>JARBWI010000006.1:5000000-10000000 GCA_037576405.1 Campoplex capitator
CATCATCTTCTTCTATGATGTGGTAATATTTTTTTTTCGCAATCCTTTTCGTAACATTAGACTTCGATTAACATATATATATATATATATTTATATAACAGTTTTAAAAATATTTCAAAAGTGAACATGAGATAATAGAATAATAATTACAATAATAATGATAATAATAGATAAGAACTAATAGCACAATAAAAATACAATAACGAAAATTAAAATGATAATTATTCAGATGTAAGTATTGAGTTTGATAATGATTATTCTCTTCTTAATGATTTTTTTTTTTGTTTCATCGTTCGACACGACGAAACAATGGAGATTATTGTTGAAATGTTTGGTGAAAAAATTGCAATCAGTAATAGCCGCCATATACATTTAACTTCTCTTTTTTCTTCTAGATCACAGTCATTCGTATGGCTGCTTAATTATGAAACAAATTTCATCACCGTTGCGATTGCATGACAGAGGAATTGTTGGGATTGAAAAACAAAATAAAAGAGATAGAGAGAGAGACAGAAAGGGAGAGAGAGAAAGAGAGACGAAGGGGGTAAGAAAAACCGAAGAATACGCGAAAAGTCTTAAAATACTGGGAAAAAAACGTAGCCTAAAAGTTTGCACAAGTACAAAATATGTCTGGTATTCGATTTTCTTACAATTTTGAAGTTCGCATCGTTGCGATGCAGCGAAAAATCTTTTCGTTAATTTACAATTGAGTGATTTTCGAAGAATCAATTTTTTCGTAAATTTCGTGGTGAGAAATGGGCGATGAAATATTGCCCCAAAAAGAAGTTTCGAAAAGCATGAATTTCGTTGCGTTGCACCGTTGCAAACTTCGATCTAATATATATATATATATATTTTTTTTTTGAGCAGGGCAAGTACGAGAGGCGTATTTCGTTCCGGGCAGGAGTCTGTAAAATGTTGGAAGGAGGATTATGTTCTTCCAGCGTCGTTCAAAAGTCCAATCGTCGATTGATAATCGATGCAGGAATGTAGTTTACATGTAAAACTAACAAAACGAATAAAACAAAAACAAAAGAAGAAAAAACTTAATTCCCATGCCGTGTGGTTTTTTTTCCAATATTGTAAATACCAAGCACGATGTTGAACGTCGAATGAAAACGAAGAAAGTTTGGAATTCGAGATTTCCTATTGATCGTACGAGTGAGATAAAAAAAAAAAAAAAAAAAAAAAAACAGGCGAATAAAGCAAACGAAAGTAAAAAATCGTCGTCGTATAATATTCTGTTATAAACTTTTCATGGTTTTAATAGTGTGCATCTGTATTAATAAAAGAATTCGATATAGCTGGCTCAGAAGGATCCTCCTTCCAGCTTGCCTATATATATATATATACGCTCGTAACATCGTTCACATATTGCATAAAAAATAATAACTTGAGTGTTGAGGCAATAATATAATACGTATATTATATATACAAATAAAAGTGGAACAACACTTTTGGAGGGGTTTTTCTTTTACTTTGGATGTAAATATATATATATTTATATATATATATGTGTGTGTTGTGGGATAAGCTACGATCCCGAGCACGAAGAGTCCATGACGTATAAAGGCCCATCATCTACAGTTAATTCATTCTAATCCTGCCAGTATCTTGTTTTATACGCGAATCCAGAAAGTCATTATTCAGCCAATCGCAATGACACACATGCTGACTTTTTTTTACCTCTCTCCCTCTCTTTCTCTCGTGTATGTATATGCATATATACAGATATTCTATGTGTATATATAATATCTATATATATATATAGTTAATATGTATATCATTTATATATATATTCATATTCGTTTATTTCTTGTTGTTGTTGTTTTTATATTCACTGTAGTAACTACCGTGTTTAGTGAGTTTATTATACGATAAACTATTTACAAAAATGTGTCGAATAAACATTGTTTCTATCCTAACTACAGTTTTTTTTCTTTGCGTGCCGTAGCGCGAGAGACTTCGATTCAAAATCTCCGAACATTTCTTTTTTATTTTTTTTTTCCTTTTTCTTTTCTTTTTTGCTCCTCAGTGTGTCTGTGAGCATTCGACTAATTAATATTATCTACTTTACAGCCAAATTCAACAATCCTTGCTAAAATTCAACTCATTTTACAATTCGCAGTTGTCACAGCATTCGCGAACTAAAACAACGACTCGAGGGTGATGATCCATCGATAATGAAAAAAAAAAAAAAAAAATACATTTAAAAGACAAACTGAATTTAAAACTCAAGAATAGCGGAGTTTTTTTTTTTTTGGTCCGAAGATTACGAATGATAAATCCGTTAAAATGTTCCTTATATAACAGAGTTGCATGCAATTTTGGAGGATCGGCTAAGCAGTCTCTCGGAAACCTCGATTCTCATTTCAAACGTCAACGTTTTTTATTGTTTCATCAAATATTAATCTATTGCACATATCGTACCGAGACGTACGATTAATTCAATTGTTTTTTTTTTGTTTTCTTTCTCTTTTATCAACTTCCGTTTAGAGTGATATGCCGCCGTTCGTACGGATAATACGAAGAATCGAGATTCGTTCTCATACGTATATAATAAGAATGGTAATAATAATATAGAATAAAACAGCGGGATTTCGAACCCAGATGAGAGCTCCAAAGTGCCACGAAAGTGGCGGAGTAAAATTCGTCGTTGCGGGGCCAAAAAAAAAAGCAAAAAAAAAAATGAGACCGTCTTATAAAACCGTCGATGCCGTAAGGCCGAGGGGGAAAAAAAAAAGAAAAAAAAATGATAAAATAATCGAAGCGCGGGGTTTTTGAGCTGAGTGCAATGCGCGTGAGCTGTAAATCGGTTGAATTTTAGCAAAGCTCTAAAAAACAGTCGATAAGTACTTTCGAGAATATTGGAAACGTGTTACGTGATATTTTCTTGTTTTTTTTTTTTTTTTTTTCATCTATATCATGTTCCTCCTAACGGATAATTAATTACTAACTAGGGAATAATAACGCATGCCTTCCCTCGCTTGGCGCTGCACGATGGCACGTTTTCTTTTTTTCTTGTTATTTTTTGTTTTCTGTTATTTCTCTTTCTCTCTCTCTCTCTCTCTCATAAATGAATAATTTACGATTCTCTGTCTCGGGGAAAAAAAAAAGAAAGAAATATAGTCGCGAATCCTGATAATTCCGGATGCGAATGGTCGTTAAAATTCTCTGGATAGCTCTCGAATTTGACGTACGACGAACGAATATCGCATTCCGCGTAAATATGTTGACGCGAAACGCGAGATACGTTTGTCGTGATTATTATAGATTTTGTGCAATTTTCAACTACATCTTTGTTTTTTTTTCTCTTCGACTCAATCTCAATAGACGTTTCTCTTTGCTCATTTATGTCCGTTTTTCGTATCATTATATCAGTATAACTAAAGCACATAACCTCTGATTTAAATTTTATAATTTTCTCATTAATTCTAATATTCTCTAATTACGATTTGTTTTTTCTTCTTCTCTATACCGCCAATCTCATAGTATTTTTTTTTTTTTTTTAACAATATGTAACAATAGCATAGGCCTTTCTTCTTTTTTCAGCATTCATCTACCCTCCCTCCCCTCCCCTCCCCTCCCCGCGTCGCCCATCCTGGAGCATCAATTTACAAACATCAGTTACACCGATTGATCGGGGCTTCGAAAAAACGGGTTCATTGCGAGCTACAGCGCGATACAATGAATTTTTTCTGTTTCTTGTTTTTTCCTTTTTCTTTTTGTTTCATACTATTTACAGCTGCACTAAAATCTCAGAGACTCGCGGAGAATTTAGTCCGGGCGTGTTCTCTATGATTTTCCTTCGATATTCGTTCAACGCGAATATATTTACTTTAGCAGTCGCGACGAGAGAGAAGGCTCACATTTTTCGAAAAATATATTCTGGAGTTTAAACAGCGCTTTGTTACTCGTTGATTGCACGTACAGAGGCGCGCGTGATAATCACACTCATCCACGCACATACACACACGCACGCACACATACAGATCATATGGACAAATAATGACAATACGATAAATCGATTGTGGTATTGAATTTTGAAAATTTCGAATGCAACATTGTTTCAAATTTTTTTTTAATATTCTGGATCAAAATTCTCCAGTCCAGTTTTTTTTTGTTTGATCTGCTTTTTGAATAACGAAGATCCAATAAGATCGACAATTTTTCGTAGCAATAACGACGGACAATGATACAAAAAACCAAAATTATTCGCTGCATTCCAACCTTGCAAAATTCAATCCCACCTTCAATTTCATTCCAGTTTTCGCGCCGTTCTCGACGAAATAAACGTTGCAACAGACGGCGCGAAAATTTTCCCGTCTGAATGGAACACATCATCTTGAACACACGTCGTCTTTGCAACTTGGCTTTTACTATCTTTTCCCGCGAGAGCGTTCTCGATAAGAAATTGGAAAAAAAAAAGGAATCCTTTTAATAATAAGAAGTACGAGAAAAAGTAAAAGAGTTAAACGATAATATTACAAAGAGGCGTTTTTCCGTCGAATAAGATTAACCGATTATCGTATATCGTTCACGCCTTGGAGTCGTCGACTTAAATTGCCTATGCCCTTGAGAAGGCTTATGTACCAAGATTCCGAATTGCACTGATGCCTCACAAAACATTATAACGCTTACGCCTTGCAAGGAAACTGTACACCAACGATAATTAAAATAAAAAAGAGAGAAATGTCTTTTTAAAACGTAAACCGAATAAGCACTATTTATATATATGCATGTAGATATATATATATATATATATATATATATATATATATATATGTGTGTGTGTATTTATATTTATATATTTATATATCCTCTTCAAAGGATTATGATGTACTCGTGTTGTGGAGTAAGGGGATGCAAAGTATCACAGTTGGCACATGGGCGCTAGCTGCCACTACTGCTTACGGGCAGTGAAAGCGGAGCTCCCATTGACGTAGGAGGAGCGGTCAAGGGTCCTGGAATCAATATCATACGATATAGAATGATGATCCATGTATTGAGCGACACCCCCCACTACTCCTCCCCCTTGAAACGGATAGACTGGAAATGGGATTTTACCAGCAACGTTTGGAGATGGCTCCGAGACGGGTAGAGGACTAACTAGGCTGCTGGCGCTCATCGGTGTCGAGTTCGCTTTCAACTTTTGGCGTACTTCACGGATCTTAAGCTGCAGGCTCGTCTTATTTGGAAAAATGTCTGAATGTTTCGCCTGAAACGTTGACGTCGCCTGCGTCGATGGAAAATAACCGTGGTCCTGAAATAGTTGCATCACTAGTTGCCTCCTTTGTTCCAATACTTTTCTCGGCCCTCGCTCGTTATCACCCCGCGCGATTCCAGCCGAACTGACCACCCCGCCACCCGGCGTCTTTGGCGTTCGGGGCGAATTCGTCTCAGCGTCGACGCTCGCCTCCGCATTCAATCTGAATGCGTCCACGTTGAAATCCGGAGGGAAAAATGAGTTTCCCGTTAATTTCACACTCGCTGTTGACTTTGGCGTTGCCGACGCTGATACTTCCGACTCCGCATCCTCCTCATTCACTGTTTACCAATAAAAACATTGTCATATTATTTGGATCATGGATCATACGGTTTTGTACAGAAATCTGAAACGCTCGGGAAGAGCAATATCAATATGGCGTTAGAGGATTTTGAAAGATTAAAAAAAAAAAAAAAACATCAAAATGTGCCTCGAAAAGATAATTGGAAAAAAAAAAAATCTTCAGTCAGATAAGATCAAAACAACCTCATCGTCCGAATCAGCAAGGATTTATCCAATCAACTCGCGACTCAAAGACTCTTTCTCGGAATCGCGTCATCCTAAAGATTTTTCACTTTCACATCATAAGGATTATAACGAAGCGATCTTATAACAAAAAAAAAATATTAATAGTTAAAAAGCCATTCTTTCAGTTTTTTTAATTGAAATAATAAAAACAAGCAAAAAAAAAAATAACTTACTTGTGGATCTATGAGGACCGGAACCCGATTTTTTACGGTAACCGTGTAAATTCGACGTATGATGAATGGGAGCTCCGGGTGTGTGAACTGAAGTTCCAGCCGGTGTGTTCAAGCTGATAGCACTTGGACTTTGTATGTCTTCGGGTTTGAATTCCGGCAGGGAAGAGAATTTCTCTTGAAAGTTGACCTGCTCGAGAACTCTGTCCATTCCGTCCTCCACATTTTTCTTGAAGAAGGAGCCCTTTTTCGTGGATGGAGAAGGTGAAGCCAAAGGTTCAGGATGACAAGGTGTTTGCGGTTGTTGTTGTTGTTGTTGCTGTTGTTGTTGTTGCTGCTGCTGCTGCTGCTGTTGTTGTTGTTGCTGCTGTTGTTGCTGCTGTTGTTGTTGCTGCTGTTGCTGTTGTTGTTGTTGTTGCTGCTGCTGCTGCTGCTGCTGCTGCTGTTGTTGCTGCTGCTGCTGCTGCTGCTGTTGTTGCTGTTGAGATGGTTGTTCAGAGTTTTGCAATTGATTCGATTGTGCTCGATTATCAAAATGTTGACACATCATGGACCCATGATCTCCTGCACTTGACGTGGGAGGCATTGCTGTCGAAAATTTGAATTAGTTGAAATGATTTTATGTAATTAAAAACAAAAATTAAATCAATTTCATAAAGAATCAGTGATTTTTGTTGGTAGCGAAAAGAAATAAACTCACCCAATGATTGTCTCCTCTGCAAAGGTGCCCGGCCGAGTTGCGCCGGAGTCGGTGCGAGCATAAACGTACCTTTGTTCGGCCCCGAATCATTATTTCTCCCAATCGTTTGATCTTCCACACAATAAGTCATGTTCGAGGAAGAATCATTGTTGACCTGGTTGTTATGAGGCGTATGAGGTGTGTGAGGTGTCGACGGTTGTTTAAGCTTGTCCAACGGCGTTGATAACATCGCTTCTTTTCTGTCTTGCTCGACTTTTTGATTATTCGCTGAGGACAATGACAACACGATCAATTTTTCAAGGCGATTTAAATGGGTGGTTGATTTTATAAATTGTTACAATAATTCTTACCATAGAATTGGACGTGATTTGCGATCGGAGTCTCCTTTTTGTCCGTTTCAGCAAGACGCGCTATCGAATGGCCGATTCCTCGATGACTCGGTGTACTCGGATTCGAGGTCGTGACAGGGTACGACTTCGCAACTATCACACTCGGTGTTTCAGCTTTGTTGCCAGCAACTAAGTTCTGCATCGTTAAGTTGCGATTTCCAGTCTCTGTAACGAACGATATTGAATCATAATCTGGTAAACTCGAGTGACAACGTACCGAGAATAATGATATTGTATTACGTTGAAAATAGAACAAAAAAAAGTGCTTACCGGATATGGGAATGGGAAACCCGCAGTACATCCTCGGATGCTGAGTGCTCGGGCCAAGATACGGAGAGGCCTGCTGCTGTTGCTTGGAAATAGCCACCAAATCAGTATCGAGCAACGTAAGAGTGAGCGGGGGTTGATAGGGAACGGCTGAAGTTGGGTTACGATGTACAGTGCTCAAAGTCTGCAAGGGTTGCTGTTGTTTCAAAAGAGCCATCATCGGTTTTGATCCAATCTGTTAGTACCGTTACAATGTTTTTTACTCAACTTTTAGCCACGAGAGCTTATTCTCTTTTTCCCCCAACTAGAACGACCGAAACAAGGGACCGAAATTTCTATGGGAAATTTATGTCTTGTTTCGATATTTCCGGAACGTTCGAAGGTGAATGGATCAAGTGAATTCACGAGTGATGAGAGAGAGAGAGAGAGAGAGAGAGTCGTTGGGACAAAGATACGAAGAAAAAGAAACGGTGGGAGAGCTCTTGAAAATATTTACCGTATGAAGAACAGGAGCGGATGTGAATTTTGGAATATTCCGTCCGTTTTCTGTATGAACGCTGGACACTAAATTATTTACGCTGTATTGGGTGCTGTATTGTTGTTGTTCACTTTTAACCGGCTCCGGTTTTATGACTTTCGGTGATATTGGCATCGTTATAAAGGCTCCTCCTTTCGGTTGAAAACCCGAAACTCCCGTTGGATTGACCGGACTGTGATAAGGATAAGTCGTTGAAAGGACAGAAACCGTACCCCCTTTGTCCATGGAAGTGTGGTGATACTTGGTCGTTGTTTCTATTCCCGTCGATGGAAGTAATGCTGAGAGAATATAATAAAAAAAATTAGTATTTAATACAAAATTTGGAGAAAATTTCAGTTTTTTTTAAAAGAAATTATTACATGTTCGATATTTTTTCGAACCTTTAATTGGTTTTGGACGGCAAGTCAAATCGGTTTTGACGCTTTGACCGTTAGTCGGTGAAAACCTTCCTTGCGTATAATTTTTTTTCTCTCCGTCTTCCTCCTGAGGAACGTCGTTATCGCTGTCTGCCATTTTATCCTTGCATTTGAGATCAATTTCCGGTTGAGGATCTTCGCAGATAACCATTTGGTCGTCGTCCGATCCGGCTGCGTCTTCCTCCTGCTTTACCGTCGAATCTTGAGACTCGCTTAGCGATGATGTTTCGGGAACTCGGTGAGGAGGATGAGAAATTTGGTTAACGTTTTGCTGAAATTCAAAACAGAATCGTTATAAAATTGAAACACCGAGGATCCGAGATTTGCGATAGTGAAATTCGTTTACTAATTGATATTCAATTTTTCTAATGGTCTGTATATTTTTCTGTTAATTTGCATTGGTTAATAAAAAAAAAAGCAAAAAGTGTTCAACGAATTTTTGTAATGGAAAAAGTACAGCAAAAAGGACAAATTTATCGTCTTAATTGACAAGTGAAAGAAATTATTAACCTCCGTAGTAGAAACATCATTGTAGACGGCAGTAGCAGGTACATAAATTTCTTCGGTTGTTCTTGGCGTGAGAGGTACATCGTCCATAGGTGGACCCATATCCATTTCTTCACCGGCACTATTTAATTTACCTCTAGGTTCACCGCCTTTGAAACTTGTGGTCGATGATTTTCTCCGATCTTTGCTACACCATTTCCAATCAGGATGAGCCTTGAAATGTGCTTCCTTCACTTCCGAAGCGAGATTGTGATATTTTTTCTTCTCATCGGGTCCGAGAGCGTACCACCATTCACCGAGTATCTTCGAGACTGTACGATTGTCCTGATTCGGATGTCGTTGATGCACAACCGCGCGATGACGTTTCGAAAATATCATAAATGCATTCATCGGTCGTCGTATTCGGGGGTCCTTGGTCTGCAACATCGCAGTTCTTTTCACAGTTTGCTACGTGAGGAGGGTAGCAAGAGAACAAATTTTTGGTTTTACAGATTTCATTATTATTCAATTAATGCTCGATATGCAGAAAAGTTTTTCGTGTAGCGGTAACACTGGTCGATTCAAGATTTCAACATTAAAGGGCAATTAAAAATTTGTATATATTTAAAACGTATGTATAGAATAAAACTTTTATTTTTCTGTGACGTTTTTGCTTTTTCTGTGACCCTAATTATTACGACACATTTGCCACGAACCGATGAAGCATTCAAATGCTATTTTTAAATGATATTCTCGAGCATTTAACACCAGTGCGGTCCCTTTCAAGCGTCTAATAATTTTGTTAATTTATAAATAGCGACATAAACCTTACACCCGCATTGTTACTGTTCCTCCTAAGATCCCAAAGTAGTTTTAACGTGGGAATAATTATGTTGACGAATGTAATGAAAATAAAAGGAGAAAAGCAATCTACGTTACGGGAACGAACACGGAAAGAATTATAAAATACGAAATCTATTGTTCATCAAAAAATATACGTATTCCCCAAATTTTATTTTCATAATTGAAATAATGAACTAAAGAATTTCCTGTAATAGAGAAATTTCATTGTATATTCGTTCGAATTTGAAATTTCAATGACACTGTAGAAAATGTTGCCCTGTCTTTAGTCTCCTGTGATATTTGGAATAATCTTTTGAATATAATTCTTTCAGTGCATATTTATATATTTTATTACCTTCAAGGGACTCTGAGGATCTTTGGTGTGTAAAGCGCTGAGTGATTGGCTGCGCCTCTTGTTAGAGCTGGCTTCAATTTCGGCGGGTGTAGTTGGTTCAGATTCGAAAACATCGTCGTCCTCTTCTTCAGCTGGGGTTATAGGATCAGGACCAGGCCCAGGCGTATCGTCACCAATGTTTCCCATGCTCAGAGGTATCGGGGGTGCGCTCAGGGGAGGACTCAATGCCGAGGGTGGTGGACTCACATCCGGTTGTTCCAGGACTGTCGGCTGCCAGGAAAAAGCTGCAATGAAATGCTTGGGTTAGTGGCGATGAATGTGGTTAGTAGAGAAGCATGGGAATAGCAGCCATCGAGAAAAGATGAATGGAGAATGAAGAGTACGAGTAATTTGAAAAATAAATTGATAAAAAAAAAAATAAAAAATAAAAATTAATTTGGGAGAAAAATTGTGAGTATGAGTATTTTGCGGGTGATTTTTTTTGTAGATAAAAAAAACGCTGCTACTGCCCCTAGAGAATACAATGAGTTAGTGCGAATGCTCGATAAATATTATTGCTATTGTTATGTTATTAAAGTTTGGACGATTGAAAAATGCAGCAAAGTTTTATGCTATTTTTATTGCTTCTCATTTTGTTGTCGTTTGAAACGTGATACTTCGTTGTTGCATTCCAATAGCACAAACTTCAACATCGGTTTTTTGTTCGATTGCGAATCTCGTCGACCATTTTATAATATAAATATATACAATATATAAAAATCTTCTGGTCATCTCGTCGAATGGTACATGGACGATTCTGATTTCCATGATCGAACAATGCGGGTTAGTACATCAACACCTTTTCCCCTGTCGAAATAACCCGAACACAAAAATGCCTAGAAACTGGTAACTTGTGAAATGACGTATCAGGTAGAAGAGGGTAAGCAAGGATCCCATTAAACTGATGCGATTTGTTGATCGTAGAGAGAAAGAGAGAGAGAGAGAGAGAAAGGTCAGTGGTCTTTCAAACCTTTTTTCCAGTTGCGAACTGTACTGCTGAGTAATGACGGGGGGTGGGGCTGGTATGCAGGAGATACATCGTGGCTCCCATCTGTGAAATCCTTACCATTTAGTTATAAATTTTTTAACAATTAATGGGCAGTTTAATGTTTGTTATTAGCGTTTGGTCACAAGCACTATTTAAATCCTTAACGATCTCACGAAACTTTGATATTTAATCACAAAAATGTATTCATCAGTTGCACTGATCCGAAAAATTCATTTTTCTCGTGGGAGTCCTTTAGGAACGAGGATGAAAAATCCTCGCGATATTTCTAAATTGTTGAAACCACAAAATGTGGCTTCTTTTTTTTTTTTTTCTTTCTTTTGCGCATGAATTCGAAGAAAATTTTCGAATAAAAATGGGGAAATTCCTGGCTAGTCAAAAATACGAAATTTCACCAGATTTCAATTATAATACTTGGAAATAAATGAAAAAATCTACGAATGTAGACAAAATAAAAACACAGAATAAATCTTTGATGTAACGAGCAGCAATATTCGCTGAATTCGAAATCTCTTCGCTGATTCGATCCAAAATTTACACATTTATGAGCGCAAGCGAAAATAAGAGAGAAACAAATGATTTCAACTTACAAAGTACGCCGTTGCTCTTGACGATGTCTTCTCTCGGTGGCACGGGTTTCTGTATTTGAACCATGTGACTTGGTTGGACAATAACATGTTGGAAGACACTGGTCGGAGCGGTACTGGTGACGGCGGTCGTAGCGGAGATAACGACGCTCGTTGAAGGAGGAGGCGGTAAAGGTAGAGGCGGAGGTGGAGGTTGTTGTAGTTGTTGTTGCTGCTGCTGCTGGATTTGATTCCTTTGTAGATCAGCGTGGGTCGAGACGTTTAGCCCAATTTTGTTATTTTGAAAGTCACACTAAAAAAAAGGCGATAATGTGTATAAAGTATTTGTTTCCATTGATGAAAGTGGCCGAACGAATCAGTCCATTAAGATTAAAGTTCGAAATATTTAACAGGACATCACATTTGAATGATCAATCGGGGAAGCTTTTTCATATCAAACAGTAAAAAAAAAAAGACGTTTTAATACACTTTCATTAAAAAAAGTAAATATAGTTTAATAACAATTGAAAGCAATATCGAGTTGTCCTTCGGTCCAAAATTAACATTAATAATCCATATAAAAACTGTTTGAGTGTAGTGATTTCAGCCAACATCGTACAAACTAGCATCGAGGGTTTCTTACTTGTGGAACAACGGACATCTTGTTGTCAACATGCGCGGACGGAACAACAACGGGTGATTGAGGAGGCTGACACTGACTCGGATGTAACTGTGGCAATTGTCCGAGATGATTGATCAATCCCTGTCTGTACTTGTCATCGGGACTGCTTACATGCGACGACGGGGAAACGTCCATGCTATTTTTTATAACCAAGTACTTTTTGTCAGGCTGATGTGAATGATGCATCAGATAAATCGGCTGGGTTTGCTGTGGTTGAGCGTAGTCGACCGGTTGCTCCTGTGCTTTGTGAAGATGAGTTAAATTTTGAGGTGGAGGAGCCGCGAGCGGTACATGGGGTGAGTGAGGTGGTTTCAACAGCTGAGAATTTTGTTCTTGCAACTCTGCGGGATTGGGAAAACCGTTGTTGGATGTGAGGGCATGTTGTAGAATTATTCCTTGTTGTTGAAGTTGTTGTTGCTGTTGTTGTTGCTGCTGTTGTTGTTGTTGTTGTTGCTGGTGTTGTTGTTGCTGCTGTTGTTGTTGCTGCTGTTGCTGTTGTTGTTGCTGCTGCTGTTGTTGCTGCTGCTGCTGTTGCTGTTGTTGTTGCTGCTGCTGTTGCTGCTGTTGTTGTTGTTGCTGCTGCTGTTGCTGTTGTTGTTGTTGTTGTTGTGCCATAGAAGTGACAACCGAAGGATGTCTCGGAGGTGGACTCTGCTCGGACCAAGGAATCGAGACAGTGGAATGAACCGGCATTCCTCGTCCAACAGGAGAAATTCGTATGACACTGGTGCCAATACTCGCGGGTGTTGTCGGAGCTGTAGGCGCTGGCCTAGCCGGTCTTATCATACGATTTGGCTCGGGTTTTATCACTTGTTGTTGATACTGAGGGACAAAATTTGGCTGTGTCGGTTGAGTCCACTTTGCCCCCGGTGGTATCAACGAGGTTGTATGATGCGCCGGACTCGAGATTGGCATGAAAACGTTGTTCTGGTTGAGACCCAGAGGCGGCACCGGTGACTGATTAATACACGGCGATATCGATGAGTGAGCCGTTGGTGAGGAAAACGCTGGCGTTGCCGATCTCGAACTACCCAGCGACACTGAAACATTCGACGGAACTATTGTCTCTATCGAAGTCATCGGAAGGAAAAAAGTTTTGTAACGTTAATGGAATGTGTTTGTGGATTGATGAATAAATAAATTGAACTGAAGATTTTTCTTGATACGATTCGCAACTCACTGAATTGAAATGATAAAAAAAAAATGTGTTTAGGGACATTTTGAAGTATAGTTTTTGTTGCGATGTACATATTGTATGGATGCAAAGAAAAAATGATGGCACTAATATTTCATGAGGCGTCGTTTTACCTAACATATTAGCAGCTTCAGTCTCGTCCTGATCGAATCTTCCAGCTATTCTTCGATCCACATAATTGGGCGAAGTGTCGGAATCCCTCGAGGTTTCTTCCCCATCGACTTTCCCACTGTGAAAAATGTGTTGAAGAAAAAAAAAGAAATGTAACAAAAGTACGAAAAGGATCGAGCTATTAATGTATTCATAGGATAAAGAAAGGTTTGCTGACCTTTGAAAATTGCCGGTGGGACCACGAAATCCCGAACCTTTGGAGCTAAGATGGCGAGAGCAATAGCCACGCCGTTGACTCTCTTTGGAACAACCTTCTTTGCTACACAATCTACGCCATTGTTTTCCATTAAATTTCTTCCTAATACCACTCGCGGCTGTCACTACGTCACCCTTGTTATATTTGTGTGGCGTTGCCGCCTGAGATCTGAAGGAAATAAAAGAAAATTGAGCGGTTAACCTGGACTTGAGGAAGAAGAACTGTGGGAACACAAGGATAATGAGATAAATTTCATGTGTGAAGAGGAAACAGGGATAAAACGAAAGAAATATTACCTGGGTGTGGCTGCCTGAGAACGAGGAGTTATGCTACGCTGCTCAACTAGGCTACTGGTACTTCCTCGGCTCTGCATACTACTTCTCTTACTGCTCCCTGCAAAAATTTCCATCCGTCAGTTAAATACGCGTGAAACACACGGTGCACATTTTCCTCCTTTTTTTTCTTTTATTTTTTTTTTGCACAACCGAGGGCAATAAAAGTCTGTGTGTACTTTTAAAGAAAGCCATTAACGAACCTGCGTCCGAGGGAAACGTAATGTCTTCCCTCCCTAAATCGTCGTCGCTATCCAAATCGTCGTAAGGCCGGCTACCGTTGCACGGTGTCGTGTTTGCCGAGTGCGCAGTCGTTCCGAGTGTCATTAGTGGACTCGTACCAGTAGTTCTGTAATATGCACTCGTCTCGTGAGACGACATGTGGGGTGGATGATGAAGTTGCTGCAGTATTGGCCCCGGCACCGGCCCTTCGAGAGTATTTCTATATCCGTGATCTTGAAATAACAAAAAAAAAATGAATAAGTTCTCGAGAATCAACGGCACAAATTTATTTATCATGAATCGTAAACGCGAATTTAATGTTTTTTATTCGTCGTCAAGAGATTTTTTGGTTCGATTTTGTCTCGATTCTTTTGACTTTGGATGAAATCAAAGATTCTTTGATATTTTTTTGAAGGAATTCGATGTAACTCGAAATTAAATGAATTCGAGAGAAAAGGTTATTTGTTTTTGCAAAGGTGATGAACTTATTTTATCTTACCGACGGATTCAGGCCTCATAGGCTCCGATTCTTTGAGCACATCTTCCAACTCATCGACCCAGGGTGGTTGTAAGAGTCTAAGATCGGCTCGTTTAACAACATAACTATCACTTTGATCACCGTCCGTCGGTATTTTAACCGAGAAACGTTTAGTCGGAGCGAATATTTTGCACACAGTCCCACGAACGAAAACATTCGTCATTGCATCGATGTGACCATTGGGTGTCGGACACTTGAAGCAAACCTTCGCGTCCAAAGTCACTTGTTCCAGGGACGGTATCGCGTCACCTATCACGTCGTATTTACCCGCACCAAACACATCCGTATACTTAGCTAATTTACCCTCGCCGTCGAATTCAATAAAAACTTCACAGTGCGAGGCATTTCTTATTACACCTGGATAATAACGAGAATCCCTGAGCGCCAAAACTCTTGTACCGCACCACTCGCCGAGATCAACCATCGCCAACGTCGATTGACGCGGTCGCAAACGTTGCGGCTCCTCTCGTAACGAATAATCCACCGCGGTACTCTGCGGGGGAAGAACCACTACCGATTGCACCGGAGATGCCTGCTGCCGAATAAAAAAATGGATTAATAAATGGAACAGAAGCAAAACATTTATTTTGTTCAACGAATTTACGTTTCAGACTTTATTCTTATTCAGCTCAGCTTATCACCGATTCGTATAAAGGTAAATTTCGATTTATTCGATTTTCTCGAAAGTTTTTTGTTTCGTTTTTTGCCTAGATTTGTGAGAAATGTTTCAAAGAAGTTAGATTCTCAACGGATCATTGAAAATACTTTTGACAAGTGGTTTCACCATTTCAAGAAAATTTGAATAAGAAAAATGATTGTTTTCAGTCTTGTTGGAGCGAAATTCATCGAGAACAATCCAATTCAAGAATATTGAAATCGAAAATCTTTCGATATTGTAACCGCTACTCAAAAACAGTTGCAGAGCTTCGACTTTACTATAAATTCTTCTACTGCAATTGACAGAAATAATGAATATTGGAAATGAAATGAAAATCAATCAACGATTTCCAATAGGCGAGAGCGAATGCATGGAGTGTGTTTTTCTACCACGACCGAAGAAGTCTTCCGCTCTTATTCCCGATGAAAACGTTTTTAGATTTCATATATCCAGCGATATGATTTCCTTCGATTTTATACGAAACGTTTTCCTGCCAGTTCAATTTTCCTTCACTTTACTCTCAATAAAAACATTTTATTTTCCATGAAAATCAAGATATGTTATTTGTACCGTTGACTCGATATGATTTTCTTCGTATCGTACGACGTATTCGTACGACTGATACAATTTGCTTGAATTCTTTTCAATAAAACTGGCAAGAGATGAGTACCTGATAACACTCCGTTTGTTGTTGTTGTTGATGAGGCGAAGTTTGCGATTGGAGGATCGGTATGTTCGAGTGTTGAACGAGAGGAGACTGATTGACAGTTTGTACGGGTGGTGGAGGAGGAGGATTCGTCCTAATGCCAACAACATTGCCGACGATATTGGAAACGTTGCTAACAACGTTACTCGTAATATCCATATCCTCGAGTTCCGACGGATCGAACTTTCGTTTCTTTGGAAGTTTTTTAGCGCTTATGCTCGGATCTGTTGGATCGCGCTGAGGCGGAGGTGGCGGGGGTGGTTGTTGCTCCGATTTATCATCCATCGTAGCCGCACCGCCACCCCCGCCTGTCCCGTACTGACCGCCGCCACCGAGGCTTTCCCGTTTCTCGTGCATCTCCGGATGTGCCGTCAGCATCTCGCCTCTCTCACGCTGCTCTGCGAAAAACAAAAACAAAAACGTACAAATGTAACATATTATTATCGTTGTAAAGAATAATTCTCGAGCACACGTTCTTCCTATATTTTCATTTCTTTTTTACTCGATAAAACTAAACCTTTTCACATATTTTTCATTGCGAATTGTTGCGTATGTTTTCTTTGTAAATACGAGAGAAAATTGCATTAATTATTACGAGGTCAATATCCTCTCGTTAAAGCTTTTAATATTCTTATTATTTTCATTAAACTCAACGACTTCTTGGGCTGTAGTAGAATTGTATATTTTTTTCCATTTTTTCCTTATTGGAAATTATTCCATACGTGCTCAAAATAAATACGCGATTATTTTCGTAAGTTTTATTTCCATTTATGTTTGTTCTTCGGCTGATGCAATATTTTTCTTTCGCCAATAAAAACCGATCGCGTCGAAATTATTATTATTATTTTTTAACGAAATTATTCATAGTGAATAATCTGAAATTTGATGGAAATGAAGGCAAGACTAATTCGATTATTTATTCAAATAAATTTTTCCACCGATCAATCAAATACTTGTTTTTTTTTTCCCCTCTTTAAGCCCAAAGCCATTTATCCATTTTGTAGCTTCAGCTTCAATGCTCCGAGGATCCCGGTAATTGATATCGACGGATTAACTTACAATCCATAAAGACGAGAGGAGGCTGCTGATGGCCGGAGTGTGGCGACTCGAGAGAGAAAGAATGACGACAACGGCTGGGTGCATACCTCAGCACCCGGCTCTCTCCAAACGGATGACTCGAGCCTGTGAGATGTTCTCTTCTCTCGTTATTTGACCACAGATACGTATCCAACTTTGGCGTCTCACGACCCTCGCCCAACTCCAATTCTTCTTCACAGGTCGAACTGTCGAGCATCCTCCTCCGACCGTGTCCACTCTTAGTGCGACACCTTTCTCCTCTTTATCTTTTCCACTTTTTTTTTGATTATTTTTTATTCGTCCACTCTTTTACTGCTACAATGTTTCTGTAACAAACAAAAATTACGAAAAATTAATTTCTGCTTGAAAATACAGCTTTTTTTTTTATTGTTTCAAAAAACTAGTATTTCAAACCAAATGAAAATAATTATTTCATTTAAAAAAAAAACTCGATTCAAAAATAGAAAAAATTCATTCATTTCCCATTTCGAACAAATAATTTGATAACAAAAAAATAAATCGTCGAAAATAACATTCGGCTCCAAAAATAATTCGAATAATAACAGAAATGATACGAGATCGCGTTGAAAGAAGCACGATTCAACGAGGATCTCGTAAAGGCCTGGTCGTACGCGATATTTTACGTTGAAATTCAGTGAATCAACGTGCTAAATTGTAAACAAAATCGTACGAATTTCATTAATCGATCGAGTACATATTGATCGGTTCAATGTCGAGCCAACGATTGGCAGGTACATTCACACATATCCGGAGTCACTTTTTTTCCGCTTGGCGTATACGATAATTAAACAAACTTGTGCGCGCACAGATGTGTACGACTGTGGAGTATAAAAAAAAGAATTTTCATTATCCACGTGCAACGAATGCGTTTCATGATTCCTGCGGAATGTGCAACGATCTTTAAAAAAGACGTTTCAAAAACGGATACTCCGAACGAAATCGGAGAAAATTCATTTTTCGATATACCGATCAACAGTACTTACGAAAATGATCAAACGTTTAAAAAATTTTGAGCACGTTCGACCAGAAGAATATTTTTCCAAAAAATTTCAATCCAATGGAGAAAAGAAGCTTGAATAACTCGCTTTTCATCGTAATTCAAACGAAATGAAACGTTGATTTCGAAAATCACGAATCCAACGTCAATTTTTATTTGCCTGGATCATTGGTCGTGCGAAATGAAGCAAAAAAAAAAAGACAATTTGGCCATGGATTACGTGGATAGTGAAATCGATTTTTTTCCTCGATCTACGATCATCGTTTGATGACCGATGCTCAAAAGTATTCGAGAAGAAATCTTACCGAGCTCATCGTGCACATCGAAACATACAGAGAGAAGGAGCGAGAGGGAGAGAGAGAAAAAGGGGGGTTCGGAGAGTCTATCTCTCATTCGGAGGAGGTTCTCGATCTCGTGGATCCTGGATCTCGAGAGTTCGGCTCTGTTCGGACGTGATCGGAGTCTCGATCCTCGTTGGCTCACGAGAATAAAAAAATAAAATAAAATAAAAAGCACTCACGCACACACACACAGACAAACGAAAAAAAAAAAATCGTCGTACATTCAACTCGTGTTGAGAAGATGTTACAGCGAAGTGGCGAAGAATCACGAACGAGTGTGTATTCGTATTGGTTAACCACAAGAGAAATAAAAACCAAGAGTCAAGATCTTTCTGTCTCTTGTTAATAATCAGGTTGCTCCTCGCATTGCCGAATGATAAAACGGTGTTACGGTACACTTGTACACTCATTGATGAGAAATAAAAGCGAAGTAACGAGCACGATTGTTCGACACCGCAGCTATTCTCATCGGAAAATAATAAATAACGAAGAAAAAAAAAAGTAAAAAGAAAAAAAAAATGTACAAACGGCGTTAGAATAAAACGAAAAATCGTATGATCGTATCCCGATGAATATTTGCTTTTTTTTTCTTCTTTTTTTTTTGTCTTTTATATCGTTGTTTCGATTGCGTCGGTAAGTCAGGTGTAAATTCTCACGTAACGTGTTCCAGAGCTTTCAAAGACGAGGCACACGAGCGAGCACACACATAAGCGAGTAGAGGCCACTTGTAAAATTATTATTTCTCAAGAGCTGATTAAACGAGCCTCCAAGTACGTAACCGTAGTGTATAAAAGAAAAAAAAAGAAAAAAAAAAAACGAATGAATCGTAACGCATGACAGCGACAAATTTCTTCAAAATATTTAAGACTTAAAATTATTTTTTGTTTTTGTTCAATTGAGAAATCGGGAGGGTTGAATATATCCGCGGAGAGTTGTAAAAATTGCTCCGGCACTTTCGGCACGAAGGCTGCACTGACACTGAGCGTTGTCCCGTGGCCCGGGCCCTGAGGAAAACAAGGACCGGGGGCGCGGGTGAGGCTTTATAGAGTGAGAAAGAGGAGGAAGAGGGAGTGAGCGCGGGAATGATCGAGTACAGTGAGAGTACGAGAGGCCAACTCTCACTCTCTCACTCTCTCTCTCTCGCACTCTTTCTCTTTTTCTCTTCCCCCCCCCCCCCTCCCTCCCTCTCGCGAGAGAATTCCTTCTTTCTCGTTCTCTCTCTCTCTCTCTCGGCACCAGTTCACCACCGACGAGGAGGACGTCGTCCGTGAGTCACGGACGGCCTCGGGAGCGATCGGCTCTCCGTGCGCTGCTCTCTCTCGCCCGTCCAGAGACGCGCCACCACCGCGACTCCTCCTTTTCGCCATTGTGCCAGTTTGCACTCGTTCTCTTCATCATCTCACTCTCATATTCCTATCCTATATATATATATATATAAATTTATATCTATATATCAACGACAATATCAATTAATATAGCCGATTTTATCTCTCCTTAACCAATAAATATATTCGAGTAAACTTTCGACCAATCTCTTTCAACCGCGATTCCACATGTATATATTCAGGCATACATGTGTACAGGGTACAGACTCTATACACAATGGGAATAAGATATTTTTGCTCTTACAAAAACATTAAGGAGTTTCGGTTACAAAAGACAAAATGTTTAGAAATTGATGAAATTTGGTGATAATGTTATTCAAGATCAAGTACGAAAACACAAATTTTTTTCAACATTTTCTTCTACTTAGTTATCGAGTAATTGAGCATTGAAGCAGATTTCTTATGCCCGGAGTGTATACCTATATGTGTGGAAACGCTATGCTTATAGACGTGAACTTTAGTCTTCAATTACTCGATAACTGTGTAGAAGAAAAATCTGAAAAAAATTTGTATTGTCAAATTTGGTACTGAAGAATTTGTTCACGAAATTTTATAAAATTCTTAACTTTTTGACATTTTTTGTGGTTTGAACATGATTTAGCATGGCAACATTGTATCGCCATGTACAAAAGACAAAATGTTAAGAAATTGATGAAATTTGGTGATAATGTTATTAAAGATCAAGTACGAAAACACAAATTTTTTTCAACATTTTCTTCTACTTAGTTATCGAGTAATTGAGCATTGAAGCAGATTTCTTATGCCCGGAGTGTATACCTATATGTGTGGAAACGCTATGCTTATAGACGTGAACTTTAGTCTTCAATTACTCGATAACTGTGTAGAAGAAAAATCTGAAAAAAATTTGTATTGTCAAATTTGGTACTGAAGAATTTGTTCACGAAATTTTATAAAATTCTTAACTTTTTGAAATTTTTTGTGTTTTTAACGTAGTTTAGCGTGGCAACGTTGTATCGCCTGTACCGAAACTCCTTAAGAAAGGACGAGATTGTTTGAGAGAAAGAGAGTAAGAGAGAAAAGTGTTTCGTCGATTCAACTGACATTGCGTCGTTAGATTATCGTTCGAAGAGTTTAGACGATACTAATATTTATAAATAACTTTGAACGATTTTTCAAAAACCTTGGATACACCGTTGAAAGATAATTTTTGAACCAAATAAAATTTATTTGATTCAAATAAATCAATTGTTTGTATATTATCCGGTGATTCATGATTGGTATACAGTAAATATGTTTTCGCGAAGGCTTATATCAAATCATTAGAGACAGTGGACCTTTGACAGACTCGATTGTACGATTACTACGAACAATCGGTCGATTCGATTCGGTCGGATAAATGAATAATTGGATACAGATTTTGACTGCATAATTCCATAAATTGAAATGTTTTATCGATCGCTACTTTTTTTTCTATTATTTCGATCGAAAGACTAATTATTTTCATTAATGAGGCTTTTAGGATAAAAAATATTACGAATTTCTCGTGAATAATTTTAATTCGTGTTGTTTTAATAAAATATTCCAACCAGAAATATAAATTATCTGCAATTAAAATTTCTGGTTTGTTTTTTTTCGTAGAATAAGTGTATTCGATTCAAACGACGATAATTAATTTCAAAGATCTGGATTATAACGACCAATCAATGGCTGTCAAGAAAACGACTCACTAAACTCAACGTGTGAGTTTATTCAACGCGAATGAATATGGCTTTCTATCCGGTAAATTCGATTCAAATCATTTGAATTACTCGAGTCAAGAAATTTTTTTTTTTCAACAGTTCAGAAGCTTTTGTCTTTTTTTTTTTTTTTTTTTTTTTTTAATAAAATGATCGATAAGATTAGAGTAACACGTGGCATAAAATACGAAACGATTTACGGACGTATTCGTCGGATGAACGTTTCTCGAAATATTCCAACGGAGATAAAAGAATTTGACAGAAGACGAGAAAAAGAAGAAGAAAAAATACGAGAATTAGATTAGAATGTTTGTATTTTTATTTGCGATATTTGAATATACTCGAAACGTAATATTTGGGGAGTTTAGAGAGAGCGTCGACAGGTTCATAAGGATTTTCAAGGGGGGCCGCAACGAGAACTATTTGGGAATAAGGATAAACGAATGTCTGTATATATCTATGGATAGATCGATATTGTAATAATGTGCAAAGAAACCCTCGTTCTCGGTTGTTCTCTCGAGTGTCACAGAACCATGGTTGAACGCACAGTGATACTTATACTACTGTCCCGACGCACCTGCGGATCCGTTCATAGTCCTATTCCTGTGTCCTTATACTTTTCGTCTTCGTTTCTCTCTCACCTTTTCTCTCATCTCCTAACAGCAGGGTGCCTCAACAACCTGTAACCGATACCTGCGCCTGTAGTCACGATCCCCATGAATAGCCTGACCCCTTGGTACCAAAATTTTTCTATTAGACTCACACCCACACGCCTCTAAATACTCCGAAATGTCTATTTTACTTTTTTTTTTTCTTTTTTTTTTTCAACGAGAATTCAATCGCCTTCGGGAATGTATATTCGCATGAAATTTTTCATCGACCATAGATTCTTATCTCGTTGTCTCAGAATTTCGGCGTTTAACCGCGAACCATCATTTCCTTTTTTCAACATTTATTCAATCGGATCTGCGGGGAATGTTTCACTTCGACGCGAATCCAGTCGAAATAGATGTGGAAAAAATGATTTTCGCAGGAATTATTTATCTCTTTGTACCGGAGCTTGTGGCTTGCTGTAGGAACATCAATTTTTCGTTCTTTGATAACAATTTTCCTATTTTTGTGATACTTCGTTTTGCGGTCGTTCCGAATTCTCAGAAATCTTGGCGATGGGAGGCCAGAGCGAGGAGCACGGAAGCATTGCTATATCATCCGGAAAAAAAGATCTATTTCGATCTACCAGGATCATTTATTCGATTTTTTGTGGAATTTAAATCAATGAAATTTCTATTTGCCTCAACTAAAAAGCTGGTTTTGAATCAAATGAATAATGCTATTCGAGTGCATTTATTCGGGTACCAGCGTCAAAGCTTATCGCTCCGACCGCTACGTGGCGCAGAGCGTCGAAACATTTCTTGTATACGAATCGCGCTCTCGATGTGCATAAATAGGGGAAACCCAAGTCATGCACACTCTAAACGGACCGTGTCTAAAAACAAACAGACTCTCGTGAATTTTTATGCCCACCCAGGGTTCCAGACCCATGAAAATATTATTAAATAATAATAATAATATTAAAATTGATGTAAATAATATTAAAAATATTTTATGCAGTTCAACAACATGCTCGTTAAATTTGTGAAAACTTTTTGAAATTGAAAATGGCAAAAATAGATTTTCGATTGTTCCTTGAATACAAAAATATTCAAATCGAAGAAAATAATTTCTCAAAGTTGAACAGAGCTCTGATAGACCGTGGGACCAAGACGAAATAATTTATTTGATTCAAATAGATCCTAGGTGAATCCAACTGAATGTTTTTACCCGGGTGAAGCCTCGAGAAGAAGTATTCAATATTTAACCAAATAATCACAAAAAATAAACCGCGGAAACTCGTACTTTTCAAATGTCAAAAAAATCATGAATAGACAAACCGATAACGAAAGATTCGTCAGCCACATTTAGTTCCTAACGTCGAAAATAAACGTGAGAAAAAAAGATGAAACTCCGTTATCGAAGTTCTCGATTAAATTTAGCTGTGAAACGTAATCGATAAGCGTTTTTCTGACGAAAATAACATCGCGATTCTTCAATCTCCAAATAGTCGTTTGTGGAAACTTCATTAATTTTTGTTCATCAGCTTTTTTTCCTTTGACCAACTTATTCTCCCCCATTATCCGGAGGCCTCAACCATCAAAACCTTAAATAATAAATTAAAAACAAAATAAACATTGCCGACGAAGGTAGAAGGTTAGTGGCAAGCACCAAGATATCGAAAGTTGTCAAAGCGTCGATACAGAAACGAAAACCAAGTTCATTGTAGCCGAGAGAGAGGTTACATATCGAGTTGTAAGAAATCGCACGCCCTCGACAGCCCCCCTGTGACGAGAAGAAAATTGATACCCCACAGTACGAACAAAGATATGCGCCTATATATAAATATTCTGGTCGTGAAGTTGTCGTTTTCGTAATACCTCGCGGAAAGGCACCTGCGCGGATCCTCGTCGGTCTATTCGCTTAACGTGCCGTTAACAACTTGTAACCGATACCTGCGCCTGAGGCACTTTCGGTGCATATAAACCGAATGAATAGAGCCCTTTGAAGGGAGGAAGAGAGGGGGGAGGTGGAGTAGAAATAGTCGCGCGAATATATTGTATAGAGTTTCGAGGCAGGGGGTCATAGAGACTTGGTCTATCGACCAAGACCAAGAGAGAGGGAGAGAGAGATCGAATGGTAGTTTTAGTGTTGGTCCTCTGGAAGAAGAGGCGAGCATTGAGAGGAGTTTTTCCGTTAAGGAGCGACGATACAAAGTTGTAAATCAGGGCTTTGCGGAATGGCAAAAAGGACAGAAGCTGTGAGAAAAGTATTTCGAGGCTTTTGACGAATATTCGTCAGGTATGTATGGCAGGCTAAAATTTTCGCTTTTCATTGCCGTTGAGAAACTACACGAAACGGGTATCTCATCGGTGCGGAGTGCGAATAGAACAAGAGATAGAGAGAAGGATAAAATGTCTGTTTTTCTCGCTTTTTCTTATTCCAAGTTGCTATACCTGGGGGGGGGTTGTAAGCAAGCCCTCTTCCCATAGTAAATACACAATGGAGATGCACCTGCCTCGGCGTTCTCTCTTTTACCAGCGTTACCAACACCGTTTACGGTGTATATGGTTTCTCATTTCGTATACGGGACGACGATTCTTTTACTACGGGGCGCTCCAAAGCTTGCTATGTACACCCACGAAGGTCTTCGGAGCGAATCAATGAAAGGGCTCGGTTACGCGAAACGTCAATCGACCCTCGAGTCTCTCTCTCTCTTTCTCTCTCTTGCTCAAAGAACCCAAGAGGAAGAACCGCCCTCGAGTTCGAAAGCCTGAGAGGGTGTACTAACCTATACTGACACCGAATACAAGAATAGACACTCGTATATGCGTATACAAGTTTGGGAAAAGGGAGGAAAACAATGGAGTAAGAAAAGCCAAGAGAATGGTAGAGCGAACGAAACAATATGCAATTTCTCATTACATAAATTAGAGGGAAAAAGTTTTTTTTTCTCGTTGATATACGCACTGCCGGTCAAAAGTATGGAAACGCTTATCGTAATTTCGAGCCGCACTGAAAGTTCGATTGCTCTGCCAAAAAAGTAGATATCCCAGTTTATCGAACAGGCTTTTGGAAAGTACACATTCAGCTTTGTTTCCGTTTTTTTAAATATTTTTTACGATTTTTTTTGGACCTGGTACGCAGTTTTGAACATGGTCGTTTTTCGTCTTTTTTTTAGCTGTTCAAAATTGGGCGAAGTACCCATGGAATTTTTTTTTCCATCATTTTTTCCATAGAAAACTTGAAAGAGAGAGTACAAGCTTCAATTTTGTTTTTTATATAGTTTCGTGCGATTTTTTTTTGCAAAAATATTCCTCTTTTTGTATAAATAAGAGCATTTTCAAAAAATTTGGCGTAACAAGGAAACTACAGGGTTTTAATGAAATTGTCAAGAGTATAAAAAGTTTTGTGCGGTGATACTGGATACTCTAGAATTTTTTCAGAATTTTCGTTCAAGATTTCTTTTTGTTTTAACAATTTCTCGTCGAAACTCCGATTGAAAGGGTGGCTTAACTCGAGAACCATGAAGTTTAAGGCAAATATCACAATAGAAAATGTTTTTATTTTTCAATTTTCTTTGCGCTCGAATTTTTTCAGAATTTTTTTTTTCAATTTTCTTCAAAATTTTTTTCAACCAAAAAATAATTTTTTTTTTTCTTCAATCTGAAATTCTTTTTCAATTTTTTTTGAAAACATGACGAACAATCGTGTCTCTTACCCCATTTATACTCGTTTTTTTATGAAAAACGAGTATAAATGAGGTAAAAGTGAGAGACATGATTTTTTGTCATGTTTTAAAAAAAAATTGGAACAAAATTTCTGATTAAATTTTTTTTTTGGTTTAAAAAAATGTTGAAAAAATATATATGTATATATTGAAAGAAAAATACGAAACATTTTTATTCATTTTCGGCACAAACTGCAGCAGGAAAAAATTTTAGTCGAGATATTGTTTCGGGAGAGAACAAAAATATTCGTTACAGCCTCGCACAGGATTCAATGGATATCGAAACTTCTGCTTCTATTTTCATTGGCAGAAAAAAAAAGAGAGAGAGAGAGAGCGGTGAACTGTACGAACGAAAAAAAGAGTTATTCCGATGTATTCCATCGACGTAAAGTTCGACACGAAACAATCGGTCGTTTCGCTCTCGTATCAGCACGTGCGAATTTCAGCATTCAAAATCATCGCGTTTTGTTTTGTTTTTTTTTTGTGTGTTTTTCTTCTTCTTCCTCTTTTAGAATTTCAACTGCCATGTTGAAAGCTTATCTGATCATAAATATTCCAACGATTACGTTTCGATGAATTTTTATCGAAGCTACGAAAATCTAAGAGAGGATACGAGAATCTCGAACAACATCACCGGATCACTCTCTCGAGCTTCGCTTCTGTAATCGAAAGAAAAATATTTATTTACTTGCGCCCAAAGACGAAACACGAAAAATTCCTTCCGAACGTTCACAGTTTCGCGTGTTTTCTCATCGCCTGATATTCGAAAAAGAACGAATAAAAGAAATTTCATATTGAATTCGCGCTCGTCAAAAAAATCGAATATTTTGTTTGCCGCGACGACGACGAGGCGAGACAGAAAAAAAAAACACAATTAATTCCATCGAAGCTTAATTTTTCCATTAATGAGTTCGACGTTCAGTGAGCGAAAAACCGCGTGACGAAGAGTCTCCGGATAATGAAGATTCGCTCGATAAATATCCCCGATAATATCACGAAATTATCATCTCTCGGGGAGTAAACAAAACTTATAATGATGAAGGATTGGAGGAAGAGGCAAAATAAAAAAAAAACGAAGAAACGAGACCAGTAGGAGGAGGAAGAGGAGGGGGGGGGGGGGGGAGATGAAAAGCGACGAATTGATGGATCTGCAGCGGCAGAGATATTATCCATACGCAGTTACGCAGCTCGTAAATCGCCGATTCTTCAGCTCGAGTGAGCCTCGTGGATGAAAATGATCAATGAATTAAAGCGCTTCTATACACACACACACACACACACGAATATATACGAGGAATTATACGAACGTAACCGTCGCGATGTTTTTTTTTTCTACGTGTAATTATTTACCGTCCGCATGGAAGAGCGATAAAACATTGTCCCCCTGACGAAATGAACTGTCGAAGCTAAACGAAAGAGAAAAAAAAAAGGAAAAAAAAAAAATGATTTTTATTTCTCAGATTAAGAAAAGGAGTCTCCGAATTCTTATCGTTGTCCGGAGATAATGTCGTCGGGTTACGTTTTTTTTTTCTGGCTTCAAAATCCTGCATGCAAATTTCTGCAATGGGATTTTCCAGGAAAATGAACAATTTTTTTCTCTTATTTGTTTGTTTTTTTTTAAATTTCTCCACTAAAAATAATCTGTCGAAAGACTCGTGTGCGATGAGACACAGGAAAAGTTACGCACACAGAAGAATCCTCGGAGCTCTTTACCTCTCTCCGAGGACTTGAGAATTGGATAAAAGTTGTTGGAAATTGAGTCAACCGAGCGAGTGAACCGAGGTAAATTCTCTTTCCTCATTTTTTTTCTTGTCTTTCCGATCCCCTGCTTTTGGCTCGAGAATGCCATGAGCATAATATACGAAGTTTTCGATCGTAGATTCTCGCTATTCATTATAATTACGAGTTTCATGATCGTCGTAACGAATTTGCAGAAATTTCTTTCTAAAAAATATTTTCTCTCTCTCTCGTGACCGTGGGGAAATGTAATTTAAAATGATGGACTCTCCGGAGATGTGGAAAATATGATTTTTTTTTTTTTTTTCTAATGGATCAACCTCTGGCTAATGAGATTCGAGTTAATCGGACTTTTTAATGAGCTTTTATTATTAGACCGATTAAAAATCCTCGGACAATCATCGTTCCAGCATCTTTTGCCTCAACTAATAAAATCGTCGTCGAGCATACAGTAAAACCGAATAAAAACGACTCGGTTTTTGATATTTCAGGATTTATTATTCGAAAAAATTGATTTTTCTGTTACGAGAAATAATGGAAGATTTGATCGTAGCAATAAGGACGTTTAATGTTTGTACACTGAGAAAAACAATTTGTAATTGTGGCGAACAAATTAAATTTGTTGATTCAACAAAACTTTTATTGATTCAACGATATTTTTGTCGTGGTGAAAAATTAAGTATTTTAATGAACCAAATTTCGTTTGGGTTAACAAATTTTATTTTGTTCGCCACGATTCGTTGAACCAACAAAAAAATTTGTTGAACCAACAGAAAATTTATCGAACCAACAAAAAATTTGTTGAATTTACGAATTCATTTTTCTCAGTGTAGAAAAATGCTGAATTTGGAAGATCGAACAGTGACTCAAAGAAACGAGAAATAACTGGAGAAATACGTGAGATTAAGAACATTCTTGATCGCTGATTCACGAACGATGTTGCGTCGATTAATAAAATGTCAATCGAGCTATTGAGATTCATAATAATTCGAAGACAGCGAAAATACAAAATTTGTCAGAAAAGATAAATTACAAGTGAAAATAGACGAATATATGGATCAACCAAATAACAGAAAAGTTTCGTAATTTCATCAAGTCTTTTTCTATCTTCCAAATGAAAATTCGTTGTCGTCGTTGATGAACCGCGAAGAAATTCGATGTATCGAAAAAGCTATACATAGGAGCCTAGAAAATGAAGGAATTACTCGAGATCGAGGATGACGAGATTAAATCGAATTAGCCCAAGACTAATTCATAAACAGATTGACGTTGAGAAACACACGAGCTTATTTTCATCCCACTATATTACGGTACGAGCTACGAACGAGATCCCTGACACCGCATCGTATTCGCGTGCACGAAAATCGCAAACGAGAATAGTTTCTCAAATAAATTTCACGATTCATTTAACGATGAAAATTTTCTTGGTGCATCGCCGAAAAACTTGAGGATAAACGTTAAAATTGTATTTATCGAAAGCTTTCTTGTATTTGACACTCGAAAAAAGTCGACTGAGCTGTAATTTTTGTTTTTTTTGTTTTTAATGAAATATTGTTACTCGAGTCTCTGCTTAAAGTACAATCAAGTTTGAGCTAAGCTCGACGACTTTTTTTCCAATAATTTCTCGTTGCAAACCAGTGATAAAAGTTCGTTCCAATTTCAGGCCAGTTTTAACCGAAGTTTTCGTTTTATTTTCGAACGAAAAGCTTCGTTCAACGAATTCGTTCGAAGAATAACTATTTTATTTTGCATTTTCGAGTTCTTTCGGTCGGTCGCTGGGCCGGGGCCTCGAGGATCATTCGCCCGATTCGTTTGACGATCGATATTTTTTTTTATTTCTTTTTTTTTTTTTTTTTTCATCTCGAACTATCATTCTCCGAAGCAATAAAAAGAATAGTAATCGGAGAAAAGAGTTCCCCTTGGCCTCGTTAAAAATATCTGATAAATTTCAAAAAAAAAAAGAAGAAAAAAAAACAAAAAACAAACGAAAATAAAAAAATTCGTACAAAATGGTGGACACGAGTGATAAGAACGGTAATTATTAACCACGCGACCGATTAAACGTAGGAAATTGCGGTCTTTATACTCGTGCGAGTTTAGCGAGCGCACTAAATAAATCCCCAGAAGAAAGCTCGATTCGATAATTGTTGAAAAAAAAAAGAAAAAAGAAAAATCATCACTTTTTCAAGCCAATTCATCGCGTCTTGAAATAAGTTATCAGAAAACTGTTTTACGTTGATATTTTAAATCAGCGAATTCGGATGAATCGAGTTTTCGCGAAGCGAGCGAGCAATTAAGCGAGGAAAAGAGACGAGACGACCTAATTGATTGCCTGAATAATTAATCTTAATGGGACACGAGAACAATAATAGACGTTTCAGCCACGTTAGAAAATCAGAGTGAATTAGATATCGAAGTTAGAATCGCCGAGAGTCCTCGTAGAGCGAATTTACCAATCGATATTTGTACCAGTCGAATTGAGAGCGTGAGTTTTTTCACGACGAAGAATAGTCGCAAGCGCGTTGACGATTGAAGCTTTTTGTTAAAAAAAAAAAACAAAAAAAGAAAAATCACGAATTTACTGATAAACATTCGAAACCCCATGAGAGTTCTGCTGGAAAAGGGAGTAACGACTGGATGCATATTGCGAAAAATCCTCGCTCGAAAATTAGTTGGCTCCATCGAGCAAAGGAACAATCGACTAAAAGAGAAACGAGACTGAAGAGAGCCAGGAGAGGCGGGGGGGGGGGGGGGGGGGAGGGTTGGAAGAGCTATCGCGAACTCCATGACCCGTGCGATTAAACACAATTGTACAACTTTTACTGCGATAAGAGTTTTTTTTTTTCTTTTTTTTTTTCAGACACTTTTACTCTATCGATGGACACATGCGGACAAAAAATCTCAATTCCGATAAAACGACACTATCGGACTCGTGTGACGAGCGAAAGCGACGACGAGTGATTACAGTTTTTTTTTTTTCTATTACGAATCGCGATTTCGTTGTAGATTTTGTTTGAGCGATTTAAAACCGTTGAAAAAGCATGAAATAACAAGTTTCATAAATTATTCAACGAGGTTGTTTATCAAGCATCAAAAAATTGCTGGTACGTCGACACAAAAGCTTCAATTCCATTATTATCGGCTGCTTTCACCGCTGTGCTGTCACAGCTACGAAACAGCGTGAGAGCAAAATTGAATTTTGTACCCGGAATTGATGAGGTTAAAGGGAGAATGTCCCTTATTCTCCGGTGTCTCAGAAACAAGAAGACAGAAGAGATACGAGAGGAATAAAAATGAGAAAAAAAAGAAGTGAGCACCGTACGAGTCCGTATTTTATCGAGTTATATATCGGCCCAAAGTGCACAAAGAGCCTACGCTCAGTCCTGCTCTCGTACTTCGAATTTGCCAGCCTCTTATCTCTCTCTCTCGTGCTTTCTCTGCGTCGCAGAGTTCGTTTCTCTTATCCTCTCTCACTCTGTTTCCATTTACGAAGGAGAATGAGAAGAGCCGCGCCTCTCTCGCTCTCTGTCTCGGGACTCTACTACATCAACGAGTGCATCAGGAAACTTCCCGTCTGTAGTATAATAACCGTACAGAAATGATGTAATGCGTGCACGCGGCGCGTATGGGTACGCGTACAATGAGGGAAAACAGTGGCGCGGTTCCGTACTAAATTGAACATTAACCTGCTCGTACGCCTTGACAATAATGGGCGATGCATAAATTTTCAGCTGTGTAAACAGCTCGAATAAATAGCTGTAAGTGTATTCCAGCGGGAAAATAATTGGTTCGTGTTTGCTCGATGAGAAAAAAGTATTGATAAAATTCAATTATTTATTATTTTATTTGCCATTCTTATCGTGCTATTCTACAAACGACTGAATAAACGGTGACATTTTACTCTATACGAGGTACGAAAGTAGCGAGACGATCGAGAGAAATTACTCCGAAAATTCGACGAGGAAAAAACATTTTTGGTTGAGTCAACTAGGATCTATTTGAATCAAATACATTTTTTTTTCTGTCTTCCACGACCTGGTAAAGCTCTATTCAACTTTGAGAAATTATTTTCTGTCATTTGAATATTTTTGTATTTGAGGATCAATCGAAAATCTATTTTTGCCATTTTCAATTTCAAAAAGTTTTCATAAATTTAACGAGCATGTTGTCAAACCGCAGAAAATATTTTAAATATTATTTGCATAAAAATTGATATTATTATTATTATTTAATAATATTTTCATGGGTCTGGAACCCTGGGTGGGCATAAAAATTCACGAGAGTCTGTTTGTTTTTAGACACGGTCCGTTTTGAATGTGCATGACTTGGGTTTCCCCTATTTATGCACATCAAGAGCGCGATTCGTATATAAGAAATGTTTCGACGCTCTGCGCCACGTAGCGGTCGGAGCGATAAGCTTTGACGCTGATACCCGAATAAATGCACTCGAGTAGCATTATTCATTAGATTCAAAAACAGCTTTTTAGTTGAGGCAAATAGAAATTTCATTGATTTAAATTCCACAAAGAATCGAATAAATGATCCTGGTAGATTGAAACAGATCTTTATTCTGGATGAATCTTTTTACTGCATAAAACAAGGTAATTGGAATAGAGAACGTTTGAACGATTTCTGTAAATAGAAACGTTCAAATAGAAGTGAAAAAAAATAAAAAAAAGGATTTTTAGCTGCTACGATGATTAACTTCAACACCGTGAATTATCTGCGACGAGGCTAGGCCCCGACGAAGCAGACGTAGAGTCGAAACCGTCGTCGCACACGCACGCACGCGGCCTGCAATGGATTTACGCACTTGACTCAGCGTCACTATTATATATCTCCGGCAAACGCGTTACTTCTGGTATGCTTTGCGATATGCGCTATATACGAGAACCGTCTGACCAACGCGTACGACAGATACGAGGTCTGGGAGGCTCCCTCCCTTCCTCCCCCTCCCTCTCTCGCTCTCTTGCTCTTACGCAGCGACGTGGTAATAGTAAAACCGGAATAGCGTAGAGAGAAACCGTGCACAGGCAAAATGCTTTATTCTCAAAAGCAAAATGCATTCTTATCGCGACACTTGTGAGAACATTTCAATTGCAGATCGATCGATAGCCGCTAATTAATCGATATTATTCCATTTTTTTTTTTTTTTTTTTTCCAATTTACTCAAACCATCGTAATGAGATTATTTTTTTTTTACAAACTCTCAGGAAACTTATTTTTTGTTCTATTTCCATTGGTCTCTGATCGGTTAATTTTGTTTTTTATTTATTTTATACAAAGCAGCACGTGTATTCCGAGATTTTTGGAGTAGACGAATGGAGCTTCATTGACATTAGATTCGAGTAAGAATTTCGATGGATCTGGGTTCGTAAATTCGAATCTGGAAGATGTTTTTATTCGAAGAAAAAAATTTTTGAATTTTCCATTTTTAACCGTTTATCGAGAGTCAGCGAGCAAGGAACGCGAGAGGGGGATACACGAGAGAGGCTCGAACTTGCGAGACTAATCATCAGTGGGATTGAGTAACCTGCATCGTTCACTGAGAATGTCATTCATGAATAGTCAACGAAGCGAATCTATTCTTTACACCGAAACGTCTGATGTAGTTACTCCGCATCGACGTTTTCTTTAATTATTATTATCATTTTTTTTTTCGTTTGATCGTTACTCCAGTCTCGATTCAACAGCGGTCCGACACTTTTGACTTATCGGATCTCGATCGAGTGTAAAAATCATTCGAAATGGATTTTCACGTTTATGGATAAATCGATCCTTCTCAAACGAGATTTTGCCTGAAGAAAAAAAAAAATTTGATGAATGCGTGCAACAAAATTGAATATTTGAACGAAATTTCGTTTTCAGTGTTCACGCCCCATGTTTCCATCCTTCCTGTTTAATCTACATTCGTACGACTCACGAAAATTGCACGAAACGAAGTTTCCTCGTTCGAACGAACCTGAATTGATCTCGTGAGAATATTTTCTGTCAAAAGACACTCGCGATTGATACCTAAAAATTCATTGTTTAATATTCCCATATTAAAAGGACCGAGAAACTGATGAAAAATCATGAATTTCGTTGTGAACACGACTCGGAATGAACTGGATCAAAGAAATTTTTCAAACTGTCCAAAAGAATTTGCGTTTTATACCAGGAAAGAAGAGAGAGAGAGAGGGAGAGAAAAAGGGTTAAGAGCAGTCCGGACGTCAGAGTATCGAGAAGAGGGCGGGAGAGGCAGGAGGGAGGAGGAGGCGGGGGGGGGGGGGGGCGCAGCTGACGCGGAATGCAGAACGGTGTTGCTGGGCTACTACTTGGCTGGCTCGTACACGCGCGATTCTCTTTCTCTCTCTCTCTCTCTCTCGCCCCCATATATGTCTATATATAAAAATCCCGGAGCGATAAAAAAAAAAAGTATTAAAAAAAATCTATCAACCGAGCAATTTATTCAGGATTTTATAATATTATTATTTATCCATATTTCCGCACGAGAATGAACCGCTGCAGCAGAAAATCTACGGTTAAACGATTGATTAAAGTTCTCGAGAGAAATGAAAAGAGCCTGTGTGTGTGTGGGTCTGTGTGCGTGTACAAGGACACTAGAAGTACGAAAATGACGTAAATTCTTAGCCACCTGTTCAAACAAGGCTCAAGCTGATTCCACAAATTAGTTGAATTTTTATCAATGATTGTTCCTCCCTGCTGTTCCTTATTTTTCTATGCTTAACACGAGCCCCGAGCATGACTATTTAGCATGAAAATGAGTGTCGAGCAATAACTCTTTTTGTTCGAGCAGCGTTGCAAAAAAAAAAAAAGAAATTTGCATTTAAAATAATTTCGAGTAACCGGCGATGAAAAAAATTGAGCAATTTTCGTTGAATAAATTGTCACGAGTCGGTAGAAATTGATAAAGTCGATTTTTGATCGTTGAGAAGTCGAGAGATAGATTCTCGATTCGAAAGCAAAATAATTGAAGCTTCCTGAGCGACTATTCAACGTTAGACGATCGAGGGGATTCCTGGGAATATTCTCAGTGACGATGAGATTATAAATTTTAGTTAATTTAACGAAAATTCAAGCGTGTACGAAGGTATAAGAGGGAATAAGTGAGAAGCGACGAAGCCAGCGAGTTGGCGAGAGCCAAATTTTTAGCGCGACGCGTCTAGAAGACGGAGTGTACAGAAGGAGGAGGAAGAAGAATTCTGGCAATCGGTAGACGACACTTTCGCACCAACACGATCAATCCATTGTGAGAAAATTCCTCTGCTGCATTTACTCTTCTACGTATATACGTGTATAATAAATACGTAAATATGTGTATAAGCGTGGATACGTAAAAGCGTATAAATATAGGATATATGAGAAGAGTATTAGGAGCCTGAGCGCAGAGGCCCCGGCACGCAGCACAGACACGAATAAATATATACAAACTATCGAGACACAGCTGAGCCTCGTGCGGATAGACCACTCGTGTGCGGAGGGCAATGATGGAGGGGGAACTTGGAAATACGGTGGGTGGTTTTGTGCAAAGCGTGTGTACGAGTCTCTCTCTCTCTCTCTCTCTCTCTCTCGTCGTCTCTCATTCTCTTGACTTTCGTCTTTCCTTTCTGTTCTCTCAACTTTCTCGCTCTTTTCTCTATTTTCTCTCTTGCTAAGAGAGTCTTTTCAACTAACTCTCTTCGTCACTCTTTCGCGTCCTCTTGGTCTCGCCATTGGCGAAACAACTCTTTCGAGAGAGCAAGAGAGAGGGAGAGAGACTGGTTTCGTTTCGGTGAGTGCGATGTCGTCACGCGGTGGAAGAGAGATCGAAGAAGTGGTGGCGTACGGTGGGGGGGGGGGGGGGGGGGGGGGGGAAGGAGGGAAGTATGAAACACGCGCTGTACCGAGAGGCCGTGAGTAGAAGAGTAAAAAGAGGGGAAGAGTGAGAAATACTATTATAGCATAAGAGACTCGCTCTCGTAGCGTGTACGATACGATAGTAGCAGCGTCGCTCAGCGAGTGAGAGAGACTCGTACAAAAGGTTGCTGTTAGGGGTAGAGTAGAGTGAGAAGAATTTAAAACGGAAGATGGTTGGTGGGTTGGTGAGGACACAGGACGAAAATGAACGAGACAAAGATGTATAAAGGAGCATCGTTGCATACATGTACACACATACATTATGGGTACACGTCCGTCCACATTTGTGCGATTGATTCTATCGACTCTCGACACGAGTTCGGTTGCGATTTCGCGCGATCGAAACGTTTTTTTTTTTCTCCTCTTTCACACAAAAATCTTCCCACGCAATAATCCTTTTATTCCTCTTTCACTTCCCCGTCAGACATTTTGTTCACGATTTCCTGGCTCGACCCCCCCCCCCCCCGTGTACCAGGTGTTTTGGAGAAGCAATCCCTCGTGATAAAAATAACGATAAAAAAAAAAGCGTGGACATTTTCATTCATTCCCGTACTTCATTGACGCACTTCACCGAAGTTTAACAATCCCGAAACAAATTTTGAAGATTTTTTTTTTTCTTTTTCTACAAATATGTATCGAGCCTCGAGGTATGAGAAAAATGAGAGTCAAATCGATGTAAGCCTCCCGGTTTCGTGCTGTAGGGAATCGGTGGAATCACCCATATATAGAGTCTCGCCTCCGAGTGGGAGAGAAACTCGAGTGAGAATCCGTCGAGAGAGAGAAGGAACGAAGGAAGGAGGAAACAGGGGAATGCGAGACAGACAGAGAGAGAGAGAGAGTAGAAAAATACGAGTCGCGTATGGCCGCCGTATAAATAGACGAGAGAGAGAGAGAGAGAAGCGATATAAAGAGTAAGAGAGGGGCAGCGTCACGTGTCTCTGTGTGTATGCGCGTGTACACCAAAGCGTAGCTCTCCCGCTTGGCAGTGGACGAGAAGTAGTCGTCGCGAGCTATATACGAAACTACACGATCCATCTTCCTCCCCGTTCCTCTCCACCTTCCCGTCCCACACACACACATGGACGAGAAGATACGTGAGGACAGGAGAAGGCTTCACGTGTGAGTGGGTGTATTCCCAGGTTGGTATGAGTGCCCCCCCCCCCCTCCGTCTCCTTTCTACCTTTTTTTTTCTTCCGAAGAACCCCCCCACTCCGGGTACGAATAGAATGAAAAAGCGTGAAAGAAAGAGCGGAGCGAATGGAACTCTCTCTCTCTCTCCCTCCCTCCCTCTCTCTCTCTCGCTCTGTTCGCTTGATAATGAAGCAAGTGTATGTGTTATACGTACATTGAAACGAGTCGAGCTGTTGCTGCTCGAGCTCGTTCCCCGGCAATCCGACGAAGTAACGTACAGAGAAATCACTCGACGAAACGATATGCACGAGCGCGAAGAGAGGGCAAAAGGAGAAGGAGGAGGTGGAGCGAGAAGAGCAGGAAAAAAGAGCGAGACGAATGTTCCCGTCGCGTACTCCATGCGCTTGCGGTCTCGCCGAGCATACTGAGGGGCAAATAAGAGAGGAGAGTGTCTCTTGGGCCTGAGAGCAAAGGAGAGGGATTGGGAGAGGGAGAGGGGAGAGAGGATCGCAGGGTGTTTTGCCCTCCGCAACAGAGGGCAACGAGTAAATAAACACCGGGTAGGGAGAGGTGTATAAAAACCGCAAAACGACACCCACAGGCGCGGATAGACACTTATTTTGAAAACACACACACACACAGAGAGAGACACGGAGAGAGACACACGCGGGACTAGACCGCACAATTGCTTCGTAACACACCTGACGTTTAATCCGTTTATTCTTCTTCTTCTTATTTCTTCCCTGGATATTGTAACGAGCTGAGTTATTCGTTTCGTTATAAGATGCTTGTATTGTGTTTATTAATTACACTGTGACAAAGAGGCGTTTACAATTGAATTGCGATAGTAACGAGAGGAGAGAGACAAACTCGGTTTTTATTTCGTCACGTTTGGTTCTGTCCGGGATTCATCGAACGAGTTGCTCTAGAGAAGCAGCTCGTATCCGCAGTTTTTTTTTTTTTATTCTCTCGCTCTTCGTTCCTCTTCACTCACTCACTCTCTCACGGTTTTCTTCGTATTCAAAGTGAAAATACCAATCTCGATCGGGGAGATGAACCGTTCGGAATTTGAGAGAAAGAGAGAGGATTCTCTCTCTCTCTTTCGAGCAGCTCGGTTACACCTTTCCGGCTAAAAGAGCCGGGGAAGAGAGAGAGAGAGAGAGAGAGAGAGCGAGGATCTCTCGCTCTACACACTTGGAAGCAACGACGTCTACGACGACGGAGAGGTAGTCAAGCGCACTGCTACACTGTTAGAAAACCGAGAGCGAGCTCGTTTGGTGGGAGATAAAAAAAAAAATAAAAAAAAAATAAAAAAAAAAAAAAAAAAAAAACAAATTAAAAAAAAAATAAAGAATAAAAATAACGAGAAAGAAAATATTGGACGCACGGAGAGAAAGAGAGAGAAAGACACACACTTGGAGAGACGCGCGGGCTTTTTGTTGTTATTATTATTATTGTTGTTTTGTGTACGGCGAGTGTCAGCTCTTCGAGAACTCGTCGTCGATGTCGTTTTCGCCCACCGCCAATAGCCTCTCACACACACACACACACGCGCACGCTCTCTTTCTCTCTCTTTCTGTTTTTCGTTTGACAAGAGTTTTTACTCGTGGCGAATCCAACACTTTTGCGTAAACGTACGTGGCCGAGGTTACACTTACTTTTATTTTATCTTCTTTCTATCAATTTTTGTACAAATACACTTTGACACGTGTGTAAATAATCGTATCCGTTGACGTGCACGATTTTTTTTTTGATAAAAAACGTTTTTTTTTTCACGACGATATCGAAACACCGAAAACACTTATAAATACGCGTTGGAGAAGAAGAAGAAATACTACGTACGTACGACAGAGAGCGCGACGCGTTACAAACGGCAGCGATGAGAATCGCCGAGGTTATATAGATATATACGGTTATAAATACGTAAGTATCACTTTTAGTCTTCCTTTCTGCTTCGGCCGATTTTTTTTTTGTTTCTTTTCTTTCTTTCTTTTTTCTTTAATTTAAAAAAAATTTCTCTGTTCTTTTATTTCGAATGTCTCCAACTTTCTTTGTCTTTAGCCGTTGTCTACGGTGGTGATTTTTGAGCAGGAGAGAGACGAAAGAAAAAAAAAAACAAAGGTATGTTTATTAAGGTGGCTAAGAGCGAGAAAAAACGCCATCACCGGCACTCGGAATTATTGACATCCTCGACTGCGAGGTTTACTGTCGAGACTTGCGGGGCTCACCGCCTCGGAACGCGCTCTGCGCTGCCGCTGCTGCTGCTGCTCTTCTCTCGCATTCTCTTTCTCACTTTTTCCTTCTTCACGTCTCCTCCTCCATCGGTTTCTCTCTGTGTGTGTGTGTGTGTATCGCTGCCGCCTTCTTTCGCCTCTCCGCTACACCGCCAACTTGTCTTCACTCACCAACGCTCGAGAGAAAATCACACGCGTGCATTTTACTTTCTCTCTCTCTCTCGATGACTCGCTCGCTCTTTTTGTTGCTCCTTCACTCTCACTCTCTCCCGCACTTTTTGCGCCTCTTTTTATCTCTCTCTCGCTCGTGGTATTCCTCAGAGCTCTCGCGAGTAGTGGTGTCTCGCAGTCGCCGCGCGACGCTGCTGCCACCACTGGCACAGCTCCCCCCTCCTCCTCCCCGCCAGGAGGCGCTTCTTCAAGTATGTATGAGGAACGCGCGCTCTAAAGGCGCGCGAGAGAGAGCTTCTCTTTCTCTAGTTCGCCGCGGCGCAGCACACCTTTTTCGAGAGAGGGAGACCTACGAGTGGGAGTTTTCGAAGGAGAAACTCGTACTCGTTCCCTCTCTCTCTCTCTCTCTGTTTATTCGGACTTGCGCCCTGTTCTCGCAAGCCTCCCAACACACTGCTCGCTCTCTTTTCCTCTTTCTCTCACACGGTAACTCGAGTCACAGCACACGCCTGTGTGGGTACACACAGCTACGTGGATCAGCTGAGTCGGTGTTGATACACCGGGTATCCGGGGCGCCTACGCTATACCGCCTGCTTCTCGCTCCTCACGTACACGATACTTTTACAGAGAGAAAAAAATAAAATAAAATAAAATTGTACGGAGGAGCATGAACGAGCAGGCAACAAAAAAAAAAAACGTTTCAGTGTGTGTTTCCACACGCACACGAACCCACCGGTCTTCAGGACCGTACACAACTGGCGTTTTGTTTCTTCTCACTCTCTCTGACAGGACTAGAAATACACGCAAATTCACTAATTCCAACGCTCTGCCTGCCTGCTTTTTTTCACAGTCTCTCGGTAGAGTTTTGCAACGAGCTACCAAATCCTTAGCGATTGATTTCGTCGTACCTCTGGGCGTGTTTCTTTCCCGTATTTTTTTTTCTCCTTATTCCTCCCGCGATCGGTGCTTCAAACGAACGAAAATAAAATCCGCACGGATATTTATTTATACTCGAATACCCCGACGAATTATTCAACTTCGTATCGAGCCCCGGACTCGTGCAGAACAAAGGATGAATGAGTACGAACGGGAGAGAGGGGCTTGGTACTCTCGGTGGAGGCGCTGCCGACTAGCGCCATTCATACTAGCCCTCTCACGTCGAGCACTACTCTCCTCTCTATGTGTTGAGGGTGTTGCCTCTCTCTCTCTTGATGAGAGAGAGAGAGACGGTAAAGGAGAGAGAAAGAGAGAGAGACTGAGCTCTCTAGCGGGAAGTTTGAAAAGTTATTTCGACGAGTAAGTTCTTCAACAATTTATCAATTCGCTTGGCATTGGTGAGCGTTGTTTCGATGCTTTGTTATTCCGACACGAGAGCGGTGGCGCTAATTTCTTGATCGATCGTAAAACCGTCAAAAATGATGAAATTTTCATCGATAATTTGACAGTTTGAGCGATTTTTTTTTTTCTTTTTACAGTAAAAATAATTTTTTACGCTTCTGTCAATCGGAGAATTGATTTTTTTCAATTTTTTGTTCAAATAATGGTTCTTCGAGGATCTTACAACTCGGGAGAAATTCAAAGTCGTTACGGGCCTGATTTTTCAAGCGCACACACGATGCAGTCGCGGCGGCGGCGCTCGGGCACACGCGGTGCGGCGGTGGCGCGCGCGCCCGCCCTCGGCAATCACTCGCGTTACTCGTTGCCACGCTTTGCTTTGACCGCACTCCCTCTCGACTACGACAACGACGACGACGACTACTCACCGGTGAATAAAAAATTTTACAAAACCGTGTGGCGCATAGCTTCCGAGATAGCCCGCTGCTCGTACGGAGATTCTCCTAACCAGCTACACCGCGCTCTCGCTCTACACGCTCGATATACCTCGCTCCCCAGGCTCGCCAGCACGTTACGCCAACCACCCCGCGCCCTCGCGCTTCAACCTTTTTTTTTTTTTATTACAAACGTTATCGCGTTAAATCGTTGCGCGGAAGGGACAAAAATTTTTCAAATCATCAGCCAAATCCATCGAAATTTATTTTTCGTCCAACCTGCGCTCGTTTCGGTTGTCGTTTACCCATCAATAATTCCTGGTGAAAAATTCCTCGTTCGGATGTAATCATCGACACTGAGATCGCGCTCGAATTTTTCGGTATCGAAGAGCCTAGAACCTTGGATCGATCTCCAATTTCATATTTTTTTTTTTTTTTTAAACGGAATATTAAAAAATTGAGATCAATCGAAGGCTTTTCGAAATTTTGTACGAATTTTTACGTGCCTTCGGCTTATAAACATTGACGGATCAGCATTGAAGTCGAATTTTCAAGTTTATTCTTACGCTGCCTCCGTTACTGTCATTTTTATACCGTTCATTTTGAGCGTGAAAGAGTTTAATTGCTCGTGAGCGTAAAACTCGGTTTTACGCTTACTTTGAGCCCATTTTGAGCGTTTATGACTTAACGATAATGGGAAACGAGCCTTCGACGAGGGCGAAGCGAAATTTTTCTTAGAAAAAAAAAAAAAGGCAATGTGAGTGACATTTTTACAATTTTTAAATGTCAATAGAAATTATAAAGGAATTGAGTAAATGTTAATAAATAAATAACGATTGATAATACGATAATTGGAGAGTAAAAAAATTGACTATGATAGTCAAGCATTAGATAAACTGTGTTTACACAGGTTTGAGGCTGCTGACATTGTTGAGAAAAGAAAGAAAAAAAATTCCGAATATTTATCGAGCAAGATATTGGCGCTTCGGAAGACTTTCGATGTAGCAATGTCTTGCTACGCGTTTCGATAGGTGAGAAAATTCTGTCAGGTTCGGTGGGGAATAGTCGCGTATTCGGAAATTTTGATGTTCATAGAAAAGGTGTCCTTGTAGCCGGAAAAAAACATAGCTTACGTCAAACGAACATTATAATCTCGTTCTTCTCTCAGATCGCGCAAGTGTTCGAACACATTTTTCTCGAAAAACGTTGAACTTAGCTGCGGGAGCACGGTACCAGTGTTTTCGAAAATATATCGATCGATATTTATTCACTTCATCAATTCATATTTTTATCACTCGTATCACCCAGAAATAAAATTTATTTCGATCTACCAGGATCATTTAATCGATTTTTTTTGTGAAATTTTAATCAATTAAATTTCTATTTGCCTCAACTAAAAAGCTGTTTTTGAATCTGATAAATAATTCTATTCGAGTGCATTTATTCGCGTACCAGCGTCAAAGCTTATCGCTCCGACCGCTACGTGGCGCAGAGCGTCGAAACATTTCTTGTATACGAATCGCGCTCTCGATGTGCATAAATAGCGGAAACCCAAGTCATACACACTCAAAACGGACCGTGTCTAAAAACAAACAGACTCTCGTGAATTTTTATGCCCACCCAGGGTTCCAGACCCATGAAAATATTATTAAATAATAATAATAATATTAAATTTGATGTAAATAATATTGAAAATATGTTTTGCAGTTCAACAACATGCTCGTTAAATTTGTGAAAAGTTTTTGAAATTAAAAATGGCAAAAATGGGTTTTCGATTGTTCCTTAAATAAAAAAATATTCAAATCGAAGAAAATAATTTCTTAAAGTCAAATAAAATTCTGTTAACTAGAAATTTTTTTGTTTAGATATTTTGAGTTATTTTAAAACTAGATATTTTTTTGTCTCTGCGTGTATATCGAACGATGAAATAAAAATATGAAAACAAAACGTTTCACCGGAGTGTACGAGACGAAAATACTGGATTAAATAATTCGAACCTTGAATGAGCGAGAGTCCAGCTGAATCGATTATTCAATAATTCAAGGTCATTGAAAATCGATGAGAGAGAATTTATCGGCCCAGAGTCTCGAAAATCAAGAAGAAGCTTTGCGCGCGTTTTGAAAAAAAAAGCGTGGCCAAGTTTATGGCCGAGGAGAGTCTAATGCACTGTAATAAGTTGTACGCTCGGCGAAGCGGAGAGGAGGTTGGAGACGCGGGGGAGGCGGAGGAGGGCCCGGGGTCTCGGAAGAGGCGAACAACACGTGCTGCGACTGGCCGACCCGCAGTCACGAGGGCAATACGAACAATGGCCAACAAATACGACTCCGTGCGAAGCCTGCGGAGGAGAAGCCTGTAAAAAAAATCCTTTTTTTTTTCTTTCTGTCTCCCTTTCGCGGAACGCCACGGGAAGATACGTTTCGGACTCTCTTCAGCCGGGGCAACCAATCATCGAACGTTTCTCAAAGAGACTCAATTACAATGCGCTTGTACAAATGCACCGTATTACTTTCACGGTCTGTCCCTTTCGACGTATCATTTCGTCGGAAGGCTCATCCTCGAGAGGAAGGTGAAAAAAAGCTGAAAACAAATGAATTGAATAAAAAAATATTAATTTTTCGAAAAAATTGAAAAAAAAATGGAAAAACTTTGACAATTTTTTTCGATATCCATGAACCGAGAAACGTTTGATTTCTACCACGAAAAATGGATTGAAACGCGAGAAAAAAAACAATTGATTCGGAGAAAAATCGAAAGACAGAAGAATGAAATTTTTTTTTATTATAAAACGAGGAAGTCTGTCCGGGCGAGTCGGAAGATTGATTTTACGAGTAAGTTGCAGTGTCTGCAAAGCCCGAGTGACCGAGTCATTCGAGTTGAGAATAAAGCGTTCGTGGGATTATGGCATGAGAATCGAGTGCGAATAAACGTGCTGAACAAGTTGTAAATTAGTTTTTTTTTTTCGTGAACAAGCACAACGAATTTGATACTAAATTGAAAAGAGATACGCTAAGCAGAAAGAAGAAAAAAAAAAAATCTCGAAATCGTTCCTCGGATTTCGAGAATTCCATCAAACCCCATCAACTTTAGATCGTATATAAATTCGATAAAATTAATTCTTTCCCCGTTACAAAAAATAATTCAAAAAGAAAAACGAAAAATCTTGTTAAAATCACTGAATGAAACGAGAAATCCACTCGCGATTGAGCTAATAATAATTTCAAGCCCGAGAATCAACGAACAATAAATAAATATCGATCGATTCCACTCTCCTATTTAATTATGAAAATATAATACATAGAAGTTTGAAATTCTATATTATCTCACGATGTATTACACCAGAGGAAAGATCTGCAGTCGATTTCCCATCAACGAGATGCATCGTACAAATAACATTGAAGTTAATAGCGTACGTGTGTGCGTGTGTGTAAGTAAAAGCGATCCCTCCTGTTTCATATTGACTCAGTAATAGCGTGGATGCATAAATACGCCAGGGGCCGAGCCCACAGCGTTCCAGCGTATGAGAATATATATATGTACATCGACGTATCTAGATTCGTCTGAGTGTGGGTATATATGCGGCGTAGTACGAGCCCATTAGTTGTGTATCGAATGACGCATGCCACAGGCACACGTAAAATCGAGCATGGAGATGCCTGCTCTCCCACCCCACCCCTGTCCCTATCGCCTTCTACCTACCGTTCTCCTCTCTTTCGCTTTTTTACTCACACACCCTTTCTCTAAAATAACATTTGTGACGTTTGAAATCCATCAGATCGATCCGATCTGCCGAGCTTATAAGAATAGTAAAATTCAACTTCCTCCCCCCCCCCTCCCCTTTCACTCTTGCTCTTTATCGTTTCTCCTTCACTCTCTCTCTCTCTCTCTTGCTCTCGTTGCTACGGAATTAGCGGAGAGAGAATCATGAGTCCTGCAAGGATATCGTACAGCGAGCACCAAGAGCGGATTGGATGTGGCACGAGCGAATCTAGTTCGCCCAGGATAAGCTATAAACGGCGATGTATTTAACGATGAATTATTTCATCCATTAGCCAACCGGCAAGTTCTCTGAATGTCTGGGGACAAATTCTGAGGATACGAGAGAGAGCGCATGCGGCTTGATGAAACGAGCCGATAATTCACGGGGCATCACCACCGATTTTGGAGCTTTTTGAGAATCGAGATTGAATGTCGTTGAGTTAGGAACGAGGATGCTTTTTTTTATTTTTTTGTGGAAAATTTCGAGTATTCGAGTTCCTGGGATCCTCGGATTTGCCAGAGACTCGAGATTTTAAGAAATAATGATGATTTTTGAGTTTGGATGTGCCGGAGCTGCCGAAACTCGTTTCGGGCTACAAATTCGAACGAGAATTTTCGATTTTTGCGAAATAAACTTGTTTCCGAGGAAGAGAGGGGGAGGGGGGAGAAACTGAACGCGGTGAAGCTTTTTGTTTCACGCGAGATCTTTACAACGCACGCATCCATGGCGTGCTACCTGAGAGGTGTAAATGTATAAAAGCTACTTACGTAGCAAGTTCTTGAGGCATGCTGACGCCGCAAACGTGCGTCATTATACCATCGCGAGAGTCGTCCCGCTATACTCACGATTATTTTTTTCTTCTTTAAATCTCTAATCTTTTTTCCATCTTTATGGTTATCGCTCTTTTATTCTACTCCACATGCAACTCGATTTACGCTCACTCACACCCAGAAAAGATCTATTTCGATCTACCGGGATCATTTATTCGATTTTTTTTTGTGAAATTTGAATCAATAAAATTTCTATTTGCCTCAACTAAAAAGCTGTTTTTGAATCTAATGAATAATGCTATTCGAGTGCATTTATTCGGGTACCAGCGTCAAAGCTTATCGCTCCGACCGCTACGTGGCGCAGAGCGTCGAAACATTTCTTGTATACGAATCGCGCTCTCGATGTGCATAAATAGCGGAAACCCAAGTCATACACACTCAAAACGGACCGTGTCTAAAAACAAACAGACGCTCGTGAATTTTTATGCCCACCCAGGGTTCCAGACCCGTGAAAATATTATTAAATAATAATAAAAATATTAAATTTGATGTAAATAATATTGAAAATATTTTTTGGAGCTCGACAACATGCTCGTTAAAATTATGAAAACTAATTGAAATTGAAAATCGGCAAAAATAGATTTTCGATTGATCCTTAAATATAAAAATATTCGAATGAAAGAAAATAATTTCTCCAAGTTAAATAGAGCTCCATGAGGCCATGAGACGAAGATAAAAAAATTTATTTGATTTAAGAAGATCCTAGTTGAATCAACTAGATGTTTTTTTTTCTGGCTGCACGAGTGCTGGTATCGTCAGCATCGCTCGGAAGAGAAACGACGAAAAGAGACAGCAACGAAGTCATTGATTCCTGAGCTTTGGGTCAATCGATATACGTAACTCGTTAATGAAATATTCTCGATGAAAATAGACGTCACGTTTACCAAGCATTAAATCATTGTGAACAGTATTTATTAGTTTGAAAATAGAATTTACGAAATGACTAATAAAACACGAACGTCGATATAACCGACAATTATTGATGGATTAAGAATTCGTTTAATGGCTCATGAAAAATTTTCAAGAATAATTAAATTGTCGTAAATAGTCATAAAATTCTAAACTCTCTTTCTTTATCATTCGTCGAGATTCTGAGATAATAAAATTGCAATAAAATGAAGCTCATCATTGCGATTATTCGAGCATTCATATCGCTCAATAAATTACGAAATTGTTGGGATAGAATAGAAAAAAAAAAAATTAACAAAAAGAGTAATCAAAACCTTTTTCCATCGACTGAATCATCGATCTACAAAATGCAGAATTTTACGACACCAAATGTGTTTGTTTTATCTTCTCTTATCACATCTCATTTTTAACGATACTTTTTTTTTTTTTTTATTCGTTGATATTACCCGTTTATTACGGGATTCCAAATAATCAATGACTGAAGCAATTCCACACCGCGCTGTGGCCAACTCTCATATGGACACGCTAATTCTCACTCGAGTGAATTCAAATACTATCAAAATTCAAAGAAAACGAATTCAACTTTTTTTTGTCGATTATGAAACAACTCGAAGATTGAGTTTTCCTGCCAGAGGCCACAGAGGGAACGAGAATATTTTTTTTAACTCGAAAATGAAAGTTTCGATGCTGAAAATAGAATTTTCATGTCTGGAAATGAAATTTTCAAATCCTAAGAGTCCTTCGTCGTTTCGAGGCTTAATTTTGAAAAAAAATAATGTCAATTTTTAGTTTTTCGTGAGCAAGACAAACGGGCGCGTGATCGAGAGAGTGGAACGAGAGAAACGAGAGAGATTTGGACTCTTTGCTTCTCTTTGTTTGAATGAGTAATCGGACGATGGTAGCTAAACCAGTTGTTCGGAATGACCAGAAAGAGAGAGGAGGGAATGGAGTGCACCAAGATCATCGCGCTTACGCGATTATTCACAGAATTTTTCATTCAATAGAAAAAAAAGAAAGAAAAAAAAAAAAAGTTGAAGAATAACGAGTCGAAGAAATTGCTTTTTCCAGTTTAGGAATTTGTGTGTTTCGTTAGAACAGAGAGAAGAACCGAGTCAGGTAATAAGCTACGGGGTTGCCAGGGTCTTTTGCAGCGATCGTTTCAACGAAAAAAAAAAAAGAAGAAGGAGGATCCGAGAAGAAGGAGACTGAGAAAGGAAATCAGACGAAGAGCGAGAGAGAGAGAGAGAGAGAGCGCTGACCCAGCAGTAAATAACGTGACCGCGCGACTTTTCCAAATCTCTTCTTTTCTCCCATCCCAAGACCCGATGGAATGCTCGAGAGGAGCAAAGAAAAAAGAAAGAAAAAAAAAATAGAAGAAAGAAAAGAAATCTCGTCCAGCTCTCCGAAGAAGCGAGGAAAATGGATTTGTTTCATTCGAATAATGGAGCTCCCTCGAATGAACAGAGCCTTTGTTATCCATTCAAACAAATTAATTAAACAATTTTTTCACTCAACTCATATATACATAAATATTGAGTCACCGCAATTCTTCAATTCTCTCCCTCGATTATTCCATCCACTACAAAAAACATATTCCCTTCCAGCGTCTCAAATTTAAAAAAATTAAAAAGCCATGCACAAAAATACCATTTTCCCATAGAATCACAATTTTTTTTTCTTTTCAGTAAAAAGAATTTTTCGAAATCCATAAACAGCAGCATATTTCGTAGCCTCAGGCCTGCGAATAAGTCCATTATACGAAACTAATCGAATTTCTTTTTTCTCCAAACCGAGATATAAACTATTCAGAATTTCATAAAATAATTGAGTTTCAAACATCATCCTCCCCCCCCCCCTTCCCTCCTCCAAAGTTTCCACATAATTTATAGTGCAGTTTTAAATACAGCAGAGTTTAAAACGCTGTAAAGCGATTTGACAGTTATTCAAAAACTTCTGACTGTTCTCCAGTGAGCGAATCTGTAACGAGTTCGCTGAGTAGCATTATTCTGTACATAGGCGACCGAAATATGTAACGAAGCTCAAATTTCAATGATTCATACACAGAAGGAGAGAGAGAGAGAGCTTCGCTCCGAGCTAATGAAATTTGCCGAGAATTTATTATTCGCAAAAACCTCACAAACTAATTAACCAGATTCTAGCATCTCCCGTGTATAACCAGGGAGCTTGGTCTTTGTAGAAAAAAAATATAAATGTGAATACACAAAAAACACATGCAAAAGCGAAAATGCCAGAAGTTGAATCCTACGGTAACGAGAAACGGAGAAGAGAATTGAGAAGAAAAAAAGTAAAAAAAAAAAAAAAAGAAAAATAAGTGAAACGATTGGTTGTAGTAAATAAAAAAATAAAAATCGTAAAAATTGACGTTCGAGGTAAAAACACGAGTGTTTCATTCATCCGAGAGTGTGTCGCGAGCTCGGGAAGAATAATTGCAACACGTCGCAAGCACTGACCGCTGGACGACGGAGATGTCTGGCTCTCGTCTATATACGAAGGCGTCCAAGTTCGTTTTTTCTTTTTTTTCAATTTTATTCTTTCATTTTGTTGTTTTATCGTCTCTGTTTAGCTCAACATTTATCTCTCTTGGTGCTGATCCATTAAATGAACTGGATGGAAAATCGTAGCGAGTGTTTGGTTGCAGCAGCGAGGGAGACGACTAGCAACAGTGGGGGCAGGGGGGGGGGGGTTTGCTTTACGGTAGGAGGAAGAAACAGCGCGGGTGAGGAGAAGGGGAGAAAATAAGGAGCTGCACGGTTGTACTACAGAATTCAACGTCGCCGCACACATTTGCAATGAAAACAGAGAGAGAGAGAGAGGAGGATAAACGTGTGTTGTTTTATAGGGGATAAGCAGGCGAGCAGAGGCAGGCGCGGGTTCCGAGTTCCGACTCGCTTCGACGTCGTCGTCGTCGTCGTCGTCGTCGTCGTCTCTTGAACGCGCAGAGCAGAGCGGCGGTTAGCAACAGATTTGATCAGGATCGGACCAACTGGCACGTGTGGAAGGTGCGGACTGTGGGGGAGCCACCGTCCGACTGCTGCTGTTACTCGTACTTTGCATTTGACACGCATCGCCGATTCGACATTTCATTTTCTTTTTTTTTTTTTTTCATACACAGTTTCTCGACGATTATTCGACCCTTTTTGTCTTTAATCGTCATTATTTTTCGGTTGTGAAAATCGAGAGAAATTCACTCTTCATCCATAACTTGGTCATTATTTTATTTTTTGTATTTTGATTATGATTTTATGAAACCAGCTTCGCATTCGAGGTTTCGTGTGTCAATATTAAAAGAGCTTTTTTTTTATTCACGTTTTCCCTAGCTCCTGTGTCTTTCAATAATGCACATTCAATCACGATTCCGCTATCGAGTTTGCATCGTAAATTGGACATGAAACATTCATCTCGACCCATTTCTTTTGAATGATTGATCGACCTTTTACGAGAGACTGAAATATAACTTCGAAAAAAAAAAAAAAAAAAAAAATTTCTCGAATATGATTTCCGGTTGGGTCTGAAGAGCAGATTGGATTCTCGATGAATAAACTCGGAAGTTGATCGGATATGTCGAACACGATTGACTCTCGGGCTCCGTCGATACTTTTATTTCATAAGCCATTATACGAATTTCATGATATTTCGATCGAAAGCCGGCGAGCTAGTGGGATTAGAGTCGAACCTCGAGTTTTTTGACGTACGAGCGTAACAGCAGAAGCAGGTTTTTCTCGACGCCGAATGAATATGGTTCAAGCGAGAGTAATACGTTTGTTCTCTCTCTCTCTCTCTCTCTCTACACCGGACTGCGAGTGAACAGAGAGCAGAGCGAGAACGTGGCTCTCTTTCCGCAGGTGTATATCTATGTAGCACGTGAAAACACACGAACAGAGAGAGAGAGAGAGCTCTTTTCTTTCTGTAAACGGGCCTGGTCGTGTGTACACTCGCGCACACGATTCGCTTACACGAGCCTTACGCGTCCTCCCCGTTGACCCATGCGGCGAAAGTTTCTTTTGTTTCCATCTGCGGGAATGAAGATTCGAGAGGTTTATATATATATATATATATATATATATACACAATAGTTTGACTCGAACGAGCATCACATACGCCTAACGAATAAACGTTTCTTTATACGTGCCCTGTGCTACGAGCGTAAGAGGCTCTCTCGTATATATAGAGACTCGTCGATAGCGAGTACGAGTGTGTTACGAAATCAGCTATACTATTTCGTACACACGCGGACTGTAACGAACACGAAGATTCCCTCGTTTCTCGAGATCCTTTTCTTTTCTTTTTTCTTTTTTTTTTTTATTTTCATGCTAATTTAATCGCAGCGGCAGCAATCTCCGCTAATTATCGTCGAAGGCATAGAGCGCGCGGCGCGGCGCGGCGCTCGGGTGCAAGAGAGTTCATCAAACCTGCGAGAGTGGCGTGTCTCTGGTTCGGTGTTGTTTCACGTGCTCTCGCTCTCGCCGCAGCTATATCGCCGAGCGAGCGTCTATTGACAATTGTACAACGAAATAATATTGAGAAAATTAATAAAAAATTTTTTCTAAACGAAAACGACTGGATTCATTTTTTTTTTTTCACGTTTGGAAAAGCCAGGTGCGGCCTCCGAAGGCTTTGAGAGGTCGCGAAAAATGATTTTGAGAAAATACGAGGAGGAGGAGGAGGGGGAGAGAGACCAAAAGTTGGTGCGAGGATCGAACACTCGCGCGTTTATCGAAAGCCTCCGTCGCGGATGCACACATTCGCGCGTACGTTATTCAGTGACGAAAGTATTTGAGGCAGAGATTCACAATTGGAAAATCGTGGTTTCGGGGGAGGAGCAGGGGGAGGGGGCGGGTGGGGTTGATACAACAAAGAAAATTCGTCATTCACCGAGTCGGGAATCGCAGGCGCTTCGCGCTCTTTCGATGAAAAGAGAAAGAGGAAATAAAAAGAGGGAACGGGAGAGAATAAATAAAAGAATGCGAGCGCGCACGGCTCTTGGAGCCAATCGGGATTGCTAGTGGCGCGAGCGAGAGAGAGAGAGCTCCGACGAACAGGTTTTTATGTTCTCTGGAGATATACCAGCGAGTATACACACACACGAATCTCTATATATATATTGACGAGCGTGAAGCCCTCTCTCCTGGCTCTCTATACATACGCGTGTATAGGCTCTTCCAGCGTTCAGGGTCGTTACTCTGAACGAAATTCGGGAATGATTTCCAATCGAAGAGCATTTGACACCCTTTTTTCATCGGATTTTCACCGGATGAGCTTGAAAAAGCGATTGAAATTTGTTACGCCGCTTCGAGGGCCCGTATCTTCTGAACGGTTGGAGATAGCCGAAAAGTACAGATGACCAATTTTGTAGAGCGGAAAATTTGCTACGAAAAACTCTACGCCTGCATCAGTCTGGGTGCCCCCTCGAGGCTGCATTCGTCCGGTAAATCATCGGCAATGTAATCGAGCTCGCAAACGTCAAAATCCTGAAATTTTTATACTCGGAATTTCGTTCAGGATTGAAGGTTATGTCAACTATTATTCACAGCCTGGAACTGCCTGTATTTCACGAGTGTGTTCGAACCACAGAGTACTAAAAGTACGCGCATATATGTAAGACACGTCAAAAACTTGAATGTGTTAGTAGTTTTTGCATAATGTTGACCCTGTGCAAAGTTTTTTCTCAGCAAATACGCCACGAATTATGCTGATTTCGGGCTCAATCGAAAGGGAATTTCCTAATTGATCTCCAGTTCAATTTGCAAGCCATCAAATGACTCCTGAGCTTCGTAATTGAACGAAATGACATGCCAAATTTACCCCCACCACCGCGAATCGTTTTATTCAGAGAAAGTATAGTCTCGGCGAGCCTCGGGCCAGCAGACGACAGAGCTGTCAATGTACTTGTCCCGAGACTCTACCGAGTCTCTTGATATATGCGGGAGAGCCGAGCCGCGGCGATGCAGTGTCAACGACACCCACAGCGAGAGATCGTCGACGATACTCGACCTTCAGGTTCCACCGCACCGGCGACTACGACGATCTACCCGACTTCCGGTTTTAACGGACGCTCGATATACACATTTTGTCGAATATTTTACTGTCCCGGTTTAATACCGGGGTAACAACGACTCTCGAAAAGCTTTTAAAGCTTTTTTCGAGAGAAAGAGAGAGAGAAAAAAAAATAAAGATAAGAAAATATTCCCTGGCAACCGAAGAATTGTGAAAAAAAAAAAGAAAGAAAGAAAGAAAAAAAAAAGAAAAAACATTCGCCGAGCCATCGCGAGGCCCCGTAGAGTCTGGCAGCGTCGAGATAACGCGAAGCTCTCAACGCCCGGTGGCTGATAGGACACACGAGTGTAACTACCGTTGTACGCAAGGCCACGAACTAAGGTCGTACAGAGTCTCACTAATCGAATTAATATCTCTCTCTCACTCTCTCTCTCTCTATTTATATATGGACGATTAACGATCATACGCGCTCGTGACGTCATTAAATCGTGGTTTTCGCATTCTCCTGCCATTTTTCATTCGTTGGATATCGCCACACTTGCTAAAATCGCCGAAATCATCCACATCACTGACTCAACCTATCAAACTCGAGTCAAATTACCTGTGGACTGTAATTCTCGGTAACAAGTGCCTTCGAACCTTCGAACGTGGGAGAAATGTCAAAAAAATTTATTTATTTACTAAACATTCACTTTTTCCTTTATAAAACTCTTTCGATTACGATATTTAATTCGACCTGTTTGATTCTGAATTTTCATTCGCAACTGAATCCAGAAAATAAAGATCTAGTTGATTCAACTGGGATCTTCTTAAATCAAATAAATTTTTTTTCTTCGTCTCATGGCCTCATAGAGCTCTATTTAACTTGGAGAAATTATTTTATTTCATTCGAATATTTTTATATTTAAGAATCAATCGAAAATCTATTTTTGCCGATTTTCAATTTCAATTAGTTTTCACAATTTTAACGAGCATGTTGTCGAGCTGCAAAAAATATTTTTAATATTATTTACATCAATTTTAATATTATTATTATTATTTAATAATATTTTCATGGGTCTGGAACCCTGGGTGGGCATAAAAATTCACGAGAGTCTGTTTGTTTTTAGACACGGTACGTTTTGAGTGTGTATGACTTGGGTTTCCGCTATTTATGCACATCGAGAGCGCGATTCGTATACAAGAAATGTTTCGACGCTCTGCGCCACGTAGCGGTCGGAGCGATAAGCTTTGACGCTGGTACCCGAATAAATGCACTCGAATAGCATTATTTATTAGATTAAAAAACAGCTTTTTGGTTGAGGCAAATAGAAATATTTTTGATTCAAATTTTTAAAAAATCCTGGTAGATCCAAATAAATCTTTTTTCTGTGTGACACACCTGTAATATTTCACAGAAGATGAAAATCCGTTCACGAGTCCCGGATAATGGCATGGAACGATAAATTGAATAGTATTTTATTTATGATTATCGAAAACGTCAACGAAGCACTGAAATTTACGTACTTAAAGACTGTTGATTGAATTGAATAAATGAATTCGTAGAAAAAAAAAAAAAATTTTAACCTCGCTCTCCTCTAATGCAATTGCAGTCGTATTTATTACGCATCTCTGTAAACTCTCGTAACAATATTTACGTTACGTTTTAACGTAAGAGAGCGAGAGAACCCGCGAGGTTTTGTTGTCGCGTCAGCCAACCGAGACCTACACACAGGCGCATAACACATCCTCGTATAGGCACGCATCCGAGACCAACTTACTAATTACATTTTTTTTTTTTTCACAAATGCTACCAGAATAGCGCGCTCGTTGCACTTCCCGCGCATTTTCATGACGAAACTGCGAGAAACGTGCTTCGGTAACGCGCCTATCCATAAGCTTGTTTGCCAACAAGTTTTTTTTTTTTTTTTTTTTTATTATAAAATTACTTTAATGCAGCCCGGCTATTCATTTACCCGAGAAAGGCATTTGGACCTTAATCGGATTAATGTCAGTCGTGCGAATTTATGGCTCAATTATGGCTGCGCTTGTCCCTTCTTTTATACTCTACTTCACTCAAAATGGAGGCTCCTTTTTGTCTCTGGAACGTAACATAACACTTCAGGGCGTCATTTATTTTTATTACCTGTCAAATTATACCCAAATTTTCGCGTTTATACAACCTCAAATTTTCATGCCATTTTTTTCATCTTTTTTTCCATTCATTTTTAGCCGAGACAGTTATTTCAACATTTTGGAAGAATTTTTTTCGTTATTTCGGATGTATTCACGGTCAGAGATCCGGATATCAGGATTCGACGATTTATCGATAATTTTCAACGATTTTCGGTAAGTGATGTAACGAAAAATAAAAAAAAAAACGGTCCGAATACTTATTTCTGTGACAAACGGTCAGAAAATTTTATGATTTTGCCGCGAGACACGAATTTATCGTTTAATTTGGATATTTTTTACGATTTTGGCAAAAATTCAGTTTCGAGAAGAAAAAAAATGACAAACATTCTGAGAAATTCTTCAAATATTCAGAATCGTTGGTCAGTTTATCGCGAGTAACGAAGAAAGAGTTTGATAAAATAAAAATAAAAAAAAACCTTCGAAATACAGTGCAGATGATTAAAAAATGCGAAAAAACATCGTTCTACAGCTTCGCGATTGAAAATGTCGAGCTCGAATGTTTCTGCGACTACAGCGCCACGATTAGTCATGTATTTCCTAAATATAGATCGAGTTTCGATAGATATGTGAAGGGTTCGAGACGACGGGGCCCGATTCGCGGTTAGATACAGGCCTGATAACCTGTGGCCAGTAGAGGGGGGTCTTTTTCGCGTGAATCCTCGAAATATAAACAAAAAAGCGTGTTCTTACGTGAATATACGTGAGCAGCAGCTTACCGGGGGTCAGCAGCTCGAACAGTTGATTACTCGCAAAAAAGTCAAAACCTGAATTGCTTCGTATCATTCCGGTGTTATCCGTGTGGGCGCTGTATTCGCTATTGGTTGAAAAACCGCGTGTATCTTAACCCAACATTCGTTGATGGCGTAGACGTAATTGTTAGACTATAATAGTTGAGACAAAAAAAAAAAAAACTTTTTCGTTGGGCGCGATGTCACAAAACACTGTTTCACACTGTCCCGACGCGAATTCGTCAATTTTGTTCGATTATTATACAAAAAGGGGAATAAAAAACACGAGTTTAATAGAAGAGAAAAATTGAGTTCTGTGGCAGCCGCCACGTACGAGAACTATCGCGCGAACCGGTGTATATAGCACACTTGCCCTCTGCGCGAAATCTTAACCAACCGCGTTTGTTGTTTTTTTTTTTTTTCTCTTTCGTCTTTTCCCCTCTCGATCAGAAAACTGTAAGCTTTTCGGTCAAAGTCTTTTGACACAACGCGAAGTTTAATTCGATGAGTGTGTCACGACGCAGCAGCTCGGCTCTCACAGTCAGGCGCCATTTAAAATAAAAATAATGAAAAAAAGTAGTTCACGCACAGGACCGGCGAAACAGGCAAGCGCACGTCGTTTCATCTCTACTCCCCGGTACGACCTATCCCAATTACACAGCCACCAACGTCCTTGAGGTGACTAACCAACGTTCGACTGTGAAAAACAGACGCGAGAGGGATGCATTCTCCTGCCGCTCGTGGAGGGGCGCCAGCGAGGGGGGGAGTATGTATGTTGGGGGAAAAAAAAATCACCGATGGCGGCGCTCAAACTTGTCGTGTTTTGTCTCTTTCTCAAAAAATACGCGAGGAAGGATTTGGAGCGAAATTTCGAAAGAATCGTATCTAGAAAATGTATATTGGTCTAAGCTCGTAGAGAGAAAAAAATGTTCGTTGCTGAAATAATGCTTTTCTCGTTCATACATAACTTTATGTTTGTTTATCATCCGAAAGAAATTCAACTCGCGTAATTCCAGAATCGAGTCAAAGAACTCTCCCACTTAATTCCAACAGCAAGAAAAGAAATAAAAAAATTCATCTCATGAATTGAATGTTGATTTGAAGAAAAAAAAACACACACACACACAAGAATGACATTTCAATGAAAAATTGAATATTCACTGCACAATATGGCATCGAATCGTGATTTTTTTTTTCTTTTCTCACGAACCTAATTCGATCGCAGCGGCGGTGAATATTCGAATGAGAAAAAGCGGTGGCGCGCGGAACTTGTGAGCAATATCGAAACAGCCCGCCATTACGGATCTCTATTTTTTTCACTTTTCTTTTCTATTACAGATGCTCAAGAAAGACTTACGTTCGATGATTTCACACATTGGTCATGATCCTTAAACTATTTATTTCAAAACTGTACACTTTTTTCCTCGTATTTATCGATGAATTGTACAACTTTTGACGAGAAAATATTTATTCGTAACAAAAATATGATATCCGATGCACACCGATGCATTAATACTTGTATAATGAAGGAATAAAGAGTAGCAAGGTGCGAACGATAATCGTAATACACACGCGAGATCCGAGCGTTTAGAAAGTTCACCGATAAGACCCGAGAGCTCGCCCACGACGCGTTCTTTCCTGCTCCTTGCCCCCCCCCCCCCCCCTCCTTCCCTCGCCGCCCTCCCTTTTCTCGTTTCTTTGCGCGACTGTTGGTGCGTCGCTTTGTATACGTTTCGTGTGTATTATATTTATAACATATAGTTATGCTAATTCTTCGAAATAACGTGAGCTTATTGACAGGATGTGTGTATACAGTGGGTTCTGCAATTCCGTTGCTTTCTTCAGCGTGTGCTCTAAAAAGGGTGCATTTTCATTAAGTCAACAATAAATCTCGTGCAATTATCCCATCAGCCTTTAATTCCAGTGTGCCTGATTTCGAATGATGCAAAAAATAAATATTCACGTTCAATCGGCCATCCATTTGTTTTTTTTCATTATATTTACGTTTCGAACAGATACAGATCACGAAATTACGTCACGATTGTTGTTTACACAACGCCAAACAGCGAATGTTTCTTTTCGCTAACAAAATCTATCATTGGAATAGAATTTTTGGATATCTGTCAAATATTTTTTGATTCAGTGCCAAATGAAATTAAATCGTGATTTCTTGCTGTTATCTAGTGACAAATTTTTTTCGGTCAACAATCGGACAATTAGTAATACTCTTCTGAGAATTTCTTGCTCGTTTTTTTTTTCTCGTTTTTTAGAAATAAGCGATATTCATCAGGGCGGAAGGGTAAGGAGTCAAGTAACGAGTCGATGAGTCAACGAGCTCTTCGAAGCGTCTCTTCCACTCTTTTATCCGTCGAATACGCGCAAATTCGCGCACACATGCTGGACGCATGGCCTGACGCATGATGCTCTTTTTATTTCATTTTTTAATTCTCTTCATTACGTTTTTTTTCTTTTTCTTTTTTTTTTCTTCTTTTTCGTCTCTTCCACAATATGCGCGGAGTGAGAGTAGTAACAACTAATTACAACACACTGCTTGCGCTGTACGAGTGTGGGAACGGACAAAGAGAGATAAGATATTGCTTTGTACTGAAAACTAATTGCGAAGTGGCGATATTTCAAATAATGTTCTACGTAGTGGTAAGAGGAATCCAGAAGAAGTTAAGGAGCAGGGGAATTCGCCTTATTATCGTTGCGAAATAAAAAGATTCTCAACGATCGAGTACACCAATATTGTTTGTAAACAATAAAACGTTAGTATTGAAAAGTAACAGAAAATACAGCTTTTTTTTTTCTCCTTAAAAGTCACGAAAAATATCCTTCGAATCGATTCATTTTTTGACACAATCGTGCGTTAAGGTTAGGACCGGAATTCCAAGAAATTAAATTTCCAACTAATTTTTCCCAACACTCGACCGGCCGCTGTCCCAAGCGTTGTTGTCCTAAATATGTTTTTTCAATTTTGTTGTATCTCGTAAAATAAAACAAACATGAATATAAAAAAAATTTCGCACCATTGATTTTTATAACATCGAGGACATTTTTTATTCTATTTGCTCAACGATCTCGTTTTCGGTACAAAACGAAACATAAAATCGAGGTTATTATTTGGGGTTATGGGATTCGCGAAGAGGTGCAATAACGACAAAACGTGTCTCGTCGTATTTTCTATTCGTGTGTTTTATTGTGTTAATTCTTTTGCTCATAGTATAATACTAACAAAACATTTAATTAGAAAAAACATCGGTATATGTTTGTGAGTGGTGTATAGACGACATGTTCGTATTTTTTTTTGTTTTTTTTGTTTTTTTTTTTTCAAGTTCTTTTTATAATAATAATAATTATTTTTTTTTTTATTTATTCGGTGTGATGAAAAGCGACTACGTGTTTTATTTATTTATTTATTTTTTTGCTAATGCATTACGCATAATATCTTCTGGCTAATGTATGTAATACGATTATTCAATAATTCTCTACGGTTCAGTAGATGGATTTATAACGACGGTTTTAACGCGAAAAATTCGCCCATTTTGTTGTTGTTTTTTGAGTTTGTTGTAATGTGATTTTTTTTTCTCTCGTTTTTCTTGTAAATGCCTCTCGATCAATTTCTTTTTTTCGTGTCACACTGTACAATACACATCGGTTTTATTCGAAGACGGGAATTACACTCTCCTGTATTTTTAATAAATTTCTTTTCTTTCTGTTTGTTTGTTTTTTTTTTTTCTCTCGTTAATTCGATGATAATGGCTAAGTATTTAATTTTTTTCTTTCATCTTTTACGCAATCGCAAAGGGGTTAAAAAATGCTACCGACACATGCTCAAATTTCGCACTCTTATTATTTACCTCAATAATTATTAGAATTTTTCTCTCTCGCTCTCGACTTTTTTTTTTTTTTTTTTTTCTCATTTTGATAATTATTTGTCCAAACACTGAATATTTTACAACAGCCATCGTTCCCCACTCTCCAATATCCTGTATCAAAACAGTTGACAACGTTTTTGTTTTTTTTTTTTGTTTTGTTTCGTTATTTCGTTATTTTTACATATCTCTTTTGCATTTTTTCTTCTCACATTTCTTCATCATCGTTTCGCATTCGTTTTCTCTCTCTCTCTCTCTCTCTCCCTCTTTCATTTTCGTTATTCATTTAAACTTATTATTATTATTCTTTCTTTCATTTACTTGTTTTTCTTTTTCTTTTTTAACTCTCTTATTTTTGTAATGCTTACTCAGTAGCATATCGTTTGATCCAATAGTCTATATCAATAATAGGGATATATTCGTAAATTTTGTAATTTTTCTAAAAAATATTGTCTAAAAAATATGTCGACCTAGAGATTATTATGACTGATAATCACAGACAATTTTTTATCCTTTTTCCTCTCTTTTCTCACCATTTCTCATTTCCTTCATCAATCCTTCGTCAATCTTATTTTTGCATTTAAAAAAATTTTTTTTTTTTGCGCGTGTGTCGTATTTTTCGTTTCATTCTCATCATCATCGTTTTTTTTTTCTTTCTTTCTTTCTTTTTTTTTTCACTATATATATAATTATATAGTTGTATTAATTGTTAAAATAGCCTCGCCGTGAATATTCCGACACGAAGATTATGCTTGAACGATGCTTCCTTTTTTTTTTTTTTTATTTTCATCTCGAAACTCTTAGCAGAGAGACAGGGGTAAAAACAAAAAATATTGAAAAACGACCAGAAAAAAAAAAATAAAAATAAAAATAAATAAATAAGAAACAACCGAAAAAATGAAATACACAAACACACAAGCGGTGCTAAAAGTGACCAAGTTACACGAGTGACTGCGCGAGTTTAATAATTACAACACTCTTTGGGTGTGCGGTATTTTTTTTTTTTTTTTTTGTTTTTTTTTTCTTTTCGTTTTTATCGGTGTATATATTGTTGTTGGCGGTGTACGTGCGAGAGAGCGCAAATACAATGAATTATAATTGCAGTATTCGTTTTGTTTTCTTTTCGTTCATTTTTTTTTCTTTCTTTCTTTTTTTTCTATATATTCGTAATACTACTACGGAGTTATAAATCCACTACTTCGTGGCAAGGGACTGTTGCGGAGCATGAATATTTTTTTTTTCGTTCGTTCTTTCAAAAAAAAAAAATTTTTTTTTTTTTCCTTTTTTTTTTCTACTTCTTCGCACGAGTAAACGTTGTTAAATTAATGAATATTTTTGTTCACCAGGCAAAGTAAAAGAAGAAAAAGAAAAAATTCGGGGCCAGGGGGAGGGGGGATAAAAATGTAAGGAAAAAAAACATGATAAAATGAAATAAAATAATTGTCGTTTTACGGACGGGCGAACCTGATGTACAATATAATGATTCTCCGTAAAATCGGATCAGCAAAAGCCATTATGGTCGTATCTTACGCGTAGTATTTTTTTCTTTCTTTCTTTCTCTCTATCATTCATTTCTTTTTCTTGTTCATATTTTTAAATGTGTTGTTGCTTTTTTTAAGATCTATATGTATACGTTGTTCCACAATAATTTGAAAATATAGCGCGTTTATCGTATGTATAATATATATATAACATATATATATGTATAATTTATCAACGAACTCATCTCGTCGTTTGGTGAAAGACACCGAAAATTCTCGCACATGTTCTGGCTCGGTAAAGCAAAAAAAAAAAAAAAAAGTTGTTAGTTCGATATATATAGTTTTTTTTTTTTTTTTTTTCAACAAGCAGTCGATAAACTGCTCTCTCAAATATATATATATATATGTGTATATATACGTAGCATTAATTAAAGAATTAATTCAATTAGTACTTTGCTCGTTCGATCAAAAAAATCGTCGTTTATAATCAATAAATATCAATAAAATATCTAACATTGCTATTTATAATTGTTTTTTTTTTTTGCTTCTCATCTCGTTATTTCAAATCAATCGACACATGATTTTTCGTACTGATTTGTTTTTAGTGGTTTTTTGTTTCGTTTTTTCGTTACTGAGTTTCTCGTCGTTGTTTCGTCATCGTCGATCAAAATTTTTCTTTTGCTTCGTTTTTTTTTGTGTTTGCTTTTTTTTTTTTTTTTACAATTAAAAATTATCATTATATTAACAATATTCTTCTCCGTTTAAAAGTAATATTCATTATCGAATAGTTACAAAGCTACTAATAAAATAAAGCGGAAAAAAAAAGGAGGAAAAAATTAATTGTAATGTACCTAAAAAAAATGGCAATTTCTCGTGACCAGAACAAGTTTCCATTTTTTTTTTCCTTCTCCCCTCCCTCTCTTTCTCTTGATTTACCCTTTCTCTCTCTCTCTCTCTCTCTCTTCTCGTTTTCTCTCTCTTTCGTTTTCACGCGAACTTTTTACAACTCGTCATACATATTTTGTACCAAACCAGGCCGATTAAAACGTTAGCAGCGCGCTTCGAGACACTTAAATTGCCTCGCTGAAAATAATGTTCCTGCCATCATTTGTCCTTTATATTACTTCGTTAAATAATTCGCAATCAATAATCTTCGTTTATAATGCTTATTCGTCTCCTCCATTCGCATTTCCACGCTTTTTTCTTGTTGTTTTCTCTAAAATCATAGCGTTTTTTTTTTGTTTTTTTTCTTTCTTCTTTTTGTTGTTTTCATCGTTTCTTTTCATCGTTCCAATCGTAGACTTGCTCCATCCTACAGTTTTCTTATCTCTAGGCCATTTCTTATTTTTTTTTCTCTCTCTCTCTCTCTCTCGCTCTCTCTCTCTCTCTCTCACTTTTTTTTGTTTCATTTTTCTCTTATTCATTTTTCTTCATTTCTTTCTTTCATTAAAAGTGCACTTGACGGTGTCCGTGGAGCACCAAATTTAAGGGATTTCTACCTCGGCAGATATTGATCGATCAACCCCACCTCATCAAAATACTTGTTTTTCTCTCCCGTATCTCTTCTCATTTTTTTTTTTGCTTTTTTATGATTTTTTTTTCTTTCTCTTAAATCTTTGCTTCTTCTCCACTCAACGTCGTTTCCAATTGACTCGAGTCTGACTCGGCACACGGATCGGAATATTTCTACTGCTATCACCGAGTTGTAGCGTCTATCGATAATAAAAGATTGTATGAGAAAAATCTAAGGCAAATTGCCGCTCGTGGAGACTGAATTCGAGGCTCCCCATCCCCCCCCCCCTCCCCTACCCTCCTTTTAAATCCACGAGCAAACGAGAAGAAAAAAGGAGAGAAAGAACTAAAAAAATATTCGTATCGAATGAATCGGCGTGCGTAGCAATTCGATCTTGTTATTCAGGCAAAATGATAAAAAAAAATAAAACAAATGATGATTATAAAGTTGAGAATTCTACGGCATTGTTACGAGTTGTGTGCTCCACTCGAAGACTATGTTCGCAAGAGTTTCATATTTAATGTATATATATATATATAGATTTATGTATATGATAATATAAATATTGGAAATATAAATCGCGGATTGAAGAAACATACTGTTACCGGGCTAATCGTGTCCCGTATTTTGTGTCTCGTTCGTTAAATTGGAAGCACGACAATACACGAGAAAAAAAAAAAAATTCATTGAAGGACCTTAACAAAATTCGTTTATAAGGTGTTGAAAATGCCCAATCGTAATTTGCACCAAGGTCAAGCACACCACAACACAAAAGCTCACGTCACCGGTTTTATATTCCCGAGCCCTTTATCTCACTCTTCTCTTACTATTCTTTCTTCCTTTCTTTCTTTTCTTTTTAACATTCTTTCATATTGCAAGCTTTAGGATATTCGATAATTATGTGTGTATTTACAAATATATATATATATATTTATATCATTCAGAGCCGAGAATTTTAATGACATTTAAAAATCTGTATCTTTAAAACGCATCGAAAAATCTTTTTTCTCATTTTTCCTTTTAAATTGACACGATTTTTTTTTTAATTTTAGATCGAGACGATCCGTTAGTTCTCATCCGTAAGCTGTTGCGAATGACAATTATCGTGGCTCGAACTCGCCAACGTTTAAGGATATATCAACGAAAAAGATAATTCGTTGCTTTTTTAAAATGCAAATTGAATAGCATTGATTTTCATCAATTTCTGCCAAAGTAGCTATTCCTCCTGACAGTTTTTTTTTCTACTCGAAAACTCCTGTCTGTTCCTGCCATTATGTATCTCTCCCTCTTTCTCTTTCTCTCTCTCTCTCTCTCTCTATCCTCCCCTTCCTTAATGCCTATTTTTATATTATCTTACAGTAAAACTGATTAAATTTTTTGTTTTCTTACATCGAAGACTGTACTCTCTTCTCCTCTTTCGCCATTTTTTTTCCTCTTTCCTTATTTTTCATTCTCTCACTCTCTTATATTAATGAAAATTTGATATTTTACAAGTGAGTTTAGTTTTCTTCTTTTTCATACGATATTCAAAAAGCAGAGGTAATTATATAATACACAATGTTAATTTTTACACTGTACACTAAATCTGGATTATACGATACTTCGGACATACGAAGCGTATTTAAAACAGAAAATAATGGGAAATTTACAATTAAATGCTATCTACATCGATATTCGTATTTGTGTGTGTGTGTGTGTTATGTGTGAATTACCGACATTTTTCATCGGTTGTCATGAATTTGCAATTTTTCTCGTGATACCACGAGATTTTTACAATTATTACTACAACGCGTGTTTAAGATATTTGACGCATACATCCGATATAAAACTTTAACAGTCAGATCTTCAGAGCTCGAAATTTTGATGGAAATCTCAAAAAATGTCAAAAATTTTAAGAGTGAATGAAAAAATGACTTTTCCATTGCTCGAATGACCCAAATTCGTTGATTTTCATTCAAACGTTGGTCAGTATTTAGAAAAAAATTATTATTGTTTTACAATTTTTCCAAAAAATCTGACATAAAATCATTTTGCAACAAGTTTTCAAAGGGAGAATTGATGAAAATCAAATGTCCGAGACCCGGAATTCTGATCGAGTAATATTTTTGGTTGCGAATGCGTCGTCAAATATGCTTAAGCAACAAAAGAGGGTCGCGGGGAAGGCTCAAGGGACAATCCATATTTAGTGTAAAGCGTAGAGCGAGACTCTTGAAGACGCGGTTTTAGTTTGAAAAGAAAAGAGAGAGTAACACGATGACGATCGTGTACTCAAAAAATCTTATTCTATTACGTGTTTAAATCGCGTGTCATGGCGAAATCCGCTCTGAAGAGCGTGAAAAGTGTGAAGTTGACTCGGTTAACTGTTATCGAAGTTTGTTTGCTGTTGTTGTTGTTGTTTTTTTTTCTGTTACAGCTCGACTATAGGTGGTGAAAAAAAAAGAGAAAAAAAATAATGAGTAATCGGATGCGAAACACTGCACTAAATCCGTTTGACCTTTACACGATACTTCGGCTATTTAGCGGAGCTCAACTATTTTCTTTTTTCACAATAACTATGTGTGTTAGAAAAAAGAAAATCTATGATATCTGAAAATAGACTGATAATGAAAATCAATAACATTCAATAAAATGAGTCCAGCACTAAAGCACGCGTGACTATAGCATATTTGTATATGCTTTGTTTTTTTATCTTCTTCTCTCTACTTCTATCGGGAAAAACCTTATCGTCGATTACGATTATCGTTGACGCAGTCTCAGTTGAGGTATTTCCGACACCTACGCGAACCACAGGTACACGGGATCTTTATGTCCTCGAAAGGAAATTTGTAGTCGTACGTCAGCTCCTCTCCTTGAACTATTCGTCGCAGAGCGAATATCAATATGTGCTTCTTACCCAGGATATCGACTACCCTCGAATAACAATTCGGCTGTGGAACAAAACCATCAGATATTGTTAATCATCGTTCTTTCGATTGTTGGGCAGACGTAGATTTATGGATTCGAAAAATTCAGAAATATCAAAAGCAATAATTCGGCATGGAAAGAAATTATTTAGAGATGAATAACGAAAATAAAAACTTTCAGTACTTCAAGACTTTTCAAAATTCTTTGTACCTCGCAGGAATGATTGATAAACCTCGCCGCATTCCCTTTCATCGTAGCATCGACGACGAGATGATCGTCGATTTTAAACATGTAGCATCCGATGTTTTTGCTGTCGTAATATTTTTCCCTTTTGTCAGTTAAAGATGCACGAATCACCTGAAAAAATTCAGTGTCAGAATCAGCTGATCATTATATTTTGATTATTATTTCAATTTTTTTTCAGAATTTTTATAAATGTGAAGAATAAACAATTTTTGATGTTTTTTTTCATGTGAAAATCTGTTGAAAACTTTCATTTTACCTCTCCGGCGTACTCGATGACCATTTCTCCAGCTTCGATATCCCTCAGACAAAACAAGCCTCGTCCGTGAATGTGCGAGTGATAGACGCCGACCGATTCCTTCGATGTTTCTTTAAGTACCCGGAATCTCATAGCCATTGGAAGATTTGTGCTCGCAGCTCTCCTGAAAACGTGAAAAACCTTTTCGTGAAAAATTTTCTGGGAGAAATTCAATTTATTTTTAAAAAAGGCGATATTTTTTGGGTTTTTCTTACAAAATACATAAAAGTGGGATTTTTTAAAATCGAATTTTGTTCAACGCGAAGCTCACCTCATCTCGGTCTCGGAAATAGCAATCATTTTGGGCTGTTGTCGATGTCTGGATGCCAGCCAGCTGAAAACATCGTGAACTTTTCTTCCCTTGAAAGGTTCGGAACGAGCAGCACCGCTGTCGCATTCCGCGAAGGATTCGCTCTCGAGATCACGAGTTTTGTTGGGGGGTTTAAGATCGTGAAACTTTGGTTTGTACTTGGTGCAGCGATTGACACCAGCGAGTTGTTCGACGAGGTAAATGGTAGCGTTGTTATCGAGTCCGAGGCCTTCGGTGAGTGGATTATGAGCGAGCGGTGGTAGGTTGTGAGCTTTCCGAGCATTCTGTACAGCTTGAAAAACAGTTTCCCAAACTTCAGCCATCGACGATGCGGTGTGAGTGAAACCATCCTGTGATTTGATTTCGTACATGAGACTCGGTCCGGTCAATGTTTTCTTCGTCGTTTTTTCAACCGGAGGATCTTTTTTGGCTGGTGTATTCGCTGCTGGAGTTTTAGCAACGAAACGAGGCTTTTTAACGGCGATTGGCGGTGCTCTCACTTTTGGCAAAGTCATTACATTTCCCGGCTCCTCGGTTTTATTAGCTTTCAGAGTAAAAGTTTTAATCGGTAACAATTGCAGCGATGCTATTTGGGGAGCTTGTTTAGCCGTGAGTATCTCAACCGACGTGATTTTCGGTGAATTTTTATTTTGACAGGATGCTGCTTTCATGTTTTGAGCGATTTTGTACGAGCCGTCTTCCAACTGTTTTTGTAAAACCATTTTCAAAGGTGTGCTGCTTTCGGTCTTCTCAGTTTCCTTCTCCTCCGGTATATCCAATTTGACATTTTCTTTGGGCGATTCAACGGGCACGATTTCTTTATGCGATTCCGGTGACTTGACAACTGGTTCGATTGTTACAGCTTTCTCGATATCTTTCTTCTCCTTGATCGGCTCGATTCTCTCGATCGGTGGTGCATCAGGTTTCACGACTAATTTGACGGACTCTTCAGGCTCGGGGGTCGGAGATTTGATCACTGGTTTGGTCGGTTCTTCTATAACGATTTCTCGCTTTTCCACTGGTTTGACACTCTCCAGTTTGGGCAAAACAGCTTGCATGGGCAATACCCGATTCATAGGTCTGCACAACGGTGCCGCACTGGTCGGTGGTATCGTCAATTTATTTTGCACACTGGGTACAACCGGATTGAGATTATTGATGCTAGGACTCACGACAACGTTGTTGCAGACACTGGAAATAACGTTGCTGTAATTATTGCAGCCATTATTATCGATCTCACAGCTCAATTTATTATTAACAATTGAGTTTCTCTGTATGATATTTTGCAAATGTGGAATTTTAGTGTTTACGCTTGATTTGATCATGCTAGTGTTTTCAGAAACGTGTTTAGAGTCGAAATAAGGCCTGCTCGTTTTGTCGATGGTTTGTTCGGCGTAAAGAGGCTCGTTGACTTTCCACTGGCCATGATTCATCTGGGTGACGGTATGAGAAGCCGGACTCGGTTTGACAGCTACACGAGGAATATTCGATATCGTTTGTTGCATCGGTTTCGCCGGATTTACGATATTCGGAGTGGTTTCGACGTATGGCAATTGTTGAATCGGTCGAATATCGATTATCGGAGATCTCGTTGTTTCGACACTGGGATGAGAAGGATTGAGAGAAATAGTTTCGCAGGGTGGAATGACGAAGCTGGTGCTGTCGGGGACAGCGGGCGAGGGGAGATTGATTCTGGAGGGTGGAAGCGGCGGAGGAGGCGGTGGAGGTTGGGGATTATGGGGAGGTGGTCGGGGCATCGGTTCGGGAGCTGGTGCGCTTTGGTTCATGACGACGTAGCTGCCGTGCGGCACGCCTTGAACCGCCGGAACGGTGTTCTGCAGAGTTTGTACATCGACCATCGGTTCCATGAGTTTTGAAGCTTGAAAAACTTGGGTCGTTGTTTGATAACTGCTGGCGAGTACCTGGGGCACGGCGCCGGTCATGAATTGACTGGATGACATTACGGTATTGCTGACGATAGTTTCGAGCCCGTAATACATGGGCTGACTCGACACGAACATGCTTCCGGTTGAATCGGAAAACATTTCGAGGGTCGGAGTAGAGCTGAGAACTAATTGTTCAGAAGATATGACACCGCATTGTATCGCGCTCGGTTGCTGCTGTATTATCGTTCCCAGTACGGTCGGCTGCTGCTGAGGAGCGATTTGAACTCCGGGTAATACAGAAATTCCGCCGTTTTGTAACGCGAGCAAATTGTCCGAAGCTGTTTGAATGTAGGCACCGGGAACGAGCTGATTGGTGGCGATGAATTGAGGCTTGTAGGACGCTTCTTGTTGGCCTGGTAGAGTCGTGATGTATTGTAAATTTTGTCCACTTTGTTGCTGCAAAGTTTCTACATAAGCGGACATCATTCCGGAGCCTGGAACTTGCTGCAAAATCACCGTCGGTCCACTAGCTCTTTGCTGTTGAAGCTGCAGAACAGGAGGCGTCGTTTGCATCGGTTGATATCGCACCTGTTGATTCGTATGCTGCTGAGGAGGCAAAGAATTTCTGACATTCGGTTTTATGACCTTTGCCCTCGGTCTTGTGACCCTCGGGGATTTTGGCTTGGTCGCTCTTACCGTTGGTACCAAATTAGCTTGAGGCACCGATTCGTTGCTCTGCATAACACCGTAATTCTGACCGATCGCACGAGAATTCTGAGTCATTTGGGGCGCGCAACGCTCAAGGGAGGCTCGTAACGAGTCCGGAGAGACGCTGCTCGCCGTTTCACTGGGAGGCGGTGGAGAGTCAGGAATTTCGGTTATTTGGACCGTGCTCTCTTGCGGTAATACTGCTGCTGGATTGGGCAATGTGGTCGTTGTCCTTGTATACTGTGTCTGGACTATCATATCGTTGGACGTTAATACTGTTTGATGAACCGTTTCGACAGTCGCGTGTGTGTGAATCTGCGGTGTTATAATAGCTTGTGCTATCGGCTCGATTTGGTGGATCGTCGGATGGGGCGATGCGACCGAAGCTTCGAGAGGCGAGGTGACTTGAGTGTCCGGATAATCGGACGACATGGTGTGACCTTCGGACGGCGACATTATTACAAATTGGGGTGACATTGCTCCTATACTGCTGGGAGAAAATCGCGAATCGGGCGACGCTCCTTTGTTGTCCATCGTTTCCGAATCGCTGTCGCTCGTCGTCACGATGTCGCAGTTCGACAAATGTCTGTCGTAACTGTCTCGCGTTCTGTATGTACATTTGCAACGTTTACAGGTTACTGGACGATCTATCGGGTCGATTAGAGGCACGGAAGTCGGCAGAGACGTTTCGTTCTCGATTGCTCGAGGCGACAGGCTCTCCTCGTCACTGGAAATGTCATCAGCCCCGTCCAACTGTGGTATTCTTATACCGTCTTCAGAATCCTCGTCCTCCGGAAAAGAATGATCTGAATTCCGGCATTTTTCAGCTTTTTCGGAGCTCCGGGGCAAGGATTCCTCGTAGCTGCTCGCACTGTCCGTGCTCAATGAACGTGAACGTTCTTTGTAAGTATACCATTCGGAATTATCGCAAGAGGATTCGTCGTTCGTACCGTCAACTTGAGGGATCAAGCCCGTTCCTATCGTCGAAATTCTCTCTTCGATGTTGTACTCCGGAGAACTGCACTCGCTCGCGCTGCTCGGATCAGCCGGACCATCGACTTGTAGTATTCGTGGCTGTTGTCTCGCGTGTTGCCACAAAAGTCTCTTGTGATCTTTGCTCTCGTCCCGGGGCGATGGAACTCTATAAGTTTCTGACAAAATACTCGGGGTGTTGGCTCGTCCCACGGTCACCATAATACTTTCGGGAATTCTTAATTCGTGAAACAACGAAGTTCTATCAACGTTCGCCGAATCTACGAGCATCACGTTCGCCTCGCCCGATCTCGTAGTCGCCGTTGGCCTCGGCAGCTTCCTCCTTTTTATCGTCGGCCCGTAAGTCCCGTCGAGTTTACAGCTCCACGTCAAACTGCACGAGCGCTGATGATGCCGCTGACCCCCGACGACCAACGGATTGTTCGTCATAACCTCGGACTTTGATCTCTTCAATTCGCGGCCTCCGATTTTTTGACTTTTCGCGTTCAATAAATCGTCCATAAAATCTTGAACGGAACCTTTAGCTTCGAGATGCAGCCAGAAATCGTTCTGAGCAACCGACTCGGAAATGGGCACGTCTACTTTCGATATTTTGCTCTCCGGTGGCTTCATTATGTCCTCTACTTCAGCCTGGAGAATTTCGTCCTTCAACAAATCCTGGCCGAAGACCCCGTCGCTCTTCAAATCCATCGCCAAAAAATCCTCGTAAGTCATTTTCGGAAAAATATCTTGCATCGAAATTCCGTCGAGTAAATCGTGCGGCAAATCCTCAAAAATAGCGTCTTTTATCTCGGGCGGTAAGAGATCAGTGTTGTTTTGTTCCGCGAGATTCTCGTCGACCTCGCGATTGCAAACCGTGTCGATGAGCGCCTCGAGAGTCTGCTTTATCGCCAGTTTTTCACGCTTCTCGTTGTCCATCATAGCACGCTCTTCCTCTTTTTCACGCTCTCGAGAATGATCGATCGTCACGTTGTTCTCGGTCTCGACGCGCGTCTCCGGTACGTACATTTGCACGTAAGTTCTTATGTAGTAACGGACGATTTTCATCGGGTTTACCGTCGACCAATAGAGCCTCGAGCAACGGTAATTCGTGGGAAGAATTTTGTCGCAAGTGTCAGAAAACTCGGGGACTATACTGCCGAGACAATCGACGGTTAACGAGCCGATCATCACTTTGACTTTGTCGGGTTCGGCGTATTTTTTCTTCTTACGATCGAGCTCGACGTAAACGTTTCTACGTAGATCGAAATCCGCCTCGTTCTGAGTCGTTTTATCGATACAATTCGTCAGGTGCAAAATACAAAAAACAGTTTTATCGTCGTTGAAGGCGAGACCGATGTTTCTCGCGCAAGGAAAGTGAAACGTGTTGTTACAGTTTTTCGAGCAGCATCCTATGCTCGCCCCTTTCTTCCCGCACTCGGTGCATCGTATCAAACGACTTCGAGATATCGCGCTGTGGACATTCTGCAAAGAACCGTCAATTTCCTCGAAAACTTCGTTCGACCAGAGAGCGCAATTGGAGTGAACCCACTCGTTTTGTCCGCAGTATAGCAAACGACCTTCTTTAGTTTCTAGACCGTCTGACAAGCCTTTGCAGAGACAGCAAGATCTGCTGTCTTCGGAGTGAAGATTACCGTACAAATTGCCTGTTTTCGCGGCTATAGCTTTGGGAGCTTTGAGTACTTCTTCTCTCCAAGTTTCGAGAATCGAATCGTCGAGCTTAGTCGGCGATATATCAGCGAGTTTCTTCGTTCCGTCTTTGGCTCCTTCGCCGTTGATCGACGAGCCGAATTCAACGGATTTCGGATCGAACCAGGGAAAAATTTCCTGTAAAGATTTGTGCAAAGCATCGACGAGCTCTTGCCCTCCGACTCGACTCACCACGTGTTCCATATCGTAGTAGAATTGCACTAGAGAAGTGTACTCGTTGCTGTTTACTTTTCGCTTTATCGACATGAGGCTCGGCGAAGGACGTGCGACGATTTGTTGCTCGGAACATTGACACTCTCTGCTGTCGCTCGAATCTTGGCTCCCCGTGTCTTGACTCTCTCGCGAATTACTGTTTTTATTCATTCTCACCGAACACTCTTTCGAATGAAACTTTTGTCTCAATCTTCGTAAACCTCGACGCGGTACTTCGCTCGTTTGATCATCCGGATCGCAATCGTATCGCGTTCTCGAAGATCCATCAGATTTTGAATCCGTTGCCGTCGCGCTGGTGTCCGTAGATTTGTCGCTGCTACAATCTTCCGATTCTTCCTGATTTTGATAACGCTCGAAATCACTAAATTCCAATTTTCTCGCACTCCCGACCGGCCGACAAGGACATTCCTTTCTCGGGCTCCACTTCAGAGCTGCACACGCTTTACGATTTCTACTAAGCGCTTTTATCACCGCGTTCAAACCGGCTTTCAACTCGCTCTCTATCGCCGTACGCCAAACTGAATTTGGCTGTGGCGAACACTGGCTGCATGTGAACTCTATCGAATCCGGCAAATAACTCAATATCTGGTACGACTCGGTCGATAAACCCTCGCAACGCGCGTGGACCCAGCACGAACACTCGTTGCACTCCATCATCTGAAAAATTTCCAAATTTTTACAACCCGCGCTTTTCCTTTTGTCGTACAATGAAATTAATAAAACGACGATGTTTCAGTTTTCTTCAGAACTCAAAGTTCTTTTTGAAACTTTGATTTTTGTTTGAAATTTCAAGTGTTTTTTAAAGAGACGTTTAAGCGCAGATTTGAAATATTTGAAAAATGTATTTTTTTTCAACTATTATAAAAAATTTACATTTTATTTCGACTGTCGAAAAAAATGTAAATTGACTTTTTTAGAAAACTTGAAAAAACAAAAAATATGCAATTTTTTTAAAGCTTTCATGTTATTTATTTTCTATTTGGCAACTGCTCGAAAGCTCTGGGAACAGATCCAATTCGTATGTTCGTTTAATTAATCGAGCATCAATTTATCAAAACATTCAATTGAATTGTTGATTCCTGAAAAAAAAATCATTTTAATAAGTTCATTAAAAACGTCAAATTTTGTCTTTTTTTTTTTTTTTTTTTAGAATTGAACGGAAATTTTATGGAAAGTTGATAGATGTTAGGAGTGATAAATAAAAGGGTCTGACCTTGGTATCGAAATCATTTTCGTTGTAACATCGCTGACAAAGTGGACAATAATTGCCCCGTTGTCTGAGTTTGAAGCACATGGAGCAAAGAGGTAAATTGCCTACATGGACGTTGACTCCCTCGCTGCCGCAACTTTTGCACTTAATGCAACTTTGACATACATAAGGTCGATCAGGACTGTAAAGTAATCTCGCGCTAACCCCAGATTTCGATAAGCACGAGTGATGAAAAGATTGACGGCAACGTATGCAAGATAATTTTGGACCGGATCTTAGCCTGCAGTTCTGGCATATGGTGCAACGGGGACAACACCAGCTGGGTTGAGCGCAAGCGTTCCACTCGCTGGGTTCGAGACAGAAGGCGTGATAGGGCTCGCAACAGCACTGGCAATGAATAAGCTGTCGGCGTTGCGAATGCATCGAAATTTTCATTAAATCAACATGTTTAATTCATGCTTGTACTTAAACTATGGGAAAATAATTGGACTCAACGAAAAATGAGGCACGAGAAGGTGGTGCTCTTTTATAACGGATTAATTAATCGTTAATTATGCTGTTTTTTCTTCAAACTTTACACAAGAATTCATTAAAACTGACAAATTGGCAATTTGCGTGTCAGAAGTTTACTGTTTTATTCGAAAAAATTATACTTTAATTTCGCCTTCTTCAAACTGTATAAGCTACTAATGAAAAACGGTTGATTATAATGATGGAACTCACAGGCTCCCTTCCGCCGCTTCCACAAAGAAAACAAACAGCAGGAATGTGGAATAGTTCGGAAGCAATAAGAGCAAAACCCTTGCTTCCAACTTCGACCGGATCGTATTGTTCCCAGAAATCTATCGATATCGTGTGAACCGCGTCTATCCTTGGCTTTGGTAAAGATCGCACCTATTGAGAGTTTTAAATAAACGTCAGTTGCTAGCGAGTTACACGCGGTAGATTTAAAAATGATATTCGAACTCACAACTTGATGATTCGATGACAAAACACTTTGATGAGATTTTGTTCTCTTTCCGCAAGATGTTTGCACGTTGATGTTCGTACCGATTGCACAAACGTTTTCCTGATTGCTTTTCTGTGAATTATTCTCTTTCTCTTTAGGTGCTTCGTCGCCTTTTTTCTCCAGCTTCTCTTCGTCCTTCGATACTTTTGCGACAACTTTACCGGAGGATTCATTCTCCGCGTCTTTCCCGTCCGCCGAAGGAAAAGTCGCGAGTGGTTGACCCAGGGCGACACTCGCGCTTCTACAAACGTGCTTAACTCGTGGTCCTTTCAAATCGATCCTCTGTCGAGGAGATTGGGGGCTCTGATTCATCGCCGTTGGAGGTAACAAAGGATTCTTCATTTTCTTTCGGACTTTTATTCTGTTGTCGTTTTTCCTTTTTCTCGTCGGTGATACCGATGTTGGATAATCAACTGAAAAAAGACAAATTATTCAAAGTTCAATAAATTTATATATAAAAAAAGTTTCCATCAAAGTGATGAAGTGGATGAAATGAGCGTTTGTAATGACTTACATTTGTCAGATTTCTTCGCTAACAATCCACCAACATTTCCATCGTGATACGACGGTTTTCTGCCAATTTCTATGTTACTCCAACTCATGGCTGATTTGAAAAGATTCTTTTCCAGACAATCCTCCGCGGGCCAACTGATTTTTCCACCGATTGATTTGTTGTTGGCAAGAACGTCACAATCGTCCTGGCCAAGGGAAAGAGAAATAACCGGATCCCTCATAAGGGGTGGAAGAAGACTGTACAAACCCGTTCTCAACGAGGACGGTATGTTGTAACACTTTAAGCACATTTTCAACCAACAGGCGGGACAACGAGCTTTGTAAACGCATCTCATAAGATTCCACTGTTGACTTCTGACGACCGGAGGCACGAGACATAGCCCATCACCTTTGTGACATTGGAGAATAGGAAGCGTATTGTTCGATGATTTTGCACAAGCCTGTCGCTTTATCATTTTACTGATAAATTTTCTACACGATTCGCAACTGTAGATACCAAATTTTCGGGCTTGTTTAACGAACCGATAGAAACGTACTGCTCCGCAAACTCCACATTTGACTGTTGCTGTTGGACCTGAAAATAAAAATTTCAATTTTTCTTCAACTATACAAAAAACAAATTCATTTGTTTTTCTTTTTTTTTGGACTTGAAAATAAAAAATTTAATTGTTCTAGGAATTTTTCATTATTTTGCTATATTGTAATCGATCAATTAATAAAATGTTTCAAGCTTTCACAATCGAAATACCTTGATTCGTGTTGCCAGTGGCATTAACGTTATTATTTGTTGTCGAAAAAGGTCCCTCCGTTCCACTGGGAGTTTTGTTATCGAGTTTCAATCTCGCTTTTCGTAATATTACTTTTCCTCCATTCATTTTCATGCCGGTCCATTCGGATTGTTCATCCTCGCTGTGATCGTCGTGTTCACTACCGCTTTCCGAGAGCGAGCTTTCGGATTCGGAAACGTCAGAACATTTGCTCTTGCTGACAATATCCTCAACATCATTTTCGTTCTCTTCGCTTCCAATGGCAACGTTTTTCTCGCTCGTTCTTGTACAATTTCCGAGATCCTCTTTCGCTCGTTCTTCGTTCGATTCGCAAGGTGAATCAGGTTTTAGATGGGAGTCGCTGGACGTCTCACTGAGAGTTCCCGATCTCGTCTGAACTCTGGAAGACTCGAAGTTTGGAACATTGCAATCCGGAAGAACTTTACTAGGAACAGATATTTGTTTGTCCGACAATTTTCCAGGCTCGTCGATTTTACCAACCAAATCGGCTGTCCTGTTGAATGAGTCTTGGACAAAACTCGTCGTATTGCACCAAGTTTTGCTCGTTACTTTAATCTGACTCTTTTTAACTTCGTTTTGAGAGTCTTTCGACGTTGGGGCATCTTGCGAGAGCCTGGAAACTTCGTTCTCAGTTTTCTTATCACAGCTCTCACTGTGGCTCGCTCTCTTTGATTTGTTTTTTGTTTCCTTATCGTCTATCTGCGCAGGACTTTCTTTCACAACTGTTTCGCTCGCAGCTTTGTTTTTTCCTTGAATAATTTTCGCTTTTTTCGAATTTTTAACTGTTTCGTTCTCGCAATGATCGCTGCTAAGCGTATCTTCCAATTCCTCGATAAATCTCTTGTTGGGCTTTATAACCCTGGACGAATGTACGCTGCGAACAGGCAAAACGAATTTTCTCACCGAATTCGTTTTGTCCCCGCACTGAATAGTCACCGCTCTCGCGCCGCCAACTCCATTGTTGGTTTTTGCTCTCTGTAAAAGCCGCTTTGCTGTACTGTTGCGCAACTGTCTCGTGCGTTGATGACGATCCAGTATATTGTTCACTGACTTCAAAACCGGCATCGTCTTCATCGTATTGTCAAACTTTACATCCTTCGTTGAACATTTTTCTTTTGCGGAAGCCTCCTCCATCTCAGTCCTTTCCTTCTCAATTATAGTCACTCTCTCTACCAACGGCTTCGTCTCTAAGTTCTCACTTCTCTCATTCTTCTCGCTGCCGATGTTCTCAATTTCGCAGCACGTTTTTTCTTCTTCTTCTTTTCCCGTCGTAACTTTTTGCACCGAGGTCTGTGTACTTGCAACATCTCGCTGCTGCGTCTTGACATAAGACACGGATAGCTTTGCCTCGTTAGTACTAAATCCATGAAAAGGCGGATGTTCCTGGGAAAATTGAATATTTCTTAGTCTCATCCATGCGTAAAATACAAATCTAGAGTTAAATGCTACTTGGAACATCAAAGTTCTTTCAATAAATTTGCATAGTGCGATATAGCCAATTTTTACATGCAAATTGTTGATAGTTTCTGTGTTATTTGTTGGGCTCTTTTTTACTCTCTCATCGTACAAGAGGCACGATGTAACGGTGAGTTTGAAATCTACGATCTAAAGATTCTGAAGGATGATTCAGTTAGGTTAAGTGATGGAATTGAAAAGATTCTCGAAAATACGAAAAGCTGAAAGGAAAGGAAACATTTAATTTGGAGTTCGTGTGATTTGACGCAGTTAAAATAATAATGAAAAAATAATTGATGTAAAAACAATATTGATATAGTAAAATTGGGAGTAGGATTGTTACATTCTCAATTTTTAAAATTTCGATCGATTTCTAGAAAAGCAAAGATCTGCGATATTTTGTTTAAATGTCCAGAGATACGAGAATGCCGCGGATAATTGAAAGAAAAGTTTGGCGAAAAAATTCGGCGCGCTATAAGCGTCACATACGACAATCACAACACAGGCTAAACAGCACGGAGGAACGAGGGAGAGCGAGAGAGAGGGATAGATAGGGAGCGATGTGAGACGGAGGGAGATATGACGAGAGAACCTCGTCGAAGGATGAATATTTGAAGGATACATAAAAGCGATACCTTCTCATTGTCACCAAATGTTTCGTTGAACAGGGAAAGTCCGTAATAAATGTTCTCGGCGACGGTTACGGAATCGCTTTGATTCGCCTCAGGCCGTCCGAGAACCTTGATACGTTTTCTCGTTACCGTCTTCGGCGGTTTGCCGGGAAACTTGGACCTTCCCATGTTCAGATGGTTTATTCAACGATCGACTTCCACCTCAAAACGTAATTTCGTTTCCATTTTACGGCGAATTTTCGTCGTCTTTCACTCTTTTTTTTTTTTTTTTTTTTTTTTTCTTACACTCCGAAATCCCGCACACACTATAATGCCGCGATATATATAACACTAACCAACAATTTCACACCAACACTAGCGAGAGGACTTTCTCACGAACGAAAAGTGCTGCGCGGTATATAACCCAACAATGTTCGGTCAATTCCGTTCGTACCCGGCTCGTTCCGATCTCCCCGAGACCGCGAAATACGCGCGTTCTGTCAAAAAAACCCTCCAAACAACTTTACGACGTATATTCCATTGAAAAACAATCGAATGTTTTATTCTGTTAGATTTACATGTCAAACACTCGTTTCGAATCAGTCGATCTGCACTTTTTTCAAATTTATTTTTTTTTCAACGTTACCACCCGAGAGTTTATTGTGCGCGCTATTGAAATGAGAGAGAGAAAGAACGAGAGCGTAAGAAAGAGTACACGAAGTACGAGGCCATCGATACTCCCTGGACGCCGCCATCATGATGAGATAATGAGCTACAGTTTATTCCCTCACAACTTTTGTCTTATTTGTTTTATTTTTTCTTATAAGTACTCATGCCTATACCTATATACACGTACATTACCACTTTCCCTCGCGTTCGTGATATACTCCGGTACAGGTACGGATAGACCTGTCTTCAAAGATTGTGCATATCAATGTTTTATCATAATTTTCACGCTAACAAGATTGTTTGTTTATATTCACTGTTGCGTCAATATTTGTTTACAAACATTTGAATTTTTTACTGTTGCCGGTAAAATTGTAACAGATATATATGTGCTTTTGTATAAGTTTATACCGGATATACAGAAATAAAACAGAACTAATGGATGTAATTAACGAAAAAAATAAATATTAGTTAACGTCACATTTGTTTAATGAAAATCAAATAATTCCAAGTACAATTGTCACCGCTTTCCCTACAACCGGCAAATATATCTATACTAAATTATGGGGTATGGAAAAACTTGAAAAAATGCAAAATCGTGCGCGATTGGTGCGAGCAATCCCTTCTCTTTTAAAAAGGATTTTCAACCAATCCTGTATCGTGTTTTTTGCTTCGCTCAACCAATCAGTGGTTTCTCCATTTTTATTACTCCGTAACCTTCGACCTTCGACAGAGATTTCACAAATTTGTGCAATTACTCTTGATACACAAATAAAAAGCATAAGTTACGAAATTTTCATTTTTATGAATTTCTTCAAATAAAACATGAATGACAATTTTATTTGTTGACAAATGCGAATGCCAAATGTGAACGCTTTTTCAGGTTAAGGATGAACAGAGACGTAGATCTTTTTTTTTTATTACAAGGTAGAAAAACTATTTGCGGAGTGAGAAAAAAAAAGTACAATAAATATCGCGGTACTGGTAAATAATTATTTTGTGAAATTGGCGAAAAATTGTGGTCCCTTGAAACGCGCACGAAACGCAATCCGCTCCTGGTGTAATAGCACCGGGTAGTGCGCACATTCTTGCGCACACAAAACACGGGGGGCAAGCGATCGACCGATGAAACACGACGGGCCCCGTGTCATTCTTTCGCCAGCGGCCCGGTTTTCTTCGCAAAAGAGGTCTGAGAACGAAGGTCCCGAGCAGTCCTTCGGGCCAGTTTTGCAAGGACGATGGGTGTGGGTAAAAGTTCGGTTCAGACTGCGAGAAGCCTTCACCCATGACAATTCACGAAAAATAAAACAAGGGAAGAGAGCGAGGGGCTGATAATAAGTTAATAAAGTACTTGAGCGTGCGCCAAATTTAGATAATCTGTAAGAGCAGATTATTATTTCAGTTTGCAAAAGTCTTTCGATGAATCACTCGTAGAAATATTTTACGGCGTATATATATATATATATATGTCTAAAAACATTGGCGGGAGAATATGAGAGCGATATTATTATTATTGTAATAATAATAACACGCGAAAAAAAGAAGCAAAAATATCGATCACAACTTTTCGATAGTCGATACCCGCTCGATTTTTGTTTTTTTTTTTTTTCGTTACCGCGCCATCTGTTGCATGAAAACAACAATTGTTTGGTAAACATGAGTGATGACAAGAGCGAAACGAAAAACGACAATGTTGAAGAAAAATTTGGCAGAGTTCAATTCAGTCATGAAGAACTTGTTAAATTAACGAAAGAGGCTATTGATAAAGTGATTGAAAGTGATCCATTACTGTATGGTTTACTACCGGATGCCACCGCCGAAGAAATTCGCTCGCAAACCGCAGTTGCTCAGGGTCAAGCGATTACGCTTTATTTGAATCGTGGCGAACGCCCAATACTTCCTATCGTGGTATTTATTAATTTGAATAATTTTTTCTAAATTAGACGAATTTTTAAATTCATGAACAAGATTTTTTTTTTTTTATCACATCCTTGAAAACATTCTACGTTCAGGTCTTCGAGATCATTGTCAAACGTTTTTTTTTTAAACCAAGAAAAGTACATTCGTTTTTCTTACACTTAATAATTTTTTTCTTTCCACTGGTAATTGATTTGTGAAAATGTATGATTCGAATTTATAACATTCTTCAACTTCTCCTAATACATTTATCGATTGATTTTCATTTTTGCAGGTCGCCCCGCACACAACTACTGTGCTTGATTTAAAAAGAGCCATAAGACGATACACCGATTTGGCTCTAAAGAGAGAAAAAGTAAAAACGAAAATCAGTTGGAAGCATGTTTGGAAAAAGTATCAATTGTCTTTCAACGATAGCGTTCTGAGTAACGACTCGGAAAACATAAAAAATTATGGTATAAGTAACAGAACAGAATTACACTTTGTAAAGAAAATAAGAGAAAAAAATAAACGAATATAGTATCGTAATCGCTGTCGTTTATCTAATAACAAATAATTTAATTACAATTAATAAATTTGTTAATTAATCACTTATTATTCATTCGGGCTTTTCTTCTGTAACTTCATTTTGAGGTTCCCTTATTTCGATGAACAAATTGGGCATAGATTCTTCCAGCATAGCACAGGTGAGTTCGAAAGATGGTTTTTTGTAGAAATCTGTGATTATCAAAGTTTTAAGATGATCGAATTTGTAAATGGCCTGTAAGCCTCGTTCGCTAACATTTTTACATTGCGAGATATCCAAATACTCGATGTTGGGAAAATTAGGAACCAATCTGTCGATGCACCAATCGTTGAAATGAGGATTGTTGCTAAAATTTGCCCAGGTACATGTGGTCAGATTCTGAAAGTTTTCTATACCCTCGTAATACAGAGCTATTCCACAGGTGTCCAAATGCGTGATTTTGTACGCAGGATCATACTTCTCCGGCAATGTATAGTTGCCGTCATTATCTCTCATCGACCATTGGTCCTCTCCGAAAAATTTTATTTTTCCACCGCGATGAACAAGAAAATGAGCGACAGCTAATTCGCATCCAAGAGTTCGGTGCCTGTCCTGTATAAATCGTTGTTCGTGCTTCTTGAACTGAGTTTTCTGTTCTTTCCACCATCTTTTAACATCTATCGGTCCAACTCTCAATCTTGTTCCTATTAAAATGTATTCTTTCTTCTTCTTTTCATTTCCTTCTAGGAGCTTCCACCAAGGCTTTTCCGCTTGCGGTACTTCAGGTATATTGCGCCAGTCTTTTAATTTTCTTTCCGCTCTTTCTATCTTTTCACCCCTTTGCGGTGACGATCCAGTCAATTTTTTAGAGGCCGTTAACAATGGCACTCGTAATTTAGCAGTTACGATCGAAGGGACATTTACATTGATTAACAGTTTTGATACGAGCATTATTATGGTTTAATGAAACTTTTGAGTCAGGTTATGTTCGCTTCTGCCTGCTCCGAAACACCGGAATACCGAAGCAGTATAAATAATTGCAGCGAAAGCCTCTCGCAACTCTACTTCTTACCGATAGCAGCTAACGTAGAAACCACCACCGAGTATTTCTCGAAGGTTCACAAGTCTACCGAGCAAGTTTTCCGTCGTTCAATGGTGTTGAGATCGCCTTCGGACCGGCAGGCATAGAGGAGGAAATCCAAGTGCTTTCGTGTATATTTATCATGAAAATTCGACGACGGGATGCGTGAAATTAATTGAATTTCGAAACATCTGTGATAATAGAAATTTTTTTTTTTTTTTTTTCAGAGAATCCTACCATTATTTATCTTCTTTTTTTTATCGGCGACCCACTTAATTATCTAGTGAAATGTGCGTTTTGTTCTGTTGAAAATGAAAGAAAAATTCGAAGTTATATGGTGATCCGCACTATTCTGAGTTTTTATATGAGCGAAGAGAATTCAAAATTACGAGACGGTTCGCCGAACTACTCCGAGCAATAGAAAAAGGAAGGTTCATTCATAGTCCCCGATACACTCCGGTGTGGGAAGTCGATGGTAATAAAATAACTGACATTTATTCGTAAATTTGTATGTAACTTGCTGTCGTCCGGTCCACCCTCCACAATTGGTCCAATACATTTCTAACGGGATGCTGGGACAGAAGCTCTTTTTTTCTGACAATGAGCTTCTATCTTCGCTTTTATCCAATTTGTCATCGAGCTCACGTGACCAACTCAAAATCGACGGTGGCGCCTCTCATAGTAAAGTATATCTATATCTAGTATAAATATAGTCGCTGACACACGTCAGACGCCTCGTGTGTATTCTACCGGATTTTTCCGTGAGTTTTTATTGAAATCGCGATAAATAAATTTCGTAATGTGCAAGGAAGTGGCGTGAATCCGGCTCTGGTCTCTTCAGTTGTGGCAAATGTGTGTACAATTTGTAATAAAATAATTATTGTGACTGGCGAAAAAGCTGTCATGGCGCGAGTAAAGCGCCTTGTATTTTTGTTAATTTATTGTGTTGATAAGAAGTGTCTGATCTCCGAAAATGGAGCACAACCGGAACCGGGTAATTAAACCAGATTTTTTGATATTTTTTATATTCGCGTAATCATAAAATTCGCGACGAAATCCGGTAGAATAGAATTTTAGTGTGCTTTTTTGGCACCCGGCGCTGCGTATGCCATAGCTCGATGACTCTTCCTGCGGGATTTACCACGTATTAGGCAAGTACGAACACGCTCCAACATCTGCTGTTCCTGCCTGGAATAGGTTTCCAATTGGTCTTTCGCATCAACAAATAATTTATCGAAAACAGCCGATCCGTTCCCGACTTTTACGTAAAAATCTCGAACGTTTTCAGCGTTGTCCAAGTAAAGATTTTTCGATGATTGTGCACTGTTTTTAATCTAAAGAAAAATAAAAAAAATACAAGTAAGTGCATAGAGTAAATACTTCAAGCCGAAGTTGTGGGCGTCCCGAATCTGAAGGAAAGTGTTTTGGATTCCTGCTACCGTGACTCTAGATCTTACGGAATTCGTATTCTATGGTTTTTAACAGAGGAATGCTCGTGAATAACTCTCTCTCTCTCTCTCTCTCTGGGTCTCTGAGATCTAAGATCATCATGCTGGTGAAAAAGGTATTGGAAACATTTTCAAGATACTTTTAGTTCCTTACCCGATCACATGCGTCATCCTTACAACTCGGTACTCGAGCTTCCAGGTCTTTCAATGTTTCCAGACTTTGACGTTTTTTCTGTAACAATTCTGCAAGCACCCCCCATAAAGATGCGAATACGTCTTTGGCCGCGCCTTCAAGATTTGCCCTACGTTTATAGAATTGTCGTAGGCATTCCGGTTTCCGGGAACGCTGTTCACTGATGGTTAGGTTGGATGAGTAGTTCTGAACGATACTCATAATCTGTATTAGAACAATTGAGAAAATCAAAATTCGCCATAACAAATCAGGTTTAACTATGTTGACACTAAATTTCCACATCTTATATGTACCTCCACAATATGTAGTCCTACTGTTTCACCATTCGAGTGATTAAATTTGAGATCATACGAGGATTGTAGATTACCTAAATTTTCAATTTGTTCGAATACTTGTAGGGTATGTTGGGTTATTTCGTTCTTCGTTTGGTTGATGAAATCAGACAGTGGTATCACTGGTTTCTGCTGAGGTTCGGCATTGGCGATCGTTTTCTACAAATATTTTGTATTGTACAATAGAACGCATTTGATTTTATTATTGTTGCGCAACGCTCGAATTTAACCCTCCAAGGGATGAAATATTACTTTGCCCATTAAAATATAAAAAAAAAAAACTTACCCATATTTAGTACAAAATATAATAACATTTATAATTAAATAATCTAAGATTCGTATCGTAGAAGGGTTCAAGAGTATTCATGCATTTTTTAAGATTTTTCAAAGCGTTTTTTAACACGTTAAAAGCTGCACGTGAAAATTTTCGTTCCAATGTGCGACCGCGAAAGTAGCGAAATTACAATGCGACCTCGAAGGGTTAACAATTGCGATGAGGAAGAGGGCGCTCTGGCGACAAAATGGAATAAAAAAAAAGAGGGATTGAAAAACGATCGAGCTTACTTACCGAGGCGAAGAAACCGACAATACATAAAATAATGGCGAGTCTCGACATTTTTGTTGTCATTACTTCTTTTCACTGACTTGGTAGACTACTACTTGGTACTTGGTAGAATGAATATCGAGCGTAGACTAGGCTCGCTTTTATAGTCATTTTTGGATATGGAAATTGTGTAAGATATGAAAAAAACATTCGCATTTGAACCATCTGTATAAATTTATTTGAATACTTCATACATTTAATGACGCATTTACGTAAAAAAATATTAGAGATAATTTAATACAATTTCATGGCCATCACTTATAGGAGGGTAGAGACTCGAAAGCGAAACGTACATGTGGTTTGCCATACCTTGTAAATAAGAAAAAAAATTGGGCGGTATCATTACGTTATTTTTTCTATCATTATAGATTCTCGAGATAAGGACGCACGAGAAAAAAAATGTTTGCTTTTGCTACAATATATCCGAAAAACACTCACGTTACACGAACGAAAATGATTAGATGTTGAAAATACACAAGCACCCAGCCTTTCCTGCGATTAATATACTAAAAGAACCATCGTTATTTGGATGAGGAAAAACGAAAAATTCTATGGAAAATGACTTTTTTTAAATTAACGAAGACCTTGGTGTTCGTTCAGTGGTGTGTCGTATCGCGATTAGATCTTTCTCATTAAAAAAAATAGTATCGAATTTTTGTACTGTGCGTACATTTTCGGTTCCACTAAGTAAATTTAGAGTCGATAAGAGATATATGATGATAATAATTTTTTATCGTTTCGGTATTTACGTTGGTGGAATAATGAAATAAAAAAGTATTCAATTGTAGCGGTATCATATTATGATAATTTAGTGCAGAAAAGCGTGTAATATTCAAATTAAATGTTTTTAAATGGATTTGGCTTGTTGAGTGCGAGGTCTCTCTGCTGTGAGTACTTGTTAACCCTTTAACGGCCACACCTATTTCTGAACGGCTTAAAATTATTCCCTCTGGTAGTATAGCTGAAGAAGGATAGACCATGAATGTTAAACCATAATTATTTTATCGATAAGGGCCTGGGAAATAGTGTTTTCGAACTGTAGAAAATTTCCTGCATGGACGGTTTTACACTCTTAGTTCGAACTATTATTCCAATTCAATCACGAATCTTTAAAGCCTAGTGTGGCTAGTCAAGCTTCGTTTATCCAATTTCATCAGAAAATATTTCGAGAATGTCCATTTTCTTACTTTTTTTTTTTTATCGAAAACGGACAGCAGATGCCAAGCATCGTATATTTTCACGGCTACATTATCGCTATATTGAAATAATTCATATGTTTACGTTTTAATTTCAAGCTATCCTGACACCTGGAGCTCTATCTAGCATGGATTGATAGCACTGCAAACCAATTCGTCCGCTATAACGTCTTCATGTTTTTACAGGAGGGGTAAAAGTAGACGTAGCAAATTTGCTACAATGGCAGCTAAAGGGTTAATAAAATAGGAATAAGGTTCATGATCTCAGATACTCCGGTGGGAATCGGGGGGTAGATAAATAACTGACTTCGTAGATTCGAAAAGAGTTCTTTTTTTACTTTTATTCATGCGGTTCAAAATATTTCTTTCGTATTCATTAAGTGGTACTAATCCCGAGTATAAATTGCCGGAAAATTCGAGGGTGATCGATGGCAAGAGTCGCGTTATTTTTATGGAACTTGCTGTCGTCCACCCTTCACAATTGGTCCTAAAATTCTAACGAATGGAGAGATAGAAGCTCTCTACCCCAGAGCTTCTACACCCGCTCTTGTCGAATTTTGTATGACATCAACTCTGCTGGACACCACGTGCGCAGGTACAAACATTCACCAATATCCGTCGTTCTTCCCTGAAATAGTCGTCCAATTGGTATTTCTCTTGGAATCTATGTAGAAAAGCCGATCCGTTCCCGATTTTCACGTAAACATCTTGAACTTGTTCAGCTAAACGCGAGTAATACTGTCTGAGTTCTTCTGAAATTTTTCCAATCTGAAAATAAAAAAATAAATAAAAAAATAAAACAAGCAAGTGCGTAGAGTAAATACTTCAGGCCGAAGTTATGGGCGTTCCGGATCTAAGGGACGCAGTCTTGAATTCCCGCTACCGCGACTCCAGATCTTACGGAATTCATATTCTATGGTTTTCAACAATGGAATGTTCGCAAATAATTCTTTCTTCGTCTCCGAGTTCTAAGATCATCATGCCGCTGATAAAAGGTATTGGAAACATTTCCAAGAAACTTTTTTGTTCCTTACCTCATGACATTTATTTCCCTTACACCTCTGTGCTTCAATTTTCAGCCCGTTCAAATGATTCAGTTGTTGATTTTCTTCATGTAACAGTGCTCTAATTTCCGTGATTGAAGATTGGTATACGTCAGAGGCTACGTCTCTGAGTTTTCTCTCATGTTCATCGAGATCTTTTCGGCATGCCGATTCATGAGAACGGTTGTTTTCGGTTGTATTCGGGAATAAGCGATTAACCACTTGTTCAATCTGTATTAGAAAAATTGAGAAAATCAAAATTCGTCACAGCAAATCGACATCAACTATGTTGACACTAAATTTTCACATCTTATACGTACTCTTTGAATACGTTGTCGTACTGTATCACCATTCGCGCGAGCAAATTTGAGCATTGTCGGGTATCGTATTGAAGCTAAACTCAGAACTTGTTCGAGTACTTGTTGGGTGTGCTGGGTTATGTCGTTCATTGCCCGGTCGATGATACCAGGCAGTATATTGACTGGTTCCGGTTGAGGAATTATTGGGAACGGACCTTCACTCAACGGTTTGGGATTGGCGATCGTTCCCTACGAATATTTCGTATGGTACAAAAAAATGCATTTCATTTTATTATTTTTGAGGAACGCTCGAATTTAACCCTCCGAGGGCGCACTGGGACGATTTCGTCTCAACAAAATTCCATTTTGCCCATTTTTACAAAAAATTTACCAATATTTAATAAAAAAATATGACAACTCTTATAATTGAATAATCTTAGATTCGCATTCTAGAAGGATTCGAAAGTATTCATGCATTTTTTAAGATTTTTTAACTCGTTAAAAGCTGCACGTGAATATTTTCGTTCCAGTGCGATCGCGAAAGTAGGTAGCGAAATTACAATGCGACCTCGAAAAGTTAACAATTGCGATGAGGAAGAGGGCGTTCTGGCGACAAAATGGAATAAAAGGAAAAAAAGGGATTGAAAAACGATCGAGCTTACTTACCGGGGCGAAGAAACCAACAATACATAAAATAATCGCGAGTTTCGACATTTTTGCTATCATTACTTCTATTCAGTGAGTGAACTTGGTAGACTGAATATTGAGTGAAGATTAGGCTCGCTTTTATAGTCATTTTTGGATATGGAAATTGCGTTAGATATGAAAAAAAAACCTTCGCGTTTGATAAATTTAACGTATAGATCTTCGAAGCATCTGTACAAATTTGTTTGAATACGTTATACATTTAATGACGCATTTACATAAAAAAACATTAGAGATAATTTAATACGGTTTCATCGATATCACATATTGGTGGGTAGGGACTCGAAAGTGAAACGTACACGTGGTTTGCCATATCTTTTGCAAATAAGGAAAAAAATTGGGTGGTATAATTGTGCTATTTTTTATACAATTAAGGATTCTTGAGATAAGGACGCACGAGAAAAAAAATGTTTGCTTTTGCTACAATATATCCGAGAAACACTCACGTTACACGAACGAAAATGATTAGATGTTGAAAATACACAAGCACCCAGCCTTTCCTGTGATTAATATACTAAAAGAACCATCGTTATTTGGATGAGGAAAAACGAAAAATTCTATGAATTAGATCTTTCTCATTAAAAAAAAAATAGTATCGAATTTTTGTACTGTGCATACATTTTCGGTTCCACTAAGTAAATTTAGAGTCGATAAGAGATATATGATGATAATAATTTTTTATCGTTTCGTTATTTCCGTTGGTGGAATGATGAAATAAAAAAGTATTCAATTATCGCGGAATCATATTACGATAATTTATTGCAGAAAAGCGTGTAATATTCAAATGAAATGTTTTTTAATGGATTTGGCTTGTTGAGTGCGAGGTCTCTCTCCTGTGAGTACTAGTTAATAAAATAGGAATAAGGTTCATGATCTCAGATACTTCGGTGGGAACTGTGGGGTAGATAAATAAAAAAAAAGAGTTCTTTTTTTACTTTTATTGATGGGTCAAAATATTTCTTTCGTATGAATAAAATGTTACAAAACCTGGGTAAAATTTTTGGGCATGTAAACTCGAAAAATTTGAGAATGACTGATGGCGAGAGTTGCGTTATTGGTGTATCTTGTTCTTTCACTTTTTTTATTGAACTTCCTGATATCGAGAACTCAACCGTTACTGAAGATTATACATTGGCTCTTTTCGAATTTTACAATTCATTATTCTTGCTCGTTTTATCGATTATGCATTGATGAACTTCACGGAGCATCTCTCGTTCCTTCTTGAAGTACTCGTCCGGATTGGTATTGTGCTGAAATTCATTCAAGATGGCAAATCCGTTGCCCATACTCACTAAATCATTTCGAACCTGTTCAGCGTAATCCAAGTATCTATCTCTGACATTATTCGCGTACCATGCGATCTAAAAATGATAAAAAGAAGCAAATGCGAGTACATATTACAGGCCGGAATGATATGGGCGTTGCGAATGCGAGGGACAGGATTTCATGAAGTACCGATAAAAATGAAAAAAGGTTGACAATTTTTTGATGCAAGAAAAAAATAAAATATTAATCCGTAACAGAGAACTTCTTAGATTCAAAAACCTTCATGAATCCAATGGCTATCGTTACGAATGCTGAATTTTTGAACACATTTGAAAACGCGGTCCTCGTAGAGAACCAAACTCGTCTTCGGAGGAAAGTTTTTTTAAATAAATGTACTTTTCTCTTGTCGCTACCGTGATTCTAGGATTATTGGTATTCGTGTTCTATTGTTTTGATCATGATGCTGGTGAAAGGTTCGATAAAAATTCCCAAGATACATTTGTGTTCCTTACCTCGTGGCATTCGGCTCGATTACACGAGTTTAATCGAACTTTAAGTCCGTCTAGATAATTAAATTGTCGTTTTTCGTCACGCAACAGGTCCGCGAATTTAAAGACTGACGAATCGTATGCGCGGTTGGCTGCTGAGACGAGATTCTTCTTGTAATCATCCAAGTGTTTTTGGCATTGTAAGCATGATATACAATTTTCTTCTCCGATCCTTTTGAAGTAGACCTTTGCTTTTAAGCTGCATTAGAAAATTAAGGAAAACGCAATCACGATTATAATCGTTCAAGTTCGAATTAATATTCTCTAAAGCGAGTCGACTTAAATCGTTGACGCTAAATTTCTACATCTTACCATTGAAATATGTTGTTCTATTGTTTTACCATTCGAGTTTACGAAGCTGAGCATGTTTGGAGAGTTTATATCCAAATCAAGAACTTGTTTGTGTACTTGACCGGTGCGTCTGGTCATCTCTTCCTTTATACGATCAACGATGTCAGGAATTATATCATTCAGCCACACTCGAGATGGATCTTCACTCCACGTAACGAGATCAGCGATCGTTCCCTACAAATATTCCGTGTTATATACAATAAAACGCATTTCATTATATTATTGTTGTGCAACGCTTTGAATTCAACGATTGCGATCAGAAAGAGAGCGTTCTGGCGAGAAAATCAAAATGAAATGATAAAAGAGGGTTTGAAAAACAAACGATCACGAGCTTACTTACCGAGGCGAAGAAACCGACGATACAAAAAATTATTGCAAACGTCGACATTTTGGTTGTTCTCGTCATTAAGGAGGTTCGGTACAGGCGATACAATGTTGCCATGCTTAACCATGTTAAAAACACAAAAAATTTCAAAAAGTTAAGAATTTTATGAAATTTGGTGAACATATTCTTTAGTGCCAAATTTGACAATACAAATTTTTTCAGATTTTTCTTCTACACAGTTATCGAGTAATTGGAGACTAAAGTTCACGTGTATAAGCATAGCGTTTCCATATATATAGGTATACGCCTCGGGCATAAGAAATCTGCTTTAATGCGTAATTACTCGATAACTAAGTAGAAGAAAATTTTGAAAAAATTTGGGTTTTCGTACTTGATGTTGAAGAACATTATCACCAAATTTCATCAATTTCTTAACATTTTGCCTTTTGTACCGAAACTCCTTAAGAGAAAAGAACTATATTTTAAGTCTTAACAAGACTGGCTTTTATAGTCATTTTTTTCATTGCGAAATAGCGTTGGATATGAAAAATAACGGATAGGGAATGTATAATTTCTGGTGAAATAAAATAAGTAGGCATCTGGGCCAAGTTTAAATTTTCGTTTGAATACGTTACAAATTTAATATTCCATCCGCATGAATACACTTTGGAGATTATATTTAGTAGATAACGACACGTGTGTTGCCATATCTTCAAAATAAGGAGATAAGTGGATAACATCATAACACTCCATATTTCACATTTTTATATAAATTCTCGAAGCAGTGACACGTATTAAAAAGAAAGAAAAAAACACGCAACTCGCCTTGTGTACCGATATGCCCGAAAATGATCTGAAATTGAAAATACACAGCTTCCTCCCTTCCCTGCGATTAATGTCGTTAAAAAAATAAAAAAACTAACGACGACGAGCACATTTTAGTTGACGAATATTTTCTGAAATTTCTATCTGGGATATTTGAGGTTTAAGGAGTTTTGGTACAAAAGGCAAAATGTTAAGAAATTGATGAAATTTGGTGATAATGTTATTTAACATCAAGTACGAAAACACAAATTTTTTTCAAAATTTTCTTCTACTTAGTTATCGAGTAATTGAGCATTGAAGCAGATTTCTTATGCCCGGAATGTATCCCTATATATATGGAAACGCTATACTTATACACGTGAACTTTAGTGTTTAATTTCTCGATAACCGTGTAGAAGAAAAATCTGAAAAAATTTGTATCGTCAAATTTGGCACTAAAGATCATCAAATTTTATAAAATTCGGAACTTTTTGAAATTTTTTATGTTTTTAACATGGTTTAGCATGGCAACATCGTATCGCCTGTACCGAAATTCCTTGAACTACCAAGTTATGGGACTTAACATTTTGTCTTTAAGTTCTAAGGTACCGAGAGGAAAAAATCCTTATTCTATAACGCGTACGGATCGATGGTGGAAATTTAATATGATCAGATGCTCTCGTACTAGCAGTTATACACGTTCAGGAGCATCTCCCGTCCCTTCTGAGAGCATCCGTTCGAGTTGCTCAGCTTATTCAATCTCTCAAGAATAGCTGAACCGTTGACCATTTTTTCGTAGTCGACTTGAACGCCGTCAGCGTAGGTGCAGTATTCAGTGTAGATGCGTCGTGTGGCTCTGCTGATCTGAAAATGAAAAAAAAAAAAAACAAACAAATGCAACTGAACATTTCATGACCAAGTCGCTACGAATGCAAGGGAATAACAGCACATGGAGTGACAACAAGAGTTCAGTATTTTCATGGCTCAGGCAGGCATCTTGTGAACTAGTGACGAAGAAAAAAAAAAGGTAAAAAAGTTATTGGCCAAACTTGAGAGAAGAGGTATCGATCAACGGCTCTCTTTCTTCCTTCAAATTTCGTAAAATATTCTGGCATTTATATTCCATTGTTAATTAAACGTTTGCCTATAATTATCTTGTTGAAGAGTTCTTTAGTCTCAAGACCTTATAAAAGTTAGGAGATTTCAAGAAATTTTACGACAAACTTTTTTCTTTCTTACCATATTACATTGGGTATTCTCACACGTTATTGCCACACGTTTGAGGTTGTTCAGTTCAATCTTCCATTGGTTATCTTTGAATAAAAAAGTTCCGAGCGTTATGAGCGATTGATAGAACACATTGAGGGGCGTTGAATCCGAAAAACTTGAAACCGGGAATTGGCATTCATTTTCATACGTCAAGAAATATCTTCTACATTTATTCTTCTTTGCCTCGTCTCCGTCTTTCATGTTAATAAAACCGTTAACGATACTCTTAAGCTGCATAAGAATATCAGGGAAAAACATATAACTATATTATTACGATTATCAATGTGGGTATATTAAAAAATTCATAGATCTTCCCACGTCTTATACTTACAGTTAGAATATGTTCATTCAATTTGTTTTGATAGGCTCGAACGAAGCTGACTTTGTCCGAAATTTTCTGCACACCTGAATTAAGAATTTTTTCGTATACTTGCGCAGTGCGTTCGTTGATCTTTCCTATTGTCTCGTTGATCCGACGAGTCACTATTGTCGGATTCAAAGGCTCGAATCTGGCAGTTTTTCCCTACGTAGCATCGCGTACGGTATAATTATTGGAATATGAGAAAAAATATATAATTAAAGAATAATAGAATGTATTTGAAGAAAGAGAATATGTGTGAGTTCGCTCTAGGAAGATTTACGAAATGTAAAATCTAGAAAAGATTCCAAAAAAAAATAAGAACACGTGGCAGAGTCTTTTTGTTTTTCGAGTTCGGATCACTTTTTACCCATTGATTAATTATTTGACAGCTTTCATTTGGCAAAGACATAGAAATAGTAAATAGATTAATTGTTCTGCTTGAAATTTGTATTTTATTTCACTACTTGCTTCCTATAATCCAACAACGATAGAACACAAAAATCAATCATATAAAATAATTTTTATCTAAAATATGAATTCCACAATTACCACTAAAAAAAAGTATCTTACTGACAACATTGAACAACAATGAGAGGGTTGAAAAACTATAGGACTTCCTTACCGAGACGAAAAATCCAGCAAAGCAAAAAAGAAATATCAGCTTCGACATCTTGCTTGGCATTTTATAGCGCAATTTAACAGACTGCAAATTTATGTGGACTAGTCTAGCTTTTATAATAGTTTTAGATTTAAAAATAGAAGAGGATTAAACGCACGAGGATCTGAAAAGTATGGCTGTCTTTATTGTAAGAAAATAAACATCGAAGACGCACGATCATATATTTTCATATGAATTTTTTCTTCATTTCATCGTTTCACCAGCGTCGTATTGAAAAAACCGGCAAATTCGAGTATATAAGAGTGCGGTAGGCCTCGCGCTGGCTTTTTCTTTTCCGTTTATTCAAATTTTTCTTTATTTTTCTTTTAATACTTGGCGTCGAGACGCTACCGCGTCTCTTGATAAGATAAAGAAAAGCGAGGAAGAAGGAGGAAAGGGAAAAGTAAGAGTAAACAGAGTTGATAATATATTCATCAAACCCATGAAGTTTGGTGGATCGCGCAAATAAAAAAAAAAGAGCGATATTCTGACTTTTATATTTTACGCGATTCATTTGTTATTCTCAAAACAGTGACAAAAACAAGAAACGTATCTTGCGCACCATTGTGGGTAGAAAAAACAATGCAAATGCTATGAAAAAGTTGAGACAAATACATTCACTCTCGCCAAATAATAGTTTCGGGATAACATCGCCTTTTCAGTCGAAAAACCCCCATGAAAAGTTACCAATTAAATTATAATCTTACAAAAACTTTTTTCGGTGGTCTCCTCTCAGAAACGTGGAAATAAGGAAAATTGGAAATTCGCGAAGGTTCAGGATTCGAGTTATCGGATCGACTTGTAACGGTAACAGAAAGATTCGTTCCCGTTAAATTCATCAACGGAAAATTCGTCTCCGGAAAAGTCGTCCGAATTCGATATTTCTTAAATTTTTTTCGGGGTGTAGTTCCGATACGCGGAAACCCGGGAGATAATTTTTGAAAATTGATTTTTTGAAAAATTCATGAACCACCGAATGTTTTGAATGTCATACCGTACACCACCAAACGACCACCAAACGATTCGTAGAAAAAAAAAGTCCGTATAGTCATTAACGGAGGGCTAACACTGAGAGTACTTTTTGAAATTAATTAAAAAAAAAAGAATGATAGACCACCTAACGATCAGGAGCCGAAACCGTACACCACTGTACGACCTCCAAGCGATTTATAAAAATTTAAATTATTATGAACCATATGGGGGGGCTAACTCCGTGAGGTCGCTACTCGGCTAGGATTGCAGGTTTCTTCTACGTATAATGTATAGAATAATCAGTCCCATTCGGAAATAGTTTTTCCAAGTTATTTAATGATATACTCAACGATGCAATTTACTTATTCGTAACCACCGAACGATTCTATATTGATTGAGCACTTGGTCCAATCAAGTGCATATGAAAAATGAAAAAAGTTCGGCCAACCTACACACAAATTTTATTCATTCAATTATAAAATAACTAGTGTCTACTAAACATATCAATTGCGGTACTGATAACCACAGAACGAATACCAAAAGGCATGATTGATAAAATATTAGAAAAGTTCAAGTTATCCGGCTATGTTTATGGTGGCCTAGACGAGGGGCGTTCAGTGTGTTGAACCTGTCACTTGTCAGTTATCAAATATTTATGTAAAAAATATTTCTTACGCGTAAACTTTAAATCGCTTCAAAGACCGAGTAATACGTGTATTCTGTGTTTGTTTTTGCAACGTTTCCGAACACAGAATACGAACCTAATTGTCAAACATTTTAGTTAGGTTATACAAGCGGTGAACCGATTATTGTGTGACATTTCGAAACTGTCAAACTTATCGAAGATTCAAACGATCAGTTCAACAATTCAGAATCTTCTATCCCACATTACAGTCGCGTTCACTCTAGTTCATCCTAGTTCATTTTTCCGATAACTTATCAGCAAGATCGTGCGATAAACTTTGAGCTCCAATCTGAGTGACAATTATTGTTTCTGGTGTAGATAAATACCATCGTTATATTTAAATATGGAACACAAGAATTGCTCGAATGCCCACAACTCGCTGATATTTGTGTAACCTCTTACCAGAAGAAGTGTCACAGCGCCGCTGCAAGAAAATTTTTAAGTTCTTAAGATCTTTTTAAGTTCCTTTCGCGCTGTGTTTCTCCAATTTTCTAAAAAATGACAGAAGAAGACACTACGGAAAAAATCTTCAATTTTGAATTCCCCGCTTGTACAACAGACGATAAATACACCTTAGAAATTCCACTCAAAATACCTTTGAAAGGTTCTGTCAAAGAACTCACTCACAGAATAATGTCATCTTTCAAACTGCCTTGCTACGTCGAACAAGATCTTCTCGAATCTCTCAGAACTTTTGTCAAAGAGCAGTCGCTTCGCTTCCATGATGAGAGGTCGGAGAAACTCATTGAAAAAGCTCAGTGCGGCGATCTCGACGTCGAAGAAATAATAAAAAATTTGGAAAAAGCTTACAAACTCAAAACTGCCGAATACGCCGAACCTATGGGAACAACGGACGAAGAATTATTTGCTGCTGCTTATCACAGACTGGTTCATTCCCCGGCTCTGGAACCTATTTTACAAGCCGAGCACGAATACGGCAAAGACGTCACCGAAGTCATACAAATGAGAGATTCCGATTATCAACAGTTGACGAAAAAGTTAATATTCATTTGACGATAAACTTCATTGAGACTGAAATTGACTTAAATTCATGCCAAAAATTTGAAAAATTCTTCTAATCATAAAATTTTTAAATATATTTCCAGATAAATAATTATTAAATTATTTTCTACTTGTTTAATGATAATTGTTTGGCGATTAATTGGACGATTCATTCTTCGAGGCTAACATTTCCTTCATTTTCCAGGCAAACCGAAGAGATGCGAGTCGCTATAGAAACTCTGGAGACAGGATCGACTGAGAAATCGATTAATGAAATGGCTGCTAGACATTTCGAGGAACAGAGTTTATTGCAGGGACATTGGGGATCTAGAGTCGATGCTCTTAAATTGGAACAGCGGCGACAATATCGTAATTGGATAATGCGATTGCTCGAAGATCAACAAACGAGCATGTTGCCAACACCCGTGTATGGAAAAATCATTATTTTTGCTTCTTTACATTGTTAATTTATATAATTGGCAATGAATTCTCACACATCTCCGAGGTCGATCGATTGAACAATTGATAAAGCACAAAAATCGAAATAAATTGTAAATAATCATTGTTTCTCTTGCAGAAGTTCACCAATGGTACCAATGCCCCCAATTCCAAGTGGCCATGACAATTCTATCATTAACGAGGTCAAGAGCACTTCGGATTATCCCCAATTGGAAGAAAGCTTTACGATACATTTGGGCTCGCAGATGAAGCAAATGCACAATATTCGTATTTTGACCGGTGACGTTTTAGACTTTTGCAGAACGAAACACGCAGACTTGGGGTCAGTTGATGAGTCAGCAAAAAATTCATAGCCAAATTAATCAATTATCTGCTTCCTCATAAATTTGCATTATCGTATATTTCACACAGAAATATGGATCCCATACCTCAAAGATTACAAACTGCTCTTGGACTGTATTCCAACGACTTGTGCGGTCTCGTTCTACTCAGCGACAATCATCTTGGAAGTTATTCCGGAATTACAAAAGGTTTTTGATATTCAAAATTATGAAAAATTAAAATCTTTCAATTTGATGTCTCTTGGTTGTAGTTGAAATTTCTATTGAAAGTTGTTTTTTTTATCGAATTCGTGAACAAAAAAATAGAAAAATGTCTGAAAATCTCGACATTCCCAAAACAATTTAAATTTTGAATTGATTCAAATTTCTCAATATTTTCTGTTTTTTTCTTTCTCGAAAATTTCGTTTGTCACATAAGTTATGATTATGTTTTCAGAACTCTGCTCGATTTGTCAGCTGACGACGGAATTTCATTTCCCACCGATCGACGAGCAGTTAGAAAAGATTCGCGATGACGTCAAAGAAGCGGTTGCCTGGCGTCAATCTCATCATCGTGATGGAAGCGACCCACAAGTTCGTAAACTTTAATAAAGAGAAAAGAAAAAAAACAGAAAGAAAACCATGAAATCGAACTGAAAAATTCATTTGTTTATGTACCTACTACAGATGAAGAGAACGACGACGAGCAAAGCTCTGCAAACTGGAGACGTTTTCATAACGAGGCATTCCAATTTGGCACAAGTCCATGTAGTTTTTCACATGGTTGTCAATGACTCTTTGAGATCGGGTGATATAAATTCGCGTCATCCAGTTATTCTTGGATTGAGAAACATACTCAAGACTGCGTGTTGCAACGATGTTACTACTCTGACCATACCAGTTCTTTTGGTTCATGAAATGACCGAGGTAACGTTTTCTAAAACTCAATCTATTTATTATAATTCAGATAAATGATATTTATTCCTATTTTCCATATTATTTGATATTCTTTATTAATATATTCATAAAAAATTGAATATTATATTAAAATCACCAAAACAATAACGATGATAATAATAAAATTCAAGGGAATCGATCAAAATTTTCAGTGAATGAATTTCCATAATGTTTTTTTAAAATTTTTTCGAAGGACATGACAGTGGCCTGGTGCACCAAACGAGCGGAATTGGTTTTCAAATGTGTCAAAGGTTTTATGATAGAAATGGCATCGTGGGGTGGAGCCGAATTAAAGAATTTGCAGTTTCTCGTCCCCAAGGTAATATCGACGAACAATATATCGCGAAACCAGTGAAAAAAAAAATTAAGTTCAGCCATGGAATTAAAAAAAAAAAAACAATTATAAAAAAGCCACTGAAAATGATTAATTTAGATTCTTTTTTTTCAGGGAATGTCCGAAGAGGTTTTCGGCACTCTCGCAACGATGTTACCGAGCATATTTCGCGTTTCAAATCCGTTGGTATTTAAAGTCAGCGATAGCCCTAACACACCTAAAAAATGATAATAAAGAAGAAAAAATATATTCACGATACCGTACGAGTCGATGATTCGAACCTGACTTTGATGTATGCATTTAATTTGCTACATATTCATATAGATACTGATATATCAGTCTAAAGTGCGAGTGAGAGGCGTGAAAGGAAGAGATAAATGAGCGTATCGCAAAACACAAAACCTGGGCGTCGGGTGTCAAAAACAGATTAATAATTTTCGGCTCAAAAAATTCTTCATTTTATTTTCTATCTTATTCGTTCCCTCTCGTCCCCTGCATCTCTCTCTCCCTCGACAACTTTTTCTTGCCGAGTATCACAATAATATTCATAATAGCAACATAAATAATAATAATAATAATAATAATAATAATAATAATATTGAGAGTAATGATAATAAAATATGGCTTGTGATGTCAGTGCATTTCGTTGCATTGAAATTAGACGTTCTCGCGATCGCATGCAACTAATTCAACTGCTACAAATAAGAGATTTTGAAAAAATGAAAAGAAAGAATTTCGACATCGTCTTATCAGTGTCAGAGTAGTGTTAATTTAATTGAAATAAGAAAACATTGAGCCAATCAGAGCGGTTGTCGATTAAGAGTTTCGGAAAGTGTGATTTAATTATCGTCATTTTATGAAGTCTCTGTGTATATATTTGTATGGATTTGATGTCGAGCAAACTCGGTGCATTTGTACGAGTATTTTTGCAGTGGGAGAATTATTAATCATTACGATTTATCTAACAGTGACGTTCTCAGTTCAACGCGAATCTGAACTTTACGAATCTCCTGAGAGGAGATCTCGCGTGAATATTCTCTTTCTCTTATTTGCCGTTAACCTCCGATCGAGACTCGTGCTACGCCACGTAGCTCTTTCTAAGCATCCTGTGACCCCCCTCGTCGACGTGAAAAATGTTTCAATTTTCTGCGACGATGTGGCTCGGTCTAATCACCTTTTTTTTTGGATTACGCGCTGTTTTCTGTGATCAGGATTCTTCCGTGGTGAGTCTTTGACATTCGATATCATCGGTGAATTTTTATTGTACTATAAAACTTTATTTCCGAATCAAAATTATTATTAATATTTTTTATACAAATTGGCTGATGTTAATGATGAAAAATATTCCAATTTTTACAACCAAAAAAAAAATTGCATTTTTTAAAATGATTTTCAGTCGATGCCATAACTCATGGTTTTTATGGTTTTTTTTTCTTCTATAAAGGTCGACTTATCGTACAAGGGCCTGAAGAAGGAAGATTTCTTCGTGAAAATTCAATCGCAGATACATCTTCACAACAAAACAGATTTGATACTCCGAGGCAACGAGTTCGACAGTTTTCTCGATTGTTCAACCAAATTGGACAATTTGAGAAAACTCGATTTATCGGAGAATCATCTTCAGCGTTTCTTTTTTTTGTGCAAAGAGGAATATAATTTGGAAGTATTGAACGTCAGTCACAACCAGCTCGAGTACATCGACGATTATGCCTTGAACGATAGAATACCCAAACTGAGAATTTTGGATCTTTCGTGGAATAAATTGACCGTCGTTAATGAAACGATGCTGGAACACATGAAGGTAAAAATACATTTAAAAAACTTTTATTTAAAAATTTTTTTTTTTATAAACAATCCGGAGAAAACTGGTGGAAAAAATCAATGAAAAATCGTGATATTTTTCTTACATAAGTTTACGCCGATGTATAAATACATTTTCGAGCTAAATCCGGTATTGAAAAAAATCACCAGTCTTATCACGAATTAATTTCAACTTAACGAAGACTTTGACGTTTGTGTGTGTGTGTGTGCTTCTGTGTAGCGCTATGAATCAAGAGAGGTCACTGTGTATCGGTGTTCAAAGTATCATATTGAAATGCTTGTTTTTTTTTTTCTCTTCGTTTCCTACATATTCGAGATAGTGACTGGAATTGATTCAGATTAAACCGAAGAAATATGTTGCTTATAATTAATCGATACACCCTTGGAATTCGATTTTTCTTTCAGTTTCTGTTAGATATTTTACGCTTTTTTTTCTTTATCAAAAAACGTTATAACTGGTGAAAAAAAAAAAAACCACCAGTATAAATATAGAAAATATTCTGTCAAAGTCGTTACCCAAAACTGTGATGATGCTTCATGTTTTTTTCCATTTCACAGATGTTACAGTTTTTATCGGTGGCCAATAATCCAGTTGTGGAAATTCACGAGGATTCTTTCTCCACTCTCCGCTCTCTCCTTCATCTCGACTTGAGCAACATTTCAGCGAGTGATTTTTCCGCCGGATTATTCAAGCCTTTAACAAAATTGATTTATTTGAATTTATCTTCGAATCCGATCGTGACGATACCTTTTTTACCGATAAGTCTTCAAGAGCTCGACATATCGCGTACAGATATATTTTATCCCGAAAATTTGTTGTTACCTCAATTGGTCTCGTTGCAAATGAACTGGATGCCAAATTTGACTGGTATATTGCTCAACGATTTCGAAAATTTAACGATGCTCGAAACCTTGTCGATCGAAGGCTCCAAAAAACTGACAGAGTTTCGCGTATGGCCGCCCAACAGTCGTTTACTGCCGAGGCTTCAACGCTTGTCGATCAAAAATTGCAGCATCGAATCTCTCAACGGTGAACTACGACCGATAATGCAGCGAACACCTGTCGTCGATTTACAGTTCAATCCATGGCATTGCGATTGCAGAATGCAATGGGTCAATCGACTTCAACTTACCAACGAACTCAGTCAGGAAATCAGGTAACGTTTCCATCTTCTACCGACAGATGGCGTTACCATTTTTTTCTCTTTCCACGAGCAACATCAATTTCCGAATCTTTCGATACAACTTTTTGGCTTCGAATTTTCCTGAAGTTTTCTGTTTCGCGAAAATAACTGAAAAAGAAAAGAAAAAAAAAACGAATCAATTTAAATTACGAAAGCATTAAAGTTTTTTTTTTTAATTGAGAGAATAAATACAAAAAAAAATCACTTTATCGTAAATCAGGTGCAGTTCTCCGGCTCTGCTCCAAGGAAAGTGCTTAGCTGACATACCGAACGTGGAATTACGTTGCGAGGATAACAACTGGACGATTTATCCGATCGTGTGGTCTGCCATCGGAGTTTTAATCGTCGCTCTAATCGCTATGATTGTTTTCGTCGTTATGAAGAGGCCAATATTGCAATGGAAGTTACCAAAGAGAGGGGGAAATACAGTTTCGTATAAAAACGTCGTTGAATCTAACAACGATCTCATAAGAATATTGACCCCGGGCGAAACGTCCGATCGGGCTGAAGAATAAAATTTATTTTAAGACGAAATAATCAATAACAACATTTATCATTATTGCTGACCGAATATTTTCACAGGGCATTCGATTCACAAATATTACGACCGAAAAAAAAATTTGTTTCTTCGTAAAAAATTCACTTCAGCTTCATACAAAAGCGAGTATTTCATGAGATATTATTAACCATTCGAGTCGAGCCAGGCGAACGAAAACGAGTGCTCAACTTATTTTTTCAATTAATTTCATTCCGTATAGCATCCAAAAAGTTTTGAAGTAGAAAAATAATGATCTGAAGTATCCTTGACGCAAACTGGTAACTCTAAAGCGCATTGTTGCAAACCCTTCCACATCACCCTCGAAAAAAAACACTATTTTATTGACGTTTTTTTTTTTTTTTTTTTTTTTCTATTATTTTGTATAATAAAGAGAGAAAGAAAATAACGTTTCGTTCATTACGCTCGAAGCATCAGCTCATCCCGCAACCCTTTAAAATTCCATTGGATCGAGATTCGTCGATTTTTTCATGAAGAAAAAAAAATGAAAAAAGAGTCGACAAAGAAACTGACAATGGCTGCCTCTGACAAGGGCTCGGTGAATCCGAATGGGGGGAGGAAGAAATATAAATGATTCGATCAGTCGAGCACGATAATGACGAGTAATTTATCCAACGACACGGATATTTTGTTCCAATTTTCTAACAATTGGAGGTTATCGTGATAGAAAAACACGAATAACTTCAGATTTATTGATGTCAGAAAACTAACCTCTTTAAAATAATCATTTTTATAAATCTCTGCAATTGTTATTGAAAATGGTAACGATAAAAAAAATGTGCATCACGTCAATATTCATAACCTCGAAAAAAAATGCGCAGCGAAACTTGTGAAGTTTCGAAAAAACCTCGTGAAAAGTGTTATTTTCGAAGACAAGTATTTACTGGATCGTCGAATCTCGTAAGGTTTGTTCTCTCAGCATCACAATTGAGCTTTTCACATAAATTTTACAAATAAAAAAAGAACGTTTTTTTTTTAACACTGATGAAATTGGCATTCATTTGTTTTCGACAAAAAAAGAATCCCGAACGTTATATAACCTTGTTTTCTCCAATGGTCCGCAAAGATGCAAAAGTCCAGGGGATGAAATGATGGCAAATAAAAAAAAAAATAAAAATAAAAAGGAAAAAAAAAGAGGCATTGAGAGGTCGAAAGGAGGTTTGGCTTACGACCAAATGGTGCTATGAAGATCGTCAGTTTGGCTGACGTGTGGGGTGATCGCGTGCGATGTAGCGATCAGTCTTTGTACCGAAGTATGATCTTCTCCTGCGGGAACACGGTGAGCCTATCGGGTTACTACTCTATACCTTCGAATATATACATAAAGCGCGTGTGGTACACCTCGATCTCATTTTATACTCTTCGATGCATCGCACACGCTCTGTGGGCTTCTATACTGCCCAAAATCTCGTTTAATATTATGCCACGATATAAACGAGACCATTTTTTTTTACATCGTACACTCATACTGTGGAGATCGGAACAAAGCGGAGTACTCGGGACAAAGTGAGGTTATGAATAATGTTGGAAAATTTTTTTCATCGTTTTTCACCATTTTTATTAACCTGCTGTCCAGATTTGACACACTGAATCCATTATTCAATTGACTTTTTACACGCAAACGTAAATTGCCGAATGAAACGAAAAAATGTTGAAAAAAAACTTCGTAAAAAAGGCTTTGACAGCTCGAAAGTAGTACGAAAAACGAAAAGCTACAAATTTCTACAATGTTTTCGTGATAAATTTGAAAAAAGGTTTACGAATATGTAAATATGGATGACAGTGATTAAATTCAATGAAAATACAGATTTTTTGGTACCTTTTTTTCGCCCGGACCTCCTTGTATGTAGAGCTTGAAAAAAGTTTTTCAAGGCATACATATATTTACGCGTACCGGAGTGAATATCTATATTTTTATGAAACGATGCTCACGAGAGCGTGTTATATCTATATACGACACGACCTTATGAGCTGCTGGTGCTGCTGTATGGGGAAAGAGGAACCCGAGGATATCGCAACGTTCATTTTCGTACATAAATGATCGCCTCAAACGTTCGGTAGGCCCCGTATATTCCAGTCACATGATCCTCCAGCATTACTTTCGTTTCAGTGGACAGAAAACAAAACTTTGTTGCTCCATTGAAACGTTTGAGCGCGTACCAATCTGACAAAAATATTTCGTGTCCCCAGCAGGCAACAACACTGCTAGCGAAATTTCGTGACACTCAAACTTTTATTTATATTTAAATTTAATACAAAATGCGAAATGAAAAATTGGCGATAAAACGAGATAGAAATTCGTAAAATAAATTTTTCATTCTTTTTTGTTTTCGTTTTTTTTTGGGAAGGGTGTTTGAAGAGTACAAAAATATCTTTCGTGAGCGTCTCTCGAAACGCCGCGGGGTGTCCTGTTTCGTCGTCCTCGTACATGTGCGCTCTCTGCTGTTCTCTCTCGTAACTCGAGATTCCGTCGGAGCAAATTTCGTGTGCTGCCCTCGCGGATTTTGGTTTTTGGCTCCTGTGATGCGAAAAGACGAAGAGAATAAAAGAAAAAATGCGACTAAAACGTTACTACAGAACGCGTTTAACCTACAAAAATGTAGCAGTCCTTCGATATCGAGTATAAAAATCGTGATTCGCGTGAAGTGAAAAAATAAAAAGATCGAGAGAACAAGTGAAACATGAAAATTGTATTCCGCGCCTCCTCCTCAGATCACCTGGTAGTACCCCTACTTCATGTACCTATTACCACACGGTTTAAAGAAAATTTTTGACATATCTACCGTCTTCTGTCTCCACAGACGACGTTCCGGTCTTAACTTCATTCCTTTTCTTTGTGTAAGAAAAACCACACGAAAAATTTTAACTGTCGAATTAATTAATTGAAATTAAAATAATAACAATGGGTCATAAAAGAAAGCGATCTCATAAAAATGACGAAAATAATTGGGAAAAAGAATTAAAGCGCATGAAAAAGAAGATGCGTTACCAAGAGAAAGAAATTCATCGGTTGAAAAAACGTAAGTTTAACCTAAACAAAACGTTTGCTTTTTTGTTTACAGAAAATAACCTTGGTGCACTGAGACTTGTCAAAATTTTTATACAAATAGAGTTTGAGTACAACAAGTTGTAAATAAACTCGCTGTATTGTAAATGAGATGGTCAAGTACCATGTGAAGGTGGACAAGCTCCACCGCTCATTTATCCAGCTACTATAAATTATTCGTGGACAAGTTCCCAATAATAATTTAATCTATCATCAATGACGAGGATAGTGATATAAATTATTCAAGTAATAATTTCACAAGGATATTGTGTAATTCAGAAAGCAGACACCAAGGTTCGTCATCATCGTCGGAAGAAGAGTATTCATCATCGTCAGGTCAGCGCGGTCCTGTTATCACTCTCACGACACAGCCTCCAGCACCGTCAACTGAGAATTCTCAGAAAAATAACCCCAAAACAGCAAGTTCTTCTCCGAAGGTAGCTAATCAAAGCGAATCAGAGGAAAACGGTGAAACTTTTGGTGACAAGGACACTCCAGAACAAAGTAAAACTTTAACTGAACAGACTCAAGTGCATCCAAGCACTGAGTCTACAGAGGAGGCTGCGGAAGCGGTGAAAGATCCGGTTATCGAGGGAAAAATGCTGGAAGCCATCGGCAAACTACTAGACGAGGAAAAGAAGACTAGTCCAGCTATTCACAATGACATCCTTGTAAGATGGAAAGGTATTTTAAAAGAGGGTCTCCCAACTGAGGAGCGAGAGTTGTTATTCAAGAAATATCCAACTCCCGAAAATTGTTTAATTGTAGAACCACAAAAATTAAACGTTCAGGTTAAAGCTTCATTGCTAGAACCTATAATCAATAAGGACAAGCGTCTTATTGAAAAACAACGCAAAGTATGTGTATGTTTGTCGGCCTTAGGATCTGTATTATCAGACCTCCTAAAAGGAAATACTCCCGAAGCTACTAACCTAGTGGCGACTCTTAGCGATACCGCAAGAGTCTTAGTTGATTTGCAGCGGGACGAATCTTTGACAAGACGTCTGATTATCTCAGCTAACATTAATCCATCGCTCAAGGAAACTCTTAATGCTACAGTGATGGATGAATGGCTTTTTGGTAAGGATTTAGACGAATCTTTGAAGACAGCAAAAGTTATTCAGCGTACTTCAAAAGAGTTGAAGCCAGTAGGTAAAACTCCAGCTATGTCAAAGCCAAAAAACTTGAAACCCCTCCCTCAACAGCCCTACCGTGGTCGAGAGGAGTTGAGGGGGGTAGTGAATCAGCGTACTCCAACACAGAACTTCAGAGCAAACACGAGCCAGAAAAAACCGTATTATCCGCGCAGAACGCCGACGAACAAGGATCGTCGCCCATACAGGAAATAAATACACCGGCAAGTGTACCCGCGGGGCGGTTAAAACGATTCCTACCAGCCTGGGAGGAAATTTCGGATAATCATACTATAATTGAGTGGGTCAAGGGGTACAAGATACCTTTTAGTAAAACTGTCTCTCAACCATACCCACCAAGGGTTCACAGTTGGTCCTCAAAAGAGTACAGTCTAATCTCAGAACAAATAAACGTACTCCTAATTAAAGGAGCTATTGAGGAATGCATAAATGAACCGGGACAATTCATTTCAAAAATTTTTCTGGTACCAAAATCAGATGGCACGCATCGATTAATTCTCAACCTGAAAGGCTTAAATGAATTTATTGAGACAGAACATTTTAAGCTAGAAGATTTACGTACAGTACGGGAGCTAATATATGACAATTGTTTTATGACAACCTTAGACCTCAAAGACGCGTATTACCTTCTTCCAATCGCGGAAGAATATAAGAAATATTTAAAATTTGAATTTGGTGGCAAGTTTTACCAATTTACGTGCCTTCCTTTCGGTCTCAACACTGCGCCGTATGTTTTTACAAAACTACTTAAACCTGTGTTTACTTGGCTCAGAAAAAGAGGTTTTATTTCAGTTGTCTATCTGGACGACGTATGGCTGGTTGGGGAGTCTGAGGTTGACTGTAGGAATAACTTACGAGAAACTCGTAAATTATTAGAAAAATTAGGATTCATAATTAATGAAGCCAAAAGCCAATTATCTCCCTCAAAAGAATGTCGTTTTCTAGGCTTTCTCATCAGTTCAGCAGAAATGAGAATAAATCTCCCGGAAGAAAAACGTTCCACTATCAAAAGTCTAATTAAGAAATTCGAAAATTCAAGAAATTGTAAAATTCGGGAATTTGCTTCCTTGATTGGTACCTTGGGAGCCTGTTGTCCAGCTGTAAAATACGGTTGGGTCTATTTAAAAGATCTTGAGCGAGAAAAATTTGAAGCCCTTCGCGCTAATAGGGAAAATTATGAGGCTCATTTAACATTATCATCTAATGTAAATGAAGATTTTTCCTGGTGGAAAAATAATATCGATGTAGTTTATAAGCCTATAAAGTCCTTGAAATTTCGTGTAGAAATATTCTCAGATGCATCTCTGACGGGCTGGGGTGCCGCTGTAGATAGCAAAAGCACGCATGGGTTCTGGAGTGGAGACGAAAGGGATCTGCCCATTAACCACCTTGAACTACTCGCAGCTTTTTTCGGTCTGAAATGTTTTGTTGAGGAGCTACGCAATTGTGATATCTTACTGCGAATAGATAACACAACGGCCATTGCTTACATTAACCGTATGGGAGGTACACAGTACGAGAGGTTAAGCAAGATAGCAAAATCAATTTGGAAGTGGTGTGAAGAGAGAAATCTTTGGATTTTCGCTTCATACATTCCATCGAAAGAGAACGCAGTTGCAGATTTTGAATCGAGGAGATTAGAGCCGGAAACAGAATTTGAGTTAAATCAATCAGTGTTCCAAAAAATTTGTAGAACGCTAGGAACTCCGGATATTGATTTATTTGCAAGTCGAATAAATACTAAGTGCAAAAAGTACTGCTCGTGGAAAAGAGACCCAGGAGCAATATGGATTGACGCTTTCACTGTTAATTGGTTCTCCTGGTTCTTTTATGCATTCCCTCCGTTCACTTTAATTCCAAAAATATTAAAGAAGATCATTAATGAAAGAGCTAGGGGTATCCTAGTTGTTCCTAATTGGCCCTCCCAGAGTTGGTATCCTCGATGCATGGAAATGTTCGAATCACCTCCTATTATCTTCAAGCCTGACGTTAATATGCTAATTTCGTCTGACAGAAAACCGCACCCGCTTTGGTACCAGATTTCCTTGGTGGCAGGAATATCATCCAGCAAGCGTATAGGAAAAAAGGAATGCCAGAAGAGGCAATAAAAGTTGCTGTAGCTTCGCTGACAGACTCATCTCTCAAACAGTATGAAGGACCACTGAAACGATGGTGGAAGTTTTGTCACTTAACAGATACCGATGTTTTTAAAGCAACAATTCCAGACGTGCTAAGATTTTTGTCAGATGAATTTGAAAAAGGATCAGCATACGGAACGCTTAATTCTGCAAGGTCAGCTGTTGCACTTATCTTGGGACCAGAAATTGGACAAGACGCGCAGGTAAAGAGATTCTGCAAAGGTGCATCGAGACTGAGACCAGCTCAACCAAAATACGACGCAACATGGGATCCGCAGATAGTGCTTAACTTTCTGGAAAGATGGTTCCCTTATGATAAGGTCCCTTTAGATCAATTATCTCAAAAAACAGCTACTCTCCTAGCCCTTGCTACAGGGCATAGGATGCAAACTCTAGCGGCTATCGATATAAGAAATATAAAAAGAATTGAGGACCGCGTTGTGATAAATATTCCGGCCGAGATAAAGACCTCAGGAAAGAATAAGAAGCAGCCAACACTGGTGTTGCCTGTTTTTAAAGAGAGTCCTGCTATTTGTGTGGTAACTGCGTTGGATGAATATCTGTTGAAAACGAAATCTCATCGTACATCAAATGACAGTCTCTTTATTTCGTGGAAGAAGCCACACAAATCTGTTTCATCTCAGACTCTAAGTCGCTGGATCAAGACAGTAATGGAACAAAGCGGTATCGACATTTCTATGTTTACGGCCTATAGCACACGTCACGCAGCGACCTCGGCCGCTAAGACAAGTGGTGTGAGCATCGACCTCATAAGGAAAACGGCTGGATGGACACAAAACTCTAAGACGTTTGCTAAATTCTACGATAGAAAGGTCATTCAAGATCGAAAATTATTTGCTGAAGCTGTGTTCACAAAAAATAATAAAAAATGAACGAAAAGACAGTTAAAAAAGAATTTTATTTAATCTGCCGTATAGACAATGCTCTAAACATCTACCAGGTGATCTGAGGAGGAGGCGCGGAATACAATTGAACGATTAAACGAACTTACCTAAGTGAAGTTCTATCGCAATTGTATGAAGCGCCTCCTCCGAAAGATCAGTCCCACCCTAAATCCCTTCTATCCTAAAGGATTGCCCTTGAACATACGGCAGCACTTTAAAAGAATGAAGTTAAGACCGGAACGTCGTCTGTGGAGACAGAAGACGGTAGATATGTCAAAAATTTTCTTTAAACCGTGTGGTAATAGGTACATGAAGTAGGGGTACTACCAGGTGATCTTTCGGAGGAGGCGCTTCATACAATTGCGATAGAACTTCACTTAGGTAAGTTCGTTTAATCGTTCAATTTCGTTGAACTGTCGAAAAATCTTTGTTTTTATTACCAAACAACAGTGTATTCGAGTTTTTCTACATTTATGGTGATTTAATTTCTCGAAATATTCAAAATTTAATATCAAACACGAATAAACGATGAAACGTGAGAAAAAAATAAAATAAGTGTGACGCAGTGCGCGAACAGAACGAAACACAAGTTGCTCGTTACTGAGCAGAAATTGGAAGAGAGTTTGGCAAGGAACAAGCTTGAGGGTGTTAAATACGAAGGATATTCTCGTTGGCAGGAGGTGAGGAGGAGGAGGGGGGGGGGGGGGGGGTGAATGTCGTCTGCACTTGACACTGCCTCGAAGCCCGATATTCCGGTGCGTTTGTCCTTCTCGTCGTCTTGAACGACGCGGATGAAAGACGAAGGAGAAATGAAGTAAGGAGTTTCGTGAGATCAAGGAAAGTGCGATAATACTAATACAAACGTATCGGTGCGCTCGCGTTCTCTCTTCACATTTTCCCTCGAAGTTCAAGCGACCGAGTATAACACTTGGCGGAATCATTGGCCACTCAATTCCACTATGATATTACGTGGAACCAGCACACGATGGTAACGAGCTTTAAAAATAATCGTTATTCAAGAAAAAATTATCTTTATCAATGAAAATTTATCGAGTTCACGTTTTTAGCTTCGAATAAATGTTTCTTTTTTTCTTTTTCATTTTCTTTGTTACTAAAAAACGTAAAATCTATCGCAGCTTCGATCAAACTCATCAAATTTTCATTTTTATTCATTAAAAAATAATTTTTTGTCACTCGATCGCTAAAAATAATGAAATCGATCGCAGCTTCGATCAATTTCATCAAATTTTCGTTTTTATTCTCTAAAAAATAATTTTTTGTCACTCGATCGCTAAAAATAATGAAATCGATCGCAGCTTCGATCAATTTAATCAAATTTTCGTTTTTATTCTCTAAAAAATAATTTTTCATCACTTTAGCTCTGAAAAATAATGAAATCGATCGCAGCTTCGATCAATTTCGTCAAATTTTCGTTTTTATTCTCTAAAAATAATTTTTCCTTCACTCAATTGCTAAAAAAACGTCAAAATTGTTCGCAGCTCAAACGAAGCTCACAAAATTCGCGTCTTCAGTCTCCAAAAACTATTTTTCGTTTGTTTATTTCGTTAAAAAATGAAATTTGTATCGACGAACCTGAAATTTTATCAGTTTGTTGGTAAAAAATGAAATTCGCTTAAAATGAATCTTTCTTTTATTCCAAATGGAAAATCCTCGTGGAATTCCTGAGGATCATTTATATATACGTATATATAGACTCGCGTTTCGCGCAAAACGTACCCAGCTGCTCTCAGATATCACGTTACTACACCACCCTTTGATCTCGCGACACTTACAATTTTCCCGGGCTGCGATACACCCTTATTTTCGTCCAGGCAGCATATCCAGATATATATATATTTATATATATGTAACGAAAATCGAAGAGAGAAGGCCAACACGACAGGAGCATTGCACTAATGAGAGACTATGGCTTCTACTACACTACTGACGAAACGATAATCACAAGGCGTGGTGTACGCGATGCCATATTCCTCTCTTGCTGTCGATCTCTCTGTCCTAACTCTCTCTCATTCACCTTTGTACCGTCTCGTCTCTATTACATTTATATATATACATATATACGAGGCAGCGACGTCCTATAAACTGTGACGGACTGGCATCTATAACTATTTCACTAGCCGATAAGCCTCGACCCTCGTTTCTCATTATTTTATCAAGAACAAAAAAAAAATCTTTGAGCCAAAAAATTGATGGAGAATAAAAATGAGAAAAAAAAAATCGATTTTGGAATCGAAAATTATCGATTTATGAATTTGAATCGATCGGTATCATTCTCTCGAGTTTTTCATAATTACTTTTATTTGGCAGAAAAAAAATCTTTGAAAAAATCGATCGACAGTGAAAATGGAAAGAATAATGATCGAGATTGGAATCGAAAATTATCGATTTATGAATTTGAGTCGATCGGTATCGTTCTCTCGAGTTTCTCATTATTATTTTATTCGGTACGAATAAATATTTGAGCCTAAAAATCGATCGACAGTAAAAAATGGAAAGAATAATGATCGATATCGAAATTGTGAAAAATCGATCGGAATCGGAAACGAAGGAAAAACGATCGATCGGTATTCCTCTCTTGAGTTTAGAAACTCAATAATTTCTTTCCAGTTACAATAATAATTGAAATTTCTTCTGAATTTTGATGTTGATGAATAATTTTTTAGGATTTTCCTGTTTATCGATCTTTTTCCTCGATCTTTCGGCAGCATTCCTCAAAGCATGGAAACCAGGAGATTTCTCGAGGAAATCATCAATGAGCAGCAGAATTAAAAAAAAAAATCCGTTTGAAATCGATTTTTTGTTTGATCGAAATTGATGCAAATGATTTGGAATTGAAATTGAAGAAAAAAATAAAATCCAAATGAAATTTGAAATTGAAAAAAAAGATCCATTTGACAACGATCGATCAACCGTTTGTTTGTTTCTTTTGCTTGAATATTCAGTCCCAGTGATTCTCCACAAAAAAAAATTTTAAAAATAGCAAATCTTTAATTTCATTCGAATGTCTCGATCGATTTCGATTCTGAAAAAATCGGCAATAAGATCGCTGCACATTAGTTTCACGCGAATGATTCCAGCACAACACTCTACGAAATTGGTCATTAAAGATCGAGAATTGAGTGTGTGAAACGAAAATGAGGTTTCGCAAACAATGCGATAGAAAAATAGAAAAGAAAGTGTGTGAAGGAAAGGGAAGAAGCAGGAAAAAGAAGGGCGAATAGTAGTTGCCAAAGGGCTTTGTCTCGAGGCATCGGAACAAATCCTTTCCCTTGTTTCACTCGAGGCGTCAGATCACCGAGGCTTTTGGTATCCTCAACAGGCATCTATATCGAGATCTATATATATACAGATAAAGACGAATGCGAAAGCGTTCGTTCGAGTTTCGGTGTAAATACAATAACCCTTTATTTGTTTCCCTTCTTTTTTTTTCTCTCCTCCTCCTCCGCCTAGTTTTTCCCCATGATTCAACAATCTCGACGCAGTGGCAAACAGTCCACGGTGTTGCTACCGGCGCTCTTATATCTCGCTCGTAACAGGAGAATTTATCTCATCGAGAGGAAAAAAGAAAAGGGCCAGTGAGAAAAGGGATTGATATACTTTTGTGATGAATTGCGTAAGAGTTTCATTGATTCTCTCCCTTCGATCTTCGTCTCCCTCCCCCGGGCGTTTTCTCCAGTTTTCGATAAATGCCCCCAAACTTGCTCCCAACTGCAACGATTTTTTTTTCTTCTTCTTTTTCCTACGTACGAAATTCAGATCCAGGCGAGAAGCAGGCCGGAAGAAATGAAGAAGGGAAACAAATCTTTGGTCGAAGAATCCCTTTCGCACCAGTCTCTCTCTCTCTCTCTCTCTCGTAGGACATTAAGAGCAAACACTTTGGCAGATTGGTCCAGAGCCCTTGGCCCTTTCCTTCTTCGTACACTCTTCTCTCAACGAAATCCATTCTCACTTTTGCCTTTAGCACAGACACTCCAGACGAGAGAACGATCTCTCGTTGCTGCATGCAGCAGCAGCAGCTCCTGCGAGGAGCTTGCTAATCTCTGGGCACACAGAAAATCCTGTCGGTGACTTATTCTTGGGGAAGAGAATTCAGTCATTTTTATTCGGGTCTCTTTGATCCGGTTATCGATTCATCGCTTTATTTCTCGAGTTTTCATTACTCTCAAAAAAAAAAACAAAAAAAAAACGAAGAATTAATAACGTCGCTGCTTTCGAGTGTGCCTCGAAAGGAGAGCAATTAAGTCTCGAGTGTTTCCTGCAAGGTGTGACTCTCCGAGTTACATATACGAAGCTTCCTCGTGCGTAAAGGAAAAACGATGAACCCTGCTGGCCACCTGACACCTCGATCACGCATTTTCGTCTTTCTCTTTTTTTTTTCCCCAATTTTCGAAATACCTGAGTCCTGAAGCCGAATGGAAAAGAGTTCGACGACGGAACTTCGATTCTTTATCGAGTTCCCGAATCGCCGGGAAACACTCGGTGCGATACCCTAAAACTAGAAAAAAAAGAGGTTTTGGTACACAGTTCGATTGAGTCTCAATAATCGGTGAAAGAATCAATTTTTTTTTGGAGAATTCTCGAAATAATGACGAAAAAAAGGAATAAAATTGTTGCTCGTTTCTCGGGGTTTTGACTGAAGCAAGATACTCGTTGAATCAACGAATCGTGGCAAACGAAATGAAATTCTTTTGTTTCATTGAAACATTTAGTTGAATCAACAAATACGTTTGCTAAGTATCGAATCTTGGAACTTTGGAACGGTATGGCGAACGGTGAGAAATCTGTATAATTGAAACTGATATTTCGAAAAGTATTTAAAAAACGAAGAACCCTCTCGCTGGCTCGATTACGATATTTCAATCAAGACTTTGTCATTAATCGCAGTTTATTCGAGCATTTTGTTGGAACGTATATTTCCGTGAAGTAACTCGAGAGCAAAGTTGAGGGCACACGGTTCGTAGAGCTATAAAAGCGTGAGGCTTAACCACCTATACGGGCTGTATAATGTTCGGCGGTAGAAGAGAAGATAATCGAATCGAAATGTAACTCGTCATGCCTTGGATAAATCGGAATTAATTGAGCGGTTTTCGAACCGCAGATACTCGTGGACGTATGCGCGGCTTTTGTTTGTTTCGTTTTTTTTTTTTCGTTTAATTGTCTTTTCATTCATTTCACGTTTCAAATTTTTTTCATCAACCCTTTTTGTTTTTTTTTTGTTTTTTTTTTTCAATTCTTCGGTAACGCGCGCCTCTCATTTTTTTCTTTCTCTTTTATTTCGCTCCTGGTTGGCTCCTTTTTTTTCCACCCATTATGCTCGACGCTCTTCGTTTCTTTCTATCTGCGCCTCGCTTTATTTCTCACACGACATGCCAAGAAGACGTTGTGCCGGGATGCTGTGGGCTTCACAGTTCGAAACTTTTTCACTGAAGTGTATAGCCACGGAATACATCGGGATATATAATATAATGCTCGGAACATCGTGAACGATCCTTCGGCGGTAGCCGTTCGGTAGCTGATGACTTAATTAACGGTTCAAACTGAGGGTGTATGGTCTCTTGAACCTCTCTCTCTGTCCTTCTTCCTTTTCTCTCTCCCCCTTTCTCCTGTGATCTGTAGCTCGAGATTTCTCCAAGTAACAAAGATACAGACTCCTCATTGTTCGATCATCGTTCTTTGAAATTTGAAATGGTACATTTTATCCTTCGTACAAACCCGAAGAGTTTCTTCTCTGATTTGTACGTGCGTTGAAAATTCGTTTCGGTGATTTTGTCAAAATGAATATTTTGCCAAAAATTTGACAGTTTTTTTTTTCATGTCGAAACCAGTGATGGAAAAGGAGTTTTGAGATGCATCAGGGTCGTCGATGAAACGTTTGACGAGGGCTGCAAAAGGCTGGAAAATGCTGACCAAATCTTCGCGACTGAATTACAAAATCTGTTCTGTTTTCCCAATAAAATCGTTTTTGTTGGAATCTCACATGGTGAAGAGCAATAAAGTATTTTTTGGTGTCAAACTATTTCTGGTGAAAAGCTGTCCAACCGGGGATGAGCTCAATTTGACGTTATGGCTAAATCAAGTTAGTCGAGTAACTCTGAATTTGGCTGTTCGAACGTGTAGCTTCCTCGATTTGTCTTTTGATCACAAAGAGAGAGAGAGAGAGAGAGAGAGAGAGAGAGAGAGAGAGAAAGATCGTTTGTCAAAATGAGACTCGAATTGTGATGTTGAAAGGGAAGGTGACCGGTTGGTCCGGGTGTTTAGTATTATTTCTGTCCCCGGGAGCTGGACCCACTTGAGAAGATGCACTTGAGCCGTCCGGTAATGAGAGTATGGATATGAAGGGACATAGCCTTCTGGTCATTTTGTATTTTCGTTTAGTTACTCTTTTTATAAGTTTGAATTTTTTGTTTTTTTTTTTTATTTTCCGACGATCCAGACCGTTTATTCAGTGCTATCAGTTGTCAGTGAAGACTCCGGGTGCTTCAATACAAAACGTACTACATATATTCGTGTGTTTATGAATATCTATGTGTATAAGAAGGAAACAGCCGGCTTGCGTACGAACGAATCGACGATCGTTAAGTAACTGGTTCGTTGGAATGTTTATTTGCTTAAGGGTCTCCTCTTTTGTCAGTGGGCACCGCTGACGAGTGTTATGACGACCTGTTAAACCGTAACCACGTTTTCTCCCTCCTTCCCTCCTCTCTCTCTCTCTCTTTCTCTGCTTCCATCTCCGGTGTAACTTATCGATGCGTTACACACTTCTCATTCCCACCTCTATGCCATCGCCCTTTTATTATGAGCACAAAACGCATATGTCGCGTCCATTGGGAACGAGCCACAGTTTTTCAACAGGCAGTTTCTTCTTCTTCCTCTCTCAACCCTTGTTTTCTCATCTCCAAGAGTCTTTTAACCGAGACTCCACTCGCGATTGAAACTTCTGGACAATGAAGCTCCCGAAGGAAAAGAAACTGAAAAAGCTTTTTCTTCACTACGGATTATTTTATTAGCCCCTCGTGTTCAGCTCCTCGTTAGAGATACCTAAACTTTCTTCATCTCTCTGCTCTCTTCGTCTGTTTATCTCTGTCTCTCTTTCTCTCTTTTTTTTTTTTTTCATCTCTCGTCACATTTCTTATTTATTTCTTCTTGCTTGTCAGCGGGAAAAATACACTAACGATACGTGCGCGAGTGTAAACGAGAGAAGAGAAAGAGAGAGGAAGAGGCGAGACGAGTCAGTCATCGTCCCCGCGAGTCCTTCCGCTGAATGCCTTCGTAATCCTGAAGCGTGATTCCCAGCAGTGCTCTTTCCTTTCATTTCTGATGCTGCTTCTGCTGCTGCTGCTGCTGCTGCTGGACGAGCCAACCTTCGAATATAATGCAAAGTGTGGAGTCACCCGGAGAGACGTATGAAATGCTCGTTCCAGACGGTAGCAGAGTATCGCTCATACCTCTAATATTATATATATACAAGAATATATATATGTATTGATGATGGAACCTTCTTATTTATATAAATGACGAGCGATAGCCCGAACCCGACGTTAAGACGCCATCCAACTTCCCGAGAATATCGTTTACCTATATTTATAAGCACCATTCACTCTCTCTCTCTCTCTCTCTCTCTCTCTGAATTTACCGATAAATATACACGAGTCGGGTATCATAATCATAGAAATTTAAAATGTTGTTCGATAATTATAATATATTTTCTTAACATAAGAATCATAACTAAACATTCAGAGCCAGTAGGTTTTCAATCATCGTTCCAAGAGATAGTGGATCGTCAGGAACGTATTCGAAATAAAAGATTAAAACGAATTGTCCAGCGGAGCATCCCAGTGATGTGGTTTTCATCGCAGTTGGCGATTTAGCCACAATGCGTGAAACCGCGAACCAATGAATATTAACCAGCAAAGTTGACGTGCTCGGCGCACCACCCCAGTTCTGCAAGCAAACAGAAAGGGTCAAGGGAAGAGAGAATCGCTGGCCAGGAGACCCTTGTGCCGACCGAACTCGATGCTCTACGCATTTATCGTACTCACGCGAAATTGATGAAAGAATAAAAAAGAAGATATTTATTCATTTTCTTTGACGAGTCTGCGAAAGTCTTTGTATATCGGGATCATTGGAAAAAAAAAGAAACATGGCTTCTGTGATTGAGATGTTGCGAGAGAGAAATGATTTCGAATCCTCTTTCATTGAGAGGAGATGAGCATTCGAATACATATCCGGAAGTGACTCTGCTTATGCTCACGAGGAATGCTATCAATGCCTGTATCTGGAAGTGATGGCCAGACGGCCGGGGCACAAGCAAATGCATTATTACCGGCGCATATGTACAGACCGTCCAAAAAGTCTTCTCCGAGTCACTTAATTCCCAACAGGCTTTTCATGCCTCTTCCAATTCGATGGTCCAGGTAGTATCGATGATCCCATGGACCATGATCCATGAAGAAACAGAGTTGGGAACGCTCCGTCGGTCACGGTCCTGCTCATAGGCTGCGCTGTCGCTACCCCACGCCCATTTCTTCTAACCGACGCACTGGATTGGTGAACGTACATATCAAGCACTTCCGGTCAATTGGAACCAGACGAATGACGTTCATCAATGATCCGATTGACAGTCAATGTCATCAGCGAACTTCTCATCAACTGCTAGCCCCAGAAAAATCTTTTTAAAAGACTTTCCTTCGAAGAATTTCACTTTCTAACAATCGGCAAATCACTAAGCTCGACTTTTAACACCACCTGTATAAATATGGTGATGAAACCGCAAGAGAAGCTGCGCCGCGGAGACGGAGACAGAGACTGGAACGGTGCGTGTACACACGCACACATTGAGGACGAAGCGTCCGGGAGTAAAGCCGAGAGAGCAGAGCCTCCATCAGCAGAGTAGGAGGGTACATATTCATGACGTTAACGAGCCTCCGTCGAACGTTTAATTCCGCCAACCGCGCCTGAGTTGGGTTAGGGTAACTCGCTCAGCAAACACCAAGCTCTAACTAACCATCCTCCTGTTCCGTACTCTCTGGCTGGTAGTAGTATACGCCGTTGGTGACGATTCTGATGGTCCACGCTCTTATCCATTCGCATCCCTCTGGTCCATCCTTTCCTCTTTCTCTCTCTCTCTCTCTCTCTTCCATGAGAGAGGACCCATTTCGGGCCGCGGGACTCTGCTCTCTTTGGCGTTCCCGATCGTCCTTCCACACACGACAGACGCTCGCTATTTGCTTTTCTACAGCCCTAACCCTCGTCCAGAAATAAAAAAACGAAGAATTATTTCTCCTCCACACACACACACACGTGCTCGTACGAAACTTGAACGACCCTCGCTAACTTTCGATTTCTGACCCCGTCCGCGTTTCCGCAACTAACTATGCAGCTACGCTAAATTTCTGATTTAATATAAAAGCTCGAGCAAGAAAATTCCAATCAAGCCAGGGCAGGCAAATAAGACCTCTGGGCTGTTGGTTAACTCGAATTTTAGCTGATTCTGTACAAAACGTAAAATATACATCTTTGTCATTTGTTAGTCCAAGATTTTGTTAGGATCGATTTTCTTATCCTAATCAGCGACATTCGAGAAAATTCTGATTTTTATTTCTAAAAAATCTGGCATTTTATTGGATGGAAAGAATCGAGCGAGTTTTTCAGTCACTCCGTCATTCGTGGCGGAGAACCTGCAGGGCATCAGAATGCATCAGAAGAGCGTTGCACGGATGACTTGCACTTCGATAATTTTATCCTGACGCCGCGCGACCCAACTTTGCCTTGATTCTTCTTTTCTTTTAGTTTCTTTCTCCTCGTGTGTATATATCGTTGCGTTTTTATTTCGATAAAAATGTTGTATATACGCGTTTAAATCGAGGAGACAGGCCACGATATCCTCGTCCTTGATGCGGGCATTTACGTTTATGTACACGGAGCAAGAAAAAAGTTTTCATTTTTTCTTCGTCATCTCGCAACATTCGCAAAGAAGCTTCTATTTATACTTGCAGCTATATTTTTTCATGTACAAATTTATTTGTGTGAGTCACGAGAAGGCGAATAGTGCTTACGGTGTGACCCGGACATTGGTAAAAAGCCTCTTGAGATCGTCTTCTCCACTGTATTTGCCCACAAACAATCCCATTCAGCGTACAATCTCCTCCTTCCCGCCTCCTTTCCACTCTCCCACAAGGGTGAGGTGAGAGCGCCTTACAAACCACGAGAAGAGAAAAGACAAGACGAACTTCCTCTCACTCGTACCTTCCCTTTTCTCTCTCTCTCTCTCTCTCTTTGATCCTTTTCCTCTTGGCTTATGCTTGCTGGTATAAAACACACGTGTTCCTGTTGTACTTACGAGTATCTGTGGTTGAGACTCTCCCTTAGTTCACATGTCCACAATCCTCTACGCTGGCAAATAATATACTCACAAATGTTGTATTCTTCAGGAGCGATTGTCAAATAAAAATGATTTTCGTCGTCGAAATTCTGTTTATCGTCACGAATGATCATGTTTTTTTTTAATTTTTTTATTGAGAATCCATTCCCTCGAGGACTGGACCAGGAGTTTTTTTACTTTGGAATTGAGCTAAGACAATGGAATCATGTTGAAGATTGAACGGTTTTTCGGAACCTTTCGATATCGACTTTCGATGAGAGTCGGTCTTATTCTCATTGAAGTACCATTGGAATTCACCATCTCGCTGCTCTTCAATTTTGTTACAGCATCCCTGAAGTTCGCTATACTTCTACTCCGATTTCCGAAGACCTAATGGTCTTCGATCTTACCGGAGCATCATCTCATCCGCGTTCTAGAAGATTTTCTACTTCGATCTTCAACTCGACACGCGGATCGGTATGGTGTTGGTGGCGCCAGAGATAATCCTTCACGATATATATCTTGCTCTCTTCTCTCCCTCTCTCTCTCTCTTGCTATATCGACTCTATTTTCCGCCTCGCCTTCCATACACACTCCCTCCCTCTCCCAGTTCCCTTAGCATCACGTCAATCAGGATTGGATTCGGTTTAGAGCTCTCTATAGCTAGACCATATTGATCAGGGGTTCTCAAAATCAATGATACGAATAACCTTCAAAGTGAAAAACGATTTTACCAGTCGACACACATTTTTTTAACAGTTTTATTCCTTCGATGACTTTCGAACTTTCGTTTCAACGTTTCCTTTCGCTCTCGTTTCCTCTCGGTGACTCGTCCAATCGGTGTAACAACATTTATTTAAAAAATCATCAGAAGTCACGTCATTCCATCGAATTTTTCGAATTACCCAACAAAAAGCACGTTCGATTTATGAATTTTTCGTTAATACGTAAAGTAGCGGAAGTGAGAGGCGTTAATTCGCGTCTCTCATCTTGGAAACACACGACACGTTGATCCTTAATTCGTAGAGAGTGTTTGCACCTTTTCCTCGGGGTGTTTTCTACTTCGCTCGTAATCCGGACTGAAATTATACGTTTTCACGCGGTGATTCGCCCGAATGACGGATGTGAATAAGGGACAGGAAAGACTCGTCGCAGGAAGAAAGTGGGAAAAAATGTAGGAAAGTTAGGAAGCTTTAATCCTTTGAATCTGGGATTCATGAGATCGCTGAGCCTTTGCTACCGCTCTTATCCTTGTTTCTCTCCGTTTTTTCTCTATCGTCAAGTCCTTGCCGCGCGCACATACACTTTGTAGATTTTTGCCCACTTTCATATTAACGCCTGCTTCTCCGAAAGCAGCTTGTTTTTAAAAGTTTCACATGGCCGAGTCGACGAGCGACTAACCGTAGAAGGAAAAGCGAAATTTTAAGCTCGTCTAGAGTGTTTTATATGCGTTAACTTTTCAAGCTGATTTAAGAATTCGTTATTATAATACACACCCGTTACCCTGGAAAAAGGTACCAAGTTTGTCGAACGTAGGAGGAAAAGAGAGAGAGAGAGAGAAGAACGAAAAAAGGTGTGCGAGACTTTGGCTTTGTCGTGTGCGCACTTCCACTAAAAGCTCTTTAATCGCTCGCTCTATTTTTTTCTGTACTTACTCCAGCGCGAAAAGAAAGCAGACATAAGTTTCTTTCTTCGCGAAGTTTCTTTTGTCGAAACAAAAGAAAAAAGGGTCAGAAAGTTTTAAAAAATTGATCGAAAAGAATTTTGCTTAAAAAAAAAAACATGATTTTTCGTCGAATCAATTGTAGTATAAAAAAAAAAGAAAAGATGCCCGATCGAGCGTGTGAAAGAAGGCGAAGGATGTTGTCATAGTAACGCAAAATAAACAGCGATTGCAATTTTTCATAAAAGAAAAAACAGTGAGAGACGGCCGAGCGATCGAATAGGACGTTGGTCTGATCGAGGCACGAATTATCGGTCTTTACGATTGTTTTATTATAACCACGTATCTCATTCATTATAACGAATAATCTGTGATTCCTTATATCAATAAAAAGTTATTCTACACAATTTTACTTTCCATATTTTGTTTCATGATTTTTGCCATTGAAATCAACGGTATCGCACGCTGGTGACTGATGACTCAGGAATCGAAAGTGCTCCTTTTTTTTTGGGCTCGCAGGCTCCTGTGGACGGAGTCGCGGTGCACCGAATCATTGAACTTAAACTTTGCTTTAGAGAAGCTTTCGTCGCGGAGAGCATGGTGCAGGAGTGAAATTAGTTAGGAATTAGTGAGAAGAGAAGAAGAAAAGGGTCAGAAAGTACGTAGATAAAAAAATTTAAACAGAAAAAGGAAAAAAAAACGTTGGGAGGTGAGAAAGGAATGTATAAAATATGGAGAGGCTGACCGAGCGCTTCTGCGTGATGATTTTTTGATGAATTCACTCATTAATAGAACCCATTTCGGATGCTTCGTTTCAAAATCTCTTCGATCGCAGCACGCCGCAGCTAGGAGCAGATTGAGAGAGAGAGAGAGAGAGAAAAAAAAAGTTCTTCGTGTACACACGATATATTGGAATGTCCGTGTTTAAAAGCGAGAACCTCCTGAACCTGAGAAAATAGTAGGATCAAGGTGAGGCTCGATTAGCATTGATCAAATAGTTCTGAGCTCGCGATCCAATGATTAGTGCGTGTCTTAATTGTGATTGATATCATCGTATAATCCCCGCATCGAGATCAAGCGAACCGTCGTCATTCCAGTAATTAACATTTTTCAACTGCATTTTTTAAATCATTCATTAGTTTACGAGAAATTTTGACACGCGTTTTTCAATTTTCTTTCGTCTCCACCTTCTTTCAAAAATTACTTTATCTTTACACTACCGAATCGATTTTTTACATCGTCATAAAAGTCAAGTTTTGTCATCCACCAGTATATACTTCTGCACGTAACGGAAAGCATGGAAAAAAATAAAATAAAAAAAAGTTCTCAGACTTCGAAGCGTGTGGGAATTGATGAAAAAAAAAATATCATTTGAATAGAAAAATTTTAATCAACGCTTCTCTCATCTCAGATTCATTAACTAATTCATTTCAAAAACACATCAGTTTTTTTTTTTCGATTCGTAGCAACGGTATACGAAAAATAAATGAGCTATTATCACAGAAATAAACGAAGCGTGAAAATAATAATCGGCATAAAAAAATATTTAAAAAAGAAACGAAAGAAATCATAATATGGAAACGATATTCCGCAGCAAAAGAATGATAATCTTGTCAGATTTGAAGAATCGTTCTTCATAAATAACGTTATTACTCGTGTGTGCAGCGAACTTAATGTTTTTTTTTCTTTTTTTTACGGTGTATTAGATACTCACGAACAATATCTCATTCCTAATCTCTCGTATCTTTCGACCACATGAAATTAAATAAAGTTACATTAACCGCGGGTGGAAGGAGGCAGAGGAAGCGAAAGCAGGTCTCTGAAAATTCATCGCTAGCCTGACGATTAATTTCCAGTGTGTCGGTTGATATATATATATATCCCCCTGGCAAATTTCGGCCTCCCGACCACCGAGCCTTTCTTGCGGGGCCTTTCTCGCATGCTCTCTTAATTAATAACCAAGACAGCTGCCTCTGACGTCATTAACGCCAACATTTTTTATGTTTTTCGAGTCTCCAGCGACCTTTAACCAGAGGCGATCATTTTTCCCATCCTTTTATTTTCAATTTTCCAAAATCCAATTGCACCAACACGACTTTGACGTACTTAAGAAATTTTGTAACAAAACTGCGATCATCATCAGCAGACATCAACCAGGAACGCTTGGCAGACTTCGATCAATCGCTGTTTTGCACTGTTCACAGCTCAACTCACGTGCCTTCTTCAGCCTCATGTCATTATGGATCTCGGACCTAAATGTCTCACTCAGAGACTTGGTTCAAAAAAAAAAAGAAGGAAAAAAGAAAGAAAAAAGAAAACCAAACGTGTGTACTCTTAATAGCAAATGTATACAGACATACGATGAGTCCAGGTCGACCACTGTGATAATGATATTATTACGAGCATCTTGATTCCCCGTGGAGCTCGTGGGGCGATGTTGAAGTGAGGAAGGAAGAGTAAAGACATGCCAATCTGTATCAGTGTGCGGACACACCAAGCAACGGCATACATGGACAATGATAATTCTAAGGCTTTAGTGTGTACGTATGGCATGCGGCGAACGACTATCATCATACGTCAAGTTGGCACGCCGGGACGAATCCGTTCGTGTATTATTGGCGTGTATATATACAGAAAACGAGAGAGAGAGAGAGAGAGAGAGCGGCATGCCGTGAAAGACACGTCCATTTCTCTATCTCTCTTTCTCAATTTCTCAGGGAACAAGCCTCTCTTCGCACCTTTTCTCAATACCGGGTGTTCGGATTTTGGTCGAATGAATATCTTGGCTCTCGGGATTGTTGCTCGACCAGGATATTTGTAGCTGGTCATTGAAAGAAAAACATTTGAAGCAGGAAGGTAAATGGACGTTTGAGAATTAAATGGTTTTCTCATTTCAGGATATTAACGAAGAAGAAATGTTTTCTCATAACGAAGCCTCGGATTAACTTGTCCAGAAATGGAAATCGAGATAAATAGGTTTTTTCTCTTCTTCAATCCAAAAGACTTCAGTCAATCCATTTGTAGTTCGTAGCCCTCTGAATGGCTTGTTTCACTCGATGAATATAAGAGTTTCGTGTAAACGTAGTTGGATGTAACGTCGCACCCGGTATATGTATATTACAATATCCACCCCTTGGAGCGAGAGAGTTTCGCACGAGAGAGAGAGACATTTTACTTTTTGCCGAGCAGTTACAAAGTATGATGATCACTCGTTTTGCCTTCCCTTCGCCGCGTGATATTGCTGCGGTTCATACACGTGTTTTGTCGCCATTACAAATACGCCGGAGGAGAGTTGATGAAATCATCGTGCCACCTGATTGTCAGATGTCTCACTTTTCTTCGGAGGAGTCTTCGGATGCTTTTTATTTTCTTGCGATGGCAAATGACAGGGTGCCATCATGTACTAGGCGATTCGGAAAAAAAAGTCATCAGTTCTTATGCAACTTGACGTTTGTCGTGAAGAAAATATTAATCGTAGGATTCAATTAGCTGAAATCCATGAGAGAAAATCAATAACGATATCGCTGGAGGCAAAAAAGTAGATTGCAGTCTGCCAGCCGATGCGAAGTTTACTCGAATCAGAGAAACGTTGCAAGCGAGCGGATGCACTTTTAGTGCAAAGCTCCGAAAAAAAGGAAGGACTGAAAGTCCTTAATGACGCTGAGAAGAGCTCGCGAATAAACAGCTCTCTATATCTATATGCTTGTGGTATTTTTTTTTGTTAGTCGTGGCGAATTATAACCGCGAACTAACCGAAGAAAGAGGGATCGAGAGGATTGGGCGTAGAGGGCGCTGTATGGGCTTGACCCCATTTTATCGTTGACTTTTATCATCGTCTCTCTATCACTCAACGTATCTACCTATCTCTTTCCCGAATCGGAATAAGACGAGAGGGTAGAGAGGGTTGAACTCGAGTATCTGAGAGGGAGAGTGAGATAGGAATAAACGAAGAGTGAGACTGGATGAGAAGAGAATCGCGGAGCTGGGGAGAAGATGTGGCAGAACAGATCGGGTTACCCGGCCGCATCCTCTTCTCCTCTCGACGCTTTTCTCTCTCTCTCTCTTTCTCTTTCTCTCTCTTTTTCTCTTCTGCTGGTGCGGCTGCTGCGCTGATGAATTACTCTCCATCGGGCCGCATCCCATCGATCAGTGACTCTCATTCCGGGTGCGCACGCGTCGAATTCCTTCGCGGCATATGCTCAGAGGAATGATATTCCAAGATCACTCTTTCATTTTCTCTTTTTTTATTTTTATTTCACCCTCTCTCTCTCTCTCTCTCTCGTGCTTGTTTTCTTACTTCCATCGACCTGATGAATTACTCAATTTCCTTCTCCCCGATCCCGTGGCTTTCATTCACCCAGATTCTGCATTTTCTATTTTTATTTCTATCCACAAATAGCGCACAAAATCATTGATAAAATTCAAATTTTCTCGATTAAATGTCAAACTTTTTGCTTTCCCCAACAAATGAAGATTCAGTTTTTTTATTTATTGAACAAGCAAAAGATTGATCTATTTCGTTGAGTGCGAAGATTAGAATCTCAAAAGTCATCAAAATTAGTGCTCGATCCGCGAAGAATGCGTCGTACATCCCCATTTTTCGATCGTATACTCTCAGCTAAATCTCTCTATTTTATATTCGGTATAATGAGCAATGCGGGACTTTGAGGGAGCAGCAGCGAGTGAGCATCCGAAGCGTAGAATCATCAACTAAATATATATATATACAGAGAGAATGGACTCCCGATCGGGATCACCGGAGACGTCACTCATCCTTTTGTTCTCTCTCGCGAGATACTAACACTCCCTCTCGCTCTTGATCACATATAAACTATCCTGTATGGCTCTCTTTCCCTTTTCGTATCAGGCTCCATTCACGTATATGCGAGAAGAGAGCGAACACATCAACGTTAGGCCCATTGGGATCCAGTCTCATATACTTATCTCCCTCCCTCTCTCTCTCTCTCTCTCTCTCTTTATATGTATACAAGGTTGCTGCACAATGAAGAGCGCGAACCGAGGACTTTAGTGCCCCGGGGAGGAACTTACCGATTAACTCATCTATCGGACGCATTGTTGCCCTCAATGAGAGGATACTGCCTCCATACTGTATTATTTCTCTTCTTCTGATTACCATTATCATCGGTATCAAGGCTTAGGCTTCTGTTTTTTTTTTTTTTAAATTCATCCCAGCATTTCAGTATTTCACTTACCATACATTCTGCATTTATCGATAATCATCGCACGATCTCTCGATCAGCGAATGATTGATTCACAAAACCTGTTAACAGTACTTTCAAAAAGGATCATCGTCGTTGATTGATTCGTCAGGAATACCGTTGTAGAATTTTTATTTACTATTTGTTATCATTTTACAGAATATTATTGTTTATTTTGTAATCTACTTTCATCGAATCATCCAATTATAGAAGCATTCCATAAACGGAGAGAGAATTTGATCGGATTTTTGGAGCAAAGATATTGTGATACTTACTGATTTATTAATTTCTCAATGGCAAGCAGACTTGGATCAGGGACCAGCTAGAGCTTGGAACGAAATTTTAAAAACTGTGGAGTCGGTTCGATGTCTCTAGGTTCTCGCGAGGGATCGGAGAGGATACGAGAGAGAGAGGGAGAGAGTGTCAGATGTACTCTCGTGGTCTCGTGATATACAGGCTCGTATGTATGTATATAATGTTGATGTATACGATAGTCAGCGAAGTATCGACCGGAGTGCCAAGTTCGTAGCCAATCCTCCTCTTTCACTCCTCTCTGCTTCTCCGCCGAAAACCACGCCCTTTATTTCTCGCGCCTGCATCACCCACATTTCCCGTCGTCCCGATCTATCTGTGTCTGTGTGTCTGTGTGCGGGTGTAGAATTCCCTCTTTGGGTGAATGTGTCTGTATACATTTCGCAATCGACCCGCGGTGATTTTCCTTCTCTCTCTCTCTCTCTCACTCTCACTCTCTCTGTCTCCCGGTCACACAATCTCTCTTGCTCTACCACGGTGTACATACTCTCCGCGGCTTTCCCGGAAGTTCCGCTGGCTCGGGTGTGCGGATATCCGTGAAGCGCGCCACGGTCGTCTCCGACCGCCCCTCTCTAATTCTCATCTCCATCGCCCGCACTCGATCCGTTCTTTTTTTCTTTTTTTCAATTCTCCCTCCATTTTTTTCTATCATCTCGTGTATATCTGTATTTGTTTGCTCTTTCTCTCTCGCGAGCTTCCATATTTCATACTTCTTCTAATTCGTCGACGAATGAAATGTTGAACCGACGAATTTCAGGACTTTAAGTAAGCCGAGAAATGTTCTTTTGCACTTTCGAAATTAATCGCCGCCTGAAATTTCTGATTTCGATTCCATCGCTCCTTTTTTTTAATCAATCTGGTCAAATGAAAATCAGCAATCAAAATTGGGAGTAAAACGACGACGCGGGTATCTGCCAAGTGGAAATTTAACCGGAAATTCTTCGTTTCGATGGCGAGATCACGTATCTCGAGAGATACAATGAGATCGGTAATTCAGGGCTGAGGAAAGGAGGAAGAGAAAACGGAGAATGGATATTTAAGGAGAAAGGGCGCGGAAAATTGACCGCGTCGACGTTGAAGACTCTTATCTTTTGTACTTATGTAAATAAGTGAAATTTGGGTCGGTTACCAAGGCTCGACTCTTATATAGATTTTATGAAAAGAGACAGGGAGAGGTTAGGGCGAAGTGGTTAACGAAACTCATGAATCAAAATTCACGAATCGTTGCGAGCTTTCTTGGCCAAAGTTGGGTCGTCAGTTTCTCTCTCCAACTTATCAAGATACCTATGTATATACATTTGTTTATATATATTCTTATCTACTTTTCCTGATTTTCTAGAGTTTTCGACTCTCCTCTTTCCTCCTCCATTCGCTTTCCCCTCGCTTCTCGGTCTTTCCTTCGAGCTATCGACGGTGGTGAATGCTCCGAGAAAGAGGCACGAAAGCTCCGGTTAATGAGCTTCCTCATCCTCCTTCTAGGCGTAGCTTCTCCAAAGCTGGTTACACTCGCGGGCAAGCCAAGAACCATCGACACTTTTCATCTCTGTCTCTACTCTTTGTACAGGCTCGAGACACTCGCAATATTCCCGTTCAAATCGAAGCTCGCAACCAGGAAATTATATGTCTCTTTATAGCAAATCGCTTCATTGACGCGTGCGTCAGGAAGACACGAAATTATCGTTGATCGCGTCCGTACAGTCTTCGCGCACTAACCGTTGATTCTCCTAATAATTTTTCTCTCGATTTTTCGTAAAAATCTGACCCAAAAATTCAAAGACAGAAGTTTATTGTATTTATGATAACGAGAAAGATCCTCGTTTGCTTCTCTTCTATCGGGTCGTGGCCTCGCAGATGAAGGAAGATGCCACCAGAGTGTGAAAATTGGAAGGAAAGAGCGTATGCTTAACGAGAAGTGAACAAGTTACGTGTATATATATAAGGGTATAAGGGAGGAGAAACGCAGGAGCAATTTATCCTTAGCGAAATGGTTACTTACACAGTGTTGGCTTAAACAACATACTTAACCAGGCTACTTAGTAGCAGAAGCGCCTACAGCTTCTCCTCAAACTCTTTGCTCTCCCTCTCTCTCTCTCTCTCTCTCTTGGTCGCTGGAAGCCCCCTAAGAGGAATATAGAAAGAGGCGCGTTAACCATGCGACGTGTACCCCTTGCAATAATAACATTTCACCCCCTCGATCCCGGAGCTGCTGTCAGTACGCTTAGCTAAGTATCTCACCGTGTATATAAACTCATGCACGCGGTTCCATTTTCTCGTACGATCCTTAGCCCGATGTACAATTATTATGTGTAAACCTTCCTCGGTTCTCACACCCTCGACGACGAAACACCGAATATTTTATCCCAACTACTAAATCTCCGCAATTTAATCTCTTTTATATATCGAAAACTTTCAGGCATTAAACATTACAGATTTTCAGCTTATGACATTCTCTCTAAACCGATTGCACTGAGCGCAAAATCAAGAAACTTGTCGCAAGTTTTCGACTTCGAAATTTAAGGTGTTTCACGAAACTTTTTTCTTTTCAAATCTTTGTGAACATTTTTTAATATAAAGTCCGGTATCTCAGGATTATGGAGATTGAAAATCACATTATTCATCTTCATAAATAATTCGAACGATAAATGAGTGATTTCTACTCCACCGGTGAGGTTGCTGGAGTAACATTCAAATTTGAATCTAGCAATGATAATCCAAAACGGTAACAAACGCCAACAAACGATAACAATTGATAACAAACGATAACGAAATAATCCAAAACATTAATTTCCTTTGTTAGATAAAAAAAAATTGGAATTCCAGCTTAGAAAGCGTAATATTGATATTTGTTTCGAAGATCGTGGAAAATCTGGGCCAGTGACGATGATATTCCAAGGGATGTTAAGTATATTGGCTGCATATGCCTCTTGTATATTTGGGTTATGGGAAGGAGGATGGATAAGGAAGGATAATGGTATATTGGAGGGGGCGGAGTGGAGGGTTACTGCATACATGGTCCACCAGGAGTTGCAACACAGGAGATAGACACACCCCATCCGTTTCTCTCGTTCCCGCCAGTTTCAAGCCGGCACAACATAAACCCCATAGTGCTAAGCGGCTTAATAGCTCGTGAGGGCACTGACGCCTGACACATTCACCACGACCACGAGTGTACACACTCCTAAACCCTCCTATATCCCTTCTAGCATATATATATCAACAAAATAATTGAACGTGTGTATAGAAACTCCTAAATATTCATACTTTTACGTCCGTATTAATACACGTGTACATTTTATTTCATAAAACTATAAAATCCTTTTCATTCATCAGAATATTAAAATTTCTGTATGAATTCCTGCGTTTTTTTTTCCAATTAAAAAATGATTAAATAACAAGCAAGTGAGATGACCAAATGTGGAGATTCCGCATGCATATTTGTGCTAACGAAGAATAAATTTGTTGAATCGGTACCATAATTCATGAGTTTTCCCATACGATTTTGTAGTGTTTGTAAAACCGATGAAAAGCTTTTTCAGCATTTTTCCTTAGTGATTCTATGCTGTAAGTCGTGCTCGAATATACTTTGTCGACTAGTTTGATATTATTTGGTAAAATAATTCGCGGCTTCCCTTGCTACGTGTGTATATACGAAAAGGATATATGTGATAGAGCGAAGGGAGAAAAGTTTGGGCATGGAGTTAGCAGCTAGAAAAATATTTTGTTTTTCCCATGGCAGAGAGCACTTCGTTCAGGGTGTGCATTGAGAATCGTGTATGTATACGGAGACACATGTGTCTATATAGGTGGGATATATGTGTGTGTAGAATGAAAGGCGGGCTGTGGAGCCGGGTAAAGGGCTCCGTAGGGGTTGCAAAAAAGAGGGGAGGTTTTGGTTTCGGTACGTGCCACACCTCCCTCCATTGAAATTCGTCTCATTTCGAATATACTCAAATTAAACACACTCCGGTATCGCATTATCGTGCTTTTTTCATCATGTAACATTTAATACCAGCCATAATGCCAACTTATATCTAACCATTCATTAACAACCCCCTGCCCGCACTTCTCTTGTGTCAAAACTCTTGGAGTCCCCGGGTTTTTCGACGGGTACTTTTACACCATTTTTTCTCATACTCCTGCTATGAGAACTCGCTCACGTATACGTGTGTTTCTCCCGCGGCTTTGTAAGACGATACATATTTGTTCGATAATTGTCCATTGTCGTTTAGATCCTACGAGGGGGGACGATGCTCTCGAAGAATTATTTCGTTTATCGAGCCATGAGCTGAACTTTCAATCTCGATCAATTGGAGGAGAGAAACGGGATTCTTCTAATGGGAGATAACGGTCGGTTGGTCATTGGCTAACTTTATTTTTCTCAGATTGGTCAAACAACTTTTTTTACTGGCAAACAGAATCTGGTCCAAGGATCCTCGAAATTCTTCGGATTATCAAAAAAAAGTGACGGTATCAACGCATACGTTTTGTTTCCGGATCCTCGCGATAGATTCGCGACACCGGAGAAAACTTTGTAAGAAAATAATGAAACGCAGCCCCAGGAAAAATGGATTTGCCGGTCCTCGAGGATTCAAAAACCCATGCTGATGTGTTTCCATACAAGTGCGTGTCCCCGTGTTAAAAGATTGAAGCAAAGAGAGCCAAATACAGTGTAACTGTAAAGTAAATACGAAAAACTTCTTAGGGCAACAATGGTCGGACGTCATCTCGACAAAATAGTGATGCCTCGTTCGAGGAAAAAAGAAAAAAAAAGTGGAAGGGAGTTGTAAGAAAGGTAGAAGACTTAGCCTCGGTTTCACACCTCTTCGTGGGACACCCCAGAGCGAGAGATGCGGTGATTTCCTCGTTGCCCGGATCTTTAGCACTCCCGACATAATCTCGGCCAAAAGACCGCCCATTTTTTTTCTCTTCTTCCTACCAAAAGCAAACCCGCGTATATATATACAGACTCCAAGTATAACGCGTAGACGCGAAAGGAGAGATCCTTTGACGGTGATCCATTATGATTTCTTACCGGTATTGTCGAGGTGTCGAATCTGTCTACAAATAACCACTAGATAAATGCTTCCCGTCTCCCCCCCTTCACTCTCTCTCTCTCTTTCTCTCGATCTTCTCCAGCTTCTTTTTCCCATACCGTTCGACAAAATGCTCTCCTTCTCTCTCTCTGCTTCTGCAGCATAGCCCAAAAGAGTCTCATTCCAGGTCTTTGCCATTAGAAGTGGACTACATTATTTAGTTGTAAGGCGAGGCAGGCTGAGCGAGAGACCACAAACGGGCACGGGGCATTATCCTAAACATCTAAATCCGGGGGACAGCTGGGCTGGAAGCATCGACAATATATATGTTGAAAAAGATAGAACGAGAGTGACTGAAAGAGCGATGGATGGTTCTCAAACGCCATCGAGTTCCCTTATTCCTCGAGCCCTGGATCTCCAATCCCAATTCGCCAAATTGCTCTCTCACTCTCTCGAGTGGAGTCCAACATTCGGAGGTTGTTGCGAACCGCTTTCTAATGAATGTCGAAGCCGGAGGTGTCGGAGCAGCAACTGTCAAAACATCGTCGCAAAGCTATATATATATATACGCTTCAAGGCATTCCAGAGAGGAAGAAAGAAAGAGAGAATCGAGGCAACGCGGATGACAGAGAAATAAGATAAACGCAAACATCCCCATTCGTTCGTTATTTCACGACAGCACAGCTCTCTTCTATCTTCATCGAAGCGTATACAGAGTTTTACGTACAACTGGCCTGTGCATATGCACGCATCCGTATCTACAAGAATCTACGAGGCATCGGGATAAAAGTTCATGAACCTGAGCCTTCATAGCATGAAAAGAGTGTCTGACTTATACGTGTCCTTCTCTGGTTTTACCGTTTCGGGCTCACACGAAATACGATCGATCCATCGATCCTTATCGACGTCAATCCTTTTCTCTTCGATTCAATCATTTTCCAACGAGTTTCATCGTACGATCGAATAACCAATAGATTTTTGAGCAAGCCCAACAAATAATAGAAATCAAACGCTGATAATTCGATCATTCGAGACGATTTTCAAGTCGTCCAAATCCGAATCAACCGAACACCTTCGATCTCTCGAAAAAACAAAAATATCCGAGGCCCAAAAAAACTTTTTCCCAAAGGGCGGAGGTCACAATATTTCATTCCCCGACCCGTATGAAACTGGTGTTCGTTCGATGCACACTGTGAATGTGGAACGTTTAACCTATGGGATCGTTTACAGGCACGAGGAGGAAGCCCATTGGCCCACATTAGTCAGCGATACCCGCCCACGCGGAGTGCGCGTTATCACGTTCTCACCACAGAACTCTGACGCGATTCTCGAACCTTCTTCAACCAACGAACGAGATAACTCCAACGTCTGAGTTCCTCGGACGAACGAAACCGAATGAAATCTCTAAGGGGAGGAAAAAAATTTTTAATTATTCTCAAATTATTTCAGTTCATAATAATCTGTTAATATATTTTCGCGTCAATTTATTTACAGGAGCAAATAATAATGATGATAATAATAATAAAGATAATAATGATGATAATAATAATAATAGACAATTGATAATATATAATCATGTTTCATTTGTTCCTTTTTTTTTTCATATTTATATATATATATATTCATATATTTATATATAATATGTATAATTTTGCTTTTTATTTAGCATTTATTTTTTGAAAATCATTCATAAATGTATTTTGACCTATGTATATATATATATATGTATATATATATTCATATGCTTAAGCTAGTCCTATGTTCAGTATTTATAAGGAGAGATTCGTCGATTATAATATAATTTCGCTAGATCGTGTGTCCTCGTTTATTCGTCCGATTCGCGGGGTGAGGAGGGGAGGGGATTTTCAAAAATGTGTTTTAATTTTTATTAATCGATCATTCTTCGGATGCTTATCTACATAAATACCGGATGATCAGTGATCGTTTTCGGGCACGTTGATCATTCGTTCATTCGTTTTTTTTTCTATTTTTTGTTTTTTAGCGAATACGTTACGAAGCATTCGCTGTTTTACTTCTGTATTACTCCCGGAGTAATAATTCGAAGAGATGATAGATCGAATGGAAAAGAAAAACGCTCAGTTCGGAATATTTCTCGTGCTCTGCCGCGCTTTTCTTTTCTCCTTCGATATTTTATTTTGTTTTCCGCGCAAGCAACTATATAGATCTACTTGAATAGTGCTCAAGACTTTGAAGTTGAGGCAAAACGATTATTCTCGTCACCGCGTCATCAGCTGCTCATTCAGAGACTGCTCATTGCGTCTGTTTGCTAATTTTTAATACAAATGCTCTCGCACACTCGCAAGTATCCACGGAATTACACAGCGAACAGGCGCCTTTTTACAGTCACAACAGCATGCGGATATCCGCACAACGAGCCCGTTAATATTTTACTTAATCAGTCTTTGTTTCCTCGATTTTTTTGCAAACTTTTATTTTTCTCTTGTCCCATCCTGCTCGAGATCCTCGTCGTCGTCGTCATGGTTTTTGTTCTCGTCATAATCGTCCCAATCGTCTATCAACGTCATTTTTGCATCGAGAAACTCAAATTCATTTGATTTATTATTCGAGTTTATGATTTTTTATGGGAGCAGAGAAGAGGGGGGGGGGGGGGGGCGGCGGTAATTTATTCGTGGGCGAATAACGGATTATGAATATTGACGAATTTATTATTTCGTCATACATGTACGAATCGATGCCAGATACCGATCGAAATCAATGAATTTTTCTCGGTTCCAGCCTGGCCTGCGTCTCTGAAAAACTTTACTCAATTTGTGTACGCGCGCGCGTGTTCGTGTGTGTGTGTGTTTGCGTGTGTATTTGTTTTAAATAAAAATTGTAATTTCCTCCTTTTTATGCGCTTGGCATTTGCTTCATTTGTTTTGTTTTTTTTTAAATATTTATATCTATAGATTATTTACAATAGTCTAGCGTACGAAAAAAAGGCGCCGACGATCGGGAATCAATACTATCGCGTTCACCGATTTTCGTTAACATACATACATACATATATATGTGTGTGTGTGTGTATATATATATATGTAATAAATATATATACAGATGTGTAACAACGTATCGCGAAACTCACAGAATTTCAAAGGTCCGATTGCCGTTTAATTTATTATTATCGTCGTAGGACATTTCGACGTTCGTTAATGATGCACTAATGAAATCGGTTCGGTATCACGCCGGTGAAAAGGGCCTGTGAATCTGGGGAGGTTTAGGATTCGGCGGGGGCGTTAAGACCCTTATAAGACCGTGACCCTGACCTCCCGTGTGCAATTGACTCGTGTGATGTTGATGATGCTGGGGTGGTTGCTGCTGCTGCTGCTGGCCCTGCGACGACGAGGTCGTCTGGTGTTGACTCGTCGGTGGACTTCCCCGGGACGAAGGTGTGTGCGGACTCGGTACCGCGACTCGCAAAGGTCCGGTTACCGTCAAATTCGTCGCTACCAGAGGCGGACTATGAGCCTCCGACAAACTGTCCGACAAGCGCGATATACCGCCGTCCGATAATCGCGAACCTTCCGATATCCTTGATATTCCATCGGACAATTGGTGATGAGGATGGTGCGGATGGTGCAGCAACGTCTCGTGCGGATGCAACCTCGGTGGTGCCAGTCCCAAGGGGTCCGGCAATCTGCAATTTTTTATTCATGCTCATTCAGTTTTTTTACTTTTTCAAATACGAATCCTGATCAGTTTCACGTTTTCACGTGGACTAAGGCTTTTAGGATTAGAGATTCGAGGACTATCGGCAAACAGGAATTTCAATAGCGGAGGAGTCCCAGCTGAAACCCCTCGATGATCGTTATTTTTTGGGAAGAAAATCAGTTGCGTTTATTGAGGTGCTTGAAACTGTGTCTTGGACTAACACGACAGGAAGATCGTGGCAGAGGCAGATGCGCCATGGAAACTGGATAGAAAGAGTTGATCATAAGATTCTCAATTTTCCAGGAGACCGAAGTACAAGAATTGATTTCCAACAATTTTTCTACCCTCCATCGTTAAGCTGAATTCGTCAAATTGCCAAAAGCTACTATAAAAATACGAGCTACGGAGAAGCGAAAGGAAAAACCAACCTCGATCCAAGATCTCCTCTGGGTCCGACGGCCTGGAAGGGACTAGTCTCGGTGAGCCTGAAAATTCCACCGCCGGCGATACTCGGATGATTGTGCTGTTGGGGACTATGAGGACCGAACCGGAAACCAGCGGGAGGAAACTTGAAGGCTGTCGCATGGCCGAAACGGAATTGCGACTGGCTCGGATCGAAGCGAAAATTTAAGGTCGGAGGCGGACCCAATGGACCCAAACTTCCCAACGGTATCGACGATGCTTGATGATGCGTCGCCGGTGGCGATGAACTCGGGGATGGTGGCGATGTGCCACCCAATGATATGTCCGAATCCTCGCTGTCACTGCCACCGGCACCGGGACTCAATGCCCGACGGGGCACTCCGTTTCCTGGCCCAGATTGTTGCTGCATTCTGTAAACATCGTCAAATTTTTTCATTATTAAAAAAAATATGTTCAACCTAATCGCTGCATCGTTTTGATCCCTGAAACTGAACACTTCCTATGACCTTGAAAAATGCTACTTCATGAAACAACTTCAACGAAAATGATACTGTAATTACAGCAATTTCAAAAAATTAGGAGAACAATTCGGTGTAATTGCTCGCTTAAAAAAATACACATTCTCTCTTTGGAAGCTTGTGGTTAGTGACGATGGTCGAACTCATGACAAAACGTGTATCAAAATCTTAATTAGCTGTTACAATGCCGAGTCTCGTTTATTTTAAGATTCTTTTTCTAGATAGTGGAACCAGCGTATATTATGACGCGAATACTTCCTCAGGATGGACTAAAAAAGGATTTGATTCAAAGATAAACGAAGTAGAGCCAAAATGACGTGGGAAGAATTGCTAAATTGAATTTCTGTCTCGTTGAAAAATAGTGTCGAACGAATCGATTGGAATCGGATTGAAAATTAGAGCTGCAGGATCAGTTAATTATTGTAGCGTACGAAGAAAAAGTTCTGGCTGGAAAAAAATGTGAGACTGTGCAAAAATAACTGAAGAACAGCTACAAATAAGAACTTGGGGTGCAATCTGTTTGATCGTTAAAGTAAAATCTTTTGTTGTATCGAGTGTCCGAGTTGGTTGCCCCGATGTATACCTACAGCTAGAGTACATAAATGGATAAAAGCTGAGTTCGTTGTTGAGAAAATACTTGGAAAGTAGTAAAGAGGGAGAGAGAGAGGGGCTGATGGAGCACAAGCTCGTGAATTTTCAGATATAAATCCAGGAGTGTTTTACAGAAGGATTTTGTTGAGCGAATGCTGATGGAGAAAAGTGAGAAAGAGATAAAAAGGAGAGAAGGAGGGTGCTGGTTGGATCGATTGCGAACACGGGCAAAAACGCCGGCGTCGTCGTCGTCGTCGTAGGTATTCGTGGCTGTGCAGAGAACATTAAACGGCTGTGCTTTTCTTTTCACGTTCCTTTTCTACAAGCCCGTCTCTGTTTTCGTTGCTAATCGCTTGTCGTGGTCGAATCACCGTTCAGTTTAGTCTTACAACAGTTTCGTATCTCGTTAAACCCGTAGCAACTCTTCTTCGCGCACCCTCCCAAGACTTCTGCTTCCAAGAGACACATTTACAGCCTTTTTCTTCATCGTTTTTTTCTTTCTTTCTTTTTTTTTCAATGTTTTTCCATTTATTTTATTTTTTTTTCTTCTCAAGCTTCTTCACACTCTTTCTCGCCGTCTCTTTCATCACGAGAACGGCCGGAGCTCGTCACTGACTCCATAAACTCCTCGCACCTCTACTCCGCTCTCTTGTAAATGCGGATACAACTGGGGTGGGGAGTCTCGAGCTTCGCAGTCTATTTTCATTTTAGCTTTTCCGTAGCTACCAGAATCGAGTGTAACCTCGTTCGAGCAGTCGTTTATCTACACACACAAATCCATCCGGCCATCAGTCAATTTGCCCATAAAATATTTATTTTTGTTATTGTTGTTCGAGAGATGAATACAACATGTTGTATGTAACGTCAAATACGACTTTGCGGAGTTTTCGCGTTCCTCAGAATTGCCAATAAAGCTGGTTCACTCGATCGTTTCTCGTTCGTCCAGTTCTTCAAAATGATATCATTATTCTCATTAACCGAACATGATTATCATTATTTTCGGGTAATTTCGTAAATCGAACCCGTGCTAAGGAGAATGCTCGATTCAAAATGAAAGGACACACGACACTCGACGCCTCTAATTCTCCGGCGTGTTCGCCTTATATTGCCTAAACGCGAAATTCACCTTTGTCTTTCGCCAAATAATATATATATATACGTCGTCAACGTGAATAACCCCGCACGCGCGTTACCGCGCGGCGCGCAGTTCAAGACATCGCGACTCTATTGTACCGCGAGTATGTTCCTGAATTATTGTCCCCAAAGACCGAGTGGCTCGTTCTCGAGAATAAGAAACAAAAAAAAAAAGAAAATGAAAGACAAAAACGGACCTAAATATAATTGAATTCAAACTCCGCTGAATGGGGCTCGTATATGTATATATATTACTGGGATAATTGCTTTCGAGAAAATACCTGAAACGATTCGGCTTATTATAATTGCACAGGAATAAAAAAAAAAAATAAAAAAAATCGCGGTGAAATACAGGATCGAATTGACCGAATTTCTTCTTTGTTTTCTTCTTCTGCTAATGAATTAATTTAAAGAAAATTCAATCGCTGCACATTTCGGTCATTTTTGGAGTCCATAAACACGTGGGTTCTCGTCGTACACGAACGTTTCGCTGTCACTTTTCTACGCACAGGTGTTCACGCGTCAAGCTGGCAGTCTCGGGAGAGTGGCTTAATTAAAAGCGTGGCGAGAGAAGAAAGAAAAAAATGAATCGAGAGTGACGGGAGATCGAGGGGAAGAAGGGCAAGGAACGGAGGAAGAGAAAAAAGTGTAATATCGAGAGGGGAGGAAACGAAATGTAATGTTCGAGAATTCTGCGTCGCATGATGCAGCCGAGAAAGTATCAGGTGCAAAAGAGTGCAGCGCGATAAGTTTTACGCTTGAGAATACGTGAGTACAGCCTTTTCTCTCTTCCCCTTTCCCTCTCTCTCTCTCTCTCTTTGACGTACAGAACCTCGACAAGAAAATCGAACATCCTGTGTACGGCAGAAGCTCTTTCGAGCATCTCAAAACGCGAAGAGATCGCGAGAGTCCGCTGATCCTGCTCTCTCTCTCGTATTTACACGCAATGACGAGACACTTTTGTTCAGCAGAAAGGAAGACTTTTCGCAAACTCTCTCTCTCTCTCTCTCTCTTATTCTCGTGCACAAATCGGCAATTAATACTCCGCAACGGTGAAAGAGGAGTCACGTATCTCGTTACGTTCGATGACAGCGAGCTAATTTTTGAAGCAACGCGAAACGTTTTTAATCGCGAATTCGAAGCTTCACGAAAACGCGAAGAATCGTTTTGTTTTTTTCAACAACTAATTGCTCGATTCGATGGAAACAGAGTGTCGAGAGTTAGGAAAAATTGCCAAATTTTCATCAACCAAAAAGAGATTTACGAATATACCGCTGAAACTTTGTTCTCGAACCAGGCAAAAAAAAATGAGAACGAGAACCATTTTTATTTCTATACCAGCAAGTAACGAAGCTTCCAAAGCATCATGAACTCTCGAAAAAATTCCGCATCACAACAGTTCTAATAGACGGCTACTCTTAATTCAATTGGCAAAAGAAAAAAAGAAAAAGAAAAAAACAGAAGGAGAAGAAAGGTTCACGAAAGGGTTTGAGCACATGACGGATGATCGCGGGGCTCTCTTTCTGCCATGTACGCACACGCACATGGCAGACATATATAATTATAAAAAAGCGGTGAGTACGATCGCGGGGATATCATTTTAACAGAATCTGGTGGCGGGTCGCGTATAACGTGACACCGTCGGAGCAGCCCCCATGGGGATTTTTTTCGTGTTGCCAGACCAGCAGCCATCATACGGATCTCCGTGTACTTTTTACTCGCATCATGCCTGCGTGTTTCATGTTATATATCGCTAAATACCCTCATAGTCACAATGAGCATGAATCCTCCTTTATATACAAGCCCATATATACATATATACAGATATAATATCGTCAAGAATTTCAGTCGAATAAAAATTTAGTGAGCCGATGCGAGCGGCGAGGAGAACGACGCCGCCGGGTGAAAACGACAAAAGGTAATCGGAGACAGTGCAGCGCGCGAGACCGAGTCTCGAACACGTTTATATATATATATATATTTAAACCATATATATATCTCTGTGTATAATATATTTTTTCCATCTCTATATACTTTCGCATTGCGGCAGGAAAGACACGACGTCGCATGTGAACTCGTATCGCTCCAGACGTTCTTACAACCCCCCGTTAAATTCACCCTTCGAATCTTCGATCGTTTCAACATTTTTGCTGCTCGATCTGTACGTCTCTCGCTCGATGCCAATTTCAGTGTTGTTATCAGCAACGAGATAGTTCCAATGATTTTCTTATTTTTTTTCTCGTTTAAATTGTGCCGAAAATGAAAGAACCACGAGAAATTATGAATCCTAATAAAGTCGTCGAGTCCTGTTTTCAAATCCTTCGAGAGTTGTAATAGACGCTAATATTGTCATGTTAAAACGATACGGGGGACTCTCGCGTTCCCCTCTTGAAATGAACCATTTTTTATCCCCCCCCCCCTCCCCCCCTACACTCCAGTTCTTCTGTACATATGGCGAACGAGGGCACGACCCAGCGATGCTCAATTTTTTTTTCCCTGGCCTCTTTTACGATCCGTGTTTTCATCACGCTTATTAGAGAATTTGTGGAGTGATTTTTAGTCTCTTATACAATCGTCACTCCCGTTGAATCACTCTTTCGTGAGAATAGAAACATTTGGGCAGGATCAACGTCGAGGCATTTCTTCGGATATAATACGAACGAGTTCGCTTTCACTTTGCAATTTTCAATGAAATTATTGTTTTTATTGGTTACTGGAAATACGATACAGAAATGATGAAATTCTGAAAAGTTTAAACAACATATAGAGAGAGCGAAGAATTCTTTATACGTGGATCGGTGCCGAGAGGGATGCGTCAGGAAGGATGAACGTGAAATCCTGAGACAAAGGAGCAGAGCCAGTGTCCGGAGTCGGTTACCGCTGCACTTTGCGATACATCCTGTATAAGTGCGTGTTCCGAGCGAAAAACAAATCAGCATCGATGTATGTTTACATATATGTATATCAAATGCACTTATGTATCAACCAGTCGTTTTTTTCTCTCGATCTTTTTGTGCAAATGTAAATGGAATGGACTTGGAAGTACGAGTGCGTTCAGCAGAAGGGTTTGCTCAGAGAGGAGAGAGAGAGAGAGAGAAAGAATGAGCGCAAAAAAGAAAAATTTTTCTCGTGAGTTCGTGTGCTACGCGACTCGAGAGACAGGTAGTCCATGATTTGCAACATTTTATCCTGTCCAGCGATCGAAAAAGGTTCGTTGTTTTTTTTTTCTTCTCGCCCATATATATGTACAAATATATACAGATATTTGTATTTAAATATGCCTGTACAGGTCTATTTTTTTTTTTTTTTACGAGAGAACTGCACAGCGCCACGAAATTATGTTGAACAATATGGCGCCTGTGTGCTCGCTCGTGGGTTTCTTTACAAAAGAAAAGAGCAAACTGGAAGAGATTCGCCAGAACTTATACTTACGTTCCAGGCTTCTTAAACTTCGGAGCAGGCTTTCCTCCGGAGGGGAATATGAAGAAAAAACAAAGAATGGGAAAACGTACTAACATGCCGAATGGATATTTGTGAACCGTAATCTCTTCTGTGTTACACATAAGTCGCTCGCAACTTTTAAGACCAAATGTTTGCTTTACTATCCGAGGCCTTTCTATTTCGACTCTGCAAAACATCGAGTATCAACTGACTCGTCACGTGTTTCTTCTATCTCCGTGTTACGATCTGTTTGAAAGATTTTTTTTTTTTTTTTCCCGGTTTCTAAGTGCACCACGAAAAACGATACAACCGACTCGAAATCAATCTCTCCTCTCAGTTTACAAAGTTCAACACATTTTTTTCTTTTTATATTTGTTCAACCCACGCGGGGACACACGCTTCATAGTCCTCGTGGAACGATCGATTTTTTTCTTTCGTTTGTTCCAAAGAGTAGCGATCTGCTCGAAGGAAGTTTCCTTCGTTCGTCGTTGAAATGGACAAATAGACTCGGAGATTCTATTTTTTTCAAGACTCCAAATCTCTTCATTTGGTTTTGTTCGTCATTAGCAAGATTTGAGAAAATCTTTGTTTTTCGCAAGTAAAATAAGCGTAGAAGGTTTGACAGTTCTGATAACTTTGAACGAAATTTTTTTGGCTGATTTTTTCGAAGACTTCAATCTTCAACAATCAGTGAACGACGCAGTGTCCGAGTTCGTTTGCACTGATCGAAGGAACAGTTCGCTGCACATCCTCGGGCCACATAATCGTTCACTCAAGGATGGTTGCACCGATGTTACAGATCTCTGTTAATTTTCGCTTAGAAACTTATAAGTATACCCGAGTAGAATCGGTTGGTTCGGTGATGTTAGTTGATGGGAAGGAAGAAGCCAGAAGAATTAGATCTTTGGCCAAGAATGACAGGAACAGATTTTTCGTTCGTGATCACGGTGTGTTCGGAGGGACCGAACGAGTAGTTTTAGTACGAAAAAAGGCCCGGAAAATTGGTGGTAAGGAAGACAAACATTGGGTATGAGTATTTAGTGCGATTTTAAGGTTTAAGAAAAAGGATGATGGACGATTGAAGAACGTGGGGAGTTAAACGAAGCGGTATATGAACGAGAGGATAATTAGTGAAATTAGCGATACCTTCGTATAGTTTGGGTATGTCGAAAACGTGGGTACAAGACACGAATGGTCCTTTCCTCGAAGAGATGAGAAGAGAACAAACTTTCTCAATGTTTTCGTTCGGAGTAGCAGGCCAAAGGTTGGAAGTTGATGGGTCAGGGAAGGAGCCTCGAGGTAGTGTTTCACCGCGTGGCAGAAGAAAAAAAAATGAGTGCCCGCGTTGTCAGGTCGCGGTTCGATGGATTTTAAAGAAGTTCAAACATCCGTGGGGTAATTGCGAACGCGAAAATGACCAGCAACATTTTAGTTTCGGTGAGAAAGGAGGGGGCCCATTAATGCGCGATGAGAAAGGTTCTCGACATTTGGCAGACGTTCCGGAAGTCTCCAACTTGCAACTTACCGATCCTATCCTTCTCATTCCTTTTAGTTTTCTTTTTTCCTCGAGAAAAATACAAAGAGGAAGGATCGAATCTCTCGACGATAAGGATCTCCGCTGCTTTTCGTCAGATATTATTGTCATTATACACACTTTTATTTTTCTCCCCCGACACTTTGTCCAACGAATTTTCAGGCCTTACTTCCCTGCTCAGTTCCTGCTCCGCGGTGGCCTCATTCCCAATTTAACTGTACACGTATAAACCCCCGAAAATCGCTCCCTCAATTATTAATGCGTAATCAGACTCCCTTTCTACACTAGCGTACGTGGATCGCGAGGGCGCCAAAAGGAATCCCTCTTTCTCTCTCTCTCGGAGAAAGCCAACAAAAGCTCTTCTATGATGGAAGAAGCACCAGGCGTTAAGAGTTTACTGACGCAAACATACACACAAGCTCCAAGGGTCTAGACGTCTCGACACACCGGCTATGCTTTCTGCATCAATATCTACAGATATACATTTATGTATTAACACATTTACTGCTCGTATTACTCCCCATCCAACGGGAATCTAATCGTTTTTCTTCGAGTGTCATCAACAGAGAATAATAAAAGGATAAAAACAAATTTAAGCTTCCTGATAAGAGCGAATCGATCGAATATGTCCCGGGAAGGTTGAAAAATCCAGGAAAAATTTGTATTTTCAAAACGCTTTTGATCCTTATCCTTTCAGACTTTTTTACAAATGGATTCTCCACTTTTACCGGCGGACACTCGCCGAATCTTCGAATTACACAGTGTGCACATCATCACTCATCGTTCCAGGGCTATAATTCTCTAATGAATAAAGTATAGGGCTCAAATGGTCTAGATATATATTTTATGGCACGCGGTGTGTGTGTCTGTGTGCAAGGAATGAGGGATGTTCGGTTGGCATATTGCGCGGCGGCACGCGCCAAAGAGCTCGCTCGTGTTTTCTCGAGAGGCCTGCTTCCTCGTCAGAGAGTGTTCGAGGGCCCTTCAATCGATTCGTGCTACCGTAGAGAGAGAGAGAGAGAGCTGCTCGCACCGATCTCTTTGGAACAAATTGAGTTTCGCTCTTTCGAATATGTCACTTTCAACAATCCTTTGAAGGCCCAAAAGTGAAGTTTCTCACAGTTAATATTCACAGAGAAACATCAGTTATTTGGTTAAATTGACTCTGAAAAATTCTGCAAATGACTCGATTCAATTGAGCTCGATTTGACTATTTTTGAAATCTTATCAAAATGTAATTTCAAACGAAATCGTCATTTGAGGGTAGCTCGAAGCACTTGATCCATAAACGAAAGAAATTTTGTAAAACAGTCCGAAGATTGCGCGAGTAACAAGATACGAATATTCTTCTGAAGCGTAATATCGTCAGGGTGGTGGAGAAAAGCAAAAAAAAAGGGAGAGGAACAGAGGGAAAGAGGACTGAACGAAAGGGATACAAAAAGGATACTTTGCCACACGAATCTTGCGACTATTTCTGTCCTTCAGCTGTTGGGAGAATAGGAAAGAAAAAAAGAGAGAGAGAGAGAGAATGCACGGTCAATTAGGCATCGTTCGGAGGAGAAAAATTCGCGGTTGAAATTCTGGGCGACAGCCCGTGAAACCCGAGGTCTCGTGTTCGGCCCGTTGGGACCAAGAGAAGTCTGACGATATTATACATCCACGGGTTCGTATATTCGGGAATACGCACCCATGTGTATATCTATATACGTATTAAAGCTTTTTTGAAGCTGAAATTTTGAGTTAAGAAGGAAGAGATCACTGTTGAGCGTTCATTGAAGGAAGTCCGTATACTTTTTCAAAGAGAACTTGTTTTTTCGCGGTCATCTCTCGTTTTTCGTCGATTCTTTCCTGGACGAGGGGATGAGACGAAAAAAAAAACAACAAAAAAGAAAATGCTAACGCGCACGGTCGGATATAAGATTTCATACGTACGCTTCTCTGCGGTGTATCTCGTACATGATCGAAAAAAAAAAAATGACCAAGACGCAGGAAGGAGAAACGAAGAAGAAGAAGCGCGACACACACGAGGGGGTTGAAGGATCAGATTGGCTGCGCGGCCTTAAGCCGTTGCAAATTACCCGTTAAGCCTTTTACTCGGCGGTGTCTGTTTTGCTGGCTTTCCAGCCACATCCTCTCTCTCCCTCTGTCTCCGTACATTCAAGTATCGCGAGCCTCTAGTATTATACGCTTTATATCGTGCCTTATGCTTCCCCCATAGACCGTAGAATACAGTTATAGCAAAGTCGCGAAAAACGATAATCAAACGAGCTCAAAATTTATATTTAAAGACTGCGAAGCAAATTACGATCTCGTGTGCGTTTATCCTCCGCGTACCAGTCGCTCTTATACAAAACGTTATAGAATTATGATGGCCCTTTTTTCTCCTCCCCCTAGCATAAACCTACCCAAGCCCCACGGGCAAACCCCGACGAACAGACCTTTTCAACTCTCTATTCCAAAAGGGATGAATCTTATACTTCTCTCCCTTATTTCTATGTATGAGACTTTCCAGGCGACTTCAACTGATAATGGGATCACTCTATAGCCAAACGAAAACTTGTTTCTATCAGATTGCTTCGAGTAAATACATTTTTAGGGAGCTTAGAAAACGAACCTTTTTTTAAATTTTATACCTATTTTTTTCAAGATCGATTAATATGTTCGAGCAAACACGAAATTCAGCTGAAAACAACAAACAAAATGTCTTTTGCAAGATTTCACTTTATGGGAAAATCAGAGGCATCAAAAGAGCCAAGACGACGACGAAGGGCTCGTTTCATCCCTTCGGCTTTGATGGCCAACGACGACGACGACAAAGCTAACACGAGCAGGCATCAGTCGCAGAACGAATTTTACAGAGACGATTATAAAGTACATCGCGACGATGAAAATTTCGCTCGCAGAGCATGCGTCGAGGGTTTTGTTTCTTTGAGAAACATTCAGGATCTCGAAAATCCAAAAAAAAAATAAGTTTTTCAATACTTTTTTTCAAAAACTCTTCTCCGTTCGTTCCAGTGTGCCATTCTGTCAGAGTCTTCTCCAGACTCGAATACATACAGAGCAGTGAATAAGCGGTTCGAGTAAAAAATTTAAATTTAATGCAATTCCGAACGATTACCGGCTCTGTATTCCCCCAGGTCGATGCGACAAGAGACCTCGTGTGTCTCTCGCCCACGAGGCACGCTATAAATCGAAGCCCGACTACCCTTCGTGTACCACCAGTGAACCTATCGTCCTTGATTGGCTTATATTGTTGATGCTTAACTGTTTCATGCACCAGTGACCGAGACACCCCGCAGGGAGGTGCACGATTGGCATGGATATCATTGCTCTCGCGATAGGGGTAACGATTTCATAGCCCCCGGTCACATTTTCTTCCGGGACATCGATTCCCTCGAAATATAGGGCGAGAGGACAACTGCCAAAGATTTTTCAAGCATTCACGGTCGATTCTTCGTCGCTTTTCATCTTCCCACTCGTATATCTCTGCTTCAGTAAACTGTTCAAATCTTTAGTTTTTCTTTTTTCGAAAATTAATCGAATTTCTGGTCAAGCATTTTGCAGCATCTAAAAACTTTCTTTCTCTCTTTCGTCGTATCGTCTTGCTCGTTCCTCAACGCGAGATCAAATATCTTATTTAACCCTTTAGCTGCCATTGTAGCAAATTTGCTACGTCTACTTTCACCCCGCCTGTAAAAACATAAAGACGTTATAGCGGACGAATTAGTTTGCAGTGCTATCAATCCATGCTAGATAGAGCTCCAGGTGTCAGGATAGCTTGAAATTCAAACGTAAACATATGAATTATTTCAATATAGCGATAATGTAGCCGTGAAAATATACGATGCTTAGCATCTGCTGTCCGTTTTCGATAAAAAAAGTACGAAAATGGACATTCTCGAAATATTTTCTGATGGAATTGGATAAACGAAGCTTGACTAGACACACTAGGCTTTGAAGATTCGTGATTGAATTGGAATAATAGTTCGAACTAAGCGTGTAAAACCGTCCATGCAGGAAATTTTCTATAGTTCGAAAACACTATTTCCCAGGCCCTTATCGATAAAATTATGGTTGAACATTCATGTTCTACCTTTCTTCAGTTATATTACCAGAGGGAATAATTTTAAGCCGTTCAGAAATAGGTGTGGCCGTTAAAGGGTTAACGTTCTTTTTTTAACATTTTTTATTTCATAGAAATAAATTTATGTAAATTATACACTTGAAATGAAAAAAAAAAATTTTTAAATGGAAAATATAATTCTCATTAATGGAGGTATCGAGTTCTCATATATATTGTGCTAACTCGGATCTCTGTATATACCAGGCATATAAGTATTACCGGCTGGTATAGTAGCACGAAGGATCACGCTTGAGATACGGTCTCTCATTCAGAGATGAGGATCGCCACGAGAGATTGTCTCTCCTCTTCAGGACACGAGGTTCTCTCGGTGTACCAAGGCGAATAAAAGGGGATGAGAAAGAGCACGAGGAGAGAGAGAGAGAGAGGATGATCCGCTAACTCGTCTCGTTCGGTGTGTTCTCTTCTCGCGACTAGCTTCATTCGGTATTGCGTTACATCATCCGAGTCCACCGGTTATCCCTTAATATACCAAGAGTCTCTTTTCCTCTTTTAACGAGACCACAAACGAGCGTCGTGTTACGTGTGTAAGAGAAGCAAGGGCTCAGAAATTCGCAAAAATCCATCAGAAAATCCTCGCTCAACGAAGATCGGGAGATCACAAATCCCGGCGGCTACGAAAAAAACATCCGGCGGCAAATTGGAGAACGATCGGGACCGGATATGCTGCCAGTTTTACAGCCGGAAAAACAATATCCAAAAAAAGTCTCATTCTCTGCGTGTTGTTTATCGTAAAAAATGATTTTTTTGTTCTGAAACATTTTTATTCGGTTACACTGAGGAAAATATTTGGTTGGAACAACTAAATTTTGGTTTTTTTCTTTTTTAGTGAACAATTTTTTTGTTGTATGGAAAATAAAATTGTTTTTGCATTCAACGAAAAAATTGTTCACTAAATTTCATTTAGTTGATGAAATTTGGATGTTCCAACAAAATTTTTTTCTCATTGTACAAATACAAATTTTTTTTATTACTTTTGAAGAAATTTTGACGAATTCTCGATCGATTATCGATGAAAAAATGTATATTTTAGATTTTCTGTTTGAAAATTAAATTCTTGAAATATCGCTGGAGTCTAAATCGATGCGGAGGAATGAAAATCTATTTTTTTTCGATCGATTTTTTGATGAGAAAAAAAAAAGTGGGGAAAAACGTTTTTTCGTCATTCCAAGAAGCGAAATGGAATCTCCGATATAATTCAGGTATCGAATACCTGAAAGTGTGGTCGTCGGAGAACCATATCGAAGAGGATCGTACGTGCGGTGCTCGTGCGGGGTAATAATTCAATGGTATTGATGAGACACACGAGTGAAAAAAGATGATGAGCGATATATATCGCGCGTAAATGCCTCCGAAACAAGATTTATAACGTCTGATTAAGCAATTAAGACGAGGGGGCTGCTACGAAGCTTCGTACAAGACGAGATCCTCGTTTTTGCTCTCTCGCTCGCGATGCAACTACAACCACGTCGCAATATTGTACACACGCACGTTACAACTTTTCACTCCACTTTTGTAATTTTTTTCTTTTTTGTTTTTTTTTTTTTTTTTTTTCCACCCGTCGAGACACATATCCACCGAGATTTTTGGCTTTTAATATTCCACGGAGCAGCTTACAACGATTTGTACGCTATTTAAATCCAGTCGAACTTAAATCATTATGATTTATGGACTCGGTCGTATCATGCAGTCTTAAAAACATGAAGTTTCTTTCGAACATACTCGTGCACTAATTTCGTGGTTTTCAGGTCAAAGATTTTGGGAGAAAAAAAAATTGTGGTCAATCGTTACGAAACTTTGACCAAATTTTCTACCAAAATTGCGATTTTTTTAATTTTATGTTTTCCCTACAAAAGTTTGATTCGAGAAAAATAGATGAATTTTTTTTTCTGTTACATCTGATTCCAGATGACATTTTTATTCATTTGTTTATCGACTGTTTGCGGTGGGATATGCGAATCGTATTTTCAATCCGAGTGAGACTGAAGTAACTTCGTTTTGTCAGGTGCTGAAATTTCTGATGAGAGGCTCAATTTAAATTTGTAGCGCGAAGAGGGGGCGAGGGAAAAAAAAAATTGAATTTTCGATACAAAACTGGGATTAAACGCTCGGCTATAATATTGAGAAGTCGCTGCTTGGGTCTCGGGCGACGGAAGAGAGCAATAAGAATATTCGTTTAGTTAATTTGCGTCCTTTAGCTCGGTGGTAGAGGGAAAAAGTGAAAAAGTGAAAGAGAGAAAAGAGCGAGGGAGAGGGAGGAAGGAGTTCGCAGTGGATGATTTCATTTGGTATTAATTTTGTTTTTTTTTGCTTCTCTCATTCCCCGTTTTTTTTCGTCTTCTAACGTGATAACTCGATCCATCGCGTCGTCTCGTCGGAGACTGAAGAAATTAAGGAGAGTAACCCTCGAAATGTTACTTCCGTTCGAGCGAATCCCTTCTTCTTCGCGTCTTCTTCATCTTATTTCTGCTCTATTTCTTAATCTCAGAGCTCTCATTTCTCTTCTCCTCTGTATATAAACGGTGCGGACACATCGATATAACGAGAACAGAAAAACGTATTTTTATATCAAATACGAGGGTGGCTCGGTCCCCCTTTTTTTAACACCTCGTTTCATGACCGAGTGGTTTTATTATTGACGACAAGAAGAGAGCTTGTGTCAAGAGTCACGGAAACGTTTGACCAACTACAAAAACGTTAAAGTGAAAAAGCGTCGAGTCCTTTATTCGACAATGCCTCGAGTACGGTTTTGCTGCGAGGAGGGAAGGGGCGAGGTCACAACGAGAAAATTGACGACAAGGAAAAATTAAACGATTCCCCAAGAGGCCAGGAAGAAACGAATCAATTTCTAAACTCCCGTCCACTCTCTCTCTCTCTCTCTCTCGATATTCTCAAATCACGTGTACGTCCTTGTCGATAAATACATATATATAGATACATACGAGCACGTATGAACCAAGAAGCACTTCTTTCCTATACGCATAGAGTCCCGTGTAAACCAATTTCAGGCAATTTCCCGCCAAGAATAGCCCCTCCTCGAGACCCATCGATTGACCCTGCACGACCAAAAGGACCGATTTCCAATACAAGAAGAAATACAAGAAAAAAAAAAAAATAAAATAAAACATCGTTCTATCTCGCACCAGAATTCAGCTTCAGCTACCCTCAAAACGTCCATCGAGAGGTGTGTGTTGGAGGAAAACCCTTCTGCCAGGTGGGGGGATCCGCGAAAAGAATTTTTCATTATTTCATTCGAGTATGTATCGAGTTGATAAGAAATAAAATTTTCGTTCACGATTTTGATTCGTTTCTTATCGATCGATCCGAATCAATATCTGAACGCTTCGCGACAAAGTCTTCGATCGTGAAAGTTCAAAAGTCGATTTTTTCATTTTTGTTGCAATTTTTAACTGAAACGCTGGAAGAAATTCCTGGTTTCTTGCTAATAGATTTTTTATGCATATGAGAGAGAACACGTAAATGGAAAAATAAATAGCGAGCATTCGATATGGAAGTTTTGTCTGGTGTGCTTTCCCACGGGAATTAACCGCGATGGATTTTTCATTTCGGAGTATATATATTTTCAGTGTGGAGTTAGCAAAAACAGAGAGAGAGAGAGAGAGAGAGAGAGAGAGAGAGGCTCTGGGGCAAGGTCCGAAGTGAAATTAGTGGATCCAGTCTCGATTCCCGAGGGAAAAGAGCTTCCCTGTTCGCCCTCAAACCCTAACACTTTTCATACGTATATAATACGTTGTACAGAGCTGTATACGTATACGGATATAAAAGGCAGAGAGTCCACGGAAGCTCTGGAGCACGATATTACTAGTTCGCCAGCAACGCGCTCCCTTTTCAATGTTCCGAGTTCTTGAAGTGTCAAATTCAATAAACTCAACTCGACTCGATTCTCTTCAATTCTCCTTCTACTCTTTTGTTTTCGTATGATAATAATAAGATCGAGAATATTCGAAACTATACATATTCTTTCACGAGGCCCCCCGCGTTATCACTCAAATCCCTGGAGACATATCGCGAGAAGATTGCATTTTCTCTGTATTTCTAAATATTTCAACTTCAAAAATCGTACATTATCCAGATTTTATTTTGCTATCACCATCGACTACGTGATTTCGTTCAATTTACATGAAAAAAAAAATGAATTATTTCTCATAATTTCGTTTTCGAACACACTCGAACGAATGTCATTAAAAACAGACAATTTATTACACGAGTGCATGACGAATGAAGAAAAAAAACCTCAATATTCACGCTCCGATTCCAGGAGTCTGTTCGTTCGTTCGTGTATCTAATATCCTGAGCCACATTAATGAATTAATTAGCAATGAATCATTTTTTTTTTTTAATCAGAAAAAAGTGTCTATTCTATTTTATATTATTATTATTATTATTTTTTTTTCAAAGTAACGAGCGGTGCCCATCTCCGTTTTCAAGAGAATAGAATAAAGCGAGGGACCTATATACAGAAGAGTGAAGGTAATAATTACACCCCCCCACTCCTCTCCCATCACTTTCACAACTCTATTTCACGTGCAATCTCTCCTTCTCCCTCCTCCTCCTCCCTTCATCTCGCTCTTTCTCACACTCTCGCGGTTCAGACTCCCTCTCCACGAGGGTAACGAGCCTTCGCGCTTATTATCCCGTTATTACGGCATCAAGAGCACAGAGGCCAAAGAGAGTGCGAACCAGGGCTACTACGCTGCGGCTGGCTCTCCTTCTGCAGCCGGAAATTCTCCTCCTTGCTTTTCCATACGTCACACGCTTCGACGTAAACGCTAAAGACACAGAGACCCCCATACTCGTATTACTTCAATGAATTCTCCCTCCCTCTCTCTCTCTCTCTCTCCTCGTCTGGTGCCTGCTTTTTCACCTCGCTCTGTACGACCTACAGTTTTCGTACATACTATATTAATGTTCTTATTATTTATCTTATTTTATTTTTATTTTATTGTATTTTATTTTATTTTATTTCATTTTATTTTTATTTTATTTTATTTTATTTTTATTTTATTTTATTTTATTTTTATTTTATTGTATTTTATTTTAATTTATTTTATTTTATTTTATTTTTTCTCCGTACTTGCTGTAATCATTGTTATGATACATCTTTTGTCAATCGCGCCCTTTTAGCCTGCTTGGGCGCAAATATATCATCAATCAATCAATCTCTCTCTCTTTCTTCTTCTATCTGCTCCTGTAAAAGGATACAGTCAACTTCTTTAAAAACTGTATCATTTCTATCGAACGACGAATTTTCTCAGAGGAATGCGTCAAAAAAGAAAGATTATTTTTTCATTTATTCCAACGAATTTCTTCGTCCGGTACTCGATGCCACGTGATCGGTCGACGAATGAAAAAAAAAACTCAAAAAAAAAACTAAGATCTCGAGTCCCGAGCTATTTGCTCGAAAATAATTTACGGTGAAAAAAGAAAAAAAAAACAATGTTAATAACTTCTGCGATTTAGAATTTCATGTACGTAATTTGCTTACGTACAGGTATTATAATACCGAGCACTCAATTACGCAGTGGTATTATGCTCTGGTAATAAAGGAGCAGATTGGCGAGAGCTGCGGCGTGATACGATCTCGAGCTCGGGTTTGCACAAAAAATGGATGACCAGCCAAAAAGGCTCGCGTCTTTCGTAAGCTATACACGTCGCTGGTTTCCATACAGGCACCACATACTGAAACGTGGTCAAACACAAGGGAATAAAAGCTGATTTGACGTGTGTTGGTAAGTCATTAACGCCGCTATCTTTTATCGTCGCTCCCGATTAATTTCACGTTTTAACATATGTAACATGGCTGCTTGTTTTTAACGTATGGCATATGCGTTCGCCAATCCACACACACACACACACACACACACACACACACACACACACACACGTACGCAGACACAGTAATACACGACATTATACGATCAACTCGGTTTAGACTTTCGCTCGTATCGTGTTTAATAATGTAGCGTGTGGGCGCTCACGGACGTTTTAGTCAACTCACCTGGCCATTCGACATCAACATAATGAAGAAAAAATAAAAAAAAATAAAAACATTTCGTCACTTATCTCTCAAAGAAGACAAAAATCGTACAACGTTTTTAAAAAATCAACGTTTTTCTTCTTCTTCTTCTTCGTAGAAACTTCGATCCGGGTGTAAAAGAACAAAAAAAAAAAAAATAAATGACAAGCGCTAAGAGAAGGCGACGACCACCGTGAAGCCGCGAACCGGTCCGTTTATTTCGCTCGAATGACGCGGTTACCATTGATATCTAATACAATATATATCTACGGCTTCCGATCTTTGTGTCAAATATTTTGAGTTCGAAACCCCCTTTTTTTTTATCTCATTTTCGAAGACGAAAATACTATTCTCGTTTCGGCATCGATCGCGCTTCTTCAATATTTGACTTGGAAAAAAATGTTTTTTATTGCCGAGTTCCCGGAAAAAATTGGTCAAAAATAGATTTTTGTCGAGCAGCATCGAAATAATTTGCTGTAAAATCGATAATCGATGATTCTCGACGAATTATTCGTGCGAAATATCAATCGTATGATTTGTTTTCATGCACGAACTTTGATTTTTCAAAGTGACCGCACCGGAACGCACCTCAAAAACGCTCGCACCTCGGACATTATCTCGAATGTCACCTATATACCAACAAAGTAAAATAATAAATGACGCTGAAGAGAAATCGATGCCTCGGACTCGATTTTTTCTTCCCCCCCCCCTCCCCCCCGGATATTTATTCGCCTTTGGGATGGAGTCGTTTTCGAGCTCGGGGATTAACGTCGATCTCGGCGCGTGCAGACGAGTCGCGAGAAGTAAGATAGAAACGCGAAAGAAAGAGGGAAGCGACAAGTGTAGTGTCGTAGCATATATTTGTCTGTGTGTGTGTGTGTGTGTGCGTGTGTGGGGGGAGCAGAGATATGAACATTTCTTGCGATACTTCACGACGCGAGATGCCCTATATGGTGACAGTCGATGACACGCAGTTCGCAGCTTCTTTTCCTACCTCCTTCCTGCTGAGTCGAAAACCTTCCGAGATGTGACTTCTTCGGTGTATGGAAAAAAAGGCCCAAAAGGTTTGTCAGTTTTGTCGGAAGAGAAAAATCAATATCATCGAACGAAGAAAATATTCTTCGTGTCGCAATCAACCAGAGATAATTATAATTCCGCATTGGTAACGGATTAGTCATTCGAAAAATCACAATAATAAATTCTGAATGAATAATTCTAATAAAAACCATAAAAAAATCACTGGATATTGCGATTATAAATAATGATGAAGAAACCGAGAAACGTGGGAGTTTTTTCGCAAGGATAATTAGGCTCACACGTATGCGAGAATCGTCATACGACACGATATCAGGAAAACATAGCTGCAAAAAGTCATTAAATACAAGCGAAATATCCTAGAAGTATCCTTGGTCGATTCCAGAATAGACAGAACGTGACGAAATGCCAACGAAAAAATAGTCCTGAATTTTTGTGGAATTAGCTGTACTCGTTGAAGGGGTAAAACGAAAAACCGGAAGAACAATTATGTTATGATTGTTGGATATTCCTCGACGAGGAACGAATAATTCGCAGGATGATAAGCTCGATTCTAGGATTCTAGGATTCGTGTACACGGATAGATCGAGCTGACACGAGTAAGTGTGCAGACCATGAAAAAACACAATGCGAGTTCGTTAGACGAAGCTGGAAAAGTCAGATGAATTTTTTTTCTTTTTTTTTGGACGCACACTCTGATTGAATACCCTGAGTGTTGTGGTTAGATGTCTAGGGACGGCTCGTTAAACTCCCTTTTGCAAAGGTACTCTCTCTCTCTCTCTCGCTCCCTAGCTCTTTCTTGAGTGATTATGAATCCAAGAGCTTTCGCGATATGAACCAAGAGCGAATGATGTCGAGTGCAGAGCTTACGGTTTTCTCACTGTTGCATTTATTCACCGTATTATTTATATCCATAAATATATATATATGTATATATATATATATAACGAAAGAGGGAGCACCTGTCTCTTCGTCCCTGTTTTGCTTCTTCACGCCTCGAGATAAGGCGTGTCATCAGCGATTCTATGGGCGCATCGTCGTTTTGTACTTTTTCTTCGAGTATTTATTCACCCATATATATGTATGTATTTATATATGTGTATGAAGTAGTGTCGCAAGGGCGTGAGGGCTTCTGAAACTCTGCTTTTAATGCCAGCAGGTCTTCTTTTTTTTTTTTTTTTATTCATTGCAACTCTTTGGAAGCTCTGGATCGAGCTCTGGAAATGATAAATGAATTTAAGCAAAAATCGTGTAATTCGTCGTTACACTCAACGACGTCGGATTCTGACGAATCGATGATTTTCGAAAGAATTTTCGAAAGAATTTACGTTTTGGTACATAATATTCGATAAAAATTGGGAGAAATCATATTTCGTAACGTTGGCGCAAAGGCCTTTGGTGCTTTCATTCGTTACAGACTTATTTAAATGATGATGTACTTAGCATACGATTTCTTGAAGAGAAGTTTGTTGTTTTTTCTTGTAATATATCACCGCGGATACGATGATGACGAGAATGAGAACGATGCGCAACGACGATAATCGTAAATTGGATTATAATTCGCGTAGGCTATAAGTCACGCTCGTCACCTCTCGAGTTTGTACAAAATGCCGCTTGTAGATCCGAGTCTCGTATATTCATGTATATACGAAAGCATCTCGTGTAATATATTACTTTTGCTGGAAGTAATGTCAGCAGAACGAGAGGACCGAAGACCCGTGGGCCTTAACATTCTTCATTTTCTTTCATTTATTATGTTTATATATATTTTTTCTTCATAGTCTTATCATTTTTCAATCCCACAATCCTTCTTCTCCTTCCTCCTTTTTTACACCTGTACTTAAGTATTTTTTTTATTTTTATTAATTTTTTTTATCAACTCTCCTTCCCACATCTGTCTCCCCTTCGTTCCGACTTCGTCACCCCCATCCGCCAATTATTTAGTAATTGAATTTATATAAATAAAAATGAAAAAAAAAAAAAAAAAAAAAAAAAATGATGAATGTGTCTGTGTGTGCACAAAACGAAGAGAAATAAGCCAAGAGTCATCGTTTAAATTATCATTGCCGTTCTCCATGTCTCGTCCTCGTCACATTTGTCGTCCAACCATGCTGACAGACATGTTTTTTTTTTTTTTTTTTTTCAATTTTTCACCCTTTTTTCTCAAATTGTTTATCGTTTCATTCGTGCCCTGCGAGAAGAAACCCGTAGTTTCTTACGTCATTTGTCAACTACCGTCTTGTCTGCCATGCGAATACCGTCGTTTCGTAAAAAAAAAAAAAAACATCGAGAAGGCACTCAACTTCTGCTCATTCGAGCTCAGACCCAAGGAGCTTTTGACTCAAAATGAGAAATAATATGAAAGCAACGAATAAAAAAATCTCAGGCATAGATCCACAGAAAATGACATCGGTTTCGTTAAATTTTTGTCGATTATTTTACAGCCTCCCTCAAGAGTTAAGCAGGCTCTTTTGGTGTCACAAATCGTTCGATTATCCGAGCAGGTATCATGACGAAAGATAAAAAAAGCATCGAAGTGTCTTATATAAAAATCGATTACGCGTGACGAAAGACAATGGGAAAGTATATATACACGTGTATATAAACGAAATTGGATAAATGGTCAGCGGTGCATTTAAGGCTGAATAGAAAGACCGAACGAGATCGATAGACCGCTGGGATAAAGAGAGAGGCGATCCGAAAGCATTCCGGTTGAGAGTGGGAGACGTAGACTTTTAATAAATAGCTCGAAGCGTGACTCCAATATTTTTGACAAGTTAATCATGACTCCTCTCACTCTCTCTCTCTCTCGCTCGTATGTGCGAGTGTGCGTTGAGGTTTTGGCGGCTTGAGCCTGCCTAGCTAATCCCTAGGGAAGAGAATCGGTTTTGTGCTCGAAGATGAAGAGTTCCGGGCGCAGCAAAGCGCACGACCGGCTTCCCCGCATGCATCTTCTCTTATTTTCTTTGATTTTTCTTTTATTCACCGAAACTATAGCTTCGGTATATTCCGATATAATATCGTGGATGAATCCACACAAAAAGAGCGTCGTACTTATGCAAATGCCGGAGTATTTCATAAGCAACATATTTCATAGAGAGAGAGAGAGGGATCCGACGCTTTCATCTTCTTGTTTTAACGAAAAAATAAGTAACGCGCCCGTCACGCCGCCATCTTTATTATCTCAGCGCCCTGGCGCTCGCTCTTCTTCTTCTTCTTATTCATCCGCCTCGATGACTCGCACAAACCGTTCTCTTTCTCTCACTCTCCGTTGAGACAACGAAACTATATACAAACCTATGGATTACACGAGAAAAATATATATAACTTTTCTCGATTAATCAACTTTGTATTTCGTACGAACGAGCTTCAACACCGAACAATAACGAATTACAATTTTGTTTCAATCAAATTTATTTCGTTGTTGTTAAGCCACTGCGATGAATTAATAAAGTTTTTTCCATTTATATTGAGCCCACGAATGGTCGATCTTACGAGAAAAAAATCGAATGAAAATGATTTCTAAATGAACACATACATCGCGCCAGACCGACATCGATCAACGGAATTTGGATTTTCCCTCATGTTTGTACATCCCCGAGGCAAGGGTGAGGCTCGTGTCTAACGTAGTAATGTACTTTACAGTATTGGGTACACAGAGAGACAGAGAGACAGAGAGGAGGGAAGGGTGGACAAAAGCAGGGTGGGATTAATCCAAATGGTAATCCTCGAAGCGAGCAGCGTGTTGATGCCGAAGATCGGATGAGTCTACACGGATTCGGGAGTCGGTTCGAATGCGAGTATGTTTTTACAACGGTTAAAGAAGAAAAGAAAAAGAAAAAAAAAAGCTCCGAGCAAACTGGCCTGTAGATATAGATATACACACGTGTATTGAGCTTATAACGGGAGCGTCACTTGTTCGGTGTTTGCTCATCTCGTTTGATCTGGGCTGCGAAGGCGCGAGGCTTTCTGCATATATACGCTTCATTTGATACATTTATTCGGCAAACTGGCATGTATACTCGAGAGGTTAGGAAAGCATTGAAATCAAAAAGAGAAACGTGAAGATTTCATTTTCTTTTACTCGCGATGATTATTTTTATTTTTCTTAAACTTCTGCAGAATTCCTCGACTCGGAACGTATTGCCTTAGGATCTTTGGAGTTGTTCTTTGCCAGGTGAAAGATCGCGTCTCCTGCGAAGGGAGAAGAGATAAAGAACGAGGAAAAGAGATCAGGGAACGTAACGCACATCGTGTGTCTCTCGCGGTGACGTGTGAAATATTTGAGGTACCGGTAATGAGGTAGTGTGCACAAAAGGGCCCGCGAGAAAAAGACAGAAGCAGACTAGAGAGAGAGAGGGAGTAGAAGAGAGCGGGAGTTTTGTGCAGAAAACCACGGACCATTCGTCGGCAGCCACTGTCATTTGTTCTCGGGGGATTCGGAGCGATTTGTCCGCTGGTCCGACACACTCAAACACCGATACGCTCCTCTATATCTGTATATACATATAAAAACACATAATAGCTACAGTCGCAATGCTTCGAGTGAGTACCTTTATATCCACCTTTCTTCGCCTTCTTTTGTGTCTTACCATTCCCCATATATCTAACTCGTATTTATATATATACAAACGTAATATAACTGTATGTATATATAAATATATACATATATGGATTCTAGAACGATGCTGTGTTCGCGTCAAAACAGTATTGTCCTGTGCTAACGACTCCTCATCTATCTTGAGAAGCAACACAGAACTCGTGCTCCGCTCGTCCAGTTCTCACATCTCCAATCTCCTTTCCTACCAGCAATCTGTATACGTTATTGTATCGCTCCTTTCCTTGATACATTTGTCGCTTTCTCGGTATAATTATACGAGATCTTTGATTAGACTGATGAAAATAATCCTTCTATTAGGTTTAATTACTTCGAGAAGAATTAATTTGTTCAGATTTATTGTAGTTTGTGAACAAACGAATGATTTAGTCGCTGGTAAATAGTTGTGTTTTCGTTATTTTACGTCAGATAGTTGTAAACCGGTTGAATAAAGTCTATTTTATGTTCGGATTATTTATAATTCGTCGCAAGGATATTTGACAGCGAGTGGAGCAATCGATCGAATCGATTTCTAACCAGTGCGCAAATTAACAACGATTTTTCGATCGATGGATCAATATTTTTGTCTCCTTTGGTTAAAGGATGGTGCCACCTACAACGAGTTACTTTAATTACGAGAGTCTCAATTTATATATTCGCGTGGGGAATATATGGCGTCGCGACTTGTCGTTAGCCCCGGGGGCATTGCGACACGAGCAGGGATAGAGCAAGAAACTGGGCTCACTGGCGAATTTATCGTAATTTTATGTATGATACAATCAGTGTATACGCTCGTCGTCGCGCGTCGTTGCCGCGAGAGCTTCTCGATTAATGAAAAATAAGAAAATGTTGAGAAACGGAGGAAGAAATTCATCGGGAAACATTATTCACGTCACTTTTACTAGTGCGTTCGTAATGTATATCATGTTTTATTGATACGCGTGTGTGTCGGGGATATCGAAATCAAGTCGGAAATCATATTCTATCAAGATTACATTGGAATAGTTTGTTTCGTATTTAATACCGCGATTAGTCATTGACGTCATTGCTCCAGCAGTCTTGAAGGCAGGGGGGGGGGGGGGGGTAGATGAATTATCGTTGAAAGCTTAGTAAACGAATTTAGTGGGTACACAGGAACTAAAAAAAGCGCGGTTGCCTCGATTAATATCGAGTCTTTCCAAATGATTGTATTTTTTGTTCATAATTAAGACTTCAACCGCATTACAGAGTAGAGCGAGAATAACTGGATTCTTTCCGGATCCCACGGTGTGACGAAATATTGAATTAGAATGTTCTTTTTATTCTTTTTTTGCGCCAAAGTCTGTCTTTCCCTGAGCTTGATGTCATAGAGGCTGTCGCTTTGCGTTGTGTCCGGATATAAAACACGTGTAACAACGTGTGTAAATGCCTTCTTCTACCAAGAGCGTGGCTAATTGACACGCGAAGAAGAGTGAAAGGAAGTGAGCAAAAAATAAAGAGAGAGAGAGAGAGAGAGGAGCGGGGTTAGAGCTTCGGGGATATCACTCTGCTGCCTGTTCAGGCTTAATCTAGGAAACACGACGTCACATTATACTTTGTAATGACCAGTCGGTAGCCAGCGAGCTGGCTGATCCGCTGGTCTGAAGCAACGGGTTATCGTATAACGGCTGTCTAAAATTAACCGGCGTAGAATCGAGAATAGAGAATTAAAAACAAAATTAATCAAATGTGGAGCGAGATAAAAACGGTGCGACGATACGATTATTTTGATCGAATAATAAAATTGAACGAGATTTTGGGCAAATGAAAAGAATCAGGAGCAGGATCCACGATCTGTGGTTGCATCAAAAAGTCGAAGATTATGGGGGTGACACGCCCAGCCTCGCGCACACAGACACCAGGCTCTTGGCGTCAAGTTTGTTTCCGTTGGATAAGAGAATGTGTTTTTTTATCCCTTCTATCTTTTTGTTTTATCTTGTCTGGCACGTTACCGCGTGTTACTACTTCGCGAGCTCTTAAAACCGATATAAACGTCGACGAATACACATGGGAGGGTTGGAGAGTGGAAAAGACAAAAAGAGGGAGAGAGAGAAAGGAGGGGTTGGAGTTTGGCTTTTTCGATACTGGTGAGGGCGCGATCTCAAGATATAATGTTGTGTTTTATAGAGCAAGTGAACTGCGCAAGTGGCGCAGATATATAAACGCGCACAGAGACAGAGGTATATACGCTCTGCCATTATTTCTGAGGACCTTGCTATACGTGCATCCGCGATCCGGATAAACGTCACAGTCCTCTCCCCAGGCGAAAAAAGAAAACAATGAAAAGAAAAGAAAAAAAAATGGAAGAATAAAGAAACGTTTGCACTTGAGAAGAGTGTCACTTGTCTTTCGAAGCTCTCGACACAGCCAAGACACAGCGTATCCCCTGTACCAATTCTTGAATATTCTTTTTCTCAAGCCTCCAGAGGGAATCGGAGTGAATTCATACGCCGTAAAGAATAGCTACGAGTCGAAAAATCCTGAATAAAGAATAGTACCAAAGTTATATAACTTCGAGTCGATGATAAGAATTCGCTAGTTTTGTGAATCTCTGCTGCTGATATGCTGCTCCGAAGTCAATGCAATCATTCCTTATACGACACAGAACGATTGTAGTAAAAAAAAAACATTAATTTCTAGTCGTAAAGTAATTTTATAGAAATTCTAAATCCCCTTGCTTTCCAACCCCACAAAATGTTTAGTATCGCCTCCTCTTTTTTCCACCCCCTTGAATCCAGGCTGCTAGCGCGTGCTTTAGATCTCACGACCCCGACTGAGCGTGAGCTCTCAAAGTCTCAAAGTGTATACATAAACTCACAGAATACAAGCTATTTTTTCGAGGACAGATGTAACTTTTTCTCTTTTCTTTCATCTCCTCCTCCCTGTCTATCTGTCTTTAGTTTCTCTGCGTACTACACGGCGATATCCGCGCGCCACTGTATCGGCGAAATACATTGATCTCGACACATGTGTTTCTCCACCCCTTGGACCAGACTACGAGTCACTATGAATGTCTCCATCTCTCTCTCTCTCTCTCTCTCTCTCTCTGTCCTCCCTTTCGTTTCTTCGATTGCGAGAGCGCGAACCCTCTTCAATCTGCAGTCAATTGTTTCCAGCTAAACTGTTTGCCTTTCAGAGTCGTACCCCCGAACACCCTCTTTCTCTCTCTCCCTCTCTTTTCCATGTCTTCGAGAGTCCCCGTCGACACACATACAGAAAGTTTATCCAGCATCGATGTAACACGCATTACACACCCCTTTTAAACTTTTTTCTCTACGTCCTCAGACTCGGTCTCGTTACTTTTTTTCATGACTTATTTAACTTTAAAGAATCTCCGATCCACCGCACTCCATCACGTGTCATAAGAATTAAAGCTGTTCATTTCGAAATATCATTAAGCCTGTCATCTATCCGATCGGATAAATATTTTGAGTCAATAGTAATTGATAAAAAAAACTCGCCGCTCCAAACTATCGAGAGCCAAAACTTTATAAACAAGACAAAGACTCTGTAATGATCAGGATGATCGGTTTTTTAATCTTTCAAACGATTAATCAGCCGCCGTACCAGTGGGTGGAAAGATCGAGAAACGTGAATCGAAAGTCACCCCCCTCGAGTGAACGGCTTAATCATAAAACAATCACGTGGCAGTGACGGTGGTCACATAAAGGATAGCAATCGTGTATGTATATATGTATGTATAGATAACACGTCTATGCACATACATAAAAGGATATGTGTACACATGTATAATATAAGAGGTCTGAGAGGTGATCGAGTCTCGCTGAACGCGATGAGGCAAACGAGTCGAAGGCTCAAAGGCACTCGATCCTCTTACTCTCTTGTACACCGAGCTCTATCTTTTACCTTTCCCCGTGTCTCGTGTTCCTCTCTCGCCTTGTATATTCAATGTGCTAAATCATTCTCAGGTCATTTGTTAGCCGGTACCAGCCACGTCCTCACCGGTGTAACTATCTCAACAGCCGATTGCCTCTAGTCCAACAACCAGCAGCAAAAGCCAAGACTCAACTATCTATACATGATACACATGTGCTATTTTTACATAACATTATAATGAACCATTCTCGTATACAGAGTGTCTCAAAAGAGTGCGAAAAATCAAGATTTCAAGAACGAACTAAGGAATCATGGAATCCATTCCATTCGGTAGTCGCATGAAACGTGAATTGATTAGTGACCAAAAAAGCTCCAGAGGACTGTCACCGGTTTGTCAGAGTTCTCTTCCTCTTGATCGACATACCGGATTTGCTGTTTTCAATCCTGGCTAATATTCCATAGAGAATCACAGTGGAGCACCACACGTTAGAGATCATCTTCCAAGAACTTGTAAATCTGACTATTTTCTGGGAAATGAACTCTACTTTTGGGTTAACCGGTATGTGTGCGTGGATAAAGAAGGATCGCTGGTGAATCCACAATCTGGCCACGCGCGTTCACCTCGCAACTTCTTTCCTCCCCAATCGTACTGATCCGATCTTCACCAAAATCATCATCTATACCGAGGAATGAAATTCTGGTCGCAATGAAAGGATCTACATTTTGAAGAAAAAGGGGGGCGAAGGGGAGGGGAAAGAGCAGTATCGATTTCGTCGAAGAAATCGGAGAGATCTTATATATTATACGTATATTATGGTGGATCAATCGGTTGAAAAACGAGTCGAGAGTGAACGAGATAGACAAAGGTTCCCCAAACGTTATACGAAAAAAAAAAAGGAAAGATCGAAGAACTTTGGAAACTCGTGGGGAGGTCTCTGAGAAAAAAAAAGTAATACAGGAAGAAAAAAAATAGGAATGAGGCTGGCACGAAGAGACTTCGAGGAGCCTTTTCGTTCTTCGTTTTCTGGACGCGGTGTCTTCGTCTTTTTTTCTTTTCGATGCTTTGCTTACTACATCTAAGGAAGATTCTCTGGGCTATCTCGAGAGATCTTTCGATATTGTTGAAAAAAAAGCCAGCAGATCTCGATGTCGTTTCATTCATGCTCGAGAAGTTCTTCGTGGTAGTCGAAGAGCGAAGAGGCTCGAAGGAGCGATGTCCTTGGCTCATTTTTTGGGCTTTGCCCAGAAGAATCCGCGCCGCGTCCACGGGAGCAGCTACGGGAGAGATTTCTGTGGATATGTGCCCCGTGATCCTTACGGCTAACCGTCACGTGGTCAGATTGTCAGCCGGTTAATTAAGCGTGAAACAAGCGCGCGGGGCAGCCGTATGCTGCGGTTGAGGGTAAAACGTTACACATCCCCCGAAGCGGAACCCAAAAACTAACAGAGACGAAAAACTAAGATGCACGAGAATATAAGAATAGGAAAGAGAGGAAGAAAAAGAGGGGAAACAAGAGGAGTATAAGGTCGGGTAAAGACACGAAAACAGCGCGCGGTGACCGCACCTACGACATTCGATACACCCTCGCATCGCCAAGGGACTGTCTCCGGTTCTTCACTAACCACCACCATCCAGTGCGATCTTCCTACAACGTTATACACCAGGGATCATTTTCCTTTGGTGCATTTCGCTCATATATTTACACGTGGACACAGGCTGGACGGATATACACTAGGTACTGAGATGAAAAAAGGCACTTTTGACATTCTGGATGACGCTGGCATCAAGTCCTTTTGCTACTTAGTACTTTATCCTGAAAGTATTCAGATGGTCGGAGAAGTAATACCTGTGCTTCATTTCTTGCCCCTACATATATCTCCCGATTGCCCGATGAAGCTGCGCGAGAGCAGCAGCAGGAGCAGCAGCAGCAGCAGCATGGTCTCTTTCACCTCTGAAATCGGACACCACACACGAGATCCTCGTATACCGTTCACCGGGAACTTTATATATCACACAGGTGCGTACTCGCCGAGCTATATAATACGCCACATGTAATATATAGCTATATATATATATACAAATATTATTTTATAGTGAACCGGCTGAAGTAAGGAGATCTAAGCTATCCTAAATTAGGCAGCAGCATGCACTGGCTCGAACTAATAGTGAAATCATTGTAAAATTATTGGAACGTGAAAAGAATGGGGAATTTGATAAATCGCGTAATAAAATCTGGCACCGGTTTTACCCTTCGTGTTCAATAATCATCCGAATATGAGGAAAATATATTTTTAAAAACAGCCTTTTCATTCCAATCACGCGAGTGGAGGCGTTGGAAGAAAATCTTATTGTTAGAATCAACGATAAATATTTGATCTGTCGGTAATGGATATGAGTATTTCTTGATGCTCGTATTTTTTTGCCCCCTCCCGCACATTTCACCGGTACTTCGATGACTCTTCTTTACGAGGCAAACTAGTCAATGACACGAGATGCTGAGCCGGGGAATCGACAGGGATACATTCACCGTTGACAAATCGATATGTGAGATGAATTAGTGTATTTCGTGGTTCAACAATGTGTCCGAATGTGGCTATATAGTATCGTTATTATTTTTATATGGAGCCACAACCCTCCTCTTAATGGCAATACAGTATTTTCTACTATTGGCATATACACCGGCGAGATATGTGTCCATGGGATGCTGTGGGGGAACCCCCACGGCGATGGCGTGAAAACAGTCACGCAACCCTCTGTCTATGTGTCTCTCCGTAACCACCCCAATTTTTTTTTTCTCTCATATCAATGCACGGATACATATTTTTTTTCTCTCCGTCTCTCTTCCTTTCTCTCTCTCTCTCTCTCCTTCTTTTTCCATCTATATGTACACGCTCGTTCCACGAGAAGAGATGATAGAGTTCAGAAAACAAAAAGCTAGCACGGAAACAAGTGACAGCTGCCCCTCATAAGTTCTTGGGACACGCACGTCAATTACCCACTTGATGTTTTTTCCACTCCTCATCTCCCACCTCCTCGCTCTCGAAACCATTTCTCATACCTCTTGCTCTCGCCATCTTCCTCTATACCCCCCTGAAAGGTATATACACGCGTATATATAAAAATATGTACCGTCTGCGTCCATCAGTAGTTCATTGATTCTCGTCGTGCTAATTATCTTTTTCTCGCTCTCCTTTCCATCACGCTTTTTTTTTCAACGCTCTACCGGGGATCGCATTTCGTCGGTAGAACACGACCAAAAGACTCGATTCGGTATGTGCGCGATAGAGAAAAATAAAAAGCTAGAGAACGAGAGAGAGAGAGAGAGAGAAGGCGAGAAAAATAGAGCCAGAAATATACTCGACGTCTACGAACAGAGAGGAATATGAGTTTTGATCCATAGCCACGATCCACATAGCCTCACTATAAATCCGGTAATCCATCACTAAGAGCACACACACAATGCGTAGAGTGAATAACGAAATGAGACAACCTATATATATATATATCTATATACATATGGTATAGAATAATATGATATAGAAGAAAAACGTGGAAGAAATGGCCCTGCGGGGTCAAGAGAAAGAAAGAGAGAGAGAGAGAGCAGGTGTCATGGAATCGCCCTGTGGCCACACCACACTAATGATCCTCGACAAGCCAACGTGAAAATTAATCATCGCCTTTGTCTTCGCGGATCCCGCGTCCTTCCCCCCACTTTTATTTCTGTACGCGCATTAGTATATTTTTCGGGGTTCACTATCTCGCTCTCCGCATTTCAAGCTTCAAATTCGAGACACAAGGGAGTCTCGCGTGTTTGTGTCCGGCATGAGATCCAAGTTTTTCTGGCTTCATATCCTCGGAGAATCAGAAGCCTAGTTTTTTTTTTTTACTCTAATCTTTTTTCTCGTAGTTACGGTTATGAGGTCTCTAGTTCCTATCAGAATTCTTAATTAATTATTAGAAAAAAATCTTCATCGTGGAATAATGTCTCTTGCTGGAGAATATGTCAGCCGTCATCGTCGTCATCAAGAACTCGGAGGCAAAGCTTAGGCGTTTCGGTTTGATGTACTACATCACTGTACTAAATTGTTGCGCCAAGAGAGAGAGAGATTATTGCTTTAACATTACGCTTATCTACACTCGTATTCAAACGGGAAAATCTCACGAATATTTCTCGTCCTACAGCTGTCGTTGTGTCGCTATATGCGCCACATTCTTAGCTCCTCATCGGATTCCCAATATAAGACCTTTTCAATCAGAATGACAAACACTATGTATTCCAAGATTTTTCTTCTTCATTCTCTCTGCTCTTCCATATCCCAAGTCCGAAGACACTCGCACAGAAATTGCAGAAAGGCACCGCGTGACCGGAATGACATTTGCTGCAAGCTGTTACTTCGCACTTGCGGTGGAAACGGGGTCTGCACTAGCGTTTAAGGTCATCATCGTTCAACAACTCCGTGCTATCGAATGAATGACAATCTTGACGCTATTTCCCTGTCGAAGTTTCGCCAGAGTGTCTCGACGTCAATCTCCAACACGGTCAAGTATTTTTAACCCTGTTTGTTTGCAGCTTACGTCACTGATTGAAGATTTCTTTCTTAGGGAAATGGATAAGAAAATAGCCAACAATGGCTTATCCAAAAAGAATACTGATCCGTTAATTTCGAATTCTATCTGAAGAGCCAGTTCTGCCCAGTATTCAAAAATTTATATGACGAATACAAACCCAAATGTGTATTACTACTTTTCATATTCTCCGAAACGGTTTCAACCTCGATCAGTTGATATACTATGCTCTTCGAGTAATATACTGTGGAGCAGTGAAGTCAGGTTTTCCCGCAAGGATCAAGAGCCTTGTGTGGAAAATCGGAGGCGGCTTCATCCCCTTTATCCTCACAGAAACATATATATTTATGTATATATAGATATATAAACTCAGGGGTGTATATACGTGTACGAAGTAGTTGGCTGATGGTACGTGTGCACAAACGCAGATGTGAAATCTCGTATGCTTTTCGGTACGACATCTATACAGACATACAGAGAAGAAGAGGGCACCAGGAGATTGCTCCGGGGCTTTTGGGGTTGGGCATATTGAATAACTCGCTCGCTGGACCGCGAAAATATACCGCGAGGCGGGCTCTCTGTGCGCGCATGGATTTTCGTCTCTCATGTGCCTGCTCTCTCTCTCTCCTTGCTCTTTCTCCTCTTCCTCCCTGTCGGTGCAGAAAGCAGACTTGGTCGTCACTTCATAACCCTCTACCTCCCGATCCGTTTTCGAGGCTGGTTCGCCAGGCAGAAGCTTTAACCCGAGTCTCAGCAGCGACGTGCGGAAAAGGATCTCTGCAGGATCCTCTGGATTGAACTCTCCATCTCCCTTTCTTCCTCCTCGTTCTCCCTTTCTCTATCCACCTTCTTACTCCTTCTCCAGCATCTCTGCGAAGCGTCTATCCGTCATATATATATACACGAAGCAAACCAACCCTCTTTTCCAGCCGCGGTCACAGCAGAAACGTAGCGTTCATGCATCGCTCTCAAGATGTACGAGAAAACCTCGTGAGCGCGCTCGCTCAGCTCTCCCGAATTACCTTTACGTGCTCTGACGAAAATATGGCACGATTCCAGAACTCCAAGATCTTTAGATACGAGATATAAATTTATAGATATACCACCGAATCGTTAAATTGAATTAAAAAAATACACAACCACGTGTACAAATGGGTGAGTGTGTATACGTGTGCTTCGTCAAGAGCCATATTGAGTAGATGATCCGTCTGCACTTCCAAAGCAAGTAAAAATATTGAATGTTGAATAAAATTCTAAATCTGCTTTATCAAAGGAATCTACTATATTTTGTTTTCTTTTTTTTTCAAGGAAACTTCAGCAGAAATCTTGTTCCGGAGTTTCGTAAAATTGTACGAATATATACAGCATCCCCATTTAAACAAATTTCCCTCTACAGATTGCTGTGTAGAAATAAAATCAGGAACTGGAAAATGATGGAACGGCGATTGGATCATTCGATCGCGGAATTACGTTCGACGCAGCTGCCTTCCTCTGTGTTCTACGAACGTACACGTACACTCGTACATGTGTGGTATATGTTATATACATGGAAGATTCACACCCTCGGAAATATGGGATTCTATCGACGATTACGGCTAAAGGGAAGATCGTTATTATAGTTTGCGAACGTGATAATGACGCGAGTACTATCGAGAAGCTGTGATATTTGCGCTATCAGGATCTCTGTTCTCTCGGCGCAACCGCGCCACGTTAACCATAATGGCGTGAATATATCGAGTGAGGTATCGATTTTCTTAGCCCCCATCTTACTCACCCGCTAAGTATGCATTCATACAAAGTTATGCGCATATATAGATATATAGTTATACTCGTGCGTGATGCTGTGAAATTAAATGGGAGCAGCTAGCCGGGCGTTCGCCAAGTTACGATCGAACGGTCACGACGATATACTCTCGCGTCGGTTAACGATACATCAATTATCCAACCAAGTATTTATACACCGCGTATATCTATATTTAGATCGTGAACGATCCTCGATGCGATCATTATTAACGACTTTATTCGGACGAACGTAATTGCGCTGTAATCGTGCTTCTTCCATTCTCAATCAGCTCGAACTCGAGCTCGCATTGCTGCGACAGCGAGACACAATTTTTTTTTCTCATCGTCTGCATTGATTATTCATCGGGAAACAAATGTTCGTAAACAATTAATTTATCGGACACGATCGAACAGTCATTTCTTGAAACAGGAATGTTCGTCGGCGACGAAAAATCGTTGGAAAATCTCATTGAAAAAAAAAAATGCTTCGATTGACTCAAATCGCCAAAAAGCGGGGAAAAACCCATGAGGGCTAAAACAGACTCGAAAATTTTCTACGCCACGTCCTGTGACGGTAGTTCTCGTCGGGTTTTCCCGCAGTCGTAAATCAACGACTCATCGAAAGTGCGAAAAAAGGAGAAACGAAGTGAGGCAAGGAGGAAGAGGGAGAGAGTCATTGGTACTGGTGCGCCGAAAAAGTCCTTGCTCATAGGGCGCACTTTCGAACCGTTATACATGCCTATATACCGACCGGAAGAAGAATCCGAAAATTGTCACCAACAGAGAGAGAGTCGGTCGTCTACAGTCGAGTATTGTGGGGGTGATGCAGCACATAATGACCGTTCGCGATCGTGCCTCTCTGTGTATACAACCGAGTGGATGGATGCGGAGAGCCCAGGAACGACAAATCGTTCGACAATATAGCCACCAGCTCAATACCTGCACCGACCAAAAGTTTGTCTATTGGTTTTTGTGAACGTCGAAGAGCCTCCCGAAGGAAGAAGAAACATGTTATATAGCTGGTAATAGATTCGAGGCATTGCCTCCCCGGATACAAAAGTATCGAAGTGTGGCTCCACGACGCAGGATGATCAATTAAACGACAGGTGGTCACCTGGTCTGGTTAATACTTCGTTACTGTGCTAATAAAAATACTCACACGTCAAATATCAAAGCCACGACAGCAACAAATCTTCTTACATTCGATTCAATTTCATTGGCAGCTGTCATGAATGAAATTTCATGAAAATTAATCGCTGCGACATAACTGATTTCAAGTAAATTAAAATTTTGCACATTTTCTCATCGAGCCTCTTAAAAAATCGAGTATATCCGGTGAAATTTGTTTATTTTTTTATCAACTCAAAATTCAGCCCGGACGTCCGATAAGCCAAAGGAAATTTGGTCTCGTGTATATACTCGGGAAAGCAAAACAATTGGTTGGAGGAAAAATATAAAATGGGACGAGGGGAGAAGATGAATGAAATTCGAGGAGATGAGAATATAAAGAGAAAGAGAAGGAGAGAGTTTTGTAGCGCGAAATATGATTTGAGATACGTAATTCGAAAATCGAGAGAGGATGCCAGGAAAACAGTTATCTCGCTGTTGCTCTCTTTCGAAGCATCCAGAAGCGCCCCCCAGCAGCTACAGCAGCAACGGGACATCAACGTCCGACCCTCCGTCGGACGTAGAAATGAAATTATGCGACCCCCGTCGACGATTTCTTCTCTCTTTCTCTCTCTCTTTCTTCCTCTGTCACACTATCATCACAGTGCTTACTGGAGAACACGCTTTACTAGCTTTATATACGTGTACACGTAAATATACAGTGATACGTTTGTGTGCTCTGGTTCTTCGATGCTCCAGGGGCTATCAACGGGGCACAAAGGCCTTCTCTCATTTCGTTGAGGACACGATACAAAACGCATACTCACACCACCCTAAAGAGGGCATACAAGACCCCCCCCCCTCTCTCTCTCTCTCCCCCCAACAACCTCGTGATTATCGCTAAAGGGCGAAACCTAAACCGCTAAACGTTTCGCTATTAACTTCCATTAAACGCTCCTTTTGAAGACACAAACTTTAACCCTTTGACCCAGCTCTCGAGTGAAATTTTTGTTTAGAGGTTTTTCGAAGACATATCTTTCAACGAAACTTGTTTCTTATCTTGTCTGGAGAGGCGACAGCTTCTCGATGCCAAGTATTGAAAAAACATTTCAAACAGCCAGCAGGGGAAGGAGTAAAATAGAAAAATTTGACGAAACATTCGTCTTGATGTGCCAATATTTTGAATTTTCTGTTAATCTCATGATTGTTTACTCGATATTATTTTGTTTTATTGTTACGAGTATGTGAATGTCATTGGAATTTTTCTTCATCGTGAAATTGAACGAACCGACAGAAGAAAAAGCGTCGAAAGATTAAAACTTCGTATTATGTTTTTTGATATTCCGGCTTTGATCGATGTAGATAGAACTTCACGAGAATTAAACAACGAAAAAAACAGATGGGACATGCGTTGTTAAATTCTACCCGTGAATGTTGGAAAAAAAGGCGGCAGGAAAAGCGAGAAGGAAAAACAAATTTTTTTAAAACGATGCTGCGGGAAGCGGCGAGTACGAGGACGAGAGGACCGAGGAAAATTGAATTTTCCTCCAAATGCAACGAACCTTTTTTTCGAGTGAAACAATGCAAAACTCTTTTATTCTCTGTCTCTCTCTTTCTTTGTCACTCGCGCATGTATTACTTGAAAACGTTGGTTCGTGTACACATGTGGTAGCCATTGTTCTCGCGCTCTTCGAGTCCTTGGGTGCGTGATTTTTTCAATGGACATATTTTATTTTCCGTCGAGGCTAGACCGAAGAGGCCATTGTGAAAGAACGAGAAAACTTTCAGGTATTATGGGAAATGCTCAAGAAATAAATAACAGTGGAAAAAGAAAAGTAATGGAAAAATATTCGAATGATGAAACAAAAGATTTTTCATTACGTCTTGTTTTTTATTGCGTGAAACATTGTGGATTATTTTTTCAAGAATCGCGCCAAGTGGTAACATCGAATCGATCATGTTTTGTGTTGTGTTGTATTGTGTTGTTTTTTTGTTCTTTTTCGTTTTGTTTTTTGTTTTGTTTTTTTGTTTTTTTTTTTCGTTTTGTTTTTTTGTTTTGTTTTTTTTGTTTTTTTTTTTCGTTTTGTTTTTTTTTTGTTTTTTTTTTGACAGATTCGTAATAATGATATTTTTATTATCTCGTCACATTAACGTTGTCGCAATGAAAGTAAATCATTGATCAAGAAACGGTCGAGAAATGTTCAAGCTCAAATGTTATACTCGTAGAAAACAGCCAATTTTCATTGTAAATATAGAGACATTGATGAAAAAATAATGAAGATGTTGGTGACTTTCTCATCATTTTGTCCGATTAAATATCAACCCGAAATGCTTGAGACCGTTTTTTGATCGATAGTTATCCTCTCTTTTTCCGTTAACGATTTATTTTTTTTCGATTTCGAGCGGATCTGAACATCCCTCAAGGATCCACACAATGAATAAAAAAAAACGAGCATACATTGAGAGAAAGAAATTCGTTGATTCAATAAATCGTGGTGAACAAAGTGAAATTCGTTAATCCAAACGAATAATTGGTTCATTCGAATACTTAATTTGTTGGCTCAAATAAATATTTCTCACCACGACAAAAACATCGTTGAATCAACAAAAGTTTTGTTAAATCAACAAATTTAATTTGTCCGCCACGATTTGTTGATCCAACAAATTTCTTTTCTCAGCGTATACAAAAACTATGAGGCGACGCTCAATAACTATAGTAGTATCACAAAATAAAATATAAATATTTATGTGCGCGCGTATAAAAATTTCAAACACTTATGAATCTAATGTAAAATTTGCGGAAGAACTATTATATATATAAATATATAATATCGCCTAATTGTAATAGAAATCCTACTCTTACATCGAGATTTGCCGGGGGAATACCCGACGGCAGAAGACGTTTCGATAAACCAGCGCGAACGTACAGTAGTAATAAGAGACGGGACAGCGTCTTGGCGCCGACTAAATTTAAAAAATATACAATATAACAAAAAATATTCGCAAATAACATCTGTCTTAATTTTTTGCTCTCGCTCTCTCTCACTCACTCTCTCACACTCTCTCTCTCTTTTGTTTCACTATATATAAAAATATAGTTCATCGCACAGCAGAGTATATGAATTTTCGCCACGTATACCCGACACTAATGAGAAAATTCCTTGAAGATTTGGCGCGTAAATTTTTGTTTTTTTTTGTTTGTTTTTTTTTTCATACCCAAGGATGAAAAAAAACCCCCGAATCATTGATGATATCCCGATCCTCGTCATCGTAATCGCAATGAAAATCATCGTCGTCGACGTACCTGTTCTTAGCAGCAGCAGCGCGATCTCTCTGTCTACGATTTTTGAACCAATTGCCAACTTGAGTGGGTGTCAGTCCGGTAGCAGCAGCGAGTTCTCTCTTCTTGCCAGGATTCGGATAAGGATCCTGGAGATACCATTCTCTCAAGAGACTTCGAGTTCTTTCCTTGAAGCAGTGTGTCTTTTGTTCACCGTCCCAGATCGTTCTTGGCAGTGGAAATTTCTTGCGAACACGATATTTGTCTACCGGGCCAAGTGGTCGTCCGCGTAATTTTTCGGCTTCGGAATAATGCGCTTCGAGCCACATCGCTTGCAATTTACCGTGGGAATCTTTCGTGAATTTGTGCCTCTCAAGTATCGCGTATAATTCCCGATAATGCCCGGAATGAAAAGCCACAATGGCTCTTGCTCTTAAAACAGCCTCGCTTTGATTAAGCTCTTGTATATTTGGATGTGCTACAGGCAAGCTCCAAAGAAACCTCGCTAGCCTCTCAATGTCACCGCTTTCCTCCAGGTTTCCGCAGACCGCCGCTACTTGACTAGCGGTGAATGAGAGTGTTGGCAGGGCGAAAACAGGTGCCGGTACTATCGGACCATTGGCACTTGGAACCGCTGATGCGGCACCAGCTGGAGCTACCGCTGACATTCTTTTTAAAAACTTCCAAACACCAGCCGCCCTCGCCTGTTTGATCGTTGTCCTGGGTCCTTAATTCCACGGATCTCCGAGAGGATGTGTTGGTATTATTATTTCGTTGGGAAAGCAAAATTAGTGCTTCTCGTGCCGCCGGAAAACTAGCGGCACCACTGTTTTCCCGTTCTTCCCGTTGCTCCGAAATCGAAACGGAAGTAATGACTGGACAGTAAGCTGCACTCAAACTCGGAACGGCATTAAAATCACTTCTTTGGCAATCCCGGTCAAGATCCTTGGGTTGCCGATCGCGGTATCGAAAGCAAGCGACGAGCCGCTGCGAGCAAACTCCTCTTTGTATTTGCTCCTCGAGCTGGTCATCTCATAGCCGTCGATTGGGTTTTCTTTTACGTGGCGAATCAACAAAAATAAAACAAACGCGAGTTGTCGCTATTTTTTATCTCTTTTTTTTTCTCGAAAACACACGCGAATCCACTAAGAACGCACTGCAATTCCTAAATCAAAGAAATGGCTTACAAAAGCAAGAACAAAAAGAATGGCTATCGATTGACTTTTTCGGGATCGAAGGACTTTCTTCTCTACGGCACACGATTTAATTGGAACACAATATTCGTTAATGACACTGTCAACACGATATCTCGTCCCGTTCCTGCGGGTTATCCTCCGGGATCATGCCCGATTTCTCTCCGGTATTTACACGCTGCTGCCGCTGCTCACCAGTGACAACTTAATCTTGCGAATCCTCCAAATGGATTATCCTGATCATTCGCGTCGAGATCTTACAAAACGGTCCAGTAACGATTTTATGATAAATACCGCTCGACTGTATTGCCCCTTGAGAGATGATTTCACAGCCAACAAAGATAAAAACTTTATAACAGTTGACCAACGGTATCGTTAGCGTTTGTCGAGAGAAAAAAAAATGTCACTCGTTGCACACAAAGTATACGCACAATAAATTGTCCTCAATGATTAATCGAAATGTTCCACACCCGTACGCGTTGTATTTGTTGATATAGTAAAAGGGGGAAAAAAAAGTATATTGCAAGACGAGTAATTAGCTGATGGAACTGATATACAGAAGAAGGTCCGGTTGTATAATAAGGTTCTCTGGACAAATTGTTTTTGGCGAACCCTGAGCGCGCGAAGCAGTTCGGCTAAGCGCGGTGGCGGCCGCTGCTGTTGCCTCGATCGTATCGGATAGCAAACTGGTTTCGCTTACAAGCCGGCATCTCGGCACCGGCCCTACCCCGCATGATACGTTTGTCAGACACAGCCCAGCGTGGGCCACCGTTGTTGCAACGGGCTGGTTATACCGTAGACATGCCTGGAGCCTGTTTCGAGTGTAAGACGGAGATAAAGAGCTAGAGCGAGAGAGACAGAGATGGAGGAGTAAAAAAAAAGGAGAAAGAGAGATGGAAGAATAGAGACAGATAGGGATAGAAGAGCCGAAGGAGAGAGTAGGGTTAGGGTTGAGCCCCGAAAGGAATGAGAAGGAGGGATGTATGGCAAGTGGCGGGGTGATGAAGTGAAACGGTGGATGAGGCTATCTCTCAACGCTGCTAGCCTTCCTTTAGCACCGCTGTAGTATATTCGGTATAGTGAAATCTCCTTGAGTAGTAGTGGTGGAGTTTATACAGCGTTGGAAAAGCAACCAACCCAACGAAGATCCGTGACCCAACGAGTCGACGGATCGGTGTAGCCAACGTCGTAGCCAATGACAAGCCACGCCTACCTCGCATACGCCGATTGGCCCGATCCCCGATCCGTTTCCATGGCAACCTTTCTTCGACCTCTATACCCTCTGCCTACCCTGCTACAACGGAATAGGGTGCTTCTCCTTCCCTCTCTCTCTCTCCTTCTCTTTCGACGTATGTATGCGCTTGTGTCGGTGCCTACAATTATCCCCGCTTCTTGGGATATCCACAGGGTTCCCTCTGTCTCTCTCGCTCGCACGCTTCGTTTGCTTGACGGTGTGCGTTGTATACACCAAAGTCGACTGAGAAGGGATATAGTTGCGGGGCTTTCCCCTTCCCCGTTGCTTGCGGGATCACGACGTGGGATCACCCGCTGTGTTCACTGCATTAACTTCCCCCACCAAGCTCAGATGCTCCATAGCTCTGTTGTGAAGCTCAACGATTCCCTGAACCCCTCTCGATTCTCTCCCCCCCCCCCCTCTGCTTCTCCACTCTCCCAACCACCTCCATCCCTCTCTCTTTGCCACTGAGAATCTTCGAAGCGCGCACACGTCTTCAGCATCCCAGAGAGAGGCGCGTAGATGACACAGAGAGAGATCTCTTGGCTCTCACACGCCCCTCTTTGCTCCAAGCGGAGTGAGGATAAGAGATAAGAGAGTGAGATATACCAGCGAGTCCTCCTCTCGCTCTTCTCTCACGATCGCTGGAACCCCTCCTTCTCGGTTGCCTCGGTGTCGCCTCGTCTTCGTCATCCAGGTCATCTTTATATACATATATATATATATATATCAATGTTCCTATCGCTCAATTCTCAGTACAGCTTCTGTGATCTGGTCTCACTCTCTCTTTGCGTATATCCGTGTGTGGTACTTACTTCTCCCTTATTCTCGTCTTCTTCCCTCTTGCTAGTGGTCTTCTCCTCATGTACAAACTACCCCTCTATCTTCCGTTCCTTTTTTCCAAGATCCATAGAAGATTCACGAAACGCCACCAACAACATCCACATCTACCAGGAATCCAATCTTTTTACGCCTCTTTGTATTTTTCCATCGCTCATATATATGACACAGACATGCTCAGATATATATACACCCATGTGTATTCTGGCCTCTGCGATTTCCTTAAGATACAAGCCTCTTTCGTTTCTTCCTTTATCTACCTATCTCACTCCTTCTCACTTGTTCATCAAACGGCCTTTGGTTACTCTGGATCTCCAAGGATTTGTAGCCCCACTGATCCGATTGCCCGGGAATACACCTGACTTCATATCTTTTACTTTCACGATTCACATCCTTTTCCGAGGTCATTTAATATTGATATTGACCATTATCCAGTTTCAAAGTTTCTACAAAAGTTATTCCATCGTTCGATCGACTCATGAAATACGTTGAATAGTTTCTCTGCTCTTTCGATCAATGTTTCAGTCAATAATTACATTGGTAGTCCAACTGTATTGTTTGTCTTAGAATTATAAGCCCAATAACCGTAATTTCTTTCTTGTAGATCATGCCATTTAGGCTGTCAAGCATCGATACACTAATGTGCACGAAAAAACCAATCGACCTATCCAATCGGACGTGTCACACGCAAAAGATCAAATCCCACGTCGACCTTATAGTTCAACAGAGTTTTGCTGCTTGCGCGATATAATAATAGGCCTGTCGTCATTGCGTGTTAGCGACTCTAATGTGATTGAAAACGTGAACTCTTGTTAGCGCCTACCGATGACGTATCGATGAAAATACCTAATACAACGATCTTTCTCCCGAAGACTCTTTCTGCCTAACAGCAAGAAAAATGATCGTTTATTCTTCATACCCGTACACTTACTAAGAATTTTGCAAACTTTATCTACAGGTATAGTCGATTTGAAATCGTAGAGTGTTGCGACGCCGGCGCCGAAACGCAAAGCGAGCCTTTCATACCCGGTTTTATCGAGCGTTGCGCGTGCGACGACGTTCCTGCTCTGTGTTCTCTGTATCCTCCTTCATCTCTCGGCCGCCTCTCTTACCCTCGCGCCCTTTCTCAAACTCACCAAATCTCTTGCCAAATATTCTGATTTTCGCCACTGACGCAGATACCGTCGCGTTTTCCCATCTTCCAACGTGCAGCCGCACTCGTATCCGAGAAACTCTCTCTAAAAATGAATTCCATGTCCTGAAAATATACACGGTTGAATGCTCGGCTACGACTAGACATGTGCATCATCAGCAGATCCTTCAACTGTACGAGAGTCAACGAAATCTACCTTTTTCACGAAAAAATCAAACGAACGAAAAATAGTCGCAATTATACTCATGACATTTATGATCCAATCGAGATTCATCGATCGAACGAATTCAAAAGTATTTTTTATGAATCGAAGAATCAGAATAAATGGCTTATTCGTGGTATAACAAAACATTTATTCAACACATTTTAACGCCAATCTATCCTATTAGTATACAGGCGTGTAATCCATACGAATAGTGCAGACGAAATTAACCAGCGATGTTAAATAACATCGAAAGCTGAGTGGAATTGGTAAAGGATCGTGAGATCGAGGTAAATGAATCCTGGAACGGGGGATTATACGTGCACAGGTATATATATATGCACATAATCAACGATATATACATATCTGCATATTTACATATGTATATATATATTCATATATAGAAGTATGTATCTCGTGTATACAGAAAGAGGACTTGCTTGCCCTCAGGTCTTAGTGGATCGATGATACAGTTTCGTAACGAGCAAGAGAGAGAGTGAGAGAGAAACCTTGAGGGAGAGAGAGGCAGAGAGTGAATGAGAGAATTGCCTGGGCCGGGCACGAGATCCCGTGGAAATCAGATTACGGGGGAGGCCGGATTACCGGTTTTTCGGAGTCGACGCGTATAGCCGCAGAGCACAGATATACGAGGAGCAATATGCATGTATAGATATATTACAAAGCCTCCTATGGACTGCCACGATTCTCATCCCCGGTGAAAATCTACGTACAATATACGTACCTTCTATGCTCCTAACAGATTTCAGGCTGTTTTGGCCCTTCGACGCACGATCCCTCTGGCTATATAATCTTTAACTATACCATATTGGGTTTTTCCGAACGCCTTCCTACACAGCCCACTTCTCTCTCACTTCTATTTTCCTCTTTGTATCCCATGTCCATTTTCTATTTTTCTCTCTTCATATACCTGCTCATTTTCATTTCCTGATCACTGATTTTTGCAAGCACAAGAGGGTTTTTCCAGGCTCCGCGATTATCTCGATTCACTCCTACATTTCAACTGTTTTCTCATAACCTAACCACGTGACTTTCACTAAACATTAAATTAACACCTCGTTAAAGACGTTTCCTTTCATATTGTATAGTTGTTTACATTTATTTGATTCTAGTCATCATCTCACATGTTGTTCTACTACTGTTGATCGTACTTTGTGGAATCGCGGAGGTAAAAGTACCAGGAATATTTATCTAAGAGTCACAACAGCACGTTTTTTTCTTCCACTTATTTTGTGGATAAAGAAACTCGGTCGGATGTGCAAAAAAGTGATTTAAAAATTAATTGTAAAATATTATTAATCTTTTTGCTGATTTATTTTCGAAGAAAAACAAACTCCTCAATAAATCTATGGGTACGGAAAATCCGAGTGAGCCAGACGAGCCATAAAATCAGGTGTCGAGTAAAGCCTATTTTGAAAATATGTTAATTCCGTCGTGTGTATACCTCCCGGTTCAAGGATATTCCAATAAAAATAAAAGAATTGGTATGTCTCTGAAGCGACCTGAGAATAAAGCACATATTTGAGTGATCAAGAGGCTCTTGAAACGTGGCTCAAAATTTAAAGTACCACTAGCAGGTAAAGCTCGACATGACACTTGTGTCTTTGTCTCTGTCCTACTTTTCGCAGTCCAACCGTTGAATCAGCTCGAGGCTAATTCGGCTGCAAAAAGGAACGAGATTCCTACACTCGCAAAAGTACAAAAATACGAATATCTATCAGGCGTACAGGATCAGGAAAAACATTGAAATAAAATTTCTCGACTATAAACCAGTCTTCTGGGATCGAAACCAATGCCAGCTCGTGTCTCCGAGTAACGAGCTAGGATGAGACAAGCAGCAGAAACAAGAACGTGTAAAATCAGGTGTCGAATCTATCCGCTATGGAGTGACGGGTATATTAAGGGGGGAAACCAGTTTAGGAGGCCGAAATTTTGTTTGTTTTTCGTGAATTTTTTACATATGGAATAAATAAACAGAATTTTTTTTTAATTTGAGAATATTTTATTCATGGTTTGAAATAGACTTGAGAATTTTTTGAAGCGATTTCCGCCGGAAACAGTGTCACTAGATCATGGACGATTACCATCGGAGTATTTTGCTGGTGGGCATTCCTGTGGTTTTAATTTTCATCTGTAATCATCACAATTTTTTTTTTTCGTTAACAACATATTTCCTAAGAATATGAACCTAATTCTGGAATTATATGATTATTAAAAATATGTTTTTTTATGCGAAAAAGGTGAAAAAATATGGTATAAAAACATAACATTGTCTTCAAACACCTCAAAAAAATGCAATTTTCAATTTTTTTTTACACAATCAGGTTCATATTCTTAGGAAATATGTTGTTAACGAAAAAAAAAAAATTGTGATGATTACAGATGAAAATTGAAACCACAGGAATGCCCACCAGCAAAATACTCCGATGGTAATCGTCCATGATCTAGCGACACTGTTTCCGGCGGAAATCGCTTCAAAAAATTCTCAAGTCTATTTCAAACCATGAATAAAATATTCTCAAATTAAAAAAAAATTCTGTTTATTTATTCCATATGTAAAAAATTCACGAAAAACAAACAAAATTTCGGCCTCCTAAACTGGTTTCCCCCCTTAAAGAGTAGAATGGAGAGGAGAAAAAAATGGAAGGGAACAGAGGTATCGAATGAGCCTGAGAGAAAATCCGAAACACATGTTTCACTAGTTGGGCTCATCCTCTGGACTCTCGGATACAGCTCTCTCTCTCTCTCTCTCTCTCTTTCTCTCTCTCTTTTCATTCGTCAGTGACAGGGAATAGCGTAAAACCCACGGGATTCCCCACAGGGAATTTCCCCATGGCTATATATACCTATACAGTATATTGGTAAAGTGAGGATGTATCGTTTTATATATCATCATATACGCCTATGTAGGATTCAGGGTTTATGTACTACCTGAAGTTATGCCTACGAGCATAACGTGTGTGTGTGTATGTGTGTATGTGGGCCTGGGTCTGTGTGTACATAATATAGAGAGGTCCGAGAATAATGGAGGGGATTGATCGGCCGAGAGGGATGCTCCGAGACAATGGGATACCAGCAAACCCCCCGCGGTCACTAGTGACCGTACGACCATCGCTGAATCGGGAGGTGGTAAATACTTATTGGGCCCAATTAGCCACTGACTGGTGGTGCATTCTCGCGCTTTTCTCGCTTTCCTTCCTGTATATATATATCTATATATTTATATTTGGAAATATACCGTTCCCAGCAGCCGGAGCGTGGAGAAAAATAAATAAGGGAGAACATTTATTCTCGTGGTGCTTTCCCATGAGAAGCGAAATTGCGTTTTTTCAATTAATTAATTAAAAATCAAACGAAGCAAATGTGCTGATTGGACTGAAATTCAATAACCGTCTGGCACTCTTTTTACAGGCAGAAATTGAGTTTGGTTAGTTTCATAGGATTCGTCCCCAAATATTCGATAATTTGGCAGAAGTTTCATCACATTTGGGTTCATATTTTTTTAAATTCAAACTTTATCAAGCAACACGGACTCAGGTTTTTTCGGCTCTCGGACATACCGCATGAAAATCAACGAGTCGACAAAAATAACGTGGAAAAACAAGACTGCAGTAATCTACCACGTTATTAAGAGAAAAATTTTCGCATCTGGAAAGTACAGGAGAGAATGTTGTATTGATAATGGATTACAGTGGCGTGTGTGATCCACGACGGGGAGGGAAGGATCAGGAGGAAATAAAATAGCAGAGAATTATTGGTGTGGTAATTCGTCTGATAAATGGTTCGATAAAGCCTGTTCATTCGCTGTATATATAACGGCATTCAAGTGTTTATATATATATACACATATTGTATTACGTTACACAAGTTATAATAACACAACATACATGTTTTTTTTCTCTATGTATAGATATATAAAGAGAGTGTTAATTCCAGCACTACATTACCCATTGTACCGTTCCATCATCGCCAACCTCAATTATTGTTATTATTTTTTTGCTCGTTTGTATTATTATTATTATTATTATCGTTGATATAGTAAACGCGGATTAATGAGATCGATTTATCGCGTGATACCAGAAAAACCTCACGCCCTCTCGCCGCTCGCTCGCTCACTCCCATTTTTTTCTTTCCTTTTCACATCAACCCCCCCGAATCTTGGACGAATGGGTAGAAAAAAGATTTTCCAACTTATTTGACAATTCCTAAAATAATCTTGAGTCTTCTCGAAATGTTGGTTCGATTCAGCAGCATATTTTGCTGTTTCGAGAAACAATACACACGCGAATCAATTAGTGTCGATAGATTTATCATTTCATTATTCGAATTCATCCGAATGGTTTCGTGGATAATGGACAAAACAATTTTTGTTCGAAAACTGCTCGGGAAAAGCCGACCGGTTGATGCTGTGGCGAGGGAAAAAAAAAAAAAAATTGTTGAGACCAGAAGAAGGGGTGTTGCGAAATAATGGTACAGCAGCCCAGAAGAGAAGCAGGCGCAACTCTATATAATGGGCAGACATATCGTTGTGGGATAATCCTTCGGTTTGCTGGTGTCGTGAGTCGTGTGTATATGGATGATTTTTGGACACGGGGGTTTTTGGTTCAGCAGCAGTAGCAGCAGCAGCAGCAGCCTATGGGGTGTTTTCTCTCATGCCTAATATGGCGGCTTTATTATTTAACGGCTTCCTAATGGGGCGTCCCCTAAACTCTCCGTGCATCCGGCAGCCAGCGACCCCGATTCACTCTCAGGGATATATGCGCTCCTACTTGTGTATTTACACGTAAACTCCTTTTAGCTGCGTGCTTATTGTGCTCAAAACCTCGATTTATAAATGTGTTAGCGCGTGTATATACTACATATAAACTCAATATAGTTGTAATATATTCAGAAGGTATAAGACTAATCCTCGTTGAATTCAATAGCCACCGGCCTCGTATTATCGACGTCCGCTATTATTGCGAAAAAAGAAAAAGCAAAAAAAAAATTCGTAAATGATCTAAAAAGATTACACGTATTTACGCACCCGACGACACCACCAGGGATATCTCGGCTTCGTCCTTTATTCGAGATCTCACCTTAACACGATTTTCTATCATAATTCGTTTTCGTTTACAAAGCTTCGCACAATTTTTGTTTCTTTTTTTATTTCTTCACTTCGATCAGCTAGATCGAGCTGAATGATGGAGAAAAATGAATAATCGAACCATTTCGTTATTTGTGATTTTCGACATGAATTATTTTGAAAAAATTGATTTTTATTTTTAACCAATGAAAATGACGATTAAAAGTATTGGCTTTGAATCGTGCTCGATTTTCTGTTAATATTCTTCATTCCCAGTCATCCGCGATTCATTTTACTCGCAAGCTTTTTTGATCGTCGAAACACGTTTCTAGTCGAAGCTCTCAAAATGATTTGTAACTGAAAACTGTTATGAAGGAAAGAAGTAAAAGTCAAATCTTGGTGGACGTATATGTATCGTTAAGAAGAGATTATTTCTGGTGACCGAAATTATTCGGAGACTGTGGTCGTGATAGCCGGGAAGTCAATTTGGAGAGAAGCACGCATGGGCGAAAGAGCGGTGAGCAGGCGCCACGGGGAAGACGAGAAGATAGAAAAATAAAGTCCTCCCTCTTGGTCGTCGTCTTCGTCTTTTTCGTCGTCGTCGTCGTCGCTGTCGTCGTGCAGTCGTTGTGAAAGGTGCAAGTGCGCTGGCGCCTTCGTCAAAGTTTTTCTCTTGAGTCTATTACTTGTTTGCTCAGGAGCATAAGGAGACAGAGAATGTTCCGTCACTCTACGCCGACTTTTGACTTCCTCGCGAGATGGTAATATTATATTAATGTACAGGCTGTCCTCAGAATCATCTTCTAAGAGGAGAGAAAGGTGAAGCGGTAAATTATGAGAAGAAATCTCCTCGAATAAGGCTTAGCGTTGGACGAGAGGATTGCTGAGACACTAGGAAACGAGTGATGGCCAATCGGTGACGTTTGCGTGTTTCAAAAATAAATTTTTGACAATTTCCCGATTTTGTATACTTCTAGAAAGACTCGAGTATGATTTTAAAGACACTCTGTATAGATTGGGCAGTATGTGGCTCACAAGGGGATGCGCGAGAAGAATGAAATTCGAAGCTTCTCCCGAGACGTTCAAGGATGAGTCGTATATATATATGTATACATGTATATACGATCGTTTTCGATCTTTCTCCGGTAGAAAAAGGACTGACTCAGAGATCAGCCCCGGGATGACGAGACGCATCTGCGTTGGCGCCACGTCGGATTTGTTTGTTTTACTTTTAGGGGGTTAAACTGGAGAGAGCGGAAAAGGTGGGTTGCTGCGGGAGGGGAAGAAAGGCCCACGGCGCTTATAACAGGCAGCATAACCAAATGCTTTCTCCGCGGCGCACGCATTCATGAAATATGTATCTCGCATCCTTTCCCAGCTTTATGTCTTGTAATCTCGATACACGTAGCTGATGGATTCCAGCGTTAAGATTTTCTCGGGGGTTAATGAGGTCGTTAACGAGGGTTCGACTTTATACACCGAATACGCCCACTAGCGTGGCTCGTTCTACGTAAAAAGAGCTTCTCTTCAAAACTTTTCTGACTTTTTTTTTTATTATTCAGTTCTGTATTTCATACATGGATACGTATATAATTATCGTTTGACCAGAAGCGATGGATCGGATAATATCGATGCAGGTGAACAGAGTGATTGAATAGATGAAAAATTGAAACTTATCATTTTTTAATTCAGCTTAGAAATTTTTATAAAAAATTTAAAAGAAAAAAGATTTAAATTTTCATCTTTCTCTCTCTCTCTCTATTCACGTGCTTCATGAAATTCTATACAGACAATCACCGTCTATGGATATAATCACCCGCGAATCATTCAATCGATATTTCCAATTGTGTAAAAAAAAAAGGTATAAAAAAAACTTGCCTCGTTGTATAGTCGTGAGAGAGTCACTCAGAGCGAATGATCAGGGGCTTTTAATCCCTCTCGTGAAACAAAATATCGCTGATGTGCTCTCTCTCTCTCGTAGATTTTTCCTTTCACTCTATCCCGCAGCAACGAAGCTGCACTGCACACGATGAAAAGCTCCGCAGAGAGAGGGCGGAAAACGAGATAGCTGTAGCTTTTTCTGCCTCAATACCATGTATATATGTCACTATATCCGCAAATCGAGTGGTTTTTCCCCTCTCGTACGAATTTATAAACCGTTCGTACTCGCATCCGGCTGACTTTTGCTTCCTCCCACCCTCTCTCCCTCGCTCTTTCTCTATCAAATTCGATCCTCTGTTCTCGATGAAACAGCCACGAGCGAGAAAATCGTTTATATTCAGCCAGAAACACGGCGCTACGATTCCAGCAACGTTTTCGGACTCATCCCTCTCACCGGTTCACCCTCCTCCCTCCCCCGCGCCGCAGTCAAGCTTTATGCATTTTCGCGCATTAATATATCCAACATTATCGCAATCACACGCTACGATGCTCTCGTTCTCGTATCTCTTTAGCCTCTCGTATATCTACGCTTTCATTTCTACAAAGTGTCCAAATATTTATAACTCCGATAAATCCTGAAGAATACAAGAGCAGAGTGCACCTTCATTCATTTCTGTGAGGTCAAGCCTCTGAGAAACAAAAAAAAGTGCTTGAAAATTTTATTTTCCATAACAGCCATAAAGAATCTTTATCAATATCTTTTTACTACTTTTTTAGACTCTCCTATTTCCATGATATTACCTCAGATCCAGAATTCGCTCATTTTTCTCAACAAGAAAACTTCAACTATTTTTGTCAGAGCCTCGAAAATATTTTTTTAAATTGTCTCGAAGATTTTTTTTAAATTGCTTCTGCCACTAAAAACGAAATTTTGCTGAAACCTTGAAATATTTTGTTGAATAAACGTTCAACAAAATATTTCGACTGAGCAACAAAATATTCAAAATTTTATTGCCCAGAGAAAAATTTTTTGTCGAATACGTGCAACAAAATATTCAAATATTTCAACAAAATTTTGTTTTCAGTGTGTGTTTTGATCTTCTAAATAAATCGAACCAAGTTATGATTGTAAAAATTGTTTTTTTTTTCTTCCATTTTGGCTAAGACCGTTGCGAAACATTTCGGACATCCTCTATATTGATAAATAATGTAGCCGCATCTAGTCGTCTACTCTCTGAAGCTCGATGCGTAACGCTGCATTCACATTTATTGCGAGTGCAGGTTCGGTGGGTACAAATTTATCGCGCTTTTAATACCCCCTCCCCCCTCCCTATCCCGTTCTACCCCGCTGCTTTTCCTCCCCAATGTGTGATATGGACATCGATCGACAGTTGATAAAGAGAAGGGCTCAGGTGTGATAACTCCGTGCCTGTTTCGTCGTATTCGTAACGCCATTTCGTTGATCAGCGGATCTCGTTTATCCCGAGGAAAAGCGTGTGTGCAGTATGGCATTTATGCTGGAACCGATAATTTTGTGGATGCTACAGACTCACCATCTCTTTTCCACTTTAATGTTTTGCCCTCCTCACGCATAAATGTATTCCTCTGCTCCCTCGATCCGCATCCTCGACACGTTCACAACAGCTTTTCAACACTTTTCACATACATTACGTTATTTTTTTTTCTTTTTATTATTTTTCTTCTCTTGAGCTTTACTCAATTTCATAAAAAGAAAAAAAAACAAAACGTGTTCGATAAAAAATGTTGAAAAATTGCGAATTTTTTTTCAAAGGAAATGCTTGAATCACAATTTTTTTAGTTGATCATTTCGTGGATCTTTACGAAAAGATACTGAAATTTAGTCAGGAAAAAAAAACAAAGTTTTTGGAGATCGCAGGTTACGATATTTTTTTCTCAGATCAAGCAAACGTGGGTTATCAGAGTCGAGCTTTGAGACGAGAAATATTTCGAATATCAACGAATTCGAGATTGAAAAACCCATATGTTTATTTTTCCAGTTTATTCAGCGTCCAATAATTCGATGCGAACAAATTTTCCGATCATCGAGTTCTCTCAATCCCATCGAAAATGATAATGACAAAAATTCTGAATCCCCACAGGGACATATACAGAGACACAGAGGCGATTCTCCAAAATTTGGTCGAATTATTGCTTCGCCAGTGAAATTTTTTAAAATTCGCGTGTGTCACGCGCCATTATGCTCCGAAAATTCGTTGAAATATATGGAAAAATAGCTATTTCGTGTTATTCAAATTTACTCGATTCATTCGTGCTCGATCGAATCCCTCTATTTTTTTTTCCATAAAGAGTAGTAGGATATTGAGTGACTGAATTTTATATAGTTATTCTTCGCGTATTTATAGCGAGGCAAGAAGAATTTTTTTGTCGGAGAAGCGTTAAGAGCTTGCTACAGTTTCTTGTTTTTCTTCTCTTTCCGAAGTCTTCTCTCGAGACTTCTCTATACCACTCTATACCACCGGACTCGTCAGACATTTTCTGTATGTATCCGATGTCGCGTACAGCAGAAGAAGAAGAAGAAGAAAAAATATGTATATTTCTATTCCCGTTTGCATTCCGCGGGGGTGACTTTCGTCAATTTGTGCCACGTCAAGAGATTCTCAAAAACACATTTTAAACGGACGAATAAAACACTGAATAGTGTTTCCAGCATACGACTTTCTTCGACTTTACTCATTCACAAAACGACAAATATTCAACGTCAAAAGCATCCCGAGGAAATGGAGACTTTCCAAATGGAAATACGATATGTCGCAGAACCTTTTTTCTTTCTTTCTTTTTTTTTTTCTCTTTCCTTTCTCACCAACTAAATTGTCCCAAGGTGTTCGACGTTATGTCTCTCCGAGCTCATCTCGTCGCGTCTCCCCCTGGCTGTCTCTCAAGGATTTCACTATATTCTTCCAGACGCAAAGTTAACTTTCCGGTTGAACTCCATGACCAACCGGTTTCAAGTATTTTCTTCAACTCCAACATGCTTTAGTACTTTTTACGTAATTACTTGATGCATCGAGTCTTCGATCGAACGATTGGCTTCTCGAGGCCCCATCAACGAATCAGCAAAATTTCATCTAATGTTTGCAGAATTTCTACCAACCATTCACCTTTTTGAGACCAGTAAAAACAATGATTTTGACGTTTAAAAAGCAACTGTTTAACCGAATTAAGTTTGAAGATGTTTGAAAACAAGTGTACGTTTCAAAATCGATCCTATCTTGATAAAATAGTACCTCGCCAACTTCATTTGAAGTTGAGCGAGCTGTGCGTCCACGGTTTATAGTAGCTACAGTCAAGAGCCCTTGGATATCTATATGTATAGGGGCTGGGTAAGGTCACATCTGGAAGTAATTACTCGCCAGGGTTGCAAAACCATCAGAGCCGGTGGGAACAGGTCCCTGTGACAACTAACCCGCATATAATATATTGTACAGCATGGTGCGATGCCGATTTTTCTTATGGCACTCTCGAGAGGTTTCCATCGAGTAGACTCGAATATTTTTGAGTCTCATTTTCCTCTCTCAGGTGCAACGCGGAGTAAGGACCTTTTGGCAGGATCCTGAACAAGTCCCAAAATACAAGTTTTTATATATATATATACGTGTACACGTAGATATATAAGTGTATATAACTAGTGTGTAATGTGTATAAGACGAAGGCGTGAAAATGAGCTACCACTTCTGGAACGTGACGATTCCATAAGAACCGGGATTAGTGGTTGTAGAACGCTATATATCGACTCTGACCACTATATATATATATATATACGCAAGAAACATACAGATTTATTTGGCTGAAAGAGAAATGGACGATAGGATCTTCCGTGTCTTTCTTAACCCGAGATTACCAGGTCGAAGCCTCGGGAACTCCATTAAAAAACATCAAAACTTTTTCCGTTCATTTTTTTTGCGTATGAATATTCATTTTATTTCAGTCACAGTCCTGGCCAAATTCACATTTGGCTGAATGATCGATCGGTAGATTTTCGGAGTCGTTGAATAATTGCCAAGTCCCAATCGTCGTTGTCGATCGATTTGTTTGTTCAACATTCCAATGACACTTGGGTGCTGATCTTTGTGTTATAGAATCGTTATTTGGAGCATTGCGATAAAGCTGGGCTTAGCTTCGGTTCCGCTAGTCCGTGAGATCTCCGCAAAAGGTAAAAATGATCTCTTTCTCTGCTCTGGCTCTCTTTCACGAGTATAAGCCTTCTGCCACGAAATACTCATATATCCTCCTCGCACTTGTTACATTCACTTCGTTTCCCTCTCTTTTTCTCTCCGGCTGCTGGTTTACCAGAGGGGGTTGAAGAAAAATAGCCGATTAGTTCCCTTTAAATAGAGACTGGTTCACGTTGACCAGCAGCAGCAGCAGTAGCCCTGCAGCAACGGTAGCGATTTCTACCGATAAGTTCAAATCCGGAATTTCTCGTCAGCTGCGGTTTTGTAGCACTTTTCATACCACGAACGTGCCTCGTCTCGAATTGCGGAGACTTGCACGCATTCACTATGCCTTTAAGCATTGTGTCGACACGGTAATATACACGAATAATATATACCTTCTAATATCCGGAGAGTTGACAAATGGATCACTGTCTGAGATTAGTCTCTCCGAAAAGTCCATACATCGCGATTTTTAGCCACGAAAAGGTCGAAAGCTTCTTCTAATTCGAGGCATAAAATCGTTGTCCTGCGCCCTTTCGTGCGTCAAAATCCTGACGTAGGTTTTCTGGACTATCCTTATATATATATATATGTATACTCGTTTGAGAGAATCTCGTCAAATAGAAAGAGATTTTCTTTTTCTGGCATCGATGCGTGCTGACCTCTCGCTCCTTCTCTGTCATTATTCCTGGTAAGTTTTAAGAAGAGCACTAAATAGTGTAGCCGATTTGTGTGACATTGAAAAAACGACCGATGGCCACTCATCTCGAGGCGTTTACGTGGAATAAAAATAGATCGCGGAAAGAGATCTCGTCATGGGATCGCTCGTTTTTTTTTTTTTGACATTGGCCAAAAGAAGCTGCTCCACCATCGATATACATATAATCTCTTGCAGTATGTGGTTGTGAATGATCGAGAGTGAGAACTGATGGAGAGCATTGATCGTAAGCGGCTTGGAGGTGAGAAGAACGCAAAAGCTATAATACGCTCTGATGCCTCAACACAAAACACGCCCTCTCGAGAATATTCTTTGTACCAAATACACTCTCTATTCATCGTTTTTTCTCAATGAGATATATATACTCCCTAAAATCCACACCTAGTACATATTTTTGCGTGTCGCCACAAAACTTCTAGTTCCTACTATTTAACACGGTGATGATGTGTGCGTAAGTCTGAATGCTCTGGTCCATGTATCGCGACGTCGATCAAAGCACGGAAGCGTATTAGAACACATTGAACAGATTTGACCATTCGTTCTACTGGTTCGATCTCCAGTAGTTCTACTAACTTCGTTTTCCAGATTCCTCAGCACATCTCCTGTCACTGACATAATGATTTATCTCGAATCTCCAATTGAACTAAAATCGAACGAAATGACATCAACATCGTTTGGCATCATCATGTTTCTCGAATTTCCAATTTAAATAAAATCGAACGAAATGACATCAACACTGTTGGGCATCGGCAGCATCATTTTTCCCGAATTTCCAGTATAAATAAAATGAAACAAAATGACTAAATCAGTTGTTTAATCACGAAATGAATTTATCGCGAGTTCAACAAGAGTAATGACAGTTACACTGTTTCGCTACTAATCAGACGCGATTTGGCTGCTCCAGAATCCCTGCTGTGTCAATAGAATTCATAATCAAATGATTTATGAAGCGTGATTGGAATCAGAGCGAAGGATTCAGTGCATCAACGCAGAAACGTTCTGTATCAATGGGAACTTTAAAAATAGTTGATAGCAAAATGAATTCTTTTGCACGAATCCATGATTTATAGGACTCTGTAATAAAACTGGAGGGTGCAACATAGCTCTGATAGAGTTGGGGCTATGAGTATTTTGTCTGGAACAGCCTATAGACGTATTTATACGTTAGCCAGCGGCGTGCTGATGCGTACGTAATCCCTCGGTGCTTAACGATAGCATCGGTGGGTTTTATTTTCATTATTCAGTTGTGTTCGCGACGATCATTTCATCCGTATATATCTATACATCGTTGAGTTACTCTCTCGCGTTCAGCATCATCCCCCTTGTGGCCACAGCAGCAGCAACAGCAGTCCGGATCTGGCTTACACGCGTAACACCGTGTTTCCATGTCGGTTTAATCAGATAAAACCTCCACGAGGCTAGCACGAGCTTACACACTCGGAAACCTCCGAAAAACGAGAGAGAGCAACACCCTGCTGCTCCGATTTAGCTGAGTGCGTACAGCACCGAGAGTATTTCACTCAACGAATATGTTAAAACGCCGAAAACACAGGGTTCCTCCTGTTTCGGGCTTTATTTCTCACACCTTTTTTTTATAACAATCATTCACGAGGATCAATCCGAATCGGAAATGCACTTACACACTGAGCCCGAATCGCGTTTCCACCGTTGTTCACACTTGTCACATAAAACCGCTCGTCAAACCTGGACGAGAAGCATCACCATGAATAATTATAAACACTACGTTGACCCCTTGTCACCGAATCCGAAATGGTTGAAAGAAATATAGATATATGAGTTGTGAATCGGAGCCACCGAAACGTGTCCGTCATAACCGTTTTTTTTTTCTCCTAAATAAAACACTTTATCGCAAAAATCTGCTCTTCTGCTCCATCATTGTTTCCTCACTGGAAGATTCAACTAACAATGAGATGAGATCCATCCCATCGAATTCAAAATCGATGATGTTTCGGATCTGTTCAAATTCGGCATCTGTCAGATTTGTTCCAAAAAGTAAAAGAATTTGGACCGACTGCAAGCGGGTTAAGCAGAGCACGGAGATTCCATATTTGAACTTGATATTGCTCGAAGCGATTCGGTGAATTTATTTCGGAATCAGAAGCAGGCTAACAAAGTAGTGTATGAAATTTCGGAGCAGCGATAAATATACGGCATTGGTTGATACTTCGCGAGTCACAGATAAACGTTGGAGTAAAGTATTGGTCGACGTTGTATATATATATAGAAAGGGTAGATTCGAAGGTTTGAATCAGAGGAGAACGAGGGACACAAATCAAGCGAGGCTACTCTCGACTGCCGCCACCGCCGCCGCCACCTTCGCCCCTGCAATTACACGCGTTGCGCTCGCGTGTAATAACCGAGCACAGAACGGTGTAATATATCCAACCAGCAGCCAACCACCCTGAAGTAAATGCTCGTGTGTGGATCATTCTCTGAGGCATGGAGATCGTTCTCCAAAGAGAAAGATACATATAACGCGGTATTATATTCATGAACGTCGTCCGAAGGTGCGCTTATTCTTAGCGCGAAAAATCAAAAAAATTCTTACACTCGCTCGCGCTCACTACTTCACTCCTTTTCTAGTAGCTGACTGATGCTTTTTATACTTCGCGGAATATGATCTCGCCGGCTCTATATCATCGGACACTCACATCTGTCGAACTCTTCCCCTCTTTTTATCTTTGTATGTACCGAGAATCGTACGGATCTCTCTCGTTTTATTTCAGTCACGAATCATTCTTCCCTTTTCTCTGTCGATATGATACCGCTCTGCCGCTGTTCTTCCTTTACTCGCGATTGAAAAAAAAATCATCTTCAGCTCCTTTCATTCTTTTTTACTCGCGTGCGTATGTGTGATTCTCTCTCCTCTCTCTTTCTCTCTCTCTCTCAGTCGGTCTGTCTCTTCTCATATATATGTAAATATGTATATAAATCTATATATGTTTCTCTGGCTCCGGTTTCCTCGACGTTATCTGTTCGTTTCGCTCGTTACTCTCTCCTTCTTTGGGGCATATAGTTCGAGCTCGAATCCCTCTCGAGAATAATTTACGATCGATAATTAGCGGTATCTATCGCTGCCGGCGCCACAAGAAAACACTGCTCTCTTCGCACCCTCACCTCTCCTCCTCTCGCTCCTCCTTACAACGTGTACGTACATACATTAAAGTATACCTTGTATAAAATTTTATAGATACGCCCAAGATTACACGCCCATATAACGCTCAGAACATATCTCTGACAGTGATATTACAGGGGGCATGCGATATGCTAAAAACCCTTTCTTTCTCTCTCTCTCTCTCTCTCTCCCTCGAATCAAATTAAAAACGCTTTCGTTATGTCTCATAATAAATTATTTTTTTCACGCTTTCTGATCTTTGCTCCATATTTTATTTGCATTTTTACCAATTCCAGGCATCGTTTTCACAAATTTGATTTTTGTCGTTAAAGTGTTGAGGAAAATATAAATTATTCTGGGGTTTGATGACGATTATAAAAATTGGGATCTCGGTGTGGATGAAAAACGGTTTTTTTTTTCGTTTTTTATAGAATTTTAAAGAAATTTTCATTTCTCGATCATTTTTTGAGATAATTTTGAAAAATTCTTCAAATAAGCGATTTTTAAGGGTTTTTTTTCCCCACGAAATCTTCAGTTCGTAAAAAAATGATCGATTTCTAAAATCCACTCGAAAAATATGCAGAGTATGTAAAAAGTTTAGCAGGCAAATTCGTTGTGAATGGAAATGGCACTCAAAGAAGATCGAATAAAAAGAAGGAGAAAAGGAGCTAATTTTTTGGGTCCATCGTGGACAAAATGGTCTACTAAATAACGTTTTTTTTTTTAATAATTCGAGACATTTATTTGAATTCACCGAGTGACTCGGTGATCATTTTGTATCTTTGCTTCCCCAGGTCCCATTCCCTTTAATTAATTGATAGGTGAGCGTCAATTAAGCGCAACATGTGCTCCAGCAGGGAGTGAAAGAATCGGAAAAACTGCTGGAATTGGACAGATGGCGATACACCTAACTGGAACGATCCCTTCATTTCTTTTCGATCACATAGCTTTTTCGAGGACGACTAAAACCTGCTTCTCTTTATCTCTGTCTGTATATAGGTTCACCTTTTTTTTCTTGATTTCTCTCTGTATCGGGCGATGGAGGTGTTCGTGTCGAGAAACAATTAACACTCGTGCGAAAAAAAAAATGAAAGGAAAAGGCACGTGCTCGTATACTTTTCGTATAGAAAAACAATTCTCCAAAATATTATTATCTCTCATCTCGATATTCTAAAGGGCAGAAAAAAAAAATAACGAAAAAGTCTTTTCAATTTCGATATATCTTGCAATGCTTGTCACAATAACTAATGATTAATCGACGCGGAAAATGCTTTTCATTATCGCGATTCGAATGAGATTACGTTCTGCTTAATCAATCTGTGACATTATTTCGTATCGCGAACGTATAATCGTTTGTTATTTTGACACTTCGGACTCATTATGAATAAATCAAGAATTTCTACTAGAAAAAAAACGAATAAAAATTTTCTATTCATGCACGATAATTTGTACGAGCAATTTTTATAAAATCCTCGACAAATCTTGACTAGCATTTGTAAAAATCGTTACATCACTTTGTTGAAACACTGCGAAAGAAAAAAATCATCGTTATATTTTATTCTCGAAAAAAATACGCGATAGACAATTTTTTTTTCTCAAATTCCCACTCGTTAGCGAGTGATAATTAATTTCCGAAAAGAAAAAAATGAAAAAAAAAAATAGAAATAACATAAAGTAGGAAGAAGCGGCTAATTGTCGCGTATGAGAATTGTATTACGACAGGTCGAGGTGTAAACAGGCGGGCCACGTATTACGAGCCAGTAAACCGTACGGTTACACCGAGTGAGGAGGAAGGGAGGGGGGGGGGGGGGAGAAGAGTGAAAAAGGCGAGAAAAAAAAATAGTGAACGAGTTGGTCGACTCGTTCGGTCTCGTGGATGTGGAAGAGCGGAAACCGGAAGTGGCTGTCATAGCCGCTGGATACACAAACACGTCGCGCCATTCTCGAGTTATTATATGTTCACGCTACGGATGTTTCGAAGAATAATTCTAATGCATGTAACGCTGATGATTGCGCAGGAGCAGGCTCGAAAAAGTTTCTTCCGTACGAGATTGCAAGAAAAACAATAAAAACCGATGAAAAAAAATGACCAAACGTAATCGTTTGTCTCATTCGTTTCTTGTGCAAAATTCTTCACGTACATTTGTTTGTTTGTTTTTTTCTTTCGTACTTTTACCACCTGAGAATGCAACTGCAGGCGCTTTGCAGTAGCTGCATTGTTGAGTGACTGGCATCGTTGATACGGAACGAGAATGGCATTTGATACACATATTTTTATTCAGTTCACCTGCATATATGCGCCTCACAAACATTTTTCATTCTCCGAACACACCATTCCTTCTCATCCGCGAATCTAAAAAAAAAAAAAAAAAAATTCAACAATTTATTTTCAATTACCTTAAACTGTCGTCATCGAGATCGTCTCATTTCCGCATTCAGATTATTCAATAACAATGCAAATGGAACTTAATTCTCAACCGGAAATCAATTTTTCTATGTTATCCCATAGAAAAATTTTAAAAATTTGATCCAGTCGGAATTATCAAAAAAAACCATCGTCACGAATGAAAAAGATGAAAAAAAAAAAAAAAATCATCAGAGATTCTCTACAAAAACAAGAATAATCGAATAACAAATCGCCACGAAAAAAAAAAACAGTTAATTTATGAAAAAAAATAACGTTTCCAATGAACCGGGCGTCATGAAACGATAACTAATATCTTCGAATAAGAAAATATCGTAAAAATACAAGGGTGTTAGGACATTAGAATCGATACAATATAAATAAAGATATATTTTAATGCCATGTGGTCAACACGAGTAACTGCGTGAAACATTCTCACTTTACTCTTTCTCTCGTTCCTCGTTCTATAGACGGTTTAGAGAGTTTCTCTGGCGGCGTGGCACTCGCCCGGAACTGCCGGTGATATTTATGCCGCGCGTTAACTGTCCGCCCATTCAGCAGTAAAAAGGGTTTCTAAGCTCGCATCAATTTCACGTTTCTCCTCCGCGTATTCCTTATTATATACACATATAAATTTGCCTGTTTGTGTATGCGTGCACGAAGCGCTCCCAGCGGTGCTGTCTGTTGCCCGGTGCGAAAAGGGCGTGAATATTTGAAACGGATATCTATCTTTCCTCCCGGTCGCTCCAGTCCCATTTCTAGCACGTTCCTACACACTCCGTTCGATATTAAAAACCTCCGTGCAGATATCGAGCATTGAAACGAGCAGGATTCGCCTTAAAAATCGGAAAAAAGTGCTTTCGCGATAAAAGTCTGACTTTAGAACTTTTTATGAAAAAAATGTTACCGCGATGTACGAATACGTTGACTCATCCGCGGGAACAGGATTCTCCGATTAATTTTAAAAATCCGTGACGTTCGCAGGCTCGAACACTTTTGTCGCTGAAATTAAGTCGATTTATTGACACTAATGAAGAATTCAAAAAGTTTTAAATCTCATTCGACCGAATCAGATGTTCACATCGAATACACAAGTTCAAAAAGAAATATTCTGTGTTCGAAATGAGTAGCTAGCCGTGAAAGGATAAACAGAAGAACGAAATAAAATTGCAACGGAAATAGGTACAGTGTTGGGTGAATCAAAAGGGGCGAAATGGAAGCCCATTATATACGTTTGTCTTTTCCAAACGATTTGCGTGCTCTCGACTATTCGGTATTTTCTTATTCACAGACGATTTGAGAATTTTTTCGAGGTTTTCGCTTATCGGTACGATTCTCCTTGGAAGGAAGAACTACTCTGGAGAACAAGACTAGCGAGAGCTTTGTTCGAAATTCGGTATAATGTCGGATGTATTTGGATCACGTAGTACGATATGTCAATATAAAGGAGTTGATCGGAGTCCTGAATACAAATTTCTTGCTTGCTTATATTTCTGTATACGTGGATGATAGAGATGAGGATCAGCGTTAGGAGAAACCGAGACACCGGTGCAGGAAACGAGAGAGAGAGAGAGAAGCTCTTGATGCTGATGGCATGTTTCATTGGTGTTTGTGTGTGTGTGAGCGAATTTCTGGCACGCCATTACTCCACTGACGTGTTTTCATGTAAGCAGACATGTGCGCCCACCGCATACACGACCAAAAATCGTCCGATCTCTCGTAAACACAAAACCAGGAACGCGAAGCTTGTTATCCTAAATACACGAAATCCTTTGGAGATGTTCCATCTTCTCGGCTTTCTCTCTTGCGCAGACACCGCGCTCCAACGTTTCTGTACAGACAAGCCCAATGCTGGACCCCGTCGTCTTGGGATAATGCTAGACAAATTGACGATTCAATCGGGGGTGAGTTCCAGGAGAGATAGAGAGAGAGAGAGAGAAAGAGAAAGAACTGCTATGTGACATTCCACCCTTTGTAACACTGAAATTCCCTTCTCCGCCTTCCAGGACGATCTCCTCAACCCTCCGGACTCGATCAATTTGTATCAGATATGGAAATTCACTATCGTACGATTGCCGTGTCCACCAATCTCTCCAAGTCCGCCCACCGTCTCTTTTAAGACTTGTTATCGTTCGACTGAAAGGATCTCGTTCATGGAGCACCGTCTACTTACGTGGGATCTTTTGATCACTCTTCGGAATATCCAATTCTATTTTTTTTTGTTTTTTCGGGAAAATCTATATTTTGGACGAAGAAGAAGGAAGAAGAAGAAGTGGGACATTGAGATGGAAAGAAGAATTAATAATCCGTGGTTTATGTGTAAGCTTATGATTTCGAATTGGGCTAAAGAGGCCTCGATGATTTCGATATTTTGCTAAAATTGATGAAGCAGTAAAAACAATATGTTGGAAGGTCTGTTTATAGAATAAATATTGTAAAAAATAAACTAAAAATGATGTGGGAAGCGGTTCATAAATTTTTATACAACGAAACTTTATGCATGCCGAGAGAGTATATATTTTGAAGCGAATTGAAGCCTCCACGTAGGGTGTGAGGACGATATGAAACAAGTGAGAGTTGAAAGGTAAATTGCGTAGCACGCTGAAGGCAGCAAAGAGGCGTTCCTGTCATATCTGTCCCCTTTTCGCGACTGAAGCTCGATCATCGGGAATATGGACCGAGATGGAAAAGCTAGTAGAGGAGAAAGGGCGAGAGAGGAGGGAGAGAGCGAAAGGCATTGAGAGTGAAGGAAGGATAGAGAAAGAAAGAAGAAAAAAAATCACAAAAGAGAAAGGAAGAGAGAGAGAGACCGAGTAAAATAAAAAAAAAAAAGGAGACAAAGAGAAACAGTGTGAAAAAGCAAATTCGAAAGGGTGTGACGTGAGATTCTCCGATAGAGAGGTGAGAGAGATTGGAGACAGGAAGAAAGAAGTCTGGGCTTTATTTTCCTCCTCGTCGTTGTTGCTTTTTTTTTCTGCTTCTTTTTTTTCTTCTCTCGTACAACATCATTCCGATGCCAACTTCTCGTCGCCTCTTCGCATTCTCACGATCTTTGAGATTTTCTACTCGATCGATCGACAGGCTTAAGGTCAAGCCTTGACCAAGTGTGGGCTTTTAGCATACGTAGAAATATATATTTCATTTTATAATTTTTCTCACGATCTTTGAGATTTTCTACTCGATCGATCGACAAGCTTAAGGTCAAGCCTTGACCAAGTGTGGGCTTTTAGCATACGTAGAAATATATATTTCATTTTATAATTTTGTATTCATCAATGATTTCGTTAATGAAATGTTTTTTTTACATTCTTCGAGCTTCTTTACATTCCTCGCGCCCTTTGCCAGAATCGTATTCGTCGTCGCGTTCAACTGCATGCCACTTTATCTTTCATGCCTCTCGCGTTTTTTTCTTCATGTGTCTTTTCGAAATGCTCTCGAGGGTCGAAGCGAGCGTGCATATATATATATATATATATATATAAATACGGAGGAAGCCGTTCGGGCGAGCACTATAAAATATTTGCTTTGGTAATGAGGCCAGGATGCTTGGAAGGTAGTGGAAGAGTTATGTACATTTTTCATGCCCTTGTGTGATGCACTATATGAAGAAGCGGGGTAGGTAAAGAGATATAAAAGTGTGAGTTTGACGGAGGTAAAAGAAAGCTCGAAGAAATACGAAGATTTTTATTTTCACGTGTGTATATATATATATTCATATATATGTAGAGTCATATATGTAGCGTATATATTCGTAGGACAAATAGGGAAATCAGGACAAACCCTTGCTCCGTGTCTCTCGTCATCGTCGTCGTCTCTGCTGCCAACCCCTATTTTATGATTCTCCTGTCGCGCGTTCTCCGCAGGCCTCAGAAGGGTGAATTATCGTTACGTATTCTCGTTCACTTTTACCGAGATCGACCTCGTACAAGGATTCACCGATCCTAACAATTTGAAGGCTTATTTTAATTTTTATCACGTTCGAAGCGTGAAAAAAAAAACAATAGTTTTTAAGCTTAAACGGAAAATTGGACTACGAAAGAGCAATAGAATCGTTTGAACACATTTTTTCATTGCGAAACTCTCGTTAATCGTACATGGGAAAAGAATGGTAGAAAAAAAAATCAATTCCTTTCTCCAAGATTATTGTTGGAGTCGCGCGATCGGAGGGTAAAAGTGATTGGATTCCGGCTAGAAATATAATGCGAGCAAATACAAAAATGCATTCTCCGATCACGTGGAAAAAAAAAGGTGAGGCCCATAGCACACTCGGTTCGAGCGTTAATCAGGTTATCGAATTCTCGAGCCGTCAGCGAGGTATTTTGATGCAAAGATATACACACACACACACACATACACATTCTCTCCTCGTTTCCGTTCGCATTGCATCCCCTTTCTCTCTTGCTCGGTTGCGGCCAAGCATAGCACGTGGACGCGTACGCCCGGCGGGACACACGCGGTAGGGGCCGCCATTCAAGATCTCTCAAGGAATATACGGACAAGGACGCAAACAACTGGAGAAACGAAAAAAAAAAGAAAAAATAAGAAAAAGGAAAGAGAAGAAAACAAAGTTCAAGATGAAAGAAGAAAAAGTAAATGACGAGAATCTCTCGGGATGACCGATTATGATGAAGCGATTCCTCGCACTCGATGGAACGCGCCTCTCGTAACCCGGACCGACAAAACAATATGGCGATCCTGGCATCATCATCATCATCATTATCATCATCATCATCACATCAGGATCGCACCGGCTAAACCAGCGAGAAGAACGTACGTCAGTCCGACTGTCTATTGCCTCAATATAAACATATATATATATATATATATAGATATATATATTCACGCACACGTATCTATAAATACATTTATACAACCACTCACTTTTTCTTCTTTTATTATATATTACATAGCAGATACAAACGCTCTATACATCCTCTGCATCCCCATTGGCAATAATTGAAACACGCGATCCTGTACTTACGATTATACGATAATGCTCGATACTAACGTACACACTCGTATCAAATGTACACGCGCGTGTGCTTGTGTGTGTACACCGAACGATTTTTTTTATCCAGTGAAAAAATTTTTGCATCTAAAAATCGGGAACCAGAGTGGTACCGGGATCGTCTGAACTAGTGCGTTTTGTAGACTGTTGAAAAAAAAAACATTTCTGGACTCAAGTAATTCTAATTATTTTATTTAAACAAGACGAATTAAAATTATTCACGTGAAATTTGTAATATTTTTTATTGGATGAACCCAAAGCATTGGAAACGAGTAATTTACATTTATTACAACCAGTGTGTTGCTCTTTGGTACAAAAATAAAACCATTGAACGAAATCGATCGAAATAATAGAAATAACCTGTGTCAGTACAAACAGTTATTGAGATCGATAAAACAGTTCGATTTATGGAACTATGTTGTCAAAATCTTTATCCAATTACTCATTTATTAAACTGAATCGAATCGACCGATTGTTTGTATATTAATCGTACAATTGAGTCCATTAAAGGTTCATTGTTTCTAATGATTCGCTATTAGCTTTCATGAAAACATAATATTTGTGTCGAAAACATATTTACCGTATACCAATCATGAATAACCGGATAACATACAAGTAATTGATTTATTTGCATCAAATACATTTCACTTGGTCTAAAAAAAAAAAAAATTTCAACACTGTATTTGATAAATAGTAGAATTTCGTAAGAATGAAGAGAAAATCAAGGTAAATAGCCGGTACGTCACTTTCGAAACTCGGTGAATATTGAAATAATGACACTCGAGGATTCTGGTTCCTATTTTTTTTTTGGTACATACATCGAGGATGAAGTTACGGATTCTGTGGACGTTGGAACATTGATATTTACCGTTAAATAAATACGTCGAGTGTACGCTAAATCAAATAAGAATTTAAATTCTCGATAGATGTATATACGTCTGGAGAGTGTACAGGCATATATATGTACAAATATAAATAGGATGATGATGATCCGATCGAATCGTATGACGCACCGAAATTCGTGCGTGTCAGATCGATCATGCGAGAGTGAGAAAGATGAGAAGTTTTGGGCGGCGATGCGGGTTGCGTTGGTCTGCCCCCAAGGATGAGAGATACCGATTCCCTGCTGCGAGACACAGGACACTGTTGGTTTGTCCGGACAGTCTTTTTCTCTGTATCTTAATACGGAGCTCTCGCTCCGTTCACCCCGAACGGGGTGAATCGGCCGATCCTCGCAAGAGGGATATATACCATATGAATATCCCCCTTCGGATACTTTGAACTTAAAAAAACATGATCGCAAGCAAGCAGCGTTATATAAAATATATGAGTACACATATATATATATATATATACACGGGTGTCTACTTGTTAAATTAATACATATGTGTGTCTGCACGAGACACGAGAATACAGCGTTATCCCCTGGCGCGTACGCGATCAGAACTGTGTGGTGAACACGGTGATGACTTTATCGTGAGAGGTTCCGACACGAAATCGCACCGACACAATCTCAAACAAGATCCCCCCCTCGTACGCGCTCTCACTTTTCTTTAATATATATGCTCGTGAGTATATATGCATATGTGAAGAAAATATCATCAACGTGACTGGATTTCAGTGTCTCGATCTCTCCCAGGAACGGAGATATACAACCAGTCATCATTGACGAGGAACGTTGCGACGGTTCAAAGGCCACTTCGTTTCTGACTTCATACACTTTCCTCTCTCTTTTTTCCTTGTGCACCAACTTTTTTCTGCTCGATATCATTGTCTAATGAATTAGCCTGCTTTTTTTTTTACAAAAAGAAAAAGCCTGACGTTTCGGCTTTCAATTGTTCTTGATACGTCAGCTACGTTGCGCGGATGGCGGAAGGAGAACTCGACTCTACTTCGAAAATGTTCTCACTAATATCATCCCCTCGATCCCGATTTTCCTCACCCTTCGTTCTCGTTTTGCAATACCGCACGTGTCCAAGATTACAGGCTTGCACCGAAAACTCTACGCTGGCTTCATTCCATATTCGACCAAGTCCGTACCAGGGAATTTGACGGTTCACCCTTGTACCGAAGTCACGTGGAAGATTATTTAAATTTGACACCCGCTTCGAAGAAGACTCGGTTCTTGGGCTGAACACCCTCCTCCTCCCTCCCCTCACCCTTTAAACTGATTTTCGAGACTCGAAATACATAGCTGCTTCACAAATGGTAACACGGTTCAACGGGAGTAACGATCGAATTAAATGGTCATAAAGTAGAATCGAATAGATCGAGTTCGTTTCGTTTGAAGCTAAAATTATCAACAATATTGCAAAACTCAATTAAACGGTTATTCGCAACAGCAAAAACGAAGTTTATAATTAGCTAATCATTTCGTCTTCCAATCGTCTCGGATTGCTTTTTTCATAACGACAATTTTCTCTGCCTCTCGTAAGATCGAACGTTGCAAAAGCGGGGTACAGCGACGTGGGTAGAGCGGGCTATACTTTTCAATTTTTTTTTTTGTTGTTTTGTTTCAATTTTATTATTTTTATTTCGCATGCACTTCGCTCACTTGTGGTGGCAGCGGCAGCAACGTCGAATAAACATGCCAGGACAAGCAATTTAGAATATTAGAAGTCGAGAAAGGTTCCCCTTTGCACATGCATATATGCTCCGATATGCGAGCACGTATAGAAGCTTATTCGTCTGTCATCCACGACTGAGCTACGATGATGACGTTCAACCACAGAATGGCTGTAGGTGCATCATATGCTCTCGTACGGACCCCTTCATCCCCGCACACGCGGACCTTGTGCCGGAGCTCGCCGATGCTAAACCCAAAGTGGCGAGACGATGCATACGCAATTGCTCGAACAATCTCGCAACCACAAATTCCCAGTGTATTGGAACGACGATCAGGGAGAAAGAGAAAGAGAGAAAGATCGAAAAACCACGGGAGAGAAAGATGCAAGAGACGTGTGTTTCATTCATTTAGTCACGCTGAAGAGGATTTAAGTTGTTTCGTGTTTGACATAAGAGGCAATATACTCGTTGATGTTAGAGAGAGAGAGAGAGAGAGAGAGAGGTGAAGAACATTTGAGATCCTTGTAGTAATTAACTTTCGTTGAATTTCTCAAAGAAATAACAATCAATAAACATTTTCTGTAATTCCAAACAAAAATTTAACGTTTTATTACTCATTCAAATCCCATCAACTTACTGCCAATCAAGACCGAATCGTCTCTGCATTTTTCTCTCATGCTACAGCAGCTCTTTCTCTCTCTCTCTCTTTCTTGATTACGATTCAATCGTCAGAAGAAGTTTTCATTCTAATTCTGCTAGATGATTGAAGTGTGATCGAGACACTCGATCATTAATGACCTCCCATTTGGAAGTTGGAAGAGAAGAATTTTAAAAAAATCGTCAAAGCTTTTTTTCCAGGCTTATGAGTTGATTTATGTAGAGGAAAAATGAATAACCGGATTAAAAATTGTCATCATCGGTCGAATGCGTACAATAAATATTGTATAGTGATTCATACAGAGAGTATCAAACGTTGCGGGAACGCCTGAAGCTGCGTGCCGGCATGTAAAACGAGCGAACAAGGCAGCACTACCATCAAAAGAGAGTTTAATCGATCGGGCTTGGCTAACTGCGGAGATCTCTCACTCTCTCATTCGCGTTCATATACGCAAGCTCATATACGTGGTAGTAAAAGTTTGTTGGTGCTCGAAACATGCGCTCTCTCACTCGTGCATCAATGATGCATGCGACAAATTGCCAAGAAATTAAGTACGCTTCGTTGCCTCAGGTTGGATATCAATGGACTGACAATTAAGAGTCCCTGTCGACTCTCCTCACATGGACAAACACAAAGTCACACACACCCACGAATATCTGGTGTACAGATATTTGTACCGACAGACAAATGACATTACAATATTGCACGATCAATTAGACGTAGATATGCATATCGAGGTTCACGTATCATTCAACGAACCGAAAGAGATCTCATTATTTCTTCCCTCCTCTAAATCAACTCTGCAATCATCGTTTGCTATTATTCAACTTGAATTCAAGAGCTTTTTTCATATCGACTAATCTTTTCTTTCGTTTCAAATGTAATCTCCACTGTTTTTCTTACCGATTGTACTCACGCAGTATTTCAAAAGATCGACAAAATAATAAAATCTAGAAAATCAGAGTGTCTTTTGATCAGAGCAAAAAGGATCGATTTCCAGAACTGCAGAAATAAATATCTGCTGCGACCGTTTCCAAATTACGATTAAACATATCTGCGGTGAGAAGAAATGTTATTCGTCAAACAAAATCCACTTGGCTGGACAAATCTTTTGGAATGTCAAATGATTTGGTTCGTTCAACAAAATAACAGTCGAATCCGCCGCGTTGTCGTCCAACTAAATGGCATTTTGTTGAATGAACCAAACCGTTTTTTTTGCTATAAAAAAACGATCTTTACTATGCAGCAATGGAATATTCATTGACATCGAAATGATGAAATAATCGATCGCGATGTCGAGAGGTTTAAACGATTGTACAAAATATAATCGATACTCAGACGTTGTATAAACTAATGACGATAATAATATCGTTATTCCGCGATAACTTTGTGCACGGAAGCTATTAATGACGCAGCACTTATACATTTATATAGACATGTGTATAATGTATGAAGCGTTTGATACCTACAGAAATATAGTAATGTACGCTGCGACACCTTTAGCTTAATACATTTTTAATTTGTCGGCGCTATGCTTGTGGCGCATCATCATGGTGGTTCTTGCAATATATGACGAATATGTATATATGAATTGTGTGCAGGAGAGAGCTGCTCATGCCAACCGAGTGAGTTCGATATCACTGACGGATCTGTGACAGGATATATCGCATAGTAGAATCGCCTCATTGTGAGCCTCTCGCGGGTCGTTAGGCTCTCTCACCCGTCGCACGTTTCTCGTTCCCTCATTTTTTTTCCTTCTTCTCCTCCTCTTTTTTTTTTTTTTTTTTTCTTCAACATCCCACTCTTTCATCTTTTTTTTTCGCTACTGCGACAGCAGACCGCTCGATTCTTATCGAAGCCTGGCAAAAATGAATGCCATTTGTGAAGGAAACTGCTGAGCATGCTATCGTGCGAATATATATTGCATTTTATATACAAATATACTCGCTGATATCATGAGAAAGTTCTGGAAGCAGAACTCGTTTAAATACAATGATTAAAAAAAGAAAAAACAAAAAAAATATGGTTTACTGCTGTTTGTTTGCATCAACTGGGTTTATTATAGTTTTTCTCGGTATGATTCTCTGTGAGAAAAATTTCCTGCTCATGATTCTCTTCGTGAGGTCTTCGAAATAATTCTTTTGAATTAATTAATTCAATAGATCTGAAATCAGAATGAATCACCGCGTATCTATATATTCACGCGGGAATATATATACATGTATATATATTTTTATATGCACGAAATGTTTCGTCATTCCCATCGCTAAAACTATACTCCGTAAAAATACATCTGGCATTCTTTTCTCAGTGCTCTTTCTCTCTTGCTCTGTCTCTCTCTCTCTCTCTCTCTCTCTCTTTCTGGGGCCTCGTCACTTTTTCTCAGTGGATATATTATACGCGGTATCCAAGAGGACCGCCAATTTGTGCTTATTAATTCGAATTATCGAGCTGCCAACTCGGTGTACGACCTCTTCAGCATCCCTCTAGTCCTGTCTTTCTCTCTCGAGGATATGAAAACCTCTGACCTCGTTTCACGGTATACAATATATAAAATTTCATCCGCTAATCAGCCTTTTCTCAAAACTCAATAATACGAATCGAATTTTTCATCAAATATATTCTTAGAATTTCTCTTTCAAATGTTTCACCTCTCACCGAGTCGATATGTGAAAATTCATCGAAATAATCATAAGCTGAATCTTCAAATTTTTTTTTCAATATGAACCTGTTCGCAGTTTTATAAATACTGAATTGAATATTTTTCTCGAAACGTCATGCAAAATGTTCAGTTTATTTTCATTACGATGTGAATATCAATTAAAAAAATCTAGTTTGGAGCAGCAAATAAGTTCAATAAAAACTAACAATCCTCAGCTATTTCTTGATGGTGCTCATGATGGTCTTCGTGAAACATGATCCAAAAGTCTGATTTTCTCATCCCTCATTGACCGAAGCGATGCTTATAAAAAGATGGCCGAAGCGCCATCGTTCGTACCAGCTACAAAGCTACTTCGAGAAGTGTTTTTGGTTCGGTAGGTTTCTACTGCATCAGCAGAGGGGTTGTTACAGGCATAATGGAAGTTTATAGAGCCCTACCCGATCGAAGCATTGGCATAGCAGCTCAGGCCGCGAGCAGACTCGGAGTTATAACAATAATAATAATAAGGGTATAGGAAGAGGGAGAGCGTAGTTTGGAAGTTCTGATGGTTGGGGAGAAATGCCCGCCCCCCGGTGACGCCCTCGAGTATTCTATTGGCTGGATAGGATATTTCGAAGAAAAGGCTGTCATGGCCGTCATCGTGGCGCGAACTGTCCAATCAGAATTCATAAACGCCGAAGCAGGTCCATAGAAAAAGCCATGGGGAACAGCAGCTCGGGAAGAAGTTTTTCAGGAAAATATAAAATATCGAGACGCACTCCCGTGTACTTTTATTTATCGGAGTATTAAAAAATTGGCGTATGCACAAACGAATATGAGGGATTGTTCGACGAGAGAGACATTTCGATGAGGGTTTATGTGGCCTTCTGCTGGTGAATGTGTCCTCCGTGTGTCTTGCCTCGTCGTGCCCGGGCGAACAAATGAAACGTTCTCCTCGACACTGGCCGAGCTTTCATCTCGCACCCTGGTCCTTTATTTGCTCCCCCTCACCGCTCGTGTTGCCACAGAGAGAATATACCCCCGCGGAGGACGCTTGATGGGAGAAACTGTGGGAGGCAGAAGCAGCCTCCTGTTAGGGGATGGACCAGACTGATTCTACGAGGAGCAGAGGAGGAGAAGCTACGAGAGCAACAAGACGACGTTCCAGCCTCCGCGTTCTCTCCTCTCTTTCGTTGTTCGCGAGCTGCTGCTGCTGCTGCTGCTGCTCAGAGCGTGTACAAGAGTTTTTGATGTATTAAAACGTGGGCGCTACGTGACACTGAATGCTAAGTAGACACCTTTGAAATGCCACACGCTTTATGATCAAGAGAGAGAGACGAAGAGATGAAGATGAAGAGAGAGAGAGAGAGAGAAGTAGGTAGAAATAGAGAGATTCGCTCTGTCCTGGTGGTATTATTTCTGCGCATTTGTATTCACGTGAATGTCGCTGGGTTATTATCCAAGAGAAGAGTGAAAATGTTGAGAGTGCCGAAAGAGGCCGAGCGAAACTCACAGGCCCATTGCGCATGAATTTTTTTCATCATTAGTCAAATGTATGAGATGCGAGAATGAATTTGATGCCGTCGCCGGGCCAAGACGAGGATTATTATCGTCGATTCTCTCATTGCGGCTCGAGTAACGCGACCAATCAGACTGACCCTTCACCAAAGAGAGTCTACACCTCGATAGAGCAAGCGAACAACAATAAAGTTCGAAAGCGAGCGCGAGAAGGAGCAAAACGGAGAAGAGCTAGCACAAACGGCCTATCTCCCAGCATCACGTACGAATGATGGATGCTGCCGATAACGAGCTCTAATCTCCCCGTGATCTCGACGCCATTTACGTATGTGTCACGCCACAACGCTTGTGCTATTCGTTATTTCGCCATTACGTGAGCAACTCGTCCTTCCATCGTCCTTGTGTATAGTTAGCATTTTTTTCTTCTTTTATTCTTTTCATTTGCCGCGATAATAATCGCTTTTGTTCGATTATCATTCAGCTGTCCTTATGCCCGATACGTATCAAGATCCAACGCCATTTTGGAAACGTCACCATTTTTTGATTCGATGCCACGTTATCATGTTTCGTTGATTTTTTAAATCATCTTCATTCGCTCGATTCGTTTTTTGCTAAATGAAATCTTCGCAAAAAAAATAATAAATCGAGTATCGAAGATCTCTCGATGAATTACTTTGGTCAGATCTTTTATGGAAGATCGATCGCTTCATTGACTTCTTTCAAAAATCAATAAAAATATATTTTTCTCTATTTATTTCAAATCGAACTAAAAGTGAAATTTGATCTGAAAGTTGATCTAAGATTTGGGTCGTTGATGGATACACTTTTATATATTTAGCGGTCAGTCAAGCTGGTAACAAGGCATCCGAGAAATGAGTAATCTCGAAGGATCGTAATTCTGTTTGTTTTCCTGATGGACTCTGCTGTTTTAATATAGATAATCTAGTCTCTCAGCAGTGAGTCTTATCTCCAAAGTGAGCACATGTTGGCATACATATAGTAGAGTCAGTAGTATGCGGTTGGCTTTTGGTTCCAGAGCATGGCCCTGAGATCTGTTGGGCTAAGCTCCTAGAAAAGAGCTTGGGACCTATAATTTAGCGGACGATTGGCTGCTGACGCGAGTCAATTAGGCCACGACCACAGCAGCTTAAAACTATAACCTTGCATTCAACATGTGTGTGTGTGTATGTGAGTGTTGCACTCGACGAATTGGATCGTACATATGGGTTGATGGTTTAAGCCCTCTTTCTGTCTCTCGCAACGAGACTCGAACGCAGTTAGGCCAAAAGGCAGCGTTCTAATAAGTCACTCGACGACTTAACTTCGACCACCGAGCTCTCGAGACTCCTTCATTATCGGCCAGTTCGAGAATAACGAAATCCTTCCAAAGAAAAGGAAAGAAGAGAGAGAAAAGAAATTTGTCTCGTCACGTCCTGCTATTTCTCTCCCATCAAATTTCCTCCACTACTCTCTTTTCCTTCATTTTCGTTTGAACGATATTCGAGAGAAAACAAAATTAGACGTCCTTTTCCTCTCTCCCTCTACCTTCAACTGCGAACGGCGTGGAAAACTTGCTTCCAATCACTCACTTCCTCCCTCTTCTTTCTCCTTTTTAGTTATGCTTTTCAGGCTGTACTTAAGTAGTTAAGTAAGTACTTACACGCCTATCGGTGTACCATATTACCAACCGGAAGCTCCTTTCCCTGTATCCCGTTTTTCAACTGTCTGGAACTCGCGCACATATACTTTAATCAAGAAAATGATACATGAGTACGAAGCACCCATATATCTCATTTCCTTCAACACTTTTCTTACGATGTTGATCTCACGCTATTCTCAAAATCTACTCGATGAAGAATGAAATATTCTTCTACTTCTAAAACGGTGTTTGCTTGTTTTTTTTTTCGAGAATTCCCAAAGAATTTTATTCCTATTGCTCTTTTTTTTTCATATGAGCAGTTTGATTTTTCTGTGGCAACGCACTATCTCATCCGGTACTTAAAGGCTCTTTTCTTTCACGTACAAATTCCCAATCCCACGACAATTCGACGTCGTTTGTGGCGACAATTATTCGGAGGTTTGATTATTCCGTACAAGAGCTGCTGCTTTCGGCTTGTACCGACATGCATGTATATTTATCTACGTGCACATACACAACGCGATGAATAGGCTCTGAAAATCAATTTGATGGACCAAGAGCGAGAGAAAAGGAATGAGAGAGAAAGAGAGAGAGAGAGAGAGAGAGGAGAACGCGTGCCGAATTACCTCTACGTGACAAACTGACGGGCTTCAACGTTTTCCCCATTATCGAACGAGATTCGTCCTATAAAATATATATATGGGGCATTCCATGCCAAATCAGCCACTTCAGAACCTTACAGTTTTTAAATTGGCTCAAATTTTTTTATAATGTTCTATGTATTGAATGAGCCTTTCTTGATTTTTTTCAAATTTTTCCCTCGATTGCCTAACGAGATATATTTTCTTCAAAAATTCGATGATTTTTTTTTTCAAAAGCTCACAACTCGTCGAAAAATGGACGGAATCGAACTTTTTTTTTTTCAAAATTTTGGTTTTTCATTGTACTTTTCAAGTGTGATAACGAAAAAATTATAGTTGAATTTTTTCTCTATTTTTATTCAGGTTAAAGAACAAAATCGACGATTTCAAGATGATTACATATTTTGATTTTTTTCAAAAATTTTTCAAAAAAACTTGGACCAAATTGAAGATTTTTAAGACCAGTTACATCGTGGGCACGCTATTTCTTCGATTCCATTTCGTATTTCAAAATTTTTTTTTTTCGTTTTTTCAGTAAATTGAAATCAAATTCAACAGTCAAACAATCCACAATGCTGTTCTCCTAACACTGGAAATTTTCTCCTATAATGAGATTGTGAATCGCATTCGTTTTTTTTTTTTTTTTTTTTTTTTTTTTTACTAATTTCTCCTTAGAAATGGAATATTACGCATTGAATGAAAAAGTAGATCAGTACTCTATACAAATTGTTCGTTTTCAATGAGAAATGAATAATTTTTTTTGGCGTTTAAACAATTTGTGCACTCTGAATACTTTTGAAAAAAAATAATCTTTCACAATCAAGGTATTCTCTCCATTCTTTTCGTTGTAGTCGTACGTCGATCGACGTACCAAACCACTACGATCGATCCATTAGTTTTGTCTCAGCAACACGGTCATTTTTGATGGTATCAGAGGAACAGTAAAGAAGATTGTTGCACGAGGAGCGTCCAATTGCTGATCACTAAACAAATAATAACACCATGTGTTCTATACGAATGGGCCTGTAGACCCCTAAATCTTCCTAATGTAGCGGTTAATTTTTTTTTCAGTGGAAGACTACGGTGTTGCTGAGACAGAACTAATGAATCGATTTAAACGTACGACTGAAATCAAAGGTACTGAGAGAATCCACTGCATGATCCCAATAAAGGTCGTACCACCCATTATGGAAGATTATTCTTTTTAAACAGAATTCAGAGTGCACAAATTGTTAACCATCAAAAGAAAAAATTTATTTCTCATTGAAAACGAACAATATGTATAGAGAACTGATTCACTTCTTCATTCATTGCGTAATTTTCCATTTCTAAGGAGAAATTAGTAAAAAAAAAAAAAAAAAAAAACGAATGCGATTCACAATCTCATTATAGGAGAAAACTTCCAGTGTTAGGAGCACAGCATTGTGGATTGTTTGACTGTTGAATTTGATTTCAATTTACTGAAAAAACGAAAAAAAAAAATTTTGAAATACGAAATGGAATCGAAGAAATAGCGTGCCCACGATGTAACTGGTCTTAAAAATCTTCAATTTGGTCCAAGTTTTTTTGAAAAATTTTTGAAAAAAATCAAAATATGTAATCATCTTGAAATCGTCGATTTTGTTCTTTAACCTGAATAAAAATAGAGAAAAAATTCAACTATAATTTTTTCGTTATCACACTTGAAAAGTACCATGAAAAACCAAAATTTTGAAAAAAAAAAAGTTCGATTCCGTCCATTTTTCGACGAGTTGTGAGCTTTTGAAAAAAAAATCATCGAATTTTTGAAAAAAATATATCTCGTTAGGCAATCGAGGGAAAAATTTGATAAAAATCAAGAAAGGCTCATTCAATACATAGAACATTATAAAAAAATTTGAGCCAATTTAAAAACTGTAAGGTTCTGAAGTGGCTGATTTGGCATGGAATGCCCCATATACAAACATACACTTGTCAATGTTCCTATACATTTATACAGAGAGAATGTGTGAGGGAGAAAGAGAGAGAGAGGGAGAGAAGGAAAGAGTACGAGAACTCGTAATGCACAAACATTCATAACGTAATTTCACGCCGAAGGTGACCGATTTATCTGCCTCCGCATTCAGTTTTCACGTTACAATAAATCGTACTCGAATGTTGTTCACAAAATACGATCACACGTAAACGTACACACTTACTCGTACTTCAACTACTCGAAGCTTCCAACTAAACTTCACTGAATTTCGAACAAGCGGTACACGAAAGCAGAAAATGTCTGCTTTCGATGAAACGAAAGATCTCCTTTTGTGCAATACGAATTAAGCAAAGTGCTTTTGCTCACCATTATCGAATGGAATATATTTGCTTATCTCTTCAACTATATTCTTATAGTTGCATTTCCGAATATTCTTGAGATGTTAATCAGTCGTTATTTTCATCGACCATCAAGAATTTTCACTCATCATCGTAATGGAAATGCGATTCACAGATTGTCATATCATTCCTTCAAAAATATTGATCGGATTCGTTCAGTTACGAGAATTAAATCCTTTCTCGCCATTGCCCAACCATTTATTTTTTTCAAATTTATCGAAAATATTAAATCTTCCCATTGAAAGAATATTTCATCCCAATTTTTTATATTATTCATATATGCGTCATCATCAATCAGAAAGTCAATTTGATTTGATCAGAAATGAGAATTTTTGGGTACAAATTCGAACAAAAAAATTAGTTGAAACGTTAAAAATTTTGTTGCACGTATTCAACAAATAACTTTCGTTCAGACAACGAATTTCGAATATTACGACAAAGCATCTTAAGACTGAAACGAAACTTCGTTGAGACGATAAAACATCTTGTTGCGTGATGGAAATATTTTGTTGAACGTAATCAACAAAATATTTTAAGGTTTCAACAAAGTTTTCTTTTCACTGAAGAATATTTTCTTCCGGTTGTTCGATTTGATTCGTCCGTCATTTGCAAAATATCACCAAAAAACTATAGAGTTTTGGTGAGAATAAATGATTGTTATTTTCTCTCAAAAGGTATACATACGAGTGCACGTGTGTGTGTCAAACGACGAATAAAAATGGAAACACGAAATGTTTCAGTGGTGGTCTACTCGTGGAGGGTATTTTCTGCTTTTTTTTTCAACTTTTTGTGGTGGGGCAGAGAGCCGAGAGAAATGAGCCGACGGAAGGTGTATCGGTCGATGAATATTTCGCGCTCGATATAATCCAGAATGGAACAAGGGACTAATCCAGGTCGCTGTCATCCGTGGAGAGCTCGAGGGGTGTGCATCACCAATAAATATCTATATGTATATATTATATTCGGACAATAGCAGGAAGCTGAGAGAGAATGTTATATGTAGTAGATAGAAAAGCGTGAAGAGAGAGAAAGAGAGCCAGACATATGTCCAACGAGAGTCCATGCATTGTATCACATATGGGGAATTCCTTCTAACTTTTAGCTCATCAATCTCACCCTCTTTTAATTGAAGTGACACGTTGCTGATCCTTTCGCTCGTTTCAAAACATTTCTTTGATTTTTTTTTCACTCGTCAAATAACTTAATTATGGAATAGTCATTCTATAAAAAAAAAAATTTCATGCAACGATTCCGTTTTCATTTATTCTTTACGATTTATTTGTCTTCCCGACCAACGTTCCAATGGCAATTGTGATAAAATTTTAATAGTATATCGATGTGATAGAAAACATGAAGGACGATGCGATCAATTGTCGAGAATAAACGTCGATTTGAATGAGATGAAAATTCGGGCATTATCATTTTCGACAAAAAAATAACTTCGAAGTTGTACTTACCAAGAATTTAGTCTAGTAAATCAAACGAGTCGTTAATTGAATAAATTAATTAAAGATGAAGAGAAGTTTGTTGAAAAAGGTGTAATGGAATCGTAGAAAACAGGTAACTCGAGTATCGTTCGAATAAAAAAAAAATATGCTCGAACTCGTACAAACCGAATGAGAGTCGCCCATGTAGCTTGTTCTCCAGGATTACAACACGTACCAAATTAACCTTTATGTCTTGCCTCTTTTTTTTCACTCTATCGTTATCCCTGCGATATACTCCGAGAGATAATGTCGACGAGTGTGTTTCTTCGTCTCGGTCGTTGCTTCGTTTTTATTTTTTTTGTTCTTTTCTTTTTTTTTTTTTTTCTTGTCTCTCGTCCCATCAGAACTCCTACACACAATATTCTCACCGGGTAGAGTGGTGACTAAAAAAATGTCACGGGTTCTCAAAGTTTAACATGGAAATTCACTCGGTAACATAATGCGAAACTAATACTCCCGTTACTTAACTCTAAGATCTCTTAACAGACACTGCTTGTCACGCTCGTTGACAACGAGTGACAGTACTAACGAAAATACGAGATGAAAAAGCAACGAAAGGAAGAAGAATCACCATTATTTCATATCAATTTAAATCAAGCACTCTGTGCTAGTGTGTGACAAACCAGTTTGGTAAGTTCTTGTCAAACACTGCTGATAAGTGTTTTGTAATTACGAACGGTAACGGCACTTGATGCCATTAGAGAGAAAAGGAGCAACGAATCACGGAGGCTTATTTTCACGGTTACGTTTCTTCGCGCACAGCAAAAAAAAAGTATCGTTATTAAATAAATTGAGGTAAAATTAACCGGAATACAGGTTTTGTTCAGCGGATGGCTCGTAGCTGAAAAAGTAATGAGAATGGCTACCAACAGCGATGGTCGCATGATGGTAGTGCGGTTTCTGCGATCTCCCAAGAGTGAAGCAGCCTCAGATGAGGCCAAAACTTGGTTGGGAGCCGACTCGATCCCGTACAGATTCGCACATCAATTGCTGAGCGAAAAGCAATTTTTCTGAGTTCCTGAAAGCGCTACCAAAAATAAATGACCAATAAAACGCCATGTAAGCAACCCTAGAAAAGGCTCTCGTCTCATTCCTTTTCTGCATCAACTTCTCCAATTCAACGAATGAGTTTTACAGTCAAATATCTTGATAAATAATGTGTATAACACTATTATACGATCGAAGTAGAGAATCCACTTAACGAGAATTCGAACAAGGGCTGCTTGTAAGGCGATAACGATGAGCGAGCGCAGGCGATGACTGTACACGCCTGCGAGAAGCAAAAGAACCCTTACAAAATGGCGTTTTGGGTGTTTCGAAAAGTCGATGGAACGAGTATACATATGATATTGGAATGAACAAGAGAGGACGTTAAAACGAAATAGAGAAAGAGAGGGGCTCAATGCTAGGAAAAGCAAACCCCTTGTACGAGAGTCTGTAGCACTTTTGTGACAGAGCCAACCCCCTCGGGGTCTGCTCGTTGGTGGCACGCAGGGGGAAAGGGCATGAAGCTCACGTATAACGCGTTATGTAATCGTATACAGAGCACGCCTTGTATCCTGTGCCTTTATATACATATAGATATCGTACGTATATATACATATATATTTATTTAAAGAGAAAATTGAAGGGGATATTCGTGGAGAGTCAAAGGGACGTGCTCGCGCAAGCCACGCTGATATGCTTTGTAGCTCGGCCATGTGTCGCTAATGCCTATCCCATGGGGGGTCATTTCTATTCTATTTCACGTTGCGACACTGTTGGATAGCTTCGATCGCTCTGTTCTCCACTCCCTCTATGCCCTCCATGTACCATTCATCCCTCGATACGTCTATGTACACAAATGTATGGATACAAGATGTCCCAAAAGTCGTTGGAACTCGAGAGTGTCACAGAGTCCTTGGCAAAGTTCCGGAGACAAATATAACAGGATCTGATGATCGCAGGACAGAGTAAGAGCAGCTCTGGAGACTTTTTGGACAGCCTGTAGAAGTACTTTTACACTGTCGTATGTATATTTATATAGGGAGAGATTATGTACATATATATCGTGTGTGTATCAAGGGATCTAAAGACCCGAAATGTCTCCTCCTACTCCAATGGATTTTACGTATTCTCACACCCCTCTCTTAACAACGTAGGGTTCGTAACGCCAGCAGACCTCCCTTTCATCCTTCCTTATAGTATCAAATTGTCTTTCTCTCTCTCTCTCTTGCGTTCCCTTCGCTCCAGGGCATCGTGTAAACTCCCCCTTATCGCTTATGATAAACGCATCATGGAGACTCCACAAGGGCGCCTGCAGATTGACGGAAAATCAATGAACAAAGTCAATAGGCCTTCGGTCTCTCACCCTCCAGCACTACTATATAAGATATCGCGTCCTCTCTTTACCACTTTACTCTATGTACTGTACGTATATGTCTACATATGTAACAGTTGACTCGAGTTTTTTGAGTCCTCGACGTTTTTTCGTCACCCTTATTCGCATCGTTGGGGTTTTAATCTCTTATTCCATTCGATCCAAGCCGTATAGTCTCCTGTAACGTAGCAGCTCCTTCATTTTGGGACAACGAATTAGAAGCCCGCTATCGCGGCCTGGTATAGTCTCACTTTTTTATCGCGTAAATCGCACGTGAAAACGCTTTTTTATCATGTCAAATTCAACATCTTGCTCCCTGGTTATGGAATCGTGAATAAAAACTTCGCTCTCGAACGACGATTGAATTCATGCAAACTGCCAGCCTTCTTCCAATCATTTCACAACATTTATTTATTTTAATATCGCAATAATTGTGTTTCCAAATGCCTCATATATATTTCCCACGACCACAACTTTCATACTTCTTTACAATTTCGATTAATAAAAAAAAGAATCTCTCAGATATAACCCCATATTATTCGTTGGTCAGTGTAGAGGACGATGGACGCACTTGGCAGGATAATTATCGTCGGATTTGTTTATTTGAGCAGCCTGTAACCGACACTTGGCTGCTACTGGTGCATTATGTACTTCAGTTCTCATTTCATCGTCCATCTTTTGGGCTTCTAATGATCGGACCGACGCCTCGTCGCTCTTCCGATCTTTTTCAGAGCTTCGTATATGTATTTGGATGTATATACAGATATAAGATACATCGAATAAGAGAATCGGTGGAAGAAACGAGCACGAGTTCTCTCTCGTATACATTTATATCTATATATATATATATTTCGACCATTATATCCTGGAGGCGTATATATTATGCTACTGGGTTTGAGCCTTAGAAAACTGGAGAGTCATCGTCGCTAACGAGTCGATGAAGATATGTAAAAACAGAGAAAGAAAAAAAGAATGAAAGAGAAAAGAGTGCATACAGGAGTCGACGATACACTGGAAATTCTCATCAGCACATTATTCATGAAAAGCTTCTCCGCAAGAGATAGATCTTATTCTCGTATATTCATTCATATGAATATCAAAATATACCACTCAAATGAATAACGTTCTGCCAAACGTCGAACAGTTGATCAACGCATCACTGAACTTGAGACACACGAACAAAAGGACGACAGCAATCATGAGATGGAGAATCAATCACTCAAATGCTTTAAAGAGAGCAGCAATTGAAATTTCTGCTCTCTTTAAAAAAAAAAAAAAAGTAAAGGAGTGGAAATTGATGTATTATTTCAAAGATCGATCTGTAGAGTCGAAAATCTCGGGTGTATAAGAGCACGAGTGTAGATGAGTGTGCTGTGTGACAAGGAGAGTGTGATCGCGTTAGATGAATAAAGAGATGTTTAGTCGTTAGTCGATCTTGACAGTTAAGTTGACAGGAGAACACGCGTGTTATCGGTTCTAATAAAGTTCGTTTTAAAATTGTTCTGAAATCGTTGTCTTTCTTGTGTGTATTCTCTCGATTTCTCTTTCAATTGGATTTTATAAAATAAATTGTAGAGATCTGAAATCTTTGAAGCACTAGACGAAACGAAAAACACTGTTTTTCGTATCTTCACCTTAACATTTTTCACGTTTGTTCGAAATATTCCTCAAGCGATATTGAAGATCTGGTTTTCTCTGTTCTGTACGTATTACCGGAGAGAGAGGACAAGAGGACGAAGAGGAAAATGTGCGAGGGCAAAAAGAGAGGATGAATTTTTGCGAGGTTGTGGAATAGGGCGAGCGAGGAAGCGGCGAGCGATGAGCAAGCGCGCGGGCCATTGACGGGACTCGTTTGTTTGCCATTTCCTCGACGAAACAAAGAGCGAACTGAAAGGCAACGAGAGAATAGATCGCGCGGGCGATGGATAAAAAAAAAATGAAAAAAAAAAGCGGAATGAAAAACGAGGAGAACCGAGAGGAAGAGAGCAAGAGGAGGAACGGTGTGAGGAAGAGCCGGAGTGGTTAAAAAAAATCAACGAGCAATCTCGAGAGTCCCCCGGACGAGATAGAAAGCGCGGGAGTGAGAAAGAGAAAGGGAGAGGTCGCACGATACGGAAGAAACGCGCTGATGGGATGCCGTTGTTATCAGGCGAAAAAAAAAACGTGAAATTTCAGGATTACCCGTTCACAGCCGTTATAGGCGCTTACGATCCCGGCTAAATGAAAAGGAGAAAACAAAATCGAGCGAGAAACAAAAACAGATTCCCGAACACTCACTCTCTCGCATTTCATCACCCACCCGATGCTGCTAGCTACGCCACCATTTTTGTTTCGTTTCCTCCTACCGGATGCGCAGCACCATGCTTCGATCCGATCAACCTACGAAAAATCGTTTTTCTTTCAACCGTTGATTAATCGAAAATTTTCACATTCCCGATATTCCTCCTGATCGTGAGTCCTTGTTTGTACCTGCTATTATTCGAACAATGGCTACAATATTGTGATACTTTTTTGGCTTCCTGAAGATTTTACTCCAATTATGTGAAAATATTTTCTTTCGATTGATTGGTTTGACAAAACGTTCAACTTTGATCAAAACGAAAATTCTTCACAGTTCTACTGGTCGCGTTTGCCACGACTTTGAGACGTCGATACCTGACGAGTCTAAAACCAATCGAGACTTTTTGCAAAGAACAATTTCCAGAAGTTGAAGAAATATCCACAATTTTGTTTCTCTCGAGCGAAAGTTTGCAAAATGTTGAATATTGAAGCATCTCGATGACTCTTTTTCTCCACAGCACAGAAGTAGCATCAGCATTTCAGTCCATACGAAAAGCCACGAGGGTAAAAAAAATGGCGTCGAATGTATTCGGTGGATAATAATGTATCGAAGGGGATCACGCTCTCGAGGGGTGGTCCAACGGGGGGCTGGTTTGGGATCCTGAGTACGACACGAGGGCGTATGGGAGAGAAAGAGAGAGAGAGAGAGAGAGAGAGCTGTTTTGTTCAGGCTACGTTCTCCAGAATTCGTTTTGTTCGCTCTTGAAGCTCTCACACTTCCATGATGGTAAAATCCCCTTGTACACCAGCGCGTCCTCCATTGAAAGTCGATGAGGGCTGCGAGGTAGACCGAGAGTCGCGAGAAACGCGTCCAATGCTGAGGGTTCCCTTCATGCAACAATCGATTGGGTTCGAAAAGTCGATTCTACGTGTGTGCTAAAGTGTTGAGTTGTAAATGAAAGAGTAAGAGCGAGGGAGAGAGAAAAGATGCGGGAGGATCCAAAAATGGAGGGTTGCAAAGGGGATAGAAAAGAACGAACACCCTTATACATAGTGCATTAATGTATAGATAGACAAGAGAAAGGATATAAAGGGAAAAGAGCACACAGAGCCCGATGTATAAGTACATTGAACGAGGCCGCTTTCGATTGACTTCGCCATATTGAATTTAGTTTTATGGGCTCTCGAATCATGGGGTTTGTTGGAAGGGGGTTGAAAAGGTATACACATATTTTCTAGTACCAGTAGCAATATCCAGAATATAGCCAAAAGGTTGGAACCGTGGAAAAACCTTGCAACGTTCCATGGCAGCTCCTGAGGGATAACGAAGTTACCTCAGGAGCTTCTACGTGACCAAAATTCCTTCTGCCACTCTGACAAAACACATCGACTGTCCTCCATTTTTTCAACGCACACCGTTAGTCTCCCTTTTGCCTCTTGTCGTGAACTTTTCGAGTACTCCTTCGACATCTAACGCCATCCACCTCCGTTTTATTACCAACGTTTTATCGTTTTGATGCCGGCCTGTCTACTGGCATCGGGAAAATAAATAAATTCTCTTGCCGCTGTTTTTTTCGATGAAAATACAGCGAGTTCCCTGACGGAATAACACGAGCACAATGGAACAATTTGTCGGTCGTAATGCATCACGATACAGCGGAGTCTCAAACTTGGAATTCTGTTTGGTGAAGGATAAAAGTATTGCCTCCTAGTAGTTTTTTCGACACGGATTTCAATGTATTGTTACCACAAACACACATGTGTTAATCCCACTTTCTTACATACGTTTCTCTCGTCGCCAGGAAATACCCGGAATATCCTACGGGACATTGTCAAACCGAGACCCTCTCGTTTCACGATATGTATCAAATTATCCTTATAATGAATTATGGCGGCAACGTTACACCTACCAGGTGTCGTTTAAACGCCCTCCTTAAACACCATTGACAAGTGAACGCGAGAACGTGCTCTGTGAAAGAACTCTGCAAGTTCCATGCACTCTCTCTCGCTCTCTCTCTCTCCCTCTCCCTTTGCGGGATCAACACAATGTGAGTTATAATACAACTGCGACGAGAATGAAAATAGCAAAAGTGCGCGTATGCAGAGATGGGAAAAGGAGAGAGAGAATGAAAGAAAAAGGACGGAATAAGAGCGAGATGAAAATCGCGACAATGGTACAGCTCTCCACTGACACTTCACAATAGGTGTTGCTTTAATAGGTGTCCGGTTACCTACGACAGTAACAGACCAACCGACCCCTATGAATGTTCCTATATTTCACGACACGCTCACTTTCCCTGTACACGATTATATTCGAGATTTTCTCTCGCCGATATGGAGCTCGGGACGAGGGATGGAAATTCGAAATCCCACAACCGCACTTCCCTCTCGTTCGAATTCCATTTTTTTTTTTTCCCTCGTTTCATTTTTTTTCTGTGGGGAATTTTCAATTGTATGGTCGCCAACGTATCACGTGGCAGAAAAAAATCCAACGATATCGGATGCGAAAGTAATATCCGCCTCGAGCCAGTCAATTTTTTTTTTTTCAAAATTTCGAGTCAAAAGTCCTGAAACGTTCTCCTTTGAAGCGCACTGAACGCAAAATCTATTTTCCAACATTTTTCTTCTTTAAAATGCTAAATTTCACTGAAACGAAGCATTCAGAAAATAGACCAACACTACGAATTCAAAAATACCACGAATTTATCGAATTCTGGATACTTTTGGATGTTTATATTGTAAAAATATGAAATCCAAGTGCACTTTGAGCCCAGCAGCGTGGTTAGCGACGGCGACCGAAGACGTCTGACCGACGGGCAAGGTTATAAATAATCGGAAGAGATGAAGACTGAAAGTTTAGCCGAATTTGTTGATCTATACGAAATCCACTCGGTTATAATTGCAAGTGGGTTCGTTAACAACGAATGTCGTGGAGAATTTTCCGTGTTCTCGAAACTGGAGTACACCTGGAGAATTGGAGAGAACTTTTCGTGCGCAATCTACAGTATGAAATGGAAGAAAAGAGACATTGAGAGAGAGAGAGAGAGGAGAAAAAGAGAGGTGGAACATTGGAAACGTGTTCGCCCGTGACACGCAAATCAAAATGCAGTCTCTCTCGCTCGAGGTGTAAGCCGACGGCTGAGAAGAGGTCCTCGAATAGCAACGATAAGGGTCCTCGAGTCTATATATACTGGAGCACCAAGACCGATGAGATGTATATGTATATATGGAGTGAAGTGCCCATTGCAAGAGTAACCCGACTCTTACCGGAGTCCTCGACTGAAACGCTCCACTAATTGCGTTCGTGACACGTCCCTTCGCCAACTGTCAAATCATTCCTTCATTTGCTAACCAGCGATTAGCAATTTTTCAATAATTAGGTATCCCCGCGTTTATTTTGTGTGGAAATTCATTTTTTCTCTCTTCACTCATTATTTATCCAGTAATATACGAAATATTTGGAATCTATAAAAGTAGTTCGACCACCAGCCTGTGCCAGATTATTTGATTGTTGATCAAACGAGCAAAAAGAGTTCGTTCATGGCACAAAATCCCATTTATAGTTGGCCAAAAATATCGTAGTCTTTCGAATCATCATTCTCGTCTTTTTGTCATCTTTTTGAAGTGACAAAAGATTTAGTTCATTCAACGAAATGGCATTTTGTTCGATGAACAAATTCATCAACCTGCTCATTTCGGAACTGACAGAACGCTCTGCATGATCATACAGAAAAAATCATTCGCTGCTCTCACCCCTCGAAGTTACTACAAAATTTATCATGCAAAAGCAATTATTTTTCTAAATAATCATGAGAAAAAAAAATTATTCTTATAACCTGTATTTTATAGTCATCAACAGACACTTTTTTGTCATTGATAACAACTTTACGAGTGTCTCCTTTCGATAATCATGGTGTAAAAATTCCCAAAATGAAACTGAACCGAAATCTCACAATTATAGTCACAGGTTCCGATGGTTTGACTTGATTTTGGCATACCGAAACTCGATTATGCATCAATATCTTCACATTTGTGTTTCAATTTCAAAAAAACAAAAGTTTGCCATTTTTTATATTGTTCTGACACGAATGAAGAAAATTCGTGGATACACAGGAGCTATATTATTTCTCCATCATCTCCCGAGCATATTATACTAATCTTGGAATAATGGCGAGAGAATCTCATCCCTTTTGGCGTACTCTCATTACCAGATGGAGGGAATCCCTCGGCGCGACAACCCTCTGTTATTGGCAATTGAAACTCGAGGGCTCAATCCTCTCTTCGGCAATGAAGTTCTGCCGCATTGATGGATCGAGAGGATTTCCAGTAGTGAGAAAGAGTGACAGCTCCGGCGGCGAGACGTTGATGAATTTTAATTGGAACGTTATATTTTTTTTATTTTTTATTGATAGACAAAAAAAATGAGGGAAAAATTAAATGGAAAAAAGTGATGAAAAAATGATCGTTAGGCTTTTCAAATTCTAACAATGGCCGATCAATCACTGTATGGTGTTTGTAATACAAATATATATATATATATATATAACGCATACAGTCGTGCATGTTCACACTGCGATCGTGCGTGTCGACCCTCGTATTTTCGCTCGCGCGCCCCTTTTTGCCGGAAGTGGGAACGTAACCATGGTTACAACATTGAGACTCTCCTCGATGGTGTGTGCGACTCGTTATATGGGACGAAGGGTCTGATGACAAAATGGTTCCGAGCCAAACCTTCACGAGCTCTATTTACTTTCATTCTTAAAAACCTTTATCCTCCTATAAATGACGAATTAAAATGAAATTTGCACGGTTTCGTACTCGCAGGCAAAATAATACAGTTGGCATCGAATTTCTGTCGATTCGGATCATTCCGCAGTTTTTTAATTGGATTAATGCCGCGTGTGTGTAATGGCATTTGGGCGAAACGGGAACTAGAGAAGTTTTTAGAAGAATAACGAATCGGTACCATATTTTTTTCATGAAAATTGTAAAAAAAAAAAATCCATGAAAAAAAGGTTCGAATGATATCGAATGAAAAAAAATCGTTAACTGAATTTAATGAAGGCTCCGGGCTGATAGTGATACCGAAATTATGTCAAGGAATGACGGGTTTGCCTGATGACTGGATCGCGCGTAATTGATAATTGACTGGTTCGAATCTTGGTCGACTTTTCAAGGTTTTTTTCTTTTTTTATTCAATAATTCAAGCTCTCGAGAATGCGAGTGTTTGGTCCGAATCCGTCAGAACGAATTCCAATCACGCGATTGTCTATCAAACATTCATTGAGCAAATACGGTGAATTTTGTTTTCTATTTACGTCCGCTGAGCATCGAAAAGTGGATTCGATCGTAAGAAGAAGGAAACGACAAAAAATACGGCCGGGAGAGGTAACTCCGAACGATAACATGAAAACGATTACGGCGAATAAACAAAGCAAAGAAAAGAGAAGAGAAAAAAACAGGAAAATGGTCAAAACGATGAAGAAGATAGTACACGAAGATACGGTTTTGGGAGAAGCATTTCAAAAGTGATTCATCCCTCCGTTTCATGGCTCTGGTTGGGCGTTTGTAGCAACCGGTGGCGCCCGCACTGACACTATCTGTACGATCGCACCTCCATATATACCCCGTCAAAAAAAAAAAAAGAGATGAGAATCCTTCGAGAAAGAGTGAAAGAGAGAAATAGAGAGGAAGAAAAAACGACGAAAAGAAAAATCAGGAACAACACTCTCGGTCTCGAGCTCTCGAAAAAGAACGAAACTTCTGAATGTGTGCATTTGTGGCTTGAGAGTAAGAGAAGATCATATCTAACGGTGGAGAGAAACCCGTTAAAAAAACATGTGTACACACGGACACTTAGTATCTTGTCTATATAAAACGAGATGAAAGATCATTTAATGGCAAAAGGAATCTCCATAACGAATATATGTCATCCAAAGCTCTTTTTATTTTTTCCTCGCGATTGGGCAAACAAAGAAGATTTGTTAGTCAAAGACTACACCAGCACGAGGTCCCTCGTGTTCCAAAATGGCGTAACATCTCCCGGGATCTAATCCCGGATGAGACAAGAGTTGCCATAGCTCTCGGCTCCGACGTGAAGAACCGGTGAAGGAAGTAAAGAGAAGAGAAATGACGAGATGTGTGCATACGCAGATGAAAAGCTCAGAATGAAGAAGCCCCGAGTCGCCTATTTTTCGTTTCTCATATTCATCGAGCTACGCCCCTTTTATACGCGACTCCAATGGCTCAGAGAGAACGAGGATGCAACAACGTCGCGAGAAGAGCGACACGAGGCTGCTAGCGGAGATGAGAGGGACACATCTCTCGGATTACGTCTTAACAAGCTCCACGACGTTCATTTGTCTTATCCGCCTGGTGGGCTCTGTCGCTAATGCGACAGCGCAGCTGTTGAAATGATTAATTTAACGAAGAGAGAAAGAGAACGACGGGGATAGGAACGTAGGGAGATGAACGAAACGGTAATACTCACGAGGGTTTCAAATCCTCACACAAATTTGACGTGCACCTCTTCTCTCTGCCATTCTTACACTCGACGTGTTCCTCATCTGGAATAGCTTCGATTAAATGGCTACTGGCTTACGAGTATTTCCAACTCCGACCATCGTTCGTGTATATAATTAAAGAATAAAATGTATAATAACAATTTCATTGTTTCAGTACGTTTGCTATAAGGGATTCTGAATTTCTTTTTATCTTCTTTCATCAAATTGTTCTCGGTTTATGAAAAGCCTCAGTGGAAACAAAACTTCAGTGACTTTTGGGAAAGCTTTCTCGAAATGATAAGAAAATGGCTGAAGAAATGTTCGATCTAATGAGAATAACTCTCGTGTCTGCAAATCGTATTTCTTTTTCGTTCGTTCTATTGCGTGCATCGTCGTTTCAACTACTATTAAATTGGATTACCTTTCAATATTTTTTCTCCCTCCCTCTCCCCCCCCCCCCTCTCAACCTGTCAACTTCGGCGTCTGGTTTTATATATTTATATGTTTGTATACGTTTTATCATGTCGGGGTGATTTTACGCAACAATTGCCGATCGATGACTAATCCCCTTTCGTTCCTAACTCTCATAAATATATGTATGTATAATCCACGAAGTGTCATCGCCAAGTGAAGACAATTGCCTCTCTTAAGCATGCTTCCTTCTCTCATTCTTATTTCTCCAACTCTTTTTATTTCATAGCTGTGTAGGCTCCTCTTGCTTCATAAGCGTGTATTCTCAACGAGCCTAACTTACTCGATTAACACTTCGAAGCCGCAATGCACGAGTTTGAGGCCTCACCAGAAGCGCACGGCCACCGCTCGCTCGCCATTCGTTATTTCATTCATTTCTTCAATTTAATTCTATTATTTTCTACTTCTCATGACTGAATAAAAGCACGAGCCTCTATCTGAATCAGGAAGACATTGGAGCCTAATAAAAAAAACTGAGCAAAGAATAATCAGAATTATGATGAAAATGAATCGATTGGTTTCATTGGATTCTGGATGGAAAGAAACGGAAAATCACAATTGAAATTGCACGAATGATCTGTGGAAAAACGTCATCTTTGTAAGACCTCCAAACAATGACTTGAAAAATGATCGAGGGGGTTGGAAAATCATCGCGAAAATGATGTTTTATAACTTTTTTGTCAACTCTCAACTCTCAACTTTGGAGGAAGTTAGGCTCAGAAGACAATGAATTGACAAAGCACACGTCATGGCAGCCTGAAGCTCAGGAGATATAAGTAATAGCGAAAGAGTGTGGGAAAGCAAGAAAACTACTGACGTATCGTTTTAATTTGCGCACGGAATTAATCCTGAAGGTATGAAAAAGGGAAAAAACTTTCGGGAGCGCAGTTCTCATTTCGTATTCCGTGGAAAAATGAGCTTCGTGGAATATTAAGTCGCAACAAAATGGCCGTTCGCGCAAGGACTCAATGGGAGACGGTGGGAATAGTATAAAATAAAAAAGTAAAAAAAAAAAAAAATTATTCGAAGAGATAAAGGGAAAAAACGAGAGGACGAGATAAAGAATTCGCTTCTTTCGCTACACGGACGTTTCCGCACGTTCGTTCCTCACGTGACTTGCTTCCAAATTTACCAACACTGCCGATTTCTACTGTAAAATATATTTCTCCTGTCTCTCACTCTCTCTTCCTCTCTATCTCCTGCTTTTGCTGTCGTACAAACCAGGAGAATTGTCCCGACTTTCCAGCTCCGTCTGTCTCTTCGCCAGGTCCTCGTCGATCCTTTTCATCGCTGATAGACCGCGCAAGCGTCGACCAGAAGAGACGCTACTTCGTGCCCGGATCGAAAGCTCCGCCCGGGACGTGTACAAGGCCTTTGTTTAATCCCTCCACCTCAACAGCTTCACTTTATATACAGCGTATATATATCCTATACGGATTCACTCTACTACCCAGCAACAGCTACACCATAGATAGCATGCGATACGCCCACGAATTCTAATCCATCTTTCTCTCCCTCTCTCTCCTCCTACTTCTCGCGCGTTTCGCTCTTCGCCATCTTTTCTAATCTTCACCCTTTTTATTCAGCCTTTATACGCACTAATTTTCACCAACTAGCCCATCTGATATCCAAAATTACCATTCAAATAAATCTTACAATGGCACACCTTCTTGCAGAATAATTAAGGGGGGAAACCAGTTTAGGAGGCCGAAATTTTGTTTGTTTTTCGTGAATTTTTTACATATGGAATAAATAAACAGAATTTTTTTTTAATTTGAGAATATTTTATTCATGGTTTGAAATAGACTTGAGAATTTTTTGAAGCGATTTCCGCCGGAAACAGTGTCGCTAGATCATGGACGATTACCATCGGAGTATTTTGCTGGTGGGCATTCCTGTGGTTTCAATTTTCATCTGTAATCATCACAATTTTTTTTTTTCGTTAACAACATATTTCCTAAGAATATGAACCTGATTGTGTAAAAAAAAATTGAAAATTGCATTTTTTTGAGGTGTTTGAAGACAATGTTATGTTTTTATACCATATTTTTTCACCTTTTTCGCATAAAAAAACATATTTTTAATAATCATATAATTCCAGAATTAGGTTCATATTCTTAGGAAATATGTTGTTAACGAAAAAAAAAAATTGTGATGATTACAGATGAAAATTAAAACCACAGGAATGCCCACCAGCAAAATACTCCGATGGTAATCGTCCATGATCTAGTGACACTGTTTCCGGCGGAAATCGCTTCAAAAAATTCTCAAGTCTATTTCAAACCATGAATAAAATATTCTCAAATTAAAAAAAAATTCTGTTTATTTATTCCATATGTAAAAAATTCACGAAAAACAAACAAAATTTCGGCCTCCTAAACTGGTTTCCCCCCTTAAGCTGAAAAGTATCATTAATTAGATCACTAACCAGAAATGTAGAAGGCAAACAAATATCTGAATCTCAGGATTCCTGTTAGAACGATTTTCCAGCCAACTGCCCATCCAATTCATTTAATTTATGTTCCTTTTTGCTGAGATATGAAATCTGAGATGACAAAAATGTCGAATTTCTTTAAAATGAGGAAAAAAAGATGGTTCGGTAGAAAACGTGAAAAGAAATCTTGGTTCAAAAACGATTATCGATATTCGAAATGATCAGCACATGAAATTGATTCCTCCATTTTTATAGCTTCATTTCGATTTTTATTTCTTTGCTCGAAAGTTTCAGAGCTACCGGAACGTTGAACTCACAATTATTATTAAAATATTGAAAGGACAATCGATAGTTAATCTTCGGATTGGAATCGAATGGAAGAGGATGAGAAAATATACGAAAAAATATAACATGATTAGGAACGAAATAAAAATAATGACTTCCATCGAAAGTGTATTACTAAAAGAGGATAAATATGAGCAGACGTCATCGTTTATACGAATCAATTGGTTAATAGGTGTTTACCGGTGGTAAATAGCGAATATCAAATACACGTTGATAATTTGACGTCAACATGGAGGATATAGAATGTTGTCATTCCACAGGCTGTTAGGAGGGTGGTAAGCGGGAGGCGAGGGCAATGGAAGTACAGGTAAACGTAGCGTTCCTCGTTTCCTTCCTCGTGTAACAACTCGCCGGAAGTGTACGAACTCCTTGGTGTTCGTTGAGTTATACTTACACAGCATTTCAATGTACCTGCAGAGGAAATATTGATCTATCCTTCTTGAGCAATTGCAATTATTCATTTCCTTATCTCATGACGATGCAGCCACATCTTTTTTTGTATTTACCCTCGATGTACACGCAATAAACTCGGATATAAAAAAAGCACCGAAGCAACCTCTCGTGACTTTCATTTTTACGAAAAAAGCACGTGGAAGAAAAGGTCAGCAAGAAATTGAGATCGAATACGAAAATCTCGCGGAGGATGGAAAACTTTGTCGCAAGGCTTATCTGTGACACTTTTTTTAATCAACTCTTGTCATAATTTCGAATAAAAATGAAAATATAAATGAAATAATATAAGGTTTTTTTGGTTTGATGAAGGTGGTTTATTTTCATTTTTGTCGATATACATTGTTAAGTAATAAACTTCCTTAATAGAACTTTTACAATATATTATTATTATGTTTTGGATTGTCGTCAAGAGGAGCGTCTTACCAAAAATCTATATCATTTGTATTTTAAACTTCAAATCGTTGTTTTTTATATTATGTTTGAGTATATAATACTTTCATTCTATTATTTTTATTGCCATGGTAAAATTCATAAAAACCTATCTCTTTTTTCTATCTATATTTGTCTATTTTTTATAATATCTTATAATAATAATAATAATATAATAAAGATAAAATCTATATTTGTCATTGAAACATCTTCTTGGGGAGGGCGTGTAAGGGGGGGGGGGGGGAGATATTTACTGTAACGGGACAGCCCTATCCCCTGTCACGATTTCTGATTTCACAGAAATCCTGACAGAGGGCGACGGACTGAGCGCTCTCGCGTCAGCGGAGCATCACCCGTGCGCCGATAAGGCTCCCTCTCCTTTCCATTCTCCTTCTCCTTATTCCTACCCACAAAATTCATATTCACAATAATCATGGAGTACTGACATCCTCAATCTCCTACTCCTAGCAAAGACCTCGCCGGTCAGTGCACGAACCTGCACACCTTTCCACGAGAGAAGAGGTTCTCAAAAATCTTAAGTTTCGATTTTTGAACAACTAACCAATGTTCAAAAATCATGAAACGTTTCATTACATATTTACAGAGATTGCGAAATCTTCAATTTATCCACTGAATCTCCTGTTGTGGAAATCAAACAATATTCAAATTCGTTGTGTTTGAAGTTTCTATTTATTCTTGGGAAAAATTTTGCTGAGTCACGATAATCGATCCCCTTGCTTTCGCATTCCAATATTCTGTTTCAGATTTTTTAAACTGTGATATTAATTGATTGTTAATTGTTTTTATAAGTTTTTCGATATTTTGTTTAACCAATGAATTTCGCAGATTATTTTCGAATAGAAAAGCGATTAATTTTGATTTGTATGATTGTAATCTTTTTATTCTCTTATTGATATACTTTATACATCCAGCTTTATCATCAGGTTTGATTTCTGGAACTATTGTATTAACAGTTATTATTAATTATATTATATGATATTATATTGTAATTATAATATATTATATTATAATTATATATAATATATAATAATATATTATATTATAATTATATTATATATAATTATTAAGTATTAAATTATATGTGTTTCAATTTTGACTATATTTTCATTGATTTCATTTATTGATAGATTTCTGTTATCTGGAAGATGATCATTGTAATTATCCTCCAAATATTTTGAAAATCTTCTCCAATTTGTCTTTTTGAAATTACGTCTTGGTTTTGAAAGAGGGGGGTAGGTTAACCCCATGAAAATATTATTTGTGTCAATTGAGAAGCAAATAGCGTTATGATCACTATCATATGGTAATGCATTAAGTTTATTGTTGATTAATTGTTCAATTTCTATACGTGTATCCGCTATACAGTAATCAAGAAATGATCCTGTCAAGAAATGATCGGTTTATTTTTTGATTTAGTTACATTATTTTTCCTCTCTGCTTTATCATTTGATGATTTGGAATTACGTTTTTTTCTTGAACCTGATTATTTGATTCTTGATCATAATCATTATCAATGACGCTCACAGTATCAGAAAGTGCATCAAATTGGTTGTAGCAATCTATTTCTGATCTGTCATCTTTTGTCTTTTTATAAGTTCTGTTAGGGGTTAAAAACTCACGCGTATCTGCAGCCACATTCTCATTTCTTTTTCATCGACAGATGAAGATCGCGATCTTGCTCTTGACAGATTCGGGCTCTTTTTCGGTTTGTTCGAGTTTATAACCCTTTCAATATTCATTGTGCCAGTCATTCTATCAATTTATCTGGCTTTTTTCCTCAGTGCTGCCTGCGAAAGAATCTCCGGGTCTTACGAATCTCTTTGTCTTTTCTGCATTTTTGCTAGTATTGATTGTGTGTCAAGGATTTTATCCCCCGACACACGAGCTTCGTCTCTTATCTTTTTCTTTTCCTCAATTATTTTATCCTTTTAGATTGAAAAAGATGATGGAGACCCAATTATTTGAGCCAGGGGAACGATTAATCACCCTTAGACTGCTATATTCGATCCGAATATAAATAATAATTAAACTTTTCTATTTCAACGTCAACTCTTTCTGTTTATATAAGGTAGCGTGGCCGAGCGGTCTAAGGCGCTGGTTTAAGGCACCAGTCTCTTCGGAGGCGTGGGTTCGAATCCCACCGCTGCCATCTTTTTTTTCTCATCAACTTTCTTTTTTTTCGGACAGAATTTTGGTCCATCAGTGTAGGAGGCTCTTTGAATTTGGAAACAAATTCCCTGAAAAAACTTGGAAAAAAAAATTATTTCATTGCAGGAAGCGACAATACCGATGTTGGAACGTTGGGGAAAAAAACAGGAAATTTTTTTACCAACAGTTGGAGAAAATTGCCCGGTCGATCCATCTTATCGATAGTCGGCCGTTCAACCAGATTTTCCTACGTTACCTACTGAAGATAGATTTTTTCATAGGTATTAAAAAAAAAAAAACATTTTTTGTCCTCTCGTCAATCATTTCATGTCGAATAATTTGAGAAACTTTGCAAATGAAAAAAAAAGTCTTTTTTATCGGTTTCTGCTCCTGGCGCTTTACAGACGGAAAAGACCTGACATGAGATTGTAATGAAATTTACTCTGGATACACGAGTGGAAACGAAATAATACGAAATCATATTTTCTCTGCCTTTTTCAATCCAAATGCTAATAAAAAATCTTAGTTGTAAATTTTTTGTGTGCAAATTCAAGTTCCTCGATCTTTTACCCCTAATTTATTTTTATATCCTCAACTGTTCGACTAATTTTAAAAATTCCGAAATCTTCCAAAAATCTGCAGACACTTCGATCGAAATTTCAGTGTAAAACATGTAAAAATTTCTGTAAATATTGTGCGTACATATCATACTCGTTATCTTTGCAATCACATACTACCAAAACAATTTCAATCGTACAAAATAAAATTGGCAGAACATGAATTCGAGCACAGCCGCGCGGACTGAGGATCGCTATCGGTACGAGTAAGACATCACGCTATATCCAGATAAGAAAGTCTCTCAAAATAATGTGTATTAAAAGTGTATATATGACTGAAGAGTTTTAAGTAAAGGTCACAGTCCAGTGTCGAGCTCGAGAATGCTCGCTCGAGATTGTGCCCACAAGTTATCCTAAAGACGAAGAAAGCATGAGATTCGAGAAAAATCACGTGAATACACGTGAGTTGGTGAAAGAACCAAAATCATGCTCGAAAAAGTGATTTTCCATGATTTAAAAAAAAATTAATTTGAAAAAAAAAAACGAGTGTGGTAAGCGAGAAGTGAAAAACTGTGTGCAACGTGAAAAAAAATTGTTCGTTATTTTGATGAAAAAATAGCGCGACGAATCTGGAGTGAATTAGCGATTGAAATAAGCTGTTTTTATTCATTATAAAAATAATTAATTGACTGACGATAAATCGGTGTCGTTCGAACCACTTTTTGGTTTTTACTTCCATCTCGACATTTTTCATTCCACTGTCGTCCTCCAACTCATATATTTTCGTGATAATAATCATGGTAGAATAGAAGGAAGAGAAGCGAAATTTTTGGAGCCCTGGTGTGCGTGACTAACTGGTTTTACCTCGACCACACCACATCACAATAGAAAAAGAACCGTCGGAAAATTTATCGTCAGAACCCCCATCAATCGAAACGTTTTAGAAAGGGGCAAACTTTTCTCTCCAAGTGTTTTCTTGCTCACGCAGGTATAATCTTTCGTGGGCTCACAAAATTACGACGCTGTCGAATGAGAAAACTCGACAAGAATCGAGAAAATATCTTTAAAGTTATTTTCATAAGAATTTTTTTTTATTCTGTGAATGTGTGAAAAGTTTTTTGAACATTTGAAATTTTATTGACTAAACTTTTTTTTCATATCGATTTAAGACATTTGCAATCAATTTTTGAATAGTAAAGAATTTTTGGAAAATCGTCCTATTTGAAAAGTGCAAAATGGACCCAAAAATCGTGCGTGTCTCTTATTGGGAGATAGCGAAACTTCACTTTTTATCTTTCATTTTCGGCCTGTACCTCATTGTAAAACGTCTCGTCAAATGGGCCTGGGATCCCAAGAAATTTTTTGTCCTTCGACAACGAGACAATCCACCACCGTGTCTCGTTGATAACAGTCTTGGAAAACATTCTTATGTCAAAATAAAGGTGAGCTTAATTCTTCAAATTGAAGTTTTTCTGACAATTTATATTTTCTATCGGATTTTGCAAAAAAATCGTCGTCACAGATCGATTTTGATTGAAATTCGAATGGGCTTATCAATGACTCTGAATTTTTATTGCTTTTTAACGTCTCAATTCGATGCCTTCTTAATTAGGATCTAGAGATACTCTTATTCTCGTATGTTTTTTTCAAATTGATCCCAAAATTTGAATTTGGTATTGAAATTTCAGCTACGAATGCATGTTCAAAAAATCTTTGACGAAACTTTGGAGAAAGAATTGCTTCATGCACTTGTCGAACCTCCGTTGACCCCCGCCCGATAACTTGAGAATGAAACGATAATGAACAGTTTTTATTTTTTATAATCTTTTGTGACGTCTTCGAGAATAATTTCTCCATCACGAAAAGTGAATAAGGAAAGAAATTGAAGAAATATGTGACTTTGAGTTGAGAGAGTGCATTGGCCTTGGTTACTTGCAAATCTCAGTCGATTCTCACAAATTTTTATCTATATTTTATGCTCCATTTTTCGACTGTGTTTGTCGCATATTTTTCGACGAATACTTTGAAAAAAAAATCGATTTCAGGGGGTAAAATTTCACTACGTCGAAGCTGGAGATCGATCGAATCCGCTTCTTTTATTACTGCATGGATTTCCTGACTGTTGGCTGACATGGAGAGAACAAATAGCTGTGCTATCAGAACATTTTAGGTGAGAATCTTGGAGAAAAAAAAAATATCGAAAAAAGCGAAGTGAAAAATTATTGATAAGAATCGAAATGAAGACAGGGAACTAAGTAAAAAATCTTCAAGCGATTTTGTCCTAGAGTCGTGGCTCTGGATCTCAAAGGATTCGGGGACAGTGACAAGCCATCGAACAGACGATCGTACAAAGTTGAGATTCTGATCGAAGAGCTCAGGCAATTTGTACTTGCGCTTGGAGTCAAAAATTGCAGTATTATCGGCCACGATCTCGGTGGCCTTCTTGGCTGGTACATGCTCGCCCTTCACGGTGAACTCGTCCACAAATTCGTGGCTATTTCGAGTCCACATCCTAATCATTATTGGCACGGTTCATCGAAGGATGCAGCTTGGGACGGAAAGTTCGTGAAATTAATATTTTAATGAATATTCATCTTATTTGAATCGAACGAGAATAAGATATTCGAATTCGTCGTTTTCCATTCATTCGAAAATTGCATGGTTGATAAATAATTTCAATTTTTTTTCAGATGGATTCACTTCAGCAGATTACCTTTTTTGCCGGAAATCGATGCACTCAAAGAAGATATCTCAATAATCAACGACACCTTTAAACATCTTCACGTCAATGAAACGACCGAAAAAAATTACATGGAGGCATATAAATATACTTTCAGTCGAACCGGTGAGTCAAACTTTCTTCCTATTTTTTGCTCTCTTCAGCAAAACATTTTGGTAGATAATACTCTATTCATCTGTGTCGAATCTGTTGGAATTTGAACAAAAATAATGATTAAAAATAACATAGTAAATCCGATTTGAGCCAAAAACTTGTTAATTTATTAGAACGCAATAAAAATATGAAGTACAAATAATACTCGTACGATATTTCAATCTCTATCAAATAATTTTCAGAGGATTGGACGGGAGCAATAAATTATTACCGCAATTTGCCATTCACTCGATTGGACATGACGACCAGTGAACCAATTTGCAATCAGACGTTGCTCATTGTTGGCAATCTCGACCCCTGTTTATCGTTGGAAAAAGTCGTACAAAGTACCGAATATCTCGCGAGATTCAGTATCAAAGTTATTACCGATGCACGACATTTTCCACATCAGGAGTCGCCGGAAGTTGTGAATCAAACGATTCTCAAATTTCTTATTGGTACGTTATTAATAAAACTTCACGCGTTTAAAAAGAACATTTGAAAAAATTCAACCAGCTCTGGAACTTTTAATAATAACGATTGTAACAAAATCATTGACGTATCATTTAAACGAAATAATCTTCGACAAACAATGAAACAATTTTTTTCTCCTTGCGTTAAAAGAATTTTCCAAACGCACATGATTTTTTTCAAGATTTTTCCAAAAACGATAAATTCATCATCATGAATTTAGAACGAGTTTTTGTAAAAAAAAAAAAGAAGAAAAAGTCAAGTGATGCGTTCAAATTTGGAAAATTCGAAAACGATCAAAACGAGAGAAAAATCGAAAATTGAAGTGTGTTCTAAATGAAAATTAAAAAGTAATGGAAACAAATAATTCCTGGAGATTCACAAAAATTCTAATGTCAAAACTGATGTTTAAAAAATTTAATTTCAATAAAATGTTAATTTTTCATGTTTTCCATTGCACTATTTCAATTGCAGGTTCAACGTCACTGAATTTGGAAAAATCACCTTCAAAAGGAATAGTGTCATCTTGGCTCGGTTCTCTGAGCAGTACAGTCAAATATGGCAATCAAATGTTCGACGCGGTGCACAAAAGAACTAATGGCGTTGTGACAGCGTTGCCGAACAAAGTGTTATATCTGGGTCAAACGCCTACGTAAATATTAAATTACTTCAGTGAACTGAAATCAAATCGGGAAAAAAAAAGAGTTGAAAAAAAAAAAAGAAATCGAGTTGAATGATTGAAGAAATTAGACAATACGACACCGTCCTAATAATTAATAATAATTATTATTGCGAATTAAGGCCGGTGAATGACCTTTTCGGTGACTGTTCGTTCCTGCGAGTCGTCAACAAGGCTGATTTGTAAATTGTTAATATAAATTTTGATAAGGAAGCTTCGTGTATATAAAAAAATAGCGTGAGTTTCGTTGGTTTCGACGACCGTTACGATATTTTCGGAAAAATAAAAAATTCCTTCATTTGTATAATAAAAATGATTGCATCATTCGTTAAAATACCTCCACCGACAGGTGAATGGACGATTTTGGAAAAAAAAATTCTTCCATTCGTGCGTTTCACCTCTTAAAATCATTAAAAAAAAAAAAAGAAATTAAAATATATTTTGTTCGTTTGCAAATAAGTGATAGATGTCGTGACAATAAAAAAAAAAAAAAAAATACTCATTTCATGACGATGATAAATGATGTCGATATGAGCTAAGAATACTGCGCGGATTCATTTTTCATCTTAGTTGATTCTCGTTTCTCGTTGAGGTAGATTCTTTCCTATAATTCCCAGTGTTTCTCTTATTTCCTATTTTCAAATGGCCGCTTGATTTTTGTTCTTTTAGTTATCAACTTGCTTCTGTAGGCTCGGGCGCAGTCTTCTTTTTCCTATAAAAGAGAGTGAATAGTGATCATGATGACAATGATTGTAATGAAATGACTGATTAAAGGGACGAAAAACGAAAGAGGATTTTTGTTTTTTCCAGCAAAATAACTGAAACAGACTCGTTTCGTGGTTTATATCACATTGTTTGTATTATTATTGTCATGATAACAACAAAAATCAGAAATTCAATTAAATAAGTTGAGTCGTTTGGTAAAAAACGAAACGCTTAACACACAGCCTGAGAAAACGTGTCAACGAGAGTCAGAGCTTACTTTCTAAAATTTTCACCGTCCTCGATCGTCTCCGGCAATTCACAGTCCATCGTTTCCGGCAACAAGAAACACAGAGCTGCTCCGATCAGTGGACCAACTCCGAAAAACACCGGAGGCAACCAGGCCCCGAGACTTCCCTGTGGAAAACGATTCGTCGAGAATTAAACATTCATTTTTTTTTCTACGATTTAAATACCATTTTTTCATTCACACAACTATTCTCTCCTAATTTGAATACTGGATTTAAGAAGAAACAAAAAACTTGAAAAACAGGTCGAAATAAATCTTGCATATGATTAAAATTTGAAAAAATAAATGGAATCGATTAATTTACCATCGTCGCGATGAAGGGCGCAATCATACTGCCAATCCTTGCCGATACGCTACACATGCCCATGCCGTTGTTTCTAACAACAGTTGGAAAAAGTTCTCCGGTGTAAAGATAAATAGTCGGAAAGCTTATGGACATGCCAGCGAGGCCTATGGCCGCGAGCGATATCTGAACGATCGAATTGTCGAACAACGTTATCAACAATAAACTACAACTTGACAGAAAATTTCCACCGATCAAAATTTTCAAACGAGAGACCCGGGAGATGAGAATAAAAACTATTAGGAGTCCGGGCAGTTGCATGAAAGCTGAAAACAGAAAAGAATATTTTTTTCACACATTGTTACACACGAAACGATAATGAACTTATCAGTATTTAAAATTTCATGTTTTTTTTTCACAACTTTGAACATTTATCATCATTTTGGAAGAAAAAAATATTTAAAAATAATTATACTAACCAGAAATCGCAACATTTATGAAAATATTTCCTGCCAAATGACCTATGTACTGTGCCAATCCGAAATAACAAATTCCAAGCATGAACCAATTGATAGCTATGCAAATACTCTTCGTTCGCATATTCGGGGTTCTGAACAAATGCGTTATGTTGTACTTTTCGTGTGTTCTTTCAGTCGTTGGTTTACTGTGGTCTTCGTGACAATTAACTGCAATCGTTACTTTCTCCAATGGTATATCATTTCGGTTCGCTGCCTTGGTCAATATGTCACGAGCTTTGCTCACTTTTCCTACAGCGAGCAGCCAGCGCGGAGATTCAGGGATTATCCTAAAAGAAATTTAATTCATGAGTTCTATTGCCAGTCAAGCCTCTATTTAATTAACCGAATATTTTTGGACATTCACAAAAAAGTAACAAGCACAAATTTAAATCGACATAATTATCATTATTTAAACTGGAGAAAATTTTAATTTGAGATATTTTGAGAAAAAACCTTTGATCAGTGCCTTTTCAGATCAGAAGTATCGAAGCATTCCTTACTTGCTAATAGAATATTCCTAACAAATCTCTACAGTCCTTTCAGAATATCATAAATTTTCATGAAAATTAAATGGAATTTCTTTTTCAGTAAAATATGTAAAATTCGATTTTGAAAATTGTGATCCCACGTGAAATTTTCGAAATTCGACATTCTCGTTAACCGTTCGACCTTTTTTCTGAATCGATCAAGTCAGCTTAAAAAATTGTATTAAAAGCACTGAAAAATTTATTCCGATTGACGAAACTTTTTGTTTCAATGGATCAAATGTTTTTTCAGAGAAAACAAATCTCAACACGAAGCAACCTTTCTTTGAGGCCACGATGTAAATGATGTTTATTTATCTCAGTCGTTGCCAAATTTAGTGACGATAAATAATTCTGTAAAATGATAATAATTAATATATCTTACCAATAATACGAGAGCAGAAGGATCGGTGGGAGAGAAACGGCCAATTGGAAGCTCGTCCAGGATCTTGTCAGATAAGATATGAGAGGATTGGCCAAATGACCGAGTAAAAATGGTATGTGGAATAATACGGAGAGTGTCGCTCGCCACTCGATGCCGACGATCTCCATAACTGTAATTAATACATCGTCGTCATTTACTCCCCAATTGATATAATTTTAATTGAGTTCAAATGACACTCGGCTGTTCCAACGACGTGTACACAAATAAAAATATATATAAGGGCCATTCCACGCCAAGTCAGCCACTTCAGAATCTTATTTTTTTTTTTTTAATTGGTTTAAAATTTTTTACAATGTTCTATGCATTGGAAGAACCCTTTTCGATTTTTTTTTTTCGAAAGTTCATAACTCTTCCAAAAATGGACGGAATCGAACTTTTTTTTCTTCAAAATATTGGTTTTTCATTGTACTTTTTGAGTGTGATAAAAAAAAATTAATCATCAAATTTTTTTCCACTTTTATTTGGGTTGAAGAACAAAATCGACGATTTTTTTTTTTCAAAAAATTCTCGATTAAGCTTTGACCAAATTGAAGATTTTCAAGTAGATCAGTAACGTCGTGCGCACGCTATTTCTTCGATTTTATTTCGTAATTCAGAAAAAAAAAAAAAGTTTATAAATATAAATCAGAAGGCTACTTACGAAGAACGAAACTGATGAGCATCGTGCCACCGGTCGCGACAGCTGACACAAATTTCAGCACCAAAAACAATTCGTACCACGGTACAAACGTGCTTAATAATCCGGTAAGCGATTGCACCACCACAGCGATCATTAGAGGCATTTTCCGGCCGATTCTGAAAATTATCAAACAAAAAAAAATCCTTTTTCTTTACTGCTTTCGTTCGAAGCTACAAAAATAAAAGATCCAGAAATGTTGTGTGGCAAGTCGAGGATTTTTGCGTGCAGAAATAATGAAATTGACAATGATAAATAAAAAAATGAAAATTTCTACTTTTTCGAAAGATTGCTATGGTCAAAATAAAATTGTTTTTCGTATCGAAGAGTAATCACATAACAACTCGAAAGAATCGTTCGATTTTCCTTGAAATATTTATGTTTTACTAGTTATTTTGAGTGTTTGGACGTACCTGTCAGCCATCGCACTGAACACCATGTTTCCAACGAGAATTCCGAACATCGTGCAAGATTGTGCAAAACTGACGAGGTTTGCACGACCGCACACCAAGTTCCACTGGAAGAATGATTTTTTTTTGTATTTTTTTTCAAGAAACTTAAGAAGTTTCGGTACAAAAGGCAAAATGTTAAGAAATTAATGAAATTTGGTGATAATGTTCTTCAACATCAAGTACGAAAACACAATTTTTTTCAAAATTTTCTTCTACTTAGTTATCGAGTAATTATGCATTAAAGCAGATTTCTTATGCACGAAGTGTATACCTATATATATGGAAACGCTATGCTTATACACGTGGATTTTAGTCTTCAATTACTCGATAACTTTGTTAGAAGAAAAATTTGAAAAAAATTGTATTGTCAAATTTGGCACTAAAGTATATGTTCACCAAATTTTATAAAATTCTTAACTTTTTGAGATTTTTTGTGATTTTAACATGGTTTAGCATGGCAACATTGTATCGCCTGTACCGAAACTCTTTAATAAAAATCTTTAAATAATTCTACAGTTGAAACAATACATCTCAATGAAGAGGAATGATTATTAAAAGATTTTTTTTTTTTTTTTTTCATAAACGTCAATTTATTAGAGTCGAACCTGCGTTATGATCGTTTCCGAAAAAATACTTCTGTCGTATTCGAACTCTTGACATTGTTCGATGGTCCCGTTACCAAGAAAAACTTGGCACGTCTTAGTTGAAAAATTTACGAATGATTTCGGTGACGTACAGGTGAAATTAGTCGGTGGAGCTAGAAAAGTTATCGACAATTGATTCCAAGCTACTGGAAAATTGACGAGTGAGAGAGCGACTGCTATAATCACGTGCCAAGGCCCCATCACTCCCATCGCTTCTTGGATCACGTCGAGAGTCTCGTAATCTGTAATATTCATGATTTTTTTTAACCATTTTTCACACGTAAATATAATTGATCAAGGATTTAAAAAATGCTCGATACGAATTAAGCATAAAAATACAAAAATTTGAAATTTTCCAGTCTGTAGAAAACGTCATTTTTAATTGACGTATTAGAACAATATAAATCGTCGAATCCCCTTTAACGACGTGCCGAAAACGTGTTGACTAAGCTTGTTTTCTTTCGTCAGAAAATTCATTCTCGAAATCGCTGAACAAGCTGAAGAAAATCATTCAAAAGAACACGAAAATAATAATAAAAAATTTTAAACCTCAATGTCAAGAGAACACGATATATCGTGACACGTGCGAGCATAGTCGATTTTTTCATAGCTGTATACAAATCTCGATGCTTCGGTGACAGTTCATTTCAACGTATTAAAGAAAATATGGCGAAATTTACTGTAGCGTGAAATCTCACGTTACACACCGGGGCGAGTGTATCGTTTTACAGTCTTCCTACGCTTGTATATTTTTTAATTGTGCGAAGAACTTCCGAGTATCATGAGATAAATGGCATCTGATACCTAATAATCTTTGTTTTTCTCATCTCAACGAAAAGCCGATTCCGCGAGTTGGAAAATCGATAATCGTTAATTCTATTCTAACTTTTCATCAAAGTCTCGAGACTCAAAATCGCTTTCGAAGCGACAGATTTCTGTGAAGCTTTAACAATGAAAATATGAATTTAAAAAAAAAATTGAAATTCAAGCATAATTCCTCGAAGTCCAATTAAAATATTTTCGCTTTGCACGAGCGATGAGATTTTGTGTTACACACACAGCGACAAAAAAGATTGAAAGGTTGTAATAAATTTGACTTGTAATGAAGTCATTATTTCGATAAACTCAACAGCGATTAAAGATATTTCAAAAATTTGTTCAGAGTTCAACAATAAATATGCAATTAGCGTTCCAACAGATAAGCTACATTAACGGTAATATTGGAAGCACTAATTGCATGAGTTTCGTAGAAATGGGAGAGAGTCAAAGGAAAGCGCCAGCATTGGAATTTCGTTTCGGGGGAGGGGTGTATATTTGGCCTACCGGCGTGGTAGGATGATGCAACAGGACGCATGGCTTGTAAAAATAGAACACGCGTGCCCGATATATAAATTACTTCGAAAGGAGAAAAATAAGAAATATTTCGAAAAAAAAAAAGCTCCACGAAAAATAATTAATAGATCTACGAAAAAAATGTATTAAAAAAAAAAAACTTAATATACGATTCACTTACCTCGTTTCATTTTGTTCGTCATTTTTATCACTTTCAAGGCCAACTGTTAGGTCGGATAACAATAAACTATTATCACGACAGTTTGTACGCGCTCATTAAAGTCGAAGAGGTATGCAAGATCACGAAAGACTCGTAAGCTCGACGGATCTGTCCCGTGCAGAGCTCACGAACGAACTAACGGTTCAGAATTTCAGAAGAACGAATTAAAGCCTCCGCACTATACCTTTTTTTGTTACGGGGCAAAAGAGTTTCCTGCGGTATCGGTTAATCGAAAAGAGAGAGAAAAAAAAAGACCTGCTTTGCTTGACCATAATACCGTTGAAATATATCTATAGATAACTTATTCCCAGATTCTACTGTTCGAAAGTTTGGAAGTCTTGTTATGAAGAATCTTTGTTCGGTGTTTATGTTATGGATCCAAGGTCCTTGACGTTGTCATGTTTACCATTGAAAAGAGTGGGGTTAATATTCTCTGTGAAGATCGCACGCGCACCGACACACGTCGTAACAAAACACTTCGTTCTGACTTTTTATAATTTAAGGAGTCCTTGATTCGGGCTAAAAAAATTTCAGTTCATTTTTTCATTAATTGCAGTGAAAATAATGCTTCTATTCGTTTAAAAAATTCACCATTTATTGTGACACCTTCCAACTACGTGTGCGAGAATTTTGCCACAATAAATTATAAAAATAGGTTCACGGCTACAGGATGACTGTCAACGTGTATAGAATCAGCTGCAATTACTAAACACAAATTCTCAGAAATTTTTACTAATCGAAATATTCAGTCGAAAGAAATGATGCAATAAAAAAATTTTAAATGAGTTTCAGCGAACAAACCGATAAAAATAATTGATACGAAGATTTTAATTTATATTAAAATTATAAATTTGTCGTTTTTCGATATTTTTACGTTCGGAAACGCAATCCGAATAGAACGAAAAAGTTGGTGATAAAATACTGTGACAAATTCGAATGATTTTATCGGTTAATAAATGGTTGGGGGGTTACTATACGATTAGGTCAGAATTTTTCGTTTAGCCGCTCTGAAATCTTTGGTTCGATGATTCTTTTATAAATTTGTCTCAAGGTTAGATACGGGTGGTCAACGGGGGGAAAGGGATGGGTAAAGACGTTGGAATTTGCAGCCGGATTTCGAAGAATGAAAGACTCGAGGCAGCTGTGGGAAGAAAAAAAACAACAAACAATGGCGATTCTATTGAAAAACGAATATTTTTAATATCACATAAAAAATGAATTTCGCGTTCGCCCAGACATTAAAAATGTTCAATCGACGTTTGTAAAATATTCCGAAAATAAATAATGTTATGGTATTAAAAAATTAATTGATCATTTGTCGAAAAGAAACTGCGCTAATTTGTTAGGAGCTGATCGTTTGTTCTGGCTGTCCTCGGTATCAGGACTCGATAATTTTCGTTTTTTCAGCTCTTCCGAATCATCAGCTTTGTCACGAGTTTCTTCTTGGTATCGGGCTAAAGCAGCTTTAGAAAAATCAAGATTGCTTAGATTCGGAAATTCCTCCTGCAAGTCTGACTTGTTTTTCGCCAACCAGGCGAGAAAAGTTTCATTCTTTTTTCCGCTCGTCTTTCGCTGCACCGGTCTCGATGGCAAGCTCGTGGGAGTTGGCTTCGAGACTTTTTCCGGCATTGTGTTCATGCTCGCTAAACCTATTTGAAAAATTCAATCGGTTCAGTCCCAAATTTATTTTTATAATAATAAAAAAATAAATAAATAAATAAACGAAAGAAAAAGAAGAAATTATCAGTTTGAAAAACAGATAATTCACCTTTGGAGGTCGGCGAAGGACCAGCTTTGCGAAACGGATTGCTCCGTTTAGCACTGAACAACATGGGCTTGATAACGACGTCCGATTTCGGTTTGGTCGTCGGCGTTAACATGATATCCTCTTGAGTATCAATATTTTCAATTTCATCGTTGTGATTCGCCAGCTGAATATCTTCGTCGTTGAGCACGTTGCTTCGACTTTCTTCTTCCTTCTTATCGGCGATCGTTTCGATTTTGTTGGCAAGTGCCATGCGTTGAATTCTGCCGGCGTACTTAATCGCGAGCTCCAATACTTTTTCCGAGGCAATTTGTTCGCAGATGTCGATCGCACGAAACTCGACGTTACCGCGACAGGCCATCTGGCAATTTAAATCATATCAATGAGCACAAGTTTCGATAATATTTTTTTAATTTCTTAATTATATTTATCAATATTATCGTTATTACGGCGATGAGAGAAAGAACTGCTTCGTTCTCGTCGTGCGGATTACTCCCGATTTGCCACAACAATGACTCCTTCCCTGTTTTCTCCGATTCCGGCTCGCAAAGAGGAAGTGTCATCGGTATTTCCATGAGGGTTGGTCGAGGCGTCGTTGGAGGGTAATGACTGCCCTTGCACAGCACACAACGTATCATTCGCTCTTTTTCGCTCACACCGATTATGAAAAAGTGATCCAGTTTACCTTTGCACTGAAAAAATATTGAAATGATGAATTAAAAGGAATGTAAACGATGCGCTTTTGATTATTAAACAAAAAAATATATCTGTGGATGAAATCTCGTCGAAATCGTCGTTTTGTTCTATCACAGAGGTCCAGAATCGTGGAAATTTTATCGAAAAAATCTGAAGTTGAAAATTGCAAGAAAAAAAGGTTTTTTCGAACTCCTAATTCATGTGGATGTCGAACGCATGAAATCCCTCGAAACAGACTTTCGTAAACGTTGGCTATCGAGTGATTTTACCTGCTGATCGGTGTCACAAATGACTCTCCACAGAGATGCTTTTCGATCGTATATTTTAACGAGTCCTTCCGCGTCCATGATCGTAGGAGAGGCGAGCTCGGTGAGTCCGATCCAGGACAATTGAGCGGAAGGAGCGAGGGGAAGGCTGAGAGTTTGATTACGTAATGTTGGCCCGTTTATTCTTATCCACATGATATTCATATGCTGATCACCCGAGCTTCCAACTCCCGTGTGGTAGGCAACCACGAGATGGCCTCCAAAAGCATTCATGGCTACAGGCGATCCGGGCAAAGCGATTATTTCTCTCTGTGTACCACCAATCATAAAGAGTCTCAAATTTCTTCGCGATGTCGCCAAAGCCACGAACGTGTCGCCAACTGCGAGACAGGACGAATCTTCACCTTCGGGCAAATCCACGAACCATTCCTTGTTCCCAGAGCCCCAACCTGATTTCATGGACAATTATTTTTTTTTTAAATCTATTAAGAAAAATGTAATCAATTAATTGAACGAATTTTGATGACAAATTGTAAATAATTTTTTTTAATCAAGTAAATTTTACGTACGAAAATTGAAAATAAGGATAAAAGTCAATTTTTGGAAAAAAATACCTTGCAAAACTACAACGACGAGTTTACTGGGATTTCCGTCGTTCGAGGGACAGCTGAGTGCCAACGCTTGTGTCGACAACGCTGCCATAGTGTGCCTCAAATAATTATTAATGTGTATAGAATGATGAACCGAGGAATCGTGAAATTCTACTTCGATACTGCTGTCATCCTCTTGTTCAGAGTTGTAGCATTTCACGATTCCCGTATCGTTCCAGACCATGAATCGTGATAGAAGATGAATGGGTGACGAGCCCGGTTGAAACGGCGCTTGCAAATTAATTTCAGGCAATAAGTTTTTAGCGTCGGCAGGATGAAATCCGCTCGCAACGTCCGAGTGACTTTTCGCATCGTCGTCGCCCACTGTTAATGATTTTTTTATTTTGTTCAATGATATTACGTTCTCGCCATCATCGTCTTCATCGTCCCGATCCAAATCGCTCAAGACTCCGTTCGAATGATTGTCACCTCCGATTTCATAATCGTCGTTCACGTCCTGACCGTTTCGAAACTCTGTTGCAAAATTGTCCAGAGATTTTTCGTGTCCCACCTGATTTCAAGGACATTATCGAAGAATTAAATTGCAAAACAATCCGTTTCGTAAATACAAATACGAAACTATTTTATCTTCGTTACTTAGATCCTCTTTTATCTCAAATACTTACAACATCGACACAACCCAATTGTCCAAGACTATCGCAAAAAGCTAATTCATTAGGTTTCTCCAAGTGCCAAGCAAGAGACGTGATCTTTGGATTTTGATGGTGCTCCACGTATCCTATCGTTTCACCGCTTTCTACGTCCCATACGACTATTTCACCGTGTACGGAACTGCCGGCTATGCGAGTCCCACACTCGGAATATTTACACAGACTTAAATCCTGAGAAAAAAAAAGAGAAATTTTTTTCTTCAACGTTGCAGCGGACTGCAAATAATTTTGGTATTTCCAAGATCGAACGAAAACTTTGCTCACCATTCGCAGTTGCGAGCACTGCAAATGACATTTTTCTTTCCAAGAATCACGAGACACGATTATTATTTCTTTTCCATGCGGATAAGCGACGGTTGAACCATTTTTGGGATTAAAAGACGGCGAACAGTACGATTTGGCTGTAAAAAAAGAATTGCATTTTGGCACTACGTTGTTCCAGGTGTGCACAGTTTTTTTTTCCTTTATGCTCCATATCCTGATTGAACCATCGGCACTGGAGGACACCTGTATCGAATTAATAATAATTATTAAAAAGAAAAATTGTGCACTCTCAATTTACTCACCAAGTCAAGTGCACTTTGAATTTACTCACCACAAATTCCTCCATGGGATCGAGCGATAAAGCCAGTATAGGAGCTTCGTGTCCGCTCAGTTCTGTCGTTTCTAGACTTTCTATATTGGTTACTTGAATCCTCATGTCGCTGAAGAATGAAAACAATACGTACAAATTCATTTGTGAAAATTGAATCGACTATCATTATATTTGTCCTTTAAAATTGATTATTCTGCTTCTCTTTTTTTTTTTAAGAACCCAAGAATCTTACCATCCCCCAGAAACTATCAATTTGCTATTTTTTGTAGTAGCCAGTGCTGTGACAGCAGCAGAAAATCTGGTAACAACACCTTCTTTCTCGAGGTCTGGAAACGAGAGAATCTGGACCGTGTTGTTGTCATTTCCGGCATACAATTTTCCATTCTAAAATTTGTATTCAATTTCTTTTTATTTTTTTATATTCGATATTCGAATTAATGAGAATTCCATATAATGTTAGTACGATTCTACCACTGTTTTTGAAAAACTGTGAAGAGAATTAAGATTCGTTTACCTTTGAAACAATGGCAGTGGCTTGTTCAGCGATGCAGCTCGACGACGGATCATCGTCCATTAAATTCAACCAGTATCGTACATCGCCATCTGCTCCGCAGGTTACTAGACCGCCTCTGATCACATTTATCACATAAAATATTATTAGAAAAATCAGTACTCGATGAAATTTGAATTTTCCATAAATAGTTCAAAACAACTCAATTGCCAAACGTTTAACACCAAATGAATGAAATTGATAGATTCGAAAGATCTAAAGTTTCACGAAAATTGTAATTTTCGATCTTTTCCTTTGAAACTCGAAAAATTACAACTTCAGCAAAATTTTACTTCCTAATTGATCATTAGATAGAACGAATAACAAAATTTATAGTTATTTGAACTTACTTGTCACCACGATGGTAACAAACATCGGTATGACCTTCCGGATGAGCGTATCGAGTTGGTTTTATTGTCAAAGGCATCTTATACTTTGTAGATTAATTGTCCTTATAAACATTGAATCACAAACATAAATAAAACTATGAAATCTCAGCGTTGGAGGATTTCGAGATGAATTCGACACTTTTCACGACATCACATGAACATTCTTGCTCCACCAAACTATTCCAAAACTTTATACACATGTCGGACGAGATTTGGCGGGCTTTTTTCTCTTTCCATCTTGCTCACATCCAGACCCAACTGGTCCCAACTTGGAAGAATGACGGAGATGGAAGGTGTCGCAGCAGCAGGTGAGACGGAATTGTAGATGTCGCTGGGACATTAAAAAATAGCGCGAAAATCGAATCCGTGAATCAATCTATCGGTTACCAATAATTGTTTGTCATTATCATTACCGATTATAGAAGAAACAAACCGATTTTTAAATTGTTTCAATTTCGAACGCCATTGAGGAAATGTTTTCTACACAAGAAATAATCATGTAGTTTATTCACATTTTTTCTAGGGCTGTGAACCCATATATTTTATTGTGCAAGCACATAAATCATTTCTTTCAAAAATTACATATATTAAATTTTAATTTGATTAGCCAAATTGCTGAACAATTGATAAATACATAAATACAAATTATACAGTATGTTCGAGTAACTCTAATCGAAAATTCGATCGAAGTCGATGACGATAGTAAATCAATTTGGTCAGTCTGGCCTCAATCTTTGGGTCGTCAAACAATTTTAATATCATTCTCAGGCACGAGAAGTTGCATACTGAAATGTACGTTGTCATAACGACTTTTCGAATGGATAAATTTTTTTTTAAAATTACATGGGCGAATCAGCGTAAAGATCTTCCATCTGATTCAGAACTCTTCGCGACAGATCTCTTCGGTTGCTTCGAACAATCGAGGGTGTGCATTTTTCTTCTATAGCAGCTTTGACTCCCTTAACATCCGGAGTTGCCAAAAAGTTCGTAGAGGATTTCAGGGCCATGTACTCGCGCACCGATCGACGACATCGCGGATCGACCTTGCTCCCGGATTTTCTTTTCACTGGAGTTTCTTTCTTTGCTTTAGCGTGAACAATGTTCAACTCTTTTTCGATCGAAGAAAAGCTGTCGTTTGATAACCTCGGCGACTGCAACATTTTTACGGCCAATCTCGCGGAACGTCTTCGCGGTTTTTCTACGCTTATTTCATTCTCCTTATCTTGATCGTCGATATTTTGCCGAATTGGTGAACTTTCTGGTTCTCTGGACAAATCTCGGTTCGATGGACTGAGCGGAACGACCTCGATTGCAACAATTTTTGTTGATTCTTCGAGTGTTGGAATTTCGCAGGGAAGCTCTCCAGCCTTTTCATTCGTTACGTTTTCCTCGACTGCTTCAGATTCAAAATTCTTTATTTTTCCAGCTGGAATATCTTCAGATGGAATGGCCGATTCGGTTCCTTGAATTCCTTCTTTGTCCTGATCCTTAATCAAATCTTCGAATGTTTTCAGTAACCGTTTCATCGAGAACAATTGTTCCTCGGTCGATTGAACTTGGAGCTTCAAGTTTGCGTGCATCCATAGCACAGTTTCCTTGTCTAAAAACATCAAAGAATTTTTCGTTGATAATGTAGATTTGAGGAACGAATTTTGTGGCAAATTGAGACAAAATGACTCGTTGTTATAGCAATGAGAAGTATCACCGAGATTATCACTCGGCGATTGGTCTGTTCCGTCCAATATTTCTCCACGTAATGACTTTTTTCTTTTTGGTTCTTTTAAAAATCCGTTTACTTTCGAATTTTTCGTTTTTACGTTGTCGTTTGATTTCGGCGATTGTTCTTTCTGCAATTTCTTCGCAGATATTCCCATTATCACCGAAGGTCGTACTATTTCGTTATGTATCGTTTCATCACGAGTTTGCCTATCGTTTGGAATATTTTCGAGGGTCAAAGAATCCGGTAATTTTTCAGATTTGTCGATATTCGCATTTTCGCTATTTTCCACTGTCTCATCCCCGGTTTCTTCGCTTTCAGTGTCTTTCTTTTTAATCGATTCGTTTTTGCTCGAGAGAGTGGAATCTTCCTCGATCGTATCTTGCTGACGAACGTACTTGTCGCGAATTGAATTTGGCGGCACGAGGCGACTTTTCCTCGAAGAAACGTAACTCGTCGACGCGGTTCTCACATCGACGATGAGAGATTTACGTGGTTTCATCTCGCTTTTTCTTGCAATTGGATTATTCTTTGCTACCGGCTTCGGCGGAGATGGCAAATGACTGTAGAGCTGTCGGCGCACTTTTTGATTGCGGACTTCTATTTTTGTCATGCGACCTATAAAGAATAACATAAAAATTGAATTCAGGTTCAGTAATATTTGGAAAAATTATGAAAAGAAAACCGAATCATTTCTCATACTTGATTGTCTGGCGGTTTGCACTTTTTCCCAAGATTCCATCAAGCGCTTCATGTTTACAGGCTGCATTCGTGTCCGTTCTAGTCCTGAGAACATCAAATTACTTTTTAAATACCATACGAATACATAAAAAAAAGTTATCCGTACTCCAAACAAAATTTATTATTCACCTTGATTGTTCACCTTGCCTTCGCTTTTCGATAAGCCCGAAACATGAACATCTGCTTTTGTTTTATCGTCTGAACAGAGAATAATTAATAATCATTCGAAAAGCACCATTAGAATTCTTTACAAATACCGTATGTGCCAGAATTTAATAAAAATTAAATGTAATCTTCTATTTTTTGAATCGTTGAAAATAAAAAAAATTTTCATGCATCAATTCTCGATGTTTGGAAACATTACCGCAATTGCCAGGAGTTTTTGGATTCTCTGCATCCTCGTACAATTTCCTTCTAGCATTGTTCAAAGTATCTGGCTTCATGGTGCGTCGTTGATCTAAAAACGAGAGCCAATCGAGTGCGAGAGACGACGGACCCAAAAACAGGAACAATTATAATTCAACGGTGAGATCAATCCCTTTATTAGCAAGCGTATTAAATATTTTTGTATATTTATACCGTATACAGATTGCCTAGCTTTTTCCCATTCTACCGGACCCAAAATATCTTTCATGAGTACAGGCTGCATCTTTTTTTTCCCGGTGCTCTTAGGAAGCCCCAGGAGTTCCTGCACGCGCAACGGTTGACTGACAACTCGGGCTGTAGAGAACGGAGACAAGTTTTATTTCATTTTTTTGGATTAATGCATAGTTTACTAAAGATTTTTAAAATATTAATTAATAAATACATTTTTCTACGCTCTTCGAAGCACTTGTAGAATTCGACATTTTGTTGGGTTTAAGAAAAAGAAGTCGGTCGAACGTGAGTCGATTTTTCAATGTTTATCTTTTTAAATCTCCCGCGCTCTCTATGTTCGTCGCCGGTTATCTGTCGCGTGGAAATCACCGTGAATCCGTTATTTCGCCGTTGAGAATTGAAATTCTAGAGTACGCGATTTATCGAAAGCAATGTTACAGTTAAAAATGATAATTGATGATTAAATAAATGTCATTATGACAATCAATGTCACTGAATTTGATTATGAATGATTGAAAGCACGTAGCACAAATCAGTCACTTGTAAACAATAAAGAATTCACTTTTTGTATGATACTTTGGTTAAGATGCTTCTACAACATCGAACTTCATGCGGTTTATAAAATTACTTTGAAAAATTATAACTGCACCACTTTAAAACGAAAACTTTTTGCACGTTTTTTTATTAAAAAGGGCTGAAACTTTTTTTTTTTTAATGAAATAACAAGTTATTCCGCACTGAGAAAATAATAATTAACATTTCAGAGCTGAAGAAAACTTTGTGGAAAAACCACGGTCGTACATACAGGTCTGAAAACGACGGTGGTGGGGGATGGGTCGCTTAACGTCCAATGTTTGTAGCTTCCATGTTTGGCCGCATGGTGCGCATTGGAAAAGGGATGTTGTGTGCGAAAGAGACAGCCATATGTCTCTTGGGCACAGTGCATGCACTCTCCATTATAATTTTTTCGTATGAAAATCATTATTGTTTTTCGTTGAAATCGTTAATTCAGGGAAATAAAAATAAAAAAGCACAAGTGGAGTTTTATGATAGACATAGGACCGGGATCAAGCAGGAGAACGTGTTCGGGAAAAACCAAAAACAAACTCTTGTAGATGTTTTGATGCAATCAATTTATTAAAGATTTTTAAATTGTTACACGAATAATTTTTAGAGGTGTAAATTTGGCGACCCGCCATGAATTTTTCGAAAGGTTTCTGATTTCAATCGTTTGTGTGTCGTTTGTAGAGTATTGTGAGAACAAAATAAACGTTTGTGAAATGAGTTTGTCACGAAAAAATAAAAAATAAAAGTTTCGGTGCGGACTTTTCTGGGAACGAATCTGCCTAGATTCAAAAAAACCGAATGAAATTCGATTGACGGTCTTTTTTTTTGTTACCGGCATTTTTATGCGTTGGGAAAACGAGAGAATAAAACGTTGTTGAATTGTTATAAAATATTACTGAACGAATATTCATACGGTGCACAAAAATGTGATCGCTAAATATTGGCGAATGAATGTCCCTAGCTTGTTATTTGGTTTGTTTATATTCGTGGAGCCTCGACTCTGTGTTTACGTTTACGCGCTCTCGCGCTTGGCCTGCTAAGCCGTTCCGTAGCGGGGATGGTGGGGAGAGCTCACGCCGGGGCGACTAGAAGGGGCGACTGGAAGGGGCAGGCGCGAGAACTGGATCATGCGCGGGGCAAGGAGGGAGCGAGCGAGGGACTCGCGTTCGTTCAGTCGCCCGCGGGCCGCGGGGCGGGGCGGCAAGTAGCGCGCGCGGAGAGAGTTTCATTAGTATCGGTCGGCTAGTGCAATACCGCGCATTATCGTTCGTTAATTGCAACGAAATTGATAAAACAGAGTGCGGAATAAGAACCGGTTAATGACGAAAATCTTTATATAAAATACTTTAAACGGTCTGAATTGTCGTTAAACCAAATAAAAATACAACGATGGATAATAAAAAAACGGAAAATCGTGATAAAATTTTTTATTATTAAAACTATCCAAATCTATAATTTTTACATAATTTTTTATCGCCGTAATAATTTCCGTTAATTAGAGCTTGAAAATGTGCGCGATTTTTGAAAATAAAAAATGCACGAAAATAAGAGCTTAAAAATATGCGCGATTTCTCGAAAACGAACCATGCACGAAAACGCTATGAAAAGAATATTAGGGTCGTTAAACACAATTCGCTCGTTTGTCAATCGTAACGAATTTTCAATTTTTTTTTTCTTTTGTCAATGAGTTTTCTTCTCGCAAGCGATATTCGACAAGTCGATAGGAAAGCCTCTTGCCCACGATATTATTTTTCGTGCTAAATTATAGGATGAATTATTTTGAATATTTGAGCGAATCAAGATTAATGACATCGTGAGTAAGGGCTTTGAGTGACAGACAGTCTAGTGACGGCTGTGTTACAGTTTCGGAAATCGTGTGTATGCTCGCACGCACGCGTGTTCGCAAGCGGAGCTAAGATGCAACCATACATGCGAGTCGCGCAACGCAACGCAAAGCACCAAACGCACGCAAGCCGTAAAGCCATGGGATTGTCGGCAAGAATGACGGAACGAAAGCTATAAATCTACTCTGTAGTTTGCTGTTTCCGAACGCGATACAGTTTCTGTATCGCATATCGAAGTCGCGCAGGCAAGGTCCATGCATATAACCCGGATGCTGCAAACGGTGCAACGCAACGCAATGCACGCAAGGCTTGTATAACCGCAGCTATTGTACAGCATTGCGAATAGTTTTTACTATCGCAATTGCTATAGTACAATAGAACGCAAGCGCCCGTGCACGCGTGCACCCACGTGAGCACGCACGATTTTCCACGAAACTGTGGCACCAGTTGCCATAACACTTTCTGTCACTCGTCACCGACCGTATTCAATTGCGAAAAGAAAGTTTATTGCCACAAGAAAAATACATTTTTTGAGTTAGCGGAACAAAGAAATATTGAATGGATTTTTTTATTCCGTGCATGAGTTCGTTGACGTGGAAATTAAATAAAATTTTGACGTCTTAATCACGCGTTTACTATCTCGGAAGTGTAAAAAGTTAATATTGGTGTTGTGTGAATTAGTGCATTTGAATTTTGAACTATGATGAACTATCGTTTTCAACGTTGGAAAAACGACGCTGCTGCTGCTCGTCTGAATTCAGAATCATGCAGGATTTGGGAAAAATCGAGTGGAAATTAATCAACTGCAATGAGTGTCCTGCAACGGAAGCAGTGGATATTAACTGTGCGGACTATTTCGGAATCGCGGACTTTTCGGTTTTGCCAAAGGTAGGTTCGTTATTGAGGAGGGGAACAAGACATCGACGAGTGAGTACATAATTCCATCATTTTTATTGGTTTCATTTCTGTGCATAGCAATTTTCAGTATCAAACTGTTGGGCTTTCTTTGATTTGAACTATTATTTTTGAAAGAATTCGATTTCCATTTCAATCGTTAATCTTTAAAGGATAAAATGTTTTTTCTCTTACTAACCGTGGATTGATTGATGAAATGAGGAATGAATACTGTATTTTTTTTGGTCTGTAGAATTTTTCCATTTTAACATTCCAAAATATTCTTATATAATCCCTCATAAAATAAAATTTAGGAATAGACCAGCAGGGGTAACATCTGAATCAGTTCAACAGACCATCCATATACTTTCGCATTTATGAATCAGTTTTATCGTTTTTAGCATTTCAAAAATCAGTTGCGACCCGTATGGTACACACCAGTTTCCTTGACTGGTTCGAAAAAACTTGTGCAAATTTTGTTTTTTCTTTTTCATAAAAATATGCGTCTTACAAACATTTTTATTGTAATATTCATGTTCTACAAACGATTTCGCATTGATTTACGTACAATTAGACTCATTTGGTTTAAAAAAGTAGAATGGGCGGGCTAACTTCACGCTACTTTTTATTTTTGATTTTTTCGCGATAAACTCATCTCACAAGCGTTTATTTTGTTCTCACAATACTCTACAAACGATTGAAATCAGAAAACTTTTGAAAAGTTCATGTCGGACGGCCAAGTTCACGTCCATATAATTTTTGACGAAATAAATATCGAGAACACGTGAAGAGAGAACATATTACGGTTTAAATTAGGCCTGTATATAGCTTGTAACATCCCCCTATCACAGCGCCATGCCGTGGCAGCGGTGAGAAAAAAAAGCTTGGACATTAAGAGGCCCACATGCTGCCTATGCAATGCTACTGTCGTTTCCAGACCTGTATGTACGACCGTGGGAAAAACGTCTTGATGCAGTAGACTAGAAACGTGAACGACAAAAAGTGTTACACGTTAGTTTCATAAAAGTCTGATAGATAGCGTTTTAGCATATTTCCGAACTTCACACCGATTTCCGGCTTTCCGTTAAACGATCTCTGATTGGTCGATCGAAAAGTTCTTTAGCGAATGCCGTTTCACGCGTCTCATGCCAAACCGGAAGTGGACAATTTCCATGAACGATATCCTACGAGCGCCAAAATTTCACGTATGTACCATAACCTTTATAAATCTTGTTAAATATTAAATAAACAAAAAATATTTTAATAAAAATCTTAATTTCCAAAGACAATTGATAAGATCGATAATCAGCTTTTTAATGATTGACCTTTGGAAACAGATGAAATGCGGGTTGATGAAAGAGGCTATACATATTGCGCGTTTTGGGAACAAATGCAGTCGGCCATTTTGTTTAGGCTTTGTAGTGTATTTCCAAAACGTATAACATACGAATACGTATACACATATTACGAGTTTTTTCTTCTCTCTCCCTCCCCCTCCAGCGAATATATTGAAAACAAGCGAAGGTCGACGCTGGTGTTCCCTGTTAAAAAACGTATATTTTTGGTTAGGTTAATGCGGTCGAATTTGGGATGAAAAAATAAAACGTTCAGCAAGCCAGTAAGTAAACCGTTCCCCGGTGCGTGAAATGTGTTGAATAACGGCGTGTGAGAAAGATCGAGCGAGAGAGAATAAGAGAGGAAAGTAGAATTTGAGAGATTGATAAACCCATCGCCCGTGTGGCGTTCGCGCGTCGTTCTAAACACGAGTTTCACTTCGACAAGTTTCAACTCGTTTTTTTTTTTCTTATTGCTCTTTTTTTTCGTGCATCAGACGGAGCAGAGTCTCAATTTCGGAGACTCCGCACGCGAATTCGGATTTTCTAAGTGCGATGCAACGAAGCGAGCGAGGCTGAATCGTTTTTTTTTTCGTACCCGAGCCTCTCGAAGAGGCTATGGCTGTGATTCGTTGTAATTCCGCGCTAAATGAATCTCCGTCGTTTCGTGAAAAATGTATATTTTTTTCGTTTCTCCGTGTTTAATGCTACCAAACTACGTGTTTAAAACGTGAAAAAATCACTTTCTCAGACTGGTAAGACTCGGAATATCGTGTTAAATCCTCTGCCCGGCGTTGAATTATGCAACTTTTTTTTCCTCCCCGATTGTCGTCGATCTTTATAACCTACAAAAAATGCATAACCTATATAACTGATTGATATAACCTTCGAACGTCACTATCATGAGAGTTTTTACACTTTTTCCATTTTCATCGAATCAATCGTTTTACGATAATCCCCCAAAAAATCGAATCCATTTATAGAAAAATGCACAAATCTTACGGAGTACATGTATTTACGCAACTTTTTTTTCTCCCGATTTTCATTTGTTTTGAGATTTGATGTGTAAGTTGATCTTCTTTCGATCTCGAGCTTCTTAATCCCATCAAAACGTAAATCATCGTCGTGGAAACTCCACTTTTTTCTTTATCATTAATTTCCCTATCACCAAAAATGAGTTTGGTTCTCCTTAGCGTCGAACGGTGTAATTTCTGAAGAATAAATGACTTAAAAATTCAACGTTTCACCGAATACTGAATTTTGCTCAGTGATCAATTTCACATTTAAAACTATTGCAGTGATGAAATAATAAGCAAACGTTGAATCATGGATGTCTCGGGAGATTTGACGTTACAATGGGTCGAGGAGGTCGGCAATGTTATTCACGAAGAAGTAATATGCGGCTTGGAAGCAGAAATTCCTGCGACAGAGGAAGAGGTGATCGGAGCTTGCGAGGAAGTTTCCATGGAAGAAACCGTTCAAACGGCTCCGGACCAAACTCCTAGCGGCGATTCGGAGCCTCTTTTAGTCCCGCAACCTTCCGACATGGAATCAATTTATATCGTGCCCCAGGATCAGGGTCACGATTACTTGAATATTCAGGTTACCGAGGAAGTTATCACGGACAATTGGGACAGATCTGGTCCGGACGATGGGTAAACATTCATTCCTTCAATGTCAAAAATAAATAGTTCAATGTTTATGGAAAAAAATGCTCTCCGTTGGAGAACGTGTGAAAAAAAATTTCATTCGATCTGTGCATTTTCGGAAAGCCTCCTTTTTTCAACACAATTTTCTTGCTTCGAAATAGTCTGATTTATTTTTACTTCTCATAAAAGTGAAATTATTAGTGCCGTTCGCTTATTATTTGCAAATTTTCACTCGATAAAGGGATTCAAGTTAAAATTATTGAATCGGGACAAAAAATATTTGTTAACTTCATGATTTTTTCAATTTTTAGAATTATCCCAATGTCTTTAGATCAATGATCTTCAGCGACATGTGACAAAATCAATTATTGTAACGAAATTGAAAAATAAAAAAACTGAATTCTATTTTATTTTTAATTTCTAATATTCTTTTGTTTTAAAAATGCGATAAAAATTCGATATCTGCATTTTCATTGTTGCTATGCATCCGGTAGGAACTAAAGAAAAAAATTGTTAATTTTTTAAGGGTGGAGATACCGGAGACGAAAGTGTCTCACGATAATTTGTTGGAGTACGACGACATGGAAATCCCATTGCCGATAGATCAAGATTCGTACACGAATACGCGGCCGTATCCTTGCGACTTTTGTAGTCGGAGGTTTCGAAAGAAGGCGAATTTGATGAATCACATGGTAGCGCATCAGACGGATCGTCCACACGGTTGTAATTTGTGCGGAGCGCGTTACGTTAGAAAATGTGATTTGATGAATCATTTGAAGATCCACGCGTACGCGCCATCGCGAGATGGACTAGAGGACGACATGAATGACGATGATTCGTTGGCACAGGACGAGGAGGAAACGACGAAGGGTCGTAGAAAAAAGGTGCAATCGAGTGCACCCCGTAAACGTAAAAACAACACTGCTGCAGCGAAACGAAACAATCAAATGGAAGATTCGAGCAAAATGGTTGAAACGAGCAAACCTTTTGTTAGCAAATCTTACGATTACGTCGACGAAGATATGAGATTATTGGAAGAAATGACAAGCAGGAATACGAACGTAAGAGCGAGTGGTAATTACGCTTCGAGTTCGAGATGGACCGAGCACATGTCAAGCATTGACAGCGAACCACAAGCGCCTCGTTGGCCTGTAACCGATCCAACGAAACCCTACGTTTGTCAATACTGCGGCGTTGGTTTTGCTCGCGAAAAAGCTCTCGCCTCCCATTCTCGTATTCACGGAGGTGATAGCCCTTTCGAATGCACCAACTGTGGCGATATGTTTTGGGACATGAATACTTTGCGCGAACATATACGCGTTAAACACGGCGGCAATCAAGCCTTGAATACCCCTGCCGATGAATTTGATCCCAATGACAATACAACGTACACAGGCGACGAAAGATTCGGCGAGTTTTACTGTGATACTTGTGGCGTACCTTTTCATCGTTTGGATCTTCTCAAACGTCATCGAAAGTACGATTTTTTTTTTCTTAAATTTTATCAATTCTCGTTTATAATGTCACTTTTCGTTGAAGCTTCAAAAATTTCCGTTCCATCCGATCTTTCGAACTACAGTATTGATATTTTTAAAACGTGCCAAAAATACCATTATTTTTTCACAGAATTTTGAGAGAAAAACGTTTTTTTTTTAAAAAAGCATTTTAATCTTTTATAAAAGTAAGAAATTCAAGCATTAGAGGCGCGAATCTGAAGAAAAAAGCTTTAGATTTAATGAAAACGTTTGACGTTTGGCAAATTTCAACAGAATCCACGTTAAGCAAGAAGTAACCGAGGTCATGGATGGACCGAGTCAGCATCACGTTTGCAACGTCTGTGGCGAATGGTTCGAGGAAGCCCTTGCGCTTTTGGCTCATGCTGAATTACACGCAAGGTAAAAGAGGCTAAAACAATGAAAAAGCATTAAAATCGTTAAAGTTATAATTGCTATTTAGAATCAACGATGAAAACGTGTTCTCTGTCAATTTCCATGTACAAAGATATCTTCGTTATTTTTATAGATCACCGACTCGTCGGTGTTTATTATGCGGCGAGCAATGTCGCGACGACGCCGAGGTTGCCGAACACGTTAGACAAAATCACGCAGAAGATGCGCCACCAAATACATGCACAATGTGCGGCAAGACTTGCAAGGACAAGAGAAGTCTCTTGAAACATTCGTGGGTCCACAATGCCGACAAAACCTTTGGTTGTACGAAATGCGGCAAACGTTTTCATAGCAAAGCTAGACTACGCAGGTACAAACTATTTTTATTTTGCTCAGGGAAAAAAAAATCAATCATCTTCAAAGATGTAGAAACATTGATTTTCGATAATGAAAACAAAAAAGTAATTTACATTTTGATTAAACAAAATTTGCTTGGAAAGATAAAATATTTCGTGTTTCGTTGGGTCGAATCTGACGACTTTTTTACAGTAACATGAATTTTTCAAGGATATTTGATAAATTTTATGAAAAATATAAATTTTGTACGTGTTTTCGTGAGAAAATTAATTTTGACTATGATTCATTCATATTATTTAAAAAATTCCGTATAATTTACGAATTCGAATGACTTTTTTGGATTTTGTGTAATTTCTGACGTTGATTTTCAGACACATGGTGTCCCATCGTAACAAAATGGTAGCGTGTGACGAGTGCGGTGAAGAATTCCCAGACGGTAGAGCACTCGTGAGCCATCGTCATTCGCACAACAAAGATCTCGGTGGCCGATCGTTTCCGTGTCGCGAATGCGGTAAAACGTTTGGTAGTCGAAGCTCTCAACAGATTCATATTCGTATACACACCGGGGAACGACCGTACGGCTGTAGATTCTGTTGGAAGGCTTTCGCTGACGGTGGCACATTGAGGAAACACGAGCGCATACACACCGGTGAAAAGCCTTACGGTTGCGCAATATGCCCTCGAGCCTTCAATCAACGGGTAAGAAATCTTTCGGTCAATTTTCATTCGAATAAAAATAATCACAGCGATTATCTACAGAGAAAAAAAGTTTCATCGAAATTTTGTGTTTTCCTAAAAAAAAATTGTTTTCTATTTTCGTGTTAGATTCGATTGAATAATGAGAATTTTGTTGATCAGGTTGTTCTCCGGGAGCACGTGAGAGCCCATCACTCAGGTCCAGATCCCAAGTGTCACGGTAGCATGACGCCGTATCTGTGTAAAGTGTGTGGCGATTCTTACGCGACGTCGGAAGAAATAGTGGCGCATATAGTGCAACACTGCGACGACAACACGGCGTTGCGTCGTCAGCCGCAGATAGGACCACGAAAATATAAGAGGAGACGTAAGCTCAAACAGCACGACGTACCGAGTTTATCTTTGCCGGTGCGAGGAACGATAAATGAGAATTTCAACGTGCTCGAGGCCGCGTCGGACTCGGACGACAATACGAAACGCAAGTTGGGTCGAAAGAACAAGCAACGTTCGAGCGTCGAGGACGGTTATCAAAATGTTCTAAAGAGCTTCGAATCATCGTTGCAAAATATAAATTCGATCGTGAGTAATACAAAATTGAAGCCTTCTAAGTCGAAAATATCGAAGAAAAATGCAAAGAACAAAGGAAGTCTGAGCGAGGAGAAAAAGAGTGAAACTCAAACGTCAGGACAACCGGGACGTCCTAAAATGATTCACACCCAAAAGACCCGAGTCCCCGTCGAGGTGGGTACGGACGGTGTGAAAAAAGGTCAAAAAACGAAAACCCTGGTTACGAGAACCCCCAAAGTAATGCCGAACGAGCACAAAATCGGTTTGTTCACCGGTGGCGAGAGAAATCGTCCGAGAACAAAGAACGTGAGTTATCACGTCGAGGGTAAATCGCAAATAACACCAGCTACATTCCCGAAACAAAAGGAAGAGGATTCGAGCCTCGTTGCGAAAGAGAACGACCCGAGCGAGGAACAGTCGTTGACAACGAGCGAGGAATCACCGATGATAAAATCCTCCCAACAAACCGGATCGAAACGTTTGGCCGCTAACAATCACGCGAATAGCAACAACAACGGTAACGTTTTAGGAATCAACGATAAAACGGAAAACTCAATGACACCGACGACTAAAAAGCGTGCCGCTGTCGCCAAGAGAGTCAAGAAAATAAAACAAGTTTTGATAAAACAAGAACCGATCGAGCACAGCGAGGATAACGACGTCGAATTTCGCGACAACAATAATTCCGGTGACATCGTTAATTCTACGAGTTTTAGTAACGAACCCCCCATCACCGGTGACAATTCGCTCTTCGAGCCAAGAATATTGAACGCTCGCGAAGAATCCATATTACCCGATCTCGACGACGACATTCAACACCGACGAGAACCTGTCGTTAAACCTGGAAAAATTAAAATCAGCCTCCAAGTCGAGGCTGCCGCACCAAGAATTCATATTCAAGCTGCCCCACGCGGTGTCACGATAACCCCCGCCGAGGACATACCCGAAACCATTATTCCCGATACCCTTGAGTACACGTGTGAAATGTGCGCCGCTGTTTTCGGCAGCCGGGCCGAATTACTCATACACGTACCTATACACATTTGATTCCATTGTCTCGAGGCAGGATAACTTTTTACTTTCCCGCCGTCCAAAATTTTTCCTACTTTAAACGATCTCCGCGTCGTTCGCACTAAATTCACGCGACACTCGTCGAAAACACACACACACACACACGTACACAACATTTTTCATGAATTAACGTTACTTTGAAAGGGGAGAAATTGGTTCAATCAACAAAACTTTCCGTGCTCTGCAAAAGAGAAAGTTATTCTAAAGCTAATATTTCCACCGTTCGTACTTGACGAGATATTATTTATTGTTTTTATCTAGCTCTGATATCCTTCTGAGAATTAATTGAAGAGAGATATTCGAATCGTATTAATACGTTTCTGCGCGAATATTATCGTTCGATTATATTATTTCAAATTCATATAATTTTGGCTCGATAGAGAGAAAAAAACAACGGATTCATTACAAAGAATTTTTAATTCGTATTAACGAAAGGTCCAATTCCTCAAATTCATTCCCCTCGTCGCTTCATTCTCAAGGGTTTCACTCTTTTTCATAAGGCATCATCGATATTCATTGATCGATAAAAGCTCTGACTCGAAGCTCGCGAAACGAACAATTTTCATTGAGAAATAAAAAAAGAACAATGATTTTCGTCAGAAGAATACAGCTGTGAGCGAATTTCACTGCTAAATTTGTCGATGCGCGAAACACGAGATACAAATATGAACACGAAAACGAATAATCGGGCGTTAGAATCATTTGTTTCCTCCCATCATCATTTCCGTGGGTTATCAGATTATTATTAATTATTAATTATGTTCATTATTGATATTACGATTATCATAATTATAATAATTATTATTATTACGTGGTTTCTTTCGTGTAATTCTATTTTTCAATTATTTCTCATCGTCCCTTTTTATTAGTTGTCATTAGAGTTGAATTTGCCATCGTACTTTTCCGCAATGCGATTAAACGTCAATGTTTTTCCTTTCTTTTTTTTTTTCTTTCATTTTACTCCCACGATGGGTATCCGAATCGCGTGCAATTATTCGTCGACCCGTCTCACGATTCTGGCGAAAAGAAGAAGAAAAAATAACGATAATAATAACGGCAGTTTTTTTTTTTTATTTTAATCACCGAGCGAAAAACTTGAATTTTTAGTTTTTCTTCTTTACTTTCAATTCAATGATCGATCTTCCCCCCCGCCTCCCTGCCAAAGCATGTACGAGATTTGTAAAATGTACAGAATTCACGAATTCTCGAAGCGTGTCTCGTCGCACGCTATTGATATTTCGTTGAAACGAAAAATAAAAGGAAATAATAATAATAATAATAGACATAACTTGTCGAATTTAGCCATAAATTTTCTATCAATTTGAACACAGCGTCGAATACTGTGAATACGGAGAATTTATTTTCTCTCCCCCAAATTGGAATTCTGATCAGATTCAGTTAATGTCTCCGAGTTTGAGAATTCTTTTTAATTGTAAAAAAAAAAAAATATATATGTATATTCACTCGAGTCACATCACATTTAGTAGAATTAGTCAATTGGTTCGATTATCATGAACGAAATGCCCAAAACATGCACATTATCGATGAAATTTTTGGCTTTACGAAGTCGCGATAAAATATATATATATATATACGAGTGTGCGCGTAACTTTGAAGAAGAAAAATAAAAACGTTTTTTTAAATCAATAAAAAACGATCGTTTCTCAAACGCGTAGGCCAAATGGTCAAATTCATTTTTAATTCGATGAATTCTAACAGCTGAGAAATTAACTGAATCTCATCGAAGGCGAGTGGAACAAAACATTTGCGTATTAGAGGAAAAAAAAAATGAAATAAATAAAGTACAATGTATCATACGGAGCGACAAAAAACAAAATGTAGAAATTTCGGACATTCCACTCGCGGAAAACGATAAGCCAAGTGAAGGAAAAAAGTGAGATAAAGAAACTAGAGAGAGAGAGAGAGAGAGAAAGAGAGAGATCCTAAATACTGGAGCAAAATTAATATCTAAGACATTAGTTTTGCTGTGCTATTTTATACTGTTTATATATACCGTGAAAAAAAAAAAAAAGAAATTCGAATACGATGATTATTCGTCCATTTGTTTAAAAAAGAATGACGAACGTTTGGCGATTCTGTTGATAAAGAAAAAAAAAACATAATTAGGGAAAGAGAGCGAGAGAGAAAGAGATAAAATTCTTAGTACAAAATCAAACGAAAAAGCTCTGATTGCTATGAATTTAGTATCTTGCCTTACTTGTACATTTGAAACGAGGACACAACTCTTTCTAAAACGAAAAACAAAAGAAGAAGAAGAAGAAAAAAAAACAATTAGCTGACATTAAAAATTAAAGAACAAGGATCTAGTAGAAGAAACGAGCGACTTTGTTTTACTTCAGAAACTTATGTAAATAAATATTTACATAAAACAAAAACGTTCGTTTTCCAATGCGATTGTGGAACGTTTGTGATCTATATTTTCAAGCCTATCGATTAAAACTTGACAGGCACGATTTTTATTCACAGTAAGGAGAAAAAAGAGATTTCATGAATGAGACTATAATTCATCACACGGTACAGAAGAGAATTTGGTGTCGGAAACACACAGAGAGGAAGAATTGAAAAATATTATTAAAAACAAAAACCATCGAGACAAATTTTTAATACAATCGTTCATAAAAGATGAGATTTGAAGATGAAAAGAAGAAAGAAAAGAGAAAAAAAAAAATTTATTTGCGATTGTGAAAAATCATGAATCTTGTAAGTAACTGTGCTTTATCTTTGAATAACTTCATAAGTTAATAATAACTCTATAATTAATAACGTTATGCGTATAGTATATAATTGATATATAAATATAAATATATATATATATATATATATATATACTGTATGTATATACAAAAATAACAGATACAAAAAATGTTGCATGATTAAATTTTAATTGAAAACATAAGCAAGGTAAACGAGTCGGAGAAATCTTACGATTTATATACATAAACTAGAATATAGTAGAGTATATATATATACACACACACATCAAATGACTAGTTAAACAAATAAACAACAAAATTACTATAAGAGCTGTTCTGTAATAAGCTATGTAGTTAACTCACACACCAACATACACAAGAAGAAAAAAAACACAAAAAAGCCCACAAACACAACGTAGGACGATCGATGGAGCCAGAAATTCTGGCATCGTTATCTTTATTATTAATTAACAAGATAAAAGAATGTTTCATCACCTACAGAATGATAATGACGAAGAATAAAATATAATGGAAAAATCGTAGGGAGTAGATGAAGTGTACATATTATCGAGACACGTGGTATATGATGACGCAATTTACTGTTAATCGTAGTTGTATTTTTCTTTGAATAAATCATTAATGGATAAGTGACGAAGTTTCGAAAAGATTTTCAGATACAAGAGAACAAATGGATTCTTTTTAGAGCTCTATCATTTTCCTTCATAAAGTTTCCTACTCGCATTCTGGAATGAAAAATTTGTGGTAAATATCATCGATAAGATTGAAACAACTTTTTCGTTATTGTTGATCGAACGAGATTGAACACTTGAAGAGAAATAGACGAAGAAGAAGAAGATGATGAGAAACTAATTTCGCTTGGATAACAGCAGGTGTGAGTTGAATTTATACGTTTATTGGCATGTGACACCGATTTGCTACGCTTAGAAAATAATCCCTGGCGCGGATCTTAAAAATTATCATAATTCTTTTTTCACCGTCGTCTTATGATCAATTTTTTCAAATGTTCGTCCAAAATTGATTCGAGTTTTAATTTCTCTAAATTGAATTTAAAAATATTGCTTCGGTTTGTTTCAGTGCAGGAACACGGATCACTTGAAAAATGAAGCTAAAGAAGATCAACGAGATTCAGTGTTTATGGAATAAAATCACAGAAGCCATAAATTTCTCTCTCGAATCCCATGCAAACGACAGAAGCGAGAATCAAAACGGCACCGGCGATGCTAGTTTCCGTGGGTACTTCACCGAAAAAATAAACTTGAATAATGTAAGCAAGAATTATGTCGAGGGATCGAGTCACCGATACTTTTCCTGCACCCTCGATTTTCAGTGCTTTCGTCACCAAGACTTGACCCGAGAGGCCTGTTACAGCGACCAAAAATATCAATCCCCAGGTCACCCAGTCGTGAGGAAACATTTCAATGTGCTGATGAGCCTCCGAAACGAGAAAAAAAAAAAGTATCGCTGAACCCAATATCCACGCTGACAGATTGAAGACCAAAACGGAAAAATGAATCTCCGAACATTTTCTCATCACCACGATATTCAATGCTGTGAAAAACGTTGCCAGAATCGCGAACACGTAACCCATTACGTCGTAAGGAATTTCTCTGTGAGTCTGGAACAATATGAATTAAAAATTTACCAATTTTTTTTCACTTCAATGAAATTTCATTTGGTTTTTTTTTTTTTTTATTCTCGTCAAAATTACCTCGAAAATAAACGGTGGCCTTGACACAAGAACGACTCCAGCGAACAACGCACATATTACAACGACCCTCAAAAATCCACATGGCTCTTTAAGAATGAGAAAAGACATGACGATCACGATTACTGGTGAGCTGAAGATAATGGTCGTTGCATCACCGAGAGGTAACTTCCGGAAGCTGTAGTACAAAAGCGCCAGAGTTGCACCTCCTACGATTCCCTGAAATAAAAAAGAAGCTCGGTTAATAATAAGCTCAGGAAAAATTCATTCGATCAATCATTTGTCAATTTATGACGTTTCGATTATTCCCTTCAAAACTCACCTGCAAATGAAGAAGCATTCTCGAGCCCTTTGGTCCAAAGAGACTCTGTTTAGCTCTACATGCACAGAGAAGCATAACGAACATCTGAAGACACGCTCTGATCCCGAGCAAAACCATCGGATCGACATTTCTTATTGCTTTTACGAGGCCTGAGCTAATGGTGAAGAAAGCACCTGATATAAAAGCGAGAAGAATTCCAAACCACTTGGTACCATCGCGATACGACTCTACGTTGTTCTCGAATTGTTCGGTATACTGATAAGCCGGATGAATACTGTTGTAAGAAGTAGTACGTTCGATGTTGAACTTCATCGTTTAGCTGATTCTTTCTTTTTCTTAGAAAAAATAAATTTTTACTATTTTTTCACAACAGGCATTGAATCACCGGTTGATTTTTTGTCGAGGAAGTCTAATACGAGATGAAATTTATGTCAGTGTTGTACGAAAGACATTCATCGGCCTACTGGACCTTCCGATACATCTGGTCAACAAAACGATCGAACTCAGAGACGACAATTAACATACGGCTTAAACGTACGTCAAGAAGCTTAGTGAGGATTTAAAAGTAATGACTCTGTGCTCCAACTTTCATTTCGCTTGTGCCATTGAAAGTTTAAAAGCAATAAAAAAAATCGTCTCGTTCGATCTTTTCGTAGAAATTTTCAGATATATTGTCTGAGAGAAAATGCAGAAAAAAAAATAAATAAAAAAAGTCGTCGTGATCTAGTCGAACGTTGCGTAACGTGTCTCTCAGAGATAACGATAGTTCTGCAGCATAAACATCGTGTTATGCCTCGAAATTGGGAAGCACACGTTAACGCTTTAAAATTTGAATATTTATTTTTTTCTCTATGCCAATTTGTACAATTAAAAAAATAGAATTCTATATGCAAAAAAGTCTTATTATCAAATGGAATTTACGAATTAATTAACAAAATTAGATCTTATAAAATCAGTAACAAATTTATATACAACAAATTGTAAATCATTTTTTTTTTCTTGTAAAGCTCGTTTTTATAATCTTTGCTTTTCTCGATCGACCCTCATCAATCTTTGCCAAATTTAAGTTTCTCCGGTGTCTGATCAATACGATAAAGCTTTTCGCAAACGTTAAAATATCCCAAATACTCGACAGTTTCGGGAGTCGTGTCGTAATGATAATGTCCGCCTTCGCCCTGATGACCGAAACTATGAAAATGTTGAACTCGGAGGTCGAGTTCAGTCTCGGCGGAGACAAAAGTTCCAAGGGCGACAAGAGGTGCGGACATGTTATAAAAACGTAGCCAATTGTTCAATTCAGTCACATTTCTTATCGGAGTTTTCGAAAAATCTTGCATAACGTGCTGATGCACTTTTCCTTCTTTTAGCAAAAATGCACCTCCCATACCTGCCCAACAAATGATAAACATGACTATGAAAAAAATTATCTCCTCCGCACAATCTTCTATTTTTAGTGCACAACGATAAGAGATTTTATCTCTGAAGAAAAATAATTCGAAGAAAAATACTGACCGACTAACTTATCAGTGTACTTTGCCGCCAGTGCCTTTTGCATTGTTGCTATGAAATCAAGATCGCCTGTTCTTTTCTTAGCGTGAACTCTCAAAACTTTTCCAGCTTTTCCTTCGCTCGCATAGAGATTTGCTAGCAGCGCGCATCTCGTATCACTGCCGATGGAATCTTCCAATACACATTTTTCGTTTTGATTCACCCAAGCCAATCGGGTCTCGTTCTTGAGCACAGAACCAGGCCCAAACGAAACGTTCATCATCATCTAGAAATTACAAACATTTTTCGTTCAATATACAATAGATATTTTACATTAAATATTGATTGGACTCAATGTTGTTGAACAATTTTGTATTATTGTCGATTCGTACTTCGGCATTGCGAGAAAGATGAGGCCACGGCCCAGCCCCAGCTCCGACGACAAATGCTTTCTCTCCGTAGCTCAATCTTTTCAATATTGGCCTCACGTCGTAAAGCTTTTCTTTCTGAACAAGGGGAAGCAGAAAAGCTGGACCCCCAATTTCCAAAATAACAGGTTTTCCTCCGAGTCCTGTCGAAATATTAAAGTTCTTATTTCCATAAAAGTATAATACAGTTTGCTCAGCTTCGTTGCTCGATTATTCAACTTTTGATAGCAGATTTTGAAGTGCATGAACTTTTTTTTCACAAAAAATTCTATTTCAAGGATTCAATGTCTTCCTCGAATGAATCGAATAGTATAAACTGGTCGTAAATACCTGAATCTGCGAGGCCAAAAGGTGATTTTGTAAGATCCGGACAGTCTACCACTTCGACGGTGCATTCGGCAAAATTATTCGACAATGCAGGAATGAATACTGAAATTATAATTCGTGGTTTTTTTTTTATAAATACTTCACGAGGAATAAACTAAAAATTATTTTGCTCATTTCTACTTTTGCAAAATTTTCTACTGCTTATTCTTAAACACTGGGTTCGTGAGAGCCAGCTAGCAAACGTTACATTTTCCACAAAATTAGTTCTAATTAGATATTTTTAGCGAGTCAAAGACAGTGTACTGCTGAATTTCTTCTGTCGGGTCTTTCAGACCCATAAGTGCACTTCTATTAGGATTGATAAGACAAAAAGTACAGATTAATATTTTTTTTTACTAACCATTTTTGATTTCTTCGAGTTGCGGAGTATGAAGAACCCTTTCTTCAATTTTCAAACTCTCCGCTGGAAGTGCTGCAGCCATATTGTTTTGGAAATCTTCTAACAAAAAATAAAAATATAATTGAAAATACTATTGATTTTGATTAAGTGTAGAAACGGTATTTTTCCAGTCGCGAACAGAACAGTCGCGTTAGTTGTCAGAAGAGATGTGAAGTAGAAAACAAACTCTCATGCGACGCAATGAACGATGGAATCTTATCTTATCAAAAAAACTCGTGACCTTATGAAACTAATCGACTTACGGCGCACCGCGGAGGCTTTACTATACAATTTACAATTGTCTTTTATTATTTTAATGCACGATTTAAGCATTACAATTTGTTCTTGTCGAGATTTACAAAATTTTTATGCAAAATTATAGTTTACGTACAGATTATATAATTTGGAAAAAACGTCAGGAAAATTATAGAAACAAAAAAAAAATTACGTTTCGTACATGGATTTCTTTAATCGTGCGTTTGTCCTTGTACTGGCTTTTCTTCATGACAGAACAACTTCCTTATTGTGCTAATATAAACAGCTGGACCTCGGGAATGACGCTTCTAGGTCACATGATGCTGATGCATCAAAAAAACACAGGCCTATTGTGGCGAAAATGTGAACGAAACCGGTGCTCGAATTTGCCGGGAAATTTTTACGTTCATTTATTCGTTCATCGAAATGTTCTTTCTCCATTATTGAGATTTGAAAAAACATAAAAAAAAGGAAAAACAGCTGCAGTTTTTCTGGACAGTGATCGTTTCATTGGTAAATTGCATGCGGCTAAATAAACAAATATTGGAAATAAAGTGCAATTCCTAACCTTAATCTTGACTGTTGTCTCGCGCATGCGCACACTCCGGAGAGCAAAAAAGTAGCTGCTGCTGCGGCGAGTTGGATCAAAAAATAAACACGTTAGTTCTCCAAAACAGAAGATACCTAAAATTCTGTCATTTCGATTGTTTATTCATCCTGAGATTTTTCCATAATTTATTGTTCGCAAATAAAAATGGTGATTTGAAGGATATCGAAGTTTTATTTGTTGATTTGACGCTTAGGCGCGGCATAAAATTCTCAGAAACGCTTCTCTCCACCATGTTAGAATTTTTCCCGTCCCAGCCCTGTCGAAGTGATCGCCGCGGCTAGAAAACACTCGGATTTCTGTTCGCGAAAGTTTTTTTTTTGCGTCCGATGCGAAATAAATCGTTGTTTAATAAACGTGTGCAGGTGTTGAAAAAACATTTGTGATTCGTGATATTATTCGGAGTCAAGGAGGAACCCACTGGACGCAAAACAATGGACGATTTGGGTGAGTTGAAAAAATTCTTGACACTTTAACCTCAAAATGTAATGTGACGAAGCAGCAAATGCTTAAACGTCAAATTTTTATTGTTATCGATTTTAATCATACCGCGACTATTTCCATATTTCTTTTTTCTTAAAACATTGAAACATTGCTTTACGCTACTTATAATAATGCTCTGAAAAATACATTTCATCGAGTTTATTATGTTGCGTTGCAACGGGACTTCAGAGTTTTCCTTTTCGCGGGAACTTCAAACTGGTTTTTTTTTTTTAAATACTGTGTATATCGTCTGTAAGAACTCGCTAATTTGTATAATTGACACAATCATAAAAGTTGAATTTATTTCGAGATTTTTTTTACGTGTCAAAATTAAAAAAAAAGCAATTTTGATAAATGAACAAACGACAAAGCTGTCAACCGAGACTCTACCGAGTCTCTTGATACTTACGTCCTTTTCAATCGTATCTCCAAATTATTCGTCGTTTTTTTTTCTGTCACTTTCTCGTTTCACACTTCTACGAGTGAATAAATGGGAAATTACAATTGAAACAAGAGCAAGTGACAATAATGCGTGTCTGTCGTGTCGCGTGCCAGAGAACACGCTTATATTTAGTAACCGGTGCTCCGCGAAGCTCATAAGACAGAGAAAGATGCATAGAGGAAGAAGTAGCAACAACGACGACAGGAAAAAGGAAAAACTCGAGATTTCTCGATGCTAGCGAAGGCGTGACTTAAATATATCTAGTCTCGTTTGTTCGTTCTTCTCACAAACGTTCCAACTGTTCTCTAAGAATCGTCTTCGCTCTTACCACTTCAAAAGAAAAAGAAAAAAAAAAAAACACCGACGCGGTTTCCTCATTTAAAATAACTGACTTATTTTTCAATCCCGGAAACTGAAAAAATCTCAAACCGACGAGATAAATAAAAATAAAAAATACAACAAATCGTTCCGATAAATGGGTACAAAATTTTTTTTACGAAAGGACAAATAGGTTATGATTAATGGATATTTATTTAAAAAAAAACAACAAAAAATTCCCGAAATATATTATAAAAATCCAAATAAAACGAAATAACAAAATTGAAAAATGCATTGTTTTGACCTCTCGCTTCAACCAATCTCCGAGTTTGTATAGTCCGTGACAAAAAAACAAATAAACGAATCGTTTGAATAACGATACAAATTCGTCGAGCTAACGAGTCTACTCACGACAATAATAGGGGTTTACTTAGACGATCCGAATATACACTGGATCATCGTCGAGTCACCAACCTCCCTTTCAACGTTACTGTTGTACTCGGTAGGAGAAGGGAGGGAAGGGGGGGGGGGGGGCGAGTCGGTTGCCCTGTGTTGTCGCGCACGCGATCGCGAGCTTTTCATTTTCAGTGGTTAAAGAGTCAACAAGTGGCCGGACGAACCTCGTGCTTCGTTGCACATTCATTTCGTATTTTTAATTGTTTTTTCTTCTTTTTTCGAAAAGTGCAAAAAAAAAGATCGAATCGTTCGTAAAAAAATCGCATCGAATCGTGCTTCAGTTTTCACCTTTATTTCGTGCTTTATTCGAACTTCGTTCAAGTCCGGCGAAGACGAAACGTGAATAAAGAAATCGACTACGTGAACATTTGAAATTTCAACTTTCTTCATTCGGCCAGCGATTTTAATTAATTCAAGGTTAACTAGATTCGGCAAAATAAATCAGAAATTGAAAAAAAAAAACTCGTTAAAAAGTGAAATTAAACGATTCGTGTAAAAAAAAGGTTCGTCGCCATGAGCAGAATTGAATTAACATAAAATTAATTTTATTCCGTCGAATTAATGATTTGACGTAACCGCAGTGTGAATTTTCTATTTTTCATGTGATAAATTTGTTTCACTGGAATTTCAAATATTCGTGAACTTTGACCATATAGTGTCGTGTATCAAAAACGAATTATTGATTATTTCACGAAGAACCGATCAATCAGAAATTTGTTGTTTTTTTTTTTTTTTCGTGCGTTCAAGAACACTAGATGGCCGCGAGAATTGTCGGTCACACGCACAAGCGTGAACGACTCTCCGGGTTTATTTAAAGAAAAGTGTGTATAGGGATCAAGAGTGAGACGATAAACCGGCGAATGTTATACTCTCGAGTGTTCTAAAACACTCGAGCATCTTTTTCTAGCGTTGAGCTGAGTTTCTCATTTGAAAAATCGAAGAATCCACACAGATTCGACTTTTCTCGTAAATAAATCAAAGTTTCGAATGAAAAAAATGTGCGTGAAAATCTAACGATCGGTCTGTTGAAGAGGCTCATAAATCCATTCTAATATCAGTGATGATTAAGTCCGATTAAACAATATTCAGTCATTCGTTACCTATTTTTATTGAAAATAAAAAAATATTATACACGATTGAAATTCGGTGCTAAAAATGGCGATGGATAGATCGATGTATGGAAAAGTCCTGCCGGGACCAACTTATCAACCGTACAGAATTACTATGGCCAAAGGTTCATCTCCAGGATGTAAGTTTTTTCGAACAATTATTCAATTCAATTCGAGAAAAAATCTTGACACGATCGTCATGCCAAAAGTTTTTCGTGAAAAAAAAAAACAAGGTTTTCCTGAAAAAAAAGTGACATTTGAAGGGTGCGAATGACAGACCACAATTTTCTTTCGTATTCCGTTCGAAAATGTCGTCCAAATTCGCTTATCTACTCGGAGAGCAAAAAAGAATGAAAAAAAAAAAGAAAAAAAAAATCGAACTTGTTGCAAAATCTTTGAGAGATTGCAATATTCGTACGACAATTCCGGTTTAACCGACGCAAACACGTTGAAAGAAGGATTACACGTGCTTTATAAATATCACACGACGAGTTATAGCTCGAAATGCTTTAGAAAGGGAGAGATGAATTAATAGAGGCGTTTGAGAATGTTTTTCCGAGAGCTAACACAAGAGGTTCGATCACTCGATATACACTGCATCCTTTCAGCGCTTTAATAACTCTCGTTTGTCGTCTTACTTTGGTAGAATCGTTTGGATTTATTGTTCGCGATGTTTCCTGTATAAATGGTGGCGAAAAATCGAATCGAAGTGACAAAAGTTTCAAGAATTTTTCAATAATAATCGTATTTCATTTTGAATAAATTCACAAAACAACGAAATAAGAATTTTTATTAATAAATATTGCAGACAGAATAAAATTATTTGAGGAAATGCATATCGAGTTGCAGTTTGTTTAATTTTCAGCCTTCCGGATTTATTATTGTCGTTTGTTTCTCGTGGGGCGATGATATTCTTGGGTCAAAGCCATTATTTCTATCCTTGCCTCATTTCGTCTCACGAGACTCTCGCACGTTTGATCTGTCTTCTCGTAACGAACCACGAGGCAACTTCCTCTATCCAACAGCTTTTCGTACGCGCATCAACATTATTACTGAACTTAACTAATATTTAAAATGCTATTTTTATTTTCGTGGCAACTTCAGATCCATTTTCCTTGAGCTCTGACGTCGAAAAACTTCGAACGATTACCACTGTGTTCTGCACTGTCGTATCGATTCATAAATCAGATTTTTTCGAATATTAAATTTCGTCAAAGTCCGAGTTTAATTTATAAGTTTCAACGAAAGCAAAATTAAACGCGGTTCTATTGATAATATTTGCAATCGTTTTTTTGACAGTTTTCCAAAATCTTTGCATAAAATTAAATTTCCATTTTCCGAACGTTTTTTGACAGTTTTTCTGTCAAATAATGATTTTCGTTTGTTCTTCGTGTTGAAAAAAAAAAAAAAGTAGTTTCTCAACCGATTGAGACAATGCCGGTTCGAGTCGAACAGAGAAGATCGACTTTTTCGGTATTTTGAGGTTAACTCACGTGACATTCGGCCACGGGAGATTTGGCGAGAAAAAAAAATCACATTCCGATCACTATGTTTTTTTCGTAATTAAAATCTGTACGCGACAGAGATTCAGCATCTCCGTAGTCACTATACTCGCAGTTTAATCGAAAACAATTGTTCCAATCACGATAATTGATGCGGAGAAGAGTGGAGTGGGCGATCGTCACTGTTTCTCAACGAGTTCATTATTTTCGTTCCAAATTAAAATGACATCTTGGCCCAATTATTCAAGAAATATTATCATGCTTGAGTATAAATATCGTGAAAATAATATTTTATGTCCGCAAAATCTTTGTCTCGAGAAAATTTTTCATAACCATTAATGGCATTTCTCTTCGTTGTAATTTATATTTTTATAATGTCTCCATTACGAAATAACGCACTCAAGTGCGAACTAAATGAGTCAGGGATTCCATCTCTCGTATGTCCCTATTAGTCGAATATTTATCTCCGCCCTTCACCCACGTAAAATCTTGTTCGCCTTGGAGAGGACTTTGCGATCAAATTAAATCAAACTGTACTCGAATACTCGAAAGATGGAAATACTTTCGTCCAAATTATTGAATATCTTCGATCTTTGAAGAAGCCCCGAAACTTTTCATAATCCTTGAAATTTCGATCAACTTTTCATTCGATAATAACTGCTCGATTGACATGGCTCTGTAGGTAAAACGATCCCTTTCAGCACAGTCGATAACCGAGAATATATTTGAAGTTACCGACTGTCGATAAAGTAGATCTCTTATTTACCGACCGGGATCAGTTGGTAAATAATTCCTGATTCGTTCGTTCCTGCTCGTTCCGGCTCTGAAAAACTTTGATGTAGATTCGGTAACGAAAATTCGTGAAAAAAAAAACGGTAAAACGAAAATCTGTCACAATTGTCGTAGTCTGCATTAACTTTGAGGCGAATTAGCCGAAGCTTTTCGGTTATTATTCGAAAAAAAAAAAGGGAAATAGACAAAATTGGATCAGTGCCAAAAATCTCGAATCGGTTGAAACTGACTCGAGTTAATTTCATGGTTCTGCATAATCTGTTACTTCACACGTAGCAGAGGTTATCGTATTTTTCAAGCACATGGATCGAGAGAGTCTAAATATATGATTTTTGTTAAGCAATTGGTTATTTAATCGCTGCTATTTACAGTCAACAATCGACTAACGTTCTCGATTCAGCTCGATTGTTAGTCTGAAATTAATTTGTGGACTAATTTGCATCTGTCTAATGATTGTATTCATTCGTCATAAAATATAATAGCTCGAAGGAAACGTCGTGTGCAACAATCCTCCGGATAATTATTCAACTCTACTCGTAATCATCGATTTTTTCGTCGATCAATCCGACGACCTTTACGTATCTGTCAAACCGATAAAAAATTTTTTTTTTTTTTTCTTTTTTTTCTCGTATTCGAACGAGTACGATTTGGAATCTGCGAATGGACGTTAAATCTTGTGGGTGTGTTGCGTGGTCGTCTCTCGTGGTCAAACGCGAGTTGTGTTTCGTCTTTTGTAACATCGTCTTCTTTGTATAAGTTTTTTTTTCAAGTACATATTCGTTCGGAGCTCGATCGAGCACAATCGTCAGACATATTGGGTGTATTACAGAGTTAAAAAGTCAAACGAGAAAAGCGAGAATGATCAGTCTCGTATCGATCGTCGTGCTGAAAAATTGAAAAAAAAAACTTGAATCGAATTATTTGGAATTGGAAAAGGTTATTTTACGAAGTGTCATAAAAATCGTACGGAAAGCCCCGATTCTGCTAGTTTTTCACCATAAAACAGTTACGGATTAATTAAATATTTCGAAATTTGAAAAAAAATACACCAAACCTGGATCTTCGAAGAATCAACGAAATTCGACAGAATCTCGAACCAATGTTGCAGATAAATTTATAAAATTGTGTGTTCTTTGTGCATTTTGAAGAAAAAAATTGAAAAAGGGAAATAAAAAAAATTGTTGCGTGAGTGTGTGGGTCGAAAATCGAGAGACCTTGATATCGCGTGTTTACTTTCGAGAACTGTTCCCATATGTGACTCGATCGGACGTTTGGTTCCGAGCATTCGTACAGGGTTCTTCGAATTCTGTAGTCGCAACTCGATCGGACACTCGAGTTCGCGATCGAGTTAGGATACTTCAGGGAAATTGAGGCAAATACTTCAAAATAATGCAGCCATTTTATTCCAAGCATTGATATTCGGATACTTGAAATAATTGAAGCGATCATTTACTATTTTTTTTTTTAATGAAAATAAAAAACGATTATTTGACTTGAAATTAAGTCCCGAAATATCGCATTAATTTTGCAACTTTGGTACTTACCGTAAAATACTTATTTTGTTTATTTATTTATTTTTTTTAATTTTTGAAATCGTTCAAATTATTTCGGAAGATCAAGTTTTGTCTTCTTGGAAAATAAAATCTTGAACGCGCTGTAAACATTGCCTCTTCGTTTCTTTTTTTTTTTCATCCCACGCGCGTTATCGATAATATCGTAGCTCTCGTGACAAAATAATTCAGCATGTAAATACAATAATGAAAAATAAAGGAATATTATTTCGCGTTGATTCAAAAGCAGAATGCAATAAAAAATGAAAATTTCTAAGCGAGTGAGCCCACGAGCAGAAAAAAAAATACAAAGATTTACTATCGTTCGTTTATATTCACGAAGTTATTTCTTCTGAAATAATGCTAATTAAAATTTGTGTTTATTAACTCGAGTCTTCGCGGAGTCTCTCGTACAAATTTACCGCAAGCTCAATGGCTTCATTAGTCGTAGACGAAAAATAAAGAAAACGGGAGAAAAAGACGAAGCTATTCTCGCGCTAATATAGAAGCTCGGAGAGGGAGATTGAAAGAAAAAAAATAGTGAAGAAAAAGACGAGATTTCGTGTGTCTGGCTATTTCGTTGTGAGTTATTTCTGGTTGTTCGCTCTCGCGTAACTAGGTGAAAACTCCTAGATTTCCCTCTCTCAGTTTCTCTTCCTCTCTTTTCGCAATGTCCCATCTCTCAAAAACTTCTCGACCTCCTCTCTCTCTCTCTCTCTCTCTCTCTCTCTCTCTCTCTCTCTCTGTGTTTCTCATTCTTGCTCGATTTTCTCGAGTGTTTGTAGACGCGCACAAGTTTCAAATTCACATCTACAAGAAATACGTAATTTTGTGTACAGGAAACGTTCTCTCTCGTGAACGAAAAAGAGGTTATTTACGTTTTTTTTTTTTTCATAACCAAAACAACGCGACTCACGCCCTTTCTCGAATAAGCAAAGTTTTTACAGTAAAGTATATAAAAATGTTAGATATACGTGTTTATAATAAAATTTAGCTGGGCCAAGGAAACGTTAGAATGGGGGGAGGGGGCCCGGATACAAAATTTCTTACACGTAACTTCGCGTAGTGGGATATATTTCGACGAAGGTGGAGAGAGAGAGAGAGAAAGAGCGCTGGGGGTTCGGAAAGTTTATCCACGGGACCAGTTCCTCACGTCTCGCCGGACATCTCGGGACTGCGTCGGTTCGATCTTTCCCTCGTCTCTTGTACGCACCCTCCCACCGTTATTTCCACCTATCTTTGTCTTTTTTCGTTGCTCTGTATACATCGGAAGCGACGAATCGTTCGACGAGGTTCGTCGAATACATGACACTGTTTGTAATCGTGTGATCCCTTTTTCTTTGTCTCTCCTCATTCGAGAAATATTTTCACCCGCCGATTTCCCGCCCCTCGGTTCTTCTGTCAATAAAAATTAATAAATTTCGTGCGTCGCGTTGATCGATCGATATTTTTATTTATTTTTTTTTCGTTCCTTTTCATTTTCTTTTAACAGAAGTGCGCGATTTATTTGCGGATCTTTCGCGCCACACTTGTACGCTTCACCGAAATATTTCTTCGTTCGTGCGAATTATACTTATTGTTATTGTTCCGCCATGGCGAGCTTGGAGAGGCCAATGTCGCCACTTAATTCCATAAGTCCCGCGCGTTTGGCCACTATCCAACGTCACGCTCCATGGGAACGTCATATGGGTGAGTTTAACCATAAAACAAAAAAAAATCGAAATTTTTTCCATCGGATTCTCAGTTAGGCGCTAAACACAAATTTCGATTTTACAAGAAAAAATTTCTATTCGGATATCGATAAATTACTTTTTTGTTTTTTTATTCAATCGACATTCATCGATCGATCCATTATCATGGCATTTTCATCACCAAATTATTAAACTTCGTTTCAATATCGAATTCGTCAGTCAAATCCGTTCGAATCGACACTTTAATCGATCAATCGCAGGATTTAAACTCTTGGTAAACAAATATCGTGAGCTTTTTATCCAACCTTTATTCGGCTGGTGAGAATTTTCGTTTTCCAAGTTTCGAAAAAAAAAAAAAAATAATCAAAATATTTACGACCCTTTTGACGGTTTGCATTACACTGCTGTATATATAGCGTGCACTTCGGAATGCACACCGCTTGTTTATCCCCGCCGAATGGAATCCATGTGCCCCGTTCATCGTACCGGCTGCTCTCACCAAAATAACGAAAGACCAACGGAAAACTCATAATTTCGTCGTCTTTATCACTTCCTAGCAAAAAAATTGAAATTTTTTTTTTGCGTTTCTCTAAATACAGTTACGATCTTTGTGTTTGTTTTTGTGAACGAGATTTGAACTGCAATTTTTTTTTTCTGTACAGAGCATCGAAAATATTCGATCGAGTATCGTCAGTTGAGTCAGCAGTATTTGATATACTTTTTAGAAAAATTGTTGGGCGATGTGAGCTGAAAAAAGTCGTTAGAAAAAGAACTGGTCGGACGAAACGATTGTAACTTTTTTTCTATTCGAATTCAGATTTGAACCGAGTGCTCGATCGATGCGTGCACGAATCCTCCTCAAAATGGCGTCCGATTTTTTGTTTTGTTTTTATTTTTCAATTATTAGCGAATTTTTATAATAACCGAAATTTTTGATCAATTTCTGCGAATTTTTCCATATTTCGCGCGTTTTTTCGGCCGATTCTCGGTAGCCTATCCGGGTAGAACGAATCGAGCTGTTGGGACGAAACCAACGCTCGTTTCAAAGTCTAACAAAAAGCTTCGAAACACGCCGCAGAAATGTTGTAATTTCGAAAACCACAGAATTTTTTTTTTTTAGCTTGTATCATGGGATTTTTTGTGTGGCGTTTAGTTTCGGTATTTCCGACAGAAAGCCAGCGTGTCACGTGTTCTCAGAATCGTATTTTTTTAAACAGTTAACCGGTTGATTGACACACGTTTGTTTCAACCTGTTACTTGTATTTTTAACCTCCTACGAGTTGAATCGATCGTACGACCTACCTTTGTCCAAAGCTCCTTAAGGAGCTCGCCGGATCGCATTTTCTTAGTTTCGATAAATCGGTGTTACGGTAGCGCGTATATCCAGAGTGAGAAAATCCGTTGTAGCGGATAAGCGTGTGCGCTGCGAAACACTTGGACGCTTTACTTTTCGACGAAGCATCGATGACGTTTTTTTTTTGTATACCGCAGTTTCCTGCACGTTTAAAGTCTTAACACTGACGAGCCGGGCAAAAATTCCCCTCCGAACGAACCTTCCCTTCCCTGTATTTCCCCACTTCTTCGTATCTTTCTCTCTCTCTCTCTCTCTCTCTACTTTATCTTTCGTACGTTGGGATCCAGCGAAATCGGTTCAAACTGAAACTCGACTCGGGAGGGAAAAAGTGCACGAGAATTTTTCACTCTGATCGATTCATTCGTCGACGCGAATATATTATATCGTTCGAGCACGAAAATAAAAAAAAACCGTTCGATTTTCCTGTTCAATTTACTTAACCACGTGCGCGAACGACGTTACCGCGCGAGAAAAACAAAAGTGAAAGTGTCTCTTTCGGTGACGCGTGATCTTCCGTCATTTTCTCGTAATATTTTTTTCCAAATTTCAAGCTATTCAAGTGTCCTGTGCCTCGTGTTTTCCAAGTGCATTTTTTGACCTTCGATCAAACGATTCGCCGAAAGCTCATCACGTGTCTTCCCGAACATGTTGAGCCTCGGTGAGAAAACAAAAACATTTTTCTTCCTTTTTTTTTCTCGATTCTATCAGTCGAACACCCGAGAATGACAAAAGACAACAAAATGTTTGTTTTCGAATCGATTTCATCGCCCACGAAGCAGCGCATATCCGTGAAAAAAAAAAATCAATGCAAATTCATATATTCCAGCGAGAAAACACGCCTCGCGTCCAATCGTCTCATCACTAATTTCGTTGACCTTGAAAGCCTTGTCGCGCGTAATGGTGGACGAAAAAATATCGTCTCGCTACGGATGCAACGTCGACGATTCCGTCATCGCGAAATAACTCGCTCTGGGCTCATTTGAATCATCGCTTTTTTTATAGTTTTTTTTACCGTTGATCACTCGTAAACGTTGACACATTTTTTCACAACGAATCTGCTGACTTTTGCTGATTTTTTTCTTTCGTTTTTTACCAATTTTGTTAGATCGAATCGTTCGCTGATGAATTTACGTTTTCATCGTAATGATTCTTTTTACTTTTAACTCTAATTACAGACGCGTTGCTCGCCGACCTACAGAACACAGTGTCCTCGGGACCGAATAATGTCAGCAACAATGCCACACCTGGTTACGGTTCGCTCAACGGTGCTAGGAACAATCATCAATCGAATGTTTACAGATCTTACGAGTCTCGTGCTTCGCCACTGCCACCACAATCGGTGAGTTTATATTTTGATTATTCAGTGATTTTTTGGAAAACGATCTTACGAAATTCTTGGAAAAATTGGAAATTTCTGTTGAATCGAGTTCGTTATTTTTATTTATTTTCATTATTTTGGGAATCGGATTTAAATATTAAGAAAAAATGAGCTTTTTTTTGGGAAATTTAAAGATGTGATTGCAACTTTTCATTTCGTTTTTTCTCAGACAAAAAAATTGCACAAAAACGATTTAGGAATGTTCGAAAATCGGAAAATTAATGGAAACTGTCATTTTTTTCGAGCAGCAAATATAAATTTTCGATCAGTTGCTCGATCGATACCGAGTCCAGTGGAGAATGATCGACGCGAGGAAGGAATCTGCGTGAGAATACCGGATGCTTTCCGGCGCCCGATCGCGTTGGGTCGAATATATATACAAAGAAAAGTAGGAACGAAGCCAGCGATATGTCCGCTAGATGGCAGGCGACGACTGATTTTACGCCCCATTCGCAAGTTCCTCAACGAGCCGTTAATTTCGTCACGAAACCAGACCCGAGATATTAATTTCGAAAAACAAATTTTTCGATAATGTTGAAATCGAATTTTTCGAGATTTAGCAACAAAAAAAAACAGTAGAAGAGGAGTTCGATTCGGAGATACAATAAATCGACATTGGTCGAAGTTATTTTTAGTAAAAATAGAAAATTATATTTTCTGTGTCATCGAATGACAGCTCTTGAGTTCTTTTCCAATTTTTTTTTCTTCTTTTCTCCATTCGTCAACTCGTTCATTCAAATTTTTCACTAAGTGCCATTCGAAACATTAAAAAGTGCTACTCTCTCTCTCGTGGCCTTCTCGATATTCCAGACTCACCGGAAATAGATTCGGGTGTGGCCCCCCCCTCCTCGAGTTCTTCATGAAACAGAAACCCACAGAAATAACGAATTATTAATTCATTCGTCGATTATTAAATCGAGTTTTATTGGAACGATTCAATTTTTTAACGTAATCGTAATTAAACGATTTTTATACACACCGAATATCATTCGCCACGGATATAAAAAATATTACGACCGGAAATGGGTGCCTGACCTACGAGAATATCGATCGTAACAAGCTTTATGCTATGCACCTGTTATCTTTCCACCTATTATAACAGTATCGATTTTTTTTTATATACTTTCTCAAGACTCGTGCAGCCCCCAGCAATTTTGCATTATTTATAAGACGCTGCTGCTGCGACGCTCGTGTTTGAACAAACCTTCGTAGAACTCGAGCCTCAAAGTTTCCTTTTTTTTTTACATTTACAAAATATTTTATTGCCTGCGATACAATTCTTATTATTTCACGATAAATTTTTACATTTTTTTCAACTCTCGAGACGTTCTGCAAAGAAAATTTGAAAAATTTTCAATTTTTCTCATTTTTTTAACAATATTTTCGTCACTTTTTATTCGTTGAGATGTTTAAAGAATATTGGTATAAAGATCGATTTATTTTATGAGCATTATCTCAAGTTATTTAGACAGAAAAAAAATCACAGTTTTTATTTCCATTTTTGTTTTTATTCGTGTAAATTTATTGTTTTGGTATTTTTACAGGGTCAATCGAAATCGATGCAACGATCAACGCCCAGTAATTTAATACGTTGGAAATAAAAGGAGCAGCGTTTTTATATTTCGTGATGAGACGAATTCACTAATTCGGGGCTTACGTGATCGATACATAAACATGAAAATATCTCGAACTAACGTTCTCTCAAAGAAATTGGCCAATAGGTTGCCAATACAGATGTAACGTGTAGGATGAGCCTCAGGAAAAGCCTCACATAAGCTCTGCGTTATAATTAGATCATATTATACTTATAAATAAATGGTCGAACCGAAGCTTTTCGTGAATCGAGAGAAGAAGAAGCAGAAGAAGAAGTTGAGAGTCACGTATATTACGTTGGTCAATTTTTTCCAGACTTCTAATAACATCGAATCTGTTGATCATTCGTTATCTTCGTTCAATGTCAGTTACAAAATCGAAAAAACTTCAGTTATCGATTATACAAATTTATCGAAATGAATCGTTAGAATTGATCAATTGAATTCAACAAAAATGCAGACGATTCCAATTAGAATTAACGAATGACACAAATATTTCAGTATTTTTTTATTACATCCCAATAACATTTATTTGCATTAAAAAAATTATCAATAAATATACAATCTCGGTATATTAAAACGCGAATAACACGTGTCTCGTAAATTTTACAAGAGGCAAACTAAACCGCGAACGAAGATTAGAACGAATTAGCTCCCGCCATCAGCTGCCAGGATATAAATTTATAGGACGATTAGAACGCATTACGAAACATAATAATATAGTATTCGTTTACCCTTGGCAATACGAGACTATTGCGATACTTCCTTTTAGCATCAACGTTTATTGGTAGAATGATATTTTTCGGGATTTTGACAAAATTTTATTTTAAAAAATAGTTTTTGATTTAAGTAAACAAATCAGTATTTAATTTCTTTTTTTATTGATTAAAATACGATTATTTCGTCGAATGAAAATAATAATTAATGAGAATCGTCAGATTTGTATCTAATCAGTTCTTCGATCACGGATTTGTTTCGCTCTTTTGGCAACTCCGTTTCTCAGCAGAACCATATTTTTTTTTTTTCTCGTGTTTATTCAGATCTCACGTATGAGGATTGAATAATCCAAAATTGGATCAGGCATCAAAGTCATAGAGACCGAAGGATTCTATAGTAGACGACGAGCGAATACTGTCAACGTATTTCACTGAATATGTTTATCTCTATTTCACCCTTGACATGTTTCCACTGCACGGATATTTCTGGCTTGACATCAACTTCGGTGCTCTCGACTCGGCTGGACACCACCGGATATTCATTTTCCTTATTCGCTCTATGAAAAAAAAATATACGATTATTTGTCAAACGATAAAGACGAAAGTGTATGGATGAGCTAATTAATCAGAGCACAGAATTCGGTCGATTGATAAGTCGAGAAAGATCATGATTGAGATGACAATTGATGGAATTTTCAATCAGATTCAGTGCATAAAATAATCGAAGTGAAATTTATTTTCATCCGAAATCTCTCATTTCTCAGTATGATTTTATCCAGTGAAATAATTATCGTTCGTTTCACGCCCTAATTTCAAATTCTCATTGATAAACTCAAGAGAGAGATCTCAAACGAAACGACTCCGATTCTTTTTGTCCGAGAGCCCCTCCACGCCTATCGCTAATACTTAGAGGCAAAATGCAGAAATTTTACAAATACAGACACATGCACATGAAGACTAGTGAACGAGAGATCTGACATCATCATTTGGAATAATGTCGAAACTATAAGAAGCTTCTTGTTGTTCGAAATAAACGTCGGAGTTTTGTACGTGACGCGCTTAAGTTGGCAAACGTTTGTCCAAATGCATTTGCCACGCGTTAAAATACATGTGGCAAGGTTGATTTGATTTACACCTGTATTTTTTTTCCCCTGACATTAACATCGATTCGGTCTGTCATAATAATATCCATGCTTTCGAAACAATAATATTTTTTTTATTTTTTTTAATCTCAGATACAAAAGTTCTGTCAAACATTCTGACTGATCGTCGGAGCATTGGAAGCTGCGAGATTTAAATAAGATGAAAACTCATTTTTTTGCCATTTTTATTAACTCTTTTTTTTTCAATTTTCAGCCCACCTATCAGAATCGCGAGGTGATCGAGGAAACGATAACGAAAAGTACCAACACCAGTGGCGGACAATATCTCAGTCAGAATCCTGGAGGTGGAAAAATACCATCGTTGAATAATAATCTTTCGGAGCTCGACACTTTGCTCCAAGATCTGAGCAACGCTCGTTACAACACTCATTTCCAAGAGCGTGGTAAGCTCAAACAAACCAAAAAATCACATAAAAAAAATAATCATTCAAGAATCATATTCTGAAATATATTTTTGTATTTGTGATTGATGGACTCGACTGATTCAAATATTAAGCAGTCGAATTATCATTTGGCTTGTTAATTATTAGAGAAGACACGAAACCACCGAGTGGTTGGCAAACTTCCATCAAATCTTTTACAAATTATGTCGTACTCCGATCCCTCATACAAGATTTTCTATCCCGGACTATTAATACCAAATTTCAATATCTTCGGTAACGACTTTCCGATTTTTCGTCTTCATATGGTCGACAAAGTCGATAACGATGGGATTTATCCAGAATTAATATTCAAATCGCATCACAAACATTTTTTTATTGAGGATTAATAATCGTATTATTGATCAATATGAAATAACGAAATTGCAGAGGTTCTGGGATCCTCGCAAAGCGGATTAAATGGCGATGCTGTTAGTCCTATGCGTCGTTCACCGAGCAGCTTGTCAGCATCGAGGCCTACAGTCGATTCTTTACTCGAGGAATTGAGCACAGCTGTTCCGAATGGGTGAGAAACATAAATTTGATCGAAAAATCATTAATTGTACAAGGAATTATTTAATTGACTATTCTTTTTTTCCTATTTTATTGAATATTATTGAATTAAATTTTTTTTAATGATTGGTCATTCACTTATTTACTTCAGCAATGGTTAACGAGAGATAAATAATGAAAAAAAGTGCAGATGTAAATGAATATTAAATGATGATTTAAAAAAAATTATTTCCAGTGATTATCCTCAGGAGGGAAGAGTAAAAGTAACGATTCAGGAAACTTCGACCGAAGTTCAACCGGTGTACGAGAGTTATCCATCGAGTCAGAACAACTCGTTGAATCGTTCGGAATTGCACAGAAGTTATACGAGCAATGGGCACACGGCGAGTAACGCGACCAAAGAACTCGATGACCTCATGGCCTCGCTCTCCGAATTTAAGGTATTTTCAGTAAGATTTGTCTGATCGTTGAAGGCCACCGTTGATGATTCTTTTTGTTTTATTTGTGTACGATATTTCAATGGGAAACATTGATGAGAGTGTTATCGTCGATGGATCAAGTTAACCGATTGCTCCTGCCTCGTGAATACGTTAGTTTTGAAAAATTATATAAATAAATGCCTCGGAGACTCACGCCGAGTAGCACAGACAATTTTTTTTAGGGAAAAATAAAGAAAATTTTTCTATAAATTTTCACACAAAGTGCTCCCCGAAAATCTGGGTTCTCACGATCATCAACGAAGCTTCCGATTTTTTTATAAATATATATACCAAATAATTTAATGTATTGCACATTTTGATGCTTACATATATACAAATATCAATTCATATTCGTGGGCAGTAGGTAGGATAATAAAACAGCGATGTTGAAACGTTCTCCTGCCCATTCTTGGCTGGCCAAGTTACCGAAATAACTCGTGTTCCAACGGTTGCGGCCGACACTAGTAACGAGGCGGGGAGCAAAATGCTCTAAGAGCGTAGAATTATCAGCCCGCTATCCTCGATCCCCCACTTTTCTTCGTCCAATATTTTCATTTTTATCTCTTTTTATCCGCTCCACCTTCTTCCGATTTTTTTTTTCCACATCCCCCGACATCCAAATCGCCAGAAACGCCGTGATAATCTTTGATACAGTTAAAAAGCTCCTCCGCTATGATTCTCGACGTGGAATAAGTGGGGGGGCAGAAAAGGTGAAGAAAACACACACACGGTTTCACGAGAAGCTCCCTCTCAGGGAAAACGGTGGTGGGGACGACGTCTGTGCTACAGCCGAGTTTCGCGGTTCACGAAAATCATTTCAGTCAGTCTTCAGCTAGTCGAGACGAAAAACTCTCGACTTCAACTTCATCTCCTCCTGGACGATATCATTTTGTACGATCACTAGATTTCTTTTTCTTCAAATTTCATTCTCATTATCATTCGACGGAACTTGACATTCGCTGGAATTTCAATCTCATTCGTAGCCAGCGAACGAGTGAACTTATCAATTCATATTCCCAAGGGACGTGCTCGAGTCAATCGTCATTCGAGACGGAAAATTATTTCGCGAAAGAATCTTGAAGGTTTTTTTTTTCTTCTGGTTTTGAAAAAATCTACTACGAGTACCATATGGATAAATATTGGCACTTAGCCCCAACGCGGCTCGAGATAACGAAATAAACGTTGTATTTTTCAACAAACGCGAAAACATCGGGAATCAAACGTTGTTCCGGTCCAAATAGACACTCTTCTGATCCCTAAATAACTCGTCACCGGTATCAACGCCCACGCGCTCCAAAAGCACACGTCTCTCAGAATCGGCGAAAGCTCAAAATCTCCTTCCATCGTTTTTCATCGGATTCAGAATCTTAAAAAGCCAAGAGACTTAAATAAAATCGATAAAAATATTATTTTTGCTTATTTTCAGATCAACGGGAGCACTCATCAGCTTCAAACCGTGACAGATTCACCATACGCGAAGCCAAACAAGGCAACGAAAAGTTCACCAAGTCCGTTGTTGCAAGAGGGTAGTAACGTCGTCACAGTCAGCAGCAGCAATAGCGGCGCCGGAGCCGGTGGTGGGGTCGGTGTGTCACCGTCACAAACGAGAATTCACATAACCGAAACTCACACGAGTCATCAGTATCAACCGCAGCACGGTGAAGCTCACACAACCACCGCTCAAGCCACCAGTCACATTGTCAAACAGAATCAATTGGATTCTATGCTTGGTAATTTACAAGCAGACATGAGTCGCCAAGGTGTTAATACCACGCAGAAGGGCTGCTGCAGCGCTTGCGAAAAACCAATCGTCGGACAAGTCATTACCGCACTTGGTAAAACATGGCATCCCGAACATTTTACCTGCACCCACTGCAATCAGGAATTGGGAACGAGAAATTTCTTTGAGAGAGAGGGACATCCGTATTGCGAGACCGATTATCATAATTTGTTCTCGCCTCGTTGCGCCTATTGCAACGGACCCATTCTCGATGTAATTTTTATACGTTTTTATTGACTCTCTTGTTTTTTTTATTTATTTTTTTATAGTCTGAATAAGTGACGAAAAATTATGGTTTTCTCGTAAGGTTCTTTGGCAAACGGAATATTTATGGCGAATTTTATTTTATTTTATTTTATTTATTTTTTTTTTCAGAAATGCGTGACAGCCCTTGAAAAAACTTGGCACACGGAACACTTTTTCTGTGCTCAATGTGGCAAGCAATTCGGTGAAGAGGGCTTCCACGAGAGAGATGGAAAACCATACTGCCGGGAGGATTACTTTGACATGTTTGCACCTAAATGCGGTGGCTGCAATCGGGCTATCATGGAGAATTATATATCAGCCCTCAACAGCCAGTGGCATCCGGATTGTTTCGTTTGCAGGGTAGGCTTTGGAGTCTTGATTAACAATTTAATTGATGAAATTGAGTTTTTCTTACAGGAGGTTTTCGTCAGCACATTCTTTTGGATCTGAAGAACATTTTTTTGCTGGCTCGAAATGGAAAAACGATAGAGAAAAATTGAAAGTTTTGATTTAAGAAATTTTCATGATTTCCTGTCGGATTTTACCTTCGGCAAAAATGTTTTTTTTTTTTTATCGAATGAGAAAGAAAAAGTTTGTGTCAAATTACAGGACTGCAAGAAACCCGTTTCCGGCAAATCCTTCTATGCCATGGAAGGAAAACCCGTGTGTCCGAAATGCGTCGGTGTCGACGACGAGGAGGAGGAAGAGGAAGAGGCATAAAGAATTTGCCAATTCGTCGCTTCCCCATTATTTTTCCTTTCGATTGTCTATTTTTTTTTTTTTCTCCTATGCTTTCGGCATCCACATTTTCGCGCTGTTGATTATTCGAGCTCGCTGCTATGGCGATGGATAAAAACGGATATTTAACGTTCTAGGATTTATCGAATTGAGTTTGAAAAAAAAAAAACAACGAAAACACCATTGAACTGGAAAGTCCCGAATGCCCTTGGGGCTCCGGACATGCGGAGCCCCGCCGATGATCCCCATGAAGATTCGTTCGATAAATCTCCAAGCGTTAAGCCTCCCAAAAACAACGAGACTCGAACGATACTCGCTAAAATGATACGCCTAAAAAATTTGGTGCCAGTTAAAAAACGAAAAGCACATTTTCATCGGATAAGTTAAAAACAAATAACCCGCCGAAATTCCTTTCTCAAAGTTCCCTCAGACATAAAGCACGAATCAGAATACCGAAGAAGACACGAAACACTGCGAACAAACGAATGTTCAACAGAGGAAAAACATATTTTTTTTTCACATAGATAGCATTTGCAAAAAAACGAGGCTCAAAGTGTCGAAGAAAGTTTGAAAAAAGTACTCCGATAGAAATATTTTTTTTAGAAAAAAAAAAAAAAAAAACGTTTTATAAACTTTCTCGCATTTGAGCCTCTCCTGCAAGCATACAAATGTTTATATTTTACTTCCAAAACTGTTATCCATCAAAATGATAGTTTTTTGTCAGACAATATCTCGAAAAATACACGAGCAATGTACTTTGCGAATTAATAAATATGAAAAAAGAAATAATAATTAAAAAAAAAAAAAAACAACAACAACAAAAAACAAACACACAACACTTCTGGTGAGCGAACAGCCACAGAATTTTCAACTCTCGGTGTCGGTCGTCCCGTCACGCTTTTCCACTGTACCTTGGACGAATTTCAACGCTTTTTTTTTGCTCACGAGTCGTTGGCTCAGCGTGACGAGATACTGACGCTAATTCGGTGTTGATTCTGATTCGTGCTTTTAACATCGATGCTGATTTATTGTCAGGGTTTCGTTTGTTCATCATGAATTCAGGAAAACTCGAGCCATTTTTGTTTGACGAAGTAACAAAAACAATTCGTTTTTTTCCGTTAATGACTTTTGTCGAACGTTGAGAACACGAGCTATTTTTGCATACGTCAAACAATCTGAGCTTGTATGGATTTTTTTTTCTTCTACATTTAATGTATGGGAATCGCGCATCTTTCTGACGTACGATGACCTTGAAAAATTCGAGGCTGCGAATTCTTTTCTTACATATATCTATTTGCACCCCCTCGAGAATTCCCATCGTCGCTCCATCGAAGAAATTTCTCGAGATCCTCCTTCGTCTCCGACCTGTTAGGCTCGCGAGTCAGGCAACGATTGCCAAGCATCGACCAGACGTCTCGGCAATTTGTCCTTCTCACTCCGTGTTAACAACTTTTGGCTACTTTCCAAAAACAGCGTCGCGTTGTCGTGATTTTTGGTTTTTCTACTTTTTTTTTTTCTTTTTTTTTTTTCAAATCTAGAATTCAAAGTTTCTGAAAACCCTTATTGTTAACTCAGTGAATCGAAGATTCAGCGCAATTATTTATGGGGTTCGTCGATGAGTTTATTGAAACTTCAGAAAAGCTTTTAAGAGGCCAAATTTCAATTTTTTTCTAGGACAGATTGAAAATATTTTCTCTTTTTGTGTAATGTGTACATTTGTAATAATTTACGGAAGATTCATTCTATGATTCCAAAAAACTAAACTTTTTAATCTTTCAATATTGCAGGACTGCAGACAAAAGTTTCAGGGTGGTTCGTTCTTCGATCACGAAGGTTTGCCTTATTGCGAAACTCACTATCACGCTAAAAGGGGCTCCCTCTGCGCCGGTTGTCACAAACCCATTACAGGTTAAAATAATAATAAATTGAATAATCAATAACTAACATTTTCTTGAACGTTCTCAACTTATATAATTCGAATATTGTTTTCCAGGTCGCTGTATAACCGCGATGTTTCGCAAATTTCATCCAGAGCACTTTGTTTGCGCTTTCTGTTTGAAGCAATTGAACAAGGGAACGTTCAAAGAACAAAACGACAAGCCCTACTGCCACGGTTGTTTCGAGAAACTTTTTGGATAAAAATTTACAAACACAGGAGCAGAGATTTTCACTGATTAATCGTTAGGAGATAACTCATCAAAATGACGATGAAAACAAAGAAAAATTCTTTACTGTTGAAGCCGAAAAAAGGCCTTAAAGGCGAAATAGTCTTTGAGTCAAATTATTAACGTTCGCAATAAATGAAACGAACGATACAGTTATATATTTATAAGTCCATATATATATATATAAATTTTTAATGCTCTGATAGGGGAAACGAGCACGAGAAAACTTTGACTTCCTTTTTTCTAATCGTCGAATTATTCGATTAAAAACGAAACCGAATCAGGTGCTAATCACCGTATTTTCTTTGACAACTTTATTTTGCCACTAATATCGAACGAGTAATTCACTAGCCGGGTTATTTTTCAGTTTTTATATATAAATATATATATATATATATATTAATGAATTAAGATGCAATTTGAGCATAAAACAATCGATGCTGTCCGTTTAAGATCTTGTTACGTTTACGAATTTATATGATGTACAGTTTGAGGCAAAGATTTTATTCTTTCACTATTTCTTCGCCAATGAGAAAGAAAAAAACGAGTCAGAAATGGAGAGAAAAAAAACGAATTGACATGCAACAATTATGCAGTACCCACAAAATGAAGTTTCTTCAACTTCGTCTACGGCGGAATACCGCTTCTTTTTTTTTTTTAATAAAATATATAAGACGTATGATAGTCGAATATTTACGTGCTACATTACGATGATGAACGGTAAATAAAATCGAGAAAAAAAATACCATAGAAACTGGTACTATCGACACTATTAACGCAGTATTAAATATTGATCCACTAACGATAATTAATAAAGCGAATGAAAGGGCTGCTGCGTACTCGATAAGAGCCACGTTGACATTTAGCCAAATTATGCTACGAACTCTGTGTAGAGGTTTCAGGAAGTTTTTAATAAAAATCCATAAAAAATCATTCGTTTAGAAGGGTCAATTTAAAAACCACACTGATTGAATATTTAAAATACCTTCAGAGTCCTAAGTGAAGTAAAAGTATGCAGTCGAATATTGAACACGTTCGAAAACTGATCGTTGTTTCTTGTGTCATATTTTTTCCAATCTTGTCCAATCAATGTCTTATTTTATTGATAAGTTCGTGAATATGGTGGACAAATTTTGGTTGACTTACAAAGTACCACAAGAATTTTAAAGATCGTACCTTTACAGACGTTCGTCTGTGAAAGGATGCAGATCGAAATCGAGGAATGAAATGAACGAGAAACTTAAAAACAAAAAGGTTGAGAATGATTTTCACACAGTTTTCGCTTCTTGTAGTTTGGCATTGATTTTATTACAATTGATACTTCACGAGACGACAACGTCACGATCACCGTATACAACATTTCTGCTTGACACTTCTTGAATAAATTGAAACTTAAATACACTTTCTATATGAAGTACATTATGATTCAATATCAAATTTCACGACGAGGCTAAAAACATTGTTTAAAAATTACCCTTCAAACTCCTACGCACGCGTTACACCGATGAAAAAGAAACAAAGATATTTGAAATAAATTATAAAAATAATCCATTTTGGTTCAACTATTTACAGGTGAGATAATGCTGTGTGAGAATCGGTGACTCGATGATAAAAAATTTTTATTTTTATGTCTTTCTCCAAATATTGCAATGTGATGGAAATGTGTGGGAAAATTTGATCGCTTAGATTTGTTTTGATAGTATTTGTGTTGAGAGCATCGAGACGTTTAGAAAACGCTCAACTTCATTGTCACCGTTTTAAACTTATGAATTTATATTTTCAATATTTATCACAGGCTGAGCATAAATCCTGAAAGAGGATTCAGGCATTTAGTAAGCGGTTGATTCTTACTGAATGAAAATGATTCGTTCTCTTTCAAACTAGACTCGGAAATAATTCTGAAAAGCTTTCGTGCCAAAGATCTGTGAGAGAACAGGCGTTAACGAGATTTCCATTTCCGGTGTTGCTACCAAGGGCAGAAGACTTTTCACGCACGATAGACTGTTGCGGTGAGTCGTGGGACTCGTAGCCGTAATCGGAAAGCGAAGCGCACTCCATGGCGTAAGAATTGACGATTCCGTTATCCGAATCTTCGGAATTTATGCTCATCGGTGAGGCGATTGAATCTGTGACGGTGTAAGCAGGTGAAAGATGATAATTTTTCGTATTTTCGTGAGAATTATTAGAAATTTGAAGATTGTTTGATTTTTCGGTGCTCGTTGTTTCATCGAAAACTGAAGCTTCGTTGCTTGTGCTACAAACTTCTTGGACACATTCTTGGATCCCAACGCTGTCGTCGGGATACATAATCGTTATGCAATTAGTCGCCTCGTCGTAAGTTCCGTAAACCGTGTCCATATCGTTTACGGGCTCTTCCTTTACTCGAATCTCGTGCTTGAGAGGCAATTTCTCGCCTCTTATGCTTTTCGATGGAATGTTGGAGTTGCTGAGTTCCAAGGATAACTGATTATGCGTTGTCGTGTTTCTTGGCTTTAACGTTCTCGTTGAATTTATTGGCAAAGATACGGGCGTTGACAGCTTTCGGTCATTAGCAATTGCGTTTCGACGATAACTATTGCTGTTTACGCTGTGGACGGTTCTACCGGTTTCCACATTTTCTGATGTCGTCCCCACCACTCTTTCTGTATTGTCAGATTCTTCAGTGGTATCTTGTTTGATCGAGATCTGAAAAAAAATGAAACGAGAGAAATTATTAAGTGTTGAGATTTCCAGAATTTAAGAAGTTTTCGTTTTTTCCTGCGTCATTGAGCTTACGATTGAATTCCAATCTTTCAAAAAAAAAAAAAAAAAAAAACTAATCGAATACTAAAATCGAAAAAACTAATCGTTTTCAAGATTTTTTAATCCTTTTTTGATATCTTAGAGGAATAAAAAGCAACGATGTCTCCAGCTACAATGGGCAATTAATCTTGAAATCCATAAATTTTATTACCTGTTCACTTGGTCGACAAGTGCTTGCTTCCACTTCTGCGGTAACTTCTCGCAGAAGGCTCTCTGCGAGTTCTTCAAGTTTTTCGATGTACTCGTCTCCTTGGAGTTCACCGAACAGTTCCTCGAGAGGAGGTAGAGCGTCATTATCTTCAGGATAATCGAGGCGTTTTTGCTCGATGGGGTCGGCGACGATGCCGGTTGTGCTGCTCCACCCTGCGGCAGAGGGTTAAAGGGGGATACTGCTGATCCCAGTGTGGGGGCAGCACAACCGACACGAATCCGACAATTCGAGCAGAAACTTTCCTCTTCCGAGCTTATCCTGTCGATACTATTGGCTTTTTTCTCGCACCTCAGTCTTTCGGATTCTGCAAGGAGACTCTCGTTCTGAGCTCTCAACAAAGAGCATTCTCGTGTCAACCTTTCGTTACTTTCTCTCAATGCTTTAACTGTGTCTTCCAATTCGTCCAGTTTAGCTTTTTTACGATCTCTGGATGTTTGAGCTGCGACTCGGTTCTTCAATTTCCTATAATCAAATTGAAATTTCATCAATTGTAATAATCGTCTCGTGAACCAGATAAAAGATGTATGAAAAAAAAAAAAAAAATACATACTTTCTTTGCAACTTTTCTTCCCAGGTCAGATGATCCAATCTTCGCTTTTTTCCTCTGAGCCAGAGTTCAGGTTTGACCATTTCTTCCTCGTCCAACGACATGCTGTCCTCCGTCTGATGTTTTATCGTTGATTTTCTCTCCTCCATATCGTTTATCCTTTGCGCAGTGAGTAAGGACGTCGTGAATTTGATAGTCGGAGTATTTGTCACGCCGTCCCTCGTCTCCAAGCCTCCAGGAGTCTTGGACAGACTGCTCTTAGGCAATGTTATTATTACACTCTTCAAAGCGCACATAATATGCCATAGATTCTCATTGACTTTGATGTGTTATCTCAAATCTTGTTACTTCCAGTAACCAGCCTTTAGGATCTGCACAAAAAATCAACAATTTCAATTATTTCTTCATTATTCGTGTCATTTTTTTCGCAGAACTCAATTTATTACTTTTTAATCGAATGTCGATATTATTTATTTATTATTTCATCGGAAGAAAAACAAATTTTGAAGCACAAAAGTTACAAAACTTGACCAAGAATAATAAATTGGTATTTTGTAAAAATACTCATTGATGAGAAAATATCAGAAATAATTTATTTTGAATTGCAATTAAAAATATAAATAAATTTAAAAAAAACTCAAAATTTACATGTTTCGAATCAAGCATATGGAAGGTACTGAGAAGGTCCAATTCAATCGATAATAGTTGATGATGTTTGAAAAAATAATAAACAATAATTGACAGTAAAAAATAATAACAGTGATCACAATAATAATGAGAAATAACACTAAAAATAGCAATTCAACGAAGTTATAGCCAGACGACAAACAAAAATGATGCAATGTTTCGAAAAACTTTCTGTTTGTTCCATTTTTTTAGATAACACCATTTGTTTGGGACATTACAACTCTCAAGGTCAATAGCCTTTCCATAAAAAAGTTTATAAAAATCTCAGCTTTATAACAAATTAAAAATGTTCACTGTCAGTTTCTCGAATGTTCAAATCGACGCGTAAAAATCGATTCTATTGTAACTCATAAAAACAATGAGTTTCTCTGATTCTTTAGAGAATCGTATTCCGAGAATGAGATCACATTAGTTTACCTGTTGTTTTTTGAAATTTCACAAGTGCCTTCACAAGTTTTAATACCATCAACTCGGAAGTCTCGACACAGACTGTGAAACGATCGACGCAACAAAACTTCTATAACGTTTGTTCACGTAATATATATATATATATTTCCTTTATCTCGTGCAAAGTGTGTACCGGGATACTCTTCGTAAATAGCTGACGCAACTAGGTTCGCGAACTGCGGCAGTCTGTCGAGATATGGAAGGTACTCGAAGCCCGATGACGCATTGGGAAAACAAGTTTGCGCCTGCGTCGATTTTCTACTCGATGTGGGCTTTTTTTATTGGACGAAAAAGACGGAGTGACGAACAAGGGAAAGGGAATAAGGAAATTGTAGTACGCTATGTCGTCATAGCTACCGTAAAAAAAATATCACACATTTGCACGCGTACGGCGTGTGCGAAATTCGCATTGGCAAAAGTTTTTCTCATTCCCGATGATGATTTATTATTCACTAGCTGTTGATCGATCCGTGCATAATATTTCAATCGTCGTCGCAGGGGAAAAGGTTAACGGCTTCAGGGCTGCCGGCGTTGGGGACATATATATAAACGACTATTGTATTATGGCCAAAATCCGAAGACGGAATATATTTTATTACGAATAGCCGTTTTTTTTCTGTTTTCAATGAATACATGTTAGTTGCATCATATAGTTCATCGTTTTATCTGCCTCCGTAATGCATTTACGACGCGATGATGATTCATATATCTAAATTAATCATTATGTTTTCTTGAGTATATGGATAACGTAAATTCGGAAATATTTACGAATATTGAAAAAAATGTTTTGACGCTAGATCTAAATAAATATGAAGAGCTTTTTCAATATTTGAGGAATGAAGAAAAATCAAGTTTTCGATACAAATTAGTGAAGATCGAAATTCAAAAAAATCATTCTTGATACTGTAATAGAGTTATCTTGCTCGCAAAATCATAGTGGGTCAATCGGTCAACACGATGTATAGAATCAATATTTTCGCAAGTTGATGTGTCAGAAAAAAAAAAGTACGTACCAAGAATTGAGTTTCAATGAAAGAGCGTTAGAATTTTCGGCAATCGCTTAGCGAGACTGTACCGAGTTTTTTTACTAAAAATGTTACTGAAATTACCATCAATTTTTTTGTCGTAACGCTACCACTTACCACCGAGGAGTAGTTAGAAACCGGAAATCCATAAAGTGGTGACGCCTCGCGGGGCAAATCAGCGACTTTCTCGCGCTGTTTTCAGCCATCTTGTTCCCCCGATGAATCTGTGTCAATAACAAAGAAAAATATCATACAAAAACACCGGATAAGTTGAGATTTATTAGAGAAAAAATAAAGCGCAACAAGTGTGACGATCAAATCCTGAGTTGTGAGAGTGTTGGAAGAGGTGTATCATTTTTTGTTTCAAAAATTTCCCTATGAGTTCCTCGGGGAACGACGGAGTTGCTGACGACTCCGTCATTTGTTTGGATTCGAGTATCGACGAGACCGCGATCGAAATTGTAAACGATTGCGATCAGTCAGTTTCGGAAATTGTTGCTTTTGACAAAACATTACCGCCGGGCGTCGCACCTGATGGTTTTATCATCGTCGACGAGACCGAAGAATCAGACAAGGTTATCGAACTCGAACTCACTCATCAAGATGGCAAAAAGGACGAAGAGACTGAGAAACCCATGTTCAAAATTGTTTTTGGTGACGAAAGTATATCGAGGTAGAATTACTTTTCAGATTTGATTAACCTCATAAATCTCTTATCAAATTATTCATTCATTGTTTTTATATTTCAGACTCTACAAGAAACGTGTCAAAGACTTTTTTCACAGACTTGTACCCGGCGATACACAAATCGAAGAATCTCATTCTGACAAATCTCATTTGGTTCTCGAAGTTCGCAGTAAAAAAACAAGCCGCAAACGCAGTCACGATCATTTAGAAATCGGAGAAATTGAAGAACCCAACGACAATGAAAAACAAAATTTTGATATGCTGTTCAGAATCGAAAACAGACCTACGATACAGGATAGGCTCGACGTGCCCACGTATGGAAAGGTACGACACCAAATTTTATTATAATTTTTAAACAAGTTCTTGAAAAATGGTCTTGATGATTGGCTCAACTTCTGGATGGAATTCTCAGTCGTAAACTCTAGCGATCGTTGTAATCAGATTCCCATCCGTTGAGTTATTAATTATTTAAGAATTTAGTTTATTTTATTGCACATAATTATGACACGTAGACACAATCAAAAAACAAATAAGAAGATTCCATTTCTTAATAAACAAAACCGTCGTTAACACGTAGCGAAAGGAAAAAAGTTGCACAATATTTATATTTTGAACATATATTCCACCAGAAATTTGACCAAATATTGAAGTCGACGAGCGAAACAGACAAGGCAGGCGAGGAAGAAAGCAAGTCGTTTTGTCGGCCGAAGATGAACTGTTTCAATTGCATGGGTAATCATTCCATCCGAGATTGCCCTGAGCCACGTAATTACAACGAGATTCAAAAGAACAGAAATGAATTTTCATCTCGGGCGGTACAGAAAGTCGGTCGTTATCACGTGGAAAATGACGATCAGAAACATGAACGATTTGTGCCGGGTCAAATAAGCCGAGAATTGAAGAGGGCCCTTGGAATCGGGGATAATCAACTTCCTCATCACATATACAGGTATCGCGAGTTGAGAGAGATGAAGACGAGAGCGCAAAGCGTCATCAGAATTGGAAAATAATTATTTTTCCAATTACAATGATTAATTATTATTTTAATTAGTATCATTAAAGAATCGACTAATTATTCGTTTTCACGCAGTTCAAAATTTAGTACTGTGTTTAGTTTCTGACGTTTGTAGAATTCACCAAAATCGATAAGTAAATATATCTCTCAGGAGAAAACAATGCTAATCGATTTAAATGAGTTTTACGAACGTTGTAATATTCATTATTTTTCATCATCGTTCACGTCACATCGCGGATATTATTTCAAAGGGATCAGGATCCTTTTTATACGTTTACGTTTCTTGCAATCGTCCCACCTAGAATGAGAAAACTTGGCTACCCTCCAGGGTGGTTGAAGGAAGCGAGACTTCAGCACTCTGGTATGAATCTCTACAATTCGGAGGGTGTTCTTGAGATGGAAGCTACGGACGAAGTCGGTGAGATATTTGAGAACGGTGATAAAGATCAGTACGACTTGGCCAAGATTAAGGACTTTCCGGGCTTCAATGTTCGGCCTCCGTCCGGCACGAGAGAGGTAGCGACCACAATAAAAACAATTTTCCATAAAGAACAAAAAAGACAAACAAAACAATATCATTTCTCCCTTCGAATCGACCTCGTTGTAAATAGGATGATAAAAAGTACTGGAAATCGAATCGATACGCAGCTAACAGCAAGGAATCGTTGCTGGCTATGATTAGCGAGAAAAAAGTCGAAGGATACAAGAGGAAAAAGCTCAAACGTACGATAGAACCGAGTACTGATAACATCGAGCAAACTCCCACCGAGATGGATGTAGAAAAAGATGTCGATGGTGAGCTGCTAGTTTTATTCCTATCGGGGTTTTGTTCTCTTCCGATCCAGAGCTAAAACACTCATCTGATCACTTATTATTTCAGACAACGTCGTCGAGAACGTGTCGGTAAATGGCTTTTTCATTCCACCTTTACCAAAAAGTCCTGCCAAACCACCGTTGCCACCTGATTTAGAAGATGGCCCAGTAGATTCGCCGAAAGCAGAGCTTCCAATCGTAAGCATTGTTATTGTAAACAAAAATTGTAAATATTGTGTTTCCATGCTCATTTTCCTTTCAAGATCGAAGTTGTGGCATCTCCTGGTCACGTTGATTCTCCATCTTTGGCTGATCTCGAGCGACGCAAAAAACAGTTGTTAGCAGAGCTCGACGACTCGAGTCAACCTTCACCTCCGAACACACCGGTGACGAGTAGATCGTGTAGCTCAACATCCCACAGTTCAGCCGTCGACCAACAGGAAACCCAAAACGTCTCGACGACAGATAACCCGCCGCAAACCGTGGAAGCAATGTGTAGTTTGACAACGCCGTCTCGAGGAACTATTAAATCGGTAGATTTCGGTACTCCCTTGCTCGAGAGTACATCCCCGTACAGCAAACTTCCATCGGTCGAAAATTTTGCCAAAGACGTTTGCGATATCATTCATTTCGAAAATTTACCGGATTCGACCGGTAAGTATGAACAGATGACGGGTATATTGCAGAAAGTTCGTACCACGCTCGCTATGAATCAGCAAGAATGACAAAAAGATGAAGCATTTGATAATATCAATAATTGACCATCTTTTTTGTTTGTCCAAGTGCTCATTTTTTTTTTTTTTTTCGAGCGGATGAAATGTGACTTGAAGAAAATCAACTCTTCCCACATGAGTACATATTCGAATGAGAACTAGAATATTTGCAGATTTTTAGTATTAAAACAATAATAATGGCGAGAAATCGAATTTCATTCATGAAATATTATAAAAGTACACTTAACTTTTTGACGACTCAATAAATTTCGAAAGATGTATATTTATAGGAATATTTCGATGAAAAATTGGTACAAATTTGGTGTTCAGTTAATATACCACAAATTTGTAAATTCTATTGCACAAAGCTAAGCCCCCTATTTGTCAACGATATTACCGAGGCAGTCAAGATGCGTGTGTGAGTGTAGGTACGCTCTTTTCATACCTACATACATTCATGTGTACATATACATTTATTTAAATATAAGAATATTTTTTAAATAAATAAAAGAAACAAAAATATGAATAAAAATAGTTGCTGATTTTGGTCAAATGGACGGAGATACAGTTGTGTCGATCCCTGTAAAACTTTCCATCATCCCGCTACGATCTTCTATCGATATTTCCATCGCTCTATCATTCAGGATTAATTAGAAAAGCATTTAGAAAAATTATCAAATTCATTTTACGTTATGGAAAAATTAAAAATTATCTGGTTATCTGTGAGAAAATATTTTTTTTAAACAATATGTTGATAAGATTTAAGAATGATTATATTAATGAAAATCGGTGTTCGCAAAGTTTCAATGACGACAAAATTTTAAAGCATTTTCGTCTAATTGCGAAGTTCTGAAATTCGGATGAGATAACTCGTTCTGCTGAAAAATTGATTAGTTCTCAATTGGAATGATTCTTTACACACGTATTCAATAATTGCTTCGTTGTTACGATTTTTTTCGTTGATTTGTATTATTTTTTGTTATTGTTTAATGTTTTTTTTTTTTTAATGTTACAGGAATGTACAGTAGTACGAAATAATTATCCGTAAATTCCCTTTTACAAATGGACATAGAATTTGACATTTCTGTTTTAAAATCTTGAAATTACAGTAATTTTACAATTTCTCTATAAAAAATGTGTTTGTTTGAACTATTTTATCTGGATAATGAGGCTTATATGTCAATTCGTAATTGTACTAGCGTTTTCACCTTCGGTTTGAGCACTTGGTGTCATCCGATCTGTCGAGGGCTTCTCGACCCAAACTACAGTATGATTATAAAGAAAGCCAATGTGATTCCATCGCCGATTCCCTTCAGCTTCTCCGTTTTTTTTCTCTCTCATTTATCCTCGTTCGCTACGAATTATAGTGAATTGAAAAAAAAAACAAACGAACAAACAAACACAAATAGCCGATATTGCGACTTTCGTCGCGCTAGATTCTTATATCACATTATTTATATTGCGTGTCTAATTGAATTCACGAACTCAGTCCAATTGAATACCAATTGATTTTGCACTTTTTTTCTTTTTTGGATGTCCCAAGTTTCTAAGATCTACCTTTTACCCAGTTTATCATCCAGATTATCTTCATTTTATGCAGATTCATATTTATATACTTTTTCGTTTTTATATCTCGGTTTTTAATACTATTTACTGAGCAGATATTTCAACGCGTGACACCTGCTAACCCTCCGCTCCCTCTCATCCGCTCTCTAACAGTTTTCTTTTGTTTTTACTTTTTTTTCTTTCTCTCTCTTTTGTAAATTCCTTTATCGTTATCCATGATTCTTCGAATTTTTCGAAGCTCCCGTTAAGATCCCCGTCACCGGATCGTTTCGAGAGTCGTTCGTCGTCCTCAGTTGGCTGCCGGAGGTGGAGCCGGTGGATCATCGTTCGACCCCTGAAACAACGAAAATCCGCGCATCTTGTGAGATCAAATGAGATAAAATGTAATTTTACGGTTTCATCGTTTCATGGAATAAAATTATTTTGTTTTTCTTTGTTTTTCAGACGCAATGAAGACTGAAAATATCCAGTTCCCTGTGCCCGTTTCACTCACAGGAGCGTTGTCGAAAGGTTTTGTGTCCTCAAGACTCGTTTGACGAAGAGAATTTGGCCTGAAGGCATAGAGTAGAGCAACCACGCCGAATACCATCGTCAAGAAAAACATATCCGTGCTCGGTTGATCGTTCTGGGATCCGGGAACTGAAATCACAAAATATATCGATTAAATACTCGAAAAAGAGAACTAAATTACGGAACAATCGTGCTTAATCGTTCCGTTATCTCCGCAAATTTACTCGGAGCCTGCGAAACAATAATGAGACCGTTTTTTTTCCGTGAGAAACACAATCGTTTTTCCTGTTTTGTTTAGATTTGAGAGATAGCATTGTTTACAATACTTTATTTTGTAAACAATCTTCACGTTTTCTCATTAATTAACGATTTAATGAAGTCCATGTCAATCAATGAATCATTTTTATATAGTCGAAGAAAAAGAGACTACGAATAATCGGTCTACAATAACAAGGCCTTGTCCAATTATCAAATCATCAGCGTGTTACGAACAAAGAAAAAAAAAAGTATACTCACGCCTCGTTGTAGGATAGCATTCATTTTCCGTACAGGCCGTCTGCGTCTGACGTAGCTACAACGAGTACCAAACAATTTTCATAAATTTCTACCCTCTTCAAAGTTATCATTCGCTACGTGACTTTTTTTTGACGTTTTTACGTTTAAGAATTTAATCGAAACGTGTTCGTACAATCGAATTCTCGAGGCTCTGTATATATTCCAGCTATCAATTATCAAATATCACACGAATTAGATATACTCCAAGCCAGCAGTTCTCGGGATAAAAAAAAAACTTAATTATAAGAGACACGTTCGCTAGATTTTTCGTAAGCCCACGTTTTTCTTTTCTTGTGAAGAAAAAAATGAGGTTGCGTCATCTTTAATGATAATAATGTTGATGACATGAGCGTTTGCTCAAGCGGTATACAAGCTGTGTCAAATTCAATAATCATTATCAATAATTGATAAGAATTAAATTCGGTTGAGAATTTAAGAGGAAAATATACCGAGGTTGTAGAGCAATTTGAAAAATCGGCAACGAATTAAGCTATATTGAATGAATATTTTTCGTTGGTACAAACACACATACTGACAAACGTTCACAATTTTTTGTATTTCGTAAAAGTAGTTGTTCATCCGACGCTTCAGCTTTTTGAAAATAAAAATGTGAAAATCATTACAGCTGTATTTTCGCTACAATTCGAGTAATATAAAAAAAAAATATAATAACGATACGAACTGCATACTTTTGGCTCTTAAAATCATTGATTTTTGACCATATGGCGAACTTCGAATCAAATAGTCATTCGCGCAGCAACTCTTTACGGTTTTTTGGCAAAATGGAAAAAGAAAAACGAGAATGATTGAAAAAAAACTGAAGCGAATAGATCGAGTGGTTTTTTTGAAGTGTTTCTGGTACCGGTTTTCTGAAGCTACGTCCCAGGCATTTCGATAAAAAAAAAAAAAATTGATTACGTTTCTCGAAATGTGTGTTTAGTTAAGGCGGAAACACGCGCGGTTTTTTTTATCACGTTTTTATATCGTGCAACTTTAATTTTTGCTATTGACTATTATTTAACCTGGCGGAGCCAGTATATCATTTCAGCTGTCAAGTATGGTCTCCGAACACTCGATAAACATCTCGACAGTATATAAAATATTTTATTTTTAACCTCCTATATCTTCGATGTTTTGTCACTCTCTAGAATTTTATGAGGATGGTTGTATTTGATAATTACGAGGCTCAAAAACTTGCTCGATTGAAAATGAATCGCTTTGCGATATTATCCGATGAAAAAATTCTTTCACGTGGGCTTATTTTTGTTTTTATTTATTATTTTTTTCTTCTAAAAGAGCTACTCACAATCGAGAGAAGCCGTTGCACCGCCAAATTGCTCCAAACGCATTCACACGGATCGAGTCCTTCGTCCATTGTAATTTTTGATTGTCCCTTCGTTAATAACGTTCCAGTTTACGAATTAGCGATCTCGAGAGCTGCCAAAGAAATAATTTTGTTTCAGTTGTTTTTACGGATTTTCAAATATGTATTCGTCTAATTCCGCTTGTTTATTTAGTCTGCGATTCTAGTCGAGGCGTTAAAACTCAATTGCGATAGGGAAAGACATACTACGTGGCTTTCGATATGAATAATGGATATTTGGAGGCATCAATTTTTTTAACGACAGAGATAGAAAGCAAACGACAACTTTGGCGTTGATAGCGGTTTCGATAGTCTTGGTGTTATAAATTTTTTCGAAAATGCAAAGAAAAATGGTAGACGAAAAGTAAGATTTTTGAATTTTATTTTTGCAGGTATCGAGGAATACGGGGAAAAAAAAAAATTTGCAGAGTTTTCAAGGACACCGGGACAGGAAAATTGTTTCTGGTAAAGATAAGAGGCTCGGAAACCCGTCCAAGTGCTATCTCACTCTCATTGGCTGAATACTCTTCGCATATGTTGTGAAATCCGTATGAAATACCGTTCGTACGAAGGAGCTGAATTGGAGTACAAAAGAGTGAGTATATTTACTGCAAACGACAACAACAACGAAAAGGATGGAGATCGCAACTGAAAAAATATCGCGTTACAGTATCACAAGTGGATGATATTCGTTATGCAATTTGTCTAATGATAATATTAGTTTGGCGATTAAATTAGTGATTGTGGAAAGCTAGCTAGAGGGGAAAGAGACAGAAAATGAGAAAGCGAGAGGGAGAGAGAGAGAGAGAAAGAGCATGGAGAACATACAAATTAGGCCAGTCGATTATTTTATTGAGTTGTAAACGAGAAAAAGGAATTAGCTAGAATTATCTAAGAAAATTGTATAAACAGCTACAAGCTTTTTACACGATAAATACAAATATGTCGATGACTGTCATTGACATTTAATAATAAATTACTAAGGAGTGAAATCGTTTGGAGTACTTTACTCGTTCGCTTTTTCTATACGCCAATGAACAAATTTCTTATTTTTCACAGCTCTTGGAATCCACGATTCGGGTTATCAGCGTCGCGAAGTACAACCGATTGATCTCTGCTCCAACACCCACAACTTGACGTTTTCACTGCTGCTGCTGACAATATTTTCGTTATGCGGCCGCTTGTTATATTTATCTACTTGGACAGGATGCCAGCAGCTGTAATAATACACCATCGCGCATTCACGAAACGCGACTTTGTCATTTTCCTATTGGACGAAATCGTTGGCCAACGAAAACGCGTGGAATTTGGTGCTTGTCGGGAAAAGCGCGAGATTCTCAGAAATTTAAACTTCTCTTTATCGATTAATACTTTCTGTTGGTACAAATTTTCAATTTTTCATATTTTTTAAATCAAACTACATTTAAAAATGCAACGTTTCATTCAAATTTTGAAATTTTGTGTTTGACATCGGCGACACTTTCGAAACAACATTGGAATTTCTGGCTAAACTTGTTAAAAAAAAATCTAGAAATTTTGATGAGTTCATCTAATCGTTAAAATTAATTTATTCCACAATTTGCAATCAGCGATAAACATGAATATTCCATTGTTTTCCTTAAGCACCGTTATTATTTTACCGAGAATTTCAAAGCTGAATTGATTTTATAATTTTTCAATTATAAAAAAAAACGAATCGTCACAATTAATTCGAATTAATTGGCGTTATTAGTATTCAAATAATGTCAAAAAATCGTTTATGTTGCAAAGAATTCTGTGAATCCCAGGAAACCATGCAGTTGTAAAGTCAATTATTCGTTGTAAAGATTCTTATATTCTGATTTATGGATATTGGTTCGAATGATTCTTAGAAATGAATATTCTTGCATAAATAAAAGTTGATGATTCTGGTTCATTGGTTACAGCTCCCGGTCGTGGAGGAAAGTCGACATGACGAAAGGATGAAAACGACGAAGGAGGCGCGCGCGAATAAGCTTCGACCGAAATCGTCGATTGGTGGATTCGCCTCGACCATGTGACCGTGGCGGGTTATATATGGTTCGTGCATCGCCACGCTCGTGTCATTTGCTCCATCAAGCCTCTTCTACGAGGACACTCATACCTGTTGAAAACAATAGTCAATCCCATAAATCCATTCGAACAGTAAAAAAAAAAAAGAGGAAAAAAAAACCGCGAGTAAGTGTCGATTCTTCGAGTCAGTAATATTTTTCAATCAAAATAAGGAATAACATGAGATTAATGTTCGTTCGCAATATTCGCGAGGCTCGGGTTCTCGATCGTCGTATAAATCGCATCAATCGAGCCATTGCAAATTCTCGAGATCGTTTATCGCTTCTATTACGTTCTAGTATAATTGTTGAAAAAGAGGAAAAAAAAAAATTGTTCGGAGTTGCTCGTTTGGATAATACAAAACTCGTTCTAACAACAATAATTTCCGGTCTTATTGCATAAATTACCATTCGATTGTTGGAATTGCTAGATGTTTCTGTTAATTATTCGTGCGAATAAACGCTGGGAAGTAATGAAAAAAAAATTGATTTTATTTCCGCGAATAAAAGATTGATGTCTATAAATGGTATAAAAAATTGAAGAAATTTCGATCGAATGAAAAATCTTTAACGATTTTTGTCTTTTCATTTTTATTTCGTAGTTTTTCGCCGGACAAACATCGCAATGTCATCCAAAGTGAAGAAGATCCATCGTGGAAGATGCCCAAAATGAGAATCAAACGAATATTCGAAGCGAGACGTTGATTCTTGATTCAGCATCCTCCCCGTGTAATCGGTCGTGACATTTGTATCACAGTGAAAAGAAACAAAGTCGGGAATAAAAAAAAACGAAACGAAAAGATTCATCAAACGAGCGGTTATGGGTCTTAAGTACACGAGTTTCCGTACAGTTGTGACATTATCGAGAAGTTTTCGAGTTTCGGGAGTCTCGACGGTGGAAGAAAAAGGGCTCTGTGCTCGCGAGCCCCATCAGTGCCCCGTTGTCTTTTCATCCCTCAACATCATCTCGAGCCGATTCTATCATTAGCCACCACGAATCTTAATCTCGTAAGTATATTTTCAAATTCTCCAATGATTTTCATCGAGAGTTTTTCCAATTCTAATTGATTTTAAAAAATTTATTTTTTTTCTTAATAAAACAAAACTCTGAAACTCATTCGAACGATCATCTTACATATTTCAATCGTTAGAATTGAAAAAATTTGGGAATAAAAATGTAAATGATGAAAAGCTTGGGGCAACGACAACGCCTTATTTCCGCGCTGCAAACGAACGTTCAAACTGTCGAAAACATTAGTCAGCTTCGGTAAAATGTTTCGAATTTCTGCAGTAACTTGAAAAAAGAAAAAAAAAACAAAGTTTCAATACTTTTTGTAACTTTCGCGTGAAGATTCTTGACGACAAGTTTGGGTATTGGATATTCGGGAATAAATTAACTCGATATTTTCTGAAGTTAACACGCCATCTGAAGCTAAATATCGTGAACGGGATAAAATTTGTTAAATTATCATACGTCTAATCATGAAGACAGTAAAAAATCGGATTAAAAAACGTATGAAAAAAGGGAATGAAATTGAACGAAGGTAGAAAAAAAAAAAAAAATAGTCTCCGATTTTTTTTTCTCGTTATACGAGAGCGAGTCGATCGTACTAAATAATAATGAAGCTTCGATTTCTAATAAGAGGATTTGAATCGTGCGTGTGACAGAAAAGCTCTCGTCGAAGTACTCGATAGCTTTACTCTCTGCCCCTTGTCCATCCTTCTCTCTCTCTCTCTCGCTTTGGGCTGGACAGCATCCGTGCTGGACCATCAGGATATCGTATATCCCCTCCCATAAAATACCCCTCGGCTTGCCGAGATTTCATCCCTGGCGATCTGTGAATATCGCCTTTGAAATAATACCGTTTGATCGGTGCCCGTCAACATTGCACAATGAGCTCGTTACGGGGGTGAAAAGGGGGGTCGGGGCCAGAGGGGGGGAGGGAATGGGGGAGGGCAGAGGCAATTCGAGAGTTGTGATGTGTGTTGAAGGGCTATCCATAACTTGTCGTTGTCCTCGTCGTACGTAATTTCACACGTACTAACTTACCCAATATAATGCACACCTATGCATTTCCTCTTTCTCTCGTACGTATGCATACGTTTCCGGTATTATAGATACATCAAAATATCTGGTTAAATCGATTTTTCATTATTTTCATCAATCATTTCTTTTTTTTATTCATTCTCAAACGAGTTTAATTTTTTTAATTCATTAATTCATTTCTTTTTTTCATTGATTTAAAGTTGTTTCTAAATACGTTATTGCTCGAACGTTTCTGTGATTTTTTCTCTTTATTTTTTTTCTATCTTTTTCTCAGTAAATTTTTTTTTTATCCGTTTATTTCATTCCATCACTTCTGTTTTACAATGAATATTGAATCGGTGTAATAAACGATGTTTTTAATGTGTTTTTTTTTTGTTTGTGTCGATACAGGACAATTCGAAATGACATCAATGGTGGTGAAGACTTCGACTCCGAACAGCGTCGACGGTGACGGCGATCGTCGCGAAACTTGGTCAGGAAAAGTCGATTTCCTTCTTTCAGTCATCGGTTTTGCGGTAGATCTTGCCAATGTTTGGAGATTTCCGTATCTCTGTTACAAAAATGGTGGCGGTGAGTTTCACATCGTCGGTGAATTAATATTTCTCATAAAATGAAAAATGGAAATCTGTTTATTCCATAAAAAAAACAGAAAAACGAAAAAAAAACACGCTTTTCTTCTCGTTTTCGTAAACTTCACTCGCGTCACATCGTTTCCTTGACGCTTAACAGGGCAAATTTGATGGAATATACGGTGGCTAATGAAAACTTTCTAAATGAGAATTTCTGATTGGCATTTAGCGTCTGGAAACTCGCCTCAACGCAGCGATTCGCGTTTTTTCTCTACAACGTATTTTCCTGTTTTTTTTTTCTTCATTATTTTTTGCAACAATTTAATTCCCGTAAATGACGAGTCGTGGCTCTTCCAGAATGAGAAATTATCATGATCGAGGAAACCTCAGGGAAACATAATTCCTAACTGGGCAACGAATTAAGCCCTCCGAGGCAATTGAAAATGTTAATTGTCGAGTTTTAGGAATCTCGACTCGAACGAATTGACACTGGAAAATTGTTTCCTGTTGCATTTCTCTCTTCTCTCATTCGATTCATTTTTCAAGCGACTAGGGCCTTGCCTGCGCAATAATTATCTCATCAATTGTCAGCGGTTCAAATGTAGGCCAAGATTTAAAGATATTTCACGAAAACGACTCTCACCGAATCAACGAGGAACAGAAGAAAAATCTATCTTTTTCGACAACTTTATTTTTATATTAAACGTTTTTTTACATACGACGAATCCTCGTATTTTTTTTCATAATTCTTAAATCACTTCTCTCAAAGTTTTTCTTTTTCAAAAAATCTAAAAAAAAATGGAATATTGTGAAAGAATGACTAGGAAAATGACGTTTCGACAAATAGAACTGTCTAAATATTAATCGAGTGTTGCGTTCGAGGAATGTTATTGAAAATCTTGAAAAATTACCAAACTCCGAAAAACTGATCGTTAAAAATTTTCGCTCCAAACACGTGCGTCTAAAAAAAATTCCTCTCATTTTCGACAGCGAAATTGAGCTCTTTTGAAGAATATTGTAAAGACGAAAGATTCGAAAAGATTAATGGATAATATGTGTTTCTACGGATGATGATACAGAAGATGATGAAAGGGTGTCCCAAATAGGAAATCACATTTGATTAATATAATTGAAAATTAGTGACCGATCTTGGCCTCTCAACACGTTCTGATTTTGGCTTGACTTGGCATTCCCTCTTCTTCGATTGTATATTCGCACGTGTATGTGTGTGTGTAAGTAAATGGTGTTCAGGAGGGGGTGGAAAGCCTGGCGTATCTCACATGTGAAATATAAATATCTATAGAAGATAGAGGAACGAGATGGGAGGATAAATATGGGGGCGCGCATGGGCTGCTCTTGTAGCCTCTGTCGGTACGAAGCTTTAATTGTGTTAGCAGCCGCTTTTGAGAAGCTCCTGTATCACTGACAGTGGACCTTAATCATATTCCTACGGGACTTGATAGAGCAACTAATGGCATCGCACTCCTCTTACTCCTTCTACTCCTCTTCTCATCCTCGTACTATCATTCTCTTCGTGGATGTTACTTCGCTTCAAATTTTCGCTCCTTACTCTCGTCCTTTCTCTTCTCCCCCCCACCCTCCCCCCTACTTCTCTCATTCTTTTTATTTCTCTCGTGTGAATTTTCTGTCTCACATTTTATTCCCCATAACCTTCGACACTCCGATCAAAGGTTCTTCAAAATGGGGACAATAAATTTTTTACATTTTTCACTATTTTCCAACAGAATTTTGTGAAAAATAATTTTTTTGAAAAATTCCAAATTAATATTCAATTCAGAGACTGGTATTTTGATGCGGTTGCCGTTGTATTTTTCAGATTATATTGTTCTTCGTGTACCACGAAAATGTGATTGAAACTGGTAACGATTGCTGTGTAACAGAGTTGAAAAATTGAATGTTTATTTTATTTGTTTCTTTGTCAGAAGTGCGGAGTCGGAGTTCATTTGGAAAATGCCAAAGACCAAGCATCCGTTTACCAAATGGAAGTTCCTGTTGAAATTGCCTTTTGATCGTAGTTCCATTGAAGATATAGGGCAACAAAAAGGAATTAAAGAGGAGGGCTTTGTACCTCGGGGCAAACGGGCTCAGAGGACAGGCTGCGGGGAAAAGAGAATCGAGGAAATATCCGTTTCACTTGAGTTTAGAGCTGACTAATATTCTCCCGTTAGATTTCAAGATGCCCACACGCGTATGTGTCACGAACTCAAATGAAAATGAGTTCTCGCAGCGACGAAGAGTAAGAAATATAAAAATTGAATTCAAGAGAATTGACAACAAATTGAAAAAAAAAAAAGAAAGAAAATTCTTCATCGATTCAATAAAATATGAAAGAGACTACGAGGAAATAAATGTATGAGAGGGCAAAAAAAAATCGTCGTTGTTCCAAAGAAAATCGAAATGGAAGACGAAATTAATCAAGAGACTCGACACACTCGAACATCATCCTCTCTGATGCGATTATCTCGTCGCTAAGACCTTCGTCGTTCGCTACGTTACATTTTTCTTCGGCGTCTCACTCAAGTGCCTGCAAAAATAATGCTCGTTCTTTCCTCGTTCTACCGCGAACCAGAGAGGAATCAGGAATTGGCTGAATAAAAATAAAAAAATAGACAGGAAAAGCGTAGAAGGAAAGTAACAGAAAAAAAAGAAGAAAAAAGAGAGAGAGAGAGAGAGAGAGAGAAAGGGGAAAGAAAAAAAGTCGAAGCAAGAAGGAAAACCCTTCATAGCGAAGAACATCGTTGAGAGACTGAACCTGTTGATCCCACAAAATCCGTATTATCCCTCGGATCGTTTCACTCTGGCCAAGTACTTTGCCGCACCGTTCCCTGCTCGTTTTTATCCCCCCAAGAAAGACAGCCTCTAATCGAATGAATAATAATCATTGACAAAAATCCAAAATTTCCATTCGATTTTATTTTCTTGAATCTTTTCTTTTTTTTTTCCCCCATACTATGCTCCAAATTTTTTTCTCAGCTCTTTGCAAAAGTTGGAGGCATCCTGAACCATCTGATATCCAGAAATTAACGTAATTGTCATGATCGTGAGGAATCTCTTAACGTTCCAAGCTCTCTTCTCAATTTCTCGTTCTGCTCCTACCAACCCAAATTCCAGTTTCATTTGCCTCGAAGCTACTAAGGATAATTTACTGGTATATCGGCAAGTTTCCCTATCGGAAAATCAGCAAACAAGTGTGGTACGAAGGCTCTATTTCGTGTTCACGAGATTCGAGCGATTTATCAATTTACGAGAAGCTCATTATCCGAACACTTCGTTCTACGCTCGTTAAACTTCGTTTAAAGATTTATTGGTTTGGATTTTCGATCATGTACCATCCGAGGGACTCGGTCTTCCAGCCCTTTACCCTCTATTTTCGAAAACTTCGAAAGTTGATTCCAATATACAATTTTCCAAGAATTAGAAAATTCTTTAAAACAAAATAATTTATCAAAGATCAAAGGTCAAAAGTTTACTTTTTTTTTTGTTTTCGACAAATCTTCGATCGTTGATTCACCGACGAGATTTTAGCCTGTGGAGGAAGGTATACACAGGCAGATGAAAAAAAAAAAAAAAAATTAGTTACAGAGACAGAGTTAATTATCTGTATCACGTAGAAACGCACTTTCAAAAGTTCCTAATCGAATTATTTCCTTAAAAGCATTTGCAATGTGCTCTAAACGTTGGAGAATGGAGTTAGCCCACGGTCACCACGCTTCCTACCCACTGGGCTTTTCAATCCCCACCAGGCTCGCCCGCTCCATACACGTACATTCTTCGACACATTGCAACGCGTCATGGTACTTGAAAAAAAAATGCAAAAAGAAGAAAAAAAAAAATGCAAAAAGAAAAATTAATTGTTTTAACACTCGAAGCCCGATATATTTGTGGGTCATTGAATTCCTATTCGTGTACATGCTTATTGTGCTCAATATTTTAATCGATGATACATCAATCAGTTTAATCGAAATCGAACCTTTTCATTATCCCTATAGACTCAAGCATTTATCGAAACACTTTGTAGAGCATCCTCCTTAATTCATTGTACTCTCGTTTTCATTTTTTTCTTCTCTTTCTTCTTTTTCTTCTTCTTATTCTTCAACGTTGAAACTCCTTCGTTCAACTGCACAATTACCACAGCCTCTTGTCGCAACAATGGAGACCTGCTGCTCTCTGTGCTCTGAGACGTGAGAGACGAGAAAGCTCTTTTTGCGACGCACACACTCACACACATACAAGTCTTGCCGCGAGAAGCTTTTCGTCACGGTTAAGAAGATTGCGCTCGATTACCCCACCCGACCATGGAAACTCAACGTAACAGTCGACGATCTGGTGTGGCACTTTAATGATCCGGACTCTCATACCTTTCAACTCAACAGGATTTATGCTTTTACATTCTCTTGATATCGAGACTCTTTTTTTTTCTCTTCTTTTTTCTCCGAATAATTAAGCACCGTTTTAATTAGACATTTTTTTTCATTCGATGAAAAATGAAGAAAAAGGAATATTAAAAAATATTGAGTATTTCTCAATTTTTATCGAATTATTTAATCACCATTTCGTTTGATTTATTTTCATATGGAACGAAAAAAAAAGGATTTACAAAGGTAGAAACTTTTTTGAAAAAATGATTTTTTTTTTCTGTTTCAGGCGCTTTTCTCGTTCCCTACTGCATCATGCTCGTCGTCGGTGGAATTCCCTTGTTTTACATGGAACTTGCTCTTGGACAATTCAATCGAAAAGGAGCAATTACCTGTTGGGGACGTTTGGTTCCTCTCCTCAAAGGTAAACAGAATGTTTATAATGCTGGAGAAAAAAGAAGAATCATTTGTCCTGAGAATTTTTTTTTGTCCGGACTGCGAATTTATTCACCCGTCCACCCACCATCGCTGAGAATCGTGAAATTTCTTCGCTCTATATTTTCACTTTCGTGTTATACTCGAGAGTCATATTCTGACACGGTCATTGGTATTCCGGTCGCGAGAAATGGACCTCACTTAACTTTTCACTCGAGCACTTATCTCCATTGTCAATTCCGCTCTACCGTGAAAATACTTAAAGGAGAGCGAGAGAGAGAACGAGAGAGAACGGATTTCAGAATCGGAAAGCTCGATCTGGCTGGTTCACTCAACATTGAAAAGTGAAAGACCGAGTGAGCAAATCCTCGTGAAAAATGATAATGGAGACGTAAAGTGGCTCAACTTTCGATACCATTTTCATAACAATTTATCTATTTCATTTGTTCACATTTTATTTTATTCATTCGTGAACACTTCGAAAATGAAATTTCCAACAGGAATTGCAATTTTTGTCAAAAAATAAATAAAAAAACATTTTTTATCGAAAAATTCAATCAATTTTACTGGCATTTTCATCTCAATAATAGAAATGAACAAAATTTTCACAAATTGGGCCGAGAAATTTAGCGATTGGGATGAAAAATATAATCGAAAAATCGTTTAATCGTTTTTGTACTTTTCAGATATTTTTAGACCTTCAATAAGACTTTTATATTTATGTTTTCACAGGGATAGGATACGCGGTTGTTTTGATCGCGTTTTACGTCGACTTCTATTACAACGTGATAATAGCATGGGCGTTGCGTTACTTTTTCGCATCCTTTACGAACATGTTACCTTGGACGACCTGTGGGAATTCATGGAATACGCCGTTGTGTCGTGAATTTGACGTGAATATTTCTTACGTCGATGCGAGCAGTTGGTCGATGGACGAAATTCCTTCGAACCGTAATCGCAGCCAGAGCGTTTTGGAGGCAATTGGTTTGAGGAGCGTCGTTGAGGTTGATAACAGCACGAGATACACCAGTGCTGCCCAAGAATATTTCACGTGAGATATTATCAAGCAAACGATTTATTTTCTAAAATTTTTTTTTTCCATCATCAAATCATGAATTTTCTTTTCAAAAAGTCGTGATCTCAATTATTATTAATTTTTTATTCACACAGCCGGTCCATTTTGGAGCTTCATCGAAGCTCCGGTCTCCATGACCTTGGCGCCATCAAATGGGACATCGCCATGTGTCTTCTCGTCGTCTATCTCATCTGTTATTTCTCACTGTGGAAAGGGATTTCAACATCGGGCAAAGTCGTATGGTTTACAGCACTTTTTCCTTACGCCGTTCTCCTCATTCTTCTTGTACGGGGTGTCACTCTGCCTGGAAGTGCTCAGGGCATCAAGTACTACTTGAGCCCCAATTTTTCTGCGATTTCAAAGGCTGAGGTAATTTTTTTTTTCCTCTTTTTCTATTATTTTCTCGAATAACCTCGTCGCAGGTGTTGTTTCGAGTTATTGATCAGAATACGAATTATTTCTGGGGGGAGGGGAGGGGAGAATATTGTTTTGCACTCGGAATTTAACGAGCGATAATAAAAAGGGTGAATGAGGATAAAAATTTTGCGATAAACCATGAGACGAATGGAAATAAGGGAAGGAAAACCTCGAGCATATTTCAAGGGATTATCTTTGGCTGAGAGAAAGAAAAGTAGAAATGGAGAAAAAAAAAAAACACTACCGAGGGATAGAAAAAAAAAAAGATGATAAATGGTGCAGAGGAGAGCTCGCTCGAGAGTGCGTTGACGACCTGCTCAGAATGGAAAATCTGTGTACCCGTCACATATATAAACTGGCCATCAGAGATATCGGACTTCGTCTCACCATTTTCTCTCCCTCTCTCTTTTCTCGCTTTATACGACAGACATTTTCATCACGTATACAGGATCAAGTCGAATAACTCCTTGTCACCTTAAATATTTTAGAACGAAGAAGGATTTGCTTCAATCTTTATTTGAACTGTTTTTTTTTCGATCGATAAACGAAGAAGAAAATTGAAAAATTGCAAAAATAAATCGTTTAATTTATCAGCCTGAGAATGTACAATTTTCGTTTTCTTTATTCGTTTTATTTTGATTTTTTGTTTACAGGTTTGGGTGGATGCTGCTACTCAAGTATTTTTCTCGTTGGGACCAGGATTTGGAGTTTTACTCGCATACGCCAGTTACAACAAATATCACAACAACGTTTACAAGCGAGTATTCGTTATAATTATAGAAAGAAAATACTCCTTTATTTTCCGAGTCTTTACGAAGCGACGTGAAATATTTCGCACCGTTTTAATCGTGAATCGATCGTTATTGATTTATGAACGATGACGAATGAAGAATAAACGACTTTTTTTTTCAGGGACGCTTTATTAACGAGCGTGATAAATAGCGCGACTTCGTTCGTCGCCGGATTTGTAATATTCTCAGTGCTCGGATACATGGCTCATGCGAGCGGACGATCGATCGAGGACGTTGCGACCGAAGGACCAGGCCTCGTTTTCATCGTTTATCCCGCAGCTATTGCAACTATGCCAGGATCCATTTTTTGGGCACTCATTTTTTTCATGATGCTCTTGACTCTGGGTCTCGATAGTTCGGTGCGTTAAAAAAAAAAACGGAAATAAGAGCGATTCTTCCGGAGGTATTTAGTCGATGAAAATCGTGAAAATTATTAATTTTCTACAGTTTGGAGGATCCGAGGCAATAATCACTGCACTCAGCGACGAATTTCCTCTGATTGGTAATCATCGAGAAATTTTCGTGGCTTGCCTCTTCACTCTCTACTTCGTAGTCGGCTTGGCTTCGTGTTCTCAAGTGAGCGAAATTCACTTTTACGATATTCATCTTTCGAAGATTCTCAAAATTAATATAATAAAATGATTTACACGAATCAATATTCCTGAGCTCGATTATTTTTTACAGGGGGGTTTTTACTTCTTCCATCTCTTGGATCGTTACGCAGCTGGTTATTCGATGCTATTCGCTGTGCTTGCCGAAGCGATTGCGGTCAGTTGGATTTACGGAACTGATAGATTTTGTGCTGACATTAAAGACATGATTGGTTTTTCACCCGGCTTGTATTGGCGCGTTTGTTGGAAATTCGTGGCGCCAATATTCATCATGGTAAATATGTGAAGCGTTTTATTTCGATTTAAATTCGATTGAACGTTATTTTTATTAGTAAAACGAGGAATAATAAACGTTTTTTCAACGAATTCCAACAGTTCATAATAGTTTACGGTTTGATGGGATATCAGCCGCTGACATACGAGGATTACGTTTATCCATTTTGGGCGAACGTTCTCGGCTGGATGATCGCGTCCTCTTCGATCGCGATGATTCCTGGAATTGCGATTTACAAAATAATCGTAACGCCTGGCAGCTTTTTACAAGTAAAATTAAACGACTCATCGTTGTTCGTAAATTAGGAGTGGAAAAAACCAACGCGAATAATAGAAACGAGCTTAACGAACGTGCACTCTGATTTCAGAGGATGAAAATTTTGACGACTCCTTGGAGAGATACCGTCCACGGTACGACGAGAACGAACATCAGCTCAGTGGCGAATGGAGCAGTGCGAAAAAGCTTTATTGACGAGGGAGCCGAATTCATGGACGAGAATGATCCTCAAGCGGAAATGATGAAAGAACAGACCGAGGTCATGCTCCAATCGGGTGAAAATTGTGATCCACCACCGGAACCGGTCTAGGATAACGGCACAATAGTCATCGTGCGTGGTGCAAGATTTCGAGTTTATCTCTGTTAGATCGTAACTCGATAACCGAAGAAAACAAGATCAGTCAAGTGAAAAATATTTTTCACCCTCGAGTGGTAGTAGTATGAATTTTGTTTCTCAACTCGAATACAATTCTAGTCGCTTATTCAAAAAGATTCCAGAGGCCCGCACGAATTTTTTTTTATTTTTTTTTTTCTTCAAGTAGAAACAGTATTTGCACGTTGATTATTTTTCATCTCTCTATTCCCATTTTTCTCGTGATCCTAACGTTTTTTGTAAATAGTCGTGTTGCGCAAACAAATAATACGTATAGGAAGGAAGAAAATCGCGATTCTAGTTTGGCACATCGAGAGCCAGACTGCGATAGCATTCTTTCGAGCGTTGATAGGTAATTTTTTTTGTAAGCTAAATAAAAAAAAAAAGAAGTAATAATGAATGTAATTAACGAAGGGACGGGAAGGATTAAAATCCTGCGTCTCGTTAGGTTCGAAGCTTTAGTAGAAGAGAGCTCAACGCTGCTGAAAATTAGCGCGTTAATAAATCTGTATTAATCAGTTGTACGAAACGCTGGCGTTTGCAAAAAAAGAAAATAAGAAATACGTGTATATTGAACTACCCCTAATGACGATTCGAAAAATCAATCGGCGCAATTCATTATTTTTTTTTGTTCGAGAAATAAAAGAAAGACAAATGTGGCCGTTACTGGAACTAATATGGTCATTCGGGTAATTATTAGCCTGCGAGGAATATATATTCGATTAATAACGATCATCGAAAGGTTTATGGAAAGAAAAGACGAAAAAAAAAAATCGTTCATAACTTTTTTTCATTTTCAAACATTTTTTTCGCGAAACCTTTGCTCCGATTTGTCTGAACATTTTTTTGCTGCTCTCTAAAATGAAAAAAACGTACCCGTAGAAGTAAAATCGATTCGACGTGTACCTCGGATGTTAGCGTTTTAATAACAACCCTTGCAATAAATAGAGAAAATTTGTTGATTAAGATGAAAGTTAAATGAATTAGCTGTTGTTTAATTAAAATATTTGTGGCACTTGGCCAAAGTCTAATTGACCTGGCTGTCAATAATGAATACCAAATTTTTTTTTGTTGTACTCGTTTCATTAGCCAGGTCAATTTAGAACGCATTGCCCATTCGTACGAAAACATTGCTGCTAGGAAGTATGGAAACTTGGTGTTTTTTTTTCTTTTTCTTCAGAAATTCTCTTCGGTCAAACTCCAATTTAAACAAAAACGTAAAACGTCTGTTTTAGAAGAATTAAAAATTCTTCTGTGTTATAAATAAGTTTTGCAATATGAAGCTAACTTCAATGCCAAAGTGTCAACAAACATTTGAAGTTATTTCGATGTTTCTCAACTTTCTGATAGCAGTGTAAGTGCAGGGTGTTCCAAGCCCAATAGTGATGAGTCCGAAGTTACATTCAGCACTAAATTACGAGTCGACGAGTCTAGCAATATTTTTCCTTCAGGCAGAAACTATTCAGTTAAAAGAGGCGCGTTCTATTATCGCTTATACTGCCGAAATTATTGGAGATAGAGCAACAGTTCATAGGACCAATTTTGTAGAGAATAAAATTTCCTGCAAAAAAGCTCCTGACACCATTTTTCTATCTTCAATAGCTTAGTCCAGAGAGTGGTTCAAAAAAATATTTGCTTTCCAAGAGACGTGCAATTTTTAAGTATTTTTTCAATCTGCTCTCAAGCCTAAAATACTGAAAATAGAAGGATGCCTTCGGGAAGTTTTTTGTAGAAAATCGGATGCGCTACAAGATTGGTCCCATGGACTTTTGCTCTATCTCCCAACCTTAAGGCAGTACACGCTCCGAAAGAACACACATCCTTCGATTTCAATAATTGAAAAAACATCGCTAGACATTTCGACTCAGAATTCGGTTCTCGGCTTAATCTTGTGCTCAAAACCATTGGTCGTAACATCCTGTAAAATATATATCATATAGATAAATATATATATATATATAGATATAAAATTGTGTATATTTTGTACATCGCATCTGAGCTGCAGCCACAGCCATAGGTCGCAGTTCAGGCCTTGTTTATAATGCATACATGAATTAGGAGAAAAAAAAATTGTTATTAAGAATGGAGAAAAAAAAAAAAATTGTGAAAATTTAGAAGCCAAAGGATAAGTATACTATAAATCACTTTAAAGTGAACAGAGATGTGAAAAAAAAAAACAATAAAATCTATCGAGATGGAATGTTTTTTTAGTTTAGAGATGACAGTTTTGTTCATCTCTGATTTTCGTTGATCTATGAAACCAAATGTAGGATACGTACAGTTTATATTGAATGTTGTCTTGTTTTCATCAATCTCTGCAGCGTTATACGAATGCTTGTCCAAGAGCCATATTGGATAGGTATTTTTTTGCGAAATGCTAAATTAAAAAAAAAATCTATTTACTATTTGCTCTTTCTTTTTTATTGCTCTTTTATTGGAGCAAATATACATAGTGATACGCGCGGTTCTCGAAAAATAACTATGAACGACCTTTACTCCTTCGTTTTTTCGCAAATATTCAAAATACGTATTCGCGTTCTCTTTTAATAAAAAAGATACAACTGAAATGACGTGTTTCAATAGTGTATTTTCTTCATCCCCCGAAACTGTTCCTAACCAACAAAATGATAACCAAAAATTGAAAGATCCTCGAAACTATTTCATTCTGAAGGTTTGACAATTGGAAAAAAAGTTGTTAATTTAATCATATGAAGACATATTTTTTGATTCGATATATAGTTATAAATTTGAAATAAAAGAAGCTGCAATTCCGGCTGAGCGGGTCGAGTCGATTCTGCTAGATCGGTCGAGTACAACGGGCGAAACGTGTGTGAGCTTTCCTGAGTTTACCGCTACTTGAAAAGCAGCGCTTCCGAACAGGCGCCGAATTAATTCCGGCATCGAAAAATTCTCTCCCCCATATCCAATAAATATAAATATATAAGACACCCACACATCTATAAATATAAAATACAGGATAGAGAAAAACAATATGGCGCCAGCAGCGGACAACATGACGGATTTGCAGAAGGATATTTTTGCGAAAATAAACAACAATGAGGCGGCTGAACTCAAAGTATTGTTGGCTGCGAACCGATCGAAGGTCGATTTTGTCGACGAGAATGGAATGAGTCCTCTTCAGCATGCATCTTACAAGGGAAATAAAGAAATTGTGCAGATGCTTCTCGATCAGGTACGTTTCGTTCTCTTGTTTACTTTGCGCACGTACGCATTGTTGTCATTATTTTTATAAAAATAGCTACGAATTTATAAATCGTCCATAGATTTGAAAAATCATCACTTTTACGAATAAATTATTCTCATTTTCTCTGTCGAACATTCCTTTCTACCAATTTTGATGTGTTTTTTTTAGCAAATATTGTTTTTTTTATTTCCAGGGCGCCGACGTAAACGTTTGTCATCATGAAAACGCTTACACAGCTCTTCACTTTGCCGCTTTAGGCGGCAACGCAGAGATATGTTATCTCCTCATGTCTCACGGCGCCAAACTCACTACCAACAGCATCGGTCGCACACCGGCACAAATGGCCGCCTTTGTCGGCAACCACAAATGCGTCGCTACCATCAACAATTACATACCCAAAGCGGATATCGATTATTACATTAAGCCGCAAGGCTTACAGACCGAGCCGATGCTTCCTCCTCATCTGGCTGATTCTTTTCACAAATTTACCATGCAGGTCAACGTCCATCCCGTCAGGGTTCTCATGAATCTCCAAAAGTGTCCCGGACTCTTGGAAAATGCCAGCAAGGTTGGATTATTCACCGAAATACTGTTATTTTTAGATTTTATTCATTTTGAAAAAAGTCAAATTATCATTCTCGTTGCCTGAAACTCTCCGTTATCATAGAAAGTTATCTTCAGCCGAGCAGAACTTAATCGGAAACGTTATTAATTCGTCGATCAATGATTTTCGAATCTTAAAATTTCCTCGTTCAATTCCTCTGTATATAATCAAAAGATCGTGAAATTTTTCGACTATATTTTATCTTTAGGGATTCTTTTTTGTTTTTTCGAAAAATGAAAATTAATTTATCATTTTCCTGTGTACAGATTCAAAAAGTATTGGAAGCAATGAGAAATCGGGAGATGCAACGAGGCACTGACATGAACGAAATAATGGCTTTTAAGTATCATTACTTAAGTTGCATTATCGGTCACGTCATAAAGTGTCAGAAGCATCAAGAGGCGATGAGAGCAGAAAGAAACGAGGCGGAAAAGACGACGGAGGATGGAGACGAGAAGAAGAGTATGGATCCGGTGGAGCTGCTGGTGCGTAAGGTTTTAAAGTGCAATAAAAATGCTAGTCAGCCGGAATATCAGGAAGCTTTGGTGCGAGAAGCAGTGAGAGAATTTCCGTTCATAAAAAGCGCGATATTTCGTCAAATGGTTGCAACGTTAGCGAGCAGCGATCCACCGTCTGCTGTGTCAGTTGTTTCGGCAGCGATAAACGGCCAGCGCGGTTTCGTCGACAATTCACAAGTTTGCGTTACTTGCGGCGAGGACAAAGCGACGAAAAAATGCAGCAAGTGCAAAGCCGTCCAGTACTGCGATCGCGAGTGTCAAAGACTTCATTGGTTTTTGCATAAAAAAGCCTGCGACAGACTTCGACAGAGCACAGGATCAGCGGCGAAGATAACGGATGCGGACAGAGCAGAAATAAGCAATGCCGTTGCCTCGGGAATACAAAATTTAGCGGTTAAATAAAATCCTCCCGATCTTCCAATCGTTCTTTCGAGGGATCGAGCATTTACGAGGGTAATTCGTTACAAACTTCCTCGTTACCTTCTCCGGTGACATTCTTTTCTTAATTTTCTTTTACTTTTCCCTCGAACACGCGTTCTTGTTTATTATCTTTTTTATTTATTGTGTAAATAGATGTTCTTTCTATTAGACAAACCGATGATGTGTACTGTATATGTTTGACTTAGCTTAAATAAGACAGCGAACCTTGTCGACGGACCGAATTCTTTAATTCTCATGAACTTTTCAAACGTCTCGCAACTAAAAGTGTTCCTTCCAAGAGGCGATATAACGATTCGAATTGATAAGGGCGACACTCAACGTCTATCAAACTGCCAATGACGTCGTCTTTGAAAATATCACTCTGTCATATATTTCGTTCCAATTTTATTCGAAAAGTGAGAGAGAGAAAGAGCGAAAATGAGACAAAATAATCGACTGAAAACGAGGCAAAAAACTTCAAAGTACCGCGGAATTGGGCAACGATTTTTCTTATCGTTTTGGACGAGTATTTTTCAAGGAAGATTTTTAATACAGTTTTTCTTGGTTAAAAACATACGTTATGGGAGACGTTCATATATTTTCGTTCATTTTTCTTTAGTAGTCGATTATTTGCAGTACGACATCGATAGTTTTACCAAAAAAAAAAAGAAAACACTCGAATTTGACATTCGAGGATTTGGATTTTTTCTTTAAATTTTGTGTCTCGTTTTTTTTCGTACAAGTTTTTGTTTCAGTGAGAAAATTGGTGTTACTTTGCTGTACACAAAACTGTTTGTAAAACTAAATTCGTTGAAACACATCACGATTTTGTAAGGAAAATTGTTCCTCGTCGATTTGCCGCCGCCGCCTCGATCATCACTCCGAACAAATATTGAAGCAATGATTACAACAGTTATAATGATAATAATATACAAAATATAATAACTAATATCGACGTTACATTATTTCGATTGGATGTACAATCTCTCGAGGATGCAATATTCTCGACGATTGTCGGTTCTATGTCTCTCTTCATTTCTTCCGCTCGCTTGCCCCATTACAATTTCGTAATCACGGAAAAATATTGCGTTGTCTCTCTACCAAGGTGAATAACTCTGACGATTGTGACTCGTGATCCATCAATTCATATTTAATGCATAATTTAACAATAAAAGTATGCTCTTCGAACAAAAAGAAAAAAAAATCAAACGGCGATGAATTCTCAGACGTAATTACGAAACAGTCGCGTCAACGTTGGATTGAATCTTGTCGCGTTTGCGACCAGCAGCTGCGCTCTCTGCCTCGTACATTATATTCAAATGCATTTTTTTTAACTCGCTCTTCGACTATCGGATGATCGTCGATTAGGAAAAAGTTTGAATGATCTTTGTATTTATCTTTTTTAATCGTCAAAATTTTTATCGGATTCACCAATTTTTTTGCACATTCAATTGTGCAGTTTTCCGAGAAAAAAAAAACTTGGTTTTTGATCAGCTTTTTGCCGAATTAACCAAATTTTTTTGATCCCGATTCGTAATTTTAGTAAAAAGAAAAAAAATAATTGGTTTCCTTATTGCAACGATGCAAAATTCAACGTTCTCCATTTTCTCTCGATGTTTTTCGAAGCTTCATTGAATTTTGGTAATTTATTTTATTCCGACTAGTATACAGTTATGATCCTCTTATTTTTGCGAGCAATAATTTCGCCCAAAATCGGTTCTTTTATACCGTTTGGTTATTTGGAACGTTCGAGGTACGAATATCCGTATTTGGTAAATCGTGCTAACAGCTCGATAGCTTTGAAATTTCGTCTGAAAGGGTGTACCTCGTTAAAATCTCATTAATATTTACCGTTAAGAAGCTCTCGGTTAATCGGCGTCAAATTAGCATGTCACGGTCGCCGAGGAGGAAGTGTGCGTTTGAATCAATTTAGGGCATCTTGATAATAAAAGTGTTGTGTGCTCCAGAAAAGAAGAAAAAAAATTATGATCGTCGGAGTGTAAGATAAAGTTTGGTTATGTAATTGATTTGAAGAACGAAAGAGAACGAGGTGAACTCTGTCGCACGTAACAATCGCTCGAACACTGACTAGCGAATAAATTAACAGTGACAGATATTCTACGATTCGTTGACGAAATGAAACTAAATAATAATAAATACGAAGAACTTTCACCGAGAATATAAGCGCTTGTTCAAAAAAGAAGTTGCAGCACAAAACCGGGTTGAAGAATAACGAAAACACTCAAAATGTGTTAAACTTTCACTGTAAACAAAGGAGGGCGCTCGGTGTTTCTCGCCTCATTCGTTTCTCTCTCTCTCTCTCTCTGCTGTGTGCAAGCGCACGAAAATAAACAAAGCAAGAAGGTGGAATGAAGAATTGAGAGAAAAAAGAAAAACACACACATTTTGACGATTACTGAAGTGAAACTCTTCGGTCAGCAGGTCGAAAACACCGGCTACACATTCGAGTCACGAACAAAAAAATCTCGTGAATTTCAAGTGTATTTCATTACAACGTTTTTTTCTTCAAGACCCGAGAAATTTAGCTTCGATTATTCGAAGAATCATGGCACACGCGTCAGTTACGAAATCTTTGTTTTTTTTTTTAAATAACCTGCCACCGCTACTCAATTTCATCGAATTCACAAATATTCGGCGAATTTAGCGTCAGTTCCATCGCCACCGAATCCCGTCAGGATTTCTCATAACATTATTTCTTTTTTTTCTCTCTTTTCGAAACATCGAGTCGAAAAAAAGCGTATAATCATTCGTTGCCCATGGCCTCAAGAATCGGCAGAGAGAGAGACGACTTATGTAACGCGTGCTCGTGTCGATCGCATAGAAAGTACAAAAACGTCAAGTCACAATTTTATTAGCTTCGTTCGCGTAACAATGATTTGATCGATCGTCGATCCCGGATCGTACTGTCGAATCCCTAACAGAAGTGTACACACGTGCGAGAGACCATCGTGCTCGAAAAGTCGTTTCACGCAAAATCCAGTAATAAAGTATCTTCGCAAGATTCTTGGCCGAGATACTAATTGAGGGGAAAAAAAATGAAAATCAAACGAAAAAAAAAGAAAGAAAAAAAAATAACAGTGACGATGAGTCTTTAATAAGAACAAGGTGAAATGATTGAGAAGAATGCTGAGAAAGGATGGTAGGGGAGTAAAGAACGGTACCTCTAACGCGGAGGAACCATTCGAAACGGTAAAGTATGTGTATACGCGATCGTGTCCCCCACGAGAAAGATTCGAGCAGTCTTCTTCGAGCCGACGAGTCATATGCTTGCTTTTTTTGATTCAGTCCTTCAATTGACTCGAGAGAGATCGGAAGTGCAGTGGTAAAGAAAGAGAGAGAGAGAGCAGTAATTTTTTTTTTTTTTTTTCGTATCAATTTTCCTGTACCGAGAAAACGTACGAAAATGGTAAATCGAAGAAAAATCTTGAACGGGTTCGGCCCGCTCGTCCTCCTGTTTATTCTTCCGGGAAAAAACGAAGCTATGAGAAGTTCCGGTCGTGGTCCCATCCAGGACGCTATTCAAAGCGGCGCAGCATCCGAATACAACAAAGACGATTGCACTTGGAGGCGTGGAAACGATCGTGACTCCTGTCCCGATCCGGATGTTCACGTTTATCTCTATACTCCTGGACAACCGAAACGCCCTCTCGGCTCCGGACAATCCGACTGGCTCCGCAAGGACTACGAACCTACTCGAGAAAATATTATTCTCATTCACGGTTACGCAGGTGTGCAATCTTCTAATTTTCTTTTTTTCTTCATTCTTTTCGTTTTTTTTTCTACTCGACATTAAATTTTTGACTCGAAGCCCACTGATCCGTGGACCGGAGATTCGAAAAACAATTTATTTGAATCAAAGTCGACCTGGAACCTTCCCAATGACCTTTTTTTGTTGCCTTTTTACAAACTGAACATTTTGAGAGATTATTCGAATAAAACTGTTGACGATTTCAGGTGGGGTGATACGTTACCGATATCGGTGCTTCGATCCGTGTAATCCGTGAACCGGAGATTCGAAAATCAATTTTTTAAAATCAGAATCGACCTGGAACCTTCCCAATGACATTTTTTTTTGCCTTTTCATAAACTGAACATTTCGAGAGTTTATTTAAATAAAATTGTTGACGATTTCAGGTGGGGTGATACGTTACCGATATCGGTGCTTCGATCCATGTAATTCGTGGACCGGAGATTCGAAAATCAATTTTTTAAAATTAGAATCGACCTGGAACCTTCCCAATGACCTTTTTTTGTTGCCTTTTCACAAACTGAACATTTCGAGAGTTTGTTTGAATAAAATTGTTGACGATTTCAGGTGGGGATGATACGTTACCGATATCGGTGCTTCGATCCATGTAATCCGTGAACCGGAGATTCGAAAATCAATTTTTTAAAATCAGAATCGACCTGGAACCTTCCCAATGACATTTTTTTTTGCCTTTTCATAAACTGAACATTTCGAGAGTTTATTTAAATAAAATTGTTGACGATTTCAGGTGGGGATGATACGTTACCGATATCGGTGCTTCGATCCGTGTAATCCGTGAACCGGAGATTCGAAAATCAATTTTTAAAAATTAGAATCGACCTGGAACCTTCCCAATGACCTTTTTTTGTTGCCTTTTCACAAACTGAACATTTCGAGAGTTTGTTTGAATAAAATTGTTGACGATTTCAGGTGGGGATGATACGTTACCGATATCGGTGCTTCGGGACGCTTACATGAGGAACGGAAGTTACAACGTATTTCTGGTGGATTGGGGAGCTTTGAGCGCAGCGCCGTGTTATCCAGCGGCAGTATCGAATCTCCGGCCAGTTGCTCGTTGTTTGGCGGGTACATTAACGATTCTTCGGCACCTGGGTATGCCGATTGGAAGGACAACTTGCGTGGGTCACTCACTGGGAGCACATTTGTGCGGTATAATGGCGAATTATTTGCTGTTTCGAATGCACAGAATAATCGGTTTGGATCCGGCGAGGCCTCTGGTACGTCCGGGTCTGGTGAACCGTTTGGACAGCGGTGATGCAGATTTCGTACAGGTGATACACACGAACGCGGGTTACTATGGGGAAATGGGTCGTGTAGGCCACGTCGACGTTTGCGTAAACGGTGGAAAAGTTCAGCCCTTCTGCGAGAATCGTCCGAACGATCAACTGTGCAGTCACGTTTGGGCGGTATGCTACATGGCTCAGAGCGTCGATGGAGGCGATAAAAAAATGATGGCGGAACCATGCTCGAGACGCTGCCCTTCTGGACCTCGGATAAGCCCTCGAGCTGGCGAAGTTCTGCTCATCGGTCAACACACGCCTCATGATTCACGAGGATCTTTTTGCTACACGAGCTACGATCCGCCTTATTGCCCGAAGTACGATCAGGATGGACGTGGCGACGAAAAATGCTGCTTATAGAATTCAAACACGGTTAGAGAAGGAGAGAGAGAGAGAAGGAATGAAGGAGGAAGCGAGAGAATACAGAAGAGGAAATAACGTTCTGGAACACACTCGAACCTTATTCATATGCGAAGCGTTAACTCGAGTGTCGATAGAAACACATTCCTTTTGCATCGGAATCGGTACCGATCGACCGGCACCGTTAACCGATCTGAATAAATTTATTTTGTTGTTTTTATATACTCATCTTCGAACGTGTGTATCGAAACCTTCTTACACGTTCTGTCGAGTCTCTTCGTTTATGAATAATCCATTCATTTTTTATTCCTCTCATTCGCTCAGATACTTAGAACCTGCCATATTTGGCACCCTTATTTACACGAGTGCCATAAATCGACCATCGATAGTTTATCTACAAATTTTCTTTCAAGAATTTCAGTTATAATCGTCATCGAAAATTTTGACATTAAAATGCTGCTGCTGACTCGCATCTGTAAATTCGTTTGAAGCAAACGTTCGGTCAACGAGTTTGTGAAATATTTTATCGAAATTATTCTTCAAACGTGAATTAAGGATTTTTAAGGATCAGACTCTAAGGACCAACCGAAACTCAATTATCTTTGTTTTTAGATTGAATTTTTGCTTTCCTCATCAAATGATGTGAAATTTCACTCATTTTTTTCATATGAAAAACCTGTTCAAAAAAGTTCTCAACTCGACGAGCACACGGAATTGTAAACCGGCGACTTGTGACCCTTTAAAAAGTCTCGTTTCAAGAGGGAGCCAGCGAGAGGAAGTCTGCGGATCTACAGAGAGAAAATGTATATACAAGAGCAAGGAAAAATGAGAAGTCGATGGAAAAGCAAAACACGTGTAGCTGCTACTACTGCTAATCGCTAGTTTCTGGCTCCCGGTCGCCCTCTCCTTTTTTTTTCTCTCCCAGTTTCCTGTCTCCTCCGATCACTTCAGACTCTTCGAGGCTCTTGTCGCGTGTTTATACGCTATATATTATACGTATTAGAAAAAAGACAACCAGACATTGCCACTCCAAAGAGTCGAAGCGGAATCATAGATGGAGGCATCTTCGTATCGGTTCGAGCAAGTAGCCAAAATCCTTGACAAGAAAAATGGGATGAAGAATGAACGGGGGGATGATCCGATTAGGCAAAATGTGAAAGTACAAAACTTCGAATGTTTATTGTAACGAAATTTGTAGAAAAAATATTAAACGAAAAATATCTTATAAATAAAAAAATTTAAGGCTGATGAAAAAAAAATTCCAATTCTTATCGACTAAAATAGCGTTTTGATAAAAATTTAAAAAAATACTATTAAAATATGGAGGAATATTCTAATGAATATTTACAGATATTTCTTACAAGGCACGTTGAGCAAGGCACTCTCAATAACTTTGGTCCCCAAACGTCTTAACATTCGTTCACAGTTAAATAATAATCGTTTTTCGGTTATAACGACTCGTCGTTATTCGTCGTTCAGTTTATACGGTACGAGATGATACAAGCGATTCGGTTAAGATAATTAAGTCTATTCTTTGCACACAAATTCTTAGGTATACGACGATTGTTTCAGCAGCAATGAAATACAATTTCACTAGCCTTTGGTGCTGATATAAGAAACGAAGATAATTGTAGTTCAATGAAAAATAACGATCTGAGCAAGGCTGCACCACTATTTTGGTTGATTTCATCTTGGATATGATAAATCTTATAAACTTTCGTATTTTTTCTCGAAAATGTACATTTTTTGTTTTGTTTTGTTTTTCTTCAGATCATCGAAGAGGTAGCGATGAGTCAGCGATAAAATTTGGTGAAATGTTGCGTTTGATAGCGATGCTGGTGCATCTGATGCTGGAACCTCGCGATTTCTAGTGCCGCGAAATGATGGTGAGAGGAAGGAACGAGAAAAGGATTAAAAAGATGAAAGTCAAGTGGTAAAGTGGCGGAGCAGGGTGTCGCTAATAGAGATTCTTGGACTCGGTGATGAATTTGTTGAGTCGGCGATGACGATGAGTCTGCCCACGGTCTGTGCAAACGGGCCGGCTGTTGAGCCGTCTCGCTTCTGCGCTCGTTATCCTCCCTTCGTAACGGTGATCGACTGTAATTCCTCGGCGAATCCGTCAACGGTGGAGTACTTCCACCGGAACTGCTGACTCCACTGTCGTCCAAACTTCCCGCTTCGCTCAGAGCTCTCTTCGGCCGATTTCCATCGCTCTCAGAATTTCTTCTCGTTCTATTAGACTCATCCGATTCCGATGACGACACGTTTTCTTCCTCATCGTCGCATCGATTTCTATCCTCCAAACTCGAATCGCTCGTCTCGTTCATGTGATGCAATTTTCTCTTGCAACGGGATTGACCCGTCTCTCGAAATCCCTTAGCGAATGGATTGTTGTCGATCTTCAATTTTGTTATGTTTTCGTTCTAAAAAATCAAGAAAAATACCATTTTTATGAGAATTTTTTCTTTTAATTCAGCTTTTTTGAAAAAAAAATGTAAATTTTTTTTTCTGAACAAAATTTTCTGAAAAACTTTTTTTTTTGTTCATTTTACCATCTTTTAATCATTGGTTTTATCGTTTTTTGACAGATTTGAAAGAATTTTTGATAAACTCTGCAGTTTAGGGCTCGTTATTCATTACTTTTATATTTTCAAGCAAATAATCAAAGAATTTTGCAAAAAAAATGTTTTTTGTTTGAATTTTTGGGGAATTCAGTTTTTTTTTCAAAAAATATAAATTTTCGTCTTTTTCAGTTGTTTTTCGATCGGTTTTTCAACCCAATTCACAATAACATTTGTATGGAAAACCGTTTTTTTCATTTTACCATCTTTTCATAATTTTTTGACAGATTTGAAAGAATTTTTTATAAATTCTGCATTTTAGAGCTCGTTATTCATTAGTTTTATATTTTGAAGCAATTGAACCAAAGAAATTTTGCAAAAAAATTGCTTTTTGTTTGAAATTTTTGGGGAATTCAGTTTTTTTTTTCAAAAAATATAAATTTTCGTGTTTTTCAGTTGTTTTTCGATCGGTTTTTCGACCAAATTCTCAATGACATTTGTATAAAAAACTGTTTTTTTCATTTTACCATCTTTTAATCATTTTTTTGACAGATTTGAAAGAATTTTTAATAAACTCTGCAGTTTAGGGCTCGTTATTCATTACTTTTATATTTTCAAGCAAATAATCAAAGAATTTTGCAAAAAAAATGTTTTTTGTTTGAATTTTTGGGGAATTCAGTTTTTTTTTTCAAAAAATATAAATTTTCGTGTTTTTCAGTTGTTTTTCGATCGGTTTTTCGACCAAATTCTCAATGACATTTGTATAAAAAACTGTTTTTTTCATTTTACCATCTTTTAATCATTTTTTTGCCAGATTTGAAAGAATTTTTGATAAACTCTGCATTTTAGAGCTCGTTATTCATTAGTTTTATATTTTCAAGCAATTGAACCAAAGAAATTTTGTAAAAAAATTGCTTTTTGTTTGAATTTTTGGGGAATTCAGTTTTTTTTTTTCAAAAAATATAAATTTTCGTGTTTTTTAGTTGTTTTTCGATCGGTTTTTTGACCGAATTCACAATGACATTTGTATGGAAAACCGTTTTTTTTTTCATTTTACCATCTTTTAATAATTTTTTTGACAGATTTGAAAGAATTTTTGATAAACTCTGCATTTTAGAGCTCGTTATTCATTAGTTTTATATTTTGAAGCAATTGAACCAAAGAAATTTTGCAAAAAAATTGCTTTTTGTTTGAAATTTTTGGGGAATTCAGTTTTTTTTTTCAAAAAATATAAATTTTCGTGTTTTTCAGTTGTTTTTCGATCGGTTTTTCGACCAAATTCTCAATGACATTTGTATAAAAAACTGTTTTTTTCATTTTACCATCTTTTAATCATTTTTTTGACAGATTTGAAAGAATTTTTAATAAACTCTGCAGTTTAGGGCTCGTTATTCATTACTTTTATATTTTCAAGCAAATAATCAAAGAATTTTGCAAAAAAATGTTTTTTGTTTGAATTTTGGCCACTGTTCGCAGTCGCAATTTTATTTAATTCTTTTTTTTATTTTGTTGATGTTTTCTATAGAATTCTTACCTGATAAGCGGTAACAGCGATGAATTCAGTTTCATCGAAGGTGAAAGAAGCTGAAGGTTGATTGTAGAGATTGTTCATATTGGCGAGATCGTCGCATCGTATGATCCATATTCTGGGTACGTATTTGTGCATTGAAGTGAGGACCACCTGGATACAAGAGAGAGAGAGAGAGAAAAAAAAACGAGAGATAAGACAAGAGTCAATGAATCAATTACGATTTTAATGGAGGAATTTTTATTGAAATAATAATTATTTAAGGGGGTATGAGAGAGGGAAGAAGAAGAGGGGGGAAAGGATCAAGGGAAACCGCGGCGCGCCGCCGTCGCTGGACCGCCCGAGAGATACGAGTTGGCGCCGTTTTTTCTGAGACACACACACACACACACACTTGGGATACGAAGAGGGATTGAAGAAAGCAGAAAGAGCGCGAAGCATAAGGAGAACCTTCCACGGAGGACAGACGAGTTTCTTCGTAATACGGGCCTCGGTAAAGATTCTCAAGAGCGAATTATTTTTCCTAATTTGTTTTTTTTATCTCCCTCTCTCTCTCTTTTTTCAATGCTCGAATTTATGAAGAATCGAGAGGGAGAAAAAAAGAGTGTTCCCGGAAGCGAAACTTTGTCTCCGAAGAATTTTGACTCCTTTTTATCGATCCTGATCGATTACTCATTCTCGATTCTCAAGAATTCGACTCTCGTCTTTCCTTTTTTCGTTTCTTAATCTTCATTCACCTTTTTATTTATCTTTTTCAAAGAAAATTAATTGGTATTCGAGCTGATGGAGCAGTAGCTCGATCGACTCATGTTTCTCGGCAACACGAAAAAGAAATATCTCGAAAGGAACGCGGATTTTCTTGCTGCTTATCCGAAAACGGTAGTGGCGTACGGTAGTCCTAATGCATCCTAAGATAAGAGGAGAGTCAACTACTACCGGGTGAAACGTTTTAAAACGCGGAGAGGTGCGGAGAAGAATAAAAAATGGAAATAATGATGGGGGGGGGGGGGGGGCAGAGGAGTGGAAATCTTATCGAATCCTCGTTTCCCTCTTGCTTCTCGTATTTCCAACCGCAGCCACGTCAAAAATGACGCCCAACGAAAATAGAAACTCTTCGATTTTCTATCACGGATCTTTAACGATAGAAAGAAAAACAGGAGAAGAAGAAAAAGAGGAAGAAAAAAAAAAAAAAGTTGTATTTCGTACGGATTTATCGTACGTGCGTGTGGCAATTTCGACCTCCCATGCACCAAACTTGTCGGATATGTTTTCCTGGCTTCGAATATTTGTAACCGGAGGAGCCCCACTCCCTTTGCTGAGGGTAGAAAAAAGAAGCAACTTTCAGAGGGACAAGAAGCTGTCTAAACACATTTTCAACTCCCACCGATCAATGAGACCGAGACTAACGACTTTGAGGAGTCAAAAAAAAGAGAGAACACTTTGCACCACTCGTTCTCGGGCTTGGCGAACAGCGAAAAAAAGTTTATTCAAATCCTTTTTTAATCTACTCTCAGGATCGAAATTGTAACTCACGTTATTATGATGATCGACAGCGTTGTTGGTGAGTTTGAGTTTGCTGAAACTGACAGGATGCTGCATCCAGTGATGTCCGGTCGCAGGACTGTCCGGATGAAGATAAACTCGCCGATTTATACGAGGCTGAGGCTCTGCAGGTCCTGCCGAAGTCCAGCCTCTCGTTGTTCCAGGAGTCGACGAATTATCGCTGCTTCCTCCGATGTATTTGTGACGACGTCGAGACGCTGGTGCTATTTCCAGCAACAAACAATAACGAGCTCGACTCTCCAGTCCCGAGACGTTCAGTTGAATCGATGGAAACATCCGGCTGTAAAAAATGAAGGAAATCATTGATTTTTTGATGCATTTTTTCATATTATTTTTGTTGTTAACGTTCATTGCGTTTGCATGCTTTGATCGAACTTTTTTTTTTGTTCTCTATTCGTTACATCGGTCTGTTGACTTTCGTCCCTCGATAATGCCGCCAGCTCAGACAGTTGCATGGATCAGTACACGATAATTACGTGAATATCCTTCGCACAGTCGCATTTTCTCATGTGTCTCTGTTTAAAAGAGTGCTCTGGTTTTCCCTAAGTCTCAAAAGTCCTGGGGCAGGCCCCGAGGGCTTCTCGCACTCTCGGCATATATATATATTTTTCCATAAGTCACGAAGTCCCTGATAATCCTTAAACCACTGGACGTGATCGTTCTCGGGCATTTTCGATTTTATCGAATTTAGTCTCGAAAGATAAAATTTTTCAGATTTTTCGTTGATCGGTGGTCGAAATTTTCGTTGCTTTTTTTCATCAAAAAAGATGTTGGATCCAACGATTTTTTGGGGGATGAAAAAAAAATGGAATTCTGAAGTTTTTGGTCGCGTGCACGATCCTCTCAGGCAATCGGACTGATAAGGGATGAAAAAAAATCGTTTCCGGGCCAAGACTCGGAGCTGATTCGACAACGAGTATTCCGGGCAATGTGCTGTTTGTTTGTTTGTTTTTTTTTTTAATTTTTTTTTATCAGTGCAGAAGCTAAGAGAAGAAATTTCGTTGGAAAGTCGAGAGACTTGACTAGCATCTGGCGATGAATATACGAGGCTGCTAAGTGTATCATTATATACATTAGTGAGGCTCGTGACACTCGCGCGCCACTCTTCTCTTTTTTTTTTTTTCCATTATCTTATTCGTATCTCGTTTGCCAGAAGCCACTTTGGCGTGCGCCACGAAGAAAGATGATGAAGGAGGAGGAGGAGGAAAGAGAGATAAAGTAGAAAAATTTTTTTTTTTGTACAGTCATAGAGCTCTCGGTGGGCGAGGCTCGATACTTATTTTCTTTTTGGAAAAACCACAATTGGGAGGATGAAAGCTCTCTCTCTCTTCGGAGTCAGCTAAAAATCAAAAACATTTTTCGTTATTAGCAGAGAGAGAGAGAGAGAGCGAGAGAGAGAGAGAGAGAGAGAGGGAAATGGGTAGATTGGAGGATGGTTATCCACGCTCTTAATTCCATATTCCTGGTAGTAGAACGTGAAGAAGGGAAGACGAGTTTTTCTCGAAGCCGGAGGCAGATCCCGAACAATCCTTTGATCTTATCCCAATGCTTCGTATCCCCTGTGTAAACATTTCAAACTCGGCTAATCCATAAGTCAAGTCCGTAAAGTCAATTTTCCTCATTTCTTTTTTTTGTTCTTTCTTTTTTTCTCCCTCCCCTCCGGGTCTCGTTCCTCGAGGAATCTTCTTCTATATACTTTGAGTGTTTACGTACATAATTGCAAAAGCTTCCACAGCAGAGGGAAAAAGAGAGAGAGAGAGAGAGAGAGTTGGGAGGGACAACGACGTTTTCTTGTGGCGTCACGAGACTCTACGACCACGTCGAAAGATCCATCGCGATGAGTGCTCTCCGCTAAATATGTGTACGTTCGTATACCCATGTATGCACAGAGCCCGAAAGAGATGAGAGCGACGAACACGCTCTCGGGGTTGTCTACTCTCTTCTATACCTGAATTGGGTAAGGCCTCGTAGGCGTATCCCTTGGGACACGAAAATTTGTGCGTTTGTCTATTTTGAAGGAAGAAAAAAAATTGTTCTTTTCACCCTCATGTCCACTCGAAGGTTCCACTCCACCTTACACACGCTCCTCATAAATAGTCGAAAACAAATTTTCTTAATCCAGCACAAAAACATAAAAACAATCTTCACGAATTTGTTTATTCTTTCTCCACTATTTTTTCGACTCTTTTTTATGATCCGAGAGGTTCAAACGTCTCTCGAGTCGTCGTCGAATTGATCGAGGTTCCCCATGAATATCGTTTTTTTTTTTCCCAAAGTTAGAGTTTGGCTCTAATGGGGGAGGAAAGGCGAGAAAAATTCGTACGGAAGAGTCGTCGAAGAGAATTGGTGAAAAGCAGGCTGCTCGAGATAAGAATCACAGACAAATTGGGCCGTGGCGTTTCGAGGAGAGACTCATCATCGCGGAAGGAGTAAGCAGACCTATTTACTCGGGGGAATACCTGAGAGGAAGAGCAAAGAATGTCTCCACCGATGTCATTTGACGCCGCGCAGTCAAAAAAGGCCTTGTGACGATGCGCGTTTCAGGTAAATTTTCGAAGCGAGGAAAGAAGAGGGTGCTTAACGACAAGTGCAATTAAGAGGTGAATCGTGCTGGACAAGTGGGGAAAACTCGGTGTCCGAAACCCTCGCCGCCGGTTAAAACAATTGCCATTTCCGGGCCATTAGCTTTTCCTTCCCTTGTGGCTTTTGCTCCGAACGAATTCACGCTTCATTTACTTTTCGCGGGGCTCTTTTCTTACGTTTTTTTATTTTTACTTTCGGCCTCTCATAAGAAAATGCGTGAACGCGTTGCAGAAGTCAAAGAGAAAAAAAAAGTAAATTTTTTATTTACTTTTTTCGAAAGACAGAGGGAGACAGAGAAAAAGAAAAGCGAATTGTAGAAATTACTATGGTAACATAGTGTAAGGGTTCTATTTCATCCATTTTGAAAGTTTTTACCAAAAAAAAGTAATTTTCGAGTCAATTCCAAATTAAAAGAATCTTAATGCGTATTTTGCTTGGGAAGAGGTTTAAAATTTGCTATTTTTCTGTACGAAGTTCGACAAAGAAACATTGTAAAATTTATGTTGACTTGAAAATGAATCGTTAAGTATCATTATAAATGGTGCGTGCTGAGTTATACTCTACAATGGAACATGGTAATGCTTAATACGTTCCAAACTTTCGAATTACAACTTCTTGAATCGCTGTCCGGTTAGTACTGTTTTCACAGTCGAAATTCACAGTAGTTGTACATAGTAAAATTTCAAGGGCTCGAGCCCAGATATAGATGAACGGCCAAAAAGGTTGAAAAATTACTGTGGCACATAATAAAATTTCGATCGCTCGTGTACGAGTATTCGTATTATACATTATAGAGGTCCGAGGACTCCGCTTAGTTTGTCTTCGAAGCAGCGTATCGTACTGCGGGCAAACAGTAAAATTTCGCGAGTGATACATAGCAAAATTGCGGCAAGTATTTTTTACCGTGTCACGATACTCATCTTCACCTGTTAATACTCATCTTCGTTCATCGCAACTCATCACTAGCACTAAGAAAAATAGATGGAGAAAAACAAAATCAATCTACAGTCGTGAGACAAAATTAAAATTGAAATAAAAAAAATATAATCAAACCATCCCTATCCCATCAAAGTATAGAGATTCTAGGAGCAATGACTTCAAGTATCTGCACATGACCAAATCAGAAAAATGAACAATAGTTGAAATTAAAAAAAATTTATATCACGATATACTTTTTCTTGTATTACACATCGACTTTCATCAAGTTCTAACTTTGTAGAAAATTACTATGTGTGTTCGTGAGAGTTAATAAATGTTACGATATAGAACCCTAATACTGATGGCATCGTAGTAAATTTTTACAGGAGTTTTGTCTCCATGAATGAAGAGATGAAAAGATCACACGACGATAATATATTTTGGTACATGTGAGAAACTCGAAAACGAGAGGAGTAGACACGAGGCCCTTGAGTCAGTCGCGTCAGAGAGTTGTCTTTCTAGGCGCCTGAGAGTACTCCATCGCCCGCGGAGACTCGTTTCTGCACTACTCGCGCCCCGGATCCTCGAGGTCTCGATGAACCTGGTCGTACAGTCGCCAAAAGCGAGCCCTCGAGGACGAAGAGCCGGGTGTGTGCATCATCGAGAAAAAGATGATGCAGCGAGAGAAAATTCGAGCACGTATCTGTCGTCTTGGGACTGGCGCCATTCTGACAAGCCAGAAATCTTGATAATTTTTCTCCCTCAAAAGAGAAAGCACAAGTGCTTCCTTAATTACGAGGTATTACGAGGTCCTGAAGACGGCGAAGAACTTACTATTAAAGAATCCCGGAGGATTAGACATGCGATATTACCACAAATTTTAACTTTGCCAGCGACAAAAAGACACTTTCGACAGCAACGAAGTGCGGAATAAAAAGAAAATCCCTGTTTTTTTTCTTTCGGGTCCGGCGAAAATTCAATCGTGACGATGTCCTCGTCGCTGCATGAGAGAAGACCAGAGCGAGCGTTGCGTTGCGAGAAAATCGTGAAAACCTTATGGCGACCACGTTTGCTCGAATGATTCAATGCAGCAGAGAGAAAAGAAATGGCGGAAGCGGGAGAAGAGCAATCGAAGATGAAAGAAGAGAGAGAGGGGGTATGAGAGAGAAAAACAGGAAAAAGTGGTTGTATTGTTGCACTTTGGATGAGTTTTGAAACAGCGGGGAGGAGTGTATGAAGAGAATAATGAAAAAAAGAGCGGAGATCGTGCCTCGGAATACTGATCAGTTACAAACGCGATGGCTTTTCGAGAGTTGCATTGACACATGGTTGGCACGTGGAGAGAAGATGCTCCGGTCGTAATTGTTTACCGGTTAGGAGAGAAAGGATCCGCAGTCGATCGCCGCACTCTGGGCGTATCATGGAAACGTATAAATGTCTCAGAGGTCTCATTGTCGAAAGGCAGAAAGGGAATCGCCTCCGCAAAACGTTTTTCTACATCGAAACTTGACAAAAAGATGCAAAAAGTCTGGAAGCAGACTCGAGAAAGAGAGAGAATAAAAGCGTGTAAACGTTTGCACGTGACACGAAACGAGTGGGCGAGACACGATTCTTTACCGATTTTCAAGAACTCTATCAAGAGTATCTCCGAACAGATATTCATGCGTGTAAATCGTGTCTCATTTCTATGAAAGCTTCCGTTTCCGTTTCCTTCGAGCCCAATCGTTATTGGTTGCTTCATATACTCATCGCGCCTGCTATCTTCGTACGCAAAATTCCAACGAATTTTTCTTATCGGACTCGCAAGTGTTACACGGATAAACGAACGACAGGAAGGGAGGTATAAAAAATTCAGCCAAGTGTTTATTTATAGAAAGTTGGAAAGTCAAGAGAATCATCGTTTCATTCGATAAGGAAACGATTACTTTTTAAACGTCAAATTAATCATTTAATTTGAGCTTCATGACACTTTCAAAAAATCTAAGAGCAATTATCCGATTGACTTGAAATTTGAACTGAGTACTCTTCATCATATTTACTCTACAATGAACCAGGATATTTTTGATTGTATAAAAATTTACGATTTGGCACTGAAAAAACGACCATTTTTATAGGCAAGAAAACAGACTTTTTTCATAACTTCGCCATTTTGTTAGATTTTGATATTTTTCGAAAATCCTACGTCACTGTACAGCAAATACCTTCCGGTTTAACGACATTTTTTCTTTTTTCGGTCTCGGCTACTCAATCAGCCGGAATCATGGCAGCAGTGGAGGAACTTTTTTTCAGGCGCCTCCGAAGGCAGCGCACAAGTCGCTTGGATCTCAATATTTTTCCATGAAAAAAATGATCTAATATTGGTAAAATATAACCAAAAATATTATCAATTTTCCGAAACATTTAATTGAGTACTCTTCTTCCAAAAAAATTCCAAAAATCACCCAAATTTTAAGCGTTCACGCCGGCCCCTTAAACGTTCAATGATAAAACAAAAGATTTTACGATTCTCAAATTCCATTCAACCGCTCATGGAGAGTCAGAAAAATGTTTAGAAATTCTCAATTCTTAGGGATACAGACCCGTACTTGGAATGCGGAAAACTTGGCGGAAGTATTATCGAGATAGCCGAGAGCACTGTCACTTTTCAGAGAAGAATTTGACCGATTATCTTTTGCGAGCAAGATAATAATAGTGGAGAAATAGAGAGAGAGAGAAAGAGAGAGTGAAGGGAGGGGAAGGAAAGAGGGGTTGGAGAGAAATCTCTGGAGCTCCACCCTCTCTCGAAACCTGTCGAGAGAGAAAACACGTAGAGCTCACGGTTGGTTTTACTCCTGCAGCTTGACACATATATATGTATATATTTAGAGACACGAGAGTGCGTAGTCCCATGTCTACACCCTTGTAAATGGCGCTGTGAGAAGCTGGCAGAAGGAGTTTGGCGTCAGTATGGACCAGAGAGAGATCGGTTAGCGCGATAAGCTCTTTACCAATTTTAATCGGTGTTTTCTCCCTGCTGGCTCTCGACGAATCTACGTATATGCTTGAACATTATAGTCTACTTTTTTTGGGTCCACCTCCGGCGAAACTAATCGTCTCGTCGTCACGTACGACATTCCATCCTCGAACGTCACGCGCGTTTCTTGCATCAAATTTTTGTCTTTTCTCACAAATCATATTGACGCAAGTTAATCTATAGCGAAAATATTATTCGAATAACAAATTTGTTTCGGAATGAAATTTTAAAAAATGTTTCAGAGATAACGACACTGTCTTTGATACCGGAATTTCAGGCTTTTTTTCCCCAAATTCTTGACGTTTACGATCGAGAATATATCAAACGATTTTTCAAACTTTAAATCAGCATAATAAATTATTAATGAGAACGCCTTCTTTCGACGTTGATTTCACTACAATTGTGACGATGAATTCACCTGTGAATCCCTCGTCAGATATTAAATAATGATTAATTTAATTATCTCACGAGAGAATGAGAAAAAGTGGAATGAGGCTTAAAAAATTCTCATGTAAAATGGTAAAATATATGTTGGGATAAATATATATAATTCGAAAAATCGGAGGGAAGCCTGCTCTCGCACGGCGTGTGGCGCTTCTCCTCTCACTTTCTCTCTTTCTCTCTCTCTCTCTCTCTCTCCTGGTCTCCCTAATTTCGGTGATGCTGTGCGGTGAAAGAGATGGAAATACATGGAAAAAGAATGGAAGCCTTGTCTCACAGGGCTCGCGCCCGCACTGGCGCGGCCGTTAAAGACAAAGAAAAGTAGTTTGAGGCGCCGGCGACTGTCTGCTTCTGGCTGCCGGCTCCAGGATGACCTGGTCCACAGCATCTCTTCGTCTCCCTCTCTCTCTCTCTCTATCGCGCCCTCTTCCTTTCTCTCTTTTTGTGTGATGCTCGCCGAATACACGCCGATCCCCGAATCACCGTAGAAACACGAAAGAGAAGGAGCAAGAAAGAGAGGGAGAGAGAATATCGCTACACGAGAAGACAAGTCCTCGACGACCCCCTGTGAGCGTGGGATTTAAATGCGCATACTTTCGTATCTCCGAGAGCAGACTCTGGCATTCCACTTATTCAATTTATTATATCCGATCTATGATCTCGAACGATCATAAAACGAAAAAAAAAAAAAACAAAATATGTATGTATATTAAACACCGATGACCGAATTTCCTCGATTTTATGTTTATTGCAGATCAAGAGATCGAGAATCTTCCAGGTAGCTGAAGATAATTGAATCAAAACAAAAATCTTCAGAATATTTCAGAATATAATCCCGTAACGATTTTTCCATTTTACAAATTCTTAATCTTCGCTTTCAACGACAGAAATATATTTACGAATTGCCCCAGAACTTTGGAAATCGAGAAATTGCAAATTTTCGACGAGGATTCAATCCTTCTGGATATGAAAACGAGGAGTAATAGTCGCGGATAAAAAAGTATGATAGGAAAGGGCCGAACGGAGGGGAAAAAATAGAAAGATCGTATAAAGTGAATATGGTCGGAGAGAGAGAGGAAGAGAGGAGGCGAGATCGAGAATTTCTTATCTCGCGAGGGGGGAGAGGGGCGCGAGTTCGCGGGACGTCGACGTGGCTAATTAAGAGAAGATTTCGACGAGAGATCCTTCGTGGGCTTTGGTCAGTTTCAAAGAAGATGCCGCTTGTCGTCGTCGTCGTCTTCCATGAGCAGTGAGAGAGGGAGGAGAGAAGAGAAGATAAAGAGAGAGAAGAAGAGTGTTGTCGAGCATGAGACTGCTCCCTCGAGCATGAGGATTGTGACGAGGACGACCTGACGACGTGGCATCTTCGACATCGTCCTCGTCGTCGACTCTTCCCACTATTATTCTCTCTCTCTCTCTCTTCTCATCATCCAAGCTCGAAGCAGTCTCCGGCGAGCGGTGTGCGAATCAGGCAAAAACTCCTAGAGTGACTGGAGAAAAACGACGAGATCGCGCCCCGAAACATTACGAAGAGAGCCTTGGTATTGTTGTTCAATCCATCAAAGAAAAAGGAAGTATTGAACGAGCCCCTTTTAAAAGTGTGGTTTACACCCGCGACTGACCCGCGTGCTCTCTGGCTCTAGGTGCGGTACATGTACGAAGATCGAGTGAAACGTTTAGCCGGCTCTTAGTCCCGCTAGGATAACTTTTCTCAATGAAAAAATCTTTGAGTATCGTTTACCCTCGGTAATGAGCTACGCACAGTCTCGCTTTATAAGGAAAAGAAAAACGTTGCAACGTCCGCCAAAAGAGACCGAGCGAGAAGGCGACCTGGTCAGGACTTTTCGGGGATTATAGCCACTGCGGGAAAGAGAAAACGAAAAAAAAAAAAATCTTTTGCGCGGTAGACCTTTTCAGTTTTTACCCGCCATCGATATCTTCTCCCTTATTTTTGCATTTCACCCTACGAAACAGTTTTCAGCTGCACAACTTCTCTCGGCTCTATTATTTTTCAAAGAATCTCTCTCTCTCTCTCTCTCTTACGGAATCCTGTTACGAAATAATTCGAAAGAAGCCTCAAATCTTCGTTTTCACTCACCGTCCAAGTTTCGTGATTATCATTTCGGTACTCTCCGCATGAAATTGTTGCCAAAGTCTCTTGTTCTGAAGTTCGATCTTGACGCCATGAGGCAAAGGAGGTCCTGCCCCAGGACTCGGAGGCACGAGCCAACCGTTGGTGTGCGGTATTTCTTCTGGAACCAAAAAAAAAAATGCAAATGATTGATAAAAACTACGAAACCATAACGATTCTCACGATCAATCGACATTCCGATTCGTAGTTTTGTGGATTATTCAGAAAACTGTGTAATTCATTTTCTTATTCGCATCTGCTCCTCTGCTGGCTTAGTTCGGTCAATTTGCATACTGAATTTCATTGCGATGTATAAAAAAAAAAAAAACCATAAGAGTTATGAGCCCGGCAGATGGAGGAGGCTTCATGAGGAGAGAATTCATAAGGGTTTCGAGTCCATCGTACGGGGGTCTCGAAAAGGTATGGGCAGCTTGAAATTTGTGTACGAGAGTGACAAGAACGAGGAGAGAGTGTGTGTGTGAGTACTGTTTGGATTAGTGGGAGACCCCTCGGGGCGTTTTTCCCGGTGAAAACATCGGAGAATGAGAGGAAGATGTGCGTCGTGCCGGCATATTTAGCTGTGTATATAGATATATAAGTATTGACGCGGTTCACATGTTTCCAATGGAAGAAGATGGTCCCCGTTTACTGAACAGCGATATTGTGGAGGTATATCTCTTTGGAGGAAGGTGCACTTGTCCACTGAGTATCAACGAAGCTGGGGAAGAAGAAATTTCTCACACACAGCCAAGAGCTTTCTCTCTCTCTCTCTCTCTTTTTCTCCACCTTGGTTCACGTTCCCGGCGTATTACACCCACGAGAGGACAAGGATAATTGATATTGTCACCAAAGCAAAGAAGCACAGAGCCGAAAAGAAGAAGCAGAAGCTTCATACTCTCGTTCCAGCGAGAACGCATACTGCAAAGGATCTCTCTATTGGCGGCTCGCGCACACAAACGTCGAAGATAACGATTGTCCGGTTGAGCGGAGCGCGGCTTATTTGATGTAAAGAAGAGAAAAAAGGTTTTTTTTTTTATGAGAACGGCGCCAAACGGCCTTTTTACCGTCCTGGCCTTATATTACGAATATGGCTCCGCGGCCATTTTTCCAGGACTCTCAGGACTCCGGGAACCTCGTTTTTTTTATTGAAGACTCGATATTTCTTGTGTCAATAGTGTTCCGGGGGAAACAGTTTTTTTTTGACACTGTTTGTTTGCGTCACAGCTTCTACTTTTTTTGTTTCGACGTACAACAGTGGTCCTTGGGATATTGAAAGGTTTTTGGATGGGAATACAAACACGGAGGACCTTCGCATCGACCAGGGGAGTGACTTTGTTTCAGGCTCATCGTGGCTCTCTTCTTCCGGTCCCTTTAACCCGTAAACACAGGGCAGATGCGTCAAAAAACCCCCCGGAAACAGGAGAGAAGATTTCTTCTTCTTTTTTTTTCAAATCCTCCACCTTTAAGTGGGTTATGAGGATAGAAAAAAAAAAGACGAAGGAGAATTTCATCGTCGATCCACCGTTATTAGCTCGTGTGATCTTTCAAACATATAAACGCGAAGAAACGAGATACGAAGATGATGATGATGATGATGATCGGGAAACGAGCCAAGACGAATCGCGCGCGCGCGCGGCTTCGAGAAACAACACACCAAGAAATTCTCTGTTTGAACAGACTATGTCATTTCGTAACGAGACGTATCCGGAGAAGCAACTATAATTATGGGCTTTAACGTCACGAGGGATACACGAAAATAATAGGAACGACTCCGCAGCTTTTTCTATTTTTTTTCTCTCTCTCTCTCTCTCTCTGCCGACGAGATCACTCCTCGGCAGATATACATCCCGTCAATGCTTCCTCGAACATCGATTATGTATTTATTGGCTCCTATTTTCATCCTCTCCTATGAACCAGCATGAATTTTTGGGCCACACGAAATTCGCGTTCATTTCATTCGATAGGTTTTACGACCTTCAACCATTCCGAAAATCGATTACAATTCGTCATCCTAGATCCACCGAGATGAACAATGATTTTAAATAAAATAATCGTAACCAAAAGGACCTATGGAACGTTCGCAATATTCGGGAAACGACGACTGTCATTTCTGAAAATGTAGAAGATTCAATGATCGAATTTTAATCGATTGGTCACACGAGCTTTCTGCAAGAAGGAATGTCAATCGATGTAATCGATTCAGCGAGATCTGCTCATGGAGGAGGATTTTGGAACGAGAAAAAATAAATTTGTCGCGGTGATCACAGCTCGACTGTATAAAAATCATTTCACCAAAATAGATTTCGCTCGAGCGATGTTCCACAAAAAAAAATGAATTAACGTAAAAATCGAGAGAACAAAAGAAAGAAAAGAAAAAAAATAAAAAAATCGTTTGAATTTCATGAAAAAAATTGTACCCACCTGGTCGATGATGATGAAGTGTCATTTGTTGCTGCGTGTAGAGCATCTGTTGATGAAGATGCATCTGAAGATCCATCGGAGAAACGAGATTCATCCTTGATTTCGTATAGCAACAAAACAGCACTGTTTTTTTTTTTTTAAATCAGTCAAAATATGAAAATAAAAAAAAGTAAACACACGAAGGTACAATCGATCGAAAGGAAAGTCGAACCGGCACTTGAACTCGGAAGAGCACTCCGTGAACGAACTTAAAACAGGATCGCGACAGTGTTGTAACAACGAGAGCCGTTGGTGAACTAAACTGGAAAAATCCGAAACTAAGCGAGAGGGATCGTCGTGTGTCTCGTTGAACGACCGCGTGAGTTAAATTCTCCACCTTTGACAGGCTCGCGAGCCGATTGGACGACTCTTGGATACACCCACTACGACTTCATTGGACAAGCTTCCCATCGAGAACGAACTACGAGTCAGAGAGGCATGGGCTCCTCTCATCTCGTGCTCAAAGATCTTGAGGGAAAAAAAAAAATAACAACAACCTCAGATCGGTAACGCACCGATGGATTTGCCCTTTGACGGATGTTGCCTGCGCTTCAGTTTTTTTGATAAAAAAAAAACTTTCATTCAATCGCCTTCTCTCGATCACTTGTTCCATTGTCTAATTTTCTGGAACAAAAAAATCGAAGAATCGATCGCAAAAGTCTTCACCGAGCAACTATTTAAAAAATTTCATTTTTCGTCACTTGTAAAACGTTTTTTACGTAAAAAAAAAAAATCAAAAAGACTGGAAACACGATTTTTTTCGGATAAATACTTCAGGCGGATGAAAGATTTTCAAAAATTCTTGACCAACAGGCAGAGAGCGATGTTTTGGAGGAAAAAAAGAAAAAAAATATTTTCACGGATCCAATATTTGTGTCGAAAGATGGTAGCGTTTGAATTTAAATGAATTTCACATGTCGCGAGCTGTGTTAACACGAATGCTCGACAAAATTTGGTGTAGAAGAAGCGAAAAGAAAAAAAAAGAGGTCGAGCGGTTTGGCGCCGTGTAGATGTCTTTTCAAGTCCAGCCGCGCATCAGCACCGTGAAGAAGAATCTGTGATCGAGGGACAATCGGGTCTCGGAGATCTACAAGGAGAGTGCCATAAATAATGAGGAATCCGGAGGGACACGAACGAAGCTCAGGCGCGAACTTAATAGTTTTGCGCTTCGAGAAGAGAAAAAGGCAGCAGAGTAGCTGCCGCGCGCAGCGAGAGCTTCGTGTGTCACCGTTAAACGCGTGCAGAAGAGACAAATAACAAAAACTATATGGTACCGACGACAGTTTCCTGATACGAATCTTCCTTTTTTGTCCAATCTTCACGTCCTCATCATCGTTATAACGTTTCTTCTTTTCTCTATACTCGTTACCCAGGGCTCTTTGGCTACTCTTCCGCTTCGTTTTCTCCTATTTTCATTCTCTCATTTATCAGCTGTTGCTACTTCGTTATCTACTAATCCGTTTTCTCCAATTTTTCTTCCTGCTAATTTTCTTCGACGATTCCGTTTCAGTGGCTCCTAAATCTTTATTTCCGTTGCTCCGCTTCATCGACCCTCTATTTCTTTTCTGCTTCCTCTTCTTCGTCGTTCTCTCATTTCTCTTAAACTTCTTCCTATTCCTCGTCGTTATTCAACTTCTTTTCGACTTCGTCCGGACTCTTCATCGTTACTTTATTTCTCTTCAACTTCCTTCGAGCAGTGTCGACATTTTGTTGCTCGTTTCTTCTTCTGCTTTAAATTCTCCTTTCTTTATCTCTCTCCCGGCATCGTTACACGTTCGCCAATAATATTAGTTTCCACTCTCGAGACTCCGGCAACCTTTTTCATACTTGTATTCAATCTCGTTTGGCATTGCCTCCGCAGGGCGAATAGACCAAGCAGTCAACGCTCCATTATTGTGGATTTTGGATTGCGGATTAACTGTAAGCGATACCCACAACAATGGAGGCCGCCGCCGCCGCCACCGCGCCGCCAAACCCGGCTTTATATTCTTCTATCCTTTACCGTACTCGCTCGCTTGAGCTCCGTTTTTGGCCTGCAGCCCCTCGACCCTCGCGATCAACCGAGGCTCCTTTTTCTTACGGCTACCTGTCTTCTTCGCCCGTTTCTTCACTCATCTTTTGCCGCGACAGGACATCCAGGCAAAAACGCCTTCGCAGTTGTCTCCCCCTCTCCTCCGATCGGTGTGTAACCGATCCCAAACGATCTCGAACGTTCAAACATGTCTAGACTCCGATTTTTCTCTCGTTTATACTCAATCAGGCTTTTTCATTGACCAAATTAATAAGTAATTGACCTTTGACCCCAAAAATAAAGAATTTTTGTGGAAAAATTCATAAATGAGCGATATATTTTCGAATAATTTACAAATTTGACGGATTTGTGTACGAAGAATCCATGAGGATATTAGCACGTGCCAAATGAGTTCCGTATGGTCAACGAGCGTTGCTTGTTCAACATCGAAATTCTCATCAGGCGTTACGATCGAAGCGACCAAAAAACTTCGGTATCAATTCTCGAAGTGTTTTTAACGATTTTACGTCTTGATCCCCCGACCCTCGAAAAGTCATAAAACTATTTTTCGGAAGCGTAGAATATATTCTCATTGAAATAAAAGTTCGGAAATTCGGCAATTTGACCCAGATCAACGAAAATATATACATATTGAGATAAGAAGTGTGATGAAATTCGAATACATAAGGGGAATAAAATGAAGATGTAATCCACGGGTCGACGAGGCAGCACTGACATTTGCCAGAAAGCTGTATATCATGTGATTCAGGAGATAGCCATACCAGTGGAAAAATGCATTTTAAGAAAATATATTCTCGACTAACTTATGGGTTGTATAGCCTTTTGATCGATACCGCTCAGCTCCAATAAAAACGAACAAAATATAGGCTACGACTCGTGAATTCATCAATAATGTAGAATTTAATGGACTGATGCATCGTAATATATACACGGAGACAAAATTCCTGTTAAAACTACCATGATCCCGTCAGTATTAGGGTTCTATATCGTAACATTTATTAACTCTTACGAACACACATACTAATTTTCTACAAAGTTAGAACTTGATGAAAGTCGATGTGTAATACAAGAAAAAGTATATCGTGATATATTTTTTTTTAATTTCAATTATTGTTTATTTTTCTGATTTGGTTATGTGCAGATACTTGAAGTCATTGCTCCTAGAATCTCTATACTTTGATGGGATAGGGATGGTTTGATTATATTTTTTTTAAATTCAATTTTAATTTTGTCTCACGACTGTAGATTGATTTTGTTTTTCTCCATCTATTTTTCTTAGTGCTAGTGATGAGTTGCGATGAACGAAGATGAGTATTAACAGGTGAAGATGAGTATCGTGACACGGTAAAAAATACTTGCCGCAATTTTGCTATGTATCACTCGCGAAATTTTACTGTTTGCCCGCAGTACGATACGCTGCTTCGAGGACAAACTAAGCGGATTCCTCGGACCTCTATAATGTATAATACGAATACTCGTACACGAGCGATCGAAATTTTATTATGTACCACAGTAATTTTTCAACCTTTTTGGACGTTCATCTATATCTGGGCTCGAGCCCTTGAAATTTTACTATGTACAACTACTGTGAATTTCGACTGTGAAAACAGTACTAACCGGACAGCGATTCAAGAAGTTGTAATTCGAAAGTTTGGAACGTATTAAACATTACCATGTTCCATTGTAGAGTATAATTCAACACACGCCATTTATAATGGTACTTACGACAACAACGATGAATCGGTGAATCGCTGCAGAAATGAGGATTTATTTTGATTGAAAAATGATGAGTTGACGAGTGACAACTTGGTTTGAACATTCGTCATCATTTCGGGTGGAAGTCTCATCAGCGATTTCGATATAATACGAATCCTTTTACCGAATCGTTTATTCGTAAAGAAAGGATAGAAAGAGAGAGCTCTTGGGGTCATTGTGGTAAATATTTGTACCGTATACATAAAGGAATGAGAGAATAAGCGAATAAAAAGAATGAGGAAGGGAAGAAAACGAAGTTGTACAAAAGTTGCGTACAACAGGGAGCGGCAGGAAAGCCGACAAATGAGTTTTACGGCTCGTTTCTTTTTCTCCGACATTCCGAATTTACGCTATGCTCTCCTCGTCGCCAGAGATCAACCAGCACAACTCTCTCTCTCTCTCTCTCCCTCTCTTTCCTAGATATATATCTTTTTAGTCGAGCGCTCGTTCAATCACTCGCCGATCTTTAAACGCCGGCTATTTTCTTCTTTTTTACTTCTCCCTCTTTCCCCCTTTCTATCCTTCCCAAGGAAAAAGTCGAGACCCCCTCTCCTAGCACCGAAGAAAAAACTTTCAGCTGTGCTCTTTCCGATCCGAAGGTGAGATTGCGGCTTTTACAAACAACCCCTTTTTCAGGGGCGAGCCACAAGTACAAGGGAAGACTTGTGCATCGCCGGATCATGTTTGACATCACGCGACAGCGATTTACAAAAAGACCAATCTTACGTGATCCACACTTATTCGCTCAATTTCGGCAACTCCGAGCAACGTTTTCCGTTGCTCGAGAAAAACATTTTATCGAAGAAAGACTTTCTTTGGGAGCTGAATGAAAAGAAAAACGAATACGCGCTTCGAGAAATCTTCGAACTGTCAAATCGCTGTGCGAAGATATTTTTCTTCTCATTCGACTGGCGATACGCGTCAGGATAATGAGCACGAAGACAAAACTTTTTCGTTATTCGTTCCAGAGTTTCTTCGGTATTCCCTCGCGTGTGACCACGTTTTTTTTTTCTCTTCTTCTCCAGAAAACTCTTGTTTATGAAGGATTTTTGTCGAGAAGATAAAGCGAGAAAAATGAATCTTCGTGGTTGCAGTAATAAGGGAAAAACTGATGTTTCGTGCTATCTTTTCCAGCCATATGGTTACCACACTTATAGCAAAAGACAGAGACAGAGATAAACCTGTGCCAAATGTCGAATCGTCGCCTCCCGTTAAAACAAACTTTACCGGACAAAATAAATGGAAAATGAGTTAGAAGAGGGAGGTTTCGTATCCCTTTGCAGAGTCCAGTGAAAAGGTTTGTTGTTTCAGGACTCGCGTGATCCAAACACCGAGCAGTGTCCGACCTCTTGTCAAATTTCCCGCTTATTAAATAGAGAAAAAAAGGAAGAAGAAGAAGAGAAGAAAACATCAGGCGAAGAGAGTTTTTTAAATAAATTCCTTTCCTCCCACTTTTTTGTTTTATATATACAAACAGATTCACGAGGATGATACCGAGCTCGTTCTTTATCTCATTTCTTTTTTCGAGTCTTATCTCTCGCTCGCCCATGATTCGTCACTAAGAGAGATCCTTGAGAAAAGAACATTTTTTTTTCGAAACAAATGTAAACGGTGCTTCCGTTCGCCTGTTTATTTTTGCGTCTTCATCTCCATCCATATTTTTTCCTCTTTTTATTATAAATGCAGCACGAGAAAAAACCAGGACTCTTCTCTGACGTTGGCAGACGACTCTCAGGATGAGGCGACTATTTTTTTTGTTTTTTCTTTCTGTGCCAAGAGCGAGCTCGAGGGTGTTCTGGTCTTCTCTCGACCTGTCGACTCGTCTATCGTCTCTCTATTCCTATCCATTCATTTCAGACCGAACGAAATCCGCTGCTGAAGAAATACTCTTCGGCTACGAATTAAGTTTCTTCCCTTTTCGGAGCACAATTAGAACGAAGAAAAGTCGAAATTCTTGCCAGAAAGCTTCTGTGGCTCTCGACAACTTTTTTTTTTCCAGCACTATCTCTTCGAAATTCGAGGATTATCGACTCGGAGCTGTGTTTGAATAACGTGTCGGAGGAAGAAGAAACAAAAAGGCGGTGCAGGAAGTATGAGGCTCGCGAAATATCGCCCATGAGGAATAACAAAAGGAATAACGCGTGAGCGTGTAACACACGTGTCGAAAGAGACCACCCCGAGTGACGTTTGCTATTGATTATACAACACCGGAGTTCTTATCATACCGGGAGATGAATTATTCGTCGCTTTTGTCATCGTTGAAAGAAGAATTAAAAAAAAAAATAAAACAAAAAACAAAAAAATACAGCGAATGACAACGAAGTTGATTGCTGTACGAGGGAAAAAAAGAAAGAGAAGAGTGTGGATCTGAAGATAAGAATAAATATTTGTGCGTATGTGTGTGTGTGTGTTTTTTTTTCTCTCTCTCTCTCTCTCTCTCCGTACGGGTGTGTGTCTCTTTCCGGTGTTGCATCGTTTGTGAATTCGCAACAACAAGCCGCGATAATTTCACGCGATCACGAATAACGCGTAAAACAGCCACTTCCGGAGGTTTCGCGAGCGAAGCGACGGCTCTTCTCTGTCAGTCCGGCGCGTGGGCTTCGGTCTCTTTGACCACTCTTTTATTTCTACTCCGTTTTTTTTTTCCTCAACCCCGTATGCCACGCTCAGAATCTTTCCAATTGTCACTCTTCCGATCCAACGCATCTTTGCATTCCTTTTTTTCGACTCGTCCTTCTCCTCTTGACTGAGATAATTATGCAACCAGGAAGAATCCTCGTCTCGGACACGAAATCTTGAACTGTGCAAAAAAATTGTGATTAAAAATTTGCAACATTCGTACTAATATCTTGAGACAAATCGAGCGATAAATTTTATCGTCGAATTTCGCCCATCAGTGAAAATATTCCTCACAATTTTTTCGATAATTATTTGTTGAACTATGAAAAACGAAGAAAAAAAAACAAAAAAAATAATCATTTTTACGTTTTCGACGGGTAATCTGAAGAATCGAGACATTTTTTACTAATTAAATATTCATTGAACAATCATTTTCGAATGAAGAAGCAAGAAATGAAAAAATGTCGAATTTTTCTTGAATTTTTTTATGAATTTTTATGAAATTGATGAATTTATCCAATTTTTTGTTCCAGCACTGACCACAAATCGAAGAATCGACTTTTATTTTTTTTAATTTTCGATGGACAATGGAAGCAGAGGCAAAAACTCGTTGGATTGTATCAATTTTTTGTCCGAACACCGAGCATATTCGTTACAAAATCGAACTTTTGTTCAAAAACAGTTTCAAAACATAAAAAATAGAAATAAAAAAAAAAAATTTATGTAGTCGATACGTAATGAAATTGAGAGTCAAAGAAATTTAATAAAACGAAGATTTTCGTGCATGGAGTTTGGTAAATATTGAAATATATGCAATTCGATAGGGTTGAGTGTGGCAGGAACTCTCAAAAGTTGAGACTCGTTTGTCTGTGTCCGCTCGTTATTTCCATTCCCCTTGTATCTTTGAGGTGGCGTTAGAGAGCGCGTCAAGCTGCGAGCGGTGTGGATATCCATTTCACAAATAAGCCCTTGACCGTTCGTAGCGTAATCTCCTTAAATGCTTCCCGTCGATCGGGACAGGAGCCGCGAAAGCTCCTATGAATGAATAGAGGGAAAAGTGCATAGCTATGTATACACAAGAAAATTCGTCACTCTTCCTTTCGCACTGAGAAACGAAGAAAAAAAAAAGTGATGAATAGACCGATTATTTGTTGTCTGCAGGGGGTCTCTCTCTCTCTCTCGCTTTGCGACCCGATTACCAAACTCGTCGAGACGCAGTTAGAGTTTACAATGGGCTCTTGCAGCCCTCTTGAGAAAAGAGGGACAAATTTACTCGCGACACCAATTCGCCTCACTAATGAGGCACACCTTTCGTCACAGTATCGATAAACCAAAATCATTTTCCGACCTCAATTTTATAGCTGTTGAGTCTACGAATTGATTCGGTTATTTAATCCTGTTGAATACAGCAGAAAAGAAAAAGGATTTCCAGTTCATTCGTAGACGTAATTTTTGTATCGGTGTGTCTACGGCATTTCATTTGATAGAAAAATGTCGTTTTTACGTTCGAGTAATCGACGAAAGAAGTGGATCAACTTCTATGAACTTTTCGCCGCGTTTTTGACGAACATCCTCAATGTTTAGCTGTAAAAATTCAACATTTTCGAATTAGATATTTAATTGAGAATAAATCAAGTCAATGTCTACATTTTTAGGGGAAATAAGTGGGAGGAAATGTTCAATGTGACCGAGTCAATGAAATAAGTGAAGAAATTCGTTTCGCTAGATTATCATTTCGTTTAATGATATTCATATCACATATCTCCATTCATACATAACTAACAAACTTAGTCTCGTTACAATGACGATGATAAAAGTGTTTTTTGAGTTTTCTTTAGTTTTTTTTTTTTCTTCCTCTTTTTTTTTTCATTTTTTTTTTTTTTGTCTTTTTCAGTGAGTTATTGATTTTTCTCTCTTTCATTATCGCAAGTTACAATTGTTTTATACGAGATACATCAAAACACAATACGCCTCGATGATTTACCGGACACGGATTTGTTGGGGAGGAAAAGAAAAACCGGCTTCACTTCTTTTGGCAGTGCGCCTACGACTCTTAAACGGTCATGGAATTACACGACTCTTTATTTCTCGTGTATAGAATCAGAAAAACAGAGAGGGAGAGATAGAGAGAGAGAGACGAGTACGATTAAATTTGTTTCGAATAAGTCACTGAAGGATGTAAATGAAATACATGGCTCAAATCTGAATTAACGCTCGTTTTCAGCCTCGAGGCTCATAAAGGTATATTGGGAATTGGACTAGGATTAATGAGGATGGCAACGTCGCGACAGTTCGTCAAAATCCTGCATATTTATCTCTTTTGCGAGCAATGAATTTGCCATTGTAAACAGCCGAGCTGTATCACACTCGGTTGAATTATTATGGTCGTGTATTATACATCGTTATAAAAGTACAAAGGTGTTAAAAAAAAAAAAAAAAGACATGAAGCAGAAGAGAAAAGTTGAGAAAATATAGAAAAAATAGTATTTAACAAATTATACAACAATTTGATAATTGTAAAACTAGTTGAAGAATAGAAAGAAAAAAACACGAATATAATCGAGTTATTGGCGAATTAGCCGAAGATATCGAAAACACGATTGCAATCGATGTACTCGAAGACGAATAATCGCTGCGCTTTGGGTCGAACCAGCACGAGAATTGACTAAAAACATTGAGTCGATAACAAGTAAGGGTATAATCGTAAATTCTTGAAACTCGAGGTTTCCCGTTGCTCGTTATTTTTCTTCGATGAAACCAATTGACGAAAGGGTCTTTGAAACTCGATTCGTCGTGGGATTTTCTCGAATTATGGATTTTTTCTTTGTTGATCGAATTAGAAGAGCTCGAACGAAGCAAAGAGCGATTGTGATGCGATTTTCTTTTAGTTCGATCGCGAAATTTCATGATTTCGTTTATTATTTTATCGCCCATATACTCGTATCCGAAACTTGGGAGTTTCAATAATTTTCTTAAGCAAACACGACTCGAACGAATGACCTTTAGTAATTGCTCCTCGAGATAAACAGACGAACTAACGATTTTGTATATTTCTATGGGCCGAAATTCTCGCTTTATCTCATTTTTATCCTCATCGACGAGATTGCACGATTTTGAAAAATTGCCGGAGTTACGACGGAGGGAAAGGGATAGGAAATGTCGATTTTTGAGCCCCGAGAAGCGAAATGTTTCTCACGTGAGTAACGTGTCGTCCAACTCTTCGATTTTGCCCTCGGGCTGCGACAGCACCTTTCGCAGTACTTTGCTCACGACGTCGGACAGCGACTCTCGTGCTCCAACATCCAGAAGGGCCATGCAACGCTGTAAAAATGAATAATAATTTAAAAAAAAAGTAAATTTACTTAATTTATTTAATTTAATTATTTTAAAAGAAATTCGAAAACCTTCTGAAGAATTACAATCACAAAACTTGTCTGATGAAAAAATATTTTGTTCAATCAATACTTTAATAATTTTTCGTATTTATATTTTAAAAATGACTGATTTTTATGAATTTATAAGAAAAGTTTGTTTCATGAATTCAGCGTAAAGTTGAATTTTATTCAAACATAAAAAAAATCTCATGAATTTCGAGTGTAATGATTGGAATAAAAATGAAAGATTGTTTTCCAAAAGTGTCAAAGAAAAGAGACTAACTTGCTGTTCCTCGTCACCCTGTTTAAGTCGAAGAACAGCAATGAGAGCTAATTCGCTGTTAGCTTTGACATAGCCATTTTTCTCCTTGGTGCCGTTGACCAGCATGGGTATAAGAGCCTTGAGAAGTTCCGGAGACATTTTGCTGGGAGGAATATTCCTGGCGATGTGAGTGCAGACTCTGGCTAAAAGTTGTTTGACATCATTGCTGTTGTTGTTCATGGATCGTACGAAGGGAGTGAGAATTAATATTGGAATGGGAAGATTTTCCATCATGAGATACTGGAAAAGATATCCACAGGCGCGAACGCCGTTCATAGCGATTTGGACGCGATCAGCGGCGAGGTATGATAGAATAACTTTGCAGGCTCGTTCTTCTTCGTTCGCGGCATAAATGGTGGCTGGTGATTCTTTGAGTACGACGAAAAGAGCAGCGGAACGACCGTGTCTGAGCATCCAATCGGCGTTGACATCGTTGCAGAGAAGATTGTCATTGAAAGCGTTGGTGAGTTGTTCGGGGCTGAGCCATCGAAGAAGAGCGCCGTAACAGCCGGCGACGGCAGTTCTGGTGACGTCGTCGGGGTGTCCAAGCATCGAGCTCAACGTGACGAAAACTTGTTTTCTCATGGGTTCGGTCATTTTGTCGCCAGCGGGTGTTAAAACTCCTCGGAGTGCTTGAAGCATGGTTTCTCTGATGGCTGAATCGTCGGATGTTTTGATGCCGGTGTGAAGCTCAGCGAAGAGAGGATCGGCCCGGGTGTGTATGACGATGAGATTGCTCAGAGCGTAAGCGGCTTTGAGTCTTACTTGTCGATTGCTGTCGTTGAGAGCTTTGAGAAAAGTAGTTTGTAACTGTGGCAAAAATTGTTTGAGCATAACCCCGACTTTGCCTAAAAGAATAGCGAGTGTTTCGAGAACAGCGGCTTTGACGCTCCAGTTGAAGCGATCACCGAGGATGCGAATGAGGGGTCCGGTGATATGAACGACGCTGGGTTGGAGGGCATTGGCGCTGGTTAATTTGATTACTTCGCCGAGACCTTGAGCAGCTTGTTCCTTGGCTTCGGGCATACCGTTGAGAATGGCTTCGCGGAAAATTGGTAGAATCGGAGTGATGCCTTTGGGCAAACAAAAACCAGGAAGCAATTCCTGTCCTTTGAGATCGGAGACGGCGAAGCGTACGGCTTGTCGAATATCTTGAACGTGAGCGATTTGTTGATCGGAGCCGAGTGTTTTGGTAACAGCGGTGAGTGCTTCCCAGCTTTTTTGCAAAACTTCTTTGTCCTCGTCGGTAAAAAGATGCAAAAGGCCGCGAAGAAGTTGCGGCACGTATTGGCTGTAGTCGGCTCTGGTGTCTCTGCAAAAAGCGCAGAGCAACGTTGCCGCGCTGCGTCTCCGAGAAACGTCGTCGGCTTTCGTAGCGTCCATCAATTGATCCATGACTGTTCGAACGCCGACTTCATCCGTGATGGATAGAATGACAGCCTGACAGTACTCGAGCTCTTGGGCCTCGTTCGGAGTGCCCTGAGCGCTGGATAACGCGGTCAAGAGAGCTGGCAGAATTTTGTGTAGAAATCTTGTGAGTGCTTCGCCGGCGACGCTGGCTAAAATCGAAAGAGCTTTAGTATTGACGGGTTGGCTGGTCAACTGTGGCACGAGATAGGGCAGCACGACCCGAGACTTAATGGCCATAACTTGACGCAGTCCGTCAAGTGTATTTTCTGCCTCGGATTGATCGGGCGAATTCAATTGGGTCAGCATAGCCGGTAAAATATCGTCGAGAGCACGGACTCCAACGGTCGAGTGTAAACTGTCAAAGGTTTTGGCAGCGGCTTGTCTAACTTCCGGGAGAGGATCGCAGAGAGCTTTCCTCACGGTTGGCACCAGGCTGTTGACAAAAGTGAGAACCATGTCTTTGCTGGTGCTCGCCATTATTTCCGAGAGTCCAATGCACACGCCTTGTCTCTGATCGGCCTGATCGCTCTGGAGTCCTCGCTCCAAAATCGGTATGATTTCAGGCAGAACTCTCTCGCCGAGTTTTCTAACGAGATCGCCGAGCGTCCGGGCAGCAACTTGACGCTTGTCGTAGCTCGTGCTCGCGAGACAACCGAGCAAGAGACTGAACAACGTCGGAAGTATTTCTCTGAGGGTTCTGGGCGTATTGGTGACGACGACTTTCCAAACGTGGAGGGCTGCTTGTCGCACCATCAGAGCGACGTCGGATCGTCCCATGTAGAGACCAGCGAGAACGCGGTTTCTCCTTTCTCCACCGAGCGCGTTTATAATCGCGTAGTGAGATTGTTCCGTGCCGAAATTATCGTCTTCGCTCGCTGTCTCGGTCGACATTTTTCCTGAAACACCGGAAATGTGATAGAGCAAATCACCCAACAATTGAACCGAGGAATATCTTATCCGCCAATTATCGTCGAAGAGCCCTTTCTCAAGCTCCGGCAACAAAAGCATTATCGCCGTATCCGCGTACAAAGTAACTATCCTCTGACCAGCCCGTAACGCAGTTTCTCTAACGTACTCGTTCTCATCGGCTAACGCTTTTAGAATTGGATTTATAATCTGTCCTATGTAAGGCGTGAATTCCCTCGTGAAGGCACTTGGCATGTAAATGAACATCATTATGTAACCGTCTTTAACGTGCGGAGCAATGTCCGTACGTTCCGCAGTGCTTATTATCTCCGGCATGAGTTTGTGCAGCTTCTCGACTCCTAGACCCCGCACGACTTCGGACAATCCTTGAGCAGCACCGGATCTATCGACGCTGCTTGTTTCCGATGTAAGTGTCTGCATCAGCCAGGGCAAGAGATCCTCGAAGCTCGATTCTCCCATTCCTCGGACCATGGCACCTAGAGCACGGGCCGAAACGCTTCGAACTTCCGGCACCGGATCCAACAGGCTAGTTTTCAAACCTGGAATAATCGTAGGCAAATAAGGCGTCAAGTCTTTTTGATCGGTCAACGAATACATGTTTCCGATAATCTGCGCCGCCATTTTTCTCGTCTCGGTCGAACGGTCCATGAAAGCTCGCTGTACGACCGGCATTATAAGCGCGAGCGACGGAGCGTCGATGAAATGTACGAACTGCGTGTCCAGAAGGGTCTGAAGACAGGTCGCTGTTTTTCTCGATGGATCTTGAAGCGCTTTCAATAGAACTGGCACGATCGCTTGAATCTCAGGATTCCTGATCACGCTACCAATCACTTTTAGAGCTTCGGCTCCAGCTTCTTGAACCTTCGTGTGCGAATCGCTCAGTACTTCGATAAGTTTTGGCACGATACTCGGTAAACAGCTGCTCAGTTGTTTCGGTGCGCAGTAAGCCATCGCCCCGAGTAATTCGACCGAGCCGGTCTTCGTTCTCCAGGAATCTTCTTCAAGAGCGGCGAGTAAACTTGGCAAAACGAGCTTTACCCCGTGAGCCGATAATTTGCTCATTACGACCCGGGCCGTGTCGTCCGTAGCGGCGCGAACGTACTGACTCGAGTCACCGAAGCAAAGCAACAAATGTGGCAACACGTGAACGATGTAAGGCTCGAAGAGTCTTCCGAGCATCGTGCAGAGCATCTCGAAAGCGAAAAGTGCGCCTTCTCGGTGTCGATAATTTTTTTTATCCTGTATAGCGTTGGTGAGAGTTGTCATGATGTCGAGTTGCTTCAGAGCGAGGATTCCCATGCCTTTGATCAAACCCGCAAGACCGTAAGCGGCTCCTTTGCGCTCGCCGTATTTGTCAGACTTGAGAAGCTGGTCCATGAGGTTGTCTACGATCCTGGGCGCGTCTTCCTTTATCGATGGGACGAGATGGGGCAAACAGTTCGCCACGGCTTCCTGGACTTGTTGGGAAGGCGTCGATAAAGCGGCGATCAATCTCATTACGATCGGCTTTATCCTCGGGTCGTCTTTCTCCAAGTGTCTCGCGAGAGAGCCCATCAGAATGACGACAGATTGTTTGATGGAATCGAAGCTTCCAATTTTGGGAGCTTTGTCCATGAAATTTTCGAATACTGGTAGAAGCGAGGTGATGTTAGCCTTGCCGTGATAATCTACCGCGGCGACAGCAGCGACGAGCATTTCCGTTCGTACCGATGTATTTCGATCACCGAGTCCTGTGGAAACGAAAAATTGAACGAGACGATTTATCGTTTCGGGAGTGAGCAACGGGGCTAGTTGAGCGAGTGCCAGAGCTACTCCGCGCCTCGGACCCCACGTATCGATCGGCTGCTCGACGACTCTCCCAAAATCGTTTAATTTCGGTGGTATCATTGCTAATTTTTCTTGATAAAGTTGTAAAAGATTGTCCAGTATACCGGGCATTAATTCGGGAGCGTTTTTAAGCAGTTCGGCCATCGCTAGAGCCGCTGCTTGTTGCACAGGCTCGACCGGATGAGCTACGTCTTGAATCAATTCTTCGCAAAGAATTTCCGGACTGGCTACGAAACCGGAAGCTTCCCAGAGCTCGTCGGCTAAAACTTTGTTCTCGTCGCTCGTGTCGAACTTGGCGATCCAGACGCGTCGAGTCAGACGCAACAATTGTTCGTAGTCCTCCTTCTCCGAGGGGAATGCGAGTTTTATTATCATCAGGGCGCGCAGAGCGGCGTCGCGAACCGCTGGCAAATTGTTCTGCAATGCGCCCATCAAGGAGTCGATCTCGTCGGCGGAAGCGGTAGCACAGTCCGCGGTTCCGCTGCCGGATCGAGCCACGTCGAGGAACGTTGCTACGGCGTGCGATTGTATTCTTCCTGTTGTGGAGCTCATGAGCTCGATCAACAAATCGAACATTTGTTTTCTCGGCAGTAATCTCGGATGTCGAGGGTCTTCGAAGTCGTTCGGAGCTCCCCGTTGCTTAGCGTGCTCCTGCACGATCTGGAGACCTTCGCTGATCATCGATTCGTCTTTCCAGGTCAACAGGGTTTTCATGACGAATGAAAAAACGTAGCAGAAAGCTGGTGCTATCAAGAGCTGTTTTTGACGCACTGTGTAATTGTGCAACAGGCTCAAAGTTCGAGAAACCGCTTTTTCGAGCTCTTCCTCTTGCCAGGCGGCCTCGAGATCGCACTGGGGCTCCAATTGTCTGAGCGTAACATGCGCCACGAGAGAACTCATCGTTCGATCTTTCGTTATCTCAATGATTTTACTCAGATCGACGTATAATATTGACATCGTGGGAGCTGCGAGAGGAGATACGAGATTTTTAAGAATCGGAGGTAATAAATCTTTCAGGTAAAATGACAAGTGAAATTTGTCCCCGAGAATAGCAGCTTTTATCATCGACACGGCGATCGTTATTTTTGATTGAAACTCACGCAGCCTCTTTCTTATAGCGTTTTCACGAGCGATCTGGCTCTTCAAAGCTTCTTCCTGTTTCGCTGTCAATTTCGGCTCCTTTATTTTACCCTCGCGTTTTCTCTTCTCGTACAATTCACGTCGAAGCTGTAATTCCTCTTGTTGTTCCTTGAACGAATAAACTTTGCTCTCGCGTTTCATGTTCATCGAGTTTAAAATGTCGTTCTCGTCGTTACCGGGAATAACGCTTTTGTCGTAAAGCTCACCGTCCGGCGTCAAATACGTGAAATACTCGTCTTTGGTGACCCGCAGAATTTCCGGATCGTCCAATTTATTCGTTACGTTAGCGACGAGGGCTCCGAGCACGAGATCCGGAGCCAGAGACACGATTGTACCGAGTGCGTTCTCGTACGAAGGCGTTGCTCGATAATTATCTATAAACATAGTTTTAACGTCGCCGACACAACGTACGAGAAAATCACGAGGCGCGAGACCAAAGTTTTTCACGATTTTCGACCACAGATTCGGCACAGCTTTGAGAATCGCGGGATGATGAGCGGGGATCAGCGAATCCGTGACTAGTCGAAGAGCTGGTTGTTCGAAGAGAAACGAGCCGGAGCAAACGGCGAGCAAACCATCGGCCAAAGATCGCCCGGTGACTTCGCCGTTAGGTGGACCCTCTTCTTTGTTCTCCCGATCACCTTCGTAGATCTTGGCATTTTCGAGGAATCTGTTGAACTCGAGGAGAAGAGCTTGCGCAGGTTCGTAAGTGCCGAGACCCGTGAGAAGTTTTTTAGCGAGTGGAGCGCAGCGTCGACGCGTCAATGATTTCGGGGCGGTGACGCAAGCGACGATCGCTCGATGAACGCCGCCCAGAGCTTTCTCGTTGAGCCGATCAGCGTATTCGACTATCAATTTCTCGCAGAATTGCATCAGATTATAAAGAATATCGTCGGAGCAAGTTGACAAAAATTTGTCAGCGAAAAAGATTTGTTCGTCGATCGCGTTCCAGAGCACGTTCTGCTTGTCGTTTTCAACTTCTCCGGCGATAACCAATTTGAGAAGCAAATGCGCAGCGACGAGACCCTCCGTAACTACGGGCGGTTGGGCCGCCTGTTGCATCGCTCGGCTTATCGCTTGGCTCAGGATCGGTGACAACGTCGCCGAATGTGATATCACGTTGACCGACATTATAAGTTTTATGTACGCCGTTCTTACGCCCGCTGTCGAGCTCTTTGCTGCCATTCCTTTTTTAAACGTTTCTATCACGCTCTTCGGTACTTGATTAACAAATTTTGCGCACCACAGTGTCATCATTTCGAGAGCGTGTATAAGCGTCTTCTCGTGCACTTCAGTCTCGAGAACTTTTATAAAATGACCGCAAGCTACTTCCGCTATGGTCTGTACGCCGCTTCCCGATGCGGCATTTTGACTCAAGTTTCCAGCCCCTTGTAAAACCGAAATCTTGTGCGTTACCACCGTCAGCTTGCCCTCCGAACCGTGAAAAACTGCGAACAACAACGCGAGCAGCTTCTCCAAAGCCGCTGTGTCCGAACATTGAAGAGCCAATCTTCGACACGCTTCTGCTGCCGCCTCCCGCACCGAATCCTCTTTCGAATGAAGATTCGCGAACAATCCTTTACTTATTTCCTCGCTGTAACGACTCAGGTCGAGGCCCAAACCACTCAGTATGTGACCGACCGAATCTATTATTATTTCCGGATTTCGTAACATCGATTTTTGCAACGCCGGCAATAATTGATCTTTGAAATTATCGTGAGTCAGGCGTCGAAGAAACGGCTCAGCAGCTTCGACCACGTACAATTGTGGCTTTTTCTTGCAACTTATAGCTACCTTTATGAAGGAATCCAGAATTTTTACCTGCAAAAACATCGTTTATTTTCAAAGGTCTCTCGAAACTTTAGTAGATAAGAAATCTAGATATTTTTGTAATGTATTTTTAGAGAAAAATAAAAACACCGCTCGAGGAAATCAATAGAATTATTCTCGATAAATGTTTACCTTGAACGTGTCTGCCAGCTTTTCTTTGTTATTTAAAATCAGGTATTTTGTGATCAAACTGGCAAGTACTATGACTCCGTTGCTGGCCTCGAGACTGCTCAATACTTCGAGATACCTTTCATCCGCGTTTGCAGATACTTTCCACTGATGACTCAGGAGAGAATAAACTTTGTCGTTCAACTTTTTGTCCATAGAGGCAACAGCCGCTGCGCTTAAATTCGCTTGCGCCTCTATCACCTTTGGTAATTCATCTTTCAACGATTGCGAGTCTTTGCTTACTCCGTGTTGAACAAGAAGCACTGACCATTTTAATGCCAAATATGCGCTCAGAGCTGTATTTTTACTGCGGAGAAATATGTTACAATAAAAAATTTTGAAATTATAAAAATCTTTGATTCGACAAAGATTTGAAAAAAAAAAAGCCATTATCGTTATTTTATCTAGATTTCAATCAAATTGATTCAACATTAATTTCCTCAGAAATTGCTAAATAATGTTTGCGGTTAAAATTCAAAAACTGTCAATTTAACTTTTTATTTTTTATTTGTTTCATCAATACTTTTCATAAACACTGTGAGGTTCAAATGACCCTGATATTTTGGAAATAGTTTCAAGTTTTAAGCGAGACATATTGGAGCTTTAGAAAAACAGTTTTTTATGAGAAATAGTTAGTGTTGGGAAAAATTATATAATTTTGAAAATCTGTTAAAATCATGCTTCAACTTTTCTTGGATCGAGTATTTTAATACAAAATTGTACTACATTGACCAACCGTGATACAGCAATGTGAAAAAATTGAATTCTGAAGCAGTTTAATTTGAAAAAAACTTACGTCGGTACAATATTTTTGTGCCATGCAGCTTGCTCCGTAATAACAGCGGCTAGATGTTTGACAACCGCTTCCGGGTGTTGTTTGATCATAGCAACTATCAGACGTTTCACGTAAGATTGGGAAGCTGTATCCTTGTATCGATGCAGCGTGATTGAAGCAATCTTGCATATGCCCCCGAGTATCTTGTCATTGATAGCTGACGATTTAAGGTTATGTCATAAAATCGAACACGTAAGATGTACAAACATTATAAAACACAACAAGAACATTATTTGAAGTAAAATTGTTGAAAATATATTTGTTTTTTGTTATCGAAATTTCACTCACCAGGATTTGACAACACGTTAATGACATTCTCGAATATTTCGCGCCGCTCATTTTTTCCAGCGGTTTGAATACGATTTGGAAGATCCTTCAACGCTCTCGTTAACTGTAAGAAAAATGAATTTATCAAGTTCTTGTTACAACTATTTAAACCGAATCGGCTAACACTTTTCGGCTTTATTCCACGTGACAAACTCACCTCGGCATCCGCCATATTTGAGTTGATTTGCGAGAAAGCAATACACTCCGAGCCTGTTTCAAAAGCACCGAATGCTCTCGTTCCCAAGAAAAACCATTGCGGAAAAAGTTCTACAACGAAGAAGCGCGCGCGTCGTCGTCGTCGTGTGGTGGCGGCAGCATGAGCAGCACGATCGGTCCCTAATCGATTACCCTGTCATTTCGATTAATCGAAAAAGCAGGAAACACTTTTGTAGGTTATATCGTTATATATACTGTGAATTTCGAAGTGGCAAGTGGGAGGTGAAACGGAGGAAGGGAAAGGTCGGACGAAAAGTTAACGTGAGCCAAAGTTTCATAACATTGAATCTGAATCATATTAACAATCAAAAAAAGGTTTTTCAATCGAGCCTTTGTCATTGCTTTTTCGAATTTAGAATGGCGGCCCTTATGCGTCTGGGTGCAGTTCGTTCCCTGGGTAATTCTTTCGTAAGATCGACCTTAAAAGGACGTAGAAACATTAACACGTCCTCGGGAAAGAAGACGGTCGAGACTGCTGACACATGTGCTTCACCGAAGAAGAAAAATTGGGTTACTTATGGATACGACACTACAGATCCTTTTATCGATCGTCTCTCCATGCACTTGACGTCCTTTATGTCGATATCCATGTGCCTCATTGTCGGCGGTGTCTTTCTTACCTTTGTACCTGATCCTCGAATGCGTGAATGGGCTCAGCGAGAAGCTTACCTGGAGCTGAGACGTCGAGAATCATTGGGGTTGCCACCTGTCGATCCGTTTTATATAGATCCGGATAAAGTGATACTACCCACTGACGAGGAATTGGGTGATACAGAAATTATCATATAAATAATAGAAAAACAAAAAGAAGCTCATTTTCAATCTGAGATGCTGTCAGACCGAAACGTTTGTTGGGACTCATTTGTAATGTATTTGTAATCGATAGAAAAAAAATGGAAGAGAGTTGTGTAGTCGTATGTGAATTGGAGTCCAGGGGAGGCACTTTCTTAGTGCTATAAATATAATATCTATAATAAACTATGTTGAAAAGTGTACAGCTGATGTGAATTTATAAATAATGCACCGATACTTCTCATTTTTGCTCGTTTCGCCAAGACAATTTCAAATATATTCAAGGACCACTGTAATTCTTCTGCTATAGCACTTGTTTCCCTGTAATCCAGGATATTCTCATATTTTTTCATCACCTTCAAAATCAAGTAGTCATTGTATCAAGCATTAGAATAGTGAATAGAAAAAAAGGAATAGTTTAATAGTTCTAGAATCTCCGAACAACGCCTGGAAGGGTGGGTGTACAATTGAAGATTTATTTTTTCAATTAAAAAATATAGAAGCCTAAAAAGTGTTGAATTCTAAAATTACGTTAAAAATCTACAATTCGAATTAATTGCTATTTTGAACATAAATGAAAACAAAAGAAAACGAAGTAACGTGTGCTCAGAACGATTGTTCAATTGAGTAAATGTTGAGAACGTAATTTTTTCAATGTCGCTGTACAGATTTATTGATTACAGAATCAACGTAATCGGGTAATGAAACAATAGATCTTACATCGTCCTTATATTTCTAACCCATGTACATTCAAATTTCTTTACCATCTTTGTTAAGATGTTTCTCTATCTCTCTTGCCATTCAATTTGTTGATAAATCACTCATCTCCTGAGTGCACTCAATACCTTTCTTGCGCACGCCTCAAAGGTCTAGCCCGGTTCAATACAATTTTATTTCAGTTATGCAACAGGATAGAGCTACCCTTGTGATGATCATTTCCCAAAGTGTAACGATAATTTTAGCACTACCACTTCTTCCGTGTGTGTGTGTGTGCCATGCAGAGAAAAAAAAAGGAAAATTATCAAATGAATAAACATAACGAAGCTAGTAATTTCTTTTTGCACTGACCGAGTAAAAAAAAGAGAATCGGTACGCGAGAAAACGCGTTCTCGTTGTTAACTCTCGAGCTTCAGGAAAACTTGATTCGTAACAGTAATTGTCAAAGTTCTTGTTTCATTCATTTATTATTTTTTAAAACGTTTCTTTTTTTGATTGATTTTGGACAATCAGTCTTTCCTCGCAAAGAGTTGGAAAAACTCTATGTACATTACAGCGAGACTTCCGATTCTATGACTTATATAACAAATAGCTATTCCAAGTCTGAGAATTTGCTTGCCTTTTCGATCACATTCGACTGTGAAAAATCTCCGTGTAATAATATATAAAGAATGATTAATCGCGGCGAATCGATTTTTACGATGAGCTGAAGCGGTACAAACTTTTATTCATCTCGACGACCATTGGAAGATAATATCCGTTCGGTTATTGAGCCGAAGTTTTAGCCGATAAGGGATTCGTGACGGTGCTTGGGGGCAATTGATGCTGGTGTTGTTGTTGTTGTTGTTGTTGGTGCTGCTGTTGCTGCTGCTGCTGCTGCAACATTGGAGAGTAGAAGGCGGCAGTTTGTGGAAGGCTCGCACTCACGGTTATCGGTGGCATACCCGGCAGTTCTATTGGTGTCGTTACGATCGGAGGCTCCGACGGCATGTACGAGGTCATACCGGGAATTACGCTCGGTATCGAGGGATCGTAATTCTGCTGGGGATTGTGAGTTACTACAGGTCCCATAGGCACGCTCATTTCCGCTGGTAATGGCGGCAGTGGAGGAACAGTCGGCATTCCGGGAATGCTCGGTGTATCCTGGTATCCACTCGTAACTCCTCCAACTAAATATTTCAGAAAATGGTAATGGAAATTAATAAAAAATCGATTTTCTACTCGTTTCGTCTGGCATCTTATCGAGGGTGTTCCAGTATCGACGTGAACCGTTATTTTCTATCTAAATTTTGCTACAGATAAGATATCACAATTTACGTAACTCAAGCAAGTTGATAAAATTGTGATGATCGCTTATATGATTCTTTTCTTACTCACCATGAGGATAATTACTGGCAGGCTGCGAGAACAAGTGTCCCGTAGGATTGGTCGTTGTTGAGGCTCCAGCCACGGCCGGGTCTAAAACAGGATAAACGCTGCTGGTCGGTATCGTCGGCACTGTCGGAATAACAGGCGTCATAGCAACACTCGTACTAGTCGTGCCTTCTCTTGGTTTATCGGTGTCACTCGGCGCTGTTGTTGAAGTGTAATTCTGAGGTATTGTAAAGCCTGGTGGTACGCTGGTCGGCGGATTTACAATTATCGGGCTCGTGTACGCGCTTGGTGAAACCTGAGCAGCGACAGGGTTCACTAGATGTGGAAAAGCAGTTTTCGTTGACGTTTCTGATATACTTCTTAGTGGTATTCTATGGAGATATCCGTATCCGATCCCACATCCTAAGCTGTGAATTCGATAATCAAATTAGAAAACAAGTTCGATGTAAAGTTGAGACAAAATAGAGAAAATGATGCGGAGGACAGAGAATTTTGACCTTTTAAAGTTCAAATTTTAATTTATTATGTTAAAAGTGTCTTTTCGTTGAAAATTCTGGAATTCTTGTATCCTTGAGATAAAAATATAGAATTTTTCACAGTACAATCCTTGCGGATTGGAAAAAACAGACATATGAGAAAAAAAAAAACACTTTTTCAGCATTTTTGTCACTCGGTGCATTATTTTACTCCAATATCTGTGATTATATGGAAAAAAAATCAAGTACGTACCTTCCTTCACCGCCCCAGGTACTGTTGGGAGTGATGGTAACTTCGCGGCACGAGTCTTCCTCGGTATTGTACACATAGAGTTTAAGAGCACGTGATTCGTGGGCTTCTATGAGAGAGAAAAGATCTTCGCTCTCGTGAAGAGCTGAATCTGATCCGATAAGATAATCCGTGAATGGTTTCAGACCAGCTAATTCTGCGGGTGAGGATGGATGCACTTCCTGGATAATGAACATAAACATACAGTTTGAGAGAAAAATGTAGACAGTAACGAGGTGAGAGTGTCGTGGAGTAAACGTCGTACTCACGAGAACGTGCCAAACGTTTTCATTCGCTCCTTCAAAGGAACAGAAACGAATGCTCACTCCGAGCAATCCATGACCACCCCAAGTCATACTAGGCTCGATGACTGTTTGTCTCACGGACTGAGTCTTGCTGTTGTAAACTGTCATAGTGAGTTCTTTACCAACGCCGGCTTTCAAAATTTCCTTCAACGTGTCATTATCCTGGTCCTATGAGCAGCAGACAACCGTTCCATTTATTACAAATTTTAGTTATCAATATGGCACAAGAAGGATCAATGATTTTTCAATAATTTTACATTTTTTCCGTTGTTAAAAATTATCAATAATTTTTTAATTTCTCAAGATTGTATTTGATTTGTAAAATTTTAATCGATTTCTTAATTTTTTCCAATTTTCGTTATTTTCTCTCTAATTCTCATGAATAATTCGTTCATCTAAGTTACCGTTACGTTCCAGAAAAAAAGATTTTCACAAAAAATCTCTTGGCTTTGTTCATTTTTTCTCAATATTTTTTAATTGGAGAGCAATTACACAAAAAAATGAATATTACCAGACGCGTATTGTTGATGGAAACGATAAAATCGAAGAAGGCCTCAAGTTTTGCTTTCTGTCCAGGCGAGTTTTCTTGAACCTGACGAATAATTATAATATTTAGAATTCAAGCCACATACAAACAATGAAATGTTGAAGTGCCACATTTATAGAAACGACTTTTTCATTATCTACTCATGAATATTATGCAGAAATATTGAAGTATGTTAATTAAAGTTCGTGACTATGGGAGTCAGTTTTATACACGCTAGCGATTAATTTACGTGTATTCTGTCATTTTTTGTTTCGTAAGAAAGGGCGAATAAAAAATCATGCACGAAATGGAACAATTGCAGTTCAATAATGAATTGGGTTAATAAATTATAAGTAGTGTATGATAAAATTGTAAATGAGTTATTCGTTGATCAATTAAACAATTGAATTATAACTAATATTCATGAATTAAAAAAGAAATGCTATTGAATAAAATAAGTTCTGTTTTTAACTCACTCGGAGTACATGATAACCCTCGGTACCACCACCCGGTATTTCCACGCTGTGGGAAGATCCCATTTTTAAAAATTTCTTTTCCGTAAAACTATACCCTCCAAAAACGCGAAAGCATCGAAACAAATGTTATCACGGTAAATATTCCTTATTGACAATGGTATCGGCAAGTAAAAATTACGTGGCATTAGATCTCACACGACAAACTTCATGATGACGTTAACGAATGCTGTGGTTCTGCGGAATCGTCAAAATAAGTACGATGAGCAAACGCACCAAAAAAAATATTTGTTTCTAGGGAACCCAGAATTTTTCTGGGTATTTAATTTCTATCTGCGTAAAGAGATGTCGTGCGAGGCCACTTTCCACACGATTCACCCCTATTTTCGAAACGATTTCTTATTTTCGGAAATTAATTTTAATCGATACACCTGTCGATTCATTGAAATGAAAAAAAAGCTTATCTGTCGCAAAAAATGAGGTAAAATTGACAAAAACATTTATAAATTCCATTCGGTTGAACGTGAAGAAGGAATTGTTCAATCGGATTTTCATTTCTAAATGTTCTCACACATTTGCACTTACAACGATTTTAGTCGGTAATCCCGTCTCTGATGATTGTTCATCGGTCGGTTAATTAAGTCACTGTATTGTCGAAATCGCGAATCATTTCAAATATATAAATTCAGCACGAATCGCACAAACACACACGCGATTCAAATGTTTTCAAATCGCTCAGCTGAAAGTTATAACCTAACATTTTGCAAGTTCGTAAAGGTCAAAGAGTCTCAGTTCTTTGGTAAAAACAAAAATAATGAAGAATGGTTTACATTTTGTTTACACTAAACAATGTAACTTGTGTTGAAAAATCATCGATTCACGTTTCATAACCGAACTACAATGTGGTCAAAAGTTTTGAGTTTCACACCTAAATACAAACATTTCCGAATATCAACGAAATCCTATCTAGGAGTTTTTCCTGGAATATCAACCCGTTCAGAAAACTATTACTCTACACAAATGCCAGAAGAAGCGAAGGAATATACTTTGTACAAAGATTTGACTGCCAAAATAAAGGCCTGTGGGCCGATAACCGTAGCGGATTACATGAAAGAAGTTCTCACTCATCCGACCGCAGGTTATTACATGAACAGAGATGTTTTTGGTCAACATGGAGATTTCATAACTTCTCCGGAAATCAGTCAACTTTTTGGAGAAGTATGTCAGTTCATTCGTTTAATTTTTTAAACAAATCGAAGGTTGCTGTATTTAAATATTATTTTTATTTTCAGATGATTGGCATTTGGATCGTGAATGAGTTGTCAAAAATTACTGGAGATTCTTTCCAACTTGTTGAACTGGGTCCAGGCCGAGGAACCCTTAGCAAAGATATCTTGAAGGTAAATTAGAATATCAATTTTCCATAAATTACTTCAAACTTTTGAGAGCAATCTTTATGAATTCCTGCCGTTTCAACAGGTTTTAAAACGACTCAAATTGATAAACAGAGCATCTCTACATTTGGTGGAGATAAGTCCAGCTCTGTCGGTGATACAATCAAAAAAATTATGCGTATCAAGCAAGGAATGTCCTCAAGTAGTGTCAGAAGAGAAAAATTCTGTCGGTCATTACAGGGAAGGGCTAACGGAAGACGGGATCAAAGTCTTTTGGTATAATTCCATCAAAGACGTACCGAAGAAATTCAGCATCTTTGTGGCTCACGAATTTTTCGACGCTTTGCCGATACACAAGTTTCAGGTTCGAGCGAACATTTCCTTTGCTCAAACCACAAAAATACTTTTTTCGAACAACAATAATAACAATAATATATTTCTCGTATATTCAAGTTAAAACTCTTAGTGTTTCTAATGATCAATTTTGTTTTTCTGTCATTTTTAGAAAAAAGGTGACATCTGGAACGAGGTTTTGATCGACATTGATCCAAAGTCAGAAAATGAGAAGAAATTTCGTTATGTTTTGACAAAAAGGCCAACACCAGCGAGCGCAATATTCGTTTCAGTAAGATTATAGCTGATTTCGTTCGTTTATCACTTTTTTCATTGGGTTGTATTAATAATTTGATATTATTTGTAGAAAGACGAAAAAAGAGATCACGTTGAGGTGAGTCCTCAAACAATAGTAATAATAGATTACATGGCCTCGTTTCTCGAGGAGTTTGGAGGATTCGCATTGATCGCGGATTACGGTCACAATGGCGAAAAGACGGATACTTTCCGATCGTTTCGACGGCACGAACAGCACGATCCGCTGATGGAACCAGGAACCGCTGATCTTACGGCTGACGTAGATTTTTCGCTGATCGATAGAATCGGTCGGAAAGAAAACCGTCTCATATCGTACGGTCCGGTGAATCAATGCAGTTTTTTAAAAAACTTGGGAATCGATGTGAGACTGGAGATGCTATTAAAAAATGCATCGGACGATGAGAAGAGTCACATCGAGTCGGGATATCATATGATAATGGACGAGGATAAAATGGGCGCGCGTTTCAAAGTCTTTTCGTTCTTCCCCAGTGTCCTAGAAGCTTATTTGGCCAAGTGGCCGGTCGCTGGCTTTTCGAACCCTCCAGAAGAGGCTCCGAAGCAATAAATTCACCAAGTAAAAAGGAATCTTCGATGATCCTGATTATTTCTTACATCTATCATTTGTAGCTTGCCATTTTCTAACACAAAATTGAATTTCCAGCTCTTGGAACCAATCCGGATTCGCTGACATCGTAGAAACAACGAGCAAGACGTGGCGATAAAACTTCACTGTTTTCCTGAAAAATGAAATGCTGTCAATCAAATCTGGGAGAGACGTCAGGAAATGCGAGTCGGAACAAAGTAGTTGGAGCAACGAAGTAGGAATGGCGCCACTTGGACGCCTAGCAATAGCAAATCTACAAGTTTTTTAACACCGTGTGTATGTCAAGTTTGACACGTTAATACTTTCCATATAGAGGAGTTATACGTAAACTCACGTGAGACATGTTGTGATGCGAGGTTGTTATGGATACGTGTCTATGTACTAAAACCATCATCAGCTTTCGGCGTGTTGATAAACGCTGAACTGGAAGGAATATCTACATTGTCGATATGCATGTGTTAAAACACAGTAGTAATACGCGTTTCTACACACGCCCCGTTATACAAACAATAGGCAGACTACGGTACACCGCTCATTTCCTATAGTCAATGTTTTGTTACGATCCTAAGTGACAAACTCTCCCGCATTGTCAGTACCTGCCGAGACTTCTTCGGTCACGTTTCGATCATTTTCTATCTACCATTCATGATCCATTGATAAATCCTCAGTAACTCAATCGCATCTCCGGCTCTTAGATCGTGCACTTAGGAACAACTTATTCAAACCTTAGCTGTAAGTATATAAACTTTCAAAAAGTCCCCAAAAGAAACGTTCTAAAATTTCTGTGAGCTTCAGATGGCTCGCATTTTTTTTCATTTTAAATATTTTATGTTTTACAAACATTTACATTTTTAAACAAGCATCAAAAACGTGCAGTTGGACAGTTGAGTTTGAAAAAATTTCGCAATTTCGTACAAAAACCACAGGGTTTTATCCTTTCATTTCTTCTTTGGACAGTCAAGTTTAAAAAATTTCGCAGTTTCGTACTAAAACTACAGGATTTTATCCTTTCATTTCCTCTCATAAGTTATCCTTTTCACAAAGCGTTCATTATTTCAAAATCGTTGAAGGTTCCAATGAAATTTTCATAATCTTTTCATTCCAATTGTAAAGAAAGGTCGATACATTATTCACCAAAGTTTGCTCTTGACACACATCTTTGAATCGGCGTTTCGATCCCTCTCACGATTGCTGTACGAATACGTTTGCTCTACTAATAATATCCGATCCCATAAATCGCGAAGCATTTTTAAAAAAACATTTAATTTCGAAAAAAAATGGTAAAAAAAATCAGCACGTTTGAGCACTATGAAAAAAGCAAAATTTGGTAACAGAAATTGTCAAAAAAATATCGATTATTCAAAAATTCCATTGATTTATTGGCTTTCATTGAAATTATTATCTCGTTAAACTTTAAAACACAAACTTTTATCATCAGGTTTATTAGAATACGAAGAAAAATAAACCGAACGGAAATAGCTGCACAACACATTGTACTTCGTAGGCTTATCGAGGTCGCGAGCAGGATCGATTGTCAGTACTTTATCATTTATGTCAAATGATACAGAGTCACGCGATATAATATTTAATTATTATATATACAATTCTCACGTCACTTTTTCGGTCTTATTAAGCTTCGATCCGTAATACGAAAACACGTCAAGATTCGTATCGTTAATTTTATCATAAACGTGAGATTGGTATTTCTTATAATTACGAGATTAAATCTGTCGAATGGAAAAAGGTGTAAAAAAATATATTGCTCGCAGCAATTATTGAAACGGATAATCGATTGATCTCAATCGCCCTTTTGTTTTCCAATTTTTTTTTCGCTAAAGCAGACGACAACCAAGGAGTATGTCAAAGTCTCTGATGAAATGCCTACTTGTTGCGCTCTTGACCTTGTTTCTTTGTCGTGACTTTTATTTCGTTCGTATTATGTCGCGATTTATTCTTGGATTTAAAGTATTTTTCTACCGAATTATTCAAAAGAGCAATTTATGAATGAATGAATACGAAAAAAAAACGTTGAGACTTTTGTCGTTAAGAAATTTGAATAAATAAGTTTAGTCTAATCGAATGAGCGACAGAAAATAAAACTGCACATTTTTGTAACGATCTCAGCACATTATTTTTTTTTTCAAATAAATTCTGTTAAATCTACTTTGTGTGGAAAAAATTTCAATGGAAATAAGGAAAAGCTGCACGATTTCTAGAGCTCTTTTTCAATCAGACAAACGTTTTTACATAACTCACTCTAGAAAATATAAAGAAAAAAAGAAGCGTGATCGAAGGAATTTAGTTTTGACGTCATTTTTCGATGCGTAGGTGCTGGCCTCCGAATTAATTTGCGAAATTCATTTCTATTTATTTACCTCTGTTTTATCAGCGTCCTAATGTGTCCATTAAAAAAGGAACATCAAAGTAATAAAGTCTTGCTGCGTTTGAACAGTGAGTCATCAGGGCGGTTACGGATGAGTTGTCATTTAACACTCCTTTAATTTTCAGATATAATGTTCAACAGACCACAGAGCGCGACAACGAGGCAAGAGGCGGAAATGATCAATAAAGCGCAACGGGCCTTGTCCGGAACTACGGATATTATAGAAAAATTACGTTTGCTTTGTTTAGCAAGAGGTGCAAATGGTATCCTCGGTCTTGCCAGGTAAGATAAAAATAAATAAAAACGTATTTGCACATTTTTGTATTAGAAATGTATTAGAAAAAAAGAAAAAAAAATCATTTTTATCGACTCAAAAATAGAATTGAACTTTTGAAACGTTTTTTTATAAGGAATATATCGAGTCGGAGTAAAAAAATAACGGACCCCCCATTTCGGCTGTTAAATTGTACCGGCATGTTTCGATGCATTCCCCTACTTCCGGTTTCCCGTTAGCAACAGCGATCAGTAATCACGAGTGAAAACTATAAATTTCTTTTTTTCTTTTTCTTTTCAGAGTATTTAGACGCATGGACGACGACGAAAATAAACAATTGAGTAAGGAAGAACTTGCTGCTGGATTGAGCGAGATTGGTTTCGAAGTCAGTGATGATGAGATTGATGAGATTTTTACGAAATTGGATGAAGACGATAGCGGTGGAATCGATCTCACCGAATTCATAAAAGCTCTGCGAGTGAGTTTTTACGTTAGTTCGACCGTTTGAAATGTTGGTGGTATTGAGACAAAGATTGATTGCAGCCTCCGATGTCCGAGAGCCGAATAAAAGTTGTACATCAAGCGTTTGAAAAGCTCGACAAAACCGGAGACGGTGAAATAACTGTTGCCGATTTGAGGGGAGTTTATAACGTCAAATGTCATCCTCGTTACATCAGTGGCGAAGAGAGCGAAGAAAATATAATGAAAAAATTTCTTGGCAATTTTGAAAATGACAATACTAAGGACGGAATTGTAAGTTTCTCGTTATAAATCGTATCGATATTATTATCGAGTATGAAAAAATTCACAATACAATGAAAACACTAATTTCTAGAAAGAGATCAAAAGCTCGGATTTTATGAATTCAGATATAACGTCGAGTTCCGAGAGGAAATCAACATCAATTGATTCGTTATAACCGATTTATGTTAATTTTAAGGTAACTGAGGAAGAATTCATGAATTACTACAGTGCGATCAGCGCGAGCATCGATCACGACGCCTACTTCGATTTGATGATTCGAAATGCTTATAAATTATAAAATTAGCGGCTGTTATATAAGAAGAAACATAAAAAAAAAAAGATAAGCAGCATTATATCTGTTGAGAAACACATGAACTAAGGTTGTGCAGTTTCAATTTCCGAAAATCTCGATTATCATTAATATATTCGTTATTTACATTATATAAGAACGATTCTAATTGAACAAATATATAAATATATTGTGTGATGATTTTTGATGGATATTTCCAGCAAACAGACTTGGATTATTTTTCCAACTCTTAATGTATACCTTTACCTAAAACTCGTATACATCAAAGTTACGAAAAATTTTCAAGTTGTAATCGTTGAATTAAAATCGACATAATTAACAGAGCTTCGTTTAATGACTTGGAAATCTGCATATATAAATCATTAACTGTAATTGAAACGGTGCGAAAATTCCATGAACTAACAGCTGTAAGTTTAACTTTCATCAATGTTATTTGTGATGCTATTGTCATATTCGTTAATAAAGTGTTATTCAAATATTTCTCGATCTCCGTGTATTTACGATTGTATTGTTGCTGATGGTTTTTGTGTCTTCGATCGTAAATCGAATGAACATAATTTTTCAAATATTTTTTTATAACTTTAACACTAGATTTCTTCCTGACTGAATTGCGATATGAGAAATAGCATTTTACCTGAAACTCGAATCTTTTGTTATTAATATATTATTCAGCAAAACAAACATTTTATAATACGAGGTATAAATTGAAAGCTGTCGCTGCTCCGCTCGCTTCAAAGGCTTCAATGGCGTCACGTAAACAGTCATCGGAGATGTTTATGAGACTGTCGCCTGATTTTTGGGTCACACAAAGGATGCTCGAGGACAAGGGTATTGGCGTATCGCGACAAAAAGGGAACAAGCAGGAGCGACGCATTGATCAAAGGTCCGCTGAGCAGGGCAGATCGTTCGTCATTTTGACTAATATTCTTTTTTTTTATTGTACCGTTCAATCGGAGTATTCAGTTAAAAATTGTGTTGAATCGGAAACCAAACGAGAGATCTTTTTATGAGAAAAGTAAAACTTAATAAACTCGTCGTGCGACGATCGACTGGGATGAATTTTCTAAATGATCATGATGACGAAGCGCGGTTTCGATTGGAATAATAATAAATAAAGAATACGTCTTCGTATGCGGTGTGAAAAAGAAAAAAAATAATTCTCTCCGGCGGGGAATCGAACCCCGGTCTCCCGCGTGACAGGCGGGGATACTGACCACTATACTACCGAAGAATTGAATACTAAGAGATTCGGAGTATTTTAAAAATGGAGTAAAAAACGATTTTTTATAGGGGAGTAGAAAATTATGGAGTAAAAAAAAGCGTCTTATGGTGGAGTACAAAATATGGAGTGAAAAAAAAAAAGTTTTATAAAGTGGAGTAAAAGAAATGGAGTAAAAAAATGGAGTAAAAAAAATGTCTCATTTGTGCTAAAATGAGATTATATGAATATTTTGAGTAAAGATTTAATGGAGCGTAAATATATCGTAAAAGTTGGATGTTAATAGGATTCATAGCCCTTGAGTCGACAAAATATTTGGGGCTTCGGTGTGGACTTCGAAATGTCACACCGGAAGGCTGAGAATGCATGTGAGTGTGAGTGGAGTGGGGGAACTTGGAGTTGCATATGACATAAATGTAGGTAGAGCTGTGGTCAGCGGTCAGTTTTCACGCGGTCGCCGTGCGTACCGAATCGTGATTTTTCATTATTTGGTAATAATTCTAAACACGAGAAAAACAACACACGTCGTACGACGATATCTCTTCTCTTGTGTTCAATTGTTTTAGTCGCTATAGTGCATCGAGTTTTGGATGTTTGTGTTGACAAATTTGTGGATTAGTGGCCGGTACAGGTGGCCAGGGTTAACTGTCAAGGCTATTGTTTTTTGATCATAGATATTAAATTAATTCATCCAGAGGTCGTAACTCAATCAATTATCATAGACTTTCGCGGTTGTCCTTCATGAACTTTCGTACCCACGTGTACACGAAAATATCGTAGTACGAATTTTGTTTGATTTATTGCTCAACAGACTGGAAAGGAAAAATTTGTTTTTCCATAAAATTCATATCAGCCCTCGTGTATCAATAACGAATAAAAATGATTACCTCAGCCGCCATTTTATTCATCGTGAATCTCGGTAAGTCCAAAGTTTATCAACGATAAAATTCATGATACATCGAATCAATGAGAATGAGTCGTAAAACTCAAGCTCCAATCTGAAACTTGTGTATCTTTCCTTTATGTAGGAAACTCTTTTGTGTGGCAACGGATAAAGTTCAGTCCGGCTCAGATCTAAATTCCATACACAATTCCTTTTAAGATTTTATATACGTGTACAGGGTGTCCCATGAGCAATATTTATGACAATGAAAATTCTACAAATGTTTCTTGTTCTGGTTACATTTTTATGAATTGTATATCATTAAATTGAACGATACGCGTTTTTTTTTTTTTTTTTATCGCGGATACTGCTTCAACGGTTAGAAATAGAGTGAAACTCCATGGGACTAACTTATAACAAGTTCTCAAGTTTCTTACAAAACAGTCTTTGTCAGCACCAGTCAGCACTCTCCACCGCGAGCGGTGTGAGCCTGACAGCAAATGGAACAAAATTATCTATAAACGTGAACCCTATACACTTCCATTGAAAACTAGTTGTCATTCGAATCGCTCTCTAGACTAAACAACTGAAGATTAATAAAACAGCGTCAGGACCTTTTTTTCCTGGAAATTTTGTCAGCTACAAGATTAGTTCTCGGAGATTTTGTAGAGAAATTCAACCGTTTCGGCAGTACGAGCGATAGAGGGCGCATTGCCTCCAGCATCAATAACAATGAAGCCTATAACAGAAAAATATTACTTGACTTCATGAGCCGGAGTTTGTTGTTGCAAGCAATGAGATACATTGATTATTGGACTTGGAGAACCCTGTGTAAAAATTCTTTTTAGAAAAATATATGAGGCTAGCCCGTAACCTGTTTTGTTGACGTTCGAAAAGCAGGTTTTTGTATACATTTTTTATATTAGTTTCCTCTAATTTAAAAAATGATTCGTAAGCATCGTATTCGAATGGAAATATTTACTGCTTATTCACAGAGGATGTTTTTTTCATTTGGAATATTTAAAACAGCAGCGTTCAAATACACTAAAATCGAGAATCAATTTACGAAATGAAAAAAATTCACGAATAACTCTTATCGCTTTTAGCCTGTACTTTTTACTTAAAATATTCATAAATATTTATGCTTCAACGGGAGTTGTTGCTTCTCCGAAGTGATTTGACAAAAGTACTAATTTTGCGATGGTTTTAATAATAAATGTTAATAACACAAAATACATTAATACTAAAAATGTATTTTTGTCAAATTTACATTTGTCTAATCTCAGGCACAAAAAGTCGGTGATTGCGACTCGTCTGATTGCAAAGAAATCCAATTCTTGTCATCTCCTCTTTGTGCGAATCTTCGCACGTTCCACGATTTCGATAGAGCTTCCTGTGAAAACGTGAACTGTAGTACACCCAACTACTCAGTTTGCGTGTTTTCTTAGTATTAGATACCGTAATCACGATTCCAGTAATCAAAACTCTATACACATCGTTGAAATGAGTGCTCTATCTTCATTATCATAACCTCAAAAATATTTCTATGACCTTTTCATACAAATGTGTCCGAGATTGAGAAATGACTGTCAAACGACCAAACAAACTTCTTCACCCTCTGTGCGCTCTCTGCTTATCTTCTTTTTATGACGATACATAATCACCAATTATTTTTATCAAACGAATGCATGACAACGAATTAAATTGCAAATGTAGTGAAAATTAATTAACTTCCATCATAATTTTCGACATTCATTCATAATAATAATTAAAATCTGTTTGTGTAAATAATTTATGCATTATTATTTATAAAACTATTTAAAATGATTGAATCACTTGAATTATTTCGACGTTTTTATTCGTAGAATGAAAATATTTGTTTTTTTACAGCCCTGATTGGGGGTTCGTTGGGCCAAGAGGATACAGCAGCCCTCGCAGATACCGTTTTACATAAAGCTTCGGAGGTGACGAATATCCAAGGCCTGAATGCCTCGGCGATACCAGTGGAAGAAGCTAAAGCTGCGTTTAAGAAAAAATGCCAGACCAACGGAGGTGCAGAAGCGTACACCGGTGCTGAAAATGCTGCTAAAGAAATGGAGAGTTGCGTCCGAAATTTGGTTAACGTAACGGTCCTTCAGGATGAAATCGAAAAAGCTAAACCCATCGGAGATCTCGATATTGTTTTTCGTAAATACTGCAACAAGAGTCCGATCTTGAAAACCTGTGTCAAAAATTTTACAAACACTGTCGGAACGTGCTTCACTCAAAAAGAACGTGACAACATTAATATCGTTCAAAATATAACCGATCAACTTTTGAGCTTCGTTTGCTTCAAGAAAGGCGATCGTATCGCACGTTAGTATACAAATTTTTATCATCAAAACGCTTCGAACATAATTTTATTCAAAAATTTTAGTATTCTAATTCAAACCCGAATTATATTTTCAAATATATTTGTTTTCTCATTCGTTCATTTGAAATTCTTTCATTATCGGTGTTGCTATTCAATTTCGATCATTTTAATTTAAACATTCACTCTATTATTTTGTCGGTGAAATACAAATTCGACAAATATTCGATTACTTCAAAAAACTTTGTTTCCTTACTCTTCAAATATTGATGAATTTTTTTTCTTTTGAACAATTATCTACGAATGATAAAGATTAAGATTGCGTGATTGTACGAATAAAATGTGCTCTGATTCGGTCAAGTGTTCATCGCTGCTGGAGGACCGGAATGTTTTACATCGAAGCAATCTGCGATACAAGATTGCGTCAACTCGACGTTTGGTTCTTACGTGCCAGCTGAGGGGATATCAACTCCGTCTGTGAATGGGATTGACAATCTGCCGTTACTTCTGTTGGATACCAGAGAGTGTTCGTGAGTAAAAACGTTTCATTGATAAATCTTTTATTCTGAAAAGTTGTTTTGAGGATTTGAAAATAATCATTGATCGAATGAAAATTTTGTATTTTTTCACAGTGACATGGAACGATTGCAAGCTTGCGTGGTCCGAGAATTGGAAACTTGCAGTGACCCCACGCCCGGTAACATCGTCGATTCGTTATTCAACTTCATTAAAAAAGTAACACCCTGTGAAAATTTGTTGTCAAAAGCACGGGCTGAGGCCTCGATCACAGGAGACTATCCTCTCGCATCTTCTGCACCACTGTTCGCTGCTCAGTTCGTCATTGTTGCCATAAGTGTTTTAAGTTTCATGGCAATTCCCATATAATTTATTTATTATCGTTATAAACATGGAATGTCTGGTTGTTTGAACAAAAGAAAAAAAAAACATTTTGGGTTTACTTTGTGTAAAAGTACGGTAAAACATATTTTTCATCGTTTTTATATTATAATATATGTTGTTTTATAAAATGACATTACGTACTATTTGTGTATGGAGAAAATGCATAATCGCTCGAACAGAATAGAAAATGATGGTGCTCTGTCAGGGAACTCCTTGGCCCATTTTAGAAATTTCATTAAACGAGCTCACTCTCCATCCCCAAAAAAAGGAAGCGATTGTCATTTCCTATGGAAAAACTGTGATACGAATTTGTACACTTATCTTTTCAATCACAGCTCATAAGATAATAATTATAAAATAAACTGTTGTATTTTTACTGTCTCGTATTCCAGGGCAATATAATTCAAAAATTTATCAATAAAAAGTCATTCAAGATCATGATTCTCACGATATTTCCTCTTTAATATTCGCGGAGTACGACTTTCCAAAGATTTCCAGCGAATTTTCTATCGATGTTTGATGTCCTAGACAATTCTCAATTATCTGTCAAGTGAATTTTTAAAAAGATGAAAAAAAAAGAGATAACTTTCACTAAATTTGAATTTTTCAGAAATAATAACAAATTTTAACAAGACAGAGAAAGAGAGCCAGAGATTGAAATTCTAGTGAAAAAATTGTGATGAAACTCTTATCTCGAAGATAGTAATATTTGCCACGTGGCAAAGATCGAACCAGAGAGGTCACGAGAGAGTGTGATAGAAGTTATAATGATGTGCGTTCGTAAGAAATTTGTAGTTTTATCTAAAAAGTAAAATTTCTAATCTCAGGCTCCCTTGTGCTCTTGCATTGTGTCACATGTTTCTAGAAGATAAAAAAAACCGTTTATTATTTTGTACAGTACCCATGTTAAGATCGATCTTACGCGTTTCATTTTGTACAAGAATAAGAAAATACATTATTCTGAGAAAAGAAAAAGGATTTTAATCGGAATGCCATTGTTAACGATGTAACTCGAAGGTTGATGTTGATGCAATAAAAAACGGTCTATACCAAAAGCGAATACGATTGAGTACTCGGATGAAACTGTTGTTGTCGGTCGGAGCTGAGGATATTCGTTTTGTGCTTTCAACCAGAGTTTAATTGTACAAAATGCAATATTGATCAAAATGATGTTTTCATCAGAAGGATACACGATAAAAAGATTGGCTTTGTGGGCGAATCGACGAGAAATCGAATATCCGGGGGCGTTGATCTCGGTCAATATCATTGGAATGTTAATAGAGATTTCTAGTTTGTTCGTTTCTTCTAAATGCCGGACAGGTACACTGCATTTTAATAAAAGCCATTAAAACGCAAAATATGATGCATAAGAAATGTGGTCACTGGATTTAGTGCAGTATCAACTGCGTCAACGCAGTTGTATCTTCTTTACTGCAAATTTAGTTTTGAGTTACGCTTGATTCGTAACATTTTAGCTTTATCGTATTCTTGAGCTCGGTTGTACAGCAATACTCCAGCAAATACGAACGAAGTTCCAAGCGCTGATAAACCAGTCACACGGTTGTCAAAAAGTAACACCGACAGCCAAATTAATAAAGCTCTCTTCGCTGTATTTGCAACACTGAAAAAGTACGATATTCGGTTCAACAAATTGCGCATTGATCCATGTTAAACAATATTTTTTTAGCGACTCTAACTACGTATAAGATTTTCAAGTTTTTCAAAGTTTACCTATGCGTGACTGGACTGATGTAATCCATAAGTACATAAGCGGTAATGCTCTGAAAATGGAAAAAAACTCCATTGAGAAGAAAGATGGAAAGGAGTTTGAGGCTGAAGGACTGTTGAAGTCTTGGCAAATCGACTAGGAACATCGACGCTGGTATTTGCACAACCATTGATGCTAGACTCGTATAAAATTGAAGTTCGGCTGGCCTAGAAAGTGAAAATGAAGAAAGTAGATACAGGACTTTCGAATTTTCGGTCAATTCGGTATTTTCAATTCTATGAAATCCTATTTCTCCAGTGGTTTTAGTATTTACGTGTATTTGAAATTGTCCCCGCTGATCAACATTTTCGAGTAGACATTTTGCATGCATTCCGTAACATTTGTAGCCATGGCGGCGACAAAACCTCTAAAGTCAAAACTCAATTCGTTAGCGGAGCAGAGAGCCAAACCCCCCATTACGGGGATCAAGGACAAATTGACGTAGAGGCCGGTATATTCGCCTGAAACAATAATCAAGGAAATTGATCGATTCCTTCATGGATAACAAAAGTTCTTCGAATCATTTGAATAATCGTGAAATTCTCACCTATTAAATATCTGCTAATAAGAACGGTGAAAAGTGGTGCGCTACTTTTGATAGTTTCTGTAAAACTAACGGCTACATAATTCAGTGCCACTAGGCCCAGTACGACGGTTGCAAATCTTGTGCATCCAACGAGGATCATATGTTTATAAAAACCTGGGGGTCTCATCAGTCTTGAACTGGTTTTGTACATACCGCATGGAAAATACATTTGTACAAAACCGCATATCGCCGTCATCAACATTTGACACGCACCTGAAAATTCACCGTAAATAATTTGAAATTCAAATAAATTTAAGCACGATGCGCCGCATGTAATTAACGTGTGAATTAGACTCAGGCTTCTTGGGGTTGCATATTTTTTTCTGTGATTACATCGAGGAGATAGAAAAAAAGACTGGAAAAGCTGAAATAAAATTAACACAAATGGCTTTATGTTCTCACCTAGTATGGTCGGATCTCCTTCCATGTACGTGAGAATATATTTATTAAGAAAAAGAGTACAACCGCTGAAGAAGTACCATAGCGTTAAAAACAACAGCGCTCTTGGATTAAGTAGCCCGTCCTTCTTGTCAGCCGCCAGAAGATCAACCTCTTCTCGACTCCTGGGAGTATGATTTTTGACACGAAGTTCGTCATAGAGGAACGGGGTCGACGGATCAGAAGAGGGTTGCGTATAGCTGGTACTTATAGGATTAATATTATCCATGATCATAAAAGATACGAGCTAAAATAACGAACGAAACTGGATGACATAAAAACATATCGTAACTCCCGTCACATTTTGCCACCCTCCAAACGTATAGGGTTCCAACCAATGGATCCCACCTGTCTACACTTTTTGTTTCTTCACGTTTGTATCATTTTATACAGTTCATTGGAAAACTCAGGCGTCCTGTAGATTTATCCATTCGAAAGGCCTTTTTTTGTTTGCTACTAATTTTCTCGAGTCCCCATGTCTCGTCACATATTTTCGATATTATAACCTTCAAACTTCAAATTGGCACATTGACTGCGAAACTAGTTTCACTCTAACGACTCTAACCCAGAAACAACAACCAGGGAAATTTCGGAATGAGATTTTTGGGTTTTTATCATTGCTTTTTTTTTCATACGTGGCGCGACTTATTCGGATCTCCTAACTTATGGGAATGTCGATTTGGTCAGTCTATGTCGAGATTACAGATTTCATCCAGTACAAATAAAAAAAGAATTATATTTATATTACGTTAATCGTGAATTCGTAATTTTGATGATAAGTAAATATAAAATTTGGCAGTTTCTACTGTGTCGTTTGTCGTTCTTTTCAATGCAGTTTTGCGACAACATCGAAATTTCGTGGCGTTCTGTCAGTTACTAGATGGCGTTTGCAATTTGAAAAAAAATGAAAATGGAATGGTTTGGTCGCTCTGAGTTTTCTCACGTTCTTGGTTCTTGATTCCCTATGGTTTCTCCGTTGCTGCTCGATGGTGTAGGGTGAGTGCGGTGTCGTACTCTATTCTGACTATTCTGTTTTTGTGCTCACCTCGTGAATGTACAATTACAAAGGTACAACTTTATTCACAAAATTAAAGTGGCTGGCTCAGCGCCGGTGATATAGTTCAAAGAAATTTACTTTCGCGTTTTACATTGCACGTAAGTATTCACTTTTCTTCGCATCATAAAATCGAATCAACAAGACCACGAACTATCAAAAATAAACTGTTCCAATGAGCGGTGTTTTTTTTTTTTTTTTTTTTTATTCCGTAGAATAAATAAAAACTCTAATTGTCGAAATAAATTGCATGAATTTTTTTAGGATATAAACATTCGTATATTGTACTTAATTCCGTTTGCTAATTTTTAAATTGCTCCAAACCTAACCTACAAATCAAATAACACTTCGGAAATCCGTTGTACTTTATCGTCCTTGGTTCAAACAATTCTTTGACACGACGAACTCACGTCACGGTTTCGGGATTTGCAAGATACTTTGCAATTTACTCAAAGTCCGTTCGTATTTGTTTTCAAAGCTTTGTATTCTCTAATGTTCGGATAAAGAATTTATATTAACGATAACGAATTGAACAGGAGTTTAATCTCTGATTTTTTTATCAATTGAATTGACTCAAACATTCAGATTTTTCCAATGATTAACATGATGCTTTTGAGCAGCACTTGACAGTAATTTTAAATTTCTCGAAATATTTAAATAATTCCTGATTAGCACTAAAATTATTAAATTGATTTGTCTTTTGCTCCGAAGGAAAATTGGATACAATGACGGACTCGAGTGATTTGGATCGGCAGATAGAGCAGCTTAAAAAATGTGAGATTATCAAGGAAGCCGAAGTGAAGGCATTATGTGCCAAAGCCCGAGAAATTCTAATCGAAGAGAGCAATGTTCAGCGTATAGATTCACCGGTCACTGTAAGTATCGAGTCATTAGAGATATCCAAACTTAGAATTTTCTTTGAGTTTCAAGTCTGAAAAACATTTTCAAATCTACAGGTTTGCGGCGACATACATGGGCAATTTTATGATTTGAAAGAATTATTCAAAGTAGGAGGAGACGTGCCCGAAACGAATTACTTGTTCATGGGTGATTTCGTTGACAGAGGATTCTACAGCGTCGAAACGTTTCTTCTCCTTTTGGCCCTAAAGGTAGATGAAGCAAAAATTCAGTTATTCATGAGCTTTTTTTTTTTATGTCAATCAATCAAAATAAAATGTTGTATTTCTTGTTACAGGTTCGCTATCCCGATCGAATAACTTTAATACGTGGCAATCATGAATCTAGACAGATTACTCAAGTTTATGGATTTTACGACGAATGTCTTCGGAAATACGGTAGCATCACGGTTTGGCGATACTGCACAGAAATATTCGACTATTTATCACTCTCCGCCATTATCGATGGCAAAATATTTTGTGTCCACGGTGGTTTATCTCCCAGTATTCAAACACTCGATCAAATTCGAACAATCGACAGAAAACAAGAAGTGAGAATCTCGAAACCGAATTTTTAAGATTTTCATTAAGAAAAATGAATAATTTTACCGGAAACGAGTTGAAATAATCTTCAGTTAAAATTTTCATATTAAATGCCCAAAATACAAGACATTTATCAAATTGCATTGTTCAGGTTCCTCACGACGGACCAATGTGCGATCTTCTGTGGTCGGATCCCGAGGATACTCAAGGATGGGGAGTTTCTCCGAGAGGGGCTGGTTATCTGTTCGGGAGTGACGTTGTCGCTCAATTTAATTCTGCGAATGATATCGATATGATATGCCGAGCTCATCAATTGGTGATGGAAGGTTACAAATGGCATTTTAATGAGACTGTTTTAACCGTGTGGTCGGCGCCGAATTATTGCTATAGGTAAGATCATGTATATGCGAAATAAAAGTTTAAAAAATTGACAGAAAAAAAAAAAAACATGCTAATAATAAATCTTTGATATTCGCAGATGTGGCAACGTCGCAGCAATTTTAGAACTCAATGAACACCTTCAAAGGGACTTTACGATATTCGAAGCAGCGCCGCAAGAGAGCAGAGGAATACCGAGTAAAAAGCCGCAAGCAGATTATTTTTTGTAAACATCGTCGTTATTAATTAATCAGTTCCATAACATTAAAAGTAATTTCAATAAGTTCCCGGCGTTACTTTCGTTTTTGTCCTACTGTTTTTAGTTTTTTTTTTTTTTTTTTTTTTTTTTTCGTTTCTTTTTCAATTGACGCAATCATTATAACACGATGCATTTATAGGCTATTGTAAATGACTGAAGTAATTACACACAACTGGACTCGTATGTGGCTGTAAAAAAAAAAAAAAATGAAAATATACAATTCCGAATGATTGAATACTCTAAACTGATGCAATTTTTTCAATTAATCCCGAATTCCTATCAATTTTTTTTAAATACTCAGACATTTCTGGCGTTTCATGAGAAAGCTGCAACGATTTCAAAGTTTTTCAAGGTTCTTCATCAAAATTTTCTTTCGATATTAATCTCTATTCGCGATAACGCCAATATCATCAACACAAAGTGAGAATTGCGTGACTCTTCACAGTGAAGTTCACAGCTTTTGTTATCAGTCTCGTTTTTGTCGATCGCATAGGTTATTAAAACATTTATCTTTGCAGTTTGATAATAAAATAATTTATTTTCGCAACACGATTGACGATAGCGCTACCGCCGACATGTATAATACTGTACATACAAGTGTTCTTTTAAAATCTTATCACACACACACACACATACGCACGCAGACACGCATTCATTGATATTGAATTTCGTTTAAACGGAAGAATCAACGTTCGTCATTTTCTTTCTTCTTATTAAATTCCGTATACGGATGTTTTCAGGAAAGTTTAGTTGAACGTATCGATCAAGCTCTGTTCCGTCGTCGACAGCAGTCATATATAGATTAAATATAATAATAAAAGAACAACAACAACAACAATTATTACAGCCTTCTTGTAATCTCTCGGGGACTGGGACGTTAAAATAAAGATTTTTCTCACATTCCATCATAAATTACAACGCTGCTGCTGTTTTTTTTTTTTTTCTCTTCACACTCACGAGATTCATTTTTCTATTAAAATATATCGCCAAATAAATCAACGCGCGCGATTCTATAGAGGTTATTGAAAAATCAATAATAATAATGTACTAAAAAGAAAAAAATAACGGGGTTGACCCGCGACGTTTATCATACAATCTCAATACGAGATGGTCAGCGATAAGTACGAAGTTTTTCAAACTAGCCATTGATCGGGCTCATATTAATGATCCTGCAAATGCAACATTCACACGTTCCGTTAAAAATTCTGTTATGTTTTTCTGTAATTAACGTTTCTTACGTCGATCCTCTTCCAAGTTGATTCGCAGTCTTTTCCCATTTGTCAATTGAATCGCATATGGTAAGGTTCGAATCTTGGAACGAGGATTCAAGAGTATCGTTGTAGAAAAAAAGAGGGCTTTTTGGAGTATAGTACGGCTCGAAATTTAGAACGAGAATTCGAGAGTATCGTTGTAGAAAAAAGAGGGCTTTGTAGAGGCGGAGGACGGGGCTTAGCGATCGTGGTAACGAGCAAAGCGACGAGACATCACAATGTCAAACACGTTCCGTTATACATCATCGTAATTGTACACATTAGAATTGTGCATTTGTAAGTTATGATTATCAACGTGAATATTACGAAGGGGTCACGCGTTCGTGGTTTCTTCCTCCGTGCTTATCGCCATCGGTTTTTCTTGAAGAGCCAATTGTCTCGCTCTCTCAACCCACATGTCACCGTCAGCCATGACTCTGGAAAATTTAAAAATACGCTAATCAATGGTCGATCGAGAATAAACAGAAGGGAAAGATAAAAGAGGTGAAGAAAAATGTTGCTCTACTTACCGTCTCGTGTTGTCGCTGACGAGAGAATCCGGGGCACCGTAAACCGGTGGATTCGCGTACGGATCGTAGCCAAGAATTGATAGCATCGGCGCTATTTCGGCCATTTCGTTAACAACGTCTTCAGGTATGTGTCCCGCCCATTTGGTCAATGCCTCCAAATTCACTGGCTTGATTACCTGATCGGAGGATCTTTCCAGTCTGAAACAGTGACTTTTTTTTAGAATTTCGAATCGAAATCTCGTCGATAGACAAATGGAGATGGGAATTTCAATAATTCGGACGTTTTTTTTTTTCATTAATGTCGAATATTTATCGAAATATCGTTTCTCACTTGCTGAGTGGCACGCCACCGGGTTTGTTGATGAATTCCTCGTGATGAAGCACCGACTCGTTCCAAGGTACGTCGAGAAAGATTAAAATTTTTTTCATCCAATCCCGAGGATGAAGGACCAATTGTTCGTACGGCACCATGAGGCATCTGTCGGATCCGACTTCCTTGCACTGCTCGTGCATCGCCGATATCGCGTTGTTCCATTTAGTGAGACATTGTCGGTACGAGGTCAGATCGAATCCCGTGATGGTAACCTGGTAAAATGTGACATAAAAAAAAGGTGAAAAAAAAAGGGCAATAAAAACCGAGATATTTGTGAGCGAATTGTTCGATCGATTCCTAGACTCCGTTGAATAAAACTGAACAAATTCGTGCATCATAATTTTTCAATTATTCAAACAACTACAATCGAATTCTACTACCTTTCGAGAGATAATCGAGTGAACAGTGGCACGTCCATCACGAACCATGAACAGAAATTTAGCATTGGGAAAGAGATCCAGAACGTAAGAGCCCATTTTCAGAGTAAGAGGATCTTTGTTGCACAGCCGAGGCGCAGGTTCTCCGTGCCTAGCTATTATTTCGAGACAAAACGCCGCGATCGCGCTGTCCATTACCTTGCAAACGAGAACTCGTTGTTTTACAATATTTCATCCTATTTAAGAAATCAGAATCGATGAATTTTCAATTTTTATAATTATTCCTGATTCACCTCTTTCGAAATTCCTGCTTCGAGCAATCTCACCGATTCTCTCTCGGATTTTAGCCAATGCGTTCTCATCTGCAAAATTCTTGGGATTACCCTAGTCTCCTGACCGCATCTGTAATACCAGGTCAATCATCGATTATTAACTATTCACAAATTTCACAAATCTTCAAGCATTTAATTCAAAAATCGATAGATTTTCGTTTTAAAGTAAAGCAACTATTTTACTTGAAAATCAATATTTTTTACACACCTCATAAATTCGTATTCGAAATGATCGTCTGATTATAATACCGAGAAATTTTTGACAAATATTTTCTCTCGCTATACTTTGTACACGTTTTACAAATGTACGAATACTTTATATCAAAATCAACAAATTTTGGATCAACGTACCTGACTTCTGGATGAGCATCGAGCATGGCTCTCATAAGGGTTGTACCCGACCTCGGTACACCACCAATGAATATCAGAGGCATATTTCGGTCGTACCTGTACGTTTTATGATCTGATCCACCAACGAATTTCTGGAGAAAATAAAACATCAAATTATATTGTTGAATGAAAAATATTTCCTTCGATACAGAGTTCTATTCCAATTTTATTCATTTGTATTTCTTTTTTCTCATATGCTAATCTCCTGGATGGGACCATCCCCTCTAGGCTTGTAACTGGGTATATACCCGTCAAATTTATAAATAAATAAATTCATAATTAAATAAATAAATAAATTTATAAATAAATAAATTCATAATTAAATTAATAAATAAATTTATGAATAAATAAATAAATTTATAAATAAATAAATAAATTTATAAATAAATAAATTAATAAACAAATAAATAAATTAATTTATAAATAAATAAATTTATAAATAAATAAATTTATAAACAAATAAATTTATAAATAAATAAATTTATAAATAAATAAATAAATTTATAAATAAATAAATAAATTCAGAATTTATATCTCTATTTTTACACGTCAATTGTCACGAGTGTTTTAAGCTGTGCTGAACCGAAATAATTCGAGTTCGATTGCCATCGAATGAGCTACAGCGTGTCATTTGAATGATAGAAATGAAAATATTGACGTTCCGTTTCAAGAATCGAGGCTGAACTTTTAATAGAAATTTTGCTGGATCTCCAGGTTCGTTCATCGACCAAAATCTCGTTTAGACGAAAATATGGTGGATTCGACTGTTTTTTTTCTTCCTTTCTTTTATTGAACTAAATTTTTGTCCAATCAAATGATATTTTGTTCGATGAACAACATTTTTATGATTTCTACGGGTTGAAGGTCAATTGAGGTGTTCGATGGACTGTCCAGAGGTAAAGAAATGAAAAAAATTCGATAAAATTTCATAATAAAAAAGCAAATAAAAGCGTATGTTTCCAGTGCGACGATACTCACTTCTTTGGCGAGCATGATCGAGCTCGGAGGTTCTTTACCAGTGCGACAAATGATGCCAAGTTGATAGAGTGCAAAAAAAAGTACGAGGGCGAGGAAGCATACGATGGGGCCTCTGCGGCTACCGCCGCGATTCGAAAGAAAAGACATTTTCGTGGAAATTTGTTTCCACGAGCAGTCCAAATAGCCGCTGTTTCCTGCCCTCTTCGGGGTGATGCGATCGACGTTGAGAGTCGGTCGTCGCGACAATTCAATCGGACACTAAGTCATCCTTCCTGAAACAGATATAGGAGTAAATATAAACGTTGTTTGATCGATGGTCGGTGAAACCGATTAATTTTCGAGAAACTTCCTCTCCCCCCCCCTTCCCCCTCCCTCTTCTCCCTGCCCTGTCACCACACGCCTCCGGACTCGAATATCAATTAATCAAAAGGGAACTGGGCACTGGTTCGTGAATTAATAATCGTCACAGCGGTCGCGGAAGGTTTCATATCGGAAACAACCGCGATGGGGACGAGGGCGGGCTCGGGGAAGGAGGCGACTAAAGTCATTTGTCGCTCGGATGACGACCGAATCTAACTCCGGGGATACTGTTGTCGCACACCCTTCCAACCCATCTCGACTTCATCCCCGCAGCGACGTACAGACACGCTATATATCTCATCGGCCAAATGAGAATCGCACTCTATTCTCTCTCTCTCTCTCTCTCTCTCTTTTTCGTATTAGCTCTCCCTCTCCCTCTCTCTTTCTCGCTCTCTTTTCGGCTTTTGCTGTCTCTATCTTTCTTTCTCTCGCTCTCTTTCTCGTGTCTGGTTTAGCGACAGTGCACCTAGGAATATATAGAGCGGATGAGATCACGTATCTCAAAGGATTTTTCACACGATGCGGAAATCCCTCTGACCTACTTACGGCGTTTCAAAGTTCACATGGTTTAAATATAATTAAAATATCCCGACATTATTATTATCATTATTATTTTTTTTTTTTTATTCCGGATCTGTTAAATTGGCAGTATAATTATGCTCATTCAGTTTGCTAGACTTCCTGAAGCAGTGCCAAATTGGTTTGATGAATAATAATGGGGATCGAGATAGCGAGAATGAAGTTCGACGGTGTAAAAATTCGCATCGTCGTAAAATAAAATAAACGGAAAAAAAAATGTAACGGACATTCTCGAATTTCGTAAATTGCCAAGATTTTTTGGTGACTTTATAAATGGATATTTGAAACGGTGCCAAGTACAATTGACAGTTTTTGTTTTGTTTTGTTTTTTTTTGTTTCGTAGCCGGAGAACGTAGATATGAATGTTGAGCGACATGAAGAAAAAAGAGAAAAAAATTTCGTCGGGATTCGAACGATGCGAAGCTTCAACCGTATTTTCCACGTATTTTTCTTTTGTTTTATTTTTATTTCTCTCTTTCTTTCTTTCTTTGCTATTCTCACCCTCCTCCGCGCTCCTCGAGTCTGATCGACCTTTTCTCTACCCCGTTCCGCTGCTGCTTGCCTACAGCGTTTGTATACATATCGCGAGAGTACGTTTTCAACGGAAAAAAAAAGCACGCAGCAACAGCAGCGCCCCAATTGGATGGGAGGAGGGAAGGGGAAAAAAAAACAGAACAAAACGGACGTCGAGTACGCGGATTCCTCCCTGGAGAGCGCCACGGTAATTGGACGCGCGTGTTACGCGCGTCCGATTATATTTTTACGTCCCCGCTAGAAGCCTACCGGATTCGCTTCGCTCGCCCCGGACATTTGTTTCGGCAAATTTCCCGCCTAAAATTTTTCGTTTATTTACCTTAAAAAAGAAACTGTTGAAAAGTGAGAAAAAATAATTGTTAAGTAGCCGAAAAAAAAGTACAAATTCGCGATTATCGACGAACTTAACCTACAAAAATAACCAAAATATATTTCGTTTCATCGAACCTTTGTTCATTAGCCGTTGAAAGAAAGCATTACCGCCACCTTTTTCTTCGCGCCCTCCCCAACCCTCTCGCTGTGTCCCAAGCCGCCTCCGGCGACTCCGCCCATCCACTCTGGCTTTTCAACACGATCGTAAAACTCCTCCAGGATCTCTCGGCTCTTCGTGTCACACCTCTAACCCCCGGCACGTATAAACCTTCGTATATATCTATGTACGGCGTGCTAATCTCCGAGACGTTCTCATTAACGAGACCAGATGCAATTTTCCAACGTTTCTCATCTCTCTACGTGCTACGCTAGGCGCTACTGTTCAATTTGCAGCTTGATCGATCACTGGACACCCCTTGAAGCGATCCATCAGTCGTGGATTCGGCGAAAACCCTGGCGCATACTTTTCTTCGAAACGGTCGAAATTTCTGAGAAAAATAGACGTTACTCGATCGCCTTTTTTCATCGAAAAATTAAATGTCATTTTTGTTTTTATCGAAATGTCGAGTTTTCTTGAGAATTCGGAGAAAATCTCCTGCATCTTCAACTTTGACATTTGATTTTACAGAAATAATACATTTATTACAGCTCTTGAATAGAGAACGGAATGACATAAATTTAACAACATTCGAGATCGGGTTCTTGGATGACTTTCGCAGAATCTAAAAACACTTTCAATATTATCTCGAACCTCGTGGAATCACGGATAAAATGGGTAAAAAATATTCTACGATTGCTCAAGAATATATTCTAGAATTACGAGAAATTTTTTTCATACTACATGAATCATACGAAAAAATGGAAAAACTTTCGGATCGATTTGTTCCAGAAAATCTAAAAAAAAAAAACGTTACACCATTCCAGCTCGTCAGTTTTTCATAATCTTGAAATGATCTCAGGTTTCTTCTCAATATTTTTGAAACACGATAGAATTACTTGGATATTAAAAAGTGATAAAAATGTTTGATGATTTCGTGGCAAACAAGTAGGCAAAAGGGTTGGCACACTTTCGAAAAAACCGATTGCTGCCAGACAGATGATACGAGATAAGTAGGTAAAATGAGGAAAGCACAGAAATAATCAAAAAACTGTTAATTTTTCTAATCTTTCTCAAATAATAAATAAATAAATTTAAAAATAACATTCAGCGTTTTCTGTCAAGCCAAAATGCCCACTTTGCATGGATTTTCTACAAAAAAATCTTTAGCTGTATATTAAATAAAATTATTTCGATGAAAAAATGTTTGAAAAAGTTGATGAACACGAAAATTGATATTTTTTTTTTAGATAATTCACTCCCAATAATTTTAATACGCCGAGTCCCATGTGTACTCAAGTGTTGATATTCTATTTCAATCGACTCCGTCAACGTGTAACTAAAATCTGTCGCTCCCGATACGAATGTGTGCTCAATTTTTGATATTCAGGCGTCATACTTCTGCTGCGTTTTGACTCTACGTATATAATTTGAAAGAAACATCATAAGTTGAAGCACCAAGTGATACGGATGCGTATTTTTCGTGAGTGTTTATTCAGTTGGTAAAGTGATCGTTCACCGATATGTCACGATCAGAATTACATCTTATGCATTTTTTTTTCATTCGTAATTTAATCATAAACAGAAAAATTTATTACTGGTACAACGAAAATCAAATTTTCGGATATGAACATTTTTTTTTTCAATGAAAATACAAGTTCACGAAATATATTCTCATTTTTTTAACATAACTTCGAAAGGTCAAACGAGTTAAAAAAAAATCACAAGAAACAATAATTTTTTGATGAGCACAATTGAATTAAAAAAGGACTAGAAAACATATCGATCGCGCGATAGGAGGTTAGACATTTTGGTCATCGATGTCCGCGGCTCGCATTTCCGGCGATTTTATAAAATTCCAAGAATTCTTTTTTTCGTTACACAGCGCGCGCGAATCTACGGGGAAGGCGCGATAATCGGACGCGCTCGGTACTATTCGTCATGAGTCGCAAAAGCTGTCATGGCGTTTTACGAGCCGGCTTGAACTCGTCGATTTTTTTTTTTTTTTTTTTTTTTTTTTTTTTTTTTTTCAATTATATTTTGGTTGTCATTTCGAATGGAAATGAAGGATAATTCGTGAAATGAATGCAGCATAATTGCTTCGATCGAAATCGATCGTCGTTTTCGTATTTATCGAGCGTGTTCGATATAAAAACTGTAACCGAGCCGAGCGTGACGTGCGAGAACGATGTGTTATAGGTTAGTGTGCCCGTTGGCGGTTCAATTCGCAATTACACGGATTATATGTTTTTTTTTTTTTTTCTTCAAAGTCGAATAAATATTAATTGAGGATCAACGAGAGAGAAACATGATTTTCACGGGAATTAATGTCTCGCGGTCACCACCCACAATTTTTCGTACGTTTGCAAACTGCATTCTCGAAAAAAAATATGAAAAAATCTCGCAGTTATTTCAGTCGTTTTGCATCGAGGATGGGGGGGGGGGGCAATGGGCAATAAAAAAGTTATCAATTATGAGAGTAATTTCTCGAGTGCGCTAACTGACGCGAGGGGGGGCGTGGGAAGTGGCCGACGATGAATATAATTATCGAATGAGCGGCAACGACCAGTGGTTTCGCGGTCGGCGCCTAGCCGGGATGAGCTTACAGCGAAAACAACGAACGGGAGAGAGACAGAGCTCTCCGCGTGGTCGCGATCGAGATGTTGATTCATAGCGGCTTCAGCCCGGCTCTCGCACTCTCTCTCTCTTTCTCTTCTTGTTAAAACTCTAATCCGCGCTCCTTTTGTTCTCGCTATAGTTTGCCTGGGCGATTAATCGCGAAGCAATTGGACCAGAGTTTTTAGAAGAGATGGCAGGTGCGCGCGAGTGGATTCGGGAAGGGAGAAAATAATGGGAAAAACATGAAAAATCCATAAACACGATAAATACGAGTAAATTCTGATGAATTTTGTGTCTATCACATTTTTCTTAATAACAATAACAAAAACAATGTTAATAATGATTGAATAAAATTTGTGTGAACGACAGTAATTATTGAAATTGTTATTGCTCCCATCTTTCCTGAAAAAAGCGTCTAAACAGGCCTCGAAGTTAAAAAAAAAAAAAAAAATTACGAAAAATCGCAGCAAGTTGCTAGAAAAAACCGATAAAAAGCACGGTTGTTCGTGTTCGCGCGATTCGAGAGATCGTACGTGTAAGTACTACACATCGCCGAAGGGACGAGGCTGAGATCTCGCAGAGAGGGTGAACTCTCGAGTCGCCCCGAAGCTGTACATGCGTGGTATAGTCATTGACGCATCAGGTGTCAGTCACCTCTCTCGACTCTCGTCTTCGTGTTTCAAGAGACACCATGTACACGCACACAGGGAAAAAAAACGAGCTTGTAGATCGAGAGAGAGAGCATTAAAAGAGAAGAGTTAGACTCGACTCTCTCTCTGGTTATAAAAGTTACTTGATTGCTTTTCAAAACCGATTTCCTATTTATGCATTGCGATAAAAATCAAAGATTCTCAACGAGGATGATCGTGCTCGACCGCTTTTCACGACGCTTCGAGTTTAACGAGACACGATGGAATATTTAGTAAGGCGAGATGGAAATAGGAAGAAAAGAAAAAAAAAATAACTCACCCGATTAGCGTTGTTTCTCACGACGATGTGCACGACCGAACGACCTTTTCTTCAGCACGACCTTTTCTCCCTCGAGCCAACAACGAATCGGTTGTTCTCCCTCTATACTATCACCTACTCTCGATTGAGAGTATCCTTCGTGTTTTTTTTTCCCCGATCGACGAATTTTCACGAAAATTTACTTATTAAGAGTTGGACGCGCGCGGTAACGAGATATTTTAAGGAAAGAAACGGTGAATCAACACTCGCGCGGTCAAGCAGAAGTACAGTAATAAACTGTAGGGATAGGATATGTCGCCGCTGGTGACAGAAGTCACAGAATAGACTACTCGGTTTTGCGGATCAGCTGCTACTGATCGCCCGTACCTCGGTGCTCTCTCTACTATCGTCGTCTGCCTATCGAGCAGCGCCACTGAACGCGACCACTTGCTCGGCTGCTTCGCTCGCGCGATAACCGACCGTCCCTCCCCCGCGCCCTCCCACTATTCATTATTACCAAAGCACTGCACGAATCAAGTAAACGACTCCATTACAATTTCGATTTTTATTTCTTCTTTTTTTTTCTTCTCACGATTTCAGAGTTTGTTTACAAGTTGGAACGATAAGTGCAAATGTACTATCGGGAACTGAATTTTCATTCGACCGAAAGAGATTTTGAAACGTAAACATTGCGACGACGATTGCCTGATGGGGGCAGGAGGAGGGCGGGGGACTTTTTTCTACCAAGAATTTTTTCGTCTGCTTTTTTCGATACCTGTTTTAACGGTTTTCCGTTATGCTCGCGTGACAGCAATACAAAAAAATTGTTCGACATTTTTTTTTCATTGTTGACATTCACCAAGCGAGTCTGTAATTATGACAAAAAATTCCGGGCTTCCATTTTAATTTAATCAAAATAAAACAAAACAAACGTGTTTTTGCAGGTTAGAAAAGTTTATCTCTGGAGTTCCGGAGTATTCTCTTCTCGCTCAGAATTTTTTTTCGTCTACTTTTTAAACACCTGTCTCAATGTTTTTCCGTTACGTTCGCGTGACAGCGATATAAAAAAAAACGTTTTTTTGTTCCGCTAACGGTCGACGAGTGAGTCTATGATCAAGACAAAAGTTTCCGGCCTCGTATATATTCACACGAAATCGAAGAAAAAAAAACAACAGGGAAAACGTTACTTTATAGGTTAGGCGTTCTAGGAGTGTTTGGAGCCAACTTCGAAACACGTTCCTCGTTTATTATGAACGGAGATTCGTTGATATGTTATAAACATTGCAGTGATAAGTCGATATTTTGTAAAAAAGTTCCAATCGCATGTCCATTGTGTAAAACCGTAGTGACGCGTTATCTGGTCGAACCTTTTAAAATTCCGTGTCCCTTTGCCAAAGCTTCGGAAAATCCTTGCGCTCTCGTGGTTAAACCATCTTTCGGTAATTTTTTACAAGATTACAAATCGACGGACGATTTGCACATAGGATTGACGAATTCGGTGGGAAAGATATTTGAGTTCGATGCTCGTGGTTTGACGATCAACGATTTGACAGAGTGGAAAAATAGCTTGATTATAAATACGTCAATACCTGAATCATGGTACTCGCGTTGGGACGAAGTACTCGACGAATTGTGCACCGGACCGAATTGTAAATTAGTCAATTATAATTCAACTTCGTACAATTGTTTTGATTTTGTTATGGACTTTTTGACACTTCTCAATTACACGGATTTGACGTATACCGATAAAACAGCACTGTGCAGTTTCTTCATATTGCCAAAGCTGCGAGACGCCCTCAGATACGTTTCTTTGTACAGGAATCTACAATCGAACGAATATTACGTCGCTGCTTGAGATAAAAATTCTTTAAAACAAATAGAAAAAAAGACAAAAATGGCTTTTGGAATAAGCAGGCTGGAGCAGCGCTTGCCAAGAACTTTGTCGAGACTCGGCTTTGTTCGGCAGCAGTGTACAAATGTGTGCGAAGATAAATTTGACGTGGTAGTCATCGGCGGTGGGCATGCCGGAACAGAAGCCTGCGCCGCTGCCGCTAGAACCGGCGCCAAAACTCTGCTTGTCACCCACAAAAAAAATACGGTTGGTATGTTCTTCGACAGTTTTCAAATTTCACCTCCGTTTCATGAACATTAATCCAAAACCATTTGTTTCCAGGCGAAATGTCTTGCAATCCCTCGTTCGGAGGAATCGGCAAAGGTCACCTGATGCGAGAGGTCGACGCTTTGGACGGTCTTTGCTGTCGGATCTGCGATCTTTCAGGCATTCACTATAAAATCATCAATCGCAGTAAAGGTCCGGCGGCTTGGGGTCTTAGAGCTCAAATAGACAGAAGCTTGTACAAAAAACATTTGCAGGAAGAATTGTTCGGTATGGAGAAGCTGAGTGTTTGGGAATCGTCCGTTCAAGATATTATGCTGGACGAAGACTCAAATTGTCGAGGAGTTATTCTCGGTTAGTTACAAACCAAAGATTTCTAACATTAAAAATAATTAAGATTTGCTCATTTACGTTTACTGATTTCATAATTACAACTCGCAGAAGATGGAACAAAAGTGAAGAGCGACGCGGTGGTCGTTACAACCGGAACTTTTTTGAAAGGACAGATAAACATTGGATTAGAGAAACGTCCTGCGGGACGAATGGGTGAGAGGCCAAGCGTAGCACTGGCCGAAACTTTGGAACGTCTTGGTTTTCGAATGGGAAGATTAAAAACTGGCAAGTACCGACGATTCCTTAAAATTTTCCTCAACATCGATCGTAAAGTTTTTTTTTTTTCCCCAAGAATGAGAGACTCAATTAATAAGAAAAATGTTTTTCTTCAAATGAAGGAACTCCTCCTCGTATAGCGAAAAGTACAGTTGATTATTCACGCTGCGAGTTGCACTTGGCTGACGAGAATCCAGAGCCATTTTCTTTCATGAACGAGCGAGTTTGGATCGAACCGAGCGAACAATTGCCGTGTCACATGACCCGAACGAATGACGGGGTAGCGAAAGTAATCAGAGACAATTTACACTGCAATTTACACGTTACTGAGGAAATAACCGGACCGCGATATTGTCCCAGTATTGAAAGTAAAATTCTGCGTTTCGGGCTGATCGAGCATCAGGTGTGGCTCGAACCAGAAGGTCTCGATTCGGATTTAATTTATCCGGCTGGTCTCTCGTGTACTTTACCGGAAGATAAACAAATCGAGCTCGTCAGATGTATTCCGGGTTTGGAAAAAGCTGAAATCGGTAAATCGACGAGATTTTATTTCTCACACTCTTTTTCCTAGAATTTCTTAAAAGCAAAAATCTTTCTGTTTCTACTTTTTGTGTTTTCTTCGTATCATAGTTTTGCAAAAAATGTAATAATATTTTGTTATTTCAGTGAGGCCTGGATACGGTGTCGAGTACGATTTCATAGATCCTCGAGAGCTGAGCAACGAGCTCGAAACTCACAAAGTTTCGGGCTTGTTTCTCGCGGGTCAGATAAACGGAACGACCGGTTACGAGGAAGCAGCAGCGCAAGGAATAATTGCAGGAGCAAACGCAGCTGCGAAGGTAAAAAAAAATGGCAAATTCTATCTCACGTTTTTGTGAACGAGCTAAATTCATTGTTTCATCCGGCTGCAGGTACTGAAGAGAACTCCGCTGACGGTCGGTCGTACCGAAGGTTACATCGGGGTGCTTATCGACGATTTAACGTCGCGCGGTACTTCCGAGCCTTATCGAATGTTCACCAGTCGCTCAGAATTCCGATTGAGTCTACGACCCGACAACGCCGATCTTCGACTAACGGAAAAAGGTTTTCGAACCGGTTGCGTTTCGGAGGAGAGAATAAATGAAACGAGAAAAATGCGTTTGCGGTTGCAAGAAGGCCTGAAACTTTTGAAAAGCGTTGAAAAAACGCCTCGAGACTGGAGGTTCCTTATAAAATTGAGTAAAACGAAAAATCATGCGACTAAAAGTGCCTTCGATTTGCTGAAACTGACTAACGATCAATTCACTTTTGAGCAACTCGTTCAAGTACTGCCTGAAGTCTTTGGTCATCTTGGCGGTGATACGAAATTGTCGAAAAGACTCAAGGTATTCAGTTTTTTTCTTACCACGTTCTTATTTTCAATGTTAAACGCCCAGCAGCCATTGCGTAGAAGCACGATTAATTCTTTGTGTCTTTCCAGATTGAATCTATTTACGAAAACTCTATCAAGAACCAAATGAATCACGTTTCGGAAGTTAAACGTCACGAAAGTATGACAATCCCTCGAGACATCGATTATACCAGGTTTTCGATCAATTATTCTCAATTCGATTGTCAATCGTGGCAAAAATATAAATCCTTCAATCTTTTTTTCCTCAAAAATTGTTTAAAAAAATTCTGGAAAAGACGATTTGTATTTGGATCCAAAATTTGTATCAACAAAGTCTCTCAATAGCTGATAAAAATTGTTGTGTTTCAGTTTAAATTTATCGACGGAGGATATCGAGAAATTAATATCGTTTAAACCATCCACGGTGAGTCGCCCATTGATTATTTTGTTTATCATTGTTCATCCGGAGGAAACAATGAAATAATCGTTTGTTTATTGTCGATGTCGTTGTGGCTGGTTGATCAATTATTATAATCGTTTGTTGACAGATCGCTGCGGCCAATAGAATTCCGGGTGTGACTCCCGTCGCGATAATGCGACTGGTATATTTCATTCAACAAAACATCGAGAGTTCGAGCTCCAATGTATCGTGCGATACGTAAATATTCTCGGAATATTTATTCAGACTGTACAAATTTTAGCATGAATATACAAATGGTGTTTACCATGCTGAAAAATTGGCCAACGCGTAAGACGAGCCAAGATTTTTCTTTTTCTTCATCGGCGGCTGTTCGCCACCGCCAGTGATTGCCGCTGTGTTCTCCGGCCTGTAAAAATGTTAAATTATTTCGAATAATCGAGAATTCATAAATTTATTGATAAATATAGTTATATTATTGAATTTGAAATAAAACGTACTTCAAAGAATCATTCGGTCCAGCAGTGCCGCTCGTTTTGATATATTTTCCGGCGCCAGATCGATAAATTTTCGAAATATTGCTAGTCTCCGCTCGATCGATGCGTCGTTGTCTCTTCGCTTCTTGCTCAGCACGCTCGAGCTCAGCTGCTCTCTCAGCCGCCAATTGTTGATCGGCTTCCTGATAAGGATCGACGAATACTTGAGCTCTTTGTAAAATAATATCTTCGATCGGTCTGTCCTTGTTGTCGACTTCGATTTTTTCCATCGCGTTCAACGTCTCAAGACCTCCGACTATTTTGCCGAAAACCGTGTGTTTTCTATCGAGATGACGACACGAACGAAACGTTATGAAGCTGGGACAATGGAAAAAACGTTAATGATGTCAATTTCTTCAATTCCATGACTATTTTTGAAATAGTGTTGATAAAAGAGGTTCTTACAATTGCGATCCGTTCGTGTTTGGGCCAGAATTTGCCATCGATAAAATTCCACGACCTTGATGAATCAAATTTGGTTTGAATTCATCCTCGAACGGTTTTTTCCAGATGGAAGTGCCACCGTTGCCTGTATTGGTAGGATCGCCACCTTGGATCTGTAAGAAAATTATTATTTTGGATAAAAGATTCAAATAATTCTGAAAGATTGTAAAACTTACCATAAAATTTCGTATAGATCTGTGAAATTTCGTCCCGTCGTAATAACCAGATTGACAATGTTTCAAAAAATTTTCACACGTTTTTGGAACAATGTCGCAGTGCAGCTCGACATTCAGGGCTCCGAAATTTGTCAAAACTCTCACGTAGCCTTAACAAAAAAGAAAATGTGCATTAAAATACTGGATGAAAAAAAGAAAAAACACATTTTACCAATTTCCATATGATTTTACCCTTTTTCTTCACACGTTCGTAACGCACAGAATCCTCAGCGATGACCGCCGCTTCGTGAACAGTTTCTCTGGGCATAACCGTCGACGTGAAACCAGCAGCCACTGCACCCGTCGAATAATGAGCCTGAATTTTGAATTCCATTAAAATTTCAATCATATTTGGAACAAATATTGATTATTCAAGGCACGATGATCAGATACAAACCGCGTTGAACTTGTCAGCTTTCTCTTTCGGTCGAGCTTCCTTCGATTCCGGAGCTTTGTAGTCCCTCTCGAGTTCAGCCAAGATTTCTTTCGTCTCGGTCGAAACTGTTTTGAGCTTTGCGTTGGGATCGTTTCGTTCTCGAACAATTTCTGGACGAATGAAAACATAAAAATGTAGAAAATATTCATGTCGCAGTAGAATTTTGATTTTTTCCTATCGCACCTTCATCTTCCACTCGTAAATTATTCTTGACATGATGGAATGTTGAAATATTGAACTTCCTCGGATCGTTGGGATTCTGTATGGTAATCAGATCTTTTCTAATAAAAGGTTCGTCGTTGACAAGATCCTTCCAGTTTTGCGTTTTTATGTTCAATTGCTCTACCGCCTAGAAAAATAGTAAAATATGTTTCTAATGAAAAAAGTATATCATAAAAAACCAGTAGACAACAATAAATATTTCCAAATTGAAAAAAATAAGAAATGATAAAACTGTCAAATGGAAACTTTCAAGATTAAAATTCATCTGCGTTTAGTTTAAAAATGTCAATAATTGACTTGTTAGCCAAGAAATTCTTATCGATATTGCAAATATTTTGGCTTACCTCCCAGGAGAACACATTTCCAGTGGTTTTGACGGCGACGATATGTGAGTGTTTGGTAAAAGGTTTGAACAGAACAGGGCAATGATATTGATCATCTGCATTTTTGTGAAAATTCAATTTGATAAGAGATTTAAGATCAAAAGGTTTGCCGGTGATAGGATTGTGTTTGAAGTGTTTGACGTAAGTGACGATTGGTTGAAGTTCGAAAACATTGCCGGAGGAGTCGCAGTAAGGATGTTCGAAGGGTTGCAAACTGAGACAACAATGATCGAAGGGCAATCGTCTGAAGGTTGTGTCCTCGGTGTCTTCGGACGTGCCAGCTTTTTTGCCTCCGTAGAGAGTCGTCCACTCCGTGTACGTCAAGTACCTGCACAAGATTCAATCGGTTTTTCGAAAGGCAAAAATGGTGCCAATTCCTAGAAAGATACAAAAAAATTGTTCAGTAAACTTACATTTTGTCCTTCTGATGCTGACGTTTGCCCATTTTGATATATTTTTATTGTTTCGTTGTTTGAGGTTACGTTATACGATTGGTCGTTGGTTTCGACGGAGCATAAAATAAATATCGAGCCTATAAAATAGAACGGACCGAAAAAAAAATAAAAATTCCGGGATTACTATCTTATTTTCAAGTAAATGAAATAAAAATGTGTTTTTGAGATTGTTTCTCGCAGCAACGTCAAGCAAAAGCTCGAGAATATTTACTCGTATCGGTCTATATATACAGGTTTCGAAATTTCGAAGGATCAAAAGCGTCATCTGTCGTTTTTTTCACCAAATTAATATCGAATTCTGTCAAATGCAAGCAAAGAAGGATTTTTTAAAAAACTCAAACGTCCTGCAGCCTGAATAATCATTTTCACAGCCGTGCTACATCGAAATAACCGAAAATGATTGTTCGTGAATAAGAAAATGATAGACATTCGACTTTTTGAAACGAAATTGTTTCTCGTAACGAGTAAAGTTTTACGAATTTCTATTTGTATTCCTATAAAACCACGTACATACTGAAATTTGCATGTATTATTCATCCCACGATCACGAAACCTTTAAAAAATTGATATTTCCGTCATAACAACATCGATGTGGGGATATCTCAGGAAGTTATTAGAGTCAGAGATTTGAAATAAAATCCTGCAGAGAGCTGAGACGAGAAAAATAAGAGAGATGAGGGTGAGAACGGTGGGGGCGCAGTCGCACATCTTACACATATCCGCACACAGAGGGGCGGAGTCCTTAGAGTTTTCGGGCAATAGGCTCTCTGCATTTTATTATACATGTATATACTCACGTGTGCATAATAAATATATACGCATGTATGTAATATGCATCTATGGCTAAATATATGTATATTTTGGATGCATTCCAAGTAGATACACACAGGCAAATATACGTACAAATATATTGCCATATATTTATTGAAATATATATATGTACTTATATGGTGGCAAATCTCCGGGGACGAGTGTATAACGAGAATGGTACGAAGCTCTGGCTCGCTGTAAAGGAGAGATGAAAAATAAAATCCAAGAAATCGACGTATAGAAAACGAGCGAGGAGAGAAACTAGCATCGTGAGCCAAAAGCTCTCTCTCTCTTCTCTATTCTCGAGTCCGGAGAGGGATAAATAAGCTTCTCTGTGGCTCTGAGAGGGAGAAAGAGAATAGTCGAAGCTCGTGGTCCACACACACACACACGTTCGTCGGGCTCTTTCGCACGTTAGCTTCCCCCTTCCCTCTCTCTCTTTCTCTCGGTGTCTCTGTACGTTCGTGCATGTGTATTGTACGTGTGTGTTACGCGCGCGTGGTCCACAAGCTCCCAAGATCAAGCTTTAATCGATCGCGGGGACTATCACGGGGTGTACGGAGAGAGCCAGTAACGTCGCGGCATCCGGTCACGCACCGTCGAGCAAAATAAAATAAAAATCAAAACAACCAACGCTCTCGCGATCTTAATGACTCTTCGTGTTTCTCTCGCTATGTGCGTTCGTTTTTTTTAATATATCTTCAGACTTCAGACATTTCGTCTACGATGTTTGTTCAACGTTTTTTTCAATTTTCTATCTGAAATCCTGCGGTGAAGTGATTTGTAAATTATGATTTTTCGACCGTTGTAAAATTCGAGTGAGAACAATCGCGATTCGTATTGTGCAATAGCTCGAGATTCCGGAAACTGCGAATCTTTTATCCCTCGACTGCGTCGAAAATTCGTCGTTTCTTTTCTTTTTTTTTTCTTTCCTTTTCAAATGAGATAAACAGACGTTTTTTTTTCCTCGTGAACAATTTCTCGCTACCTGAAACACATTGCGCGAGGATTATTTTGGAATCTAGTATTTTCTGAGTGTAACGGAATTGTTGTTGTTGTTGTTGTTGTTTTTTCTTTGTTTTGCGCGTCTCTTTGCCGCATCGCGGAATTCGAAGAAAGTTTTTTTTTGTTTTTCCATTGGAACGAACGTAATCTTCAATTTCAATATGTCGAAGAAATGAGATTTTGTGAAGAAAAAGTTTGAAAGCACATGTTCGTTTTCGGTCGATGATTCGGAGAAGCTGATTGTTTCGTTATTTTTCGTTGACGGAGAAAAGATTTCGCGTGAATTTTTATGAATTTTCCGAAGCTTCGAAACTGTGCGAGGATAGAATTCGTGGAAGTTGAGAATACTGAGTCCAATAACGAGGCAGGGGTGGCAAGGGAAAGAGAGAGAGAAAGAGAGGGAGCTAGGATTTTTCACATCGGCGAGTAGGATCGAAGTGTGGCTATCGAACGAAGGACGACGCTCTGGCTGAAGAAAAAGTCCTTGAAAACGAAAGGACCGGAGTACTATGAACGAAGCTGTCTCGATTACGGCGGCCATCACAGGTAAATAAAGAGAGAGAAAAAAAAAAGCAAAAAGTTATAAGTTCGGTGAAAGAAAGAGAGAAGAAAAAAAGATCGAAAATCGTGAAATAAAATGAATAATAAATGCGGTTTCGTCACAATCGAATTCGAAATGACATTGGCGGACGTTAAATTTTTTAACACTTGAAATATCTATAGAAGGGGGGGGGGGGGAGGAGGAGGAGGTGTGCTGGCGGTGGAAAAAGTGAGAAAAAAAATCACCCTTGGTATTCGCGCATGCACGAATTTTACATCCATAAAATATCTATACGTGGACCGTTGGATTCTCTTCTTCTCGTTTATCGGGCCACTGGGGCAGATATTAAAACCCAACGGAGCGTGACGCGCGAAAGGACCGCCTTGCGGAATTTCTAGCGGGTAGAAAAATCGAACGCCATAGCGTGAGAGCTTTTAATGATTTTTTTTTTTTTTCTATTCTGTCAAATGTCTCGAACGCGCGTGCAGTTATTCCGGTGTCGAAAAATTAAGCGATCTTTATTTAATTTCCGTTTTTTATCACTCAATACACCGCTTTATTGGTTGAATTGAGGTTTTCAGTTGGACGAACAGGCATGAGTTCTCGTCGGCAATTCGCTTTTTCCCTCTCTCTCTCTCTCTGTTCTCGTGCTTCAGGATCTACGTCTCCCTCAACTCGATAATTTCTGTCCGGCATTTCGATTCGTAGCAATGCATATTATTTTTATTTCATCGATCAACGATTTTGAGTAAGAGAATTTTTGTTCATTTCGTTCAAATTAATTTCGCTTTTTTTTTTCCAATCGTTAATTCTTATTCTGCAAAATCAGTGGTCGAAAAATAAAAAAAAATCGTTTCTGTTCTTCGTATTATTTCTGTTATTTCAGAGCAGTTAAAAATTTTCTAAAAATATAATTATTTTTTCAAGCCCGATACAAGATTCGTGTATTCCAATGTTTTTTTTTCTCTTCCTTTCACATTCGTTTCGTCGTTTCGACTGATGGATGGCAAAGAACGAGAAAAGAAAAAAAAACATCGCCGCGAATATCGCTTCGAGAGTTTTTCTGTTTACTTTTAGCTTTTCTGTTTACTTTTTCTTCGGACAAGTGTCATTAGCACAAAACCGGCGTGATCGGCTCGTTTACATCGCTTACGGAATATAGCAAAGGGCTCGTTTTGTAACCGTTTCTCATTTAATAATTCTCGGTATAACCGGATGTAAGCGCGAGCGAGCGAATCACAGAGAGAGAGAGAGAGGGAGAAAGCAAGAGAGATTGAAAAGAGAGTGAAACAAGATGAAGCGGAAATTACGGGATATTGGAGAAATAGTTATAGCATTTCCATCGGTTAAGGCATCCCTGTATCGGAGACAGCTCGTCACAGCTGACTCATTCGATTAATATGAAAAAAGAAAAAAAAAAGTAAAAAAAAATAAAAAAGTATTTCGCGAGAGTGTTTTATTAGTTTTATTTCAAAAGTATCGATACACGAGAGAGTAAGAATGAAAAATCGTTAAAAACGTCAAAAGTATTGAGAGACTAGAGGATTTTTCGAGTCGAAATAAATCGTAAATTCGTCGAATACGATATAAATAAGTGTGAAAATCGTTCGAATTCCAAGAAAAAGCTGAATATTCGACGAAAAAAAGATGGTCGCCGAAACAAAATTTTGCGAATTTTATGACGAATAGTCGGAATTCGTTAACGGATATATTCGAGCACTGAATTTGAGAATAAAAAAATAAAAAAGAGGTAAACGCTGGAACAGAGAGGATGGTAAGACGAAACGAGCTTTAGTAACGCTAGCAGCGAGACTCGGCTTTATTACTGTCTGACCGAGCTACACTCGGACTACTCCGACACCAGAGAACAAAACAGTGTGTGCGTGCGTGTGTATTCGAGCGAGTTTCTATTACTGTGTACAAACGTATATACATAGAAAACTGGCGCGAACTGACTGACGACAACGTCCCCCCCCCCACCCTTCTCTCTCTCACTCTCTGGGGCTCTTTCTCATTTAACTCGTTCTCGAGAACGATTCTTGTTTCATTCTGTCTCTCAAATATCCAAGATATAACAGCAGACTGCCGGAAGTGCAGCAAACGTAACCGAAAGACCAAAGAGAGAATAAATCCCTTGGCTGAGAAACGCGTTTAAGGGAATAATGCGAGAGAAATGTAAATTGATGCGAGTCCCGTGACCTGGCGAAAAGATTTGCAAAATTGAAAACGTCGTTTTTCACTCGATATTTTTAGGAATTTTTTTTCGTTTTTTTTCGATTCAAACAAAATTTTAGTGAAAAACAAACAAAAAAAATTCTGGCGATTTTGTAATTTTCGTCTACTCGGGTGAAGATTTTTTTTTGGCAGGTAAAATGTCATCGATTCGTAGAAAATGCTCGAAAATCGTATGGAACCGATGCCATTGCGTTGGTTTAGAAAAAAATCGATTTTTTGACACTTCTTTTTTGACAGAATATTTTTGGCTGGAGTGTCAAAAGTTGGAATCGATCGAATGCATTTTTTTCATGTAGCAGGTGAAGGACTGAAGCACGTAATTATTTGATGAGCTCAAACCCGATCGAATAGTTTCCTAATTAGCGTTGAATCTCGAGCGATTTGTGATCGGAATGACCGATTTACACGTGCGATATAACCACGAGAGTAATATCCGCTGACGCGTTTACATCGATGGCTAACGAGCGTTCCCTCAAGCAGTGCTTTTCAACCAAATAAATTAACAGGCGTTAACTTCGTTCGATCGAAATTCCGGTGCTCAATAATCCTCTCGAAGTGTCGAAATTGAATTTCGTCACTGTTAAACTGTCAGGAACTTTGATGATTTTCAGTAATGAAAAAATAGTAATAAAAATATTTCGTCGAATATTTTATCAAATAAGAAAGAAAGAAAAATTGCTCGATCTCGAACATTTATCTAAAATAATAACAACGTTCAACGAGATTTATTTACATTTTTCAACGGATATTTACAATTGAATCATTGGAATGAAAAAAAATTGCTCAACCAGCCAATATTTGTTTTCATCGAATCACCCATGAATATTCAACGAGATTTATTTTTATTGATAAATACCCGGTGCTCTCGGAGAGTTTATTTCATTTAAATATCATTCGGTGTATCGATTTTCTCGTTCTATATATTCGATCTCGTCCAATTTTACTTGGTTATTTCAAAGTGGATTTCCTGTTCACCGAGTTAAAGGGAGAAAGAGGGAGAGAGGCGATGTATATCTCGTTTCGAACATGCACAGAGCCTGACACTTGATTTTACGTCGTGTTCTCCTGCGTGCTGACATTTTCATCGATACACCGAGAGAGATCGCGCGTGGCACTCTCGAATTTCATTAAATATTTTTATACCCCTTTTTATTTCGATTCTCGTTGAGAAAACCTCCGTTTTTATTTTATATAACTCGAGAAAAACAATTTGATTATTCGCAACGGTAGGAAGAAACGAGAATCATCATTTCGATCAAATATAGCTTCGACCGCATAGCGACAATATATTATTTGCCTCATACAGATCGGATTATTCCTCCCTTTGTACATCCTACACTGCTGCTTGCTACGAGATAAAGTGATTAACGACGAAAATCATTAACGTGCTCTCATTATTCCAGACAAAAGTTTCAATTCCATGCGGAGAATTATTGTCAAGAGTCAATACTCGAAATTTTCTCGTAAAAATTGGTTTAAAAAAATTTTACGAAATCCATCACAAAGAAGATGCGAATTGAAATATTTTCATTCGGCAAACAAATGTCAAAAAATAAAAAATTTCTTACAGTCTGAATATTTTCAAAGTTTTCACACACTTCGACGTCTTTGTCGACCAATTACGGCAGAACATCGGGTGCAACAAAGGAATTTGGATAAAGAATAAAATGGCGGATTTTTTGGTTTGATTATTTTCAGGTGACAATGACGAGGCACAAGAATTGCAAAAAATCTGGATTATAAAGTTCGAATCTGCTGTATCCATGGGCAATATATTATTTGACAACTGAAGCATCAAAAATGAGGATAAATCGTGAAAAAATAATATCGATTAATCAAAGGATTGCGAGATATTAGAAGATCGAAAAAGACAGGCGAAAGGAAGAATTGGTGAAAGTGTGATTTATCGATGTGATCGCGAGGATGTACTGAAGGAAAAAAACGCGAGCGAGCGAGTGAGAGAAAGAGTGAGAGAGCGAGCGAGAAAGAGAGAGAGAAAACGAAGAGAGAAATCGAAAAAAAAACGGTCAAAGTAATGATCAGTGAGGGAACAAGAAGGCTGAGGAAAATCGCCATTTCCGAGAGGATAAACGATCACGAGAACGAGGAGGAACGACGATTGGCCGAGACCGATAGAAGCCCGTGTAGAAACAAATCGGGGAATAATGTCCTCGTGAAAATCCTCGTCAGTCTTTGTTTCATAAGCGGTGCTCGTACAGGCTCTGTTCGTAGCTTCGACAAACTGAAAGCTTTGGTTAACGCGGCGAGGCCAGCGCCTCCTTTCGGCCATTGTGATTTCGAGACTGTCAATTGCGATTGGTTCTGGAATCGTACAGGTAGTTTTTTACGTACCAATGCGAATGCGACGAAAAATCGTCCGTTGGGACCTTTTACCGACAACACTGGATCTGAAAGAGGTAAAAATTCGTTTTTTTTTTTCTTTTCAAATTTCGATCGTATCGAAACTTTCGTTCATTTTCAGATTCGAATGAATTTTTATTCGACATTTTGTTCCATATCGAATAAAAAAATATTTTTTAAAAGAATTACAAATACGAACGAAAGTGAATTAAAATTCGATCAAAGTGTCAAAATTCGCGATGATTTTCGTTGAATTTATAAACTTTCGATATTTTAGGATATTTTTTGTGGCTCGGTGGGCCAGCCTCGGACAAAATATGGTCGGAAAGAATACCGCCTACGGGTGCCCGATGTCGTCTCGAGGTAGGAATGCATCAGGTCGAAATGGAAAACGGTACGATAGAAATGTTCATCGAGACGGAAAATCACACGAGTTGGGTTACGGCCGACAGTTACAGAAACAACAAAGGAGCGTTAGTATATCGCGAGCTAAAAATCAAAACAACCTATTCCTTCCGATACTTTCGACATGGTAAATATTGTTGTAGCTGCATATATATACGTCCTTCGTATTTGTTATCGTAGATGGGTACAAAGCAGCTTCAACCTCGGCGTCAAGAGTCAGCCTTACAGAGTTTTCCTGGAATTTATGGCGCCTTATAACAACTCGAGCATCGCTATCGACGATATTCGTCTCGTCGATTGTTTTCCAGGTTTAACAAAAAGCGAATATTCATATTTCAACAATATTTCGTCGAATAACTTCATTTTTATTTATTTCTTCATCAAAATCTTGTCCACCAATTATTTTTTTTTCATTTCTCAATTTATTTCGATCTTTACGAAAAAAAATTATATTTTCAAAATATATAAATAAAACTAAAATAAAAAATAATAATAAATAAATAAAATGATAAAGTTAGCTTTTGGTAGAAAACAATCTTTGCTTATATTGATCGATTTCTGTTTTTTTTTTTCGCAGAATCAACGACATATTACAGCTCGAATTGTACGGGCATGTTTAATTGCAAAAACGGTTCGTGCCTGAGTAAGAGTCGAGTTTGTGATTTGACGCCCGACTGTGCCGACGGCGAGGACGAGATGGCTGACTGCGGTAAAAGCGGCTTCACTTATTTCTTTCGATTTTACTCGAATCATGAGAATCGTTGTTTGCATCGCTCTATGAATTTCCCTTTTCGAGTAGAAATTTATGAACTGTCAAAAAATGAACTCGAGACAAATTCGTTAATTTTTACGTTCTTTTTTTTCTTTTTTTTGGCTAGCAGACAAAATTCCGGAAACGGCGAGATGCAATTTCGAGCATGGCTGGTGCGGCTGGCGTAACAGAACCGACAGAGTTTTGAATTGGACTCTTAATCGCGGAGAGACCGGATCCATCGGATCGGGACCGAGTTATGATCACACATATCGCAACGAAACAGGCGAGTGATTTTTGACGTTTCTCTAAAAGTTTCGATAAAAATTCTTCGAAATTGAATTGAAATGTCAAAAATTGAAATAACAAAGACAAGTTTTTTTTAAATTATTTTTATTCGCTTCGATTTACGAGTCGAGCGATCTGACAGGTTTGAAAAAAACTAAACGATTCGTTTTTTCTTCTGCAATAGGAACTTACGCCGTAGTCATACTGACGAGAACAGCGACCTACGGGAGTCGAGCAACGTTGGAGAGTCCAATATTCAATCCGATTCCGCCGTACACGAGCGATCCGAAAAGTCCCTATTACAGATCGTGTCAAGTGAGTTTTCAGTACGAAATAAAGTAGAAAAATGGATGAACGATGTCGAGAATTTAGTTGGAATGCAACGAGAAATTTTTTCATATTTTTTTTTCTCTCAATATTTCAATACTTCCTTTTTTTTCCAATAAACGTTCGGGGTCACGAGAAAATAATAAACAAATTGAAAAAGCCAAACGTCCGGAATGTAAATTGGAAAAAAATGATGGAGATTTTTAAATTAATATTAAATCAAACGAAAAAATGTTTCAGGTACGTTTTTTCTTCCATCGAAACGGCGGTAACAGCATCTCATTGGGTCTGTATTTGGTACGAATGAAACCGCACGAGAACGAGACAGAAACTTTGTGGTGGTCTTACGGGAACCAAGGAAACGTTTGGTACAATCACGCGGTTCCGCTTCTGGATATAAAATACCGGTGAGCTCAATAAAATTTAAATTTATCCTCAATAAATTTTATTTCAATAAAAATTAAAAAGAAAAAGGAAAAAATGATTTTTTTTGACGTTGCATAGATCTGGATTTTGAGATATTTTTGTTGGTGTCGTTGCAGATATTTTTTTCAGTTCGAAGCTAGCAAGGGTTACGTTGACCCGGGTGAAGCAGCGATCGACGATTTTTCTCTGAGTCCCGAGTGCTTTGGAATCGGTAAAGAAGAAAAGAGAACAAAAAATGATAATATTCTTGATTAAAGCTAAATCGGCGATCCGATTTCTTTCGTAAAATAATAATTCAACTTTTCGTTTCGTTGTTTCAGGCGTCCCGCCGGAAGTTGTCAAAGATTTTAATTACTACAATCCCGTTATTGGTTCGGAAGTGCCAACGGAACGACACGCAGATTTCGCCAATAAAACTGGTCAGAAAAAAAACGAATTTCGATTATTTCTTTCTTCGAACAACAAATGATTTTTTTTTTTCGATTTTGACAAATCAATTTCAATTCTTACCTCATTGCAGTCGTGAGAATAACGACGTGCGGAGCTACCGGTCGAATGGGTCCATCGCCCCAACAATGTGCCCGGGAATACAACAAAACTGATTCGGATCTTTCGAAAACTTCGGTTTTGACGATTGCTCCAACATCCGTCACCGATTCTACTCCAACCATCAATTTAACCGGTATTCAACACTGGACCGCACCTCGCGGTGGCTATTATACGTGAGTCTCATTAATTCGAACTGAAAATACAAAAATAAACATTCAAAATCAAACGATTAAAAACCGAAAAGAATATCAAACGAAAATATAAAAATAAAAGAAAAAATTATTGGCTGATTGAGTTTTGCTGATCGAGGAAGGATCGTGTGGGCTCGTGTCTCAAATTTAGAGTCGCAAAAGCCGAAAAACAGGATAGAAAAAAAACAGCTAATAAAAAAATGTTGTTCGGTTGATTCAGTTTGATCGCAGTCGGAGCGAGAGGTGGCCGTGGTTCCGGTGGTATGGGAAGTACCCTGGGTGCTTTGGTCCGAGGTGTGATAGAATTGGAAAAAGGAGAAACGCTTTATTTTCTGATTGGCCAAGCTGGTATGGACGCGTGTCCGAATAAGATCGGTCTTCAGAACAGCGATTGTCAGCGGGGCTCAAATCGGACGGGTTCGGAATCAGGAATGTCAGGAGCTTTGTTCAAGATTTACGATGTCAAAAACATGGAATGGAACGATGGTGGGGGCGGGGGAGGAGGAGCGACTCACATTTTTACGGTGAGAAAAGTATCGATCGCTGAATTTCTCGTTTTCCTCTCTGTCTCACTCTCTCTTTTCTTTTTTTTCAATCGTTCGTTTGAATTAAATATAAAATTGATCGAAATCAGGTGAAAGATTCGGGCGAATACGAGCCGGTTCTCGTAGCTGCTGGCGGCGGCGGTCTGGGCCTTGGAAAATTTATCAACGACGGGTTTCAACACGGACGAGGTTTTTTGACGGGAAAACCGATCTCCGGTGGCGGAAATACTACTCGACAAGCCGCAGGTAACAATTCTCAAGAACCCTCCAGCTTAAAAACTCAGAGAATTAACAAAATTATTCAACAAAATGATTCCCTGCAAATCGTACAAATTTTAATTGACCAACAAAACGATTGGGACCGAGAAAATGTTTGATTTGCTCAATGAAAAACTGAAAATAACTCGATTACAAAAGTTGCAACTTTTCTTAATTGACTATTATTGAAAAATTTAATTAAAAAAAAAGAATGAGTCGATTGAATAGATTCGATGATTAGTGAACTTGATAAATTCGGTAAATTTACGAATCCGATGTACTAATGAATCGATTGAATTAAATGTACAAAATTGAATAATTTCGATGTATAGTTGAATGATTTAATTCAATTTAAACGACACGGTTTGACTGATGAGAAAAAAAGAATTTTGAGCCGATGGAGAACAATAGCAATAATGGGTAGAAAAGTTTTTCTTGTCTCGATCGGATGAACGGTGTGGAAAAATGTAATTTTCAGAATCTCCAACTATCTGTTGTAGCCACGCAGTGGCGGGATGTCGACCAAGAGTGTTTAGAAATAATAAAAATAAAAATGTTGATTTGTCAATAATTTGTTAAAGGGGGAGTCGGAGGTGGCTGGAACGACAAAAGGCCATCGAGTAATGTAACGGGAGGCGGATGGCCGGGTATGTCGTTGCTGAAGGGTGGTCAAGGCGGTCAGGGTTGCAGCAAAAATCCGAAAGGGCACGGGGATGGAGGTTTCGGGGGTGGGGGCGGGGGTTGCAAGACCGGCGGTGGCGGGGGAGGATTCATCGGTGAGTTTGAGCAAGTTTACATGCCAATTATCTCGAGTTATTTGATCGAATAACTCGAAAATAAAAAAATAAAAAATGAAAACCTGAAATATTCTGAGATTTTATGAATTTTCTGATGTTCCAGGAGGAAAAACTGGACCTCGAGAGTACGGGAACGGCGAAGGAGGCTATTCGTACGTATCGTCGAGGCTTTTGCACACGAATTATCGGATAGGAATCGACCACGGTCCTGGGGAAGTGACAATCGTGCCGGACATCAGCGGTTGCGGTTGTGATTTTCGTTGCGTGGCTCTGGACCTTCGTCTGAGCGAGACAAAATGTCTGTGTCCACCGGGTTGGGAATTAGGCAACGATTCGCGATCGTGCATCGGTAATTCGATCCATTAAAATTAGCTGAATAATATTATCGATTGAGAAAAGTCGTTTCGGACTGGAAATCATTTGAAAAAACGGTTCAATTGTTGTTTCCAGTTGCGGACGAGTCGAACGTGGCCCATCAGACGTTCATGATCGTGCTTATAGTCGGAAGCATAATATTACTCTTCGCGTTATCAGCCCTGTGCGTTCTCTTGTGTAAGTAAATCAATAACTCCCGATTCCTTAATAATTAATAAAGAGAAGAGCTACAGGAAACGAGAGTCCTTAGAATATCGTTGCGGAGTTAACGAGGATTGAATAATTGATTAGTTTCATTTTGGAATCGCAGACAATCGATATCAGAACAAAAAAGCCCTGGTGAGACAACGACAAGTCATGTTCAATCGGCCTGATGGAATTGTTCCTGGCGACCTCGAGAGGCATTTGACTGAGTACAATCCGAATTATGAATTCGATGGTAAACTTTACAGCATCAAAGATTTGCCACAGATACCACGCGACAGCATAAGTTTTGTTCAGTAAGTACGAATATTTTGATGAATCGAAACATCGAAACCGCCAAAACCATATTTATTAGATGTAGAAAGAAAAAAGCTTTTTTTCCATAAATTTTGTTACGAAAAATCTCCGAGTTCGTCCGCAGCACCGGAGGTTTCTTTATTGATCCTGAAATTGATGATTTTCCAGGCCTCTTGGACAAGGAGCGTTCGGTGAAGTATTTCAGGGGATTTACAAGTACAGAAGAACCGAGGAGCATCCGGTGGCGGTGAAGACATTACCGTTGGCATCGACGCCTCAAGCTGTCGGTGATTTCATGATGGAAGCTCTCATAATGAGCAAATTTAATCATCCGAACATAGTGCAATTCATCGGGATATCATTTGACAAGCATCCTCGTTACATTATTCTCGAGCTGTTGGCTGGTGGAGATCTGAAGAATTTTCTACGAGAAGAAAGGCCGAGACCGGTGAGCGAAATAAATTTATTAACAGAAAAGTTCGAAGGAGCGAAATTTCGATGAATGATTCGCGACGAAATGATTATTTGCAGAAACGTCCGACGAGCTTGACGATGCTCGATCTGATAATGTGCGCCCACGACGTCGCAAAAGGCTGCAAATACATGGAGAGCGAACGTTTCATCCACCGGGACATAGCAGCACGGAATTGTCTCTTGACCTGCAAGGGTCCGGGGCGAGTTGTCAAAATAGCGGATTTCGGTATGGCCAGAGACATTTACAGAAGCGATTATTACAAAAAAGGTGGCAAAGCGATGCTCCCGGTAAAGTGGATGCCGCCGGAGAGTTTTCTCGACGGTATTTTCACGACGAAAACGGACGTTTGGTAAGAAAGTTTTGGAAAACAAAAAAACATTAATTGAAACGTCAGATTTCCGGTTTTCCAGATTTTCATGATTCAATTCACGATTCCCCAGGGCCTTTGGAGTTCTTCTCTGGGAAATAATGTCCTTCGGTTATATGCCTTACACCGGATGCGCGAATCGCGAAGTCATATCGATGGTCACGACCGGTGGACGTCTCGAAAGACCGGCCGGTTGTCCCGATCCGATTTATGGATTGATGACCAAATGCTGGCATCCCTCGCCGGACGAGAGACCCAGTTTCGCCACGATTCTCGAAAGGATCGGCTACTGTTTACAGGTAAACGCTTGAAGCCTCTAGAAACGTTGGAATTTTATTTCCACATCAACGAATTCAATGATTCATTCGTCGCTGCTCCATTTCGACGTTGATTCATCAATCATGCTGTTCGTTCGCTCCATTTTCAGGATCCCGATGTCATAAATCATCCGATGCCAAAATACGATATTTTGCCGCCTTCCGAGCGGGAAATACCGATAATGAGACCGGATCCAGAAACGGAATGCATCAACGTGCATCCGGACGTAAGTTAAAATTGGCTGAGAGCCAAGAAAAAAAAACGTAAATCCAAATGAAAACGATGATTTCTCCAAAGAATCCATTTTCGACTCTATTTTTTTTCGAAATTTATAGATAATTTTTCATTCAAAATCGTTCGATAGCAACATTTCGAAGTAATCGTGAAAAAAAAATCAATTTATTTCGATCTCGTCAAAACGTCACTTTAATTATTATTATTTTGGTGTTGATTAGGTTTAGGAAAAGTCCTATTCGCAATCGTAGATTGAGAAAAGAGAGAGAGAGAGAGAGAGAGGCAGAGAGGGTTATAAAACAAAAAGAAAGAACGAAACAAAAACAAACAAACAAAATATTTGCATGATTTGTTGGACGCAGCCTGACGGTTGTGGTTACATGCAACCGAGAACAGTTTTCTGGTCTTCGGGACATCGAATGGGACCTATACCCGGAGGTATAGTTTGTCCCTCGATGAGACATTGCGACGAGCGTGATGTCGATAACGTCCAGGAAACTACCTTCACCGAGCTCAAACACCACGAGGACGGCTCCGAAAATATGATGAAACAATTTCGAACGAACGATAACACGCTCAACAATTGTCCGATTCAGGTACAACGAGAGAAATTCAAAATTTTTTCCATTCAAACACTTTTCTCAACAAATTCTTCTCAAAAATCTTTTTTTTTTCTCATTGATTGAATAATTAAAAAAGAAACGAATCAAAAGTTCAATTTTTGTGAAAAAAAAAATCATTCCAATTTCGACACACTGAAAGACGACAGAAAAAGAATTTTTTTTCATTGAATTCCTACTTTATCAGAAAAAAGTAATACGAATGTTGAAAGTTCAAAGAAAAAACGATTGAAATTTCGACGTATAAAAAGACGAGAGATAAAAATAGATGAAAAAAAAAAAATGTTCATTTCTCAGGGACTGAGCAACGAGAAGAGAGTTGAAAACGACAACGCGAGGATGCAAATACCAGAAGAATTGAAAGACATCGAGGGTAACGTGGAGTCGAGAAATTTGAATTCCCGAGATTTGAGCATCGAGCATGGAAACATGAGCAACGGTAATACGGAGAATAGTACAGGAACGACGACGACGGAAAATCATTTGGAATGTTTGCAACAACAAACGAGATCGCAACCGGAGACGGTTGTCTCGTCGCCGAACACTCGTACCTCGTCCCCGAATCACGTAATCATGAACAGCAACGCCAATAATTTCAACGGCATCATACGAAAGAATGCACTCAAAGCTGCGCTCAGCCTCGATCCGAGCACTCTTTATAGAGGAACAATACCTTACGAGAAAATTGCTTTTACGACACCTCCCGCTCGCCTGAGTAACCCTGGGAGCGTCGAATTACGAAAGGTAAGAATTTTCAAAGCATTCCTTTCCAAATGGAACACTACCGATCGATTATCCAACGAAAGAAAAAGCCAAAAAAAAACTAACAATGTCAATAAACAATGACACATAATCGTTATTATTTCATTCATCAATTTTTAATCAATGAATTATAATAATTGTTTTGATAATATTAGTCACCAATCGGCTAACACTAATTATTTGCAACCGAATTGATTGCAAATATCACAATTATTAATACATGAATCATGATAATTATTTTTTAAATTAATTCTCAGTAGTTAAAAGTCATTTTTATTCAACAATTATTCGAGATCGAATTAATTGCATATATTATTTAATTGATCGATTATTAATAAATAAATAAATGATAATTATTTTGTTAATTGATTATTAATTAGTTAATAATAATTATTATTCAATTCACTTATAAATTCCAACCGAATGAATAGAAAATATAATATTTTTTTTGCAAATCGTTAATAAATCGATGGCAATTGTTATTTTATTTGTGAATTCTCAACGAATTGATTGTAATGATTACTGAACGAACGATTAATGGGCTGATATCGATCGTTAGTGTTTCCATTTAACGATAATAACGATATGCAATGCAACGAAAAAGCGTTCGAACGGTAATTCATAAATAAATGGATAAAGAATTTTTTCACGTGATCGATAAAGGGTGACTCGATCGGTCACGATTTTGCGCGGGCGGAGGAATGTTCCTGCTGAGACGAGTCGACGGGGGACGAATGACGCGACACATCCGACGAGTCGTTCCCTGATTGCGAACAATGTATAATCGAGATGAGACAGTTGCAACGATCATCGACGATGCCTACGATCAAATTGCACGCGACGACAACCAGCGAGACGCGTAGTCTTTGCAAAAGCTCGCAAAACTCATCGGACGAAACGCTCATTTGATCGTGTCCTCGAAAACAAAACAACAACAAAAAAAAACAAACAAACAAATATTGAATAAAAATTAATAAATAACAGGGAATATTGAATAGAGTCATTTGTATCGCGATCGCAACGTTTTTCTCTACATTTTTATTTGTGATAAAAAATAAAAAATAAAATGAAAAGCCAGAAATAAAGAAAAAATCGAATTTTCGGCAAGACTTTTTCGTTTTCGTAGACGAGCCAAAAGAGCAAAATCGTAGATTCGTGTTTCTCCCGTTCAGCAATCTTTGGGCATTTCTATTTTTTAAGCTAAGAAGAAGAAAAAAAAAGAACACAAAAAATTTACACGACCGGCGAACCAAAAATAACGAGATAAAGTCACAACGAACCAATCGCTGAAACGTTTCAGGCTCTGAACGCTTCGAGGAGAGGAAACAACAAAAACGAATAAAAATGAAAACATAATTAAAATCAATGTGATCAATATGTTTTTGCAAGAAAAAGAATAATAATAAATAATAATAATAATAATAATAATAATAATAATAATAATAATAAACGATAATTTTTTGGCAAACAAAAAATTACTGTGTCGGATTTGATCGAGTTGATCTCGATAGCTCAAACGATAAAATAAAAGAGATTAAAAAATGAAAGAAAAAAGAAGAAAAAAAATAAAAAGAAAACATATTTCTCCATTTTGTAGTCTCGGTACGAGAGAAGAGCTCATGTGTACAGCACGAAATGAATAAATAAAAGGAAAAAAGCATATATTAATTCATTGATGTATTGAAAAGCATAAAATCGCGTTCATAGACACGTTAACATATGATTTTTTTGTTTTTTTTTTTTGTTTTCTCGACTTATTCAGTGCTACTCATTCTTAGCTTATTGCTGTGTAGTCACAGATAAATATAGGCAAAAAATGGGAAGAAAAAAAAACGAAAATTTTCTGTCACGATGTGTTAGATCGAGTGGCAGAAGAAAGAGGGTCAAGTAAAACGAAGCTCCGATACACACGATTCGTGTAACAATTGACAAACGTACGAGCCGTTAGAGTTATAAATAATTGTAATTGAGAGTGAATCAATCGCTCGCCTCGAAACATAAAAACTCGTTCTCGTAATTCATATAAAATGCAAGAAACGAAAAATAACAAACAACAAAAATGCATTGATTTCGTGTCAACTTTTTCAATCATTGAAACACTGCATAGACAAAATAAAGAATAACAATTTGAATGGATGTCATGAAAACGTATAGTTTCAACGATTCGTGATGTTTTTATTTTTCTCAATTCCAAAATAAAAAAATAAAAAACGAACCCAAAAACAAACCACGGGCCTAAAAATGCGACTAAAAAAAAGATATTTGTACATTGCAATCCACAATTTCAAGTGTAACCCTGAAAAACTTTCGTAAGATTAATTTTCTCTCTTTAAATAACCAAAAAAAAACAAAAAGAAATCAGAAAATGAATCTCAAATTTTTGTAAAGCACGAAAAGAGACGAGCAGAATCGAAACAAAAACGAAACAGGTATGAAACGACATCGACACGAGCATCCGCTTGTTACTTGTACATAAAAGCCCAGTAAAAGATAAAAAAAAAAAAAAAAAGAAAAACCTATTTGAACGAAGCAGAAACCCCGCGAAAAAAATTCACCCAAAAAGCACAAAGAATAAAGAGATGAAAGAAAGAAAAACTGAATAATGAAAAAAAGAAGAAAAAAAAATGTGTACATGTGTACCCGAAAACAAAGTGTATGTTGTAGAATGATTTTCCGATAAACGAAAATAATACAAAACCATAGAAAATTAAGAATTGCTATATAAGTATATATATATAATTATTATATACATATTTATATATATATATTTATGTACAGTGGCGATATGTATCTTCCGAATTGATTTACAAGTGATATTAATTAGCAATCGATCCCGCACCCCTCGAGTTATCAAGCTCGATCATTGCGAACGAAAATATGATTTCAATCCGCATCGATTATGATTCGTCGTCACTCCAAAGAAGTAGAACAGAAAACAATAAAAGTTTTGACGAAAAAGAATAATAATTCAAATAAAAATGGAACGAGTTAAAATTATTTTGATTTCATTAAGAAAAAAAAAAAAATGATATAAAAACTAACAACGAAAAAACGAAACAACAATTTGATCATATGCCAGTTGAGGAAAAAAAAAAAGAATTAAGAAAGAGGGGAGATGAATAAAAATCATAAAACGTTGAAATGATCGACATTACTCGAGCGAGCAGGGAGCCTGGTATAAGTCTTTTTTATTTTTATTATAATGAAATATTTTACTAACGTAGCTCATTGGTACCAACTATTAATATACAAAGATATATATAAATACATATATATATATATATATAAATATATGAATGAGAAGCATGGAAAATAAAACGATAAATCATGAATGAAAAATGAATCAAAATTTGGAACGTTTTCAGAACCGTCGTCTCTCCATTTCAGCTTTTGTGAAACACGCTACAACTTTCTTTTTTTTTTTTTTTTCAATTCATTCATTTTGTATACGTGAATAGAAAACAGTTTTATTGATTTTTTTTGACACGAGGATGTTGCTTTTCACTTCGTTTCTCTCTTTACTTACGAAAATGCTGCGAACGTTCATGAAACATTGTTTCGATCGACAGCGAATTTGTTGGATACTGTTTCAACGTGTCACGATCGTATCGAGTATTGAGAAAGCGGAAAATGACTTTATCGACAGCAGGAAAAATCATTGTCGCTTTCATCGAGACATTCGTGCGATAACGAGCAAGAAAATAACGAAAAAATGACACGATAATGAACGTTCTTCATCAAATAGAATGACCATAAAAAATGCCTCGTTTTTATTACATTCTTCCTCTTTGCAATTAATTCAGAAATTGTTTTTTATTGAAGACGAAAATTGAGGTTAATGGCAAATTCGAGTTTGTTCGTTAATTGAAAAAAAAAAACAAAAAACAAATCTTCATCGAAGAATAATCAAACGGTGATTTATTCAGAATTTTTCTATCCTGATTAACAGAAATTCTGTAGTCACGATTATTCCACAGGTTGACTGTTTCTTCGTTAGGACCTATTTTTTATTATTTTTATATTTCAAAATATATTCTACGGTATATCACTGATTCGGGTCGTTTCTATGTCACTAAGATTTGTCGTTGTTGTATAATCACTTCCTTTTGGTGCGATTACACTGCATTTGGTCTAGGTGGATAATATGATTTTGAAATGGGAGCTCTCAGCGTGTACGTGAGATACATTAAAAGCTGTTTTTTTTTTTCGATTTCAGTTTGTTTTTATTTTTGTCCTTCCGTTTGTGCGATCGCACAATCTGACCCAAATTTAAATGGAGGCTCTTCGTTTACACGTTTTCCCCCATGAAGCTTTTTTTTTTCCAGCCCTGTGTGCGAAGCTGCTTCGTCGAAGGTGTATAAATTGAGCGTTTTCATCGTGACAGAATATTAGTTCCCTACGATATTTCGTGTTCGAAGGAACGCAGAAAAGTATGTTGCTCTCTTTATTCCTGGTACAAACTGTCGCGACTGTTTTCGTTTCCGGTAAGCAACGAGGTGCTGATTCTGACGTTAGAAAATGATTTGAAAAGCCAAAATTCTCGATTTCTTTTGACAATCAGGATTGATTTTTAATTTCTTGGATCGAAAAAAAAAAACCGAATAATTTGTAATCTCATACCACGATCTTATTCGATACTGTTTCTTAGCTCAAAATGCCCACACGAAAATCGTCGGTGGCGCTGCTGCCGAGGACGGACAATTTCCGTATCAAGTATCGCTGCGAATAAAAAATCGTCACTTTTGCGGTGGTTCGATCATCGATAAACGATGGATTCTCACCGCTGCTCATTGTTTGTCAAGGTAATTAGAAAAACGAATTGAAATTCATGATATTTGTACACACGAGAACGCATTGACGATTGAAAATAATTGTGGCTTCGATCAACGAATGACAAAATTGATGAACTTCATTTCCAAGAACGTTTCTTCGTCCACGTTTGCCTCGAAATATTTCTTTTTTTTACCATTTGTTTTTTCCAACATTAAAACTTCGAAAAAGTTATTCCAAGTCTAATATTAACGTTCCAGTTTTAACGACACCGCGATATCGGTGGTGACAGGAACGAACACACTGGACGAAGGCGGGGACGTGTACAAATCGGTGAAAATAATATCTAACGCAAAGTACAACCCTTTGTTGATCAGAAACGACATAGGACTGATTCGAGTGGACAAAGACATTGTTTACAACGATAAAGTGAAGCCCGTCGCTCTGGCGAATGAGAATTTCAAAAAGTCTGATTATCCAGCAGTTTTGTCGGGATGGGGCAAGATCGAGGTAAGATTAATAATAATAATAATAATAATAATAATAATAATAATAATAATAATAATAATAAAAATCAGAAATCGATCGAATTCAATTGTTATCGTGATAGTTTTGACTGAAATGAGACTGAATGACGAAAATTAATTAAAAATTGAATATCAACAATGATTTTTACGATCGCAGGAACGAAATCGATCGAATTCAATTGTTTTTCGCGATTATTTCGACTGAAATAAGACCGAATGACAAAAATTTATGAAAAATTAATAAAATTGTATAATAATAAAGATTTTAACGATTGCAGCATCCTGGAAAAATACCAAACGAGTTACAATACATAAAGCTGAACGTGATAGACCAGCGTGAGTGCCTGAATACGAGTTTCCGTGTCACCGACAACAATATATGTACTCTGAACAAGGAGGGTGAAGGGGCTTGTCACGTAAGTGGTCCACTCGAGGTGTGGTAAACGAACGCTTTATGAGTGTACCGCCTTCTCTCTCTCTCGTTGTTTACATACGGAGAATTTCTTTTTTTTTTCTCTCCCTCTCTCTTTCGTTTTCATCTCGTGTGTACGAAAGAAAAACAACAACGGAACCACAACAAAACAGGTCAACGGGGCCGAAAAAAAATAAACGAATCAAAATAGCGAAAACAAAATGATGCTCTAGCTCCAACGAAATAACAGGAGAAACAAGAGAGAGAGAGACGATAATTCAATAATTTTGAGAAAATTCGATTTTTTTTTTTAGCAATTCGGATATGAAAATTCGAAAAAAAAATTTTTTGCTCATTTTCTCGACATTTTTGGATTTCCTGTTTCGGAATTCAAACTTTTGACCAGAATTTTCGAAAATTTAGTCAAAAAAACGAGAAAAATCGTTTTTCCCAAATTCAAAATCTCAGTTTGAAAGTAAAATACAAAATTACGAAAGTCTTTCGTCTCTGTCGACGAACAAGTCAATTTTATTTGGAATTCTTGAGCCTGGCGATCGTTCGGAAGAATAAAAAATGAAAGGAGTTGATCGAAAAGAACGAAACTGAATAAAAAATTAAAATAAATAAAAATAATTAAAGAAAAAAAAAAAAAAATAATTAATAAAAAAAAAAAATAATTAAATAAAAATAAACTGAATAAAAAAAATGAAAAAAATGAAAAAAAAAAAACTGATTAAGAAAAAGTGCATGAATTTTGGAACGTTTTTTTTTTAGCAAAAACGTGAAATTTAGTGGCTCGAAAAATCTATGATCGTAATAAATAGGGGATTTGATTTTCCAGGGTGATTCGGGTGGTCCACTGGTGGCTGACGACGTTCAAATAGGGGTGGTATCCTGGGGGAGACCATGTGCGAAAGGGCGTCCTGACGTATTTACACGAGTGTACAGTTACAAGGATTGGATCGATGAGCACACGAAAGAAAAATGATAAACGCGGAAGACGAGGGAGGCTAAAACCAAAAAGTTATTTCTTGGATATGAAGAAAATGGATTGAGCGACGAATATGAGGAGAAAGAGCGCGATCAGTCGAACGGGCCTCGTTTTAGGAATAAATGTAAACTCGAGTGTAACCGAGTCACGTTTCGAGAATAAAAGAAAGGAAATAAAGATTTGAAAGAATAAAAGAGAGAAAAATAAAAAATAAAATACTTTTCGGTGTCCTCGAGGATTCTCACACAATTGAACATACGAGATTATACATTTCTCGTGAGAACGAGCAGGGAATTTTAATTTTAGTGTATACAATGACGAAGTGGCTAGCGATACAACGCTTCTGTGGTTTACCAGGAGGAGACTTTGAAAAAAAATATCATCATAACAACAACAACAATAATAATCATAATGAGGCAATCCAACGTTCTGTGAACTCCGCGGTTCAAGGTCCGAGGGGTAAAAAATATACGATCCCAAGTTTACGCGCGTAATCTCGACAGAGAGAGAGACCAAAAGTACGGAATTTCATTAAAAAAAATAATGAAACTCGGACTAAAAAAAGGAGAAACATAAACTTGGATAATCGATCAAATTTTTTTTTTTGAAAAATCGATGAAATTACGAAAATATTCGTAATTTCAGCATCATTAAAAAAAAACTGATAAAAAATACTTTAAATATCGACTGCAAACTCTTTTTTTTTGGTTTTTTCAAATGAAACTGAAATTTCCAGAATTTCAAAGATCACGAAAGAGTAACCGAATTTCAAAAATCAACCAAATTCCTTATTCGTTCGTTATAGGTACGTAGAATGAAAATTAAGTCACCTAGCAATGGCATGCGCAGCGCCAGGTGCCAAGACAGCAAACTAAAAATCGTAAATTCCGGATTTCGTCACGAATATCGAAATTATTTGGATGTCAAAAAACAAACCAAAAAATCCGTTCTCATTAAACTGATTCCGGACGTAATCCTTTTCAATTTTAGATTTTTACCACTCGATGGCACCTTTCAAATTTTTTGTTGCCCGTTTTCAATCAAAAGTGGCCGAGAGATTCGAGATTTCGAACGCGAGGCGTCCGACCTGTGACAGCGTCCGAATGTAGGTATACTCGACTACGAAAGAGCGTCCCTCGATTTTGCGTCGTTCACGTGAGCTCGATGATTCTTAAAAAAATGATAAACAAAATCTAAAATAAAAAAAATGATTTGAAAAAGAAAAATGAAATGAAAATAATCCGTCGCCTTGTAACGGATTCGAGTCGATTCAAGATTAAGACCGTTTGAAGTTGGAACAAGGTTATCTCAGGTAGGGGAGTTACAATTAGTGTGGAGAGGGAGAAAAAAAGTGGGGGGGGGGGAGCGATGTCGAGGACGTTTTAGGATTGAAATATATTAGGGAATAGCGTGACTGGGGCGGTTCGAGTTCCGGTGCCATGACCTGCCTTACACGAGTAATATGCACGGATCTATAGATTAGCATGAATATATTCGAAAAAAAAAAATATATATAATGATAGAGAAGAAAAGTTCGAGGCGATTCGATATGATTTGTCGAGGCGTAGATCGAGGCTGCGGGGGCGAAGAGAGAGAGAGAGAGAGAAAAATGGTGTGTAGACGAGTAAGAAAAGTGCAGAAAATTGGTTAAACTTCGAGCCTGTATTTAGCCACACACAAAGACGAAAAATGCGGTGCGAGGGAGAGTCGAGAGAGGGGGGGGGGGGCAGGGAAGGGTTGCGGAGCGGGGATGAAGGTGGCGCCTGTAGGATCGCGGAGGGTGGTTTTGCGCCCGCGCAATTGCGCTCGTGTCCGAGCGACAAAATCCATCCAGTTGGTGACTGGCGGTCAAATAGCAATGGCAGTGTCTCTCGTCGCGCTCGGGCTCAAAACATTTGGTTAAAATCAACGAAAGAGAAAAAAATAAAAATTAAAAAACAAAAACATAATTTGGTGTCAATAAATGAGTGAAGGAAGGAACGATTATGTCAAAATCGCGAGTGATTAAGGAGCGGTTTTTTCTTCACTGTAATCACAGGATGATTTGGGGGTGAGAGTAACAGTGGCGCTGAAAACAAAAGGATTGCGGGGGGGAGGGGGGAATTCGGAGATCGAAGGAACGAAAAGGAAGAAAAAATTGGAAGTAAGTTGTGGAATTTCGGGTGAAAAATTTTTGTGGCGAAACGTCGAGTGGGGATAAAAAGCACCCTGGAAAAATGAAGACGTGAAACGCGGCTCGAGAGACGAATGAAACGAGGTGAAGAAAAATTAGGGGGGAAAAAAAATAAAAGAAGGAGGAGAAGAAGAGGAAAAAAAGGAAGGAGAGCGAGTTTGCCAGAACTCGACACTCGTAGAGCAGCGCGATGACGAGATAGGCCTAACGTGCATGAGAAATTTTATAAGAACAAGGAGAGAAGAGGAAGAGAAGGAAAAAAAAAGCAAGGAAAAATCCGCGCTCAAGAGTCGTGAGAATATCGGTCGAGTGCTTCTCGCGTGACCTCAATCTTATCTCTTTTTCGACTTTTCTTTTCTCTTTCATATGAAAATAATTTTGTTCATAGCAACGTCGACGTTCAGGAAAAAAGTATTAAAAAATCATGAAACGACTCTTCTCTACAACTCGAATGAACCAAGGTAAATTTTCAATCCTCCTCTCGTAACCAAAAATCAAAACAAATATATTTTTCCAGTAAATCTAATCCACTCGGTCAAACGTCGCACGATTCCATAAAAACGTACAAAAAATTTCACAGCAATTGAGCGAAATAAACTCGAGAATCAACCAAAACCAGAATCGAATAAAAACATTGAAAAATTGACAGAAAATATACAAAGATTTTCAGGATTTACGAATAAAATAATTTGAAAAAAAAAAGGTTTTTTACGAAAACGTAAATAAATTAAAATTCGGTAAAAGTTAAATTTTCGAAGGCAATAAAAACATTCGATTGGACGAAAAAAAAAATAGGCGGGAACAAAGAAAGAGAAAAGTACGAACACGCATCGTTATTTCTTCTTATTCTTTTTTTTTTCTTTTTCTTTTGCAAGGTCTCGTAATGGCGAGTAGCCCGTAATTTCTTTGGTGGCATTGTGATAAGGTGTATTTTGCGGGTGCATCGTTGCATACACGATGTCCGACACCTGCCGGACTTGAAAGCGAATCCACCTGTCGTTTTATTCGAGACGCGTGCCAAGAATCGATAGCAGACTTTTTTTTATTGAATAATAACAGTATTAATAATAATCGTAATAAGAAGAGGAGCTTGGCACGAAAAGAGAAAAATGTGATGCGCGATATTTCTTATTAGAATGAAAAAAAAACGTGAGAATTTTTTAAAAAACAAACGTACGAGGCACGAAAGTTTCTTTGAAAAAATAAGAGATATACGTGAGCGCTCGCGAGCGAGCGAGCGGGCGGGACGCCGCACGTGACGATTCTACGAAAAACCTCGGAGCGCCATTTTCGCCGAAAAAAAGTACGTTTCGTTCGGTAAACAAATCTAACGAATCTTTTTTTCTCTGAAAACAAACTAAAAGAGAAAAAATATACGCGGTAAGGATAAAAAGAGGGAACGAGATTCACAGTCGCGTTAAAAATGGTCAAACGCTGGTGTGAAACGAGCAAGAAAAAACATAACTTTATGTGAGAGCTCGAGAGATAAAGAAAAGGGGGAAAGAGAAGTTCAACGAGGCGAGAGATTCGTTCGTGTGGACGAAATTTTAGGGTCACGATTCGCGGGGCTGTTTTTCTCGACTTGAAACTCTTTTTTAAGCATATTTCGAGTGATCACTTCCGGTCGAAGGTCTGTGCGAGGACCGCGATCGATAGGATCGCTTCGTGATCAATAAAAAAATAATAATTCAAGTGCTGGCGATTAAAATCGAACGCTTATTGATCTGACAGATTTGAAATCGATGAATTCGTGTCTTTTCGTGCAGGAGAACGAGGAAAAATACACCAAAAATGGAGAAAAAGTAGTGCATCATTGAAGAAACGTCAACAGCTGTTAATTCAACGCGAAACTTCGATAAAATGAATTTCGATAAACGAGCTATTTGATGAGCCAAAGAAAGCGAAAAATACGTAAAAAGAATTGTCGTTAACGATTAAAGCGAACCGAAGAACACGATCGTAACAAGAAAAATCGAAAGTTAGAAGAAACAAAAAAAAAAGAAACGAAACGAAAAAGATAATAAGAAAGAAAGGAGAAAGAACTGTCGTAAGAAATCGTAGTAAGGCGCGTGTCCATCCGTACACGAGAGAGACGTTGAAATATTCAAGAGGATAATTGAGTTTAACGTTCGCGAAGCCTACATATGAGCTGCTGCCCGTTTATGTAAGTATAAATTCATTTTAATCGATCAATATTTATGAGCATCATTTTCTCTCAGCATTTATTCAAATTACCAAAAATATTATTCCCACCAATTTGTTTCGTTTTATTATTCATCGATTAATTAAGCCTCATTCTCAATCGAATTGACAAAATGATGAAAAAAAGAAACGAGGTTAGAAAAAAATTCCCACCAAAATTCCTCGCACTCGCAGTTGCCTCCATTTTCACTACACTTAAAACGAAAACATTTCACCATCCATCTCGATCAATATTCCATTTCATTAAAATACATTTCCATGAAAAAATAATGAATTAATAATAAAAAAACGTATCGGACAATCGTTGTATTTTTTTTTTCTCTTCCAATCACTAGCACGAGATATCGATCGTGTTTCGTGACCAGCAGTAACAGATCGAGCGTGGTGTACTATGTACACAAACGCATGAACGTATCCGCGCGCACGTACCCGAGCGAGTGGTCAACGAAATGTTATTAAGCTGTAAATGCGATAAAAGACTTAAGCTCCCTGATAAAGGACACACTTTTCCGTGTTCTTTTTTCTCGTATTATTATTATTATTATCATCACAATAATTATTATGATTATTATTAAATTCGTATATATACGCTGGTGGCTAACCCCCGAACCAATTAAAAGGTTGTGACCCCATCTCACAAAGTCTGATAGACTATTAAACGGGCGAGTATATAGTCGGACGCGTGGACGTTAGCATAATATAGTACGGTGACAGCGGCGTGGCCAATTGTATATACAAATTCTTTATTACAGTACAGGTTTTGTTGTACGAAAATAAACGTCGAGTAAATACAAAAATAGATAAAACATCGAATATAATCGAATGATCGAATAAGCGTGTAATTATGTTCACGGAACTATCTTAAGTGTGATATAGATAAATAAATATATGGCTACCGAAATAAAGAAGCCGAAATCGAAAAACACGACGAGTGTAGAGGAAAGATATTTCTCGTCGTTGATTTATTTTGGGAATAACGTATTTGGGAAAAGTGTCTCCCTTTTTCATGAGGCTAGAGGAGAAAGAGAGAGAGAGAGAGAGAGTTTCTATTTAATGGCTCGCAGTGTTTATAAACCCTCACCGAAATAGGTTTGTGCTCTTCCCTGTGGTGTGCGCCTGAGTCGTTTTTTTTTATCGAGCATTTTTTTTGTCCTGGAGTAAATGGATTGTTGAGAGAAAAGAAAAAAAAAAAAAACAAATGAAACACGCGTGTTTCCTATGCTTCGGGCGTACTGTGCTTCTTTTTCTTCTTACGTTGGAGAGGACAAGACGGAGACGATCGAGAAAGAGAAAAAAAAAAGAGAAGTAAAGTGTAGGGGTCGGTATTTCCTTATGGAACTTGAAGCACGAGGGACGAAAGGGCAACGGGAGGATCTTGAGAAGGTTTGCATTTGTGCAAGGTCTCTCTCGGCTCTTGCACCTTTCCTCGAGCGAATTGTGTTCTCTTTCCCTCTCTCTCTCTCCCTCTTCTCGTATTCTCGTGCCTCTCTCTCTCTCTCTCTCCCTCTCTGGCGAGTTCGCGGGTGGACGAACGAGCCTCACATGTAATATTCCTCGCTCCGAGAGGCACACATATATGCATGTTTATACACGTGTATTCTTCATACAGGATAAAATTTATATGATTTTCATTCGCCCCCAGAACTTGCGTGTTTTACCCCGGGAAATTACACCGAGGCATGCATCGTCGCGAGTCGGACTATTCACGTGTACAACTTTAGCACTTACGTGTATTTTTTTTTTTTTTTTTTTTTCTAAAGATACGAACAGCTGTCATATTTTCCACAATCTTTTTCTTTTTTCCACGTAAATTATGTTACTTGGGAGAAAAAAAAATGGTCGATATCATTGAATTACAGGGATGAAGCCGGAAAACAGATCGAAAAATAATATTTTTAATTTGTATTCCAAGAAGATTCGAAGTTCCGAGAAAGAGAGCGTCGCGAGTCAAAGAAATAAAAGTTTATGTACCGAATTCGTGGTAAATCGAGGGAGTTCGAAGAAGAGACCGGGTTTCCTCGTATTCGAAAGAAACATCGAGTGTCACTTCGTACCTATATTCGAAGTGAGCTTTGTAAATGTGAAATAAAACGACTAGAATATACGCGTGATTGCGATAAGCTACTTTTTTTTTTTTTTCTCTTCTTAACTCCTTACCCAAACGAAAAACTCTCTCCAAAATCAATATCAACACACACGGTTATTGAAGAGAAAGAGAACGAGATATCTCCGAGGGGGTCATCGGTGTAGAAACTTAGGGACGTTTTTCACAGGCTGGAGAAGCTTATTCATTCGATAATGCCGGTCGTCTCTGTCTGTACGACTGTCTGGCGACTCGCTGAGAGACCAAGTTCGTAGAACTTGTCGAGAGAGACAACGAAAGAGGACAAACCGAAGAGAAAGAAAGAATAAAAAGAGAGCGAGAGAGAGAGAAATAGAGATACACAACGAACGGAGAAAAAAAGCGTAAGGAGAAGAAGCAACGAATGGAAGGACAGGAGAAGAGAAGAGAAAGAGAGAGAAAGAGAATAGTGGGGATAAAAAGAATCGTGCGGCGGTGAAGGGAAGAGGGAATGGGGAAACGTGCGCAGCTGTGAAACGTGAGACGACGAGAGCGCCTCGTTGTTTCTTCGCTCCACCGCTACGAGCGTTGCTCCCGGAGAGCGAAACATTTTACCAACACATTTACGAAAAAAAAATATACGAAAACACGTTCGAGTTGTACAGTAATTTTTTTATTTTATTTTATTTTTTTTTCTCAAGTTAAAAATACTTTTATCTAGTTTTATGGAGAGAAAAATAACTGCGAAAATCATAAGGATGTTTATGAAAAAAAATATATAAATATACTTGCAAAACATAGTTGAAATATATTGTTAGAAATATACTTGTATCCGAACGCACGCGGAGGTACGAGAGCTAAAAAAAAGTGGGGGAAATACGTGTGCTCAGCGAATGAAGTAGAGAGAGAGCGCGCGATAGAAAGGAGAGGGGAAAGAATCGAGAGAGTCTCGAAGCTGGAGCAGCAGTGCAGTGCGGACGTCGCCACCGTCGCCTCGCCAGCAGCATCGCGCTCCTCCCCTCTACTCGTAGTTCTCTCGTATTCGCTCCATTGTCTTCTCCCACTTTGGGGGTGTTCGCGAAAAAAAAAAAAAAAAAATTGAAAAACAAATAAACAAATATTGGGCAAGCACGCATTGGAACAGCGCAATTGAAGCGGAACAAAGAAAAAAAAAAAACGAGAATAATTCGATGGATAAAATAGCTCGACGAAAGTGCGATAATTGATGGAAAAAAAAAAACACGAAATGTTAGACTCAAAGTATCGCACCGGCTGACTAGTTACGAAAAAAAAAGCAAACGTTAACGTTCGCGTGGTTTTTCTCGGCTGTACAGTGCACGAAAACTCGTGCCTCGTAAGTGTGCGATTGACCGAATCATGTGAGAAGCAAGCAGAATAAAGGAGAAAAACAAATTCAAAGAGAAATAAATAAAAGATAAATGAAAACGAGCTCGGAGCGAAGAATAATTCGTGCGTGATTAATAAATTATATAATTGAGAGGAAAAACTAGTGACAATTGAGAAATTGTAAAAGTTCAAACCTGGCAGATTTGATTTTCTGTTTATTAAGACGAGATATTCGTCGATGAAAAATTTTTGAAGGAATAATACTGACAACACATGATTCTTCTTGAAAACAAAAAATAATAGAAATAAAAATAATGCGGAGTCTGGAGATTCATCTCGAGAGCTTATCGACGAAGAGAATCTCGTCGTCGCGAGTTTTCACGATGTTTTTGAACCGAGAGCCTGGCAACAGTGACCCAAGAAATTCCACGATTCTCTCGTACTTTATCCCTAAGTTTGCATAATATTAAAAATGGATGTAAACTCGAATTGAAAAAAATAAAATAGAATAAAATTTCAAAAAATAAAAAAATGCGCAAATTTATTTTGTTTGAAAGAAAAATAAATACGCAACTGACAATCGTGCCAAATTTCCTGTACGAAATCGATCGATTACGTGAGATTGATCGTGATTCAGGTCGAATTGAAATAAAAACAAAAATATCTAGCATCGCTTTTTGAGAAGAAGAAAAAAAAAAAGGAGTTCCGGGAGAGGGAAAAACATCGAGAGTGAGAGTCGAAAGATCGGTTCGTAACGATCTCGTATGGATAATCTCAAGACAGCTGATAAGACTCGAACGAGTATGCGTGTGTGTGTTTGACAGTGGGGAAAAAAAAGTGAAAAAATCAATGAGCGTCGTCGTGTTTACGCGAGAAAGTTTAACCGAATTTTCAATTTGACATTAGAGCTTCGCTCAAAGGCAATCCACTCGGTTTCGTAATGGAGGCATTACGACTGGCGATTCAGTGAGTCTTATTAAAATTCATTTCCCACGAGCCCAAAAAAAAAAACATTAATTACAACGAAAATACAGAAAGAATTCAAAGAAAAAATAACTAAAACTTTCTATATCAGTCAATCGAATTTTTCATTGTTCTCTTCGATTCGAATCATCAATCGTATCACGAAAAAAAAAAATAAAATAAAATATTAATATCGTAATAAAAGGAATTAGCGAGTTGAACGCTGAATTTCAATTGAGAATCGTGCGATTAATAAATTTATTTTCGTACCGTTAAAAATACGTAGCTCGACGGAATGCCAATGAATATTTTAACGCGCATTTCCAAAGATAAAATAAAAGTTGAATGACATCGATAAAAAAAGAAAAAAAAAAAAAAATCAAACGAAAATGAAAAGATTTCTGGGCGATTCGTATAGAAATAAAAAAAAAAATACAACAAAAAGCTCCGAACGAACACACAAAAAAAAAAGTCACGATGAATTATGATTCCCAAATTTATTTTCCAAACGCGACTCATTTGAAAGAATAACAATTTGGTCAATTTTATCGAAGAAAAAAAAAATCTCTCGATTAAAGCGACAATGAACTACGTGATGTTTTTTTATTATTATTTCCAGGACGAGGCTCGGGGAGAGGATGGTCAGTATGAGCTCAATGCTCGTCGAGACAGTGAGCATTAATTATGAGGATTTCAACGAGAGTTTCCTCACGTGCGGGACGTGCCTTTGCGTTTACGACGGTAGCGAGCACACCCCCAAACTTTTGCCATGTTCCCATACAGTGAGTTCGAAGACCTGAGTCTAACAAAACTTGAAAATATAAAAAAAAAAAATGTCAAAAGTAGATTTACACAAGAGGAAGTGAATAAATCATCAGATTTTGACGTAAAAACTCAAAATTTTGAATTTTCATCATCAGGTGTGCCTGCATTGTTTAACGAGGATAGCGGCCTCGCAAACTCGCGAGGCCGGTGCGTTTCGTTGTCCGATATGCCGGGAATTGATAACAATACCACGCGGCGGTGTTCCGGCATTGCCACCGAGTTTTCTCGTCAATCAACTTCTTGATTTGATGTCACGACAGCGTCGCGAGGTAAGTCATTTCAATTTCGATACTAACCGAGATAAAGTAATCCCTGATTAGTTTAAAATTAGTTTATTTCGATTTTTTATTAGTCGATTTTTCTTAGTCGATCGATTTTTCTTAGTCGAAGCGAATTAAAATTATCGTCACAGCAATGAATTTTCGTTTTTTTTTCTAAGCCGAATGTAAATTTTAATAAAAATAAAAAAAATTCAAAAGTTTTATCTGATTTTAATGAAAAAATAAAATTTTTATGTCAACTTTTGTTGGAAGAACGCCAATTTTTAATATTTCCAACAAATTTTATTGTATTTCCATCAAAATTTGATCGAAATTCGAACATTTTTCACGATTGATGAATTTTGTTTTTTTTTCTCTCGATTCAGGTAATTCCAAAATGTTCGGTCCACAACAATCAAGAATTATTGTTTTGCGAGACGTGCGACACGGTTTTTTGTACGGTATGCACGGGTGGAAGTCACGCAGGTACGTCGCCTGGCTGCACCGAGCACACCATTATTCCATTCAGCATCGCGATAAAACGAATGTCCGAAATATTGTTGTACAAAGCGAACGAATGCATCTCAAAGGTAATAAAAAAAAAAAAAAAAAAAAAACAAAGTAGAAAAATAAGAGAAAAAAGAGGGGTTTGGATCGAAATAATGAAAAATATTTTGTTATTGTTCAGTTGACACAAGCCCAAGAATCTGTAACGACGGAATTGCGGCGTTTGGATACGGCGATGGAGAGATGTTTGAGCGTCGTAGATGCTGAATTTGCTGAGATAATAAGTAAAGTTGAAAAACGAAGGGCGGAACTACAGGCAGCGGTGACAGCCGCTGCGAGAGACAAAAAACACGTTCTCGAAGAGCAACACGCTCTGATCGAGGCCGAAAAGAACAAAGTTCAACGAGAGTGCGAAGGTTTACAATATCAGGTGAGTCGAATCATGAAAAATTTGAATAAACAATCGATCGGACCGAGCACCGACGAAGGGAGTCATCGATTCCTCTTTTTTATTCATGTTTTTTTTTTGTTTCTTTTTGTTATTGTTTTATTACATTACGATTATTCGTTCAAGGTCGAGGTACGAAATATAACGCAAAGAATAGGGAGCCTGACCGATCAGCTGGACGCGGCAGTGGCGCTGAGCGAACCTCGGGAAAATGCCTTTATAACTGCCGAATTTGGTTACAACGATTCGATGACGGAATTGGAGCGTGCCCTCGGTTCATTCGGCCGTGTCAGATCGAGCACCACATTGCCAGGTGAAACAGCGACATTCGCCTTTCATATTTTTATTATTCGAGCGCGTCCTTCGATTGCCCAATTCTTTTTGCTCGATTCAAACATCTAATTTCGTTTGAATTTCCTGGATATTCCATTTTATTTTATTCGTTGGATCGTCGATCACTTATTCGCCGACTGAAACAAAAAATTTAAAAAAAAAACGTAAATTAATCGAATTTTTGATCACTTTTCCTTGAACTTTAATAACGAACTGAATTTCTTTTTTTAGGTTTGTGTCGCGCGAGTCTGAAAGATCCAGCAATAGCTAAATTGCAAGCAACGGTCGTCGTCGAAACGGTCGATTATCACGGTCATCCGAGGAACGCGGGCGGTGATCCGATCGGCGCCGAACTCGCTCTCGCCGATCCGATAAATCCGAACGAGACCAATTCCGCCACGATCGAGACCGAAGTTCGCGACCTTGAAAACGGCACCTACGAAGTTCTTTTTCGACCACCCTCCGCCAGTCGCTACGTTCTCAAACTCTCCGTTTTCGAAAGACCCATCAAAGATTATCCACTCTTTTTCAATGCTACCGAACACAATGAACCCATCAAAACTTACGGCCGACGAGGCAGCGGCAAAGACGAATTTCATCAACCTGTCGCCGTTGCCGTCGATGATGACGGTCTCGTTTACGTCGTCGATACCGGAAATTCACGTATCAAGGTACTTCTTTTTCATGTTTTCTTTTTTTTTTTAATAAATTTTTTCATCAAATTTCATTAATCGAATTCATTGCATTCGAAAAGTCAATTTCGTACCCAAAAATAATTCAAAACTTTGTTTTTTCATCCAGTTGAACACGTTTTTCCTGTTTTTTTTTACGACGCTGAAGTTTGCAACGTTGGAGTCCAACGAAATGAACAAAAAAAATCGTTTGTAATGCAATAATTTTTCATTTCACTAATCATTGGTGTAGATTTAAAAAACTAAGAATTGCAAATTCGGCAGGGAACAAAATTAGATAATTACTGAAATTATTGCAGAGTTTTTTTAGATCATTTCGTTGGACTCCAACGTTGCAAACTTCAGCGTCATTTTTTTTTTACATTTTTTCATGAAATTTCATCGATCGAATTCATTTTATTTGAATAATCAATTTCGTATCCAAAAACAATTCGAAATTTTGTTTTTTATCCAATTAAATGCGTTTTTCCTGTACATTTTATAATTTTTCAATCAAATTTCATCAATCGAATTCATTTTATTTGAATAATCAATTTCGTATCCAAAAGTAATTCGAAATTTTGCTTTTTTTAAATCAAATTGAACGCGTTTTTCGTTTTGTTAATTTTTTCGTTAAATGTTAAGAATCGAATTCGTTGTATTCGAAGGTCAATTTCGTACGAAAAGTCATTTGAAATTTTGTTTTTTATTTTCATTCGGTACGATTGAGTGGCTTTGGATAGTTTTTTCGATGGACGAATCCTTCGTTTTATTTGTTCGAATTAATTTCTTTATTATTGGGAAACAGTAGAGCCATTGAAAATTGAAATTTGTGGATAAAATCATCGATCGTTGAATGTATCGAGTGCCGGGGAGATTTCACGAGAATAAAAATGGTAATTTTTGTTGCAGGTTCTCGATGAAAATCTCGAGTTTCAAAGGCACATTACGAACGAGGGTTTGGAAGGTAGAAGTTGCACGGGAATTGCAGTTTCTGAGCAGGGCCTTGTTGTTGTTAATTGGCGAACGCGAACTATCACGGAAATGAACACTTTGGGCGACACCATACGCTCATTTTCCCACAACGCGTTTCAGGTTCGTTTATTGTTTGTTTTCAACAACAGGAAGCAGAAAATATTGAAAAAACGAGAGAAAATTTCATTTTTCGCTCGTCTTTCGAGCGAAAAATGATTTTTATTGAGAATAATACGAAAATTTGATCGAATATCGAAACGATGGAAATTTAAAACTAAAAAAAAAAATAGGAACCGATCGACGTCGCGGTGGACAGAAGTTACGGTCACGTTCTCGTCGCCGACAACGGTCAAAGCTGCGTTTTCGTTTTCGACTCGGACGGAAAGATTCTCTTCCAGGTGAGAGTGCGTATTTTTAACTTTTTTTTTTCCTTCTTCGTTAATTATACACACGAATAATTGAAAAAGCCTGAAAATCAGTGAAAAATTCGGGAAAAATGTATGTCAATTCGGTCAATTGTCATTATTCGATCAATTATTTTTCACTTTTTGTTGCAGGTCGGAAAACGGAGCATGTTCAAATTGATAAGCGCAGTGACGGTTGGCCCAGCCGGAGAAATTTTACTCGCGGATTCTCGGATTCAAGTTTTCTCGGCGAAAGGCGACTTTTCCGAAGAGATCTACGGCGAGGGTCGAAGTACGTTTTTCAATTCGTATACAAAATATTAAAAAACGCGAAATCTTTTGGCATTAACGAAAAAAAAAAATTTAACAAGATTAACAGAACGAAGAACGATTTAAAAAATTGAAATTTAATATTCCAGAGCTTTGTGTAGTTGGATAAAAATGAAAATTGATAATTTTAACAAAAATCATTGACCGATGTGGAAGCGTGAACTAAAAATTTGCTGAATCAACAGAAAAAGGAAAATACGGAGGAATAGCTGTGGACGTTGAAGGAAAAATCGTCGCGTCGAGGAGCGACAAGGGTCGAAGCATAATTCAAGTTTTGAAGCTCGGAGGTGGAAATTTATTGACGGAGATCGATTCGCACAGTTCGAAATTACGTCGTCCAACGGGTATCGCGATACTTCCGGGAAATTATTTGGTCGTCGTTGATTTAGGCAACGATTGCATCAAAAAATACAGGTATTGGTGAATCCACAAAATAGAACACACAAACGCCATTTTTTCGAAGATCAGATGGACGAAAAACGATATTAAAATTAGCCCGGTTCACTGCCTGTTACGTCGAAAAAAAAAAAAAAACGAGAAGCGTAAACATAGATTTTCCTTTGTTTTTTTTTTAACTACAAATAATCGTTGAAAGAATAAGACGAAAAGAAAAAGAAAAGAATTCCGAATATCGAGATCGAGAGCGATTTACGATTTTGAAAATATTTCACAGACGATGAAATTTTTCACTGTACAATTTTTGTACAGAAACGAAGAAAGATAAGAAAGGCTTGTACATATATTTTTTCAGTATTAATAATTAGCAAAACGTATGACAAGAGAAGGAGATAAATGATTTGAAGTAAAAAAACTATGCAAAAGCATGAGAAAAATAATTAACCAATTCGATCATACAAAGTCACTGTAGAAGCTGTGAATTTTTCATTTCACACGGAATTCAATCATCTCTTTTTTTACCATTATTCGCTTTAGTGTCGATTTTACGTTTTTTTTAAATGGAATCTTTAAGAAAGATTCAGATTTACTCGCCATTCGAATGATAACTGACACCAGGGCGCCGTTTCTATGCGGCAAATCGGTGAACTAACGAATCAGTTCCCTTTTTCGTCGCGACGCATGGCGACAGCGATTCGTCGTTCATCAATAGCCCGTGTATTATTAATTAACTCGTAAAGACCTAGTCTCTTCAACGTTCGAGAGATAAACGTTTGTTTAAATCGTTAAAAGAATAAAATTGAAATCGAAAGATAATGAAAAATCAAACAATTCGTCACTGAAAAGCTCAAATTTTTCGCGATATCATATTTCGTGAAATTCTGTGTCATTTTAAATGCTTTCATTCGTTTAACGTGGCGAAGTTTTACTTAAAGAATCTCAGTTTACTCGTATATCTATATATATTTTTTTCGTTCTTACGCTTTTTACATACGTCTTTCAGCTATAATCATATGGCAGTTTTTTATTCTTTCAAAATCACGTAAATTTTGTTTTTGCAAAGATTTTCGTTTCCGGAATAACTGACGATTCATTTTAGAATTGTAACGACTTTTTTTTTTTTTATATACATATTATATAAAACGTAAGAGAAGCACTAGGGAATTAACGAAAAATCATCTGCGATAGATCGTTCGGTTTGGGAATATTTCAAATCGTAAAAACGATTTTTTTCTTTTATTGCTGAGTCTCTCGATTTGTTTGATATTCCGACTTGTTGTTACTTTGTATTTTTTTCGTCATTTTTTTCTATAGAGGATTAATGAGAAAAATCAAGTGTACGATAAACGGCCAGAGACATACTTGTAAATATATTTAACAGAGGACGCATTTACGAGACGCTTGTAGTAATTTTAAAACAATCAGAATTTGACGTTTTATTCTGTTGCGTGAGGAAATGAAAGAGCGACGTGTCTTATTCTCGAACTATTTTTTGTCGGCTCGTAGGTAACGCGCGTCTCTCGCAGTTGTCCTAAAAACGTCCTATACGTATTGTAATAAATAAAAGAAAAATGTATGTAAGAGCAAAGGTTCGTTGTCTCGACTGGGCGAGAAAAACGAATCGTGCATCGTGTTTGACTTCATTCGACTGATTTATACGATAAATATGTTCTTTCTTTTTTTATATTTTCGTAGTTTCTTCTCTCGTTGTTTTGTCTTTTCGTAACGGTATTTTTTTTTTTTTATAATCTAGTCACGAACGCATACAATCACGATTTATTCATTAATGTACTACTCGATGGACTGTTCAATCGTAATGTTTAAGAAATATGGAGGGAGAAGCAAAAAAGAGAGAAAAAAAAAACAAACAAAAATCACATAATTCTTGCAGTGTATAATTATTAAATACTACTGCGGTCGAAATAGTACTCTGTCCTGTAAATAAAACTGAGCTTCGTTCTATAATCGCAGCGTTCTATTTCTTTACAATAAAAAATCATCATCACATTTATTCAATTATTTTTGTACGATTTGTACAGCGAAGCGTCGGTCGGCCATTTTGATTTTTATTGTAAAATGGTAGACAAAAAAAACACTCACGTTCGACGATTAAACACGATTTTTCAGTCAGGGAAAATGGTAAGAAAAAATCAGCGGAAACGTCTCGGCGTTCTTCTTTTTCTTTGGTTCACAAAACTCACTCACGAATTTTCACGATCAATTGTATTGTTGCACAAAAAACCGGGTTCATTATGTATTTAAAAACATGTTTTTTTTTCGTATACACATCGCAACTACCATCGTCATCAATGTGTCAGTTTTGTTTACATTTTTGAATAACGTAGCGCGTGTTTACAAGGGAGCGAAGAGTAACAGCGCACTTTGCCGCGTGCGAGGCCGGCGAACGACTGAACGCTGAACGGAACGAAGTAAACAAAGCGAGGGCTCGACCGCTCGAGACGCAGTAGCGGAACGTGATGAAACACGTCGCTTCGGTCGCGCGGGGCAGAATAACTTTCGCAAAAAGACGTTGGCAATTTCAATTTCCCACCTGTTTTTTTTTTACAAGAAATACGAATCCCGTTAATTAATTAACGACGATTTGTCGGTTCGTGATGCATTATTAATATTATCCGGATTAAATGAAACTGATGACGATCGAACACATTTTCGATTATCGTTGCGCGGGGGGGCAGCAGTGGTTGTCAAAACAAGTCTGTTCTTGCTGAGTGAGCTTTATACGGGATCATTGTTCGTCCTTGTCAAAATGGCGAACGCCATGACAGAACTTTGCGGATTTCACCAGAGTATTCGAAAACTAAAAAAAAAAATTGCACAATTCAACAAAATACAAACAAGAAGTTTCGAACAAAACACATTTGAGTGACAGAGTTCGAAAAAAGGATTTTGGCGTTCTCGACTAAAACGAAAAAACAAAAGTTCGAAAAGTCGGCCATTTTGATGAAGTTTTCTGTGAAGTTTTCATCAAACTTCAAGAGAATTCTTTCATGAGGAAACTGAGAGGAGAGTTGGGTAAGTAGAAAAAAAAAACACCAGAATTAATAAGTAATTTTGTAATAATTATTTTAATGCGAATATAACATTTGGATAACAGCTAAGACGAAAATCTCGATGATAATTATGATACATAATGTACAAAAAACGTCCCGTTGCTGTTTTTTTTAGCTACGTCTATAAATTGTATATTTCATATATATATTTCCTTAACAAAAAAAAATATATATATATATATTTCTCGCGATACAGTCGCGATTTTCATGGTAGGTTATGAACGTTACGCGTTTAAGTAAACAAATTACGTAGGTACGTCATTGGCTTTAAAAAAAAAAAAAATAGAATAAAGACAATTTATCGTTCATACTCTTTTTTTTATCCCCAAAATTACGCAAAAATTGAGTACATCGAAGGTCACTTGGTTCGGCGATTAATCTAATATCTATGTTATAGATATATTTATATATTTTTTTTTCCAAAAATATCTAAAATTGTTTCTTTTACCCCTTTTTTTTCCGTGTTTCACGTATTATTTTTATATTCTAAATTGCAAAAAAGAAAAAAAATAATCGCACTTCCGTCGGTGCCGTTTGAAATAATTTCGAATTTTTTCTTTTTTTTTTTTTTCTTAAATTCATGGCACTTTGAACTTCGTATCGTTTTTCGTGACGTTTCGGAAAAAAATGTTATTTAAGAAATTTTTCTACGAATGTTTTTTTTTTTTTTTTGCGGCTAATTAATGTTTCGGCACGTCTGGACTAGCAATGGGTTGCGGTGAATTCAACGTTAGACCAAAATGTTTGCGTTCGTATAAAGATTTTTTCATGGAGGTGTTTATGTCAAACGTTCACTTGGCCACAAGTCTCAAAACCAGTCTGGACGCACCTTTCGCTTTCTTTGTGTGTCGAATTATATGGAATGATTCGTTCTACGTGATTCGGTTGCGAAACGAAGAAAAATAAAAACAAAGAAGGATAAGAGAAAAAAAAACATTAATTAACGTCGAAGAGATAAATTTTTTTTCAACAAATAAAAGAAAAAACGGTTATTAAAAATCTTTTTTACACAGGTCCATGATTAATTCTAAAATAAACTCGAGTAGATAAGAATTTTTTTAAAAAAAGTTAATAATTAAGAACAATCTACCAAGATTTTTGTCGGTCGATGATGTAAAAAATAAAATTGCACTTGGTTTTTCTTTTTTTTTTCTTCTATCGAAACTAATTTTCTCTCGCTTTTATCTCACAATTTATCGTCGTGCCGATTTATCGGGCGACGGATAAATTGCTGCGAGGGGGAGTTTTCGTAATTTTGGTTATTCTCTTGTTCGCGTCACGATTTTTTCATCGTTTTGCGAGGAAAAATAAACGCTACAGCTAACAACGAAATCGAAGAGAGGAAGGCATTCTCGCTTGCTTTTTTTTTTCGCTTTCATCACTGCGTCGAACGACGTCGTTCCGTGTGATTTACCGCGGCCATTGCCTCTTCCGGCAATCTCAAAGGATCCGATAATATGTCGGTCGCCGTGCACAAATGCCTCAGGGAATTCAACACCGCTGGAAACGTCAATTGTGAAGAAAAAAAAATTTTTAGATTCTCATTTATTCATCATTTTGGAAAAATTTAATTGATAAAAATCGAATTGAGAGTCAAAAGTAATGCGTTTTACTGAATTAATTCAAATTTAATTACGAACAACAATTTTTTTCAACATTTCCATTTGTAAAGCATCGCAATCGATTAGGAAATCTCAAAATTGATTGAAAATTCATGATTTTTTAGATAAAAACCGAAAAAATCTCAATTTTAACAGAAAAACAATTCAATATGCATAATTTTTTCTCACCTGGCCTGAGATCGACGAGAGAGCAATGTTGCTCGACCCAGAGTATCGTGCTCCTGTATAAATCCTCTATACTGGCCGTAGAGACCGAGGCATTGAACGATATCATCAGAGGCTCGAGCAATATGCTGAACTGTTTGTCAGTAATTAAGAAAAACAATAAAAAATCAGCAGAATGGAGCAAAGCAAATGTTCGAAAAACAAAAAAAAAAAATAAAAAAATGTTCAATGAATCTTTTTCTGAAAAGGATACGATCCAAAACTTCCAATTTTCTCTCGTACGTTTTCGCACGTATTCGTCGAACATCTCCTTCATTTTGTTGGTCCTCTGCCGAGAAATCGGAGCTCCGGTCGCTGGTAGCATCGACTGGCAATTACTAAACAAAAATTCACAATTGTAATAATTATATTTTTGATTTTCAAACAATGCCAAAAATGAATTGAAAATTTTTTAAATTACCTAATCGAAGTGTTAAGGCACTCAATTTGGTTTTTGAGACTGTCCATTTCTTCCTTCAACTGGTGTCTCTCAGCTCTCAATTGTTTTATATAATCAGCACCTTTTTGTAGCATAGCCGCTTTGCTCAATTTGGTGTTTGGATTCTGATTCAATTGGGGTATAAGACTGTGAAGCATGTCGAAGCCATTTTTAATGTTGTAACGACGCTTCTGCTCGGCGTGAATATGACCGACGCGTCTCTGTTCCTTGTACTGCCCTCTTTCCGGTTGTTGCCCATCACTTTTACCCCCGTAATTACTTCGCGACGGTGATAACGGACTCCCCAGACTCATCGGACTGTGCAACGGACTCAGACTCGGACCCTGAGGACTGTGAGCCTTCGATGAATCCTTCGGCGAACTCGGACTCGTGCTGCCCTGATGCTGTTGCTGCGATACTTGACTCTTCGATGATAAAAGTACTTGTCCGGGTGCGTTCTTCGTTGAAAAAAAAAAGAAAATTCGTTATTCGATCGGATTAGTGATATTTTTTATCGCTTTTTTACAATTTTTTATATAAAAACAGAAAATTTCGAAATTTGGCTGAAATTCTCGGCAATTTCTCGCTTTTTTTTCATCTTTTTACCTGTTGCTGTTGTTGATTCGGAGATATACTCGATGAATTCGTGATCGTTTGTATAGTAATCGGAGTTGCTATGTGATGAGTCGTGTTATTCGATATTTGCTGTTGTGACTGTGACGTTTGTTGCTGTCCCGAGGACGCAGGACTCGCTGATAACATGGGCAATATGTGCTTTATCGAATTCTGATGACTCGAAGTTGCCATAACTTTGTGCTCGGGCCCGCTGCTCACTGTGTACAGCCCCGTTGTATCTAAATTGATAAAATCAAACTATTAGAGAGTGTGCAAATGATTATTTCGCTGAAAATTGTATTTGAAGTTTGTTTTTGAGTAGCAAACATTTGAGATTTGTTTTCAGTCGATAAAATGACATTTGTTTTATAAATAATTGAGAATATTAATTCAATCGACTCCATATTCGATCGTACTTACTGTTGGTAAGTAAATGGGCGAGTAAGACATTGTTGTTTATATTTAAAGCGGGATCACTGACCGCTGAGACGAGGGGAGGAGGCTGGATTCGCTGTGGTCCAAGTGAAGAACTGCTCCGCGAACGATTTCGCGCTTTCATTTGATACTGAAAATGAAATACGAATCAATCGGGTCGTTAATAATTGGTATTTTTTGTTCAATCCTTTTTTCAATTAATTCAAGAATTCTGACAGCGATTTGTATTCGGATCTCAATGAAATTGTCCAGAAATAGTTAAATCGTTGACTAACCTTGGGGACGGCGAAAACTTCTTCCTTTTCACTCGTTGAATTTGTTTGCGAGGGTCGTGGCAAGAGTTTTGTAGGGTGTAACGCAGGTGCGGTAAGATCGAGACCGGAAGGTCTGCATTGTAACAAAATGTGCGATTGGTTCGGCTGATTCGTTGACACCGTTACTACTGGCTGACCAGCGAGAGTCTGTAAACCAAAAATCAATAATAAATAAACCAAATTTTGATTAAAGAAAAATATTCCTTAAGAAAAAAGAAGCTTTTGTTCTCTCATAAACTCGAATATGATGGTTTTGGACTTTTCTATTTTTTTTTTTTTTTTTCAAATTAATTACCTTAAAGCCACTATTACGAAATTTGCATTGTTGAGCATTGAAATTTGGTCCAGGAGCTGTGAATTTGTAGCCTTGCTGGGGTTGCTGAACGATTTTAAAAGAATCCGTGATTGATTGCTGTTGTTGCTGCGAAACAACGGAGGGCAAAGGCCTTATGGCACGAGGCTGCGGACTCGTTTGTCCGTAATTCGCAGCCCCGGTCATGTGACCCGTCATTTGACTCGTATCAGCGAGGGAATTCAACTCGACCTGATTTACACTCGAATTTAATTGCACCGTTTGCAAATCTATTGAAAATGGCTGTTGCTGCTGCTGCTGTTGTTGCTGTTGCTGCTGCTGATAAGCCACGACTTGGGCATTTTGACTATACGAATTTTGCTGCTGTTGAGCTTGTTGAATTACTCGATTTGCCCGAGACGTTGATCTACCGTTTCGAGACTTTTCTCGCATTACTTGCTGACTCGAAATTCCTGCTCCCTCGAAATGTTGCCTTCCCCCGCTGTAATTATCACTTAAACTTCTGAAAAAAAGAGAGGAAAAAATGTTTTAAACTCCAATTGCATTGATCTATTTACTTTTTTCAATTTTCCAGTGACATTTTCACAATTATTTTTCAACTTCAAGGCCAGACTCTCGATTTTGGCCAGTTTTTTCATAGTGTTTTTTCATCCGTTTGGACATTTATCTTTTTTCAATGCATTTTCGGTTCAAACACCGCGATTGGTTCGATTTTGACAGTTCATAATCGAGTTATTTGAATGGAAAGTAATGAGTTCCAACAAACTCACACATTATTCCTATAAATCGATGAATTTTCCGGCTGCGTATAAATTTTAGCAGTATATTGAAGATTTTGTAAATCTGAATTATCTTGTTGTCTCTGTTCGGCGTGTTCGTCCCGTTGATTATGTTGATTCGTCTGATCGTTCGATTGATTAGACACGACCGTATTCTCGTTCATTTGGCCGACTTGATTCGTACTGTTGTTCGTGCTATTGTGACTGTTTATCGGTTGCATAAGCTCGAGTTCCGAATAATTACTGCTGTTCAAACCTCCCTGTCTGAACATGTCCTCTTCCTCGGGTACCGAGGGCAATTTTGAATTTAAAAATTCTTGCAGAGGCTCGAGGGTGTCCATGAAGTCGTCCAAATTTGGCTGCAGTGGCCCCAGACTCGGTTGTATAAAATCTGCGAGACTCGCGCCTCTGGCTGTCAAAAAAAAAATCGTTTTTTCATTATTTTCGTCTTTTCTATCAATTTTCTCATAACTTTTCAATTATATTTCACGTAAATTCAACAAATCAATACCAATTTCACGCGGATCCGGAAAATACAAGGGCTGATTAGAACTTATGGTCGAAAACAACGTGTCCGTCATCAATTCCATGTAATCCTCATCGACCATCATGCTGTGAACGCTCTCCGAACCGGAAAAACCGCTCGAACCCCCATAAGAGTTTCCAAGACCCGTACCGAAGCCCCCTGACGAGCACATACCGCTGCCCCAATCCAACATGTCCATTGATTCCATCTGCAAATTCATTCGATTCAATTAATCAGTAAGAATCGTGTCGATTCAACAATTCACTCCACTTCATAAGGAAAACTGACTTCAAAAATTTCAAAAACTGACAATAAACGTTCGATAAAAAAGACATTATTTATTTTGTGTCAATTGAATAATTTGCGAAAACAATTTCGATAAATCGAGTGAAAAAATGAAAATTGTTGAAGAAAAATTAGCCGGATGAAAATTTGTGAAAAATTGTTGAAACTACTGAAAAAAAAATGGAGTTGAAAAAAACGAATTTTTCTCACCATATCCGTACCATCCTTGTTCGTCCATCCAAGGATTTTGTTCCTGTAAAACATCCGCCATTTCTTGTACTCCGCAGTCACCGCAGCGAGTTTTCTCTTCCAGTATTTGCCCTCGAGTACAACCGCCTGTTTGAGAAAAAAAAAATATATCGCAGGGTCAAAAAAATGTACAAATATGGAGAAAAAAAAAAACTAATGTGTGCACGTATATGTTGTTTTTTTTTCTTTCTGAAATTATTATCAGTCGTTCAGACCGCCGGAGATAAGCGACAAAAGTAAAGCTGGAACGTGTCTTCTTATCTTCGAACTCGTGCTTTTATCTAATCGTCGAAATTTTTCGAAAATTCCACTACATTTTTTCTTTTTCATCAAATCCCTCATGTAGAATCATCAATTTTTTAATTTTTTTTTTAATTCATTTCCGTAAGAAAAAAAGATCGAAGAATGAGGAACTTCAAAATGCAGGAAAATTGTGTAGCAAAAAAAAAAAATCAAATTTGCAAATGAATGAAAATTCATGAAATAATAAAATAAAGAGAAAATATTGTGAAATCTCACCTCCGGCTTGTTGTGGGTATCGACGTCGAGTGGCGAAGCGAATTGGCACACGAGAGTATTCTGCTTCAAAATGACTAAAAAAAAAAGCAGCAAATAATAATACGAACGAAAAAAAAAAAAAAAAAATAATAATGCAATTCTATTTACGTAAATATCGAAAGAAAAAAAATAACGATCATTCTCACCCGTTGAAAAAGAAAATAAAGAGAGAAAAGAAAGGGGAAGGGGAAACGAGCGAATGGAGGAGAAGTATGGGCGAAACAAAATCGTCCAGTAACGTCAAGGACTACCTCGCGGTCACAGTGTCGCGGTCAATCGTCACCGAAATCTCGCACGACGACGTCTCGAACGAAAGCGTTCCGATACCGACTTTCCGACGACGCATCTTGCCAATAAATCGCGAAATTTTGAGCCCAAAAATCAACGAATCCGTTCCCAGGTCGATCTTTCTAGTTAATTCGATAAAATCCCTAAAAACCGAAACCAAATCCCACGAGAAAACTTCAAATAATTCTTTATTTCTAAAACGACGAAAACTAAATATTCGAAATTGATTTTCAAGTGTCTCTCGAATCGAATTTCAATGATTTTTCGCGCAATTAAATACTCGCCGACGTAAATAGATTCGAATTTAATAATTTTTTTTCTTTTTCTACGAAATTCCGATCGGTTTTCAATTATTCATCAAAATCGTCACGAATTTCGAATTTTTTTTTTATTTATCGACGAAAAAAAAAAAAAAACCCCGATGACACCGGTGCTCGATCGAATCCCGCAAACGTTTCGTCCGAGTCTTCGACGAGGACTGAGGTGTTTCAATATCGACGATATCACTCCCGCTTCTCTTTTCGCGATTTTTTTCTTTTTTTTTTCTCTTCTTCTCTTCCACATAGTAGTCGTATGAAACGGTCAACCAACACGAGCGTCATATATCTATATATCATCTATATACTCCTACGAACGTATTATTAATCTGAAGAATTTAATAAAGTCAGTATAGAGTTAGAGGGAAACGAGTACAACGAGCGAACGGGGGAAGGGGGCGAATGAGAGAATTCATGAAATAAAAAAAAAAAAAAAATATTGTATTCGTGCATTCACGTACGTTGAAATCTTTCCACACATATTTAACATTCACGTTTTAATCACGTGCACGTTATTCGTGTTTGCAAATCTATCACTCTTATCAGTCTTAAGTCGAAGCACGAGTAAATCCTTTCCCTCCTCGACTCCCCCCCCCCCTCCTCCTCCTCCTTCTTGACTCTTTCGTCTCGACGTCTCGATATTCTCTAGTTTTCTCAATCACCCATTCGCAATTTTATTTATTTTTCTCTCTCTCGATCTACAGTATCATCATTCACGAGATTATTTATTCGGGAAGAGAAATAAAAATCGAATGGACTCTTCTCATTCGGGAGATCGAGATTTTTTCGTCGTTCTACTTTCAATATCTTTTGATTTTTTTTTTTTTTTTTTTTTTTTTTTTTTTTTGGGAAAAAACTTACACTGCATGTGCCAGCATCGCCATATGACGTTGTTCAAACGAATCTTGTCCTTCCATCTCAACCTTATGCCCTTGAAACGGTTCCATTTTGGCGACGTCAACTTCTGTCTGAAACAAATTTACCATTTCGTCATATCTCGACTGATGCTTTACAAATATTTTTATATAATTTTTTCATTCTCTTTTGATGTCGATGAATATTGCTGGATTTTGTTTTTTTTTTTGGTCAACATTCCTCTAGTTTTTTTTTTTTTTAAATAAATTTCTTTTTTTTTTGCTCGCAATTATGAAAAGTATTCGGTACACTTTAGTCGATACGAACTCGACTTCGATGTGAATCATTTCTACACTCGATTACACATTTCCCGATAAATCGAGAGACGCAATCAAACTCGGTGATAATCCCGATAGCCCCTGACGTGGAAACATTCTCTAAAATTCTCTTCGTGATTTTCCATCACTTTTTTTTTTTACTCTTTTGCATCTTTATTTCTTTTCTCCGAATCGCTGATAAATCAAAGAAAAATGGTCCTGAGCGTTGAGCAGGGAGAGAGCACACGTTCGTGACGTTTTTTAAAATTTTTTTATTCGTTTCGAAAATTAAGGAAAAATATGAAACAATTTTTAGGATTTTTCTTTCAAAAACTCGATTCTGTATATGCTTTTTGTTCACTTTTTTTTGCATCGTACAACGTTATCGTCTTCCTATTTTCTAACTCTCTCACTCTGCTTTTTTTTTTTCCAGACTACAATCGGCCTTCCTCGAGTGATGCTCGCTCGAAGCCTAACCATCTTTCCCAGTTTCTTATCATCGGAGCATTTTCTCCCGCGAGCAGACATAAAAGTCAACAAAATGGTTTCTCCCAAGAGCGACTGGAAGATTTCCAGTCGGTTTACAGCGTCGATTCACAATCAAACGCTTATCCCTCCTGATTCTTTTGCTCTCTACCATTTTTATTTGTCCAACGAACTACAATTATTTTTTTTTTTACTCCTTCGATAAAATCGATTTTTCGATGCATGTTTTTTGTTTTTCAGAATTTATTTTTTCAATTTCATTTTTTCCTATTATCTTTGTTGTTTTTTTTTCTTCTTTCTTACCGACCGAGGAACTCGCCCGATTATCTCGAGACGAGAAACTTGGTAGTTGAGAAAACACATTTCGAAATTAGAATCGATCTCGCACGAAAGAAACTTCATTGAATTCGTCGTTCGAAGAAAGCTTCGAGCAGAGAAATGAATTGTTATTTTATTTTCTTTTCTTTTTCTATTTCTACAGTGAGCAGAGAACGAGCTCCGAGTTTCCGTTCGACGAGTGACCTCCCGGACCTCGAGGCTGTGGCGCTCCGTAAATTGCGTCAGGCGAATAGAAATGTTTACTACGATTCGTCGTGTCGTCGACGTAGTTTTTCCCAGTTACGTTTTCGCCTCGCAGAGTCGCGAGATAAAAAAAAAATACTTTTTTTTTTGCAATCAACTTGGCGACTGCTCGAGAAATCGTTTGAAAAAAAACAATGAAATTCTATCCCACGAAAAATCAAAGTTTTGGTCGATTTTCTCTCGTTACAAAATGAATAAAAAAATCGAAGTTCACCGAATCCCTGATTATTCATCAAAAAAAGTTGAAAAAAAAAAAAAATAATAATAATAATCGTTCGAAGATAAGAGCGAGAGAGGCTGTCGGTGTCGAGATGCTCAAGGTGATATACGAACGCGCCAATTGAAGTGGTTATCAGATAAGCCATTATTATTTCTTTTTTTTTCTCCAACTCGATCGTTCTCTGATAAACGTTCAAACACACACGTCTGTAAAGATCCGCGAATAGCTTCGATAGAATCGTAAAATAAATTCCCGCTTCGTTTTACGATCGTAACGATATTTTGATCGCTGTTTTTTTTTTTCTTCTTCGAGTCTCGATACCGAAGAGATAGTAACGAAAAATCGAAAGATCGAAAATTTATTGGCGAAAGATCAAAAGAAAAATAAATCGTTTGAAAAATCAAAAATTCGATTATCGAAACGATCGAAAATAGAAAAATAATGAATTTTTTTTTTTTGGCTTTCTTCGTGCGAAATAATTGTGCAAAAAATAATGATAAATGAAAGAAAATCTCGTGGATGAACAAGCGTGATCGTTATCGGCCGCGTACGAGCCTCTCTTCCTTGAAATTTATCATCGTCTTCGAGACTCGAGAAGAGGGCTCGTGCGTCTCTGTTTGTCACGATATCAGCGTCATCGATAAAGATTATTCAGGCGTTGAAATACCGCTCGCCGATCGTTTCGTAAGATTTAGTTTCTTTTTTTTTTTTTTTTCTTTTTTTCCGACGATTTCATTCGCCGGTCAGTTCAAACGATCAAGGGCGTATTATCCAAGATTATGAAAATGAGCCGCGCGTTAAATTTCCTTCTACGATGTTCGGGCCCCTTTTTCCCGACGCCCTCTTGTTTACTTTTTTCCCGACGCCCTCTTGTTTACTTTTTTTTTTTTTTTCATTTTTGTTCTACGATTTTCGTTATCGAGCAGCTCGACGAGATTTCACTCAAAATAAAACGTAAAACGATTTTTGAAGCAGCGACGTAACGACCCGAGAGCGATTATTCAATCGTTTCGTCACGATCAAAGGGCGCTCTCACCGATAACGAGAGCTCACCACACTTTGGACTCGATGATATTTTCGAAATATTAGCAACCCCGAAAATAATCATAAACAAAAAAAAAATAATAATAATTAGCGTAAATCGCAAAAACGATGAACAAAAATGGCGATTTTATTTATTTTTGTTTCTTTTTTTTCGAAACTTCCTTATTCAATTTTCGTTGAATTCAAATCGTTGAAAATTTTTTTCATTGACTCGATCCTCCGAGAAATATGTAACGAGAGTTACGAGACTCGTAATTCGGAAACGCAAAAAATTGGTCGAATCGTGTGCGGTCTCTGGCTGCAACGCCCCCGCGCCGCGCCTCGATCTTTATCATTGCAATCTTGATTTACGATCGTGTTATTCGCACTCTCTCGTACAATGACTCTCGAGGTTCTCGCAGCAGCAAATTTTCGCTTTTATTTCAATTTTTTTTTCTGAGAATTTTATTTGTTGAGAAAATCGTTAAATTGTCGTAAAAAATGAATTCGATTTTACGCTGACATAATAATGACGCTTTTAGTGCATTTTTTTTTCTTTCGACTCGTTCAACTTCGCTCCCGTACCTCGATGTAAAAGCTCCGAGTCGCACGTGCTCTCACTCTCCTTTTTTTTTCTTTCTCATTATTCACTCTTCATTCTTACGCTTACGCGGTCGCTCGTGACGTCATAGGCGATCGACCGTGAGAGCACGTGGATTTTATACGTACGTCAGATAATTATTCGCGTTACTTGGCGCACGAATTTTCAATGTTTTTATAATCCTCGAACTCCTCGAATCCTTTATTCCTGCTTGGAAAATAATTTTTTTACAATAATTAATCGAAATACTTTTGTGCAATAATTAATCGAAGAATGGAATTAAAAAAAAGAGGAAAAAAAAAGGAGAAAAGTAAATAAAGAGGCCGGACTTTGCGGGGCTGCATTTAATTGTCATCTCGTTTTACTTTCTTCTTTTTTTCTTCCTTTTTTTCATTATTTCGTTTCGTTCGGGCCAGCCAAACTTGTCTCTCGTACGCAACTCGAGCTCACATTTCTCATTCAATTTATTCAATCGCACGTTCCAACGAATCGCGAGCAGTCTTATGTTCTCTCTTCCAAATCCAAGAGCGGACGCGCGATAGAAATGAATGAGAGAGAGAGAGAGAGAGAGAGAGAGAGAGAGAAAAGGATGAAGAAATAGAAAATCCGCGAATGAATCGACGTCTTGTCGCTTATTAGTTTTGAACAAATAACTTTTTTACACGCTAAATGATTAATTGGATTTCAGACTTTTATCATTTACTCTTGACACTCGAGACAAGCTATTTATAATCCTCGGTTTATCGTTAAACTGCTTCATAAAACGATGAAACATCGATGCTCTGCTCGATCGATAAGAATTTTTCGTCGACTAATTGTTGAAATTTACTTTTTTCCCTTACACTGAATATATTAAATTTCAATTTTTCTTCAATATTTCAACATCCTTCGGACCTTCGTTTTTAAATATCTCAGACAGATAAATCGAAAACGATATTTATCTTTATCTTCATTGTTCTCGATCGAAGAAACGACAATTCCGAAACGAAATATACAAAATTTATTGAAACTCTACGAAACGAGAAAAAAAATCTATTTTTCTCTTGTTTCATAGAGCTTCACTGATTTTGTACTTCAATGAACGAATCGTTTCTGAAAAATCGAGATTTTTTTTTCGTTTGACATTTCATGAAGAAAAAAAAAATTCATTTTTTTCAAGTTTCACCATCATTTTACGAGGGAAGAGAAAAAAATGCAACATCGATGCTCGATCGACAAGAATCTCAATATTTCTTCAATATTTCAGCATCCTTCGCACCTTCGTTTTTAAATATCTCAGATAAACCGAAATAGCTATTGATTTTTATTGTCATTATTCTTTAAGGAGGTTGGCTACACACAACAATGTTGGCATGTTAAAAGCATAGGAAAATTCGAAATGATTAGAATTTCATGAAATTTGGTGAGCATATTCTTTTGGATTAAATATGAATATAAAAAATTTTTAAGATTTTTCTTCTACATAGTTTTCGAGTAATTTAACACTAGAGTTTACATCCGTAAGCATAGGATTCTGATATATATATAGTTATATCTTTTGCATATTGTAAACTCCAATTATTCGACAACTATGTAGACGAAAAATTTGAAAAAATTTGTGTCATTGCATTTGATGCTAAAGAATGTTATCACTAAATTTTATTAAATTCTTATCATATTGTCGTATGTAGCCACCCTCCTTAATCGACGAAGCGAAATACAAAATTCATTGAAGCTCTACGAATCGAAAAAAATGTATATTTTTTTCGTTTTTCGTACTTCACCCTGGATCTTGTGTCTTCGATCAAGAATAATAACGAATCAATGGACGAATCGTTTCCAAAAAATCGAGATTTTTTTTTCGTTTGACGTTTCACGATGAGAAAAAAAAATTTTCGTGTTTCCCCATCATTTTACAATGGAAGAGAGAGAAAAAAATAAAGTTTGAAGTTTGATTCAAAGATGAGTGAGCGAATATCGTAAAAATTGTGAAGAATCTTGGATCAGAATGAATATATATTTGTATCAACATATATCCTCACCTGTACGCGAGTGACATGCACTGGAAAAGTTTGTTGAGAGAAGTCTCGATGCTCAATTGTTGCGAAGTTTTGTCAACGGAAGAATTGGAAACGAATTTTTCGAGTGAGAATCCTATGGGTGCGATGATAGCGAGCCTCGCGGCTTCTTCCTCGGGTACAGGGACAGCTAGTTCGTCCTCGTCGTCCTGTGCCTCGGCCTCGAAATCCGAAACCATAAAATGTCCAGAATGTATAGTTTCACGAGAATCACGATTCTCACGTTTGTTTCCACGATGCTCGCTGCTCCCTTGATGCATCTGTTGTTGCTGCGACGTCATTTGAATATTTTGCGACGACGTCATCATCGACGGTTTACGATACAACAATTCAGCCTGCATCGTGGTGATACCGATTATTTTTCAAGATCCAGATCCCCGATTCTCGATCCTCGAAACTTCTTTGTTTTCACTCTTTTCCGTCATTCGAACGAAATCGTTTTATTTTTTTGTTTTTTTTCTTTCTTTCTTCCTCACCACCTGCTTCGAGGAAATTAATTTGGTATTTTTTCAATTTTATTTTTCTTATAAACTGCACAATGATCGACGAAGCAATTTTTTTTTCTCGAAGAGCCTGCTTTCGGTGGACGAAAAATGATCGGTAAACGAATCGATATTCGAACGGTGGAGAATCATTAAAAAATTTTTTAAAATCATTATTATTAAGGAGTTTCGGTACAAGCGATACAATGCTGCCATGCTAAACCATGTTAAAAACACAAAAAATTTCAAAAAGTTAAGAATTTTATAAAATTTGGTGAAAATATTCTTTAGTGACAAATTTGACAATACAAATTTTTTCAGATTTTTCTTCTACACAGTTATCGAGTAATTGAAGACTAAAGTTCACGTGTATAAGCATAGCGTTTCCATATATATAGGTATACACTTCGGGCATAAGAAATCTGCTTCAATGCATAATTACTCGATAACTAAGTAGAAGAAAATTTTGAAAAAATTTGTTTTTTCGTACTTGATGTTAAAGAACATCACCAAATTTCATTAGTTTCTTAACATTTTGCCTTTTGTACCGAAACTCCTTAAGAGAGAGAGAGAGAGAGAGACACTCGTGTGCTTCAAATTGAAATATTATTTACGTAATTCGAAACATATTGTTTGATCTGTGATGAGAGCAAAGATGAGAGAGAGAGAGAGAGATATTCGTATTACACTTATTCGAGGGATTGTGCTATTAAACGACGGGACAGACTCAGTCTCAACAAACGACCTCGCTTCTCTTTTTTATCACTAAACGTCTGGACGAAATATTTGCCTGCCCCTCCCCCCCGCCGTCTTTCTCGAAACACACCATGCACTTTGTACTCGTTTAATTTCGTTTCATTTTTTTTTTCTTTTTTTTTCCATTTAATTTTCAACGGATATTCATCCGTTCGCGAATGCGTTGGATCGAGTATTTATTATTATTAATTGTTAAGGCGAATTATAATTTTATCGAGGGACAAAAAGAAACGCCATTTTTCTTCTTCTTCATCACGAAAACACACGATCGATTATTCGAGTTAACGGTTTTCGTGTGTATAAAACCGCGCGACACGACGAGGCTTGAGAAATGATGCGGAATGAGGCTCGAGAATCGCGTTCGTTTTTTTTTTTTTTACACGTTTCCGAGATTGACCGTGCGCGTTTTGTTTTCTATTTGTAACGGCTAAATTTAACGTGCTCGTCCCGAGCGCTTTCGAACCGTCGATAAACACGACGATACACGCCGTCTTCTTGTTACTATGATTTTAGTTGCAACGCGACATTATTTTTGTATATTTTTCAAACGAAAAGTAGAAAGAAAAAAAAAAAAACACAATATATTTTGATTATGAAGATTTCGATCGAGGCAACGTGGTGTAAACGACTGGAAAAACGAACATTTCGTTCGAAAGTTCGCGTTCCCCTATCTCGTAACGTGTAATAACCACGCGGCGTGTCCCATTAGAAATTGTTCCTAATCGTGTTGACCGGTGCAGAAACCTCGATCCAACAGCCTCGAACGAACGAACGAACGGAGTGATGGAAATAAAGAAAATAGAAGGGAGCCATTCACTCTCTCGAGTTATCGTTCAAGGTGTGTACTTAACGAATTCTCGTGGACGAGCTAAAGGCAAAAAAAAAAAACACGAGAAACTTGGCGCGATTTTCATTTCCTTGTTTACTGAATCGTTTTTTTTTTTTCGTATATGAAAAACCAATTTTCCTATTTCAGGGATTTGCTTATTTGCTGCTTCGATCTGATACGAAATTTTGTAACGAGTTTTTGTTTTTCTCATTGGGTAACGTTTTGGTTCGATCCGCGGGCTTTCTCTCTAACGAAATCAAATATTTCGATTTCGTTTACCGAATCAATGTTGCAAGGTTCGTGAAAAAAAAAATAAAAAATTCTACGAATCGTTCGTGGCTTTCTCAAAATCTCTGAGGATTAAGGAGAAATGAATAATTGGCTCTTCGAGAAATGATCGCGTAATCCAGGAAAAAAAACACACACACACACACAAAAAGGCACGCGGAAAAGTGCGTGTGTCGGTGTTGAATAAATAAAAAGACGAAAAACTCACCTCGTTTAACGAGCGAACGAAAATGAGGCACTCGCGAAATAAAAACAACACAATCGCACATGTATGATATTAAATTCGAAGGAAAAACAACACACCCACACACACGCACACAAGAGAACACGAAGGCACGTAAAAACACAAAAACAGAGGAGGAACTTGAACGCAATCTGGCGCCTGAATCTCTCGATTCCTTTGCCCCCCCCTCGTTTCCTCTTTCCGCCTCCCACTCCCTCGCCCCCTCCCCCCACTCTCGTTCTCACTTTGGGACGAAAAAGTTGCGCATAACTTGTTTATCCCGTTGTTTTTTCCTCGATCAAATATTCCATTGGTTTGGTGTGATCGCGGAATACTTGAGCTTTGACTGCCTGCGCCTCGGAGGCAGCCGAGAACAAACTCGGTGGCTCTCGAATCCACTGAGAATAAACTCTCGTCGTTAGACAAACACGTTTCGAGTGTCACGTAGAAAAGAAAAAAAAATAATGTGTAGCGATAAGCTGGCTAAACGACCAGTTCAATCCGTTCGATTTCGTGAACACTTCATTTCATTTTCATAAACACTACACTTTTTTTTTTTTTTTTCAATGCGTACACGACAATTAAAGAATTTTACAAATGGCGGACAGTCTATTTTTTTATTCTTTTTTTGGTTCGTTCTCGTTATTGTTACGATTTACGATAATAACGATTTAAAGACACTCCACTTTTATGATAACCGTACGCACGTATACGCACACTGTCGACACCGCCATTTACGAAATTCAACACGATCTCTCGTATACGTATATGCTTTTTTAAATATACGTGTTTCTTTTTCTTCTTTATTTCGTATTTTTGTCACTTGTCTTTTTATTCGAACTACCATTACTTCGATTCCTCTTTGTCCTCTTCATTTGTTTTCTTTATTTTTCTTTGTTCTCAACTTTCTCGCGTAGTATTTCGCTCTTTTTTTTTTTTTTTTATTAGTCGCTGTTTAGCGCGCACACGTTGTGTGTGCGATCTATAACGGGCAACTACGAGACACACAGCTGACCGTGTGTGCGCGCCTTCCTGCGGCCACACCACGAGATCCTCCTCCCCCTCCTCGTTGTCTAATCTCTTTTCTCTTCTTCGTTCCTCACTCACTCACTCTCTCTCCCTGCACGATTTTTCTCTTTCTCCTTCACACCAACGTATCTTCCTTCCTCTTTAGCCCTTTTCGTACATCCCCCGTCTCACTTTCAACGACAAAAAAAATAGAGCTTCGAGGAAGGGGAAAAAGAGAACTCAATTACGAGTTACTGTTTTGATGACATTCATCCCGATACCAGCGCCAACCCGGGCGATTTTTCGTACTAAGAAGCAATGTCTATCTGCGAGTGCGAGAGTCGACGTCTCCGACTTCGGCTCGCTCTCACGCAACGCGCCTCGGCCCGTCGGTATTGTCGTTTACCGACCTATCGACCGTCTCAAAAAAAAACTCCTTGAACTGCTTTGACCTAGCGGTGTAAATTTGGCTTCGCGCCATGACTTTTTCGAAAAGTTTCTGATTTCAATTGTTTGTGTGTCGTTTGTAGAGTATTGTGGGAACAAAATAAACGTTTGTGAAATGAGTTTGTCGGGAAAATATAAAAAATAAAAATTAGCGTGAAGTTAGCCTGTTCATTCTATTTTTTAAACTTTATGAGTCTTATTGTACGAAAATGAATGCGAAATCGTTTGTAGAATACGAATAATACAATAAAAATGTTTGTAGGACGCATATTCTCATGAAAAAGCAAAAACAAAATTTGCATAAATTTTTCTGAACCAGTCAGGAAGACTGGAGAGAAGGAGTGGACACACAGGAAAATAAATAGTCGAAATTGATTGCCAGTTTTTGGGATCGTCCACTTTTATGAATTTTCTTTTTCATTAATCGAAATTAAATTTTTTACTAAACAGGTTTTACTGTTTCAACGTATCGTTCGAATGTTGATCTTTATGAACCTGCGGATAGTTCTAGGTCCCAAGATGTGATTCGAAATTTTTTTCGAGTTTAATCTTCGATTTAATACATTTTTAACTTTCCTACCATGATATGCTGAGACTCGGGCATAGGTTCTGGGCACTTTAATTAAAAGTTCCGGTGCGGACTTTTTTGGGAACGAATCTTCCTAGATTCAAAAAAACCGAATGAAATTCGATTGACGGTCTTTTTTTTGCTACCGGTATTTTCATGCGTTGGCAAAACGAAAGAATAAAACGTTGTTGAATTTTTATAAAATATTACTGAACGAATATTCATACGGTGCACAAAAATGTGATCGCTAAATATTGGCAAATGAATGTCCCTAGCTTGTTATTTGGTTTGTTTATATTCGTGGAGACTCGACTCTGTGTTTACGTTTACGCGACGCGCTCTCGCGCTTGGCCTGCTAAGCCGTTCCGTAGCGGGGATGGTGGGGAGAGCTCACGCCGGGGCGACTGGAAGGGGCAGGCGCGAGAGCTGGATCATGCGCGTGCGCGGGGCAAGGAAGGAGCGAGCGAGAGACTCGCGTTCATTCAGTCGCCCGCGGGCGGGGCGGGACGCGGGGCGGTGCGGCGTGTCGCGCGTAGAGAGTTGCATAAGCATCGGTCGGCTAGTGCAATACCGCGCATTATCGTTCGTTGATTGCAACGAAATTGATAAAACAGAGTGCGGAATAAGAGTCGGTTAATGACGAAAATCTTTGTATTAAATACTTTAAACGGTCTGAAGTGTCGTTAAACCAAATAAAAATACAACGATGGATAATAAAAAAACGGAAAATCGTGATAAAATTTTTTATTATTAAAACCATCTAAATCTATAATTTTTACATAATTTTTTATCGCAATTTCCGTTAATTAGAGCTTGAAAATGTGCGCGATTTTTTGAAAATAAAAAATGCACGAAAATAAAAGCTTAAAAATATGCGCGATTTCTCGAAAACGAACCATGCACGAAAGCGCTAGGAAAAGAATATCAGGGTCGTAAAACACAATTCGCTCGTTTGTCAATCGTAATGAATTTTCAATTTTTGTTTTCTTTTGTCAATGAGTTTTCTTCTCGCAAGCGATATTCGACAAGTCGATAGGAAAGCCTCTTGCCCACGATATTATTTTTCGTGCTAAATTATAAGATGAATTATTTTGAATATTTGAGCGAATGACATCGTGAGTAAGGGCTTTGAGTGACAGACAGCTTAGTGACGGCTGTGTTACAGTTTCGAAAATCGTGTGTATGCTCGCACGCACGCGTGTCCGCAAGCGGAGCTAAGATGCAACCATACATGCGAGTCGAGCAACGCAACGCAAAGCACCAAATGCACGCAGGCCGTAAAGCCATGGGATTGTCGGCAAGAATAACGGAACGAAAGCTATAAATCTACTCTGTAGTTTGCTGTTTCCGAACGCGATACAGTTTCTGTATCGCATATCGAAGTCACGCAGGCAAGGTCCATGCATATAACCCGGATGCTGCAAACGGTCAACGCAACGCAATGCACGCAAGGCATGTATAACCGCAGCTATTGTACAGCATTGCGAATAGTTTTTACTATCGCAATTGCTAGAGTACAATAGAACGCTAGCGCCCGTGCACGCGTGCACCCACGTGAGCACGCACGATTTTCCACGAAACTATGGCACCAGTTGCCATTACACTTTCTGTCACTCGTCGTCAACCTTATTCGGTTGCTAAAAGACAATTTATGGACTCAAGAGAAAAACATTTTTTGAGTTAGCGGGACAAAGAAACATTAAATGGATTTTTTAATTTCGTGCATGAGTTCGTTGACGCGAAAATTAAAAAAATCTTGACGTCTTAATCACTCGTTTACTATCTCGGAAGTGTAAAAAGTTAATATTGGTGTTGTGTGAATTAGTGCATTTGAATTTTGAACTATGATGAACTATCGTTTTCAACGTTGGAAAAACGACGCTGCTGCTGCTCGTCTGAATTCAGAATCATGCAGGATTTGGGAAAAATCGAGTGGAAATTAATCAACTGCAATGAGTGTCCTGCAACGGAAGCAGTGGATATTAACTGTGCGGACTATTTCGGAATCGCGGACTTTTCGGTTTTGCCAAAGGTAGGTTCGTTATTGAGGAGGGGAACAAGACATCGACGAGTGAGTACATAATTCCATCATTTTTATTGGTTTCATTTCTGTGCATAGCAATTTTCAGTATCAAACTGTTGGGCTTTCTTCGATTTTAACTATTATTTTTGAAAGAATTCGATTTCCATTTCAATCGTTAATCTTTGAAGAATAAAATGTTTTTTTTCTCTTACTGACCGTGGATTGATTGATGAAATGAAAAATGAATACTGTATTTTTTTTAGTCGGTAGAATTATTCAATTTTAACATTCAAAAATATTCTTACATAATCTTTTCATAAAATAAAATTTAGGAATAGACCAGCAGTGGTAACATCTGAATCAGTTCAACAGACTATCCATATAATTTCGCATTTATGAATCAGTCTTATTTCATAAGACTCAATTATTGTTTTTGCTTTTTCATAAAAATATGCGTCCTACAAACATTTTTATTGTAATATTCGTGTTCTACAAACGATTTTTCATTGATTTACGTACAACTAGACTCATATAGTTTAAAAAGTAGAATGAGCGGGCTAACTTCGGGCTAATTTTTATTTTTGATTTTTTCGCGATAAACTCATCTCACAAGCGTTTATTTTGTTCTCACAATACTCTACAAACGACACACAAACGATTGAAATCAGAAAACTTTCGAAAAGTTCATGTCGGGCGGCCAAGTTCACATCCATCTTTGACCTCGAGGATAATTCGTCTTTCCTTATTTTTTTCACCGTGATGAGGTTTATTCAACTGAAAATTTGTGGGTTTTATATGCTTTTTCTAATTTTTTTTTTTTCAAACGTGAATGCAATATGTCATTAGCCAAAAAATATCGGACGAAACTCGGTGCTAATAGTAAGTAGATTGATAAAAATTGTGCCAAGTCTAGACTTGTTAAAAAAAATCATAGCCAAGTATAGGATTGTTATAATTCTTGACTTAACTTTCGTAGAGAGCAGTTGGTCTAGTCGGTAAGAGCTCGCGCTCGCACGCAGGGGTCCCGAGTTCAAATCTCGGCCAAAACGTGACATAAAGTTTGACATTTTTTTCACGTATTTATTTCTACTGTATTTCCGGCTGCTATAGAACTCCACCTTGAAAAAAATCATTTTCAAACCTTGCTGTGATGATTGGCTAAAGCCGCGCACAGGGAGGAGAAAATAATTAAAAAGTGAAAAATGGACGAACCTGCAGAGGGGGGGGGGGGGTATGCAGGCATAAAAAATTAAAATATAATATAATAAATCTATAATATAAATTATAAACGATCAAAATACTACACTGTGCACCATTGGACCCCCGAGAGACTTGTCAAATCAAAATAAAAATCAATTTGATCCGTCTGGGGAGGGTGGACTAATAACTCGGTGGAGGTATTTGAAAAATAATTCTTCGTGAAATAGTAGCGTGACTTTACAAAAACGCAAAACTCCTCTCTGTTCTCGGGATTCATGGATCATCGATCGATTGCCCCAAAAATTTTAAAAATCGTCATCCCAGCCGGTAAAATCGTTCGGCGCCGGATCCCGATCCGGCGAACACGGCTCAAAATTTCTCGTATCCAAATGATTGAGAACCTGTCAAAAAAAAAAAAAAAAAATCATTCATTTATTAACGCGAATATACGAGTGTGTAGTGAAAAATGAAAGAAAATAAACGTGCTTTTGGCTTCAGTGGAGACGTCAGTGACAAATTTCTCAAGGATTTCCAATCGAAAGATTTGAACCATCTGAAAATATCGATAATTTAAAAAAAAAAGAAAAAAAAAAATTTTTTAAACGAAATTATTTTTTTTTTTCTTCAATCGTTAATTCGTGAAATTTCAGGTACTTGTGATTGTAAATTCCATCGATTCCATCACGAAGATATCCCAAACGTTCGGTCGGTTTGACCCTGAGCAATCTTCGAACGATATTAGCCGCTGAATTTTTGAAATATTCAGGAAATGCTCGATCCTCCAAACCGTTTACTATTTTGTTGTACAATTTTAAATTGTCCTCGTCATAAAACGGTGGTCGTCCTGCTATCAATTCGTGAATCACTATTCCCAGCGACCAGTAATCAGCTGCTCTGTAATCAAAAACAAAAATTCGGAAAAAAAATACAGCCAAAAGCTTTTTCGATCTCTCTCTCTCTCTCTCTCTCTTTTATGACCTGTCGTGATTCTCCTTCAATATTATTTCCGGAGCCATGTATTCCGGAGTTCCGGCAAAGCTCGACGTTCTCTCCGTCCCGATTTTCTTGCTCGAGCCAAAATCAGTCTGAAATTTCATCGAAAAATTCGAATATTCAAGCATCACGCAACAATGAATTTTCATCGAAAGAAAAATGCTCAAAAAATTATCGAATCGCACAGAACAATCGTGAGCAACGAAAATTATGATTCAAACTCAAATTAAATCGATCAACTTAAATCGTTCAGTGAATTTTTTATTTTTAATATTTTTTTTGCTTTTTATTTTCAAATATTTTATTTTTATTTTTATTTTCAAATATTTTTTTTATCTTTAAATATTTTTTTTATTTTGATAAATTCTCGAACCAGTTTGACGTAGCCTTTTGCATCGATCAAAACGTTGTCGGGCTTGAGGTCTCTGCAAACAATATCTTTCGAGTGCAAATGTTCGAGTGCTTCGAGGATACAGGCGGAGACAAATTTCGCAGTGGAATTATCGAATCTTCCAATCCTGTGGAGCGCCGTTCTCAAATCTCCACCGAGACAGGCTTCCATCACGAAATAAACGTATTTGCTGTCTTTGAAGGTTTGATAAAGTCTGAAAAAAAAAAGAATTCAGAAATTTCTGAAAAGCCTGAAATTTTCACTCGTAATTCATGTTTTTTTGGTTTTTTTTTTCTCGAACTTACTTGCAAATGAAATCAGATTTGTAGCAAGCCTGCATTATCGTTTTTTCGTTATAAACATGTTTCTGATATCGAATCGAGGTTATCATCGATTTTTTGATTTTTTTTCTAGCAAAACTTTTGCCCGGATATGCTTTCGTCGTAACGAGCTCGACTCTCCCGTAACTTCCCTTTCCAATAGTGCTCTCGACCATCAAATCCTCAAATTTTATGTTCGGATAATCGCTCTTCCATTCAAGCTGCAAAGAACGTTTTCTGATCTCGTACTCGGCCATCCAATCTTTGTTCTTTATAGACTCGAGACTGCCGAGATAATTCAAGAAGGAACTGTCAAAATTGGGTGAGAAAAAAAAAGCGAGAAAAATGATGGTGAATTAATCAAACTTCTGAATAGTCTTCGTGGCAGAAATTGGCTTTCTTTAATTCATGAAAAATACTGCTCGTTACGTTCGATCGATAGCGAAACACTCGCAGGCTGGTGGCATCGCGATCGCGTTAGCTAGACGCAAATTTTCTTCCTCGTCGTAAAGAGCTTTTTCACCAAAATAATCCCCCTTACCGAGCTTCGCCAGCTCCGTTTCTTTACCTTCCATCGTCGTTTTCGTTATTCTCACGTTTCCACAGTTTATTATGTAAAATTTGTCGCCGGGCTCGCCCTGACGCAGGATGTAAGAATTTGCTGGGAAAAATTCCTAAAATCATCGAGAAAATCGATCGAAACAATTTTTCTTTGTTTCAAGGTACCTCAATCAGTGGAGCATCAATGGATCTCTATCTGACATCTCAGTTTTTCAATCACTCAAAACTTGTTATTATTCAACAGATTACAAAATAAAAAAAATAAATTTTTTTTTTAAGGTACTGCTCCTGTGTAACGTTTTCAAAAAATCGTTTTTTTTTTTTCACATATTTTTAAAGCAAAACACGTCGAAAATATATAGTAAAAATTTCAGATCGAAATATTAAATATTTATGAATTTATGCTACTAAACAGAAAGCAAAATTACAAAATTACAAAATCTGTAAACGCGTTTTTCTCGAAAAACCGATTGGTTTGAAATTTTGACAGAACTTTCTATACACGTAACTCTCTCACCCGAACTAGAATCTTTTTAATATTCAAATAATTTTCAAATTTTTAAACAATTTACAACAACAAAAAACACGATTCAAAATTCTTTTTTCAAGTCTGCTTAAGGAGGTTGGCTACACACAACAATGTTGCCATGTTAAAAGCATAGGAAAATTCGAAATGATCAGAATTTAATGAAATTTGGCGAGCATATTCTTTTGGATTAAATATGAATATAGAAATTTTTCAAGATTTTTCTTCTACATAGTTTTCGAGTAATTTAACACTAGAGTTTACATCCGTAAGCATAGGATTCTCATATATATAGGTATATCTTTCGCATATTGTAAATTCCAATTATTCGACAACTATGTAGACGAAAAATTTGAAAAAAATTTGTGTCATTGCATTTGATGCTAAAGAATGTTATCACTAAATTTTATTAAATTCTTATCATATTGTCGTATGTAGCCACCCTCTTTAAGCCTGCTAGACGTGCCTCGCCACCCTTGTCTTTTTTCTCCACTTTGACTGTATAATTCAATGACTAATTATTGTAAAATTGACTTGAAATTTTTTTTTTTTGCATGGTACAAGCTGTCAACAATAACGTATAAAAAGATAAAAAATATTGAATCGCATTTTCTTACTGAATAAAAAATTGACAAAAATTCTTTTAAAAAAACGTGCTTTACACAGGGGTAGTGCCTTGAGGTGGGGGCAAAATGAATCGAATAAAAACTCACGATGTATATCAAATCGGATATTTTTGCGAGCACGTGTTCCGGCAAATTTTTCAAAGCTGATATTCGACTCAACAGTTTAATATTGTGAGCCAATTTGTCGTCGATTATTATTTTCATAGCAGCCAAAAATGATCTTCGATCGAGAACCCAAACTTTGCCACCTTTTTCAACTAAAATACAAAAAGATTCTCGATCATTTCGCACTCTCGAGGGTCCGAAAAAAAAATTTTTGTCAGCTGCACCAAAATTACCGTCTATCGAACACAATCTTTTGACGTTGTACAATAAAGCGAGTTCACCGAACGCCACACCGACTCCGAAGCTTCCTCGATTTTCTTCACCCTCGTAAACGTCAAATTGTCCCTCCTCAGAAACGTACAAATGCTGACCTGATGAATGAACTCGTCGATCAATAATCACGCTCGTAATCAACGATCAATCGTTCACGAATCGAATCCGATTCGTTCGAGCATTTCATTCTATCAGCCAAACTCAAATAATCGAAATGAAAAATCAATTTTTTAATATTTCTACTCAAAATTTCTTATCGAAAATGTTTTTTTTTTTCTCTTTCTCACTTTTTTACTCGAGATCCATATCGATGCGACGATTTCGTCGCTGAATCGTAAAACGTTTAGAAGATTTGTTAATAAAAATCAGAAAAAAATAAAGAAAAAATGTAAAAATCTACGAAATTAATAATATTTTTGATAAATAATTTTTTCACCGATGTCTCCTTCGCGAATGAGTCTCGTTTTGGGTGGAATATTCTGAATATACATAGCCGAGATGATAGCCTCGATCTGAGAGATGTGAAGATTGGTCAAAAACTCGTTGCTCGTTATAGCTTCTTTGATTCGATTTCGAGTGCTGTTTTATCGAGAGAACAAAAAAAAAAAAACAAAAAAAATTCATAAAGTAACAAAAATGAGGATGAAAAGTTTGAAAATATTTTTTTTCCGAGCGAATACCGACGCTTCGTCTTTCTCGTGATTGGCCAGAGCTTCCTTCGTGATCGTGGCAACCTCTCCTTCCCCAATGATCGCATCTTTCCTCCGAGGATTCGACAGTCTTCGATATATTTGTTGAGAATTTTCGACCCTCGAAGTTCCTGTGATTCTGATACTCTGACGACGATAATAAATGCTCTGACAGCACGGAAATTTCATTTTCTTTCTTTTTTTCTTCAATTATTTTATCTCGAGATTACATTGAAACGAATTTCTAACAGCGTCCATCAACTATTCCGTTATCGATGAACCAACTTTTTTCGTTCTCACTATCGCAACGAGACGTGCATTTGAAATTAACATTTTTCACACTTTTTTCATATTTTACTAAAAAAATTTTGCACTAAAACAAAAAAAAAATTCAATTCCAAATCACTGACCATTCGCTCGTAACTACGCAATCGGTCGAACGACTGACCATCGCGTCACCCCGCATCCACCGTGTCTTTCGTGTTACTATTAAATCCTTCATTCCCGATACAAGAGCTCTCTTATCTACTCCGGATAACGAAAAACCTTCCCGACAAATCTCCACTTGGGTGTATCGCGATCTGCTCTGTCCATGTGTATTTATAAATTGATAGTGATGTCGATTCGCACTTTAATCACGAAAAATTACACTCCGAATCGATCAGTTTGAGCCTCATTGATTTCTCTCTGCTTTTAGGTGGTTGCCACGATTCCGGAAGTCGTTGATCAACGTCAAACTTTTGTGACAGAAATATTCTTCGATAATGATTTTTTGTTCAGATTTTTTTAGATCTACGCTCGTGAAGAAATGAAAACAAATTTTGCTTCATTTTGATCCAATCCTGAGTGAGATTTTAACGACTTTTTAATCGTTTGCATAATTTTTCTTTTTTGCCAAATTTCTCTTTTGAGATTTTTGTATTTTTTGTATTTTCGATCGCGATCGAACGTTTCGAGCAAAGTCGTCGATCCAATCTCGTCCTTGTCGCGATAATCTGACTTTGAAGATAAGTTATTGATGACACGAAAAAAAAATTGAGAGAAATGAGAGAGAGAGAGAGAGAGAGAGTATCTCTCTCGTTGCAGAATGCGATTTCAGTATCGTTTTCTTCAAAGGGTTTTATCCGCAATATCGATATCTCTGTTCAAACAACTTCGAAGACAAACGACAACGATTTTCACTCGGCTTTCGATCGTTCCCGTCGTTTCTTTTTTTTTTATCTCTCTCTCTCTCTCATTCTTATTTCTCTTTATCTTTGCACAACATTGTACAATCGCGAGTAATATAAACACACGCTTTTCTCACCACACCGGAAGTCGATTTCAAGGTCAATGGAAAAGACGTCGTTATGAATGAATAAACTTTTAAACGGCATCTGTCGTTATTTATAAAATTGTTTATTCGACAAACAACATTACGTAACTTAAATTACAAGGATTTTCGTCCAAACTGCGATTTTTCTTTTGGAATTTTTTGTCGATTCTTCGACAATTTTAACTTCTGGTCGTTCATTCAGCCATTTTTTTTCTCGACGATTCTTCTTTCTGCTTCCATGCTCGATTATTGCTTCCGTTCGATATCAATTCGTTTTTCTTTCTTCTTTATCTTCTAATTTTCACACTTTTAAAATTCCATGTCCCAGCCCGAAAATTCGTCCGGTGGGATAGTTCGATCCGGTGGATATCTCTCGAAATTCCTCGTGTCCGTTTGACTCCGAACCTGTATCGATTAACGTCATTTTGTTTAATTATTCAATCGAAATACCGATGAATCTACGAGCCTCGTTAAGATAAATGAAACGTGTTTTTTATTCATCGAATTATTTCTCACCGTTGGCACTATCGGCGCCGGTAATGACAATCTTTGCAGAGCTGGCCAATTGAAGGTAGAAAACCATCTGAAAAAAAAAAAAACATTTCAAAGTTATTTCTTCTATCATCTCGTTTTCAACAGTCCTTCGATCGATTCCAACGTTTATCGGTATCTTTATAACGCATCGTTGGTTTTTTTTTGCAGATTCTTCGAAATTCGATTTTCCAACAGATTGTTACGAGAGTGTCAAAAAGTACTCAAAATCGTTAAACTCGAAATGAACTAATCAGCAAAACTTTTATTCGAAAAAATCGTTTATTTTGAGCTTTTTTTCTTATTTATCGAAATTTTTGTAAGGAAACTTTTATAAGAAAAAATCGTTTATTTTGAGCCTTTTTTTTCTTAATTAATTTATCGAAACTTTTATAAGGAAACTTTTACTCGAAAAAATCGTTTATTTTGAGCTTTTTTTCTTTAAAAAAATTTATTTATCGAAATTTTTGGAAGGAAACTTTTATTCGAAAAAATCGTTCATTTTGAGCTTTTTTTTCTTAATTAATTTATCAACATTTTTATAAGGAAACTTTTATTCGAAAAAATCGTTTATTTTGAGCTTTTTTTTCTTTAGAAAAATTTATTTATCGAAATTTTTGTAAGGAAACTTTTATTCGAAAAAATCGTTCATTTTGAGCTTTTTTCATTAGAAAAAATGATTTATCAAAATTACTGGTTTGGTGATCGAGCTATGAGAACTCGAAATTCACAGACAGAACAAAAAAAAAACAAAAAAACAGATAGAACGTAATAAAAATTTGTTTTTATTCAAAGATCTTGAACGAATAAAAATATTTACTAACTTGTGATCCCTGATATCTTGGATTCCACCTCTCTGATAGCCCAAACGTTCGGAGGGGCTGAGTCGGAGTAATTTTTTGATCAAATTATTGGCGTTTTTATTGACACTACCGGGTATACCGATCATCTCGACGCCTTTGAGTATTTTGTTGTAAGTCGTCATGTGATCGGCGCCTCGAAAAGGTGGTTTACCGACGAGTAGCTCGTGAGTCAATATCCCGAGGGCCCAGTAATCGACGGCTCTGTCGATGCGTTAAAAGCTTGATTTATCGAGATGCAAATCGTTTTTTTTCGATCGTCATTTTTATCTCGAATGAATTTTTTCCAGGAATAGACTTTCAATTCGATTTTGTTTTTTGGACCACCATTTTCGCTCACCTGTCGTGACCCTTGTTGAGTATAATTTCGGGAGCAACGTATTCCGGGGTTCCGGCAAAAGTCCAAGTTTTCGCTGGACCAATTTTTTTACTGAATCCGAAATCGACCTGAAATTTGTTTTTTTTTTTTTTTACCTCGAATTAGCTGAAAATCGTTTTTCTTTTTTTCATCCTCAAGATTCATCACTTTTTTCTCACCAATTTGAGGTATCCTCGAGAATCCAGCATCAAATTTTCGGGCTTGAGATCCCTGTAGACTATGTTGAGGGAATGCAAATGATCGAGAGCCTCGACGACGCAACCGACCATAAATTGGGCGGTGTGATCGTCGAAGTATCGACGTCTCTGAAGCGTCGTCCACACGTCACCACCGAGACAAACTTCCATCAAAAAATACACGTATTTGCTGTCCTTGTACGTCTGATAAAGCCTGATTATCGAGAGAGAGAGAGAGAAAAAAAACAAACAGGTTTCCCTTAATTGAACGAATAATTTGACGAGCCGATCGATAGACAAAATCATCAAACGTGTTTCTGCCGATTTTTCGAGTAATTTGATTGGTTATTCGTTGACTCGGATCAGCTGATCAATAGACATAAATTTCGAAAGTATTTTTATCGATTCTTCGAGTCGTTTGGTCCGTTATTCATCGGCTTTGATCAGCTGATCAATTGACACGAATTTTCTAAAGTATTTCTATCGATTTCTCCCAGTTATTTACTTATTTTTCTTGCTTTTCAGAAAGTTTTTAATCAGCTTACTTGCAAATGAAGGGAGAATCGCAGGCTTGCATGATGCATTTTTCGTTGAGCACGTGCTCCTGCTGCTGTTGATCGACCATAGTTTTTTTCTTCAGTTTCTTAAGTGCAAAACTTTTTTCCGAATCAGATCTCAGGGTAACGAGTTCTACTCGCCCGAAACCACCGACTCCGAGAGTTCCTCTGGTCTCGAGATCGTACAACGTCAAATCCGAGTACTCGTTAGTCCACAATTTAGGGGTCAAAGATCTTTTTTGTTTTTCGTACTCTTCCAACCAATCCTTGTTCTTTATTTCGTCGAGGCCACCCAAGTAGTTGAGAAACGTTCTGTTCGGTGCAGAATTGATGGAAAAAGTAAAGAAACAACGTTTGATTGGTCGGCCTTGATCCAATCATCGAAAAAATCTTGATTTTCTACACTCACGTGCCATCGAGCGTCAGACATTCGACTCCAGGAGCCAGCGCTATCGCGTTAGCTTGTCTCTTGTTGTCCTCCTTGTCGTAAAGAGCTTTTTCCCCAAAATATTGTCCCTTACCAAGCACCACGAGCTCATCCTCGTCCCCGCGCTCCGTGTCCTTCGTTATTCTCACATTTCCACCGCTGATTATAAAAAATTTGTCCCCGATCTCACCCTGACGAACTATTCGAGCACCAGCTGGAAAAAATTCCTTCGAACGAACCCTCGTCAGCTTTTTCCACTCTTTTACCTTCCTATTCTCCTGAATAATTCCTTTTTTTTTGCACTCACCACTCGAATCAGATCCGATATCTTAGCCAGAACATGCTCCTTCGGCTCCGGAAGCTTTTTCAGCACCGAAACCTGTCGCAAAAATCGAATGTTTCCTTCCATCCGCTCCTGGGCACTCCTCATCATCACCGTCAGAAAAACCGAACGGTCCAGCACCCATACTTTACCGCCCTTTTTCACTGCCATTAAAAGATGAGAATTGAACATTTTTTTCATTCAAATTTCATCGAGACTCATTCGCATCGATCTCGAGATCTTTTCTCTATTCACCTCTTATCGAACGAAGTCTTTTCGTGTTGTACAACAAAGCGAGCTCCCCGAATGCGACACCTGGACCAAAACTTCTCTGGAATTTGTTACCCTCGTAAATGTCAAATTCACCCTCAGCAGAAACGTACAAATGGGAACCTGCCAATTGCGTTATTTATTTATTTTTTTTCAATTTCATTGCAACAATTCATTTAATTACGAATTCTTATGGATCATCGTTTGGTGGTATTTGTTACCGATGTCTCCTTCCTTGATGACGAGGGTCGAGGGCGGAATTTGTTTGGGATACATCGCAGAAACGAGAGCTTCGACCTGGACATCCTCGAGATTTCCAAGAAATTCGTTCTCGTCGATTGCTCGTTTTATCAATTCTCTCGAACTATTAGAAAAAAAAACAGTCATGAAAAAAGGATTGACTTCAGGAAAATGTGTTTGAAAAGAAATTTTGTTATAATGGAATTGGGCAAAATCGTACTTGGAGTCTTTGTCGTAAACCGGGGTCGGTGCCGAGGGTGGCGTTGGCGTACGTCCGATGACTCCACCCCTCGGTATTTTGGGCTGCGAAAGATTCGATTCCGAGGATTCGGATCGTGCGAGCTTTCCATTATCGGTTTTTTGAAAACTCGACGTTCTCTGATTATCGAGGGTCGTCGAATGACTCAGCGGGCCCGTTCCATTCGCTTTTGGCGGAGTCTGTCTTATCTGAGAACGAATTTTTATCGCTTTGTTGTTTTTTTTTTCTTCCTTTTTCAAACTTTATCGTTATTTAATTCACGAAGTAATGGGATTTTAATGATTTCAAACACTCACGACGCTTCCATATTCACTGGCACGCTTGTAGCTCATCGCCACTGCTGGCTCCCTCGAATTTCCATTCTACATTCCAACGTCAGAAAATCATTACGTTTCCTCAATCACTCCTCTCTTCGTTCGTTCATTCAATGAAAAACTCTTTCTTCGCTCATTTTCAGTTAAATATTGTATCATAGAATCTTACGCTGGTTATTCGCAGTCCTGTTATCCCGGGAGTATCCTCGCTACCTGGGACAGGAGTCAGATTTATGCTGCCCCTTTGTCCCAGGATACTAGCCCTCGGAAAACACGAGAATCTCATCCTCTTGGGCTTGTAGATCCAAGTTTCTTTGTCCTCGACATTTCTCCTATCAGAGAATTTTCTCGAGCCTGTAAAACGAACGATTTTTTATCATTTTTCAACGAACTATTTACTACTTTTCAAAATTTAGTGATTGAAGGACTGTAGCGGTGGGACATTTTCAGAAAATCGATTTTTCTTTGCCTTTTTCGACAGTTTACACTTTCAAGATTGGTAGGATACTTTCAAGGCAGATATAAACTGCTCCGTCTGGCCGGGGGTGGAGCACGGAGCTGACGAAAAACGCGTTTTTCTCGAAATAAGATTTTTCAAATTTGCTGACATTGTAACTCGACGAGAAATGATCCGATTGACTTGAAATTTGAACTGAGTACTCTTGAATATATTTGCTCTACCATGAACCAGGATATTTACGATTGGATGAAAATTGACGATTTGACATTGAAAAAACGACCATTTTATAGGCAAGAAAACAGACTTTTTTTTTCATAATTACGCCATTTTGTTAGATTTTGATATTTTTCAAAAATCCTTCGTCACTGCACAGCAAATACCTTCCGGTTTAACGACATTTTTTCTTTTTTTGGTTTCGGCTACTCAATCGGCCGGAATCATGGCAACGGTGGAGGAACTTTTTTTTGGTGCCTTCGAAGGCAGCGCATAAGGCGCTTGGATCTCAATATTTTTCAATGAAAAAATTATGTGATATTGGTCAAATATAGCCAAATATAGTATCAATTTTTCGAAACGTTCAATTGAGTAAGTTTCTTACAAAAAATTGCCGAAAATCACCAAAATTTTCAGCGTCCACACTGGTACAGACCCTTGACTGCTATCATATCGTATTTGCACGAAAATGAATGTTGTCCTGGCTCTCGTTTAAAAACGTTGAATAAAATTTCTCAATTTTCAATAGATTTTCACAAAAATCACTACAAAATCGTTTTTATGGGGATGCTTTATAAAAAAAATTGAATCGGTACGACGAGAGGCCTCAGAGGCATCGCCAATGAGGATTTTTGATAAATTTTCATGATTATCTACTCGAATGGCAAAGACAAAAGATCAAGAATGGCATCAGCAGCCTGTAAAGAACCTCCAGAACCCGAAATTCGTTTTTACGAGTTTTTGGTGTATGAAAACTGAAAAAAAGCTGACCGGTCAACCGGTCGATGAGCCCGAAGCAACGAATTTGTTTACAACCGTTGGAAAAAAGCTCATTCGCGTACATTCGAAAAGAAAGATCATCGCTTCAGGATTTCAATCAACTGAAAAAGGAAATTTAGAACGCAAAAGAGTTTTTGTAGGCAGAAGAAAAACCCGGAGAAGCCGAGAGAGAGAGAGAGAGAGAGAGAGAGTGAGAGGCACGTGTTTTTGTTGGTAGAAAGAAGGGGCAAGAAAAGATTGCTCAATCGTTATACAAACTCGTGGTCACATGCTCGCTGCTCTCTTTACCAATGTATGACTAGTGTGTTTGATGCACATAACTTGGTCGTCTCTTTTTTTTCTCTTTTTCTTGCCTTTTTTTTTTTTTTTTTTTTTCTTCGCCACTCGAGAGCCGGGTTCTGGCGTCACTCTCGTGGATTAGCACACCGAGCACAAATACGAGAATAAAAAACGATGAAATCTCGAGCGTCCGATAGGTACAGCCTAGGGGCGTTAATGAGGCTTGGAATTTGTGCGAATCGACGATGAATCGATCGATTGAAAAATATCTTTCACAAATTTCTATTTCATTCTCTTCGAAATCAAAGGACGAAGGAATCAAACGCCAAAAGGAGTCTGGGACCTTTGTAACTATTTCGAAAAACGAAAAAAAAACGTAAAAAACAATTAATCGAAACGAAAATTTGGAAAGAAATAATAGAAGAAAATGGAACTCGAGAAGACGCGGGAAAAAAGAAAGACGAAAAATGAAGATGAGGATGAAGAGGCAGTGGGGAAATCGGGAAGAATGGATGTTTGTCGTCGTCGAGACCTCGTACACGATCGAAGCTACTCCGGTAGCCGGGAATATGACGTCATACGGCGACTCTGATAAACGATATTGTTCGCAAACAGTGCACGCCTCACGTCGGCATTTTGTCCACATTCTAATAATATATAGACATATATATATAGAGGTACGAGTAAGGCAGTGTAGTCTCAGTGGCTCGTTTTGAGATTCGCGAGAGAGTCAACCCCGCACTTTAAACCGTTTATTCGCTTTTTATTTTTTATCTCGTCAGCCCCCGGAGATAGGGCATTAAGGTTGAGGCAATTATTTTATTTTATTTTCATTTTTTTTATTTTATCTGCCTACCTGAGTATACAGAGAAATTATTTTTAGCTCGAGACGCTTTTTTCGTTTTTGTTTTTCGTCGTTTAATTATTATTTTATCGTCATTCAAGAGAGAGAGAGAGAGAGCTGCAACCTTCGGAGGCTCCAACCGAATAGATTGCCCAAATTGATCGATTCTATCGACGATTCAGCCTCGCAGTGACCCTCCACTCGATCAAACCTACTTCAACTCTTTTCTTTCGTTTAAATTAAAAAACTCTCGTTGTAAATTATCCTCGTTACTTTCTTTATTTTCAAACTTTTATTCGAGTTTTAGTTTTATAACGAAATCTCGTATCTTCTCTTTGCACTGATTGCTAAATCGGGGTCAGGAATTTCTGTTCTCTCTCTCTCTCTCTATTTGATGTTACCGATTTAAAAACAAACACGTATATACGAAGAGTTTCAGGCCCACGACTACGAGGCTCTTGAGACTCGAAATTCGAATTTAAACTTCTGCCTGGACGCGAGATAAAAACCAACATTTATAACTTTTTTTTTTTTTTCATGCTTTATCGCATTCGTTTTTTTTTTGCCACCTCAATTCTCAACTGTCGAACGAGAATACTATCCTCTCGTCGTTCAGTCATTTATTCCCATCCATTCGCTCGGTCAGCCGAGCAAGAGAGAGATTTGATTTAATTTATTTTTATGCTCCAGTCATTTGACCACGCAATTTGTTACTAAAGTATAAAAAATAGAGAATCCAACGAAATTTTAACAGAAAGAGAAATAAAATATTTATCCAGGCTGCACCGAATGTTTATGAGACGAATGTTTACGAGAGAACAAGATTAACGGAAATAACAAAAAAAGTATTTTGGTGTTTTGTGTGTTTTTGGCGATCAGGCAGCTGCAAGGTGCCTCTGAAAAATTTCTTCTATTCTAATTTTAATTTATCCAAGCTTTATTTCTTTTTAGCATATTTTTCGGCCTTTCTGGATCTCACAATTAAATTTGATTTGATTTTGATTTATCTGTATCTTTACAGAGAAAGAGAGAGAGAGAGATTGATTGATTGATTGAGTGATATGTATATTTATGCCTTGGAATGAACCTTGAGGCTAATGGAAAATATACAAAAATAACAAAATTATAAAATTAACGAAATTATAAAAATAACAAAATTATAAAATTGTGAAAATAACAAAATTATAAAATTGTAAAAATAACAAAATTATAATATTTCAAAAATGATAAAATTAACAAAATTATAAAAATAACCAAATTATAAAATTTCAAAAATAAGAGAATTATAAAATTTAAAAAATTATAAAAATAACAAAATTTCAAAATTATAAAAATAAGAGAGAGAGAGAGAGAAAAAAGACAAAACTAATTATTTTTATTGCAGCCACGAAATTCTAGAGGATCGAATCATGAGCTTGGGTTCCATCAGGCTCAATCGGTTTCTATAAAGAAATATTAACTCTCCACGTTCAAAAAAACGTTTCTCATTATCTTTCAGCTGCAATAAAAGCCCACGTGATCGAAAAGGTGAGAAGAAAAAACAAAACGATAACCTTTTTGTAACAGAGAGCTCGTGACCGTAATTCAGATGCGAGTCGTAATTTTTTTTTCCTCCCACCCCTCCCTCCGACCCTGCCAATTTATCTCTCTCACACTTTCGTGCGACCCTCGAATTTTTTCAATTTTTATAAACAAAATGTTCAAAGATTAGGAATTTTATAAAACCAATAATTCTGCAATCCAGAAAATCGACGGCGAGTTTAACATTTTTTATTTTTTTTTTTCGTTCCTAATATCTCGCGGAATTTAATCGATGTTTGAACTTCGATGAAATCTTCTTTTTTTTTTAATTATTTATTTGAACACCGGAAAAATACGTTTCAATATCACCGAGATCGCAGATTTATCAAGGACGAAAATATTCCGTCGCTCATTCCGGGAATTACAAAGTGTTCGAGCAGCTAGCTGCTAAGTGACGTAATTAAAAAAGAAAAAAAAAAAAAAAACGCGAGAAAAAAAAATAAACAGAAAGGAAAGAAAAACAAAAAAATCACAACAGAAAACTCAGAAAACACATGAGAGATAATCTCGTTGGCGAAACGAATCGCGAGCTCACGTGAGAGACCCGTTTCCGTTTAACAGCTGAGATTCGTCATCGAGTCATTGCAGTTTGGCAGGAAAAAATTATTTTCAACATGCACAAAACACGAGATTATTCAACTCCGAATTTTCGAAATATTTCTTATTCCTTCTCCCGTCTGTTTTTCATCGTATAAAATTCTTCATCAAATATCGATAACTCGTTGAAATATTTTTCACGATTCATCGAATAAAAAAATTGATAAAAAAAAAAAAGAGTTTTCATCACTCGAGTCTCAACTAGCTCGGAAGACAGTTGCATCGCGATCAGTTATTTTATCGTTTCGATTATCTTTCGAGCTCCTCTTATTCATTTCCGCGGATCGATCAAATCGATCGAATCATGAAGATTGTACTATTTTTCTCTCATTTCTGCCATTTCGCGATCTCATTAACGCTCAATCTCTTTTTATATTCGTTTTGAAACAGAAAAATTTTGTCCAATTATAAAATTTCTTTCAGACAGAATGAATTCTTTTTATTAAAAAAAAAAACTACAATTTTCACGATAACAATTTAACGCTCGAGAAAATCGCACCTCGAATAGCACTCGCTTTTTCCCTCTCTCCCCCTCTCTCTCGCTCTCCAGACAAAAGAAGCACGGAATCTTATCACGACGATAACGCTACGACGACGTATAAAAACGATTCTATAAAACGGTCCGCAGTGTCAACAAGTTAAATGTACAGTTATACCATAACTCTATTTCCCCTTATCTCGCACAGAAGACGATCGAGAAAAATCTCTCGTGGCAAATTGAAGAAAAAAAGAAAAGAAAATTAATTTCGATGAAAAATCTACGAAACGACTTCGATCGTCGAAACTGGCTCGCGATTCGTACTGTCAAAGTTCGACAGGATCGAATCGATCTATTCAACGAATAATTATTCTACGACGAATCGATACTTCGAATTGAGAAATAAAAAATTTCAGAAAATTTTCAGCATTTTTTTTAAAAAGACATCGAGCAACGAAAATTATTCAATTTTTACCACGAATTATTCGTTAACGAACCAATGGTTTGAGCCTGCGATAAAAAAAAATTTTTGAAAATCGACACATAAAAATGTTTTATAGACCAATATTCTCGTGACTGAGCAAAACGTTCTGCTCAACTCTCAAATCAGTCACATCGAAACAGGTGTGTAAAAAAAAAAAAAAAAGAAAAAAAAATATCTCGTAGAAATATATATTTTATTTAACTCTGAATTGACTCAAGTGTTTTTTTTTCTTCTTCATTCTCTATTCACAATTCGAGTAGATAAAAACATCGAAAATTTTGTAACCCGCCGACGAATATCTTTGCTCACTTCTTTCGTGAAGGACAGAATCGATCATTTTTTATTTTTATTTTTTTATTTTTTTTAATAAAGTTCGAAACGATGTTGGGCTCGGTACTCGAGCGAATAGAAATGAAGCTTCGGTATTTGTAATTCGCGATTCGTACGTTTTTGGACGCACTCGGATTCTCTTATTATATCTCGCGCGTTGACACAATAAAAATAAATGGGACTGAAAGAAAAATGAATCGTGTTGCAGGGTCCTTTGAAAAATATGCTAATTATATTCACGCTCGATTGCTCGGGTTTACGATGCACTCGAGTATTCGACGGTGCAAAGATCTTCATATATTTGCACGTCGCGATTAATATCAGTTTTATCAGAATTTCTCGTTTTTTCCTCTCTCTCTCTCTCTCTCTCTTTTTCGTATCACACATTCTCGATATGAGAAGAAAAAAAAAGAAACAAAAGATAATTGAAATAGATAATCATCAATGAAACGATCGAATAATTCATTTTTCTACTTTCTTATTCTTATAGAAATTCTTCGAACTGTAAAAACCTCCAAAATTTGACTGTACTCGTTGCTCCCATCATCGCACTATTTACTCACCTCATCGTTGGCTCACGTGACGAGGTCACGCTGAAAAAAAAATATCCTCCGTTTTCTTCTTCTTCTTCTTCTTCTCTTTATACGAAATCTCAGTTCTTCAAATTTTCGTGACTTTTTATTATTTCTCGATGAAAAAAATTAATAAAAAAATGACACAGTTGTAAAAAAAAAACGTTTAAATTTGCGAAAAAGTACGAAAAATTGACACTTTTTTGAAAATATTCATTCGAAGCATCGATCAATCGTTTATTTTTTTATTAGAGAATATAAAAAAAATTTTTTAAAAATATTTTCGTCAAAAATGACAATTTTTTTTCTTTTTTCCTTCCAAATTGTTTCGAATTTCAACATTAAGAATCGTCATTCACTCATTTCGCCGAAAATTCACGATCACGACACAATTATCGAAACGATTGTTCTCCCCGATTGCCAAAAAAAAAAAAAATTTGTTTTTTTTTTTCAGTTTTTTCGAAAATTCGCTAAGATTTTGAGAAAATGCTCGTCCTATCGCTCAGCCGGCTCTAACGCCACTAGTCCGCGCTCTCCAGTCTCAAAAAACAAAACTCCGTGGAGCAAGAGAGAGAGCGAGAGAGAAACGCATGCACGCAGTGATACTGACACTTTGAAAATGTGTGCGTTACGCTTTTAATGAATGTTGGCTTTCGTGCTCGTGTGCACGCGCGCCCGCCCGCGCGCCTGTGTACACGTATTCGTGAATTATTGAGTCACAGTAGCTCACGGTAAGCGATAGCGACTCGTAGTCATTCTTCTTGCTTCTTTTACCTCCCACACGCTCTCTCACCCTTCTCACCTGAACATTGTGTATATATCGGTTATTATTATCGTTTGTCAACTCATGCGCCAACGGCTATTCGGCAAAGACCTTCCTCCTAAAAGCACCGATAAACATTTTTTGTTTTTTTTCTTCTTCTTATTTTCTTTTTTTTTACAAAATTTTATGTTTTTGAACTACAAATTATTTGGCTCTTCGAATTTTTTCATTTTTCAATTATTTCTCTGTATTAAAAATAAACTATTTTTTATGTCCATTGCGAATCTGAATATCGAGCTCCTCGCACTCATTTTCAGTGGACAAATCTATATTCAAAAGTTTTTTTTTCTCTGCTTCACGAATCCGTTTTTATTAATATTTTGAACTTTTAAAAAAAAAAATTTGTTTGTTACGAAATTCTGTGTGTTTATTGAATTGAAAATTTTGCGGCTTTCTGAATTTTGCCATTTTTTTTTATTATTCCTTCGAATAATTGAAAAAAAAATTAATTTTCCTGATTGCATTGATTTTTCGAAAAATTTGGAGCTTTCTGAATTTTGCTATTTTTTAATTATTCCTTCGAATGATAAAAAAAAGATCATTTTTCAGATTGCATTGATTTTTCGAAAAATTTTGAAGCATTCTGAATTTTTCCATTCCTTCGAATAAAAAAAGAATTATTTTTCGTATCGAATTTCCATTCTTTTTTTTTCCAATTTAAAATTCGGAAGAGACCAATTCTTCTGATTTATTATCCTTCGATAAATCAATTTCAAACTTGTTTTTTCATATTCCCCCCCCCCCCCCCCCCCCCCCCCCCCCCCCCCCCCCCCGAATAAAATCGGAACTCGTACTCCGAACGATTCGTTGCTCCCAATGTTGCGTAACAAAAACACGAGTTTCTTACAGATCGAATGATTTTATTATTATTTACAATCGTAACATAAATACAAATATTGAGTCGTATTAAAAGAATTTTTCACGTTTTTTCGCTGCTCATATCACCAGCTCGAAGCATCGCTGTGAAAAATCCCATTGATCTCTGTACGAGTTCCCTCGGCGAGCCTTCCTCGACGATTCTACCTTCATCGAAAACTACAACCCTGTCGCAATCCATGAGAGAAGCGACTCGATGCTGGAGCCAAAAAACAAAAAAAAAAAAAAAAAACAAAAAGAAGAAACGAATTAAAAATAATGTATTCCAAGGTAAAATTGGGCCATTTTTTTATCTGAATTTTCTATCAACGAAGCTTATCGATGTTATTTATTTATATCGATAAGATAAAGCGTACGTATGAATATACATTTTTGAAAATTAATCGAAGATTCGTGACGAAGATGATCGTGAATCGAGGCCCGAGATCAAGGTCGCGTATAATTTTTTTTCTTTAATTCAATTTTTCAAACGATAATCGCGTGACGCATCGAGAGAGCGAGAAAAAGAAACTTTAGAAAAATTGGAACGAATTCGTTGAACTCTTATTTTCCGAAATAATTCGCGTTCGAAGATCGAAAAAGAAAAAAAAAAAAAATTTCTTTCCCAGCTTGACCACGATCTGGAAACTTTTCTCGAGAAATTTACGTCGAGCACAGCGATAATAAAAAAATGTAAAAAAAAAAGCGTTTTGCGATTGAATCGGTGACATAAAACATGTCAACGGGAGACACGAAATGGGAAAACGAAACGAACATTTTCTGTCGTTTTCCATACTGCCGTAGATCATTAAAAATAAAAAATAAAAAATAATAAGAATAAGAACCCACCGCAATGGTGATGAGCGTTTTGTCCTTGAAGGCGTTCGTCACCGCACCGAGGAGTGACTTCTCCGTGGACAAATCCAAAGCGCTCGTAACTTCGTCCAGTATCACGATCGACGATCGTCTCAGAATTGCTCGAGCCATACTCAACAATTGCAATTGTCCCGATGAAAAGTTTTCACCACCTTCTCGTACCTCGAAATCTTTTTCAGAACAATTTTCCAATCAAATTATCAGCGAGTCAAAATTCCCATTTTTTTTGCACATTTTTTTATCTCAAAAATTTCATGAAGAATTTTTATCTCCGTTGAAACGTTGATCGATAAAAAAACTTTCGACTCACCGAGTCCCTCCGGATGCGACGCAACGATTTCTTTCATCTGTGCAAGCTCCAAAGCTCTCCAGAGCTCTTCATCCTCGTGCTCACCGAGAGGATCAAGATTTTCTCTTAACAGATAACACGAAAGTTGATTCGCTCGAGCACCGTTCAACGCGCGATCTTAAATAATGAAAATTATTCGTCGTACCTTATACTGCCGCTGAACATAATGACGTCTTGAGGAATCGCCGACAGCCTCGATCGCAATGTCGCCAGTGATACCTCACCGAGATCAACGCCATCGACGATTATACGACCCTGTGATACCTCCAACAATTGAAAAAGCGCCATCAACGTTGACGATTTGCCGCTACCGGTCCTTCCGCAAATTCCCAACTTCGAGATAAACGAATTTCGTTTGAGAGAAAAATTTCGAAGAATTTAGAAAATTTTGGAACAAAAAATTTGGTTTTTTTTCTTTCGATTTTACCTTCTGTCCAGCCGGAATTCGAAGATTGAGATTCTGGACGATCGGCTCGGCCTGAGAGTCGTAACGCAGAGAAACGTTATCGAATATAATTTCTCCCTTTTCCGGCCAATTTTCACTGACCGAAACACCTGAAGAGTGACGACGAGAAATTGATTTTAAAAATTCTCCTTTTCTTGTCAAAGAATTCAGTAGTTTTTTCGATCATTCAATTTTCTCTCGTTTACCATTTTCACGATAATTTTCTTGCACGGTTTTGGCGTAAGATCTCAGCCTGGCGACACTTCCCATGTACATTTCGATCTCCGAAACAAATTTAACCACCCAATTAAGGTAAATTGGAACGAGCAACGTGTAATTAACTGCCAATCCGACGAGTGCAGGACTCACCCGATCCGGATAAGTCTCCGCTGTAAAGAGAGCCGCGTACGTCGCTGTCACGACAACGGCTGCTCCCAAATAGTCCTAAAACATCGAAAAAAATGATGAAAAAGACAAAAATCGTGAGAAACATCGACTTTCTGTCAATTTTTCCATTTTCCAATCCTTTTTTTTATTTTCTTCTCCATTTCAATGTGAGCACCGAAGAAATAAATGGTTTGAAAAACTTTCTCGAAATTGCAACTCACCAGAGCAATTCCCAGCCACCTGCTGCTCGTGTTTAAAACGAGAAAAGCGTTTGTATTCGCGTCCAAATGTTCGATCATTTCTTTCATGAAACGTGACTGTTGTTTCGAGGCTCTGATGATCGGTAAACCGGTCAAAGTTTCAGAAAAATGAGCAGCAACTGGTCCACGTGTGCTGCGGACAGTTTCAAGAAATTATTAATTCTCCGACGAAAATTTATTGAATTTCTCAACTATTTGGGCCTTTACCTTCCTTCCAAACGCTGCAATTCTCTCGCGCTTCGTCGATAAAATCTTTGAAGCCCGTAATAAACTATGCAAGTTGGAAACGCAGCGGCTAAGAACCAGGGCGATATGAATACGTTGACGAGCATCGCCGAGGCACAAAGAAGAACGAAAGACGTCAATCTCTGCAGGGCTGTTGACAGCTTCTGACAGCAGGCAAATAAACAAATTCGTCATTGACTCGAGTTTATTAGAAAAAATTGGGGAAACAAAATCACTTACTTTGTCAACGACTCCCATGTCGGCGCTGAATCTGTTCAAGATTCGGCCAATCGGTGTTTTTTCGAAAAAACAAAGAGGTGCACCGAGCAATCCCGAAATAGCTTCCTCGTGGATTTTCTCCCTTGACTTAGCACCTGCCCACTGTCCAGCTGCGCTGTTCAAAGCAGCCAAAATGATTAAGCTCAGCGAGAGAACGACGTACATCCTGAAGTAAAAAACTGTCTGGAGGAGGAAAGAAAATATAAAAACACGATTAAAGTGTCACAATTTTTCTCTTCGACGTACCGATCACGTAATTTGATGATCGGACGAAAAATTCCAGTTTTCTTACCTCCTCGTGAACGTGAATCGATTTCTCGGATTTAATGCCCAAATCTGTCCACCTACTGAGCCACAAATCCGTGTAAATACGCAGAGCTTGACAGGCTAACGCTGCACCGAAGTAACCGAGGCTCGGTGCCAGTCCTCCTGCTCTCAAATAATCCATCCAAATATTTTTAGTCACCAAACCTTCGTTGCTGCATTCGCTCGAATGGGAACTCGTAGATTCCTGACAATCGACCACTTCTGGAGATGAAAGAATTCAAAAAAACAAAACAAATAACATTTTACACTCGATAATTGCAGCAATAAAAATGATTTTTGATTGGGAACCGAAAGAAACTCACTCTCGTTATCCTCGTCGATGTCCTCGATCGTCGTGCTCGATTCCGCCGAAATTAATCTCTTCAAAGGCCGATGATTCGTTTCCCCGTTTCCTTGATTCGTTCTTAAATTCGTTTTCATCAATGAAAAATACATTTTTTTTTAAATATCACCAACACGATTCTCGATCTTACGAAACTAAACTTGCTCACTTGCTCGTCGTGCTGGACGTTGACATCAGACGACGAAGCACGCTTCTCTCCCGGCTTATCGTCGCCTCCTCAGACGTCACACTCACTATTCTGATAGAAAAAAAATATGAATAATCGAACGAGTCTCAATTTCATTGATCGTTTATTTCTCATTTGCATCCTCCTTCTTCGTACCTTCCGGAAAACAGTTGTTTCAACATACTGCTGTTTTGTCCATTATCGAGAGCGCTGTGACGTTTGTTCCTGCTCGGTCGAAACAATCGCGTCGTCAAAAAATATTAATCGAAATGAATTTTCTTTTTTTTTTTGTGTAATCGAAGCTCTACGAATCGTGAATTTCTGAAGTTCGAGCCTCCGAAAATTTTTCGTTCGAAATAAAAAAATATTCAATAAAAATTGTCCAATAATTAATCCCATTAAATTTCTTTTTTTTTATTTATTCATCAATTAACCTCGGCACGGTGTAACGACTCTCCAGTATCGTCGGAGTGCTGCTCCTACGGAGAAACGGTGGCGGATTTTTCGGTGGCTGTAGACTCGTTGATCTCACAGCGATTCTATGCTTTCGCGATTTTCTACGCAAAGCTGCTCCCCATTCCTCCGCTGGCACAGGTAAATCCGTTAGATCATGAGCGAGATAACGCGAGCCCGATAACGTTGATCTACGTAAACGCAGTGGCACGAAACTCGGAGGTGTCTTTACACGAAACAGAATAACGACGATCCATCTAATTATCTCTGGATCTATAAAAATTCTCGTTAAGAAGTTTCGGTACAAAAGGCAAAATGTTAAGAAATTAATGAAATTTGGTGATGTTCTTCAACATCAAGTACGAAAAGATAAATTTTTTCAAAATTTGTCTTCTACTTAGTTATCGAGTAATTATGCATTAAGGAGATTGGCTACACACAACAATGTTGGCATGTTAAAAGCATAGGAAAATTCTAAATGATTAGAATTCAATGAAATTTGGTGAGCATATTCTTTTGGATTAAATATGAATATAAAAATTTTTTAAGATTTTTTCTTCTACATAGTTTTCGAGTAATTTAACACTAGAGTTTACATCCGTAAGCATAAGATTCTGATATATATATAGGTATATCTTTTGCATATTATAAACTCCAATTATTCGACAACTATGTAGACGAAAAATTTGAAAAAATTTGTGTCATTGCATTTGATGCTAAAGAATGTTATCACTAAATTTTATTAAATTCTTATCATATTGTCGTATGTAGCCACCCTCCTTAAAGCAGATTTCTTATGCCCGAAGTGTATACCTATATATATATGGAAACGGTATGCTTATACACGTGAACTTTAGTCTTCAATTACTCGATAACTGTGTAGAAGAAAAATCTGAAAAAATTTGTATTCTCGAATTTGTCACTAAACGAATATTTTCACCAAATTTTATAAAATTCTTAACATTTTGAAATTTTCTGTGTTTTTAACACGGTTCAGCATGGCAACATTGTATCGCTTGTACCGAAACTCCTTAAAAAAATAAATTTTGTTGTTTCTTTTTTTCATTTTTTGTTTTTTGTTATAAATTTTATTTTTTTTCGTTTTTTTTCTTCGATTTTGTATGTTTCTTTGACTTGAAAATAAATTCCAAAAAAAGAGGAACGTCAAAAATTTGAAAAATCGTAATAGTTCTTGTTCGTATTTGTTACAATTTTTTTTTAATCAATTTTTATTACTCGACCTGAGTCGATGATAATAATGAGAAATGTTTTATTGTTATTTATCGTTCTCGAAATGCCTCGATAATTTCTTGCGATTAGAGTCGCGGGCTGAATAAAAAATGTAATTTAGCACCTTTCGATTTGAATAACGATGACAATAATTTGAGAAATATTATGATCGTAAAGATAATATAAATATGATGAGAAATGAAAGAGAAAAAAGAATGAAATGAAATGAAATAAAAAGAGGAAAAGAGAGGAGCTCACGACGTAGGCATCTTGATCGGTCGACCACGAGCCGTCATTAGCATTTCTGTGTTTAACCGATATCCCGATTCTCGAGATAAGTCTGACCAGCGACCAGCGATCTTTAGCAGTTTTATGAATTTCCTTATTAACGACGTTACGCCTTTGTGACGATTGCCGCCATTCCTCCACCAAAATAGGATCGGAATTCTCGATCGTTGATTTCGTTCCTGCTTCTCGTACTCCGCAACAATCCATCGCTATGATCTTCACGAAAAAAAAAGTAGAAAATTATACGTTTTTGCAATTTTCTCGTTTTGTTCCTCTTCCAGTCAGTATTTTTTGAAATTTTTTTTTCTCTTTTTTTTTTTTTTTTTTCTCGACTTACGTGATCAGCTGCTGTCAAAAAATCCAATCTGTGAGTCACCATTATTACCGTTCGACCTCTTCGCAAAAGCAATCTTTGAATTCCGGACTCGAATATTTGTTGACCGACTTGTTGGTCCAGCGCCGATAACGGATCGTCCTGAAAGGATTTATTCAATTTGAATGCGACGAAAAGATGAAAGTTGTAAGAATGTTTCTCGCATCGATCGCGTTGTTCGCTGACCAAAATGACGGTATCGGCATCGCTGTAAATAGCTCTTGCGATGGTGATCCGTTGTTTTTGTCCCCCGCTCAAATTGATCCCTTTTTCACCGATTCTCGTGAGATCCCGACCCGGCAATATATCGACATCCGGTTGGAGAGCACAGGCTCGAAGAACGCTTCGATAGCGACGAGGGCGATAAGACGAGCCGAACAAAATGTTGTCCCTGAGGGTCGCGTTCAGCAACCAGGGCTTTTGGGACACGTACGTCACTCTGACATCTCTGTAAAGTTGGAAAATGAGAAAATTGAGGGTGAGGAAGAAACGAAATTGAAAATTAATCGATTATCGATGACTTTACTTTGCCCATTTGACTCGTCCTTGGAGCTGCTGCATTTCTCCGAGAATCGCGGATATCAGTGACGTTTTTCCACTTCCCGTTCGTCCCACCACGAGAGTCAATTTTCCTTGAAAAATAAAAATGAAAAATGATCGAGAAAATGATTTTCTTTGATCGATGAAAATGAGGATCGAATCAGCAGTGGAATTACCTCTCGGTATATCGATCTCTCGTACAGTCAAATAATTATCATTTCCCCAAGAAAAAATTCCTTGGATCTTGACAACGGGAGGTTCGTAAATAGAATCGTTTAGTTCGCAAAAATCTTTGACGAAAACTGTGTCATTGGAAGAGCTCGTTATACCGGAATCGCGTATTCCTAACAAATGATAATTCGCCTCTTCCTCATCCTCGTCGATATTTCCGAGTGTCCCAAAGGTCGTGACGCTCTGTAAACTCTTTGGATCCGATTCCGTATTCGTATCGATCATCGAATTCGTCCGTTCATCTTCCGTAGACGTTATTTCGGAATTTCTTTCCGGCAGTACTTCGTCTATTTCTGGCAACGAGAGAAAATCCTCGAGCCTCTTTGTCGATATCTGAAAAATTCGTTTCTCATCAAATCGCATTTCCTCGATTATATTTTTCCAACAAAATCGGAAAGAAAAAAATTATATTTTTTTTTTAGTACCTTTGCGTTTATAACGATGGGAACGATTACCGGAAAAATGAAAAGTGGAACCGTGAGCTGAGAAAAAAGAGCCAAACTCGCGAACACGTTGCCAGCGTCCAAGTGACGCTCCTCTATCCAAAAGTAAACTCCGAACGTGAACAGAGTCGTCAACACCGACGACGCGTGAGTCAGAAAAGCTGCAATTTCGTCGAAAAAAAATACGAATTTTTCGAAATTTTAATTTTATTCATTCATTTTTTTAATTAAATAAAATTTAAAAATTCAATTAAATTTAATTAATTATCGAAAAATAACTTTTTTACGAGTAAATACGAAGTCGAGAGACTTCTTACTTATGAGAGCCCAATAAAGCGAGTCCTTGTCCAGCAAGGAGAGCTCTTCGTTTCGATTATCTCTGACTCGAGTCTCGAACAATTTTTCCCAAGCTCGTAGCTTCACTAATCTCATACCCTGTAAAATCTCGTTCACCAATCGCAGACGCGCGTCACTTTTTTCCTGCAAATATTCATTAGTATTATTATTATTATTTTTTTGTTATTACTTCGAAGTGAATCTCGATAATGTTGAAAACGAGAACGAAAATACTCTTTCGATCGTTCGATCCAATAAAGAAAATTCATCTTACCGCTACTATTTTCAAGTTCGACGACATTTTTTTACCCAAATAAAGTTGCAACGGTGTGACGATAACGATGCAACAAATTGCTCCTATTATCGCGCTTATTCCAAGCTTCAGGTACAACAAAAAAATGATCGCAGCTATCTGGGGAATAAAAATTAAAAAAAATCACCAGAATTGCAATAAATCGATATTCGTTTCGATCGAAATCAAAGAGATTAGAATTTCGATGAACCTTTAACGGAATAGCCCACGTGTAATGTCCGATCCAAAAGAAGCTCATGACGTTGTAAACGTCCTCGGCCATGAGATTCGTCAGCGTACCGATGTCAGCGATTTGGCCATTTTTTTGGCAACCCTTTTCCTTCTCCTTCGCACTCTTGTTCGAGGATTCTTCCTCTTCGGATATCGTCCAGGAGTAAAGACGAAGGGATTTGTCGTAGATGAGAGCCTGATCAAAAAACATCATGAATTATTCGAAAAATTACGAAATTTTTCAATTCTTCGATTGAACAAAAATACTTGGAGCGCTGTTCTCAATCGAATTCCTTCGACGTTCAAAAAATGGGTAGAAGCTTGACTGAGAGTGCTTTGAAAAATGGCGGCGAAGAACATGAGTAAACCGATGAAATATCCGTTTTCCATCAAACGTCCGAAAGTAACGAATCCCTTAAAGAATTCAAATTGGATTTTTTTATTTTTCTTTTTGATCATGTTCCAAGAGAATTCTCTTGCCATCGAAGTTACCTCGAATTGGAGACTCCTGGAAATTCTCACTGTCGAGTTTTGTCTCGAGGAGACGTGATCAACGATTCGTGATATCGCCATGGGACCAACGAGCGTCGTTGCGTCACCCAAAAGTTTCAAAATTCCTCCGATCACGAAAAAAGGCCATACTCGCTCCCAGTAACACGGCCAAAGTTTGATTTTTCCATCCGAGCTACCAGCCTTCTGTCGTACGAACAAAAGCATCCGAAAAAAAATCAACATTTCTTAAGAAAAATCAAATTTTTTTATTTCTTTTTTTCTCAATCGGTAAAAAAGACTCAAAATTCTCCGTTTTTTAATTGAATTTTATTTGCCCAATCGTTCTAACCCTTTTTTCAAAAATTTGTCGAAACTTTTGAAACTGCACGATCGTTGATTCCTCTTCGGGAAGCTCCCCCAAATCGTTGAGGTCAAGTGGAGTTCTGTATCCGCGTTTTAAAAGATCGACGACCCAATGAAACGTCAGTTTACCAATGAACGTCGAGTACTTGTGCCTGTAAGAAATTCTCCTGTATCCAGTTCCACGAATCTCGTAACGTTTGCTCTTCTGCATCTGCATCGTCAAGTACCAAAGAATTATTATGTTATTTTTTATTTTTTTCATTTTTAAAATTTTGTTATTATTCTGGGATCTTCGAGAGTTTTATTTTCGCGAAGGAGCTGGCTGGAAATAAAGTTTGAACGAAGAATCAACGAATACGAACAGTAAAAGTTGTAAAATTCATTATTTATTTATAATTTGACGTATTCATGTGTCATGAAGATTCGAATACGAAAATAAATATTTACAGAATCGTTTAATCGCTCTTGCACGTTTCTTCGTTTTCGAATTTTCTTTAAATTTTACGTTTCGAGGCAAAATAGCCGAGAAATTTTGAAATTTTCTATCAAATGCGATGTTCGCTGCTCCTTGTGCAGCCACGCGGTTTATTATTTCGTGAAAATTGCCAGCAGGAAATGGCCAGCTGTTAGTAACGAAGCCTGGTCAGCGTAAGAACATTTTCATAGAAACAAACAGCCCAAGGCTTCGAGGCCGAAATAATATTTAGACGTTTTACATCGACATGCATTATTTTACTATGACGTTTCCAAGGTTCTCTCGATCTTGTACGAGCTGGAGGTTTTCGAAAAAATCTATTTACCATTCGGTAGAGAACGTAAGAATCAACGATCGTCAGAAATCCACTTATCAGTGCTGTTCCACCTGTGCTCATGGTTCGAACATTATTCGTCGTTAAACCATACCTGAGTGATCAAAAATCAATTTTTCTTCCATTAATTAATCAATTTTTTATCAAAAATTTCACAGAAAACGAAATTCTGTTGGTCGAAGCAAAAAAAAAAATAAAAATTGTTGAATAACGTGCCACAAAATATTTAAATATTTCAACAAAATTTCGTTTTCAGTCTTCGATTAAATTTCGAACAACGATTGATTCGATTGAAAAAGAAAATGAATAATTTGCATAAGTTTCGTTAATTTATGGTTATCAACGTGAAATATAACCTTTGCAAATGGTAAAGTCGCCATGCTCTAGCAATAGCGATTATGGCAAAAGATCCACCTGTTCCAGCGAGCCCCAGACCATCGTTGAGCTCGCTCTCACGATGAAGAAACCAGCAGGCCACTATTGCCATTAATGAAATAATTTGCGACAATGGCGCCAGCTCTATCATAGATTCTGACAATTCCATAATGATAAATAGCAACAAAATTATGCAGAGAATACTCCGAAGTGTGTGCAGTGGCAACAGAGACGCGGGCGATCTGCAACGAAGAGAATTTTTTTGCAAATTTATTTCGAGTCTCTTCCGTCGATCAACGAAAGAGAAATTTTTTCTTGTTGAAATTCCAAGATTTATCAGGCTGAAAAAATCTTTTCGAACTTTTCTTTCCATCCGGAAGGAATTTTTCTTTTGTTCTGCTAGAGTTAAAAGACCGGAAATTCTCGTTTTAATTATCGTTAAATCGTCAGTCAGCATAGGATGATCGAATGGACAATTGAGAACTGAAAAAATTCGTTGTTTAAAAACAAATTTCTGGGTAAGAATTCATTAATCATAAAAGGATCTCCCATTGATGGTGAAATTGAATCCGCGATGAATGAGTGTGTAGAGAACGGGAATTCCCGTATGTGGAAGCATCTCAGTGTATACGGCTGCATCTGGTTTCATTCAATCTCCAATTTCACACGAGCTCTCGGGCACGTTCGTTCAAATATATTCCGAGAAACGTAAGATGACGTAACTGGAGACGCGTGACTCTCACGAAGAAACTTCGGTATCGATCTTAGATCGACTTTGACACTGATTCCCTGTCGCTTTGACAAGATATTGGAAATCTAATCGGATCCTCCCTCCCTCCCCCTCACTTTTTATATTGACAAATTTCGAGTGATAACAACTGAACTAATCGAACCTTACTTTTTCTCTAATCTCTCAATATCTCGATTCGAATTCCTTGAGAAGGTGATTCCTTTTTATTTTTGTGCCTTATCGTCGATCATTTTTCTCGTGTACGTCGACCATCGAAAAAAAATGGCTTTTCTTATTTCTTTTTTCTTATTTCTTATTTTTTTTATCACACTTTTTTTGTTTTTTTTTCTTCTTCTCAAACCATAAAAATCAATCTCGTTGAATTGTACGGCGGATGGAACATTTCAAAATTGAAGTTTAGTTTTCGCGACTATATTTAACTCTTCGCTCGAGTATAACTGCCAGTTTGGAGTCGCACTTGCCGTTAATATCCTTCGTTGATCAACAACCTTCTCCGGTAGCCACGTGCGCCATTTTAATCGATCATTTTTAACGCACTCGCGTTAACAAGATTTTTTTTCTTTCTCTCTCTCTCTCTCTCTCTCTAAAAATTGCTTTCTTTAACGAGAACTCGTTGTTTCTCGTGCCAGAATATCTTACGAATAAACAATTGATGCGTAAGCAACAGAGAGGCTCAAATCGTTTCGTTATTTGATTGGAAAAAAAAAAAATTCAACAAAAAAAAATCAATTTTCATAGTATTCAAAGATTTTCGATGAGCAATTGATTCGAAAAATGCTTGGACTCACCTTCGTCGTTCGTATCTGCACTTGTATTTGACAATCATGCCAATAGTTACGATAAAAACAACGATCATGCTCGCCAAATTGACCAGTTCGACGAAGCAATCGGATCTGGGTGATGCGCTACCAATTTTTTTGACAGTTGTACCATTTCCGGTCTCCCAAGACCAGACGAGATGCCAACCGGAGGTTGGCAAGAGATGGAGAAACGCTGTGTCCTCGCAAAGTCCCATTTTGAATTTTGTTTTTTTTTCGTTTCGTTTCGTTTCTCAAAAGTTTCTTTTCGACTGGAGCAAACAACGATTTTTTTTCATCGAAAAGAATCCCATTGTTACCGCCATCACGTCTCTTTTCGTTCGCAACTTTCTCGACGGATCCAGTCTTTTTTTTGTTTATTCTTCGATTCTGAAATTATCTTTCGTAAAATTTCTCAGCAGAGCTTAGCTGCTCCATGACTTGAACAACGTTTTCGTATTTTCCAACGAGTTTCAATCTCGCTCTGTTTTTCTCTATATCCCTCTATGACACCGAGTGACCCCAGCAACGAACTCGTTATTAATTTTATAATTCTGTGATTAAACTCGACCGTTATACACACGTGTTTCACGATTCCTTGCAAATAAATGTTTCTCCGTGCACTAATAATCCACACTTTTGGCACGATTTACCTGTCAAACGACTAGCCATTTATTCTCTTTGATTTTTTTTTCTCGTCTCTCGACACGTGTTTTCTACTCGATAAGATACGAGCGGAATTTTCATCGCTCGAATCAACAGTTTTGTAGATTTTTTTGAGAGAAAAAATTAATAAAAAAAAAAACAACAACGAAATGAAAATTTCGTTTTAATCGTATTTCGAAATCGATCCAATTCACGATTTTTCACACTCTTCTGCTGTCGTCTCTCAAAAAAATGCTCTTTTTTTTTTCAGTCTATTCAAAATTCACCGATCAAAAATCTAATCGACAGTCTCGAATTTGTCGACTTAAAAATATTGGGACTCTGCACTCTGGTACTCGACGAACTACTCTCACACCATCCATTCATCGCTGAACGTTCTGTCCGGATCCCTCCGAAAGGTCCCTGCTCGCTCAACGTGTTAATTGTTTCGATTAAATACCTCTCTCTATCTCTCTCTCTCTCTTAACACAAGTTTAAATTTGCGTCATCGCAGAGGCAACGAGCTGCACGAACAATTGTCAAAAAAAAGTATCAACATAATGAAATTCCATCGACTTTCAATGTTGTCAAATCGATTACGATTAAAGAGGTCTCGAGTTTTTATCAGGAACGCTGTCAAACGATGATCGAATCGTGTATTTATTGGAACGAAATAAAAAGGAGAATAATGAGGAAAGAAGAATTAAAATTCGTTAATTCGGTAGATTTGAAACGTTCGATAAAAACATCGAAAGCTTTATTCTCTTCTTATCTACGAGCACGTGTCATCGAAGAAGGATCCGTCAAAAAATAACGTCCGCACTCGATCGTCAATCGCACTCGACTGAAAGAACGAAAGATCTCCCTTCTCATTTATTATATTTATATATGTATATATATATATATATATATATGTAAAGCGTCGTTGGAATTATAAATGTGTGTGAGTACGAAGAGTTTTCTGTAGAGCAGCAGCGAAGCAAATTTATTCGAAACGAGAGGGAGAAATTCCCAAGTTGTTATGTATAGTGACTCAGAGCAGTTTAGTTTAAAAAAGTATGAGACCGAGGAGGCAGCATCGAGAGAGAGAGAGAGAGAGAAAGAGCAAGAGGAACGAGAGGGTTATGAGAAATTCCAGGGAATTGAAGCAGGTGAATCGTCTTACGAATAACGCTGCTTCGGAGTTAATCAAACAAATTTTTTCATTTATTCACCTCCTTTGCTTCGTCATTTTATCAACAATTTTCTTTCCGCACTCCGTATCAAAGAGATTTTACTATTTTTTTTTTTTGTGAACGAAAATTGCACAAATTCTTTGTTATCGAAAGATTGAAAATACGAGAAATATTAAATAGTTAAAAAAAATAATTTTATCCTCGAGTTTTTTTGAAATTCTTTTACCAAAGGGCCTTAGAGCTAAACGTAAATTTCTCTTTTCTTTGCCACCGCCAGCTCGATCGGCTCGTTCGTCAACACCAGAATAGCCTGTACAGAAATGAATAAAAGTTTGTTTTTTTGTTGTTTGTTATCACAATTCTTTCGTGATAATGATTTTGATGACATTTGAAAATGTTCATTAAACTCACATCGTCGATAGTTTTATCGAGCTCGGCGACCTGCTTCTCGTGAGTTACTTTGAGCTTTTCCTTCTCTCGTCCCTGCTTTATTTGTATATTTTTTCTCTCGTCCATAAACTTTTTAATGTTGTTCTGTTTTTTTTCTCGCAGTCGACGCTCCTTGTCGCCCTTAGTTTTTAACGCTTTGTCGTTCATTACTTCCTTCGCTGTTTCCGCCGAACATTTGGCCTGATTAGTGTTCATTTCCTTGATGTCTCTGAAACAAATTTCAAATTTTCATTAGAAAAAAGGATTCGAGTTGCTCGTTGTCTCTCGATAAAAACGTCTCGTTTATGAGCATTTCAGACTCACTTGTCCTGCTTTATTTGCAACTGTTTGTTCTGATTAGCCTGCACGATTTCGATGACTTTTTTAAAATCCTCTCGGCCTGCAGCTATTTGCTTTTTGTTCATTTCCCATTCTTCCTTCTGATGCCTCTCCACCATCGCTGACCATTGCGCGATTTGCTCGCTTATCATTTTCTTCAGATTCGCATCTGCTTTCAGAGCAGCTTTGCTAAAAATGGGAAAAAAGAAATCGAATCAACGTCTCCGCCTTCATTCGTTTTCTTTTCTTTTTCTTTTTCTTTTACTCAAAAAATCTTTACTCTTTTCCCTTGGCCGCTTTCTCGAAAGCGGTTACGTGATTCTTTTGCATAGTTTGTCGCTCCTTCAAATGTTTCTTTTTCATGGCTTCCAATTCTTTGAGCGCTTTTTTACCGGCTTTGTAAGCTTTGTCGCGTCTCAATACGTCCAACGTAATTGGCTCCAGCTTCCACTCGTCTTACCACGAAAATAATCATCGTTTAATCAGAGTAAAATATATCAGAAAATAAAAAATCATTCCGTTCTCGTAACACAATTTTCGAAACCTTTTTTCTTCTGTTCTTCCTCCTTTTTCTTCGCCTCGGCTTTCGAATCCGTTTGCTCGATTCCCATGCCCTTCATCGCTTCCGCTTGTTTCTCATTTCCTTTGCTAAACGCTCCCGGATCCGACAACATCGCCATAAAATCTACGAGAAAAAAAAAAGTCGAAGAAAAATCTTTCACTCTTCCAGCGATAAACCAACATCCGTGACTTTCTAATCGACTTTTATAAATATTCGAATTACCTTCGAATCCATCGGGCACATAAATCTTAAGCTCTATGTTACAAAACAGCATGGGCAAAGCCATAGGAAAATTCGCTTCTGTTTTAAGCGAGATGTGTCTGTAGCCAGCCTGCAAACCATCCAAAGGCAAAATCCTTTGGCCCAGCAATTTTCCACTCTCTTCATAAACGCCTTTGAGATTCGAGCATCAAAAAAAAAAAAAAAGCAATAATTAGTCACAGCTCGATAGAAAAGTTTTAATCGGATCGTCAATTACCTAATCTCAATACTGCCAGATCTGGAAGCACAACTTTACGAAAGAGAAATGGATCCTCGTTGTAAACCGGGTTCAAACCGTTTCCCGGTACCATTCGAGTTCGAAATTCTTTCTTTATCGTGTCAGCTGGCAAACCGTACATATCTACCTCCACGTAAGTTCCAACTTTTTTGTCCGACAAAAATTGTCCAGCGATCACCTTTCAGGAGCAGAGAAACAGTGGAACGACGATTAAATTCTTCTTTTAAAAAACAATTTTCACAGAAACTCGTTCGAACTTTCGCTCTTCTTCTTCCAATCGATTTTCCGGTCAATTACGATTCTTCATTTTGAGAAAACTCAACCGTTTACCTGGACCGAACATTGAGCCGTGATAACGCCGTCTACACCCTCTGCGAAGGGATCAAAAGTTTTGTCCAAACGTCTCATAAATTCAGGCTTTAAGAGGTAACCCGACGTGTTGTTGAATTCGAACTTTCCCTGATTAAACTGCATCGATAGATCCGGTGTTTGGAAATTCAGAGCCACCATCTGACAGCCGGCGTTCCAGAATACCTGGGGAATCAATCGTTTTCATCGATTGTAAATAAAATAATCGATTATCCGTTTCAAAAAATGAAAAAAAAAAAAAAAACTTTGAAAGTCTCGAAATGACACTGAAAACAAAATTTTGTTGAAACCTCGAAATATTTTGTTGAATTCAACTAAATATTTTATCTTCTCAACAAATTTTCATTTCGGTATAAAAAAAAGCGTTTTGTTGCCTAAAATAAGAAAAAAAAACATTTTGTTGTATGTGAAAGAAAATATTTCAATAATTTCAAGATAATTTCTTGTTCGATGGATGAATTTATGGTTGAACCTGTGGCATGTAATTGGAGGAATCAGCTCTCGTGCCCTTTGGATAAATTCTGCTCATTTGTCGTTTGTTGTAATTGACGAATTCGACGCCTGAAGTTTTGAGATAATTTATCGCCGCGGTCTCGGAAAACGATGACATGTTGTGATGAATATTTTTTTCTGAAATTAAAAAAATTTTATTTTACTGATTTTACATTAAAAAAAAAAAAAAAAAAAACAAAAAAAATCTTGTAATTACTCTCGGCTGTTTCGAATCCTTGAAATTTGATCGGTTGAGCGTAATTGATCATCGATGATAACCAAGGATGACAGGCCATCGTGCTGCCGGTGTGCTGTGGCATCGCTGCAGCGTCACCACCCTCGCCTCCTTCTCCGGGCGGAGCACCAGCTTCGGGCGGTGCTTCTTCCTGAAGAAAAAAATAAAAATGAAAAAAAAAAAAACGATTTTTCGCTCGATTGATCAGGAATAAAATTGCAAAAAGAACGAGAAATTCGGGGATCGATGATTGCAACAATTTTTTTAAATTACTTTGGGCGCTTCGGCCGGAGGTGCACTGGCGTCTTCGACGACTTCGTCCTTCGCCTCGAACTGTCCGGACATGAACAACTCCAATTCTACTTTTTCTACTTCCGGTTTGAGTCGCTTGTTTTTTATGAGAATTTTTCGCTTCAAGGCGGAAGGAGGTGGCAGCGGCGAGCCTGGTTCCAGCTGCAAGCATTTCATCGGTTTTTTTTTCCAACTCTCGTTCTCGATTTTGGAATCATCGATCAAGCAATCTCTGATTCGAATTTTATTGCTTTTTGTATTTTCATCCTCTTACCGGATGATCCTTCAGAGGCTCCTTCAATAATAATTCTCCGAGTATATCGTCGAAGTATTTGGCCAATTTGTATTGTTGCTTTAGACAACAATGATTCTCGATACTCAATATCACCGGATAATCCGATGTCACGAATGCACAATCTCGCAGAGCTACTATCACGTCTTTGAACAATATGTCCGTGCACATAGCTTTACCGTGAGTTATTATGGGCTCCTCGTCCTCTCCTTTACCGTCCCAACAATCCAGCTCCACACACCTTTTCATTGAATCGTTCAATCATTTTTTAAACTCATGTATTTTATCTTTTTTTTTGACAATTCGTCGTTATTTCTGCAGGTTTGATCTACAGTTTTATTGAATTTGAACAAAAACCTCAATTCTGCTGTCGATTTTATTCTTATTCGGAATATCTACTCCATCTTATTTCAAAACTTTTTTTTTTCGAGCATTCAAACGATGCAGTTTCTGGAATTCGATTTTATTTTAATTCCGAAAATCTATTGCATTTTTTTCAAGCTTTTGAATCGACCATTTGAACACTGCAATTTCTGCATTCGATTTTATTTTAATTTGGAAAATCTATTGCATCTTTTTTCAAGCTTTTGAATCGACCATTTGAACACTGCAATTTCTGCATTCGATTTTATTTCAATTTGGAAAATCTATTGCATTTTTTTTTTCAAATTTTTTTATCGACCATTTGAACACTGCAATTTCTGCATTCGATTTTATTTTCATTTGGAAAATCTATTGCATCTTTTTTCAAGCTTTTGAATCGACCATTTGAACAATGCAATTTCTGCATTCGATTTTTTTTCAATTTGAAAAATCTATTGCATTTTTTTTCCAAACTTTTTATCGACTATTTGAACGATGAAATTTCTGCATTCGATTTTATTTTCATTTGGAAAATCTATTGCATCTTTTTTCAAGCTTTTGAATCGACCATTTGAACAATGCAATTTCTGCATTCGATTTTATTTCAATTTGAAAAATCTATTGCATTTTTTTTCCAAACTTTTTATCGACTATTTGAACGATGAAATTTCTGCATTCGATTTTATTTTCATTTGAAAAATCTGTTGCATTTTTTTTCCAAACTTTTTTATTGACTATTTGAACACTGCAATTTCTGCATTCGTTTTTACATTGATTCGAAAGAAAATTAAATGATAATTTCCCAACATTTTTCATTGGACGTTCAAACTTGGAGTTTACTCCTCAAAATTTGCTCAATTTCAAGCACTTTTTTGGTTATTACGAAAGAATGGTTCACCTGCAACCAGCGAGTAAAGTTTGTCGATACATTTCGACCGTGCTCTTTCCACCGATTTGTCGTCCGCTCAAATACGTATTGTGACTCGAATTTATGTAGTAATGAGCAAGAGGCTGATCCATGTCCATATATTCGTCCAATCTGTCCAAAAACACAGGAGCATTTTCGTCCGACATTAGATAACGGATGAAACCGTCCTTCGTCATTTTTCCTGTGAGAAATTTACCCAAGTTAAATAACGATTTTTATTCCTGAAAAGGAAGAAAAATAATAAATAAAAAAACTGCAAAACGATATCGATTCGTTCGTACTATCAGCTTTCGCCTTTTCGTCAGGCTCGTAATCGTTTATTATCTCCATACATCTTTTATCGTCGTACATCGGATACATTATTTCGTTCAAGCGTGGATCACGCTGTTTTTCATTCATGAAACAAACTAATTGGTCGACCGTTATCGCTTCGGCTTTTCCCTTCGTACTAGAAAACAAAAAAAAAACATTAATTTCTTATGAATTCACAAAATCATTTTTACTTTTATCGAATTTTCTTTTATTCATTTATTTTGTTGTTGTTTTTTTTTCTTTTTTTTTTGTTTTCGTGATAAAAAAAGCTCACATCGATTGGAAAAGTTCTTCGATGTCGTTACGCGGACACAATTTGTGATAGAGAAAAGTAAATTTGTCCAAAGTGAAAGCATCCGACTCGATTTTGTCACTCTGCAATAAAACAAACAAAAAAAAAAATTATTTCATCGATAAAATATTTATCGATCGTGGAAACGAATTTAAAGATTTCTTTGCTCAGCCGAAGATCTTGAACGAACCTTTCCATTGGGCAATCCCAAATCCGCGAGCGCCTGATAAACGAGCTTTTCCGTTTTTCCGGATGCAAATGTTTTCGATATTACCTTGACAGGAACTTTGCCTTTCGCATCGACCATAAATTTCAATCTCATCCAACTTGAACGACAAAAAAAAAAACGATCGTTCAACGCTCAGGAACAAATAATCAGGGATAAAATGTTGCGAAATACGAATAATTTATTGCTGCGAGCGAGTGAGAATCGAAACGACTGTGACGACGTTTTATTTATTCATTTTTTTTTCTCTTTAAATCGAGCACAATTTTTTTTTTCGCCGATCGAAAAAATTTGGAGAGAATCTCTTTCTTTGTGTCATCGCGTCGATTTGTTTTGAGAAAATCATCAAAATTCAAATCACACTCGAGTGACTAAACTTGCTTAAACCGTTCGATCGCACCTCTCGACTCATTCGCTTCCTAAAATAATTTGAAAAAAAAAAAAGCATTACTCACTGCTTCATGAGTTGTGTAGTCGGACAAACGTTACTGGCTTTCGTATTGTGCGTGATTAATCGTAGCCCGGCTTGCCATTCCTGAGAAAAAGAAAATTAAAAAAAAAAACGAATTCATCGTGAAAAGAGTTAAGAAAGAAAAATAGAATTGTGGGGAAAAATAATGGGAACTCGATGTTTTACCTTCGCCTGATCAGCACTCGTGAACACAATGTGCTGATAATTGATATTCGTGTAATCCACACCGGAACATATAGTCAAACTTTTCTCGTCCAATTGCTCAACCGTTCCGTGTTTACTTAGCTTGTTCAATAATTTTGGATCCTACGACATTATGGGAGACAATAAAATCTCGCTAATGAACTAGATTTATTTCGAATTATTCTTAAGGCACCAGATCACGGTGAAATTTTTTTTCATTTTCTGAAAGATGCATTTGTTAGGAATGCTCTCACCAAATTTTGTACAGAAATTCGTAAAATTGACAGAGATACGTATCCTTCAGGAAAACTTTGAACGCGTTTTTCTCGAAACTACGTTTTTTAATCTGGTTGCCAATATATTTAAAAAACTATCTATCCTATTTGCATTTACCGAGTCTCAAAATGTTCGCAAATTCAGTCTTTATGGCGCCACGTAGGGATTTTTTCATAAAGAGCCCCCTTCTATTGTTTTTTTCATAAACAATAAAAATGGGAAAATGAGGAAAACGTGTGAATGAAAAATAAAATTCGCTGATCCGCCATTATTTTGTTTCTTTAGATATCGAAATTCCCCTACGTGACGCTATAAACCTATGTTTCTAGTTTATTAATATATTTTTTTGGTATTTTTCCGATGAACCGTATGGCTTAATTGCTGTCAACCATACTGAGCAGCAACTTCGTCGGCGGTGTAAAAATGATAAAAAATACACTCTCGCACCGTGGTCCGGTGCCCCAATTGGGTTTCGACTGATCGTTTGATTTTTACCTTCGGCGTACCACCGTAACGAATGTCACTAACTTGGGCAAGTTCTATCACTTCTCCGTCCTGGAACGACAGTTCTTCAATGAAATTTTTTCCAAAATTTACATTTCATTCGAACGAAAATGTGAGAATAAAATAAAATTTTATGGCATATAAAAAATCTCGAGGAAATATCAAAAACGATTGAGATAAAATAACGATTTTTTCATCTTACTTTTCCTTCGCTCTTCCAATAGAAGAAAAAGCCATATTCGTCACATTTGCACAAACAGTTTGCTTCGTATTCCGTGTTTTCTTTGTCTTCGAACCATCGATCGAAGGTAGCACCGGTAAGAAATATTTCCGGTGTCGGAATTCGCCAATTGAATTCAACTTTCTTCGTCATTTTTTATTTTTTTTCACGACTCTTAGCACTCGAGTGTGTCTGATAAAAGCAGTTTTTTTTTTGTTGAGTTTTTATTCCAAGGTCCCTGTGATCTGTGTCGCTAGATTTTTCTCACTGAAGAAAAAACTCGAGAGCTTTGACTCTCCTAGGTCGTGAAGAAGTAATTCGATTAGCTTAATTCATTTTGTGGGATTATTCCTTCGATTCAAATATATAGGTCGCGTTACATAAATCTTTAGCTTTAGTTTCTTCAGTTCGAATATTTTTTTAATTATTGTTTTTTTCAAACGATTTTTCATTCATTTTATTTGGAGTTTCGATTATAATTTATGTACAATTTGATCGATCAATATGAAAATATATTTTTGTCTATTTTGTCATAACTCTAGAGATATATTTACAATTTTTTTTTATTAAATTTCTATCGCACAGAGTTTTCATAAATTCTGTACTTTTATTCGTCGATCGTCTACTTGTGCTTCGTTTCAATTGACTCTTCATTTTCAGGTTTTTTTTTTTATTCACCAATTTATTTCCTTCCGGTAACCCCTCACTGGGATTTTTCCTTCTGTCGATTAACGACTTTTTGCACCAATGGCAATCGGTAGGCACGCAGCGATAATACCGAACCAGCGATCGCTCCGATCCAATAAACGATCACGTGTTCCATAAACGTGGTCCCGAGACAGCCGTACTTCAGTGACGTTGCCAACGCCGGATTAAAATATCCACCGGAATAATTGAACGCTGCAAATCATCATTTTTTTTTTCCATGTTTATGCAATCAACTTCTTTTTTTTTCTTATTTCAATAATCAATTAATTCGCTGCTTCACTCATTCACGAGGAAGAAAACTTTTCATTCGGATTCAAAAATTTTTATAACTCGATTTTTTATCTATCAAAATATGCAATAAAATGCAGAACGTGAGAAATTATTTTGACATCAATTTTGACAGTTCTAAATTTCATCAAAATCATTAAAAAATTAATGAAAACGTTGAAAAATCAGAGAATTTAAAAGTTTCTTTCGCGTTTTCCAATGCTCCTGACTCTCGATTCAGTCAAAATCATTTTTTCAAATCATACAGGAATTGAAACTGTGCAGAATATGTGATTCTCAGCGTTTTATGTATTTTCGAATTATTTTTTTCCACTAATTATTTATAAATGTAATTTTAAATAACAGGATGACTCACCAGCCACAACTAAGGTGGTTCCAACAAAGGAATCGAGTATACTGCTAAATCTGGGATTCAGTTCGCTCAATCCTCGAGAAACTACTCGACATATGCAAGTAGCGATGCATTCGACGAACGCACCGACGATAACTGGCACCTAAAATGAATAGAGAAAATAATAAAAAATTTAGAAATTACAAAAAAAATGTTGTTCTCGCATTGACCGATCAATCGAGACAATTGTCCAAATGAAATGAATCCAAAATATTGATATCCGGTAGAGAATTCCATTGAATATGATCAAGAGAATCGAACGTACCTGCAGATCGGTGGTGCAATCCTCGAAAGCACGATTCTTGTGGGTGGAAACGATCTCTATAGCCCAGAGCAATTGAACGTATCGAAAAATCGCAAGACCTCCCACGAGCTCGGCCCAGATCAAAAGAAAAGCGTCTCTCAAGGATTTCGTACCTTCGACAACGTCCTCGATGTGCGTATAAGGACAAGCTGTAGCGTCCTCCCAATTCATCGACCACCAAATCGTCAATACGAAAAGATAAATCGCGTACATTGAAACGCCCCAGTTATCAGCGACTAAAAATGTCAAATAGTTCATTCAATCGACGTTTCTCCGTTTATAAACGTTAATCATTGTTACCTATAGATATTGCGATAAAAAAAATATAACGAGAAACGTTTTTTTTTTTGTTTTTTTTTTCACCAAATTTATTTATACAAATAAAATGAAATTTTTGTAACGTTTTTAATCAACGTCGGTTCATTGATAACGAATTATTATTATACTTTTCGTATTATATAAAAAAAAATAAAATTAAAAAAAAAAAAAAACAACATCGAATTGTGATGTAATCGTTTATTAATTAGAAAAATTAAAAATAATTTTTAATATTCGTTTTGTACACAATTAATGTAGACTCGTTAAATTGTAACTTTAGATAAAGAGCTGCTATTAAAATAAAGAAAAATAGGAATCATATCGATACACACTTATGATAAGCTCGAAGCATGCACCGCATAGTTCGGCTGTCGCGATTCCCTCGAGGAAGAGAGCACGCACGAAAGGCTGTCGTATGTAATACTTGGTGTACTTTCGAGACCAATATGCTATTAGACTGGTCAATATGATGTAGAGCGTCGAGACAGCCAAGGCGAAAACATTTCCGACCATCTTGATGTCCTTCTACATAAAATCTCTTTCTCTTTCTCTCTTCCCCCCTCTCTCTCTCTCTCTCTCTCTTCTTAATCCTATTTCTCAATAATAATTCAACAATTTTAATAAAAAATAAAGTTTTCTATAAATTTTTATAATTTGGAGAAAATAAAAAGGGAAATGAAAAAAATAAATGAAGATCAATTTCATTAAAAATGTTTGTGAAAAAATTGAAAAAATAGTCAAACAGAAAATTCGATGAGAAGAAGAAGAAGCACGAATGTGCATTTGTGCGATAAATTGGATCGATCGAAAGATTACTTCGAGCTCCAAAATTGAATAAAAAATTTGATTTTCTCTATTTTTTTTTTAATTTTTTGGTCACATATCAAACACAATAGATATTTTACGTTTTTTTGCTTAACGTTGCAGAACGTTATTCAACTTACTGGCACGTTTTTCAATGTACTCGAACGAGTAGAGGAAACTGTTGGAGCACGAAATAACTTTCACGAGCACAAACGAGCTTCCCGCTTGTAATTGTCGTCGACGGTACACGAGCGAGCGTGTGACGATTCAATCCTATGCAAAGTCAAGTCGTGAGGAAGCTGCGTGGGTTTAGTTTCAGCCCATAAAATCACTCGCTTTTTTTTTCCTTTTTTTTCTCGTATTCGTCGATTTATTATCAATATATTTAAAAACTTATTTATTTCAACTTTTTTTTTGTAATATCGTTAGAATTATTCTTCGCAAAGCGTAGTTTCGTGGCTCGATTCGGTTTTTCGAGGCCAAGGGAACTGGCGAGTCTCCGAGACTCATCGCGAAGGCAGCCCTGCCAAAAAACAAAAAAAAAAAATATATATATATATATATATATATGTATTCGTACGTGTATAATACACTTTTGAAGATTCTGAGTGTCGCCAGATCGGTCTCGAGCTCAAAATAGCCAGCTTCAATTTTCCTCAATTTATATATCCGAAAAGGGCTCTTTTCATAAAACGTCAAAAGTTCAATATTTTTCGTACGTTTTCATCTCGCACTTCCTTTTATTTCTCGATCCATTTATTCCCTGCTTTTGAAACTTCGAAATATTCGTTTCTTTTTTTTGTTTGTTTGTTTCGGCAAAAGTATAAAACGATAAGCAGAAAATGAAGTGTTAGAAATACAATAAAAAAAAAAGTCTTGAGACTCGCTTTCAGGTGTTTTGTTTTTTTTTTCTTCTTTCCGTTATTTTTATTTACCTTACGAAGTATACTAAGTCCTAGATACTTTGTTACATAGGTAAATCATTGATCGGTCTTTGTCGTCGCGTTTCTCAACGATCCCGACACTCTTCCAAGTGTTTTTCGTATGCATCGTTTCTTTTTGTTTGTTTTTCTTCTTATGTTTGTTTTCCGAGGAATACAATTATAAAAAAGGTGGATAAATGGATAATGTGTGGAGAGAAGGATCGGCCACAAAATCAAAGAGATTGAGGACAGGCTCGTTGCTTAGTGTTTTTTTTTTTACGTTTTGTTTTTTTTTTTTCAAGGACACAGGATATGAGCGAATGGAAAATAATGAGGGAAGGATTAATTTATTTACAGGAATCATTGTTTGTTGCGATTACGGCTTTTGAGGCTGTCACCGCTTGCCCCACGGAGCTCGTACTTCTCGCTACGCTTTCGTTCTCACACTTGTATTTCTTCGCTGACGTCGGATGATTTTCCTGGCTATCTTGCTCCCGTGTCATTAACCTCGGTATTCGTTTGTTTCTCAAATATGACAGTGTACCGCTCGATGTTCTGTAATTAGGATTTCACAAATTTAATTCGCAACTCGCTCATTTGTGTGATAATTTTTTTTTTTTTTCATATCAAGTCGTTGCAATTTACATTTTAGTTGCAATTAAAATTTTTTTTTCACCATTTTCACCAGATTTTCATTCGAAAGTATCAAAATATTGAATTATCGAAATTTTATACTTTTGCGGGACTGTTTCGAACGAAATTATTGAATTGAATTGTAAACACGTAACGATTCATTCATCAATTTTCAGGTTGAAAGGCTTTTTAATTATTTTCAAATTACATGCATAAATAAGCTTCGTTTGGCATATTATAATGAAAATATTATTGATGAAAAATAAAATGGACGAAAATATTGAATTACTTGGGTTTGGAATCGAATAATGTTTCCTGCGAGCTATCCCCGGACGAAACGCTGCTGCTGGGCGATTGTTGACTCATAATTTGATAAACGGTGGTTGTTTTGGTGATGAGTTCTGTTTTATCACCGGCGCTTTCAGCGGTGGTCAATACGCTGCTGGTGCTGAGAGCGACGATTCTTGTTTTATCGTCGGCGTTGATCGACTGTGATTGCGACGAATTGCTCAAGCTCTGCGTTGATTTTTTCTTTGCTTCTGCCTCGTTTTTCGGTGCTTTCGATTCGGGAGGAGTTTCAGGCTTTGGCCTGAGCTTCCCGTCATGCGTCGGGAATTGCACAACCGGGAGAGTTATTGTTTTATCACCTTTTGTTTGATTCATCAGCCTAACGAGTAATTTGGCTAATTCTTCGCGTTTTCTCGTAACTACTATCTCCTCGAACCAATTTTTCAAAGTTTTTATTGGCAGCACGTAACTTCTTATTGGGTCCTGCGATAAAAAAGACAAAGAAACGTTGTTAGACGAGAAAGTTTGCGACTCGTAATTTTCAGTTCTTTTTTCTTCTGGAAAATGGTGCTTCACGAGAAAACGAGAAGTAGAAACTTGCCTGGAAGAAGCTCTCGACATACTGCAACAGGTAAAGACCGCAATCCGTAAAGTTCGATTGTTGCGGAACTTTTGGCGATGATCCCTTGATCGTGTCCTTGGAAAATACTTTTTCCGTACCGACTTTAGCGACGTGCTCGCAACTCAAATAATCACGGAGGGTTGCGACGACCCGCGATCTACTAGCACCGGCCAGCGAGTCGAATATCAGTATACAAGGTCTGAAAAAAATCGATCGAACGTTATTCAATCGTCGTTTTTTTTCCTGTCGAAAAAAAAGGGAATCCTAAAGAATACTCACATCTTTACAATTGCTTTTTGATATGCCTCTGCACTCGTTTGCATGGAGGGATTTTGTGGCGGCTTCACAGCATTGTTATCTTGGTTCTCTGTTTCCTCCTGAAAATAAAAAAAAAAAGAAATAATCATTGTTTGGAACGCAGCAAAACGCAGGGAAGAAACTGAAATGATGAGAAATAAAAAATCTCACGTCTTCGTCACTGTCCATTTCCATTTCCTCGTCATCACCCTCTGCTTCGTCTCTTTCGGAACCCTCGTCCATCTGATCAATCGTTATCGTTGTGGTGACCGGAGTTATGGTCGTACTGCCGATGGTCAAAGCTTGAACTTTCATTTCCTTTGATTTTTTGTTTTTCTGCGATTTTTGTGCGCTCTTCTCTTTCGGTGGCTGTGGCGCCGCTATCACTTTGCCAACGAGACCGGGATAACAAACTATAGCTAAAAACCAATGAGCGCTGAGGACAGAAAAAGGAAAATTTTAGTAACTGATCGAATGAAAATCTGGTCAAAATCGAAATCGATTTGAAGCTTCTATACTCACTGCTCATTAATCGGTATAATGACGAAATCCTTTTCGAAAATGTTCACGTTTTTTGTCCATTTTTGAACCCTCGCGTGTCTCCTCGCAGCCGCCGTTAAAGCGGGCGAATTTTCGCCAACTTGAGCATGGGGACTCGTCAAACGTTTGTAAAAGTACGAACTAAACACGTGAGTACGATTTTGATCCGTTTCGGTCAGTACTTCCAGAGTTAAATATCTCAGATAAAAATCTATGATCGCGTCATTCAAGAATTGATCTTCTCCGAGGCAAACATAGTCCTCCGTGTTTATCGCTATTCCTCCTTTCGCCGGCGGAGGCGGATACACCGTCATTCTGTCGATTTCGTTAAAATTAGATTATTTCATTTTTTTTTACAATTTTTGTATTGAAAAAATGTTGCAATGGTCCTCAAAAAAAAAAACAGATGCTCTCAGTGGTGAGTGATAATCACAATTCTGACAGATATTAACCTAATAATTATTCCTCATAAATTATTCAGTAGCAATTAATTTTCCAGGGTTCTCCATTACTGTAAAAATATTTTTTTTTAGCTACGTACATTTGATATTGTTGCGCACTGGATCCGTTGACGCCCGGAGTTGTCGAATTCGTAGATTGATAAGTTTTTCTAACCATATTTCCCATAGTCGAATTGGTGGCCTGTGGAATTGAAAAAATAATGAAAAATATTCGTAATATAGTTACGATTTTCGAGCAAGAAGGCAATTTCAACTTACGTCTTTCGGAGAACAACGAACGAGAATATCGTTGGCTTCTTTAGGAGTTAGCTCGACGAGCAAATCGTCCGGCATGAATAAACCCTTCAAAATAACTTTCGCTTCCGGGGTGAGGATTTCTGGCAGTAGTGTTATTCGTTTGTGGGTATTATCTGAGCGAAAAAAAAACAATAAAGTTTTTCAAACCGATATCAACAAAAACTGATGTTGTTTACAAAAAAATTTAATAAACGTTTTTTTTAAATTGACTACTGTCAATATTCGGTTTTACCTCGGCCGGCGGGATCGTAATAAGGCCCTTTGGGATCTTGCATTCCAAGAACTTCTCGAATCGCCGCAGCGGAACTTGTCGACGTATAGAAAAACAGCACCGGCATCGCTTTACCGAAGTGTATCAACACTTTAACGATCTCTTTGAATTTCATTTCAAGATTAACAAAACTCTTTTCTGTAAATGAAAGCGATAAAAATTAAAATGCATTCGTGCAATTTTGAGTGAGTAAACATTTTTTTTTTGTAAATGGAATAAACTAATTTACCGTCTTCCAACAATGGCACGGCCAATCTTACTCCACTCTGCGATATAGTGATTCCCTCTCTTGGAATATATTTGTATGATCCTATCCTAACTGTACGGCAAATCAAGGAAGTCTGAGGTTTCTGACCTGAACCATCCTCCATGTAGTCATCTTCTCTGCCTCCACCTTAAAAAATAGTAATAAAATCGCGAGGTGAGAAAAAAAAACAACTCGAATTCATTGATCAAAAAAACTTTTGACGATTTTTGTTTTTCAATTTCATTCGTTTTTACCTTTTACTCCACCCTCGGAATCTACTGTACAATCTGTAGATGTGCACGACGAACTGTTTGTGATTACTGGCTCTTTGTCCAATATCGTGTCCATATCGTCGTTCGCGTTCGTTCCACAGCCCGGCATAGATGATAAGCTGCTCATATTCGAATCGCATTTTCTCGCCTTTTCGTCGCCCACTTCTTCGTCCGATGAAATTGTCAGACACTCTGGAAACACGAAGGAAATCAAACGAAAAATAATGAATCGTTGTTCGAGTATCGAGTTCTTATGCGATTCAATCGTGTCAATGGGATTCTTTGATTACAAACATCATTTGATATTTAGAAAAATTTTGTCTGTTCGTTTCGTAATTTTTTGATTTACCTGGTTCTTTGATCGGTCGCGTCTTCGCCACAGGCCGACGTCCTCCCCTGGCAGATGGTTTTTTACCCCTCGGCGACTCCACCTTTGACGATGCTTCCTGTTTCAACGAGGCATTTTGCTCGTGTGCTTTTTTATAAAAATTCTAATCGACAAACAACATTGATTAATCATACAATAACGTAAACAACATAATTGACGAACCGAAATAAACGATTCTTACGTCGATCGACATCATCGTCTCCTTCTTATTTGCCTGCGTGTCCGGAGTCATCGGTATCGATTTAACATTGTCCGGTAATATCCTCTTACAACGAGAACAGCGATGAAAATCGGGTGAACTTATACCACAATTTGGACACACCGCGAGTTTTCCATCAACGAATTTAGGCTCCTGAAAAAAAAAGCAAATTTTCGGTGTAATTTTCTACAAAACTCATTTATTCGTAGAGCGTAATAAAATTCAATTTACCTCGTTCGGCGTGACGGAGGAGTTGCTGTTTTCATCCGCGATTCTGAAAAGAAAAAAACAAAAAGATATCATCACGTTATTTAGATTTTATTCGAATAAAAATTCGCGTTTTGCTTTTTCGTGGAACAATAAACTTACGCGAAATTGGTTGAGGAACTATCTGGCGATGGAGCTGCCTTCTCTTGGAGATTTTCACCTTCGCCGGAGTCATTGGGATCCAGACAATTAGGAGCCATGTGGGCACCGCCTTCTACTATGTAATTTATTCCGAGAATACGATCCGAAACTAGAGAAACGATTGTCCTCGCGCCAAAGGAAATATTGGCCTGAAAATCAATAATAAAATTAATGTAAATTGAGGAAATGGCACGAATAGATAAACGAGTTCTCTAAAAAAGATCAAATGTTAGAATCATGATCTAACCTGTTCCAAAAGATCCTGAACAGTGCAGGGTTCATTGGGTATATCAAAAGTGATGAGTCTCTGTTCTCCATTTTGCAAGACAACAAGCATCTTCACCGTATTTCCATCAATTTGATTCTGTACGATAGTGCATTCTGGTTCTTTGATGACTTTTTGCAAATAAGCGAAACTGGAGGATCCATCGCCATCCTCGTTCGATTGTTCCTGTTCGTGATTGTTGGGGTTGTCCGAATCGACGGCACACTCGGACGTAATACTGTCGACTTCCATTTTCTCATCGCTTTCGGAGGCGTTTTCGGAGGCTGGACTGGTGGTTTTTGTTTGAGCAGCCTCTCTTTGGTATTTTTGTGGGGAAGAGGTGGGCGTTTGTTTTTTGACGATTTCAATTTTGTGTCGGGAATCTTGAAGGAGCGATTGTTGCGGAGTCTTCGTCGTTGCGCGACGTTGTTGCTGTTGTTGATTGAGATTTGGCGAAGCAGCGAGTTGTTGTCGGGCACTAGCGAGGGACGATTTTTCACTGGGTATTTGTGGATTTGCTCGTTGATTAAGAATCGCTGGATTCGTAGCCAACGGCCGTTGTGGTATCGGAGTTGCTTGGTGCACAGGCTTCGTAGGACCACCGTGCAACGGTGGACGTGCCGTCGGCGTTGTCGGCACGGTTGGCGAATTAGGCACGTTAGAAGTTTGTAATCCTGGAGTCGGTATGACTTTTTGTAATTTCGCTTGCTTTATTCTCTCGCTCAATGAATCCATCGCGGGATAATGCGCGGCTGAAAGATTCTTCATTACTTGGGCCGGTGCGTTTATCGAGTTTCTCGGGTTGTCAGGATTTCGCGCAGTAATTCCACTCCTCACAGGGGTTGCTCCTCGAGAATTCATGTTTTGCACCGGAACGCCCGGTGAGCCGAAACTTTTGCCTCGAAAACTCCCGCCCAAACTGTTGTTCATTCCGCCAGTTCGATTGTTCGTCAAATTCGAATTCGCACGCTCTAAACCTGGCGAATCTGTCGATAATCCTTGAGCTCCTCCCAAACTTTGCGGTAATTGAGGCTTTGTCAAACTTTTTGAACGCTGCTGTCCCACTACTCCTTTCACTATTGGGCTAGAATCCACTCCTGGCAATATTTGTCGCGGTGGTCCACCCCCCGTCACGCAACCTCGCCCTTTGTTTCTGTACAATCTGGGAGCTGCTTTCTTCTCCGATGGCCCCGGACCCACGTATTGAGCTACCGGAGTGCCCGAAAATTGATCCTGGATCTGGGGCTGCGCACCGACAAAAATCAGGCATTTCGGATCAATTATTTTCTTTCGTATGTGAAGGTTGTTCACATTTGTTTCGTGATACATTCACTTACCGCTGGTGCAATTCTCTGCTGGGGATTTCTCACTGCAGGAGTCAATTTAACAGCAGGAGTTGCAGGCTTTACTGTTCCTTCGTAATTAATATTATTCTCCGGCATACTTATCCACTGTATTTGTTGGTGTTGTTGTTGAGGCTCGTGAATATTGTTCAGAGGTAATTTCGTACCTGCGATCACGTATTGATTTCCTGCAGTTACGATTATCAATTTTCTATAGTTTTCACGATATTCGACATGGTTCGACAAAAACAATAAAAATCTCACAATTCAAATAACGAGGGTTGCACATCTTTTTTTTTATGGAGATTTTCATTCTTACCTCTTTCATCAACGATATTCACGATACCGTCGGTTGACACATTCGCATGTACCACGTCGGCCTTTAGACTGTTCTGTTGCAAATCGTTTGTAGTGTTGATTATATATACGTTTTGCCTGAAATGACACAAACATTGTTTTTAACTTTTATATCGGGTAAAAATCGTCTAAAAATCGAGCTACACTCTCTAGCAAATGGAAAAACATAGAAATGAATCGTAATGCAAGTGCTCCTTCGAAGAAATTTTCATCAGAGATCACCGTCTTGAATTATTTTCAAATTGTTTATTAATCTATCTCAAAATAATTGTCATCTAAGAAAATAACAAGTTCCGGTCATCTCTGACTTGGAAAGAAGATAAAGAAAAAAAAAAAAAAAAAAACGAATCAAACAAAAAAGTCTTGCAACCAGAGAGTTTTCGGGGAAATTAAAAATCAAAGAACTCGGCTGAGTATTTTCTTTATTTCCTTCTCAAGTTTATTGACAAAAAAATAGTACATAACTCACGAATCTCTCCTCGTAACTAATTACTCTTAAATAGCTTTTAAATGAAATTTAAAGAACAAAGATATTGACAACGGATCAGCAATAACAATCAATGTCACTTAAGTATTTGAGAAACAAAAAAATAGTGTGTAGTGTTGAATGGGTTTTTTTTTTTTTTTTTTTTTTTTTTTTTTCATGCTCATGTTGATTTACCGTTGATCGATCGGTACACCCGTCAGCTGGCTTCCGACGATCGCTCTCTGGGGAATAAAACCGCCTTCATGATGCGCCGGTCCGGTAGTGTAAGTCAAATATTGTTGGCCACCGTTTGTACAATGATTTATATCTTCGACTACCAGTTGAATGCTTTGTCCATCACAAATCTGCTGAACATCCTCGACCATAATAGGAACACTGGTGCCGGTCACAAGATTGTAGTACTGGGCCATATTATTTTACGGCTCAATAACCCAACCAAAAAAAAAACACCTTATCTTCGTTCGTCTATCCCTTTCCCCCTCGTTTTCTTTTAACCTTGTTTTTCAATTTGCTTCCCTTCACGGAACGTCGTCACTTTTTATCATTCTGTTGCCCGAAACACGAGCACTAGTCACATCATTTTTTTACCTACGAGAGAAACATTTCTGTCAAACGATTTCATTTATTCGTCAATGTTCTTTTTGTCACTGAATTTTGACCCATGACTGTCCAAATGTTGGACACATTTTTTCAAAATTCTTGCAATTTCATTTTCCATCTATTCTAAGCTTTTGTAAGAATTGCTCGATCACGGCCTCATTCTTTTATCTCACGATCTACCAATTCCGACTATTCGTTCTACATAAAATGCATCGCTGTGAAAGAGATCGATTTAAATCTTCAATGATGAAACGAGGAATGGTATTTGAATAAGAATTTTCAAAAGGGTCTCGCATCGAGACAAAATTATAACAATGGAACTCTGAGGTCAACAAGTATTTTACGTTTTTTTATGTATATTACGTGAAAACGTGATAATTTCGATAATCGAATTTGAATAATTGAAAAAGTAGTGAGGGAAAACGATTTTTGCCGAATCACATGTTTTTTGAAAAATTCAATCTCGCTAAGATAACCTCGTGAAAAGTGTTGGAACACGAGAATGAAGTAAAAATTACGAAATATAAAATTCGGTGTATCCAAAGAGAGAGAGAGAGGAAGAGAATATGTGTGAGACACGAGACACGTACACAGAGAGACACGCACACAAGAGCACACATACACAAATGTTATAGATTATTCGGTATATCGTGAAGCATGCGACGAATCGATGATAGACCGAAAGCATCTCTTCGTACACGACGTTTTTTCGTTTCGTTTAACCAACGAATAATAACCTCGCTAAGGGAGGCGTTTTTTTTTGGAGAGTAAGCACGCTATTGTTATCCCTCGATGGGAACAATCGAAATGTTTTTTTGCTCGAAAGCTAGGCTCTAATTCCGAGACGCTTTCCGGGGCAACGGGATGCCATACTTACGTGTGGGTGCCGTGAAAAACTTGGCATGAGAAGTCTATGCGATTCTCTCAACAAACTTCCTTCTTTTTTTCTTCTATCCTCTATCTTTCTTTTTCTCTTCCTTCCGATTTATTTTGCACACTCTTCCTTTCGTTCACGGGTTTCGACACGGTCAGCCTCTTGTCGATCGTCGTAAAAGTCTTTTTTTAAAAAAACCAACGTTTTGTTAAAGGCCAGAGGGACCACGTTCCAAAAACACTATTGTCCACGTTTTAATAACGAGCACGATCCACACCGCCTCTACCTATTCCTAGCCTGCTTTCATCATTTTTTTCTTAACATTCGAATGAATACTACTGTCGTACAACAACCGCAATTCGCCATTTTACACAATTTACTACCACCCATATTATCCACCGACACGTATATTACCTCACGCTTTTACGTATACATGTGATTATAGGTTATGTGTGTGTACGGTTGGCCGCTTTTAACCACTCTAACCGACATTCTTCCACTGTTGCCACCAATCAGCATCATAGATTCAAGCGAAAGAACCAATCAGAAAAATTCGCGGGATCGAAGATGTTCTTTCGGCAACAAATTCGCGACACGCCGCCAAGCGGAACTTCGAACAAGCTCACTTCCGCTTGTGACGGTCGAATACCCGCGAGTTTTACAAGTTTCTTATTGACTAACTTTTCAATAATATTTCATGATTCTTTGGTATTTTTGCAATAGTAAACAACAAAAGTGAATATTCAGCTTTCGTTAATTGGAACATTTGCATTACGTTAAATCGTTGTCTGCGCGATGTCACGAAAAAATCAGAATGTGATTTGCATCATCATTTTCAAAATTTTCTCAAACACGTGTTCGTTCATTCCTCCGCCAAGAATATGGCGGAAAAAATGTCGCGTGTTTTTTCATTCCATACCGTAGTATCAAACGAAAAGATTATTAAATTATTAATCAGTGAAATTTCTCTTGAAAATACGCAAAGTGATGGGCTTAGCAGTTATTTATGGAAAACGTTGATTCGTTTGAATTATCGTCAGTCCACATGTGTCAAAATTTACGTCAAAACCTCCACATGAAAATAAACATATATTTCCAATGCTCATGAAAACGCATCGTAACAATTACACCGTACGGTGCAACGCCTTGTGTTTGACTCTTTAAAAAAAGACATGTGCTTCGAGATTGCTTCGTTGACGCTACATTTTTCATCTAATTGTCCCCACATACGAAAATCTATCGGTCTTTTTCATATTGAAACAAAGTACGTGCTACGAGTTTTTGATTCTTGAAGAACAAACAACAAATCGTAAGTTTTTATTTCGAATATCGAATTCTTTGACTTAACCTTATTCTATCTTTGTGCCGCGTGTGCGCATAAAAAAAAAATATTTACATGACTATTGATTGTGAACATATGTATTAGTTATAATTGAAAACTAAATTATTTACCTTCCGCTCAAATCTGCGCTTATTCACACATATCTCGTTATTTTTATCTCCATAATTGAAACGATATTTTACAGGTTATGGTCGCAATTAAAAACCATTTTGATGTATGATACTCCGTCGCAATTTCTATTTATGAAACTCGCATGACAACACTGTGTATGCAAATTGTTCACTAATTTTCGAAATCGGAAAGATTCATTCCATAATTACACATTTGTTACGACGTAATTCGGACCATTCATTTTCAATTACTACTGGAACCATATGTCAGAAGATTTTTATTGTTGACTAATTGCAACAACAGAATTTCGATCTTTTCGATCCGAAATTCAATGACTAGTGGACTAGACGAATGATAGAAGAATTTGAGATAAAATCAATTGTAAACGTTTATATTCGTCTGGAAAAGCTTTAGAATTTTTTCAGGATTAGAATAGCTGAAGAATCATGATAAAAAAAATTTCTAATTAAATTTAGGGGCAAAATATAACAGTTCGAAAAGAAGCAGAATGTTGAACCTGAAATTTGTTATTCATTTTTCTTAGATGTCTGTCATATCCTCTCGATCGAGTAGCATAGCCTCGATCCTCAAAGGACCCGGTGTCAGAGCTAAGCTCGTCGGTCAACAGAAAAGTGTGCATTTCAAACTCCCTAAAAATCTCAAATCCATTCTGCTGGATTATGAAAATGGTTGTAACCGAAAAGTCTACGAGGATCTCGTCTGTATTTTGAGAGATGCTAATATAAAGGTAACAAATTTGACATTCAGTCATGAAATCAATGAATCGGTCAATTTTTTTTTCAATTTTTCAATTAACCGATAAATAATACATTCGGCTTTTTGTTTAACAGGATAGCGAGCTCGTGGAATTGATAGTCGAGGTTCGACAATGTATTTCTTTGCTCGGCCCGACTCACAAACTTTTTGTTCAAGCTTTATTAAATATAAACTGGACGAGCAGGTCGTCCGAGGCGACGACAGCCTACAAAGGACTTCTAGAGGATCTCGTTTGTCTTCACATTTATCACTGTAAACTTGTGATGGATAAATTAATTTGCCAATTCAAACCCAGTGCGTCATACTTTTTATTCTATTTACAAATTTTTCATTACAATGATTCGTTGTTATGGATAATTAGATACCAAAAACATAGTTGATAATAATATGATATTTTCATTTCAGTTTCCGATGAAGCTACCGAGTGGGAAAACGGAAAACCAAGACAAGAGGATTCCGAGAGATTTGCTCATGTTCACGATGTTCTTCACAGGCTGCTCATGATCGTGCCCATGTAATTAATTTTATTTATTTTATTATTTACATATTTTCAATGAAACAGGCACAAATTTTTTAACTCAATGCTTATTTATTCAGGTGTAGCCCTCTGCTTTTACAATCTCTCACCTCGAGGTATCCTTATCACAAAAGCAGCACCCACATACAGGAAATTTACGTTCATTCGTTGCTGCAAGTGTTGGAATATGCACCACAATTTAGATCCGATATTTTGTCGTTGATTATTAACAGGTAAATTATCGATGATACTTTATTTACATTAAAAATATTGGTAAAGTCAAAAAGAATCCAAATGAAATGGAAAATTTAATTGAAAAAAAATTTTGTAATGTAAATTTAAATTTTGATTTCCTAGACTGATAGTTTTGGACGTGAATGCACCTCGTTCCGAAATCGAGGAATATGATGTCGAAGAAATGGAAGAGGACGACGGAGGCGGTGAAGTATTCAAGATCGATGCGTTGAAGGAAGAAGAAAATGAGCCGACGGTTAAAGCCCCATTGCAGCATCCGCTGGCTCACACATTGGACGTCTGTATGGAAAAACTTTTGGAATACGTTTACAACGCTTGTCATCCGCACGGGGAGCTCGATATGGAATCCTCAAAAAGTCTTTATTTCGATTTACTACAAGTTTTTGAAACAGCGATATTACCAACTTGGGCAAGTCATCACGTCCAATTCGTAATGTTCTACATCTGCAGTTTCAAGCCAAACATTGCGGAAGCTTTCCTCAATTGGCTATGGCTCAAAGTTTCAAATCCAAATGTCGCCCCCGTCATCAGACAATCCGCCGTTGCTTACATCGCGAGTCTTCTCGCACGTGCCAATTTTATTCCTATTAGGTATTTACACAAAAAGAGAAACTCTAATTCAATCGAAAATTGGGAAAATCGATCTTTTTTTAACACACATTTTTGTTCCATTTTCGTCGCAGCGTCTTAACGAGGATACTCCATGAAATGGTGACCTGGACTCACAGCTATATCGCGTCTCAAGACAGCTTAGAATGTGCAAACAGCGATGTCAGAGTTCACACAGTTTTTTATGCGATCTGTCAAGCCCTTTTCTACATCATCGCATTCAGGCACAAAGATCTCGTTGACTCGAAAAAAAGTTCGTTGCGTTTACATATGCCTGATAATAAAAATTCAAAACAGTTGAAAAACAACAAAATGTTGCTCGTTCTCAAATGATCTAAAATTAACAAATAATTATTGTTTTTTTTTTGTTTGTTTTTTGTCTTTCAGATTTGCTGTTTCTTCAAAGCTTAAATCTCACGAAAATCGTAACCTGTCGATTGAATCCATTGAGAGTGTGTTTGCCGGTGGTTGTACAACATTTTGCAACGGTGACGCGTGCTTATCAATTGGCCTACTGTTACACAGTGATCGAGCACAATTCACGGAGCAATCTTCCGGTTCTACAGACGAGCACACGTTTCGCAACGTGGCTCGACACATTTTTTCCCTTCGATCCTTACGTTCTCGAACGTAGCGAGCACCGAATATCCCCGATATATTTGCATTATCAAGGCAACGTTACGTCGAGTTTGTCGGACGCTGAATTTCAGAATTCTAAGGAAGAGACTGATGAGGATGATTTTATGGACACGTCGTTTCCTCAACGACATCAAGAATCCGTAAATCACATGCACAAATTTTGTTACAGCACTTCACCCGGATTTTTACATTCATAAATTAGTCGTCATCGTGTGTAGAAACAAATACGAACGGATTTAAAAGAAAAAAAAAATAGAGAGAAAAATATAATTTATCGTGTAAAGAGAAAATGTTCGTAGGTGCAATTTTTTTCGAACCGCTTTTGATCAAAGAATTTTTTTTTCTTTATTCTTTGTAGTGAGCTCTGCGTGGATCGATTCGTAAAATGGATATTTTTCATTTTCGGTAAATCACACGTACTGGATATCCATACTTACGAGTTTATATTATTAATAATTAATTATCGCAAATCTGTATTTATTATTTGTTATGCTGAATCGATCTATTAAAAATGATTTATGCTATTCGTAAACACCTAAGGTGTTTTTTTTCCTCGCTCGTAGTTCCTTTCAGTCATCAAAAATTCTGAATAAATCATTGGCCTGCATTCTTTGCTGGAGACTCATCGTTTGCTCTTCCAATGTCGTTCCAATTTCTTCTTCGTTTGGGAACAGTACGCAAATCGCACTGACCGCGCAAAATGCCACCCAGTAAGTTGCCTGAATAGGGAAAAAAAAACATTTTTTGACTTTTTTTATAAATCATTTAATTTGACACTCTTTTTTACTTTAATTCCAGTCGATATATTCAGCCAAGATTTTCCGTCACTCTGAATCTTCGATTTACAAACCAGACAATCTTTGTTTTCACCGTTTGATATTGGCAGCAATTTTATTATTTTGTCAAATTGAATTTTTGTGTAATCCATTTCTGTAAAACAATTTTTTTTTCTAAATTACATTACGTTTGATTTTTGTGTTAAATGTTTCGTTGATTTATGAAATAGAAGATATTTACAATATGACAGGTATCTCGAGTACAAGGCCTTCACTGGAGACGCTCGATCGAAGTGAATCGAACACGAAATCAATATTTTAACAGCCGTTCATTCATTGCTTTTTATCATATCATCAATTTGACAGGCGTTGTAGCGCCGAAAATGAAAAAATTACAATGAAAAGTGATCGAAATCCGGAAGATGCCACTCCGGAACCGGAAAGTGGCGCACCCTGACGAGATTTTTTACAATCAATCATTGATAAACAATGTTTCCATGTGTTCACACTTTAGTCACGTGTTGTCATGCTCGATGACAGTTTTGACGATTGAAACAAATAATAATAACGTCAAAAAACAAAAACTTAGTCTATTTGTTAACAGTTTAGTGGTTTTTCTAACAGCCGAAAATGCCTCCAACGTGTTCAACCAATTGTGGCAAAAACGCAATACTCAAAGTACGAGCATCAGTTTTCGTTCGAAATTAAATTTTCAAAAATTCCAATTACTTTTCATAGAGAAATAAAAATATGATTTTAACTTCCAATCTACTCTGCAGCGTCCAAAAACTGGAGATGCTTTATGCAAAGAATGTTTTTTCTGGGCTTTCGAGACCGAGATTCACAATACAATCGTAAATGGCAAATTATTTACACGTGGTAATAAAGTTGCGATTGGGGCATCAGGTGGAAAAGACTCGACTGTTTTGGCTTACGTGTTAAAACTGTTGAACGAAAGATACGATTATGGATTGAGCCTTTTTCTTCTGTCAATAGACGAAGGAATCACAGGTAAGCCACCATGGATGTATGCTGCGAGTCAGTCACGCCGCAGTTTTTCTATTCTCTAATGAATTCAGTGAAAATCATTTGTCTACTAAATCAGCACTTTTGCAAAAATCTCTAATTACTTTCAGGCTATCGAGACGATAGTTTGGACACGGTCAAACGAAACAGAGACGACTATCAGATGCCCCTTAAAATTTTGTCCTACAAAGATCTTTACGGTTGGACAATGGACGCTATTGTTGAACAGGTGAAAAGAGAAATCAACTTGTGATAAAAGAGGCTGAAAATAATAATTTTTCTGTCGAGTGCCAATAATTTTACAGCTTTTTTTAGATCGGACGCAAGAACAATTGTACTTTTTGTGGTGTTTTTCGTCGTCAAGCTCTCGACCGAGGTGCTGCTCTTTTGGGTGTTGATTGTATAGCGACTGGACACAACGCCGATGACATAGCCGAAACTGTTCTGATGAATATTTTGAGAGGAGACATTGCCAGGCTGCAGCGATGCACTTCCATAATAACGGTACAAATTTTTTCAGAAATTCATTACGCAAGATTATTTTGGCAAGAACTATTTAAATGAGTCGATCGCGATTTTCAGTCGGGCCAGGACACAATAATGCGATGCAAACCGTTGAAATACACGTACGAAAAGGAGATAGTGATGTACGCATACTTCAAGAAACTAGTTTATTTCTCGACCGAGTGTGTTTTTGCGCCAAACGCCTATCGCGGGCATGCAAGAACGTTTTTGAAGGATCTTGAAAAAGTTCGACCGTCGTCGATCATCGACATCATCCATTCGGGTAAGAAAAATCGACAGAATCAATTCCACTACTTTTTCTTACTAATAAAATTAAATGATAATTGAAAACCTCTAAACAGGTGAACGACTGGAGATAAAGGGAAGCGTGAAAATGCCGGAGCGAAGGAATTGCAAAAGATGCGGTTTCGTATCGAGTCAAGAAATTTGCAAAGCTTGCATTCTGCTGGAAGGCTTGAATCGTGGAATGCCGAAACTTGGTATTGGGAAATCTGGGAAAGCGTTGCAGTTCGTAAATTCGAATAATCGTACGACCAAATTATCAAGAGATAAAGATATTTTGGATACAGTAGTTTGATTGTAAATATAGATCCAATAATTTAATTACATATTTATCGATTTACTGTTTTTTACAGTATTGAAACGAAAATTCTAATGCGAACGGTGTCTCGAGAAAAAATTAAACTTTATATTTGTAACGGTACTTCGTTTTTCCAACCCATGGATCGTTCCTACATAATTGAGGGTTTTTTTTCTTCTTTTTAACAACCACAAGTAGCATCGAAATTTGTTTCATCGAGGTTCAAGTCGGCATAAAATAAAATTTCGTTTCTATTAGCCTACAGAGTATCGTTACGACTTTGTCGTAAAAATATGACGTAATCAGCTAGTATTACAAATCGCTGGATGTTGCAAAAAAGTCTCGTTAGGCTATGTAGGCAGCATTTTTTTGTGCTATCGGCGCTCGACATACAGGACAATCGGAAGTGATGTCGTCCGCACAATCCTCGCAAAGGCAAACGTGGCCGCACGGTAAGAGAATTATTTCTCTTGGATTTGTACGACAAACGACGCACAATTGTTCTTCCCGAAGATCTTTTTCCCGCACTCTTCGTCTCCGGGACCTTCGAGTTTCTTCCAACGCCTGTTGCAATTCATCGGCTAATCTTTGTTCCTCTCTGTCCTTCAAATAACGTCTCACGACTATTCCACCGATTAGTACTCCGATAGCCCCAAAAACAAGGCACAGCCATCTGAAAAATTGGCAAAATAATCATTCGTGTTTCAGTCCTGAGAACTTCGAACAATTATTTTTAATACACGCGCTGAATATTGAGAATCAATGTATCACCTATAAGTTTTACGCCTTTCATCCAATTTCCTAAGCAATGATCCGACCGACATTGTTGTGAGATAAAAAGGCGTGCCGTCAGCTGGTGGCTGCAGAACTAAAGAATGAGGATTCGTCGAGTCTCTAGTGACTTCACCGATTCCTGTGATCACAGTGTCTTCTCGAAGCATTTGTTCCGTCGACTGAAGACCTCTCTGACGGACCCCTTAACCAATTATTCAAACACGTCACAGTCTTATGAAATTTAATGAAGCGCCATGTTTATTTTTTAGGAAACTATGTAAAAAAATATTGATACCGGTGAAAAATCCCCACATGTAGTCCTTGATGGAGGGGATGCTGGGTGTGAATTCATCTTTTATGACATCCATATCTAGAATTTCAGCAGTAACCGCGTCATGGACCTCCACTTTGTACTGCCCTTTTCGCAGTGCAAAAGGCATGCTGTTGTAGATTTCTTGCATCGTGTTTTCCTGATCGGACCTGCGATCCAAGCTCTATTTTCAATCAATCAATTACAACTCTACCAGTTATATATTTTCTTTTGAATATGTTCCACCGCACCGCGTGCTCATCTCTGTCAACTCTGCTCTTAAAATTCTCAATTTCTCAACTTTTTGACAGGTGACAGAATTGTTTGAAAAACTCATAAAGTAGAACAATAAAAATTTGAAAAAGATAGAGTACAAATATTTAACTACCAAAAGCCTGCTGTTGTTCTGGCAACGACATGCTCTTTGACACTGAGCTTTTGTATGACTCCTGTGATCGAGTCGTTATTAATACTCCGGAAAGGTTTGCCGAGAGGCGTAACCAAACCTCGGACGACAACGTAAGAGAGTTTTCCATCTGCATTGTAGTTTAAGCTCGAAAACAAATTGGGTCCAATGTCATGGTACTCGGCGCCCTAATTATCCCAAAAAAAATCTCTGAATCAACTTTTTTTTTGTCATTTTCTTTTCTATACATAACATGGCCAAATTACAATTGATGTGATCATAAGATTTGATTATTCGAGCGAATATGTATTACATAACAAATATCTTACACATAACTAGAGTTTTTATAAGTGGGAGACTTGAATTTTTCATTCCAGTTGTAGGTTAAAAATTCTAACCTCAATTATGTACAATATTAGAGTTGAAATCGATGAAATTGTTAAATTTACCTTGATCGAGGTGACAGCATTTTTGCAGTGATAATATTGCTTGAGGCAAATGCCAAAAATAATGCTGTCAATTCCGAGCGCTATTATTTCACCGAGATAATCCATTTTTTTTTGTATATTTAGGTTATGTTTTGAAATTTGCGGTTGTAATTCACGATGAAGTTTCTTGTCATTCTGCGACTTTTTTATTTCGACGCAAAAATCTTTCAACAATACATTTTCGGAGTAACGTTCATGAACAAATGGAATTTGTACTTTCTTTTTAACACTTGACACCGAAATAGCTAGATTTTTTCTGAATTTATGCAATTTCGTTTCCCCATGAACCCCTGAACACGAATCACTGATGTTTACCAGTGACGTCACGTGTCTTCCCAAGATATCATATGATCACTTTTATATTTCGAAATCTAGAATACGCGAGGGCCGTGAGGGATAAAACTTCAATAATGCAAAGGTAAAAATAAAATAAGACACTCAATTCGTATTTTTTCAGTGTTTTTTTTTTCTCCTCTTTATTATGTATAAAAAGTATAAAAAATAAATTATCGACGATCAGTCACGTGTAAGGATTGCAGAATAGGGCTTTCGAAACACGTGACGAATAATATAATATTAATCGTTTTATCATGACAATTATATTGCTCTTGATTTCGGTCATATTTGGCGTTGCCACGGATACGTCCAATTTTCGAAAAAATTTCACATACTTAATTCATTCATCCAATTGAAACGTTATATGCATAATGATTTTGCGTCGTTTTACATCGACGATGCCGGTTTATCGATTAATTCGCTAGATCTCACAATTTAAATACGATTAAAAGAAAGAAAAAGAAAAAACTCAATCATTCGCTCCTTCGGTGACTAGCTGAGATCATTAAGTATTTGTTTTCACAATAATTGCAATTGCACTCGGAGCTCAAGCACTCTTATTTACATTTTCCCTCACAAACACCAAATAATCATAAAAATTCGTAATAATTACTTCCCTCCTTCACTCTCTCGACGACTTGAAATACAGTCTAGAATACACTATCGTACGTGTTTGTCTGTGTGTGTGTGTGTGTGTGTTTTTACGTAAATCATTATTTCTCGGGTCAAAATCTATCATTAATTAAGCAGTGTCGTTATTTTCGTTGGTTTCTCACTTCCTTCGCTAGCTCTTCCCACACCTTTTTTTCTTCTTCTTCTTCTTCTTCTTCACCTCCAACTATTCATACGTATATTTACATGTATAGATATATATATAAATCTTCATGGCAGTACCGTTTCGTAAATATACATCATAATATATCGTATAGTACAATTGGAACCAATTGACGATCTTGGAACGGTGTAAATCAGGGTCAACACTCACATTCTTATTCTTTTTTTATGTCTCTAGCAAAAGTTTCCAGTTGATTTGACGTCATTTCATCGAAGCTTGCTCTCGTACATTAGTTCTTCGTTGTCTTTTATTTTATTTTTTCCCTTCTCAGCCGCTCAACACGTGGGAATCATGAGATATACGCAAAACTCTCGTTATCTTATCAACGACTCACCACAAACGACGAAATGTTTTTTTTTTTCCTCTTCTTTTTTTCTTTTCACCGGATGACAATTTTTTTTCGAATTTATACTAAAATTTGAAAATGTCGATTCAACGAATAGCTTCGATCGTAAAATATCAATTGACAAAGTTCGTTTAATCTTGATAAAAATGACCGTTCGGCGGTTTTTTTTTCTTCAAATTTTTATATTTCTATTTTTTTTTTTTTTCCATCAAACATTCGTGTATTTCTTCTTTCGTCGTCGATCGAAGAACCGAGAGGATTCGTATTATCGATGAATCAGTCAATGGCGCCAGGCTGATAATAATCTCGCGAGATTTGAATAATAATTGAAGAAAAAAAAAAACGAAGAAAGGGTGAACCGAGCGATAGGTACGTGCAATAATGGGCAGAGTTTCTAGCGATATCTCTTTTTCATCCAATATTCCAACGATAATTACACGCTAGACGGAATTAATGATTTTTTTTTTTTTCAACCTCCCTCTCCTGCTTTTTACCTCGTGAAACGGTGTTCTCGGAACACAGAGACGGTGACACATTTGCGTACGATGATATTACAACTCTGTGTGGCACGTAGTATTCTCAACGAGAATGAAACTCTGCTATGGGCAAAATCTCATTTTACGATATAATTAAGATAAAAGCAATGAAAAAGGAAAAACAAAATGAAAATTAAAAAGAAAAAACTACAGATTTAACGAGAGTCAATTAAAAATTCCCATCTTTGTTTTTCCGCGCAATATTCCGAGATTTTAATAACTCAGATTTCATATTCACTGAACGTCGATTCATGGAAAATCGTTTCGGAGTAAGAAATCTTGCGCGCATGATTCGAAAATTCGATTTTGCCCATTTTCATCTCTTTTCTGTTAATCTTTCTTTTTTTTTTTTTCCTCGAACAATGACTGGCCCTGCAGATTCCAAATCCGCGGAAGACTATTGTAATTGCATTCGTTGTTAATTATGTATAATTTATGTACAATTGATTAATTGGCATTGAAACGTTTCGTTTCTTTTTTTTTTTTGCTTGGAAATTCGTGGAGATTCAGCCTCCAAAATGTTTTTTTTTTTTTTCTCGGATCGAGCTTTCGCTGGCTTACAATTCTTTGCCCCTTATTCGCAATATAAATGTGTATATTTATCAATACACAAATCAGATATTCTCGAATAAAAAGACTCGTTTATAAACCCGATGCGTTTTCATTTCTCCCCATTTCTCCTGTTCGCATTTTTGGTGTTTTTCTTTTTGCCTTGTTATTTGCTCCATTTTCTAGAATCGTGAAAATTTCATAGTGATATCTCGCGATCTCATTTCTCTTAATCGATCGCATTTTTCGTGCCTTTTTTTTTTTCATCTTTTTTTACTTTTTGCTTTTAATTCTACGCTGGTGCTGCCTGATGCGCTGTGCTCTGCAACGGTACCGATATAACGAATATATCGATTTTTTCTCCCGATGTCTTGTCCACGAGATCACCGTAATTCACCGAATCGTAAGGCGGCGGAGCGAACAAATGATAAGGCGGGGGTGGCGTTTCCGTACTAACGTTACCTACGTTCGTCTGATCGTTCGTCATGTTGCCACGATTAACGTAAGACGAATTTAATTGGCGTGCTCCTCGACGACAACACCACTCGGAACAACTGACGATCAAGAAAAATGCCACCAGACCACCGAACGATCCGATGTACCAAACTATCGACCATGGATCCAGAGGACTCTGATTGTCCGAGTCGTCCGAAACTGAAAATTAAATTTTATTAATTATAGCATTATCAAAATTTTTATTGAAAAAAAATTAGAATAAAAATCAAAATTAAAATAGAAAAAATTATTTTGTAGCACTCGATTCTGTGTTCTTTAAGGTGACCCTTTCTTTTTATAGATTCATGAAGATCGAATGGAAAGAAGTGGTAAAGCAATCGAGTGGGGAACGAGAAAAAAATTTCTGTTCCATCATCAAGTTGGATGGGAATATTTCAATTAAAAATTTCAATTAATTTAACAGCTCTCCTCGGAGTGCAATGACTGCGCGTGAATGAGCAAGGAGTAAGAAGTTGAATTCCATAATCTTCGTGTTTACGTACAAAAAGAAAGGTCATAAATTGATTGAACGTTTTTTCTCGTAGAATTAAATGAATTTTCATTGAAACAATATTTTCGTAATTGTGTCTATTAGTTTTTTTTTCTTCTTTTTTTTTTATTTTTTATTGAAAAATAATATTGCAAATAATTATAAAACTATAAGCGGAGAATGTGCAGGCGCATCGTCGAGCAATTTTCTTTGTGAAAGATCCACGACCTCGGTCACGCGAAACCCAAAGACAGGGGGGGGGGGAGAGAGAGAGAGAGAGAAAGAGGAAAAAAGAGAGTAGAGGAGTACGAAGTTTTACCGGTGATAAAGAAGCTCGCTCGAATAGTAATTTTTTTCTTTTTTTTTCCCCTCGTTTTTTCACCTCGTCCCGAAGGAACGAGTTTTGCAAGGCAGTAGGTTGAGTCAAGTGTTCGTGTGTGTGTGTGTACGTGTGTCTTTCTCGATTCCTTCGTCATCAGAACTCGATGTTCGCTTTATTTCTTGTCCACCCGATTCACCACTTTTTTTTTTTTCCACCTGCTCGTTTACTCGCACACTTGACTCTCTTTTCGAAACAATGGAAAATACAAGTACGAACTTTTTTTTTCTCTTTATTAATCAGCATAAAAAACTGGGCTTATTTATTAGCGAATGAATAATCTCAAACGAAAATTCAACGTTCCCAACGAAATTATGATGAAAGAAAAGAGTAATTTATTTCTTCTTTAAATATATCATTCGACAGAAAAAGTTTTAGAAATTTTACACTGAAATCTCGAGCTCGATTCTTAAATTGTCTTTTATTCGAAGCAAAATCTTTTTTTTTTTTTCTTCTTCGTTTTACAAGTATACAGACGAGGCCAATTGATCGTGAAAAAATCAAACGGGTTAAATACACGAATAACACACATTGCGAGAGACTCGTGAGGAGAAGTATAAAAATAGTCGAAACGGGTACGTCTGGCAATTATATGCGAAACCAGTTTTTCCTGACGTTCGTGATAATAATACCGATACAGCTGCTATTATCTGACGCAAAAAAAAAAAGAAAAAAAAAATGTATGTGTGCATGAGACAGAGGCTTATGGGAATATTTCAAAAGAATGGTGTTCAGTGGGTAAAATCGACAAAGGAATTTTCCTTTGTTAACGTTAAGGGGGTTTTTGGGTTGAGAAAAAATTGCGTTGTTCTTTGAGTTTCTAAAACAATCGGAGTGCTGCTCTTCGGTGATTTCGATTCTCTGCTGTTTTTTAATTTATTTACTCGAGATTCGTGACCAAATCGAAAACGATTTGTTGAATCATTCTTAGTGATTCTCGAGAGTGAGTGAGTGAGTGAGAGACCCACCGGTGCCTCCTTCTTTGCCACTTTTGGTTCTACGTTTGTCATCCCTGTCTGGTAGCTCGGACTCGAATACCGCAAATATCGTTCGCTCTCCAATCTGTACTTCCGGTTCATCGGCCGGCTCGTCATTTTCCTTGTTCTCGTTCTCATCACCGGCGATATCTCGTATCGTCACCTCGTTGCTCTCGACCGAAGATCCGGAACGTTTTGTATCAGCGACGTCGTAAATCGACAGCCCGTGAACGAAACCTTAATAACAAACAAATAAAATTTTATTTATTAGACATTTTTCATCTTCGTGCAAATCAATATTTATTGCAATTAACAAGTATTTTTCTGTTTCTTCGTTGGAGCCTTCTTTTCTCATTTTTTACTGGAATTCCATGCACAAAAAAAGGAGTAAAATCAATTTTTTTTTCAAGTACCAAGAACAATTTTTCAGAAACGAAACGAAGCGAATTTTCGTTCTCTTTTTCTGTCCTCTGCTCGATCGATTCGTTTTTCTCTTATTGCCAATATTTTCTTGTCAAAATGGAGAGCATCTTTTCGGTGATTTTGAAAGGATAATAAAATTTCGGATGTAATCATTTTTCTCGACAGGGAGAAAGTTGATATAATGGAAAAACGAATCGTAAAGAGAAGAGACGAAAACGAGAAAACGGCGCCTTCCCAATGACTCTGGGGCGGAGGGGGGGGGGGGGGGGGGGGAGCGTCGATTGAATCGATTGAGAAAGATCTATTTCTGTTGGAACAAACACGTGTAAAGCGTATATACCGTAAATTCTTAAATGCACGTACACCACGCCACGAACATTTCTCTACTTAATTCATGTATAGCCGATTGTATATATATATATATATACGGGTCTGTGTATATCGGTTGATTTATAAGTTGAAATAAAACCGGATCGTTTCGTGCGAGTCTGATTGGTTCCGAAGCTACATTTTCCTTATCAATAGATAATGTGTCTGAGATTTAGAAAACTTTCGAAATAAAAGTAGAATGGAAAAAAAAAAGAAAAGAAAAAAAAAAAAAAAAAAGTCGTGAAACGTTCTCAATTCGAAAATTTCATATCGAGCTGTGGTAGGCACAAAAGGTCAGGGAAAAAAAAAACAGGAAATATAAAATGAGATGATTATTTTGTTGGCAAAAGTCGAGAGAGTGTAAAATGCCTTGAATATAAAAATAAATGTCAAATCGTTTGAAATAATTAACAGGAAATGCCATTTATATATATATATATATATATCGACGATGACGTATTTTTTAAACTCGGAATTAAATGAAACGACGTCTGATTAAGCGCCATAAAAGTCAATACCGTAAGTCGATGATTCTTCGAGAAGTATACATGACGAAACTACAGCTCGATATAATTCGATGGATTCTCGTTTTTTTTTTTTCTTTTTAGGTTGCTTAATTTTCCTATTAGAGCTTGATGATTCTGTTCCATTCCTTTTTCTTTTTAGCTCTCCATCGCTTTTTTTTTTCTGCTTCTTTTCTTTTTATACTGAAAATCTGTCTTTCTCTCTCTCTCTACATCGATCTGGCATTCGTGATAATTTTGCGATCGTGGCGAAAGTCACGTACCTCGGCACCAAGTAGTTATGGATACAGATGAGGACTTTTATATCCTACCTCGGTCAACCTAATTGTATCTCGACTACTACCACTACTGCTTCTACTTTTTTTTTCTTTTCGTTATTTTTTTTCTCTTCAATCTTTCATAGTAGAAGGATCGAACGGTGCAGAACTTGCTGACGACATTGGCACGTTTTTCATTTAATTATACAGTTTATAATTTTATTGGATCATTGGGGCTACGAATTCATTCGTTTCTACCCTCTCTCTCTGCTCGCTCGAAACTTTCGTAAGACCATAAAAAACTCGTTCGTTTTTCTTTTAAAAAAAAAAAAAAATTGTCAGGGCAATTAGGAAATTTGCTGCAGTTTGCAGAATCTTTTAATGATTTCTCATTCTCTTCCTTAGTTTTTTTTTATTTTGTTTTTGAACCTCCTATAAATGCTAAAGTTTTGATTTTTTTTTTTTTTTTCATTCGTTTTTCTTGAATTTGTAAGAAATTTCGTTTTATTGATACAAAGTTGGATCGAACGTTTGCCTGGCGATGGGTATACGAAGATCTGATTCTCACCTCGTAACACCTTTCGAAGTTTATTCACGTACGTATATATACAGCGAGAGAGAGAGAGAGAGTCTACAGAAGAGCGGAGACAACAGGAGACGTGTGTAGAACGATAGTCACGTACGCCTTTGCTCAGACAAGGAGAGGCATAATGATCGAGTTATATACTGCACAGATCCATAGAGGGAGAGAGAGAGAGAGAGAGGGGGGGGGAGAGATTCGTCGTTTGGTCCCTATCCAACTGATATAACTGGCAGGAGATTCGCGACCAGAATATCTATACTATATCGTTTGTGGGCATAAACGAAAGGGCATAAAACATCGTGATCCAAGACGCTTATTCTTACAAATTCAAGCCCTTTTGTTTCTCAACTATTTATACATATATACGTACTCTGTAATATGTTAATTCAACAGCAAACGTATAGACGTATTATATTATAATATGCAAATAATTCGAACATTCCTCGAGCGTTACATCCTGTGATGCCAAAACCAAAAAAAAAAAATAAATAAAAAAACACGAAAATAACAAAACAATAATCGTTGAGACGCAATTACACGTTTTAAATCACAATTATTGTGATCATTTTTTTATCGAAATACAAACGATTCGTGAGTCGAACGAATAGTTAAAAAAATTCGAAAAAAAAAAAAAAAACCAAAATTATCTTATCTAAATTAGAGAATGTAATCTAATCTTAGAGAATTTAATCTCAATTAGAGAAAATTAGGAAAAAAAAAAAGAAACAAAAAAAAAAATTATTTCTCTAACAATGATTTTTTCTGTTATCAACAAAATCGCTGTTACAAAACGGTGATTTTTTTTTTTTCCTTCGAATTTTTTCAAACTACGTTTTTCTATTCAATTTTTATTTTTCGATCGGTACAAGATTAAGGAAAAATTGACCAAATTAATTGATCGGGAATGTGCACATTAGAAAGTTGTGAAAACGATGGAGGGACCCACCAGGATTACCAGGATGGAATGATTCATTCGTTGCGTAGGATTAGTAACGAGTGAAAATGTGCATGCTTCGGTGAGAAAAGAATCGATGGTGTAGAGAGAGAGAGAGAGAGAGTGGGGAAGAGGTGTGGCACCTTTGACCTGCTGACAATCGAAGCAGAGTGCTGTCGAACGTAAAAAATGTGTTTTCTTTATAATCGTTCGATTAGTGTATAAAAACGCAGTTGTTCAGTATCGCAATTAGCTCAAAAATCATTATTGAATAAAAATGAAAGTGTCACTGACAAGCACGAAGTAGGCTCGTGCGGTGATTTTGAAAAAAAAAAAAAAAAAAAAAAAAAAAAAAAAACGAAAAAAAAAAAAAATTCCATTCCAATCGGAGCGATTTTCTATTCTTTACTCGTGTGTCGGTCGACGACGAATCGAGTTTCAATCAGCTCTCGAAGTATCTTTTTTTCGAATTTTCTATCGGATAATCATCCGTTGAAAGCGTGAACGAAACTCCCGAAAAATTAGTCTCGAATGAATTTTAATCGAGGAATAAATTAAACACGAAAATCGTGACGAAATTCGTATCTCTCTTCTTTTTTTATTTTTCATTTTTTTTACTCTACAAATTTTAATTATTCCTGCACATAATAATCGTCCAATGTTTTCATTCGACAAACACGAAACGCACACACACACACGTTGACGACAACATTATTTGGCTCGAAATGTACAAATCTCGTCGTGATTACACGTAACGCGTATGACAATATTGTATTTTCAGGCAATTAAGGCGATGTTTTGAATTAACAGTTGTCCCCCCCACACCTACTGAATAATTCCTGACGCGAGTTACGCAATTTTGTGGATTTTTATTTCTAACGTTCTCTCTCTCTCTCTTTCTCTCTAGCTCACGCCTCTCTCCAAACCTTCCGAGAGATCCACGCTATTTTTTTTTTCTCCTCGTTCTCGTTGAGTCATAAAAGTTAATTAAAAAGAAACTCCTCTCCAAGTTTTTGACCTTCCATCGTGGTGGTCTTAATGTTTTTCTAGAAACGGCCGCGTCGTGTGACGTTACGAAATAGCATTTGCTTCCACAAAAGAAAGATACAAAAAAAAAAAAAAAAAAAAAAGTGAACGAATGAAAAAAACATTTCGAGAAGGAAAAATATATTTTTATTTCAAATTTTATTATTTTACAATACTTTTAGGCATGCTTGGAAAATCGAGTGTCGGTTGAGCGGAGCTGAGACAAAGATGCAAAGTGGTTTGAGAACAAAATTGAAAAAAAAAAAAAAAAAAAAAAGAAAAAGGTGAATTCTGAAACGCAAAAGTTCGAGAGGATAAATCGAGCGCCTGGATATCTCTCGTCGTTGAGACACTTGACAAACACGCGAAATAGAGAGACTCATACGTTGTGTTAATAAAACAGAATGGAAGTTTGTCAATTCTGTGAGCGAGAGAGACGGAAAGGGGAGGGGGTAGGAGGAGGGGGAAACAAAGAGAGAAATAAGAATGGGATGAGAGATACGACCATCCGGAGAGAAAAACGATTCTCTCGTTGTACAATTTAGTCGGCGAAAAAAGAGGAACAAACAATAGAGTGGAAGGAGTAGAAAAAATAACACAGAGAGAGAGAGAGAGAGAGAGAGAAATGATACGTGCAGTGCGCAGCGAGCAACCGATATTAGAAAGATAAAATATGTGGGTATATTGTCCTGGCACGTGACGAATTTTAAAGAGGCAAGAATAGAGAAAAATCGAATCTTATTCGCGAGCTCTTTTTCCCCAACGTTTTAGACCGAGAGGCAGAGAGCTAGAAAGAGAGAGAGAGAGAGAGAAAGAAAAATAAAAATCTAAAGAATGAAATGGTGAGTGCATACGTGCGTGGGGTTGGATCCTACAGAGAGGAAAAGAATTGAAAAGAGTAAATAATAAAAGAAAATAAGAAAATTTAGGAGGCTATAAAAAAAAAAAAGTACGATATTTTTGCTTGATTAAAAAAGTGGATCACAAGTAGAAAAAAAAAAAATGAAAGAATAAAATTAGCGAACGAGATCGAAAGGACAAGCTTCGAGCATGGATTAATAACGAACGACGAAACAGCTGAGAAATATGAAAAAAAAATTAAAACAAAATCGCTTCACGGATGGATAAATAAGCAACAAGCCTCGAATAACAAAAATAATAAAAGAAGAAAACAAAAAACAAAATGAGCGAAGAAACGCGAATATCCAACTGGCAAATGTAACGTTGGGCACTATCCAGCAGCTTCAGTTTCCCTCGAGTGCATTGTTTCAAGTATGTGCTCTCGACATACATGCATATATATATTTCTACACATAGATATACAAATAACGAGTATATATATCTCTGTATATGAAAGACCGATGTATTACACGTGTTCAACAATGAAGTATGACGCGACGATGAATATCCGTACAGTAGAAAAAGCATGAGAGAGAGAGAGAGAGAGAGAGAGAAAGAAAGAAAGGAAAAAAAAAAGAGCAGAATACATAATATTGTTTCAGGCAAAGTGCCAGAAACGTTTTTTGTTTTTTTTTTTCTCTCAGTTTCTACTGCAGGTGGCGCTCTCTTTTTTTTTTCTTCTTCTTTCTATTCGCTATCGAAGCATCGATTATATTTCTCATTCATAATTGTACTCGAGCTTTAATGCTTTTATATCTTTTCTGTCTCGAGCTCGGCGACGAGTTTACAAATAAAATGAATTTATTTTATATTTTATTTTTAATTTATTATTTAATTAATTTATTATATTTAATTAATTACTCAATTTAATTTATTAAATACAATAAAAATAAAATAAATGAATCGAATATATTTCTTGGCAAAATGATGCTGGCAATTTGATTTTTTTTTCTTTTTCTTTTGCATCGATAGTTGTTTCTCGTCTTCGAATTCTATCGAGGCTTTTTTCAGTGATCGACTAAACGCGTTGAAATCGGGCTGTTTTTTTCGTTGCTTAACGGCGTGTGCAATTATTCTCGAGAAACGTTGCAATTGAGGTGGAGACAAAAAGAGAAAAGAACTTGAAGAACTAGAAGAACGAAGACGTTCCAACGACTTCGTGACTCGAAAGAAAAAAAAAATGAAAAAAAAAAAAAAAAAAAAAAGGAAAGAGATTTGCTCATCAACGAGATCTCTCGTACGTTCTAAATGATCATTTCCCACGTGGTTTTGCTTTTGCGCATTCCTCTACCTGGAGAATGCTTACTACAATTTTTTTTTTTTCTTCTTCTTTCCATTCGATCTTTTTATGCTATTTTTTCTGCTCTTGGCAGTTTTTTTTCTTTTTCTTGCTATCCCTCCATGTTTTCAGAAACTTTTTCTTTTTCCTCTTAGCTAGAGAGAGAGAGAGAGAGCACAGAATTTCGCTCTAAGAATCACGTGCCATCCAAGTGGTAATCAGCGGAAGAATGGTTGATCGAGTCTCTGAATTCCGGAGATGTGTTCCACGACAATACCCCGAGGACTGATAAAAAGAATAAAATAAAAAAAAAAAAGAGCCGAAAAAATAGGAAAAAAAAAAAGTATGAAAAAACGAGAGCTCGAACGTCGGAAATGGGGAAGAGTGAACATGAAATAGAAAAAAAAAGATTAAAATTTCGAGTCTTGGCCGACTTTCAAGTCACTATCGATGCGCGAATTTGACGCTTGAGAAAAAAAAATTCGAACGTGCCTGGGGCCCAGTTCACTGCTCCCCCGCCCGCGTTAAATCCCTTGCGATTATTTTCGTCCATGACGTCTGATGAAGAAGAAGAAATAAGACGAAGCACTCTTTGAATTTCGATAACGAAATCACGTTTTCGTTCACCGTTTCGTGCGGACGCACGAATATTTTTTTTTTTTTCAATGAATCTCAAATTCTAGCAGGCTCATCCCACTTTTACCGAGTCGTTCGACGCGTATTCGAATCTCATTTTTAAACGAATTTTTTCGTAGCTGCAGAAAAAAAAATGTTTTTCGAAAAATTTCAAACGAAAAACGACGAGATTTCGGGAATTCCATTCAGAAAAATGATCTTTTTCCATTTACTGGGATCATTTGATCGATTTTTTTACGAAATTTGAATAAAAAAAAGAATTTTATTTGGCTCGACAGAATAGCTGTATTTGTATCAAAGAAATAATGCTGTTCGAGGTAACAACGGTACCACTGACTAGTCAAACGAGTGCTAAATTTTCACAAAGCTTTTAGGCCAAGTTTAACGTACCGATTGAACGTATTTTTAGTGGATTTGTATCAGAGCATGTCTTATCAACATGGAAAAATATTAAAAACGATAGTTTCGCAAAACCATCGACTGGTGAATGCAAATTTTCATGATGACACATTTTCACTGGAATTTTTCGAAGAATAATCTGTATTTCTCAACCGATTTCAATGCACCTGGTCTCATTTTGTTCCTCAACTGATCCTCTACGAATCCACCGCGTAGATTTTTCTCCAAGTTCATTCGTTCAGAAATTATTAACGAAAAAGTTTTTTTCGCTCAATAAACAATTGGCTGCAACGACGAAACGATTAAAACGATAAAAAAAAAGCAGTGAAAACATTAAAAATTGTGTAAATAAAATGATAAATATTGTTGCAGCTCAACAGAATGCTCAATTTGTGAAATTTTTTCGGAAAAATTGAAAATCGCAAAAACAGCTTTTCGATTATTCTCAAATACAAAAATATTTGAAAGAAAATCAAATTTCTCAAAGTTAAATAGAGCTCTATCAGGCCGTGGGGAAAAAAAGAAAAAAATTTAATTCAATTCGAATAAGATCCTGGTTGCATCCCGATGCTTTTTCGAGACTCGAAAACTCGAAAATAGTCGGAACTGTTGCGAGTAATTCGGTAAGGAGATAAAAAAATAAAAAAAAAAAAAAAAAAAACATGAAAAAAATAAAAATGCAAAAACGGATGCTTTTTTTTCCACGAGACTCGGGTATCCGTTGGCGGTGTCGCTCAACGGAATTGCAGGTCCGTGTGAATTTCGGTGTCCCGAGCCACCTGTTATTTATAGAGTTGTTATCGAGTTACCTGCCGCATTTTCCTGTACTCCGCCATTCTTTTTCAACCCTCTTTTTTTTGTCCTTTTTTTTCGTTTTTTTTTTACTCTCAAATCTGGAGGGTATAAAATATCTGGTGAAAAAAAAATAAAAAATAAAAAAATAATCGATGCAACGAATGAATAGAGAGCGAGAGAAAGGAGCAAAAGTTCACAAACAATTTTACGTTTTCAGTGAGAGAGAAAAAAAAAGAAGAAAAAAAATTGAAAGATAAAAATGATTTGAACGGCGAAGATAGACACGAACGGATTTTTGTCCGAGATCGAACTACTGAAAATATTCGTCGAACAATTATGCATTATGAAAAAAAAATGTTGAGAGAGGGAGAGAGAGAGAGAGAGAGAATGGAGAAGAGGTCTCGATTAAGATGGCAAAGGAAAAGGGTGGAGAAAAAAATAGATACACGCGTGTGTGTGTGTGTGTGTGTGTATATATAAATATATTGGGTCGAGTGGAGTTCGATACAGGTCGAGGTGCACTTGCCGAAGTTTACGAGGTCGAAAAGCTGAAGGGAAAAGGTGCAAGAAGTGCAGCTGCAGCTGTTGGCGGACCGATGCTCTACGGGACTGTAGAAAAATTTTCCCGTATACGAGAAAAAGTATAAAAGACAGAAGGACCCAAGATGAAAGCAGAGACAGAGAAAGAGAGAGAGAGAGAGAACGCTGTGGGAAAAGAGTCTCGAGACACTCATGAAATACTGACTCTGTGAGAGAGAAACGTGTCATCCTCGACGAGTACCAAGTACCAAGTACACGTTGGGCTCTCAAAACTACCCTTATAGATATACTCTCAAGTACATATATCCTCCCCACGTAGCATTCTCTTCTCTTTCTTCCCTTCTCTCTCTCTCTCTCTTTCATTTTCTCGCTCATTCTCCTCTGGTTTCCACTCGTTACTGCCATTCCCCTATTTCTTCATTTTCTTTTACCTCCTTCTTCCTCGTGCCCTCAGACGTTTTCGTACTATATTATTATAACCAAAAGAAAAGAGAATAAAGCAACGGGGAGAGAGAGAGAGAGAGAGAGTAGTACTACGTTGCTACCGAAAACGTTGGTTCGAGACAAAAGTGAAGACAAAGGAGATGCCGAGGAACAAGAAGCTGCCTCTTCGCTCTCCAACTTCTCCCCTCCTCCTCCTCCTCACCTTCGTTGGACTTCCTAAAGTAGGAGCCAAACGAGAACGAGAGTCTACAGTGTAGGTGAAACGAAGAATAACCACGATCCTTGAAGCCTTCGAGGACGCCTAGTTATCGAAACAATTCTCTCTCTCTCTCTCTCTCTCTCACACATTTCTTTTCTTCCCCGTTTCTTCAAAGTTCCATCAACCGTCCGATAGCTGATCTCGATAACGCGTTTTCGATTCAGTCCAACAATTACGCAGATTCAGAGTCCATCCCCAAAAACTTTTCCAGTCGTTTCCACCATTTTTTTTAAGCCACTTCCGGTGATAAAATCCAAAAAAAAAAATTCCTCCCCCCCCTCGATACGATGGAGAAGAGCCTGAAAAATTTTCAAACGAATTTACCGACTGAAAACCGCTCGAATAAATGTTCAAAGCCATCAGCCCTTTTCCTGAAATATTCACGTTGCTTCAAGAGAGAGAGTTACCAAGTCGTTTTCGGGTATAAAGCTCGTCTTTTATTTTTGGGTGAGTAAACTCTTGGGTATATACGAGTAGAGGAGAGCAGGAAACTTAAATGCCCCGGCTGATCGATTCACTCCGCTTAATTGTCCGTTGGTACAAGTTAACGAGCCCACGAGGCAAAAGTAACACAGACGAGGAAGAGAAGAAAAGAGAGAAAGAAAGAGTAGTGGCACGAGGGAGGGAGGGAGGGGGGAGGGGGAGGAGGAGAGGAGATTCGAGAATACGCGAGAGCGGTAAGTACTCACGCTCTTTGGCCCAATGCCAGAGAGGGCTCCTTAATGTAGGTCGCGATATTACGTGTTCGTACACACACCTATATATATATGTATATACATGAATGAGTGTGTATGGAAGCTTTTGCATCGTTCAACGGTGCAAGGGGATACTGAACAAAAAAAAAAGAAGAGTGGCGAGAGGGGGGGGGGGGAGCAAATGAAAGAGGAGAAAAGAGAGATTGAGAATGTGAATAAGCTCGACGAGAGTAAGAGGGAGTCTCGTGCGAAAGCTTTTTATTGCCAGGTGGACGAGGAAAATAGAAGGAAGAATAAGAGAAGAGAAAAAAAAATCGGAGGAAGAAGAAGAAACGAGTTGAGAACGAGAAAAATAACTGAAGAAAAACGAAAACAATAACAACGTAAATAAAAGGAGAGAGAAAAAAAATGGAGATCGGAAATGGACACGTGCCTGCGCGGTACGATAGGAACGACTTGACAAAACAACGACGTTGTTTGTTTTCTTCGATATGTTCGAAGAAAACGGTTGAAAAATTGCTGAGTTTAATTCGTTTTTTTTTTTTTTACTTATTCGTACGATAGTTTCTTCAGTTTTTTTTCTTTTTTTTTTTGAGGATGTATTTTTCATTTAAATAAATTGGAATTAATTATGAGAGGGAGGAGAGAGGGAGAGAAAAATGTGACGGTGCGGTCCGCGCAATGGCCCGGGAGCTGAGCAAAAAGGTTCCGTTTTGGCATCGAATAAGAGACGGGTGCTCGCTCGTTGCGACAACGCTGGCACAGAAATTCTAACGCTTCTTCTTATTCCACTTCTTTTTCTCTACTCTTATTATTATTTTCATTATTATTGTTATTCTTTTCGGGAGAGATATATGTATGATTTCGTGATTGTTATAAGGAAGTTCGTATGGGACCGAGGAAATCAAAACAAAAAAAACTGTCACGACCAACGTAGTCGACTCGCCTCGGTACGTTTAGTCAGTTTAATCCTCTTCTTCGAGACAAATTTATTTTGATTCCGAACCTCGTGAGTATCGAATGGATTTTTACGAAGTCGTAAAAAAGTTTTTTGGATATTTTTGTTTTTTTTTTTTTTTTTTTTCATCGCTTGTAGAAGTTTCGTTCGAAACTGTTTGTCGCAATGCTCCCGAATTTTATTCTTACAGACGGCTAAGCCACAGAGACGCGTTAGGGATCGCGTCGAATTGGAAAATCTGTTTTCGTATCTCGAAGGCTTGAAATTTTGACAGGTGACTTCGTTGATACTGATAAACTGTATTCAGTTTTTTTTTTATCGATGTCTATTTGTTAATTCGATTGCCAGATGAAGCTCCTTGAGGTAACAACGGTATTACTGACTAGTCAAACGAGTGCTTAATTTTCACAAAGCTTTTAGGCCAAGTTTAACGTACCGATTGAACGTATTTTTAGTGGATTTGTATCAGAGCATGTCTTATCAAAGTGGAAAAATATTAAAAACGATAGTTTCGCGAAACCATCGACTGGTGAATGCAAATTTTCATGATGACACATTTTCACTGGGATTTTTCGAAGAATAATCTGTATTTTTCGACCGATTTTAATGCACCTGGTCTCATTTTGTTCCTCAACTGATCCTCTACGAATCCACCGCGTAGATTTTTCTTCAAGTTCACTCCTTCAGAAATTATTTACCAAAAAGTTTTTTCGCTCAATAAACAATTGGCTGCAACGGTTAAACGATTGAGATTTAGAAAAAATCGACCCGGTGGATTCGTAGAGAATCGGTTGAGGAACAAAATGAGCCGTGGTGCATTAAAATCGGTCAAAAAATAAAGATAATTCATCGAAAAATTCCAGTGACAATGTGTCATCATGAAAACTCGCGTTTAACGATCGATGGTTTTGAAAAACTATCGTTTTTATATGATAAAAAAAAATTTAATGCCGTTCTTTATAGATCGATGCTCGTTCTCACGAAATTTCAGGTTGGGTTATCGACCAATTAAGAGAGAAAAAAAAAAAGTAGGTTTTCTACTTTTCTGATTTCCGGTCACTAAAAATCTGTATATCTTAGTGAAAATCCTTAAGATATTTTACAAAAATCAGATTCAAGTTCTTCGAACATGTATCAATCCAATGGTCTCAGGAAAAAAGTCGATTATCGATTTAGTTTTTATGGAATATCGAGTTAAAATGGAGCTTCCGGCATCGGCCACTGTTTTGACACTTTAGTGTTTCGACACTTTAATCGAAACAAATTTTTTCATTAAAAACCATCATTTTTACAAGCATCAAACATATTTCGATGCTTGTAAAGTTGTCTCTTTTGAATTTAACGATTAGTATGACCCCCAAAGTCGCAAGAATTACCTCAAACACACTGGACATACCGAGTCGCCGACAGGGTTGGTCGTGACATTTTTTTTTCGTTCGACTAGCTCGTTACCGGATGAATGTCCTTAAATTTCTAAATTTTATAAATTATTTATCGTCCCAATTAGTCGGTAAGGTGGTCTCAAAATGGACAGACGTTTTCCCGCACACTTGGACTATGGAATAAAAAATTATCAAATTCGTTTCTAATAACGAGATTCGCGACAGCTCTCGGGTGATTTTTCGCGAGAAAAGAGAGCTATGTAAAGAGATACGAAGATCTCGAGTACGCGATGCCAGGTAAATTGCGGCAGATAGCTAATAATAAAAAAAAAAAAAACAATTCCCAGTCGCTGAGCAAATTAATTTTGATCCTTTAGATTTTTATTTTTTCCATTCGCGATTTCAGATTCGACGCTGTATCAGAGGACATCTTTTTATCAATCTCGCGTACACAATTTCGTGATATCGATCTTTCCGGCTCTTCGAAGATTCGATAAATGTTCCTTAATTAATTGCCTTTTATTTCTTCATAAATACCCCAGCGAGAGAGATAAAAATATATTCTTGACACTTGAATATTTGACAAGAAATCAATGAACGAACGTTTTGTTTTATTTATTTATTTTTTTCGTGAGCTCCCATCGCTCGAATCGATGCAATTTTTAGAATCAATTTTCGGCCTCCTGGAAAGCCCTCATTTTCCCATTATTTTATGAATTTTAGGATCAAGGATTCATCCTTAAATACCAGATTTTGTGTGGCACAGAGATTAATCGAAAAACGGTAAATTGTTTCTCTCGTTAATCGTCGAACGAGTATCGTTAAACATCGCATATACGCAAACGATGATAATACATCGTGGATACGTCATATGAGGTCGTGCGATATGCAGGAACAAACATTACGTCGAGCGCGCGCAAAGGTAAATGGCGTATTCTCTTTCGTCGTATCTTGTTTCTATATGAATAGCCGTTTAACGTCATATTCTTTGGCGTAAAAACGACACCGATATCTTTTAAATATGTATACACATATATGTATATAGGCGTAAACACTATCTGCGCGAAGCTCGTTCCATAGAACTCGAAAGAAAATAGCTTAGCACTCTGATCGACGGTACGAAAGAAGCTCCGAGGCCCGAATCCAATTAAAAAAAAAAAAAAAAAAGAAAAGAAAACGACAGAGTTGAACAATTGTCCGTGAATTCAGTTTCGATTTCGAACGAATTTCTTATTTTTTTGAGAAAACATTATTTTTCACTCGATATTATTCCGATTCGGGGAACTTTGCTGTTTATTTTGAAGCGAGGGGGGCAAAAGTATTCATCGATGCAAATGGTCGAACTAAAATTAGAGAGAGGGATTCGCGAGAGAGAGCAGGGATCGAGGCTCGGGTTCAATTCGAGCAAAGATTTATATTTTCACGAGGACGTATCTCGATAACCTTGTTGATTGCATTGACTGTACGGCTCTCGTATAAATAAAGCACAGAGGTGTGTACATATCCTCAGATTTATATGAGAAAAAAACTTGATAAACAAGGCCCTTTGTGAATTAAAAAACAAAATGAAATAAAATAAAATGAATAAAAATAAAAAACGATAATCCTCTCACTTCGTTCTTTCCCGGTAGAAAACAAAGATACACAGCAACAGCAGCGGCCGCGGAGGAGAGAAGGTCAACGAGTATGGCATTAGCTCGATCGAACACGATGCCGAAACACGAGTGGAGAAAATTTTTCGCGTTTCGTAAGATTTAAAATAAGATAAAATCCAAGTTTGATAGAGAGAACGAAAAAAAAAACCATCGTTTCTACATCGAGAAACAAGAAAATATAAAAAATCGATCAAACGTCGAAGCCACGTGGGCTAGGAACCGCGAGAGCGAGAGAAAGAGTAAATAAAAAGTTACCTGGTGCCGGTGCGGTGAAAAAAGCCTGTGCGGTGTTGAGGATCAGCGACAGTATAACGAGGACGCACGTAGATGCGACGACAAACATTTTGCCGACGTCTTTTATCGTCAAGCTCAAACTATTTTTTCCAAACAATAATATTAAAATAACGAGGAAAAAATAATTTATCTCCCGCCCCCCCGCCAATGTCACGAAACTGTACACTTGTCGCCCATTTTTATAGTCGATTTCCGCTCTACCGCGATTTCTTCACCACAAAATACAAGAGCACCGTACAACAGTCATAAAATAAAAAAAAACAACAACAAACAACCCGCGAAATCGTCGATCGAATAAAAATCCCGATAATTCACCTCTCGACAAAGATTCGCGTCGCCAATGAAATTCTTATTTTCAATTCGAACGAGCCTCTTCGAATTTCAACTCTCCCAACACCCACTCGTCAACTTTAAAACGAGTAAAACTTCTCCTCCTTTTTTCGTACTCGGAAGTAACAAAAAAAACAGAAAATACCAGAAAAAAAAAACAACAACAACAACAACGTAACACAGAGACGCTCTTAAAAAGCACAAACGCTGTTGAGCGCGCTGCCTCGCCGGAGTCTCGGCTCGTACTGTCCGATCCACGCGGGCTTTTCAAACTACTACCGCACTCTGCACGATCCTATACATACGAAATAACACACGCGCACGTATACGAAGCCGAGAAAGAGAGAGAGTGAGAGAGCAAACGGCGAAAGCCGTGACCGCGTGTTTCGCGATTTTATAGCACACACACGACTGTACAACTCACGTTAACGGTTTTATACGAATATATACAGCAGCGTATATATATATATATACGAAAACGACGAATATACATGTATATCAAGTCCCGATCTCTTGACTTCTCGACTAGTTAGCCGGCAATGGTGTACTGGCTCGTGTTCGTGCCTTGGGCATTGTAATATACATAAAGTCGTCGAGAGATAAGCCGTTTGTGCAGGCGCGGCCAAGAGGACCAAACTCCCACTCCCCGTTCTCGCCACATCGGCAATTTTCGTACAAGTCTATAGATATATATCTCGCGAGTATACGTTTCGTGTACGTATACACCTAAATTTATGTATACGTATATATCCTCGATAACTTCTGGCTGCTTCGTCATTTCCTCACAATTGGAAAACACATTAAGGATCACGACACCTTCGTCTGTGTGTATATATATATATATATCTTCGAATAATAATTATTTATTAAGATCTTCGTTGGAGCGAGGAGGTTAATCCCAAAATAGTGCTCGTATCCTCCTGGCTAATTATCGATGAGATATTATTCTCGGAAAAATGAGAGAAACGGACGAAAACGAAGAAAAATGTGCTTGAAATATGAACGATGACGTTTGATTGACAATTTTGTTTTTTTTTTTTATCGTATTTTCAACGAATTTCGTCTGACGTGACAGAGGCGTGGGGACGGGGGAGAAAGATCTACGAATTTCGATGTCGAAATATCGATTCGAGTGATTGAAGCGAGTGAAATAGTGAGAGAAAAAAAAATCAAATAATGATACGAATGAGACGAATAATGTCACCGCGAATAAATGAATCATTCGATCGTTTCAGGCTTATTTTATCCGATCATCACTATTGTAAACTCGAGTCGAGACAAATTTGGGTCAGACACATTACGAGCATATTGAATAAAATAATAATAATAATAGGAATAATAGTGGAAATAATAATAAAGATATATGATTATGTGGATGTCGAGGATTGCAGACTGCACCAATACGTTTTGAGGCTATTAAATAAAACTGGGTTACACACATTAGGTGAGGGATTCTCGAGTAGTATTATCGATCTAAATTCCAAGCCAAACGAGATACTCTGTACGAGAGAGAGAGGGAGAAAGGGGGAGAGAGAGAGAGACACAGAGAAAGAAATACTGTGGAAAAAGCGATTGAGACGAAGCACCACAAAAGCGAATTTTAGGAAGGCCAACGTTCTTCCTTCTTCACCTCGTTTCTCAGTCCCTCTTTCTTCCATGCATCCATTCGCCTCCTTCCTTTTCAACCCTCGACTAACTCGACTTTGTGTCTTTTTCACGTCTCCTGAGAACTACACAAAAAAAGAAAAAAAAAAACGATAAAGTAATGTGAAAAAGAAAAGAAATAATTTTAAAAAATACAGAAGTTAAAAAAAATATATAAATAAATAAAATATTATAACGAGCTTCGATAAATTTTCATTGTTACGACGTTGAGGATGATAAAACTTCACTTTTCACAACTTTCTTGTTTTTTTTTGTCTCTTCATCCTCTTCTTGTCATCCACCACAACGTCCTGGCGAAAATGTTTTTCAAGCAACCCCTCAGAGAACTCTCCCTATCACATTTCGTTCAACTTACACTCCTTTTTTTTTTATATATATATATAAATATATATATGTATATTAAAGGGTGTTACAAAAAGCTCAAAGTAAAGAAAGTTGCAACCTGACTTATGAGACACTTGACACACTCTTTCGATACTGGTCCGCTTACAACGTTGAAACGATGAAATAGCTGTTGCTTGAGTTATTTACTGGCTCGAATAAATGGGACGAAGGGTGGTTAACGAGACATCAAGAATCCCACTAACGAGCGACTCGCCTTTTATCCCTCTCCCTCTCTTTTCCTTATTTTCTTCTCGAGATTCTCATTTCTTATCATTTCTTTTCTCTCTCTTTTTCTTTCTTTTTCTTTTCGTTACTTTTTCTTCCTTGAAATTTATTTGAGAACTACATTTATTTGGATTTTTGTGGAGAGTAGAACGAATGAAATTAGATGCGAAATTGAGTTTACAACGTTTCGAATCGACTTCGAACAAAAATTGCCAATCCTTTTGCTTTTATATTTATTTACAAAATTTTTTCATTTTATCGCATTGAACAAAAATTCGATTCTCAGCTCCGACAAGAGATTATTTCATTTCACCGCAAAACACGGAATTTCCAGAAAACGATAATACGAAAATCAATTTTTTTTTTTCCCTCCCATTGTCGATAAAAACGAAACTTTACATAATTTTGATAATGTGGAAATAAAGTATCGATCGATCGATCGGGATTCCCTGTGCGAGAAGGAAAAATAAAATCGTTCTCTCTTGCTACGAATTCAAGATCAAAATTTTTTTTCGTTTCTCACCCTTGAAATCACGATGAACATTAGAAAAAAAAAAAAAATAATCGCAGCTACCTTTGGAGTGAAAAATTTGATAATTTTTATCTCGAATAATCGGACGATCGTGTGCCCGCGCATCGTAATATTTCTATTTTTAGTAAGTTCAATAATCCACGAAAGATATATCCGTCACGATCATGATTGAGCATGAATGGACAAAAAGAAAAATCGACGACGTCGAAGTCGTCGTCGATTTCTCTCTGAACGAATCAACTCGTTCGATTGTATAATTACAGAAAATATTGGATCAAGGAAATAACTGTCGGAATGAAGAAAAATGAGTTTCGCATCGATGATGAAAAATGAGAATCTTTGATTGAGCAAAAGCGAGAAAATACGATTGTGAAAACGAACACGAAATGACTTTTGACGTTGAACCAAAAGAAATGTTTTTTTTTTTCTCTTCTATAAAATAAGAAATTTCATTTCGTTTCTGTAAAGAATTTATTTCCAATTAATAGCCAGGCGCCAGCCCACAAATCTTTGAATATGAAAAAAAAAAACAACAACGACAATGCGGAAGTTGATTTTCGAGAAATAATCAAGAGTGTACGTTTAACTGCGTCTCGGCAGATGTAACGTGATAGGTAAAATAGTAAAAAAAAAAAAAAAACTAAAGAAGAAGAGACGAAGAAGAAAAAAACGAAGAAACGTGAGTCTCATAGTGCAGAAAAATATCATTAGACCGATGTATTATTCAGAAACCTCTGAATGGGAGGAGTACGATACCGAATGAACGCACGAACGTGAGAGAGAGACGAGGAGGAAGAGAGCGAGAGGCTGAAGGCCTTCGACGATTCGCTTTAGAGTGTGTTAATTCTCGAATGCGCACCGCGAGCCCTCATGCGTCTAATTTACAATTATTTACAGACGACGCCAATAAGGATGCGTACATTTGAATAAACAACAGTGCGCAAAAAAAAAAAATGAAAAATCGCTTCGTGACTTCTCGTGGCAGATATAAAAAGCTTTTGAATATCGAGATTCTATTTTTCTAGCTAATTCTCATCATCTTCTTCATTCAGCCATTAAAAATCATTTTTCATCATCGTTTCTCGAGCTTATTACGCCTGTTATAATATCAAAAGTATAAAATTCCAGGAAAAAAAAATTGAAAAAATATATAAAAAGATAACAGAATTGTATCTCGTTGGAAATAATATAAAAAAAATAAATACTATGCTTTGACTCGAATAACAGGGTATTTTGAAATAGTCAACAACGATTAATCATCCAAATTTCGTAGTGCTCCGGCACCCAATATATCGGGCACGTAAATCTCGTCCATATCTTCGACGATATCCTTAAGGCTCTCTCGAAATCGTGGCTCCGTTTCATATACATACATATATATTCGTACATCGATGTCGAACACCTGCGATAACCGAGGAAACCCTGTGATGTGCATCTTGAATCATGAATCTCGTAGATCGATCCACAGGCCCCTTATCCAAAGGCAACTGGTCCATACGTTCGATTCCAATCTGTCGAGCATACACATTAATTTGAGACAATTTGCTATTTCCGAATGCTGGCATCCTATATTCGTATACCATTTTTAAATCATCGGGGAAAAACACCGTTTATTGATTTACCCAACTATTGGAAATTGAGACGTTTAAATTTTCAAATAATTCAATTATTTGGAGTAATAAAATTTCTTTGTTATATTTATCTTTTCATCGACAGCCTCGTGGAGAATATTTCTATTGATAAACATATCTCTATTCGAATCAACTCTCTGGGCAATAAAAATCTATTGATGACATCATTCCTCGACATTCTATGCTCTCGTTTCAATAGATTTCTATTATTTGCACGAAACAATCGATAGTGGGAGTGGTCGAACCGAAAAATTTTCCCAACGAATAACAATTTTCGTCAGCAGGTACAAAAGGGCTGAATACAGCTGAATACGTTTTCTTCGAAACGCAAAAATCTTTTAGCTGAATCGGATTATTTTTTTCATTCGCCATCAAAACTGTCGAGCAGCTCTTGGTTCAATGAATAAAAACTCGAAACAAACGAGTAGAGAATTCTTTAAACTATTTTTAATGGAGATATTAATCATCGAGTGGTTTATAAATAGAAAAAAAAATTACCGACAAAATCGCACCATCGCCGACGATATTAATCCCATTCTCGAGTGGGTTTTTCGAGGAGTTTATAAAAGAAAAAAAAACTGATTTTTTTTAAAGAGATCTAGATAAAGTTGAAGAATCGATTGAGAAAATAGTTAACTGGATATTTTCCATTAAAATATTAGATATTAGGGAGTAAATTGGACAATAAAATAGACTTTTCGAGACTAAACCGAGATAAACCGATCAAGTGCGCAAAATACATTATTTCAGCTCGGATAAATCACGTGATTCTAAAGTGTTACGAAAACTAATAGAAAATATGGTAATGTGATGCTATAAAAAGAAAAATGGCTGCTTTAAAGTTTCTTATCAGAGTTGCTAGAGAAAAAAGCAATAAAAAAATGAAAAAAAAAAAAAAAAGAAAAAAGAATTTTGTATGCAATAAACGATCGAATAAGTCTCCGGATCGTCATAACATTGATAATCCCGTCTGATGATTCGTGAATTTGACGACTGCTGAGAATTAATATTTGTCCAAGTCAAAGACGAAAAATGGCACGAGGAAGGTGAGCACACGGATACGGATTTTCCTAAGTGCTGTTTGCCCCCTTGGTTGAAGAGACTCTCGATAACGAGAGGTCCGAAGATCACTTCCGCTTTTCCGGGACCTTTGAAAATAATTTTTATTAGTATACGAGACAGCGAAAAAATATAAGTCAGAGAAAAATTGGAGTAAATAATGAATGAATTAAAAAAAAAAAAAAAAAATGGAAAGCGAGGGCACGATTTCAGGAGTTTTAAATCTTGAGTGAAAATCAGATAAGCAACGAGAAATAGACCGAGAGTATATATCAACGAGGTAGAAACACGCAATTCTCGCATGTGAATTTCTGTACTTCCGCCACGTAATCTCATTTCCCCTCTTGTATTATCGTATTATTATTTCTTTATTCTCCTTCCTCGTACAAATAACGGGTTAATATAACACGATCTATTTGTAGCATCGGCCTCAAAATCGTTTTAAGTTTTTTTTAATTTTTTTTTTAATAAGATTATGAAAATAATAACGAATGACGTTATCTTTTATGAAAATATTGTTATTTCTATTGATCGCAAGGCAAACGAGTTTTTTTTTTTTTTCTTTGAAGAAGACCGAGCAGGAAGTATTGGAAATAATTTTGAAAAAATGCATGTTTCCTCATTGGAAATTAACATCGTTCGAAAGAAATATGTCACTTAATCTCTCGGAGTATCAGTACGTGACTCTGCGAGATAGAAATATATAATACGAACACCTTTTATTGTCGCTACTTCGAGGGATATAATAAAAAACGAATTAGAGTGTCAAACAAGCTTCGAGGCCCCCCCGTATCGTTTTAATCTGTAATCCCCGCCTTTATCGCTATCTTTCTCGTTGCTCACGCGACAGATTTTCTTCCTGATAAGACATTTATGACCTTTTCGATCATCCCGTTACACAACCTTCCTTGTAAATGGACCTTTCGAGACGAAATTTACAGGTCTATGAACTTTCACTTTTTCTAATATTTATACATTATTGATATTGACAAAATATTTGCAGAAATTTTTATTATCTCCCAATTTAAGGCTGAATCACAATCAAATTTCTTGCCAATAATTTTATCCCATCAATCGTTTTTTCAAGTTTTTTTTTTGACATCTAAAAACAAAAGCAATTTTTTCGAAATGAAGGAAACCAAAATGTTCGATTGTGTTTCGAGGAATGTTTCGTTCGAACGTTAAATTCGTAGATAAAATTTTATAATTATCATGGTAGAAATAAAAAATTTATGCAATTTTTCAAAAAGCACTGAATTTATAAAGATTTTTGTGAAATTGCCAAGTATTAAAGTGCAAAAGCAATAAGATTTTTGGCCAAGAAACCTGTGTAATTCATTTTCAAGGAAATGTATTCGAGTTTACTTTCGAAGCAGCAACAAAAAAGCGAAACAATGAGCCTTGAAAGAATGTATACAGAAAACAAAAAAAATGCGTCGAAAAAATTGAAAGTTATTTTGGTTTCGAACGCCTTATACGGGCAAATGTGTACTTGGGAATTGAGTTTTATCACAGTCAAATGTAGATCGTCGTAGCGAAGGGTATATTAATATCTCGAGGATTTTTTTTTCTTTTTTTTTTTTTCTTCCAACGCTCGAAGCCTCTCGAGATAATCCGGCGGCGTTAACACGGAAGAAAATGTGAAATAAAGGTGTGCAATAAAAAAAAATATATACAATCGAATTCGTCATTGATGTTTCCGCGGAATAGACGAGGCTTCACGTGGAAGAAAAAAAGAAAAAAAAAGAGGAAAGTAAAATACGATCACGGTGCTGTGTGTCGTCGACCGAGGTGATGAGATCGTGGGCTCCGCGCTGGCAATATTGAGCAATCTTCGTACTCGATTCATCGTCTCCTTTCATCGAGCATATCTCACGGGGTCCACACAATAATCGTACGTTTTTATTCTTCCCTCTCAATCATTATTGCGATCATCATCTGACTCACAATCTCGTCATCTTTGAGTTTCCGGATGCTTCGAATATTCTATTAGCTCGTGAAAATATCTGCAACATGAGGAAAACGTTTCGTTACAACATCGAGCTCATTCAACGTTACGTCGCTCCTCGCGCTTAATTCTACGCGAATGCAGGTACGAGTTAATTCGATACTTTTGCACATAATGATTTATGGTAATGTAAAAGAAAAAAAAAAGGTAGAAAAAAGTAACAATTTCTACGTTTTACAAGTCGTTTCGAGAATCTTGATCGAGTTACATCATTCCTTCGAAACGTCACGCTTTCCTCACTTCCCCAAACAGAATCTGCGAAAAATAAATTTAACGATACGTAAAACATAATTATTGAATCATTCGTGGGCATTTTTTTTCATCATTCTTGACCGTTTCCAGGTTTTTTTTTTTTCGTTCGATTAACAACTACAAGATTTTTTGGAATTTCATATTGTTCTTCGAACGTATTTACAGAAGGAATTGCGTCTGAGGCTCATGGAACAAGAAATTTATGAGGAAAAACATCGAATTTCAAAGTGCTCGTGAGAAAAGGTTCGTCTCACGAGTACTATGAACTTTGAGACCGGTTGAGCACGTCGCTTATGTATTCACGCTCAAAAAAACGTGTTTTTTTCGTTCGAGAATTTATTGCAAATATTTCCTAGAGTAAATTGAGTACGGGAAAGAATTGATGAGTTGGAGAATAAAAAAAGCGATTGATGAAGGAAACGCGATTAAAAGATTTGGCGAATAAAACCGAGCGCTATCTCGCTCAGTGTTATTAATAGAATCGTACGAATATGTGAAAATACATTTGTTTTTTCTTCAAATAAACGTTCCGACGGTACGATAAACGATATCGATACTTTGAAATCGTATGGAATTCGAATGAAAGTCAACGTGAGACTCGAGAAGTTTCAAACTGCGTTGTAAAAAGTTCTTGGCTCGTTCAGGGTTCTTCGTAAAATGCGCGTTATTTCATTTTCTCTCGATATGATCGCGAACGAAATGTCTGGAAAAATAAAAAATTAAATACAAGGATAGAGAGAAAGGGAAAGCGATAAAGAAATGAATGTACAAATTGATTCTTTATTGCCATCGCATACAGAAGAATAAATATTATCCCTCATAAATAAAAAATAATAATAATAGTAATAAACGATGACCTTGCACGGTGCTGAGAACAAACGAAAAAATCTTCAAAATTCATCGCCCACCGCTGACGCCATGTATTCCTTGTACAAAGCCATAAAACGAGCGACGAAAGCTTCCAGATGAAATATTACTTTAGAGCCCCGATGCATACGGTGCTCGTATTCCGCTGCCATTGTCGCTATTTCACCCTTCATTTCGAGATCACAATTTTTCGCCAATTCTTGTACCAAGCCCCGAAATATTGCGTCACAGGGTATCGCGTGCGTCAACAACTCGTAAAGCCTGTTCCGAACCTCGAGAATTTTTTTCGGATTTTGCTCAGCTACCATTATCGAGGCCGTTTTTCTTATGTATACTTGCCAATCTGGCTCTGTGATTTCTTGCTCAGCTGTGAAGGGATATCTGAAAATTGATGAAATTTTGGTTTTCAATATTTCGATTTATTCAACGGCATCAACATTTGAAATTTTTTTTTTTTAAGTATTTCAAAGTTTTTCCGTAAATGAGGCTTTCTAATTTCGAGGATGAGAGGTAAATAAAATTGAAAAATCACGTGGCATTCTTACTGTTCGACTTTACACGCCTCGAGCATCAAAATAGCTCTTCTGAGATTTCTTCCACTGGTTCGCGACAGCCTCGTAGCCAATTCGTCCGGCAAATTGAGGCCCTCTCGTTTGCATATATGGCGCAATATACTTTCAATTTCTTCGAAGGTCGGCGCGGCTATTCGAACCCCAAGACAACGCGATCTTATCGCTGGTGAAACCCGAGAAGTTGTGTTGGCACACAAAATTAAACGACAAGACGTTACATACTTTTCCATTGTACGACGAAGCGCGTGCTGAGCGTCTCTCGTTAGTTGATCCACGTTCGTTAGGATCACGACTAAATAACAAAAAACAAAAACGAATTAAAAAATTACGATTTTTTTTTTCTTGATCTCGGATTATTCGTTTTATTTGTTCATTTTTGACCTTGATTTCTGTTTATCATAAACAATTTATTTTTTGCAACGAAGTTGACGAAAAAATCAGATAAAAATTTGAAAACAACGATTTTTCTTTAGATGACGGTGCAGAAGTTTGTCAAACAAAAATTGCTAATCCCTCGATTACCTTTGAAGTCTCTCTGACCGCTGGGATCTATCTGATAAGTTTGTGCGGTAGTTTTTATTAAATCCATAACGACGACTCTGTCGTAAATTCCGACGTCACTGGGATTAACTTCGATATGAAAGTTGCTGCTGATCGTCATGATCTGCAGTTTTTTTTTTGACGGCGTCTGTAATTTGGAAAAATTAATATGGTTTTTCTTTTACAAGATATTAATGGGAAAAAAATCGATTATAATATTTACTTCGAACTGCATGTTTTCCATTCTGAGTCTCTCGACTCCGCTGCCGTAGAGCTCTCGGATGATGCTCATTATTCTGGTTTTCTTTCCAGCGCCCGGTGGACCGTGCACCAGCAGATGTGGAAAATCTCCTTTTTGGACCTTTTTTAATATAAAAGAAAATAAATTCAAAACAATTTTAGACTTCTCGTGCAATACCGATTGATAAAATTTGTATTTTTTCTTTATTCATTTTATGTGAACTATAATTACCATATTTTTCAAATCTTTTGCCTGTTCGAGATGATAATCGAGCTTGCTGAGGCTCGTAGGCCGATATTTGTCGACCCACAAACTCATTTTGACCGAATGAACAAAATTTTTCTTTTTAAAAAGTTAACCTAAAAATATGTCACGTTGTCGGCGACTTGCAGAGCTTAACCAAACAAATGTATAGACGCGACGTTTTATGTCAGTGGATCTTCGCGTCAAAAATTGTTTTATCACTTTATGGCATTAATATAACTCGAGATACAATAAAAACTGAATTCGGAGAACAAATATAACGTCGATTAAATTGTGGCAATTGTAATTGAAAACTTTTGTTTACGTGCTGGATATTGGCGGCAATTTTCGATGCTGGATCACGTAGTACTTTCGACGAAGCTGCTATCAACGATTTTTTTTCCGTCATGAAACCGAGTGTCGTTGTATTTCCTGTTTTTTGAATTTGAATAAATAGGAAGCGCTCTTACTACGAAGCATAACAAAAACTTTGTTGACGATTCAGAGACCTTGACTCGGATTAATCAGTAATATTAACAGAAAAAATTACTCAAATTTTCTTTAATAAATTCCGCGAAGATTTATTGATAAAGAATAATTAAAATTCAATATTGAGTGAAAAAATAATTAGAAGATTCGAATTTTTCAATAATAATTTTTTTTTTTTAATTAATGAAATGATAATTATTCTACGAAAAAGAAAAATATATTTAAAAAAAGAAACAATATCCTGAAGCATGTGAAGTAGTTTTCCAACGAATTGACGTTCGATATTTCATTTTTATCCAGGCCCTAAACTCCTGTCAAAAAAGGAACACACATTCGCGTTCGATCTTCGTACCGATAATACAGAGTTCTGAGAAAAATTGTCGAAACTTCATTGAAGATAAAAATAAAAGTTAAAAACGAAGATGTCTCGAGGCAAGAAGGCAAAGAAAAAAATTGTTGCTCGTAGAAAGCAAGATTCATCGGTGGTCGCGTCGAGCGTGCGGTTAACCGGAGTCGATGGATCTTCTGTAACGTCGATAAATAAATCTCACACGTTGGAGCTAAGTAAAAAGAAAAATAATAATGAATAATTAACTAATTGATGAGTTCGCCAAACTTATTTTCTTACGTAACTTTTAGTCATACATGTTTATTCGATTGAAAAGGTTCGAAGTTGGTAAAAGCTAAACCTTTGAGATCGAAGAGTGTCGAAATAGCGGAGAGAACGAGTAAACTAGTGATTACAGAATCGAGAGATTTCGATAAAAAGCAAGATCCTGAATTTATTGGAAAATCAATAAATGCCAGTAATTTAGCAATATTTTTCAAAACTGAAGAACTCGAGACTCTCAGAAACGTTCTCCGAAGAACTGATCTCGTGAGAATGCATTAAATTTCGTTTTAACGACATGAAAAATATATTTTTCGTATAGAAAAATATTGATTTCAAGAGCTGAGTGAAAAGCAGTCAAAAAGATTGAATAAAATTTGCTTTTCAGTCGAAAACTCCTCTCCTTCTCGGTGCCATAATTCTGGGTAAAGTGGACGTCGTAAAAAGGCTTTTGCGAGACGGTTATCCGATCAATTCCCAAAGCGAAGAGGACAAAACGACCGCGCTAATGTGGGCAGTTAGAAGAAAAGATCTCGAAATGATCAATTTATTAGTTCGTAACGGTGCAGATTTGACGCTTCTCGACGAGAACAACGACAACGTTGCTTTGATCGCGGTTCAATCTTCCTCCTGGGATCAAAACGACTTTCTCGATTTTTGGTACAGCATCGATCGTAAAATTGATCTTAAACACGTGAACACGCGTGGTTACACGATACTGCATTATGCGAGGGAACGTCAGTGGCATATTCTCGCAAAATTGATCGACAGAAATTCCACACTTTTAACGAGGATCGATTCCATCTCGAAAAATCCTTGCTTCTGTTGCTATTGCTCGACTGCATCTTCTACTATTCCCAGATACAAAAGCAGAAAGGTTTGTAAATCAAAATTTCCTCAATTCAATGGAGCCTCGATCGACGTTTGACACTTTGGTCGATCATTTGTGCCAGTTTTTTTAATTTTATAAAATCATTTCCAAGATTTTCGGACCTGCGAACAAAACAAAGATTAATTGAAATAAAATTGAACGTTAACGAATAAATAAATCCAAATTTTCTCAAGTGAAGTAATTTTTTTTCAAATAAATTGTACGTCACCATAAAAAAAAGAGACAATTCCAAAGGTTCTTCCTTCGGACTACATGGAATCGACGCTGTCTCACTTGACAGTTCTTTTCGACGAGATCGTTAATCGTTATCGTGAGATTTGGTCGCGAGACCGAGACCTCGGTTATCCTGATTTTCGTGGTGGCGACGGTGGCGATACAGGAGCGACGACGTTCGACGATTTGGTGAGTCTTCGTCGGGAGGAAATAGCTCGATTGAACACAGTTTTGCCGAAGCTGGAAGAATCCTATTTGCAAAAGTTGCGCGATTGTTGGTCCTCGTTGGTTGCTAAAATGCGTCAAACGGTGTTAAACGATGCAAGAAAATTTGAAGAATTCGTAACATCGATACAGATACAATTGCTCACCCATCAAGTTTCACCTGGCAGCGACGAACGCCTCGATGTCAAACCACCGACTAGGAACAATAATTGTCCAGAAATTCAACATTTTCCTGAATCCGCACATTCCTCGAGCCAAAAAAATGTTCAATCTTCGAGTTTAAATTTTGAATTTCGTCCTCGAGTCACTGATGATTCTTGACAAGAAAAAATAAAATAATAATAATCGATGTACAGAAAAAAATAACAGGTGATTCAAATTAGAAAATAAATTGATAAAGATTCGTCGTTATTTATCCATTCGCTCGATCTCTTTTTATTTTACTTATACCTGTAAACGTGACAGAATTCAATAGCATTTTTATATTTATAATATTGTGTAAAACGTCCATATCTTTTTGTTTGTTTTGTTGGTTTGTTTGTTTGTTTTCTTTTGTTTTTAATGAATAGATATATAATCAGTTAATTGTAGTGCTTTGATCGATTAATTGCGACACGATATTGAGTACGAAGTTTAGTTTTGAGGGGGGGGAAGATTCGTTAAGGAGACAACGATAAATCGATTAAGCGAAGAATATTAATATTTCATGACTGATATCCTTCGTGAATAGCATTGTGTATCTTATCGTTTTTCATTTGCTGAATATTTTCAACTTCCGTTTTTGCCTCGACGATATTTTTTTTTCAAGCGTTCTTTCAATTTTTATGTATAAAAAATGGTATAGACGAACGCAGTAAAAACAGCAAAAATACTCATTTCGTTTAGCGTCAATGATGAAGCATTTTCGTTAATGCAAAGTTGCAATTCCTTGAGCTTTAACGATTTTACGTTGTCCCCGGATGATAATTTCAATATACATATATATTATTATGATTATTCATTCTCGACAAAGATTCGATCGATCTTATAATTTTCCTCCATTCTTCACGCCTACTTATTTCGTGTTCTTTTTTTGTTTTCATTTCTATCTGTTTGTTATTTTCTTCAATTTTTCCAATTTCTTTTCTTTCTTAATTTAAAAGTGTTGACACGCCTCGACGATATGACTGCATTCGAGAGAGAACATCAAATGAGGCTACAACGATAATAATCGGCGATAATAATCGATTTGTATATCTTTTTCTTTTGTCAATTTTCTTTTTTAAAGGCCTTGAAAATCACACACACGCGAGCACACACTCACAAATATACATGAATTATCGGCAAAATGGCGAAATATGCTGTTTTTTTTTTTGCTGCAATCCTCCGTTCGCGTAATGCGATTATTTTCTTTTATCTCTCCTTGCCTTTAAATCTTCCAGTTAAACGCGAATGAAAAATATAATCGTTATCAGTAAACGTAACTATTTCATCGTAATAATATGTTCGAGTAACAAATTTTTATTTTCTTTTTTTTCATTTTATGTATATATAATATTTATATATGTATTTATATCACTTAATTGAAACGAGATTTGCGAAGATTGTGTACGCGATTCGCGAATTTCTTCTCCTGGTTCGACAATAATCGTAAACAATTATCAATTCTATGCTTTTTTGCTTTTCAATCATTTTTTTTTTTTTTACTTAAGCGTTAAACAGTTCCTGGACGACTTTGGTAAAACGAGTTACAGTGAGTAAAATAATTAAAAGAAAGAAAAAAAAAAATATATAAAAAAATCTCAAAGAGTATCGTTAATTCTAGTCATTGTAAATGTTGTCTCGAAAAACATTTCTGTGACTAAGTTAAAAGGGAATAAAAAATGCGTTACGATTAAAGATAAAAGAGCGTTGTAAGCGCTATTAAATTACGTCAATTCGTGTCGTGTGCGATTGAACACGAGAAAAACAAATGTATAGCAATTTCCTCCCTCGTTCTTGAGTCTGCGATTATATTCATGAAACAATGTTAAATCATGATTATATTTAGGAGTATAAAAAAAAAAAACCTTTTCCAACCCCCACTCGCTGTGCCTTTCGTGAAATCTTTTTGCTCTTCTAAAAATATTCCTCAATAACAAAGTGTGTAAAACGTGCGATCTTGCGAGACTGTGATGAACGACGATGCTGTACGATAATCATGGAAAAATCGTGATCAGAAGGGTGCGATCACCGCGACAGCCTCGCCCCGACTCGTTGGTAACGATGTGCATTCTTCCCACTTGTTAGAATTTGGATCGTAACATTCAACCGTTGATATCGTTATTTGGGTACGATAAAAATTTATGTCCTGCGATTGATCGCCACCGATCACGTACAAACGACCGTCGGCCGCTGCCACCGCTGGATAAGATCTTCCGATGCTCATCGGAGCTACTGCTGTCCATTTGTTCTGTTCGAAAGAGAAAAAAAAGATTGATTCTACCATCAAATTTGTGCGGTTTATCGAATTTCGTATTGAATGATGAAAACTGGAATTTTTTGGTCAAAAAATTGGTCGCATGTGTAGCAACAAAATTTTTGTGCTCATTTCTCCGGTTGCATATTCCGTTTTTGCAATTTTTTTTCAATAACACCCACAGGAAACGCACCTTTTCGAAAGAATATCTCTCGACGGTGGTGCGAAACTCTTGATTCTTGTTCGTACCGCCAACCACGTAAAGATAACCGTCCAAAATAGTTATTCCCATTTGAGATCGAGGTGTGAGCATAGGCGCGAGACTGTTCCACTCGCGCGTAACGGGATTGTAGGTCATCGTGTCCTGTCGATGTCTGCTGTCGTGAGTGCAGCCCCCGATTACGTAAATCAATCCTGAAATATAGATTTTCATTAGCGATTAAACATTGTTTTACGATGAATCGAGACTCAATTTGATTTTGATGCTTTACCCTCGTAAGCCACGACGCCCATGCTGAATCGAGGCTCGGGCAGTTGACCGTGCAGTTCCCATTTATCGGTCAAAGGATCGTAAGTCTCTATCGAACCACCGATATCCTCACCCACCCATCCACCGAAAGCATAAAGCGCGTTATCCAACGCACAGAGACCAAATTCGCATCTGGGCTCTGTCATACACGCGATTGACGTCCAAACGTTGTCTCTGGGATCGTAACATTCCCCGTTCGCTATTATACACGATTCGAGCTCGCCACCGACCACGTAAACTTTGCCGTCGAGGACGGCGACTCCTGGGAGAATTCTGCCGATTCCTATGGGCGCGACTTCGCTCCATTCTCTGGAAAAACATTTCAATTCAATTTTCCAAGAACAGAATGAATTTATTGAAATATATCAATTCTAGGATCAAAAATGTTTCGATATTCATCATGAATCTGTTATCATATTTTTTGAATGAAAAATTTTCTCGTTTACCCCGTAAACGTGTCGTATTTTTCAATTGTCTCGTAAATACTCTCAGCATCCCTTGCCCAACTGTCAGCCGTATGTTCCCGTTTGGAACCACCGATAACGAGAATATTTTTCTTCGCGCAAAGCCGTGGCTCAGCTCGTAAAGGCACCAAACAGCCCTTGTTCGAAACCAAATCCTTTTGTATCGATCGCAACGCCACGATCAAACTTGCATCCTTGCACTCAAGGATCACACTGTCGAGACGTGCCAACGAGCACAGACGCAGTCTTATGTGACCGAGAATCTCGAATACGTAGCAGCGACGCGCTGGAATGTCGTGGACGATCCAGTTGTACGCTGCTTGGAAGACCTAATTACGAAAGAAGGCGATAAGAGTTATTTTTTACCGAGAGTAATAAATGTAGAGGATTAATCATGACTCAAGAACATTCTTATCAGGTTGTAATAACTCGAAAATAGAATACGTCTTAAAATAATATCAATCGATTAATAAGACTTGAAAAAAACATTTTTTCAGGACTGTTCTTATCACCTGAAATTCAGTGTCGATGTGTATGTACTCGCTACTAAGAAAATGAATGAGATAATCCTTCGGCAGATCAAGGAACTCTTCCTCCTGCGAAACTTGAGGAAAATTGACTTCAATAAAGTGTAGGGCAGTCTCCAGTAGATCTAGTCTGTTGTGTGTTTCCGCAAATCTGAAAAAAAGGATGCAATTATTGAAAAAAAAAAAAATTGAAAATTTAATAAGATTTTTAAAAAACCCAATAGAATTATGGCTGATCATAAGTATAAGATAAACGAGAATGATTTGAAGCTCATGAAAAAGAGAAGATTTTTATGCGCACCTATAAATTCCAAGTGCATTGGAGTAATGTAATTGCTGACGCAAATAATCTATGCAGCCGGAGACAACTTCGTCGAGTTCCAGCATATCGGCGGCGGCGAATAATTCTTGTACATTGTCCTGAGTAATGTCGACATTGCCGGTGTAAATAAAATCTATAAGGATGGATAGAATGTTGGGAGAGACGGAGTGAATTTCCACGAGTTCTTGTTGCTCTTCTACCAGACCGCCGGTGAACATGGCATTGAAATAAGCGCTACTGGCTGCCAGAACCGATCTGTGCGCTCTAATTATACTGTCCCCGGCGACGATGCCGACATCGCTGAATTGATTCTTGAGGCGTTGAGCATTCAAGTTTCTCAACACTTTTGGCGCATAATGACCAACCGCGTAAACTGTGCTGGAAACATCTGACGCCTCGCGCATCTGCTGCGTCGCAAAACCCATCGTTTGAGTATCGTGACCACTCTTCAGTGGCGGCACTGAGCCATCAGCCATGAAACCATCGAGTTGACCTTTGTCCACGGCTCCTGTAAATTCAATATCTGTTCATTCTAAGCAAACCAATTTTTTTGTTTTTCGTTAAATAAATAAATTTTTCATTCTCTTATTCTTTTTTATAATTTGCTTGTTTTATGCTTTTCTACGAATATCTCGATTTTTAATCGTTACTTTTTTTCTTTGATACGAATATTGGAACGATTTGGTGAATATTTAGATTGTTATTATGTTTTGGTGACGAGTTTACAAATTTTCGTTTTTCATTTTTTTTCGTGCAATTTCTCGTTCTTGTATTTCTTACGAACTCATCGTTATTATTATTCATTCCATTTATGAATTTATTGATGAATGTTTCAGCAAAAGAACTTTCACAATCGCATATTGTGTCATTAAAAACTGTGATCGATTAATAAGCGAATAAAATCCGTTGGGTACTCACGACATATACGGGACAGCACTCTATAAACGCTGTGGAAAGATTTAGTGTTGTTCTTTCCTTTTAAGCGCATCACTACAATATCATTTTTTAATTGATTTCACTATAAACAATATTTTTTCAATTGTTTCTGTACTCGCAAAAAAATTAACGTGCAATAAAAAACAAAAAACAAACGCAACACAATTGTACGAGAAAAAAAATTCGGTACAGCGGTGTCACGAAAAAAATACACAAAACTTTACGGAGAACACCTCGATAATTCGTTTAACCAACACTCATGCATGGATACACACACTCGATTAATTATATTAGCGATACACACACCCATATATGTATATATGTACGGTTTTCTATTCCAGGAACTACACGCGAATAATTATGATTTTCCAACGAAAATAAAACACTCGCCCGCGCCGTTATGAGTTAACAGATCTTTTTTCCTCTTTTTTTTTGACATATGTCAAACATTATAGAGACTTTGTGATATTAGTCGCGGGACACGAATCGCGGATCGATTGATTCGGCCGAAATATATGTATAATAGAATTCGATAATGCGCGAAATGAGAGGGAGGGACACTTTGATACACTGGATAATGAGCACTTGTGACAATTATTACTATTCATCTATTTCCTATCACGACGAGACAACGTCATATATTTTTATTCTTGGAATCTTTTTAAATGTTCTTTTTTTACAAAAATCCCAACCAACTGGGCTCAAATTTTCGTTACAACGTCCATAAAAATTCAACTGTGACGGTGAATCTGTAAATGTGTACGTAAATGCACGGACACGCGATACTAGCGTCCTCTCAACACTAAATTTGAATGAAATAACCAACACCAATTCGAAAAAATTGCATTTTTCTGTTATTACTCTTATAATATCATTGTCGTGGTTTTGTTTTTTTTTTTCGAATAGTGCCACCAATCAGAGGTAATCAAAATTCGTTTTTAATATTTTTGTATTTTGCGATGTTATCAAATCGAAATTTCGCGTTCAACACCGTAGGCAATAACACAACTGACATATTTGAGATATGGAGGTTATGGTTGTGCGCGGCAATTCTACTTTTTTCCTTTAGATGTTTATTTTAATCTAACTTTTTAGAAAATATTATTCATCACAAGTCAAGTAGAAAATTAGAATATTTGGACCCGGTTGACAATTTTTCGAAAATATTTTCACGCTAATTTAAAATTCGTCGAGGCGAACCAAAACAAATACGCGCTAGTCAAATCACTGTTTATACATTTTGAATGATTGATTCAAGCGTTTTCAGTACAAAGAGAAATTTTAAAGTTGTAACGATTCGTTGTCAAAAAAAATAATTGAAAAAATTCTGTTTTGTACTAAAAAAATAGGCCAAATTTTTAACTGAAAAATCATGAATAATGTGTTATTTTTCAATACGTACTTTGAAAACATACAAAACTAAAAATATATTTTTTGTATTAGAAAAAAAATGGATTCTAAAGTCCAAGCTCTGGCCAAACTGGATGCAGCGGTGGATAATCTGCACAAATGTATCGCAGATTTTCCTGTAGGTGCAGTTTCCATATACGATTACAAACCTATCGAGGAAAAAATTCAAGATATCAGAGAGTCATTGGTGGCACTGAGTGCTAAAGTTTTGACACTTAGAGGAAAAACCACAGCACGTAAGATCGTTTGAAAAAAAATTCAACGGTGACAAAAATTTATTGAATTTTCCTGTCGAATGATGAATTTGTATTCCTTTTTCCAGAAAGATCATCGAATATACCGGACGAACTCAGCAACGATGATTTGCACAAAGAATTTCAAGAGAAAGTGGCACAATCTGTAATTAACAAATTAGCTATTGCGTCGTGTTTGCAATCGAGTGAAATTCAAGACATTTTGGAAAACTCGGAAGAAAACGATATCACCGTGTACAGAATTTTTTAATGATTATACTTCTTGAAAATGAATTGTTATCGCCAGACTTTGATGACCATTTTCAATTTTTCTCTAATGTTTCAGACAATTGAGAATGATAATGAACAAATTGTTTACCTTGAACGACGAAGTGATGACATGGGAAAAAACAAGAGAGCAGAAATTCACCGGAGAGCTGAACTTGAAGAGTGAGCTGCAAGATTCGCTCTCCGTATTCAGAGACTTTTTAACGCACCAACGAAGTATTAGAAAGGAAAAGCTGAAAGAAACTAATCCCAAAATAGCGGAGTAAGTCTTTCAATCTAAATTTCTACTTAACTCGAATGAAGTTTGGTTTTCAAAATCATTTTTTTTTCAAGGCAAAAAGAAGCGATAGATCGAAGACTGCAAAAAATCAACATAATGAAAAGACTGATAACAAATATGTGCGCGGCGGCCCCGAGTGTAGTCAAGAAACCTGTGCTGATAGAATTGACAAAAAATCACAGAGAGTTATTGACCATCGAAGCCATTCAGGAAATTGCAAGGAGCCAAGAAAATTAAAAAACGAATGAAGAAAGAATATAAAAATTCGAAAAAGTATTTACACTTGTGCAGAACTCTTAGAACTGAAATATTTTTCATATTTTTTTGTACGAAAACAAAAGTGACCCTAATAACGAAATTAATCATATTAATTTGTTTTTTTTTTATTTAATGTAATACAAAATTATCGCATGAATTATTGAATAAGTAATTTGAAAAAAATTAATCAGTCTGCGTGGACTGATCAACTCGCGCGGGCAAAACGTAAATGGAGTCGTCCATAGAGAGCGAACGTTGTTGTAAGCGCTGCTGCATTTCCGAAGACATCAAAGGAATGATCGAATTGTTTCTCATTCTTGCAATCGGCTCGCGGCCTCGAATTTTGTACCAGCCACGAGGTCTCTTCGGTATTGGACTCTTCGTGTCGTTTAACAATTCCCCAGTCTCCGGAGAAGGAAGAGGAACTTCTTCAGCGTCACGGGAACGTTTCGCGTTTCTTGGCACCAGGGCTGATTCCAGACTTGTTAAAATTTTGGAGGATGCTGCATCGGCTTCCGGAGTCGCTGATAAGAGAGATAAATTTTGACTCTGCTCCACAGGCTCTCTGGATATATTTTTCAAAGATCTGCTTCCTGAAACGAGCAAATTTTTCAGAGAGACATGAAATTACTCCACATTTCTCATGATTTATTCATCATTTTGTCTAAGAAGTTTACGCAATTTACCTGAAAAATTTCTGAGAGCATCTTTCACGGCGTTAGCCACAGTTGCGAAAATTCCGCCGGAACTGCCGGAAGCTACTTCCGTATCTTCTCGTTGATTTCTCGTTACATTAATCGTCGAATTGGCCGTTTTGTAATGTTCGATAGCTGAAAAACTCATGTAACTATCAACAGAAAGTATGGAAGTTGCTGGTTTTGAAGATTCGACGTTCGTCTTGGAAGACTCGAGGGAATTCGCCATGTGTTCGCTGCTACCGGCTACGAGCTTTTTCAAGCTTGAGTCCAGAAGAGGCACGAGTTCGCTCGAGTCCAAATTGCCATTTTTTTCTACGACAACCATCATTATTACTCTCGAAGAAGAGGAAGAAGCTTCGGTCGTTAGATCCACAGTTTTCGGTCTTTTGAATTCGCTGTCAAGAGTTTGACGTTTTGATCCTGTGTTTGAACATTCGGGCACTTCAGAATCTTCGTGTTTTTGCTCTTTCTCGAAATTCCTGACGTTCTCGTCGATAATACGAACGGCCGAAGCTGAAAGTTTCTCAACGAGGGGCATTGACAGTTCGGACAAGCTTTGTCGTGCCTCGTAAAAAATTTCATTCTCCGTTGCATCGAGATCTTCGTTATCAATAGTGCTGTGAACTTCACTTTTGATTGCAAATTGATCTGAAAATCTTACTCTCTTAGTTGAATCCTGTTTCTGATTTTCTACGTTTTCATTGCTCGTTATTGGCGAAGATTCGTTCGGAGTAGCAACGGAATTTTCAGTTCTCGAATCCTCATCGAGTTCTTGCATCGCGTCGAGCATTATTCTTCCTGCGTTGCAACTTCTGCTGGAATAACTCGAACTTTCGCTCATAGCGATTGATTTATTAGATAGAATGGATCGCAGCGGTGTACGATCTGCCAAATTGCTCGATTTCAGAGATAAACTTTGATAATAAGACTCGTTGGAAGAGGAATAACTCTGACAATTTTTGTAGCTCGCTTCTTTCGAGCTGTTTTCTTTTTCGATCGTATGCTCGTTTCTTCTTTGATTTTTCAGCACTTGAATACTGAGTTTTGGTGTTTTCAATGTGAAATTTGGACTTTTTGGAGTTTTGAAAACGATATTTGTCTTGGAACCGTTGACACTTACTTGCATGGGGGTGCTCGTATTTCTTTTAAATTCCGGTGGCGATATCAAGTCGTTGAAATTCGCGTTATAATCTCCCTCGGTACCGGTACTTTGATTTTTCGTCGAAGAAGCGTTGAAAGGTGTTTTAATCACCGATGAAGGCGGTGACTTGAAAGAAAATATTGATTCTTCGGTTCTTTCCAAACGGCAAGTTGATCCTGAACGCGTACAAGCCCCGAAATATTGCAAATCTTTCGAATTTTTGTATACCACACCGCACAAACGACAGTACAGGGGCAAATGGTGAAAAACAATGTGACAGAAAAATTCTTGATCGTCGAAATTCTTTACAACAAGCCTGTCCGAACGACAGAGAGGACACACGGGTTCACGACTCAGATGTTTCTTCTTTACGTGCTCCGTACAACAGTCCGAGCAACAAAACACCTTATTGCACACGTAGCACCGATTATTCTGTCAAAAATATAAATAATTATTCCTCTTTATACACTTCTTATTACACCTTTTAAACTTTTACTCCAAAAACCGTTAAAGATTTTAATTTTCTTGTATATTTTTCCGTGTTTACCTCGATCGTTGGCATACTTTGTTTTCCTTTTCACCTTAGATTGTCGCACGGGTCAGACGCGCTGTGTATCAGACCTACGAAGCTGTCCCTCTCTTTCTTTTTGTTTTTGTAGAAATTCCAGTCGCGATGGTAGGAGTAAGACACGTGACTTTGATGTAAACAACGGACGAGATAAAGGACGATGTGAATTGGTGATGAAATAAAAATAATGATAACATTTCCCTTTATATAATCTTGTGCATTTTTCCGTTGTATTTTCCAAGAAAATTAATTACCAATTTTCAATTTTTCGAGATCTGTCAGATTTTCTAAATTAACTTCCGACTCGCGATTCAATTTAGCGGCTAGAGCTTCGAGTTTAAAATCTTTTAAGAACGTGTTCGCTAAATCGTGACGTACGACGCTGGAATTTGGCTTCCTGAGATCCATCGTTCCGTTCTTCAATAAATCAGAAGCTTCTGCGTACGGAGGCTCCAGGGGAGTTTGATTGGGCTCGTGGTACTCGTAATCCTTTCCATCGATCTTAATAATAAAAAAAACAACGCACACTTTCCACATTATACGAGATAAAGAGATAAGAGTGATAGTGAAAAGTGGGTCGACGAAAGAAAATATTTATTTTGTCTACGATAATTCTGGGAAATTTCTCTCAAGGGATAAACACAAAAAAAACACAAGGATTTCAAAATGTGAGCTCAAGAAAGTCTTGAAAAAAATTTGAAAAGCCGAAATTCGATTTTTTTCTTTGCTAGTTCTCTAAAATAAATAATGAACCAAAAATCACCTTCAGGGGATAGCAAGAATCAGAATCCGGTTGGCTGAGATCCCCGCAAACGACGAATGGCACGATGTATCTGACGAAAAATGACACTTTTAAACTTCGAGAACAGTGAAAGAGAATAATGAAAGTTTTAATGTAATTGTAAATTCACCTGTTGACTCCGGTCAATTCGTCAAAATTCAACGGTTCGTGAGTTAAAAGTGGATTGAGCATATGAGGTTTGTAGCCTTCGGGTGGCTTGTAATCTTGACAAACGATGAAAGCCTCTATGCTCGAATTTCTCGAGCTACTCGGCTTGGCGGTTGTCACGTGAGAGAAGAACAATTTTATCTGTGAGTACAGAAGTGATATGTCCTTGGTGCGGAATATTTTTGCTACAAATGTACCGCCCGGCCTCAGTATATGAGTCGTTATGTTCAATGCTGCTAGAAGCAGCTGTGATTGAATGTAAATGTCCATGTCGTGAAGTCCTGTAACTGGTAAATTGATTATTTCGTTAGAAAATACAATTATTATGAAAGACTGAAATATCGTTGAATCGGTGAAATTATTGTTGTGATTGATTCCATTATTATTTTCATGAATTACAAAAAAACTGATGAAAAAATGGCTAAGAATGGAGAGCAAAGTATGAAACTGATAATATTGTGACACTTTAAAATCGAATAAAAGAATATTTTAATTCTTTACCATCCGGCGCGCCGTCGCAGACTACAAGATCCGCTTGAGTATTTCCAAAATGTGCTATTATGCGTTCGGCGGTTGAAACGCTCGTTATGTCTCCTTGAATTTGTACGACTCCGTCCAAAGGAGCCATGGCTTGTAAATCTACGGCGACGATCTGGGGATCCGACGATGCCCCATCCTTGTTGTTTTCTCTGTGAGAAATGAAATTTGGTTCAGCATTCATCATGCATTTTCTGGTGGATCAATAATTCATTTTGAAAAATCGTACTTAAGCTTTCGAGATAAAACTTGGCTCCAACTTCCCGGTGCTGCACAAAGATCGACTGCTTTTGTTACTCCTGAGAACAAAAGAATGGTGCAAGTTTCGATTGAAATGACTGTTTATTGTTGTTTTTCTTTGAGCATTTATGTTGGTTTTTGGAATTAATTGATATTTGTGTGTTTGCTCACCCTTGAATATGTGAAACTCTCTGTCAATCTGTAAAAGCTTGAATGCGCTTCTTGCTCTCCAGCCTTCCTCTTTTGCTCGTCTATAGTAAATGTCACGTTTGTCCTTCGAAGTTTTACCCATCGTCAATTCATGAAATTCACTTCACACGTCAGATTTTCTTTTTTTTTCGACTTATTTAACAATTGGGATAATCTTGATTTTTTCGAGGTTATGTATATCGCGTATTTTTTATCTAGGGTCTGGATATAAACTTTTCTTTCTCTTTCTCCCGCCTGTTTACCTCGATGTCGGGCATGTGACGGATGGACATCAATAACTTCGATATGTACTTCTTCCAGCCACGAGGAGAGCTTATTGTTGAGCGGTAAAGAACTCTGCAGTCAAATTAACGACTGAATAATTGTTTTTTAGATAAGATCAAAATTCAAGGATGCTGAATTCATTCTCATGATCCTCTCTATCGATATCGCGTATCAATAATCCATTACGATAATTTTTTTCATTGTCCCATCTTAGTTTTTATTAGTCAAAATTGAACACTGATTTGACTCCACATAATTTCACCCCATGAAATGTGAGGTTAGCTTTCTTATAGATTTAGTCGGCAGAGAATCGAATTATCAAATGAATAAACGAGTTACTTCTAAATTTTCAAGATTTTTATTAGAATTTTTATAGCTCAACTGTAGAGCACATCGAAATTAAAAAAAAAAAATCGATCACACACTCGTGACAATTTGACAGGTCATAAAGCAGCTGTTCGAAGGTTGCCATATGTGAAAACCAGCTGTTGAGCAGCGCGGAATTATTTTATTGAAAAGAGATGCAAAATACAAATTAAAATTTGTAATCCAAACCGAAAAACGATTTGTGCGACGAGTTTGAATGCGGAATTGCAGAAATAGAAAATGTCTTTATTTACGTCGATAAATTGTGCAACGCGAGCACATTGATAAGTGCTGATAAAAACTGGAAATAGTGAAATAGACGATATTGCGCAAGTTTCGCATACAGTCTTGAAACTTTGTTTTTTTTTCTATCGAACAAAAATAGTAAACTGTCAATGTTAAGCGTCCCGAAGACGGGGCAAGTGTTTTTTTTTTCTTCAATTCTACATCGACGAAAGAACAAATTTCCAGGAAAATTTTAATCGAAGAATTGGAGTGGGGAGGGAAGATGGAGCGAGAAAAAGAGCTTTCGGGGAGAAATACTGGAGTTGGTGGCGCGCATATTACGCGGGTTGACACTTCAGTATCTCATTCACGACTGGCAAGTTTGGATGTGCGCGATTTTTCAATAAGATTGACGAGTTCTCTCGTCGTTGAATTAACTTAGAAAACGCCAACAAATATATTTATCAAAAAAAAAAAAAACGAACGAAATTGCCATTATCTGCCAAATTTGTAGAAAAAAAATCGGAGCACAATAAATAAATGATTGAACAATAAGCTGATATGGATGTCCCGTCACAAGGTACAGTGAATTCACGTTTATACGAAAAAGGAGAAAAAAAAAACGCAAAACGAAAATAAACTAATAAATTATGGACTTGACACGGTATTTTAAACGCGCTTACTGAACTGATATTTTTTTATCGTTCTTAGAGTCATAAATAGTCGCTTCAACATCTTCATGTCTAATTGTTTCGCCAGTGAGGCAAATTAAAATTCATCAAAGAAATAAAACTTTCGGCCGATTAATAATTTTTGACAGTTTTTTTATGTCTATCGATTTTCGAATATAAAATACATGTGAGTCAGTGTATCCTCGGCTAGGAAATTGCTACAACGTTTTCCGCTCAACGTGCTATCTCGTCAAATTTCGTTCACAATTGTGTAAACACTCACGTATATATACACACGAAAATAAAGGTACAAAATATTTCGTAAATGAATTGTGAATCATTCTGTTTGCCAGACAACTTGTTATTTCGTATTATTCAATCAAAATAGACACTTTAAAATCGATTTTCTGATTTCTTCGAACAATAGTGATGAATATTCTTCGAGTGCATCGATCGAGGAACCAGATAAAGATTGTTAATTTCGATTTTCATTAAAACGTCAAAAAGAGTCAAATTCAATCGATTTGTCACGACGAAATATTTCGTAAATGGAATGTTCGTTTTTGAATATTTCTCGACCGCACGCAGGGGACGAGATAAGAACTACGTTTTTTTTTTTTTTAACTTACAATCACGTATTTATTTACGATAAGAAATGATTCGATCGAATCTACGGTTAATTCAATCAATAAAATAATTGTCAATTTTCACTCGAAATTCCACTTTTTCTCAACTAAAAATCAATATTGACCGCCTGATATAATATATATATAATTGTGTTACGTTATGTAGGTCAGGTACACCGAGTTCAACAGCCCTCGATTCCGATTGTAAACTTGATAAAAATAAGAATACATTCTGTCACCTGTTGTGTCAATAATTCGATGGCTAATCAGTAAATCTACACTTTGATCTTTACAAATATGTTCGATAAAAAAAAATAGCTTGCTTGATCTTAAAGAATTTAATTTATCAGGGGTTTGATTATAATTGAAGTAAAGATCAAAATTTTCCTCCCCAATCATAATTAACATTATTTAACTCTAAATATACTTTCATTAAATTAATTATACGATTTGTTTCAAGAATAAAGCAAAAAATTAATTATTCTTGATATAATAATCAATTTAATTAATATCGTATCGAGTTATCATTGAATCCTCAATTCAAATTCGATTCTCATTTAAAAAATGAAAGGTTCGAATGTCCATGTAATTATCAATCATAATTTGAAACACGCCTGACCTTGACCACAACGCGACTTTGATATTTTTGCTCGAGTCTCATAAGCGCCTATGAAGTCGAGGTTAATGAGGATATACACGTCGCTACTCTTGCTTATTTCGTAAAAGATCTATTCGCTTGCAGAATTTCAATTGTTTTTAGTTCCGAACTGTTGTTTTCTCCCGTTGAGATCGAAGGCCTCCCTTGAATTTGTGTGTTTGCCGTCCGTGGCATACATTTGAGTTCGAGTAAGAGAAAATTTTGTTGCGGATGTCCGGAAGCGAAAACTGAAAAAAAAATGAATAAAAAATTCAGAAAAACTCTCAGAATCTCTCGATTAAATTTTTTTTTTTTTTTTCTCGAGACTCTCGTACTTGACATTCGTTTTTGTAAATTAATTAACCAATTCGAATGATCAGCGTTGACGTTACTGCTCAATTGAGATTAATACCGTCTTCATGTTTAATTATTACAGTCTATTCTCGTAAATGTTCTTGAGAATGAGAGAACTGTTGATGATCAATCGATGATTCGAGTGTCAATATGTTACTAATTCAAATGTATTTGTATTCGAGCACAACATTTATGCAGAATTGCATATTGCCTCGTTCCTCTTTGACGAAGCCTCTTGATTGGTTTATTATAATTTTTGAAAACACGTTTGAATCTTCATTACTTTTTTTTTTTTTTCTATCACATTATCGAGCAAGATAACGGATTATTTTACAAGGCTATTCATTCGTTACGGAGACAATTTTTTAATCGTGGAATATTTTCTCCTACAACGAGAAAAAAAAACGACCCGGAACTCACTGCTTTTCGTTTTTTTAATTTGTTTTAAATTAATCATTTTTTCATTCAATTTTCTTGCTCTTGACTCGGAAGAGTTTTTTGAATACGAGCCTCCGAATCGTAGACTCTTTCGAGCTGCTTTTTTAATCGTTTGTTTTGATTTTGGAAAAATAAAAACAGCTACAAAATGTGCAGAGAGCGATACAGGATCGGAGGATCGCACAGCCAAAATAGTGAGATGGCGAAATATAATAGCTTTTTGGATACTCGGACTGTGCAACAATTACGGCTACGTCGTGATGCTGAGCGCTGCACACGACATTCTGGAATCGAAATTCAGTGACGATGTAAGATCAGACTCGAGCTCTCGAGATCTGCGTTGCTCAGCCATTCATTTTCCTTCTGTAATTATAAAATAAAACGTTTTTACTCATTCTATATAGAAGCACACGGAGACATCGGTCGTTAACGCAACAATCACAGATCCTACGTCACGTCAATGCAACACGGTATCGACGGGAGCTATTTTATTGGCGGATATTTTGCCTTCTTTGACCATCAAACTCATGGCACCGTTTTTGCCATTTTTTGTCAAGTGAGTACGAGCATTATACTTGCACGAAGAAAAAATGAAAAATTTTACCAAGAAAATAAAATACCAAGAAAAATCAAATTCTCAGACTCAAATTAATTTGAAAATGTGGAACTTTTTTTCTCGAATATCGTTAAAATTGAAAAACAAGAGATGCTGGTTTCAAAATTTAAACTCCACGAATATCAAGCAATCTGTAAATCAAATTTTTTTGATTGATATCGAATTGAATTGAATTTGTGAATGATTGTCGGTTGTGGAAAATCGTTCGATTGCTTTCTGATTAACGTTTAATTAAAAATGTTTTTTTTTTACAGTATCCGTATGGCCACGTGCGTGGGATTATCGATACTGAGCTTCTTAGCAGTTTCATTCGGCCAGGTTCAATGGGTGACGATAATGGGTGTTGTATTGACGTCTATTTCGTCAGGATTCGGTGAAGCAACGTTAATAAGTCACAGTCATAAATACGGAAGAGATGGAATAACGGCGTGGTCATCGGGGACCGGAGGTGCTGGAATAGTCGGTGCATTTTCTTACGCCGCTTTAAGGGCGGTGATGTCAACCGAACAAGCGCTTCTGATAATGCTCGTTGTACCGGTTGCCCAAGCAGCTGCATTTTGGTTCATCATGATTGAACCCCACGACAGTAATTTAGTCGCGAAATATGCTCTCGAGAGTCAAGAAGAAATAATCAAAGCTCCAAAGAAAACTATTCATGAGAAATTCAGTCTGGTACCGACCGTCGTCAAATACATTGTGCCACTCGGACTCGTTTATCTTTTCGAGTATTTCATCAATCAGGGATTGGTAAATATTTGCTCCTAATGCTCTCAATTCTTTTCTTCGATTTTATTGAAAATTCACTTTTATGTCAAGTTGCTTGACAGCATTTTTTTTTTTACTGAGATTTTCGTAATGAGAAAGTAGATTTTCAGCACGAATTGATGGGATTGATTAGAATTTTTTTCTCCAGTTTTCATTGAAAATTATTTGTGTATCGATTTATCTTTTCTGCCAGACCATATTTTGTTTGACTGCGTAAAAAATGTTTTCAGTACGAGTTGATACAATTCGATAATATTTGGTTGACTCACGAGGAGCAATATCGATGGCTTCAAGCTGACTATCAAATCGGCGTTTTTATTTCACGCTCCTCAGCTGGATTCGTCACGTTCAAACGAATTTGGCTCATGGCACTTTTTCAGGTAAGAAACGAGCATTTTGTTATTGAATCTCTCCAAGTTTGACAAATTTTCAATCGATTTGAAATATTTTTTTCGAAAACTTACAGCTGTTTTTATTACTCACTTTTCATGATTCTTTACTTCGTATATAACGAATGTGTCTGTTTTTTTTTTTCAGTTTATCAACGTCATTCTGTTCCTGAACGAGAGCATTTTCTTTTATATTCCAAATATCTGGATCATTTTTGTCCTCGTTTTGTGGGAAGGTCTTCTTGGCGGTGGTGCTTACGTAAATACGTTCTACAAAATGACAGAAGAGGTATAAAATAAAAGCACAAAAAGTAAAATTCAAGAGTGAAAAACAAAAATTGAAACAATAAAAAAATTGGGCTCAATCCTGCAGGATTTCATTTTGGCAGAACTTAAAATTGTCAAAATGGAAAAAAGAAGGCAACGAAATAGTTAGAATAACGCGAATTATAAATTCTTGAGCTCGATATAAAATTCGTACCAAAAGATATTTACCATTTTACCATAATTCCAGGTACCGTCGAACGATCTCAAAGTCTCACTGGGAATCGTGAGCATGTCGGACTCGTTGGGAATCGCGTTGTCCGGTTGGATATCGATAATGGCGCACACAGCGATATGCAAATTGCCAAAACCAATTCGATGATGCTAGCGAAAAATGTTGTTCGTAGCTCTGGATTTGCGAATTGTACGGATGGACGATCGACTGCCCTCGGATCGCACGTGACCGACCATGTCGACGGTAAATCAACGGAAAATAAAAAACAAAAACAAACGGAAAAAAATAACACGAAGAAAAAGTAAAATGTACATAAAATTATAATGGAACAAAGATATAACGAATCGTAAATTACTTTTCAAAGTACAAATGTAAAAATTACGAAAAAAAAATCAACGAAATTGAAGTAGCACTTTAAGAGAATGCAAACGAAATGAAAATCTTTTGAGAAACGTCAAAGCCAGTTCATTTCGAAAGCAAAATTGAAATAAAAACTATTTTTCTATTCGATCACTGATATTCGGCAGTAAAAAAGACACGAGTGTGAATAAAATTCTTGGCTCTTTCTTTCTCCGAACAAAAATATATTCGTTTACTAAAAGCCTAAAACAATTTTAAAAACTTGCAACTGAAATTTGCATTACAAAATTCTTAACATATCGTCGAATCACATTTTAAATAATTTTCAGTATCTTCAATATTCCAAAATCCTTAGTATAAGTGTTTTGTATATAATACAAAAATGACAATACAGTATAGAATAATAGGCTCGATTTGTGCGATGATTGTTAAAAATATAAAAATTTAAGAATTACAGAGAAATCATTTTTCTCGTTCTGTCCCTTCGATCAATTTTACACAATTTTTTTTTGCAAATATTTTCTCATTCCTTTCACGTTTTTTCACTCTCGAAATTTTTTTTTTCTACCTTAGCCTGATATGTAAAAAAATGTCTATGCATTTTCTGTCCTTCTCTCTTTTTTTTTTGTCGAACACTGAATAGAATTTTCTCGATTTCGCATTTTAATTGTCATTCATAGGAACCTCGTTGATTATTGTTATTATATTAATATTATTATTATTATTATTGTTGTCGTTAATTGTATGAGCGTAATAATTATTTGGAAATTAGTCGTATTGGCACACTCGATTCTTTCCCTCCCAAAAAGGTTCCACAAATCCTTTCGTTTTTAATCATCATTTTTACGTATTGGTTTAATGCTTTTGTTTATTTTTTTTTTTTTGCGATAATCCCACGTTGCCGTTTTCCCTGAGAATCAAGCACATCGGTCGAGTATAAGCTTACCTGATTCCTCGTACTCTTGTCGCGATAGCCACATTTGTTGGAACGAACCGAGCGAACTCAATATCGAACCGCCAATCCAAGCTCCGTAACGTCTCTCGCTCGAACTGTTCGCACTGATTATCTTCAGTCTCATGCTCTGCCACCAAAACGTCATCAAAAAATGAGTATGTTTATGAAGAAAAAATCATATTTTTCAGAAACGTTCTCCGGTTTATTAAATAAGATAATTCATTGCAAACGTTACTCAAAATGCTCGTTTTTGAACACGAAAAACCTTTCTGCAACTGCCCCAATAGTTTTACAGAAATAATTGTTTTAATGCTTCTCTTCAAGCCTTTTGATGTTATGGAATTAAAACAATAATTGCAAGTTGGAAAATAATTACCGGCGGTGTTTTTGTGATTAGATCCCTGTTGAGACGGTCGCTGAATCCTTGCAGACAAGAATTTCCTCCTGTCACGACTACGCTTCCGTACAAGCTCTGCAAACGATTAAGAAATGTGATAAAATTATTTTTTCTTTAAAATATGAAAAATGTGATCAATTTTTGATTTGTTAGAACAAAAATTATTTAGTGATCAATTCATTCGTTTATTCCTCCATTTTTTTTTTAAATTTTGAATACTTTTGTTCAGGTTTTATTTAATTTTATTGATTTACCGGTCGAACGTCCATATCGCACATGCCAACGCTCGTTGTAACGAGTGGACCAACGCCGAGGATGCTCGCTCCGACGCCTTTCACGTTGCTAGGATCGAAAAGTGCTTCTGGAATCATTAACCTTATCGAACCGTAATCGTCGTTGTAGCCCGTTGGAAATTCGTAACGTTTCATTGGCAACGCACTCGCCATGTCCTCGTCGTAAGGTCCGTCGGATACTTGCAGACAATTCATCTGAAAATCTTGAATCAGCTCGCGCACCATGTACGACAACCAGGAAGACGTTGGCGTTGGACCTGATTTTCGAATCCAACGTGGAGTTTCACGTTCTCGTACAATTTCTGAAATTTTTTTTTATTCAAATGAAGGAAAATCCAAGAAATTTTCTTAATTTAGTATTTTAAATTGAAAATTCACATTAAAAAGTAAAATTTTGATCATATTAAATGAAAAAGTTGAAAGTAACTAAACGAAAGTAAATGGAAGTTTAAAAATAATTGAAAAACCTTTGCTAGCGACCAAACAAGCGGGCACAAGTTCGACGTTTTTGTCCTCGAAAAATTGTCTGCATTGCATGGTCAAAAAATCGCCACCGAGTGGACTCTTGACGATTCCTTGAGTAATGACATAGCCGTCGTGTACGGGAACAGCGCTCGTGTGAGTCGCGCCGCTGTCGACAACCATAGCGGTCGATCTGCCGTTCGCGTAAGCTGCCAAAACTGCATTTTTGCAAATATACATTGCAGGAACGTTGAATTTTTCGAACATTAATTCGAGCAATTTTTCACGCTTGACTCTCGTGTTCCAAGGACATTCGGTCATCAAAATTGGATGATGCTCCGGCCATGCGTGAAGACGCTGCTTGTACGTGTATTCGGCCAAACGCTCGAACATGTCCCAATCTTCTATCATGCCATCTTTCATCATGCTCACTATCTCCATATCTGAAAAAAATGAAAAACAATTTGTAAATCCGTTCAACGGTGGAAAAAATGACGATCTTTCGGAATTATTCATTCTTACAGTTTGCTTTATAATTCTTGGATGATCTTTAACTGTAAAAGGTACCAACTAAAAAAAAAATGAAGCAATGAGAATAGAAAATTCGTTTGACAGTTCAAAACACTTTTTTTTTCTTTTAAATATTGAATTTAAACTTGGTTTTACAATCTTTGAACTTTTCTTGAATTTTTTGAATCCTCAAACATTAGGCTTGGAATACCCCGGGCAAAGTATGAGTTTAAAAAAAACTGTTCTTGTTTTTTTCATTTTGTTATATTTAGTAAAAAGAATTTTAAGAATTCTGCATGTTAAGGGGTGATGTTGTTGATACGATATTCAATTTGCTCTTTCAAAATTGTTCAGTTTTTCAAATTTTATTACTATTTTGAATTTAAATCTTACGAATTATTGATTTTTCGATACCTTTATAAATTTATTGAAGTTTTTGAATCTTGGTTTCATAAATTTTGTTTGCTCTTTTTTGCTGCAATTTTTTTGTTTGTTTTTGATTTTGTTGCAATTATTATATTATTTCTAGACCTGTCATTTCTCACTAATTATAAAACGTAATCCAAGAGAGAAAATGTATTCCGTGTTACAGTAAATAATTTGTTTCGTAAATAAATTTCACGAAAAAACGATATTTGTCAAAAAAAAAAAAAAAAAAAAAATTGAATCCTCAAAAACCCTTGTTTACATTATCAAATAAATACGTCTGTCAAAACAGCCGGAAGTTGGAATAAAGTGATGATCGTAGTACCTTTGCGTCGTACTTGAATAGCGGTAACGTCGATGTTGTATCGTTTTTTAGGGGGTTGTCCGGGTTCGTTGATTTCCATGGGATCATCCCAGACTCCGAGGCTGGTAGGAATTTCAGCTTTGGGGCTGTCCTCACCGCCATAACCGACTCGCAAGCTTTGATGGCCAACGTCGAATATAATCGCACCGACTTCATCTGTCACGAGAAAGATTACAAAGAGATAAAGCTCAGTAGATCATACACGAGTGCTTCGTTCGCATACGAATCGTTCCATCTTTTATCTTAAAACTTTTTGCCAAAACAATTGAAACGAGGAAAAAAATTAAAAAAAACACCGGCTTTTACCTCCGCCGTAAACACCGCCGCTCATAGTATCTGAAGGATAGAAAAAAACGCGGCTCGCGCATGCGGTAATCCGTTGTCCGAATCCCCAATGCATTATCATCATCCCTGCGCGCGCGCGAAATCGCGCAACCCTCTCGCTCACGGTCGTACATACAGGTCTGGAAACGACAGTAGCATTGCATAGGCAGCATGTGGGCCTCCTAATGTCCAAGCTTTTTTTTCTCACCGCTGCCACGGCATGGCGCTGTGATAGGGGGATGTTACAAGCTATATACAGGCCTAATTTAAACCGTAATGTTCTCTCTTCACGTGTTCTCGATATTTATTTCGTCAAAAATTATATGGACGTGAACTTGGCCGTCCGAAATAAACTTTTCAAAAGTTTTCTGATTTCAATCGTTTGTAGAGTATTGTGAGAACAAAATAAACGCTTGTGAGATGAGTTTATCGCGAAAAAATAAAAAATAAAAAGTAGCGTGAAGTTAGCCCGCCCATTCTACTTTTTTAAACCAAATGAGTCTAATTGTACGTAAATCAATGCGAAATCGTTTGTAGAACATGAATATTACAATAAAAATGTTTGTAAGACGCATATTTTTATGAAAAAGAAAAAACAAAATTTGCACAAGTTTTTCCGAACCAGTCAAGGAAACTGGTGTGTGCCATACGGGTCGCAACTGATTTTTGAAATGCTAAAAACGATAAAACTGATTCATAAATGCGAAAGTATATGGATGGTCTGTTGAACTGATTCAGATGTTACCCCTGCTGGTCTATTCCTAAATTTTATTTTATGAGGGATTATATAAGAATATTTTGGAATGTTAAAATGGAAAAATTCTACAGACCAAAAAAAATACAGTATTCATTCCTCATTTCATCAATCAATCCACGGTCAGTAAGAGAAAAAACATTTTATCCTTTAAAGATTAACGATTGAAATGGAAATCGAATTCTTTCAAAAATAATAGTTCAAATCAAAGAAAGCCCAACAGTTTGATACTGAAAATTGCTATGCACAGAAATGAAACCAATAAAAATGATGGAATTATGTACTCACTCGTAGATGTCTTGTTCCCCTCCTCAATAACGAACCTACCTTTGGCAAAACCGAAAAGTCCGCAATTCCGAAATAGTCCGCACAGTTAATATCCACTGCTTCCGTTGCAGGACACTCATTGCAGTTGATTAATTTCCACTCGATTTTTCCCAAATCCTGCATGAATCTGAATTCAGACGAGCAGCAGCAGCGTCGTTTTTCCAACGTTGAAAACGATAGTTCATCATAGTTCAAAATTCAAATGCACTAATTCACACAACACCAATATTAACTTTTTACACTTCCGAGATAGTAAACGCGTGATTAAGACGTCAAAATTTTATTTAATTTCCACGTCAACGAACTCATGCACGGAATAAAAAAATCCATTCAATATTTCTTTGTTCCGCTAACTCAAAAAATGTATTTTTCTTGTGGCAATAAACTTTCTTTTCGCAATTGAATACGGTCGGTGACGAGTGACAGAAAGTGTTATGGCAACTGGTGCCACAGTTTCGTGGAAAATCGTGCGTGCTCACGTGGGTGCACGCGTGCACGGGCGCTTGCGTTCTATTGTACTATAGCAATTGCGATAGTAAAAACTATTCGCAATGCTGTACAATAGCTGCGGTTATACAAGCCTTGCGTGCATTGCGTTGCGTTGCACCGTTTGCAGCATCCGGGTTATATGCATGGACCTTGCCTGCGCGACTTCGATATGCGATACAGAAACTGTATCGCGTTCGGAAACAGCAAACTACAGAGTAGATTTATAGCTTTCGTTCCGTCATTCTTGCCGACAATCCCATGGCTTTACGGCTTGCGTGCGTTTGGTGCTTTGCGTTGCGTTGCGCGACTCGCATGTATGGTTGCATCTTAGCTCCGCTTGCGAACACGCGTGCGTGCGAGCATACACACGATTTCCGAAACTGTAACACAGCCGTCACTAGACTGTCTGTCACTCAAAGCCCTTACTCACGATGTCATTAATCGTGATTCGCTCAAATATTCAAAATAATTCATCCTATAATTTAGCACGAAAAATAATATCGTGGGCAAGAGGCTTTCCTATCGACTTGTCGAATATCGCTTGCGAGAAGAAAACTCATTGACAAAAGAAAAAAAAACATTGAAAATTCATTACGATTGACAATAAACGAGCGAATTGTGTTTTACGACCCTAATATTATTTTCATAGCGTTTTCGTGCATGGTTCGTTTTCGAGAAATCGCGCATATTTTTAAGCTCTTATTTTCGTGCATTTTTTATTTTCAAAAATCGCGCACATTTTCAAGCTCTAATTAACGGAAATTATTACGGCGATAAAAAATTATGTAAAAATTATAGATTTGGATAGTTTTAATAATAAAAAATTTTATCACGATTTTCCGTTTTTTTATTATCCATCGTTGTATTTTTATTTGGTTTAACGACAATTCAGACCGTTTAAAGTATTTTATATAAAGATTTTCGTCATTAACCGGTTCTTATTCCGCACTCTGTTTTATCAATTTCGTTGCAATCAACGAACGATAATGCGCGGTATTGCACTAGCCGACCGATACTAATGAAACTCTCTCCGCGCGCGCTACTTGCCGCCCCGCCCCGCGGCCCGCGGGCGACTGAACGAACGCGAGTCCCTCACTCGCTCCCTCCTTGCCCCGCGCATGATCCAGTTCTCGCGCCTGCCCCTTCCAGTCGCCCCGGCGTGAGCTCTCCCCACCATCCCCGCTACGGAACGGCTTAGCAGGCCAAGCGCGAGAGCGCGTAAACGTAAACACAGAGTCGAGGCTCCACGAATATAAACAAACCAAATAACAAGCTAGGGACATTCATTCGCCAATATTTAGCGATTACATTTTTGTGCACCCTATGAATATTCGTTCAGTAATATTTTATAACAATTCAACAACGTTTTATTCTCTCGTTTTCCCAACGCATAAAAATGCCGGTAACAAAAAAAAAGACCGTCAATCGAATTTCATTCGGTTTTTTTGAATCTAGGAAGATTTGTTCCCAGAAAAGTCCGCACCGAAACTTTTATTTTTTTATTTTTATTTTTTATTTTTTCGTGACAAACTCATTTCACTAACGTTTATTTTGTTCTCACAATACTCTACAAACGACACACAAACGATTGAAATCAGAAACCTTTCGAAAAATTCATGGCGCGGAGCCAAATTTACACCTCTAAAAATTATTCGTGTAACAATTTAAAAATCTTTAATAAATTGATTGCATTAAAATAACGAAATCCTGTGCGGTACCTCACTACAAAACAGGGTATAAATCGAATCAAGAAAAGCGAGCTCTGTTTTTTAAGTGCCAAAAAACCCAGAACGTTTTAAAAAGTGGCAGGCAAAAAAAAAAATCTGTCAAGCGACTGGCTAAAAATTAAAAGTAGTTTCAAAACATCTACAAGAGTTTGTTTTTGGTTTTTCCCGAACACGTTCTCCTGCTTGATCCCGGTCCTATGTCTATCATAAAACTCCACTTGTGCTTTTTTATTTTTATTTCCCTGAATTAACGATTTTAACGAAAAACAATAATGATTTTCATACGAAAAAATTATAATGGAGAGTGCATGTACTGTGCCCAAGAGACATATGGCTGTCTCTTTCGCACACAACATCCCTTTTCCAATGCGCACCATGCGGCCAAACATGGAAGCTACAAACACTGGACGTTAAGCGACCCATCCCCCACCACCGTCGTTTTCAGACCTGTATGTACGACCGTGTCCCTGATGCATTATCATTATCATCCCCGCGCGCGCGCGAAATCGCGCAACCCTCTCGCCCGAATCCACGCATGCGCGCGCATCCACTTCGATCGACCTGCCATCTGGCGGAATTTTTCGTTTCAACCCGCTAAATTCAAACGTTACTCCGGATAAAAAGCTCCAATCGACCTCGGGCGTGACCTCGGGACTTCACGAATTACTCTGTCCCGATACCTACACACTGGGACTGTGAGACCCTGATGCGAATTACATTATTTTGGGAAAAATGGTGAGTTTTCCGGCTTTTTTAGACTGTATTTTCTGGGATTTATGGTTAGAGATTTTGGTAGTAAAAACGAAAATTCTTATATCGGAATCAATATTGTATATTTTACAAAGTAAATAGAATACAAATAATCTACATAGTCGACTAAAACACAAAAGTGTCGAATCCGTGTATTTCTTGTTTTGTTTTTTTCTTATAATCTGATTTCCCTTTAATTTTCTTTCTTTTTGTTCAATTTCTTCTTCTCGTTTTATATTTCTTTTTTTTCGGGTTTCTTTTTTTTTCTTCTTCTTTTCTCTTTTTAATTTCAACCTTTCGTCGCATTCATTTAGCCACTCGGTAAATCATTTATTATCATAAAGTATATACGATATATCAACAGGAGATAGAGATGAGAGATAGAGAGACCGTTTGTGTTTGTGTGTGAGTGTTTTGGGATTGTTGGCTTTTTCGTTAGTTTTTTTTTCTTCATATTTCAGATGTAATAACGATATCGTTCGTTCGTTATTCTCGTAAATTTGAGACTCGAAATAAAAAATTGGTTTGATCGAACGGTGGCTGTGCTCGCTCGTTAATTATTATTTTTTTTTTCTTCTGATTAATTCTCAATGACGTTTTTTCGAATTTTTCGTTTCGTCGTTTGTCTCGTTCGTTTTGTTCGGTTTTTTTTTCGAAATATTTGAACTCGTCGAGGAGAAACACAATTTTTGTTTTTATTCTTTGGTAAAACTGTCTTTTTTTTATTTTTTTATTTTTTGACTGTTTGTTGCTCTTTTGCTTTGGAAAGGATGAATGAAAAATGTTGAAAATCGGAATTGGCATTTTTTTCGAGAAGGAAGACAGGGCAGGGGAGAGAGAGAAGGGAGTTTTAAACGCTTTGACATTTATTTACACCGCAATAACGAAGTCACGAATATGTCGCTGGCTACCGCCGCGTGGACGACCACGATCTAAATCGCACTCGGCCTCGCTTAACTCATGCGAGTCGGTGAACCCCGTGGGTGGGTCCAACTTGGGGATGAACAGGTTTCCCGATCCATCACCACGCTCCTGCTCCCTGCCGAGACAGCTCGACTGGTGCTTGGAATTGCCAGGCCTGGGGATTGTCCCGAAATTTGAACGGGCCTCCTCGGTATGACGCGCCAACTGTAACATCCTTCGAAACAAAAACGAAATTTTTTATTTTTTTTTCCACTGAACTAATATTCATTCGTATTTTTATTTTTTCCCTTCAATTTCGTCAATCAATTTAAACCGGCTTTAGCTAATTCCAAAGTTCATTTTTACATGGTTTATATACCAATTATTTTATTGATTATTATTTATTATCAAAATTTCGAGAAAATTATTTTAAAAAAATTGAATTTATTCACGAAAATATGTATAAATCTCGTGATTTTTTGAATGATTTTTTTCGAAGAATTTCGAAAAATTTTCTCACTTGGGTCGTCCCCGTCCAGGAAACGATTTTCTCTCAAAAATCGGTGAGGGTTCTGTAGACGTGCTAGATTCTGGTCCATGGTACAGGAAGTCTAAAACAAAAGTTAAGAAAAAAAAAAAGAAATGTAACGAGATAAAAATATTGAGAATTGAATGAATGACAACAATGATATCGATTTTATCGCTAAGCCTAATTGAAACTACCTAAAACGTCGCACTAATGAATCGGTATACCAGGGAAAATCCACCAAAACCCTGAATCGCGTACCATCGTAAATCAATCAGAGATCGAGCATTCGTTCATATCCATCGATTTGAATCGGAGAATCGAGTGATTTTGGTCGTGCATTTCTTTTTTTTGTTTAAGTTTTTGTTTTTTTTGTTTTTTTTTTTTGATAATATTAAAATAATAAAAAATCGATAAAAAAAAAATGCATAAATGTGCAAAAATAAAAAAAAATAATAAAACGAATAAACGGGGGGGAGGAATTGTACAAAAATTGGGTGGCGTACTGTGGACACGGGGATCGGCTGCGAAGGCCGAGTGGTGCGAATCGACGAGGTGATTGGAAGACTCGGTACGGCTGCTGGTCCCGACTTCCGTGTCGCTGTCCGAGCCCAGGGTGTCGTACTCCTCCGACTCGGACTTGCCCTGTGCGAGCTTGTGCGTTTTATGCAACGGCGCAGAGTACGAACGGCCTCCGCGAACCTTAGTGTACCGGTTGCAATCCGACTGCAATCAGACGGAATTTATTTCCTTTTTTTTTCTTCTTTCTCTATGTGTCTCAAAATCTTGTGTGTTTTTTTTTCTTTTTTCATTTTTTCTTTTGCTGTTAAGACGAATTTTGATCGTTGCGTTAAAAAAAGAGAAAAATGGACTTTAGAAATGGAATCTAATTGAAGTTGGAAAAATTGTTTTTTTTTTTTTTTTAGAAATTTTCAATAATTTTGATCTTCAGTGATTTTTCAATTGAACGAGATCATTTTGATCGTCGGTAGAAAAACTTTGAAGTTAAATTCCACGAGCTGTTTTCATATTTTTCGAATATATTTTTTTTTTTTCGCTCAATTACTCTGCTCGATCGATTGCGATAAAGTATTCTGTTTGTTTTGTCTCGTTATTTCAACATCGGAGGGTATTGTCAAGTTAAAATAATGTTGAAAAAAAAATGAAAAAAAAAAAGAAAGGGTCGACGTTTTTTCGACGTTTTTATCTGTACTCTAAAATACATACGGAACGCACTAGAGATTTGGTTTTTATATCGTTACTCGTGTTGTTACTAGTTCCGTGATGTTTTAGCTGAATGAAATTTATTTGCGATTGGCCTGCGAAACGAAGCAAGGGGGGACCAGCAGTCGGTTTTTCATAGAACGATGAATTCTCTGTCTCTCTGTTTTTTTTTGTTTTGTCCCTTCGCTACTTGACACGTGAGTGATAAAAAAAAATATGTATATATATAAAAATAATATACAGTGAATATAACGAAAAGTAGAGAGATAAAAAATGAGGAAAGAAAAAAAAATGAATAGCGTTCGCTAAAAATAAAAGCTACTTCGATGCACTCGTGCTACGGTGATGATCGGATGGATTTTGTCGCTAATTTTTTCGATGGATTTTTCATTTCCTCTTTCTAAATTCTCCTCTTAATCATGATTCAGCCTCATTCTTAGGATAAATCAAATCTAATCTCATACTCTCTCATTCACTCGTGGATAAAACATTCCTGATTTTTTTTCTTCTTCTTCTTCTCTCAAACCGAACATTTCTCTCTCGGCGAAATATCGAAAGCAGCTATTTTTCTCGTACTGCCAAAATCACGCGAACAAAATTATCTTCTCGAAGTATTTTGCCTTTTTTTTTCTTTCTTTCTATGTACCTCACGCAGTTGCAGTGTATCCGCACTCGATTGACGCGGATCGTGATAAACGAACGTCTGCAATGGTGCCGCTGACTCACAGCGACTGTCACCACCAGCTGGCACACTCTCCTTCAGTTGAAACGTCGCGTACGGATAAATGTCCTCGGAATATTCTGTAACAATGTTTTATTATTATTATTTTTTGAATTCCTTTACAATTTTTCTCGCGATTCATGAATTTTTACTTTTCAATTTTTTTTTTCGTGTCATTTTATTCAATTTTTTTTCTCTTATCGCTTGATTTTTACAGACCATTTTTGACAGATTTCTTACTGTGATTTTTCTTTGATGCTGCAATTTTGAAATTCTTACCAGGTATTCTTTCGAGGGTGCCCATTTCGTGGATGGGCGATCGGAGAGGTTTGAGCACAGTAGCGTAATATTGCTCTCGTTGTTCCATGTTTTGTTTATTGTCCAGGGCTGCGGCGGTTTGAGCATCGTGAAGACTGGCAATGTCTCCCAATAAAGGACCTTTTCCGACGAAAAAAAAAGAGAACAAACATTTTTTTAAATGTTTTTTTTTTTTTGTAAATTCAATATAAAAACGAGTGAAACGATATTTATGAATGAACTGACGTTTTCTGAAGCAGTAAAAAACAGCCCCGGCGGCAGCGATAATAGCGAACGAGCTTAGGATCAGAGGAACGATTAATTTGAGATCCGAATAGACTGGCGTTTGTTGAGGAACGTAATGATCGATCTCGATGGCTGGCACGGTTGAAGTGCTGTGAGGTTGGAGCGTCGTTATTTTGTATTCGGCGCTGGATGAGCCTGCGTTGTTGTGAGCACGGACACGAATCTCGTAAGTCGTGCCGGGTTGAAGTTCGCTGAGGGTGTATGATCTTTGGGGCTGAAAAAGTGACGAAATAAATAAAAAAATTTAAACATTTATTTTCTCTCGTTTCTTCTCAATGAAAATTTGGTGAATTTTTTTTCTTCAGATTTTTCAATATTACTTCAATGTTATTTGAGACGAGAGTCCAAAAGTCTTCCTTGTTGCGTTTGTACTCGAGTTCGAAGTACGTGATTGGACAACCGCCGTCGTTCCAGGCGCTCAAATGTATAACGATCCAGGAAACATTTACGGTTATAAAACGATCGCCGTTGGTAGGTGAATTTTCAGGCTTCGAGCCATCGGTCGTTGCGTTTATAGTCTCGCTCGGTTGTCCCATACCGATACGATTGTAAGCCGTCAAATAAATTTGATAATCGGTACCGCACCACAATTTCGATAATAGATAACTGTTGATTTTTTGTGACAATTTAACTTCTTCCCATTCGCCAAATTTTCTCTTGTAATGTAGTATGTAACCGCGTATCGAGGCACCACCGTCGTCCGCGTTTTTCCATTGAACGCTTATCGAATTACTCGTCGCACTTGTCGCGTGCAAAAGTGGCTTCGCCGGTGGTACTAACACGAAAACAAAGAAAAAATAACACGATATTAAAGTGATCAATAAAATCGTCATTGATTTCAAAGTAACAAAAATGAATAAAACAATTTGTCTCATTGTAAGAGCAATGATCGAAGAAAATTTTTCAAAAATTCGCTCCTGAATAAATTCTAATGATTTTCCATGCAAATAAAGAGAGAATTTAAAGAATTCTCATTTACTAAAATGAAATAAAATGAAATAAAACGAAATAGAATAAAATAAACTGAAATAGAATGGTATAAAATGAAATGAAATGAAATATTATGAAATAAAATAAAATAGAATAAAATAAACTGAAATAGAATGAAATAGATTGAAATAAAATGAAAAGAAACTGAATTGAATGGAAGGAAATGGAATGAGATGAAATGAGGAATGTTTATAAAATGTGTACTTGAATTTGTTTCGTGCTTTTTTTTTTTTTTTTATCACCTTGGACAGTAAGTCGATGGGTTATTTGATCGGCACCGTGCCGATTTTCAACGTGACAAGTATAATTTCCACTATCGCCACGGTGAAGATTAGTGATGTGGAGAGAACCGTCGCTGTGAACCGAAGTTCCTTTGCTGGGTGGTTTTATGATATGACCGCCCTGTTTCCAGGTCACCGAGGGCGTTGGTATTCCGACGCTTCGACACGGAAGTGTCACGTCTTGTTTCCACGGTACGACGGGCGTTGTACCGAATGAATAAATTGCAGCTCTCACTGAGCACAACAAAAGCAAGTCAGAATCATTTTATAACATCGAAGAAAAACATGAAAATTATACGATTTCGAATTAAAATCATTAAAAATAGATCAGAAAGAGTTTTTCAATTTTAATTCTCATTCGAACAGAAGAAAAAATACAAATTGATTCAAGAAAAGTATAAAAACGAGTTTGTCGACCGAATTTCGCTTGAAAAATGACAATAAAATTAATGAGATTGTAAACACAACGAAATAAGATTTTAAACAATGATTTTTTCACCATTGCTCGATGGCGATGCAGCAACCGAGGAGGTTCTAGGCCCCTCGCCGATCATCGTGACAGCCGCGACTTCGAATTCGTACTGATGACCTTCCTGAAGATTTTCAGCTTGCCAGCTCGTCTGATGAGGTTGAAGGGTTTTCGGGTTTGATTTCATTTTTCCACCGTTGTTTCTGACGTAAACGTAATACGAAATGATATCGCCGTTGGCACGAACGGGCGGAAGCCAAGATATTATGATCGAATTCGCCGAGCTCGCGACAGCTTTTATACCAGCAGGAACTTCCGGTATATCTTCCTCGGTAACGCAGTACAGCGGCAGTGACATAACGCCGTCCCCGGCTCGCGTATATGCCAGCGCTTGTATCGAATAATTCGTGTGCTTTTCCAGGCTGCTTATCACCACCGTCAATGACGTTGTTATCTTAGTCTCAGATTTTGCCATTTCCGTCATTGAATCCATACTCTCCCAAGTCACTTTGTAACCCTTCAGTATTCCATTCAAACTCTTGTCCGGTGGAGGATTCCACGAGACTTGCAACGACTGGGACGTCAAAGCTGTGCATCGAATTTCTTGGGGTGGACTGCTCGGCACTGGAAACAAAAATAAAATTTGAACAAAAACGTCGTTTGCATAAAAGAATCGCAATTTTTTGTAATTTTTTTAAATCCTCTTGATCGATTACTGAATATTTGGATTAATTGCAACGATTTTGATTCCACCGAGTTAAGGAATTTAAAAAAATAAATTTTTTTTTACTATCAACAATTATTTTTTTACTGATTTAGACACTCTACGATAATTCTGTTCTACGACTTTCTGAGAGAGAGCAGCTCAACATGAAAGTTTGATGCGTCATAAAAATGCATGAATAAAATGAAAGTATAGTAAAAAAAAAAAAAAAAAATAAATTGGATGAGAAAGAAAAAAATAAAATAAAAAAATGAGGACGAGTGACGTGATTTAAAATTTGTATTGGGCAAATTCCATGCACGAAGAGACTTTACGATCACTTTTCAACCTCCTATTTCACCTGGTTCTCACATACTACTCTCTATAAAAGTAAAAATGAAAAAGAAGAAAACGGAAAATAAAAAAAAAAAGGATAAAATAAAAATGAAAAAAAGCCTGCCGTCATTTCACAGGATTTCTTTTTATCCAGACCGACTCGGCACTAGAATCGTTCGCTGAAACGAATAAATCCAGATTCAGATAGTGCTCTCTCTCCCGAGTGCGAAGTGATAGCATCTCACACATTCTCTCGGAGTTATAAAACTTCTTCGCCTTTTTCCAAGGATCGTATGAAATTGAGAAAAGACGGTGAAACTACTCTCATATTCGTCGGTCTATCAGTTTCTTCTTTTCATTCAATTTAATGCCTCGATCCAATTTAAAAAATCTTCTTTATTATCATTCCAAAGATGTTTCCTCAATTCGAATGATAAAAATGAAAATTCAACTCTGATAATAAAAGTTGTAAAATTATTTGACAATAAAAATGTTTATTTTTGTAATAATAATGAATTTTCGCATCAATTTCGATGCGTCGATCGAGTCTTCTTCGCCTCGTTATTTTCAGTTTTCTGTTATAGAAAAGGTCATAGTTTAAAATCAATTACCATCTTCCAGAGTCGTAGCGACGACTTCCGACGTTAAAGGACCTTCGCCGAGTGCATTGTAGGCTTGAACGACGATACTGTAACGAGTGAATTTCTTCAGATTGGTCAATTGGCACTGACGACCGGATATGGCTGTTCTGGCCAATCCCAGCTCGACACTAGCAGTTGAAATTCTACTCTCCACCGTTTGATACGAATATTGTTCGGCCGACATTCTGAAAATATTATTTAATAAGGAAAAAAAAACATTTTTTTGAACTTTTATTTAAATAAAAATCGATTAAACTGAAAAAAAATTATTTTTCAGGTCAGTTCGAACGAACCTGTACTCTTTGTATCCAACGTGATAGCCCAAAATCTCGCCGTTCCACAAATCGTGATCCGGAGGATCCCAAATGACTTTGAATTCGGTAGAGCTGACGGAATCGACTTTGACGTTTCTCGGCGGGCCACCAGGTTTTTCGCCGTCGGTCGTAACGTCGAGTATCTGAAAAAATTAAATACCAAAATCATCAGAGAATAGAAAAAAAAAAAAACAAAATGTATTATGACAGAATTTATAAAATCAAAATGTTCTTTTTTTTTTTCTTTCTTCTTTAATCGAAAATATTGCATTCTTCAATCGTGTGATACCCAGCATTTTTTATATACCTACATCGCTCGCTTGACTTCGTCCCAATTCGTTCTCAGCGAATATTCGAAACTGATAGCTCATCGCTGGACGCAAACCGGTCACAGTTCCATTGACCTGTGAGCCTGGTACTGTCGTGTGAAACGTGTGATCGTGCCAAACTTCTATAGAACGAATGGTAAATAAAAAAAGAGTTATTTTATTTGAGACGAAGAGACGTAACAGCAATGAAAAATAGCAAATTTTCTGTATGATTTTACTATGAAGCTTTTCTTGGTGATGCAATTCATTTTTTCGTTGATCGATGACACTTTCCTGCCCGACTGAACTGTCGCGAAATAGAATAATTTTGAAACGAATACGATTTTGAAAATATTATGGTGAATCTGACTGACTGAAAAATGTTTGGTTCGAAATTTCATAAAAGTTTATATTTTATTTCAATTTCGGTTCAAATTTATATGAATTTATGTTTTGTTTCAATATTTATTCGAATCAATTTTTTGGCTCAAATTCTATTGAAATATTTATTTTGTTACAAATTTGATTTGAAGTGAAATTTCATAAGAGTTCATATTTTATTTCAATTTTTGTTCGATTTTATTCACGTTTTGTTTCGATTCGAATCAATTCTTTGGCCAAAAATTCTATGAAAATATATATTTTCTTTAAATCTTGATTTTTAGCGAAAATCGAAGTGGTTCCAATCGGCCAGGAATAGTTTCGTTGCATCAAATTATAATAAAAAATAAATAAATAACGATTTTTGTAATTAATGTGAATGACATACGTGGTGTTATCATCCAAAGTTGCAGACTCTCACCTGGATCAGTCTTATACTCGATGATATATTGGGTTATAGGGCTATTGCCATCTTGGCTCGTCGTCCAGCCAAGTATTATGTAACGACTGCCTTTCGCAATGACGTGAATGTTACGCGGAAAATCAGGTGGTTCTAAAATTAAAAAAACAAAAAAAAACCAAAAATCAATAAATCTCACTTCATTAAGTTTTAGTTTCGAAACAATTTTATATTATTTCCAATTCTCTTGAAATGAACGAAAATTATCCAAATTTTCAATTCACTGAATAATAATTAGAAAATAAAAAATTGTTTTGAATAAAAATGAAGAAAAAATTCTCGAAAAATTGAAAAGTTTTTTATTTTTTTGGGAATTTTTTTAATACCTTGTATATACAGATGCATCGTAACTTCGTCCCTTCCATAGGAATTGGATGCCATGCAAAAATAACGTCCGCTATCTTCCCTCGTTGTGCTCAATAGTTCAAGGGTGCTTACAGCACCATCAGTCGTGTTCATTTCCTTAACTATGTAACGATAATCGGATACTGCTGGCTCGAGACCGAGGGAAGAACCGGCTCGTCGCCATACTATGTTCAACGGATGATCGCCTTTAGCTTCGCACCTTAATGACGCTTTGGAGCCTAATCGGGCCGTTTGATTTCGATGTTTGTCGACGATGTGAGCAGGCGCTTTATTTTAAAAAAATACACGATCATCAACGATTCATTAAATTCATTCGGGAATCTCGACTTTTCAAATATATTTTCAACAACGATTCACACAATTCATTAATAAAAAACAATTCGACGAAGTTCGTCGACTAATTAGCACTCCGATTGATCAAATTTATTTACAAAATGAATTTTTTTCTTTCAAAATTAAATTCTCAACAAACAAATCGCTAAAATGACGAATAATTTCTCTCGTTTTTGGATTAAATTCCTAAAAATTGAAAAAAAAATTATTTTGCAGAGAAATTCAAATTTTTGTTCCTCACAATATGATCGAAAAAAATGATAATTTGAAAAATAAATTTTTAAATGTTTGATTTACCATTGACGGTCAAATAAACGACTTTACTGAGTCCAGCGCCGATGCCATTGACAGCTTCGCACAAATAATAGCCCTCGTGATCCTCCTGGACTCTGCCGAATACGAGGGAACCGTTCGAATGTATTCGTAATTCTTGAGCATGTTCGTGACTGGCAATGTCCCGATAATTTCCAGGTCTTGTACCGGTTCCTCGTCTCCAGGTTACCGCAGGAGGTGGAAAACCGTCGGCGTGACAGTGGAGTACCAATTTCGACATGCCCTCGGGTGCGTGCACGTCTTGGGGCTCCATTACCCAACGGGGTGGAACTGAATCGACGAAGGGAAAAATTTGTTTTATTCTTTGAAAAACAGTATAAAAATAAGGAAAAAAAAAAAATTGAAACGAAAACTTTCGACCGGTAAAATCGTAATTTTTTTTTCTTCATTCGTCAATCGAATGCTGAAAAAAATTACAAAATATTTGAATACTCCGAAGAAACTATTTTTCTCGAAAGTTCTCGTTTCTTCTATCCCGTTTTTTGAAATACTAACATTTTTCCGCAGAAGGCAAATACTGACGCAAACGAAAAAAAAAAACGAAAAATTTTGATCAAAAGTTGTTTGCCAAAAAATTCTACAAAATTTATTCTACAAAATATAGAATTTTAACAGGAAATGAAACAAAAAAAAAATTAATTTGTGCTCACGCTGAACATCGTAAGAAATACGGAGTGGAGTGCGGAAAGAAAATTGCAATAACGTGGGTGCGATCGAGGAAATACAGAGTAGTGCGTTTTGCGAGAAAGATGACAGAAGAAATGAAAAAGATGATTTCGAAGAGTGATGAAAAAAAAAAAAAAATATAAAAAAAATGATGAATAAAAATGAAAGAGAGTGAGACGTGTGAGTGCTTATGTGCGTGTGCGAAAGTATAATAAATATCCAGCAGATAAAAAATGTAATTGTTCAATAAAAATTGAATAAATTTATCAATTCGAAACTCCAAAGGAGTCCATGATCTCTGAATCGATTCACGAAAAACGATTACATTTATAAATCTCTGGATATCAAATCAACAGTTATCAGTGCCGTTACAATTGCGTGGGGTGCTTTTTTTTTTTCTTGGCGCGTTGGGTGCTTGTCAATGCGATACATATAAATATAATAATAAAACATTTATCGAAATATGTTCGTATATATATTTATATGTATATATTCATTGACATTTATCGAGCTGCTTTTTAAGTTTGCTTATATATTCTGATGCTGCGGTTTTATTGCTGCTGCTGTTTTGCTGCTGAACAAAAAAAAACGGTGCTTTTTAGTGCTTTGGGCAAGTGCTCGGTGCTCATTTAAAAAAATTTTATTGCTCTTCGTTAATCGCTGCTCTAATTATTCTCCCAATAATTTCTTTATTTTTTTCTTATTCTTTTTAATAAGAGTTTAAAGTGCTGACGAAACACACTCAGGTGCGAGAAAACATATATATATAGTGATGATTAAATTTGGCATCTACCCCTACTTAATCGTAATTGATTTTCTTTTTTTTTTTTGCTCTCGAAGTTATCGTTTTTAGACTCGTCGTATTATATTTATTATTTACCACGAACGACCAATTCAGCGGTCCAAGAAACCTCGGAAACCGCGTTACTCGAGACGCAAGTATAATTTCCGGTATGGGCCGCGGTCACGTTCTCGATACCGATGGTACTAGAATGGGCGTCGAAGCTCGTGACTCGCAAACCACCTAGGCCAAGCCCCGAATAATCGTAATTCATCGTTGATAACGGATTATTCGATATCGGTAAACCGTCCTTCAACCAGACGATCTTGAACGGCGGATCGCCCTGTTCGATGACGCATGTCACTTGGGCACGTACACCCTCCGATAAATCCTTGTTAAAGCTAAACGGAGCTATCTTTGGCGGTACTGAAATCCATACGAATAAAAATAAAAAAATAAAAATGGAAAAAAAAATACGAAAAAGGGGTCCCCAACAGAACGTGCCTTTTATTTAAAATTAATTTTGCACACGATATTTCTTCCGAAGATAAATATTCTCGTTTCGACAAAATCGTCGAACCTTCCTGTCGATCTATTTTTTTTTGCACAAAATTTCCCCATAAAAACCTGTTCAAATACGAATTATCTTTGGACAGAAAAACAAAAAAAAAGTGATCGATGATCGATATCCTGAAAATCTCGAGTCGAAAAATTCTTCATTAATTTCCTGTCAAAAATGATGAAAAAATCATTCGAGAGATCGAGCTGTTTTTTTTTTATCGACAGAAAAATATGATTTTAGGGAATGAAAATTAATTTACGATCGCGATTATGAAATTTGTTGGCGATTGAACGATCCAAGTCTCATGAGCTCGTCCGTACGTTGGAAAATTGCAGAAGTCTCGCTGATTCCTCTCGATTATGCGTTCGTACATAGATAGATTGATATGGGAAGATGGAGGAGAGTGGGAAGCTCGAGAATCGTTCGACGCCGCGCGACCTCGCGGGCGAACTACCGTCGCTTTTCCACAGGTTCGATCAATCGATCGTCTCTCGTACTGCTCCCTGTTTTTTTTTCCTCACACTTTATCACTCTGTTCGAAAGAGAGTGAGAGAGAGTTGAGAAAGTTTTTCTCGCGGTCCATGAACGAGAATAAAGAGCTTCGAAGATGAAAATTATCTCGTCTCAATCTCACCTCGTATATATAACTTTGAAAAATATTATTTCAGCATCGATAGCAAAGCAATTCGATCGACTAGCCACTGCTGCTGCACAGTGAGATAAAAAAAACGAAGCTGGGCGAAAAAATCATTAAAACATCGAATTCATTTATCACACCAACTTTTTTTTTTATCTCCCCCCTTCCATCTTCCCTCATGATTCTTAAATTCGTATAGAAAACGCGTTCAATATATATATATATATATATATATATATATATATATATATAATATCGCCTAACAAAGTTCTCATGGCCCAAGGGGTTATCGCGCCAACTATATCTCAGTTGCTTCACAAACATTGAAATACCATCAAAGTTTCTCGTCTCTCCTTCAACTCCTTCGTGTCCAATAAATGTCGCGACCCTCTTCACGTATACACGCAACTCGAATAAATTTTCACGGAGCCCCAAACTTTTTCACCATATTTTTCACCTTCTTCAACGATATTGCTTTCGCAACGTCACGAAAAATCAGTCGAAAACTTCATTTTATTAAAAGATAAGTCGATCGTTGGATAATTGAAATTTGATTGAATCTATTCGAGTCGAAAATCGACCGGAACTGAGAGAAAAAAAAAAACAAAATAAACTCGTTGAAATTATTCCCAAAAATCATGATCCGAAATCACGATTTTTTCGAATTAAAGAATTTTTCCATCATCCCAATCCGCGCCGTATCAGTTTCATCGTTAATTCGATACCCGAGCAAACCTACGCACCAAATTTTTTCGATAATACCCAACACAGCCGCGTTTGTTGTACAGTTGCTTTGATTGAAAACAGCTCAAATGTAGTTGTGCCAGAGTTTCACTAGCCCGAGGTTATTAAACATCTCCGTGGTTTCTCTCGCATCTACATTCACCGAAATACATACGTATATATATATACGTGTAACTAAATGTCTAAATTTAGCCAAGGGCTTCGATCCACAGTAGCAGCGAGTTCGAATCGACGTAACACAGCGAGAAATCTCTGGTTTTGGATTTACTCTTCTCGTGTTCCGCTCGGTTTACTGTGAGTGTATGTGTGTGTGTGTGTGTGTGTGTGCGTGAGCGAATAATTGACAAAAGGATAGGAAGGGTAGAGGGAGGGGGAGGGAGGGAGGGAGAGCGAGAAAATACATGGAAGCGATGCTTGTTCGTCCTATTGCTGTGGCGACGACGAGAGCAAAGGGGTTTCGTTGGGGTTCGTAATGTTCAAAGACCCGTGAATGAAGCACCAGCATCGAGAGACAGGCGAATACACAAAAACGTCTAGATATTCACGTAAATATGTTTTTTTTTTTTTTTTTTTTTTTCGAGGGTAGGAGAGTGGGGGGGGGGGGGTACGAAAAATGGTAAAAAAAAGGAGCGTGACAAGTGAAATGAGCCTCGGGGTAGAGATTTTCGTGGCGAGGGTTACCACGACTCGGTATCCATTGTACATTTGCCCTGAATATGCTACACGTGTATGTGAGTGTGAGAGGGTGGATAAAAAAAAGGGGTGAAAAGTTTCGTTCTTCGGCGCTGATTTGTTCGGAGGAGCTCGAGGAGGAGGAGGAGACTGGGAGAGGGGCTGAAATCTTTGCTAAGGGTTCGTAGATTTTTTCTCATATTGGGCTGTTTTTTTTTTTTTGCTTTTTTTTTCGAGAGAGGAAATAGAGAAAAAATAGTGGTTTTTTTCTTTTTTTTTTTAGTTGAGAAAGGAGTAGGGAAAATCAGAGACTCTACGAGGTCCGCGTGTCGTCTCGCCGGTGGATTAACGCGAGAAAATAAAAGGGGAAAGGATTGGAGAAATTTGGCCGCCGGGAGCAGGGGCGCGAGGACTCGAGAAACATCGAGTGACGTTTTTTTTTTTTTCACGTGTGTGTGTGTGGACCCTTCGCCCGCTATATTTGTCCTCCGTTCTAAACAAAGCCACCGGGCGATAAACTTCTGATTTTTCTTTTTTCTCGTGGCTCATTAGTTTTTGTGGTGTTTCTCCTTGTGAGTGTGTGTGTGTGTGTGTGTGTGTCGAGTAAAATGTACTTTTTCTGCTTATTTTACTAACGTGGAAACAATAATATCGGGCTTTTTTAGTGGGTAAAAAAATTAAAAAAAAAACTGAGGATTCTGGGCACCATTTCGGTGGATTTTCATTGGAAATGTTTTTTTTTTCTCTGCTATTGCCAGAAGATAGGAGACTCGGAAATGATATTTTGTTGGATTTCTTTATCTTTTCCTTAGCTCGAGTAAAAAATTTTTTTTCGGAGTAAATGTGATGAAAGAAACGTTTTTTTTTTGTGTGTTTTCTGTTGTGGGATGAAAGATGACGGATTCCGGGGCAAATTATCATTTTTTCGTAATTTTTTTTGAGCAAAAAAAATATTTTTTGGGTCGCGAAATTACGAAAAAAAAATGATTTTTTTCCGAGGATTTTTAATGCTCTTTTTTCGTTTCGTCCTCGTACCATGAACTATCAACGGAGCTGTGTGAGCGACCTTAGCCGCGTCGTTGCTCGCTACACACGTGTAATTTCCGTCGTGCATTGGCGATGCGCTTTGAATTTTCAGAGCAAGATCGTACTCGTCGCTCTGATGCGTCGTTATCTCTCCGGGACTCTCCTTAAGAGGTATATCGTCCTTGAGCCACGTTATCTTGATCGGTGCATCACCCTCGCTCACGACACACGTCACGTGTACCCTCGCTCCGGCCTGTACGTTTGCGGGAAATCTAAACGGATCGATTCTAGGAGGGACTGCAAAATTTCACAAACTATAATGACTGAAAAAAAAAATCAGGTTTCTTCAACGTTCGACGAAAAAATATTTTAAAGCACGATAATTAAACGACGAAATTCGAGGAAAAAGAGCTCGAATTATTATTAATAATAATGCTTCGTAATCGTTAATGAAGATTTTATGGAAATAAAAATATTTCGAATTGTGATAAATTTTTCAATCGAAATAACGAATCAATTAATTGATTCGTGATAGAATTTAATTATGATAATTTTTTTTTGCAGCTAATTCGATAACTAAATTTCTGTCGATTCAATCGTTAAAATATTCGTGCTGATCGTAGCTCTGATTAATAATTGAATAATTGTTCAAAAATATGCAAATAAAATTCGAGTCTTTTGATTGGTAATTCAGTGTGATCGATAAAAATTATTATTTCAGAATAATGATTGGAAAAAAAGGGGAACAAAAAATATAGATGTTGGTGGACGATACGAGAAAGACGAGCAGAGAGACAATGAAATTTCTCGCATTTGTGAACGAAGAATGTTGAAAAATTGAAAATAAAAAGTAAACGATTTTGTGTAAACATGAACATAAATCTCCAGTTGACGAGTAAGCTTTTGTTGTTTCTTTTCTTTTTTTTATTTTCTGGTCCGGTTCTGCAACTGCTCTCCGGGGTTGGTGTTCGGGAGAGAGCCACCTGGAAAATTAAAAAGTTGATACACGAAGTTATTTGACAGAGTGCGTTGGGTTTCTCTGTTTTATTTTTATTTTTTTCTATGATTTTTTTGTAGCCCGGAAATCTCTCGTTTCTGGACCCGTTCTGCGTGTGTGTGTTCTGCGTTTGTGTTTTTTTTTTTTGCTTCTCGGCACTCCATCTCTCGGGCTATATTTTTCTCCTCATTGCTCAGGAACTCTTGACAACTTTGTTGCTGCAAAAACGAGATCCCACCTGCTGGCTTGAATGAACGACGAGAAATAAAAATAATTAAAAAAAAAAAAAAAAACGAAGAATGCGAGGAGGAAAAAAATGATTTAAATACATTTTTTTACTGCTTCTTTTTGTTTCGAACGAATTTCAACGTTTATCGGACAAACACGTTTCAAGTACGCCTCGATATTACGAGAGTGTCAATGACGAAACTTTTGCACTGAAAATAGAAGAGTTCTCGACGAAGGAAAAAAAAAAGAAATTAATTAAAAATCGAGTAATAAAGATCGTTCATTTTAACCAGTTCTTTTCAATCGAGAATTCATCCCTTTACTTTTTTTCTTTTTTTTTTTTTCATCTCACGAAGCTGCTCCGTCGAGACTCTTCTTCGACGAATGCTCTCTTTAATTAATTCGACGAATAAAAGAGATTCGATATCGCCCGAGCGCGTCATCAGACTCGGAGGGAGGGAAATAGTGAAAAAGCTCTAAAAGGGCTTCGCTCTTTGCCACGTAAGGAAGTGATACGCCGAGAAATCACTCCCCCCCCCCCCACCCCTCGCCCCTCCTCTCTTCTTTCTTCCTTAACACTTTTCCTAAGCTTTCCTTTTTTGCCAGCTTTTGCCACATCGTAAGCTCAGCCAAATGATGGAAACTTGCAAGATCTTCGACCCCCTATCCCCCTGGAAGAAGCCTTAATAAATTCTTCTAAGGAATTTCATCCTTTTTTTTTTCTTTTCCCTTTTCAATCGAAATCTCAATTTAGCTGTGGAAAGTCACAAATTTTCTGCAAGTGGTCCGTTGCTTAATTCACTTTTTTTTTGTCCTACGTGTGCATTTATTTTCCTGCTATAAATATCGTCATTATTGAATATCGATAATTTCGAGGTATTCGAAGAAAATAATATTTCGTACACGTTCTCTTTCTTACCTTTAACTTCGATGTGAACTGTCTGGGAATCCAAGCGACCCTGTTTATTTTTTGCTGTACACGTGTAAGCTCCAGGATCGGTTTTACTGTCCACGTGTCGAATGACCAGAGTCCCGTTCGAGGAGACTTCTTGACGTCGATTCGTTGGCAGTGGTTGATCGTCTGGGAATGAGAAAAAAAAAAAAAAAATGTAGAAAAATGTATGAAAATAAAATTTGTCAATCGATTCGGTGCACGCGACGATGATTATCGGTAGAAAAATCATTCAATTTTTTCTCATCAATAAAATAGGGGGAAAAAGAAAAATTCTTGAGAAACGCAGAAAAAAAATTTTTTCCCAAACTTCCAGCAACGAAAACGAGAATAAATCTCGTTGCTACGAGCTCGGTATCGTCGAAAAGTCGCGCGTTGAAGTCAGAACGAACCTTTTTGGGATCCATGTCGGGAGGAAAACTTGGAAAAATACTTTTTTCTTTTCTTTTGCTAACCGGTTTGTTGTCTTGCTCAGTTTTTTCCTCTCTCTCTCTCTCTCTCTCTCTCTTTTATTCGAACTTCTCTTTTCCAATGACAACGAGAAGAATATAACTTTTAGCAGAGTGTTTTACACGGGACATCGGACTCGTGCCTTTAACATTTAGTTATAGAAGGCACGTACTACGTTTACGGAGGACTGTGCGAGGTGGAAAAAGGGTTTGAGAAAGTTTGAAGAAAGAAAGAAAGAAAAAAAAAAAGGACTGAAGGAGAATGTACCAGTTTCCCTCTTCTTCTCCCTTTCTCTCTCTCTCTCTTCCTCTCGAGCACCTTCGCGCAGTTCGAAAACTATCGTTGGAAACTTGAGTTCATCATTACGAAGACTTATATACGTATACATATATGATAGGTGGAAGAGCGAGAGGGTGAATTAACTTTGGAGAGAGAGAGAGAGAGAGAGAGCAAGTGAAGCACCAGTTTGCCAGCGATAAAGTTACATTTACGAAAAAACTTTTCTCTCCCTCACTTATAAGCTCGTGAGAGAGGTTGAAAAGGGAGTAAAAGAGAGAGAGAGAGAGGGAGAATACGATAGTATTTCAAACTCGTAGAAAGCTATTATTCAAAACAAGAAAAAAAAATAATAATTTGATCAAAAAAGTATTTTCTTCCAGAGAGTAAACAGCTGTTGTTTCCTTTTTCTCCTTCTTCCTGAGAATCTGTTGTAATGAAAAAAAAAAAAAAAAAAAAAATTGAAAACTCAATAAAAGAGGAATAAATTTCGAACCAGTGATTCTTTAGTCCAAAATTAATAAGGTGACCACTGTAATAATAATGTTAATTGCTTAATAAAAAAAGTTCGTTCGAACTAACCTTTTTCCCAAGTTATACTGGCTATCGGGAAGCCAGCGACGGGACATTTGATGACGGTTGTTTCACCAGCGACAGCGGCGTATTTGCCCATCGGTCGTACGTGAGGAAGACCATAAATGTTGAGACGCGCTGAGTGATGGACTTTGGCAACCCTATTAACCGCTGAGCAACGATATTCACCACCTTCCTCGACCCTTACCGCGCTTATATTAACGTGTGATATTACGTCACCGTGCACCGTCACGTACTGACCGATCATAAATCTGTAATTATTAATCAACTCGAATTAAAGTTTCAACGAAAATTGTAAAAATAATTTTCAAAAAAGAAGAAAACAGGGAGTTAAGTAAAATGGAGTTTTTAACTTGAGAAAAAATCAAAATAATTTTGTTCGAAAAATGCTGATGTTTTGAAAACAAAAAAAATGTAATTTCAGTATCTGGATGATTGAAATGACAAGAAAAATGATGAAATACAACGAAACCGTATGCAACTACGTGCAGAGAAACGTTACACGTTTTCGTTCGAATGAAATTTAATATTTGCATCAATTGATTAAATTGAAGCTGGTTAAAGTGTGTTTACCTGTCGTTCTGCGGAAGTGGAAAACCATCGAGGGTCCAGGTGAAATGTGGCGTCGGATTTCCTGTAGCTATGCACTTGAGAGATACCGATGGACCAGGCTGTATCGTTTGCTCGATAAATTTATATACAAGTTGAGGCGCCGCATCTGACAACAAAATTTAATGAAATTTTTGTTAATTATGAAAGGCTGATATTATAATCGACAGAGAAAATTCTGATGGAGGTCAGAATCATCGAGATATTTGAGGAGTTGAAACGATGGATATCATTATTTATATTTATCATCGTATGAAAGAAAATTTTGTACGAAAATAACAGAAAATATTTATCTCTAAAAATGAGGGAATGGACGAAGCGAAAATTCGACGTCAATGAAACAGTAACGAGGATGATTCTCTCTCCTGTCCTTAGCTTCTCGTTCCCCGATGTTTTGGATCTTGTTTGATTTATAGCTGGAGGGTATCGCCGAGTCGTAAGACGAGAAGAACACGTATAGAGTGAGTGTGTGTGTGTATAATCCTTGGGAGCCAGAGGGAGAGTGAGAGAATGAGAGAGAGAGAGAAAGAGAGTGTGCTGCCTGGACTCGCTGGATAGTACGATAATGAAGGAGGACACTGGGATGTAATTAATGATACTCCGGACGTTAATGGACGTTAACGCAATATACTCTAAGTAGGACAAGGGGTAGGGGAAACGTCTCGTTTCGTATAGTCCCCGAAGCTACGAACGTTGCTTTTGCTCTAAGGGCATTAAATTTGTAGAGAAGGCTTTCGCGAACAACATTTATGTTTTATATACATTAATTCACTAGAAATATCACGTACGAACTGTTCCATCTCGATAAATATATTTTTCTCGACAATTTAATCGTCGGACACTCGTGGATGTTTTGTATTAAAATGTTAAAACACAAAGATCGAGTTGAGAGAAGTATTTCGATCAATATTTCAAGGATTTAAGTATCAAAGTTTTTTTTTTTAGTACAAAAAACAATAAATAAATAGTCGAACGACAATATTTCAGTGGACAACACGTTTCTCTGTAAAGTTTGCTTGACTTTTTCGAATTTATCCGGTCAAAGTTTTCTCGGCAACGAATTTTATTGCGCAAGGAGAATAAAAAAGAAAAAGGGAGCAAAAGAAATAATGCTCGGGCAAAGGCGGGAAGGTGGTAAATTTTTATAAAGTGGTTCAGGTGTGGTTTAAAGTCTCCCTCCAGTCTCTCCGGCATTCATTTTCTTTTTCCAACTTTTTCCTGTCCCTTTTTCCTTTTTTTTTTTGTTGTTTTTCTTCTTTTTTTTTTTAATTTTATTTTTATCCCAAGTTTTTAACTTCACTGTCCTCGTTCTCGTCGTCGTCGTCGTAGACTTTGTACGCCCCCGAGTAAAAGGAGCCCCGGATATAAAGAGGGATGATGAGGGTGGTTGCGGTTAGCTTTGAAGATACGCGATCCGGCACAAAGTACTCGACGAGAGAGAGAGAGAGAGAGACAACTTTATTTCATCAAGCCCTGACTTATCGCTAGGATGTGACGATATTTACTCCCCCTTCCGATGATCATAGAGGAGACCAAGGATAAAAACGTTTTAAAACGAACGAGACACTCGCTCCTCGCCCTGTAAACAACTCCTTTGGGCCAAACTTAATATCGAAATTTAATATCAAAGTCTAATTAAAAATTGTTTCTATATCGCGTTATTTCTCTCCTTCCCATCGATCGCTCGATCCAAATACTTTTTCTTTTTTTTCTACTCGAACAACGCTTCTTCATTGTTGTTATTTTTGTTTTTTTTTTTTTTTTCCATCAAGTTCCGATCAATTCGTTCTGTTCGTTCCTTATTTATTAGCGTGCAAATATAAAATAAAATATTCTCCGAGGACGAGGAGACTCCGAGTTACATAGACATCCGTTGCTCAACGCGTTCATCGTCGCCAGAGAGAACTAGTAGAGAAAGTTGGTGCTAGCTCAGCCGCCAAATTGGTTCCGGAGCACAGTAATCTACATTACCGAGGCAAACGATGATGCGAGAGAGAGAGAGAGAGAGAGAGAGAAGCTGGGAAAGGAGAAGGAAAAGGACGAGACTGAAAGAGGCTCTTCATCTCCGCGTTCCCCCTTGGATGCTCCTCGCACTTTCTCCCTCGACGTTTAGCTCCCAGCATTCACGTCTGTAACTTTCAACCCGCTCGCGCGAACTCTTGCACCCAAATTTCCTTCTCCCTCCTCTCGATTCTCTGCTCTCGCTCTTGTCCTAACTCTCCTTCAACTCGGTATAATATTAACTCGTGAATTCGTAAACACATCGCAAACCTGCTTGCCTGCCTGCCTCCCTCCCTCCCTCCCTCTCCTCTATTTACATAAATAATTACCCGCTATTTGCTCACGATGTTGTGCCAAAGGGATAATTGCTCGATGAAAATTTTAGCAGCCTCATCTATAAATTGTAATAAATAGCTCGTCCGTAAAACACGAAGCTTCCAAATTTCTACCCTTCCATCCAGCCTCTTTGAGCTGCTTGATCAATACATGTTTTGTCACCAGCATCGATCAATTTATTTCCACCCTATCGATTCACGCTTGTATAAAAATATATTTTAATGAGACAATCGCGTCATGATCTCCGGATAAAATAACGAAATCGTTTCCAATCAGAATGACAGAGGACGCACAGTTAAAATTGGTAGAAAATAGAACTATCAGGATCTTGTAATAGAATAAAATCGATAGAAAAAACAAGTTCTCGAAACGAAGTTGATGCTTTTTCCAACCGGATTATTCCCCAATTAAAATCCCTAGCAATTTCACCGACTTCCCAATTACAATGAAAAACGATAAAGCAAAAAACTAGTGTAATCCCACAGAATGGAAGTTACAAAAAGAAAAAGAGCTAAAACGATCAAAACAAAACAGTCTGGAGAGGATGATTGAAAATCAGCAGGTTGATAAATGAGTTTATCGGCGCGTAAATTTGGGTTCCGATTTGGGTTATATTTATCAGAGGCATGGGGGGTTGGGGGGTTGCTGGGACAAGCTAAGGGGGTGAGTATTATTCACGCAACATTTACATGACAAGCCGTTGGGTTTAGTAGGGTCAGGGTGTGAGGAATGAGGAATGAGGGAAAGAGAAAGGCTTGCAGTGAGATCGAGAGAGAGAGAGCGAGAGCAGGGTGGGAGGTGGGGGTAGGGGGATGCTTTTGGCGTGTATTTCGTAGGGGGATGATGGAGAGGCCGGGCTGGTGCGCCTGGTAGAGAGAACTCTATCGATCTGCGGTTTGATGTTTCTCCCACCAACATATCTCTGCCTTTATCTACCCCCCCGTGGAGGGTATTTGCCCCCTTCTCATCGGGGGAGGAGGGAGGCTGTAGAGTGGCGTCTAGTGAATTAACTCGAAATTATAGAGACGACAATGAGCCTCGTCTCGCTCGCACCCTCCCGAGGCTTATCCGGTTGTCTTGCTCCTCGTTTCGTACAAATAGTGTCCTGTAGAGGGCGCGGGGATCTAGTACGTTGCTTCGAATTCAACGGATAGGTGAATTGACCCAGCTGATTTGTGTGTATCGGTGAGAGAACGATGGGGCAAGAGCGTGTGGGTTTACGAGCGTTTGGAGAACGTTCATGGCTACGTTGAGAGGCGTAAATCAGAATGCCCTCTATTTTGACCATGGGGGCTTATACAGCCTAAAGGATCTCTCTCTCTGTATTGCTCGAACCAGAGGCGCCCTCTCGTGGACCACGCCCAACTCACTAACCGAAAACGAGCTTTATGTGCGATGTCTCTCGCTCTCCATATCTCTCTCTCTCTCTCACACTCTCTTCATCCCTATTTCATTGTACGAGCACGCACCGACTCCGTTCACCAGGGTGCATGTTGGACTGTATGACCGTTTATTTGCATAAATCGTTATTGCCATTCGCGAGCAGCACCTTCCATGCGTCGAGGCCACCCGGTTCTCTTTAGTTCCTGTGGACAATGTGACGTTATCGTTACGATATTTACAAGAGTAAATGAAAATTAAACAAAGCCTCTTGGACTCCAGTAGTCTCCTAGAGTTTTTCCGGCTTGTTTATCATTCGCGAATTCGTCCAACGAATCAAGTACACCGACGAATATCAATTATCATGTTTTTTTTATCTCGCTTTCTTCTTCGATTCAACGATAGGGGAAAATGGATGAATTCTGAAAAACAAAAACAATCATAATTATGAATAAATCGTTGGAATTAGTGCGTGTGTGCATTGATAGGGGAATATGTATGATTCCAAGTGCCACGATTCAATGACTCGTGCGTGTACGAGCCAGGCAGAAGGCAATTAAACTATTATACGCCATTTAAGCATCGATACGTATGTGCACTCGCGATATACAACGTTTTAATTCCTCCAGGCTTGTTCTCCGGCCTCTCTATTTAGGGGGTGCTTTTTGGTCGCGTATATACGAGAAGGATAAGAGATAGGAAAATGTACAGTACCGCAGAGTTAATAATCTCGCGGCTTGTTTCACAGTTTCTCGTTCCCCGGTACAGCCAGCAGTCTCTTCCTCCTGCCCCTTCGAGCATTTTCTATATACGACGATTCATTATGCAGCGGGGGTTGCCGCTGGGAAGGATAGGGGCGAAGCGCGGAGAAGAGGGCTCGGGGAGCACGGAGCACGCCGAATTACTATTCATGAATCATGACCGCAATCAAAACTCCGCTTACGGAAGCGAGGCAGGCTGAGAGTGGCTGCGCACCCCACTTTTTTTCCTCCCCCAACCCCTCCCCCTTTCTCCTGCTTTCACTTTTTTGTTTTGTTTTCTTTTTTCACCACCCAACGTTTCAGCGAAGATTATAAACGAGCGTGCGATAATCCTGCCAATTATTTTACGCGCAATTGACGCAATGCGGCTCGGCCTCTTCTGCGATATCGCGAAAGAATCGATTATATTTCATTTTTTTTTTCTTTCCATTTTCAATCTCTTCATATTCTCTTTTTATTTCAGGTTCTTCTCGGTTTTGTAGAATCTTTATATCGGTTTTACGAAAATTTCCCTCGGGTCTTCTCTCCGACCTGTTCGAAATGCCTTTCTTCGTTCGTTCCTTCGTGTTTCAAGGTTAAATAAATTTTGTATGGAAACGGATGAAAGAGGAACTCGCGAGGATGAAGGAAAAAAAGTAAATATTTCGAAAGAGAATGGCGCACTGTCTAGTTTTACTCATCTATTCTTTCACCCCCAAGGCGTGTCACGTTCACCCTGTTCGTTTTACTCTCGAGCTTCCGCACTTTTATTTTTTTCTCTCTCTCTCTCTTTTTTTTCATTTACTCTCTTTCTCCCTCTCTTTTTTACTTAACCCAACGCTCGTCGAAGTTTGCGGTCACAAACCGTGCCGATGACTAAGACGAATGGGATATATTTGTTTAACGCTGGACCAGAGGCTGCTCCATGCATCCAAGTCCCCTCCCGGCACTCTTCCTCCTCGAGTGAGTGCCAGATACTAATGGATTTTACCGTTTTCCAATATTCATGAAACTCGTTAAGCTCCGCGCCATTCTGACACCCTCCTACGAGCCTCTATTTCCAGCGTTTCCCTTCGGCGTTTCACTTTCCTGAGCGGCAGTCTTCGAAGTGTTGGACGCAACGTCATGAAAGTAACCACGCACTGACGTATTTGTTTATTCAACGAGTTTTCGTAATCTTAAAGACAAAGAAAAAACAAAGTAATGAGACTATCGAGTGAAACAGTGACGAATAGACTTTCGGGTATCAATTTGAAAATACAAATGAGCCGAAGCCCGGGGGGGATGAATGCAAAAGGGATGAAGATTAATCATCGTCCAGTCCTGCTTTTTCCTCTACTGCTTCGTTCCAATCTCATCCCCTTTTCCCTTCAGTTTTCATTCTTCTTCTTTTACTATTCTTCTTCCTCCTCCTCCTCTTCTTCGTCTTCGTATTCTTTGACTCGAATCGAGAGGATTGTGCAGGGGTCGGATTTGTCGGTCCATATGGACATCGATCGGTCGATTGGGCCGGTTGCCCATCCAATCAGTTGTCCGGACTCTGAGAATCTTCCGGCACGGACGATCCCGACAACCGATCCGGAAACTCACCCTAATTGTTCGAGCTTTTGCCCATCACCGTTCTCTCCTCTCTCTCTCTCTCTTTCTTCTTCCTCCATTTTTGTACCCTTCTCTCTCCCTCTCTTTCTCTCTGCAGCCCGAAGAAGCCTAAACTCCGCTTCGATCCATTCTCCAAGTCTATCCTCATGCCCGGTCTCGACGAAACCCCCCTTTCAGGACTGCCTCCGACTCAAGGGGTTATTTCGCGCCACTGTTATTCGAGCCTATCGTCCACCGATCGACCACCACTTCGCCATACGAAACTCTCCTTCACGAATCTTCCCGACACTCGTCTCCCCCCACCCCTGCCAACCCTATTTTCGCACCCCTTTGACGTGCCATATCCACATCAGGAATCCAACATCCAATCAAGACCAGATGCGAAGCGAACCTTTCGAGTTTATGTCAAAAAAAACACAAAGTGTCACTCGAGCCAGATGAATTTGAGTCAGAAATTCTTTTTTTTTTTTTTCAAAGAAAATCATCAAGAGGGCTTCCAATAAATAGCTTCGAGTAAACAAAAAAAAACTTCATTCGTCCGTTCTTGAATTAGTTGATTGTTGCTAAGTAGATAAACACTCACCCCCCAATCGCAGCTCGGCAGTAGCCTGGACCATTTCGTAATCATTTTTAGCGAAACACTGATACATCCCCTTGTCGTCCCTCGTAATGGAATAAATATTGAGAGTCGAGCCACCGTTGCCCATCACTTTCGTCCGACCGGAACCCTCTCGAACCGGAAGTCCGTCCTTTGCCCACGTTATTATTGGGGTCGGTTGACCGGTCACTGCGCACTGAAATTGAGCATTCTTTCCTAGGTCCACTGTGACCTGGTAGAGAAAACAAACATGGTTGATTATCCACGGAGTCAATTGAAGGACGATTCATTTATTTGGGCTCATTCTCTCTTTGTTTTTTCAATTTATTTTATTACCGAAGCACCGTTTTTGATTCTTTTCATCGAGGCTTTATTTCGTTGCTCGACACCGTATTTCTGACGAATATCGTAATTCGGTTAAGGGGCTATGACTGTGTGACACTTTTAAAAAATCGATTTTTTTTTTTTTTTTACCTTTTTCGAAGGTTTATACGTTCGAGAATATCTTGAAAATGTACACATGAAATATCTTGAGAGTATAAATAATTGAAAGAAGCGTTTTTCTCGAAATTAAATTTTTTTCAAATTTGCTGACGTTGCAACTCCAAGAGAAATTATCCGATTGACTTGAAATTTGAACTGAGTACTCTCTGATATATTTTCTTTGCAGTGACCCAGGATATTTTTGATCGGATAAAAATTGACGATTTGGCATAGAAAAAACGACCATTTTATAGGCAAAAAAACAGACTTTTGTCTTCATAACTACGCCATTTTGTTAGATTTTGATATTTTTCGAAAATCCTACGTCACTGCACAGCGAATACTCTCAGGTTTAACGACATTTTTTCTTTTTTCGGTTACGGCTACTCGATCGGCCGGAATCATGGCAACGGTGGAGGAACTTTTTTTTTTTTGGCGCCTCCGATGGCAGCGCATAAGTCGCTTGGATCTCAATATTTCTCAATGAAAAAAATGGCCTAATATGGGTCGAATATAGCCAAATATATTATCAATTTTCCGAAACATTTAATCGAGTACTTTTCTTTAAAAAAATTCTCGAAAATCACCCAAATTATCAGCGTTCACTGGTACAACCCCTCAAACGTATTCCAGGGACAAATTGATTATTTTTAGTATTCAACGGTACATAAAAATATATATGTGGACGAATCTCTGAATAAATAAGTCTCGTGCGTGATCAAGGAGCTCCGACGCACCATAAAACCTCGAGAGTTTCGTTGAAAAAGCTTGACAAGCTCTTTTATGTATTTTTTCCCCTATATTGGAACTCTCGAAGCTTGTTCTTGCGTTGGTCGCGACTGGCTCTTAAAAACTACAACGATATTGGCTACCCACGTAAAGCTGCGTTGCTCGGTTCAAGTGTCGCGGTAAGAAGTTTCAACGAATTGTATAATTGAAGTTAAAAAAAAATTCTCGCGTTCGATCGAGTTCATCCCCAATTTGTTTCATTGATTTTTTGTTTAGAATAATTTTCCGACCATCATTCAATCGATTATTCATGAAATGAAAAAAATTTATCGCGATAACTGACCTGCTGAGGTGCTAGATGAATCGAGAGTGCACTGATGATCGAAACCTCCAGTTCGACCCTCTCGGATCCAGCGCTATTGTTAGCGTGACAAACGTAACGTCCGGCGTCCTCGATTCTTGCTGACTGAAGAACTAAAACACCAGCGCGAGATCGTACCCTTTCCGAATTAACGATTACCTCGCTACCGGATACCGATTCACGAAACCAGAGATACATCGGGGGTGGAAAACCCTGCGATATGCAGAACAAAACAATTGTCTCCCCTGTTCTAACCGGAGCAGGACTAACACGCTCGATGAATCTCGGAGGCTCCGGATTACGATGCTCTGAAACGTTAACAAAAGATCCCATCATTTAACAAGACGAAAATCTTCCGGTTCTAAAATACATGAAAAAAGTACATTTTTTAAATGTAAAATGACGAAAAAAATTTTCATTTAATATCTTTTTTAACATTTTACTTATTTCCAACAATTTACTTCGGTCAAATGGCACCAACGCGAGAATTCTCTTGACATTTCGATAGTAAATGTAAAAGAACCGTTTTTCGGGTTTTTTTTCGAGAAATTATTTTTTTAAATCAATTTCTGGAGAAGTTGAAAAAAAAATGAAGAAAATTTGTTTTTTTTTCATCAAAATTTCAACCGGTATCGCAATTGTGTCAACAATTTTTGGCAATTTGAATCGCAGTGATTTACAAAATTTCCGTTTATCCGAGAGTATTTTTCTAGAATTTAAAATTCGATTTAAATAAAAAAAATTTTAAACATTAATTTTCTGGAGAATTTGAAAAAAAATTAAGAAAATTTGTTTTTTTTTCGTCAAAATTTCAACCGGTATCGCAACTGTGTCAAAAAATTTTGTCACTTTGAATCGCAGTGATTTACAAAATTTCCTTTTATCCGAGAGTATTTTTCCAGAATTAAAAACTCGATTTAAATAAAAAATTTTTTTAAATGAAATAAAATTGATTTATTTGAATCAAGAGCTTCGATAAATCTTTCACTACCCGATTCGGTTGATTGAGCAGTTGCAAGAATCGGTTGATCGGTTGCGTCATGTGATACGCAGAACGCGATAACTGCGCAATAACTAAAAACAGTTGATTAAGAATTTTTCTTCATTCTTTCGATCAATCGAATGCGCCCAATTGCTATTTTAATTGAGGTAGAAAATTAAAAATTCCATCGATATAAGATAATGCTCCCGATTAAATGAACGGGGGGGAGGGGGGGGGGGGGGGCTCCACGATAATATCGTAATTTATCCTGATCCTGTTCGGCTAAATTGAAATCGTTGGCTATTATGCTCTAAAAGTTCTTGGTCGAATTAACGTTCAATTTTCATGAAAATTATTGGCGCGATATAGCAGAGAGCGAGAGCCTCGCAAAAAGCCTTCGGCTATTAAACAATCATTGGATCGTAATAGCTGCATCGTAATTATAATTCGAAAGGCTCGATATACCGCTTCGAGGGAATCGAAGATTCGAAAAAAAAGCTCTGAAACACCGTTCCACTCGATGGCGAACGATGAATTTTTTTTCTCTAATTTTTTGGAACATTACAAATTGTCAGGAATTAATTAGAGACGATTGAAATGCTTTTCATTTTTTTTTCACTCTGATTTTGATAGTACGAAAAGAATTTTTTCGATTCGAGCAAAACAACGAATTAGAAGAATCGATTTTTGACGAGAAATAGAAGAAAAAAAAAGTGTTTATGTGTTTTGTAAAGGGAGGAAAAAAGGAGCTGAAAGTTTATCGGATGTGGCGAACGAGCAGGGAGCGATTCGTCGAGCATCTTTTGTAACCTTCCATGGTATATGTGATCCTGCTGCTTGAAACTTTTTACATTTTTCAACCAGCAGCATGCACGTTCTCTGGTACGCGCTCGAACGAACGGTTGAACGTCAATGGATTACCATTCGCCTGGCCACCCTCGACGTATATACACGTACATATTTTCCTGAATATACATATATATGTATATCTACATTAATAAAAAGCTCGTGGATTCGTTCGTTTTCTGATTTTTGACGATGAGAAATAGTCGAAGTAAAAATCGATTCCGGCAACAAATTTATCCCCGACTGCCTCAACACAAAAGACACATACGTGCATTCCAATGACCGTGCGGATAGGCGACCGAACGAAATGTCATCGAGTCCGATATATTCGAAAAAGTTTTTTTCATTTTTTTTTTTTTTATCAGTAAACGAACACGCCAGGCAGCTGCGGCGAACAACTTTGAATCACGCTTCGAGGATTCGTGGACTTTTACGTACAGCAATATCTCGAGCTTTGTCATTATTTTTAATATTTCGTAAGGGAACATTCTCGGAATAGTTGAAAAGAAGAAAAATCGCGGTTAATCGTTCGAGACGAATATTTCTTTTTTTTATTTCGTCAGGCTGTCCTATATTCAATGGATTTTTTATGTCGTTCGAAACTTTTTATTTATTTGTTATGATCGTGCTTTTTTTTTGATAGATCGTTTTGTACCGGAGCAAAGAAATTTATTCGATGTCGATTTTGATAACCAACGTGACACGCAGCAGTGTCTTTTTCGAATTGTTAGGAAATTTGGAAACGTTAATCCACAGCTGACTCGGGGACATGGCACGTGAGAAGGTTACAGGTTTAGCAATATTTATGGGAAACTTTGAAGATTAATGTCGTAGATTGTTGCTGGCTTCAACGAATATCAGCGAATCATTTATTCACCTGTGGCAAACATAAATTAACTTAGTTTTCTTTCTTTAAAAAAAAAAGCAATAATATCTGTTTCTATGGGGGGAATGTAAACTGCATAAAAAGCCGAATTTTTCATTTTTTGGTTGACACTCTGATCGAGTTTTTGTCGCGTCGAGGATATCATGTTTCGAAGCAAAATGCGTTTGGGTAAGAAACGAAATACAGTTACAGGAATTGTCGTAGCGAAGTAGGTTTTTCGTTGGTCAATCGATGGCGTTAAAATCGGCTGTTTTTGTGACTTGTTCGTTTCTCAACATCGAATCAGTGAACGATTTTTTCATATTTTTTTCTTCAATTGCTTATTATTTCTGAGCTTTCGAAAGTCTATTTCTAAAAAAAATCATTTACTGTTTTCTGTTGCAGTATTCGTTATGGGGTTTGTCACGTTGTACGTGACAATGAATTCCCACGCGGTCCCGGCACCGGCTAAAAGTGATAAAGAAACGGGGGAAGGTAGACAGCGGGCACCGAATCTTACGACAGTCTTCGGGTCTCTCCAGCGTCCGGTAAATTGTTGTTAAAACAATGAAAATTCGTATTTGGAGCGATGAAACGTTGGATTATTCGTGGGAACATAAAAGACCATTGATTATTATGATTTTGATGAAATTTTGAAGAATTTTCGTTTTTCCTCAGAGCTTCGACGAGACCAGCAATTTCTTGTATTCGAAGTTGAGCTCGATAGTTCCCGAGCTCATGGAGTATTATTCGACGGGAAAAATAAAGAAAAAACAATTTGTGCGTCGGTTTGGAATTCAGAGAAAGAAAAACGATGTATTCGGTTACAAACAATTCCTGGACCGATTGGCTGTACGTCATAATTGCGCCATTATCAATCGAATTTTCGCAACTCAAAACGAAAGCGTTGCTTCGAATATTCGAAATATCCTTTGAATTTTGAATGAAAAAAACAAAAAAGAAATTCAATCGATTCCATTACAGGGTTACGGTGTTCGCGTTGAATCAAAAATACTCGCTCTTAAAAATGTGAAAGTGAGAGCCGTTTTCGAAAGAATGACGAAAGCAGTGTTCAACACGGAAATTGAGCGTCTTTCTTCGTTGTCCGATTATCCTCTACGTAAGATCAATTTAGTACTTTTTCTTACTTTTGTTAAAACGATCTAAAAATCAATTTTTTATACCGAATCGTGTGTCTGCTGGTTAATAAATATTTAAAATGAAATTTTCTATTTTTTCATCTCGTTTCACATCCATTATAGATAGAAAATATTTATTTGTTTCAGCAGTACAGTTGTCCGATTATCCGTACCCACTTTTCGTCGATACGAACGTTACTTTCAAGGGAATTTGGAAGACTGGCTTCGATAAATCCAGCACGGCACCACGTCTCTTCCGTCCATTGAATGGACCTTCGAAGAACGTAACGACTTTGCACACGATTGGCAGTTTCGAGCATGGCCGATTGGATGAACTGAATGCCCAGTTCATCGAGATTCCTTATCATCAGGTAAATTTTTGGGTTTTTAAATTCAACTGTCTTTTCAAAGGAAAATTTGGAGTACTTTTTCCTCCAAATTGTTACTGAATTATTATTGGAATTCGAGGTGAAACTTTATTCAACATCAACTCGATTCTATTTCCGGGTTTTCTCGAATGATTTTTTTACTATTTTTATCGAAACTAATGTGTGAAAAAATTTGCAGAGCACCCCGAGCGATGATAAAAAAAATGTCAAAATGAGCATGTTCGTGATACTTCCGGACGAGAATAAAAATAACGATTCGGCGACGACGAAGAAGAGTTTAGAGAGCATCATAAGCCTGAAGGATTTGACCAGACTTTTGGACAGCACGAATAAAAAAGTCGAGGTTTATCTACCGAAATTTAAAATTCAATCCAAGTTTTCGTCAATCGTGAATCAAATTGACAGGGTTGGTATTTCTCGCTCGAATGATGTTTCAATAAATTTACTGAACGAGCAATTCATCGTCGAATATCATTTTTTTTTTCAGCCACTTCACCCCATAAGTTTGTTTTCTGGCTCATTCGAAGTCGACGATGAGAGCCAACCAGAGTCCGAATCGAGTGGTCAGTTGAAAATTACTTTTTCGTTTGTTCGTAGATTTTTCATTTGCCAAAATAATGGGACAAAATAATATACATTTTTTTTTTGCCACTCAGGTACAACGTCTGATACGACTGAGTCTGTGACACCGGATCAGGGAACTCAAACCGTTGCACCGGAAGTTACTCAATTCAAAGTGGATCGTCCATTCGTTGCACTAGTTGTGACCAAGGGAAAAATTTTCACTGACATCTTATCCGCTTACGTCGTTGATCCATGAGCGTTTGAGCTCATTCAATGAGAGGATCGTGAAGAGTCTAAAAATCTTGGCTAGAAGTTTTGTTTTAAGAGAAAATAAATGTACAGGCTTACGACTTATTTTTGGTGGATCATTTTATTCGTTTTCCTGTGGCCCCGAATCTTTTGCAGCAGCGGTATACTTTCTCCAAATAGGAAAAATCGCATCGATGTTTTGATTGGAACAAAAAAAAATGGATTTTGGCTCGGAATTCTTCGTTTAGTTCTGGGAATTAAAGATCCGTTTGGTTTTTTCAATTTTCTGTGTCTTCTTGATCGAATTTAACGGAACGTGGTGCTAACGTTATAGAAATAAATCTTTATGGATGACAGAAAAATTTCAATCCTTTGAGGAACTAGTGGCAAAAAAATTTTCTTGAAATTTTTTGCTTTAGTCACGAACCGTCAAATATTCCGACCGAAAATTTGGTTTCGCTAAATTTTTTTAAGGTATTTGATTATAAGGGCTTTTGAAGTTTTTTTATTTATCAAATGACTTTTTGTGAAGTCTCAACATAATTTTTGATCAGCCGAAACCACTGTTAGGAGGTTTGTTAATTGGTTTCAATGTATTTCGAAGTTTTCATTTATTGAATAAATTTTTGTGGTTTAGACCAAGTTTTTGGTGACCCGAAACTACCATTTGGTGGGACTAAACTTACTTTTTCAATGAAATTTCGATATCGCTCAAACTTTTTATTTATTCGTTATATTACGAATTTTTAACAATAAATTATTATTTAACGGGGTGAAGAAAATTTATTTGACGTCGATTTTGAAAACTGACGTCAAGCAGTGTCTTTCTGGAATCGTTAGATCACTTGGAAGCGTTAATCCAAGGTGACTCAGAGCATGTACGTAAGGTTAATACGTTTAGCAATATTTATGGGGAAACTGTGACACTCCGGGGTGGCCCATCCGAAGATTAATGTCATAGATTATTGCTAACTGGTACAAATATTAGCAAATCATATATTAGCCTCTCGAGAACATAAATTAAATCATTTTTTTCTAAAAAAAAACAGTAGCAATATCTCTGTTTCCATGGGGGGCAGGGAGGGGGGTGTAAGCTGCATAAAAAGCCGAATTTTCCATTTTTTGGTTGACACTCTGATCGAGTTTTTGTCGTGTCGAGGATATCATGTTTCGAAGCAAAATGCGTTTGGGTAAGAAACAAAATACAGTTACAGGAATTGTCGTAGCGAAGTAGGTTTTTCGTTGGTCAATCGATGGCGTTAAAATCGGCTGTTTTTGTGACTTGTTCGTTTCTCAATATCGAATCAGTGAACGATTTTTTCATATTTTTTTCTTCAATTGCTTATTATTTCTGAGCTTTCGAAAGTCTATTTCTAAAAAAAAATCATTTACTGTTTTCTGTTGCAGTATTCGTTATGGGGTTTGTCACGTTGCACGTGACAATGCATTCCGATGCAGTCCCGGCAGAGACTCAAACGAATAACGAAATGGAGCAAGAACAGCGAGCACCGAATCTGACGACAATCTTCGGGTCTCTCCAGCGTCCGGTAAATTGTTGTTAAAACAATGAAAATTCGTATTTAGAGCGATGAAACGTTGGATTATTCGTGGGAACATAAAAGACCGTTGATTATTATGATTTTGATGAAATTTTGAAGAATTTTCGTTTTTCCTCAGAGCTTCGACGAGACCAGCAATTTCTTGTATTCGAAATTGAGCTCGATCGTTCCTGAGCTTATGGAGAATTATTCGGAGGAAAAAATAACGGAAGGACAATTCGTGCGTCGCCTTGGAATCCAGAGAAAGAAAAACAATGCATTTGGTTATAAGCAATTCCTGGAGCAATTGACTGTACGCAATTTTCGATTAAATTTTCAATTAAAATCGAAAGTGTTGCTTCGAAAATTAATATTATTATTTCGAAATAAGCTTTGAACTTTGAATGAAAACAAAAATCAATTTATTTCATTGCAGACGTATGATTTTCAAGTCGAAACAAAAATGCTCGTTCTAAATAATTTGAGCGTGGAAGCCGTATTCGATAGAATGATGAGAGAAGTGTTCAGCACGGAAATCAAGCGAATTTCTCTGTCATCTGAATTTCCTGAACGTAAGATTAATCCAGTACTTTTTATTGCTTTTATTAAAACGATCGAAAGATCAATTTTTCATACCGAATCCTATGCTGGTTAATAAATATTGATTTTTCTACATCATGCTAATTCTGCAACCTCAAAATTCAATCAGTCCAAAAAGAATTTACAATTTTTTCATCTCATTTCACATCCTTTACAGATATAAATATTTATTTGTTCCAGCAGTAAGTGTCTCTGTTCCTCGGTACCCCGTTTTCGTCGATACGATCGTTACCTTCAAGGGAATTTGGAAGACTAGCTTCAATAAATCTAGCACGACACTACGCCCCTTTCATTCGTTTAATGGACCCTCGAAGAACGTAATAACTATGCACACGATTGGCAGTTTCAAACATGGCCGCTTGAATGAATTGAATGCCCGGTTTATCGAACTTCCTTATCTGGTAAATTTTTGGCTTTTCAAATTCAACTCTTTTCGAGGAAAATTTTTTGTCTGATTTTGTTAAAAAAATTTCTGAGAATTAGTTTTAGTTTAGCTACGATTTCGGTCAGGATCAGCCGATGCTGAATGATAATTGAAGATTTTTTTCTGAATTGCTGTTGAACAATTATTGGAACTCGACAAGAATTTTTTTTCTTGGACCAATTCGATCGATAATTTTTAGGTTTTTTTGGAGTACGATTCATTATCTTTATGGAAATAAGCATTTGAAAAGTTATCGAAAAAGGTTTGAGATGTGCCCTTATTCACAGAGCAATCGGATCAATAACAAAGACGTCAAAATGAGCGTGTTCGTAATACTTCCGGACGAGGATGACAATAGACGTTTTACGACGATGAGAGGAAATTTAAAGAATATTATAAGCCTGAACGACATGTCCGGGCTTTTGAACAGCACAGAGGAAGAAGTCGAAGTTTATCTTCCGAAATTTAAAATTCAAACGAATTTTACGTCATCTATAAATCGAACGGCCAGGGTTCGTATTTCTTGGATTTGAACGATTTTTCGATGAATCTGAACTGGACGAGCAATTCAGTGTCGAATGACTATTTTTTTTTACAGCCAGTCCAGCCGATAAGTTCGTTATATGGTTCGTTCGAAATCGATGATGACATCCAATCAGGGTCTCGATCGAGTGGTCAGTTGAAAATTATTTTTTCATTTATTCGTAGCCTTTGGGACAAAATAATCTAATTTACTTTTTTTTTTTTTTACCACTCCGGTTAATTTTCTAATACGACTGCGACACCAGGCCAGAGAACTCGATCCGCTGCACCTGGAATTACACAATTCAACGTGAACCGTCCCTTCGTGGCAGCAGTCGTGACTCAAGGAAAAATTTTTACTGACATCTTATTCGCTTACGTCGTTGATCCATGAGCTTGAGCTCATTAAATCAGAGATCGCGGAGAGTCTAAAAATCTTCGCTGGAAGTTTTGTTCTGACAGAAAATAAATTTACAGTCTTACGACTTATTTTTGGCAGCTAAGATCATTTTATTCATTTCCTGTTGCCCCAAATCTTCAGCAGCAGTACTCTCTCGAAATAGGAAAAGTCGCGAAATTGATTTTTGCTCGGAATGATTTGTTCGGTTCTCGGAATGAAATTCGCTCGGGTTTTTTAATCTTCATTTCTTAATGTATTTTCTTTTTCTACTCAATCAAGAATAATGGAACGTGATGCAAACGTGATAGAAACTATAAGTCTTTATGGATTATACAAAAATTTCAATCCTCTGCTTAACTAGTGACAAAAAAATGTTTTTACTTCTCTTTATGGTATTTTGTTGCCAACTACTTTTCTGCCTGTCACCTATGAATTATATCTGGCTATTTTTCATGAGATTTTCATATCACTTAGCATATTTATTCATTTGTTATCACCATATTTTTCATGGATCGTGATACACGACCATGACAGAATCATGATAAATATTATAGACAAAAAAATCGTTTTATAAAAATTGTAGATTCTTTTATTTCGCGACTAAACGCGTTCTCCAAATTCTCAACAGTTTTCACCGAGTCCAAATTCTCACAAAATATAAGGAGAAACCAAAAAAAAAATCATTCTTCTGTCACCCTGTTCACGAGGATTAAAAAAATGTAGAAAAGTCGCTGAGGCGACTCCTAAATTCGACAATAACCAATTTTGTTGAAACACCAAAAAATTGATACTTTTGTATCGTGATTTATGGTTAAAATTGAAAAAAAAGCCTTAACCTCGTTGGTATGACCTTGAAAAATTATCTCAGAAGCCTCAAATTGAAAATCACTTTTCGATGATGTATCGACGCAGTAACTGACGTCATTTGAACACAAAAAAGTCGATTTTTTTCAATGATTCCGAGGTGTCATAGACGCGGGGGAGTGATAACACCACTTTAACGATATTAATGGGAAATTTCGAAACCTGATATCAGTTCCTCCGAAGATTAATGTTACGATAGATAGTTAGAGGCTCGTACGAATATCAGCAAAGTTTATTCCGCCTCATACAGAAATAAACCATCTTTTATTTCTAAGCAAACAACATTCGTATTCGTGGGAGCGATTTAGGTTCGATAAAAGCCCGATTTTTTTCAGTTTTTAGATTAAACTGACTCGAGTTTTTGTTTGTTGTTGTTGTCGTCGTAGTCCATGATGTTACAGCCAAAAATGCTATTCCGTAAGTAAAAAAATGCAGTTTTGACAATAATCGATCGTTACGCAATGAATTTTTCATGAATCAAAGATAAATTCTTCGATCTCCGAGCTCTTGAAATCATATTTCTACAAAAAAAAAAACATCGACGATTCTTTTCTGTTGTGGAATCCAGTTATCGGTATAGTCACGTTGTACTCGACGACGTGTTCAGCTGCGGACCCAACACCATCTCCTGGACCATCCGTGAATCTTGGAGAAGCGGAACAAGGTTCAGGAGCCGTCACAGAGCTGCCAATACCTTCTGTAATTTCGATCGAAACGGCTGAAGAGACGGAACGAGATGGGCAGCGCGCCATGGATGAGAACGCGCCTTCTGTAATTTCGATCGAAGAGGCTGAACAGGTGGAGAGAGATGAGCAGCGCGCCGCTGATGAGAACGCGCCTGCTGTTATTTCGATCGAAATGGCTGAAGAGATGGAGCGAGATCGGCAGCGCGCCATGGATGCGAATGCGCCTGCTGTTATTTCGATCGAAAAGGCTGAAGAGATGGAGCGAGATCGGCAGCTGGCCATGAACCGGACTGGGCCCTCTGCAATGTCGATGGAAGCGCTTGAGTCTGGGAGGGAAAATGGTCATCGGATCGTCAGGGAACTGCCGGCACCTTCTGTAATTTCTATCGAAACGTCTGAAGAGATGGAGCGAGATCGGCAGCGCGCCATGGATGAGAATGCGCCTTCTGTAATTTCGATCGAAGAGGCTGAACAGGTGGAGAGAGATGAGCAGCGCGCCGCTGATGAGAACGCGCCTGCTGTAATTTCGATCGAAGAGGCTGAAGAGATGGAGCGAGATCGGCAGCGCGCCATGGATGCGAATGCGTCTACTGTAATTTCGATCGAAATGGCTGAAGAGATGGAGCGAGATCGGCAGCTGGCCATGAACCGGACTGCGCCCTCTGCAATGTCGATGGAAGCGCTTGAGTCTGGGAGGGAAAATGGTCATCGGATCGTCAGGGAACTGCCGGCACCTTCTGTAATTTCTATCGAAATGGCTGACCAGATGGAGCGAGAAAAAAAAGGGAAAGAAGAAGGTCTCCAGGTGGTCATGGACCTGTCGAGAAATTTGACGTCCTTGATGCTCGCGGTAAATTTGTAATAAAATATCCATGAGCTCGATGCGACCAACCTGTCGTCGCTGAAAATCGTATCCACGATTAGTAAACAATTGTTTTTTTTTCTTCTGTCATTCAGACATTTGAAATGCCTCTGGACTTCTTGGTTTCCCCCTTAACTTTTTTCATTCCGGTGACTTTCATGTCCTATGCGAATGGAGCTAAAACGAGAAGCAGCTTTCTACGCTCGCTCGGGATACCGGATGAAAATATGCTGATCGTTGAACTCGGCTATAAACACTTTTTGGATAAATTGGCTGTGAGTATATCAATTGTTTACGAAAATTTCAACATTTTTTTTCGTAATTATGCTTGAAATTTGAAAACAACAAACGATCCTGTTACTGAATGTAAATAAATTGGAAAAATATTATGATTTCTTGCAGAACTATGGTGTTCGGGTAAATACGACGATACTCGTTCCACACGATACCACATTGGAATCTTCTTTCAGTCGTAAGATCGAAGAGGTGTTGGATGCTCGAATCGAGACTATTAATTTGGCAGAAATATATTACCAGCGTGAGTCCATTTACCGATACAGACTCGTTCGTCATTATTCAAATCCAGGTTTTCGATTCATTTGACATTCACGAGAATCACAGACAAAAGAGTCCAACTTTATTGTTCCAGATCGTAAGGACGATGAGCCCGGCATAGTTGTTCGTAGCGTTATCGATTTCAAGGGTACTTGGAAGACTGGATTCGATCGTAAACGCACCTCACCTCGTCCTTTTTATCCAGAATTTGGGAATGTTTTTGACACAGAAACTATGTACACGGTTGGTCGTTTCAGACACGGACGATTGGACGAATGCAAGGCCGAGTTCATCGAACTTCCTTATCAAGTGAATTTTTTTTTTTTTTTTGCGTAGGAATTTCTGTGGCGAATTCCGTTGGAAATCCTTTGAAATTCGTCTCGTTGCACGTACTTTAATCTCAATTTTCAAATTCTTCGAAATTTATTTCGAAATCTATCGATCTTGGAATTTTATTCTCAAATAATAACGATCCCGATCCATCGGAGATCTGACGAAGACATCAAAGTCCAAATATTATTGGAATTAAAAGTTTTTGGTGATTCACAGAGCAATCAGGGCAACAGCGAAACCGACAGATTGAGCATGTTCATAATACTTCCGGACAGGAACGTATCCAGCGATTGGTTGATGAAAGAAACTCCTTTGAGAAATCTGACCAAGATAGATCTCATGACTAGGCTCATGAACAGCACAGAGAAAGAGGTCGAAATTTATCTACCGAAATTTCAGATGCAAAATCAGAAACTATTGGACAAAAACGAGCTGCGGGTTAGTAACTTACATCGCGAATTTTCTCAGTTCAGGAACTGAAGCACATGAGAGATCTGTTCTTAAAAATCTTTTTTTTTTTTGGCAGTACTTGGACCCTGATTATTTGATCAGCCTGACAAGCGACTATCCGAGAATTGTTGAGTCACCCAAAATACTGTTTTTCAGTGATTCTTTATCGATAGTCCGAATGAGTGTCGAGGAAGAAGGTCAAGAGGCCTATGGATCGAGTGGTTAGTTCGAAGCTATTCATTCTCATCCCTACACCGCACGATCGAATCAATTTAGCTCTTTCATTCGCAAGTTGGGCAAATGAGGAAATTGTATTTATATTTTTATTTGAAAGGATAGCGGATGAAAAAAATCATCCGATAAATGGCCCCACACAAGAGAAACGAGTGAAAACAGAGGAAGAAAAACGAAATTGATGGAATTTTGTTTTTTTTTTTATGCAGAGCTACTTCACGACGCGGCGAAATCTGTGAAACCAGGTCGAAGTGCTCGTTCGACTAAAACGGAAGTAACCCGATTCGAGGTGGATCGTCCTTTCGTTGCACTCGTCGGAACCACGGGAAGCCTTCGTACCGAGATCTTTTTTGCTCTCGTCACCGGACATCTGATGCCATAATTCATTTAACGTAAATCTCAGCTGTCTCATCGTACGTCACCTAAGCTGATGTTTGATCAATCAAACGGAATTTCAAACGCACACGATTTACACAATTTTTAGAAACATTTTAAGGATAATCGATCATCGGATCAAATCGAAGATTCTGACCTGAAATTTTTATACGATGTTGATAAAGATTTTAGGGGGCTACTGTCAAAACTTGGTCCGGATTGACCATCCAGTTGTTTCGCAATAAAATTGCAAAGTCAAGCATTTTGAGGCACCGAAAACACGTCGTCTATGGAAAAAAATCGACCGGAAATGCCCCGAACACGGTTTTTCTCTCCCAAAATCCAAGATCAGTCGTTTAAAAACCTGGATTCTGATGAATTGGACAATAAGAATTTGGTAAAAAAAATAGAAAAATCATACTTCATCAGGTTGTTAATTAACACAGTAATATTGGAAAAAAGTTTCAATTTCCGGTTGACAATGGCGAGAACCGTGACGTTGGCAAGTTCGGTTGCTTGCAATTCTGATATGGAGAATACTACAGAGTCGTTGACGATCTAATTCTTTTTTAGTTTTCCCGAATTCTTGTGCTGTAAAATACTGGTGTATCAGTAATAATGTTTCTCAAAATCAATAATACAAATATTCAACATCGGTAAACGTGAATCAGAACAGCTGTGTGTGAAATGAATTCTTTATTTTTTGACTCCGAGATAATGGTCGATCATCCTTAAATGAATCGATGAATAAAGGGAAGATTAAATCGAAAAAATGATAATTGTTGATGCGACGAGAGTCAAGAGACCGAAAAAGAGATTTCCGGGACTTTACAAAAGTATTAATCGACAGGCATTTTGTATTTACGATCGAAAATAAATCTTTTTCTGCTCATTCCGGCTATATCTTATCTAGCAACTGGCTGATTTTGAAAAAAATTTCGAAATTATTTAAAATTATTATTTATTCGTTACGATACTTCTTCGATGATAGATTATGACGCATGATGCAGAAATTCTCGTTGACATCGACTCGAAAAACTGTAAAGTAAAGCTTTTTTTAGCTCTTGAAAACCTTAAGCCCGATCCACACTGTCGAGCAGCTCCCAGTTCGTTCTCCATTCGCTTTTTAATCCAGTAAAATCTCATCGTTTCAATACACGAATTTGGAGATTTTGGGCACTCACCAGAGCTCGTTGGCAATCTTATCTATTTTATAGGTAAATGCCCACGAACATGTGATACCGAAGAGAGAAGTGGCCGCGAGCAAACGGTGTAGATCGAGCCTAAATAAACGCCCGAGCCATGTCAGGTGCATGATTTATAACGGTAGTTGAAGCAATATTGATGAAAAACTTCGACACTTCATAGCCAGGCCGATTTAAAGTTCATTGTAATAAATTGTCATCGGCTTTTAAAAATGAATAAACGATGTTCGAGATACGCAGAAACGAGAGGCACGTTATCTACGGAGAAGGGAGAAGAATTGGATCTGCATAAAAGACCAATTTTTTTGGCTTCTAGTTTAGACTGACTCGAGTCTTTGTTGCTGTCGAATCGATCACCTGACGAGGCAACATGCGTTTCAGTGAGTTGAAAGCAAAACAATTTTTATAATCGTCGAAAAATAGTAAATTTTTCGTCAATTGATCGAAATTGTCCAAAAAATATGTCAATGGAGCTGAAATTTTGTAAATTTGTTCAGGAATAACTTATTTTACTCGAACCATTGATTCTGAGCTTCCTGAAGCAGAAAAAATAAAATTAATGATCGTTTTCCCATTGCAGTATTCCCGATCGTCATTGCCACGATGCTTGTGGCAATGAGCGTAGTTCCAACATCAGCTTTTTTTAAAATACCTGTTATGATACGTAACGCAACGAAACAGGGTCTACAGGTCGTGATGGATTCGATGCCTACCACTGTCAAGCCTTATGATGATATGAAAGAGAGAATGATCCAATACGGGCAGGAAATTCCGGAAGCACCTTCGGTGATACCTATTGAAACGGTTCAAGAAATGGATGATGGTCTTTGGTTCGTCATGGATTTATCGAGAAATTTCACGACCTCGATGCATAACGTAAATTTCAATTGCAACGAGCCTGAATTTCTTTTTTTTTTTATCAAATGAACCTGTTGCTGGCAGCAATCGAAAAGGAATTTTATTTCTCGTGATTTTTTTGTTGTTTTTCAACAAATTTTTGTCTTTCACTCAGAAAGTGGACTTGCACGGTTACTTCGCTGCTTCCATGATCCTTTCACCTCTGGACTTTTTCATTCCCGTAACTACACTGGCTTATACGAGTGGAGGAAAAGCCAGGCAAAGTTTTTTAAGCGCACTTGGAATTCCGGCAAGAAAAATGCAGATGGTTGAATATGGTTATAAGGACTACTTCGACGAATTATCCGTAAGAAATAAACCGCTCTTATCACGAGAGACAAACAAAAATAATGTTCGCGAGGTTGAAATATTCTTTTCGAAACTTCAGCTCATTTTCTTAAATATATTTTTATGACACAAAAATCTATAATTTTATTGAAATCTTTGCAGAATTATGGTGTTTATGTGAACACGACGATAAACGTTCCACTCGGTTTGAAAGTGAAACCTTCTTTCGTTAATTTGACCGAACAGGTGTTCAGATCCAATATCAAGGCTGTTGATCTGAAAAAAGTGTTTGATATTGGTAAGATTATTGATTCGATAATTATAGATGCTTTCAAATTATGACAGAAATGTTTGTTGAAAAAAGGAATTTCGAAGATGCCAATTATTCTATCGCACAGTCAAGAGTCCATAGAAGGTCCATGAATTTTTTCAGATTTTTTCTTACACAATAACAGACTCAAATAAATGGCCCAAAGTCGCTCTGAGGTTAAATCGGTGGAAAAAAAAAGTTACAGATCTTTTGAATACTGATTTGTAGATAAAAATATGAATTTATTGATTTTAGAGCACAACGATGACGAACCGAGTATCGTTCTGACAAATGTAATCTACTTGAAGGGCATTTGGAAAAGTGGATTCGATAGGTCACGTACGGCAGTGCGTCCATTCTATACATATGGTCAGCATCCATTGAGCGTAGAGACTATGTACACGATTGGCCGTTTTCGACACGGTCGGTTGAATGAATTCAAGGCGGAGTTCATTGAACTACCGTATAAAGTAATTTTTTTTATTTATTTTGAAATCAATTTATTCTTGTAGGATGAGATAAGCGTTTAATCCGGTTTGAAATCGTTTCGAAATCATTTTGTGATATTTGATCCGCATTTTCGAATTCTTCGAAAATTAATTTCGGAAATTTGCAATTTTTCAATTATCACGACACTTTTTTTATCTACAAAAGAAAACTATAAATTTGAAAATGGAGATATTTTTCATAAAAGTTGTTCGGTCGATCCTCGTTCACAGAGCGATCGGGTCAACAGTGGTACCGATAGATTGAGCATGTTCATAATACTTCCGGACAAGAATGTACTCAGAGATTTCGGAACGAAAAAGAATTTTTTGAAAAGACTCCAAAACCAATATCTGATGACCAGACTTTTGAACAGTACAGAGAAAACGGTCGAGATTTACCTTCCGAAATTCAAAATTTGGACTGATCTTACACTCCCGAAAAACGTTCCCTGGGTTAGTATTCAACATTCCCAATATTTTTATTTCAATCGATGCAAAATGCAAAAATTCGTTTATATTGATCCATTTTTTTTGTGTAGTTTTTCTATCCCGACTCCCCGATCGATCCGGTCGTCAACGTATCAAATATTTTCGAATCATCCGATAAGAATATTCGTTTGGATTACTACGCATCTTCGATCGGTATGGCAATCGACGAAGAGGGCCCGTCGAGTGTCGGATCAAGTGGTTAGTTGCAAGTTACAAAAGGCAAAATGTTAAGAAATTAATGAAATTTGGTGATAATGTTCTTCAACATCAAGTACGAAAAGACAATTTTTTTCAAAATTTTCTTCTACTCAGTTCTCGAGTAATTATGCATTAAACCAGATTTCTTATGCCCGAAGTGTATACCTATATATATGGAAACGCTATGCTTATACACGTGAACTTTAGTCTTCAATTACTCGATAACTGTGTAGAAGAAAAATCTGAAAAAATTTGTATCGTCAAATTTGGCACTAAACGAATATGTTCACCAAATTTTATAAAATTCTTAACTGTTTGACAATTTTTTGTGTTTTTAACATGGTTTAGCATGGCAACATTGTATCGCCTGTACCGAAACTCCTTAAATCGATTTAAAAACAAACTAATAAAAACATTAATCTTTGTCCAGGCATAGCTTATAACACGGTCGAGTCGTCTGTCTTGGCTCGAAAAACTCGATCTATCCCACCGGAAGTAATTAAATTCAGAGTGGACCGTCCTTACGTAGCAATCGTCGCGACCACAGGAAGAATTCTCACCGAGATCTTCTTTGCTTATATCGAAAAAGGTGTTTCATGATTTTCAGATGTATATCAAATGGAATAATAAATATTTTTGAGTAAAATACAAAACGACGATTATTCATCAGACCGAAGTCATCTCTTCAGAGTCTGGTTAACAACCGTTCTAACGAGAATTCCATTTCGAGGCTAAATGTCTAGACCCGGTCTGATAGCGAGTCGCGAAACACGGGAGTAACCATACCGAATAAAAAATTGGACTCTGTCATTGCATCAGCGAAGTCACTAAAAGCCTCCATTAGGCGTCCCATTCGTGGTTGCCTGCTCTCCTCAAAGCTGTTTACCAGGCTGTTTATGACTCTGCTGGAAATTATTTCATCGGATGAATATATTCCTGATGGAATCTTGAAATTCGAAGAGCGAACACTTGGCACTCGACGTATTCGAAAATAAACGTTTCTCTACGGCGAAGTATCAAGAGGTTTCAAGGCCGTGGAACAATGTTTGGCGTAGAAAAACTTTGATCAACACTTGTACAAGCAACGGCTCCGTTATCGCGATGACGGTATCATTATCTCTCGAACGAATTACGCCTGAATTAATATCAAATAATAATTCAAGTATGTACGAGATCCCCAAAAAGCACTATTCGAATTCGATCAAAAACATTTTAATGCGCAATAAGAAATAAATTGGTTCGTAACAGTTGGATAAATGTTTGCGATCTGATGCTGAGCGGAATACTGTGTAAATCGTAGATATTTTTTTCCAAGTTGGAGTATATTGATGTTATGAAGATCTTTCAAGGACACAGCATCGATGTTTTCGATAATTTTATCTATTTACAACCGAAATATTCGATAATATTGACTGGTGAGTTTTCGATCGGTCGGATAGCTCCTTGAGTTCTGAGTATAAATAAAATTCGATTCGATCAATTTGGCAGTCAACTCTTGACAGCGATCATCTCAACCACAATGTCGAAACTCGTTATTTCTCTGTGCCTGGCACTCGTCGCTTCTGTGAGTATCTACGACGAAGTCTGAAATAATAATTTATTGGCTACGCTGTCGATATTCATCGCATAAGAATTTCTGTTCATTCATTCGATTCTTTATTCATTATTTTCTCTCGATAAAAGTTTCTTTTTTTTTGGCTAATTGCTAGGTGACTTGTGCCCCGAGTCTGGACGAGGAAGTGTCGGACAAGGAGTATGAAACCAGGGAAAATTGTTTGGCACACATAGTAGAAACGTACAGAGATATATTGAGTCGATACATAGCCGATAAAACCGAGACTGGAAAAGTCAGACTCTCGGTAAAAAAGTTTAAATCCTCAAGAACAAGATAAAATTGAGCTCAATAATGAAAAATCTATGAAATAGTTGAAATATGTTTTTCTTTATGTTTGAATTTTGTTTAACCCAGCAATGGAGAGAGAAGGGAGTTCCAGATTTCAGGAAGCTCATCAAGAAGGTAGCGGATGGAGTCCTGGAGCTGAGTGACGACGACTATATGCCATGCGGCAAAAAAGTGAGTGTCGCATTCGTAGATAAATTGATACAGAGGAAGAGAAAAATGAGGCCAAGTTCAATCGAGCATCGAATTTCGAGTTCATTAAAAAATCGAGAATCATTAATAAAGTTGGAAGGTTCTTTGGTCGCAAAATTTCATAGCGAAACTTTGCCAGCCACTTCTTTGTTCTGAGTTGATGGTTTCACGTGACACAACAGAAATATAATTCATGCAAAATTATTCTCTCGATAATCTTTTTTTTTGTCTCCCAGTATCAGGCCGAATTGGATCAGCTGAATGAGAAGTGGTCCCATTAGAAAAAGGAACTGTCAACCGGTTTATCACTGGACCCTTCGAGGGAAAGATGCGATTGACTACAGGCCGGAGGGATTAAGATAAGGATCGATATAAGAGAAAAATATTTGACATCTTCGTATAAAATGTTCGTGTTAATTCGTTAAAAATATAATAATTCTAGTGACGTCATTGACTCTTGATTATTTTTTTCTTATTTTCCTTTCCCTTTCTCTCGTTCGTTGTGTGAAGGTTTTCATGATTTTTTAAATTTTTTTTCTAAACCGGAAGTAGAAAAATCGAGACTGAAGAAAAATGATGCGGAATACACTGCAGCGATGCTCGTAATCGATTGTCGAGTTTCCTACGAAAAGAGAAGTAACTGCCTGGAAAATGGCAAGTTCGAGAGAAAAGTTTACTTGTTTTGTTGTTGTTGTTTTTTTTCTTCTTCGAGGTTAAGAAAAAGCGACGACTTTTTCACACGTCGCAACGTCAAATCGAGTCTTGCCCAGACGAGATGAATACTGATCTTTCCCTTCGTTTTTTTTTTTTTTTTTCGTGCTCTTTAGTTTTTCTTTCGAAAAGTGTGTTTCCTCGCATTTGCTTCTTGGCTTTCTCGGCTTATAAACTCCCCGTGTTTCGCCGTAACACGGAGCTTCGTGTGTGCGTGGGTGTGACCCACTTTTCTCCGATATTTTCCCAATATCGATAAAACTTTCCCTCCCCCCCCCCCCCCCCCCTTCTCCTCCTATCGAGCCACTTTGTATTTATTTTCCACTGAATAAACTATGCATCCTTTTTATTTCTCTCATCTCCTGTCTCGATCGCTCGGAGCCTCGCATCTCGCATACTTGGGAAAAATTTCCGTTAAACGTTTATTCTTCGCCGTTTATCGATCATGCGCTCGAGTAAATCTGCGTCAAACGAATCGGACGAGTATTGGCAAATTTATGAGTTTCATTTATTGACGTTTTTTAATTTTTTTTTTCCAAATATTTTCGGTAATCAATTTTCATATTTAATCTTTTGATAATTGACGAATCAAACGACAATTTTTTTTTTCTTTATCGAACTAATCGAACACCGAAAACAATATTTTGTTGAAATATTAAAATATTTTGTTGCACGTCTTAAACAATTTTATTTATTTTTTGTTCAGACAACGATGCTTCTCTAGACCGAAAGGAAACTTTGTCGAGACGATGAAACATTTTTAAGCGTCGTCGAAATATTTTGTTTGACGCGTATTCGACAAAATATTTAAAGGTTTCAAGAAAATTTCGTTTTTCATTAAATCTTCTTCGACCCGCCAGTTTTGACTTTGTTTTTCTTTCCCGAAAATGTTTAATCCCGAAGAGCTCTCTCCTATCGAACAAAATCTTTCGAAAACTTTCGTGAAAAAAATATTTAATCTCTATTAAAGCATACGGGAAGAAAAGATAAAAAATGTTGCCATGAAAAACCGATACGGGATAAAGAGATTCCGATACACAATGAAAAAAAAAAAAAAAAAAAAAAAAAAGCGAGTATTATCGATACTCGAGGAGTTGGATAGGATGCCATTAGTGTAATTAAAATCGGGGAAAAAAAAAATCGAGAATAGTAAGAGTTAAATCGAATAGAAAAAGGTAAATCAAGAGAATGGTATACATTTTTGTATTCGTTTTTATATATAGAGATCGAAGCGATTTTCTGTAAGAGTGGAGGAAGCAGGGAGGCCGGGGGGAGGGGGATTAAAATAAAAAAGGTGAGAAAGCATGTTTGCTGGAAGCGGCGTTTCCGTTTTTCATCGAGAGCCTCAATACCCTGGGGTATGAGAAACGAAGAAAAAGAAGAAGCAGAAGAAGCGAGACTGCGAGAGAGAGAGAGAAGAGAAAAAAAATGAGAGAAGAAGAGAAAGGAGATGAAAAAAGTGGAGAAGAGAGGGAGGGAGAAAAGAGAAGGGTTCGTTTAGGCCTCCGTTGCAGTATCCACCAGGTAATTACTTACACGAGGGAAGCGAAAGAATATAGATCGAGCTTTCCGCACCGGATATTTAAAGGGGATGATGGCGAGACACGACGCCATAAGCGGATATATCGCGGCTCGTTTTCTTCCAATGAAATAACAAAAAAAAAATCGAAAGAAAAAAAAACGAAAAATCCTTTTTTTTACACAAAAATAAATAAAAAAAGAGATTGATTGCTCTCCGGGGGGGGGGGGGGGGGGGGGGGGGGGGGGGATAAATAGTTCAGGATCGTGCGCTCTTTTCTTAGTGATATTGCACTTTTTCATCGCCCGTCGTAAACTCATTCCGAGCGAGGCGAGAGCGATGCAAAAAAATAATGTATTTTCTTGAATTAACTGTCATAAATAAAAAATAAAAAAAAACGAGAGTAAAACTGTTTTTTTTTTTAGATTTATTAAGTGACTTTGGAATGAAAGGAAAGTCGTAGCGCTATTTTTATTTAGCGAGTTTCATATTATCCACCTTGGAAGTTAATTTGACGCGGAAAAGCAGGTTTTTATTGATTTACAAAAAGGAGTACTTCGACGCTGAAAATTGGACGTCATCTCGTTGTTTTTTTCTTCTTCTTCTTCTCTCCGACAGGCGGTTCTCGAGTGGTGTATATAAAAAAAAAAGGGGTGAAAGAGAAAGAAAGGATCGTTTGAAAAATCGTAGGGGAAACCAATTTTCTACGTCCGCGAAAATTATTATCGCTCGTTCTCGTCGGTAAGTCTCTTCGGGATGGAACGCGAATCGTAAAATGAAAAAGAAAAGGCGAACGTGTGTCTACGTACGCGTGTGTGCCACCGAACCTACAACCCTCGTACACAGAATCGCACCCTCTTATGTACACACACACACACACACACACACACACACACACACACACACACACACACACACACACACACACACACACACACACACACACACACACACACACACACACACACACACACAGACAGACACACACAAAAGGATAGAAAGAGAGTTGAAACGATGAAAAGAAAGAGAGTTTTCTGGTCGGGAGAAAAACGAGTTGAAGTGATGTGTAGAAGTGGCACGGTATTACGTTCCACGGACGAACGCCCGAGGAAAATCCATCGGCAGTAACGTCCTACGAGTGGATGAGTCTCCGGGATATGTACTTCCCCCTGCCTATCCCTTATATGGGCTTTTTCACAATATTTTTTCATCGTTTCATCGTTTTTCTTCCATCGAATTGCTGAAAAAACGAAGTAACTAGCTTTCGAGGTGACTGACAATATTCGTCAATAGTCATTGACTCTCGAACGAATAGTCATTGACTCTCGAACGAATTATACTTAGAAAATTCGATAACTTTCGGTGTTAAGGAGTTTCGGTACAAAAGACAAAATGTTAAGAAATTAATGAAATTTGGTGATAATGTTCTTCAACATCGAGTACGAAAAGACAAATTTTTTCAAAATTTTCTTCTATTTAGTTATCGAGTAATTACGCATTAAAGCAGATTTCTTATGTCCGGAATGTATACCTATATATATGGAAACGCTATGCTTATACACTAGACTGATTCGAAAAAAATTTTTATTTTTTTTTTCTTGCGCATTCACGTGCGATAGTTAGACAGCAATAAAAGAGAATTTCTGTTAAAATCTGAGCACGATAGCTCAATTTTTAGAGGTCGCTATCTTGTCTTTTGTATATTTTTAATTTTTTTAAAGAAATTATTAAGAAACAACTTAAATACAGCATCATGTGAAATAACAATTATGTTATGATAACATTCAACAGCTGTTCCGTAACAAAAATAGACTTCAACAATGCGAAAAAGGTTGTAATATTCACATATTGAATCCTGGTAAATAAGGAATACCGTGTATACTATCACTATTCGTATCGCTTGATTGATACGCACTTCGATCTTTCTATTTCTTTTCAGAAACCTCACTTTGATAATAGTTTTCTATATGGCATGTGTCAAATGTTTAAAAATGCAGCATTAAGTTTTATAAAAAATTAACTTGTTCTGTTTTCAAACTTGTTTTGATTTTTTCTCGGCCCCTGCGTATTACATTGCGCATATTAGCTAAGTATGCTAATGCGCATATTACTGCTCACGTCACCTTGTAGATCAACACAATTTTTATAGATATTTTTTGTGCTTTCGTTTTTTTTTTAATCCAAAATTTATTTGCTTCGGAAATCTCAGTTCATTTTTTTTCATTGGATTTAAATTTCATTTCATTTAAAAAAATGTTTCATGTGTTCAACACTGTCGCGCTGTCAGCGCTGACAGCGCTCAACGGGTTAGTTCGACTTGCACACTATACCGCGCGTAGTATTACTACTATATCATGAGCAATTACAGCGTCCAAAGCGAACGCATTTTGAGCGCTCACAGCGCTGAAATCGTGCAACTCGAACGTACCCGAACAACCCGAAGCGTAGCGCCACTGAAACATTTTTTTCAATGAAATGAAATTTAAATCCAATGAAAAAAAATGAACTGAAATTTCCGGAGCAAATAAATTTTTGATAAAAAAAAAAAAAAAACGAAAGCACAAAAAATATCTATAAAACTTGTGTTGATCTACAAGGTAACGCTCATTAGAATGCTCAGAATGCTAATATGCGCAATGTAATACGCAGGGACCGAGAAGAAATCAATACAAGTTTGAAAACAAAACAAGTTAATTTTTTATAAAACTTAATGCTGCATTTTTAAAGATTTGACACATGCCATATAGCAAACTATTATCGAAGTGAGGTTTCTGAAAAGAAATAGAAAGAATGAAGTGCGTATCAATCAGGCGATATGAATAGTGATAGTATACACGGTATTCCTTATTTACCAGGATTCAATATGTGAATATTACAACCTTTTTCGCATTGTTCGAGTCTATTATGTTACGGAACAGCTGTTGAATGTTATCATAACATAATTGTTATTTCACATGATGCTGTATTTAAGTTGTTTCTTAATAATTTCTTTAAAAAAATTAAAAATATACAAAAGACAAGATAGCGACCTCTAAAAATTGAGCTATCGTGCTCAGATTTTAACAGAAATTCTCTTTTATTGCTGTCTAACTATCGCACGTGAATGCGCAAGAAAAAAAAACAAAAAATTTTTTTCGAATCAGTCTATTATACACGTGAACTTTAGTCTTCAATTACTCAATAACTGTGTAGAAGAAAAATTTGAAAAAAATTGTATTGTCAAATTTGGCACTAAAGAATATGTTCACCAAATTTTATAAAATTCTTAACTTTTTGACAATTTTTTGTGTTTTTAACATGGTTTAGCATGGCAACATCGTATCGCCTATACCGAATCTCCTTAATGAGAATAATCGGTGAAAACGAAATTTTGTTGAAAATTTTTAATATTTTATCGTGTCAACAAACTTTCGTTTCAGTAAAAAAAAAAATTTTTGTTGTAATTCGAAATTTTGTTGGTTGGAGAAAAACATTCTTTTGGTTCAATACACGTGCAAGAAAATATTTTAATATTTCAACAAAATTTCATTTTCAGTGAAGTTTATCGAGTATCAACGAAAATGAAATTATTTTGTTGGACGCGTATTCAACATAAAATATTATTCTTCAGTAAACAAAATTTCGACAACTTTTTTTGTGTACCGAAACGAAATTCCATTTTGAATTATATTCAACAAAAAATTTGAATTTTTCAACGAAATTTAAAATTTCAATAAAAACGTTGAATCGTCATTAATTTATTGATTTTACGAATCAGCAGAGTAAAAAAGCAGGTTCCGTTATAGAAAATGGTGACTCGTGAAGGAACGACCGGTATGAGAGATAAAAAAAAATATACTTATATGTATGAGAAATAAGAGGTTGGAGAGGAGTTTGAGAAGAGATCATGCGACGGTCTTGAAGGAGTCCGAGGAAACGAAGGAAGGAAGAGAAAAAACGGGGGAAAATGTGGTGGGAGAAAGAAGGACTTTGCCACGTCGGCAAACCATCTCGACCGTGGTATAAAACTCTGTCTCTCTTCAGTAACATATCCTAAAAACGAAGTGGTGGTTTGCAATACTACAAGAGACGGTGGTACGTACGTCGGGTTCTGCTTCAAGAGCGAAATCGAATTTCTTGCATTTCGATGAAAGCTGCCACGAATGAGAGAGAGAGAGAGAGAGAGAGAGAGAGAGAGGGGGAGGGGGGGGGGAAGAGAATCGATGGCAGATTCACAGAGCATGACCACCGCATATATGTCGTTTCAACTGTCCAACAATCACAGCCATGAAGGAGCAGAAGGAGGAGAATAAAAAGAGGAGAAACAGGAAGAGCTTTCGAGGACTAGCCGGAAGGATTTGAAACCGGAAGTCGACTCCTAGGAACGAGAACACCCTCTAGAAATCGAATTCTTTGCTCTCTAAATTGAGAGGCTATTTGGAATAGCAAACGCAGGAAAAAATCATTGATTATTTATAAAAAATTCATCGAAATTAATTGTCATTCGAATCAGTCGATTATTTTCCTTCGAGAAGAGTAAAATAAAGTAAAAAAGAGTCTCATTATATTTAAGGATCGATATAATGTATATTTGTTGAGGATTACGCAATACGAGAAGTTGAACACGAGAGAAGTGGCTTGATTACGCGAGACGAGGAAAACGAGAATAAATTGAGTTCGTGAACCCCTTTCGTTAGATTCTCGAGCTATTTCAGAACAGCCGAGGGTTTTAAGGGTCGTTGGCTTTTGTCGCGGGAACGAACGAGAGAGAGAGAGAGAAGGGGAGGTTGAAAATGCACAGAATAAAAAAAAGGTTTCTAGGCATATAGTCGTGTTGCACATTGAACAAACAGAATAATCAATTACTTCGGTAATATCCTCTCCCTCTCTCTCTATTCATCTTCGATATTTTCCCTCATACGATTTGAAACGTCCTTGCTCTACACTATATTTTATAAAAGCTTCAAAAGCTCAAAGATTATTAAGTTTCATGGCATTCTGACGTAGGATATTTTCGATTGGATAAAAATTGACGATTCGGCATTGAAAAAACGACCATTTTATAGGCAAGAAAACAGACTTTTTTTTTCATAACTACGCCATTTTGTTAGATTTTGATATTTTTCGAAAATCCTACGTCACTGCACAGCGAATACTCTCAGGTTTAACGACATTTTTTCTTTTTTCGGTTACGGCTACTCGATCGGCCGGAATCATGGCAACGGTGGAGGAACTTTTTTTTTTTGGCGCCTCCGAAGGCAGCCCATAAGTCGCTTGGATCTCAATATTTCTCAATGAAAAAAATGACCTAATATGGGTCGAATATAGCCAAATATATTCTCAATTTTTCGAAACATTTGATCGAGTACTTTTCTTCCAAAAAATTCTCGAAAATCGCCTAAATTTTAAGCCTTCAAACTGGTATGCGTCTTAAGAAGATTATATCGATCCCGAAGGTGTCGATACGAGAAAGCGAGAATCACTCGGAACCGCGGTAAGAAACAGTCAATTTCCTTTCAAGAAAAAAAAAAGAAAAGAAAAGAAAAAACAAAGAGTAGCACGAAGGAAGAATTCTTTTCGTAGAATCCTGGCATATTACGTAACGATCACGATAAATTTATATGGCGTATGTTTTCGTCGATGTGCAAGAAAAAGGAGGTTTAAAAAAGTATATACGAAGGCGGAGGGGTACAGAAAAAAAGGATGAAAAAGGAAAGAAAGAAAAAGAGTGAAAAAGATCGACGAACGAGTTCCAGTCGGATCGAGATAGTGGCCTGGTAGTCCCCAGCTCTATCCACCACTTTCCACGAGGGAAATTGAGTGGAAAGAGTAATATATCGGGTTTTCATGAAACGCCGGTGGCCACGCGCGCGCTGCTTCATCTCACCGCATCCAATGAGAAAGAGAGAGAGAGAGAAAAGGAGGAAAAAGAAAAGCTCCTATAGTCCCTCATCCCGAGGCTTTCCTCACCTATTTCTTCGAATACAGTTATATCTGTGAAGTAAAAAAAAAATATATATGAAACCATGTACTACACCAAACAACTCTGTCTCTCTCGTATCTTCCATAACCACGCATATACACGCGCTCATCTCGAGAGAGATTTTATTTTCAAGAAAATGAAACCAGAAATCGAGACCACTGACCCGGACGCTTTGGAATATCTTTACAATCGTCTTAAGACAGAGATAAACCTTCTTTTTTTATTATTATTATCTTCTCGATCCACGTGCATCAGTGCAGATAATATATATTTATTTTAGATACGAAGAACGATCGCTTTTCAAATTGGAAATATATTGTGTTTGAGCTCGAGATATGGACGAGCACTGTTTCATCATTTTTCACAAATAAACTTCGTATATCCATCCGGATAAATTGATATTCCAGAGTTTTGCATTTGCAAGAAAAAAAGTAAAATTCATCGACTCCGGATATCTCGTAAAAGTATTAAATTTAATGAGAAAATTTCATTGTTCACGAGAGGATTCTTGCGAGTAGTCGTATACGAAGCTTCCTCTTTTTTTTTTTCCCCCCCAATACAATTCAAACCGAGCTTATTCCTGTTTTTCATGAGTGCATCATCCGTAATGGCGCAATCAAATTTGTCAAATGTTCAAAAACTTTTGTAAAATTACCAGAAAAAAAAAAATCGTTCCCAAGTTCCAGAAGATCCATCGAATTTTCGTTCAACGAGTTTCTACACCGCATGGAACGATAAAACGAAGAGTACAATGAAAGTTTAAGTACATATACTCGCCTCGAAAAACGTATTAAATTACCTGGGGAGTTTACTGGAGATACGAATAGTGGGAGAGACACGCGGGGTAAACTTTTCCTCGAGTCACCACCCTTGAAAACCTGCAGACATTTGGTATACGAGATTCCAGGAGTCGTGGGCGTTCTCCTTTTATTTTTCGAAGATTCAAATTTTTCAATTCGTCCTTCATTCCCCTTTTATCGTCTTTGTATCCGATATTTTTTTTACCGTTGCACTCTGCACGCACGTGAAAATGTTATTCCGGTGCGACTGCCATTATAAACGATCGTGATAACGAGCACGAGGAGCAGGATTTGTCTCAGGGCGTTTGTTCGTTTTTTTTTTCTTCATATTCCTTTGTTTCTCGCATATTCAGTCCTTTCGATTTGTTTCTACGCAGCAAGGAGCCTCGTATCGTTAAAAATAAAACGAAATAAAGTTCCGGTATACGCGGAAACAATTTTCTCGAATAAATTCCCGACTTCCTTCTCCCCCCCCCCCTCCTCCCTCGCTCTCATCTCTTTCCCTCGTTTTTTTCCTCCCCTTTCTTTATCATCTCCATTATTCAACGAATCTCTCATCGATACTAGTCCAACGATCATCGTTTGCATCGCACACTCATAAAACATCCCATCATATTTCAAGCCAACGTTTTTATCCGTTGAACAAAAAAAACCAGGCTTGTTTTTATTCCTCTCCCCCCCCACCCCTTTTCCTTTCTTTTTGTTTTCCCTCCCCGTAGCCACCGCTCTCGTAATAATACGCGCGTGGCTAATATTTATCGTAGGGGTTACGCAACTTTTGCGTTATTGTTGGTCAGGCGTGAACGAGGGAGAAACAGACAGAGAGAGAGAGAGCTCGAACCGGAAGTGACAGAAGAACCGCGCGCGTCGCCCTCGCAGCAATATGGCCGACGCATTATGTCCGAGCCGAAAGTGTACACGAGCTTTTAACACGCCGGACAAAATAAATGGTCGTGTTATTCCTTCGCACCCTCCCTCTGCCATTGCTCCATTTTTACCCAGGCAACGGGGGGAGAAAAAAAAAATGAAAAAAAACACGAAAAACCTCGAGCACAACTTTAATCAACGCAATTTAACGTCTGCACCATGTTTCTCCTTCTGTCCTATAATTTTTTTTTTTATTTCACACACGCACACATACGGACGAATGATAAGTGTGACTCTGACTGTGAACGTGCTATTTGGACCGGGTACCACACGCAATTAGTCATAACGAATCATCCCCGCTGGCTTCTAGAATCCCGGCTACCTTGCTCTTCAGCGTCATACGAGCTGGTCCAGCGAAGGAGAGACGAAAAATAATCAGGAATGAAATAAATCGTCATCGGGCACGAGGGCACGAAATAAATGAGATTTTAATTCGAGCGGCTTGCAGCAGCCAATTAAAAATGTTGAATTCATTTCGATTAATTTTGAATAGTGAGTTTGAACAATTTTTTCTTCCTAATTTTTGTCATTTTAAAATCTTTCGATAACGATCTATGACACAATCGTTTTCAGACTTCGCGTTAATGAAAAGTCAGAAAAAGTTTTTCGCTCAAGTTCACGATGGTCCCGGACACGGACACGATTCCCGAGCAATCTCCTAACGATCGCGCGCAGCCCCTTTTTTCCCCATCCATCGAGAGAGAACTCGAGAGCAAAATTCTTCTTCGCGCACCAACTTTTATCAGGCCCAACGCGAAGAAAGAGTTATAGGATGTACTTCTCTCCTGTTTCTTAACTCGATGATCTTACCGCGAAAATTCTTGCTTCTCGTTGTCGAAGATTTATAGCACGATTTCAAACACTCCTTGTATCGTTCAGGCTCGAGATTTTTACTCGAGTTTTCGCTGAGATCGAAATCCTGCGATAAATCTCGCTCCAGAGCTCTTCGATCCTCCATTTCAATTCCTTTTTTTTTCTCTCGATTCTTTATTTCAACAGAATTTTATCGATTTTCTTGATTATACAATGAAAAAGAAATGAAAAGAAATATTCTTCTCATCAAAATCTACTTTTTCGAGACGAATAATCGAGGCGAATAAACAAATAAAAAAAATTTTTTAAAGTCGAATGACTCACCGGTCACGATGAGCCTCGCCAGGGTTGAACTTTCGACCGTTGCACCGGTCACGTGATCTACCGTACGACATCTGTAGCCGTGATGTTTGTCATCGGGATTAACAGCGAATATGAGAAGTTCACCGGTCGGCAACATGTGATATTTGCCATCTGAAAATACAACAAAAAAAAAAACAACAAATGTTGAAAAATGACAGTTTTACGATGAGCGATCAAGTAAACAGAGTTGTTTGACGACGATAACAATAACAACGGCAATGACGTCAGAATAATACATTTTTTAAAATGAACGAATATTGTGAGAGGAAAAATATGAATAAAGAGAGGAAACACGAAAAAAAAAAAAAAAAACAAAATATCGCGAGTAATCTGAGATGAACGAAAATACATAAAAATGTTCGTGTTTCGTAACGAAGAGAAAGAGAAAATAATGAATGCGAGTTTCAAATTCGTTTTTTCGAGCCCAAATACAACCTTTTTATAAATCAACAATTTTTTTTATTTTTTTATTTTTTTTTTTTAATGACCAGTCTCTTGGCGTTTCGACCGAGGGAATATTACATTTTCCGAACTCACGCTGGAGCCGAGCCTGCTCGGAGAAACTCCATCAATATGTAAATTCTTCTAATGGAAAATCCCACCGTTGTTAGCAGCTTCTCGGCGTTAGTGTGAGCATTTTTTTTTTTCAGATTCGGACACGCAATCGCGTGGAGTTTTATAGAAACGGGAGCTTGAAAAGAGTGGAATAAAAAAAAAATGATAATTAAAAAAAAAACTAAACCAAAGTGGAAGAGTGCTGGAGACGAAAGAAATGGAAAAACTAGAGGAAATACAAGGAAAAAATTCATTTTTGCATTAAAATCGTTATTTCCAGGATTAAAAAAAAAAAAACTTCGTTTCGGTACACGGATCTGGATGAAACGAAACTCGAAAATTTTCTTTTGTTCGATAACATCGTTCCCCCATCATTTTCGAAACTCGATATTTCAACGAATATTTTTCATTCTCTTCTATTTTTCATCCCCCAATTATCCTACCGATGATATTTATTTTAAGAGCATCGCATTTTGTTTCAGTACCGATTAATTTTTCCGTAATTGAGAAAAAAAAAAAAAAAAACAATCGAGAGTTCTCTGTTCTCAACGTTTTATGTATTCCCGAGAGCATTTGAATTCGCATGCAGAATTCACATCGTCAAATTAATTGCGTTTGAAGGTAATGGATGAAAAAAAAAAAAAAGAGAAAAAAAAAATTGCGTGTCACAACGAAATCCATTAGAATTTTGACCGTTGATGAATAAACGCGGCACTTTCGTGACGGTGAATAAGAGAGGATTTTCGTGCTGTTTCGTTTTTTTTTTTTTTTTTTTTTTTTTTTTTCTCTTCGTATATCTGGCCCGAGAGGATTAATCGCTCTGATTACAATTATCATCGTTACGTGTGTCACGATTGCAATGCTGTTGCACGATTTTGATGAAAGCAGAACCGAAAACGAGAGAGAACGAAGAACGAGAATTTTCCGGGCTTGTTCATTTTCACAAAACACAAAACGCACACAGATCTATATATATATGTGTGTGTGTGTGTGTGTGTGTGCGAAAAGAGAAAACTCGAATTATAAATTTAACCGATGAAATATCCGGAACGTCGAGTGCAATTTCTATATTACATTGAAGAGGAGAACACGGACGAGGATAATGTTTCCGACCATCAGAGAGTCATCGCGTTATAATGCTTTAGGCAATTTCCATTAACAGGGTTCACCCCCCCCCCCCCCCCCCCCAGAGCTATGAAACTCGTAAATGTTATTCCCATATTTTATCCAATGTTTATGGCATTTATACAATCGCTGAATATTGTATATCGGTATATTTATAATGAAGGATGTTTATACGAAAACGTTGTTACATTTAACAGGCTGCAGGCAAAATTCCAACGAGCATCGTATCCGCTCTGAGGCTGATCGTAATAATTTCATTTTTTTTTGTTTTTTTTTTAATTTTCTTCTTCGAATGTTTATCGTTCAGATGAAACGAGCTGGAAATTAATTCGAGAATGAGAATAAAAAAAAGATGGATAAACTGATGGGAGGGAGGAACGAATTATCGAAAAATTGGAAAAATCAAATGAAGTAGATTGGTGAAACAAAAACAAAAAAAAAACAACAACAACATCGGGACGAGATAATAATTCCTGAAATGCGAAATTCAATATTTCCATATCCGGATTCGATTGATTGTCCATTTGGGTGTTCACGTTCGTAACATAATAGGAGCATGGTAGTCGATCGGACACAAAAAAAAAAGTAACACGAATGAAGAGTCTCGAGTGAGGGGAAAAAAAAAAAAAGCGTGGAGTGTCGAAAACACCATTTTCCGGGAGTAGCCTCCATACAAATTTTTCCTCTTTGGTAATTTCCTCTTTTTTTTTTTCTCTATTCACGATGCTATTTCGAGTTTCGCTTGATGGGTTTTATCATTTCGATTTTTTTTTTGTTTCTCGTTTTCGTGTATCGATGTTAGTACATTGCGGGTGCCAGCCGCCGATCAATGTATATTTCGAGTGCGATACACACCCCCTCGAGGCCTTTCTCTCTACTTCAACCCCTTCGAGCATCGACCCCCTCTGCTATGTCCATTGAGACAAAACCAAAAAAAAAGGAAAACGTCAGCAGCCTCTTTCCTTCCATCGAAATTAGCCCTCGTATATTATCGATGATGAACGAGAGATATTCAAATGGTACGTGAATCCAAATCACGAGATTTTTACTGCATGAAAAAAAAAAAAAAACAAAAATAAATTAACGCAACGAATAACAAATCGAGTTGACGAACGAAATAGGTGGACAAAAAAAAACAAGAATTTCCATCGAATGCAAGCACAGGGTGTCCCGAAACTGAACACTCGAAAATCGTAACTCACGAAACGAGAAAAAAAAACCCAGCAACAAACGAAAAATTTTGAAAATGTCATCAAACCATAAAAATTGACATTCATCGATCGAATCACTCGTAAAAATGATTTTTTTCTCCCATTTTTTCATCATTCATTCGAAGCTTGAAATTGAAGTAATTAATTTATCAGAATCAATGGATTTTTAGATTCGATTCCGAGGACACCTCTTGAATAGAATTGTTCCTATAAATATGTATAGATATAGATATAGATCTGTATATAGGTGTGTTCGATGAATGGACATCTGTCACGTACAGATCTGAGATACACATCAACAAACGATCCGCCCACCGGTAGTCTCTATGGCGTTGTTTCGGTGCAACGAATCTGCAGTCTGATGAATACATATATACACAAAGATATTGGATGTTCCATCCATATAGATAAATCATGAGGATATATACATCTCGTAATTTAACCGATGAGCCAAAGCTCCCATTACTCTTATTAGCAGAGATGGCTCTCTGATGCACGTTTCAACAAATATATATGTATGTTTTATATTTATAGAGAGGCTCTCAGTTTTGTCGGTGTATACGTGGACGTATGGGGGAGAGGTTAGCACAAAGGTACACGTTTCCGATCTTTTGAACACGTTTCGAATAATAAACAAAGCTCCATCGACCCTCCACTCGATTCTACCGATGATTCGGATGTATACCCCGAGAGCACTAGGGAAAATTTACAGTTCACTAAATCATTAACAACAGTCCAGACTTTCGTTGGATATATTTCTGAGTCCTGGTAATTTCGAGTTATTTAGACCTGTTTTTTTTTAATCATTCAGTTTCAAACTTTCATATCAATGCACTTTTTTTTCGTTGGCTTTTTAAATAAATGTGATTAATTACGTTTTCGTTAGAGAGATTGATCGATTGATTCATTCATTTTGTTGCCTTGATATACCTTGAGGCAGGATAATTTTACTACAACTATTTATAAAGGTGAGTTATAAGAGATAACGCTTGATGCAGCTAACCTCAAAACTAACTTATTTTATTAAGGAGGGTGACTACATACGACAATATGATAAGAATTTAATAAAATTTAGTGATAACATTCTTTAGCATCAAATGCAATGACACAAATTTTTTCAAATTTTTCGTCTACATAGTTGTCGAATAATTGGAGTTTACAATATGCAAAAGATATACCTATATATATAAGAATCCTATGCTTACGGATGTAAACTCTAGTGTTAAATTACTCGAAAACTATGTAAAAGAAAAATCTTAAAAAATTTGTATATTAATATTTAATCCAAAAGAATATGCTCACCAATTTTCATTAAATTCTAATCATTTCGAATTTTCCTATGCTTTTAACATGGCAACGTTGTTGTGTGTAGCCAACCTCCTTAAGGCTGAATAGAGAAGAGCACAAATTTTTACTTTTTTCTTCTTTTCTTATTTTTTATTCTCACTCTCTCTCTCTCTCTCTCTCGTTCTTTGAAGGATTCATGTATCGCTCAAAGCATTAGTCTCTAATAATTGTGAATTTGCATAAAGTCTACTTTTGAAAACAGTGATAAACGGCGAAGATGTAACCTCAATGGGTTAGGAGAGTTTGAGAAGTATATGTCTGATAACAAGAATGAAAGAGAGAGAGAAAATCTTGTTTTGCGTTTCGAATACAATGCTGATGGAGTTTGTAAGATTGGAGCAAGATTCGTGTTGGAAGAAAAAGTGCTAAAAGACTAGTGTGTCTGTTAGTGCATTTGATTTGATTTTTTTTTTGTTCGAATTGTATAGTTTAGAAAGAGGAAGTTGTTTTTTGTTCATTTATTCATTCGCTCGATATGTATTTTTATTTTTATTCGAAGGTTTACCGGTTTAGTTGTTTCGAGTTTTTCTCTCGACCTTTTTCTTTTTTTTCGTGCGAGCCTCCAAACCCCTTGGACGACTCGAATAAACGTCAGTGGGCATTCCCGAGCTACATCTGGCTCGTACAACTTTTCTCCATGCCTTCATGAAACTTTTATTTCTTTCTTTCTCTCTATCGCTTCCTCCCTTTTTCTCACTCTCTCTCCTCTCTCTCTCTCTCTCTTTTACTCCTGAGCTCTTTTGCCCCATACACTTTTCGACTTTCTTTATTCCTCTCGTACTCTCCATTTTATTATACTCTCACTCTTTCTTCGCCTCTAACAGTACAACATCTATTTCACGTTTCATTTTACCTCTTCACTTGGCTCTTTTACTGCCACCTTTTCAGACAAATGGCGAAAGACCCTTCTTCCTTACTTTTGTGGCCGAAAAGGTGACAGAATATTTACGACATTTTCCTCGTGATCGTCTGATAATTTTGTAAATTTATTTTACACGTGTTGACATTTATTAACTCATTCGAGAAATCTCTATCGAACGTTGTTGAGTCGTTTGAAAAGAAATTTCATTTTCTTATACCGAAAAAAAAAAATAATTTCAAATTTAATATTACGAGATAACGTTTCTCACAGAGACATTGATCGATAAATTTACTCAGCAGTTTATACGAACGTGATTATGAAAAAAAAATGATAAATTTTGCGAACGATCATTCAATAAAGTTTCACGATTAATGATACAACGGAGCTGAGAGTGTCGAATAAATAATGATCGATTGTCAATCACATTTGTCCTCGAAGCTTCATCCGTTTCGGTAAACCAGAATTAGTTTCCTGGCGAAATTCCTCGTCCAATAGCATCATCAGCTCGCCCATTCTGGGACTAGCCATCAGGCTAAATTACAAACTTCCCTTGCTCCAAAGCGAGAGACCGAGAGAAGCAATGTGAGCACGGGATAGAGAGAGAGAGAGAGAGAGAGAGAGAGAGAGAGAGAGAGAGAGAGAGAGAGGGAGAGAGACATTTCCGGTAGCGTTCCTGCATTTATTCATGCGGCAGACGTAATTAAAATTACGAACTTCGGTAACAAATTACAGTGTACGTTCTCCCAGTCCTGCATCTTCTATTCATTTTCTCTCTTACTCTCTCTCTCTCTCTCTCTCTTTCTCTGTCTCTCTGTGCTTCGCACCATAACGCATGGCACGTGAGCCAGAAGATAAATTAAACGTTCAGCCTCGAGCGACACAATATTTATAGCTCTTATTCCAACCGATATGGGAGTCACTTTTTCTATTTTTTATTATCAAATCCACAATTTTCTTTCGCTTTCATTCCAAACCTCGATAATTCATATTCCCAAGTTCCTCTCATTCTCCCAACTGAATAATTCTCATTAAAAAAACTTCGATGTTCCATTTTTTTTCGATTCTACCGATTACCAATTCCATTTTATTTTTTTCACTTCCTTTCTCTCCGCATTCGGATAATTCAGAACTGACGATTAGTGAGAAAAATTTCACTCCTTTTCAAACTGATATCGCGATCGTCTATCGAACGAAAAATTGTAAAGAAAATGAACCGATCTCGGCTCAGTTGGACTCCGAAAAAGGTTCGGTATCAAGAGCGAACAGACTCCGAAGACTTTTCCTATTCACGTGTGTCCCGAAACCATTGATTTACAAAATCTTTTTAACAATGAATAAAAAATATTCATTCATTATGCATCGCGAAACTATCGGTCTTTCCATAATAATAACAAGATTTTCCATAGATACATTCGAGCTAAATATATACATATATTTCGAGAGAGGAAAATATAGTAGCAAGGGTAGGACAGATTATGTGGCAGGTATTATCCTCTCGCGTACTATGTAAATCAGTGTAGCGTTGTGTGCACAACCGAGCACTCTATCTCTACCTCTCTCTCTCTCTCTCTCCCTCTCTATTTCTCTCTCTTTCTCTCGCATTATGTAAATGACTAGAGTTGGTGCTTCTGCTCGCGCTCTTGCTGCGGTAAATGCCCGAGATATCTCTACGTGTGTGGTTTATACTCGTATACGTTCTCATTCTCTCCCAAGCCCATAGTTAATAAATGTAAACAGACGGGTGTAGTATAAACTGCCATAATTCATAGCCAGCGAGTAATTGTTCCAAAAACATGATGTTGACGATTTCTTGCATTTTTTGAACATTTTAAAACGTCGCTTTTCAACAATCGAGAGCAGTTGGATGGTTTTTTATTTTTTTTTTGGTTTCTTTGCGTAGCGTTTTGAAAAAATTCGGTGAAATAATTGATCGGGTAAATTCGTTTTTGTCGGGTGGACGTGAAATCTATGAATTTGTATTAAAAAATAAAAATTTGAAAGTAAAAAGATTCGAGCGATTATTCAAGCTCAATTTTTCATGAGAATTCATAGGCGAATCGTTGAAATAAACGATATTCATCGACTCACCACTTTCGGGGGCTGGAAATATGTTGAAAGTCGAGTCTTGCACCCACGAGGTAACTCTCACGTGTTTTTTAACGTTCGGAGGTATTTCACACCTGAGAACACCGGTGTTGCCGACCCTTACGTAAGCGTCCTTAACGACGACGTCGTACTTTTGACGAACGACTGAAACAGATATAAAACGGTTGGAATAAAAATTTAGTTAATTGCCGAAAAGAGCAAAAAAAAAACAAACAACAACTCTACAGAAGGAAACAGAAACTCTCGAGCACGAGATTTCTGTTGAATTGAGCAAATTTCATATTTAATTTTACTATTTTTTTATCCAGCCAAAAATCCTCGTCCAATTAACGATCATTATTTTTATAACTGTGAATATAATTTGCCTCTCGAATTCCTCGAGTTCCAACCAACCAAAAACAAAAAAAAAACAAACCAACCAAGATCGTTGATTTTGTAACATGTTTTTGAACTAAAATTTTATGTGGATAACAAAGTTAAATTATTAATGGATAAAAGGTAAGGTTTTTTATGTTTTCGGCTGTGCTGGAACAGAAACTGTGCTCAAAATTGCAAATTTGTCCAGAAAAATCGTAAAATCTAAAAACAGTTGAAAAAAAAGTGCACGTTCCTGCTGCATCGAGAAAGTCACATTGGATCCGCCATCTTGGTTACCAATTTCGTTAAAAAGTATGAGAAATATGATCAATGCTCGTAAAACGTTCATGAAAATGAATAATCCTTGGGAAAATTCAGGAAAACGCCGAATTGTAGCTTTTTTTCGGCCACCATATTGGATCCACCATTTTGGAAATTGACAATGATTCGAAAACTTGAAACTTCATTACAACGAAATGATAACGAGAACCGCAGATTTTCGAGAAATTTCTGAACTCTAACCACCAAAAAAAAAAACAAAAAATCATTGATACGGAACCATTAAAATTTCCTGTTCAACTTCAATAATTTTATGCACCGACGGTTGAAAAAAAAATTCATACTTTCGCGCGTTTTAGGATAGAAAAAAAATGATAAATATTGAAAATTACGATTTTTTTGTAATTTTTTTTCGTTAAAAAATCGCCATATTTGATTCGGGGATCCCAAAAATTAGCAATTTTTAGTCCAGATTCCGTGCCAACAGACCCAATCACAGAGTAACTCGAAAAATTCAGATTTTGTCGAATCGACCGAGAACCGACAAAATTTCAAATTTCTCGTTTTCATCCCCGAAAAATCGTTAAAAACCGCGCACTGATTCTCAAAATTAATCGTCTTTCTTAACCCCGAAATAAAAGCAATTGCGCATCGTCAGGAAAGAAAAAAAATGCCCGAAAAAAAGAAGCAACCAGCACAAAAATGGAAAAGAAAAAAAAAAAAAGCAACAATGGAAAAGAAAAAAAAAAAAAAGCAGGAAAAAAAAGGGAGGATCGGGACGATAGAGCTGGCTCTCGTGTGTGGCCAGCCGATAAATACGTCGTCTACTCGGGCGCGTAAATGCGATAAGTGATTCCTGGCACGTTATCGCGAGCAGTCAAAGGGGCAAAGAATCGTGGCGCATTAGCCCCTTTCTCTCATCGTCGAGAGGAGGGAGGGGGGGGGGGGGGGTCGGCAGCTTCCCCACACTGTTTCGAGGTTTCTCTCCCCGTGCTTAGGGTCGGGAGAGGGAGGGGAGAGGCGCGGCGGAGTGGAAAATGGACCCGAGCAGGAGGTATGACGAGGGGGGGGGGGAGGGGTTGCAGGGGTTGAAAAGAGACGAAAAGTTGCCAAGTGAAGAGTGGAAAGAGCGAGGGAGCGAGAAGCTTTGAGAGTTGGCTCGATGGTGAAGCGGTTGGCGCGACGCGAAAACCGCGAAATCTTGATCTTGGCAGTCCGTCGACGTGTACCTCGTATATATACGTTTTATAACATTTATATACCTTTTTTTTATCTCCATATACATGTATACACTCCTGCACATAAAAATGTACTCGGATATATGTATATCGGTGTTATGTAGCTGGCTGAAAGTCTCGCGAAGGGGGGGGGGGGGGAGGCAAAGAGTAAAACGTGACCATTCATCTTCGTGGCTGAGAGGGGTTGAGGCGCGCAGACGGTGGGGGGTAGCGAGAGGATGTGCGGTTAAGGCAGTTGGCGCGAGAGAAAGAATCTTTCGCACTTTATTTCTTTTTCAGTTTTTTTTTTTTCATTACGAAGCATCAATTCGCGTATTTATGCAAATTATTTCAACTCGGTTGAACCCTTCGTTCATGTTCATTGGGTTTCAGTACTTTTTTATCGATCATTCGATCAAATGTGTGCATTTTGGGCATTAGTTACCGAAAAAAATTTGGCTGCGATCGTCTCTTTTGATTTTTGTTTTTTTTTTTTTCGTTTTTCAAAGAATTTTTATAAATATTTTGTCCGGACTCACCAGCTCGTACTGTTATTTCTCGTCCGAGTACACGTCCGACGCTGTTCGATGCCTGACATCTGTAAACTGCAGCGTGTACGTCACCCCTGTAGCTCTCACCGCCGAATGGCAAAAAGTACATTGACCCGTTGGCAAGCATCTCCCGTATGTTTGATATCGGATGGACCGGGGAGCCATCTCCCATTAGCCAATCGACACGGGGACTCGGACTTCCTTTCGCCGAGCAATGTATCATCGCTCCTGTGTCGTTGGAAAACTCTACGCTCGAACGAGGCTGCGACGTCAACACCGGCCCTTGGCTGTCCACAACCACACCTCGGCCTGCGAGTCAAAATTAAAGAAAAACATTGTTTTAACAACATTAAAATTCATTTTTCTATAACAAAACTTCGGAAAATTCGAAACAAACTTTTTGTTTTGAGATTCTTTAAGAGTCATCGAGCTCACGTGACCAACTCAAAATCGACGGTGGCGCCTCTCATAGTGAAATATATCTATATATAGTACAAATATAGTCGCTGACACACGTCAGACGCCTCGTGTGTATTTTACCGAATTTTTCCGTGAGTTTTTATTGAAATCGCAATAAATAAATTTCGTAATGTGCAAGGAAGTGGCGTGAATCCGGCTCTGGTCTCTTCAGTTGTGGCAAATGTGTGTACAATTTGTAATAAAAACAATTATTGTGTCTGGCGAAAGAGCTGTCATGGCGCGAGCAAAGCGCCTTGTATTTTTGTTAATTTATTGTGTTGATAAGAGATATCTGATCTCCGAAAAGGGAGCACAGCCGGAACCGGGTCATTAAACCGAATTTTTTAATATTTTTTATATTCGCGTAATCATAAAATTCGCGACGAAATCCGGTAAAATAGAATTTTAGTTTGCTTTTTTGGCACCTGGCGCTGCGTATGCCATCGCTCGATGACTCTTAAAAACTTCCTGAAAATAAATATTATTCCAATGATATTTGAACTTTTCAATAAATTTCTCGCCCTCGGAGATAGAGTTTGAGAAGAAAAAATTTGTAGCAGCACTCTGGTTCGTTCGAGGTCAGCTACGAAAATCCTTTTTTTTCCCGAGTCAGTGTACTGGGAAAAAGCTGCGAGAGCGACATTTCTTCGTTAACGAGGTTAACCTCGCGGCTCCATTCCGCGTGTAACCGAGAAGAGTGGCGTCGATTTTCGTTAAGATCTAATTCGACAAAAAGGAGAGTTGCAGCGAAGAGAAGGATCTTCGAGAGAAGGGGCGGGGAGAAGGAGGAGGGGGAGGGGGGAGAGTGAAAAAATTGGGGGAGGAAATTCATTTGATCGAGTGTGAGCAGAGCCTGTATCTGTGGAATCTTTGTTTCGTTGTTACGTCGAGAAGATTTTTACGGTAAGAAAATAACGAGGAATTGTATGGAGAACGTGAAAAAAAAGAGGGTTCAAAAAAGGATGGAGAAAAGAGAGAAAAAGAGCAGAGAAAAAAAACAGAGGTCTGTAGGGAAGCACGATAATCAGAGAAGCTTCTGCTGCTTTCCTCTCTGATAAGTCTTCATTCCTTGAATTATATTGTATGGGACGAAATAAAAGAATCTAGTTTATAAAAACGAAAATATAAAAGCAGAAAAGAAAGAGAAGAAGAAAAAAGTTTGTGGAAGTGGAGAAAAATGGGCGCCGTTTCTCGTGCGGCGTCCGAGAGCTTATTTTTTCACCCTTAATAAATTATGTTTCCGGGCATCAAAGCACAGCATGAAAGATTAACAGTGAGAAATACCTCGTGGAATTGTATACTACCTTTCTTCGTGTATGTCAGATTGTGCGAAAAGAATATACTCTTCGCTTTTTTTTTTCTACTTTCAAATGTACCAACGAACGAAGGGCTTTAAATATTAATTCTTCGTATCTCATGGAGAAAAGAATTTTTATTTCAACAAATTTTTATTTAAGGAGTTTCGGTACAAAAGGCAAAATGTTAAGAAATTAATGAAATTTGGTGATAATGTTCTTCAACGTCAAGTACGAAAAGACAAATTTTTTCAAAATTTTCTTCTACTTAGTTATCGAGTAATTATGCATTAAAGCAGATTTCTTATGCCCGAAGTGTATACCTATATATATATGGAAACGCTATGCTTATACACGTGAACTTTAGTCTTCGATTACTCGATAACTGTGTAGAAGAAAAATCTAAAAAAAATTGTATTCTCAAATTTGGCACTAAACGAATATGTTCACCAAATTTTATAAAATTCTCAACTTTTTGACAATTTTTTGTGTGTTTTAACATGGTTTAGCATGGCAACATTGTATCGCCTGTACCGAAACTCCTTAAATAGTATGAGAAATTCGAATTTGTTTTAAAATCCAATAAATTTTCGTGAAACAATGAAAAATCGTAAATACAAAAAAAAAACATGTCTGAACAAAAAAAAAAAAATTTGTTCGATACGTGCAACAAAAATATTTCACCAAAATTTCATTTTCAGAAGATTCGATTTTCTCGAAACCAAAAAAATACTTGTCTCCCCGAAATATCTTATGTCACAGATATTTTCAAATCCGTTTTTTTCATTCCAAGTGATTTTTCGGTCAGCCACGAATGAGAAAATACGCGGTGAATAAATTTGCGATCAGAAAAGAATCGAGAGCTGACGTAGCAGAATTTTTTGAGACCCGAATCCACGAGGACAGCGGTATAGCAGCAGCAGCAGCAGCAGACGTAAGGAACATTCGGGAAGAAAATAAGGGACGATGCTGACTTTTCAACCGAGAAACTTCGTTACTGGAAGCATCTATACGGAAATACGTATATATATAAGAGGGCAGAGTGTGTATGAAGATTGTACGAATATCCGTACGAATATATATAGTGCTTCGAGCACATGACTTTTATAAGATAAAGATTCTTCGACTTAAAATTCAATTTATCCTTATCCCGATTCCCATCTTCTTCTTATAAATCATTCTCGTTGAGGCGAATGATCAAAACGATTAAGATTTGGAACCTTATTACGCTTCATTTATCCATCTCTCGTTATAACGAGCGAGATATAACGATGTAAAAACTGTTGAAACGATAACTATTCTTCTCAGAATAAAGTCTCTCGTTGTGAGAGCAAAAGAAGAAAAGATTCTTTGATGATTCCTGAGAGCACTGTTTGAGTTCAAACAAAAATATAAATAAACATAAAACATTGACAGAAACGTTGTTCAAACTTCAGATATTTATTTCGTTCACATATATTTTTTATATATATACATATATAGGTATATATGAAACGTGTAATAAATAACCAGAGAGAAAAAAAGGGAGAGAGAGAGAGAGAGAGGGAGCCGAGAGGACATGGAACAAGAATCGGTGGTTGGTGCATTATGCATGAACGGCATGGAGGTTGATAACCATAGCGGGTTGGCATAGTGGAGTTGAGAGGGATGTCTGCAGTAGAGAGAAACAGAAAGGAGAAGAGAGCGAGTATGAGAGAGAGAGAGAGGATGAGAGTGTAAAGCGACCAAGTTCGCTGGCACTCCATACATATACCATACAATTTCGATCCTTTTCTCTCTGTCTCTCTTTTTATACGAGAATAAGGGAGGAGGAAGGGTTGAATGGGTAGAGTATATGCGATGGCTTTCGTGTGTTTTCCATACAAAGAGTGATAGAGATAGCGATACAGTGTGTATATATATATATATATATAGTATTTTATGGTAGAGTATTTTGTGGTAGATCTGGACTCTGGTTGCAAAGGAACGTGCACAGGGATATGGGGATGGATAGACACAGAGCTCGAGTGTCACAGGCAGACAATTCGTTTCCTCGGAAAATCGTACACCCTCCTCCTCCTTCTCCTTCTCGGGGGTTGTGCTAACCGCGGTATGAAAATAAATTGCCATACCCGACAATTTCGTCGTACTAGTAACGATAAATTTTGGCACTTATAAATATCGCATATGGGTCACGGATACCGTTTGTTTTTTTTTTTTTTTAGCTGGGTAAAAAAAAAAAAAAAGCGGTAAGTTGAACTTTTTGTTTCGTACGGGCGCTGCGTGGTACGAGGAATGAAAATAAACAAATATGGAAAAATGTTTGAGCACTTGGGGATGATAAACTCCGCGGGGAAATGGATGAGCCGGAAGGAAAAAAAAAATGAAAAAAGGAGTAAAAAATTCTTTCGCGGATGATAACCGGTTGTATTTATTCAAGTGCAAAGTTGCGGAGAGAGTCGAGAAAGTTTTGAGAATTATGGCCCAAGAGTGCAACCATATACACACGGTTTTTTCTTTCATTTTTTTTCTTTCTCTCTTTTTTTTTTTGGAGCGCCGAAGAAAACTTTGGTCGACCATGATCTAACCGATATTATGCGAATGCTTTTTTTTCGTAGAAACTCCGATGCAGATATAAGGATAAGCGAACCGCAGCTAAACCATGGATAGTACGTGAATTCACGTTTTCTCCGTTTTCACTTTATCTCTCTCGTACTCTCCCTCTTCTGGTCTCTTCTTCGTTTCAGCTCTCGATTTTCACGTATATACACATAAGGGTTGCAGAATCGTTGGGAGTTTCCTCTATACGCGAACCACTCGAGTATTCGCCCATATGGGACCAACCCGTTTATGCAGCAAGAGCTTTTCCTATATGTGCTCGAACCGAGCGGTAGGTATGTCTACCACCTGCCCTCCTCCTCCTCCCCCTCCCCCCCTTCTCTCTCTCTCTCTCTTCGAGCTTTACATCCATGTCCGATCTACTCTCCATAAATCCTTACACAAACAGAAATTCACGTGTCTCTCTATGTACGCAGCCAAACATCCATATACGGAATTTCCTAAAATGTGTGCTGGTAAAACAATCGAACGAGAATAAATGAATTTGGAAATGAATCGACGAGTTTCTGTCTCGAAATGATTCGTTTATCAAGTTTCGTTATTTTCCAGGCCAAAGGCCTCCGGAGGCTTCCAAATTTGATGAAATTTATCAGAGTTTTCTCCGCGTATTCGCGAATTTCGAAATTTAGTCAAAACGAAATTTCGACTCTTCGGACACCCTTTGTATTTCCATGGGGATAGATCGTCACGCACGGAAGCTGCCACACGATTTTGCAGTTGGCTATGCGTGTATGCAGATGGGCTGTATCCTCCCATTCCAGACTCTCATCCCTCTCTCTCTCTCTCTGTCTCTCTCTCTCTCCTCCTCTCGCTCACCACTTCCAACCGGTTCTCCGCACTCACACAGACAGGCGGTTCCCACATTTCATCCCCTGACTCTTCTCCCTCCTCCCCCCCCCCCTCTCCTCTCTCCTACCTCTTTGCCTCGCTATTTCCCCTGTTGGTACATACACGGTACCACGACGATCCTCCACAAGCATTGCACGCATTAACGCAGACCACCCGAACCTCTATCTCGCCAAGGTACAAACCGCATCGTCTCTCTCTCCTCTCTCGCCTAATATACACGACCATTCAGGGCGTTTAGTTGGCGCACATGTGTACAAGGATTTTCTCAATGCTCGCTATATTACTACGACATAACCTCTCGCGAGTGTTTCATCCACACAGGGTGTTCCAACATTCGCACGATTTTTGCTTTTTTTCATTTTCAGTACTTCATTCGTGGCAGGGAACAACAAGAAATATAAATAATGAGATTTCGTCATGAAATCGTTGCGCCAACTTCGGTATAGCCAGTGTAACTTTTGCTCTAACTCGATATCGCAACTTGGCAATGTCGGAATTTTGGATTTTTCGAATTTAGTAACTTTTCTTCCTTCGCATTTATTTTTGCCAATTTTTCATCGCGTTTTTCGCGGAGTACCAGTTCAACCGTTCGGACATGATCAACACCGGACTTCGAGTCTACTCGGAAGCTTCGGAAAACGTCCTAATTGAATTCCTGCATCATTATTTTTCATAGAGATATGACGAATAGAAATTGAAAGAGAATTGGAGTTGATTGGAAGGAGATTCAACTTTTAATCCGAGCTGATTCCCTCAAAAATTTATAAGCCGAGATAAATAAGAAATAATGTTTCTCTTTTCTCTACACTGAGAAAAGAGAATTATTGAATCAACCACATGGCTTCGTGAAATAAGTCCAATGTAATATTCCGTTATACTAAATATCAGTTTCATTAAATGAAAAATATGTTTCGTTGATCCAACAAAATCCACGACAACAAATCTCATTTGGTTGATTCAATTGGTATCTTTGTTTAGTGAAATAAAATGAATAATTCGTGTAACTGAACGATTTTTTGAACGAACGAAATATTTCTTTCCACGTATTCTACGAAGCCTTGGTCAATTCAACTAAACTCTTTTCTCAGTGTACGATTCTCCCAAAAAAAAACTTAAAATTACAATTCCTCAACTGTTGCATGCACATAATGTCGAAAAACAAAACTTGGTATCCAAGCCCAGCGAGCACACTCCTATAATTTTCGTAACTTTGTTGCAAAAGTAACGATTTCATTGACATAAAAGTTACAAAAATCAAGAAAAATATAAAACTCGATATTAAGTAGTATTTGAAGGAGCCTGTAGAACGATTAGGTTGACCCGGATATTTTGTAGTCACATCAAAAGAGGGAGGAGGGGGGGGGGGGGGGAGGCGCCTGTGTATCGGTACAATTTGGAGATTTCGTCCACAGGGTATATAATAGGGTGGGAAAAGTCTCATATTACTCGCGCAGTAGTGAAGCCCAGTGATGCTCAGACCGGTTGGGTTCGCTCGTCAGAGATTCTACACAGGTGCCTATGTAGTGCCTACAGATACAGATATACAAATCCGTATATAAATCTACATGTATAACTCGGTCACGTGTAAATGTAGCCACGAAAGTTCCCTGTATTTATGCAGCATCTCTCTCTCTCTCTTTCTCTCTCATTCTCTTCCACCCTGTTGTCGTTTTTGGTTGGCCCAGTCTCCCTCGTACGCGGTTCCTGCCGCTCAATTACAGGGAATCTCGCTTTTAACGTCAGCTACAGAATCGTCGATCCGTGTATGTCCGAGCTGGGATCACAGGACTGTGCAATCACCTTGCCATGTGTAATGAGTCTTTCTCTACACAAGCCTATCCGTGTACAGATATATTTACAAGTGTACACAGCTAGAGAACAAAGAGGTTAGAAGGACGTTAGTTTACGACTGTTTAATTGTTCCGGTTGCGTCCTTCTGTTTGGATTCAAAATATATTTACACCTGGATGAATACATAAAGGGTGTCCGGGTGAAAGTATGCTGAGAAATGTACCAGAAAAATGTAAAGTCCTCGAGTCCATGAGGCATGAGACAAGGAACAATGGAATTTTGGGATCTTTTGGGAAATATAAATACAATGATATGGATGGGTCGATTGAGTGATTAATTGCTGGTAGAAGATCGAATGGCATTCGGGACACCCGCGGGGCGAGACACGTGGATCGAATCCCACGCACCCTTTTGTCACATTAGCCCGTCTCTGGTAGCCGGTATTCCGGGAGCCCTAAAACCTCAGCATCCCAGAGGAGTGAGAATGAAAGCAGTTGGAGGGGGGGGGGGGGGGAAGAGTATTGTTCTTGCTTTTGGTTAACGAGGAAATCCGGCGAGGATTATGCCAGACCGCTGAGAGCGTTAGCTCCGGCGTTAATCCTGCTACGATTACTCGGCATTTACATTCTTGTAAAATGAAAAAAAAAAAAAAAAAAAAAAAAAAAAAAAAAGCAATGTCTTTTCCTACTTATCTCGAGGTCTTTATCTCCTTTTTTATGTGTCACTGTGATTTGACGCTTCCTCGCAATGGCATTCGTAGCCATTGGAGTGAAATATTGGATGCCACTATATGTGCGTATATAACATTAAAATTGTCATAGACATAAATTTGAAAATACTTATAAGTATACGGACGCATTTATATCTCAACCCGGAGCATGGGTAGCTGAACGATAAATTTTCTACTCGAGCCAGTATTCACGTTCGAGTACTATACTCGCGAGAGTCCGGAGGTACTAAAAAGCCTCGAGATTAACGGACGTGATAAGGAGTCGCGATAAAATACACCCGCAATTATTTTAATAGCTCAAGATAGAGATAGCAGTGTAGAGAGAGAGAGAGAGAGAGAGAGAGAGAGAGAGAGGGAGAGAGTAGGGTGTGCGTGGGGCAATTCAAAATGCATTTGGCTCATCGACAGTTGTACAAATGATTATCGCGCCCCTATCGACAACCGTCGAGACTAAAAAATTGTCCAAGAAAGTTCTAATTGGACGAAAAATATTTCGCGATCTAACAAACCGCGAGAAGAGCCCCTTGGGATATTAATCTCTGTAAAAAGTAGTTCGCAGACATTTAGCGTATCGCGAGAAGCCGATGGAGAATGAATGCACTCGTGAAATTCTACGCTCGCTAAAAATGGCGTTAGAGAGTGTTGAAACTGGTGTGTCGGTCGCGCGTCCCACCAAGCAGGTTTCTATTATCTCTCGTGCTCGTGAACACTGACAAAAGCTACGCCGGATGCTGATGCTGCACAGCCTGTGCACAGGAGACAAAACAGTTTCTCGGAGAGAAAGAGAGAGCGAGAGATAAAAAGAGACAGAAAACGAGTGACAAATACAGGTAGAGAAAGTGTAGAAAAGAAAACGATAAGAGAAGAAGAGTAAAAAATTGGCCTGACGTTTATTTTTTCAGTGTCTTTTCTCCTCTTGTGCTCGACCTAGCATATGCATATGTGTAAGGTCGCAAAAGTTCGATTGAGAATGCAGGATAGGAATAAGAAAATAAGAAAAGTCATATACAGCCATTGGCCCCGACCCAAACGGACGAATAAAAAAGTCATTGCCATACGTATTTTTCTCTCTATCTTCAGCATATTTTTACTCTTCTCTTCTTTTTTCCCCTCACGACTCTTTCCCTCCGCCATTTTCATTTTTTTTTCATCATTTTTTAATAAAATGAAAAATACACATGAATGTATACGCGTGTAGAGGTCGGTATCGAGTGGATATAAGATCGGACAGAGACCGAAGCAATATCGAAGGAAATCGAATCGCAAAATGGAGAAAATGAGCACGACACACCGAGTCGTCGTCATCGATATATATTAGTTTTCTCTCCTCTACTGCATCACACACATATATATATGAATATCAAGAAAAATGTGTATGCTTCCATGTATGCATGTAGCGTAAGTAGGAGACGATGAAAAAGAAAGAGTCGAGGCAAAGAGGAGAAAGAGGAGGAACGCATTCTCCCTCATGGGTTAATCCCCGGAGCTATTGGAGCGTCTGGCTCTCGCGCGATGGCTCTGACAATTCCAGAGATCTCTTCTCTCTTGCACGAGCCATCAGAATAGTACACGAAGATCCTATATTATCGTTCATGATCGATTTCTCTCGTTTTCCTATGGCCCTTCCCCCCTCCCCCACACCCTTCCCTAGCGAAGCTTCGCTTTTTCCCAGCATTCCCGTTCCCTTTTCTCCGCTTCCTTCTCCCCCTTCTTGCTCATTCCTGCTTTTCCTCTTGCCGCATGTGTCTCTCGTTTCGTGCTATGCGATTCCCAATATCGTGAAATTCTCTCACTCACTCACTCACTCTCTCTCTCATCGAGACGCAAATGGGATCGTAATACTCAAGGAATTTGCGCGTCGGCACTTATCGTCTGGTTCCTCCACCACCACCCCCTCCCCTCCCTCCCTCCCACCACCCTTCACCTTCTCTTTCACACACTTCCTCCTTCGTGTCTAAACATTTTCCGGTACTATTCCACACGCTCGTACCCCATGTACGGGGCAGGCAAAGATGTTAAATCCCAATTTACTTCGCGCCCGATCACGGGGTGAGAAAAAAAATTTACCCTTTCGATAAGTATATCGCGTTTCCGTATATATATGCATCTCGACGAGGGAATTATGAAGGGAGATTGAAAAATCTGCTCTTTTACCTGGCTAAATATAATCCACTTTGAAGCGGAGCCGCCGTGACGAGTATATGGGAATGAAAATAATTTCATTCGTAGAGCGATCGAGTTGAGGATCGTCGAAGAAAAAAATAAGGAAAATCAATAACGAGATGGAGGATTCGAATGAGTTTTTGATCAAAATTGATGGAAATGAGGAAAGAGGAAGTCGCGTTTTAAAATTCTGTGGCCATGGGACGAGGGAACGCGGTGGAGAGACAAAAAGAATATCAAAATAGTTGAAGTTTATATCGAGAATAGAGAGAGAGAGAGAGAGAGTGACTTTTGGAGTGACAAAAAGTACAACTCGCGGGCGATGAAGAATAAGACAGGAGGGGGGTGGGGGGAGGAGAAAGAAAAAGAAAGGAGGGAGCAATAAAGTCGTCGGAACTCTGTCGCGGAGGAGACCGCAGTTCGTCGGGCGAGAGAACGAAATAAAAATCCATTCGGGTTAATCGGAGTTTACCCGAAACTTTTACTTCACCGGAGTCCTCTGGAAGTTCAAGAAAAAAGGAAACAAACGTTTCTCCTGAGAGAATAAAAAGAAGAGGAAGAATGAGAGAAAAAACATGAAAGAAATAAAGAAAGAACGAGAGTATACTTATTTCCGCAATTTCTCTGTCTTACTAGTTCAAGCGAGCTCAGATTTATACGTCCGCGAAGAAAATCCAGATGGAATCGTATTACGGTGCAAACGCACGTGAGAAAAACATCAACGTCATCCTGTCAAAAGCCCTCTTCCCTCCCCCCTCCCTTCCTCTCTTTCACGAGCCAAAAGTTTTTAGCCCCGCTCGTTTGAAAAGACGTTTTCCCTCCTCTATACGCACGAGCGATTCTTGCCTCGTGTTCGTACAACCGGAGGATTTTTTTTTTTTTCACATCGTGATGAAAAATTGTCCGGTGCGAATCCTCGCTGGCTCCGCAAGAGACAAATTCTCGAGTAACTTTTTCAGAGCTCAACATCACTTGTGGAGAGTTGAAAGAGAAGAGAGACAAACAAAAACAGAGTAAAAAAAAAAAGCAAACAAATCGAGGAGGGGGAAGAAGATAAACCGGAAATGGCAAATTCGTTCCTCTTAATAGTCCATTTCCGGTAAACTTTCATTCCTGCGGTTAAGAAGAGAGCACCAAATAATTCGGCTTTATCGATGACTTCCGGTGGAAACGGAGCCAAAAGCGAGTGGCGAAAAAGAGAAAGAGAATAAACGAGCGAGAGAGAGAGAGACTTCAGGGAATTCGCTCTGGCACCGCAGCGATTTACGCTCTAAGCCTCCGTTTTCCTTGCTCATCCCCCGTTCTATGTACCAGACAATCTTGGAAGATCCTCGAGACGAGGGCGTAAACATTCCGAGGTTTTCGAGCCAGAGAGAGGAAGAAAGAAGTTGAATTTAGTAGTCTCGAAAGATCGAGAACGAGTGAGACCGGAAGTAAGCTCTGGAGCCTATCCCAAAGGACAGTCTGAAATTCGCCATGAGCCCAAAATGGCGTCAAGACTTTCTGGATTCCCTTGGGAGGTTCATCAAGTTGCTCAAGCCGAGTGAAGGGAGGAAATCTCCGTTTCGTTGCATCAAGAAAATAAGCCCTTTTGACTGTATCCAGGACCTCTAAGTTTCACTGCCAAAGTGTGTCGAGAAACAACTCCCCTCTGTCCTCTCCATCGCCCTTTGCTATCGCATCTTTCTCGCTCCCACTCCAGTGTTCCATAGGCATTTGCCTCAATTATAATCTCCAAGTTCGTTATAACCACGTAAAAGTAATTAATAGTTAACGAGCTAACTGGAGCACGTCGCAACTATATCTCGAATCCCTCTCAGTATACCCTCATCTATATATATCTATATACATTAGCATTAAGGATCCTCTGATTAGAAAACTTCTCGCCAATTTATGTGAAACGGTTAAATATCTGTACAGATATCCTGAATGAACTTGAAGCTGGTACGTCGCGATGAACTTATTTCAGGATATTGGGGTTACGATAAAAATCAAAGAGTTCTGGAGCCCTTGAGAGGTTTGGGTAATTCAAATTTTCATTGGATTCGTACATTAAAATGTTTTTTTTTATAATTTTTTTTTTTTTTCATGTAATAAGGACGCATTGGGTGATTATTGGAGTGTAGAAAACCCGATGATAAGAGTACGTGAGGCGAATATATAGAGGTAGACGAAGTAGAATCCGTGTGTAGCATAGAAAAAAAACGACGAGAAATATCTGAAGTTCGAGTGCGGAGGGTGAAAAGCTCGTGGAGCTGGGTTGGTTATGTGCGAAGGAAAACTCGGGGAAAAAGGGGAACGAGAAGCCCAACAGGGCTTTTCGTATCTTTCAGCAACACCTTGAATTAACTAGGCTTTCAACGGCACTTAACTTGTCGCTAGGCGACTCGATATAGTATGCGAGAATACCATATATATAGGTGTATTAAAAAATGAGTATATACCTGTTGACATGAATTGGGTAGATGTAATCAAGGCTCATTCTTCGACCGGAAGTAATCACAAGTATATACTTGGCCAGTTTATCAGAAATATTGAAACGTCGAAACAACGAATATTTATTACGTTGATTAAAAATCATAAAAGTTCGTTTTATTTCGAAATAAAGATTTACTTATTTTTGTCTCTTGATTGTATTGTTTTTTTTTCAAGCCTGAAAAGTTTCGCGATCGGTAGCAATATTTTTATTTTTTTTATTTTTTTTTTTTTACTTTTGTTGTCCTCGTTATATTCGTTATCCATTTTTAATTAGCGGAATTGTAATTGAATGGCGAGTCAAAGGAGGGGATTCCTTTGTGAAAAAAAATCCTTCGGTCTCACTTTTTCTCTCCCTCTCTCTTTCTCGCTCGCTCTCTTCCGGGTGTCCTGCTCGTTATTCCGTCTCGGCTTTTCCATTACCGGTCCATAAGCCCAGATGCTTTTCAGCCTCGCGCGTATTCATATAGTTGAGAGACAAAAGACTATAATTCAATCCATGGCCCCAAAGTCCAAGCCTCATCCCCTCGTTCTTCATCGCTTTGGGAATAGGGTTGAAGGTTTAACGGTTCCCGCGTCAATTAAAGCCGAATTTTCAAACGATTATTTATATCATTTATTTATTCGAGTAGAAAAAAAAAGTAACTTTAATGCAATTGGAAAATATGATTTTTAAGAAACAAAAGTCGTCCGAAGTACACTCTTTTTACTACTATGAACGACTGCTCAATTAATTTTAGTATCTGTTATTTCTTCCTTCAATCATCGATTCATCGAATTTACGTGACCTCTTTCGGTCTCGTATATCGCATCTCGTGATGACGCGCTACTGTTAATTGTGAATAAATTATCTATCAATCTATCGGTCTATCTATTCATCTTCCTCTCTCTCTCTCTCTCTTCCCATTGCACTTGCATTCGATCTTTCTCTCTCGATCTCCATCTCCCTCTCTCTCTCTCCCTGTCTCTCTCGTTCTCTATTCGTCATCTATTTGATCAACGTCTCTGTACCAATCGACTCTCTGTATTCAATTACAAATGATCAATCAACGATGTGGCAACGCTATTAACAGCACGAATGGACCAAAGTGGAGGATGCTCTCGCGAGAGGGAACACTGCTCGCATAAACAACGTTTCCAATTTCTCCTCTCCCTCTCCCTCTCTCTCTCTCTCTCTGCCTCTTTCTACATAAGCACATATATATACACATATATCTGCTGTGTACATATACGTGAGTTTGTATCGAGGTGAGTTGCAATTATCAAAGTCATGAGGGATGATCGGTTCACGGAAGACAAATTACTACCGACCAGCTAGCCTCGTAACAAGGATGTACATGACTACCTGCGCGAGTGAAACCATTCCAGTGCTACGATAATTTGGTCAGCTCGAGTTCATCCATTGTGCCCTCTCCTTTAGCTCTCCTACTCTCTTTACACGCCCTTCATAGTGTGCTCCACTTCCGCGATCCTCGACTATTCCAAAGCTCCATTGTTACGATACCGAAGCAAATTTTAATTCAAACATTATCACAAAGAAGCATGTATCATGGCAGATGAATTCTAGTTAAGAAAATCGCCATAAAAAATTAGTTTTTCGTGTTAATCCTCCGCCTAAAAAGTGGAAAAAGAAAATTCAAGTTGTCATCGGATATCCACATTCGAACGAGCCTGAAAGGCGTCTTTCATGCAAAAATTTAATGCGATCGGTTGGAGAGAAGCCATGGACGGTTGGTTCCCAAAGACCGTTTACACGATTCGGTTGCAGCAGTAGCAGCACGATTACAAGGGTCAGCGTTGCGAGTGGTCGAGCCGCAAATCGATCGTAATCGTGAAACTGCGAAGGGAGTTGGTGAAGGATATCGCGGTAGAGTCCTCTTCTGAATCATCAACGTGAGTTAACTTCACCACAGTCCTTTGGACTGACGCACCAATCGGATGAGTCGTTGATCAGGTTTGATATTTGCGAGATTCCAGTGTGAATTCAATTGAAGTATTTTTTTTCTTTTCACGTTATATCCGGATGAGGAAGTATCAATTGTTTATCGTTGCAGGGAATCATCGAGTTAGGTCCACTCAGGCTGATTGGCTGCGTGGCTCATCTTCTGCGCTGCTGCAATCATTGATCCGCTTTCCAACATCAGTAGAACCCAAAAATGAGAAATTTTTCATCAAGAATTTGTCGGACTTTCCATTCTTAGTGAAACTGGTGAGACGATTTCTGCGACACCCTGGATAGGAGTTTCAAGAAGGGACAACGTTAACCCGAACACTCGCTGGAACAAGCGTCCATTTGACGAGAGTTTACAGCTCCGAATGTTAGTACCTGTGTGTGGCATCAAGTGTGTGGACTGTAGGTTAGTTGGAACAGTGCGGGTAAGCCTCGCTGGTGGACTTAACTCTAACCTGGGGGGAATCGAGAAATCGAGGTCGATCGAACTGGACGCGTTCGACGATGCGTTGCGGTACAAACAACGGCATCAGCATCGCACCTATACCAGGATATGGTGAGAGGTAACACAAAGTGTGGAAGAGAGATAAAGCTAAATAGACGGGTTTAGGTCATCGCCGGGTTATCCTGGTGCCGTTTATTTGACCCCAAACTAGCTCTTTGTACGCATTCGTGAGCGTTGCTACTGACAATTTATTCGACACTCTTTCTCTTAATATATACAGCAACAATAACAATCGAGTGGATCTCCGATTAATTTATTTATTCAAATAATCTCTGTAGTGAGATAAAAATGAAAAAAAATAAAGTATAAAATACAAAATTAACTATGCAAATGGACTTCGGAGCCGTTTACAACCCCTGGTGAGGCGGGATTCGTGGCACATTCAGTGCGAAAATGGACCGCACTGAATTCCAAAATCGTGCCGGACTATCTGTACCTCGTGTACATGCATTACAAACGCATAAATCGATCTCTCGAACCCACAAGGGCGTATATTCGTCATTGGTAACAACCGAAAAGCAACTTTGTACGCCCTTCGAGGTAACTAAATCTCATTTTATCCATATACCGGCTACCAAAATCTCGGTCACATCCTGCACGAAGCTCAATTTACGTGTGCCCATTGTTAATTATACTCCCTTGATTAACCCTTCGTTATAGAGTGTGCTCGATGTAAATACGTGCTCATACGAAGCGCATACATATATTTGAGAAAATCATTTTCGCTACGTAATTCAAAGGCTATTTCGGCCATTATGATTCCACAAAAGGTTGTATATGAGGTGAAGATTATTTCCCAATATTACTCTCGATCATTTAGTGAATTATGAAATAACGATGGTCTACCGACGCGATACGATGTTACATGCGAAATGAGATGAGCTGCTCGGACAAAGAAATTAAATTGAGTCGATTGCCACTGAGAAAAAAATTTGAAATTGTGGCGAACAAATTAAATTTTTTGATTCAACAAAACTTTTGTTGATTCAACGATATTTTTGTCGTGGTGAAAAATTAAGTATTTGAACGAACCAAATTTCGTTTGGGTTAACAAATTTCATTTTGTTCGCTACGATTCGTTGAACCAACAAAAAAATTTGTTGAATTTACGAATTCATTTTTCTTAGTGTGGAAACGTCAAGTTCCTCGAAAAATTTTCTTTTTGTGATCGATTGAAAGGAAAATCGTTTTTCTTTGTTTTGTTTAATTCTCTATTATTATTAATAAAAATCTATATTTCGAGGAGCCCATTAAAAATGGGCTTTGAAAGATTATCAGGCATTTTTAATGGGAGCTTCGAATGTTGTGAAAAAAAATCACGTACCGTATGTTCATGTATAGAAAGAGAGAGAGAGACAGAGGGAGAGCTCAAAGCTCAAGCGTAAAACGTTCTTTTTTTTTCAAAGGCCACGATTTCTCTGAGGTTTCCGCGGTTCAGTGGCGTTTCAAATGATCGAACGATCGAGAAAATAAGAGATAAAAAAAAAACCATCGAGCACCAGACCGAGCAGTTTTTTGCTGTCCTGTTAAAGAAATTTAAAAAAGGACAGGGAATAAAAAATAAAAATAAAAAGTTTTTTTTTGTCCTTTACAGGAAAGCCCAGAGATCTCGTTTCCGGTATATTTATATCATTCGTACACATATATTCGCGCGTATATACGGGGAATTGATGAATTATGGCTCATTGGCGATCGAGCCGAGGGCTGTTCTCATCCGAAGGACCAAAGTCCCTCGAACCGTATATAAATATATTTCGCGCATATCCAAATAATAAAGAAAAAAGGAAAAAACGTTTCGTTCGAGCTGACGACTGAGTAAGCTTTTTTTCAAATACATATTTTTCTTTATTTTCAATATCGATCTCTCTCCGGTTGGTCTATATATCCACGAATCAGTGGCGCGAATGGGGTGCGAGATGAATCAGATTCTCGCGATTTTTCATAAGCTTTTCTCAATATCGCTGCAATATTTTTTGTTTTTTTTTTTTCCATTTAAATGTTGATAAATGTGTGTTCCCGGCCGAGTTCAAATTGGTCGAAAAAAAAAGCCTGCTGCTGGCCCGATCGTTTTTCGTTGGCTGCTAATCCACGCGGCGTAATGTTATTTCCCGGAATTCAATACCGAAGAATTATGAGCCGTTTCGCTCGAATTGGCAGAGTTGAAAAATCGATTAAAACAAAAAAAAAGAGGGTGAAATAAATCGAAGAAGCAAATTTCTCTTATCGATGATCTACGAGAAAGAACATTAGTGCGAGCGATATTTTCGAAAATATAGAGAATATAAAACATGTTGTACTCGTGTATAAGGGAAGGCGCGGATCCAGAGATGCTGCGGAATATGGAGAGAGAAATTTACGCTTGCGTACAACGATAACGATTATTATTACGAGAGTTTGAATTTCGGTATATATATGTGTGTGTGTGCAATCGATTGAGTTTGCATCGCGTATTCGTTGTCTGTTAACCCGCAGCGAATCACGAAGCTTCGATGGGCGAGCAAAATAGAAAGAGCAGATAGGAGAGAATAAAGCGAGAGACTGAGAAAGAGAGATGATACCACGCCCGTACAAACTAAATGGCAAAATCTCTGTTATCCGTGGAACTGTTGCAGATGCATATGGAAATGACGATAGTCCTCCTCCAATAACTCTATATCTAGTTTCAATACATATATGCAACTATACTCGCAGTTTGCAAATTCTGTAGCTCGACGAACTGGCAGTGGAGAGAAGAGTCATTGCATATCGTTGAGAGAAAACGAAAAAAAAAAAAAAAAAAAAAAAAAAAACATTTCAAGAGAGAAAGAGAGAGAGAGAGATTTCGATGAGTGTCTCTGTAGATGCTGCGTATGTGTGTGTACAGGAAAGAGAGAGATAGAGAGTCGTGAAGTATATTGATTGGTCGTTTGTCCTGTACGTTCGTTGCACCCGTATTTTCATCCCCCAACATTACCAAGCCGGTTATAATCCATAAAAGGATATGAGAATCAGAAAAAAGTTTTTTCCCCCATTATGCTTGGAGCTCTGGAAGCGAATGAATGAAATAAAAATTTCATAAATTTTGTCCACGATTCTACATCGACGGCACGAGTGTCTATTTACATCGAAGATGATTCCAAGAGTGTGAGAGAGAAGGAGAGATGTAGAGTTGGGAGAGTCTCAAGAGCCAAAGGAAAGTCAATTCGCGGTCTTCGGGGCTTACACTTCCGCGGTGCCCTCGTATAACTCCGAATGCGCTGTTACAGTCGAGTTTAATTAGTGGCAACGAAGCGTCGAAGATCAACGCGAAATCGGGAACGAGAGGAAAGGAGAGGGGGGGGGGGGGGGGGAGAGGATGGCCGAGAGTAACGGGAGAGGAGAGAAGCAGCGTGAGGCTCGGATTAGTGCAATCTCGTGTGCATTATATACACACACAATACACATACGTATAAACAATGCAGTGGGAGCTCGTGTATACACTCAAAGTAGAGAGCGAATACACCTGCTGATTAACAAGCAGTTTCTACCGCGTCAGGCCGTTTCCTCCAATTTCGTCGTCTTGAAACATGCATCTCTTCGGTGTCCACATTAATCCATTTAATATGGATTTACTATTGATTGCGCAGCATTAATACGCACCTGACGCTCTCCCTGCATAATTGGGGCGATTAGAGTCATGACAATCATAACCAAAATTCTCTAAAATGATTAAAAAGATGAAAATTTCAAGTCGTCAATCCTTCGATCAATTAAGAGTCATCGAGCGATGGCATACGCAGCGCCAGGTGCCAAAGAAGCAAACTAAAATTCTATTTTACCGGATTTCGTCGCGAATTTTATGATTACGCGAATATAAAAAATATCAAAAAATTCGGTTTAATGACCCGGTTCCGGCTGTGCTCCCTTTTCGGAGATCAGATATCTCTTATAAACACAATAAATTAACAAAAATACAAGGCGCTTTGCTCGCGCCATGACAGCTCTTTCGCCAGACACAATAATTGTTTTTATTACAAATTGTACACACATTTGCCACAACTGAAGAGACCAGAGCCGGATTCACGCCACTTCCTTGCACATTACGAAACTTATTTATTGCGATTTCAATAAAAAAAACTCACGGAAAAATCCGGTAAAATACACACGAGGCGTCTGACGTGTGTCAGCGACTATATTTGTACTATATATAGATATAATTTACTATGAGAGGCGCCACCGTCGATTTTAAGTTGGTCACGTGAGCTCGATGACTCTCAAGAGTCGTGCATCGAGAAATATTGATAACGTAATCAGAAATGATTAGAAAAATAAAATTGAGGAGATAGAAAAAATTATTGTGAGATTAGAATTTACTGATTCCTGCTGTCGATTCGCGAGTATGAGGGAAACGTGATTTTTTTTATTAGCTGTTTCCCATTGTTTTATTTCTTTCTTTTTTTTTTCTAGTATATTATTATAGGAGAAAAGTGGGAGCTGGCAATAGATGGAATGGTCTAATAATATCGGCTAGCGAGAGAGGAAGTGAGGCTTAAAGTGCACGGTAGAGCAGCGCGAAACACGCACACGTAAAACCATCCGGGGCGGCTATTATATATACGTTGAATGCATAATAGAGCCTGAACGAGGCTCTTTGGTAAGTTGCACGCTGGATATATTCACCGTCACGGGGGTATCAACATCAACCGGGGCTAGAAGGCTTTGTCTTTTGCCCATGGAAGCGAGCAGGAGCCTCTCTGCTCCTCCTCTGCCCATCGCGTCTCTCCCTAACGCTACGTTTTCCTGATCGAGACTGTGTATTGCGATCAGCGGCCGTTAACACGCAGAGCCTTCAGCGAGATTCCATTACGATAAGAGCAGCCCCCCCCCTCCCCCCCCCCCCCCCTCCCCCAACCCCTTCGATTCAGCCTTTAATACTCTTGTCTCTTTAACTTTGTCATTAAACTCTCTACACATTTATCGATTTAAACATAAAAATAGTTATCGGTTAAAGAAAAAGTTTCTTTGCTTTTCGAAACGTGCATTTTGAAGAGTTTTTTAAATCACACTTTTCATTTTATTCGATATGGCGAATTGTTAATAAAAAAAAATCTAATTAAAAACTGTTTTTAATCCGATACGATGATGCTCTGAATATTGTTTACAAATTTTTAAACAATCAGGATAAAAATAATGGTCAATCGTAGACCGGAGGATCGTTGTAATTGGATTCGAGTAATTTGCAGGGTCGAGAGAGGATGTACTTGAAGTACGACCTTAAACATCGTAGCGAGAGTAATTTGGCTCAAGATTGTCGAATGGGTTGTTGGGCTTGATAATTATCGAGTGACGATTCTATGCGCCGATGGAGTTCAGCCTTTTTTCTCTTTTCCTCTTTCTCTCTCCATCGATACTCTTCGACCAAGGGAATAAAAGAGGCAATTCTGGACGTCATTGTCCGGAGTAAATCATCCTACGAGAAAAGTCATTGTCCCATGCAAAACATCGAGGGTTTTCTCTTCCCTTCTCTCTCTCCCTCTCTTTCTCTGTCGGTACATATAAAGTCAAACGAAGCATGACTACGACTGAGGGATTTTTCAAGTATCCTCTCTTGGTACGCGAAACAACAGAGAAACAGACATTGTTCGATTCACCCTCCGCCCACGCGCATCCCTTTGCCCCCCCCCCCCCACTCCTCTCTCTCGTACTTTCCAATCGAAGGGGAGAAACTTGCCATTGAAAATCGTGCAATCCTTGATACAGGATCAACCGCACAGCCCAACAATTACGAGACTGGTAACACAGAATAGAGCTAAGAAGAACGAGTTAGCAACGAATGAAGGAACAAAAAATCCGGACTTTCTCTCAAGAATAACGGGAAAATGCATAATGAACTCGGACAAAATCCGAGAGACATTGAGAACATTTTTAGTACCGGAAAATGAAAAATTCATGATTTCGAAACAAAAACGTCGGACGCTACTAAGAAACTTTTTGTTCCTTGGAACAAATTTAGAATAGAGATAAATGTCTGAAAGAAAAACAAAGAAAAAACTCCTGACTGAAAGAAGAAAATCGTGAAAAAAAAATTAGAAATAAAGAGCTCCCTGAGGATCTCGTTTTTTTTATTTGAAAATATTTATCAATGAATAATTGAACGATAATTATGGCAGTTGATATGGAACGAAGGAGATGCCGGGAGAGATCTCCTTTGTCTCTTGTGCACGGTCTAAGAAACGACTCCCAACATCCCCTAAATTCCGTATCAGCTGACATAATTATCGTTCAATTTTATTCATTGATAAATATTTTCATATAAAAAAAACGATATTCTGCAGAAGTTTTTTACGATTATTTTCTAATTTTCTTTTTTCAAATACGCTACTTAACAATCGAAAGTTTTTTTTTTCAACAATTTTTATTTCACACTTTTTCAATTATTTTTTTAAACATTTGTTCAATAGAAATCATTTCCTTTATTATTTAAACAGTCATGAGATCTCCTGAAGAGAATAAAAAAAATAAAACAATAAAAAAAAAACACAACCGACCAATCTGTCACAACCAACCGAGTGAAGTATGGCGCAGATGTTTGTAGTGAATGTGGTTACCGGTTGTGGCATGACCCATTGTTTTGTCGATGTGGTTAAACAGTGTTGTTTTCTTGCTATGCAAATGATTTTATGAAAATATATTCGGTTGTGTCGAGTCATTGCTAAGAACCATGCCCACCGACAACAGAATATTTATTCCAAACATGGTCGAGTAATTTTGTCGCAGTTTCAACAAACATTCTGCTTAAAAAATTCGTGAAAATCAGCTGATCGCGCTAAAACGCATAACTCGCAGTCTTTTTCTGTGTGGGCAATGGGGAATTGAAAAAACAGTCGCCATCATCATCATTTTTCGTGTCGACGAAACATCTCGAACAATTGGTGTCCGGTAGAAGGATTTTTATTTTTATTTTTTTACCACTCCAAAAGAGAGTTCATCGTTTTTCTGAGTACATTTCGAGCCTGTAAATTTCTGTATATTTCTACTGCTATCTATACGTATATAAACGTATAAACATAAATGCATCCAAATGTACGTATAGAGAGAGGACCGGTGAGGGCGCACATTGGTGTAAACGAGGGTAAAAAAGGGATTGAGGCGAGTGTATATATATATATATATATATACGGAGGAGTATGAGATGCGGGGATGTGGAGTGGGGAGGTTCTTTTGAGGACGCTTTTACGGTGATTACTCGACGGCTGCATCCGCGCATTGCATCGGAAATGATTTCGCGCCCAATTAAACCATAGGAAACTCTCCGTCTCGCTCGTTCTCTCGTTTTATCTTGTGGATGCTGGAGAAACCGAGAGAGAGAGAGAGAGAGAGAGAGAGGCGCCGGGGGAGAGAGGGTTAAAGAAAAAGAAGAGAAAAAAAGGGAGCTTCGGATGTGCTCGCAGCTCCATCTTTATTTCTTTCTCCTTCTCTCATTCGCTCTCTCCACTCCACCCTTTTTTCTATTTCCTTTTTTTTCATTCTCTCTCTCCCTCTATCTCTTTCCCTCTCTTCATTTCTCTCACCTGGCGCGCGGTTCTTTCGTTGCACTTATACTCTTGACTCGTTCTCCTGCCCTCTCCGCCACCGGCGAGGGTGGTTTTCCAGTACCCTTCTCCAACGTTCTCCCCACTTTTTTGTATATTCTCTCTCACAACACTCACGCACACACACACACACACTCACACACACGTACATCGAAGACAAGTTTTCTCTCCTTTTTCCTCTTTCATTGAGCCCGAGCATTTCTCGTAGCGGGATTCTCAAACAACCCTTCAAATTTTCAAGCGTGTGTATTAACCCGCCTGAATGTATGTGCCCATAGTTTTAATGTAGTTGAATGTGTTGAGGTACAGACCGAGCCGCAAATCTTTTCATCCGCTGACTCCTCCGCTAACGAAACCGAGAGGTGAAAGCGTGTACACGACGAGGGGGGGGGGGGGGGGGGGCATACAGTTGAAGGGGAAAACGGAAGAAAGAAGAAAAAAAGAGAGGTTGGCTGCTGAGACTGGGAGCTTGCCACGACGATGACGACGACAACGACGTGGTGGTGCGAACGATGAGAAACGAGACTCCGAGCACGTACACATGACCCTCGCTTATATACTTGGAGCCTCATCGTCTCAGACTCGATTTAAATTCGACGCCAAAGATTTAAATACTGATTATACGCGTATATTTTTGAAGCCCGATGTACACGTTCAACTTATTTTCTTTCTAAAACAAATGAAGCTAACGAAATGTGAATTTAATGTTGTAATTGTGGGAAAAAAAAAAAAAGTTTTCAACCCCAGTGTCGAATGTCCATCGATATTTTTCGAGCTTCTATGTAATCGTGAGGAAAAGATTTCTGTATAGGCGTATATAGATATATATATGAGAATTGGAAACATTCGGATTTGACAGTCGCGATATTATCCGATGCCGAGAGAACTTTCGCGGTGTATTATGTGAAAAAAAGGAACTTTTCTCGTTACCGGTAAACTTAAAACCACGGGGCGAGTTTTCCAGCTTGAGTTTCCTGGAGCCAGAGAGCGCGCGGGCCATCTCTTTTCTTTTTTTTTCTCCCCCCCCCCCCCCCCCGTGCCCTGCTCTCACCGAGCTACGTGATCTTCGAGGGCCAAGAGCGAGTGGCGCAAGGGAGAAAGTGCAGCAGGGGATAAAAAAAAAAAAAGAAATAGAAAAAAAAAAGGATAAAAAAAGTCAGAAGAGTGCCCAGAGAGCTCAGCGACCCGGAGTCTCAACCTGTTAATTATCGACTCGTTTCATACAAGGGCGAGGTTCGTTCGCTGGATCTCTCTCTCTCACTTTTTTTCTACTCTCCTCTTCCAGCACGAGCCTAATCACCCTCTTTTTTGTCGTAGCATTCTTCCGGGAATTCAACCCTCTCTTTTTCTCTTCCTTTCTCTCTCTCTCTCTCTCTTTTTGTGGCTCTCATAACCCTTACTCTTGTTTTCAACACGTTCCTCGTCTCTTCTTTAGCATCTACGCCATCTCTTCATCCCACCGACTCCCTCTCGAGCACACAATTCTCGTCAGAGTCAGCAAAACCGACGACAAGACTTTTTTCACTCTCTCTTCATCTCTCTGTCAGTTTCTCTCTTCGTCGACATATTTCCCAGGCATTCTCCACAACTCCGTTTCTCCCTTTCTCTCTATCTTTCAACCCCCGAAGAGTAACAATATACCATGTTCGCCAGTACAATAGGATTAACCCCACATTTGATAAGATAACCGATTTTGTAAAAAAAAAAAAAAGAAACGTAAAAGCGAAGAGCCACAATGGATGACATTTCCCCTCCTCCATTAATTCTTTCGTTTATTTTTCAAATACAAGTACACCGATATTCTTTGAAGCAGAATCCACGCTATTTTTTAACATCGATATTTTTTTTTTTCTCTCGAGCTGCGTCGTAATTAATAATTATCGTGTTTTTGGTCGACAGTAATTTAGTATAAAAGAGCCCGTACAACTTTTAGGAGCGTAGATAACGGGAAGGAAGGGAAGGCATGAATAAGAGGGGGTTAATAATTCCATGGGGAAGAATCCGGAGACAACGAGTTACAAAGTTAAAGAGCTAGAAGGATCCAAACCAAAGCCACCCCCTTCTTCGAATCTCTTGTAGCTTTTCCCTTTCCAAGCCCCTTGCCCTGGAGAACTCGCTAATTGAGTCTAAGAGAGTTGAGGATAGTAGGGGCATCGAGGTCTGAAGAGTTTTCCTCAAATCTATAGTCACACAGATGTTCATAGTTTGTGTCGAACTTTGCGGGATTATTTGTCAGGAAAAATCGCTGGAAAGATCAATGAGGAAGGCGCGTAAATTGAAGTGGCAAAAGAAAAAATAAGGGTCGTGAAAATAAACTGTATTATTCAGGGGGATGAAAAACGTTTTTAATTTTTTTTTTTTTTTTTTTCTGATATTCCAACGCTCTCGTCACACGCTGAAATAAGGGAGAAGAAAAATATTCGTGTGAAACAATTTCGTAAAAACGCGCGAGGGGCCTCGACAATTTGGCAATTGTTTGTATCGTTTTTCCAGCAGCCCCTTTTCGAGACCATCATGCCTCTCGTCCCAATTATACACAGTCCTCCTCTCGCGGCTTTAACACGCGGAACGTTACCATACACTGACCAAACTTTCGCCCTCTACTCCCTCTCTCTCTCTCTCTCTTCATTTTTCTCTTTCCCTTCTCGTTCGCTCAATTCCGCTTGAATGCAGCCTGGATTTTCGCAATAGAGAAACTGCGAAAGGTAAAACCAGCGTGACAACCGAGAGATAAGCCGTCGAGCTTTGCGGCCTTATCACGAAATGGATTCGACAAGAATGCAATCCCCTATCTCGAACAATATATTTTTCCAGAAATATTCTTCTATTTCTATCCAGATCACTCAAATTTATTAATATACCAAACGTTTTATTAATTAATATAAATCTAGTTGGTTCAACTAGGATCTATTTGAATCAAAAAAATTTTTTTCTTTGTCCCACGGCCTAATAGAGCTCTGTTCAACTTGAAGAAATTATTTTCTTTCATTCGAATATTTTTATATTCAAGATTAATGAAAAATCTATTTTTGCGATTTTCAATTTCAAAAAATTTTCACAAATTTAACAAGCATATTGTTGAGCTGCAAAAAATCTTTATAACATTATTTACGCCACATTTAACATTATTATTATTTATTATTATTATTACTGTTTCTTAATATTTCCATGGGTCTGGAACCCTGAATAAACACGAAAATTCACGACCTTCTGTTTGTTTTGAGACATTGTCCGTTTCGAGTAATTATAACTTGGGTGTCCGCTATTTATGCACATCCAGAGCGCAATTCGTATATAAGAAATGTTTCGACGCTCTGCGCCACGTAGTAGTCGGAGCGATAAGCTTTCACACGTGGGTACCCGAATAAATGCACTCAAATAGAATTGTTTATTTGATTCAAATACAGCTTTTCAGTTAAGGCAAATAGGAATTTTTTTAAATTTAAATATTAAAAAATCGAATAAATGATCTTTTTTCTGGGTGCTCGCATTGGATCTTCGATATTTTTAGAAGTTAGTTCTAAAAAATTCTGGATTTCCAATAAATAAATCATTTCTATTACGAGTTCGACGGTCAAACAAATAAATTCGTAAACACTGCGCTTTCCTCTAACAATTTAGTGCTGCCCTGTACAAAAAGAAATTCATTTCTTCGCCCATTTTTGTACCCCACAAAGGTACAAAGAAATGAGAAACAAATAGTAAAACTCAAAATTCATCATCAATGGAAAGACAATCGAAATGTATAAACGTGCCTTCGCACGTTGTCTCGATAGTTTAAATCGAATGGGCGATACAAATTGAATGTCCAAGCGTATTAACACTCGCGTCGCCCAGCAGCAGCATCCGAGCAACGTCCTTTGCCTACTCCGAGAATCCCTTTGTGCGAGGTCATCACACATATCGCACAAGCCCGAATAACAAAGACATCAGCATGAAACGTGCGAGTGTTCCAGGAGGCATTCGAAGCAGGCAAAAGTAGTCGTGCGACGTTCGAACTAAATTTGTCGCGGGGTGTCAAACTGCCTGCGAATATTCTCCGAATATCCGAGCAAATCCATTGAATTTCTGTCAATTTTAATATTTTGTTTCAATTCATCAATTACCATGAATTCGTTAATTGGATAAGCTGTGATTTTAGTGATAATGCACGTAGCAAAATGCATGAAAAAGATGAAGAGAGTGATAATGATAAATATATATACATATGAATAGAGAAATGAAAGCGTTTTTGGCAAAAGATCTCGGGCGTCGGGGTCGAAGGGAACGAACGAGAGTTCATTAAAACCTGAACGTGACCGAGCACTCGTTGAGTCATTAGCATTTCATGCAGATCCGCGACGAGGTCAAAAGTCTCACAACGGGACATTGCACCGTGCATTATATTTATTTCTGTAAATTTTCTCGCTTCTGTTTCTTTTTTTTTTTTTCGTTTTTATTTCTCGCCTTCATTCGCATTTTTCGTTTTTGCTTGACGCGAATTTTAATTTCCTTTTTTTTTTACATTCAAGTATTTATTATTATTCATTTTCACTTTCATTGACGGCGTGAAATTTTTCTTTTTTTTTCTTTTTTTTTTTTTTTAACTATTTAATTATGTTGGAAATCGTCAGCTTTTTACGACATGTGCAATTAGTGGATTCGTGTGTATACGCGTATTTGTATACGTGTTTATAATTTACAAGGGTGAAAAATGCGGTTGATGGTTGGCAACGTTACCACCAGAGGGACCTGCGACTCCGCCTCTACACCGATTCACCGTCGTTAAGGCACGAATTTTTTCATTGCATATTTTCTTTTCTTTTATTTATTTTCGTTTTTTTTTTTATTACTTTTCTCAACTCTACATATACCACGGTTAATTAAGGTTTTTCACGAGAACCTCAGGGAGAAAAAGGTCCCGTAGAAAAGAAGAAGAAAAAAAAACAAACGGCTCGGCATCGTTCCCCGAGGCACCGAGCACGACGCATTTTCTGAGCTTTTCCTCGTAATTATTAACTACGCCAATTATAAATAGCTATACGAGAATAAAAAGGAAAAGAAAAAACAGGTTGTTGGTAATTTTATGACTTTTGTGAAGAAAAATTCCTGACCTTTCTCGATAATAATTCGCTCGTTCGGGTTGTAAACGATTTTTTTTTTCTTCGAGAATCGTTACAAATGTTTTTTTTTAGTTTTGTCCTTCGAGGAGTCGCCTCAACGTTTCTTCGTCTCGGGATTCCATTTTTTTTTTTATTGTTTCACCGCAACGTGTACTTTTCTCGATGGGCAAAAATCACAATGGGAAATGAAAGAATGGCGAGATCGTCTGATCAACTTTTTCATAAAGTTGAGATTCGTGATCGTGTTCCTAGACGAGGAACAATGGAAGAGAAAGGTATGTAGAGAGGGCAGGGAGAATGAGAGCGAAAAAGAGTTTTAGAGAGTCCAGTGACTTTTACCCCCTCGCAGTTCCCTCCCCTCGGTTCGATCGAGAGCTCGTTATTCCGTTTTTCAATTCTTTTTGTCCTTCCTTCTGCTTTTTTTTTTTTTTTTTTTTTTTTTTTTTTTTTTTTTTTTTTTTTTTCATTTTTTCCTCGAGCCAGTACTCGAAATTTCCATCTCAAAGGATTTGAGAAACCTTCGTCACAGGGTTGAGTGTACCGTCGAGCGATATCGTCGTCACAAGGGACGAAAGCTACGGGAGCGAGAGGTCCATGCGATTGTGTTTATTTCGTTTGTGCAAAGGACATATAAAAAGCCTGATGAAAAAGAAATAGTGTTCGGGTATAAAAGGAAGAAGAAAAATCCTGATGGATAAAGCTCTCGAGGTCGGTATTGACGATAGGAGAATCCTCTCGTTAATGGGGATAGAAAAAAAACAAATGTCTGATATGCGACAGGGAAAACTCGTTTAAAAATATTCTTGTATGCACGACGAATGATCTGTATTCGGAAAACATCAAAATTGTTTGGTTCGTAGAAAAACAAATTTCAAACGTCGAATGTATTCATTCGCAACAGAAGTGCCTTCGAGTATTTCGTCTTTGTTTTTTTTTTTTATGTATACGTGTGCACGAAACGAATGATGCAGCGATTGATAAACGATCAAAAGATTTTTCTCTACGGGGTTGAAAAGCCGCTCAGAACTTTCTAAATAATATATTTATTCTGCCATTGAATTTCCTGATAATGCTTATTCCCATCCTACGAAAGTCTCTATCTCTCTTTTTCTTCCCCTCAAGTACTTTTATAGCCTCGACGATGTTTCGCAAAGGTAAAGACGTTTATGGGAATAGATTGTATGTGCGGTTTAAGGAGAAGGGTCGCACGTTTTCTTGGGGAAGAAACGTGTTCTCGGTTCCCAGGGAATTGGCCAGCAGCAAAGCTTGTGCGCGAGAAAGAGAGAGTACGAGAGGAAGAAAGTAGCTGAGAAAAAGAAAGTGCGAGATTGGTGGTACACGTGGGAAAAACGGCTTTCACCCGCTCATCGACCATTTCGTGTATACATGTGTGTATAGCATTAGAGAATTTTCTTTTCTGGTCGGTGAGCTTTGCTCAGTTATTGCCTCTAGGGTAGTCCGAGGGCCAGCCAGGGAGGCAGCTGGGTCAGGTGTTTGAGCCCTTGTTCTCCCCGACTGGTCCGAGGGGTGTCTTAGAATAAAGCTGCGTTTTCCTCTCTCTTTCTCTTCGTCGGTTTCTATCTATACACTAGCATTTACAACTTTCTTTGGCGTGCCGTTCGACGAAATGTTTCCCAAGTCACGCATCGTTCGAACCTAGGCTATCGCAATTTTCTTTCTTTTTCCACCCTTATTTTTATCGCAATTCCCAGCAGAACGGTTTAAGATTTTTCGACCCCATAACACCGTCAGCGAACTTTTATACATTTATCTTAACGACAACGCAGTCTGCACTTGAGGTTTCGCGTTCGATAAAAAAGAAAAGAAAAAGAAAAACAAAAATGTCCAGACAAAAATCTCTCGCTCACTCGACCTGTTCATTGAATGATGCAGAAGCCATCGTACCAGTGAAAAAGTCAAGTTGGGGTCAACCAAAAGAGGACGCAAGGATCAATAGCGTTTAAAAATAAGTGCTTATCGATCACGCCTCATCTGACTATCATCCCGCTACTATTTTCCACATCTGGGGAAAAGTGCCGATCGATATACTCCTCGAAGCAGAGGAATATCACTCGGGATATGTGATCAAGATAGTCGAGATAAACTCGTAAAAGAATTGAGGATCATCGTATGAGACCGATAAACCAGTCAATCGTTTTTAAGATAATAATCAGGGTAGTTACGGGTGGCCTAAAGCATGCGGGGAATCGAGAGAATAATCGTTGATCGAGATGCATCTGGAGAACTGGGGATTTATGGAGCTGAGGCTGGAAACACATATATCGGAGGATGAATGTGCCATCTATCGGCTGGACACAATATCCCTGTTAAATATGTGGAGCACAGAGAGGCCAGCAGCGATAATCTCGAAATCAATAATGTGGCATAAAGAGAGAAAGAGATAGACATAGAGAATTTCTGTGTGTGTGTGTGTGTGTAAGAGAGAGAGAGAGAGAAGGATGGAGCGACCAGGAGTTAGCAGCACACGACAGATTTCTGGCGGCTAGAGGGTTTGTGACGCAGACGCGCGCAGCCCCGGGTCGCCCTAATTTGGAATAGCCGTATGTTCCTCTCTGCCTCTAGCACTCATCGCCATACCAGGCGAGGGAGAGATCAAGAGAGAGAGGGAGATTCTGTATGAGGCTCCCCAACCCCATGCACCCTCAATGTGCCCTCTTTTCATCCTGACATTTTCCCTCTCACCCTCCCCTTGGGCCGCCCACTTGCATTAATGCATGAGGTCCCTTTTGCGGGGTTTTGTGTTTAACGAAGCGCGTTAACAATCTGCACACGGATGCCAGAGAGTACACCGGTGGCGAACAAATGGGACGCTAAGTTTTTGAGCATTAGCTGACACGAATATCATTCAGGTTCACATTTTCATGATTATCATTAACTGCAATCGGATCATCATTCGAGGGGTAAAAGAAAAAGAAAAAAAAGGAGAAAAAAATCCTAATTTTTGCTCTTTCTCTTAAATCGTGCTCTGCAAATCCAAGCTTTAAGTGGATAGACTGCCATTGGAATCCAGAGGCTGGACACCCGAAGCTGGAATACAAAAGGTAAGAAAGTATGTGAAAACAGGAGAGTGTGATGGTGGTCCACGCCGGGGGAATATCCCGTAGAAAAAGTAGCGAGTTGAATAAAACTGAGAGAAAAAGAGAGAGAGAGAGAGAGGAAGAAGAAAAATGGAGAAATGAAGCAGAAAGCGAAGAGATAAAAAAGCCAGGGAAGAGGATGAGTTGAGGAGTGTGGAGCGTCGAAGCGTGCACGGATTGTATCGAGGATAAACATATATGTGTGTATACAAGTGTGTACGTGGTGTTAGCGCGTACGTGTAACGCGCCTCCATTCGCTTTCTCCGCGAGGTAAATAAATAACGGCAAAGAGCAGCGCAGTCGAACCAAGAGTCGAAGATGGAAAAAACCACGCGGTGAAGAGCAAAAGCGGGAAAAAAAAAGGGTCGGAGGTTGAGCGAAATAAACCAAGGGAGGGAATGATTCGAGAAGGAAAAAAAAAAAGAAGGAAAGAAAGAAAAGGAAGGAGGAAAGCCGGTGAGTTACCGAATGAGAAAAGGGTGAGTGGCTAAAGGGTTATAGCGCTGGATATATCATCCAATCTATATACACACACATATATACGGGTAGTTAACACGGCGAGAGAAAACGCTGGATCGTAAAAGAGAATCAATTCGATTGCCCAGGCGACCCGGCTACTGCTTCCCGTAAACTTGCTCGCCAGAAGACTTTTTCTTTTTTTTTCACCAGTTTTGTCCCATTCTTCATTCGCTTACAACTTCCCTTTTGGATCACACACCCGTTGCACCTTTTCCACACCTTTTTATCCAGCACTTTATCATCTGTTTTTAGACCGGTTAACACCTTCTTCAATGCCGCATCAACTTCTTCGACCTTTAGCTATGCAGTGACCAGGCCTCGGTCTCATTCTTCTGCAGTCCAGATCATACCCGATGTCATCCGAACTTTCATCCCTATCAAAAATGCCCTTTTCATTTCAGTCCTCTTCACAGTGCGTTAGCTCTCCAAGCCTTTCCGACTCCCTTATCCCTCTACCGGTTTCCACACACAAACACAAACGCATTCAAAGCTCTTCGCCCCCTTCTCTCGACAAAAGTCCGAGAAGATTCTCCATCTCTGGCCCTGGGTGGTTCGCCTTTCCGCGCAACAAGTGCGAGCTTCGTCGCCGCCACACGACTCTCAACTCGCTTTTCATCCCTCTATCTCTCTCCCCCCCTCGAGTTTGCCACCCTCTCTTTCCGCATCCCATCCCTTTTAGCATCTTTAAGAAAGTACTGCGCGCACACCCGTCGAGCGAACGGAGTATACGGATCCAGAGGAATCGCATACATTTGCCACGAGCGTATACGTGAAGGAAGCGGCGAGCAGCGTATGTATCTTCTTCACCCACTTTTACTCAAGGGGGGGGGGGGGGGGGAGCGAATGTGCACCCGGTAAAGGTAGAGTTACGAGTCTGCTCTGGTACAACTTTGAAGAACTCCTGTTCTCTCTCACACTCGTTTTATCTTAATCTCAAACTTTACTTGGGGCTCGCGCCTACATATATGTGTGTTTCCGGAAGTGCATATATACATTTTACTCGTTTGCTTTTACAGTTATTTATTTTCTCACATCGTTTTGCCCCGCTCTAAATAGTCCGGTCGTTTTTCTCGTGGCGTAGAGAATGAAATGGACGACTTTGTGGAGAGCCGGGTATATGAGAAGCGACCAATCTTCTGGCAGAAGGAAAACAAATGGACCGTAAAATATCTATCTCGTTAGCAATGAAAGAAAACTTTGCGCCACTTGAAGAGGCGTGCTAAACGACGAGTAAGATGCATCTTTATAGTCATCTCATTGGAGTTCAGGTCGAACTATGTACGTGATTGGAGTTGGGGGGGGGGGGGGAGCTATATAAGAGGTAAATAAACGCTCCATTTCGCTGAGGAGTTTGGCTGGTAAACTTGATGGAGATGGAGGCTAGACGAGAGAGTCATGAAGTGTTAAAGTTATGGGAATTGTTTTTTTTTTTTCCGTCACTTTTCAACCCCGGTGCAGGCACAAGGGGTTGAAGGAGAGAAAAAAAAAGTAAGGTGCTTGGATTTTTCCAAGCTTTTTGTGTGAGTTACGGTACGACGAGCTGTGAGAGAAGGAGAATAGCGAGAGAAAATGAAAGGGAAAAAGAAAATAAATAAAACGAAAAAAAAGATTCCCCAGATGGTTTCAATGTAAGCAAACGGAGTTTGTAGCAAAACTTGGGTAAATGGCACGCGCTCGCCCGGCAGCTTCTGTACCAACCGACCTCGTCGTCGGTAAGCAGCTGCTCGAGGAAACGATAAAAGGGGAGAAAAGCACGAGCAAATAGCCAAGGAAAATACTTGATGATCCACCAGTGTGGACCGGGCACGCGAATACTCGTGGCTCCTTTCCACTCTTTTTCTCCTATTCCTATCTCTTTCTCCCTCGATCTCCTCTTGCCTTCTTTTCTCATTCACTCAAGAAAACTCCGCAGTCTCTTATTCCTTAGTTCCATACAACCAATTTATTATCTGTATAAACGAGCCTGAAGCTGTGAGAGTCGAATTCAATTTAAACCAGCAATGGAGAGTAATCTTGAGCTAAGCAATCTGTCAAATGAATATATTTTTTTTTTTTTTTTTCAAAACATGTCCAATTGATTCGACTCTACTAATTTTATCGCCAACCACATTCCTTCGAGTTCCACAATTTATCAACTTTTCCAAGACACATTCCAAGCAACAAATTTCCATTTAACGACGCGACAGGCCTCATCCCATTAATGGATCATTTTAAAACAAGGCGCTTGCTCAGCAGCCGGAATCCTAGCACGACAGTTCAATATAACTAAGCTGCCTGCTTTCAGTCAACATTTATATAGGAGCATGTGATCTATATGTAGCAATATGACTTGTCAATGGACTCACCGTGAACGAGGATGAGGACGCCGAACAGGAGGACGGCTCTGAGGAGCAGCAAACTGGCCGCCATCCTGGCGTACTGGACCGTTACGTCGATTCAGCTTCCTCCTGAAACAATACAAGCGTGGCCAATCAATCAAGCCGTACACATCCATTCCGGTCGATCCTGCCTACGAGCTGTTAAACAGAGACGAAGATATCATACTGGAATGCCCAGGCATCGTCCAGAAGCCAGAAACCACCAGCGAGATCCACTGGGAACGAGGGAGAAGAGGAGAAAGAGAGAGAGAGAGAGAGAGAGAAAGTGAAGAGAGAAGAGAGCAAACTGTGCTCTCCTTATACCACTGGCTCGAGTATACGTCGGACATTTGGCAGAGTGCCCATGCCCACAGCACATAGAGCTTCCAACAGTCCCGATGCTCATCTCACCAGCCCTCTCGCTACTCTTACAAACCACCGACTATATATCCGCTTTCGTTTTCTCTCTATCCTTCTTCTTCCATGCCCCTTTTATCCCCCTATGGGTATACTCGTATCGATGATACCTTTTTTACTCTCTGGCTCTTTTGCTCTCACGACTCTAGCTTTGCTATTTCATGCTCAACTTTTACTGAAAATTTGCTCGCTCGATGAAAGTCTGCTGGCAATGCCACCACGCGGAGATAAACATACTGCAAAACGCATATCGTTATGTTTCCCAAATTTATCGTTTTTCCAGAATTTTTCTTGCGCGCAGACGCACTCGTACAAGAACATCGTCAAAGCTCGCTGGATATACATTTGCTTGAGAATATGTCAACAGAGCTGACTGCATGTATATCATTAAAAATCTTCAAAGCTCCAATTAGCTCGGATCAAAGTAATCCCTCGTTCAAATTCACCATGAATTATATTGATTCTTCGTTTCTCTCATCATAAACGCGACGTTTACCAATCAGAGCGGATAAAATCTCTTTTCAATATCCGCTTATGCCTCGACCCAATATTTAGCCTGACCACCGATCATGTTAAACATCAACGCTCGCTGCCTCGATGAGTTACTAATTAGCATACACGCCGTCAGGGGGTTTACAGAGCCAAACTTGAGCTCGCTCGTTAAACGGGTGTTTTCCCGCTGAACCAAAAAATAATACGGCTATTTGCTATTCCGCGATACTCCTATGAGGATCAGCAAAACCCTGCTATTTTCAGGGGAAAAGAAAAAATAATTATGTTGAAAAAAAAATAAGTGCACGACAGATCGCGCAGAGCTACCACAAAGTCCCAGGGCAGAAAAGAAATACTTTGCAAAAAAAAAATAGGCGAGTGGATTATGACAGAAAAGATACCGGTGCGGAGGTTTTGTTTGATCGTTGGAACAAATTTTCCGTATGACTTGTGTCGGAAAATGGAGCTGGTCTTTGTTCTCACCCTCTTTTGTACGCACCCCTTTGACCGTGCGATATAATATGCCGGCAAATATATACCACCGGAGGGGACAAATGCGATTCCTCCTTTCAGCCCCCTCTCTCATTCGGACAACCAAACAACTCTCTCTCTCTCTCTCCGGATTACGAGAGAAAAAAAAGCGGAAAAAAAAAATCAATTGGACAAATTTTCCAACTGGATTGAGTTCTACGCGTACATATAGATCCGGCGATTCGATCGCGACCAGCTTTTGTCCGGGTCTAACAAATTACGGTGTTATTTCGTTCGAACTTTAATCAAAGTTGGAATGATTGGAGTGCGACATTTCTCCGGAGAATTTGAAGGTGTGAAATTTCTCTCGTTCTCTCTATAGAGTGCCCGCAGCAGCGTTGCGCGGATCAATCCTCCATTTGGTCGGTAGAGTTGGATTTTGCATTTGATCGTTCACCAGGATAATTTTCACGAACCCCCAGAGCTGTCATTTGTCGGCTTTTATTTTCACCGAGAGTTTGCCTCCCCCCTCCCCACCCCTCCGGTGACAAGTATCAAGTATATAAAAGCAGCGCTACAGGCTCTCTGCTATTGAAAATAAATTTGAAACTAACTGGCGCGAAATATAAAAGGTGAAAAAGCTCGGTAAGAAGGTGCCGTCCAACAGTCTGGGCTTCCTCGTAGTCATCGTTTTCTTGCTCTTTTGGCGGTGACTCAAAGAACCTCAGAGAGGAATCTGGAGCGTGAAACCGTTTGATTCGCTCCGGAGATTTCCAGTCACGTATTTTCAATTCATTTTGTTGGCAGGCAAAGTCTAACCTCGTAAGGGAATCCCGAAGACACAATGCCGAGAGCATAAAGCCAACATATTCGTGGTAAAATTTTCACCCCTAAATTCAATCGGCGTAGCAGCATCGTAAATTGATCATCGATCGGATGCAATGAAAGCTTGATTTTTTTTTTTTTTTTTTTTTTCTTTTGGGAATCCGGACGATTCTCATCGGTGCCACTTCCGTCCTGACTGGCGCGTCAAACAAAATTGACTCTGAGAACGGTGGCAGAAAGCTGTTAAAGAAAAACTCCGGCATCTCGAGTAGCAAAGTGAATTTTTGCAAGGTTCGGTGACACGAGCAGCTCTCTCCTTGTCGAGAAGGAAAAGCCGATATGAAAATATATCGAATATTCACGGTTAATGGATTTTCGAAGGTGAGCGTGTTAGTATAGTTATCGATTCGCCGGAGGGGAGAAGTCAGTTTAAAGGAGTGAGTGAGAGAGAGGGCTTTCGAGCCGGAACTTGGTTGGAACGCCACAGGCGGCTGCACAGGACGACGCACGAATAGCTCGAGTTCATCCTCCGAGATAGGTAAGATGATATTCCAGCTGAAACAAAAACCTGGGCGGGGGGATGAAATGAAGCTGAATCCTGAAGATTCTTGGCGAGAAAACGAGACGAGAATTTTCTTTGGAAATATATGAATACGTGTGTGATGCTGGTAGAAGATGAGCTTTTGGAATGACCCGTATTAACAGAAATGTACATACACATTGGACAGATATGAATGAATATGTAGATAAAGATGATAAGAAGTGATTGCAGGCTGCTTCCTGAGCGAAGGTTGTACAACTGAAAGCTATTTCTGGGCCAGACGATCGTTTTAGCTGAGTGCTTTGTAATGAAGCGAGCCCGGCGTGTTCCTCCGGCGTACACATGTACGAAAGGACGTTTGCACATAAATATATATAGATATTGATATACAAGCGGCACGTGAATTTGTCTGTGTCTGTGTGTGGGTGTGTGCGCGCATCGGTTTTTGAAATGCGCGTAAGAGAGATGGATATTGCGAGTATTTCCTCTGCATCTCTGTCCCGCTTACTCGTTTCTCCCCTGCGCTCTGCTCGCGACGAGACTATCGCGAAAGGGGTGAGAGGAGCAGGAGGAGGAGGAGGAGGAGGTGGGTGGTTTGGGGGTGGTAAAAGGGGGTAGTATAATCGTGGGATCGATCCGAGCTGCTCGCATGGCGTCGGAGGGGCTCACCGACTGCGGAATCTGCACCCGATGCACCACAATCTCCAGCATCCCCCCTCTCTCTCTCTCTTTCTTTCTCTTTCCAGCCCCCATTGATACCGTCGTTTCAATCGTTTTTACGAGAAAGCTTAAATTTCGAAAAATATTTCGACCCCATCGAATATCGTTGTGCTACGCAAGCGAAAGCGTATGCGCTCGACACATTCTCGAGAGATTGTCGATTTAAAAAATGGAAATGTGGGCCGAACCATATACCGAGCAGAGAATTTTCAAGTTAAGATTTACGGAGATTTAATTTCTTCCCTTTTGCCCACGATGAATATTCAATCGTTGCATTTTTTTTAATTTACGTGATTTACCGGTGAATTTTATGGCGCGAAATTCGAGCTCGATAAAGTCGATTTATCCGGAGACCTCTTTGTTCACCATCATTATTTTTTATTCGAAAAGTAACACGAGAGAGAGAGAGAGAGAGAGAAGTGGAGAGGGAAAGATAGTAGGAAACACGTTATGGCCCCGGAGCTATTTCGATTGATCATTTTTCCAGACAGTTGACAAGCCGCGCGCGCCAGGCAACTTCCAACTATGTGAAGGAGGCTAAGGTATCAGCTAAAAGATTCTAAATACGTATATAAAGATATACAGATGTATATACGTGTTTATGTACATAGTGATTCGACGCTTGCTCGCTTCGGGCTGTATAGCGATGTACTGAAGAAAGATAAAAAAAAAAAAAAAAAAAATGAAAAAAAAAAGAAGGGAAAAAAGGAGAAAAACGATGGAAGCCAGAACAGAATATCGGATAGTCAGAGGGTCGTAAAGAAAGGAGAAAATACATAGCAACTTTTCAGGTAAAACGACAAGTCCAGAAAGGAGAAAACGAATGCTCTACTACCGTACTCAAAGAGTACGAGAGGGAGAGTGAATGAGAAAAACGAGGGGACGCGGGGGAGGGGGAGAGAGGGATGTTGCGACCGTGTGAGTTACCCCACAGAAGGTCCCATCTGCCTCATCAATCATTCTTCCTCCAGCGACTCTCTCTTTCTCTTCCTCTTTTAGCTACCCTTTTTTTCTGTCCAACAAGATTAAAATGATGATATTGATAGATCGATCGATTTTTATCGGCTCGAAACATATACCCTTATCGGCGAATTCTTTCTTGCCATATCGAACGAGATTCTTTGCAACATTCGTTCTTCACTCAACAATGAATTAGAAAATTTTCCTTTTTTTTTCTCCGAATAGACGATTAGAAAATGCTTTTTTTTCTCTACGAATAGACGATTAGAAAATTCTTTTTTTTTCTCCGAATAGACGATTAGAAAATTCTTCTTTTTTTTTCTCCGATTAGACGAATCGAACGTTGAAAAAATATGCACGATGCGATATCGGCGATTCCGCTCTGTTTTTAATGAAGTTTGGATTCGAAAAACGAGCTCATTAAACTGGTTAAGTAGAAAATCGCATGCAGCGAATTTTGTTAATTCAGCACTAGGAGAGAGAGAAAAAAACAATAAATAAGATAAACGGGTGAGAGAGAGAGAGAGAGAGACGAGGGAAAAATTAAAAAATGCTGAAGCAGCCGAGTAGCAGCAGTCTCGAGTCTAAAATCTCAAGGGAGTATGGTGTGTCGGAGAGGTTTATGCTGCACTGGCACATTTTTTTATCGGTGGACTCACCGAGATTTTTGCTCGGTAATCAAAGCCCGCGACTTTTCTCCTCCTCCTCCTTCTTCTCGGGAAGGAGGAGAAGAGAAAAAAATTCAAATGCTTACACAATTTATCAGACAGGAAAAACGAACGCGTTTAAAAAAAAAAAAACAAAAATGACTGCATCAATCTCGTTAAATTCGAAGAACACTCGAGATTCTCGAAGCTACGAAGAAAAAATATCCACGAAGTAGATATAACAAAAAAAATGATTCTTCACTCTTTCGATTCTGGCCAAAAAGCCAAGACTAACCCTCGTCGCAGTTGGAACCTCCTCGCATTTTTTCTTCGAGCGAAAAATCCTTATTCCGTCTCGTCTACTTCCAAGGCCCCTTATTTTTTTTTAAACACCCTCCTCTTTCTTCCTCACCCTTCGAGCCTCGCCTCCCTAACTTTCTCTTTAGCAGTTCTATTCAGTCGTACGCGCTTTCTCTCGCGTTTTTCTCACGTTGCTCGTCTTCCTCGCTATTACTACTTTTATTTTTTTCCATTTTGTTTTTTGTTTGTTTTTTTTTTCTCGTTTTCTACGCCCCTCGTTTTCACTAGACTTTTCATTTCTCTCCGCGACCAGAGCGTTTTTCGTGGCTATAAATATATATAAGAAGATGCTTTTTCACAGCATCCCGAATCCAGAGACTCTCCCGTTTGCACTCTCACCAGTCCCCAAGCCCTGCTCTATTCACATACACATCGAGACAAATTCAACGTGGCAGTGAAATACTCAACACGCTTTTATATTATATCGCCAGTCAACGGTATTTAAGAGGGTTTGCCGCCAACAGAAAAGAGACTGATGTCGACCAGCAGAGGCTCAGCCATCAGCATCTGCGCACTTTCAAAATTAGTGCACGTCTGTCTTACCTCGAGAGAAGGAGGAGCTTAAACGAGCACAGGAAAATCAGAGTCTCTTTTTTCGATCTGACATAGAGAGAAAGATAAAGTTTTAAGAACGTTGCGGAAACTGATGTGAAAGATCCATTCGCATGTTCGAGTGTACAAAAAAAAAAGCTAAAAAAATGTCCAAATCATCGGGAGCATCGATCCGGAATCGTCTCTCCCTTTTTTCCTCCTGAATTTCGTTCGACAATTATCAGCAAAGGGTTTCGAAGCGATTCCCATGATTTTTCAAGTATCAAAAGTATCTCGACGAGACTCTCGTGCTGCTGAATGGAAAAAAATTTCTTTCCAACCAAAAGCCTGATTCTCTGGGTCTGTACGAGCAAAATTCGTTTCGGAATCATACGAAAGGTCATTGAAATGGATATTATTTTGCGGTTTCCCGAGATCAAATGGAGCGGAAAAGCAGCAGGCGCGTTCGATATTCGATATTCCGAGGCGCGTCTATCCGATAGGAAAAAGCTTTGTCACCTCCGAGCGTGGGGCTGAGATGATAAAACAAAAAAATAGCAAATGCATCAGGAACTGAAGAATCGATTGATCCGAATTGGCCAAAAAATCGCAGTTTTGACTTGGATTTTGAATGGATTTTGAATTCCTATTCTCCTGCGAATTCAGGAATTTTGGATATACATTTATCACGGAGATGAGACCGTGTACACCGGGTCGCACGAGCCTATAGATATGTGGCATAGTTTCAGCGATGGTGCGCGCTTCTCCGGTGGCCTCTCAAAGCCCACAAGTGGAAATCTCTCAAGGAGATAGCGAGAGTCGAATACCGCCGCGCGGTGTAGAAAAGGAGAAAGACGCCGCGCGCGCGCTTGGTCGAAACTTTTCTCGAGAGGATCGTAACTGGAGCGTGCTGTGGATAGCCCTGCTAGCGTTTTTCTCCTTTTTCTTAGTTCAACTTCTCCTGTTTTCTTTTTTTTTTTTTTTTTACCTTTTTCTCTCTTTTTTTTCATGTTTTTGAATAACTCAAGGAGAGTACGGACCACTCTCTTCTATCAAGTGGCATTTATTGAAAAACATTTCATACTTCCGGCACTCGAAATTAAAAGGTTTTCCGAATCCTCGACGCTCAATGGAATGGAAATTCAATGATAAAAGCTAGGAATAAAAAAAAAACAACAACAACAACGAAAAATGCTTCAAGCGACTTCATCCCCTTTTTTTATCGACTCTGACAGAAACAAATATGTTTCAACAGACCCAAAAAAATATCGATCAAAAGTGTGATTCGAACAATTTTCTTATTGTCACGAAAAGTAATAAGTTTTTGGTATCGACTTGATCGAAAGCCTGCTAAAGAATCGTCGGTACCCCGGTCAGTATCGAATTGTCGGAAGAAAACAAAAAGTTACGAAAAAAAAAAAAAACATTGTTCCCTTATCCCTGCTTTATTATACTTTTTCATTCATTTTGAAACTGTAGCCTCAAAGTAATTTAAACTTTGACGAATGACATAATAAGAACGTGGACAAAAAAGTGTTTCCTCGTAAAGGAAAAAGCTCTTTGACAATGCTGAACGCTAGTTTTTTGCCTGACTCATTAAAACTTGATAATTTGTCGAGGTTTTTTTTTTCAACATTTTTGCTTCGTCGAGGCTAAAGCGGTTAAGCGATACGAGCGATTTTTTTTCCTCCCTTCTTTTATCACTTTTTTGTTTTTTTTTTTTTTTTTTTCGTTCGTTATTTTCGTTTTATGTATCTCCCGAGTCTTTTCCGCCATTATACGAGGGGAGTGAGGGGTCGAGAACTGCGTAAAATGATAAATTTGTTAGAGCCGAGTATACGAAATTACTTTATCCGGGGATCTGGTCCGGTTGCATGAGAACGTGTCCGTGTGTGTCTGTGTGTGTGTATCACGGGTGTGTTGGGGGGCAGGGGGGGGGGGGGGTTAAATTCTGAGGAATGGTTCGGGGGATTGAAGAATAATGGTAGATCGAGGAGGGGCGGGGGGGAGGGGAGTGAAACGATTGGAATCGACGTACGATCGAAACGCTACCGGGTTCCCTCGTAAAACGATGCAGGTACGATATTTACGAGTTTTCTCTTTCCCTCCCCGCGCTCTCTTTTTCACTTTCTTTCATTCCCTTTCTCTCCCTGCTGCTGCCGTCGTCTGGTACTCCCATGAGAATGCTTTCTCGCTATCGGGAGAGCCGAAGAAACGTGAGAGTATAGGCATATATCGAGAAACTTGGGAGACAAAACAAAAAATAAAAAGGCCTGACTGGAACGACGACTTCGGAGGATTGAAACCGAGGGCATTTACGCCCTTTCGTTTCTCTCACGATCTCTATAAATATGTGGAAGGAGGAGGGAGGGGGGGGGGGCGAAAGGAGAAAGAAAAAAAGAAGAAAAAAGAGAAAGAGATCGATGCGAGTGTGTGCACGGGTTTTGCGAAGAAAAATCATCGTGACGTTTCGAGTCCCGGATATCGGGGATAGAGAAAAAAAAAACGATGAATAGAAAAGGTTGAAAGAAAAAAAAACCATCATAATAATAAAAAAAGAGAAAAAAGAGTGTGTGAGGGAGAAAGAGAGAGGAGCAAAGGCGTGAAACCCGATCGTTCCTTGCCCCGTATCGTATCGCATTTTAAGTTTCCACCTTTTTCTTCTTTCCTCTCCACAGGGAACCGCCCAACATATTTATTTCTCCTCCCATTCGTTGTTGTTGTGGTTTTTTTTTGTATTCTTTTCATTTTTCTATTTCTTTCCTGTCCCCCCCGGTCGCTTCTTCTCGTTGTTTTTTATTTCTGTTCCTTTTAGTCGCTCAGTTCTGAAGGTGGAAGCCATAGGCCGGGAGAGTCATACTCGTCGAAGATTGAAATTCGTAGAGCGCACAAATTCTCTCCTCTCAGCATGTGCCTCTCCTTCTCTCTCTCTCTCTCTCTTCGCCATTCCATTGTACGTGCTCTGTACGACGTCACACCGTGAGGAATTTCATTAAAATTATTACTTAGATATTGGAGTGCCCGAGTACGTACGCGAAGGATCGCAGCCTCGAGCCCTCGCTCGCGCACGTCTCTCACCGCGACTCTGCGAACCTTTGCTCTGCTCCGCATGCTTCTCAATATCAAACGTGTACTACATATTTTTTCCGATAACTTTCGGGTCTTGCTTTTCGAGATAAAGGTAGTAAAAAAAGAATATAAAAAAAATGGCGGAGTAATGAAAGTTACATGGAAATAAAGAGGCAATTAAGTATGTAAATAAAGAGAGAAAAAAAAACTTCGCTCCGTTCCTCGACAGGGTTCGAGCACGCTGTGGGGCTCGACCCTTGGAAAAAAATTCAGTTTCATCCTCCTAATTCTTTGGCAACAAACAAAAAAAAATTGGAGAAAAATATACTCGAGATAAATGAAGGATGTTTAACCTCGTTTTAACGAACGAATATTTAAATAATTTATACGGTCGAGAGTCTACGAGGAATGAAGAGAGGATCCAATCTCTCGCCATAATATTTTTCAAAGCCTCGTTCTCATCATGAACCGTGAAAACAAAAAAAAACAACATTTTCTTGGAATTGAGAGAGCTACCTCGTAAAACTGCATGGAAAAAAAATTCAATTTTCTCGGGTTCATAAATAGAAGAACGCCGGAATAGCGTTGATCAGCAATTTTGATGATTTAGTGTGAACGCATAGCAATTGCATCTCGCGCCAGACCTGGTAGGCCTCGCGATACATCAGGAAAGCCGAAGGAACAAAAAAAAATGAGAAACAAAATGAGCAACGCTCTTTTGAAACTGCTGCGTGAGCCTCGATGAGTATCACTTTCTTTCGGGGATGACGAAGCAAAAAATCAGAGAGAGAGGGAAAGAGAGAGAATAAATGAAGGTGCACGCACGCAAAAAACAAATTGCGGAGATTGGAAAAAGTTGAGCTGAAAAAATAACCTAAGGGATGAAGAACAGGGGAGTAGAGAAAGTGAAAGAAAAAAGAAAAAATCATGAGTCGACGAGTGAGGATGGGACCCAGCAATGAGGGTTCGTGAAAAAACATCAATTCAAAAATCCACGGGGATTGTGGAAAGAAGGTGGAGGCGTCGTTCAGAGGGGGCTGAAAATGGGGGTGAGGGCGGGGGAGGGGGGCAGAGGAAAAAACGACGAAAATTATGAACGTTCGTTCGCACTTTTATTGCAGCATTTTTCCTTCATTTTTACCAGTACCACCGGAGAAGTATGATTTGTGCTGAGAGAAAAAGAGAGCTGCAGCAGGAAGTACGTCAAAAAGAATATGGATAAAAAAAATGAAAAAAACGAACAAACGATATGAAGAGAGCAGAGGACGACGAGAAAAAAAAATGGAAGCATAGCGTCGAGCTGATGCCGGTGAAAATAATGTAACGTCGAGCGAGCTTTTTTTTTTTTCTCCATTCTACTCTTCAAACCTCCCTCCCTCCATCCCTTCCTCTCTCTCTCTCCCGATTACACACTATTTCTACTTCTCTCTTCCTTTCTCTTTCTCGTAGTCGACAGTCTAAATTTCACCTGCCACGCTGCACTCTCACCCTTTTTACGTCCGTTACCTCTTCTCTCTCTCTCTCTCCAGCCCACCATAACCCTTCGTCCATCTCTTCAACCCTTTCCTTTTCTCTTCTATACCACCGTCGAGCCATCCACGCCGCAATATTCCAACACTTTCCGCAATTAAGCACCTACCGAAAACTGGCATTCGCTCAAGTGCCACTGCGGGTCTGCAGTATCTTTTTCTCTCTCTCTCTCTCTCTTCTTCTTCATATACCTTCATACCCTCTCATATACGAAACGCATTAAGTAGTAAAGGAGCTCGGTATACGAGGCCAGACTTGAAGGCATAACCGCGTACAGCGTGAACGAAGCTCGGAGTATAACGAAGCCATAGTGTCAGTTACCACTACGTCCGACAAATGTTTGCCTGTACTACTGCGAGAGCAAACCGTCTCTTGTCCTCGTTCTCTCTCTCTCTCTCTCTTTTCGTACTCAAGTATTCAGGTATCCGAGGAAACACGTGCTTAAATTAATCGTCCAAATTTCTACATTATTTAATCCGACCTTATTCGGGCACGCGAGAAGAGCAAAAATATTTATCGAATTAATTATCGCTCGACTCTCAAGCCTCGTTTTTCAATGTTATCCCGACCCTCGAGCCAGTTTTCTATCGGGTTCGAAAGCAACATTCAATTATTCATTTCACCAGCTAGAAAGAAACCGAAACTCCGGGCTCGAAAAAAAAAAGAAAATTCCGAAATAACAGAGGAGAACAAATTTTTCGTACGATCGCGAGTAGATATCGTGGTCTGACCAAACTGGTAACTCACTACTGGGCCCGATCATATTGACCTTGCACTACTGAGACTCGGCAGTATTCGTCGACTTCGAGATTCAACCAGCATCATTCTTTCGCTCTCGTAACCAACTTAATACATTTTTTTTTAACATCAATTGATCGATATTAAGGAGGTTGGCTACACACAACAATGTTGCCATGTTAAAAGCATAGGAAAATTCGAAATGATTAGAATTTCATGAAATTTGGTGAGCATATTCTTTTGGATTAAATGTGAATATAAAAATTTTTTAAGATTTTTCTTTTACATAGTTTTCGAGTAATTTAACACTAGAGTTTACATCCGTAAGCATAGAATTCTGTTATATATAGGTATATCTTTTGCATATTGTAAACTCCAATTATTCGACAACTATGTAGACAAAAAATTTGAAAAAATTTGTGTCATTGCATTTGATGCTAAAGAATGTTATCACTAAATTTTATTAAATTCTTATCATATATTCGTATATAGCTACCCTCCTTAATCCAATTTCATCTACATTCTGCTCAAGTATCTCTGCAATTGTTGAAACGTAATCAATCGATTCAATAGCTGTGTCGACTCTTCGATAAAACCGAGTTGTCACAAGCTCTGAATTACTGTTCTCGGCTCAACGAGATCGCTGGACGAATCAAACCGAGACGTTACGGTCCCGAAAATTCTTTATTTTCGTACAGAATTGAAATGAAGAAAAAAAAGCAGATTTAAATAAAAATAATAGCGTCTGTTTTACACTTGTCTAGAAAAGCTCGTGAATTTCAGTCTATCGGTCTCGTAAAATCGGTACCGAGTAGCTGAGAGCGACCAGGGTAAGTAGGAGTAGGGCGGGGGGGGGGGGGGGTGGAGGGAGTAAAAAAGAGGGTGAGAGTTGGCTAGCGGAATCGAGATTTTCAATGGCCAATGCTTTTCTCGCAATGGAAGCGCGGAGGCCCTCGAAACTGGCATCCGGTCAAGTGCAATTTCGACGAGATCTATATGAGCGAGCTTCGACAGCGCGATGCATTAAGAGCATCGGCATATATGTACGCAAAATTACACTTCGAATAAAGTTTCGCTCGTTGCAATACCGAGACAATTCGCGTTTGATTCGGTCTCCATTATCGGTGTTCTTCATCCGTCTTCCTAAAAAAAATTTACAATCGCGGCTCAACATTGGCCAACTCCGAGCCACACTCGGCCGATATATTTTCCAATAATTCATCGATGAAAATACAAAAAAAAAAAGAGAGAGAGAGAGGGAAGGAACAAAATCTCAAAAGCTATAATGCAGGCGTCGAGTTCCAAGATAATCCTGTGGCATAATCGAGAATATAAACGATCGATAAAAAAGCGTGTTCGAGGTCGATAATTAAAAAGGAATTCGACGAACGCGCCCAGATAATTTTCCCAACTTGGCTCGTACAAGGGGTGTAACAAAAATAAAAATAAAAAAAGGTAAAAAAACTAAAGAGAACAAAAATAAATAAATACTCGGTAAATGGGACACGACAACGGGAAGAATGCGAATAAAAATCGAATTAAAAAGAGTTTTGGAAAGAGACGGAGATACAAAATGGAGGAGGTTATACACCCTGGCGTTAATGCTCGCGAAAATAATGTATCGTTGCGAAGAGTGTCCGGGATATACACACATTTATGAAAGCCTCGAATTATATCTGTATATATTTATATATATCGTTATATATACATGTATAAATTGAGGGGTGGGGAAAGAAGAGGGAGGCGTTAAATTTCACCTGGTGCCGCAGGGTCGATACAGCGTAAATATGCGTTAAGGGTAGTTGAATGGCGCATAGAACGTGCCAAGCACCCAGCTTGGGGTTGCTATGCTTTTTTCTCTCATTTTCTCTCTCTCTCTCTCTCTCTCTCTCGCTTTCTCTCGTTGAATATCTGGGGAAACGGAGACCTTTGAGAGGGCGTTACGTTGCTGCGTTTACGGATGTATATGTGTGTCTGCATGTTTTTTCCATGTTGGTCCAAAGACTTTAAGTCGGTGTATGATGGCGGGAGGGGGGAGGAGGAGGAGGGAAGGCGAAAAATAGTGTGTGGAGAAGCGGTGGTGTAATGGCTCGCTACCGAGGGTGCATTAAGGCGGTTTACGTATAATATAACGCGGTAGGGATAGAGAGAAAGAGGGAGAAAGAGAGAGGGAGAGAAATGAGGTCTTTTAACTCGCCTCAAAGGCAGTTTGCTCATCCGAGCGTATAACACACTAAAACAGACCGAGAGATTCTAGGAAAAGTACGAAAGGAGCTCGAGGCTGCTTCACCGATATTTAATCAATGTTAAGAAAAAAATAAAAATAAAATTAACCCTCATCCCTGTTTGAGTTGCTCTTCGCAAAGGTTTGTGTCTCGCGAAAATCCGTACGTTCGCGAGCAACAACTATTCCTTCTTCAACTATCATCCATTTGCTTTTTTTTTTCCTTTTACTTCAACCTCGCACCATTTCTTAAATGAAAAAAATTTGACTTTCATGCTTCAACCTCCTGCTTTCGTTCCAAATAAATTCACCCTCCTCGCACGTGTGTTCAATGGCAGCAGCCTTATTCTCGCCTCCTAAACTTTTTGCACTAATGGAAATCACGCTGAGTGCACTCTCTCGTGTTTGTTTCTTGTTTTATTCTTTTTTTTTTTTACAAGAAACAAGGAGTCGTGAGAATGAGATTTATTGGAACTTTCTTAATTATTCGAACGAGCCTAATTCTTGTTTCGAGTGTGTCTAGTACGATTGAGTCTGCTAAAAATCCACGAAATTCCTATGCCTCGGAGGACGAAAAGGCCAAACGAATAAATAAATAAATAAATAAACAAAATCCGTCGTATTCCCGGAGGACGAGTAAAGAGTGACGAACGTTTGTACTTCCGGTTCGTAGCAACAGTCCCCCCCCCCCCCCCCCCGCGAGCTAAAGAATGTGTTAGAAGCTCCTTTGGGAGCTCACATGGGAGCCGAGTGATTTAGAGGGATTTGGGCGAGGGTCGGTTACGGAGTTTGGCTCGAATTGGACTCTTTATTCCTGTGGGGTGTCAAGAGGGGAGAAAGAGAGGAGAAAACCGGCTTTACTCGGCTCGAGGAGAAGGGAGGTCGCTGTTTCTATTGCTCGTACGTGCTACCTGATGCTGGATCACAATAAACGTCTCTGACCGGCGATAAAAAAAAAAATAAAAAAGAGAGAAAAAAAAAGGGAGCAGAGGAGGTAACAGCATGACGGAAATGAAATAAGAATTTCCGGATCGTGAACGCGGGCAACAGAAACGTCGATATTTTTCTCGGTTCTTTCAAATGCTTTTTTTTTTCTTCTTTCTTTTTTATTCTCCAGCTGGCGAATAATCGACAACCGAAACTTCGTCGTACGAAGCATCGATTGAAATCAACGAATAAAATCAAATATTTTCGGAAAAAAAAGCAAAATAAACAAACACAATGATCGATGGATAACAATCCTTTGAATATTCAAATATATTCACGGATACGAATCGGAGCAGGGAAATAGCAGGGATTTTATAAACCAAATGGAGTGGACGAGAGGGAAATGAGAGAGAATTCTCCGAGTACGTGAAAATTACGAGCTTTAGTTTGATCGTTCTCTCGACTAATTTTACACGCACGAGAACAGCCGCAATATGCATTTATTATTGTTCCGATTGTTTCTGCTTTTATTTTTTCCTATGCCTCGCGACATCGTTGACCGTCTGTTTTTCGTATTCGTTCGCGTTGATCGGATGCAAATTGTATACGAAAGAAAAAAAAATCTGAATTTCCATTAAAGAGTTTCGGTACAGGCGATACAGTGTTGCCATGCTAAACCATGTTGAAAACACAAAAAAATTTCGAAAAGTTTAGAATTTTATAAAATTTTGTGAACATATTCGTTAGTGCCAAATTTGACGATACAAATTTTTTCAGATTTTTCTTCTACACGGTTATCGAGTAATTGAAGACTAAAGTTCACGTGTATAAGCATAGAGTTTCCATACATATAGGTATACATTCCGGGCATAAGAAATCTGCTTTAATGCGTAATTACTCGATAACTAAGTAGAAGAAAATTTTAAAAAAATTTGTGTTTTCGTACTTGATGTTAAAGAACATCACCAAATTTCATTAATTTCTTAACATTTTGCCTTTTGTACCGAAACTCCTTGATTCGTCAACGATTTTATATCGTTAATATCCCAATTCGTTTCAATATAATTGAAATTCTATTAACCACCGTTTCATTGCATCAAAGTTTCGAAGATTATAAAGAGACAAAGTAAATTTTGACGATAGAACTTGAAGTAAAGGAGAGCTAATCGAATGAGAGCGAATTGAAAAGCAAACTTCGAAGCATCAGGAAACACTTGAAGTTTGTATTTTCAAATATAAATTAGTTCGATGGCAATGAAAAATGATTGAGTTAAAAAAGTGGCAGCGATCGAATCGTTGCACACACCGTTTCATTCGACATCCAAGCAATTCGGTATCGAATATTCAACGTTTTTTTTCTTCTGCTATTTTTTTTCTTTTTTATTTCATAATGAATGTTTCCGCCTCATTAATTTAATCATCGTTAGATCGAACGCCAACGGGATCCACTTTGTTCTGCCCATTATCGTGATAAAATTCTTGTTAAATACCTTACTTTTATTATGCCGGTCGATACAACTGGTGAGTAAAAAATGCATCGAACGATTAAAAGGAAAGGCAATAAATAAAAATAAAAATGGTAAAGAAAAAAAAAAAAAAAAAAGAAAAAAGAAATGTAGGCGAAGAAGAGTGGAACGCAGCGACGCGTACAGCGAGTGGAAAGGAATTTTCGCAATTTTTATCTTGGCTCATCTCTCTTTATACATATACAGAGCAGCAGCAGCAGCAGTCCAGACAACCCTTTATCTCTTCCAGCCCAAGTTTATTTCTCCCTTATTGCGCGAATCCTATCGCGAAGATCACGTGACCAGGTACACAAACACGCACACACGGATAGAAGTTCGCATCGAAACACAGACTCGTTCAATTCGTTTATAGGCAAGAGGCAGCCAGGAGAAGCAGCAGCAGCATCAGCCTCAATCTTCTCCAATTAAATTCTATTGGAATTTGCGAGAGCGAATGCCAATACCGGACGAGGTCGGCTCATTGTGTTGGGATAATGAGCGAGACGCTTACGTATGAAGGAGTAAAGGAGAACGAAGAGCTTAGTGGAAAAAGAATCGTTCAACGTAACGGATCAAATATTGTACGCATTCGTTCGTATATATATATATATATTTTTTTTTTCCCTATGTACGAAGGAATGAAGCCTAAGGGTTTTTCACAATCGAGGGTCCAGCAGCACATAGAAATATGTAGGCTATATACTGAATTTTTTTTCCATTCAAAAAAGAAAGATCCTGAAGCTATATAATTATTTTTTCTATATATAAAACATTTATGTAATATTCTGACTGCCATTTCACGAATGAATGGAATCGACCACTCGCATTGTACACGTATCTCTTTTCCTTGAGTGGAACAAATGAGTTATCCTTTTGACGTTTCTCTCATTGTGTTCGTGTGTGTGTGTGTTTGTATATATGTAGATGAATGAATACAGATATATATATATATGTGTGTGTGTGTGTGGATGAATTTTCTATTGGATAATAAAGCTTTTGTGTATTACGATTAATTAACAGAATGGGCAATTACAACAAAGGCCTCATGGAAATCTGATGACGATTGTTCGAATATAATACTGCTATAAAAAGAACGCTGACGAGCTTCTCTGGAAATGCTTGTTATCCATGAATAATTCATTTTTCGAGAATGCAGAATGGAATTATACTTTTTTTGGTTAACGATAATTTTTTTTTTTTTTTTAAATTAATTAAAAGCGTGGATGAGTGCTCCAAAAGTCGTCTTTTCTAAAAAAAAGTTTTTTTTAGAAAAATATTGTGGCTCTGAATGAAGAAATGTTTTTTTTTTATCAGGTTTCGATTCGATGAATAATCGATTATAATGATGGGGAAATTAATCGATGAAATATTGTGGATGAAAATTCAGTGGGGAGATTCGAAGTTTGGCACGAATTTAGGCCAATTCTTTTGAGACCACCATTCAGAATCGCACATATATATATATGTATATGAGTGTACATTAAACAAAAAGCAGTTGGTGCAGACACGAGGGGTGAGAAAACTCGCACCGAGAGGGCGGTTCGTGTCACAAGTGTGTGCACCAGCAGCGAAGAGCAGCTTGTCGACGACGTACCTCATACATGCACGAGCCTTTTTCTTTCTCTGTTTCTCTCTCTCTCTCTCTCTCTCCCCCTTCTCTTTCTCGAGCTCGTCGTGCGTAATTTACGCCGAGCACTCGACGAGGCTCGGTTATGCACTCGTTTCACATTCTCTCTCTCTTGCTCTCAGCCTCTCGACGTTATTCCCCTGTTTCGAGTCCCTTTCTTCTCCCGCTCTCACCCTGTTTTTTTTTTTTTCTTTCTTTTTTTTTTCTCGAAACGTCACCATATTTTTATTGGTCCGTTATTCTGGTTTCTAAACTTCCACACAAGATTCTAAAGTACCGAAACTACTTGAGAAACAAAAGATCCGAAATTCGTTTAATAAATTATGATCGAACTTTAGACCGAAACGTTCCAACTCGCAGTATGGTAATTGTACGAAATATTTTTTTTGTATTTTTTTATTAAAATATATTTAAGGAGTTTCGGTACAGGCGATACAATGTTGCCATGCTAAACCATGTTAAAAACACAAGAAAATTTCAAAATGTTAAGAATTTTATAAAATTTGGTGAACATATCTTTGGTGCCAAATTTGACAATACAAATTTTTTCAGATTTTTCTTCTACACGGTTATCGAGTAATTGAAGACTAAAATTCACGTGTATAAGCATAGCGTTTCCATATATATAGGTATACATTCCGGGCATAAGAAATCTGCTTTAATGCGTAATTACTCGATAACTAAGTAGAAGAAAATTTTGAAAAAATTCGTATTTTCGTACTTGATGTTGAAGAACATTATCACCAAATTTCATTAATTTCTTAACATTTTGCCTTTTGTACCGAAACTCCTTAAAGTAAACTTAGATTTTTAGTGATCATCAGGGTTTTTGGCATACGCTCATAAAGCTCCTTGGATCATAAAGATGATCAAAATTCCTTTAGTTTTTTGGTACATATTTTCTTTTTTTTTTTTTCCTTTATTTAACAAAATTTTTTAATCAAGTATTTTTATTGGATTAATGAAGTATTTGGAACATAATTGGCATCGAGCCGCTACAGAAGCTCTCGAAGTGCAATATTCCCCGCAATTTAATTGACTAAAACCTCTACAATGGTATGTGAATTACACGAAGCATTGTCTACTTTGCGGAAGAGGTAACTCGTCATTATATATGTGGAATAATACCGTGTTTGATGGGTTGTCGATTCCATGCCCTCGCACACACCCCTACTACCGAGAATCTGAAGTAAATTATACAAAAGACGTTGAAGTAATGTTTCAGCTTGACACATGCCCAATTTAATTTCATGTTTCATTCATATTTTTAATGGACGTTATAATGACATTGCAGCTGAGAGAGTCTGACGTATCGTACTGCAGACTGTTACAGACGATAAAGAAAATTTCAAAAAATCAAACTAAACTAATTCAGGAATGCTAGAGGGCTACCTTCTAAGGTTTGGTGCAGCATCTTCAGGAAAATGCCAAGTAGAAATCATTTTGGTATGGCATTTTCGGAGTCTTTAGTCAAGAAAGCTTTTTATCCGGCAGAAGATCTTCTATCACTTAAAATGGACTCGGAAACTTTTCAGAGATGGTTGGGATCAGATCTCGATTACTGGATTCAAGAAGATTCTTTATCTGTTACGATAAATTCGTTTAACAATAAGTTTTCTAGTCGGTTGGACCAACGGAAATATTCAATGTAAATTGAACATTTATCGATTCAGGGTTGAATATTTCCGTTGGTCGAACCGACTGGAAAACTTATTGTTGAACGAATTTCTCGTAATAGATGAAGAATCTTCTTGAATCGATAAATGTTCAATTTACATTGAACATTTATTAATGTTCAATTTACATTGAACATTTATCGATTCAGGATTGACTATTTCCATAAAAACAAAACAAAGTAATCGACTAAAAAAATGGCAAGAGATACTAAACGAACGTGTCAAGAGTCTCGAAATATCCGGCAAAAATATGACATGAACGATAATTGATCCGGCAACTGCTCAATTACATTGACAAGCTTAAAAGCTACTCTTATTCAAAAAGTGTGAGAATGAAAATTTGAAATGCGGAGAAATTCCGTAAGAGAACAGCTTTAATTTCATCTGTTTTTCAGCTGCCGTCTCTGTATATACATATATTCTGTATTATTCTCGCTTCTAGTTTCTCCGCTCCATGCAGCGCGTCCCAGTAACCACACGCTCGTACATCTTCCTCTTTCTTCGTGTTCCCCGTCTTTCTCGTTCCTCCGTTTCAGTGTACCGCACGTAGAACGGTCCCCTTGCATTATTTAGTCAATATCGCACCCCCAACCCTAAGCAGTGACTCGACGTCTCTTGTTCCGACGAGGAGAGAAACCTCTAGCTAGACTAAAGCTCGGCTAAGGGTTGGGCCAAGGTTCAACATAACCTGCTATACACCGCTACGTGAATCTTCTCTCTCGAGTTTCACAGCCACCTCCTTCTTTATCCTCTCTCTCTCTCTCTCTCTCTTTATCCTTTGCATATATACGTGTATATAAGAAAGCTTTGCGGGCGACATCGTGAGAGGTTGGACCTTCAGAAATTTCAGTGACTCCGAGAAGATTCTACGTAACCATTTCTCTCTCTCTCTCTCTCTCTCTCTCTCTCTCTCTCTCTCTCAGCGTCTGTCTTTCTCTGGGTTTCTCAATTACTCTCCCATGCCGGATAACACAGCATAAAGCAGTGCGATCAAGAACAACCAGAAGCTTTCTAGAATCCCATCTCAGCTCCTCATTGGAACGAGACTCGCACGTCTTAGACCTTTCCCTACTGGAAAATTCATTGGAGTCTTCTCTCATTCAACCTCATCCTCATTAATTGCCCTGCTCGTCCACCTTCCAGCAATGTTCATTAAAACTTTCACGATTTTAAATAAAAAGGGATGACAACAACGGAGTCTAGCGAATGGCTTTTATGGAAGAATGTGATTGATGACAAAAATTTATGTAAAAAGTATCGATCGGAGCCTGCTTCCTAAATTTATAAACGACTCAACTTTCGTTGGAGCCTTTTGCTCCAACGAAAGCTCGTGACATTTTTTGCCTATCTGGACTTGGGATCGATCAGAGTTCATCAGAATAATTGTGAATACAGGCTATCGGAGCAACGAGCTGAGAAAAACAAATAAAATAGAAGAGTTCGACACGGTGGAGGGAAATGAGAAAGAAAAATAAAAAATAAATAATACACCACTGGGAGAAAGAGGAAGGAACATGGTTGAGCGGCTGAATAACGTGAAATCAGAATAAGCCGCTCAGCAAAGTCGCCGGTCTGCTTCTTGCCAACGCAGCTTTTTCTTTTCTCGTTTTCTTATTTTTTTTTTCTATCTTTACCTTTTCTCCTGAGTCAAGCTCGAGCGAGAGTGAGAAAGAGAGAGAGAGAGAAAGGAAGAAAAGGAGCAAAGGACTTCGACGGGATTGTTCGGTCTGTCGCAGGAGAGAGAAGGGGGGAGGGGGGGGGGAAGGGAGTAAAAAGTTTTATAAGTGTTCCTGCTGCGGTGTGCCTCTTTCGTCTTCTCAGTGGAATAAAAAAGAGAGCTAAGAGCAGATTTTAAAAAAGTCAAGTCCAAGAAACGTAAATGATAAAAGGAGACAGGAAGGTTAATCAGTTTCGCGTGATTTAATCGCGGAATTGAATTCTCAGACGTACCATCCAAGATCGCATCAACAATTCTCTTTCTCTACCTATAAATAATATTAAAACGTTTTACGAAATTGAATGAAAACGCAAAAAAGTTCGTGTACTAGACCGAAAAAAAAAAATCGTTTTCATTTCTCCAGGGATGGCGATTGACTCAGCATTTTTTCTTTTCTTCTTCTTCATCCCCCCCCCCCACCCTCCTCTTCCCCATTACTTTAATCAAAAGTTCATTGAAATTATTCGAAATCTCGTAAACGTGTGTCACAAAGAGAATTTCAACAAAAGCATCCGAATAATACCGACTAACGTGGGTTTTTGTTTTTTTTTTCTCTCAACGATCAAATTATCGTTGTTATAACAATGATTGCCTGGAAAAATCTTAATTTTAGTGAAGGCTCGAGGAAACCAGCCAATTTTAAATTGAATTTGAATGCGTCTGGACTCAGCAGCCGGCAAACGAGTTCTTATTTCATTTACACACGTCTGTTTGTTCAGGGCGATGCTCGAAGGAGGGCCGACTAAGGGTTGGGGAAAGAGGAGGTCGCATAGAAAGTTGAAAGAAGCGAAGAAGGGATTGCAAAACGAAATGCATACTGTGACACCTTTTCTGGGAGTTTGCGTCTAATAAAACGTGTGTTCGTATATACATTTTTACTTGCCTCGTGTCAATAGGCGAGCGCGCTTGTGTGTGTGTGTGTGTTCCGTTGAATTCCGAAATCGCGAAACGTCTCCGCGAAACGTCTTGTTCCGTGTGCACGCGAGAAAGTGAAGGAAGTGAGAAGAAGAGATGTAAAAAGTACGAGAGACAGATAAAGAGAGCGAGTGCGAAGGGGTGGGGGAGAAGGCGGGGGTGAAAATCAACAGCTCGAGTCGGAGGCTGTGTTCACGGTCCGTTTTTCAACGGGGAAAAGCTCAAAGGGACAAAACTCCCTTTTCACGGGTCACCGACTGCTCTATTACCTCTCGACGATTTTCCATCTCGAGACTCTGCTTCTCTCTCTCTCTCACTTGCGTTCACTCCAACACGAAAATTTTCTCACCGAAGCTCACTCGCGCGCAATCCAGTGTTCAAAATTCATATTATACCCAACTAAACCCACCGCCTCAAAGGCCTGCTGCTTTTTCTTTACCCTTCATTTTACAACTTTTTGTTTATTTTTATCTCGCATTTTATGCGGCTGCACTTTTATTTCGCAATCGAAATATACAAATTCTTCGACGAACAGTCGCAATTCCCTTTCTTCCTTTATTCTTCGAGGATGCTTCCATAGAGGATGATTCTTCACGGTTTTTCAAACACTCCGATCTAACGATTACGAACGAGTGAACAAACCTGGCGATCAACGAATATCTATTTTGACGTCGCCTGTTCAAATCTTTTTCTGACAAACATTTCCGGTATAAAACTCAATGAATCGCGTCACTAAAACGCTCGCAACAAAGATTAATTATAATTTATCAAAATTGATGAAAATTTATTCGATTTTCTCTATCAAAAAATTGAAATCAATTATCGAATATCACTTGCAACGCACACACACACACACTGAGAAAAAAAATTTGAAATTGTGGCGAACAAATTAAATTTGTTGATTCAACAAAACTTTTGTTGATTCAACGATATTTTTGTCGTGGTGAAAAATTAAGTATTTGAATGAACCAAATTTCGTTTGGGTTAAAAAATTTCATTTTGTTCGCTACGATTCGTTGAACCAACAAAAAAATTTGTTGAACCAACAGAAAATTTGTTGAATTTACGAATTCATTTTTCTCAGTGCACTCGTTCGAATTAGTGAAAAAAGTGCGAAATTCTATCAAAATTCCAACATCAAAGCAGAGCAAAGGAACGGATTGTCAAATTTTTAGTAAAAAAAAAATCAAATTTTCATCAAAAAATAAAATAAATCATGACCATGATTCTGCGAAGAATAATTTGAAAATAATTTTTGTTTTTTTTTTTTCCGCCGAACATGCCAGTTATGTAAGGTTCGAAAAATTTCGTCATCGCGTAAATCTTTCGATGAGGATCGTATTGATATAATTTTCATAGGTTCACGGATAAAAGGGTGATCGTGAGGTCAAGCGTGAAACGTCAAGGCCCTCGCGGTATAGGGCAGAGAGAATGGGAAAAGGGAAGGAGAGAAGAGATGAGAATAGAAGAGAAAGGGGTTGACTTGGGCGCCGCGCACGGTGTGGCTGGTTTGGCGACCGCGAGTGTGACGTGTGTGTCGGCCGGTGCCACTGACGGTGGTTGGTCACGTCACGTACCAGGATTGTTCCCCATTCTCTCATCTGCATACTCTTATATGCAACACACACACACACACATATATATATACATATATATTTATATGTACGTGAAATGGTTGCAAATTTTCCAACGGACCAGTGAACCGAATTAAACGAAAATCGGGTCTGAACGATAGGATTTTTGACAGGCGTCTCTCTTTTCTTTCCCGTTAAATTTTTTTTTTCTCTCGTCATTTCGTTATCATTTTTTCTTTCAAAGAATATCGCGTTACGAGCGATCATTTAGAAAAAAAAAATAGGAACACGTGATTCAATCAGTTTTTCTGCTAATTAGCGATGCTCCGAGTGTCCTCGTTGGGGCAATGACAATTATATCAGGAAAATACAAAATCGATCATTAGTGAGTTTCGTAACGGTATAATGGGAGAACATTTCGTATAAGATAATCAATCGCTCGATGCGAAGCGTATCTGCATCGATAATCGCGCTCGTGTTGCGTCATCGCGAAAAGGTCATTAAACAGAGATTTTACTGGACCGCGGCGATGTCGATTACGTAAGAAAGAAAAGTTGGGTTTTTTCATTTCGGAATCGTCGTGATTGAAAATGCTTGAAATTCGGTGAATTTTTTTGGCTGAATAAAATTCATTTTTTATTTTTCATTCATTGCCGGTTGAGTTTCATCGCACATGAGAATCTTTGACAAAAATCGTGTATACGGTGTATGAAAAAAAAAATAAAATAAAATAAAATAAAATGTGGAAAACTGTAGAAATTCGGAGATGCTCGGGCGAGCAAAGCGAGCACCCGTTATTGCGGTACCTTTTCGTCTATTTTTTTTTTATCTCTCTCGCTTTTTCTCGTCATTCGGTGTGTAGCGCGATTAAAATCCAGAAAGGAAAAAAGAAATCTGGCGTGCATTCGCCTGGGGCGCGAGAGGGCAGCGTCGAATATAAAAAGAGAAAACACAAAACATGGATAAAGAGGAAAAGAGATCGAGGGCGAGAGAGAAACTAAGATGAAAAAGATCAAAACAGCGAGAAAAGAAGAATTTAGAATGCAGAGACAGGAATATGAAAAAGGAAAAAAATATGAAAAATGTAAAAGGAAAATTGCGTATAGGATACGAAGCTGAGCAAAAGGAGAATTTCAATTGAGCCTTAAAAACAATAAATCAACAAAAAAAAACTGATGTTATCTCGATTCTGCTGAAACCCTTGAGAAAGGGATGAATAAATACAAAAACGTATTGACAATGAAGAAAAGTTACGACGTCAAGAAACTTAATGAAGGAACGAGCGAATCAGAGAAGCGATTTGTATTTTTATTTCTGTTTTATTGTTTTTTCATTTTTTTCTCCTGTCACGCTTGACTGAGAGAAATTTTAATGAAAAACTGACATTGAGTCCGTACTGATTCATCGTTATAAAATCGAAAAGCGCGAAATTGCTATCGGGCGAGATAAAGAAACGCGCGTGGTCGAGGCGCGAGAGATAAAGAGAAAGAGGGAGAGAGAGAGTGAGAGAGAAAAAAAAACGTTGAATCGTGCCGTTGAAACGGAAGATATTAAAAATCTTGAATAATGCAATATTCGAGGCTCGTATATAGCGGAACAGACCGGCAAAAAGAGCTGAGATATCACGCTTTTTTTCCCAACCAGTTGGCCTCATACTTTTATGTATATGCGCGCCAAAGCTTTGCAATAAAAACACCTTAAATTTACTTTACCCTCGAGACCGTATTTTTATCGACTACGAATGAACAGTTCAAACGTTTCCTTTTTAATCATCGTTACTCATTATTATTTATACGATGATGAATATAAATTCGTTCAATTTGAAAATATCAAAACATATTATGCTCCAAATGATTTCGCGTTTATCACAAAAATAGTGAATAAACGACAAAAACTAATTGAAAAATCGAGCCAAAAAAAGAGGATCGCACGCCACATTTATGGCGAATCAGTACAAAAAAATTCACAATCCCAAAAAATGTTTTTTTAGATTACTCGATTAATTAATCAATCAGTATGGAGTGTTTATAAAACGATGAAGAGTAAAAAAAAAAAAATGTACATACATGATTGTGCAGCCTGATTATTCCGAATCGCATGTTCGCGGTCGTACGGCGATATCTTCGTCACGTGCAGCCAGCTACAGTCTTCGATACGCTTTTAAACTTTATAACTTATAATAACCAACGATTTAAAAACGCTCACGTCGAACTTATTGCGCCGAGGGATAAAACGAAATAAGAATAAACAAAAAGAAACATTCACAAGTCGTCGTAAGATGAAAAAATCAGAGAGAAGAGAAGAACATGGAAAATGAATGGATAATTTGAGTGATTTTATTCGAGCGATATGGAAAAGAAATAAATTTAGACACTCGTTGATGCAGGCTGCGAGAACTTTGAGGTGCGATAATGTGGCACTTGTAAACGCATTTCGGTTCTTTTTATAATTCGGCGAGCGACATTTACCACGAAACTCAAAGTGTCTGTAAACTTTTATCTTTCTCTCTCATCCTCTTTCGTGCTTTCTCTCTTTCTCTTCCTCTCTCTCTTTCGCTCCCTCTCTCTCTCTCTCGCTCTCGCTCTCTCTCTCTCTCGCGCTCCCGTTCTCTATTCCCTTTTGCACCCTTTCTCCGGGTGGTCGTCTCGTGTGACACCTGCTCCGTGGAAATCGCGCGGAGAACTAACACCTAAGAGAGGACGCGGTCCACAGCAGCATCCCTCAGCATCCGTTGCTCGCACAGAGTGGAGCCGAGCACGCGCGAAATTCCGCCCCCACCCCGTTCCGAGAAGCTCAACGAGGGCGGGGGTGGATTTTCTCCTCCATCCATTCCTCATTCTCTCTCTCTCTCTCGCTCTCTTCACTCTCCCAAACCCCTTATTTCCGCTCTTTCTCTCCCTCGCTCTCATCCTTTCGGCATCTATTCCTCTCCCTTTTCATCCCTCTCTCTCTCCTTCCCTGCTTCCCGAAATCACCCCGCGGTAGCTGACGCACGTCACGAAGCATTGCCGAAGCGCGTACAACGGCCCTTCCTCCACCCTCCCCCCTCCCCGTGCGGCCCCATTTCCACCCTTTCGAATCCGCTTTTCATCCCCCACCACTCTTCTCGTATTCCTCGTGATGCCTCGCGTCTCTCCGCGTATACGCCGCACCAACGCAGCTTCCCGGCACTCATTTTATTCTCGCTTTCTCTCTCCCGTTCCCTCTCACTCTCTTGCTCTCGCGCAAAGTGAACGAAAAAAGGGTGTCAAGGGGTGAAGCGCTCGGGCGTCACAGCACACCGCGACGAAACTTTGACTCTTTCTTCCTTTTTTTTTCGTTTTCCCTTTTCCTCCTTTCTCTCCGCCATCTCTCTTGTTCTAAATTCCTAAATTTTTAAGCTTCATTTTCTCACCGAGTAGCGAGTGTTCGTTCAGAAAGCTTCAAACATCAAAACCATTGTTTCGTTTTTACTCGCGCATCTATAAATTCCGAGATCAATTCCCTCGGGGACGATGTTCTCGCCATTAAATGACTCGATCGCGCGAAAAACTATTGCAAACATTTGATTAACTTGTAGGGCGCAGCACACGCGAAACAGGAGGAGAGTGCAGGAGGCGGTAAAGGAGAGAAAAAAAAGTATTTTACTTTGGCACGCTCGATGCTAACTCAAACAAAACACAAACAAAATCCAGAGCTAGAGATGCGGAGTTGAACCGGAAGGGTCTCGATACTCTCTCGCAGTACTCGTAAAGTGGATGCAAATTAATTTCACCTCGGTAAAAGACTAGTGGGATGAGGAAGCCGAAGGGTTCGACGTCGAGACGAAGTTTTGTCTCGATGTTTCTCCGCTCATTCTCTGCTCTCCCTCCCCCTCTTCCTCCTCCCTGTCGACTCTCTTTATCTCCTGCATTCTCGATTATCGATTTTTGCATAAAAATTCACAAGAGATGCGCGCCCATCTTTTCCATTGGCATTCGCTCACAAAGTCAACGCTATATCGCAGTAGCAGCAGCAGCAGAGCAGAAAAGAAAAAACGATAAAAGATGTCTCGTCGCGGCGAGTATAACGACTGTACAATTACCGCGGAGTCTGCATGGCTTCTCCGCGAGGAGAAAAAGAAGCTCCGCGGCAGAGAAGAAAGAGAGAAGAGTACGGAGGGATGGGCTGGAGGAGATCAGAGAAAATGCCGTACCGATTGTCTGGAAAGGAAGAAAAACGAGTGAAGAGAAAAAAAAAGAAAAATCCCCAGAGCTATGGGGATGGAACGACGACGAGAGGGCATAAAGAGCGAAGAAAGGAAGAACGAAGAATATACCGGTTGCCCACGTATCACAATACCGATGCGAATCAGTTGAGAGACGGAATATGAAGAGAAAAAAAAACAAAATAAAAGGAGAATTAAGGGCCGCAGACATCGAAGCCGGTGAATGATTCAAGATTTCAACGGAAAATGAGCTTCGAAATGCTCATCAGCAGATACATCGATCAGGAATGATTATCGATCTTCACTGATTCTCCTCAATTCAAGAAAACGTGACGTAAAATTTTCAAAGATTTCGAAATTTCTCTACTTTTGCGAAAAGAAAAAAAAACATTTGAAAAATGATAAAATCTCGTAGACGCGGGTAAACGTATCGAGGGTTCCAGGGCGACAAACAACTTAACGATTGTCGCGTCGAGACATTTTTACTTTTTAAACTTCGATCCTGTGAGTGGCTGGATGGACCTGTTGACTCCCTGAGAAGAGCAAAATCCACGCGGGTCTGGGCCAAAGAGCGTATAAGAAAGAGAGGAGTGAGTACGAGAAAAGGGAGAGAGAGAGGGGGGGGGGAGGAGGGGAGGTAATCGACTCGAGGAAGAGTTTCCTCCACAAGACCTTTCGGTATACTTTCTATCTCGAGCTATTTCTTGGTTGAGAGAGGCGCCACAAGTGAATCTCGAAGAATAAAATCTTGCTCAAGGACGAGTTTTTTTTGCAAATGGAGGAAAATATAAAATGTGAAAAAATTCTTTACACAATAATATTATTCATGTTAAAATATAAAATTCTCGATGCGTCTGGGAATCGTGTATAAGGCCGCAGCACTAAAGTGGGTTGCGCATCAAGAGCACCCAGTTAAAATGTTATTTTCGATGTTTCCTACGGCTCGGCAACGTACTTTCGGCTGGATGATCTACCTCATTTTTTTTTTTTAAATTTTATTCGACTCGCGATACGACGTACATGGAAGCAATGGAGTTTTGACGATCGTGTCCATATCTCCATATATATAAGTCCGGGAATGTTCACCGCCGACTTTTCCAAGGCAGAACCTCTGAGAAACTCGGCTCTTTGACGACTTGGCGCTCTTAGAAAGCGAGAATGAAGTTTCCAAGTGGGCTCGTAAGGCCGGAGATTAAACCGGGAGTGGCTTAACGAACCCGCAGCTATTTAGAGCCCATTCTGCGATAATATTCATAACAGTATACCTGTACGACAGGTCGCTCGTGATAAATCGCGATAAATCTTTCAAATTGCATGCCATTGTGGAATTCGCCAATTACTCTTTTTTTTTTTTTCGTCGTCAGGATGAAAAAACGTTATCAGGATTCGAAGGGAGGTTAAAACTTGAGCTGAGAAGAGAGCTCGTATGGATGTAGAAAAAAAAAAATTCGAGACAAACATTCGAAACGATAATGAATAAAGAAAAAAGAATGTGATACATTGAAATTTAATGAAATTCAAATGGAGCGTGGATAACTCGATAAAACATTTTGAAATTCAGGTTAAATCGGCGTTAACGAGGGTTTATTAAATGAATTATTAACATCAAATGTGTATTGGATGTGTGTAAACGCGTTTCCGGTGACGCGTTTATGTACAATATGTAAATTTGAGTACGAGACTGGGCGCGGGAGGAAAGAGGGAGGAGACCTAAGTAAATTCGTAATTAACAAGGTTATTAAGCTCGCCAAGAGTTGCCAAGGTGACAGAGGTGAGAAAATGAAAGTAAATGGAAGAGATGCTGAAAGCAGAGAGGGAGAGAGAGAGAGGAGCGAGGCAAAGTGCGCAACGTGGTTTAATTGTTATTAACAGTCTGTATTAGGTCTGTATATATAACGGACTGTGGACGCATAGGGCAAAAGCGAGAAAAGCACATTAAGAAGAGAAAGGTAGGAGGAAAGAGAGCGAGAGAGGGAGAGTGAGAGCAGGGTAGTCGAAAAGCTGGGCAGAGCTTAAAGCCGGGTCGAAAGCTGGAAGCAGCGGGTCTGCGCCATTCGTTTAGCACGAAAGTTTGTGGAAGGCTGAAGTTCGGCGAGGGAAAACCTTCTGGTTATATTCCCGTGGTGTAAGTAAGCTACGGCATTCACGAAAGCGACCTTCTGCGCTACAACGTATTAATACGTGGGACTGAGGGGAGAGGGGTGTAAGTGCGTTAACGAGTATAAATAAATGGAGTGAAATATAGTTTAATAAACGGAATTTCAATGGCATTTATTTAGAAGAATGAAATAATGGTCTATTCGCCTTAAAATTACGTCTGGAAAGCATTTTTTTGATTGTCTTATTGAGACTCGATTTACAAGTTGAACTTTTAGAATACGAATCAAGGGACTTTGGTGTACAGAAATTTTCGAGGAAACTACACGAAGTGAGCGCATATTGCAATTAATTATAATTGGTGCGGGATGCACCCGAGAATCATTCGCCAGCGAGCGGATTCCTCTCTCAATAGAAAGTTCCAGGGATGTTCTCGATGCTATAGAAACTGAAAGAGAAAGAGAGAAGGAGAGAGTAAAACGAAGGCTCTCGTTCGACATTCCATTCAGGTGAATTGTTCGAGTCAGAAATTGCCATACCTCCGAAATTCCGATTGCTCTTTATGGAAGAGCTCAAATATCGCAAAGCTATTTAATGCTTAACCAGGTAATAATGAGCCATCGAAAAGTATGAGGTGCTCCACAAAGAAAAAGCATCGTGAGAATTTTCGGTCAATGTGAACGAAAGCTTCGAGAGTAACTTCCAAAACAATTCACCCTGATATAGCTCCATCGATGTATGTCGTTGATTCTTGAGAGACCTTCCATTTCAAGCAGTCTTTCGACAACATCCCTGACAGGGGATCGATTAACCCTGGAACCCTGCACAGAAGTTCCTCAAACCCCTACTAAATTTTTTACGGCCCTCGCATTCCGACGGTTCAGGTAAAACATTAGTTTCGGACTATTACTTTGGAGTCGAAAAAGCCCAAATTCATTTTATGCACAGCTATTCTGATTTACGTTTACCGATGTTGAATATTCGTATTATCGATTTAAACAAAACTACTAACACATGAGTATTGTATCGCACAATAATTCGGGAAAACTAAAAAAAATTAGTTCCTCAGCAACTCTGTAGTATTCTCCATATTAGAATTGTAAGCAACCGAACTTGCCAACGTTGCGGTTCTCATCATTATCAACCGGAAATTGAAACTTTTTTCCAATATTACTGTGTTCATTAACAACCTGATGAAGTATGATTTTTCTATTTTTTTTTACCAAATTCTTATTGTCCAATTCATCAGAATCCAGGTTTTTTAAAGACTAATCTTGGATTTTGGGAGAGAAAAACCGTGTTCACGGCATTTCCGGTCGATTTTTTTCCATAGACGACGTGTTTTTGATGCCTCAGAAATGCTTGACTTTGCAATTTTGTTGCGAAATAATTAGACGGTCAATCCAGCACGAAATTTTAATAATAACCGCGTAAAATGTTCATCTAGATCATATAAAAATTTCAGGTCAAGTATCTAGGATTTGACCCGATGATAGATCATTTTCGACCCGACAAGTTCATCTGAAAATGTGAAAAGTAGAGTTTACATTTATGTATGTCAGGGCCAGAAATATAAATCGGTCAAGAAATAAGAAATAGAGTGGATCACATCAACGAAAAAGCTACTTGGAACATACGTACCAACGCAGAAGTGCTCTTTGCTCTATGATAATTACATATCACGCGTGCTAATAGACGTTTCGAGCCCAGTCAGCCGGGGTTAATTGGATTGACCCCGACTCGATGTTGAACGTAGCGAGTAATGGTGGGTCTCGCATGAGAAAGACAGAGAGAGGGAGAGGTTCCTTTCTTGTCGCCCTGGGAAAACCGGCTTTGTCCATGACTCCGGTGAATTTAACACTTTTCTACAAAGCCAGTTACGAAAACTTCCCCCGGATCCATGGTCCTGGGGACTCAATGACTCGGTGATATACGGAGGTTGAAAATAGAAAGAACCGGTCGCACAGGAGGGTCTGCGTGTAGGAGTTAGAAAGGCTATGTTTCACGTTCGGATGTTGCGGCTCAATCACGCGATTAGCGCAGGTTAAAAGGTTAAAGTGATCAAATTAGTTTGAATCGAACATCGCAATCGAATTAGTACCGAGGGAGAGAGATGCTAATTGCGATAACGAGAGGCACACAAATTGACGATGCAAAACACGAAAACGAATATTGTCGATAGCAATTTGTCGAATTGGCGGGTGAGCAGAGCAGGTGGAAAATTATCGAAGCTTCATAAAATGGAATAAATTGATTCGAATGGTGGATTACGTGATTGCGATTTCATAATGAATAATTGAAGAAAAAAAAATGGACAAACAAAGAAAAAGATGAAACATGATGAAAAAAAAAAAGACTGTATCGAATCGTGGAATAATTCGCGAAGCCCAACATATGAGTTATTTGATTTGAGAACGTGCTCGGAGGAGCACGAGGATCGGAACTTCGGTCTGTCCGTTAGCGATATTAGACGGTAAGAGAAAAAAGAACGGCGCAGAGTTGAGAAACGTAAGATTAGTTTGACGCGAGAGAAAGAGAACGCGAGAAGGGAGCGTTAAGGGTCTTAAGAAGGAAAGGGAAGAGAAGAAAATATAAGAAGTGAAGATCGAGAAGAGAAAAAGAGTCCCGGTGCGGCAGTGAAGGTAAACTCGTGCGGACGAGTTGGATTATACGATGACGGGAAAGAAAGAATCCCGCACGCGCGAGACTTTTCAACCCTCCCGGGGGAACACTTAGGCTTACTTTGCGAGTTTTTCCACGTCCCCTCTTCTTCTTTCCTCAAGATTTCATACGCGCCATATATATATATGGATATGAATAAATAGACGAACGAAGCCAGAAAGCCCAGAGCTCATTCTTTCTCGAGATACTCACGCGTGTCTTCGCCTCTTTCCTTACCGATTCATAATTCCCATTGCGAGATGGTCAGGACTTTCTGAAAAACCGAGCTCACCACCAATTTGTCATTCGCTACAAAAGTGAAAAATCCAAATCCACAGATATACCGATAGTAAGCAAAGGGACGACTGGAACGATAGCTATTCAGCATTTGTTTCAACACACGATTCGTTGGAATCATAAAAAGGTAAAAAAATTTTTTCGAAACTCGATCTTTTCATCACCTCATCAGCGAAGTGCAACTGGAGAAAAACAATTACAGGCTGATTCGCGTTTATTTCATTAACCGGATGAGAATGAGAGAAGAGAATAGTGAGAAGGAGGAGGAGGAGGAGAAACATCTGTTCGGAACAACGGGATGTAACCAAGTTTAAAGTCTCATTATTACGAGAGTCCTGTACAGAGAATCGGCTTGTAGATTAATGGAAAATGAAACTTGAACGAGAGAGTAACAGGGGAAGGTATGAGGGCAGGGAGATAGAAAAAAAAATATTAAAGAAACTGGACAACGTTCGATTAGTTTGTCAGAGCCACGAGCGAATGAGAAATCGAGCAAAAAGCAGATTGCTTTTTTGTTGCCGAGAATTACTGGGGGGACTGTAAAAGAAACAAATATTGCCGATATTTTTCGACCCCATGGAGAAACAATGGCGGTCGATATAACGAAGAGGAGTGTGTACGCGAATGGATGGAATGGAGCACCATGAGAGAGAGTGAGTGAGAGAGAGAGAGAGAGAGAGTGCGAGAGAAGTTTATTTCGCACGAGAAGTCTCTTCTGGTGCTTGCATATAAACATGGCGAGCCACATGCAGTCTCTCGCTGTCGTGGACAGATCGTTCCACGATTTAGTGAGAAAGATGGAGGCCAGAATAGGAGAATAGGGAAATACAGAGTTGGTGGTGTGGATAGTGGAGAATACGAGAATGAGAAGCAGAGCGAATAGAGAGCCTCTCTATCTTTGTCTCCGGCTTGTCGTATACCCCGAAGTTGTTATCACTAATGGCCACCTGTTATCAGGGCCATTCGATTTTAACTTCTTCCATCTCCCTCTCTCTCTCTTGCCCTTCTCTTTTCTCCGTTAACATCCCGGCGTCAGTGCACTCACCGGTCTCGTTCGATTTCAAACCTTCTGCTCACCCCCACACCCCCCTTGCTCTTGCACTCTGTACCCTTCAAAACAGCTCGACAACCAAATACAGAGGCTTTCGTTTCAATAAACAAATACAGAGACTGGGAAAAGTGGGCACGAACAGAGAGAACGAAGAATCGTTTCACGATACTTTACTCCGTGTGCAACACGAGACATTTGCCCTACTTGATCGACATTTTTAATCATATCGATCGATGAAATTTCGCATTTATTTATTTTCGAGAGAAATAACAGAAGAATTGATAGGTCGGCTAAACCGGGGAGAAAAACTGGCTGAGAGTCTGCTTGAATAAGCGTTTCACCAAAGTTTCGATCGTTTTATTGACGAAATGTTTCTCGTTATTATGAAATAGTTGTCATTTCGTTATTCTGGAGATAATAAAGAGGGATTTGACCTTCGACGAGATTTTTCGACCTCGTGGAGAACGGAGAGTGAGCGGATCTCGGGAGAGGGAGAGAAAAAAGTGGCGAAGGAAGGCAAAAGTTGGAGGCACACGAAGGGACTGAAAATCCAAGTTTAGCTCGATTGCAAAGTGGCCTCGAGTTTATGAACTCCGTTTTACGTCGAAATAAGAGAGAGAGAGAGAGAGAGCGAGAGAAGAGAACGAGAGTGATATGAAATAAGCGCGGCGGAGCTTTGGGGCTGTGCGCTTTGTGCCACTTTGAGATAAACTTCAACTCATTTTCTCTCCCTCTTTTTTCACATCTCAACGGCCACAATGATAGAAAAGGCAAAGAGGTCACACACACACACATACACACATGTATACAAACGTACATACAGATATCCGCGTACAAAGAAAGGGCGGAAATTACTTCTCCAGGATTTTGAGTTTTGCTCAGTTATATTCAGAGGGGTCGCTGCTCGTGTGCTCGACTCTTTCCTTCTTTTTTATTTTCCATCCTCTCGTCTTATAGCGCGCCCACGTGAATATAGTTCATCTCGACGTGACTTTAGTTTTGCACCAAAGTTGAAAAAGAATTAAGCGAAAGAAAGAAAGAAAAAAAAAGGAATGGAAAGTAAAGCGGTTGTAGAAGGAAAAAATGGGAAATCGCGTCTCCTGCGATAGCGCTTATACTTTTTGAATTCTTTCCAAGGTCGCGTGCACGGATTAGCGTCTTTCCTCGCAGCTTGAATAAAAATCGAAACCCGATTAACCCCGAGAACGAGAAGAAAAACTCCGTTTTTTAGTCAACCAATGTTTCGATTTTTCTTATCTTTTCTTTTTATTTTCGTCTACGAGAAATTGCTTTCGTTATATCATCTCTGTTCAGGAAATTGAGGCCGGTACCAATCCGTCTCGATCTTCTGTCACCGGTGCAAGTCTCTGTCTCTCTCTCTCTGTCTCTTTCTCTCATCGCTATCTCACGTTCTATCTTTCATACGAAAACTCTCCTTTTCTAGAACTGCCAGTGATGGTGGTGTTCAATAACCTATCCCGCAAAGCCACACACCGCAGACCGAGTAGCAGCGGAGAGCGGCAGCAACAGAAACGACGGAGAAACCTCCGTTTCATCTTCTCTATACATGTATATAATAAACGAGAGTATCTATGTATGTATGTAGGTATACATTGGATTGGAGGAAGACTGCTGTCGGTTTGGTTCCGCCTGATCGTATACCGGTTCGATCGGTAGCCGGACACTTGATTGGATACTCGAGAGACTACGTTTTTGATGCGCTTCGACCGCAGCAGCAGCTGGAGCCTGCTGCTGGGATCGGTCCCGCAGTTCAGGGTTAGAGGCAAACAGCCGTAAATACAGAGTGAATCAAAAGTGTTGCTCGGAAAAAGATAACTCGAGTGTGCGGAGATTGAGACGCTGAGGAGAAATGTCTTTGGTCATTTTTTCGTAGGATCAACCGTTAATGAGATATTTAATGAATAAGCCAAGAGCCAATGGGCGACGAGAGCGAATCTGAAGCGCGGAGTGGGGGAGACCACGCCTCCAGCGCTCCGAGCCTCCCACTCGGTCGCGCGGGCGCCTCGGATTGGCCGGTAACCTTCGGTTTAATAACTCGTGAGCGGTGCATCGCAGCGAAAAATGGTAAAGAACTTATCGTCTTGTATCGTAACGATCTATCGATCGGTAGAGTGCTCAGGCACGACTTTTAAGTCGGCCTGTACAGGTCGACGTGTATGTACATAAACGTTCAGGTTATAGCGTGGACGCGATATGCCCCATTTATTCGTACATAATGCATTCGGTTATCCGTACATACAAGATAGAGCCTATATTGCGAATGTGGCTAGCCCTAGGACATGCACACATAACTCCGATAATGGACATCGATTATCTGGAAATGAAAAAAAGGGGGGGGGAAGGACTGCATGGATTTTCTTTTTTTTTTCTGCCGGGTGCTTCTCGCGTTCCACCCTCAGCCTGGATGGCGGGCGACGCTGCTATTTTTTCGCGATAGGCGATCGCTTCGTGAAAGTGGAACGACGATATAGTAAGAAAAAAATAGAAAAACAGGGATCGGTGAAGAAGGAAGGTGGAGAGAGAGTGGAGGCTTTTGTTTCGTTGATCCAGTTGTAAGTGAAGTCATTAAATGAATTCGAAATGGACAGGGACAAAATGTAGTAAATTCGAGGCGAAATATCATCGAGGCTTTACAAAATGCAATTGAATTCGAGAGGAAACAGAGTTGGAACGATGATGATCAAGGATGGAATGCCCGCGCGTAGTGAATGGCCATTCTCCTGGCGGGTTTTGTTCCTCTCGGTCGTGTTAAATGCACCGTGTAAGAATGTTGATAAAGGGTGAGAGAAGAAGGAAGAGGAGAGAGTTAGGGGAAGAAGAAGAAGAAGAGTGAGCTCTCGACTCGTTTGCCGTTCCACGAGTCTCATTATCGCAGACAGGATCATCGCTGGTAGTTCTAGCGTGTGTTGTTCGGGTGGCTCATCCACGACGACACACCGTCGACAACTACGACGACAAGACCCGACAAGCATCGCGTCAACGAGGAGTGCTTCCTCGCGAGCGGAAAGCCCTCCCATGAATCTCGTGCTAGCTCCTCTCTCCTTTTCTTCTCTCATACATCCCCCTCTCCCCCCATTCCCGCCCATCGCATATAACCAACTACGAAGCAAGCACGAGACTAAATCCTTGCTCCTCGTTCTTCAATCCCGAGCAGCTCTCTCTCTCGCCTCTCTCATCCGCAACGCCTAGTCTCGGGCGCTTATACATTCTCCAAGAATTCAACTCAACGGCGAATATTGGAAATGGCAAACGGAGGCAGAACAGTCTGGCTGATCATCCGATTATCAGAATCCGTCCGGAATCTTTGCAATTTACCGGTTTGAAAAACCAACTTTTCTATCCTCCGATTCTTCCCTTTAAATCTATCATTGCTCAAGGTCGTCGTATCGAGTAGCCAATCAAGTAAATAACCCGTTCAAGAACTTTGCCCACCGCAAGTTCTTTGAAGAGCAAAAGAAAAGTGGAATGGAATAACAATAATCAATAGTCACGTTCCTCGTTTACAAAAGTGAGAATCAAATGTTCAAACTTTCACCAATTATTCGACGATCCAAACCCCCTAAATGTTCCTTCTTCCCTAATCTTCTTTCATCAACGAATCGAGATTTATAAGCCCGAATAACATCGAGTTGTTCTCGATCACGAGAGCAGATATCAAATAATCCAGAATTGCATGATTTCAGCACGCGTCTTTCCCGTGGTGAGACAGGCCAAAAGCATCAGGAACGAGAGCGGCCTCTCATTGACAGACGCGCGTCCCGAGTCTCACTCTTCCTTTTCCCCGGCATTCATTCCTCCTGCTGCTGCTGCAAATCCCTGACACACATACACACAGATCTATATCTATAAATGCATGTAATCCTCGAGGGTGATGTTCGTTCTCGTGCTCTCATGGGGATTCAGGTCACACCCACACCCCGTTACTTCCGACTTTTTCTCTGTCAGGTTCCCTTCTGCCCACGAGCCTGCGACGTCACTCACTCGCCAACTGACAGAAATATACATTGCGCTGATGCTTCGAGGGCTAAGCGCATTGCACAGCACCGACGTCCTATTATCGATGACAGAAGCTGCTCCGCCTCTTGTCTCTATTTCATAAATATTTTCAACCGCACATCGATACGATCAACCTCTAATGAAAAAAGGCTTGTTTTATCGAGGTAATTTTGAATGTAATAGCATTTCAAAGTCTCATATTCCATTGATATATATCAACGTGATAAGAAAAATGAAATTGTTTACGATTCTGACAGTCTGGCCCATTATTTTTCGAGGTGCTCAACGACGAACGAGTGTGTTCGAAGCACACACAAATTTGCCTGGTTGAAGCCTCGAGGCGAAACTCGCCCTTTTCTCTCCCTCCCCGCATCTCAACCCTGACGATTGTTAACCTTGCAACTTAGCACCGGTGCCTCGGTGATTATTCATCACCGCAACTGCAGAAGCCACAACGGAATAGTGGCGTCGGGAGGGTCGCGAGGAGAGGAGTGGGGGAGGGGAGAGAGATTCCGAAACTCTCTCGAGCATTTGCAACCCTTTTGGGCGAGGGTGGAGGGAAGACCCTTCCACGGAGCTCAGCATGCGTGGTGTGACGCCCTGCGACAAGGAACATAGGTCGTGTGTGTACTCCCGGCATTCTGCACTCATTCAAACCCTCCCTCCTTCTCTCTGTCTCTTTCTCATGCCTGACTCGTGTCACTGATTATTCCATTTGCGAAGCAACGTCGCGCATTACTCCGAGTACGTTTACTCGGGGAACGTCAGTCCCATTGTTCCTCACCGTTTCTTCATTTTTATTCCGAAGTACGATTTTGTAAAATCTTTCTTCAAACGAAAACTAATTTTGTTGAAATATTCAAATATTTTGTTGCACGTAGTCAAACGAAATTTCTTTTGTTCAGGCAACAAAAATTTCGATTACTACAAAGCTTTTCTATAGCAAAACAAATCTTTTTTGAAACAATTATACCCGGAGAAAATATTTTGTTGAAAATATTCAAGAAAATATTCAAATGTTTAAAAAAAAACTTTATTCCCTGTCTTGTTTCTCACTCTTTCTTTATTTTCATTCCGAAAAACATTTTTATCATTTTTCATCTGCAGACGTTTTTCAACGAGAATTTTGGAATCGATGAACGAGGGAGACGAAGACCGAATAATCTTTCTTTACTTATCCGTTAAGTATGATCGATCATCAGGTCGAGTCCAAGATTCTGACCTGAAATTTTTATATGATCTACATGAACATTTTACGCGGTTATTATCAAAATTTCGTGCTGGATTGACCGTCTAATTATTTCGCAATAAAATTGCAATGTCAAGAATTTTGGGGCACCGAAAACACGTCGTCTATGGAAAAAAATCGACCGGAAATGCCGTGAACACGGTTTTTCTCTCCCAAAATCCAAGATTAGTCTTTAAAAAACCTGGATTCTGATGAATTGGACAATAAGAATTTGGTAAAAAAAATAGAAAAATCATACTTCATCAGGTTGTTAATTAACACAGTAATATTGGAAAAAAGTTTCAATTTCCGGTTGATAATGATGAGAACCGCAACGTTGGCAAGTTCGATCGCTTACAACTCTAATATGGAGAATACTACAGAGTCGTTGACGATCTAATTTTTATTAGTTTTCCCGAATGATTGTGCTATAAAATACTAATGTATCAGTAATGATGTTTATCTAAATCGATAATACGAATATTCAAAATCGGTAAACGTAAATCGGAATAGTTGTATGTAAAATGAATTTGGGCTTTTTTTCGGGTCCGAAGTCATAGCCGATCACCCTTAACGCGATAGAATGCGAGGGAGGAGAGGATAATTTACAGGGTTGATGAAGGCCGGGCAACGAAAACGGTGGACGTTGCCGCAGGGGGAACATTCAAATATACGCGGTAAACACGTTTCCGCTCTTTCGGAAATTCGGAATTTGCACCTTCGGGAAATGGGAGCGCCGAGGACCAGGGGATATTCGCCATTGGCGGCTACTGGTTATACGGCACATCAGTTATCGGAGCCATTACCCGTACGATAGTCAATTTCGTATACATTCCCCACCCCCGCCCCACTCCAACGAGCAGGCTTTAACAACCCCCTCCCCCTTTTTCCAGCCCTCTATCGGCCTACGATACAAAATTGGCCAGATAAAAGTTTACATGCGATCCCGTACGAAGCAGGCTCGCGCGCCAAATATCTCGTATTTTTCACGAATTTACGCTCGTCGACAGTTTCAAGGGGGTGCGGGAGCCTCGATCGTTCGATTATTCATTAACGTAAAGTCGATCGACAATTTTTTGTTTTTTTTTTCGTTCCTCCCATTTTCCAAATAAAGTTTAACGATCTATCGAACGTTTTTCAAGGGTCCGTCGTTAAATCTAATTACACTTTTTTTTTTTTTGGAGAGAAAATGGCGGTTGAACTCGGTTCCAATGATTTTCGGCTATTTATCCGCATCGTTTCTGTGCGTTATCTCGTCGCGTGGCTGTCATACACACTTTCGTTCTTTTTTTCTTTCGCTAACTGTGAAGCATCTTTTTATGCCAACTTTTTTCGTCGGTATTTTTAGGTTATTTTATTCGGAGACGATATCACGACTCTAAACTTTCCGAGACTTTTTCTAGATTCATGTAATTTCGTAAGAAATCATAAAAATAAATTTTTTGCACGAGTTCTTGGTAAAAGTTAATCGAAAACGAATTAATCGGACTGTCCGTTTCGCCGAGATTTTGATATTTGATGAGAAAATCGAACAACTTTAAAGTTCGTGGAAAATTTCGCAATGTCGAATCTTTGGATCGTCGAAAAAGACAAAATTTCTCGATTTTTATTGACATTTTGAGATTTTTGAAAAAAAAATATCGATGAGTTTCGAAAACGATGTTGACTTTTCGGCACGATTTTTCAATCGAGCCGAAAAACAAACTTTTACTGGAAATGCGAGAAAAGGTTTTTTTCGAAATGTTTTTAAAATGCAGAAAAAAAAAGAATGAAAAACTCACATAATATCCCTCGAAAATCCGTCTCGTCAGTAGTCAGTATCGCTCATCAGTCACACTTATCCGCATCGTATTGCAGCGATCTCGACGTGTTCACCGGGTTTTTCCTGTGAACAACAGAGAAACGGAATAAAAGGGTGTGCTAACGAGGCGAAAGGTACTTTTTTTTTTTCTGCGGCTTAAAAAATTGCTACATCGCGTTGCATTGAAACAAATAAAAAGAAAATAAAACGAGAATGAGAAATAAAAAAATGAAAACAGAAAGATGACAAGCGTTCGGAGAGCGTCGTTTTGGCGTCAAAGCGTCTGTCGGTTCAATGGACCGCTCGACACCAAACCGCCGCCATTTTTATTTCTGTACACACACACAGGCACAAACTACTTTTGATGCAACGAATAAAAGCATATCTTCCCGTATATTTGAAACCCCGAGAAAAATCCATTTTCTCAGTAATAATTAGGCTAATTCGCTTCTTTTCACGAGTGTAAGAAAAATATCAGGGAAAAAAATCGAGAAAGTATTTTTCAAATCCTCCCGGACGAACGTAACCTCTAATTGGTTAATCAAAAGATTTGCGAATGAAAAACAAAACACGTCATATTTATTATATGTTGAAAAGTATCCGGATGATTCGAGCAAAGTATCGATAAAATTCAAGCACCAGTTTCTTCAATAAAAATGAAAAAAGAAGAAAAAAAAGCGTAACATGACGAAAGCAAGAAAGGAAGTAGATATTGAATTTCACAAAGTTTGTACAACTCTCGACGCTTCTAACGGAGGACGTTAGTTCTCACAGCGTTCTATAGGGGGCTACAGTTGCGGATGTTAAAAAGAGGTGTGAGGATGAGAGTTGAAGTGAAAGTGTTGAGGAATAGTAGAGAGAGAGAGAAAGAGCGAGGGACTGTTGGCCACGGAAATCGTGCCTTGGGATATAATGGACCAACTCATACGTAAGGCCACGTGACAGAGCTCTGGGGGGTCCTTCTGTAGGTGAGCGTTACTTTTAACGTGCAACACTCGTGTCCCAGACCTCTCATATTCAAACTCTCCAAACTGTATCAACGATACATGTACATATATACGTATATAAACAGGCTTTAAAACACACGCACAGAGAAGGTAGAGAGGGCGATCGTCGTGCAGCGTTTTTGTCCAGACTCCACCGCTCTCCCTTTCAACATCAACGAGTCTAACAAACACCCATTTTCCAAGACAATGAATATTTTAGTGGCTGGACGAGGAGTGAAAGCAAAACACGAGACAAGGCGCCAACGCTAACGCCTCGTCCACACACCCAGGACACACTTGCTTCCACTTTCTTTCAACCTTTGTTTTCTTTCCTCTCCCCTTCTTTGTCATCCATAAAGCACCTTCCCCCCCCCCCCCTCCTTCCCTTCGACCGTATCTTCTCTTTTGACGGATCACGATAAAAAATGTAACGCGATGAAGAGACCAGGACAGGACGACATCTATGATCTTTTAGCAGATTGAACGTTCAGTTCGTGAAACCTCCGATTGTGTCAAATATTTCTTATACTCGAGCTGTGTATTTACTCGAGGCTATAAAAACCGAACGACGTCAGCGACGATCGTTCCTTCCATTCCTTCGTCCAAACTTCTTACGAGCCTTCGAACGAAGTTCATTTTCGGTAAGGGTCGATCGATAGAGTATACCACTTCTCGTCATTTTCACAGTATTCTTGGTTACTGCTCAATTGTTAATTATTCTGTGAACTTATCTACCATTTCGAACTCTCGAATAAAACTACTATTGGCTTTCTCGCTGCTTCAGTTCACTTTTCTCCCGTTTACCAATCACGTGTAACCATGAATAAAAAAAACCACGAATGAGGCATTATTACGTATCCGCATATAAAATTATACGATGGTAAATCTACCGTGACGTTCGCAGTTGACATTTAGCAATGAATATTGAAATTATTATTATAAATCTGTTTTTACATTGGACATTCATTTGAGAAATAAAATAATTTACTGGACGGTAAATTGGCAATTTTATCGCGCAATTTTTTAACCTCTCTCTGTTTCGAACATTAATTTGGACATCAGAATTATATAACCACAAAAATTTCATTTTGTTCGTATAAAAATAAACATTCGTTCAATAATAAAGTCAATAAAGTTCATATCCGTACTTGCGGCGTTGCTTCGATGACTAGCTTCGTTTTTCTCACCAAAGACTTGATTTCGAATTTTTTGACATATTCGAAATAGTAAACGAACGAGAACGATGTAAAGGTTTCTAACCCTTTCGTGAGGAACGAACTCTCGGACGACACAAAAATTGGAAAAAAAATTTCTCTGTTCTCTCAACTCAAAAAGTATTTTTCCTGACGATAATATCAGCTTATTCCATTCCGTGAAGAAGTTCATTGGCGAAAAAAAATCACAACGCGATACAGAAACGAAGGAATTATTTTTTTCAATTATGTTTCGAATGCAATCTTTTTGTTTTATTCTATTATCGTGCAATCGTTCCTTCTCCTGTGTTCTTTCTTCATCGTTTTAGTTTTTTGTAAATTTTTATAAGTTTTTATTTATTTATTTGTATATTTACTTTTTTTTTTTTTATTAATATTCGATCGAAAAAATATTCGAGAGTGTAAAAAAGATTATTTTAGATATTTTATTCACTGAAATCACAGTAGAATTTTGCTTTTATTCTGTGCTCCGTTTTCTCAACTTTATTGAAACCGACACAGGACGATGCAGAGAGCATGAAATCAAATCGACCGACCAACGCTCTTGTTGTTACGCGTCGCTGCTCCGCCTACCGCGGACCGCGGGCGACTGTGTACCGCACCGTGAGTGCCGGCTGCCGGCAAACACGGGCGCGCTCTCCCACCGCTGCCTCCATATCTCGCCTTCCCCCACCCTGCCTGTCGAGCCGCACCATTTCACCTACGGAGCACGAAACTGGTCACGCTTGAGAACGCGGAAAACGTAAACACCGAGAGCTCAGGTTCCACGAACGTAATATAAACAGACCGAAGTAGCCAAATTTATTTGGAAATATTGAAACGTTCAATTTTTTTCAACACCAAATAATATCTCTGTATGATTTTCAATGAAAGTCGCATCGATAATTTATAAACGTCGAGTAGAATGTTGTCAGTCGTATCGGATGAATTTTTTTTGGACCTTGGTAACGGTTTTTTGTTCTGGACGGCGTCGGAATAATTGCTCTCCAAAGTGAAAAAAATTATCGACGTTTTTTTCTTCGTGACAATAAAAAATCATTTTATATCGAATCATTTAGTTTTGGCAGTTTTTTTTCATTACAGAAAAAACTTCACACGCTTTGTTTCTGAATGTAAAATAAATTCTTTATTGCGATGAGTAACATTTTTTTTAATAAAACTTCAAGTACAAACTGCATTGATCACATGCTCTTATAACGTTAGTAAAAAGGGAGTGATCGAAGAGTATTTTTGATAAAAACGTTGTCTGAAATGGATGCGACGAAGTAAAATTGGTGAATCGGTTAAAATAAATGTTGATACATTATTCAAAGAAATGAATTTCTTCATCTTTGAAATCGATGGCGAAAGATTATTCGCAATTTTAAGAATATTTGTAAAAACTTTAGGGATATTCGACTTATTTTTAAAGAAGTATTCGTCCGTCGAAAAACTTATTTCTTCATAGCTTTTTTGTACCATTCTGGTACAACCCAATTTTCCTCCGAAGGCTTGAGTTCTTTTACGTCGAAATGCTTGTAGCCAACTTTGGTCAGCTCGTAGATAGTTTTGTCACAATCGTCGATGACGATGTCTGCAATTTGCGAAAAAAACGTTTCGCAAGTCTCGATACATTCTTCCGGATACCAAAAATTCTGAAAAGTCATAGAATATTTAACTGACGAATAAACTGGCTAAATACGAGAAAAAAAAATTGAAGAACTTATTTACCTTTGACATTCGAACGAGTTCCTCGGTTTTGTAAGTTTTCACCTCGTTGACGATGCCCATGTCATCGCGAAAACCGCACAAGATTTGATGGTCGTTGGTCAAAATTGCATTTGTCCACCATGCCAAATATTTGTATCTCTTCAACGAGTTTTCTTGTCTTATATTTTGTATTTTTTTATGGGTTCTCAAGTCAATGAATTTGAGGTTATCTATCGGCAAGGGATCCTCCAGAACTTTCTCGGATAAAACGGCTTTCCTTACCCCCGAGTATAGGACCGAATATTTAGAAAATTTTTGTTGATAAACGCAACGAAATTCTTCGTGTCTCGCTATTTCTTTATCGACCTGTGGAGCCTCGCCAGGAGATTCTGCCTCGAAAAACCGGTGAAAGACATATTGAATAAATCATAATCAGAATATAGTCAATAAATGTCAATTATTTAAAGCAGCAATTATGTAAAATTGACAGCAACAACAAAAATTCTATACCTGAAACCATATAGTTTTGAAACTTATGGCCCCAATATCCGAATTTGGGATTGTTTTGTCCATCGTCGGTTCTCGTTTCAATGGAACGAAGATAAATAATGCCTTGAAATAACCCGGCCCGTAATTGCCACGTTTCCTTCGGTGAATATGGTGCTCCCATGAAACGTGTCAAAATTCCAAGGGTGCTTACGAAATTTGGTTTTGATCTGTAATTAAATTTTTCAAATTCCAATAATTTAAAATAACTTCTGCATTTTTTTAACCAGAACGATTTTTCAAAGCGCACGCATCATTTAGAGGAAAGGCAGCTAATTTGGGATAACAATTAGTGGGTTATTTTGTATCCCAAATTAGCTTCCTTTCCTCTATAAATTGAAGAGAAAATATGAAAAAAGTATCTTGACTCAAACTCTTTTTACGTGCAATCGAATAAAAAGTACAAAAATTCTCAAGGAAATGAGCGACTTTAAAAAAAGCTAAAAAAAAAACACTCGCAATGAATCGATGAACTCGTTACTGATAAAATCATCCGAGATTTTTTATCAAACTTAAATAAAAAAATGTTGAAGAAAGTTCATTCCAGTTTCGTCCATTGCTGACTCCGGAAAAATGAAGCGGTTTCGTCGCTCGATAAATTTTTACTGTTCTTTGTTTTCATTGTCAAGCAGGACGTTACACTACTGCTGTGGTTTTTATTTATCACATTTTTTAAAAATAAATTCGACATTTACCATTTGAAAAATAATCTCAAGGAAGTCGAGAAAAATAATATTTCAATGTAATTAGTTTTAATACTTACGAGCGAGCTTGTTGGGACGATGCCTCGATTTTTTTTCGATTGGCCACAATCCATTCTAACGTCAGCTCGATTCCCGATGGCTCTGCAAAAGTTTGGAGCTTTCCAGCCGCTTCGACCAGGTCTTTCCCTCTGTTCAAGTCGAATACAACTTTGTTGCTTCTCGGGGGATGAAAATATTTTAAATTAGACGACGAACCAGGAATCAGGTTTTTGCCTTCGTCTACGCTGAAGTAATCAATAATCTTCGGGCGGGAAACGTTTGTACGACTCTCCATGATGAAAAATACACAAACTCAATTTTCTATGAAAATAGGACAGAAACAAATGCTTTTGATGTATATCTCGTTATCCTTTCACTACTTCTCAATCGATTTTTCTATTTTGTGGAGTTCTTTACTGCGTCGAATGTTGGAAGAAACTGACATTCGCTTTTTCGTCGCAATTTTATCTTCTCAGCTAACAATGTTGCTACGAAGAATCTATTTTTTTTCTTCTTTCTTTCACTTTTGTTTTTCTTCGAAACGCTTGTTGATTCTGACTATTCTGAACTTGATTGGAATACGAATTGCCACGAAAGTGTTACAATGTAATGACGTTTAGATTCTTTGACGTCTCAATCACGAATGCTTGAGCTGTTCCTTGATTTTCGTTCTCCCATAAAAACCAGGACTAGCGCCCTTTGTTCTAACCCTGACGTCATTGTTGTCTCTAACCTCGAGAATGTTTAGATAAGATTAAAAAAATTGAGAGCCTGTGACGTTTGTAGTCTTTGTTATCATCTGATTCACCTTGAAAAACTCACGGCGAACAAGTTGTCCAAGTTGATATCATATGGAGAAAAGTTCTTCAACAAAATGCGCGTTGGCCTTTATATAGAGCACGTTTATTCGATATGAGGTATATGCGAAACGTGATATTCTGTAAATTCTCAGAAGAAAGAGAGTTGCTTATTGCTTTTTGTGTCATTATTATCCCTAGGCCCTAGGCCCAATCGACAAATAAAGTCAAACCCACAAAAACATGAGAATTCAATCCTCGCAAAAGGTTCAGTTCTGAAAAAATCTCTGGCCCGAGTGTGGCAACATCACTCATGTTTAACTTCAAAATCATTCGTCTGTTGTTTCTTCTCGGCTTGTGCAATCACTGCTAAAGCCTTTTGTCTCCTCTTCAACAGTTTTCCAGTTTCTATTTCACGATCTGGAGCTTTTTTTGTTTTTTTTTTGTTTTTTTTTTTTTTTTTTTAAACAATTTTTCCAATTGTATTCTCTTTCTTCGTTTTTTTATTTATAAGTAAAACGTATTACCATCATTTATATACTTTACATACATGTTATGATATATGTATTGAATTACATGATAATTATTATACAGGTGCCCGTAGCTCATGATATAGATAGTCGTAAATGCTCCACGGATCCTAGTTTGCCAGAGTGCAAGAGACGTAGAACCATACGTCATCTCTATTCCATAACAGGGAAGATCGAACAGAGGAACGGGATAATGTCCGGTGGAATTGAAATGGTAAATGAATTGAAACGGAAAGCCTCACGTATTATGGGTAAACTCAAAAGAAACATAATGGAAATCATACAAAAGGTAAGGATGAGGCAAAAGCCTAAAAATTTAGCATCGTTTACTTGAATACTGATTTTCAACATCGATTTCAAACATCATAAATATAATTACGGCATTTTTTTTTCTTTTATAAAGGCGAAGAGACGAATAGACAGGATTCTTGCGAACGAAAATACTACTTTTGATGAAACAGAGTGCAATTGGTATCATATTGAATTGGAGACAAATAAAGGCATCCCTGAAAAGGAATTCAGTGACGCTGTAAACATAATTTTGCTTGGGGGTCAGTTGGAAAAAGACTTCATCGAAGTGATCAAGGTCGCCAAGAATGTGCAAGCGGACATAGATACCCTCCGATCCCAAGCAGATTCGTGTGATCCGAATTCATCATGCTCCACTGTCAGTAATTTATTAAGTATCATCGTGAAATTGTTGTCTTTCTATATATTTTTAAACGTTTCTGTCTGTTGTCGCGGAGGAATATTTATTTGAATAATGTTCCATCAATTCAACGTTCACAACGACGCCACAACGCCTGCTCTGTCGACACGAATTCTCATATATATACATTCACACTTTTTTATTTTTCAGATACGTGCGAATGCAGATAACATATTTAATAGATACTTGTCGATGACTTCGAAACTTTCGTGGCCAATGATCGAGCTTGGGGAATTCAAAGTTGTGGACGTTGCAAATCGTGTAACGAATTCTTTCGCGGCGATGGCAAAACGGGCTGTCGAGAATACGGAAGAGTGCATACGCAATTCATAACTTTAGAGAATATCGGTTGCGCCATGTCGGTGAATAATTACAGTTATCAGCCGATATTTATTTTGTACCGTGAGAAAAAAAGGAGAAAAAGGGTCTTCACTTTAAGTTTCTGAATATAAAATAGATTATTTAATGATACATTTTTCTTAAAATTATGACTAACCGCAGTTGGAAAATAACTTATTTCCAAAATAAATGGATCGTTACATTTTTTACGATTACGAATTATGCACTCGTAGATAAACAATGTTGCGAACTCACATTGATCGATTGATAATAAAATATGAACGTTATAAAAATACGAAATTTATATCTTTTGATCGTTTTTTCAGATACTTTCATCATATCCATGTTAAAGTTAAATTATCCACAATTTTTGTGAACATTGAATGCAACGATGAATTAACTTATGATATTTTTTTCATAAATCAGTCAAATAGTCGCTTCGTGCTTAATTATTGGGTTATGGGCTCATCGAATTTTTGTACCATTCTGGAACTCCGCAGTTTTCTTCCGTAGGCTTCAATTCTGTGATATCAAAATCTTCGCGTGATTTTTTGGTCAGCTCGTAGATCGTTTCGTCGCATTCGTCAACAACGGTTTTCGCAATTTTCCACAAAAGTGTCTCGCAACACCTGATGCATTCCTCTGGATTCCAATAGAACTGAAAAACCAATAAACATTAATGAACCGAGTGAACCAATTGGAATAAAAATTACTCAAATAATAAGAAATAAACTCGATGTTTGGGCACCTTCGTTTTTTTGACCATTTGATCAGTTTCGTAGGTATTGAGTTTGTTGACGATTCCATTAGAGTCTCGAAAGCCGCACAAGACTTGATCGTCATTGGTGAGAAACGCGCTGGCCCACCAAGCCAAAAACTTGTGTTTCTTCAAAGTTTTTTCATGCCCTCCGTGCTCAATTATTTTATTCGTTCTCAAGTCAATAAATTTGAGTGTATCGAGCGGCAGGGGATCTCTGAGGACTTCCTTGGAGATCGCAGCTTTTCTTACAGCCGGATATAGCACGGAATACTCAGAAAACTGGTGCTGATAGACGCCATAAAATTCCTCGTGCCGAACAACTGGTCTTGCGGTGTTCGGAGCTTCGAAAGGCGATTCTGTCATAAAAAACTCGGTGAAAACATCATTTTTCTCAATATTTTACAACCTCAATTCTAACTCAACGAATATCAATAATTTACAAATATATTTTAATTAATTACATGCTCAAAATAGCGATGACAGAATTTCTACCTGACACAAGATATTGCTGAAATTTGTGTCCCCAGAAACCAAATTTTTGATCTTTTTCAGCTTCTTCACGACCGTAAGTTTTATCTGATCTTATATATATTGTTCCTTTCCATTTTCCAGCCCATACTCTCCAGCTGTCATTTGGAGAGTAAGGAGCAGTCATAAAACGCACCAGTAATCCATGCGTGCTTACAAAACTTGGTTCAATCCTGTAACATGTTTGATGATTTGAAGTGAATTTCACTGACTCGCACAGTTGCTTATGACAAATGTCAGAAACTATATTTCAAGTGACTTCTTCAAAAAACGGTTACAGCCTAAACAATTTTGAAAAATTGTCAATAACAAAAAGAATCTTAACTAACCACCGATGATTGTTGAACAACAAATTGTTACCGAATCCTTGACAATTGTTGAAATAAGAACAAAAGCGTGTAATTGAAATTTGAACGAGAGAAAATGTATATTTGATCAAATTTTAGAATAATAGAAAATTGTTAGAAGAAAGAAATTAAAAAAAGAGCTTGAAATACTTACAGGCGATCAGTTTCAGGCGACGCCTTGATTTTTTCACGATTCGATTCTATCCATTTCAACAGTAAAGAGACACCAGTCTCTTTGAACAAATCTTCGTTGCATACTGCAACTTCTCTACCGCTGTCAAGATCAAAATTGACGAAATTGCTTTTTGGAGGAATGAAATACTTCAATTTTGATGAACCAGGTACATAGTTTTTGTCTCCATCTACACTGAAGAAATCAATTATCTTCGGACGTGAAAGAACTCGCGAACATCGTGAACGAAAATTCTCATCCTTCCCAAAAGGTATGTAGTCGAGATTCTCCATAATAAATTTGTAACACACCACGTGGAGTAAATTTTTTATTGAACAGATCGATCATAAATTGATCCTCGTTTTTATATCGTTTTTTCTCCTTCTGAACGAGTTGTCAACTTTATATACGCCAGTCGTTCAAAGGAACTCGTGTGTTGATGTAAATCGACTCGTTTGTTTGTTTTTCTATTTTACCGGCGATTCACGCCGCTGCGCAAGTGTACACATCGTACACACCGACAATGGATTTAAAAAAATATGTATAACTACTCAACATTGTTAAATTTTGTACATTTTGTTTGTGAAAATAAAAAATAGTGATTAATAGTACGTCCACCTGGCAACAAATTTATTTTTGATTAAAATACTTTGAAACTCGTCACACGTAACGTTTCAGGTTATATGAATTGCTGTTGCTGTTTCAAAATACTATCACGTGTGTGCGAGAGGTGAGCGAACATCGAGCGGATGTTGCCTTGTTTCTCCGTGTCGTTCACGCATCAAGTTTCTGGGTTCAAAAATATTTATCGAAATTTTGCATTTTCACGACTTCGGTGTCAGATCCACGTTCTTAGCACGAATTCACTGACGACTACAAACGTTGAACATGGAGAAAAAAAAATTATTTTCTGTTCATAAAATTCAGTTGTTTATTCGAATTTTTATTATAAAACTCTGGTTCATTCTTCGAAATTACAAAAATAATTTTTTCCATGTTTAAGAATATATAATATTCTTAATTAATTGGCTTCAAAATTATTACAGTACAAATTGCTCTTTGCTGGTTTTTTTTTCAATCACGTGATACTTTTATGCATTCGAAAATATGATTTTCAAAACGGATGCATCGTGATTTTTTCACGATTTTTTGTCCCTCAAGAATGATAAGGCATAAACCTACGAATTTTGTAAATATGGATAATGTCACAGTCATACTGAGGAATCATGAAACAAAAAAATTAATAAATGCTATACAACAAAAGTGGACTTTTTTGGATTAGTTTCAAAAATTCATTCGCTCCCCACTCATGGGTTTCTGAGTTCATTGAGCAATTGCCTTTCTGTACCATTCTGGAACCGGGCAATACTTTTCCGAAGGCTTCCACTCTTTTACGTTGAAATCTTCGTTCGATTTCTTGGTGAGTTCGTAGATAGTTTCGTTGCAATCGTCCAGCACGGTTCGTGCTACTTTGGACAAGAACATCTCACAGGACTTGAGGCATTCTTTTGGATCCCATAAACCCTGAAAAAAAGTCGAAAATTTGTAAATCAGCTACATTTATTGGATCATATGAAAAATTGAAGAGTTTTTGAGTCAAATATAAATGATGAAATTTCGTGTGTGCTTACTCTCGACGCTGTGACCATATATTCGGTTTTGTAGGTCTTCAAATAGCTTACAAGACCATTCTCGTCCCGGAAACCGCACAGAACTTTATTGTCGTTAGTGAGAAATGCATTTGCCCACCAATTCAAAAACTTGTGTCTCTTCAAACTTTTCTCGTGTCCCGCATGTTCCGTTAATTTGTTTGTCCTCAAATCAACGAATTTGAGCTCATCGAGAGGTAGCGGATCTTCCAGTATCTTGTTAGAAAATGCAGCTTTCCTCACGGCTGAATACAAGACGGAATAATTGGAAAATTGATGCTCGTAGACGCAACGAAATTCTCCTTGGTTTTCTATCGGCTTTGTGGTGTCAGGATCTTTGTGAGGAGAATCTGTAACAAATTGAATAATTAGGAATTCTATACTTGTGATTATTGAATCAAGATTACACGAATTTCAATAATTAACCGATAAATTTTGATGATACATTTACAAAAATAGTTAAAACAAGACTTTTGTACCCGACACGACATACTGCTCAAACTTGTGTCCCCAAATGCCAAATTTCTTGTCTTTTTCGTCTGGCACACGACAGTAATCATTGCGTAGATATATCGTTCCTTCAAATTTGCCGGCCCAAACTTTCCAATCGTTCCAAGAGTACGGAGCTGCCATGAATGGTACCAACGATCCAGGCGTGCTTACGAAATTCGGTTGAAGCCTGTGAAGCATTCAAAATGAAATCAAAAAAAGACTTTCATTCCGGTGCGAATTGAAGTTCGCAAAAAAAAAACTGAAGATCAGAGAATCAATGGGATAGCTTTCGTAATACTTACAAACGATCGGTTTTCGGTGATGCCTTAACTTTTTCACGATTTGATTCGATCCATTTTAATATTCCTGACCATCGCGTCGTATTACCTGTGTTCACTGGTTCGAGCTTGCACACCGAAATGTCTCTACCATCATTCAAGTCGAAAGAGCCGAAGTTTCTTTTAGGAGGTTTGAAATACTTCAATTTTGATGAATCGGGTATATAATTTTTGTGTTCATCGACACTGTAATAACCAATTATCCTCGGACGCTGTTCCGAACGATCATTATTCGGCCTCTCGAAATATCCACGTCTCTCCATTATTTCACACATCAGAAATCAACTTTGTCGCTATCCAGTTTGCATTTTTTTTATCATGTCACGATCTCAAAGGCATTCGTTTTTCGTCGGTTTAGCTATTTATTGTTTACGTTGCGGCTCACCAATCGCGTGCGAGAAACCAACTGCAAACGAGGGATTCCCCCTATACCTTCACTACTCACTACTCAGTATCAGAACTATCAGAGAAGAGTAGGTACCTACTCAACTCATCTCTGGCAGTATATCGATACGAAAATCGAGTCGGTTGAAAGTAGTTGAAAGCGCGATGGCGGTCAAGGAATCCGAACTCTTTGAACTTCGTAAATCGGGCCTGTCAGAGGATGAGATCACCACAGAAGTGGAGGATCGAAACAGGAGGGCTCACAACGTGATTTTTTTCAATCTGCTTGAATCGGCAGTATCGGATCTTCAGCAAGTCACGGACATCCTCGCCCCCCTTTCATTACCGCCGTATTCGTTTACATGCTCGAGGCTCGGACAGAAAAGTGTGGCGGCGAGGTCGGTTCCAGCTCCAGCGCGGCCAGTTCTCGTTGTGTTTAGTTCGCCGGTGGATGCTCTCTACGTCTTGAGGAATCGCCAGAGACTTAAACTGAGCGGGAAATCGGTCTCAGTGAAACAGGACGAAACGTTGTGGCAGCGGGCGAAACTGAAGGAAGCGAGGGCCACTTTCAATAATTTCGCGGGGTTATTTCCGCGTTTCGTGGACCAGGATTTGATGGACTTTGAAAAAGGTAATCCTTGTGTAGTTAAGAAAATTGACTCGCAAGAGTCCAACGAACCAAATCACTCGCCCCTTTATTGTTACTTTCATGGGCTGTTTTAGCCTCTGTTTTAGCACTCTCTGCTCGGCCTAACTTCCGACCCTCTTACTTTTCGATATGTTAACCGCCAATCCATGTATTTTCCTTTCCATAACTTCTTCATAATAAATTTTATTTCATCTTCGTTTCAGCTGTTTCACAATTTCTCGAAGAGCGGAGAAGATCTCGTTACTGTGATTCTTGATATGTTGCCTTATTTCAGATCTACAATGTAAACAACTAACAGATAATGGATTTAAAAAAAATATGTATAACTACTCAACATTGTTAAATTTCGTACATTGTATTTGTGAAAATAAAAAATGGTGATCAAAAATACGTCCGACTGGCAACGAACAGATTCATTTTTGATTAAAACACCTTGAAACTTCTTGTCACACGTAACATTGCTGTCTCAGAACATTATCACATGTGGGGGAGGGGTGAGCGAACACAAACCGTCGAATGGATGTTGCCTTGTTTCTCCGCGTCGTTCACGCATCAAGTTTCTGGGTTCAAAAATATTTATCGAAATTTTGCATTTTTACGACTTTGGTGTCAGCTTCACGTTCTTAGTACATATTCACTGATGACTACAAACGTTGAACATGGAGAGAAAAAAATGTTTTTCTGTTCATAAAATTCAGTTGTTTTATTCGAATTTTCATCATTTAACTGTGGTTTATTCTTTAATATTACAAAAATAATTTTTTCCACGTTTAAGAATATATAAAATGTTTAATTAATTGAATTCTAGATTACTACAATACAAGTTGCTCTTTGCTGTTTTTTTTTCTTTTTTCAATCACTTCGTACTTTAATTTAACCATTCGAAAATATGATTTCCAAAACAGATGCATCGAGAATTTTTCACGATTTTTTGTATCTTAAAAATGATGAGGCATAAACCTACGTGTTTTGTAAAAATATGGATAACGTTACAGTCATATTGAGGAATCATAAAACAAAAAAATGAATAAATGCTATACAACAAAAGTGGACGTTTTTGGATTAGTTTCAAAAATTCATTCGCTCCCCACTCATGGGTTGCTGAGTTTATTGAGCGATTGCCTTTCTGCACCATTCTGGAACCGGGCAATACTTTTTCAGGCCAGGGGGCCGCCCTATACTAGCACACTCATTTTTTTTTTTTTTAAGGAACGCCCAAACTCCGGTGTTTCAATCAACCGGTATGACGAAAAAGCATCTTTTACGAATATCTTACCGATTCGTTTGCAGTGCATTTACATATTCGATCTTAATCTATCTAAACGCTCGGAGATGGGAAAAAAAAAGGCAGACAATTTTGCTTTTTGTTTTAAAATGTACAGTAGATTCTTCATTTATAATATATTCACATAACAAGAATAAAGGTTGCATTTTTATTGTTTTAAAAAATGTTGTTCAATAGCTCAATCATTTTTCTTATAATTGCGTAAAGCACATTCGGAAAGCTAATTTCCGGTACAAAAATACATTGCAAATAATTTTATTCGACATTTGTCAACATGCGATCATCACGTGTTTGCACACGTATCGAGACAATATCCCAAAATAACATTGTTAAATGAATTGAAAAAGAATTTTTGACGTTACAAAAATGAGATTTTCCCCATTTTCAGATCGATTGACAGATCTCGTCTGTCGTTTACCGAATATTTACCAAAACGCTAGATTCACTAGACGTGTTTCGTTCGTTTCGGATTTTCATGAATTCATTGGCTCATAGTATTCTTGTACCATTCTGGAGGAACGCGATTTTCCTCCGAAGGTTTCAATTCTTTGATATCAAAATCTTCGTGCGAGTTTCTGGTGAGCTCGTAGATCGTTTGATCGGAATCGTCAACGACGATTTCCGCGAGTTTTGCAAGAAGTATTTCACAGCACTTGATACATTCTTCCGGATTCCAAAAATTCTGAAAAATCATTGAATATCGATGAAGCAGACGATCAACTAAATATTCTCAGTTTAAAATAATTGGAAAAAAAAAAAAAAAACGTATGAGCTCACCCTCGACATTCTAACCAGTTGATGAGTTTCGAACGTATTCAAAATGCTGACGACTCCATTATCGTCCCTGAAGCCACACAAAACTCTGTCGTCATTGGTGAGATAGGCTCTTGCCCACCACTGCAAAAACTTGTATTTTTTCAAACTTTTATCGTGTCCCGCATGCTCTATTATTTTATTTGTTCTCAAGTCAATAAATTTGAGTTTGTGAAGCGGTAGCGGATCTGAGAGTTTTTCTTTGGAGATAACTGCTTTTCTCACCGCCGAAAATAGCACGGAAAAGTTTGAAAATTGATGCTGATACATGCACCGAAACTCTTCTGTCTCCACGACTGGCTTACTAGTGTCTGGAGCTTTATCGGGAGATTCTGTTACAAAAAATCCAATTATAACGTTATTATACAACAGATCCGCTGATTAGCAAATTTCAATCGATTACCTCGAAATGTAAAATCTACAATTTCGTACCTGATGTTATATATTGTTGAAACTTGTGTCCCCAATAACCAAACTTCAAATCACCTTCGGTCGGCTCGTGTCTCAAACTTTTGTCGGTACGCAAATATATCGTTCCTTTCCATTTTCCAGCCCAAATTCTCCAGCATTCGTTCGGTGTGTAAGGAGCAGTCATGAAACGCGTCAACAATCCAAGGTTACATACGAAATGTGGGTGTATCCTGTAACGCCATAAATCTCAAATTAATTTTAATTCCAAAATAACACACATTTTTTACTACTCCCTCAGAAACATTAGGCCCGTGAGACTCGGTCAGCTAGTGAATGTTATGATTCTTTCTAAAAAAAAGATCAAACTAGCCTCAAAAGGTTTTGAAAGATCTGGTAGAGATGTGCCTGATGGAGTTGTTGCGCTGGCAAAATACTTACAAGCGATCACTGTCGGGTGGCATTTTGATGCGTTTCTGATTTGACGCTATCCATTGTATTGTTCTTGACATACCAGGCTGCTTGAATATGCCAATCCCATGATCCGCTTCCTCTCTACCATGGTCCAGATCAAAAGTGACAAGATTGCTTTCAGGGGGATTGAAATACTTTAGTTTTGATGAACCAGGTGTGAAATTTCTATCTGCGTCTACACTGTAGTAACCAAGAATCCTGGATCGCGAGCCAATTCTTCGATCCTGAGGGCGGGATCCCGGTCTTCTAAAATTTCGCCGATTTTCCATAACTCGTACAGGTTATACGTCGATCGACAGGTACTACTTGTTGATAAAACCTATTGATTCTCAAGGATTGAAAGGATTTTCGCTGACAATCAGCTGGTTTTTTATGGTGACGTTTTTTTCGCCCACCAAATGTACCGAAAATAACAACACAGGGATTCCCTGTGTATGAGAAACGATGAACTTTGTTTTTCCAGGAAACGTAAAGTGACACGTTTTTTATTTTATTTATTTATTCACTGGTGGATGTTTTTTCAAATACACATGTCAATGATGTCAGGATTTGTTTGTTTCATATACGAAGATTCAGATTGTTGATTTTGGAACATTGAAACTACGCCTCACCGGCAACTTCTATTTTAGGTTAAGGCGACTGCAGCTGATTTAAAAACATCCCACGCTTCGACATTCCGTCATTATCGTCGGGAAACAGTGCAACAGATTTGAACCTCCGATCGGTGCTCTCACTTTTTTCATAACGATTAACCACTCATAAAATAATATGTATGCTTTGAACGAGGCATAAAAATATCAACAACCCAGAATATATTGTTTTTCAAATTCACAATATTATCATTCATTAGGTCACTGAACGAGTATTTACAAATAGGTTTGTATTACGTGTAATGATTCGATAAATGAATATTTTTCATTTGGATCTGCGATATTTTTTTGTTTTTATAAAGAAAATCACCAAATCAACAAGCATACTTTTTTATCAATATTCGTATCTTACTTCGTAGAAAGGTTAGGTCATTCGAATCACTCGCTCCATGTAAGATTCTTTATTCTTTTTTTTCTGCAAACCTTCGGGGAAACAAACTGATGCACATTCCACAAAACTGACAAAAATAAAAAACAAATTAACTCTAATTGAACCATTCTTCTCATTCGAAATGTGTATATAGCAAACAATTTGTCCTTCGCACATTTTTAAGTGCAATATTTCAAAGTTATATCGGTGGAGGAAAAAAAAATCATATTTGTACGTTATTGCATTGAAGACATTTTAAAATAACTCGTTACGTTATTCTTAGATTTAAAAAAATTTGTCAATACTGTAAACTATAAACTATTTGAATTGTTTCCACAAACATATTCGCTTCAACCGTGACGATAGATTTATCGGATCATTGAGTTTTTGTACCACTCCGGTACAACAGAATTTTCCTCTGTAGGTTCCAACTCGTTGATCTCAAATTTTGCGTAAGGTTTTTTGACAATCTCGTAGATCGTTTTGTCGCAATCGTTAACCACATTTTCTTCAATTTTTGTCAAGATTGTTTCACACGAGTCAATGCATTTTTGTGGATCCCATAAACCCTGAAAAATCATACAGAATATTATAAAAATTGACACATTCGGTGAAAAATACAAAGAATAATAAATGCTCTAACGAAAATAAATAAATCAAAAACGTCTCTGTGCACCTCGGACAATTTGGGCAGATCGTCAGTTTTGTAAGTTTTCAATTGATGAACAATTCCATCGTTATCCCAAAAACCACACAACACTCGATCGTCATTGATGAGAAACGCGTTTGTCCACCATCTTAAATATTTAAATCTCTTCAAACTGTTTTCATTTCCTCCGTGTTCGATTGATTTGCTTATTCGTAAATCAATAAATTGAAGCTTATCAAGCGGTAGTGGATCTGAGAGCACTTCGTTGGACCGCACAGCCCTTTTGTTAGCCGAATACAGCACGGAATGCTTGGAAAATTGGCGCTGATAGACACAACGAAATGTTTCTGACTCCATCACTGGTTTTGTAGTATCCGGAGCTTCCTCAGGAGATTCTAACAGAATGATGACGGATAAAAGCAAACGATGAATATTTTTTAAATAAATGTAAATTTTATATCTTATTTCTTCGAATGCTATTCTGTCAGAAAATTTGAAAAATGATGAAAAAATTTTAATGATTCATTTATCACATAAATGATAATTGCAGTAGAAAAATCATTGTTTTTTTATGTTAACTTTTATTCGTGAAAAAAAAAACAAACATTTTTTATTACATTAATCTTTAAACTCTGAATATTTAGAAAGGGATTTGAATGTCACGAACTTGAACCAATTATTACTACTCAAAGGATGCCAATACTTCACAAAAAATTTGTTTTTATTATTCGATAGAAATGATGAGAAAAAAAATACATAGAATTTTTTTTTACCTGAGACAATGGATTGACAGAATTTGCGACTCCAGAACCAAATTTTTTCTTCATTATCAAATGCCCCACGAGTAAAACCTTTAGCAGCAATAATGTATATCGTTCCTTTCCATTTTGCTGCCCACATGTTCCAGCTTGTGGTCGGTGTGTAAGGAGCAGACATGAAAAGCACCAATGATTGAGGGGCGCATACGAAATTCGGCTCTATCCTGCGAAGTTTAAAAAAAAGTCAAACTCATTGTTTAAATTTTCAAAGCGTTTTCTTCTCGGCAGCGAGTACAATATTCGAAAGAAATTTGAATTGTTGAATAATTAAAAGTCCAATATGAAATTAAGCGAATAAAACAATGACGGTGTTTGTGAAAATTGAATAAATTTCGTTGAACAATATTGTAGAAAAAATGATTTAACAATTATTTTCAACATTTTTTAATACTTACAAACGTTCAGTTTCAGGCGAAGCTTTTATCGTTTCACGATTCTCATCTATCCACTGGAAAATTCGAACCTTTTTGATGTTTACTTGGCTCACCACAACGTCGTTGAAACCTGCGTTTAGATCAAGGACGACCGGGGCTTCTTTGAGTCCTTTGAAATATCTCAGACTCGATGAATCGGACAAATAATTTCTATCTACGTCTACACTGAAGTAACCAAGGATTCTGGAGCTGCCAAAAACTCTGTTTTTTTCTTTATCCATTGCAACGTTTTTTTTATATAACGAGCACTGATAAATCCAAAAATCTGCTGCTTGGTCAAACGAAAAATGCACGATCAACTTCGAGTACCTTCGATTCGAAGAGCCTGGAGCGTTCGGGCGACTGAGCCACAAAGGAATACTTCGTCGAAGAGTAAAATATCTTTGGTTCTTCTCAGAGCTAGTTGTTGGTGTTTACGTTAAGTGTAAAGTGATACGTTTGTATACTTTTCAAATATCGTTCGAGCGATTACGCACGATCGATGAATATCAGAACTGACTGAAACTCTTTTTTTTTAACTTTTTATTTTTTGATTTTTATACAATTCTCTCCAAGACTCTCAAAATCTTTCTTTGTAACGTTGTGTTGCTTCACTGAAACAAAAATCTGTGAGAAATTCTGTTCGAAAGAAATTTCGAAGGAAATGTGAGAATTAAAATTTTTTGAAATTTTCGAACATGACGTTTTTTTTTTGTTTTCATTTACATACCACTCGATTATTATTAACTTTCTTTTTGATTAGAAAAATCCACGGCAGCAGGTCGAGTTTTTGTGGTAAATAGGTGTAGATACAACGCGTACATTTTGTTTTATTTTCTATCATTTTTCTTCTGTGGAATTGTGTTTTATGTTTATAAGTCTTCAGGTAGCATAAAATCATAACAATAATCTGATCATATCCACTGCATTATTCCTGAAGCCCTTGAAGAGACGACAATGATCTTTGGTAGATACCATTCGAGGCGTACATAATTCTATGCAGAAAAAAAAATAAATAAAGAGAAATTCGTACTTCTCCATTCTTGGCAATGTTGAAATGATTTCATTTTTTTTTTTCAACCATGGGCAACAATTTGAAAATCAGACAGAATATGATTGAATGGTAATTTTATAACTAACAAGCCTCGTCGATTTTCTTCAGTAGAAAAATAGTGTTGATTTCTAAATAAATATCATATTTTTATTGGACCTCAAAGAGCACGTATTTGATAAGAATTTTCAAATAAACAGTTATGAGCGAGTGATTGCGAGAGCATGCGCTTTTTCATCCCATGTACTGGTAAAACGGTTTGAAGTGGAGTAAAGTTCCAAAGATCAATCTTGTAGAGCACAAAATCTCTTTAAAAAAAGATCTCAATGCCACCTTTATAACTTGAATGCTTTAGTTCTAGGAAATGGAATCAGTAGAATTTTGTGTCACGTAGTCGCCAAAGTGTGCGATAAATTTACCAAGTATTTATCAGACCTTGTTGAAAATTCGAAAGATGGTATTTGTGAGATTGAAACTAAGGAATTTAGCAGTTGTTTCACCGGGGAAGTAGTGTCAAGCGCAGGATTTGGGGTCGAAGGCGATTTTTTCGTTAATGGAACCGGACCAAATTCGTTTCGTGAAGCCGTAGATCGTTTTATGGAACCGACTTTGTTGAATAATTTCATACAAATGATGTTCTTCTGTCCAGGCTTCAATAGTATTGTCCATGAGATGATAACCCTCCGGGAAAAGGATGGAATACAGCGCAAAGACTTTTTCCAGCTGATGCTGAATAAGGGAAAAAAATGAGGAATTGGACGAAGAATCGATAATCGCGAGCGCGACTTATTTCTTTCTCGATGGTTACGAAACCTCGGCGATAACACTGGGCTTCTTCGCTTATCAGTTAGCCGAAAATCCAGAAGTACAAACGAAATTGAGAAACGAAGTTAACAGGATACTCGAAAAATACAACGGCGAAATAAATTTTACGAATGTCATCGGGATCTATACTCACGAATATGGAGGGAGGAATTTGGATTAAATTGAAGTCACTTAAAGTACGCTAACTTTCTTTTTCTTCATGTTTTTATAAAAACGTCGAAAAATTGAAATATCAATAAAAATACATTCTGTTACCTTGAAAAGTTTTTGAACATTTTTTTCCCTCACCTAATAATCTATTCTATCTATAGAATAGATATCCCATAGATTCTCACATAGAAATAGAATCCATAAGTATAGATTCATTGGCTCATTGAATCCTTGTACCATTCTGGGACAACGCAATTTTCCTCCGAAGGCTTCAATTTTTTTATCTCCAAATCCTGGAACGAGTTCTTAGAGAACTCGTAAATCGTTTCATCACAATCATCAACAACGGTATCTGCAAATTTTGCAAGGAGCTTTTCACAGGACTTTATGCATTCGTCCGGATCCCATAAATATCCATGAAGTATAGCATTCTATTAACAAAAGAAAAAGATTCACCGGTTATACATATTGTAACGTCTCAACTAAAAAATACGATAACTACTAAATTATAAGTACAGAAAAATGAAACACATCATGCATAACAGAATTAGAAAGCAAAATACGCAGCGACAAATAAGAATTTGTCAATATGTCTGGACCCTTTCGCTCAACTCAAATAAACTCTATAATTTACGACGTTGGGCAGTTGAACGAAAAAGATCAGAGAAAAATCAACATAATCGGAAAACACCGAGGCCTACAGTAGGTAGATTATGAGCAATGAGCAAACAGCAAGTGGGGGTTTTGCATAGGGTTTTTCTAAGGGTTGGAAATGATAGGAGCGCAGTTGAAATTTGCAAAAATCAAAGGTTCAGTCGGAGACTCTGCCCGAAAGTCCACTGACATTTTCTAATAATATTCTCAATCGGAACTTGGAAAAATCCGATCAAGTGTCACAAATTCCTAATCTGCTGTTTCAAGTCCGAATTGCAAAAATACTAAATATTGAGAATTGAATGGAAATTATAATCCAGTGCCAACGTTTATTCATTAAAGAATAATCGCCTATAATTAAAAGAACACGGTCTAGTCAACATGTGATCCACGATAGTCGCAAGTCATTGTTACGTCGCACGGAAGCTATATAGTGGACTCAGTCCACTGGTTTATGATGACAGCCCAAAGAAATAAATTGTATTGAGAAGAAGGGGAAATCCGACTAATAATCATCTAAAATAATAACCCACTATCAGTGAGCACGACCTTTCTCGAATAACTATTGAACATCTTTTGCAAGCCGACGGCGTGAAACAAATCGTAAAACTTCGCGGGAACGTAACAATATGACTATTTAAAAAATATTCTGTAATGAATAAATAAATCCATTGGTGTATGCGTACCGCCGACATCTCAACGAGGTCGTGATAAGTATCGTACATTCTCCATTGATGAACGATTCCATTTTCATCGTAAAAACCACACAATATCTCTTCTTCATTGGTAAGATACGCTCTTGCCCACCACTTCAAAAATTTGTTTCTTCTCAAACTGTATTCATGTGCTCTATGTTTAATTGGCTTAGCCAATCTCAAATTGATGAATCTTAGTTTTTCAAGCGGTAGTGGATCTGAGAGAACTTCTTCGGAGAGAACAGCAACCTTTTGAGCTGCGAATAACACAGAAAAGTTGGAAAATTGATGCTGATACACGCAACAAAATTTTTTACTCTTTTCAACGAGTTTTGTAGTGTCAGGAGCTTGGTCAGGTGATTCTGCAACAAAATGTTTGGTAAAAGCGTTATTAAAAATTGTATTTATTCATTTTATTATTGAATATTCAAAATATATTTTTTTTTATCAGTTTTTACATCAGAGACAACTACTGGAGAAGTTAAAATCATGTAGATCGATGGAAATGATAGCCGGAAGAGAAATTTTGTACCTGAAACCATACATTGATCGAATCTTTGTGCCCAATAACGAAACTTTTTTTCATCAAGTATTTTCAAAGATTCGTGCTTTTCGGACCGCAGATATATGGTTCCTTTCCATTTTCCAGCAAATATTTTCCACGATATATTGTTGCGTGAGTAAGGGGCGTGCATGAAAAGGACCAATGATCCAATGCCGCATACAAAATTTGGCTCAATCCTGCAGAGTTTTTTGGAAATTAGAACTCTGGTTATGAATTCTTAGAATGTTTTGTTCATCATCATGTAAAAGGATTTTCGATTTACATGTAATAAAAAAAAAATATGGAGATTTAAAACCAACCTTAATTATTGAATAAGTAAAAAAGTAATTGCTTGGATTGAAAATTGGCCTAATTTTTACTGGCTTGGAAAACAAAATTTAGGCACGTTACTAATTTCTGAGATTTTTCAATACTCACAAGCGTCCGGTTGTAGGTGAAGCTTTGATCTTCTCACGATTCTTATCTATCCACTGTAATGTTCGCATATTTCCAGACTTTGGTTGGCTGACCTCAAATTCGTTCAAACCTTCATTTAAATCAATGTTCACTGAATACTTTTTTGGTGTATTCAAATACTTGAGTTGTGATGAATTTGCCAAATAATTTCTTTCCCCGTCTATACTGAAATAGCCGACTGTCTTAGAGCCAAAGTTTTCAAAACGGTCTTCCATCGCGTTTGCACACCCGCGTAACCTCAATTTATTGCAATAATGGATCAATTTACTGATATTTTAACTTCTCCTCCTCCTATCTATCCTAAATTATTCGCTTCTCGATGAATTTATCAAACTCCTTCTTCGAGTGTTGGAAATACACTCAATGGATTGCAATAAAAATTGAAACTGCGACGTTAATTCTGTATTCGATATACTATATATGCTCTTTGATGTTTATAGGGCTTGGCTTGCCTAGCAAATGGGGGATTCCCCGAAATTAATCTGTTGTGTACTCTTCGCGTCTGCGCGTAATTTGAAACGTGCTTTCGTGTATATTTATCATGAAAATTCGACGACGGGATGCGTGAAATTAATTGAATTTCGAAACATCTGTGATAATAGAAATTTTTTTTTTGTTTTTTCAGAGAATCCTACCATCATTTATCTTCTTTTTTTTATCGGCGACCCACTTAATTATCTAGTGAAGTGTGCGTTTTGTTCTGTTGAAAATGGAAGAAAAATTCGAAGTTATATGGTGATCCGCACTATTCTGAGTTTTTATATGAGCGAAGAGAATTCAAAATTACGAGACGGTTCGCCGAACTACTCCGAGCAATAGAAAAAGGAAGGTTCATAGTCCCCGATACACTCCGGTGTGGGAAGTGGATGGTAATAAAATAACTGACATTTATTCATAAATTTGCAGAGTTTTTTCTTTGCTTTTTATTGATGGCTCAACATTTTTCTTTCGTACTCATTAAATGTTACTGTAAACCCGGGTATATTTCATAGCCGGATAATTTGAGCATCGCCGGTGGCAAGAGCCGCGTTACTTGTATGTAATTTGCTGTCATCCACCCTCCACAACTGGTCTAAAATACAGTTCTAACGAGATGCTGGGACAGAAGGTCTTTTTTTCAGAATCGAATTTTGTAACACATATCAACCTAGCTGGATTCATCACTTATTTTTAACAAACAAGTATAAATATCCTTCAACATCTGCTGGTCCTCCTGGGAATAGGTTTCCAATTTGTCTTTCGTATGAGTAACAACTAATAGATCTAAAAGAGCCGATCCGTTCCCGACTTTTACGTAAATATTTTGAACTGTTTTAGCGAAGTCCAAGTAAGCATTTTTCGCTAATTCTGCGTTGTTTTCAATCTAAAGAAAAATAAAAAAAATACAAGTAAGTGCGTAGAGTTAATACTTTAAGCCGAAGTTGTGGGCGTCCCGAATCTGAAGGAAAGTGTCTTGGATTCCTGCTACCGTGACTCTAGATCTTACGGAATTCGTATTCTATGGTTTTTAACAGAGGAATGCTCGTAAATAACTCTCTCTCTCTCTCTCTCTCTCTCTCTGGGTCTCTAAGATCTAAGATCATCATGCTGGTGAAAAAGGTATTGGAAACATTTTCAAGATACTTTTAGTTCCTTACCTTTACACATGCGTAATCTTTACAAAACGGTACTTTAGCTTCCAGCTTTTTCAATGTATCCTCACTTTGTCTCTTTAGCTGTAATAAATTTACAAACGTCGTCCATACAGATGTGAATACGATATTGGCCTTGACTCCAAGATATGCCTGACGACGATGAAAATCGTCTAGGCATTCCGTCGTTTTATTTGGGGAACTGGTTGTTAGGTTGGATAAGTAGCCGTTAACGATACTGTGAATCTGTATTAAAAAAATTGAGAAAATCAAAATTCGTCACAGCAAAAATCGGCATCAACTATGTTGACACTATAAATTTTCACATCTTATACGTACTCTTAGAAAATGTTGTTCTACTGTTTCACCACTCGAGTGATTAAGTCTGAGATTAAAGAAGAATTTTAGTGAACCGAAATTTTCAATTTGTTCGAGTACTTGTAGGCTACTACGGGTTATGTCGTTCTTCGCTTGGTCGATATCAGTCAGTAGTTTCTGCTGAGGTTCGGGATTGGCGATCGTTTTCTACAAATATTTTGTATTGTACAATAAAACGCAGTTCATTTTATTATTGTTGCGCAACGCTCGAATTTAACCCTCCAAGGGCGCACTGCGACGATTTCGTCCCGATGAAATTTTACTTTGCCCATTATAATTTTAACAAAAACTTATCTATATTTAGTACAAAATATAATAACTTTTATAATTAAATAATCTTAGATTCGTATCGTAGAAGGGTTCAAGAGTATTCATGCATTTTTTAAGATTTTTCAAAGCGCTTTTCAACACGTTAAAAGCTGCACGTGAAAATTTTCGTTCCGGTGTGCGACCGCGAAAATAGCGAAATTACAATGCGACCTCGAAGGGTTAACAATTGCGATGAGAATGAGAGCACTCTGGCGACAAAATGGAATAAAAAAAAAGAGGGATTGAAAAACGATCGAGCTTACTTACCGAGGCGAAGAAACCGACAATACATAAAATAATGGCGAGTCTCGACATTTTCGTTGTCATTACTTCTTTTCACTGACTTGGTAGACTACTATTTGGTACTTGGTAGACTGAATATCGAGCGTATACTAGGCTCGCTTTTATAGTAATTTTTGGATATGGAAATTGTGTAAGATATGAAAAAAATATTCGCATTTGAACCATCTGTATAAATTTATTTGAATACTTCATACATTTAATGACGCATTTACGTAAAAAAATATTAGAGATAATTTAATACAATTTCATGGCCATCGCTTATAGGTGGGTGGAGACTCGAAACCGAAACGTACACGTTGTTTGCCATATCTTTAGCAAATGAGGAAAAAAATTGGGTGGTGTATACGTTATACATTTAATGACGCATTTACATAAAAAAAACATGGGTAGGGACTCGAAAGTGAAACGTACACGTGGTTTGCCATATCTTTTGCAAATAAGGAAAAAAATTGGGTGGTATCATTGTGCTATTTTTTATATAATTAAGGATTCTTAAAATAAGGACGCACGAGAAAAAAATGTTTGCTTTTGCTACAATATATCCGAAAAACACTCACGTTACACGAACGAAAATGATTAGATGTTGAAAATACACAAGCACCCAGCCTTTCCTGCGATTAATATACTAAAAGAACCATCGTTATTTGGATGAGGAAAAACGAAAAATTCTATGAAAAATGACGTTTTTTTTTTATTAACGAACACCTTGGTGTTCGTTAAGTGGTGTGTCGTATCGCGATTAGATCTTTCTCATTAAAAAAAATAGTATCGAATTTTTGTACTGTGTGTACATTTTCGGTTCCACTAAGTAAATTTAGAGTCGATAAGAGATATATGATGATAATAATTTTTTATCGTTTCGGTATTTACGATGGTAGAATAATGAAATAAAAAAGCATTCAATTATAGCGGTATCAAGTTTCTCGCTTATAGCGAGGTCAAGCTTCGTTTATCCAATTTCATCAGAAAATATTTCGAGAATGTCCATTTTCTTACTTTTTTGATCGAAAACGGACAGCAGATGCCAAGCATCGTATATTTTCACGGCTACATTATCGCTATATTGAAATAATTCATATGTTTACGTTTGAATTTCAAGCTATCCTGACACCTGGAGCTCTATCTAGCATGGATTGATAGCACTGCAAACTCTAATTCGTCCGCTATAACGTCTTCATGTTTTTACAGGAGGGGTGAAAGTAGACGTAGCAAATTTGCTACAATGGCAGCTAAAGGGTTAATAAAATAGGAATAAGGTTCATGATCTCAGATACTCCGGTGGGAATCGGGGGGTAGATAAATAACTGACTTCGTAGATTCGAAAAGAGTTCTTTTTTTACTTTTATTCATGCGGTTCAAAATATTTCTTTCGTATTCATTAAGTGGTACTAATCCCGGGTATAAATTGCCGGAAAATTCGAGGGTGATCGATGGCAAGAGTCGCGTTATTTTTATGGAACTTGCTGTCGTCCAGCCTTCACAATTGGTCCTAAAATTCTAACGGATGGAGAGAGAAGCTCTCTACCCCAGAGCTTCTACATCCGCTCTTGTCGAATTTTGTATGACATCAACTCTGCTGGACACCACGTGCGCAGGTACGAACATCCTCCAATATCCTGTTATTTAATTTCTCTTTTTCTTTCGATCTGTCTCAATTTACGTTTCCAGAAACGGAGTAGGATTAATGGTGGATGTCAGGAATCATGTATATGAATAATAATGCATTTGGAGTAATTGGAACGTGATAAATATATATATATTTTATTAATATTGTAGCTCAAAAGGGATAATGAAAAGAGTAGAATGATTACATAAACCACATGGGTGGCATCGCTCAGACACGTTTTTGAATACGGTCGCTCACACCTTGGCTGCGGTCCGAATTGTGCATACAGCGTTCACAGCGCGCTAACACCCGGTCCGAATCGTGCTTTCAGTGCTCAGAGTTTGTACTGAAAATTATATGACGTCACGGATAGCGTCATTTCCGGGCGCTCACAACGACCATGCCTCGGGTAGTGAGCACCGTGAGCGTTAACACACGATTGGTCAGAATTTCAAAAGCAAAGAATACTTTTGGCGCCCTCCGCCATCCAAAAGTGTGCCTCATCCAAACGTCAATTCCCTGATCCGTATGATATTAAGGAGTTCGGTACAAAAGGCAAAATGTTAAGAAATTAATCAAATTTGGTGATAATGTTCCTCAACATCAAGTACAAAAACACAATTTTTTAACAATTTTCTTCTACTTATATAGTTATCGAGTATTAACGATAAATTACAATCAAACGAACCGCGCAGCGTGACTGTCGCGTGGGTGACGTGGCCGATAGGTCACGTGATAACTATTGGGGCATAGCGTGGTCGAGGCGGCCATGTTAGTGAGAGAGAAGAAGCCGAGTGAGTCGGACGCGTCGTATACGTGCACGCAGTAAAAAGTACGCCCTTACGGTAGCCACCGAATTCATAAAATACGGAGCACGTGGAGTGGAGGCACGCCAACGCGTAGGCGTGACTACGCTCGCTTCTGGTAACGATACAACGCGCGGGTATCGAATTGAATACTAGCAAAATCTTGAATCCACGAGAAAACGGTTCAGAGGCGGGGCACTTCATCTGTGTGTGTGTGTACATGCGTGGAGTGAATGTAGTTAAACCCAATTACTCACATCGTTATATATATATATATTTATATATTTGTTTTTGTATTAACTAAAAGCGGAAAACAACATTATTCGCCTTAAATAAAGAATATTATTTAACATTCAGAAGTGGGATACAGCCACGTGTTTCGGAAAAGACGCGAAAGGTACGAGATTAGTGAATGGCGAATGCTCGAGATTTCGAGGAATTTGTAGCAAGACATCAGGAAATGCCGCTCAATCGTACAGTAACGGACGGACGCGAAAGAAATGGTGCATCGGGATCAAGATTCGATCTACCTCTAGGTCATGAGGGGGCGAGAACAACGGATTTTCGAACTCCGAATCAAAATGGCGTCGATACGCCGTTCGGAGGATCGAACACACGCCTGATTACGAGAAATCAAGATGGTGAGTCGATAGAGACCGATGATCGCACGCAAGGAACAATGCTAGGAACAACGGCGTCAGGTTTCGCGACAAACCCGATGAGCGCGCAATTAACAGGTGCCCACGTGACTAGGGTACAAGGAGAGGCGTCTGGTGGCCCGATGACCGAGAGACGGACGGGTACTATGACCCACGAGAATAGCGGTCGGTCAGAAGGATTGCAAGCGCCGATGTTACCGGCAGGGCAGTCGTCGATAAACGAGAACGCTTCTGCTCCTGTTCTGAACGCGCTCAGAAGTATAGCAGCAGCCGGTAGTACAGATACACTCGTTCAGCTACTAGCTGATCTACTTACCCAACAGCACGCGCAGATGTCGGGACCATCGGTAGCCGGAAGGGTACCGGCGTACCAGGTCATTCCTGATCTTTCAAAAGATATTGAAATGTTCGCGGGAGAAGACGATGGAATACGAGCACGAGAATGGATTGAAAATCTGGAGTCACTACAAGCATTACACAACTGGCCGTCGGATTACGTGTTTGCCGCTGCTCGGATGCATTTACAAGGAGGAGCCAAAGATTGGCTTCGAGCGAGGGTGAGTGAGATATCGACCTGGAATCAATTCCGCGCGGCTTTTATGGAAACATTCATCCTCCCAACGGATACGTCAACGCGATGGACGAGAATGAGAGCACGCAAACAAGAAAAAAATGAGTCGGTTATGACGTATTTTCATGCGAAGGTCAGACTGATGAAAGGTTTGAACCTGAAATATCTAGAAGAAAAATTGGAAATTGCGGCGGGATTGCGTTCCAAAGAACTGTTTAACTTAGTGATACCGTCGTCACAATACGACCATGACACGCTGTTACACGACATTATTTATTTTGATCGGTGCTTATCAAATCAAACTCAAAACGAGAGTACGCGCGGGGATTCAACGCGAACGAAGCTTCGTGCGTCGCCAAACGGTTCAACGAGTGGAACCACGAGTGACAATCAAAAAGTGAGTGAAAATTCGAACAAGAAAAGTGCGTCGGGGTCTGGGCGGAAAGGAACCGACCAACGTACGTGTTGCAATTGTTTGAAATCAGGACATCTCGCGCGCGATTGTCCTGAACCGCGTAGTGAGTTAAAGTGTTTTAAGTGCAAACAACCGGGACATATTAGTAAAAAATTGCACGGTCAAAACAAACGCGAACAACGAACCACGACCAATTCAGGCAATAGGAGTAGCTCGCGACACCACAGTGTTAAAATATTTAAAAACAGCTACGGTAAATGGCAAATCAGTTACGGCCCACGTCGATCACGGAAGTGCCGAGTGTACAATTTGTGCGTCAACTGTTCTACGTACGGGGTTGAGTTTGAACGCAACAACAATGCCGCTCAAACCGTGGGGACCGTCAGACATCGTAGTGCATAGCTTAGGCAATGTATGTGCTGATATCGAGGTCGATGGCATTTTGGTGCGTAGCGTGACATTACAAGCGGTTCCAGACGAGTACCAAGGTACTGACGTGTTATTGGGACGAACGTTTACGGATCACGACGAGGTTGCGTATGAACGAGAAGGGGAGACATTCGTCTTTCGTCGCCCTAAGGTCGCAGTGAACGAACGTGAGTGTCCGGTGTTAGATTTGTGCGTGGTCAAGGAAGAAACAGTTCCACCCAAATCGTTATCGGTTGTGCGTGTACACGATAATGACGATCATTACGAATTACCTATGGTTAATTGGACTGATACTGGTCGAGTATTGACCAAGGGTAACAGAACACTGAGGGGTGAAGTTTCGCGAATCATGATGGTCGAGCGTCGACGAGACAGTGACATTAGCTTCGATGCGAGTGAAGTGAAAATCGGGGACGAGCAACCTACGGCAGTTCGCGAGGAGTTGTTGGAATTATTAGTCGAATTCCGAGACTGTGTTTCAACGGGACTGCACGATCTAGGCTGTGCAAAACACGTCACAATGGATATCCAATTGCAAGAGGGGTCAAAACCAGTAAGCTGTAAGCCTTATCGAGTGGCCTTGCCAGAACGAGAGAAAATTCGCGAAATTATAACTGAATGGCGAGACGCAGGAGTGGTCACGGATACGGAGTCTGCATACGCGAGTCCGGTTTTGCTGGTGAAAAAGAAGACGGGCGAGTCACGTCTCTGTGTTGATTTTCGCAAGCTTAACGCGATAACCGAACGAGTGCATTTTCCGCTACCCAATATCGACGATCACCTTGCTCAAATTCGCGACAGCGAACTGTTTATTGTTTTAGATCTTGCGCATGGATACTTGCAGATTCCGCTTTCACCAGAGGCTAGAGCGAAAACGGCGATAATCACGCCGGAGGACACAGTCGAGTTCACGCGAATGATATTCGGGCTAATGAACGGGCCAGCCTACTTCTCTAAGGCCATGCATCGAGCGCTGGGGCCTTTACGTGACACGGTTGCGCTATTTTACCTGGATGACATTTTGATTCCTGGTAAAAGCTGGGAAGATCTGCGTCCGAAATTGAGAAAGGTATTGGTAGCGTTACGAGAGGCAGGTTTCACGATAAAACTGGCGAAGTGTCGATTTTTGTACAAGAAAGTGTCTTACCTCGGTCACGAGTTGTCATCGGGAGGAATCGAGCCCGGACGAGAAAAGACGGGAGCGATCCGAGACTTTCCGACACCAACAAAAATACCTGAGGTACGGCGTTTTCTAGGACTGACAAGTTATTTTAGAAAATTCGTGCCACGATTTGCGCATATTGCGGCGCCACTGTCAGCGTTGCTGAGGAAAGACGCGACTTTCGAGTGGGGGTCGACGCAAAACGAGGCGTTTCATGCGTTGAAAGCACGTTTAACCGAGTCACCAGTTCTACAAACGTATAATCCGAACGCCATAACCGAACTACATACAGATGCGAGTGCGCTGGGATTGGCCGGAATGTTGTTCCAACAGGATAACACGGGTAAAATGCGGTTGGTTTACGCGATCAGCCGTAAAACGAGCGAGCCGGAAAGCCGATACCATAGTGGAAAATTGGAACTTTTGGCAATTGTATGGGCAGTGACACGGCTACGAGCACTGTTAGCCAACATAAAATTTACAATTGTTACAGATTGTCAAGCGTTATGCTTTTTGGACACTCAAAAATCGATGAACCCTCAGGTGATTCGATGGAATGATTTACTGAGTGAATACGCGTACAAAATCGTGCATCGAGCGGGCACGAAGCTACAACACGTGGACGCGCTCAGTCGGGCACCAACGGGGGAACCCGAGGAAACGGAGCCCATCGGAGTGTTTTCGGTAAATACAGATGAGGACGTTGTCGCGATCTATCAACGAGGAGACGAGCAGATACAACAGAAAAAGACAATTTTATCAAAACCGAGGAACGAGAGGACCAGGTACGAAGAGGGTTGTGTAAACGAATATGAGCTAGTTAACGGAATTGTTTACAAACGTCGAGGTAATCGATTGTTGTTTGCCGTGCCGCGCAAGCTACGCAAAAGTATTGTTATGCAGTTTCACGATTTTAAAAGCCACCCAGGCGTGGAAAGAACAGTTACGCGAATTTTACAACACTATTACTTTCCGGGAATACGTGCGTACGTAAAAAGACATATTCGAGCGTGTCTAAAGTGTGTTGTAGGAAAATCGAAACCGGGGAGACAACTAGGAGAACTGCATCCTATCCCACCAGGGCGGAGACCATTCGCAGTCGTAAATATTGACCACCTGGGACCTTTCGTCACGAGTACGAAAAACAACAAATACATATTAGTACTGGTTGATAATTTGTCGAAATTTGCAGTCATACGGGCTGTACGGGATACCAAGACCTCGAGTACGCTTCGAGTATTGACCGAGTTTGTGGAAACTTACGGAGCTCCTGAGAGAGTGATATCGGATCGGGGTACGTCGTTTACGTCAGACGCATTCGAAGAATTTTGTCGAACGCATGGGATCCGTCATACACTGAACTCACCGAGGCACCCTCAGGCCAATGGACAAGTCGAGCGTCTGAATTCAACACTGATTGGAGCAGTTCGGAGTAACGTGATGGACGATGAAGGGCGGACATGGGACAAAAACTTACGACAAATACAAGCAGATCTCAACGAGATGAAGAATGCGAGTACGGGCAGAAGCCCCTTTGAGGTCGTATACGGGTTTGTACCTAGACGAGGCGAGGGAGATTTACGAAAAAGCGCAATCAACGAGTCCAGCGAATATCAACAACCCGAAGAGCGACACGATGAGGCGCGCAATAACATTGAACACGCTCAAAAACGAATGAAAGAGAGGTACGATGCGGGGAGAACCAAAAATTTATACATCGATCAAGGGAGTATCGTATACATGAAGACGGTACCAACGGCGACTGGCGAATCTACTAAACTACAGCCGAAGTACCGCGGACCACTTCGTGTAATTGAGAGTTTGCCGGGCGATACGTTTCGAGTAGCGGATGTGAATCCGGATGCGAGTGGTCGGCAATATGCCTCTACTGCACACGCCAGCCAATTAAAGGTCTGGGAACCACATTTTTCTGATACCGACGAAGATGATGCCGACGATTCCAGCGATGAAGACATCGACACGAACGACCAGGATCAAGCAGTCACACAGCGACGCACACCAGCTAAAGACAACGAGAAAAACAACGTGAACGAAGTGTCGGGAGTGCGGGTATCGAAGCGTGAAAAACGTCGACCAGTGCATTTAAACGATTTTGTGACCTAATAAAAAAAAAAAAAAAAAAAAAAAAAAAAAACGAGTCAAGTGATAGTGCATCCGTTTGAGAATAGTGTGTTCGCTATAAGCGATCTTGCGTATTATTATGTTTGGTGCGTATTGTTTGTTGTGGTAAATGCGCCTATATATATATATAAATAAATAAAACTCAGTAGAACCAAAGGCGAACGAATTGATGAGCGAATACGTAATGTGAAGTATGAGTATGAATGAGTACAAGGCGTTCGAGGGCGAACGATGCGTAGCGTGGTCGAGTATTAACGATAAATTACAATCAAACGAACCGCGCAGCGTGACTGTCGCGTGGGTGACGTGGCCGATAGGTCACGTGATAACTATTGGGGCATAGCGTGGTCGAGGCGGCCATGTTAGTGAGAGAGAAGAAGCCGAGTGAGTCGGACGCGTCGTATACGTGCACGCAGTAAAAAGTACGCCCTTACGGTAGCCACCGAATTCATAAAATACGGAGCACGTGGAGTGGAGGCACGCCAACGCGTAGGCGTGACTACGCTCGCTTCTGGTAACGATACAACGCGCGGGTATCGAATTGAATACTAGCAAAATCTTGAATCCACGAGAAAACGGTTCAGAGGCGGGGCACTTCATCTGTGTGTGTGTGTACATGCGTGGAGTGAATGTAGTTAAACCCAATTACTCACATCGTTATATATATATATATTTATATATTTGTTTTTGTATTAACTAAAAGCGGAAAACAACATTATTCGCCTTAAATAAAGAATATTATTTAACACGAGTAATTACGCATTAAAGCAGATTTCTTATGCCCGGAATGTGTACCTATATATATGGAAACGCTATGCTTATCCACGTGAACTTTAGTTTTCAATTACTCGATAACTGTGTAGAAGAAACATCTGAAAAAAATTGTATTGTCAAATTTGGCACTAAAGAATATGTTCACCAAATTTTATAAAATTCTGAACTTTTTGAAATTTTGTATGTTTTTAACATGATTTAGCTGGCAACATTGTATCACCTGTACCGAAGCTCCTTAAAAAATATCAATGTCGGTCGAAATTTGCATTATGATGGAAAACACCGTGAGGAGATGATATTTTTGTCATCTCAAAATGCAGATAGAGCCGGAAGAGGAGAGTATATCGTAACGAGTTGGAGTGCAATTAGTATGCATGTCATGTTCATGGGCCATTCTAATTAGAAAATACTAATTTTTTTGTGGCTTGTGTTTTAAGATAAACAATATTCGCAATATTATATCGAAAAACAACGAACTCTTACTCGTCGGGAAATGAAAATAGAATTCGACAGGTTATGTTAACTGTTGACGTTACGACAGCACGCTTATAGAGGGTCCGAATTGTTAGTACTGCAAACAGACGTTAGTGCGCTTACTCAAATCGGACCAACCGTGAGCACTGTGAGCATGTAAGCACTGTTCGCACAATTCGGACCGCGGCCAAATTCGCACTCGATCATGAACTTCCGGGTCCATTTGAAAAATCACGGTAGCGAATCAAATAATTTTTAAACACATACCATTGATGAAGTATTGCTTTTGCTCGGAATTTATTATCTCGAAGATGAAATACGTTATTACGGTGATTTTATTACAAACAAAATGTTTTTATTCGAACGCGCAACAAGCGACCGTAATATTACTTCTCTACTTTTTTTATTGTAGTACTTTTGATAACTACTAAAAAATCATTTTCCGAAAATACTTTGGTTCGCTATTTTTCGTTCGATTCCGATATTTTTGCAATTTTTTCTTTATTTTTTTGTTTCATAAAAATTATTTGTGTACTTTTCGAGAAAAACTATCGGATCGGAAGAGACTCTTGTAGTACCAATATCCAATATAAGACCATTAAACTGTCCACCACTCGATACAAAAGATCGGTTTGATTAAGAAAAGTTCTTCGAAGATAACCATGGTCGTCTATGACTTTATTCGTTTTGAGCTTTAACATTTCAGGTCAATATTTTTTATACAGAATACGTAAATAATTTGTTTTTGTAGCAACAATATTTTCTAGACTGCTGCACGGTGAGAAACGACCAAACTGGTTTTATGCTTTTTAGTTCTCCTACAATGTCAAGCGTCGTTTTCACATAACATTATTTTTTCATTTATTTCGAAAACGGAAATGCATATAATAAAGTTGTTGAAAACTTTTGCAGATATGAAAAAAATCATGAAAAGTTGATTTCACTCTTGATTAGAGTGAAAAGAGTTTGAAGGAAATTCATTTGTATTTTGAATCAAATCTCATTGAAAAAGTTATCATAACTTTTTCAAGTCAGCAAGAAACAAGCTTTTTATTGTAGAAAAAGAATTCTACTTGAAATTATCGTCTTTTGGGGTATTTTGTCAAATCGCTCATTTAATTCCAACGAGGTAAGATGGTTCGATGAAGGCATATTCGCCCGTTGGTGATTCATTCGATGTGACGATATTCTCGAAAGGTATCCTCTCGAATTTATAAATTATTTTGTCGCAATCATTCACAACTGTGTCAGAAACGTGAGTCAAAAAAGACTCCAAGAAATCTAAACAAGTCTTTGCATTCCAATATTGCTGAAAAAAAAAGAAAAGAAGATCATTGTTCCAATGAATTTTACCTCTATTTTGTTCTCAAATAAAATAACATCCTTTTCAATTACCTTAGACATTTCGATGATTTCTGCAAGACTGTAAGTTCTGAGATCATCGACGATACCATTGTCGTCTCTGAAACCGCACAGTATTTTTTCAATGCCAACGAGCCAGCTCTGCGACCACCATTTCAGAAGTTTGAATTTACGAAAATTTCGGTCTTGCCCCGCATGTTCGATTGTTTTGTTGGTTTTTAATTCAACAAATTGTAGTTCTTTCAGCGGCAGTGGATCGTTCAGTTTTGTTTTTGACAAAACACCGTCCATTTCCGCTCCAAACAAAATTGTATGATCGCCGATTCTGCGTTTAAACATACAACAAAACTCCTCGCATTCGTCCACCAGCTGTGACGAGTCCGGTCGCTGATCAGGAGCATCTTTTCAATAATAACAATAATTATGTAGAAATGTGTAAAAACGTTGAAAATTTTTCTTAGAACAAATTGATTTTTACCTGATAAAATGTATTTTTCAAACTTGAATCCCCAGGACATGAATTTCAACATATCATTCGACATATTGGCATTGCGGCGTTTTTCTTCCGGTGTTTTAAATTCGCACAAATATATTGTTCCTTTCCATTTGGCAGCACAAATTATCCAAGGGTCTTTTGGTGAATACGGCGTACACAGCAGTAATCTCAATAAGCCTCGAAAGCATACAAAATTTGGTCGAGTACTGAAAAAAAAACCATTCATCAAAGCTTTATGCGATGAATTTGAAAAAAATAATCAATTTTATCATTTTATTCAAATTCTATTAATTCCTTTGTATTGATTTCATTTTAATAAATCAATTATTGGAAATTCACCAAAGTCTGATCAAACTATTCTGTTAGAAGTAATTCGTCTTAATTCTATTCAATTAATTCGACAATAAAAAAATGTTTGGTCTGGTAAAATTGGAATTGGAACACAAAAATTGGAAAAAAAACTTCAAAGAGCGTTCCAATCAAATTTGAAGAGGCACAATATCTTTGAAAATTTGTTTCAAAAGATTGAATTGAAAAATGTTTTGGATTCTCTTACCTAGATTCAATAGGTGCTTGAGTTTTGTCATTGTTGAGTGTAATCCACTTGAGTAGATTACTTATTTTTTCGTCGTTCGCAGAAGCAGGTTTTCTACGAACATTTTCGATGCCCTTATTCAAATCGAAACTAACATCTTCTGTCTTCGGAGGATTGTAATAAGTTAAATTCGATGCATCAGGCAAATAAGTTCGATTTCCATCGAGACTAAAATATCCGACGATCTCGGGTGCAGACGCGAGGTCAATGCTGGTTTTGTTTTGGGAAGGACGATTTCGCACTTGAAACACTCGTTTGTCATCACGATCGTGGGTTTGACGGTGTGCCGAACGCCACGGAGTAGTAGAAGTCATTTTGGTTTTTACAGATTAAAACAAAAACAGTTTAACTCTGATTTCATTCGTTAAATGTCACGGAACAGGTAAATAAACATTAAAACGTGGCACAAGTGTCAACCGGCAACTTGTTGAACCAACTAAATGACGCTATTTTCAGAGTCCGATTTGTCAGTGAAATTAATATAGAACTAAAAACAATAAATATGCACAACAATCGAGGAATCCGAAATAATATTATATATTCAACCAACAATATTAATGACAAAATGTAATTAAGCAAATAAACAAGATCCTACTAACCGTTTCTAAACAATTCGAGACAACTTCAGAGATGTTTTTAGTATATCAGTGATGCTCAACTATTTTTTACAATCAGTGTTCAGCCTGCATCTCTCCACGTGTTGATACTTTTTTGTGTCTCGTTCTGACGAGCAATTTTGTACACTGCAGGTTCATTCATCATCTACAAATTACGAATTATTCATTAAAATGGCAACCCGTGAAATATTGACGTTGCAATTAGGGCATTATTCCAATTACATTGGCACCCATTGGTGGAATCTTCAGGTACGTCCGATAGAACGAAGTCGATTAGTGTTTAACCTATTTTCGGATCACTCCGACCGGTTGACGCTTTCGACGCAAAACAATAACAATGTATTTTTGCATTTTCAAAAAAATCAGGGAAATATGATATTTGAGAAAAAATTCAGGCCCTAAGAAATAGACATAAAAAAAAAAACACGAAAAAATATATACACAAAGTAGAAGTAAAACCAAAAAAATCTAATTTAATGTAATAATTGTGATTGCCAAATTATGGTTTGATGATTTCAGGAAAGTAATTTTTCCTATGATCCTGAAAATCCATCAGAAATAAACAATGATGTTCTGTACCGAGAAGGAGAAACGCCCAGGGTAAGAATTCTACAAATTTTATTGTTACATTTAACTCCGCATACATTGACAGGTGCTTTTCTACCTCTGCCAAAAACTCATGAGATAAACACTGGTCTGTGAATCAATGTTTGTAACCTTTGGATGAAATTTGCCCAAATGTGAGACTAGTCCTAAAATAAAGATATTGAAATGATTTATTATCTCTCTAAGCCTTAGAATGAAGGTTCTTCAACAATAATAGCATACGAGTTATTTTTTCCATTTTAACGATATAAAATTGCATAGTTTGTTTCCAGAAACAAGTGACTTATACGCCGCGGTTATTGGTAGTGGATTTGAAAGGAACGCTGGGTTACTTGAATCGGGAAGGGAGCCTCTACGATGAGAAATCGGCCAAAGAAAAGCCAGTTTCATTATGGGATGAAAACCGAGTAGAACTGCAAGAAGAAGAAGCACCTGAAAAGTCGTCGTTTCTCCGCAATTTGGAAGAGACTGGAAACGAAACAGCAGCAAATTCGTTGATTTTGGAGACGGAGATAAACAGTTGGGTGGATTATCTGGTGCCAAGATTCCATCCGAGAACAATAAACGTGGTAACGGAGTACAAGCACGAATGTCCTGACCAGCCGTTTGACGTTTTCAATTACGGTGTAAACTTGTGGCGGACTGAAAAATTTGAGGAAAATTTCTGTGATCGAATAAGATCTTACGTCGAAGAATGCGATATGATGCAAGGTTTTCAAGTTTTGTTAGATTCTCAGGATGGTTTTGGGGGCCTCGGCTCGAGCTGCGTCCAACATCTGCGCGACGAGTATGGCAAAAGTATCATTGCTTTTCCAAGCATAGATGGAAAAAATGAGGAACCTTCGGCTAAGGATTTGATAAGAGTCGTAAACACCGCTTTGTGCTGGCAACAAATCAATGAGAATTCTTCGTTGTTCAGTCCGCTATGCTGCGGCGATAAAGGCTGGCCGAATGCTGGCAAAGCCAGAAGCTTTAAGAATCTTAATTATGACCTGCAACTGAAATACCACACGAGCGCTCTCTTGGCCACTGCTCTTGACACTCTCAGCTTACGTTACAGACTGAGAGCTCATCAAATTTCAGTTCTTTCTGATCTTTGCGCAGATTTAAATAAATTGGGACGAAAAGCTGCCGCGACCAGTCTCAGTCTACCTTTTCCAATGACCGTAAAACGAGATCTGATCGATGTACTAGATGACCTCGACGCACCCATGTGGACCAGCTTAACACCGAATTGCGAAATTCCAATCGATAAACAAATGCAGAGCATCGCCCTTCGCGGCGTTCCTGAAGAACGACTCAAACGACCCCTCGAACAAGCTAAAAAACAAATGGCCATGCCTGCCTACAGATGCTCTACCGTTCACGAAATGATGACCATGTATCTCGCCTACAGCTGTCAAGCTTCTGCAATTTATTTCACCAATGCTCAAGCTCCGCTCAAAATCGTTGATCCTTTTCCACGAATTTTCAACAATAATATTCACGCCAATGGAGATGTTGCTGGCTGGCCCGTTGGCGAAGGTAACTTTACAGATTTTTTGGAACTTTTTATTATCTTTTGGAAAAATGCATGATAAAATGACACTAACGTACGTATAATAACATTTTGGATCATACAAATTCTTGTTTGTCCTCATAGGACCTGGGAAACGAAATTTCTTTAGCATTAATTCTGAACAAAATCTTCCATAGCATTTTTAATCTCACATACTAATTTATCTAAATGCTGGGCATAAAAAATAAATTCTCTTGCTCTATTGGTCTTGGGAAACAAAAAATCTTCTTCAAAGAATCTTTCTCTTCTTTCATTCTCCTAAAACTAGAAATTTAACTGGTATAAAAAAATATACATAAAAGTAGTTTTTCCTCTTTTTTCATCCTTTTATTTCACTCGTTACATTTCCCATTTCATTAAATTAATTAAAAATTCTCTATTACCGACAGACGTTAAATCAGTGCCTGTTCTCGCGGGTCTGCACAGCGGAAGCAGTTTGTCCAAAATGTTTGAATCACTTCACGAACAAGCCTCGAGAGTCAAAAACATCAAGAGATTTCACGCTCTTGGAGATTCGGGTCTGGAGCAGGATGACTACACCGAGTGCCTCAATTATTTACTCGACAGCAAAGAATCTTTCGAGGATCATTACGATTGATCACTTCATTCCAAAAAAAGAAGTCATTCATTTTAAACAAGTTTGAACAACTCACGTTTTTTACTCAAAGCCCATCGAACGATCATTACATTTATTTTTGTTACTAAATGGCAAAAACTTAATTCGCTTATGAATCGCCGAGCTCAAGTATACCATAAAAAATGAAAGTAAATTTTGCCACGTCACGAAAATAGTGAGTAAATCGAATATTTTCCAGTGAATTTTACTTTTAATGCACTTCGAATTAAAGTATTATTATTTATGTTCATTATTAAACTTTCACAACTGAACTTTCGAGATACTGAAAAACTTTCTTGTCGTTTCGGTGCCCTAATTTTTTTTATATTTATACGTTTTATACGAAATTCTGATTGTGCAACGAATCCACAAAACGCTGATAAACTTTCTGACGCCGAATAATTCAAGCATAAGATTCACGACGATGTACACTAATCGAGCTTGTATAATACTTTTAATCGGTAATGTGCGTGCTTCGAAACTCACCCAGAGAATTTTAATCCCAATGGGTTGAAGGTATAACGATGCGAGGTGGTTCGAAACGTGGGTGCGAATCGGGCGCGGCTCGGCGCTCTTCAAACTACATATGAAGATTAATTATTTGATCAATTTAATCTCGCAAATGATTAATTCGATTAAAAGAGTATTTCGAATCCATTTCTTTTTTTCATTGTTTGCAAAACGTCTCATGAGACCGAAATTCAAAAACTCGATGAAGAAACAGTAGTTTTCTGAAATAATGGCAGATACTCGATAAATAATTGAATAGCTGATAAGAATCGAATGAAAAATCTACGGTTTCTGCATATTTTTCGTAACTTTCGGAATATTACTGAAATTACACCAAAACGGGTGCCAGAAATTAGATAATCGATAACTCTGACAGAATTGCACAAAAAATTTAATGAATTGTAAGTCGATGAAGTCTGAATCCTCATTTTTATTTCGATTTCTTTGAAATTTAATTTTTAAACGCGAACAAATGTTAGAAATCGAAAAAGACATGAAAAACTACGATTTTTTATGCAATACTTCTATAAACAATTGACAGAAAAAATGGAGAAGCGATCCACGCGTTATCTTTAAGCAATAAAAATAATATATTAACGACAGATCGACTCGTTGATCGAATGGTCGAACGATGATTACAAAAACGAATGGATGTGACTTTCAATTTACAAATTCGTTTTCTACGAGGAACGTTTCACCTGTTTGGATCAAATAAATAATGGCCTGTTGAAGATCGCCTGCAATCGTAATATTAAAATTCGTAAGAATGAAATCTGGCATCGAACGTACGTGGAAATGGGAGCGCCCGGGCACACCCCAGGGTTATTAGAAACTATTTCGTATCGAACATGGTGCTGGTTAGCTCGTGTTTATCGTTCAGAAAAATTCAGTATTCACAGGAACGCGTTTGACGTTCCGTCAAACAAATTTAAACTCTCTCTCTTACATTAGATTGTTGATTTTAAAAAGAAATATAAAGTAAATCGAATCGAAAATTTTGGTCCATTGAATAACTCAAATGGGCAATAAAGTGGCCATTTTTTCTGAAGAACAGTTGGATGATTATCAGGATTGTACTTTTTTTACGCGAAAAGAAATTCTCAGGTAATTTTATTCATTTGACTAATTTTTTCAATATCAAAATCGCATCAAAGTTTAATAAATCGTTTCATTATTATCGTTTCAGAATCTTCAAACGTTTTCGCGAGATGGGAGATCCGGGTATGGTGCCACGAACCATGACGCCCCAGGAAGCTGCGAATCTGCGATTACCCACATCTTATTTAGCTCGGATACCCGAACTTAAGGTTATTCAATTATTTTTATATTATTCTACTCGAATCAACAAAAGTATCGTTTTTCATTCATGACTGTCAAATCGTTCCAAAAAATCTACCAATTAGTTACGTATTTCTAAAAAAAAAATAACGTGGAAAAAGAGATCATTTCAAAATAGACAGAAAAAATCCTTAGACTCGTGAAACCAGATTCGAAGCCTTCAAATTTCGAAGAGTTGAAAAGTTGTAATGAAAAAGAAAAAAGAAAAGAAAATTTGCATGAAAAAAAAATGTCAAAGACTGAAATAAAATACAAATAAAAACATGAATATTTGATGAAAATTTAGGAGAATCCATTCAGAGAACGTATATCTGAGGTATTTACAAATTCGGAAGCGAACGGTAGCACGGCGGAGGGCATTTGTTTCGAGGAGTTTCTCGAGATGATGTCTGTATTTTCCGAGCACGCACCGAGGGATCTAAAGGTCTTCTATGCATTCAGAATTTACGGTGAGTAAAAAGACAGGCAATTAACATACATTTCGTTTAAGGACATATGCGAACGCAGAACGATCGTTGAATTTATAAGGCGAGTAGCACAGATCCCCTGATTATTTATCGTAAGTGCGTGGGAGTCGAACTTTCTAACTCGCGAATGACGATAATGACACAAAACTGTTTGTACCTCCAACTGTATCACTTTGTCTTATAAGTACTTCGGATCATTTGCGATCGTCGATTACCTTGGATTTATATGGAGACGGAGAAACAGTGACTAACGGATTCACAATTATCTGTCAATCGTTGAGTCACTTTTCGTAACGAGAGTTTTTTTTTTTATTCAAATTATTTTCTTGCTTAAATTCATTAATTTTTTACTGAAAATTCAAAGTTATGTTTAATCGAAAAACAAAGTTAGCATTTTCAATTTATTTATTCACTAAAATTTCATCAATAAGGAAAATGTAATAATTCTCTCACCAAAGTTGAGAGAAAATAGCTGAAATCGATTATTTTTTTATTAATTCTGGAAATTTCGGAATCAATCGCACTTGACACCCATTTTTTTGTAACTTTAAATTCATTTTTTGAGAACAAAACTTTAAAGACACAAAATCAATTCAATTTCCCATTGAAAATGTTGCGAAATAATTAAAAATTATTTACGTCAATTGCAAGAAAAAAGAAAGAAAATGAAATGAGTGATTGGTCGTTCATTAAAGTGGCAAGAAAACTGATTGTAAAATATTTGTTATTTGCATAAAATAGATTTCGACGAGGACGGTGTAATTGGGACTGCAGATCTGGAGAGAACGTGTCGTCAGTTGGTTCAGTCTGGTCTCACGAGCGAGGAGATAGCAACGATCTGTCGAAAAGTTCTGGAAGAGAGTGACATTGATGGGGACGGTGTATTATCCTATCTCGAGTTCGAGCACGTCGTTACCAGGGCTTCAGATTTTTTGTCAACGTTTCACATACGTATATAAAAAAAAAAGTAAATCTAAGGTATTTCATTTGATGAATATTTCATCGATTATTACATCAGTAAAGTATCAGAAACGAAACATTGTTGAAGCTGTACAATCAGCTACACTTTTATGCTCGTAATTTTCTTCATAATTCATGCATCAAAAGTTTCAACCGTTGAAATACATTATAAATATGAATAAACATGACAAAACTTAGACGACAAAAAAATCGTACACGATCACGGAGTTCCTCGACCCGACCAACTGGTTTTTCCGCTCCGTTCAACTTCATTGTCGTGTGTATCGAGCGTTTCAAGTAAAATCTACTAAATTTCCCCATCCAGCAGAAGTTGCCCAAACTTTTTTCTTCTCTTTTAATTTTTCGTTAAATCAAAAGAAATTAATTCAATAATTACAATTTTTTTTAGCTTCTTCCAAGATAATTTCCACGTCCACTGGGATCAAAATAGCGAAATGGACGTTCGGTGTCGACGAAATAACAGATATGAGAATCGATGGCAGTTTTGTATCGCGTGAAACGTCCCATACATATCGTTTTCACTGAACGAGTGCATGGAGCACGAGTCTCTCGTAAGAGACGCTAATTTATCGTTCGTGCTTGGGTAAATTGGAATAAGGGAACGAGATGATTTACATAAATAATATCTCGCTCATATATACGTGTATATATATATATATATATATATATGTATGTGTGTACACGTGTATAATGTACTCCAGATACACGTCAGACTCGACGTAAATGAGTTTCGAGACTTCATGTCTTTCTGTTTTTTTTTCTTTTTTTTTTCAATGTTTGAGCTTCGGGGCTTCGAGTCAGAAAATTTGTCTGACGATTGACAGCGTTGGAGTGAAAAATCGTGGTTTCAAGGATTTGAATAATACAACGAATTTTTTTTTCTTCCAGAACCATTTTACAAGGAAAATAAAATATTGAAAAAATTCATAAAGCTTCGTTCCTCTTAGTTTTTGAGGATCCAATAAAGTATTACGAAACAGAAACGTTTTTTCGAAGTCTCTCGCGATGAAGAAATTACGAAAGGATAAAACAATGCCGGAGGATCGAGTCGTAAATCAGATTTGAAAAGAAACAGCCAATAATTAGAAGTTTTCATCCATTAGATAGCTCTTTCGAGTCGCGCAACAGGGACGTAACTCTCTTTCGTTGCAGTAACTTAATAATAGAGTGCTCGGCGTAAATTCAAAAAGGGTTGATGTTTGGCGAACATGAGGTCGCTTGGGACCATCGGCTTTTTCCACGTTCTTTGGGATTCCTGAACTCTCGGCGAAGCCAAACGTGTACAGAAACGATAGAATCGTGACGATCCCAGGACCCCCAGGATGATCTTCTTCCGTGTTTCAAACACGCCAGTCTGGAGCCAGGAATACGAGGCTAAACTTTATTTCTCTGTTTTGTATATTAATGGACGTATATAGTAAGAGGAGAATGCTCATAAAGAAGAAGAACAATGTTTCTGGACGATGCAACTCGACGTAAACATAATATTATCTGAAATAAGATTACAGGAAAACGCCATTTGAAAATATCCTTTTTTTTTACGACAAAATCATTCATATTTTTGTAAAAAATATTATAAAATTTCAAAAAAATTATTTACGAATTAATAGTTGAAACCAAATATTATCGTTTAACGACAGATTTCTTTTTCAGAATCACACAAATCAATTATCCGCGCACTCCAACATTTGTACTGGCCACCGAAATAATGCATCATCGAAAAAAAGTGTTACGAGTGCCGAAAAATGGATTTCGAAGAAGATTACGAAGGAAGATCGACTGTTGGATGAGCCTTGACAGGATATCGATCGTTTGAATAAAGATTGAGAAAACTTGAAAGACACAGTATGAAAGAAACAAAAGGAAAGAGGTTTAATAAAGTTTGAAGAAAAATGATGATGGAGTAGAAGCGTTGAGGCAGTTGGAGTCGTTGTCTCGGAAGATATGATACCTCTCGTATATACGCTGCATTACAGAGTACACGCGGTGAAGTTAAAAAGTGGTCGAAATTGGAGATACGATGTGCTGGGGGAAGGAGCGGTAGGGGATGAGGGGGAGGAGGAGAGAAACGAGCGAGTTGGAGGCGAAGGTGAAGGAAAGAAAGATGGAAGAAAAGAGAAAATCGGTGGATGAGGGAGAAGAAGACGAAGAAGAAGAAGAAAAAGGAGGAGAGCAGTTATAGTCGGTCCCGCGGTAACTATCCACGAGAGTCGTTGTAGCTGGAGCCCTCTTCTTCGGACCAAGGCCATCCGGTCACTTCTCTTGCCGGTTTAAGAGGTCCCCTCAGGCCCCTTGACCGCCCACCCCAACGCCACTTCTATATCGTGTGGGCTTGCTCTCTTACCATCGACTCTCTCTCTCTCTCCTTCTCTGTTTCTTCCTTTTCTTCGTTTTATCGTTTTTCTCTCTCTCTCTCTCTCTCTCTCTCTTCAGATCTTTCCTTCTCGATGTTTCTCTCCTCCGGGTTGGCTTGTTCGCCTGGTCGCTTTTGCTGACCCCTGTGGCGAGCGTGGCTCCTCTTTCCAATCGTTTCGTCACTCCTCCATTTCTTCTTCTTCTTCATCTTCGTTTTTTCTTGTCCTGGTCCAACTTCTTTCTACTTTGGCCCCTCTGCCTGGTTCTCGAAGCTTCCAGGATGCGGGGACTGCGATCCCTGGCCAAAGGGCCTCACGACTGTATGGTTAACCAGTCAAGAATACTTGTAAGCCTTCCCGACCGAGCTAAAGCCTCCCTAAACGAATGTTGGACTTTTATAAGGAGCCCGAATAAATTTAACGACTCCGATGAGAATTAGCTGGCTCTTTCGGCTTTTTTTTTAAGTTTTGTGAGTAGAAATATTATTTCGTGAAGATCAAGCACGGTGAAAAAACTTTGAGAATATTAGAAATTGGACAAACTTGTTATTTAAAAAATTCAGGCTCATAATCGAATGAAAATTCCTCCCAACATTTCTCATCGAAATCTTAAATAATCGAGCAGCATGCGAGTCAATAGAGTTTTTAAACAAAGAAATGAAAATAAAAGGCACGTGAAGAGAGTATGCACATAAGCAGCACAGTGAGAACGATGAAATGAGTATTTATACGAGGCTCTCGGTCTCTCGAACGAGAAGAAAAAGGTGGAGAGAAAATAAAGAGTCATGTCGAGAGGGTGGATGCTGTCTCGGAGAGATGCTGAACGAGCAACATTCGAAGAAGTAGGAGGACGGATTTTCAAGCCAAGTTTAACGGTCGAGCGTGGGCGAAGAGATGAGAGGGTTACCTCTCGTGGAGGCCACAACTTCGAGTCGTCGCTGAGAACGATGCCTGCGAGAGAAACAAGAAACAATGGAGAATGAGGGAGAGAGAAAAGATCATCGCGAAGCTTCTTCGACGACGCGAGATACCCGCAGATATATTAGTGAGAAATTGGACCCTCGAATGTACCTTCGAATCTCCTTTCGATCAACTTTTATCTCACTTTTTTTCCCACGATTCTACGAGTAAAAAAAATAAGAGAGTAATTTATGTTGATGAAAAACGTGTAAAAAGAAATTAGAAACTTGAAATTTTAATATAATTTTGTAATGCTCGTGATTGAATTTAAGCACTAAAAATTACAAATTTTTCTCTATACTCGTGCGATAATGACCCCAAACTTTTTTGGGCATTCGAAACATTGTTGCGAAATTCCGGCTCATTTATCACGATGGAGATTGCAGTAAATAATGGTAGGTAATGCCTACCATTATTTGAGCTTCCAATGATTCTGCGGTCGATTTGACCGCACACTCCGGTCCCTTACATTGTAGAGTTAATGCAGATAAAATTGCTGTACTCGTGATATTGCCAATTTCAGTACACTACGAACAATTTGAGCATGGGCGACGAGAGAAGTTTGGGGGATCATGCGAAATCGACTCGCAAATCGTATTCGATGCTTTCGATTGCACTGATTTTTTTCTTTCAAAATCTGTACAAATTCTTGTGGCCGAGGCAGAATTTTCAAAATGTATCATTTAAATTGTTGGAGTACATAGATTCCGTGATTCCACACAGAAAAGTCCTTTTCCATTTTTCTCTACGATGGACCGTTCATCGGATATTGAATCATTTGTGTTGCCACGCCCACTTGTTCTGACCAGCGCATCGGATTGGCTGAGACTGATTATTCGATATCTCGCAAACGGTGCATCGTAGAGAAAAATGTCCGAGAACTTTTCTCTCCAGAATTGAACGACTTAACAATATTCTAAAGAATAACCGTCATTTTTAAATTTTCTACATAATCGATGATATTTCTACCGCATCGGATTGGCTGAAACTGATTAATTGATATCTCGCGAACGACACGTCGGAGATAAAAATGTCTGAGGAATTTTCTCTTCAGAATTACGCGACCCGAAGATTGTTTCGATAATAATTGACGCTTTTTTAAGGGTCGTCCACATAATTGACGATGTTGCGTACGGAGCCACGTGTAGAGGCAGAAAAATGGGTCTCCAAAGTACACGAGTGTACATACATCGAGAAATCGGAGAGCAGTTTCTCGTGTAGCGAAATGAAGGCCATAAGCGTCCTGCATGTATTCTTACGCTCTTTTTTTCTTTTTATTTCTCTGGAGAGCTCGTTCGCCCGGCACGTTTTGCGTGAGATAAGAGTTATTTTTCGTGTTTCCTTCAATCGTGCATGCTCCCAGCTGAATTAACACACCCTGGAAGAATACTTTTGTGCTGAAAGAGCGCCGCACACGGTTCATCTCAGAAACGAATGACTGTGTATACCGAGGTGTATTTTAAGGAGACGTGGCTCGATGAGCGTGTAGGGTTTTGCGGAAGGAACAAAGAATAAAGAAAAAAAAAATACTAAATTTGCAGAGAGATGACATTTCGAGTGTGTATATCCGAGGAAGAGACGTCGAGTGTGTGTGTCTCTCTCTCTCTCTCTCTCGTCGAATAAATTGTTTGTTCAGCAACACGGCATAGTCGAAGATGATTCAAAACGAGTAACGTATTTTCGGTTTGGTCTTTGGATTCCGAGGAAAAAGTCGAAAAAGCATGAGAAAAAAAAAATAGGCCCGAGCTAATAACGTGGGAGAAGTAGTCACGATCGTGTCGAGTGTGTCAAAAAGGTAAAAGAGTTTGAGAGAGGAGAGAAAAAAAAAAGTAGTCTCGAAGAAAGCTTTCACAAAAGGAGGCCTGCGAGGAGAGGGATCTTATCGCCTCGTACACTTCCTCTATCGGTTAGTGGCGAAAGTTCGAGATGGAAAAATGATTCTTGCACGAAAGATTCGGCTCCGGGGTGAGCGTTTCGTCATCAAGGACGGACCTCGTGTGTGTGTGCGCGTGTTGCTCGCTCGCCTGGTCGATCGACAGAGAGAAGGATAAAGATAGAAGCCAGGTAATATGTGCCTCCAAGATTATTTCGATTCTCGTCCACACTGCTCGGAGAACTTGTCTCTTTTCTTTCTCCTCCCTCCCCCTCTCTCTCTTTCTCTTACTTTCTGGGCTTGAGAGCATCGAAATAACGTAGATCCCGGTGGCAACGTGGTATCCTGTGGTCCAGTGGTCAATTGGGGCCAGGTAAAGATACGAAGAAGGAGAGAAGAAGCAGAAGGAGAAAAAGAAAAAAAAAAGAAAAAAGAAGGGAGGAAAAGAAGCTGAAGAAGGCGAACGAGGAGGATGTAAAGAGCGGAATATGCTCGGAGGAGCAAGAGAGAAAAAAAAAGAAAAAAGTAACATGACAGAGACAGAGGAGAGTATATGGCGAGCGAGTCTACCCGTCGAGTTGTTCACAAGGGGGAGGAAGGGTTTCGAGAGAGAGAGAGAGAGAGAGAGAGGAGTCGTCGGTTGGCCAACGGAATGCTGCTTGACCGGCCGCTCTTCTACATCCCCCGCCTCCTCACTCTTACTCGAAGCCGAGCTAAGATCTCTCGACGTGGACCCAACGCGAGGAGAGTGCCTCACGCGCGAACGCTCAGAACTTGCCCAACCGCCGTTGGGCCTAATGGGAAGAGGGGCTCGGGCATCATTGGGGTGCTCGAATATATATTCTTTCGCTATCTCTCGGACATCTTTTCTCTTCTCTCTCTCTCTCTCTCTTGCTCTTTCTCTCCGCTCGCTTCTCAAGCAGAGAGAACCCGCGAGAGAAGAGATCTCTCTTGGACGTGAAACGCGCCGAAGCCGAGAGAGAGAGAGAGAGAAAGCCGAACGAGCAACCATTTTTAACGCCCTCTATACACGCGTTCATATATATCTGTGTCCCACAACGACCGTGGAGACTTGAACGCCTCGCAAACAAGCTTTTATACAGTACGATCGCTCGAAACTTTTCGTACATTTCGGATCGAACACGATTTTTTTAACGGCTTTTGTCACTCGTTTCATCGCGTTACGTAATTAAATATTTTTTTTATCAATCGCTGTTGAATTCGTCTATGGATATTAACAAAATGTTTGAAAGAGCTTTCTCTGCTGGACGTTCGGATGGAGAGACACGACTGTACGTGTTTCAATGGCGAAAGAGGGCAGTATGATCGAGTCGAAAAATATAGACAAAGCGGGCTTCGGATCTTCGCGTCGAAATAACGATAGTTTTATTTCTGGCAATACGTACTTATGTCTGAATACCGGTGTTTGGAGATGCATTTTTCAAAAATGTCGGTTCGATTGAGAAAATATGGGAGGAGAATTGAATTTGAGATAAAATAAAAGACTCTCGAGGCAGGGAACCATACGAGTGAATTTCCTAACCTCAAATCGTTGGGAACTTGACGAAAAGCATGTTTCCCGAGCTTGATTCAGTGCAAAAGGCTTATAATCGAGTTTAAACTCGAACGAAATTTTTTCTATTTGTGGAATTATTCGAGGTTTGTAAGAGCAATCGAGGCATATTTATTACAGCGATCGAGCAATACTGCGCGTCCGAAAAGATTCTCGTGCGCGACGTGAGAGAAGAACGGAGAAAAAAAAAACGATCGGGGACACATACACAATTTATTTACTCGATGGCATCGTGGCCAAAGACACAGTGCGTTGCTCGAGGAAACTAAAGAATACGAGGCACCATCGAGGGTGAACAAAAGCGAGAGACAGAAGAAGAGAATGAGCGATAGAGAGAGAGAGAGAGAGAGAAGGAACGAAGGAAAAAGATTGCTTATGGTTTCTCTGTGGGAATATGATCTTGACGTGAGAGCGCACAACACAAAGTTTTTAGCGTACGTCATTCTCTACCTCCTCAAGAGCCTCCTTCGAGCTTTTCAGCCGCGCATACACGCGTTCTTCTTTTATTTTTCTCCTCGCAGCCTCTCTCCTCCTCCTCCTCTTCGTGCCATCGAGATATGAACCACGAAAAATATTCTTCGAGAACATATTATGTTTTACTGCAATCACAATGGGCGAGAGAAAAAAAAAGATGAACAAGAAGACGAGAAACGCAAACGAATCTCTCGCAGCATCCACCTAAAGAAATTCTATCGAGTTAACCCTCGAAGTTTACTTCGAGCCTGAAACTCCTCGGACAAAGTTGAGACCCAAATCTACTCGAATTTTTTTTCTTCTGACGTTTCAACGCATTTTTATCAAATTTACTGTTCTTTTTCTCATTGAAAAATACTCGACGATGGATGCAGACTTTTTTTTTCGTGCTTGAACATTAATTTTTTGAAACTTGACGTCAGTTTGACAACGCCGAGATCTTCGGTAGTCGATAACAACTTGGAAGGCTTCAGGAAAGTATGAATTTCGAGAGTTTATCAAATTCTGTCACTTCCTATGTAAAACGTGATTTTTTTTTTTGTTTTTTTAGATACGATTAATGTTTCGTAGTCAAACTTCGTGATCGATGATATTTCGAGCAGAAAATACTCGATGGTAGCAAAAAGAGATGCAGAAAAAAGTTGGAGAATTGATTAATTAATACACTCGCGATCGACAGCGTCTATCCGCGACGGTGGTCTAGCTTTGCACCATTGAGAGAGCGTTTGAGTTTTGTATTTCATTCTATAACGATGTCTCAGCAATGAAAAGTCATTTCAAAAGATTTTTCTTCTCCGATAGACAGCGAAGAGGGTTTCAAAGGTTTTTGAGCGAGGGGTGAGTCGATCGAACGAATAAAACGATAATCGAAGTTTGAAAAGAATGAAAATAAATTGTAATGATCGTCTGACACTCGAAAAATCACTGTTTTCTTTTAAAATTCATGCTTCAATAAACAATCGAAAGAGAAGTGATCATTTTCGTCGCCTCGATAGTAGACGTATGCTCGATAAAAATGAATAATACGAGCGAGAAACGAATGGAGGCTGTTTAAAAATTCATTCGTGCAAATGAAATCATTTGCATCATTCGAAACTCGAAATTAATGAGTTTGGAAAGCTTTTTTGACGTTTATTTCGTTAACGGTGTTATTATTGCATTTCTCGAATAACTCACGAATTTTCGTTTCTCCAGGTTCAACGGTTTGCATACGCAGACTCATTTTCGTGCAGGACGATGCAGCGATGCGAAGAAACCAGCGCTGAGTTAATGCACCAAAGTTTTTGTTAATCTCGTGCTGCGCGCGATCCCTCGCAGATTTCCTTGCGTACTTTATTATATCTCGCCGGAGAAATACTACGTTTACCTTCCACATGCTCGTAACCTCCTTTCGCGTTTGTTTCACTCGATCTTAAGGTCTCTCTCTCTCTCTCTCTCTCTCGTGGTCCATACCTACCGCGTTTGTCTCGTACGAAAACCCGCACCGAGCAAATCTATCTTCCAAGGGCATTTATTCTCTCCGACAACACGAGAACCAAGAAAAATTCAAGTTCGTTTGAATCCTCTTGTTCGATGCTCCTTGGATCTTCGCCTAACGAGACGTTCCCACAAAACTTACCTTTTATTATTTATCCACAAAGAAATAACATTTCTTTCCTTGTGGATAAAAAAAACACACACATGAACCTGGTTTAAGGCAAAAAATTTCTTTTAATTATTCAAATGAAAAATGACGAAACATTTTTATCGATTGTCGCCAATTTCGGTGTTGAAAAATTGCAGGAAACTGGTTTGAGCCAAAATTTGTTGAAATTACTCAAGAAAAAGCTCGTTATTTTTTCTTATCTCTGAGCTTGCAAATTTCGATCGATCCAGTAATCGAAATTTGTCGTAATATCTTGATCGAAGTTGCAGTTTCGTTGCATAGAAATCTACAAAGCGGTAACGACGATTTTTTCTTGTTTTTTTTTTTTCTCTTTCGCTAAAGGGAAAAGGGATAAGGATCGATAAGAATTTGAGAGATTCGAAGGAGTGAGAAAGAGAAAAATTTATCGCGCGAGAATTATCGCAAAAGTAAAGCAGCACACAGAGGCGTCTGTTAAACCGGTGAGAGAAGACTTCTACGATCTCGAGCTCATCCCCCCCCCCCCGCTGCCCTCGAGGGGAGGTCTTTCAAACAGGCTTGTATATATTATACGTACGTACACGAGGATATGTATAAATATATACGTATATGTATGTGCTGTAAAATACAAGTAGGTCCGGAGGGAGACCGGGGGGAGGAGCAGCCTCTCCTCTCTCCATCTGCATAACCGGTAACGCGGCTATAGTCTCGCGAATAACATCCCAGGAGAGCAGGAGCTTCGCGTTATAGCGCAAAATTCACGAGGGAACTTTAGGAACGAAACAGTGCTTACGTTCACGTGTAAGCAGCTGTACATCTATGTATATACGTCGTTTTTTGTCTTTTTTTTTCTTTTCTTTTTTTTTTTCAATTTTTTTTATTACAACGATTCGATGAAGTTGACCGGTTTCGGTGTGTGCAATCGACGAAAATTTTGCAACGAGTCCCTCTGCTACGCTATCAAATTGATCGGCTTCAATGTAAAATCGTGAAATTCGTGTACACACGTGGGTACACGCGCGTGAGATTAAGGCCAATGAAGGTCGCTGTCCGATCGGAGGCACTTTGAAAACGAAAAATTTGGTTCGATGCTTGAATGGCTTTTTTGAAATTTGTAAAACTCAAAAATTCGTTGAAAAGCTTAGAAAGATGGAGATTATTTCGAGTCGATAGCTCGAATTATTTAGCGCTGAAAAAATCGCAATTCTTCGTTGATCGAAACGATTTTTTCTTCAAATTTTTTCAATTTTTCGCCGTCAAAGACAGAGTTTTTGGAATTCGTTTTTGAAATTTACGGAGCAGGTAGATCGCGAGATTCTGAAGAGAAAAGTACTCTTTCATTTTTTTCTCCGATGGACCGTTCATCGGATATCCATTAATTGGTGTAGCAACCAATCCTGTGCGGCGCTTGCCACGCCCACTTGTTCTGACCAGCGCATCGGATTGGCTGAGACTGATTATTCGATATCTCGAGAACGGTGCATCGGAGAGAAAAATGGCCAAGGACTTTTCTCTTCAGAATTGCTCGAGCCATCGATTCCTGATAGTTTTAAACAAAATTTTACCCACGCTCGGTGTCTACTCCGGACACCCTGTATCGTGGCGTTCAGAGAGTCAGAGCCGCAAAGAAGAGACTCTCTCTCGAGGAACGTTGGATGAACGAGCGAAATAGCGTAGGTGCTCGGTCGCTGCTGGGCTCAAGAGATCCGACTACCGATGACATCATCGCGGGCCCTCTCTTTGCCTCGGGAATTATTTCCCCTGGCAAAGAAGCATTGGCTCCGAGACGTCGCCGAGAACTCTGGGAAAAATGATCAAACCACGATCTCCAACATCACGAATTATTACACCTAACAGCATCTCCTATACACACATAACCCCACATGCATACTTTTTTTTCATGTTCTTAACCAAAAAAAAAATGTATAAAACGCTCGAATAGAAAAAATAATATTTAAATCAATATTTTACGGAAACAAATTTTGAATTTTTGTCTCCATATTATTATTGCTCATTAATCGATCTCTTTTCTTTCAATTTCTGTTGCGAGAACAATTCGGCACAATTTTTTTGGTTATGCGATCAAAAAATTGATTTTTCAACCAGTTTCTTAATTTTACGATTGGAATAAGGGCGGCGAATACATCACTGACGATTCTGCTTCGAGTTTCCTTCTCTCTCTACCTTTTTATTAATAATGCTTTCGTACTTTTCGAGCGTCATCGAACGTCATCGATCTTTCGACCTCGGACGTTGATTCTTCATAAATATTACTCGCGTATAACATTTAGTTACTAATCAGAGAGCCTCGACCCACGATCTTAATGTACCTCTGCTTACAAGATGTTTTTTTTTCCCCTTTTTTTCTCAACTTCCATATAAATCGATTTCTTTGAAGATGACGGTTGTTGTTGTTGTTTTTTTTTTCTTTTTCTTCGATTCTCCTACTCTTTTTATTTCGAGCACATTGAACCCAACTCGTTCGTAGCCCCCTCGCTATAATGGTGGCGAATACTATACGGAGATGCTCGTTACTTATCTAGTCGCGTGGAGACTTCAATACCGCTTGAATCGGCACAAACGCGATCCTTCTCCTCTCCCGGCCTCTCTTGCCCCGGGCACATCGAATTCTCCGCTGATCGAGAGCTCGCCGCCATCTTTCGTATTCCTTCGCCGTCTCCCTCTCTCTTTTTTTTTTTTCCTCCACAAGACTTTCCAGCTCAATCGCTTCGTCGTACGAGAATTCGTTTTTAATTAGGTTCATCATTTTTCGTTTCTTTTTTTATTCAATTTCTTTCTATGGAATTCTATTCCTTCGGACGTGCTTCAAATACTTTTTTTTCTACGAAATCATGCCAAAAATTGGCTCTTTGAATCGAAAAAAAAAAAAAAATGGCGAATTTCATTTTTTTTCGTGGATTTTCGTTATCGATCGAGTCCCGTTCGATTTGCAAAGAGAAGGAGAAAAACTTCGTGAGCATTTACTAAAATTTTCTGTAGAATTTTTATTTCATTCGTGTTCAAGACATTTTTTTTCGTTTCGAGACAAAAATTTTGCATCAAAGTTTCTCGAAAGACAAAACTCGCCGAGCTGCATGATTCGACACGAATCGCCCGATACGTGTATCTGGCCAAACGTACGAGTTACGTGGACGAGCGTACTCGAATTCGCTCGGAATCAGAATTCTGATACAACCAGACAACGATATTCTCCAACAAACAAAAAAAAAATGAAATTTGACCAAAAAAAGTTCGAAGAAAAGATCTACGATTGAGCAGCGTTTTCAAAATTTGATTTTTTTCGTCGTAAGTTTATAAGAATCAAGTGTTTTCATTTGTGAAAAAAGAAAAACGATGGAGACTCGAACGAAGTTCTCGAAATCTCATTTTTTTGTCGTAATTACATCGAAAAAATTATTTGAATAAAAAAAATTGGTAGAAAGCAAAAAATATTGATGGGAAAGAAAAAAATTTCGAAGAATTCTGTTTCGAATTGATGAATCAGTAAAATTCGATCGTATTAAAGAATTTTTTTTGAGTTACTTACCTCGAGGTGAGCAGCAGGGAGAAGAGGCTCGCTTGATGGGAGCGTCGGCGAGTCGTAACTTTGAGGGATAAAAGTGTTGAATGATTTTATTCTTCCTGCAGATTAGTCGTGGAGATTTGGATGCATGTGAGAAAAAAAAGGATTTTTCATTAACGCACATTCGTACGGAGGAACGAAAATGAGTTTTTTTTTTCGGTAGTTTAAGAGGCGCAAAGCTCTCAAACAATTCGAGGATCATTACGAGCTCACTCGGGGAAGGAGAAGACTTATTTCTTCATCTCTATCTCTCCCTCTCCTCTTTTTCAAGCGACCACCGACCACAATACGAATGGAGAAGGATTTGTCTAACTGGTTCGAAAATCTAAGAGCCATCATCATAAATTTTCCACCTTTTCAAACGAAGCCACAGGTATAACAACGTTTCAATCCCTCTTAAGAAAAAAAAAAGATTAAAAAAAAAAAAAACAGAAGGACTCTCCGTCGTGTCCAAATGCCGAGATACAAAAAAAAAAAAACAAATCGTGACTGATGAATTCCGTAACGCGCAATCCTGATTTTTTTTTCGTCGTCTCTATCCTCGAGCCGCAATTACTTGCTCGTTAATAGTGCCTTTTCAATGGCCAAAAAAAAAAAGCATGATTAGAGAATAAAAAAAGAAAAAAAAACATTCTTCGTTTTTATTTGACATTTTTTACAGCATTTTTATTAATCACAAAAAATATTTGAATATGCGTTGTTCGAACACGAAAAACTCCCGAATCCAGTGGCAATTCACATTCATTTGAGCCCTCGTGTGCTCGTGTGTCAGCACCGAGCTTGGAATGCGAGAGGAAGAAAAAAAAATCTACTAGAGGAAAAAAAAAAAGAAGTGGGCAAAGAAGAGAAGAAGAAAAAAAAACGATCTTTTCGGGCTATTGATGTGCTCCGTGCACCGGCTTTCGGGCTCCATGGAACTGTGAGAGCTATACAAGAATCACTGTGTAGGGCTTCCAAATATCCCACCTGACTGCTCGTACGGACCTGCTTTTGCTCCCCCCCTTCTCCCAGCAGACATTGTTGGGACTGCTCTGTAGTAAATCCGAGCGTGAATTCCCCTCGAATATCATGAATCTTTGTGCATCGCTATACTTACCTTGCAGTTTTTCTTAGTCTCCAAAAATTTTATTTTTTTTATTTTTATTCACCACCTTATCGCACCAAATTTATATTTCGTGTTTACGAAATTTACTCGTGGATTCGTAAACGATGGAACCTCGAGCGTTTTATTCTTACGGTTATTGTGTCAACGACGAAAAACGATTCGCGTTCGAAATTCCTGATTTATTCAATTTTTTTCAATTTATTTGTCACTTTCATAAAAATTTACAACGATGAGAAGAAAAAATCAACGAGGTTTCGATCGTTTCATGAAAAAAAATGGTATTCGTCATGAAATTTTTGTTCGCAAGAGTATTTCGAAACGAAATATTGCGAGAAAAATTGTTCGAAATTGTTTATCTAATATTAAATTATCGTTGTTTATCGAGCATTTGAATTACTAGAAAAAAAAAAAAAAGTAATCGACGTTGTAATTATTGCGAAAGTAATTAAAGCTATAAAAGTAGTGAAGAATGTGTAAGAAAAGAAAAAAAAATGAAGAAAGAGGAATGAGAGAATGACACGGAGTGGAAAGCTCGTTTTCGCTGGCACCCTAACCGACGAAATCTGCCCCTCGGTCTGTGTGAGACCGCGGGATTGTGGCCCCGATGCAAGCGAGACATCCATAAACTTAGTTCGGCGACCAGGGGGGCGCTCGGGAGACTGAAATGGAGAAGAAGCAGAAGGAGAAGGAGGGGGAAGAAGGAGAAGCGGACGAATAAGAATAAGAAGGAGAGGAAGAGGAAAAAGGTTTTCTTTTTAAAAACAGCGACGCAAGAGGGACTCGGGCAGGTGCGAGAAGCGATTTCTATGGTCCTCGCTTGGCAACGGTCCCGAAAAATCCGGTGTGTTCTTTCTTTCTTTCATTCTCCCTATTTTTCTGTCCTTTTTCTTTTTTTTTTGCCGTTGCTCTCTCTCTCTCCCCCTCTTTTTCGCGTCTTTTATTCCTTCTTCCTCGCTCTATACGTTCACATTACGAAGCCGAGATTCCAACCGCCGAAACGCCGCCCTTTTGCCTGCTTCGCAAAGATTTCTCTCGGGACTCAATAATTTTTTTTTTTCGTTATTCGCGAGAACTTCTCTCCGAATTTGTTTAATAGTGTCGCCATTTTTTGCGACTCCGGACCCTTCTCCCCCCCTCACCCTCTCGGGAGATCGAAAATTACGGTCGACAAATCGCATTTTGTAAATTTGTGGCTCGAGTGAGAAAAAAAAACGAATTCGTCGATGTTTTTTATAAAAGTTCAGTCGATTGGAGAAAAAACGGCTAAAGAGTTGCCTCGCGAAAGATAGAAAAGGTGAGTGTTGAAAGATCTCGAGGAAACGACGACGCAAGGACGATGCACGTCCGCCGGAAGTCGAAGGGCGAGGAGACGTTGCTTTCAAGGCTGCGATGCAGCACGTGACGAATTCGGATTTGGCGACAAGAAACATTTGTCGGCTTCTCAAAAACACAGTTAATTTTTTATTTTAACTTCGAAATCAACGAAAAATATTTGACTATAGAATTAAAAAAAAAAAAAAAAATTACTCGTAGTTTGCTCCACGGTTTAACGAGAAATTCGTTGCCTTCGAGGTCAGAAAAATAGAAAAAAAAAAGCAATAAAACGTCAATTAGAAATAGTCAATCATTTTCGAACTAAAATCAAATTTTGTCGTTTCATTTTCGTAAATAGTCTCGAGCGCTTTCCAAAATACCACGAACGAGCGTTTATTTCGAAGAAAAAGTTTCCGTTACCTCGAAGCTCCTCGTAATTCGACAACAATTCGTTAGAAATATGCGCGATTATACAGAATTTTGGTAAGTTCTCGAAAACAAGCTGCAAGAAAATTCAACGAACCTTCAGTTTCTCACGATCAAAAGTTTCTATCGGCTTTCCTATGACCTCCGCAATGCTCGAAATTCAAAGAACAATAACACGACTAACGACTCGTCGATCCCCCCCCCCCCTCCCCCTGCCCGCCCCGCCTCGCGCTGCTTCGCTTCCAACGTCGAAAAATTCTCTTTAATACGAAGAAACGAGTTAACGGTTATTCGCAGGTATCGAGGAATTTTCGAAAATATCGTTTTTCATGCTCGTGAGGATTAGAGTGAGTCACACGACTGCTCTCGGTCTTCGAAGAGACGTGAAACCACGAGGTCTCGATCGTGTATGCTATTTTTCTTTCTCCTTCTTTCTCTCTCTCTCTTTCTCTCTCATTCTCTCGTTCTCTTGTCTTTCTTTCTATCTCACTCAGGGAGGTCTGACCTTCGGCAGTTCCGTGTGCGTTCCCGTGGTTTGCCAAACGATCCGATGGCTTCGTACGGGTATATTATTATGGCGTAGGGTTCCCCGCTTCGTTCTAAACGTGGTTCCTGATACGCATGCGAAATTTTCATTCACCCAACGATCACGTACAGGAGAGAGGGGCCTTTTTATTTCGTAGTATAAAACACACGCACATGGCTTTATTTAAAAGAAAAAAAAAAAGAAGAAAAAAAAAATCATAATAATTTCACATTCCCCGACGAAATATATAAATATATATTTGAGTACGGGAGTGGGCGAAACGGAGATTCGTCTCGGCTTTCAACCCTGTTGGAAAATTATATCGAAAATTCACCGAGCTTAACTTTATACACACAAATTCGTACAGTCCCGTCCAAAAATAATGGGAGACTACGATTTTTTTTTATTTCGACCAATCAAAGAAGTTTGATGAACGAGAAGTTTTCGATTCGACAGATTTTTAGTAATTGGTCAAAGTTAGGTTAGTTTCGAAGCACTGGTATATAACCGCGAAATGATATTGTTTCACTTGTGTTTTGAATCTCACTGTATATACGGGGGAGAATACGAATTTTTTCGTGGTCATGCCTCGGAGAATCGGCGAGAAATTCTTTTTCGGCAAAGCGAATTCGTTTTCGGTTCTCCCCTCGCGCGATCCTGCTCGCACGCACACGCCTAAAAACCCGCATTTACGCACATATACAAGGGAAAAACGAGGAGGATGAGAGGAGGGCAAAATAGGAGGCGCGACCGAAGAGAAACGAAAAGAATATAGAAAGCGAGATTGTGCGTGTGTGTGTGGGGGAGGGGGGGGGGAGCGCACAATGGTCAAGAACGAAGAAGGGAGGCCAAGAAAACAAGAAGCGTAAGGAACCACGGTGAGTCGAATATGTACAATGTCTGTATACGCCTGTATAAGTTTACGAAGAAGAAAATTTACGAATAATGCAGAGAAAATGCAATTTGAAGAAGCGCCATAAACGCTGAAAGATTGCATCGTCAAAGATTTACGTCGAGAAAATAAAAAAAAATTAACGATTTCATCGTTTCAAGTTCCGCACGAAATACGGAACGTTCCAAATTGAAAGAGGTTATGAATTTGTTCGAAACACTGATATTGTCGATTTTGTTTTGTTTTTTTCACACCAACAATATGTATATGCAAACGAACATGTTTCCCTGCAATCGTTGGTTCGCTACTGGACTTCGAAATCCTCCAGAGATTGAGTAATTTTTCGACCGTTTGAATAATCGACGTTGCAAATATCTCAAAATAATAGGTTACAAAAGTAAGCAAGGAAAACGATTTTTTTTTTCACAATTTCGAGGTAGGCTAACCCCGAAAGAATTAAGAATCGTTACGTTAGATTTTTTCCCCCCTCCCTGCCTCTTAAGACCCGACTGGAATGCGACCGTTTTTTTTTTTTTTCGTTACTTCTTTTCTCCGTGGGTCCCTTTTCCTACGCTATTTCGTGTTTCTTTTTTCACCTTTATATCTCGTCCTCACCGCTACATCACTTCGTGTATAATACTCGTCTTTTTTTCTTACATCGGGTGTCCCGAAAGTCGTTTTAATCGACACTGGAGAATCGAATTCGAATTTTGACAAGTTTTTGAGAAAATACTCTTTTTTTTTCGAAATCGACAAACCGTTCTATATCGTTCAACCGCTGCTCAATTTTCGGTCGACAACGATCCTTCATTTCTACTAAAATTTTCAGATTTTGAGAATCTCCGAAAAAAAAAATTGTAAATTATTCAAACGCAGCCATTATCTCGGCTGCGTTTTCCTCTGAAATAACCGTTGACAGTTACCTGAATCTACACGAGAAAATATTTTTCCAGAACGAAAGTAAATTACCTCGACTTAACAACGGCTTAAAAGCTTTGAGTTGAGCCTTTTTCGTTATTAAAGATCCGGAAGATTAAAATGGCATTGAATATCTGTCAGAAATAAAACGAATAAGAACCTTTTCTGCTCGCAATGCCGTGACTCATCAGGTCTGACAGTTGGAATTTTAGCCACGATTTTTCGGACTCCCTGTACATGAGCGAATGCATATATACGAACACCTATGGGTGAATATCTATATTTATGTGTGAGTATCTAGCTGACGAGTTCTCTCGCAGCCTCCTCTCGTGGGCTCTCAGGTAATCTGGCTTCGTCCCTGTGCGTCCGGTCGAACAGCCTCGATCGCTGCTCTCTTCTCCCTCTCGGTACCGCGAGAGAGAGAGAGAGAGAGGAGCAGTGAGACTCGACGTCGCGGTGAGGAGGGAAGGGTGGATGGGGGGGGAAGTAGGACCGTGGAGTCGTCGAGGATCGCGAATAAGAGAGCGGGAGAGAGAAAAGGAAGGATCCAGAAGCGAGGTAAAGCGAGACGACGGCGTCTCGCGACGGGCCCGAGGCCCTACGGCGGATAGTAACTGAAATTAAGGGTAGGGAGAGGCTCGAAGTACCGATCGAGCCTAAAGGAGAGCTCGCATTCGTATAATATATATATTTATGAGTTTACGTTTTTATCTATTTATTCACGCGCTTGAGTATTTGTTAATAAATAAAAGAATATTTGTGTGTGAAATAAAAAGATATTCAGTGGCGCGTATATTTTCTCCTAAAGTTATAATCGCGATGAGACTCGACGCGCGCGCGCATACACGCGCGGAGCTGCTGCCTCGAAGAACAATAAAATTTGAGATTATTGGCTTATATCGTACGGTTTGATTCGAAAAGATGCAGGAATCGCGTCAAAATGAGTTTTCTTTTTTCTTTAAACGTGTAAAATTTGAGGTTAAAATGAATCTCGGCGATGTTGAATCGAAAGAAAAAAATGTTGAAAGATTTTAGGCGTAATGTAACCTCAAAATTTGGAAAGGCGGGACGAGAGTAAGAAATTGATACCTCTCGGAGGTTTTGGAATCAGGTAGTGAAGGTAAGAATCGTGTGCGGGAGGCAAGCTTTTCGATGAGGAAGAGAAAAAAAATGAGATTAAGAAAAGGAGGATGGAAAGGCGAAGAAATATACGAAGTAGAGAAGAATAGTGGAGGAACACGAAGAAGAAGAAGGAGTAGAACGGGAGGACCAAGAAGGATAAGACGAAAAGAACGAAGAGTCGTTCGGTAGAAGAGAGGGGCGAGGGAGGGGAGGGGGGGGAGAGAAGAATTATAACGAAGCTTTGCTCCGATCGGAGGCCTCGATGACGTCACGAGCGTCGTGTTCGAACGGGCCAATGGGCGATGCGCTTGGACGACGAGAGTCTCGAAAAAGCGGAGAGGGGAGAGCCACGAGGGGGACAGCGCGAAAGGTGTGCGTGACCCCGGTATCGAATGAGCCGGGGCGCGGGGCCAGTTTCTCAGTGAGTGCGGTAGTAATCTCATCTACGGCCGCGCGCGGAACCCGTCACTACTCTATTCCCCAGGTGTAAACCTCCTCTGTGCTTTTACCATCGCCTCGAACAATCATCATCTTACAACTTTCCATCAGTATTCAACTTTATTCTTAACGTTATTTTACTTCGACATTGTTTCCTGAGATATATATTTTTTTATTAGCCTAATTAAATAAATTACGACCGAATATTCAACGAATGCAGAAGAAACAAACGACGACGATTAATGTACACGGCGTTAATTATCTTCGAGCGCCAAGGGAACGTGAAGTTTTTTTCCGACCCGAAAACCAAGAACAAAAAGAAATCACACCCGAACCAGGTACGTTTGTCATAATTTTTTTTCTCATATTTCTTTTGAGACTGATGAAATGTATTTTTTATCAAAATTACCGGAAGCGCGTATCGAAAGTTCTTGCAATAGCACGCGACTCGACGAAATTGCGCGGGAGAATTTTCTCAATCTCGCCTACAAACGTCGTGTACCCAAGTAACGATTTTTTGGCTATTCGATTTTCGAACTCGACTCAAATTCCGTTATTCGCCTATCAAGAGAGTTTTTCTCTTCAAATTTCTCGAGCAAAAAACGTTCAATTCACTTTCTTCGAAATTTAAATCAATTTTTCACTTCAACATGATAGAACCCAATATCAATTTGTTCAAATTACACTTCCGGCCTGTCGAAATCTCTCAATAGCTACAACCAGAATATTGTTTATCGAAATTTTTTTCAAAGAAAATTAAAATATTTCTGGAAAACAAAAGTCTTCGAAAAAAAGATCGAGCGTTTCGTTCTCTGTTCGCCCTCGACCTTCGACGATCGGTCTTCGCCCCCTTCACCCACTACACGTCGGTATACAAGGTATTTCTTCCTGCGATAGAAAAAAATAAAAAATAAAAGAAAAAAAAACGCGCGCGCCTCGATGGGATTAAGTTCCCACGTACGAACCGGAAAAGCCTCGCTAAACACACTCGCTCAATTCACAGGCGCACCGACAGGCACGTACACGTAAATCTAGGTGTAAGAGTGTTTTCTATACGATAAAAGTACGTAACGAAGTATATCTAACGTAGAGCGTCGTACTTTCCATCAGAGATCGTACGTCGTCGCCACGCTTCGGTGTCCATCTTACCATTTTTAGCGTGCGAATTTCCACAGGCTCTCATAGCAACAGATTATACGTGTGCGTGTGTGTGTGAGTACGAATGTGTTTATTGGTGCGTATGAGTGTGTGTGTGTGTTTGGCAGCGTGCGGTTTTTGTACCGAGACGCGGCACGGGGAAAGGCAAAAAGACATCGGCGCGGTGGAGTGGGAGGCGGAAAGGAGGGGGGGGGGGGGAGCGCTTCTTGTATGCCTCACGTATTTGCGCGCCAACGCGGGCGCGCATGGAAATCGTGAGCGTCAACGGCCACGTTCTTCGTGCTTGGAATTTCCTTAATGTTAAAATATTTCGCCTCGATTCTCGTCCCTCCCTGCGTGCAACGATCTGTTGCTTCGTTCCAATAAAAAAATTTGCCATTTTTTTTTTTCTTCGATTTTTGTGCCAAGCGACTGGTTCTTTTCGGTCGTAATCGAGTCGAATAATAATTTTTGGCTGTACTTGGTGAGAAAGGAAATTTTTCGAGTCGATTCTTTCAATTTACCGCCAAATGTCCGCCATTTCGAAACTCTTTTGGGCTTTGCAAAATGGCCGGACCTTTGAGGAGTCTCTGCGACCACGTGGCACAGCTCGAAAGATTCGATAATAAAATTGAAAATTTTGAAAAGTTTCGTCATTTTAAAAAAATTTTTTTCTCAAATTTGTATCGAAGCGAATAAAACGAAATGGAAAATAATCGAATTATAATATGCTCGACGACGATTCAATGAGACGGAAATATTCATTCTTGACAAACTCAAACGCAAACATTGCGTCAATTGATTAAATATTTTATTTTTTTATTTATTTTTTTTTTTATCGATTAGACGAGGTCGTATTCATGAACAAATGAAATTTAATTGCAGGTTCGAATTTACAGTGCAAATTCAATGTCGCTGAAGAATAAATAATCCACAAGTGTCGACACTTTATTGAAGATAAATTTAATTGTTTTCACCGGCCCTCTCTCTCGCTCCCCCCCCCTACCCTCTCTATTGTATCTCGAGTCGAAGATAACCGTCGTCGAATATTTCTTTGTTCACGTACATTGATGTATCTAGAAAAGAAAAAAAAAAACAGTCGTTACAACATTTTGACGTTCGTGAAACCCCGGAATTTGAGGAATTATTAAACAAAATATTAAACTTTGTTGAATAAAATTTAAATAAATTTTCCCTGATAAATAAAAGAGAAACCAAACCCCACAAGAATCGTGTTCACTATAAAATCGGCAATTTTTTTAATTTTCTAATGAAAAAGTTTGGTCAAGAGACTCAATAGAATTCAATAGAAAAATGAAATTTCTAGCAAGCCACACATTATCAGTTTTTTTTTTCTCGAAGTGACTAGAAATTAAATAATGTGTGTAGTAGAGTATCCGCGGTTTGTGTTGATAGCACAAGGTCACCAGGCGTGACGATTATCTATCTCGAGACTTTTGGAAGAGTCTCTTGTACAAATATTTTTTCAAAATTTTCAAAACAGATAATCGCTTGTGTCAGCCACACCGAAACGCTCTGTTTGCCTCACTTTTGGTGAGACTCTTCAGTGAAACACGTGTTTCGTTGAAGTTAATGAAAAATATATTTTAAAATTGACTCAAGTTTCGTTCACTTATCCCCGAGTAAATAACTCATGTAAATAAGTCCTGAGAGGAAAGAAAAACTTATGAATAAAAAAATAAAATGAAAATGAAAGAAAAAAATGAATAAAGTTTGCCATTCGTTCGTTCATAATATCGCTCGCTGTCTCTCCGCTGCGGGCCAACTCGTCTGTAAATGCTCTTCGGATACATTCTTATCATTTTTATCGCAATTCAAACTCTATACCGGCTCGAGTTATCATACGAACACATTGTATTAGTGACGGTTCAGTTCCATTAATGCTTAGGTAGATTTCTTGACGAGGAAAAAAAAAAAAAAAAGAAAAAGAGAAAAAAAAAATACTGAGACGAATACGAGTGAGATAAGTAGAAAGAAAACTATCGAAATTTCATCGATCTCGAATAAAACGAGGAAAAAGAATGAATAAAAATAATATTTTTCAATTCTCGTGCTGGCTGCAAGGAAAAAGAGAGGCATCGAGAATGGAAAACTGTTTCAATCGATAAAAACTTGAATAAAATCAATCGAAGGAATGGAAATGAAATTGTTGAACAAAAAAAATGAAATAAATATCCAAATTTCGTTTATTTTCTTTGACTATTCTTCATTGATTTAATGGAAAATTAGTGAAAAAGACGAAACAAAACTCATTTATTTATTTCTTAAACACGAACGAATAGTCTCGTGTAATTTTAAATAATCACTGACGTCAGGAAAAGACGTCAGAAAATGCTGCACAATTTCCAAAATTGTATGAATATCGCGTGATAAATCGAAGAGTCAACATAAATGTGGCACCACCACCACCGAGGATTTTTCCTCGTTCTCTCATCTCTCACGAAATTCATTATTACCGAAACGTGTCACGAGCCATTCTGTTTAAACACGAAGATGTTCACTACGACCAGAATTATTCTAATTCGTCATGCAAACTGGCCAATTATCGAGCTCGAAATTCTGCGTCGATTCTGACGATCAAAAAATCTCCCATTTTCGCAGAGTAACAACAAATAAAAAAACGTTTATTCATAACTTTTTTCAAGGAGATTGAATTCGAACGATCAGCGAATGACCCAATTGTGTGTTGGTGAAAAAAATGGATACGAATTAAAAAATTTTCGCTGTTTTTATCTGATTTGCAAATAAATCTTACAAGTTCGACGATTAATTACGTTGACATTTTGATCGTTCGCCACAAGAAATATCCGGCGACTATCTCGAACTGGACAAACTACCGTTTTTATCACATTTTTTTAACGTATATTTATTCGCTGTTTTCCGGTTTCGATCATTTTTTCGACTCTGACACATTCAGCTTCGAGTCTAGAGCTTGACAATTTTTTTTTTTATACTTTTTATTTTTTTTTTATGACTCACCATACGCGTCAATAATCGTTGAGATAATGCAATTTGCAAATTGGTCAAAACTTGCAACAGCCACAGGAATGCGAGGATCGTTGAAACGGATAATGGTTTCGGAGAACGTCACGCAACGGGATGATGATTTAAAAAAGTGACGAATAAAAAAAGAGCGAATAAGCGTTTTTTTTTTCTCGAACGATTAACAATTTTTTTTCGTGTTTTTAAGCATAAAAATGGAGAGAGAGAGAGAGAGAGAGAGAGAGAAAGAAAAAAGTGAGGGACGAAACGAAAAGCAAAAACGCTTTCATAGTAGACGTTTAATTAAAATCCATTCGGGTTATTTGAATATTCATGAATATTCAATAAGTTCCAGTTTTTTTTTTTTTTTTTTTTTTTTTTTTAGAATTTGCTCCGAGCTCGTAAACAGGCGCAGAATTTTTTTGACTTTTTTTTTTCATTAAGATTTTTTGGTGGAGCTGCCTCGAAAGGCGATTAAACGAGTCGACGTTTTTTTTCTTTTCTTCTCGAACTTGAAATAAGCCAACAATCACGATCGTATATAATCGTCGTTAAGTTCAACGAATAAAGTGACGCCTGAGACTGTACCGGGAAAATAGAAAATGAGCTCAACGATTAACGTTCTTATTATTCTCAGTTTTTGGATGATTTTCTTTTTCAAAGAATTCATTTGATCTCATGAATCATGAAATCTGATTCAGACTCGTGTTGTTTTTTTTTTTTTGTTCCTCGAGTATCTCTCGATCGAGTATCCGACGTTTCGTGTGCTAAAATCTTTTAAAACCTCATTATTTTTTTCAACGAACGTTCGTCTGGCTACTTTGGATCTTCGAAAAACGACAAGTGGATTTCAACATCCGGGTTTTATTATTTTGCAGATTTCTCCGATGATCGGATGACTCAATGAATATTTTTTTTTTTTCCTCTCTGTATTTTGAGATTTACGTCACTGTTCTCCAATATTTTTCACAGCAATTATCGTCTCTATTTTCATCGAGCAATATTCGTTGATAAAATAATAAAAAATAAGTCGAAAGAAATTGAAAAAAAAAAAAATTTTCAAATATTTTTATTTCGCGTCATTTCATCATGAAAAAATTATTATTTCGAAGTATAATCGAACAGAAACGATTGAGCAAAGTAGCCCGATTTATCGAAATTATTTCGTAGAAATAACGAAATTTCAGTTTAAATTCAAAGGTCAACTTTATTTTGGCAAATCAATCGAAAATCATAGGTTACTTCGATGATGATAGAGAGCGAGAGAGAGAGAGAGAGTAGAGTGTCGAATTTAGGTATATATTTTGAAATTTCGAGGAAACTTCAGGTCGAATATATTCGGAGAACTGTTTCGAGATCACTTCAAGGGCCTGTAGGTTCGGTCTCAACAACAACAGCAAAAAAAAAAAGAAGTTTTACGGTCGAGAAACTATTTTCTTTCTTACGTATAGGGTACGTCGTCGAGAGACCGATGCTTAAGAATTTAACGATCGAGGAGAGTGTCCCTTTTTGAAATTTCACTCCAATACTCTACTAACCGTTAGGCCAAAGGATCCGCAATATAAAAAGGGGTTAGGGAGCCTTCTGGGGGGTGGAGGGGGGGGGGGGATTCGAAAGATTTCTGAGAACGAACCCAAAGCCTCTTTTCAGGTAAATTTTATACCTGTGGCAATTTAAAACTGAACCATCGCAAGCCCCCCGAATTTCTGTGCAGGAAATAAAAATATGTTCTACGATTTGACGAAAGATCTGAAAACAGATTTTTTCGAAGAAACAAAATTTCTATTCAATATTCTCAGAAATTCGATTCTCATAAATGTAAAAAAAAAAAAAAACGAATTTCCTTACTCGAAATCAAAGTCGTTTCTGATACCGCGAGATTCACAACTTTCTCCAAATAAATGAACACGTCGTTCTCGTTACGAAACGCGTTGGTAAATATATAAATGTACGTATGAAAAAGCAAAGCGGCGGTGGTGGCCCTCTCTGTTGGCAAGTATAAGGCCGCGCTTGTGTCAGTCGTGGGGAACCACCGCGACCCAGTAAGCCAGCTCTCGTTGTCCGGTTTCAAAGACCCCAAGCTCTGTACACACATGTGGCATATACATATAGCGCGTGTAATAAATAAAAATTGATACAGAAATATCTGTGGAAAGTTACGTTGCTTCGTTATATATACCTATATATGCGTATAGTAACAAAGCCTCGGCTAGTTTAATGCTCGAAAGTAAAAGTGCTAGTCCTCGTAACCGTTGATTCGAGTGTCTGGGAGCTCGGCTATTCGCACACGTAATAATAATAATAATAAATATAAATCAAGTTTATCGAGCGTGCTAAGTTTTATTTTCAGTTTTTTTTGTTGTCAAACTCGTAAAAATATGGTTGTAAATACTCGAATCTCTCGAGTGAACGCTCGTGAGAGCGATTTTATTGAGTCGTTAGAAGATTTCATTGATGGAATTAAAGTTTTTTTGCTTTTCCTGTCAATTATTGCATTCGCTGTCAAAACGATGGGAAAAATCTGCCGAAAGGATCGATTCTGCTTTCAATTCGAGGAATTTTGTCGTCGTATATATTTTATAATTACTCAAATTTTCATCGAAATTAATCGTAACGTGGAAGCGTTTGAAAGTAATCACAAAATATACACCCCTCTCGAGTCTCCCCTCCGATTATAAACTTCCAACGAAAAGTCCCCACAGATAAGAGAGGTCAGGATGACACGTGTGTTACAATTCTAACTTTGGCTCGTTCGCTCTCGAGAGGGGGTCGCTCCTCCGCACATTTCTTTATTCGTAGCTTCGCTACAGATCGTGACCTGAGCTGGTTTTTTCTTCTTTTTTATCTGAGAACCTCGTCTATCGGCAGCAACGTTTTTTTTTTTTCGTTGCTAAATATTGAAATTCGATCGATCATTTAAAAAAAGTAAAATTGCTCATTTCCCCAACACGAAAAATTCAAATAATTCACGTATTCATGTTACAATTCGATAATTTCGAGGGTTTTGTATATTACAATTGAAAGTACAAACGAATCGTAAACCTTTAGATTCAATAAAAAAAATATTAATTTTTGCCATTTTCTCTGTGAACCTACGACATATTTATAAATTTTACGACAATTATTTGCATTTCAATATCCGGATAAAAATGGTGTAAAACATAAATTTCTCGATAATTCGTAATTATTTTATCGATATCAACTGTCATTGAGAGTCGACGAATGAAATACTTAACACATGAAATGATAATTCGCTTCGAATGTTGAGTGAAAGTATAACATTGAAAGGATTCGAGACAAACGTCAAGCTAAATTCGTCAGCACATAGTTCACAGTGTCCAATTATTCCAGGACAGTGGGTGCGAATAAATAAATTAAAGAAATATGTAACAAAGGATAATATCGAGTTACCGGAATAACGAGTATTGTCATCGGTCGATATTGAAGTGTCGAAGAAACACGAGGGCCAAACAGAAAGAAAGAAGAAAAAAGAAAAGAAGAAGAAGAGAGAGAGAGAGAGAGAGAACTTGTTCCGTAGTGCGTGTATTATATCGTACACAGGCGCTCGACTTTCACTTTGAAATGTCAACGGTTGTGTCTCACTTTTCATGCTCACCCAAGAATCCCGCATATCAATCAATTTCTCTCGTATATGGTCATGCTGGCAATTTCGGTTGTATATTCGCGCACACACAAATACGACAGAATCTTTGTATAGGAGCTTATAAACGTGTAGAATATATATTTAAACGTACGTAGACATAAAACCGGTGTGTATCCGACAAAGGAAACCGTTGTATAAACGTTTCGTATTCTCTCGTGTTCCAGGTGTGCCACGTGGAAAGAAAAAAGGAGCAGTGAAGAACGACCTCGTGTTTTGTAACAGTCTTGGCCGAGAGGGACGTTCAACGGAAAGCAACGAAAAAAAAAAAAAGAAACAAAAATGAACGTTTGTACATTCGGGGATAGATATATTTGACCTCAAATCGAGAGCTGGAAAAAACGATACTTTGAAGAATCTCGCTGAACAAATTTGCCAACGGACGAGAGAAACACAAAGGGGGAATAAACGGAGAGACGATTATTCGACGTTCGGTTATCAAATTCTCTATCAGAAAGCTTCGTACCGATTGGAAATTTAAACGGAATTTATTGTATTCTTGGAATGCGAAATTTTTCATGTTTACGCCAAGTTCAGTGGAAATATACTGAATAAATCGTCAATTTTTCAAATTCAAATACTCGCAAACGTCAAAAATTCATGAATTTTATTACGAAATTATTTCAAATTATATGAATTCGCTTTATTCACTCGATCTGAAATTAACGAACTCGTGATCATCGATTAAATCCATTTTTTTTTTTCCATTTGTCATTACGTTAAAAATTTTCTTTCTTGCTACCTTTAGATAATCTGACTCGCTGGAACAGACAAGGAGGAGAGACTCGGGATACAAGAAGAGGATCTTGGCGCGGACATTTTCTTTGGTTATCTAGCTGTATGAGTATTATTCGACATCATAAAGCTAGGTTACCGGAGTTAAGCTCCTCGCCATATCAACTGCCAGTGATCAAGATCTACGTCGATCTGTTAAGCCCTCGAAGGAAAACTGCACGTTTATCGTCGTTGTGAATCATTGAAAAAATTTCGAACATCCAAAAATTCATAATTTCTCAGATAATTCGTCGTTTTATGATTCTCGATGCTGCTCCGACCAGAACGACATTGAATCTGTGGAGAAAAAAAAGAAAACTAAAATAAAAATACGAAAAAAACCTCTCGAATTGGATTCCAGCATAAAATACTGGAATTTTAATAAGCGCATGTAAAAAAAAAAAAACCTCCAGTGAGATTTAACGCTAGATATGTCCGAAGAATTCCGTTCTAAATGGGTATGATAAGAATTTGGAATAAATAAGTGAGTGCGATAAAAAAAAAAAAAAAAGGCGGATGAATTAATTCAGATCAATTAACGAGTTCCTGTGTGTTTCTCGATTGTTGAGCCCCCACGACTTCCACCGAATCTTCTATTTTTTTTTCTCTCTTCTTTCTTCATTCTTTCCAGGTGAAGACTCGATGCGTGACGAACCAGACATACGTTTCCCACAATAAAGAGAGAAACGTCTTAGTTAGTTACGTTTACCAAGTTGCAACCTCCACGAACGAACGCGGGTCACACTATGAATATGCAACCGAAAGGGTTATTGTGGAAACGAGACGAAGAGACGACTTTCGTCCCTTCACGCTGGGTTAACCGAGGAAAACCCCGGGAGATTAGGGAGCCGTGAATCCTTTGAGGAATGAAGATTCTTTTATATTCGATAAAACTTCGTTTACGACGAGAGCAGCTGCGCCACATTTTGCTATTCTTTAACCAGCCCATAATAGGCTCAGTTATTGTCATTTTTTCGTATCGATATATTTTTTATCTGTTCAAACAACTCTTCGTATTTATTTTGAGAAACAAGCTCTTGTCGATGGAATTGAAGAACGGGGAAGAAAAAAAAACGAATTTAATTCTTCTTGGGGTGAAAAACCAATTGAAAATTCTTCAAATTCAAGGAAATGTCAAACTGTTTGAAAAGCTTTTGAATATTGATAAACGAAATAATTGAAAAAATTGAATGATACACGATTGTTCATAATAGGATATTGCTACATTTTTTTGTATGTTGAAACAATTATTTTTTATGGTACTTCTTCGCGTAGACAAATTTTATTCGCTTATTATTGTTTATTGTAATGTGTTTTGTTGTTGATAGACTATAATAAAATAGGGTTATTTTTTAACAAATCTTCTCTATGCTTATGCTTTATTTCCTTTTCCTTCGATCCCTCTTTCCAAACAGAGAATATCAATTTCATCGATTCTATAAATATAATATTTCCGTATTAACAAGACCTTTGGAATTCATTAGTATTTTGTTTTTGTAACGGTCTAATGCGTACCAAATTTATTTCTCGAAACGATAAAACGATTTTAAAGTAGATGATAAAAATGTATCACTTGAAATTCTAATGAGAAAATCAAAACGTTTTATGTTAAATTGTTCAGTTTTTTCTTTTTTATTTCCACGTCGAAATGATGCGAGCAAATTATTGGACTCGATACAAACCAAATAAAATTTCAATCCGGTAAATCAATGCTCGCTGTTATCTTGGCGCAATAAAATGAGTTATTTGAATAGTTTTAAAGTAATTAATTCTATTTTATCGTTTTACGGAGACACGAATTTTCACGAAATCTCATTTCACTTTGAGGTGCTGGAAAAACATTTACGAAATAATGGTCGAAGCCCAGAGAGTACAGTAGTCCAATACCAACGACTGTAAATCGAGTTTTTTTGAAAATTGCATAAAGGCTGACAGTTTACGTGAAACAGAAGAAAAACAATAAAAAATACTGTTTTTATATAACGATTAACGAAACCGCGATCCGAATTGTGCGAGTGGCGCTCAAGCGCACTCTGTCAAACGACACAGAACTTTTGGAGGTTAACAGTATTAAAAATCAACTGTGGATAAAATGGCACGATCGATATAGCGAATTTGTGCAATACCGATCACACGTTTCAATGCTTTCGAATTAGTATCATAATTGGTCACGAAGGCGCCACTTATCGGGAGAGTTTCTCCTGTTGCAGAGATAAACTCGAGAAAAGAAATACGAACGTGACTAATTCGCCGGAGGATAAATGCTGATCGATTTTTCTAGTCACGCGTGACTCAGTTATCGCACAGCTTTATTTTTCGTTCGATTTTTCTGGATAACAATTCATTATGATTTAGCGCGAATGCGTTTTTTGCGAAAATCTAAAAATTTTACCGACTGCCAACTCGATCGATCCACATGAGGCAAAACGGTGCGCGTTTTGGTGTCGACCAAACATTTACGGGGTCGACCTAAATGCTGCAACTGATCAATAACCGATGCAAAGTACGAGATTGCTGCACATTCATGTTGCGTGTGCGAAAAAGACCTCGATGAGTTGTAAAAATAAAATTTTGCATATATCCGTACCCACGTCCCTTCCCTCCCCCACCCCCTTCGCCAGCTGGACCTAGTTGCGAAGATGCGAGAGTGATTCGTAGAAATTTCCGGAATCCCGAAATGCCGGCAAGACGACCCACCCGCCTTTCGATCTTCGCATGTATATAAATGCGAGAATCTTCCAAAAACAATAGAAATCCTGATGGAAACGATGCTTTCATAAAATAATCGAACTTTTAATTTTCGAAAGATTCACATTTTCTTTGATCATCTGATAATACACGTAGTTTAATCGAATGAATATTGAAAAAAAAATCATCCTACACATATACATACATCCAAACGCGAAACTGTATAAAAATGTGGAGAAAAGGGATTAATTCTTTTTGTAAATATCTCCAAGGATGAAGAATAATTACAATGATTTCTCAGAATAACCCAATTTTGTATAATTTTTTTTATTGAATAGAAAATTTGAAAAAGATTCGTAGCGGGTATCGAGGCATTGTTCAAGAATGTTCGGGAGGCTTCCAGAAAACCGAACGCGGCCTTAACAAACGACGGAAGTACACAAAAATCATAAGAGCGACCGAACGATTATTACGAAAACATTGCAGCAATGCTTATTTATAAAGCATACGATGTTCATCTAGTTAGATTTTTCTAGAAACTCTTGTTTATTTATAAAAATAAATGCAAATCGTAGTGTCGTTGTTGAGACGTTGTTTAATGTGAATTTGACCGGAAGTGACAGACTGTCGGAGCTAGGAAAGTTCGAGAAGCTTCTGGAACATTCTACGAACTGCGAGGATATATAAGCGAGTGAATCTCCCCCGGCGCGCCATATTACCAATATTACTGAGAGACTGCGGATCGTACCGCTAAAACATAACCCCACGAGCGAATTTTTTTTCACAAATCGCGTTTGAAGAGAGACACGGTCAAGGTAAGTGTCTCAAATCGTGTGTGCATTTTTTTAACAAATCCAGTGCTAATTCTTCATTATCATTTCGTTTTGGTTCATCGGTCGTTTTTTAAATTATTTTTTACGAAATTTCGGATTTTATGATGTTCGCGCGCCGCGTGTGCGTCAAAGCCCTCGTGAAATCTTCTCGAACATTCTTTGTGAATTTCTGTGATAGTACGATACGACATCAAATATGAAATATATTTCCAATATTTGCAAATCGTTCTTAGCCTTTCACAATTTTTGTTGATCGGAGAAATTTTTTTTTTCTTTTGTTATAAAACAAAAACTGGACGCGCGTGACTATGTCGTTGACTCATTTCTCGAAGTTTCTATACAATTGATGAGTTTTATAATGATTCAACCGGGATTTTTTCTCAACACGATCTCGTGATTTTCGTTCAAATTAATATCGTTTTTTTGACCACGCATTTATTCAATTTTTTTCTATCCCAATCGTGATTTTACGTACGAAGATTTCGGCGGTGTCCATTTTATTTTTCGTCCATGATTTTTCGGTCGCTTAGAGTATTTTTTTTTTTTGTAGACTATTTGAAATTGAATTGTCGTTATTCCCATTACTTTTCAATGATCCATCTAAATTGAAATTTGTTGCTTGAATTTCTGTTAGTTTTCTCGACAGCCAGTTTTTGTGAGATTAAGCTCGAACAAATAATTTTTGCGTAATTACTTGGTGGCCGATTTCCGGGAAATTCGAATGCTCGTTATATCGATCGTAGAATTTTTTTCTCTTTTGAAATCGATAACTTTTTTACCTTTTGAGAATTTTCTTTGTCTATTTAATTCAATTATGAATCATTTTTCAAAATGACAGGTGACAAATAAACTTATTTGTTTCACGTATTTTCTTTATGCCGATGTGGAATCCTATGGAATATTGAAACAAAACAACTGTAGATAAATTTGAATTTTTGATATGAAAATTTGAATTGTTCTTTGAGTCTAAATTCGGAATTTCGAATTTCAGATGCCTGAGCAAATGGAGACCGGTTCCGGTGAGGTGGAGACGTTTGCCTTCCAGGCGGAGATAGCACAGTTGATGTCATTGATCATCAACACGTTCTATTCCAACAAGGAGATCTTTCTTAGAGAGTTGATCTCAAATTCGTGCGACGCTCTCGACAAGATACGTTACGAGTCTCTGACAGATCCGTCGAAGTTGGACACCGGAAAGGATCTGTACATAAAGATAATACCGAACAAGAACGACGGTACATTGACGATAATTGACACTGGTATTGGTATGACGAAGGCTGACCTCGTAAACAATTTGGGAACGATTGCCAAGTCCGGAACAAAAGCGTTCATGGAAGCGCTGCAAGCGGGAGCCGATATTTCGATGATCGGTCAATTTGGTGTTGGTTTCTACTCCGCTTACTTGGTGGCCGATCGAGTGACTGTAACATCCAAGCACAATGACGACGAGCAATATTTGTGGGAGTCGAGCGCCGGAGGTTCTTTCACTGTTAGATCCGACAACTCTGAGCCGTTGGGACGAGGAACTAAAATCGTTCTCCACATCAAAGAGGACCAAATGGAGTACCTCGAAGAAGCGAAAATCAAGGAAGTCGTCAAGAAGCATTCTCAATTCATCGGCTATCCGATCAAGCTTGTAGTGCAGAAAGAGCGAGAGAAGGAATTGAGCGAAGATGAGGCGGAGCCTGAAGCGGACGAAGAAAAGAAAGAGGAGGATGAAGGAAAGCCCAAGATCGAAGATGTCGGCGAGGACGAGGAGGAAGATTCTAAGGAGAAAAAGAAGAAGAAGAAGAAGACGATCAAGGAGAAGTACACCGAAGACGAAGAGCTGAACAAGACCAAGCCTATTTGGACCAGAAACCCTGATGACATCACGCAGGAGGAGTACGGTGAATTCTACAAATCCCTCACCAACGACTGGGAAGATCATTTAGCCGTAAAGCACTTCTCCGTTGAGGGTCAGCTCGAGTTCCGTGCTCTTCTCTTTGTGCCAAGGAGAATGCCTTTCGATCTCTTTGAGAACAAGAAGCGCAAGAACAACATCAAGCTCTACGTAAGGAGAGTATTCATCATGGACAACTGCGAAGAGCTCATCCCGGAATATCTCAACTTCATGAAGGGTATCGTCGACAGTGAAGATCTTCCTCTTAACATCTCTCGTGAGATGCTCCAGCAGAACAAGATTCTCAAAGTAATTCGTAAGAATCTCGTGAAGAAGTGTCTCGAGCTTTTCGAGGAGCTCACAGAGGACAAGGAGAACTACAAGAAGTTCTACGAACAATTCAGCAAGAACATCAAGCTGGGAATCCACGAGGATGGCACCAACCGCAGCAAACTCGCCGATCTCCTGCGTTACAACACATCAGCATCCGGTGACGAAGCGTGCTCGCTCAAAGAGTACGTCGGCAGGATGAAGGAGAACCAGAAACACATCTACTTCATCACCGGCGAAAGCAAGGAACAGGTCGCCAACAGTTCCTTCGTCGAGAGGGTCAAGAAACGCGGATTCGAAGTCGTTTACATGACCGAACCCATCGACGAATACGTCGTTCAGCAGATGAAAGAATTCGACGGTAAACAACTCGTTTCTGTCACCAAAGAAGGTCTCGAACTTCCGGAAGACGAAGCTGAGAAGAAGAAGAGAGAAGAGGACAAGGCCAAGTTCGAAGAACTCTGCAAAACCATGAAGACCATTCTCGACAACAAAGTCGAGAAAGTTGTAGTTTCCAACCGATTGGTCGACTCTCCCTGTTGTATCGTAACTGCCCAATACGGCTGGACCGCTAACATGGAAAGAATCATGAAAGCTCAAGCTCTTCGTGATACTTCGACGATGGGATACATGGCTGCGAAGAAACACCTGGAGATCAACCCCGATCATCCGGTCATCGAAACGCTCAGACAAAAAGCTGACGCTGACAAAAATGACAAAGCAGTCAAGGATCTTGTGGTTCTCCTCTTCGAAACTTCTCTGCTCTCTTCCGGCTTCACCCTCGACGAGCCTCAAGTTCATGCTGCACGTATCTATCGCATGATCAAACTTGGTCTTGGCATCGACGAGGAAGATCCTATTCCTGATGAACCAAAAACCGTCGACGATGTTCCACCTCTGGAAGGAGACAGCGAAGATGCATCGCGAATGGAGGAAGTCGATTAAATTTGATGATCGATTAAACGGAAGACTGCTTTTGCGACCGCGTTTTATGTGGTTCATCTTCGAATCTATCATTTCATCCATTTCTTTTTTTTTCTCTCTTTCGTCCTAGAGGACGAACAATAAAAAAAAAATACCAAATGACTCTTGGTTTTAAACGCAGACGTAGAGAGGATAGGAGGGTGTGGGGCACGATGAATTTAAATTAACTTATTGGGTTTTGTACAACCTGTGTAAAGCTAAACAATAAAAAAAAAAGTCATTTGGTATTTTTTGTTAAGTTATGATCTTAACAAAACTAACTTAACAAAAAATACCAAATGACTCTTTTTTTTTTTATTGTTTAGCTTTACACAGGTTGTACAAAACCCAATAAGTTAATTTAAATTCATCGTGCCCCACACCCTCCTATCCTCTCTACGTCTGCGTTTAAAACCAAGAGAGTATTTCAAGCATTCTTTTTAAATGACAATTGATATAACGATGTAAAATTAAGAGTTTTATTTATTATTAAGTATGAAATAAATTGTCGAATTAGTCAACTTCGAATTTCGCACTGTGTTGAGTTACTTATTTATCATCCCTCCATCATTTTTGTCGACTTGCCAAATTTGAAATCAACGAAACTTATTATTTACTTGATAATTTTTCAGAAATTTAACTTCGTCAATAATCTTGAGTTGGAACGTGCTAAAAGAAACTGAAATTTGGCACATTCATTTCTTTAATTGCTGCAACGTAAAAAAACGAAATTAATTAATTTCGGTGCTTTTAGAAAACTGAATTTTTTTTTGCATTTTTGTGACAAACTTGGCAAGTTGACATTCAACAAAATTGGACTTGACGCAATGAACTTATTACAAATTTTCTCCTGCTTGAATTGTGCATTAAATTTTTTGGCATCATTTTGTTAATTATCTAAAGATTTGAAGAGTCAAAACAAAATCGAAAAATATACGTCGCGATGGAAGAGTAGAAAATGAAGATTTTGTTACAATTAAAAAAAACTGAAACCAAATTTCTATGCACTTCGACGATTTGAGTTTCGTTCTCATTTTCACTGCATGCATTATTTTCATACCGATTCGAAATCAATTTAAACACGTTTCATTCATTTTTTATTTTTATTGCACTTCACAAACACATACGAGTGGCCTTGACTGTGTCACAATAGTAGAAATAATTTGTTTCTTTTTTTTTTACAATTCGTAGTTATATTTCTGTACAATTTTTTGCGGATAACTGATATCAATATTTCATATGATACAAATGAATAACGTCGATAATTATTGGATTTATGATTTCTTTAAAAGAAGCTCCAAGCAACTTGAGAACGTTGCAAGAGCAGGTGGAATCCTTTCCAATTGATTCAGAAGTGCAACAGCATATGGCAAATGCTTTTGGTGAATCAATTTTTCGATGAGCAATCGAATAATCGTCTCGACTTCCTGGATATCGTGATTCAAAAATATTTGCTCCAGTACTTTGTCGTATATTGGACTGTGAGGTGAAAATAATAAAGTCAAGTCCTTGAAGAAAATTTCCTCCAGTATCGGCAATGCCAAATCGGTAATCTGAAAAATTGTAGTGAAATTATTATTAATATACTCTAATTTTTTTAACAGGTTTTTAGATTTACAGATTAACTCTGGTTTCGGTTTTATTTTCAAAATTTTTGCCCTCTTTAGCTTTAACTTGTTTTTTTACTGTAACTATCTTTAATATAAAAACTTCGAGTTTGAGTAACCTACGATCCTCTTATCAATATTTTTTTTTCCGTTTGAGAACTTTCTGGATATTAATTTATCGGTGGAAACAATAGCAGCGTCCTTGGATTTCGTATGGAACTCGTATGATTTATTAGCATATTGTGATAAATATTTTTATTCTTTTCCAGCACGTTTCGGAAAATTCTCAAGGTTCTGCGATATACTGCCGACTGCTTTATAGTCTAAGAGCTAGCCACGGAAAAAGAGTTGCAATTTATAGAGCAATGAAACTCCTCGAATCAGTGTGCCATACCATCGTTATTAATTGTTCTGGGAGCCTGGCAGCTGTTCATCGGTGGGAATGAGCGTGGTATGGCCGCAACAGGGTTACAAAATCAATCGAAGGTGTTCAACTTATAGAGCACTGATTTTTGGTGTGGTACAACTAACTATGTTTCTAATTATAATACAATAAAGCCAGGCGTTTTGGTCAGGGGAAAAGTAGCGCCAGGTGACGTTCAAGGTGCGTAAAAAAGTGACGAAGTCGTTTCATTCATAGAGGGCTGCAACAAAACTCTTTCTTCACATTTAACCTTTAAAAACGTGTGTGCAAAAAGACAGGCAAAAATATTTAGCTGAACACCCCGCCAGGCTCCGACAAAAGTGACGAAGTCGTCTAGGCCAAGCTAGATAAATTTTTCCATGACATAAGTGTTATCGGAAAACCGGCTGGGCCATTGTTTGGAGAATAGCTCTATATAATCTAGTAACATGTTTTTCATTCCAAATTTTAACCAACAGCTTTGTTATTAACAATTTCATGCGAAAAATCGCTGTTTTTTTGGTTTTTTGTTTATAGAATGAAAACTATTACGCTAATCGTGATGGTATCAATAGAGAAATTGTAGAAAATAAAAATACAAAGAAAATGAGCGGTCAAACGACTCAATCGGATCGTTAGTTTAGGAGAAAATCGAAAAAATCGGCAAAAAAAACCGTTTTTTCAAAAATTCATAACTCGGTCATTTTTTGAATTGTAGCGTAAATCCTCCGGCCAGTACTAGTTATTAATGTAAACTTCATGTGTGCGAAGAGCAGGCACTGTCCGATGCATAGTTTTCAATCTGTGGCCATTTCAATTTTTTACTATGCAATTTTCCGGCAGGCATGAATGCGACGGCTATTATGCGATTTGAATTTAATAAAACGATTTCGAAAGTAGAAGTCGCATACTTCGAATCTTTTATCTTGGTTTTGCGTGAAAACGCCGAAAAACATGTTAGAAATAGAGCTGAATATGACGAAAAACGGCCGAGCGCGCGAGAGAGTGGGGGAGAGCAACGGGCCTGGAGAAACGAGTATATATAGCACCACTTTCGCGCCGCGCGTATTTCATGATCTTTTCGTTCGAATATCTCAGCAACAATATGTGTAATAAATATTACGATTTTTTGTACATCCCATCCATACTGATTTTCCTCCTAAAAAAATTCATCAAAAGTAACCATAATGTTTCTATGAAGATACAACAAAATATAGCGAAAAAAGTGGAATTTATGCCCTTCTATTTGTTTTTTTTAGCGATTTGATCGAAAAATCGTGTTTGTCGTGTTTGATAGAAGAAATACCCCGGAATTAAAAAAAAAATGTGTTCTGATATTCTTATTTGTTGCTGAGTTATTCGATAGACGACTTGGTCACTTTTTTACGCACTTTGAACGTCACCTGGCGCTACTTTTCCCCTGACCAAAACGCCTGGCTTTATTGTATTATAATTAGAAACATAGTTAGTTGTACCACACCAAAAATCAGTGCTCTATAAGTTGAACACCTTCGATTGATTTTGTAACCCTGTTGCGGCCATACCACGCTCATTCCCACCGATGAACAGTGGCCAGGCTCCCGAATCAATTAAAAACGATGGTATGGCACACTGATTAGAGGAGTTTCATTGCTCTATAAATTGCAACTCTTTTTCCGTGGCTAGCTCTCCGTCTATTAGATCTTTGTCACGTGCTGTCTTTCTCTAGGTATTTTTAGAAAATAATTTTTATCGAAACAAGTACAAAGTTTTCGATTTTACGTTAATATTTTGAAACTTTTGAATAAAACGTGCAGTCAACGAAATTTTTGTTTCTCCAAATGATCATGATCTACAAAAAGTGCAAACAACATTGCCATACTTTGTGCGTGTTGATGATAGCGACAGCTTCTTCGTGGAGCGAAGATTCATTCGTGTACAGTCTTAAATAAATATTTTCCTGTAAACTTCGAGCTTTATCGTCGCTGCGTAAAAGTTCGAGGATCAGTTCATGAGGAATGGTTTGTAGTTTAAAAAATTCTTGGTACTCTTCAACGAGAGTGGCATCGGAATGAGAATTATTTTCGAGGTTGTTGAGAGTCCTTGCAATGGCGATCATTCGAAAAACCGGATTTTTCTCAACAGCGACGAATTCCGGTTTGGTAAATGGTGGCCAGTGTAAAAGCGTTTTTTTCGTTCTCGTGTATTGTTCTCTGGTTTTGATGTCTTTGGAAAGTTCTTCGAAAATTTTAAAGCGTTCGTCTTCGGGAGAATCGACACCAAGAATCGACTCGTCATCCTTGTTCGCATTTTTGTCAGTTTCGTCGACGACTATGGGATTTATTTCTTCAATTGCAATTGGTTCTTCGTCGTGATCAGAAAAATCGTCCCATTCGTCGTCCCAACCAGTCTCAATTTCAGCCTGGGTCTCAGGTTCGACTTTGAAGCTTTCATTTTCGTACAAATTTCCTGGTATCACAGTAACTTCGCTTTTCGTGCAACTGTCAACGTAACTTTCCTCATTTTGAGGGTTTTCTACGTCTGAATTTTCGACTGACGAGCCAGAACTCACGTCAGCCTCTTCACCGTCTTCTAACTCGTCGTTGCTTCTCGGATTCGTTAAATATCTTCCCCAGCTCAAAAGACACTTTTGGATTTCACTCTCCTCCGATTCGCTCGCTTTTTCAACCATAACTCGTATCAATTCGATCGGATCGCAGCTCAATACTCTGCCAGTGCTTTCATTCGTTTTTCGATAATATTCGAGGGCGTAATAGTAAGCTGCTATTTGATTGTACAATTGGCTTCTCGGCAAATCTCGAAAAACTTCTTCCACGCTGTTCACATTACTGTCACGTAAGCTCAACATGTAAGACAAAGCCAGAAGACAATCTTCCGGCATCACGTGCTTCGCTGATTGAAGAAAAACTGCAAAACGTTAATTCATCATATTATTAGAGACACACAGAAGAAAAGAATTCGTAATTTCACTTTCTTTTTTCATGCAATAAACAGAATTGGATTAATTTAATGAGCAAACTTAGTCAAACAGTTTTGAAAAATCGATTATTTTTCTTAAATTAAATGTATTTCTATTGAAATTCGTTTTAATTAGATTTGAAACTTTTTGATTGTGATGTACTTACGATGACTAATATCGCTGACTTCGAATCCGTAGCATGCAGTTTCACTCAACGTAGCGACCCTCAGCAGAGTTTGACAAAGTTTGAGTTTGCTGTTGTGAATTTCAGGCATCGAGTATTTTGTGTACTTTGGTTCGGTGTTACTGAGACGAAATTTGTCGTGTAAAGATGCATAGAAACATGGAAAACTGGGGGAATCGAGGTGCGAATCGTTGTGTCTTTTATCTTCGTCAGAATCTATCGAACTGTCGGAATCAACGTTCGGGTTCATGTTTAACGTTGTTTTCCAGAAATTCTTATTTCCAACGTTCTTCAAAATACCGAGCGTCGACTGTTTCACCATTTGAGCCGAAGATTTAACGATGTCCGATGAGGTCTCGATTATTTTGGGCACAAAGTCTTTGACTTCGATTTGTGGCTAAATAAATTAATGAATTGTTTAATTAGTTGATTTTCCATAAATAAAATTGGTTTGAAAATTTAGTCTTTTTTTATTTCGACACTTTTTATTCACCGTTGTCATTGCGTCGGTGAATTCATCGTCACTGTCTCCGCCTACGTCTTCAAAATCATCGATCTCGTGCTCCATCATCCAACGTTCAAGTGTTTTGTTCAGTATTTGTACTTCCAAAAGATGCATTTGTCCAAGAGTTTTTTCCAGCACGTCGTTCGGACCGTAACACATTGAGAATTTCAAAGTTTTCTGTCGGAATTCAAGATCTTGGAAATCGTCGCAAAATCCTAATTTTTGTATTATTCTCCAAGCGGGATGATAATTCGCGTCTATCAATTGCTGACACGTCGTCGCGCAAACAGCAAAGTCTCCGAGCTGTATTTTTGGACGAAAACAAATTTATTTAATAAAAAAAATTGATTAGTTTCGAACCGTCGTCGATCAAAATTTGTTCACAGAATTTGATAAGTTTTTATTTTTATTTTACTCATTTGAAATTTATGTGATCGAGAAGAAGAAAAAACAATTTGAATTTTACCTGGTAAGATTTTTCGGCAATAAGCTGCAACACTTTACCCTCGCGTATTCTTTTGTTATTTCCTTCGATTCGTAAATAATTCGCTAAAGTTAAAAGTCTCTGTTGTCTCTTGTAAGCGTCCTCACGATTTTCCAAACAATTCTCGATCAATTTCAACCTGTCCTGGGAAGATCTTACTTGAAGTGGTAGAATATTGATGTTGAATTCGTTGAGAATTTGCAGTGAATTGATCAGTTCAAATTCTTCTCGTATCATTGGATTATCGTCGGTGATGAGATGAAGGCAGGCTCTAGAAATTTAAATGTTGAAAACAAATTAAGATTCTCGATGAGGGATATTTAGCGATCGTAATTGAAACAAAAAAATCGAATTACTTGGCTAATTCCATGTTCGAATCAACGAGACTCTTGGAGCTGTTAAAATATTCTTTGCTGGCTTCTAAAATTAAGTCCACAGCTCTTCCATACGAAACTTTCAAGAGCGACTGATCGTTTTTTTTCGTCTCGATAAGATTCGCACAATTTTGTATATTCGCTTTGATTCCTGAGGCCAAACGTACCGAGACACAAATCTCGAAGCAAACCTCAATGTCGATGCAGCCGAATATCATTTCGTGAATTTCTAACATGTCGTTTAATAGCTCTGCCCAGGTATTTTCGTCCGGTGGTGGTACCCTGAGAATTAAAAGAATAAAAAACATGTGTGAATGTAAAAAAGCGGTTGAAGGAATATACTGATTGTTATCTAAACATTTTTACCAACATTCTGTTCAAACTCTTGGCCATTTCCTCAAGAATAATTTTCACTTCTTCAGGTTTCGATTTGTTGTCACGTATAAAACGAAGAGTCGTTTGGACTTCGTATTTATTAAGGATTTTCAAGCTCTCAAGTTCCTTCTCGAGATCCTCGACACTCGTCGAAGGCCCGTGATAATTTTTACTCGACTGGGGCTTTGGTATACAGTCAAATATCTCATTCGCTTTTTCGTACATTCCCGTATCCATGCACGAATAAATACACTCGAGTGCCAAAGAAACGACGTCTTCGATCATGCTCAAAATTTCTGTGTCGTGAATTTGGTTCAACGATTCGAAGAATTTCGATGGCAATGTCAAATCCTTTTCACTCAACGCGATCAAATAATCACTCAGTAAACGTTTATCGAGATCTCCACCCTGTTAAAAAAATTGTTGGATTTTCTAAATCATTTCATACTTTTCAGCAGTGACATTGAATGTACAACGGGTTCGAAGTACCCCACTATCGAAGCATGGAAAATTGAAAAGTGAAGAAAATTGTTAGAGAAAGTTTTCGGTATTCAATAAAACTGGAGTTCAAGTTTGAGATCGAACTTCGCTTTTGATATTCTAGATCCCGAGTCTATTTTGGATCTAAAGTTTTCGTATTTTGAGCTAACATTTTGGAAATGTGAATATTTTAGTAGAAAAAAAAAAACTTGTTGCACACTTTTGACTTATTTACTTTTTTGCAAATAAATATGATTGATTGTTCGTCGATGACTCACCAAATACTTGAGTTTTCTTTGAGCAAAAGGCAAAACGTAATTTCTGATATTATGAACGAAGTTTCTCTCGTTCGAGGTACTCATGAGCAATTCAATCTTTTTCAAATCGCTCAATTTTTCCAATTGCGCTAACGACATGTCTTCAAGATAGATTTTATAAACGAGATCGTCCAGAGTCTCCAGCTCTATTAATAACGTCTCAAGTCCAGTTATGTTGTGCGATTTACCAATTCGTATCAATTCCAAGGCATTGTCTACTATACAACTATCTCTCTCGATCTGATAGGCTCGGGTTTTGTACCATTTACGTAGGAGCTCTTGAGTTAGTTCAGTATTTCTGTAAAACAAAAAAAAATCGAATGATCAAAGATTCGAAACGAGATTGCAGGATTTTTTACCAACAAATTTTACAACGCACAACATTTTTTAATACTTCCACTGTGCTCACATTCCTTAGACAATTGATGAAATCTTAATCGTGGAATTTTTCTGATCTCAATTGTTAATGCTTTTGTATGAAAGATCTTTTGACTGAATTTTCATTTAGTAAGGATAAAAATAATTTTTCGGTAATAACGAGTAACTTTGATAATTTATCTTTTTTACCGATAAGCTGACAATGACGGATCAGCGTCGTACAGAACTTGCGAACCATCGTAATTTTCCAAATCAATAACGTCCTTAATCTCCTTTTTTTCCGACCAATCTTTCGGTCTGAGTTCTCGTTGAAAGAGAAGAAATAATTGACCATCCGAGTCACACTCGGGTAACAATTTTTCATATTTCGATGGACTCAACGTTTCGGGAAACCAGTTTATTATTGCGAGCCAATGAGGCATGAGTTGATGTCCATGGTACGTGAACATTATCCCGACGCCCTGGCAATTCCCGTCTTTGGCAAATCTGAAAGATTTAAAAAGGCAAAGTTGAAAGTATGAACGTTACAATTTTTTAAAAATCTTATCCCAAATTTTCTCGTCTCACCTAACCGCGTTTTCGATCGCTGTCAGTTGTCGAAATTCTTCGTAAAATATTTTTTTGTACTTTTGTGGGTCTTCCAGAATAATTTCGTAAGTTTGTAATTTATCTAAATGGTCCAAAAGTTTTCTTCGATATTTAATCAAATCTTTTTGGGCGTTCGACAAGTTTTTGAGATCGATGCCATCGATTATTTCATTGATTCTTTGAACCTGGATTGGAACGGGAAAATTCAACATTGTTTTTACTTCGGTAATTAAAGAACTAAAAACGAACTTGAAAAAGTGAAGAAAACACTCACTTGACGCAAATTTAGATCGACTTGATTCAGACTCTCCCAATCATCTTGCACTTCGTCAGCTACAAATTTTCCCTCATCCTTGTCAGCGATTGCCAACAAAGTTTCAAGGTTCGCTCCCTTCAGACCGAAATTTAATAGCTCTCTGGCAGCTTCCAGTGTCTCCGGAACCCGAGTCACGCATTCGTTCAGGACCCACGATCTTTTGCTCACTTTGCTCAAATGTTCTTGTATATCGTCCAACGAAAACTGTGACTTTCGCCATTGAGTTTGATAAACAAGATCCGTGTCCAAATTGTACGTGTTTGCGAGTGCAAGAGCTTCTTCGTATTCCTTTTGAGAAAAAAAAAAAAAACAAGTAAAAATGTAAAACAAAATTTGAAGGATTAAAAAAACAAGTCACGTCAATATTTTAACATTTTTAAAACTGGTAAATATTCTTCCCTGCATTTAGCAGAGTTGATGAATGGTTTTTACTGGTTGGAACGATTTTTTTTTTAAATTAGTAGATTTAAATAATGATAATTTTAACTTGGACGGTCCAAAGAATGGCAATGTAAAATAAACTCACTTCGATATCAATTTTTCTTGAATACAATTCCTCTGGTGTCGTACTTTTTAATCCTAATATTCGATACGTTCTTTGCAGAATTTTTGATTTCTTTCTCTTTGGTTGAAATTTTTCGATATCGGTGATCGAGTACAGAGCACTTTGTACGAGATTTGTTGTGTAATTTACTATCGTTAATGGTTCCGCATCATCGTCATCTTTTTCACTCTCGGAAGATGCTTCTAAAAGAATATAATGTTCTTTGGATTAATTTTGGATTTTGGATGGAATTTTTTCGACTGAATAGAATATTCTTTTAAATAATTTTGAAATAAGTGTTACATTATTTTTGCGTTAATTAAACAATGAAATCAAATAAATAAATTACCAGAAATGTGTCCTTCACTGTTAGGTTCTCTTTTTCGTTTTTTGATAGTGATAAAAGTTTCGCAATCCAAGCAGAGAAATCCGTAGCCAGGCGACAATTCCGAAATTTGTGGTTGTCCGGACAAAAATTCGGGACTTGCACCGAGTAAATTTCTCAAGTCTTTAGTCGAGCATACTGAGATCGAGCCGGAGTACCTGGCGATGATTATGGCCTGGAAACAGCAGCAATTAAATAATTGTCAAATTTTTCCTACGCTTTCTTTTCGCCATGTTTGTTGAGAAGAAAAATATATTTTCTATACATTTTCCGACCACCATCCGATGTCCATGGGATGGAATTCCGAGAGTCCAGGAGGAAATTTTTTGAACTTTGGAATTCCCGAAGGATTTCGAGCGTTGTGATCCGGCTGATCGATCAATTGCCATTTTTTTTGTAATCTCAAATTAGGCACGCTCCACAGTGAGATTGCACCATCAGTGTGTAAACAAACGAGGTTATTGGAACACGGTGATATTGATATACGAAAAATCACAGGTTCCGGTGGTGCTCGAAATTTCGGTATGAAATTCCAGAGAGAAAACGCCGACGGATGCCCGGAATTTTCCTCGAACGTGAAGGAAAGTTTGAAGTGAGGATAATCGTTTAAAGGTCGCCAGCAAGTCAAGCCGTTATCAGATGCAGGAGTCTGTGGAAAAAAAAACATTTAAATGGCCGTGTTTGTAAATATTTTAACTTTTGAGAATCGATTAAAAAAGAAATCGTTCCAAATATCCATTTTCGGTCAAGTATTCTTAACAATTTTTATTCTTTTTTTCAAAAAACCAAATCAACTTAATTATGAAAAAATAAAATCGCAAAAATTCACAACGAAATTTAGCTTATATGAATTTTTATGATGAAATGATTCTGATTATTTTTTCCTACTCAAATTTTTCCATTGTTTTGAATCGTGTTGATGAAAAGTGATCGACTCACATCTAAATGCTGCGTAATACAGTTTCCGGCGACAAAATACAAGTTGTGCTTGTGATCGTACGCAAAGGCATTTACACCGTTTCTGTAAAAGTTTCCATAGGAAAATTCATAATTCTGAGTGTAACTGTGTGTGCCATTGATGTGATAAGATTTGAGAAGTCCACTGTATGTAACGAGAATAAATTCATGGGTCCATTCCTCATGCGTCTTTTTTGGTTCGCTGAATATCATGGAAGCAATCGCATCACCAGCTTCTAGAATGTCTGGGCTTTGCGACATTGTTTTAGGACTGATGTTGAATATGTTGTTGCCCAATGAACTGTAGAAGGAAAGATAACCGTTGCTTGAAGCCAGTACAAGTATCGACGCATCTGGACTCCATACAATTTTCCGCCATTGTGGAAAAGCATCTTTGGGCACTGGAAAAAATTAATTATATTATCCCATGTAAAATTGTAGTTCAAATTGGAATGCCAAACTGTTTGAAAATTGATAGAATACTACGTTTGAGTTGTAATAGAATTCCAAATTTTCAGATACAAAGTAGTTTTGAAAAAGCGTGTCTGATCATTATAGATAAATCAACAAACCAAGTAAACAGATTTTGAGAAAGATCGACAGAGTGATATTTTTGTTTAAATTTAGAAAAAAATAATTTACCAGATGCTTTTCCCACGACAGAGGAGTACTCGTCTTTGGATTTTCTGATTTCGATAACATTTTCTTGGAGAATAGCCAACAATCTTCCATTATCACCGACTGCAAATTTCCATGGTAGAGTGAGGCTCAATTGTTGCGAAATGCTTTCCGGCAAAGAATATCGATTGTTTAAATATCGTAAAGCATTTTTTATTGTCCCTGTTGTTGAAAGAATAGCTGCATCGTTTTTGCATCTCTGAACATTGTAAACATAAAATAATTATGGTTGGAGATTGAAAAAAAAATATTTGCTGTCAAGATGAACTGCAATTTTTATACGTGTGTCAACTAACAGCTGACAAACTTTTGACAGCTCAGTTTGACACAAAATTGAACTTAGAAAATGAAAACTCACTATTAATTCAGGATCTTGCTTTCTCACAAAATATTCCAATAATTCGTACAATATAGAATCGTCCTCAAATTCGTCGTCTTTATTAACAATCTTTTTGTTGGAAACCATTGTAACAAACTTAACCTCTACGATGACATTCGTCGGCAAATTTGCACGACCGACTGATACCTGATAACGAAAACGCCAAGTCCGCGCAGCGATGTTCTTGCGAACTATTTTATTTGTTCCGGTTCCCATACTTTACCGATAACATCTTGTCGGTAAAGTTATTAATAATTATGCAAAAAGTGTGTAATTCTATAAAAAAAAAAACTGTATTAAAACGTGTTTGTGAAAAATTTTCGGAACCCGTTTCATTTTTATAACTTTTCTCCTCATTGTTTGATTTGCTACAGTGATTTTTTTTAAATGTTGTACCTTAGTTCGTGGCGTCACCGCAACAAAATACCTGCAGTGTTAATATCTCATTACGATTATTTGATTTATGGTCTCTAACGAAGGTATTTGACCGGTTATTTATCGTGTTATTTAACCTTTTTAAACGACGAATTTCTATACACGTTGCATATATATAAATATATTTAAGCCGCAAAATTTAATATTACGGCGAGGCGCACACGTAAAGCGAGGAATCCAGTTGTAAGCGGATTTTGAAACGATAGGTGCAGTGCTTGCGGCTGTCAACGATAAATTCGTCAGAGTATATACTCGCTACTCCGTGAGAAAGACGTTACTTTTTTTTCCGATCAACATTGCCGTAGTATGTCAGACGGAGAGGATGATTTTATGTGCGAAGAGGAGGAGGACTATGGTCTCGTGAGTAAATCATTATTTTTCTTATTTTTTCTCCCATTCAAATAATGTATCCATGAAGGCATTTCTGTCGGCACACTTTTAGGTTAGGTTTTCCTAATCCAATGTACACAATGTATAATAAATGCAAGAGTTTAAAAACTCGATATTCGATGATATTCCAACATCATCATGGTCATCGATCATCATACTGTCTACTTATTTTCGTCGCAAATTCACTTTTCAACGACAGATGAATTGTCTATGTTCCGATTATATTGTCTGCTTTTGATTTTTATGGTCAAAACCATCATTTTTGTTCAATAGTATCGAAATATCGATTAAATTTCTATGAACAGCGAGAAGATGAATCCAAAGATTTTTCTAATTGTTTACAAAACGTTTACACTGTTTTGAAATTGCTCATTTTGAAATGTTATCTTGCTATTTTCTGCTTGATGTTTTCAACTGGTTTTTCCGTTGAAATATATTTGGCAACTGGGAGATCTTTAAGACTTGAATTTCTCAGCATCCGAGACAATTTTACAAAGCCTTGGAGCGCCAAAGAGAGAATCAAGGATTTTATATTTAGGAAATTACTAAAATAGCTGGATTGATGAAATTTTGATGAAAGATATCTGAAAACCTTCGTTCGTTATAAATCTATTGGAAAAGTTGTTTAAATTGCTAAATTACTCGAAAATTATTTTGAGCATGAAAAAAATGAATATTAATGTTTAATCAAGAAAAATATCACAGTTTTTGCAAGTGATAGCGATACATAAAAAATTCCTTGATCAATCGTCGTTCATTTCACTTGTTTTTGAATCCAGGAGTATTCGGAAGATTCAAACTCAGAGCCAGACGTAGATTTAGAAAATCAGTACTACAACAGCAAAGCTCTGAAGGAAGATGATCCAAAGGCAGCATTGCAAAGCTTTCAAAAAGTATTGGATCTCGAAGCCGGCGACAAGGGAGAATGGGGCTTCAAGGCATTGAAACAGATGATCAAAATCAATTTCAAATTGGTAAAAAAAAGTCGAATATTTAAAAAAACACAATTTTCACGTACAGAAACATCAATTCTTGTCATCGATTTTTTTTAGTCCAATTACAGGGAAATGATGACAAGGTACAAGCAGCTGTTAACTTATATAAAAAGTGCCGTGACAAGAAACCATTCTGAGAAATCTATCAACTCCATATTGGATTACATCAGTACATCGAAAAATGTAAGTTTTTTTTTTTTAGTTTAGCTGTAAAAGCAAAAGCTCCATTTTTCTATTCAAATTTTGTGAATGATTTTCGACATTGATTTCTGAGAGTGTTCTATTCTATTGCTATTAGAAATACAAACGAATGGACAGGTCCGATGTGAATAATTGTTAAGCAAATAACATTACATTTTTTCACGGAAACTTTCATTAATGTGGTTTTCAAAATAATTGGTGAAGAAAGAAAAAAGAAAAATTCCTCACTTTTCATGTTCCGCTAAACAGTTTGGCTTCCAGATGGAATTGCTCCAAGATTTCTACGAGACGACTCTCGATGCTCTAAAAGATGCTAAAAACGACAGATTATGGTTCAAAACGAACACGAAACTAGGAAAGCTGTACTTCGATCGTTCTGATTTCAATAAATTGGCCAAGATACTGAAGCAACTGCACCAAAGCTGTCAAGTACGTTTTCTCAACAACGAGCCACAAAAAAAATACAAAATTTCACATTTATTTTCATTCTCCTCAATGAAAGTTAACTTTTCATTGATAAATCGATTTTTGAACGTTTCGATTCATTTTTCTAGACGGATGATGGCGAGGATGATTTGAAAAAAGGAACTCAATTGTTAGAGATATACGCTTTAGAAATTCAGATGTACACTGCTCAAAAGAATAACAAAAAATTGAAAACCTTGTACGAACAAAGTTTGCACATCAAAAGTGCGATACCTCATCCTTTAATCATGGGAGTGATAAGAGGTAATTATAGCTTTCAGCTCCTTATCATCGGACATTTTTTGTCATTTTTATCGTTGGATGAGCCAAAAAATCTAAAATTCCATAGAATATAAAAAATAATTCAAGATTAATTCGATAAATGTTTTCAGATATTCGTCTTCAGTTTTTATTTAGTTTATGACCAAAAAAATGTAGTAAAAATGATGATCGGAATCATCGAGATTTTATTTCACGAATGAATTATTTTAAAAAATTGAACAAAAATGTTTTTAGAATGCGGTGGCAAAATGCATTTGAGGGAGGGTGAGTTTGAACGAGCGCACACGGATTTTTTCGAGGCTTTCAAGAATTACGACGAGTCGGGATCACCGAGACGTACGACTTGTCTCAAATATCTCGTCCTAGCAAACATGTGAGTGGCAAAACTGTATTTTATTAGAAAAATTAATTCCTGTTGAAATTTTGGTTGACAGTGTTCGGTTTAATCGGGCAATCATAATTTCAATTTTTTTCAAGGTTGATGAAATCTGGCATTAATCCATTCGATTCGCAAGAAGCAAAACCGTACAAAAACGATCCAGAGATCTTGGCAATGACGAACTTGGTCGTCAGTTATCAAAACAACGATATTAATCAGTTCGAGCTAATCCTGAAACAGAATAGAAACAATATAATGGACGATCCATTTATCAGGGAGCACATCGAAGATCTTTTGCGCAATATTCGAACTCAGGTAAACCGTTTTCATTTCCAATCCCTTCGTTATTTATTTGTGTTAACATTTCGAGTCCAATTTATCCGTCGTTCATGGAATATTATCTCGTAGAATCTTGAGACGAAATTTTCGGTTTCATATTTGGTTCTTCTGAATAATTCCCATTTCTTCATCTCAGTTCCCTCTCCTACAATCAATGAACTTGAAGATCTGAAATAATTTACAAAAATAAAGCGACACCGCTCTTTTTCCAATATCTTTCACGATTTCTTTCCTTTTTCACTAGAACTGCACGAACAATTGAATTACTCATTGTTTTTTAATACTTCATTATTATTTTCTTTGACCAGGTGCTCATAAAACTAATCAAGCCTTACACGAGAATTCACATACCTTTTATAAGTAAAGAATTGAATATCGATGCTTCGGAGGTGGAGAGTCTACTGGTGTCTTGTATCCTGGACAGTACTATCCGTGGACGAATCGATCAGGTACGAAAATTTCAATGAAACGATACAAAAGGAAGTCAAAGACTATATTTTCGAAAATCGATCTTGTAAAAATGTCGCAATATTTCGAGTGGAAAGTTGAACATTTGTCAAGAATAGTTTTCACAATTAAAATTGAAAAATGATCCTTTAGAAAGAATTTTTGACAAAAAAAATTGTTTATCACGCCTTCAAATATTGTTTGGATCTCCACTTGAGACAAATTTTCACATTTTTGTATACAGGTGAATCAAGTACTCGAACTGGATAAGAAATCTGTTTGCGCAGCTCGTTACAACGCCCTAGACAAATGGACAAGTCAATTGCACTCGTTGCATCTAGCAGTAGTGAATAAAATGTCGTAAGCAATACGAGAAAAGGTTCTTTTAAACACGCGAGTGAAACCGAACTAATATTACTGTGTATAGTATAACATTACGAACGCCCGATTTGTCATGAAACATGTGAAATATAAATAAAAAATCCAGTGTGATATTTTATAGGTAAAAAAAGAGCAAAGCAAGAACGGGGATTAAAACCAAATAACAAATAATGAAACGAGAAAGAAATGAACACGAAGTTATTAAATACTTGAGCTACTTTTCTGCATCATCGAGATTTACTTTGAATTATTAGTTCATTTTTTTTTTCAAATATATATAAGTATACATATTAAAAGAAACGAGACGAAACGAAAGAAAGAAAAATTCTCTAGGACTTTCGTCGTTGATTGAACGTTGAATAGTTTCAGATTCATTTAAATGGGTCAAAAGGACATTATTTTGTTCCACGGTCCAACGATTTTTTTCGTTAACGAGCAGTAATCTCAGCAGCATGTTGCACACCGTTTCCGGATCGTTCATATTACTTTTTGCTACTTTTTTTTCCTTTCGCGGCAACCAATGCTTAACGTTATTAAAACTGTCACTTGTGGAGTTGAACTTTAGTTTATCAGACAATTTCAAACTTTCATACGAAACAGCTACACTTTTCTGGGCTAATTCATTATTTTTCTTCATCCAGTGATGTCTTCAATCGAAAAATCGATTCATAGAAAAAGAAAAAAAACATTTCATCATAGATTATCGTTTTATTTCACTTTCGGAGACCGAGAATGTAGTTAAAAATCGAGAAAAAATAGTGGATTTGCAAAAAAGTGGATCGCTGCGACAATTCCTTGGATTCACGTTAATTTTCGTCATTTTTTTGTCATCCCTGAAACCAAATTCGTCATCGGTGCAGATTCAGGGATTCCCGAGTAGTTGTTTTAGCGTTTTATCGTTGGTACGCTGTCTAATTCTGCTCTTCCGTACCCCACGAGGGCTCCCTTCGATTATGAAATGTTTGAGGGATCGAGCGCGTCCACACGAATAGGCGAAAAACAAGAAAAAGGAATGTTTGAAAAAATGTATACATAGAAATAAGTAAATATACACTTTTATTTATGTACACAAATATTAATCACTGATAGAAGAAGATTAATACGTGATCATTGTTGAATTCCGTCGCCTGCACTATCATAATTATTCACATTTTTTCTTCCATTATTGCACGACGATGTCATTTTTTTATCCGTATTTCTTATTATTCCACGTTTTTCAAAAATTTCCGCTCCCTCATTTACGACTTGATGGGATATAAATTTAACTGAAAGAAACTCATTAGAATAATATTGAAACAAAACGACGAGGGAATACATAGAGTCGTGTGCTTTGATATTTTTTCAATAATGTTATTCAGACCCACGAAGCACTATAAATATATGGAGTCATGTAAGTTTCCGTCGTCACTCACTTTTCTGTTCGCGACTGCAACGATCACTGAAAATACCAGTTTTTTTTTGTTCGCGTTTTCATCAATTTTAGAACGTAGAAGAATGGCGTTCCAGCTGGATGCTTCGTTGTGTATCTCACTGGTTGCTTTAACGGGAGCGATTCTTCTCGTTAAGGATGTTGATGGACAGCTTGAAAATCGTTTCAATCAAGATTCTGATTCGATCGACTTTCGTCTTTCAAAGGATGTGTTGCCCAGGAAGTATACGATTCGACTCGAACCTGACATCGCTTCGGGTCAATTCACGTTCGAAGGTGAAACCGATATCGAGATATGTTTACAGCGGAGAACGTCTACGATAGTTCTACATGCTTTGGATCTCATGATCGAAGAAGATTACACGAAACTGCTTTACGCGGATGCTTCAATAGTAAACGTGACAATAAGCCCTGCCTATGATGACGCCACAAACTTTTACAAATTAAACTTGAGCGATTCTGTTCCAAGTGGCTGTTATATATTGAAAATGAAGTATTCTGGACGATTGCACGACGATGGTAACGGAATCTACCGAAGTTCGTACGTAAACGATCAAGGTGAAAGAGTGTAAGTAATCGTTACTCTATATTTTTTTGGAATATTGCTTCCCACATATTTTGATTACACAAAACTCATTAAAGGAATCTTCACTATGTATCATTTTATTTGAGTGTTCATGAAAAAAAAAATTTGATCTGAAAAAAATGAAGCCCAAAATAGAACCGAGACGTGAAGAGATTCAATTTCTGAACAAATCACTTTTCAAAAAGTTTCCTTACGACGGAAACGTTCTAAGAACATTTGATTTCTTAGATGGTTGGCGTCAACGAAATTTGAACCTATTTACGCAAGACGAGCGTTTCCCTGCTTCGATGAACCATCGTTCAAAGCAACGTTCAAAATATTCATCACGCATTTAAAAAATTACACAGCAGTTTCGAACATGCCAGCTGTAAGCAAGACTATGCCCAACAATGATACAACAAAATGGGTAACCGAGTTTCAAGAAACATTGAAAATGTCAACATATCTCGTAGCTTTTGTTGTTTCGGACTTCAAGAATCTTTCCAATTCTGACGGAACATTCAGAGTTTTTGCGAGAAGCAATCGAATTCATCTGGGTAGATTCGCTCAGGCCATAGGTCCCAGGCATATTGCAGAGTTAGCCAATTATACGAAAATCGATTATAAATTTCCAAAAATTGATAATTTTGCGATACCACAGTACCCCGATGATGGTATGGAGAACTGGGGCCTCATTACATACAGGTAAATAACTATTTCATACTACACTCATACTTTTTACTGAAACATTTTAAATAGCAGAGAAAATTTCTTCACTTTGATATTATTTTTCTTCTGTTTGTCATTAAAAGAGAGGAGACACTTATATATGATGAAAATCAGACAACCACTAAGACCAAGCAGAGAATGGTAGGTATTATATCACACGAGTGTGCCCACCAATGGTTTGGAAATCTTGTAACTCCGTCATGGTGGTCCTTCGTTTGGCTCAGCGAAGGTTTCGGAGTTTACTTCATGTACTGGATTACCAATCGGGTATTCGATAACTAATGACATCTTATCCTCTGCTCAAAGATGATGAATTTTTTTCAGTTCGGGTTGAGTCATTCTTAAATTTTCAATTGCCAGGTTGAGCCTTCGTGGCGTATGATGGAGAAGTTCGTGACTGAAATTCTTCAGCAACAAGCTCTCACTACTGACAGTTATGAGCATCAGCACCCGATGAATGTGAGGATCAACCATCCATCCGAGATTCCCCATATTTTCGATGAAATTTCGTATTCTAAATGTAAATATCTTCACAATAAAAAAACGCGGTTGACCCATTCGGACAGTACTCTACTTATTGATGGAGATTTTTTTCTATTTCGCTTGCATCAGCTGGCTGTGTCATTCGCATGTTTTCACATGTGCTAACACCAACCGTATTCCAAACTGGATTGCAGAATTATTTGACCAACAAGTACGCAGCTTCTTAGACAGTTTTCGAATGGATCGTGAAGTTGATGGATTTTTTCATAATTAAACTCTCAATTTATAATAGGAGCTATCAGGCGGTGACTCCTGATGACTTGATCAGAGAATTAGTAGCCGTTGGTAAAGATATCGAGTTCTTGGATCAAGCACTGGCTTCGTGGTTCACACAACCAGGTTACCCGGTCATCATGGTTTCACGAAATCATACGACTGGTAGCGCTGTAATATCACAAAAACGATTTTTAAGAAATGCCAATGGAACCCGAACAGAGCGGTGGTTTGTCCCGATCAACCTCGTTTCCGAGGAGGAACCTAACAACTTTTCAGAAACTCGACCGACATATTGGCTCTTCAATGACACCGAATCGCTGACACTCACAGGATTGAAAAACAACAGCTGGATCATTTTGAACAGCCAGCAAACTGGTTAGTGCATCGCAAATCATAATTGCCACTCTGCAAATGTGCATATTTATTTTATAATCTTAACGTTGAAAGAGCAATATTGTCATAGCAAAATTTATGGTTACAATCAGGTTACTATCGGGTTAATTATGATGCTGAAAACTGGCGATTCATTATCGATTACCTGAAGAATCCAAAGACCATGAAGAATATTCACGTATTGAATCGAGCTCAACTTTTGGACGATTCCTTTCACCTTGCTGAAGCTTCCGAACTTCCAGACTATTCGATTTTTTTGGAAATGACGAATTATCTCCAACACGAAGAGGACTTCATTCCATGGTATGCTGCCCATCGTGCCTTTTTCTCTCTTAGTACGGCTCTGGCGAATACTGGATGTTGGAATCTCTTCAAGGTAAATTATTCCGGATAACCGGAATGATGTTTTTGAGAGAAGCTTTTAAGAATGACCCACCTGACAATTCTATCGACTGGACAGAATATGATAACGCGTTCGAAACACCTAGCGGAAAATTTAAATTCCTCAGACGAACTATGTGATCTTTTTCATTTGAACCATATCTTTTTGTTAGCTTTACATTCAACGGCTTACGACAAAACTGGAAGAAAAGTTAGGTTATACCGAAAACGGTGAAGAAAATGACGACGTGAAGATGAACAGAATTAATGTAATCCGACTGGCGTGTGCAATGGGTTCAGCGGAATGTTTGGCTGCGACTCACGAGATGCTTCTTGAGCACGTAATCAAATCCAACAAGTCAGTAACTGAAGCATATTCAAAATATAAAATCATCATGATCTTCGATCTGCACAGCGTTTTTTCAAACTTCTTCGTCGCATAATTCAATTGTTTTCAAGGACCTCGGCTGATCTACAATCTGTCGTACTGTGCGCGGGAATGCGATCAGCGAACAGAGAAGAATGGGAAATAGCTTACAATTACACGATCAAGTTGAGCTACGACTCGCACGAATTTAAAACTCTAGTGGTCTCGCTTGGCTGTGCTTCTGATCCAAACATTCTCACTACTTATCTTGAGAAAACTGTACTTGGAGAATCTGTCATTAAAAATATTCATGCCGTGAGGACAGTATGCATCGGTGATGCTGCCGGTGTCAATGTCATCTTTGCCTTCATCAAAAATAATTATAGGTCCTTAGTTAGATCGCCTTTTTCTCTCAGTAACGCTGATGTGAACCTGGTTTGGAGATATCTTGAATGCAGTGCACATAGAATAACAACACAAGAGCAAATCACACAGGTCAGTAATTCAAGATCTTGGAACTGGTAGCAATTTATTATGAAAAACAAAATTTCACACATTGCTGATAGCGAACAGTTTCATTTTTGCAGTTTCAACAATTCATTCGTACATTGCCCGTTGGCCATGAGATATTAGGGATTGCACTAGAGCGAGAACCTGTTACACGTGCCAACATGAGGGTCGCGTGGACAAAAAAATATGAAAATACTATAGCCATGTTCTTGGATGCACAAGATTTGGTTGTAAGGACAAAACCATGAGGGAGTGCAAACAATCAAATTCATTTAGAAATATGAATCTTTTATTTTTCGTTATGATTTCTCCTCTAAACATTCAAATTTACATGAAAATCTCAATTATAATAAATTAAAAGAGCATGGTTTAAGCACGGGATAAAACAGGAAAGGGCAAAAAGGTGAGAAGAAAACATGCAGTTGCATTGCATGATATGCTAGGAGATCATACGGAGAAATCGCAATTGTATGGAAATCGTAAAAAGCCCGAAATCGATATTGAAAATAAAGTCCTTATTCTATTGATAAATTAATCCTGAACGAAAAGTTTTCTTCATCGTTTATTTTATCTGTAAGTATTTTTTTAACGGTTTCCAAAATGTTGGAGCTGAAGTATACCTCGAAATAAAAAAAATACCCCTCGTTATTAGTTAGCGATCCAAAAAATTACCATCGAATCCATACCTGATTCTACACTCTGTTTATTGCTCTGTTTTTGTTGCTCTACGTTCTTAACCTCAAATGTGGTTTCCGAAGCATCGAAATTATGTAATAATTTCGATTTCAAATCGTTGCATTCACAACACAATTATAATTTACTGTTACAAACCCTTGTTCATTTTTGTCATATATGCACTAAATTCTTACAAGATGTAAACAAAAAGAAGACAAAGATGAAATACCAAACAATCACAAACAACTTTTGTTGTATTTAAATTTCTCGGAACGACCCGAACGACCCGAGTGTAATCGAACTTCACCGTGACGTCACGCTACTGCTGCCGGAAGCGCGCAATACGCTTGATACTCGGGAATACATTAATTTTATTCGTTATCGAACAAGTTCAGCAATTCTTTAATATTTTACGTGTTGATGTAATAATACATGCGATGATTTAAGGGTGGTCAATGGTGTATAAAACACTTGATAATAAAACCGTGTTGCTCTTGATGCTTTTGATCCCGCCATTATCTCACACGTCCCCTCCACTGATTACGAATCAGATAATCGTATCGTGGTCAGCTGTGCTTGACAGTCGAACCGAGTGGTGTGTTCATATCAGGTGTCCACAAACTTAGCCTCAACAAATATGTAATAACAATTGAAACTTGTATAACAATCACAAAATCCATTAAATGCTGGAAAAACACGTGAACTCGCGGTAAAATAACCAAAAAAAAATGTACAGTATCGAGATAAAGGGTCGAACATTCCAAGTGCAACATACAGTTTCTTTGGCCGTGTTATTAACTTTTCAAAGCAATACAAACGCATATAAATTTCTGTCAAATTGATCATATGAAAAGCTGCAAAAGACCTTAGCAAAAAAGACAATAAGTGTAAATTAAATTTAAAAAATCGATTTCTCATTTCACAAAATGGAAATTTTAAACACGCAACTCGAAATACCAACAAAATACATGGAAGTGTCGGATGGCAAAATTTGTGCTACGGTTCATAAAAATTGGTTGGCTAATTTGTGGACCGTTGGTCCTGTCCAATTTCTTATTCATGATCGCTTGTCCATGGATGAAATCGCTGCCAGACCGTCCTTGGAAGATTTGGGTCCTAATTGGACCAGGATTTATATCAGAGTAACCACATTCATCAAATAATTGAACCGAATCAATTCATAATTGTTTTTTTATAATGAATTACAAACAATTGATTATCTATTTAAAAAGTTGCAATTTCACAGGTTTATGAAAAACAGAACAAAAATGCTATTCCTTTGCCAAGAGACAGACATTCCACGAGCGCCAAAGTACAACCCGAGCTGACTTTTGCTCAATTGTTGCGTTATGTTGCTGAAACAAATTACAGGAACTTGTGGAAGGAATCCTACAAAAAATATTACAGTGAGTGAAGAATTGTCGAAAATTTGCCTCTATTTTTATGAACAAAATTTATCTAGTCATTTCTATCATTTAAGTACATTGTGCAATACATGCAATGGCAGGAAAAGATTCATGTAGCAAACAACAAGAATTTCATTTGAGCTAAAAAGAAATACAGAAAAACTATAAATTGTTTTTTCATCAAAGTTAAAATTCCATTTGAATACAGATCTTTGTTCTTTAATGCTCAATTACTGGAATTGAAAAATTTTCTATAATATGGCTTCGAATATTTTTTTCTATCGTTTAATGTTATTGACAGGTCTGTGGAACTCATGGGAACAGAAAGAACAATCTTATGCTATCCCAAGCAGCAGCGACGTTGCAGTAATGCGAGAAGTTTTGTCACGAATGTATGGCTGTTCGCTGATTAAGATTCGCAACGGTCAAGTCATCGGAGTGAATCCACGCGTTACGAGTACTTCACACTGCAATCTTTTGCCGGCATTACTCGCTGTAGAAACATCCCTTGCTTTCATGGTATTTCACGAGCAAACAGCACGATATTCGTTGCAAGAGTGAGTTCATGAATTTGGCAAAATTTCATAAAGCGTTAGATTCATAAATTGATAGATTTAGAAGTTTTCCATTCAAGTTTCCTCTATTGTCGAATTTTTGAAAAATTTTGACTCAGAGTTTAATGTCTGTTTCATGTGCTTCTGTATCTAATGCTCTTTTTGGCATTTACGATTATAACTCTATTTCAGATGCGTAATGTACAGTCCCGCCGCTTTATCGACAAGCTACAGCAAGCCCCTTTTCCTCATATACCAACTCCTATGCTTGTCGAGAGATCTTTATGATCAGGGTCTTGCTTTGGGCGAAATAACTCTTGGAGATATATTGATCATGGATAATTTTACAATTCAGGTGATTTTACAAAATTCGCTATATTTTTAAGTACAGTTTTTCGTTAATAATTGTTCAAAACTATTTGAAGGTTTGACGTTTTTTTTCTGGGCTGCGAAAATGTAAATTTCTATTAATTACACAACAATTTTAAATTATTTCAAAATACAATCGCGTCAATTTGAATGCTTCAAATTTTTTTTTTCAGGTGATGCCAAAATTGAGCGACAATATTTACCTCAAATCGGAGTTCGACAATGACCAACAAACAGCACGAGAAAATCATTCGTCACCGTCGCAACAAAAGAAAATAGGAAGCCCGTCAAAATCTGGTGTGATGTCTGGCAATCCAGAATTCGGTCGAAACGAGAGTATCGCAAAAGTTTGCGAATTATGGCTTCATGGTCACATAAGCAATTTCGACTATTTGACAGCTTTGAATAATCTCGCTGGTCGAAGATACGGCGATCCAAGTTGTCATCACGTTATGCCATGGGTCACGGATTTTAGTTCACGCTGCGGTAGAAATTGGCGAGACCTCACCAAGTCAAAATTCCGACTTAACAAGGGCGATCGGCAATTGGATCTCACTTTCGACTCGCAAACAATCGATGCAAGTTGAATTAACGTTTCTAAAAATTCTCCAGAAAAGTATCAAAATTTCAACTTGTATTTTCTTTAATCTTCGTAATCGTTTGAGTTTGGGTGCATACACTTGGGCTTCTTTTTGAACATGAAAATTCTCAAAGTTGTCGTTTCGATACAGGTCGGACATCACGTTTCGGACGTTCTTTCTGAAATAACGTATTACGTCTATTTATCACGACGATACACAAAATCTGTCTTATGTAAGCATGTGAGATCGCATTGGGTGCCTTGGGAATATCCGGTTTCGATTCAAAGGCTGCACGAATGGAGCCCTGACGAATGTATACCACAATTTTTTACGGACCCCAGTGTTTTCAAGGTAGAGAAATACCACATTTTTCCTTCGAGAACATACTTCATTGTCATTTGAAAAAATGAGAAATTATTACAAATATGATTTGGATTGAAAAATGGGTACGACATCAATTTTTCAGTCGATTCATGAGGATCTTCCGAATTTGGAGATACCAAGTTGGGCTCGTTCTCCCGAAGATTTTATTGAGAAGCATCGAGAAGCTCTGGAAAGTCTTTACGTGTCTGAACGTCTGCATCACTGGATCGACTTAACATTCGGTTACAAGTGCGAGTCAAATAGTTATTTTCTTATGAAAGAGAGACGAATTACCATGTTTTATTTCCGTTCTTTTTCGATTAGAAAGATACTAAAATTTTTTGAATTTTTCATCGAGTACAGATTGTCGGGAATCGCAGCAATAAAATCGAAGAACGTTTGTCTTCAATTGGTCGACAACCATACGAGTCTCACGAGCTCTGGTGTTGTACAACTTTTCACCCAACCTCATCCTCAGAAAATTGTACCTTCGCTTTACTGGAGCAAAATGCCACCACGGTTAAGGAATTCTGCATCTAATCCGAAAATAGCCAGTGAGTAGAGGAAGGAGAATCGATACAAAATTCCATGTAACGCTAGAATTAATGTTGTTATTGCAGAAATGTATCAATGCAAAAAAAAAAAACATTACGTAATCTAGCAGAGCAAGTTGAGTTACTGCAATCAATTTGTTTTTTTTTTTTTTTTTCTTTCGATTGACCAAAATTTGATATTTTGTGAACAGGAAGCGAAAGATCGGGCGAAAGGATAAGCGAAGACGAGGGTCACAGTTCCGGAATGGATGAGGAGGAGTCTCCGATAACGACCTTGAGCGTAGCAAGATCATCGCCACTGGCGTTGAGTCGGTTGCTCAGTCGTTCGAGAGGTTCGTTATTATCGGTGGATGACAATTCGAGCAAGCCCGAAAAGCCAACGGCACAAATGATCATTTTACCAAAAGATTACAACCCGGTCGCGGCTATAGTGCAAGTGGAAACGACACACGCTTTCATGAACAGAATATCGCATCGCGCGTACAAACCGGAAATTTCGCATCACGGAGGAATAGCGAATTACAAGCAGATCGTAGCTTCAGGTAGAATGAAAGAGCAACAGATTATCGGTTGTTTAATAGTGGAGATATTTTTGGCAAGCAAATTTCGAGGGACGTGGAATACGGGAAGAGTCTCGTTCGCAAATCGATTGGATACTTGTCTAAACGTATTGAAAACGAGTTCAGAACCGCTGCCGAAATGTGTGCGAAACGCGGTCGCACTTTTGTTGCAAATCGACATAGTGCCGAGAAGTTATGGGATTTTCAATGACCTCGGGGAGGCAACGAGAGCAGGAAACATGGGAAATTTTCGTTATCCGATGGTGACATGCATGGGTTTGCCTCCGCCGTCGGCTCATCAATTTTTACAGCCGGTACTGTCCGGCAGCCTTTATCCTTCGTCAAAATATTTCCAGTGTCTCTTCAATCTTGTCGAAATGTTGCAAGAATACAACGAGCTTGTACGCGAGCTGAATTACGTGCTCCAGGAGGAAGAAGGAGGAGACAGCAACACGACGAGAACGAAAATTCGGTATTTGTGCAAAATAAGCGAGTGTAAAGTCAAATCGGTGGCTCGTGAGCTCGAAAAGCTTTTGCCACAAGCTGGTGCTAACGCCATGGAAACGAGTCTTCAACTGATCGTTCCTCACGTAAAACAGATAATGAACGAGCCTTACAGCGCCGTTTTAGCAGCTTGGTACCTTTTCGATCCTATAGCAAAAGCCCTTGGTCCTCGTGAAACTTGCGACACTTTTTTGTCCTCGATAGTGAGATTGTACGAAAACGGATCGGTGATGGACAGTCTCAATTTAACGGACGTTTTGCCAGCAGGTTCTTTAGCAAAATTTCGTACGATGAGACTCTACCATCGGAGTTTTCTCCTGAAGCTTATGGTGCGATTGGGCCTCCGAAGATTTCTGGACAACTTCGTAACTCCACTGGTCGAAGCGGTCGGTGGTTATAGAGATTATATCCAAGGCTCGTGCTCGTCAAATCTTCCAAGGAGTGGAAATTTGAAAAGTTGTGATTTGAGTGGAAATTGTGGAGATGGCGAAGTTATTCTGTCCCCACTTGACGAAGATTCTTCTCTCGATTCCGACAACAACGCAACATCCATGTGCGAACAAGCGGCCGACGAATATTCCAAGACAACGACACCGATTGTTCTCGATACCGACATCGAGGAAGTTTTCACGATGGAAACAGAGTCGAGTCCCTCTCCATCGGAGAATAACCGTATACCGAGCATCGATATACGTGCTGAATTGAGTTTGAATCTTGTGGAAGATCTCTGCGACGATGGAGCGAGAAACTCTCCTCCGGGAAGCATCAAATCACCCACGATACCGATTCCTCGGAGATCTGACGGCGGGGTGACCAAATCTGTGACTGATTTCAACAGCATTGGTTGCCACGTCGGAAGTAAAACTTCCAGCGAAGATATGCCCCTCGGTGGCTCTTATGTGACGGCAAAATCGCACGGATGTAATACAAACGATTTCGATGAAGTAGAAGTCCAAAAGCGGCTGATCATAAGGGACGACGAGGCCAAATCTGGAATGGACGAAGTCATTTCTCCCATGGAACATCGCACGTATGGGCCCTGCGAGTGCAAAGTTTCAGAAATGAGTGCTGAGTCCGTCATATGGTTGTCCCATCGTCTCGGACCAGTTTTGACAGCGCGTCATCTCTCAAGAAATCTTCTTCGAATGTTGACACTCTGCTACGCCGGAAAATCCAATTTGTCCGGACACCAGGATGAAAATGGTGACCGGAACGACAGTACTTTAGCCGGCGATCTCAACGCCGTCAAAGTGCTGGAATGTCTGACAGCCATCGCTGGTCTTTACGGCGAACAGATTATTTTGCTCCAATATTTAGCACACATGACAGAACTCTTGAGCTTATGCAAAAGAAAATTGACTCCGAATTTGGAAGGTGGGCTCGTGTCTTCTCTCGCACTTCTCGTTCACATTGCACCGTGTCTCAGTGATTCTTTTCTCATGGAAGCTCTCCAGGAAACAATTGTCAAGTCCATCCTGCATCCCACTGTTCGAGTGCTTTCGACCACCAGATACAATTTTCCAAACGGCTCAATCGCACGTTCAGCATTAGCAGAAAAATATCTTGACGCTATTTTCACTCTGAGCTCGAGACTCGGCGCTTCGATGACCAAGAGTCATTTGGCAGTCCCGATTCAACGTTTCTTCTTAGCTTTTGACAAGGCTTTTGCGCCGATCACTAAAAACGATGAGAAATCTTCTTTCGCTGGTTCTTGTAATAAAAATGATCGTAAAAACGATACTTCTGTAGATGAGAATCAACGACACGACGACTGGACTCTGATTGATAATTCTGGCATACAATTGCTCTCCGGTGTCAACAACGACGTCTCAATTTCCTACTCACCACCGGTTCTAGAAAGCGACGACGTTACTAACACAACAAGGAACAAAGCATTCGAAGAATTGAGAGAAGTTTTCACAAAACGTTTTGCTCACAGAGCTTATCTCCTGTTTTATCGTCACGTCGACGAGGAAACGATGGAAGAAATATTGAAGAATCATCGTTTAGTGAGAGATTTGTGCCACGAATACGAGGCAGAAATGAGGCTGAACGAAAGCGAGGATTATGCCAAAGCTGATAATTTTTCCACCCGCGAAAACGAACCTGAAGAGAGTGAATCTTTCAGCAAGGGTGTCGGTAGTTTTGGCAATATTTCCGTTGTAGGAAATAGAATAGAGGTACAATCTGAATCTCTGGCTTTGAGAACCCAAGGAGGAGCCTCGGAGAATGAGGAAAAAAATTTTAGTCGTGATAACAGTGGATCTTCTAACGGGAGACAATTACGTGGCAATTGGTTGGCTTATTGGGAGCATGAGATAGGACGTCCCGACAAAGATACTAATTTCAATCTGAAACAGATAAAACTCCAAAGTTTCGTTGGTCATACCAACAGCATTAGATGTATTTACGTACTGGACAATGAGAACAGTTTTATGAGCGGTGCACGTGATAAAACTGTCAAACTATGGAGCTTGAGAAGCCAAGGAGACGGAAATACGTCGTCCTCGTGTCAATACACTTACACGGGTCACAAAAAGTCCATTTTGGCTTTAACGTTCCTAGAATCACTTCGATATGCTGTAACCTGTGATAGCACTGTCCACTGTTGGGATCCTTTCATGGGTTCTTTATTGGGATGCCCAGAAAGTACAAAGCCAGCACCTGTCAACACGTTGGCTGCGAGCCCAGCACCCTCGACTTCTCTTCTCGTTGCAACGACCGATATTACGATAAGAGTTATAGATTGTCGTACTTTTCAATATGTTAACGAGATGAAAGTCTCGATGAATCCAACTGGTTTGATTCGTTGTATAGCGATTGCTCCCAGCGGTTATTGGGTCGCGTTGGGACAAGCTTCTGGTTTTCTTACGATTCTTGACATCCGTACTGGTCTCATAATCGCCTCGTGGAAAGGTCACGAGTGTGAAATTTTGCAGCTCGAAGCTGTCAACGAAACTACCATTGTTAGCTCTTCCCTCGATCAAACAATCGCCGTCTGGAGCGCTGTCGATGGAAAATTGAAGTTTCATCTCAAAGGGGCTACCGAACCTGTTCATTGTATGGCCATTTACGAACAACAACTCGTCTCGGCTACAACGGCCAATAGAATCGGCGTTCATACCTCTGTCGATGCAAACTCTTCTTTTTCCTCGTCCAAATTACGATCTGATGCCTTCCGGGGCGTTATCACTGCTATGGCGGTATTACCACTCAATAGATTATTGTTACTCGGAGCTGACAACGGTGGTATCACTTTGTTATGCTGATCTATTTTGGAATCTCTTACTTTTTACATTTTTTCAAGCCAATGTGAATATTCTATTCGTATATTTATCAAGTGGTGGATCGTAGATCACGTGGACTGAGTCAATTTAGGATTTAAGTTTTTCATGAAAATGTAAATTAATAAAATAATTCAACTAGGAAAAATCTCATACATTTTTTTGTCACGATTCAATCGCTTATTACCCTACCACTCGTTCTGTTTTCGTTTTGTGAAGAAAATCAGTTTTCGTGAAGTATCTTTCTCCCGACTCCAGATATTTCATTATATTTTTTGTAGAAATGATTTTGCAGAGCTTACCACTATCAAAATAGAAAATAAAATAAAAAACAGTTGTCAGCAATTGGCAGGTTTCTTGGTAGGATTTGTGGAGATAAAGGCGAATAAATAAAATGAATAGCTGTCATTGTTCAAATTGTACATAAAGACGATTTTTATTTTTAAATACTTCTTGGACACCGATACTTTTGTTTGTGTGTTTCGTGTTGATGCAAATGTGTTTGTGTGTGTAATTCGTATATTTGTTTGTTCGTTTTTTTTGTTACGTATAAATACGTAATTCTTCGCTCATTGTATTTTCTTCACTCTTATCTCTCGCGCTCATATGTTTAAGTGTGTAATTAATCGTGTTAATGTAATTCTGGTTAGGCGTTTATATCAATCATCATCAGATCATCACTGTTCGTAAATCACCGTATAGGCGCTATATGCGTTCGTTTATTTTGTTTTTGTTCGGCATTGTTTTATTCATTTATATATTTAGTGGTTTTTTTTTTGTTTTTTTTTTTTTTGCGTAGAGTCGAAAATCTCTGTTATTATTTTTCTGTTCTTTTCATTTACTCTTAGGAAAAAATGGTAGCGCAAAACGATTCGTGAAACCACAAAAGTTTTTTTTTTTTTCCTTATCTTGGTTGTTTGTTTGTTCGTTTTGCTCTTTCTCTGCTTCTGCGACTTACTACAATAATATACGATGTCCTCGTGGAGGGATGGACTTATGAGTTTTTTTCTCGATCGATTAACGAATGAAAAATGAAGACGAGAAAAGTCAAATGATAATTACTACGCGTAGAGTTAATAAATTATATGACAAATATTGACAACGATGATGGACAATTAAAATGGCTCTAAAATGAGTAATCCATTCCCCCGTGATGATCGACACGTTTTTTCTTCATTTTTTTTTGTCTGTTTTCAGATCTACTTTTTAGGAGTTTAATTTCTATGCGACTTTGATCGATTCGAGTACAAAATTTCACGACGATTCCATTCAATTTCGAGTCCATTGTCTATCTCGATTTTTATTCTCGTTTCGTTTTATCTCGCAACTATTTTTTTTTTATTATTTCTTCTTCATACCAAAAACTCGTCCTCCGGCAACATTTACATGAATTCAAAGTATTGCCAAAAGTCGAGCCACGTTTTCTCTCACGAATAACCGAACGATACGAAAACTTTCATCTATCAAATCAACGTCGAGTCGTACGTTAAATATTTATTGTACAAATTCCGTTCTGATTCTTCATTTTTTTTTTTCATATTCTTTTGATTCGAATCTCTTATTATTTTTTTCTTTCTCATTCCGCGAGTGATGTATGTTTATATGAGAAAAAATGTTCAAAGCACGTTTAAAAATACAAATAAAATAATCATACGCAGCTCTCGACGGTTTTGGACAAAAAAATGTGATCCGTGTTATAGGCGCCTCGAAATTTCAATCAAATTTTCACGCTTTCAAATCGATCTTACAAATTTAACCAGTTACTTTTTCTTTTCATTCTCCTACCTCGATTCATTCTCTCTTCGCTTCTGTAAGTTACTTCGATTCTTAATGTTTTTTTGTTTTCTGCCTTTTCTCTTTATAATTTAAATGCGGACGTCACGTTCGACCGAGCAGCGTTCGACGAAGTAGAATTAGAAGAAGAATGAGACGCGCTATGACAACGTTTACACTCGCACTTTTTCCGTCAATATTTTCATACACATTTTACTTTCTTCCCACACGCTTTTTCTCACTTCCTAAATTCTATTTGATCTCTCTCTCTCTCTCTCTCTCTCTGAACCATTTTGGTTTTTTTCTCATTCAAAAAGACTCCAAGCGCGCACACTCTCACTCACACAATATTCTTCACTCTTGCGTCAACGGCACCAACGCCTAGACGAATAATTAATTCATTAATAATACTATAATATATATAATTAATTGTGATCGGCAGCTTCGAATACACGCGTCGGCCGAACGTAAGCAACAATATATACACATTAAAAAGCTTCGTTTACAATTATTATTATTTAATTCTTTTTTTTTGTGATTTTTGTCTTTTTTTTTCCTCAAGAAATGTTTTCTTTTCTTTCGCACAGGGGGACGGGTAACGAGAGATAATAGATAAAACGGAGGAATTTAATATTGATTTTCGTTATTATTTTATGTTATTTTTTTTTTTTTTTCGTTTTTTTTTTCGTCGTTTCCTTTAAATCGAAACGTATCAGCGTCGCGCTCGACTTTGTGCTTGTTCGAATTGACAATTTGACCATCCGCCGTTAAGCCTCCTTTTTTCTTTACTCACATTTTTTTGTTTACTTTTGTGATGCTGCTTTCTTCTTTGTTCTCGTTACGGAATCGCTTTTCGAAAATGTCTCGCGACTTTTTTCGTATTCGGGATTTCCTCTCGTGATCACCGTGCATAAACTCCTTTTTTTTCGGATTTTCCTCCTTTTTTCGTATCAAATCGAATCTTATCAAAGGACACACGACATGTTGGATGTATTATGTATATTTTTAGATTTGTTTTTTTTTTTTTTTTTCATTCAAGTCTGTCAAGGTGGTCGAGTTTCTTTTTCAGATTTTCTTGAACCTCGGGAAAGCTGCTTTTTCGTTAAGGAAATTGTTGCAAAGAGCAACGTTATTCGATTTTTTTCGGATAATTAGTTTTTAAAATTTGACGTTTATGAAATCTTAATAAATATTGTTGTGCAAGCTTCAGATCGTTGACGTTTTGTGACGTTTCATGTTTTTTGTTTTTTTTTTTTTCCCCATGAACGAGGCTCAAGAAAATCGAAAAGGTTTTTCATCAACGACTCCAATTTACACATTAGCCCAAATGTCTTTGGATTTTCTGACTTTTCTTATTTTTTTATTTATTTATTTTTTTCATTATAAATACCTAAAAAGCCCTAATACTGCACATATCTTCAATTTTACATGAATTACGTTCTTTTCCCTATCTCACGTTTTGAAAATCAAAAGCATGATTTTCGTATTCGACTCCGTTCTCGATTTTCGTCGACTCGTTTTAGGGAGAAACTACGAATACGAAAAATCGCATGGTTTCGATCGTTTCGTTTGTTCTTTTGTTTAAAGTTTCACGTAGAAAATTCGTCAATTCTTTTTCTTGCTCTTAGGCTCTATCCGAAAACCGAAATGTTTGTTTTTTATTTTTTATTCTTTTTCGAGAGGCCTCTCGACGAGATATAGTGACAAGAAAGCAAACGCGCGAACGAGACAAAAGTCTACGTTCGTCGAAAAAGGCTCCTTGATTGAAATATCGTTATCGTTATTATCAACATCATTATTATTACAATTATGGAAATTTCTTAGGTTTTTTTTTTTTTTTTTTTTCTTCAAATTTTCTTCATATTGAAAACCTCGTCATCTGTCATGATCGTGGTATTATGTTTGTCTGTTTGTTTGTTTGTTTGTTTGTATGTTTTATTTCTTCATTCGGTTTCGGCGAAATAATCTCACGTCTCGCAAGAACAATAATCTCGTTCATCTCGTTCTTCAATCTCTCACTGTTTACAACGTTACACAAATATTACATTACGTACGAATGTATAAAATCTCGTTATGGCTAAACGGATGTGGGGGGGGGTCTAAGGGATTTGAGCGATCGAGTCAAGAGAGATTTAACTCTCCAAAAATCCTTATTATCTCTCTTTCTCTTTTTTTTTTTTTCTCTTACCGAATCGGAAAAATTCGAGACTCACTGTCACTCTTCCTCTCTTATTTTTCTTGTTTTTTTTTTTTTTTCTTTTCATTAAATAGTAATTATGACACATTGCAAAGCTCTGCAAGAGCGTCTCAAGCACGTTTTCTTCGCTATTGTATTTTCTTTTTCTTTTTTTTTTTAATATTCGTTTTCAAATCGACGGACAAGCGAGATTCCCGAAAGCGTATGAAATTGTTTTTTCCTTCTATCAGCTATTCGTTCGAAATAGATTGCGCGAAATATCGAGATTCTGTTGCCTGGTTGATTCGAAATACTTTTTTTTTTTTTTTTTTATAATTCAGGTGAGAAGCAATGATTTCGAAGAAATCGAGCGCGTCTACGGCACGAACAAGATGGCATTGGGTCGCAATAACTTTTTTACGTTTTTTTTTTTTTTTTTTCAATTTTTTTTTCTTCTTCTAAATCTGACGTTTTACAAACTATGGCACTAACCCGGTGGACAGACCACGTTTCCCTATAAAATCGTGAAAAAAGCAAATCTTATAAAAAACACATGATTTTCGAATTAAAAAAATTAATAATCATTTTTAAAAAGTATTGTTCGTTTGTTTTGTGACAATAATGGGCTACGAATATCGCAAAAATTTATATACATGGCCATGATTACCGGCGAGGTGAACCCGGAAATTAATATTCTTTGTTTTTACGGTTTTTAGCATTACGAATCGATTTTTTTTTTTTATTTCCAAGGAATGAGACGATTAATATTTGATCACTGCAACAATCAATCCTTTACGTATAAAAAAAAAAAGAATTTTGTTGATGGTCGTTCTACAAGCTTCTATTCATTTTTTTTGTGATTCACGACACGATGTTTTTCACCTTTTTTCCATCTTTTGAACAAATTCCCGTGGAACGTGACGAATAAAATGTAAAAAAATCTTTTCATTTGGTGCTTTACGATATCAGCAATTCGATTAAAATCATAAATTCCATTTCCACCCATTTTTTATGCCACTGTCTTTTGTTATGCCTAACGAAAGAAAAAGGACAAAAAGACAAATAAAGCTACAACGATTTTCTCTCTCGATCGCGCTTACTTGCTACACGCTTGCCAATATTTGCATATCAATAATAAATAGGTCGTTTTTTACCCGATACATCCAACATGACACATTTATACGTTTTCTCTTGGCTTTCCCCTTTCTCGTTTCGTTTTTTTTGTTTGTTTTTCTTTTCACTTTTCTCTATGACACATATGGATTGACTCTTCATTATACAATCGACGTATAATTAAGATCTCTCGATGTCGAAAAAACTTGTTCCCGAAATACCGAGAGGATATAATAGAAGATAATTGATAATTAAAAGGATAAAATATCCATCGCTATTGACTGGCGACGCGATGCGTTTTTTTTTGTTTTTGTTTTTGTTTTTTTTTCAAAGTTGGTCAGTCGTACAAAATCCGTAGGTGCGAAACTTTGTTTTTTTTTTCTCTTTTCTCCCCTTCGAGTCGCTTCGTTTAATCGTACTTATGTTTGTTTTTTCTTTTATGATAAAGGGCCAAGCACTATGCGTGATTGTTAATTAACAGCTATTAAAAAATCTTGTTCTTCCTTCCCCTCTCCCGGAGCCGTTGTTTTGTCTTTATCAAACTTTGGAATTCCTTTGACAAACAACTCCGAGATTTCTCGCGGTTTATGTTTCTCTCTCTCTCTCTTTTTTTTTTGTATTTTCGCTTTTCTCTTCTCCATCTTCTTCTCTTCTTTACACACCGGTCAGAAGTCCTCGCTGAAAATTTCGAGATACGACTCACCCAGTGATCCTATTCTTCTGTTCTTCGTCACTAAACCATGACGATCGCTTCCTTGTCGCAAAATAGGAATGGATATTGGTCTATCATCGTTTGTACCACGTCTTCCAGGTACGGCCTCATCGCCTCGAATCTTCCTAAATCGTTAAACTCGATCGGCAACAAAGTCGGCCACCAACAAATTGCCAAATTTTTGCTATCCATACTGTTCAATTTGCAATTCTCGGCGACTCTGAAAAAGTTACGATTTTGAAGAAAAAAAAAAAACAAAAATTGTACAAAAAATATCAGCTTTTCGGTTGAACACACCGAATTTATTGATTCGATCATTGAAACGAGCTACTTCGTAGCTTGTGTAGCTGAGTCCATCATTTTGATATTTTCAATGAAGTAACGTTCGAAATAAAACTGTATGACTTTGCCTAGTAAATATTTTTTAAAAATATGAATAAACTCACTTGACGAAATGTTGAAAGATGAATTTAAGAACGTCAAAGTTAACTGGATTAAGTTTGTTGAGCATAAGTCGAAGAGCCAGTAATCTGCAACTTCGATCTTCCATATTCATACAAGTTGCAGACATGGGTTTGCTGATACCGCGAGCACCTGGTGACGAAACAATTTTATTAAGTTTTTCAGCGGGCAAATAAACGTGTCATTAATTTTGAGCGTTAGGGAAAAGCTCACCAGAAATGTCCTCGAGTTCAGACATCCGTTCTTTGTCGATGAGCGGAGGCAGCCTCTTGGAAAAGAAGTCTTTCAGTGCCGTTGCTACAGCGTTCACAGGAATGTCCAAAGAGTGTATATCCACATTGCCATCTGTAAAAAAAGTGTGTGAAAATATAAATAAACGGTAATGAAAAAAAGAAAGTTTGAGGTTGAAAAGAATTTTCTTGTCTTTTCATACCTTCTTCGAATTTTTGAAAGAGCAGTTCTACGTGTGCACGATTGCCAGGAACCCTGTATATGCCTTCAGAATCAAGACCTTCATCCTCAATGAAACGTACGCATTTTTCGAGAAAAAGTGGTATCCGATTGGTATCGCTTTGGGCAAAGTCTTCGATGAGCGACTGTTGCGATTGTCCCGAAATAGTTCCGCCGCTGTTACCCTTCGTTTGCTTTATTTTGTCTTGTTTCTTTTTCTCACGCTCTTTTTCTTTTTCTGCATTTTTTTTGAGTTTCTCTTCTTTCTGCCTACGCTTCTCCAATTTCTCGTCCTCCTTCGCCTTTTGCTTGTCTTTCTTTCTCGATAGCTTCTCGAGGTCTTTTCCCTTGGTCAGAATACCAAACTGCAGAGAAAAAAAAACACATTTTTTTTTGTTGAATTCCATTTTTAGTTTCTTCGAATCTTCGTATCAGCGTAATACTCACACTCGGTGAGTTAATCTCCCTCGGCGAAGAGACGTCTAGACTCGACTCGTCATCTGGAATGTTACCGAATGTATTGTCACTCCTCTGCTTGGCTATAAGAGAACATTCGCAAATTTCATGAATGAAGGATCGTTCGAGGCTGTTTAATGCTTTTTCCAACAGATTATTACTTTCCGAGACATCAAGATTTTTCATAAACTCGAATGACCAAAAATTCAATGTTCAATTAAAAATATGAATTTTGTATTCGATTTCGACGAGCAATTATTTCGTACTGATATCCGAAAACTGGTTATTTCATTAGAAAAAAAAAAAAAAAAAAAAAACAATCGAAGATGGAACATTCTATGCAGAGGCCTAACTTGGTTGATTTCCTTGAACCTCGCGTTACTTACAAGCGGCGCTGAACATTTCCTGGGTCATATGTTTGAGATTGAAGGGATGTTGCAGCGTCGCTGCCAAATGTTGATGCTGGAGAGAATTTCCGAATCGTTTTCTCAAACTGACCGCAGCATGTTTATTCTGTTTCGATCTTGGTCTGGTAGCGTGTTCCGGTTCGCTGGACTCCGAGCTATCCGGAGTCTCACTGGATACTGAAAAATAATGTATTAGCTTAGAGAGAAGAAGAAAATTGAGGGAGTTCGAGGAGATCATTAAAAATTTTCGAGTAAAACGATAAGAATGATAAAAGAGAAAATTCGTACTTCGTTCGGTGGGATCGATTCGCCAATTTTTTTCTTCTTTAAGGCTATAATTTAGACCGACTATACCATCGCCACTTCCCATGCTCGCTAAAGATGGGACTTTTGGTGTTGCCACTGGAATTGCCGTGCGTTTCTTACGCGTGCGTCTGTAACTCGCTGGTTTTTTCTCCGACATACCAATCACGTCAGCCACCCTCTGTCTCTCCAATGAACTCCACTCCGAGTCCGAGTCACTGTAAGCTGAAAAAGCGCAAAAAAGTCCAGAACGTTACATCGAAAACAGAGAAACGACACCGAGAGAATTTTATTGCAAAGTCAACGAAATGATAATAAAAATCGTTAAGAGTCCGTTTAAATTTATTTTTACGAAAGTTGATTGTGCCACAATTTTCTCTCGGTGCAATGTATTTATTGCTATATTTTTTTAAATTTATATACGATCACACTGTCATACACACGTTAGAGACAAGAAAAATGTCATGTAAATATTTGGTGCCCTTGTAAAGTAAGCTTCTTCTCACAATAAGTCAACGACGAGCGACGAGCCAAAGATCGGAGTAATGATCGATGCTTAACAACCTGGGGCGACGGATTTTTCAACAGACCAAGTCTCTCGGATGGATTATTTAACCCTTTAACATTATTTACTTGAATAAGTGGCAAATCATTTTGCTGCTCGATAAAATGCCGATTATCTCATTGAAGAAAAAATTATAGTGAATTGGAGTTTTAATCTAAACACATACAAACATAAAACATGAAAGATTAAAATATTTCGTGCAAACGAGTAACATCAATATGGAAATATATTTATTATTTCGTATAAATACCTGCAAATTTGGTATTCAGTGGGAACCCTACGTTCCCACTTATCGTCAAAGGGTTAATTATCCTCCTAAAAAACGATCTAATTTTTCGAGTACATTTGTAGAAAATCAAAGTGTTGATAGCGTTTTTCGGGGGTGCGTGTGATTTTTTTTTGTATTTTTAGATTTAAAAAAAGTTGATCATAAATTCTTTCGAAAAATTGAAAGTTGAACTTCAAAGAAACTCAAGAAATTTTATTAAGCCGCTTAATCTTTGTTTTTTCTTAAATAAAAGTTCTGGACAAGGTTTTTAGAAAAAAAAAAACCTTAAGTTTAAACATCGCAAAGTGACAGTTTTCTTTTTGCTCTATGAAAAAGTGAATTAAGTAGACTCAGATAAAAAAAATGGAAGTTCAGATACCAGTCAAGTAAAATTTACTCCAAGAGTTTTTCGTGTAAAATATTGAACAAAAGAAAAACGAAAACGGGGAATGTAATCGAAAAATTAGACGAATGGCCATCTCTCTGCCGCTAAAATCAAACGCCTTAACTTACACGGCTGTCCCTTCTCGCGTCTGTGACGCAACTTGGACTTGTTGTTAGCGATCGAGTCCTGTACAAGTGCGTAAGTGTATTCGCCGTCGTAACCGGAGTAAAGATTTGACACGACGTCCTTCGGGTGTGCGTACTCGGAGCCGAGATCAACGAGCTCCGGTATCGCAAGTGGCGCGTGTCCAAGGCTCATCTTCGACGCGTGCTCGTCCTTTTCACCGATAGTCATACGCGCTATCGCATCCGTTACGTTCGAGAAATCTTTAAGATTTATTTTACCCGGTTGCTTGAGCGTCTGACTGTTTCCCTTTGGTCTCGGCTTTGTCTGCGATATATGTCGTCTCCCCGTTGTGAACGCCCTGTGCGAATAACTGTTCGTGACCCCATCTTGATGCATGAACGTGTCCTTGACCCAACCTGTCAATTCAAAAATCAAAAAATATCGTCAAAATAATTGAAACGAACTTGCAACTAGGAATCTTGATGCTTCAATTTCGATATTCAAACAAATTACATTTTTTTGTAAAAATATAATTAAACTTTCTTTTTTATTTAAATATACATATAAGAAGAAATCAAGCAAATCAAATAAACGTTCTTTAAATATGAAATTTTTTTTCATTCATTCATTCGAAAATTTCAAGTTAATTTCTCTTTCTCTTTGAAATAAATGAAAAGTTATGAAAACGTAAGATTTTGTTTTTGTGCTTTCCAGTGAATACTTCATTCACTTCAATTGATATTAATTGCTTGAGTGAGAAAAGTGATAGGCAAACAAAAAAAAATATAATAACCGGATAGTTTGTTGGCAAGATCGCCTCCTTTGAGCAATTCGCGTTCCCTTTCCTCGCGATGAAAATCAACCTGGCTGTAAATATCGCTGTCGTCGCTCGGTGTTGCTCTGTTATCAACGAATTGCTCATTCAATCCGGTCTCGCCAAGATCGCCGTCCGGTGTGAGCTGCTCATATGATTCCGAACCGCTCCTAAAAGTTACAGACATACTGCTTCGCGTTAGATTTATACGGTATTTCAGAGTCTTCGTGAAAAAGAAAAAATCAATCGAAAACAACATACAAGAGGATAATGAACGATTTCATGAAATATCGTAAAATAAAAAACATCCGATAACAAAATTAATCGAATATGAACATTGTAGAGACAAAAACTCATTTCCATTGTATTCATGTTGAAATCTCTTACCCATCATCCGGCGTTTGAAGATGGTAACTCTCGTGACGAGGTGGTGGCATTGGATGGAGTGCCGAATACTCCAAAGTACCTTCGCCGCTGTCATTCAAATTACCCGGTTCTTCCATATTGAAAGCTTGCTCAATTTCTGGCTTCTTTTCCCACACCTCTTTGAAGAAGGGAGTGTAAAATGCAGCTGAAAGTATAAATAGCATTGCAATAAGATTGTTCAGGAGTTTCCAAAAATATACGTATTTTTTTAAGCCTGATTTTCATCTTGTTTTTCCTCAATTTCGCTAAAAACGAAATTTAAATATATCTTCAATTTGCGATGAAGATTTTTCTTTGATATTTATTATTCCGCCTTACTTTTCTGCTGGCAACTTGAAGCGGATGTCATAAAATGTGCCTGCAATCTATCAGCGGTAGCGTTTCCTTCGGTGATGAGCAAATGACTGAGTTCGCTACTGAAAAATGCGTTGGCTCCTCCGGTGTCTGTGACTGCCATTATTTGGATAGGCAGATTTGGAATGTTCATTGAAAATGCACTGGAAAGGTCAAATGAAACGAATTTATTATCGAGAGAACCTTGATAAAAGTCTGTTTCAATGAATATATTGAAAAAATATAAAATTCTCAATTTTCAACATGGAAGATAATTTTGTTTTGTTTTTTTTCAAACTCACTTGAGCGTGGCGAGAGAAGCTTTTCTTTTTGTGGAATAAACGAGAATGAAACCGTGCACGAGCTCGTCCCTGAACGCATTGGCTCCGTGGAAACTCGATATTATAACTTCAACTCGTCGCTTCGATTCACCCAGGAAAGTTTCGAGTACGATGGATTTTTCACCGCTCAGAAAACAACACTGATGACTTAAAAGTGGACCGAGAACATTTTCCACTGAGTAAGGATCACCGCAAAACATGCACATGATTATCCTGAAATTTAGGAGAAAAAAGACGTTTTTCGATAAATACTCAATGAAAAAATCGATAAAAAGTTCATGATAAACAAGCGATTCTTTTTTCTGTAATTTTTTAAATAACAATGAAATTCTCACCTTATATCGGGCTCGAGACACTCGATAACACTTTGATAAATATTGAGAAAGCCAGCACGATGATTGATCGACTGAATAAGCTGTTGTAGCGCATCTTTGACCAGAGGAGTTGGGAAACGTTTGTCCTGTTCCAAATCTTCGATACAAACGTCAATGAAAGGACATTGTAAGCTGTCAGCGAGACTCTGGCCTTCTTCCCTCAAACGTATCGCTTCCATTTCATCGATATTGACATCGGGTACGAACATTATTACGATCGGTAAGCCTTGGAAAGGTAATCGATCCTCTTGCTCCAAATTCGACAACAATGTTTTCTCCAGTGAGGAGCGTATGTACTCGAAAGAGTCCTCGTTTGCGTAGATACAAAATGAGCCTGGAAAAATGGAGAAAAATATTAATGAAACGACGTGATTAATAATAATTTTTTTAACTTGTGAAAATCGCCATGATAAATAAAAAAAGAAAATGTTTTATTGATGGATGACGTTATTGTAATTAATTGAAAAACATGAATCATGTAATCGCTCGAACGATCGATCGTACTGCATAAAATAGAGGGGAGAAAAGTGCAGGAAAAAAAAAATAAAATAAACGTAATAGCGTGAACGTGCGAATGACTCACCGTGAGGCATAAAATCAGAGGTTGTAAACGAGTTATGAGGCAATCCAACATCACCATCAATAACTCGATAACCGAGTGTGTACAGCTGACAATCGATCTCGACCTCATCGTCCTCCGTTTGAGTTTTAATCTCTCGAGCGAATTCACTGCCGAGACCGTTGCTGCCCAGTATCACGAGATTCAATTGATTGTTGTCCGAAGTCAATTGCCACTGACTGCTGTGGTTCCATGACGAGGGTCTATTGCAATTCAGAGAGTTCAAACGGTCGATCGAATTATTTATTTTTATGCCTCAACCCTCTCCATTCCAAATTCTATTTTCATTCAATTATTTTATACGATCCATGAAAAAAAACAATGCAAAATAAAACTGGAACTAAAAATTATTGGCCCTTATTTCTTTTTATCGCTGCACAAACATCTGTGATAGCTGGGCTGTAAAAAAGGACTTGTTTTTCCATAAATCAACGAACGGTGGATTATGTTTTTTTTTTTTAATTATTTACCTGTGTGCTTTTGTTCCCAGTATTCGTTCTATCAGAGCATCCATACAATTTGGAAAAGCTGGACAATGTTCCCTGATGGGACAATGCACGAAACCAAGATGCTGGAAAAGCATCAACTTCCTGTCTTGATCGAGTCTGTCCAGTGCTTTGTATCTGGCATTTTCAAAACAAAACACCATTGAGTATGGAATTAAGAGTGTTTATAGAATAATTGACTGTTGTTGAACACTAATAATTCTACCTAAAGTCGTCGAGTAACGCGTCCGTTATTTCTTTAATGTCGTCTTGCGTGATAGTACCCGATGGCGCTATGCTTTTGAAATGATAAAAAAGATCGGCGTGTTCCAAGAGCAATTCCTGAAAAAATTTTACAATCAAAAACTCAAATCCTGCTGCAAAAACCTGAACGTGTTCGTTTTTTTTTCAATAAAAGCAACAAAATTTCGTTCAGAGTAAATAATTCGATTTCAAGTGTGTTCCTTACTTGAAAGCTGTGTTTGGCTCGTTCAGTGATTTCCTTTTGATGTTGATCGTAAATTTCCTGGCAATCGTGATGGGAAAGAGCTTCGAAGCATTCACGTCCCATGAACAGTACCCTCACCTCGGACAAATGTTTGCCAGGTGTGACGTAACCGGTTTCCTCGAGCAATTGTTTGAACTGTTTTTTCCATCTGTCGAAATGATCAAAATTTTATTTATTTTTTTCAACCCACCAAATACTTAGCTTCAAAGAATTGAATGAAAATTTCAGAAAGTTTGAAGTAAAAAATAGATTGACCAACATTATTAAAGCGTAAAAAACCCACGAGGAATATTACATTGTATAAAAGTGATGCACGGATAAAAAAAAATAGAAAAAAAATTTCAATACGCAAAGGCTCCTCGTATGACTGCAAAACCACAAACCACCGTAACAAATATCAGATTTCTCGTCTCGTTCGTAATGCACCGAAGACTCGACGAAGCCGTAAGTTTGGACAACGCATTGGTTGAACGATAATCTCATTGAATTGCTCCATTGAAAATATAAATAAAAATAATAGAGCGAAAATAAAAATAATTCATATATCAATGAAACAATAGTTATTTTTAAACAGACAAGGTTGCTCCATCGATTTTATCTCCCCCATCAAGCTTTTTTCCCATAATGTCAAGTGAATATCCTCGCATGCGATATTTACGCGAAAATTTACGTACAGTAAGGCAAGAGACAGAGAGAGAAATATTTTTATTACCTTTTTGGAAGTCTGCATTAAGAAACGCCACCCAGAACGAAGCAAAGCATTAGTTAATTGGTTTTACAAATAAATATGTACACAGACGAATTTTAGAAAATTTATTTCAAATGATTCCGAAACTTGAAGATGACTCCAGTGGTTTTGGAACGACGTTTTAGCACCTCAATGTACGGAAGAAAACTATTTCCTAGTGATTATGTCACGGAAAGTTCTAATTTGATATTGACAACAGAATTCATTTTTGTTTTGATGCTTTCCCGAAAAAATTAGCCAAATTTTCAAGTTCAGATTGATTCTATTAAATAATCAGAAATGTACGAATTAAAAAATAGATTTTTTATGACAAATATCTATTGATTTTGTTTTCAATATTGAAAGATTCAATTTGTCGAATGAAATAAAAAAAATTTCACTCACTCGAGTCGTCTTTGCTCTTGTTGCAAAGCGTTGATGTGATTCTTAAACACTGTCTCAGCTTCCGGTGTTTCCAGAACATCGTACGGAACCTTTGTGCTATTATTTTCACCAAAGTCATAATCGATCCACGATATATCTTCCGGACACTCGTAAAAGTGTTGATGAAAATCCGGATGTTCTTTTATGTATTGCTGCACAGTTGACCACTCTCTGATGAAAAAAAATTCATTATTTCCGACCGAATTTTCCAAGAGCACATTTCTCTAAAGATAATTGGATTAGGAGATGCCATCGCTAGATTATTAAAAATCAAAAACTGTCTTTAAATTCGTTTCTCATTGCATTTAGTATTGATGAGTGCTGATAAAAGACTCTGTCAAATTTTAGTAATTAGATAAAATGAAGAAAAATAAATGGGAATTAAGAAAAACTCACTCGTTTATTAAATTCGAAATATCTGGACAAATATCGTGAAGTATTTCCGGCAGCATATCGAGGTAGCCCTGAATTTTCTTGGCAACTTGTTCGTCCTTGAGTTTCTTGATGTGTCTTCGAAATAATCTTTGAGTTGCATCGATACCGAATAATTCAACAAAGTTCGTGAATTCTTTATGCTGTCCAAGTTTCTTGGAAGCTTGTGACCAGAGTGCACGATAGTCGGTAACGTGTATTCTAACGAGTCTTTGCAGAGACTCGGTCGACATATCGAGAAGTTCTTTACGAGCTCTGGCGGCTTCAGCGAAGGGTACAACTTTGCTACGTATTTTAGTTTTATCGATTGTCTGAGCGAGGAGCATGAAAGCAAGATCGATATTAATATTTTCGTGAGCGGAAGTCTCGACGATGAATATTGAATTTTTGTATTCTTTTCTCATGACCAATTTTTCAGCCTCTTTGACGTACTGCTCGTTCGCGTCGTCGTTCTTGGTCGTAACAAGAACAACCGGCTTTTTCGTTTTAACCAAATTATTAAGGATATTTGCTACGATTTCAACTTGTTTTTCTATCGTACGATTAGGCACGACACTCACATCGAATACGCACAAAAAACCATCGATGTTTAATTTACCATCGGGCAATACTTTTTGCTCGTATTCCTTCTCAATGCCCAATTGATTTTTGCAAATGTACATTAACTTTTCGGCGCTCGTTATTTTCGTCGACGCGCATCTCTTCGCGTATGGCTCCATTTTTCCACCTTTGAACGGCTGGAATGACGCATCGTCGATAAATTCCGTGTGCTCTATCACTTGAAATTGAAACTCCGTTCCGTCCTCTGCCAATTTTAATACCTCGCCCCAGTACAAAAAATGATCATTGTTCACCACACGACCACTGAAATCCGACTGAAAGAGACAAATCAAACGATTCATTAGAAAGTTACATGAAAATGTTTTTTTTTTTTCTGATTGAAAAAAGAAACTTTCTCGCAACAATGCGAATTTCGAGATCATTTTCATGATTCGATAAAAGATTTTTCTTTAATAAAATACATTAATTATTAGGGTCCATCTCCAGAAGGGTAATTTTTTGTTTTTTTGGAATAATTCGATTATTTCTACTCGATATAATTAATCAGTTAGAAAGATTGATTTTTCTCGTTCTCCTGTATGAAAAGTTGAGGGAGTTATAAACACTCATTTTATAAGGGACATTATCCTTGTAGAGAGGCAATTGTGAAAATAATTGATCATGGCTAATTGGCGATTGGTTTAACAACCGTGATAATCGTAAATTATGATTCAACTCCGCATTAAGGTTCTACTAAAATAACTCAAATGGTCGATGCATGGAAAGCGTATTATTCAATTAACAAATGGAAAAATTCATTAAGATTTTGTTATATTTCTTATCATATATTATTTTGGGAAAAAAAAATGAATGAAGATTACCTGTGACAAAACAGAAATGTGATCGACGCTGTAGTCGTCGGATAAAGATCTCATGAATCTGTTGCATAAACAAGATTTTCCAACGCCGACCTGGCCCTTGTCCTTCTCGATGCCCGAAAGGCCAACAACGGCGATATTTATGTTCTTCAAATTATCACTCTTTCGCGCCATGTTTAGGATCTTGTTTATGTGTGAGACGTTATGTACCAGCAGCCATGAAAATTAATTAGCGTCTTGTCTCTCTCTCTCTCTCTTTCTCACTCTTTTGCTCTTGGATTTCCACGTATATAATCAGATGGAATCAAGCGTCAGCGAAAAGCAAAGAAAAAAGACTGGAGTCTCTTGCCTTTTTTGATGAATTTCTTCTGTTTGGCGCTCTAGAAATTTGTAAAAATCCCCTTTGGCAACATTTTTGCCACGACGGCAGAATTCTTTGTTTTTTACTTAATTTTTTCTCGCTTCATTCTTCTTCGACGTATCCCATTGTTGAAAAATTTGTATTATCATTCATCGAAGAGCGGCGTGTAAAAAATATTCGTTGCATTTGCTTTATTTCTTCCACTTTCAAATTGTGCGTTGTTCACCTTCTGATATTTTTTTAACAAAGCGTTTCCTGGCACGTTTCAAACTTAGACTAAGTCCTTGTTACGCTTTTTTTATGAAGCTCCAGAGCAATTGTTTATGGCACTGTATACATAGATATATATTTCTATATTTATGTACACATTCAGGTCTGCAAAGAATCAGAAAAAAAATATAAATAATTTTGATGCCATTGTGTAATCCGTGTATGTTGCAATCGATGCGATCGACGCGACTGTGTAATTTATTCCCTCTACTTGTGTATAAAAGCAATGAAAGTACAAAATAGATTCAGAAGTGCAATTACAAAAGTTTTGATACGTAATTAGCACAAATTCTTGTATACTCGTTTGAGTTCGGAACAAGTAAATGCTGAACAGTTACTGAGTTTTGACATCGATTACTATGACTGCGATCTTTGATATTCTTTAGAAGGGATATTTCAGTGTTTCAATCGAATTTGTATTTCTTAGTATAATATAATGCAAAAATCCTGTTTAAAAATGAAAAATCTTGTGGAAATATCAAACTTTGCAAAATAAAATGAATTATTTTGTTCGTTCTGTTGAAAATTGATTTATTTCGCTGATTATAATTTTCGTTAATTGTAATTGCATATGAATTCTATTATTCATCAAGTTTCTGTCTACATAGAAAAATATTTCACTATTCTCACTTATTACATTAGAACTCTAGCAAGAAACGATCCTTAAAGAAAAGTAGATCTCATGAAAAATCCGAGATAAAATATAGTCATGAGTAGAAATCCAGATAAAATTCACGCTTCTGATCATATTTCCTGCTGCCGAATTTTTATCCGACCCTTGCACGTTTCGAGCAACATCTTGAGACTAAAAAAAGTGCTGAAATTATTCACGAAAAATTACGAAAAAAAAAAGATCTGCCGGATGATTTTAGGGGAGGGTTGAAACAAAAATGGCAAAAAAATTAATTTTAATCGGCATATCTCATTGACGTGATCGATGAGCGATACATTTTCTTTCCGGGTTGTCACGGGGTGGTGGTTGGCCGTGACTGCAGGGGGGTCGGGAGTAAAGCTCGAAAAAGAAAAAAAAAAAAATTCTGACGAAATTTCGAAATGACAGTAATACCCGAAATCGATAATATAATCGCCTAGAGCTTATTATAAATTTTGTTCTGGCAAAATTTTCCAGGAAATCGAATTCAGGAAAAAAGGATTTTTCTCCGCGCTCCCCTCGCGATGTCGACAGTTTTTATTTCTTGATATTTGTCAAAACGAAAATAATCTTTATTTTTTCGGCAAATCGTTTGAATGCCAAAAGCGTTGCGAATGTGAATTGAGGTAACAAAATTCGGGGGTATTATGGAGCATGTTACCTCTCGTACAAACGCGATGCTCAAACACAGAGAAGCTCGCGAAGAAAAGTGTCGATATATATGTATATATTAAACGTGTGTATTTGTGTATTTCTATATACATGCAAAATATACATGTATATAGTATTACTATATTCTGACCTGTCTGGCACGCCAGCCGGCCGTCCACTCTCCTATTTCGTTAATATAGCACTTGTAAAATCCAATAACTCACATTAAACTCGTAATTATGCGCGCACTTACGTTGCCACTTATGTATTTATCCGATAGAACGAATTCCTTTCAATTGCACTCGAGATGCCTGTGTCTCATCACGAAACAAGGTTGAAATTTCACGCATGTAAATAACTTCACGTCAAATATCGAATACTGCTCCGAAATGGAGCCATCTTGGTGGGTGGGCACACGGCGAATAATGTTTTTCTTTTGGTTAGTACAATATAGCATACCCCCCACTTTGCCCTCCAATACTATATATGTACGACACCGTTTTTAAAGGAAAACGCTTTTAGAAGAAAAAAAAAAGTGCGAGCTTTCTCCGAAGCTGCAATTTTTTTCGACGCTTCTAATGCAAGACACGCGTATACTGAGAAACAGAGACGTCGGAACTCTTATTCGAATTTGCAGCATTGTCCATTTAGAATGCGATACAAAAGAACGCTTTATTGGAGTTTTTATTGAATGATTGCACGGCTTCTCATTCATAGAATTCGGGATATATGGGAGGGGGAAATCTATTTATCTAGTTTGTTTTGTTCATATATTTGGGGGTAGAAAGTAATGAGCAGTAGTTTTTTTTTCTTTCTTTTTTCAATAATGACAATTAAGTAAAATTGTACTGTTTGAATTTTTCACGAGTCAAAAGGATTCTAGATAAAATGAAAATTATACCGCACCACAAGATATTTCGAACGATATTACTGTGCTTTGAAAACCTGTGTGTTCGAAAATTGGACAACAAAATTGTTGATTTATCAAATTTTTGCACCATCAATTTAAGCGGAGTTTATCTAAATCGACTATACATTATTTCAGGCATTGATTGTTACAGTATCGTTCCTTCACCCAGCGTCAATTAATTACATAATTTTTCATAATTCATAACATCGTTTATCTGCAAAAACTATACCGTTGAACACGACATTGTTAAAACACTCTAGAAATACCCTAGCATCTGAGATTCAATATTCAGGTTGGTAGCATTGCTACCCTGAATAATATTAAGTTGTTTTTGCGAACGCCACTCTTTGACGGCGCCACTTTCCGGATCATGGATAACAAATCGTCGTTTATAGGAATAAACAAAGAATCATTTTTAATGCAATGCAGCACATGAAAATTAATAACAGCAGATATTTATTTCAGCCCCAAATTTCTGTCATTTTTCATCTTGTCTACACACGTTCCGACAAACGGTTGTGTCGGTAACATTCAATCCGAAACTCGAACTGCGTATACTTTGTGTATATATATAGATGTAAACGCGTATATGAGGACTTTAAACTTTGATCATGTATTGTGTTGCCAATTTTCGTGTTACAACGATCAACAACAAAAAACTTGCTGGTTTTCCTCATTTGCTTTCCAAACGTCATATATACAAAAACTCCATTAAAAATTAGTTCGAAATGAACAGCCGAGCGTTAAAAACACTGACCAACAAAGTTATCAAACGTGAGAAACTCGAATCAACCTCTAAAATCGAACGTTCTAATTGAAAGCGATTAATATATTTTATGAAAATCGAACATATTAAAAATGTAGACATTTTGCAGAATTTTGGAAAATTGATTCCACTAAATATTCAACCGCAATGAGTGCAACAAATTATGAGACACTCTCGATCAGCGTACCGAAGGAATTCGTGTATCATGTCGAACTCAATAGACCCGCAAAACTCAACGCACTTACTACTAAAATGTGGCAGTGAGTTAAAAAAAAAAAAAAACAAAGAAAAAAAAAGCAAAGTCGAAGTTCTTGAGTTATGAAAGAAAGATCGTTTTTTTAGCGAGTTCGGCAAGTGTTTCGAAGAACTCGGAGAAAATCCCGATTGCAGAGCGATCGTTTTGTCAGGGGCTGGTAAACTTTTCACAGCTGGTATAGATTTGCACGATGCTATGACACTTGGACAAAAAACTGCAGAGCATAATGATATTGCAAGAAAAGCTAAAGTCTTGAAAGGTATCATTAAAAAATATCAAGATGCTTTCACAGCTTTGGAAAAGGTAAATTGATAATAAAATGGAATATAAGATTGATTAAGAGAGGTAATTGGAGGATTCATTTTTGAATTTGAATGATTTTTTTTCGAAATCTTTGACATTACAAATTTCTTAAAATTATTTTAAAATTGTCCCACTTTTGAAATGTCTAATCCAGCTCAGTTATTCTAATGATCAGAACTCTTTAGTTATTTTTTTTTTTACTCGGATATTCCAAATGAAAAAAATGTGTCCTTTTAGGAATTCTAGAGTCCGGTTCACTTTTCTTAATTGTGCAAAACTGTTCCAGTTATTTTTGTGCTTTTGCACAGATCAGAGCAATTTTTATTGCTTTATTTGAAATTTCCACGTTCAAAGAATTTGAGGCTCAAGAATCTGACGTTTTAAATATTTTTCCATAAGTACAAAATACGTTTCTTTTTTATTTCCAATTGTTTCAGTGCGAGAAGCCAGTTATCGCAGCAGTCCACAATGCCTGTATCGGAGGTGGAATTGACATGATATCGGCAGCTGATATCCGTTATTGTACCAAGGACGCTTGGTTCCAGATTAAAGAAGTAGATTTGGGAATGGCTGCGGATGTTGGAACTTTGCAAAGATTCCCAAAAGTCATAGGGTCGGACAGCCTTGCCAGAGAACTTGCGTATACCGCACGTAAATTCCTTGCTCAAGAAGCCTTGGAGTGTGGCTTCGTAAACCGTGTCTTCAATGACAAGGAACAGTAAGATTTTATCAATTTTTTGCAGATATTTATGAAAAAACATTTGTTGCAATCAACGAATTACAATCAGAATTGATTGAGTTTTTCCAGTGATAACGCAATCAGTTTGTCTTTGGCTAAGAATTCACAAACTTCATAATCGTTGCAACGAGTTTGGGGATTTATTGTTAAAAAATATCGGATAAAAAGATTAAAACTCGATTAAAAAGATTTTTAGTATCAGAAAAAATAGTCAAGAGTTTGTCATCAATTCATTTTAGACTTTTGTCCGAATCGATCACAATTGCCGAGGAAATATCGAAGAAGAGTCCGGTGGCGATTCAGGGCACGAAATTGAGTATGGTTTACTCGCGAGATCACACAGTTCAAGAAGGACTCGATCACATAGTGAGTGTCGCTCTTCATTCGATCTGAAAGCACAAAAATACAGAGCTTACTGTACAGTCTCTTAAATTTAATGAATTTTTGTTTTTTTTTTTTACTTCAACAGGCACAACGTAACGAAGCGATGTTGCAGAGCGAAGACTTTATTAACGCGGCGATCGCAACAGCAACAAAAGAAGATTCTCCTGTATTTTCCAAGTTATGAACCAAACGAGACTCTTCGATGATCAATTTTTTTATACTTTTTTTAATAACAAAAACCTGCGACGAGAATTGTACAAAAAAATAATATTGAATGTTAAAAAAGAAAAACTGTTGAAAATATATATGATTTCGAATGATAATTCTCTTTTCATTCAAATCATAATCATACTTTGAAACTCGAACGAATATTCAATCCAATGTCAAATCTTGAAAGAGAATTCGCTTTTTGGGCATAGCAGCCAGTCTCTCAGCTTCCATTTTTTCGTAAATTTTATATACGTCTTTGTCCTCCGGAATTTTGATCTATAAGACAAAAATAAGAGACTTATCTCGAAATTCTTCGTTCAATCAAACTCACGATTAAGAGATTTATGTAGTGCTCGTAATTGATTTTGCCCGATTGAGGATCGCAGGCTACGGACATCATCTCATCGACCTCTTCTTGGGTAAACGGTTCACCGATTTCCATCATTGCTTTCTCGAGGTCCGCTCGTGTCACGTATCCACGATTTTCGGGATCCAGAAGCTGAAACGCTTGCAACAAATCTTCCGGTTCGGCAGGTTTGTATCTAAAAAATAAGTAATCATTGTCATCGATTTATTATTGACTGTTTTCCACCGTTTTTACGTTCGCTGGAAAATAAGATTTTTGGAAACAAACAAATGTTGTTTCCGATAAAAATTGATATTTAAAAAAAAATATTTACTTTTGTTCACAAATCGCTTTCGACATGTAAGCAACGAATCGCTCTTGTGTGACGCAATTGTTTTCCACGTCTTCGACCTGCACCTGAATCTCTTGCAATTCTGCTTCAGTTATTACGCAGCCTGTAAAAGAAAGAAATTTTTTTGCACAGTAGAAGAAGGGATGGAAATTGTCATAAATGTAATCATTCAATTTTGATTTTCATATTTTTTTTTCAAATTTTATGGACCATTTTTTTTACCCAAAGATCGAATAATGGTACCGAGTTCTCGTACATCAACTTCATGGCTACGAGCATTGTCGAAAACGTCGAAGGCATCGGCGATTCGTTTCTCCAATAACGTTTGTTCTACAGATCCCGACACTGAATGTGAATGTAATCAAAGAAATCATTAATCAAGAAAATATAATAATTTCAATTAATACTTTTATAGATTCTGTAACTAACTTTTTGCTAGAAATAAATAAAAATTGTCGTAATCACTTGCGACTATATCCTTACATTCGAAATGCAAAGTTCACCAATTCGTTAAATCGATATCGCTATGGTAATGTAATTAATTACCTTTCAAACCCTGTGCAGCTGATAGCCGTCTCGCGATCAAGCTCTTTCGACTGACTGCTTGACTGAGCGGTCGATCCGCGGTATATAAAATACTCATATTTGCAATTTATTATGCAAACAACGTTGAAAAAATGTTTTTTCTCGTATTAAAATGAAATGAAATTCCCAATAAGATCTGGAGGATTAATTAAATTATGATGACAGAAACAAGACGATCAATTGGCATTTCGAGACTCTCATATATTTTCGTTCAGCTAGAAGATGGTCGATTCTTATTAAAAATACATTATTGTACAAAAAATGATTTTGACGTTCGATCGAAAAGTCAAAAAAAATCCACGATTTTTTTTTGTTTTTTCTTTTTTTCTTAACACGATCCCGAATGTCGTGAGTAAAAAACAAATAAACAATCGTGTATTCGTCGCTTCATTTTGTTTTTCGCTAGAAATGGGCAGTTTGTCTGTCAATCTCTATTATGTCCTCGATTATCTCTGGCACTCGAGTACCTATTTTTTTAGCTACTTCGATCTTTTCGTTGTTCGGCAAGTGTAAATAACGCCATACAAGATCACCGTCGATTATTCCCCGGGCTGGATTGCCCTGCATCCGAATGTGACTTTTGTACGTTCTGAAAATAATAAAAAATTGAAATTACTTAATCGTTTCATCAAATAATGGCAACGTTCATGACGGGTTTCATTATTTTCAAGGACGGTTCACCAGTGTCTTGTTATTTTATTGCTAAAGATAATTTTTCTCTAGTAACAACGATAAAAACAGCATTTTCGTTGACAGGTTCGAATCATCGTCATTGTTCGTCGGTATGAGGAATTTTTTAGCTTGGTTTAATAACTCCAAGTTACAATTGTCAACTCAATCAAATCAATGTTCAATTTACCTGTAAGCTTTTGGATTCAATCCAGCGATATGGGAAATGTGGCTGACGAGAACATTTTGCAACATCAAAAGCCTTCGGTAAGTTTTTTCTTGGACGGGCAGGATGTAGCCGAGACTGCCATCGAGAGTAGCTGTAAACACGAATTTTCATAAGAATACAAATGAAAAAAAACATTTTCACAATAACGTAAATCGTATTGAAAGAAAAAAAAAAACAAACTATTTGTCCACGTACCATACATCGTGACGTGCCTCCTGTCAGCACCAGTAAAGTGTTTTCTATCATTCGCAGGATCGCTAATTTTGCATCGTATCCTGAAAAACGTGTTGACTTTTTGTCCCAAGTGAAAATCAGCTTTTCGTATGAGTTTCTGGCCCCCGAGACTCTCGTGAGATTCAGGTTGATACATAAACAGGGCGATATTGCTTTCACCATCGGCAACGAGGAAGCCCATATTCGTGTTGTCGATCAAATACTCTATCGTGTAAACTTCAGACGGTCTAAAATCCTGAAATTTTTTTGCAGAATTTTTATCGTCTTGTATTTTGGTTCCCTTTTATTTATATTTGGATATTCGTTACTCTGCTTATGTCTACGAAAATTGAGAATTCAAATTCTTACCCTGCTGACAAGCGACAATGTTCGATACTCTTCCTGAAATCTCAACAAACTTATCGACTTGTAAACATCTGCTACGAGAATCAGGCTTTTGATGCTCAACATTTGATGAATATAAATTTGGGTATCTATGAACGCGACTCCCACGAGATCGTTGTCCTTTAGTTGCCATATGTAAATCTAAAATAAATAGGAAAGATCAGATTCAATCAGGATATCAACCAATAATTAATTAAAATAATTATTTCTCATTGATGAATATAAATTCAGAAATTTGTGAAATAAAACTGAGAAGTATTTTTTTCTTATTAAAACAAAAAACCCATAGTTCTTTATTTAATTTGTTAAAAATTATTATTACCTTTTGGCCAACGGCAGATACAAGAAAACCGGAAACTTGAGTTATCGCAGTTATGGGGCCTTTCTGCTCTTTGGCGTATATTTGCTTGAAACGATTTTTCGTCAATGGTTGACCGGGTTCAGGTACAACTTCGATAATATCGAATATGAGAATCTGCAAAAATAAGCCATTAATTGAAACTAATGAAAAATTAATTATCATTCGAATAAAACGTTGAAAAATAAATTAATAGTCACGTACTCTTCCACGACTTGTTATATCTTCGCCGTAATTATAATTCGTTCCAAGAACGATGTAACCCTTCAATCCGGATCTCGTGCCTTCGTAAGCCAAAGCTACATTTTTCAGGCACGTTACGTGTTCCCATTGATCGAGTTCGATTCTCGTGTTTGGTATAGTTTCCCAAGAAACCGGAGAAAATAATACGATGCTGAATAATTCTTGTGAGGGAAAGAGGAACCGATCGGGTCTTTCTTCTTCCGTAAATTCCTTTAACAAAATTCCATTTCAATATGAGCCAAAGAAAGTATAAAAATGTTTAAAAATCTAGTTTTTTCAGAATATTTTTTTCTAATTTTAATCCTCGACAGGTACAACCAGATTCAAAACATTGGATCTTTACTGAACTTTTATTTATTGCACGCTGTTTTCTTTGTTATAAAAAAAAAACGAAGAGAATGGTGTACAATTAAATCGTGTTTGCATATACGAGAAACGTTCAAGCTAAATAGAAGACTGGAATCGATTTAGACCCCATTCCAAAATTTATCTTCGAGGATTAAATGCTGTATTAATTAGATCGATAAGATGGTTCCATATTTGTGTAAAAATAATTTTTCTCACCTTGTCTTCACCATTAAAGCGATAATAACTCTTCAGGGGCTCGGCGGTACTTGTTATAACGCAATAAGTTTTCGTCTCGACGTGATAAGTGACAAAATGTGGTGTGCATCGAAGAGGAACTTTTCGAACTGGCCAAGGTGCGTCGTAGGACAAATGTGTCGGTAAAACGCAAATTCTCAATTCTTCCTACAAATTCATTTGGTTTATAATTTTCAACGGAATCTTCGTTATAAAAAAATGATTAAAAAAAAATTTTAATTATCTAAAATTGAGTGAGATTGTTCATTACTTTTTTGACTTTACTCACTTTTCTATTGAAGTACAAAAATCCCTGTGGACAATTGACATTGTTGAAGGGTGCGAATGACATGATACCGCCGTCGATTCCCATGGGATGAGTTCGCAGCTCGCCCCGTCCAGTCGAGAAAATCCAGTGAGGATAATCACCGCAAATAAATACACCGTTGTATCCAGCAATATTGCTAAAATATCGCAACATGCTAGTTCGAACGTCCGATACGCTTGGCGCGTCTTCTTGCTTCGTTTTGGGTCTAAAATAGAAAAATTCTTAGTTTTACCAGTAATGGTGAATAAATGACGAATTTGAAAAAAGTTAAACTCTCACTTCAACTGTCCAGGAATAATGGAATGATCGAGCTTCTTAAAACGCAACTTCAAATGGCCTTTCGGGTATTTGTACGCTTGATAAATTTGCAATTCCGAATCGAGACGTATCAACAACATGGGCCTGTTACCGTGATGTCCAAGAGCAACCATCAATATTTCTCGTACCTGAAAATTTTTAATTCAAAGAAAACTCTAATCGTTTCAGTTTTTCGATCCTAAATAAAGTTTTACGAATTTACAAATCCCACAATCGTAAATAAATTTTATTCAATGGCAGATAAATGAAATATCGTTCGCATTCGAACGACGCATACTTTTATATCACAGACAATAATTTTTACCTGCATCTCGCGATTTGGGATCTCGTTTACCGAAGACGTGTGCAAAGATGTCGACTCCATACTGTCGTGAAGAACGTACTGTCCGTAACCAAAATTTCTAATGAGATAAGAGAGACGAAGATCTGGCAGCGAATAAATTTCCAATGTACCGCTGTCGCGATAAACGAGGAGCCAGTAAGTAGGTTTAACTTCTTGCAAATGTTTTTGCCACCTAAAATTCACTTCAGTTATTGACGAAACGGTTTGTTCTTCTTTTGAAGAAAGATTCGAATTGCCAAACGTTTCTTTATTTGTTTAAAATAATTTGTAAGTAAAACTCGTCAGAAAAACATAAATGACAAACAAAAATAAAGGAACGAGTGTCAACTTCGATTTTAAACGAAAATTTGAGAGGAATTTTCAATCGTTCATGTTTTTTTCGTACCATGGTTGCTTCTTTGTGGTAACGTCTTGAATCTTCGGCGGTTGAATGATAGGCATTTGAAAAGTTGATGCATCGCCGTACAACAGATCATCTTCATTGTCAACGTTGCCAATCACGGTTGGTTCTTCGAGATTTTTATCTTCTTGAGGTGTAACGACTTCCGATTCACCGGCTAAATTTTTAGTGAATATGCCACTGACGTCTCTGTACGCACAAAGTGCTTCTATTTGAGGTCGCTGTAACGTTGAATGGTAAAATTACATTGTGAACGTCTTGTTCAAGTAATGAATGAATCCAATTTAGGTTTTCTAGTTAAATACCAGAATTTTTAAGAGCCAGAAGATTTTTTTTATGATTATCACTGCAATTTCATAAATATATATCCAAGAAACTTACGAATAAGAGCTCTGCCTGTTGAGCGTATAGTCTCGGAGTACCACGACCCTCTCGAAGAGTCAGTAACATAACCTGACCGTCTTCGGTCAACAAAGTAACGTAAGGATCGGCACAACTAGCGTGAATTATTGGGCAACCAAGATCCATAGGCATGTGTTGAATTTGCTCAACTCCCTGCATCAGCCGAACTCCCATTTGTGTAACCTGAACAATGTAACGATTAGCACCGAGGTTTCCGGCGAAAATGGTCGTTCCTTGTGTACTGAAACCACTCTGTTCCACTTCGTTTATTTCTTGACCGGTTTGCAATACCTGCAAAGATAAATTGATTTTTATTTATTTACAAAAAGAAAAACGGCAGCATTATTTGATTAAATTTCTATAGAAATTCTGATTTCATAAAATGTTTGGCTGAGAGTCATTCAAGGTTTAATGAACAGTAAAAAAAAATAGAATCAGTACCATGGTTGAATCCTCGTGACTGAGAATAAGGAACGAATGCTGTCCCTCGTTTTCTCCTTTCGTTTGAGTTTCGACGTTGGGGGCACCAATAACGGTCCACATGTCTTCGCACCCAGGTAACTCGAATGTAGTGACGACTTGTGGTCGTATGGAACGTTGAAGAACGCACAGAGCACCGTTTTTTCCGTATCCCGAGGTCGTGACTAATTCAACGTCTGGATCCGAAGAGTGAGAAAATTCCTCGGAAAGAAAAGCCGGCTCGCCCATCGAAATGTTGCCACACGGTCCAATGTTCAATAAACTGTCGCATACCTGAAAAAATGGTCGATAAAATGCAATAATACTAAGAAATTCTATCCTAAAATTCAATCGGGAAGAAAATTTAATATTTTTTTATAAAAATTATTTTTCCTCTACTATATTTCAAATTGATTCGAACGAATGATATTTTTTTTTTCATATTCTCATCGAGATTAAGTAGTAATAGTAACTGTAATCACGTACTTCGAAAATATACGAACTTATTCGCATTGATGTTTGCGTCTCATTGCCATAAACTTCAAGTTCTTCGGGATCTTTGATGTCCAAAACATCCGAAGCCATCCAATCGCCGAGCGAGTCTTGTTTCATTTTTTTCGCGGGTATTTCATCGCTGCTGTCGTCGTCGAGTGTTATTTCTATATCTTCACTCGATTTGGCGGTTTCATCCCCAACCTGATGTACCGCTTCGGGCTCTTTTTCGGTAAAACGAAGAAGCAACGAATTTCCGAGACGTGAACCCAAGAAAAGATAATTATCTTCGCACATGCACACCTGAAAAATAGGATTACGTATTATTAGCGTATCCTTGTTATGTATTTCGGAAAACACAATTTTCCGGACAACTGTTTAATTATTTAAAATAATTGACGGACGCATTTGACTCGAAGCACAAAAAAAACAATTATTGATCATTTTTTGAGGAATTATTGAAACTCACGCATGAGGTCAAAACACTGGCAGCTGCTTTGTCGAAATGAAAACCACGAACGGATCTCATACTGTCGGCGTATAACGACAATACGTACAGTTCACCACTCTTCAGTGAAATTACCAGACGATCCGACGAGATGAAACACACCTGAGCTCCTTCGAGACTCATTTTCACTCCTTCTTGTGGTTCTGCGAATAAGAAAATCCCGAAAAACCACTGTTTAGGGTGCTGCTTCGCCATTGTGTCAATGATTGTTTCGAGTACTATTTTTTTTAGAAAACTCTTCGAAAGCAGAACCGAAAAACGAAGAGAATGATATTTTGTTTTCGGCAGAATCTCAATTTTTAAGAACATTACAGCACCGTGAAGTTCGGATCTCGAAAAATTCCGAATTGTTCAACAGAGTTTTTTAATGTTTTCTAAGACGGGGAAACTCATGTTTCGATATGTCAATACTCACTGAGAGGAAAATTGGTGCTGGCGTCGCTCAAATTATTCAACGAGACTCCATAAGGTGGAATACTCTGATTGAGATAGATCAAAGAATTGACAGCCATGATGAGAGTGCCACCAAGAGGTTTTTTCACAGGCACAGCTTGGACACAGTCGAAGGGTAAATTTGACACGGACCAAATGATCGGATGGACTCTTTGTTGAATATTGAGTGAAATTGCAACCATGGCGCACGTATCTTGTCTCACAGCGATGCGTCTGAAATCCAGAATTCAATGAAAATAAATCGTGCTAAACATTTTTTCCAAAAGAACTCAGAAAAAAAAAAAGCGTTAACAGATTCTCACCCAGCAAATGTGCGGACCGGTTCGTACAAAATCAGCAGAGTTGGTTCGTAATAACCATAAAGAAACTGCAAATCGATGATGTTGTCCATTTTCTCTTCCAGAGTTTTCAGTACGATCATGTAAGATGATAAAATCGGTGTTTTGTGATGAGTAGTCATTTTTGCAGTGTCCATAAGATCCGCGTCGTCCAAAGACGGATCTTTACGAAAAGGCAGAACTACCAATTTACGTCCATAAACTAACATGACGGCGCATCTACCCTCGGGGTCAACCCTTACGATTGGAATGTGATGATGATGAGTCCATCCATCCTGATGTCCGAAACATTAAATTTATATCATAGTTGCAACAGATACAATTTTAATAAAATATCAAAACTTGATTTTCAAATCACGAATCCAATGACGAATAGAAAAAAATTTCAAACCTACCCTCATTTCTTCCTCTTCAAAATAATGCAGAGAGACGGTTCTCAGGTCATGAGTTTCGAGATCATACTCGACGACCGACAGCTTAGCATCCCGAAAACTTACGAGCAACGAATCTCTTTGAGATCCAACCAAATGGACCGCCTGCAGGGACATTACATTACCTTGCAACGTATATTGCCCCAAACATTCTAATTTCATTTTGGGTGGTCTGGTATCTGTTTTGTAGAAAATAATAAAAATGTAACGACCATGATTTTGCGCTATCAACGTAGTTGTGTAATTGGTATTGTTAATGATCATTTCGACGCTGCTTACGAAAAGTAGCATGTTTCCTATCTCTTAAGCATGAAAACATGCTACTTTTCGTAAGAAGCGTCGATTTATAATTTATACTTGTCTTGTTATTCGTATTCTTTACTTACCGGAATATTTTTCCCGTTTGCTGCTGTCGGTATCCGGAATTAATCGAAATACTCGAATAATATTGGCGCCTGCGACAACCAAACATTTTTCCGTTCTATCGAAAAAATAACAAGTTATCGCGTGTTCGACACCGGTCGCCGGATGGGTACTCTTGCAAATCGAGTACATGTTTGAGAACTTTTAACACAAACGTCGAACACAAAAATGTGCAAGTTCGGAGAACATTTAGGTTAGTTTTCGTAACCTTCAAGAGTCATACGATTTTCCAGAGGAATAATTTTTCGAATTTTATCAATTGTTGAATACTTTATTAAATGTTCAACTGATGTTGACATACAGCTGGAACGATAATTGTAACACTGTATATTTTATAAAATTTGATCGTTCAACAACCACCGAGATAGCCAAGTGACCGCACGGTACTAGTACGGTAGAGTACACCGTACACCGTACACCGTGCTATTGAGTGTCGCGTGCTAACATTGTGTGTACATTGTACTTGAAATCAAATATTTTGTTTACTGGGCATTGTCCCGTGACCATGTCCATTCAATATCTACCGGTAATCCGCGTATTTTTTTAGCGTCGATAACTGTTTTCGGAGTCGGAAAGTTTGAAAATCTAGCCGGGTCGTTTTTAGCGCAAGCCCATGAATACGCGCCATGTAAATGTAGAAACCAATTTTCTACAGAGCGGCGTGAGTCTCTTATTGTTCGGGTTTTAAGTGTTTAAAATAGCCATGGTGCGGCGCTGCTATCGAGGGATGGATGTGGGTAGGGATGAAAATGTCCAACCACCGCACGGTTTGGCACCGTTCAGCTGATCGCGCATGCGCTGATTACCCATCCCTCGATCACAACGCCGACCTGACGGCCACAAAGTGAGATAATTAATCGCCCGTGAAATGACTCACCCCCACTACCGTCGTTTCCAGACCTGTATGTAAGACCGTGCTCTTAAAACGCAAACATGACAGAGTGTTTCTCTCGCGCACTCGCACGGCCATGACTTTTCATCTTTCTTGCACTCACAAATATGTGTGTCCTTAATGTGGACGTGTGTGGACTCGCCCATTTCGCCTCTCCTCCTTCTCTTTGAATCCCATGTGTGTTTGACGTTTTTCCTCCCACCAGCGGCAACTCCGCTGTCTAGAGCGCATTGCTTGGAATGGTTTGGAACGTTTGGGAGATAACAAAGAGAAATGTGAACAGTGTGACGACGAAGGCGCGTGTATCACTTTAAGTACACAAAAGAATCAGCGATTGTTCTCTGCAATTACGGCTGCAATAACACTCGTCAAAAGTCCTGTTTATCCTTTGGAAAATTAACTAAACATTCTTTTATTCGTTTCAACGAAATTCGTAATAAACGACATTATCAAAATCATCGCGCAAATCGCGATGAGATTAGATACTAAATTTTGTATCTACAAGAAGTTATTCTTTGTGTCTATCTTTATGTAAACACTGGATAGAAACGAGAATAATAATTAATATTTCTACAAAATGTGGAAACCCTTCGAAGCTGGCAGTTCGCCTGTCGATTGGTGCGAGGGAAATTATAGTATTTCACCAAGCATCGCAGAATTTACAAACACGGTAAATGTTCATATTTTCGAATTTTTTTCTTATCACTACGCGATTCTCATTGTCCTGTGCGCCTCATTTTCTATTTCATTACGAATAACGGAGTTGGCCGCATCAGTGTCTACGCTAATTCGCGCATTTTTTCTGTCAACCATTTCAAATTGTAGAGAAAGCCAAAAAGTTGTTTCAATGTTCCCAAATTTCCTGTCAAAAATGCTAACGAAATAAAAAAATCTTCATGTTTTATAAAATAATATTTTGTTAATCACTTTGTGATGAATAAATCATTTCTTTTGTGCGTTCGACCTCGAATTTTCCTAGAATTCATTAAATTCAAAGTAGTTCAAAAAATAGTATTTGTAAAAATTCATGAATTTAAATTGGTCCAAAATAATTGTATAAATTTTAAAAATCGTTGAAAAAATGTCTACTTCGATTCTAGCCATTACTGTGTAAAGTACAATTCAATTTTTTATTTTGAAAGTTCTAATTCACTTTTCATTCAAACCAAACTTTATTTGGTTCCATCAAAATTTTTATCAATTCAAATTGAAGTATTTGAATTTATTGCTTTTTTACTTTTCTTCAAAAATTTTCTTTCTAAATATTTAATTCATTCAATAGTGTCAAACACATTGTTTTTTTTTGCTTTCTGTATTTGCGTGCTTTAGATGAGCAATGTGATATTTCTGTTGCTTCCACCGGTGCTTATGCATCTGTTTCGAGATTACGGAAGATTTGTAAATCCAGGAATCCACGTGATTTGGTTTTTACTTATGATCGTCGGTCTGAGCAGCGCTTATTTTCATGCGACTCTTTCTCTCATAGGTAAGATTATTGACAAAAGATTTCACAATGTTTATCTCTTACGACGCAACAACAAATAACGGGACAATCGTTGTTTAATTTGACAGGTCAGTTGCTCGACGAATTAGCAATACTTTGGGTCTACACCGCTGGCTTTTGTATGTTCTTTCCAAGAAGATACTTTCCGGCAGTTTTTCGTAACAACAGAAAAAGACTTTCCCTCTTTGTTTTATTTCCGACTCTTGTGGCAACCGGATTGGCCATTGTGCATCCAGCCATCAATGCTTTTGCTCTAATGATTCTTGGCATTCCAGCGGTTGGATTTATGGGCCTTGAATTGAGAAGGTATTTGTTTCTCCGAGTAAATTAAAAAAAATTATGCAGTCAAGATTTTGTATGTTTGAAGCATTGGAATTTGAAGTGCCTTCGATTGACTGCTTCTTACAACGCTTTCTTCGAACATAACAGAATTTCTATTAAATTCTAACGTAAGCTAAGTGTCATTTTCGAAAAATAAATAGCAATTACTGTTCGTGTATTCAATAACAATTCTCCATTTAGCTATTGTATCCATTTGCTTATAAAGTTCCTGTCTATAATCGTTCCATGAATGTTTTTCTCAATCACGCAACTCGTATTCACAACACGTAATATTTCATGATAATATATATGCGTCATTGTATCAGAATCGTTCTAAAAATAGTCAGCTGTGGGCTGAGCCAATGCGAGGAACTTGTTATTTCAAATAATTTCAAATTTTTATTTCACAAACTCTCGACATTCGATGAAAATAAAGAGGGAAAAAAAAAAAATGATTTGCGCACGAATAATATATTTCCGTTGGACTAATTGTAATTATCGTTTTGTTTGTTTATTTGTTTCAGAACGAAATCGCAAAGAGTTTTTCGTTTGGGATTGCGTTGCGGTGCTGTATGGGTTTTGGCAGTGGCTTGTTGGTTGAACGATCGTATGTTTTGCGATACTTGGTTGAATCTCAATTTTCCGTATTTACACGCGTTTTGGCATTTATTTATATTTATTGCGAGCTACACGGCGGCAGTGCTGTTCGCTTATTTTTCGGTTAACGATGAAAAACCTCATCAATCTCCGGTACTGAAGTATTGGCCGAGAAACGATTTTGAGCTGGGCATACCTTACGTCACGATAAAATGTTACGTCAAATTCGATCCTAACAGTAACATTTAGTGAAATCATTCATTTTTGGATAAACAACGTCGATTTGACGTTATCGTAGAAACGAGACTCTGAAAAATTTGCAAAAACTCACGGCAAGGTGTCAAGTCGTAAATGTGCAACTCACCGCAGCATTGTTTTCGTATATCTATTTATCAAGAGACGCGGTAGCAGCTCTTACATATACGCAAACAATGCGGCGGTGAGCGACACTTTGCCAAACACACAAACTCCAACATTGTGAATATTTTTCGCAGTGGATTTCAAGGAGTAATCAAAGAAAAAGAAAAAACATGAACGACGGAGCACTTGGTGCATTCTTGCACAGTATAATAAAATTCCTCCCATTTTGCATACGTGGTACAGACATTTTTTTTAAGTAATTCGTATCCAAAATGTAGGAAATTATTTCATTAGTGTGATGATATTGAAAAAACTATATTTATTCAAAAGGAATGATTGCCAAAATCTGTGATACTCAAAAGTCCATATTATTTATATTCGTTAGCATAATTAACGAATTGAAAATTCGTATGGACGACATTTATCTCGAAATAAAATATGTGAAATAAAAACGTGAACTATACTTCGAAATTTTGATACTCTCAATGAAACGAAACAATTAATTAAAGATCATTTACAATGAAGCTTTTAAAACGTTGACTCTGGCGAGTCTTGAAAATACGTATGTTTTTTTTTTTTTTCACGAAAGTTGTAAATAATTTTCAAAATTATACACAATTTTTGAAATTAACAGCAAAACACCCGGACGTCGACAATAGAGACTTTGAATTTTGTCATAATTACTAATGATTCGTAGTTAAGGAACAACAATTGGGCTAATATTTCATGGGCAGTAAGCAGCAGCATTACCACTGCTGCTGTTCTGATGCTCATGAAATGCTAGCCTTATGCAGTAGACTGAAAAAAAAAGCAGTTTTCAATAATTTCGTCTCATACACTAAATAATGTCATTGAAAATTGATTCCCAGAACTTCATTAGCCATATAAAAGAGCATAAACAATAACTTCAACAAAATTATAGGTTTGGTGAAGAAGGAAATCGATCTAAAATTTGACAGCAGTTAAGATGGAGCAACTTTTAGTCGATTCACTTTGACAGTATATCCGGAAAACAAATTTGTTTCCAGAAATACGTTACGATTGGTTATTTCGATTAATTGTCAATTTGTCGATCGATGTAACCGCTTAAGGGTCTAAATCAATCAGTATTTCGTCACCGTAAGTGCGAGAGATATAGCTGAAAGTTTCAACAAGGAAATTTTTGTACACCGTTCGTCCGATCGGAATAAAAATGGGCTGACAGGACCTTTTTCTAATTAATCAAACCTTGTCGAAGAATTTCAATTTCGAAATTTACTCTCAAGGTAATCCTATCGTCGTTGTTGGTCATACTAATGACTGTATTCAAAACCATCTCAATTTTTGAGATTCGTTAAAATATTAGTTTTTACTGAACGAAATTGTCCCTATCAAAAACCGGTTATAAAATATGTGCATTTAATTACAATACTGAAATAATAGTTATTTGAGTGACTGACGTAGTACTCGACCGTGCCGAATATGCGCGGGCTTAACCTCTTCATCTCTAAAGTTTAAAAACGCTGTCCGATGCCGGGAGTTTCATTTCAATTCGTCCATAAAAACCAGGTCGATAACCCCTTTTTTCCTGAGACCATTGGATTGATACAAATTTAAAGTACTTAAATCTGGTTTTTGTCAAATATCTTACGGATTTTCACGAATATATATTTTGTTTTAGTAATCGAAAATCGGATTTTTCTATGTCATGCACCCTGGATATCCGTCACGGAGAACACTTACTTTTAATCATTTTTTTTTCTCTCTTGGTCGATAACCGACCCTGAAATTTCGTCAAAACAATAATTGATCTACGAAGAACGGCATTAAATTTTTTCACGCGAATCCTATGACCTAGGCACCACACGATAGGATTACCTTAATAAGCAGTTTTTACGCAAATGGATATAAAAATAGATTCCCACGAAAATGACCTCACTGATACTTTTCATAGACGTATTAAGAATTTGATATGGCATAAAAAAAATTGATCGATAGCACTAGATATTAAAAAATCATATCTAAAGAATAATACAGTATAACTAATAATATTTTGTATTTATTTCCATCGCAACGATCGATCTGCTGCACAGGTCGAAATATAATGACAATTATATTTATCCACGAGTACAAATATTGAAAAATAAAAATATAATTTACTTATAGAAAAAAAAAACGCCAGTCTGATATTCAAAGTTTATTAACACTACGCCGTGTTTTCGAACAAGCAATGACGTCAACGAAGCACGATCCAAGCTGTGTACATATAGTTTTTATGCTAATTTGAGCCACGTGGATCGGTCCCGGATCTAATATTCAAGAGACACTATATACAAGTACGTTAACATCTCTGTCGTCTGCCGACCCTGATGCCGACCCAAGGCCACGATTTTATTATATAGCTGATGTCGCACATCGAAAAACCTAACCTTAAACGTTTCTTTGACTCTCGAGTCATTGATAATCGAATATTTCTTCGATATTTATTTCTGTGAACTAATTATTAACAACGATTGTTGCATTCAAAATGAAGAAAAATGAAAAACATTAATATTCGATACAAATAAAAATTTTGTTTACAGTCTCTGGCGGATCTGACAACGGTTAAGAAAGTGGAGCTTTTATTTCATTTCTTATCTACTTATCAAGATTTGATCTTGCGAGTTGGTTCAGAGAGGCAATTGATTCTTCTCCATCATCATCATCATTTTCAGAGGATGATTCCAATTCTGGAACCTCTGGATTAGCATAACGTTGCTGTGTTCTTTGCACGCACTGATAAACTTTTGCGAGCATATGCTGTCCCTTGCTATAGTGGTCGTCCCAGTCCTGTATAGCTCCATCAATTGCCTGTTGATGATGTGTCCCGTCGAGAGCCTCTGTGTAATGAACTTCAGTTTCGTTAGCGCTGACTAAAAAATCATTGAGATTGCGTTCTACATTGATTTTTATCTGAAAAAAATAGAAGCAAAAATGTGGTTGAGCAATGTGACCCGAAGTCGCATTGTGGCCGTCACAAATGCTCGTTCCAAGAGGCATCCGCTATGGATTTTTCGATATTTATATTCTAACGTTTTTAACAATGGTAAGCCTGCCTGTAACACTCTCTCGCTGAAGAGACTCCAGGTCATGATGCCGTTGAAAAGGTTTTAAGAACATAATCAGACGTTTTTTTTCTTTTAATTACTTACATTTTCTAATTCAGTTGGGTTGTTACACGCGTTGGCCAGAGCTCTGGAGTCATTCACAGCGCTCTTCCGCAGTTCGGCTGTATACAACAGTTCTCCAATCTTTTTGCATGCCTTTCGATATGTTTGAATCGGTATCATCTCCACTCTGTCCACAACCGCCTTTTTAAAATCTGCATTATATTTATTGTAATACTCGTAGCATTCGGATTGCCCGGTCATAGACACTCCGTCCAATAGTTGTACCATGCTACTTATGAGTTTTCGAAGCTGCGTTATAAAATTGAGAAAAAGGCAATTACGATTATGATCCAATGGAATGAAAATTAAATTCTTTTCATTATTTGATTAATTTAAATTTAATTTCGACGTTTTTTATTCTTACGGTAAGAAGGTGTTCGGATGATCTCTTCCTGTGCGGTCGGAGCACTTCGTGTATACGTGTATCGTTTTTACCTGAAGCGAGAACATGATGGTATACTCGGTTGCTAGCGATATTTATCTTTTCAATCACCTCGTCGAAAAACTTATTGATTTGGTTTTTATCACACTCCTCCTCGGAATTGACGCTCGTTCCCTACAAATACGTCGTACGATAAAATTCACTGTATCAGATCATTTTTACCAAACACTTAATTTTAACGACTGTTTATATTCTACTCGGACGAGGGCCCAGGAAACCGTAAATCCCTAGCGATCGGTACGAAATTGATTGAGCAATATCGTACCAGAATCAAACAGGAAACACGTTTCTTTTCAAATAGCAGGCAGCACGATAAACTACTCGGATTATCGATTATTTCTCTTTTGTTTTTCTCCTACTGGTCGCTTAGAGAAAAAAAAATTATTGTTATTTTGACTCGATTCTGGTAACATCTCTGACGAACGATTTACCGATTACGATTATTAAAGAAATAGAAGAAATAAATAAAAGTGGAATTGAAAAACGATGAAGTTTGCTTACCAAGGCGAAGAAACTGGCAACGCAGAAAACAATTGCGAGCCTCGACATTTTTTGATCTTGCTGCTTTTCACGTACCTGATTAGATAGTCAATTGACTGTTAATTTGTCAGGCTTTTATAGTACATTTTGGTGCCATCCAGCATATTGGCTAAAAAATAATCTTATTTCTTATTCATTATATAATTGTGTACACACGTTTTGAAAACAATGAGGCAATATAGACTTCTCGACATTTGACGCATGAAAAGGTCCCATATGCCTGTTTATACTTATATATATGGTAATTACTGGACGCAGAAGAATAGTACATGACGTCACTAGGAAAGAAAAATAGACCATTTTTAACCGTGCGCAAAATTAATGATCCATATTTTTTTTTTTTTTTTTTTTTTTCAGGATCATGGAATTCAATAATTACGTCACGTGCTCTCTGTGTTGACTAGTGTATATGAGACATTCCACGCCAAGTCAGCCACTTCAGAGCCTTACGTTTTTCCAAATTGGCTTAAATTTTTTTGAATAATTTTCTTTGCACTGAAAGAACGTTTCTTGATTTTTTCAAATTTCTTCTTCGATTGCTTAACAAGATACATATATTTTTTTTTTCAAAAGCACTTCGAAAAATGGACGAAATCGAACTTTTTTTCTTCAAAATATTCGTTTTTTCATTGTACCTTTTTGAGTGTGATAACGAAAAAATTATAATCGGAATTATTTTCTCCACTTTTATTCAGATTGAAGAAGAAAATCGATAATTTAAAAATGTTAACATATTTTGATTATTAATTAATTAATGACGTATCTTGCTTAGATATCCAATTGTTTCATTTGTTTAGTTGTCAACCTGTGTATATGTTATTAGAAAAATGAATTTGAATATATTTGATAATTTTCTCGAAAATCATTGACGTATATATTGCGTCCAAAAAGATCAGCCCCTCGACTTCTTATTTCGATGCGTTATCTTGTCCTTCGCGGAGCCCGCTCCACCCGGTAGGCTGGTCTCGAGGTGGATAGCACAACGTTCAAGCCACACCACGTACCACGATTTTTCACCAGTTCTCTCCTCAAGTGGTGAGAAATCGAGGTTTTACTGTAGGGTGTAAAAAAATTCGAAAAACTTATTTGCTCTCTGACAGGTGAGGGATATAAAATATATTTTTATCACGACTCCCACGTCCTTTGAAGTATACACAGGTGTGCTTTCACCACTTGCTCCATATAATTCATCATCGTCATAGATAACGATGAAAAATATTTTCCTCTATTGAACAAAAAATAGCGTATGAGATACGTTCGATTTTGTATACGTACGTAAATGAAGTTGACATTATTGAATTGACATTTTTATTTTTCCTTCATAAACGGCTGGTACTAAGCTATTTTTTTTTTCCTTATCTATAAAAAAAAGAAAATTATGTGCTGTAGCTCTTGGAGAACGAGAATACAAACGCTGAACGTTTAGCGCCGCTTCAAGCTCAATTCAATTTTTAAAGGTAATTCTGTAGTGGTCGTAGGATCAGGGTGAAAAAAATCTTAATGCCGTTCTTCATGGATCAATTTTCACGAATATTTAAGGTCGATTATCGACCAATTAAGAGAGAACAAAATTATTAAAAGTAGGTGTCCCTCCCTGACGGATTCCCAGGGTGCTATAAGAAAATCCGATTCCTGGTCACTTAAAATATTTATATCTTAGTGAAAATCCATAAGATATTTTACAAAAACCAGATTTAAGTCCGAGCTTGTAGCAATTCAATGGTCTGAGGTAAAAATAACGATCGTCGACTTAGTTTTTATGGAATATCGAGTTGAAATGGAGCTTCCGGCATCGGACATTGTTTTGACACTTTAGAGATGAAAAGATTAAGGAAGTTCATCCGGTAATGAGCAAGTCAAAACAAAAAACTGTCACGACTAGCGTATGTAGTCGGTCCAGTACGTTTAATATCTTTCTTCGAGACGAATTAATTTATTTCGAAACTCATAAGTATCGAATGAATTTTGCGAAGTCGTAAAAAAATTCTTTGGATACTTTTTTTTCTTAGCATTTATGAAAGTTTCGTTGGAAACTGTTTTCCCACAGAAACGCATATGGGATCGTGTTAAATTGGAAAATATGTTTTTATTAATTTCTCTAAAGTACCTTAAGGGCTTGAAATTTTGACAAGTGATTATGTTGATATTGCTAACGGTATTCTATTTTTTTTTTTTAAATCAATATCTGCTTGTTAATTCGATGACCAGATGAACCTCCGCCGCGTATCGGAGCGGTCGAGTACCATGCCAGTCACTGAAATAACTATTATTTCAATTTTGTAATTATATATACAAATTGTTATAACCGATCTTCGATTGGGACAAATTGTTTTATTGAAATCTATTATTTTTACAAGAATCAAAAAATTTGGATAGGCATAACTTTTGAAATTAGTGATTAATACGATCAGCTAAAACTAAGATAGGATTACATTGTAGTTTCGACGTGGGATCAACCGAGTTCAAACTTCCATTAACGTTAGAGAAGACGAGTGTGAGGCCTGTTTTTTGTAGATCGCTGAAAGTTTTTTTTGTTTTTATTTTTTTTTTGTTTTCAACAGACTACAGTGTAACATTCAAAATTCGTGAGAAATTGATGTTACAAAAATTAAAGATTTTGAGGAATCTCGGAGCTATTCGCTGGCTCTTCGTTCAAGTTAGAATCCGGGACAGAGAAATTGTCGTTGTAGTCGATTTTCGGAGGAGATGGATTTTGAGGAACAATGCGGTTTTGCAAGCAGTCATTGGTTGCTCGTAAGACTTCACTTCCCATGTTGACGTAGTAATCGAGTAAGGTACGCAGTTCCTTCTCCGTACTCGTCCCATTTGCCATGCTCTTATAATTTTCGAAAGTTACGAATGCATTTTCGAAGAAAATAGCAAGTCTGCGATTTACTTCGCCAACGATCTGAAGGAAACAAAAAGTAAGCGGTATAAGCACAGGCGACTGATACATCTAAACGGAAATCGGTTACAAAGAGATCGGAATCGACCTCAATTTTTTTTCATAAAGAAACTTCTTTTCAAACCTCATTATCGCTTACGAGAAACGTTTTTTTTTTTTTTCTGAAGAAAAGATCGGATTCGATTTCGATCCCGTTTTAGGATTTATTTTCAGAAAAATAGATAACATCATTTAAGGAAAATTGCCAATAGGAGACTTCATATTACTTACGTAGAAACATTCGATTCCAATACACGAGTCTGCTTGAACTTTCAACTTGCGTACTTTATCCATATCTGCATTGGCGTCATCGAACAATCGTGTCATCTTGATGAACGCATTTTGATGTTGGTTGTCGAACGTACTGTTCATTGTTTCTATAACTTCTTTGTTTATGAAGGCCACATAATCATCGTAATAACCCAGACACTTCTGATTATCCGTGCCATAACTTCCTGTATTGTGAACGAGATAACGAACCTTGGACTCAAGCTGCAACAGAAAATTGACAAAATCCTAAATATGATTATCATAATCGACTTAAATAATCAATAATATTCACGCTTTATGCATACCTTCAAAAGATGCGTTCCTAGTTGGTCTAAATAAGGATATATTCTACGCTCAACTTTGGACTTTTCAACGTCCACTAGAGGTATATTCATCATTTCTTCGTATACTTCCTCGTAACGTCGGCTTATATCTGCAATTGCTTCGTTGATCTTACGGTCGATTGTACGTTTATTCAACAAGGCGAGATGAGGCGAGTTTGTGATATCCTTGATTCCCCAAGCATTGTGTTTCGTCTGGTATTTCAATTGTAAAAAAAATCATCCAATTAATTACTTGCAATAAAGAATATAAAAATCGAAGGGAATATAAGAATCGAAGAAGCACTTTTTTCAGCTATAATTTTATAAAGAAATAATTTCGTTGATATTAATCGTACGCGAATCGTAAGTTATAAACAAGATAAAGAAAAATTAAATCAAGAAAAAGAAAGTTTGTACATTTCTACGTTGCAAAAAATTTTAAATTTCGGTCTCAAGTGGTTGTAATATGAGTTTTTAAAAAGAGGACTTGCGTCTGGTAACAACAATTTCACCCTATATGAGGGTTATAAAATTATCAAGTTTTAATTACCGAGGCGAAGAAAGCGGCGACAGCACAGAGAACGATTGCGAGCTTCGACATTTTGATCGCGATCCGTAGACAAACTTATATTACGACTGTGAATTCGTGTGCTGTATTTATACTAGTTCTAGGATCGAAGAAAAACACCAGAAACAAACGGCAAGATAAGCCACACGTTCGATCTTTCATTCTTATGGAAATTAAGTTGTGACGTTAATCAAATATTCAAAACGAAATATGAAAATATGGAATAACAAAGTTGTTTTTCACATTTTGTACAACTTTATCCTGCTCCTAATCGCTTAGTTACATATGGCAGATAGCGCTAATGATGTCAGAGAAACGAATAAATTATTGAGAGCAGTAGGAAAAAGTTCGTTGAATCAAGAGACGCGGTAGCGGCTCGACGCCAAGTATTAAAAGAAAACTAACGCGCAAATTTTAATTAGTTACAATTCCAGGGGTGACAAATAAAAATAGCTCGATTCACCACACTCGTTCATCCCGATAGCTAATTCTCGCAGATTATTAAAAGCGTTATAATTTTCAACTGTTTTTTCTTCTTGTTTTTTATCAATACTAAAATGATAGCTTCTGCTCTGAAAAATGATGCGGATCCGTAGTTGGAAGATGTCATAAAACTAAAAACAAGGAAAAAGTACGAAAAGTGTATGTCGAGCGTTCTACTGTAAATATACTTCATAAAAGTATTTATCACAGATTTCGTTTGACCACTGAGTTCTGTAAATGAAAAAGAAACGATAAAGAAAATGTAATGAAAACCCTACCGATGTGGAAAGACATTTCATACGTTTTTATGTACGAGATACTTTCTTCGCTCATGATAGAGGAACGGTGAAACTTAAAGCGTGGTGTTGCGGCTACAGATTGACGCAACAACATTTTAAGTGCGAAAAAAACCTTAGTCACAACATGACGAGACACATGAAATACTCGGAAGACAATAATTTTTGAAGAAGTGAACTAAAATAAGTTTATTTTTTATGTTTGTATCAAATCTACATACGTTTCAACGTAGCATATGAAAAATGTAATTGAACAGTAACTTTATGCTGGTAATGATAGGAACGCATGTTATAAGGGAAGTTCAGTATCTTGAATTATTTTTGGAATGAATAATGAAAAAATAGAAATCTCGTTATTCGAGTTGAGAGCAAGTAGAAGTCTGGATACGTCATGAAAAAGTGAAGCAGCTGCGCTATCGACGTTAGTGAATACTTTTGGCTTTTTTACATCAGGTTGAAAACTTTTTTAGAAACATTTGAATTCCGACCATTTGATGCCATCACAAACGAAATTTTTCGAGGCCATGTAAGATGCTCGCTGGTCGTGCCTCTTGAAATTCGCTGCACAATGTTGCGAACGATCCTTGGACGATTCGAGACTTTCATTGCTTTGCAAATGACGCTTGCTCCCCGGTCAGAGATTTTCTTCCGATCAATACAGTGCACGTCAATTCATTTTTGTGCTCGAACATTTTTTCTATGTCTTGAAGATTAATGCAGATACTTTTTTCACGCAAAAGCCCTGACAAAATGCGACACGAACACACCTGTAAAAACAATAAATTTCAAACGATTGCTTTCATATTCATGGGATTGGAATCTTGATGCTTACCTCGCCAGGATAAATGATTGCGTGTTCCGAACAGCAACTCAATTCCATTTGGAAGGTAAACTTTTTTGCCACAGATTCCTTATGAATCATTAGAGTAAATCCAGAATAATTACCCGAGACGTCGATGGAAAGTTTAAAAAAAAAAGTTCCCATGTTGGATATGAGAAAAGCTCGTTCGGAAATTATATCTTGAGCACAGCGTAAAGTCCAGGAGTGCTGGAAGACATTTCCGTCGCTTATCGCCTAGGATTAACATTCATTTTGACATTTAACAAGAACCGCAAATACTCGATCTTACTACGGTAGTACATGACAAAATTTACTTTTGTTTTTCTCAATAAATCTCAATGTTGACTGGCATTACAATTCGGTTGAACATTTAGAACAGTTTTCAAATTCTGGATAAAACAAAAAAAACGATAAACTTCTTCGAGGAGTTATGCCGAGAGAAACCAGAATAATTTGTGCCCGTTGCGTCGAGAAGAATGGAAAAACAAAAGTTTTATTACTTCTTAAGAAAAAACAGTATTGGAATTACCTCCGAACATTTTTCTGGATGATCAGTCACGAGATGTTTGACTATCACATCATAAGATTTTTTGGTATTACAACTACCTATTTTGCATGGATAAATTTTGCCTTTATGACTTTCCCAAGGTTTCTTTTTGACAGGGGTCTCAACTCCGTCGGTCTGAGAGGCTACCGAAACTTTATCCTGACTGACGAGTTTCTTGATCTCATTTTCAGCACTGTTCAGTGCAATCTTGTTATCGACAAATACAAATTTTGTAATGATATTGTTTGAGCATTGAAAGAAAATGAGCAGATGTAAGCGCTGACCTTCATTTCTCCTAGCTTCAAGCACAAATGTTCGACCAGCCGATTTCTTGAGTCAGACCACGGTTGAGAGCATTGTGGACATTGCGTTAGTTTTGGTTTGCAACCTTGACACACATGATGACCTTCGATGCATTGGTAGATTGCTTTGATCGGCAGTTCGAAACAAACTGGACAATCCAAAAGGTTTTCCAAATCCCTGCACCACTGTAAGTTTCAATATTCACGAAAAAAAACTCGTTTTTATTCATTGAAGAAAGGGGAGAGAGTGCTACGAAACAAAGGACTCGAAGTGTCAACAACAAATATTTTTACGAATGACACAAAATGACGTCGAAATCTATTTTATTCGCAATTCGCTACTAAAAACTCACATCCTTTTGTATTTCGTGGACCATTTTTCTTTTAGAAAACACTTTCGCAAATTCGACGCGAAGCATCCAATGCGAAATTCTTCAACTACCGTGAAGCACTATTGAAAATAAAAATGATACAACATGACGAAAACACGCCTGATACCTCATTATTTGAATAAGACCATGGAGACTTTATTTAAGTATGCTTTAGTGTGTGAAAATTTTATTACACTCTATTCTTTCATGGAATAATTTTCCGGGCTGTTGTTTGGTGATTTGGTGGAATAAAAATGGTAAACGATCATTCAACAAGTACGTTGAACAGTCCACAATGAGATTAAGGCGGGAATCCCGTATGACGTGAAGTGAGTAAAGCCTCTTTTCGAGGCGCTGAATTCGTCGAATTTAGGCCATTTAGGCATAGGCACGTGACTTCTTGGAAGGGGTGGAAGCACAGATATGGATGTTGAGCATGTTGAGTGTGTGCTGAGCACCACTTCGCTGATGATATGTGAAGGTAAGTTTTTGGAAGCAAATTTTTCGCAGAACACATTTTTCTAGAGGACGAAGTTTCGCAAACAATTGGGTTACAATGTATCGTTTTTTTTTTTTTTTTTTTATCGCTGTGAAACCGGAAAGTTCTAGCCTTGAGAAATAATTGATTTAATAAATATTTCGAGAAGTATCCGATTCTATATCGTAACTACAACTACCATTATATGCTCAGAGGTGACCTTCGAGCATATTTAGCGGTTCAACGTGATAGCTTTATTGCTCATTTTTGGCGAACCGAAGAGTTCTAGTCTCCAAGGATATAATCAATATTTATATTATTTTGAACGATTTTCGACATTTTTTCATTTTACCATCATGCTAGGCTGTGTGACTCATCTCACCGGTCATTATGATAGAAATTTATATCTGACACTACCAAAACTTCCCTATAAATGGTAGATACACATTTTTCTCGTACACGCTTGATTTTTCGAGAAAATGGAGAGTTACACGTTCTCTTTTTATCAGAGAACAGCGTGTCTCGAAAAATCGAGCGAGTCCAAGAAAAACGCGATGTATATACTATTCAGTTATTAACCCCCCATTTGTGCAACTGTAGATTTCCTAAAGGAAGGTTCATCTCTTCCTTGGTTCAAATCATGTTCAAACTAGAGTTTTCAATAATTATTCACAGTTCGTTTCCACCACCTGTCAGTACCAGTCACGTATGGCTGGGCGGTCATTATCTCGGTCAATTTCCAATAACCTGAAGATGGTTTTTGATGAACGGATCTACCACTACTATGCACCAACCATATACGAAGACGAATAAAGTGTTCAGTATAGCCAACACATAAGAAACGCCCGTAATGGCTGCGTTTTGGTATGAGGAGCGCGCTTGACGTAGAGGAGGAGAGGAGAAGAAGATCGACAATAAACGAAATCTTCTTGCTGTGTTTTTTCTGACGTCAAGAAAATTTTCGTATTTCGTCACAAAACAAAATAAATTTTGGTCAAACGGAGTGAGGCAAAGTGGGGAAATTTTTTTTTGCGTTTTCGCGATAATTCCTGATTGATTTCAACGGAAGTGGAGTGGTTGAAAGGGAGAAAAATAAAAAATTAAAAATGCCGCGAGGTGAGTAACGCGCGACGTAAATTTTCTTTTTTTTTTTTTCTTTTTTCTTCTCGTCAAACTACTGATATTGACGGACATTTATTTATTCGTATCTTCGGTCGAATCGAATCATGTTGTTTTTCATTCCCAAAAAACGGAGTACGACTTCCGTCTGCCATAATTTCGGACTGACGTTCTCCGCGTGTATCAGTTTCAACATCTTTTCTTTTTCCTTTTATTAAACAGGAAAATATATAAATCATAAGGGTCGCAATCGCCATTTCACCAGTCCCGAAGAATTGGAGGAACAGAGACGACAAGACGAAGAGAAACAAAAGTGGAGAGTGAGTATTCTTTTTCATCTTTTTTTTTTTTTTTTTCTTTTTTTAGGTTATAAAAAAAGTCTCGAGATCGTGTGTGAAACGTTATACGCGCGCACATGTTGAATAATGAATGTTAAATGAGTCAAGGTCAGACTGCCCTTTATGAGGTCAATTTCATGAACATTCCTTTTGTTTTTTCGATATTTTTCGTATCTCGTGTGTTCAATGTTTAAGAAATTAATATAAAAAAATTCAACTAAATTGTAAAAAATGACTCCGAAAACAACAGAATGGAGCAAGTGCAAACATTTGATCGGGAAAGAAATTTATAAATTTCATGGAAATTTCAGCAATCCAAAGGGGGCGAATCGACTAGCGAAGATGAAGAAGAAGCCAGGAGTAGCGGCAACAAAGCCAAAAAGGCTGAAGATTCGGAATCTGGAAGCGACAGCGAATCTGACTCTGAATCAGAAACTGAGGTAACGTTGTCCTCTTTTTTTTCATCATTTTAGGACAAAATGGATAAAGAACAGTTTTGAAAAACTTTCATTCAATCATTTTTCACAGTTTCATTATTTTGAAAATAATTCAATGTACGCATACTGTTGCAGGGAAAAGCGAAAGGAGTTGAAAATTTGATCGAAGTAGAAAATCCTAACAGGGTACAAAAGAAAGTGAAAAAAATGTCTCAAGTTAATGAGATTTTAGAAAAATCTTCGAAACCCGAACTGTCACGAAGAGAAAGGTAAATAATTGGTTTTTCATGAAGGAAAATTTTTCGTTTTCATCGTACACTTTTGATAAAAGAAAAAAGTCTCAGTTAGTTTGTTTATAAAAATATATTTCTAAATTGATCGACCGAGAAAGAGGGAACGAACAAAAAATTCTTCACGAAAACATAAATAATGTCATTGATTTTATTCATGTATTTTAAATGTCAGAGATTTTGAAAATGAACAATTATTTTGTGATAAACAGAGAACAATTGGACAAGCAACGAGCGTATGCGAATTATCAGAAATTGCACGCAGCGGGTAAAACCGATGAGGCACGTGCGGATTTGGCTCGATTAGCAATAATAAAGCAGCAAAGAGAGGAGGCGGCGAAGAAACGAGAAGATGATAAAAAACAAAAAGATTTAGCGGCGCAAAAAAAAACCGAACAGACTCAAAAGGCTTTGGGTAAACGGACTTGAATCAACAAATTTTGATCACCGTGTCGATTTATTAAAAAAAGAAAACAAATATTAATACTAATAACTTGTATACCGATGATGTTATTACACCGAAACCCAAATGGTTCTATCTCTACTTTCTTATCAATAAAAATTTCCATCTAAACCAAAATGATCTTTTCCATCGTTATTATGATAATATTTGGTTTTGATAACGATTGTTAGGAAAAATTTTTGTCGAATAATATTGAAGCTCGCTTTATTGAGATGCAACTAAATATATTTCATTTTTCAAGTATTCGACTCAACAAATGAATCAAAATTTTTGTAGATCATTTGAATTTTTGACATAAAAATTAAACAACACATATGATATTGTGAATTTTTAATGAAGGGAATCGAGAATTTGTAAGAAGCACCATTCAGAATTTTTAATACACAAGAAATTTTGTTGCATTCCAATAATAAAAACTTCAACATCGTAAATCAAATACAGATGTGAGAAGATCCGTCCAAATGTATGCTTATACGTGATGGAATTTTATCCAAAAAAAAAGCTGCAAAGAACCTTTTGGGCACCTTTGAAATGTTACAATAAATGTCACACTCGATAATCTATTTTTATTGCTCATTAATCATTATCAGTTCAATTATGTATAATTTTATATCGAATCGAAATTCGATACAATTCGAAACTGTGTACGAATAAATTTGATTCATTCTATGAGATAAGTTTTCATTTATGAAGTAACCTACTATGAAAAAGAAAACTACAAAGGACTGGCCTCATTCAGAGTGAGCCTAACTCATCAAAATATTTTCGTATTTTTGAGGTTATGTATTGCGAGTGTCAAAAAGGGAATAATTACAAAAAATTTCTCGCAAATATTGTCCCTCCTATTTGAACATTGATGAATACTGGAATTGCGATTTTTTCCACAATTGCTACGGGCCCGTGTGGTATTACAATCGCAATTGACTGAAAAAATATTATTTTTTTACACAACGATCGTACAATTTCACTTTGAGGCGAAAGTGGTGAGGATATGGTCGCCCAAAGCTATACGTATGTTCGTGGAGTCACTATTTGCGCTGAAAATACGATCAAATTTCGGATACAGATATTGAATCCACAAAAAGTTCCCATTGTTTATATTTATATGGTAATGAAATTGAGTATTGCTACTGTCGAGTGTTTATCGCCAATTTCTTTTTTTTTCTAACTTCGATTTTTGTCGGGATCGTGACATCCGTGACAACTCGATCGAAAGTTGACTCTACCAACAGTTTCACTAGAGATTTTGTTATGGACGTGAACTTAGCCCCCCGAAATGAACTTTTCGAAAGTTTTCAGATTTCAATCGTTTGTGTGTCGTTTGTAGAGTATTGTGAGAACAAAATAAACGCTTGTGAGATGAGTTTATCGCGAAAAAATAAAAAATAAAAATTAGCGTGAAGTTAGCCCGCCTATTCTACTTTTTAAACTATATGAGTCTAATTGTACGTAAATCAATGCGAAATCGTTTGTAGAACACGAATATTACAATAAAAATGTTTGTAGGACGCATATTTTTATGAAAAAGCAAAAACAAAAATCGCATAAATTTTTCCGAACCAGGCAGGGTGACTGGTGTGTAACATACGGGTGAACTGATTAGAAATGAATGAATCTTGAAGGTTTTGACATGCTGAAAACGATAAGACTGATTCATAAATGCGAAATTATATGAATAGTCTGCTGAACTGATTCAGATGTTACCACTGCTGGTCTATTCCTAAATTTTATTTTATGAAAAGATTATATAAGAATATTTTTGAATGTAAAAATGGAATAATTCTACCGACTAAAAAAAATACAGGATTCATTTTTCATTTCATCAATCAATCTACGGTCAGTAAGAGAAAAAAACATTTTATTCTTCAAAGATTAACGATTGAAATGGAAATCGAATTCTTTCAAAAATAATAATTAAAATCGAAGAAAGCCCAACAGTTTGAAACTGAAAATTGCTATTCACAGAAATGAAACCAATAAAAATGATGGAATTATGTACTCACTCGTCGATGTCTTGTTCCCCTCCTCAATAACGAACCTACCTTTGGCAAAACCGAAAAGTCCGCAATTCCGAAATAGTCCGCACAGTTAATATCCACTTCCGCGTTGCAGGACACTCATTGCAATTGATTAATTTCCACTCGATTTTTCCCAGATCCTGCATGATTTTGAATTCAGACGAGCAGCAGCGTCGTTTTTCCAACGTTGAAAACGATAGATCATCGTAGTTCAAAATTCAAATGCACTAATTCACACAACACCAATATTAACTTTTTACACTTCCGAGATAGTAAACGCGTGATTAAGACGTCAAAATTTTTTTTAATTTTCGCGTCAACGAACTCATGCACGAAATTAAAAAATCCATTCAATGTTTCTTTGTCCCACTAACTCAAAAAATGTTTTTCTCTTGTGTCAATAAATTGTCTTTTAGCAACCGAATAAGGTTGACGACGAGTGACAGAAAGTGTAATGGCAACTTGTGCCATAGTTTCGTGGAAAATCGTGCGTGCTCACGTGGGTGCACGCGTGCACGGGCGCTTGCGTTCTATTGTACTCTAGCAATTGCGATAGTAAAAACTATTCGCAATGCTGTACAATAGCTGCGGTTATACATGCCTTGCGTGCATTGCGTTGCGTTGACCGTTTGCAGCATCCGGGTTATATGCATGGACCTTGCCTGCGCGACTTCGATATGCGATACAGAAACTGTATCGCCTTCGGAAACAGCAAACTACAGAGTAGATTTATAGCTTTCGTTCCGTTATTCTTGCCGACAATCCCATGGCTTTACGGCCTGCGTGCATTTGGTGCTTTGCGTTGCGTTGCTCGACTCGCATGTATGGTTGCATCTTAGCTCCGCTTGCGAACACGCGTGCGTGCCCGCATACACACGATTTTCGAAACTGTAACACAGCCGTCACTAGGCTGTCTGTCACTCAAAGCCCTTACTCACGATGTCATTAATCGTCATTCGCTCAAATATTCAAAATAATTCATCCTATAATTTAGCACGAAAAATAATATCGTGGGCAAGAGGCTTTCCTATCGACTTGTCGAATATCGCTTGCGAGAAGAAAACTCATTGACAAAAGAAAAAAAAAAATTGAAAATTCATTACGATTGACAAACGAGCGAATTGTGTTTTACGACCCTAATATTCTTTTCATAGCGTTTTCGTGCATGGTTCGTTTTCGAGAAATCGCGCATATTTTTAAGCTCTTATTTTCGTGCATTTTTTATTTTCAAAAAATCGCGCACATTTTTAAGCAAGCACATTTTAATAATAAAAAAATTTTATCACGATTTTCCGTTTTTTTATTATCCATCGTTGTATTTTTATTTGGTTTAACGACACTTCAGACCGTTTAAAGTATTTTATATAAAGATTTTCGTCATTAACCGACTCTTATTCCGTACTCTGTTTTATCAATTTCGTTGCAATCAACGAACGATAATGCGCGGTATTGCACTAGCCGACCGATGCTTATGCAACTCTCTACGCGCGACACGCCGCCCCGCCCCGCGTCCCGCCGCGCCCGCGGGCGACTGAATGAACGCGAGTCTCTCGCTCGCTCCTTCCTTGCCCCGCGCATGATCCAGTTCTCGGGCCTGCCCCTTCCAGTCGCCCCGGCGTGAGCTCTCCCCACCATCCCCGCTACGGGCAGGCCAAGCGCGAGAGCGCGTAAACGTAAACACAGAATCGAGTCTCCACGAATGTAAACAAACCAAACAAGCTAGAGACATTCATTCGCCAATATTTAGCGATCACATTTTTGTTACCGTATAAATATTCGTTCAGTAATATTTTATAAAAATTCAACAACGTTTTATTCGTTCGTTTTACCAACGCATGAAAATGCCGGTAGCAAAAAAAAGACCGTCAATCAGATTTCATTCAGTTTTTTTTAATCTAGGAAGATCCGTTCCCAGAAAAGTCCGCACCGGAACTTTTAAAGTGCCCGGAACCTATGCCCGAGTCTCAGCATATCATGGTAGGAAAGTTAAAAATGTATTAAATTGAAGATTACTCGAAAAAATTTTTGAATCACATATTGGGACCTAGAACTATCCAGATTCATAAAGATCAACATTCGAACGATACGTTGAAACGGTAAAACCTGTTTAGTAAAAAAAATTAATTTCGATTAATGAAAAAAAGAAAATTCATAAAACTGGACGATCCCAAAAACTGGCAATCATACTGCGCAAGCGTGGATCAGTCACTTCCACCGATTCCATACATGTAGGGTTTCCAATTCCGGTGGTAGATCTAAGAACTAATTCAAGACGGGATTTTTAAGATTTCGACTATTTATTTTCCTGTGTCCACTCCTTAAAAATTTCTGCAAATGTTGTTTTTGCTTTTTCATAAAAATATGCGTCCACAAACATTTTTATTGTAATATTCGTGTTCTACAAACGATTTCGCATTGATTTACGTACAATTAGACTCATATATAATTTAAAAAGTAGAATGGGCGGGCTAACTTCACGCTAATTTTTATTTTTGATTTTTTCGCGATAAACTCATCTCACAACCGTTTATTTTGTTCTCACAATACTCTACAAACGACACACAAACGATTTAAATCAGAAACCTTACGAAAAATTCATGGCAGGGAGCCAAATTTACACCGCTGGGATCGTGACATACGTGACAACTTGATCGAAAGTTGACTCTACCAACAGTTTCACTAGAGATTTTGTTGAGTCTCGGTGGTCTCAGTCGATGACAGCGCCTGTTGTGGCTGCAGTAGATATAAATAAAAGCTCCTCCTTGCTGCCTGCTGCTACGAGTAAAATCATCATCCGCAAATTTCAACATCACGGATTAGTGCGTGTGTGACTGTGAACTGGGTTGTGATCAGTTGAATGCGTCGAATGATAGAACTTCTCGTGCGGTGCCGGTACGAAAACAAAATATAACCCCTCGGATAACCACTTCTTCGTTGGCAACAGACCCCGGACAAATACGAAGAAAAAAAACAAGTCAATTATTCCGGGCGAGTAATCGTACTGTAATTAATCGAGATCTCATTAATAGTCGATAAATAGCGGAAAAAAAAGGACAGATTTTTCGGTCAATCGATAACGTCTGACCACACATTTTGACAGTTACTTTCCACTATACTGGTAAACAAAAAAAAAACGAAAATGTTGAAACTCCAAGTAAGAACGTGTGAGCGCGTATAAGTGCGTTAATAATAATTGAAAATATTGTTTCGTTTATACTGTTGTTTTAGGCACTTTTATCCAATCGATTTCTCCACCAATTTTCACGAAGAAGCACGAATAAATTATTTTTTATTAAAAGTTTTACGACTTCAAAACATCTGTGTTCAAACATGTCCGTCGAAGAGGAAAAACGTGAGTAAATGCAGCGTATTTTTTTTCTCATCTGTCTTCAAAGGTCATTCGGATTTCGATTGTATTTTGATATCAATCAAGTTTCATTCGGATGAATTAAAAATTAGTTTTTCGATATAACTCTTCGTTTCGAGCATATCAGAAGCGAATGCAAAATTCTCCTAATATTCTATCGGTGGGATAGCACAAAAATAAGTGTCAAAAACTTGGTGAAACAAAAATCCGAAAAATATTACACAGATGAGAATAAATCGAGAATCAATAAAGAGAATAAAGCGAATGAAAGCGTCTAGTAATAAATAATAAAAACATCTTTCATTTGAATTTGTAGAAAAATTTTTGAAAATGTCGCTGGAAGAAAAAAGAAATCATTATCAGATCAATGCGACTACGATTGATCAGATAATGAGTTGGAAAGACTACTGGTTAAAGAACAAAGCGACGATATCAAAAAACAGTGTGGATAATCCTGAGAAAGTGGACGAAGCATTGGCGAGCAAAGTTTCCATGTGGCAGGGTGACATAACGTCTTTAGAAATTGATGCTATAGTAAACGCAGCGAATTCAAGTTTGATGGGCGGCGGAGGAGGTGAGTTGGAATAAAATAGTAGCAGCAACAATTTAAGGTACCAGTTCAAAATGGTTGAGAATAGGCTTTCTCTGGAGAAAAATAAAAAATTCATGCATACTGGCGCAAAAAAAAAATTGCTTTTATATAACGATTGAAATTGAAATGTCATTTGATTTTTAGTTGATGGAGCGATTCACAGGGCGGCTGGACCAAGCCTGAAAAAAGAATGCGCAACTTTGGGTGGCTGCCAAGTTGGCGAAGCAAAGATAACCGGGGGATACCATTTGCCTGCTAGATGTAAGCATTCGATTATGTTTTATTTTGCATTTTTTATATCTTTGAAATCTATGAAAAATTTTTTATGGCATTGTTTTCTAAAATAAACAAAAGAAAGTAAAATTTTCTTTTCGAGCAAAGAGAATTAAAATATAAATGGAATGAAAATTTCATCCGATGTTTCAGATATAATACACACCGTAGGACCACAGGGTGAAAAGCCAGAAAAATTGCGTGATTGTTACGAGAACAGTCTAGGATTAGCGATAAAAAATGATTTAAGGACCATAGCGTTCCCTTGCATATCGACGGGAGTTTACGGATATCCGCAAAAGCCAGCAGCCAAAATAGCACTTGCCACGGTAAAAAAATGTCTCGAAGAGAATAAGGAGAAAATCGATCGAGTTATATTCTGCTTGTTTCTCAAGAGCGACAAAGACATTTATGAAGAATTGTTGCAAAAATATTTTGCTCTCGAATAAACACAACTGCGAACGTGTTTAAGATTTTTCGAATTCGCCGATACTACTCTTTCGTTCTATTATCAATTCGCTAATGCTCAACGAATAATCGATGTGATCGAAGAAACGAAGAAGAAAAAAAACGAATATTGTCTGAATTATGAATTCAATTTTATTTTTTATTCGCTCGAATTAAAACTTACAATAAATTAAATTATTTCAAAATCATTCCCATCTGTTTTCATTTGTAAATATATTTCACCTCTAAAATCCAAGTGTTTAAAGCTTTCTTCGTAAACACTTGCGCAGAAAGACTTTTGACACATTTTTATAACATGCCAGTATCGAAATCCTTCAAAGCCCACGAAGTACATGAAGCTATCAAAAATTCAGTGGGTCTTTTTGCACTGAACTGTCTTCAAAATAAATCTATTTCGTAACATTAAATTTCGAGTCAACAGAACGAAACTATTCATTATTAAATCAATTCTCCGCTTTTCGGATGTTCTTCTCCGTCCACTTTGAACTTTCGTTTGCAAAGTTATGAAAAAGTTGCCTAAATACAATTTCGAGAAAACATATAACGATACTACGCACAGATTTTTCGGAAAAATATCGACGAACACATTGTGAATGATTCATCGATCGATACTCAATAGGAAGCTGTTTTTCTCCACATCTCAAATCGTCCGCCAATTACATAGCTCCATATAGGACAAAAATCAACGAAATTGGACAAATACGCGGTGAATCAAGTGTACAACGATGTGATTTCGAAAAAAAGGTCGGTTCCGATCGTTTTAATTGTTATTTAAAACTGGCAAAAAAAGTACAATAGAATATCGGGAATTGTCGAATTTTCTCGGAATAAAAGGAAAACAAAATAAACATAAGGTGTTCCTAAAAGAGTTGCCTGAAAAGTCCGTGGGGCAGCGCTGTCAGTAACTCTTCAACGACGACGGCGTAACTGGTTGTTCAAGTTCGATGAGTTTATGAGCGCAAAGTACGGTGATTTTTTTTTTGTTGTTTTATAAAAAGCACTATACACAGTGACGTGATAAAGCCCCGTGTGGTAGAGCGTCCCTTGGCTCTTGTCCTCGTACTCGCGCGAGAGACACACACCGCAACTCCGTAAAATTAATAAATTTTACGGTTGTACGGTTTGTGTGCGTGGAAAAATTAAAAATTGAAATAAAAAAAAAAAAAAAAAAAACGAAAAGAAGGAAAAAAGTTTGATGGGAACAATCGAACTCGGTTGATACTGCGCGGTTTTGATTCGTCGGTTTGGAATACGCGAGAGAAAAAGAGAGAGAGAGAGTGAGAAAGGAGTACGGCGGGCGGCGTTTTTCGGTGCATACATATATACGAGTGTACATGCGTATTTTGACGTGTAGTGGCGGCGAGAGCGCGGTGTGCCGTCAGCGCTAAAACTTAAGCATATCGCCGCAGAATCTTGCTGCTCTCTCGGGCTGTGTTCTCTCTCCGCGGCCTGGGGACGGACGGCGGGGTGGTAGCCATCTTGAAAAATATATCGGAAGTGTGTAATGTCTGCATGTGGGCAATAGGTGGGGGACGGGTTGTGTGGTTAATGTGGGTGCATTTCGTTTCGGAGAAATCTGTCACAAATGGGTAAATATCGTTTGATAATTACAACCGTAATATAGTGTTTTTCACAGTTTCGTATACTTCATATTTTTATTTAAAAGCGCTTATTTATTAAGTAGAAATTGTGAATTGAGGTAAAGCGAAAGAGAAGGCGAGGATGGAAAGGGAGGGAGGGAAAAAGACAAAACGAGAAACACGGAAGATATATAGGAGAGAAAAGAGGCGAAATCGCGGGGAGTACAGAGTATAACGAGAGAGATTCTCATGTGCTATGTGTGATGTGCGTTCGCGATGAATTCGTCAAGAAACGGAGAGCAATAATAATAAAAAGAGGAATTGAAAAAAAAAAAAAAAAAAACCGTAGAGAGAGAGAGGCGTTGGTATAATACTGTGTTCGATCGCGAGTGAAGTTAGCAGAGGCTTCTTCTACAGTGTCTGCGTATGCGTTCGTTCTCCGTGTATGTGTGTGTCAATCGCGCGTTTCATTTATTTGTTTAATAAACTTTTCCAACAACAAATTTGTACCCTCGAATTTTATTGTTTTTTCATTAGTTCCTCTCGCTTTTTAATGCTATTTTGTTTCGGCGCGGACGCGCGCTTATCCGAGCGAGCCACGGTCGCACGAGTTTGCCACGGAGATGCTATTTCATGTCGTGAGTGTTCCGACAATTTGCTATGAAAAAAAAGTGCACAACTCATTCTTATCTTTTCTTTTATTCCTTTCTCTCTCCCTTCTCCTGTCCTCTAAAAAAAATATATATATATATATATATATGTATAATTATATATTTCCCGATCCTCCCGACACACCTAAAAGTTTTCGCCGTTGACACAAGAAGCTTACTCGAGAGAGTGTACCTCCGGGAAAAACGAGATCGTCGTTTTACCCGAAAAAAGAAAAGATACGGGTGGGCGAGATTTTCGTACGCGTGTGCATGTGTGTGTGGTTTTTTTTCTCTCTTTCTCTTTCGATCTGTGTGTGTGTGTGTGTGTGTGTGTGTGTGTGTGTGTGTGTGTGTGTGTGTCGCTAAAACGAACGACAGCTCGAAAAGCAGACAGACGAAATATTTTAGCCTCGATATTACATACGAATGTAAGGGGCGGGGAAAAAGAGGTACACATACACACACGCTCAGGTTGCCACGGACCGACGTACGGACAAGAGTCCCGTAATCTCGCTGAATGGCCGCCAAGCTTTCTAGGTTACTGACGGACAACCGTACGCGATGAATTCGCCTCTTCTCTCCTTTTTTTTTCCTCTCCATCCTTTTCTGCGCTCGCTTGCATTTTTTCGTTTCAATCAGTTGACAAGCAGTTTTTTTTTCTAACGCTCATACGTTTGAAATATCGACTTCGGCATTCTAACCCCCAATTTTTCGTACTCGTCTACTATGTGCAGTTCACAATGTACCGGTGTTCGCCATCTATGATTCAGTTCTAACTAGTCGACACTAGATTTTGATGTTTCCTTTGTTTCAGTGCTATTAAGTCGAGTTTTTTTTTTTTTTTTTTTTTTCGTTCGAATGAACTTTTAAATTTAAATTATCAATCCGCGTAGATCGATCGGAATCCGCTTTGAATTTTTCTTAACGCCAGATTTGCGGAAAGGTGTCAATTTGACGGATTTCAAATGGGAAGCCTTTCGCACGAACTGTCGTAATTCTAGTGGTGGAACGTGAAAACATCGCACGTTTTGAAGGTTAAATTATAAGAATGCAACAAACTCTCTACTTTTTTATTTTTTTATTCGAAACATATTTGCCTTTTTTATATTTCGAAATATAAAGGAGAGAATCTTGGTGAATCTTCAATGAAAAATTAAATTGAAAGATGAAGAAAAATCGAATCGCATTCGAAGCAGCGTATAGTTCGAAGGAATAATTGTGACGGATTTGTGTAAAGCTCTCGAGTGTAGCGTCAACAATCGAAAGAATCGTTGAAACAATTCGTACCGACATCCTTGATGATTTAAATACGAGTGTAGACAAAATAGTGTAAAATTTTATTGTCCAATCGATTGTGAATGTTTTGGAGGTTATGACGAAGTGTGATAAAGCAAAGTACGAGTTTCGATTTCTCCGTTGTTGTACGAGTGTCCGTAGAACGTTCAAGTCCAACAAAAACGTAGTTTTCGTAAATCCCAATCGACAGAAAACAGTAATTGGAGAGAAAAAATATAAAATTGCCAGAAATAATGAACGCGATGTGTGAAGTATGCCGGGGTTAAAAATTCCTCAAGCTCCTCAAGCGTTATGTCATTAAAAAGACCGTTTTATTTACATCTTATGTAGGTGCGAGGCTCACGCAAACGTTTTGGCTCGGAAGCACACTCGCGATAATCATTGCGAACTGAATAAAAAGGGCGGATTTCTCGGGATCTCTCGAAACCTTGAATCGTAAGTGTTTCGAGCCTTTTTCGTTCGCCGAATAAATTCGTTACGAAAGTCGAGCAGCATTTATTCGTGAGAGTCGTTCGGCGGATTACCGGAAGAAGAAAAACATTGTAGAAAATATGAAATTTCTTTCGTTAAATTTCGCGTCATCTGTCATTTGGCAATTACCCAATCTGGCACTTTTCTGTAATAAATATATCGAAATTTTTTTTTTTTTCATAATACTACAAATATAAATAAACTTCATTTATTCGCCTTTTCGTTATCGATCGTAGATAACGAAGAAATAATGTTTTAACGCCAAAATACGAATAATCAATCGCAATTCATTGCATCGAGAGATCTTACAGCGAAATAATTATTTTTCACAGTGTAAAAATAAAAATCCTGTCAAAAATCTCCCAATAGTTTCGCACATTTCTTCCCTCGTACTTTTTAGCAGCTCGTTCTATTTCGTCACTTTTTTTTTCTTCTAGATACCGAAAAAAAAATAGAAAATCGTAGGTAACGACCTCGCGCGAGAAGAGCTCGAAATTCTCCCACACGCGTGTACGAACACCGGGGAATACACTTAAAACACATACACAATTTCGAGGTCGGATCAAACGATTTACGTAGCCGTGCGATATACTCTGCCAATCCCTTCACTTTCAGTGGATTATTTTCTGCGAGACCACACATGTGTATTATACGTACATTGTCGGAGTTGTATAGGCTTTTGTCAATTCTCGTTACCACCTCGATCTTCCTTCTTTCTCTTTCTTTCGTCTTATGCTTCTGCTGGCTATATTTATATTAATATCTCGTACCTTTTTTTTTCCTGTGTGGATCTTCCCTCGTTTAGCATTTTTCTAGTCACTTTTTTTCTTCGAACTCATATCCCTTCAAATTTTTCATTTTTTCTCATTCTCGTAAAAGTTATTCGAGTTTTTTTTTATCCTCGAACTTTTACTTCTTCAAATTTTCGCGAGCATATTTTTTTATTTTTTTTTGTCCTCGTGAAGAAAATTTAAGTTTTCTTTTTTCTTTCGTACTTCGTTGCTTCGGAGTGTCGTCCAAAATGTTCTCGTTTTCTCTTCCTCGTTGGAATAACGTTCCAAGTTTTCTTCCTCAACTTTTATGGCTTTCAAGGTTCACCGGAGTTGCTTTTTTTTTTTCATTCCTCGTAAGAATAATTCGACGGTTTTTTTTTCCATCTTTAGTTTCTGAAAAACATTCGCGGTCACACCGAGACTTTTTAAGGTAATCCTATCGAGTTGGCTGGTCATAATAATTATCAAATTCGAAACTTGTGACTTTCCCAATTTTTGACACTTGTAAAAATAATAGTTTTTAATGAAAAAAAAATATTAGTCCCGATCGAAGATCGGTTATAAAAATTTGTATATAATTACGAAATTGAAATACCAGTTATTTCAGTGACTGCGGCGTAGTACTCGACCGCGCCGATACGCCCGGGTCTAACCTCTTCGTCTCTAAAGTGTCAAAACAATCTCAGATGCCGGAAGCTCCATTATCTCGACTTGATATTCCATAAAAACAGAGTCAACGATCGTTCTTTTTTCCTCAGACCATTGAATCGCTACAAGCTCGAAGTACTTGAATCTGGTTTTTGTAAAATATTTTATGGATTTTCGCTAAGATATAAATATTTCAAGTGACCGAAAATCCGATTTTTCTATGGCACCCTGGGAATCCGTCAGGGAGAACACCTACTTTTAAATCATTTTTTTCTCTCTCAATTGATCGATAACTGACCCTGAAATTTCGTGATAACAACGATTGATCAATGGAGAACGGCATTAAAAAATTTTTCACCCGAATCCTATGACCTAGGCACCGGGGGACAGAATTACTTAGAGAGCGAAATAATAAATGAGAAAAAAAATTGAAAAGTGAAAAAATGTCGAAGAAAAAAATAGAGATTGTAATTTCAGCCTGCATTTAAACGTTGCTAACACCAGTATATCGTGTAATTAAATAAATTTTCTTTTCTAAACGACCTTTTCACGACAATTTCCTATTTCGCGAAGTCGAGCTGAGAATAATTCTCAATTTTTTTTTTTCTTTTCTCTTTTTTTTTTCAACCCCGTTCATCCACACGTTTTTCATAGAAACGTTCTTTTACATTCTTTAAAAACTAACGAAACGACGAGCATACACAGTAGATTCAATTGTTTCCCATACTCTTTAATTACCATAACGAAGAGTGACGGATCACGAGATTCTCGTAGACCTTTAACGTCTCGATGGGAGAAATAATAAATGGAAAAAAAAAAAAAAAAAAAAAAATAACAGATATATATATTCACGCCCGGCGGTTCGTGCTCGGTCGAACGGAATTTTTCATCTCAACGCTGACACATTCGTCGAGCCTGAGATTCTTTTATTTTTTAAATTTTGCGTCTCATGTCTCTCCTCAACAATGAATCAAACCGAACTGTTCGAAATCACGAAAAAATCTCGAATTTTCAACATTTTTTACAATATTTTTACCTTCGAAAATTCAATCGATAAAATTTCAGTTATTTTTAACCAAAACACTTTCCCCCCCCCCCCCTTCCTTCCGCGTTCACGAGGTCATTGGCTTCGAGTACGAAAACAAATAGACTGGAATGTCTGAGGATTAAAAGCTTCGATTCGGTCAATATTCGTTCGAACAATTTTTTTCAAATTGTCAACGAATTTTTTTTCTCAGTATTAATTCACGAATCGATGATTCGATGTTGGAAAAAAAAAAAAGAAAAATAATAAAAACGCGTTTCCAAAAATATACGAACGCACTCTCAGGCGCGTCGAGAACAAAATAAATAAACACAAACACACGGGACAGGAGAAGCGACGGTTGCTAATTGACGAACCCATCAGCCAGTCCTGCCTGCTCGTTATCGTCGTCATCGCTTTTTCGCCCAATTCACATTTCCTATTTCTATATTATTAAAATTTTATTTACTTTGTTTTCTTTTTTATACTTCAAAATGTATTCTCGTACACATGTGTCTTCGTCTCTGCTATTTAATTACACGAAGAGACGATTTTACTTCGCAATTGATTTTCCGTATATCCCTCTTCGTCTGTTTCTTTTTATCACGTGCTTGGACGACTTCTGGTTCAACTGACCCGAATAACACTCGCGTTTACTTATCATCGAAGATTTTCTGCGAAGAACAAAGATCAGCTGATCGATATTCATCGGAAATATTTTCGGTTTTTAACGAAATATTTTGACAGAAAATCGATTCTCGAACGGCCGTCGAGTTCGCTTCGTTTCGATTCTTGGCGAAATTTTTTTTCTCTTCGTTCCTAAAAAAAAAAAAAGTTTTTTTTTTCTTTTTTTTTTCCAGAAAAAACGTGTTTAGCGATTCAGTATTTTTTTGCTGTCTCTCTGCAAAGTGAGGGAAAAAAAAAAATTAGTGCGGAGCAGGAAACGAAGCGAAAATGCATGGGAAAAGCCTGATGAGGTTTCGAGGTTGAATCAGTACGAGGGAGGAAAAATCGATGTCTTCGGAGGACTCGTGTATATATGTATATATGGGAGGGGAGGATTGAAGCAAGCAAATTTCAAAGGTCAAATTCATCTGAGAAGAGTTTCCGTTTTCTCTGCGGAATTATGGTCGACTCTGCAAATATCTGATGCACTTTTATTGCTCTCTCTCTCTCTCGTTTCCGCCCTTCCCCTCCACTCTCTCTCCTTTTCTGTGGGAAAAAAAGTTCTATCGTGATTTAAAAAAAAAAAAAAAAAAAATGAAAATAAGATTTGTAGGATAATCTAGGAGTGAAATCTAGGGCAGTAGAAATCGAAGATGGCCAATGAAGAATCGTTGCGATCTGAATGAGACTTGAATTATTTACTGATGTTGAGAAAAACCGGACGTTCAATGGCCAACAAATGAAAAAGTGAAAATTCATTAATCTCTCGATCGAGCTCCCACTTTTTCGGTGTTCCAAATCAGCGTGCAATTTACCTCCGAATCTTATTCGCTGGAGGAAAAATCCTTTTTTTTTTTTTTCAATGGAAAAAAATTTGTTATAAAATGAACAAAAAAAAAATTGAAAATAATTGAATTCGAGTCAATTATCGGTATTTTCACAACGCAATTTATTCTCGAAATATCGAAATGGCGGAAAGCAGCTGACTCGCGATGATTTGCTTTTCGTTGAGTTTGAAGACGAATAAAAAATATCGATCATCGATTGAATTTTTATTTTTTTTTCATTTATTCTCCTCGCCGCATACTGTCGAGAGTACAACTGTCAGCTAATCAACGAAACACAACAGTGCCTCGTCGATTCGTTGTATGTGACTCAAGTTCGAGCGACGATTTATTCCCTGGTGAAAATGCACGTACATCCTCAGATAGTATCCAGCGAGAGGATAAAAACAAACAGCAGCGCGAGAACAAAATCAACTGAACAAAACGCCTACTTCAACCTTGAAACTCTTTTTTTTTACTTATTCCTACAGTTGATTCCCAACTCGGAAATATTCTTAAGTCAATTATTTCATCAGGGTTCTATTCATTTTTCTTACTGCGCTCTTTCCATCACCATTTCATCAATCTCAAATCAGAGAATCATTTTTTTTTTTTTAATTTTCATATAAATTTGATAATTTTGAAATTTTTTTTTATAAATTTGATAATTTTGAATTTTATTTTTACAAATTTGATAATTTTGAAGTTTTTTTTACAAATTTTATAATTTTGAGATTTTTTTTTATAAATTTGATAATTTTGAAATTTTTTTTTATAAATTTGATAATTTTGAATTTTATTTTTACAAATTTGATAATTTTGAAATTTTTTTTTTATAAATTTGATAATTTTGAAATTTTTTTTTTTATAAATTTGATAATTTCGAATTTTGTTTTTACAAATTTGATAATTTTGAAATTTTTTTTTACAAATTTGATAATTTTGAAATTTTATTTTATAAATTTGATAAATTTGACAAAAAAAAAATGGAAAAAAAAATAATGAAAGTTAATCTGACGAAAAAATTGAAGGAAAAAGTAATTGTTTCGATCGAAAAAATGAAAACTTTACGAAGTATGAGTTGATTTTTCATTCGATCATTTATAAAAAAAAAAAAAGAAAAGAAGAAAAAAAGAATTTTCCTTTTTCTTAACGATCGAAAGTCGTCCCCGACGTCGCAAAAAGATTGGAGAAGTCAGCGGGCGTGTAGGAGCACGTAAAGAGAAAAAAAAGGAGTGAGAAAGAGAGATAAAGAAGAGAAAGATCGTAGCAGTCAGCGGGCAGGCAGGCAGGCAGCTCGGAGATATGAAATGAGTCACGCACACCTACCTGAAAAGTAGGACTCTCGATTCTCGGTTAAACGCGCAAAATATACAGAGTGTGAGAGGAGTCGCGATCGAGATTCTATCCAGGCTGAACAAGATCCCCTCGAATTCTCGATTAAAACCTCCTCAAACCCCTTCTTTCTTTTCTCCGGTGAATCATTAAAAATTAATAAATTAACAAATTAATGAACTAATTAGTGATAAACGGGTGCGCCGATAAGAGCAGCCGTGCGATGATGGGAGATAGAGCTCGACAGTGTCGAGACTCGAGCGTGTGTAATTGCCAAGGTTTTTCACGCCCCCTTTCCTTCACCGATGCACTGGTCCGGCTGATCATTCGATTAATCAAATAACCGAGAAACTCTGCATCGAACGCTCCATAGAATTTTGTTTGGTTTTTTTAATTTAGAATTTTTAGAAATTAAAAAAAAAAAACAATTTTTACAATTTTACGAACCAAAAAAAACGTTTTTTTTGACGATTCGAATTATTTTTTTGATAATTTTATCGGAAAACCAAATGTCCCGGGAGTCGATCAATTTTTTTTTTTTTTTTTTTTTCTAGAAATTAGTAAAAGATTTATGGAACGAGAAGATTCGAGTACAGTGATTTATAAGCTCAAAACATGTATACGAATAAATGAATGTAAAATAAACTCGTAAAGGATGAAAAGCAGGCTACTGAACGTCATGTACCTACATTTTTTTTTATTTATATTCACAGGCGTAGGGGTAGAGGCTGCAACATCGAAGCGTTGGAGGGTTTAGGGCAGTAAAACTGGCTGGCCTAGAATGTTCACTAACATGCGGAGCACCCTGCAAACTGTTCCCGAGTCCGTGCCCACCGACCGCGTCACAAACTCAAAAGTAAGTTTCAACTACTTTCCGCATTATTATAATGGCATATTCTCTCATATTCGTACCAACAATTATCATAATAACGACAACGATAATGAGCATGTTAATCATTTTTATTCCCTCTTTTAACTTCTATTTTGACTATTTTTCCAAAAAAAAAAATGTTTAAATCGTAATATTATTATTATTATTGTCGTGATTGTTGTTGGACGAAATATTCGAAGGATATTTATCGTTAGTATGAAATTTATACGAGGGATTAAATGGTATATCGTCTTGCCACAAAGTGTCAGGAAATGCAGTGGGTACACGAGTTTCGATTTTATTCACCGAGTTGTCACAAGCTTTTAAAAATGTCTTTGGTGGTTAACCAAACTGGCAAAGTTCGTTGTACGGGAACCTACTTTCGTGCAATAAAAATTGTGCTCAAAAGAGGAAAAATAAAGCAGAATAAAAATCGATCGATTTAAAAAATTTTTGATGATAATTAACTGTGCAAATGGCACGACGAAGATCTCGGACCCACAACATTTTTTGGTCACGATCGTTCGGTCTGAAATCATCCGGCTTCATTTATATTTGGATTATGGTTTTGTTTTTGTTTATTTTTATTCAATCATCATGAAATATTACAATATCGTTTCGGTGGAAATTTCATGTCACGATTCTCCAGCTGCATTCTTCACTTCACTGGTTTATTTAAATGAAATTTAAAAAATACTTTTTTTTTTTTTCAAGTTTCGTGTTTTATTCGTAAGAAAGTTTGTGATTAAGTTGCGCATTTTTTTTTTTTGCTGCGGGGGCATACGTGATCTCTTTAAGAGCTGCTGCTTGACGTGTCGTCCTTCGGCATTATAATGGTATAAGGCGCTCCAAAGTGTTGCTCTATTCATATATATGCGACTTATTACATGTACGAAATTATAGATCAATGATATTGGCTGGATTTACAGGGTGTCCCAAATTCTTATTTTATTATCAAAGACTCGGGTTCTGAATAGAATTTCGAAATGATAAGTCCGATAGCGTTTTTCGGTCAAAGTGAATCCTGACGAGTTATCGAGGCTCGAAGTTCAGGACGGTCGAGCCTTTTGGGGCGTATAACATGGAAACGGTGGGCGATAGGACAAAAATGCATGGGACCAATTTTGTAGAGCGGAAAATTTTCTACGAAAAAGTTCTCGGCAGCATTTTTGTATCTGCAGTAGTTTGGCTGTGGTGTGGCTCCGAAGGTAGCCTGGTATTTGATCGCTCCTACTTCCCTTCTGGCAGCTCTAGAGACCAAAGTATCGAGGATAGAGAAATTTGGGCAAAGACTTTTTTCTTCGAAATTTCCGGCTCTTCAAACTTGGTCCTATACATTTTTGCTCTGTCTCCAACGGTTTGGCCAGTACGCGCGATCAAAGTGCGCCGACTCGTCGTTTCGAAATGACAGCTTACGCTATCGACTATCAAACTCAGAACACCCCGTACATCTTCAGATATTCGACGAGATATATGTACAGACATAACCTTAACAATATTATCCACCAGTTTTAATCGATATTCGTATATCCGTTGTGCAATTCGTTGCAAGGTGAATTTCGAGCCCTCCGCCCAAAGAGAAAGACTCGTGCGAATACGAATCAATCTTCAAACGTTGTTTCGTCGTTTGAACTTGCGTTCGCGAGTCAGCTACGTATCCAGCACCTATTTTCTCTCAGGAAACAAATAAGCCTGTAAACAAATAAGTGAATTTATGGTTTTGATGTACATTGATTTTACGTCAAGTGCGTAAAATTATTAAATCAACATCGAGGATACTAAAAACGTAAACGGTTGATCGTTCGACCCCAAAAGATAATTTTCTTCGTACTTAACCTCACAAAAACAGATTTATATACGTGTGTTTCTACTGAAATAAGATTTGAAAAGAAAAAAAAACGTCGAACTAATAAAAATGGCTGTCAAAGGAAGTAAAACTAAAAAGCATTTCTGGTATTACGATTGCTGTGCACGAATTATACGTGAAAAATTATTTACCGAATAAAAATGAAAAGAAGAAAAAAGTTGCGAGGAAAATTGCGTCGGTTATGGATCCAATGAAATTCGAATCGTCGATAGATACACGCGAAAAGTGTGCACACTCGATAGCCTGTGCGGTTTTTTCGTGATGTGTGTACGATGTGAAAAGAGTGAGGAGAAAAAAAAATCGAAGCCGCAGCACGAGAATCCAGCTTCGAAAAAACACACACATCGATGGCTTTCGTGTTCGTTTTGCTGGTGCAAACGCGTTACGGTAAGGCTTGCCTTCTCGGTAAACCGAGAAGAAAACTCTCTCCTTCCTCATAGCACCTTTATATATACATCAATCTTTCAACCCTCTCCCTTACTACGCTCTCGCGAAGTTTCCTCCGCGACACGAGACTCGCCCATTAAATATTTGTTTTCTTTCCAAACTTCTTTCGCCTGTAGCTATAAAAATAATGATTCGTAAATAAAAAATAACGAATTTACTCGGAAAAATTGAGGTTCGGGTACAGATACTTGTCTCGTAACCACGGAATACAATTCCGCAGTTGATTTTTTAATGAAAATAAAAGAAAAAAAAAAAAACATCGTTTTATCAGTCTAATAAAACCATTATTATTCCCTGATCAACGTGAATTTCGTGAATTTTGGCGTCGAAAACAAATCGAATGAATCGTTTTCGTCGTTCCTTTTTTTTTTTCCCAACATCGATTCGCTTCTTTTCGTGAAAAATATATTTTCGAATTTCTGCACATTTTCAGGAGACTCAAGGCATCGAGATACGAATCGCTCGCATTAGATCTCGGTGTCTTTAACCTTCCATTTTGTTTTCAGTTTCCACAATTACGCGATTGTTGCAAAATCAACGAATTTTGCAAAATCACTATTTTTCTTTGAACAAAACACACACAAAAATCACTTGAAGTCCGAAATTTTCGTCGATTATCCATCATTTTCGAATGAATATCCCAATGTTGCGAAAAATCGAATAAAAAGTAGGTTTACGTTCGGAAAAAAAAAACAGTCAACTGGTAAATAAAAGGACGTTTGGTCCGTTGTCGCATCGGTCGCGTGACCGATAGATGGCGATCGAATACCGTGCGCCAGCAGGTCCGCAAGAATAACACGAGGGGGCGAGAGATCGAGTGGGAAGCAGGGTGGGGGGAAAGGAGTGAGAAACAGTAATACGAGCCACCGTTTTTCTGTTTGGACGGAGCGTGTAGAGCAGCTCGTTGACGAGGAGATGTACACGCGAAAAGTATCTCGAGATACTCTCGAGAGTCGTTAGGGTTCTCTGAGTCACTTGTCAATCCGCAATAATAAACATCGCGATCGGGCGATGGATATAGAAAACTCGTGAATTCGCCTCTTCTCTCAATTTTCCGTTACACTTTGCGTCACACTCTCAACCGGCACGAACATCCGTCATTTTTTTTTTCGGACTAAGTTTCAATCTTCGATTCTCTTATACTGTTGAGAAATTCTTTCGAGGCGAAATGAGCTCAAACGGTTTAGAAGAATCAACCGAATTCATCATTTTTTCTCGGTATTCGATCTTTTACGTGAGAATTCTTCGAAAAGAGAGAAATTGCGAGAAATTTTTGTTGCGTAAAAACAAAGAAAATATCGTAAAAATGACAAAAATTTTGTTACTTTTTTTTTCATCGATTCCCTACGCGGACAATGTTTTAACGAAAATTTCATTATTCAAGAGGAGAAAAAAAGAAGTATAAAAAAAGAGAAAGAAAAAAATGAAAAGTTGAAGCTCGGTTTTGAAGCAATCGAAAAAGGCTCGTAGGCAATCTGAGAAGAAGTCCGGTCGAGCGTGTCAGCAGACAAGAACACTCTCGAGGACATATCGGGGCCAGAGTCTGGTTGAGCCCGGCGAGTTATATGGGCGAGGAGACACGGGCCCGCGAAGGCTCTCCCGGCAGGCCCATAAATGGTCGCGGGCAAGAGGGACCCAGGACGGGAAATATAAAAATCGTGCGTACAGTTGTGCCGAGAAGGAGGCACACACGACCAGTTTCCGTCTCTTCTTTATGTTGGTATACCTGTTTGCACGGAATTGTATATATCGAGAAGTGACGGCAGACCACACCCGGCAATGTCAATACCTTCCAGCTTCTACCTCGTCCGACTCGGTTAAACATATTTTTATGTTTTATTGCTCATCGTTTAAACGAGTTTTCTTTTACGAATTAATTTTCGTGGAATTTTCAACGTAATCGAATCGCTCGGGAGGCACGAAAATAATTATTTGAAAATTCAACGATTCCGAAGCTAAAATTTCGAATTTACGCAAATTTTGTTGCGACTCAAATCCAAAACTCGAAGTTTTTAATGCCCTTCTCCATTGATCAATCGTTGTTAACACGAAATTTCAGGGTCAGTTATCGATCAATTGAGAGAGAAAAAAAATGATTAAAAAGTAGGTGTTCTTCCTGACGGATTCCCAGGGTGCCATAGGAAAATCGGATTTTCGGTCACTTGAAATATTTATATCTTAGCGAAAATCCATAAAATATTTTACAAAAACCAGATTCAAGTACTTCGAGCTTGCAGCGATTCAATGGTCTGAGGAAAAAAGAACGATCGTCGACTCTGTTTTTATGGAATATCGAGTCGAGATAATGGAGCTTCCGGCATCGGAGATTGTTTTGACACTTTAGAGACGAAGAGGTTAGACCCGGGCGTATCGGCGCGGTCGAGTACTACGCCGCAGTCACTGAAATAACTATTATTTCAATTTCGTAATTATATACAAATTTTTATAACCGATCTTCGATCGGGACTAATATTTTTTTCATTAAAAACTATTATTTTTACAAGTGTCAAAAATTGGGAAAGTCACAAGTTTCGAATTTGATAATTAGTATGGCCAGCTAAGTCGATAGGATTGAAGTTTTCAGTCAGTAAGTTGATTTTTTGATAAGAAAATTGAAAAATTGAGATTTACAAAAAAAACCTACGATGAATGATGATCGATCGATCGAGCGAATTGTTTCTTTGATAATGTTCAATAAATGATATTCAGATTATTCGTGTTTTTCGAATTAACGAAAAATTCACGACATGAGAATTGACTTTTAGCTGAAACATCGTTGAATTCATAGTTCTGACACAATGGGGACCAATCAATTGGTCAGATCAATCGAATTTTCCATTTGGCCTATTGGTAATCTCCTGTTACGGTTGCGATACAACTTGAGGCTTCCCTCTCGTCGACGACTCACCCTTTGCCCTTTGGTGCGAGCTTCGAAGTCGAATAAGCTCGTTTGTTACTAGTACCGGGCGCCATCTGTAGTGCCAATTTAATTCGCCTGCTTCACACTGATTGCCAATTTGCCTAGCGACCTTGGCTCTTGTGTACACTCCAACTAAACTCTCGTTGCATCGATGTATATCTCAAATTTCTAACGTACATGCATACCAATTGAATACTGTAATTGAATTTTTTCTTTTCAACTGAAAAAAGTTTTTTTTTTTTTTTTTTTTTCAAATTCATTCAGAAGCTCGTGTAATCAGGAATAAATTAATTCTTTGACATAAAAAAGCTGGTTTCTTTTATGGAACCAAAAGTGTGGCTCTAAATTTCTCAAAATTCGAAGAATCTTCGAAAAACCTGAATAAATATAATTGTCTTCGCTTCAAAATGGTTTTTATTGAAACGATTTTTCTTTTAATCTGCCATTTTGCTATTGCATCTTGTCGAAAGTGACATAAAAATTGTTGTCGATGTTGGTTTCGGCGACTCTGACGCCTCTCGCGAGCTCGATAGTTATCGAGTTCAAAAGTATGACGACAAAAACTATCGTACCGACTCACGGTAAATCGATAAACGAAAATGAGGGATTTCATCGGAAATTTGAATTCATCGTTGTCACGCGTCGTTTTTTTTTTTTTGGAAAATTCAAATAATTTTTCCACGTTTTTTTAAACTTCGAAGATTTCTTTCAAAAATCTTGCTTCAGATTTTTTTTTTTTTTATTAAAAAATCCAAATTTTTTCATTTTGTCTGATTTTTTTTTTTTTTTTTTTTTCTTACGTCAAAATATTCGGTCGCTATTCCCGGAATGCTAAATCCGTGGGGCTCGCTCAACGAATTATTCAATCGATTACGAACGTTATTCGCTGAATATATTTTTTAAGACAATTACGACAAGCCCTTTGTGGTCAACGGACAGCAAATTTTCGTCTCGGTTATTACGAATATTACGGTTGTAATCGACAGCGCGAAAATGATTGCGCAACTTTCTCGCTTTTGTAGAAAACAAAAGCGGAAAATTTTCTCGTTACGTATAAACTTGGTGTGCAACGTTACTGAAACAGACGTTTGACGGAGAGTTTCACCGAATTTACAATCAGCTCTCGTATACCATCGAGAGAAAACTTTTTGAAAATGTATAAATTCTCAAAATTACGCTTTGAAGGAGATTATTCGTTTTGGAATGTAAATACGAAAATTTTGGGTTCTGATCATTGTTTTTTTTGGAAAAAAAAACTTAAATATTGGTCAACTCGGTGAATAGGAATTGAAGAAAAACTAAAAAAAACGACAAATTTTAATTCTATAAAACAAATTTATAATTCGGAGATAAATTCGATTTTTCGAATTCGAAAGAAACACGACGAATCCCAGTAGAAGAAAAAAAAAAAAAGTGAGCCAAGTGGGTAGAATAAAAAAAACTGCGTAATTGTTGACTCATTGGTGCAATCGGAATGAATCGGAGAACAATTTTTTTTTTGTAACGTCAACTTCCCGTAAAGCAGAGCGATAAACAGGGAGAGAGAGAGAAATACGTCATCGTTGGTGATATTTACGCGCTGATGCATGCACCTCAACGTCCGATGACGAGGGCGAGTGCTGACTTAGGTCAGTTCGTCACAGAACAGCGACAAAATTCGACTTTTGTTTTAAAATTCTCGACCTTCTCTTTGTCTCTCAACTTTTCTCATTTAAAAAAACAAAAAAAAAAACAATTTCTAAAGCCGAACTCGTTTTTTGTTCCTTTTTCAATATTTCTCTTTCGTCCTTTCATCCTCTTTGTTATTCGCGCCCGCCCCCCCCCCCTCCCCATTTTTTTTTTCAACGCAAAAGTGGAACACTTCAGTCAAGAATAAATCAGAACAAAGACCATGCAAAGTTCATTCGTTAGATCGATCATTATTCTGTACGCTCTTGTTTAACCTTCTCTGTAAAAAAAAAAGCTCTACCTTTATTTATAGGCCTCGCGTACATGCTGTACGTAGATATATATAAAAATATGCATCGATATAAAAGAATATTTTTACAAACAAAATAAAATTAGAAAAAACTAAAAAAAAGCCTGAAAATGAGTTCAAATTTATCATCATTTTTGCTCATTTGGTTTTAGCCGTTGAGAAATCAATAAATTTTGCACTTTTTCGAAATTTTTGTGTCTTAAAATTTTATTTTTCTTACATCACAGATTCTCTCGATGCGATTCAATTTCCTTCGTTATGAAAAAAAAATATGAAAAGAATTAATTATAATTTGATCCTGTTTTATTGCGAAGAAACGATTGAGACGAGTATCGACCTCACTGTTAGCTTTTGGGGTAAGAATCGTTGGACTGCGAATCAGCGAATGGCTGGTGAAATTTATTCAGGAGGAATGAGGAAAAAAAAATAAAAGTTGAAGAAATATCGAAGCATTTTCATTATTCGCTGGGACCTTGAATTCCCAAAGCTCCCCTTTGGGAATAATGTCCGTGAAATCAGGAGCAATAAGTATAATCCGATGATGGAAAGGATAATGTCGAGGTCGTTACTTTAATAGTCCTGTCGAAAGCCCCAGAGAGAGAGAGGGGGGGGAGGGGGAGAAGTTTCATAGAAAGAGAGAGAGAGAGAGAGAGAGAAAAAGAAGAGGATTTAACTAATAACCATAATGGCCTCGGAAGCGATGTCCATCGTTCAGAATCCTCAGGAGTTTTAAAAACACGTTTATACTCTCTTTTCTTGGGTAACAAATACCTTGCATGTTTCTCACGAGCAAAAGAAGTTTCGATCGAAAAAAATAGAAAAAAGATCGTATCGTCAAAACACAGTAGCTCAGAACCGGTGAAAAAAAAAAAAAAAAAAAAAAAAAGTTAAACTGATGGCTAGAAAAAACAGAAAACGATCGAATTTCAACGATCTAATTGAACGCCTCTAATGAGACTGATTAAATTAGAAATAAATCGAACGAATATTTTCCGTCGATTCTAATGGGATTAAATATTGAAATAATTGAAATGATATTGCTCGCAGTTTGAAGGTAGGCGAAACGGGATTAATATTGGTAATAGCCAAAGCGACACGAGTGCACAAGGAGGGACACACGAGAGATGCATCAATTTCTATATACGCGTCTCTCTATATCTCCGCATATATTTGCATGCAATATATATATATATATATATATATATATGCGGTAAATTGAGTAGCGGTGGATTGAAAACGCAATAAGTTTATAGTTGCAAAACAAATGTATCTCTGGCAAGAGAGTTACGAAGGCGCGGTTGAGAGACAGCAATTTAATTTTCTATTCAACGCTCTCCGCGCGTCGTTCGTACACTCGGCATCCGCCGTACAGTTTTTCCATACGCCACCACACCGCGACCTCCCTAGCAGCGCAATATGCTACCGACACACCGTGCAGCTCGACCGAGCTCTCGTCCACTCGGTACGTATATGCACGTCCAGCTTACCAGGTATATATTAAGATAGATGGAAAGAGAGAGAGAGAGAGGGAGAGAAAAAATATAGATAGATATACGAGATAAATAGATACGTGTACGCGCGATACCTACACAAAGCACGTTCGTTCGAGCGTCCGGCCTCGTTCGGGCCGACTAATGCCCGTACGACCCTTAACGACTCAACGAGTCGTTGAGACACGCAACGTCACACATGCATCAAGCCCCGAATCGCGATGACACGTATTAAACGATTTAAAACAAAAAAAAAGGCAACACAAAAATCATAAACGTAAATCCATCGTAGCGTTAAATCGTTCGTTTCTGGAAGTAATTATGCAAATGTGTGTAACGATGATGCTGTGGGATGTTTCGACACGGAGAAACGCGTCAGATTTTTATTTCGGTCTCTAAATCGTCGCTGCAGCACTTGTAACTTATCTGTGGCTTTTGAATTGTGCGTTTTGAATATATTTATGGGAGTGAGTGTTAAAAAACGGTGTAGAGAAAGTGTACGATAGTTCGAAGAACGCCCGACGTCGATATTTGAGGTTAGGTCGTCGCTGCAACGTTTTTTTATTACGAATTCGTTAGGAAAAAACAAAAAGGCATTGAAATATTCGGTGAAAGACGGATAATTAGGCGAATAAACGCGTCGACAACTGTTTTTTGTTCTTCATAACACTCGATACGCGTGTATACATCGAGGAGCACAGAGTCGAAAAAGATAGAGTCAAGTGTTATTCATCATCGTGGACACACGCGCACGAACCCATTGTAGGTTCGGCAAAGCGCGTGTAACTCGCTCAAATGTGTCTATATGTGTGTACTTGTGCGTGTGGATAGGATAAAAGTACATCGAGAGGGGATCGTGTTTCACACGGGTTCGAAACCTCACGAAGAAGTGATTAATGCATTGTTGTATGTCTATATAGCGAGCAATATAAATATATATATGTATATATAAAGACTGGAATAAGCCACGCGATGATTGGCACTGGGAGGAAGTGCAATATCACATTCCCTCGGGTGCATCACGTGATTCCATTCAATTTTATACACAAACTCTTCATTTTAGCTATAAATTTTCTACATTTTTTTTTCTTTACCTCGTGTGCTTGTCAATCGAATTTTTTTAAAGGAATGAAAAACGAGTCTGAAATCCTTTTAACAAAATGCTTTCGGGAAACACGTGACCCATATTACCCCGCAACTTTCCAGCTCAGTTTTTTTTTTTTTTTTTTTTTCGTGTACGTAACATACCTGATACGCAATTTGCTAAGTAGGCTGCGAACTCACCAGTGAATCGTCGATTATCGTAAAGCTCGTTCCGTTCTACCGCCCAACAATCCTTTATAAGTGCCAACTTGTGTGCATAACCAACAAGCATATGTTTTTATAGCTTCGTGCGTTATACATGCTCTCGCATCGTTATTATACGGTCTAGTCGATTCGAGAGTCCCGAGAACCACAGACCTTCAAGGCTCTGTGACAGGCCTGCTGCAAGTACTGATTTATTGGAAACGCATTTTTTTTATTGGGTTGAGCATAAAATGGCGGAGTGTCGAACCGAAATCGTGGCGCTTGGAAGAACTAAATTCTCACTCGTAACAATGCCCGAATTACAACTGTCAAAATTTCGAAAAATCAAATATTTTTGGACTCGAACATTTTTTTCTATTTTCATTACGAAATTTTCGAAGAATTCTGCCCTTTTTTTCTTATTTCGACTGTGTGAACATAACCTGTTCGAAATTCTGATTCAATCAAAATATTCGCGATGTTTTTCGGCAAATGTAACGGCCATTTTTCTCGCACAAGATTGCGAATTGATGCCACTGAAGCAATATAAAAATGGGATAAATGCGAGAGCACATTGATTTCTGAATGGGCCTGTACGTGCGAAAATATTTTCTGCAACCACGGACGTGTAGACTGATGCTCTCGTCGAACATCATGATTCTGCACGATGATCGAGAAAAGAAAGAAAGAAAGAAAAAAAAAGGCGGTAGAAAGATATAGAAAGAGTGTACGGCCTCGGGAAACACAACACGAATGGCAGGCTGTTATAATATACACGTGTAATATCGAAAAGGTCCAGTAACAAAAGCTGACGACCGGGCTCTTGCTTTTCTCGCGTGTCGCTCTCTCTCTGTCCTCTCTCGCACGAACGATAGCTCACCGCAGCACAGCATAGTCCAAGTGAAGTAGAGAAGCAAAGAAGCCAGGGAGATAGAGAGGGAGAGAGAGAGAGAGAGAAGAAAAAAAAAAGAAAGAGAGGGAAAGAAAGAGAGTAGCAAAGGCTCGAAGCTTGAGCCTCGTACTCCGGCTCAGTTAGCACGAGGCCCGCGATCGGGCAGCACGCATTCAGCCGCGGTCACCCTCTGTTATAACCTTTTTTTTCGCTCTTTCTTTCTCAAACTCTTTCTACTATCTTTTGGTCGCTATCGCGCCATTATCGTTACAACGGTTTTACGTTGCAGTGACATCGCTCTCAAACGACCGAACATATTTTTCCACTAGTGTTATTCCCGCGTGTCGCCGCTTTTTTTCTTTTAGTTTTGTTTTATTATTTGTGTGTGCACGTGTCATCGCTTCTTGCTCGAGAGCAACGGATTTATTACGACGAGCAAATACACCGCGTACACGCACCCACGAGTGTCCCTGGATTTTCGTACTACTCGTGAAAATCGTCGTTGAGTACGCGCTAGTGCTTTTTTTTACTTTTTTTTTTTTTTATTCGTCACAAGTGTTTGAGAACTGGAAGTTTCGTCGTTTCGACTACGGTAATATACATACTTACGGAGCTATGTATCCAGTGACGTTTGTACATGCCTAGTGCCAACTCCCGGAATTATAAGCGCGAGCTACTCAAATTGTCCCTAGATCGTAAAACTTTCGATCGAAATTCCCTATAAACGATAAATATCACTATAAAACTCTCCGAACAAACTTAACCTCTCTATTTACTCGTCGATTCGCAAAATCAGCCCCACGATCTGGGCCCGATATCCAGTTGTAACTAGAAAGTTACTAGAATCAACTATATTCTAGTAACTTTCAAGAAAACTTTGCTAACCGACGAATTTCTCGTATCCTGGATCCAGCTCTCTAGGGAATTCTCCCAGATTATGAAATCCCACGAATCCATTGTTCTAGAAACATGATTTTTCAAACTGAAAGTTTCTAAACAGCGAAAAGTTCGAGCTCACCGAACCTATTTCGTATCCCAATTTGGTTCTCGATCCAATATCAATTTACACACTTTTCTGCCATCGATTTCGAACATTTCTCGAAGAATTTTTGTACCCTAAACACGACAAAACCGGGCCGTTGATTCCTGGAATTGTCCAGACATAAATTTTGTCTTTCGAAATAAGTTGAATTGCGAAAAAAGAAATAGAAAACAGCTGGAAGTCGAAGAACGATTCTGGATAATACGCGATTACAGATAATTATACAGGTGCAGGTTTAGAGGCAGAAACCAAGCGCGATTTGTTGTACAGAAGAAGATTCAGTGGGCTATAAATAGTACCGCGGAAAGTGGGATCGCGAGAGGGGCGCGGAATGGGAACAGTTGCGAAGCGATGTTTGTAGTATATAACCTAACGCAGCAGCACGTGGCCGGCATGTCCGTTCTTCGATAACACGATTGCCCTACAAACTGTTAGCGAAAATAAGTTTGAAAGCGGTCCGTCGATGATCGAGGGAACGAAAAATACTTTTATTCTTTGATTCTTTTTTCATCATGAATATTCGTTCAATTGAAAGGTTGAAAAAAGAAGAAAAAAAAAATAAGAGGAAAGAGAAGAAAATATTCGAGCGGGCAAATAATTCGTTCTGACGTACTTCGATTGCGTTGAAATAACAAACGGAATATATACGCGAAGCCGAGCGAAGACAGAGGGCAAATAATTACAAAATGTTGGAAAACAGTGTCGAACGATCCTACGAAACTTTTCTCCCTCTCTCTCTCTCTCTCTTTCGACTCAATCTCGATAATGACCTTTCAGAGTCGGGGGTCGTACGGAAATTCACCGTAACACCCCAAGTAATCTTTCGTGCAATAAAACACTTTTATATTTGCACTTGTATGTGTCGTTTCAGATCTGATGTAATTTCTGATACGGTAATATTTACGTTATGCAGAATGAAGATATATATATATACACACGTTTGTGGATGTGTATATATTATTCGAATGATGAGTATGACATTGAGATTGTGGGGAAGTATACGATTAGAACTAGTATTCCATTCAGAGTGTCACTTTACACCAGTTCTCTCTTTTGGTAAACATCGTAAGAAAAATTTATCTCTCGATTAAAGGCGCCAGTTTTATTTTCGATTGCATATTGAGGTGGGAATTGTCTGTTGAAATAATTATTTCTTATCACAGGAGGGCGACGAGTTGCCAACTGGAAAATATGTAGACTTTATTTAAAAATATTGCTAACAAAATCGTCTTGTTTTTTTTTTATAGAACTAGGAGAAAATGAGAAAAATTGAAATAATAAAAACGTAAAGAGTTTTGGTCGAAAGTTATGTTTTCTTTGCAAATTTACTTCTATTTGTTTTCAGGCAGGCGAATTTTGTTCGGAAACATCGAAAATTTCGTTGGAACGAATTTCAAACCGGGTTCAACGTACCCGTTTATTATTCGGTTAAATAAAAATCCGTTTGTCAATTGTTTCGTAACGGTATAGTGAAGAAAAATAAAAAAGAAAATCAATGTTGCAAATTAAAATTAGCACGTTTATTACTAGCTACAACTTTTTATCCATTCACGAATCTTTCTACACGAGAGCATTGCTTTCACAATTGGATATTGTGCAAAAATTATGGCGACGACGCTAGCTAGCATCAATTTACACCTTTTTTTCCTCCTTTCTTTAGCGCAACGATGCGAGGTTTCGCGATTTTTAGTATTATTTGCAGCTGTCTAGAAAAATGACTCGTTCTCGTCTTTTTCAATATTAATCATCGTCGAAGTTCAAACTTTGTTTTTTTTCTTCTCGTAAATCGATGATTGTAGTTTCAGAAAAATGATCACTCGTTGTGAAACTTTATTCTTACTATTCTCGTCTCAAAAGTGATCGACTCGACTCGTTGGCACTCATTTTTCCCCTGGTATTTTCAAAACTCTCGAAATATACTCCGGACAGCTGGTCTCGATCGGAAAAAGAGTGAATTTCCAAATTTTTTCTATAAAAAAGATAAAAGTCAATATTCCAGTTGAACGACGAGTGTAAATTTGTATTTTCTCTCTATTTCAACGAAGCATCGAGTCAAGAGTGTCTAATTAATTTCTATCTAGATATTATTATGAATTTCTGATAAAGTTTCAAATCACAAGATTTCACGACCTTGAATAAAACGCTTAAATTAAAAGCATTCGAAGATACAACCCGACGCAGTTAATTAAATTTCTCACGACAGTTAATTAATTAAGACGGGAATTTCAATGTCTATGTTAACGCAGTTTCTAACAAGTCCGTGACGAAATTATAGAGAATATCGTAAGCATGAGATCCGGACGAGTTTGGAACCTTGAAAGGTTCTTCCTAATGAGCATTAAACAGAGTAAAGTCGATACGAAACGGGATTCAGTGTTACGGAGGTAGTAGCGATAATAGAAAACGACGGGGAGGCATCGACGAGTTATCGAAGGCAGTTCTGGTCTTTGCAACCCTGAAAATTCTTCGAGTGTAAACAACCAAGTTTCTCAACGCTCGTGGAAGATTCTCCGTTTTCTCGATGAACCTCCAGCCTGGCATTTTCATTTATTCCAAATGATAAGTTTACCTGCAGATGAAATGTTCGAGAGGAGAGAAGCAAAAAGAAGAAAAAAACGAAGCAGCGTTGAAGTCTGTTTCGTTCGAACTTGGATCAACGTGCACACGTGATCAGTGAATAAATAAAACAAAAAACTCAGATATTCCTAGCCACTAGAACATACCGGATTAACCAGCCTGTAAAAGGCTTTGCTTACTACTTTTGTTACGAGGACCACCATCCTCGATGACTATTCGAGCCAGTGCAGAGCACTGGATGCCATAGACATACCAAACCAAACGCAATTTTTATCGCACTCGTATGCTGTTGCACGTTACATTAAGGACTGTCTTGACAGGTCAAGGGGGGCCGGGGGGGGATTTGAGAGCCATCTCTTCGCAGCAATGTTTGCCTCGCGTGGCCCGTTACAAGTTTTAAAAGAACACACGTACAGAGAACAGCAGTAGCAGCAGCAGCAGCGACCCTACGTGCTACTATAAGCCAGACATATACGTATAAACCGCTTCACGGTATTCACAAAGCCCCTTAAACCAGTTCCGTATACACTCTATTTCCGCGAAGCTTTTACGCCTGAACATATATAGACTAAGTTTTGAAGGAAGCGTACATTAAGCGCGAGGCATGTATCTCGAAGGTGGAGCGTTACGTATAGCTGACTCGGATTCTACTCCAATACTGTTTAAGCCATCAGGCCTGTGAACGTGTAACGTTGAAATACGTTAACTCGGTTACACTAACGACATTAGGAAGTCCGTGGTTCAGGGTATCTGGTCAAGGCGCGTCAGTGTTCTCTGCAATAGGCCACGAGCTTTATTCGGGTTTTCGACTCAAGATACGACACGGTAATGTCATGAATACGAGCACCTTGTTAACTCATCGTCGCTTCAACATTAATGTATTGTTACTAAGAGACGGTGCGAACTCTCCCACGCGTTATTTCGTACCCGGGCAACAATAGCAACGTCTCATAAAGTTTGAACCAACTAACGAGCTCGTTAAATAAAGCCTGCTTCGATGCGTTGGGTTTTTCAGTTGCTCGATTATTCTGCATATTCGTATTCGAGATCCCTCATCATCAAATCTCCCATGTTTTCACAACTTTCCCAACACCCTCGAGAGAGCAAGGTCGACCCGAGAAGTCCTTGACAGTCTCAGAGCTCTGATCAATCCGGAAGACGTTCTTGATGCCCAACTAACGTGATCGAATTCTAGTCCATCGAGTTGACAGTGATTGAAGACAGATTTTACAAATCGTAAGTGATAACCGGACAGCGTAATTGATCTCTCTTAATACTGTTATCCAACCGATCAGCTATCAAAACCCTTCGGAAATCGGAAATATTTAACTAATGCTTCAACCTGGTGCTCGCATATGGTCAGCTAACCCTAAACAAACGCGACCTCAGGATACCCTGATTAACTTCGAGCAGGTTTTTCAACTCTTTCATCAAACTCTCAAAACTTGATCAGATGTCTTCTCGATCACATCACTGAAATTGGAGCCCACCAAAGTCGCGTTTTATTCCCACCGTTTTGGATTGAATAGCTGAAAAAAAAACAATTCTGTGAATGTAGAAAATTAGACGAATAGCAATCGAAAAATTGTTTAATTCGAAGAAAATTTGACTCGAGCTAAAAGCTCGTTGAGAACAATCGAATCGAAGGGAACGACTAAAGCGAGTTTACTGAACCGTGAAATTGATGAAATTAGTATTGACCTGTATTTCAATTGTGAATACAATTTGACGAATTGCTTAAAACGTAGGAGATCGGCTCTCTCATACTCGTGATCGTTTGATCCTTCGGTCACAAAGTGCCTCTTGCTCCACACATGGATAACGATACAATTGTAATATAATGAACGTTACGCGTATTGTAAGTGTTTAATTGAACGAGCACGATCGTTCGCCCGTTGTAAATGAGCGTATAGAGTTTGATGCGAAATAATTGGCAATTAAGAGCCATCCGATCGCGAGGCGATGAGGAGAAGGAGGAGGACGGAGAGGAGAGAAGCGCGAGGGACATATAAAAAGGGATACTCTCGTGCTCTTCGCGCACATGTTGTTGATTCCCGGTTATCCTAATAATAGGTTTGCGAGAACGACACAACTACCGATATAGCTAATTATTCGTCTTATATATCACGCATTTATTGCCCCTCGATTATATATAAATGTGAATCTATATAGTTCGTAATATACTCAGCTGACTGTTATTCTCGTGGGTTTAGACGGTTGAAGGAAAATCACTGATGTCTCTTGATTCTATTGACACTACTCCGGTTTATCAATATTCCACAATTTCTTATCGCAAATTCTTTCTCGTCGTTCTCACCAAATCTTCTTGTCGAGTTATTACGATCTCGAGACGATAAAGTTTCCACCGTTTTGTTCCACTGTTACGGATCGCAGTTTCTTTGGAAAATTTTCCTATTTATCGAATCTGACTCGAGATTTTAACGAATTGAGGAAACAATTTTTGGCCAAATTTTCAAACAGTTTCAATGTCTTTGCCACTTTGTTATCGACTTTTGTTCTATTCTTGTCAATCTTGTTTCATCTCATCGATAATCGTCGGTCTATTATCTCTCGTTGAGCAATATTTTTTTCAAGCATTTAAATAAAAATCTTTATTCTCCGGAGTAAAACGAGTCTAAAGAATTTTAGGTACTTCGCGATAAGATAAAGCTCTGGACAATATGAAAATCCGAAATTAATGTCTCTCGAACATCATTTCGGGCTTTACTCGAATCTCGCTAAACGCGTTTATTTTTCTTTTCCCATTGAATGAAAGAAAATTTCACAACATTAAAATTAAGCTGATATGCGTGTCGATCTTTTTATTTTCGCCTCGAACGATCCCAGTCTTCGCTCGCCTCGTTTCTTCTCCCCCCTCTCTCTCTCTCTCCATCTTGAGCATTCATCGTCGTAGGAACAAACGCGTGTGTCTCGTTTTAATTTAAAATACACACATATAGAGTCTCCGTCCCGTTTGAGAGCTGATGTACTCTGGCGCGGCGGGGCCTATCGCCTCTCATCATGCATCCGAGCGCTCACACAATTCCAGCCTGGCTTTCAGTCTTGGTCCCAACCAACTCGCGCTCACGTTCGATCGATGGCTTCTCTTCTCTCGGACGCGCTTTCTTCACATTCTTTCGTGATCGGGCTCTACGTAAATCGATGTTGATTTTTTTTCTTCCAACGATATCTCACGATAAACTATTCATTTGAACAATTATCTCTTTAAGTTTGTTTATTTTTTCATCGCTGTTGTTAGTGTTGTTCGTTTTTTTTTTTCATTCCAACAAACCGAAAACGATTCAATTGTCCTCGAAATTGTTGTCAGTGCTCAGGAAACAAATCGACATTTTTTTACTTCCATTTTTAAAACTTCAATTAAAAAAAAAAAAACTTGAAAACACGAAAGATTTGCGGATTTCTCTTGCAATAGATGATTCGATGGCGTATAATTTGAGCAATTGTCCCATCACTCGCTTTCCAGTAATTTAGTTTTCCTTCCCGTTTTATTTGGAGTACAGTTTTTTCGTTCAGAAAAAAGAAAAATAACGAACGTGTTTAAAAGTTATTATCGTCGATCGCATGCGAGTGCAATGCTGGACTCGTGACAATAGAATTTGTAGTTTCGTACTAGGAATTTTCCTCAAATATCTGATGGTTAATTGTCATTGTTGTTGTTGTTATTATTTTATTTTTTTCTTCCTTCACGGCCTCGTTGCGCGGATAGAGTGTCCGGTATGATAAAACGGATTCCAACTAACTGGCAACAAATGTGGCTCTGTGTGTGAGGGAGAAAGAGAGAGAGGGCAAATAATTACGATTGCCGCGGCTAGGAATGACGATGGACTGACGTCAACCCATCGCGCTGATCTAACAAATCTCACACACACACACACGCGTGGATGTGCGGTCAGCCAGCAAGCTCAGCTAGACTTCGAGGCTCCGCAATACAATTCTGTCGTTCTTCCCATTTTTTATTTTTTTCATTCTCCCCTTTCTCGTTTCCTCACTCTGCTCACTTCCACATTATTCTCTTAACAACGAAACGAATAATCGGGTTTTCTTAACGCCTGCACTCGCATTCTCGATGATTACTCGTTTCTAAGATATTTTTCTGTTGCCGAGATCATTTTGACACGTTCCAATGGCATTTGAAATTGCATTCTCTCGATACAACGATAAAAATGTTATTAAAATTGTCGATTTTTCGTATTCACGTTTCTTGATAAACTACGTTTTTCGGAGGGCCTGCAAGTTTGAAGTTTCCAAAAGAAACAGCTTCTCGATTTTTCTATCGAACGTTGGTAAACTCTAAATTCTCGGAAATGAGTATTCGATCGATGATTTCTGTCACACAAGAGCCCGAGACTCTGACCTCTCGATTTACGAGCATACGATAAGTCTGAGATAGGGAGCCTCGTATGTTTTGCCCAATTGTGTATTTTCTTTTCGTCACTATTTTTTTATTTTTTATTTTTTCACCGAGCATTCAATTAAGCGATAAAGTATCGGGGAGATACGTTAAATTCGTTGGATTCAAAACAAAAATACACAGAAATATATATCTGCATTAAAACAGAACTTGAAAAAAAAAAGTCCTTTTTGAACGATAATTTATCAATCGATACAACGATAGAAATGAGCAACAACTCGTCTTCCCGGGTTCGAATCGCATGATTTTTAGCCTCTCCAAAGATTCTCATAGTCTCTCTCTCTCTCTCTCTTCTAAATTTCAATTAAACTAGACCCCTTTTTTCCAATGGGTGAATGAACTTTGAGCCACGCTGGAGGTAACTTGTATCTTTTCGATGCACAGTTTAACCCTCTCGACTCTGAATAGAAAAAAGTCTTGCAAGTGCTCTTCGTTTTCATTGTTATAATGTAAGAGTAAGAGAGACAAAGAGATTGTGTGTCAGAGCGTATAAATTGAATTATGCACACTGAATGAAGTTCCGGGTGACCCGTTATGCTCTTTTTTTTTCCTCTCTCTCTTCGTCCCTCCTGGGACTTCTGCACTAATTGAGATCAGAGCTCACTTCCGTACCGGTTCTTTCGAGTACCCGCAAACGACTATGGTTGTAGGCTAAAAGTACGAGAAACGGTCAACGATAATTCTTACAAACGTTCGTTCAATTTTGCAAATAGAGAAATAGAGAAAAATAACCAGAAAAATCCTGACAACTCTCTCGAGGATAAAGGAATTTTTGACAATTTTTTGTGCAAAATGTTAAAGAATTTTTTTTTCTTCGACTATAACAGATTGAGTGAAATCGTTTAAAAAATTTTGTGGCATCAGTGCTCCCCTGGACAGTAAAACGAGTGAACAGGACAGATACAGAAATAACAATGAATCACGGATAACAAAAGATCGAAAGGAAGAATCGTGCTCCCGTGAAACGTCGAATCCGAGCGAAAAGATCGAAGGTAATGCGAAGTGATCGGACAGAAAAGAAGCTATCTGTGGTTTGACCTCGAACTCCGGTTGATTCGGAGGATCGGAGGAACGTCCCGTGAGTACGACTCACATTCGCCTGAGCCTCAGGCTTCAGCGGAGTCGTTGAATTCTCAAAAAAATATGTATTCATTCGCGTATGCCAATTGGTATCGATGAATCATTTTTCGGCGTTGATTCTGATGAGAATATCGGTTTGGATAAAGCTCGTTGAAGATTTTGGAATACCGAATGCCTCTGAAGCTTTCTTTCATCGTGAAAAGCCTGAAAAAACCCATAAAAATATTTCTTCACCCAAAGGACACTTGAGATCAAGAATTTTCGTCGTTAAAACAAAATAATAAATAATAATAATAAAAAAATCAAGAATAAAGGGCTCGAAAATGTACGTGATGGAGTCAGGTGGCCACAGAGTGGCTCCTGTGCCCACGAGGCTGAAAAAAGTCGTCGATTATAAATCAGGCAACGAAGGTGCTGTCGTGAGCGCTGGCGGTGGTCATGGCGGCGTCGGTGGTAATGTCGTCGAGACACGTGGCGGTGGTGGTACACATATAGCAGCAACTGTCAAAAATACAGTTCGCCGTTTGCTAAGACGAACAAAAAGTCATCGAGATACGCCCTCTGTTCCCTCGAGCGTTCTCCCGATCAACAGAAATTCAACGATCACAGCACCGACCACCAACACTATAACACCCAACAAAAATCCCATCCCCAGAATCACCACGACCAACGTCAACGAATCAACCGCCAGAAAATCACGCCTCCAACCGCAACAAGTACAACAAACTACTACCAATTCGACAACTAGCCAACAACAAAACGTCAAACGAAGCTCCAGCACCACTCGAAGAGGCCCCACCAGGCCCAGGCGGCTACAGGTAAGACGATCATCAGCATCGACGGATATTTAAGCAACTGACTAAATTACCATTTTTTTCATCTTATTCATATCGAGATCGTTGGAATCGAAGAAAATTTCTATCTTCGTTTCCAAATCTCTGTTTTTTTTTTACGAATATTCCATTTTTTTTTCATTCAGCTCGAATGAGAATGAAATGAAATTGAACTTTGAGGCTATTGTGAAAATAAAGGATCGTTAAATACCAACGAACTGCAACATCGTATTTTAATACGTTTGTTGTTCTTCTATCGTCGTTCACGAGCTCTTGATACTCACTCCTTTCAAACCGACGATAGAGACAACCCTCTCTCGGTCGCTTTGTTAAACACACGACGATTGACTCGAATCAAGACAGATTGGGACGGTGTTACGCAATTTAAGGTTGTTCGCCTATCACCGCCGCAATGGCAAACATATTTTTATTACATTATTCAGATGCAACCCGAATTATACGAATTCTTGGCTTTGACATTCGAAATGATGTATTTTTGAAAAAAATGACGAAAAAAAAGCTTTTTTTTTCTGTTAAAATGTTCATTAATTTAATTGAATTGAATTCGGAATTCAGGATTCTGAAGACATCGTTCACCGAACATCAAATCCTAAAAAAGTATCGATTAGAATCCCCACATGTGGAGAGTTGGATTTCTTTAATGTTTATCGAACAATCGATTGTGGTTATGAAAATATTTTGTAACGAGAGTTTTCTATCGATCGAATAACCTTCAAGATCGAGAATGATCGCTCGAGTTGATGGTCATCCATGATCTTGACAAATGCTGGGGGTATTACTGGTCGACTCGATGTGTGCAGTTGAGAGTTATGACACGCACTCGTGTAGTTGATATAATACGGTCGATGGGGAGCTGCACACATTCGAGTTGTGGCTTTGTTTTTTTTTTCTCTCACTCTCTTGATCCCTCTCGATAGTGAACTGCTCCGCGAGAGGGAGAATGCTCTGCTGTCAACGAAATTGGTTATTATTCATTCGAATAATAACCAATTTGCGAATCATTCTTCAACGACGTATTAAGGCCGTCTGATTATATGGATCGCGCAGGTTCGGCCAACATTGGCTCATGATAGTTTCAACAATACCACAAGGATATCTGCCTCGTTTAACCAGTTTTTCTTTCTTTCCTCTCTTCGATACTGGAATATCAACGAGAAATGACTTTCGACGAATTTTAAATCGGATCCTCGACACATGGAATCCGAGACGACGTAGAATATCATCTGCTGATTGGATATTGTCTTACAAAATTTTCAACTTTTAGCCGATTTCATTGGTTCCTAATTTTGGACGATTTTTTACTCTGCAGTCCAATGAACGAGTCACACCGTGTGACTATAAAGAAATTTTGAGAAATTTGATTATCGCAAATGTCAAAAATAACGATTTAGTTTGAAAGCTTTTTGTTAAACATAAAATTGAAAAAATCTGCTGTCGTGATGAAGTATTAATCATAAAATTAGCGATGAAAATATAGCTGAATTATTAAAATGATTGGCAACCGAGTCGCGTTCCAAGTTCGTATCGAACGAATAGAAATGACGAGTGTGAGACAGAGAGATACGTATATAAGTACGCGGTTTCTCAAGGAATTTCATTCAACGTGTCTGTCGTGGCATCGAGAGGACTCGCTTTAGCTCGAGGTCGTCAAGTACGACCCGCGCCTTTTAGCTCTTCTGAATATATAAATATATCTATATATAAGGGTATATATAGCTTGAGCTCAACTGGGAAGCGCACGACGCGCATTATACATAGCGATAGTAACTCGTCGCGAATCGTTTATGCGACGATGCAAAACTTTTTACGCACACGTAAGCGAAAAATGTTGCATTCGCGTTCAATTAAAACGTGTACGAGAGATCTCGTCGGAAATTTTCTCATGAAATATTTCCTCTGGAATTGACATATAACAAGAGAAAATGAATTTCTCGCGTCGACAGAAAAGGAGAGAGTGTCTTACACTCTCACGTGTCAACGCGGAACGTTCCGATTCGAAGGAGCGATCGAAACGTCAGATTTTAAAAAGTATTCGAGATTTTTTTTCCATAATTTACATTTTTTTTAATTTGCAACTCGATCGACTGCATAGATCGTTGAATTCTGAAAGGAAAAGCTTCTCTTGATTTTTCTCTACGACGTTTCGTTGACGAAATATCGATAGTTTTGTGCAGCAGCCAATCCGAGCGCGTCGGGACAAGAAGTAGGCGTGGCGAGCGCAGACGTTGCTAGGCAGGTTGCTAGGGACGCGCTTCCCCCACTCCGTACTCACTGTCCGCGGCATGGATCAGCAGCCCAGTTGATTGATATCTCACGAACGATGCGTCGTAGAAAAAAATGACCAAAGACTTTTCTCTCTGGAATTTCAAGATCTACCGAATGCGTAGATAATAAAAACGACTTTCACAGAAAATCATACTTACAACAACCTAATAACGTGCATCCGTACGATCTAAACATCAATATCTTCCGTGTTTCACTCGAGGCGTTGATAATGAGCAAACGCATTAGAATTTTTGTTCGAATACTCACACTGTTCTTCATTTTGTTTCTTCTTTGGTTTTTTTTTTTTTTTCATTTCCTTGCTTATTTATTGGCCAGAATGTGTCTATCGCGTCTCGAAGCTAACGCTACGAAATAATGGCAGGTTTTCACCATCGTTTCCTTTCACTATTTCGCCTGCATGTACACGCAGCCCCCCCTGCTGCTTTATTATATGCTCGATCGATCGTTTGAAAGAGAAAAAGCCAGGAATTACATGATTCAACACTCACTACCGTCTCTATCAAGCATATTTGTTTTCTACTTGTTGGTAGCTGTAATACGCTCGAGTGTATGCATTTATCTAGCAACGAGTTTTGCCTATGAGGGCATAATCAGTGTTGTCTTTGCTCGTTGAATCAATGATTTATTCGATAGATCAAAAAACTTGACATTTTTAAGACTTTATTGACAACTGTTCGGTGCCAAATGTCGATGAGAAACTATCCAAGATTAAAATTCATTTTTCATCGTTTTCAATACTCGCTCTCGATATTTATCGACGATCAGACACTCGTTTTATCAAACAGATCTTTACCCACTCGTGTATCGAGCCATAATTCGCCTTCGACATCTATGCAAATACAGGTGCAATTCTCCAAGTGTTCAATACCGAGTGATCGTGCTGCACCGAGAATAAGCAACAGTTTTTGCATACGTTGTGAAAAACAGTCTGTCCTCGTCCCACGAAAATGCACGAGGAGATACGAGAGCGAGAGAAAAATATCGCACGATTAAAGGCTCCCGTGCGAAGAAAAGTCTGTCAAGGTCCGAAGTTTACTCGCTGCTGTGCGTTTGCTAATAAAGTTTCTGCATCAGCTGCATCGAGCCACTCCCGCTTCTTTTTTTTCTCTCTATTTTTTTTTTACAATTATTTTTTCTTACCTATTCTTGACAACTCGATCGAGAAACAATTCAACAGGCGCGCTAACAGTCGCGACAAATTCCTCAGCTCGCGCCTTCCCGAGCCAATTCGACAGGAAAAAAGTGATGAAAAAAAATGGTCGAAAAATCATTTTCATCTCGTCATAAGCGACGAGACAAAATTACGGAAAACAATCGACTTATTTATCATTCAATTTTCATTTAAAAACGTTCGCGAGTCATGAAAAAAAAAAAAGAAAAAAATCTTTACGGTACTGGAGACAATAAATTTATTTCTGACATGATTTACGAACTTCTTTACTACCGAAACAATAAACCGTCATTGTTCTTACTCCTCCTTCTCGCAGAGCGAGAGAGCGATGCACTTCGATCATCATTAACTTTTGATTTATTGTATTTTCACCTGATTTGTTGCATCGCGTTTTTTTTTTCTTCTTTTCTCAAACGAAGATATCGTCATCCAATATTTTTCCGTTCTACTTGTCTTCGCTTCTGGATAATTCAGTATCCTCGTGATGAAGCTGATGAAGAGACGAGAATAGAAATTCATTTGAACGGGAAACGAGAGTACAATTGAATAACGTATATTCGAAATCGTTGCATTCATAGAGAATATAAAAATATCGTGAAATCGAAAATGCCTTTTCAGATAATTAAAAAACCGAGGACTCGAGCTTTTACGATACTAAAAAATCAATGAGCATGCAAATAAATGATAAATCATTGTTCCAAGTTGAAGATACGATGAAAATCTTCACGTGACTCGATTCTCAAGAGATACGGTTTACGAAGTTTGCACTTCTGATCTCAACGCTTTTGTATCATTTTTATTTTTATTTTTTATTTTTTTATTGCTATCGCGGTGGTTCGTCGATAATAAAAAAAATGTTATCTTCGTCTCGACGAACGGGTACACGACGATAAATTTCTCAATAATGATCCATCAAGATTCTCGAATGCGTAGAATCTCGTCGTGTTGCTCTCTCGTTTTTTCATTGCAGTCGATTGATTTCTCTGTGAAAATTGCATCCTTATCCCTCTTCGCCACATTTCATTGGTTTTTCATTCCCCGATATCTATCATCTCGCAGCTTCCTGATCTCTCGTAGACTCAATTTCCTCAGTTCTCAATCTGTAAAAATAAAATAAACGTTGGTGAATAAAATGCAAAAAGTGCAAACCTCACAAAGTTCAATTATTCTCAAATAATTTTTTTCTCTCAACGCCCACAAAGTGGAATGCTCAGCAAAATGTTCGTGACGAATTAATTCCTAAATGAGGCAGAAAAAAAAATCTCAAGTAGGCTCTCTCCGAGAGACAAAGAAAGAAAAAAACGATTCTCCGAAAAGGTTATACGTCTGGTGCACAAAGCAAGTCGATTACTCGGTCTTTCTCGTAACAACGGATGCTCCGCTAACGGTTGCGCGCCTCCTACTGTAATAAATACATACATTTATTTGGCCACTTTACAGGGTGTCCGAAAAATCTAAGATCAAGCATGAAAAAAAAAACAAAAAAAATGGATTTTAATGATGAAAAACAAGAACTTACTCGATCCTGTGATTTTCGATTATTCAAAATTTTCTTTTCTGATTTTCTGTCATCTTAAGGGAGTTCATCTGGTACCGAGCAAGTCAAAACCCAAAACTGTCACGACTAGCGTAGTCGGCTCAGTATGTTTAGTGTGTTTAACCTCCTTCTTCGAGACAAATTCATTTATTCCGAACCTCATAAGTATCGAATGGCTTTTGTGAAGTGGTAAAAAGATTTTTTAGATATTTTTTAAGCATTTATAAAAGTTTCGTACGAAACTGTTTGTCAATGCTTGCGAATTTCATGGCTTACAGACGGGAAAACCACAGAAACGCATAAGGAACCGTGTTAAATTGGGAAATCTGTTTTTATTAATTTCTCTCAAACAAAGTATTCTAAAGACCTGAAATTTTGACAGGTGATCTAGTTGATATTGATAACTGTATTCAAATTTTTTAATCAATATCTGTTTGTTAATTCGATTACCAGATGAACTCCCTTAAGGAGGGTGGCTACATACGTCAATATGATAAGAATTTAATAAAATTTAGTGATAACATTCATCAGCATCAAATGCAATGACACAAATTTTTTCAAATTTTTCGTCTACATAGTTGTCGAACAATTGGAGTTTACAATATGCAAAAAATATACCTATATATATCAGAATCCTATGCTTACGGATGTAAACTCTAGTGTTAAATTACTCGAAAACTATGTAGAAGAAAAATCTTAAAAAATTTTTATATTCGTATTTAATCCAAAAGAATATGCTCACCAAATTTCATTAAATTCTAATCATTTAGAATTTTCCTATGCTTTTAACATGGCAACATTGTTGTGTGTAGCCAACCTCCTTAATTCACGTTCCTTCTCTCGACTCCTCATCCGACTCGCGAAATCGATTACTTTCCGTACACCTTGTATGAAAATCCTGCTGTTTCAACCGCGTATGACCCTCGGTACGCTACATAAATTTCTAAGAAGAATAAAAAGAAAGAAAGATGAGAGGGATGAAGAACCGGAGGTGGGTTAATGAGGCTAGACTCTCGGGGAGAGAGGCTCAAGAAGACTGTGTGAATAAAAAAGCGATAAAAAAAAAAAGGACACTGAGTTTACTTCACATTGCCCCTGGCATTGCGACTGTCCTCTCTACTCTTCTCTCGGGTCTAATGACCCAGTGCACTCTCGTAACACTCTCAACGTGTTTCAATGTCACATTACTGTACCGAGAAAACTGGTCGACACACACTACGAAACTTTTTTCTTTCGTCTCTCTCGCGAAAAGTAAACTGTCCACGAAAAAGATTAATTTTTCGTGAGAAATTTTTTATATCTGTCATTTTTGACGTTTGGAAACAGTGCAGAGATGGCGTCGATTTGGACGTCGTTCTCCATGTTTTTCACACATATTTCTTTCATTTTTATTTCGACGATGATGTAATTCACTATTTTTATTTTTCATTTATCTCGAAACAAAATTCTCGAACACCGAGAGTCGCAGAGTGCTTTGAGCTCGAGCAGGGCTCAAAGCCTGCTTTTCCGCTCTCTGACATAACCTCTATGTACACACGTGTGCGTTACACCGACCGATAAAATCGATGACTTTAGGTGCGCCTTAAGAGGCTCTCTGTCTCTCTCACTCATTGCAATCAAATAATGGCGATCATTCGACAGAATCGAGTCGATTCATGCGCTTGTATACGTGCAGAGATGACCTTTCGTGCTAATTTATTTAATTGTCGCGATGACGCATGGGTCGACTGTGAAGAACGACCCGATTGGGTCCCTCGCAATCATTTTACAATGCGTTTTCTACAAATTTCAATTTTTTACTTACCAAAAATAAGATTCGTATGAAAATTTCGCAAAAAAACAACAACAAATTTCACTGTGCCGAGCATTTCATTGATTTGACACTTTTTTCAAATCATTTTAAGATTTACAAATGTGAAAAATTTCGACGTAATCTTCTTATAGGTTATGATACGCTCGCGAGGCTCTTCAACTCGTAAATACTTTCGAGACATTTGAGTAGTCGTTTCGACTAAAATAAAAACGAAAAACCGAAACGTCAATAGTGCTAAAAGTCGAACACCGAATAACAAGTACAAAAACCGTGTGGATAAGTTCTGGCTCTGCTGTATACAGAGTGAAATAAAGCGTTACTCGGTTGTCGACGTCACGAGTCAAACACCTGTTGTGTCCGCTACACGCTCTTGTATATCTGTATATTTATTTTACATACATACACGCGCGGATGTACGTGAAAATTCACACAGTTGCGTATACACGTTTGCAGTAACGTTCGTACGAATTTATTTCGGTCGAACAGTTTATCAGGTGTTCATAACCGTGCGAGCGTTTGGAACGTTTGTGTCTACTCGATTGAACGAAAGAGAGAAAGAGGCATGCACGCTGCTGCTGCTGCGTGTTCCAAAATTTTTTTTCTACAATCGAACTTTAATCCTTGGATCATAAAACAGAAATAAATTCCTGCTAAAAAATAAATAATAAAGAGAAAGAAAAATTCCGTTAAATCCAACGATCATTCGATACTATAAATGAGTTTGGTGCAAGGTGTGAAAACCGATAAACGTTAAAGTTCTTTTCGAGAACGAGAAAAGACGAGTGGCTTTTTGTCTCGAGGTGAAGAAAAAAAAAAGTGTCAAGCAGTGGCCCACTCTGCCGGACACAGTCGGAACTCTCTGCTCTAATCTTGTCTCTTTCTCAGTTTTCCGTATGTCGCTCATGTCGCTCGACTTTAGGGCATGGCTAGAGGGATCTTTAGAGGCGCGAATGTTTCTCGTCCTACTCGTAATTTGTGCTGCCTCCAACTGTTTTTTACCTCCCGTAGAGAAAGAGCGGGAGGGAAAGAACGAGGGAAGGGGTAACGGACTTCGAAAGAGAATATACGTGTAGAAAAAAAAAACAAAAACAAAAAAAATACATAACCTGACACGTTCACGAACTTTCATTTTTATCCAAAGTCTTCCCCCACCACGTTTTTTCCCTCTCTGGCTGAAATGGATGGTATAAAGCAACTAATAACGTGGGCAGTCTCTATCTCTTTTCTCTCTTTCTCTCTCGCTCTCTGTTTTTTTTCTCTCTCTCTCTCTTTCTCGGTTACTCGAGAGCGAGTTTCGTCAAGCGAAATCTTACGAACGTTTTCAGACTCGGTGAGTTGCTCGCCCGGCGTAGCAGGAGCCTAACTGCTGGATGGTTCTTTGAGAGACTTTCTAACCTCACCAGCTCTTTTAAACTCTATCTCTTTCCCACTCTTTCTTTTTCTCTCTCTTCTATCTCTCTCGTTCAGTATCGTTCGGGGCTTCGCGTCGACCGCGTAGTAACATAAATTCAGTGTACGAATCATTACGTTCTTCGTACCCTTGTTCTTCGAGCCGTCATAAAAATCGACATGTGCATGTGTGTGTATACAAGTGTCGAGGAAACACCGAATAAAATCGGTGCGTTATCGAATACCGTCGAAACTTCGATGCCGTTATAACCACAATTATTTACCAGTGAAACAAAAAACAACGTCGAAACTATCACCCCTCCCCCCCCCCCCAATAATCATAAGTATTTGTTATTGCATTAGCCAGCGTTTTTATACGACAAAATGTGCAATTTTTGTCAGTCTCCCGATTGGACGTCGTTCCACGAATTATTTCAACGTAAAATACCATCGCCGCGGGTCAAATAGACTCGAAAATCATTTTTATCCACCTGCAAATTACACCGGTGTATATTCGAACGCCCCGTGATACGAGTGAACTTAGAACGTGCAGCTGTAAGTTTTGTCGCAGTGAATTCTCAACTCGGTGCTTTGCGGATATAACCTTCAAAGTGCACATGAATTTCAAACGCTTCTTTCATTATTTTTTTTGTGTGTTTTCCATATTATTCATTTTTTTTTCTACCATCTTTCACGAGCTTTTTCGACATTCTCGTATAAGAAAAATATTGAGCGAGATGAGCGCGTGACCATACCGTGGATCACTCGATTAGATAATTCAAGACGAAACGTACATGTTTTTATATGTGTACGAATGCATTCGCGACTGATGGACGAGCAAATCCATTATTTTTTTTCTACAGGGTGTCTCAAAAACCAATGATATTTTTTTAAATTTTAAACTGTCAACTCAAATTTCCTGTCAAAATGATCGAAATTACTATTTTTCACGATGAAATTCTCTGTCGATAAAACAGCATGAAACTTTTTTCAAAGTTATTAAAATCAAATTTTTTGAATCTCTTCAAATCCGATGATTCGATCGCTCGAAGAATCGGTGAATCAGAGCGAGAATCCAGGCCGGAAATGCTATCGAATTTTTCTACTTCCGATTCATACGATTTTTTGAAGGAAAAATTTGTACTAAAACAGGCACAAAGTCGACGGTGTTTTCTCGCAATTCGTTGAAAATTCTCGGACCATACTTCGACCGAGAATTGAGGAACGATTCGAGGAAAAATAACGATTATTTTGTCGCATTTCGACGAAACTGCTAACTCGCTCGTGAACTTGAGCGTTTCGTATAATTTTCGCGATCGGTGTTTTGAGACTCCCTTTACGTATTATAACCTTACACTCGTCTGGATTTTTTCGTGTCTTACAAGTGGTAATATCTTGGATACTCGACGTTGGCGCACTGTGTGTTGTGACGCATACGTGATAAGTAGTGACTGCCTTCGGTTATGCGCCGCAATGACACATTCTCATCAGAAAAACATCGGAATACCCAAGAATTCTTGAGTTATTAAAATCTAAAATTCAATTTATTGAAAAATCTTCGATCTTTTTTTTTTTCCAAATCGTATTCAAATGGTTGGGAATTTTATGAAATTTAGTACTCGAATCGTTTTTTGTTTTTTTTTTTCTACAGAAATTAGTGATTTTGAACTTTCCACTGACGTTTCAAGGTCTCGATTTCCCAGTAAAGTTTTCATTTCGCGTAAAAAAAAATATTGTCAAAGGGCATGAAAACAAAAAGTTTTTCTCCCTCATCGAAAAACTCTCCGTTCGTCGTCGGTGATATGTTACTTTCGTTAAGTTTATTTTCGTAATTGGCACAGTTGGAAAAACACACACGAGAGTGGAAAGTTTCGAGTTCGTTTCGCGGGTGTTTCGTTCGAGTCAATATAAAAATATTAATCACATTTATTCTTCCGAGAAAGTAAGTTTGAATAATCGACACACATACGTCGCTTCATTATCAATAATTCTCGTTTTTTTTTTTTTTATTTTCTCTGAAACGAGCAATTCTCTCCGAAGGATTGAATTGATCGTGCAATGACTCGCGTTTCTTCGTGTCTCGTTAAATAATCATCGTTCTCCCGTTTCTTGCCATCTCCCCCCCCCCCCCCCTCTCCGACCCCCGCGAGATTTCATTACTCGTTTTTCCCTCCTCGATCCAGATCTCGAGACTTTACTCTCCCGGACTTTGGCATGCGTGGGTGGAAAACTTGACGATCGGTGAATTTGCCCAAACCCGGAAACCCGACCGCTCGCCTTGGTCGACCGTTTTACCGTCTCAAATATACGCGACTTGATTCGTTTCAACTTATCGCGAATGAATTTCCGCGTGCTGGTTCACCCAACCCTCGCTCGCTCGCTCGTATCCCTTTTTTTATATTTTATTCCTCCTATCTCTTCATCATTTATCTTACGAAAAATCAACTCTTTACCATAAAACTTCGTGTAAACACTACAGATTATTATTTTTATTTCTCTTCCAAAGTATTTATTGATTACGACGGCCTGAACTTTGCTCACTCTCCGGTCTCGATTTATCGACATTTTTCCTTCATTTCATCGTTGTTTCTTCTTCGTTCGTTTCATTCCTCTCGACTACTTTTTTTTTCTCATCAATCATCCAATTTTTCATCGCATTTTCCATACTCATTCGTCAAATTTTTCTCACCATTAAATTCAATTTCATATGAATTTAATTTTTTTAATTTATTAATTATTAATTAATAAATAATTATTTATAATGAAAATAAATAATTAATTAATTCTCGATTTGATAAATAAAAAAATGAAAAAAATAAGGATCCTCAGGCATCTGGGAATCGTTAGTCGCGAGTCTCATTTATGGAAACAATGAAATGAGAGAATTTTGAAAAATTTTCGAGCACCGTTTACCAAAAATCGTTAAAATCTCGCACGAAATGAATAAATTTTTTGAATTTTTTTCCTCATATTAGAAATTCGAATCGAAACACTTTGAAATCGTACAAAAGAAACGGAAGCGACGTGTCTTGATTTTAACCCGAAATTATCAACGCCACCGGACATTCGTTACGACTCAAAAAATGTTGATAATGGGATTAGAAAAGCGAAAATAAAAAAAATGCTCTTGCCTTTTCGATCGATCTCTTTACTACGCTCGAGTACCAACGAAAAAGATAAGAAAAAAAAAAGAAAAGAAAAAGGTACACGAAGGACCGGTCCGCTTTCATGCGTCCGACTCGGACGATGCTTTCTCATGGGCTGCTTTGTATAGCTCGCCAAGCCTCCGGGCGATTACACCGGCAGCAGCATCGACGTGACAGAGAAACCAAGAAGAAAGAGAGATACAAGCGAGTATTCTCTCGTGAGTCAGAGACTCTCGGAGAAACGGTGGCCCTTCACGCCGCTTGACTCTTCCTTAGCTCTCCTCTTCCCCCCCCCCCCTCTTTCCACCCCGCCTCACCCTTTCTTACTTCTTTCCCTACCTTTTTTAACGTACGTACAATGATGTATCATAGTTTCGCTTGGCTGGCTCGTCACAGCTTTCGCTTGTTCGCTCCTCTCTCTATCTCTCTCGCAACGCCAGTTGTTTCTCTTGTTCGCCACCGCCGCCGCCACCGCCGCTGCCGCCTCTCCTGACCACGAGACACGCATCGTCATCGGGTTATTCGGTTCTCGGTTCACGGCGCTCTCTCCCATTCCATCGCTATCATTCCCTCCCGAAGTGAAAAACACCGAGTTCGTCAAACTTTATTCTCCTTTATTCAATAATTATTCGCCTCCTGCTCTCATTTTCATGCGCTTCGATTCTACTTTTTTTCTTTTTTCTCGTTATTGATGCTCAACTGTCAATAACTGCTCGAATCTTCTCCGTGACGTGAAAAGTTTCTCGCGTCCGATAATGAGGTTAGGTTACACCGTTCTCTTCGATTTTTCATAACCAAGAAAAAATGCTCGGTGATCAAGTCCCATTCGGTCAATATTTCTTCGTGAAAACTCTCGAAAATGAAAAAAAAGGTTTAAGCAGATTATTATCGTGGGGTTTTTCGGCATCTTTTTTTTGACGATTCTTTCGAGCGATGCTACTTCGTTCGGAGATACAAATTCAGGGACGAATGCATCAGTTATTCGCTCTCGTAATCGAGAGCCTGATAACGAATCGATCGGTATCGTTTTTGGCTGTCGATTATCAAGCTTTTTTTTGTCTCTCTCGGTAACGAAGAACAATTGGATTCGTTGCAACAGGCTCGATGCATCGATTTTTAGGCGGAATTTCATCGCAGAGCGTCCGACCAATGTCAATCTCGTCTGTCAAATCGAAAATGTCTTTTCCACCGACTTTTTTGTCTCCTCGTTTACTACGTGATTGAACATTTATCGAGAACAAACGTCAGAGGTTTCGTCCATTTGAGAGTCAGAGAATTGAACGAAATTTTTTTTAGCAAATTCATGAAAAAAATCGATGTTTCGAGATTCTCGATAAGATTTTGAAAAAATTTGCATTTCAGCGAAATCCAATAACAATATTTATTCGACTTTCCTTCGCGCAAGATTTTTTTTTTTGTTTTTTTCGTTACTTCGAAATTTCTTTATGCCTCGAATAATCTCTCGTTTCATCGTGTTATTTTATAACCAAACGAGGCTCGTTACACAACTCTCGAACGCTCCTTATATTCCCGGTGACTGTTACTATCCGTACCGGATGCGACGACCTGCCCAGCCGATCGTTTGGAGGGGAAAAACACTCCCCGGATTCGCTTTTGTCAGCGCGAATATATACAACAAGTCGTGAAACAAACCTCGAACTTTGTTGACGTATTTTTTGTTGTTGTTTTTTCTCTCCGTAGCGGCGGCGGCGGCGCTGCTGCTCTGCTTCGCGAAACAATAGCGATTGTTACGATAGCTCAGCTCGCCTTTCTTTTTTTCGGTGAAGAAAAATAAAAATGAAGATTCTTCATCGCGAATAAACGAATCTTCAATTATGGAAGAAATTTTTTTTAAAAATGCTCGCTGATCGATCCTGATCTCTGAAGTTTTTCATAAGATATTCGACCCGAGACGAACGTGACTTTTTTTTATCGTTTTTTTGTTTTCAATGGGAAAACGAAATTTTGTTAAAACCTTAAAATATTTTGTTCTACAAAATATATTTTTTTATCGTTTCGGTATAAAGAAGTTTTTTTGTGACATTCGGAATTTTATTTTGCCGAAAGAAATTTATTTTTTTTTTTTTCAATTGACGCGCAACAAAATATTTTAAAATTTCAACAAAATTTCGTTTTTGGTCAAATAGTAATGCATCCGCAGTCCGATAATCGAACGGTATTCCACCGAATTTAACGAGATTCGTATCCATTTGATGGTGGCCACAAAAAATGTCGTTCGTTAACCTCAAAAAGTTTTTTTTTTTTTTTTTTCACAAAAAACAAAATTTTCGTTGAAACCAAAATCAAATTTTCGTTCGAAGAGACAAAAAAAAAGAAAATGTTTTGTTCAATACGAGCAACAAAATATTTGAATGTTTCAAAGAAAATTTCGTTCTCAGTGATACTCGCTCGTTTCTCGTCTCTGTGAAATCGAATTTTTGGTCTTTATCCGAGCGAGACGCAGAGAATTTTCAAGGGAATTCACATATTTAAGGATTAAATGGATTTTTATTTCTACTCACTTTTTCCGACGTATTTCCTATCAGTTTATTTTTTATTTTTTCTCTCGAGCCTCAACAGCGAGATTTTTGCTCGCGCGCGTTTCTCCATATATATATACGCCTCAGGCTGAAACGTTTTATTATAAAATAGAGATGTGAAGGTAGGCTATCGCTTATCAGCATCTAGCCGAGAGAGAACTGATAAGGAAAGAACGCGAGGCAGGAGGAGAGCTCGTTTCTCTCGTTCTCGTTCCCACAAATGGCGTTACTGTCGTCGTCGTCGTCGTCGTTTCAGCGATACAGAGTTCTTTCGTTGCACGTAGCTCGCGTCGTTCATCCTCTCGAGAAATATTAAAACACACACTCGCTACAAATTTTCCGTCTACTTTTCTTCTTATCGTTTTCTTATTCCATTTTTTTCTTTTTACTTCCTCGTACGTTCGCGTTCTCGTACCATGAAATTCTCGTTTTTTTTTATCCCTCGCTCCGCCCTCCTTCGACGTACCGACGAATAAATATTTTTTTTTTTCCTCTCTCAATACCTTTGAACGACGCGAAACGGTGCTGTTGCTCGTGCGGGGTCTCGACGGTTACGGAAGAAAAATTACGCGAATATTTTTTTTTTCATCGCATTCGTAATTTTTATCGAAAAAATTTTCTTTTTTTCGTGCAAATCGATAATTCGGGAGTGGAAAGTGTCGTTTTTTCTTTTTTGTATTTAAATAAAAATTCGTCAAGGTCAAGCACGGTTCGAGGCTCTCGAATATTCAGATTTTTGTGAAAATTTACTTTCTCGCGTTATTCTCATTTTGTTGTTGATTCAAAGACTGTTTTAGTGCTGGGAAAAACTGACAGATTTGTCGGACACTTGAGAAAAACTTGAGGAAACTCGTCCGGGTGGTGAGATCTTTGAAAACTTGGATTTTGTGCTCCTTCGATTTATCCGGGATTACCCATTCTATCTTCTCGAAGATAAATACATTTTTCTCGAGATCTCTTCTCACCACTTTTCATACTCGTTGGAATAGATACTTGGACGAGAATCGATAAGAGCTCGATTCGACTGGTGCGAGAAAACGAAATTGTGGCTTCCATCTCTCTCTCTCTCTCTCTCTCTCCTGTATTCGATAAACGCAATTCCCTTTCCCGAGCAATTCCTCCTCCGAATCACCGACACGACCTCGAGACACGAGAAAACTGAAAAGAAGAAAAATCTCGTCGATTGTGGAAATCGCTGCTTTGTTCTCCTTTAACGATCACGTAAAACGTCACTGATAAATCGCTTATTTCGCTTGCTTATGTCGTCCACGACAATGCTCGAGAAGCCTCGAGATCATTGGTCCACAAAAAAATGGATTTATTCGAAAAAGAAAAGAAAAATAAACGAAATTTTGAAGCAGAATAAAGTTGTGTAAAGTCGATCGAATCGGATAAATCCATTTCTTTTAAGAAGGTTGGCTACACACAACAATGTTGCCATGTTAAAAGGATAGGAAAATTCTAAATGATTAGAATTTAATGAAATTTTGTGAGCATATTCTTATGGATTAAATACGAATATAAAAATTTTTTAAGATTTTTCTTCTACATAGTTTTCGAGTAATTTAACACTAGAGTTTACATCCGTAAGCATAGAATTCTCATATATATAGGTATATATTTTGCATATTGTAAACTCCAATTATTCGACAACTATGTAGAGGAAAAATTTGAAAAAATTTGTGTCATTGCATTTGATGCTAAAGAATGTTATCACTAAATTTTATTAAATTCTTATCATATTGTCGCATGTAGCCACCCTTCTTTAACATTCATTTTTGTACGAGTTTCGACTCAAATCTTTGTCGAGAATGTCTGTAAAGCTCGTGAAATAATGAAAAATTTCGAACAAGCTCATCATCATCGCAATCGTCCAAGGGAAAATTGTTCGCTCTCTTTTTTTCTTCTCTCTCTCTCTCTTTATCTTTCTCATTTTCACCATTTCGAGAATAATCATAATTATTCGTTTGTTTGTTCTTTTTTTGTTTTGTTTTTTTTTTTTCAAATATAATTTTACGATAATTTTAAAGGTCGATGTCGTATCTCGTCGGGAAGAAACGCTGAAAAAGCGCCTCAACGAGAATCGCACGAAATACGAATAACGAGGGTCTAATGTGCCTGTTTTTTTTTATTCTTCTTTCTTTTCTTACGACAGAAAATAATCGTCTGAAGAGAGAGAGAGAGAGTGAGATAAAAAGAAAGAGGCTGATTCTCGACGACGAAGACGAGGAGGAGAGGAGAGGATCGTTTATCAACTAAAAAATAAAGGAAAACAGGATCGAAGATCGCGCAGGAAACCGATCGAATACGACAAGAAAATACGATCTCGATCAAGGCCCAAGAAGGAAGCTTGTAATCGCCCAAATATATTTGGCCGGTAATGGCCGATCGTGAGAAACGAAAAATCGAGGCTTTCGGGCGGGATCATCCGGCCAGAAATTCGATCGGTCCGTCGAGCTCGACGTCGAGAAAATTTTTTCAATCGCCCGTTTCAAGAGGTAGAATAATAGAGAAAACGGACAATTTTGATAACGATAAAAAATCGGTTGGTGAAATCGAGAATCTTAAACAGTGGGAACTTATTCGCGGTGATCGCGGTGGTCTCAGAGTCGTTGAAAAACGTATCGAGGACAATACTTCTTCTAACAAGGATAATAATAAAATAATAAACGACAAAGATTCTACCATATTCACCGACGATTATCGCAGCTTCGAAGAAGAATTGGCGAAAAAATTTAAAGCTTTTGAAAAATCAAGCATCGTTCAAGCACTCCCGATCGATCACGTCGTCGTATCAAACGCCATGAACGTAACACCGAAAATCGTTAAAAAATCTATTCCTCATAAAACTATGAGAATCGACAACGAAAGAAGCTTTACCGAGCGCAAACCTCCCATCAGTCTCGATACTATTTTGAGCCAAAAAATTCATAACGACGATACAACCGATTCTACCTCGTCGCCCAACGTACCAGCAGCTGATAATAAAATCGACAGCAACGATATGCTTCAACAACTCGAACGACAAGTCAAAGCCATTGAATTGGGCACCATCGAAGCTGCTGCGAGAAATAAAAAAAAAATCGATAGTTGCGACTTCGAGCCGGAGATTCAACTTCGTTACAGGGAACACGAGGATCTATTGAGGAACGTTACCGACGACGAGGCTGAGGGGTAAATCATCATTATTATTTCTTTATTTTACGTTTTTTTTTATTTTTCGTCAAATTTTCTTTCAAATCGAAACGTCAAAGAACGAAAAAACAGTCTCATTTCTTTTTTTTTTTTTAAACGTCTTCTTACATTTTTTTTTTTTCGAGTTTTTATAGAGAAAGGAAAGCCGGAGATTTTATTCGAGCGAGAGAACACGGGGAAAGAGAATTTCGTGGAAAAATTATTCACCGAGTCGAAGGAATTGTGCAATTTGAAATTAAACGTCCCTCGTAACTTTTCTATCGGTACAGAAAACTCATCTCATCGAGAAGCATCGAAGGATATGCTTGTTGGAAGTCGATCGATTCAAATTAGTTGCATTTTCAATATTTTCGTTTCGTACACTGAGAAAAGAGTTTAGTTGAATTAACCAAGGCTTCGTAGAATACGTCGAAAGAAATATTTCGTTCATTCAAAAAATCGTTCAGTTGGACGAATTATTAATTTTATTCCACTAAACAAAGATACCAATTGAATCAACCAAATGAGATTTGTTGTCGTGGATTTTGTTGGATCAACGTAAGATATTTTTCATTCAATGAAACTGATATTTTGTATAACAGAATATTACATTGGACGTATTTCACGAAGCCATTTGGTTGATTCAACAATTCTCTTTTCTCAGTGTACACACAATCGTTGATCCAGTCGAGAAGACAACGGGAAGGTTTCTATTGCATTTTTTTTTTTTTTTTATTGATTTGACAGTAAAATCGAATTTTAACAGCAGCGTTTAACAATTTCGAGCGATTCAAAAAATGCTCCATTAAACTGTCGATCAAAATAATTGCTCATAAAATATTCGACGCCATTGGCATCGATTTTTTGCTGTTAAAAGAATTTTTGTTCAATGAAATTTTCTCCAATATTTATGTTTTAAAAAAAAGCTTGCGAAATGATCGAATTCGCGAAAAATTTGACGTTTTCTTCGAAATTCTCTCAGCTGTGTCTCTCAGCGATCGAGAAACGCTCGACGAATCGATAGTTTTTACCAAGAAGCGGGTTTTCTTAAATTTTTATCAAATCCAAGAGAAAAAGAATAGAATTTTAAAAAAATGAACGAAAAAAAAAGGGAAATGTTGGGTGATAAGAGAAAATCGGAATAATGAAATGTATAAAAATACAAAAACGAAAAAAAATGAATGAAAAATAGGCCTCCTCCACTGCAACGAGGTGAAACGACGAGGAATTCGACCGGAAATGCTGGAATAACGACTAGACGACATGCGGTTCAATTGGCCCGTACAGCATCGGACACGAGACGAGGAGTGAATCATCATCTTCAGGATGGAGAAATGCCACAGAAGGTTCATCCGCGAGTACAGCAGTCTCAACGTACCGGTGGATTAGTTAGGCCGATCGTGACTAAAAAAGATCAGCAGCGTGGTCAGCAGGAGCCACGGAGGCTCGTAGGACCGTTGAACGAAGTACTGCGAAAGGCCTTAACGGGCGGGTCTCGTGACGAGGTATAAAAACAAACAAACAAACAAAAACATCAACATGAAAGCAAACAAAAAAAAGCCTCACGAATCTGTCGCTCATCGGCGTTTCAGGCATCATCTTCGTATATTTTTTTATTTTTGATATTTCTTTGAACGATTAAAATTCGTCACGAGCAATTGGTGCTCGTGAGTGATAACACGATCGTTCTTATCCCGAACGAGATATTTACGAGGTTCCGTTTTAAGCCCAGCTTTACGACTGCGATTTATTGCTGCACGAGCTTCGTAAATTATCGTTTCGTCATTACTCGCTCGTCTCTATATTCCTTCATTATTTCTAAGCATCGAAACAGTCCAACAATTTTATAACGAAAAAGAAAAGAGAGAACTAACGAAGAAAACAACAAAAAAATTAATTGAGTATTTTCCTATTCACAGATTTCGTCGTTCGATTCATGGCCCAAGACGAGAATTGTATGAGTCCACCGATCGAAGCATTTAGTCACAAAAGAGTCTCGAAGCGTCATCTCCTCCCGGACGAACCTGCCCCCGAATTCCAAATTTTCCATCATAACTTCAGTCTCGACGAATCACAATCGCGAAGAAACCGATTCTTCTTTCCCACGAGTGCTGTTCCACTTTTTCTAAGACTCGAACAAGCTCCAAATTTCGACAAAGAGAATGTTCAAGGTCGCGTTAACCGGTAACCCGAAAACCCATCGATTTTCTGTCAGCCAATTAGCCAGGCAATCTCATTAGGAATTCTCTTTGTATTAATCATCTCGAAAGTTATTTTGCCCCCGAGGAGAGCCCCCAGACCGTCAGTCATGACGCAACCCTCATTTTATCTCTCAATCATAACTCGAATCTTGTTATTCGAGATTCTGGGCCTTCCGATCAGAAAATTAGATCCCCCTCCCCCCTTCTCTTAGTGTTCACGTACATCCACACGTCACACACGCTCCAAATACGTCTTTGTTAAATTGGCCCAACAAGGTCGTCCTTGTCAGCATCAGAGACAAGCGGACAAGCCCCGTAGAAGGACGCGGGATCGAAGCTTTGGCTGAGAGCTCCACGTGTATTGCGATCAAGAGGATTTCTCACCAACTGTACATCCGACAAATCAGAGTAGCATCCGGTCCAGGGACGTACAGAAGCAACGCCAATCGCGTATATCCAGGGTAGAACCTCATCTCGTCTCGACAGATCCGTTTCGACATTATTTCCGGGGCTAAACACGTTTATTTATATTATTATTATTATTATTATTATTATTATTATTATGCACAAAGCATATTCGTATCATCGAGTCGCACTCCACTCAGCGACGATACTGTTCCTCATCGAGGTCGATGGGAACGACGTTGCTAGCTCGTGCAACAACGCTGCAGCCGCAAACCTCGATTCATAAGGGTTGGTCAGCGGATAATGACGCCCCCACTCTCCACCCCTTTCGATTTACACATTCACGTAATATTCACATTCAAGGACATTCCTCATCGTTTATCTACCATATTAATCACTCGACCGTCATTATTATCTGTTCGGGATTGAAATCCCCTTTGTACTGACTCGAGGATAAAGGGCTCGGGATTTGGTACCCTCCGAACGATTTTGGCTACTGAAACTTTGGTGTTGAATTCGTTTTTTCATTTGGTTTTATTATTTTATGAATTTCTCGAGAGTATCAAGGGATTTTGATCGAATTTTGAGATTTTTTTTTACATTTTCAAGGGAAAATTTTCGTTTTATCGAAATTCTGATGTTCCAGAAAAATTTTGACTCAATCACAGTAGTCAAGAGATCGACGAGTGAAAAACTGATTCTTATAAACGAATCTCTGACCCTTCGTATCTACGAGAAGGTCTCTGTTCTTTGTCCCTCTATCGAGCTGGCTCTCGAACTGAAAACTCTTTGTTTTCGTATCGGACGATTCCCTCGACCAATTATTCAGCAATTTCCTGCTCGAATTTTCAGCCTCGAATCGTTTTATCAAAATTTTCAAGTTTCTCGGAGTCTCCCCTAAATCGTGTCAACGACTTCGAAAAAATTCTTCACTGCACAGCATTCGTTTCAGCCATTTTTTTTTCTTCTTTCGATCGCAGAAAATTCGCAAAAATTTGTGTCAAAGCCGATAAGCGATCGTAGAAAATTCAATTCTCGTTTATTCCTCGCCTCCTTTCTCATTCTCGTGACTCGATATTTTAACACAAAAAAAAGTTTTGTTTCTTTTTTTTATTTCATTGCCAAAATTTCGTACGAAATAATAATCGCTGCTGATTTCGCGAACTGAGCATGCGCGAACTCTACCATCCCCGATGATGTTAAGGACGCGCGCGCGCATGTTCCACCCTCGCGTGGAGTGTCCGGTCCTTAACAGTCTCTCTTATACTCGTATACATATTTATATACATCTATATATTTATATTCGCCTATATTCGTATAGATATACCTTTCAAAAAATATATAGATATACATATATGGATGAGGGACGGGTTTCGTTCGCGCAGAATTTGCCCCATGCTTGTACGGCGAGTCGGGCGTCGTCACGTATTGATTCACCCTATTATCCTTCTCTCGCGTACAGCGCGAGCCCGAGCTACCCCTCGCTAGATGGCGACCGAGCAGCCCCTCTTTTCTTCCCTTTCTCTCTCTCTCTCCCTCTCACTCTCATTCTCTCTGTCTCTCTCTCTCTTCCGCCCGTCAGCGGGGGTGAGAGAGAAAGAGAAATTTAACGGAGCCACCACAACGAGATAGCAGCGAGAAGATTCCAACTATCTCTCGCAGTCGTTTCGGGGTTGTTTCTGTGCCACGACACGCGCCACGAGCCTCGTACTTTATCCCAGTATCTTCGGCGACGATCCCTGGATACACGAGAATAATGAGTGCGATTTATCATCGAATAATCGTGCATTTTTACATCGCCGATTAACCGAAATCCTCCAGAGTGTTGAACGACAATGATTTTCGATTAGTTGCTTCGATAATAATTCGAGGAATCGAACGAATTTTTCTTTCCGGACTCGAACCACAAATTTTCACGATTCGTGATATTTTCGTTTCTCGTGAAAAAAAAAATATATTTTTAGTTTTTCCTGTGGTACTTGTACTTCCGGTTTAGCCTCGATCCTCGGTCTTGTTTTTTTTTTTTCGAATAACGATTAACATTGTGCCAAGTGCTGTTCTTCGAGCTTCAAACGTCATGTCGTTCTCGTTCTACGACACAAGGACTAACGTCGAAAAAAACGCTAGTGCTCAACTCGACACTACGATTTATCGAGTCTTCCGAATCCTGGAATGAAAAAGAAAAGAAGAAGAAAAAAAAAAGGAAGAAGAAGCCACGAGCGACGTACCTTTATTTTTTTTCTTAATCATTGATCGACGACTCTGCCAAATTGCTGATTAAACAAGTAACTCGATCCATATCGTTGCCAGAAATATTTCAGCAGACACGAAACTCAATGGAAAAGCTATTTTTTCGCCAACTCAACTTCCGGTTATTTATGTAATAATTGATCAATTATTCGGCTCTCATCACCACCCCGGCATTGTTCTCCAAATCCCTAACCAAATGTGGCTGTGAAGTTTCGAAATTCTTCGTTTCCTTTGTTCCCATTCAATTTGTTTTTTTTTTCTTTTTTTTTTTTCACTCATACAATTTTTTTGCTTTTATTACTCTCGAGGAGAATTACTTGCTCCTTTTTGAGATTATAATATTTCGGGAGATCGAGAGATAAAAAAAAAAAACTTTGTTGTCATCGCCGACGTTGTTGTCAGGCGGCGTCTCCGATCATCTCTAATTAGGCCATTCACTCGAGAAATCCGCAAACACTCCTGTGCACATCGTTCAAGACCTGGGGAAACGAGATGGAGGTGGCGGCTTGAGGTTATCATCGATTTTTCAGCACGACGATCGATTTAATTTCAACGCTTTCCTCCTCGTATATTATATATATAGAGAGAGAGAGAGAGAGCGAGAGAAAAAATACTCGTCGGTAGATTGAAATATAAATAATATGGAGTAGTGCTCGATAAATGTGAAATCAGCGAACATATGATTGGAATCAGCAGTCGTATGAAACATCTGTTCTTTCGAGAGACTCGATACAAAGACTTTTGTCATTGAATACCTGGAGCCAATTTTATCCGAAAAATCTAAACTCCTTCGTTCATTATTATCGCAGTGAAAAAATAAAAATTATATTTTACTTCGCATCGGACTAAAAAAATATAATAAAATTAAAAAAAATTATGTGGTCAAAGAGGACGCCGACACTCCTGAAGAGTGCAATGACTCTCGTTGCCCCGAGAACGATTAATTCGTCCTCGAATAACGGGCACGAGAACGAAATAAGTTTTTAAAACTTGTCTATTTTTTTGAAATATATTATCTTCCGAAAAGGTCGGAGATAAGAGCTGTGAATTCAACGTGCGCGAGTGTCTCTGAAGGGCGATCTCGCTTGTACACCTTTTTTTTCTTTTTCGTTTTTTTTTCTTTCTTATCTACCGTTTCTATTGCGAAAGGGTGCGTCAATCGAGCTTTCAAACTGGCGGCTTCCAAGGTTGCAGCAGTGACCTCGTGCAAGATGGTCACGCGCGGCCTTTTAAAGGTAATAAATCTTACGAATAGATAATCAGGTATTTATCTACCCGGAGACTCTTGCAAGTTTCCTCCTAAGACTCTCTGGATTCCTTCAGGAAACAGCCACAGGAACGTTTTGTATTTGTCGAAAAATTATGAGACTACGATCCACGGGATCGGACTTTCAGCAAATCATTTGTTTTACTGACAACATTTATGTTGGTTTCTGTCTCTATATGCTGATACAAAATCGCCATTTTTAATGACTCGAATAAATGTTCGATTCACCGATTATAATTGAATTATAATCGTGCAGATTTGAAATGACTCGAGATCGCAATTTACGAATATCTTTTGAGGGATCGTCATTGCCTCGTCAATGTGGCCAAGCAATTTTCGATACCCCCATGCTCTCTCACGAACGAACTTTTAATTAAATTTCTTCGTGGAGTGAAATTTCAAGTGTTTGTGTGTGTGTGTGTGTGTGTTACCTTCAATTTCCCTTGTGATCGAAAATGATCGTGAGAGGACTTGATGTTTTAATCGATTCGACTATTTGAAGCTACTTCGCCACTTGTTGATTAATTTTTCAGCCATTGGTGCTAATCGTACTTGAATTACGCCGGATCATTGATCATGAGATTTAGTGAAATGAATTCGACAATTTTGTTTGTTTTTTTTTTTTTCACTGTTTTATCGATGAGTTCTGGGATAAAGGATTTTCGAAATGATTACAAACATGTTAGAAACGGAAATTTCGTTTTATATTTATTCTGATAGACCAGTTTGTTTTTATTTGATCGAAAAACAAATTCAATGTTTCGTTCTTTCAATGTAACACGATCGAATACTCTGATTAAAACATTTGAATTTTTTTTTGTTCTCTCTCTTTAGACAGGGGATGGCGGCGGATCGTTGAGCGGCGGTTATCGACTGTCCGCGAAAAGTCGTACCTCCGAGGAGCCCCACATTGGAAAATACAAATTGCTTAAGACCATCGGCAAAGGAAACTTTGCCAAAGTTAAACTCGCGAAGCATGTCCCCACCGGCAAGGAAGTGGCTATCAAGATCATTGACAAGACCCAGCTGAATCCTGGCAGTCTTCAAAAGGTCCGTTAAAAAAATAATAATTGTGAAAATGATGGAATTTTCTTTCCCCAAATTCATGAGTCTTCTTCATTTTTCATGGAGCTTTTTATCAAATTTATCAGCTCTTGATTATTTTTGCTATCTAACGAAATTACGAAACGAAATTATATTCATTTTTTAACCACTCGAGTACTCTTCTGGTCTAAATTACTCGAGAGAATGTTGAGCTCAAATTTGAACGCCTGATCTTTTAAAAATCGATTATTTTTCATTTTACATTTTAAGGAGGGTCGCTACATACGACAATATGATAAGAATTTAATAAAATTTAGTAATAACATTCTTCAGCATCAAATGCAATGACACAAATTTTTTCAAATTTTTCGTCTACATAGTTGTCGAATAATTGGAGTTTACAATATGCAAAAGATATACCTATATATATGAGAATTCTATGCTTACGGATGTAAACTCTAGTGTTAAATTACTCGAAAACTATGCAGAAGAAAAATCTTAAAAAATTTGTATATTCGTATTTAATCCAAAAGAATATGCTCACCAAATTTCATTAAATTCTAATTGCAACATTGTTGTGTGTAGCGAACCTCCTTAATATGTTTGGTCGATCAAGGAATTCATGAAAATGATACACACTTTTTCTGAGCCTCAATATTCATTGGATCTAATTTAAAACGGTCCTGAAACTTGAATTCGGAGTTATCTCGTCCGCGATTTTTCTTTTATTCTTGATTTAATTTGTAATTCATGATGTTTTTTCTTTTTTTTTTTTCATTCATAAAACAGCTGTTCCGTGAAGTAAGGATAATGAAAATGCTCGACCATCCGAACATAGTTAAACTTTTCCAAGTGATCGAGACTGAAAAGACATTGTACCTGGTGATGGAGTATGCGAGCGGTGGGGAAGTATTCGATTATCTTGTGTTGCACGGTAGAATGAAGGAAAAAGAAGCGAGAGCTAAATTCAGGCAAATCGTATCGGCTGTGCAATACTGCCACCAGAAAAAAATCATACACAGGGATTTGAAAGCGGAAAACTTGTTGTTGGACAGCGAAATGAATATTAAGATTGCTGACTTTGGATTCAGCAATGAATTCACGCCAGGCAACAAATTGGACACCTTTTGCGGCTCACCTCCGTACGCGGCGCCTGAATTGTTTCAAGGTAATTAAACTTTTTTTTTTCGACATCTCTCAAGATAAAATTTCATTCATTTGCTCCACGAATCTTTAAATTTTTATCGAATTGTTGTGTAAAATTTGTATAATTTTTCATTATTCACATTCACAAATCTGTTATTGTTTTTTTTTTGTTCAACAGGAAAGAAATACGACGGGCCTGAGGTTGATGTTTGGTCGCTGGGTGTAATCCTCTATACCCTAGTATCAGGCTCACTGCCATTCGACGGTTCGACCCTGAGAGAGTTGAGGGAAAGGGTATTGAGAGGGAAATATCGTATTCCGTTTTACATGTCGACCGACTGTGAAAATCTTTTGAAGAAATTTTTGGTGCTCAATCCGACGAAGCGGGCCTCATTAGAGGTACGTGGTGATAAGGTTCGAATTGCAAATTGTCTCCGCACTTGCATATTTAGTAGAGAAAAAGAAGAAATAAAACAATACAAAAAAAAAAAAGCAGACACAAAAATAGAAATATTTGTTGATGTTGTAGTCAAACTCGAGAACGATAAGTAGTTCATTTACATGAGATTAAAAAGAGTTGTGCAAGGTAGTTTGTTGGAGCATGCGGTAAACGAAAGAGAAAAATGAAGTACAAACGTTGGTATAAATAACGTGTAGCGATTACGACGATTGAAATAATTGATCGTTGAAATTTAAATCGTTGGACTGAAATCCTCACTTTCATTTGTCGAAAAATTATCGGAAATCTTGAAACACAGCAATTTATCTTGGATTTCAACGATGCAAATTTCAACATCGTGATTATTTTCACACTCTAATTATCACGAGTATTTTTTTTTTAATTTTTTTTCATCGTGATTGGATTTCAATTCGATTCTTTTGTTTCAGAATATAATGAAGGACAAGTGGATGAATATGGGCTACGAGGATGACGAATTAAAACCGTACTTAGAACCCGAACCCGATTACAAAGATCACAAGAGGATAGGTGAGTCTGCCAGTATGTACATAACAATTTTTCTACCTAACCGTATCTAACTATAATTAATAATTCGATGTATTTTTTTTTTCTTTTTATGTTTGTTATTGAACACTCTGGCTTCTCGACGTTGCGATGGGTTTCACAATCTCTTTGTCATATTGATCTTGTTTTTTTTCTCTCTTTTTTTTTAATGTACTTCCACAATAACACTAAAAGGAATCGCCCGATTAATTTCTACGCATAGAAGATTCGTCTCAAGTAAGAGTGTTCAAGTTGCGTATAATTGTCGTACGTATACGTCACGACGAACTTTAAAAGCAGCGTCTCGTTTATTGGCAATTGGCGATAATCGAGGAAAAACATGAAAATTTCATGAATCTTCGTTCGTAGATTCTTCGCGGGAAAAAAAAACGATTTTCACATTATCTTCAATACAATCTGTTCTTATGAATTATTTATTCTTCAAATACTCGACGCCAATTGCTCCAACTCTGGCAATGCTCTAGTTTTATTTTAGTACATGTGCATTTTTGCATGCGTATTATTATCATGTATGTCGTACGAATAATGTGAGATAATAATCATTAGAAAAGTTTCGACAACCAGAACGCAGACAGTTTGAATCATACATATTTATAAAATACATATAAAAAGAAAGAAAACGTTAAAAAGAATTAAAGAAGCGGAATTATTTATAAACGTTATCTCGATTGGATGTAACTATGCCTGTGACGAATGTGTGTTACAGAGGCATTAGCTAGTATGGGATATACGCGAAGTGAAATTGAAGATTCGCTAGGACAGGCAAAGTATGACGATGTCTTCGCCACGTATCTGCTACTCGGCAGAAAAACGACCGACGTGAGTCCTTTTTTATCTTTACTCTTTTATTTTTATAGAATTTTATTATAAGCATTTGAATTCGTTTATTGAACTAGTGTGATTATTACATTTCTTGTTAATTATAAAACTTGAGAAATTTTACGTATTCTTTCATGTCTTCAAAAATGCTTCACACGAGACAACAAAAAACTTCATTTCACCCGGATTTTAGTACTTAACCATTCGACCATGATTTTGAAACAGTTATTCAAAAATGTTGCACGAAGTTTCACAAATAATCAAGTTTTTCATTCATTGAGCAACGAGTTGTTTGAATTTTTTTTTTTAAGATCACTCGTTATTATAGCTTTTTGGGTGATTTAATTGAAAGAAAAATATAGTATTGATGATTTTGATGAAAAAATTGATGTTTATTCGTTTGATTTTATGGATTAACAGCCGGAAAGCGACGGTTCACGATCCGGCAGTTCGCTCTCGTTGCGCAACATTCCGCCACAAGTTGGTTCAGGCGGTGGTAGTGGTAGCGGCGGAGGTACCGGAGGAGCTGTACAAAGTCCATCGCACAGAGGTGTTCATCGGAGTATTTCTGCAAGCAATCCCAAACCCAGTAGACGAGCTTCCTCTGGTGGTGAAACTCTTCGTAAGTCCCTGCAACCGACTAAAATATTAATACCGCAAATGGATTGCCGCTAATTATTTATTGATTTTTTGTCGTGGATTTTTTACACCCCTGCGCGAGACCCCTGCGCCCCCCCCCCCTCTCTTGTAAATAAACAACAACAACGACGATATCTACGAGCAACAACGAGAAAAGTAACGACGATACACGAGTCCCGGTACTCACATCGCTCGATCTCTCTAATCTTTCATTTTTTCATTCTCACGTTTCGTTATTTCCATTGCTGCTTCTCGTTATCAAAATTCAATATCCTGCGAAGCCAGAAAATACAAGTTTTTCTTTTCTCCAAAATTTAGAAAAAAAAATTGTCTCACCGGTTGTTTTACGAATGGCGAGATAAAAAGAAAAAATTGCTCTCTAGAAGCATTCTTTTATTTAAAAATTCTCAGGACATGGATTTTTGGTACGAGAAAGCTTGTAAAAACTACAAATTCATAATTGAAATTTCACGAATCACATTCATTATTCATCATTATTCGTTTTTGAATAAGCAGTTGTAAAGAAAAAGGAGGGAAAATACTCGAGCCGGCCCACCAATAATTGTCACATTAACAAAGTGTCCGTAACTAATAAATTATTATCCCCATGCTCGGTTTTATCCACGCGGATAATCAACGATAGGCGGAGCACCGAGTCCAGGTAATGCAACGAACCACAATCATGCGACAGCCGTAACCGGTGGCACGGTAACCGGAAGTGGGGGTAGTAATTTCAAAAGGCAAAACACCGTGGATGCTGCTACGATTAAAGAGAATAGCGCAAGAGTCTCGGCCACGAGACCATCCGCGCCCAAAAATAGTCCGGGGCAACTCGATACCAGTGAGTTTTTTCATCCTCTCCCACCATTTCCTTATTAGGCTTGTTATCAACGAATTTTGAGAAGGATCTTTGGTTTGCAACGATATTCATTCCTTCTCGTTTGAGAGCCACAAATTTATTTGCAGCTTCGACAAAAAAATCGTCGCGCTATTCATCGGGGACCAAAGTCTTAAATCTGCAAAGAAATTTCATTCCTATTAAGAATCTTGAAGGAAAAAAACATCTTGCATTCCAACGATGTATTCTTTAGCAGCATTTCACAAATTACACTTTTACACAATTTCATCTTCAGTTCTTTCTCCAGTATTTTCGTACTTTTCTACTCTCTCTCTTTCTCTCTCTCACTCTTTCTCTCTTTTTTCGAATCAATTTTTCTACTTTTTTCCAATACCCATCTCTACAGTAAATTATTCCTGGATTTATTCATGAATTTTTCTTGTGAGTTTTCATTTCTTCAGTACTTTTCTATTATCATCGAAATTACTGATCAACAGAACTCTCCTATTCTTAACTGAAATGTCACGTTTAAAAAAGACTGAACAACTTTAATCATTGAACAAAATTAGACACTCGACTGATAATTTTTTTTTTTTTATCGTACATACAGATACACGAAAAACTTTCATTCAAGTTCCTACATTCATAAAATTGGCGAGGCAAACGCCACCATAAAAGTCTCCAAATTCTCCAGTACTTTATAAGCAAAATTTTCGTGGAATCATTTAAAAAAACAAATTTTTCGTATCTCGACGGTCTCGTTCGCCGATTTATATTATGTTTTTCTTTCTTATTGTCGTTATTGTTCTTTTTTCTCGTTTCCTCGTTTTGTCTACATTCCGTAATGTCGTTGCTCGACGAATTGTATGCTTCATTTTTTTCTCTTTTCCTCTCCTTTTTCCCCTCGTCTGCTTTTTTTTTGTTGTGTTTTTTTTTCTCCTCCAGTCCTATCTTTCTGCCTGCGTTCTTTTTTCTTTCAATTATTGAAAGTACGTTTGCTTTGTTTTGTGTTGAACCATATCTAATGAGGCTTGCAGTGACAATGTTCATTCTAGGCGTTGGTACAAGTCCTGGTGGAAAAGGAAGAGCTAAAAGTAATACGATAAACACCGCTGTCGGTGGCGTGCGAACACTTACGTCACCGGCTCCTGGCTCCGTTGGTCGTCGCAGTACGATATCGTACGAACAAACCGCCAAAACAGCCTCTTCGTCTACGGAAAGAACAAACGACGTGCCCAGGTACGAAAATCCAAAAAAACACTTTTTTTTTCCTCTTCACCTTTATTTAAGTTTTACGAAATATTTCTGTTGGGTTATCAAATTACTTGCGATTCCTTGAAACAGAATTTAATATTTACTAACGATTCGATCATTTCACAAAGGAATGACAATTCCTATGATTCTACAGTCGCACGTAATTTTTTCTCACAAACATTTATCAATGATTGACAAATATTTAATGAACAATTGTAAAAAAAAAAAAAAAAAAAAAAAACATTTCATACTAACCGTAATGTTCGCATCTAGAGATTGGAGTTTTCGTTTTCGCACAAAACAAATGTTTGTGCTGAAAAGAAAGAAAAATTAAACAAATCATTATCACACTAACTGAACTTAGATGAACGTAGAGTGTGCCGTTTTATTTATTTTTTTCTTTATCATACACGTAGATAAAAACGAAAATGTTGCGTTAACATATGAGAACCAAGAAAATCTTGAATTTCGAACAATCAAAAGATATTATTGTTTGTTGCGTTGCTCTAGCATGCTGGCTGCTGCCTGCCAATCATTTTTCACAATGTATTCATGCACTCATGGGATTTTTCATGAAAAAAGCCCTTTTCGTTGAATTGTCATTAACGAAAATCTAGAAAACGTCAAATCACACGAAATAGTGAGTAGAATAGAAAAATCCAAAAAAAAATGACAAGTTTTTGGAAAAGTCCAACAAAAATAATTATTGTTCAACACAAAAATTTGTTGATTTATCGGAGTTTTCGACAAAAACTTTCATTTTTTTCGTTCTTCGAACCATAATTCTTCGCTTTCTTTATGTTGACAAATAAACTGAGATTTTTTTTCTAGACTCCAACTACTAGAAAAAAAAAACGAATATCAAATGAATATCAAGTGAAATGGCCCATGAGTGTATCGTCAATATCAAATCATCCACTCCATGTACTACGAACAATCGAATCTACTTTGTATATATATTTAATTCTATACATATATATATATATATATATATGCTGAAAAAAAAATAGAACAAAGAAGAAACGAACGTGTACAGTTGCTTGTCGTAACCACAACAAAAGTAACCACAAATTTCATCGATACAGAATTTGCGTCGTTTTATTCAATCACTCGTGTGTACAGGATCATCTTTCTGTCTTTTTTCACACTCTCATTTACGTCATTATGCATCATATCGAATTTCATTATCGTACAACATTCAACAATATCCGTGCAGACTCGATATTTCTATATTCAGAATAAAACGAACAATTCGACCGCGGTGTGCAGTTCAGAGAAGATTTTTTTTTTTTTTCTTCTTTTTTTTAATGGTGAAATTTGGCCTGCGACAATATTGATCCCTCACTTCCGGCTCTGTAATTTCTCGTATTCGTGGAAACTGATAGAGGCCCTGTGACATGAAAAAGAATTGATTGGAAAAACGGTTGTTTGTACGGTCAGGAATCGGTCTGGAAAACGAATTTTCATCGTCGAAAAATATGGTCGTAATTTTTTTTTTTTTTTTTTCCAAATTCGTTTCCCGTTATCGCAACCGAAATTTAGATACGAAACGGTTTTTTCGAGTCTGAATATTGGTCCCGATGTTTGGACAACGTTTTATCGAATACTGCAACAGATTATCCGTCCCTATCGAGCTAATTCGTTTTCCAGTACAAAAATAGTGGAAAATAAATTGAAAAAGAAAGAAAAAAAAAAAAAGAATATCAAGCGTTTAGGATTCGGGAACGTTTTTTTTTTTTTCCTTTTTTTGACGAATTTTGTGCGCAGCTTGGGCGAGGGCACTAGGCCGACACGAGGTCATACCAAGTCTGCGAGCATCAGTGCAGGTCACCGCTCCTCTAGTGGCGTACCTTCCAGCGACCACTCGCTTCTGGACACTCAACCACGCAACGTTCACAACTCCCTACTCGCAACAGCTGATCCTCTTAGACAGAGGTACAGGTTCCCCCATTATATCCACGTCGAATAGAACGTTCTTTCAAATGATTATTTATTTATTTATTTTTTTTTTCTTTTTTTTTTTTTCCATTTTTCTCTTCGTTCATATTGTCTTTCCTTTGTAATTTTATTCTAAATGGTTTCTCGTTCGTTATTTTTCAATTCCCACCCCTGGTCTTTTCAATTTACTATCGACCACTAACTCTCTTGGGATATCAGTTCTTTCGGATTTATGCTAAGCCCTCTCTCTCTCCCTCCGACACTTACACCAGCCCCCTGATCAACCCTCAAGCATCACGGATACAAACGTGACATTTGTCGGTTAGCTTCGTCTCGCAGGGCTCTACTCTTTTTTTTTTTTTTTTTTCTTTTTTTTTCGTACACTCTCAAATTTGAGTTTTGTCGATACTTATGCATTTAACGGACGATCAGGGTCTGATATGAATATTTACATAAAGTATTCACAATTCACGACTCTTCTCAATTCAAAGCAGTCACGCATAACTCTCGTTACTATTCGAAGAAGCATCGTCCACTTCATTCTTACTTTTTTCATCATTCATTTTACTTACCATAGTGACAGTTCTGGAAGTTGCAGATCATAATGTTTTTTTTTTCTGTTATTAACTTCATTTTTCGCAAAAAAAAATGTATTTTACATTGATCTGGTAAAAAAAAAAAAATTGATGAAATAAAACACCGAATGAATGGAATACTTTTTTGAGGGAAAAACAACGAGAGAGCTGATCTGCTATCAATGGTCACTTTTATTAGGAAAAGTCCTGGTTCATCGAAGCAAAATTATTTTTAGTTTGCATGGCATTTATTTTTCTCGTTTTTTTTTATTCGCTGTTTATTTTGTACCCCCCTTCTTCCGCTCTGATCCCGTAATTGTTAATTTTCTTCGCGTTCACACCCAAGAGCTTCACGGAAACGGCCACGTTCATTATCAGGGTTTTATTTTGTATTCAAGTTTTTCTATTTTGGTTTTCATTCAATTTTTATTTTCGTTTTTTTTTTTCTTATTTTTTAAATTTATTTTTAATCATGATAGGCCGATCATCGTCATTGAATCATGAAAATTCGACGCATTTATCATCGCATGCTCAACGGCTTTTATAGCTCTGTAACACTCGTAGACTTCTCTGTGCTTCAAATTGAACAAACGAATACGAAACTTTGATCGCAACGAAAAAAAAAACCAAAACAAAAAACTTTTAGCTACTAACTCTAATGTTTTGTGGTTTTGTTACCATCGAGGATTATTGAGCAACACGACGACTCGTGTCAAAAGTTATTCTCTTCGAGCTTCAGATAACTCTTGTGTCGAATGCTGCTCGAAATGATTTTTTTTCTTCTGCAAAAGTTGACAAAATTAATGATTATTTGGCTTCAATACTCCAGTTTTTAGGAGCGTTTTTTTCTTGCGATCACCGATATTTTTTTTTGTTGAGCTCAACCGTCTTCGAAGCAACATAAAAATGTCGAATTTTCGGCGATGCAAATTTTTTTTTCATCCTAGAATTTCGACCGTTTTATTTGGAATCCGGGGAAAGAAAAAAAAATTTGTATGAAAATATTCTGTTGAATTATTTTCAGGAAAACGCTCAGTTCGTGTCAAAAATTTCAATATTTTTGTGTTATCAAATCAGTAAAAAAAATTCTCGTTTGCACAGTTTGTTTTTGTCATTTTTAATCATTTCTAATAACAGTGTGACACAATTCCTGGGCGTTTTCGCTTCAAAAATTTGATAAAACTAGAAAAACATAGCACAATAGAGCGCTTTTGGTCGATTAACGTCGATCGTTTTTTGGGCACGTATAAGCATAGATTATTTTTATATCGCGGGAAAAATTTCCAAGCGTAGTTGCTACGTTCTTAGCTAAACATTTCGTTCGATGATTTAGAGGGATTTATTTTTATGGTTAAATAGTTACTTTTTTTAGAGTAATTTTGTATCGTTTTTTTTTTCTATTTTTTTTTTTGCTTATTCAATAAGGACTCGTTGGATATATATTCGATAAATGATGAATGATTTTTTTTGCATCAGCTTGGGTGTACCACCAAGCAATAGATTGGCAACGCCGACGACGCCAGCATTTCCCAGGAATGTTCCAAGCCGCAGTACGTTCCATTCTGGCCAAAACAGGGCACAGCGCAACCACGCTCAGGTACGTTGCGGTTTGTTGCATGAAATATTCACTAACACGGAGCGAGCATAAAAGGAGGAATTTAATATTTGAGTTTGAATGAAAAAAAAACTAAAATTCGGTACGGGCTGCCCATTGTTTATTCTCAATCTCTCATTCTTGGCCTTTTTTTTTCTTCTTCTGTTTCTCTACGAATCTTTCTGTATCTTAACTTTATTGAGAAACGTTATTTCGAATCTACAGCTGTTGCCAAAAGTATTGAGCGTCGTTACTCTTCGGTCTTATTTACAAAATCAATGTCGATTCAAAATCATATATTTTTTGGGGATCGTATCAGTCGTTCTATTTTCACGTGCACACTGAATAGTGGTAAAATTTTTTTTTGAATATAATACAATAAAATTGAATTTGATGAAGAATGATAAAAAAAAGTCCTCAATACTCTTGGTAAATGCTGTACAAAACGTTTCGATTATTCTCCTCTTATTCTCCCGTATCGGCGATGAGCCAAAAAAAAATCGCGTCTAAGTTGAATTGAACCGTGTTAAAAATTCCAGGGTCACACACACACGCAGGACACGAATGCGATAAGCCCGTTAGCGAGGCCATCCTTTTTCTCCAAACTTTCGTCGAGGTTCTCCAAACGGTGAGTTATAACGAAACGTGTCAATTTATCATTTCAAAATAGTTTCAAAGAAAAACATAAATGAACCATTGTTGCCGTTGATGTTTTTTTTTTTTTTTTTTTTTATTATTATTATTGATTAACCATGTAAGCGATAATCGTTAAATTTATCGGCATGCTTATTAAATTTTAACGTCATAGAATATGCCATTGTCGTATGTCAATCGTTATCCCATTCCAATTGTATGTGTTTTTTTTTCTTATTCCCGGATTAGTTATTTTAATGACTTTTATTTTTGCATACTAAATTATCGTAAATTGCTCAATCATGTTACGAAATCGTGATGTAATCTCGAATATTTCAACATCGAGATTAACCCGCATTCAATCCATTTCCGGTTCACAAATCCTGTCACTCCAAGACCTTCCTTTTTTCAAACTATCAAGGGGGCGGTCCTGATCGGGGCTTGTATCACTGCTGTTCTAATTTTTCCAATATCATAATCAAGCGTTCAATGTTCATTGGTTCTTCCAACGAATCATTCGATCGAGAAACTTTTTTTCACTCAGATCCTCGTGGGTGCTTGGATTTAAAAATATATTTCTCTAACCGCTTCCTTCATAACTCGTTAAAACTTTTCCACGTTCTCAAACAATAACCAACACAATCGTTTAGTATTGATAAAGATGATTAACAAATGAAAATGAACTTGACGCGACTATTCGTTACTTTTCATCGACGTACGAAAACGAAAGGACTGCCCTCAAGATCGTACATCGAGCTTGAGACCTACCGAGTGTGAAGCCCGCATGAGAATTTTTCCTCCCATACACGCTCCAAAGCCTCGTGATACGAAATTCAGATTTTGTCACAAACAAAACTAAAAAAAAAAAAAAAACAAACGAATCCCTTTTTCAAATAATCGATGATCGATCGAATCCCTGAAATCATACGTATAAATGTGGTGTACAATGAGAGCTTGAAAAAAGGGCAGCTTTATATATTTCGGGGGCATGTTTAGCGATACGATATTTATGCATGAAATGTGGTCAAATTTTTGTCTTATTTTGTTTTTTTGGTTTTATTTTTTTTTTATTTTCCACAAACAAAGTACAAATAAACAAACAAATGCATTTATCAACGTGCAATTATTCGTTCGATCGTAATTCTAAGGAATATATATGTATTCATATATATATATTCAAATTCTGAACGTTGTGTATGCATGCTATTTACGATGTTTATGTTTTAAGGATGCACAATGACTATGTAATTCTGGAAGGCCTTGTACTGATTATTATTATTATTATTATTATTATTATTTTATATTTATTTCCTATTAATTTGATACATTATCAGACTGAATTAAGAGAAACGGGTTTATTTTTTTAATGTATACGGAATTGCGATGAATTCGCTGTAAATCAGATGAGCTAGCAGCGACCATTATCAGTGAAAGCCATGTATGATATTATATATTTATATATATATATATGTATATGTATATGTATATTTATATATATATATATATATATATGAATATATATACTTATCTATGCAGCTTATGTTATGAAATATTTGCAATGTCATAGATTTACTACTATTTTAATTTTATCAGTTTTTTTTTTTTCCAACCTTTTCAATAAAATAAAAGTTCAAATGACATGAAATTGAGATAAAACGTTATCGCGCACGTCTATATTTGTCTATCTCTCTCTGTTTTCTCCCATGAGTATACCTGCTTGAAAAGCGTTATTTTTTTTTTTTTTTTTTTTAATCATTCCCTTACGTTTTTTGTTTCTATATACGTAAAGTAGTGGTTTATTTCTGGTTGGTTCTTTTTTGTTCCATTGTACGGGCACTCGCGAAAGTTTTGTTACCGGAAATGGAAGAATTGGTGTTTAGATTGTCTCGTCGGTGAAAAGGAATTCCATCACGTTTCGTTCTGAATAATATATTTTTCAATTCTATAGCTTGATGATTTTGTTTAAATGAATTTTTTTTTTATAACAGTTCTTTCGTACTCTGTTTGAAATCTGTGGAATTTAAACGTCGAAAAGTACAGAATGACTCACGCGTTTTCACATCGATCGTAAAACTTTTGAATTTGAATTATAAACTCGTGTCTCGTTGAATACATCTTCGATTTCTGTTGAAAAAAAAATGGACCACTCGAGTAAACACGGATAAAAAGTTTGTCAAGTATCATTATTGGAAGCATCGTTCATAGGGAGTATAATTTTTAGGTTTTTTTTTTTCCTTTCTTTCCTTCATTATTTCTCTTGTTATTTTAATTATTTTGATTTCGTCACTCAATGGTAATCGTAAATCATTGTTTTTGCGAAGCGATTTTAACAAATTTCCAGTAGCGGCGATTCTACTTTACGAAATAAAAATAAAAACCAAAGAAAATGGTATCAGTCCACTTGCAATTTGCGATCTATTTGAGCGATAGAAACATAGATAGAGAGAGAGAGAGAGAGAGGAAGGAAGTCAATAAAAAAGGAACAAATGAGAAAGTGTGAAAGAAGAGCGTGAGTGAAAGAAGTAGAAAATAAAAAAAAATAAAAAAGTAGCACAGGTCAACCTCGCATACTCATTGTGCATCCTTCTATTCCGAGGAAAAAAAAAAAATCAAATAAAATGTTAACACAGCGAGGCGTTAATATATACGAATATACATACATAAATCTTGAAAAGTTTGTTATTTTGTATGGGATTTAGTTTATTTGTTGGATACTTCGAGCGAGAGAGAAAAAGAGAGAGAAAGGAAGTGAGTGAGAGAGAAAGAGAGAAAAAAAAAGCGTGGATGACATGCTCGTATTTAGAATAAACGGTTGCAAGCTCTCACAGCGTCACGGTGTGGTCGAGTGTCCGGCATGTGTATATAAATATATGAATAATTGAACGAATAAATGAATCTATATATATATATATATATAAATATATATATATACACATAAAGTGCATATGAAAGAGCCGCAAAAGAGCCACAGAATAACGAGAGTCATCGATGTCTCGAGCCTACCGGAAGAGAAACCAGAACTAGAGCGAGTTTATTATATTATTTTTTGTCTTTCACGAAATGGTCACTGTACTCTCATCAGTCAATAAACAAAAATCATCCGATTATAAACGAGCCGAGGAATCCTTATTTTCCGGTTTTTGTCAATGAAAAGAATTAAAAAAAAAAAAAAAGTAGAATCTCGGTAATCGTGTTTCCTACGGTCAGACTGCCTACACAGCATAGCCATTGTTGCATCAATGAATTATCTTTTGTTATTTCGATATTTTATTTGTTCTTTTTTGTTCCTTTAATTTTCCTGTTTTTTTTTTGGCAATTGTTTTTCTTTCTGTTTTTTAATACTTTTTTTTTTTATTGTTACTTTTTTTTTTGTTTTTATCGAACTTTTCTCGTTTGAGAGCAAACCAATTAAATCGGTATATATTTACTCTATGCTGCAGGACTTGAACCAAGTAGATTGGCTTCGTCTCAAGTTCCACGATGGCCAAGGCCATAGAGACGCGAGTCGCGGTAAACAACAATACACGATGCGCGCTGGCTATGTGTGGAGCGTTAACGCAGCTAAGACACCTTTCCCCCATGCCCCCTGCCCCCGCCCCGTGCCACCTGGCGAAAAAAAAACTCACAACCCCCGACCTTCGAAAACACACCTAGAAACACTTAATAATGATGATAATAATAATAATAATAATAATAATAATCATTATAATAATGGTATTGATAACGATAACAACATTAAATAATAAATAACATTAATTTTAATCGAAAAAGAAAAGACGTAAAAAAAGTTTAAGAAAAACGAAAAACTAGAAAACTTCGAAAAGTGCAACAATTTTGTGTGTTATAATCCCGACGCTCAATAAATTTTGTGATGCACCGAGAGAAAGAACGTGAAGGGGAGTGAAAGAGAACACAAAAGTAGATCGAACGATCATATAGATTAACAAAAAAGAACGAAAGAAAGAAAGAACAAAAAAAAGGAGGAGAAAAGACAATTTTGGCTCCGTTATTCTGTGGTGCGAGTGTGCTTGAGAGTAGAGACTTCTTTTTCTATGGTTTTTTTTCTTCTCTTGTTTTTTGGATTTTGTGTTTTTATTTTATTTTATTTTTTCTCTCAATGACTTTTGTATGTTTGACATTCATGAAAGTTACGAGGCATATATATGTAATATACAAGAACACATAGAAGCACATACCAAGTTGTGTGTATGCTATTAATTACGATTTAATCGATACATATAGTTACATATGTCTTTATAATATATTTCGATATTCGGACACCTATATGCACGTGTATGTATCGATTGATATCGAGTAATTGATATACATATATATATATATATATATTAAAATACATCTATATATAATATATATATATATTCAAAATTAATGTCTTCCTGATAATGATATACAGGAGGAGGGTCGCCTTACGCACTTTAGACAATAGCACACTAAATTCTGTGCCTTTCCTCTTTTCTATACCGCCATCAAACAATCTCTCCGATATCCCTGCCTATATTTTTGTCCGCTTCGAACATACTACCCATGCAATTTTACACGAATCTGCAAAAAGAAAGATAAAATAACGTTTCATCCATCCTCCCTCCCCCCCCCCAACCCCTAAGCTCCACCGCCCTATCTCTCTCTTCTCCCTTGTTGCCAAGACCTCTAATCATATATTTGTAGTTTATTACTCCGACCTTTTATCTCGTCGAGAACGATCGAATAAATGTTTCCTCGTTAGAACGTCTCGACTATGTACAATCTTGATAACATTTTGGATATGGAATCCGTCCCTTATTTTGGCAATCGGCTTTATCGTTTAGAAACAGCTCTTCATTCTTCCTCGCTACATTTTATTCGTTTAAAAATATTTTTGTTTTTATTTTTTGTTTTCTCATCATTTCATCTACATTTTTCATGTATTATCGTACGCGTCCCTGAGGAGACAAAAAAAATGTATATTAATCCGTAGACTCCAAAGCTTCGATTATGAATTCAATTCACGCAGGTGGCAGCTCGTCCGTAAGCAATCAAGCTATCGAGTTTCCCGTCGCTTTTACAACTCACGAACGTAGGATATTTTTTTTTTTAACGAAAATTAGGCAAATTTTTTTCGTTTTTAATTTCTCTCGCTATTGTACTTTTTTGTAATCGATTTTTTGATATTTTTTTTTTTTTTTTCTTTATCGGATCACTCAATCGGGCTCATTTTTGAAAATTATTAATTCGGATTTAGAATCGACCTTGCGCGACAAGTAATTATTCCAATTTTCGTCTTGAAATATCTCATCAATGCAGATTTTGACTCGCTCAATTATATCGATCCAGAGATTTTGCAACGAAATTCTTGTGTATACATTGATATTGGTGGATATGAAAATATTTTCATTTCAGTATTTTCAAACAAATTGTAAATGAATTCCAAACGATCAAGTTATTGACGAGCTTTTTGAATAACGAAAAAAAAAAAAAAAAAAAAAAAAAAACAAAGTGATACGAAAATTAGATACGAAAAACAAAATGAAATGTGACTGAAACAGTTAAATAAATAAAACATAATAATCCGTGCATTGACAGGTTTTCTAAGTGAAAGGTGAAGCATCGCCTTGTTTACCCCGAGACGAAATGAGACCAATCGACAAACTGGATATCTCACGCAACGGCAATCTTGCCAAAGTGGCTGCATAAATTAACGAGATCCTAAGCAAAATAAACGAAAAAAAAAAACAAAAAAAAAAAACAAACAAGCAAACAAACAAACTACAAAAATCGTCAGACACACATTTATAATGAGAATATCATTTTTTTTATTATTTTATTTTCTTTCTTCTCACAATCATGTAGTATTTAATTTATGTAGAAAAAAAAAAAAGATGAAGTGAAAAAAGACGTGCACTCGACTGGTCGTTAAGCAATATGTATTAACCGAAACATATATGGAAGAAAACATACGACTTGAATGTTGAGACTCGCGATCTAATAATCCAACTCATATACGATTAATCATCAATTTCGCGCTTCTCACAATCAGTGTGTGTGCGTATGTGTGAAAAATAATTAATTTACTCTTCTTATTATTTCTTTTCACGATTAATACCATTCGAAAATCAAAAATTCGTATCTTCCGTTTTTTTTCTTTTCTTTTCTATATTCGACTGTGATGTAGATTGTTTGTACATTTTTCATTGATTCGTTTCTTCACTTTGTTATTTTGCAATAGATATCTATCGATATTCATTAATATTTCATTTTTTATTTTTTTTTTTTTCGAAATCGAAACGAAATCAAACTTGAATTTGTTGTTTTTTTCATAAATTTTCAAAAACGAGTACAAATTTCTTCGACAATGTCGATCGAAAGTCTGCTTCGCACGGATTTATACTTCGATAGAGAAAAATATTGAAAAATGTCCATGTAAAATTTTACTTTACGAATTATTTTGACGTGTAGCTCTTACAGAATATATCATTTTTTTCAAACACATACGAAACATCGTCCCTTCATGTTTATTTCTTTCTTCACGACGCGCATCATCATTTTTTCTTATCGTTTTTCCTTCTTTTTATTTTATTTCTTACGAATAACTTCACGCCAGAAGATAACGTGGATTATACAGCAACATCCGAATATTCTATTAGGATGTCCATTCAACTTTTCTTCTTCAATTGCACTTTTAAACTGCGTTTTTTTTTTTCTGCATTATTTTTTCTTATTCTAATAACCGATAAGAGATTGCGTATAGGTATTAAAGAATTTAGGGAAACTTGAGAGTTCGAATATCACAACACGAGTTTCGCTGTTTCATTACGATTTTCTTGATCGTTCTCTCTTTTTCTCTTTTATTTTTCGATCGCCTCGAAAGGGGTGGTTGGGAGAGGGGGGGGGGGGGGCTGGAGAATCATAGAAATGAGAAGAAAATAAAAGCAGAAAATGAATTATCCCAATGACTGATATTAACGGCATATCAAATTGGAACAACAAATTCTCAGGGGATCTGACGCCTATTTGACCGTGTTTGTAGAATGATCTTTTTCATTCACATTCCTCTTCTATAGTACTCTCATTTTTTTTTTTTTTTTTTTTTTTCCCGTACGAACACAAAGAACTATTTTTATCTTGGGATTTTTTAAGTCGTTGTGCAAAAATAATTGAAACGAAAGCAAAACGATATGAAAATGAAAACGTTTTATCGAGATCGGCCGAGTTTTATGGGGGAATTGATAATGAGATGGCGAATAAATCTCAATGTACATCGTTTCCAATATCCTTGTTTATAAAATAGCATGGCAGAGGAATGAGACGCGATCCGAGAGCGATTAAAAAAAAAAAAAAGAGAAAGAAAAGAACCAGGAGAGAGAGAGAGAGAGTGAGAGTGAGAGTGAGAGAGAATGAGAATAATCGAAAGCTCGATTGATAACGAGAAAGCGCCTACCGTGAACAAATTTAGAGAGCAAAAAAAGAAAATTCAACAAAATAAATCAATAAGAATAAATAATACCATCGTCTGTAACTTGTTAGTCGACCGAACAGACGATTAGTTGTCGAAATTAGTAATTACGCTTCTTTTTAACTGGAAGCTTATTACATCTTCGCTGAGAGATTCTCCGTTTCGATACCGATCGATAAATATATTTTCTTTTGTTGTTTTTCGCTTCAAAATATCCGAAAAAAAAAAGAAACCAATGTTTTCAATGTTTTTCAACATTCTTTTTCTTTTTTCCATTTTTTATGATTTTTTTTTTTTTTTTTTTTTTTTTTCTTTTAATGAACCGGTAGCATGATTTATCAGATGCTGGTCATATTTTACTGTAATCAAAGTGCATGAATGATTGTAGAAACAAAAGAGAAACAAAAAATATTTGTAAACCGATGATAGACGAACAAAAAAAGAAAGAAAGAAAAAAGAAATGCCTAAGGCCATCCGGTAGATCGATGTGCGTAACAAGTGAGAGAGAGAGAGAGAGAGAGAGATATGGAGAGAAAGAGATATTAAATAATTTAGAACAGTATATATATATTATATATAAAAATAACGAATAGAAAACGTTTATATCAATGGTATATAAATACGAACATTAATATACCTGTATACGAGTTGTTACTTTTTTCTGCTCTCCAATGTTGAGTGCCTTTAGAAAATTTCAATATAAAATATCCAATTGTTTTATTCACTCGTGGTTCGCCCTCATTTTCTCATTTCTTCGAAGAACACACGCGTTAATAAATATGTGTATGTATATATAAATACACACAGGCATAAATTTGTGTGTGTATATGTGTGTATGTGTGTATCGAGAGCAATTAGTTAAAGATGAAATAAAATAGGAAAAAAGAACACACGCTTAGAAAATGATTTAAAACAAATATTAAGGTCTCATATGGAGAGCAGTAAATAAGCAACGAAAAATTTTGCAGGATAGAATTATTATTTAATAATTTTAAGAAGCAATAATAGTAATAATTTCATAATAATAAATATTTTAAAACTGTCTTGTACATGTTGTACCGATTTTATTTCCGGAAACCTATTCATACGCATATTGAGAATCGAGAGAGTGAGAAAAAGAGAGAGAGAGAGAGATAGAAAAGGAAAAAAAGAGTGCAGTGACCGTTTCGTTATTGTATCAAAATAACAGAGAATCGAGAGAATTTTTTTTTCTTTTAGTTCTTTTTTTTTTCTATACATATATATATATTTATATTTATACACAAAAAGCTATTTCGTGACCGTAATGCATGTAACTATTTGTTTTGCAATGGCGATGTTCTAAACTATTATAGCTATTTTTATAACAGTCTCGTTATTCTGTTCTTTTTTTTTTTTTTTTACATTTATATTTTATATACAATTATTTATACATATATATATATATACGTTTAAATGTACAAGTGAAACGCCGACGCGATCGTATGTCTACGTACGTCTAATGAGTTTAATATATAACACGCATACACATCCGCAATATTCATACGGTGGACGTTACTCTCATGTTTTACTTACTCGCTTTTGGTGCCCTTGCACATCTCGTGAGTGATAATAAACGAATAATCATCAAATATAAATAATAAATGAAGTATAAATATGAGAATAAAAAGTGTTGTGTAAACTTACGATTAATCAAATTATTGTCATTGTTTAATTAGTCTTTAACACTATCAATTACGCGTCTAATTGAAACATGCTAACGACGATATTTATACACAGAGTTCTTAATCGCTTCGACAATACAATATTGAGAAAAAAAAAAAAAAACTCACGTATGGATATGCAATGGGTATCAACATCGTTGAGCCAAAGACAAAAAATGAAAGAAAGATTGGAAAAAAAAGAAAAAAAAAAAAATACGAGGAGAATTATATCTAGCTGAACTCTCATTCATTTATCGAGTTTAGTGTTTGTTAGCAATTGCCTTTGTTTTGTTATTTCAGCCCCATGGATCCCTCCGTACCTCCCAAGCACCCAGTAGTGAGGTACGTTGCTGCATACCATTTTTACCACGAAAACCATTATATTTTAAGTTTTTTGTTATTTTTCTTTTCAAAATTGTTTTTTTTTTTATTCTCTATATTTCACTCCATAATGATCGAGGCTGCCGAATATTCGTTCCAATATTATTATATCTTTTTCCACATATTGCCACGTTTTTTACTCCAAAAATGTGTGAAACTTGATTTTTTTTTGTTTACGACACATACGCTACGAGCAATTGCGCATGTTTCTTACCCCACTCGATAAATCACATTGCCTTTTTTGTCATATTCTTTATTTTGTTCATTTCTCTAATCCATAATGCAATTTTGTCCTGCCCCGCACCAAAAGATTCAAATTTCCTCGACCTTAAAAAATTCTCGGTCAATTATCTATCGACGTTATCGAACAAATAACAACATTGCTTATTTGTTTCATTATACTTTTATATATATATACATACATATACATATATATATATATATGTCTCTCATTTGCACGAATCGTTGAGGAATGCAAAATTAATGCATCATGAAATTGTCGGATAAAGAAATATCGATACTCGAATACATTTACACATTTATTTATAAATCGATGTATATTAACTCTTAACAAAATCACTTCATTACACATTGGCATCGCTCACTCGTTGTTGATAAACACCCTCGAAGATGAATTCATTTTGTTCCCCCCTTCGATAATAAACACACCATTAGATGCAATTGAGATTCTTCGGGAGCTGCGAATTTTTGCATGACGAGCATGCCTCATTGAAAAAAAGAAACAAAGTGCATCGAACTCGTTCGTCACAATTTTATTATATTAATTAATAGCAGAAAAAAAAAATAAATAAATAAAAATCAGTATCTTATCACGAAGGATCTTATTAATTTTTTTAACTATTCATCCATCGTCGAAAAAGAACAGACTTATGATATTTTTTTGTTACAGTGGTGCGACCACTAACGACGAACAAGTAAAGCCCCGTAGCTTGCGCTTTACATGGAGCATGAGGACTACCAGCAGTCGAGATCCCAACGAGATAATGTCCGAAATACGAAAGGTAGTAAAAAATTAAAATTCGTCGAAAACGAACATGAATGTAGCATAGAAAAAATGAAATAATTTTATTGAGAAAAAAAAAAAAAATTAGTGCTTGAAAGAAGAAAACACGTGACTAATCGAACCCCATAACAATTGTGAAACTCGATTCTTCATTTTTGCGTAAATGATGAAATTATTGCAGATGAATTGGATCAATGTCAAAAAGAGTATTGATTCATTTGATAATATTGGAAAAACTCATTATTTTAAGTTAAAACGTATATAAATTCGAATTTTTAAATAAATTTTAATGAACGTCAATAGAATAATTTTGAAATATCGATTATGATAAAAATGATAATACTGTTTTTATTTTTCTCAAATCGGCAGGTTCTCGATGCAAACAAGTGTCAATATGAGCAAAGAGAGAGATTTCTATTGCTGTGTTCGCACGGGGATGCAGCAACCGACAGTCAGGTACAATGGGAGATAGAAGTATGCAAACTGCCACGTTTATCATTGAACGGTGTACGCTTCAAACGGATTTTGGGCACGTCAATAGGCTTCAAGAATATCGCGAGTAAAATCGCAAACGAGCTCAAGCTGTGACTGCCGGCTTCCGGCACCCTGGCCAATCAAGTAAACCCATAACCCCCACGTGATCTTTCTCAATCAGTGGCGAACTCTGAGGAATTTTATTCGTGCTTAGTCTGGGACTCGGATTCCGAATCTGACACTCGTGAAATATTCGTATAGCGGAATCAATAATGGAACGTAATATACACACGACACACAATGAAAAAAATTAATCAATCAGCAGCAACAACAACAACACGAAGAGAGAAGCAACGTGGAGAGAGAGAAAGAAACGATCATGAAAAGGGAATGAAAGTTGAAACTAGCTTTCCTCAAGTTGCCGCGACGAGGCTCTCCGAGGATCCAGGTTTATTGGCATCGATTCGTCGCTTCCCAGCCGTCGTCGAGACAAAAGCAGCAAAGAAACAACCGACTGTTTCCTAAGATAAGCTCGTCGCGGTATTCCTCGAAGAAAGAGAAATCGAAAAAAAATATAATAAAACAGAACGATTGAAGGAAGAAGCTCATGTTCGAGCAAATGCGTTGTGTTGAGTAAATAAAAAATGTAGGATGAAACCGAATGACGATTATGACCGAGGAACAGTTCGAAAAAAAGACGACAACTATGGGAGAGATTCGAGCTGATGTTGCAACGAGATTTTCGATCGGTCCTCAAGCGTTGAAACAAGACATAAACACAAGAAGAAACTATTTCATCTACATTTAAAAACATGTAAAAAAAAAAAAACTATCGAATTACGGGATCAGGGTTCACAGTTCGTAGCAGTATTATTCGCTTGACGTTTTTACTTCTATAAAAACAACAACAACAGCAAACAGAAATGAAAATGATAGTGGCAAGTGACCGAGAACGGTAAACACCTATTTCCCTCTAATCTTGCTCTCTTTCAACCATTCTCTCTCTCTCTCTCTCTTTCTCCCTCTTTCTCTCTCTCTCTCTCTCAATCCCAATCTGTCTTTTGATATCTCAACTAACATTTTGAACTAAACTGTCAGATTGAGTTGAGCGATTGATCGTAAAAATGTGACACAAGACTTTTAACCGCTGTCGCTGGGTTCGTAAGTCATTCGTAATCCTTCGTGATTTATTTTCATTGTTCCAAGCTCTAAACAAGAGACAAAAATCATGCCAGCAACGATGAAACCCGTGATACGAGCTTGACCGAATTTTTTTTTTTCTCTTTCATTATTCAAACAAGTTCGTTTGTAATTTTATTCTGTTCATTATGCACACGAAATAAGCAACACCAATACACAAACACGCATTAAGTTCGCAAGTGTCAATTGTCATGAATTAATTAGTGAATTGAATCAGTGAATAATAACGATGATTCTTACGATTACTATTTTTTTTTTTTTTTTTTTAATTCAATAACAAACCATTAGTGTGTCAGCGAACGCGAGAACCCAGGAAAAAAACCTTCGAAATGCTGAATGGAGTTGGTGAGAAGGACAAAAAAAAAAGCTGCAACGAGGAAACGAACTTTCTACTCGATATTCCCGTGCGCATAGTAAATACTAATCCAAAATTTATCACGATAAAAATGAACTGCGAATGATATGCGAGATAATTGAATAAAAATAACAAGAGAAGAAAAATCTTCGAAAAATGCCAAGATCTGCTATTTATACTGCGGATATTTAAGGATTGAAAACCCAAACGAAAAAAAAAAAAAAAAAAAAAAAATTAATAATAATAAATGTAGGTCTCGTAATTGGCTGTATCGTAACCTCCTTATCCTTTCATCGGCAAGACGCATACTTGTTATTACTCGACTACGGACTCTCGAAAAAACTATAAATTTTCAGAAAACAAATTTAAAAAAATAAATGAAATTACGATGGAGATAAAAGATTCATTGAAAAAAAAAAATGCAGGTACGGGAGAGAATATATTAAAAAAAAAAAATATCTAGTGTTTGTAGTGACGAATTGCAGGCTAGAATCGCGTTGTATATAATATTATAATAAAGGTACTAAAAGTTGAAAAGTAAAAAAAAAAAAAGAACAGAACAAAACAAAAAATAAGTACGAGCCTCGAAAGAATGCAGTCGCACGTGCACCACAATGGAACAGCGGAGACTACGAACAGAAAAAGAATCAACAAAACAAACAAACAAGCAAAACAACAGGAAGATCACAAAAACGTTTTATATTTGCCTAATATTAATGAGGATGAAGATGAGATTAAACAAAAAACAAAAAAAAAACACAAATGAGGAGAAAAAAAACTATGTTTAAATACATTAGGCAATGACTAATTTATTTACAAGCTACACAAACGCGTTGATTTTTTCACATTTCTATAATCTTGCTACGATCAATGCCGAGCAAATTTCTCAAGTGTACGACTGAAGAAAATTGAAAACAAAAAAAAACAAAAATAAAACTAAAAAGAAAAATAGAAGAGATGAAGGAGAAAAAATTGACGTGTACGCGTTTCGTCGGTACAGAGCGCTGGGAATCGATAAACGACTGATAGAAACTAAGTATAATCGACGATAGCTGTCTCTCAGTTTAAAAAAAAAAAAAAAAAAAAATCTATGAAAAAATAAGTCTCGTGTTGAAAGAATCCGGAAACCATGCGAAAAAAGACGCGAGACGACGATAATTCCGAAGAAAAATGTGCAAAACGGGAAAAAAAAAAAAAACGAAACACAAAGAAAAAAACACGCAGAACGAGTGTATAAATATAAATATATATGTTTGTATGTGCATTTTTACATGCATATGCGCACATGAACATCTATACATGCACGCACGCACGTAAATAGAAACGAGCAGTGGCATCGGGACTTATTTTCCTTGGATGTGACAATGTGTATAGTTCCAAAAGAAAAACAAAACTCTCAGATTAATCCTAATATTAAGTTCTCGAATTTGAGATGAAAAATGTACAATAGGAAAACGTTTTAACAAACGCATCAATTTCGAAAAAAAAAAAAAAAATTTACGAAGAAGGAGAAGCGAGAGAAACACCCATGTTGATATACAGATAATAATTTTATGCTCATTGATAAAGAAACGAAGAAAAAAATGAACTTGATAAAAAAAAAAGTTAAACGAATCATTATCATTAGAATATCCGGTGATAATACGTCACTGACGAATGGAAATAGAGAAGAAAGAAACACGAGATGAAAGCAGGCACGAAAAAAAAAGAAACGATGAACAAAAAAAAACATTTTATTTCCATTAATTGTTCGCATATATTGTCATTTATGGTAACGATACACGAGATACATGGACAATTTCGGGATTGACGCGACAGGTCCGAAAAAAAAAACAAACAAACAGCAGCAACTACAACAAAACGAAATAATGTCGAAAAGTGTCGATGCCGTCGTGCCAATCAGAGGCGACCATAGATATACATATATGTATACTAAATAATCGTAATTATTATGATTATCATTATAATTATTATAATTATTATTATTAGTGTTACGAGATAAGAACCCTTGTAGCATTAATTATGAATCCTCAAAACACAGTCACACGAGAAGAAAATGAAGAAGAAAAAACAATCTCCCATAAAACACACGAACGTACACGAAAAAAAGAGAAAAAAAAACACGTTAGATAAATGATAATTATCTGATTATAAAAATATACATACTCCTCCCCTCCCCATCCTGCGATTGCTTGCTTCGAAAAAATTAATGTATAAAAAGAACTATCAATACTTGAATGAAGAACGAAAAATCGTATGGAATGTTAAGGGTCACTCATTACTCGTAGTATGTTGAAAACAAAAACAAAAAAGATGGAGGCGAAGAGGACGGATGATTTTTTTTTTCTCGACGTTTTCGAACGGGCAATGATGAGCCCTCTCGCGAACTTTCGGCATTGTAAGTAGAAATTTGTGCCGTTGTTCGCACCGAGAAGAAGAAAAAAGAAATCGTTTGAAAAGAAAAGAAAAAAAAAACAAACAAATGACATCCTAAATCGGCTGTTAAACAAACAACCGAAATTTTATTATTCAAGATTTTGCGATTAAAAACGAATCGCCCATAAGCGCGTATATCAACCAACACAAACACAAACACATACGCACCTCAGTCTCTGTAGATAAGTACATACAGCTTTGCTAAGTGTTTTCTGGTGATCGGTATCTAGCCAAAATGTAGCAGAACAAAAAAAATGAAAAAGAAACGTTTATAATAAAATGGTAACACGTATTGTTTTCTAATCGTGACTCCTGTTCGGTGTGTCATATTTTACGAATTTTGACGCGTTCTCTTTCCGTAGTGCTGGCGCAGCTCCTACTTTCAACCGAGATCGAACTCATCCAGGTAAGATTACTGGATTATTTTAACTTAACAAAATTTATCATTAGTTTAACGTTGTTGCAAAATAAAGTCAAAAAGCTTTCTTCGTGGCGTAACATTGTTCTATATCGTGACGTCACAATATCAGTGACTACACTCTCGGCAGTTGAATAATGGCCGCCGGCGTTTATAATTTTTCGGTTTTCGAAGGTATATACATCGGATTAGAATCTTATTTTTTCTCCAGTACACTGCATAAATAAAGCGCTGTGCAATCCGATTGAGCGGATATCAAAGTATAACCTATAGCGAGGGAATAAATTTGAGAAATTTCGGAAACAATTCTTTGGGGAAGAAATAACACCGAACTAGGGATAACGACGTGGGAGAGGTTAATATTTGATTCGATGGCAATCGTCGTTTTCGTCGCCATGAGATTATTAGCCTTCATGACCTTCGTGTTTGCCGCGCAGAGTATATTCCGATAGCAGCGACGCCAGTGGCTGGTTTCGTAAAGATACTCGAGGCTCGTTTATTTTCTAGTACAAACTTTTGCAAGAAATTCCTCATTCTAAAAGAAAAAAAAATACAATTGAATGTTCCCAACGATGTTAATCCACAATTTATTGTATCATTATTTAATTACAGAATCGGCCTAGCATGCCTTTTAGCTTGAAAAATCTGATTTTTATTATTTGATTCACAAGAACAATTAAAGTAGCATGGACAATACATTTTTTTTCTCGTATTTCCAAGCAATTCTGTGCAAATAATATTTTGTTACGTTGTAATTTTTGAGGGAATCTTAAAACTCGAGTGAACACAGGAATTGTTCCTTTTTAGCCGTCGAAGTAAACAGTCATCAAATTCATAGCATATCTGTTGGTTGTAGCAGCGATTACAGCGCAGAAGGTATGGTCGGCGATGAAGCGCGTGAGGTTATTCACAGGCTCTGTAGCAAGAAGTGGCGCTGGAATGAGAAACAAAAAAAAATTATTTTTGAAAAAAATCGATACTCAAGTACGAGACACCATAATTTGACTCGGAAATCGTGTTCGCTCGTGCAAATTATATAGTGATGAATTTATTTTCAAGCTCACTGATATATCTAGAAGTGTAATCTGTTAGGAATCGAATAAAAAAATAAAAAAAATTGTATTTAAGGTTGTGGATATTGGTAATTCTTACCATTCTCCGGTATTGATGAAGTCTCGAAATCTTCATTGGCACTTGCTGCGAAATGTACAAAAAAACAGTGAATTAAAAACCTCGATTTATCGGCAATAAATACAAAAAATTCTTACCTATTGCTGATGCAGCCGCGACTCCTTCCTCAGTGACACGCACCACATTGTCTTGTACGAATTCGGTTATATATCCAGTCAAATTAGCGATTACACCACTGAAGTTTGCTGTGCTCGGAGCGAACAAATCACCGAGTTCCATCTGATGGAGAAAATATTTTTTAAATGTATTCAAAAAAATTTTCGTATTGTATAAATCGCAGAGAATAAGAATGCGTGTGACAAAAAAATAATTTCGATTTTATAGCGCAGTGTACTTACTTGGGTTAATAGATCTTTCAAATCACTACTGCTTGCAAAATCAAATCTCGGCAATTGAATGTGAATCTCTTCCAATTTTCCGTCACCAAACAAATTTCGAGACAAGATTTCGTGGAAGTTTGTTCTGAAATTGACAAGGTCTCTCTCTTTCGGAAGTACAATGAACATGCTGACATTGTGGGCGTGATCCAATTTATTCTATGACCAAAAACGCGTAAAGATATAATTTTTTATGTTATCGAACTGAGACATCTCGCGTTCGTTGATCTTTTTTTTTTTGACTCTTGTAACTGTTGAAATATTCACAAAATTTGATTTCGGGTAAACGAAAATTGAATTATTTCATTGTGCTATGAATATAAAATTATACATGAATTTTGGAGATTAAAAAAATTCTTTCAAAAGACACATAATTATGTTCACTAATTTTCACAAATTAATATACACCTCGAATGGCAGTTCAACAAAGGTGGCCTCTGGAAAGTCTCCGTAACGAAAATGTCCTGAAATACTCATGGTAGGCAGTTGCTTTTCTGTTCCATTGCTAGAGTAAAACGTACGATTTTGAGTTTTCGAAATGTTGAATTTATTCATCCATGTGCCATTGAAAGACACAGTGTTCTTCAGCAAGACAACCCATTTATCGGTAATATTTTCTGTTTCAAGAAAAAATCATTAGTTGAGTCTTTTTTTCCCGATTTATTGGAAATGGACAATAAAAAAAAAAAAATGTATTAAAATTCAAACTGTTGTTCGTCCGCGAATTCATGACATTGTTCGTTTCCATTGTTTTCTCGAAACTGACATTTTGCACCACCAAACGGAAAGTTCGCTCAACTAGATCGATGAATTCAGGGCGCAACTGAACTGTTGAAGCAGCGAAAAATCTGTTGGTTACGCGGAGCCCGGCGTAGTTCTGGAATAAATTTTTTCGTCAAGTCTTTGTTCCTCATCTTCAGTAAAGACTTCCGATCATTTTAATGTTTGAGAATATTCAATAAATGGATCGAAACTCACAGCGAGATCATCGACGAGTTTCTGGGATCCAATTTTTCTTAAATCTTTGTCGTACACCGGACGTGATAATATCCATTTCAGATCGGTTTTGAGTTTTCCCCCCGCTGCGTATGATTGCACAGACAAAGCCAGAAAAATACCAATTGGAGAAACAGCGAATCCGAGCGAATCTATTTGAACCAATTCCTACGTCACCAACAACTATTATTTTATTTCGATATTTCATATTTTCGATGGTATCTGTCAAAATATTTCGTGGCAAGTTATTCGCATGTATTTGGCAAACGTCCAACCGTCGAACCCGTCAGCCGTCTTATCCATTTTACTATTTTACACACTAGACTTTCTATATAAAAATAAAAAATCTCTGGTATTTTGGCTGTTCGAAAAATTTTACGTCGTCACAAACCACCCGCATTGTACATCATTCTTGGATTGAAAACAAAGGAAGCTAGCGCGAGTCTTGCTGCACTGTTATTCGCTCTGTGCACACCCATACACACTCACCAAAGCGAGAAAGTGTAGTCGTGTATATGCATACTGGTGGCGACGCCAACAGCCGGGAAAGGCATTTTTTCTCGAAAAAACGTATGTATGTACACGACTACACATTCATGTGGCACATTCCCTATACCTGGGAGATAGCCATAAAGGATAAGAAGAAGAAGAAGAAGAAGACTACACATTCTCACTCCGGTGACAGTGTTATGCACGGTCCCAATATGCTTGAATATGATAGTTTTTAGAGTTTTATGGTTATGTACCTTGATCAAACGGCGCGTGAACAGATATAAGCCATTACTCGTGGATGCCTGAGCGGTTCTTAGTTCCGCTGGTGTCGCAGGATATTTTTCATACCGAGTCGGATTCAATGATTGAGCAGCGATTGATACGGAGAGCAGGGTCAACATTCCCAGTAAATTAACTGCGAACATTTTTTTTTCATTCCGTAAGATTATTAAACAAATACATTGACTAAAAATAATGTTATTTATTTATTATTTTTATAATTTTTTTTAAATGTATTATTTATAATTAAAAAAAAATAAATAAATTGATATTGATTCTGCGAAATTGGCAACATTTTTTAAACCAGGTTTATTGTCCACTCACGGAAATGCATTTTCGGCGTTCGGCAGAAGTCGCAGATGAACGGAACGATAAATTAGCGAAATAAACGCTTCTCACGGTCAGAAGATTCTTGAGTTGAGCTTCGAGGAGCGAGGAGAGAAATAATGCTAAAATGAAAAAAATGTTCGCTCTTAAGTATAGTTGAGCATAGCATCAATGCGAATAGCAAAAATTTCGAAATGTCGATAAGAAAATAAAATAAAGTTGTGCACAAGAAATAAACGAATGCGAGTTAATTAACGTTGAAATTCTTCAAATAATTACAATTGTTATAACAATGATAAACGAACTTTTAAACAATACTCACCATTTATCAGAAGTTTCGTGAGAGAATGCTGAAACTGATGTGACACTGAAATGTAGAAAAAATCGTTCTTTTTATATTCAAATCGTCGCAGCGTAAGATATGAAAACTGAATAGAAAAATGGAGGAAATATTGCTCTGACTATAATCATCATATTAATTTACGTCATTGTAACACCTGTGATCCAAAAATAATTATGAAGGTATGATAAAATATTCAACGAGTGTTCGATCTCTATTTTTTTTTTCATATAAATGAATAAATGATAAAAGTTTATCACTATTCCAAGTAAAAGATATTTGATCAGTTTGATGTTCGAAAAGTTCACTCGTGGGTATGAAATTGAAAAACGCTCACAAGAGTTCGCTACGGATATGATAGAGTTTAAGGAGTTACGGTACAGGCGATACAATGTTGCCATGCTAAACCATGTTAAAAACACAAAAAATTGTCAAAAAGTTAAGAATTTTATAAAATTTGGTGAACATATTCCTTAGTGCCAAATTTGACAGTACAAATTTTTTCAGATTTTTCTTCTACACAGTTATCGAGTAATTGAAGACTAAAGTTCACGTGTATAAGCATAGCGTTACCATATGTATAGGTATACATTCCGGGCATAAGATATCTGCTTTAATGCGTAATTACTCGATAACTAAATAGAAGAAAATTTTGAAAAAATTTGTCTTTTCGTACTTGATGTTGAAGAACATTATCACCAAATTTCATTAATTTCTTAACATTTTGCCTTTTGTACCGAAACTCCTTAATGTTACAGACAAACTAGGACCTCGAATGATAATGTAACGAGGAAAAAAAATGCCTGCTCTCCCACAACTGCGGCTAATTGTGTATAATCACAAAAAAAAAAACAAATGAATGTCCCAACAATTTCAATTCTCAATTTATTGTACTAATATTTAATTACATGATCGGTCGAGCATGCCTTTCAGCTTGAAAAATTGTTTTTTTATTCATTTCGCAAGGACGAAGACCATACAATTTCATTCGTATTTCTAAGCATTTATGGGAAAATAAAATTTGTGTTGAGTTGTATATAATTTTTGAGTGAATCTGAAAGCTCGATCGAGCAATGAGATTGTTGATTTTTTAGCCGTCGAACTGAACGGTGAAAAGATTCATAGAGAATTTGTTTGTTGAAGCAGCAGCGATAACTGCGTAGAAGGTATGGTCTGCGATGAATAAGCGCGGGAGGTTATTCACGGGCTCTTCCACAGTAGTTAGAAGTGGCGCTGGAATGAAAAACAAAATACGTTATATTTTGTAAAAAAAAATTGATTAAGAACATTTTCATTTGAGTTTGTTGGTTTTGGAAATTCTTACCGGTCGTTGGTGCTGGTACAGACTCGGATTTTTCTTTGTCGCATCCTGAAAAATGTAAAAAAGAAAAAAAAATAGTGAATAAAAAAATATTGTTTTGTCGACATTGAATAGGACAAATTTTTACCTCTCGCTGATACAGCCGAGACTCCTTCCTCAGTGACATGTACTACATTTTCTTGTTTGAGTTCGCTGATATGAACTCCGGTAGACGGAATCACGATTGCACCATTGAAGTCTGCTTTGCTCGGATCGAACAAATCACCCAGGTCCATCTGGAGAAAATATTAAAAAAATATATTAAAAATAATTTTAATACTCAACACAAACATGATAATCAAGAGAGAAAAAAAACGTGTGATAAAAAAGTAACTTCGATTTTATAGCGCAGTGTACTTACTCGTTTTAATAGTTCTTTCAAATCATTACCGCCTGCAACTTGAAATCTCGGTAGTTGAATGTGAATCTCTTCCAATATTCCGTCATCAAACAAGTTTCGAGACAGAATTCTGTGGGCGTTATTCTTGAAATTGACAAGGTCTCTCTCTTTCGGAAGTACAATGAACATGCTGACATTGTGGGCGTGATCCAATTTATTCTATGACCAAAAACGCGTAAAGATATAATTTTTTATGTTATCGAACTGAGACATCTCGCGTTCGTTGATCTTTTTTTTTTTTGACTCTTGTAACTGTTGAAATATTCACAAAATTTGATTTCGGGTAAACGAAAATTGAATTATTTCATTGTGCTATGAATATAAAATTATACATGAATTTTGGAGATTAAAAAAATTCTTTCAAAAGACACATAATTATGTTCACTAATTTTCAAAAATTAATATACACCTCGAATGGCAGTTCAACAATGGTGGCCTCTGGAAAGTCTCCGTAACGAAAATGTCCTGAAATACTCATGGTAGGCAGTTGCTTTTCCGTTCCATTGCTAGAGTAAAACGTACGATTTTGAGTTTTCGAAATGTTGAATTTATTCATCCATGTGCCATTGAAAGACACAGTGTTCGTCAACGAGAAAAGCCTGTCGTTGTCAGCATTTTCTGTTTAAATAAAATAAGTGCATTATTTAGGTCTCTTCTTGCCCCGCGATGAATGATAGTGGACAGTGAAAAATGTTACCTATATTCAAATTATAGTTCATACGATGATTCGTGTGCTCCTCGCTTATCGCATTGTTTATTTCGTTTCCTTCCAAGAAATCAACTTCTTGGATCGCCAAACGGTAAGTTTTCTCAATGTTATGGGAGAACCGAGGGTCCAACCAAGCTTTTGGAGAAGCGAAAAAGCCGTTGGCCACCCGTAACCCAGGGTATTTCTGAAATAAATTTTTTCGTCAAGTCCATATTCCTTATATTCGGTGAAGATTGACGTTCGATCATTTTTACGTTTGAGAATATTCAATATATAGATAAAAACTCACATGAAAGTCATCGACGAGGCTCTGGAGACCAATTTCGCTCAAATGTTTGTTTCGTTGTGATAAAAGCCATCTCAGAACATTCTGGGAATGCCCTTCCACTCCTTGCAACACCATCGACAAAGTCAGATACATACCAAGTGGAGAAATAGCTAATTCGGTGAAATTCATTTCAACCAATTTCTATACGTGAGGAAAAATATTTTATTTCAATAACTTTTTTTTTTCCAAGGAATCAGTCGAAATATTTATGCTGCAAGGTTTGCATCTGTATTTGGCAACAATATATGTATTCGAGAGTTTGAGAAATTTTATTTTTATCGTATAATCGTGTTAAACCTAAAATCTAACGTTTGCTGCAGTTTTATATCCTTAAAAATTATAGTTTTCATTTTTTGTTTGTTTGTTTTTCTTTATTATATTTATACCTGGAACAAGTGGCGCGTGAAAAAGTATGAAGCTTTGTTCACGTCTTCCTGAGCAGTTAGTAGCTCCGTTGGTTCTGCAGGGTATTTTTCATATCGAGCCGGATTTAGTGATTCAGAAGCGATTGCTACGGAGAGCACGCTCAACGTTCCCAGTAAATTAACTGAAAACATTTGTTATTATTTTTTTAATTTTTTTTTTTAAGTTTATTAAACAAATACATCCAACGCATAAACAAGAAGATTTATATCTATGTTCTACTTACGGCAATGCATTTTGGTCGTTCGGCAGAATTCGTAGCTAAACGGAACGGTTAATTAACGAATTGATAATGGACGCTTCTCTCACGATCAGAAGTTTCGTGAGTCAAGCTTCAAGGAGATGCGACGCTGAAATTAAAAAAATGTTCGCTCTTGAGTATTACTCGAGGGTTAACGCGAATCGGAAAAATCTCGAAATATCGATAAGAAAATAAAATTCAAATAATTCGAGCGACTTCTAAACATTTTTCATTTAAGCTCTGCAAATTTTGCGAGAATTACTTTTTTAACAAAAGTATACAAACAGCTCTCGGACCTGATCGAAAAAAAAAAATTTCCATTTTTTGCATCACCCTAATACATAAAAGAATAATGATCAAAGAATTTGTTACAATTTCAATAATTACTTACCTCCACGCATTTTGAGTGTCTACTAATAAATTGCAGTGAAAAAAAAAATAAAATAAAGTAAGAAAAAAGATTGACAAATGAATTTTTCAGAGACTCACCGTCACACAGAAGTGTCTTGAGAAAATGTTGAAACTGATGTGACACGGTAATACAGAAAAAAAATGGCTTTATATACAAATTGCGAGGTCGTGAGATACATAAAAACGGTGTACCTAGAAAAATAGAAGTAATGTTGCTCTGACTATCATTATTATATTAATGTACGTCATTGCAACACGTGTGATCCAAAAATAATAACGAACGTTTGGAAAAATATTAGACGCTTATTTGCTTTCTGGGTTCTTCATAGATAAGTTTCTCAATATTTCATTAAACAACGTTATTTTATTAAAGATTAGTTCTCGAACCTTGACGAAATTCACGCATCGTTATATTTTCTTACGTTATTGTGACAAGTGTGTGATTCAAGATTAATAAAACGGGAGTTTATCATATATATACTTGTCTAACGCGTTTTTACTTTTTTATTTGGGTCTATTCAAATTATTATAGCTTCTCATTATTTCCGCTTCATTATTCGATCTTAATTGCAAATATCATTTGAACGGTTTGACATTAGATATATGCTGTCTCGTGCATACGAAATTGGAACAAAAAAAACACGCTTATATATTCCAAGCGTGGCATAAAAGTTCCCTAGAATTATGGTCAAATGAGAGATGAACGAGTCTCTAAGATCTCGACTGACGACCGACCGAGTATTACATTTTTAGAATTTTTCTTTATTCAAATTTTATTGTTGTCCAGGCTATTTCAATGGCTATTTAAAGATAACTGAAAAAAAAAAACAAAATTTGGAAAACTTTTTAGTTGTCCGAATGGGAACGGCTTCTGACCATTCGTGTCACTTATGTGTCCGCTTGACAGATAACTTATTCGCGTCCAAATCTCAAACTTAAACATAAAACCGATTAAAAAAATAGTCAACCGAAGTCAACCCTTGCCTGCTATCCATACGCCATCACATATAGCTATCAAACAGAGATAATATCTGAAAAGATGTTTGTAGATTATCGAAACGACGACTAAATGGCCTTGAATACCTCATTTATCTTAAAAGTTTCCAGTGAAAATTTCAAGAAAGAGTTTTAAAATTTTCATAAAAAATTAGAACGTATATTAGACAAAAAAAGTATTGCGATTAATCAAATTATTAAAATTCTTTACAATCTGCGCTTATATGCGTTATAAAAGAGCAATAAACGATTTAAATGATATATACTATGTTTTATTTCTACTAGCGATCACTTATGATTATTACTTTTGTAAATACTCTCACGCACGTGTGTTTCAACTATTCATTTGATTGATTCACTATATATAACGCGATATCAGCATTTATCACTTTTTACTAATTCTATTCGGAACGATGAAACGAGAAGAAATATTTTTTTGCTCCATATCTTCAATGTCAATTCTCAGACATTAAGTTTCGAATGACGAAAACGCAATGAAATTGACCGATCATAATACTGCGCACGTTCTTTGAAAAAAATTCTATATCTTACGAAAGTCCTTTCATTCTCATATCGGAATATGACAGCACTTCACATACGACTCGAACTGCAAAATTTAAAACCCGATCTTTATTTTCTGATAGAATTTTTCGCTTCCGCTGCGATTTTAAGTCGATGACGCTCCAAATTTTTTCGCGAACTATTCTTTCCGGTTTCTATTGTCGCGGCATGTCAAACGAGACTTCTGTAAAAGTCATCTTCACCGTCCGCTTCTGACCAGTTAACAACGCGTCTTTTCATTGTGACCATACCGATCGACTCACCTCGATTGAAAGATTCGTTTAATAACTCCAAATCAATGGTACACTAATCGTACAAAAAAATCTTGTATATACGATGTTTCTTGCGTTTTTCGCTACGAATCAAAGATTGATGCAATAAAATTTCATTGATTCATCGATGAAATTTCATTTGGATGAATACGAGTAATAAACTAAATGAAAAAAGTTTTGTTTCAGCAACGGTTCCTTGGAACGTTCATCATTATTTTAATAATATTATTTGAAGTATTATTGATTACAGAAAAATTGAGAATATTTTCAAATTTAGAAATGATCAATTTGCTTATATTATATTACTGCAGATATAATAGAAACGATTTAAATAAAAATTTATTGCAAAACAAACTGCGGCGGGCTGCACGTAGCCGCAACGACCATTTTGTATTTTCGATTATTCAGATTCGCCGAAAACGCCTTGAATTCATGGAAGGGACACCGAGAACTTCGAAGGCCTCTTGTTTCGTGTAAACCTATGTTTTCACTGCGTATTTACAGGCTGTCGCTCTAAACCCTCTAAACGAAAACATTCCAAATTCCCACCTGTTGTTCCCTTCATTATTTTATTCTTTGTTGCGCGTTTCTAAGATGACATTGAAAACGATTTTATGTCGAAAAAACGTTCAAAGTCAATAACAAAAACAATAAACACGAAACCGTCGTTTTCCTTGAAATTTAGGTTTCGCTGAAAAAATCCGTTATGTCGTTGCGGTTCGAGTCTTTGTAGACAATGAGGTTATGTTCGTCGCAGCATCACGCGGCGAACTAAGCCGGGAAAAAGAGAGATAAAACATTGAAATAAATGAAATCAATCAAAATTAATAATGAATTCAAACGACGCTGTTGGAGATTTAGTACTGGAAGATATTCATACCGGTGAAAAATTTGTTCTACATCAAAATGTGCCAATGGTTTGTATTTTTCAACTGATTATTTTGGTCTTCGAAAATTTGGCATAAAGATTACAAGAATATATAAACACTGCAGTTGTTCGTGACGAATACGTTTGATCTCGAATTATTTTTCATTTTACTTTCTCGTGGTTTTCGTTTGTTTTTATACTGTGGACATGCTTGTCAACTTTTTTTTCGTATTCAATTGAATTTCCACGAATTTTGAATATTGTATCTTTTTTGAATATTTCTAGAATGATGAACTGATAAGAATCGATAGAAATTGATAAGATCTCGTTCGATTTCTTATCTTAGACAAACGTTTCGGTAGACGTCATCAATTCTTAGACCAAAAGGTTGATGTTTGTCTAATGATTGTGAAATGCCACTCATTTTCTGTTATAACGAATAAATCAGTATTCAAAGACAGAACCATCGCAAAGATTTGAAAGCAATCTTTTAACTCAACAATCAATAAAGAAAATAATTTTTAATAAAAATGCAGTAATTTTACGATGTCATGATTATTGAATGATATTTTTTTTTTGCACAGTAAAAATTCAAGCGTTTTCTACGACATTGAATTTCTCAACTGCATTTTTCATGGCTGAATATTCCCCTCATTTTCTTGGGGCTTGTATCATATAAATAATATTCAATGATGAAAAATTTTCCATTGATTTTTGTTCGAATTCATAATTTCTGCAGTCATAGAGAATTTTATGGAGATATTCTTGCGGAAATTATGTTATTTATCGTTTTGGATTGTTATTGAAAATTGTTTTTTCATTGTTATAGTATCAATGTGGCAGAAAAAGAGGTAACGAGATACTGACAAGGAGTATTTTAGCGTCGAGGGAACATTGTATATTCCTGCGTGTTGGTCCACAACTTAATGTAATTGACAATGATGTAAGAATCTCAACACTGAAGAAAAGTTCTAGCAATAAAAAAAGTATCAACAAGTTGTGTTGAAACTAAATTTTTCTTGGTTTTCAGAGCGCTAATGGTGTTTTTATCAATGGTACTGCTCAGAAGCGAAAAGTTCCTCTCCGTATTAACGACATTATTGGCCTCGGCACGGCAAACACAGTACCTGATTACACAACAAAACCATTGCCTACAATTTATGTGCTCAAAAGATTTGAGGTATAAAAATACGTTTTTTAATAAGATTTTTTTTCAATGATCGATACAAAATTATTTTGAAATTTCCTTTCCTCCCGAGAGCCTTTTTTTCTAAACTACTTTTGATGTTACCGTCAATGCAATAACTCACAACACAGTTTGAAATAATTATGAGCCTTCTTATGCTCCGACTAGAATCTCTAGTTTTCTCAATTTTTAATTTACGTAATGAATTATTGAGTCGAATTTCTTTGAAAAATCGCTGATTCAATTTCAAAAGGTCTCAAACATTCAAAGAATTAAAAAAAATCCTGAAAAACCCCAATCTTTCACCGTGCTAAAGCTCGAAATCAATGCAACTTCTTCAATTGAATTTCCAATAAATTGTAGCCAGGACCGCCGCCTCCTCCCCAACCAGAGATTCCTCATTCAAGTCCGATCGCTAAACGTATCGACGATGATAACTCAAGGGCTACAACAGAAACTAAAAGAAGGTTATCGAAGGACTCCATCGAGCCGAATGTGCCTTACAAAATTGCGAAAATCGATGAAAACAAATCAGTTCCTGTTGACAGAGAAAATATTATTAAGGCCGAAGGTCCATCGAATTCGTCAGCATCACCATTGCCAGATATCATTGACATAACAGGTAAAAAACGTATATGAAAATAAAGTTGATCACTGGATTTGGTTGGACAAGCTTTTTGAGAAATGAGACTCCCGCTGTTTTTTTTCTAAAAACTTAATAATAATATTTTCCCAGACCTGAACAGTTCAGACGAGGAATTGGAAATTGTGAACAAACTCGATGAAGTCGAGGCGATAAAAAAGCCAGCGAATCCGGTCGTTAAACCCACAAAAAATATTGTACCCGAGAACATGGTGACTTCGAGTTCAGACGATTTATCACAACAGTTAGCCATGGACATTGATGAACCGAAAAACAGCGAGGATGATTCGTCAACGAAACAATTAAAGCAACAAGATCAACGATCGATAGAAAAAGAAAAAAATCTGTCTCATCCTTCGACAATTGATGAAGCTATTCCATCAAATTCGAGTACAGAACAAGACGACAAAGTAAATTCTTCCATGACAGTTGAAGCAACATCAAAAAAAGATCACACGGATGCCTCCTCTGGAAAAAAACCGCAAATATCTAATATTCATTTAATCCCTAAAAAGGATGAAGAGGAAAACTTGGAATTTCCTATTGCATCGTTTGATTTCGATGAATTTGATTTGCACGAGAGAATGGAAGACGGGAGCGGAAAAAAATTGGGAGTCGATGGAATTTCTAAAGCCACACTTGTTCGAAGGAACGACAACGGTCTCGATCAGTTGATAAAATACGAGCCAGATTTGACAATAGTTGACATCGATGAGTCGGTTTACACCAATTTGAGAAACTCGCCCAACGTGCCTGTTCGGACACCTTTGAAGTTGAAACAAGTCAAGCAAGAAAAACGTACGACATATTCGGAAATCGACGTCGTAACTGTGAGCGACGACGATGAGGACGGTGATATATTCCCAGTTTCTCAGTTATTCGGGGATGAGTTAGAAGATCGAGTCAAAAACGAGTCTTTCACAAACGATGAAGAAGAGATCGAGCATGATATGTTCGCTGACGATCGTATTGAGGATCCCGACACAATTTATATTGACAGCGACATCGAGGATGATCCTCTGTACAATCGCGTTATGCAAAGTTCCCTCAACAAAAGTCGCGATTTTTACGTAAAACAAGAATTACTCGAAGAAGAAAATGAATATTTGGATAACTTTAACAACACTCAAAAAGAAATTTATGAATTATGTTACGGCGATAATCAAGACGAGAGTGATGAATCAATTAGCGGTGATGAAAAATTACCAGCGAAAAAAAAACGATCGAACAGTATGGAAATTTTGGAATCCAAGAGATTGAAGCTTCAAGAAGAATTGAAAGATCTTGAAACATCCGAAGACGCGGATTTGCAAGCATCACGAAAAAAATTGAAATCGGTAGAGGAATTCGTAGAGGAAAAATCAAGAAAATCAAAAAATTTGAACGATCAAACAAAAGCTAGTAAAATATCCAACGAAAGTAGAGAGAAAAGAATTTCTCGCGACGATGAAAAAAAGAACAAAGAAAAAGAGCGTAAAATTCGTGACTCGACTGAGAAAAAAGCAACCGAAACGAAACATCGTTCGAAAGATAAAGATAAAGTTGATGAAACTATAAAGAGCAAAGAATCCATTCAAAAGACCAAAAGAAGTGATAAATCGATCGGAATTCCCGATATATTTGATCAAAATCTGGATACAGTCGGTGATAGATTAACTGACACAATTTTTGAAAAGCCATGTAAAATTACCAAAGAAGATTTTCCTTCCGGAGCTGCAGCGAGCTCCAAATCTCATTCTACGAAACACGTGCAGTCTCATTCGAAGGAAAAATCTCGATCGACAGAGGAGCCCGAAAGAACAGAAAAATGGCAAAAAATTTCGAACGACCGTTCTCGATCAAAAGACAGATCCCGATCGAGATCTGCGGAAAAGTCTGGATCGAAGGAAGATTCTCGATCGCCAACAGTGGAATGTCCTTCTGCAGCTTCATCGAAAAATGATCGAACGAGAAAAAGTGTGCCACTCGTTGACGCTCCGTTCCTCGCTAAGGGCGAACGACGAGGCGTTAGTTCAATAATTAAAAAACTGGGAAGCTCGTTCGAACGAGAAGAAGCTTCAACGAGCGGTGTTCATCAAAGTCCAGAGACGAATGATCACGACCTTTCATCATCAAAAGAGAAACTTGCTGGGCCTGTAAAAACTCCAGTGTCCAGCGGATTCGGTCAGAAATTAACGACGAAGCAAAAGAAGGAATTGGCGCTCAAAGCGAAACAGGACAAATATTTAAAAATGAAGGAACAAAAGACTCGTCGCCAGCTGAACAAATGGGCGGACTGTCTTCCACCACGTGTACACCAAGGAACTCCGCTCACGCGACAAGAACGCGAAGATTTAAAGAACGACCGTAAAGAAAAATTGAAAAAACTTGCTGAAGAGAAGAAAAAAGCAATGGAAAACGATAAAAGTTCGGGAACAAAACGTCCCGTTAAAAAAGGAATAGCCAAAGTTACGGAAAAAACAAGAGGAGATTTTTTGGTCAACAACCATCAGGATCAAGTTGACAAACAATCCAAAGATTTAGAGCGTACTCTCTTCGTGGGTACTGTCGAGTCATCAGAACCACTCAATGATAAACATTGTGAAAAGTCATCTGATTCGATTAAGAACAATCACACGAAGGACAGTGATACTCCAAAAGTAAATGGTGTCGAATCGTTGGAGGACCAAAAACGTAAGGACAAATCGTTGGATGTGATACGTAATAATCTGATTAACGCTGACACTTCGATAAAGGATAATCAATCGTCAAAGACCATCAAGAGCAAAGACCATTCTATGGGCGTGGAGAACGTTAATCCTGTTAATGGTGAGAATCTAATATTTACTGTACTATTTTCAAATCATTGCAAATGTTGAAACAAACTTTATAATGATTGAGTAAATACTTATTTCCAAAATATCCAGTAACTTGAGTAAAATTTTGGATACCAGTTTTCCTGAATTCGATTTTTTTTTTTTTCTGAAATGTTGTATTTTCTTTGTTTTGATATAGAAAAAAATAGATCATTTTTATAAAATTCATTTTATTACTTTTACGTTGACAATGTCTTCGGACGACTGTTTTAATTATTACAATTATTTTTTCCATAGAACCAAAAGGCCATGACTCTTATCTGCGTAAAACGATAGAGAAGATAGCATCGAAATCAACGAGGTCAAAACGCCCAGAAGCAGCGAAGCCTATTGAAGCCAAAGCTTTGAGCGAAACTGAACTTTTGGCTAATAAATTTTTGGCTACCGTAAACTTAGATCCATCGAAAAAGACGAAAGATCCAAGAACGAAATCAGTTTTATCCGATAAAAGACGCTCCACCAGTGCCAAGAGAAAGTCAGAGACAAAGAAACGAGTACGGTTCAACGATCTGTTGACTAAAATACAAATATTCGAAATTGAACCTGGCAATTCCCTCAACAAATGTCCTTCGACCGATGCACCGATACTGGAGAAAAAAGTGAAAAAAAGAACTTTGGATCGAGCAGCTTGTCCAAAATTAGAACAATTTTTATTGCGAATATTCAGCTGGAATCCTTCCTGGTTGCAGGTAAAAACTACAATTCATTTTCTATTCGATTGATGCATGAAAATTGTGAATTTAAAAAGAAAAAAAAATTTCTTTATGGATTTTTCGATCACGTCACATACAAGTATGTTTTTCTTCTAGGAACAAAAACATTTTAATGTCCCACCGCCAATTATCAATGAACAAACGCTTTTACCAATTATCTCAAAGTTCCTATCTTACGCGGATTATTATAAAATTACCGAACCCCTATTGGCTCTGGAACTCTGGTACCAAATCTCGAAAGATGAGGATATTAAAGAAAGTAAAAATCTCGTGTACGTATGAAAGCAATACAAATAACATTTTTTTTATATCAATGAATGTTTGCAAATAATTAAATAAGTAATAACGTTGATAACCTTGAGTGCAAGTGAAATGACGAATGAAAGATGATTATGATATCTTTAATTTCAGGAAGCAATATTTCATGTGTTCGGTAGTGAGCAATTCCATTTGTTTATCGAGGGTACCATCGACGAAATTTCGTGTGACAAAGATGATGCTCGAGGTTGTAGTTTCCCGACGTGATCTTCGTTTGGAAAATTGTCCGGCTTACGGAGATCTTATTTTCTTCGAGTATGAGGGTATCGGTGATAAGCAAAAAAATTTTTTCAAGATATTCGCATACGTGGAGAACATTAGTATGACTGTGATAACGCCACTAACTCATTACAATCGAGATTTGTGTAAGTCTTCACGTAATCTGTTATTTTTCATTAGAATGATACTTTTTTCGATCGATCGATTGATCATCAAATGATTTTTTTCTTTTTTTCACAGTACATTACGTATCAGATCCTCATGCTGTTCTGACCTATTCGGTGGTAACGAAACCCATTGATCCTGCGCAAATTGAGCCAAACAGAGTTTACAGACTCAAAAAAGTCTCATATCTTCGTTCGAATATGCGAATGATTCAAGCCCTCCAGTATTTGCCTGTATCGCCTCTTGTGAAACACATTCTTCATCCTGAATTCGAAGATTTCAAATTGCCCGAGATGCCGGTTTCCAGACCTAAAACTTTGATTACGAAGGTTTGTGTTTTTCGTCGAAGTTTGATTTCATTTTCTATGTTAATATCAACGTTAATATCAATGTTAATATAACGTTAAATCATACGTTCATTTTTCATACTCTTTTTTTTTCTCTTCAGGATAATCTGAACGCGAGACAATTGGAAGCTGTCGTTCGTGTGACCGATGCGGTAGTTCGTAAATTGCCAAAAATATGTTTAATTCAAGGCCCACCGGGAACTGGAAAATCCAAAGTTATTGTGAATCTCGTGACTGAGATACTGTACGGTGAAGGTCGATACAGTAATAATAAAAAAATGAGAATATTGGTTTGTGCCCCGTCGAATGCAGCGATCGACGAAGTCGTTCTCAGGCTGCTCGACGTTCGAAAAACAAGTGAGTACATTTCCTACAATTGATTTTCTTGTACGAGTGAACATATTAATTCCAACGGAAAATCAACAACAGTTCCAGATTCAGCGAATCGTTTCAAAATGGTACGAATCGGGCGATCCGAAACTATGCATCCAACGGTGAAAAGTATTTCGCTCATGGCATTGGCTAAAAAGGATGTAAAAATGACCACCGAAAATTATATGTCGCCCGCTTGCACAATCGACAGTGTCGAAGAAGAAGTAAACATTTGATATCCTCTATAAATGTATTTTAACAATATTTTCATCTTCAACTCAACGAGAATAATTGTATTCGACTTTTTTTTTTTCCAGAAACGTCTGCTTATCGCTAAAATTAATGCTAAAAAACTCGAGCTTACGTCTGCCCAGAACAAGAACGCTCAAAATGTTGGTTATTTAACAAAAACACTCGCCGAGAGTCGATCGAGGCTCGATTTATTGAATAATCGACGACCGGTGAGTGTCACTTTTCAAAAATTATTTCGCATTAAGAGAAAAAAGTATGGAATGCACAGAGTTATCGTGGGCTCTAGTGAAAAACAAAAAAAAATTATCTTTTAATTGCTTAAAAAGGCCATTTTCGCTTTCGTGATTCGAGCATATGCTTTTTATTTCCCTACAGTTGGAAAGAATAGATCCGAAAGAACTTGCGAAACTGGAAAAAAGCGCAGAAGCCACTATCTTAATGAGAGCAGACGTGATCGCGTGTACTTTGACGTCTTGTTACACGAACTTGATGGAATCCAGTTTTGGGTAAAGATGAAATGTTTTTTTATATCTTTGTTCATTTATAAAGTTTAATGACCACTATTCTTATAGAATATATTTTTTTTATAGCGAAAGTGGCCAGGAAATATCCGTTTGTATAGTGGACGAAGCGACTCAATGCGCGGAAGCCGAAACCCTTATACCTTTGATGTTGGGAGTCAAAACTCTCGTGCTTGTTGGAGACACGAATCAATTACCTGCAACCATACTATCTCAGGTGAAGATAAAAAATTTTGTCAGAATTCTGATTTTTCAAACAAATTTCGTGTTCGCTTTTTGTTTTGACATATTAATTATTTGTAACGAAAAAAAACAACTAATTATATGACGCTCGATTTCATGAACTACGAATTTAAAGAACGTTGGCGATGTTTTTCAAAGTTTCTAATGGCTTGAACGAACTAGACTCACAGAAACATGAGTAAATTATAATTTCTAAGAAATAAATAGTATTTCAGACAAAAGATTATTTTTACGTTCATTCAATTGGATATAAATTATTCGTCATGATTGATTAATGCTTTTCTTTTGTTTTTTTTTAAACAGAAAGCCAAACAGTTTGGTTTAGATCAATCGCTATTCGCTCGAATACAAAAGTGTTTTCCGAAAAAGGAAGAGACTCCAGTGATTCTACTAAACACGCAATATCGAATGTCATGGCCTGTAGCATTTTGGCCAAACAGATTTTTCTACGACGGTCTATTGCACAACTCGGCGAATCTTGAGAATTTACCTTTTCATTTTTACAAAGTATTGAATCTCGATGCTACCCAGAACGAGGATACATTCTCTAATACCCAGGAAGCAAATTTCGTTGCCAATGTGCTTTACACGTTAATGACTCCTTCGCGGTTGGATCGTGTCAAACTACCAGTCAGCGTTGGAATAATAACTCCTTATAACAACCAAAGAACACTGTTAGAGGAGAAAATTCGAAAATGGTAATAATCATCGAACATTATATCAAATAAGGAATTACGACGAATAAAAGTTACGTTCAAATGTCCTGATTATCGTGTTAATTAAAATTTCAGTATCAATCCACTGTCAGAATCGACCAAATCGAAAATTATTTACGATGTGAACACGGTCGACGGATTTCAAGGCCAAGAGCGTGACGTTATTATCATGTCGTGCGTTAGAAGCAGTGGAATTGGATTTTTGTCCGATCGACAAAGATTATGCGTCGCTCTAACGAGGGCCAGACACAGCCTCATACTCTGTGGAAACTTCAAAACTTTCGAGGTGAACAAAATAACAGTTATATCAGAGAAAATATAACAATTTCTGCCAATTTTTGGCGTAAGAACTTAGGCTACGATCTCGCAATGCTTTTTGCATCAATTCCTATAATCTCGAATCATCAGATAACAAAATTATTCATTTGATTTCAGAGAATTTCTATGTGGAACGCTCTTTTATCGGACGCCAAATCGCGCGGGTGCTACCTGTCGATCAAGGCGACTGCCTCGCCCGACGAAATAAAGCCATACATCGTTCGATAGGAGAGAAAAGAAAAACGAGCTCAAATGTATGGAGGACAGTATTAAAAGTGAGCAATATCATCGACAAATGTATAAAAAATAAGATGAAAACAATGCCATGGGACGGACGTTGATTACAAAGTGGTTCGACGGTCCACAAACGTTGCGAGATGTAAATAATAAAAAATTACTTTCAAAGCATAAATTTCTTTTCGCGTGAGCATTGTCATAACGCTGGAAAAAACTAAAAAGGCAAATATTTGAGAATAATTTCCCAGCAAAATGGTGCCAAATAAACTTTTTGCAAATTTATTTGCGAAAAAATCAGAAGGCTTATATATTTTTGTTGTTGTTGATCTGAGCCGGATCAATATTTTGGCGCACTTCTTAATCAAGGCGCCCCGGATCAAAAACCACATTCATAGCTCAATTTTTTGTTTCGTTCTACCAACTCATTTTTTATTGATTTTTATTTCGACCATCTCCGGCTAATAATTAGCTTATCATCTTCGATTATTCGAGAAAGACTCGATATTTCCCACCACGAACAACCTTGTATTATTTAATACATAAATCTTTTTTCGTTTTTACATTCACTGAGTGTTTTTTCGTTTCGTCGAATGTTTGTGAGCGAGAAAAAAAAACAAAATTGATTTTGATGGATCGATGATTTCAGTAACGTTTTAGCATAGTGAACATTCAATTTTCTCTCATTAGTATCATTTTTTTTGGAATTACTTTTCCCTTGGAATTTGAGTGTATGTCAAAAATGTTAATACAAAAACATCTTTATGCGTGCTTGTATTTTTCTGGGACACGTATATGCCCCGAGAATTTACGTTCCGAGCCGAACGCACCCATAGGGAACATTGAACGCGTTTCACCACAGTGAAAAACGTTCACGCGGCGCCCAAGTCGAACGCAGCCCATGTGATTTGACTTTAGTTCGGTCACTCTTCGGACACAAATGTAAACAAAACTCTATACACTCGGTCACGTGCGTATTCTCATTGTTCTTCGAACACTTGTTGTGTTAAAACGTAGAAGACTTTAAAGAATCTCTGTGCGAATAACCTTTCCAGGAATAACTATTACAACAAAATTATCGAGTGATACGAGTCTCAGGTAAGCTTCGTCGATTGTTGAATACCATGAGAATTTTACACGTTTTCATTTGCTTGTTTCTTTGACTTGTAACGAAGAAAATTGTTGAAAAGTTTTATGAAAGTTTGACAAAATGAATAATACAATTTTAGAATTAATGTTTTTTTTCGTTATTGATCGTTGTTGCAAGTTTGAGAGGAAAAATCAGAAAAATTTGAATCGTAATAAGAGAAAACAATCTGAAAATTTTTTGGATTCTGCGGTTCCTTGCAGAGTTATCGGAACTGAAAATCACACCATTTTTGTCCTAATCAACAATGGATCCGAACGACACGAGTGGCGATTTGATCCTAGAGGACATCAATACTGGAAAAAAGTTTTTTCTTCGGCAGAATGACCGCATGGTTTGGATCCTTCAATTCATATTTATGTTCTTCAGTAATTTCCTATGAAATTACCGAAGCAATAAAACACTGTATTTAATCGCATCGTACAGGATCGATACAAATTGGCATATTTTTTGTTCTGCCCACTCGATTCTCGTTTGATTCAACGCCGTGCATTTTCTAACTTTTTTTCCATTCACGCTTGCACGCGTACTTATTTTTCGATTTTAATTTCTTTTGATAAAAAGAGAGAATCCCTAAGAATCAGAATTTTGTGCTCAAGTAATTTCCTTTTATATTTTAATTTATTATTTATTCATTATTATAGTAATTTATTAATATGATTTGAATAATTAAAATAGATGGGCTAGCTTTATAAGAAAATCCGAAAATCGTTTTCTTTTGTTGTTAAAAAATATTATTTTTTCCAGTATCGATGTGGCAGAGATAGACGAAGTAAGATACTCGTGAAAAGTCTTTTTGCATCGAGAAATCACTGCACTTTCTGGCGTATCGGTTCACAACTCTATGTGGTTGACAATGCGTTACGAATCTTGAAAGAAAGTAGTACACAAGAATTGAAACAACAAAAAGCTTTGTCTCATTCAAATGTGTCTTTTCTCTGCTTCAGAGCACTAATGGCATTATTATTAATGGCATTGCTCAACCGCAAAGAGTTCTCATCAGACTCCGAATCAGCGACTCGATCAATGTTGGTGGCCCAATAGTGAAGTGTGAGCGTCGGAGATTAGGGCAGCTTCCTGCTATTTTCGTACTTAAAAAATCATCCCAGGTAAAAGCCCCGCTTTTCTAAGATTATTTTTTCTCTAGACGTTAAAAAAAGTTTGAAGAAATTTAGAATATCGTATTGTATTTACTGCAAAAAAATTTACATTTTTTTCTTGCACTTATAGAGTCAGCCGATGGAGTCAAGTAGTCTGATGTATTTTTTCCAGTAAACGTTGAATAAAAAAAAAAATTTTTATCTGGAAACATCCAAAATTTTGAGAGAAATAGAGATTCGTAACTTTTTAAAACTAGGCAACTTTGTATAGCTGCAAAACTCGAAATTCAATGAGATTAAATTGATTCAATTACTGATACATTGCAGCCGAAACGACTGCCTCATCCTGGAACAGCGATGAAAGGCTCTATGAGAAGAGCCGAATCGATGACTACGACCGAAAATGAAATCGACAATGGAAAATCGCTTCTTCAGGTCAATCCTTTAGGTTCATTGCTTGATATCGACAAACTGGGTAAACGAAAATTACGATTGTTGATTGTTTCTGAAACCTTAGTAAATTCTTATGAACGCGAGTAAATTATGAAACTTTGGTTGTTGGACAAGCTTTTCAAGAGATTTAGTAAATTTATGTTGTTTCGCTTCAAAATTAGTGAAATTATATGTTTCCAGATTTGAACAGCTCCGACCAAGGAATTCAGATTAAAAACGAGCCTGATGGAGCGAAAGAGATCGAAGCAACAGCTAATCCGGTAAATCGTACGATCAAAAATGAAGTGAACGATGTAACACCGAGTTTGAGCGATTTGTCGTAATCGTTTTTCGGCGAAATAAAAAATCACAAATCTAAGCAAAAAATTATATTTTTCGATTTTTTTTTTCCCTCGATACTATTAACAAATTGAATATCGTGTAACGAGTACGAGCATTGTCGAACTAGTTATCAAATCGAGTATTTAAATTTAGTTCCTGAATAATCGTTTGTTTTTTTTTTCAAAAGTATGTTACCAAATAAAATACTAAGCTTTGAATGGATTAAAATTTTCTCATGAAATGGAGCGTGTGAATCGTAACCAAACCGAATGATGTACATAAAATTACTCGGAATTTTTCAATTTATATATATCAAATAATAAAGCTGAGCAGCCACTTCTTCATCTGTGAATAACTCGGTATATATAATTTCTTCTATAAACGTAATTTGGTTTTTGCTCCACTCCGCTAAAAATGTTGTAATTGATTAGTAGCGTCCTCTGTACAGTCAGATTGACAGTTCACAGTGTACGTCGATAAATCAGTTTATTATGAATGAATTCTTGCTCAATTTTCTTTACCCTCGTGTTTACCTTTTATATTCAATCATTTAATCCTTAACCTTAAAATTAGTCATGTTTCAATTGCTCTTAAACAATAAATAATGAAAAGAAAAATATTTCGATTCAAATGAGTTTTATAAAGAACGCAAAGTGACCACAGGGGAGTGAACATTTTTCGAAATCATGAGGTTGAAAAACAATGTAAACAAACAAACACCTATAAATAAGTTTTGACGTTTCGAAGTGACAAGAGACTAATTAATAATGAAAAGTCTTGTGATATTTGTACCGAGTCATTTCAACAACGAGGGACCGGGTTACATGTACGGTAAAGTGACATACGATAACGAGAACGGTGTAAAAAAATTTTACATCGTTGGCATAAGTAAAATCGACCCTGCGACTGGAACTAAATCAAACAACGATTTGATCGGTTATTATTCGGGGGCGAGCGAACACGATGGTTTCCGTGAGAAAAAAATTTCCGACTGGATACAAGTCAATTTCGAAGAAGCTCCTAACGATAAAAAAAAAAATTACGACTATCGACTTTCAGAGGTGATAGTTGAGCACAAAAAAATATCGCATTTGACAATTCGTACTGTTTTCATCGTTTACGATCAATCGGCTTTGCTGAAAGCTGAGCTTTTTGAGTACAGAGTACCATCCGGCAATCATTTTCAAGAATTAAAACGCACGCTGGAGAAAAAATTGATCGAAGAACGCGTCAACAAAAAATCCAAGATTACTCGACTCGGAGAAACTCTTCTGATGTCTAGCATGCTCCTGCAACTCTATCCTGTACTCTTTCTCTCCAAAATAACTAACAAATTATTACCGGTGCTAAAATATTCCACTTTGGGGATGCATCTTAACGGCTGGTTAGAAAATACCAAATGGATGCTTCTCACTGTAATTCAGGAGAAAAAATTCACCCTCAAAACCGGTAATCACATTTTGGCCACAATTTCGGATGTCTATCTGGGAGTTTTGCTTCTCAGATTTATATTGCACGCTATCGGCGATACACCTCCGTCTCAAATATTGCTGGACAACGCAGAGGTAATCGGATTGCAGTTTTCATTTTTCAAATCAATCAAAATGTTTCACTCTTAATTGCACATTTTGTTTTTTTATCATAACAATTATATTGTCTAATCGTCATTGCTAAAAATGTCGTACCAATTTGGGGCTTTGTTTACTAAAAAAAATATGAATTTTGCTTCATTTCAATTCAGATTTCAAATTATGTTGCAGTTGAAATTGAAATTTGATAATTTGTCTTAATATGAGAAAAATGCCAAAAAAAAAAACACAACGCTCTGCATTTTCTCGACAGATAGTTGTGGATTCATTGAAAAGTCTAGTCGACTGGCTAATGGGAGCTCCAGCGGGACTGAAGCTCAATCACTCTTTCAACAAGATGCTGGGAAAGTTTTTTCTCTACCACATTCATTTATGGTGGACGTTTCTCGTATTTATAAAGCCTGTTATGGATTTTGCGTTCAACGTTCTTCTACTGTTCGGCAGACTCGGCGTAACTTTCCAGATATCCATAGCTGCCGATATTTTGGCTTTAGTCAGCTTTCATACTTACTGCATATACGTATACGCTGCCAGGTATGAAAAAAACTGTTCACATATGAATCGAAAATTTTGAATAATCGTTAAAACTTCCATTTGGCCAAATTTATCACAATTTTTTCAACTATCAGGCTTTTCAATATTCAAGTACGAGGATTAACAGCGTTGTTTCGATTATTTTTGGGCAAGAAGAAAAATCCGTTGAGAGAACGAGTGGATTCTTGTCAGTATCAACCCGACCAACTATTCGTTGGGACTCTTCTTTTTACTATTCTGTTATTTTTAATGCCAACAACTTGGGTTTATTACGCAGTATTTACTACGGTACAGTAAACAACAATTTTTCATGTTCAAAATAATTCTCGAGCCCTTTTTTACCTGATTTCGAAATCTTTTCTCCTTTATAGAATTTTCATTATCAAATGTTCACTAAATGCAACTTTATCATGCACCATTATCTTCGCTATCAAAAAACGAAGAGAATTGTGTACAATTAAACTCTATCATTGCATACGAGGAACATTTTATGCCAACGACAAAATTGGGATCTTGTGTTAAAAATAAAACCTTATAACTTGTTAAATTTTGAATGAACATTACGGGATTAGATTTTTTTCGTATTTCCGTCTAAAATGTATGAAACTAGTAAAAAAAATTTCAGATCAAATCGCAGCTTAAAAACTCCCATTGAAATTCATTTGGACAGCATCTAATCGTGTTTATTTCTTTTTACAGCTTAGAGTAATGTTAATCGGTCTCGGTGGTTTGCTCACGAGATTACGATTTTATATGCAAGTTGTGCCTATTTACACATTCTTAAGTTGGTTGTTTCGATCACGTAACACTCGCAGTAAGTTTCAATACAAATCTGAAAATAATTTTCTATGAATTCTGGCTCAAATGTTATCAAGACCACGTTTCTTGAAAAACTGATTTTCCATTGACGATATATTAGTATATCATGTAATTATAGGTGCCGTTAAATTGGTGCTGCAATCTTGCCAAGCTGGGAAGCCGGTCGTATTGATAATGTCAACTGTGGCAGCGCCATGGTCTGATACTTGGAAACGTTGCATACCTGACACCATAAATTATCACCCCTCGATCGAATGGGCTACGATTGTTAAAAATATATTTTGGGGTCAATTACTTTACCCTCTTTAGTTGAGCCAAAAACTTGTAACGTTATCACGAAACAATGAAAACAAAGAAAAAAAAATTCACAATTACACTCATTTTCTACATATTTGAAAGAAAATCAGGAATTGTTTCACTTTTTGAAAGCGGCGGCTCCTTCTTTCGCATATTTTTCAGGAATTTGTTGGGATTCTTCCAGTTGCTTCCGCATTTCGCTAGGGAAGTGATCGCCCAAACTCCAACTTAATTGTTCATCGATGTCATTTTCCTCTCGCAGTATGAAAAAGTATACCATGAAAATAATGGTGCTCGCCGTTACTACAAATGGCTGATACCAGAGAAACTCTTCTCCGTTAGTCCCCATACGAGTGGATACAGCATCCCATGACGCCGCTTGCGACGTGGAATAACGAACAGGTTTGTCTAAATCATCTACCTCATTTTCTGTTTTAGGAGGTTTTGTAGATCTGTCGTTTTTCGGGATAAAAAAAGATTGGATTTTAGGCGCTGTGAGTCTGAAAAAGACGTTTTCTTATTATCATTTCGATGCTGTTTCACAATGTAAAACTTTTATGGGAATATTTAAATATTGAGTTGGAAGTATTTTTTTTTTTTCTATTCTGTCATTTATTTTAGTCGATTCTATTCATACATAAAAATGATGAAATACCTTCTAATAAGTGGCTGCTGATGTGTAAAACGAATAGCATAGGAACCCAATTTTGTTAGGCTCATTTTTTAAAAGTACGATTCTATCGACTACTGACAATGTTATTTTTTGCTTGAAATTATAACACTGCAATATTTTATTTGTTTATTAACTGACAACAGCGAGTGCAACAATTATTTTAAGTGTTGCTAATTCTTATGAAATTTTATGCAACACGATCGAATACAATTTCGGATTCTTATTGTGAGAGGTTATGTATCGATACTGCCGAAAAACATGCGAAGTTAACTGATCGTCGCACGCTCCGCCGCTGGCTGGCACCACTATCATTACTGCTGCTGCGCAGTGATAATGAACAGTGCCGCGAAATTTCAATATCACGATGTTGTTTTTATGGTTGATTTTCAAGTTTACAGTAAATAAATTGTAAGCTGGTCATTTTTCAATCTTTGTGTACAACAAGCTGAAGGGCACAAAAATTTTTAAACTGAATTTGAATCTTGAAAAGTTATTTGAAATGCCGGAACAAAATGTAGAAATATTCATTTCGTAACGACGAAATATTAACGGTCTGAAGTTCACTTCAAGAGGGAATAACAAAGGCGGCGGAGAGCGCAGTGAAAAAAATAAAAATAAATAATATTCAATCGTTTTTCCGCACGGCACACTCTCTTGGATACACCTCCGTCATTCGTGATTCAGCAAAAGCAAAAAAAGAAAACATCTTGAGACAAGCAGTACAAGTTATCGTTGGCTATCGCCGGTCCCCAGTGAACATTCTCGATCGAAGTATCGTCGCGCATACACAATACACGAATAAATCTTACGAAAATGACCGTGAAAGCCGTTTGCGTTCTGCAGGGCGAAGTCAAGGGAACTGTTTACTTCGAACAAGCGGTAAATATTTTTTTTTCCATCTTGTTTCTTCAATTAAGCTCCTCCACGGCTAGTTTTTTTCATATTTTTTCATAAATTCATACATTTTGTTAATTATTGGATGAAATTTCTGATAAGTATTGATCGTCCTCATTCGCGTATTTATACAGGGAGATTCAAATCCCGTCAAGGTCACCGGCGAAGTAACCGGCTTGAAGAAAGGCCTGCATGGCTTCCATATTCACGAATTCGGCGACAACACCAATGGTTCGTTGCATTTTTTTTTCGATGTATGCATTTTATTTTTCCTTTTATATACCGATCTGTCGTCTCGTTCCGAACATGACGATGATGGCGCAACTTTTATCTGTATACATAGCTCGTTACTTGCATAACTATCATTTAACTTTGCATTGGTCAATCTTGAACTGCTATAGTTATAGATAAATGCTATTAATTAAACCTTGATTGAAAAAAAAAAAACTTTCGGCACATTTCGAGTGTCGAATCATTTTTATCACGAAAAATAATGAAATAATTTTACCAAATCAATAAAAATGGGAGAGAAGATAGAAATCATAAAATGAGTTGAAGAAAAAAAAAAAAAATCAATTATGTATTCTCAGGAAATAATTTCAAGCCTGTGGCAGTTGCATGAATATTTTTTTTTTTTTTTATATGCAACAGAAACTGATAAATACACAAAAGCATAATGAATAATTCAAATTCATTAGAACTTTTGCTACGTAGAATTTGCGTTCGGCGAACGTATGAAAAAATTGACATTTTTGCTGGAAACGTACTGAAATTCATAATTCAGAATGATTAATATATTCTGTTGTCATGTAATGGATTAATAAGAATAGTTGTATTTTGTAATAAGGATGTACAAGTGCCGGCCCTCATTTCAACCCCTTGGCAAAAGAACATGGTGGTCCTGAGGCTGTAGTTCGTCATGTCGGAGATCTAGGCAACGTTCAGGCCGGTGACGACGGCGTTGCCAAGGTTGATCTCAGCGACAAGCAGATTCAACTGCAAGGTGCCCACAGCATCATCGGTAGAACCCTTGTGGTAAGAATTTTTAAATCAATGGTGTAAGCTATAAAAAATGATACACCGAAATCTCACAAATATTTGAAGACATTTTTCATAGCAATTGGGATCATAGGAATTATTTGTTTATAAGGATTATAAGAGTTTGGGAAATGTGTGTTGAACGTGTGTTTTTCTTGAAAACTCTTGAATCGATAGATACAAAAGTAAACATTTTCCATGGAATTTCAAACGATAAAAACCCGAATGCTTCACCGAACTCTGTGATATTTCTTATTTCAGGTTCACGCTGACCCCGATGATCTGGGCAAGGGAGGTCACGAGCTCTCAAAAACAACGGGCAACGCGGGTGCTCGTTTGGCTTGTGGTGTAATCGGAATCACTAAGAAAGACTGAATTCGCAGTCCCCTCTAAGTACCGTGCTGTGCATGTATGATTCGAACAAAAAAAAACAAAAAAAAACTAAAAATGTAACACACCGGCGCTACTCTATTGCCCTTGAAGCCATAGATTTTGAATAGTGGTTCCAAAAATGTACAAAAAAAGAGAAAAATCATTCCCAACAAATTGTAATTTCAATATAATCGATTGTATGTACATGAAACGTATTTTATTCTACGGAAAGAAGAAACCCTTCTCATTCCACTACTCGACCTTTGCTATCGTCAAGTCATTTTATTGACCCAAAATCAAAACCGTCAAAAATTCGTTTGACATACTTTCTATTGATCAAACATAAAAATGTCGCAAAATAATAATTTCTTCAAATCCACGAATATGCCAAGTTGTCTGGGTCATTGAGACTCAAAAGTAACGACTCGGGATCGAAAATATTCGGTAGCAAACATTTACGATGAAATAACGACTGGAATTCAACGATTGCTGCTCATTTCGATGATAAAATTTCATACTATCATCGCAACGTGTTATGTATTTCGTGTTTGTGGTACATATACATATATACTTTTTATACAAGCATTTATATTACAAAATTTTATAATTAATGGTAAAAATGTATGATCGTGGATTCGTCGTCCATAACTACACGGTATATATTCATAGCGAATATTTACCGAACATGATTTCGCTATGTGCAAAGTAAGCATTTGTCTCAAAACAAGTCGAACAATTCTCGAGAGATTATTTTTTTTTTTTTCTGGCTCTCCTGAACGAAAAACGATATTTTGAGATTATTTATAAGTGATCGGTCTATGATAAGTGATGGGTCGTTGATTATTCGACTGCATCAAAGGTCTCATATCGTAAGGAGGCACCGAATTACCTCGCCACAGCATGTAAATCAACCAATAAAAACCGCCGACGCATTTTGAAAAAAAATCTATAATACCAAAGAGCACTGGCGTAAATGCTCGTATCATTCCCGATAATTCGTGGGTCAGTTTTATACTGTAATCGCCGAGATACCAAAGTGCGTTGCAAGTCAATGCCAAAAGACTTATCACGAATACTGCCAAAAATTTTACCGCCCCACAAGCATTTTCATAAGTCAGTAACTGGAAAAAACAAAGATTTATCGATTAGTTGGTTCATAAAATGAAATTTTTACTGTATGAAAAACGAGTTTCTATTGTTATGAAAAATTTAATAGAATTTTTCGGAAAAATTACCTCTCTATAATCAATCTCTGGATAATCGTCGATCGTGAGAGATCTTCGTTCGTTCGATTGATTCGCTACCCTCAAATACCTTAATTGAGGCTGAATCGAGTTATCTTTTATCTTGATCGATTTCAATTGGAACCAATGCCGACCGAGCGGAATTCCTTCCAATTCGACCCATAAATTATAATTTTGTATCACACTGTCCTTCATATTGCCTACGACAAATGTAATATTACATTTATTGTTATAATTGTCATAAATAATTCTCAATTCAATTGGAATTTTCTTAAAGTAAGATTCGGAATCAACGAATTCGAATTGTGTAGAAAATATTCCATTTAAATTGGACTTACAAGTTATGCCGAGCCATTTGTCAGTTCCGTATTGCTGTTGAGTGATCTTTTGGGTTTCTTCTAAACATTTGAACAGCTCTTGTTCATCGTTATCCACCACAACAATGTCCCTGAACAATAGAATAGTTTATTAATCAACACGACTCTCTGATGTAATCAGAAGCTTTTTGTTTAGTGAACTAATCTAGGGAAGGTTAATTCGGAACCTCCTTATTTTCTTCTAAACTGAAATTCTCGTTCCCGTTAAGCCATTAAATAAAGATTGGCCACTAATCCGATTTTAAGATACAGTGAGAAAAATTTGCGAACGATACCTGTATGCTCGAAGACTTTTCACATAGCGCCTTTCTAGATAAGTGCCGATAAATATGATCTTCGATTGTTTAATGGCTTTGGACAATATTGACAGGGGTCCAGCTTGTAAATCATTTATCACAGAAGATACATCACTGTCTTTGGAGGAATCCATTGGTTAAAAAAAAAGGATGGCTACAAAAAAATTGCACAAATTTGTTTGAATTGTGTTTTATAATTATTTGAAATTTGTATCGAAACAAGCTTACCTTCGTTTTTCACGGGGTCTCTTGCCCGGATTTCAATGGTGTAATTGGATATTCGAGTTTATCCAACGACGCATACCTTATTCAATATTTATCGAACGTAAACACTCATATCTCGGCTTAAACGTTACTCGCGAACCGGTAAAAAGTTTTTCCCAAAGAATTCGTTGATTATTTGTAAAAATAACACATATGAGTTTCTAAATGCTCATTTTTAATACTTAAAATTTGGTTGAAATCGCAATGAGAAAAATTTTGTTAATTTCCTTAATTTTCCGGAGTATATCCAGAGCAAGTGATTCAGACTGTACCAGATTTTTGAGGTTATGTAAAAAAAGGGTTATTTTACCGATCGAGACTGTGACTACAGTTTAGTTCGTCTTTTCGCCGATAGTTGAGTTGCAAGTTGCGAGGAGTATGTGCTTTCAATCTTTATTTACAGCGCTGTGTTGTCGAAATATGCGGTTTCACCGGTAAAGTAAGTTTTTAACACGTGCACGTTAAACATTAATAAATGTTACAATGTAGTTGCAAAAAATAAAAATGAAACATTCGCAGGTGTGCAACGGTGGTTTGGCGCGCTTCGTCGCCTTGAAAACGTAAGTTTTTTTTCTCAACAATTAAACGTAAACACTACACTTTTCATAACCACAAAAGTTCACGCCTCTTCAACGTTTTTACTACGAATTACACAATTTTTGATTTTTTTTTTCTTTACAGAATGGATGAGCTCTGCCCGTTGTGCTTGAAAATGGGAAACAACAAAAGAATCAAAGCTGTACAAATCAATTTGGAGGAAGCTGTTTGGATGTGCGAAAATGAAGAGGTAAAACGTCAAACATTATTTTACTCTATTTCGTTCGTCTTTTGTTTTTCTTATTTTTACCATTTTTGTAGTCATTTTGCGGAATCATTCGATTCTTCATATCATGAATAATGTAACATGAATAGAGCTAATATCTTCATCACTCGACTTCACTGAAATACCCTTTTTTCTGGTTCCTCAGCACCTCAGAAAATAAATTCTTAAGAACTCTGACGTTCTCTAGAAGTTTTTGATTATTTCTTCATAGTAACCCAACAGCTTTACGAGATCTAGACTACCGCATTGTCAAAATGTTGCTTGTTGGAAAAAGATGAAAATTAGAGTTGCTTGGACTTCTGAAATTTTACCATTAGGAACCAACAGATTTTTAATTTTTCTTGACTTCAGAGCTCAAAAACTGCTCAAAAACAAAATTAATACGAAAACAAAATTATTACATAAAGGAATTTGATTCATGAGCCAAAGTTTTGCTGTCTCAAATATCTTTTTATAGAGAACCGTTTCAAAGCGTTTATCATTTTCAGTGTCCCTGGCCCTTTGGATATGAAACACCAGTTTTTTTGACTCGAAAAGTGGGCTGCAAGCACTCGAGCGAATGGGAAGTTTACAAAAAAGTACAAAAACGTGTTGGGCCGATTCCAGTTTCAACGGAGCTGTCGCTGTACACACCACCTGTAACACCGAGTTCGGATACTATAACGAAAGAATCAGCAAAGTCAGATTTTTCAGGGGGAACAAATATTTCCGAACACATTAGTCAAGTGGGAAGCATTTTGGGATGCACAAATGATTCGTACGCCCCAAAATCAAATTTTTATGAAGACCACGCCGTTAATGAGAATAAAATAGGGACACAGGCGTTGAACGCTTGTGTTGAAAATAAGGCCATACAATCTTGTGCAGTATCGCAAAAAGTTCCGATAGCACAGAGTATATTTGACATAGACAGTAACGAGTTAACGAGCGATAAAATTAGTATTGAAGATTTTTGCAGCGAGCCAAAAGAGCCTGATCTTCCATTAGCCTTGTTGGAAATTCCGGACGTAAAAAAAGAAACTTCAAAAACAGTATTAGAAACGTTTGAGAATAAAGTAAGCCCGGAGGATTTAAAACTCAAAGATGAAACAAAAGAGATCGACATGAGATTAGCGAGAGATGGCAATGCGATTAAAACAATGCCTCAAGTGAAAAAAATCTCGAAAGCGAACATTGATTTGCACATGATCGATCGTCGGAAAATCGTGGCTGTAAGAAAATCAGTAGAAACTAGGAAAAAGGATTTATCGGAAAAAATAAAAGCAGATGTAACGGAAAAGATTGAAGCAGAGGATTCGTCGTTACAAATCGACAGCGACACTCATAAATCTAACGTTTCAACGAAGCAACAAACTTTAGACGACACACAAATTCTCAAACAACACACAACCACTATCACCGTTGATGGATCACTTCCGATTACGTTGACTTACGATCTGATGGATTTAGAGGAAAAATCCGAAGTCAAAATCCCCAACTCGAGTACGCCCATGAGCGAAAGTACGATGAATATTCTTCATGAAGAAAAAGAGCAAAACACTTCTGCAGAATCACTTGTTGAATCACCGACGAAGCGAATCCGACCACCGGCTAAACGTCGAGCGGCTTTGACTGGCAAGCGCTATGAAAAATTTAGTTTCTTTGCCCTAAAAAAATGCGAAAAAAATGGAGGTATAAAAGACTGCGACGACAAATCAAGCTGCACGATCGTTTCGCCGAATGAAAGGGTACAACAATTAGAAGAAATTCAAATCGTTAAGGATGAGAATTGCTCAATCGGTGCTCCGGGTGAAATTGTGGACAACGGTGTTTCTCGTGCATCAAATCAACACGTCGAATCAATGAATTTGAAAAACGTCGATCCCACCAATTTGAAAACAATAGGCGACGATTCTATCGCCGAAAATTTCAATCTGAGTGCTTTGGATGATCTTTTGATAGACGGTTATCAAAACGCTTCGGCCAATCTCAACGACGAATGGCTCGAATCCTTCTTCACCATTTGAGATAAATAAACGTTGGAACAAACAAAAGTCAATGTTTAAAAACACGATTTTGGAGTTTGGATCATTGGGATGCAACAAAATTCCTTTTCTTTTCTATCTCTCTCTGTCTCTCTTATATAAAATCCAATGTTTATTCACGTTTTTCGAAGAAAAAAGTCATAAATTTTTGAAATCCGAATATTTCATATCCCAACGCTTGCGTTCCAGCGATGCAAACTTCAAAATGTTCAAAATACAGCCGGTTTATTTTTTTATAACTAGACAAAAAAAAAAGAAACAAAAGAAGTCAAAACAAAATTTCCAACGAATCGTAAAAGAAATTTTTAGTTTTTTTTTTTTCATCAAATTTGTGTATAAATATGGAATATTTAAGATTCGGTTGATAACGAATTAAAATCGTCCTAGTCCCCTGCATTTCTTTTGGAAAACTTAATACTTGTGCATAGGATGAGCGCACCTTTTGTAGTCCACACAGCGAAATATTGGGTTTTCATGTTGTTTTTTTTTTTCCCCTTTAAAATTCATGCCACCTATGGAGCAATCTAAAAAGAAACAAAAATAGCTCATTCGATATTTACAATAAAAGTTTCGTTCGGTGTGTCAGAAAGAATAACTCGTTCGATTCAAAGTCCATCTATTCATATTTTTCTGTTTTCTTTTCTCATCAAAGGTACAAAAAAAATTCCAACGATGCAATTACGAAATTTTTTTTTTTTTATTGTTATTATATTGTTAAATTTTCAATTTTAGATTTAAGATTTGTACACAAGAGGGTGCCAATATGAACGTTGGATGAGGCATTTGTACAAAGAGTTTTTGTAAATAAATAATAATGAAAGAGACATATAACGGATTTGTTTTCCAGATTTTCTGAGGATCACGTGTCGCAATTATCCAACGTTTCAACTCCCACGGTCTCTTCGCGTTCTATAATCAACGAGTCATTAGAATTTTTCAACAAATCATTAGCCAACGTCCAAATTTCTTGTTCTTTGCTCTGCTCACAACGATCTTCCATTTTAACGATGTAATAATTGTTGTCTTGGTTGTTCGTGCGATCGGCATGTTTTCTCTCGAAATGTTTGGTCAAATTGCTTTTTTGTGTGAATCTGAGATCGCAGCTGGAACAGGCGTATGGTTTTTGGCCTGTATGAACCATAACGTGTTGTTTAAGATTGTACAGAGAATGAAATGCTTTTTGGCAAAAAGCACATTTATGGAATTTCTCAAAAGTATGATAACGCGACGTGTGCAGTGACAATTCAGACTTTTTACGAAAACTTTCGTTGCAATAACTGCATTTTCTTGGCTTACCGCCGCCGTGGCCAGCTCGATGAAGATTCATTTCTTCCAGATCGGAAAAGCTTCTGCCGCAGATACCACAAGTGTGCGGTTTAGCTCCTTCTTTGTGTATCTTGACGTGTTTCGTTTTATTAGCTTTTTGGGAAAATCTTTTGCCACAAATTTCACAAACGTAAGGTTTGTCACCGGTGTGGATTCTTTCGTGCTGCTGCAGAGCAACCAATTGGGCGAACGATTTGGAGCAAACTTTACAACCGTAAGGTTTTTCACCTGTGTGAGTTCTCATGTGTTTCTCTATGTCGCTAGGTCGTAAAAATGGTTTCGTACATATTTCGCAACGATATCGTGGATTGTCGTGGAAATTTTTATGAAAATTCAATTGTCCTATTTGAGAAAAACGCTTTTTACATATCGGACACTCGTACGGACGTTCGCCGGTGTGAACGACCGAGTGTCTTCTCAATAAAGCCGCACTGGAAAACACTCTGACGCAGACTTGACAAGAGTGCCTTATTTTTGGTTGGCTCATCTTTTTTTTGGCAGCTATCGGAGATGACTTTGTACAAGATATTCTAGAATTCTCATTCTTCAAATTTTCCAGATCGCTCTGAATTTCCAAATCGCAGCTTTCGTCCCAAGATCGTTTTGCCGGTGTAGTTATCGATGATTCTTTAGCATCATCCAGATTCTTTCGTTTCTCTTGCGAATGCTCGGACAAATACTCAGCCTCGGTCTCGGTTACGTTGTCCAGAAATTCATTGTTGTCGGCTTGTGCGCACTGCGCACAGTGGATGGAAGCTTCGTCTAAATCAGAAAACAGATTGCTACAACGTAAACATTTGTATTTGACTATTTCACTGGATTCGTCAACGGCGCAGTCTTCCTCATGCGCTTTATCTCCTCCCGTGACATCTCTGTTGATCCGGTCATCAGGATCAAGAGAATATTTATGCGAAGAAAAATCAGTTTCTGAATGATGCGTCGGAACAATTTCATTTTGGAGTTTGTGAATAACTTGCTCGTGAGATGATATTTCTTCAAAGTCGGGGTCTAAATTTGTGTCTTTACGGAATGTTTTTTCTGTACAATTCTCAGCCGAGTGGCGGCCCAGACAAACGACATAATTTTCGGGTGTATTTTCCTCTAGATGCTGCTCACAACTCGGCGATTCTGCTTCACCCATACCGATGTTTGGCGCAGTCGCAGATTCATTGAAAATTGAATCTTTTACGCAACATTCTTCCTCCTCGTTACAGTAAGCAGTCGAACGATGTTCCAGCAGAGAATAATAAGCGTTTAAACAATCTTCTCGGAATGCATAAAATTGTACTAGTCGATGCTCACAGTTTTTGCATACAGAGTCGGGAAAGGAATCTTTGGCTTCTACCTGGAAGTTACAAATAAGTTCATGTCGATTAGTTTGATCCGTTTGATGTTTAAAAAAATTGAAAAATTTGTGAATCTTTTTCAAGTGCTTGAAAAGGTATGCTACCCTTGAAGAGCTAAAAAAAACTAGCTGGTAAAAAAGCGATTGACATTCAACAGAATTCGTGTCTTTCCCACTGTTCGTTGGATTCAAACTTTTTTTGTCGGAATAGAAAATGTTTATCAATACAAAATAGAATAAAATTCAAAATTAAAGCAAACAGCCTGGTTTAAAAGAAGCGAGAAAGAAAATTAAAATATTGAAAGAATATTGAAACTAAAGTAGAAAAACAATAAAGAAAATCAAAATATTCCAGTTGCTCAAGTAAATTTATTTGAGGTTATGGTTACCGGAAGGGAGAGACAAATCATTATTCTTGAGGCTAATGACATTTCGAGAGTATCCTCATTTGTAAAAACTGATGTGAGATCACGTTTGTCGTATTCGCATAAACACAACCGACACTTGTCGAAAGCATTTTCATTATTTTTGCTCATTATAGTAATCTCGAAGCTGTCATACTGTAACCTCACTTTGGTATGTAAATAGACTATTATGATGATCGCTAACATATGGTACACATGGAGTGTATGTGTGTGTGTGTGTGTATGACACTGACACGAACGAAAAATCGCGAAAGAATTCGCGGAGCAGGGAGGAAAAATTGAGAAATTAGAATCGATTGGTTATTAAATATTAATAATCGAATAATACAATTTTTCGATTTTTTTTTAAATTAATATAAATAACAAAACAGTGGATAATTGAAACAAAATAACTGTGCGATGGCCGGGAATCGAACCCGGATCAACTGCTTGGAAGGCAACTATGCTGACCATTACACCACCATCGCACGTGCAGACAAATCGTATAATGTTTTCTCAACACAGTATTGAAGGATGTTAACGTGACAAAATATGATTGAAAATTTAAATGCAATGTTTCTGCACGTTCACAAACTCTGTTTCTTATCGACAGCAAATAGAAGAAGACATTCAAAAAGATTTAAAAAAATTTTTATTCCATAGAAACGTGAGTACTTATCGGGTTGGAGAAAACCTGAAAAAACGCGATTACGCTTAAGAAAAATACGAAATTTAATATGCAACGATAAAATCATTGAAAATTCATTTTAAAAAAACTGTTCAATCGAAAAACGGACAATTATTTTTCTGTCGTATCCAGTTGTTTATTAATTTTCTCAAATATTTTGAAATTTCGAATTTTTTCTTTTCAATTCCTGTGCTTCGGCTCTTGCTGTGGCGACGCTATTCGGTAAACTGTTCGTTCCCCGCCTCCGAAATTTCCTACATAAATGAGGCTGAATCTACTTATTTTTACAAATGCAGAAATCATAATTTTTCCATGAATTATCTGAAAGTTTTCAGAAAAATGTAAATGATCTTTAAAATTTTCATGTCAGAGAATATTTGGTAACAACACAATATTTAAAATGATTATTGCTATCAATAATGGTGGAGTTTTCGAGATGCCTAAATTTTCCGCGAGAGTTCGGTATTCATGTTCGATGCTCGTCGTCGATTGTTTTCGTCCAAATGTCAACATCGAAATAATACTTCAGTATACGGCATTGGCGAAATATATTGAAAATGTTTTTCGTGATTTTAAGTTTTCCATATATTTGCACTTTTATAATCGGGCTTTTCGCTGAGTTGCACGTAAGGGTGAGTTTTTTAGATGAAAAAAAAGTGTGTGAATTATTTGAGATCGTTGTAATCGGACAGGGTGTAATCGTGGCGGGAGTTGAGCAATATCTTCGATGAACCTTTAGAGGTTATAAAGTATATACACATACATGTATTTTCGGGGAGGCTCCCGCGAGGCCTCGGGCTCTTTCGGCCAGTATTAAAATGCCGATATTTCGAAATCGAGGAGTCTTTTTGACTTGTCAGCGATTTTTTGTTGTTTTCGGTCGCAATTATCGCAGCCGCGGTCGTGGAAGGGCGAATGGGAATATACGGGATGAAAGTGGAAAAAAAAAGAGTAGGAGGGGGGGAGGGAAGGAGAGGAGAGAATAAGTCCGAGCGCCCTCCTGACGCTTTTGTGTGTCTCGATCGCGTTTCAGCCGAGTAGAGCCTCTATCAGTCAAATTACAGGCTGACAAGCTGACACGTAAATTGGTATATCGTACCCGCGGACTTATCTATACCGGGTGTTACGAATTATCCGGTCGACAACGCGCCATCGACCATGATCGGGTCTCTCCTTGCTTTTTCCTCTACTCTCTCTCGCACACAAACACATACCGCGCGTATATACCAATTTCTTACTAAATTTCTCGGAGACGAAAAAGCCCTCGGCTTTGTCTGGAATCGGGCAAAAAACATTCAATGAAAAATAAATGAGAAAACTAAAATTGCCCGCCGGACTATTCGTAGTTTGACCTTTTTTTTTCTTTTTTTTTTTTCACCGAACGGGTTTCAATTATTCCTTCCTTTTTTTTATCCCTCCCATCATTTCTAGAACACCGCTATCGGACACATTGATCGTCTGGATGTCGGCATGATTTTCTGTGAGTATATCACTTTCCAATTAACCCACAAACGACACAATTTTATCACACATTACGAATCTTCTATTTAGCACTGTTTTTAGGTTATACAAAAGTTTCGCGATTTTATCAAAACTAGGCCAAAAGTTTTTCTTCGAAACAAACAAAAATTAATCGAATACGAATTCCTTGAACGGTTTTTTCACGTGAAGTTGCCTTGGCCCTAGAGGCCCACGATAGTAGCGACGTGAGCTCTAAAACGATATTAATCCAAAAATGTGTGACTCGAACGATCGGTAGGCGATGTCGAGCATTTTTTGCCGGCGAATCTTATCGCGCGTAGCGTTGACCGACAGTTTCATTGCAGATGGCGCCCTCGCACTGAATCCGAAAGTTTTCGTGAAGTTACAAAGTTTCAAGGGTTAAATATGAAAAAAAACTGACAGGAATTGAGCAACGGTAGAACGATCCGATTCGCATTCTTCGAACTTTAACAGATTCGTTTGAGCTATGCGGCTCGAGTTGATTCGCTCGGTGCAGGTTTTCTCGCAGTCCGATAAAGATGAGAGACATAAAATACTGGACTCCGAGTATGAATAAAGAGCGTAGGACAAGTCACGACAGATCACACGATAATGAGGAAGAAGAAGAGCGAGAGAGAGAGTGTGCACGCGGACATGAGAGAGGCAAAAAGCCTGGGAGAGGTTGGGGTTGATCACGACGCACACGGAACGGCAGAACAGACAAGCAGAAACATTTACAGGGAATGAATAGTGGCCCCGCGAACAAGCCTCGTTGCAATCCTATATAACACGCAATCCATCCTCCGTAAACATATTATAGCTCTCTCCGCGAATTGTATAGGTTATACACGACTGTTAAACATGGCCAAACGCCAGTTTTGTTTCGTTGCTCGAACGGTGCGCGCGCGCTTCAAAAATTATTAGTGAGACTTGCCTGTGTTATCGCTTTCCAAAATTTCATTTGCGTCAAGAAATCCGGACGTTTTCCGATGAGTCTTTTTAGGCGCGATCGAACAGTCGATTAGAGCTTCTTCGTGACCTTGTAGAGTCATTGGTCCGAAGATCAAAGTAAGAATGAGGCGTGGTAAGAAAAATCATCGAGATTTTACGACTCTTGTCAAAATCTGAATTCTGGAATCTCGTTGAGAGCGATCGCTGTATTCCGCTCTGTTTGCCACGATTCGTTGATGGTTTGTCCCAAAAATTCAGCATTCGTTTTTCCTCGTATCGCTTTTAATTCGAAATGCAAGTCCGGATCACAGTTGGTATTGTTTTTTTTGCTGATTTCAAACAAACAGATCGGTAACTCTGACGTTCTTCTTCTTCTTCTTTTTTCCTTTAGGGCTGGCTCCGGTCTCAGTTGCAGCGCTTAAGACCATACGGCCATGTTAACTCTGACGTTAAATGCGCAAATTGAGAATAGAAAAACATTCGAATTGATTTTCAAGCCGATCGAACCGCCGTTGGTGGTCACGCCGAGTACTAAACCCATTGTTTCGCGAATTTTTTTTTTATTAGTTTTTAGGGGCTTTGAGCTTCGTCAGTCGTGCGCCCATGCTGCCCATTGTTTCGCGAACTATTTATCGAGACGCGAGCGCCCTCTCCCCGCCGTTTTATGCACGTATGTAAACAGATTCGAGATTCGACCAATCAGTGCAGGGATTAAGCTCGAGCGACAAGAGTTGAAAAATTGTTCGAGGAGCCTCTTTGAGGAGCGTGTAGATTTGATACGAGCTTTTAGAAAAATATAAATTCGTTGATTGTTGAAACTGGTGAACTCGTGGGTGTGCGTTGCGTCTCTGAAATATTAATCATGATCCGGAAATCCCTTGAATCCCTGCTGTAAATTCTGGTCGTCTTTTTTCCACTTCGCAAGAGTTCCAAGCATAATATACAGGTATAACGAGTGATATAAAAAAAATAAAAATAAAAAAAAATGCAGAGAGACAGTCGAATGACAGGGAGGAGCAGGTGATATTTAAGCGCCGATATTCCGAGTTCTTTTTCGTGTGCGTGTGAACGTGAATGTGTTTGTCCTCTCGTGTCCAGCCCCTTTGAAAATAGTCGGTTTTCATTTAAGCTGCAGTAATTATTGTCCGGAACTCGAAGAGCTCTTCAGGTTCGGCCTGCGATGAGTGACGAACGAATATATACTCGTTCTCCTCGAAATCCGAAAGACTTTGACTTACCAAGAAAACGATTTCCGAGTGTATCGAAGCGAGATTAACATTGCGCAGTGAAGAAATATTATTCCTTAATAATTTTACGTTTATTTGAGGTTATGGATAATGAGCATAACATGAAAAAGGGACGAAAAAACTATTGCAGACTCGAGATATACTTTTTTTTTCTTGTTTACACAGAGAAAAACAAATTCGATAATTACAAAAGTCTCAACGATTTTATAATTGCAGTCGTGGAGATTGAAAATGCCTGTCAACACCCCGTGGCCGTTACTACCCGGATGATAAATTGCTGCGAAAATATAACACCCGATGATATTGAATGCGAGGTCAGTCGCCCGAGATCTATAAAACATGTAAAACGTTCATCGAGAATCCTCTCGTTCCAATCTCACAATCGTTCCTAACGAGCATATTTTTATTGTTCGATAAAACGTTGAAATTTTTTTTTCTTTTCGATCACTCGTTAAATAATCAACGCCAACAAGCCCAGTTGATTTTTATCGTACCAAAAAGAAAAAAAATCCTCGAATATTTGCAGCACATCCAATTGATCGGTGGTGATATGGGGATACTAAATCCTCGAGAAATAAGGAATCTAACCCTGATATGGCCAAGCCTCGTAAGTACACAGAGCTCTCGCCCCCCCCCCCCCCCCCCCCCCCCCCCCCCCAAAGCATCTTGTCTTTGATCTCGTTCTTATCATTCTTATGACTTGTAAAACGTCTCTCGAAACCTATAAAAACTTTTTAACGCGAATTTATATCTGTGTATATAAATTTAAGGAAGAGCGCGGTTCGAACAACGACGGGGGTGGTTAATACTTTTATACGATCGTTCTGAACGATAAGGTGGCCACAAGGAGCTGCATAACGAGAAAAAAAATATGGCGAGAGAGAGAGAGAGGAGAGGGTTAAAAAAAAGAAAAAGAAACATATTTGGCGAAGAGTTTCGAAGAGTGAGAAAGCTATGGTGGGTCTTTGAAGGCTCTGGAGCCGGAGGTTTTGTGTGCTTCCGAGTGTGTTCTCGGGGTGCCCCTGTTTGTCGCGTGGGAGCAATATAATCGTGGTCGTTATCGTGATCCTGACGGGGCGGAGCCGACATGCACCAACCAGCAAAGTCGAGCCTGTATTTCTGCCACCACCATGAGCCCCCCCCTTCCTCCCTCCCCCTCCTCTTTCCCCTCAGCATATTATCACTAAACACCACACAAACGTCATATACACATACATATATTTCTCGTCGCGGAGTAGTTGCACGTTAGCCCCACTCTCACACGCCACCGTCGAGTCTCTCGCCGCCATCATGATTTATGAGTGTTTTTAAGCTAACGGCTCCTTTTCTTTCTCTCTCTCTCCCTCAACGCCCTTCTCGTTTCTCTCTCTCTCTCTCTCTCCACCATACTCAGTCTCCCAGACATCGCTTACTCGTCTATATATTCATATTTATTTTTTGCAAAAATACGAGTCAAAGGAGGAGAGTGCGAGAAAGAATGGGCTTTAGAAAGGTGCGAGTGTATATGCGAAACTCAAATTAAGTTGTAAGTGAACTCGAATGTTCGCCCTCGCGACCGGAATCTCTTTCATCATTTCCGTTCAAATCCTTTTTTACCTCTCCCTCCTTCTCTCTCTCTCTCTCTTTCTTGTTTTTTTTTTTCGTACGAATTCGTTCGCCCAACTTCAGCATGTAATCGCAGCTTCAATCCGAGCAGTGATTTCGCGGAATCGTATTCTCTCTTGTTTGATTTTCTAAGATTCGTACAATTGCATTTACAGCTAACTACTTACACGGTCATGTAAGCTTGTAACTCAGCTTTTGTGTGTTTTTTTTTCTCTTTTTTTTTCTTCTTTACGTGTATATATCGAATTAGTATAATTTTTCTGCAGGATAAAACTCTTTCGTGAATACACTGAATCGTTATTTTACGTTTTTTTTTTCCTTCGAAACATTCTCCGGAATCAATTTGTTCGGCTTGACTTCGTTCTTCGTAAAGGAAAAAGCTAATTTTGAGAATTGAAAAAAAAAAAAAAATGGTCGAAACTATCAACCATGATGATTGATTTGTAGACCGAAATTATTTTTTTATGAAAAAAATGAAGAAATAAACAATTTTCATCAGAATGATTCAGAAATTATGAAAAATTTTGTAATTTTTCTCAATACTCGATTACACTTCAATCTCCCGAGACATTTCAAGGTCACAGTCCCTACGAATTCCAACTCTCGTGGGAATAAATACGAAAAATATTGCAAAACATTAAAAATAAAATTTTTCTCTCTCTCTCTCTCTCTCTCTTTCTCTCTGCTCCGATGTCAACAAGCCTTTGTTTTCACAAGATTTTTGTATCTCGAAAAATGAGCGTTGATATTACAGGTGGACTGAGTTGCTCCGTGACCTCGTCGAAAGCGGCGAAAAGAGTCTCGATTGAGGCTCCAGCGAAGTGTAAATAATAAATAATTCTTAAAATATCGTCAAAAAAAAAAAATGGTTTTCTTATCACAGCCTCAACCGTAGCGATCAGTCGAGTTCGAATCGCGTCTCAACGAACCGTTTAATTTCGCTGTTTTTATACATTTTTTTTTTTTTTTTTTTTTTCCATAATATTGAAATCGCGCGTCCAGTACCTTCACGATCGTAAGGGCGAATGCAACGTCGCGATCAACGAATGTAAAAAGAATCAGACCGATGAGGTTCAGGCGAAAATACGATTCGACACGACGGTCTCTCATCACAAAGTTCCCGCGGTTCTCGAAGGTAAAAAGTCGCTCTTAAAACCTAATTTTATTCGTCGTTAGAGGTGCAAGAAAATAAAAAAATAAGAAAAATTAAGTAAACAAACGAAAAACAGTTGAAATACGACGAACTTCGTGATTATTTCACGTTTCATAGGATACTACCAACCCATGAACGTCAAGAAATGTCCGAGCGTCGATCTCGATCCGCTCGATCACTGTCGACCCATAAACTGTCACGTCAAGTACAATGGAAAAAGGAATTTCTACAATAGGAAGTTGCAACGTTGCCAACCAGTGCCAATTTGCATCGCGGACTCGCGCAAGGAACTCCCAGACGTTGTGAGTACCAAAAATCATTTTTTTTCATCGCTTAAATTCTACGATTATGTGACTCGTGTCCTTGGAACACGATTCTTATTTTCTGTTCTTCGAATTTTATTTTTCCGGACATCGAATTTCGTCCCATTCGTCGAATTCATTTTTATTATTTTCCTCGCCACAGTTTCAACGAAAATTTCGTTGATTCCACGAATTTTTTTCTTTCCATGTGCCATTTCAGGATATTCTGCGCCGAGATAACGTGTCAAAATGAAAAAAAAAAATCGTAAATAAGTGAAATAATTGTTCAAGCGCCATGAGTTTCGCAAAAGTTTCGAAAAATATTCGTCCTAACGAAAAAAAAACGTTCAAATTTGATAATTTTTCCGAGAAAAAATATTCCGAAAATGCTGTCGCATCAGCTGTCAAAAATCGGATTTCGTATTTCCTCGAATGCATTTTGGTAAAAAAAGAAAAAAAATGAAGATTCAAGAATAAGTTTATGCAATAAGATTTAAGCTGAGAGCATCTGAAATAATAAATTCGAAACGCTCGCAATAATCGCAACAATAAATCAGTGCTCGAAGGAGTATTAATTGAGGAGATGTTTGAAAAGTGTGAAAGCCCGGTGGATCGCGCGTTGATTATATGTAAATGTATTCATTTTCTTGGTGAATCATGAGCGATGCTTTGATGCGTAATCCTAATACGAGAGAATTCCGTTTCGCAACAGTTTTTCTTTTTTTTTTTTCGCGCACGGTTGTGCTAGCTTGGAATATGAATTTCACTCGTTTATGGTCAAACGTCGAAAGATCCCGTTGTGCCGTTTGTTTCTAAGACGATCCCGAATCGGCCGGAGCGTTTTTTTTTCTTCTTTTTTTTTCGTTCGTACAAAAAGAAACGTGGGATATCGGGATGTGCTCGAATTAAAATACGAATCTGGGCCTCCGGAATCACCGGTGATCCAGTGAGGACGATTTTCTCTCTCACTTTTGGATTGATATACGCGCTTGGCATGCGATGTTTCGTGCCCGTTTTGTGCCTCTTCCGATCCTCCTTCGTAACAAAGCCTTTGCACATGTGAGATGCACGATTCAGTTCGCTAAATCGCCCGAGTTCCTTATCGCGAGGCCCTCTCTCCTCCGTTTCGTTCCGTTTTTTTTTTTTTTACTCCCGACTAAGCAACGATTATTTATCCAATTTAATTTATGACTCGCAACGATTTAATTTCAACGCCTTGCTTCGCGGATTAATGACTGCTCGATGTTAGGTTATGTACACACACACACGTCTTCGCGTGCGTTCGTCAATGTTTGCACACGTTTTTTACATTCGTCCGTAGTCGAAGCTTCGAAAATTTTTTTCAACAAAATCGAATCGTTCCAAAAGTGCTTTTTAATCATTTCAATGTCAGCAACAGAATTCGAAAAACTCTTTAAATTCAATTTATAATCTTTCTAAAACAATACCGAATGTAATTTGGGGCGTTTGAGGTTTGCGGATTTGTCGTTTGTTGAGCCAGTAGGCAAGAAAAAACTGAAGCTCCGATCCCACAGAGGTCGCGTGGCCCTGGACGTGACTCGTCTCATGGCCCTCCCTCCCCCCCTCTCTCTCTCTCTTCCCTTTTCGTTACTATACTTTCTCCCTCTCGTTGGCGCTCTCGGAAACAATTTGGCGACTCGAGAAATAAAATGGTAAGAGTAGTTCGGTACCTATCCGGTTTGCCGCTCAAACGACGAGCGCTGTACTCATTATTGAGCAGGGTTAATGATGACGGATGGCAGTCTGCAGTTCGGCGATAAAACTTACCCAGCTGAGCTTCAATCGTGCATATTAATTTACAATCCGCCTTAAGTCTCATTGAAAAACGTCGTTTCACGCTCTCGAGAAACCTGCAATTCGATAAGTTCGATCGATTCTTTCCGAGATTCCTGATCCCAACGATTCCTCTGGACGGAATCAACGTGCTCGTGAATTTTAACCTATACGAAGAAATAAACGAAAAAAAAAAAAAAAAAAAAAAAAAAAACATGAGATTTAGGCACGATAATTATTCGAACGCAGGCTTACGTACCCGTGAGCAACACCTGTCGCGATTTGGAGAATGCTGTAAACGAGATGGAAATTCGTGCGTTGAAACGAGGCGAAGCTGAACCAGCTTGGGCCTCCGAAGCTGCACCTCGTCTCCTGGTCAGTATACAGAACATAAATATTGTGTTGACAAACGAAAACCAATCGAAACCGATATCCAACGTCGATCGCATCAATTTTTCTGACAAATTGCCATCGTTTTTTAAAATTTATTCTCCGTTTCAACGATTCAACTTGCATTTTTTTTTTCCTACAAAATTAGTCTCGATTGTTCGGGGAAAAATACTGAACTGATGAAAAAAATAAACGTTCGTAGGATACGATTACCTCGAGGCTCCTAAATTTAAAGAATTCGGAAAGAAAATTAAATATTTAATTTTGTTTTTCATAGTCGAATCTTTTTTGTCTCATTTATTTTTGAATTCAGCCTCCATTTCTCAATTATTCCTGATGTTGGCAGTCCAAAGTAAATGATTGAAATAATGATTGTAAAGCATGACAAGAAAAGTGAGAAAAGCATGAGAAGTTGCTATAAAATTTCTTAGAAATGAGCTCAGCTCTCTTTCGTGCAATTAGACACAACGGAATCGTTGACTAGGTATATACCGACACGAAAGAACTTACGAGTTTCGCATTGTAATGACAAACGACGAAAAATAGCAATTGAATAAAAATATTCGAAACGGAGTAACTTAAAAACCATTATTGCAGAACATGTACTGTCATCGTGGTTACAATGACAACGCGACAGGTTTTTGCATCTGCGACGAAGGATGGACGTCGCAATCGTTGAAGAGTTTCGAGCCGACGAACGAGTACATTCACATGTGCAATGTCCGGATGAATCGGTTCCCGAATCTCCACGGACATCCAATGGAGATTCTGCTTATCGTTGTATCCTTTCGATCCTTTTGACGTTTGAAAAAAAAAAAAAAAAAAAAAAAAAAAAAAACATCCTGATTCCTTTCATTCTATCTGAATTGACGAGAAAAAAAAATTATACCAAGATTCAATGAACGCAAAAAACGGACGCAGGTCCCACCGAGATTTGAACTCGGATCGCTGGATTCAAAGTCCAGAGTGCTAACCATTACACCATGGGACCGTTGTTGCTCATTCGATAAATAATCGATCGCTCTTCCGGCCTCTCTCTAATTTTGTTGCCAAAAAAAAAAAAAAATGATTTTCTCAAAAAGGTCCCACCGAGATTTGAACTCGGATCGCTGGATTCAAAGTCCAGAGTGCTAACCATTACACCATGGGACCGACGAGAATAATCCGACGAAAAAAGCAAAATCGTGCTTCGAGCTTTCTTTTTCTTTTTTTTTTTTCCTTAGCCTTTTCCTTTCAATCGATATTTCGAATATTGATGAAAAACACGAATATTTATCGTTGAGAGACGTTTACAAAATGCTTTTCTGACTTTAAAAACTTCGAAACTGGAATATCTGCAATTATTTCATTCGGTCGATAAAATTTTTCATTTTTTTTGACAACCAATTTCGATTTTATTCCTTAACGATACAGGACATTTCAGATCGCTGCTTTTTTGGGTACTCTCGTAGTTTTTTTCTGTTGCGCAATGACTTTTGTCGTTCGTGGATTCATACCATCGCGTACGTGCGTCGATTGTGGACAGCAAACCGGTGGGGATTCGGCTTATTTCGACGATTCGACAAAAAGCTCGGGTCGTTCGTTATGCATGCGTCGTAAACAGAAAATAATAGGTGCTCGAAGTTCTTCGACATCCTGCCCAAGATTTCGCTAAGAGATCGAAGATTTTGGCTCGCGAATGAGATTTTGAGGAATCATTTATTCCAGTCGAAAATTCATCGAAACTGTCAAAATATTGATATTTTTTATTTTCGATACAATTGACATGATTTTTCATTCGGCTTTCCTTATTTGAGAATTACGTGAATTATTTAGAAGAATAATTAAAAAAAAAAAAACAACATCTTGCCGAAACCCGGGATTGAACCGGGGACATTTAGATCTTCAGTCTAACGCTCTCCCAACTGAGCTATTTCGGCGACGAAGATTATTCTTCCACTGTGTCATCATGTCGACGAAGACTCGATCGTGGACAGTGCTCTCGATGGAACGACGTTTGGTCGAACGATTCGTTATTCATAGCCGACGAATTGTTTTACTATTCGAGTATACATCGAGCTTCAACATTTTCTTCCCATTTTCTGATGGAAAAAAATGTAAATTTACGAAATTTAGGCAGATTTTTTTGAAAATTAATATTTTTTTTTTCAAATACGATATTTTAGTCGAGAATTTAAAAGACGATGATGAAAAAATAGCGTTCGTTTGGAGAGATTCGAGCAAGCCAAGTTCTCTGGGTCGTGGAGACCCACAGTAATAACGACGAGAGTCCAAATAGAATAAAATCTACTTTGAGAATCGATAACGTTCAATCGCAGGAAAAAATTGAATCTAAAATAGTGCTCGAGTGGCTAAAATTTTTTTCGAAAACAATCTGTTACTTTATTTTAGTTTTTTTTTTAAATTTTTTTCTTTTGAAAAAATATACAATGTAATAGACTCGCGCCTCGTGTTATAATTGGCCAAAAATTGGCGGAAGAATCGTATTATAAGAGTTGCGGAAAATGGGTGATTGTATTGCGCCGTTTATTTCGACTTCCGGCTGGTCCGTGGTTGGCTGGGAGTTTTCGCATCCAACGGGCTGAACTGCAATTAAAGTAATTGGCCTCATTGTGCTGTCCGACGCGAAAGCTAGTGAATGGGCACTGTCAGCCAGGCTGTGAGCTCGGCCCAAACAGAAATGTGCACCTCCAATCCTATGGTCCGTGGCGCCCGCGCTCGCGCGGGCATCTCACAACCAATTTTTTTTTACTTCTTCGTTTTTCTTTTCGTCGTGCCTTCTATTTTTATTTCTTCTTTGTTTGTTTGTTTGTTTGTTTTTTTTTTTAACTTCCTTCTTATTTCGTCTGCAGTCCCTTGAGCTCTACCGAGTTGTGTTTTCTTAATTTATTTTTTTTTTGGTGTTTTGAGATTTTTCTTTAGCAGCTACATTTTTTCGAGGTCATTTTCGTTCTTGAAGAATTTGCAACGAACCTATTTTGGTACTCATGGGTCTGAGAGACCCAGAATTGTCTTTTCTGTCGATGGCTCCGATCTAAATGCACCATATGAGTTTTTTTTTTTCATTCAATGTCCGAGATCCTGAAAAAAAAGTTTCTGAGACATTTTTCAACACTAAAAAAATATAAAATGTAATTTTTTTGTTATTATTTGAATTTCAAGAAAAATATTCATTTTCGTACGGGTTTCTCTGACCCAGTGGCATGTCTCTAGGGTTACAGTCTCCGATATTTCGCTTTTAATTACGCTGCAGCTGATCGCTCTTAATGAGACACAAGTATTTGCAAATTATTGAAAAAATTAATGAGCCGTGAGAGGTGCGAGACTGAGGAACACACCGGGCAGATGTTCTTATCTCTCATTCCGGGTGGTCAGGACTATAATCTTGAAAACATGATTCTCGCCCCTCTCGATCGTTGATTATATTGACAATGCTCGTATATATTCCATTCGCTCACCAAATATTTTACGTTTTACTGAATTTTATGGTTGAATATTCGGGCTCGATATGAAATAAGAAGAAGATAAGCTCCCGGCTGCTCGAGGCCAAAAAATCTTTAATCCAATTTTTATTTCCAAAAGTTTCATTCCCGATAAATAATTTACAACAATAAGTTGATGATAAATAATATATTTTTGCTCAAATTCATTTTTTAACGAAAAAAAAAAAAGATTTTCCTTCGAGCCGGATTTGAACCAGCGACCTATGGATGTCTCTTACGATTCTCGCCAACTACAGTCCACCGCTCTACCAACTGAGCTATCGAAGGCTTACAGTCAACCCGAGAAAATAACACTCTTGAATCGCAGACGAGTTCCTTTCACCGATAATCGAAAAAGAAATCCGATCGCGCTCGATTCTGCTTTGAATAATAAGAAATTTGCAATTACATGAAAACGACTATTTTATTCATATTTTTTAAATTCACATTTTCTCGTTATATTCACAGTTTGCTTTTTTTTTATTATTATTTTTGTTGTAAAGAATTCCCGAGATTATCGCAGTTACGCTTTTAAATCAACGCGATACTGCGAACAGGTGAAAAAAAAACGAAAAAAATTACTTTTTTCTGGTTATCGCGCGCTTGATTATTACGCGCCAGCACTCTTGTGAATTCAATTATACGATAATTTCGATGTCCGAAGTAGAAGATAAGAAAATGTGAATGGAAGCGTACACGTTCGTCGTTACAACGATAAAATTGCGGAACGTAAAATTTTACTAATTCAAGTGACCCATGACCGGTGATTCGTTACTTTTGAACTTAATCGACGAAAACAAAAAACTTTTATTCGCAGGAATTATGAAGGAAGATGTAAAAAAATGTGCAGTTGACAAGCGTATAACCAGCAACGAAAAATACCATTTGCCTCGAGAGTCTCAAGCACGAAAAGTTCTCCGGGTCTCAAAGACCCACGGTAGTAACGATCGAGACCCAAAAAACGTACTCGATTCTGAAACATCGAGAAAAACAAACATGAAAGAACCCGAATCCGTAAAATTTCCCGAATTTGAAGAATCGTTTAAACGGGGTTACGAATAATCGTAGAAAAAATAAGTCAAACGAAGAAACAAGCTCAATAAACAAAAACGATAAATGGAATAAGCCGGAGCGAGAGTTATCGTTCGAGTAAGCAGGATAAATGAACGTACCGGAAGCGCGTATATACGATTACGTTTATCACGCATATTTCGCGCGCTTTTTATACCATAGCGCTGATGAATTATTATTCGAAAAGCGTAGAAGCGACGATAGGAGCGAAGCGCATCTTTCATATTCCAGTCAAATATATATATGAATATACGTTTTTAATGGACGTTCAGCATTTCAACTATTTTTACTGCCTACTTATCAGATTTGAGATTACGATAATTAGCGCATAATATGTAAGATATTCACCGTTTTACTGCCCGTATCATGTACATCTATATACATTTTTTTTTTATTGCTCCTCATAATACGGTTTACGATACCAGCACGCTGGGTACTGAGTTAGCTCGCGAAATACGATATAGCATCTAAGTATTTTATACCTTACACACCCGTGTGCGTTAAATATATAAATAAACATCTACAACCCTAGCCAAAAGCATTGGACACCCTCTGAGTTTTCTATCAAACATATCTAAAGACGCGGCAGCGTCTTGACGCCAAGTATTAAAAAGTAAATGTTCGAGCAGGCAATGCAAGACGATTTAAATAAACATTTACAACCTTAGCCAAAAGCATTGGGCACCCTGTGAGTTTTCTATCTGACAAAAAAAAAAAATCATCGCGAAGAAGCTTTCGGAGCTGAGGAATCCAGCTCTATTTTGCTTTTTTATTTTTGTTCCTGGGTACGAAAAAGATCGTGGAGACGAAAATAAAAAGAGGAAATTAGAGCTGAATTCGTCTGCTGCAAAAGCCTGATGCTTTAATTGGTTTACGATCGTTTTTTGCCCAGATATTCGATCTACTGGCCGGATAGAAAAGGTTATCGCTTGATACTTTTGGCTGAGGGTGTATGGAAATTTGGATATAAAATATATGACAGAAAACACAATCTCCCAATGTACCCATTTACATTATTATCTTCGTTATTCTCCATCGGTATAAGTAATATACCGAGGGCGGTCTCCTGTTGTCGTCCACTCGCGGTTCTGCTCTTTCTCCACTCTTTTTTTTCGCTCTTTTTTCTTTTCTTTTTTTCGAGCACCTATAAAACTCTAATGAGGCCCCGTAAAACACGCTGGCTTCTACTCCCTTTCCCGTCGAGGAGTTGCACAATTTTGCACATTCGTTCGACTCCAATTTTCACCTTTTTTAACCTTTGAAACTTTCTTTTTTCCTTATTTCTCCTATTTATAAACACGAAAAGATTTCTCATTATTCAATTAACGCATTTTTATACGAATTACAACTGATTTTATTATCCTCACGCCCAGCCACATTACTCAGTCGGTGCAGATTCGAAAGCAGCTATTCGACGCAGTGACGCTTGAAAATAATGATAATATTTAGTGCTGTTGTAAAGTTTTTGATCACTCCGATCCCAAACATTCGTCTCTATTCATCTGTTCTTTTTCATTCATATCTTTCATCCATGAATATAGAACTGGAAAGATTTTCCATAAAATAAAGAAATCGAAGATACAGTTTCTATGTTTAAAAAAACTTGAAAATGATGATTTCGAAGCGACGCGTGTTAAGATTATTATTGGTACAAGGTAAAGAGACGATTGCATATGCAATTATCGAGTGAACGATGTCGGAGGTGTAGGCAAATGGGTTGTATAGAGGGAGCAGGTCAGGCTAGTGCAAGAGGTATTCGTAGCTTAGCCCGTTGACGTTAGAACTAGTTAGGGTAACAAAACTTTGGTAAACAGTTTATAGAACAGGGGCAAAGGAAAGGGCTGGATATACATAGTTGCTGGAAAGAGCTTATAATATCCCGGAGTCGAGCTTTTAACACACACACACACAGCCCGTTTATAGACACGAGTAACAGGAAAACACAGCTCTAACTTTACCACCTGACAGTTTGATCGGTTTGGTAATTATATCCCGAACGAGGTGCGTATACCTGACTAACTCTCCTTCTATTCTTGTATATACACGAGAGGAGGGCGCTTTTCTACTGATATGTCAAAAGTCACCACTTTCACCTCTGGAACCTTCGTTGTTCGGTGCCTATCAACTATACGGATAATCTTTTCCTTGAGTCATTGACGTAACGTATCTTCCTGGAAAGATTTCATCGATATGCGAGCAACGAAATCCAGACGGTGGCTCCTTTGATTCCATTTTCTTTATTTTCTTTCGTTGATTCAAAAACTTGACTCGATCACTCATTCACGATTCGTTGATTCATCAAACATCTTGTTGATCGAACGACGTTAATTTGAGTCAGTAAATGAAGGGTTTTAATCAACGAAACTTTGGTCCAGTCAAAGTTTTATTCTGTTCGCCACGACTCGTTGGTCCATCAAAATGACTGTTCAATAAACAAATACTTTTGCTCAGTCTACCTGAAATGGTGACACGATCCACACGATTTTTTTCTGTCTTTTCGAAAGAGCAGAAAACCTGGGAATAATTGGGCTGGATCATTGGTCAAATGTCCAACGAGATTCCTAACTATAAATAAAGTTGAACTCGGTGAAATCCTTGTCGCAGATACATCCGTTCGAGGAAACTATTTCATCAGATACTGCAAAAATATAAAAGCACCAAAGTGTATAGAACAGAATAATGGACATTAGCTGGGGATAGTATGGAAGTTGGCTGCTTCGGCAAAGAATATGGAAGGCCGTCGGGGCGTGCGGTATTCCGTCTGTTCGAAGTCTATACGGACTTAACATAGGTGGATATATTGTGGTAAATATAAATAATGTGTACACAGGCAGGAGCAAGTGGACACGCCGGGCGGCCTATCGGTCTCGGCCTATCTTACACCCCGGAGAAAAGAGAGTGAGAGCGTTTATGTCGTCTGAAATGCATTCGTAGTGGGCGTATAACCGGTTATTAAAATCAAGATATGATCTTGTGTGGTGGTACCGCGCGCTATATATAGATCCGAGTGTGGCGCGCCGTGAAAAGAGAGGCGAGAAGGGTGCGAGAAAGACTGGAATAAAATGAAAAAAATAAAAAGAGAGAGAGAGAGAGAGAGGTAGAATCTACGATGATCGCAGCCATCGCCGATCATTGCTACAACTGTTTATCATCATTCTTTTTATTAATTTTCTTTTGCCCCTATATTCCGCTCATTTTTTTTCTCTCAACGCGCGTATTAATGCGGGAATGGGTGACGCTCGATATCTCTTCGTTCTGTAAAAAACAAAGGATCGTAATTGTTTTATAATCGTAGTGGTGGAAAATTTACTTCGCTGCTCTGAAATTATTCGTAAATATCGAAGAAACTGTCGTTTTTAGAACGTTCTATTAGAATTTTTTCACACGCTGCTCTCCCGGCTCAAAGTGATAATGCTGCAGAAGCTCGCCACTGGAACTTACTGTTGGATTTGCCACTCTCTAATCTCTGCTTTTCCATCATGAGAAATAGTATGGTGACGAGTTCATTTTTCTCGATTACTTCCAAGACAATGGCTTCGTATGATTCCCACAGACCGATTCAGTCGCGGATCATTCCCGAGCTAATAATTCGCCGAAATCGTAGTCGATGGAAAGCGAACAAGAAATTTGACGAAATTTGAACGAATGAATTTCGTATTTTGGGACTAAAAATCGAGTAAATTGTCATTTGACAATGAACAATCCGTTGAAACGATCGAGTAAAAGACAATTTCGTAATAACCGGAGAACGTATATTAAAACGAGGAAAAAAAAAGGAAACCATGTCAGACGAGATTCCGAGCGTACACGTAAAAAAAAATCGATGTCAATAGCTTTTTAACCGCGTGGTAACCGAGTAAAAATCTCCATTAAGCCCGCGCACACAAAGCTGAATCGTAATCTCTTCAGTAATTTTTTGAGCTGGTTATACGAAAGCTCTGCACAAAATATACAAAGTATACTCGTATGCCGTTGGATATCAGGTGCGTGCTATAGTGTAGGAAGGATTACCGGGGTGAATTGCTCGTATGTGAATTGCGGTGAGAATCACAAGATCGTATGTATCAGAGCGTAAACGCTCTGTTCAGGGCTTTGTCGAGTTTCCATAGGGATCTCGATCCAGCCTGTGAATATGGGTGGTACCGGAATATTTCCCGCCCTCTTGTTCCCCACTTCCGGAAGAATTTGTGGCACTGCGGTCTGAACCCTGGTAGAGGAGAAATGCTGTACGAAGGACAAAGGATCGCGGAGGGGTTGCTGATTTCCGGGGTTGGACTCGCGTCCCTCGTCGCGATAGGCTGCACAATATGTGCATCGCTAAAACACTTAATGCATTCGCGTATCCCGCGAGGAGGCCTCTTTACTCGGAACAACGACAGCTCATAACCTCGACGATCATCGACAACCTTTGGAAAACGACACTTTTTTCAACGAGAAACAAACAGAATTTTTGATTTCGATTATTGTGGAATTCCTTATGTTTTCACTTGAATCCAATGCACCAGGAACACAGCTCAGAGGAAAATGACGAGTTTGACGTGATCCAGTGATCCGGTCACGTTTGTGAATCTGATCGAAAAGCAATCTGCGAAAAATGTCAGACTCCTGGGGTGCTCGGCGACGATATAAATTCAGCCCGGATACGGTGAACTCAATTTTTTTTTTTTTCCCTCTACAATGAGATTGCGGAATGAGAGAACGAATGAATAAAAAAATTGGCGAGTATCGTCGACGTCGATAAAACGAAAAGATATGAAATGGAATGTTTTTTATAGGATAAATAATATGCAATAAACTGTATTTAGTTTATTGTCAAGTAAAAGCATATACGAGGAGGAACGTATTAAAAGCTGGTCCTTTGAACGTATACGCATGAACGTTTTTCATGTGAGTAAGGTGGATAGAAAAAGGCACGGAGCTACCAATCCATCAACGCGATCGTACGTTTTTCACTCGTTTCTCTCCCTCTCCCGCCTCCCCGCTATCTCGCATTGCCATAAAATATTTCATGCTTTCACAACTAAATTATGAAGGTGGTCTGGGAGCGATCGTTGACGATGCGATATATCTATGTGTTTGTACATTGTACATATACAGCGAAAAGTTCGTTCATGTGCATGCCGCGGAGAGTTGGATTATTGCATGCATGCCTTGCTGGAGCGACGACGACGACGTTGGCGTCGCATCGCGTCCTCGCGTCACATCATGCACAGTCTTTCCCGACACCAAACCTTCCAATTTTTCCAACTTCCTCCCATCAACTGTTCTTTCGAGTTCCCAATCGTTGGCTCATCCTCCAACAGATTAAAAAAAAATCGTAAAATCTCTTCTGGATAACAGCTTCTTTGGAACGTTCCAATGATCCCAACGAATCGATCAACAAAACTGCGAATTATCGACTCTCGATTCAACTTAATTCTAATCATCGATCCAAATCCCAGATGAAGCTACATTTTCATCGGTACGAACCAGAAAATGGGGGAACAAAACAAAAACTCGACGAGAAAAATCTTTCTTTCCATCATCTCTTGAAGCTTCGTAATTTTGGACACGAGCAAACTCATTCGATTCGCCCCAATAATGATATTGTTCGATGCTCGTGCGTGTCAACACTCTCTCGCACACACGCAGACAGACAGTCCGCTGAACTAACGTTTGTAAAATATATTTGTCTCGATTTATAAACTGATCCCTCTTAGTCCGAGTATCAAACGTTATATATTCGTTATATATATACGAATCAGATAGAGTATCCATGAAGGGAAAAATTATAAAAAAAAACGAAAAGAAAAAAAAAAGTCTGAAGCGTGCGCGAGAAAATGCAGTCAGTACTGATACGCTCGTTGATGAATTTATGTCTGTAGCGTGACGTGAAACTCATTGCCTGATCTAAGCAGTCCATGTTGCTTCACATGTATGTATTTTATTAACGTATATACGGACATTGGTATCTTGCGGGCTTTTCAAAGTTCTAACGTGAGAGATCAGGAATGATTTCATACCGAGTGGCTAAAGTATTCGATATATATATATACGCATTTGAATATTAGTCCTCTGACGTACGAGAGGGTGATATTTAATGAGGGTGTTGCGAATTTAACGAGGACACCTCTGCGATAGCCACTAAAAATTTGTGCAACTTTTAACTCGCTGTAAATAAATCAATTGGATTGAAATTTTTTTTTTTTGCAACGATGGAAAGTAGTCTTTGAAAATATCATTAACGGATCAAGTGTTCAAGTTTATTCGCATATTATTTGAGCAGGATAGAAAAAATTGGAGAAAAATATCGCGTTGGCCAATGTGTGCGTGTGTGTGTGTGTTTCTCTCGGAGGTTTATGTTTTTGATTGTTCGATCGATTTTCGTTCAGGAATCGTATGATTTAACGGAGAAAATATAAATGAAGTTTTGCCATTTATTTCCAGAAGAGGTAAAAATGGGATATTTTCAGTCGAGTTAACGAGAGTCAGCGTACCGGGTGCATTGATTTCTGGGATTGCATGAGTACGAATAATGAGACTATGACATTTTACCTCGTGAATTAACCATCGATATCGCATCGTTCAAAATTTTCGATACGATCGGACTGATTGAAATGGTAACAGTAATTATATATCAAGAAATCGTTGATGCTCGAGAATTTTATTGATATACCGAAATTCTCATTTGTTCTTTCTCGACAAACAATGATAATTTTCAACATTCCATTTTTTCCTCGTCTTTAACGATCAAAAAAGAGAGAAAAAAAATGCAACGATTCGGGGATCGTGAGATCGACGTTTCGGAGGCTGCGATTTACCTTTTTTTTTCTCTTATCAATTTCGTATTTCTCGCGTTCGTATAATCGATCGTTGAGAAATTACAATTAATTCTTCGCTGTAAAAGTCCCTAGAGAAAAACGACTCTCTCGCTGTCCGACTAGAAGCTCTCGAATAAAATACACAATACACAAAACTTGTTGATGAAAAAAAAACTCGAAACTTTAAACCCGAGGATGGTTGACAAAGTGTGACACGGAATAACGAGACGTACGGATAAAAGTGCTGAAGAATCGCGACTACACGAGGCAAGAGATTTGCCGGGAATAAGGATCGCGTTTCTCATCGTGTGCCGGCGTGCGTGGTCTCTTTTGATATCCTTCTCTCTCTCTCTCTCTCTCTCTCTCTCATTCTCTATCTTTCTTTCTCTTCTGATCGAGATGCACATGCGACCGGGGACTATTCCGGAACGGGTTTGCCGCTGGAATCTTGCTACACCGGCTGTTCTTGATGCGTTTCATCCGAAATTCCCCTTGCTTCTCCTCAATTACATACCGATCTCGAAGTCTCGACCAACAACTAAACGCTTAGCGACGCCGAGCCTCTCTCTGTTCCTCCAAAATCGTCAAAGCCCAACTACGAACATGCATCAAACATTAATTTTTACATCGTTTGAGATCCTCGATCTTGGCACAAAGAGCCGAGAGAATCAGGAATTCAGGAAACAAATTTTAGAGAATAAAATCGAACGAGATTTTAGGTCGATCGTTCAATTTCGATTTCACTCATTGCCGAGTTATTTGCTGAATTTCTATCGACCAGTTGAGAGATTTACTGGCCGGAAAATTCAAGTTTTCGTTCCCCTTCTACCGATTATTTACTGACCAAAAGTCTGATTGAATGAATGACTCCCTCCCAGTGCCAGGTGATCATCAAAATATTGCCGGGCAAAGCGGAAAAGCAACAGAATCGAAAATATTTATAACAGTTCCTAAAAATGATGAAATCGTTTTGATACAGAAGAGGAGTAAACGAGAAAGGGAGAAAAACGGTGACGGGGTTGAACTGTCGTCGAGAGTATAGCGGCGCGTCGGAAGGTGCAAAGGCAAAGGGAGCAGGTGCGACGGCGTTGCAAAGTCGTCGTCGTATGCGCGAAAAAAAAACACACACACATGCAGGCCTCGCCCTATCTCTTCCCTCGTATAATATCGCTCGTGATAATCCTCTTCTTTTCTTCTCCTTATACTCTCTCGCCCCTCGTGTATTTCGTTAATGAGCAAGAAAAGTATATACGAAGTATAAAAGCGTTGATACAAAAGGGCCTAAATCGCGACTCGATTGATCGATAAATCTTCCGTTTCAGCGCACGATCGATGAACCAAATGATGGAGAATTCGGAGAGGGGGAGGAGGAGGAATTAAGGGGTGTGGCTATTGAACGACCGAGAAATATCTTTCGATAGGCGCTCATAATCGATTTCTAAATGAAAAGTCCATCGAGGACTGGAGATTGACGTCGATCTGATGACGAATGATTCCAACGATTTTGTTCAAAATACTTTTTAATCGTTTTAAATTCAAACGATTTAAATAAGAAATTGAATTTTATGTACAATGAGGACGATTTCGCGAACGAGCTTGAGAGCAAGAGTGAAAAGAGTCAGAATTTGGCAGGGCGAGGAACCTCGTAAGGGAACAGCAGCGGATAATTAGATGCGGCAACAAAGTGGTATCGATGCCCTCGTGCAACTATACGTATATATCCCTCGATCGGATCTCGCGTCGGGCACAAATTGGGCGCGGATAATCATAACGACACTGGAAGAGAGAGAGAGAGAGAGACTGGGAGAAACAAAATTTAATGCAGTCTCACAAGGCCCTTAGTGACCCTTAAGAGGCCACTTGGATCTGTCCAATTTCCGGCTTCCTTCCACCGAAAATGAATTGAAATTCGGACGTTTAGCGATTTTCAGTTGTTTTTCGATACTTTTTTCAGGCAATCAATTTGTTTCGAATCTGTGATTAGACCGGAAAAACCCAGTAAAATCGATTGTTTCGTCGTGCACGTTTGGTGTCTTTCGCAATTTTTTTGCCGATTTTCATCCGATTGAAATGAGCGCACATCCAAAGTTCATTCACTTTTTCTTGCGCGATGTTGGTTAAATCAAGCGATTATAAAGAGGTCTTTTGAGCAAAGTAGCGTACACGAATTTATCAGCCCCGATGTAATATAAACGCGGGCGAGCGAGATCCGCTAGAGGCGAAAATCAGACACGTAAGGAATACACGAGAGAAGAAGATTGATCAGCTGGCGTCTAAATATCTTGCAGCGTTAGTCGAATCTCCGTAAGATATCAACGAGAGTCGAGAGAACCGCGCCACCTGCCGCAGTCATTAACTCGTATATATTCGATTTAATTATTCAAAAAATACATCATTCCGGTGTTGCAACCATTTATTCGCAGTTATAAACCACACGCTCTCCTACCAGTTTTCGCATCACTCTCAAATTGCCGATATTTTCTCGTTGTTATCGGCTGATAAATGACCAATGGAGATTTGTCGACGCTCTGCAAATCTGGCAAACTCCTCGCGGATGTGCTTTTATCATTCCATATGCGAAATGAGCTTCGTTTGAATTCGTTCGAAAGCTGCTTTTTCACCAGATATTTTCTGCCAAAAAAGCAAACTAAAATTCTATTCTACCGGATTTCGTCGCGAATTATATGATTACGCGAATATAAAAAATATCAAAAAATTAGGTTTAATTACCCGGTTCCGGCAGTGCTCCTTTTTCGGAGATCAGATATTTCTTATCAACTCAATTAATTAACAAAAATACAAGGCGCTTTGCTCGCGCCATGACAGCTTTTTCGCCAGTCACATTAATTATTTTATTACAAATTGTACACACATTTGCCACAACTGAAGAGACCAGAGCCGGATTCATGCCACTTCCTTGAACATTACGAAATTTATTTATTGCGATTTCAATAAAAACTCACGGAAAAATTCGGTAGAATACACACGAGGCGTCTGACGTGTGTCAGCGACTATATTTATACTATATATAGATACATTTTACTATGAGAGGCGCCACCGTCGATTTTGAGTTGGTCACGTGAGCTCGATGACTCTTAATAAATTAAAAAAAAATAATAATAAAAATAATAACACAATCAACCAATCTGTCACAGCAACAACCAATCGGTCACAACCAACCGAGTGAAGTATGGCGCAGATGTTCGGTGATTTTTTGTTTTTCTAATTATTCTTTAAATATACAAGCAATCGTATCAAATTGCGACTCCAAACCACGTCCACTGGTGATAGAACCTGTGTCTCAAATTTGGTCAAGTAATTTTTCGCCGTTTCAACAAACATTCTGCTTAAAAAATTCGTGAAAATCAGCTGATCGTGGTCAAACGCACAACTCCCGGCTTTTGCCCGAGTGGACAGTCGGGAGTTAACAAATAATTAATTTCGTTATTAATCCGGATAAATTTTAACCAAATTTTCATGGAATGTACGACACACAAATTTGTCGTTCCTTATTTACCAAAATGGCACATCAGAGCCGCAGCGATTTCGATGAGTCGCAATTCTAGTGATTTTTCCAACAACCAGGCGTTTTATCAGTTTTGCGATTACCGATGAACAACAAGATACAAGATTTATTCTCTTGTTTCGTATAAATGTTCGAGAGTTTAGACTCGATGTGGGGAAAGCAACTTTTGGACTGGAGCGTACGAGAGAAGGGTATGATTGAGAGGCTGGAACGAGTGGTAAGTATATTACGAGAAAAAGGGGAAAAAAAAAAACGATGAAGAAATCGATCGAAAAAGTATTGCGCACAGAGAAAAAAAAGGGGCCATTAAAAAGTGGCGTTATGAAGCACCGTAGGTGTGTTAATATCTGTGAGTATGTAAAGAAACGTTCATGTGCTAATGTCACCTGCTTCCATAAGTATTCCTTATCGGGAAGAACGTAATGTTGAAATTAAGGGGCCATGTATAACGATGGTGTTGGAACGATGCAAAATACGTACGAGAAAAAAAACAGAGAGCGAGAGAAAGATTGGATCAACGTAAACGTAATAGCAATGAGAGCGCGATAAATCGGCGAGAAACGGACAGGATATATGTTAGTGGAAAAGAACAGAAAAAAAAGGAGAATCGAAAACGTCGTTACTGAATCATTAAAAGGAACGAAAAACTGTACTTTGCTTTCTTCGATCGAGTCGTGATCCGCAAATTAACTGCGCGAGCCTGACTCCTCTCGTACGAAATAAGAAAATCAAACGTTTTATTGAACTTTGATGAAAAAGCTGCTTAAGATTTTGTTCGTTTCGAGAATACCGAAAATATATCGAATCCGAATAAATCATGATCGGTGTTGAACGTTGGAAACTTGATTGTTATTTTATTTTTTTTTTATTTTCGTGAACAAATGCACCCACGGCGCAGTCTCCGGTGCATATAATAACCTGAGCTGATGCTCGAGAAAGAGAAAGGATAAGAGTGTGAGAGAGAGAGAGATGCATGAAAAGCACGCACACACGTGAGAAGATGGCTCCTCGCAATACGTTACGAGTGACGACGTTTTTACGAGCGGCACAGATTGTAATTCAAATATTTATTCGCATCGGCTCTCGTTTGGTACTGGTTTACAATCTTACGGGAATTCATAGGCTCGATCGGGGGTGCATCATCAGCAGCAGGAGCGACGATGCATCCCGGTGCATCGGTTCCGAGTACAGATGCACACGTATATAAATATATTAATGTGTGTACACGAGCTAGGAAATCTGCCGCGAAAGGACCGAAAGCGTGCCCCACGCTGCGTCAGACTCGTACGCCATTCCAGGGGTGCGAAAGACCGGGGGATCCCTGAAAGTGGATGAACTCGGCTCGTGCTGAGATCCCCTTCTCTCGCACTTCCTCGATCCTTGGCACCGTTCTTTCATTTTTATCTTATTTCGACTCTTCTCATCTCTCTCTCTCTCTCCTGCTCACTTTCTTAGTCTCGACATCGGACCCTGATTAATAACTTCCTCGAGATTTCTCCCGAACGTAACTTTCACTCTTTCTCTCTCTCCGTCTGTAAATAAAGGATTCTTATTTCGTTGTATAAAGCAGAGACAACAGAAATAACTCTTGGCCAACAATGACATTTCCACGAATAGAACGGATCCGATGAATTATTCAAAGCGACTAATTGTTACCAGCGTTTTAATTATATCGGTATGGATTCCACCGATTTCAGGCTAAATCATACCTCGAATCGTCGAAGGCTACAAGCCCCGACGATTTGAATATTCAACCGAATCGAATAGAACGGAAAAAGCTCGAAACGAGAGCTTGAAAGCTCAGTTTTATTCTATGCTCGGGTATCGAACATCGACAACCAATTATCCACTTAGCGCTCAATAATTCTGATAATAATAACAATATAAATAATCGTTCGAGCATAATTCTCTTAAGACACGATGCGCACACGTGCCTCTAACATAGATAACAATAAAGAGGCGTGTGATGATGGTTAAGAGTTACTTTTACAAGCAAAAAAGCAGAGCTCTCGTTGCACCTCTGGAATTTTTCATATCCCCTCTCCCCTCTCTCGCTCTCTCTCTCTCTCTGTACATATGTACTTTGATATATAAATATACGAAGATACAGGAGATGAGAGAAGAGAGGGAGAGAAAGAATGAAAAAAAAAGTAAAGCCGCTTTTATCGCAAAGTATTCGATGTAAATATCATGTTACAGGAGCATGAAGTCGAGCTCACAATTAAGTTGGCCACTGTGTGTGCGCTCACCCCAACGCAAAGTTTTTTTTTTTTTCTTCTTGTTTTGCCACTACGTCCGCCTCTCCATTTGCGTTACTTACACGCCGTTTCTCTCATTCTTTCAACCTAAAATATACTATAAAATTTTATATACATGTATTTTATACACATTTTTATATATACACGTATATTCATATAATACTCGTATAAAATGGCTCTCGAGAATCCACGCGGTAGACTTATAGGCACCTGCGAGAGCAACTTGACTTTTTTTTTTTTTGTTTTTTTTTTCTTTTGCAAACGTTCGCGCGAGCGAGTCGCCTCGTTACTTCCGTAAATTGCGCGTTAATTATCCCTCCTCGGTATAAAAATTCTGCGCGATCTCATGTGCGAATTTAGGCAATGACACTTATCGCGTCTTTAACTACTTTCATTTCTTATTTTCCATACAGAATAATTCGCGAATGAGAAGAAAGTATCTTCAATAATTTATTCGATTTTTAGTCAATCGACGAAGCGGATTAGAATCGTCGTAGGTTCAATCAATCCTCGTTACGATAAATTCGAGAGTTTAAGAAAAAAATGTCTGTCACAATTACGCATATAAAATCTTGAGGGATCGTCATTCTGGAGGTACAAAACGTTTGTCCAAAAAAATCACACATTTTCAACTCAAACTGGCAGCCGTAAGTTGCACCTACTTAAAATCAAATGAATTTAATTTGATTTCGCATATAGTCAGGGATCTCTTTCTTGCTCATCGAGGGCGATTCGCTACCACGAATTCCATACGATGAAGAAGGGACCTGCACTCGATATAACTTTCCTGTCTTCATTACGTGTGTGTGTGTGTGTCTGTGTGTTTTTCTTCTTTTTGCAAACATAACAATTACCATGCCTGAGGTGAGACAGGTCGGTGAATCGCACTCCGGCGCAACGGACACCATCATAAAGCACCGGGTTATTGCACCGCAAAGCCATAACAATTAGGATCGTATATACGGACACTCTCCCGAGAAGGGACTGCATCCACGTCCTCGCCCAACTCACCGGAGACACACCGTAACGTATGAATCTCGCTATGGGATATTCCAGGCTGAGAAATCACCGGTTCATCGATCGTCTATCAATCGCATCACCGAGCTCCGGAAATTATTCATTTTCTGATTGTATCTCAACACCGTGAGTGCTAGCAATGGCTGCTTTGCCTCTCACCAATGATCCCTGAACCATTCGTAATGCCGTGAACTCCAAAATCTCGAAAAAACTATGGAAAATCTAAAAAAATTCTATTCATCAACTCCTCGGAATACAAACCTGATGAAAAGTCAGATTATGGATTCAATTTTTTTTCAAAAAAGTATCAAAGTTTCTCCCGACGCAATCCGAACGAAAGCCTGCTCGGATTGTCATGGAATCGTCCATACACTCAGCTCACACGTGGATTGTCCGATGATACACATTTATGCGGACATATAGGTGGATGTAGAGGAGTTGTACGAGCGTTGAAGAAAAAAAGAAGGCCTTTGAGGGATCGACGTGGCCGCATCCTTGTCAGCTCGTATACGCTGCTGCACGTGTGTATATACACAAATATTTATTTCTGTTCGACCCTCCTGATCGCGTCATTCTACGAGTAAAATAAAAGGATAAGAAGCAAGAGGAGGAGGAGGAGAGTGAAGATACGTGAGGTGGTTTTATCACCTGCTCAACAAAGCCATGTTTCAGCTTTTATGTTTGTTTGTTTTTCTTTTCTTTTTTCCGAGCTTGTTTAAGTCAGTTCGAAGTTACCGACAGTGGATAGCACGCGTCTTCGTCAGCTTTAATCGAGGCTCGTGACAATAAATATCTTTTAATACCGTTTGGGAACGTACCGGTATGCCTGCCCAGGCGGAGGCCTGAATATTCGGCACGAAGATACTGCTAGCTGGGTTACGCGTGCCCTTTTTTATTCGACGTTTCATCGGAGAATGTAAAATGTCAAAGAAAAGAAAAAAAGAAGAAAAGTTTCCTTACTCCCGATAATTTGATACGGGAATATAACGATGTGTCTGCGAGAATCTACGAATGTCAATTATCCTTTAATAACTCAATTATCATTCGCAACATTATTTATTGCCACCGATATACGCCTGTCCGGGCTCCGGTCGACGGGCTCACTTCGATAAACCGTTGAACGCTTGATATCCAATCGAGATGACTTTTCTCCAAGCTGGTAACTTAGCGAATTACGAGAAAAAAGAATCTTCTCGTTGATAGCCGTTTGTCAGCTGTTGTCTGATTTTTATGCCACTTTTTCTGGATCCGAGGAACGTTTGCTTCTTACAAACAGGTCGTTAGCTCCGAAGTGGACTCGAATCGAAAACGATTCTCGTACAGTAGTAGCATCGATGAAGAAATTGTTTCTTTGGCGAGTGAAAAAAAATGAAAAGAGTCAGGAACATTGTATATCGAGTCTCGATACTGGCTGGACAAACAAATCAGGATCGATGGGGAGCACAATACTCCAGGAAATCGAAGCAACAAGTACGAAGAATGGAGTGAAAGAAGGAAACGTTGCTATTTTTTGTCTTCTTCTTCTTCTTCTTCTTCTTTCATGGTATTAGTAAAAAGCAGTTGGACGACGAACGTCGATTCTGTATGATACATCTGCCGACGTTTGGTCAGTTGCGTACAAGCCGGACGTGCTTCTCTGGGACCAGCTTGGTCCTTTTCGTGCCACGCACGTTCACTTATGCGCGCTCGGGTTCCTCTTTTCTTTTACCTCTCTCTCTCTTTCTTTTTTTATATTCATATTCTTCAATGTATGCTCTGATGTGCCGGTCTCGTCACCCGTCCCCCGTTGATACTACCGGGCTTGTAATTATATAGTGCACTTTTAATGTTCGATATTGATGATTATCGCGGCATATACTCGTCCTTCGAGTTTTCTTTCACGAACCGATACGAGACACCGAGGGGACAATCGCGCCGACTGTTCCCAATTTTCTCGTTTTCGATATACACAACGACGAAAGATCGAAGCTGAGAGAAAATTTGGTCATCGTTAACGAAAATTGAGGGTCTCGCGATCGATCTTCCGCGACGCTTCGATGACGAGTAGCTGAAAGGGAATATTTGAAAATTTTTCCAAAACAGGCGATTCTTAAATACCGATCTTCGTTATTCGTCTGGTATCTTTGTTCGCAGACATTTTTCTTTCATCGAATATCGATTTTTATCTTTTGATAAGTGTCAGAATGAAGTTGAAAGTCTTGTGCTGCTGGTGGCGCTGGTCACATAACTCAGTGTGCCGCGATCGTTCCTCGACTCCCATATACATTTTCCTGCGTCCGTAATAACAGCGTTATTACTGGTTCTTAATCATTTTCTTAACGAATAATAATTTCTGAGAAAAAAAAAAACAAAAATGGAGTCGGGGAAAGGATAATGATTAATGGACTGTCGATATAATTCTTTTTTTCTCGGGGAGAAAAAAGAGTTTGATCGTGCTCGTATCGCATAGGGGACGTTCGTTTTTCTCTTTATTTGAAAATTTTTTTTTCTTCTTTTTTATCCCTCCTATCAAAGCGTGTATTTGCTGGCGCGAGACACACGTGCCTCTCTCACTTTGTCGGCGATCTCGTTTCTCCTTCTCTTTTATACATCTTTTATCCCCTCACCTCGCTACGGACTTGAGCGCGTGCGAGTGTCCCTCGCGTCATTCCCGAGACAACGATATCCACCAGTTTCAATTTTTTATCTCCGCATCAAATCTCGTTCGTTGAGTTAATCTTTGTTATTTCGTCGCGAATTTAATAATTAGTGAGAACTAATGTTTATAATTAGTCAATTTGTGCTTAATCCAGGAATACGTTGAGAATTAATGTAAATTAAAAGTTATTCATTCGCTGAAAGCGAAACGTCGCTTATCACTCTTCACCGGTGCGATTCTCGTTGATGGTTTGATGGAAAAAGCTCAATTCGAATTGCTCTCGATGCGACGTTTCGAAAAATCTTTTGATTCGTTCAGATTCATAAGACGAGATGGAGATTGCATCGAACGCCTGAGGGAGATTGAGCTCGTTGGAAAGTCGGTTATCGATATTGAAGGGGCCACGATCTCTTTTCGGTTTTCGAAGCCTTCGATAGCTCAGTTGGTAGAGCGGTGGACTGTAGTTGGTTTCGTTAAAAACAAAAAGACATCCATAGGTCGCTGGTTCAAATCCGGCTCGAAGGAACTTTTTTTTCTTCAACGATTAAATAAATTATTCTTGAAATTAAAATCATCGGGTCGCGTTATTGACGAGAAAGTACGAACGCCTTCGATAGCTCAGTTGGTAGAGCGGTGGACTGTAGTTGGTTTCGTTACAATAAAAAGACATCCATAGGTCGCTGGTTCAAATCCGGCTCGAAGGAACTTTTTTTTCTTCAACGATTCAATCAATTATTATTGAAATTAAAATCATCGGGTCGTTATTGACGTGAAATTACAAGCACCTTCGATAGCTCAGTTGGTAGAGCGGTGGACTGTAGTTGGTTTCGTTACAATAAATAGACATCCATAGGTCGCTGGTTCAAATCCGGCTCGAAGGAACTTTTTTTTTGATAATTAAGCTAATTTCGATAAAATCAAATAATCAGGTAGCCGGTGATATGAAAGTGCAAGAACTTTCAATACGTCGGTTGGTAGCCCATTTGGAAAAATCACACAATTGAAAAAGTATTTCAAGAGCTATACGAAATATCGTGAGATTATGCACAGAGATGAGTTTATTCAGAATTTCAATGTTTCAGGAAGATCATCAAACTTATGTATGATGATCTTCACTTATTTGTTTCTTATTTTTCCATAGCAATTTTGATGAACAAGCACATTCGTCGTGCCATTGATGAAAGCATGCATGAAAAACTGATTTTGTATTTCCTTCGGGAATATCATCGCGTCTGGTAAACGGGCTCTCTCAGCCAATTGCCCTTAGGAGCATAGTTGCAGACGAGCTGAGTTCTGTTGAATCCTTTGCTCCAAATTCTATCATTGAAACGTATAACACCACAACCTACTTCTGTTGTCGCTGCCCAAGCTAACTGGATGTAATGCGAAATGAATCCGACCCCTCTGTAACGCGATAACAAGAAAAACAATTCATAACTGTAATCGGGGAACAACATTCAGTTAATAAGTTTTTAATTTTGTTTTTTAAAGTCAATTTGTTTTTTTAAATCAGTTTTTTCAAATTTTTTTGACAAACTTATCATTCTGAATTCTGATCAAAAATTTTTTTTTCTAATTTCTGATTTTTTTTTTGCATGGACGTCGATAAGTTGCTTTTTTAAAATATAAACGTTCGTTACTCACTCATAAGCTTTGACCTCTCGGTTATTGACGTCTTCAACTTCGTTGTACCAGCTTTCAACGAGGTCCGAAAGAACGATGTTATAGGGAAGAGTATTTGATTTATAAGCTATGTTTTGACCAACTTCACCATCCTCTGCAAAATCAAGAAATAAACGTTGCTTTTGACATGTTTCTACTTATGATTGTACCGTAGATCATAAAAAAGAATCTTACGAGTGTCATGACATTCATCGTGATGATCGTCACATTGATTAGCCCAAGCTTGCGCAATCCTCGCGAGTTCCGGATTCCATTTCTATATTTTTGTCCGAAAAATCGAAATGTTATAAAAATCGTTCGATCAAACCACATTTTGGGGAATGAAAAAAATGCCTTTTTACCAATGGTCTAAGGTTAGTAGCAGCCGGTTGAGGCCCGGGGTTACCACGTCGCTCATCGCCCCTCGCGATTTTGGCTCTCAACTCATTGTGCTTGTTGAGAACCTCATTTATCTCTGCATCGGTCATCTCTGAAGATTCCACTTTACCGCAATTGGGTCCGGTCGATTTTTCCTAATAATAAGCTCAATAATCTGTATTCAAATTTAAATCTAAAAATGCAGGTTTAACTCTGATGACTCACTGAGAATCGGCAGAGAGTGTGTAACTTCGGAGAAGAGCAAGTTTTCACATTGCAGTAGTCGATATTGTTGTTACTCGTTCCTCGTTGATTCGGTTGTAAACCGGATTGGGGGCGCTGCGGTCTTCCACCGGATCGTGGATCGTACGGTTGTCGACCGGATCGTGGGTCGTACGGTTGTCGACCGGATCGTGGGTCGTACGGTTGTCGACCGGATCGTGGATCGTACGGTTGTCGACCGGATCGTGGATCGTACGGTTGTCGACCGGATCGTGGATCGTACGGTTGTCGACCGGATCGTGGATCGTACGGTTGTCGACCGGATCGTGGGTCGTACGGTTGTCGACCGGATCGTGGGTCGTACGGTTGTCGACCGGATCGTGGATCGTACGGTTGTCGACCGGATCGTGGATCGTACGGTTGTCGACCGGATCGTGGGTCGTACGGTTGTCGACCGGATCGTGGGTCGTACGGTTGTTGACCGGATCGTGGATCGTACGGTTGTCGACCGGATCGTGGATCGTACGGTTGTCGACCGGATCGTGGATCGTACGGTTGTTGACCGGATCGTGGATCGTACGGTTGTTGACCGGATCGTGGATCGTACGGTTGCAAATCGCAGTACGAATGCACAACTATGACAGCGGCTCCAAAAATCAGAGAATACAAAGTGAACTTCATTTTATCAAAACTTTTCAGTCTTATTCGATAACTGTTTGACTATACACTCGGAAGAGTGGTCGGTTACTTTACTTACCGATCGGTCTGCCTGTATATATATACACTCAATTCCGTGTACCATGACCGATTCAATTGTCACCGGTGCGATAGTTACGGTATATAAATCGCTTTTATTCCACACGCTTTCGTAATGCAAGGAATGTCCAGGTCTTGGAATGATTCACCGTTCGATAGTCTCCCGTTTCTATATTTCTTTCATACTTCATTTGTCATATTGATGTTTAGAAACAATGAAGCATTATCGGTTTTCCGGAAAATGAATCGTTCATGATTCGTAACGTCGTCGAATTACTTGACGCATGTTCGAATCGATTGCGTCAATGGCGCGATTGATGGAAGTCGTTTCCTGCGTCATATTCATCATTCCAAGGTGTCAAATATCAGGTGAGAAATAGCCAGGGCTTACGATACCATGACGAATATATTTCAAAAGTATTTTCGCAAAGTTTGACGGGAACTTATGAGAATAGAATGAGTAATATCGCTGTCATTTTATAGGCGTTTGCGCAATACTCCGGAGCGATTTTCAGGTTTTTTTTTTCAAAAATGTTTCATTTTCCAAAGTCACTCTTTTTTTTTCTGTTTCATTCAACGAATCTCTTCAGAATTCGATAATCACGACTCATTCGACATCGGAATTCAACAGCCTTCGATAGCTCAGTTGGTAGAGCGGTGGACTGTAGTTGTTTGCATTTAAAAAAAGAGACATCCATAGGTCGCTGGTTCAAATCCGGCTCGAAGGAACTTTTTTTCTTCAACGATTCAATAAATTATTCGCGAAATTCAAATCATCGGGTCGCGTAATTGACAAGAAATCACAAGAACCTTCGATAGCTCAGTTGGTAGAGCGGTGGACTGTAGTTGGTTTCGTTACAATAAAAGACATCCATAGGTCGCTGGTTCAAATCCGGCTCGAAGGAATTATTTTTTGTTCACTCGACGTACTGCTAAAAACATTTTATCCACGCGCCATCGTAGTTTTGATTTTTCATACAAGATTTAATCTCTGTTCGATCCATTAATTTCATTCGATTTTCAACAAATTTATTGCTCGTTACATTTTCAAATTCTCGTAATCAACCACCGAACGAACAAGCCGCGTATTCAGCAACGATTGATATCCACCTCGTATCGTTACGGGTCTCCGGGAAAGTCAGGGGTCGCGCGAACCCGCAGATACCAAGTGCATATCACCGGCTTCAAATGTCAAATAAACGTGAAGAGATTCAACATCATTTTGTTGACACATCTCCCAACACTCTATCCTCGTCATCGTCGAAACATTTCATGAATAATTTTCTCGAAATTTTCTTGTTTTCGATTCTGGAAACAGGAAAGCTTAAGAAACCACTGAAATAATGAAGTTTTAATCGAATAGTGGCATCCACCATTCTGTGCCTGGTCATTCGATCGATTTTTCAGATATATATATGACTATAAAACACGCTGTATATCTTTATGACCAGTCGTGCCAGTTTTAGAACGAGAGTGTGACGACGTGACAGAGACAATCATCGTAAACGAGATGATATACGACTGGTGCATCGATATATTCGAGGACATCGGGATATGCGACCTCTGAAAGTCACCTAAAAATGTCATCACCTTAACCTTTCATATTTCATCATAGTCATTTGCCAAACTCGACTCCCCCAGCATTTCCCCATTGTTTTTAGTATATCGAATCATAGAAACCGAGGAGTCCAGCTTGCATCGTTATTTCACACAATTTTTTCCTATTTCTGATATTAGATCGAAAAAAAAACGAATTAAATTACAAGACCGTAACAATCGTTAATCGGAAGCGATATTTTTTTTAACGATTACAAGAAAAAAGTTTATTTTTCTTCAGATTCACGAAAATCCAAGTCGAAATCAAGTTTTTTTTTTTTTTAAACTCAGGCATTTCGAGCGTGATAAGCTGACGGATGTTTTCGCTTATGCAATCGAGACAATTTTTCTATTTTTTTTTTGAAGACGTTGAGATAATCGAAAATATAAAGTTGTCGCGGGACAGAGGAGCTCTCGGTCAGATCGTGGAGCGTAAGTTTATAGAGCGGGAGAGGGCGCGATCGTTGCCTCGTAAATCCATCGCTAAATAATGCGTTTCACGGTGTTATATCAAGCCTCCAATAGCGAGTCATGCGACGGGGTTCTTCGTCCTCGACGTCCTGTCTACTCACGCTTTTTTTTTATTATTTTTATCGTATATATGTATATTATGTAAAAAAAACAGGAGCGAGTGAGGGAAGGGGGTGATCAAGCCACTCATTAAGTGAGACGTTGCTCGGGCTGGTTTATGCGACTTCGGAAGTTATTGTTCGTGCGTGTATTCGGGACCACGCCCGGCATGGTTTCCCTCGCATAATGAAACTGAAAATGACGCCGGTAGCCCTCAGACACTCGTACCGAGTTGACCGGTAGCTGTCCTCAAACTGCGAACCTTTCGTCTCAGCCAATTCACACTTTTTTTTTCTCCATTAATTTGCATTTCGGTTTTTATGGAAAATGCGTTTTTGAATCGACCATGCAAATTTACGTTTTTATTCTCACATATTTTCTTCCAGCTTCTTTTACTCTTAATCGTTTTTGCTTTTTATCCCGATTACCGGATCCGTTTTGATGCAATCGACTCAAAGAAACGAGGAAAAAAAATTTTTTAAATGTACGAAAACAAGGAAAATTATAGTTTTATTGACAGCGTCGAGGCTTTAAAGGCTCCGGGATTCGCGGACGGCTGTAGATAGCTTACATTCCTACGGAGGGCGATGCGAAGAGATAATCGCGAGAGATCTCGGAACAGTGCGAACGAGAAATCGCGACGTAATTCCGAGAGCAGAGATTAAAAATCTCTGAAGAAATAAAATGTTGACCAACTCTGAATTCGCATATTTTGTAAAGATTTTTGCAGAATTTTGTGTTATAATGTGCCCGCGAAAAGCCCGACGCCGTGTGAGAGGTTGCAGCGCCTCGAAGGTGCGCAGCTTATCTCGAAAGTTCAGCAACGTCATAAAACTCTAGTGGGTGGAACTTCCGCCATGGAATTGCTCTCGTTCGAGCACGAGTTTTAATAAATTGCTGTATCAGCGCGCGATTACCTGATAATTTGACATTTTTTTTTTCAACGATCACTCCAGTGACTGATCGTTCAATTTCGTATAGAAAAAGCTTTTGCTTCGAAGTTTAAAGTTCGAAGATCAAATCCACGATCAAAAACTCCATCAATGTGTTTGCACTCGTTTTGAATCGTGCGGATTCCGGTTTCGATTGCTCTCTGTCTCTCGCCGGCTCGAAAAACATTTATTCGTTACACCTGCCCCGCGAGGCGAGTGCAGCTCCTCCCGGGTTAGTCAAACAGAGAAAACGACCTTCTAATTCAACAACGATCCTTCGAGAACCCGGCGAATCGCCTGGTAAAGGGTGCGCGCCGGTAGATACGAAAAATAACTAATCGAATAATCTTCTCGATGGACGGTTACATCCATTAATGCAAATCCACAGACAGAGTTTCGCTCGATAAAAGATCTGCTAATTGTCAATCTCTCTCTCTCTCTTTTCTTATCCGAGCCCCTGCTCATGAGCTCAAAAAACTTTTATGTATCGCGTGCCTCGTTTCTTCAAATATTTAGTGATAATCGCTCGACGATGATATTCACCGGTTCGAGAGAACAACTTTTAGGCACTCAACAGTCATACTGCGAATTATGAGGCCATCGACTGACTGACACTGATTTAAACAAGAAAAATCGTATCATCGGGTTGGAAGCAACGAGAAAAAAAAATCTGCTGATTCGACAAAATTCTTGATGGATCAACGAATCGTGGCGAAGAAAATGAAATTCGTTGATTCAGGCAAAAATTTGATTGATTCGAAAACCCAATTTATTTGCTCAAAACAAGTATTCCTCACTGCGACCGAAACGTCGTTGAATCGACAAAAGTTTTGTTCAATCAGCCAATTGTTCATAAAAATAAACGAATTTGATGATAAAATGGCGTATTTGGAAGAGACGGGCTTCAATATTTCATGCCCCGTAGATCGTGTATCGAGAGTTGGCGACATTAAATCAAGCGTTTTGCGTCAAGGAGGCGCGATAGAAAGAAATGATCGAGCTCACACTATTCGGTGAGTGAGTTATACGCCGATGGGAATTCGATCAGATCGCGATCGTATCAGAGGTAAAGTCAAGTTGCCCTTTCCATCGGGTGAATGTGTTACAGGTCGTACGAAGAGGTTCTTCGGGGACGCAGCTTCTCGTGAACGAGAGTGAGAGCAGCTGGCACCTTGATTTATTCGAGGAGAGATGCCAGGTGAAGGGCGTCCGATAAATGCGAGGTTTCCTCGTGCGATTAGAGTTCGATACGTTAATGCGATAAATCAGCTCTCGATCGAGAGCTATCGAGACACGAAAAATTATTCTATTTTTAATTGTTTTTATCCTCGCTAATTCTGCTAATTTCCAAGCTAAAATTCATGTTTTCTGCGTCATTCTATGACTCGAAACGCCAGAAAAATTTGAGTTCGTTCGATCCAAGAAAGTTGCGGTTACAACGAGAATAATAATAGCGAAAGAGTTGAAGTTTCTCTTTGAAAAAGGTGAACAATCGGTCATAATTAACGAAACTGAAAAACCACGAGAATGAATACGGCAAAGCGATAGAATGAATTCTCGAGTTTAAGCACAATTTCTTTAATGTACGAACAGGGCATGATAATTGAGGATATAAAAACCTCAATGAAAAGCTGGCTGGCTGGCTTGGCTTCAACTCGCACTAACAGCAGCGACCGAACTCGGGGCCGAATATGGAAGAAAAAAAAATGTGCGTGCGAGTGCTATAATAGGATCTTACAGGTCTTTTTCAACGCATCGTGTGTACGTGTGGCTTCCTAAAATATTAGCAGTCTCGAGGGAGGCTACGGAACGAGGGATACAGGCGTGGTGCTCGTATTATTAAAAGACACCAACGGTGAATAGAGCTTTTGTGTATGCAGTTCTGCGGTGGTATAAAAGGGAGAATTATTATTAATCGAGGGAGAGAGGTTGATGCAACCAACATCATGCGTACTAAAGTTCGAGCAGGCTCAATCGCGTAAAGCTTAATGACAGACCGGTGCGTTTGGCCACACCCTTATGAGACTCGTAGAAACTTTGCACCCTTTATCTGCACCGGTTTTCATTTTTAGCTGATTTTACACGATTAATGTTCCGTGCCATTCTTCATAGGTGGAAATCGCGTTATTTCGGCGGGGAGAAAGCTTTTTTTGTTGTTTTTGAACGAAACTTATTTTGTTTCTAGGCATTGGTCGAATCATCCGAATGATTAAAGTTCAGTCGATTCGATCAACAAATTTTTGTCTCATTCTATCGCATCAAACTAAATTCAGGATCGAACACAGAAAATTCAGTTTTTCTTACTTCACTGAAGTCGAATGAAAAATTTTGCAAAAAAGTTTTTACAGAAAGTTCCAAAAAAAAAAAAAAACGGTTCAACAAGCGTGTGTGTTTGTGTGACTTTTTTTACGAGTAAAATGACGAGACATCGTAGCGGTACACGTTGAACTTAGCAAAGGCTCTTATTCAACAGACATCGAGCCATGCACGCGTGCCTGTCGCGGTATTATGCAAAGAGGTTAAAAGCTTCTCTCTCTCTCTCTCTCTAGGCTGATGGCCCAGCATCATCATTATTCGTGAAGGATTTTGCGGGGTTCTGCTTATGCAGAGCCCAGTTGACCGAAGGGTCAAATGAATTGCTCCGGACCAAGAATAAAGATATGAATTAGAAGAGCCTAGGGAAAAAGAGACTCGATTTTATATTCACACAAAGTGTGGGTTCTAGCCTCGAGTCTGAATATTTCAACCACTCTTTTCTCTTCATCGTCTCTATTCGCTTCCAGAAACTATTTATGTCACCCCAGTTCTACATTCATTTATCTCTCCTCGTTTTTCAACAGATTTTTACTATTTTTTGCATGTCGTCTCAGGATTGACTCGACATTTTTTCAAATGAGATCCTAAAAAAAGATAATCGTTGCTCCAGAACGGTACTCTTTGATATTTAACCTCTTCGATCTTAAGAATCAAGTGCAGAGATCGCTGTACTCCTTCGGCAGTGTCTGCTCCAACAGAACGTTCGTATTTCCAAAAAGTTCTTCAGATCCAGGTTCCTGAAAGACCTGCACAGAACCGGATTTCTGGATTTGAATTTCCACTGTGGAAAAGTGTAAAAATGGCAAGTTCATGACTTCTCGAGCAGTATTCGTCTAGAAAGGATTCTACGATCGTTAGCTTCCTAAATGACATGGATGACTGATGTCAAGTAATTTAGAGAATGGAGGAAGATGTCGCTGGAACGATGATGATGGAAGGTGGAAGACGTTTGCAGACTTTCGATCATGAAACAACGGTTTGAGGATTGCTGCTAAAATTCTGATGGATCAACGATCGTGATCACCTAATTAACAATTTTTCGTGCTTTTCAATTTTTCTCGACCAATTGGTGGCTGCTTCTGGATCAAATACAGAAAAGTAGAAAAGTGAGTTAGAGAGTTGAAGGAAAGTGAGCACTGAGGCAAGAGTGACTGAAAAATATTCCCAAAAAAATGGAACAATATTCGAGTTGCTGGTTCCATGGTACTCGAAATTATTTTGGATACGATCCACTGCAGTGTTGCCGAATTAGGGATTTAGTCACCAGATCTCGAGATTTTCGACCGCCGACAGAGATTTTTGTTTTCAATTTTTCAACAGTCTCAATTCTAGAGATTTTCCAGGACATTTTGCAGGATTCTAGAGATAACCGGTCCAGGTCGGAGGTTTACGCTCCGAAAATCAATTGGCAACAAAATAAATAATTTTAATTGATAATAAAATGAGGAAGCAACCAAAAGTTTGAAAGCCTTCGTAAGTGCTTTGAGCATAAATATCGTACAGAAAGTTAAAAAAAAGGCATCACCAAAGAGGATGAAAGTATGTCGAATCCAAAGTATTGCTCCAGGCGAAATACACCAAGTCTGATTACAAGATCGTCGCATAATTATCATAACTGTATATGTAATATTTGTAATTTTATTAAAATAGAAAAAAATGATTGAAAATAGAATTCTGTTAAGAAAGTCCAAGAGACTATTATAATTATAAAAGTAATTGTAAATAAATATACTTTATAAACAGAAAGTCCTTTATTTTGTAAAATTGATTCGAATCGTCCATACCATTGAGCCATTTCACTGATACATATTTTCTTTACTCTTCCTTCAGTTTCTGTAAAGTACTTTCAGGCGTCATACATCTGGAAATTTCTCGAGATTTTCAAGCTGTGATCTGGCGATTTTTTATTTTGGCATTTGGTCGGCTCTGCATCCGATATGAAGCTGGTTCCATCGAACTGTTGGGAAGTAGAAAAAAAAATTTGTTGAAAAGATAAAAGTGTCAGCTCGACTGGGATTATACAAGAAATTTTAAAGATGCGAGGGTTCTCTCGACCTTGTAAACGTGTGTCAGAAGATGGCGATCTGTCATTCATAGGATTGAAGGACTCGCGACGAAATTCGAAGTAATGATTTATACGTGCCTCCTTTGTCGGTCATTGCGAAAGTTCTTGGTCTGAGTAAAATGCACATTAGCTGGTCTAATGCGCGAAGGACGTGTAAAATATGTGCATCGCGCGCGCGCGCCTCGGCAAGAGCGCGGAGAGCTCGTGCTATCGTCGCTCTTGTCTATATTTGATATATGAGCTTCCTTTTGTGTAATTCCGCCTCGTTATAATCCAACGACGGAGGTATAAAGAGAATATACCGCGTGGTTGGTGTACTCGTCCTTTTGCCTCGGCCGCTCGCGACTCCGACCCGCGGCGAATATTATTCTTCGCTATAACTCCCACGGTTCGAACTCCCCAACGCTCATAGTTTGAGGTCGGTATCTTTTTCTTCGTTTTATACCTCTTCCCATCTCCCTCTTTCACCTCCTCCTCCTCCGCCTCCTCCTCCTCCGCTGCTTCTTGTCTTTCCTCCCGCGTTCTCGTCCTCGTTCTTCGACGTCAATTGTTGGAAATCGCGGTCTCAAGACTCTCCTTCGTTCTCTATACGCTCGCATTTTGTCATTTGACAAATTGACAGGCCTTCGGACCCTCCACCGATCTATTATGCAACGTCGATGCTCATGTAACGGCAAATAGAATTCATTCGACTAATGAGATATTATGTTTGTCGTTGTACCCTCTATTTTCGCTCGATACTTTTGCAAAAATCATTCCCTCGGAGCTGTTAGAGCTTTATTCATCAATTTTCGAAAAAAAATCTTCATAAAAATTGCAAAAATCATTTCCTCAGAGCCGTTGGAGCTTTGATCATCAATTTTCGAAAAAAATCTTTTCGCTTCATGCGACACGAATTCGCTGCTTTTTGTGTCTTCGAAAAAGCTCCGCGAAGCAGGACTTTGTCATTGAATCTCTGCACGAACGACATTTCACAGAGTTGAAACGATTCGGATTTCTAAATCTAAAATCATGGTTCTCGTGATGATCTTTGACAGCAAAATTTCTTATTGACCCATCCCTATACAATCGCAAGCACTTTTATGCGCTTGAATAATTTCGAAGTCAGCGAAACGTCCCGTCGCCCCGAACATCGAAAGTTTCGCTCCGAAAAAAATTCCGATTTCCTGTCGGTTACAACAGAGGCTCGCAGCCGACGCTGGGTCTTTTAATTCTGTGTGTGACTTTTATCGCGCAATGTCAGCGAATGAAGCCCACTTTGGTGTGACGCGTCAAAGATACATTTTTGGTTCTGTCACGATGGTTTTTTTTTTCCCTCTACAGTCGTAGAGCTTCTGGCCAGCGAACATCTGGCAACAGACCTGGAAACACGATCGCTTCATTCTGAATGATAAACCGACTGAATCGGAGTCGAGAAATGAAAAGTAATATTTCAAGTGCTCCCCCGAAATGTTACTCGAAAGTGTGTGGTAAGAAATGCATCGAGATGTAACAACAAAAGGACAAATAAAATGAGCATCTTCGGACACGAGCTTAATTGATGGTTACGGAAAAGTGGATTTGCAAATGGCAAAATTGTAGGAATGAAGCAACCGGGTGAATAGAAGTTACGAATTCCTCTTAAATCGTTCATAATCTTCGTGCGATTCTGAGTAAAGGGCAAAAAGGCATATATGAGAGTGAGTTTTGCGTTTATGTATATGGGAAGAGATGGGGGAGGCAAGGAGGGAAAGAGGCTTTGGTAACCGAAGCAGCAGCAGCAGTAATGGCGGCGAGTGGTCGTCGAGGCTTATTTTTTCTTCTTCTCTCTTTATACAAAAATAACGTGAAAGAAGAAGGATTTCTGGGAAACGTTTTATTTGACTCGGCCTCTCTCTCTCTCGGTGGTTTTGTTTCGAAAAGGCCAAAAAGAACGAGGCCAGAGGATCCTATACGCTTTACGCTTCCCGCCCTGACGGGAGGGCTTCGGAACAAAACTTTCGCGGTTTGTAGAGCTGAGCAATAAACTTTTGTTTTCCTGCTCCGAGCAGTTTTCGCGCCAAATTCCCGCGATAATCCTAGAGCTCGCTGTTTTTTTTTTTTTTTTTTCCTTTCATTTGGTCAAAATAATATATTATTTTCGAAAGAATGCCGCGCGCGCACGGTCAAGTCATTTAATTAAGGAGAAAAAAAAAAAAAAAAATTATCCGATGGGTGCGCCACGACGAAACTCGCGAGAAGATCACGCATATCGATTTTACCTCGATGCGGTTATTCGCTCCTCGAATTTGCTTTAATAATCCACCTCGTAGGAAACTATCGCGTTGAAAAGCAGCCTGAAAAAAAAAAGGATAAATAAAATTAGTCGTCGTCCGCGCACGACATCGCCTTACCGAAAGGTTTCAAATCGACAATAATTATTGAGCATATTCGCTATTAACTATAAGAGGCTCGCACGAAGCCTCTCGTTTTGCCAAATTTTTTGACCCAATTGTTTGTCGTTCGACCGGCGTATGCGTATAACTGTCCGAATAGCTATACATTTGGTCGTGAGCGGCGTCCAAAAAGAAGAGTCTCGCAAGACTGCGATCTCTCGAAAAATAATTTGGAAAATAATTTAGTTCCCGTTCCCCTCGCGATCTATTTCTCTTTTATCATGATTTTTAACGAGCTCGAAGGTTAAACATTTTTGAATAAATTATCGCGTTCTTCGTAGGCTTAAAGAATTGAAATTTCGCATGTTCTTTGGAGCGGTGTAAAACAAAAATCAATCATCGAAGGTGTGTGCTGGGAATATCACGAAAGCTATGTCGCAAGCTCGTAAGTAACCGACGTTCGTTTCACCGGGTCAAACAACGTCGACTAAATTAATTTGCATTTTTAGCGCTCTCGCGCGAGCACCGCAGTCCAAGAGGCAAATTTACTCGGCGATATCGAGAGGGTTGGCTTCGTCGAATTAGCGAACGTCAAAGTACTCCAGACGCATGAAAACGCTGCATTAATTATCGTCAACTTTTATACCCGACGCTGTACTAGCTCCAAATCGATAACAGCGTCGTAAAGCATTCATTTTTCTTTTTTTTTTTTTTTCTTTTTTTTTTTCAAACAGTCACTAGAGAAAATTGTGAGGAATATTAACAAGGCATATCTGCAAAACGGTCAAGGGCTTTTTATTTATTCAGTCGAAACACGTGCAGCTCCGGATCTCTACACCGCAGCATTTGATGAATGATTAACAACGTGCATGATGGAAAGAAAAAAAAAAAATCACGATCGTAAACTCAGAAAGAATTCAGCATCGGAAAAATAAGAGAAATTATTTCTTTTTCCAGCATCGGATTATCGTGCACTTTCACTCAATCGTGTGAGCTTTTTTTCTGCGACTCAGGCCTTGTTTGTTCGATCCAAAGCTCTCGAAGAGATTCTCGCCCGTTCCAAACTGCCCAAAAAGTTGAAAAAACTTGAAACAAAGTCCCAAATAAATAAAACAAACGAGCAAGGAACATTTGTCCTTCGCGAGTGTAAATTCAAGATGAACGAAAGTAGGCCAGAAAAGTGGCAAATAATGGATCAAGATTTGAGTAAACCGCAGAGACCAACGGAAACGATTATCCTCTGAACACAAATGAAAAGGAGTTGATAAGCGAACTAATTTTCCCAATAGCCTAACAAGGAGGTGCTACGTTCGAGCGATCGCAATCGGTACCGAGAGTGGAAGTGGAAAACTTTCGAAATTTTGAATATTCATGAAGAAGAGAAAAAAAAAGGTAATAATGAAAGATTTGCAAAAATAAAAATAGAATAAAAAAAAAAGCAGAGAAAAGTACGAGCAGGGGGGGACGAGGAGAAGGGAAGGAAAAAAAAATGTTATGCCACAGACTCTTGTGAGTCGATAAGAATCGTATATGCAAGTTTCATGTATGAAAATTGTGATCTTGGTGCGATAATGTGTTTTAACATTTTCCACGTGTCCACACGTACGTGAGGCTTTTTTCCTCCCTCCTTTTATCTCTCTCATTTTTTTTTCTGTTGATTCAACAACTTTTATCATCGTCGAAGCCACCGCGTTTGGCCGTGGAAGAGATCGGATACAGGCAAAAGGTGGAGAGCTTGCACGCCATACATATCGGTATACGTACGGGAAATGGTTCGGCGATATCGTTGAAACTCATCAGAGAGAGACTAAGCCGTAGCGGTTACGGTATACAATGAGTTATATATATCAAGGCGCGTTTATACAGATCGATCTATGTTTATTCGTTCATATTTTCATGCAGACACACATGAGGATGCGAAGAGGTTGGAAAAGCGCGTTCATCGTTTATGAGCTGCTCGATCGTTTGGCTCTTCGTGTTTTCGAAGAGAGACCAAGCGTGATATAATAATATGAGCGTCTCTATATTATATCATACACTAAGCCGAAGCGTCACACTATATAATTGTCCGATGGGAGAGAGAGACGAGGTGCAAGTACCTGCCCCGATACCCACGGATAATACGATAGCCGAGCAAATTGTTAGTCACGAAAAAACATAAAACGAACATTCCGCGCGTTCGAGTATCCCATTGTATTTGTCTTTGCGCTAGGAACGAAGAGAACATGTAACATCAAAGAAAAAAGAAGAAAAAAAAAAACGAACGTGTGTGCATCAGTTACGTTTAAAACTGCATACGACTTTTTCACGAATATTTGCCCACCCGGCATGCTCGCGAACACGCCAACGTCGCGCATTCCCAGATCCGATTATTACGAAAGTTTTTTTTTTACGTTTTTGACGATTTTATATTCGCGATGCTCCCATCTGTGTATGCCTCCCTGAGATCGGCGTCGTGACGCCGTGAAAATAGAACTTTTGGCCATTTGGAATATTCGATTCTGACCCAACTGCTGTTGGGTTCGATCGGGTGGAGCTTTTCTCTGCTTTTGAGAGAACATTTTCGTCGTGAATCAAGCAAGCATTGATCTTTGGTCGGAGCTGCATCGGGCGAATACACTCCAGTCAGTTTCTTCGTCATGTTCATTCGATCGCGAGTCTTTTTTGGTTGAAAAGGATCGTGTGGAGCACCGAGAAACGTGTTTTGATCAAGGCTTTCGAGTGTCTCTGCAAATGTTTTCGGCTTCATATCTGAAGCGGAATTTTGACAGCTTGCTACTGTGGTTTTGCAAGAAAAAGCCAGCGATGAGCTGACTGAACTGTCACGAGTTCCGTTCGATGTGTCAAGACGAAAAGAAATTTAACTGAAACGCCTAGGAGCTAGGATGAAGGCTTCGAAGCTGAGCCTCTTGGTCGATGGTTGCAGTATAGGCGGAGGTAAGTAATGACCGGTCGCCGCAACTCGGTGGCGGAGTAATTCGCGACCTTTTTTTTTTCCCGCGTCTCCCTTCGCTCATTCCTTCCTGTCGCCTAGTTTTTTTACTCTTCTCCGGTCTGTGTCGCTAGGATATGATCGCGGAGCTGTCGTCGAGTATTCTCAAGCAATTTTCAACAGCGGGGTCTCGCTATTCGCTGGCGTTGCTTGAAAAGAAGTTCACACCTCGTGGAGGCCGCCCAGGCGAGTGTGTGTTTTCGCGGTAAAATTATTAGGCCTCTGGAACACGGCTAGTTGCAATCTCCGGCTTTGTACCTTTGGCAGCTCTCTGTATTCCTTCTTGGCTGGTGCTTTTCTCTTTGCTTATCTCCTAGGTCCCTTGATACACGGTCTGATCGGTAGGTTTTAGAAACGAAAAGCTCGCTGGGATCAGAAGGGCTGATCCTGGCCGATTTCTCTTGTCAAATCGCCTTCCTCCGAGCCTTTTTTACTCGGACGATCCTCGACACATGAGAACATGCATTGAAGCATACACATGACATATATATACACACGAGGCTCTGTGTGTATCTATATATATGTATAAACGTGCTACTGCCTGTTACCAAATGGAGGAGGAGCTTAGCGCATTGCCAACGCAATTACCCCCATCCGTGTGGAACCGACGGAGGCACGCTGTGGCTTCGACGCAGCCGGGGGGCCGCGTTCGGGGGAGCAAAATTGTTGGAGAGGGTAGCGCGTCTCGAGAGTTTTAGACTCTTGGTCGGAGAACTCGTGGCCGCCATCTTGATACAGCCGGCAAAAATGATTGTTTTATTTTCTTCTTTGTTTTCGGAATATTCGAAAAAGAAATCCACCGATGCGGATTTCATCGTTGAAGCAGGATGAGCGAGAAGGATTCGCGAAAGAGCAATGTCGCCGAATCCGAGAGAAGCAGACTCTTCCGAAGCTTCCGATTTCGTTGAACTTGTGCCCGATGAGAGTTGCGTGTCGATGATAATTTGATTTTTGGACAAAAGAGCCCGAAGCTGAAAAAGGGACTCTATCGGAGACCGATTTCTAGCGTAATTGTTAACCTTCCTCGATCTCTGTCTCCGGTTCGCGTCGTCTCGGACTCATCGCGGACGCGCGAAAGGTTTCAAGGACCTGCTCTCTGTTTCTCGGCTACCGGAGAGCCGCAGCTCCGTCATTATGGCCGTAGCAGAGATCCCCTGCTTTTTCTATCTTCATTTTGTACAATAAATAGAAGAGAAATGAAGGAAACTTGAAATGGAGAAGCAGGAGAACGAGGAGGAGGAGAAGAAACGCAGAAAATTGCTTGGGCCATGGCGTGATACGCGCGGGAATCCTCATCCCTCTATCAATATAAATATATCTATATATAGATACGCGCATAAGAGATGATGCGGCTTCAACATATCGCGCGTACCTTACCCCGCCGTATCCTGAGATATTATTATATTCATCCAAACATATTATATACGAATGCGGAAAAAAGAAAAAAAACGAGCTGAGATGCAGCAGCAACGTAACCGCAGAGCGATGCGCCCAAGAGAATTGCTCCCCTGTCTGCGTCCTCCAATGTTTTATTCAACAGCTTCGAACATTCTGCATTTTTTTTTCTTTCTTTTCTCACAGATTTTGAAAAAAAAAGATGAAAACCTCAGGATTCTCCATTAGATCGCACGATAGATCGGATTGAAAAAATATACAACGCACATCCATGCATCTCTTCTGTTTTTTTCTCGTAATATGCGGTAAATTGGCATAAAGGATGAAGCGCTAAAGAATTGAAATAATATGTAAAGGGAACTCGCTCGCTCGGAGAAAAACGGAGCGAATAAATCTTTTGTTCTCTTTTTATATTCCAACAAACAGGCTTTCGAGACGCCATTTTTACGATTCTCTTCTCATTCCTGGCACTCATTTCGTCCATTGAATTCATAGAGTTAACCGTTAATCCGCTTCAATATCAGCGGAATTAACCTTCCGGCGTATGAATTATGCGCAGAGAAAAACAACAATGTAATTGCAAATGTAAAAAAAGCTGTTTAGTAAGAGAATGGAAACCGCTGAAGCGAGCCAAGTTTTTGTGTAACAAAAACGAAAGTTTTTCGTTGCGTATTTTCAACGCTTCATATCAACGAGCGTATTATTTCTCAATCGTTTGAGAACTGGGGCACCGCGTGACATCGGTTACATCACTCATTAAACATTGCGACGTTATTTCTAGGTTATTAAAGGGAGACCCCGCGCGACCGATCATTATAACACAACTTAATTCTAAGCATTACTGGACAAGTGCACGTGTGGCTCGTACGATATCCACACATATGCGCACGAATTTGTACATTTATATTGTACATTTGCGAATATGGACACTCAGACCAGCCTGCGAGGGGATAAGTCATACGTTCATCCTTTTTTTTTTCCCACACACAGACACGTAATGGCGGTGCACAGAAAACGAGAAACCAGCAACAGGCCACTCGCAAGATGCGCTTCTTCTCACATCTGTTACGTCATTCCCAAGTAAATGTACCCCGTTCCATCCCATGCTCGCGACATTCATTCCCCCGCAATGAATCTTTGCCTCTTTCATATTTTTCAACGCCCCCGAGTCCCCATTTTGTGTGAAATTCATGCAGCGTCAGGGATCTGCGGTCAAAGTATCAAATCGATCGAAAACGCCCTAATTCGGTACTTCTTTCCGGCTCTATTGTCTTCGATGGTTGAGTCAAGTCTCTGGAAAATAGAGAACAAAAACCGTTTTGTCAGCAATGAGACGAGAACGACGCTGAAATTTCAAACAATCAAGTTTAAAAATATGAATTTCCCACTGTTTTCGTGTCTTTTTTATCTGACACACGGACTCACACGCGAAAGGTTTCGCGGATGATTCTTTTCCAGAGGAGCGAAATGAGGCAAAGGGAAAAGATGAGACGCCAGTGACCAGCAGACGGGTATGGTCCCAATCGAGGAAGTTTAATCGTTTAACAGCCCAATTGGCTGATATAAAACGAAGGGGGTGCTCTCGGATGGTTGTTTCTCTGAACAGAAGAGCAGGAGAGTCCTGGGGTGCTTATACGACGTGAGTTATATTATCGTTGGCCGAGGCTCGGCATTCGTAATTTCTTCGAGTGTATATTCGACGATGGAGTCTTGGATCGAGTCTCTGTTGCTCATTTCCTGCTTACGGTGAGCCCCGCCGCAGTTCCATACGCGAACTTCGAACGTTTTTTTTCTTTTTCTTCTTTCGTTCAAATAGTAACGTCAATAAAAGAGGCAAAATAGACGCGGGAAGGAAGATAAATAGAAAGCGGCGAATAGTCGCGTCGCTGCGACGAGAATGAGAATAAACGCCTCGGGACGATCTTTCCGGCGGATGAAAGAGATATATATTCGATGACCAAGAGGAAAGCAATGATTTCTGAGGTGAGTACGAGGAAGAGGAAGCCCTCGAGGAATGGACTAGCAAGACGGAGAGAATGAGAGAGACGACCGAGGGAAAGAGAGACAGAAAGAGAGAGCAAGAGGGAGAAGTGATCTCGGTTTGACAGGGAAATAACTACCGTTGAGATTATCAAGAGGCTCTCACATATTTTTTTTTCTCCTTGCTCTCCATCATACATTAGCATCATCCACGAACAACTATCGATGAGATAAACTCCCTATTATATTTCTATATATACCCTTATTAAACGAGTATTTAAGAAGGCAGACAGGAAATCGAGTCGCCTCTTCTCCCTCCAGGCGCCTCCGCAATTTGCCAAGTATTTCTTACAGTCTTCCAGATATATGCCTTCAAGAAAATTCAGAACCTCGAATATGCCTGCCCCGGGACAAAATACCGCTTTGAATAAACTAATTTGCGACGAATTATATTGGCTCCCCTAACTTTTTCGAACTGATCCAAAAAGCCACGTGACAAGGGGCTCGCGAGTCATTTTTCTCTTTTCTTTTCTTTCTCGTATAATTTGATTCATGAATTTTTTGTTTTTTCTCCGAATCTTCAAAAAACCTTGCGCCCACTGAGCCTTCTCGATGATCCATTTTTTTTTCATTCCGCGTTTCAATCCCTCGTAGAAGCCACCGAATAAACCGGAATATTCGAACCGAGCAAAGCGAGCTCAAACCGAGAAATCAAACGACCAAGAAATTTTCGTGTTCCGGAGAAAGGCCCCGGTGACCTTCGTGAAAGCGAAGAAATTTCCTGCTCCTGCTGCTGCCATATTTGAATAATTTCACATCGAAACACGTGAAATCCATCCTCGTGGTTGGAGTGAAATCAACGATTCGCCGCTTGCCAATGACTTTCAATGAGTTTCGCAAGCGACTCGAGGATTTTCGGAATCCCTTGCTAAATCAAAAGAATTCTAGTTCAATGAGCACTTTCAGAAAGATTGAAGATTCGAATGCAAAAATTCGATCGTTTTTTTGATGCGCTGCTTGAGAATGATGGTCGTTCTTGGCTGGCTGCCGCATTATCGCCATTGACGCGGAGGCCATAATTGCACATCTTCTCGCGCCAAGAAGGCCGTGAGAGATCCGGAGTCACAGCGTTGCACACCGCGCTCCGGCGAATCTACTCCACGTATATTAATAACGAGAGTATTAACAATAATAATAAAATTGAAAAAAAAATAATTTGTTCGAAACTCTGGATATATATTCGTTGGTAAATGTTTCTCGTACACATGCTCGAAGTTGCAACGTGTCTGATATTTTTCGAATGACCTTGAAAGCCTTGTTTCTTTATTTCTCTCGTATGATCGTGTGCTCGCAAACGTCAATTTTCTCATTATGGCACCTCCTGCACTTCAGCATATTCACGTTTGTTGCAACAAGAACAGTTGGACGAGAGAGCCCTCGATCGGCTCGGCGCGTCTTGTCTTGGATCTCGGGTTCATCGTGTATGTATACCGAGAGATATATATTCTCGGGAGCGCACGAAAGGCCACGAAGACCGCCATTATGGTAGCAAACACGAGAATAATATATCTGCTTCTCGAGAGTGAATATAGCTTCGCCGACTCATTTAATGTAATTTATATCTTTTCCACATCTTCGAGCAATGAATTGTCGGTTTTTATTTTTTTTTTTTATTTTATTATTTTTTAATCAAACGTGCCAATTATGCGGAGAAAGATTTTCTTCGCTCTGGCGTCAAGAAATTAAGAAAAATTCGTTCGTGAAAATAAAATCGATAGCGACGTTGAAAGAAAACGTCGAAGACGTTCTTCTCGATGGTCGCGAACCTCCTCGAAGATGCGCGATTTAACGTTACGATCATGGGATTATGCATCGAGGATAATCGGCCAGAGAGCTTTGGGACACAATCGCGAGGCCGCGTCATGTGGATCGGTCGTTTCGAAATACCTGAGGAACCAGCTCGATCGAATGAGAGGAAAAAAGAGCTCGAGAGAGAAAGAGAAAACAAAAGGTGGAGTTCGAGGAAGAAAAAAAAATGGAAAAAGGAGCAAAGAGATGACCGACCGTCCTGCTGTGGCCAGCAGACGCGCCTGTCAATCATCCCCGGGCTAGACTACCAATTCTTCTCCTCCACTCTCTCTCTCTCTCTCTTTCGTGGCATCTCATAATTTCTGATAATTTTTGTACACCGGTCTGAAGAACCCGAGAAATCATCTTCTGCATCTTTTTTTTTCCACCGACGGATATTCGTTCTCTCTTTATTTCTCTTTCGTATAATCTCGGGCGCGATGCTCTCTTTTCCCGATTATACCAACGTCTCACCCCGAAATTATTACAAGACCGGTGTAATTGCACCGATCACGTTTACCTCCGGCTTCCTATTTATCCGTCCACGAATTATAATAACAATGTAACGCCCGTTTGCTGTTATTTCTCATATTTATCCTCTCTTATCCCTTCCCAATCTTTCTCTTTTTGTATTAACCGCCCGCGTATTATACCGGCGAACCAATATCCTCAGCTCCTTAAACTCAACAACTCTTCTTTTATCCAGCAACCGATTTTTCTCTCTCTTGACTTTCTGTTCCATTTTTCCCTCTCAATTTTCCTATCTCAAATCGCTCCATTTTGTATTCTCCAAAAAAATCAACGTCCTTGTTTCCCAGTTTCACTTTCAGTGCTGTTGCACCTATTTGTAGCCATATTTTTGAGGTTCTCCGACTTCGTGGCAACGTCAGCAAACTTCAAACGATCGCGAAGCACATTTTCGAACGACTTCTCCCCAATCAACAGGCTCCTCGTTACATCGCCACAAATTATTGCGATTAACCTCGACCCCTGGTAATCGAAGTCATCGCTGCTCGACCCTCGTTTCAACGGGTCCAGATATCAGGCGTGACGATACACTGGAAACTTTTTTAATCGATCCTTTTCGAGTCCGCGAATTGAAGCAGCTGAACGACTTTTTTGTCAATTCAAAAAATGCACTTTTCCTTTGAATCAGAATTCAGATATCCATTTAGCTTTGTAAAATTGTCGATAAAAAATAAAGTTTGTTCACAGTTAAGTTCGCACACATAATGTATAATAGTCGAAGCCGCCATTTTCTTTCTCGTTATATACGTAATTCGTGGTAGATGGCTGAAACGCGATAGAAAAGTTATACTCGGGGAACAGCGAGGAGCGTATATACAAAGAACGTTTTCCCAATAGCGTACTGCTTTCAGCTTTGTCGTTGTTGCTCGAGCAAACTTCACACGTGATAACGTTACAATTCTCGTTATTAGGCAAGAAAGTTGAGAGAAATAAAATTGCTGGATTGTGTCGCGGAGACGAAAAAAAACAAAAAAACAAAAAAAAAAAAAGAGTTAACGATGATCGAGTGACTGGCGTGCGGTGTATGTACTAAGATTTCTCCGCCCATTTTGTCCTCTTTCGTCTCGTACTTGTGCTCCTCTCATTATTTATACTTATGCACCGAAACTCACGACTCTATAGAAGTCTCGACAAAATGGAACTTGGTCGTTCGAAATATACAGAGCGGACGTGCTCTGGAAACTTTAATCAACGTCAGGCATGCTAAATTCGTAATTCTAATGACAGCAGCGAGCATGCGAAATTCATCGACATCAAAACGTGGGAAAAAGAAAAACTTTTAAAAACTTGAAAAAAAAAAAAAACAAAAGCTGCTTTATCGAGAAACGCGGAGTCATTCGATCCAGAAATAATTGATTGAGCTGACAAGCTCACAAAATTACACTTTTTTCTTGTCATCGAGTATATGTCACTCGACGTTGAAACTAGCTCACACGTGTAATCGTTTTCGTAGACTAGTAACGAGTCTACGAGCTCCGAATTAACGCCATGAAATGAGGCTTCGAGACTAGGAACAAGGGTATTAAAAAATAGTGAGAAAATCAATTTGAAAATAATTCTTGTTTTTGTAATTGAATCGTGTGCACAGAATCGAACAATTTTGTTTCGAGCAAATTTGAACTAAACGGATGAAACCTTTTTGACATTTGTACGAGTATATCAATGTCGTAAGTTGGCTTTTCATTGGAATGGGAAATTTAGTTTTGTACGAAAATATCGATAGGGAGATTCGTATAAAGAGGGTTGATTTTTAGGGTCTCGCTATGGGGTTCAATATCCCGTGACCAGGTGATTATTATAGGGGCGGCTGGATGGTAGTATTGAAAGAAATAATGGGCGACCTGACGCAGCATCCCAGACACAATATGTTTGACCGGACCACCCTCGTTAGACTAGTTGTCGAGAGGGGAATCGAGCGGTCACTTTTCAGTAAGTGCCTGTGTCTCGCTCGGTCGAACCAGTGTGACTCGAGTTTTCATCTTCCATCGGTATAGAGAAAAGGCCACGTGCCTCAATAGGGATTTTCTGAATGGACCATTTGTCTTTGCTTGACTACGCGCTGCGTATACTTCCGATAATCGGAAACTTTTCAGCGTTTTTACCGTTCACATTTACATTTATTTTCGTTTTAGCGTTCCTCGAGGATCGATCAATTTTTTTTTTGTTCATTTTTCGAAAGTGTTGCTCAAAATCATTGGCGTTTTAACGAAACACGATTAAGGTATGGATAATTTAATAATTTTTTTTTTTTCACCCCGTGACAATCGGCTTTTCTAATCGCTCGGATCGTACAGCGATCGTCTCTATCGTTTTTAATTATCGTGATATCGATAATTATTTTATTCTTTATGCAGGATATGAATAATTGATATTTCAATTACGAAAGTAGGCGATTTCAGAGTGAACAATAACAATATCGGAAACACATAGGAATACCAGAATAATGACCAAGCAATGAAAGAGAAAAAAAAATGACAAACGTTGCATTAGTACATATGAGAATGCACATAACGTAGTTCCGGGGACATCGCGCAGCAGTGACGATTCTCTCGTCTCTTCTCTTTCTCTCTTTTTTTCATTATAGTAAATACCGAGTAACATAATAGCTGTCAGTGGTAGTCATATAAAAAAAAATTTCTCTCGGATTCTACAATTCGATTACACGCGATCGACAGAATTTTTCGATCGGTTTTTCGATCGATCTCAGCTCATGAAACGCGGACAGACGTTGATACAAAATTATTCGTTGAATAATGCATGTTCGCGGCATTGTTATCGATGTAAGTGTGTTTTGCGCTTCGCTATTGAGACGTAAGAAAAATTGATAGCAGCAGCGACTCTGCGAGAGCCACTTAGAAATACCTTTTTTGTTTATTTCACTCGACTAATAGCGTGTCAATATTTTTTAATAGAGGAATCAGCGTTGATCGCGAAACAGTAATTATTTCGCGTAATCGTTGATGATTTCGATGAGGAAAAATGCATCGTTCTTTTTTCGTATTCTCTAATAATCGTCAATTATTTTATTATTCGACGATAAAGATTGTTGCTTCTTCGGTGAAATATCCATCACCGATGACCGTCGACGTCCGAGACTCCGCGATGATGAATCCTTTCGGTGCAAACATTCAACCGATATTATCAGAATTAATCATCTTGATAGGTTGAAGAGAAAAACGGAAATGATTATTGCGAAAGGAACATTCCTTCGAAGAGATCTTAACGCGTTACTTAAGTCTTTAATTTTCGTTTTTCCATAACAATTATTTATAATTGTTACTTCAAGCATAAAGTTATTGTAATTGCTGGCTCGTTCGAATCCAACTTATTCCCTGCTATGGGAAATATATATTGTAAATATTCGTACTTATTCTATCTCTCTCTCTCTCTCTCTCTCTCTCTCTCTTTCTCTCACCTGCTAATTCATATCCTCGTACATATAGACCTGTGTACATGTACATTAGCCATTATGTATAAATAAATGAATGTAACGTGCTTGAAAAATAATTCGTGTCTATAGCTGAGGAATAGTGTATAGTTGGCTACCCCTGCGAACGTCCACGTTGTATATCGAGTAATTATTCGTAGCACGCAATTATAAGCGGTGCCGAAGCGAGTTAGAGCCATGTATACACATTTATTTATATATATATATGTATTCATAAATACATAAATATATATGTACACACATTTATACATGACTGCAGATACGTTTTGTGTTGGGCGTCCGGAGGACGCCCGTACACTTTACTTCTCCGCTATCGTCTCGTTGAATCTGACAATTGCAGCACTAGTTGTTGCAGTCCTGATTGCGCTGTTCTACCTGCCCAACGTACCTTACCTTTCAAAACAATGATCTAACTAATTAGAACTTCATTTTTTCTTTTTTCATTTTTTTTCATTGTTAAAACTACATCCAAACCATTTTTCTTTCCTCTTTTGAAGTCTTGCGTTCACACTCATCCGCACCGATCATATTTCTCATGATTTATCGTCCCTTTCTACCGTGCAGACTTTGACAGTTCTTTCGATAGAGGCCAAAGGAGGATCCGGTTGGATGAACGAATGCTGTGGGCTTTTTATCAGTCGCCCATTCATCCGGGAGCTGCTCGCTGAAGAGAATCAGGGGACACGCGAATTTGATATCCCGGTGCATAGGATCGCTCATCAACTGCTCACAGATTCAGACTCGTTTCTTGATATCCGATGGCTCGTTTCACTGGGATCAGGCCACAAAGTTTCTATCGTTTTTGAACTCTTGTAGCTGCTACCGAAGTTAATGTTGAAACTCAAAGGCCTGGGCGCCGAGAATTTCGACCGTTGCGGTTGAATTTTATGAAAAAATAAAACTATTTCGATTCGGTAGAAATTCGTAGGACGAGGAAACGTGAATTCGAATGAAGGTAAGTTGGACAAGATGATAACGAACCGCGTTACCTCTCCTTTTCCAGATACCTGTAGGTAATTTCACCTCGCTTTGCCTCTGTGGCCGGCGAGTGAGTAATGCGCGGTTCATGCTCGAGCCGATAGATGGCAAAAGCAGACGTTTTCGATACCATCCAAATTCGTGTTGTTCTCACCGGAGATAATCCTCTTTTTATCCTACATCCTTGAATCATCAATTATTTCGATTTTTTCGAGCTGATCAAGCTCAGCTAGAATCGCATTATTTTCGTAAATATTCGAGTGATTTTGACGTCGTTCGAAAATATCAGTTTTAACGGAAGCTGAATCGCTACGGAAGTTCCGATGAGCTTCTTAACTGGGACGCTCGATAATTTTCCGTCTTTGTAAACATCGATTAGCGGGCTCGTCATAAAACATCCATTTCCATATTTATTCGTAAACTACATTTTTGTGTAGGCTGCACAGTGATAAAAGAAGAAAAGAAAAAAAAATAAACGGAGTTGAACTTTTAGAGGATCGATATTTCCAGTCGAGAATATCGAAGCCGAGGTCTACTCGGAGAGAAATAATATAAAATATTGATATTCGTGAATGTTAAAAGTGTCGCGTTTTTGCGTAATATCCGATATTGCACCAACGATAAAAAATGTTGTCGACGAATGGCATTTGCCTTACACGAATGAAGGTGGAAAGCGAGCCAAAGAGTTATCGAACGTGCAATATTTTCTGTAATAATACGTTTTCGATTTTGCATTCATTTCTTGGATTCAATGTCTTCGAGTCGAATTATAACTCGATAAATTCATTTCAAACGATACAAGAGAACTTTAACGACGATTTTTCGATGAAAATATTTAGGAATATTGTAACGAAAAATAGGCAAATCGAATACAAAATAGGGGAAAAAAATGTATAAAAGCTCAGGAGGGAATAGTCTAAAACAGAAAAATACTCGATTCTCCTGGGGGAGGGGGGGGGGGGTCTCGAGACTTAAGATAAAAGTAGAAATAATGACAATTCGCTGTTCCGCGTGTGTGAGAGAGGTCCAGGTTCGTTAAAAGAGAAGGTCACGACAGTTTTCGTACACTAATTTGCGTTACCCGGTGCGAGACTGATCGCGAGTGGATGAGAGAATTGGTAAGAGAGAAAAAGAGTGATAGGAGACTGGAGTGGTAGAGTGGAAGACGGAGAAAGAGCGAAAAACAAAAAAAAAAACGTCGGAGAATGGCTCGCGTGCGTACAGAATGCAACTCGCGGTGCCCGGTAGCGGTCGCATCACACTCTGGACTTGACGCGTATCTCGGGGTAGCGGTGCATGCGTAAAATGAGTTTTAAACACGAATGCGAATTCGGTTGAGCCAATTTGTGTATATAACACGATAATAAAAAGATCCTCGAAACGGAATACCGCTTAATGTCTTACGCGCAAAAAACCTATTAAAAAATTATCAAAACCCATTAAATGATCGACTATTTTTTTTTCTTCTCCGATTGAGTGTTTACCGAAATTTCAAAAGAAAAAAAAATTATTATTCCTCAAACTTCTTTTGGTTTACCAATATTCTCGTCTCTTCGCTTCGTCGTAAAACCATCTTCAACGTCCTGATCATTGACACAGATTTCAAGTTTCCTTGACATTTTATCGTACAGTTTCGAAATTCATTTTTTTTTATTGAACTTCGTCAATTTTCGTCTTTTTTTCATAGTGAGAGAATGACATTTGGAAAATTGACGACCTGAAATCCTTGCACTAAGCAAAATGTTATTTTATCACTTATCCAGTAATCACGCTTGTCAGACCTCCCATCAGCACACCGGAGATTTGAAATTCAACCTCGTTTCGAGCTTCGAAAAACTTGGAAAAGAACGAGGTTCTCTTTCCACTGGATCCGCTTAAGCCTCCAGTAGATTACGAAGCTTTTTGAGCAAGTTGAACGAGTCTAAATCTATTTCTTTTGACTCGGTAGCATGAATCCTAGTTTCGAGTCCACCTTCCAATTCCCTGCATCAGTACGAAGACTCGTTTTTTATAAAAATTTGCACGCTGCCCAGAAAAAATCATGAAAGCTCGAGATTTTCCTTGGTTGTATAATTCTCCGAGTGCGGATCCAATTTCTCGATGTTTCGTGCTGTAATTATTATCCAGAATCAATGAAAAAAATTCCAATGAGAATTTCGAGCAGATATAGTTAACCTTGTATTGGGAATTACGTGTTACGTATAGTTTGTAAAGCGTTTTGGTCATGGGATGGTGGTGAAGCGGATATCGGAAGACACGAGCGATCCGATAAGCCTCACGAAGCGCAACTATATAATACCGGAGAGATAAGAGAAAACGTGACGACTCGGTAGTAAGTACCTGCTGTACAGGTATTCTCTTAGTACGTAGAATCACAAGTCTATATATGCAAACGTGTCTACGTAAAAGGCTGATTGCCACATTGATCGAAAATAATCGAGACGCTGTAGCAGACACTGGGGTTGAGCATGTATCGAGCAACTATTTTCTATCGGGACACAAGAAATACTTGTTAAAACGATCGAGTTCAAGGATTGTACGCGATTGGGTGTCGTGTGTATCAGCGAGCTCGAATATCCTCCGGATCCAACATTCTTTCGTCGTCTGTGCACGGTGCGACCTTTCACCCCTCGTAGTCGAGGGGAGCGGTTTCCCCATTTCTGTACTTCGATCGAGATCCTAATATCACAGTTTCTCTGTTTATCGGTGTGAGTTGCCGAAGATTCCATCTCCGGAGCATATTCGTGAATCGGAAGCTCAAGTTACTCGATGTTTGGAGATCATCAGGACTCAATTACGAGATTTGCAGCTCTGATGGATCTGCTGGCATCAAAGGAATCGTTGATATTGATAAATTCCTTCAGACTTTTTGCCCAGTGACAAAGTTCTTCGTTGGATGCGATCAAGCTCTAGGAATGTCTCGAGTGGACTCGAAAGACTCAGAAACAGCTCGAAGCTGCGGCCGAAAGTAAGCAAGAGATGCGAGCTTCCAGTGAATCTGCAGTGAATCCCATAGAATCGTTGATAAACATTGCGAGAAGAGAGCAGTTTGATGAAGAAATATCTCGCGGGGGTAGGAGTAAGCAGATTCCTCCCTCTAAGCAGACTCCCACCTCTAAAAATTCAAGCTCGTAGAATCCTCGGTGAGGTAGAGTTGCGTCGATCACTATCAGGAATAAAGTCTCTCTCGTTCTTTCTCGCGTTCACGCCGGTGGCGCCATGCTGGCCCTGCGATTGGTGGCTACGGTGTCACCGTGGGCGGGCCATATGCACCTTGGTGGGGAAAACGCACGCAGCTCGGGTGGGGGCCAGTGGTCGATATGTGGGGGGAAACGTTGCCGCGGCAGATGTCGGCATTAGAGACCAACACAGTCCGGAGGCAAGACCAGCGAGAGCCTTTCGGCTTTAGTCCATGCGTCGCTTCCTCGCATACTATGAAATATGCGGTTCGAATCCTTTTCACCTACTCGACGTCAGGACGCTGAAGAGACCCGTACCAGAGGCTGATGGGCGATGGAATCTTTATGGAAACTTACATTCCACGTATGGGAAATATGTCCATCGAGCTAAGAGGCTTGATCCACTCGAAGGAAATCTGTGACCAATGAAGTCAGGAGCACGAATAAATCCTTCAATAGTCCACCGAAAGTCTTGATGCAGAATAGAAGATCAATCTTTGTTCATCAGACTTCTCCAGTCCTGATCAAGTTCCTTGATCTCCTGGATCCTGGACTTTCCAGAATGGAATCAACCTCAAGAGAGCACAGTACCGAGTCCTTCTTGTCCCGGTCCAACACGAAGTGGCCGATCTCAAAGTGGATCAATTAGCAGAAAAGTCACAGGAATTCCCATATCAGGAGGGAGTCGTGGGCGGAATCGGATTGATTCAAATGAAGTTTGTCTAAGAGCTCCAGGTTTGAAGTTGTCCTTGCTGGGCCCGATGAAGCACGTCTGGTAAAATGTCTCATGGGCGAAGGATGAGAATATGAGTTTGATTGTCGAGAAGGAAGGTTTTTAGTAGTGGGAGGCGGATTATTGTTATATCAGAAGATCCTGGTGGCTGGGTAGTTGGAGAAAGAGGGCTGGCGCACGGAGAAGCTCGTCGGGGCTTATAACACGAGGAGTAGAGGGAAGAGGTGGACTCTCGGTGAATCGGGGACGGGGAAAAGAGCGGTGTTTTCAGCAGAGGAAGTGGACGCGCAGAGGCGGTGTGAGTGAGAAAGTGAAAATCGCTTTGGCTCTGTCTAGCGAACGGCAGAGTGCATACGCGGTTACCGCGGAGCATTCACCACTGAGACGGTGTGGCGCTTTCAGTGGTGGTAGTAGTCGTAGAGGTGGCAGTTGAAGGGTGGTGGTTGTGGCGGATCCAACACCCGGAGGGAATAGGGGAAGTCGGAGGAGTGGGAGTCAGAGTCGAACGAGTCGAGTCCTAACCGGAGTGGGAAGACCCTGGGCTGCCAGTTTTCGCGGACACGTGACGACACTTGGCGCCCGCCGCAACGCCGCTCGCTCATTTCTGTCTGGGCACGATACAGTTGAATAAAATAATATAAAAAATAAAATAAAACTAATTAATATCATTAATCGCGGCTCTCTCATTCATCGATGATAATCACTTTCAATTGTCGCGGAACATTGAACAAGACGACTTGTTAGGTCGTATGATCATTATCGACATTCCACCGAGTGTTGCTTTTTACTTTTCGACTTTAGTGCGATTTTTCCTCAGTTTAAAGTGGATTAAAACATTTGATCGATTGTAATTAACTTTTCGTGAGTACGCAACTTTTTGTCTCTGTCAAATCGATCGAGAAGCTAAAGTTTTTACTATTTTCGTGGCCACTGTTTCGGATAATACTCGATGTCAGAACGACGTGAGATTCCTACGTGGTAAAAAAAAATCATTCACTTAACAAACGGAATATCGTGTGAACGAATAGTGAATTCATAGGTTCAGAAAAAAAATGAGTGGATAATCTGCGTAAAAAAGTGACTCGCTCTAGGAGGCTCATTGATTCTGGATTGTTGGTTGTTTTAATGGTGATATACGAGTGACAGTGAATTGACTCCGGGTACGCGTTCGGAATTCGTGTGCTCTAAGAAAAAAACGTGAGTGACTTAAAGTGCGCGTGTATTTTTCATTCCCAAGTGTATTCTACTTAGCTGAGGTCTCTGGAATAGTACAGTGACAACATTGAAATCAATGTTAGACGGTGAATTACAAAGACATACGAGTTTTTATTGCGATCTAGTTAGAGTTGAAAAACAAAGTGTTTGAGTGAGACGATCCAGGGAATGATTCTGACGCAGTGAGGGCATTGCCTACGTTGGAATTTGTTGAAGTGACAGTGATATACTAATTCACAGAAGATCATTCGCAGAAATCTTTCTTCGAGAGCACTTGGATTTGCAAAAATATTCAACGATTCCTCGAGAAAGTTTGATCGCCATTTATTCTCCGGATTGATCACATGATCACTCGGAATCTTCCAAGATCATAAAAAATCATCGACCCTCTTTGGGCCTCCTGTTAATCAGTTGGTCAGTGTGGTTTTTCGTACGACGATGCTGAGGAATAATGTAGGCAGTTAGATCGCACTAACGGGTTACGCTGAGAGGGCTGTCACGGCGGTCTGCAAGGTGTACGCGCTGGACAGGAGCGCTTCGGGGCTGGGGGTGGTCGGGGGTGTTGTCGGTGGGGGTGGTCCGGGGGTGGTTGGCATCTGTGGGCCGCCACCACCTACGGTATCCCTAACGCCGACGGATTACGTTAGCGTCGCTGCTGCGGCATGCGGTTATCCACAACCGACGCAGCCACCTCCTATTCCTCCTCCTCCACCTTCTCATTCTTTATCACAATCTCATCAAGCTACAAGCAACGTTGTTGCAGCCTCATTAAGCCCCATAACAACCAATAATTCACATCAGCAACATCCTGCCAATCAACAAAATAACATTATCGGCATCGTCGATCATCATCCCCTCGCTATGACACCAACCTCAGCCCCACCTCCGCCATCCAACGCTAACGGACCCAATAATTCCATCGCTATGAGTCAACTCGGCACCGTTTATGCCACCAAAAGACGAAGACGTAACGGCAAGAGGTCAGTCTTCTTAAACTCTTATTATTACCCTGTTCGTTCCTCTTTCTTTAGCAATCTTTTCAGGATGTTCCCATTAACGGACTTTCAACTCGACTTTGTAGGAATAAACAAACTTTTTGATGGTTTCGAATAATTCTTGTTTTGTTTTCAATCTTATTATACCCATTCGGACTAGATTTAGGGCGAAGAGTTAGTGATGAAAAGGCCTGATTTTCCCGCCGGTACGAAATACCCAGACATCGGGGTTTATCTTTATTCAAAGTGTTTTTAAAACTGTTCTCTAATTATTGTAGTTTTGTTCTTAGAATCAGAGAGCTTTACTGTCCGTTATCAAAAAGCAATGATGTTCTCTCATCGAAAAAGAATTTTGATAGAACACATTCTGACTATTTCGGGAACGAAAATGTAGCTGAATGGATGGAAGTATTTTTGTTGGATCAACAAATGGTGGGTAACAAAATGGAATTGGTTAGCTGGAAAAAAATTGAGTTGATTGAAACGCTCTGGAGTGTAATTCAGTGGCTCTGAGGATTTGAACGGAATCTTTTCAAAGAATCCTTGCCCTCAACTCGAAGCAAAAGCTTTATCGAGTTGAAGTTTTTCCTTAACGTTTATGGTGATAAGGAACGAGTGCGTATTGGTCTAAGAGAGATAACGTTGGTAAAGCAAATGAAAATCCGGACAGACAATATATTTTCCGTATCACGAGTTAAAAACATGTGAAAAAAAGTTGAACAGGAATAAGAGTGAATAGTTTTTTTTACAAAACATTTTCATTCGTTGAAAACAATTGTGAATATTCTTTGCCGGAGAAACGAGCAATTAAGGCACTTTTAAGCCAGACAATATTTACCTTTTCATTAGTATTTTTGTTCTTTTTTATTTACGTCATCGAACAGCTATTTTTTTGCCAGAGTAATATTTCGTTATCCTGTTGTTTTTTTTTTTAATTTCCAGAGTTGAAAACAAGTGTTCGTGTTATTTAATTGACTCTTTGACTGCAGCGAGAACGTTTTGAACTTTAGGATTTTGAAATATTGAGGAAAATTCATCAATCGAGATTGTTTTACATTTTGTTCGTCTTTTTTTTTTGTCCCATTGACGACAAACAAAATTCGTAGATAAACGAATGAGTGAAGCGAGTCAGCAATATTGTATATCGAGTCTTCGTACTTTCTATCGCTGCTTTTTAATTAGATCGCAGCCAAAGTGACGGGGGTTGGAGGGGGATTTATATTCTTATGCAACAGTCTATTCTCTTTATATCTCGTACGAGTTTTTTTGTTTTGTTTCGTATTCTGTCGTTGAATTCAATTGTTCTGGACCCAATGATTAATATTTCTCATTGTAGCCGTTCCTCTATTATTATTTTTTTTCTTACGCAATATAAATCTTTGTCACATGACTACAAAGTGCATTTCGTTTTTCTATTGTGAGTGTTGATACGAGAAAAAAATGATCGTAATGGAGGGAAACTTTCCAGGAGTCTCAAGAGTCATAAAATTCGTCATAATTCGTAATAATAAATTCAACATTCATCCGAATGATTGAGAAAATTATATTCGATGGGAGCTACTGTAATCGAGTGAAATAATTCTGAACCAAGATGAAACGATTCGTTTTAATAGTTCAGCAATAAAATTTTCAATCTCTTTTTTACATTTTAACTCGAGAATCACTCTTACAAATTATTAACAAAGTATCGAACGAAATGGAAAAACAACAAATGGGTTCTCGATCACAATTTAATCGATAGAATTATCGAACCACGATTAGCTCAGTCATCTATGATTATCGTGAATTCGATTAGCAATAGATACATTGCAAATAAAATAATAACAGCCAGTTTTCTGTCCGAATGCATATATAAATATCTATTACAGTAATAAATAAAAGAAAGAAAGAAAGAAAAAAAAAAAAAAGTAAGAAATAAAATGAAAAAACGAGAGAAGTCTCTCGAACGCTATTGCGCTCAATCGTAAATCCCGATAATCGACAAATCGTAATGAAAATATAAGTAATACCCTCTTAGTTCGGATAATTCGTAGTTTCGCTCACAACTCGCGCGCGCTAAGAAACCCGCGCTCTTTCGTCGTTTCGAGTCAGTTTAATAGCCCGGTACAACGTGTTACGGCTATTTGACTTGAACGGAGAATATACGCAGTCAGATTTTATTCCTCTTTTTCTCTCTCTCTCTCTCTCTCTCTCTCGCTCTCCTCCCCTCTCACTCCTTCTTTCTCGTATACGCAATTCTTCGATAGTCTTTTATGAAAATGACCGAGAACCAGTTGCCTTCGTAATCCGCTATTGCACGGCTTATATTATATTCGCCAACGTATTTTTCCAACTCTCTTTCTATTCTAAGCTCCAGTCATATATACAACTCGCGAGAATTTCTCGACGTCGATCTTTCCTTCAACTCTTGACTCTCAAAAATATTCGCATAAACATTTGCTGTGAAAAAAAAATTGATCTTCCATGCGCTGAGATCACTGGGAAGAGCGTTTCGGTATCAAATTTTCATGGATCCCTGTCGGTGGAGCAGAAACGTCAAACTTGTTTCGTGTAGAAATTTATTAAAAATTTGCTGACAAGAATCTTAGGAATTACGATTATTATCAATGCTAATTATCTTCATGAAAAAATGTTGAATAAATAAATTTTCATGTACGAAAAAGTAAAAGTATTCGTCGTTCCATATTTAACGTTTTTTCGTATAATTTGTATTCTATATTATATTCAAAGATTTTGAATAAACAAAAAATAAAAAAAACAATTACCATTGGGGAGTAAACGTTACGAATTAGCGCGGGGCGTTGCTTCCTGATAACAGTTTACGCAGGGAGCTCAGAACGCTTATTTATTCGCTATCGGTTCAGTAGCTAGAATTGTCGAGTGCGATTGCTGATTGGATTTATCAAAAGCAAACACTCGCTCATAAACGTAGCGTGTGTTTTTGGTCGCAGCGGTTTTGACGTTTTTTTCCAAAGTGATTGTCACTTTTAAATTGTGCTAATTTCGGAAAAATTTCGATAAAATCGAATTCATTGGATACAAAAAAAAAATTTTCTTCAAATAAATTTGGATCATCATCGTTATTTGCTTGCAGAGAAATTTTTCAAAATTTTATTGTTCCTGTGAGCTGTCAGTGGAATGAATCTCTGTTAGAAATTCGTTAAGAAAAAAAAAAGTGTGAAAGTAAATTGCCCTGAAAAAAAAAAAAATGGTCTCTAAGAACCAATTAAAACGACGAGAAAATGGAAATTTTCATAATTTTTTTTTTTCTACATGAATATGAATATATTTGAAAAATCGATGGTGTTTCCATAATGAAATTTAAAAGTATCTTTAAACCTGGTGAAACGGTGGTGTAGTCCAGCGGTAGATATGTGTTAACGACTCTGTCCAATTTTTGCCGTACATTTTGAATACATTTGCTCTCTCCCACAAGAAACACCTGAACTTTGTGTATATTATATAGGTACGAAGCGCACCGATCGTTGCCATGAAGAGAAGGACGCGCACTATGCTCGAGTTAGCATCCTACTAGATGGCTTCGAGGCCCTTTTGTACGTCAGTCATTGATATACACATGGCAGGCAGATAAAGAAACAGTACACGAAGGTTTAAGACGTTTTTTTTTTCTTCTTTTTTTCTTTTTCGTTAGTCGACTACCTCGTAGGTACAAGACGAGCATTTACTAAGTCGACAGAGACGGAGCACCGGACTGATTGGCCAGACGTGGAAAACCAGAGCCAGCTTTGATCTCTCGTGTGTGTGTGTGTATACATTCTAGTTGAGGGAGCGAGGTGCGCAAGATTGCCCGATCTAAATTTCACATCTCTCTTACAAAGCGGTCGTACATATAAGTCGTTCGATGTGAAATCGTTCGATCGATGATTATACGTTGAAAAAAAGTCATTAAATCTGGAGGTAACGAGACAAAAATCATTTTGAGCAATTTCTTTGGGTTTTTTTTTCACAGTTCGACGAAAAATTTCGTTGATTGACTTTGGAGTGAAGGGATTTGCGATTCAAATTTTCGAATTTATCCGAGAACACTGGAGACAAATGAAAAGAAATTTTGAACGACGAATTCGATTGTATACGAAAAGCTCTGTATTCCAACAACATATTTTCGAACGTAGATGAATATCTTAAAAGCTTTTGTAACCGGAGACCACTTGGAGAACAAGATCGATAAAACTTCATTGATTTTATTTTTCAAACTTTTGACGATTTTTTTTTTCTTTTTCGTTGGCTCTCGTTTTCGTAATTATTGTTATTGAGTTTCATTTATTTTTAATGTGAGAGCGCATGGCATTAAGAAATAGCAGGTTTTAAGTCGATATCGGATATCCTTGAGCGAAAGCTCGCATTGATTAACTAATCTTGACATGAAATGCACGTTATTTTAGCACATGGAATTATTCTTACGTTCGTGTATGTTTGAACAAACCAGACATTATTATTATTAGTGAGAGAAAAAAAATTATATTGTTATCGTCAAAGATATTGTTGTAACGATCGTTTTTCAAGGATTTGAAAAATCAATTGACACGAAAAAAACGTTTCTCGGTTCAAGCTTCGATTGAAAAAAACATTCGAAAAGAGAACCGCATAGAATCGCGATTCAAAAAAAAAAAAAAAAACGCAAAAAACGATCGAAAATTTGACAAAACGAAGTAAAAAACCCAAAAAACGCTTGTTTTTCTTCCAAAAAACCGTGCGTTTGTGTGCTTTTGGGCGTAAAAATAGAAAAAAAATAAAAATTTGACGAGAATGCCCGAGGTATAAACGAATAACGTTAATTAGAGGGTCGAAAGGAATCATCGTTTCTCCCCGAGATCCTCCTGGAACATCAAACTTCTTCCAGTTTCGTTGCACATCTCGCTTCGTCCGTTGTGTTTGGCGACTCGAGAGCACAAATCTGCAGAGCGGACGAACGCCAAGGAAAGAGATGGGATTACAGCCGTAGGCTAATCGACTTTTGCTAACCAAAAGGCCTGCTTCCCACGATTTTACTCGCTGAAACATTAGACTTACGACCTTTTGTTCGTACCCCCTTAAAGTCGGCTTATATAGTTTTTTCGTCGGCCACTGCGCCTAGTCGAGAAGCTATAGAAACCCTCGCGGAATGGTCGAGTAAACTCTTTGAAAAAATTCATTGTACAGGGTGTTCTGAAATTAAAAAAAAAACAAAAAAATAAAAAAAGTTCTTCACAGAGCTGTTTGTTCCGATTGCTCGTTCGATTTCTCCTCAAAAATTTAAGTCAACGCTTAACTTATTTTGAGCTTTTCAATCTTCATTGTATCTGCTTATTTTGGAAACACTTTTGACAATTTTCGAAACAGTTTTAGTGACGTTTTGTTAGTTTTTTGTTTTTTTTTTTTTTTCATTCTTTGTATCTTCAACTATTTTTCAAGTGATTTTTTTTCTTGCGAGGCAAAATCTCTGTTGCAGCGAATTGTTCAGTGGCTGATGTGCCATTCTCGGATTTAAAAAGTTATAAAAAGTTCTCTCGATGTTACACGGGCGATTATGCCATTGAAGAATATTTGCAGAAATCTTTCAGATTTTTATCGTCTTATAAACACCTCCGAGAAATTTTTAAAAGCCTGTAAAAATTCGAACTGACTGTTACTCGTTTTCTTCGTTGTCATATCGCAAAGTAAAATGGCAACTAACGCGGTTTAACAAAATCACTATTATTTCGTGGCCGTTAGAGCTCTCGGGCGGTGATACTTTTCCTCCCCTCGTCGAATGACAACTAAATTTTGTTTTTTACGATACCTCCCCGCCTCGTCCCCCGTTGACCCAGAGCCTATGACGCTCTAGCTCCATCGAGTTTAAAAATCACCATCGCCCAACGTGCTCTTAGCGAACCGTCGAAATTTCGTTTTTTTTTCCCCCACCCCAGCCATTTCTTCGAGTGTCTGACGATCCGGTAACAGAAAAGTCAAATTTCTCGTTCAACTTCAATCCCTCAACTTATCTCTTCGCGAATCGATCGAAGAATTAAAAATGTTTTCATTCAATTCTTCTTTCGGGAAAAAAAACGAACGAGATTGAAAAATTTCTAAAAAAAAGGTCGATTAGAAGAATTATTTGTAGCAAGATCATATGCAAACTCGAAAACACGTTCGCGCTCATATTTTATTCGTAAGAAAAAACCAAGAGAAGATTGATTTTTATCGAGCCTCCTGACCTGAATATCAATATCGCGCGAAGCATAAAAATCCGTATATGTAAATCGAAATGATATTTACACCGCCAAACGGATTCTGCCCGAGCCTCGGTATATCTGTAGAGGAGTGAAAAATTTCCCGAAAAATTCTGAAAGAGTTTCGAGGAAGCCAGGGCGTATCTAACGATACATATATATAGGGCAAGCAGCCCATTCGCGTTGTTCTCCTTGCGCTTTACCGCTCGATCTTTCTCTGTCGTTCTCGCGGACGAGAATTCGTCGGACTAATGACAGCAGCTTCTATAATTTGGAGTTTTTGAGAGCGAACGGCGAAATTGCTGGCGAATGGAGGGATTACTGTTATTACACTCGACTCTCCTCGGGACTCGCGCTCGATTCTGATTATACTTTAGTCGGTGTATCTCTCGACTCTGCCTGCTCGCGTCCCGAGCGACTGTCAGCTCTCGCGGTGAGCGACGAGAGGTTTTTCAGCTCGTTTCTCGTACCCGCATCTTGTTCACTCAAACGTGCGATCACTTCACTTTGCACCCTCTCATTCCTCTTTTCGGTATCCTCACGACTATTCTTCTCTCTTTTCGTTTTTTTTTTTCTTACTATTTCTTTTTCTTGCCTCTGTAGATTTGACGCCTCAGAAACATCGCGATATTGGCTTCGATATTTTCATTCACGAAATCGTTTTCTTACGATTCAGATTTCCTGTAGGACGAAAATTTGATAAATCCAACAATTTTCTTGTTTAATACCAAATCATTTAGTTTATTCGACTGATTGATGAAATTTTTTAAATAAATTAATCAACCGAATCGCTGAAGCCGAATGATTTTGTTTGAACAACTCGTATTATTTATTTTCATTCAATTTCTTCAATCGTTTCAAGAAATATTTGTTTGAATCTCAATTTCGAAATTGACCGAACGCTAATAGTTCGAATGATTAGAAAAATTGTTTTATTTCGTTGATTTTCTGTTGCGTCGACGCGAATTCGTTAAGCTGAACAGAAAGCTTCGCTGATTCGCGACGAATAACTCTCGTTTCAGGATTCACGAATTCATTTGGTCTTAACTCAAAAATATTTTGTCGACTTTATCGAGCTGAATCGTTGGTCGAAACCAGTACAATTTGTTCTCAGTATAAAATGGGTCAAAAATGGAGAAAAAAAATAGGGCAAATGTGAACGATAAAGAATCGGTGCTTTTGAATAATATTCATGGTCGTAAAAACATCGTTAGTCATTGCTCACAAACGATTTCGGAATGATGACGATTAACAAAGTTATTCAATTGAAAATTACTCGCATAACGATGATTTTTATTGAGATTATTGCGACCATCTCGAAGCACGTCCTCCCTGTGCGCGACTCACCAGCAGCAATAGTTTTTTTTCTTCTTTTATTTTTCTCTCGTGAATGAAACGAGAGTGAGGCAAGGCAAAACGATTCTGTTATTATATATGCTGTGCTGTGTATCATTGTTCTCGTTACGCAAGTCTTTTACGTTCTCCCTTCGCGTATTATTTTTCTATTTTATTTTTTTTTTTCCTTTTTTTTTTTTTTTTCATCATAATCGTTACATTGTTATTCGTTTGAGGGAAAATAGTCTTGTAACAATGAGACATATTTATATAAATATGTGTCCAAGTGGATTCGCGATTCGTCATTACCCTCATAAGAGCGAAATTCTCATGAAATTATTTTTTATTAAAAAAAAAAAAATTCATTTCTCATCCCTCTTCTCCTTCTTCTCGAATAAAAGTCGAAAAATAGGCGAGAATTTTTGTTTTACGATCATCCCGCATATACGAGAATAACGAAAAGAAAAAAAAAAGGTGAACTTATGTATACGCTGGCTTTGCACAAAATAATTATGCTTTTACAACGCTGTGTCTGTCTCTGCGCTTCTAGCAACTATTATATTTTGCTCTTTCGAACAATTTTTCGATGCCCGAACGCGGGACGATGCCTCGTAAATACAACATTCCAAATTCGACGATGCCCGTCGTATCACCTCATTCGTCATCGAAACGCTATAAATTTTATGGCGTTGACATATAAAAGTTTAGGAATAATGAAAAAAAAATAGCGATACGCGAAAGACGACCGTGTCTAGATTCCTTTTACACGTGTATCGTGTATATATTAATAGATAAGAAATCAAGAAATCGTATTCGAAAAAAAACAACCAACGTTTATAAAGGTGCAAAAGGAAGGAGAAATCGTAGAAGCTGCATAGGGACGTATTAGCACTTTTTTTTTTCTTCTCTTTTCTCTGAAATCTAAAATTTTTTCTACCGTCTAAAGTCTGACTTTCGTATACTTTCGCGAGCAGTATTTCGATCGGTCCTTGTACCCTGACGCCTGCGTCGAGCAACTTTTTTCAGGTCTCTTTACACTCGAGCTTTTTTTCCCTGTTTTTTTGTTTCTTTAAACTTTATCGCAATTTCCAGACATCGTTTGCTTCATTATTTTCGTAAAACATTCAGCTCCTCGATGTCGAAGAGCTCGATCGAAGCGTCAATACGATTTATAATTCAGAATCAGCTCGTCTACGTTATTCGATCGTCAAAGGAGTAACCATTTTCTCGATTTTCTCACCTGAAATTAACGAATGCAGCTCCCCGCTGTATGAAGCTCGATAAATGAAAAACGAACTCGTTAAAAAAAAGCGACACTCGCCAGTAACCTATTTCTTGCGAGAAATAAAAATGCGACGATCATACAGGCCGTGTGTTTATTTTTGAATCTCGTTTAATAGGCTGCTCGCGCGAGCAGGGGTCGATGTTCCCAATGCGACCGCAGACAGTTTAGCGATTCCTACCGGCTTTGCGGGCTGATTAGTTCTTAAATAATTGGCGAGTATTTGGCGTCGCAGAGCGCGCGGTATACGCACTGGCTCTTGCTTCTTATAGCCTTATAAAGTGACTTTATGACTTTGTGATGAACCAGTCCTTATAAACACACCACGAAACTCGCTTTTCCCTCTGACCCTCATAGCCCCGTAGGAGTATATATTTTTTTACATCGACTTGCAGGTCAGGACGAATAAAAATTCTCGGCTATCCGACTCCTTTATCCCGGAGGGCATCAAAAACAAAAAAAAAATCTCTACTAAAATAGAGCTGTCAAATGCAAAAATATTAAAAGAAAATAAAAGAAGAAAAAAAAATATCAAAATTTCGCCATTTATTCATTCGCGGATTTAACGATCATCGCCATTATGTTTACATCCATAAAAACAGCTCGGATATAGTATATTGCTGTACGCTTTTACCAGTTTGGGAATTGAGTTTCTACTGAAGAGAAAATAAAAAAAATTTGAAAAAAAATAAAGGAACGAAAACCATTAGCGATTTGGTCTTTTTGCCACTTTCTTTTTTCGTCGCTCAATAAATTTGACGTTTCATTGAATCCTTAACATTTTTCGATAGCTTCATATCGAGTGCGGAGCAGCGTCGTCGTGCCTCGTGTTTTACTCCATTTTTCATCATTTTTTTGCTTCACTTTCGTTCGCTACGAATTCGAGTAAAATTTCTAGTTTTTTGGGCCAGAAAAAAAATTGGTTTCAAGACCCTTTTCCCTGGCGTTGCTTGTCCGGAAGACGATTTTCGAGTTTCAAAGAAATCGAATAGAATTATCTTGCCGCGAGTCGAATGGATGAGCAGCGCCGTAGATTTCTTTTTTTTTTTTACACACGGTTGATCTCGCGCGCGCCCCACGACTTCATCGAGTGGCACACCATGAGAATTCCAAAGGAGAGAGAGAGAGAGGAGGAGAACGGTGCGCGAAACATATTTCACCCCGTTGGATTGAGCCATAACGAGAGTCGAATGCTCGGGACGCTAGTCCTGAAGAATTATTTATCCTGCGGAGAAATCAAGCGAGTGTAATTCTGAAGAGAAAAGACGGGAAGATTCACAAAATTTTTTTCCTCGCCCCATTAGACAATCGCGACTGCTACAAAGTACTTTGATCAAACCCACGACCAATAAGATTCCGCATAATTCCAGCCAAACGCCAAGAGATTTCATTCATCGATCCACTGAATCGAACTTTTTTCGTTCGAAGTAAGCAGCCCTCGAAAAAAAGATTTTTTCAGCTCCTTCTTCATGGATTCTCAAAAATAAGAACGAAAATACAGAAAAAGAAAGAGAGAATAGAAGGAAGAGGCGTTGAAATGGTTTCGTATCGTCGTGTGGCTTATCGTTCGACCTTTCGCAGAAGGTCCACTATCCTCCGCGCACTCTCCTCGTTCCTTTTCATCTTCTTCTTCTTCTTCTCTGTTTTTTTTTCTTCTTTTTTTCTTTTCTTCTCTTATTCTGTCGCTGCCTTACTCGGGTGGACGCTGCTGGCACGCCGCTGTGTGTTTAACTATTCAATAATTCATCCAGCCATTCATCACCGTTGGAGCGAGGAAAATTTATCTTATTTTTATGTATTGGCGCCCCTTCAAGTGTTTCATGTATATATATATAGAATAAATAAGCTTTATATATATTTATATCGATATATATTTGTATGCATATATATATATATTGTGGTTGCCATGCATCAACCGCTTATTAGCCACGATTTGTTTGGCTGCCCACGCGAACGTATAGTATGCCGACGCCCGACCATTCTCGTCGAGAGTGTCCTCTTCTCTCTCTCTCTCTCTCTCTCTTCTCTTTTCCATAGCAATACCCTCCTCATTGTCTCGATTCGTCGAAGCGTGATTTTTCGTTCATTCTTTCTTCGGTGACGTTTTTTTTTTCTTTTTTTTTCGCGTATGTATCGAGATCGCGAGACTCTGAAAAATTTTTTGATTTCTTTTATTTTCTTAATTCCGCGAAGCTCAATTCGAGATTGCGTCGGCGCATTTGCGTCGAAGCGTTTTTGCCTATTAGTGCAGCATGAAAGCTCGATTCTTCCTTGTATGGTGCAGCTTCGATGTTTCAAATTCGTTGCACTTTCGTCCGAAGAAAACTCGAAAAATCAAAAATGCGTGAAGTAGCAAAAGGGACTTTTATTGGATCGAAAAGACGATCGAATATCGTTGCACGCATTTTTCATTTTGTACTCGAGAGACTCAAGAGTCTCGCGAAACTGTTCCTCATCACACTCCGATATCCGTCGACTTCTCATCGCGGACGTCCGCTTTCCTCTTTGGTTTCGCTCCACATACGCTCCTCCCGAGAGAGAACTTAAGATCTCCGCGGGCGCGCGTTTACAACACGTTCGTACGTCCGTTCCTTCCTTCGGCTCTGTAATTATTATTTAATAACCGCGCGCCTTCGCTAAATTGATTAATTAATGGCTCTCTTCTCTGACGCAGAAGCCAGGCTTCTCTCTTCCTCACGCACGTAGATTCATGCGGCGTTTCTCTCGTGCTATCATGAAATCCGGCGCAGTTTTCATGAAAATTCAATTCACAAAGAATGCGAAATTTTTCGAACTTTAATAATCGAGTTCAGAAATTTTTTCTCGCAGAAATTTTCATGAAATTTTTCGAAATGTTCATTTACCTAGTCGAGGCTTGTAAAATTGGCTGAAAAAAAGCGGTTCGAAGCATATAAGACGCTTCGTTGATTTCTACACAACAGAGGAAGAGTGGCTGTTTCTTTTCTTTCGTTCTTGGCTCCAACTCGAGCGATCTTTCGCTCGATTTCCCATCATTTATCACGAGCACAACACACGTGTGTTGGCTCCGCGGGTCTAGTGAGAATATACACGAGAGATTCGGACTCTCTCGCGCGCCAGGTATAAGAAAATTTGCATCTTTTCGTTGTGGAATATGAGGAGAGCAGCTTCTCGATCTCTCACAAAACTCGAGAGCCTGGTACTAATATAAAAGGAGAAGAGAAATAGAGAATCCGAAGAAATAACGGAGGAGCAATGGGGCGGGGGTTTTATAACCACCCTCTAGTAAATACAGGTTATCCGAATCCTTCAGCGTGTGTGGAGCCTCATTATATATCTTTTCTTTTGGTATATATTTCGCGAAACGGGAACGTTAGCGCGCCCTTTCCTCCGCTTCGATGTGTTCCCTCCCCCCCTCACCCCGCCCCTCTTTATCTTATTTCTGCTTCTGTTGAATGTTTTCTCTCCCCCTAATTCCCCGATATCGTTCATATCCCAGGCTCGAATTATACCCGTGTCCGAAAAGCTTTCCTCCCCCCCCCCCCTTCCTCACCCTTTTCGTCTTCCGGCACCTTCGCGCGACGCCCAAAATCGATTTCTCCACCGATCGCATGCAAACGACTCGGGCATGCAGGATCTGCTTCGAAACGCCTAATATTTTGCTTCCGAGAGTATGGAGAGCGCCGGCCCGCTCCCGCAATCGCTCACAACAAGTGAATATGGTTCGAGAGCCCAACTTGCCGCCCAACTCGCAGCATCGTCCGGAGGGGTTACCCGCCGTCTTACGAAGAAAAAATTGCCGGGGAATTGGGGGAAAAAAAAAAAAAAAAACAAAAAAGTGGAAAATCATCCGTTGCGAAACGAGCCCGGATCTAAAAATCTCAGCAACTGTGGAGGGAACAAAAGAAAAGAAGAAATTGTTTTTGCCAACCGAAATACCGAATAAAAGACCGAATTTTCATGCTTTTCAAAGAGCTTTCTTGCCAAAAAATCTGTTAGGAATCGTGGACCATAAAATCGATGAAATATCGATCGATTAACAGCCTCGAACTTCGATACCGGAAATACAGACACGAATGAATGTAAATTCATCGAACGAACTCTGTCAATTTTGACTAACCGCAGTTCTCACCCTCCAACGTGTTTACATGCAACTGGATAAGTGCATATGCAGCCTGAAAAAGGTAGTTAAACTCCATAGAACATTGGTCCGAGTCCCAAATTTATATAAACATAAAAAATTACAGTTTTGTCTATGAAAATGGAAGTATTTACTCGAAGGAAAGACAAGCTCGATGGCAACGTTTGATGCTCGGTGCGTCATGACGCACAGAAGAGGTTTCTTCCTGCCCGATACTTGGTACCGGTAAAGCTCGCATTTTCATTCGTTCCTGACGCGTATTACGATCCTGTATATATATATATATATATATATATACAAGGACGATACAAACATAATGTAAGTACAGTGTATACAGCTACACCCTTCACAAGACACGTGTATATGCGTTTTGTGCATGTGTAAAATGCCACTATACCAGCCAGTGGATTTCCCCTGTATCATTACCCCGCCCAGTGGCTAGCTCCGAAGATTACACGTCTGCATCGCGGGCCTCCGCGGGTTCAGCGTTCACTTGAGCCGAACTAACTCTTGAATTTGTAAGAGAGCAGAATCAGACATCAGCCTAGTCCACAGACTGGGAGGGAGGGAGGGAGGGGGATCGCGTATAGCGAGTCAGGCGTAAAGACGACGCGGTTATATGCATTTTTCTTTTTTGCATAGAAAGTATCTTTACGGTTTTTCGTACTACTTTTTGTGGAATGATATTTCGTACGATTTCAGCCAAGTATAGACGTTTCGAGGACTCTTTTATTCATACGTTTTCGTCTTTTAGCCTCTTCGAGCTCGTGATGGACGAGAGATCGATAGGTCTTGGAAAAAATGTTGAATTTATCAAAGTTTCTGGCTCCTGGTGACGTTTGATTACGAGATGACATCAAAGTTTGCAGAGATCTTTGGTTTTTTGGTAAAAATTCAATAGTTTATAGAGTTTTTTGATTAAAAAATAGAGTTTTTGATGGGTTTGTGTCTTCTCAAAGTGAATGATGACAGGTCAGAATTTTATTGATCTCTTTTTCTCGCTCTCATTGGTTCGACATGCTTGATATTTTGCTCACGTGCAAGTTAGACGAGAGAATCGTCTCGCATATACATCTGCCGGCGTGTAATCGTTTAATACTCCACAATTCTACATACACCGGGGGAATAAGAAGGAATATCGGGGGGTAAAGTCGGGCTGAGTATGAAATAAATCCACGTTATGAATCCCTGTAATGACACTGCTTATGGTCAATCTTCGAATTGATTGAGAAGAGGATGATGAGCGCGTCTCTCTCTCTCTCTCTCTCTCTCTCTGCTCTCTTTTTTCTTTCTCTCTTTGCTTCCGTACATGTGGAGATACAATTTACAATACGTGATTACAGGGAAGGGAGATACGTTAGAGCGAGAGAGAGAGAGAAAGGGTGAGGTTGATGCATCTACGCGAAGGAAGTGAAGATGATCGATCAAGCAGCATGATTTATCATTACCACATGCCGCACGATTCCTAAATGACAGGCATTGCAAAACAAAACAAAAAAACAGCAAAAGTTTGATGATTTAAAAGTGTATGAATCTGAGAAAATAGAGGGATTCCTGACCGAGCGGAAAGATCGATGTTTTCCGAGGATCATATCCTTCGAGGCTCGAATCAAATTCATTCGAATCTGTAGAATAATCAAAGTGGTCGATTCTATCGAAATATTCAGTGATTTTCGATATTCGAGAGGTTTAAAAAATATTCGCAATTATCGCCCGAGTGTATATACCGGTGAACATTAATTCCTTGATAATCTTCGAAATGATCGAATCACCGGGCTAAAATCTCCGACAGAGCAGAGCCCAATCTCGTTTCACCGTATCAGTTTTAACGGGCTTTTTATTTAGTGGCTTAAAGAATAATGCCCCCCCCCCCCCCCCGATCGCGACTGTTGAGTTTCTCTCAGTAGCTGTCGACGATCGGTGCGACCAGGACTGACGATCCGACGAGGAACACACACGCACGCTTCGCTCGCTCTCGCAAACGAGAATCTTTGATAAAGATCGCGCGCGGCGCGGATTGAGAAAGCTCTCGAATCTGACAAAAGCATACGCTTTTACATACATTTGTGTGCCAAAGATCCACACACAGACACGCACACACAGAAATGCACACAGACGCATAGCTAAGAGACAGGCACATAAATATCCATCGAGTCGAGCGCGCGCTTGCGATCGCGTGCGTCCATCGTATACGCACCCCCCGCGATTCCCGATGAGCCCGGGGGGGAGGGGGGCTTTAACGCCAGAAATCATTGCTGCCCGATCAAGGATCGAGACCTTCAGGGATAAAGAATGAAAGTTTGCTTCGTCGTAGTTCCTTGCTCGCTGATCACTTTCGATTGAAGCTCTCGAGTAAAGGGCACACGAGCAGGCACCGAGATAATAAATTTTCGTCGAGTTTATGCCTAAATTTAGTCTAAATACATGTATCAACGTCGCTAAATCTTTTCGCAATTACGCCAGATTATTGAGAGACTCCTCGCGCTGCCTTGAAACGGTGACAGAAAATGATAACTGGAAAAAAACAAAAGTGCTTTATCGTATTCGATTCTCTTTTTCGTTTCTTCGCCCACGAAGACGATGAAAAACAGAATAATTCTCGAGCTCGATTGATTTTATTAATTTCGCACCGGAGAGACGCGAGTCGCAAGTATGCGATGTTTTTTTTTTTGTTTGTTCTGTTTTCTATCGAACATGAAGGAGCTCTCTTCCGATGCTGATTCTCTCGCACCTCGAACGAATAAACTCTACAACGATTCTACTATGTATAAATGTCCGCGCGCGCGGGGACGCGCGGCGGTTAATGTTTCGTGTCTCTTCGACAACGACGCCGGAGAATAACTCGAGGAAGATAGAAATTACGAGTTTTAATGCCGCATCGCGGTCCAGCAGCAGAGAATTGACCCATTAGCACTAATGAGGGAATCCAAAGTCAATTAAAGCACACACACCCCCCCCCCCCCTCTGATAATATGAGATCGATAAAACCGAATTCGATGAATATGCAAACCGTTGTAGGGGACCTCGTGCCACCTGCCACACTCGACACTATCCTCTCTCTCCTCTCATGCTACTCCTTTTTCTACCTCTTCTACCCTCTCTCTCGTTATCGTTTCTCTTCTCCGTTCTTTTTATTCTCGAATCTTTCCTCGTGTGTCTGTATAGGCAAATGTTGTCTCTCGGCTGTCTTTCGCCAGCGCTCACACTATCCTCATTCGACATCCCTCTGTAAATTGAAAAGAGAGAAACAAAAAAATAGTTAATCGAAGCAGGGAATTCTTTGGGATGCCCGAGAAATTACAAGAGTCGAGTGCGCCCACGCATCTCCCTCGTGAAAATCTTTTTCGACATTTTGCAGTCCACGACACGAGCCTGCTGTCACAAGAAAATGGCATCGAGAAGCTCTCATTAACGTTTTATTCGTAACATTTGTTTTTACGTCAGTTTTTGACGTCTACTGATTCATCATCAGGGCTGAAAATGACTGGGTGCCTGCTGTCGTTCTGTGACTAACCTGTGCATGTGACTAAGAGATTCGTTCATCTTGTTCGACTGTTTTAGCGAAATGATAGCTCTCGCGTCTCTTTCGAGTCAACGGAAACATGACAAACGTTGATTCGAAGCTGCTGCTCGCTGCAACGAAGAAAACTTGGCCGACTGCAAGCGAAGAATTATCTGACAATTTGAACAGTTTTTTTTTTGTGACGGATCAGAGACGACTGGTAAACGCTGCTGCGTCGCGAGGGGAACGGAGTGGTCAATTTACCAAAAGGGTCGTGCGACATCGCGCCCCTTTTTTCTCTCACCCTCCAGCTTTTTATTTTTTTTCTCTGGTGTTTTCCGCAGAAAAAAAGAGCACAAGGTCTCGACGCGATTACGTTCAGGAGCACTGAGCCTGCTTCGACTCTAGAAATAATAGCCTAATGTTACTTAATATCCACGAGAGAGAGAGAGAGGTGACTCCAGCGGCTTATCGTCTCCGAAGTCTTGATACGTGCGCCCTCGAGTTCGTGTGTGTCGCGAACTTTCGACGTTGTACACAGAACACACATTCGTAAGGAATTGAGATTGTTGGCTTGTTCCTGAGGCGCCGTTTCCAACATCACCGCGCTCTTCGCACTCAAACGCCCTCAACTTCTCCTTCTTTTTTTTTTCTTTCTTTCTTTTTTTTTTCTCCTTATCGCCACATACAATTTCCATATTTCTGCGATATCGCGCGAAAACCGAGTGCTAATATACACTCGAATCTTTCCTTCTCTCTCTCTCTCTCTCCCTCTCCCCCACTCCCCTCCCGACGCCCCTTTTTTCTACGTTTTCTTTCTTATTTTACCTCGTATTATGTACCTCTTACGTGGCCTAACTACGCCTGCGCCATTAGATACATCGTTCAACCGATTTATACACAATTATATCGCTGCGCCACAATAAATCATCAAAGTCACCGACGTTTTATCGATAAACACGTGGCTTTCCACTACTCTCGATCCAACAACTCTGACGGGGAGCCAAAATCTGTTTTCCGATCGATTTTCTCACGTTTTTTTTGTTTTAATCGATGAATTCGGTGCTTGAAATTCATTTTTTTTCGTCGATGAACGTTCGTTTCTGTATTTTCAAAGCTCTCGCGACGAGACTAAATTGTATTGCTTGTTTCCGTTGATTCCTCGGCAGTTTTTCACAGTCCGGGATACATAACCGGACTTCCTTCGTATTATTATATTTTGGTAGTACGATCGCGTCTGTGTGTTGAGCAGACACGAAGAGCTCATCGGAGATTCGCGCCCGAGTGTGTCAGTGACGTCCGGCCGCACTTGCGAAATCCTTAGGAGAACGGGATCCGCCGGGAGAGCAGAGCGCGCGAGTTCTCTCGCAAAATTTTTTTTTCATCCGGGTATAAATCTGATTTTAATGAACGCGTCGTTACGTGCGCGCCCCCGGTCTGAATTATAATCTGGGCGATTAATCGCAAGTACGAGAGAGCAGGAGTGTGCGCCTGGTTCGTGTGTGTACGTGTATCTACGCTCTTCGGAGATTTGCTTGTCCAGGATGAGACCGTTTATATACACAGAGAGAAATGCTTGCGTCGCAGCAGCTGTATTCATGCTCCTGGTAAATGATAATTCGTTCGAGCCCGTTTTACATTCTTATTCCTGTTTATTTTTGCTTTTTTTCTGGTTTGGGAAGGAGATGCGATTCAAAAATTCCACTGGAGATCGAGTCGCTCGCGTATACGACGAATCCGGTCCAACTTCTTGGACACCCTGTGTAAACGGGAACGAAATTTTCGGTGCAAAAGATTTCTCGCGTCGCGCGGCAGCAGCATCAACTCGATGTATAATGACACGATTATGCCACGATGTATTTTGCGTAATGGGACAAGAGTTATAAAAAAATAAAAGTACGAAACTGTAACGAAAAGAATCGTTGTCGAATCTTCTCGTTAAACCTTTCGGGATCCTTTTTTTTTCGTTGTTTTTTCTACTCGTGTAAAAAGTGTCGGCTGCGAAGGCTCGCTGACGCTGGCAAAGAAATAGAAGCTTTTCTGTTTTTTTTTATCAGAGATCTCTGATGCATCGTGATGGATTACTCTACTTATGGAAATTTCTAATTATCCAACGTATTATTACAAGAAAATCGAAGTTTTTTTTCGTCGTGAATTCATGAATACGAAAGAGACGCGTGAATCAGGGTATGGGAGTCGTGGCGAGTAGCTCTTGGATTTCTGATACTTTTTTATTTTATTCTCGTTTATTCTGTTTTCAGGTAAATCGTCTAAAACGATGATAAAACGGTTGGTCGATTGATCGAACGAAAAGTATTTTTCGACCAAATGAAACGTTCTTTCCTATAGTTTATTCCTGATTTAGCAATAACAGATAAATTGCAGTGGAAAAAAAAAAGTCGAGGAATCGAGACAAAAGTCCGATTGGGAGTCGATTGCTCTCAAAACGGCCCATACACACGTGTGTATTTACCGCACACAGCATAAGCCAAGTGTATAATCGCGGAGTATAGAAAGGAATAGGTGAATATATATACGTGTACGATTCCGCACGATTACATTTACAAACAGTTACAGCCATTAGCGAGCACGCGAAACCTCGGGGCACTAATTTAATCCGGACACGTAATTGCGCGAGAGATTCCGTAATGGCCCCCTCGCGCGTTCTCCCTCTTTCTCTCTCGGTTGCTCTCCGCCCCGGACTGTTTTGTCCTTCTCCTCGTAATTTGTTTTGTCTCTCCGCGCGTACTCTCTTCCTTCGGCGTGCTCCAGTCTAAAAATGGGGTGGAAATCACCTTTTTTTAGTCGCTTTTATCGACTCTTTAATTCCGATTCTTTCGGCCTTCGTTCGGTCGAAACATTTTTTTTTTCCATCCGAGAAACAAACTTTCGAGAAATCTGACAGTTTGGTTCAGTAGTTTTTGAAAACAAAACTGAATGGTAAAAAAAAAAAATTATTTGCTGTTCGTCGTTCGTTGCTGCGACGACTTCAAACTGTTCTGTTCTATTTTTTTTTTCTTATGACAGTTTGCTACGAAATCATTTGAATGGTAACAGCCCGTACAGAGTCGAGACGCGTAATTATACATCGGTTAATTTATCAAACATATTTTTTTTCCCTGACTCTTCATTATTCACTGGCAACGGAAGGAAGAGGGAGAGTGAGAGAGAGAGAGAGGAGGGGGGGGAGTAATGTGTATAGGGAATTCGCAGGGGGTCTAATCGCCGCGAAATAATTCCGTTTTACTTACTTACCAGTGACCCGAGAGGGCGCGCCCCCCGTGACAGCTGCCTCGTTCTCATTAGTCAAGTTTATACGCGGCCCACGGTTGCTCCAAGCTCTCTCTCTCTCTCTCTCTCCCTCGCCCTCTTTTCTCTCTTCCTGTAAAGCCATCATCCAGAGAAAAAGATAGAGAAAGAGAATTAGCTCGACCGTTGCCGTCGTAAAGTCCCTTATTCGCGTACGACCGTGTACTCTATCCCCGGAATTTTATATATACCTTCCTACCTATGGGCCATTCCGTAACAGCCGGATCACTTCAGAAAATTACAAAATCTTCGATCAGCGCCCCGAACTTTGGAGCTTTCTCATTATTTAGCTTCGATGATCCGAATCTCCCGAGCTGTTTCCCCCACCCACGCCAAATAGTTTTTCCCATTTTCGCTTTTTTTTTCATCTCACACTGACAGTCTCATCGCATGACTCTAATTACGCGATATTTCATTGAAATTTTCCAAGATTTTTTCATTATTTCTCCTAGATATTGAACCCTTGCGGTTCAAACGTGCATCATTTATTTCTTGAACCAAAAACAAAATTTTTTTGATCAAAATATTTTTGTTCTTTCAAGTATTTTTCCAAAAATATATTCGAAGATTGCAACAAAATTTTTTTTTCCAGTGCAATGAGAGATCGCGATCGATTTCCAATTTTTTTTTTTCTGGCACTTCTCTTGTCACTGATTCGATAAGAAAAAAAGGATTCATCGAGCCCATCAAATCGAAACGAAATTTGAAAAGCAATTCTGTAATTCTAAAGTATTTGGAAGAAGGAACAGCCCATACTTGAGTTGGACAATTTATATATTTATATATATATACATATCTGTATATACAGGAGGGCCTGAATACGAGACGAAGAGCGACGTCCTATCCATTCAGTTCGTAGTAATATTCCTCGGTATACACGGCAGTTACATGGTACAACGAGAAAACGAGAGTGGTAGTGCCTTTTAACGCACGATTCCTCGAGGGAATACCGTACGCCATTCTCTCCTCTCGCACACATCACCCAAGCCAAATTCACACAGGCGCATTCACATATGTTTATGCCGACGTAAAATAACGAAACGTATAACGCGTGCTGTGAGACCGCACCCAGTAGAAAAAAAAAGGAAAAAAAGGGAAAAAAAAAACAAAACAAAACAAAACAACAACCGCAGTACAGAAGGAATTAGTAAAGAGCGCCGAATTACTCCGAATACACCCTCTATTTATACGGAGCCTGAAATACCATTTAGAATGAAACCGCATTGATCATTCGCGTGACTCAAATCGTTGGCGTACCGAAACTCGGCGCATTGAGCTTTCATTTATTCATGGAAAAAAAAAAATTCAACTCGTACGACGGTAATTAATAAAGTATGTGTTGCGAATCGTATCGCGATCGGTCCAAGGGATGCTTCTTAGTTGGACATTTTTCGGAATTTTCAAAAGATTTGTTTTGTTTTTTTTTTTTTTTCTTCGATTTTTCATTCAACGTTCGAGTCGTGGTTCGACCCGGAGAAATTCGACGGCTGGATGGAGCGATTGATGAAAAAAAAAAAATCGTACTCGAGGGTAGCTCGAGCCCCAATGGGTATTGGTTCGATTTCATCCCTCTCTGCAACTGCAGACTGCCCTTTTGGCCCGATGGGGGACGAAACGATGTAGGAGGGAATATAAAACAGTCATTCAGTCACTTGCATCCCCAAAGGAGCACGAGATACGACGAAACGCCCCTCTCGTTATTCTAATCCAATCGAAAACCAGGCGCAACACCCTCGTCGTGAATACACGTCTCAATTCGTATTTATCCAAAGCTGAACGATTTCGAATGATTTTAAGAGGAAAGTTCATCCGATTTGATCAATTTCTGTGAGCCCTTCGTCATTTTTGTTTCTTTATTATCGTTAACATTTTATTTGTAGATAAGATTTTACGAGAGACAAGAATTCAGACGTTTCTTGAAATAAAAATGATCGAGGAAACACATTTTTAGATAAATATTTTAGCGACAACCAAACGCTTAAATTCAGGATTAAATTATCATTAGTTTATCGAAAATAAATGTTTTTTAGTCGGTTTTTTCTGTTCCTAATTGAACCTCAATCTTGAGCTCACGTTTTAGCCAGCACTGCGAGAGAAAAATTTTGTTTATCGACCGAAATCCCGTTCAGCTGAACAAAAATGTAGTGGATTCAACCACATTTCATTTGAAATGACAAAAGATTTAGTTCATTCAACCAAAATCGATCCTCACAATTATATAGTGACTTTCGAGATTCACCGTATTGAAAGTTTCATCTCGATATTACAAATTTCCACTGCAAAATCCTTATTAAGGAGCCCCGAAAATCATTGCAACGAAAATTTGATCAGATCCTCATATCTTGTGACTTTCGGTCCGCCATATTGAATTTCGTTCCAAACAAAAGAGCTTTCTATGAACAAAATGTTTTTTTTTCTTCCCATTTATCGGATTAATATTTGATAAGATATCGAAGATATGATAAATTATCTCGATTCTCTCGCTGTTGTTTGATATTAGAGAATGTGAATCTATGTTGGTGCGATCGGGAGATAGAACGCAGTCCGGAATAGTTTTGAATAGGTTAGTTGTATCGTATTTCTCGTCTAGAAATGGTTGTGCGAGACCGTGAGACAGAGAGTCTCTGTTCAGTCTCTATGAGTCGTGAAATCGTGTTTTCTAATGGTTCACCTATGCACGAGGAACAGAGTAGCAGAAACGGGCAAAAGCAGAGGATAGAGCCTCGCGGTGGAAGAAGGAAGCTTCGAGCGGGAATGGAATGGGGTTGGGGGTGCGTAGCACGGACTGGTACTAGTTCCAGCCACGAGGAGGGGTGATATATTCAGAAAGCGGGGCGACGCTTGGTCGTGGGCGCGCGCGCGCGCCTACGACCCCGTATCAGAGTTTGATATACAATCCCTGTTTCTGCTGGCAAGCTCCGGCGTACGGTGTGGAAGCCACCCCTGGAAGGACTTTCTTTCGCTTTCTTTCCTCCTTTTCCCTTTTCCTTGCTCCTGCTGTCTCCTCCTCCTTCCCGCTCTTTTTCTTTATTGTTATTATTTCTATTTTTTCTACGGCACCGCCATGTATAAGGCACGGGGGACTCGGAACCGAAGTCGTAAATCCACGGGTGTATTAATTTCGGATCTCTCACTGTTTCTCGCCCTTGTCAAACCGTTCTTCTTCTCTTTCCTCTCTTTTTTCTTTCGCTCTCTCTCTCTCGCTGCTTTTTCAGCTGAAATACTCGATTCTTCTTGTTTCTGGTTTTTTTTTTTTCAGGGAGATTCATTTTTTTGGGGTCATAATTTAGTGGGAAGTGTGTCAATGGAATTATTACTGGGCATTTTCCCAACGAATTTGATTCGGAAATGAATACTTTTTGGGAAACTCCGAAAAAGAATTTCGCGATTCGATCTATAATTCGATAAATCATTTACGAATGGAGCAATTTTCTGAATTTTAAATCGTTTCTCAATCTCTCTTTTCATACGATTGCATAAAGAGACGATTGCAAAATCGATAATTATTACGGAATATGTCTGCCTTCTGGAAACGAGGAGAGCTGCTTCGAACCGTTGAATTTCCAGTAGTTTTAACGCAAAATATCGGTACCCCGCATGCCTCTCCGATCGATTTCGTAGCAGATTCAGCAGGCGGCTGGTACTCGAATTAATCGTTATAAATCATACGCATCACGATGAAAGCCCGTGTCTTCTCGCTGCAAGGTGTTCTCTCCTCCTCAATATTATTTTCTCTCGCCTCATCGGGATGAACCCGTTCGGATCTCTTGAATTCGATATTTCGAATGACTTTATCGAGACTGCAGGGGCAACGGCAGAGTGAGGAAAAAGGCAAAAACGTATAAATTCTTTTCATCAAGATCATTTTTTTCATCCGGATTGCGTCGCATCCGCAAGACGAGAGTTTCGTTCAAACGAAAAATTTCACTTTCTCACACCGCATTTATCAAAAGCGCCTCAGAATTATTCCGCATTTGTTTCACGTACGCCTATACGCTGCACGGAAGTTCTTTAGCCAATAATAAAAGACGCGCGTGAAGCGTTTAGCACGCGAGAGCCTGGCGGGTCCCGAAGCTTTTTTTTTTTCCACCTGTCCCATATTTGTATGTGCCTTTACGGAGCCTGCGCGTGCATCCTATAAAATATCTTAACGTCAAGACGAAACACGCCCGTTTAGTATACGCAATTCGTAAAACATATCTTCGAGCCTGGATATTCTCGATGCAGGAACGAGACGAGCGTGTACCGATACACGCGCGTATTCGGAGCGAGCGAATCTTCCAGTATTTATGTATACGGTTACGAAGACCAAATTGCCAAAGGTGTTTTCGCTATAAAAAAAAAAAACAAAAAATCATTCCAGCACCGCGCGAGCCTCAAACTGTCTCATCGCCCGTCTTTCATTAGTGTCCGATGTTTGATTTATTCGCACGATCGCGATATCTTCCCTCTTTATTTAACTCTCCCTCCCCCCCCCTCCCCCCCCCCCCTGCCCGCCCCTCTTTATTCGTATCCGTTAATTATATGGAGAAGCAAACAAGCTGGAAAAAATTTCAAAGAGCTCATACGCTCGCGTTACTCCTGGGTGTAGCGAAGTTAAACGAGGAGCGAGGCTCTCGAAAAACAGCCGCGTTGATCATCGATACACACGCCGCACCCGGACTATCTAACCGACGCTATCTCTGCGCCAGGACTGACCCGTCAGTGCATTTTTCACCTGCTTCCAATTTGCGCTCTTTCACGTCTTCGATAAGCAGAACACTCTTACGCCTATATCCGAACAATATTGGACATTTTTTTTTCTCTTTTTTTTTCTTCATACTTCTTCTCCCGATTGCTCTCGAATTCTCTTTTGATTGCTCGAGATATTACTCGTGGCGCGACCACTCCTGTTCAGCGATTCTAGCATTCGGCTGATCATCATCGATGCCTGATAATCGCTCGTCTCTTTCCCATACGGTTTTCTCGTCAACGTTCTCGCACATACGTCGATCCAACGATATTCAAAGGCAGTTGATAGCCACGATCCTTACCACTTCATTTTTTTAATTTTTTTTATCATCAACGTTTAGCCCAGACGTATAATGACGAGTTGAACACACATTCAGCCTTCTAGCGACCAGCTATCATCCTCGAGTTGCATTTTTTTGCCCCCCCCCCCCCCCCCCCTCCAACTCTCTTGAGAAGGTCTCGAGGCGAGGTCGTTAAGGGACGCGAAACTCGCTCTTCTCCAAATATTCTTGCGCCCTCTCTCACTCTACCCTCTGCTCTTCTCTTTCTTCCTCGATTAACGCTAATTAGCGCAACTTCGTACACTATAGATGTTAATCCGAGAAGCAGACTTCAACGCCAAACATATATGTATGTATATACCAGCATGTTTCACCGGTGTAACTTGAAAAAAAAAAAAAGGCAAAACTGGAGTCTTGCATCAAGATTGATACGAGGCCATAAACGCAATGAGAACTACGATGAAAAAAAGATGGTCGAAATATGTGAGTTAGGAATCGTGAGACGTGGAGATAAGACGAGAGTGGCTCCTTTCCTATTTGCCTTTTCTATGTTATTTTTTTTTCAAATTCATTGTAATTCAGCTGCATCAATTTGCTTGGAGCAAAGTGACGTTCGATAAATCGGGTTGTTACTTTACGAGTTTTCGGTTGTTCGAAGCCCCCCCGGTGCTGGGGGCACTTGTTTCTGGATTCATTATTCATTATTCTTGGACCAGAACCAATGAACGAAAGTCTGAAATAGAAATCGACAGGACTAAAAGAAAATCGTAAACGTGAACGCGGATATAAATCGTTCCTTGCGATCGCTCGTAAATAAAGGCAAATAGGCAGTTACCATTATCGTCGTTGTACTACTTTTTTCGAGAGAAAAAAAAAATAAACGAAAAGGTTGAGGACGAAAAATAGGAGGCTCTCGTTAGAACGAGATCGCACAGACAAGCCCGGCAGTTTTTCTCTCTCCCCTTCGCTCGCTTTTTTCTTTTCTTTTTTCTCTTTTTTCTCAAAACTCTTTCGTGAATATCAATTATATCGTTAATTACGCTAATTAGGAATGCATAATTATTGCGGCGCGATGAAGCGGCTGTTTGCGCGGCCGGAGAACGTCTCGGATTAATGGCCCCTGGAGTTTGGGATCGTCGAGCAAAAGAGAGAAGCTTACTCCTGAACGATCGTATAAGCGCAGAGGCCCGCTCGCTATATATATAATACACCGGAGTATTTGCCTCTCGTATAATCTTCATCGAGTATCCACCTAATATTTATTAGCTATCCTATATTCCGCGAAGCATAGAGAAAATTTTTTTTTTTTTTTTCAAAGAATATGGATTATTAACGAACGAGCGTATGACTATAGATATTGCGCTCGCGATATCAAACGTATTACCAGCAATATTTCTATATCCTACAATATATAAATATATCTATATATCCTCGTGTGGCCAGGAGGTAGAAAAAATAAAATCATGATAGCGCTGATGAAAGCGTATTTCAACTGCAATTATCAATACCCCTCCCCCCTTCCCCCCACCGTTCTTCTATTGCGGCAATTAAAATTTGCATTTTATAAATATGCAATATTCTATGCGTTTGATACATCGACTTCTATATGCCTCGTGAATATCGCATAGAAGGTAACGCGTGACAGGACATTCGAAGCCACGCATCAGTCATTTGGAGCTCGGTTTTAAAATGTCTGTATAATGACTTTTTGTGGCTGCGATTTGAAGTGTCTCAGTTCGATGAATTCATATTCATCTGATTTAACTATCGAATTGTAGGAATCGGAGAATATTGGGGAAACTCGATAGTTTTACTAGTCGTTGCAGTTTAATTCGTAGGAATTGGTGTTATTCGTTGAAAAACGTTGGGATAATTGTCGAAATTGGCGAACGTTCTGGCATCGCTTAATGCCCCACGGAGTTGGAAAATTTACGGGGACCACCCGGGAATTATTTCTTGATGGTGTAATACTTTTGATTTCCAAATGTGAAGCTCACATATATATCGAGGAACATCAGGCTAAATCGTACGTGGTTGAATTATGGTGGGAATAATACGCGTACGTGAGCGGTGAGTTATCGTATTATAGAATTAAGACGAGGATCGTGATTCGAGACAAAGAGGGAGAGAGTGCAAGAGTATAAGAAGAAAGAAAATGAAGGAGGGGGGCGGGCTGAAGAAGTGGGAGATAAGTTTTGCTGCGGTTTCTGTTGTTGCGCGTGCAAGGAGCTAATTCGAAGAGGCCAGCTGGTCAATGATTATTATTTCTCAATTTCTCGAGAGCGTCAAAGCATCAACCCGAAGCACGTTGGGTGCTGGAGTACAGATATCCTTGTCCGAGTTCGTAAAAGAGAGGAGCGAGAGAGAGAGAGAGAATGATGAGAAGAAGAGCACAAGGGTCCGGCCGCGGTCTTGGGAGCTCTGTAATTAAATAGCTGGTGGGGTTAATGCCTTTTGTGTTGCTGCAGGGTAACTCGAAGAAGAAGAAACCTCGACACGTCCTTCTCACTCGTCCCCGCGCATTAGTTCCACCTTTTCTGCTTTTCTTTCTTTCTCTCTTCTTCTTCTTCTTTCGCGAGCTTTACTTCATCGCGAGTAGTCCCTCTCCCGATTCATTTTTTATCTCTTTTTTTTTTTTCTTATCATCATCGTCATTATCGTTATTTCTCTGCTGATTCCGGCTCCGAGAAGGTTCGAGCATTTAACGGCGCTTCGCAACTTTCTTGCCACCGAAACATTTCTCTCCTGCTCTCTCCCTCTTCCTCCCGCAACCTTCTCGTCTCAGCTTCACCGACAAATCGAACCTAACTAGAATCTTGTTTGTCGGATATTATCACTCGGTCAACTCGCAGCCGTTATAACCATCTCGGTAAATAAAACAACTTGTTAAAACCTTCGACAAAAACACTAGAATCCAGCATCCATTGTTCCAACGTTTGCGCCTCTTAGGCTAGCGAGATTTTAACTCGTTTCAAATCCTCACCGTCATCTTCCTCGATCGACTCTTTATTTCGTTCCAACGAGTGTTCAAATCCAAGATCAAAATATCCAATATTTCGATCTATTCGTTGACTTTTTTCTACTTTTCGATAAAAAAACAGTTGACACGATCTCGTTTGAACGCAATGAAAAAAAGTGAACATTAAAAAATGTCAGTTCTCCAAAGACAGTTGGGCCTGCGCGTCGATTCATTTTCTAGCCAAGGTATCCGAAACGTCCAATATTAATGGACGTTTCGGGTGTTTCATGATGGATAAACCCATCAAAGATCATCAGTGATGTTCGTATTCGAGAAAGTACCATTAATCCAAAGACCCTTTGTGTCTCAATCATATATTAACGAGATCCAATTGGATCATTTTCAACGAGGAAAAGATATATAGCAGAGATCCAAAAATATATATATATATACAGAATGCAGAATCCTGGAGATGATAAAACGAAAGTATCGAACCGCGATAAAGGTAAGGAATAGAGCGAAACAAGTTGGAGCACATCTCGGTAGATAAAACGTGGGATTGTGCCAGGTGATCATCGAGCGTTAATTTCCATCGTGTCTCCCCCCTCCCTCCCCTCACGTCCGCCCCAGCTCATCTAACCAGTCGGTTTTACTCATCTCGCTCCGCGCACCTCGTAGCCTCATTCGTTCGCTCAATCACGTCATGATAATTGTTTTCGATGCTTCTCGGCAGGGTCTTCTTCCCGAGGAGGCACGAATCCCAGCTGAAGAGAAAATAGCCCGCAAAAGCGGGCTCTCCTTTTCTCCCCGCAGTTTACGAGGGCATGAGAGCAACCGAGGCAATGTTACGCATTATGCGTTATGCCGATTGCACACCATATGCATTCGGCTGTCGTTCCGACCTCCAACTATATATATTCCTCTTTCCTCATCGCCTCGCATGCCCCTTCTTTTCGTATCCCTATATTCTCTGGCTTCCGATCTAGTCCATAATATAAGCGTAGGATTGATCGTTATGCGTATTATACAGGCTGTTCCAAAACTCGAAGTTAATTTCAGCGTGAGCAGATAGCCAATAAAATTTCAAAGAGAAAAGTCCTGAGGCGTTTTCCTCTCGGATGCACGATTCGAGAGATAAATCGATCGAAGGGAGTCAGCCTATGGGAGCTGCCGATGATCATAAGTGGGTGTGGCGAGTACGAAGTGGTCACGGTCCCGGATTGGCTGTTGTACTGATCATTCGATATTTCCCAAACGGTAAATCTCAGCGAAATATGCTCAAGGACTTTTCGATTCAGAATTCTATGATCTTTACTCTGCCAATGTGCGGAGAGCCTAAAACACTTTGGACACTCTTTATGCATCGAGCGGCAAACATTCGCAAGCGGCTTTCCCGTGCTCCGTGCTGCGACGCTCTTCTGCCTCGGCATTGCGTCACAAACGTGTTAGTTCCATCACTACTTCTGTATGCTTATTTATTTCGTACGTTAGCCCCTTCTCTTTTATACTTACCACAGAACCCCTCTTCTTCTCCCTTTTTTTTCTTTTTTCTTTTTTTTTACCGGTATGCGGACACACGCACACCGATGATTGTCGGATAATTATTATGAATTATATGTACAATGCGCGCTTCGTACGATTTCTCAATAACGCACTCACTCACGAGCTGCGTAATATACTCATCATTTTATTCTCGTTTCCTAACCTCCCCCCCCCCCCCCCCACCTCCTCCACCCCGCACAACGTTCGAGTTTAGCCCAATACTTTTGCGGCGTATTTGCAACGCTGTTTCATGCTTTTCTGGCATTTCAGTTTATTCCTATTTTCTTTTTACGAATACCAGAAACTCAACCAATGTTATTCGTTGTTGATAACTGCAGGACATTTGATCGATCAACAAACGTCACTTTAAAGCAGCATTTACTCACGTTTTTCAGTGCTTTTTCGCAGGAAACAAAGCGATCGATATTTGTGTAAAAATCTTTATTCAGCGATCCACCGTATCGCACTAGTTTTTAGAGCACTCGAAACAAAGAAAAAAAAATAACAAGGCTGCTGGGCGTGCTCCACACAGGTGGAGAGCATGAATATGAAAAAAAAAAATAAATATTTCGCAGGTGGTCCAGCGAGCAGGCGTATAGTGTGCTCTCTGGGAGCAACATGAACCGCGAAATCGACGTATCAATGATACCGTTAATCAGACACGCTTCATAATCCGTCCGTTTAATTATATACGCCTGAGATATACACATGTATTTATGGATGGGAGAAGATGATCGGCGCCGTGTGTCTGCCCGGAGTAGAAATGCTCCGGTTAATCTCATTACGGAGAAGGAGAAGAGAGAGAGAAGGCGAGCAAAAGATGCGTGCGGAGGCAGCAGCTCGGCCCATTATTCCTCTTAGAATTTTTATATCCTCATTTTGTTGCCGCGGTCAGCTCAGAGTTTCGTATATATACGGGTATGTGTAAACGGTTGTAAAATTTAGATATAATTTATCGCAGCATATTTCTATATTAGCAAATGAAAAAAAAAAATGGAAGATTTTTTTTTTCCCGTATTTTTTATTTAATTGGATCTCGTTGAATTTTGCGTCTTCGGCTTATTTTTCCTTATCATTCGTCGAGATCTATACTCAATGAAATTTCGCAATTTCGCGAAACGTCAAACCTCCGAATCAGCTGATCCCAGATGCATAATGTTGAAAGAATATTGTTATCGTCAAATTGTAATGAGCTCTGGCCGCACATCCGGCTGTACGTAAAGAAAAAATCGGGATATTAAAGCCCGGTTGATCTGGCGAAAAAGCTAAGAAGATGGAAAATACGAGTCAATTAATTTTACGATCAGTAATCCGTGGTCCAGCCTCTGCTAGGCATCCAGTCCCCCCTCTGTATAAACGTCGAGAATTCTCTCTGGTACATAGAGTCATAAGGATAAAAAATGATGCTCGAAAGACACTGGTGAACGAGAGAGAGAGAGAGAGAGAGCGAAGGGCGGAGAAACTTTTACACTTTTTGACGAGAATTAAGGTCTGAGGAAGACGGGGGTTAACCTCTCCCGGGGAACAACTAACTCGACAATTTCTTATAAACCCCTTGAAAATCCTATTTTCTTTTGCTTTTTCGCTTGCTCGCTTTCAAGTGCGCCCGAGCCATTCGTGTTTACCTTCCGTTTTAACAGAAACTCAAAGAGTAAACGGCATCCGCGAAGTTCCTCAGCTCTGGTGCTTTTACCTTTCGCGTATTTATTCCCTTAAATCGCTCGAGGCCGCAACCTCTATATATATATATATATCTACCCCCGTTTTGTCAGTGTATTCCACAAACGAGAATTGCCGTTCAATTATTCCTCGGGGCAAATTCTTTCGCCGGAACTTGGGTTAAGTCATCATCCCCGCTACGGTGATGCTTTTTGGTAGACCACGAGTCGAATTACGAATGTTAAGCAAAAAAGGAAATTGAGAGAGAGAGAGAGAGTGAAAAAAAATTACGTTCCTTCTATACTTCCTATAATTTTGTTTTTTTTTTTTTCCTTTCTTTTTGTTCTTTACGCTGAAATAAGTAAATAAAAAGATGGTTCGTTGTACCAGGTTTTTGGCTCGTTCCGTTGCTACGGAAAAAGTCACTGATTCTCGTGGACGAGAATCGATCGTTTTTCGGATAATTTTTGTTTTATTTTTACAATCCGGTTCTGACGTGGATCGTGACAGCTCGATGATGTTATCAACGCAACTAAAAAATCGGTGATTGTTTCTTCATCGAATATGATTCGTGCCAATAATCTTGTGTGCGTCTCTGATAATTTGTTTTTAGTGAAACATTCGAATCAGAATTTATACTCGTACAGAGAGAGACTATTGAGAGCCTCGATCGAACCAACAGTTTGTCGAATCGCGGGTAATAGTTATAGCCGTTAATGGCCACGTACTTCGGGAGGAGATGAGGATGAGGAAAGGTTCGAAGAGGAAGAAGGGGCAGAAGGAGGAGAGAGAAAGAGAAAGGAGACGCGATATCCTCTGCGTGTATGCGAATGTGGCCGCGAGTGCAACAATTATATTAAAGAGTCAAAGGGTCAGGCGTGCTACGACTACGTAACACACATACCGCGCTTCATATTTCGAACATTTATTCTTCATCGGTCTCTCTCTCTCTTTCTCGCTGGCTCTCTTCATCTCCTCTATCCCCTTCTGAACTTTTGCTGATGCACAATTTCTCCGATGCGTACTCCGCCCAGTGCGCGATATTTGCCAGCAGAGCCTTATGGACGCAATTATCTCTGGGCGAACTCGCAACATAACCTCCAATAGAATTCTATACGTATATTCTCGTATCCCGGTAGATATTTATGTGAAGATCGATCGTGAATTTTATGTCCGTCCTGCGAACGAGATCGAAATCGAATAACGCACCTCAAGTTCCATCTGCCCTTTCCAATCGTGCTTCTATACCTTTGAATTTCTTTCTCATTCTCTCTCTTTCTGTATCTGATTCCACGTCTTTCTCAATGTCAGTGTATGCGCTACACGTGATCGAATAATCACGAATCTCAATCTTTCTACTTCCGGTTCTCCATATTACTTTGAAGTTTATCATATTTCGTTGCTCTCGCTCTCTATCTGTTTTTTTTTTTTATAATTATAAGGATGACGGTGGTGCGGAACCTTATTATTCGTCTTCGCGATGTTTTTTTTCATAAAAGATATTTTCTTAAGATGATATTTTAAGATTTTGTTTTGTTTTTTCTCAAATATTATGAAAAAGTCGTGGATGCGAACCGGAAACAACGAAGCGTGAGCTTAGACAGCCGGGAAACGTGAAAATACTTCTTTGTAAAAGTATATCGAATGGTTTTGGTAATTCTTTACAGGTCTATGAAGAAATCTTAGTTTCCAGAAACCGTTGGAGACTCTTGTTAATGGGAGTGCCCGAACAAACATTATTTTCTTGAGAAAACGAAATGATGTTGGATTTAAGCGAACTTTACGAGTCGATTGAGGGATCGAGATGAAAAAAAATATAAAAATACATTTTTATTGAGTTTTGTACGAAGCGAGATCGCTTAGATTTTCAATTTGCACACCTTTTTTTTCTTCCGCGAAGTCGCATCGTCATTGCTGTCTCGTTAGTAGAGCAAAAGCAGGCAGTGCGCACAGATAAAACGAGTATAACGACGAGATGAGGCACCAAGTGGTATACCGAGAGGGGTCGTGACTGCTTCGAATCCTCGGTAATAAAATTAAACGGTCTCTCGGTGAAGTTACCCCCTCCCCCTCTCTCCACTTTTCTTTCTCTTCGCCCTTCGAGCAGCATCTTTTTTCTCTTACGACTCAAACCGTTGTTGTTGTTTTTTTTTTTCGCTTTTTTCTTTTCAATACTGTAAAATAGCTCTTGCTTTTTTGAAAGCAACAAAGAATTATTCTCGTCCCGAGAGGATCACGAATTTTTTGCAATTCGCCCGCTGGGAAAATATTTCATCGTTTTTATAACCGATCGCTGTGCGGCCGCCGCGCCGCGAAGTAAATAATTGTTACTTCTTCATCAGTCAGACGTTCTTCCGCACGGTAGTTTACCTCACGGCAGAATGCAACCGAGGAGCAATCGCACCGGAAGAAACCCGGGGGAATCGATCTTTCCCGGAAACTTTCTCGTTTCCTATTGACCAGAGCCCGGTACGCTTTTATTTTTCTTTCTTGTTGCTGATGCTTTACTTTTTTTTTCTTCTTCTCAAAGCATAAAACAGCTCGTTTTATTCTTGGAAGAAATTAACTTACCGAAGCTGAAAAATCTCTCGTACTTAAGCTACGAGAATTATAACATCATCGAGAGAGATGCTCAGTAAACACTTCGCTATTGCTACAAAAACTCTTCGATTATTTTAATCATACACCGCGATGATGTTGAAATAAATATTCATTGAGCACTTCACCCTATGATTCGTCTTCGAATCTAGGAGGAAGAAAAAACGTTCCAATGTGAGACGAAGTGATCAATTTTTTGTTCACTGAATGAAAAGAAATAAAAATAATGTTTGAATTACAAATTTGACGAAATTCCATGAAAAATAATATCAATTCGAATAATTATGAGACGCAATATAGTTTGTTTAAACAAAGAATAAGATGACGGAAGATCAATTCATCACGATCGTTGGCGAGAGGATCGGTGACGAGCTGGATATAACTTTCACCGCTGAAATGACTCTCGTCTCGCTAAGTATGAATTTCTTCAGTCACGAAATTATATCGTTAGAGTCAACGTTCTTCGAGTCCCCGAGGGCACAGACGTCGGGTTGTTTTTTTGCTTATTCTCTCCTTCGTTCTATCTCAAGAAGGATTCGTAGTGTTTCTAGCTCTGCACCGACCGCACACACAAAGTGCGGACAGGATTTTACCGATTTTCAATTATTTTAGTATCCCGGAATGATCGACGCTCATCAACGATGAAATCCTCGACTTCCGCAATTCGCGAATGCTCTCATGATTCTCTACAGATATTTCACGCCGTATTCTCATTGACTTCAGCAACGCAATCGCTACTTCGATTTTCTCTTATTTATTTCGAACTGTCGAGAAACCATTTTTCCCACAGTCTTCCTCGACTTATTTCTCTATCCTTTTGCCCCAAAAGTTAAGCCAATTCTTCTCCATCGATTTTTAGTTTCTAGAATTTGAGCCACAGAATTCTGCCTCGATATCAAGTTATTCATCAACCCAAACAAACTTCACGTCCATAGAGCTTTCCGCGAAACGTTTCAATGTCACACACAAATAAGAATGAGTTTGGCAGTATGGACTTGAGGGTTAAAATAATAAAAGCACAGTCTCGTCTCGTTTCATTCATTGATAAGTAGGTTTCGTTGATCGCTAGCTTTGCACGTTATACCACTTGAAACTGGCAACTATATGTGTATGTATGTATGTATATATATAGTAAGATCAGACGTATAGTATGATGATGATGGCGTGCCGTCAGGGCCCCGTGCCCCGGTGCCTTCCGCGTGGCATCAGCTCTACATAGCACCATCAGACACATCGCGGAGGAGAGCCTCCGAGCACACCAGTCGGTTAGGTCAGGTTTTTAACGGTCACGTAATCACGTCATCGTGCGTGCGCTCAAGCTGTACTTTGTGTGGCGTATATACGTGCACACGTACAAAAAGACTCATATAGTTGAACATACGCTAAGATCCTTCGGCGTTGGTGCGCACCACGATGGCCGAGAGGATGGACCACGCGAGGGTGTAACTGGCCTCTGCTCTTTCAATGAAATTCAACAACCAGCTCCGAGAATTTTATTCAGTGGGATTCACTTTTCAAGTCGGTCCGATCACGCATTCTTGGAGAAAAAACTGTTACGAACGAGTGAACATTCTTCGCATGAACAATTCGCTTTTTATTTGTTATTCCTGATCACCTCTCGCATTTCGGATTGACCAATGAGGAATTGGTGAGGAATAAGTCAAGAAGAGATATCAAGCAATAAGGGTAGGACAGAGACGAGGACTGTCGTCCAGGTTCAGAGTTACCCATCTGGAAAGGTATCATCAGAAATCAACTGGAAGGAAAACAGGGTGATAGGCTGATGGGTTCAACGTTTCAGAATCAACTGCCAGGTTTCAATGTACAGGTATATTGGGAAATGTCAGAAATTCAATCAAAAGATTATCAGCAAATATAGAGGATTGATGATGACGTAAAAGTAGATTCCGGTGCAAACTTTCGATCAATGACATCCAAGTGTCTGGCATTACGGATAGCTGGGTCCAACCCAGTAGATCAAGGGCCCTATTTGTGTTGGTAAATTTTCAACGAGATTCATTAAAAGCAGGTATTACATCAGATATGGCGTAGCAGAGATACGCTGTACGGGATATTCGTTTAATGGTGGGCAGGGAGTCTGAGAGAGAAGGAGCATGGTCGATAATCGGAGAATTAGCCAGGGCGAAAAGAAGAGCCGAGTGTGTAGCACCTGCTCTGGCCGGTAACCTCCGTCCCGGTTTTGGCAAAACGAGCGAAGAGGCCCCGAGCACATCAAAAAGAGCAGAGGTTCTTTCGCGATCAAAACTCTGTATGTTCAAGTACATGAGCATCTGATCGAGCGAGTAGCGAATTAACCGCGGGTTTGTTGTTCCTGATATATATCCGTACCGTGTAGTGTGTGTTTGTTCTACCTGCGGATATACGTATACGCACTGAAGTGAGTCGGTGGATCTCGAACGGCGCTACTACTGCGCGTTCATGTTCCAAGTAATTTAGATTACGAAAGGGCTCTCGGGTGTGGCCTCGTATCGATCTTTATTTTTCGATAAAGTAAACATACAATTATCGTTCGAGAGGGCCTTTTCAAGCACGTGGACGCGAATGAGAAATGAAAGGAGTGAGAGAAAAAAAAAGATATTGAAAAATTGAAGGATGAGCGTTACGAACGAACCATACTCTTTCGGTGCGTGAACATAGCTCCAACCGTTTCATTGCATGCTCGACCATTTGCGTCTGGGTGCATGGTAGACGGTCAGATAGAGAGAAAAAACTTTTTTTCGGACAGCAGTCGAAATTCGAACTCTTTGAATTTTTCATTCTCATTCTAGTCCTTCTGTTACCTGTTTTTTCTTCACTGGTACCTCTGACAGGGATCGAGCTTAGCAGCTTAGTCTAGACACGACTTTCGGCACGTTCCCTCAACGGCATAACATCCAGATTGCAACTCGATGCATGGCAAACTGATGACTCAATTTACATCACATGAAAGGGATATAAAACAGGATTTAGTCCGTTGGATTAAGAGTACGTAAGTGTATCAGGGTGTGAATGAAGATATCATGGAGTATGTTTACGACAACGACGACCCGAGGGCAAAAATCCACCCTAGAGGTGGCTTAATCACATCACACGCTTGGTGGCTCTACACAGGGGTGTCCAATGTTCTACCGATAGATGCGCTCTTGAAATCCAGCAAAAAAATCGTATTTTTGCGATCTTAGGAGCTAAATAAGCCTGTAATTTCATTGAAAAAAATACGCCAGAAATTTAACGAGATGTCAGCGAGAAGCTTGAGCTTCCGAAGGATTCAACGATGCCAAAGACTTTTTCATTATTTTTGCGTTAATTCGGCGCTTCATAGTGCCTGGAAAACAGAAACAAAGCCCTATAGGGGATGAAGTTTGCAGGCGCGTTCTCCACTACGGTCAAGACTCCGCTTCACACCCTATCAACATAGTCTCATCGCATCAAGCGCTTCATTTGAATTCTGTTGATTATATCATCTCCCCAAAACTTTGAAGTACTTTTTCCAATGCCACTATTTTACGGAGTCCCAGATGTACAACATCCGTGTCTCATTATCGTGGTCGCATCGTTCGACTGGTTTAACAGGGCGTGGTTTGCTCACCCCTAGTATGCGAGGATAGGCTGATCAGGGGGTGGTCAGGGATGCCAAATGAGATTAACTCTCTGATCCCGAATCCAACAAACTCTGTGCCACCAAGCGATACCCGCTAACCGCGAGTAGTTTTTTTCAAACTCTTGCCGGTTCTCTTCGCAACACCGAAGCAACCGCTGTTTCAGGCTTTGTATATACCTTTCGAATAATCCAATAGATGACCGAGGCCTATCTCATTTGAACTCGCTGTATCCGTATATGCGGGTTTTCTTGCGGACTCTCCGGGCCATTATTTGCCTGTGTTGACTCTATGTGTGAACTCGTGGCTAATGCAGATCGGCTTTGGATTACACGAGCTTCCTCACTCTTTGCATACGTTTTTATACTCACTCGCTATACCTTATACTCGCTGACTGGTTTTTGCTACGTCGATGCTGAGCTTCCTACCCAATGGTATTAGCGGCAGGTATTATTGTAGCCAAAGTTCGCCTATCACGACCAGGAAGAAAAGAATGGCAAGAGACATCAAGCTCTTTCGGTCTTCATGATTATGCTCGATAAACACACTCTTCGACTTTCTGAATAGTCTCCGCAGCATCAAGACCTAGTGTGTCTAGGATCCAGAGACGTTTATCACAGAGCACAGAACATTTCAAAGAAATAATGCAGCCTCGAGAATAGATCGTTCAATGGGTCCATCTGGCTAGAAGATTCTTTCAAATGATGGCATAGAAACGAAACTCGATGATAGATCGCTCGAAGCAGACGTACGTATAGGCCACGAAGAGGCCACCGCAAAAAATTCATTATCGTATTAGAATCATCAATGAGAAACCGCACTCAGCAGACATAATGAAAAGGTAAAGAAATGACACATTAAAAATGCGTACACGTAATGCTGAAATAATAAGAACGCTGCGACGAGCAGTCGCATCGTATAATAGGGATCGAATCCTCGAAGAGAGACGGCGATCTCATCGACTTCCGATCTACGCGCGAGACGTGTGTTACGTTGAGCCGCAAGCAAATTGGGTCCCGATCTACCGTTCGCTATATCGTCCACCACTCTTTTCGCTCCCGTTCATTCGCGCTCACTAGCAGCTGCATGTCTCTTCGTTCGACAACTCGAGCCGCGTGATATCACGAAGTAACCCGGTGCTGGGAAGCTCTCACAGCGCGACAGCTGTTCAGGTTCCTGTCACTTATCGTCAACGACGTTTCTCTCTGGAGCATTTTGTAGCCGCGTCATTTGTTCACTGCAGAAAACCAGTAAACTTCCTCTCTCCCGCATGTCAAGCTTAGTAGAATATATTCGACAATTCAAGAAAATAATCAAAAATGGTCGAAAAAAAATTCAATCCACTTCAGACCTCGGTCAAGAACGACGTTCATTATTTTCTAACTCTCGCTAATCGCTCGTACAAACCATAGCCTAGTTTTGTGTTGGGTTAAGATACTTTCACGATTTGGTAATCGATAAGTACTCCACATTCTGTATCCAAACGAGCCTCAGCCATGCGAAAAAATCACGCAGAATGTGGTTAAGGGTATAGAATTCTCGAGAGGACCCCTACCAGATAAGGTTGCACCCTTTTTGTCGTTGGTTTACGTTTCAATCAATGCACCATGCCGGATGGTGTTATGCTATACCATCTCCTGTACATAGCATTAAGCTCTTCGAGCATATAAAGCAGTGCTCGCTGTATCGAGTGATCAGTATTCTCGGATCTGTGGCAAGGTGCGAATGCTTCGTGTCCATATCAGACCTAAGCTTGACGACGTTCAACGACTCTGGTACGTACTTCAATTTAAACCGGTTCTCATAAGATTTCCTCATATCAATCGCGTCGATGAAAAACTCCTGACAGATCGAAACTGTTTACTATCCGATTGGCCACGCTCGTCCGAGTTCAACCACAGACGAAAGTGAAGTCAACATTGAATCCAACGTTGAAACAGCGATTCTGGGCTTACATTTTTTCAATACCTTCAAACTACACATCGATCGCCACGACTGGTTTGTACCGAATCCATCAAAGGGATTCGCTCATAATACCCCCTTCGTCCATACTCTCACATTCACCGGGGCAACAATATGACAGTCCTGAAAGAGACACGGATCCCATGACACCTGACTAGCCGTGGTTTATTCGATTACAAGAGTGTCCCATTGTGTTTCGAAATTGTTATCGAATGACGACAATTTCAGAGTGTATCAATTGTTCGTAGAAACCCTCAAGGCATTTCTAGTTACTTGGGGCTCTTTCAACTCTTCCCATCGGTGCACTGCGGTCGTATCAATTACGAGAAAATAATCAATTGTCGACTATAACCTGAGATGCTGAAGAATCGTTGAATGACATTGAAGATTCGTTCACGATTTATGATGAATAATCCATTTGGACAGTCGACAGACATTGGTCTGTCAAGTTTCCCTTAATTGGTCGAGTATGACAATGTTCGAGATGTGCACATGATCTCTGGAAGTCTCAGCTCATTCGGCAAGTCGTGTTGGGCTTGTGACATCCCGCGAGTGGAGAGTAAAGGCGCTGCGAGAGTTGGCTCTTATATCCGCGACGTGAGAAGCTCCGACTTCGGTTCCTGGAAGTTTCTTTCTCACTTTGTCCCTCTCAATGCCTTCAACACAGCTCGGTGTTCAAGAGACATCGAAGTGGCACGACCCGTGTGCTCTCGTAGTGTCGCTCTTCGGACCGTTTCTTCTTTTCCTTCTCGTCCTTGTTCCTCTGTTAAGTCCAGAATACAACCTGCTACTTGTGCTTACCCGTAGTTCGCGCCAACGAAGAACATCCTCGCTCTCGCAATATTCCGATTGCTCGCGCACGATTCGCTGGAATCTTTCGTTTGTTTTTCTCTCCCTTTCTCTCTTCGATTCATTCCATGCCTGAGAAAAGCTAGACCTTCTATCATACTATTCTTCTGTCATACCAAATTCCTGAGCAACAATGTTACGTAAAGCTGCTGATGAATTGGACAAATACATGGAAAATTGATCGGTAGACAATCACCGTAACGTCGCCAACTTGGAAATGAATCAAAGAATAGCTCCGATTAGCCACTTTGAAAAAAATCCCGTTTTACGACCCGTATTCGATGATAAAAAACTTTTTCTCAATCAAACTCGAAAATTCCTTCACTACCTATCTCTAGATGCTCAGTCGAAGCGATCCTACCGTTTGTAGTCCTTGTACAGGCCTTCAACCGGAAGTGATCACTCGAAATATGCTCAACAAAGAGTTTCACGGTCCTGATTCGATGATGAAAAACTATTTTTTCATCCATTTCCATTTGGAATTTCTTTTTCCATTCCCTGAATCTGGTTGAATAATTTTTTTGGTGCAAAGTGGCCATCCCTCTCAAGATGCGGTAAAAATCTATCATTGACAAGTCCGAGTGATTAGCGATCAGGCCTTGCTCACATCTTGTGTGCAGGTGTTGATGCGATGATGGCATCAGTTATGCGATGCAATGGTCAATAATCAAAATAAAATGGACATCTCTCAGCAATTTGTACAATGATTCTCATCCTCTTAGTTTTAAACAGCTATAAGTTCTTTGAAAAATAAAAAAAATAAATTTTTGGGTCACTGCCCCGAAAATCGGAATTCAGTGAGCGGCCACTTTGCCCCAGAAATCGCAATTTAGCAATTCGTCACTTTTCCCCATATTTCCCTATATAATTCTTGGTTGATTCAACTTTTTCGCTACTTAACCTTCCGCCTCGAGGTGAATAATCGAAAATATGCCGGTTAAGAGCCGAAGCGAGTAGCATCAATGAGGGAGCGGAATGGAACTCGTGTATGGGTGATATGAGAGTGTGAATTTTCGAGGTGCGAGAGCGTGGAATGGAGATCGGTAGTAGATTAGGATATGCGGCGCGAGAGAGTCGAAGACACACCGTAGGATATGTTCGACGACCTCGTCGCGCACCGATCGGCATTTTTCTTTTCTTCTTATTTTTCTCTCAGTTCCTATCTCTCTTTCTCTTCTCTGAGTTTCTGCACTTCCTTGGTCTACCTTCGTCTCATTTTCTTTTCTCGTATTTGAATACTATTTTTTATTACTCCTTTCTCGATCGTTCACGCGGGCACGGGGACTCACGCGGATTTCAGTGTGTTACCGAGGCCTCCGGACACACTCTCGGGATGAGAAAGAGATAGAAGGATACAAGAGTCCGGTATGCGGTGATATCGACTCATTACCATTCTGGGTGCAGGGAGCAGGGCGCGACTTTGCATCCATTAGGATAATTGCTCCTCTAAGTCTCCGCACTCTCGACCAAAGAAACAGAATGTATAGCACCGCGGGTCCTTTTTCTTTTATTTTTTTATCCTCATTCCGCTCATTCGTATTTACTTTTTTGTGTCTTCCCTCTTGGTCTCTCATCCTACTCAGAACTCTGTAAAGTATCGAAAGACTCTGCAGTGACGCGCAATTCTGATTGCTTCGAGCCCGAAGCAGCGCAGGATCGATAGAAAACATGCATTCGAAATTCGACATTTTGTATACATCACAAGAAAGAGGTAGAAAGCCAGAAAATGCAGGATTCTGTCGCTGCATTCGCGTAGACTCGAATGGCAAAATTTCATTGTCAAGGTACATAAAATATTGCGATATCATTCTCGTGACGTAAAGATAAAAATGTGAATTAATGAATCTTTTCAACGAAGGAGCAATAATTCATCATCATCATCAGGATCATTATTCATCGGCTTCATTATTCATTAGCACCTGGGCGTTGATTAACTTCGTGATGATTTCATTGAATCGATGAATCAAAGGAGTCTGATTCGATGGATATCCGGTTTTGAATCTCCTGCAGCTCGCTCGGAAGCCTCTTCTTTCTGGCTCTCATTCGATCTAGCAATCCAATTTCTTCCATGATCAGCAAACCCAGCAAATTTTGTATACAATTTAACGAAATGTCATTGCGAGTGGTGAATATGCGTGTACCTCGAGAGGTGAACGTGAAAACGTTCACGATAAAGAGTACATATATAGATGTTTGTGGATATATCCGTGTGCGAATGTGCCCGAGTGGCTCAAGCCTGTCATCCGTTTGGTTGTGCTAGGCGGCGTTGTGCTCTCGGCACCTGTTGACTTCTAGCTTCGCTGGTTGATTAACGACTAGCCTTCCTAAATCACGCGGAGGCCCTCGCGCGCCGCGACTTCTTACCACGTTCTCTCGCTGCTCTCGTGTTCACTCGAGCCTCACGAGCCCATGCCTTTTCCTCGGGATCGAAAGAGCTGCTCGCGAGCAGAATAAACAGCATAAAACAACATCAAGCCGTACGTATACACGTTTGTACTCTCGAGTGTACGAGAACATCGCTCGGGCCAAGAAGTTACCAAGTCGTATGGTTTCAGTCATTCGATCTCTTCTCTCGCATCGAGCAGAATAACGAATTTGCAACTTTTTTTTCAGCCCGCTATAGACACATCGCGTATCCACATCGACATTGCGGGCACTGAACAAAAGAGAGAGAGAGGGAGAAAGTATTAATGAGCCGTTGTGTGTCTTGAACATTGAATCGAGTAGGTTTTTTGGCTCGGTTTCTAACAATAGACACGAAGAGAAGTGTCTAGCATATATTTATGAAAAAGCCAGCAGGCGCAGGCAGCGTTTTGCGTGCGTCAGCAACGCTAACTTCTCCGAAATTCATTTTATGGCAAACTTTCTTTGCTCACGGCTGTAACACGAGGGTGCAAAAGGGGAATGACAAAAAAGTGAAAAACTGTTGCCGCTGATGGCTCTGTGCGGCGTCGTGTATGAGCGCTCACGTTCCTCGACCATATATCATGCCAGTTTTTTTTGTTTTCTGTTGTTTTTTTTTGCCCAACGCGAATGGACTTTCAGAGCTATGGATCAGAGACGTTACGCAGTCCGAGGTGCATGCTAGAATGAAAATTTCTTTATTCACGTATCGAATAAGAGAGAAGGTAGTGTTACAAAAGGTATGAGAAGCCAAGAAGAAGCGAGGCGTCTCGATATTCTACGCACATTTGCATTTTACCTACTTGAATCAAGTTGGAGCTGCTCGTTTGCCAGTACTCGGAACCTGCGATAGAGCCCAACGTTCGCCAACTCTTGTATTCGTAAATCACGATTCTCCTTCGCGCGAGACTCTCGATTACAGAACGAATGAATTAAAACGTCTTGCTCCGCGCCGAGTGAGACATTTTTTTTTTTTTTTTTTTCAGAGTTTATCCCACCGTTTATGTTACAGCATTAACCGCTTCGCTGCTATCGTTGAAAACAAAATTTTTCAACTTTTCATACCTCTATCCGGTCCGTAGAATAACGATCGATCAAAAATATTCCAGTCTTCGATTGATCTCTCATCCGAAGTGTCATAAATATGTTTGTGCGCTCGACCAATCGACAGGAATGATGGACAACGATGTCCAAAGAATTTCAACAGCCGATCGGCTAGTTCCGGATTTCAAATCCCCCTCGGCCCGGTCAAACTGTTTGGACACAGAAGCAGTTTTATTATTCGCGTTCAGAGAGAAAGAGAGAGAGGGCAAGCGAGAAAGGGAAAGCGCTATCCTGGCGAGGGGAAGCAGGCAAAGAGCATCGATTGCTTCTGGGGCCAGAGGCCCACGCGCGACATCGAGATGTCTTAATTTAAGCCGGAATATGCATAAAACATAGAACTCGTCGGGTCTTGTGGGCCTTTCTATCTGACAAGGCGTTTGTGGGGAGATACCCGCGGAGGAAGAGAGAGAGAGAGAGAGAGAATGGGACGCGACGCCGCCACGGGCGAGAATTCTCTCCTTGTCCACTTTCCTGCCTCGCACTCCCCCGCTGTATATTTATAAATGTGTTTCTCTGCGTGTTTTAGTCTGACACGCCCTAATTACCTCGCTAATTAATCGTCTATGGATCAGCCTCGTCTTACACTCGGATGATTCTATTAAACTCATTCGCTCTGTTATACAAGCCGAACTATCCATGTATCCGTTCTCTCCTGACTTCTTTCAAGTAGTAATCTAAATTGGGAAATAACAAAAATCAATTGCTCTAAAATACTTTCAATCAGGAGTCAAACAATCGAAAATGACATCAAATCATCGGTGAACTTCCTGCTGATTGTTTTTTTCTACAGAAGTCATCGAGATGATGACGCAGTCTCATTTTTATGTTTATCAATCCCGCTCTCTTGATGTCATTGCAAAAACAATGGGCGAGAAACCTCGCGAGAATTTCAGCATCGTGTAATATAACAGGGAATCATAAAACGATCTCAAGTGCAATCGAATCATAAATTTGGATTGAAATAAATGGTTTCAATAGTATTGATCGATTATTCAGAGTCAGGAATCTGATTCAGACCTTGCACCGTGTTTCGTATATATATATATCTTCTGTAAAAACCCGATGACCGTGTCCCGATTCTCATTAAATCTCGATTCTCGTTCTTCCTACGCGATTTTTTGGCGGGCAGAAAGGAGGGTGGTAGCAAGCAGGGACACCCCCTCGACGGAGCGTCGAACAGTAGCCCGGCGCGGGACCAAACAGCAGCATCAGAGGCAGCAAACGGGCTCGCCATTATGTTATTTCACGTTCGTGTTGCGAATTTCGAATTCGCGAGATGAGAATTTATCGTTCTCACGGAGCAGGCGAGTTTGGTGCGCCCCGGATTGCCAAGCAGCCGGTCGCGATCCTCGAGCATCGCCTTTTTTACACACACTTATTCAAAGTTTTATTTTCACACCGTGATACTGTTACATAAATATTGTGTTGCGCTCTTGATGGTAGCTCGCGGGCTTGATGTCGGGGCAGAAACTCGCGCACGGTAGCTCTCGCCCTGTCGAAGATTACTTTTTTTTTTCTCAACAACAAGCTTTTTCGAAACCTTTTTGTCTCGAGTGTCTTCTCGACGTTCGCGCGCCTTGTTCTAAAAAGATTTGTGCGACCACGAAACTTTCCGTTTTGGACTCTTGACACTCGTACACATACGCACACACGAATCCTTGGATCGAGATGTTCTTTTAATTTGATCGTTCTGGAGGGGAAGGAAAAAGGATTTTAAAGCTGATCAAAGATTCCAGTTTTTTGTATCAGTGGAAGATTTGACTCACCAAGATTTCGATCTGTTCTGGCTCTTCCTGTGACTTGATCAAACTTTCTAAGGACCGTTTCTCTGACTCGTCCAATACCACAATCTTCCATTAAACTAGAAATGAACTCTGATTCTGATTCAAATGTATACTTTTGAAAATCTCGAATTAGCAATTGTCAGATGGCAGCTTTCGCAAAAAGGATTAAGTCATCAAGCTTAGTATTCGTGTGGGAGCTCTCTCGAGGGCGTTATTTCTTTTCGTTATCACGAAACGATTCATTTTTTTTTTTTTCTTCGTTGGTGCGCACTCAAGCGCGACCACACTCGTTTTAACCATAACCGCGAGACGGGGAAACGTTAAGCGTGAGATTTATCGAGGTTCCCTCCAAATGATTAGGCTAAACGATAGATTCAAAGTGTTGTCTCACGAGCCTCCGCATATATATATGATAGAAAATATATTACGATATATATCCCCGGTCACAGATATGCTGCTGCTTCTGTCAATCGGATATCGCGAGCGGCTTGATTGAGACACGAGGAAGATTCGACAGGAGAGATCAAACGCCACCGACTTCTTGTTTAGGAACAGGGGAAAGAGGCAGGGACGAGATCGCTCGTGGACTCGAAGTGGCAGAGCAAAGTGGACAAGTCCATCGAGAAATACATACGAATTAGCGTTAATATTGATCGGCGATTGCATACGTAATAGCGCACGGAAGCTGTTGACGAAAACGAGTCAATTTGAAATGAAAAAAAAGAGAGAGGGAGAGAGAGAGAGAGCAGAATGAGCCTTGGTAACAAAAACGTTCGATTGGGTCTACGACACATGCGATGATTCGATAGCAACAAATTCTAATGGAAAACACTGCTCGTTGAAGAAGTCAGAATCCTTTTTTTTCATCTTTCTCTTTTCTCAATGAGAACTAAGGAGATAATAAATCGTCGGTTGCTCGCGAATGAACGCGCTACCGGCAAGCCGAGCGTTTCTCTCACTGCCTTATTCGAGTATATATTATATATACGTATATATAAGAGCAAGAAGGAACGAAGGACACAGGGATAGAGATAAAGTAAGAAAGAAAGAAAATGAAAGGACCACGCGCTGAGCCCGAGTTACTTATAAATTCGCGACGACAACGACGACGCCTACGCTAACCGTTCACGAGATCAGAGCTCTTTCTGTCGCAATCAACCAGCATGAGCACCGCTTATATTCTCCCCAGTATTCTTAAATGTATGAAAGGTTGATCGAAGAAGAATTATGTAGGTAGCGCAAGCTCGTTTACTTTTATCGACTCTCTCTCATAAGTCCTTTTGCATCGCGATGCTTCATGATCGCCGATCGCAGAAATGTGCGCGAAACAAAAAAATTTTACGCATTTTTTTTTTGGTTTTCTCATCCGATCTCCACTCGTTTCAGATTTTCGTTCAATTCTGTCGAAAAATAATAGTGAAATTGAGCTTTTTTTTAAACTCTATGTTTCTATGCAGAACTCGCACCAACCCACGATCCTTTTATTCAGCGCGCTTTGAATAAAGGAAACGTGGGTCGCGCACACGTTTTCAGGATCGACACGTGATGCAGCTAAGCTGCGAGATATCTCGGCGTAATTGTACGTATGGTTCGAATATCTTGGTGCACGAGCGAAGAGGAAACTCGCGCGCGATCTCGAGTCCTCGATAGCTCAAGGGATTCTCTATAATGAAATAAGCCAGGAGTGCCCGAGAGTCTTGAGAATCATGTGCGACTCTCTCGTATCGCTGTCTTTGGTTGCTGGCTCGTTGTCGATATCGCGAGAGAAAGAGAGAGAGAGGCAGAGTTCGCCACTTCATCGTCACTCTTAACTTTTGTCGTATCGCGAACGATCCGCGACAACCGCGCGCACTTCTCGGTGTCGCAGTAAAAGACTATTTCGTAATTCTATCTCTTTTTGTCCTCTCTCGTTATCTCTCATTCCGTCTCCCTTCAACATTTTAACACTTTCCAAGTCAGTACGCAACCCTTCTGTATAAGCTCTTTCCTAGAAAATCGTAATTGTCCCGGCAGCGGCACATGTTTGCAAAAACTTATGTGATCGTCGCTTTTTCTCCTCGAGTTACGATACTAGTCACGAGGGTTACGACGATCCTCCTAGTACTCGCTCATATCGCCAATGGCCAACTGTGAAAATTTATCGTTAAATCGATAATGTCGACCCACTCGGCCTTATTCCAACCATTTTTACACTTTTTCTCTCTCTCTTTTTCTCTCTTTGTCAGTTTGCTCTACTTTATTTTCGCGAGACTATCGCCAATTTCTACTTTCGTCGCTGCTTCATCCCTCAAAAAAATCTACTTTTGTCGTTTCATCCATTCTCATGCCTTAGTACGCTGATCAATTAGTACTTTGACGCAATTTCATAGCTGCCATTTTCGTGTGTCGACTCTGATGCATAATTAAACATAGTTTTTCTGAACCAATCGATACCTCGAAAGACTCGATCGGTGTCTCGATCTACTCGGAGAAAAATGTCTCAAATTGAGTAATCGTGTTAATTTAATTCGTGCTTTTAGCATGATTTAAGTATTTCAAGAGCATTGCAACTGACCGCGTCGTAGAATGAACTTTGCAACTTTCAGTGCAATAATGGATCGAGTTTGATGGATGATTTCTTGCTCAACGTATAGTTTATATCGCACTTGGTCTTTCGAAGAACTCTCATCAAGAGCAGCGTTTTTTTTTCTGTCGCTGGAATAGCGGTAATATATAGGCACATATAAATAACTGATATTCGAAATGGACGGTGAATATATTTTGAAAGTTTTGACAAGCCGCCGAGCACAGATTACAAATTCCCGTCGCGGTCACCTTTCTTGTTCGCTAATCGATTATCGCTCTCTCATCGCGCATTCTCGATGCCGTATTAGCGACATAAACGGCGATGTTTGCTACCGCAGCCTCGTATATGTATAATGTATATATATATATATGTGTATAAAAATAAAATAAAAAGGATGGGGAAAACGGTAGCTCAACGGCAACCCCTTTAAGTTATCAGATAAGAATACGAGGAAGAGGGAAAGAATAATAAAAACTTGGCTGATTTCTCATAGCGGCTTCTTTGACACGTCACGAAATCACCTCGCTGATGATGATTATATTGTTATTGCACTGTCATAAACAACGGGATATAGAAATCTACCGAACTTATTGGCTGGCGCGTGCATCACATGGCGTATTATGCGTTGTGCGTGAGCAGGAGCAATCCACAGGCTTGTATCTCTTCTCGAATGTCCACCTGCTGCTGCTGCTGCTGCTACTCAATCGTCCAACAACTTCACCATCAATGCTTATTACATTATTATACGACGCATTTATATTAAAATGCTTCCAACATACCTGCCTCTTGCTGCTTCTTCTTCTTTTTCACCTCCCCCAACTTGTCACTCATTCATTCCCTCTTCTTCTGAATCTTAACTCCTTTGCGGACACCAAAAATCAACTATTGCCCATTTCTAAGTCCGTATACTAACGCTTTCGACGTGTCACGAATTCCAGTAATTTTTTTAATCAGCCTCTCCAATAGACTCGTCTTCTTCATGGCTCAATAGTCGATAAAAAACGAATTCGAAAATGCTAGAAACATTTCTCACATTTAGCCACGTTGTCCAATTCGAATGGCTGATTCGTTCGATGTCATCTGGATCCAAGTCGACTTGAGACAAACGAGGCTTTTTCAAACTGTGCTGAGGACTAAGTTTTTTAATATACAGACATACGTTCAGAAGCTTTTTTATAGAAAATTGAACGCCCTACAAGATTGGTCCTATGCATTTTCACTCCATCTGCAACCGTTTCAACGATATGGGCGATGAAAGAACGGGACTTGTTCGAGCTGAATGACTAATGACTCGTGGAGGAATCTCATCTGAAAATTGTATTTAAATGTCAGAAACAAAGTTTACAAGTGAAGTTTGAATCGTCGGGCATTCAGCCTGTAATGGCATGGACGAAGAGACATAAAATCAAGTCAATTCTCTTTACCTTGATGTATTAAATGTACGAGGATAGAAAAAGAAAAAAAAAAAAATTGGCGAAATTACGTTTTCGATCCTGTCCCATCCGGTTGGCCTGAAACGTTAAATCTTCCGGCAGACAGGGTTAATACGGAGAACAAGAAGGACAAAAATAGCTATGAAATACGTGGGTATTACTTTCATTCGTATATATATATCGTGTGTGTATGTAAAGAGATATTTGGTGTATGGTTCATGAGTAATTTATGGTTGTGGGAGAGCACCAAACACCTTCCGACTCTCATCGGCTCGGCTAACGACTTTTTAAGTGATTTTCCACCAGGAAAGTTTCGTAGCTCAAGCAGAGAGAGAGAGAGAGGGAGAGAGAGCACACGTACTGTCTTATGAGGAGACAGGTATTTGGGACGCCACCTTTCCCTCTCTCTCTCTCTTTCTTTCTCTTTCTCGTCTAACCCGATTTTAATTTGAGTCCTTTGGCGCTACCCAACCACGAACAGCTTTCGACCACATTTGGGAACGCTGAGACCCAACAGTCCAAGTGAATGAGTTTTCTCTCTCTCTCGTTCTCCTTCTCTTTATCTGCAACTCTCTCGCTCACTCTCCTGCTTGTTTACTATATTTATCCACAGAAAAACAGAAATTCTTCTTCAGATAAACTATCAGTCGATCTGACGTTTTCCCCGTCTCTATTATGATAACTCCCGAGCTCTTAGCTCAACTTCCACGCTCGTAACTGATAAGCTCGCTCCATACGAGGCGATCGATATCGAGAATGTGCATCGATTATGATGAATACACGTGGAGAAACGAGGGGAGCAAAGTGGGACACGTACTCGGAACAAAAAATCGTTGTCACTCAAAGCTGCTGATCATCTCTGACAGTGAACATACGTTTGTGAAATCGTTAGCTTTTTTTTCCATTGAAACTATTAACGACTTTTTATTCGAATTCCGACATAATCATTTATCGATGCAGTTTCAAAATCATATTTTACATCATAGTTGAAACGTGACGCTTCGAGTAAAAAGAGTCGAGAAAACCTCTGAAAGTCGTGACTTCTTTGCAGCCTGATTGATAATTAGAAATTTACGTCCATAGGCATTGTCACTCGTCGACGAATCGAATATTCACATCGATCGATGACCAGAGTACAGTTCAAGTATGCCAAAGGGATTCACTCGCTTGTCCAACGATTTTGTTTCGCAAGGCGTTGGAGAGCTTCATTTTTCTCGTTCCATATTTTTATTTTTCCTCACTTTTGTTTCGTCCAACTGCATTTTTCAATCGCCATTTTCTCATTTCTCATATGACCATGTGTGAGTGTGTGATGCAAAAAAAAAAAAAAAAAACAAAAAATTCTGCAACGCAGAAAAAGCCACATGCCTCGAACTCGGTGCGGAGAAAGCAGGAAAGCGGTGGCTTTTTGTGACGAGCCCGGACGTGCCTGCAAACGTGTGTGCACTTTCTTTCATCATTTTTCGAAGACTTCGCAAATAGCGACAATGCCGATAGAACCAAGAGAAAAGACACTTAATAGGATTTTGGGGAGGAAAAAAAAAGGAACAAAAAATTAAGTGGAAGGGAAGAAAGAATCGCTATCGAATTCGGGCTGCGAACAACATTCTGAACATCCTGTAGCCATCAACAACAACGCTTGGACTTACGAATACACACACACGTCCGCGAGGGCTCACAACAGTGAGAACAATCGACCAGATGTCGAGGGCGAGTTTTTGTGGTGTGACCACGGAAAAATTAGTGGTTTCGAATGCTGACACAAACCGGTGGTTTCTTCCGAATACCGCTGGATCGGACACGATCCTATATACATTTTATATGTAGAGATCAAGGAATATATTTTCTTTAACAAAATTAGTCGCAATAAATGAGAATACATTTCGTGACAGCAGTTGCTACCGCGCTTATAATTCTGCTGTTACTTTCTCATTTCTCTTTTTTTTCTTTTTTCCTTTCAAAAATGTATCGCCGCTCCCATAGAAACGTCGAATTCTCATGGACATCTTTCTTTCTTCATTTGTTTTCGATCGACGAGCCGATTCGTTTATTCAACCATTCGTGATCCCTTCGCATTCGGCAAACTTATTTTTACAACCTTGCCTAATTATGCTCATCGGCGATAATATTCTAAAAAAAATTTGCTCGAGTATTATTGCACACGAAAATAAACGCTTTTTCACAAATGGGACACGATACATGCGTGCCAAACCGCAATAGCATCCTTCCTATGCCATAATTACCCGCTACACATAACGCATGACACATACGCCATTAATGCCATGCGCTTAATCCAAATGCACACTAATGCACCCGGCATACTGCTACCGGTCATCCGCCTACTCGAAACTTCCTTCTCGAATTTACTCCGATAGAAACGTTATCCGGCTATCTCTGAGGTTTCAACGTTTGCGCGACTGACGAAAAGCCATGAGTCTTATGGTGCAAAAGCCAAAATGATTGAAAAATCATGCCAAAAAGTATGGAATCGCGATTCAGCTTTTTGTCGAATGCCAGGATTGTCAAATTCTGTATCAATGCTAATTCGAGACGTTGAGAATTTTCAACGATCGAACTATTTATCATGTTTTTCATTCCCCAGCCATTTTCATACCTGGCTTTTGATCGCGATTGCTATTCGACGACCGAATTATAAAAGAAAGTACGAAAAAATCGTGTACTTTTTTGAATCCAACGATTCATCACTGCTGGTCGAGAGAAAAAAACTTGAGGCACAAACATTTAGCGCAGGGTTAATGAACGATTTATGGCTTTGACCTTATTATCAGAGCATGTGGAGATGATTATTCGTTTTATGTATAATCTCATTGTTAGATAAAGGTGTGCGTTGAAAAAGGAGAAAATGCGCAGAGGCGTTCTATGATGTTTGGTGGAAGAAGGAGCTGGAAGCAGAGGAGACGTCACTCTTCTCTCTCTCTCTCTTCGTGCTACACCGGAAGAACCGTTTTTTTCCTTAGTAATTATATAATTATATAATGATGTTGAAAGCCGGAGAAGAGGCCCACGAGGATTGAACGGTGCTAGTGGAAGCAGAAAAATAAGCGCCATCGCGTGTCTATGATACGCTCTCCTACATCGATATTTCTATATTTACGTAAATATATTCATGCCCGCGTGTGCGTGTGTGTGTGTGTCGAGAGCTGTGTACACTTGTATCGCACCGAGATTCGTGCAATTAAATAATTCCTCACGTCATAATTCGTCGGTATGAATTGTATGAATAAAAAATTATGAATTCTGGATGAATTGCCGATTCAACGATCCACGATAAAACGCATGTGCAACGTATGAATCCCTGGCACATCTATATGCAACTCCAAAATATATATATATATATTGAATTTATGCATTTTTGAGGACAGTGGAACACTAATCGTGTTCTACATTATAAGAATCGTGCTCTAAAACTCGTGAATTTTGTTCATCCGCACTCGTAACTAGTCGAATGGACTTTTGGACGAGTTTCTCCAAGGTGATTCGCCGAGAAATCAATAATCGATACTCCAATTGTTCTCTCTGACCCTTCTCGACCTGATTTCAAATCGTCAAATTTTCACTCAAAAATTATATCTGAAATGACTTCGGTATAAAAGTTTTTTAAAAACCGGTTCTCGTCAATGAAAAATCGATCAAGGATATTGACAAAGCGCGAGCTTCGAAGTCCAGATGATAGAAAGAAGGGAGCAGAAAAGTTTTGAGTTTTCAGATGTTTCATGTTTGATCGAAACGTCAGTTTTTTGGAAGAGCTAAAAAGACTTTGAAGGAAACTTCTGAAAAGCCACTGATCCGAACTTGGGAAATGTATAATGCTGCAGGCAAAGCCGTGCCGCTACAGCCGGTTCCTTATACATATTAATGCGAGTATCGAGGACTTTGCATGGTCATTCAACTTCCGGTGGGCACGTGACGAAGGTCTTCGATCCTGCGGTACAAGTATTATCACATTTTGGACATTTCGTTCCTGCGCGGTAATTACCGTAAGCACTTTCACCCCCTCTTGGCTCCTGGAATACGAGTTTGGCCCTTGCGCCTTGCGGGGTGGTGTGTTGTGAAAAGAAGGGAGCTTGATACAGCTAACTCGAGCGGTTTTCTTGCTCAAGTATATACACCGAGCCTGCATTATCTTTTGGTAAAATAAGTCATAATTCTTCGGTCACGTGGCTTGCGCAAGTCCAATTTCATAGAATCATGTTGTATGTTTATATATATATGGATTATCATTTCGATGGATCTTTTGCGATAAGGACCTGAGCCCCTTGGACACCTCGCAGTCATCATACATTACTCCCTTTTTCACCTACTACGATATCTATGAGAACAACGGCTGTTCCCGTATAATTCGTGCGATAAAAATCTCCCATTTTTCTTTCCCTCTCTCTCTTTCACTCTCACTCTCTCCCTCCCTCGTTATTTCTCCTTCTCTTATCCTTTTGGTTTTGCTCCAATATTATAATTGGCTATATACGATTAATCATGCGCCACATAAGATCTGACTTCTGTATTTTTCCTCGTGGCATACCTTTTTATTAGCCTTTATCACTATGACTACATTATCATTGATTACTGTCTTACGTCATCTGACGAATAAAGCACTCGCGCAATGAGATGAGAATTTTGTTGATTCAACGAAATCCCATTTAGTTTCGTGTACTAAAATAAAGTGGATTCGACTACATTTTTATTTTTATTTCGAACGATTTAGTTCATTCAACAAAAAAACAGTTGAATCCACCCTTTTCTCGTTGAACCAAATAGGATTTCGTTAGATTTTTGTTTTCTCGCTCCAGTCCCCTTGCTCCTGGCAGAAAATGGCGGCGTGTGATTCGTATCCCAAAAATGTGGGAATTTTTTCAAATAATACGTAAACTATTGGAATGCCAAGATCAGACTATCGACTGATGAGAATAAAAATGAATTTGGAAATTAGGAAACGAAGGTTCAGGGCTGCATCGTATCGCAGAAGAAGTTTTTCTTTTTTTTTCTCAGCAACGATATAGAAGGACGCGGGTTTGAAAGTGTATATATATATAACGGTGGTGTCTGCCACCCCGGAACTCGTCGTGGTTGTGGTATCTACCCTCGAAAATCCATAGTGGACCCACCCTTAGGGTCGGCGCTTGCGCGTCATCGTGCTCCTCTCCCTCAGCAAGCGCTCCGTTGTCTTCGTAGCTCAGCTCATGGTGGTGTTGGACTAGTGTATGCTTTAACTTAACCTCCATCGGAAGAGGGGTTAGACAGCGCGCCAAGGGCGGCGGCGGCGGCGGTGGCGAGGGCGAAGAGAGGCCGGAATCAACCCCCGGCCAATTCCCCAACCCACAATCCCACTCGCATTCATCCCCCTGTGCGCACGAGTCTCTCCAGGGACGAAAAACCAGGACTCGGCCAGCACCAGACTTACTACACACTCTTTGTATCTCTTTCCCTCCGTTTTTTTCCTTTTCCCGTATTACCTTTTCTTCTATTTCTCTCTAGAACCCCCAACAATGCCACGAAGAATTGCCAGCAACGTAGAGAACAAAATGGCTGACGTGGCTCCTCTCATTTTTCATCGAATTAGCCCGCTCTCTTAATCCTCTTTGTAATCCACACTTATCTCTTTACAAGATGGCGAGAAGCTTTGTCAAAATGCCACTTGATCGAAATGACCCCCAAACAGTCGGCAAGAACAATCAAAATGGTCGGTTTGTCACCAGGTTTTTCTGGATCAGAAGTCATTTCGTTCATTTTTCTTATGGTGATTGATAAAAATGAAATTTTTTATTCGACCATCTTCCTTCTTCACGAAGAAGAGTTTAGTGTATCGAGTACATTGGAAAATCAACTAAAATCAAAGCCAAAATGACTTTGCACCGAGTGTAAATAACATCAAGATTTTCGGTTGGTGCGATGACATTTTTCAAGATGCTTTCAAACGTTCCGGAGGCAATGGACTGGATCAATAAATTTTCAGTCAGTTATCGCAGCGCCTGAAGCGTTGAGATCATTGACATTCGTTCCTTTTGCTTTTACCTTCTAAGGTACAATTATTTTTTTAAAATCATAGTTATATTAATCCCTCGACGGAGATTCACATTTGGCGTAGAGAGACATGAAACAAGGGTAATAATATTGGAATACGAGACCAAGGCGGGATAACCTTGACTGCGACTCGCCCTTCTGATGGATTCGAGCATGGCGTGCGAGTCCTTTCTCTCTCTCTCTCCCTCTCTTTACTTCTTTCCCTCTTTTAGTCTGCCCCAAACCCCAAGCCTTACAATGCTTCAACGAACTACTACGATATAATACGATGCGAGAAGAAACATGCGTGTTTTCCTTAAAACTTGCAGAACATACCTCTCCACCCTCTTGTTATACAATTCTAATACTCCGGTCAATTACACATTTGACTCGAAAATGAATATTTTAAAATGTATCACTGATTTTTCTTTCGCTGTTATATAAACGCGTATGAAATCAGAGAAACGAATTTTTGACCATTTTTTAGCCACGTTACAACGTCGGTTGAACCCTCGAGCTTTTGACGTTGGAATTCGATGAAATATTTATACCTTTTTATCAACATTTTAAACGTCGAGGTTGCCTTGTAACGTGTGACAAAAAGTACGCGATCGAATGACACCGTTGACGTGTCTTTTTCTCTTGCGTAGTTCAGCTCTCCGAGACCGAGGCTCTCGTTCACGCTTCGCGTAGCTGATATCCATCTGCGAACAACTGCGTTATACCGAAGTCGACTATCGCAACGCCTCCCATGAACCCAAACCGACGTTTTACCCCTTATAAATATATAAATCGAAGTACATTAAAGTACAGAAAGTAAAGCGTCGATGTGTGTCCGTTATAGAACACGAAGCTAACTGGAGTACAGGCGAAATGGTAAAACGGGGCGCGGTATATCGAGTTCAGAAGTTTCGTACGTCATCACCTGGCATCTGAGTCTATCGCCAGGTGGACTCTGCAACCATTTCACTTTCTTTTTTCAATTTTTAATACAAATAAATAACAATTGTGCTTAATATTTTCTCGGAATACGTGTGAATGACAATCTTCTAACTGGTGCAGAACGATAGAAAAAGAACATAAAATATGAGAATGAAACGACTTGAATTTTTTGTTGATTCAACGATCCTTTTATCGTAGTGAAAAATATTGATTTTAAGCAACAAAAATTGTTTGTTTCAATCGATCAAGCTTTTTATTTTTAACGAATTTCATTTTGTTCCTCAAAAATGTCGTTGATCGAATCAAAAGTTTCATCGAATCATCAAATTTCTTTTGTCAGTACAGGCTACCAAATATGAAAAAACGAAAAGTAAATGAAGACCGAAACAAATGAATTATTTTTCCCGATGGACTAATTCGTCTGAAAACTTTTCCTCATTTCGTTAAACAAAGATTGAGAATATTTGACGTTAGGCAAACAATATTTGTTCAGGATTTATTTTTGATACGATGAACGGTTGATGTTTGTTTTAAAACCCTGAAATCCAGCGAGCAAACGTTTTTTCTGTTATTGTTTCTAGCTACTGCACATTTCTCATAACTAGTACTATAAAATTCTATTTGCCATGTTAATTAACGCGGTAAATAATAATATTATGATAAAAATGATTACACACGAGTGCGTGGATAGCGGAGAAGAAAAAAAAAAAGATCTCGCTCATCGCAGCTCGCGTCGAAAGACTGCAAAAATAGTGGCATTTAATTAAAATAGTTAAGAGTTAGAAAGCGTGATGAATGAGCATTCTCCATACGTGTTGTATACACTTATTAGCTTAAGACTCACAGATATAGATATTTGCCATATCGGCAGTAGGATATCAAGAGGTTTTTGGTCCAGAGAACTCTATTAATTATTAGGATGACACAAAATCCATTATCCGCGAAGGCGAGCAGGAAGAAGAAGAAGAAAAAAAAAAGTTTCAAAGTGGTGGTCCTTCGTAGACACACTCGTCGTCTCCTGTGTATGCTCCGTTGCCCATTTTTCTCTCGTCCACTGTACGAACCATCAGAGAAGATCCGTCCAACCTGCCTGCACACGTTCTCCCAGCTTCTTTTTCTTCAATTCTCTCGTTCAAGCAGAAAGTGAGAAAAAGAGATAAAATAAAAGCAGAGAGAGAGAGAGCTACCGATGCAAAACCTCGAGCTAATTATTCTTCCGAAAGAAAGCAGCAACCAGGACGAAAAACGAATAAAAAGAGAGAAGGAGAGAAAGAGAGAGAGGAGCAGAGGCTCTCTTTCTCGCTTCACAAAAGACATTGCTTTTCTGCTACCGTCTTGCGGTGCGAACGCTGCTATCCATACAGCAAAATGCCAAGAGCAGAACTCTCGATAAAATCTTCTCCCTTTTCCCCCCCTCTCTCCCTCACCTTCTCTTCCGCTGCTCTCTTTTGCCGGACCTACAGCCATGCCAGAGGTATAACATATCTCATTAACACTATTTTCTTAATAACCCGCGATAAGAACTGGTTTTGAACGCTTCAGCAGCCTGCTTATTTTCCAACAGGTACGAAGTGCCATCTACAGGATGTCCCGACTCTAATCGTTGCTACCTTATAAACTCCCTTCGGCTCCGAATTTTCAGCCGAAAAAATCTCGATTCCTTTATCCATTTTTCTCAAATCATGAATTTTCATATTTTTCTAACAAAATCCTCGCATCCGCGTCGTGAAATTCGTTCCAAAATCAAATACAAAAATGTTCCTCGGTGCCTCGAATGATCGATAAGCGGACTTCAGTGTCCGCAATCAAAAAACGTTCCTCGACACATTCGATCCTCTCTCTCTCTCTCTCTGCACCATTGACCATTCGGCCTGAAAGATCTTGTGGAAGAGTAAGAACCGCATGGAAGGTCTTTTGATCCCATGTCCCTGCGCGAAGCCCTTTTCCTCGTGGATGTCCAAGCGTTCTCAGGTCACCCGCGTCTTGAATGTCGGAGCAGGAAACATCTTTCGCACACAGGATATACATGCGGTACAGTGTGGCAGTGTTAGCTGTTCTGCCCGTTAAATGTGTACACGCGCAAGAATAATAATTATTCCGTAAGTATAGGGCTGGAAATGGTGAGGCGGCGCGTCAGGGTGTCGGTGTCTCTTTGACTTCGCTTCTCCCTTCTCAACACACACACACACACGTCTCTCTCTCTCTCTCTCTCTTCCCTTATTCTCATCTACGGTTAACCATTTCCTTGCTCAGCATCACGTACCAATAAATGTGTGTTTATGAGCGAGTGTCTCTCTGGTTCGTGCGTTGCTGCTGCTTCCACGGTAACGCTTCAATTAGATAAACAGTCTCAGCTTAAATCCGTTAAATTTCGATTTGGCATATATTAATTTAATAATTTCTTACGGTCCAGCAGCAATATCGCGCCTTCTATTTCTTCAAAAATCTTCCTCTTACGCCGAAGCTTTACGGATGTGTCTTAGATTCTCTTGTCTTTCGAAGTTCAACAGTCTCATTTCCAGGAAAAATCAAATTCATTTGCCGATCAAAGTCTCGATGCGAACGTCCGATGAGAAAAAATCTGTTGAAACGAGGCCGCTTCCTCGTCGATACGGTTTGTGATGCGAATGCCAGCATCGTAGTAACGTAAAATTACGAAACGAAAAATTACGACACAAGAATTATTCCATCCAGCCTGTTTCAACGCCTCGCAATCGCGAAACTCTCAAATTTTCCGACAAATTATTTTCTCTCCCCCCCCCCGAGTAATTATCGTTTTCTATTACTGTTCACAGCTTAAAACCACCGCAAAAAGATGGCGTGACTAAATCAAATCCGAGCAAACGTCATCGCGAGAGATTAAACGCTGAGCTTGACACGCTCGCATCGCTGCTTCCATTCGAACAGAATATACTGAGCAAACTCGACCGTTTGAGCATCTTGAGGCTCAGTGTCAGTTACCTCAGAACCAAGAGCTACTTCCAAGGTGAGTTTTACATCAATAATCGCCAATTAAAATCTTCACACAGAACTGTCAATTTTATGTCCAATTTTTTTTCGAAATTCGGACCCATTTTCGTGAAATTCTTTCCAAGCGATTGCAGCTTCTCTACAAAAATGAAGCAAAAATTTCAGCTTCGGCTGGCCCACGATCGATGATTACCGAGACAAAAGCAAAAACGCTCGTTCCTCTCACAAAATAAAGAGAATAGCACGAATCGAAAAAGGGTTAGAATTTCGAAATGTAAAGCCGGCGTGAACTGTCTCAAATATAGATACGAAAAGGTACAAGAAGAATCTCTAAGATTCCACTAAGTTTCGACGAGCACGCAATGCACTCGTTATTACAAGATACGAAAACAATGAGAACTCGGAACAATAAATACTTGATGGGAGTAGCCTCCTCTGTTTTTCTCTCTTTCAGAAAATCTTGAGCTTTTCCATGCCACTTTGCTCCTTATCCGTTGTTACTATATACGAACGAATGTATCTGGCGATTCTTGAGTACAAAATTAATCTCGAAAAACTGAACAATCGTCCGGAGCCAGTCGTTACCATCGCGTTACCGAGGTGAATGGAGCAGCATTTTTTTTTTCTCATGCACCGACGATATTTAGGTTCATGAATCAACGAAATAGTCAACGACCCGAAGAATTATCGAACCCGGAAACTTAGTTTCCGAGCAAATACAGGTTTAATTCGAATTCTTAAATGCCGATTAAACGAAACAGCTTTAGTCAGGAGTCCGGAAAGTGACTCGAGAGCGATCTTCTAATTGATTGGATAACGAGAACGCGGTTGGTTTCTAAAAAAGAGAAAACAAAAATAGGATCGCAGGCAGGGATAAAGTACGCCACACCCTTATTATTTTGCGAGAGACAAGTAATTTCCGAGAAGAGAGTCAATGACACTTGGCATTAAATAGTTTCTTCCTGAGAGAAAAGGAGAGAGAGAGGGAGAGAGTCCTCTTCTGTGTCTATTGCTAGTAGATCGCTGATACGCGTTCTCGCGGCTAGGGAGCGTTGGTTACGGCGTGTAGTACATCCCCGAGAGGTTTATTCCCTCCCGCGAATCCGAGAATCGAGTAAAACAAAAAGAACGTGAAGAAGGGAGCAAAAAAAAGAGGAGGAAATGTGAACAAGAAAATAGAAATAAATGAAGGGCTCTCCGAGAGGTGTTACAACAACCGTCGCGACAGTAATAATAGTAGCACCAGGATAAAACAGCAACGTATATATCGCTCTGGTTCGCGTTGCCCAACACCACCGGCAGTACGTAATATGTCGACGGATCTTTAAAACTTCTGTCCTCAGAGAATCGAGGACGCGGAGGCGTCCTCTTATAAATATATACACATATATATATATATAGAGCATTTTTACTCTCGTATTTAAGTACAGCGACGTCGCAGTCGCATAGCAGTGCACTCCTATCATGAATCTCGCGGTATATATCACCGAGAGAGTTCAAACACACGGGTATACACGCACACGACACATGGAAAAGTGGTGCCCTATCCAGTACGGAAGGTACTTGCCTATGCGGGGCACTCGAGCGGAATACGATTCGCGGATCGAAAGAATTTTTTTTCAACGTAATTTTTCGTTATTCCAGGACCGTTTGACAGGAGCTGAAATTTCGTTGGGAAAGAGATTTTTTTCCCCTGTGTAACGGTTTCAAAAAATCCATTTTTTTTACATATTTTCAGAGTAAAACATTTTGAAAATAGACTGTAAAAATTTCAGATCTAAATATAGAATATTTAGGAAGTTATGGGACTGAATAAAAAGCGGGTCAGGCTAGTAGGCGCTTGTTTTTAAAAAATTTACAACGACAAAGAACACGATTTGAAAAAAAAAAAAATTTCATGTCCGCCATTTTGTTAATTATGCATAAAGATGAAAGATCCTAGTTCAGGTACAAACGGCAAGCCTACTTAACGATAATCATTTTGAATTTTTTTATTCAGATCACCACAACAGCCTCTAGACGTGCCTCGGCCACCCTCGTCTTTTTGTCTAAGGCTCCACTTTGACTGTGTAAATCAATGACTAATTATTGTAAAATTGACATGAAATTTTTTTTTTTTATGGCACGAGATGTCAATAATAACGTATAAAAATAATAAAAAGATTGTATTACATTTTCTTATTAAAAAAAATTCATAAAAATTCTTTTTAAAAAACGTGCTTTACCTAGGGGTGATACCTTAACAGAAAACTTGATTTTTGTCTCGAATTCGTTGATTTTTCGTTGTCCTGTCGAGTCCAAATGAAGTCAACGTTGCATTGATCCTCCGAGGAATAAATTGGCGAGAATTCTCGATTATTTCGGAGACGCAGATGCGAAGGATTTTCCGCGTTGACCTTCCAGACATTTTTTTCCAGCTGCCCTCGAGCGAGGAGTGGAATAAAATAATGAAAAAAAAAAAGATCTCGAGAAGAATTGTTCACGCGGTTTTAATAGGTATTCATTCTCGTGGGAGGGCGTTCGTTGTTATTTTTTTTTTTCTTCGATGCGATAAGATGAAGCGAAAGAACGGTGGAATCTGGAAGATTGTCGTCCCGGTCGATGGGGCCCTTACCCCCGGCGATAAATGTGCACGTCCCCAAAGTGGACCCGCGTCTCGTTACACCCCGTTTAGTTTCACGATTTCCGATTCTCGGATTGAAAGACCCTCCTCCCCTCCCCTCCCCCCCCATACTCTGGCCCCGGAATTTCTGTCTCTTACGCTCGCCCTTGCCGCGGCAATTCCTTCGCTGCTGAGAATACGAAACGGTATCGTACTATCGTACGCTGAAAGCAGCGACGACAACGGGAACGACGAAAGCGACGAAAGCGACGACGTCGAGAACACCCGTATCGCCACGTGGAATCGTTGAGGGTACAGAGGTCGCAAGGTCACGAGATCTCTCACCGCAACCAGTCCGGACTAATGTTTAACCCCCTTCTTGGCTCCCACACAGATCGGTTAACGAGAGTGGAGGAACGAAAAGGGAAAACACCATCGGTAGAATCTCTACCTCCATACGAATATATATATGTATATACATACGTTTGCTTCTGTGGTGTGGACCGATCACTGCAGATCGTGATCTTTCCCTTTCTTTTTATTCCTTCACTCCGTTTCCTCTCTTTTTATCGGTATTATAACGAGAAGCATCTGGCATCGGGAACAACGATTTTTGTGAACGAAGCGCGAGTCCATGTTTTTTTTTTTTTTTCTGTATTCAGCAAACTTTTTATCAAGTTCATGCTTATCGGTGACCGCCTACAATTTTCTGTGAAGAAAATCTGATTTTTCGCGATGCATTTAGAATCAAGGTCATCGTTGATCCTCAAATTAAATCGAAGAATTTGAAGACTGAAGCCCGAAAAAGTAGACTTTTTGATCGAATAAAATTCACACCAAAACTCACTCGGACGAATATGGGCCCCCTTGAAATTCGAAGAGGAAGAATAAAGATTTGATCTTTTCGTGCTCCCCTCAAACGTTTTCTCGCTCGCTCCTTCTGGCATGCAAATTAATTAGCACCTCTCGGAGTATCCCGGGTGCTGTGTTTGAGCTGATTTTTCACAGGAGGAAAAGTACAGGAGAGTAAGAAAGTGTAGTGATAAAGGATGGAGTCGTAAGAGAGGAATTTTGAAGAGAGAAACGATGGGGTTTCGAGCCCTTTAGTTTGTCAGCATTCTCGATGTACGGGCCCCTCAGAGAAACGAGGTTTCGTATTTGTCTGTGAGTGTGTGTATCAACGAAGCTGTTGGGGGATCTTCGGAGGGCGCTAGAGTCGTCCCGGGGCATCCGGTAGCTGGTGTGAAGCCAAGAGATGCCTCCTCTGGAGCCCTGCTCGTGTGGCTTTTACCCACAATTCCCTTGGAAACGATAACGGATCTTGGTCTCTGCTCTTCTCGCGCGCCGGACGGTCTCGTTCCCTCCAACTTCCAGTTGCACACACGCTCTTGTAACACTTTTATTCGCGCCCTTTCTTTTCCCTCTCTCTCTCTCTCTCTCTCTCTCTCTACCATCGTCTCAAAGTCTCGATACACACGCAGGCAAATATCTCGCTACGATTCTCACATCGCACGTGTACACTGCTTCGTACGTGTATAAATGGACCTGAGAAAGGGTGGGAGGCTTTATCTCTCTCCCGGTATAAGGTCGAGACCCGGTCTCGCGAGAAGATTTTTAGCAATTAACCGTGAATCCACTTAGTAGTTTGTTTATTTTTGCTTTTATTTCTACACTTATTCATCTTTATTCCTTTTTCTGGTTCAACTCCCGACATTGTCGTCCGCAGTGCGCAGCTTTTCGGCGTCTCCATTCTTATTTCCATTTTTCCTCGTGTGTTTTTTTTTTTTTTTTTCTTTAATTTTAACTCTTCCCCGATGCCTCCGACGACTCAATGGACTCTCCACGATCGAATGTGTGGCTTTCGACCTTTTTGGCTATTTTCGATGAAAGTTGACGAAACGTTGGCAGCGAATGAGAAAAGAACTGAATTATGCTCCGAGGAATTGTTTTACTCGGAGAAACATTTTTTTTTTTTTTTTTTCTGTTCGAATAAGCTCTTTATTCATGCTGAAATTCCGAAGAACTCGAGTCCTCGCTTCGCGGTCCGTATTCTCATCGTCACAGAAAGTCAAGCGTACAGATATATATAAAGACGTATAAATATATAGGTGTAGCTCGTGTCTCTATATATAGAAAGGAAAAAGAAGGGAGTTTGGGTTCGGAGGATGCTGAATATAATTCGTACGATAAATCTCGATCGTATAAAGGACAAAGTTTCACTCTCACACTCGCTCGATCACACGAGAATCCTCCGAGATCCTTAACCATCCAGGCCGAGACACTCACACGCGTACACTTTCCCTTACAACACACGCGTGTGTCTCGTATACAACGGGCCCGTCGCTCCGAATCATTAATAACCCGTCTGTCTCACTTTAATTAACTACAGCAACGCCGCGGCAAACGCGTGTATACATTTGCGCGGGGCATCTCAAAAATCCTACTCGGACGATTCGTCACCCTCCGACGTTTCAATCTAAAACCAACCGAGTTAATGAATTAACGCGGGAGACTCGAATACCGAGGATCGCTGAATCACAGAGAATCATTTTCTGGCTCTTACACGTACGTGATCTGATTCCAACGATTTTATTTCGCGTCGATTCTCATGACTTCTCTCCGGAACAATTTTCTTCCTCAAAATCGAAGCCTCGTCAACAAACAAAATTGAAAGCCGAAGCTCATAACCTGCTGCTTCGGATTCCAATAAAATGGGAAGATCGAGCTCCAATGAAATTGCTCGACAGAGTCTTGAGCCTCTGCCACGAAGTAATTGGATCAAAGGATCTTGGTTGATCATCGATTCCCAGGGGGTCTTCAAATTTACTATTGTCATTAATACTTTTACAACTGCGGTGCTGCAATTTTCACCCTTCAGCTGGGGCAAGCTCAGCTGAGATAACTAACCGTTTATATCTGTATATACAGACTCGGACATCGTATTCGACGGAAGCACCTCGTGCCTTCTTATTCTTCGAGATAGAAGGAATAAATATAAGGTGGTAACGGTCTCGTATCTTCGGCATACAGAGCGGCGGTGCCCCTTTGCTTTTTTTTTTTTATTATTTTTCTCTCTTTCTCGTTGATGCGGCCATAAGTGACTGCTTGACCGCTCAATATATCCCCCATGAATACATCATAAAAGTCGGGATGCCATAGAGTCGCGCCCAAGCAACACATGCACACACGCATTCGTGCATTCATATATATATATAGTACAGCAGCGGAGATACGAGCCGGAGATACGCTCACCTCCTCTCGTTATTACTCTCGTCTTATTTGCATTTTTCCCATTTCGCGTATATATACAGTCTGGCTCCGAACTCTTGTTGCATATAACTATATTCTGCTCGGTGTCTCAGTTACTTTAAACTTCGAAGGATACTGTAGACTAGTAGCACCTGGTCGCTAATATACACTCTCTCTTCTTTCTCTTGCTCGAACATACTTCTTTTTTCTACCTTTCGTCTCTCCGTTCACGTGTACCCGGTTCTTGGACACATTCTTCTCGATTGTAACATCCCCGCTGGCGCCATGACGCACAAATCATAAAACTGTGGTTATCCCTTTTTTTCTGCCGGGTTACTCGAACCCTTGATCCAATCAAACTGCGCTTTAATCATTTTTCATGTTTTTACGATACGATTTCCATTCGGTGAACTCATTTTTTAAGAACTAGGACTTTCCCCAGCAGTCGCTGCTCCTCGACTGATGTTGTGGACCTGGAAATATTGACTCGAGTCAAGACGACACTTTGATCGGTTGATAATTCGTCTTGTGAATATGAAAATCACTTTTTTTCTATTGATTCTGCTCGGTAATTCGACAGTGATAAAAATCGATGAGGAAGTCGCAGAGCTTTCTTGACATTGAGCAATTCAATTAAAAGGTCCGCTCGTAAGAGCTATGTAGATATTTGGATGAGTCATCGATAGTTCGAAGACTTATCGAGGAACAAACATAAGTGTGAATAATTGATAGGATTGCGTTTGGTGTTGATGAAAATTTGCCATAAATGCTTGTTCACCAGTGCGAGGGTGGGAACAAGCGAAGGAATTGGCAAAGGGACAGTAGGAGAGATAAAATGGGGAGAAAGATAGAAGGATAGCCAGAGTTATAGGGCCTGCTTTCGATGTGCTCGGAAACGATGTGGACTTGGATAAGAAAGCGCTCTCGGTGCGCGCGCGCGCGCGTTGGCGAGGGCAAAAGGGTATTATTATAGTCGAAAGTATGCACAATATGCACACTGTACACCGGTGTAGACAACCGGAGCAGTATTTTCTTACTGAGAAAAGAGAGAGATCGTTCGACGATGTTGCTCAAGGGGAGCATTAATAATTGCCAGAGTTTAGCTCCGTAATGCCAGCAATCATTCAAATTAAAAATCAGCCCTTCATTTGCCTTCGTTTCTCCTTGTTTCCTCTTTCAAACTCGAGAACCCCACTTTTCTATCATTTCTCGGACGATAAACACACCGCAAATTGTACATCCAACTCGTTTAGAGAAAATACTTGAAGGATAAAAAGGGAGGAGGCCATTTGCAACGAATTTCACATTTAAAAAAAAAAAACGAAAATCTGTGTTTTCTCATGGCTTTTAGATCGAGACTAGATTTTTCGTCGTTTTGAGATGATAATATTGTGGAAAAATTTTAAGGAGTGACTTGTTACGCCGAAAAAACGCTTTTTTCAGGATTTTTTTTTTGTTTCAAACAGGTTCAATCATTTAGTGAAAACTATTTTCACATATGAATAATCAATATTTCTAATAGCTACAGTAAAATTTTCATTGAAAAAATAAAGATAAATAAGCGAGACGCAGTCAGTCTGCGAGGGGTAAAAAAAAAGGTGTTTCGAGGTGATCGCCGCTGCTCATCACTGGAACAACAGAATAAAGCTCCGATTTGTCTAAAATTTTCAGAACATACTTTCGAAATGCTGTACTTTGAGAAAATGCAAAAAAAAATGATTTTTTGAAAAAGCTGACTAGCCCTCGCCCCTTAAGAAATGGAGGACAGAAACGAATATTTTATAGGCGATCATTATTTCTAATTTTCATAAAAATTTTAACGTTTTGTCAGAATAATTCGTGCTTTTATAAGAAAAAAAAAGTAGTTCGTTTGTTTTTTTTTTCTACTGCATTATCGATCGATCGATTGATCGCGGCCAGTTATGTCGGGTGTGCAGCAACGACGATGAAGGCAGGTGAGGGCCAGAAGGATAATTAAGCGACACCGGTTCGTCATTAACTCGGTTTCTCGTTGAATTCGCGCGGTTCTCACTAACTAACTCGTATTTCCTTTTTGTTGGGTCGATTCAAGGCTGCTTTGTCGCTGAATAAGGCTATACGGAGAATATTGGAATAAAGGTTGTGAAAGAAAGCGTCCGTTGAATTAAGAACAAATTGGAGTAATGCGACGTGACAGTGATTTAACTCGAAGCTGAATTTAAGAGCGAGCGGAGTAGCAATGGTCGAGCGAAGTTATAACTTCGAAGGTTTTTAATGTGCACAGCTCGATTCCTCGGTAAATTAACCGTGAAAAAAATGAAGAAGATAAATTCATCGATATCATCGAGAGCCTTGCGCCACTCTTCAAAACAATCACTCGCCTGCTTCAATTTTTTTTTTTCCTGAAGCCACGAGAGTTCTTAGCTCAACACGAGTTCGTTTCGCTCGTCAACTCCTGATCAATCAGCAGTTGGAAAAAAAAAAAAAATAATTCTCTAAACACTGGGAAACAAGCACGCTTCGTTTCAGCTGCTAATAAACAAACTTTACACTTTGGAGTACATGTAAATAGAAAGACCTGAATAAAAGAGGAATCTGAAGAAACAGTGTGCGCTCGTCATTCACAACACACGGGCTTAATTCATGTTTTTATTCATACAGCATTCAGGCCGTGGATTATGAATCGCGAAAGCGCGGCCGTAACGGAAATAACATTGAAGTATCGCACCTCCCGAGACTGACGTCCCGTGTAATAATAAGCTTTGCCCACCCATTCGCAGCATTCGTCTTATCTCAAAGATTTTTCATACGAGACTACATTCAATTCAGCTTTTTCCGGATACCAATTCGTATACAAACGAGTAAACGTCCGTAGACAAATGTGAGAATGAAAAGTGCCGGGTAAATCGACGGGAGAAAGAAAAAATAAAGAGCGATATTTGTGTTCTTTCGTTAGGAGTTTGATGCGCCGGTTATTAGACTGATCAGATCCCGTGACCGCGGTCGCTTCTTGCCGCAGCAGCACCTTAACAGCTCGAGATCTACGAGAATTTATTCTATCGGAATGGTTCTACTTCGATTAACATGCGCACACAGATATTTGCGCGTTAGTACTGTTGGAAATAGAGGCGACCGTGAATCGATGTGCGGTTTATTTGACTGCAGTGCTTTCGTGTCGAGCGAAGACATCGATATTCCTCGGTCACGATGATCAATAACGGTGCTCCATCTACGAGGCACACCAGCTGCTACACCGGAGTTTCCACTTTTCCGTGTATCGATGAGATCGCCTTGTTTCCGCGAGTGTATTTTTTCTCCGCCCACTTAATAAATAAATCGGGTGAATGAAGAGATCGGAATACTCGGATACTCTCAAAGCTCCGAGGAGTTTGTCGTACAGTGTATGAGCTCCAACGTCTGCTCTACCCGGGTACTGTATAAATCTATGTTAATATATCCGAGATAACATCGGTGCGTAACCATGAAACATGGAATCACCCTTCGAGTCTAATTACTTGTGTATCTAGTATCTCCGTAGCTGCAAAAACACGATCGTACATCTAGACTGAGAGCCTGCTTGTAGCATTGTATCGGTACGGGCGTGAACGTCCAATCGCCACCAGTCCATCACTGCGCTAATAAAGCGCCGTAATTATGATAACAGTGGTTTTTTTTTCTAATTGATGCAATAAAAGAAGAATCGGCGGCTGGCTGAATCGGGCCAACGGTCAATTACGAGCCATTAGAATTTTCGCTCTAGTGAGCTTGTGCCTGGAGAACAAGAAGATTGAAAAAAAAGAGACGCACAAATCAGAGCCAAACAACTGTTGATCAAGCATCTTTTGAGATGACTCGAATGACCTTGAATTTTCGAACCAATCGAAAGTAGATAGTAAGAAAAATGGTCGTGAAATGTATGTTGAATAAAAAAAACGTTGAAAGGGAATGGGCAGGTTCGTGATGGAGCACGCACGAGACCCAGAAGCTGATGCCTTAACTCGTAAATGCTGTGTGCGAAAATTGATGCTACCTACTCGAACCTTAAGTTACATACGTATATAGATATATATATATATTTGCTATGCATATACGGTATGAAGGTATAAGGTATGAGCTTCTGGTGGTGGTGCTGCTGCTGTTGCTCGATGAGCCGGCAGGCTCGCTGCACGCATCACGCCAACACGCCAAGCTCTGGCGCCCCGACACACCATCAGCTGGAAGCAGAACACAGGGCTTTCTTCTCTCTGCACTCCTGACCCAGTGAACAAGACACATTTGCCCGTTTATTTGTCGCTCTTCTTGACCCATGTGCTCGTCAATTACTCTCCGAGACAGTCTGTTGACGGATGAACCGGTTGAAGTTTGTTTGGCGCGCACGCACTTCTGGTGGACTGATACCCAAACTGATTGATTCGCCGACGAGAGTACCGGGGAAGACTCGACTCGCGGGAAATTGCTGCGAACATCAGAGAATTTGAAGAAGTGAATAGAACTTTTTGGAAGAATTCAGCAATCTTTGCGAAGGATCTTTCAATGGAGAAATTAAACTCCAAGAGTCCGGTCGACTTCTAGAACTGGTCCGACAAAGAAATGGAATCTCATCAAGCTTTGCTAACCCAAAAATGAACACTTGGGACCGAAACATTCGCGCGGATTCTTCCAGTCCGAGCCTAATTCGATCTCGAATGAGAATTCAAGACAAAAGATTCATAAGAGAACGAGAAAGAGAGAGAGAGAGAGAGAGATTCATACGATTGAGAGTGTTAAGAAGTTGACAAAACGAGTTCCCAAGGACCGATGATCCGAGAGGATAATGCGATGAATTTCGTTGATATTTTCAAGTCCCCCGTCTGCTGTGACCCTTGAGAATGCGGAACGTATGGAAAGCCCGCGTATCATGACAGGATGAGGGCGCGCGAGCGGTATTCATCGCTCGAGAGTTCCCCTGAACATTGTTTTTCTATGTCCGCGCGTGTGTTCGTGTGTGTATATTAGTACGGGAAGAGGCCGCACGAGAGGCGAATACACGCGCGGTACCGTGATTGATGACGTTATTAGTCACCCGGGCCGTTGGGCCCCTGCGAAAGCCTGTTGGGCCTTGTACATCAGCCCGAGCGAGCAACCGACACAAAAGAACTCTCTTAAATATCTTCTCGGTCTTATTCGCCGCGAATAACGACGGCGTTTAGCGAACCATTACAATTATATGAAGGAAAAAAAAAAAAAAAAACAAAACAAGAAACGCAACAACTCGACAAATGTAAACTCATTCAAACTTCAGTCGGATATCAAAGCACTCGGGAACCGTTGATTACTGTAAAGACACTGTCAAACGCCATTTGAAAAACGAGTCAAAGCTGGCACTCTTCTTAACTAATTAGTAATCTCGTAATGTTTAAGTTCTACTGACCCCACGAAATTGAACAAATTTTCGAAACTCGTCGTTATAGAAAGTCATCTAGACGAAATGACTGTTCAGCATTAAAGCTAGTTAAAACTGAAGATAGAAGAAGCTTGGTAATTGATGATTATTCGATCGCGATTCGAACAGCTCGTGTCATGGGTTTTCGAGTGGAGTATCATGCGATCAAGAGTCCCAATACGTCATAATAAAATAAACATGGAGAAAGTGGGGTCAGGATCGATGTAGTGTGGCACAGAAGGATTTTCCTTTTCCCCACGTGGATTTGACAGGTCAAATGTCTTTTAAGGTCACGGGCGATTAAATAGCAATCGAAAGGTACATTCAACAGGGGGCAAGTATCACAGGGAAAAGCAAACATATCGTTTTCAATGGTCGGTGGTGAACTGGGCTGCTCGCTGGGGGGGCAATATAACAGAGAAATACAGTTTATTCATTACGAATCAAGGAGCAAACGAGTACGGGAATGATCGGAGGGTTGCGCTGGTTGTAAAGGAGTGGAGGGTAACTCGGTCTTACCGCTTGTACGCAGGGAACAGGAGGAAAAGGGGAGAAGGAGAACAAGTGTGGTGGCAGCAGCAACAGCAGCAGCAGCAGCAAAGAGCGTGGTTGCAAAATAGGGGAAACGAATGACCGCGCGGTGTCGGTTACACGGACTGGCACACTGTGTTTATCTTATTCCTTTCTCTTTCATTCTTTCACGATCTTGTTTAGTCGCGTCTTCGTCGTTCGGTACCGAAACGGAGGTAAAAATAGTAGCCCTTAACGCTGTTGGCACCCAGGCAATGGGAATTTACACCGCGCTAGACTACCTGTCTATTCTTGGTCGTTGAATGTGTTCAGCCAGCAAAGGGAACGAGTTAATAGCAGCTTCGAAGTCGTTCGCTAATTTTCTGTGCCTCGATCGATCGTTATTTCCAACTATTTTACAACGTTTACTTTTGCAAAGAGGCATCACAGCCTAGCCAACAGAACTCTTTTAACAAATACTGCTGGCGCGCAGTGTCTCCGACCAACGAAACAATAATCGTTTGGACTAACCAATCTATGAGAGTGCGGCGGCAGGGGCTACCGCTTGCTGCTCTCCCTGCGCCAGCTTGGTTTATAATTTGTGGTCGAAGGCTTTTCCTCTAGAACAAAGAACTCCAGGGGGGAATTAATTAGCCAGCTCTCTATATTATCCCGGTGTCAGCGGCTCGCTGCCACACATTTTAGTTTTGCTTGAAAGAGGCAACCCCTCCAACAACAACAACAACAACCAGCCAGGGAGAGAGAAAGAAGTCAGCAGCATATGGCACGATCGCATCATCGTCATCAGCCTTCTCACCACCTGGCTACTTTCTCCCTTCAACGAGGTGCGTATGGCTGTTCGTGGGTGGGTCCCTCCTTCTCCTCTAGCCTCCTCTCTCTTTCATTCCTCAAACAGACAGACACCGACGAAATAGCATTGAAAAATACAGGCTTTCCTATATGTAGGTTATTTTATGTGCCAGACACACGACGACGTCCTTTTCATCATTTCGCTCATGCTGCTCTCCCAAACATGTGCCCTACCACACCTACAACCAGATGATGTCTCCAGTTCTCTGCTCGAAAACCATTGTCTTTTCATCGATCGATCAATAAATCGATCGAGTCTTGTTCAGGTCACGTTCAAACGACTCAACATTTATTTCAAACATTTTTTCTTATCAACTGCCAATTTATTTATCAACTTGAACGATAATTCGGTGGAAAAAAATCAGCAAATGGGCCAGAATCATTGGAAATTATTGAGCTGCTTTTCTTTTTTCTTATTCCAATTTACGACAAGGTCCAGGGTAACGGGGGTTCAAGTTATCGCGTGGCTTTCACGGATGTTTCGCAAAGAAAATTTAAAAAATTTGTTTTACATAAAAGCCGTGTCAACGGGAACGATGTAGTCGAATTGAATTGTGATTCACGGGTATTTGTGTCGAGCCCAGGCGCGCGAAATTTAGTGCCGGAAGTGTTAGGCCCTTTTGTATACGAGCTGTCGATCTGTGCACGTTTCGTACGTTTTCGAACGATTCCTGTGCAAATGCGTACGCACACACACACACTCACGCACACGGGCGCGTTTATCTTAGCACTTATAACCGTTTTGCTGTCTATAGTAAACCGAGAGTTCTTGATGCGCGAACTTTTAATTACGCCACAAGCACAGAAAATTCAGGCGTGTCTGCTCTTCGCCAACAGATTGAAAGATGTGTTCTTTCACTACGCTGCCAAGATTTTCCTCGAGGCTTTCGAGCAATATGAGAATTAGCGGTGATTTTCATGCGCGCGACTGGTGTTCCGCATACAAATGTCAAAACTCCATTTACGTCCGAATCATAAGATTCCGGCAAAAAAGCTGAAATTTTTTCGTCCCTGCCTAGTACGAAACTCTTGAAGAGTCCAAACGATTGATATTCCTACGAAGATGAATCTTCGGTTCAGAGCTCTCAATCGGCGTCCAGAATGCCGATCAAAAATTTTATTTTCTTTGATTTCCGTCGAGACTCTCCTTTCAAGGGAGAGGAGAGATATAAAAAATAATCTGCGCAATAATAATCGCGTACGAGATCGGACTCGTGTGTTTGTACACGCATGCAACTGTGATACACCGGACGAATCTATTCCCAACTGCCATTATTGCTCATAATATATCTACATCCATCGCTCCCGCTTATAAAAACAGAAACACTGCAGACACACGCCTGTGTGTGTCTGTATATATATTTATAGCTCGGGAAGGGTATTTTACGGAGGAATAAAAATTAATGAAGTTAATTATTACGTGCATCGTTCGTTGAACACCCGAGGTCACTTTTGCATTCTGGCTTGCTCTCAGTTTTATACACATATACACACTTCGAACATCCGGAATTTCGCGTATAAAAATATGGCCGTGTATTATTAATCTAGAAGCCGAGGATAGCGCCGGAGTCGCGGCGCCGCGCGGTTGCGGCAACGCGAGTGAGAGGGCGCTTTCTCGCGCGCTTGAAAAACTGCTCATTCTCACTGGTTAGTTACAACATTTTTCATTCTCTCCTTTTCGCTGTTACGTAAAATCGTTAGGAGCAACGATAAAAAATAGAAAGAATATGAAAAGCTGAATCGGCAACGTTTTTTTTTGTCAAATTTGCGCAACCTCCGCAACAGCGCGCTCCTTCGGAGAAGAGAGAAAAGAAAATCGATTTGCGGAGATGCGCACGAAATCGCCTTCCAAAGCGCCGCTACTTGATATCAGCTGCGGCTTCGCCAAATCACCGGATATCAAGTTAAAGTATGATGATAGGCGAGACTCGCGGGCGAGCGCGCGTCTTTAATTTACTATGAGATCGAAAAGTTATACTCATACGCGTGTAACACGGTTAGCGAACTTGTAAAAGAATAAAAAAGATAGAGTGACGAATGCTAAGAATAAATTCAATTCTCTGTTCGCATCCGTGATATGTTTCATTGCCCGTTTAAATGACAAGAAAAAACGTCTCATAAGCTTCGGAATTTCGCTACAAAGTGCCTCCGGATACATCACATTATTATTAAATTGTTTCGTTTATTTTCATTTTTTTATACATTTTTATACTCAGCACTAACGAGATGAGCTTTTATCGACTTGGATCCTTCCGGATTTATTTTCTTCAAATTGTACGCCGAAAACAACGATTTTTTCGGAATTTTTTTTTGTTCAAACAGTTTTTATCATATTTAGTGAAAAATGAAAAAAATGAAGTGTTCTGTCAGGAAAAATGGGCGATGATCAGTCGAAGAGACGCAGCCGATTTCGAAAAAGCGTAAAGACATGTAAACAATGAAGAGGGGCGAAAAAAAAGAAAAGACGGCGACGAAAAGATGTGATGAGAAAGAAGGGAAAGAATATGAGAAGAAAAAAAATGAACGGGGCAAACGCGTGTCTCGAGTGTCGAAGTAAGCACGTCACGGTTCGATGGGTTTGTTCGGTGCTCAAGATATCGGACAGGTATATACATATACGCGGGAAAGGGATTTCGCGAGAAGGACCGCGAAACGGGAGGCGACTACCGCGAGAGCGTAACTCCGGCAGCCAAGAAAGCAGTAGCCGCGAAGAAGAGCCGACTATAAAGGAAAAGAATAAATGACGAAGTTGGTGTCAGAAGGCCTTAAATCTCATTGTATCGAGCCTCAAATCGTGGCAGATTCAGTCTTTTCGTTTTTCACCTATCGATATATATATATATATATATATTTTATTACGAAGGCAAACAAGCGAGGCACGCAGGCGCACTCAAAGGCGGCTCAACTTTCATGCGATCGACGCCGCTGTCTCAACCACGAGAGAGTACAATCCGCAAAAGGCTCGAGAGATATCGGAGCGCGAAGAAGACTGTGTGTTTGCCTTTCTCAAACTTCCCTCCCTCCCACCCTCCCTCTCTCATCCTCTTTTTACATTTCTGCTTTTTTTTTTTCTTCATTTTCGTGCGAATATCATTTTTATTTTATTTACCTCGACCTGATTCTCTTCTCATATTCAAATAGCACGAACGAGTTCCACGAAAACCTTTCGTTACTCCAGCTCCCTTTACCTCTTTTGGCGCTAACTCCTCGCCCAATATCTCTCTCATGAAAATATCCGCGAGATTGCACTTTTGAGTATAGCTGTGTTAATGCACCACTTGATATATATTTTTAGCCCATTTTTTCATTCACATTGAGCTTCGAACCTCGGCACACGGTTGTTGAACGATTAATTATTTCTTGACCAAATTATTAGATAATTATCGTTGCTTCGTAAAGTTTCAACGCATATGGCACCGAGAGTAACGCTAAAAGTCCATCAAAATCGATGACGTTCAATCGAGTAAGATTTTTACTTCGTATTTTTTTTTTTTTTTTATTATGTTCCTCCGGCAATTCGTCTGAAATAGCAATTTTTCTCGAGAGACATATAGGTATATTCGATTGGAGAGAAAATGCCACTAAGAGGGTTAGAGGATCATTCTGATATTGGCTCGAGGGCTGCTCTGTATATATCATCATGAAACGAAACGCGTTAACGCTCCTAATATATCATGAAAGAGCTCAGGAATAGGCGTGTAAAATGATTAGCTGTAAATCTATCCGTCGTGGAAGACTGCTGCTTCCATACCTTCCACCCTCTTACAGTTTTCCCTCTGTTCTTTGGTCCGTTTTAGGCTCTTCTTCCACGTGCCACTCACACCTGGTTCAATCTCACAAAATACAATGTGCGTTTGAAAAAAAAGAGAGGGGGGGGGGGGGGGGAGGGGAGGGAAGGAACTTGGATATTCTTTTCTCTTTATCTCTTCTCGTACGCGGAGGACTGGATCAATCGTGAAATCGTAAAAACTCGATGCTCACCGCAAGTACTTTGAAGGAAATTTGTTTTTTATTTTCTCAAACGTCGCTCCCCGTCAAAGGCTTTTCTTTTAATCTTTTTTCCTCCAATGAAAGTTTGTTGAATCCTAAAAGTCCTGACTGCACATCCGGGAAACGAGATAAATTTGCAGAAAAATAAGCCAGACAAAAAGGTCGTTAGATGAGCTTTCTCTCGAGAGTTTCTTCATCCACATTTTTTTTTCTTTTTCGAGCTCAATATTTATAAACATTTGTGTGATATTTGTATGAGTATATTCGTATGTGGGCAACAAGAAAATTCTTCATCCCCCGGGGACTATCCGGTATTTACGCACATAACTCAACGCAGCTCTATAATGACGGTGGCATGTAATGGCCAGTGGCCAACAGAGTGAGCATCGGTTGATGCGTTGATGGGTGTTGCGCTGCTGTATACCAAGAGCATAAGGTTTTGTTGAAATTTACCGAGCGTTGAATGACTCACGAGAAAGCGAAAGAGAGAGAGAGAGAGAGAGAGAGAGAGAGAGGGGTAAAAAGTGTGGGGCATCGTGAGCCTGTAATATGCCGGAGTATCTAATGCACTCGTAAAATCGTCTGTATAGGCATATAAAGTCTCTTTAGGGCTCGTGCCTGTATCATTAACCGGACGAGCGTTATATACTCTCAAATTCAAATAGGAAACAAGAAAAGAAAAAAACAACCAGAGGACTGACGAGAAGCCTCGATTTCGTTGAATTCAATGAACGAAAACGAGAAAAACAAAGGAAACAAAATTCGTTTTCGTTTTGTCGATGGTTGTAGAAGATCGGCCGAGCATCGAATGTCACAATTCGTTCATTTTTCTTTGTATATTCTACACGTAGCTGTTATTACGAGCGATAAAAATATGAAAAAAATAAAGTTGATTAAAGTACTCGAACCATATAATCCGACGATCGAGAAACTCTCGTCGATTTGATCGGTTAATTATTCGCTATCACCTGCGCTGACGACTCAATTTAAACCTATAATATCGACGGGATTGAGAGACCCAGTTTGTTCGAGAAATTTTCCACCTTTCGATAATTGCCTTTTTGATTAATTACGTAATCGTCGAATCGTTATTGCTCCGAAAACCTTTACTCGATTGGCCCTTCCCATTTATCGGGGAAGCTTCGATATCGTATACTCTCGTTTACACCTATAATTGAGTTATTAATTTTTTTCTTTTTTCTCGTAATTATGATGAGTCTTGCGGATCAGGTAACACATAAAACACTTTTCCCATACATGCTTTTTAGCCAACGATTTCATATCACCAAGATTCTAAACACCGTTTTCTCCCTGTTTTAACAAAAAAATTTCGACCAATCGACATTAAAATCGAAGCAGGAAAATGAAGCGCAGCGATTATCAAAAAAGAAATCAATGAAATGAAAAACCGAGTATTCCACGCTAAGCGAAACTCGATCTTATTAGTTCCAACGTAATTTAGCACTCTATTAAGTACACGTCAGCGGCTTCCGATGAGATCGATACGTCAATAAACGTTGAGCAATCAGCGGACACACGCACAAAAGGAAGTAAAACTTCCCGGCAGGTATCAATGGTCCCGCTGAGAATGAGCAATCGCAGCTGCGCGCCCCATAGATTATTACGTCAAGAAATGACTCAACGATTATCCTCGTAAACGCATTAATTACGATCTCATCGAATCCATTAAACGAGAGATTTTCCGCGTTCTCCGATCTAACACAGCTGCATGATTATTTTTGACGCGTGTCTGCTTCTCGCGGCGTGATTTTTTTCAACCGTTTTCTCGGAGAAGTTCTGAATTCAATTTTGATTTCTCGCGACTCCGACGGTCCGAAGATACCGCGACCGAGAGAAGAGTACGAAGATCGGCTGCGTGCTGCTATCAATTAATGAATATTCGAGCGACGAGATCGATCGGAATGAAAAACGACGAGTTTTGGGAGACTGGACTTATATGCTCGGTCTCGTTTTCGCTCCTCAACAATCCCCTTTATATATAAATCCATGCATTGCTATACAGACATGTATATATTTATATTTAACTTATATGAGTATAATAAAAATGGAGAATTAACGAGTAAACTGCTTCGTACAAGTTGAGCATGCTACACTGCGACATACATATATATACAAGATGAAACAACCGAGAAATATGATAAATTTCTCTCGATACAAACACGGGGGCGAGCGGCGCATAAAAATGTTAATTACTTCTTGGATCGCGAGCGCCAAGTCTCGGGGAATATGAGACTGAGGATGTATACTCTCCATAGCCAAGTTTTATTGGCCAAGGGTGGAGGATCGTTCGCTCAATCGTCGAGCAAAGGGGAAAGAGCTGAGGGTAAGTGGGAGAGATTCCTTCACGGAGTCTCTCTCTCGCTCTCTCATTCTCTCTTGCATGCACTGCGACATTGCATTCTGTGAGATCGCTACATATGTATGAGACGCGCGTGTATTCTGCATTATGTGTCCATACACGAATGTTCCTACCGCGAGTCTGCTCGTACACTCTCGTGATGATAATCATTTGATTTTGGGTATTCGAATCCCAAGAGTATCGCGCGACAACGAAATCCAGCAGAAAGCTGGAAGACGAAATCTAGCAGAGCCAGAAACAATGAAAACGCCTTTTCTCTCTTTTCTTTCTATCAGCTTGATATAAAATTGGACAAAAAAATTGATTCCCAATCCGCGATCAAAGTGGAACCGGCCTCAGCCATAGATCGAGTCGCCCAGAGCTCTCGAGTCAATTTTCCAAAGTTCCAAAGGTTCCAACGAATCTCAAAGTGCTGAAAATGAATTGAGAAACGAAAGACAAACGTGTCTGTGAAAGAGACACGTCAATCTGTCAGAAGGAGGGTCGCGTTGAGCAAGGCTGTCGCTGATACGCTACTTTTCCACTTCGCTTTTGTAGTCGCGAGCAAGAGAAAATACACTAATGCACACACCCACACATGGACACATATCAGGAAATGGAATGAATGTTTGCTACGTGTGTATGCAAATGCGAGGGACCGAGCTGCGGGATTTTGATTGGGGACGATAAACAAAGCAATTATACGAAAAGGGCGGGAGCCTCGAGTCTCTGTATACACATATACACATACAATTATACATACGAATCTTCATGAATATGAAGATAGATATATGTGGATTTAAGAGATTGAAAAAAAGGGCTGAAACTAGAGGAAATGCTGCTGAATTGTGCCCTTTTAGATGGGAGCAAAACGCCGCATGTAGGCCCATATTTATAAATAGCTATATCTACGATAGCCAGAGACAGGGGCACCCCTTGCTTTTCGAAACAGCATTTTCACCCCTACGAAAGACTCAAATTATATTAAAACAGCAGCGAAGCTTTACTTTTCTATAAAAAACTGACCATTTCTCTCTCTCTCTCTCTCTCTTTTTCGTCACATTTTTTTCCTGCCTCTAGCCTGGGCGAGGGGTGGGAGAGGGGTAGCGATAAAACAGTATCTCCAAATAAAAACACAGCGAATACACATCAGAATTAAGGAGGTCAGAGCATACGACTCTCCGTCACGAATTTATACATTTTTTTTATTTTTATTTTTCTGGCTCCTTCGCTCTCCTCCCCTTTTTTTTCCATCGTTATTATAATTTTTTTTACGGCAATCTCACTGAGTGTTGAGTGGCCTATTAATCACGTGAAACTCGAGCGAGAGTCTCCTGTTATAAATAATCAGAATAATACAGTTGAAATATTTGATGAAAATAATATTAAAAGGAATTTATGAACGCGAAAATGAACAGTCCTGGAGAGATTTTGAGCTACACGATTTTTAACATGAGATACACGCGCCAGTCTGTCACTGCTTGTCTCAATGTATGTGTCTGTGTGTTTTTTTAATATTGTAATTGCTCTTTTTATGCTTGGTGTGTTCGATAACACAGTGATTTCCTTTATCTTATTTATTCAATCGGATCAATAAACTACTTCAATTCAGAATTGTTTTATTCTCATTAAAAATGGTTTTTCCAGTCTTAGCAAATTAAATCTTACGTCCTTTTCGAGCGAGATTTTGTTAAGATTAGCATTTTATGTTACAAATTATGAGAGCGATTTAAAAAATATCGTTATTTTTGACGTATCACTTGTGTAGCAGCTCTTTTTGTAAAACTTGAAACCGAGATTAAAAATGTTGTTTCGTGGCAACATTACTGATGGGAAAAATCGATCTTATTTTACTGAATGTTCAGTGTACATTTTTTTTTTAACGGACTCTCGAGATATCTTTAGATTTTGTTATTCGACTCCCTGACCGTGGAAATATGACTTTTTCAATAGTTCGGGAAGAGAGATATTCCGAGTCCATTTTTTGACGTTTTTTTTTTTCACCAAAGAAATGAAGGGAAAATGGGTTTTTTTTATTGAGCGTTGGAAAAGACCGGTAGCCAGAAGGAGAACACACGACTGTCATTAATTTCAATGTAGCCACATAGATGCGAGATATGGAAAGGGACAGGGGGGAGGGGGCTGTGCGATGGAGAGAGAAAAAAGAGGTGGAAGAAGAATGAACGTCTCGATTGATCCGTGTTGGCGTGTTGAGCCACGAGCCTTTCTGGATGCCTGCACCCAAAACGGGAGAAAGAGATCGTTCCAAATCTGTAGTTTGATCCTCGCAGGTATAGGGGAAACCGCGGGAGTCGAACGATTTATAAATCTTTCTCGTAGTTCTGACTCACGTAAGCACACACACACATGCTGCTGCTGCTGATAGAAGTGTGCTGAAAAAAATGTTTTGACCCCTGCTCGAGCGAGTTCCATGCGTATTCCGCAGAAACTTCTCGTTCCCCTGGTCATTTAAGTTCGGCAGTTGGCCACGTAAAACGAAAGTAAATACAAAAAGATTTTGTGCATCTAAAAAAGATCGATTTCATGCAAAAAAGCAATGAATTTCAAGCAAAAAATACTTCAATTATAAACCAAATCAATATCGACGTCGCACCTCGGTAACGAGGATCAAAAAAACGTGTTCGCATCGATCTCGAAACACGTGATCGTACTTTCAAGTATTTTTAGTCGAAAGCATCGTTTCCGTCGAAGTAACCGACTTACCCTGTCCCCCGGTATAACAAGAAGAGCTGAAAAAAAAAAAACGAGAGAATCAGGTTGTAAGACGACGGTATATATGTTAGGAGAGTAGCCCTGGCAAAGCCTGAAGTTGCCCGGTGATGGCAGACACGAGTTTATCGATTGGCCGAGTCGTTTCGAACAACCGTGTTTACTCTCCCCTCCGCGTGTGGGTGCTTCGACTTTGCCGGTTCTTCCTTCGACAGTAACATTGGCCAAAGATGAGCTTTGCTCGTCGCTTAACCGAGTGATCGCTGTTGCTCTCAACGTCGGGAGTTATTTTTTATCCGGAAAAGTGGAACTATTTTTGGTTCATTCGATCCGAGAAACTTTCGGTATGTTTCACAGAATTTTTACTCCCTTTTTACCAACGTCCATAAAAAAAAAAAAAAAAATAAAGGTCCATCGATGCCATTTGAGTTAAAAACAGAAAAATCTCAGGTCCAAATAGAGATCGTTCCGGAAGAGAAAATAAGGTGGAGAGAGCTGCACCACGATTACAAGAATGACTCAGGTCCGTTTCCGTTCGGCGCCATGACGGATTTAAGTACTTCCGGTTGTGGAGGGGACACCCCGGTGGTGACCAGCGTAATGGTGAGTGGCGCGTGCGTTCCCTTGCTCCGGTGCTCTCCTCTCTCTCTCTCTTTCGCTCTCTTTTCTTTCGGAAAGCTTTTAACGCCTTACTATCGGGAATGAGAGACTGGAAGGGTCGCGCCTCGATTCCGAACATCTTCTTACGCGATTTCCATTTCAGATAAACTCAAGACCCGATAGATACGAAAACGGAAACTATTTCTCGAGTCTTCTCGAGTTCCGGGCAAATCATCTCGTTGATGATGGTCTCTCGTACGATGTTGAATGATTTTGTTTCATTTCGGATTATCAAAATCCCGCACGAAGACTATTCGATGTCAGGCCGAGTCCTAAATTCAGGCTTCTATTAAAAAACGCGATTAAACGAATTGATTTATCAGTCGAATGCGGTTCCTGATAGAAACAAAAAGAGAAGAAAAAAAAACGAAAAAAAAAAGAAAGAAAGAAAGCAGTTATAGCAAAGCGAGCGAGTTCTTTGGCCGGGACGTGGGTGCAGGGTAGTCGCGGAGGTCATGTAAGGTAAGGGGATGAAAAGGAAATATATAGGAAGTGGGGGGAGAAGCCGCATAATTACGCGGCTGCGGACCGCAGTACGCGCTCACCCCCCAGCGCCATCTGTTTCAGCCCGAATATACCTCAAAACTGTAACTGTACCCGAATGAATATTCATGGGTGTGAGTAAACCGTGTCGAGATTTGTCAAAAGACTCATTCTCGCCGGTGATAAAAAAAAAGGAGGATAAAAAATACATTTTATTCTAAAAACACGGCCATTAACGTTCTCTGTCTCAACCCCAAAGACGAATAAGAAAAGTTGAAAGAAAAAAACAAGCAGGACGGATCTCTCATAAGTACCCGATTCAAATAATCGGATCTCGTCCTCTCGGAGCTAATATCCTTTTCGTTTCGCTCTAATCTGCCATCTCGAGGTAGTGTACACCGTCGCGTATCAAGCCTCTCGAAAGCTTCTTTCTCTCTGTTTCTTCTGAAAAAAAAAAGAAGAAAAAAAGTAATATAAAGAATGACCGAGAAAGATCGACGCGAAGCAGAGACTTGTTTTCACTCTCGCCGAATGCAACACCCTTAATCCGGTATAATGTGACAGAAGAGAAAGAAGAGCGAGAAGATATGCAGAGAGAGAGCGTATCGAGCAGAAGAGATGCTCGGGGCGGAGGAGGCTGTGTGGCACAAGGGGTTTGCTGAGAGAAAAGAGCTAGCAGACTTGTTGCTTGCGGTATGTGTACACGATGTAAATATCCGGAGAAACATAACTCCGGAATGACACAGAGCCGTTGTACAAACGAGTGGACGTTACGTTGTCATATTTGTGCTTGAGCGCTACACGTTACCAGAGAATCTGGCCAAGTTAGGCTCTTCTTTACGAGGCCAGTCGAGGAGAGCTTCGCAGCGCTGTTTACCTGGCGCTTTATTAGCGATATATCGTATAAAACAGCGCTTTATGTGTGCTAAATCGAAGCTACAAAGATGCTGCGTTTCTTCTCTTTATCTCTTTTACTCTCGATCTCTATTTCTCTCTCTCTCTCTTTCTCACTCTTTTTCTTCGCGATACTTCGGGGTGGTCCAGCGAGTGTTGCTCGCGCGGAACGCGATAGTTGTTACCTTACACCTCTCCGGAACGCGCGCCCGCGCGCATGCGCCTTTCCCGATCCTCGTCCTGCCGCGCTCATACGCGCGAGCAAGAAAACGATCGAGAAACCAGGAGAGAGAGAGAGGATTCGCGCGATATTATACGCACCACCAATACGCATCAACTTGGCATCGCGCCATCGTAAATACCATCGCAAAGACATAGGGGCTCGTTATTATGATGCTAATGAGGAGCCACGCGAATTCTCGCACTGACCCCCCCTGTGTCCCAGAGATTCACGAGAGACACCATCATCCCGCCAGCGACACCAGCTTCAGATTCTTCACTGTAAAACTATTGACCGACTCGATCAACTTTGCAATTCGCTCTTTCGCTTATCTTATTTTGTATAAATTTTCATCATTTTTGTCAACGATGCGGATTTATAGAGTTCGAAAAATACTTTTCTCCGTTACTTTATTAAGCGAATTATTATTTTTATAAACAAATAAAGTTTAATCGATCGTTGCTTACGAGCGTGGAATTGAAAACTGACGGAATTTCTCGTGGCGTCAATTGTTCCCAGGTTGATGCTGCGGATAACCTTTTTCCTTCTCTCTCACTGTCTCTCCCGTTCTAGCTGCCTTTTCTCTCGTAAAATCAGTCGCATCTTCTCGCTTCCTCGCTCATTTCTACTGCTCCGATGCTCTTCGTACCTAATTTCTCGACTTGATGATAAAATCAACGGTTTTCAAAAAATGTTCAAACTTCGAAGTCGTGAGATTTTTTCAAAATAAAAACGTTGCTCGAGCAAATACGTGGAAGCCTCATTTCGCGTCAAAAGATTCTCTCCGGGTGAGAGAGACCAGAGAGAAAAAGATTGAATGAACAAAAGTGGCAAGAATTCGAAAAGCAGGACGGATATATTCGCGAGAAGGAGAGACAGAAAGAGAGCGAGAGATTTGGCGAATCGATCGTCACGATTCGTTACCTTCGCAGCGTTCGAAGTAATTCGACACCGAAGAGAGTGTATATTCGACACCGGATACCACAGGTGGATTAAGCGAACGGGTGAGCGAGGAAGAGAGAGAATGTACGAAAAAGAGTTCGAGAGAGAGAGAAAGAAACAGAAAGAGAGCTCGCGCCTGCAAAAATCTCGCGCGATATTACAAAAATTCTCCTCTCTTTTATGCTGTGGCCGCGCCTGATTCTTGTTCCAGGGTAAAAGAGGCATGAGAGAGAGAGAGAAAAAAAAAGAAGATCGTAAAAAAAGAGGTGCAAGGAAAAATTACGGCGAATATCACACCAGGAAAAATCATTCAGGCAGAATGTAATTCAAACGGCGAATGAAAAAAAAAAAAACACAAAAAAATTTATTCCCGAAACATTGCAGGAAAGCATAGAACTAAAAAAGTACAGTAAAAAAGAGAAAATGTTTTTTAGAACATTAACATTCTTAAAAACTTCGGAACTTTATTTTATTTCGAATCTTAAATTCGTTTTTTAATCACTCCGCGGCTCTCGGACTCAAAAGTATTAAAAAAATGACGCTCCGAAACGCAATTGTGGGTGCTTCTGTACGAGAATAGATTTTCAGCTTATCCTGACTTTTCACACGATTATATTTTCATTATTTAGAAAGAACATTATTTCAAGGCTTTGTTTCTCACCAAAATGGCGGTCAGTCCATATTCCATAGACGCACATAAACGTGAATGTATACTTTTGGTATTAATTAACGAGATTTCGAGGTCTCTGTGACGTCAGGCTCGGAGCGCACGCGCCCCTTTTGCCTTTGCGTTCGCCGTCTCTTTCTTCTAGTCTCGCTGGCACTCTCACCAACTTCACCTCTTACACCCTCGCGCTGGGCTAATTACGCCCTGATTTATGCTCGCGATAACGGCCAACCACCCTTCCCGACAACGAGCAAAGCCAACCCCGTAGCCCTGAATTTTTTTTTCCCCACTCGTACACACAGCAATGGACACGTATACATTTGAGACCAAGATTTTCGACAAAAAATACAACAAAATTTGTATAATAAGCTGGAAGAAAAATACGAATGAAATTCTCTTCACAAAAAATGCAGAAATTTTCATTCGTTTCGTTTGAAATTTTGAAGAAAACTCGAGCATTATCCATTCATTTGTTTTCTCCTTCTCTCTCTCTCTCTCTCTCGCGTACACTCCAAAATAAATTATCGTAGTCTCAGGCATTTGCAGTAAATCAAACGTGTAGCAGAGGAGAGAGAAAGAGAGAGAGAACAAAGTGCTTGAAAAGGCCGCAACGAGGAGCGCTCGGCTCGATATTTAATTACGTTTATTTCCGCGGACGGTGTCTTCTCCCTTCCGAAACTCTCGGCGCTTGAGCTCGTTTCTTTAATCTCGTGCGTTTTATTATCATTGTTGTTATTATTATTATTATCATTATCGTAGTCCCATTTGTATCTCGATAATTAGCGGAGCTTTCATTACTTAAGCGTATCTCATTACAAGCGGTCACGTTCAGTAATAACGGCTATTAATCATCGTTAATAACATTTAATTGAATGAACTCTTTGCCGGAATATTACTACAGGTATTCGAAGAACTCAACAGATGCCTGCAACTTTTCTCTCTCATTCAGTCCGCACACATGATCGTTTGAATGAAGAAATAACAATAACAACAACAAAAAGAAAAACCCGTTAGAAGGCTCCCCGATCAGCTCCGTTTTTGTATTAACATTCGATCGGTTCACGTTGTTCAAAACTTTTGAAAACTTTTTCCAAGATTCTAGACCTCCTCGATGAGGCCACGCGGTTGATGCGGTGAAAAAAAAATTGAAACTCGAATTCGGCTTCGCTCGGGACCGTAATCGCGCGGGGATAATACACGCGGGCCAGAGTGCAGTCTGCGCGAACGACCCCCATGATTCGCCGCTCTTTTCTTTCTTCCTCCACTCCGCCTCCTGGCTTCCCCCTAACTATCCATACGTGTGGTTAATAAAGCCATGATATAGTTTATAACCACTCGTAAATAACAATTAGCGCAAGAGCGCTGTAAAAATGGCGCTCACGTGGATTATTTATCGTCCTGGAGAAGCGTCGCACACTCGCGCGGGCGCGCGTTCCTGGCCATACATATTCATATACATATATGAATTTATATGCACGTACGTCCATATTTCGCTAGTGTATTAATGCTGTGTGCGTTATGTGTGATGCACTAACAAACTAACTGCGAGATTAATAGCTCGGGACGGGCGGTGGGTAAACTTGTGAAGTAATGATTACAACCCCGTTGCCCCCCTCCCCCCTGGGGCCCACCGCCCCGTTCCCTCCCTTCTGTCGTCTTCGTTCGAGCGATGTGACTTCATTTGCACCCGGGAGACCTCGGCGATCCTCTCACTCTTCGCGAGTCCTCGCAAAATAAAACAGACTCGAATGAGAGTCTCTCGAAACAAGACAAAATCACGCTCTCTCTCTCTCTCTCTCTCTCTCTTCGCGAAGAAGATTGGCCTCGTGCTTTTTTCTTTATCTTCATTGTCATTCTTCTCGAAATCGTTTATCCGGTTTGTTATTAAGATATAAACGAGCCGATCCGGTAAAGAAAAAGCTGGGGAAAATTGCTTCGCGATGGAAAACACGTTATCGAGCCGATTTAATAACGAAGAAAAAAAAAAAACTAAAAACTCACGTTGCTTACCCCAGGAATATGCAGAAATAATTTATACGTGCTTGGGATATACACCGAACACGCTCATAACTACAACTCCTTCCGTATTTTGTCAAGCTCGTTTGCTTCAACGAAAAGGAAGAGGGAGAGAGAGAGAGACAGAGAGCCTGTTCCAGGCTCTTTCGGCCTGACTGAAAAATTACGACGATACATTCTAGTTAGATGCGAATGGAAACAGAGAGCTACGCAGAGATATTCAACGGCCCTAAGAAAATAAGCGAAGGCCAAGAGAGAAACCTCCACTCGAGAAAAACGATGATTAGCTTCCGCGAAGAAGGTAAAAAATAAAACCGATCAACGTCCAAGTTATACACTCAGATATTCTCTTGCTCCCCGACATCTTTTCTTACCATAAAAAAATTAATCTCGGCATCCAACTGTACTGGATTCTCGATCAAGATACTTTCGAGTATTATTTTTTCCCGTTTCTGTCGAAATGGAGTTGCATGATTAGTGAATAAAACTAGTTGCTTGCTCACTGTCAATCCAGAGCTTGATTTGATTTCTTCCATTCATTTTTCCTTTTTTTCCAACTACAAATGTAGCTGCGTTTAAATTAAAAACAAAAATATACTTGGAGAGCTGTTGGGGCCTTGGACGGTGCTCACGACCCTTGGAGGTACGACACTGTCGCCCGTTACATCCGCCTCTTTGTTGGACAACTGTGATCGGAGCAATATGATCTTCAGCGTGGATTGGAAGGCGAGACCAACTCGCATGTACTTTTATGTACACATGTAAGCGTGTACACCGAGCTTTAATACATGGCCAAAGCATCGCGCACGTGTAAATACATATATATAGCAAGTTCGGTGGTATATGCCACGTCCTCGAGCGACGTACCGAGCTGGCTCCTGATTTTATCGAATTTAATTAGCGGATGAAGCTCGCCCGGCCCCGCGATGGCGGCCGCGAGCGCGAGCAGACTCGCCATGGGGGCAACGGCAAATTCTACCTACTAGCGTGGGCTCTTCTTCAATATGCGTAAAAATTGTTCGTCATTTTCATTCAATATTTTCATTAAATATCCATCAAGTAACCGAACAATTCGATTCGAAAAAAATGAGCAGAAATCTCTTTGGAATCGTCCATTGGATCCTTCCAATCGTTTCCTTCAATTAAAATTCTCAGCCTTTGCAACTCACACGGCGATGATCGAACTTGGCCCACAGCTCAGTGGATGTTGGACTTTCAGATAATTCTATTTGGCTCTAATAGGAGAATAATTTTCCGAAGTTATGCGATTAACGAGAAACATTTGACAGAATTTCCACAGCGATTAACGTCAGAATCTGCCTATGTTTTGAGAAGTGAACAGCGATAAGAATTCGAGCGAAAATTCTGAAAGATTAAGTGTTTATGTACTCGAAATATATATCGTGGACTCTCAAAGTTGGCCACTTTGCATTTTCAGCGAGGAAGTATCAGCATTTGGCTGAGCTAGCGAAAGAGAAAACGAGAGAAAGAGATAAAGCGAGTAAGCTGACGGCACATTTTATTAGTGTAGCTAGTTACACAGTGAGGGAAAGTCAACAGGAGTAATGTACTTTGCTTGTACCTTGCTCACTCGAGCCAAAATCCTTGGGAGCTTTGTGCACGTACGATTTCGCAACTTTTACCACCCCGCCCTCTTCAGTCTCATTTTGCCTCTTACCGCCACTTTTCGACCGAACAAACGAACCCTTTAAAGTCGTTTGGCTTTTGGCATCGAGCACGGATACTCCCTTCCTCCTCTCCCCCCCCCCCCCCCCCTCCTGCACGACAGAGAGTACAACTCAACTATGGCATATCGTTAAAACTATTTTCAACCTCTTCTTCATCCAAGACTACGATCTTAAATCCACGAAAGAGCTCCTTTGATAATCTTTACCGAATTCTACAAACACGCACCACTTTTGGCATCAGATATGAGTACCGAAATCACTCGCATCTTTCCATCTCGCACGTGCCTTTCTCTTGTTCAGTTCAATTCCCATATTCCAATGAATGTACAGACTGAGCACTCTCAGGAGTGGGGACTACTTGTAACGCCGAAAAAAACGCCTTTTTCGGGATTTTTTTTCTTCAAACAAGTTATTATGTTCAGTTAAAAATGTTTTTCCATATGAATAATCAATATTTCTAGTAGGTACAGTAAAATTTTCATTGAAAAATAATGATAAATAAGCGAGATACATGTCAGTCTGCGAGGGATCCATAAAAAAGATGTTTCGCGGTGATCACCGCTGCTCATCACTGGATCATCTGCAACCAAAAAAATTAACGGGGATCACTAGTAAATCACGTTGACCCCGGGCCCTGGGAAATTGATGAAAATTTCGAATTTTTACAAAATGGCGGATGTTCAAAGTCAAAGTCTTTCTGCTTTTGACTACTCGAGGCGACTGTGTGCCCAAATTTGTTTGCCTTCATAAATAATGCTGCGATTTGTCTAAAATTTTCAGAAAATGCTTTTGAAATGCTGTACTTTGAGGAAAGCAAAAAAAACGATTTTTTTGAAAATGCTGACTAGCCCCATCCCTTAAATATAGAAAAAATGAAACTTTTGTCGAGGTGGAGCCGAAAACTGAAATTTTTAGTTCCACTTCCTCCGATGCTCGGATAATTGGATATTCGGACGAGCAGGAAATGAAGAGGAGCTCGCCACACTCTCGATCGACTGTCCCAAGGTATAAGCTCGAAAGTACATAGACGTAAGATGGCTTTGCGCTTTGGGTATGCTGATCAAACCCGCTAAAACACTGAGAGTATAGGTCTGCGAGGACGAAACGTCGAGGAGAAGATTGCGCACGACGACGACGACCACCGAGATAGCGGGGCTAATGGAAGCGCAGATTAATCTTGCAAATTTAATGCCCACGGGCTTTAACGACACGCTCGTATGTCTCGAGCGAGTTCTAGCGCCTCTCGAGGACTCTGTGAGAGTAACACTGACCGTTTCTACTGAGCTGCGGATTCTTCGGTAAAATTTTTCAGGCTAATTCTAGTAGAAATAGCGACCAATCGATTTTAGTACGAACCGAAGTCATTTCCTCGCGAGCAATTTGTAATTATCGTGAGAGTCAGTGACGTCAGGTGATTTACGAAAAAATAATGATGAACCGTGATGTCCTCGGAGGCCTCACCTCAAATCCTTTCGTAAGAACGAAAAAAAAAAAAAAAAAAATCATAATTGGATTACGCGACTAACTCATTAGGCAAATAGCGAGATACAAAAACCACGAAATAACGAAGGAGATACGAGTGGGCGGTGGAATGTTTAGAATCGAGCGAATAAAAATGATGAATTATACGATGTCGTGCCACTTCAGAAGAGTGAAGAGTCATGAGCTCGTGCTTCTTCTGTTCCTACCTATCTGTAAATAATAATGCAAAAAAAAACATGCATTAAAAGTATCTCATCAGTAATTTTTCTAAGCATCACCCAAGTCGAAGTAATTTAAAAACGCAAACGCGAGTCCGTCCGCAATCAATTTTATTACGATCACAAATTTGCACTCAAAACTTTGCGGTCAAGAGAAAAAAAGAAAGAAATGAAGAGAAATAAATAAAGCGCAAGTTCAGTTTCTCCACACCGTGCCGAGATGAATAAGATTAATGGAAGCCTTTATTAGCGATTCACAGCTGCCCCGAGAAGCTTATTTCTTCGTATATTACATCGATTGATCGATCTTGATTGGGTGCGGATAGCGTTAAATCTATCAGTCTTGTCTGGATCATCGATGTCGAGTTCTGCTTCATATGCGATATGTACTTTTCACTCGGATTCCACATGCATACACGTATACATTGAAGCATCTGATCGAATGGGAGAGTCAAGAGAAAGGCGTATGCCTAATGGCTTTCCTCGGTGAATCATTACGGTTGAGCCCTTTTGTATGGTATCGATATTCGTAGTCGTGGTATGCGGATAACGGCTCGAGGAAGAACGTTTCATGCAAATACAAGATTGCGGTGTGTTGCAGAGCCGGGAATCGAGAGAAAGAGAAGAAAGAAACGAGCGAGAGAGTGAGAAAAGCTCTGGTACTCTCTGTGCTTCGGGGCTAATATACGGGCACGAGTCTAGGGCTCGTGCCATGCTGAATTTTCTTTTCTGTTCCGCTACTCTGCACTGTCGTACATATATATATACATAGCTTTTGTACCCTCTACGTTTTGCTAGTAATCTTGGTATGCGCGAGATACGACGCATACAAATGCAGACATCCATCATCATCAGGCCAGCACGTGGCGGCCTCCCTCACTGTACTACAATACCAATCCTTTTCATTGCCAGCCCAGAGCCCAGAACACGACCACAAAACTAACCTTTCTTTCTCTACTCCTATTTCTTCGCGTCCTTATTCGTCTTTTTTTCTTCTTCAACGTCGTACCGAGATATTTCGCCCCGTCGCTATTTCTTACTGCAACTCTCCTGATTAACTCACTTGAACGTGATGCGTCGTTGGGGGAAAAAAAGATCGTAAGAAATCAGGACGACTTCGGAATCCTGAAAAATCTCACGATCTAATCGCAACTTGGAACTTCTTTACAATATTTTCATTTTTGAATAAGGATTTAGTGTTTTTCGAGGGGATCATCATTCGTTTTGAATGATTAAAATATGAATTGTCCGGTCGGCAGTTGATATAAAAATGAATTGGTCGTTTTTCCATTAACTCAAACGTCAATCGCATCGGAGTCGCGCCCCTCTTTTACTTTTGTCGTTTATTTAGACATCGCGCCCGTGTGCAAATAATGACTGTGCGAAGACAGAGCGTGTGGCCCCGGAGGCGCCTCCTGCTTTACCCTAATATTCTTCCCGTCACGTAACTCCAACAAGAATGACTTGCATCTTTTTTGTGCTCCTTTTTTTTGTTATCTCTTTTTCGAGACCCCGCGCTAAAGCCTCTAAAAAGGCGCGCATGCTTCTTTCTCTTTTTCTTTTCTTTGAACGCGGTCATCGCCGCGCAAAGAGAACTCTTGAGAGCGATCACCTTTGGTGCTCGGCACTCTTGATTGAATTGTCAAATAAATGATTATCTCACGTGATTATGTACCAGCCCCAGGAGAGAGAGATAATAAAAACAGAGAAAAAGCGAGTTAGCGATTAAGAGAGCAAACGAAAAAAATGTGGGAGGGATGATCGAACGATGATTAATATGTTCGTTCTTTCGTCGATCATCCTGTTAACGCGTTATTAAGCTTTTCAACCCAGGAAATAAACTAAAAGGACAATATTAGCAGACTTTAATAATTGATTTGTGTCTATACGTAGAACTTCGATTAACTCCATTTTTGTAACGTTACAACGTAACTTTGTCACGCGATCAGCGATGAGGAATCAAAACCAAAATTCGATCCGAATATTCAATTCTGATCATTTATCACCTCAATCAAATTCTTTTGAATACTGACAACGCTATGCTTTTAGAATTAATAAAAAATTGAATTTTGACCAGCGCTGACGAGATGAATTTTGTGGACCTGAGAAGGATCGTTTTTGACATTTGCCCGTTTAGTCGCTTCTCGAGCTGTGGTTTGATCGCCTGAAATACGAAGATCTTTCTTCTCAACAGGTCACTGATATGGAAAACAAAGTTATTCAACGTTAGAAGATTTTGTATGATTGAAGTCATAGCTCGAAGCAGCTCAATTTATTGAAGATCTCGATAAAAAATTTGTGCGACAGATTGGCCTCCTGATAGATAAATCAAACGCTTTTATTTGAAGAACCAAAAAAAATATGAAATTATCAAAAATCAGGTGCCAAAAGTCCGATCGAAAAGCTTTTCCAAAGCAGTTGTAAAAAAATCAATTGGATGTCTGTGTCAGGCGACGAGAAAGATTTCAAAAGAAAGTGTCTCTGCTTCGTACGTTTCTTGGCTCAACACAAACGGTTTAAATGTGAGTCACAAGCGAGACGAGAGTTGTTCAGATGCATGATTACGTGTTACGGACGTAGAGGCAGAGAGACGTGTGTTCAAAGTGCTCTCGTATATATCGGGAAAGAGAAATGAAGATAAAAAGGGAAGAAATAAGAAAGAGCGTCTTTTAATGCGACCAGCTTATTATTTAGTGTGGCAGGAGCGTTGGTCCCGTATGGTCTAATTACGGTCTTGCATATAAAACAGGAGGGCGGCAGGTGTTAGCCCCATGTCTCTCCTCATTCACCGCGTATACTTTTCAAACAGATCGGCCAACGTTCATCGACCGAACTTTGTTCCCATATAGAAATATGCACATTCTTATGCACAAATATATACGTATATCTGTATTTTATATGTACACTGATGGTGGGAGAGGGGGGGGGGGGGGGGGGGGAGAGAGGAAATGTCGCTCAAATTTCCTCGCTCCTTCTAGATAAACTGTACACACATCCTTAAAAAAGAGAATTCTTTCTGTGCTGGTACTCGTGAATAACATCGTATTAACGGCAGCGGCTTATGCAGGCTGCGCGTAAACTCCATACTCGAACATTTCAATGCTCACTTTTTATATTTCTGATAGTTTCTTATATCTCAAATGATCCCAAGGTATCTTCGTACTTTTTATGAATATCCTTCAAGTTCTCAATTACTAATGAGCCTCCCCAGGGAATTCAGGCGACCAATGACGAGCGTATAACGAGTGGTAGAAAAATGAAAATTTATGAGTTTACGAGTCGTTCTCTTACCCACAAATGTCCCTCAAGTTTTGATGCTTCTATTAAGGCTGATACTCGACACGACTGTCTTTTTTCCTGTATATCTCGTGACGAATATCACGTAGAAACAGTTTGCTTAATTTCAATCATCCCAACCGATTATCTGCATTGTAATAAACGTCCGAATTATCTTCAATAAAGAATCGGATTTTAATTCTTCGTTTGTGAAAATTTTTTCGGCACCTCCTGTCTGTAAACCTGGCTCCGGGCCGTTTTTCACTGTCAATACACTCAAAAAATTCTGAAAAAATTCATGCTACTCTACGAAACCTTAAACTTGATATTTCAATCATAAAATTGTAGAAAAATCAATTTTTTTGTATATTTTTTGTCCAATAAATGAAGCAACTTCGAGTCTTGTCTTGACTTGGAATTAGATGATTGAATTCCTTATGGAATCTGAAGCGTTCCGCAAACTCAGAACATTTCCGATTCCATAACGAAATAAACTCAAAAATTGTACTTGTCCTAAATAATCATTGGGTTTTTTTAACGATATTGGGTTGTATATGGTCACTCGGGATAGCTTCGTTCCAAAATAGCCGTGAAAAACTGTCTATTGACTAGTACGACCCGTTCACACATCCTTAATACTTGGCGTCAAGACGCTCCCACGTCTCTGGACAATCCGTTGTTATGCATGAGTTCGATGAAGAAAAATTTTGAGTGCAACGCTTAAAAACGTTTCCAGCATCAATGTCGAGCAGCAGTAGCCTCCTGGCGGTTTTCAACACGAACGATTAGGACGCATTCAGCGCTTATGTCTCTCCCGAAGCTCACATGTACATGATACAATGTCGAGGACGTTGGTATGCAATATGAGAGAGCCAAAGGTGCATCGATGCGTGCGCAAAAGATGAGCTGTCGGAGTGTACAGTATTGTACACTTCGTGTTGCCTCGATGTAGACACATATTTATAGAGAAACATACAAATCCATATACACATATGTATCGATGTTGAACACGGCTTGGTACGTGGTTTACGGTGAGATCGTAAACGAGAGTCGCACGCGACGAGGCCTTCTTCTGTGCACGCGTGTGCCACGCGACCTCACCCGTCCATCAAGCTTTTCTAGTACGTCCGTACGCGGCTAAAATCTTCTCGCAGCGCTCGCCTATATTGGCCGACAAACATGAGCGCCACAAATCTGGCAACAGAGAAAAACAACAATAACAAACAGAGTGTGTGATACTGCTGGAGAGAAAAAGAAAGAAAAGTTATATTTGCGGCTGATTGAGAAGGGCAAACGACCCCGAAATAACGCATTCCTTTCGGATCCTTCTGTAACGACAGTCCATTTAGTGAGAAGCAATTTCCCGAAACGATGTCCCCTCGGGCGTGACTAATATACGCGTTAAACTAAGCCGGGCGTAGTTCTCAATCCTTCCGGTGTAAATGGCGTTGTAAACGGTCGTCGGAATATCTTTTCTTCGAGACAGATTAATCGTGGCAAGGAAAAAGCTCGATTAATGACGAAATTTATCCTTTCGTGATCGCGTTGACGGCCTTCGACAATTGCTGTTTTTCACTTGGCACCAAGACATCAAAATCATTCTCTTTCTTTTATCAAGAATTTAGAATTTTACGAAGTCGTAGAAAAGTTCTTTGGACATTTTTTTATCATAAGGGACCCTGTTACATTGGGAAATCTGTTTTTATCCATTTCTCTCGAACAAAGTATTCCTAAGGGCTTGAAATTTTGGCAGGTGATTTCGTTGACATTGATAACTCTATTCGATTTTTTTTTTTTATCAATATCTGTTTGTTAATTCGATTACCAGATGAACCTCCTTAATACGATCCAGAATTTCTCAGTTTTTCCATTCTCTACAGCTGTTCGGAAGCTCCTGACATTCCTTTCTGAAACAAAAATTTATAACAGGTCAATAAAGTTGGACAAACTTTTATTCAAATACTTGTAAATTTCGATACATCGAGGAACGAGAGCGAGATACAACTTTCGTACACGTCGAGGAAGCTTCTTTCTGCTGTCGATATACGAACAAACGTGTGTTCGTATGTGTGTAAGAAGTTTGAGAAAGAGAGTGTAATACAGAGGGGAAATAATGCCTGTAATCTTGGCGCGGCTACATCAAGTCGAGGGAGCAACTGGCATAAAGTGACCTTGCACTTCGTTGCAAGGCGATGCGAGCGGCACCCGCGGGTAAAACACTCTGCACGAGGACTCCACACATCCGCGTATGCGTATGTGTGTCCGTACAAGAATATACATCGTGCGTATATGAGGCATTTCACGAGAGAACTTGGCACGTCAAAACTTTAACCCCTGATTTTGTATTTTTATCGAATTTCTTTTTTTTCTGTGCGTGAATTTTTAACGTGGCAATTTTTTAGATTGATATATCGCGGTGGTCGAGTTTCCATGAGTCGGAAATAGCCGATGCTTCGACAGCAATTTCAATTTTGCAAATATTCTGTTTAGACAATTTTATTTTTGCGAAAAAATTAAATTTTTTAATATTTTTGGGCCGAATTTCACTATTTGAGTTTTCAACGATTTTTCATTTACAAAAATCGCTCTTTTTGTTTCAGTTGTGATGCACAAAGACAAGGAGGACAATTCTCATCACGACTCGCACTACAGAGCTCGGGAGTTGGCTGCACTCGCTGCTTACGATCATCACCATCTCGATGGGGAAATGTTTTTACAGGTAATATTCAAAACTACACTTTTGAATGAAAAACCATGAAATTATGCTTCTTTATATTTTTCGTGTCCATTTTGCTTTGTTTTCTTTTCGTTCGATATTTTTTCGCTCGTCTCGTTATCATTCGCGTTGGAAATGAAACGTAAACATTGAACATTCGATAATCAGCCCATGAATTATAAATTCGTAACAGAGTACAAAAAAAAAAACACGCGAGTAAAACTGAAGGCTGCAAAAAAATCGAGTCAATTTCAATAGTCGAGTCGGATAAAACGGAAGTTTTCGAGTGTAAATGCGTGCCGAATTCGTATTCATATTGAATGTAACGTGTAAAATAGTTTTTTTATGGGACAAGCGAAAGATTAATCGTGGAATACACGAGACATTGGGGAAACGAGAGAGAAAGAGAGATTCGAATGAGAAAAGGTATAGGTAAAAAAGAGAGAAGGAGAGAAAGAGGGAGAACGCATGAGCGTTAAGGGCGAACGATATCCGGTTGATGAACCAACGCGCGACTGTGAAACCCAAGTGTGGTGTGTACGCGAGAGGAGAGGTGTCTATTCCTTCGAAGGATGTGTATACATATACGTGTGAGGCCTATGCCAGAGATTAATGGTCGTGTATCATGCGATATGCTATTACGCCTATCGTTCTATAGTCGCACGTTTCAGGTGTAACATACGTCGTGGAACGTACCTATTTATGAATCGTATTCACCTATACATTTGCCTATACAGACTTGGGTAATAATGATCGAGGGTGAATCACGGTCATCCCTTATTTCACTGATTCGAAAAGTAAAAGTTAATTTCTTACTAACTTTACTAACTCGAATTGACCCGTTGCACTCAACACGAAATTCTGATTTAATATTCAAATATTTTGTTGCACGTATTCAACTACATTTTTTTGTTCAACCAACTAAATCTCTAATATTAGAACAAAGCTTCTTTATACCAGAACGAAACTTTGTTAATTTCCTTTTCATTGCGAACAATTTTTTTGTCAATTTTATCACTACTTTTGGGATTTTTATTCTACAAACAATTTTCAAGTTTCGAATAACTCTGACTGAGAATCTTAACTTCGAATTCGTTCGTATTGTTCAGCCGGATTTTTGATTTGCAAAAAATATGAAAGAAACGAATCGAAATTTTAAGTTCGTGCAACAAATCGGTTCGAAGAATCATTTTCCTCTTGTTACCGAATGAGATGTGTACGAATTCGGTGTCAAGCGATCTCGACGTTGGCCCCGTTGAGTTCTCACGTAAACGTAAATGCCAGACGTAAATCGCAAAGTCTCTCGACACAGTAACACATGCGATCGAAAGATCGTTATCGCGGACGCTGAAACGGAAAGAAACTGCGAAGAAAACTCGCGCACGCCGCCTCATCTATAACAACCTCCGGTTATTAATTGTCGACTCTCGTTAATTACGTAACGTTCTCGTCGACTCGGCTTGATCCGCATATGCCCCGAGCCGATTCACGTATCATCGCGATGTCTCATTGATGAAGACTCCAAATGAGCCAACGACATCGTAGATGGGCACGAGCGTCTCATTTCTCTCGACTCTTTCTTTTTTTTTTTTCTTCATTCAAACTAAACGGTTGTCATAAAAATTGATTCGAACTCGATAATTACTGTCGTCTGACTCATTCGCAGTTGTGCAATCAGGAAAAATCGAAATTTCGATCAAACTTGCGAAAAATTTGTTGCAAATTCTCATTTCTTTATCGACTACGATAATGAGCAGCCTCGGGCGAGTTTTATACTTGGATGGGTGACCGCTTAGCCATGCACGGAGTGGCGCACCAACCGCTTAGGGGAAAGCCCACTTTTTCTGAGTTTCTGATGTCCCCAAAGAGCTGAAATTAAATCAGTTCATTCTGGTAAATAAAGTTATTGAGATTTTTGACTGAATGGAACGATGAGTAATGAAAATTTGAGAAAATGAATAAAACAACGATATGAAAAAGTAATAAAACATGATTTTTCAGTCTCGTCCATCCCTGCGATGTTTCTCGTCGTTGCTTGTCACGAAGGAAATTTATTTTCGGGCTTCATGAACTTTATGAGGATCGGTGTAGCAGGAATCTTACCGGGTGTTGCGTGGGAGAAAAGAGAGAGAAAGACAGAAAAGTTCATGGGAAAGAAGAAAGGAGAAAAAAAAGAAATTTGATTAAGAAAAAAGAGAAAGATTGGAGAGAGAATAAAAAAGAGAGAGGGAGAGAGAGAAAGAGTGCTCCGGAAAAGAAAAGCAAGAGAAGGCAGGGCATTCGGGGAACGCGAATTATTTATACCGAGAATCGAACCGCGAGAGCCGAACTCCGACCGTGCCTTGATTTCCATAAATCAATAAGCTCGGCCTGCGAGCAGGGTACGTACATTGAGCCCTTTCCCTCCACCTACACTCTCTCTCTCTCTCTCTCTTTCTCTGCGGCGCTCTTTTAGCCGTGCTCTTTCGGCGCTCGGTCGTTACCGATCTTCCTCTTCAACCCTCCCTCCCCCCCCCCCCCCCTCTTCACTCCTCTCTTCCTTTTCCTTCTCTTTCTCTCTTTCACGACTTGTGATGGATCGTACCTCATATGCATTTTCCTTACAAATTGCCAACACGGTCCGCGAAATTACGGCCTCACCCCATCGACTTATCGTCACCAGGAGAAAGCCCCAACCGAATTATTACTATTATTCACTTTTTTCAGTCCTCTAACCTCACATTTCGAAATTCATATCAATTTTTTTTTCTTAATTTAAACACTCGAACTGAACGTTCAGGAGTCGATCGATATTTTTATCGAATTAACCCTTAGCGGCCACACCTCAGCCAGGCCACATAGCGGTCACATGGGGCCTGGGGTAACTAGTCACCCCGTGTGGCCGTTAAGGGTTAAGGAAATTCTTCCGGTACCGAGAGCAAGTGGAAACAAAAAATTGTCACGACCAGTGTACTCGGCTGAGTATGTTCATTTATTCCGAATCTCATAAGTATCGAATGGATTTTACGAAGTCGTTAAAAAGTTTTTTGGTTATTTTTTTTAGCGTTGATAGAAGTTTCGTTCGAAACTGTTTGTCAATGCTTGCGCGAATGTCATGTTTGCAGATGGAAAAGCCACAGAAACGCATAAGGGTACGTGTCAAATTGGGAAATCTGTTTTTGTTAAATTCTCTCGAACAAAGTATTCTGAGGGCTTGAAATTTTGACAGAGGATTTCGTTGATATTGATAACTGTATTCAATTTGTTTGAATCAATATCCGTTTGGCAATTCACTTCAGTTTTATCTTGCTAAATAATCTTGCTAAATAATCGTTTCTCTTCGAGCCTGGATCCACGGTAAACATGCATTGTTCCAAAATTCTTTGATCATGATATTATCATCTTCGTGAATATTTTGTTTTTACTTTCAAGAAACTTTCTCCCTCCCTCTTTTCTCTCTTCTTCCTGTCTTAGTTCGCTAACCTTGGTCGTGTAGACTAATTTAGTTTGCGTATGAAATAAATTTGGTGGGCGTGGTGTTTGGTAATGTAAGCACGATTCTTAAATTAAAACAATCGCAAGGTAACACCGAACAGCCAAAAAGTGTACACACCAAAGAACTTTTCGTTTTGTTTTCGGGGTGTTTTCACGAGCAAAAGTCAAGAAAGAGAAGAGATTCCGTGAGTCGAGCAATTTAGATAGGAAATTCGCCAAGTACAGAGAGGGAGGGTGAGCTGAATCGAGGAGAGGGATGGGGGTGGGGGTGGGCCTAGGACCGATCGGACCTGGGAAGAGAACCGTGAGTGAATTCAGAAAACTGAACCATCGCAAGGCACACACCCATAAACCGTGAGAATTTCATGTTTGTATGTGTCTTGCTGTGAAGTGTGCTGCTCTCGTGCAGCTCTGCTTCGAAGGTCTTACTTGTTGCTGATGTGGCTTGCATGTCTACTCTCGCAAACGCCGCGACTCTATCTCGAGATCCGCGGGGGTGTGTGCCTTTTCCTTCGGCCACTTGAGCAGGCCAGCAGAAAATCGACAAATTCCTCAGGCGAATCAACCGAACGAAGCCATGAAAAAGCCCTGGCTATATATACTTCAGACTTTCCACTTAACGCGTACCACTTTCGTTCCAAAATTTCTTAGGCCAGTAACGCTTCGAAAGCGATATTTCAACGTGGACAAATTTTTCAACAATTTTATCGACTTTTTTTCAATCTTTAAACGTCAACGACGAAGATCAATGGATTTCGATCCTTTCACTTTCGAAGCAAATATAAAGGAACGTCTGACAGAGCAACAGAAAACAGGAGCAGTATAAAAAGAATGAAAAAAACGTTTGGTTCAGCTAAAATTCTAAATGGTTTCACAGACCCCAGGGATCCAGGAATTCACCATGTTTCAAGACACACCATTTCACGAGAGTTGACACTCAGCGAACAAATCACACATTCTTGATGATTAACGAAACACGAAATAAGAGTTTTTCAAACGTTTTATTCTCCCATAAATACACAAGAGAATCAAGCAATTTTCTTATCAAGGGGAATGGGGGATCGAGCTAATTTTTTATACAGCTCGTGAGTTTTATTCGTGTATCTAGAATGGGAACCCTGCTATAGTCTATGAACAACATGGGCCTGTCCTTCCCTCAAAGCCCCTGAGGCTTGGTTCACGTTCGTACAAAAGAAGAGAGAGAGAGGGAGAGGGAGAAAGAGAGTGGATCAGGGATGATACGGGGTTAGGTTGGTTAACGGACTCGCCTTGGTCTGCCTTCGCTCCTCCGTGCCTTTAGTTTTGCTTCCTTTACCCGTCACTTGGTTGGTTCTTGGTGTGTTCTCCGTTGGTAGTGGTTGCTGCTTCTGCTTGTGCTGCTGGCACCACTAGTCCTTCCCGTATTGATCGCACCCGGTCGTCCGGCTCCTTTCCTACCTCGTCGTAGATACGTATAACCTACCGAGACTATTACGACCCTCCACCCTCTTTTATACTTATACAACACTGAGCTAAACTCCTATAACCTCATACGACAATAAGCTTTCGTCTGCCTATCCGGACGAAACTCTATTTTGTGGCTTCAATCCGTAAATTATCACAACCTCATTCAATTGTCCTTGAAGTGTCGATCGAACAAAGACGGCCAAAAACCTCATTCGTCCGCTTCATACCCAGACAAGAAAGCTTCATTTTCAGCGTTGATAGTTTGTAAGTTATGCAATGTGTTCGTGAAAAATTGGGCATGTTTATTCTAATTTGGGCAAATTTAGGTAAATTTCAAAATATTCGAGTCGATTTAAGCAAATTTAGGTAAATTTCGGCAAATTCAGGTAAATTTCGAAATATTCGAGTCAATTTAAGCAAATTCAAGTAGATTTGAAGAAATTCGAGTAAATTTAGAGGAATTCAAGTAAATTTTGGCAAATTTATCCAAATTTGAGCAAGTTCAGGTAAATTTGAGCAAGTTCAAGTATATTTGGGCAAATTCAAGTAGATTTAGGCAAATTCAAGTAAATTTGGGCAAATTCAGGTGAATTTGGGCAAATTCAGGCGAATTTGGGCAAATTCAGGCGAATTTGGGCAAATTCAGGTGAATTTGGGCAAATTCAGGTGAATTTGGGCAAATTCAGGTGAATTTGGGCAAATTCGAGTGAATTTGGGCAAATTCGAGTAAATTTGGACAAGTTCGGGTAATTTTGGGTAAATTTGGACAATTTCAGAAAAATTTGGGACAATTGGGGCAAAATTAGGCAATTTTGGGCTAATTTGAGCAAACATATGAAATGTTCAATATTAATACGTGAAACGTCTGCTATATAGAAGAATGAATGAAAAAAAGTCGTGACTAAACGATCGCCTCCTGGACTCAAGGTTTTGTTTATGAAGTGAACTTTCGAGTCACTTTGTCCGCTGATTATTTCGAATGAATTTAAAGCCAGTTAAGGATAACCGGCAAGATAAAGAGTAATGCTTGAAATTTTCTGGCTTATTGAAGTGGAGATGGGATCTGAATGTATGACAGTGCGATATCTCGATCGTGCGAGATCGGGTGAGCCCTGTGAGCTGATAAATCTAATTAGGCATGCGTGCACATTCGAGAAGCATTCACCGAGTCGTTAATTGAACAAACGCGGGCTCCAGGAGTAATCGAAACGAGCGGTAACTCGTTGAGAAAGATACACGAAAGGTTATTTTTCTCAGTGACGGTAAAAGCGTTGACGTTTAAAAAAATGCGGTGTCAAGTTTTGACGCTTATATTCATACGTGCACGATAGTCTCTGTATCAAAAAAAAAATCGTTATCGGCCGGCAACACGCATGAGCAGCCTCGTACCACGATTATATATCGGCACGACCTTTTAGCCAAGAAGACGACGCAACCGGGGGAAAAAAAAATTAAAAAAAAACAACGGCAGGTGAAGCTGTCACAACGGATGCACCACGCACCCTATCAGCGAACATGCAAACGTATTTAGCAAATTTTGCTATAACAGAGAATTAGCGCATTAGTTTCCCACTTTGAGCGTGGAATTGTGTCAAAAATTCTTTGTTTATCGAAACTTTAGCACAGTTATTTAAAGGTTATCGAATCGAATCATTTTGTTCGTCAAGAAAAAACTAGTTTGAATGTCAATAAACGTCAATTAAAAAATTAAGTTGAACGATTAACGTTGATCTCGTCAGCTTTTCATGATAAATTTTCGACCAATTAATTTCTTGGACAGAAAAACGAATAAATAAACGTAACGAGTCTCCCACCTGCGAGTCTCAACGCCCGAACGCTCCTCTAGATATTCGTCTTCCAGTAAAGATCCGTTTAATGAAGCAAAAGACGAAAGAAGAATGACGAAATGAAGGAAAGAAAAAGTAAAGAAAAAAAAAAACGTGTGCTGATCAAAAAGCTTCGCGTGCCAATCCGTCTGATCGTCGGAGCAATCGTTGGGCGCGATAAGTCTTCGCGTAAGTCCACGCGTACTACGAGACGAGCAAACGATGTGTCATGCGATGTGCCAGAGAGCGTGCAAGACGAAAGCTCTCGCTTTCACTCTTCACTTTATCTTTTCTGCTTCTTCGTCCCTTTTAGTTTCTCGTACGCAATAAGAAAAAAAAAAAGGTGTCACTGACATTTGTCAGGTTTTTAAGATTGTCACGTGGATAAAAGGGTTTCCAATGAGAAACGATCGAACGAATGGGCATTGAGAAACATATTTGTGTAAAGACACCGATGTCTCCGCGAAAACGATAAAGATTTTTAAGCAACTTTGCCACTCATTAAAAGTACATTCGTCGTGAATCGCAAATTATTATTTTATCTCACAAGTTTTTACTTTCTCGTAACCGTGAAAAAAAAAAAAAAAAAAAAACTGCAGCACCGCGAGCAATGGACTCGGCGGAATCGGCCATTTTTTTCTGTCATCGAGTACGAAATAGGGGAGAAACGCGATCATGCCTACTGTCTCCTCATCTCACAAGAGCGCAGTGCGAACGCAATTGAGCATCGGGGGATCAGAGCGCAGCCAACGGGAATGATGAGAAAGCTGTAACGATGTACACAGAGAGGAGGGTTTCGGTGGCTCTCGCGCGGGCGCGCGCGCATCCCCTATCAAAAGCGCCTTCCTCTCGGCGATTTTTCTAACTTCTCGTTAACCAATCCCTGCCCAGCATCCGTACGCATGCGCTTTCTACGAGTCGCGAGAGATTGAACGGAACAGAGTATAAAAAAAGAGGGAACAAAAAAAATGAAGGGATGTGGGTTAAAATTTGCTGCTGAGAAACAGTCTTTCGAACTGTTGAAAAATATTCGAGAATTCCTACTTTTATTTTTACGTTCCTCACACTTTTTCGGCCATTTTTCTCACCTGTCAAACTCGTACCTCGATCCCCTTCGATCTGACTCATAAAAAAACGACGCGAGTCTCTACACGAGGAAGAATGACGCAGCTATCGAAATAGTGTGGTCGATTTGACGGCGTTTCTCGCAATATTTCAAAGCAATAAAAAAAAGAACGAAGCTCTCAATAAAAATGAACGTATATTAAGCAGTATTTTCGGGTGTGTTGACTCGGGGAGGGGGGGGGGGGGGTAAGCTCGTGCGGCCTGGTACGCGAAACTACGAGAGTAATAAAACAAAACAATATACATTTAGGTTTGTTCGAGGGAGATGTATTTTGAAGAAGAGAACGAGAGGGTGAAACGAGAATTCGAGGCTCCGGTTGCCCCGTATATACGAGCTTATTGTAGCCGTCGCGGTAAGAGAAACTATTTTACGTCCGCCATCGGGTTTCGAAGGCTGTTAAAACTAGAACGGATATTTTCGGGTACTTTTGCCTCGGAACTCTCTCGTTCATCTACGATCTCCTCGGGTTCCACAAATCTCGCGTAAACGTACCAACACACAGATAACGGACACCGCTCGTTTCGCGGCTGCTGATGATGAGAGAATTGAGAGGCGAAAGTGCCAGAAACCGAAAACGTGTTTTAGGTTAAACGGGTTAAATATCGTACGAGTCCATTTCGAAACAATGAGGACGACGAGAAACATTCGACCGTATCGGTACTCGCGATAAATGAGAAAACTTTTAACCGCAAAATCGTTTTCCGGCCGAACGAGAGAAAGAGAGAGAAAGAGCAAACGTACTATCGTGTGAAAAAATTAACAAAACTAACCTGAAAACATTTTTCATAAAAAACAAAAAAAAAAATCTTCTAAAATCACGTACAAAGAACCCGGGAAATTAGACATCGATTACGTAATCGTAGAATATAATTCTTGCTTTCGAACGATTCGATCGTTTTTGTTTCTTTTTTTTTTTAACACTGAAAAATAATAATCAATCATGACAATGTCATAAAATCGCATCCCTGTTACGTGTTTTTGTATACGCACATTATATTGCACACGTACGGTATATTTCTATCCGAGGTAATTCGATAACACTCCGTCGTTGAACAAGTTATCCGATGTCACGCAATCTTGTTGTTTTGTGTGTGTTACAGGCACTGAACGGGTTCCTATTAATACTGACCTGCGACGGGGAGGTTTTCTTCGCTACCCACAGTATAGAGAGCTACCTTGGCTTCCATCAGGTGAGTTTTATACTCAACAATCAATTTATCTAGATAAGCAAACAGCCATTGTAGAAAATTCACCTCTTATGTTCACTGAATATGAAAGAAATCTCAATTTGTTAAGAAAATGAATAAAAGCGACTGAACGTAACTTGATCGAATTGAAAAAATCTTTTTCATTTTATTTTTGACGAATTTATCGAAAAGTTGTCAAAATTGTAAAAAAAAAAGGTACGATCATTCGATTTTCATTGGTCGAATCAATTTATTTCATTGTTATGTATCATGAAATTTGATTCAAAGAAATTCCAAAGCAGAAATCTTGGTTGAATATGATTAAAAATAAAATCGAGTTTATCGAAGTAAATTTTGACTCGCGTCAACGCTGGTGCTTTGGCTCGACGAATCGTCGTTCAACTCGGTTGATAATGCATGAAATATTCCTTCGTGAAACGACGACAAACACGTTGCAATCGTGTAATGCACGGTGAGGGAGGTGAAATTTGAAGAATTTTTCATTGGCACATTTACATAGATTGAATTGGTAGATCGATTGTGCAATGCAAAGAGATACAAAGTGACAGGAAGATAGAGAAAGAAAGAAAAATGGAGGGGAAGGAGGATGATGGAAAAGGTTGAGAGAGAGAGAGAAGGAAAGAGGTGTGCCTTGATTTCACAGAGTTAGTCGAGGGTTTGTTCACTATCCGGCCTTCAACGTGATTTCAAGCGAGCTTTTGCCGGTGGATTATATGCCCCCGTATTTTACAGCAAGTCTGTCTTCTCTCTCTCGCTCTCTTTCTTTCTCTTTCTGTGTTCACACCCAACAGCGTTCAGTCACGCCATGTTTGTCAAGTTTACCGTGTATATATTGTAAGCTCGCGGAGCTTTTACACGCGCGTCACTCCGTGCCAGGATCACTCTTCTCTCTATTTTGCCCTTTAATATTCCTCTCTCTCTCTCTCTCTCTCTCGCTTTGACTCTAATCCCTTCGAATAAACATAGACACAAATACCCGTTTATACAAAATATACTCTACGCTTTAATATTTTTCTGTGCGTTCGAAAATAGTTGGCTGACTTTTGAGACGAAATAGCTGCAAAGAATTAGCCAACTTCGTTGTACACGAGCAGGAATTAAGAACTCTTTTATATTTATTTTGGCTCGTTTCTTCTTGCTTTATTCACCACCTCTCGTCAGCCCGGGAGCCAGAGAATATTCTGTATTTTAATTATACCGAGCTTTCTTCGAATTCACCCTGCTATACGAGATGAGATATATCGCAGCAGGTCGTAACGTTAATGACAACGTGATACAGATAGAGCGAGGCTTTCAACCAAGACCTTATCAAAAACTTACCTTGTGCGGAGTCCTCGCACACAGACGAAAAAAAAAACGCTTTCTCGAGGAATAATAAGTTGAATTTTTCAGGCGAGGTTTCTAGAGTTATTTCGAATTTGCATATTATTCATATTACGCAAATATACGAGTCCGCTTTGCTAGAATTGAGGAAAAATTTCTCTTTTTATTTGCCGATTAACATTATTAGCGTAATATCATCGATTAAAATTCATAAAAGTTATAATGCTGCATAATATTACGAAACGATAATGTAATTAATAATAAACAAAACACAATTTTTCTATATCATATTCGTTTGGAAACAAAAAATCGTAAGAACGTTGAGCTCCTCCATTATGAACTGACCAACCGACAGTGGCGACAGTCACAGTGGTCACAGTCGAACAATACAAATCACTCCACATTGGAAAATGAGAGGGGGGGGGAGGGGTGAGTGAGAAGTGCGTCGATCGGACGCGCCAGTCGCCACCGGCGCGTTTACATTTTATGTCCCTTTTCCTTTGTTATGTTGTTTTATTCTTTATTTTCGTTCGTCTCATCAAGTACACGACTGTTATTATTATTTTTCTTTATTGGTTGCGATCTCAAGCTCCCCCGACACGTTTATTTCGTTGATAAATTTTTTTCGTAGTCAGAAGTATAAATCATGGTTTGAAGAGATGCAAAAAAGTGTTAGTTGTGATTTGTCATGAGAATAATAACGTTTTTATATATCGAGAACCGTTAAAAGATAAACTGATCGGTTAAATTCACTCAATTCGTGTACAAACAATAAAACTCACGGGCTGTTCGCGCGCGTACTTTTTCGGTGTTTTTATATCTCACGCGAGAAATAGTATAGTAGTATAATATATAATGGGAATTGAAGTGAGTGGGAATGTTCTCGAGTAGTGAAAAGAACGAAAGAAAAAAAAACTTGAGGTCAGAGGGTGAAATATATATTACGATTTTCATGTGACGAGCTCAACGACCCGCCGCAGTGACGTTCTCTCGTTTATACCGTTACTTCGAACACCGAGACCATAAAACAAAAGCCATATCATAATAAGGACTCGAATAGAACGAAGAGATTCAATGGAGTCTCTTTCACTCTCGAGAGGGGGCATTGAATAATGTGGCACATTTTGGCAATTAATAGCTCGCTAATGAAGACACAATCGGTTTATGTGCCTCGAAGCAATCTTTCTGACCTGTGACTTTCTCATGTCTTTTGAAAAAAAAAAAAATTCTAAAACAGCGATACTTCGTCGCACGGGACATTTTTATAAGTATTAAACCGAACATAACCTCTCACTCGTACTATAAACTTGTGACATTTTCAGTTTTTATTCGTTTTTTTTTCTTTTTTTTTTTTTAATTATCGTCATAACTGACTGGTTCGCCTGATTTCGGTAATATTTCCATGCAGTTAGCGACTCCCACGGGCCTTCGAAATACAAAATTATATTAAATTCGATAATCTCGATGAAAAAATGTATCGAAAAACTGATAAATGATTGAAAATCTGTCTCAACGATTCTCAAATTGGATGTTTACCCGTCGATTTTAATCGAACGATAAACTAAACAGCTGATTAACTCAGCAAGATGGTAGAGCGAAGCCTCCAGGAGTTTGACCGTTGTGTTAAACCGTAACGTTCGGTTCATCGTGTGATCGAGCTTCTCGCGGGACGTCTCTGTGCGCTTCGTTGCGCAGTCCGCGTGCCGATCGGTTTTCTCTCTCTCTCTCTCGCTCTTAACCATCGGCGTTCATAATTCTTCCACGTAATTGAGAGCTCAACCTCGTGCTCGCCCTTGTATACGTGTATATATCAATAGGCACCGTGTGCTCACGGCGGTAAACTCACTTCACCCTTTTCCCTTGCTCGTACCGAGATAAAGCAAAAAAACGAAGAATGAGAGAGAGAGAGAGGGAGAAACGACTCTCGCAGTGATATGTGGCCGCAGCTCGATATTAATGCCCGCCACGGATTAATTATTATTACCACGCTGATTTGTTTCAATTTGTCGGCAAGAAATGAAATCTTGCGCGATAATGTACATCGAATCTTTTTTGCCCCAGCGTCCATAGTCTCCCTCCTCCCTATACCCCCCCCCCCCCCTCCCATGCATGAAAGCCACTAATTCTTTGATCCCGCCGAATCGTGTTTTCACCATATTTTGCACGTGTACGCGCGCTCTTCGAACAACCCACGACGGTACATGATTTTTTCGTATTTCGCGCTTGTTCAAATATCCCCATCTCTTCAACGGAAATAACGGAATATCGCCGATATATCTGTACTGGCTCCACAAAAAACTGCAGCAGCGACCTCTTGCTAATTTAGTGAAGAATTAATCTGTGGTAACCTCACTTTTATCGAACATACATATACCAACAATTGTGTTGGTGCGACTTGGAATTTGGCATTGTCAAAATCTTGTATAAATAATTCAAAAGTATTCGATATTCAGAGTTTCTTGCAGAAAAAAAATCACCAGGAATCCAATGGTAATAGTTTCGAATGCAAAAAATTATATTTATGAAGTGAAATTACGTCGTAATTGAGACGAAAATTTTCACAAATACATTATTTCGGTGGTACGAATCCGCACTGGTGTGGTAACGACCGGTCACAAAAATTCTTAACCGGTTTGTCCTGAAGAAAAAAATAAAGTAACAGCTTTTTTCCAAAATACGAAAAAAAGGGAAAAATTTCATCGGAATTTCCTTTCGAATCGTTATTTCATAAAGTTTTTGCTTTATTATAAAACATAATTACGAAGATTCGCGATATAAACGCAATTGGAATTCATTGTTGGGATTTTTATGACTCGAATGTAACGGATTTGTAATAAAACGAGATGAATTATCTGCTTCATAATTTAATGAACGATTTATTGAAAACAAAGAATAGGATTATAAGTGAAACGACTTATTCGTTCTTGAAAGTTTATTGTAAATAAATGTTTTTTTTTTTTTCATTAAAACGGTCAAGTCTGGAAGAAAAGTGAGGAGGGAGGGAGGAAGGCTGCGGGGGGATCGAGAAAAAGAAAATGGAGCAAAGTGAGCCTACGCGCGGTCTTAGCCAGAGTGTAAATCAAGTCAGAGGCTCCAACGTAAAGCATATAGAAAGAAAGAAAGAGGAAGAAATAAGAGAGAGAGAGAGAGAGAGAGAGGCCATGGACCGCTGTTGGATGCCGGCGGGGGTGCGCTATAGCGCGTCTCCGCTAAATAATTACAAGCTCTTAATTAACGACGAGAGCCGATCGTAAAACCATCCATGACGCGCGCGCGCGCTCTCTCTCTCTCGTACTCGCTGCCCCGTTTCGTCCGCACCCCGAGTGCATGTTTCAACATTATTTAAACGAGCAATGTTAAAAGACACACACGGACAAAACACGAGCCAAGACCCGCGCGAGGCTTCGTTATAAAATCCCAAAAGCGAAAAGTGAGCGAAGAACGTTTTTTTTTTTTCAAAATTATTTGCTTAAACTTTCGATTTTTATATCAGGTAAAATTATTCAAATGGACAAATTGAAAAATACTAAAAACGAATCTTCACAACTCGCGTCCATCGCTGTCGTCCACATTTCCACTGATTCTCATCCCAGTCGAAACGATTCGTTAGAATAAAGTCTTTATTATCAATTTTTGTCGCTTTTATTCGCAATGATTTATTTTCCGATGACATGCTACTCGCGCATACATATATAGACAGACGTAAAAGTAGGAACCACGTGACTGCGCAATTATATGCTCGTCAAGTCTCGACCCTGCGGCCTTGTACGCCTCCTATATCGCGCCGGTAATTAAAATATAATTTGTGATTAACTTGGCTAATGAGAGCGAGCGGTCAGATTCGAGTACACAAGCATTATTATGTTTTTTTCTCCGTAGGTAAACTCTCGCGCACACATTTATATATTTATGCGAATATATATACGTGTATAATATTTCAGGTATTACGTGCCGAGTTAACCGCCAACTACGATTATGTGCATCGGCCGGCTGGAGCGCTAATGCTACAGTACTCCCTCTATTTTTTTTTATCAGCTAACTTTCAAACTGAAATTCAAAGCAACGTTGAATCCTATTCAAGAGGCGTGTGGATCCAGCGATCGCCGGATCGTTCTTGCTTCTCAATCATTCGTGACAATAAGCACGAAAGGATGTTGTGTTATTACATCAAAATAGAGAAAATTCAATGTAACTTAGCAAGCAACGAAATCTAGAGACGTGGCAGCGTCTTGACGCCAAGTATTAAAAAGAAAATGTTCATCCAGTCAAGGCAAGACGTCCGGTGTATCTATACTCGAGATTGGTCGATTTCCCCTCACTTCTTACGACAAATTTAATGACATTCAGAAGGATGATTGAAAAGTTATTAATTAATCTACGAGCATGGTCTTTTATGGAATTGCCTAAACAATCGCTCCTGCCATCGCATCATGACTCCAATATATAAATTTTGTATCGAAGACAATCGAACGAAAATTGAAGAATTGCTTCTTGAAGTATTGAACAAGGTATGTGCCAAGTTTCAAAAGGATTAGAAGACAAAATGATGGAAAAACAAATTCAACGGAATATTAAAAAATGGACGAAGATGTTTAACCACGAACTTTTGGAAATGTCGATCCCGACACAACATTCTTAATGAAACAGAAAATTCTGTCTGGAAAAAACAACTCTTTGTCACGCACGACCGGAAGATCGAATTTTTTAAATCAGGTGAATCGATTTGACCTGTTTCCGGCGATAAAAATTATTCAGGAGTCCCCTGGTCGTGTACTCCTTACAGGAAAAAATGGTACCAAGACATTGTTCCTTTTGCCACTTCGATTATAACGAAACTCATTTAAAATTGATGATTATCCGAGTACGAAGTCGTTGATGAGAACATCGAAGGCGTATCGGCGTATTAACTAGCGCGCTATTGAGATTAATTAAAATTGGGGCGAAGAAAAAAGAAGGACGAAGCGGCAGGGTGTACGCCCTCAAGTATCGTTCGTTGTCGGGGCACTGAAAAAGCTGCATATACCGGGATTCATCCGCACAGCGGGAGAGACAGGAGTGCGGTATCGAAGAGACGAGAGAAGATGATTTCTGGCCGCGCGTATCCACACGTATATCGAAACGGAAATATGTGTGGATATATAATAACGAAAAACCTTCTAGAATTCATTGAAGCAGCCCGCATGGCGAGAGAAGACGTTTCAAATCGTATTACCAACACACATTTGTGGCCCCTTTACGTATCTGTATTCAATACCAATACAAAAACGATAAGATATAGTTACGCGCAATCCTCGAGCTCCCCCAAGAGAAAACTCACGATACATTCTCCGTTCACCTCTCACACAATATACACTCAATTATTTATCGACGCATGAATCTTTTATGAAAGATTTAATGCGGCCGGTAGTCGGGTCGTAAAGTCAGCCAGACTTAGCGTTATAACCCGCCGACACCTTGCTAAATATTTCACCTACAAGCCATTCCCAACTTTCCTCACAACGCAATAAATACCGTTCGAGTTTCCATCCGATTGCTACAAGAAAATAGGCATCGAAGTTTTCGAAATTCATTTCTGCGACGGCCTGGCAATGAATCAATGCTCATTTGTTGGTAAAACAACGGCGATGCTGTTTTTCATGTTTTTTTTATTCGATTGATTGATTAATCGGATCGAAAGAAACATGAAGAATTAGTTTGTATTTGTTTCTTCGGAGCACGCTCGCATGGTTTTAGATCTTTTCTTTTCTTCGCGGAGGGAAAATACCGTCGAGAACGAAGCTTGTCAATAATCACGATTTTTTCTTTACTCTCGAATCATCCATAACTCGATAACAATTGCCTCGGAAAGAAGCCTTGTAATGGCTATGTCACTTCGCACACTTTGCTCAATCAATGTGTACAACTATGAACTACTTTCTTCAGTGGTAAACAACAAAGCCTATAATCAGTCTAGAATCTAAAGCGAACCATGATATAACTACTGCATTTGAATACTTGTCATAACAGTGGCAACGAACCAGTTTCACTCAATTATCAGGAGAATTCATCGTCTACGATACATTTGAGCAAAAATACACGCAGTTCCTAAATTCGTGTTCGAAATAATTTACAGGACATCAAAAATCATAAGTTGTTTCGAGTAAATTGCTTTTGAAGAAGAAATTCCGCTTTATTTCAACAAAAATGTATTTTAGAAGAATGATTCCTTGAATTTAACTTCCACGCAATTATTCAGCGACAAAAAGACGCTAAATTTGAATCCGAAAAGCCCTGGACAGTGAAACACTCACAGGAGATGAGGAGAGCAATGTTTAGTGTTTTTTTGTTATTACCGAGGCTGAAAGATTGCGAAAAGCGAGGTAATTCTCGTTGGAGCGTCAGGGCAAAGGAGTATTTCCGCGATGAAAAAAAATGAGGCCAGTTAACAGAGAGGGGTACCGAATAGACGATTTCGCAATGCTCTTTCTCTCGTTCAGCTGAGAGATAATCTCCACGCACCGGAGTCTCTGGGCGGAGAGTCGGGAGTTTCTCACTGGGTTGAGTTCGTTCGAGCTGGTCGTACGTAGATATAAACCCATCGCGAGCGTTGTATGCAGAACGGAGGAAGAAGAAAGAGTGCGCTTCTCTCCGTAGGGATGAGAAGAATAAAAAAAAAAACGAGGCAGAAAGAAGCAGAAAGAAAAAGGAGGAAAGATGAAAGAAAAAAAAAAGAAAAAACACGGAGAATAGATCGAATTGCAGACTCCCGCGCGACCATTACCCTGCGGTCGCATGCTCCTTGTCGCGTATGTGCACCGTGTGCACTGCACTTATACAGAGCGCCGCGACGGAGTTGGATTGTACTAACCGCAGCCATGAATAATAATAAATCACGATACGAAGAGCTTCGCCCCGGGCGTTGTGTCTTCTACAGCGACATCTATGCACGTATAGATCAAACACTGGGCTACGAAGAGACGTGAAACGGAAGATTTAATGCGCAGCCTGATGTAGGTTGAGCCCTTACGTATATAACGTTTTACTTGGTCCTCTATATAGATAGAGTTTAAAAGCCGAAAGGAGAGCTTGGTCCGACGCGCGACCTCTTACACTCACTCTCCTCGTATCAGGAGTACAGCCATCACGACTCTCATGTTCCTTGCTCGGCTATTATACGATCCAGATATATACATGCATATCAATAGACACTTCATATATTTCACACTCAATCGTTGCCATTCCGGTACCGTACACGGAGCCCATACACGCCCCCCTCTTACCTCAGCATTTATTATGAGCACTGTTAGATCTCGTTTACGGAAGTGCCAATAGGTAAATGGTAATGTCGTGTTGAGGACGTATTTTCTCCGGCTCTTTATATATGTGTAATGCTTTTATACTAAAGATATTTCTCGAGAACGCGAAATACACTCGTGTATCTAATTCTCCAATCAAAACAGCAGCACTCTCCGACCACGTCACTTTGCCTATAGGATTCACAGAGTTACGCCTTTACGAGGGACACTGCGATCGATATATCGGATGCATTATGGAGTTGGAGAGAAGCTTGCGGTAAATAAGCGTTTCCAACGCCGCTATAGAACACTATTATCCGCCTCTGCATGCCTTCTCACTCTCTGACTCGTACAAACTCTTTTTCATCAATTATTTACCTCTGTGGATTTTTACCCACTTGCACAGGTGCATACAACGCGGGCTCGCGCTTCTTCTTATAGTCTTATCCTGGATATATAAAGCTCAATGGAGTTTTAGCCAAGGCACTCGAGCCTGACGAGGCTATAGAATGACTCTTCGTATTATGTACACTAAAGACACGAGTTTCCCTTTGAAATTATATACATAAAAACGATGCTATGTTGGACGTGAATCTCACCCCTCGTAAACGATCGTTTTTCCTAATCGCAAGAGGGTTGCAAATAAAAGTAATAAATTATGGGAAAAATAGTAGAAAGAGAGAAGAAAAAAAAAGATTTCACTAGCAGAGCGTGGTTTCGATCCACGGACCTCTGGGTTATGGGCCCAGCACGCTTCCACTGCGCCACTCTGCTCTTCTTGCCACCCCAAGGGTTTCAACCCCCTTTTCTGTTAAGGGCTGGAAAAATCTTTGAGAATGGAAAAAAAGTTTTAGCAGAGCGTGGTTTCGATCCACGGACCTCTGGGTTATGGGCCCAGCACGCTTCCACTGCGCCACTCTGCTCTTCTTGCCACCCTCATGGTTTCAACCCCAGTTTCTGTTAAACAGTTGAAACGACCCTTAATAATGGAATAAAAAGTTTTAGCAGAGCGTGGTTTCGATCCACGGACCTCTGGGTTATGGGCCCAGCACGCTTCCACTGCGCCACTCTGCTCTTCTTGCCACCCTCATGGTTTCAACCCCAGTTTCTGTTAAACGGTTGAAACAACCCTTAATAATGGAAAAAAAAGTTTTAGCAGAGCGTGGTTTCGATCCACGGACCTCTGGGTTATGGGCCCAGCACGCTTCCACTGCGCCACTCTGCTCCTCTTGATACAATAAGGGTTGAAATAATCTCTGAATATGAGGGTTACTTTCACCCTAACGAAAGGCTGGCACATGACGATACAGAGATTTATCAGAACCGAGGACATTTGAGAGTTGACTAAGTTGACTAAGAATGAAATGATATTCGAGAATCAGGACGTTCCAGAATCAGAATATTCCTCCATGCAGTTATTTACGAATAAAGACCTAAATATCAGAGTTGTGAAAAAGCCCTAAAAAAAGCTATTTCATCATTTTCATCATCTATTCAATTTCTCAAAATTCTACGAAGTTATATTATGATATTCTGGAATTTTTTGCCATATTTTTCAAACAAATTTAAAAAAAATAAAATTTAGAATAGAATAGAATAGTATTTATTTGCTTAAGATCTTGAATCTATTACAAATTTCCTGTTTTACAGGCTGTGTTTAACAAGTATATCACATGTTTTATTACTTAAAAGTTTATATGAGTTAACTTACTGGCTAAGCACAAAAGCTCGATTTTTACAGCTTGAGGTAATGAAGGCGTATAAGTTTTTTATGAATTCTGTGGGGAGTGTCTCTAGACCTGTTGGGTATTCAAAGAGGATATTTGTTAGATATCTATCGCGTTGTGGTTTATACATTCTGCATTCATTAATTATGTGTCTTACCGATTCTTTAGCCCTCTCCTCACAACTTAAACATATATCTTCTCCCGAGAAGCTATAAAAAAATAAAATTTTACTACGATTTCATTCATTTTTCAATATTTTCATAATTTTTTTGGTACGTATTTTAATTCGATGGCAATATTTTGAAAAAAGTTTACTCACCCCAATGTTAATGATTTTTTAAATCTAATTCGTTACTAGGTGGAACGAATATACATATTTTTAAAGTTATTATCAAATTGGGGGTTGGTGCCTTAATTTTTCATTTTTTTCGTGATTTACTTAGCTCTCGTTTACTGGATTTAAATTTTCAGTGAATAACTTTCAAAGTTTACCCATAAAATTACTAAAACGTCATCATTTCTACAAACTCATTTATTTAATAATTAATTTCATCGAAATCTACAAATTCTTAATGCAGTACTTTCATATTCATTTATCGAAGAACAAATTGAAAAATTGAGCTGCTCAAAATCAATACTAAGGGGAAAAAAAGAAAAAAAAATTACCTTAGCAGAGCGTGGTTTCGATCCACGGACCTCTGGGTTATGGGCCCAGCACGCTTCCACTGCGCCACTCTGCTCTTGTTGAAACACCTGCGAAAATTTCGCGGCAGGCCATTATGCAATAGTTGAACATTAGAAAGCCTCCAAAATATCAAATATTTCGTCTATTCGAATGAACATTCTAATAAAATCGAATACACCATCAAGAAAAATAAAATAATTTATAAAGTGATTCGACAATTATGCTCGGCAATGAAATTCGCAAACAATTTTAATCCCTTGAACAAAAAGTATGTGAATTTTTCTAACAAAATTTTATCTGTTTTCCCAACCGTTGTTCCAGTAAAAAAAAAAGAAAGATAGAGAAGAAAATAAGTAAAAATTTTGGTAACGATGATTGAAGCATCGATATTTATTTGACAAATTTTTTACAGTCCGACATCGTTCATCAAAGTGTCTACGAGTTGGTGCACAGTGAAGATCGCGAAGAGCTCCAACGACAGTTGATGTGGAACAGCTTTCTCCCTGCCGAAAGTGCGAATCTTCCGCTTCACGACGCCCTTACGGTGCAGCACGGTCACCTACTCGAGCGCAGCTTCACCGTCCGCTTCCGTTGTCTGTTAGACAACACTTCCGGTTTTCTGGTAAGTCTCCCATTCCTCGCTATCAAATGATTCATAAAAGTCTCTATCACTCGACAAATCCCAGCATGAAACATCAATTCCCATCGAATTTGAGCCAACGTTCCTAGCAATATTGTCGAAAAAAACATAAATTATGAAACCTTTCATCCAGACATTTGTTATATCTACTTTTGTGCCATCAGAAACTCAGAAAAACTGCTTCTTGCTCAGCGATTCGGTGCCTGACTAAGCGGTCACCCATCCAAGTATTAGCCTCGCCCAAGGCTGCTGTCAACTCAACTGCGAATCGAAATTAGCGTATAAAATCATTTTTTTTTCACTTGCATTTTATTTTATTCCTTCTGTAAAATTTTATTGGAGACTAATTTATGTTTCGTATCGTAAATTAAATAAGTTGATGGAAAGCAGTGTGCGCATCGTTTTAAAAAAGTAGTGAAAACCTCCATAGAGATGGAGTGGCAAACTTGGTATTGTTTCGGTCCGGTTGCCTCATTCGTTTGTCGGAGTCCGAGTTGAAAACCGTGCTCGTTCTTCCGGTATAAAGAAGTAAAATAAAAAGGGGCTTGGGAAAAGAAAAAGAGAGAAGAGCGTATGAGTTCATGAGAGGGAGAAATGGTCGGGAGTATATAAATCAATTGTTGAACAAAACCTGAGTAACGCAGAGGGCCACGTGGTGGCTGTACAAAACACTAATTATCTTGGCGCAAACACGAGAAGGACGACGTCTCCAGTGTTTATATATACTCTCGAAGAGTCTCTCTCGCCGGGAGAGAGGAAGATATAATAAAAGAATAAAAAAAAAAAAAAAAAAGATTGAAGAGGGTGCGCGCTCTTTCCGTGCGAAAGAATACGATTTGCGAGAGTGCGCGGGCGCCTCAGACGACTGTGGCGACGAGTGCGGTAGCGTCATACAACTAACGCCGTGTGAGCGAGGGATCTCGCTCTCTCTCGCGTGGTGTCCCTGTGACAAAAAACCAGACCGCTTTGACGTTTATGAAAATGAAACTGTAATCGTAAAAGGTTTAACGGCACCGCGGCTCTCACTCTCCCCGTCTCTCCGTCCCCGCCCATCGCTCTTCTCTGAGCACAGAAAGGCCAAATTCTCTTTTCCACTCTCTTTCCACGTGCAAACGAACACAAGTTTTTATGCCCTCTACCCCGTGTATCCTTTATCCCGTAGATAATCTATTTTAATTATTCTCCATAAGTTTCCTCTTTCGGTGAACTTTGTATAAGTTAAACAACGGCTTTATGAGCTTCGACTATTACCATCGTATATCCCTGTTATTAATTCAACGAAAAATCAACTCTTTTTTTAAACCGACCGACCGTCTCTGTTACATTTTTGTTTGCTCTCTTCTAAATCGCAAATTTTACCAATTTTTTTTTACCCACGCTTTCTCGGTCCTTAGACTCGAAAAAAAAATCGCAAAGAATCGGAATTTTTCACCATAAAATAATTCGGATAAAACCGAGCGTAGATTCGAACGTTTCAAAAGAAATCGAAATGCGTCGATCACGTCAGGTATTTTTCAATTTAAATGAAAAAAAAAATTAAAAAAACATTTTCCCACGTAATTATACAAACATATAGCAAAATTAATTTTCTTAATGGGTTTTAATCGAAATATTCATTATTTTTGCAGAGATTGGACATAAGGGGTAGAGTAAAAGTACTTCATGGCCAAAACAGAAAAACCGAAGATCCACCACTGGCTTTGTTCGCCCTGTGTACGCCGTTTGGGCCCCCTTCGTTGCTCGAAGTTCCCCAAAAAGAAGTGATGTTCAAGAGCAAGCACAAACTGGATCTGGCACTAGTCTCGATGGATCAGCGTGGCAAAATGTTGCTCGGTTACGCTGATGCCGAACTCGCTAATCTCGGTGGCTACGATCTCGTACATTACGACGATCTTGCTTACGTCGCGAGTGCTCATCAAGAACGTAATTATGCTCAATTATTTCTATTTTTAAAAAAACCAACTGAAAATCCGTCATTTTACAACGGAATAAAGTTGCAAATAAAAAATTTTCTGAAACAAGAATCCTACAACGAGCTCCACGAGTAAAATGATGAATAAATTAATAAAAGAGTACTTTTTTCGTGTGTCTTTTATACAGTTTTGAAAACGGGAGCCTCGGGTATGATAGCCTACAGGTACCAAATGAAAGACGGTGGATGGCAATGGTTGCAGACGAGTTCTCGTCTCGTTTACAAAAATTCTAAGCCGGACTTTGTCATCAGCACGCACAGACCACTGATGTGAGTATATTTTCACAAACGTAAAGCTCTCAGTCATGGAAATAACTTGATTTCAGAAAAATGGTCTATTAAAATTGATAATTAGTTGAAAAATTGATTGGACTATAATTAGCTATAGATAAAATAAGGATAAAAAGAGTATTCCAAATCTGAATGTTTTCGGTTGTTGTGTTCACAGGGAGGAAGAAGGTCGTGACCTGTTGGGTAAGAGAACGATGGATTTCAAGGTGTCTTACCTGGACGCGGGTTTGACGAACAGTTATTTTTCGGACAACGAGAGTTTGACAGGTTCATCGATAACGCCGACGTTGCCAGCGCAGCCAGCGCCGCAGCGTGTCAACAGGCGTTACAAGACGCAATTGCGTGATTTTTTGTCGACGTGTAGAAGCAAGAGGACGAAGATGTCGACGCAATCGCCGGCGTCACCGCCGGCAGCGCCGACGGTAGCGTCGGTGGATTATTTGACAGCAGCAGACAGCAGCGCTGCGGCAGCGGTGGCAGCGGCTTACAGTAATCTGAACACGATGTATCCGACGCCCTACGCGCCAGCAGCGGTGGCAGCGACAACGGATCCGTCTCTGACGACGTACATCGGTCACACGGGAAATTACCATCAAACTTTGTACCCGGGAACCCCTTTGGACAATCGCTATTTGACAGCGACTGAAAATCTCTTTCAATATCGTCCCTTGGGCTCGTATTATCCTGAGTACCACACGACGACCGCTTACAACGGTTTCATAGACGTCAGTTTGCCGACGTACGATACTCATCAATTGGCGAGTAAAACCGAGGAGCGTTTGTACTGTCAGCAGCTGGCAGAATCGCCGAAATACAGTTACGTCGATACCCGACATCCGAACAGCGTCAGTGGCTCCCCCTACGCATCTTCACCGGTCACCGGCTCCGTGCCGCTTCATCCAACCGGCGGTGACATCAACGTCGTTCGCACCGGAAGTAGACACAGCCTCGAAGGCGCCTCGTCGAGCAACTCGGCCGGAAGTTCACCCGTCACAACAGCCAATGGCATAAGAACCCCCAAAATGGAAGACGTCAAGCCCGAAGTCTACGGCAGCGAAGTTCCCAGACAAACCGTACTTATGTGGGGCCCACCGCCGTCCAGAACTCCTCCCAGAAACAACGGAAGCTACAGCCCTCCGACTCCACATTCAAACCATCCAGGAAATCCCGTTACAACATCAAACGTCTCTAACGATCCGCTCAAATCACTCGCTGACATGGGATCCATCAACGGAGACTGCAACAAATGGAAACAAACCTCACCCACGGGACAATCCAACGCTCCTAGCCCTTCTAAAAACAAAAATCAACAGCAGCAGCAGCAACAGCATCAACAACAGCAGCAACAGCAACAACAACAACAATATCCTGTAACCAGCTCAAATTATGGAACTGTGCCAACAACCGGTTATTCACAATCGCATCACACTCATCCAGGACACGGCGACAGTGTAGGCTCCGAGGTATGGCAAGGAGTTCAACACCACCATCACTACCAGTACTATCCTTACCACCATCACCACCCCGCACCACCAAGGCACACGCCCCAGTGAGTGTTCACGCTACCTTCACGTTTGTTTTCTTTTGCTCTTTTTCGTTGCTACCGATTCGATTGATGTTTTTTTTTTCTCCATGTGGCAGGCTTTTGCTGTCTTCGGTTTTTTATTTGTATGCCTAAGTTTTTGTTTTTTTGCTGCAATTCGTTTTCGCGGATGCTATGATTTTTGGCACTTTGTTTGCGTTTTGAAATGAATCATAATTTTCCAATGCACTGCATGAAATCCCATGATTCGGGCGAAGATAAAAGACGGTCGTAACTCTCAATTTTCTTTTTAATTTTCTTCTCTTCTCTATAAAACTCTATAAAACAAAATAGTTTCGAAAAAAAAAAGAAAAATATAAATTTTCAACTAAAAGTCTGCACTAACGTCACACATTTGAAATGTCAAAGTTCAAAAAAAGCTGTCAAGAACTTCGACTACAAATGAAACTCTCCAGAATCTCGGTCCCACAAAATTTTCGTCTATTTTCATCCCTCCGACAGTGTGAAAGATGAAGAGTCCAAAATAAAGTCCATCGAGTAAACTAACAAAATTAGTTTTTATCAGCAGTAAAAAAAGAAAAAAAAACTTTCTCCACATAATTAACCAGGAATCACGTGTTTCAATTAAATTAACGAGCAAAAAGATTATAATTTGATGTAATAAATTGGAAAAAATTCCGCGACGGTTAGCCTTGGTTAACGTTGTGACGTACTTTTGGTTGCAGCACGTCACCGTCGCCGGGGGGCACAGAGACGGGGTCGGGAATAGTCATGGGCATGAACATGGGCATGGGCATGGACAGCAGTCACAACAACAACAACAACAACAACAACAGCAGCAACACCAACAACAACAACAACAGCAGCAGCAACAACAACAACAACAGCACCAGCAACAACAACAACAACAACGACAGCACCACCACCAACAACAACAGCAACAGCAGCAACAACAACAACAGCAACACCACCAACAACACCAGCGGCTTATATCATCCGGCACACCATCATCATCATCATCATCATCTTCATCACGGAACGGTGGGCTCGTCGGGAGTTGCAGTAATGTCATCTGCCCCACAGATAACGAACCGGACGCCGGGAGTCCTCTGCTGTCCATCTCTCAGGTGACCAACACCTTGCTCAACCAGTAGCTCGACAAACGTCATAGAAACGCCAATTTGTTTGGAAGAAATAAATCATTATCATCATCACTACCAGAGCCATCATCAGCAGCGACGAGTTATCGATCTTCAACCGGTTGTTCTCACTTGCAACGAGCGATGATCCCCCCAAAACTTTATTATACTTTGAGTAATTTGAGATACGTACGGAAGGAGCCAAAGTTCTGCTTGGAGAGTGTCTTCTAATTATTGTCTACGAGGATTTTTTGCACCAGAAATACCGCCCGGATCGAGAGTCTTTTTTTATTGACTGTTATTCGTTTCTGCTCGTTGGATAAACCGGTTTTTATCGCTCGGTGAAAAATTGTTAATTCGGAAGGATCAACAATGCTGGAGGCAAGGATGTCTGGAGAAAAAGTTCTTGAGGAACTTTTTTTTATTTTTATTTTTTATATTTTATTGGTTTGCTCCGGTGAAAAGTCCGGTCTGAATAATTGATGGCTGGTTGTGAAATAGATAGGTAGTCCAAGAGGAAGCACAAAAATGAAAGAAAACGAGAATTAGCAGATCGTCCATGAAATAAACTCTGGCGTGTAGAGAGCTTCGAGTGGAGAAGATTTTCGAAAATTAATCAATCGAGATAACTCAGTTTTGTTGAAACTTTTTCTTGTTTGTGCTCACCACACACACACACACACAATTTTTTCTTCAATCCCTTCCTCGACTATTGCGAATGTAAATCCTTCAAAGGTGAAACCTCTTATGCTCTCTCCTTTTCCCTATTTCTCTAGTTCTCATTTCGCCCGTTCCCTATAGCTGTCCCCCATCCATGTTTCTTTAGTCCCATTTTAATTGTATGATAATTATGCTTGTATAATTTTCTACAGGAAAAAAATACGTATTCTGTGATATGTGTTAAGTGAATTGAAAAACACAATAATCGTCAGAGACGTACATCGATTATATATATATATTATATAAATAAACTATAATATTTATTAGCGTGAAAAGCAATAAAAGAATCAAGTGAATGAGAAAAATTTGATTTAAACGAGTCGAAAGATCGTGCGCGTAATTTTTTGTAGGATCGAAATAAACTCTTCTTACTATTCGTTCAGTTTGATGGTTGATAACGAAAACGCGGTATAAGTAGAATAATTAAAGCGCATCGGAAAAAGTCATTGTTTTATTGTTTTGTTTTAGTATCGTTAAATCAACGTGTAAGATATGAGAGCGAAATAGAAATGTGGTGAAGTTGATTTTGGCCGATGAGAACCCAGTCTTGCCAATATTTTGTTAATAAGTTTGTAATTTTTGTACTTAATTAATTTATACACTATTTATGCATGTAACAAGTTGGGTTTTCTTGATGTGTGTGTGTTAATTTTTTGTCAAAAAGAAAAAAAGAACGTGTTGTACGGACGAGCCTTCCATAGGACGATGCAAGAGGGTGGAAAACAAAATAAACTTCATTTTCATTGGTTGCTTAGTCGAGAGAGAAATAAAAAATTATCCAAGATAATTGAAAATAGATTTGAAGAAACCTGAGACCAACGTATTAGGCTCATTTTATTTTCTTCTCTCGCCTTCTTTTTATTCCGTTTTTCTTTTTTTGCTCGTTTTCATGCAGCATTGCAATTAATGAAACTACTATTAAAGATAAGAAATCGAGTCTAGTCCATGTATAATGCGAATTTCGTAGATACCACATGCTTTCACTGTGACAATGCCTCGCGTTTCCAAAATAAAACGAAAAAGTGTTCGAAACACCAAAATATTTTCTGGTGTCATCATCCGCACGAGTATTTTTTAGCTTTTTTGACAACGACTTATGGATGCGTGACGAGAAGTTGTGGAGAGTCCAAAGGTCGTAGTGAAAGTAAATGAAAATGAAAATAAATAAATACGAGAGCATACTTCCAATGCGATGACGTTTTCACAGTTTAAGCATAAATGTATATTTCTTTGTATATTCATTATATCAATATATATAGCAAAAAAAAAAGCTGTTAGTTAAGATTTAATCCGATACTGTTTTTGTTTTTCTTGCGCTCTCTCTCTCTCTCTCTCTCTCTCTCTCTCTATAAATATATATATTTCTCTCAAAATAATAATGGAATCGATCGATTTTCCGGAAGATAAGTGTTTCCCAATTTTTTAATGAATTTTCAAGCATCACTTCCGATTGTAACATTTGCTGTCTCTTGATACGAGGATTCATTTTTTTTTTAAATAAGGAAAACAACGTCAGTCCCTCCCAATCTAATCCCTGGTCACAGTTGAAGAGACTCGGAATAAAAACACGTTTATTCACAACGAAATTTTGCATGATTAACAATAAAACAAAAAAAACCGATTAAATTCAAGTTTGTTTGCTTCAACAATAGTTCGATCGAATAAAAAGTTCTGTGTATTTCTACTTGTCAGGAATTGTGCAAAAATGATGATAAAAAAAAAAGTACGAAAAAGAAATTTCCGAGGCTCCTCAGTCGTTGGCGCGGTAACTGTAAAACGAGACCGAATGGGAGTGAAAAATATTTTTATCTACTGCAATTATCCGTAAGAGATCGTGCGAAGAAATAAAAACGAGATAATCTCCTCCGAAAATCGAATGTGTCGTATTCACCGTTAAAGCGAGATATTTACGATAGAACAGATTTTAAAAAATGAATCAAAAATAAGAAGAGGAAGAAGCAGAAGCGCTCGTTCGTTGGCGTTTTACGACATATCATTAATATCTTTATCTTTCCAATAATTCCACAAAAGATATGACGAAAAGATGAAAAGAAAAAAAATACAAAAACAAAAAAAAAATTAAACAAAACGAATCACTATTCCTTAACTAATTCACGCGAATGTATTTATTTGATACCCTTCATATTGTATTTACAATTTAGATAAAGAAGAAAAATAAATAATAATATTGTATCATATCATGCCAAACCGTTAAAACGAAAAATCTTGGTCAGTCAATCCAATTGTGTATGTCCAGAATATTCGATTCATTAATAAAAAAATAAAAATAAAAAAAACAAACAACAATTTCATTAAATAAATACTGTATCGCTCTAAATTTTAAGCTCTATAAAAAACAAACATACAATTTAACGAACAAAACAAAACTGTATCAAATGTTTATAAAGAAAGAAACAAAGAAACAATGCGAAAAATAAATGATAAGATAGAAAGAATAAAGAGGAGTGAATTTGTGTTTTTTATGCCTCGGGAACAGTGGGGATGAGAAAAATTTCATTTGTTGAAATTTTCTTTATTTACAAACTCATAATTCGGTTGATCGTGCGTCTTTGAGTAATTTCGTTTGTTCGTTGGACTTTATCAAGTAATATTCTCCGAGTTTCGATGCTGGGCATCGATAGCACCGACAGTTGGCCAACATTTTTTTTTAAACATGAACTTTTGGACGACTTTGAAAATAAAAAAAAAAATTGAAAATTAAGATTAGAATCGGTTTCAAATTTCCGGACGGTCGAAGACGCGGAACAATAAAACCGAAACATGCGCCATTGATAACAAAATATATCGATCACTTCAACAGTATTTGAACGTTATTACGGACTAGGGCGATTGCAACAACAAGGAACATCATTTTTGTTGCTTTTTCACTCTTTCTTCTCATCAAAACTCGATGAATGAATATATATATATATTTTTTTGTTTCATCGCTTTCGTTTGCTCGCTGATTTCAGCGTTGTTCTCGTCCGTTGAGCATACCTACGTAATATCTCATCCAACGAGTTACACGATTCGCAAACTTCTCCGTTTGATATCTCGAGACTACACAAATTGTGCCTCCAATTGTTCATTCCATCTCTGTAAGCGCACTCCGGATTTACACGACTGTATTGACTGACCGATGGACCACCCGCGCAAATCTTCAGACTGTTCACGTAATCCAGCAAATCCTCGAACTCGTCCATCGTCGATATACACGACGGTTTGTCCTTCAATACTATCCGGGAATTCACCAACAGAATTTCATAGTTCAATCTCTCGTCGAATATAATCTGAAAAATATGCGCGACATCCGGATCAATAATGAATTTCAACAATATTTCAATTTATTCACAAAACTCTTTTCGCTATTTTTTATACGAAAGTTCAATGCTAATGTATTCGAAATTTCAAAGCCATTGAACCAACGATTTCTAAACCGCCATCTCTGGATGAAAGTTGATAAAAGGTTGAACAAAATTCTCTGATTTTTCATAAAATTCTTTTTTCAACAATGCGTTACAGAAAATTTGACAATTTTATCCTCGCACATCAATATTTATAACAATATTGTTGGCCAAAAGTTCAGATTTCATACCTGTTTGACATAATGAGGAGCAAGTCCCGTCTCCTGAGATTCATGCATCGACAGGGCGCTAACAACTATGCGTTTCGCCGGTCCATCCGTGCAGTGAATGGCCCATGTGCGATTGGGAAGCGCTGACAAAACATCTTCGGAATAGCAGAGGCTGTGAAAGAGAATGCTAGCGTTTCTCGTCATCGGCAAATTATTTTCTAGCGTTCCATTGATCTGCGACGAGGATGGAGCAGAGCCGTTGGTAATTTTAGGGCTCGAGGAAGACTGGTCGCTAGGAACTGTCACAACTGGAGGAGAATTGGCTGCTGTCAACGAGGCTGAACTTTGGGACGTATCCAGGTTTTCTGACTGAAGAGAAGTATCCGGAGTTGGATCGGAGGAATCTCCGTTAACATTTGTTTCTAGTTTTCTTTTTTTCCTGCATCAATCAATTATCCGAACTTACTTTGGCTCAAAAAGGTTCATATTTTGCTCGTAGTTATTTTTATATTCCATTTACGTCTGTTATAAAGACGAAAAACTCACTTTTTTTCAGTCGGTTTTGCGGACCTTCCAATCGGACGTCCCAACGAATTGCTGCGTTTCCATAACGCGTTCACTATTTTTTTTCCAGCTTTTGTCCTTGCCATTACTCTTTTTGTATCACTAATATTTGACTAAATTTTTCAGCCAGAATGCGGTATCGTTCAAACGTTTTTTTTAAACGTAACAAACAAATCGAGTGCATAACAACAATGTCGAGGGCTCACGAGAAGTTGTCAACGAGCGAGTATATCGAATCGAGAGGTTCCGAAACCACTGTGCCAATGAGAATTTCGGGAGATATGAAAATAATCATTCAAGTTGCTCCTTCTAACTGCACTTTTTGTTGTTAAATCAAATATTTAAAATATTTGATGTAATGACGGGACTTGTGTTTTGATAAACGGCAGTGGACACGTCGTTCTGCGACTGCGACAGGCAACAGGCGATACGTAAACGTTATACGTCTCTCAGAAAACGTCATGCTTTGAGAATTGTGAGATGACGAAACCTTCGATCGGCACTACAGAACACTTCTGTACCATTCGTAAATGCGTGTGATCTTCCTCGTCGGTTGGTTGTACAGTAATGCAGTTCGCGGGATACATTTAAATAAAAGAAAACTCATTTTTCTCAAAGATCTAATATATATTGTTAAAATTTAATTAAGTGTTTATTGTACATCAAAAACTGCACAAATGTGTATGTTCATGTTCACGTCTGATCGTTACTGAATCCTCTTGAATGCATGAATGCTCAAAACTACTGTCAAAAATTACAAATGTATTTTCATTTTTAATTAAATAAAATATGTAAATAAATAAATATGAGATAAAATGTGTAAATAATATATCACGACATATTAAAAAAAAAAATTTCATACGGTTCTAAAAAAAAAAAATTTCCTTCAACATTAGAAAACGTACACCACAAATTTAAATCGGGAGTCAAATATATTTGAGGTGAAAAACACAATGAGCTCGTTATCATGCTATAACTTCAGGTAAAAAGTAAACAGCACAGGTGACGTGTTGACATTCGATCAGCTGTTGTTCTATGAACAAATCAAGCAAAAGAAGCAAACGTTATTGAGAGAACAAGGATAGGAGTAATAAGCAGTGTGTGTCGATTGGGACAGGTCGGGACACGCGCGCGCGAGAAGCCTGAAACGTTCGTTCGGCTAATGAAATTCGGACACAAGTAACATAGAATATTAAATTTAATGTTGACGTATCAAAGGAGAAGGAGCTATAAAAAGCAGCGTCTCTCGTTATCATCGTAGCGTTGATTATGTGTAATCAAGTGATTGAAACTTTAGAGTGAATATCGAGTCTCGCGAAGAAAACTAAGTGAATTTTTTTGTCGGGCGGATAATGTTGAGCGCGGAAGAGGATTCCAGTACGCTGCGAAATGTTGACGATAGTGACCAACCGGCCACGCAATCAGAGAATTCCGACGTGGCCAGAATACGACGCTCATCAATAGAAGAAAGACTTGCGAGCAAAATGTTTTCATATTCGAGGGAAATTATTTGTCTCTATGTTGCTGTCACACTCACTCTTGGTTTTGCTGCGATTCATAGCGCGTGAGTTTTTCAGGTTATCTAAAAAAAAATATTTAAAAAAAAAAAAACAATATTCATTTCATCTTTCAATTCCTTAAAATCTGTTTCTATATCATTAGCATTTTTCCACTACGTTATAAACAATATTTCTCTCGCCGACCGAATCATTTCGCCAAAATTTGAAATGATCATTGTTTTTTTACTTCTTTGGTGACCGAAATTCAAAAAATTTGAAAATGGTGCTTCGCAGGCCTCCAAGAATATCCAAACCTCCTGCGGCTCGACCTTTTTTCAATCAAAGTTCAGTGATCTTGGATTTTTACAAAGGACATTTAGAAGCAATGGTTAAACGAACGTCGGATGCAGATTTAAGTTTTGTCATGTACTATGCTCCTTGGGACGCCGAAAGTCAGGCTGTCAGGCACGAGTTTGAAACCGTTGCCCAATACTATTATTCAAAGGTATAAATAAAGCTTATAGAAAAAGACACAGATGGAAAAAAAAGAGAGCTAATCATCTGGAGATTTTTTTTTTCAGATTTTTTTTGCTGCCATTAATTGCTGGCATCCGGGATCCGAATGCAGGGCTCAGTACAATAAAATTCAAAGTTATCCAGTCCTGATACTCTATCCTTCCAGAGATACCCCTATCGAGTACCGAGGAATAAATACAGCCCCGTACATGATACGATTTTTGGAATCTTTCATACAACCGATAAACAGAATAACCAAAAGAGAAGAGCTTGCACAACTCCTTGTGGAAAGCGATGTAAGTTTTAAAATTTTAAGATTTCAACACGGAAATAACTTGCTAGTCGATTTAGAAGTGTCATAAATATCCGTCGAGAGACTCGAAGAAAATGACAGAAAAATGATGTATCATTGAAACGAGTAATGAGACGAAACATTGTCAACTGTTTTTTGTTTCTTTTGGCAGGCAGTAGTGGTTGGATTTATCGATTTCAAGGGTTTAGCCATTAGTCCGGGATACAAAGAATTTTACAGAACAGCGACGAGATTTTTGGCTCGAGATCCGAACAGAGATGTGACTTTTGCTCTCGTTACGGATGTTCAAACAGCCAGCAAGGAATTTGGTATATATTCCTTTCCATCTGCGACATTGTCGATGTGGAACGAAACATTAGTGAGTTGTTAAATGAGAAAGCTCGAAAAAGTTATTGATTTTAGATGAGATAGAAACCGCTGATTAATTCTTGGCGCTTAATCGCGGACAGATCTTTTCGACAGAAAAATTGTGGACGACCCAAAATTTGCTCAATTGGATCGGCGGCTCGATGCACAAAGTCGCGCTGTGGCTTCAACCGCCGGGTGTTAAATCTTTGACACTGGCTCCTTACATGCGCGATGGTCCTGTACTTTTTTTATTCACACCACGAAATCCTCTCCATTATTCGAACTACAATTACAAATTGGTGAGTCTTTTGTTTTTGTTTTTGTAAATAAAACCATTTTTTGTATAGCAACCTGTTCAACGAGGTCGAAAACAACTCTGATATTCTCTTTAACGTAAAATGTTCCTTCAATGCCATAATCAGGTTCAACTGTACACCATTTTCTTCGTTTTTTCATAACAAAAATAATGAGAGATATCTAGTCAATTTATTTAAACATTTTATGAATGATGATCTGGACTTTGACTCAGCAATATCAAATCCACGAACTCGAATGAATGAACAATAAATGAGAAAGTGTTTTTGATGACTCAGTCCTTGTCCTGTTATGAAAAAATATAAATTCTTGGGAAATATCAATTCGTACAAATTTTTCTCGTAATAATGATCAAAGTTACAAAGATTAGTAGCAATGAAACAAAAACGCTTGCGATGAGATTACGAGAATGGCGAGCTGTGTGAAAAATGATTTAAGTTTCTTACGACACGTAATTAATGAATTGTGTATAAAATTTGATTTCAGCTGAGAGAAATCGCGTTGCAGTATTACAGCTGTGACGACATTTTACTAACGGAGAATTTGGTTGAGCGTCTGAGAGAAAATATTCGTCAAGGAGCTGGAAAGCATCGCCAGGAAAGCCAGAAATGTGAAGAAATTTTGAAGGAAAGAAATTCAAGAAGTGACACACCTGCTGTAAGCGTGTCCATTCAACGCTGGATAAACGACAGTTGTTGCGCCAGAGTAGTGATGAACAAATGTCTGTCGTGTAAGAAAACACTCGGTTCCGATTTGAATGTGGAATCCGGCGTTTGCAGCATGTCCAAGGATAATATTCAAGAAATTTGCAAAGGTTCGGACGTTTTTAAAGCTACGGAAAATGGGGATGAATTCGATAAGCAACAATTTTGTTGCGACGGCGATCGTAATTGGAATGCTAATTTGCACGAAGAATCTTCCGATTCACGGTAATTTTTAATGATAAAAACTTTACAAACGAAACAAAGTTTTGAAAAAAAAAAAAAAAATAACTTTTTTTCAACGAAATACTTGTTTGCCCTATTCTTATTCAGGGAGGATTACAAATCTCCGGTCCACACCGACGAAAAAGATCCACGATCAGCAATGGGCGTAAAAGCAATGTTTTTCAAGGATCAGTGCATAAAATTGCTGACAGGAAACAAATATCATTATCCTATTTTTCCGAAAGTAACGGGAGATACCAGTCGATCGAAAGTTACAGTTTCGGCTTGCAGAATGAACAAAACTTTGGCACTGATTGCTATAGACAGTGTTCAGTACTTCCATTTTGCCGAGGCACTCGGCATTGACATTTTAAAAATGAAAGACAAAACCGCCGTCGTTATTTTGGATGCTGATGTGAGTTGAACCCGACACGAGTTTCATAAGTCGAATTACTTTAATAAAAATCAGCAATTATTCATTGATTCTGAATTTCTTATTCATTTTCCATGTAATTAATCATTTTTACTAACTGATAATTCATTTTATGAATGATTATATTTCTACAAGTTTTCATACGTAATGATGAAATTATTATTTCATTTTGTTTGAATATCCATTGAAAAACACCAACCGCAACAAAAATTTTCTTATTATTGCAGCAAGAAAGTCAGTATTTGATGAAACAACCTTACAGTCGCGAGTCATTGGTAGACTTTATCAATCAATATACCGAAGGTGTATTACAACGAACTTTACGCTCCGAGAGCTCCAAAAGATTTGCTCACGACTTCAAGAGCCTGCGAGGATGTGAAAATGTTAAGGAAACTGAGATATGCGTTCGAGAATTGAATGCAGAAACATTTTTGGACGCAGTATTAGATCCCAAAATGGTAAAGTTTATTCGAGTCTTCGGATGGCGTGTTTTTAATTATTCAATTTTAAATTTGATTTTCAATTTTTATATTCATTATTCTCCATTCAAACGGCTCAAACATTTCAATCCTTCGTTCAACTCATAATTATTTACAGGATGTCGTTGTCATGTATCATTCACCTTACTGCGCCTTCTGCAGCGCAATCGCTTACGTGTATCTAATTGTTGCTAAATATCTCTCGAAAATGGATCATTTAACTTTCGTGAGAATCGACGGTGACAACAACGATTTGCCCTGGGAATACAGCATGGATCGTTATCCCTCGATTTTATTTTTTCCAGCAAAACGGTAAAACAATACTTCAGTATTTATCCGTTTGAAATATATGATTGAAAAAATGTTTTAATCATTTAATCTTTACTTCAATATTCATGTGTTCGATAATAACGGATTTAGAAACATTTGAATGATTTATTTTTGATTACAAAATGTTTCAACTATTGATTTATGTCAAAATGAAATCTTTTAATAATTCATTTATTATTTTAGGAAAGAAGACAGCACCGTATATCCTTTCACGTTACCGATAACGATACGAAATCTATTGAACTTCGTACTGGCTAATTTGGAGGATGATTCGCACGTGGAGGCATTAGTGAATATTTGTAGTTTTGGTTCCGGAGAACCGCCGCAAGACTGTGTAGCCCGAACGCGTCGTCTGTGTCTGGAAATAATCGAAAAATTATTGATGAATTATCGTAAATTGAGACGCAGTCGTGAGACTTTATCGAGGAAGCGTGCGAGCCACGTTCGACGAGAAATTTTATTAAAACTGGAGCACATGAGAGAAGTGCATCTGATTCTCGGCTCAGTAGACAATCTTAGAACGGACGATGGTAAATTGGAGCAAATCAGGCAGAAGTTCAAGACTTATTACAAAAATCTTGCAGCCCTTGGGAAACACAGTTATAAGAAGAGTCCCTCGTCGTCAAAGGATAAAGCCATAGACCCTGTTGTAGTGGGGTCAGAGAGGAAAAACGAAAAAAATCTTGGAGACGAATTGTGATACGTGACCGGTCGTTTCATCGACACTGCACTGCGACATGGACGTTGCTGTTTTCCATACTCAAACGCTAATTCTCCCAATCAATTTCGGTGAATACGAGATTCGTGCTTCAACCGATTCGTCAGATTCTCAAGAAAGCTGAGCCGAGACGGATTTTTCACCGCAACTTTTGTACTTGATCCGAAAAGGATTTTTTCCTGCGACAAAGTCACGAGTTTGGCTCTGCACGCATCTTTTTTCTGAGTGGACAGGTATATTTTTTTATCGTCATAAATTAAGTCTCATCGGTTAATATTGCTTGGCGACTGTTATGAATTTCACAAATTTCATTGAACCAAAAGCGTCACGTCCAGCACAGGAAATGGGCAATACCTAGTCGTGCATTTATTCAACGAAAAATTTTTATCCCTCGAACGAGAGGACAGAATTGAGCGAAATATTTTTTACTCTTTTCTCAAAGACTATTCGGACCAGGAAGGCTATTCGCAATAACGTGAATAATATTCAGCATCGTTAATTATGTTTTATTGTCTGATTTGCGAATCGTTGCGATTGCGATGTCTTACGCTTAAATTTATCGCGAAATCGTTCCATGATTAAGCATTTCTTTATATTTTCTTCCTTCGAACAATTCCTTCATAATCGGTTCGATTCTTTTTTCGTTTTTCGTAACTCCGATACAATCATGAAAACGATTTTGGATCAAATTTTGAATAAAACACAAATCATTCCATCGAAATTGATATTTGCTCGACGATTTTTAGTACGAACGTTTCAAAAATTTTCAAAAATTAACAAATTCGAAGAAATCCAAAAAGTTTACGTAATTTATTTTAAAAAAATAATAATAATAAGTAATATTTAAATCATGATAAACAATCAACTTGAGTTTTCGTCACTTTTGTGTGATTTATTTGTTTTTTTAATCAATCATAAGAAACCAACTGAAAAATTGATTGTTCCTAATATTTTTATCGCACTTTTATTTTCGTATATATAATAATATATTTTTTTTTCTTAATAATTCCACCGGAATCTTCCATCGTAGATTGATATTTTTGATGAATATTCAATGAAATTCTATGTTACGAAATTTTTATAAAAATAAGAAATCTAAAGGAAGTCCACTTTGAATAACTGTAGCAAAACGAATTGCGGCGACGAAGATTCAGATTGAAAATGAAAAAATTCATTCAGATTATTGATATGATAAAAAAAAACAAACATATTTCCATCAGGATCATTTTTTTCTCGCCACGAATATTTTCGACGTGACGATGAAAGCATTACGATAAAATAAAATGAAATGCGATTATTTCGGTGATGGGGAAAAAAGACGTTAGTAAAAAGACGTGATTTGTCAATTTTTATGAAAAGTTTGAATAATTCGCTGAACGGTGCGAGACTAAATAATAATAAGTTATATATCCTATCCATCTCTGCGTGTCAGAGAGTGAGTGCGTGATTGTTAAGCACGAGTTCGTTTGTGGGTGTGAACGTCAGTTTTTTTTTTTTTTTTTTTTTTTTTCTGCAAATTGTAAATTATCTATATTTCAATTGACGAGTGTGAGAGGAAACGGTGTACAAACTGTACAGTTATTAGTCATCTGAGAAACATCTTATTAATATATGAAAATGATATTCGAACAAGAAACATAACGCTACTGCTTCTCGGAGACTGACACCTGTCATTAATCTGAAAGATTTTCCTTCTCCGTTAAATCGTGAAACGAAATTTTGTTCAACTTTTTATTAGATTTGATGGTCGTTTAATCTTTATAGAAAAAAAAAAATCAACTTCCGTTATGATAATTCACCGCGGTTCGCTACTTCGAGGATGAAGACTTGAAAAAAGAAAAACGTCACCAATTAGATTCGACAAGAAATTTAATAGCGTTATTAATTTTTTTTTTTTTTCATGATAACGTACAAAACTCAATTTTATTCGATTATGAATTTTTGACTTTTCTGTCGTTTGACAATCACGTCAAACCACTGATTAATGACATTAATAATTTTTTTTTCCAATTGAAGAAAATTGAGGAACATTCGATTAAATAAAATTCCAAATGGTACAAAATTTGTCGATCGATACGTTAGAGATTGAACTTTGATTTACAAACGGAGGAGCCTGATTACGAAACAACCAATGAATGAAAGAAAAATTAAAGAAAAAAAAAAGGTTATATTTTTGTAGTAGTGTATTTGTCCTCTGTTTGTAACGGCAAAAATTCGACATGATATGCGACACCGAAGCTGCTGAATAATAACACTATAACGAATTCACACTTCTCGAAAATTAAGTTTTCTCCATTTTTTTTACGCGAGTCAAGAACAAATGGCTGATTATTTCCGCCGCTCATTGACACGAGCCGACGAAACTTAACTCGAAAACTGTAATGTATACATAAACAAAACAAAAAACATATATTTATTTATTAAAAAATGTATATTTTATGATTTTCAAATTACAGTGGCGTGTACAGCAGAAAAAATGTGGTTAGGAAAGGAAGGGGAGAGGGGGGGGGGGGGGAGGAACGAAAAAAGTGTGCTGTTGCTGTAAAAATTTATGTAAATATAATAATAATTGTTATTTTATGTGTTGAACTTCAAGTGTTTTCTGTTCGTTCGATTTTTTTAATCCTCCTTTTTTTAAAGCGAGAACGAGTCTCATTGGCATTCGCGAGAGGAATTTCCAGATGATAAAAGGTGTATGACAGCGAGAGATAATACGTGGGATATGCGTAATCGTTTGGACTGTTGCGCTTCTATACGAATTCATTTAAAAGTCATATACGTATATAAAATACGTGACGTATGCACGAAGAAGCGAATCTAAGGATATACAAGTGTGTACGCGTAAAATCCAAAGGTAGTAGGAAACGATGTCTCGTGTGATAAAACCGGAGCGTGGGTCGAAAGTGGTCGATGGATTATAGCGCAATACCGAGCGTTAGTCATTCTCTCCTCTCTACCCCCCCCCCCCCCTCTTTCCTGCCTCCATCTTTCGACCGTTTTATATATTTATGGGTTGGGCTACTTATTCGTCGTAATTAAAGTTCCGAGAAAAATGACGCGTGATAAGAAAGCGGTTTTGTACTGACATCTCGATTGATCGTGTTCGCAGCAGCTCGAGACACAAATCTTCGTTGAATGATGCGATCGTTTTCATTTATCCCGTAATGAAAATTTTTTCATTTTCATTTCTATTGCTAAATCTGATTGAACAGATCTCAATATTCTTACAATCTGGTGGATTTTTTTTCTGCGATTTTCTTATTGACGAGTCTGTGGATTTTTTTGTTGTTATTTTTCTGAGAATCTCGTTCCGAACAGTATTCGATCGGGTTAAAAATCTGTCGGAACAGCAATAGAATTCTGGTATTCGTAGAGTAGAAAAGGATTTTAGTAATTACTGATTTTTCGAGGAAAAACCGGAGACCCGGGCACAATTTAAGGAAAGTCGTTGAATTGCGGTTTTTTTAACGAACAATCTGGAATCGTTTGTCGTTCGTAAGAATTCTTCGAGGTTATGTTTATCTCGTACAAAGCCTCCTCGGGCGCATTCTCGATTCTACACTCAATTTTTTTTCGATTATTTTCTTAGGTTTTTTTCTTTCTTGTATGCTAACGGAATTGAATGCGTGGAAGTGTTCATTCAAAAGAGTATGGGGCGAAGAGAACTTTTGGCAATCGCCAAATCCTCTATTCGCTATACACGCTGTTCGTTTCTTTGTAAGGAAAAATAACAGTAAACTTGGAGGGAGAGGGAACGTTATCATGCATACATGAAAACTAACGAAAGGCTGCGTAGAAACCGTACAAAATTATCACCATTTCCGAAGTGATTGTCGATGACGAAACAAAACTTATTAACCCTGAAACGCGCACAAAAAAGTGTTAATTGTGAAAAAAAAATGATTCAACTACACAAATAGTCTGCAACTCTGAAACAATCACAACAGAATTGTGTAAGACTCAATTTATGCAAAATAAAAAAAAGGGGGGGGGGGGGGAAATGCAGCATGACAGCTTAACAATTGTATTCTGGGAAAAAAAATAAAAAGAATATTTTTTATTTGACTAGGTAAAAATATTTTAGCTCGCGAATCTAAAGAATTTAAAATTTTGCCGCTCAAAATGGCGGCTCTGAGGCTAGAATATAGATGTCTCTGCAGGGTCTGACAGCTGGTGCCGCGGGTGGTGGAAAGTTGGAAGTTAAAATTTTTTTATATGACACACTGCGAAGCGCGCCCTCTCGTAATCACTGTCAGGAAGGCAAAAGGGCGCAGTGGAGGGGGAAGAGGCCGCTAAGCCTATTTACGGTTGTGTGCGTTTGAACGAAGTGAGGGCGCACGGCGATAGAGTGAGAGAGAGAGATAGATATACGTTAGGATAGTGTATGAGGAAGGGAGAGAGTTGGAGAAAAGGCCGGAAGAGGGGCGTATGGAAGCCCCGGAGAGAAGACGGGAGGGGCGGCGAGGGGGAGGGGGAATAGAAGGTATAGGAGAAAGAGATGGTTTGATAGTGTGCGCGCGGGATTGGGAGCGTATACAACGGATTAGTGTATGTGTGCCTCTCTTCTGACAATGAGCCGCGGCGGTGACTGTGATAAGTGAGAGACAGCGGGAGAGAGAGCACGGTCTGCTAACACCGCAAAAGATTCGCGTAGTGTGTGTTTCGTTCGTTATTTTATATTTTATTTTATCTTTTTTTTTTTCTTAATTGTTAAAAATATAACGGAAAGATAACCAAGTCAAAAAAAGGTGGGAGAGAGAGAGAGAGAGAGAGAGTGTGTGTGTTGTGTGTATTCGTGCTCCGCGTGTTTTTTTTTCGGCAGTGGAGAAAGAATCGTAAAATAATTTCAGCACGACAAAAAGGATTACGATAATAATCATAATAATAATAATAGTAACGATAAAAGTATTAAATCGTCGTTGGTGCGGATTCGGGAGCGTTTCGGTGCGTGCGAGTGTGTTTCCGTACTAAGAAAAAAAAAAAAAAAAAAAGAAAAGCAAAGAGAGAAAAAAGGATCCGGGTGTATAGTGAGTTTGTAATAAAAAAAAAACGAGAGTCAACTTGATGACTCGTTTTTTCGTGTGGTGGCATTCGGTTCGCCGTATAAAAATCCATTATTAATTATGTTCAATGTACCGCCCAAGTTTTACGAGCTTTGTCGCCTTTGTTTATCATCGGACGGCTCTAAGCTGCCGATTTTCGATGACGAGGGATTGCAGCGTAACTTCGCCGACAAGATACTTACGTGCCTCTCGATAGCGGTAAGCATACACATCAAACCGGAAAACCTATATTATTTCGATTGTGCGACAATAACGTTCACCGGATATCTGCGAGAAAAAAAAAATAAAAATAAAAACCTCCCCTCAAACGATACTCTTTACCGTTGTGTTTTTTTGTTTTTCTTTTATCATTTATCTCATTCGTTTTCGTCTTTCTTGAGTTTCGTTCGTTGTCGTCGTCTCATCGAAAATAGACGCAACATCTGGGGAGCCCGCGGGTCTCTCCTCGCGTTGGGATATCCGTGCGTTCGCTCAGGCTCACACACAATCTTTTTGATATCTCTTTATCTCTCTCCCTCCCTTCCTCCCTCCTCCTCTCTCTCTCTCTCTCGCACTCTCTTGCTCTGAATTTTATACCTTGGGAGAATAATCGAGAGTGCCCGTACACCTTTTTAATATATCCTGGTTCCCTAGTCTCTCCGTCTTTATCTAACGTTCAGCAAAATGAAAGAGAGAGAAGCAAAGAGAGGGGCATACCTTTGGCGACTGTACTCTACTGTCTCTCGTAGTTTTATATTTCTTTATAGGCCTATATATCCATGTGCGTCCCGTTTACGTGTGAGTGAGCCAGTGAGCGAGTGTATCAGGGATATGTTTTATGTGCCACACGTCTGTGTATGTTTGTCAGCATGTCTGTGTATGATATTCGTGATATCGTAGTTATATTCGTATTGGTGCGCGTGGCACGGGGAGAAAGTTTGGCAAGAGATGTGTCCGGGAGATAAGACTCGCGGCTCCTTCACTACATATGCATACGAATCGACGTATACACACATATATACATCAATACACACATACACACACGTACATATGAACGAAAGATTTTAAAATGGCAGTGATAACGCTTGTTCCGTCTTTCATTCTTCTTCTAGCCTAATATTATTCCGAGCACGTACATTCGGCAGCTGTAAACTGGCCATTCGAATTTTTTTACTTATCCATCATTCCTCCATCGCTGTACAAAAAGATTATTTATATTTTCTTTAGATTTTTCATTTTTTTTTTCTTTCCGTTTCTCATTTAATATATCGTTCCGGTGAGGCCCGCTCGTATAAATCGTGCCTCCTTATTTGGACCGCCCTCTTATCAGGTTTCACACGCGTACCCCTCACACATAACATCGCGCACACACACACACACACACACATCCAACGCACACTCTCAGAGAGCTCTTGTCAGAAAGCGGCGTGGGTATATATTGGCTCGCACTACCCAACCCCTCCCCCCCCCTCCCACCCCCCCGTCAAGTACGTTGGCCTACACTGAAAAATATTTAGTCAATTTCACTACGACAGCTGGCTATTTTTTTTTCAACTACCTGTGTACTTTTGGACGTAAAATTTTTCTCGATTGTTTTTACGGTTACGTGATCGAGTCTCTCGAGTTCTTTGATCGGAAGAATTTTGAACGTTTGTCGTTTCGATGTTTACAAATTTTATTATTTGTTGGTTATTACCGTTGACGTCCAGAGAGGGTCTCGGGATCGCTTAGCCACGGTAAACGTTGAGTTTGTGAAATTTTTTTTTTTTCTTTTTTTGACGGTTTATCAATCGGTGAAATTTGAAAATCGCGCGCTCTTGTACGACGCGAAACGCGAAAACGGTTCGAGATAGAAGAAAAATGAATCGTATGAATTTTGTAGAGACGAAAATTTTCTGGGAATAAGCTCCTGACGGTGATTTCGTATTTGCAACGGTTCGGTTCTCGGAACCCGGCGAACGAGATTCCTCGAAAACACCTCGCTTTCGGGGAACTCGTGAAAAAATCAGGCATTTTTTCGACTCGTTCTCGGTAGCGAACTACCGCGGATAGGAAATTATATTTGGGGACTTTTTTGTAGGAAATTTTATTCTCCACCAGATTAGTCCTGTTCATTTTTGCTCTACATCCAACCGTTATGGCGCTACGCGCGATGAAAGAAAAAAGTTCGAAAAAAAAAAAACGTAAAATTTTTGAACACGAAATTTATCACTGAAAAAATAAAAATTCGCTGAATTCTCGAGAAAATAAACGTCAAAATTTTGTGCATCGAAATTCATACGCCCGACTCGTCACTTCGTATCTTCATATTTATTTTATTATTAAATGTACGACGAATTTACGGAAAATTCGTTTCGAAAAATGAGTCACTCGAGAGAAATATACAATGGGAACATTATATTTGGCCTATAAATAGTAAACTCTCGACTCCCACGTGTCTCTCGAACAGTTATTTTATATTTCGTGTTACTTTCGCCAATATCTCGATCCACGTAATACCCAAAACCGTGATAATCGTTGCACTATCCGTCGAAACGATTGTTTTCCAAAAAAATTTCATTCCTCCCCCCCGAAGCTTATTCGTTATCGAAAAAAAAGTGAAAACCAAGAAAAAAAAAGCAAAAAAGCTCTTCTCACTCGATCAACAACGAAAAAGCATCGAATTCCCAAAAGTAAACGTCAAAATGAGAAAAATTTCGAATAATTTTTATCCCCAAAGTAACATGCATTTCTGGTGATTTGCCAAACGAATACTTTTCATTTCATAAACTAAAAATAAACTATGACACTATTTTTTTTTTTTTTTTTTATAACGAAAAATAAATTTTTGAATTTTTAGGTTAAAGATGGCGACTGTTTGCCACCCATCATCTGTCACCGTTGCGTCTACAAATTGGACATACTACACAATTTTCGCGAGGTCTCGCGAAAATCTGACATTATACTCAAACAGTACCTGGACTGCGCGAAGCAGTTGTCCTCACAGGACAGCCAGGTAAGTTCGTTTTTTCATTTCCCACCTGTTTCAAGTGCTTCGATCCATTTTTTACCACTCGATTATTCGAGCGTTGGGAACCAAAAATATATTTTTTTTTTCTTTAATTTAAAAAAAAAAACAGTAAAAAAGAATTGATAGCTCGAGCATAAATTGACGAGAAGTTACGACGTTGGTAAAACCTCGTTTAAAATTGACCCAAACCGCTGACAGTTGCGAACAGTCATACGATTCCGAGTAACGATGAAAACCAGGAATGTGCAACATGTGCAATATCTGATTGTAGATAAAAATTCTCCTCGCTCGTACACATCCCCGTGCTATATATTTTCAAATGTCTCGGAAAGCTTCTTGTGAGTGCAAATGAGATTTCCATGTGTCTTTTCCGAGAGATCAACTTTTAATCCAAATCATTTCTCATAATAAATGTGACATTCAGTTTTTCAACCTTCGAATGCAACGAAGTTCTTTTTTTGCTTCTATTACTCGTGCCTGCTTCACTGAAATCCAAACTCGGAAAGCAATTTTTCACTCGTTCGAACGCAATCGCTCAAGTTTTTCATGCGGAAAAAAAAAACACTTTTTTTTTTCGTTGGATTTTGAAGCGATGCTGACGCTGGAATAACGAAAAATTCGTCGAATCTACGAGATTTCGATCGATCCTAAAAATTTAATTTTCACTGAACTGAAAAAAAAAAAAAAAAAAATGAAAGAAAATTTTTTTTTCATTATTTTTCGAAAAAAATTCTCAAGAAAAATCAAATTGGCCCGAATAAAAATTTGCCAGTAAAACGCGATTGATAACGTGTAGAAAAAAGTGACATGGAAATGGAGCCGGCGTTACGTCATAGAAATGCAACAAATCATTGATTTCTCGAGTGCTGATAAAAACAAAAAAAAAACAAAAAAAAAAAGCTGTGAAGAGTCGATGCAAAAAATGGAAATTTGTCCGGATGTCAACGATGCGAATATCCACACCTCGTCTATAAACGTACAATGTTTCATAATGATTTACTCGGTGATCACATTTGTAGAAAAAGCTCGATATAAAAAAAAAAAAAAAGAAGAAGAAAAAAAACTGAAAAATCACAGTTATGTTTATAAAACAGTTTCTTTTAAATCTGGATGCAGTTTCGTGTGTATATAGCTTGCTGACGTTGCGCAAGGCGTCCCAAGGTCGTCTATTCCTTGTGAGCCTCGACCTTATCACTCTGACCCAGAAAAAAAAACGGAGATAAAACGTGTAAACAGCGATAACAGTGTTGGAAGGAGACGGAAAGATATCTTAAAATCAAGCATCGCAATGCGGAAACGTCGATTTAAATTTTATAGATTACAGAGTCTCGTGCTCTTTCCTTTTTTTTTTTTTTTTTGACAGAAATTTTTTATGAAATTCTCTTCATTTTTCAGTTTTTGTTTCGTTTAGTTGAGATTGAAGTTTTTAATTGTTTTTGTGCTGATTTCATTTTCAAAAAAAAAAAAGGAACCAATTTTTGTAGCACAATTTACAGTTTTCGAGCTTTTTTGACAGCTGTCAAAATCAATGTGAATATCGAAATCGAATTTATTCATATAATTTATTATGATATCGCGGATTCAACGATTATGAAGGGCGGCAAGAACCGAATCGAATGTCCAATTGTTCGCGAGAAGGGTTGACGTGCTGGAGTAAACAACGAAACACGTGTGGCGACCGGCAGCACATCGCTGACGAACTATTCGAGAGAAAAATTCGTTGCAAGCTCGCCCGAGTGCGAACGAGATGCTGCTACAAGCACAGTAGTAAACAAAAATCAATATTCGATGTGTGCGAGTCACACACGGATACAGGACGTTCACAGCCCACTCTAATCCACAAAACGAACGAGTTCGTTCAAATTTTCACGAAAATTTCAACCTGAAATTACGCTGAAATTCGAATCGCTCAATTTTTAACTTAAAGTCTCATCGCTGCTAGCCTGTTTACGGATTTTTGGTCGTCTGTCACTTTTTCGTTGGATCAAGGAATCAATTTTTATATGAAACGTTGAAACGATGAAATTTTGTTCTCGGGTCAATTTTCTGTTTGGAAAAACTGAGTTTTTCAATGACAATAACGAATAATCGCAAATCTTTGAGACAAAAAAATATATAAATTGATCGAAAGTAGCGTATGATTCGTAAAATTTTGACGAATCACTAATTTTTCATGAGAAAAAGTAAAAAAGAAATCGAAAGTGGATCTAAAACCTGAAAAAACTGAGAAATTTTGAAATTTTTAAGAACTTTTGGTAGAATAAAAATTTTAATTTGCTCGCACGTGATTTGAATAGAATAAAAATGTGATTTTTTTTGTTGACAGGAAAAATCTTTCTCCACTGCCAAAATAAAGGACGAGTGTCAGACGCAGTCGTTTTTACAATTAAACAAAACATTGTTCAACGAGGACGGAAATTCTCCAATCAGCATAAATCAAAACGTAATACCTCAGACGGAAGAATCGGATGAGACGCGAGACGAGGAGGCCGAAGCTAATCAGGAAGAAATAGTCGGAAGTATAAAGTGCGAGCCCGAGGATGACACGTGCTCGAATAGCTCAGATCCGGACAGATTGGAAATAGAGGATCGTGAGGGTGAACATGAGAGCGACGGCGAGGAAAACGGTTACGATATGACTGTAAACAAACGTATCAAACTCGAGAACAGTTACGAGAGCAGCTCCAAAAGAAGTACCCCCAATGCTGGCAGCCCTGTCAACAGAATGGACACACCAGAGAGCAATTGCTCGGACACTCACATAGATCAGGAAACCACTAAATTGTGGCAGGCACTTGCTAAGTAAGCATTTCATTGATAATCGATTGAATCTGTGAAAAAATATTCAATCAAAAGGTTCATTTGCCTCTGAAATCGTCTGTTTTTAGGCAAAAGTTGATTTAAATTTATTTTTAATGAGCAGAGAAATGTATTCGAGTGATAGTTGCAATTTGAAATGAGTTTTTGGAATGAATTTCAAGAGATCGAATGTAATTTAACGAAAATGTAGTCGATTAACTATCAAAATGAACTATTCGTCAATAGTTTCGACATTTATTGAACGATATTTCTCGATGAACTTTAAATTACCGATGAATAAATAAAATACAGGAGAGACAATAGTAGCGAATGATAAAACCGTCATTCAAAGCGTCCAAGCTTTCTATGGTTTTTCATATGTGAGACCATTTAAAGGTCTATTATTAGCCATGATCGTAAATCAAGATTGAATAATAATGAATCGCGCATAGTGATATCACTCGTTTCATTGCCAAGTCTTTTTTTTCCCCTCTCTTTGTCCCTCTGGACATTCACAATTAAGTCATAGTACTATCGAAACGTGAAATAACGAGGAGACAATTCTCTTTATTTATTGCATTTAAGTCTCAGTAGCATTGAATCTATTACATTTTGAAAAAAAAAAAAAACAAACGTTTCGAGCTTCTTCCAAGTCTTTTAAAAGGAGAAAAAATTATTTGTAAATCGGCAAAAAAAAAAATTGTAATTTTATACAAAAAAAAAGCTTCAATTTCGATTCCTCGAGATTTTCTTCCCTCTTTGAATGAAGTTGAAAAAAATCGCTTCCTTTTTACTGTTACGATCGACAATTTATTGAGCTCCGGGTTGGAATCTACGACGTTGATTTTCTTATCGTTGAAATACAATGAGATTTCTGTAGTTGAAAAATGCCCTAATTTTTTTTTGTTAGCGTATTTAAATCCGTAAGAAACGTTTATCATTCGATTCAATAGTTCCCTTGATACTGATACGCTCGAATCAATACGAAACTTGAATAAATTTGTAAAATTTACAAAAAAAATTCAGTAAAAACGAAGATAAATATTGATACGACTTTGACTAATGCGTGAAATATTGTAATCTCGTGAGTATTTACGTTTTAGTGTTTATTCACGTTATCACCGAGGAGATATGACTATCTGAATGGTTTTACCTGCTACCAGAAGCTACAGCCGGTAGTCTTTGTTTGCCTTTGTAAATATGTACCTCGCCTTATCGTTCTATTCTCAACACACATTTTGTACGGCTCCATCGGAATGACACACCTTCGGCTTTCTCTTCACTCATTGGCTTTAGAGCATTGAAAAATATCGCAGGATATCAATCGACTAAATAATCTCGAAACTTTCATGCTGAGCAAATACTCAGTTCGTTATTTCAGTTTGATAAAACATTTGTAAGCAATTATTACTTTTGAAACGATAATGGAATTATATTTTCGAAGTTTTACATTTAAAACGTTTCATGTGCTTTGATAATTGCTAATCATTAACGAGAGACCAATTATCTTGATGTACAATCGTAAAGAATTTTATATTATCGAAGTTTGATTTATACTTTTTCAAAACTCCCTTTTTTCGTTATCAATTATCAACGCTGCGACGTTTGTGCTTAAAAAAAAATATAATAATAATAATAATAATAATAATAATAATGAACGTGTTAATTTTTAATCAACAGCAACAGGAGTCTGGAAATAACACGAACGAATGGTGATAAATTGAACAACGGTTTTACCGGCGAGGCTACAAATTTACTCCGATCGTTGATAAATAATCGGCAAATTGGCATAACCGCTGTTGACGGGGATCGAGCATCGCCGCAAATAAGATTCTACAGGGATACACAGGGTACGACGATCGAACGAACAGCACCGGATTGCTCGATACTTGGTAATCGAACGAACATGCCATGTTTGGAGAGCAAGGTACGAAGGAGCAAATTATTGGTAAAGAAAAATCCAAATAAAAAATAGCGATTTGGCTGATGAATCGTTCGATTTCGCTAAGTTTATTGATAACACTATTTTTTTGGGCAATTATTTGGCCCTTGGAATGAAAAATATTTTCAGTTATTTCGACACTTTTCGTTTGAAAGTGTTGAAAAAAAAGTTCTCGAATAACAATGAGCTGGGGCGACGAAAGAAAAACCTGGAGAAGGACGTAATCAATGAAATTAGGAGAAAGTCGAGCTCGAAATTCGTTAACAAACAGCATTCGAAAAACTGATTCGAGCTCCTGTATTTTTGAGCTGGAAGATAGCAAATATTTGTGAATCATTAACACTGGAAAAGGGATGAAAGAGAAACGTTTTTGGGATGAATCTCCGAGCTCAGGAATAAGGAGCGAGCAGAGAGAATAAAAAAAAAACATGAATTGGGAATTGCCCACGAGTTCAGATCGGGATTTGACAGTCGAAAAAATTTGACCCCGAAAAGTAGTTTTTCGTGTGCAAATAAAATTTTAGCTAGAAGCTGCTGCTTTCGCGTGGGGAGAAGAAAAAAAGAAAACATTGTAAGAAAAAAGAAGAAACGGAGGGGCTGTTTGCACGATGCAAATATAACTGCGTGGCTTGGTTTCGAACGAATAGGAAAAAGAAGCTCTGCCGAGCTATCGGGCAAGCAGCTAGCAGCAGGTATACAAACGTTAGTATATAACTGCGAGGCTAACAAAACTCTAGAGGCAGGTCAGGTGACCCTTGGTGTCAAAGGATCCCTCGGGGCGCTATTTAGGTCCCACCTGCCCTTCAGGTATCGAAGCCTCTATGAACTTTTTCATAAGGATCCGAGAAGCTTCCTTCGACAGATAATAGATAACTACCGGGAAAAAGAATTCTCTCTCTCTCTCCCCCCTCTCGCTTTCTTCTTCCATTTTCATTTTGGCCTTTTGGCGATCTCTTGAACTTACGGGCAGTACCTTAACGTGTCAACCCGCTGTTAACAGATGTTCAGATAAGCCCTTAGCCTCTGGTGGGGGCTACAATGGATTTTTCAAAGACTCTTGGACTCTTGTCCATTGTTCGTATATATCGAGAAAATTCTCGATTCTCTGAGTCCCTGGAGGTAATAAGAGGGTGAAAGGGAGAGAGAGGTCTTCCACGGTATTGGAGAATTTTCCGATCGTGCTCGAGTAGTCGTAGAATAAACCGAGAAGAGGGAGGGATATTCCTTCCCGCACGTTTCTTTGTTCGAAAATTTTTTCCATTACAGAGGATCTCTGTGCGATAACAGGTACAGATTTTCTAGTTTTTTTTCTCTCTCTTCCTCTTGCTGTCTATTTTTCGGCTCTTTCGGGGGCGAGGATTGGAGCGGTTTTTCGGGGGCAGTAAAAGAATCGTCAGAGCCTTTGCCTACATATTTATATACCTGCTTCATAGCCTCGGGTACCCGTTGGAGAAAACCGTTTCGATCACTGCGAAAAATCTCGCCGTTTTTAGCCCCTTGGAAAATACGAGAGGAAATAAAAATACTGTATTAGCTATTAAACAGGATTCTTCTAAGAGATTTTTCACTAAAAATCCCCACGAAATTCCCTCACTGTTTTCACAAGCTTAGTGCAAATCCTTCTCAACCATACGTCGTAAAAATTGTCTTTTTGACACTCTTTTCTAGTCCTTCCAAGTTTATCTTGGATTATATCCCATTTTTTTTTTTTTTTTTTTTTATCACTGAATCACTTTTTTCTTGCTCGATTTATTCATTTATTTGTTTATCATACTTATTCGTCAACTTTTCAGAGCGTCTCTATGGACAGCAATCCTTCGAGCCCCGCGAGCATCGGTCGGAAAGAAACGAAAGGACGAAGAAAGCAAAGCTATCCGAGCAAAGCACCAACAAGTCCGGAGCTTATGAATTATCAGCAAGAATCGAGCGAGGAACAACAGGCCCAGGATTTTACAGCATGGTCGAGCAAAATGAAGAGAAAAATAGACGATAATAAACAACAAAATTATGATCAACACGGTGGTAATTCAACGAAAAAGGTCGACATGTCGTGCACCAATTGTGGCACTATGACAACTACAATATGGCGACGAAACATGAAGGGAGAAATGGTCTGTAACGCTTGTGGGCTTTATTACAAGCTTCACGGTGTTAACAGACCGGTAACCATGAGAAGGGACACTATACATACCCGTAGACGCCGACCAAAAGGTGAAAAGCCCACCCGGCACAGAAGTAAGTTTATGTATATATAGATATGTGTGTGCGAGTGTGCGTTTGGGTACACAATCGTGCGCCGTTCTTCCGAATTCTTGGAACTTTTATTCACAGCACGATACCTTTCTGCAATACCATCTTAACCCTCGTCCCTCTCCCCCAAAATGAGCCTTATTTCCTCTGGTCAAAAATATCCGATAGTAATGCCCACGACTCTAACAAACGAGGCACAACCTAGACCATTGAAATATTTCAGGAACGACCGATAAATCCAAAGAATTTTCTCGTGTACTAGAGTTAAATCTAATGGAATTTTCGTACTATGATCATTTGAAAAACAGATTTTTCGTGCTCGAGAATATTTTGAAGGCTCACGAAACTTCAGCTTGTTCGTCATTTTTGCTCCACGTACAAAAAGCTTTTGCTCGTAAATTGAAATACATTTGCTTTTTTAAAGAGCCAAAAAATTTTTTGAAATATACCAATTATGTAAGGCAAAGGTTTCCGGGTCTCCATGACCCGTTTCAATCGAAACCGGAATCAAATAAAATGGCTGTGACTCAACGAACACTTTTCTAAATTGCGTTCTCGTCGCAATACTCCTGAAACTTGAACCTTAAAGTAAAGATGACAATTTTATTAATTATTTTGTGTAATTTACAGAGAAAGATGCCTCGTTATTGCAAGCGCAACCGGAGCAAATGGACGCTGAAAGCGCGGATATGTTGGCAGCTCTTCGACGTCAGATCCAGCCTCATTTGATGCTGGCGGCATTGACACCGCCGCATTTGTCAAGCGGTCATCCGACGGCCTCGCCGGCCCAGCTCAATTACTCGTTACCCTTATCGACATACATGATGTCACACGTGAGTACGCCGCAGACGTATTCGATAGATCTTGTAAGTCGTTTGGCGCGGAAATCGCCGAGCGGAAACTCGACGAACACGAGTCATCAAGCCGTAAACTTTGCGCAGCACGTGAAGAACGAGGCGAGGGATAACTCGGCGAGCCGTCGTCCTTCCGACGAGGAACCGGATGACGGTGACGAGGAGAATATCTCCGACTTACCGCTCAATCTCGTGGCCACTTCGCTCTCGGAAGAGGCACATTGAACAGCACGTTCGATCTAGCGAACACACAAATAATGAGTGAACACACAAATCGACGAACAAATTTAAGGAGGAACCGAACAGAACGAAAAAATATCCGCGAGCTCGTCGAAGGAACGGCCCGTGGAAACGTTTACGAAGAATCTCAGGTGACAGGATATGCGTTTTTATATCCGAAAAAAAAAGAAAAGGGCAATGATAACAAAGAAAACAAACCGGCAAATTACAACGTCGAATGGCCAAAATTTTCAACGCATCACCGATTCTCATGTTCTTCAATAATCGATGCCTTATTAGCTCTCTATTTAATGTATACGTTTTCTTTCATATATATGTACGAATATGTACATATAGAGATTGAAAGACGTGAAGATTTAAGGCGATTACCGAGTTTGTACAGGAGCGAGTTTTAAGTGATGAGGATTTTTTTTTTGTTTCTCGTAAGAGATTAGCGCAAGCAATTGCCGCCTCTCTTTTGTCGCCAGTTTATTTTATTTTTTATTTTATAAATTATATATTATTATTTCTTATTTTTAATTCGCAACTGTTTTTAAGCTATCTGGCCCGTGGTGCAGAGCAGTATACTAAGAATTGATATTATAACGCAGTATTAACTATTAACTTGTACAACGAGGGGCGGTAACAAACGATAAAACAAACACATTGAACGTTTAGATGGTTCGGGCGTGCGCGGGGTACGTTGCTCACGTATACAAACATAAACGCTCTCGCGCACCGTGATAAATAATACGGGGAGGATATTTTTATACGAAATTTTTTCTATAATCGCATTGAAAGGCGCGGCCGAAACGTGGCTTGTAAATACGTGAAAATTCTTCATTTTTTCTTGTCATTTTACCTCGTTTTTTTTGGCTGTTCTCTATTTTTCTCTTTACAAATTGTTCAATCTCGTACGTTATTGTTCTATTTAGATTTCAATGTTCAAATTGTTATTCACTTACTTTTTACGTATGTCTTCTTTGTCCGAAACTTTTTATTCACGAAATAAACGAAAAGGGGCAAAAAAAAACGTACGTTTCGAGATATTATAAATAAACAAAAGTTCGCTCGACTACGCCGAGACAAACGAAACGTGATAAATTAAACAGACGCGTATTATCGCTCGAATATTCACGAGAAAACAAGCAATGAAGAATTAAATGTTAAATTAATTATGAAGAAAAAAAAAAAAGGTACGAGCTGCTCTCACACCGTGTGTTTTGTTCCACGGGCTTCTTAGCTCCCGAGATATGCGTAACGAGGAGGAAAAATGAATCATAATACTCTCTTATTTTACATTTTAATAGTATTTAAGCTATCGCGCGCTATTCTCATCCCTCCCCAGTTTACAAGTGATCTAGTGATCAAAGAGAAACATTTCTTCTTTTTTTTTTTTTCGTACATTAAGAAGAAAAAAGAGAAAATAGCGTTTATCGTACACCGGCGCACACATCAATATGAATATCGTTGTATTTATATTTATTTTTGTGTCTGTGTACGAGAGTCAATCGCATACTCGAAACTGACGAAACGCGGGACGAAATGTTGATACGACGCTGAAATTTTCGTCGTTCTAATGCAACAATATTTCTCGTTCTACATTTCCTCGTTTTTATTTTCACAATTACAGCGATTAGTTTGTTTTTTCGATTATTTAGAAAATTTACTAAATTTTTGGTCAAATAACCGTCGAGTCGTGAAGAAAAAATGGGAAATTTAGTACAAAAACTTTGTTGCGTTAGCGCGGTGAGAAAAATTTCGGTGTCATCCGCTCGTCCGAGTTGTAACGCGTATAAAATCGATCGAACGGTCATTTTTACCGTACAAATGTATTTCTGTTTTCTCCCTTTCGCTAAATTGGCTTGACGCGTCAATTTGCGAGGGAAAAAAAGCGCCGAGTAAGATGCGAGAGTCCGGAAAAGAAACTTGCGAAGCCCGCAGTCAGTCAGTCGATTGCCAGTATCCTATTTGTACCACTCATTGTATTTTTTTTATTTTTATTTTTTTCGAAGATAGTTTGTTTTTTTTTTCTCTCTCTCTCTTTTTAATACCGCTCCGATAAAAATATAAATACCGATCTTACTGTTAAATCAATACAGGCTCTGACATTTTTTTTTGTCTATCAGACAACGTATCGCGGAGAATTTACTTACAAACGTAGATTTAATCACATAGCGGATCGAGTACGATAATTTGTTTGCTTTTTCCTTCGTCTTTTGACCCGCTCGACTCAACGGCTTTGATCGCGAACGATAATTGTGTTTTGCTTTTTCTCAAGTTCGCATCTCCTCCCGAAAGTCAAAGGGTGGTAATTTCTCCATTTTTGTTTTTTCAACTGAAGACCACACGTGACGTGGGAAAAATACGATCGAATTACAAATCAAGTACTTAAGGAAATTTCAAGGTGGAAAAAATGAAGTTTACGCAAATTGGAAGAATCTCAAACGTCGATCCAAGTGCCTCGGGGATATGCCTCGTTTTTTTCGAGGCAGGGGGTGGGGGGGCGACACGAAACACTCATTCGAACGATAGGAATAACAATGATAATGAACGATAGGATTATCCAGGAGTTTATTTAGGATTGAACAGATTCAGACAGCCTATTCTACCGATTCTTTGAATTATCAACCCATAAAATTTCACTTTTAAAATCTATTGAACGGTAAATGTAATAAAATTATATTGCTCCTGCGACCTTTGCGCTCAGAACTTTTCCAAAAGCCATAAAGCTGTCTCTCACACTCTTCCTCTCTCTTGCTCTTTACGTTCGCAAATCAAACGCCATTTTTTTCCCCACTGTGCTCTCTCTCACACATACGATCAGTCAAAACACCATGAAATTATAATCTATCGACGTGACTTTATTAACAAAACTTCACATCCCAACTCACAAACCACACTCTCGATTTCATTTTTAATATAAATATTTTTATATAGATATATTTTTTCTGTTTCTCCTTTTTCCAAGTTTGTACAGATAACGAAATAATCGATAAACAAAAAAGTATTAAGCAACCTCAGTATAGCGCATAATACTTACGGCCAGTGCATCTTACTACGTGTATCGTTTATGTGTCTAATGTCATATATACCTAAACAAACTTTGCCAAAAATAGTTTTAGTCTTTGTTACATAGAATATAGTTAAGGGCATATAACAAAACAAATTTTCACGAATATCTCAATCTCGTTTTCTTTTCGTTTTCTGGTTTCTCTCAACACGTCTTTGTAAAACTATTTTTTTTTTAAACGTTTATCTGCCTTGTCTCGACGTTTTCGAGTTTCTTCTTTCGTTTGAAACAAAAATATCCCTTGGAAAATGAGTCTGCAACGGTAACGCGTCTAATAAGATTGGAAAAGTTCGAACGATCATCGTCGGAGCAAATTTTAATCTTGGTCGTTAGCCCAAAAAACTTCAAATGTGGGGATGCTTTTTGTTGATATTTTCATAGTTTTACGTGGCAAATCACGAACTATCGGTGCTTCGATCAAAACTTTGACGATTTTTTTTCTTCGAAGGCTCCTTCTGATGTTTTTCACTCTCAACAACAAAAATAAATAATTAATTCAATTTTCTAACGAAAAATAATCGACCGAAAAATTTCAGTTTTAGGGGCTTCCAAAGTCGTCTCTTTTTTATCCGTTTTTAGGCCATCGTTTCCAGTAAAAAATCTTTGATATTACGCACTCGTTACATATATATTCGTCTTAAATCCAATCTCAAATTCAAAGTCTTTCATTTCTACATCAAAGGGAAAATGAACTTGAATTTCGAGGCATCATGACAGACTTTTGACAGTCGAAAAAATGACACTTATTTTATATTTAGAAGCAAATATGAACATGGCTTAAAACTCAAAAAAGAATATCGCAATGCGTATAACGTTGCTCGTTAGGGTTTTCCTGGCAGTTTTTTATTCTCGCCTAATTGTTAAAAGGACTTGCACGAAATTTCAATGGAAATTCGTCTCTTAGAAATTATTTCACAGATGATCGTGCATCTAAATGGAAAGAGACAATCTATTTAGAGTTATAAAATTTTCCGATCAATTAAAATCACAGAAAATAGCCAACATACATTTTCTAATTGAGAACAAAAATCAAAGTTTTTTTAAGTCACTCTCGTAACATCGATTTTCCTCGTTTTCATACTCTCCAGAAAATATTTATTGATTCGTTTAAGTGACGAGAAATTTAGGGAGGTTAAAAGAATTTCATATTTATAAATAAACAGTATTAAATGCTCCATTCGCTTTTCCCGAATCAAGAGTATTTTTATTTCAGGAATTACGTAAATGAAAATTCATTTTAAACAAACAACGTATTATTGTACTCGTGAAAATCAACGTGAGATTCTTCCTCTGTGCACTTTCGTTCAATTCAAATACCAACAACCAGAATATTAATATTCAAAATGGGAAAAAAATAAATAAATAAATAAAAACACAAATATCGACGTGTTGCAAAAGATGTATTGTCGCGCGTTTATTTCGTGATAAATGCATTCGTAAATGCGTGACGATATAATTTTTTTTCTCATTGAATATCTCCGACGAGAATAAAATGAAATATGATATTAAGGGCTAACTCATCCGCTAGAGAATGGACAGTTATTTTTTTTTGGCATTTTATTGAAACTTTTGTATTTTCATTTCATTTCGTTTTTTTTTTTTTCTTCTATTTTTCTCCTCTGCGTCACACGTCTCTCATTACAATAACGATAGTTTTGCGCGCGTTACTTTTTATTTATCGATAAATTGTCGCGGTTTATACATCGATTATTTTATTGCGATATATAAATACGTTATTATATTCAACGCTCCCCTCTCTTTTTATTTTTATTTTTTTCCCCCATTAAAATCGTAGGCTTAATTGTTAAGTAAGAGTAGATTTGGCGAGCTCTCTATATATATATACATATATATATATATAAATACTAATGCTGCGAATTTTAGATGATATTTTTTTACAATAACGGAATCACGAATCGAACGGCGGGTATTGCTATTTTACGATTGATATTACTTAAAAAATATGACAAAAAAATGAGTACGAAAGGAAAAGCAAAAAAAAGCTAAGAAGAAGAAGAAGAAGGAGGAGAAGAAGAAGAAGAATAAGAGCAAAAGAATTAATAACGAAACTACAAGTGTCTTACGATCGAGTATTAGAGAGAATTTTGTAGATTGCTAAAACCGAGCGCCAATTGGGAATGTTTATTTGCCGGAGGTGTTTTGGCAATGGTTCACGCCGAGGCTTTCTTGTAGAACGTTTTTTTTTTTATATCAGTATTCCACAACTTTGTTTTATTTTATTTTATTGTACTTCCTTTTTTTTTATGTTTTTTTTTTTTTCGTTAGTAATTAAGAATTCATTGACCCTTACTTAAAAACAACAAAAAAAATGATACGCTACGTAAATCACTTACTTAATTATTAAATTATTTAGTTCTTTTTTTACATGTATTTTTACGATCCCTCCTCTCCAAAATTCCTGATATTTTTTCCTCCCTCCAACAACCCGTCCCAACTACCCCCCTCCCCCCCTTTTTTTAAATAATAATTTAATCGAGTAACTTATTGTTGTCCTCTCCGTTCGCAAACATCATCGCGACAAGGTTTCACGTGTTAGCACTGGTCTGGTAGCAGCCTCAAAACGGCTTAATTTATTCTACAATTATTATTCATATCGATTTCGTCTCGTTTATTTGAATTTTTAATTTTTTTTTTTTTTTTTTTTTTTCATTCCTTTCGTCGCGATTTTTCTTTCTTCGTTTATTAGAATTTTCGTAATCAAACGTCGCGTGAATAATCATCATCCCTCTTCTATCCAAATCCAACCGCTTTTCGACCAACTCATCCTTCGGCCTCGAGGCTTCTTCGTCCAGTTTTACGTTCTTCTTTTCATATATTCAATGTACATTTGGTTCTAAGTTTTTTTTTTTTTCTTTTTTGTATCAACTGTACAGACAACGTCTTCACGTATTTTGTACGATTTACGTTTGGCATTATATTGTTTTTTTTTTCTTCTTCTTTTCAAAGCGTATTAATCAGCGAGCGAGGAGCAAGGGTGTGTTACAAAATATTCGTCAGCCTAATATTTCGTTCAATCAGAATTTCAACAGTTCGAAATCGCACTCAAAAATCTAATACACTATCTCAGCCGTCCACAAAACTTTAACGACGAAATATTTCTTGGCAAAATAATCAAATTTTTCTATCGTAGAAACGAATATAAAAAATTGAGATAAAAAATATTCTCAAAAATCAATCTACGAAAAAAGTTATCTGATTATTCATCGAAGAATTATTTCTCGAACAAATTTTTTCGTCAATTCTGTCATTAAATTTCAACGTTCGTTCGTAGATGGCTGAATTTTTGTAAGTCTTTTGCGAATTGGCGAGAACTGAAATTTTGCTGATCGTGTATAATTCATTCTTGAAAGGGAAAAATTTAAGTCGGTGCATTTGTTTTTTTTTTTTTGGCGAATTTATTGGTTTTGATGGAAAATGGAAGTAAGAAAACAACCGAGGGCACTATTTTACGTTCGTCTACTCTATCTGCCTGAAAGTTTTTCGAGTCTAACCGACATCACCGAACGGTGTACATGTAAAACGTATTGTTAAACGAGTATATATATTTACGTAAATATATATACGCGCATAGAGACGTGTAAAAAGGTATATTTATAAAAAAAAAAAAAAAAAAATATACAAATACATGCGTTAAATAGTTGAATATACACTACTGAATTATGTAAACACGCTTTCGCAGCGCTGAAGAAAAGAAACCCCGTCTCCCCGTCACGTACGAGTATTAATCCGAACTAATTGACTGAGTATTATTTTTATATCGAATATATACTTATATTAAATAATGATAAAAAAAATTGTAATAAACAAACGAAAATATTGAAAATGAATCTCGACTCTTTCTCTGTATATCTCTCTCTCTCTCTCTCTCTGCTGAGTTTTTTCAAATTTTGAGTATGAATTTAAGGGTGTATCGTCGTGCAGTCGCGTCCAAAAATTGTTAAAAAAAAAGAAAACATTTCGTAATGTTCTATTCGAAAGAATTTGGAGTTGAATCCGATTTGCTCTCTCGAATCCAGAATCTCTTGAGTCAGATTTTTTTATTCAAAATGCCTGCAGCCACTTATCGCAGAATTTCTTCTTATTACTTTCATGCCAATGAATATTTTTGTGAAAACAATAAATAAAATTTTGAGTTTTTGTTTAATTTGTCGAATTTTTAAAAATGTTTTCATTCGTCCAAACGACTGTACGATTGTTACACTCTTGAAAGAGGGTCACCGACAAATCTTATACGCATTCGAATAACGAAACGTAAGAAAGATCTTTGAAAATATTAATGGAAATAAAGAAATTGTGAAAATCGCGTCTAACCGTCCGTTTTTCCGTCAACACCGAGCTCCAGTGAAGTGAATTAATGATTAATATTATGTAAAGAAATGAAAAGAAAAAGTACTGCGAGGGTGCCCAGACGTATTTTGTATACAAGAAAATGAAGATGATACAAAAATGTTGATATCGATCCCTTGAATTGACCTTTTAAATTGTACTTGATAAACAAGAATGGCTGAGCGAAAGAGGATGAAAGAGCGTAAGTGAAAGAATGAGAATATAAAAACGAAATAAAAGAAAAAAAAAAAAAAAACGCCAGAGAAAATAATAATTGAGCGACTATCGTTAAGGACATTCTCGTCGTTGCGAAAAAAACAAAATAATAGTAACAGGAAAGCAAAGAAAAAAAAACAGTGGAAGTTCAATAACGCGAAGAAAATAGAAAGAAAATGATGATGATGATGAAGAGAAGATAAAATTTACTTTTGTAACGAGGAAATTACGAGATAAGTTAGTTCGGGCTAAGGCCAGCAGCTGTTGAGATTATTCAAGGTTGTGCGTATCGTTATAAGTATTTTGAATTGTTGAATAGTAATTAGTTTATAAGTACGACGAAAATGGAAAAAAAAAAAAAAACAAAAACAGATCTAATAATGAACAAATGATAAAAACAATAAACAAAGGATAACGATTAATATTGTGACGTGTACGACATACTTTCGCCGATTTTTTAAACGCAGCATCTTTGTATCACGACTCGGTACGATTTATTCAAACGAAAATGTACAAAATTATACAAACTAATTATGATTTTTCAATCGATAACAATTTTTCGCAAATTTCTTTTCATATTTATCGTGCTTCTCTCATTTTTTGCTCAATCATTTTTCATTTTTTTTTATTATCATTCTTTAAATTCACAAAAAAAAAATCATTTTCTTCGAAACGATTGATTGAACGATTGAAGAAATTTTTAACGATTATTCTTCCCTTTTTTAAATCGTCAAGAGTCGTTAAAAAATCGGCTCGAAGAAGTTGTATATAAAAAAAAACAAAACACATTCTAAATTATCTCGAAAGGAAAAAGACACACGAAATACAAAATAGAAACTTTGTTGTTTCGTCGACGAAACAGTTTTGTGTATTCTGCGAGACCAACGTTCACGATATTGTTGAGGCAAGTGTCGTTTCGTGTTTTTCGACAATTGCAATATGTGTTTTCGTTGATACTTCGAATGAAATGAAAAAAAAAAGAAAGAAAGGAAATCTCATAATTGACAAGAGAGATGTATCTCGATCGAATTCGTCCTTCCAATTAAAAATATTGATAAATTTCGAAAATCACGAAACGTCAAAGGACCAAAAAAAAAAAATTATATATATATACATAGATAAACAACAGAAATATTCACGACCGATCAAGAGGGTTGGCACAATTCAATTTTTATACTAAAATAACAAATACAAAAAAAAAATAAATAACAAAACAAAACGAGACACCGAACCCGACGATAATGTGAAACTCCGAGCGAGCTAGGAATTCTAATGAAAATCAAACGTTGACAGTTTGTTAGTAAAAGAAAAATAGACGATTATATAATTTGTAAAAAAAAAAAAGAAAAAAAAAATTGAAAAACGAGAATATGAAAATAAGAATCGACGAATTTACAAAATTGAACAAAACCTGGGGCGGGAGAGGGCATCATGTGCAGGGGCATTGTTGTGATACCACAGACGCAGCTTCATTGAATCTTCAATAAAAAATAATAATTAAAAAAAAAAAAAAACGATTAAAATTGTATTTCTGATACGATTTTTCAAATTTTCTTTTTCTCCAGTTTCTCAACTCCCTTGTCCCTGACAAATCCAATGGGACTTTTTGATTTTTCATTCAAATAAAACTCAAAATTTATTTATTTAATTTTTTTTTTTTTTTTCAGTTTTTATGTTTTGCACTCGGAAAATCCCAATTCTCGATACCAGGAACTTTCGAAGTTGCGAGATACACCAAAGCGCCTCTTCCAGGAATCGGCTTCACCGCAACGTACGTCTTGTGATCCTTCGACCATCTTTTGTGAAACTTAAACGGTTTCGCTTCTTTGTTCATCTCTTTTGAAACTACGTCATCTTGCAATCCGAGATCTGAAATTTCGTCCTGATATTTCAATAGTAAAAACGTTACGATTGGCAATAAGATTTTCAATCGAAATAGAAAATTAATCGTTTATGCACATTTTTTTTATTTATGGAATCAATCGATCGTATCAACTCATTTGGATTTTTCACAGTTTCTTTAGCTACTATTTTTAAAAAAACGTATTTTTCATTTTTTTTTTCACGAAATTTTTTTGTTCTATAGAGTTTACGTCACGAAATATTCACCAAATACAGTTTTATCGTATACCACTCTCTTCGTCAGCAAAAAACGAAGAGAATGGTGTACAATTAATTCTCGTTATCGCAGACGACAGTCATTTTATGCTGAATAGAGTTTTGGAAAAAAAAAAAAAATGCCAACATTACCGGATTTTGGAGAAAAGCAAGACAATTATCGGGATCGCAGACCGAATGGGGTTCGGAATCTATACAGCCGGTTAAGACTCCATCGCCGAGTACTTTAACCAAATACGACAAAAAGGCATTACGATTTTTTTTCACCTGCAGTACCGGAGATTTTATGTTGCTCACTCGTAACAGCCACTTTTTTGCCAAATTCATTTCTGTTTTTGTTGAAAAAGTTCATTCAATTATTTTTAAAAATCTCGAACATAATGAATAATTATTATTTGAAATAAAAATATGTCTCGTAAAATATAACCGTTCTTGTCGTCGATATGCTTCACTAGAAATTTTGCAATCTTCATTTTTCGATTAAATTGCTCGTCGTACAAAAGACACATGTCTCTTAATGACATTGCCATTTTTTTTTCATATGCGCGAAAAATAACGTTAAAAATTGAGATAATAAAATCGATAAAGGCTCTTCTCGTTTTTCTGTTTTTTTAGTTTGGTTAATTTTGAATACTTTGGCACATGCTTCAGCTAATCAGTCAATACGATAGAAATTTCGATTGTTTTTTTTTTTTATTTTTTATTTCAGTATGAAGTTTTGTCAAAAACACATGTTTTACGTTCTTCCTTACATTTCTATGCAGCCCGCGGTGAAGTTGAAAAAAAAATCTAAATTCAGATGTGTAAAACATTTCGATTGCTTCGAGATTCATAATCAGCTGAAAAAAAACGGGAAACAACTGTCATTTTTCAATACCCCGGTATTTTTGGTGGAGAGAGAAGACCGAAAATCTCATTTTCGCCGATTTGTCGGTACTGTCGTTATGAATAGTTGAGAAATTATATTTTTGGTAAATATTCTAGACAGGCGAGGCGCAAACGAAGAAAATATAGATGTTCGTTTACTCCGATATCTCTAGTTTTAAGGAAGTGAAGGTCGAAAGAAAAAATGGTTTATCGGACGTTTTCGGGCACGGTTTCCAGAGACCCAACCATTATTCCTAAAAGCTACAAGGGTGAGACTGGGTAACAATAACAACGGCGAAGCCGCAAGTACAATAACAAAGCAAATGATGTAAAGAGGCACACAAGTTTAGTGTTTCACGCGGGACGACGAAATCTGCCGTTTAGGAGGTGTAGCGCGATAAACAACTTCCGGTCTGACTTTTGCTTCGTGTTCGCGTTACCACGCGATCGAGTGTGAGTTTCAAAATACGTTCTATCGTTTTTTTTTCGATTGGAATAAAACATTATAAATGTATAAACGAGTTTGATAAACATTGTGACCCACAAACGTTCATTTGTTTTGGAAGTATTAATTTTTTTGAGCTACGTAGTAAGTGTGTTTCTCGTCAGAGGCGCGACGAGCGTCATTTCCGTTTCGTAGCCCACGCGTCGAGGTAATATATCGCCATTATTCGCCATCTTGTTTCGTTCGCGTGTCGAGTGTCGACGGTTCGTTAGCTGCTGAAAAGTTTCACGATAAATTCGCGGCATCGTCCGTCAATGAACTTAATTTAACACCGTTTTGTTTCCGAAACGATCGGTGAATAGCTCGTGCGCAAAAAATTAAGCTCCCGGCGTAAATAGAGTAGTCGAGAGCAGAAAACTCCAAGAATTTCGTTATTTCGACGAGAAAGTCCTTCGCGGCTTAACCGTCAGAAAAATGAGCTACGGTCGACCGCCCCCACGGATCGACGGGATGGTTTCCCTCAAAGTCGATAATTTGACGTATAGAACGACACCGGAGGATTTACGTCGGGTTTTCGAGAGATGCGGCGAAGTTGGCGATATTTACATACCCCGCGATCGTTTCAGCCGCGAAAGCCGAGGCTTCGCATTCGTCAGGTTAGTACTTTCACCTCTCCTTTATTTTTTTTTTTTCTATCTTTTTTCCACTTGTTTTTCATAGTAATTGAATCATGCGGATGAGTTTAATTTGATTATTCAAAGATTTTTCATCCCCGATATATCGCTTTTCCATCTAATGTAAGATATTTGGAGCAAATTCAAAATCTTCAATGAACATTCAATTTTACATTATTGTTTTTTCTCCGCACCAATTTTTTTTCTACCAACCAAAATTCGTACATATCGAGAGAAAAAAAATACGTTTCCTTGAAGCGCTTCATCGGTTGCCCAAGTTCTAGAGAAACTGCTGTAAAATGATTTTCTGAGAGCCGCTTTATATTTGTGAACAAAAGTGAAGGTACACCTTATTTCCCAATAAAAAAAAAAAGAATGTGTAGTTTTTATTTTGTTCCGTTACTCAAGTATCTCGGAATAAAGCACAGCAAAATTTTAATTGACTAAACTCAATTAGCTTAACGCATTTATACTAACCTCAACCCTTTATTCGGCATAAATTCTTCCTTGTATGTGAAAATAAAATGTAATTGTGCACCGTTCTATTTGTGTTTTAACGAATAAGTAAACAGTTTATGAGAAAATCGTATTTTCTGTTTTCTTAGTGTACAAATTCTTCATTTTTGTACCGTTTATTTGAAAAAATCTTTTTTCTTTGTACCACGTTTAAAGAGTTGTCTACAAATCAGCAAAACTTTACTAATCGGCCAAAGAACTTGGATGAAAAATCTCTGAACAAATATTATCTTTACAGATTCTATGACAAGCGTGATGCAGAAGACGCGCTAGATGCTATGGACGGTCGTTTGTTGGATGGCAGGGAGCTCAGAGTGCAAATGGCTCGTTACGGAAGACCGACGTCTCCTCATCGAAGTCGTGGAAGTCGCCGTCGTGGAAGGTGAAAAAAGAAAAACGAAAAATGCTTGCATTCGCAGCCAAGTTTCGTCGAATTTCAAATAAAAATTTATAGAGTTCGAATGTGATAATTTTTCGTAGTTCGATATCTTAAATTTAAAAAAAAAATGGTTTTCGCAGATCGGGAAGCCGCAGCCGAGATCGCCGACGTTCTCGTTCCAGATCTCGCTCAAGGTCAAGGAGTCGTGACAGGGATCGCAGCAGGCGTTCGTACAGTCGGAGCCACAGCCGTTCAAGATCAGACAGCAAGAGTTCGCGTGGAAAATCACGTTCTCGTAGCAAGTCAGCGGATAGACAGAAGGACAGTCGCTCCAAATCGAGGTAACGGAACTTGAGCAATTGATTATAATTATGGGACCAGACTTGAGGGACACGTGGAAAGTAGCAGCGCTCGGTTTCTCAAATTGTTAAAAAAAAATTTCATTCGCACCAAAAAATCAATCCTTCGACTCCACGTTTCCGTTCAGTGCTGTCAACTGCAGTTTGGGTCGATCGAATCCAACATTTTGCAAAATATTGATCAATTTTATGAATTATTTTTTAAAGATTTTGTACTTAATTTCTGATACTAACGATGATTTTGTACTTTCTTTTTTTTTTACATCGCGCAGGGACTGAAGGGCCGAACGCGTGCAAGCGTGAGACAACTTCGTACACGAGATGGCCCAAGAAAAGCTAAAGCAGATTGTTTCTGACATTCAGAAAAGCGAACAAGGTATTCTAATACTCTTCATACCTTAAAAAAGAAAAAAAATAAATAAACATCAACAAAAGAACCGACAACAACAAAACAAACAAAAAACGTCCCACGCATTAGCACGCATCCTCTCTCATTTTCATATTAATCACGGTGATGCACTTTACATTGAAAATAGACAAATGACCGAGAGAAGAAAAGGCCCGATATAGTTTTTAGTACGGATTCGATGTTTAGATACCGAAAGTAATTATGCTTTTGACAAAAAACAAATAATATAACGTGGAATTGGAAACTTTGCTTCATTCATCAGCAAATGGGAGGCAACTTTTCTCCGATTAAAATCGCACTTTTCATGCTAATTTCATTCTTCGAATCGTAAACTCTATTCTGGCAAAAATTCTTGCCTATTCTTTCTTTTTTAAACAAGTCCTCGGAGCTTCCGGCAAAATTGTAATGTTATTTGCTTCCATTTACCTTATTTTTTTTGTTTTCCAACTTTTTGATTAGCAAAAAAAATGAACACACGTACACATGATTGCACAGAATCGTCTCGCGGCTATTCTATTTAACAGTTTGTCTCTACTGGCGCGTCGTCAATTTAGTCGCGAGAGATTTGACATGCACAGCCTTTCGTCGTATGAATTTTCATCCAGGATTGTCGTACGCTCTTTTTTTTTTTTGTTTTTCTCTAAAAAACGTACGATCTTTTTCGCCCTCCCCTTTCAAGTAGACACGTAAACAGAGAAAAAGAAAAACCTGAATAAAAAGTCGTATGGCTCGAAATATATAGAGTTGACAATGTGTAGAATTCGTTAGACGATAAGTTTTGCGTTTGTGTAACTACATTTGCAGGTTTATTTATGTAAGTCTGCCATTTATAATAAAGTGTAATTGAGATTGAATATATGACGAGATACGATAATAATAATAATGAGTGGAAAAAGGATAAAAATGAGCACGATCACTACTTGTCGTTAGGAATGTGTGAATAATTAACACAGGAACGATGTTATTTTCTGCAACTTTGTAAATTCATATTTCCATCCGAAAATTAGGTATAAAATAAATCGTTGATAATCATTTCCCATTATTCTCGTGTTTGTTAGAAAATTCCGACATAATTTTCATCGACCTCGTTAACACGTTCATTAATAATGGAATTGTGAGGTTCGGTCGAGTATCGTCAATGAAAATACATCTGTTTTTGATATTATTCATTTTCACATCCCTTTTCGACGCGTATTTTGTTAAGTTGTCGTCGTTCGGTGAACGTCACGAAACACAGCCAGAATTGGTCAGTTTTTCGAACCCCCTTCGCAATGACTATCGATATTACGAATTTTTGGGGCGATTTCCAAATCAATCTTTCGGCATTCGAATTGTTCGACTTTTCATTAGAAATTCATTCCATTTTATTCAACCCTCGTTTCCCTCATATCCAGCTCTCCGATAGCATCTTATATTTATTAATAACAATCCTCGACTTTTTCACAGTTTCTTAAATGTCATGATTCTTATTACGCATCCCTGCCTTGTCTCAATATCGTTCATCGTTTTTATTTCTCTTTTTCCTGATTCATTGTCCATTGTGATTTATCCAAAATTGTGAATATTTCCTTAATTTTTCACCCTGGCAAAGGTCCAAAATTTTTTTCGTATTTCTACAGCTTCAATAAAAACGTAAATTTTACTCTCTAAAAAAGTAGTGAAATCAAAGCAGGTAATATTTTCAATAATATTCCGAAATGATGCTGATTACAGCCTCGTTTTCGTGGTACTATTGAAGTTTGCATAGTTGCAAAACTTTTTCTCTCATTGATCAATTTCTAACGCACATTTTGGCCTCAAAAAATGTTCTTTAAGTCAAAAGCTGAAGACACGAGATGATTCAGTAATAAAAAGATTTCACGATGCAAGCTGCACGATTCATTGAGAGAAAAAAATGAATTTTTCACGAGAAATGGAATATTTATCGTGAAGTTTACAAAGTGTACGTCAAGTTTTGAGCGAACTCCCCAAATTCAATGTTGCTATCTAATTTTCATGTGGCTTTAGCTAAAAAAAATAAACTTGACAATTAAAGATTCATCATTCTTGTCAGCAATTGATGCAACTTTCGTGTATTCTCCAAGTTTTTGTATGCCACGTTAATTTTTATATAAAATGAACGTCATTGTATTTCTCGTTTTCTCAATAACTGTCGATGAATCTCCCCAAGAGAAAAGAACGTAAAATTAGTGTTTCTTACGAAATAAATAAGCGAAAATGCCACTACACACGGATGTGATTATGATAACGCCGACGTAACTAAAGACTATGAATTTTATGGTGCCACAGGCGGTGTTATGGAGTGGCGTGGCGGTTGGTAGCGGATGATGGGGGTAGCTGAGAGTAAGCAGAGTAAAGCGGATGTTTGCCAGGGGCTCTATGCAGTTTGCAGTATACGATGCGGTGTTGGTGTTCTGGTCTGGTGAAAAAAGCAGGTTCGCGCGAAGCTCTGTGTGTTGGGGCCAAGGGGGGTGGTATCGTGGAGACGAGATTAAGCGGATCTTAAAGTTCGTCGATGCGGAAGAGAGAAAACGAAATCGTTTATAAAACGAGAAAGAAAGAGAAAACACGTCAACGAACAAAAGATCGAGATAACGAGAAAAAAAAACGCAATTAGAAAAAAAAAATCGACTGATGTCCGAAAAGGAAGCAGCGATGATCGTGTGCGAGAGGGAAACTTCGGAAAAGCTGTGAAACCGGCACAGACTCACATTGATCATTGGCGCAGAGACATCTCGCGGTCGACAATTTCTACCTGACGAGAAAAAAGCAAAAGGAAAACGACTCTATTTTCAATCGGGCTTGAGCGTATGCAATCTCAAAAAAAAAACAGTATAAATTTATCGGAATTTCTAATTCATAATTTTATCTCGAAATTTTTTGCTTTTTTCGAATAATTCTCCGTACGAAAATTCCTGGGTATTCGGGACGAGTGTGTTTCGGGTTCTCAAAAGACAGCCGTCGCGAGTGCTTCGAAACTGACGAGACGCACCTCCTCCTCCTCGCGACCACGGAGCCAAATTGCACGTTACCAGAACCACACAATTCCGCGAGTATCGTTCCCGGTATTTTTTATTTATTTTTTTTCCTCTTTTTTTTTTCTATTCCGCAGAGCTTCACCGGCCGGTTCCAAAGGTCAATCTTATCTCGTTTCTTGTCGCAGAATTGCTTTGTTTTTATCGCTTTGCGAACTTTGCCCTCAATCCAGGCAAATACGAAATATCGTTCGCGTGTCAGTTTACCTTCGTAACCAACTCTTTTTTATCGTCGTTTTTTTCGTCTCAAGTTAGCTTTTATCGCTCCGCATCGTTGTACGTACGAGAAAAAAAAAGAAAAAAAAAAAAAAAAAAAAACAGATACGTGGCATCGCGAACGCACATCCATTTTGACCGAATTAATTGTTTCTTATTTCGCAGCTCCAACGTTTTGATCCCACTCGTAAGTATAGGAGGTAAGAAAATTCTACCTTTTCTTACATTCAACGGAAACAAATTGTTCCGAAGTTTCCTCGCAGGCTGTGGACGCATCTGTGGAGCCTCTGATTCGAATCTCTTATCAAGAGACTCGGCAGAGTCTCGGGACAAGTACATTGACTTTTATGAGTCTGAAGCAAAAACCGTACATTGGGAAAAGAAAATTTACCGGGCGGGTCGAGGTTCATGGTGGGGACAAAAATACGATTTCAACAGGGTATTTTTATTTCGTTCAAGAAAACTGTTTTTCCCAAGGTCATCGAGCAATTTTCTACGAATGTTTTTTTACCTATAAATTTAGGAGTGATCGAGTCTGCCTGGAAAAATTGCGGAAATGGAGTTTATCGGAGCTCCATCAGAACCAAAATTTATGTGACGAAAAAAAAAATTCAATAAATTCATAACAAAATATCACTTTATTGTGTTTGCTTTTTTTTTTCATTCTAGAGTCGGTTGAACTCGAGACGCTACTTCGAGCCATCGAATCGCGAATCGTTACATATCCGTAGTTCGTGGATAATCGTACAGAAAGGCCATTTATTTTGGAACAACGTCGATTCTATTTTTGTGATGTTCAACGTATTCGAAGACATTGATATTCGTAAATATTCGTAAAAAAAAAAAACAGTATAACATGAAAAACAAACAGGAACGTACAGAATCTTACATTTTCAAATATTTAGTATTCCATGGAGAACCAGTAAGATCTTGCTTAACTTTTCTAACGTTCGAGTCTTCAGGCTTGATCAACGCTTGAAATATACTTGAGAGTCAATAATACCCCGGACAAAATAGACCTTTGAAACTTCATCATTTTTTCCGATATTTAACACTTTGATTTTGACAAAACAAACTCTTTTTCTATTGTTAAGGAATTACTTTCAATATTTCGAGAGGCCAGGGTCGTTCGGACCCGATGTAGGCATTTCGTCACTACAGAGAGATTTGAAAAGATATTAAATTCTCGTGCTGAGCTCAAATTGAACATTGGATCGTCAAAAATTGGCTCACAGAACCCCAATAAATTCAAAAATTTCAATTCAGTCTTGAAAATGGCACGTTCTCAGTCTAAAGAAACGACAAAAAAGATTTTCTTTCATACATTATGATAAACACGAAGAAATTTAACGTGGAAACGCAACGATTCACTGAACTTTGCGTTCTCCTACGATCTCCTGAGTCTTCTCTTTTCTCGGGATCAAATAGGGTTTCAATAATCGTCCAACGATCCACATAACTCCGATGAATACGTGTCCAACCCAATAAAGATCCCGGTAGAATCCGTAAACGTCGCTGAACGTCAATATTTGAAAACCGAGACCCAAATACGACATCCACGACACACGGATGAAATAAAAAACTGCAGCAAATACTCTTCGTCCCTGTAAAACGATGACAGAAATCATCATTATTCGCTAATCGTTCTCTAAAAGCTTTTGAGTTCATTTAAAACTTGAAAAAAAAAAAAAAAAAAAAACATTATCTGAGACCGAAGGAGAAGAAATAATTTCATAAAATTTGAAACGATTGCTCAGTCAAAAGCCTGAAAACATGTTCGATCCCCTTATCTTCAATTCTTATCTACAAAAAATAGCGAAAAATGTTTACCAAACTGTCCTCCATCTGATCATAAAATTTCATGTAAATGTCCTCGAAGGGTAAATATCCAGTTACGGATACGATACAAATGTGATATCCGATGGAGTAACCGTGCCAAAGTGAAGAAAGTATCAATGTCGCTGGTGTACGCAATACTTTGCTTGGAAATTGTTTGTAAACGTAAACCGCCATCCAATATTGCACGGTCGTGTTCCACATTTTCATAATTTTTCTCACCCGGTAACTACTCTCGACACCGAATACGTCGATGTTGCGTATCGTCTCGAAGTCTATCGTCTGAGCCTTCAGATTGTTCTCGTCGGCAGCCCTAAAAAATCAACAAATCCCATAAAAATTTCGACTCGTTTCAAATCTGAGAAAAAATAAAAAGTCCTAAAAGTGAAGCTCGTAAGACTTACAGTGCTTCAGCAGCCTCATAATTTCGAGGGCCATTGCCCGAAACGGTTTCGCAACTCGTTGGATAAGCTCCCAAACCGGCCATTTGACAAACGCACTCGGAGAGCGCCATTCCCGCGAAAATACGCATTCTGAATGTGAAAAATGTCGGATAGGTGTACCAAAATCTGTACAGGATAGATCGAGCTCGAAATTCCTCCGTGAGAACGTACTGCGAAGAAGGTGAATAAAAAAAATTAAAAATTAAAAAAAAAAAATAGGCTGAGAAAAATCCGATTTTGGAAAGTTAGAAAAAACGTTGCTTCGGGACGAGACGATACTTACGTTCGTTGGGAATAGATATCCTGATATCAGATGCAGAACTATCAGCATTCCGATTAATTTCAATTTGTCTTCTGTCGCTTTCCAGCAATTCGCGTACTTGCTGAATGGACGGTTAATGCAATCCCAGTAAGTCCGGTACCGGTAATAAGGGCCTTGATCAACGATGAACAACAAAAAAAATATTTTTCTGTCAATTAAAAATCAGATTTGGACAATTACATAAATCAATGCCGAAAGTCATTTAATGAGGCTCGATCTGAATTTTTCGTGATGAAAAACGGTTTTAAAATGTGCAAATTTTGTATGAAAAGTATATGAAATAATAAAAATTCTAAAATGAATGAAAAGTGGAGGAGACAGCAAAAGCGAGAAAGTTTAATCGAATTCGCGATAGAATTGAACACGATTGTGTCTATATAAAGCACTAAGCGAATCTTAATTGTAAAACATTAATGTGTCCTTCGAACGCGCTCGTGCTATTGAATAAGTGAGATGTTAATGAGAAAAAAAATCATACTCACCGGTCAAAAGTCCCATGTAGCTGAAGCCATAATGAAAAACATCGAGAAAATCGATGTTTCGTAAAGCTTTACAACTTTCCGATTTTTCATTGGGTTCCCGCTTAGCCGCATCGATTTCGAAACCGAGACCAATCAATCTCAGGGTAAGTAACATTTGTACGAGATTCGTGTGAGCCGGTGCATCTGGAAGTCCGAACCAGCTTGCTAGTCGAAATATGACTAGGAGATAAAAAAATGAGAAGAAAAATGATGCCACGTGTCGTTTTCTGAAACGATTCAATAGCAAATGAACAATTTTATCGAGTCTCGGAAGAAAAATAAATATTAAAAAGTTTGAATGAAATTTTAAAGAAATTCGAACAAAAAAATTAGAATGAAAGTTTTTTTTTTTTTTTAATTCTCTTGTGATTAACGTAAAATCGTTTGAATAAAATTGAAAAGAAAATAGAATAATTTTTTACAAATGTTTAAACATAATTAATAAAATTACCGCATCGGGCATTGCGTTAGAATGAGTGCGTTGACGAAGGTACAAATCAAAGGGTGAGCCACGTGACGTCCAGAGACAATAAAAGCAATAGTCAGACCCAAAGCGGTGCTCACCCACTGCTTCGTAGCAGGATTTTTTATTTCGCGAAAAAACGATCCAAACCCGACGCTAATGAGTAATAGCCCAACGTAAATAACATCGTCGATAAACATGATTTCACTCCTTTCGTTATGAAATCGTTCTTAAAGAAAAATTAACTTTTTCTGGAGCCTCTCAAAGCTCTAACTAAAGCTCGCCTGCCTCTCCACTTCGCAAAATTTAGCTCAACAGCTCCAACACTGTGCTCTCACTCGACACGACTGGACTGCTGCCACTGAAAATTGCATGTAGAGACGAGGACTACTCCGGAGTCTCCAACTGCGTTTCACACACAGACGATTGGGAGGTTTGGAAGGGTTTAATGAGTGCCGGTTCAGAGAGAAAGAGAGAGAGAGAGAGGTAAACTTGATACCTGATCCAAAGAACCGTATTCGGACTTGTTATATGTTGTTACTTATCAGCAAAAGCTTTCTGCAACTTTTGCTATTGGTCCGTTGGAATCCGTGCATTTCTGAGAACCAATCGCAGCGGTTTAATCTAATATTATTTCGACCCTTCGCGAGTAGAAAAAAGTCCTAGATTCATGAATTTCATATTATATTTTTCATATTTTTTCCGCGAATGAATAATCGTGCTACAGATTCGTACACTAGACTCTTCAAATGACAAAATAGAACAATATTATAAAAAGACACCCCCGTTCACCTACGCATGCCCGTAGCACTGAATCACTGCGAAAGGCTTCCGCGCAAAATTTGATCTCACGGATGATGCATGAAACGTGAATTCTGCACGCAGCTCATTTACGAGATTTCTAGCCGATTTTTTCACCCGTAGGCAAAATTAATCGGACGAAAAAAGCAGTGTATTTCTATGATTTTCTTGGATACGAACATTTTCAAAAATGTTTACTTGATTTTCAGGACTGTATTCCAAATAATGTTTCATGTTCCGCGCACGTTTGCCAACACAATTTCATTTTCCAATATGAACCTAACCTAACAATAACACGAATTCCGATACATTTTGCTAGCGCGCGTTGTTTATGAAAGTTTTGAGGTTAGAATACGGAAACGAATGACAAGTATTTCGATTCTTTGTACAAAAAGTTATCCAGAATAAAACATTGATCAAAATGTCAGACGGTAAGTTGATGAATCTTTCTGTCTTCGGTTTAAACAAATCAGAGCTTGAAACGCGATTGAAAATACGCGTGCCGATTTACGTCAGTATCAACATTGAATTGACTACTTGAGCGTATTTGTTAATTGCATTATTTTTCGAATATTTTTAAAAATGTTGGATATTTGACAGAGGAAGTGATAAGAAGAAGATTGCTGATAGACGGGGATGGCACGGGTGACGATCGTAGGATAAACGTGTTGCTCAAATCTTTTGTAAAATGGTCAACAAGTTCGGAGCCAGATCACAATACCCACGAGCGAATGTTGTCTCAGCTGGCGCAGTGTGAATTTGCACAGAGAAAATCAAGATTCGTATCAACGATGAGTAACGAAGAGCTCAAAAATTATGAAATAATGTCCAATCAAATTGACGTAGAGATCAAAGAAGCCGTCAAAGATATTGAATTGACAAAAAACGAATTACAGGAAGCCAAACAAATACGTAAAAATAGAATAGAATACGACGTTCTTGCAAAAGTAATAAACGAACAGCCCGACAGACGAGAAACCAATCTAAAATTGGAGACTCTTCGACAAGAACTCGACAGCCTCAAAGAAAAATCTGAACAATTGGAACACAAACTCACTATGCGAAGAAAACAATTCCACGTTCTCATATCCTCCATTCACTCGTTGCAAGGAATGTTGGACGAATCGGATGAGGAAATAATGGACGTTAGTCTTGAGAATTATGAGGAAAATGATACAGCCGTGTCGCCCAAAATGGTCGAATAATTAACAGGTATTTGTTCAACATTTGTACATTCCCTTCCGCTTCTATCCGAATGCTAGCTTTGCCGGAAGTCGCTTGACTTTGCCATCGATCATATTTCACATACTTATTTCCGCTCAGTCAATTGCATCCGTTCGAATTCATTTATCGGGTTTATTTTTCCATTAATCGTAAAATAATTTATTGAATTTTGGTGGAGCTGGGTTTAAAAATGAAATACAAAATTCTCAATTTCAATTCGGTCATCTTCCCAACTTGATCTTAAGTTTGCTAGTCTTTGGCACATGTCTGACAGTCAGTGAAAGTCTCGTTCCTCGTTCAAGGACATCTCCATCATTGTAATTGCCGGAGCAAAGGTTTAAATTTCGTGTCTGTTGATGAGAAATTATGTCGCTGTCACGTTCAGCTATTGAATGCAAATAATCATGATACAGATTTTCCTGTAAAACCAAAAGACTTCTGGGTTCCAATAAAAAACTAAATTCCGGCTCTGTGACTTTTCTGTGTTCCTAGAAAAAAAAGAAAAGAAAAAAATTGCTTATTTGATAACAGTTAAATTTTCATGTGATTTCAGAAAATCTCACATCTTCTGTTTCCAAACGTTTGACGAATTCCAGAAGCGTGTGCGATCCGCAGCTGATCGTCGTTACTACCGGATGGAAAAGAGGTCCATCCGAATGTCCCTTCGTGAACGAGGATCACATAATTCATTATAATTCATAAGTATTATTAAGCGATTTACAGAAATACAAATTGTTCTTACCATTATTCCTTGACCTGGCAAATATTCGTTTATTAACACGTGATTTGGCAATTTTGTACTCTCAAAAATATTCAGTCTTCCTATTTTGTCTACGTAAGTTTGGAGCCACTAGAAAGCAAAGTCTCTTTATTATACACAGGAAAAAAAGAGTTCAGATGAAAAACTTAATTAACTTGTGATTACGTGGAAAGTGAGCCTCAGTTTCAGTGACCTTGACTCTGGGATTCGTTAACAGAGGTCCAGGGTCGAGATAACCCAAAAAAAATCTTTTTGTCTTCAAGGATTCATGTTTGAGAATAATTTTCGAAAAATCGTAATTTTTTTTGTCACTTTTCTCAAAGTTTAGAGTTTGGTGGAATTTAATGGCAATGAAAAGTTCATTTCATACATTCGGTATTTGTTCAGCTATCATGCCTTTGGGATGGGGAATTCCACCCCAATTTTGGAGCCTCCGGTGACTTAATTGTGTCCATTTAGGTTGGGGTGCATCATTCACTCTTTTTATAATATCTCGTTCCTCCTCTTCGGTTATAAAGTTCGGAATATATCGAGCCGAAGGTGGAACCTGTGATTCAATAATCGTTTAATGCGAACAAGAAAATTTGGATGAAAAAAGAAAAACGTAAATTAACCTGTTCGATCAACATCGTAAAAAGTAAACAAACTACAGGTGAAATCAGTAAATTTTGAGGTTAAGAATAACCGCGCATTCACTGGACGGGGGGCGAAGGTCTGCTTGGTTTCAGTCCTTTCCACCAGATGGTGCCTCGTACAGGCGAGTGGAGTGGCGCCGGATGAATACAAGTGGTTGCTTCCACTCACTCCACACTCCAGCACTTTGATAATATAAACTCTCCGTTATTTCGAGATGCCTCTTTTTTTATCTATTCATAGACGATTTTTTCGCTATCAGTAGTGTCGAGAGTAGGGATGGAGGAGGGAGGAGATGGTATTACGAAATACTGTCGGTCCAGCCGGGCGTCGCAGTCGTGCACTCGTGCAGTCAGTTTCGAGTTTCGAGACGAGTCTGCAGTTGCGCAGTTACGAATGAGTGAAAGTAATGTGAACCAGTAGATTTGAAAAATATAAAGATCGTGATAAAGCAAAATGTTTTTAATAAACTTATTATTGTGGGGCTTGGCGCTCGTGACAATTGGGATCCTCGTAATGGTAGGGCGTCAATTGATATATTGGCGTTGGCGAAAAATTCCTTACATCGACGGTTATCCCGGCTTCGGTGTTCTCGGGCCCGTATTTTTCAGGCGTAAATCAATTTACGAAATAGCTCAATACTGTTATAACTCGTGTCCAGGATCCAAGTACGTTGGTGCAATGGATTTCAACGATGCGGTATTGATAATAAAGGATCCGGAAATAGTGAGAGAGATAACGGTCAAGAGTTTCGATTATTTTTTAAATCATCAAAGTTTCGTTGAGCCCGATTTCGATCCTTTGTTGTCGAAAAATGTTTTCTCGTTGAGAGACGATCGTTGGCGAGAAATGAGAAGTACATTGAGCCCGGCATTTACCGCTAGCAAAATGAAATATATGTTTCAACTCGTGTGCAAATGTTCGACCGATTTCGTGCAATACTTGACAAAACATCCTGAGATAATGATCGAAGATATCGATCTCAAAGACGTTTACACGAGATATACGAACGACGTGATAGCAACTGCAGCCTTCGGCGTCAGCGTTAATTCGTTGGAAAATCGTAACAACGATTTTTATTTGAACGGCAAAGATGCCACTAGTTTCGATGGTTTGGGCAGAAGCATTAAATTTATCGGGGCAAGACTTTTTCCGAAATTCATGCGTTTTATCGGATTAACTTTTCTCTCGCCTAACGCTGACAAATTTTTCAAAACATTGGTCTCCGATACGGTTAAGACGCGCGATGAAAAAGGCATTGTTCGACCCGATATGATACATTTATTGATGCAAGCCAGAGACAACGAACACGGCGTCGAAATGACAACCGACGATATAACAGCGCAAGCATTTATCTTCTTTTTTGCTGGATTCGAAACGTCCGCTACTCTCATGTGTTTGACTTCGCACTTGCTGTCTCATCATCCCGATATTCAAGATCGTTTGCGCACAGAAATTGATAACATTCTGGAGGAAGAACAAGGAAACATCACTTACGATTCGCTCTCACGAATGAAGTACTTGGATATGGTAATTTCGGAAACTCTCAGACTTTATCCACCGTCACCCCTGACCGATCGAGTTTGCATAAAACCCTACGAGCTTCCAGCACCTCTCGCCGAAAATTCTAAACCATTCGTCGTTCAACCGAAAACTATTCTGTGGGTTAATATTTATGGCTTTCATCGCGATCCCAAATATTTTCCAAATCCCGATATATTCGATCCTGAACGCTTCAACGACGAAAATAAGAACAACGTAAAACCTTATACTTATATGCCGTTTGGATTGGGACCAAGAAAATGTATCGGCGAAAGATTCGCTCTCATGGAAATCAAAATTCTTATCGTACAACTTTTGCGTCATTTCGTTTTCAAACCGTCCGAAAAAACTCCCAGAGACTTCAATTTTTCAAGAAAATCATTCGACGTTGTCCCTGAAACCGGATTCTGGATGAGATTGGAAAAACGCGAGTGAATCAACAAACAAACAAAAAACGCCAGTTCACGCGGAATACCAACATCTCTGACAGATTTTTTCCATTTTCCACTCCTATAACTTACCTTTTTTTACGCACTGCGCCAGCCTCGAGCATTTTTATTTTTTGACAAAGAAGCATCAAGACTTCACCATCGTTTGGTTTAGAGCGTTTAGAGGCAAGCAGCACACTGACCACGAGACCAGTGTCTCGATATAATTCAACGTGTATAATAAAAAAATATGCATGTAATGACAAAAACCAGAATTTTCAGGAATAATTGTTGAAGAGTTATTTTTTTCCAAAAATGATTCATCAAAAATCCTGTCAGTTTGACGTAGCGTGTCGAGGGTTCACGTACACACGTTTCAATTGAGTGTTTTCAGTTGACTACGCCCGGAATATCTTGCATAAATTCATATCACAAAGTACGTTGACCTCTCGATTTCGATAGTTTATTTTAACGACCCAAGGAATTTAACGAAGAATTTTAAATTCGTGTCGTTAAAAATTACGAGTGAAAGCGATAGGCAACGTTTATTGAATTCAATAAATAAAACTTTTGCTTCGATACTCCCCGATCTCCGTTGTGTTTATGCAGCAACAGGTGCACGGAAAAGAGTGGGGAGGATGTCACTCCAGTGAGTTTGCTGTAGTTCATTTTGACCTTGATTGACATTAGTCTAAAATTTGTACTTATTCGTTCGACGTGTTCTCTTATGTCAAAATTCTCAGTTCTAATAAATGTCTAGACGGAAAAATAATTGACCAGCACAATAATGACGAATGATATTCGTCGTATTCGATGAAGTTCGACCGTACAGCAAAAGTGTCGAGTTTCTGCGTTCTGAATCATTTTAGATTCGTCTCGTATGCGATTCTTGCGCCATTTTAATAGTGTTAGGGGCGCGGTGGGGGGAGGGAGGATAGAGGGGAAGCTCAAAATGGCGGTACAGTGTTGATCTCATCGGTTTGTCAAATGTGAGAGTGGAGTGTAGTACGAAACAAAACATAAAACGGTTAATCAGGCGCAATAAGTGAGAGTTTCGTGAAAAAGTAGATTCGAAAAAGATAAAAATTCTGATAAAGCAAAATGTTTTTGATAAGCTTGTTATTGTGGAGCTTGGCGATCGCGATAATTGGGATTTTTGTGATGATAGGACGTCAGATAATGTATTGGCGTCTGCGGCAGATTCCTTACGTTGACGTATACCCCGTGATCGGTATGTTCGGGCCTTTGTTTTTCGGGCGTAAATCATTGCCCGAAATGGCCGAATACTATTATCGTTCGTGTCCAGATACCAAATATTATGGTTTAATGGATTTCAATGAACCGACATTGATGATAAAAGATCCTGAAATCTTGAAGGAAATAACGGTTAAGAGTTTCGATTATTTTATAAATCATCGTTCCTTCGTCGAGCCCGAATTCGATCCTTTGTTGTCGAAAAATATATTCTCGTTGAGAGACGATCGGTGGCGCGAAATGAGAAGTACATTGAGCCCGGCGTTCACTGCTAGCAAAATGAAATATATGTTTCAATTGGTGTGCCAATGCTCGATCGACTTCGTGCAGTATTTAATAAAACATCCCGAGATGACGATGGAAGATTTAGATCTCAAAGACGTTTACACGAGATACACGAACGACGTCATAGCCACTGCAGCCTTCGGCGTAAGCGTAAATTCGTTGGAAAATCGTAACAACGAGTTTTATATTAACGGCAAAGATGCCAGTAGTTTCGATGGTGTGGGAAAATTTATCAGGGTCATCGGGGGAAGATTATTTCCGAAATTTTTGCGTTTTATTGGGCTAACTTTTCTCTCGTCGAAAGCTGACAAATTTTTCAAGACTTTGATTCGCGATACGGTGAAAATAAGAGACGAAAAAGGGATCGTTCGACCAGATATGATACATTTATTGATGCAAGCCAGAGATAACGAACACGGCATCGAAGTAACAACCGACGATATAACAGCGCAAGCGTTCATCTTTTTTTTTGCTGGTTTCGAAACGACTTCTCGTGTCATGTGCTTCACTTCACACGTGCTTTCCCATCATATCGATATTCAAGATCGATTGCGAACAGAAATTGACAGCATACTTGAGGAAGAACAAGGTAACATCACTTACGAATCGCTCTCACGAATGACGTATCTGGATATGGTAATTTCGGAAAGTCTGAGACTTTTCCCACCAACGCCTCTGATGGATCGAGTTTGCGTAAAACCCTACGAGCTTCCAGCACCTTCGGCCGAACATTCTAAAACGTTCGTCGTTCAACCGAAAACTACTATTTGGATTAATATTTATGGCTTTCATCGCGATCCCAAATATTTTCCAAATCCCGATGTATTCGATCCTGAACGTTTCAGTGACGAAAATAAGAACAACATAAAACCTTATACTTACATGCCTTTTGGATTGGGACCGAGAAAATGTATCGGCGAGAGATTTGCTCTGATGGAAATAAAAATTCTTATCGTTCAACTTTTGCGCCATTTTGTCTTAAAACCGTCCGAGAAAACTACTAAAGACATCACTTTTTTGAAGAATTCATTCGACATGGTTCCTGATCGAGGATTTTGGACGAGATTGGAATCGCGCCAATGAATAATTAACGACGAAAGAACTTTCGTACAAATTGTTTGTCTATTTTTTCACAATATTTCGATTTCGATTAAAAAAAACTTCATCGAACAGATTTGTTTTTATTTTATCCTTTGTTTCATCTCATGACAGCTTCAGCCTTGTTCGCGCCAACTCCTAATTCCATTTTTAACTCATTCCGCCGTCAACTCGTGCGGAAATTGATGTTTATATCTAGTCAGTTTCCAGTATCGCTTCTGAATACGTTGAAGACGCAAACACACACACACAAATATAAAAAATGTGAAATACACGACAATTGCGCGTGAAGGACTCGTGCACACCCAAAGTTATATCACGTCCCCCGTCTGTATATTTTTATCTATATATGTGATGACACTCAAGGTCTTCCGATGTTTTTTTTTCGACGCCAGCACGCTCTTATTGCTTGTCCAATGGATTGGACCATCGCAACAAACGGCTCGATGAAATGTATAATCGTCAATATAAAAGCAGTTTGTTTCCCGTCCGTTAAATTAACCGACGACTGAACTTTCGACGAATTTTTCGAGATTGTGAGCTGGCGAGAATTTTCATGACAGTGTATTTTGGGTCCAGATATAAACGTAGTAAAATTGATTCGATAGTAACAACGAAAAAGATCGATTCCACTGATAATTGACGAAAATATTCTGTAAAATGTTTCGAGGAACATTTTTTTTGCATGCAACGGATGAATAACAAAAATAAAACAAAGTTATTATTTTCGTTTCTATTAAAACGTCCGAGATTTTTAACTTAGATTTATTGAAACAGATAGTTTATTCGATTCAATAACAATACAGTATTTTTTTCGGTACCACGCTTGCCTCAGCCCACCATGTATAACGACGTAGCGCATGAGGAATTGGGAAGGGGTGTCCCATCGTTGTCTGCTGCAGCCAATCCCGGCCTTTGTTGATTTTTCAGTCCAACGCTGCGTCTCTCACACCGATCAAGCCGGACAAACGTCAAACATTTATTTTCTACAAGTTCTTTTGACACATTCTGTTCCGACAAAAATTAGAATCATGACAACGAATTAAAATATAAAATTAGTAAATCAGTTGACACATTTAGTCGACTTCTATAATATTTATAATGCTCTGACAGATATGCTTTTTTTCTCTCGAACGAAAGTTTATTGATTGACTGGCGATATGTTGTGTGTTCGTGTTTTGAGAAAAGGTGGAAGCAGGGGATAATTAATTCAAGTTCGATCGTACAGAAATGATCGAATTTCAGCGTTCCTTCATGTACGACTTTGTTTCGTGATGTTCTACACCACATGAATTAATTCGAAAACTTCACTATGGATCACGTGCAGGTATTTATTGTAGAACATTATATTCGTATCAAGTTTAGAGGGAAGAAAAAATTATATTCAAATCCTGTGACACTTGAATTTTATTCAATCCTTCTCAATCAACTGCAACGTATTTCAGGATCCATCGATTCCTGATGATGGGGCTTCCATTGAATTGTCTGAGATTAATCAAAATAGACTTCTCAACGCAAGGCAGAGCAGGTTGACAAAAGACATTGTCGACGCACCACCGACAGATCGTGATATTCCAAGGTTTCTACAAGACGATTTGGAAGAAGTGCTCGGTATTTCTCATTCCGATAAACCTTCCAGTTTTCAGTCCAAGTTAGTACCTCTCTAAGCTTTTTACTGAATATAAAAACAATTTGAAAATAGATTAATCTGCTGAATATTTAATAAAATAAATTTCAATCAAATAAATTCATTAATTTTCCATTTCTATTGCTAAATGATTTGAAAATCAAGAATCATTGGAATTATTAGCATTTCACGACTGAAATGTTCAGGTTTTAATATTTTTCTATCGTCGTTCGACAGAGGTGTTCAAACTCGGATCAGCGGTGTTCGAACGATTTCCAACATTTTGTACACAAATGATTTTGGTCATCCGGTGACGGTGATGAATCCTCCGATGACTTCGAGAGATCCATCCTCGTGTATTTCCTACAGTTCCGAATTGATTTTGACACGATCACATTTGTACAACGTGCATTGTAATTACGAAAAATTGAAATCACGTTTTCACAAATTACACCAAGATTATTACAAACTGTTGCGAGTTACGGGTGAACTGACAATGGCATTGGACAATTCGGCACGCGGTCACCACGTCGATTTGCCCAGCACACTCAAATCTTGTATGAACATTTATCCGGATCTGTTTCACAATAATGTTCGTGACGATAATGCAGAGGTTTGTATTTTTTCGTACAGGAACAAATGGAAAAAGTAAAAACAATCCTTTGAGGCTTAATATTTAAGAAAATTTGTTTAAATCGAGAAATTTAACAAATTTCAGATAAAATCTATAAAGTCAGAGATCGAATTAGAACAGCACGATCTAACGACATCGAAACAACCGATCCTTGGAATCGCGCCAGTGTCGTCGAAGCAATTGGATTTCAAAAAAATCAAGCTCCATCTCATCAACGCGAACGTCAAAACGAAATTATTGCTTCTGCAGGCTTTGCGATGGGTAAAATTATTCATTCGCTCAACGACCATAAATTTATTTCCTGAATATTTTCCGTGACATCTTCACTCAGCGATTAAAATTTTTGATATTTTGACAGAAAATAACACTGGGTCAACCGGCCGAGAGGGACGAAGCTGTTCACGAATACACAAGCAGCGATTTGTTGGGAATTCATGGGCAAATTGCAAACGACAGTGGAAAATCAATTTTGCCTTATTTGCTTATTCCTCTCGATGTCGTTTTGCCTCATCCCTTGCAACAATCCGCCGCAAGATTGCTCAATACCTTGGCTTCGCTGCGCTGTGGTCGAGATTATTTATCCGTCGGTCCTGCGGTGCTGAATGTGGTAAGAAATAAAATTTTCAATCAAGAAATTCGTTTAGCTTGTCACGAAATAAATGAATAAACGTATTTTTCGACTGTTTCAGGTAATTCAGTGCTTGGACACAGCAAAAGCCGAGACCGTTGACGCGTTCACGTGCGACATGATTCTCGCGATGCTACAAAAAATGTCTCTCCGCCGACAACAAAGATTATACATGATTTCAATGGGCCTCGTAGAATGGCTGATTTATCATTTGAAAGCCGAGAGTAAAAACATTGGCACCTACAGACTCGAATACACAACTGCACTTTTGATGAATTTGTCATTGCATCGTGAGGCCCAAGTGCGAGCATCGACCATGACTACTTTGGTTCTTTCCACTTTAACCGAACTTTTGTCTTCGTCGCATTTACCTGTGAGTTTGAATTTCGTTTCAAAATACTGATCGAATTTCAGAATTTAAAATTTCATTATATTTCAAATGAAAATGTTTCGATACAAAAATAAGTAATATTTTAACAAAAATATGAACTTTTTTATGTTTCAATCGACTTAAAATATTCTTTATTCAGTTGAGGCTCTATATTTCTTGAAATCTAATCAAATTCCAATATTTAGGCTTTACCGTACATCAATGGAACTTTGAACAATTTTCTTGCGAATCGTACCATCAACGAGGAAGCTAAAAAAATGGGTCTCGATGCCGTTCTCGAGTATCACAGAAAACGTAATTCGGGGGAAATACGACGACATTTGGATTACATTTTGAACAGACTGAGGCGTCATTCCGACGATTCCATCGAGGACAATAATATAATGGAGGATGACGACAAAGTAAGTCAATTTAAAATTGCAATAAACTTCCTGGAAAATTGGTAATTTTTTTTTTTCAAATTTCAAGAAACCGAATTAATCATATATTTCACAATTGAAGTGTAAAATAAAAAAAAAAAATCGTCTAAAGTGGAGAAAAACTGTTGATTTCTTACGAACAGGAACAATTGGACGTTTTGGAAAACGAGTTGGACGATTTGGATCCGGTGAAAGTACACGCGGGCGAATTATTCGGTGAAGCTTTGCTCGCAACTTGTTATTCCGTCTCTCTCAAAAATACAAATTCAATATCCACACATGACGATCATCTTACTACGACTTTATCGAAATTGTCGGACGTCGAACTTGAAGAATCCAACGATCGACGATCCGACGAAGTTTCCAAAGCATCTTTCGAGTCTTTGTCTAAGGAGAAAATTATGTCGCCGAGGTACGAAAAAAATGTCTCATTTTATCTCGAAATAAATTGAAAATTTTTTCCAATTTTCTCAATTTCAAAACTATTTTCGGAAATACGAACAAAAAAAGGTTATTTTCATTAAGAATCGTATCGAAATTTAGCATGAATTTGACAAGAATGACTCCAGCGAGTCGAAATTTAACGCGTAGAAACACAAAGCCCTTAAAAGTAATTGATTTTTCTGAAAAATCTGAGAACATGAAAGATCAATCGGAAATGACGATGGACAGAAGCGTAGAAACGATTTACGATTATGATAATTCTTCGGAATTCGAAACCGACGTTGTTACCGAAGATTCACGAGTTTCCCACAGCACTCGAGCCAGTTCTGTCGATATTTATACGAATGAGAGATTCAAGTTCGTAAAATCATTGTTTCCCATGGAATCGTCCCAGTAAAAATGAATTATTCGGCGTTTTTTGAAATTTAAGTAAATTATCGATTTATTTTTACAGAGATGGCGAAGCGACTGCAGTCAAATCCGCGACAACTTGGATTGCTGCATACGAAAATAGCCCGGAAGGTGCGTTTAGTCATGGAAAAAATTGTAAAAAGTAGATGAAAAGTTTTTTTTCCTTTGAAGAAAATTTAGAAAAACTTTAGCCCACATTATTGAGATTTTATAGAAATAATCAAGTTCAAAAAATTTATTTTATTTCAGTTGACGATAAGATGAGCAGTATAGCTTCGCTGTGAGTTTCCAAATTATTAGTTGCAGTAGTCCTTATTTTTGGTTTTTTTGCTGCATGGATTTGCAATAATCTGGTTGGTTGCTGTTCGTTCAAAATCTCCACTCTTGTTTTGTGAGTTTTCTTCTGTTATGAGTTCAGTTATTGCAAAGCACATTTTCTACCAATTTCGTATTCTCTCAAGACTCAAAATATTTCGAATTTTCTGTCTATTCCCAGAAGTGTCGAAAACGATGGAGTGAATAATGAGAACAAAGAAGAATCGATATTCAGGGAAAAAGTCGACAAGAATCTCGAAGATGACGCTTTCGTTTCGAAGCCTCGAATCACAAGAACTCCGCCGCATTCGGCTGTAATGAGAATTTTCCGACATTCCTACGAAACAACGATGGAAAGTAACAATTACGAAAGTTAATGCGACTTTGGTCCTGTAAATAACTAACGAGTGCCTTTCCAATCAAATAAAAAAAAAAATCAGACACTTTCCTTGGTTAACGGTGTCGACGAGAATTCTAATTTTTATTATTCATTCATCTGAATCCACTTTCTCAAAACCCTGAGATATTTATAGAGAAATAAATAATTTTTATTTTTCAACCCCATTGATAACGCTGAATATCAATCGATTTATCACGAACAAGAAATTTCAATAATCATTTTTTCCCTCGACAACACATTCGCAGAAACTCGTACACATTTTTAATTTGAAAGTGCATAAAAATGTCAAATGTTTTAGGTCTCGAGCGCGTTATAGAAAAAAAAAAAAAAATACTCCAAGAACTGACACTTCGTTTTCGATACCGGAGCGATATTCAAACCAAGAAAACAAGGCTCGAAAGCTCTCGATCGTATCAACAGCGATATATATATTTCGAAGTACATGTAGAAAAATCACACAACACCTACAAATAGAAGCAAACATGAGCCAAATAAATAAATACGAAAAAAAAAGTAGGAGCTGGAAAGATCACACGGTACGTTCAACGTCAACGAAAAAGAGAGGAGGCAACATTATTATAGAAAACTGAAGAAAGATGAAGCGAGATTGCTGTTGGAATTTGATGAAGCGGAAGAAGAAGGATTGCTGTAAGTATTGGAGGAGGAGGAGTAGCCTCCGGCGAAGCTCGGTGGGCCGTGACTACTGGCTGATCCTGCGAGGTTTCTTATTTTGTATCCAGAATTCGGAGAGCCAAACATAACATTTGGATAGCTGTGATGATCACCGGAGGCGAACATATGAGGCGAGTGATGTCCGCCGCCGCCGCCGCTGCTTTCTTTGACGATGATGATTTTTCCGTTGGGTCCACCACTGCCTCGAGGATAAGGAGGGCTGTTGCCAGGAAAATATCCAGGAGTGGGTCCTCGAGAGGTGTATCCTGGGAGATGATTCGATGCGGAGGAGTAGATGTGATGATTCGGGGAGCCCCGATGTGGTCCGTGCGGAATATAATTATTGGGGCCATGCATGCTCGCGAGGAAGCCTTTCAGGGATTGAGCCGAAGCGTAGTTCGGTGGTCCCGATGAGATTCCAGGATGTTGGTTAATTTCCGAAGGATAAGAGGAAGAAGATGAGGACGAAGAAGTTATCGGACGATGATTTCCTCCAGAGAAGCTGATCCCGGTGCTCGAGGAGTAAGGACTAGCTCCATGGGATTGAGTTTGACCCTGAGCGGGATGACTCGCTCCCGAAGAAGTGTAAGCGGCCGCTTTGGGGCCGGAAATTGCATAAGATACGTAAGAGTTTCCCGGCCGCGAGGATCCCGGCGAAGAGTATTCGTTGGGTAACGAGAATCCTCCGGAGCCGTGTCCTCCGATAGAGGACTCAGAATATTCCGACAAACTGGAGGCCCCCTGTTGGCTAACACCACTTCCGGAAGTTCCTGGCGACGAATAGCCGCTCAAGCCTCCCGGTGACGAGCCTCCTCCGGTCGTATAACTCGCTCCAACCAACTCCGAAGATCCTCCGCCCTGGCCTCCTAGATCCGACGAATAAGACGAACTCAGAGCCTGATTAGCCCCCGAATTTCCACTGCTCTGGTAGCTCACGTGGCTACCAACAAGCCCCGAATCACCGTAACCACCGGAATCGCTGCCGTAACTACTTCCCGTAGTCGACGAGTACCCCGAGCCTCCTCCGCCTCCTCCTCCGCCCGAACCGATCGACGAGTAGCGATGAGAACTCGGATTCTCGCTGTAGTCAGCCTGAGAATCTTTCATACCGACGAAACCTCCGGTCGTTCTGTAACTTCCGCTGTAATCCTGACCTCGACTCCCGCTCACCGTCGCTACCGTATATCCTGAAAGAAAAATCCAACAATTTATTATTTCTTTTCCTCCAGCCTCACACTCGTATTTCGATCATTCAAATTTGTCTCCGATCGATTCAACGACCAATTAGAAACTCTGATCCAAGTATTCCAAGCTGCTACCACCATTTTCCGGCCCCGTCGTCACTACCACGGGTATCTGGGACCCCGACAACTTTCCCCAATAAAAAAAAAAAGCATCTACTTCCCCGGTCCGACGACCTCGCTCCAGATACAAAATCCAAAGTCCCATTCGATTCTTTAGTAATCGAGACAATAAGAATCTTCGACGACTTTATAACGCGACACCAGGATGTAGATTAGTCGACAAGGAAGCGGGTAATAAATAAAAATGATAAAAAACGTATCAACGTTCGAGCTCTCGAAGAATCTGCTTCGATAAGAAAGTTAATGACTGGCTCTTTTTTTTATACGCGTATGAAAGTCGATAGGGATGTGTGCGCGAGCATGCATCAACATCCTAAGTGCATATAAGCATCACTGACCATGAAAAACTGACTCTAGGTCAAGCGAGTTTCCACTTAAACTAAAAGTACGCTGATCCAGTGTCGGAGGAGAAAGTACATGGTCGATGCTTGGCAATGATCGCGCGCTTTAGTTATTGTTCTGCTCGCTGCGCGCATCCTCCGATATGCACTTTTTTTTTTTCTTTTTTTTTTTGTTATCTCTTTTAACTTAGCCTCTTACGAGCTCGCCGCGCACACCAATAATACCCCATCGACTATCATTTCTTCGCCTATATCTGTATATACCTTTTTTATGTTTTACAAAACACCTGGTACACGGACTATTGAGCATGTGTGTCATGCATAACTGCATATTTCTTCGAAGAAAGTGGAACACTTGTTTTACCAGTTACATCTTGCCCATTAACTGGGCTAACGTTTATCAAATCCTTACGGTACTGTTTAAACTATTATTCTTACTCTATCGTCACCCGCATTTTTTTTTCTTTTTCGTCGACCCGACTATAGCATTTACAATCGTTTTAACGAAATATCGATTTTCAACACTTTTTACTTTGCTCACAGCTCGCTATTGCTCGTTCGTAATTATCCCGATCGAGTTTTCTTTTCGGTTTTCGTTACAAAATCGATCGAAAACGAATTATTCGACGAAATACAGAGTTATTTGGTTCTGGGGATTTTTTAGAGGCTGACTCTGTTCTTGAACCTTGTTTTCACTTTGGAGAAGAAACAAAATTTCATCCGAGTCTCTCAAAAATTATTGTGCATGCTACTTTCGGGCCGATATTTTTTATTTCATCGTATTTATTCATTTTTTTAATGGAATATTTTTTTTTTTTGAAAATCGGTTGAAAATTGAGAAAATTATTCAAATTGTTATTGATACAATGCCGGATAACCGGTCAATTGTCTTCTAACCGAATGAATCGTTAATTGATAGTCTTCGAACCGGATGAATTCTCAACTGATAAGCTTCGATCTTCATTGCCTGATAATGGAAATTCGATGGCTCGACGATGGTATTATTTCAAGATTCGATAAGTTTTTGCGAAATATTTATTTTTTTCATTCAATTGGTCAATGACTCGTCGGTTGTAAATGAAAAATTTGGAAAAATAAAGTCAACTTTAATTCGCGCGAGTATTCTAAAGCTCAATCGATTCTTGGTTGAATCAAAAGAATCGAAATTTGAAATATAAAACCTTGAAAAATACTCACCACTGACAGGAGGTCCCGTACATATTATTAGAACGCACCCAGCAATAGAAAAAATCTGAAATGTCAATCGTCTGTTTTATTTCTCGTGGTCATCGACATAATTTATAGTTTTGAGTTTCTTTTTTTTATTATTTATAATTCCTTCGCGCAAGACAATGAAAACTGCTCAAATACTTACACTCAACATTATTGTTTATTGGTTATGTTTATTTTATAACGAGATTTCACAAAAAAAAATGTCACTTTATGGCAAGAATTTTTGGTTATTCGTTTATCGATTAATACGCAACGTCGATCGTCGATCGCAGCTCGAGTTTTAGCCACGAACTGATCACCGAGTTTGATCCTCTCCTGGTTTTTATACTCCCGACAAAATCCCTTCTCGTTCACAAAATCGACGGAGAGGCCGCGCACAGGACATTGGCTGACATTTGACCACAGCGATGCGGCCAGGGAGAAAGACCGGATTTCGTAGTCTCTTATTCACTTGGACGGGGAAAGCAACGAGAGCTCTTCTTCTTCCATTCTCCATAATCTCTATTCGTTCAGTTATAAATTTCTATCAATATTGTTTACTTTGTTTTTTTCTTTCAATTTCATCGATATTTTTTTTTTCTCTCAGACTTTTTTTCAGCAGATATTCCAAATTCGACGAAACAACTTTTCTCTTCGATCTCGGAGAGGATAAAAAAATAAAAACAAATGTGTCAAATCAGTTCGTTGAGAAACGAGACGATGAATTGAATCAGCCAAGTGTTGAACAGTCGATGCTGCTGACTTTTTTTGCTGTGATTCGATTCTTCGATAAGAGTAAAAGTTCGATATTCTTGCCACGAATGTTTATTTATTTTTCTCGCAGTCATGGCCCATGGCCAGGATTCAAGCGAGTGTGACTTTGAGCGAAAGGAGCGAACTTTCGTTGCTGGGATAGACGCGAAACAAAGCGAAGTGCACCACCCTCGTGCATATATTTTGATGGTTTTCTTGAAGTAGTTGAAAAACTAATGAAAAACAAAAAAGTGACGAATGTTTTTGGACGAGCAGATTTATAATAGGAGCGAGTCCAACGAGGCTCGAAAACACACCTGACATCGTAATTACAAATTCAACGAAATTTTTAACGAGCAACTTTTTATTTTTTTCTGCTCGCTTATGTTTTCTCCCTCTTGAGAATGAATATCCCCAGACACCTCGTGTTCATTTAACGAGGCTCGGCTCGGCAGGCCGACTCTTCTTCTTTTTCACTGGCTATGCAGCAAACACGAAATAATTGTGAAACTGTTTTTTTTTTTGTTCTTTTTCGTGGCACTTGAAAATGCTCTCCTATGAACTCGACGTTTCGAGCTCCAAATTTTAGTGAAAGGGAATTCGTTACGATTTATTGTTGAAACACACCGTAATGAGACTCCTTTGTGATCGGAACACAAAACTCACACAAATGTGGACACACACGTGCTCCTCATAAACGTCAATTAAATTCATTCCTACTTTCTTTTTTCACTTATTTTGTATCCGTACTTTCTCTATAAAATAACAAAATTCAATGAATAAACATTAATTCGTTTCATCAATAAATTACACGTCAAGAATTTGTTCAACTCCATTCTTAATCTCTCTCTCTCTCTCTTTCTCAGAAAAAAAAAATCGTATGCCTTTGCAACGGAATCGTAACAATTTCCTGAAATTCAAACCGTTTTCCTCGAATTACTGCTGTTTGATCGAACGATAAAGAAAATCTCGATTCTCTCATTAAAGTACATACCAACGTCTCGATGAAAATTGATGGCTTTCGATAAACGTAGAAATTATATTCATTAAAACTGAAAGTTTCGTTCCAATGTGAGCGATTCAATGAAATTTTACCATATTCAATTGAATATGAGAATACATTTTCTCGACTGTGAATTTGCCCGAAGATGAGACGTCGAAAAACGTATTTTTTGAGCTATTCCTTTCATGCAAACGTAATTAAAGAATTTAATAAATTTTTCTTCAAAAACGACGCAGCAATTTCGGTCATAACCTGAAATTTCAGGAAATGTCAGAATGGGAATAACGATTTCGTGAAAATATATCGATTGATCAAGATTTTATAAAATCTCACGAAAATGTAGGTCACCGAAATCCGTTGACGTGGCGGATTGATTGAATTAAATCGTGGGAGAGTGATTCGGTGGAAACAATTTGAAATGGTTGACGTGTGTGTCGAACGTTCGAGAAGCGATTCGATGCGATTAGTATGATTCGTTTGAGCTCCTGTTTAGAATAGCAATAGAGTAAATGATATTGACTATTATTTGAGATAGTAGAACGTTATGGACAGCGTAGCTGATCGGAGAGTACAGTATCGCGTGTGCGAATCGTATATTTTCTCGACTTTATTTTATTTTCGTTTCGTGTAGATACACACACACACAGAGCATCGAACAAAAGGAGGCGCGCGAGCGTGTTGCACTCGCTCGCGGAATACGAATGAATTTTCTGTGTCCGAAGGAAAGTTTTCTTCTCGAAGTTAAAAAAGAAATAAAGAAAGAAAGGAATGAAGAAAAAAAAATCTATCGGGGATGAGGATATCGGCGCGCGTGGATATGTTTTATATAATTGAACGAATAAATATTCGTTTTAAGTTTACAATCACGTTTAATAGTTTGCAAAACGTAAATAATATACATATACAGAATTGCATTTTCGCTAACTGACAAAATGTCTCTATGATTAATATTATGGCTGTTGAAAGAAAAACAGAAGAATTGAGGAAATAATGAATGAAGAAATGTGTATTTTTTTTTTACTTTTTTTTTTTTTGCTTTCATACATAATCGAACGATGATAAAAATAATACATTTAATGTGATGAGTGTCCTTACTTTTTACCTATCTGCTTAATGCTTAATCGTTTTTGTTTTTTTTTTCTTCATCTTTTACCTAATTTACAATGATTGAATCATTAATGTACTTGTGTTTTTTTTTTTTAATGTCTTTATAGACACGCAATCGTGTGTGTACATGTGATGGAGATCCCTTAAACGCTACGTCATTTGCTCGTCTCCCTTTGGTTTTTTTCTTCGTATTCTTTCTTTCGTAATTATTTTATTTTTGTTGTCTTTTTTCTTCGTTTCTTTAAATATTATTAAGGACTAGTGTGCTGAGCTTCACTCTGTCTCCAGGCGTTCGTAAATTCACGAAACAAAAAATTCGTATTCTTTTGTCGCTTATTATTTTTCCGTTCGGTTTTCGACGTTTCGAAATTTATATTCGTCACGTTTTTTTTTTTGTTATCGTTCTTCGTTTCGTCTGCTCTCTCATTCGTTCTCTAATCTCTTCTCCTTTGTTTTTTCTTTTTTGCTTTTATGCTCTCTTTTACAAACATAACCACGACGACGACGTTTCGTCCTCATAGATATTAATTATCCATGCGAAAGAATTCACACAGGCAGGAAATCATTGGATGAAACATTAATCGATTGGCGAAAAGTTGTCGCACGACGTGTAAGTCTCTCGCCTCCTCGCACATTCATCTCATATCTCGTATTATATTAATGCTTCTTCGAGTTTTTTCTTTTTTTTCTTTTTTTTTTTTTTACAAAAAGACAAACGAGGCAGGAATGAATTGGCAGTTCGAAAAGTATATAACGTTTAGAAAAAACATTTTAATTCTCAGGCTGTGTGTTTCTTGTTTGTTTTGTTTCTCTTTGTTTAACCTTATTACTCGTATGTTTTTCTTTGTTTTGTTTTGTTTGTTGATAAAAAAATGGACCTCTCGATTGATGCGACACCTCGAGGAATTCTCGTACAGTGCCATATCTGCGGTTCGTATATAAATTGATCGAACTATCAAATATTATCGTCGTCAAAATCATGAAAAAACACAAATTTCTCATTGTTTCTATTTTTTTTTTTTTTTCTCTTTTCTTTACGCCGCCCAAGACAATTCTCGTGTTTATATTATGCGTGTTTTCTGTGTTTTGGTGTTCGCATGAGTTTTTCAAGTCCCTTTTTATTTCTTACGTCTTTTTTGTTTTGTTTCTTTTTGTTTTTTCCTTCTTCTTCCTCATTTCAATCCTTCACTTTGTAAAGTAAACATGCATACAGTTATATCGAAACGCGAACACTCAAGTTGATTTATACGAGTGGGGATGAAAGAGATGACAGAGGCGAAGCACACAGAATAATGGTACCATTTAGAATCGGAAAATGGAATTTAGAATTAGAATGTAAAAATACTATATATATGTACAATAATTATAATTATACCCCGATGGTGTATTATTCAATTACGTAACATCGGTTCGATCGGAGAGCTTCGTCAACATGCTTTTTTTTTTTTTCATTCTTCGTATGCTTTTTATATTTCTTTCACTTGTTTATTATTTTTTCACTTTTTTTTTTTACTCTTAATTAATTTACCCTTTGAAAAATGAAACGAACGGTTATGGATTGCTCTTCGGTAATGTGCGCTTTTACTCGGTCTTGAGATTCAGCATTTTCTTCTCACAGAAATATTTGAGGTTATGTCGAAAAAAAAACGTTGACTCTTGTCACGAAATACATTTTTACAAGAGAGACTACATTCAGCAGCTCAATTACTTTTGATATCGAATTTTTATAACGAAACGTGCTGACCCAAAATTTTTGTCTTCAAGATAAATACAAATAAATGATTTCATTACAATTATTTGTTAGTAACGTTGAGCATATTCTCTTCGAAAATTTTTATGTCAAATTTTTTGAATAATCAGTGTTGAAATTATGAATTATTGATTGAGTGCCCGATCAGAGCTGAAGCATTAGATTTTGTATGATTTTCGAGCACGATTAAAAACTAAACTGATCGATGAATATAAAATGATGGATACGCTAACGATTTTTTTTGGTGAAATGCATTTTACGACGAGGATCAACTTTTTTGGAGAATCGATAGATTTTATTAAAGGTATCTCGATGAATAAACATTGGTAGATGCATGATTCGTGAAATTTTACTTTTTTTTTCATCTCGGATCAGAATTCTGATGTCTCATTACCGAAATATATTCATTTAAATCGTATATCAAAAAACACGAACGTGATTGGCACACGATATGGAAGCGGTATGTGGTTTACAAAATCGACTAAAACGAAAGTCATTGCTCGTTCGGAGCTTTGAATTATTTGATTAATTTTTTCAAAATGCCTGTTGACGTGTCCTCGCCGTTCAGCTCTTCTCTCTCGCTCTCTCAATCTCTCTCTTACATACACATGCACAAAGACACACGCACAGGTGATTTTTCAAGCGTCGATAAACGGATGAATACTGAATAATCATCGAATGAAACGACACGAACGAATGTTCAACAAATTTCACAATTGCACGCTCGCCTTGTTTTTTTTTTCCACGTTTCTTTCGTATTGAAAGTTAAAATCGAATTTTCATAAGCAACCATTTTCTTTAACATTTTCAGCGTCGACAATTTTCTCATTCGCATTCATTAACTTGGGCAGCAATCGGACACACGATCTGCAATTACATCATTTAACACATATATACCAGCATCCTCTCGATGTAGCAAAGAAGAAGAAGTAAAGATGGAGTGAGAGAGAAAGAGAGAAAACATATATGGAACGGAATAAATGGATAGAAAGAAAAAAACAATGCAATAATGAATAACAACGACACCAACGAACGTGATACGAACATTCACTCGTTTTACAAAAAGCTCTCGTTAATTAATATATCCTCTCGTTAGCTTGATATAATTCGTTATTTGTGTCTGTTTCGCGCGTGTGTGTGTATTTGTGTTTTATTCTCTTTATCCTTATCTCTTTCCCTCTCGATCCAATTCACGTTTCTTTTGACGTTTATCTCCACCAGTTTTCGTATCATCTTTTTTTTTTTTTCGATTTCATTCTTATATCCCTCGTTTTCGTTAAATTCAATTTCCATATCTATCTAAATGTATATTTACACTATATACATTTAAAACGATTATCTGTTTGTTTGTTTTTTTTTTTCCATTTTTTTTGTTTTTCATTATATTTAATTATTTCCCATATTTGTAATGATTGTATAATTAGGATTGACTATGCCTTAGAATAATCAACGGAATTATGAGTTGTTTGTTTGTTTTCTTTTTTGTCTTTTTTTTTTTTATCGTTATCATTGTAAAATATCAAATATCGTGCCATTCAGATGGTATGTCCATCTCCAAGGTACCATTTTTTCTATTTTTCTTTCTTTTCCGTATTATTATTTTTATTTTTTTTTCATTTGGGACGAATATCTGTCCGTCTTAACATTTCTACCACTTTGATGAGCAAATACTTTGGAGATTACATAATCTAATAATGTTTTGTTTGTTTATTTCTCTTATCATCTTTGTGCTCTTTCTCGAGCTTCTCTCGTTCATCTCTTATTTTTATCCTACCGTTCTCTCTCGCCCTCTCGACTTTTATGTGTGTGTGTGTGTGTGTATATGTATATACACATATATATGTGTATATTTATATATACACATGTGTTATTTCGATAGGTATAGGTAATTCTTTAATTACAAATATAAAACATGTATATGTAAATAGAATTCTTAATTATGCGCGAACATGTTCTCTAATTGAGCATACGTGAATTTCTTTTATCATCATATCAGTCTAAGCCGATCTGTGCGGCTCCACACACAACAGCATTTTTATTTTTATTATTTATTTTACTATTGTTATTATTATTATTATTATTATTATTATTATGTTTTAACAATATACGGCGTTCATAAGCTTGTAGATCTTTTTTTTTCTCTCTTTCTAATTTAACAAATCATTGCAATAATCAAATAACAATGGCATACGCTACGTAAACATTATATCGATTAAAACTTTCCAACAATACTCTCGAGCCTCGGATATACTTAGATTTCTTCGGTATTTTTTTTTTTTTTTCTGTTCTCAATGCTTTCGCGAAATTTTGGATTGCGTTCGGTTCCAAACAGGCTTCCAATGAAATCATTGGCATTTTTCGTGTTCACAGTTTTTGAAACTACGAAAAATTTTGAATAAAAGCAAAAGTTTGATTTTCGAATGAATCTGAAGTTGGAGAATTCGTTGGGACTTGGAATTGTAATTGTTGTTGGAAAAAAGGGAGAAAAAATGATCCCGTTTCCTATTTTCATTGCCCCATAACGATCCAATACTTAATAAATCATCGAGGCGAAATTCAATTATTCTTTTTATCTGTTCGAAGCGTCGAGAGTATGCATACAATAGACGAAACATGTACGTGTCAGCGTGTGCGTGTGGATGTGTCAGTGTAAATTGATTCGATAACGCATTAAAGTGTCTCTCCATCCGCTTTTCGTTTCGTCTTCCGGTTACCTTCTTTATTTCCTCGTCATTTCATTAGTTTTTTTTATTTTTTTTTTTTTGGTTGCATTTAGTTGCAAAAATATACGTTCAACTACTTAGGCTTTCGACAGAACGGAAACACGTCTCATTCCAATAACGCGAATAATTCTCGAATGTACATGTACATTATAGTGGTATTTTTAGATGCCCTATTATATTTAATCGCGTTCGCCTTATTCTTCTTTCCCTTTTTTTTTTCTCTAACTCTCACTCGCTCGCTCGCTCGCTCTCTTTCTTTTTCTTTACTCTTTTTTTTTTCCCATTTTAATCCTATTCGTACATAATAGTGAGACCCTCATATGATCCATATGAATTTTTACTTTTGGAGTGTCGAGAATATACAGTACATACGAGACGTATTAATATTTCATTATATACTCCTCGCACGATAGTGGAAAAATCATATCAATAGCAATGATAATAAATCAATCGCAAAAAATACAAAATCAATGTCAAAGAGATAAATTATTATTTTTTTTTTTTCATACAAGCACTAGAACGAAGAGAAACGATAATATCTATGACGCAGAAGTTTGCATCGATGAAACGTAACGTCGATTGGATTACGCGTGTTTTCGTCGCAATTATTAGCGATTTTATCAATTCATAATGAAACTTTTCGTAATCTCTTTTCTGAAATTTATTTTTTCGAGTATTACATTGAGTTTTCATTTTTTTTTTAAGTTTCTGGACGAATCTGGATGAATCCTTTCCAGGTTTTTTTTTCGAATTCTGAATGAACGGAACTTTTGTCTTAGATCCTCGAGTAATTTATTCTCGAAGTTTAGAATTTTGTAGAATAAAAAAAAAACAAAGCTTTTATCCGTTGCATTTCAAAGACGTAAACTAAATAGCAATAAATATTATCGATTAATCGTTCGCGCAAATGTATTAACGTTACTCTCTAAAATTTGTCTCTATTTTCATTTTCGTCCGGATAACGTTTGCGGAATAGCGCAAAATTCGTACTCTTGACGATTCTACAGCATTTCGAATATTTTTTTGCACGAATAAGCTTCATGGGGAGCGCTGGTTGTGCATTTTCCCCAAATCGTTGTTCGTCGTCTTCGAAACTTTGACACTTACGTATATTTTTTTTTTTTTTAAACGGCCCTTACAACGTCACGAAGAAAAAAAAAGCACTAGTCACTCTGTCCACGGCACTGAGACGTGTGTACGAGGAATATCGTGATTGTCTCGATTTCGGGGGTCACAGTGACGCCGTAGCTAAACCGGTCCAAGGGATCCTCGCTCCGTTTCGATAAATGCTTGATTTCAATGATTATTACACGCAGACGGTAAAGTTCGTGTATGTTATAATATATATATATATATATACATATTATTGACGTCTATTATAATTAATATGTACAATTAAAACGTTTTTAAATTCCCTCTCCCCTCGGGACTGAGTATCATAGGAGTTTTCACGTATCACCGTTGCAAAGATTTTCAAATAAAAGATACAAAAAAGGATGAAAACGAAATGTAAAGACCGAGTTGACTCGAGCATCGCGCGCGCGCACACCCATTTGATCCTCGTTTCGTTACAGTCATTAATCTCAAACTTTTTATCCACCCTTCGTCGTTTGTGCTCAGGCTTTGGATCGAGCGCGCTTCGAACAGGAGATTTTCACCGATAAGGATTGTCTTCGAGAACTCTCATTCACCCTCTCTCTCTCTCTCTCAGCTCCGAAAACCTCGCGAATGAATTAGCCGAAAAATTCACAGTTTTATTATCGGATTATCGGGTTCGCAACGAATGTTCGTATTCTCCCGTTAACCCGATGACGTTTGCGAATCGAATATCGAGGAATAATTTACAAACGAGTCGTCTTCTCGATTCTCGTTACACCATGAATTTTCGAGGCATCGACGAGGTCACGTTTTAACGCCGTTTCGACGAGGCAAACTCCAGTAGGCCCGGCTCAAACGAGATGTCCGTCAATGTCGGAGTACGTCGGCGTCGAGGTGAAAGTTGACAATGGATGCCCGTGGGAATGTACGGGGATGGGGCCCGCACGTGCAAATGTAACTGGCGGGGGGGGGTACCGATGGTGGTATCGGTGACTTTGTTCCGGCAGTCATAACAGTGACGTCTGGGGGGGGCACAGGACGCGGTAATGTCCGATTTCTCGTCAATGTTCCGCCTCCCGTAATCCCCTGATGCTGACCAACGTGATGATGATGCTGCTGCTGCTGCTGCTGTACCACTCCCCCCTGATGTCCCACCACCAACGATGGATAATACGCGCCCGGACCGGGATCCATCATCACCGGTGCCGGGCTTGGGTTTCCCTCATATCCCATATAGCGACCACTGTCCATCTCCACACTGTAAAAGTTTACGTCTGTCGGTGGGGCCGGACTGGGATTCCCGATGTAACTCGATTTCGAAACTGTTTCAAAACAATTGCAAAACAAACGATTTTTTTTTTTGATTTTTCATTTTCAAACATTTTTGTTTCATCTTTTTTTTTTTTTTCAAAGCTTCAAATTATTTCGACTAAAACGAATGTTTCGACAAAACATAGAAAACTGGCTAACTTTGTTTTATTGGAGCATCGGATTTTGCGAACTTTCGATCGGATACGAATTTGCGGATTGAAAAGCAAATTTCTCACTCCATTCTAGTTTTTTTTTTTCCAATACTTTCTGTTATGAAATTTCATTCAAATGAAAGTATGGATTTTATGAGAGTTTTGAAAATATTGCCAATTTGATCGCATATTTTAATAAATTTTTTCCAAAGTGACATCTGATATTTCCAGTCAGCATTTGAATATCCTTTGTTTTTTTGTTCATTGACGTTTAATTAAATTTTTGGCATTTTTAAAATGAAATTCTTTGGCTCTTTTCAGTCTTTTTTCGTTCGTCGAGAGTTCTGTACGAAATGCATGCTTGTTCGATTGAAAAGTACTCTTTTTTTTTTTGGGTAGAAAGCGTTCCGATCGAGTATTCACAAATTCGATGAGTGCCGAACGAATGAACAATGCACAATGAATGCGTGTGACACAGACGATTCATGCATGTATATACGAAAACCTCACAAGTGTATTATCAGCTCGCGTGCCTCCTCCTCCTCCTCGCCTTTTCTTTCATTCGTTAATCAGGGCTTATTAAAATATTATTTTCACTTTGTTTTCACTGACATTTACGATGGTAACGATCGTTAAATTGGAGCCTGTGAAACACGCGAATCTCTGTATCAAGCAAGCTGATGAGTCTAGTCTCATGCTATTTTTACATGAAAATGAGTGAGATCGCTTGATAATGATCGATTCGAATTTCTCTCTCGTCTCAATGATACGTTGAAAGTTTTGAATATCTTGCTCTCATGAAGGACGTTACATTTGTGGGCAAGGATGATGGACGCACTGGCCAGACTGTGATTTAGTGATGAATGTCTCTTGAATTAAGAAAATTTCGGAGGTAATCGTGCGATAAAAATTCTTGTTCGTTGTTCCAAAGTCCAATTTTTGTGGAATGCATTTCAAAGCTCAAGAAATTTTGTTTTTTTTTTCATCGCGGTATGGAAACGAAAGTGATGCGATTGCAGAAATTGAAAACGATTTCATTCGAATAAAGCGGAAGGATACTATTTATGAAAACATTTATAAGGAAAATTTCTTTTTTTTTTTTTCATTTGTTAGCAATTTGACGAAATGAGAAATTTTCCCATGACATTTGTAATTTATTGAAATTGTATCGGAACAATTACTATTGTTCTATTGTACCCAGCGGTGGAATCAAACGTTAAATAATTAATTGGAATTCCGATCGATTGTTTCGTAATGAATGGAGCGAATCCAGCAATGTCTCTATCACGAGAACGAACACAATCGAATTTTTTAATTTCAAAATCTCATTGCAATCCTTGTTTCCAAAAAATTCTTCAATATCGGTGTCTAATTATTCGATTGAGCATTATAATGTCACGATAGAACAGTTCAGCTCGTCGAGGTTTAATAGAGTTTTCAATATTTCCATCGGAATATTACGAGCGGACAAAATTCATCGAATTAATAAAGACAACGCGTACGAATGACTTCACGATATTAATAAAATTTTGTTTCACCACTTGTAAAGTGATGAAACACAAGCAAAATTGTAAAATGGTGAAAATAAGTGAAAAATTTTATTCCAAAATTTTCGCCGACAACTGTCAATAGTCTTACTGAAAATTCTTGACTTCGAAATTACGCCCGTTTCGTTTGATTATAAAAAAAAAAAAAAAATGCACGTTCGCACAGTAAGAAAAGAGAGACATTGAGTCACCGCATCTGCAATGATTGAAATTTTTTTTTTGTTTGTTCTGGAAATGATCGATCGTGTGAACAAAGTACTGGTTCATTGCGAGTCTGACCAGCGTTACGAGAAGACACCAAGAGCGATAAACTTGAGAGGTTTGGCACCTAGGCAGAGTCTCGAGGCGAGTAGCAGTTGTAGGTGACGCACCAGAGAGTGTCCCACTGGCTGTGGTCCTTTGGGGTGGCGAATCCATATTTATAACACCAGGAACGTGATTACTCCGTCGTCCGAGTGTACCTTGATGATGGACCTGCATCTCGAGGCTACTCTTACCAAAGTCTTGTATACTCTGATCTATTAAATATGTACTGGCCGCTGTCTTCCGTCCCTCGTCCTAATCACCGTACAGAGAGTTATTTTATTTATTTACTTTTTAACAAATATATTTCATCAATTATTATTATTATTTTATTCAACTAAACCTATACTATTACCATAAAATATTGAAAGTTACGAGGCAGCACTTGTCAAGTGATGAAAAATTAAAATCGCAACTTTGGTCATTCCTAGCTTTTCATGAGTCTTTACGATCCAAACAATTTTCCAACTTTCGTAAATATTTTTCTTGCTAAATCGTATACAAGATGCGTGTAAACGAATGGTACAAAAATTAATGTCAAAAAACAGATCGTTCAACCGCGATAATTTCAAAAAAGTGCAACTCGATTTAGTTGGAAATTATGTTTGTGTAAAAATGACCCAATGCCCAGACCCGGGATCGATTTCAGGACTGAGCTTCCAAGCGAAACGTCGGATCTTTACTTTTTTGTAATTTTCATCGATTTTATAATTCAGTCCTGAATTCGAGGTTCAATTATTCGTTATCGAACAATCGTTCATTAAAAAGAAGAGTCTTTGTGATGAAAAAGTTAATTTCGAATCAGAAATTTTGATAGAAGATCAAAAATATTCCTGATAAGCAAAGCCAAGACCCAGTAGATTACTGCGATTGTAATAAAAAAAATAAAAATAAAATAACATTCAAACATCGATGTAGTGTCAGAGAGTGTCGGGTAATTCAAGTTTCATCAAGTGGAAGAACGGGAAAAAAAAAGATTAACGAACGTTAAAGTAGAAAACAGGCGAGGAACCGGAAGCAAAAGGTGGGAATAAAGGTTGGGGCAAAACTAAGTAAAAAATGGGGCAAAGAAAATGTGTTAACAGAACTCAAACCTACCCTCCGACATTACTTGTTACTAAGAACATATTGACTGATCGCACTGACCACGTAATCGTTTGCATCGAAGTTAACGTCGCTCTTCTCGTCCGAGACTGAACTTAATTCACCGGTCATCGTGTCCCCGTTGACCGTCGATGGCGCATACATGTCCGCAGTCTGTGATTTATTTATACCTGCCGAAATTGAATAAATTTTCGATCGATTAGAAACATTTTTTTTTATCACAAAAAATCGGCAATAATATTATATTTCAATTGGTATATTTAATGATGAATTAATCCACGGAGAATTTCGACCACAAAATTCCTCAAATGAACCAAAACAGTAATTTTTTTTTTTTTTTAATTTTGAAACAATTTAGAACAGAATAATTGATAGTTGTATCTTTTCAGACTTTTCAATAATCAAAACTTTTCATTAGCAGAAAGTATAAAAAAACGAAGAATCGTTTTCCAACCGTTTAAACAGTTATTATCCATTTTTTGGTCAATTTCTCTATTCAGAAAACTTCAGAATCATGTTTTTTTAATACTCCAATATAAGAATGTACCAACATAAGCACGGAGTCGTTTCATAAGTTTTTATACACTCTTGAACAAAGATTCGTACATTCCGAAGTCAAATGTATCGATTCTTAGAAAAAAAAAATTGAAAGAATTGCAGAAGAAAAGTTCAAAAAGAAAAATACTTCAATCAGCTCAAAAATGGACGAGATAATAATAGTTTTTTACGTGATTACCTTCGAGATTGAAAAAAACCATCGAGCTGATTTATAAAACTCAAATAATGATTGAATAAGTAGCTAATTAATGAAATAACGAATAAAAAAAGGTTGATTCGTAATACAATAAAAAAAGTGACATGAGATTTCAGGGTTCGACACTTACGGGCCTTATTTCTCTTTCTCACAATGTACCACAACAAGATGAAGAGATTAACGATAAAAAAGACGACGGAAGTGGCAATGACAGTATAGACATAATTCATCGGTGAGTCGCCTTTTTCGGAGAGTACGTCCGGCAGATTCATCTCGTTATTTGGTCCTGGTATCGTTGTCGGGGGTTGGGTAAGGGGTCCAAAAATGAACAGAAAAAAAGAGAAAAACGGATATTCTTAGTAGCGAACGATATTTACCAGAGCGCTGGGCCTTCTTTATCGACTTTAATGTGGCATAGACAATGGGCGTAGCAATGAGTAGACAAGCGCAGGCAGATACAGCGATGATTATGACGATGATGTATGATGAGTTAATCTCGCTCGTCGGTAACTGTGTTGGTGGCGCCTCGCCTGTAACCCAAGCCAATAACCCGTCACCCCGGACCGTTAAACATGCAGCCAACGTGTTAGTTTTCGATTTTTTTTTATCTTCTCGCAGCACGACCGAATAGTATCGAGAAATAAATTTATCAAAAAACGACGAATTTTCTATTCGAGTATATATTTTCTCGTAAAGCTTTTTTCGGTTTCAGGCAATTTTGTTCGTTCCCAAGCAACGTTTTTCAAGCAGCGATTTTACCAATTATCTAAATTAGGATTCATGCAAATTACGTTTTTTTTTTTTTTTGTAAAAACGTTTTTCTGTTTCTAGTCACGATCTAACTCTGTAATGTTAGTACATTTTTTACTTTTCAAGATCAATGGAAAACAGATAAAATGCAGCGTTTCGAATATTTTCGATACTCGGTTAATCGCCGCAAGCTTCATTGCTGCAAGGTTTATAAACTTGAAAAATTTTTTTTAGCTGTAATTTCTACTACTCCAATCGCACCTTTACCACAAAACCCGAACTCAAACTCTGTTTACTTAACGAAGGCATTTTGTATTGTAATGAGAGGGATTAAAAAAATAAATATTCATCGAAATATAATAACGTCGATCGACAAACATCTAATTTCATATTTTCTCTACGAAACCTTGAAAATTCAATACCGATAAAAAGCCTAACGTTTTATAATTAAGCTCCGTACAATAATTCGCGAATTAATCGCGTTAATCAAGCTCATGCATACAAGTTATTCGCATTTAAACAGTTCTTTTTTCTTTCATCGTTACACATACTACGAGCTGTTTATTTAACGATATAACCGACGAATAATTTACGCATTGAGGAACGAATTCGATACGAAAATCTATTAATTTTTCGGGCGCAACGTTGATAAAATATTCATTTTATTGGAGAATTCATCAGACTGTGAATTCGTTGTTAAATGAATCGGATTAGCCGAAGCTGTATTCCGAATAATTAATAATTTATTCAATTATCGATATTCAAAAATAATAATTGAAATATTTCTGATAAAATACTGACATAATAATACTCTTTTTGTCTGTGAAAGTACGAATGATCGAACTGATAATCTGTTTGTCAGCTAAAACAAAGAGACTCGAATTCAAAGAAAAAACAGAACAAAAAACATGGAATAGTCGTCATAAAAAAAAATACGTTCCCCAATAATCGTAAAAGTCTTTCGAAAGTTCGTGATGTTAACAACCGACGATCAATGAGTATGAAATGGATGATCGGTGTCATGATAAATCATCATCATTGATGGGAAGAAACATTTGACAAAAAAGAAGAAAGCCTGTCGCCACGCTTTCCAAAATTCGATAAAAACCTCAAAGTTCGCATCGTTGGAATGCAACGCTATTTTTTTTTTATCGATGATCGTACCCCGGATGATTCTAGCAGAATTAATAACTCGGTTCAAAAGCGAAGAAATCGAGAGATAGAGAGTGAGAGAAAGAAGAATGATTTCGTTGCATTCCAATGGAGCAAACTTGCATATTTATTTACGTTTATTTATTCTCCTGAAGCATATTGAAAATCGTTGGAACTTACGTAACGTTTGAACCTTGACTATATCCGGTAGAAAACGACTTTCGCCTTTGGCGTTGATAGCTTTAATGCTGAAAACATAGTACGTTCCGAGTTTGAGGCCGGAAACGAGAGCCGTATAATTTCCAGGACTTATGTCCATGTAATAGTAACGATCTTCGTTGTCGAGCGCTTGTCGCCAACGAACTTGATGGGAGGTATTCAGACCGCCGTCGAAACCACGCTTCCATATGAGCGTCACCGAATCGTGGGTCACATTGAAAACCTCGAGATCGCTCGGTTCATCGGGTGGCGAAGTTACGTGCAGGTGTATTTCGTCGCTCGATTGTCCCATTTTGTTTTGAGCTTGACAAACGTATTTTCCGTAATCTTTTGAGTTAACGTGATGCACGATCATGGTCGATTGAGCTTCTAGTTTTGAAATCTGTTGGTCAAAATTTATTTGATTTATTTCACATTATCGAAATTGTCGAGCTCAAGAAAAGGTCGCAGAAAATATTTCGTTTTTTATTATATTATCATGGAATTTGTTAATTTTCCATAAATTTTTGTTTTTCATAAATTATCACTTACGTTATTAGTAATAATCTCGTATTTCTGGGTCGCTACGTTGGACAACGTTTTCGAGCCGGACATCCAAGTGAACTTTGGCACTGGAGAACCTCGTGCTTTGCAATAAAGTTTGACACTGTCTCCCTTGTTGGCTGCAGCTTTTCTCGTCAGTGGTGTGTTCATCATCACAGGCTCAACTGTTGGTAATAATGGCAATTTGTAAAGACGTTAATATTTCAAACAAAATAGACTTCAATAGAACGAACATAATTTTCTATTTCCCCAGGATTTCACAATTTTATTATGATTTTTCTCCACAGCTCAAATTCTCTTCTTTTCAAAAAAACCAATCATTTTTCAAAACTTATAAACGTCGAGCATAAAAATCGCTAGAACCAACAACTTGGAAGTATGTTTGCCCAATTATCGGATACTATGTTTCCCTTACGCTTTTCATAGCCGTTGTTTCTTCATAAAAATACGTTACAACGTTTTCTTTTATAGTTTCTCACAGCCTTGGAAGATTGCTCGGTTGTAGTGTGAAATAAAGCTTAAGCCTGAACGCAATTTCGTATCGTTGGACGTTTTTCGAGAATTTAGCAACGATCATTGAATCGATAATTCTCATTCGATTGATATGTGAATCACGAAAAATAAGAATCCATAAGTTTTGTCCGGAAACAAGTAACTTTGATGGGTTTCGAATGAAAATCTAGTTATTCTTTGATTTTTTACGTACAATTAGTTATGAAGAGAATAGGCTCGGAGGTGACGTTTCCAATTCCATTGTTGACGTTGCAACGATATTGGCCGACATCCTCTTGGCCAGGATTTTCGATATGAAGGTAGGAGGTTTTGTTGGCGAAAGAGGTTGAATATCGAACAGCGAGTTCGGAGTTGGTTCCATCTTTGTACCACGTAACGTACTCGTCGCCGATAGGACTTCCGTCTATTTCGCAGAACAATTTGGCCTCCTGGTCCGGTGGATACACCAAATCGCTTTTCGACGTTCTTTTTATTTCGGCAGCGTCTGCAGGGACGAAAGAAAAAGAAAAGAAAAAAGAACAATAGCATTAAAATTTTAATCGGTGTCTTGGAAAATTTGTATGAAGAGAATGAGCTTGAAGGAAAAAAAAACTCACATTGCACTGTCAAATTGAGTTGATAAAATGTCGTGCCCTCTTTGTTGGTTGCCTCGCAAATATAAGTTCCGGCATCGGTGCGAATCAATTTCGTTACATTGAGGGTCGAGCTCCGCGCCGTTATTCGTTTGTTATCGGAGCTCAAAGGCAAACCGTCCCTCGTCCACGTGTAATTTACGTCCGATGGATTCGCCTTCGCCGATACCGATATTACGTAAGGTTCACCTTCCATCCCCATCAACTCGTTTGGCACTAACGTCTCGAATTTTGGTTTGTCTGTGGGAACGTCAAGAATTAACAAAATTTTTAATTTTATCGAAAATTAGCTTGAATCGTGGCTATAAGAATTTCTGGTCGGGTGGATATTTTTTTCGAGCCAGTGAAGCACATTATTGGGATCAAAATGACCCAATGACTTCATCAGTTATAACATTCGGAAGTTAGAAGTGAAAAAAAAATGATAAAACTCTTGTCTTTCTTGAATAAAAATTGATAGAATCCTTCTAAAAATCAAGAAGTTAAAAAAATAAGTAAACACGATACTCACAAAGAACATTGAGAGTCGTAGCGTCGAGGCTCGCTCTCTGCATCTGAATATTCTTCGCCTCACACGTGTAAATGTCACCGTTCATATTTTCGGTCAATTCCAAAGTCAATTCGACTCTCGAGATGGCACCTCCGTGCTCGGCGACTTTGGTGCTGTTCCTCGTGCTCTCGAGTGCCTGACCATGATTGAACCATGTCATGTGAGCTGGTGGATTGCTGCTGCTCGATTCACAAATAATTCGACCGACTTGACCAGCTCGAAATTCCTTTGGTTCGTGGGTTATTTTGACTTTAGCTGGAGGGACTGAAAATCAATTCGATTAATTTACAGACTGAGATCGTATAATTAAACATCATTCTGGCAATTTCTTCACCAATTTCTTTGAATATTTATATGAACAATTTGCCTGGGTCGCAAAGACCCACTACAGTAATCCAGGATCAATAGAGACATCGAATTTTTTAATTTACTTACAGTTTACGCGGAGCACGAGTTCACGACTCATTGGAACAACAGTAGCCGAATTGACTGCTTCGCATCTAACTTTAGCATTGTTGTCCGATGCATTTACGAGAATTTCGACTTCGTTCGAGGCTACTTCGTCTCGAAATTTCGTTATTCCGGAAATCTGTAATCATAACAATAAATTTTGAACATTTTTTCATCAGCTTTCTTTTTTACTCTAATTTTTAATTTCGAAAAAAAAAACTGATCCGAGTTCCCTGTTAATAATGGTTTTTTTTTTACTCGTTGTTACAGAAAAGACCGTTTTAACATTTACTCAACGGAAAATTGGTTCGAATTAGGACCAATTTTCAAAGGCCACTAAAGCGTTGGTCAATTGAATTTGTCGCTTTTTAGCCGTTCATCCTTGAACTTCATTTTTTTGATTCAAAACTATGCAAATTCTTGTTTACCCCGCCTTTCATATTTTCTGCAACTCAATTTGCCTTCTTTCTTCACCATTATTCGCTTTTACATTTCTGATCTGAATCTTTTGCCCTTTATGAATTACATTGCGCTTTTCCAAGTCTTAACTCGATATTCTTCGCTCAGAATTCTTCGTTCTTAAATACGTATATATTAGAGCCGTCACTCTTTGTTCCTCGTCTTGTATTTATTCTCTTTCTACTTTTCACACTTTGTTCTCTACTTTATACTCTTTCTTGCTCTTGAATTTCTAGTCGGTACCGCATAATATCAACATTTTACTTTTTAATCTACGTTCTTTCAAAGTCATTCTTTTCTCCATATTTTTTCACGTTTCATTCTCTTTCACCTCCCATTCCTTATTTTTCACCTTTAACTTCGTACTGTTTACTTTTATTATGCTCCATCCATTTGACTTGATATATTTCGCACATTTTACCACGTACTTATGCTTTTTTTATTATTCATTTTCGTGCTACTGCTTTTTTTTTCATAATCATTGAATCTTTGGAAAATTCATATAAAGTCATCGAAATCAGTTTTTCGAACAAATTTTGTGGTCTTTGCCTGTCAAATGTGTCAACAAAACGTGTTCATCGAATTTCAACTTTCTTTTATCGATATCAAAGAATATAATGAATGAAAAACGACTTTTTTATTATCGAAATTGAAAGTTTTTCATGAAACATTTATTTCGATCAAATGTACGAAGATGTACGAAAAAAAAATGGTGAATATCTTACGTTTCTGTCGTTCTTGTACCAAGTGAGTGACGCAGGAGGATTTCCAGCAATGGCAGTGCACGTCAGCCGCAAAATAGCACCAGCGTCGATGCTCGTGTGCTGATCAAATCCAATTATATCGAGACCAGTAGGTGGATCTGCGATGAGAAAAAGAGCAAATGTTGACTCGGTATTTTTATGGTCTCTTTCGAAATTGGCTTTTTTAGGGGGGGGGGGGGGGGGGGTGGGGAGCAGGGCTGGATCAAAATGGACTCAACGATGATAATCCGGTGTTAAGGTGCTTTGCGAAAGACGATTTAAGCTATTTATAGAATTTTATTTTCAAGCTTTTTATTTTTTTGTAGAAATATTGGAAAATCATGTTAAAAAATCGATTGATAAGAGAGCATCGAATGAAGAAAAATACGTACAAATAACGTTAACGATGTGGGTGCCAGTGACGGTGGTGCCGATTCTCGCGTTCATCGCTTGACAAATAACAACGACTCGTCGTACTTCCTTGCTTATCGTGAACGTGACGTTCGAGGTTGTGGTCCAGCCGCCATTGCTCGCTGGAACGGTTCTCTGCGTGCTGTTACTGAAGTTAACACCACCGACGGTCCACTTGATGTCAGCGGGTGGATTCGACTTGGCAGTGGTGCATACGGTCGTTACTTCTTGCTCGGCTTTCGCCTCGGACGCTCCTGTTATTTTCACGTCGACCGGTGAGACTGAAAATAAAAAAAAAAATCACATTTCAATACAAAACGTAAAAATTAATGTTTGCGAAAAAAATTTCAATGAAAATTTATAACGTGAGAAATGAATACAGACTTTTTGGTTAAAAGCAAAAATGGAAAACTGACGTTTTACATCGAAATAAACGGTAAAAAAATAAAGCCAAAATAAACACGAATGTGGGAAACGAAAGTTTATATTTCAACGAATAACGAATATTTTCGTTTTACTGATCCATTAATATTAACGTTGGAAAAAAAATTCACGGTGCATATAAAAATGGTAAATTTTATTTTATCATAGAAAATAAAGAACCGACCAGCGAAACATGAAACTGACTTTCTTTCTGTATTCATAAACAATAATAATCATTCTCGTTCGAATGAAAAACAAATCGATTGCAAACGAAGAGAAATACAACGCCGGAAAATCCGAAGCTTCGTATCGTTTACAAAAAATGATTTTTATACAATGGAACCAAAGCTAATGATAAAAATAATAATCGCCGAGATATCGATTCGGCCGAAAAAGAACGAATATTTTCGGATTTTTTTTTCTCTATAATCATAAATGAACGATAAATCAGTGTTTCGGTCCCTGCAATACTCACACAGCACGGACAGATCCACGTACACGTTCATCGGCGACAGGGTCATGACATTCGAGACCTCGCATCTGTATCTGGCTTTATCGTCCTCGGCACGTGCCGTAAAAGACAACGTACTTTCTGATAGTCTGCCCTCGGTACGATAAACGGTACTGAGGCTCTCCTCGTTACGAAACCAGACTATTTGAGCCGGTGGATTTCCGCCCCTCGATCTGCAAACCAATTCCACCGGATGTCCGCGCTGAATAACTTCGCCTTCCGTGTAACCTTCGATGTAGGGAGTTCCCGGAGGATCTGCAAATTGAATGAGGTTTTAAAAAAATATTTCGAAAATCGAAAAAAAAAAAATCAAATAAAAATTCATTATTTTTTCAATCGTTTTTCGAACTTTATGGAAATTGGGAAAATCTATTTTCGGGTTTTTTTTTTTTCGTTGACGATTCCTCGATAAAATGAAAAAAAAAATCATTGAGAAGGAGACGAAAATTTGTAATTTTGCGATAACGAAAACATGATAAATGCAATTGATATCTCGAGACGATCTTGAAATGAGAATAATTGTCAAATTCAAAAAAATTACGAATCGATAAGTTAATACGAAAATTGTACTTACAGAAAACTGAGAGTTTGACAGTCGCTCTCATAGGTCTTCCAACTTTAATTGCAGGGTGTCTAGCGTCGCAGGTATAATCAGTTTCGTCGTCGTCCTGCGTTGGAGTTATCGTTATCGATCCATGGGTGTCGTATTTGAGCAATGTTTTCCTCAGTTCTCCTGGCTTTACTAATTCTTTGTCTGGAAAAAAAAAATAAATAAAAATAAAAATGGGAATGAAAAAGAAATGATTAGAATTGACGTACGACGATCGGAGATTCGGTTGTATTTAGACTCGACATTGTCATTTCGTAGATCGACGAAATCGATCAATTTCTTTTTTTTTCTTCAAATTTTGGTAATTTTATTTCTACTCGCGAAGAGAAAAAATTTTCAAAAAACTTGTAACGTCACGAACGATTGTTCTGCGAAGTATTTATAAAAAAAAAAATGTCTTTTAACGTCAACAATTTGCAGGGATTTCGTTGGAGCAGAATATCGGATTTTCGTTGTTGTTTCAACAGTGAATTGCTCTTGATTTCGTCTCAAGTATATATTCGTAAAGTCTGACGAAGAGTATATAAGCGCAGAGATTGTTGTTATTTCGTTTTTCTTTTTAATCGGATGCACCCGAAGGAGAGAGAGAGAGAGAGAGAGAGAGAGCAGATTTTTGGTCTTCGTTAGCGACGAGAGTTTTGGCAGCGAGGCTAATGACCGTAACGTGCTCGGTTCTCAACGTTGTCGGAAATCTCGGGATGAATGGGGAAACGCCTATATCCCTCAACGGATTAAAAGCTCACACATAGGAGAGGTCGAGGGTTTTTTTTATTCCCTGTGAGATTGGCGAACCGCGTGCTCGGTGCTTCGCTCCGGATTACACGAGCCCATGAGGCATTAAAAAAACGGGGGGAGGGGGAGGGAAGGGGTTGAAAAAAGAGGGAAGAAAACAATAAAAAAAAAATGTAGCTTCTGCGTGGTAATTTCTGCTGAGACTATACGTGCTTCGGGTATTTCGCCTCGTGATTTAGGGTTGTTAATTAAATTTTCGAAAAAAATCAACGCGAGGATCAATCCCTTTTTTTTCAAATTTTTATCTTCATTTTTTTTTCAATATATTTATCAATCTGTTTTTTTTTTTTTTTTTTTTCGACGAATGATTTCATCGGAAATGTACGATATTTCGTCGTTTCGTGATTTACGATCTTATGGAATCTGACATGTATATTTTATGCGAACCATCCACCGGGACGCTTTATAACCAGACGCTTTTGAGCTTCATCGAGGTAATTCGAATTTTCAGCACAAATTATCTAGATTTTACGAATATACCATATGGGCTTTAGCACGACGATCGATAGAGCCATTTGAACTTGATGGTTTTCGGGCTTATTCATGATGCGTTTTGCCATAATAAACGTCGAGCTATGACTCAAAAATCGTTACACCGAATGAGCACATCAAATATTGCGTACAGTCGCGATGTGCTTTTCCTTCATCATTTTTTTTTTGTTTTTTTCTTCAATTTACGACTTTCTCGAATGAAAAATAAGATGATTTTTTAGTATCAGAATGGTCTGACGATGTTTTTCTTGTCCCGATTTTTTCGAACGAAGATGCAGAAAAAAATATTTTTAATACAATGGCAACGAAAAACGAGAAAAAAAATTTGTGGAATGAAAATTTTTGAAGAAAAAAAAAAAAAAAAATCTGCAATATTTCATAGTTCGAAACAGCTCCATCGAAGATTCAGAGGCATATTCTGTCAGAGAGAAACTTCGTATCGTAAAAAAAGAAAAGAAAAAAGTATTGCCCGGTTGACTAGTCCGTAAATAATATTTGTGCAAGATGATACGGACGAATATTCAGGAAAAAGATAAATAATTTATGAAATTTTCGTTCTTCCGGAAAAATAAGGGACGGACGGACGGGGGGTAGATATAAAAATTGGAAAAACAATTTGTGGCATTCCACCATTGGCTCCATGTTTCGTTCGGTGCGCTGCAGTACAATAGCGAATAGTAGAATCGCGTATACGTTTTGTTCCTGTCCATTTTTTTATTTTTTATTTTATTTTATTTTTTTCATCGTACCGTTGAGACACTGTACAAGGATCGTTCGAGTTGTACCAGAGAGAAAACATTGCCGAGTTTCGGTCAAATCTCAAGCCGAAAGCTCCGAGGATTCGAAGCGAGCGAGAGAGAGAGAGAGAGTGGAGAGGGCTGAAGTACCAAGAATTCGGATAAATAACAAAAGAGGAATAAGGGCGAGAAGGAGAGAAAAGTTTTACTGGACAAGCACTGGCAGCATCCTCTTTTTGATCCTTAACATTACTATATTTGTATATACGAGTGTGTATCTTGGTATTTTATTTTTCGAACGGAGGTACACGACGAGAAAGACAGGCGGCAGGGTTCTCGGTGGTTTTCTACGAGTCTCGGTAGACTGGATGAGGGATGAAGAAGTTGGCGGGGGGGGGGGGGGGGATTGGATGACGGCATCCGGAGGCCAAGATTTTTCTCTCGTTCTCTGAGCGCTTTCACTCGGAGCATTTTCCCTCATCACGTAAAGCCTCTCTCTGCCTCGCAGCTGACGCCAGAGATTTACACTTTCGTGCGGAGTTTCGGTAATCCGAAAAGTACACGCACTCTGGTAGCGGAGGAACGAGCTTAAAAATGAAAAAAAAAAAAAAAAAAATAAAAAAAAGAAACGAAGAAAAAAAGAGAGAACGAGAGGAAAGAAAATGAAGAGCAACTTCTCGAGATCTGGCAACCGGAAGAGAAAGGTCCAGGCGTTGCGGAGGCTAGGAAAAAAAAAGCGAGTTACCCGCTGTAAGATCGAAAGAAATACGAAAATATGTGGTAAGAGAAACAGGTTGTGTGGAGGAAAAGTTCAGGGGGGGTAAGGAGTCGGGGGGAGGGGGGTTGATAGAAAGAAATCTGGGAGGATAGAGAAAGGGAGAGAAAGCGGTTGATTCTTCAAGTTGGATCGTGGCCAGAGTTATGTATCGTAGTCCAATGGACCAAGGAGGATGAGATGAGGCCGCAAGGATAAATAAGTGAGATGAAACAAAAGGAGATGAAGGGTATGGAATGAGACAAATCTATCGGAGGTTGAGGGTTAAGAGAGATACGGGGAGGAGCAGGAGGGGGAGGGTGAGGTTGAGGTTGGCGAACGTAAAGATGAAAAACAAAAATAAAGCTTGCTTTTTATTCGTTTTCATTGTTTTCATGTCCCCCCAACGACTCAAGTGTTCCTTTGTTCGTTGATATACTTTGAGAATATATATGTTTATATGCATAGAGGAATGAACATATATAGACCGATAGAAGGTGGAGAGTATACGTATTTCTGTGGGATTTACGGTTGAAAATGAAAAAGTCGTAGGGCAAATAGGTCGTTTCTCGGTGAAACTTAACTCGTACGCCTTCGTAATGCTCAGGCTCAGAGAGTCGTGCGTTTACATGACTGCAGGAATATATATATACATGTACGTATAATACTTTGAACAAACGGAACACGAGGGATAAAGCCGAGGGAAAATAGAAGAGAAAAATAAAATAAAGAGAAGAAGAGAGAATAAAATAAATAAAGACGAAGAAGAAGGCGAGGAAGAAGAGATCCGTTGCGGGCAAGCAGTTGGAGGATATCCGGAAAATGACTTTTCCAGAATATCATGATGTATCGAGAGCAGCATGAGAGAAAATTCAAAGGAACCGAGACAAGAGAGAAAGAGAGAGAGAGAGAGAGAGAAAGTTTGGGAATAGCGAGTGATCCTTTTCACTTTTGGACGGAAGGATGCTGGACGTGGCAGCAGCAGGGGCGCGGTTCAGCTTTTGCCCCGCTGCGCTCGACGCGATGCTACACCCGAGAGGGTGTGGGAGGGTTGCGAATCGATAGTCCGGGATATATATACCGAGCGCGGGAAAATCACTCTCCGCGCGACGCGAGCGAGAAGCTTCGTCGTCGAAAGCGTTCCCGCGTTCTCGGATCGCCGGGCTTACTACTTCCTTCTCTCTTATACTATTCCCCCCCCTCCTCCCCCCTCCTCCCTTTTTATCTCTTTCTTCTCATCGCCCTTATACTTTTTACTCGCTGTATATATATACCCTCGTAGTTTTTCTCTCATTCTCTCACTCATTTTCATTCTCGAATAAAGTTGAGCTTTCGCGATTTTACATATATATTTTCATTTATATATATAGAGATAAGTTTCGATGATTCCACGATAAAAGGGCGTCGAGTCTGTTCCCGGAGGAACTCGGAACCCGCCTTTATGCATCGAATCGATCGATGTACACTCACTCTTGTAGCTTCTAGTCGAAAGAATCTTATCCGAGATACTTTTCATTCGAAATCTTTAAAGATACGCCTTTTCATTTATTAGCAGAGAATTCAGTGGGATATAAACCTCTTTGGTTCGGTATCCCCATGACGAAAATTTAACCGGGCAATGCTCTCGTGCTACGGTATTTTCTATACGGTTTAACCTCCCCCCCTCCCTCCCTCCCTATTCCTTGCTCAACATTTCTCTCCTTTCTCTCTCTCTCTCTCTCTCTCTCTCTCTCTCATTCTAAATCGAAACTTGCGAAAGAACGCTCGAACACCAGTGCCTCCTCGGTGTGCCATCGCTCCTTGAAATCTTTGTGGCAATGGAAGAAGGATTCCTCGGATTATTACCGGTGCAAACGGACCCGAACCACGACGATGCGGCAAAAAAGAGAGAAAGGAAAAAAAGAGAGACAAAGGGATAAAGAGGAATCGCGGAGGGGAGGGGGGAGGGATTGCAAATTTTGCTTTGAGTGTTACTTCCCCGGTAGTAGCGAGGCCAATATATCTCGAGTTTGAATATCGTTGCTATTGGTTATCGATTTTCCTTTTTTTACTTCCTCCCCCGTAGCAGCTTTGACTTTCCAAAGAATCTTCTTTTCTTTCTTCGTTTATTTTTTTTTCTTTCTTTGTTTTCCTTTTTTTTTTTTTTATATGCATTTTTGAGCAACGACGAAGCTTCGAAGATAGTGTACGAATATCACTTGCGGAAAGCTTACGGATCCATTCGCCAGATTCCTCTGTTTCCGAAATCATAAAAGCTTATATACGTTTCTTTTATATGTCGAGCCTGCTGAAATTTAACGTGGAAAAAACGAATGAAAAAAAAAAGAGAGAAACGTTCAGTTTTTCGCTCGCAGTACCGACGATTTAACCGCAACTCTGGACCCATTCGTTTGCGTCGCGATTGAAATACCCGTTCAATAAAGATTATTATCCCGATGTAACACGCTCGCTGATCAAAGCTTTCGCGGATTCAATGAATTTTCCTACCGATACTTAACGAGCCTCGAACGTCGATTTTTTTTTTTTTTTTTTTTCATTTCTACTCATCGCGCCCTCGTTGTTACAACGCACAAACAACACAAAGTTGCGAAATGTTGGCTCTCAGCAATCCCATTGGTTGACTGAATATCCATTTTGTTAGCTTCAATTTTGTAGACGCGTGTATACACGTTACATTTTCAAACAATAAACAATACGTACGTGCACGCAAAATGTGTGCGTTATACGAGCGAGGATTTGAAAAGCTTCGGTAAGCGAAACCTGGCGAAGAGGCGGAATAAGAGAGAGAGAGAGAGAAAAAACAAAAATAGGGGTAGCTGATCCGAGCGTACCGGCGCAAGTAGAAACTTCTCGTATTGGTCAGACGCGTGTAGTATTTTCTGTGTGGAGCGTTCGTTCGAACGGAAAGAGTGCAATTTCGTTCAATTTTATAAACAAGCTGTAGCATTACTTCGTTCAACGTCCATTAATGTCAATATTTTCGTGCATTCCTTTTTTGGTTTTTTTTTTCGACTGAACAGAGGTACAAGAAACAAATTTTCATTGGAAATACGATATCGTAGTGAAGCACAGGTTTCATCGATGAAATATTGAAAATGTTTTTTTAAATATTCAAATATTAAAAAAAATTGTCAACAGTTGGTCTCGTTTGCTTTGTGGAAATGTGGAAAAAAATCAAATATTTCGAAGAGAGTTTTTTCCAAACGCTGTTTTGAAATGAAAACTTTCGATGTTTTTATACGGTAAAAGTTTTTCGGACCGGACGGAAAAATAAAAAGAAAAAAATAGATTTGCAGAAAAAAAAGGAAAATTTTTACAGCTCTTTTCGTCGTTACGTTTTTCTGTTTGCGATTTACGAAAAAAAAAAATTCGTTTCATGGTCTCCGATAAGATTTTAATTTCAGAAACAAAATGCATGCTCGAAAATCTCATAGATCGTGGTAGTTTTTTTTTTATTCTGTGGCAAAGAAAAATATGCGATAGAATCAAGGAATAATATAAAGATATACACAAAAGTATATACGAGAGATAAATAAAGAAAAAGAGAAAAATCAGTGGATTCGAAGCCACCTCGAGATCGAAGTTTCTCTCAGTTGGCATGAAATGTTCCATATATATGTACATACATAGAGGATAGCAAATACTCACCATCTTCAATGGAAATTGGCGTGACGCTTGTGTCGCCTCCTTTGATCTGCACGTTTCCACGATACCAGACTATCGTGGCTGCGGGTTTGGCATATCTCACTGCACAGTCGAGACGTAGCGACTCGCCCACGTTAACCTCGATTTTTGCCTTGTCCGGATGGCTGCTGATCTCGACCTTTTGAGGCGGTGCTGCGCGAACAAAAAAATACATCCATATGAGATCAAATAACGGGGCGCGTACCTTTTTCCTCTTTTCTTTCGTCTTTTTTTTCCCTCCTCCTCCTTTTTCTTGTCTCTTTTTGTTTTTCATACATATGAGGCATTTCACGTCGCTTTTACATTGAAAAAAACCCCTCGACTTCTGTTCATTTTTGTCCAATATTTTATAGTTTTTTTTTTTTTTTTCAGGATTTATTGATGTTTTTCTCAGTTTTTTTTTCTACTGCTAATTTACTTTTCGTCAAATGAAAAAAAAAACGAAAAAACATTGAAAATATTCAACCGGTTGGAAAAATCGAAAGATGAATTGGCCAAATGGGGAGCCACCGCAAAATTTGATTCGTGTTTCTAGCATGGAAAAATATGTAGATAAATTGGCACGAATCGAAGAGAATTCGCGCGGTATTTGGAACGTGAACGTGAGATATATAAAATGCCTCGTGTACATATGTTTTTCGTTTCAGTATGGCTTATTCAACACGTTTTTTAACAGTCTAAAATTATTCGAGTAATGGGAGGGCAATTTGTTGGGGGAGTTGAAATAATAATTATGTACCGTGGGCCGTCTTTCTGTCTACGTACCAATTTAACTACTAAAGTGCTTTTTTTTTCTTTTCTTTCTTTTTTTTTTATTCTTCTTGTCGCGAACGAAATAATTAGGACGAAAATGGGCCTCCTCGTCGGACAAATTTGTAACGCATAAAAAGAGATCCGTTAGCTTTAATACGCTACTTTGCAATTATTTCGTGGCAAGAGAACGAAAAAACGAAAAAATGCTTTTTGTTCGGTTCAATTAATCGAAAATGTATGGGAAATGTAACGAGAGTTAAATAACGAGAGATTTATCTGGAAACAATGTATTCTCGGTACCGCGAAAGCATATTTCGAATATTCGGGAATAATTCACCAACGCGCAATCAACGAAGATCTATTTTGCCTCGAATTTTGCGCAGGCGTTACACAGACTTTGCTCCTAGATGGGTTAAAGGTTTGGGTTTCGAACTGCGTAAATTGACTCTCATTTTGCTCCTGGGGGGCTTGAATATAATGCAGGCTTTATGTACACTTTATTAAAATCGCAATAATAACGAGGCCGTTCGTTTGTAACATGAACATTTCCGCAGGATTTTACAACCGGAGAAAGAGAGGAGAGGGAAAGGAATGAAATTTGATTCGATTATTTCGCTTCCTCGGCTAGAGCGTGGGTCAAACTCGATCAACCATATTTTGAAAAGAAAATATAAGAATTTCGTAAAAATGAAGGAAATAAAAAATGAAACAGTGGGAGGAAGAGACGGAGCCAGGGAGCCTGGAGCTAATGGAACTGAACAAATACTACAAGAATAATTCATCGACGTACCCAATGGTTTAAGCCTCCGGTGGGGAGTTACTATCAAATTTATACTTCAATAATTATCAGGATTGATATGCGAAGCGGATATACCCAGCAAAAATTCGATTATACCTCTGCATCGTCGTGTTAAATTGCCTGGATCAAAGTCAAAGCAATTAGCTCGTTAAAATTCGTCATAAATGAGACAAATAACAAAAATTAATATCTTACATAATTTCGTGTTAAGGAGGTTGGCTACACACAACAATGTTGCCATGTTAAAAGCATAGGAGAATTCGAAATGATTAGAATTTAATGAAATTTGGTGAGCATATACTTTTTGATTAAATATGAATATAAAAATTTTTTAAGATTTTTCTTCTACATAGTTTTCGAGTAATTTAACACTAGAGTTTACATCCGTGAGCATAGGATTCTGATATATATAGGTATATCTTTTGCATATTGTAAACTCCAATTATTCGACAACTATGTAGAGGAAAAATTTGAAAAAATTTGTGTCATTGCATTTGATGCTAAAGAATGTAATCACTAAATTTTATTAAATTCTTATCACATTGTCGTATGTAGCCACCCTCCTTAATCGTCCTGAAAAGCAATGACGAATATTCAAACGTTCGATAAATCCCATTTTCCCCCACTCTACCGAGTACTTCTCGAAAAGGAAAACAGAAGAAAAAAGAGTGCATAAAGCATTTGTATTTTGATTCGTTCGTCGATGAAAGTAAAAGGAATAGAATTTCATTTTCTATATCGAAGAAACGAGCTGTCACCAAAGACTTTGAAACACGAGAATGTTTTCGACACAACACACATGGATTTTTCTCTGTATAAACTCAGGCGTCTGGAGTCGTCGCCTGGTTCGTCTTGCTCCTGACCGCCTTAAAAAAGTCGTCGCGCAGTATTTTTATTTTTATTTATTTATTTTTTCCCACCCTCGTTCTGTGTTTCACAAAGGGATGAAAAATTCAGAACGATATATGTCTCACGGTTTCTCACGTTTTGCCGTGTGTGTGTCATACTGCTCCCACCAGGCGTACATGTTTTCGTTTTTATCGGAGATAAAAGTCTGGCTGATATGCCCTACGGCATATAACCAACGTTCGACACAAAACCCAACCCTTCATCGCCGTATTGCCCTTGTGATCGACCTTAAAAACAGCTGAACTTTGCTCTGATGGCGAATTTTCGTTGGTGCAAATATGCGCATACATATCGATTCGAGAGCGTCACGGATGCAAAAAAAAAAGCCAATGAATTCGGTAAAGAATGTAAATGGGGAAAAAGGTTTCGTTGAAATCTCATCGCGGAAACGTTTATTTTTCGATAATTAACTTTACAAATTTCTCCATCGATATACTCTCCCTTCAGAGATGTTCTCCGAGCCAGATTTTTCGATCCCTTTATTTTACGAGTTAATCAACGCCACGAAAAACGAAAAAAAAAAAAAAAAAAAAAAGGAAAACAGATGAAATTAACTCGACCTTTTGACAAGAGAGTATACCGCCGTAAATTGGCTGGCAATATTTCTCGTGCGTTATAGCTCTCTCCGTTGATATACAGTCGATGAAAAAAAAAAAAATTGAAAAAAACGAGTACTTTCGCAAGGTATTTTCTCATTTCGTGTTCGGTATTTCTCGCGCGACATCTTCTCAATAATGTACCTATTTTTGTCGAAAAAAAAAAAAAAAAAAAAAAAAAAAAAAAAAAAAAAAAAAAAAAATCTTTTCCGTCTGTTACGGCTTTCATGCTCGCTGCAAAGATCTCTATCAACGTCCTATCTTGTGCGACAGAGTGACACTCGTTCACCGTCAAACTCGGTTCTCGCCTCTATCGGCCTCTTATGTCGATGGGGCGAAGGGGGGGGGGGGGAGGAGGCGGGGGGTTCGAGTAGCACACGTCAGATGAGAACTCGGTCGGAAACTGAATTCGGCAACGTCATTGACGGTTGTGCCGATAAATTAACGTATATACAAGGGATGTCCAAAGAATCGCGTTGAAACGAAGGGACGAATAATTCTTCTGAGCAATTTCAATGGTTTTCGAGCTTTTCCCAGCAGATTAATTCTCGATGGAATATTCCAAAGTGATATCGTCACGCGGGGGCGGCCAATCCGGTGAGCCGCTTACGAGCTTGGCCTACTTTGTGGTTTGACGTTTTTACGGCTCATCAGATTGGCCATCGCTGAGTAATTAAAATATCTTGTCAACGCGATGCATATAAAAAAAGTCCAGAAGGACGAAAAAGCTTCAAGATTTTAGGGATACGCGTGTAGGTGCTGCTCTTTAAATTTTTTGTCACTTTCAGAACACACTCTGTACGAGCTTAAAGGCTCGTTTCTGAATGACTTTCTCCCTCGCTTTCTCCCTCTGGAACCGTGTTCTATATACCTATATTTTCTCACAATACGACTACATGGACGAACAGGAACGAGAACGCGATCGTTAAGTTTAACTGCACGATAGCGCAGTAAGTCTCGTGTGATGCTGGTACTTCTGACGCCAGCAACACACAGCTGCACTTGCAATCTTTCTTCATCCCTCTCCATCGCTGTCTTCCTGCTGCTGCTGCTTCTCCCTCCCTTACGAATTTCTCTCTCTCTTATCCTTTCCTCGTCATTCGGTAAGAATGAAAATCTTGAGTTGCTCGTGCGATCGTGTGTAAGAAAATCTGCCATTTATCCTTTTTCATGCGTCTTATTCTCAAAACTTTTTCTTCCCAACTACCTACTCTCGGTGCTCAGTTTGGCCGTTCATCAAAATTTCTCTTTTCTCTCAAATCCTTTGGTTTTATGATTTTCACCGATAAGAACCTGAGCTACCCTGTATTTTATCTTCAAACTACGTACGACCGAACAGCAGCCTTATTTCCTGTGACGAATCCTCCAGAAACAGATTCAAAAGAATATTTCAAAAAGATGAAAAAAAAATTCTTAAAAATACATTCGCGCGGCGACGAAAACGAGTAATTTGTCTCGGTTTTTTTGTTTTCTTCGCCAAGAAGAATGAATTTGGTACGAAATTGAAATAAAGTTGAATGACGCGTCTTCCATCATGATATATTTGACGTTTATCGTTCCAAAACGATTCATCCAATCGCGAAGTATTAAATGAATTTTATCATCTCATTTTCTTCATCGTCTCTGGCTCAATCCGCGATATACATCTTTAATTTGTTTCCCCGCAGTATTAATCTCGAGTATTCAAGAATATCACATGACGCGGTGAAGCGCACGCGGAGTCTCGCTCAGCGAACTTAATATATTATAAGAACGGTAAGGGATCGGAGGTTTATTAAAATAAAATGGATGCACGAGAGAGGGGTGTCTAGGATATTGAACCTGCATAGTATATTAAAAACAGGAGATGCTCGAGCAGGGGAGTTGGGTGGATGAGGGAGTGGTGTGGAACAAGTATCCTATAAATATTCGAGTCTCCTCTCTCTCTCTCTTGAGGTGGAATATAGTTGCGGAGGTTTCTCGAAAGAGGGCAGCACAAAGCGACTTGAAACGGTGTTTTCCTTTCTTCTCTCTTTGTCGAGGAATAAAAACGAGTTGACAAAATATACGTTCGAGAACGATAGCCTTGGACCCGAGCAGGCTTCGTTCTTTGTTAATTATCTGGGATGTTGGGGGCTGGTAGTCTCTGCTCGTATCGCGATTACATTAAACGTTTCTCGCGAAGATTACTCGGAAAATAAACAGCGGAAATGGAGTGGCGGCTCGGTCCCTTCTGCTGGTATAAAAGAAAAGGGAGAAGAGAAAACGGACGGAGGCAGAGCAGGGAAGAAAGAATCAGGGTAAAAGGAGAAAGGGGGGGGGGGGTGGAGGGGGAAGGGGTAACCAACAAGTAGCGTGCAACGAGATCAAGAAAACTAAGTGAAGGACGTTCTGTGCTGCTCGCATTCGTATTCCTGCTCGTTTCTACGTGGACCCGAATGGTATTTAGCAAATAATGGACGCCAGTATTTTCCATCTGTCCGTGATAACGTCATTATCGTTTTTTTCTTCTTATTCGCCTCTTCTTCATCCTCGCCAGATCTAGCATTCTCTTCTCCTTTTTTTGCAATTTACTAGCTTTCCTGCCAGTTTATTCTCCCTCGCGTTTACCGTTTTATATTTCTCGTAGTTCACGCGCGCCGGCACCCTGCCAGATCATTATTACGATCTCTTTGTATCTTGGCACTTTCCCTCCGTTTGAACTTGAGCTGCGTCTTTTATTTTAATCGCTTCATATATATTCATCAAAATAACAAAACTATTAATTAGCAAACTTTGAGTTTATTTTTCTTCGCTAACTCTTCGACATTGACAGCGGATCGAACGATTCCTAGCGCCGTAAAGATCCTTTTAGAGTTGGTCGAGACGTTTGAAAAAGTCGAAATTTCAGGATCGGATTTACCCTCCTCCGCGCATACGTTTTGACCTTTATGGAAGAAGAACTGTACCGGCGCACGCATTTAATCAAAGACGAAAATTTCGCCCACGATTACGAACGAGAAGGAGAAATGAAGAGAAAAGACGCGCCCGCGAGTATATGGCCGTGACCGTCGCCATCAACGCCCACATACCCTCTCGCAACCTTTCATATTCTCTCGGATCGACACAAAAAATTGAGATTCTCTCTTAATCCGGACGAGTGACGGGGGGCCACGTGGCTCGCGCCGCATTCGGTCGTTAATTATTACAAGTTTATACTTTTTATGATCAAACGAGCGGATACTCGAAGTGAAAAGATACAAAACGGTAAAAGAATTAATTGGTCGAAAGATGCGGCGAACAGTTAGAAATCCAAGAATACATCGAGACACACCTGAGGATGTGTGAATCAGCTTAAAAATGTTGATTCTTCTCGCTCCTTCTCGACTTCGCGCAAGTCGCGCGGAGAGGAGACCATCTTAGGACGCGACGGGACATCGCTTTGTCTCTCGTTTCCGAGTTAAATGCGGCGACGAAAATAAACGATCATTAAGAATATAAAGGCAGAGAAGAAAGATACGAGTATAATTAATTCAGGAGACGTTCGGTCGAGAGGGCGTGACGGAAGTCGCCAATTCACGTGCATGTAGTACATCGAAAAGACACACGAAGAAAAAGAGAAATAACACGAAAAAAGACTTTTGTCCTCCGCGTTTGACGGTTCTTTGTCCATAGCGGTTTCAACGCGTGAAACACAACGGTTCATATTCATTCGCGCACAGTAGTCTCTCGACCTCTTTTTCTCTTTCTCTCTGGCGCGTCTTCCCAACGAAATCTTATTGCTACTTTTGATCAATAATTTTTAATTGGACGTTGAATATTCCGATGAAATAAAAATGATCGGATAATGAGATTGGCTGTATTCCGTGATTATTAGAATGGAAATAAATATTGATAAATTATACCGGAATAAAATATCTGCCGCGACCGGATAGTATATCAATTACGCTCGACCTGCATGCTCGCCTTATCGAACCGGTAGCATCGAAGAAAATCGATTCAAGAGAGGATGATTTAAAAGACGTGAAAAAAAAAAGAAAGAAAAATAAAGAACAACGAAGACGACGAGGAAGAAAAATAAGCTCGAGAGCACACGACTGGTAACGATAAAGTTAAACCATAGTCTGAGAAAACTGTTTCTCGGATAAGGTTGAACGAGTGGGCTCGAACGCACACCCATTTATACATATAAATATATATATCACAGCATCTACGTTAAAGCCTTTGAAAAAATACGAAACTGGTAGAAAGGACGAGAGTGCGAGGGAGCCAGCCTCGTGTACTCGCATAAAAGAAGGAAGATAGGAGAAAAAGGAGAAAAAAAAAAAAAAAACTGAGATGGAACATTGGAAGAGAGTATACGAGAAATCTCGGCATCACCGGAAACGACTCATTGTCGATCGTAACCGCGCGCGCGCGCGCTCGCGGGAAAACAATATTATTTTTCTCTTCTTCTTCAGCTCTCTCTCTCCGTGGCTACTGGAGCGTTGGCATCAGCTGCTCTGATCGTGGCTCACATTGCAAAGTTTAATAGAAAATGCGAGACAAGCCGAGCGAGATCCATATACCTAGGAAGGTGATGGCCAAAAAAGAAGGGGAAAAAAAAAACGCATAAAATAGGAAGAGAAGGAGAGAAAGTGAACTTTTAGCACGATAAAGTTTGAGCGAGATGGCAAAAACGTGGACTGCGCACAGAGGCGAAATAATGATGGCAAAAAAAAAACACACACACACAAAACAACAACAGCAACGAGAGAATCGAAAATAAAAACGGTCCAAGCGGGCGGCGGGCGCCCGCCCGTTAGTTCGGGTGGCGCGGGAAATTTACAGGTCGTTCAAGAACGCTCGTAAATCTGTACTGTTCCCTCTCACACGCCTCGCAACTCTGCCCAGCTTGCTCCTGCCCCATGGACCCGCTACTATCACTAGCCAAACACCCGAATATATAGACTCCGCGGAGGAGGTATCTGTGTACGGATGTGTAAACGTCTGCGAAAACGTCTCTACGTGTGTACACGTTTTCCCGAGTAAGTTCGAAATAAAAGGTACGAAGGATCCCCCGGACTCATATTCACGACCTCGGAGGAAACACACGATTTTATAACGCGTCATCCGAATCGTCGTATCGCGTTCTCTGCACGATTCTACCTGGTCCGGAGTAGCGCGCCATTTATACCTCATTTCGTAATGTTCCTATGAAATGTTGCGCAGAATTCTCATTCGCGTTTTCTAGCTCCTCGCTGCTGGTTTGTTTCGATTTTTTAGAGACTTTTATTTTTGTAATTTCACTTTTTCGTACTCAGCATTTTGAGTCCGGTGTTTCTTTACGAACCTGTCGACTGCAGGGACCGAAAGAACGAAACAAAAGAGGCAAAAGGACGCTCCGCCATTTTCTGACGAAATATCGTCGCATCTCAACGCGACAGAGCAATTTTTTTTCCCTAAATTTCTCAATCCCTGCTGTCTCGTGATTTCTTTTTCCATCAAGCGTTCCACGACGAAGCATCGTCAGCTAGTGTCAAAAGGAAAAAATTGCCATATTTATCGTACGCTCTTGCTTCGGCGTACGAGAGATAAACGAGCGAATTTCCAAAGTCCATTTTGGATTTTCAATATTATCGGAGCCTAACAGAGTCGTTGTTTGGGGGCAGGATATCAAATGACGCGGATTCGAAATGTCCGTGGATCTTCGTTCATCCTTCATTTTTTTTTTATCTTTTCAGCAATATTGGCCCAAATAAATGTGAGACTTTGAATTGAGCTTGTACAAGATCATCCGAGAGTTACTTTACATATTTACGGAGAAAGAAGAACACGGAACATTTATATTTTTATATATATATATGCGTTTAAATTCTGACTCGCATGAGCACACGACGCGACCGTGTTACTCGACAATTTACCGGAACATTTCGTATTCAACGGAGTAACAATGTGAAACGAGAGAAAGAGAGCTGAAGAAAGGAGAAAAAAAAGAGGTGAAAGAAGTTTACGAGGTTGGAAGAACGAAGTCAGGCGATCCCTTTGTAAATCTACTTTGTGGCTTAACGCGTGAAGAACTATAGAGAATTGAGAGTGGTATAATGTTGTTTGATCGAGAGAGAGAAAGAGAGGGCAGAGGCCACTCAAAACGCTGCTGCATCGTTACCTGTTCGAGCTCTTACGTGAGAAACAGAAAAAAAAAACATTGGTATAAGAACGAAAGAGAGCAAGATCAAAGCTCCGATGAGTTCGTGCAACGGTCGAAGCTCCATGAATTATTCGTTTGGCCAAATCAATCGGCATTCACAACGCTTATACTACTTGTTCTAAAATGTATGAGAACTAATGGACCTTTGATTCCCTTAGTAAAACCATCACGAGCTCATGAGTAACCCGTGAAATTGCACGATCATCAATGCTCTTCGGCGACTTTTGCACGATACGAGGTTCGTTAGAACTTCGTGCGTAATATCCTTGATGTTATATTTCGAGTTCAATAATCAATGAAAAGGGTCGCTGATCCGTGCTCAAGAATGAGCAATAAGTTCGATGAATCGTTGCGCGAAGCTTCGTTGCTGCTTCTTTCATCGATAAAAAGTCTTTCGCGATCGAGAGAATTTCTTCGGAAAAAAAAAGCAAGGGAATAATGATAATCGCAGAAAAAAGTTACGGAAATCAATGAAGCGGAGGGAGAATAAATGAAAAACAAGAATATTATCGAAGTGAATCTGATTGAGAATAAAAATAAAATATAATTCGAGCTTTCGGTGTGAGCGAAAGAACGTGAATTACGATTTTCCAATAGAGTGTAACTCAGGTGATGTAAAAACTTGGTATTAAGCTAGAACGTTGAAATAAATTGGAGGGAAAAAAAAGAAAGTAGTCGGTTACGTAATAAATAAAATGTTTATTCGCGTTACCTGCGTTTCATTCGTACGGAAGGTAATTCGAAGCGTAAATTTGAGGATAAAATTTACTTTGAAATTTCTTTAGAGTTGAAGAATAGTCGAATGCCAGATTCCGAAAGTAATTTAAAGTTGTACGCGAAGGCTTTTTGTCCCTCGGTGTTCCTCTAATGATAATGTCCGTAGGACACAAAATTGCGGAGCCACAAGCTGCGAAAAGGGGCTGTATTTTCCTTGTAAAAGAGGAAAAATACATTTACTTCTCGCGAGACAGATACATCCAAAAGGTGGGGAGGGGGGGAGTCTGGAAGCTGTCGTAGTTTTTCAAGATGCTTCACTGGGCGCGCGGTGAGCGCCTGCCCCGCCTTTTCTTTAGTCGCGCAAGCATGAAAACCAATAACTTTGACGTATCGATGCAATTTTTAACGGAGTTGACACATCTGGGGCTCTCGCGCCCTCTTAGCGAGTCTCGGAGCTGCGAAAAATCTCACAAAAATAACCCTCTGTTAGACTAGCGGAATACCGTTTTTCTTTTTTTTTTTTTTTCGTCAGGAAGGAACTGCTATTTTCTACCCAGTTTGAATAAATCGTTTTCTGCTGTTACGATGTCGTTGCTGGGGCTGTGCATTAAGAATGAATTGAAACGTTATTCCATGAATCTTCAACCGACTGAAAAATTTTGACGAATATCACAAGCATCTGATTCGTCGCGAGAATAGTTCGTTTTTAAATGTTGATCTGAGAAGAATGTGTAACGTTAAAGCTGGCGAACTTCGAGGATTCAGGTGTTTAGCATATTTTTGAATACATATATAAACAAATGTGTACAATATGTACATTGTAAATGGGTTAAACACATATTCTCTATCGCGAATGAGCTTGTACAATGCTAATGCACTGCTTAGCATTCGCTAAAACAATGCACCAACAGCAAATGCCCGGAGATTCGCTTTTCCGTAGTGTATGCACGCATTAATCAGGAAACTCGCGTTATTTAGTAGTGGAAGTAAAGATAAGTGAGGCTGAGAGTCACGCGCGCGGCGCTATCTTTGTTTCTTTTTCTCTTTTGAAGCAGATTCGGATCTCCGTCTGTTGGAGCAACTGTTTAGAGATCATTTCTCCCGACTCGGCATTTCGTGGACTCGCATAATCGCAATCTCGTTACTTTTGTTTTTCCACGTTGCGAGCGTATAGCTTAGCGTTACAAAACCGATTTGTCGCTCTTAAGCCGGAGGAGCTTTAGCCGTGGGTGTAAATTGTGTGAAAAAAAAAAACGAAAAAAACAACCGGCGCAGGACAAAGTTAATTGTAAAAGTGTGGGTGAAAAATAGTTTGACATAAGTTCGAGATGAGAGGGATCCGGGAACGAGAAGGATAAAGGGGTGGAAAGATATCAACGGATACAGTTGGAACGAGTGTAAAAAGGCGAAGGTTTTTCCGTCTCATCCAATGAAGAGAATCCTCTTGAAGAACCGAAAAAACAAAGCACGAAAAAAAACAGATATTTTTACCGGTGTAATGAGAATCGGGGATGTAATAACTGCTCCTCGTTTATTAGAGAGACACACAGAACTGCTGCTGCTGCTGTTAACGCTCTGTTAATTTGTCAATTGCGAAATTAGTCGACCGTTTCGAGGCGATAGCTCGCGACCCTCTAAACCTTCGACCTCGACATACATATCGGCTGTTCGGGAACGAGAATTCCTCCCAGTCAACCCTTCGCGATCGTGAGAGACTGCGGCTTCACCAAGCGCCTATATATATATACGAAGACACCCATAAACCCACATACTCTCGTACAATACGTTTCACACATCGACATAAATTATCTGCGTGAATGTGGAGCACATACATAAACACGCGAGCGAGCCAACACGCACGGTCCATTGCTCGCGTAGAATTATTCCACCCCAGAAGCGAGAAGGAGGCCCGCGGGGGCGAGAGAGCAGAGCACCCACCGAAATTTTTGGCCTGCCACGGCATCAGTGCGCGGTATTTCGCCCTTGTCACCGCCGGTTCGCCCAATATGTCAATAAGCCAGTGCTTTATTATACCCCATTTTCTTCCATCCGTTATAGGCAGATTGAGTTCTAATCTGTCACTCCGGATCTTTGTATATCTCTTTATACGCGTATTTCAGCCAACATGTAGCACAGAGTGTACAGAATATTTCATTTGTTTTTATTTTTTTTTATATTTTTTTGTCTCTCGTTCTCTGCTTCCGCGTATACCCCATTTCCGGGTTTACGATCCTATCCGATTACTTTAACCCCGTGTTTAGCTCCGTTTCACTAACTTTTCGATGGTTCAACCAGGATGTTTTGTGTTTTTTGTCAATTTTCTTTTTTCTCATACAGTTTCGTTTTTACGATCTCATCCGATTAGGTCGATCCAAATTTTCATTTGTCTGTGAAATTTCTGAATAGAGCTGTTCATCGCCGGACATCGCGAATGTCGTCGTTTTACTCGCAGTTTTTAGTAGCTTCAGATTGGTTGACGGTCACCGATCCGAATACCGGAGCTAGTGGCTGTTTATTGACTCGGGAGATCACCGAAGTCTGACTCATCGCTGGGTCGGTTAGTTGAACAAAAGATTTTCGGTGTTTAGGTTATCGAAATTTGAATGTTTCTACGAGAGAAAAGCACCGAGCACTTTTCCTGGATGAAGTGAGAGCGAAAGAAACGAAAGCTCGAACGATTACGGAGAGATCAAGTAGTTTTTCGATAGGATCGATGGTATTCAATGACTTTTAATTTAGCTCGGATAATTTGGGCAATAAATACATTGGCTCGAACTTGTTTTCATCCCCGTTTCGAGGAGCAGAATTATGTTCAGTGGGTTAAAATCGGGGTGGTTTTGGTGCGTTCGTGTTCGATGCCAACATTGATAGTTGATTGGTCGAAGCTCCAGGGAGCTGAAGCTGGAGCTTGTTTGGGTGCGTGTGCAAGGGTTTTGGGGAAGGGGGAGGTAAAGAGGGCTGCAAAATTAATTGACTTATCGAAGCACATATAGGACGATGCCTTTCATTAATCTTGTTCATTAAAATCGATTCTTCTAATTGAGTTGAATCCGCGTGGTTTGTAGAGAATGAGCCTTCGTTCGCTTGTATAGCTGTTGCTGGCAGTCGGATATAATGAGCCGCCGAATACACACGACCAACAGGCCAGGGATGAAAAGGATTTTGGGTCTGTATGACGAAGTCCTGTGCGCGAAGCTCGCAGATCCTACCGCGTTACACCAGCAGGTGAAGAGGCTTTTCGGGGCTCGAGATCTCTCCAATTATACTAAACGTTGGACGATTTAACCCTTCACTTTGTCTTCTCTTATCCATTCTACTCGTTAAATCAACCTAAATCATATATGTATGTACGCGTTTACGTATATGCATAGGTAGGATCAGGCTCGCATGCTCTCACGGACGTTTCAAGGCACTGTTGTCAAGCTCGGTACCACGATATTCTCTGCTCTTGTTTCGTGCGTCATCCTCTCCTGACATCGAGAGACAACGCGGGGAGGCTACTCAAGAATTTGAATTTGGGACAACTCCGCAGTGTGATTATACCCAACGGAGATGAAATAATTTTACGATTGTTCGCGAATAATATTGTTGGAAGACTGTATTTGGAGTGTCTAATATAAAATACGTAGCTCATAAGCAATGGAAACGATTGGAGAGAAAAATAAAAAGGTTTGCTGCAGGAAGTAAACAGCGACAGGAAGATTCATGGCTTAATTCTAATTAATACCAAAAAGTGTTTAAAAAGAACGTGAATCTAGTAGGGTTGTCATATTTGTTGATGATGCAGGCGAGTACAATGGGGTAGGAAGGATCGAAGGAGAGTCTCGAGGCAAGTTTATTTCCTACATATTTATATTTGTCTATGAAGAAGGAAAATTCGCATCGACGCTGTCGGAGCTCCGGGAGCTTCTGCTCGTTCATAAAATAAATTGATCTCGACGCGAGTCATAAACGTATATATACGAGGGGCAATTGGAAACCAGGTAAATCGAGTTTTTTTTTTCCCCTCCAAACAAAAAGAGAAATAAACGAAATAATCATAATAAATTTATCGTTGCTCGAGGGACGAGAGAGAGAGAGAGAGAGTAAGAGAGAGTATATCGGAAGAAATGGAATTTAAGGTGAGGACGAGACCAAAGCGAGCGATAGGAATAACGCTATTTATTTTCAAAACCGTATAGACGTCGTGAAGGAGTTTAAAGAATCAAATAGTGGTCGAAGGAAAGTATATTTCCTCTCAAGCTTTTATAGTTCTCTACGTTTTTTTGTTTTTTCTCCCTTTACCGGTGGTCTGATTCGGTTCTACAATGACCGTCAATACGGCACTTGAGGTTCTTCTATCTTGTCCTGTATCTTTTTTTTCCCCACTATCGAGAATGTCGTCGTCCGTAAAGAGCCAGGAAACGTCTCTGATTACGCCATAATACAGTCGCTGTATACATTCATCCTCAATGGAACTTTGCGAGGGACAATAAACTCGTTTTATTATAGATTTTTTTCTCCTAATAATAGACAAGTCTCATGCTTTTACTCATAAGAGAGCAGAGTGTTTTTACCCATGATAAACCGATGACTGATTCAGCGAGCCAATTATTAATATTACCGTTGTCATATGACATATTTATTGGCAACCATTAAAGATTCAAATAAAAAAATATACGTAACTTTGAAAGTAGATTTTTGAGAGATGGCTAAAAATCAACATTTACGAAAGTCCGAACGCGAGGAAACATCGATGTGTGTTTACGTGTGTACACCCATGTATATTGTCGGTACATATATGCGGAAGGAAATGGGTCCCCTGAGCCAGAATTGTGTACAAATTCACTATACCTCGTTGCTATATATACGAAGCAGCAGCAGCAGCAGCATCAGCCAGTAGACGCGAAGATGTTCGAACGTATACAGAACTTCATCATCCATTGTGCAAGGAGCGAAAGAAAGGAAAATACAGATCTGAAAGTAGGTTTATTTGTAGCCAAAGCCTCTGCTTCGTCAGTGTTGTTGTCCCTCGGTATTGCAATGTATGACGAAGAAAATAGAAGAGAAATAAAAATAAGTGTTGAAACCACCAACGCAATAAGAAAGAAAAGAGATTTAGCAGGCTTCGTAAGAAATTGGAGCGCAGATACCAACGTACAGGTTCATTCAAAAGTAACGATTTTAAACTCGATTTTGAGAGTCCATTCGGTACAGCGTGATTAAGTAACTTAATAAGAAAGTTGAATTTTCGTACACCCTGTAGATAAAAGACAGAGAGAGAGAGAAAGAAGAAAGACGAAACTCAGCTCTGGTTTACTTGAATTTGGCCAACATCGTCGATCGCCCGTTTTTTTGCCAGAATTCTCGCTCCACTTTCATCGTCTTCCTTCTCTCCTCCTGTCTCCTCCGTTCGCTATCTTTTTCCTCCGGGAATGTGGCAAGCTCATCGGGGTCACGTAGGGTTGTCGGAGACAAGTTTCCGACGTTAAACGCCTATATTCCCATTGGTCCGAGTACTTTAGGCGAGAGCCAGACGTGTAGCTTCGGGCACGACACAGTGATAGACAGATTGAGGGATGTTCCTCCTCGCGACAGGAGATATCCTTGAGAGGATATTTCGGGCTCGTTTTCGCGCGTTCAGCCTTAATCGTACACTCACCGGACCATTGGACAGCTATCAGGAGTGGGGCACAACAGTCTCAACAATCTCTGTCGCAGTGATAACATCATCGATTCACCAAACGTCAGATATACGACGACTACCTCGAATCCTAAAATCCCCTCGGGAATTTACCTATGTAGATTCGATGTCGAATCATTCCTGCTTATAATTAAACTTTGATTCGGCCTCCGGATCCGTGAGAAGCTCGACGTTTTCGATCCAAGAATCTGTTTAAAGCCGCAATCGGTAGGATTTTTATTCCCTATCCTGAATCATTGATTTTGGCTCAACGAATGAAAATATTCAAGGAAATTCTATCGACACAGCAATATTTAGAGCATCGAGAGTAGCTCGAAGCTGGTCAGGAATTTACACAAATCTCGTATCCATTGTGGTTGGTACTCAAATCAATGTAACGTGGCACGTTTTCCGTTGGGATTTGCGCGGTTATAAAGATAATAAATAAACTGTTTGTTATTGCGTCGTATTCTCTCTTCTCTATTCACCTGATGAATAACGTACGTGCAAAGGGAAAAGTAAGGTTGTTATTGTTCCGATGAAAAATGCTTGATATCGAAGTTTATGCATTGAACCGTAACAACACGAGCCATCAAACCAAATTGTCATCGGGGAATAACATGAAAATTTAGTGTTACAGCAGCGCGTGTATATGACCGAACCAACAAATTTAAACGTCAGTTATATCTTCGATTATATATTCGAGGCGATTACACCAAGACGATACACCGTGAAAGTTGTATCATTTGATAGCGGTAGAACGGTATCGAACAACTTGAATTTATTGTCGAGAATAGGCATTTTGCATCGTTTCCTTTTTCCATCTTCATCTTCCGCTCGTGAAACGGCGGATATACCTTGACGTATTGTGCCGATATAGCTTCGGAAAACACTTCCAAACTCATGCCATTTGCACTCTTGACTTCGTGATTCCTGAATACCACGAGTTTCATTCGTTCGATAACAACTTCCATGTGCGCAGTTAATTTACTTTTTCGGGATTAAACCGACGCGTTTTGCGAGTCGAACCATTAATTCGTTGAACTTTGTTCGAATATACAATTGTTTCGAGAAAGTATAGTCTCGGCGAGCCTCGGGCCAGCAGACGACAAAGCTGTCAATGTACTTGTCCCGAGACTCTACCGAGTCTCTTGATTACATCGACGAGATTAATTTGAGGAAAGTTATATTCGTGTATTTCATCGATCAATTATTATATAACCAGCTTCATTTGTTTGACCGAAACTGAATCAGAAGCGACTCTAATGATCGTATGATATCGTAACTATACGTTACATAATTCCAATAGAATTTTCATCATTCGATGGAATTTGTTACATACGAAATGAAGCTACTAATACACTCTGTTTTCAAACTATGATGAAGCATTTCGAGTATTATGAACGAAACCAATGATTCAATGTTCTCAATCAACTCCGATGATCCCGGCTGATCCCAGATTTTGGGAAACGAAACAAAAAGTTGGTTAAACTTCATTTATCGGTTCGACAAAAGTGGAGAATTATGTTGAAGCCTAAATCGGAGTGGATGAGTTTGAACTAGTCGCGTTGATGAATTTATACGTAGAAGGTTTCGTTTCAAGTACCGATTACCCTTTCAAGTAACACTCAAAAAAGTCATTCTACGTGTTTGAGAAACCTTTTTGAGGTTTACACTTTTTCATGCCCTTTGCAACGGCCCTATTTCAAAGCCTCAAACATGTACGATCCCTCAGTGACGTAGCTCGTGCATGGACGAATCATTTTAACGAGATAGTTGATGAGATTAGAAAATTATTCAAAATATTTAATAAACATTTGAGCAACGCACTGCTTCATGCCCTTTGCACTGTCCTATATCGAGCCTTAGACATCTATGACCCTCTTGGCACAGCGTATATGCATGAACGAACGATTTTGACGAGACGACGGTTGGTGAGACCTAACCTAACAACGATCGATACGTGCGCGGCATCAGTTAACCCCGTCCCGGGTCGAGGATCGTTGACTTTAGTGAGACCGTTGCTTAAGCCACAAATCCTTCGTAGAAGCATCTCCCCGGATCTCCTAGCAGCATCTCAACCCGCGCTTCATCACGCTCTTAACTAACCGACAACCTAAACTTATGTTCACTCTACGAATTATTAAACTACCTCAATATCCTAGGTATAATCCCATCTCGTCATTCCTCATTGAAAAAACATTTTACCAAACTTTTTAATCCGCATTATAAATATTTTCCTGCGTCAGGATGCAATCGAGTTAAGATTTATCAATTTTTTCTCGTATCTCTCGACTCCAGACACAATGGACATTTTTTTCGAAATAAAATCGCAAATTATTGACCTAGAAAAAGGTGCTTGAACGTCAATAACGTGGTTGGCGTTTTCAAGTTGAAAAATGAATGAAACAAACGAAATTACTTTGTCAAAACAGATAATCTTTTAATGTCTATAACGAGTTTGAAATTCGCAGCTTTTACTAATTGTCAAATTAAAACTCTTGTTATATTGAAAATGGGGAGAGTAGCTCGGAGGGGATATGGGAACGAGAAATTCAGAGTTTGTTTTTTTTCACTCGGCACATATATACATTGTTGAAAGTTTTCGAGCCAAGAGACGAGTATTTTGACCAAGGAATTTGATAAGCACCTATTAAGTAGTCTAGTTAGTTTACAAATTCCTCCAAGGTCCTTGAAACTTGATAACGTTTTCGGTGAGCACCGCGCCGTTACCTCATCCATCCGCTCAATCTCTACTCGCCACTTGCGGTGTCCAATGGTTATAATCATAATAAATATTTAGGGTTGAACGCGTGTTAAGGGCTCTAATATCATTTTTCGCTGGCAAAAGTAAATTATTGAAAAAGTTATATTCGTGCCCAAGAGAGATATTATACGAGAGATTTATTATTATTATTATTTATAAACGTGATATGTTTTTCGAACTGCCTGATAAATGTATAAAATAGAGAGGAAATGTTATGAGAAAGTATTTATTGGAATCGCAGCGCAGTTTTTAAGCGGATAAAAATGTAAAAAAAAAACAAAAAAAAAGTCGTGTCGGAAGACTCAACGTCGAGGCTGTATATTCACCGAAAATTTCATCAATTTAGCTACAACAGATAATAATAAATTCAATAACGAAGTTATCTAAAAAGCAGACAATATGTATTATCGTATCGTACAACGAAAAGCGTACTTCCCGCAAAAACTATGGCCTCGTGATATTGTTGAAATTTAGCCAACGCGCGATATGAAAAAAAAAACTGTCTGCAAGCTTTTTCCTCTCCCCCCCCCCCCTTCCGTATTCATTGAGCCGAAATTAAAGGAATAAAAAAATTATCTCGATCCCCGTTATTCGAGCGTATTTACCATCGAAAACAATGGTTTCGCGTACAGGGATTGAAAAAGTTGTATATTTCAGCGATGAGTTACGTCGTTTCTGATAAAAGATATTCGTTAGCGTCAAATACTAGCTGTTATCGTATTAATTTTGTCGGACCGTAACAAAGCCGCATTGAGTTTGATTATTGAATGAAAAAGCATCAATAATGCTATATATATATATATATATATATATATATATATATATATATATATATATTCGAAGGGAAAAAGGGAAGGGAAGATACGAATGTGATGTTTCTACAACCGAAGATACATCCCGAGATCCGATATTAACAGGCTATTCCGCGATGCTATTTAGCAAGGATTTATGGTGGTTACCAACTTTCTTTTCTTTTTTTTTCGTCTACCAATTATTCTTTTTTTCCCTGGGCGGCCGCAGTAGGGGGAGACCGAATTGTAATTGGGACTGAACGGCGGATAGGTGCGCCTAGGGGTTCGAGTTCTTGAGGGAAGCTGCTCGTCTCCTTCTCGCGTGAGTTATCGACGTCTTTTCTAACAGTAAAAGACAGAAATCTGTCTCTGTTTTATCTCTCTCTCTCTCTCATTCTCTTTTTCGCCAATATTCCTTTCTCAGGAGCAGCGTTTTTCTTTTTTTTCCCACGAAAGGAAAACGACGTTTCGTTAATGGTTTCGTTGCTTCTATATTCTCGTTGCTCCCTGATCTTGTCTCATTTTATAGGATCACGTAAAAGCGAGAATAGTTTCTTCATTTTAATATATATATATAGATACATCCATATAAATAAACATGGCTACATATTTTTGTATATACAGGAGTATATAGACGTTCGTTGCTATATTACACCATATTATTACGCTATATTACGCGTAAAAGAGGAAATATAAGGGGGTACCGTAGCGAAGCTTGTATTTGGAAAATATCATAAGCCGCGAATATGCCCGGTGAGCTCTTCGTTCGATGCTATACCACGAGATATGGGAGCAGCGGCGAGAGCTTTATAAGAAAACCACAGAGCTTTTCTATATGTATTATGCGCGCGCGCGCGCGCGCCCCCTCAGGCTTACATTACACGTCACGTACAGCCACGCCCGAGAGTTTGAAGGACGCATTTCACGACGCCTAAATAGTTTACCCTTTCACCCCCCCCCTCCCTCCGCCCTACCCTCCTGCCCCTTTAGTCTCATCTTCTTCCATTCTCCGTGGATCATCTTTGGACTATCCTAACATCAGGATCAAACCCGAACCCATCTTCTCACAAATATATATACATATACATATATATATACTTAACCCTCGACCACTTTAAACTGTTGGTACACAGGCGTAATCACGTTGATAAACATTTTCAAATCCCATTTGTTTTCAATCTTGGTGAAACATCTGACGGGCTCAGGATATGACCTCGAGTTTATCACTCCCGTATACCACGGTCCAAATACTTTTTGCTTATCCGGGCCCCTCGGGAGTCCTTAATGTACAGAGAAAATCAACGAAAACGTGTCTCAGATTTTTTTATGATCTTCGTGGTCGAACATCCACGAACAGTGGATAGTGGTTGCAACAAAATTGATAACGAATCGATGATCAATGGTCATTGAAATAGTTCTTCTCCGGGATTATAATTTGAAGGGAATTTACAGGATTCTGGGACAAAGGTTTTCGCGTTAGGTTTGAAGTCGATTTTGTAATTTTGTTTCATAAAAGAAATGATATTTTTTCGTATCGGATCCAGCGAATATGAACTCTTGATTATTCCTGTAGAAAAGTCGTTGAATGAAAATAAGGTTGAGAGTTTTAATACCGGCTTTCCTGCATACCTGTCATAGCCAGACTCGATCGAGAGCGTGTGGTAACGAGAAGAAAATCAAGCGCTCTGCTAAAGTAGTGGGAGTAAACGTATGAGCAGACGGACTGCGTGACGTTGGAAAACCACGGAGTTGTTAAGATTATACTCGGGGCACGTCAGGCATTTTGTGGGTAGGTTGTTACACTCGTTGCTTCGGTTCTGTTCCATGGCGTGCGTCTCGGCCATAGGAAGTTAGCGGTAAGATTAATAAAACGTGGTCTACTCTCTCGGGACAGAGAAAGAGCGAGAGAGAGAGAGAGAATCAAAGTTCTATGCAACAGCACTCGGAAACGACCAACTCACGTAGCCAAGTCCTATAACAGGAGGAGGCTCTGCGTGCTCTTCTGGTATACGAGACTCGAGTGTGATTTTCTCCGGTTGCTCACTTCCTGTTATAATTTCTATGCAATACTTAGCAACCCGGAAGAAAGTAAGCGCGAACGATAAGTCAGCAGGCAGGAATGAAGTTGCTTTATCAGCGCTTGAACGAAACGTCCGATTAGTTTTTAATATTCTTGTTCTTCGTGCATGCGTTTCGTTATCCGAGAATCTCTGTCTTTCATTTCGACATGTGCTTAACAAAATTTTTCTAAAAAAATACAAATTTTGTCGCAGTCTCAGTTCAGAGCAGTCTCTGCTCTTCGGAGTTACCGTTATTTTTTCACGAGTTTTATAACGACAGACTGAAAACATTAGGATGTTGAATGACCCGGCAGAGGGTTAAAGAATCGAATGAACAAACGGTTTCGAATAAACGAGAGCAAGTGGATATCTGATAACAGAGTGTGTAGAGGGTAGTTTGAAAGAGACTCGAATCGAAATCAATAGGGAGAGAAAGAGAGAGAGGTTGGAATGGCAATGGGGAAAAATAGGTTCGAAACACGAACAGGAAGCACGTAGAAAGTTTTCTCTGTGGCGCGACACACGTGACAGGGAATGAGAGAGAGAGGGGGAGAGGCGCGAGAAAAGGTGTGGTACAAGCCCTTATACGTGGACGTGGGCAATTTCAGGGTTTCAAGGACCTGTAGGAATAACTGTAGGCAAACAAAACCGACACACGGAACGAAAAGGAAATGCAGCCTGTGAAGTAAATACAACTGGATAAACGAGCGTAATAGAAACATTGTGCACGTAGCTCCCTTATAACCTCGGTTCTTCATCCCCCTTCGGCGTCGTTTCGCTATGAATTCCGTAGATTATACCACGCTTTTCTAGGGTGCCACACAGAGCCGAGACAAACTACCTATACGCTGCTCTCTGTCGTGACGATTCCGGTGAATTTTCATGAGCTTCGTGTGGAATGCAAACTCCTTCTCCTCCCCCTTTGCTCTACTCCCCTCGCGCGAGCGCCCTTCTGTTTGCGAGCTTCGAAAGGCTCGACGGGCCAATCGGCTTGTGTTACTTGCTCCTGGTTACCCTCGTCCTCGAGCTAAATTCTCTCGGCTCTCAAAGACCCTCGTCTCTGTCATTCCTCCCTGCTTTTTTTTTTCTTTTTCATTTTTTTTCTTTTTTTATTTCGCATTCGAAACCTCCACTCGATCCTGGGGCTTTCTTCACACGAACGTTTCGTTTCCACGTTCCAAAAACCATTTGTTCTCACAAATATTTCCATTAAAATGGCCTTTGGACAGATTGGAATCATAAATATCTTTTACATTTACTTACTATTTTTCGTCGTGAGTCTCTCAACGTGTGAGCACTTTGGCGTTTCAAATTTATTTTCGAAATATTTCAAAAATGGCTCTTGGACTGTTGCAAAAATTTTTTTTCCAATTCTCTCAGCAGATCTAGCAGTGAAACCGTTAACCATTTTTTCTGCAATTTCATTCCTTTGTCGGATAGAAAATGCTGGAAACGAAGATGAGTTATTCGAGGACTAGACTCGTTCGAATTTGAAAGAACCGCATTGCGACACACGAAATTTAGGCTCAGATCTATAGACACAAAGAAAATCTGGAAGGAAAAGAACTTGGAAAAAAAAGGAGATATTCGAAAGGAAAAATTCAGGTTATAAAAGGAAGAACGAAAGAAGAGGAAGCGGGGAGGGCGGGGAAGGACGAATGCGACAGTGTAGTAGGAATTGATAGAGCAGCAGGAGTTTCTCTGTACTGGATGCTGCTTCTGCCTCGACTTAATCCTTCGAACCGGCAAACTTTACGAGGCGCGTGTAATCGTTAATCCTAGGGTAGCTAAGCAGCGTTTACTCGAGGTATACAATGGTACAGCAGTAGGCAAAGGCTGAATGGTACGTATAAAGAGCAGTCCTGGATTCTACCGCGTTGTTTGCTTCAGCAAGAATCAAGAGAGAGAGAGAGGGTAGACAGGAGAGAGATAAACATGAAAATGAATGAGGAAATACAGAGGAAAAGGGATGATTCAAAGTACTGATGGAACTGTGAAACTCCGAAACTGTCAAAAAAGATGAAAATGTTGTGTGTATTCGGTGCGTCAAGCCCTGGTAACCCGAAATTTCATTCAATTCGTTCACCGTCACAAGGAAACTAAATGTTTAACTTTAACGCTAAGAAAAATGGTTGGTATTGGTGCTGGAAAAGCAGCTTTCGAACTGAGCGAGAGCAGGTTAAAAGCTCGTTTGAAATTTTAGAATTAATTTGGTTACTCGTTCCGTGACACTTTAACAGTCTCCCCGATGGCTTGTATTTTTTGATATTTTTTTTTTACAAAAATGAAACTATGGTTTGCGAAGAGCTCTTTTTAAATCTACCATTGACGAGATTTCATTGACATTGTAAAAAAGAAGTAACGCCTTTCGGTGTGACGGTGTCGATAAAATCTTTTGCAAGTCCATAAATGTAGTATCGTTTTTAAAAGTCTTTGATATAGCTATCGATTTGTTTTTTTTTTTTTTATATGCGACCAGAGAACGCGTTCAAATCGAAAAATCTATATGGACACTGCATGTTTATTCTTTTTCACCCTTTACCATCTCGCTCTCCCGTCACTTTATAGCCTCCAAGCCCAGGAGAAGAGGGATCATGCGGATTCCTATTTTCGTCTGAAATTTATATGGCTTTTTAGCTATATATATTTTTACTGGATGTTTGTACGTACAGGGTGTACTGCCAATAACACTCGTCTCTGAAGCCTCGACTAGGTGATGGAATCCCGATTCAAAAAATGAACAACTTTCATTCATTTGATTTCTGTCTAATAACTTTTTGATGCACATCGATTCGACGAAGCCGCATCGAAAATACAGGAAAAAATGTACCAGAGTTAAATTAAAATCTTAAAAAAAAAAAAGTTTCTGACCCTGCTTGTTCGCAGCTTCATCGGTTCAGGTCTGAGAGCAGCTCGAAAGATTTTCTCATTTTTCTTTTAATCCGTTTCTCACCGAGTCACCGCGATAACAGAGTGGAAAGTTTCGACGAGAGTATTTTTGTCGAACATTTTAATCTCTCTATTAGATTATTTCTTCAATGGCTTCGACAGAATTTTTGCATTGATAGTCAATCTTACTGATCAAAGCCTCATCGGATGAGGGTCGAGTTGAAGAATCGTGTTGGATTCATTCGCTCGAAAAGTGTCGCTGAAATCATCAAGTTTACGTGGATGGCTATCCACGATGGAACACCCTGTACGTATAAACTATAGTCAATATGAAATAACACTTTTATTATAGGTGAGAAACGAGAAAATTTTCACCAGATTTGATTCGCCAATATTTGATTCCATTCGTACGAGTTCTATTCTCTGATTCTTATCAAGATATGGCTTTTGGCGTGAAATTCAGCAAACCACGAGAATGTGGAATGCTTTGGTTCGCCAGGCTCAAAAAGACCATGAAAGGACCATGAATGAACAATAAATGTCCTTGACAGTTTTAAATCCTCAATGTAGATCGTCGGATTTCGCCTCGAAACGACCAAAAAATAGGAATTATTCGAAGCAGTCGTCGTCGTCGTTGCTTTGAGTCCCCTGAAAAGTGATGCAACCCAACGAGAGTCAATGAACAACATTAATTTCTTGGATAATAATGAAATCATGCTTTTTTCCATGAGACCTCGAGAAGTGACTTGATTTCAAACCCACTGAAAGCAGATCCGAATCCGAGAAGCAGACCCTCGATCAAGTCGCTCGTTCAAATGTTATTTTCTCTGCTATCCTTAGCATCTTGAATTCAGAAGATGCATGTCAGTGGCATGTGTTGCCTTTAATAAGGTAATTTGGAGGAAAATTCAAATATAACAAGACACTATATAACAATTTACATTTTGTAATGCCTGGCCATGATTCCATGAGCAGAGTATTCCTAGTGTGTGTCTCTGTCTGTGTAAATATGAATATAAATATGTAAATGTATATGCATAACAAATATATATGTGAATGTGAAGCGATATACATAGAGAAAGCTCATGAAGGAAGGTGCGAGGAAAGGATATCCTGTCACCTACACTCTCGTTTATATAAGTATATCGTTTCGTACTCGTATTTGTGTTTCTATGCAAATATACGTATATATACATATATACAGTAAATGCGGTATATAGGTTATATAAACTAACACGTAAGGTGATGTACAATAATAGGTATAACAGTGGCGGCGAGGTATACCGACGAAAATCGAGGCGAGGATGCTGCGCGTGGATGTCTGATGGTAGCAGAGGTCGTTGTGACAATCCCACCCATAATTTCTCCGTAATTTCTCCTTTCTGGTTGCGCAGCCTCTCAACCCCGGCTACTAGCCAACTTGCCATTATTCATCGTACTTGCTCTATTCGCAATCCGGCAGCAGCATCTTTGCTGCCTGCTCTCGCTGCTACCACTGTGTTATCACCGTTACCGCTGTCTGTATATGGATGACGGTTACGTCGGCGACCAGAAAGAGAGCGAGAAAAGAGATAAGAAGAGAGAGGAATAGGATAAGGCTAGAGAAAGGATAATCCATGGGTATTGGGTGTCAGGAATGGCAATACCATCGAGAGAATATCGCTCAAGAGGTTCGGATTTCGGGGGCGCGATTTACCCCTTTCCCTGCACACATCTCTCCGTCTTTCTATCCATTTCTCTATTGTCTTCTTCTGTCTCATCTTCCAAGCTTGCAAAATTCAAGCTCACCAGTCTCGATTCCTATCTCTTCCTCAGACCCAAAGTGCCAGGATTTCGTCTCTATTTTTTTTTTGGTCTCATTCCTTTTTCGTTATTTTCGAAGATACCAGAAGATATAGGTCGCTTCACAGAGAGCTATCGATTACTAAATGCTACACGCGGCTTCCAAATCATGTTACCATTTTCGTTTGGTATTTCACCAAAGTTCACCATTTTCAGGACTAAAAAAACACCTAAGCAGACTCGATGAAATAGATATTTATTAGAAGAAGTAAGTCGAGGAAGCGAGCTGCTGGAAGTGCCAAGAGTAAACCTTGTACCAGTGACGAGGGTTTTTCGCTCCTTCCGAAAATCGATTCTCAATGGCTAATCTCTATAAATAACTGAACTCTTGATCAAACATAAAAGATGCACACAAATTTTTCATTCCGGAAGTAAGCTCATTCATTCGACAATGTAAATTTTGAGCTCGATTTTCTATTCGCTATGTACCATACACATACACGTTTAACGATATAGTGTTCGCGCTTCCGGGTTTATATGCACTGGATATTCTATACGTTGTCTCTTCTCTATGCTACTAGTTTTCGTTTCGCGCGAGGGCGATAACGTCTGGCGCACAAGATTCACCCGCGGCACTCTCTTTGCTCTTAGCTCTGTCTAACTCTACGTACGAGTGCTTCTCTCTCGCCCTCTCTTACTGACGACTATAACGATATATATATGTTTATATAGAGCGAGAGAGAGAGAGAGGAAGAGAGAATAGCAGAGTTGGGAGTGAATATGAGAGAAAGAGACGAAGCGAATTCGTTGGCAAGCGTACAATCGAGAATTATTTATCATTCCGGTGGGGACGATACCCGAGAGTTACTATATACACGCCCTGGGAATATGCTGTGCTCCACAGTACCGGTTACAGGGTGGTAAAGGGGATCGGAGATGCAAGGGAAGCCGGTTATATCGAAACCCTCGGCCCTGAATCTACCCCTGGAATGTTCAACCGTACACTCTGTACACTGCGCGGACAGGAAATAGAAATGATGGGCTATATCGCAATAGCCGACTGTATTCGACAGAATCATACGGGAGATGAGCGTCATTCGAATGGAAGCTTTTTCTATTTTTTTTTTTTTTTCATACTCGTATATTACATTCTTTTAGTCTTTTTTTTTTCAAAATACCAATGAAAAATATTTTTAATAATGACAGATACATTTTTGACAGGGGCTAATCCATTGCTAGTAGGAAAAAACGTTTGGTAGAACTTTGAAAATTCTATTCGGTATGCTATCGTGCAAGGAGGCGAGTAAGATTCTCTGACAAAAGAAAAAAAAGCTGCCAGAAGTTTTCGTGAGCTTCTCAGGCGAGATATGTTCCGCGAGAAATTTGATATCTTGGATTAAATCAGTTGGGTAATCGAATTTTGTACGGTTAACTTTGACACGGGGCGTGTATTGGAAGTTGCGGGTAGAAGCGTTAATCGATGCTGTTTAGCGTCGTGGATGATCGCGTCGAGTGTGCTCCGACGTTTCACTCCAAGTTTCGAGTTTATTCTCTGGCTCTTGGCAAAGTCACGCATACCTCTCTTACACTATGAACCTTCTGTCTCCTCCTCCTTCTCCTGCCCCCGGTCGATCGTCACGAAACGCGGAAAGCTCACTCAACTCTATTCCAACCCCTTCTATATATCCAGATCACGCAAGCCTCCCTCAACGTTTCTCTCCCTTTCTATCAATTCCTCTTCGTCTAACTTTAATTCTCCCTTTCCCTTGCTCTCTTTATCTCTCCCTCCCGGTTTCTCTTCATCGGACGAGTGTGATCGATCCCCGATACGCTCGCTGTTCGACGCGCAAATATTGGCCAAGCCGCGTGCGTATTCGCGGAAGACACTCCGTAGTTGAATTAAAAGCGCACTAACACTTGAACAAGTTCATCGGGTTTAACGGACCTATAGAAAGATCCTCTGGCGAGTGCATTTAATGCTGAATCATCTCAAAATTTATCGTCAGCGAAAAAGAACCTCTCTGCATATGCTCCCGCACATGCAAATGTAAAGCTAACCAAAAGCAGAGCTCGCTTTCATCCAGCGACCACATAGAAATCCTTTTTATCCAATATTCGATCGTTTAATCTTCGGATGCAAAAATGATTGAGAACCGACGACTAATATTTGCGCTACGAAAAAAAAGTGCATCCTGCCATTTTCCGGCAAAAAAAAACAGCTCAAGCGGTCGAGAAATAAAAACTAAACATCGAGTCCACAATTCCGCACTTACGAGTATACCGAACGCACGCTGAGAACGTTGCTGGTCACGCGGGAATATTGTTATCGATTGATTCGTGAATAAGGAGAGGCTTCTCCGTACAATCGTCATATATCGGATCATCGAGCTTGTTATAACGAAGGCACGAGCAACCTAACTGTGTGCACTTCGAACTGTGGCTCTCGCTCCTTATATCGATTCGCGGGGGTATAATGCCCTCGGAGTACGATACGTCTGCATACGTAAATTTATATATAGATGCAGTCACGTTCTATACCCTGGTACAATATCCACTTTGCGTGTAATGAATTATTCACACGCGTACTCGAGAATGTATATGCAGCCATACTGAATATCGCCTCAGCAGCGAATTGTCTTTATCAGACCTGACGTAGAAACTTCGATCAATTTTAATTCACGTCCATCAAATTTCTCATTCACTTTTTCTTATTACCCAATTTAATAAATCTGTACAGGGCATGTGTTCGCCCTCGCGTTTCAAAAATCACGGACAATACGTCGGCGAATAATGAAAATCGTGTAAAAAAAAAAAAAAAGAAAAGAAAAACGACAAAAGTCCAGTCGATCAGGCTTTATTATTCAATTAATTTTTTCCTTTATATTCTGAAAAAAGCTTCATTCTTCTACAAAAAATCAACGAAACACGAATTTGAGCTTTTTATTGTAAATTTTCATTCATTTGGTGAGCCCCGAAATCAAATCGGTCAGGAAATTAATCAAATTTATTATTTATTTTAGGCTCTACTAGCCGTTTCGTAAAATAATACGATTCTGAAAAGCTGCCATGCGGGCATTCCGGGTCGAATAAATTCACGCATCGACAGCGAATCATCGGTGAATTATGCTCACAAAAAGTTATGTCGTTCGAAAGCTCTTCCAGTGACACATATATATATTCATTGATTCGTCGTAAAAAGACAGGCGCGTTGATACCGCGGGGGGGGGGGGGGGGGGGGGGGGGGGGGCAGAGTATAGTTTCGATAAAGTTATTGATATACATAAGATAAATCTCGTAAGATAAATTAAAAAGCTCGAACTTGTTTTGTTCATCGTTGTCGTAGTTTTTTATTTGGAGAGCTCGCGCGATCGTCGGGTTCACGTATACGCACGTGACTATCGGAAGAGTCCGATATTCGGATCGAACTGTCACGATCCCTCTATTGGGAAAGGTAAATTCTACCCTCTGCATGGCACAGAGTCGTTCCGCTGGTCATAAATAACGCGTGTCATAGCGAATTCTACCGTCCACAGGATACCTCACGTTTTCCCTCTCTCTCTCTCTCTCTCTCTTTCCCTCGTTTTTCCAGTTTCTTTTTTCTCTCTCATTTTGTCTCTCTCTCTCTCTCTCTCTCTGCCCCTTTCTCTATTTTCTCGCAAGTATACGCTCGCGTATCAGTTTGTCATTCATTCGTAGACGTGTACACGACCATTGGGCACCCCATCAGCCGTCCTATCCAACCCCGACAAAGCGATCGGCGAGCTTTAAAAACGCGCGTCACGTAATACCCTCGCGCTTCCTATTCTCTCTGCTTCTCTCTCTCTCTCTCTATCTATGCTCAATGTGTGTCCTTCCCTCTTTCGCCTGTACATCAACTCTCAACATCGATCCTTTATGCCATTCGTGCTCGCTCTGATTCCACCTGCGACTTCGAATTCGATGCAAAACCATCGGCTATGTGACGTGTATCAACCTTTCTCTCTCCTCTCTATTCCTCTCGCTATCTTTCCATCCTACCGATTGTTTCGTCCATTGTTCGACGTGTCAAATATATATATCGGGTTCGCTACGTACCTAATGATTATGTTGGAAAAATCATTCGGAGAATTCTCGACTCCTCTCGTTTTCATAGTCGTCGCATTTCATGTAGCAAAACATTTGATAGCTAATTTTTTAATTTTTTTCTTCTCAATATTCCGCTATGAAAATGACTTATTTTGGCTACTTGAGTCGGGAAGTAAATTGCATCGGGATCGATCGAGCGTTATTTTGGTCCGATAGAATGTTGGGGTCGAAGAAACTTCAGATTTTATTTCTGGAATGTAAAAAGGTTGAAGAAGCACATGGACGAGAAACTCTTCAATGTTTTTATTCCAGAGGAACGGTCCTTAATTAATTAACATTTTTTTTATTTTTTTATTTTCATTCCTCATAGCCATATTTAGTGAGTGTTCTCGTGTCTCTGTTTTTTTCTCCTCATTCGAAGATAGGTATCTTGGCACAGCACTCTATTCATCAAAAGAATGAATGATGAGAAAAAAAAAGCCTTGAATTTTGTGACGAGAGTTTCGAATTCTCTCACACATGTAGATCGAAGCATCAAATTAACGAAGTATTGTATCCTTTTATTTTTATTCTCTTCCATATCGCCGTACCTGCGAAACTTTTCAGTAATTGAATGTGAAAAAAATATTCTCTCCCTTTTACCTTCTTTTTTTTTTTTTTTTTCTCTCCAGATGAAGTTAAATAAGGATTTGAAGTAACGCATCGGTCAAAGTGAATAGATCGATATTTAATTAACAACGAGAATTCATAGAAAAAAAGCTCTCAAGCCATTGAATTATATATATCGTGAAATAGTCTGAAATAATATTGGAAAATGAATGAACTTAATTATGAGTGACGATGCTATATATTCTTCGTTTTTTCTCATCGATGAATTAATAATTACCCATGTAATTACGAATTTCAATTATTTCTCAACAAAGCTACACGGATATGTATATATATTAACGTAAAAACCTGATAAAAAAAAAACTTTGGTCGCGTTCGTTTAAAGAGAAGAATAAAAAGTTGGATCCGACCATGACTGATGATAATTATTGCGAAAAATAGGGAGAAGAGTCGAGGAAATAGGAGACCTGAAAACCAGCGGAGCATATTTTCAAATAGTGGCTGTAGACAGGGAGAAGAAAAAATAAAAGGAAAGAAAATTTTTCACACGTTCGGAACACGGGAGAATATAGTGTCACGAGCATTTTGTTAAAGCGACGCGTTTCGAGCAGGTACTGCATTCCCAGTGCTACATTTAAATTACATCGAGCCCGGCGCCTCGCCCTCCTCTTTGAAATAAAATACGTTTCGTGTCGTATAGAAAAATATATTTTTGATTCACAGAAACTCATCGCGATGTACCATATCGAACAAATATTTCGAGCAAAAGCGCGTGTGTTGCTCGAAAAAAAAATATTTCTCATTTGTTTTTTTTTTTTTATTTTTTTTTTCTATCATTAAATTGCGAGAGCGTGTTGGGATATGGATGAAAGCAGGCAGGAATAGGAGGGTTTGGCAGAAGAAGAACTCGGCTTTGGTAAAGGGTGCTTTCGAAGTTACGAGGTAAAAAAAAAAATAAAAAAAAAATAAAGAAGTATAATAAGCGAGGGTTTATAGAGAGATAGTACCCTTTTTTCAACATGCATCCATAAGGTGCAAATTAAAGTCTGCGATAGCAGACTCGTTGCACTGCTCGGAGTTCGTATGTGCGCGAGATGGAGTGTGTGTGTGTGTGTGTGTGTGCGTGTATATATGTTGAAGGGATGAGAAGAAAAGCCGAGGGGGAGGGAGAGAGGAGAGGAAGGGTTTGGCGAGACCACGAAAAATGGAGAATTCACGCTCGCGCAAGGACGTGGAACATTTAATTTTTTTTGTTTTTTTTTGTTTTTTCTTTATTTTATTTTTGTTGTATTTTTCACGACCGCGGAATGAAAGCGAATTCCCGGCAGAATTTACTCCTGCTGGGAGAAAAACACTGCTGGAGGAGAGGAGTGAAAAAAAAAAAAAAACAACAAAGATGCATGCGTTTACAGACGATTATTCGCGGGAGCAACGAACTCTGCGCGCGTCCAACGACACATGTATAATGCCAGCAGCAGAAGAATAATGTTTTTTTTTTTCTATTTAGTTTACTCGTTTTTTTGCCACTTTTTAATGTTTGCTCAGCTCAGTTTGCGAAAAGCGTTTCAGTTATATTTTCGAATAAACGCGAGACACCCCCCCCCCCCCTCTTCCCTTCTGTAACGTTTTATACTTTCGCATCCTAAAACATATTCCCGCCTGTACGAAACGAAACGAATATACCGATTCATTAATCTCCTCAGAACTGGCTTTGGAATTGTTAAAACGTTCGAAATTATGTCGAGCTAAAAAAAACACGTCGCGTCTGTAAACATTTAATACGAATAATAATTACTTCACGTATATATGGCAGCGCAGAAACATTTCTCTTTATATTTTTTTCATGTTCACCGTAAAGATTCGTAATATTAAACGACTTTTATTACATTTTTCAAATTCCAGCTCATTTCGTTGGGTATTTAGGTTCACGAAGGTGTTTCGATGAATAATTTAATTTTTATGTCAACCGACGACGTTTATTCATATTTTTTTTTTCGTTCTATTATCGCGGGGTTGTACCGTATCGAATGGATTTTAGCAGAGATGTCAAGCGAGCTGCTCCATCGATTGTTTCATTTCGCAACGATAATACAGGCGCTGCATTAGTCGTCGAGTAGCTTCAGTTTAAAGCTGCATATAATGTTCTTCGCGCGTAGAACTCTCCGGTTGAAAATGATGACGGAAACCATTTCCTTTTTTCTTATTTTTTTATTTTATTTTTTTATGTTTTTTTATTTTGACGTTTTTCTTCCGAGTAAAAGTACTCGGATGCAGTTTGCAGACGGCATAAGCTCGGTGAAAAGTGGCTTGAAAGGTTATAGGCATGAAGCACAGGATGCGACGAGGGAAACTCAGGAAAGGAGCATTCAACTTCCGGAAGAACGAAGGTAGCTCGTTTTACACGTTAGTCAAGACTCGCGCACAGAGCTGCTCCAGACGCCTCGTGCACCACCCTCTTCGTTCGTATACATGCATTTATATCATGCATATACATACGAATGAGGTTTAAGCTCGTCGGGCGATTAAAACAAAAAGGAAGAAAAATCGTTGATAAAAGAGGAGAAATCGAGGACGAAACATCACGAGAAGTTAAACAGCGAGAAAAACCTGATGATTGGACGTGAAAATAAAAATAAAAACTTACCAGTACAGAAAAGGAGATCGAAAATCATTTGTTCTCCGATACATTTTCGTCGTTTGATTTTTCTGAAAATTCAACTTCTGGTGTAATTGTGAATAACGGTATGGAAAAGAAAATTCTCGTGTTAGAATAAGCGTTGCAAAGAAAGTTTCATGCATATAGAAATTTCGATCGCAGCCAATATGGGATAATGTTGACCGAATGAATAAGGAATAGTGTTTGAAAGGAGAGAAAATAGTATAAACGGAGGAGAGGAGAGATTGGATTGGATGCGCAGAAGGAGGTCGTTGCGAGAAGGAATCCAGGAAACCGCGTCGATACAAGAGGATTTTCGAAGAGTGCAAATATTTATAGTGTTTCGTATTCAAACTCGCTATTCGCGAGGTGCGAATATATCGAACAGGTCAATTTTGACTCCGAGAAAGAGAGAGAGAGAGGAAAATAGTTTGGGAGACTAGTAAAAAGCGACGTTACGACAGAGCGATACGACAGAAAAAATGTTTAGGAGGGAAGGTAGCTTTGGAGCTTTGTCGAGTGGCCACATTTTAGTTTCGTTGACTTTAAGGAAAAGTAAAATAGCGAAATAGTGTATATTTGTCGGATCGAACGAGTAGTTTCCAAGTTGCGGGTTAAATTCGTTCATATTTAATGTACGTGTTAAGGGATGGGGCGATGGGGGGTCGTCGAGTCTTAACGTTGAAAATGTCTTCTTCTCTTGAGATGGTGAGCAAAGATGTAGATTGGGAGAAAACGGGAACGGTAGAAAAGAAGGATCCGTGCGGAAGAGAGGACAACCCGGGAGCACCAGACGGCGTACCGGCTTCTCCGCACAAGCCTGTCGACTCTCTCAGCCGTTTTGGGATCCCAAATTATGCCCAGGGGTCCTATACCTCGTCGTCGTTTTCCTTAAAATATTGAGGCAACGCGAGCGAGCATGCAAAAGAGGACCACCCCCCCCCCCTCCTCCTCCTCCTCCTCCTCCTCCCATTTTCCGTACAACGAGACTGCTTTACGCTGCACAGAAACGTATACTCACTTTTAGAAGCGAGCTGCTGGGAATAATAAGACCTCGTGCGAGCTACACGCGTTTATATTTTTGCATAAAACATTCGAGGTGAAATCGACCTTTGTTCTGGGGTGTCTCGATGCTGTTAATCATTTTTTGCAAATTTTTGTATCCAATTTTTCATGGGTTTTTTATCCTGTTGCTCGAATAATTTTGGTGTGGACGCGTGAGGATGGAAATAACGAAATAAAAATTGTTAGTGAACAGGAATAATTTGAATTTCTTTAATAACGATTCAATGAGAGGTTCGACGATGAATTTAAAATCCGATTGATCGTCGGTGGTATGTTCACGAAATAGTACAGAAAATAGTAAATATCGAAGTGTCAAGACGGTTTTACGTCGATTGCCTTGTACATATTCCCGTCCATATGCTCGTACGTAGTATACGAAGACCAAGTGCGCTTTTTCTTCTCTCTCTAACCTGTCCTCTCTCAATGGGCCATAGCGTGTTTTTTTCCTCAAGAAAAATACCGTATGGAAGAGTGAAGATGCGCGCTCGGAATGGGAAAATACAGAACCCCATGAAAATGACGGTAGCGTAGAAGAGCTCGAAACGGACGTGCTTTTCCACAAATTAAATTCTATTTTTTTTTCTTTCTCTCTCACTATACTCGAGTGTGCTCTCGGCTGCTCTCACAAATTTCACGTTTCATGACCAGAAGAAAGACACCGGGCACGATTTCCATTTCGATTTTTCGTTGGAATCCTCTTTGGAGAACGTTCGACGAAAAAACATTCGCTATTTAAACAAACAAACAAAAAAAAAAACTGTAATTTACAGGTTTAAAAGAACGAATTTTAGTGCGATAACGTCGCAGCGCAGCTTTTCTATTTTGGCGAAATTGCAGAAAACAATTTCGAGTACTTTTGTTTTTCATAATTATTTGGCCTCATCCGGATCGGAGAAAATAAATGTTCGTTTTCGTCTATCCACTCACGAACTGTAAAAAATGGAATGTACATTTGTCCAGCTAAATATTGGGAAAACGTGGGTCGTCAACTCCAGGAATAAATACGAAATAATTTCGGAAATTCGCGACTCCCCGATCTCGAAACTTGGTAATGTCTTTTCTCTATATTCCTGCCTGTACATATCTCGTTACGCGGGGTCGCTTTTTTCGCTATGGATCGACGAGTTTTCGCAGACTTTTTTCTCTACTTTTATCCTTCTTTTTCGAACCCGAATCGCTAAACAAAAGACGAAAAATAAGAGAAAAAAATAATGAAAAAAAAGTAGGTTTATCCCTGGCAGCAGCAGGCCGTTGCGAGTCGGTGGACTTTATAAAACGAGATCAGCAATTAAAGGGATTCTACCACGTTCTCTGAATAAAATCGTATTCGGGGGGCTATACACGCCGGAGCTTTCAAGGGCTCCGCGTTTCGTGATATAATTTTTTTTTCTACCAACTTTTTTCAATCCCTCTTTCTCTTTTACCCCATATATTGACTGCGAAATTCTATCAAATTTATCTCATCAACGACGTGAATCCATATTCCTGTAATTATATCCTCGTATGGTAATAATCCATGAGATATTCCATGTATGATTTGAAGCTAATCAAATCAGTCCCTCGAACCTCGTAATATCTCTTGAAAATTTCAACGCTTTGGTTACACATTCATATACCACATTTTTCAATAAATTTCGTTTATTCCCGAATGAAATTCTTTGAATTCTAACGAGTATTGAATATTCAACAATCAACGTATCGTATTCGTAACATTTACGTGGCTTCCACCCATATAATTGATAATTAACATCGTAAATAAAAGTAATATCAATTTCGTTGTAATTGGTATTGAATACAGTTCCCAGAAATCATTTCCGACCCATTCATATTTCCAAAGTATTTATATTTGAATACAGTTATCAATATCAACTAGATCACCTGTCAAAATTTCAGGTCCTTAGAATACTTTGTTTGAGAGAAATTAATGAAAACAGATTTTCCAATTTAACACGGTTCCTTACGCGTTTCTGTGGTTTTCCCATTAGTAAACATGAAATTCGCAAGCATTGACAAACAGTTTCGTACGAAATTTTTATAAATGCTTAAAAAATATCTAAAAAATCTTTTTACCACTTCACAAAATCCATTCGATACTTATGAGGTTCGGAATAAATTAATTTGTCTCGAAGAAGGAGGTTAAACTTTGGAGGTTAAACACACTAAACATACTGAGCCGACTACGCTAGTCGTGACAGTTTTGGGTATTGACTTGCTCGGTACCAGATGAACTCCCTTAAATTCGTCTAGAGGGATGAAAAAATATTTCTGGAATTCACGACTACTGACGACGACTCTGGTACGTTTCGAGATATCGAATTTCATGGGTTTTTTCTCATAATTTTTTTTTTTAATTTTTTTTTCATTATTGCCTTCTGTAATGTGAATGTAGCGGAACGTTAAATTCTCGACAAAAGAAAGGGAAGGAGGGAGGAGAAAGGTTGGGGTTAAAATCGATGAATCGACGGTAAACCGTTGCCGGAAGTTTGTTCACCTTTTTCTTTCTCCGCACTCTATAGTAGAAAAAATGTGCGTGAATCGAGAAAAAAAAGAAGATATTTCTGAAGCTTTTTGGGCGATGAAGCGGTTATTTATAAATTGGTAATTATTGTCGATTCCAATGATTCTCGATCGAATCGAGACTCGACTAAACTTTCGATATCGATGACAGTTCTGTCATTATCATTATGAAGTGTCAAATGAATAAGAAAAATTTGTGAATTCGTGAAAAATGGAATTCGATCGAATGAAAAATGTTTCGTTTTCCCTTAAACGCTAATTCCGAATGTTGATTCATGACAAATGTGAATATTGACTTACATATCACGACGAGATGCGCATTCGCTCGGATTGCTTTGATTCGGAGCAGTGGTCCAACCTGACACTGATATTCACCGTCGTCGGTCAGGGACGCGTTCGATATCGTGAGATTGTAAACACCTGTGTTCTGATCACCGACCAATCGGAGTCTTTGGTGACCCGCTATCGTGCCGTCTGTAATAAAATCCAAAAAAAAAAAGAAAAAAAACAAATCGATGATTTTTCGTCGAATGAAAAATGGTTGAAAACGAAAAAAAAATGGTCAGCAAAAGCAGTTTTTTTTTAGCCACGTCGAAAAGTTACCAGGAGAGTTCGAGGATCGAATTGTTGGAAATGGTATGAAAAAAACGATTCCGAATCGATCGATTGAAGCGAATTTCCATGCCTCGCAGGAGACATACGCGGGGCTAGAGCAGCGTTTATCATACGCGTAAACGAAGCTCGTTCGAGTTAATTAACAATTTATTTATCCGAGATAGTTGGAGCAATGAATTGAACGATGAAACTTATTATCGCTCATCCGAGCATCGACCCCCGATCTTCTTATAAACTTTACAAAGGCAATTAAGGCGCTTAATGATGTATGGATTAAAGCGATTACCTTGAAACTCATTTACCGAGCGTTTGTTCAAAGGGTTTTGTAAGCCATAAAATTGAAGCTTGTAGAAATTGATATTGTATTCTGAACAATTCCGAAGTTGTAAAACAACGTTAAAAGCTATTTTTTATTCTCGATTCAAACGTCACGTTGACATATTTTCCGGGAAATATTCGATCGGACATTCTCCCCAGCTGATAATACAATTTTCCATCAAATTCTTCGACTCTATTCGGATAAAAATTATTTTCGAACGCACTCGACTACTATTTATCGAAGTGAAATGTATACGCGTGGAAAGAAAAGTCATTCTAGGCGTGGAATGATGAATTAAAAAAAACTGGAAGTGTCATTTTATGTGTACGTTGAAATAAAGGAATCGCGCACGAATGATTTTGAAAATATTCCGACCATGCCATTCTCCTGAATGCACAACAATTTTTTTTTTTTTCCATAAACAATGCAACTCTCTCCTTTTTTTCTATTTTTTGCTCCTCAAATAATCGTCGATGCCCATGAAAATATTCTCGAATGCTCAACGAGTGTTGCCAAGAGTAAAAAAACGCTCGTTCGCGAAGGAACGTAAAATCTCAAAGACTCACCGTTTTGAACGACGTAAGCGAAACCGTCCTTGACCCATTGGACTATTCCAGCACGATTGCCAACTACGCAGGGAATCATGACGTCATCGCCTTCTTGAACCGAACTGTTTACAGGCCTTACTTTGAAGTACTGCATCGTCTCTCCTGGAAGAAAAAGCACGTAATACGATCAGTTTAGTCTCTCGAAACGTCAAGGGACTCGGGGGGGACTCAAGGGCTTTAAAACTGACCATGCAATTGAGCTGAAAAGCTCAATCGTAGAATCTTTATTTATCGACGCATATATATTTTCATGGAAAGTCTGATCGGTGGGTTCGTATGGATTCTTAAAAAATAGTAAGAGAAAATTTATTTATGAGATAGTCGAGGGTCTAGGAAGTGTTTTTTCCAGGGTTTTTGACTCCTCGGTAGATTTTTTTTTTTTTCTGGCGAGGGTAACGTCGATGATAATTTCAAACGACGTTTGATCTTCGGGCTTAGTCGGAAGTAATACATTCACCGAGGCAATTCGAATGGCTCGTAATCTTTTTTTATTATGCACGTTTTATGTCAGAGGACAAGATGAGTGTGGAGGGAAGAGAGAGAGAGAAAAAAAAAGTAAAAAGTGGTGATAATGCCGAGTAAATTCGGGGCTGGAAATGGCCTTGTATGAATATATAACTTGACAGGGTTATGAGGATCGTGAGGATCGAAACGGGCCTCCTTGAGATTGGATAGAGCAGGAGGAGCAGAGCAGCACGTAAAGCCGTGTAGGGTGTATCAAAGACAACGCGATAGGGGTTGGAATACCGTTTCGTCTACTATATATATGTGGCTTGTATCGAAGCAAGCCTCTCCGCTCTATCAGTTTGTGTACGAGGGGGGTGCCTGCTTATATCGGTGTTGCTTCAATCGCTTTCGACTCGATTATAAAATTCTGATTTTCTTACTGGCAAACGAGTTTATGTACGAGAAAATGAGAAAATTTTCTTCTAACGCGAAAGCATTACTGCGAAATTTTTTCTTTGCTTCGATCTCGATGATCCTGTAACCGTTGAATTTGAATATGTTAAGAAAAAATTTTTTCGAGCATTTCGAAACATTTTTTGTGTTCGATATTTTGAGAAATAAAGTATCAAAATGGAAAAACTTATTCGTTAATCAAGTGCCAAAAACGTTTGTGCTTGAGTGAATAAAAAAAAAAAAAACTAAAAATAACTGGGAATTGGAATAATAATTTAAATAACGAAATTGTAGTCAAGCTGAACATAAATTCGGTATTTGATTTGCAAATGTTGAATTAATTGTGTTAATTCAGCAAGATTTATTGCTTTCACTCCTCGAATTTCAATTACATCGTTCGTTCTATGTTATTGGAATAAGAAAAAAAAAAAATGCGTGGGACCTTTAATTCTGTTGAAAGAGATTGGCAAATACGAAATTTCATTTAATTCCCGTTGATAAAACACGAGTCCGTATTTCCTATTCGTACTCTCATTTTCGTACGTGAATACATATTTACATATATATATATATATCGAGGATGAGAATTTATCCGACATTATTCATCTTATAACCATCTCTTGTTCTTTCACCAGTGTCTATAGCCTGGGTAAACTTCTCGGGTGTGTTGTACTTTTGAAAGCCTCATTTTCGCAGTACACGTTATTCTCGAGCCACTTGAAAATTTCTCTATTGTGTTTAATACACTTTATATATAGCGGGTGATTCGAAGAATGGAGCTTTTGTACCGGCGTCAATGCTGCGTCTTAAGTACGTTTTATACACCCTCTTCGTAAGCCCTTTTCATCGATGATACAGAGCTTTAAGAGAGAAACGTAATCATTTCTTATTTCTTTCGACATCCTGCAAATTGATTTCTATTGCTTTCGAGGCTCGTAGAGCTTGTAATTGTCAGAGGTAATACGATGAAATTTTTACCGGCGAAATGCCTTCGTTGTTGAATAGAATCGGGAGCATATTTCAAATGATCCAATTCGCCGAATAAAATTTTTCTTTTCACTCGTGATTTCGATAAAATGGAAATTTCGGGGTTTTTTGAACTTTATATACAGACGCTTCGAATTCAATTGGAAGTTTTTTCTCTCGGGTAAGTCTCAAATTGACAGAGTGCTTCGATCAGGAAAAATATCCCTTTTAGGACAAAATGGTTTTTCGATAATCCGTTGAAGATAGAAAATCGTTGTAGAAACGAGCAATTTCGTTCGAGTATTTACGTCGAGGCTGCTGGGATCGCGTTGACATTTCATCATCGCATCAATCCCAGCCATTCCGATAAATAGTTCGGAGCTTGTTGTCTAACCGCGATAAACCATTTAAACGTGACGGACATCCCCAGGCGAAACACGAGATTCGAGGATCGTTGCGAGCAGTTTGGAAAATCTCATTCAGTATGAAATTGTATAATCTCAAAGAAAAGAGAGAGAGAGAGAGAGAGAGAGAGAGAGAGATCAATAACCATAAGATGGGAAAAGCGATTGAGAAGGGGAAAGAGAGGAGAAAGAAAAATTCTACAGTTCGAAGTTTCTCCATTTCCTGGTGAATTGGCGCGCGTAATTTGACGCGCACACGCACCGAACACATTGGCAAATCAGCCACATTCAGGCTAAAGCGAAGCTCCGAGGTTGCCTGTGTGCAAATTTCCTCTCGTTGCATCTCGTCTCTGTCAAATTTTACTCGCTGACGCGCGTGCAATCCTTTTCCCTCTTGTCCAATCCACGATAAAAAAAAAAAAATAAAAAAAAAAGTCAAAAAGAGGGAAAAGCGTTCTGTCGCTGCATGCTTCAGCCTCTGCGCGAGCTTTCACTTATTTTCACAAAAGGGATGCTGCTCTCGAGACTAGCGTTTGTACTAAATTTCGAATAAAAAAAAAAAAGAGAGAAAAATCCTGCTGAAATCTTGATGAGGAGCTCGTGGACAATGGCGATAGAGAATTAGAGGAAATCATGTCATTTTTTGACCGGTTCATTTTCAGCTATTAAAGGGCTTTCGATAAAAAAAAAACGAGAAAAATCGAGGAAAGGTTTGAAGCAAAATTTTCCAAAGTTCGGATGATTTTTCCGGGATAATATTTTCAAGAAATTCTCGCTGTTCCTCGATCCGGTAAATTAATGACTCCGGTTAAACTCGTAAAATATATATTCCAAGTAAACGAACGAAAATTTAATGTTGCCGAAGAAAGCATCGGCGTCAGTTAAATTGCTTGGTTTTTGTTCGACAGAATGGAAAAGGGACAAGTTACGGGCGCGCGCGTCAAGTTGGCCGGAAATTTACTCGCAGACGAACTGCGGTAGATTCTTGTGAGAAAGAAAGAGGGAGGGAGAGAGAAAAGTCCTTTAAAGTTTGTAAAATGTTTTTCTTAGCGAACCGCCAGTCAGGCCGTGAACAAGAAAATACGAGAATGCCAGGAACGAGGCAAAAAACAAAGCCAAAGAAAGAGAGTGAGTGAGAGAGAAACAAATAATGGTTATCACAGTGAGGATGCACAAACTTAGATGTTCGTATCTACTTTTATTACAGTACAATGTTTCGCTTCAGGAGAATTGAATTTCTGGCACACGATGCAACCGACAATTCTATACAACTCGTGAATTTACGAATAAAACACATTCCACGATTTATATCATATATTTACATAATATCGCGGACATTACGAAATTCCTATTTTGGCAGCCTTATAAAGATTGCGAAGAAGCGATATTTGTAAAAGAAAACCAGTTGTAGTTGTTGCCATTTGTAAATTCTTCGAACGGACAATTACCGCTCAAATTCAATGAGCCGGAATACGAGTTCTCAATACAGGATCTTAAAAGAACAATCAAACTATCCGTAACGTTGTTCTCGAATGACAAGATCAACGGATTGAAATCGTGAAAATGATAATATTATTCGAGGCAACTGTGCTCCGTGATTCTCGATGTCTTCTGGATCATTTTTAATATCTCCTTTCGACGAAACGCGTCATGAATCAATCGAAGCAGCGATGAAAAGACGAATGCGATTATGACAGAGTTGTTACCGGAAAGAAAAAAATCTCGGGAAGATTGAAAAGAGAAGGAAATCGTTAAAATTTATCGCTCGGACGAAACGAGGACATTCGCGATGTTCCAATATCTTCGACTGCATTATTACCGCATCCAAAATCTGTTCAGCGGACTTAAATTTTTTTCCTTATTCTCTGACTTTCTCATTTTCTCGATCGATCCGAATTCTCTAGTCTCAGTATTCTGCGCGTAAAAAAACGGTGAAATATTCGGGATAAGTATTTGGCACACGCGTTAAGGACTCGAGAAAACCGCGACTCATTGTCAATGTCAGAGGAGTAAAATTCCTTTGGTGCGCGAACGTGTTGCTATATCATACTGACAAAAGGCACAATTTCGCGTGGCCTCTCCGGCGCCGAGCCCCTTTACAGCTTGAGCCGAAGACGCGAGGGCGTTGTCGAAAAGTGCACAAAGAGAGAATTCTGAGAGAAGGAAAAAAAAATGAAGTGAACAGGATGAAAAAGGTGCGAGGCAGAATGGTTGATGTACATTGCCTGAAGGTGTCGGTGGACTAAAGAAAAAGCAAAAAGTGCACGAACCATCTCAGTTTCTCTTTTTCTTTAGTGTATATAAAATATATATTTTATTATATATCAGGCTCCTTCTCTTTCTCTCTGGATGTTGATTTCAGAAATTCATTTTCCTGTTCAGATAAATAAGAAAGAAAAACGTGAAACGAAACTAAATCGAGATGAGTTCGAGCTGTCCGTTTCGCTGTATCTGTACATCGATCCATTTATGAAATATCTGATAAACTTTGTGGCAATCGACACCTTTTTCTTTTATTCCTCGCTTCTCTCCCTTCTGCCTGAATCTTTTATCATTTTTCCACGTGTCTTTACAAGTACTTTTCATGTTTTTGCTCTCTCTCTCTCTCTCTCTCTCTCTAAATAATCTATAAAATAGATTAATATATAAAAATCTATAAAAAAAGCCCCTTCGATCACAATTTTCAAAAAGAATCTGCACAACTACTTGTTTACCTTTGAAGAGAGAGAAAACTTTTTGTATCCTGATGATTTTACCATAGAGATTTAAAACTTTTTGTTATCACATCGAATTTTACCATTGTATATGCTCGAAAAAACCTTTTCTATATTATTGTCTAATTTTCTTGTTAATTTTATAAGTTGCCCCGTGGATAAGATTCCAGGGCATAATAAATCATGCAATCAATCAATCTCTCTCTCTCTTTAGTGATGTTATGTGGACGAATAAGACTCGTTTATTAAGAGATTCGAGCAAATCGAAACGATGAATCGTCGTTCGAACGATGACCGAGAGAATTCGCTGAAATTAATTTAATATCCAGATCAAAAGATGCAGATGAGTCCGGAGTGAATTTTTCTGATGATTTAGCGAGAGAAGCCCCTGTGCCAGTTAAGTTTCAACAATTATAACAATGAAGTAACTTTCTCAATAGTTGTACTCTCGTTCTTAAAATCTTCAACTGTTCGGTCAAGAAAATAATAATTTATTTCAGAGTTTCATGAAAAGGCAATAGACCCGAACCGGAGCCGACGAATATTCGTTGATATTCGGAGCTCCGAATGTGAAAGAGGCTATTGAGGACGAATGAATTTTTTATTAAAAAAAAAAAACGAAAGTAGCGCTTAAAACTTTGGATAAATTTTAATGAGGTCATCGCGAAATATCACGAAGAATAACTATATTTCTTCGTTGCAATCTTCCTACTACTTTCGGTACAAGCTCGAGTCACTGTATGCGTGAGTCTGTTTCCGTGTGCATATTCATGGATATATATATATGACGATGCCCTTCATCATCTAATGAAGCCGGAAAAAATGCTTTCGTCTTTCTACTTCTCTGTCTACTTTAAATATTTACAGAAGGTGAGGAGTGCTCGCGAGTATATAGCATGGGAAAAGCATTACACCCCATGAGGAGCCGCAGTCGCGGCCGCATATTCCGCAGTTAGCATTTTCACCCAATTTTTTTTCGCGCAACATACGGGAGGTTTATGGAGCGTGGGAACGAGACGTTCAAAAAGGTAATCTCTTGCTACAAAGCTTGGGATTTGTCGAATAAATAAGTAGGAAACGGTGGGAGAAAATTGGGGGAGGAAAGTATGAAAAAAATAAAATAAAAAATAAATGGGAGTAAATCTTTTGTCGAGAAGATACTCCGGTTAAAGACGAAATCCCGAAGCAGGATTCGAACACGGAAAAGCTTACTGGAACAGAAAAAAAAAAAGAGAAAAAAATCTTCTTCACTCGGAACACCTTACGTTAGACAGCAATTTTATTTCGCATAAGTTCCCATTCCTTTTTCACGATTATACCCTATCTTTTTATTTACGAGTACATTTTTCGGATTATATGGACCGGACAGTTTCACCAAAAGATTCGGAGCGAGTATGGCGAAAAAAGGTTGCGTCAAAGGTCTGAAGATGACGAGTACCAAGTCCTCAAACGAGGAAGCACACTTATGCAATTTCGTATATATATATTCCCTACCTCGAGCCTCGCCGATACAGAGTGTCCCGAAAGTTGGCTCTCAGATTTGAGGATGAACGGATCATCCGATTCTGAGGAGCTTTATTCAAAATTTTTATTTTCGACTCGGTGGAGCTCGGAAGAAAATTCACGAAGATTTCAGCTCCAGATAAATCTCTGTTTCGACAGCAGCTGGAAGCAGGTGACTTTTAGGACAGCCGGTACATGCGAAAGGTAAAAAGCACGCACTCACACTCGTTCGTGCAGCACAGCATGATATATAATACACCGAAAGAGTACGAAAGCTTTTCAAGGGCCCTGAGTGAACAGATATTCCAGGTACCCTTATAGAAATAGGATAAAGGGAAGTCATGCGAGGTCAGAGGTCGAGTTGGAGGACGATAGTCCGTTCATCCTCTTCCTATATCCGGCGGTCCAGCAAGCAGCAGCAGCAGCAGCATTCAACTTTCATTTCCCTCGTTTTTATTCTGAAATTTTGGTCGGAGATATCTTTAGCATGGTTGAATGCAGAGAGACAGGAATGCGGATGAAAGCGTTTGAAGGAGAGCGCTCGCGGTGGCAGGAGAATCTGACCAGGACTATATTCGTTTATTTATATCTTATATTTTATATATTTTTTTTTCTCCCTTTTCCCGTCACTGGTACACGCCAGAATGTGAGTTTTTTTTTTTTCGGACTTATATCGTTCCAACGAGTTTCCTACCGACACGGCTTTTTGCCCTCATTCATCGGGGTTAGGAGGCTTCACTTATGATTCAACCAAAAATTTTCCTCCCATTACTCCGGGATTTTGGACCTCAGGCTTTCTCGGTCTATTTACGAGGCTAAAGTGCATGCTCCTCGCCCGACTCAAGAGCCTTGGAATCAGAGCTTTTACGTACGAATCTATTTATCATTGGCTTTGTAGGAGGGGGATTTAACATGTTCTAAAAGCGGAGATATTAGATGGGAAAATTTTTTTTTATTTTTTTTTTGAATGACGCCTCTATTCACCAGAATTCATTCTTCAGCCTCTATCCAAGCAGAAATTCTACCCGGTTCGTGTACGTCGGTTTGATATCAGATTTGATACTAAAATAAAAAAAGCAACTCAGGAATAAGCTCTGCCATCTCTATTCGAAGGAACATGAGTCCAATGAAATGATGGATGATGTCCAAAGAATGTCCAGTAATCAGTCGACGATCATTATTTTTGCAAATTATACATCAGGATAACACGTTTCCCTAAATTTGTCGCCCATTGTATTAGTCACTAATAGAAAGTCTGAAGACAGGGAAACGGGATTGAGGGTTGAAGGCGGTGGGTGCGTAACCGGTGGCATGACTTTCAGGAGGCCACGTTCTCGTAGCTGCCTCGGCAATTAGTGTGTATTCCAAGTGGCAGAGGTCATTAGATTCTTGGCAGTGCTTTCCTGCGTCACTCTTTCTCTCACGTAGGTCCTGCTCCCTCGCGAGAGGTATCCGAGATTTTAGGGTAAAGACGCCTACGTAGGAGGAAAAGAGGCGGGTAACACGTACCTGCTCACCGAGGTAACTGCCTTCGAGTTTGAATAGTGCTATATGAAAGCTTGAGCGAAGCCTAAGTCTTGGTGCTTTTGCTTAGAGACCTCTGGTAGTCGAAGTCAACCTCTCTGTACGAGGTGACGCAAGGAGCCTCCAAACATTCTCACAGAACTGTCTCTCTCTCTCTCTCTCTCTTCGTCTTTATCACGCTTCGGCTCTCTCAGCCTTGTTCCTCTTGCTCGTGCACCGATTCGCCAAAGTTTAGGGTCATAATACTCATTGTGCCGGAGCGGTCGTTAGCGAGTAAGTTTACCATAGCCCTCCCTCCCGTGCCTCTTCCTCGACATCTCCGTTACGACGACTACTGGAAATACCTCGAAGCTTTCACTACCGCGCCACGGATCTGCTTCTACCAACGATGCAGTTGGAAATTTCCATGTCTTGTCGCACCGGGCCCGAGGCTTTCCCAGAAGCTGTGAGGAAGAGCCAAATAGAAATGGTGGAATAGGCGAGGAGGAAGAACGAAGAAGAAGAACAAGAAGAAGAAGAAGCAGGAGGTTCAATGTTAGAGAAAGAGGAACCTGCGAAGATCGTTTTGAATGGAATCTGCTGAGAGATGCAAGACTTCGAGGACAATACATGCCAACGATTGTTCCTTCGTACCTGCTAATTTCCGGCGTTTTGCCAACTATAATAATCTCATTATCCAGAGGTCAGGCTCAAATTCTCTGAACCGTTATATATCCGGTTTATTTTTTCTTTACCCGCGGATACTTCGATGTTTCGTAATTCATCGAAAATTCGTGCGATTCGAACGTTTTCTCGCTCTGAACTTCAGCGAATACGATCTTACACGGTCGCTTCCAACTTGTGCACGTAAGCAAAGAAGCCTATTTTATTTTATTCTTTTTTTTACACTACGAAGAAAATATGCTGGCAATTGCACCACGTGTGTTATGCAGGATGATATACACGCGAGATTTCAGGCCCGCTGGGCAGGTAAGTAGCATGAAAAGAGTTGCTCCTACTTTGAAACTTGTTCCTTCTCCGCATATGCGCGCCACCGTTCCGTAACACGTATATATCTGTACAGCGACTGTCTACAATATATACGGGAGTTTATGTGTAACGAGAAGTAAAAAGGGGCGAATCGTAATACACAGGCTGAAGAGACGTCGGTTCTCGTCACGCTCTTTTGGCTTTAATAATATCTGATGCGTCGCACCAGGGCTAATCTTTCGGCACAAATGTAAACAAAGTGCTGTCATGTTTGAAAAAACGAGGAGTGCGCGATGGCTTTTCAGTGACTCGTCGAGAAAAATGTGTGTTCCGTGACGATTTAATTACGAATCATGAAAACGAGCAGGCTTCGAGTGGCTTTTTTTTTGTCTTGGCAAAAAATGGCAAAGGTCCGATCGATCCGGAAATTTTCATTGTTTCTCGTTGAATTTTTAATTTCTTCGTGATTCACTCCGACGATTAATCGAATCCGGCGTTTTTTCACGAGCACAGAGATTTTCTGTTGAGAGGAAAATGCCTGGAGTTGATCATCAAACAAGCCCGTAAATTGTTTCTCACTCGAGTGAAAGCAGAGTCTACACAAAAGCGTCGATTTTGCAAAAAAAAATGTTATGGAACACTTGCTTATACCTTTTCTTCGCACATTTCTCTCTCCCTCTCTCTCTGCATTTGTAAAGGGCATACGAGCATATAAGGTCGATGCCAAAATCTTCTATAGTCAGCAACAAAATGAAATAAAGAAAAAAAAAACAATTTTGCCTCGTTTGCAATATGCCTTGCCCGAAGACATTTTTCTACGGTCAGCTTTCGCGTTATTAGAAAAGTACAAAATTATTTTCTTCTTCACGAGATACCGTATGGCTCTCCGAGTCTGGCCGATTCATAACTCTCCTTCTGTCTCCTTTGCTTCTCTCTCTTTCTCTATCTCTCTGCTCCGAGGAATGAAAGAATGAAAAATGAAAAAAAATGTGACGATAAAGTTCAGACGAATGTAACTTTGTCTCAAACTAAAAGTATCACTTCGATTTACACCGTAGACACAGAGGTTTCGCCCAAAGCTACGTATGCTCTGCTCATAACAAAATACGTGTTATATATCATCCAGCACGATTCCAACGAATGGTCTGTACATAAATCATCAAAAGAAGAAAAAAAAGTAACAAAACGTATATAAAAATACGATATTGTATGTAATCTGAGACCAACTGGACACGTAAGAAATGAAAGTCTTTTGTCACATCGTGTTCTCTCTCTCACTGCAGTATAACAGGTCGAATAAGCTCCAGGATCGGGTCGTAAATACGTTAACGACATTAGACCAAGTATATCAAAATCCTCGGGGGATAGAGAGACACAGACATTATCGGAGCTGAATAACAGCAGCGCGGATGCTGTCAATTACCCTCGTATTGTGAGGTACCGGAGTAATGACGAGGGAGCGGAGCCTTGAAGTTTGCGCAGTGCGAGCACGTATATATAAACGTTCGAGAGAAGTTTGCAACCCTTTCTATTGAAGATATATATACATATATACATATCTCTGATCAAGAAACTCTGAAGCAGTCTTCACAGTGTATACGAGCGTGAAAGATTCTTGCAGGCAATTCGTCTAGAAGCGCTGCTCTGCTCTGCCGCCACGGTAACATCGGAAGAAACTTCTTGCGAGCAGAGCATAAGGGTTAAAGGTGAAGTTCGCTCTCACTGTAATTTATGTGCGAAACCGCAATCCCGATAATCGCGTCCGCGACTATGTATTATGTATGAATGCACGAGATGTATCGTTCTCTATACATATGTTTGTATGTTTTTCTCTGTATGTATATTCGTGTGTATAGAAATGCGGTAGAATACGATTGTGTGCATACCGGGAGAAACGCCACACGATATTCTCCTCTCCACCTGATGATTCATCGCTTTTAATAGCTGGCGAGAATATTCCGCTACTGTTCATAGTTGATGGGGGGGAGGTTTTAATATTGGGACTTGGACGAGGCAAGAACGTGCTCTGCGACTGTTTAATTAGAGTGAAATTGCGGTGTCGACATTGTATTTGAGCATTTTCGAGTACTTTCTTCTCGTATTTCGTTATTTTTTTCGTATATAAATTTTACGCGATAAATATATGTCAGGAAATAATCGTTTGTAAATACGTTTTAGGGGGGGTGTGGCTAAAATAGTCAATATCGGATAATGCGATAATGAAAAATGTTATTCATATTTAATACAGTCGCGATTATTCATGAGCTTTATTCGCGTATACATATATATTTATATTTGTGGTTAAGGGAGTATTTGAAAAAGTTTTCACTCCCTCGATAGTTTAATATTGGATATTACTGAGTGTTTAATTGGAAAAAAAAAAACCACATTTACGATGCTTCTCGATGTGACGAGTCAGAGTTGAAAAAGTTTCAATGCTTTTTGCTCCTTTTTTTTTCATTTTTTGCCTTTTTTTGTGAGGCGAATACGAAAAATTCGTTAACGAACATTTTATCGGGTCGGGAACAGGGCGTTTGGCCTGTGGGTCATCTTCTTTTTGTGCTTTTTCTCTTGTGCACGAGACGCGACAATTCTCCGAGTTTACCGATCGACGAACAGAAAGGAGAGAGAGAAAGAGAGAGAGAGAGAGGGAGAGAAAGAGGGTAATAGGAAGAGAGGTACAAAGAGTAAAAGAGAGCAAGGAGTAATGGAAAAGTGGAAGCGTCGAAGACCAGGAAAACTTGGCCGATTGCAAATGAAACCGGCCAGAGAAAGGGAGAGAGAGAGAGAGAGAGAGTCGAGGACGGCTGTGGCGCATTGGAAAAAAGAAAAGTAGCGAAGAAAAGGGAGTGTAAGAGGAGAAAGAGAAAGAGAGAGAGAGAGAGAGAAAAGGAAAGAAAGAAAGAGGAAAAAAAGTGCGGCGCACAGCTCGACGCTGTCGGTGGCAAGCACTTCGGGCAAAAGGCGTGATTAACCCCGGGCTTGGTTCGCGAGAGAACCACGAATTCTCTTCTCGCTTAGACTCCGTTTCTCCTCGTGATGGTACTGGTTGAGTTTTGCAGGGGATGGTGGTAGCGCTGCTTTCTTCCCTTCTATCTCGTTTTCCCTCTTTTACTCCTCGTGCCAGCAGCAAAACTCGACTTTCCCTCGGAAAACCTCGAGAACGGGCAAATACTATCCACACCACAGTGAAAGAACGGTGGAGAGAGAAAAATAAAGAGAAAGAGAAAGAGAGAGAGAGAGAGAGGGGGGGGGGAGGCAAGGAGGCAAAATAAAAGAAAAAACCTGCGTTCTTCTTTCTTCTTCATTTACCTTTGTTCTTTGCTATCTTTGTCGCACATTTAGTAAAGACGATGGAATATCTATATATAACAGAATAGCCTACTAGAGAGAGAGAGAGCTTGAGGGCAGTCTAGCTTTCGGAAACTTTATACGAGCCAGAATGGAGTAATAAAGAATATCCTCCAACGCCACGTTCTCCTTTTCTTTTCTCTCTTTCTCTACATCCCTCTTTCTTTATCTCGTTAAACTCTCCTTCTATTTTTTTTTCCCTCTCTAGAGTACCTACGTTTTTTTCACTTTTTCTTCTTCTTCTTTCCCGTCAACGTGCGTCGTGCATTATCGCGCGAAATTAAAAGTTGCCAACGACGCTAACTCGCGAGTGCGCAAAAGAGCGCCCTCTCTCGCGTGCCATAGAAAGTATAAAGACGTTTTACAATATAAAAGGCTCGTAAGACTAAAAAGCCTTTTTTCTCTCGCTCCCTCCCTCTCTCTCTCTTTCTCTCTTTCTCTCTATCCACATACACGCATACATATCCCTCGGTGGCTCATCAGGCTTATGCACACATGCGAACTAAACCGATAATGATCGAAGGCACCTAGAATATCGAAAGTGCTCGACGTTTGATCCAAGAGCCATTATAAACACCGATGATTTTCAATTCTCAATCCTGTTCATCCTCGATCGAGTTTCAATCGCATCACTCAAATTAGTACAATATTCAACGAGTTCATTATTCAGCCGCAGCAAAACGCTCGAGAAAATCCTTGTATCATGAATTCGAATTTGATGAAACGATCGAGCTTATAGTTATCATTTGGAATAACATCGAGCCAGTGCTTTTCGGAGTGCTGATTCCATGGAGCTTTTTTTATTTTTTTATTTTTTTATAATCGCTCTAGGAATATTGATAATAATAATTTGGGTTCCAGAGAGAGAGAGAGAGAGAGAATAGTTTTCGCGATGCAAATCGCTTTTCCCGTGTACATATCAGCCACCATACATAATACCAAAATGCAGCATGTTTATAGTATACACACACACAAAACGGAACGAGATACGTTGCAAGCGTTAGCAAGAATTATAAACTAGGAGATTCGAGAGTATGCTGACTGTGCTCTCGCGTCCGCTCACCGCGTTTCGCTATTGTCAATTGGATTAAACGACACTGCCCGGCGCTTCCTCTATCTCTACTTTACACCTATATATAGTATATACGTCCATCCTATGTACATATAATTATATATAAATTTAGTTTATCCAGCAATACGCAACGATAATTACCAAACAGTCGTTCCGGTAACGCGCGCGTTAATATTCCGATGATCGAGCACGCCGCGCGCGCGTTTCGTTTTGTTCCATTTATTTGGTGGAGAACGTTGCAGATAATATTCCATGCATCCACCAAGATAAATGGGCATTATTATCGTAACGCGTAATAAGTGCGTGTAATACACACCTCTCATCGGTGATAAAACATGCGTCTCTCCCGCTAAGCAGATTTCGTTGCAACGAAATGTGTAAACGAGCGGATGCTTCGATCACAGAATTCCTGATGATCGACAAGAGCTGTATCGATTCGATATAAGTTTCGGGAGCGTTGCGACAAAGTGAAATTCTGATTTTAACGGTTTGATGGAAAGCAACATTTGTGGGGGAGCAGGATAAACGAGAAATGTTGAAAAAATAGTCACGAGGAGTGAAAAATCAGAAACCATGGATCTTCCTCGTTTATTAACGAATCGATTGGGCTCTGGAATTCGTAAAGAAATCTTGAGACAAGAGGGATAAAGATGTAAGGATAAAAGAATAAAGTTATCGCGAAAGGTGCGACGAATCGGAAGAGAAAGAGCGAGCTTCTCGATGAAAATTCATCTCCGCGATACACTTTGAGTCAAATAGGTGTCTCGAGCCTTTGCTGTTTTTCTTGGTAGAAAACAGATTGTAATTTTTTTTTTTTTTTTTTTTCACTAAGGAGGCTGATGGAATATTCGAAAGTGTGGGAGAGTATCGTCGTACAAAAGAACGATAATAAAGATTCGAGGAAAATCGTTGTGTATGTATCAAGTATCGATGAAAATAGGCAAAAATCTTCGAGATTTATATGTACGGAGGTCTGAGCTCGGCGGAGGAATAAGGTCTTTGATATTGGAAGCTTCCTACGTACTTATATACGTATATATATATCGATCATAGAATCCGAGGATTCGAGAAAGAAATAAAAACGACTGTGTATCCTCGGTTTAAGAAATATATATGTATTTTTTATCTCTCTCTCTCTCTCTCTCTCTCTCTCTCTCTCTGTCGTCTTAGCATCCCCCAAAGGCACGTTTTACTTTCTGTACAGTGAAGGGGACAATCCTTTCGAGTGTCACAAAGATCTCTCCTTTTTCCAACCGAGCTCGTTTTTTTTCTTCTCCTTTTTTTTTTCTTTCAGCAATAAACGAAAAGGGTGTCGAAGAGAGATCTCGCGAGAGGACTTTTTCGCGGTGGTGTATACGTTTGCACACACTCGTCTGCGAACTTCGGACGCGCCGAGAGAATTCCAAATTGTTCATCTTCGCGCTTGTATATCGTATACAGAACGTAGATATAAAACGATCGAGATACGATTTTTTTTAAGCCTCTTTTTTTTTTATAGCTCCGTTCGCGCGGCGGCTTTCGAGTGAGAAAATAAAACTGGGAGCAATATAACGAAACACCGAGGCTCGAAGTGTGTCGCTGAATTTTTGAGAAGCCAGACACGGACCAACTGTTCATTTTTGTATGCGCGAAGAAGAACAAACAAACAAAAAATATGATTATTGTTTACCGTTTCATTGATGAGCATTTTACGTCTCTTTTTTTTGTCTTATGGAATAAAATTTTTACGAAACTCTAAGCTCTCGAGGTGTCTATTGCGAGACATCTTTGTTTACGAAGCTCTAAAATCTACCATCATTCGTTTTTATACCCGGCAGAGCAGTCCGAGAGTCTCTTTTTATCTCGAAAGTTGCCAAACAAAAAATATCCTGGAATAAGTATAATTATTTTAATTTTCATACTGCTGTTCCTCGTTATACTTTTCGATATCGATCGCCGCATTTCGTAATCATATTTGACGCTGTTGCGTGGTAAAAGAATTGAAAAAGAATGAGCCAATGCGTGAAATTGGAGTGTACTATTATGTGGGATTGCCGGTGCTGGTGTTGTGAGCGAGGAAAGGAGAATGAAGTTGAAATAAAAAATGAAGCGACGAAAAAAAAAGAACAAAAAAAAACGAAGAAGAAGAAGGGAGAAAGAAAATGGCGACCTTCCTGAATAACGCGATGCCTAAGACGCTTCTTCCGTGCTGAGGCTTCTTATGCGAGTTTTAAGAAGGAGGATGACGGCTAAAGGAGAAATGATAGAAAGATAAAGGAGGGCAACGAGTGTTCCGGTGCGTGCCCCGTGTGGGACTCTCCCACGGGAGCGATTCTTATTCTCAAGGGGCCCCCGTTGCTTTCGCCCCCGTCTTATCTGTCGACTCATCTACTTTATATAACAAATGGAGAATAGCCCGAGAGTGGCGATGGGTACCGGGGAAAAGCACCATTTGCACCGGAATATATATAACGCTTCTTCCTTGCGCTCGAACCTTTTGATCCGTCCTCTTGCGCCTTCATTCGGGGAGCCTCTCTTTATTAATGCTTTAAATAACAAACTTTTCTTGTACCCGAGCTGCTGCTGCTGCTGCTGTGTCAACCTCTTCATTTCGAACGACGATATTCCCAAAGAACTTTGAGAAATGTATAAATACATTTATTAGCATAATAAACGAGATTTTTTTTCAGTTTTTACTGCTCGTTCGTAGCATTTAAGCTGTTTTTACTTTGGTTTTTCTCGAACCGTGTGATATTTTTTTTTGTTTTCGAACGATTTAGAAAATGATAGAGACTTAGAAAAATGAAGGGAACAATCGGTATTCGTTTTCCCACCTGCGATAGAGGGTGAAGAATTTTGAATAAAAAAAAGTCTTGAAAGTCAAATATTCTCGATCGATTGATTGAGTTCGTAAAATCGATTGCGATGAAAACGTTACATTTTGTTATTCAAGAATGTTCTTTGTCATTTTTTTTGATAATTGTTCGAATCGTTCTATACCTCTCGAGGTTCCTCCCTGCCGACTCATTTTACGAGCACACGATAGCTCTCTTGGCTTTTGCATGTCGCTTTGCATCGTTCGTTGCTTGCATGTCTCGTGTTTCACAACAGTAAAAAAAAGTGCTTTGCGTGCAATGTACCCGAAAAAAAAAGAAGAAAAAAAAATTGATCTGGACACGAGAGAGGTAGCGAGTGAAAAAAGACACGAAGAGAGAACGAGGGAGAGAGAGAGAGAGAGCCAGAGATGCGACGAATAGTAGACAAAAGGGGACAAAAATGAAGAAAACAACAAAAAAAAAACCACCAACATGGCCTTTACACACCCCTGCCCTCTGATCTCGATGCTTTGTCGGACGGTGCCTGGTGCAGTTGAAAAAAGGAAGATAAAAAAACAAAGACAATGTATTATACGAGAGCCACGAGACTCCCCCGCTTTTCGTCCCGGAAAACTAGGCAAACCTCTCTCTTTTTGGTTTTTTTTCGCCTCCTCGTCCTCGTCGTCCTCGTCGTCGTCGTTTATATTTACCTTTTCATTATCTACATTTTTCAGCACGCCATTAGGAGAGTACAGGACGAGAGCCAAGAGAGATTATAGAGGGAAAGAATAAGAGAGCGAGAGAGGGTTGCTTTTGTTCGATAATAACCAAGAGCAGCATTGGAGTTACCTTAACGTTAGCCAACTCCTTTGGAGAACGCCTACTCCAGTGTTACTTTTCTACCACATTTATTTTCAACCATTAATCGTTCATTTTGCCTTTCAGAAAATAATGAGAGCAATTTGGTTTATAGTCTCGATACTCACGGGGGCTGAAAAAACACTCAGCAGGCGCTTCGCAGCAGCAAGTACGTTAACGTTACTCACCGCAAAAAGAAATTCCTCGAGATAATAATCCGACAACATAGCTCCTCATCGGCTAATTTATCATTATTTATGCATTTCATTATTCAAATCACGTTTACTGGTATGAATTCATGAATACCCATGTTAATCTAGTCATTTTATTTTTATCCCTAAATTTGTCGAGCACCAAATTCAACAATTATCAGTGTTGAAACGAATTATAAACGGTCTCTCTGTTGTTATAACTTCTTATCTTTCATCCCCTCGTTTCACAGTTCTCGCCTATTTGAATTAATGAAATCTTGTGTATAATTCATCGATAATTCCACTCTGATAATGAGTTTTACCGAATTAAAATGCAAATTATTCCCATTATTATTTTTCTTGTTCTAATAACTGAAATTTCTGAATTATTCATATTCTTTTTTTCGATGATATCGACATTCAGGTTCGCTTTGTGAACATTTTCCAGGACTTATGATTTTCGCGTAAACTCAATTTCGATGCTGCTCTTTTATTTACTTTCAAAAGAGACCCTATTTAAAGCGAATCCTCGACTGTTCTTGACAGCTTGTTAACCGTTGCCTCGTTGTACCTTCAAAGCTTTTTGTTATTAATTAACAGTTCGATCCAAACAACACGTATAGAAAGGGTCGCCAAGCCGGATAATAATGTTCGAAAATCATTTTTTCAACGTTATCCTTCATTCGTTTCTTCTTTTCTCAAGGGTTTATGCATTTTCGCAAAGATTTATTAAGTTCTCGAGTCCATTACGAGTTTTCAGTATCTCAGCATAGACCGACACCTATCATCCATCATCGTGGCGATTTTATTTCGAGAAGATTCGCGTTCTATTAGAGTTTGATTCGGAAACGAGCTCGGCTATCTGGCTCGACATTGTTCTCTCCCGGCTAAACGAAATACGATGACAGATACGAGCTTAGCGAGAGCAAGAGAGAGAGACGAAAAAAATTAACAAGTACTGTCGTTTTACTTCGGTGCTCTTACTGCGAGAGAGAAAAAAAAGTAACGAAATAAAATAAAAAAGTGAGAAATGAAAAATGATTTTCAATTTTCTTTCACCCTCGCTGCCCCATTTCCTCCCCCTCTCTCTTCCTTTCGGTCTCTTCTAGCTCGGTCCAGCGATCTCTCGCGCTCTTGCCGCTGCATTGGCCTCGTGCCAGCTTCTGCCGTGCGAAGATTAAACCAACAGACGCCGGGATTTAACCGGCGATGCGCAACGACGGGTCGACGTTGCCCCTCGAGAATTCACCGGGCGTCGCGCGCGTTCCCTCCCAATCCGCAGCAGCCCTCTCAACTCCTTTTTCGGTTTCTCTCATTCTCTCTTTACTCTTCCAGTATATAACGTCAACGAGAGAGCCACTGAAAAAGCAACGAAACTAATCCGTCTCCCCGCATCAATACAGTCTAAATCGGCTTAGACCTGATAACTATTTGAAAATTATATTTTTTTTTCTCGAGTAATTATTCTTAAAAAATGGCCCTTTTCCAGTGACCAAGAAAAACAAGATTATGCTAATTCCCCAGGAGTTCCATATTCCGTTTCGTGAGAATAAAAATCTCGAATAACCATTCAAACGCTTTTCGACCTTCAACGAACATGAAAAAAGAATCATTTTGATGAATTTAAAATCGAAGATCATCGACGGATAGTATTTCAATACTCTGCATATTTTTTTTTCTCTTCGAATTCTCTATCGTTGAAGAATAGTGAGCTGCTGGTGGTGGTGAGATTCTAGTCGATCCAGCCTGTACTACTGCAGTAACATCCCCTTCCTTTCTCTCGTTCATGCGCTTCACTGAGCGCCGAGGGATAGTTTCGCTTCCGCTCTGCGTCCTTCATTTCCTCTTTCTCTATTTCCCTCTTCATTTAATCCCTTCACCTCTCTCTCACCAACTTTCGTTCACTCACAATTTGTTGTTTTCCTCCCCATTGATCTCGACGAGCATTGTGAAAGTTTCTGTTTTTTTTTTTTTCCAATTCACTTTATCTTAAATCCCGATGAAAAAATTGGAGGTTTTAGGCGACCTGCCAATGGTACCGTTAAAAAAAAAAAATCGTCAGGAGTTTCTGAGTCTACGATCTTACTCAGGAGCGTCACAGAAGTCTTCGAAACTTGACGCTTCACTCCCGGAATAATGTTTCTTCAAAGATATACACTTTCATCTGTCATTTTGCATCGGGATCGAAGAAAATACAACAACAACAAAAATCACTATGATTTTGTTACTTTGACTCACAATAATGAGAGTATCGAGAACGATTTCGATATTGCATCAAACGTCAAAAGAGAGACGCGATCATTTGAACGACATTGAAAATTCACAGTTGTATATCGAGTGAATATAGCTGCTGCTGAGACCCTTAACAGTTTTCTATCCGCCCTTTGCTTCAGTCGTTTTTTTTTTCTTCTTCTTTGCTTCCTTGGAGTGCTCTTCTAGTCGTACTCAGCAAGGAAGAGCTGTGTACTCCTGTTTGGCTCGATCTCAGCCTGTATAGGCAACTCTCTTTCAAGTGGAGTATCGTGAGAGAGGATCGAGTAAGCACATTTTGTTTACCTTGTGCAGACGTCGTCTGGAACGACGTGATCGCTGAACTTTATGTATCATTGTGTACACACACGCACTTTCGTGTATATACATATATACACAGGCGTATACAGAGAGAGAGAGAGAGAGAGAGAGGTGAGTTTTTTATTGGCTGAACAGTGCATATTTCATGCGCCACTCTTGGCAGTGTGAGCCAGAAAGCAGAAGGGGAGTCTGACAATGGAAAGCCTACGAGTCGGTACAATAGCAATAAAAATTTGTATCGATTGTTACGTAACAGCAAGTAATTCGTGTGCAAATATAGTCACAGCCGGTGGAGTTCTCTCTGTATCATTCTCTCCCTCATTCTCCTCTCTTGAGTTCTTCACCGCACCACCCCCAATTTCCTGACGTTATGCACACACAGAGGCACACAGACGCTGTATCTAAATTGGAAAGGGATGAGTGAACGTGTATAGAATTGACCTAACCTGGTTAGTCCGTTAGTCCTCGGTGTGAACGAGATCCTGTGCGTGTGCACGTGCGGTTGCACGGGCGACCGAGTCCTTTGAATAATTAGAGCGTTTATATTGTAATTGAAAAGTGAGTGAATTGAGAAAATTTTGAAAATTCGTGAGAGTTTAAGGATCGCAGGATATAAAGACGTCTAATTTCGTTGTCATTTACACTTTGTCGGTTTAATCATTATTTTTATAGGAGAGATGAGATATCTCGTATGAGAAATAACGAGTACATCGGATTCAGGCTCGAGATCGAGCAATTTATCAGGAAAAAATCATTCGAGCAAAACGAGACGAAAGAAACTTTTGATCGAATGTGGAAAATAATTGATGCTTCAAAAATACACATATTTCTTTGATCTATAACGTATCGACATTCGTAGTGCACTGACAAAACGCAAAACGAAAAAAAAAAAAAAAACAACAAATAAAGAAACAAAAAACAGCCACAAAATGGATAAAAGCATTTTTTTTTTTTTTTTTTTTTGGGAGATCATCGATGTGTTACATATTGCCGAGGCTATCTACGTCGCTTGTAATTGTCGGAGAGCATCGGGCATTTTTATCAACGATATCAAGCGAGAGCACGCTTCTCTGTAGCCGCGGTTGCGGTAACTTTTCACGCGTACGTCGGTGGCTCCAGAGATACACACAGGAGAGAGCATAAACGTATATATTTTCTTTTTCGATGAAGCTGTGTGATCGGATACTCGATTATCGTTATACTATACGCTCTCTCCTATCTCCAATGTCCAACGGTTAACAGGATTGATGGATTCGAACGATTTTTACTCCGACCATCGTCACTTCCTGCTCTGCTCTCTCCCGTCAACCCACCGCCGACCATATTTTCTCCCTAAAACCAATAACTACTTGCTAAAAATAACTGTCAGAGGGCGCGCGCAGAACCTATTTTATTACAAAAAAAAAAAAAGTAACGAAACCGTTGCTCGGAAACGAAATGAACGACAAAAAAAAACAGAACAAAATTCTCTGCTACCGGTTCGATGTCACTTTTATTTTTATGATCTTCCGTCATCCACGCTCCAACAGACTTCTCCGGCTTCGTATACACGCGACACATCTTCGAGACACAACAAAAAAAAACTCATTAAAACGAATGTGACTGGTCGTTGCAGCACCTTCGATTGCCTGATAAATATCAAAACTACGATAATTCATCAACAAAGAATCCGGTCGATTTGTTTTTCGTTGATGAAAACGTGAAAAACTTGTGTACATCAAACGGATAAATAAAAGTAATTTTTATCCAGAATTTATGAAAATGACTGAAGCAGTTTGAGAGCTGATCTTTGCTCACTTTTGGCTCTCGTATAAAAGTAATAATACCAAAAGCCAGCTGTTTAATCGGAGTATAAATTATCAGAGCCAAAACCTCGGTGTCATCAAAAACGATCCCCAATAAAAGTTGGGCTCATATCCTACGTGTATACGCCAAGCCGGAGTGAGAAGTTCCTAATTGACCGAGAGTCATTAGATCTTTATTTACCCACATCTCGCACCACCCAGAGCTAACTATAACTTTATTAGTATGTAATTCCCCTTAATGGATGAACTTTACGGCGTTGGTACCTGCTCTCACGCTTTTGTTCTTTTCCAAGAGTTTGTCTCTCCTGCTCGTATATATGTGTATGTATATCGTGGGTGCGTGTTACGTGAAAAACATGATGGAATAATTCACGTTACAATGATGAGGGTTCTTCATCCTTCACGCACTTATAATGAGGGTCTCGAAATATATTTTCGTTTCATGTTGCAATATCATAACAGAACCGCAAGCAGCACACAACTCTGTAAACTCAAACTCCCTCGAAGTATAAAGCTTTTCAGTATTATATTGTCTGTATAAAGCATCGATTTATAATGAGAAACACTATATCAGAGCTTCCTACTGCGTTATCTAACGATGCAAGTTTTCCATAAACTTCGAAAGACCCAATTAAACAGCATTTTTTTAAGGTTTCGATCATTATTCATAAAATTTTATTCCAAACAGAGCAAGAACGAGTGCAAAAAATCATAAACTACGTCGTTGATTGACTCGCGATGGTCTGAACGATCGAGACTTTGTCGGTAATTAAAATTTTCAAGTTAACCCGATCATTTCGAAAGTTTTAATGAATTTTGTTGAATGAATTTGAGAGTTTACAAATTTCGCGATGAATCGCGGCACGAAGCAGTAAAATTCTGACGATCGATGATTTTTTGAGAGCCTCGATACGATTATCGAGTTTTTAAAGGACGATGAATTTGTAAGATTTACAGAAATTCTCGACTCTGCCAATTTATTTTCTCGATCCGTGTATATTTACACGAAAATACGATGATTTTAGATAATTGTGAATTTTCTCGTGTAAATAAATGCACTACGGATTGTATGTAGGCTCAAATATGTTCCCCGATGATTAATATAACAACGAATTTATTTATCCAACGCGAAAGCGCAACGTTTGGTAAAACGTATACGCAGCCGTGCGATTTATCCACGGGCGTTGCTTAAATTTGTCCAATTAATTATACAGTGACGCATATAAGTACCGCGAAACGCTGTTTGCCCATCTGGGTTGTTCGACAACAAATGATTTGTTTTTTTTTTTTGTTTTTTTTTTCTCGTTTTGTTGTTTCAGCGTTTAACCAATACCAAAACAAGCAATATGTTTTCCTCCGCGTTATTCTCATTCGCGAGTATAACGAGAGAGAGTCCGCTGCTCTGTTTCAGCAGATATTTTAAGTGTCGTGTTCTTCCCACTCTAAAATGGCCTTTTAATAGCTCGAATTCATCGGAAACATAAATAATTATGTTTCTGAATTATTTCTCGTATACCGAGGCTTTAAGCACAGGAACAATGTCGTCAACTACACTGAAAATGAAATTTCTCGAAAAATATTTGAGTCAGCAAATCGAGTGTTCGAATAAACAGAAAACTTCGGTTGAGTTGACGAATTTAGTTTTTTTCGCCACGATTCGTAGGTCCAACGAAGATTTTTCGTTGAATCAACAAATTTTTCATCTCAGTGTAATTGTTGCTTCAAGATTTCGCAGTGTGCTGAGTTCGGTGGGATTTTCTCAATTCGGATAGTCGCGAGTCGTAATTTTTCGAGCGTCTCAAACGTCCATCGGTTGAATTAATTTTTAAAACTTCATTTCAACGAACGACGAAGACTGAGAAAATGGTGAAGAGAGAATATAGAAGAATGAGAATCGAGAACGGCAATAACTCGGTGTATAAAATTACATAGAAAAAAAAGTGAGAATCGCGCGAGAGGCACGAAGAATTATGTTTTTGCGATAGTTTTTCAAGCTCGAGCGTATATTCCCCATGCATTTTATATACTATAAATGCAGATGTAAAATTCCCGTGGGATTGTCGATGGCATGTGTATCTAGGGCGTGCGAGGGAGTTATTACGGAGAAGACGAAAGTGTAAGAGTTAAAAAGCCTGTGGTATACGTCATTTTTACGTTGTATATTTGTATCTTTGAAATCGTTATGCCAGAGAATATGATCTTGCACCAGTATTATCAACGCTGAATATAAATATATACATATATATATAAATGGGAGTAAAGAAAATAGATACGGTATCCAACGTGGCAAGGTGTATCCTAATAATCCCACGCTCTCTCGCGCGGTTCTTAGCGCGCGCGCGATCCCTCATTCAACTTATATTCTATATATGCGGTATAGAGCCAAGAGTCTGAAAACTCACGGCTCTTACGCTCACATCCTGCTATTCAACTAAGTTTTTTGCCCTCAAACGCCTGTCTGCCTGGGCAATAGCAGCAGCCCAAAAGAAAGAGACAGGAAGAAAAGAAGGGGGAGGGGGAAGAAAAGTCTCAGGCACCTCTCCGGGCTACCCTTACAACGATTTAATTGCCATGACGGTCAGGGGGGAACAAACTGTACTCGCTCCACGATATATATACCACCCAGGAATAAATCATCGTTCAGAGACTCTCTCGTAAGGGCGTTTGCGCTGTACTTTTACATCGTGAGCTGCTCTCCTTTGCTATTACGTCGCTCAACGACAAATTTCTTGGATTCGAAACAGAGAGTTCGTGCTGTACAAACGTGTGTATATGCATACGCAATTTGATTCATTATATTAGGCCGATGATGATGTGGACTTTGCTGCTAACGCGCTCACCTCCTCCTCCTCCTCCTCCTCTTCGCCTGGTATTCAACGACACGAAGGGCGAAACGGCAGCGTACAATGAAGCCTGATTCCAAGTACACACGGACTCTTCCCTTCTGTATTAATTATTGTAATCATAAAGGCTTTGCTTGCTTCGCTCCCCCCCCCCCCCCCTCGCCTCCTCCTCTGCTGGCGCGTATTTGCCTCTAGCTTTAAACCTGTTTTGCACTTGATTCTACTCGTGCAGCTATAGGAGTCTCGGAACTTCCGATTCCTAACACTCCGACATCTTGATGACGAGTCTCGCGGGTACGTCGAACGTATCAAAAGCTCTCTCACGAGGTACTCACCCATCCTGGGAGAATTTCGACCGAACGTTAAACCGAATTATGAATTCCTGAATTATTTTATTTCTTAGGGAACATGATGCACTCAGCCCAGTCGTCGTACTACGGACACTTTTTTTTTTGTTAACTACGTTTCATCGGATGCGTTTTCATACGCTCAGGGAATTGAGATAGGAGAGTTAATTAATTTATAATTGATCAAAGGCATTAATTTAGATATTTCATCACGTGAGAACATTTTCAGAAACAACAACGACGCGTTTGATTGTAACCTTAGATCGTTCCCGTACTTCGGCGCTCTTCGTATATGACGAGATTAAAAGCGAATTAATTCGTCCAAGAAGAAGTGAGATATTTTAATTTATTCCTCATTTTTCATTTTGACGATTCGAGCACCGAGGTTCATGCAATTCTAATGTTGGAATTTCCTTTTCTGAATTAGATTTTCATCAAATTTGTCTCGATCTCTTCAAGGAATTACCGATCAGATGAACAATAAAAAATTTTTAATTCATTAAATAAATAAATTTCAGAAGCATTGAGAATAAGAATTCAGACATTGAGTATCTGGAAAGATTTTTATTTGATAAAAGAAGGACAATTATCTGAGAAGAACAGTTTTTTATGTTGATGGCCAGCTAAATGATTGCTAAATGAATGTTGATGCGAGGCAAGAGCAGCATCATGCACAGTTATAGATTATTGAATCTCACTGTCGCGCGTATCGTTGCATCAATTTTTTTTGGTTGCTCGTGAATCATCGATATCCGGATGTATCGGAACTTATACGTGGCAAGAGACAGAGAGAGAGAGAGAGAGAGAGAAAAGAGAGCATAAATTGTAGACGAGGTCTGGATTACCACCGAGGGAAAAGCCAGCGAGACACTCTCGTGTTTCTTTCTCTATCCGAGAATCATGCATGATGCATTTTGACGAGAGCTTTTTTCCCTGTCTTTTTCTGTTAAGACGATATTTGCTGGAGGCGAAACCTTTTTACATCGTTGCTGAGTAAAACACGAGGAAATAAATCGAGCCAGAAAGATGTTGGTTCGAACTGTTACCTTATACGAAGCGAGAGCTTTTTTCGTCACGCTGCTATATGTATATATATATCTTTCGGGATCTTTCATTTCAAGCCTTTAATAATTTTGCACGAAAAGACACACTTTCCCATGGGCAAAGGAAGATTCAAAGTGACAATTTTCATACATGTCCATATTTTCGTAACTTTCAAGTCCGTGAAACTCACGAGAAGTACTACGCGGGCGAAGAAACCAAGAGAGAGGATTTCTCATCACGGGCACGAGAGCGTAGTCTTCGCGCGAAAAAGCCCCCCCCCCCTCCGCCCAGGCTCGCGTAAAAATGCTAAAAGGCGAGGCGAAAAAGTCGGAAATTAAATTTAAATTAAACGACTCACGAGTCGTAGACGTTACTCGTGTAAAATTCGAGTTTCTCACCGTCTAATGTTATTTTTTTTATTTTTTTTTTTTTTCCGGTAACAAGTCGTAGCGAGAAACTTTGCCGACAGAACGGAATGTCTGGATGCTGCAAATACCTCGGGACACGAGTGAGCTCGACGCGTACCGCGCGAAAATACACGACAGGAACATCAGCTTGGCTAATTCGTTTCGAAAGTTTTCGCAGTGTGCTGCCGATTTGTGGCAGTAAACTAGGGACTCGAATTTTAACGTTAATTCGGAATTAATTGATTTTTCGGGGCTGAAGGGGTAGGGGGGGATGGTCGATTGAAATAACGCATGATTGATTGATCGAATTTGTTTCATTACTCTGTCAAAATCGATGATGAATTTACTCGAGTATTAAAATCTGTGTTGGATTAAAAAAAAAAATCAAAATGTTACGGTTGAAAAATCGATTGAAATAATAGAGGGTTCAGTTCGGAAATAATTAATAGTAATTGCATGACGTTAAATTGACCTTTCTCCTTCCTATTGGCTCGAGAACCGCACAAGCTGCTGAATACACACACACACAGCACTAATACAAAGTGATTTGAACAGAAACAGAGAGAGTATTTTTTCTCTCGGAGCAGATGTCGAATTCACTCGGTACAAATTCAATGGTACATATCCGCACTTTAAACAACAAGGAAGGATTATTAGCTGGCACCGAAACGAACTAGCCCGGTATAGGAAGACCGTAATCGCAACCCCATCGAAACTACTTACCACCCTCGGCAGTTCCGAGCTCCTCGATCCCAACAATGATAATCAAACATGCTCTCCATTTCTCTCTCTCTCTTGCTCTGCCTCTCGTCGCTTTTCAACGATCACCCTCCTCATTAACGTGACCAACCAGATCCTTCGAACACGGACTTGAAGCGCGAAATTTCTAACGCTGGAAGCTCGTTAAGTTGTTTGACCCAAACTCTGTTTAAATCTCTTGACGAAGATTGAGGCGAGTCAGTGACAAAAGGCAAAACAGCGACTGTTTAATTCCTGCATTTCCAAGGTAGTCCTGGCAGAGATCGATCGCCAACTATTTCTCTTCAATAATACTCATTCAATCTTTCAACAGTTCCAACAATCTCTCAACGACAATTACTATCGCTTCGAGCTTCATTCGACTGAATTCGAATCTCCGGTGCGATCGTGGGTGTCTCAACCCCATGGACTGATGTACAAATATTTGTTAAAAAAAGCAAACAAAACAAAAGAACCCAAGACACAGATGCTCTGCCCTGATCTGATGTTCTTCCGTGGTTCGTGCTGGATCAACAAGTCTTTAGACACCAGATATAGGCACAAAGTTTAGTCGACCACACTTCTAATCCGGCGAAACCTCGCGTCAGATTCCACGTATCCTGCACCTGGTGAAAATGGTACGAGAGGGCAACGAAACCCTGCAAAAGCGAGTTCTAGGTTTTGGTATAGATATATGAGTGAGTTTAGGTAAGAGGCCGGGAGGAAAGAGAATCCGGTTGCCCTCCGGGTCGTCGCCAACCGCATGTGCATTATTCTCAGCTCTCACCCACTTTTCGGAGCCCCCTCTCCCTCTCTCTCTTTTTCTTACTCCTTCGCCCAGAGTCTCCGCATCTCTCTTAATCTTCCAAAGCTTCCGTGCCTCTTTCGATCTCTTTCGTATAGCGAGTCTACGGCAAGAGGCCTTCTCGAGTCACCGTCGTTTCGGATTCTCTCGTATCCATGGCGTAAGGCACCTCACCCCAAAAATGCCCGGAAGTACGGTTGAATATATTCGCTCGCCTCAGGCCTCCGTTCTGGCTTCGATAAAAAGTGCCGGAATATAAGTAGTCGAACAAGGACAATGCTGGGAGCGAGCCGCACGAGAGCAGACACTCTGAATCCTGTGGACATCCGACAGGAAAACCTGAAGTTCCATATATCCGGACGTTGCTTGCATAAAGAGCCATACGTTTCGATAAAATCTTTCATCCAAAAGCGACAGGAGCAGCAGCGTGTCTATATATTTTGAGCGTACATACATCTATGATGCTTGACAAAAAAAAATAAAAAAAATAAAACCAGAAGCGAAAGAATAGTGGAATACATCATGGATTCCGAAAGAGTTTGAGATACGACATCGGCACTTGATCGATCGTGGAAGAGCGTAGGAGAAAGAAAGAAAAAAGTTTTCGAAGAATACCCATCCCGTGCTCGACATTGATCCGCGCAAAGAGAAAAATGCCGGAGAAGACTTCATCAGATCACTTCAATAGATCGTACCAGAGAGCCACGAATAGTTTCCGTCATATCCCAACGATATGGTATTTTATGTACGAATTCTCATACAGATATACTTTTTATCTTGTTCCGTGTGTATATCGATGTGTCAGTCCTGGGAGATATCTCAAAGATCTTCCAAGTTTTGCAATTCCACCCGAAAACTTTATTCTCCTTTTTCGTCTCGCGTTTTACTCGGTACGAAAATCATTGCTTTATATACCATTGCTGTACATCTGCGCCATATATGGCACTTATTCATACTTCGTGTTTTGTACTTTTCTTTTATTTAGACCACCGAAGACCCAAAGACGAGCAAAAAGGATTAAAAATATAGGGGAGAATGAAAAAAGAAAAAAAAAACGAAGAAACTTTCTGAAGTATGAACAAAACTTGGAAATTGGCTTTATGGATTTGATGTATGAAAAGAAAAAGGATAGAAAATCAACGAATTTTACAACGATTATCCATAACTTTCATAAACGATTAATTTATTATTAAATCGAACGTAAATGCAGTTTGAAATATTAGAAACAAAGCAGTGCGAATTTCAAATTTCTATCGCGTCGATTTCAAGAGACATTCAACAGGTTATTTTTCAAGAAGCTTTTTCGTTGAAATATTTTTGATGATCACATGCCACCAATTCGGTATTTCATTGATTCGCGATTATGTGAACGTTCCCGGAGGCAGAAGTGGTAGAGAAAATGAGAGCTGATCGGGCCGAAACGCAAATTCCTTTATTTTTCTTAGCGCCCGGATAATCGAAAGTTGGAGAAGAGAAGATAGTTTCTTGAGAGGACGCTTGGATAGGAATGAAATTTCGATAAGCCATCGCCAATTGCATTGGTAATGCAGCAGCAGCAGGAGCCCTTGGCCAAAGCGAATTTGGTAGGAATTTCTTATCAGGGGCATTGGCCGTCGATTCTCTTTGGCCTTTCTATACCGAATATAGCCTGCTTTCGGTAAAGTCGGTAATACTTCGAAAGAGGAGAGAGAAGACTTCTCTTGTTAACGTATCAGAGGATTTTCACCTCTTTCTTCCAATTTGGTGGCCCTCGCTTGTGCCTCCTTCGCTCTCTCTCTCTCTCTCAATCTCTCCCTCTCTGGCAAGTACAATTTATTGCCTCAATTTCGTATCTTCTTTTCTCGTTTCCTCTTCCTTTACTTCTTCATGACTTGGGAAACGAGAGGGAGTACGTATAGGTATGGATTTTCGTGTGTATCGAGGCTGCGCATAAAGGGTTGTGTATGTGTACGGAGTCTCGAGTTTCTGGATGAAGATTCGAGAGAATTCTTCACAGCGTTCTTCGTCCTGATGGTTGCAACTATATATAGACGATTTGTAAATAAATACGACGGTGGACGGTTGGTGCTATTTCGGCGCGTTTTAATATAAATTCGTAGTTTGGGTGGGCTTGATCGATTCGAAGATCGCGGCGAGGATTCGATCGGTAGCTGACTTTACGGTGAAAGAAGCCCTGGAGTGCGAGAAGCAGCGGGCAGCATTGAAGTAAAGGGTTGGGGAAAGGGATTTAGGAGAGCACATCCGAGGTGTTCGTTGCACTCAATGGAAAATCGACAATCCAGGAGGATAAGCAGAGTGCAGCAGGACATTCGGTTGCACGGCAACCGAATACAGGCTGTTCTATACATATATATATATAGGAAATGGAAGAGGCAGCAAGTTCGGAAGAAGCGAATGAGCGAGTGAGCTAGCGAGCTTTAGCCGTGTGTGTCCCAGCTTGACCCGTTTCAGACCAGCAAGCCAGCAACCCAGTCAGCCACGAGTTCAACGAAATTGCGGTCGTGGCAACGAAGCGGGAAACTCGTTCGGCTCCATCCTCGTTCTCTCTCTCTCTCACAGTGGCAAACACACAAGCACACACAGGTACGCGTATAAAATACACACGGATGTACACACACGCGTTTCTTTTTTTCTCTCGGTACTCGAAAAGCCCCCATCCGTATGTATTTACCAGGTAAATATGTATAATACAGTACGCTTTTGACAGCAACTGCATACAGAGTTATATATATTTCTTTTTTTCGTACACAGTAATGAGTATATTTTTTAATTAATTAATGGGACATCTCTGTAACGAGCAAGGGCTTGCTACTTGGACTGCAATTTTTTTTCTTCTTCCTCCTTTTTCTTTACTTCATGAAAGTGTGGGGTAGGTGCTGCTGCGTCTAGCTTTTTATACACGAACAATTATTTTGATGAATCCTTCTCTCGTTTCGTCGTTCCATGCAGACTTTCCTGTAAAACTTTAGCGTCCGCACACACGTGCGCGTTCTCCAATTTTGCTTTCAATCGAGTCGCGAGTTGCTCGTACGATCTCATTTATTCATGCGCGCCTTTCAAGACTTTCAGCTCCAACTACGAATTAAATGTACCCGATGTATATTCAGAGGTTGGAAGAAAAAAAAAAAACTCATCGAATTGCGCGACCGAATTTCGTGGCCCTCGAAAAACAATTGGAATGACGAGAGTCATCCAACTAAATTGGTCATATTCTCGGACTACGCGTTGCTGCTGCTGGTGGTAGTGAATCTCTGTCGCACCGTAGCAACGAATCAACGTGCGTATCTACTCCCGAATCGCCCACCTCTTGATATGGAAAAATATTCAATTTCCTGAAAATATTCACGGAGGAATGAATAGCGCGAAAAAAAAAAACACACACACGTGTCGAAAGCGCGATCGTTTCAGCGTTAAATTCTCAACTGTCTTTCGTACGACATTGGTCAAATTTTATGATCCGTGAAAACGTCTATCTCGTTATATATCGGGTTGCGAGAGCAACCGAGCCGCTGAATCGATGAACGATTATTCATGTAATTTGATGTACAAAAGAGCAAGAGTAGAGCATAATCGAATTTGAAAAAAAAAAAAAAAAAAAAAAAAAAAAACAGTAAAATCGTAGTTTCACCAGCAAGCGTTATCGAATCAGTTCGAAAAACAAAAAAAAAATAATATTCCAGCAAACTTTGGGCTGCTCCGAGCGATGAATACGGATCAGTTCAAGCCCGAGGTTGGATCCAGCGGACACGCACGCGATCTCTCTCGGCACCGTGTTTTATTTCTGCTCTCAGAATCCTGATAAAAGCCCGATGATGAAGGAAATTCATTGATACAGCGTTTCGACGAAATTTCATCGGCAATACGAGATAAAGGAGACCGATGACGAAGTAGACAAAAAGCGAATAAGTTGCCATGGATACCAGACCGATTGGTGATGTGCTCCAGAAGTTATAAAAGCTGTATGTTTCCCCATATATATATACACACACATATAACCATACATTCCAGAGTACGAAGCTCCTATTTACCGCACGTGCGGAACACCACAGAGCAAGTATAAGGGTGTACTCGTCCTCGCGGTAGCCCAGCATTTTCTCAGTATGAGATGTTCCAATAGGAAGCGGCCTCTTAAAAAACGATATAAAAGTCTGAATATAAATTGGAACCGAGAGAGAGAGAGAGATAGAGAGGAATCGGGCTTCAATGCGGGAGTCTCGATATACGATTGGAAAGACCAGCTCCGGATAAGGGAAGAGTCTGTACTTAGATTAGTACACCTGGTACACGGACTGTGCCCACACACGATTCTAAAAGTATGTGTGCGCGCGTGCGCCAATAGGTGTGTGAATGTATGAGAATTCGTTCGATCTCACATAGGAGTATATCGCGGTAGGCGTATACCGTTTTCAGGATGGCGTGATAAACGTTCTAGAATAACCGTATACTCACGAGAAACAGCAACAACTTGTGTGCTAAACGTTTCAGGATATATTAAGAAGGTTGAGCGATGAGTATTTCGACCATTGAGATGCCTCGTCTACTGGCTAAGAATTATGAAATTCATCGAGGCAAAAGCTCCGTTATAGGAGTCGAGAGAGAGAGCTCGAGAGCCCCTTGCGCTTAAATTGCCAGTCGTATCTGTATACCTGCATCTTCTACCAACTTGCCGTGGCACTTTGTCATAAAATTTTAACGCCTTCTTATCCGTACTATATACCAGTCGTATACTTGTTAAATATACTTACTATATACATGTATATACGCGTGTGGATGTCGAGTTCACTGGGAATACAAGGGGGAGAGAAAAGCTCGGGTATTTTTATGCCCAGCATAACAGTTATGTCGCACATTCTTTTTGTTTATTCTATCGGTGGATATTATAATATACATATTTTCTTGAATTTTAGCATTAAAAATATGTTGACAAATAGACACCCTCTCGGGCGAGTGACGTTAGATTTTTGAGGTTATGATAAATATTCATGAATCCAGTGTGTATGTGGGAAGGAGGGAGCGATTCTCGTAAGACTTTTACTGTTTTTGGGGGAGAATATTTATATATGTGGTCGTCCAGACAGAATCTTTCTCTTTGATTTTATTCTTCAATGGCGAAACTTTCCTTTTATTTTTAAGGGCGCATAGATCTTGGGTGTATTGCAACTTTTATCCTGGAGGAATCGATATGCTCGAAAAATATTTCGAGATTTTTCGGTCCATTATTTTATGATCGAACTGTGTAAATAGTTTGTTTTCAGAACTTTAACACGAAGAATTATATTGAACGGTTTTGAGAGGGTAAAATTATCGCTGATATTATGTAGAGAGTATCAAATTGATATCTTTTTTTTTCTTTTTGTTAAATATCGCAAGTGCACGTAAAGCTTACGCAGGAAAGATTAATGGACGATATAACAACGACGAATGTTCAATCATAATAACGGTCCTTCGATCAGCGCGGTACTACACTTTTGCCTTCTTTTTCCGATGAGCGATGGGGCTAATGCCTGGGAGGGAATAGCGTTCGGAAATTTGCGTTATCCGGTACGTGAGTGTACAAATAGTACAAGAACATCGGGAACCAATGGGAGGAAGCTATTGAATATTGAAACGATATTACTACTGTGCGGATATGACTCTCATTCGCGAGAATAAACCGGTGATTCTCGAGTCGATAAATTCTTCAAAAAATGAAGTTATCACTGAGAAAAAAAATTTGAAATTGTGGCGAACAAATTAAATTTGTTGATTCAACAAAACTTTTATTGATTCAACGATATTTTTGTCGTGGTGAAAAATTAAGTATTTGAATGAACCAAATTTCGTTTGGGTTAACAAATTTTATTTTGTTCGTCACGATTCGTTGAACCAACAAAAAAATTTGTCGAACCAACAAAAAATTTGTTGAATTTACGAATTCATTTTTCTCAGTATAAATAGAACGAGTATTTTAGAATTTTTAAGTTATGATTTAAAAGAAAAAAAATTGAAACTTTACCCGAGTCAATTGACCTTTCGAATCTCTTCTCGCATGTAGCTCTCACTCAATCGACTCGTCAATATATTCCAAAAAATGTGCTCTCAAAATCGATTCTTTTTCCAACAAAATAATGATCTTCTCTTTACTCCATGAGCAACTATTATTTTCGGATTGTATCAACTCGCTGGATTACCGTTGTATTCGTTACAACGAACTCCCAAAACATTGATCAACGTTCTTTCCAATCATGGTTATTGTCACGAAATAATAATAGGAATGACGGTGGTGATGACGATGACGATAATAATAATAATGTTAATGATAATGATTTTAATGAGAAGAGTCTGATAATTCGGTTAGTGATATGAGAGAGGCAACGTAATTGGTTTTAGATAGCGTTGGGGCAGAGAGTACAAGACACACGGGATTTGGGAATGAAACTCATTACACAGAAGGTATTCACACACACGTACACACGTACACAAAGTAAAACTATATAGTTGGCTAAATAACACAAACTGCAAGAGGTATCTGTGCTATTCCGATAGCGAGTAGGATGAAACGGGCTCGGGGCTAGTGTGCGAAACAAGCCCCTCGAAACAGCATGTATATTCTGCGGCGTTGATGGACACATACCACATGCCACTCTCTACAGTGGCGCTAATCCGCTGCTTCGTATGCGCAGTTAGAGCAAACCTAGAGTCATTGGCATTGCCTGTTCCTCGCCTCCTCCGAACCTCTCCGACCCTCTCCTCTTTCCACCCCTCAGTAAAATCTCTCACCGAGTTTTTGTACCCGAACAAATGCGTTAAATGTACGAGTATAGTGCTACATTTTTCATCAATCACGTTATGTCTGAATGTTTCTCTTTAAATTTATAATATCTGTCAGAATTGGAAATAAAGAATCAGAATTTATCGCACCGGTGTGTGTATCTTGATATTTTTTATTCGCGAAACAAAACGCTGTTTGTTTAACGCTCGAAGTGCGTGAATTTTATTTCATTTCGATCACGTTTATCAAGCCTGCGGCTCCTTTTTATTTGAACTTCGATAATTCTATATTTGAAATAAACAGCGATCGAGGAGAAACTCAAACTCTTCTGATCGACACCACTCGGGATAGCGTTTCAAGTTGCTTTTTTTCTCATACATTCTGAGAGCAATAAGATTTTTTTAGTACCAATTGAACGATTTGGGCAGACGTGAAAGGATTTTTCAATAAATAACGACGAAATGCAATTGAAAAAAAAGTTGTGTTTTATCAATAATTTATGAAACACTTCGTATCATGAGTTAACCATCGAAGCGGGATTATGAATATTTCGCGCATGATAACGCGGGGGACAACTCATGTCAATAGCAAGAAAACAGTTTAATAATAAATTAGTGAAATTTTCATCGCTGTAACAACCAGTCGCAAACGAATTTTCAATCATATTCCCGGTACGCCTGTCGATTTATTATGTCGCGAGAGAAAGCTTTGCTGTGTCAAAGTTGTATCAAACGGAATGACACAACGTTGATGCTGAATTAATATTTGAAACGAAATGAGCCCCCGAGCTTCGTGGCTGCGCACCGGTGTGCTCGCAGGTTTTCCGTTTCATACATACGACATCGACACGATATTTGATATCAAAGGTGACAGCAGAGCCTAAGGCGAATAAAAAAAATGTGCGAATTAATTAAACGCACAATGGAATATTACAAATTTGTGAAAATTTTACATTACGCGTCCTGACCATCAGGATGAAAGGTTTGCCAGATCATCAAGCAGTTTATTTCAATATTTCTGTGGAAAAAAAACTCACAGAAGCACATCAAAAGGTTCCTGCGACCCAGGATCAAAAACGACAGAAACAAGTCTACCGAGAGCCAGAAAATTCATGTTCCACAGCAAATGTTGTTGACAAACCGAATCATCAACGTTCCAGCTCAATTCTGCAACTCCCATCAAATATCAAGCCCCAAAAAGTGGCCGATGGTAAGTGAGCTTGTCGGTAAAACGTTTCGAAAGCCATACTTACCATCAGCCACTCTCGTTACTCATCATTTTGATAGTATTTCAAATGAGATTTATCAGGTTCGCGAGTTCATGATTGAAGGCAAAGACTCGATTGAATGACAGTTTGATCCGTACTCGCAATCAGATTCGTCTAAGTACCAAATTTCAAGTCGTAATAACTTCTCGTGATCTTCGAATCGAAGATTCGTGTTCAGGAGACTCATGAAGCAAGATATCCAAACCCAAATGGGATCCCTCTTCGGGTGAGTTTATCTCGAAAAAGTACTAATCTACGAGACAGAAATTCGGGCGATGCATGTAGCAGTAGTTCAAAGATCAGGTCGTTAAGTTCTACAAGTCTGTGGGATTTTGGATTAGATCGATATGTATGGGAGAGAGAGAGAGAGAGAGAGAGGGAGCCAGCGAGTACCATAATACCCCGATAGCCCAATATTGGAGAGGATGTAGACATCCTGATTGAGGGTTGTCCGGAAGTCGCCTGCGGGGTATTCGTCAACTAACGACTGTACGCGCTTATACGCATCAGTTATAGAGTGGATGCCTTTCCACGTTCATTGTTATAGAGCATACTCGATGGAGTCTGAGGCATAACAGGGGCTGGCATTGATCCAACTATCGACAGTTCTCCCCCGGATCAAGCCATATTACCACTAATATTCCCACTACTAAATCCTGATACAACGTTTACGGTAATATGTGTACGGTGATGGTACGGGTTACTGCGGGATTTCGGATTAGTAATTAAGCGGGCAGAAGCGTTTCATCGATAATTGCAGAATCCCCCGTGGCATCGTCACGCTCTAATCCAGCGTGGTTCTCCCATCTTCCAGGGCGAATTGTCTCTTCGTACCTACGAAAAGCATATTTTACTTGTACCGAACGCCAGCACCGAGTCAATTGTAACGTTGGTGGGTTTGATTTCGCGACCGAAGCTTTTGGAGTGATGAACAAGATCGGGCGTTCAGATGCCGCTTCTATGGAGCAGTGTTCCTCCTTTGTTCCGTTGTCTATCGATCCGGAAAGAAATTGGATCGGTCAATTTGCTAAACAATAACGTCGACTATACAACAAAGGCAAAAGTTCAGTCGTGTGTAGCCCCAGCGTTACATGCACGGCGCTAGTGTCGTTTGTTAAAATTGAGTATCAACTTTGGGAATGTTGCCTGTTGGCTGAAATCTATAAACATTAGAATCATACGATTCCAACGTTAGCCGCTATGCGGTAGAGTTTAATTAGCCTACTAAACAACCCGATTAAGCACAGCATAAATAAGCGGATTTGTTTGCTCTTTGCGCGCTCATTTCTCTCATAAAACTTTTGCCGGTGTACACGAGCAAACATCGTTTCGTTTTTGCTTCCACGGAGATTATTAAGCAACTGAATTTTCTTCTAGGCTCATTTGGTCATTGAGATGATTCTTTAGAGACTATGAGAATCAGCTACGAAATAGGTAGCACGTAGACAATAAATTTGAGTTTATACGCCGCTGGGTGTAGATACGAGAAGAGCATTATGAATTCATCGGGCTTCTATCGAGTCCAGAGGCCCCGCAATTTTCGACGTACCATCCAAAAATGTTATTTGGATAAATGGAAATGGTATGTGGTAGGCGTTATATAATCATGTACATACATATATATCGGCGTGTATGTAACCGTGTACGTAATGCGCAGAGTACGCAAGGGATTTTGTGCCTCGGTGGTCGATCTGCCGCGAATTCGACGGCTCGTTAAACTATACATTCAACAGAGGAACAGCATATTTGCTGGTGCGTACATGGAGCGGGCTTGCTTCAAAAACATTTATCGTTTAGCCACTGTATAGTGGTCGCGGTTTCCTGATTTCGTTTCTATTATTATCCCAGGAGCAAACTCCAGTTGTGCTTTCATTGAACGTCATTGTTCAACAAAACGGTGAAAATCTGAAGCAGGTCTTGGCGAGAGGTTAGAGCGGATAGAGATGGCGCCAGGGGTGCAGTTCGAATGTAGGTGAACCGGTAGAGAATAAGATGAGAAATAGAGAGTACAAAGAGATTATTTTAATGCTTTCCAAGAGCTCCGAGCTAACCGCTTGAATTTTCAAACGAAACTGTACATTTTCCATAATCATCGCTGATATACGAGCAAAGCCGAAGTACGATTATTATGCTTCTCTGGCAAGTGGAAAAGCGCACACTTGCCAGAGGTGTGACACACCTAAGGTACCAAAACTTAGACTCAAAATTAGTTGGAAGATTAGCCAAGTTTGTTAATTCCGGAGCTAATACTCGAAACCCCCACCCTGCGCAGCAGCTCACTCCGCCACTTCTCTCCTTCTGTTCGCTCGCTCAATACGCGACGTCCTCAGTTTCACTGTGTCTTTGCTTCGCACAAAATCGACTTATTCAACGAGATCTAACAAGATCACGCCTCCCAACGGCATTGTCAATTGTTCTGAGAGAGACTTTGTAACTACAAATGCGAAAATGAATTAGTAACGGAGTCTAGAACTTCAAGAGCCAGAATAAAAACGTTACGTTGCTATTGTGTTCATTTTCACGATGATCCTTCCGATGCCTTCGGAACTTGGAACGTCTTCCAACATCGGAGTCCTGCTTGCACCCTTCGAAGAATTTATCGTCGAAAAAAATAGAAATATCAATGTTTTTATACCGCGGAAGTTCACGCTTTCTGTTTGCTGAGTTTCAAGAACTCGAAGAAAAATTTAATTTCCATAAACATAAAATTTTATCGAATTATTTCATTTTTTTTTCTAGCAACAAGCCTCTCTTTTTTTCAATATCTTTTCCTCCTCAGAGTTTATTCGATTTTACGTAGTTACGTAGTTACAAGGATGACAGCCGGGTAAGTTTCCGGCCGTTCCCAGGGTTTCCTCTCGATGTGCACCGGGGCTCAATGTTATTACACCTGAATCATCCGTCGTTGGGCTCAGAAAAATTGAGTAATCAGGAAGTACATCTTCGTCTCCGGTCCTCGCTCACTCGCTTTCTCGATCTCTGGATGCTTCCCTCTCATTTCCTGTTTCCATGTCTTGTCTCGTCTCAATCGCAGTTTACGTCCAGAGAAGACGAGGAAAAAAGTACTTACAAAGCGGAGAAGAAAAAAAAATAGATGTAGAGGGAGAGATTGAAGCGACGTGAACGCGCGAGTCAGAGATAAGAAAAATCCGCTATTACCGGAATTGTCGTCTTCTAGTTCTGTTCTCAAATGCACCGCTCTATATACAACGTATTTCTTTCATGCTTCCTCTCTCTCTCTCTCTTTTATTTTTTATTTTTTTTTAATTTACAAAAACTGCGTCAGGCTCGGGCGTTTAGAACGGATGGTCGAATGAGGGCGAGGCCAAACGCAGGCCAGAAGTTAAATTAACCAGTTGTCCGACCTCCTGACTCCACGTACTCGAGAAAGAGTCGTCTCGTTTCCGCGGGCTTCGGGGGTGAATTTGAATAATCCGATTAGAAGAGTTACGTGGCGGCTAATCCGTCATCGCTTTTTTTTTTTCCATCGCTCACTCCGCTTTTCCGCTTGGTACCCTCGCTTCACCCTCATCCAACTCTTCTCTTCTTAGATTAGCTATTCAAGGACGGTTGAGAGTGCACGGGGCCATGAGCGACAAAATAGAGGGAAAATATATAGAGTTTTCATCTGCATAGAGGGATGGAAATTTGCTTTATAGTTACCTCTTTCGATGAGATACTTTCTTTTTTTACTCTTCACTTCCCTCTCTCTCTCTCTCTATTGCTCTTCCTCACTTATCCGTTACGCTTTGAGCCGCAAATGGATTCAGCTACGAAGAGAAAGACTGGCAACGAGGTGGATGCTGCTTTTATGACTTTGTCGATTTCAATGCTGAAAATTCACAGAGTCCAGAAGTAGCAGCAGCAGCAGCAGCAGCACCGCGTCTCGGCCCTTTTTCTCAAGCACCCACGCTTCGCTTCTCTCTTTAGCACCGATCGTAATTTCCTTTTTTCACCAAGGTACTTTACGCTACTCTCCCGTTTCTCTTTTCGGCGATTATGCATCCGTGAGTTAATGCGCTACTGCTTATAGTTCGTCAAAGACTTGACAGAAAGTTAGCCAAACACTTGGCTCGCTGATTCTAACTATATTTTCATCAGTTTCGATTGATTCTTAGATTGGCACTGATTTTGTAGATACATCGAGTTATATACCGAAAACTTTTCAGCGATATTTCATACGGGATTCAGCGACGTGGTCTAATTTAATCGCTCTCGAAGCCTCTGATACTTTTCTCCAAAACAACTCTCTTTGAAATTTGGCTCCCTTCTAACTTATTGGTACTTGAAAACTTTTCATCAATATCTGTGTATATATCTTATCAACGATGCATAATGATGTATTAAAATAATTTTAATTGCAGTCAAAGGGGATTCTTTCAGGATTTAATTTTTCTGATTAATGTGAAAATCAATGGTTGAGTGTTTGTTCAATAATAAAAAATACTCATAAGTCTGTTTCTGTTACCTTCATTCGGGTGCCAAATATTTTTCGTAGCAAAGTCACACGTACCTGTAACAAAAAAAGAAATTTCTTTTAAATAAAGCGCACTCGTATATCCACTCTGGAATAAACGATTTGAGTGGCCGAGTAAAATCCACTTGATTAAAAAAAAAAAAAAAAATGTTAAGCAGCGCGATGTTGAATAGATAGAGAGAAGTTGGGAAAAAAAAAGTAGTCTGCAACAGAGTATGTGAGGTTGGTTCTTCATAGTGATAAAATAAAGTTGTGTCAAAAACGGATGAGAAAGGAGTGAGGGTAGAGAGAGAGAGAGAGAGAGAGAGGACGGGGGAGAGTCTGAGAAGATTTCCGACAGGGAAAACAAGGGATAAGGAGTTTATGGAAGAAAACGTTGGTTGTGTTTTCCGAAGTCGAAGAAGGTTGTTGAGGGTTGAGGACGTGGACGACGGGTTTCCTTTGGGTGAAGAGACAAACGAGAAACTCGAGGTAAACTTCAGAAGAGACAGAAAGAGAAAGAGAAAGAAAGAGAGAGAGAGAGAGAGAGAGAGAGGATTTTTTTATTCTCAACCTTATAGCAAATGGGTCGATAACGTTTGTTTTATACGCGACAAGAGACAGGCCCGTGTGACTAGCCCTCGTCGTTTATCAATGTCCAATCAACGTCGTCACGGAAAAAAGCTGGGCTACGCTGCTCCCAAGCTTTTTTTTCCCTTGCTACCGTTTCCCGTTTCTTTCTCCCTTATATATACGTACTCAGCAAGTTCTTATCTATAGATATAAGAACCTTCTTATATTGACTTTCGTAGTTCTCACTTTTCTTTCAACGATCTTCGTAATACCGAACGATGAGTCTAACCCTCCACCTTGAGAACTCTTTTTTATCTCTGATGATGGCATACAGAGTTTCCATTTCGACAGGAAATGTGAGAAAACTAAAGATACTGACAGCTATTCAATCGAGCGATCATGAAAAAGTGGTCGCATAAAATAGTACCTTAAAAATGTATGCGGATAATAATCATTCGAGAAAGAGTCGTTTTCATGAGCTACATTCATCAGTTTTTTTTATTATTGTTCTTGTTGCTTTCATTCATATTAATTATTCGATCTGAATTTTTATTTTAAAACAATTTAAACTCTCGCACGAAGCTTAATACCCTCAATGAGTAGTAGCCACAGTTCAAAAGCCATTGAACTATAAAATTTAGCCGATTGAACGTGTTAATTGAAGTCCGTCAACGTGACGTGAATGCCTTGAGCAAAAATCATGCTGTTCGGATTGAATTTGTCAGTTGCAATAACCATGGGAGCAGCGCAAAAGCGCGCGATAACGTGATCATACGCACCGAGACGTTTGACGTTGAATATCAAAGTTTCATGACAGCTTCTGTCCATCAGCCCGTTTTCAACTTACGAAATTTACGAATTATTACCTTTTGTTTAAATTACCTTTGGTTTCTGGTACAAAATCGCATTACCGTTGAATTTTGAAGCTCCAAACGTAAACGAAGCTTGAGCCGCAAATTTTATCCACGTATTTCTATAATATTTGCGATTTCACAAAAGCCCTCGGGTGTTGCTGTATTTTTTGTTTTGGAATAATACAAGCGTAATTTCTGGAGGATAAAATACCGCTGGGAGTATCGGAGAAAAAAAAGTGAGCTGAAAAGTCTGCAGAGGAAGAACGTCGATCATCCAACCTCCGTCATTATCATCCTCCCATTTCCTTTGTCAAATCATTCGGTTCAGCAGCCCGATATTGAGTGTACATGCCCGGACGAGGCTACTTTTTTACCCGAGGGTGTTGGATCCTAGGACGCCGCATTTCGGCTATCCATCTTCCACTTGATTTTGCACCTTGAAGGAAACCGGAAAAGCTTCTTTTTTCACAGTTACGTAGCGGAAATGAGCGATAAGCGGAGAGCCGGTCCGAGCAGAGCCCGTGTAAAGAATGATCGAGAGTCAGAGAGCATAATGAGCGTGAAGCAGGCTCCATTTTCTTCTATGAAAGCAGCCAAGAAATTCATTGGCCGATGAGAAATGATTAGCAAATTGGAATTCGATATTAAATCAATTTTCGATGTGTACGCCGCCTCGTGATCATTTTATTACATTTCGTTAGAAATATTCAAATAAAGTTGGATGGGATCCTAACGCGATGAAGTAATTCAATTCCCCGTTGCATTTTCAATTGAGAATTAAATAATTAAAATGCGAGAGAGATAACACGCAGGCGAGGTTGACTTCTCGACGAAAATTGGTCCAATAGAATCCTGGCAATCAAGAAACGACGAGAAGACTAGAGAGAAAGAGAGAGAGGAACGCACACACACATCGGTAAAGGCAACAAAGACAGAAAAAGGCAATGCGCCGCCACTCGGGTATAAATTAACTCGTTCAAATGACAGAGGGATCTCAATCTTCCGGTAGAATTTCCACCTCGAATATACAAGCATAATCACTGAGTCTAATAATTCGTTTATCACGATGAATAGAAGCGACTGTTAATTCTGCGGTAAATGACATTGAGCTTTGTACCAAGCTTCGTGCACTCATTCCTGCTGTTCTCGTCGAGTAGAATCAAGATTTTCAGAGACTCGCAAGAGTCACCGACACATTTTCTTCGTGACGCTACTTTATTTAGGCTCTTTGTTCAAGAGACCAGAAGAGAGCAGATTTCGTGGAAACAAAAGTGCTAAATTTGAAAGCTGAATCGCGAGCGCGAAACACACCCAATCGAGCAGTCGCGAGAATGATCGAGGAGCGAAGAATATAACGTTGATTCTTTTCATTGTACACTATTTTCATTGATTTAAAATAAGCTTCCACGATGGTAGAGCGCTTTCGATGGAAAATCGACTGAATAGTTAGGTAACTGAGCTGCTCGCAGCTATCTATCCTCGCAAATCGTCGATGTCTGGTGAACACACGCGCATATACGAATACACAAATGCCCTTGCCCGATTATCCAAAGGGAAAAAGTTCTCTCGCGCCATTCACCTGGCCACAGAGCACCAGTCCGATTTATAGTTACCAAGCGAATCGGATAACAGTGGTTGGCGATGGTGGCGCGCGGGTGCGCGCGGAGAGGAAAACGTTCGGAGGTAATAACACCGAGCTGTAATTGTCAAATAGTGTGCAACTTGAACGTACGTTTTAACGCATTCTCCATCCCGCTTCCCTTTCCTCTCTCCTCCGGCTCTTTCTCTCTCTCTCTCTCTCTTTTCAAACACGAGAATCGGTTCACGGCCCGCATCCAGGAACTCAGTTCGAGAGGATTCATGAGCGGCGCATGCACACTCAACCCGTGTGATCTCCACCCCTGAAAAGGGTCGGGCTCGGGTCGTTCGGAGATACGCATACGAATTCGCTTTTTCAGAGAGCACACTCCCCCCCCCCACACCGATGAGAATCCAAGCGTGTGTGAGAATATTGTTGAAGTCGTGTTTTGTATTGTCAGGGAGAAGAAATTTAGGGGAACATTTTGCAGGAAGCGAGAAAAATATGTTGTAGTAGCATTAAAAAGTTTGACGTACGTGTGCGGTCAACTGTGCGATGCGCTTCAATCGCGAATTTACGTAACTACACATGTTCCGAGCTTCGCTCCTTCATAATGTAAAAAAAAACAAACAAAATATAAAGGGGACTAGATAAAACAGAATCGTCAAAAAATTTGGTACTCGAGAGCGCGCGCACGTTCTGCAACAACGTAATTCGGCGAATGCAGGAAACATGCGAGAACGCCCACACAATCCGTGTGGACTAATGACGGGCATAAAACTTGACAATTTTGTCAGCACCAACGAGCTCCGAATGTATTTGTACCGCATAACGAAATATTTCGTGGGATGCTGCTTGGTCATACGAAGCTCGTGATGCATCGCATAACTCTGAAATTTTGAGGGTAAACTGACTGTGAGAAAAGTGAATGGAGCATACGCTTCGGGAGACAGTGTATTATGAAGGAGCCGAGGAAAGAATGAAATGGTTTAAAATACGTTGACACGCAACAGCCTTTCACCGGTGATTTTCTGGGACTCACTTATCGCTACGTTACATTAAGTACGCGCGCAATACGAAAGGGGTAATTCGGGGGGGCACAGAGCAATTTGTCTATCGCCTCTAATTGGCTGGCTCGAATGGCTCGAACAGTCAAAGGACAAAGGCGTGGAGCACTAACCTGCAGATTGATGCAACGCAGGGCAGTGAGTCAAGTCACGCCCCTGACCATAGTAGTACGAATACGCTCTGGTATTCTATGTGCACTAATGTATATAGGGTAAGTGGAGAGATCTGAAACGAACAGAGGAACAAAAGGCATCGACAAGAGGCTTTTCTTGAGCCTCCGGGAAGAGGAAAACTCAGGAATTCATCTTGGCACAGCCACCAACCAAGAAATAAAGCGACTGCAATTGTCCTCGGTAATTACACATAATCAAAGGATCACTTGAGTTTCAACTAAATTTAAACTTTTTTCGAGTGGCTCTGTCTTGCCAAAAGAAAGAAAAAAAAGAAAAAGAAAAAAACAAAACTATACGAAATTAGATTTTTGAAGGCATGATGAAGGTTGCAACTTGGCTGTCATTCGAGCCTGTGCTTGGAACTTTGTTAATTCAGACTTTGGAAGTGTACGCTCCCCAGGCACCTTTTACTTTGGACTGGTAAATCGATGAGGTAATCCGAGATTCAATATAACCGAAAATTACCAGAATTTCGTGGGCGTTTCTGGAACGACCTTTGCGAGTTGAATGGTTTGTAGGCCACGATGTACGCAGCGGAGCTTGGCGTACGCACATAATTACGAGCATCGGAGCATCCAGCGTGGAGAGAACAACGGATTTGTTCGCTGACAGATTCCAATTCTCTCTCTCTCGATGTGAGTAGACGGATTCGAGTGCGCGGTCGCTATGGTGAACGGAATATTTGGAGGTACACGAGCCGCGGGCATTCAATGGTGAATCGGTGATGGTTTGAGTCGAAATATCTCGGCCATCGACGACACTTCTCATGGTCATTCCACCTGGTGAATTGAACGCTTGGGATATCACATTGACAACATTTTTGGGGAACACCGTGTCATTGAGATGAGAAGATGTTTTGCTGATCGCTGCCAGGATTCAGGGGACAAATATCCATTAACGGACGATGTTGCCTTCGGGCCTTGCTTCGTATCGGATTCGAGGTTATACATTCATGAGCTGAACGTTCGAGATAAAAGTTTACTCATCTTCCAAACTTATGAAAGGGCGCAAAGATCAATGAGATCAATGCACATGACGCCAAGGCTTCGAGCGCATTTGACGACGAGATAACATCTCACGACAGCTTCTGTCATGATACGTGAATGTGGCTATAAACGTTCGTGCCAAACTTCGCAGTCGCTATGAGTACTGAAAAGCATCGAATTGTCAGAGCGAGAAAGCGACTTGTTGGGAGTTTATTTCTCGTTGAATGAGGTATCAGGGTAAGTGGTAGCGTATGGGTTACTAGCGGGTTAAAATTCGCTTAAAAGAGTATGCCAGGGTCTCTGTCGACGCAGGAGGATGGAAGCGATACACTGCGAGCGTGCAAGAGACAGGCGGACAACAGGCTGACCCGAGCTACTGGGAGCTTGTTGTGGTCCACAAAATAAGAGAAGACAACAAAACGGACAAGTGAGAAAACGAGGCAGAAAGAAGGGTAGAAATCCGGAGAAACAGGGTGTGAGCGGGAGAGGAAGAGAGAGAAAGGGAGGGAGGGGAGGGGAGGGGAGGAGAAGCGGTGGAAAGTGGGGTCGTATTGATCGCCAGTAGCATCGAGTTGGTACGTCGTCGGTTTCCTCTCTTGCCATGATGTACTCTAGCGAAACGCGGTCTGTATACCCAGAATGCGGTATCATATTGGAAACAGCGCGGTAACAGTGATGGTGATGGCACGTTCTCTGTGTCTAGCCAACGCAATTTCGATTGGATAACCTCTGCGTCCTCCGGAAACCCTTGAGACTAAACAAACATGAGGCTTGATACAGAGACGACTGAGAATAAACGAATGCCACGAGAGAGACTTGAACGAGGTAAATGTGTAGCGCCGTTCATTTCTAAGTGTGTGTTTTTTTCTTGAAGCAAATAGGATCATGAAATAGAGATAAAAAAAAAGTTGGAGTCTAGTCTATTTAACGATGTACCAAGTCCACAGACTCGGGGCCGGAGCTTCATTATCGAAAATGTTGTATAATTATTCATAATTAAAAAAAAAAACTCTTCAATGCTCTGTGAAACAGGAATCAACCACGTCATACCGATTTTCAAACATCCTGGTCAAATGTCGTGTTTCAACGCTATTGATAGTTGTAAAACGAGTTGTCCAGGTACACAAGAGTGGTTTGCCCTCGTCATAGCAAGCCCACAATTCAGCCGCCAGCTCTGGGTTTCGCGTGCACCCATTACTGCAAGATCAATTTTCGATGAGTCTCGTCTCGTTCCGCTGGTTGGCTGACCAGGACATAGTTCGATAGGTAGCTTCGCTCGCTGGGAATTAACGAAGCGAGCGAACAAATCTCACTGAATCCAGGAATATACTACTGAACTCTCTCTCTCTCTCTCTCTCTCTCCACAGAGTATAACGTAACCGGAGCCTGCGTGCGTTACCGTTCTGCACCAGTATTCTCGACGTCACGTTATCGATCTATAGATACAGAATTCTAAATATATCCGCACGTGTAATATATAGAAAGGCGTGTGAATATGTCGCCATGTAACACGGTGTCAAAGTACTTCAACGAGAATGGCGGATCCCTACGAATTGACGGTGTCGGTTTCTCTTTAACATCTATATATCCTTTGGCTTGCATCAATTTCAAATGTTCATATGTCATTTGGAACGTAACACCAGGACAAAAATAAGCAAACTGGATCATGAGCTACAACGCTTCATTGAGCTGCTGTATCTATTTGGGACTTCACAGATAGAAGCCTCTGCTTACATAGGATACGGAGAATTATTTGTTGATTAGTACTTTCAACCGGAGATTGAACTGTGTCACATGATTTCGAGCCAAGCCCAAGGCTGCAGGATTCACATGACCCAAATATTCACATGCGTCAATTCTCGGTTGTTCCATATACATGAGAGCATAAATGTAGTCCTTATTGGGGGGGGGACACTTTTGCAGTAAAGAAGCGATTCTAGCATGAACCATAGATTGAACGACCAAGTGAAAATGAATTCGACGTGCTTTTATTTACGTTGGACATATAATTTCGTGCAGTTATATGCGAGCAGGGATATCCGAGCTGAGTTTGTATTTCGTGTTGATGTTACGTTGGTAAACACAAAGCTTTCCCTTCCTGTATCTTTCTTTCTCGCTCAACGGGGATGTCATAAAGTGCGGGAAGCTCCGTTGTGTAAACCAGATGACGAACTATGCTCATGACTGTAAGCATTCACTTTAATCAACGAGTATACAAGTTGGTAAAAATGTAATATTTTCAAAGTGCACTATTTGTGGATATAGCTAAAATTGAAATACACTTAGGTGAGTGAAATATGCAATTAACGGGAGCTCAGCAGCCTTCAACCACAAGACAATAGAAAAAGACGATGAATGAGATGGACCGGAGATGCGGGTTGCACGAGGTTCCCGTTCGATAATGGGAATAGCCACTCGACCCTGTTTCGCTGATAGACGAAGCTAACGAGCTAAAGAAAACTGACAAAAAAAGGGCAAGCAAGAAAGTTTAGGTCACAACATATCGTTACCGCTATTCAATGGCTCGCTCGCTCGCTAGCTCGATATGGAACAACCCTCAATGAAGATTAATTACCCAAAATATTGTAATTACAATCAATATGAAAATCGTATGATCAGCAAAGTTTCGAATCCAGTTATAATTTATATGCAAATGTGAGACAAAATAGGCGATCACGAAACACAGTTGCCATTGGAGTATAGTTTAGGTAACGCCCAGGGTTGTTTCTTCAGCCAGACCCAAGGGATCATCATTTTCCTTTCTTCGTTTCCCTCCCATTCGGTTCACATATCGCGTTCCATAAATCTAGGTCATCTCCGTGTGAATTGCTCGCCATAGAGCTGATACCCTGCTAGTATCTAAGCCTATTCACAAGGTTATACTTATGGCACGTGGTGTATATGTAATCTCGTTTATGTAACTCAAAACTCGGTAGAAATGGAAAATTATACTCGGCCACGGCCTGAATATGTAGGCAAGAAATATCCAAAGTTGGAAACAAGGTTAGCTGGAAATTAAGGATCAACACACCTCTGCCATCTTCTGTCACGGTTAAACCAATATTGTTTGCAAAGTTTCGCCTGCAGGAGTCTCGTTACCGTTCTCTTATTTTCGCGTCTTCCCCTGAATCTGATTGTCAGGCGAATAATATATCAAATTTTTTTTCTCTAACATTCGATGACCCATAATTGTTCGGCTAAATTCTCCTATTTTTCAATCAGACTTGGCAAATTCGAACGATTCACATAAACTACGTATTGGCTGGACTAGTTTTGATTCGTCAGGAAACTTCGTTGAATCTACTCAGTTTTAGATGAATTGTTTTAAAAGTTTTCACTGCCGCAAAACCACCAAGAACATTTTAACTCGCAGACAGTGAAGAAGTATAGTTAGTTATACTACTTTGTCCTCGTCGTCTATCTCGGTCTATCTCTATTTCTCGTTCTCTCTTCCATGGATGCTGAGAAATCTCCGTTTCCGAAGTTACTTGAATGCTTTCGAATTGTTCTATCAGAGCAAGCTTATTGAACAAGAAAGTGTCGAGGGAGTATTCGTCTAGATTAAAACAGAGTGGTAGCGAATGAGAACGAATTAGCTTGGGAATACACAAGTTTCTCGAGGACTCCTAGCATTCTGGTGCTTTACAAAGGAGAATTAAGAAAGAAAAAAAAAATAATCAATGAATCACGTAGGATGAATGGTCGATAAACACGTGCTGGATGATTTCTAACCTACTTCACATCGTCGAGATCAAACGCAGTTACAAAGTTGTTTATACCTCTTCAAATACAATAATGATGGTTAATTTTTCAACGTACGACGATGTAATCCTCCGAGTCGAGCAAACTGGGGCTCTTCCACGTACGAATTAAACAGTATCATTCAGCCAAGCATGCGATATCGTCTGACACTACATACAGAGTCTAGCTTCGTCGAGCATTCCCGCGAGTGTGCTCAGGCTCTGATGAGAAATAGCTTGTGAAGCATTGAATATTCTGACCACGGACATTCTCACTGAGTAAACAGTGAGAGCAAGGTAATAAGGTGTACTACATATATATATACATATCGAGTTTCCATCTTGCTTTTCCTGACGTTGCTGCTACTCCGTGGGGCTATCAAAGAGAATGCTAGGGTAAGAGCAACTTTGGCCGAGGCCCTGGTATGTGGCTAGTCGGACACACAAGCTTCATTGGAAATGATTCGCCAAATGTACGCAGCCCTGTATGCTGTACAGAGATATATACATACACACACAATACATCAGAGGATTGAGGATGCTGTTTACAGAGGCGGTAGATTACACAGAGAGATATTTGTGAGACGATTTTGAGAATAGAATAAAATCTTTCATTGAGTCTGTAACAAGGAAAACGATTTTAATTAAGTTGAAAACTGAAGTCTTAGCTAAAAGAGAAAGCGAGAGAGACCGAGGCGAATTTGGTAAGAGAATTTGAAGTGTAGCTTGTGAAATGAAGGTGTTGTTGCTCCTTTGCAGCATCCCTTCAACCGAATTGGCAAAAGCACCGTATTGTAAATGCGAAATTGAGCACACATAGTTCTCGCTCCCTTCGCTTGCTTTCACTGATATTTGCTCGCATAAGTTTGCTCTTTCATCCCCTATTAACATACGCTATGTATGCGCTCCAGCTCCATCTCGGACTGCATTTTCCCGAACATGGACGCACGCCTATTTTTTTTTTTTTTTTTTTTTTTTTATTCGTCTGCGTCAACACGAAGCATGGCGAGAGTCACCGTTGCTACGCAATAACGCTTTCGCGCTCAACGCTAACGGAATGTAAACGTTCCCGGTTCCATTTTATCATGCACGATCCTGCGGCAAAGGCCCCCCCTGTGTGGGCGCGTGTGTGTGTGTTTCTCTAAATATGTATGCGCCCCTCTGTACGCATGCATTTTCTCCCTGGGATGCAATTATGTTGAACTTTTGCCTCTCCATCAGAATTTCGGTTGCGTCAACAGACGCTTCTCGATTCTCTATGGACCAAAACGTATGAGCAGCGATATAGGAACTCGTGGTTATATAAGCGTATTTTCTTCTTTTACCAACAAGCAGGATCGACTTGAAAATAGACTCGGAATACTGCTGAATAGCCACGTGAAAAACTAGACAAATTATAATGAACGGACTACTCATTGGAATACTTGTTTGATCAGAAAATTCTAACAGCGGAGTAAGCTTAATTCCATTCGAATCTAAGCTCCCAGTGAGACGGTAAATCTCAATAGCCAGAGCTTATTTTTAATTACTCAAACCTTAAGAGTCGGAAGCTTCCGTTATTTATGGCAAAGAATGACTGTCTCGGGGAACAACAATATCTCCCCTCGCAAGGGGATATAGTCATCCTCTGGGAATGCAAACGAGATCAGAGGAGCACGTATGGGCGTTGAATTGTGTATAATTGAGAGATATTGCGCAATGTCTCTCCGGTCGTTGGTATGTGACGCTGATACACCATGGAATCGGGGTTAAGGGAGAGAAGCGAGAGGGAATAGAGAGATTTAGCGATTAGACACGGCCATATGTCACCTCGTGCGTTTTAGCATCATCCGTGTATGTATCAGAGCATCTTCCAGTACCGCAACTCCGCACGAGAATGAGGAGTCTCTTTCTCTTACTGAATCTTCGTACATTCGTGTTTATTCAATCTCGTGACAGTAGCAGTAGCAGCAGCAGTCGTTTCTCGTGAAACAAACGTGCTAAGTCTATCCGGCACAATGTGTAAATTCTTATGTGTACCGCTGCACTCGAGAATCTGGGGATGAGAGTTTGATTCTGCAATATTGCGTCAGATTTCAACGATAAATTAACAGTCGCCTGCTCTCGTGAGGAGCGCGCACAGTAGGCAACGAATAGAAATTCTGGGAGGACGAGTGTGTCTACGGAACCTCATTCAATGAAATGATGCCTCGTTACGATTCGTTCCAACCATTCGAATAGCGAAAACTCTGCGAAATTTATATTTTTGTAACTGCCACGTGAAAATTGATTACTCAGTGATCGAAAATTATCATTTTCTTATATTCTGGTACTTGAAGAAAATTATCCAAACGTCTGTATGCGTAAGAGAGTGCAAGGTGAGAGAGATTTTTCGAATAAGTACTGAAGAAAACTGGGAGAGTGAGAGAGGATCAAAGAAGTTGGCAGACCAATCATCATTACGAAGATCGATGAGAGAAAAGTCGAGATAAAAAGAAACAAAAAAGTGGAAGATACGTCGTCGATTCTGAAGCGGCTGAAATGAGAAACGAAACTTGGCACATCTGATGCAAGAACGAAGAAAAAAATATATGTATAACACAGACACACGCGCACGCAAAGCGTACTTTCGAGAACTCGCGATGAGAGAAAGATAATAAAGAGGTACGCCTGCATTATCGTAGAAGAGAGACCAAAGAGTCAGCGAAGAGTGGAGAAACGGGAAAAGGGAAAAACGTGGACGGAGCAAAGAAGATAAAAAGACTGAGAGAAAGGGAAGAGTAAAAAAAGAGGGAGAACGTCGCCGGAGTGGTACTGTAGGGAAAAGCAGCGAGCTTTATCTTCGACATTCGCACATAGAAAAATATAGAGAGAGAGAGAGAGAGAGAGAGAGAGAAGGAGTGATGGAGAAAGAGATAGGGATTCGTCAAAAGTGGATGGCTGGGCCGAGTTTTAGCAAGCCAGCGAGTAGCAAACGGAAATGGCGACGACGACGTTTGTACTTTTTCTTCACAGGTACATGCACTGATACAGGAATGAAAGAGCGAAAAAAGCAGAGAGATAGATCATAAGAGGAGGAAGCACGTTGTACCGGTGAGGAATTTTATCGTTTGATCTAGTCCAGACTCACGATTATATATTTCGCGAGCAAAAAAAAAAAAAAATCAAAAGGTAGTGGCATACAAACGCGAAGCAGTATCGTCATATTTGTAGATCCTCGAAACGGGAATGAATATTACTGGGATAAGAGAGTATGAGAAGCGAATACGTGCGAGGTGCACGAGTATGCACATTCATTTATATACCGAGAAGGTTGACTTCGATAGAAACGAGAAACAAGCGGTAGCTGTGTACGCGAAAGAGTATAAGCTCTCGTGTTAACGTGAAGTTTTAAAAGTAGTATCGATCGGAGCTTTGAACCGGAGTTCCAAAATATACCTTGCTCATTAGCGATTGACAGGCATGTTGGATCTGTCTCGATGTTCGCCACGGAAGGACGAAAAAGTCGACAAAGATATATAACCACAACCGAAAGTTTCAAGTTCATACGAAGTATGAACTTTAAAGTTTGTTCTTAAAGTGCTCGCGGATACGTAATTACAATTTATCATACAAGTGCTCAGCAAGATTCTCTCTCGAACATAGCTGTCTCAATCGCGAGACTCTGTATACCTGCGGTCGTCCCCCTTTTACCGCGGAGATAATCGAGTTCAATTTGATCGAGAATGAAATTGCTGACTGAAGATCGGTGAAAAGAATTTATTATTGAGGAAAAAGTTTTTCTCGACCCAGACCTTGATTATACACGTTTTGAGGAAATATGAAGAAGAAAAGCGTGGAGGTAGGTGCGAAAGAATCAATAATTGGCGAGCGTAGGTTGAGGCTTTAGCTATTGGTTATACCTCGGGAAGGCTCAGCCTCAAAAAAGCTGAGCGGTTAATGGAAACGCAACTACCGATGGATATGGCAGTGGGTTTTTTTTTTTTCCCCTTGAAAAAGCCTCAAATAAAGAAGATTCTAGAGGAGTTCGTTCCAGGGAACCATGCCGCCGGAGAAGTGTGCGAAAAAGTAAAAGGAAATTCCTCAGTCGTATCAGTTACAAGCAAAAGGGCTCCAATCAATCCTCCCCCAACCCCCTCTAAACCACCGCGCTTTCCACTCTAGAGAGTGTTGCGAATTGATATTGTTTGCCAACGGCGCCTTCGTCGACTACGAAATACGAGACCTGCCGAGGTTTCAATGTGTTTGCTTTCGCCTTTTCCTCCCACTCTCTTCCACCCTCTCTCCTTTTCCCAGTTTTTTTTTTTCTCCGAGACATGCTTGATCAAAGAACCGTCTTAGGTTCCATGGAGGCGTAATAAAATTGAATCACAGTACGAAGCATTATAACGGAAAAGAATTATTTCTTTTTGCCGTAGAGTCTGTGTAAAAATACTCTCAATAAAATATTTCCCCTCCTTAGCAGTGTTTGATCACGAGCGCAAGCAGCTAGTAACCTAATTAAAACTGTAATCCTTGGACACGTAGGTATACGGAGGCAGAGAGCGAGCATGGATGAAACGATGAAAATTGCGTAATATGGAAGAGCTTTCATTGCCTCGGTAGCTTCGGAAAAGTTTTAATCCTGACGATGTTTGTTCAGTTATGTTTCGCATAAAGCGTTACGCTCTATTATATCAGTAGCAAGTTTTGAACATCGCAGGGAAGCTCATGAAAATTTGTTACTTCGTAACTTACGTCATGGTGCATTAAATACATGATGTACTTGAGTCCACACATGGCATACATGATTCTGTTCCAACGTTAACGCAGACATTGGAAGGTACAATATTAAATCGAACTTGCGTCGCAACAGCTCGTATACGGGTATGCGTATGTGTGTCTACGTGTAGCGGGTTCGACAAAAAAAGAGAAGGCAAATAATGGAGTGAGTTCAAGCCATCCCGTTGGATAATCCTTGGGGCTAAACCGACGAATGACTTTGCAAAGTGAAAAGCGAGAACACACCTGTACTCGACTAGTACGAGAGTGTACAGTGCAGCCAGCGACTTGACGATGTGCCGATAACGTTCTCCTTCCAGCGAATTGCCATCGACACATACAAACATATATATATACATTGACACATGACACATGCGCAGGCGGAAACACACAGACAGAACCATCATGTGCATACGATATGCATGGCCCGGAGACTCAATTTTCTCGTCGTTAAACAATTCAGGGTTTAATTTCGTGAAGCGGGAAGAGAAAGATAACAGCGAAGACTGCTTTTGGTGTTCTTCGTGCACAGAGCTCTGTCTCTCCTTCCGAATTCAACATATATACCAAGAGGCAAGATATTCGTCCATGCGAATGAGAAAACTATGAAAGACGTGTACGAAAACACCTATGCTAACCGGTGGCGCCGCGGCGAAGGGATGAGAAAAGCAGGGGGATGAAGGGGTGAGACGGTGGTTTAGCACGGGATGTGAGAGCCGGAAGCAAAGGAACAGCTCTTTAGGTGCGCTCTAAACAAAATGGGAACGAGGCGAAGCAGCTCACCAGGAGCTGCTTCTCGAGCTTTTCCACCTTCAGGCCACACTGTTTAAGATGTAGATTGCACCACCAGGTCTGGATATAGTCCCGGTTTCACTGCATATACCATCGTACTCTGTAGCCGAACGGTAAACACGCTTTTCCTTTGTATTTTGCCCCCCAGGTATTGTGTCCCCTCTTCTTTGACCCCGAGCCCTTCTCGGCCTCGCGTACACCTTTCCCTTTCGAATAATGTACCAGATAGTGTGCATAAAGCTTCCGAGCAGGTTAATGCATCACACGTTTATTCTACGGATCCATTGTTGTTACAGTTCAAGTTATTCAACTTGGCCTAAGGCTTCGTTGAATTCTTCAAGAAATTTCAACCTCGTAGCCAGCCCGTAATCCGTGCTCGAAAAGCCGCATCGAATGTCATCTAGTCGAGTCTCTTTTTATCGGTTGCGATATCGGAACAAGTCAATCTTCGTTTTCGTTAAAAAAATTATTATTGTCGGAGCTGTTTTGCTATGAATCATCGCGTCGAGCATCGTAAAACACGTAACTTCTTAGGCGACGAATAACTTTCACTCGACCTTTAAGTTCTGACACGAAATGCTCCGATATATATATTGGTGAAAAAATGGCGTTGATGTATCCAGTTTTGCAGAAGTCTTTCACAAAACTTTATTCTTTGATTGAAGGCGTATATGCGTGCACCAAGGCCTCGGAAAGGAAGGTGAAGGGTTTTTGGGACGCAAAAGAAAAACGAAACAGAGGCCAGACTCGGATAATAACTCGTTGGAGGATCAAGTTGAAACTGCTATTAAAGACCCCTGCATACACGTTAAATACACATACAGAGGCGTGTGCGTGTGTTGAGGAATCGTGGGAATGACGGAGTTAAAATCTCATTGGAACATCCTCTTGTGGTGGGCAATGTGGTCATTTCCTCCTCATTAAACTGCATCGAAACATACTTGGCTATGGTTTATAACTTACTACGTATGTATCAGGTCGCGGAGTGTGCACACACCGTATACAACAAGTTTATATTATACGTTTAATATCCGCGAGCCATTTTTTTCCTAGCAATCTTTTTGTACACCTTGAAAGAGGAGCTCAAGAAGTGTCTCTTTTCTCACAGAGGGCATTACTGCCAGGCACAAAGTCGCGGGGCAAGTTCATTAACGATCAACTAATTCCACGAGGTGCGATGCTCCTTCGGTGAGAAACGTTGACTAAGCTGCTCGCTTTTTCTTTATCTCTGTTTTAGTGTGCTCGCCACTTTTCAATGGTTGTAAACAAAAAGTTTAGCTGTCTCAAATTATTCTGAAGAGAGAATCGGCTACTGCAGACCTTCGAATTGGAGAAGAAGAAAAAAAATGTTTAATGGGAAAACGAGTCTTTAAAGCTGATGGTTTTAATCGATGAGCTTTTTTTCCGGGTATAAATGAAGCTTCGGTCAAGAGGATGAAGGATATTGAAGACTCAAGGGTAGCGAAGAAAAATGAGAGCTTTCACGATCGCGAAAAGCCGGAACAAGGATCTCGAGGCGTAACGTTAAAGTTATTAAAAGTTGAGTGGCTCTTGGAGACGATCCTACCTTCCCCTTCTTCCACACTTACTCTCTCTCACACACACACACACACTTTCTTCTCAATCTCGTTGAAGTGACGTTGGAAATAAAGGTTTTCTGGTCTCTCTGCCACCCCTTAGATAACTTGGCTGATGGCAGATCGTAGATGCTTTTGCCCCTCCCCGAGCGACACTGCTGCAGGAGTACATCCAGCTAATCGAGAAAATATTACAGGCTAGTAGACGCTTTATGGTGTGAGCCGGAGGCTATGTAGCCATTGTTATTACACGAGGAGACTGGATCGCAAAGGTCGTCGAAGGAGGGAGGATGAATCATGAGGGTGGACGATGTATAGGCGAGATAAAACGAGGGATGATGCGAGAAAGAGCCGGCAGTGTTTTACCAGAAAGTTCTTTCATCAAGTAATTTTGATTTACCCGATAAGAAGTAGCTTTTGCAACCTGGTGCAAGTCTACTGTAGCGATGGACTAAACGATTACAAGTTGGACAATCACAGTCGAGCGGATGTAGGTATTTAATGAAACGTATGAAACAATGGTAAATTAGTTTCTGTCAGAAGACAAGCAGCCTGTCACTTGTTTTTTTAGATAACGAACAAAGAGGAATAACAACAGCGAGGGCAACTGTCAATCTTCCATTTCGTTTTTGCACACGGCCGGAAAGATTGTTTTTTTTTTTTTTTCGCTGGCATATAACAGCTTCCGTTTAGCGAGGAGACGCACACGCGACTATTTTACGTGAAAACGTTAATACACCGCGCTCTTTGTCTCCCGTGATCACTGTTTTTCTTCTCTTTTTCAGCGTACATTTTCTTGTTAACGCGAAAATTGCGTTCGCACAACAGACTCGCTTTTGCACCCATCCGCACGAGAAGGAAAACATTTTTATCACCGGTGGCTAACGAAATAAAAAGGAAGCTAACAGCAACAACAACAACAAAAAAACAACGTCACGAAACAATAGAGATAGACTCAAGGGACATGTGCGACAAAGTGCGCGTTTACTGGAGATAAAAAAGAACAAACGATGTGTGACTCGGCATATAATTTACCTAGTGCTCATATGATTCACCCGGAAAAGCAGCTGTTTACGTCGGCGAAAATAGCGTTTCGTCATCATACACAGATGGATCGCTATCCTACGCCCTTTCGAGTTTGATCGATTCTTATTTTTCGAGCCTCGACAGATCAAGGACCAGTTTTCAATGGTTATCCAACAGGTTACGAGAATACGAGTATATTGTTGGAACAACGAATGACAGTCAAGTGTTTGTGGCTGAGGAAAGTAGTGAATCGAATCATTATAGCGAATCGATTGGAAAACACTGTTACAAAGTGTACGCGCTGAATAGCCGCAATCTCTGGTTACGGAGAGGACAATAGTTGTGGCGTTACGTTGTGCCGGGACAGCTCTTTGGAAGTAAGATCGAAAAGGTGAAATTCGTTTAACGATCGACGCTAAAGTAGATAAAAAAGAAACGAGTCCTCTTACCAATGGAACAGGGTCCGGTCTCTAAGCGTTGTTAAAGTGCCACGAGATTTAAGAGACGGAAATAACGAGCGAGTAATTGTGTTACAAAAGAAAAGCAATCGAATGGCAGAATAAAAAAGGAGGATTTGTGTAAGTCTCTGGAAAGAATAACGAAGGAAAGTGAAGTAGCGGAAGACGACAGCGAGGAAAAAGAAAACAAGGAGAAAAAACGAGAAAACCCGAATACTGATGGTCATCGTCGTGTTGATAGAGCGAAAATCGTTCTTCGCTTCGAGTCCGACAATCTACGTTCTCAAGGCATGAAAGGTAGCGAATGAGTGGTGGGGGCCTGAGCCACGCTTATGCCAAGGCGAAAGAAGGGGAATGCGAGAAGTGTGGAAAGAGAAAGGAGAAAGAGTGGCAAACGGAAAGTAGTACGGAGCGTAAAGTAGCAGTGGGAAACTTCAAAACGGCGCGTCTGCCCACATAGGAATGGGGCAAGAATTGCTCGAAGACAGACGCTGATTCCGGTTCATCGATCTTCAAACATATTGCGAAAAATCTGCGTGTACTTTGTACATCAATCAAAATAATGTATCAAAAGTGTCAGAATTCACTGAACACTTTACTTACCAGAAGCGCAATGAAAGCGTGGCTTTCAAAATCCTGAATGAAGTTCCGAATCATTCGGAAATTGAAGAGATCTGAAAATTCACACATACCGGACACAGATAAACTAGAACGAGCCTTTCGGTAAGATAGGAATCATTGCTTCCAACGTTCGTTAGGTGCATGAGGAAAAGCAGTAGCGCTGCACCGTAAGACTCATTTAGCTTGTCTGTACAACAAATCATTCCATACCAGTAATCGTCCAAGTATACGCGAATGCTATCGATTAATTACAAGTGTGTATCCGTTCACCATAGAGTCCTTAATTAACTACCAGGACTGCTTATGAGCTTGAGAAAAATTATGTAATTTATCCGACGCCATCTTCAGTAAAGATCCAACGAAATCTGAATTCAAGGCGAACGAGGACAGGTTTACCACAGACGTAATTATTCATCGGGGCTAATTGGAAATCTCGGAGTTGGATGTTCGGTCGAAACCAATGAGGAGAGAGTCGACAAGCATTAATACAAGTACGCGTGTTTGAAGACCCATGAATATCATGTGTTTCTATATACATAGTAGAAGTTCAATTACAACTTCTACCTTGACTTATGCTTGCAGGGAATAAGGACCAAAGAACCGCGCCCCGCTCTCCATCGCGTTTTGTCTCTCTCCTCCTGATCGTTCCTGATTTATCTTCTAGATTGTCATACGTAAGTGCTTATAAAGCGACATAAAATAAGGTTATAGCCGAGTGTGCGATATTTGTGAATGATAAAGAATGACCAATCATTGCAATCGATCCGATAGAATTTCAAGCTCACCGGAGCGTTATGAGATCCATAAAAAGCCTGAAAATCCAGCTAGGGTTAGGATCCATTCCGTCCATGAGGAAAAAGTGTGAAGAGCAAAGAGGGAAACTTCGGAGAGGGTGATAGTCGCCGCGATCTAAGACGATGCTGCATTTAAATCACCTCTTCTTGCGTATACGGTATCCGCAGAATGCACAGAATCTTCCTGACTTTCGCTGATCGCCCGATTGCCCCCTTTGAACGGAATTCCTCGTGTAGATAGCTTACAAGAAATTCCGTTTAAGACGTAATCACGTGGATTTGGCTAGTCATTCAAAATACTTAACGAGGAAAATCGTTACAGAGATTGAAATCGGGCTATGATAAGAAAGATCATTTCACTTGATCGAGCCAGGGAATCCCTGCCTCAATGATACCCATGGAACTTTGCTCTTGCGAATCCCCGAGCGTCGAAAATTAATCAGTTTCTTCATCATTGGACAATTAATGCCAAACTCTGAACGTGAACCTAGAAGTGGTCGAACGAGCATCCATCCATGTGTGTACAGTTTGTACATTTGTAGATACAATGGCAGGTTGATTGCCAAAGAGAAAGAACGTGTCAGCAGGTTCTTCCCACGTTGTTGGTCGATCTATCTTACTCGCTCCGTCGCTTCCATTCCTTTATTCCGGTCTCGTACATTGTCGTTGATAATCAGACGAATCTGGAGGGAAGCAACTTCCATCACCACCACCACCACGTCGAAACTTTGGTATATAGCTTTTATGGAGCGTTACACGATGTTTCTCAGAAACCGGATTAACCCAGCGTGACCGTAACCGAGTCCTCGAGCCACGTGGTGAAGCAGAGTAGTAAAAAGTATCAGTAGCTGATGGTACATCAAATCAGCTACGACCGTGTACACACGATCGTTTGATGAAGTTTTTTTTATTCGAGATACTTTTTTTCGGCTGTGATGAGCAGGAAGATCCGTGAAAACTTGTGGAAGTTGAAGCAATTTCAAAGTAAATTTGTAGACAAGAAACCTCTGTTGTCCCAACAAGACTATTAGGCCAGAAGCTACGGAATTTTCGAAGAGGGCCAGCAGGCAGGTCGAACGATCCGCAAGTCATCATCCGGTCTTAAGCAACACTTCGTTGTACACCCAAAGTGTTTCAGCACAAAAAGGCAACACGCCAGAAGAGCCGGTAATTTTTTATAACACAGGGAGATGATAGATCAGAATTCAATCGTTCGTTTTTCTACCTTCTCTCTCTCTCTCTCTCTCTCTTTATTCCCTCCGGTCGATCTATCAGCACTCCGTTACATCGAAGACGAGGGTCGCGCGCCGTTCGCGCGACAGTCCCTAAACCAACTGGTCGCCAATGATACCACGTTTTACCACCTCAGATTGACGCGAACTAAATTATGAAAGGGTCCAACCAAAGGGTGACATCGAATCCGACAGATTACGTGGATTTGGAAAGGGAGCATGAGTTTCCAAGAGGGTGGATATTTATACGATCAAAGAGAAGCTTTATAAGCGATTCAAAAGACTAGGAAGGAGTTTATGACGCCGCGTGTACGAATGGAGGATTATCGTGCCAAATGGTCATCGTTATGGCTAATGTCTCAACATCAGTCAACGAATGCTGCCGCGCCATTTCATTTTCATTTATGCTCTTACTTTGTCTGTATATGACGGTTTTAATGTATATATACATAGATATTTATTTTTGGATAGACTTATACGAGATATAGCGTTAAAACACAACTTAATCCGGTCAAACCGGTTTCACGTGTATTCACTAAAGCGCTCCTACTTTCGGTCTGACCCGTTGGTACTTCTTCCATCATTATATTATTCCTTTTTTTTTCTTCTTCTCTTCTACATCAAAATCTCTCAACAGAGCTCATTCAAAGTCTTCATTCATTCGGTTTCCATTTACAAAACGTGAGTCTCTATTTTTCGGGATTAATCCGTGAGCGATTAATAATAATGATAATACGTTGATCATCGTTAAATAACAGGAATCTGTATAACCAACGACGCTCTGTCAGATTCAATGTTGCATATGCCTACAATGAAAAACATATAATAACCTCTTCGAATGATGTGCTCGAGTTTGAAGTAGTAGCATTATATTTAATGAACACGAATATACAAAATCCCAAGCAGCGAGCTATAAGAAAACATATCGGTTACGGATCATGCAAAAACTTGAGTACATACGTAGTATCCATCACGGCTTATGAATATTCATGACTGGACTCGAAGTTACATATTTCTCGTGATGAATGGCCCTTACGTCATAAATATTCATAGAAAAATATTGGATATTTTATTGTTCGTGATCATGAATTCTTCAAAAAAAAATCGAAGCATCGAGGTATTACAAAGCGTGGGAACTTTATTTTGATATTTACATTAATGTTACGCTGCATACTGACGTTCCCGTCAATCTGTCAAGATATTCTCGATTCGATTTAAAATTAAATATAAATTTAACATTATAACCGACAATCTCTTGAAATCACCCCTCCGATCGTGTCAAAAACTTTGATGGCCCATTCATCCTATGGTAATTGAGAGATAAAATTGTACGTGTCATCAGTCGCGCGATCAATTCATCATAAGCTTTCTCGCTTCCACGTGATACATATTTTTAGGGAGTTGGTAGGATTTCGGCTCTCTTTAACTCTCTGCTGCCTGGGTATCATGTTCTCATTCACCCTCTTTACAAAACTTTACCGCCCACTTTTCGTTGCTTCTTATTTCTCGCTTGCACGTGATTCGCTACTATATAAGCAGGCTTACTTAAACCTTCGATTCGCGTAAGATTTTCATTCACATCCTGCCTTCCCTCGGTGTGTGTCTCTCGCTCCTTCTTTCATTCTCTCCCGCTCTTTTTCACCGACATCAGAAAGCAACCATGAAAGCAATAATCTCTCCCCTCCCCTGCTGCTCCTCCTGATGCTCATAAACATGTACAAATGTGTATACGTGAAATGTCGGTTTCCTTGATTCAGGCTGCAGGCCAGATGGAGAATCTCAAGTGGGAATTTAATGATCCTGAATAAGCTAGTGGTGGGCAAAGATCCCTCCAAAGATACGCTACTCTCGATGTATATCAGTACTTATAAAACTGCGTATACCTGCGTTAGTACCGATTGCCAAGAAAGTTCACGCGAACAGATCAAATATAAGAAACACATTTGCCTAAGTTGAACGTAATGAAATGAATGAAATGTACATCGAGACGCACGTTTGGTCATATTAAGTCGAGAGGTATTCAGACCCTCGCACGAATACTGGCTTCTTCGAATAAAAATAAAAAAAATACGTGGAACTCTAATTGGAATAGACTCTCTCATTGAGCAGATATTCTTGAAGCTGAAGATAGACCCAAAGCTTTACATGCCTAGGCCATAAAACGAATGCATCCAACACCACTGAACGTCCGGAAGAATGTGGGAAAATAGAATCCTAGATTGACCGAGCGGATGAGTTCTTAAAATGTTCAACTTCCAAGTTGGTCAATGGACATATCAGCGAGACGTGGATTTACCATCGGGTTTTACTTTGAGTCTGAAGCTCGTGGACGAAACGAAAATATCCTTGGTGTCCTTTCTGAGAAAGATACAGCGTGCAATTGAAAGGATTAGATTGCAAAGAAGACGCTGATAAAGCAGTGTATTCAATGTCTGAGATGTATAAGGGCATGACCTTAGAGAATTTCTCAGGGCTAGTGTATATGGCTGGGAGCCTTTTGTTTGTCAGGAGGTTGGTATACGCGTGGCGCAGCGACGACCACATTGTGACGCTGTGTAAGATTGGCTTCCGAGCGGATGATAGCTCCCCGAGCGTTATGAACAAGTTCCACTTGTGGAATGGGTCTCTCGCGATCCCGGCAACCTAACCAAGACAGAAGATGAACGCGGAGACGAGGTAAAAGAGAGAGAGAGAAGAGAAAAGTTGGAGCTTACCTAGAGTGTACGATGTAAGAAGGAAGAGGAAGGAGAACAAACCGTTTAATGCGAACTGAGAGGGACAGAAAGTGGACTGAGTACACTAAAAGAGAAGCAGGGCGTAAGGAGGGGGGGTTCTCGCCGTGCTCCCTGTGGTTGTGTAACGGTCGAGTGTACGGTGTGTGCCTGTGCACAAACTGCAGGTGCACTTATAGCTAGAGGAGAGAGAGGCCCCTCTGAAGGAGCGCGCATCGCTCCGGTCACTCGTCGTTCGCGTGGCGTTGAACAAGGACAAAAACGTACCAATGACCTCGCTCGTAACAAAGACAGAGAAAACGGGGAATAACCGGTTTTCAGCCGGGTATTGGTCACTCTTTCTCCTTCACTCCTTTTTTTTTCTTCTCTTTCTTACTTATTTCATCTCATGCCACTACCCCACCGTCTTCTCTCACTCGATGCTTTCATCTCCTTTCTGCTCTCTTCCTTACCTTCGCTACTTATTATATACATATAGCCACCATCATTATTTTACCAGTACTTTTTGTTATCCCCCTCATTTTTGTTTTTTTTTTTTTTTTTCCTATTGCTACAACGTCCGGCCTCCTGCGAATCGAGATTTGCAAATACTGATCCCTGCCTGAAACATTGACCATTTTGTGTGCTGAAGGATTGAAAGCCGAGGCCAATATTATCCGAGATCAATATCCTACTGGTTAAGCGTTACAATTTGCGCTTTGTTCAAATTTATTTCATGTGAACTCTGTGTCTTTATGAATACTGACAAAGTTGTTGAACGTTCGATAAACGAAAGATTGTGATGAAAAATTAACCAAAATTGAAACACTGCGAGGTTTCTTGGAGAGAAGGCGTTTATGACAGAAATTAAAGACCTATGCGATGTTTTGTACGGTTAATAAAAGTTTGAGATACAATCTCATGTTACACCAGCCTGCAAGTTTTTCAACAATATTTTTATTCCGAGCATGCGGGTACTGAAATTTTACGATGTCTATACGAGGACGAGAAAATGAGGAGCAAGACACGACGGAGCGAGAGGCGGTTGCTGCTGAAATTCGGATAATTAAGGAGTAGGGACCTACATTCAAAAATGAAAGACACCACAAACTGAGAGAAGAAGAAGAAGGAGAGAGAGAGAGAGAAAAAACGAGAGACGCAAGTCTGTTGCTGTAGATCCTCGTCTTCGCTCGTGAACGAATCGGTTCGATTTAATGCTCTCTTTCCCTCCTCGAAACGGGATTCCATCGGCGAAGACGAGAGAGAGAGAAAAATCTTGCGCTGAGTTGTGTATAGTTAAGGTCAGGGCGTACAACTCGTTCTTAAGAGGAACGAACTCGATAACGATTCACAGTACAAACATGTATATATCAATGAGCGAAAAGTTGCGTTCTCCGGAAATGTTGAAAATAAGTTTTACACGAGCGTTTTAGAATACACATTTGCAGCTTGAATGGAATGTTGTTTCATTGCCTGCTCTTCGAAATTCGTCAATTATCAACGTTTCCTTCTATATCTCCCAATCGTATTTGGCTTCAGACACTCTGTCGGCTCTGTTCAGAGCCACTAAAAAACTTATCAACGAAGCCGTTAAAAACTGCCTTCCAAATTAGTTCGAATCTTATATCCAGACCGTTTCAAGCTCGCATTCAAATAACCGAACAACCAAACATCGTGTTCGTTCAATAAATTTTCACACGAAACATTACCAACTTCCATACCTTATTCTTTTTTTATGTTTCTTTTTGCTCACGCACGAAATGATAAACATAAAATATGGACACATATATGAGAAGTTTGCGGCGTCGAATTGAGGCAACGCCGTTTGACTCACGCTTCTCTTGCGGTTTAATATCAGAGAGCCTGTGAACAACTCTCCCTTATATATATTCTCTATATTTTGCTCTTTGAGAAGAGAGGAGTAGCCGCAGGATGCGGTCAACTCGCATCGGCGTCTCCTCATATCGTATACGAACAATTCACCCTCTCGCTTCATCACTCTTGTCCGGTTACCTGCTACGAGAGAGGATCGTCAATGCGTTCGCAACTCTCGTATAACCATAGCCAGACTCGAATTTATACATGCTTACTTATATCTGTATGTATACACATTTATAAGTATATACATCGTAAAAGCATAGAGCGCGTGAACATGTGTTCGTAAGACCGTGTGAAGCTGGAGATTGATCGTTGTGAGAATATTCGAGGGAATGATCCCATTCCCGTCCAACCTGAGAGGGAAAGAGAGAGAGCAACGAAACCGAGCCACGGCTACAGGATCCCTGTGATACTGGTAGTTGTCACATTCGTTCCAGTCCGATGAGCAGTTCAGTCAATTCCTGTGCCAACTTTTTCTCTCTCTCTCTCTCTCTGTAAGAAAATGCGATCAAAAATATTCCGCTATCAATCTTGAGTTACACCTGAGAACGTCTTATCGGCGATTCGAGTAAATTGTGCCTGTATAATGGCCCGTCGCATTGGATGTCATCTGTCAAAACTGTTGGTGAGACAATCTAGGCTTTGGGATGAATAGCAGCATAAACGCGGCTAATTCAACTACTTTGCTTAACGACCCTGAGAGCTCGCGCATATCCAGCAGTTTCAAGTAGTAAGATTCGAACTCGACTGATGATTAAATTGATGATACCAACAATCATGATCCGATGTGCAACCGTCAGAAAATGGATAAAGCAGCTAAACCGCAGTTTTTTTTTGTTCCTGCGTTAAGCAGCTGGTTTCAAGACTCCATTTCCTTTCGTCGATGTTATATTTTTGAGATTCATCTTCTGAATGAATTTATGAATTGTTACTTCGCTACTGGAGTTTGCAGCCACTACCACGTGACTCTTGTACTCGGCTACTTAAAAGCCTTGGAATATTTTGATCGCATGTTTCTACCTGCTGCTCCAAGCTTATATCGGTATATATAGAAACACAGGTGAGAGTGGAGAACGAGTTGAGTCGATTACCGGAGTAGCGAAGACACGACCAGTATTCGATCACGCGCCAATTAAGTTCCCGCGACGATGATGGCAATTCTTTCTGGTGCCAAGGTCACGTACACTCGATCCTTCATCATCATCATCATCATCGTCATCAACATACGTGTGTCTATATATATTCGAGACCTGCATAGAGTAGGATGTACAAATCGAGTTTGATTTTCCTGTGTGTATCAAGTGCTAAATGGGAAGGCGGTATAATTACGTTTTTTTTTTCTTCTTTTTACTCCTCGCGAGCCATCGCGTATGTCGTGACATACATACGAGTTGTCCCTTTTTCCGTAATGTTTTCTACGAAAAATCCTAGTCAACTATATAACAGAGTATAAAATGAATTCTTTGAAAATATGGTACGTAAAAGGGAACAAATCTGAATCGATGAATCGAAGCTTTCTCACGACTCGATTTTCCAATCAATTAATACTGATCCAGCATACGAAAAATTTCTCGTTCAATAGCTTTGAAACATTTTCCAACAACAGCTTAACTCAATTATACTCGTTTCTTGTTTTCGTGCGAATAAATTAATCGGGCGTTCATGAGATTCAATTAGCGTAGAAAGAATTAACGATACTTGATGATTCTCAGACAGGATTTCTCTAGTCCAAGTTGGAACGGTCCATTGATTCGGAATCGTAAATTCGACATTGATAAAACTGAAATTTTTCAACACTTATCGAAATTGGTATGGATTTCTTGAACATTATCGTTTCTTTCATTGGGCGGACGATGATGGAAGGACAGTTGATAAAGTCGTTAGTGAGTTTCTGAAATCCGCACAGTTATAATCGGTTGCTTGATTGATTATTGTAACGAGAGAGAGGAGAGAGCGTGAGTTTGGTGAATCAGGACGATTGGATCATGGAGGTCTAAACGGCGAAGCTTTCGCAAAACGTTTACGAGCAGAGTGTTGAGAAGCAAGGGCTCGGATACGACGAAAATACGAAAGTGAGAGGAAGATATTCGAGTGAAAGGGATGATGGCGGCGGATGAGGGAGGGGGGCTAGAAGGAAGAGAGAACTGCAGGGGAGTTTGTGCAAAAGTTTTACTACGGATTGACATATGTATGTATAACTACAGGAAGAATGAGACACTCAGCAAGTGCGCACCGAAGTATCTTCCTCTCAATCTCTACATCGCAATGCTGAACGTTTCACGAACCGTGATCAAGTTTCTACTCGTAATAGTATATTCTGTTTCTCTTTCGCTTTCTCTCCTTCTCTCTCTCTCTCCACAGCAATTCATGCGACTCGCAACGCTTCCTTTTCTCGTGCTGCCTTCTGCTTTTCTTGAATCCCAGCGCCTTTAGGTACGATGCACCGATAAAGTTTCACGCCATCTGATAATATAGAGAGCCCGATACTATGTACATTTAGTAAGAAAAGGCAAACGCGTGTCAGACTAAAAGAGCAGAATATAAATGAATAGAGCGCGAAACATCAATTCACGAGAATATAATTGGAACGAATAATTATTGTCAATAATCCCGTGCAGTTGGATATCGATGAATGAAATATTGCTGATAAACACTGCGTCGTTGGGACTCGACGATCGACTTTGCTCCTACATCAAGTAATTTCATAGCAAAGTCTATAATCGGTATGAAAATTGACGTAAAAATCTGAAAACCGTCGATGCATGGAACTAGTCACCCGCCATCAATTATCACAAAATCATTTCCTGAATTTCAAGATATTTTTCATCTCGACAATTTATTCGAACAAAACGTAATCACGGTAAAGGCACTAAAGGCAATGTCATGCGTTTGAAAATACGGCTAGTTCTCTCTCTCTCTCTATGTAGCATGACTTTAGATTTTCATCTCATAGCTGTTTCGACTGCATTTCCAGAAAGATAAACCGAATAAAGAATGTACATATATATATATATACGGATACACGGGAAGTTGGCCGTTGTATTCAATTTCCAATTTCGCAATAAAGATTTTCTATTGTACGTCGGAAGAAGCTGCTGGCTGGTCTTGAACTAGGTAGAGCTTCCGGCGACACACATGAATAACGTTAGATAAGAAGGAAGACACGAGAAAATGAGATTCATGAAAAGACCAATAACTAACGTAGTTTTATATACGTGTATATAGCATTATGAAAAGGCGTATATAAATATATATATATATATAAATATACAGGAGCATTGGCCAGATAGAATCTCGACGGTTCCTATTGTGCCCTGTCATTTGGCTCGAGACTCGACGGAAAATTAAAGAAGTCTGGCACAGCAGAGCGAGAAACCCGGCCGTAGTAACTTCTCTAAGAGCTTCATCGTTGTACCACTTTAAATGTATATATACCTGTCTATATATACGTATTAAGATAACGAATCGAGTTTCTCCCCTTGCATCGTTTTAGCCTTCATCGTTGTTGTTCGTTGTCGTCGTCGTCGTCGTCGTCGAAGTCGTTGCTTCCTCGGGGGATAATTAACGCTTCTGGTAGTCAAGCCGGCATCACCGAGCCATGAACAAACCACAGGTTGTTCCCGGACGGGTGCTTAAACTCCTTCCTTCGATTCCCACGGCTCTCAAATTTATATATCTATATATATACATACACTTACACGTATGAATTCATATGAGTACATGGACGCTCGAATTTGTATCGTCGGGTGATCCGAGACCGCGACGGACGGTCCGGGCAAAAATCACAGAAAAAGAAACGTCGAACGCCACCGTAAAACCGTTTGTTTACAAATCATTTCGACCAGGAAAAATTAATCGTTTGGACGCTCGTGTGGAGATCGGTATATGAATAGTACGTGAAATCAATGAATCTGTTGCAGCATCTGTTTGATGTAGCATAAAAATATTTATTTGTACTGGAATATATTGGAATAAATGAACGACGCGGATGATAAATCGAAGAAAAAGTGACGAAAAATATTTGATGACATCGTTGATTATAGCGAGCCTCTTTTTTCAGCTACACCGGCTCCGTGAGTAACGAATCTCGGATCGAGATCCGTGCGAATAAAATAGAGTCGCGGTAGAACGTAATCGTTTTCTAATCAGGATGAATGACCGAAAAAAAATAATTAAAAAATGAAGAAAAAATTAATGCACTGTTGGTCAAATCCGAATTTATAGAAGTACGTTTATTTCGTTCGTATCTATGGCTCCAAAACGAATGGAGTGCAACGACGTATGAATGGGAAATGTTGTTTTATAATATCATCTGACTATTCGCAGGCTTTTATCAACATTTCTCCATCAGCTCTGTGATAAAAATGAACTGGAGAAGAGAGAGAGAGAAAGAGGGATGAAATAATATTCGAGCTCGATCATTCCTCTGAGATGTATTCTCATTACCATCAATTTATTCAGCACCGAGCATTTGCCATTGTGAAATTAAACACACTTTTTTCTTTTCTCTCTCTCTCTCCCTCGACTTCTCTCCTCAATTCGTTATTTACGGTGATATTCAGCATAAAAATCACTAATCCAATGGGAATTCCGATGTAAAAGATTTTCTCGGAAACCTTCATTTCGGTATTTGAGCTAAAAACAATTCCACGAATTAATAATATTATAAATTCCATTGTGCGAAGGAATTCAGCGTTTTGTTCAACCCCTTTGCACCATAATTCGTGATGAAATTTTTGAAATATCTCGAAAAATATATGCATTATTTCCAAATAAAAAGATTCCATAAGCCCTTTCGGATTCTGTTCGTCTATATAAATAATCAAATGTAAATATTTACTTGGCAGTTTATAAAAACATAATTAATTAGTGAATGAGAGTCTAAGTACGTGGGAGGTCTTTGTTTGTGAAAGAGATTCTAAGCTGCTGCAGGAGGGCACATAAAGTCAGAGAGACACGAGATCCCTCGAGGTCTAGAGGTCGCGACGACGTGCGACAAATCGACGCGAGGGGAAAGAGCCCCTGTGGATCGCACACCCGATGCACATGTGTCTGACCCCTCCTACATGTACGAGGAAACATTACTTTTTTTTTCCCTCTTTTTCTTTAGTAAATATGGAGCGTCGCAGTATTCTGCGTGAGACGATGAAGCAACGACAATATTTCTGCCTCCTTCGAACATTTAATTACCGAGTCGATCATCAGGAGCAATTTCGAGTGTGATCAAAGCCTTTTGGCACTAATCTTTGAACCTTTTCATCACGATTTAAGCTTCATTTGAACGTTGATATTGAAATTTGGACAAATATTTTAGGCTCCTTGGATTTTTGAAGAAATGAAAATGTAAAAATAATTTTGCTGTAATTAGTTATAGGAGCGAGTAATAATCAGGTTATTTAACATATTTATTTTCATTCGTCCCACGCTCACAGGCAATCTTCTCACATTCCCATCGTCCTATTCTTTCCCTTCGAAAATATCGTCGCTGCTTGGAGGAGTAGTTTTTAATTTGTCAAAATTAATCCAGCGAAAATGCCAAGCATATGGGTGCCAGAGGCGCGTGAGCCAGCAGCCACTCGTTATATTATACGTGAAAAAAAAATGGAAAAAAAAAAAAAAAAAAAAAAAATACGGAGCATCACAGCGCCGGGCGGAATACGAGAGAGATAGAGAGAGAGTGAGAGAGAGAAAAAGAGAGTTCTTCGGGAGGATGCTGTCACGAAAAAAGTGCATGAGATTTTCCCTCTTATCCTCCTTCCCTTCGTCGCTTTTTTGTAATCTTCCATTTATTTTATTTTTCATTTAATCTAAAACTCCCTGAATTTTAAATAAACTCGACGAATTTTCCTCTCGTCGCAAAAATCACAGAGTAATATTATTTCTTTACGAAAAAAATATTAAAAAGATTTTTTCTCCGATCGAACATCGAACGAACAAAATTCTACAAAAATCCAACTCCAACATCCGACGAATAGCGCGTATGAAAATAAAAAAAAATAGCATTATCCCGATTGAATTCAGACCCACAGGTGCTGGATAATTTCACGAAAGTTCAGCCTCGCCCAACATTCATTGATCACATTTTCCATTAACCAATCCATCAAAGATCTTCGTACCGCACTGTCACCATGATATACGTTATCAAAAAGAATTTTTCAGAAATTTACGAAAAAGCATTGCCCCAACATTCCATAAACACACGATCATGATTATACTCCAAAGCCGGTAATTAGAATTGAGAAAGTGTTCAGAGATCGACTCGAATATGAAAAATCTCTTCAAACGTTTCATTTCAAAGCTTGAAAAAAAAAAAAAAATGAAAAATTTATCAAAACTGAGTAAAATCAGTGTAAATAACTGATGTAATACTTTTAGTATCAATTGTAAAAGGCTTTGCTACGATGTAAGCTCTACAATACGATATCAATCTTCCATCTTCAAGCCTGTGACATTCGATGGGATGAGAGAATGACATTCACTTCTCGAGTGTGCTACCGGTAGTTTGATGCGTGTGGGGAAGGGTTGTTACTTGGGGACAAGTGCTACAGTACGATAGAGGCGGCCATGAAGTGTCCGAATGATGGGCTTTTCTGTGCTATACGCTACGCTCTTGATTTTTTTTTTCCTCTCTTTTTCTTCTTCTCTTTTTTTACTTTCTTTCTATATAAACATACACGAGAATGGATCGACGGACGGACGCACGCACGAAGTAAGGTACGCACGCAAACATCGAGATTCTTTGTATCCCTGACGCTGGTGGGATTAACACGACGATATAGCAAGATCCTCGCGTCCCATACCGCGTGTCTCTCTCTCTCTCTCCCTCCCAGTACACTTGTACTTGGGTCCAGTCGCGCCATGCTACTCGTAAAACGAGTTTTACCGGCATAAATTCGAGGAGGAACGCGTACAGAGGGGGAGAGAGCTCGGGGAGAGACTTGCCGTAACCGAGATCCAAGTGCGCTTACAATAATCATGAGAGCAGTGTATAGAGCTGTTCTGGTTTAAATTTCGTCTGGTACGACGAAAATAATGACGTGATATCTGCACTCTCTCTTTCTCTCTATGTACCCTCGCCATATGACCATTTGTGGCTCTCCGCAACGTTTCCGAGGCTGTTGAAAGGCAGGAACTTTTAATAGTTAATCACGAGCCGAACCCACGATGACGAAACGAGAGCGTGGAAATTAGCGACGAGAAAAGCTCTCGTGCGGATAGCTAAACTACGATTTTTATCAAATAACGTTTTTTTTTTTTAATTTTTTTTTTATTTTCGCTGCATATAAAAGTATCGTTTAGCGATAATCGCATCTGAGGATGCGGATAACGCTGTTTATGTGTGTATAATATGATTCGACGAAAAAATAAAGTTTGAAACTGTTGCGGTGGTGCGTTGATTGAAAATTTGTCTCGACACCCAGGATTATCGCCGATACAATCGGATACACTTTTGCCACTACGGTATATTTCACAATTCCAGAGAGAGAGAGAGAGAGAGAGAGGGAAGAGGATTTCGTTATTTTTGACCCGTTCACGCAACTTTGTTCCTGATGTAAAATCTGATTGCTGATTATTTACGCTGCTCCGGCGTACATTTAATTAAACATTGAATCCAAGCGATATTCAATCGGCTGGAATAGTGTCCCCGAGTATAATCTGATTACCATTGGAGTCAGCATGAATCAGTGTTTCCGTCAAGCTTTTTATTCCCGAAAATACCGCGTAATCGTTCAAACGTTAAACGTATCTCGATCGAATTACATCGTCATAAGCTATCCGCAAAAAGAATGAAAAACTAAGAACAAAGTGACGTTCGTACGGGCAATTACGGCGACTCGATAAATTTACAGGATTTCCAGAAGGAGATCATTTTCCCAAGACTCCTCGTAATCGAAGAACGATGTTCGGGCTCAAAACTCCTTAAAAAAGTGTCACTTCGATGGAGACTCTGTTCTTTTTTCTCGTTCAAAAAATAACTCAATTAACCCGACTGCTCGCAAGAATCGTTCGTGATCGTGACGATGCAAGAGGAAATACGAAGAAAAAAAAACGAGATGAAATTATGATGAAGTCGTTCATCGGATGATCTTTCAGTTTCAAATATCACATTTGCTCTATTAAAGTTGAAGGACATTCAACGAAAGAGGAACGCTCCTGGGGGCACGAGAAGCTTATGTGTTTCGTCTTCGAGCTCCGCGAGGCGAGATTCTCAACGTTTTCTGTGGCTCATGTGCCCGTTTATCGTAACGATAACTCTGGACCTATGATTACGGGGCTTTTAGTCCGACAAGAAAGAGAGAGAGAGAGAAGATGAGCAAGAGCGAGGCTCAGAGAGAGAGAGAGAGGGAGAGAGAGAGAGAAAAGGAGTGAGAGTGAATGACACACATGTGGTCACAGTGTGCCTCGCTCATCTCCACAGTAGGGTTTCTCTCGTTGACTCTGTACAAGATGGTCCAGTGGCTAACGCAGCAGTTCAGCAGCCCGGACAGCCTGAACGCACCAGCTACATCGACGACAGAGTCTGAGCGAAGGAAAACGCAAGGGGGGGGGGGAGCAGAGGGGAGCGAGGAGGGCGTTTCGTGTGGGGAACAAAAATACGGAGCACCGCCGGGGGCTCGTAAGCTAACCCGCTCCCGCAGAGTAAAACATCTGTGGTTACAAACGCCTGGACAACGAGATAAGAGAAAGAGAGTCTGTGAGAGCAAGAGAGAGAGAGAGAGAGAGAGAGAGTCACAGCGAAGGAGAAACGCATACATTCACATATAATTCTCTCTCACGGACTCATTGGAATATATAACTGTCTCGATGGATATTGAAACTTGAACCAAAATTGAATTTACCACTGCGACGATCTTCGTTTACGATCAATTACACAATTTATTCGTTTCAATCCCACTTTGTTGTTATTTTTTTTTTTTCTTTTTTTTTTTTTTTCATCTCTAATGGATACGGTGGTTTAAACCGTTTCACTGTTTTCTCGTTTCGTATTCGCCGTTCTGAAAAATAATTATGTTCGATCGCGCGAAACACACGAGGCTGTACGAAGCTCTGCCCTGCGGAATGAAAATTCTATCAAAATTCGTGAATTCATATTCATGAATATTTGATCCATCTAACTATCTACAAATATTGAAACGGACACTGGTATCTTATTCGTTGTTAAGAGAATTTCCGGTTATTATATGAATCTCAAAATATCATTCGTTTTCGTTGTTTAAACGTATTTTTCTTGGAAGAAGAGAAAATTCGATGGATTTTACTGAGATTCGGTTTATAGATACCGGATAAGGGGTCTTAATAATGAGCCATTTTCTTCCGAAAACATAATTTAAAATGGAGAATTGCCTGGGTTTATTCAAAAACCTACATGTTTGTGGTTACCGGTACTAAATTTTGTACGAGAGATGAATTTCGTGCTCGTTAAAACCGATCTGGCATTCGAACCGAAAAAAAAAAATGAATTCGATGAAAATTACGAAAAAGGAGTCTCAGCAGTGAAAACGGAAACAAAAGCTAGTTAAAAAGGTGGATGAATTTGAGAGAAATGGTGAAAATAATGAAGGTGAATTCGAACACACGATCGTTGTGGATTTAGCGCCAGTTACATTGATATACATTGTCGACATGCAACGAGTTGAATAATGATGGGAGTAAAAAAGAGAATTTTCGGGATATAGGGAGCAGGTTAAATAATGAGAATCTATTTGGTCGAGTGTTGAAGGTGTTTTTTTTTTTTTTGGAGAGAGTGAAACGAGTGAGTTTCCACATTGCTGGTAAATTTTCTGTATCAGCAGCTAGTTTTTTTTTTTGGTCTCGTTTTATAGAAGCTTCGAGGACTGGGATTCATTCGAGGACTTTGAACGAATCGTTGGCGGGCGCCAATGCTAAAGACCGTTCAATTCGTAGAATCTCCTATTCGCTGCATGCCTTTTTTTTTTTCTTTTCTTCTCTTCTCTTCTCATTGTCTACTTCTTATCGTCACTTTGTCGCGGTCCACCGACTCCTACGCTCTCAAATGTCTGCCGGGAAAGCATGCGCTCTCCATATACGTATATATATGCACACGAGGGAATCACGATCGTTCTCTCGGACGTTTTAAATGAGTCAATTGGGAACGATTGGGTACACGAGAGTAGAATCGAATTAGCACGTATACCAATTATCCATCGGCTCGAGCACGACCACCGCTATCTGTGCAAAATATAACCTATTTGAACTTGTTATAATCGTAACAGGATTCTTTCGTTTGTGCCAAATACGTGACAAAGTATCGGTGTTGTCGCTATTAATGTTATTTTCTTCATTATTCTTTGTTTTTTTTTATTTTATTTTTTTTTATTCGTTTCCACGATAAATTTTAATTGCCACCGGACAAATTGTGGTTCTGTTGTTTCAATTATTTTCCTCGATTCGTTCGTTATTATCAATGATCCAATTAATTATTATTTTACCGAACAAATGTACAAAGTGAATTGTTGGAATTCAGATTTTTCGAGTGTCTTCGATCGTTTGATTTGAATTGTAAAAGCGAATCACGCGTGTACCACGTCGCGTCATCAAAAAGGGCAACCGAGTTCAAAAAAAGTACGAAAAAAGACACGAAACTGCGGCAGCAGTTTCAGGGGTTATTAGGGGTGGTTGATGACGTTAATTCCTGAGGTTTTTCAGCTTCTTAGCGTGCAGCGATAGAGATGATCCGAGCGTAATCATGCGTGGATCCTTAAAGAAGAAAATCGGGACAAGAAACAACGCTTGAAGAAAAAATGACCAACGAAAAAAGACCAAATGAGGCCAGTATCCGACCCTCCCGCAGCATCCACCAAAATTTCTTCTTGCCACCAGCTACAAAGGAAAGCAAACTCCCTGCATATGGACCGAGAAAACAAACGAAAAAAAAAAGAGAGACAAATTGAATTTGTCTTCATGCGAGACCGCAGCGCTATCTCGTCATTCTAATAATCACATTATAATTCATCTTGGGGTCCTGTGCGTGTCACACAGTTAATACGTACATACGCGCCGCATTAATAGGAGCCAGGAGACAAAGAAGAGGAAGGGAGTTGCGAGGGAAGGGGGTGAAGGAGGCAAAGTAGGAGGAGGAGGCAAGAGGGATCGGCACAAACGTAAATTGGGCGAAATACTAATATTCTCTCTCGGCGTGTTGGGGCTTCCCAGCATCAGAACAGAAGCAGCAATTGACACGGAGAGTTGACCTCGCTTTGTGCTTCGGTACAGCCCGTAAGTCTCTCTCTCGCTCTGGTTGCTGATGCTGTTTGGACACGCGGCGCGACGAGAAACTCTACCGATGGTACAAATACACAGGAACACAAATATATAGACATTGCGTGGTATTATATACTTGGACGAGAGATTCTCGTGGCGAAATGTGTCGTGACCACGATCCATACGGTGGTACTCACTTCGTAACGCCGCACGTTGCTTATATACATATATAAATAATATATACTTACGTAAGTATGTATATATATAGATATATATGTAGAAATTTACAGGAGTATAGTGCCATTCACGTTTGCCCTTTGACACAGAGAGCCAAACGCTCTTCCTCGCGTCGACGACACAAGTAACCCTGTCATCGTACATACTGCAGTTCACAATTAGGCCATTACTCATTTATCTTTGGTCAGGGGATGGCCAACAACAGGAGGCATTAAACAGCATCAGTGGCCGTACAGAACAAAGAGAAATTGCACAGTTCGAAGCAAACGGTTGTGGAAAATACGTCATTTGGTAAGGAATTTCATGTGTTCAAAGAATATATGCCGCCTGGAAAACTGCAATTTTTCTTTGTTTTATTCAGATAAAATCCTATTCCAAATTCCGAACAATTAGCTGAATCATAAAATGCCCAAGTATCCAAATATACGCTGAATACGATCGAAACTTAATCCCACAAAGGATTTTCTACGACGTATAACAACCCTCGAGATAACGAGTCACGGTCAAGCGGCTGATAAAGGAGAACAAGCGTAAAGATAAATTGGTCAGGAGTGAAAGCTTAATTAGGAAAACGGATGGTACCTGAGAGTACACCTTACACCGGTGGTTTGTGGTATAGGCTGTAGACACCTCCCTCTCCGACATTCATCCTCCTCCGCTATACACTCTTCACAATACTCCTCTCTCTCTCTCTCTCCGGCTGTATATCCTCGACACTTAATTGCAAAGCCGCGTGAACCTAAGGTCATCTCATCCAACTCATCAGCATCTACTTCTTCTTACACATTACCGCAAGCTCGGCCTGCTTCAGTCTAATTTAGTGGCTTTTCAGGATCGTTTTCCACCACAAATTGGATCATGCGGCTGTAGCATAGCAACAACAACAACAGTGTTATGCAACAAACTCTCCTTTTTTCCGTCTTGACGAAAGAAGTCGAAATTACTGTTGGCCAAAGTAGCCGGGATCTGCTGACCCAGAAATTATACTGCCAGATTTCGATGAAGGGGCCAGAAGAAACGTGTGCATGTTATACACGCATAAATACTCAAGAGCAGAAAGAGCAAACGAAAGAACAAATGGCTGGGGTCGAAAGAAAAATGTGACATGGAAAAGTTAGGGGGAGAGAATTTGTTTGCGGTATAGAGGGACAGAAAGGGCTGCTTCTAATGGAATGGGCCGAAAGAAGATATTTGAATAATCGGAGAGGAAGCAGAGGACATTGAGGCATGGTAAACCAGTGGGACAAGGTGAGAGAGAGAGAGAGAGAGAGAGAGAGAGAAGAAAAAAGATGTACGATGATGTAACAGCCGTTACATAACTCCCGACAAAAACACACGCGTATATGTGCTGAGGTAAAAGATAAACTATGCGGTGGAAGGAATGATGGGGTTTCTTGCGAATGGTCTTTGTCCGTCTGTGTGAATCCTATCAGAGAGCTGTTGCTATATGTGGAGTCTGGAGGGATGTATGAGAGAGGAAAGATAGAGAGACGGACGAGCCAGAAGGTGTGGGCTCTCTGCTCTCTGGTACAGGACTCTGCTAGAAGTAACAGAGAGCAGCATTGGGATCATACGAGCAGAGCTGGTATCAAACTAGTAGCATGGCTGGAGTAATACTCCTCGTGCGGATATACACAAGGGGCAGCATAATATATTGTGTAGTACGACATAAAGGTCTGCTGTGGTCCAACAGACCTATATATGTACGCGAATGAGCTGAGGAACCTCGTGTATATACAAGAGCTTCTGTTCTAAAATACAAGAAGCACAAAGCTACGAAACGATGTGCAAAAGAGATGAATGAAGGAAGAGAGTGGGAAGAGTAGTAGAATGTACGAGAGAGCAGAATCACGAACGAACTCGACCAGGAACATTTTCTAACGCTTCGAACGACCTTGTTATGTAGCTAGAAGACTCGGAGAAAATTAAATAATGCATGTGGAGCACAGAATCTGAATTGTTTCATCAACGATTCTGTATCCACTCATAATTTCCCTGGCTGGATTGTATTCAAGAGAAACTAATATCCTGAAGGAACCATCCGAAAGAGAGGAATACAGTTGTCGCTGTGTCTCAACCTTCGTTGAGTTCGGACTCAGATTTTTTTTTTTTTTACTGTTATGACTAAACAATTGTGCGAAATTGTTCAATTGGGCGAACATCCACGAAAAAAAAAGTCTCAGCGATTGTGGTTTGAGCGTTTTTCTTTATACCCAGCACCGGTGTCTTCCACATGCTCACACCTGTAACGAAGAGGTAGAGCCAAAAGGGACTATTTGTACATAAAAATCGAGCGGTCGACAGCTGTTAGATATGAGTTAAGGGAGTGGGAAGCTTACCAATTCGGGTTACATTATGTGGTTAAGTGGAGTAGCGGAATATACAGTTGAATGTATATCCGCACCTGCTAACGTTTCCAGCATTTCTCTTCGCTTCTCTTGTCGCTCTATCGCTCAATCTCTCTCTCTCTCTCTCTCACACACTTCTCCTCTGACGCCTCATATATAACCTCAACGTCCCCAGACGACGGTGGATGTACATTTTGAAGGGTCGTGAAGAGAAGATTAGGTCACTCGGTATTTCATCTCTCTCTTTTCCGAGCTTCCATAACACCTCCTCGCAATCTCCGGAACCTTTTCCGCGTACACGGACTCACTTATGCACCGACTTAATGAATGTATCGCGTATATGCTTCAGCTTCCGAAATTTTCGTCAAAAGAGAAACTTGGCTGTTCTTCCATGAAGCAATGTCCCTGCTAAAACGACATGGTAAATAACTTCCCTTCTGAGCCGACAACACTCGGCTTCTTATTGCCTCTAATCTGATCTTGGTAAAAGGGAGACAAACTAGAGAGGAGACTCCTCACTTTGTTAACTCGAGTACAGTAAAACCTGCGCTAGTTTACTGGATTATGGTAGCTTCCCTGTTTTTTGTTTTCCCCCCAAAAAAAGCAAGGAGAATCAAAAGGACAGAAATGGACAAAATGACCAGCAAAGTTCATCGATCTTTTGATGCTTGAGGGGGTTGACGACGTTGCTGATGGGGTCGCAACAAAAAGCATGGGCAAGCTTTAACGTTGATGGCTACTTATTTATGAATGACATTCAAAAAACCTTCAGACGTCCGTCATTCGTTTCAACGATCAATTAGAAGTGACGAGCTACACTTGCGGGCAACGATAATTGGAGTTGTACTCGTGTTCACGCGTTTCATGCCTGACAGAGATACTATTCACGTTCACCCGCTGACACTCTGCGGAGGAAACTTCAACTGAATTTATTTCACAAGGAGTCGGACGAACGGTGGATAAACTGGATCGAAGGAATCGAATCAATCGTTTTTGAATCAGGATAGTCTCAGGTAAAGATCAAAATGCCAGATTATCACATGCAGGAGCTAGATATTAATTCATAATTTACGTCTTCGATAAGCAAAAAGCGGAAGCCCTCTCGGGAGAGCGGAAGCTGGATTCAGGAAGGTCTCAACGTAAATTTATTATTAAGCATTTCTATTACAGTAGGTTTCCTAGTTTCGACATTATTAATCCGGGTGCTGAGAGCAGAGGGCCAGAGAACAGGAGCTAATAAGACATCGCGCATAATCAAGTATATGCGACGCATGAAGATAGGAACTAGAATACATTAATGTAGCATGGGCTGGTTGGCTTCCTGTTGGAAAGACACAAAGGACCTTAGAGACTCTCACGTGTAGAGAAACTAACCAGAGTATCTCGCTCGCTCTCTCTCACGTCTCTCTCATTCACCAATAAAGAGGAGTAGTAAGAAGGAAGGTAAGAAGAAAGAGCAAAAGACCTGTCTGGCTATTTCTGTCCCGCTTGCTCACGAAGGACTACGATGATGAAGCAAAAAAAAAGAAAGAGGCGAAACGGGCAGGAAAGATACAGAGAAGTTGCCTGCTGGTGCTCGCCAACGGTGTAGCCAAGTGTACCTGCTCGCTGATGTTGTTGGTAGCCGGCAGTTCTCTCCGACAAGCCAGAGGGAAAGAGGGTGAGAGGAGCGCGAGAGGGCAAGAGGGAAAGAGAGAGCAAGTGCGCGCACGCTCGAGGCATCACGCGTGGCTTCTTAGTCGTTTCCTGCCCTGATTGGACGGCGGCTCGTGGCCGGCGCTCGCCATTCACCGGAAACTCGGCAGCGCCGGACGGCCGTCGGTGTACCAGGAGATGGTCGAGATGGGATCCGCGGGTGAGAAAGGGACCAGGAGGGGAAGAAGAGTCGAGCATAGCAGAAAAGAGAAGAGAACTCGGAGGAGCGCGTATGTTTCTAGCCCCCTCCCCTTCATGCCTCTCTTCTTGCCAGGAATCCTCTATCGTCTCCTTCTCCTCTCTTACCTCCTCCCTTCCTCGGACGGTCGACGCTCCTCAGCCGCAATAAAGCCCCCTCTCCCGGGTTTACCCACCGTTTTCTCTTGCTCGCTCTTTCTTTCTCTCAATCCGTCTATCCGTTCATCCCTCTCTCTTTCTCTCCCGCCTGTCTACCCTGCTCTTTCGCAATCTCCCAGGGAGCAGGAGCACCCAGCGGCAGCAACAACACAGCCCGGCACCGCCGGCACAACTCTTACTTCTTCCCCTTGTCCCACCTATTTAATCTTATTTTCTCTCCTTCAATTTCCTCGCGTTGAAGAAAGATAGAAATAGTTAAAAGAGAGGGAAATAAAGGAATAGAAAGAAAGCAAGAGAACGTGGCGCAGAAGCCTCAACGACCTGGCGCGCTCGCAGTTTCGTCTTTCTCTCACTCCCTCAGATTCTGAAATTCTCCTTATTTTCCTTTCGTTTCTTTTCTTACTTTTTTTGTTTTTTTCTACAATTTCTCGTCTCTTTCCTTCTCGCGTCTTTAATGTCCCTTCCGCACCAGAGGGAACCAGTCAGACCTGTTCCGAACTGGTCGCGCAGAACACTTTTCATCTCTTTCCTCATCCTTTTCTCTCTTGTTCTCTTTTGCCTTACACTATCTCTCAATCTTTCTCGTCGCTTTAGACTCGCTACTCTTCTAAACCTGACTCTTTTCTCGATCCTGATGCGCTACCTGCTCCTCCAGCTGCGATGCAACAACGCTCGAACCTCTATTTTGCTAGATGCGTGATCTACAGCAGCTTCTCCATCGCTAACAACGCCCTTTCTCTCTCTCTCTCTCTGTCTTTCTTGCTCTCCCGCTCTTTTTGTCTCTAACGCTCGACGCTGCGCCGCAACTTCTCTCGTAATGATCAACGTTCCTTGCTCCTCGTTCCATACTACCGGGGAGCCCAGTGACGAACAACCCAGTTTTCACTGATGCTGGTAACGCGAATATGACCACGATTAGCTCTCGCGGGTACTTGCTCCGAGCAAGCGAAGCATTCGCGAACTCGAGCAAACTGTTGGTCCGCGCGGTAACGTCAGAATTATATTACGTTATGATAACGATAAACAAAAAGCAGCGTTGCGCCAAGCCCGAAAATGATGTGCTTCTCAAACGTCGTGTGACGGTTACTCTCTCCTATATGTAAATCTCTATCTACAATTCGCCTGAAAATTTTATCTCGAAACCGGAATAATGAGGATGACGAGACCAGAACTGAACACTAATTTTCGAATCCTTGAAAGTAAATCGACAAAATGAATTTCTCGTTCGAAATCTTTAGTTGGTAGAATCAAAGTTAATGAATACGGAATTCTTCATCGCGATATTACGCTTCAAAGCAGCCGTCAGGCAGTCGATGCAATCAATTACAAACGAGCCCCATTGACGCGGTTGCATGAGTAAAATAGCGAAAAAAAACGTCTATTCATCAGCAAAGGAGTCATTTTGTAGAAGCATCATTCTGATCGAGCACACGGTATTCCCGTTTCAATCGGATCTTCATTCGACCACGTAATCCAGATAAAATTAATTAAAAAATCGCTATCATCGAATAGCAAAAAAATGCTCTACAGGCTAATGGTTTCCTGGTTCTTTAATCATCTAGAAAAAATGTCTATTTCAGTCTACTTGGATCATTTGTTCGATTTTTTTTAAATTTAAATTGTACAATATATAAATAATATCGCTTCGTTCGCTATAGGTGGTGCAAAGCGTCAGAGAAGAGACAGACGTTCGTGAATTTTCCATGCCCACTCAGGATTGCAGATCCATGAAAATATTATTGAATAATAATATAAAATATGTTATAAAAAAAAGTTATAAATATTTGTCCCAACTCGACAAATTTTTTTGAAAATTGCAGAAATACTATTTTGATTGATCTTGGATATAAAAAACAATGAAATTTAAGAAAATAATTTCTCAAAGTTAAACAGAGCTCAGAGATCGTGGGGAAAAAAATAAAGAAAACTTGATTCGATTCAACCAGATTCTGGTTATGAACCCAACTAGATGCTTTTCATGGGTGAAATGAATCGATAAAATATAAAAGTAAAATAACACAATTTCGAAACTGTATTTTTTGAGCGGCGTCGACGCTGTTCGATATTCATTTTTCTTCTTTTTTCTCAATTATGTTTGATTCATGTTTTTTATTTGCAATTGGATTTTCGAATAGAAGCACGAATATGCATGGGTATATAGCAACAACGTAATAAAGACTTTTTCTGGCTTGACCCATACACATCGCTGTACAATGCTCTGGGTATCTATTGTGTACGGCTAAAGAGAGAGAGAGAGAGAGAGCGAGGGAGGAAGGAGAAAAACGAAGGTAGTATCCCTGAAGGTAGAGGAAAAATAACAGTGGAAAAATCCAGGAAACTCTGACCAGAGGCCACGCGGGATTTAATGAAATATGATGAAATTAATTCGAGCGGCAAGCGTAATATCCGGGACACACATTGCTTTTATTGTGTTGGCAAAACTTTCAAAGCTTCACACTCTCGCAGAATTATATATTCACATAATTTCGCTGCTTTTTAATGGCTTACGTTATTTGTATACGATCCTGACTAGTAGTCAACGTTTCGTCATGTGTTTTTTATCGGTCTTTAGTTATTAAAAGTGTTTAACTTCGTACACGATTTTTATGTCCCAATGAATACGAATTTATTATTTCGTTATTGAGAATACTTCGTGACTATTTTTATTTATTTTTTATTAATATCCAATTGAACGAATGAATTCATGTGTTTTACATAATTTTGTCTCTTCCGGGAGTCCAAAATCGTCGAATTCTCGCAGTAACGCAACTGACAATTAAACTATTTCCTGTTTATACACACGAGTTTCTCACGTTTTTTTTTCATGAATTCTCACGGAATTCTTAATCGTTGAGAGTCCGGGGGGGGGGGACTCTCGGATTCTCATCCGGAAGTTTCCATAAAAAAATATGAAGCTTGAAAATGGTAAAAGGTATATGACTCGTGATTAATAAATCGATGCAAAAAGCGTTTGTCATTTGGCTCGATAATTGATAAAGTATGAAAGTAAAAATCGATGAATAAATTGGCTGTTAAATTGAATTACGAATGGTCAAATTGAATAGCAATCGGAGTTTAGAAACGGCGACAAAGAGAGTGAGCAACGGAGCGATGAGGAGGCGTAAGCTCGCGATGAAGGCAAGTGTGTGGCGCACAGAAGGCACTATCAGGAATTCCTCTATTGAGCTCCTCTGTATCCGAAAGTCCGATTCCAAAGTGTTCTGATTTCAAACATCAAAAGGAGAAGAGAGAGAGAGAGAGAGCTCATTGTGTCGAATGAGGAACGAGAGAAAGAGACTACAAATATCTGTGTGATCTTGTCCGACAGATAGTTACTCGGCGTGTCTCGAAATTCCCTCCACAAAGGAGGCTCGATGTTCACACGGCAGAAAAAAAAAAAAAAAAAAAAAAAAAAATATTAGTCGAATCGACTGTGTGAGCCGTATTTGCTGAAGAGTCAAAGTCGAATCAAATTCCACAAATAGTTGTACGAGCTCGTAGAGTTGCCGATTCCTATGTATTCGCGTCCAAACGTTTTCCAATCTCTTCGTCATTCGATAGCTTTTCATATTTCTATTTTTTTTTTCTTTTCCTGCGAAATTCTTATCGTAAAAACTGCGAAAAACAAAACTCAAAAATCATCGAAACGAAGAGCTTTTTTTCTCTCCTGTTTTCAGATACAAATCTACGAATAATCCAAGAATTTTCTTATCAAAAATGAACGTATTCGATCATATATTAATTCTCCCATTTTGCCAAGAAAGTAGAAAACCAAGAGAGAGAGAGAGAGTAGAGCCCCGGTAAAAACTAAAAGATGAAGAGAAAATGGAGCCGTTTCAGTGCGCCCTCCAGTTTTTCCGCACTCCTCTTCTCGCTCCGTGCACCATTTTCCAGGATTCATTGTAAAGGGTGCCGGAAAAAGGAGCGGAGTATAGTGGAATAGAGGAAAACTTGCCCTGGGAGCGCGCAGCATGCACGCAATATCGTAGGAAAAGTCGAGTGTCCAGAGCTTCTACACGCGCGTACACACACACATAAACACACTCACTCGCAGCCAAGTACACACCGCTGGGAACGTGCACATTTACAGAGGCATAGATCAAGAGACTGCTACGGTTTATCAGAGTTCGTGCGCGGTACAATATTGCCGCGCGTGTTAAGCGCTTCCCTTCGCTTCGCACACACCGTGTACGGAATATATGTAGAGACTTTGTATGGGAATTTCCACATCGAATTATCGAATCTCCACTCAAAAACGATCATTTTTTTTTATTCTTTTTTATTCACCGATGCAGATAGAGAGCTTCGATTTGCTTTTTACCGGTAAATGAACGAAGTTCATTACCGCGAGACATGAATGACGCGGTAATCAATGAAGCAATTAAATTATTTATGAGAGTCGATAAAAAAAGTGAATTTTATTAAGAATATTCGAAAAAAAAAGATCGTGGACGTTCAATAATTCGAAACGAACACACAAATCCATGGCTCTTGTTCATTTTTCAACTAATAAAAGAGCGATCGTTGTCGTTTTAAAGCCCAATAAATCAGTGAAATTTTAGTCTAGAAAATTCGATTTTGTTTTTTTTCTGTTATCGTTTAAACGATTGAGCGCGAAATGCCCGATAGAAAAGCTCTCGCTATGATGCAAAGCATAGCTCCTGTTTCTCGGCTTATTTTACCAAGTTTCATGGGGGGCGTAAAACGAGGGCGTTTACCGATATATGTGTGTATGTATATTGTGATGAAAGTGGCCTGGACGGGCGGCGTTTTACGTTACTCACGTGCCTTACAGAACAAATATAAGCTTCTGCTTTCAAGCAATATATAACCGGTTGCGCTAGCACGCATTTCTTCTCATTATTATCTACGACCTTTCAACCGAACTCATAAATACTTCTTAACGCTTTAATTAACGCACTCAATTATGTGGTGTTTTAATTCTTTTTTTTTTTTTATATACTTGATGAATACGCCTGATTCATAGCGCCTGAATAATCAATTTTTAATCGAAGTAACATTTTTGGTCAAGAAATTTGTCGATTAAATAATGAAAAAGTGAAATTTTCTTGAATTTTCAGAAATCTACTCGAGTTACGAGCATTTTTTCCTACTCGACGAACACAATTGTTAAACTTTTTTTTTTTTTATGGTTAAAAGTCCAAATTTCTTTCGATTATTCGATTATGTTTTCTACGCTCGTTGTATATGTTTTGCAAAACTTGGCTGACTCGATTCACTCAGCTGGAGAAAGAGGCTCAGAGGCCTATCGACGAAAAATAAATTGTAGGTCAAGCTTATGACTGGTGGAAATAGCGGAGCGACCTTGATCGATCGTTTTTCCGATTCACGAGCTCACGGGGTTGCCGACCCCCGGTTATTCACCCCATTTCATAACCAGCTTTTCTTTGACTAGTTCAACGGGCTGGAATCGGCGAGTTTCCAATCATCATCTATATATTTCCGACATTTTATTTTTTCCCCGATACTTTAATTCGAAAAATTATCGAGACACTGTTTTCTGGATGAAAAAACAATCGATTCGTCGATTCCGATAAAAGTTTCAATTTAAAAAAATCGCTTGAAACGATTAAAATTCTGGAAACAGCTGTTTTCGTTAAATTTTTTTTAGACCTCTACGAAAAAACGAATGATTTGACTGGAAAAATGAAAAAGAAAGAGCACGAGAAACCGTCAAATTTGATATTTATCTCGCTCGAATCATGAAGCTTTTCCGTGCAACTTGCAATCCTGAGAGAGGGAGGAGTCTCGATAAAAACGTAGAAAAAATTGAAAAATGTTGTAGAGCCAGCAGCAGGAATAATTGAATCAGAATAATTGAAGCATTTTTCCTGAAGATTAATTAAAGGACAAATCTCAAGAAAAAACTTCATAAATCTTATGAATCCCCATGAATTAATGGCACTTTTATATTTTTTTTTAAATAAATTTTTTGTTCGCCCCGAGCCTAGCGGAACGATGGACTCGTCGAATGGGTTTTGTCACGTGTTGGATCAACATCTTGGATCGTTTAATTATAATCTAACGGTTATGAGCGACAGGCGAGAGTTGGCTTTTGAGTCGCAAGAACGGGAGGGGCGAGAAAAGCCTAGAAAAGAGTGAACTGCGGACGTTTGCACACTGAGAAACCCGACGAGAGAAGCCCGTATTTCCTTACACATGTATTTACGTTGAAGAAGACAGGTTGGTTCGCTAAGTACCGGTGACACTAGGAATCCTAGAAGCTCCCTCTCTCTCTCTCTAGTGTGCCATTTTATAACGAGCTAAGAAAACTCATCCGCCCTTGAAGCCCAATTAAATGACGAACCGGTTGATCTCGTCGAGACAGCAGGGGGAGAAAGAGCACGGCGTACGTGCAGCCGTTGCTTCAATTTTCTACAGCGCTCGATATTTTTCTTTTATTTGTCAATTTCATTTTTTTACCTTTCGTTGTGTTTCAATCTCGGCGATATACAGTTTTCATGCGAGCATCTAAGCAGAACCGCAATTCTCTCTCTCTCGCTCTCTCTCACGCAGGATAATTCCGTTCGATGCGATATCTACTCTGTATTTACCCAAAGATCGATCGGGAAAAACCGGAATGAAGGTAAGTGCGCGAAAAGGAATGACTAACGTTATTCGTTGCTTCGAAGAGAAGAAAAAATCAACGACAATAACGACATTTTAATGTGGGGAGAGAGGGAGAGAGAGAGAGAGCCGCGAACCGGATACACATATCGCTTCGATCTGTCAATACAAAACCCCTAATCAAATCTCAATATTATTCATAACGGAGGTGTTGTAATTGTAGAGCAAAAGCATGTAGTCCAGAGCGTGATGAACCTTGAAGAGAAATCGAACTGTAAGGATACAGGAGAGACTCGAGAGGATTAGAAATCAGCAAGAAAATGTACATTAATTTTATGACGGATGCGGCGTTTCATCAATTGCGAAAAAAAAAAACGACAATTCTGAAGTAGTTGAAAGAGAGTACAGCAGAATCTAATCTCTCTCGGAGCTATTTCTTCGATCTTTTTTCACGTATTCGAAATATCGAGATATATCTCGCGATGTTTCGAAAGCTGTCAAGAGTTATGAGCTCTTTCGACAGGCTGACAGAGAGGCATTCGGGAATATGACGGAAGCTGAAAGAATTTTTGGGTGTGTCTGCGTGTGTACGCATACACAGAGCTCTCGCGGAAACTTCGGTAATAGCATTTTTTCATCGTTTCGGGACTGAATGCCACGAAGACTTTGAACGCGAACGATCATTCTTGTTTGAGGGAAACAAGAAAGAAAAAAAAAACAAGGTGTAAAAAAAAAAAGTGAATATACGGGAGAAAGAAAATGGTCGGAAAAACACGAGCTTTTGAGATACGAATTTACGGGTCGGCTGCGGTGGTCTCCCGACTTTTTATGTCTCGCTGTCTCTCGGTACATGGTCTCGTTTACCATCTCGTTGCTCGAGGCTGAAGCAGAGGGGAGAAGGGAGAAAAAAAACGGTCTGAAGGAAGAAGAAAGCGAAAGCTGGCGTAGGAGCAAGAAGCGAGAGAAAGGAAAAAAAGGCGGAAGGGCGGAGGGCAGATTCCATGGTAATGTATAAATCATTGTCAATTTGCTGGAGAATAAGGGGGTGGAAAAAAAGCGAGGGAAGTATGAGTGTGCGGCGGGTGCGAGGAGGAGGTTTTTAATGCCCAGGACGCGATAAGTTACAGCCGAACGAGTAGAGAGTCCTCTGTTCTTCTTGTCGCGCGTTCATTTTCCGCGATCCCGTTGAGCTTTCTCCCTTGTACGAGGGAATAGACGGTTCTCGCGATGAGGAGAAAGCCTTCGCCGGTTTTCCTATACCTATTTGCGGCTAAAAGAAAAGAAAAAGCGACTCGCGACGCGGTGAGTAACTTTTTTAATTTAATAGCGAAACGTCATTTGTCCACCATCGCCGCGTTTATATCCCCGCGCGACGGTTTCCCGTAAGCGTGCGCGGCGAGCGCGCTTAAACCGCAGGAAAAGCTTCGGTTAAAGGTAGTTCGGTTAAAATGGGCGCATATGGGTTTGTGTCTCCGCGCGCGTTCGGAGTATACGCCTCTCTATACCGATGCAGTTACGTGCGTTCGTTTGCGTTAACGAGAGAAAGAAAACTCTTGGGAAAAAAAAAAAAAAAAGAGTTGAGAGTCGTCCACGGTGAAAACTTCTCCAAGAGTTGGGCGACTCCTGCTGCTGCTGCTGCTGCTGCTGTAGTACTTCGCGACATGTACAATATGCCATGGGAATAAAAAGAGGAAACTCGCTTGTGGAAAATAAGAGAAAAACCGAGTTAAAGGGTGCTGCGGAGAATGAGAGAGACGAGAGAGGAAGATTCGTCGCCGGAGGGCTCGAATCGCCCGAGAAGGAACGAGGGTGCGAGAAGGATAAAAATAGTAACTGCCTGCTGCCGCAAGGAAGAATTCGCGAAACATGAGAAAAGAGAAAAAAGCTCTCCGAGCTGGTCATCCAATATGAGGCCTTCCTTGACAACTGGATATCCTCCGCACATTTCCTAATCGCTGTTTTAATCTCATTGGTCCAGTTGCGCGTAAAGAAGCTTCGAAAGCTATTGAAATCGTTGAATCTTTAGAAACCGTTAGAAATCAGTCGGAATCAATCGATATTTATGGGGAAAAGAGCTTCGGGCAGGTCGAAGCTGCGAGTTTTCCATTCAGCAGTTAGACCAGCAACGTGTAACGTCAATCAATCGCTTTCAATCCGATCGTCATTCATTTTAATCAATTTTTTTTTACACATTTCACTCAAATATAGTGAAGCAGCTAATAGTCGACTTAATAAAAAGCAAATATGGTCTCCGCTTGTTTTCAACTCGGCGGTACGTGTCTGGAGGCACGTGCAAACATTGAAAATCTTCGAATAAACGTGAAAGCTATAGAGAGACTTGAGAATTCGCCAGAAACTCAAACGTACTAATTCAATTGGACTTATTTGTAACTCGCTCGATGAATTTCGCATGGAATGACTCATGTGTCTGTGTGTGTGTAACGGACTCTCTATTTCACTCTCAACGTCCCAAGGAAACTGAGCGGAAGCTTGTCCGTTCAGCTAGCAGATTTCAACTTGTTCATCGTTGTACATACATTCGCAAAGACCCACACACACGCGAGCAGGCACATTATATACATATATGGCTAAAAAACGAAACGGTGTCGATGTGCTCCCATGACGTAGAGTCCGAGCGCACCGGCGAGAGTTGCTGAGAGAGTTGGGGTTACCACCCGCTCCCCGGGTTTTCACAGTCGTGTATATTTCTTCTCGTTCAACACCAGCGTACACTCGTAGTCCATGAGAACCCAAAGAACATCAGCATTGCTCAAACTTCCAATTGGAACGAAGTTTCCTGGAGCTCGATCAAATACGTATACGTGTGAACGTACGAATTGCACACACACACAAACACAGACACCGAGTGTGTCCGTATTCGAGAGCAGCTCATCGTATGTGCTCCGCTGTGCGAGAGCTCTTCAATGGCCGGAGCATGTAGATTCTCATAGCTGCGTTTATACACTCCCGTATACGTAACGACTCGCGCGAGCGCCCGCGTTTACACCGCTCACATCTTACGAGCAAAACTCAACGTTTACTTAACACCCGAGTGAAATTGCCAACACCGCACTATTTTATTCATAATGCTATGTCCGTATATACATGTATGCAGAAAAGAGCGGAAATGCGGTGTAGAGAAGGAGGAGAGAGAGAGGGCGGCACGTAAGTTTTGCCTTTCGTCGCGAGCATTCGGTCCACCGCGGGGTTCTGTGACATCGATATCGAAAATTTTCAACTTTTTCTCCTGCGTACAGACTCTTTCGATTCTATCAGCAGTCGCTGCTGCTCCTGGAATAAATTTAGTGCAGATTTCTTTTTTTTTTTTTTTTTTTTCTAGCAAACATCTGGAAGAAAACTCGTCGCTTGGATTATGATAATTCGGAGAAATTTGGAGAGAAAAAAGCGGTACTTGTGCCCGGGATGAAAGGAACTCAAAATTGTGATGAAAACATTCTATTTTTACTGCGTTTTTGGAAATGCCTGTAGCTGTTTTCCTTTTTTTTTTCTTTTTTTTGTGGAAAAATCGTTAAAGTGTGGTCGGTTAGCCCTTAGGAATGAAGAGAGTGGCTCGTTTTTGCAATATGGCGGAGTGAGCTTAACCGGGATGAGATCCCTATTGCTAGGAGCGTACGAGGAGAGCAGCAGGGCAGAAGTCGGCCATAACAACTTTGCTTCGCGACTGTATATACATCGTGAAAGGGATTATACGTCCTTAGCAGTTAAAGTGTACGAGAGTGTACTCGTGAGCAAATATAACTGAGGGCGAAGGGACAAACAGATACACACACACGCGTGGTAGAGGGAAGAAATATGTGGGGAGGAAAAGGAGAAAGGAGCGTGTCGTCATGAGAGCTGGAGCAGCAGAAAATTGAGCAGAGAAAAAAGAAAATCTAAATAAAGAGCAAAAGATACGTAAGAGAAATGGAGTCGAGATCGCGATAAAATCGGACTAACCTGATGGAGTTGAATGTAAAAACGGGAGCTCTCGGACGGATGATCGAATCGGAGCAAATGCGCGATGCTTATTGAAAATTGCCGAGAGGAAATATCATGAAAATCGTTGAAGCGAAAGGAATAATATTTCTTTTTTTTTTTCATATTCAATGATAATTCAACGATTCCGCAAACAGATTTCAACAATATTTCAATTCAACAGATGCGAATAATAATGAACGCGCAACGAATGCACTCGCTCGAAAATTATTCAATGAAATAAAAAAATTGAAAAAAAAAAAAAAAACAGATGCTTACCTACCGACAAGAAAATCTTACTGGATGCAAAAAAAAAAGTCGTTTATCCGACAGAAAAAACTGCTCAAAGCCATTTTTTTGTTTGAATATTTTTTTTTTTAATTTTCAGTACATGCAATCGTGCTGTGAATTATCTCAGCGTATCGGGGAGGGCTTCCGTTCGTTAAGTAAAAATAATCAATTACAGAATATTAATAGGCTCACCGGTTGTACAGATTAATTGTGTATCGTGCATGCATTAACTATACACCAGAGACTCTCGGAAAGCATCTTACGAAACGGGCAAGAAGCGAGGGAGGGGAGGAGGAGGAGGGGGGCAAAATATGCAAGAGTTACTTCTGCTTCGGTGGATGCAGAACTTTGTCGAGATTTCTCTCCATCTCTCTCTTTCTCTCTTTTTCTCCGAGTGGTACAAATGACTCGAAGAAAATAATGATGCTGGAGATCGATTCGCGGACGATCTCTATCCACGAATATATATAATATGCGAATCAAGCAACGAGAATAATGAATCTGCACCGGAGGCTGAATTGCAAATATTTTAATTACCCTGAAAATTCATCATTCGATGGACTGCCTAACGGAACGTATTGAATCGTGTTTGCGCATCGATCTAAATATTTATGAATAATATATTCGTATCTTCTCATTCCCGCGAATATCGTTGTAATATAATCAATAATTTTCATACGATCGTCAAAAAATTTCTCATCCAACCCCACTCTGTTCATTTCGCACGATTTCATTTAAAAAAATTAACGTGCGTCACGATAGTTCTCGACTTCGAACACGGAATTCTCTCAGATTCAGTCCAAAGCAGCTAAAAAAAAAGTTAGAATCAATCCCTCGTTAGAAATTGTGGAAAATTTTTTACTAATTTGCCGATAAAAACCCGAGATGGCTTCGCGATAATTTTTTATTGAATTTTGTGTCCAGGCCTGCTGCTAAGATGAAAGCTAGAAAATCAGGGACGTCAGAGATATCCATCGGTGCAGACTAATGTCCGCAATATCAATGGAAAAATCACAATTTATTTGTGAACATGTATTAAAACTCAGGAAGACGCGAGCAGCGCACACGTGCGTGAGCACATGAAGACGAATGACATAAATAAAAGCATGTTCGTAGTGCATAAAGATTTATATAAATATGGATATATAGGCCTAGCGCGAGAGTAACAGACTCGTAGAAGAGAGAAGTTACAAATAGGTGTACAGACGTAAGAGTAATCGTCGGCGTGAAATGCGAGCAAACGAGCGAGCAGGCAACTACTCTCCGACTACTGTACACCTATATCCTCTGTTGCCGGCGAGACTTTCCACGAGAAAGTTTGTTCCAGAGGTCTTGGAAAGTCTTCGCGACTCCAAAGCTCATAGCATTATAGTTTTAGTCTCTCTCCCTCTCTCTACATATATATGTATACATAAATGTATAGTTCTTATGTATATAGATTAAGAGTTGTAAATGTGTAAGACGGACGAAGGGCGAGGAAAGTGTCTTGTCGGCCCTGCGAATAATGCTCGGGAGGATCTAGTAAGAAGAAAGAAAACGACACAATCTCGTGGAAAAGAAAGCTGTAAAATAGAATTATGCAATTCTGCGATGCGAAAATAAGATGAGAGAGAGAGAGAGAGAGAGAAAAGCGAAATAATATGACGAATAATGGAAAAGAAACGGAGGTAAAAAAGGCGTTGAAAACTTGGAAATTTCTTTGAATACGAAAATAGTCGCGTGGTTTTATCGCGGTGAGTACAAATTTTCGGGATGCAACGAGAGTTGAAAAAATGTTCTGGGTAATGATTTGTGACTTTTACTAAATTTATGTATGAGATTCTGTTATTCCTGAATATATCAATTCGATAAATTAGTCAAATCTTTTTGTCGAATATACGCGCTTATAGAAATGGAACGATGAATATTATCGTCGAGGACATTTCATGCTTTTCATTGCTCATTTATTTTTCACGATATTCTCAAAAGTTTTTAAGCTTCGATTCGATATTTACGGAGTTTTCTCACCCTGGATATAACGACGAGAGAGAGAGAGAGAGCAACGGGGAATTGACAAGCCCAGAGGCTTCGTTAATTGGTTCCAAACTAATTGCTCCGCCTTGATATAATTGAAATCAATTAATTTACACGTTCCCTTTAACTCTCTCTCTCGCTCTCCCTCTATCCATCTATTTCCCTCTCAGTTATTCCGATGACTCAACGTCCGCCAATCTCGGCTTGCATGTATAATTAGATGTGCGATACACCAGATTTGACGAATTCGCGTGTGTCAATCATTTAACCCGGGACACATGGTCGTGCGTGACAATGCGAACGATAATCCATAATGCGAAAATCATCAAGCTATCAACAAAAGGATAAAATTCGTGTTACCGTATCGCATATTGTACCCGAAATCTCGTAATATTTCGAATAAAACAATATATTTTCATCTCGAACAATCGAACATACAAGAATAGTAATTAAACCACGATTTATCAGCTGTTATTCGAGCGTTAAGCTCTCTCATAACGCGTGTATTATTCGGACTAACAAATTTTATTCGAATCAATTGAACTCGAATGAACTCTCAATCGAATTATTTTCTTTCTCTCGCGATTCGTCAATGCACTGAGAAAAAAAAAACATTTGAAATTGTGGCGAACAAATTTAATTTGTTGATTCGACAAAACTTTTGTTGATTCAACGATACTTTTGTCGTGGTGAGAAATTAAGTATTTTAATTAACCAAATTTCGTTTGGGTCAACAAATTTCATTTTGTTCGCTACGATTCGTTGAACCAACAAAAAAATTTGTTGAACCAACAGAAAATTTGTCGAACCAACAAAAAATTTGTTGATTTTACGAATTCATTTTTCTCAGTGTGGTAACATGGAATTTTTCGACTTACGAGTTTCGTACAGATTCATCGAGCTTCCCAAACACTTTCAGGATATCGGAGTCGACTTACCTAGAAACAAAAAAGAAACAAGTGATTAGACAAATTAGACGATTGAGCAAACAAAATTTTAGAGGCGCTCGTGCCCACGAACATTGTGAAATTAGCGACAGAGAACAGACGAACGGAGGAACATTTTTTGACAATCGAGAAAAGCGAGTGGTTGTCGGATCATTGATAAAGTTCAGACTACAACGAAGCGTTCCAGGATCAATCTGGGCGACTCAAATTCTCGGGTTTATGGTTGTTGTCTGCCATTTCTAAGTTCTTATTTATCGTGTATATTTAGGTGCGAATATAAATATCGTTGAAAGATCCGAAAGAGAAAAAAGATGCGAGCAAGAGTCACGAGCTAAACTGTGGGCGCGCGTAGCGATGCCAGGTGCGAGACAGGTGAAGATTCACCTGCCTGCAAGCTGCCCCTGAGACTGGCAAGCATTTTTTTTTTCATGTGTTTATCTCTTTTCTGCTCTCGTCTTGCTACTTTTTAATCTTTGTTTTCTTCTTTTTCTGTTATTTTTATTGACTAGGCCCGTGCTCAATCGGCCATCTGGATTGGGATAAAACGACTGTGGTGGGCAAAAGTGAATTTTTCGGTCTGCACTCTCGAGTCTCCGATCACGAGGTCTCTGACTCATCGAGGTCAATTTTTCGATAACTATTTAAGCGATTGATTTCCCTTTCAGCTATAATCACGACTCTTTATTCGAAATATCAATTATTTCGTTATCACAATCGAATAATTCATCATTTTTCTATATCAAAATCGAGTCTCTCTCTCTCTCTCTTCCTCTATTTTTAATACACTGATAAAAAAAAATTTGAAATTGTGGCGAACAAATTTAATTTGTTGATTCAACAAAACTTTTGTTGATTCAACGATATTTTTTGTCGTGGTGAGAAATTAAGTATTCGAATCAACCAATTTTCGTTTGGGTTAACAAATTTCATTTTGTTCGCTACGATTCGTTGAACCAACAAAAAAATTTGTTGAACCAACAGAAAATTTGTCGAACCAATAAAAAATTTGTTGAATTTACGAATTCATTTTTCTCGGTGTACGTGCAATTAACATTGTGATTCGATGATAAAAAAAAGTTTGTAAATTTCTCATAATTTCACTCCCGCGAGCTCGCGCGCCAGCGAGGACATAAATTACGAATATTTTTCAAATTCATTTTAATAACCGAGATTTATTCCCCGTCATAATATGCGTAGGTACTTCAGTAGCGGAGGTAAAAAAAAAAAAACCATGAAATAAAAATAAAATTGCCACTCGAGCTCGGTGGATACCCAATTACTGGTTGCTGGTTGGGGTGTACGAGCGGATGAGTAGGGAAAAAGAAGAAGAAAAAAAAGCAGGTCGGAAAATAAGGGGGAAAAGTGTTTCGATTGTGTGTTTACGATTGAGAGCGAGCGAGCGAGTATTTAACGTATTTATTGAAGATTATCACAGTGTCTCCGATTCTACGGAGTGATTCGTTTCTCATACCGCCCGCGCTTTGTCTCGATATCCTTTTCTCTCGCTATTACTCTTAATTTACTTTTCCTCTTGTATTACGTACGCCGAGAGCGCGGGAGGGGGGAGGGGGGGGGGAAGAATTGAAAAACAAATCAGAGTGTTATTCGGTGTGCGAATGAATGCATAATGAGACAGAAAATAGAGCGGATTAAAGCAGGAATTCAATCAGGATCTCTGGTCGGATAGAGCGACCGCCGCGGAAACTGCGCAGAGGACGACGCGCCATTATATCCGCGCGAGTTTTGATCCATTGCTTAAACAACAACTTTTCTCCTCGAAGAATAACCGCAAACCGCGCGAGAAGCAGCGATAGAAAAACAAAAGAGAATAACAATAAAAATAGAAATAATAACAAAGTTAAAGTTTATGAAGCGCGAGTGGATTTCGGGGGATCCGCGCACGCCGAGGGATGATGCGTCGCTGCGCGACTGCAGGGGCACAAACCACGCAATATATATTTCCATGGCGTTATAAATTAACTTCTCACCCTTGTTATGCGACGTGAGAGAGAGAGAGAGAGAGAGAGAGTAGAGAATAAGTTACCGAATGACTGAAACTATACCGCAACGTTCGCAGTTCGCCCGGTTACTTTCCTGCGGGCGTCCAATTTCTCCCTTTTCCCTCCTCGTTCGTCCGCCCTCTTCTCATATATGCTTTTCCATGAGAGCCTCTCCCCCCCGCTTCCGCAAACATTAAAAACTCTCCCTGTAAAACGCGCACGAGAAGGAAGGGGAGAAAAAAAACGAGCCGAGAGATCGCATTATCACGAATAAAATGTGCTACCTGTACCGAACAATGGGAAACAATTATTCGCGAGGAAACGAAAAAAACTAAAAAAAAAAAACAGAAGGGAAGAAACATAAACAGCCCGAACTAAATTTCCCACGTATAATTACCAGATATGTAAAAAACGGATGGAAAAGGAGAAAAAAAAAAGGCGAAGAGCATGCAGCATAAAACGTAGAAACTGACTGGTTGCGGCGCGGCGCTTCTCGCTCTGTATGCGTTTGTTCATTCCAACGAGAGATGCTTACGCTCCGAAAATTCGAAAAAAATCCATGAATTTTCACGAACAATCTGCTCCGACTATATCAACTAAAGCTTCAAATAATATTCTGTTTTTCTCCGCGGCATCAATTCGAATTTCGTTCGAATATTATGATAACTCGGCATAATTTAGTCCACGAAACATGTTTTGGTCACACACACCACCCACGTTTTGGATGCTCGTGCAAAGAGAAAAGTCTCGTCTAGTTGCCAATATCCAGCAGCATTTCGTCCGCATATTTTCAATGTGTTCGTACACGTTCGACGATGAGAAAAGAGGTAGAGACTGTGGACGGGGAGGGGGAGGGCACTTTGGATGCTCGTTTGAGGGTGGGGCCGTGTATGTACCCGGTGGAAAAGTCGACCGCACAAAGTGGAGAACACAAAGCTTTTCTGGCTGCTCATATCCCGGCGACAACTACTGGTATATAGGAGAGAAACGCTGTCGTCGTCGCGACAACTTCACTATGTACAGTTACGTCGAGGCAAGCCTGCTGGCAAACGAGCAAAGAGCCCTCTCTCTCTCTCTCTCTCCAACTCCCCATTAACGAAGCTATGTGTTAGAAACCCTGGCATGGTAACTGCCCTGTGAGTCGGGTGCGTCGCAAGTGGGAGCTTTTCGCCCGGTTGCCATCGCGGATCTTTGTCTGCCTTGTGTTTCTCTGCTCTTCGTCTCCTTCTCTCTCTCATCTTTATCGGCCTCTTTCGCTCTTTTCGCCGACTGTTTTCTGTCGCGTCCTATCCGTGGATGGGATGCTGAGCATCTCAAAAGTCGAGCTCGAAATTGCGGGGCGGGATATCGAAAAATTTCTTGAAATAAAAATTCTCCGGCGTTCTTCCTTCCGGAGAGGCCTGCTGCCTTCACGAAATCTTGATAATTAGCCATTCGATTGGGTACAGCTGGGAAACGAAAAGCCTTGGGCTACTCGCGAGCGAGCTGAAATACAGGGCTGGAAAGGCGATGAGTTTCTGGGTTACGAATCGTTCGATTCGCTGTCACTGATCAATGAAAACATTCCTCATAAACGGTTGATCGGAGAGCCAGAAGTTGGAGAGGAATTTCCACTGTTTTCGCTCAGGCTCTTTACAAAAATCATAATTTGATGTTGTCCTGACAAAATCCTGAACTTTAACGATTTCGTATATGAAATAATGACAAAAACGAGTTCGAAATTTCCTGTAAGCCGGCTTCAGATGCCGGATGCCGGGACGAGGGGATCGAGAAGAATGGACCTAAGTCTCTGATGAATGAAAAATGCTTTTTTTTTTTATTCGCCGCAGCGAAACGTTTGGTTTTGTAATTAGAAATTTATAATGAGGGGATACCAATGGGAGCTGGGTAGTTTCATCGATTTTCCCGGGTAAACTCGAGCAGGCTGCTTCTGCTCGCATCGGGCTGAGGTAAACGAGAGAGAATTGGTGGCACGGCATATCTGATGAGGCTACTGCTGTGTACGTCACACAGAGAGAATGTTTAAGTGACAGGAGGTTAAGGAAACGATAATAAAGGCGTCGGGCGGAGAGCTTCGAGAAAGCAGCCGAGAGAAGAAAAAGTTTGCGTTGTGTATCCGTTGAACCGAAAGAGCAGGCTTAACGACGCTGGATCGCATATATAATCCGCGAGCGATTGATTGATTGATCAGAATGAGAATCGATTCGTATTTTTCGTAGCCTCGCGGAGACATTCCAGAGTCGGAGAACCCGGGAATAAAAGGAAAATGGAAACACGATGCGATAGGAGATTAAAATGGGTGCAAAAATTTCGATGCAAAATGGCGGATATGAAGAATTGCTGTTAAACAGTGAAATCGCTCGTGATTGTAGCGATTTAGGAAAGGCAGAAAGAGGAGAATTGTAAAGATCGGAGGAAGGAAAGAGAGCAGGGTGTGAATCGAGCGATATCCGGCTTATCGATCGGCGGAGCAAGGCTCTCGGTACCGCTGCTTCATGATTTACTTCTCTTCGGAGCTTCTCTGCGCAAGTTGTCGAGACATACAGAGAGAAGAGAGAGAGGGAGAGAGCTTTGAAGAGGATGAGCGCCAAGATATACCGCGTACTGATTGCATCCATGCACGAACCGCAAACGCTAATTGACACCCGCGAGTACTTCGTAGCATAGCACCGAGATACGTAGAATCTGTATAATTTGTGCAGCAGAGAGCCTCCTCTGCACGCGTCTCTTCCCTTCTATCTTCGGTAAAGATATATCTATGGATTGTCAGGATTACCAATCGGGTATAGTCGCGCGTCGAATGATTGATTGAAGCCCCCCATACATCGGTGGGTCTGTTATATCGTGACCGAAATTTAGAGCTTAGAAACCGCGATTCTTGATTCAGGATCATTTATTTTTTTTTTTACAGTCTTTTTAGGGGACAATGGGAGTCGAAAGAGTTTGAGAATAATAGAAACGGAGATGCCGTGTGCTCGCGAGAAGAAGAAATATTGAAATCCAATATTTCGCGAGATGCGAGAACAATTAATTCGTTCATTTTTACCTCGGTGCCGAGAGTCCGTCACCTCGATAAATATTCATTAACAGAGACAAATTACGAGTGAACAAATGTAAAAAAAAAAGAAATTAAAAGTGAAAAACAAATGATTTCTTCGTGTTACAAGGCTGGGCTCAGAGATAAAGGATCCAAAAATTCGTTTCAAACGTGTGTGTTACATACGTTGACAGATGTATAAAGCATCGGACGAGAGAATGTTGATGGAAAGCTAATTGTCCTGGGAGCTAGAGAGAGAGAAAGAGAGAGAGAGGATGCAGGAGAAATACTTGTTCCCTGGTAGCATCGACGATTCAATATATCGATTGAAAGACCTTCTATCCCATGTTGACCATCGCTAATTGGTATACAACATTGAATCGAGACACAAGAGCTCGACGACAATTCACACGACCAGCGATGTATAAATATATGTATATTTTATACATAACCAAATGTGTACACATGTTCCCGGTTATTTGTCTATAATATGAATGAAACGTCAGTAGAGCGATGAAAATTTTCACTCCGATTTACACACGAACCCGTGTAAAACGATTTCGTTGCATAAAAGTCTCGTCTCCATAGCCTTTTTAAACGTCATTCATCTCCAAATATTACCGATCCGATTACACGTGTTTCTTTTCCATTTTTATTTGAACATCATTACTCGAATTTTGTTATTTCACCGAAAAACAGAATTTTGACATAAACTTTTCGTTGTAAATCATCGAAAGCTAAATTTTCAGCAATTTTGAAATCGCGGTCTAAACACGTTTATTTATTTTTTCATCTCTTTGACATAAACTATCAACGCTCGATTCTTGCGACGAACGAGGCTGTTGAAATCGTGTAAATAGAAAATTGCCATTATTTGTTCAACGATATACGTTCGAACGTTTTACAAAATTACTCGTTTGAACTCAAACGAACTCTTGAGTAAAAAAAATTGAAAAAAAACTATGACTTTTTATACATAACTCGTTCCGGCTCGTCCGGGGGCTTAGTTTAGCTCCGAGTTCATCCGAATCGCAGCAACGGGAGCATGATTCGAGTGAATAATTGTTGAGAAACGCTGGTGCATTGATAGCTTAGGGTAAAAGAGCTTTCAGAGTTTCCGATTGTGAATTAAGACGGATTGTAAACAGGCTAAGAGATATGAACACAAGTTTTCGGATAGTGTTTGTGGCCTCGAGCAACTCGTGCAGCAGAGAGAGTGCAGAGCAAGAGAGACTAATATATATTTTAGGAATCGGAGATATGATCTTTGGGAAAGTATAGAAGAATCGGTAAAGTGTGAGAGCAGGATAAGATAAAGAGATGAAAATAAGCATAAGCGCCGCGTATGGAGGCGCGAGAGGAAAGATCGGAGTGTTATAATATCAGTTTGGCAATTGAGAGAAGAGGAGTTTGAACGTGAGAAGGCGAATATTTAAATAAGAGAACTCGAGGGGGGAGAGAGAGAGAATGATAAGGCTCTCGGGCGAATTGCCAGACCGAAGAGGAGGAAACGTGTCAGAGAAAGAGGAGAGAAGTATACGAGGATGAAAACGGCTTTTCATCGTGAAGCTTAGCAGCGAGAATAACGACGAATAGTATATTGGTTCATACTATTATGGATAGTAGGAGTTGAGAGAAGGAGAAGGAGGAGGGCAAGGGTTATGAGGGAACGATCGAGTCGATGCTGCTGCGGTAGCGGTTCGATGACGAAAGAAGCGAGAAGGGGGTTGGGGGATTGGTGTCACCGAGAGACCTTTGCCTAGATCAATATTCAGATTACCACATGCAGCGATGTCCTCTCTCTCTCTTTCTCTATATATATTCGCACCAATATAACGAAATTGGTGAATGCTACGAGCTTGTCTGGTATAACGGAACGATGGAACCGATGAGAACCGAGACGACTCTTATAGTGGAAAATTCGAGTCACAGAGCGGAGGGAACACGCTTGAGAAAGGAGAAACCCGGAAGAGGGTGGAAGCAGAACAGATGGAAAGAATGGAGAAGGATACAAGAATGAGGAATCCCGAGGAGAGAAAGAGAGAGAGAGAGAGAGGGAGGGAGCAAAAAGGAGGGGAAAGGGCGAGAAAGTCTGGAAAAGAGAGAAGAACGGCTGAAAGGAGAGACAAATAATAGAAAAAAAAAAAAGCGCGGAGAGTGGATGGCGCGGAGAGTGGATGAAACGGAGATAGAGGAAAAGCGAGTAAGAGGGGTGGAACTGAATTTTCATGAAGTCTCTGAGAGACGAGAACCGAACGCCCGAGCAGCAGCAGCAGCCCCGAACGAAAAGCAGAGGAGATGGGCGGATAGCGAGAGCAGAGAAGAAACCATAACTGTACTTCTCATACCCCCCCCCCCCCCCCCCCCGCTTACTGCACTTCGATTTGCACCAGACTCCTTTTTTCGTCAGACCCTTTAACGGTTCGTGAGCGCCAGCCACCCCCGTGCCCCTCCCCCGACCACCGATCCGACGAAAATAACTGGTATGGAGTAACCCATTACATATTCGAATATCTTCGAGCCTGAAAAATTGAAAATTTATTTCATTCAAATACACCGCGATTCGATCTGCCTTTTTTTTATTTTTCGCTATTGAATTTTATATTTGGGTAAACAATAAGTTTTGAGCTTCGAGAAGCTTTCGATATAAAATTTCGTAACAATAATTATAAAATTGTGGATTACGATTTGATTCGAAATTCCGGATGTTCGAAGCGAGGGGAAAAACAGAGAGCAGACGGTGAGAGCTTCATCCTCGCAAACTGTCATTCGCGATAACACGGTCATAAACGTTTGGCATAAAAGAGAGAAGCGGTAAGCAAAGTTTCGAAAAAAGTAGAGAAATATGCGAAGAAGAATAGGAAAAAATGGCACGGAAACGGGAGCAAGAGAAACAGTCGCGCGTTTACGTGCGGCAACAAAAATAATCCAACGGTTTCGTGCTTTTGTTCTTTCCGCAAAGAGAACCGCGTCGCTCTCCGCTATCATTTCTTTCTGCTTTTTTTTTTTTGTCTCGGCATAAAACCGCACGCGGTTTATTCTCCCACGAGAGGTTTCACCACGCGCCACACACGCAACGTGTAACGCGATGCTGTAAAAATGCGCGTTACTCACTTATTTCTGCAACTGTCAAAGGAGGAAACGACCAGAGAGCAGACTGCTCGTGAGAAAAATCTCAAATTTTCGATATTTTTCACTCGATCAAACGAATCCATCGACCGTACGAATGTATCTGCGATCTGGAGAGTTTGACGAATTTCAAAAAAAAACATATCCAGATTCAAGGAGGCGAAAGAACGGAAATAACGTGGGCTGCTGCTGCCATGGTATCTATGCAGAACGAAAAAGAAAAAAAGGCAAATCGAATGAGACGTTGTGCGTCGGTATTACATGAAAAAAAAATGATAAAAAGTCGTGATACTCGTGCGGGATCAAAGCTTTTCTCACCACGAGTATTGCCCGTGTAAAACATCGAGTACACTCGGGGAGAGTGGAGATGCAGCGAGAGAAGAACGTGATGACGGAATAGGCGAATAAGGGTGCGCGGGTGGAGGCAGAGGTGGAGGAAAAGCCACGAGCGAAATAGGAGATACACAGGGAGGAGGGGGGGAGCGCGAGTGTGTAAACGCATAGGTGAGGACGAATGGCGCTTGTTCAACAAACTCGTTAACTCGCGGGGATGTGCGACGTTCTCGTGGAAGCAGAGAGAGGCAGCGCGAATACGCCGAGGGTTTTCCATCCCCTCTCGAAAATACCCCTCGCGGTGTGCAAGGATTTTGCTTGTGATGTCTCTGGTGATGCTGTTAGTAATGCCATTGACAATATGCTCTGTTGTCGCGCTCTCTTGTGAGTGACGACGAGAGTCGTTCTCACGAAATTGACAGAGTTTTTTTTTCCCTCTTCGGTCAACCCCTCTTTTTTTTTCGGTTGGATATAGGTGCCAGCAAGAAACAGGGCGGACAACAAAAACACGAGCTCGCGAACTAGTTCGAAACGGGTGAATCCCAACGAGGAGGTTCAATTGTTTTTTTTTTTTTTTTTCAATACTTTCCCTTTGTTTTTGGCCCAATTTCAGTAGAGTTATTCATCGATTTTGAAATCGCTAAACTTTCGAAAGTGTACAACGATACGAGTGACAACAAAAGTAAAACGTTCGACTTTGTGCTTCTCAAGAGACTAGTTTTTTTTTTTTCGTAAATCAACCATTTCGTATTCACTTCAACGTCACACGTGTTTCATCCATTTTTTTACGAGCTGGAAAATGAAAGAATAAGAGTACCGAAACAGCTGGTCTGGGCTGTGAGAAAATAGAGGGGAAATCAGCAGACAAAAGTTCAACTTTTCACTCATAAGTGGGGAATCGAATTATCCCAAAACTAAACTTGGTTGACAGGAAAACAAATTTCCAAAAAACTGATCAAACAATCGACTCCTCGGTATGACATCGAATCTTACTTATGGATTCTTGCAACGAATTGGATGAAGCAACTAAACACACTCGAATTATTTCCGCAACATTTTACGTCAGCTTCGCACAAACCTGTAACTTTTACATCGGTTTCGAGAATTATCGTTTTACATTCGATGAATCGGTTCGATCTCGAATATTCGAGCAAACGCGTTATTTCTCTTCGCAGTGCATCAAACGTCGATCATGAATAATCCACTTTCAGAAAGGCAAACTACGCTCGAGCCTCTTGCCTCAAACGAGTTATATAATGTGGATAAACGAGGTGTGTCCTAATAATTTACGACTAATCGGATCGATGATCCTGACATCTTAGTCGTTATGAAATTTGGCTCGAGCCTTAAAACGTTCTGCTCGCTCGAACGTAATCAACTTGTATCAATTAACCTAAAAGTTTTGAACTCGAGATCCGAGCCCAGAGGAGGTAAAAGAAAGGATAAAAAAAAAAAAAGGAAAAAAAGAACAAAAATTTTGACGAACATTGAGTTGACACAGAATATCTCGCTGGCAATAATAAATTTTCTTGCTTCGATCTTTAGCCCGATGACGCGAACGAATTGAATCAATCGCTTGCAACCTCCTGAAATGACAATTAAATTGAAAACTTCATATTCGTATAAGAATTTTCAAATATTTCGGGGACATTATCACTTTTATTATGGAATTATTCCGAATCAATCGAATGGCGAATGAAGCTGTTCGAAATCGAAGTCCAGACGCGACAAAGGCGTATAAAAACGAAAATTTGCATCGATATTGCACACGCTAATGAATGTATAAAAAAAACAGTTATAAAATATAACGAATCGCTGCAATTAAAAGTACGTTCGTTAGAAGAGAGAAACAAGGAAGTTGCTCAATAATCTGGCAAGTGTCCGGATCGTTTGGTGCTAAGTTTGCGAAAGAAAAAAAGAAAATTTTTACCCCCCTGTTACTTGTTAACTCTCTCATCATTTCGACTTGAGGCGATATGGAAATGAGGACAATCCGAGACATGTAAACGAGGAAAGAAACGAAAGAAACCGTACACATTATATATATATATATATATAAAGAGATGAAAATAAATAAATAGAAAAACGCGGAAGCAGGATCGGCTCGGAGGAGGAGAGAGCTGCTGTAAGAAAAAAAAAGGAAAAGAAAAGCGAATGCAAATGGAGCAAGTATTGAATAAGTTGGAGTAGTGGCTCAAAAGCGCGTTGCCACGTCTGGCGACCGCCATCCTCCTCTCTCTCTCTCTCTCTCTCTTGCATCGGAATGAAATTTATGCAAATGGAATCGCATTAATTTCGATGGAATGAGACGGAGGATTGCCAAGTTGTGGATTTTCCAATCATTCTTCAAACAAAAAAATTTCATTTGGCGAACCAACAAAAAAAAAAAGAAAACTCTTTTATTTTCCAACACTTTTTTTTTTTTTTACAATCGAAAGGGTTTTTCGCGGTTCATTTGTATATTGAAAAAATTCATTTTCTCTCGCTCGAAGCTCGTCGATGAGATTCCGGTTGAAACCGATCGTCGCGCCCCCTTTTTCTCGAAGCGCTACGATCCCACGATCGTGCGAACCTTCGATAAGGTGCTCACGAGAAAAGCTGCATAAATATCTGTGTAGAAACATTGAAATCTAAAAGTATGATAAATACGAACATTAATCCGATTGATTGACGTACTTTTCGCGGACCGATTTACCCCCCCGGTGAGACCTTAATAGACCAATTTTTTCCAAACCTTAGATTAGGGGATGAGAGAAAGAGAGAGGGAGAGTCAGGCGAGGATCCACGAGGGAGTCTGAGAATTGATAAACAAAAATTCTCCCGATAGGTAATCCTCGCCAAAAATCTCAACGAATAAGTTCAAAGCTCTGGGAAAAAGGAAAAAAAAAAAAAAAGAAAAAGGGAAACAAATGTCTGACGATTTTTATCATTCAGTGACAGCATAGTCTGAGTTTCACACTGATTCAAAACTTGTTTCAGACTCGCCCTTATTTCACCCTGTTCATAATATATTCAGCGCACGAGATAGATATGGAGCGAGTATCTCATATTTCTTGGGTAAAACTCATTCGGCGTTTTCAACGAGTGAGTGTACGAGGGATGAGGGAGGGGGGGGGGTGGTGGTGAGTGAAGGAAAAAGATACAAAAAGCAGGGTACACTCTGCTCTCGCATATTCTCCCTCGTTTCAGCTTATTTTCCCTTTATTCGAGTCGCAAATATTCCGGACAGTCCAAGGACAAGGATAACGGGAAAGGAAAAAAAAAAAAACTTCATTTTCCTTACACTTTTTCGTCTCAACGTTAGACGACCCTATTCTTACGTACGTATCTATCTAAAAACGAGTTTCGATAAATAACATCCCACGCCCGGGTCTCGAGAGGGAAACTCTCTCGTGTTTGAGGCCTATTTTCTATCCCTCTTCGTATTTTTTCTTCTTCTTCTTCTTCTTTTTTTATTTCCTCTTTCTTTTTCGTTTGCTTCTTTCCTGTGCGTTCCAAGGGCAACGATAAGCTCTCTCTCTCTCTCTCTCTCTCTCGCTCTCTTTGACCCGTTTTCTCCGTATACGAGGGAGAAGATTTTCACCGAGGCCAAAGACTTCGGTCTCTCACGGGAACGACAAATTGCTCTCCCCCAGCCTCTTAAACCCTCCGGCCAATCGCCATTTACTCGACGTTCCACTCGCTGTTTTCCCTCTTCCTTGTCTTTTCCTTTTTCGTACCCTCTTTTTCGGCGTTTCCACCCTCTCTCTCTGTCTTTCGAATTTTCTATCCCTCTCCCGTTTCGTTTTACTCCTTTAATCGAAGTTCGAATGCTGTATCGGGGACAAACAGAGGCGCAACACAGGAAGGAAGAACCTTTCGGGAATATTCGTAATTATATATTAACCATTTTTAGATCCCGAGGGACAAAAAAGGTTTCCGGGCTTTGAGGCCCTTGCCGAGTTCCGGAGAGACTTCTAAAATATTTAAATGTGAGAAGGGGATATCCAACGCTGAGCTTCAACTGATCAGGGACGTGCTAAATTCCAGATCTTTTAGATCTTCCGTATCCTCACGCTGTCACAAGTTTTCTCAACTTAGCAGCAATCCGCCCCGGCTTCATCAGTTTCCTCTCCCGGAATCGAGAATCTGTTTCAATGCAGAATTCAGTACTTTTTTTCTCCAGCTCCTTCGCATTAGGAATATAAAGAAAAAAATGTCGCGCAATCCTATGATTTCCCGATCAATCATTCCTGCGCCAGAGGGCAACTCGGCGAAGATCGATAACTCCCCAGCGAAAGAAACGAAACTCCCAAAAGTATTGAAACCAGAAAATCATTTCAACTTTTCTTTCCAACAACCAAATTCGAAAAATCACCGAGAAACAACCAGCAACTCGATCCTGGAATCCAAGAGAAAAAAAAACAAAATGTGTGCGTCCCGTGAGGTCAGCGTCGTCCAAGCTCCACTCCAACGTATTTTTCCCCACTCTCCGGTCAGTAATAACCGTCAGGAATAAAGCATTTATCAAAAGAAAAGGAAGGAAGAAAAAAAAAGAGAAGGAAAGATGATCGCAGCAATTAAACGATCGTTCCAGGAGTCGAGCGCAACGACCAAGGAGCTCGGAGGGTTAAGAATCCGTTGAAAATCGTTCAGAGAGGGTTCGAACGTTAAAAAAAACTAGAGCATGTGCCTCCGGTTGTGTGGAAAAACAGTGGCAAAGGTGCTGAGAAATACAAAGATCTTAATTAATTAACGATGATATGAAAGAAAAATAAAACATGCGGTAAGAGAATTTTCTTGGGGATGACTTCCTGTCGGCTGGGCGAACTCGCTATACCCCTTCGTCACATCCCTACGATATCAGGCTTGTATACTTTCGTACAAACACTTGCGATTCTTAATTTGAGGTATTCCGGTGCTGTTCTTGGAGGCGAACGTGACTTGAGTAAGCCCATCTGGTGCACCTGTCGCCATAACCTCTCGGCTGTGGCTCGTAGTCGTCTGACAACATCCGTGTATATCTATATATATATACGTACGAATATACACGTAATACAACTACGAAGCGTGACCTGCTCGCAGACATTTTTTTTTTCACGCTCATTCCCGTCGTAAGGAAAGGGAGAAGCAGGAAGGTGCGGCTGGTTCAGGAGAAATACGTGGGTGACGATACGCCATTTTTCAAAGAAAAACCGAAACTCATTATCGTCGAGCAAATAAGTCACCGGGACGAATGTTGCGGCTTATTCGAGCAATATTCAGACCGAACGTTTCGTGCTGCTGGTAATTAGAAAAAAAAAAAGCAGAGAAAAGTAAAGAAAAACGTACAGAAACATAGAAGAAAAAGAAAAAATGATTTTTTATTGTTTTTAATACTTTGGAGAATTGGTCGATCGGAACGAAAGGATCTTGGACGATATGGGAAAACTTTTTTCATATATATAACATAGAAAAATGTATTATTTATAACGATCTGACCTACATTTAAAATTTCAAAGCTCGTACGTGTGCCACTATCAGTTTAATCCTTTTGACAAGATTCAAATATGAATGTATAGACATACAGAGAGACAGAGAAATCGGAAGAAAGAGAGGAAGGGAGAGAGAGAGAGACCGAAAACCCCCTTTGTAACTTTGGCCATCAAAGTTTTCCCAAGTGCTATTTCCGACTGCAGATTCTGCTTTAATCGAAGTTGTTGTAGGTTAGGTTATAGATACACAGTATGGTATAACTAGAGGATGATGGGTCCGCGGATCGGTAGTATGATGCGGTAGAGAGGTCGAGAAGAGATAATATAACGAGAGAAAACGAGAGAGAGAGAGAGAGAGAGAGAAGCCAGAGAAAATATCCTCCCATAGTTCTGAAAGCTGTTGCAGCACGCTCTAATCCCATGTGCCCGAGCTACACGATTGGCAAGGCGAGTAGATCTCTCTCCTCTTTCCACCCTTTCGATCTTTGTCGGAGGATGAGAAAACTGCGATGGACTTTGGTATTAATTGGCTAAACTAAATGAGGCTGTGTGAGACTGAAGAATTAAGCAAAGAAAAATGTTTCTGCAGCGGAGTATTTTTTTTTTTTCTCCATCTTTCAAGTGTAGTTCATGCGAAGTGCTGCGAAATCTCTCGGGTCTTCTGGTAATAACGTTGTTTCGGATGACTTTATCCAGCATCGAATCACAAGTTTTCGAAATGGAGTCTCGTAATCACCGAAATCTGCAACCGCGAGTCACTCTCAATTTTCAAAGTTCGTACCATTCTCGTTCTAGGTGAAAATCGTGGAACGAGAACAAGTTATGATTCGGAAAATAACGCGTATTATCGTTGAAACTACGAGCCTTTTTTTTTTCCTCATCTTCAACATCGAACGTCGACAAAACTGTAATCACCGAGTGTGTGTGTTATCATTCGATCGAGAAGCGATGAAGTACAAAAACTAATTTTCTAATGAGCTCGAAAGTTTCACGAATATGAATACTCCAGGAAGCTCCTGGAGCAACTCGATAATTCAAAGTCAAATGAACGAGTCGGGTGAGCCTAAAAATAATGTATTTCTTCAGCGTAAACGAATCGTAATTTAAACGTGAGAAATGAAGATGAAAAAAGAGAGAGCAGAAAGGAAGCAGAGAGTTAGATAAAAGTCAAGAAATTACAAAGAGTATTTATTTTTTCGAAATTAAAATGTGCGCGCGCTCTGCTTCAGCTCCGACAAAAAAAAATCGAGTTTGTACAAACATTTGAGTCTTGGTCTCGCTGCTCTCTTCTCCGTCGAGTTATATCCCGTGTATATACGTATCCTCAGCAAAAAAAAAAAAAGGTAAAAGTGTCTTTGATTAAACTTCAAACGAGAAAAAAAAAAATCTTCTGCAATTGCAAATGCCTCCGTTTTCGACTCCCCCGGTTCTAACACTAGGTGTTTCAACTACCAAAAGGAAAATGAAAAAGTCCTTGTTTTAAGGAGATACGCCAGAGCACCTCTGCACTAACAATGAAATAAAACGCTCGCACCTCTTTCATTCCCAGAAAAAGAGGAACAAAAAACAGGTATTTTAAACTCGACGCTTCAGAAGTTAAAACTTATTTGCATACATGTAGAGTCTGTCCGCACAGAGGAGTTTAGAAACGAGTTGGGTTTTTCAACGCCTGATTCCCGACGGGAAGGATCCAGACAGGACATTTCTAATGCGAATAAAACTGATCCGAAGAGCCTTCGAAATCGATTTTACATCTTCGAAAATTTTTTTTTTAATTCAATTCTCTCGCGAATTTCAAAATTTGTTAAAAACGACGAGAGTTGTTGATTTTGAATTTTTTTGAAATGAATATCCTCAACCGTAAAGACAACTCGAGAGAGAAAAATGAAAATACGTGACCATCAAGATCGAGATTAAGAAAAAAAAAAAAAATCAATTGAAAATCGTGTTCCTTCTGCGGCAAAATTAACATTAAAATCGCCGCACGAAATGGTAAGCAATTAGGAGCGGGATACGCGAGCTGCTTGTAACGATCGGAGCAGGGCGCGATGTCTGTGAAGAAGCGCGCCGGAGTCTCTCGCTCAACGGTGCGGAGGATTGGGGGCGTAGGGTTTCGTTCCACCTTGAGAGCTCGATAAAACTTGAAGAAGCGATGGCTAAAAAGAGGAGTGTAAGAGAGGAAAAAAAATTCAACGAAACCAGATGCGCGCCGCGGAAACAAAGGGAGAGAGAGAGAGAGAGAGGCGGAAAGAAGCCCTTCCGTACGTTTCCCCATTAATTAACGACAATTAAAAATCGTTCTGTGGGAAAGAGAAGAATTATTCTCAACAATTATTTCCAATTACTGCTACGAATTTCGGTTTTTTTTATTTTTATTTTTTTTTTTTTTTTTCATCCAGAGCTCAATGAATTTCAGGTGTGCGAAACTAAAATGACAGTTTATAACGAAAAATAATTGAGAGGCACGAGAAAACAATATTCGAACCATTAATGATGCGGGGAAAAAAAAGGAGAAACAAAAAAGAAGAAAAATCGAGAAAAAAAAACGCAGACAAAAACACACACACGTGTGCGTGGCGCGAGACTATAAAATATCGTCAGCATGTCAGCCAGAGATTACGTTGGAATGTCGTTTTTTCCTGCGTGTGACAGCGCCTGAACCGGGTATACCGAACCATTCAACCCCTTTTGCACATCCCGAACCACCCTCCCGACCCAATTCTTCCCCTTCCCCCCCCCCCTCCCCCCTCGCAGTCGAACGAAAATCACCGAGCCGCAGGCATTGGCTGCAGTGCGGCGAACCTCCAATCATCATTCCTCTCAATCCCTAATGTTTCGGGCTTCGGGTTCTTCCGACCCTCGATCCATCGGGACCAGAGGCCAACGGTATAACGCTGACAACTGATAAATTCGGTGTAAAAGCTTCTCAACTTGAGGGATTATCCATTTAAATGGACAAGGTTTACCAAAACCGGAAGATAATGAGACTGGAATTTTAGAGCGAACAGAGATCCTGAGACTGATCAATAACTTTTGCCTTTTTTTTTCCCAAAAAAATTCGATATACGAGCAACAAAATATTTCTGACACAAGACAAAATAGTTTGTGATTCCTGAAACAAAAAGAATTGATTCATTCGTCTGAAGCGTTTGATCAATTTCATGGTTGTGATTCAAACATTTGTTGAAGCAACTAAAAAAGCAAATGAATGACTTCAGTGATTTGGTTGATTCTCTCGTAATACGACAAAAAAAAAAAGTTGTCGCATCGCAAGCAAATATTCGTTAACCAAAATGGAACAAAAGTTCAATTAACAAAATCGTTTTATCCCGGTGTATCCATTCGCGTCTTCATATTTTTCTTCATATTTTTTTTGCTCTCTCTCTCTCATACTTTCCGAGCACTTGATACACAGAATTCGTATCATGATCCCAACATGAAATTGGTTTCGATCTCGTATCCCTTGTTTTTCGTTCCCGGTGATGTAATTTTTTTTTTTTTGTTTTCACGATAAGAATCAAGAGCTTTATGCCAGTATTTAGCAGTGGCTCGATAAAATTCACTAGCTTCGATACAGGTCAAAATTTATTTCGAGCTCGAGAGCGTGTATATATAATTGCTAACAATATCGTGTTACCAATTTTAACAATTTTCGGCGGCCTCCTCGCCGCAGGCATTAATAAAAAGTTCTCTGTTAACCGAGATAAAAAAATATTTGTTCTAAAATAAATAAACGCATTTTTCACAAGTCCCAAAATCAACCCCGAAACAAAATGATTTTTCGAATCGCTATTTAAATTCGATCCCCGCATCTGAACTGCGAGGAAATTTTATCAATTTTTATTAGCTCACGTAAAAACAGAAGAAGAAGAAGAAGAAAAAAATCTCCCAGGAACGAGAAAACCGAAAGTTCGATCATGAGAAGCTTCGACAGAAGCGAAATAATGCAAAAATCCTGATGATACAAAGCCTGAACGCCGATATATAATCAGAGAATCGCAGACAAAGCATCAATATGCAACGAGAACGAGCCACTAAAAGAATTGATTCATTCAGAGAGCGATGTGTCGGTGTCAATAATCGATGAAGAAAGGGAAAAGAAAGAAGAAGAAAAAAAAACAAAAAAGAGAGAGAGAGAAAGAGTCTAGCGAACGATCAAATGGTATTTTAAATCAAGCAGAGGAGTGAAAATCTCTTTTCTGCCGTGTTATATATATCGCCTGTTCTTTTATTCTTCGTGTCCATCTATACTAAAGCCATAACCACGTATAACGTAATAATGCACGTATAACACCCATTATACAGAGAGAAGAGCTCGTGTGCATGTGCGTACGTATGAGGACGACGGCGACGCCGTCGGGAGCTGTACAATACAAGGAAACAGAGGAGAGAGAGAGAGAGAATGAGAGAGAATGAGGGAGGAAGAGAAGGAGAGAAAGGGCAAGGGAGGAGAAGAAAGAGAGGAAAAGAGTGAGGTATATATATGCAGTGTGCTTGAACCTCAGCAGTGCGAGCAACACCCAGCCCCAGCTTCCAGACCTCTCGGATGCCGGATCGATCTCTCGCGGGGCCGGGACGTCACTACACGAGCTCCTCTCTTCCTCTCGCTTCCTCAGCGCGCTCTGACCCTCGTTTTCCTTCCTTCTTCCTCCCTCTCTCTCGCTCCTCGTTCTCCTTTACCGACCAACTTTATCCCGTACTTCCCAATTTGTTTAATACTTTTTGTTTCCTCGACATATTCTAAAAGTTTCATCAAACGACGAGAAAGAAAGAAAAGAGCTTTTTATCCTGCACAAATCAATCCCACCCCGAAGGAGTGGGGGTGGGGGAGTAACGTCTTTCGTGACGTCATACGAGCGAACAGAGTCGAGTCAATTGGCATAATTATATGTCATTCGACGCCCATACGACTTTAACGTATCGACGTCAATTGGCTATTCGAATCCTGAACAATCGAATCGATGTTTCATCAAACTTTATCATTTCTTCATTTTTTTTTCCAACAATTTCTTTTGTTTTTGTGTTACGGAAACGAATGGATTTGAAGGAAAAAAAAACATAGATGACAAGCTCGTGTCAACGGCGATTTGCATACAGCTATGGCTGAATCACGAAGAGCAGAGAGAGAGAGAGAGAGCTGATCCTCGAAACTGTAGAATAAATTGAACAACATTTTTAGACCAGAGACTACTCCCATCAATCGTCATTCTCCAGCTGAATCACGTACAAACGCCAATCATTTGTATTTCGTCGGATAGAATCGAGTATCAATTTGAAGTTATTGTTTCATACGAGAGGGTCGACTCGAAGGAGCTTTTGACGATAACAAAAGAATAGACGAAATTCGAGTGATCGATAGACTCGAAAAAATGGATGTTCGATCGTGCCGGTTGAAGCTCGAGCTGCATTTCCTGCAGAATCTTCAAAAACATTTGACCAATTCTCCGATTGTTCGAAACTTTTGTTAGACACTTAAAAGCTATTGTATAACGAAGCATGAATTACATTCGGAGAGCATGTAAATGATTGGAGGATTAAAAGAGAGTGAAGCTCGAAGAAGGAAAACGGTTGAAAGCGAAGTTAAAACTGATGCTGCAAAGTGGGTACAGTGCACTCCCGATTGATGATAAGATTCGAACGATTTCGTGCAGAGCAATTTTCAGCTGACACGTGAACGCGACGAAAGTTGCGCACTTTGAATGACGCAGGTGACCTCGTGCCGAGAAACCCCGAGGATAGGCCACCCGCTTCTCCCACCCTTGGAGACTCTTTCCCTCTCTTTCTTTCTCTAGCCAAAGGGTCCAATGGGGAAGGAGAAGATCGATACGGTTAGGTGGGATACGGAGAGGCCTGCTTCGAGACAGAGTGGCTCAATTGGGAAATTTCGTTAATCGAGATCTTACTGTAATTCATGTCTTGTTTTAGAAGAACAAAAAAAATAGACTTCTGCGTCGAGTGTATCTTCCGGTATTACATGGAAGATGGATACACGGAAAATGTGTAACGCTGTGAGGCATCGGAACTCTTGACTTTACGCTCGCATGTCATGTTCCAGCTCTCTTTTTCTTACTCAATTTTTTTTTTTTCTCTCCGCTCGTGTTTCCACAGCAGAGAATTCTGCAGTATGTACAAGAACCAGAAAAGCAACCCCCAAGGCTCCTCTTCCATTACGTTATGACGTACGAAATGGTAACAGCGGTAAGAGAGATGCTGCTTCGTTTTCCCTCAACTCTCTCACTCTCTCTCACTCTCTCTTCTGTCCTTTCTCTATGCATTCGCAAGCTTTTTCTCCCTCTCCCTTCTTCCCTCTCTCTTTCTCTCTGTCATATCCGCAAGCTCGCACCAACATCCTCATTTTTTCGCGAACTTCTCTCGTCTCATATTCCTGAAGGAACTAATATATTTCCGCGACTCTCCCATAGCGCCACTCTGCCATTATACAAATAACTCCGGATGTAAAGCGACATATTTTTTTGGTTTTTTTTTTCTTCATCTTCGTAGTATCACTTTATTCGTCCATCCACGTAACTCATCGTCGTGAATATAAATATGATAAGGTGTACTGGAACAAATGTATCGATATAAAAAAACACGTGGTTTGTGCGCGAACGTCGCTCGTTTTATTTTCGTTCAGTGACTGTGAAAACAAAACGCTTCGATTTGAATTTAAAGTTTGCTCAACCTACTCGTTCATCGGCTATTCATCATTTTTTCTGCTTCAATATTTGAATATATATATGTTTGAGAAGGGAGCCGGACCGGGGGAATTTTTCAGGGTAACTTTTCACGGTTCATGGCTTGTCCGTCGATCGCCTCATTTTCGAGCATCCCCTCTTCGGCGATCTTTTCTCGACGTTAAAAACATCCCCCCATCGAGTATGAAGAAGTCTCGAAAGATTTTTTGTTTCTCGGTTCTTTTTTTTCTTCTCCATCAAATCGGTGTTTTCGCATCGACGAGAAGTTCCAGCACACGCAGGCACACACACACACACACACACACACACACACACACACACACACACACGTGCATCATGCTCTTCTGGCTTTTTCCATCGGCCTCTCAGCTCGTTCCTGCTAAATTGCTTCCGAGGGAAGAGAATCCACAGCATCTGGTCATTGGGGTCAACTTTTCTTTATTTCCCATTAAGAAGAATCATCGCTACATCTACGAAGCTTTCTTTGTCTTTTTTTCGTCCTTTCTCTCTCTCTCTCTCTCTCACTCTTTTCTATTTTTCACTTCTGACGAGCTTACAGCCCGATAAATTGATTTTAGAACAAAATCAAATACTTTTTGTGCCTGAAAATAAATCGACTCGACGTTGAATGAGAGAAATCTGACCGACCTGCTGCATCCGTTTAACGCAGCTGTAGAATCTCAATTTTTTCATTCAACGAGAAGCATGAGAGACTCGGAAAATTAGATAAAAAGGGATGAAGAATCGGCCATGATATTTTAATGGGAACGCGGTAAAAAAATAATCGTCATAATGCATGAAATTCCGCGGTCTCATTCGAACTAGCTTGAGGAAAACGTGGTGAAACAGAGAAAAAGTCTCGACGATCGGAGCCGACAGATTCGTGGGGTATTTTCGTAGTTACGAGCACGAATATTAAAATATACGAATATTCGAACAGCGATACGTGAAAAATAAGAAGAAATAATGAAAACGTTCGAGAACGAAGAGGATATTTCGAGAAAAAAAGGAGCTTTTATTCTGGCGCGGACGTTACATGAAAATGTAAAACGTCTCGAGTGACGTTTGAGCTTGTCTAGTGAAGCGAAATTTCTCCAATTCGGTTAAAGCTAATTGCGTTAATTCGTCGGAGGAGTAACATTGCGCGTTGCGCATGTGAAAAACGATTCCGTGATTATTAAATACGATGGAATGACGCACGAGGCGCTAATAATGGGGGACCAGGGTCGTAACAACGGAGCTGGAGAAGAAAATGTTTCAAGAGAGAATGAAAGATCCTGGGATTCTTGATTATCTCGTCTCTTCTTTCCACGAAAATGCCACTTAGAATCGCTGGCAGCATCAAACGACTGGATGAGTAACGAATTAAGAGACAGAGAAACTTTGTGTACGACAGAGAAATAGAGATTATACAAGAGACACGTTTTAGGTTGAAACGGTAAATCGAAAAGTTGAGGCAACCTGGATATATGCTTCTACGTTCTACATTCTCGCAAACAAATGCACAATCGTGTGTTGAAACGCACGCGAATCCAAACAAGCCCGCATGATTTCTATGTGTACACTTTGTGTCCTCTTTCCTGCTTTCGTGCACTCGCGCATACACATAACCGGAATTTCATTGAAATCGTAATAATGCTTAAAGAAAAGTACAATTCTCGTGTAAACTTATTAATCATGCAACAGACGATGGGAAATGTTCTCGAATCCGCGTGTGCGCAGCTGCGTGTTTGACACAATTTTTTTTTTGCCCTGGCACTTTTCGTTCCATTTTTTCAAGAGCTTTTCCTCAGCACGTGACCAAAGCAGATTTTTAAAAGTGTTCTGCAGAGGTATATTGACGAGAAGCATTGAAACTTCAAACGAAAAGGGTCAGAAGAAAGGACAAAAAAAAGGGCTTTTCGCGGTTTTTTCGGTTAAAAATTAAAAGTTAATAAAGTTAGAGAACTTTTTTTCTAATAATTATAAAAAAATTTTTGTTCACGTTCTGGGGAGGGGGGAGGGCGAAGGAGAGACATGAAAGCTGAGAATGTAATCGACGCACATATATCCACGTACACAAAAACAGCAGGACGATGTTCCCAAGAGGTTTTGGTCCTTTCTGACAATCCGATTACGAACGTACACAGAGACACGGGGATAATAGGAAGAGAGAGAGAGAGAGAGAGGGAGAAAAAGAAGCGGAAAAGAGGGTAAAGAAAGGCAAACTATAGAGTAGGAGAAACGAGATACGGAAATAATTTCGCGCCCCAGCGAAATGGAATGTTAATGTGGTTCATGTTTCCCGCAGGAGTGCCACCGCGAAACGCAGCATTCGTGTGTGCACCCCGTCGCCCAGCTCACACGCGTACGCAAAAACGACAACACACGTATTTGTCCACACGCGTACGTTTAACACGCGTGAAACCATCACAGACAAAACTTGCTGGTTGACCCCCGCTCGTCGAGAATCTGATTACATACGGTAATACACTCGTAACGCGCGAAACATATGGAAAGGAGCGACATAGACAGAGCGAGAGAGAGAGAGAGAGAGAGAGAGAGACATAGCAACTGTAGCCACGATAACGCGATGACGAATGCACTTTGCCGGAAATCATGAATACACATTTACAGTGTATCCCAAAATCGGAGAGCTCGATACCAGCAGCATTATAATTTCGGACAAGAATTCAGTAACCCGAAAGTGGACCAAATTTCTCGTTTACTATTCAATTTGTTACCATAATTAATTCACTCAATCGCGAATTATAAAAAAAAAGCATCGTGCCAACTTTCGGCGTTTTCGAACACCAACCCATTTGGATCGATGCACCTTTGTCAAGGTAGTTCTGCTCGAATTTCAAAACGATGGGAGGTCTTTGAAATTTTAATAGCACTTTCTAGAACATATACCGCGAGTACCAGCAAAATTTGAACAAGATTGACCATCTACTTTCCGAGATAAAAAATCGTAAAGTTACCTTTGAATTACACAGAGTCTTATGGCTATTACTATTTTGGAAAGAGAAATGATTTGATATCATATAGTAAAAAAGATGGTGGCTCACCGCAAAATCGATCAAGTACTGACCTGTACGCTACGGTGACATGGGAAAAAAATGGATCTGATTGACCACGTATTTCATGAGATATAACGAATTAACTTGTGAAAATTCGATAAAAGAGAGGGAGAGAAAAATAGAAAAATCATGTTAGCAGGATTGCGGCTAGCCCTGGCGCTCCGCGCGTCCCTCGAAGTAGAAACAGAACTTCCTCAACGTGAGGACCTTCCTTCCTTTAATGACGCGGACGTCAAAATTGTATGGCGCATCCTGAGTTTGAAAATCGCAAAATCCCTGGCTGTTGATACACAACAAACGCAGCTTTGTCCAAGTAAGCTTTCCCCTGTCCTTCATTTTGAGTCGTTTGGGAGCGCATAATATTAACATAATTGAATTATTTCATCCGCGAATAATCTTCCGAACGATAACAGTGCAATAGCGAATAGTAAATGACGAATGTTCTCATCGTTCCGTCCGGAAGTTTTCTCTATTTGAGGTTCCATCAGTAGCCGCACCGCGCGTAATATCTATCATCAAAAGGGTGGTTGAAAGCAAAATAGAGCAATAAGTCAACATTTTGCGTCCAGCAAAGTCTCTATTTGCTTAAGCTACTCTCGATACTTCGGCGATGAGTCAAAGACCCGAATTTCGTTTTGTTTTTTTTTTCACGCCATAAAAAAGGCAGGCTCCACACTGACAGAAAAAATATAATTATAGAGGAGAGTTTGATATCGTGTAGGAAGTATCGAAACGAAAAAGTCGATATCGCAGACAATCACGAGGGAGCAGCTCTCCCGTTGAGAAGCTTTGCGGAAGAGTGTCCTTCGGGAACGCGAAAGCCTACCGCGTGCTCGACACCACCACAAACACAGACGCGTTTCCGAGTGTATATAGAGAAACGGGCAAGAGAGAGACACACACACCCATGCGGAAGGGAATACAGACGGAGAATAGTTAGACGAGGAGATACTTTTGCCATCACAGCTTGAGTACCGTAGCCGTATATTTTAGAGTCGGGGACGACGACTTCGTTGCGTCGTTGTGGTAGAGAGAAGAGAGGCGATTAATCACTCGGGCTCGTGACGGCGCCACTCTGGCCGATACGCCAGAGAGCCGATGTTCTCTCTCTCTCTCTCTCTCTTGCTCTGTCTCTCCGAGTACTCGCGAAAAGCCAAGAGCAGCGTACTGAACGGTTGGCTCGTACTTGGGAGAGTGCCCTGCAGAGAAGAAAAGGGCTTCCGAGAGAATATTGAGAAGAGAGGAGAAAGAAAAAGAGAGCGATAGTGAGGCGAAGGAGGAAATGAGAGAGAGAGAGGGGGGGGGGGGGGGGGGGGTAGGGAAAACGAGACGCATTCGCCATTCATTTCGATGGATAGGAGAGAGTAGAAAGTGGTGAAGAGAAGAGTAAGCTCTGTATAGGTATGCGCGCTCTTTGTCAGCGAGTCCTGCTTCTCCTACTTTCGCTTAAAGGATCGGGGCAACCCCGGCCCTGTTACAGGTACATAATAGACGAGTTTATACGTCGTCTCTCGACTCTATACTCGTTTTGAGTTTGATAAATCGCGTTCTGGATCGATAAAACACAAGGGATGAGAGAGAAAGAGAGCGTGAGTGAGTCAAGTGTAACGAAAACGTTGTGTGCAGCTCGCGTTAACGACCCCCCGAGAGTCGACCAGACGTTTTCTCTCCATTCCTCAACCGAGAACCATCGGTGATAAAATGAAAATCGACTTTGAAGTATATTCGAGCAATGAAAAATTCATGGACCGGAAGCAGCTCTTCGATAAATGGATTTTCCTATAATTTACCCAAATATTTTGAGTTCACACGGTTTTACGAGGATACAAAAACCCTTTCCGAAATAAAGACGAAACTTTGTTTATCTCATACGATTGTATTTCGACCGAGGAATTACTGTATGGAAACACGAGAGAAGAAAAAAAGCAATACCGATCTGAGGTTTCTCTCCTAAATGACGATTGTCGAGAGCATAGCACTCGCACAGAGTTTCATTGTTTCTGTAAAGTGTTAGTGGCAGACTAGTGTACCGGGAGAGCAGGGAGGAATGAGAAGGAGGTTGGAGGGGGGAGGGTGTGAACTCGTAGTGTCATAACTCCGGTGAAGAAGCGAGAGATGAGTTTTTGTCAAGGTGCAACGAAAAAAAAAAGGAAAAAAAAAAAGGTAGGAAGGAAGCAAAACCAAGCGACCTGCGGTTGAGAATAAAAAAGCAAGGGAGCGAGATACGGAGGGAGATAGAGAGGGAAGAAAGGAGGCGAGTGGGAGTGTGACGAAGAAGATTTTCTTGCCGGCATGTAGGTCATACACGCCCGAGTCAATGGGAGCAGAACTTGTCATTTTTTTTTGTTAACGCCTGTTTTTCTTCTTCTTTTTTTTTCCTCATTTTTCCTTTCCCGGAGGCTTTCGTAGGAGGAATCTCGGCGGGGTAGAGAAAGAAAACATGAGAATGATGAGACCCGCGGAGAAAGCGGGGAATCCGCACACGCGCGGACGCCTCTTCGCGCGTTCCCAAAGCAACCGCAACAATCGCTCAAAATCATCGAGGCGTTGAAAATCGATGACCTCTCGTCTCTAATCTTACGCTTTGTCATTTGTATATATATATGTATATACATGTCTTTTATGATGAAAAAAATTGCCGGACCGGAGCACATCTTTTTCATCCTTTTGGGGAGGGGAAAATCAGCCACGAACATATAGAAAAGAAGTGAGAAAAATGGAGAGAGAAAAAAAATAAGTTTTGCTGAATCGGCTGAACGATCGTGTACTCCACTGACGTTTCGTTGATTCGACGACTTTCTTTATTTCATCAGCCAACTATTTCAGCAGTTTAAACGGGAGGCGGGAGTCGTCGAGTTGTCAGAATGAACTAAACATAATATAGAAACGTCAGAGAGAGCGAGAGAGAGGATGATATTAAAATCCCTTGAGGGAACAGCTCTCATTGCAGCAATGGAGGAAAAATATCAACGCGATGAGTATAAATGGTAAACAGAAAACATGACTATCCGGGGGTGTGTAATGAACGAAGAAAAAAAAGAAATCGATTCGTTGGCGCAAGTGCGCGGACAAGCCAGAGCAGGGAACAAACGTACGCATTGAATGTCAGTGAACCTGATGAGAGTTGAGAGAAGCTCCGAATCGATTTCGCAGCGAGTAAGTCAAAAGCTATTCGAAGAGAGGAGGTGCAAGCAGGGCAGCGCATCAACGACATTTTTCAACATTCTCACCAATCAATTCTCGTTAATATCATTTTGGCTCCATTAAAAAAAAAAAAACAAACCAACAAACTCGAGAGAGCCAACAGGCATTAATATCACCCGAGAGAAGGTGGGAAAAAAAAAAAACAAAAAAAAAACAAGCGAACGAAAGGATTGAAAGAAATTCTCGTGCCCGGATACTGCGTCAACCTCCTCGTTTTTTATTTCACCATTTTTTTTCCTCCATTTTGTCACGAAAAGCCCGGAAAAAAAAAAAGAAAGAAAAACAATGCCGGTATCCGAAACCAAACAAAATAAAAGCTCCGACGATTTGAAAGCGTTAGCCATCGCGTTGCTATTGGGTAGCCACGAATCCAGCCCGAAAAGAAGAAATGACATAGAGAGAGAGAGAGGGAGCGTGCAGTCGGGAAACAATATCTCGACGTTATCGCGAAATTCTCATTGACACGTGATGAAATACAATCGTTTCATATACGTTTGTTTGTTGTGTTCGTAGTTGCTACATTGTTTTGTTAACAAGTTCAAGGAATAGGGCTAGAGAGAAATAGATGTAGGGAGGGAGGGGGAGGGAGGGTAAGAGGACACTATTGAAAAGCAAAATCCGTAGCGTGTATCGACGAGAGTAAGGGGCGAACCTTTAAATATCGAATTGTAGAGAAACGAGAGGCGTATGTAGCCCGAGCAAACCCTGCAACCAGATACTAGCCGAGGATTGAGAATATACACATATGAAGCAACCGCTCTCTCTCTCTCTCTCATTCACATCCACAGAGACACACATACAAACGGAAACTGAATCGAGCGACAGAGTCAACGGTCCATATGTCAGGTGTAGGAGCGCGAAGAGGCGAAAAGAGAGAGAGAGAGAGAAGAGGCTGTTTCAACAGTTCGAGAACTATGAAGGTGTCGGTTCAAGCTCCTCTCGTGTCAATGCATCACAGCTTTGTACAAATATAATATCCACACGTATACGTACGAGGAGGCAAAATACATGTCATACGAGGCTAGGGTATGTAACTATGAAAATCCCTTGTATATTGTACTCGATCGAACAGAGAAACGTTGGAAATATCGTCGCAAAACAAACAGGCAAAAAATTCCGAAACCAAAAGTTCGTCAGTTATTATTTTTATAAAACAATTATTCACGACTCTTCGAAAAAAAAAGAAAAATGAAAAAATATGAATACTCGACAGGAATCAGAATGGCTTTGAGCATTTTTTGCTTAGAGCTCTTCCTCGTTCCCGAGAAATGAACCAAACCATTTTTTGGCATTCCGAAGAAAAAGTCGAATCCACGCATATCATCGTGGAACTATAAACGAAGCTTTGTTCGAGGAACGATTTTTCTTGTTTTCTGCTATATAGTTCAGATTCGGTGGAATCGAGGAGAAACTGGACGAAGAGAAGAGAGTAAGAAATTCGAGTCCAAGGGGTTTCGAATTAGATATGTTATTGGAAGGAAGCGGACATTCTCTCCGACTTATAGAGGATTTCTAGGGCTTATCGAGGTTCAACTTCAGATTCTTCCTCCAAGTGTGTACGGTATATCCTGTACAAGGGATCGACTTCTCAAGTTATTGCGCCACTGAAAACAAATTTTTCTTTCTCAAGGCAGCAAAATTTTGAATATTACAACAAAAATTCTTTATACATACCGAAACGAAACTTTCTCGACACGAGATTAAGGAGTTTCGGTACAAAAGGCAAAATGTTAAGAAATTAATCGAATTTGGTGATAATGTACGAAAACCCAAATTTTTTCAAGAATTACAATCTTTTCAAAAACAAAAATACATTTGTTTCTTCTCCTGATTTTTGTTCTCTGAAAATTTCGTAATTTTCTAATCATATCGGTAGATCGACTAGACAAAACAATTTATGTCGACTAGAAATACTTGACTATGAAAAAAAAAAGGAAAAAAAAGTAAAATATCTGAAAACATCTAGAGAATACAAGAAAAAAAAACGAAATACAACTTTTCACTCCTTCCAAATTCTAAATCTCGTTGATTCACCAACTATTTTTTTTCCTAAATATTTCTTAAGGAGTTTCGGTACAGAAGAAAGAAATTTGAAGAAATTGATCAAATTCAGTGATAATGTTCTTCAACATCAAGTACGAAAACACAAATTTTTTCAAAATTTTCTTCTACTTAGTTATCGAGTAATTACGCATTGAAGCAGATTTCTTATGCCCGGGATGTATACCTATATATATGAAAACGCTATGCTTATACACGTGAACTTTAGTCTTCAATTACTCGATAACCGTGTAAAAGAAAAATCTGAAAAAATTTCTATTGTCAAATTTGACACTAAATAATATGTTCACCAAATTTTATAAAATTCTCAACTTTTTGAAATTTTTGCATGTTTTTAACATCGTTTAGTACGGCAACATTGTATCGCCTGTACCGAAACTCCTTAAACGTTTCAAGATTTCAACAAAATTTCGTTTTCAGGCGAAGCCTAATTAGCAGTAATTGAAATACAATCGACAAGGCGATCGACGTTAGTTAATTTGAAAAAGTGCCTCGAAACGTTAGAGCCTCAGTTTGTTTTCTTTTTTTTTTCCCAACTCCCCATTTTGCTTGCTCCGGGAAGTGAGAAATCACGTGTCAAGCATAGACACTGTCACTTTACGAAATTTGGGGAGCAGAGGCAGCGGTGGCGGCGGCCGCGCGCGGGCGCGACCGAGAACTTCATCATCGATATCAGATTAAGCTGCGGCCATTGCCGGTATCGGGGGAAGGGGGGGGGGGGGGGATATCCCGGGATGAAATAGTCTAACTCAATTTCGGCTGAGAGCCTCCTCGTACTACGTGTTTGTCGGGCATTCCACTCGATTCTCTCTCGCCCCCTAGCTCTGTCATAGATAGGGGACGGGGGGGAGGAGCAGGGGGGAGAAAAAAAACGAGGAAAGAAGAAAAACAAAAGCAAGAATCGAGGTTTTTCCCCCGTGTATTTTCTCGCCCTCGCGCAACACCGGAGTTATTAACCGAACGATTCAGGATACAAACTCACAGGCGCGTTTCATTCACACGATATTCAATGAAAAAAAAAAGAAAAAAAAACAGGACAAGAAGAAGAAAGAAGAAAACACAGAAGCCTTCCAGTATTACGCTTGCGTTAACGAGCTCATAAATGCTCTACGATTATGATTTCTCGTGTGCCGTCTCAAACGCGTACGTTTTTTTTTCGTATAAAATTACACTCGCGCGTTAAGTTTGCAAAAGATATATGAGACCGCGTTGAACTCTCGTAAAAGTATATCGCGTGTCTGTTATGAATAGAATCGGAAACATCGGGATAATCTTCTTAAGAGTTAACAACGGAATGACGCTGTAACGCGATCGCGAAGCAATACGGAGCAGCAAGGGGTTCATTCCTTTTTTTTTCTCACCTCTTCAACTAGCAGAGCGGTTACGGTATTCGTCGGAATTTAGGCACACGCGTGTGGGAATATGAATTTTGTCAAAGTGCAGCTCGAAACTGCAGTTGGAAGAGATGAGGATTTGAACGCGATGATTTTCTTCGAATTTGTTCAAAAAAAACAAAAAGTTTTGAACGTCGATTCGAAAAGTTTACGACTTTTTCGAAAGGGAGCCACGATCACTTTTTGTTCGTTTACGTGCTTCGAAGAAGACAGGAGACGATCTCGAAATGGTGCGAAAAAAACGAGAATACATCGGACTTAGCAGGTGAGAAACGCTTGTGAGAATAGCTGGAGCGAAAATGAAGGATGATGAGATAGAAAAAATAAAGAGAGACGAATAGTAAGAGCGAGAGAGGGAGGGGGGGTGGTGAGGGAGGATGAAAACAAGCGAGGGTCAGATAGGAACATTTCATATTTATGTGGGAACCAATTAGTAAATGTTCCGGTGGCTTCCTTAATAAGGCATTCTCGGATGTCTCCCACCCCTCCTCTTACATCGTGTCTAATAGCGTAATAGATTGGGGTTGGCAATGCTCCAGATTCTACGTTCGTTACGAAACGTAGACGAGGAAAGAGTACAAGTGAAAAGAAGGCAGAGAAAAAGGAGGCAAGAGAGAGAGAGAGAGAGAAATAAAGAGAAAAGCGAAGTCGAGAAAAGGAAGAAGAAAAAGAAGAAGAAGAAGAAGAAGGAAGCGACCGATCTATCTGCTTTTTTCTGGCACGTACCCTACGTGGCTGCCCCTACAATAAAAGTATATTTTAGCTTTTCGTACTTCTCGCTAGTTTCCTCTGTTACAGCTCTTTTCTTCGATTCCCATTCGTTGAAAACGAGAAATATATACCCCGCGTTGAAGGGATAAAGAACGTGAGAACGAGAAGGAGGAGAAAAAAGAAGAGGAAAAATCTTTCTCTTCATCGTCATTCGACCGCTCCTCCCTCCCTCTTCCTTCCCTTAACTTCAACGTGACTTTTGTCATTCCTCTACCTCTCTACCTCTCTCTCTCTCTCTATCTGACTCACTCACTCACTATCCGCCACCCGCACACTCTGTCGTATTCGACAGACTCCTCACTCGAGCCGTTAATTGTGAACGTTCGCCGAGTGGACGTGTTTTTAATCTGATATCGCCCGAGACCCATCAGCAATTCGGTTCTTCCACTCAACGTTTTTCATCCTCTGCAAACTCCAGAGATAGAGCATGTACACGCGTGCGTACGGCAGCTCGAGGATTTATACATCAATACTTGATATAATAGCCATTTGTTATCAGCTTTTCGGACGCATTTAAAAAGCAACTTTTTTCTTTTCAGTGCTTTTTTAATGCTCGCAAACATTCCTTCGATTATTCGTTGGTGTATAGACGCGTTTTTATTCACGTTTTATCATCGCTCCGATTATCTTTTCAGTCATTTTTCAAATTTCACTTCTGACTCGTGCATTTATTTCTTTTCGTTTTTTCGTCTCAAAGATTCACGAAACAAACACGCGCGAGTATTTCTCTCGATACTTGATCATCGCCATTTACGTTTCAGCTTATCGCGCGGAAGTATCGAGAGAGAGAGAGAAATGAGTAAAATACTTTTATACGAAAAATCAACGAAATACGAACGAACAAATCAACGAAATGACGAAAGATATTCCTCCGAAGAGAATCGCTGTTTCGAACGATTTCCCGATGACCCAAATTTCATTCATTCTCCAAACCCCGAAACCTTGAAAACCGAAAGAAAAACGTTTTTGCTCCAAAAGTTACAAAAAAATTCGATAACTATTCTGCTCTCGCGTTTTAAATTACGGAGAATATGTACACGGATCGAAGCAAGTGCGTATGGACAAAGGGACGAAAAACAAGAGAGAAAGAGAAAAAGAAAGTTTCCATCCATCAGGAAGATGAAGCAGAAACAACGCTCGCGCGAGTCCTTTTGTTGGGATCCCATTTTTGTTTCTTCTTTTTTGTTTTCATCCTCGTTTTTCGTCGCTGAGAAGAAGAGTAAGAAATCATTTTTCCCTTTTCCAAAGAAAGTCGGCTCTCGCGTATTGGCATTTCGGTCGATTCAGTTGAAAAACAACGAAAAGAAAAAAAACACAAAAACAAGAAAGAAAAAACTAGCACAGAGCCATTGCCGATGTAAAGAGGATCGTGAGAAAAAGAGAATCCGAGAAAAAGACTTTCGTGTTTACATCGTTGGGCAAAAGGACTTTGTAAAATACATGAAAACGTCGGAAAGAGACTTGATTTCGATCGCGTATCATCTTTTCATCCGAAGCAGCAGCAAAAGCCCTTGCAGCATCCTCCTCGGATGTATCGATCTCCAGAAATTGCCCCGAGATACCCAGCAAGCACGAAAACAGGCGAATGAGACGATCCAACGAGACAAGAGTCTCGCAAAAGTATGCAAAAATCTCCGGAAACTCGAATTTCATAATAAAAATTAAAAAAAAAGCTTCAAATCCAAGAAATTCGAGTCTTTAACGAACTTTTCGTGCGAACAAACGCCTGCTCGATCCTATCAAGAAAAGTGTGATCCAGGAGAAGAGAGTTGAAGAACAGAGAAGAAAAAAAGAAAAATAATCATTGTACGTGAGACCGCAGAGTGCCCTAAGATTCCTAAACGGCTATCTCGCTCCTGCTGCATTCGTTTACCAAACACGCAGGATATATGCACTCGCGCATATATGTGCACGAAGATGGGCTGCACACGAACGAGAGCCGAGTGGGGGGTAGTTTAACTGTGATAACCACGGGGAATCGCATTGTATTACGGATGAGTAAAAGAGTGTACACACCTTGTGTGCACCTGTTACGAGGTCGCTTGTTCCCCGCGTAAAAAGGTGTCGGTTATGGGAAAATGAGGAAGAAAATTGCGTGTGCATATATGTATATGAAAAGTATACTGGAGGTAACTCGAAGCGTGACCTCTTCTCGAGCTATTCGAACGAAGCTCGAGAACATTAGAAATTAAAACTAATTTCGTATTCTTGAAAGAAGAAATGATGAGGAAAAAGAAGGGAGAGAGAGAGAGAGAGAAAAAAGGCGAGATTCTCTGTTTATTCGCCCTGTTGATGCTCGTCTCCGTATATACGTATATCGTTGAAGAAAAAAAAACATTATTTCTATAGCAGGCACAATCTTTTCGAGGGGATTATACAAGATCGAGACTGCGCGCCTCGCTTTTTCTCACACGTTTTCTCTCGCTCGAGAAATCATGTAAGCGTGAACGCGCGTCCGTTTTCGTCGGACTTAAAAGTACAATGAATAGATTCCTGTCGGGATTCGCATGGTTGGAACGCGATGCGAATCCTTTTTTTTGTTTCTCTCTAATTTCTCGTTGTAAACGATTTTCTTTCAGAAAAAAAAATGCGGAAAAATGATCAAATCGATTTTTGGATTCGAGGATTCAAAACCGCGATCAGATTGATTCGATGGATGAATGTGAATGAAAAATTCAAATGAAAAGAGAGAAAAAATGGAGAAAAAAATTGTGTGAACCGGGCGAGAACGAAAGCGTAATTACACGACGACATTTTGCCGGAGTTATGTTCGTGAGAGTGTTTGTATGTGTGCGTGTGTGTGTAAGAATGTGGGGGGTTAAAATTCGAGAAATAAATCACCGAAATGTTCGAGCAGCCCGGACGATTATCGCAAACTTTTAACGAAGAGACGATTCGTGGGTATGCGGAGAGACCGCGCGCGCGTATATACTCCCCGCATACGAACAATTAAATAATGGTCCGGTCGCGCGACGCGTAAGGTTTTCTAATGAATTTCATTCGAGCCAAGAGAGGCAGAGAGAGATTTACAGATTCGAAACAAAAGCATTTATTAGGGAAAGGACGATTCAAACATTTCGCCAGATATATATTCGTGTCCTGTACGCGAATGTACGTTCGAAACTCTCATGTAACTCTCCCGTTGCTGTCAAACTTTCCAAGGGCCAATAAATCTTTTTTTTTTCTTTCAGATGCATCAGAGCATCCGAAAAAAACATGTTGGAGCATCTTATTCATCGGTTTTTCACTTCGAATTCCGTCTCTTTCGAGAGTTTTTCATTGAAATTTGAAACTTCATTTGTGGCAGGTCAGGAATTGCTTGAAATCAAAAATAATTTCGATAAAAAAAAAATTTTTTTCGCTCCAATTTTGCATACAAGTTTTCACGAAGAGAAAAAAATATTTGCCGATACCCTCGCTGCGGCGAAGCACGAATGATGATTTCCATAAAACGCCGAAAAAAATAAAAGTAATTTTTTTTATATACTCGATAAAAAAAATTGAAAAAAAAAATAAAAAAAAAAGAGTTCAGTGAGACGAACGATGAATTTGCGGTGATGGCATAAAAATAAAAATAAAATAAAAAAAAAATATAGAAAGAGATATTTGGACAGGCGGTATCGGGAGAGGAGCTAAGAGAAAAAGAGAGAGACAGATTGGGCATTTCCCAATTCCATGGTATGGTTTCCGAAGCCCGGAATAGTGGCGGATCCCTCTTTGCAGAGACCCCCTGTACGAACTTAATGAGATTCCGGGTTCGAGTCCGCGAGCGTGAAATTGCGAATGAAATTTTCCGACGACCCCGCGATCCTGTCTCCTCTCTCTCTCTCACTGCTCTCTCTCTCTCTCTATATATATATATATATAACGGTCTATGCCTAAAACTCAAAGCTCCAGCACCAGCTCCACTTTTCCTCTCTCATTTTCTCCTCTCTTATATCCACGAATCTCTCTTTCTCTCTTGCTGGAAAGTCTCTTTCCCTCGTGCCGAGTTCGATCGACAGATCCGGCGTATTCGTTATGAACGATTATTGTTGCATGAAGCGGAATCGTCGCAAAAACATAAATAATCAATTACAAACGCGATTATCGATAAATATGAGATTGAGAGACGAGGATTAAGCGTGTACTCCGAATAACGTGTTTTCGCCTGGTATTTATCAAAAAAGTGCTCGTTTTTGAATATTGAAATGGAGAGAGAACGGAATGGAGTTTGAAACCGTTTTTTTTTTCCTCCCGAATAGTTCGCGAATGGTCAAAAGGTTTTCGGTGCTCTGTACAACAACGATATCAATTGATTTATTTATATTTCCAATTCCCTGGCAGCATATTCTCAGAAACAATGTAAAAATGTTGGATCAAAACCATCAACGAGGAGAGGCATTTCGTTTTATGATCGATAAAACATTCGGAAGGTCAAAATAAAACGAAAAAAAGAGAGCAAAAGGGTTCGTCGCTGTTTCAAATTCGTTGGAAAAAGTAAAGTTTCAAATAAAAAATGATTTAACCGGCGATTCGGGAGCGTTGTTCAAAGAGCCAGATAAAAATAGCTTGGGCGATTGATTCATTTAATTTGAAAAATTGTACAACGCGCGCGCGCGCGCGCTCGCAGAGCATTCGGAAAATTACGAGGGTGTAAATTGGGACGAATTTCGTTGAGTCACGAACCGAATAAAATCGTTCGCATCAACGAGTTACTCAAATATGGGAGGCTTTTTATTTTCCAACAGTTTTCTTCGTCCCTTTCCCCCCTCCCCCCTCTCTCACTCTCTCTCTTTCGTTTTTTTTTTCTCTCGTAGAAAATAAACGAGATTCTCTCCAGCCTCTCCATCGGTCGTTGGATAAACTATGGGCTACGGAAAGAGGTAAAAAGAGAAGAAGAGAGAGAGTCAAGTGTATTCCCTTGGCTACTATGTCTACCACGTCGCCGCGATGCAGAGTGAACTTTGCAGAGAAAAGAACAAGAGAGAGAGTGAGTGAGAGATGAACCAGAACATCTCTTGCGATAGCCCCGGAGCCCGGAGCGTGGTCCTTCGACCCTACGTTAAACCACCCCGCCGCTTGCATCGCAGCCCTCTTTTCGTGCGCGGTCCCGGGTTTCTCGAGCTCTCCCCTGCTCCCCATGAATTTCTCGACAATCGCGTCTGGCTTGGATCCAAAGGAGTTTTCGCGAGGCGGTTGCCGAATCGGAGCGCAACGGCAACAGTAAGCTCAGCCACGATTTTACCCTTTTCTCATCCTCCTCCTCCTCCGGCTCCTCCGCAATTCGCGTATACGTCGAAGGCGGTGGCCCATGCCGAGCGCGACCACCAGCACCAACTTCTTACTTTTCCAATCTTATGTTTTGTGGGCACGAAGCAACGTACACGAAACCCTCCCTCCCACCCCCTTTTCTTCATTCCTCGTTTTTCTTTTTCTACCCTTTTCCTCCACTCTTTTTCTTCTCGATATACTCTCAACATAAATAAATAATAAACGCGGCTGAATCATTCGTCGTCACCCATTTTCGTTCACCAAAATGGACTTGATTTCATCGCAACAAATATTTGCTTTTATTTTTTTTTTCCTTCGCTCGATCCACCTAACCGCTCGCTCCTCTCCGAGGGAACGTCTCCTCGTTGCATACATTGTACACCTGATTTACGAGACAGGTGACACGTATAAAGACCTCTCGGGAATTTCCGCTCGAGTAAACCTTTCCCCCCCCCCCCCCTCCTCCTGCCCGTCCGGTCTCTGACACGTCAGATGCAAAGCCTACGATTTAAATATGCATACAAACGTGCACAGAAGTATGTAGATGTCCGTTTAAATATGTCGCCATCCGGCACCAGGCTGCTGCTTCCTTCGAACGCTGACCAAATAAGCCTGCATCGCCTCTGATGCCTGGGATCAGAGCAGGACATTGTTCTTCGACAAATAAAGCGACTGCGACGAACGAACGATGCGTGCGCTTTTCTGGCCTCGTATCGTTGCGAAAACGAACTTAAAAAATCGAGCAAAAACTCGTCTTCTTGGATCTGTGCTCGTGAAACTCGGTTTCTGAATTTGCAGAGTTTTTTTATTTTTATCAGGAATAAAATTTTCATGACTTTTGAGGATTTTTGGGCCAGCAGCAATGAGAATAGAAATTTTTTCAAAATTGCGACATTTTCGTTCTGCTCTTTGAAAAAAAAATGTGTATTTTGTACGGGAACAAAAAATATACGAATATTGAGGAGTTTCGGTACAGGCGATACAATGTTGCCATGCTAAAGCATGTTAAAAACATAAAAAAATTTCAAAAAGTTGAGAATTTTATAAAATTTGGTGAACATATTATTTAGTGTCAAATTTGACAATACAAATTTTTTCAGATTTTTCTTCTACACGGTTATCGAGTAATTGAAGACTAAAGTTCACGTGTATAAGCATAGCGTTTTCATATATATAGGTATACATCCCGGGCATAAGAAATCTGCTTCAATGCGTAATTACTCGATAACTAAGTAGAAGAAAATTTTGAAAAAAATTGGGTTTTCGTACTTGATGTTGAAGAACATTATCACTGAATTTGATCAATTTCTTCAAATTTCTTTCTTCTGTACCGAAACTCCTTAAGAAATATTTAGGAAAGAAAATAGTTGGTGAATCAACGAGATTTAGAATTTGGAAGGAGTGAAAAGTTGTATTTCGTTTTTGTTTTCTTGTATTCTCTAGAGGTTTTCAGATATTTTATTTTTTTTTTTTACTTTTTTTTCATAGTCAAGTATTTCTAGTCGACATAAATTGTTTTGTCTAGTCGATCTACCGATATAATTAGAAAATTACGAAATTTTCAGAGAACAAAAATCAGGAGAAAAAAACAAATGTATTTATGATTTAGAAAAGATTGTAATTCTTTCAAAATTTCCATAAAAAATTATGAAAAGGCAAAAACGATGATGAAAGCATCATTTCATGACGCTTCGTGATCTTTCTCTCGGAGCTGAATGTAATTTCATAAAATTTCAAGTTTTCCCTGATTTTTCAGATCGTCAAACACTCTGCGACAATTCGTCCTCAAATATCGATGTTTTCGAGCGAATAAATGAGAAAAAAATTTCAATAATCCAAATGACGAAATGGTGCCAAAGCGATATATTCCCGTTAAAAAACGTTGCAATTAAAAAGTATCGCGGATCCACGACCGACCGCGCGCGCCAGCGATTATTCATTCGGTTATTAATCAAAAAATGTTACTTATAAATCACGATATAATTACGTCTCCGAATCGTGTTTCTCGCATTTTTCATAACTATCGTATATCGTCTCTGAAACAGGAGAGAAAAAAAAATGGGATTTTTCTCCAATTTCTGCTTCGCGAAAAAAAAAACAAAAAAAAATCACGTCTCTTATGAATTTTTTAATCCGAAACACAAACCACAATTACGATTTCGCCATATCCATGACGAAATTTCCATAAAGCATTTATACGCCATCGCATATATAATATTTATGCACATAATATTTGAAATCCATGCAGTTTGTATATATATATGCATATTTTCTCGTATACGGGTACGATGGATCCAGGGACCTCTCTCGATGGCAAATTAATCGTTAGAAATTCTTGCCGGAAGCAAAGAGAGCGTTGGAACATGCTCTTGTTACGTTTATATATATGAAAACACGGAGAGACATCGACGACTCCTCTCTGCTCGCGACTATATCTGCCCGGATTCACTATTAGAGAATCGTTATAATTTGCATACGTATGTATCTCCATTTATTGGTCCTTCGATGCGTGCACCTATCGGTAATACAAACGTGTACGATTCATTTCAGCCAGCTTTTATCCATCGAAGGTATGAGAGCATTTTTTTTTACGTTTTCACTTAAAAAAACGTGCGAAATTTCCGGCTGGTTGTGTCCTGGGCAAATTCATTTCGATCAAAACGAGATTTTTTGATTTTTGTTTCGATAAATTTTGTTTCTAAATTCCGTTGACGATGTTGCTGAAAATTGAGACGAAGACGATCGACGGTGAATTTCTTTCAGAAAATAAAAAACAAAAATCACTCTCGATTCATCCCTGTTTTGGTTTTTCCACTCATTTTTTAAGGATCCTGACTCGAGAGCCTCGTGATAACGAACCGGAGAGAACGATCTTCTCTAAAAATGAACAAAAACGAACTCGGAAGGAAAGAAAAAAAATTTGAAATTGTGGCGAACAAATTAAATTTGTTGATTCAACAAAACTTTTGTTGATTCAACGATATTTTTGTCGTGGTGAAAAATTAAGTATTTCAATTAACCAAATATCGTTTGGGTCAACAAATTTCATTTTGTTCGCTACGATTCGTTGAACCAACAAAAAAATTTGTTGAATTTATACGAATTCATTTTTCTCAGTCTAAAGATACAAAAATCTTCAAACAAATATATAACGATCTAAATGTCTAATATTTGTGCGGATTTTAGTATCGGATATCGATGTCGAGAAGGCGAACGACGTCTGTCAGCCACCGGATCATGGACGCGTGGGCGTGCGAGATGGACAATAAGTGCATTCACCCTGCAGGAACAACACTTTCGTATTCAACGTCGATACTTTCTCGTCGGATCAGAGAAAACCCCGACAGATACGCAGAGAGATGAGAACGGAATACAAGTGTAAAAATAGAGAGAGGGGGGGGGGGAGGGGGGAGTTCAACGACGGAAAATCGATAAATCGATTAGATATTTATAAGCGTCTGGGAACGCTTCGTAAAGCAATTAAAACGATTAATTATTAAAAATAGTATAGAACGTGATAAGGAAAAAGCGCTGTAAATTAATCATCGAAAAAAATCAGTAAAAAGTATAAAAATAACGTAAAATAAAATGAAAATTAAAAAGTTGAATAAACCAAAAGTGATCAACGGTTTTAACGATGAACGTATAACAATGGCCATGAGATATCCACGAAATCAGAAAAACTGACGAGCTTCCTGAGCGAGAGTTGCAGATTTAAAAAAAAATAAAAAAATAAAAAACATTTCGGGCATCAGGAAGGCAATTGAGAAAAATAAATTTGATGGATCGCATCCGGTGGACCGATCGCAATGAACCAGGAAGAAAAAAATTTGAAAATTTCTATCAAAAACAAAAAAAAACAGTGACCTGGCAGTCGACGAGCTTTTGAAACTTTAATGAAGGAAGATTGAACTCAAAAAATGAAATTGTCAAGTCCAAAGTGAGAATTAATGATCCGAGTATTAAAAGAAGGAAAAAAAAAATTGTCGAAAAACCGAGAAAAATTTCATTATTTTCTGGGAAACAAATTCGAATCGAAAATACTGCTGGGACGACGAGAAATATAATTTATAGATTTACGTAACCCCGTTTTGTGTTTTGTTTCTGGTATAATTACTCTGCTCTCTAGCGTACGAGAATAAAGGAAAATTAGTCTCTCGAAGATCCGGGTTTAACAGGATGCAGTATGAAACACACCTGATTCAAGGACATCGCGCGAGTAGATCGTTAACCGATCCAGTTATCGCATGAGCATTAGAAATCCAGCACGTGAGAGAGTGCGGACGGCTCGTGCTAGAATCAGTAATCGATAATAAATCACGCCCAACTAAAACTAGTTATCAGAGAGATAATTAGTATTTGTATCAAAGGTTGATTGATTATTTGCCGAGCTGAAACGCGACATCGAATTAACGTTCCATATACCCCCGAAAAAAACATTAAATCGCGTTCAAAAAACAAAAAGGAAAACGACTGAATCTCTCAAATTTATCACTGAGAAAAATGAATTCGTAAATTCAACAAATTTTTTGTTGGTTCGACAAATTTTCTGTTGGTTCAACAAATTTTTATGTTGGTTCAACGAATCGTAGCGAACAAAATGAAATTTGTTGACCCAAACGTAATTTGGTTCATTCAAATACTTAATTTCTCGCCACGACAAAAATATCGTTGAATCAACAAAAGTTTTGTTGAATCAACAAATTTAATTTTGTTCGCCACAATTTCAAATTTTTTTTTCTCAGCGTATTATTTTCACTCACAACCTCAAATCTCGATCGTTGTTTTCATGTTTTGTACACTGAAAAAGAAATTTCGTTGAAACCTTCGAATAAAAGTTTCTTTTTCGAGCACAGAAGCTTCGTTGTAATATTCGAAATATTGTTGCTTCGAGAAAAAAAAATTTTTTTTACGTACATCAAAATATTTTTTAATTTCAACAAAAATTTCGTTTTGATTGTAAAAACAAAAAAAAAGAAATTGGTCTTTGTTGTACGAATTACTGGCAAAAAAAATCGCACAGAAACGAGCAACGAAATTTGTAAACGTTGAGAAAAAAAAAAATCCAAAAATTCCATGATTTAGAAACATTGATCGATTATCGAAACAAAAAAAAAATCGTTTCGTTTGTGATTCTCTGGCAGAAAACGAAAAAAAATATTTTCAAATAACCGAGACATTAGTCATCGACCAACAACCAGTGACGAAAAAAAAGTGAATTCAAAAAGTAAAAAACCAAGTTTTTCCATTTTGGTAGAACCGGAAATAACATTTTTTTCAATTATTCTTCGTATTTCGAGTATTTTCAATTTTTTTTTTTCGTTCCGCTCTCGAGATGAAGGACTAAGAAGGACATGAAAAAAATCGGTATCAACGATTTTTTTATTCCACAAAATTCGATACTCGAAACCGTGCGAAATTGCTCGTGTCCAATCAGGCCTTAAATAGTTCCGATCGTTTCGACTATACGTGCCCACTTGTTCCTCAAATTTCGTGTTTAATAACTCGTGAAAAAGAAGCAATCAGATAAAAAAAAAAAAAAAAAAAAAAACCTGACGATATCACTGACGCGAGGATCGAGGGAACAAAAAAAAATCACAAAATGAAAACGTATTTCCGGAAAATTGTGTGCCGATTCCCATTCGCTTTTTTCCATCGTCCAAAAATTATTTCGTTTCCTTTAAAAAAAAAAAATACACGAAAAAAAAAACAAACACTTTTATCTACCGTAACGCCGGAGGAGAAAAAATAACGAAATTCATAGAAGAAAAAAAAATCGAAAGTAATGAAAAATATTAGTAAACGTCAAAATAAAAAATTAATCGTTTTAAACCACAAAATTAAATGCTCAATTTCTTTCTCCACGATATACGTCACGAAAAAATAATTTTGTATTGAAAAAAAAAAAAAGACACTAAATTGATTAATTTCCGTGTCAATTTGTGTGTTTTCTCGGTCGTATAAGTTTTGAAGAAAATTTCATTTTATGCTGACGTAACTCATCGTAAAAGTAGGGAGAGAGGTGGGGGGTTGACGGGTCACCTGGGCGCAGGTATTTTATCGTCGTAGTCGCGTAAACTTATTTTTTTTCTTTTTCGCGCAAATTTTTCGCTCCTCTTTTTGTTTTTTTCATTTTATATTATTTTTATTACAGGTGATAGGATCGAGTCGTAAAGTTTGTCGGTCGCTTCACCGCCGCGGTGTACACACAATTTCTTTTTTTTTTTCCCCCTCCCGCCCTTTTTTTTCTTTCTCCCTTTAGACTTTCTCCACTTTCTTTACACCCCGATAACTCACGAGACTGTACACAGAGTACATGTGGCAGAAGCGAGCAACGTTTTACGCTCGAAATGAGTTTTTCGTTTTTTTTTTTTCGTTTTTTTTTTTTTTTTCTCAACAGATCTGACAGGACCGAATAAAACAAAAAATTAAAAACGAAAAACGACACCTTTATATCGCATCCCAACGATGACAGCGCTGGAACAATTATTTTTCAATATTTCTACGAAAAAAAAAAAAAAAAATCATTTTTCAATGATTTTTACGTTGAGAGAACGAACGAGATTTGAATAAAACCGAAAAAAAAAATTATATTTCCGTCAAATTAACGTGTGCGTCACCGAACGATTTTTCCCCGCAAAAATAACTTCGAGTTATTCGTTTACTCGTCGATGTAATAGTTTATTTATTTGATTTTATAACCAAAATTTAATTTCGTTCGAATCAATAATCAATTTCACCGACCGATATCTAATTAGCATCGAATCCATATACGCGAAAAGGATTAATCGAAATTTTCAATCAACGGAGATTGTACTTCGAAATAATTATGCGATTCATTTATTTTTTACATACGCATTGATAATCGTTGAACGAAAGAAACGAAAAGATTCTGAAAAAAAAAATAGACCACTTAATTTCGTCACCTAATTTCTCAACGATTTTTAAACCTCGAGGGAATTTGCCCCGATGCATTAAATAAAAGCATCCCCCCCTCCCCCCTCCTCCTCCTCCTCCCCAGTTCTACAGTCACATCGAATACGATTATTATTGAATTGACAAAACGCTTACCTTGAGCTAAGAAGGAGACGAAGAGGATCGCGATCACGAGCAGCCTTTCCATATTGAAAACGTTCAACAACCGGTCTCGTGAGTTCATCGTCCTCGTAACCAGCATTATTCGCACGATTATCCACAATTACGAAGAAAAAGAAAAAAAAAAACAATATTTTCAGTTATTCGTTGATCGAAGAAAACTATTCCCTCTATTCTATGCTTTGTTCGTGCACGAAAATCCACGATGAATTGATCGGAGATTCACTGTCACACTCGAGCACTCGAAAGAAAGCACAAAAAACATGGATAATGTTTGAATCGACGAAACGACGAATAATCCAGAGACGCGACACCGCGAGACTCGATGCGCGTTTCAAAACGTTTATTTTATTTTTTTTTTCACCGTTCCAGTCTCGCTCAGTAGCAGAGTTTAACCACAAAAATTTTGCAAAATAAAAAATACTTTTTATCTTTTTTTCACAGAAACAAACGATCTGTTGTGGCGGGAGCGAAGGAAAATGGAAGAAAAAAGAAAATGGGCTCGGTTGACGTCACACGAATGCTCCCCCAGTGTGGGCGTATTAGCACATTTTCGTTTGGTCGATCCAGCGATACCGACAATCCGCGAACCTGTCGTTCGAGTCCCGATTATAATTGATCGAATACATTCGAAATATCGCCAACCGGCTTAAAACACTTTCGTATTTTCCGCGCATTGACGTTTTTTTTTTCGTCGATATTACGACGTAATAACGGATGATTCGGAAAAAACAATTCTTACACTCGCCGCGTTGAGCTCGTTGAATAACGAGAAGAAAAAAAAACCAAAAAAGAAAAATAATGGAGGATTCACTGCACCGCTGCTTTATCCCTTTTTCGTATTTACGAAATGCCTCAAACTTTTTCGGCATTAACGATCTCGTCGGAAGGTATTAAAAGTACAAAAAACTCGATTTCTTTGGTGATGGACAATCTCACGGAACAAAAAAAAACAAAAACACACGACAGACGAGGAACAATCACGTGGATCCGAATTTTTTCGAGGGAAAAATTGTCGGTTAGCCGGCGGCGTGGGGGGTGGGCGTCGAGTGGCGCCACGAACGGCCAAATACCCGAATTCCAGGGGATATGAAAAAAAAAAAGTGGCGAACGAACAAAAAAAAAAATTGTCACTCGACGTGTGAAAAAGAATCGTCGGATATCCGGCCTCAGGGCGAGAAATTGAGAAGAAAAAAAAACACACACACGCACAAACACACGTACACCCGTAAATGTCGATCGGTCTGATAGCGACTGAGTTTTTTATTGTGCGATTACGATAATAAATTCATTCGAGTTTTGATAAGGAGCAAACTCCGACAAGCTATGAGAGCGGTGGAAAAACTTGAAGGGTGGAGAGAAGGATGCTCCTGAGCGGTGAAAAAAAAGGGACAAATTTTTCGCACGTCGTAAACGTCGATCGATCGGCGAAAAGTTTCACGTGTTGACACTCCGAAAAACGCGTACTGTCATTTTTCCATCGGTCGTCTTTATTCTTGTTAATATTGTTCACTTTTCACGAGTCCGAGAAAAAATAGCCAAATTATTCGAGGATTGATGTGGCGAAAAAAAAATTAAAAAAAAACAAAAAAAATCACACGACACTACTGAAAAACACGAAAAATCCCTCGATTTTTACAACGTGACAGCTTCGAGGCTCCAAGAGCCGAACGAATTCGACTGCATTATTACAAATCCTCGTATACCTTTATTTCATATATTTTTTTATTATTATATATTTTTCTCTGTTATCACTCAATTCCACTTATTTGACAGCTAATATCAATGGTACACTGCTGCATGGATAATCGTCACTAAAATTCCTCTTTGAACACTGAATCGAGCCACAGACCACAGAGGCACTAGACCGAAAGCGATGAACCGTAACGAAAAAAGCACCTACGACACTAGATTTCGTACGTAATTAGCAATATTTTTTTTTTTGAATCACTCGACCTTTGATTCTTTCGCGCTTTAATATTCGTACATCAATAATAAATGAAGTTTTAACACGCGAATGATAGACCGCGAGACAGAGAGGCCTTGATAATCGTGAGAGTGTTTACAGTCCAGAGACACCGTAAGTCTTGTCGTTTGTATGATTATTTATAAAATAATAATGACAAACCCGAGTAAAAGATTCGCGCGATGAACCTCGTTCGACGACGGAGGAAACGCGTGTGTGCGCCGCGAGTGCGTGCTGAGCTAATGAACAGGGTGGTGAGCGTATAGTTCTCCGCGCATCCAGCGGGAGGCTGGAGGGGAGTGACGCGTGCGTGTGTATGTGTTTGTGTACGTCCGGCGCTGTACTGGCGGGCGCGCGCGCCCCTTGCGGCAAGTGCCGCGCAACGGAGCAGCTGGTGGGGATAGTAGGATGAGATGAGGGAGAGAGAGAGAGAGAGAGAGGGCAGCGCGGAGAGATTCTATATCCTCGAGGATCTGCTACTGCCCCCGCAGAGATCGACGTAGAGACACGAGAATAACCGAGGGCCAACGAGTCCGCGCACACGAGATCGCAGCATCCCGAACAACCCCTCTTTTATATACGGGCAAAGAGATGAAGCGAAGCAGGGGATTGTATATATAACTCTCCGATGGACCGTTGACCGAGCGCTAAGACCATCCCTTTGTGCAACATATTACGAGAGCGTCTGAACTCTGATACAGACCGATTCTCATGACACAAGAATACTTCTCCACCGCACCTTCTCGTTGCACCACCATAAACACCTTTATTTATTTTTTTTTTTTTTTCAAATATAATAACGATAACTCTTGTTTCACGCCGCTGGCTTTTTTAGTTCCTCTTTTTCCCGTAGACGCCGCCGCCTCTATGCGCTCTCTGCATTATCCTGTTTTATTTTCTGTACGATACCAGGTTCTTAACAATTAGTGTTTCCCCGTGAAATTTGACGTTTGTTTATTCTCGACACTTTCAACCCCGAGGGCTGCTCGTACCTTTGTAACAAAAGCGCCGGTCGATGTATTGCCTTCGTAATATATATGCAAATCGTATTACGTGTGTGTTTATTCCATCCGAAATATATCCACGGTTAACCTCAATGGAAAATTCAAGACTTTTGCCAACTTCGCATTTGCGGATTTTCATCCTGAATTACATTTCGTAGTACGTACTGATAATTAGAGGGAGAAACTTTCTCCACCAGTCATCAAAGGATTACGCATCGTAACTGCACCGTAAACAGGGATAGGCCGACTCGCGATAAGTTACAAAACGTGCGCTGTTCTTGTTTTTACTGCTTCGTTCTATATCCTCCGCATATCGTATTAAAGTTTTGCAAATTCTCGAAATTAAGCTTCTTCTTTATTCATACCAACAACGCCATGCTTCTTCGTTACGAAGTAATTTTCCACTAGGATTGTTTCTTGAGAAAATAATTTTCGATTTTTCGATTGATTCTTCGCTCATAAACGTACTTTGTGCCATCGCCAAATTCCAGGAATTACGATTTAGGTGGCGTCTTCGTTTCGAATTTTTAGGAGTCACCGATTTTCTGCACCGTTTGACTGAGCAAATGAGAACGAAAAAGCACACGAAGAGAAATGACAATGAGCTAAAACGTTTTGATCTCTTTTGGATCTAAAACTTCGAGTTTTTAACCTAAAATATCTCCATTCATGGGGGCGGTTTTGCGCCGAAATATTATTATTATTGACTTCATTTTTATTGATTTTCCACTTGTTAGCATATCAACATAAACTCAGAAAAACTGTCTCCCGCTCTAATTCGATCGATCAGAGTGCTAATGCGCGGCCAAGCGGTCATCAAATCAAGTACTAACCTCGCCCGAGGCACCTTACGTGAGAGAACACCGAAGCCACATGTCGACCGTACAGCCATCGCTATCGCGGTTAGGTTCCTTGGTGCATACGTTATTTTCTTGTTTGCGAATTGTTTCGAATTTTGAATTTATAGATTTTTTCGGATCCGCAAAAATTTTATTTTTTTTTCTGCCGATCTCCGGTAGAGAGACACGAGTGAGGTTCTGTATCTCTAACCAACAGAACTATTATGCATTTTCATCGCGATCGACAAAATGTACGGAGAGAGCCGAGAAGTGTGTATCAACATCGCGAGTTGAAGTTCAAAAGTAACCGAAAAGCGCCGCTATTCTCGTGCAGTCGCGGAGAATCTTCACGTTCAACTTTTCACTTTTCCTTTTCAATATTTTTCGTGCTTCCACGTCTCTAAATATAATTCGTAGAATCACTGTTTTTTTTTTCCAAGAATCCTTCGAGCTGGCCAGGAACTATATCTGAACGTTTTGCGTATTCGAGGTTAGAGCTGACACGAAGCAGAGACGTGTAAAATCAGATATAAAATTATTTTACGCATTAACGACATTCTAGCGGAAAGGTTTTTGCTATATAAAAAAAAAAAAAACCCCCCGAAAACTCAGCACGAAACGTCGAATATGTTTTTCGGAACACGGACGTCCGAAGAAACACTACGTGACTCGGAAAAGCATTAGATTTTGGCGGACTTCCAAAATAGGAAATGAAGTAGACTTCCATTTGAACCGGGTACTTTTAATTTCAGTCGTTTACAGAGGTTCTCCTCTCGCGTTTGTTCAGTAGAAAAAGTTTGAGCGTTGATTTCAGCTTGTTATTTGAGTTGGTGAATTCAACGAAATGATATTTTCGAAAAATATATATATATATATATATATATATATATTTAACCGTATCCGGAATAATCCCGAGGGAAATCTTGCAAAGTGCATTTCATGCGAATCGTAAAAGAAAAAAAAACGAGAGATGAAAAAAAAAACGGGAATTTGTGATATTCACAGTGCATAATTGGTTTGCTGCGTTACAACAGGCATTAAATGAATGCGTCAACATTCCCTTCGTATAAAAATGGCAATAGCAGCTCCCGCAGTGAAAACAATGAAATATCGGGATCACGAGAGAATAAACAAAACTGACAAAACCTACAAAACACAGAGAACCGAGCGCTGCGTCAATCACAGCCTGGTTCTCTCTCACGCCCCTCCCCCCCTTCCCCCACTTCATAAACAATAACACAGGCACATGCGTCTACACGACCGACTTATTCGTCGTTCGCTACTTCGAATCATCTTTCGTTTTTTTGACAGAACTTACTCGAAATAACAAACACTCGGTCGGAGGGTAGAACAATGTTTTTCTTACAGCTGTAAATGCATATCAATTTCGAAAACTTAACCTTCAAAGCCCACAATTAATTTTCTGTCGCCTGCTCAAGCCCTCTGCATCGAGAAAAATAATCGCGTTGTCTCCTTAGGATCGAATCTTGTTCGTAAACAATAATAGAGGCTAATTACCCACGATTCTGTTCGTTTTTTTATCGCAAAGAATCGTCTGTACTAAAATATCACGTTACAAAAACTTGTGTGGATGAAAATAAGTTTCGAACAAATGGAAAAAAGCACGAATGTACGCGAACAACCTAAAAAAATTGCGATTTAATAGAAAATTGCGAACAGAAAATAATCGAATAAACATATCGTTGAGGGACGAGACTTGCATTTTTTGTCTTTTTAGAGATACGCTGCCACAGTATCCTGAAATCGTTCGAGCTTTTTTTTTTTCGATAAAAAAAAATGTAGGTTATGATACACACCATTCCGAAACCACAAAACTGATAAGACGAGGGACGACAGGGGCAGGGTTGAAATATTTTTCATACGTGTAGAGTTGATAGATTTTTTTTCATAGGCTATATTTTCAGTAATTTTTATTTACTTTTTTTTTTTTTTTTTTACGGATAAATCCACAGCGATTACACGCGAGTAGTGTCTCGGAGTCACTGATACTGCATTTCCGTTGGTATTTTTTCGTAGTACTGCTACCGTCATAACCGCTGATAGAGAAGCCTGCAACCGAGCGATTCAACAGCCTCTATTAAATTCGGGTCACGTTACCCTTAACCTCTCTCCTTTTATCGCTGCTTTTTCTCCCTTCCTATTTTACTCTTTCCCTCTTTTTTTCTCTTTATCCCACGCGAATTCTATCTTTTTCTCTCTTCGAGCGCTATCTGTACGCGGAGAGCGTGCACTAACTACTACTCTTGCTCCAGACCCGATTTCCCTTCCCCCCTCGATCCACCATCTCTTCTCGCGGCAAGGATGAGTAATTTATCGACCATTTCAATATAATACCGTCGCACGAAGGGTTATGACCACGCGATGTGGTAATTCGATAACAGTCACGTTTTTCCAAAGCTTACACTGTTGTTTTAACCTCCTTTTTTTCCTAGCTATTTTTTTCGATATCGTATTTATATCTCATAACCAACCCGCCATCCCTGACACACCATGCATGTACGCTACAGCCCAAGATTTATAATTTTATGCAATTTTTTTTTCCTCCGCTTTTTCAACTTTTTATTATTTTGAGCGAGCTTCGATGGACTCAGATTCTAAATTCCTAAATACTTGAATCGCGTTCAATTGTCACAGGTTTTGTTGGAAGTATTTCGAAATTCTTGTCAATCGAATAAGTTCAGTGATTTCCATTTTCAAGAATTTTTATCTTGAGAACTTTCAAAAAATGTGCTTCTTTTCATAATAAAAAAAAAAAAGTATCACATACTTGTGACATATTCTGTTCGAAGTATCTAAAGTTTGTAAAACTATTTTCTCATTCGTTCACTTTCAACGGACTTTTGCATCCCCGAGCTCATGAATTTGTTGTCAAGCAGTCTCAGTAGTAATTTTACGAATTAATTAAAAAATTTGTAAAATTATTTCGGCTGATAAGAAAGAGTGTGATGGGAACAAACAAAAGCTTTTGATCTTGATTGCTTGTGGGAGTTCGAAAGAACTATATAATTTCCATATTTTCAGGGCTAATTTCAAACTTTTTTTACACATTGACAATGTGATGTGCTTGGGTTGGAAAATTTCTTTGATGTGTTACGAATAATCGTTGATCGGTAGGTTAGGGTTTCCGCTTATTTACCTACGGTCTGGATTGACCGAGGATCTCTGATTTACCAACGACGGTTGTACCCAAAAATGACAGGAATAGTGAAACTCGTTTCGGTATTTACACAATATTGTCCCTACTGTCCCGACGTGAGATGGAAAATTTGATTCGAAAAATCCATTCCTATAATCTGCAGAATTGGTAGAGTTTCGTTGGATAAACTATCATCTCTCAAGTTAACCGCTACGAAAAAGCGCTCTTGGATATCTCCCTACCGTATTACCATGCTCCCCACTGCCAGTATGGTCATCTGACCGTTCAATCGCTGTGCTGGCTATGCCTGAAACATGTAACAATCGCACAGCCGTACGACAGAGTTCCTTACCTTCCGATACGCGTTATACATTGTTATCCTATAGTATACACGAAATCTATATATAAACGGGTTATTTCCATGATGTACAGCAGAGAGGCATTGTTGAGACTTTGACATTTTGACGGATCTGTGGATTCGCGGTAGTGCTAGTGAGAATGGTTGATGCCTGTTCGATCGAGTGAAAGCAGGCGACTCCATAAGTGACGCGCGATCGCAAACCGCGAGTGACATAAAAAAAAGTGAGAGCAACTGGAAAAATTCGTGTGCAAACAGTTGGTCGAATAGGTGATAACGAGGAAAGCGCGGCGGGGGTGTGTGGAAAAAAATCAATATGAAACGGTGCTTCGGAGCTCTCCGGTGAACATTGAAGCGAAAAATGGCTTTTTACAAATGTTTATAACAATAAATCATAAGAAACAACACTTTCGATGTCTACGATATATATTGGAATGCACCGTTCCGCCACATGCTCGTGCGAGATAAAACTGGGCATTAGTGCATGACCTTGCGTACATCAATTAAATTTTCTCTCGATAAACTCTCGTTTAAAATTTTTTTTTTTTTATTATCATTTTTCCCCCTCCGCCCATTATCTTCAACAATGACGATACGTCGGACAAAACGTGTTTCTCATCTGTAATTAATTGTGTGTGAACAGTTGTCGTTTAATCGTCTACAATTCTCCGTGATTATTATTTACTTTGTCTCATTGACATCCCGAAATTCAAGTGGAACATGTAAATTTTCGTAGTACTACGACCCAGGATTCATCTCTCTCCATCGCTCTCTATATCTAAACTGTTTTACATGACACTCGGAGTGAAAATAAATATAGTAAAATGTCGCTGCTCCAGCTGGGAATCCTTCGAATTTTTATCGGACTCCAAATATTTCTCGTAATCAAGAGCGATTTAACGCTGGTCGAGTCCACTCACATTACCGGCACTTTCAACACTAACGAATTCTTTCGATTTCTTATGAAATTTGGATTTCAACAAACCGATCGTCATCGTCAACGCGAATCTTATGGCTATATTTTCGGTAATATCACCTCGAAAAAAAACTTTTCACAACCGATTAACCTCGCCGTTCTCGATCGTGGACATTTTCTCGAATATTATGGCAATCGTACTGTCAAAGATCGCAGCTTGGCTTGTGCCAGAATGTTTGACGCTCTCAACCAGAGCTCCTACGACGCTCGATGCAACGACAATGGCCAAGACTTTCTGAGGTACTCGAATCACGATTATCTTGCTTTTCAATTATCTCAAACTGCATCTAACTACTCTCGCTACAATTATTTCATCAATATAGCTCGAATCATATTCCATAAAAGTATTTAAAATTCTCAGAGATCATTCGAAACGTTTCCAAAGCTAAACCGCATGATTTTTCACAGACGAGTGCCCTGTACAAAAGGAGAACTGTGCAGAGACGAGGATTCCAAATGGAATGTGATAAAAGGACATCAGTTTACATACGTCATCCAGGATCTGTGGCAACCACGTTTTTGGTACATGAGCCTGGTAGCTTGTTACAGAAATGAGACGACCTGCCAGTGGGAACATTTCAACGAATCGTTGGAACTGGATTACGACATATGGCTAGTGAATGGGAATCCGAATACGAGCGGATTGAACAGTTTGACTTATCAATTCTCCTGCGATCGACAAAACACCGTCGAGCTTTATCTACTATTTTTCATTTGTTACATCATACTCGTTCCCCTGCAATTGTACGCAGTAAGATTGCAAAAACATCCGGTAACAAGACTATTCACAGCGAGCTTGTTGCTCGAATTCATAGCCATATGCTTGATCCTCATACACGTTTTGAAATTCGCTCTCGACGGCGTCGGATACACACAGCTCGAAGTCGCAGGAGACATTTTTGATATTCTATCACGCGTAAGAATTTCTCACTCTTCTTTTCTCCGATGGCTTAACTTTTCTTCTCGTTTACCGGTTACAAATGTGCATTGCATATTTCAGATCCATTTCGAAGACTCAAATATATGAAAACTGAATAAAATTTATTTTGAGCGTTAAATTTGATAATTTGGAGTTATGACTAATATTGAGATTTGGTAATGTCTTTTCATTCTTTCTTTTTTTTTCCAGACAACTTTTATGCTACTTTTACTTCTTCTTGCCAAGGGTTGGGCCGTTACCCGAATGGAACTGACATGGAAACCTCTTGTCTTTCTCATTTGGTTCTGTTACGGCGTCGTACACATTCTTCTTTATGTCTGGAATATGGTATGATCATCCAGCGTCATTCAACGAACGGATTACTTCATTGGAAACTGATAAAAACAATTGACTTAACGCTTTCTCGCACATGAATGTCATGATGAGCTGACTTTTCAAACAATATCTTTCCTCTGGCATTCTTGAAATGAAGTAAATCGTGAAATACTAATTTAGAAGGAACCTATTATGCGAGGATTAGAAAAAATGAGCTTTCATTATTTTCCAATTGGTTTTAAACAGCTTTTGTGATCCAAATACAGTTTTTATATGAGTTATTTTTATTGTAGACCGAAGTCGACATAATCGAAGATATCGACGAATATCAGACGTGGCCGGGATGGTTCATACTCTTGTTTCGTAGTGCCATTATGATTTGGTTCCTGTTCGAACTTCGTAATACCATGACGTACGAACACAACACACAGAAGCTCAATTTTCTGCTTCACTTTGGTGCATCGGCGCTCGTGTGGTTCATTTATTTACCGATCATAGCTCTCATCGCACTTCCAGTCAGTGCTCTCTGGAGGTTCAAGCTTTTACTTGGTAAGAATCGTTATTTTCTTTTTCCATTACATAAGCAAATGAACGAAAATACAATTTTATTCTGAATTTTTCTTTTTTTTCCCTTCATATAATCTCGAGATAGATAACTTTTTAAACGTCAATGATCTTCGAAGTTTCGATCGTACGATTTTATGTTTTCAGTCTTCAAAAAAGTAAATTATTCGAAAAATGAATATTGTGAAAAAGAATAAAAGTATCAATGTTTTTTATTTTTTTTTCATTCAAATAACATTTATCAATTGAAAAATGCTTGACTCCGCAGGTATAACTTATTCGGCGGATTGTTACGCATATTGCGTAATGGCTCATTTACTTTGGCCAACGCGAAGCGAGCAGTATTTCCTTTTAGCACAAGGTGCGGACAACGGTGATGAATTGGACGAGTTTAACGAGGCGCCACACGTATTGAATAATTACGTGGAACCATCCGAGGACAAGGTCATCGCTTAGAGTTTACGAGAGTTATTGAGATCGTGAATTAAACTGAGAACTATATGCGATCGATAGTGAAAGAAGAGAGAAAAAGAGACGTGAAGAATGAAATAAATGGGAGGGAAAAAGGAAAAATTAAAACGAACGATGTGATCTATGTTTGCCAAATGGTTTAAGTCGTTTAACGAAAAATACTCCGACATGTGTTATTTGAGACTGAAGTACCCTGTACACACGCACTCTCGAATAAGCCGTCATATGCTCCGTAAATTTTAGTGTCGACACGAAGGTTTTTTTACATTTTTGTCTATATTTCAATCACACACACACACACACACACGTACGCACCTACGAAAAACATTACTCGAATCCCTCAAAATTTATACTCTTTGATAAATATCCCCATTTCTTAATACGTTACTCTTCATCTACGAACTTGTGTGAGTGTGTATTGTGTGTGTTTTTATCCATTGTTTTTTTTTTTGTGTGAAAGCTTTATCACTCACATCTTGACAGGAATAATTACTCATTCGTATTCTGGATTTATAAAACAGGAAAATTTCTCACTGCGATAATCCAGCAAATCTTAACACCGTTCGCAGCATTTTTCTAAATTAAGTTTCCGACTCTGATGTAAAGTTAACGCATGTAGCGTTGGGTCATTTTGACCAAAGTTAAAGAATTTTAGGTCATTTTATTTATTGTTTACACCAAGTTCGTAATTTTTGATAAATATTGTGAAAACAATATTTATCAAAAATTACGAACTTGGTGTCCAGCCATAAAGTCCTATGGACTCAGAAACTGGCATTAACTTCCGGTTTACGTAATGCAAAACGTGTTTGATTACGAAAAATTTGTTATTCTAAATTCTAGGAATTTTTATACTCTTCGGTGAGGAAAATTTGTTTTCAAATTAAAGTTTACACCGGTGATAATTTTGCTTCAAACAAAAATCTCGTTTACACCGCCAAGACTCAATGAATTCTATCAGTCTTTTGTCCATTTCCATATTTGATACTTAATGTCAATTTTATTCCGTCACTTTTTCATTAACATTATCATCTTTAGACGAAACACTCTTATTCATAAACTACTGGTCAAACAAAAAAATAATTTAAAAATCCCTGTCTCTGTCAATCAAGCAAATTCCTGTTTGTACGGAACTATATTATCTTTGTACGAAACTATTTTTCTTTTTCCTACAAAGCTGTTGCTCAAACTTTTACGAAAGTAGATTTTAGCCCCGAAATGAAAAAGAAATAAAAATAATAAAAGGACAACATATTTATATTGCTTGTTTTAGAGATGAATATTACAAATAAACAAAGGCAAAAACACAAATTTATACTTCACATTTACACCAGCAAGATGCGTTATATCTCACTTTTCTTGTATGCGACGGGATACTTAGTATTTGTGGTGAATTAGAAAAACAAAATATCAGTGAAATCCACTTTTTCGTCTATTTTCTTTTCTGCATATCGTGCAGCACGTAGTGACGCTATTGAAAGTGCAAAATGATCAAATTTCTCATTTTTTAACAAAACTTTTCAGAAATTAGTCGTCTTTGATTGATTTTATAAATGAATAAATGTTAAATAATAATTGCCAGTCGAACAAGACATTTTTCGAGTATACCGTCGAACAAAAAAACAAACTTAAAAACGGACCACTCTAATATACACGTTGTATACATAAAATAAGACGAGTACAGTATTTGCAAATTCCATGTTATTCATGTTAAAAATTGCATCGTTGAGATGTAACGAAATGTCTTTTTTCTATATAAAATACTGCTTTTTATTTTTTTTTTTTTTTCAAGTTGCGATAAGAGGTCAAACTTGTTTGTTTGTGTGAGTGGAAAAATTGCGATTTAATGCTGGACCCTTGAAGTTGAATGCAGCAACGATGATGAAAAAAAAAGCTTTGCGAGGTGTGAAGAGTCGTAGATCGATTAAGGGGCAATTTCGTGATAGATAAACGAGTGGTTGACGGCGATAAAGAAGAGCAGTGACGTGGGATCGACGGGGTTTCTTTAAATAAGAATTATGATTATGCATCGACAGGATAGCATGAATTTCAAAGCGAAGAGAAAAAAAAGTGGCATAGTCCTGATGAACAATTAACTAGAATTACTGATAAACATAGATAATAATTAATGCTATAGTTTTATATATTACCGAATGTAAATCAACCGAGATAAAGAGTTTATCCTATGTTAAAGTAGCTGTACGATAAGAAACGATAAAGCAAAAGGTAAAACCTCTTCGATGCAGGATCATACTCTCACGTGATACGCATGGAAGTTTTTGAGATTAAATTCGTGATTTCTCGTCTGAAATTACGAATGGGTTTTATTATTATGTAACGTGTCTTTGTACGGAACCTCACTAATGTATAGCCAACAATTAGCCAAAAGATAAATGAAACGAATTTCAGCTGTAGTATAACAGAGTACTTTCTCTAGTGGGAAACAAACATTCACGAGCGTTTATTTCGTCTTTTTTTTCATTAATTTTAATAAAAATGATGCGACGATCGATACAGTATCGGCGTGTATATACATATGAATGGAAAAAAAATGTTTTTTATTTAATAAAACCTTTATTCACTCCAAAAATTTGAAGTTCTGCTCAAATTTCACAACAACTTTAGATTCGAAGTTAAATTGTCGAGGATGCTTGTCGGCGCAGGTCCGATTCCGAGTACAGATATCGTACCGGCTTGCAATTGTGTTCTTCCCGCATCTCTTATGACTGCGGTGAAGAGCCCAGCTTTTGCCGCATTCTTAGCCAGCGTCAACAGTTCTGTTTCATTCGGTATTCGCACAACTATTTTGGGCTGCCCCGAACTCAACCAAGCTGTTAATATTTCATTCCCGCTTTTGCTGGAAGAAGCTCTACGATAACATTCGAGCGCAGCATGTGCACACTGAGCTCCCACTTTCCCTTTTGTCATTGGAAGATCCGATCTTACGACCAATATCATTTTGCATTCACCCAGGTACGAGGTACTGACAAGCAGCGACTTAATTCCTCTTATCAATGAACCCATAAGAACTGCTTCTTTCCTTCAATATTCTATTTATATTCAATCTTTGGCTATTTTTTGTGTGCTTGTACTTGTTTTTGTTGATAGACGTTCATGCATTCCTTAAATTTGGTTACTTCGTCCTGACATTTTCGCCAATCTTGCGTTTCAGCGATGCACTCCTGCATGAAATTTTTCATTGTTATTTCTTGCATTCAATTTTATTCTTTATGTTTTCATGATTTTTGAGTAATTTAATACTTGTTCATACCGCAACTTTGTAATGTAATTCAATGCAACCAGTTTTTTTGAGCATACGATCGACCGGATCCTCGATTTCCTCGTCAGTCGGCTTTTCTTTTCGTGCTACTGTCATATTTTACGTTTTTCTTTAATTCATCTTCTAAGCACGTTTACTTACGACTATCCCAAAAAACTCTCAAGCTCCTAGCCACAAATACTAGCAGTGACTGAGCGCAGAAATCAGTTAGGTTACGTGTTTTCGAGCAATGCACGAGACATTTGAAGACCAAGCGCCAATGCCGCCAATTAGAAACGGTCTGCTCCTCATGCTTTTTCAATTCGTTGCAATCGTTGCGAGCTGCGAGCCGCGACGATGATCAATTGATTATGTATATTATTTATATATTTACATATTTTTAATGATAAAAGCGATGTACGATAAAAGACAGAAGGACAGAAGATAAGAGAAAATAAGTTATGGCAACGACACGTCAAACGACACTTGCAAGCGGCATTGTATATTTATTTCTCCAAGTCTCAGCCTACTTTAGCATGGCAAAAATCACCGGAACCCCAGTGCTACCGAAAATTGTGATATAAAAAACGATTACAACACACTTTTCCTCTAATAATATTTATTCGTTTTAATAATTGAAAGTTCGATAACTGCTGATCGCTTCTTTGTGAAAATGAATCAACACACACGTAACCTCATTTTTCTACTCTCGTTAACCAAATCTTTATTACGAAATAATCCTTACTACAAAATAATATGGCTTTTCTTGAAATACGTCCGACGAAAACTCGATGGAATAATGAACAATCAACCACTCATTAGCCCCGTGCCTGACGAAGTTCTCGAAAGAGTCATCGAGCAAAACAATGACAATGACAATCCAGGTTACGAGTGTTGTGCACTGTCAAATTGTCCAGATATCACAACGAAAGTTTGGCAAATTATCTGTTCGAAAATATCTCAGAAAAAATACAAAATCTTTGTCATTCCTTATGAAAATTGGCCAAACAATGGGATCATTATTTCAGAAACTATGAAATACAATATAGAACAAAAATTGGGGCACAAGCTCTACGAGCAATCATATTTTGTAAGTGAGTACTCGGATTAACCAGAACCATACGAAATTTCACAATTTAATTTCTTCTTCATTTTTCAGTGTCGATTAAAGATGAAACGATCCCTATCGCGACAGAGGCAAATGTTTCATTAGTTTCCAACGTCCATGGAAATTCTACAGAATTTGTAGATTCTCTGCTAAAAACGTACTTCAAAGTGCCTCGATTTATGAAAATTGAGGATTTGTTTGTCGTGGACTCTAAAAAATATGCGCCGGATGATTTTTATTCTGGCAAAAATTATCCACTCAAAGTCCACTTCAGAGTCAATGCTCTGAAAGTCAAAAAAGGAGACAGCATGGAAAGGATTAGCGAAGCTTACGTAGTCCAAGAGAATACCAGTCTTTCACAATCGCCAAATGTTTTCTCTTACCGTCCTTCGCAAGTTTTAGAATGCCCTAAATTCCTGTGGGACTTGCCCGTCGACCTTTGTATAGAAATTTCTTCCACCGCCAACTGTCCGCCATTTTTGGAAAAAAAGCTTGAAGCTCTCTCCGAATGTACTTTGCCATTTATTCAAAAAGGTAAATTTCATTTTTTTTCTTAAAATATAAAAACTCGTAGAACTCCCTGGCAATACAGGTTCGAGACCCTACTTTTTCTGTGAACACCCATTTTATCCAGATTCATAATTTCGAGATTCGGTCTCTTTTCGTGCGACATTTATGAAGTGTGACCACGAATCGTCGATAGTGAAAAAGCTTAAAATTGTGTGAGATTCTTCACCATTTGAATAAGAAAAAATATGGAAATTTGAACATAATTCAAGCACATTAAAAAGATCCTTTGCAAATCTCTACACTCAGAAAAATGAATTCGTCAATTCAACAAATATTTTGTTGGTTCGACAAATTTTCTGTTGGTTCAACAAATTTTTTTGTTGGTTCAACGAATCGTAGCGAACAAAATGAAATTTGTTAACCCAAACGAAATTTGGTTCATTCAAATACTTAATTTCTCGCCACGACAAAAATATCGTTGAATCAACAAAAGTTTTGTTGAATCAACAAATTTAATTTGTTCGCCACAATTTCAAATTTTTTTTCTCAGTGTATTTTCTGCAAACGCGAAAGCATGTGTTACAGATAACGATCAAAAATTTACTTCTTCGAATTGGTTTTGAAAAAAATGACTAAAATAAACTTCCCAATTACAGATAAAAAATTGAAGATTCGTCCTGTTTTTCTTGTCAAGGGTGCTCCAGGAAGCGGAAAATTTAAGCTCATCGAGTGTTTGGCAAAGAGGAACGGTCTTAATCTCGTGAACGTAGATTTCTCGGAAATACAGTGTTTATCAGCTGCGCAAACGGAAGCAAAGCTTCGCATCGTGTTGCAAAATGCTCGTACGAGCGTGCCTTGTATTTTGAGATTGAGCAACATTCAGGTAAAGCAAAGAGTATGAAAAAAAGCTCTGTGGGAGAAAAAAATCCTAAAAAGATGATTGAAAAATCATTTTAACGAGAGACTCTTTCCAGATTTTTGGCAAAAACGCGGAAGGCAAAAAAGACGAGAGAATTATCGGTGCGTTTGCGTTAGAGCTTGAAAAATTGGCCGATTCTGAATCGGAGTATCCGATCATCGTTATCGCGACGTTGGAGAATGATGAGCTTGAAGCTGACGTAGAAAGATTGTTCATCGAAGCAATTAGCATAGAACATCCGGACAAAACGGAAAGAGCTGAAGCGCTATCCTGGCTTCTCAAAACCAAAGGACTTTCGTACCAAGGAAATTTAGTTACGATCGCAGGATCGGTCTCGGATTTTGAATTTTCCGATCTCGAAGCACTCGTTTTGCAGAGTGCGAAAATAGCGTATCAATCTTTGCCAGCGGAAGAGCGAGGCGGTCGTTTAAATTTGAGCGAAAATCATTTTTTACAAGCCTGCGGTACGAGTGCGAATAATAGAATCAATTTTTACTCCACGATTAAATTTATCTACTACTTAGCATCGAGATTCTTTGGAAAAAATGTCAGAAAAATCTGAGATTTTCTATAATCAATTTTTGTTTTCAACAGAACTGATGCAAAGTGCGTTTTCCGATCGAGTCGGTGCTCCCCGTATACCAAAAGTTTATTGGGAGGATATCGGAGGTTTGGCCAATTTGAAACACGAGATCAAACGTCGAATCGAATTACCGATGTTAAACACAATGGGCCTCGGAAGATCAGGCATTTTATTGCACGGTCCTCCCGGCACGGGAAAAACTCTACTAGCCAAAGCCGTTGCCACGGAATGTCAACTTCACTTCATGTCTGTCAAAGGACCCGAATTGTTAAATATGTACGTCGGTCAGAGCGAAAAAAATATCAGACAAGGTAACGTAGTTTTTTTTTTTTCTACACTTTTGGAAACCATCTTATCAATTGCTTTTGACAAACTTTAGTGCAAATTTTTGATTCACAAATTCTGGAAATTCAGCGGTTGATTCAATCACAATGAGTTTTGCGAGGCTGCATTTTATTTTCCACAATTTCTCATGAAAAAAAAAGCGATCTCCCCACTTTACGAGCTTTTACGATTATAATAACAAAAGATAACGATTTTATTATTTTTTTTTTTTTTTGAGAAAAAACTTGTTTCGTTGTTGTTTGAAAAGTGTGAAATTTGCCGCAGAAAAAACGTAATAATTGAGCATTGTTTCCTAACAGTTTTCGAAAGAGCTCGAGCCGCGGCTCCTTGCGTAATATTTTTCGACGAGTTGGATTCGTTAGCCCCAAATCGTGGTCGTAGCGGTGACAGCGGCGGTGTGATGGATCGAGTCGTATCGCAATTACTCGCCGAAATGGATGGTCTTGAGAGCGCAGGCAGCATATTTATAATCGGGGCAACGAATCGTCTCGATTTGATAGATCCGGCGTTGTTGAGGCCTGGAAGATTCGACAAAATGCTTTACGTCGGTGTTTACAACGATCGGGATTCCCAGCTGAGCGTATTGCGAGCGGTGACCCGTCGTTTTCGGCTGAAAAACAAAGGGGACGAATTGGAAGAAATCGTTGATAAATTACCGATAAATTTGACCGGAGCTGATCTCTATGCTGTTTGTTCGGACGCGTGGCTCTTGGCGGTGCGTCGATATTTCAAGAATCTCGAAAGCGTCGACGCCGATGAGAGCGCGAAGCAAGAGCTCGTCGCGGACAGATTCAAAAATGGGGTAATCGTCGAACTCGAGGATTTCTTAAATGCTGCTAAAAATCTCGCCCCCTCTTTGAGCGCCGCTGAATTAGCGCGCTACGAAAAGCTCGGAATGGAATTTTCTTCGGCTAGATAACGAGTACGGCGGTGTGGGAGGTAGGAAGAGAAAGAAAAAACTCAAAATTCCCATGAACGATGATGAAAACTCATGAAAAACAATATCAACAATGATAAATATAAAGAAAAATAGAAAATGTTGCTCAGTATGTTGCAACACAGTTTTCATCTTGAAAGCTCCTTCACGGAAAATACAATAATTTTCCATATGACCGAGAAATCATCGTTCTTCTCAATCCTCGCGATACCGTAATCCATGTGAACTTTGAATGACTGATTATAAAAGTTGTTACATTTTTTTTAATCTTACAGTATCGAATGAGCCGGACCTTCTCTATCTTTAGATTTGTAATGTCACAAGCTCTGTCGCTTATGCACGTGATCGCGCTCCACGATACACGGATATGTTTCTCACAGTAAAAACATAAAACGCAGTAAAAAATAGATGAGCAACGTGGTTCGTGTACTCTGGAATTTAATGATTGTCGAATAGCCGTTATTACATGCGCGCACGATATCAAAATAATTCGTAGCTTTTTTCCCCTTTTATCAATAAGCATTTTCTAATAATCGATAGCAACGAGATTTTCTTTCGATTCGTAGCAATGTCGATATGATTCATTCGATGGAAAATTCCGGTTCCACTCGAAAAAAAAACTCTGTCAAATGTTTATCTTAAATTATCCGATATTTTTGAATAATTAATTGATTTCCCGTGATATATTTTTCTTTGATTTTAATCAACGACAACGATAAGTGACTCTCAACGATCAAACTGATAAGATTTTTAATGGTTACAAGGTATTGCGGTATCGTAAAAGGAAAAAGTTGTACTTTTGAGAATATTTGAGATCCCAGGCAAAATTTTTATGGCCATATTGTAACAACAATCGTTTTTTATTTTTTACTTTCTCCCGTTGATGAAAATCAATGTTCACGACGTCTCAAATCTTTTTCAATGTTTTTGAACTTTTGTTAAAAATGCCCAAGCACCAAAACATTCTCGAGACTTTGAATATCGATTAAAGATCAAAATAACGAAAAGAATGTTTGAAAACTTTGGAATTATTTAGAGCAATTTCATCGTACTGGTGTAGAAAAAATATTGATCTATCGAAAGTTGATCAATCACAAAATGAGAACGAATCTTTATACAAGAATGTTGAAGCAAATTTGCCGAATCGAATCGATTTTTCGTCGAAATTTTAGTGTCTTCCTAACGTGCCAACGAGTCGTTGAATTTTGTAACAATTTCCTAAAAAAAAATGGTAATAGTGCAGCACAGTAGAATAAATTTAAAAAAAAGAGCAGAATAAACAGATACAGTCGATCCATTCGATATTGTAAAATAAATATAAGTACGTATTTTATTATTAAAAAATCGAGATCATGTTTTACAATCGTCACAGTATACAATAATTAATAATGTCCAGTTATATATTTACTCACGAGGAGTTATTCTCAGGCAAAATTGCTCAAGCGAGAACAACAAAAGTTTAGATTAGCAGAGTTCAGTGATACACTTAACCGGCTGCGGGATTCTCACATCGAGATTGGGGACGTTTGAACGTTTATTACGTTTTTCACTCTCGTTTATAATTAATCTTTTGATAAATATGTATCTTTGAAGAAAAGAACAATTGCTCCGGTCGTGGGGATCAAGGTAGCATCGATTCGTTCATTCGTCGGTAACAAAAATATCACTTTATCTCTTTCTCTCCCGATCTCTCGGCGTTTATGGCAAACCAAAGTGCAAATAGTGCTTGCACCATTCCCGCACGCCCTCGTGATCAGTGCAACACCATGGATAAACAACGGCACTTTTCGTATTCTTTGCGCATTGTTGACACAGATTTGTCGTCTGGAAAACAAAATATTTTCAGTTCTTTTCGTACATTCACCTGAGATATGAACGTACTTTCATTCGACTATCGATTCCAAGTTTCCTGCTTTTTCTTCCTTTGGATATTTGAAGAAATTTTTACCTCTGGACTGCAAATTAATTTTTTCGGATCCAACAACGCTATCGAATCTATCGTTGGCTTTCCCTCCACCTCCAGCAACGTAAACAGTATCACGAATATTGTCCATTGTAGACTTGCCTGTACAGAAACAAAATTTATTTCTCTTCCTTATAATCGTTTACTCTTTCGACGAGATCAGATTCTCGATTTTTTTTCAATCGTTCACCATTTATCAGGTTCTGAGACTTTGAAATTTCAAACTTTTTAAACCGATTCCCAAAGTCTAGTCCCACATCCAAGTTTTCTTTTTTCATTTCTCAGTATTTTTTGACTCGAACCAATCGGTAAATAAACTTCTGTCTGTTTTCTGACTCGAACGAAGTGAAAATGTGAGGTTTTCTGGTAAAAGAAAAAAAAAACCGAAAAAATGCTCGATATTTCAAGCGTTTAGTGGTTTCTTTTTTTTTACGAATTTTTCGAAGTGACATACCAGATGAAATTTAGATTGCATCTTGAGATATTAAAATTGATATTCTCATAAGAATTGTAAAATCAAACGATCTTATTAAACGTGGAGCAAACGATCTACTGAACTCGTATCACTGTTACAGTTTACTGTTATATAGACTAATCTAGATTATTTCTTCTCTTCTTTTTTTTTCTCTCTCTTTTCAGACGTACGGGGATAAATCGAGTTTGTTATATATGTACCCCCTACCCCACTTTGTTTACGAAGCTTTCATCAATCTAATCGTGAGTTCGCACGCTTCTGCAAATCGAAAACGAAAACGTTGCTGATGGCCGGCAGTGCGGCGATGAGCAATGTTACAAAGTCCCAGGACGAGTGTCTATCAGTTGTCTGGCCGTTGTTCCTTTGCGTAATCTCTTCCATATTAAATAACATCTGGATGCCTCATCGTATCATTAATAAAATTGTGCAATCTTTTCTTTTTTTTTTTTTTTTTTTTCTCACCGTGCAATCCTATCGAATCCAATCAAAATTGCCATTTCGATTGAGTCGTCGGATATTATATTAATTAAAAAAAATAATGATCTTCGATCGATCTACTCGAAGTTATCGAGAGAAAATTTTCAAATGTTACAGAACGATTTTTTCTAATTATTGAATATTTTGTTGATAATTGATGATTGATCGATATTTTATCAGAGTAATCAATTTTTTTCTTCTTCGTAACGAAACCTTGATCTTTCGGAGCTACAGAATGAAGTGAACGAAAGATAATTAGAAAATTTGATATCCTGAGAAAAAAAAAATCCATTGGCAATAACGAAAGGAATGCGAGCTTCGGTCGATTTTGTTTCAGACTCTTTTGCGAGAATGGAAAATAACCCGATTTACTTTTGAGAAGATATTTTTGCTTAATCACCAAATTTTGAAATATCTTTTTGTCCACTGATTATTACATTTGTTTTTTATTTGATTTATAATCCGTCCCGCTGTCTAGAGTTCACCTTCCAACGTTATCACGTTGTTTTGACATTCTGCTTAAGAGAGAAAAAAAAACACAAGGAAAATATGGAATTGATACGAGAAACGTAAACCCACGTAATTAGCATCGAGTGAGAAGTACAAACATAACTTCACGTTCTTTTGTTGTGACTGGAAATTTTATTTATCGAAACATCCTTCACGTATTTGCATGCACAGTTGTCTCGAAAAAAAAATTCTTCGTACTTTTCAAATCTGCGATCATATTTTCTCTCTCCAATTTCGACTTCTGTGATTTCGTTGATTGCATTTTTTCCTATGGCTCAACTTCGAAGCATCTCAAATCCCCTCTTTTTCTATAAGGTGCAGTTTTCTGCTGATCGATATTCGACAAAATAAAACATTAATAGTAAAATTGATTGAAAAAAAAAATGATTGAAGACAGGAAAAGCGGAAGGATGAGAAAAGATTTTTCGTGCGACATTAAAATCCAACGGTACTATATAAATGTTCATTATTTTATTGAAAATAATGTTTACAGAGAATGGACGTTGAAATAAATGAGAAGGTATTTAAACTATGTATTGCACGGCATAGATAATTTCTTTTCGTTTTGTTTTTCTTTTTTTTTTTTTTTCGTCGACTTCAACGTAATACACTACCGTCGGTCACAGAATGAACGAGATTTGACGTTCCTCGTGTGACTCCCTGCCAGCTCGTGATGCTGACCTATCATTTAGGACTTAATTTAAAAAATTTCGTTTTCTACGACGCATGTACAACGCGCACGGGGGAGGAAGGGTACACTAATACGAATATTAAATGTAGAAAAATAGGATAGCTATTATAAATGTGTACAGATCAAACATTTAAGATTCGAGGATTCCTTAATATTTTTGTTTGTTTTTTTTTTTTCTTTTTTTCTTTCAATCCTTCGCAATGTGACGTCATGATTCTACTGACACGAATGTTTTTTTTCGTTCTTTTTTTTTCTCGATGAATTCGATGCCCATGCCGAGCGTGAAGCCACATTACGAAATATTGCAACTCTCTATCGACCTACGATACGGATTGTTCGAATTTTATTCCTTCTTTTTTGTTTTTTTTTTTGTTGCATAAGACAAAGAGGCATATAGAGGTAAAAGTGAATTATTTTCAATGATATTTTTTCGCCCTTCCGACGCTCCATCGCTAGGTTCGATTTTAATGAAATTTAATAATTCATAAATTGTTTCATTTTTCAACGACGAAAAAAATAGACGAATTTTCCGAATGATTTTTTCCTTCTATCGAGCGCTTCAATGATGTTTCTTCAAATTCACACGAGTATCGAAATTATACAACGACAAATGTGACACTCAATCTCGCTTTGATTGTTCCAATTTCGATTGGAACAACTCGAATCTATACAGTACTTTGTGAATTGGATTTTTCTAATAATGACTAAACAAATAAACGAACGAAAGTAAGAAAAACGAACTTCATTATATTTGAAATAAATAAATTTTTGTATTCGTATGTACAGTGTGTTACACAGGTCAAAGGTTCGTATCTTCATTATTCTTCTGTTGTTTGTTTGTTTGTTTAAACTTTTGTGTTTTTTTTTCTCATCTGCTCATACGGGACGAGGACGTATGCCATCGAATATTTTTGTTTCTATGGATAAATTGGCCGAATATACAACCTCATCGAGATTTTATCTTTTGCGCCAAACATTTGTGACTTTTATACGTAAATGTATAATCGTGAAATCGGCATTAAAATAGTAGAGTGAAAAAATTGTGCAAAAATCACGGTTTATCAGAGTTGAACGTGAGGAGGCTTAAAATTATTTTTATCTGTTTTTTTTTTCTCTCATATATATTTTTTTGTAATCGCCAGCATTCGTTCGGGTTACCTTATTTTTAAATTCAGAATTTTCGTCAATAATCAATCTTTGATTTTCTAATCGAACGACGATCGATCACGTTACGGGGGACAGGGAGACGAGCATCAGCTATTTCATACGTACGCGTCTGTTAAAAATAAATATCACATTTGACGAATATGCTAAAATAAATAAATACTATAAACATGACGTTATGAGTTCTCAGCACGAATAAACTGTTTTTTTTTGTCTCTTCTAGACACAATTATTTACTTTTATTAACGCATTTTATATCGTATCTCGATCTTCGACTAGTGAGAAAATAATAGTGCTCGATTCGGTCGACCTAACCGGCTAAATTATGAAATGGAAAGAACGAAAAGAAATAAAAATTAAGGCGTTACAATTTTTTTCGATTAGACGAGTGCTCGAATTAAAATGAAATGAAAATTATTATTGGCATAAAAACACTCGATGTTGTGCAAATAAATTGATAATAAGCGTGATAAATGAATGAAACACTCAGGTATTGATTATAGTCTATAATTAAATGATTAGAGCGAATTCCTGTTTTCGTATATACACATTTACACTGGGATTTCCAAGCCGAATCGATCGACAATAACATTTTCTTATCGTAATTTTGAGATGAGTCGAAATATTTATCTATTTCTACTTCATTCGTTCTTTCGGGAAGATTAGTAAAGCGAAAATTTGACTTTTTTTTTTTTTTCTTTTTAGTTTCGAAAAATAAAAGCTAATTTTTAGTTTCTATGAATTTCTTGATTGTCTACTTTTGAACATAATTTATCGATGAATTATTTATTTCTGGATAACATTGACAAATAAAACATTGAGAATTATGTCGAAAAAGTCGAAACATTTATAAAATTTGGTGATGAAACGATGTAGATTCGTATTTAGACGAGAAATCGAAAAATTTGACAAAGGTCAAGAAGTCACGAGGATCCATGAACTTGATTTGAAATTCGCCAAGTGTATAAATATATTTTAATAAATATATGTGCATTTTCACGGGCTGTCCATAATGACACAATCGTTAAAAAATAATCAAATGATCTCGATTGATCCGGATAAAAGTGGTAACCGACTGATAAAGTTTCCCAAAAGAATGCGGCTAGCCCTCGGAATCGAAACACCTGTTGCTTGTTTTTTTGTTAATCGATCGGCTTTACCCACTCTTCTCGTTAGGTTTGGCCCATTTTAAATCGTTTGATGAAATAATTCTTCGATCGAACTATCTCTACCGATTATTTCGGACGATAATCCTTCTTGTTATTTTATAAGGTTTTATCATGTGTGGTCAGTGTGGAGAGAGATGGGGACTTGAACTTATTTTTTTCGTAAGCAATCTTCAAGTGTTGTTTGCTTTCCTCTATACTTTTTTTTGTATCTCGTCATTTTCGTTAGAGATATCGCCTCGGCGGTACTGGTGGTCATAGAACATCCGTGTGCTCGCCTGCAAAACAAATTAAATATTTTCACGATTTTTATTCCAACGACAAAAATTACTATTCTGTATGATAGAACAAACGAATTATTCGAGCTCATCGTGTTCTCGGTTTCGAATAAAACTTTTTTCATTATCAACGAAGTCAAACACTTCGAAAAATGAGTCAAATTTATCGCCAGAAAAAAAAAAAAACAGGCAATATCTAAATTTGAACAAATCTAATCATCGAACCTAATGAATTATTAGTATTTGTCTCTAACGTTTTTGAAAAAACCACTCGAAATTAATATCTGACGATTGTACGAATGATATCAGCAGGATTTTTATTTTTTTTCAGTATTCCGAGAAATATTCGAAACCTTGTTGCCTACGAGCCAATTTCACGAACTATTTTATTGACTTGATAAAAAAACAGTACATCGAAAGTGTAACTCGAAAGAGCTTATGGCATGAATTTCGAAAGCTTTATTCTCTTCTTCAGACAAAGAATTATCACGCAGTTTTGAACAAAGCTATTCTCTTTTATTTCTATTCAGTAATTTTTCTTTTCGCCAATTAGAATTATATGAATCAATTGTTTCGAGAACGATATGACAAAATATTCGTTTAAATGATCATTTTTATCTTAATGTGAAAATAGAGAAAAAAATATTCGTTGAATTTTCGCAAACGGTTTCTGACAGAGTCTGCAAATCACATTTTTTTATTGATACGAAAGAAGCTCGGGAAGAGTAGTCGTTTGTATTATTCCTTGAAAGGATTCAAACGAGTTAAAAATACATTTTTTCGAACCTGGTCAATATGACTTGGTGACAAATTCATGAAGAATATCGCAAGCCATTTCGAGATCGTTCCTCGTGATTCCGAGGGCTCTTACAACAGCGTCTCTTTCAAAACCGAGAGCGGTTAATCGAGCAATGTGTTCGACGTTGACGTTTTCATACGCGGCTGTTTCGGACTTTGGGATAGATCCACCGGCCTCTTCTCTTTCTCTCATAAGGGCGCTCAGACGAGCACGATTCATTTCCAAATTAATGTTTTTAACAACGTGCTGTTTCGTGCCTTGAATTATTATCGTATTCTCATAATGATGATCCTGTCTCGAGGATTCTTTTATCGTTTTCGGAGGTCTCGGAGCTGAGAGTGGAGGTGGAACCGGTGGAACTCTCGTCCCTGCAGATTGAGTCGATAATTGACGACTCGATTTTTCTGGCAATGCAGGCGGAGTTCGCTGCGCTCGTACATGCGGTCTGACGATTGCTGGAGGCACCGGCGACGGGGATGACGCTCTGTGCAACATGTCGTATCTCGCTTCTGTGCTAGCTGTTTATTTCATCCCCCCGACAAATCAATGAAACAAAAAAAAACAACAAAAATTAGTAAAATATGCTGAAATTTTTCTTCCAGGAAAATAGAGTTTAGATTTTTCATATTCTTTATTACAAAAACTTGAAAAATGGATCAGACGAACGTGTCAAAGTGAATGTTTGAAAAAAAAACGCTTTTTATTTACCGTTTTTCTGTCTTTTTCTTGATTTTTCAAGTTTCTAAAGAGAGGATAAAAGAAATACCTTTGTTATTCTGATGATTTTCACTGGAAGATAAAATGACAGTGACTGCAGGTGGTGGAGGTGGTGCATTCTCTTTGGGGACTGTCAAATGACGACTGTTTCTCGTGTGGCTGTTGGGTGGAGTTGGCGATGGTGAGGGTCGCCTCGGTGGCAAAGATGGAACGATTCTTGGTACCCGGGGTGGAACTGGCGAGCTTATAGGACTCAAATCGTCCTCGTCGTCCGAATCGTCGCATATCAGGCCACAATTCCCATTGCAAAGTTCCATTATGTCCTAAAACATCATCATCATACAACATTCACAAATACGGTCTTTTCATCTCATTTTATTCGATGGTCAGTACTTTTCTCCACTTCCTTTTTGTTTTTAGTTACATTTAATGACTTTTTGCAATGTTTTAGAAATTAACATTGTGTGCTTCCATGAGAAAATTTCTGTTTTCTATGACATTTAAAAAATATCAATTCATTGGTTTTTAATTCATTTATATCTTTTAATAACCGTCAACTTCGGTTTTTACCCTCGAACGTAGGAAAAAATCTAAATATAAATTCAGACAATTCATTCGGATCTTGCAGGATTTTTTTTACAAATGCACTTTAAAATTAAAGATTTTATTCCGTCAGAATTTTGTTCCGTCTGCGATTCGATCAAAATCAAACGAAATTCTTCCTTCCAGAGATTCTCTGATTTTCAATATCAATAATAACAATGCCCCAAAGTTATTGAGAAATCGATTCAAATTTCTTTCGGATCTTATCGTTTTTTGCTCAATAATTTTAATTCAAAAAAAGCAAAATCTTTTATTCGTATTTTCATCGAAACATCAAGAAGCAAAATTCAGATTGAATAAAAATTCTAGTTATAAGAATCGCAACACGAAAATTCAGCACGTGCTGATTTTTTCGATTGTTTATCCAACGAAAAATCATAGAAAAATCGTTACATTCGATATACGACGAAAATGGCGATAATTAGACCGAAAAATAAAAACGAAAAAAAAAAATGTGATGGACGAGTGCCATTTTGTGTTGTCTAATGAAAAAAAAAAATCCCATTATTAATAGCAAAAGCATAGGCGGCAAAAAAAAGCACACGAAAGCGAAAAAAGCCATAATGCAGTCTGTATATTCACTTACCTGTGATCCACTGAGAATATAAATTCGTCTCAAGAAAAAAAAAAAAAAAAAACGAAAATTAAAGACAGTAATCACATTATGTACATAACCGAATTATTATTAGTCTCTCAATAATCATGCAACGGGCAGAGCATACGACCCAGATGATGAAATATTTATGAAATGATTTTTGTTGTTGATGTTGTTTAAAAAAACATTACTCAAAAATAAACACGGTAAATGTTGTTTCATGCGGACAGTACGAAAAAAAAACCATCTGAAAAATGTACAATTTTCGTGTGCCAGTAAAAAAAAAAAAAAAAAAATACTGGCGATCCGGTCAACAAAATGGGCGTACAACAGTTTTCGAATCGCAAATAATCGAATATAAAATAAAAAGAGAAAAAAAAAAATACGCAAATTTTGACGTTTAAATACAATCAGCAATTGATAAGGAGCGTGTACAGAAAGTGCAGAATCAACTCAATGTAATCATAAGATAATATAATTTTATTTCAAAAAATTCTCTTCGGATACCTAATATTTTACAATGAGTAAAAAAAAAAAAAAGAGAGAAAAAATCATGTACACTAAAAATAAAGTTCAATAAATCTATCTAATACGCCACGACCTATAAGGAAGAACCTGAGACGATATAAGCGGCAATTCGATCGTTTTTTTTTTCTCATCATTCATCTCATCGAATATAAAATAATATTGAAGTTTGCAGCGTCGAAACATGACGAAAATACCATATTTTTTTTTTCGAATCCTCGTTTTTCGAATTATTCAAATTTTTCATAATTGCTTATATGAACTCGAAACGAGGGTCAGAAATTTACGAATTTCTATAACGTTTTATCGCGTTCGTTTCATTCGAACGATGCAAACTTCAATAATAAAAAAAAATTGCCAATTTCGGAGTTACGATTCCACCAAAAATTTTACCATTTCGAGGCTCGAACGGTGAACCGACTTTATTTCAAATAATACTAAGAGTTCGCTCCTTCGACCTTTTAATACAAATTTCTAACGAAATAGCCATTGATTTGACGATAAAATTGGCGATACGCACGCAGCTTATTATGCACTTATCGTTTCACAGTTTTAAATCACACTTTTGTTTTGAAAACTCATTTTTTCCTTATTTTTCTCATCGCTATGAAAAATTCAATACTTTTTTGTTATTTTTTTTCTCTTCAATTCTTTTTTATCTTCTTATTTTATTAACTATAATACGCAGTGATATGTAAACTATAACGTACATGAGAATGCTACTAAGATTCACGTCGTTTCTTCGTAACTACATTGTTACACGTTACATTTAATGCAAATGTTTCAATTAATTATATGTCTTTTTGGGATACATTAGAGTCTCGATTATTTAAACACAATCGAACTCGTTCATAGGAGAAAGTGAGATGCGAAAATTCGGAAAATCGAATAGTCGATTTTTGAGATACAATCGTTTCACGTAAATCAATGAAATTTGTTTAATTTTCATTTATTTTGTTCCTATAAGTTTTGTGAAATAATAACACTGGAAGAATAAATATTTTTTGATCATATTTTTTAACGGTTATCAATAATCAAGGAAAAATTTACTCGGAAACATTTGGACGAAAGTCAATAAAATTGAGATGAGCTGAAACTATGATTTTCGAAATTTCATCATTCAAACCTCTCCAAATATTTTCGTATCTAATGTATCCATTAGTTTTTTTTCTTCTTATATAAAGAAAGTTAGTGGTCCCGTTAGGTGTTCGCAATCGAAACAACGATTTATCAATGTTTGAGAATCATTGAAGTTCTCAATTATTTCAATTCGTGCGTATTTCCATTTAAAAGTATCGGCATAAAACAGAAAAACAATGTTGTTTTTCTTGAATTTGATTATAAAAGTTATAAATGATATTTGACTTTCAGAACGTTATGATAATTCGTTGTTTTGAAAACGGTACAAAGTACGACAACGGGTAGCTCAGTCCCATTCTCACGACAGTTTGTAAACAACAACAAAAAAACGATAAATCCGGAAGTTGTTCATAGCCGAAATATATTTAAAAAAAAGAAAATGTTCGTAACGCGTGAATCGGGATTGATTAAGAATTTTAAATAATATGCGAGTTAAAAAAAAAAGTTAACTCGAAATAAATCCTCAGGATGTCGGAGGCGAGACTTTTCATTTCCGAATAAGTTAATTCATATAGCGCATAATCGTGTACGATATGACAATAAAATGATATAATTTGAGCTATAGATCACTCAGTAACGTCGTGTGTGTTGGCATTTCGCTATTTCTACGAATAATTAATCGTCTCCTCTCTTTTCTTATACAGCTTTTATACTGGCATAAAAAATAACATAACATTTAAACGCAGAGTTGGACTCCAATTATAAAAACGCTTCGCTTTCTTTCTTTTTCTTTTCTCCTTCGTTCTATCCTGTGTAATACTTTATTTCAGTATGTCTAATAAATAAATCAATTAACTATTTAGTTTTATTGCCGCAATGATTTATGCGTTATTATCGACTAACGAAACGAATGATTGTTCATCGCTATTTATAATATTATGCAGGCCCAATGCTGGGTTAGGCGAATTTTACTCGATCCCTCGATCGATCACACTCTATTTATGCCAAATTAAAACAACGGAAGATTTGTCGCACCGAGCAAAAGCGAAAGGCGTTCAATAATCTATGCGTAATTTTATATACACATTTATCGTAACGCAAGCTTCGATATGCAAATTTCGGAATCCTTTACAATCTGAACTTTCTCTCTCGCTCTCTCTCTCTCTCTCTCTCTCTTTCTCTCTCGCTTTCTCGCAACGAAATAATAATTATTTATATTTTTTCCACTTGCCGCTACTTGGTGCATTATAAAAACGAACAAAATGTACACCTTAAACAAAAGTAAGGGAAAACGGTTCGATGATAATTTACACATTGGGTTTCCAGCCAGAGATTTTGAATTCTTATCAAAATTTCGATACTTGCTTCCGTAAAAACGTGAAATAATTCAACGGTCCTTTCAGACGTTGTGAATATTTCATCTAATTGTGCCTAAAAGTGACTAAAAATTCAAGCAAAAAAACAAGACAAATCTTTTACAGCAACATTCCAAGAATTCTCGTTTTGTTAGCCATTTTTATGTTGAAAAAAAAAAAACGTTAAAATCAGAGTGAAAATTGAAAAAAAAATAAATAAATGTTCGAAAACATTTCATGCTCAACCAACTGATTAAAATTTTTTTGCTATTATCAATCCTGAAAGTTATTACACGGAACTTAAAAAAAAATCACCAAATTCGTTGAATGTCGCTCGAAAATGGTTGAGTATCAAAATTCCGATGGAATAAAATTGTTGGCTGTGGGAACTTTCGTGTAAAACATCCTTAAAGACGAAGTAACTTTACAACCAAATTTTCGAGTAGCACTTTGACAAAGAGACCGTTTCCAGAACTCAAAATATACGAGTGATAGCCGAGAAGATTTTTTCAAGTTTGTACGAATGATCGATTCGACAAAAAAATTTGGAAGATTTAAAAAAATATAAATTATTGCGAAAACGGTATTTTTTCGAACGTTTGGCGAGTCGAAACGTCTTTAAAGCTGCGATTCATGATCCTGAATGACAATCGAGCCCGTGAGAAAACTCGTAAATCGTTAAGGTGAGAAAAAAAAGTTAAAAAAAAAAAAAAAAAATTGCGGACGATAGCTCATACAAGCCGATGCTGAAAATAGCTTGGAATGCACAAGAGCAAAACCTACCTTAATCCATTATGGGTCCGACAATCTCGTGACATACTGAGGGATGGATTTTGATATAAAAATGGTGATATTTGATAAAAAATCACAAGAACGACAAAACGTGAGTGAGAAAATGGACGTTTTCGCGAATCGCGACGAAGGTGAATCAACGGGAAAACGTATCCGTTTTTAACGCGTTTCATCTCATGAAAAAAATCAAGTGTCGTGTAACGATGGGATCGAAATTCGACGCTGACGAGAATAACGATTTTTCGACCGGTGATAATGCAACAAAATGAAAAAAAAAAAAAAAAATTCAGTAATGTGGACAAAATTGGCAATGAGGCGTTATCGAGAATAAAAAAAAAAAAAAGAAAAAAAAATGAAAGAGAAACTTATGAGGCACATATACCTATGAGGTACACTATACATAGGGCACGTGATTCTGTTTTTAATAATGGAGGAGGCTAGTAGATGCTACTCCTAGTCGGATACCTCGGTGTCAGGGTCAAGATCCCGCGTAGGGGTCGAAGCGTTACTCGCCGATGCCGATTGCGCACCGGGCCGATGAGTTCTTTGAGGATCGAATGGATCAACCACTATTTGTTCCGTTCCCTTGATTTCAGCTCGACAAAACGGACAACCTTGTCCCTCCGAATCCTGAAAAACAACATTTCAACATTAATATTTCATCGTTCCTTTTTGCTTTTGTTTCACAAGCTGAATATTTGTGTCCTTTCAAGATATAAAAGTTGATGTAATTTATTTCCGTTTTTAAAATAATGTAATTCAATAATAAACGAAAAAATAATTGAAGATGAATTCCGAATATTTAAAATTCTGAGACCGACGATCGCGAGTAGGAAAATATGTCGAATGAAGAGCAAACTTGAACATCAATTCATTTTGAATGGGATAATTATACGTGTCACTCTTGAGATTCATTGCCAGTCGTTTGAAATTCACACACACTGTATACTGCGGCTTATCGTCAAAAAATTCGATTAGTTTTCCCGTTGAATTTGAAATGACTCGAAGCCAAGCGAAGTTATTTAAATCATGTGTTCGACGAAATTGACAGCTTCGTGAATTCGAATTGGCGAGTTTATACATATTTCTTTGGAACAATAACCACGCGATATTTAAACCGGGAAAGGGAGCGAGAGAAAAAGGTAGAAATGTTGAGTATCAGAGGTTCAGGATAAAGGCCAACACTCGTGCCTCTATTTGTACAAACTTTAATGACGCTAGAAGCAACCTAGATTCACCGAGGTGGTTCAAGAGATGTAAAACTGTTGGCCTTATTCCCGAGACTCCTTTTCTCCTTCTCTCTCCTCTATACATCGATATATACATGAATATAAATTCATATTCAAACATGCGATTTTCCGTGTGCTATATTCGCGACACTGGTCGAGTGAGTGACGAATTACTGTGCTCCATTTCATCGCGCTCCTTCCGGCTCGTGAGAAAACCCCCTTTTCCAACCCTATCGCCGTTCTACTTGGCAGCAAATTTTCCACTGATCCAATATCGGTAAGATAACTCACAAAATTTGCTTTTTTTTTGTCTAATTCCATAAATTTTTATCATTTTTTCCAGAATATTTTGTTTTTCGATCACGAATTTAATTTCGAACGTTTTTACATACGAAAATTTACTGATTTTAATAAAAATTTCATCACCGTTGATGCGCAACTAATTATTACAGTTTTTCATAGATTTTTTTGACGTTTCTCACACCTCACACGCACTATGATCGTCGATAAAAAACGGAGTAAGCACTGCTACCTGCCAAGCTGTGAGACACGGCGTACAAAGTAGATGACCGCAAGGTTCTATTCTCACATCCTTGTCATGCTCCGCACATATTTTGCATAATTGAAACGTGCTTCCCATCTCACAGTAAAGTTCGTACTGCTCCGCAGTTACTTTAATATGTTCCTCAGGAGTTGGTTGAACTGCCCACGTCAAGTCCGGATTAACGTTTCGTCCATCAGGATAAAGGTAGCTGTATCATTTCAAAATATTATTTCAATGGATCCTCATCAATGTGAAAACTTTGCAGAGTTTCTGGACTCAGAAATTCATACGTTTCTGTCAATTTTTAATAATTCAGCACCGAAATTCCTGAACGAGAATATTTTTTTCTTGTTTTTCCGTCAATTCTGAAGCGTTCAAAAAGTTTTGCAACAGCAACGAATCAATAAATTGAGCCGGAGGACTCCAGAATTGTAAAAAAAAATGAAAAAATTATGGCTTTCTTCCAACGATGCAAAATTCAATAAGAAATCGAATTTAAAGACGAAAATGACAGAATTCTTTTTTCATATTCTATGAATTTCGAGTTTTTTAGAGGAATGACTTTTTGATAATACTCACAATCCTTCTCGATATCCATCGAGAAGAGCCTGACAAAGGCTCTTATTATGGGGTATAGTTTGGAGTATATCACCGTCTGACGTAACATAACCGATCGCCCACTGTCCCAATCTCGTGCAGCTCAATCGAAATACATAACTTCCTGGTATAGTTATGCAGTATTTTTGCAGACGTGCCTTGACCTCGTCGTAGGTGAGAAATGCGACGTAACCTGGATGCGTCACCGCGAGGATTTTCCAATTTCGAAGTAACGTCGACCAGGGTTGAAACAACCTGAAATTTCATTTTTATTCCATCAGAACTTACAGAATTATTATATCACTCATCATTTTCGATTTCATCAATCAATCAAATTATTTTATTAATTTAATTAATAATTGAATGATTAATCAAAAAGCGCAAATTAGAAAGAAAAAAAAAACCATTTTAATAAAAATCTGAGGTTCGGACAATGCTGAAAGCCTCAATTTGAATATTTCAAAATGAATTTAATAGAAATTAAAACGTTAAAATATAAATTTCAAGAAACTTCATCGATCACTTTGACAATTGAAAAAACTTTTTGCTATTTTTGTCTTGTGAAAACGATTCGTTAACAGGATTGAAATGGTGATAAGATTGGATTGAAAAATAGAGAAAATTTATTTGAATTTCAAACTCGAGTAATTTCTTACCTCGTGAAGACGTCGAATTCGAAGTTAGAAATATAATCGTTACAGGTGAGGTCTATCGTGGATTTCAATGCCATGGCTTGCAACCCCGAGCTAATTGGATGCACTTGATTAAGCTCGTGTCTAAATATTTTCCATGGAACGAGGGTGCTGAAATGAATAAAAAAGAAAAAAAACCAAGTTAGTTCCAATTAACGAAATAATTAGCAATTAAAACGTGGATATAAATTGGCAAACTTGAAAATCAACTAAACAGTTTGCATGTCGCTTCGAGTTAAGGTGGAAAAGTTTAAATTTCGATTGTTATTATCACTTTGCTAAACTTTAAACGAACCAAGTTGTACCATTTGTTGATTTGTTTCTAAGAAATAAAAAAATTTAAAAAAAAAAACCAATATTTTCTTCGCATCGAAACAATTCTCCTGTCCTACGCGGTAATTATATCAACCGTTGAAGTCGTAAACAGGTGTCAGAAAATGTTTAACATCCCCGTGATAATTACGATTTAAACGAACGAAGAGCATCGTCATTTCGGAGCAATACAATTTCAAGGATTTCTTATTCATCTGCATTTATACATTTTCATACAGGCGGATCTTGATGAGTTGATAATTTCATGATTACTATTCTTAATGAATGATTTATGAAGAAAACGAAGAAACGAAATCAATGATGAAATTGGAACAAAAAATTAATTCGTCGAAATTTCAATATGCCAAAAAAAATCGTGTTCAAAAAACAATTCAACGGAAAGATTAGAATAAAAATAAAAATATTTCGAATAAAAGATAAAAACGTGTAGAAGAAAATCGAATAAACAACTATTTATTAAAGATTCATAAAAAAAAATTTTTTGCCAACTCGTTTTCATTCACATAAAAGCATTGTCAAATAACTCGATGAAAATTGAAAGAAAAACACATTTTCTGATAGTTCAAATCCATCGAAAAGCACTAAGCTTGTAAAAAGCTTTTTTTTTCAGCTGTTTTGACGAGTTTGTATGTTGAAGCTTTGTGTACTGGTCAATCAGAGGTCAGAGATACGAGCAAAAAATGGCCGCTTATTAAAAATATTTTTCACGCTATTCTCACGCCCACAAAATTTTCGGAATTATCGAGTACTGAAAGGAGGTTAGGAACTGGATATTTTATTAAATTTTAGCCTGAAAAGACTCGTGCGAAAATGATGGAATATATACGTAGAGATTTCCAAGCTGTCATTATTGTCGTAGATAGTTATGGATCGTAGCAGAAAAAAAAAAAAAAGTAAAGTTAAACAACTAATTGAGAGGGAGTAACGGAACTGGTCTAATTTTAGGGCGAATAAAAATCGTTATTATCGTGTTACGGTTAACCTCGCTTAAGCACTTATCGTGCACTACTTCCCATTGACGTATATCAATTGAACAATTATATACATATATATATGTTTATATATATAAATATGAATATATATGCATTGCGTACGTGTCAAAAGTATATACCTATCGATTTGAAATAATAAATATTTAATACGAAGTGTCGTTGCTTAGCGAACAGCGGCACAGCAAACTCGAATATTCATCAATATATAGATATACAAATAAGCAAGGTCGACGAGTAGAAATTTTATGAAGAAAAGAAAAAGTGTGAAATACGTCAATACTCAGTTTTTGTACGATTTTTCAGTATTTCATCACATACTTTTTCATTTATCCTGATTTTTCAACGATTGGGATTGATGGGTTCGAAAAAAATTTGGTCGTTATGCAAACAATGCGTCGCTATCGTCATATTTAAATAAATCTATTTTTCAAATCAGGTTTTCAGTTCTATAAACCATGGTTGAGATCAAAAGTGCTTCGTCACGATCGCGTCAAGAAAATTTGTAAAATATCGGAAAGAAAAATTGTTGAATATAGGTATAAAGAATGAGAGAACGTTGGAGTTAGGTTAGTTTTACACTTTTCTGCCGTTGGCTCGAGCGAGCCGCTGAGCCCGCTCTCGAGACGACACTTCAGTGCCGGTCCGAACGTGAACGAATGCGCTGTCTCTCGTCTGCGCTGCTCATATCGCAAATCTCCTGACTCATCTTGTGCGACCTTTTTTGTTTTCGATATACTTTTATTTGATTAGAAAGTTATATCGGATCTTTGGGTAAGTCAGAAGAAGATTGAGACACGTTGACAATTGTTCAACTTTTGTCGTGCTTTTTGTCGCCGGAAAAATGTAAAATTGTGGATTTTTTGGTGGAAAAAAACCGGGGCGATTCATTCTGTCAAAACTTCATGTCGTGCGTGTCAGTGAACCCGAAAAAAAAAAAGATTCTAATCGTTTCCGGATTCTTTATACAACTTGCACTTTTTTTTTCTCGTAAATATTGTCTTCGCCTAGATTCTTTATTCCGTTGTACGAGCCCCAATGGCGCATCTTGCGAATTAACAGGCTCCACCGACAGATGGCTACACTTGCTTACTCGATTCCCAACAGATATACGTACGTGCCGCGAGAGCTACGCAGCTCTCGACATACTCTTCCCTCCCTTCTTCTCTTCTGACAATCCTTCCCGACTTCCTAAACAGACTTAGTTTCAATATTTGAATATTCACCGATAACACGATCTTTTTTTTTTCTTTTTATAACTCAATTCTCTTTCTCAATGAGTACATCCAAGGTCGAATAAGACCGAAGAGATATTCCTTTTTGTTACGCCCAATGATCTGCGAGCGTGGATCGCTGTGTGATGCACGCGCACGAAAAAAATTCTAAAAATTCATTTGTTTTTCTTAGAAATTGAGAAAATAACATTGAATTACGATCGGAAAATGAGATTCGACTACGGACTGATTACGTGCAGACATTTTATCGAATAATTCATCTCCCGATTTCGTAGCAAATGAACGAAGAATTCTAGAATTCGTTGCACCATAAATTGATATAAAAATGCTATAACATTACAGGATTTACGAAAAATTGCACTTTCGAATTAGGAAGAGAGAGAAAAAAAAAGGAACAGAAAATCGAGAATGCGCATTTTGAGATATTTAATTCCGGGGGGGCTTCATCACATTTCTCGCAATTTCGCAGGCACGTACACACGAAAAAAAAAAAAAATCATAATCTTACCAGCTTCTTCCGAGTTCGAGTGTTTTTATGTTCCGCGTGTTTTCAACGTTACATATTTCATCGCTGAGTTGTGCTTGACATTTACAAAGAATTTCATTTTTTCAAAGAGCTGATTTCCAAGCTTCTCGCTGGAACAATTTGTTTACTTAAAAGGAGGGTGGCTACATACGACAATATGATAAGAATTTAATAAAATTTAGTGATTACATTCTTTAGCATCAAATGCAATGACACAAATTTTTTCAAATTTTTCCTCTACATAGTTGTCGAATAATTGGAGTTTACAATATGCAAAAGATATACCTATATATATCAGAATCCTATGCTTACGAATGTAAACTCTAGTGTTAAATTACTCGAAAACTATGTAGAAGAAAAATCTTAAAAAATTTGTATATTCATATTTAATCCAAACGAATATGCTCACCAAATTTCATTAAATTCTAATCATTTCGAATTTTCCTATGCTTTTAACATGGCAACATTGTTGTGTGTAGCCAACCCCCTTAATATCGATTCGAAGAAATGAACTTTTTTATCAATTCTTTTGTGTCGAATTTTTTATCATTTTTGGATCGTCTCGATCGAAATAATAAAAGATTTTTCGTTAATAACTTTTTCGTAACTTCGTTAACAAGTTCTCCAAACTGCTGTCGATGACAGCTATTCAGTCTCAAGTATATAACAAAGTGCATGCTCTTTTTAGTGTTTATAAACGTGATTTTTTGAAATGTATGAAAATACACGACGATAACTGTTTGCAGAGAGGGAGAGAGTGAATCACGAGTGTGTGTGTGTGTGTGTGTTGTTTCCCCAAGCATTCCCAATCGCTGATAAAAACAAATAAACAAGGAAAAAAATTAAGTTTTTGTTTTTTTTTCCTCGATGATTAAGTGACTGATTATTTTGGCAGTCATGAGCGGAAATCAGGATTACAAATCGGCCAAGTCGGTTCACGACTTTGAGGCGAACTCGATAAAGGGCGATGTCGTACCTTTGTCAAAGTACGTTTACGAGTTATTCGTACTCTCACGAATTTCTGATTATAATTATTCGTTCATTTTTTTTTTGCTTCTTCAAAAAAGCATTCAAGCTCACCGATATTTTTCTTTTTTTCCAGTTACAAAGACCATGTCTGCTTGATCGTTAACGTGGCATCGAAATGTGGCCTCACAGCCACCAACTACAAGGAGCTCAACGAACTCTACGACAAATATGCAGAATCCAAGGGTAAAAACTTTTTTTTTTTTTTTTTTTTTCAAGCAAATTCATTCGAACTAAAAAAAATGTGAAAGTAAAATAAAAAAATGTGAATGAATCAATGAACTGTTGCGATCATTCGATACCGAAAGTTTGTCGATGATTATTATCGAATGTTCAATCCTTTTGAGAGTGAATTCAAAATTTTAATAATTTCATGGTTTTGCAGGTTTGAGAATTTTGGCATTTCCGTGCAACCAATTTAACGGACAAGAGCCAGGAACACCGGAGGACATTTGCAGTTTCGCAGATCGTCAAAAGGTCAAATTCGATCTTTTCGAAAAGATCGACGTTAACGGTGATAACACCCATCCGTTATGGAAATATTTGAAAAAGGAACAAGGGGGTGTACTCGGAAATTTCATAAAATGGAATTTCACTAAATTCATCGTTGACAAAGATGGCAAAGTAGTTGAGCGTCACGGACCAAACGTTGATCCAAGCCAGCTGGAATCTCATCTCGAGAAATACTTTTGAGACTAGCAAATCTCAGATTATCCCAAAAGCGCATTTGTGAAAAAAAAAAACAAAAAATAACAACAGAAGATGAAATTTTAACGCACTTCAATTAATTATTTCACCGAATCATCAACATCTTAGCGCTTATGATCGATGTTTGTAAAATTACCTATGCATTTTTTTTTTTTCACGAATCGTAGCAACGTACTTGACTAAGCAAACTTTTTCCTTTCTTTTTTACTTTATTTATTTTTTATTATTTCTCAAAAAGAAAAAAAAATCACCTCAATTCGTATCATTTTTCCACGATACGTTTAATTACGTTGTTAAGTATTCACGACACTTTGTATACAAAACGAAATTCTATCGGTTTATAACAACTTGTAAAAAAATCAATTTTGTTACAGTAAAAAATGCTTTTCTAAGTTAGTCTATTAGCGAGCATAGGTAATGTAATGTTTCACGCGTAAATGTATTATTGGGACCACGTACTTTCTCGCGATGAATTACGTATTTAATAAAAATATTGTCTCAACGAGTCAGTTTATTCGAACGAATTTATTGTAGTATAGAAAAAAAATAAGCGATGTTTCGAGAGCTCGCGATGTCGACCCGTGGTTACCACACCAGTGCGAATTCGCACCACCGAGATCTTATTTTTTTCATCATTTCGTCTCAATTATGACGCGATTACACTACATAAATATCATTTTTTGCACTCGAAACTATTATCATTGAATTCCTGGGAAATTTTCCTCCAAAAAACTGTGATTGTCAAATACTTTTGAATTATTTATAAACAGCGAATTTTTTTTTTCAAATTCATGAATATTCTAATCATCGACGTTCTCACGTTTGGATGTTTTTTTTTTACCGAATCAGATTCCGGCTTCTGGAAATATTTTCTCTAATTTTTCCAAGTGCAAATTCGTTTCGAGCTTCAAGAAGTAAAGTATTTTTACTGGGACATGAAAATGAGAGAAAAAAAATGGAATTTTCAAACCGAAAATGACTCTCGAGCTACGGAGAACGATTAAAACGTAAAATTGAATGAAAAAGATCGGGTCTTCTTGACCCGGACTAAAATCCTCTTGGAATTCACTCGATTCGGAGTCGTTTTATCGATTTTTATGTTAAGTATGTCAAATAATTAGGAATTTCAAGGGGATTTGAGAGAGTCATTGAGACCCGAGGTTATAAGCAGAGGAAATTCAAAATTCGCAGAAAGGAGGATCCAAAACGTCAATGATTTTTCGAGCAAAGGTACCGCGAAGGATCATCGGCGCTCCATTTTCGTCACACTCTCTGTATGGACAGGAGGTTTCGTTTTACGCACGGAAAAGAGATTCTTCGAATAACCCGATGATCGTTCAACGCCCACATAACTCGGTGACTAAGCAAATAGGTGCGATAACACATACGCGCTATATACAGACAATCGTAAGAGTATACGCAGTCGACGCACACATCGCCAAACGAAGAAGCGGAAGTGTTGAAGAGACACGGAGATAATAATCGAGTTTCGAGCAAATCCGTGTAGAAAGTCGAAACGTCGTCATGGAGAGACACTTTCGTGTACGTTCGAAAAGAAAAAAAAAAACGTTTATCTAAAAATATCGGTGATTGGACCTTTTCCATAGTTTCCATAGTTCCCAAGGTCATCAGAATGAACAGAGAAATACAAAGAGCTGATGAAATTTGAGATTTTCACTCGTGCATCATTTTAAGGAGGTTGGCTACACACAACAATGTTGCCATGTTAAAAGCATAGGAAAATTCGAAATGATTAGAATTTAATGAAATTTGGTGAGCATATTCTTTTGGATTAAATATGAATATAAAAATTTATTAAGATTTTTCTTCTACATAGTTTTCGAGTAATTTAACACTAGAGTTTACATCCGTAAGCATAGGATTCTCATATATATAGGTATATCTTTTGCATATTGTAAACTCCAATTATTCGACAACTATGTAGAGGAAAAATTTGAAAAAATTTGTGTCATTGCATTTGATGCTAAAGAATGTAATCACTAAATTTTATTAAATTCTTATCATATTGTCGTATGTAGCCAGCCTCCTTAAAAAATTACGACTCCAATAAATTTCGTTTTTTTGTACCATTTTATGGGTTTATCAATTTTTTGTTCATTTGGAATCATTTTGAAATGCTTTCTCGTGTTCCGAAACAATTTCCTTGAACCGGGTATCGACAGGAAAAAAAATTGTGTCGAATAATCGTGAAGAGAATTTCGATATCGTATTTTGAATGTTGGACAGAAAAATGAAGAAAGCACTCGGAGCTTTAATTTCTTCGGTTAGGTCAGAATTCGATGAGCAACTGAACGGAGAAGGTTAAACGAACGATCAGGATGTTTTTTCTACATTTTTTTTTTTCTCCATAAATTTTCATATTTTTTTTAAGTTGAGACTCGCGCACGAGAGCTATTAGGGAAGAAGCTTGGTGAGAAAAGCCACTTTCGTTATCGTTCAACAGCAAAGTGTTTTCTATTTTCTCATTGTGCACCGGAAATATGTTTATTATTGGATTAGAGACGCGCGATGAAAATGGAGCCAGGGTGGCTGCGTGGGCTTGCCAGGGGCGGGAAAAGCCAGGCAACGAAAACCCGGTGAGACTCAGATGTAGAGAATAATAATTCATGAGCACGAGAGATAAATAAACAGAAGAGGGAGGAGAGAGAGAGAAAATGAAACTGTATGAAATGAGAAATAAAGAAAACAACAAAAAAAAACGTTTCTCCTACATACGTAGACGACTGTTACTGGCCCCCGAGAAAATACGTAAAAGATACTCGCCCTCCCTCCCTCCCGAACTATAATTAGTCGTCCTTGCTTGCACGTCGCTCATCCAAACTTATATGCCACCCGCCTCCATTCATAGAACGGCGGAACGACGTACCAGCAATCGCACACACCGACCTCCGATATACCAGTCTCAAACACACGTACTTATATATATGTCACATCCCTACATATCGTTAAGTACATAGTAACAAGTGCATATGGGCTATTTCGTGTGAAATCTTTTATTAAAAAAAAATTTCGACCAATTCAATTTTCTCATTTTTTTTTCTTGCAATTCAAGGAGATTCATCTGGTAAACGAATCGACAAACGGATAGTGATGAAAAAAAAAGAAAAAATTTAACAACGTTATCAATATCAACGGAATCTGCGATAATTTCTCAATGAATTGAAAGTTTTTTGGGTCAAGTGTGCTGAGAGCGTAGGAATGAAAGAACAATTTTACAGAGAGAGAGAGACTCGTGACAAGTGGAATAAAATATAAAAATATTTTCATCGCTTTTCTTTCATCGATTTTTCTCAAGTGAAATTGCAATTTTCGTAACTCAATATCGCGCCACTTGATATCGCTGAAATCTTGAGAATCGAATAAAAACCGAAACGCCCCTTTTTCGATGGAATTCCGCCAACGAATTTTCGCAACTTTTCGAATTCGTATAGCGATCCGAAGAAATGACGGTTCAAACGAAACACTTTTGTTTCCTTTTTTTTATGTTTTTTTTTTTTTTTTTTTTTTTTTTTAATTTGACCCAGAATCGTTCGGTGTGCCAGATTTTATTTTTCAACTTCACAGAGGACGAAATAGAAAGAAAAGGGAATGTTGAACAGCTGTACAGGGCTTTGTCTACAAGAACGACAAAGAAGAGAGCACGGGACAAGGTGACCAGGCACCCCCAGAGATTCTCCCCGGGCTCTCTCTCTCTCTCTCTCTCTTTCTTCTTGGACGTACACTCTGCATCCCTCGACATGACCTATCCCCTTGGTCGCTACGACCAGCTCGCACGAACTACTTTTTTTTTTACTCTTTAACAGTCCTGACGCGTATCGTTGACCTCGCCCACTTTTCTCATTAAGGTAAGAGCCCCCCCTCCCTCCTCCTATGACTACATTTTTTTATTTCGGCACTAATGAAAATTTTGCGTTATGACCGGTAGCTCTTTCAGAATTACGAAGGTATGAAAACCTCAGGTGCTTTTTATCAGGCTCTCATGGCGGAGCAATTGTGGTCAATTATTCTTATTCATTCATGCTCGAAAAACCAAGGTCAAAGGATTAATCGATCCACTTTTTTTCTCTCTCTCTCTCTCTCTCTGAACCCCCTTAAATTAATATTTCGCTTCCCACTCCTCGATGCTTTTCTACGAGAGGATTCGCCTGAGACACGGCCTAAAACGTACTAATTGCTCAACTTTTCCCTCCAGAGTTATTCGTATAAATCATCGAGTGTCGTGGAAAAAAAAAAAATCGAAACAGACTTTGGAATAAAAAAAAAATCGAATTTTCGTTCGAATTCGTTTGATCGACTTTCCGTTGATTGAATTTTGGGAACTTTGTTATCTTCAGAGGAAAAAAAAAGAAAAAATTTTCATCGTTGTTATCAGAAAGATAAGGAATGAGGGATTTTTTTTGTTGCGAATCTCCATAAACGTGGATGATGAAAACGATACGAAAAATGAGCATCGAAGCATTTGAATTCGTTGAGCCATGCGATCTCGATACCGTTGATATATTTTCAATGAAATTTATCCGTTTTCCAATAATTATTCTATTGAAAAGAAAAAAAAAACGAATAAAAATGCTGATAAAATCGATTGTTCGAGAGCATTAGTCGAGAGGACTCGAGCATCGAATGAGAATCGAGTATAAAAATCGTCGGAAAAATGTTCGCAAAATTTTTTCAATACCCGACTTTATATCTCTCATTGAGAATAAAACTCTCGTTTGTTTGACAATCCCCTCGCTACTCGGTACCGCGAATAAAAAAAAAAAAAAGCGAATAAATAAAACGAGTATATTTCGGGCAAGAGTTTTTCGAGCAAATGACGTCATAAAACGTGTATCTAGATCGAGACGCCGGATGTTTGCTTAACGCAGTGGAAAAACGAAGATTAAAATTTAACACGAGCTACCGTATACCCGAGGCGAATAAACCAGGAACGAAAAAAAAAATAAATAAAAAAAAAAACAACAAAATTCCGATTAAATGCAAATGTCATTTTTTCCGTATTTTTTTTTTGCTAATTACAATGTGATCTTATTTAACGTTCGTTTCTGAAGACTTTAGAATTCAGGATTTCGATCGATTATTCAAAATTTCACAAATTTCCATCTCCATTAGCATTCGATAAATTTTTCTCTCCCATTAAGCTCCTCTCGACTAAGCAAATATTCTTATCACCTTCGATTAAAAAAAAAACTCTTTTTATTCTCGCCGCCGTCGTTGAAACCGCGTGTGTTCAACCGCGGTTTAAATAATGCTCGAAACGTTAGAAGACTCGTTGCTCGAGCTCGACGCAACTGGGAATACTGCAAACAATAACAATTGCATAATTCTGTAAAAAAAAATAATAATAATAATAATAATAAAACAGTCCACGACACTAAATCATCTCGAATATGCACTTCGCACACTCATTACAAATACGTGTGTTCAGGGCCACACTTTTATGATGTAACATATATGTACTGAGTGTCCTAAAAGTCAGAAATGAATATACGTAAAAAAAATTGAATCAATAAAATATTTTGTTGCTCGGTCGAAATATTTTTTCAATTCTGATTGCGCTGATTAATTCTGTTCTTTATTCGAAGGCATAACGAACGTATATCAATCGACAAGAGACTGACAGCGAATTGGACCAGGAAAAAAAAATGAAAAAGCGACAAGAGGCGGGGGGGGGGCTCGGCGTTCTTGCTGAACGGATCACTGTTTCTCTCTCGTTCTCTGCTGCTTTTCGTCGACGTGCTGCTGGATTCGCTAATGAATTTTCTCGAGAACGACGCCTCGGAGAGAAAAATAAATTAAAGTCTTATTTCTCCGGAGATTTGAACGATTCAATCATCCGCCAAGTGCACGTTTCCAGTCGCGAATTGCGAGAACGTTCCTCCGTATATAATTCGATGATCGAAAGGCAGATACAAAAAAAAATACACACACGCTCTCGTCGCAGCGATGTGTTACTTGTTAAATTGCGTATCAGAGAGCGAGCAACCCCGCGTGTGGCATTGATTCAACCGCCTCGCGTAATAGACAAAGCGCGCGCTCACGCGCGCGCGTTCCACAAACCGATATGGAATTTCGAGACCGTACAATGAAACACGAATGTGGGCCTATACGCGGGATTGCGAAGCCTGCTGCTTCTCTTCTCGACGGAGAGCAAAACCGTTCGCTGGCTTTTAATTCACTTGAATCGTGACGTCACGCGACGACCCCCCTTCCTTCCGTTACCAACAGCCGAGAGAGCTCTCCGATCGTCCGGATGTGAGTTTAACTCACTGCTCGTCGGTCGTGTCTGACCCCGCGCTGTAGTAATCCATCACAAAATATCTGGGACCGTTGGATAGCTTCATTTTTTCAGTCCATAATTTCTATCGGTATTTCAATCTTTTCGATCGAGATTCTTCAATGTTTTTGTTTCAGCTTGGCACGGTAACGAAATCGTGGAAAGCTCGTCAAAAAAAAACGTTCAGTTTATCAGAAAGTGGCAGAAATTTGATTTTTTTGATAAAATTCAGTGTTCGATTCGGTGAACGCGATAACTCGAGATCGACTGAACCGATTTCGATGAAATTTATATCACGTATTCTCTGTCGTATCATCCGGGATGTGACGTAGGATTATTCTGATCGGATGCCACGTTGATTATTTATTGTCGTTCAAAGCTCAAAATTTTGCGACAAAAGTCCAAGTTTTTGTTTAAAACTGCTGCCACTTTCACAGAATTCTTTTATCAAAGCTTTTCTCTGTGCTACACTCTCGCTCCGACTTTTTTCCCTGAGAAAAATTTTTTTTCCGATTTTTCCAACGAAAAAAGAGCTTCGCAATTTTCTCATTTTTGTCGCTCTCAACGTTTTTATTTTTTCTTTCAATATTTCCTATAAATAAAACGGAAAATGAATGAGTACAGAAAATAAAGGAAACTGGTACTAAGGCTTTTCGATTTTAATGGTCAAGCGGTTGCAGTTTCGAGGAAAAGAGGCCACACGTGCGCGCGATTTGAAAGAGTTTCGTGGTATATAAATACAGCATCTGTTTGAGTCGACAGAGACCGGGCGCTCTGCGGTGGCTCTGACGTATCAATGCCCATGAAACTTTCATGCGCGTTTAACTTGATGTAAAAGACTCGAAATGATATCGGAGATTGAACGAGAGCGGTGTCCACGTGGAGGAAGCGAAGGGGTCAACGCTGCGTGGCTCAGGTAGCCAGCTTTTGTCTAGTTATTAGATTCCAGTGTGCATTTGGATTCATTGTATATGATGAATGAAGCCTCCTCCTCCCCCCCCCCCCCTCCCCAACGGTCAATGAAAGTTCTCGGTACCGGATAATCTCATTTCCTGTTTACCGATTCGATGAATTCACCCGCGTATTAGAATATCGAATAAATCATTGATGTCGATACGATAAAGATTGATCGAAACGTTCGAAGAATAAAAGAATTGGGAAAAAAAAAAAAAAAAAAAAAAAACGTTAAAATGAAATTTAACGTTTTGAGATGAAATATTTGAATTTTGTTTTATAAAAATTTTATACAACGATCGATCATTGTTATCGAAATTCGTTTGACTAATTTCGACGAATATCGGTTGGTAAGCCACAAGAAAAAAAAAAGTATGGACGAGGCTTAATTTACGAAGTAAATTAATAAAACGTGGATCGTCCGCCAGGCAATGGAGGAAGTACGAGGAGGAAGGGGAGCGGATGTCCGCGGATCATTTGACCGGAAACGACGGAAACTGAAGGTTCACCGAGGATCGAGGATCGTAACCGAGAGAGCGACGCAAGCGCATGGAGAGCAAACGCACACACCGAGAGAGCGCTATACAATTTCCTAATAATTTCACTCGTCTGGTAAAAAAAAAAAAAAAAAAAAAAAAACAGCCCAAGCTAATCGCCCACTCGACTTTTTTACACACCACATCCCCTGCGACTACGCCCGCGTTCGCACTTATCTTTGAAAATGCTTTGCGCGCGTAATACGTGCATGTGCAGTTGTCATTATCATTGGCGTATCTATCGAGTTATTCGTTTCCTATCGTTTCGAATCATTTTCGAAATGTCGTTTGACAGATCGGAGCTTTCGTGAGACTCTGAAAATTCCAATATTTTCGTTAATAATCGAAAAAAAAATAAATAAATAAATTTATTGACGAAAAAAATGATTTTTCTCGATCGAGATGAGCAGGATTTTTTTTTTCGTAGAGAAACTCGAAGTGAATATACGAAAAATGTTGACAATTCGTGCCTCCGAAAAAACACTTGATCGCTCTGTGATGAAACAGCTGATTCTCGTCTCATGAGAAATTCAATGAACTTGTTGCTATTTCTTTCTCATCAGGAGAGCCAAATTAGATATCAAGATACGAAACTCCATGTTCGATTACGTAACGCACGATATATGTCAACGTTATGAAACTTACAAGACTTTTGATAAGGAGAGGCACTTACGAAATGTGGTGGCTGCTGCTGGCACTCGATTTCCACTGAATCAACGAATATCTCTATTCGACTATTCTTGTGAAAGATGAGACCGAAGAAATTGGTGTTATCGGTGAATCGATAGCAGAGCTTCAGACTCTTTATTTTTTCATCAAAAGTTTTATTCGATTTATGGAGTTTTCATGGTGAAATATTCACCGAATGTAACTTTATCGTGCACCGTTTTCTTGGTTATTTGAAAACGTAGAAAATGGGCTATAATTGAATTTCTTTATCGCAGGTGGGCAAGGTTCTGTGGGGGATGAAAGTCGGAGCTCGTTTTCGACCTCTCTTTCGAGGGAGTTTAGCTCGAGAAAAGAGAAAAAAAAATGAATCGTGAGAGGAGACTCGGATGAAAAATATTTCTTCCTCATCAAGCGGGAAAACGAGACTGCGGATGATTCGGTCGGTTTTCATCAAAAGATTCATTCCGTTGATGTTTGAACGTAGCTTCGAAGCTCAAAGGAATTAAATTCATTTTCAGAATTTTCGCTTCAATTTATTCGGGAATAGGACTGAGCTAAATAAACCTGATTCGTCGGAATTGATCGAAGAAAAAAAAAATTTAATTACAGCTTGTTTGGGTAGAAAATATGCGGATGAAAAAAGTTAATTTTTCAGATCCACAAACGCATCGCTCGAAATGTTTGTTTTTCATTCGCCTTACTTCGGTGCCGAGAGAGCCCGTTATTCGCAAAGCGATCGTGATTATCTCGAACGAAATTTTTTTTTTCCCCTATTTCATGGAGTAATCCAGATGAAGCACAAATTCGTTGAATTATTTTTCCATCTGTAAGCACTTTCCGGACAACTTCATCAGTGAACTCCAAGGTAAAAAAAGACAATGAAAAAATAAAGCAAAATTTTTATTTTTACGAATTCACATTTTCAAATAATCGTCGTTTAAAAAGCAATTTTTTTTTTTCTAGTTAAACTTTTCCGAATGGTTGATCGAGATAACGAGAATTCAGAGAGGCCCAAAAACCAAGGAATTCGTCGTTTTTATTCACCCCCCCCCCCCCCCTCCACCTCCCTCAGGACGAGAGAATCGACTGCCATTATGTATGAAAGAATGAAAAAATAAAAACTTTCTAGATCGCGAGCTGAAAGGCGCACGTGGATTTTAATGCCATGAGTTTTTTTCCATGATGACGACGAATGTTCTCTTCGTGCTGTTCTCCTCCTCCTCCTCTTTTTCCTCTTGGTTCAATATTTGTTCCACACTGAATCGTGCAACATTCAGTTTTTTCTTTTATTTATTTTTTTTTCTTTTTTTTTTCGGTTTTTTTTTCTCTCCTATGAGCCCATTCATGAAACGAGTTCGCGCGGAGTGGAGGTCACGATGTTTTATTAATAAAACGCTCAAGAATTTTTCCGCCTCGTTTTTTTTTTCGAGGCTGCTTTGGCGCGACGATCCCCCCCCCCCCCCCCCCCTTCATATCGCGTACGTGAAAATTCAACGGTCGCATCGTTTTTCATAAATTATTATTTGGCCTCTTGGATATTATTCCGTAACTTGGAGATTCGAAAAAAAAATGAAAAAAAAAAGATGAGGGGACCCGCGAGTCAACGAACCAGCATGAATAATCGTAAAATCAAGAAAATTCTCGTAACCGAATAATTCTATTGAGAAAAAAAAGATTGAATTTGATTTAAAAACGTTTTCCTACAATTCTCATTTTATAGTAAAAGGAATAAAAGCGCGGGAATAAACATGAGAGAAAAGTGGATATAAACAAGCTCGAGAAGCCGAGTTTAACGAACTTGATTCAATGAATTTCGCTCGGTCGCAGAAACTCTTGAAAACGCTCGTTTCTTCGTTTTTTTTTTTGCCCTCTTCATTGATGCAATTTGATGCGCTGCCGATCACGTCGATCGAGAACCCGTTCGATTCGTCAAAATCAACGTGACTACGTGGCTGCTGTTACTTATATAGAAAGAATAACAGTCGAGTACGAGACGAGTCGAATGGTGCTCGAGCCTCGGATAGCCACTTGAAAATTGACGGGAACACGGTTGATCGAAACATTTTCAAAGATATTTCGAATAAAAACTCGTTTTTTTTAAATCATTTGGTTTTTCTTTTTGGTTACGAAAAATATTGTTCTTTTTCAGGGTGTCGAAAGACATTTGGCAACGAGAAAAATTCTGCAACACCGTCTATAGCGACGACGTAAACTTGACGATTTTGAGGTTAGGTTCGTCGATGTTTCGGGATATTTTCTTCGTTTCCCGTGAAGACCTTTCCCGGATTCATTTAACCGCGTTATTCACGCACTATTCATGAAAGTTGGCCTGACCCTTGCGAAAAAGGAGACTTACGATTCAATAACTAAAAGCCAATTTTCAACGCTCGCCCCGCGATAAAGCATCGCTTTTATTTTCTTGCGGCGTCGACAACAATGGAAAAAAAAGGTAGAAAGGGGGCGGGGGCGAGGAAACCCTAAAAATCTCGCGACTATGGGAGCTCTGACAATCGCAGGAATCGGGGGTTTTTCGAAAGCATCTCTCGATTCTTGTCTTACGAACACGTTTAACGCGAGGCACCTTCGTCTCGAACTTTCGACGTTTTTAGATTTTTCCTGTAGATCGTTCGAAATGATTCAGCTGTCAATTAAAAATCAGTTACAAAATTCTACATTCATTTCGTATGATTTAAAAAAACTAGAAATCGAAATTTCGGTTTAGATTCTCAGTATATTTTGAGGGTTAGGATACTGTGAATAGAGGTTCAAAAAATATTATGATTGGTTGGATGAAAGACGAGCGAAGTGAATATTGATAAAAAGTCGTATGAAAAATACCTGTTACCGAAGCGTTCCTTCCAAAATTCAGCGGCGTCAGATTTGGTGATACGAAATTGATCACCGGCGAATTCGCCGTTGGGAAAAATAGCTTTTAATTCGGATAGCATGTGACTAAAAACGAGGCTCAATTTGGTCAAATTGCGCCTATAATGCGAGGTCTCGTCGAACATTTTTTCTTTGCCCTCTTTAAATAATTTTATAGCCTGTTTGCACTTTCTCATAAGATTGTTTATAAATACGCAAAAGTGCTCGTTACTGTGCAATATTTGCATGCGATCCTCGTACTTGCTGTATATTAGACGCAAGCGTTGATAAGTATCGGGTAATATATCGAGAATGAAGGGCGGTGAATTTTTTAAATTCATACGTTGATGCTGACAAAGTTTGACAACTTTGTCCATTAATTTCCACGTTTTGTCGAGCATACGCTTGTCGGTCGAGAGCTTTGGAGGTGTCATTGCGTCCGCGAAACGTCCCTGTATCTTTTGAAATATCGAACTTATGTGCACCGAACGGGTACGACTGCTGTGACCGCTCGACGACATCTTGGGCCAAAATTCAATTCAACTAAACGAGCACGGTATTGCCCTATTTCTGTACTATTTTCATATGTACATTAATATCTCTATATAGATATATGTACGAATTATTTCCGGACGTTACTTCCGGATTCCTCCCTCTACCCTTCCAGCCGCGCTTCAAACAACGCCGATATCGTTTTATCCGTCTCTCTCTCTCTCTCGCTCTCTCTCGTTCGCTCTTCACAAAACCGTGTAGTCTCGATACTTTTTATCTCCTTCTTTCCCGGAGTCTTAAGCTCCCTCTCTCGCTCTTTATCCCGCTATCGGAGGTTGTTCAGCTCGAAACACCTCTTTGGCGCGAGTGGTCGCGCAAAATTCACCCAAAAAAAAGAAGCCACAGGCGTCACGTTTATTTATTATTTACGAATATTGCGTTTTTAATCGCGTCACAACGCCACTCTCACGCACACACATTTTATTCAATCCTATCCAAGTTTTGATATCGAATATAAATATAATAACGAACACACTAAAAATGATCGAACGACAGCACGAAAGCTGAGACTCCGGCTCAAACAACATATACACTGACTACTAACACGCACTAACACGAGGAACACACACGACGCGTTTTATTAAACCGAGCACAAGTATCAACGTTGACGTTCTCTCACGCGAGGGCTCTCGTCTGCCCCGACGAGACGCAAGCCAAAAGATCACGCATTACCGCATCCTGTTCATAAACTGAACTCCCGTAGCACACCGAATCCCCGATAAAATCCACCAAACCACCGCGATCCTCCTCCGCGAGAGGGATTTTTCTTTCAACAATGCTCTCCGCAAGCTCTTTGAAGTTCGCCACGTGTTTACTCCCCTCCCTCCCCCTCGCAACGCCGTCCCTCCACAATGTCTCGATTCTACCGCATCTCGATTCCTCGATCGAGAGTCGATTGCGACGACCTTCTCTCGCACTAGAAGCTCGGTCGGTATGGTAACGGATCTGCAGTCTCGACCGATTTTGACGGCAGTGTCGTTCCGAAATTTTCTAAAGTTTGAGCAAAATAAAACACGCTCGAAAAAACCTGACTTTTTCTATGAATCGATCGAATTCTGCCTGCATGATTCATAGTTATTTGAAAAATGTTCAGTGTCAAGAATTGTGATTCTAATCATTAGTCTCCCATTCGTAAACGATGAAATCGATGGGAAATTTTTTTAAAATTATTCTTGAAACGAAATTTGACGCGTTTTTGTAAGAATTAAAATAATTTGAATTTTTGTCCAATTGTATCACTCAAGCGACTCTCTCTTGTGTCACGTTCCCATATGTCAATCGTTCTCTCGTGTCTCTCCGAACGTTTCTATGCTAACCCCCCACTTCGAAACTTGCAATACTTACTCTCTCGCTCGTTTCGCATTCTCTTCTTTCAATGCAACGTTCCCACCGTACGAGCGTTTTTTGCAAATTGTTTTTCAAGTTATCATTGTTTTTTTCTCCGAACTTAACGAAATTGAAACGGCTCGAATTTCTGGAAAAAAAAAGTGTTTTCGTACACGCGACTCCGAGAAATTGCATAGGATAATAGAAAAAAAAGAGGCTCGATAATAAAACATTTTTAAACCCCTTAATTTTATTTTTTTTTAAATTCATTTATTCATTTTCTGTACAGTTTCGTATTCGTCGCCATTCTCAGTTTCTTGCGTTTATAGAGGTTAGGGCTGCGAAGAAATTCGGTTGAAAAATGATGAAGGATGAAATGGGAGGGGGGGGGGAGAAGACGAGGGAAAGTAAAAATCGTTAATTTCGTAATAGCGCTTTATTTACGTCGACTTGATCAAATCTTCGAGGTAATTTAGCGTTCCTCATTTGTTGTCGACCGCGTTAATTGTTCGTACGGTTATTTACACATTTTCGAAAACATTCTAGGTTCGTAGATACGCGGAAGATTGTTACAAACAATATTAAGAACGCGAAATGTTGCGGAATATTCGAACGACAGAAGCACGAGACGCGGGCACACATGCATTTCTTCCAAGATGATCAATCAATTTTTCAAAAAAGCGACAAATACTCCTGGATCAATCGAATATACTGCGATTCGTACAGGGAGAAACAAGAAATCAGACAATCGCTTGATTTACTCTTTTTCGCTAATAATGAGAGATTAAATCTTCCTCAAAAAATCGATAGGTAATTGAAAATATTTACCGAAAAATTCGACTAGAATAAATCTGTCGAAATTGTTATCAAAAACGGTAAATAAAAATGTGAGTAATTTGACACTCATTTGTTTATCGATTTCTGATAATAATTGATGTCAAGGTACTTGTCCCAATACTCAACCGAGTCTCTTGATAAAGAAAATCGATTACCAAGTGTAAAGAGCAATCATCATTGAGCAAAATTCACTCGGACGAATAAAACTGTATTAAAAGTAAAATCAATTAATCATGCTAATGAATCACACCAAAATGTAAATGAACTTAAATGGAGGTTAATCAAACAGAGACCAACAATAATTGAGAGGGTTTTTCTTGATCAAGGTAAAGAGTCAAGATTAATATTGAAGCCAATTTTCAATCGGCAAATTAAAGGGTCAAATGTGCGTATTACTTCGACTCTCATCAAAGAATTCGACTGAAAAGGAGAGAAAAAAGAATTCAGAGGACTCGTCAATGTCTTACGCGCGTGTATCGATCTCGCATTAAATGTTGCATTTTTTTTTCTTTTTTTTTCAATTTGTCTATCGCTCGAATAAACATTTGACAGGCTCGTTTCGAATGAAGAGAGCATTAAACGTGCGCTTCGACTGTATACGTTCTCGACTGATTTTCGCACCTCATGTGCCTAATATCATAAAAATATCGGAGAAATTTGCCTATCTGTCGTCTAGATAAATACTTTCGACACTGTCGTAATCGATGTCGGTTCGTCACCGGTTTTGCAAGTGCTGACTCAATCGGAGAAGAATAAAACTCGTCATTAAGAACCAACTGGCTGGTATCGATGCCAGCACCCTGTATCTTTCGTCTGAAATTCAAAAACGTTCACAATTATACACAATATTAACTTGGTTTTATCGAAAAATTATTTCTAAGCATTAAATTTTCATTTTAAAACATAGAAAGTGAAAAAAAAAATCAATTCCTACAACTTCGATCAAAAACGACTTCATTTTTTCGATCTCCAACATCGATGCCGCAAAATTACACTTTTTTACCGTCATCAAAAACCATAAATGAAATTTTGCCAATAAGAATTGACAGTCCAATTGAAAATGTGAACTTCACCTGTCATACGATTGGACATTTTGACCTCAGCCCATCCCATGCTCCTCTGTACGGCCATTTTCCATTTTTTGTACCTCCCGTCTCTCCCTAAGAGTAGATGCAATATGAATTAGTGACAAAAATACAACAGAGAAAAGAGTTTATACGAATAAGAATTAAAAAGTGATGCGAATAATAAACGAATAATTCAAAAAAATGTCGATCACACCTTCGGGTGTCGTGGTCGGTAAAAAAGTGTCGTTGGGTACGGTTTCAACTTCTTCACCGTCGAGATCCCAAACATCGATTCCCTCAGCATGTCCAGCTGCCATGGCTGCTCCTAAAGTCGTGATGTCCGGCATAGTTGCTCTAACTTTCGAAAAATAAATGATTCTTTGATTTTCATGTTTTTCTGTAAAGTCTGACGGGACATTTATTCGTTACAGAAAACTAAAATTCCTCTGTTTTACTTACATACTGGTATTCCAACGAGATCAGCTTGTAATTGCATGAGAAGACTATTCGTTGACATTTTTCCATCGGTGTGGAGCTTCGTTAATGGAAAACCACAGTCTTTATACATTGCCTCGAGAATATCTCGGGTCTGGAAACAAACTGCCTCCAGAGATGCTCTTATGATATGCTGCTTCGTCGTGAAGGCGGTTAAGCCACAGATTATCCTGCATATGAATAAAATCTCATTTTCATCGTGCGAAACGAACAAAAAATAGAATTCCGATTGAAAAGTTCATGGAAATGACCGAAAAAATATTTTTTAGTAGAAAAAAAAAACGAAATCGTACGAAGTTTGAATTTAATTTCTTTTTTGTTTTAGATACAGAAATAAAAATATAGAAGTGATCAATTGAGAGCAAAAAAAAAACTCCAAAATCTTGGTTGTACGAAAGATTTCGATAAACATTTTTGAAGTTTGTTGAAAACTTTTTTCCAAATCCTAAAAACTTCACTGTTTATACGTTATTAGGATTGATTTAATATTTTTCTTCTTTTCATCCTCTCGAACGCAAATAGTAGGGAAATTATTCCGAAGAATTTTTTTTAGTCGATATGAGGTTCTCATTTTGACAAAAAAAAAACGTGTTTAGACTATGAAAAATGTTTTACCCTCGCGCATCTTTTCTCCAATATGGAGCATAGAGACCGGTGAAAGCTGGGACGAAATAAACGTCACCGGTGCTGAATACACTTTGAGCAAGATCCTCGCTCTCGTGAACGTCCTTGATTAGTTTAACGTTATCACGAAGCCATTTAATAGCCGCCCCAGCCACAGCAACGGAGCCTTCCAAGGCATAAACGGCTGGACTATTTGGACCTAATTGATAAGCAACTGTCGTTACGAGACCGTGAGACGAATACACTCTCTGAAACAAAACAATTAACAACTTAATCAAATTCATTTATATTTTTGATCAATCATTTTAATTCTTTTTATTTAATATTTAAATAAAATGACAAAAAAAATAATAATAATTTCATTCTACAGAATATCCCCGAATTTATCAATTCTAATTCAATGAATATGTTATTTGGAATGAAAATCAAAGAACAATAATGGTAAAAAAAAGAGCGTGGAAAACTTTTACTTTGTGACTTTGTAGCTATTTTTTTAATACTCGTAACAGTGTTCGAAGCTTAAATTTGATTCATAATGAGTCGATCAATAGTATTATGATGATTGGAAAAAAATTATACTTACAGTGGTTCCTGTATTACACAATAGGAAGCAACCGCTTCTGTACGTGTTTTTCGCTTGACCTTGTTGCAAACAATTTTGGCCCACAAGTGCAGCTTGTTGATTGCCTAGAATCTATTTTCGAACATAAAAATATGAAAAAAAAAAAAAAAATTGAGACAAATAAGTTAAGGACAAAATTAAGTTGCTAAGAATGAATGAAACTGAATATTTTTTCTGTATTTTGTGTAGAAATTCGTAAAGTCGTGAATTTAACGATATCAAAAATAATTACGACTCCGATTATGAGTATTACTCATCGAAAAGTCATTGAACACAAATTTTGAAGAAACTCAAGTTTCGCAAAAAGAGTTTCAGAGAAAAAAAACTTACACCGGATATGGGAATGCCTTTTAGAGGTCCGACGCTGATACTTCCGTATATTTCTGAACTGCTTTTTATGTCCGGCAGTAATTTCATAGGAATGTCAAAATATCTGCATAAAGTTGGATCCCAGTTGAGTGTTTCGATATTCATGAGCATCGTTCTCGAGGCGTTTGTGACATCGGTTATGTAAAGACCATCCTCGACGCCGCCGCTCAAGTTCTACAAAAAAAAAAAAAGAAGTTCAACTTTATCTCTCAACCGTTTCACTCTGAGACTATTAAACTTGTTTCTAATTATTTTACAAATTATTCGAAACACTTATTGTTCTTTTTTTCGCCGAGTTTTTTTTACTTAAAATTGTCAAAAATTTATTGTAAACGTTGTGAGAAAAAAAGTTTTTTTTTACCCAAATAATCCACGTGTCCATGGTGCCGACTCTGCATCGTTTTTCTCTCATGGCTTTTCTCACAGCCAAAACGTTGTCTCTCATCCATCGTATTTTCAAGGCTGAAAAATACGGGCTGACAGGCAAACCACAGAGTGGTTTCAGATGATTTTTATTTTGATCAGGAAATTTGGCTATTATTTGATCGACGACTTCGACTGTTCTTATATCGGACCAGACTGCAAGATAAATGTATTCATTGGGCGCCGATGTTTGTAAACAAATGCGAGCTCTCGTGTTTTGCTCTCGCGCCGCATGAATTTCTTACCGATTGCTTTGTACAGTGGCTCCCCGGTAAGAGCGTCCCAGGCAACTGTTGTTTCCCGTTGATTCGTAATACCGATAGTCACTATTTCTTTAACATTGTGACCCGATATTTCTAATTTTTTAATTACATCTTTGACGCAAGCTCTTACCGCGAATAAAATTTCTTTGGGATCTTGTTCGACCCAACCTTCTCGCGGTGTGTGTTGTTCAATGTCGATTGAATGTGAGGCGACTTCGGCAACGTGCTTAGCGTTGAACACCTGTCACAATATTGTCCATTTTTCACTCAACTGTTTCTTTTTCTTTCATTCTCTCATTTTCTACACTTTTTTTCTCTCACGAGTACCTCGACATTGTGCATTTCAATCTATTAGTTTTCAAGCCAAATTTCTTCGAATTCGACAAAAAAAAAACGAAAAGAAATTAATTGTTTCGAGGACAAAAAAAACAGTCAAAGAATCGTTCCGTTTTTTCCCCAAATATTCCATGAATTATTCGCATAAAATTTGATGCTTTTGATTGAAAATAAAACTGTTACGCAGTGTTGAATAAGAAACATGTAAAATCTTACCGAGAATCGTACTGTTCGCGTGCCGACATCTATCGCCCCAACAAGTGGTCCCCCTTTCTTCGTCGCGCTCGGCATACTTTTTTCTGCAACAATCGCGATCGACGACGAATGTCGCTAATTATAATACTAAATGGATGACCCGGTTTTTCCCTAATTTCATAGTGATATGCGTTATCATCGACAGTGAAGGATTAAGCGAAGTTGAATCGAAAATAGAAGAAACGCCATATTTGTGCGAATATTCTCAAAGCTTCAATAACGTTCGAATGTATTTACAAATGTTATTTCCTTTCGTTATACAGAACACATGACATATTGACGACTTTTTCGAGTTTATCGATTCAATCGTGAGCTGTTATTATAACAGGCCAAAATAAAAACAGCAACAAAGTCATGCAACGAGTAGAAACAATAATAATAATAATGACAGCAGGAAGTGATTGTTTGGCATGTGACTTAAGGTGGTCGGGTGATCCGTCGTCGTCATAGTTATCGACGCCCATTTACCGAAATATACTCTAGTCCTATTTGATACAGCCTTGAATTCAGGCTCTAATTTAATTGAGAGTGCTAAAATAAGTGCAAGGTACGCTGACCGTCGTGCAGTCTCTCTTCGTGGTCGGCTGACTCAACTTTACACTCGATGTGTATAGATATAAAACGATTCGAAATAAAACGATTCTTCGTTAATTATTCCTTTTTTTTTCTCCCTCGTTTTTCGACATTCTTTATCAATTGTTTTTAGTGTTAAGAAACATTATTTTATTTATCGATATTCGCTAGATTTTCTCGTTTTCGAACGATTATGAATTTCGTTAATGTATTTTACGAGTTGGCTCGAAAATTCGATACCGAAGAAACAAAAAATTTCAATAATTTGTTTTTTATCAACGATTCTTCAGTTTTTAGCTCTCGAAAACTCTATTTTTATTGGAATGTATCGGATGACGGAAGAGCCGATATTTTGAATTTTTTTTCGTCGACTACGCTGACCTCGTTTTGTATCATCGACACGCCTATTTTAACCTTTGAACAAGTGATTTTAAAGTTTAAAGTCTGATCGCGACGCGACGAATTTCAATATTTTTTGGTCCGAACCTCAAAAAAAATGTGAACGATCGAAAATTCAACTTATTGAGAAGAAAAAAACGAAAATTTTTTCACCACCAAAATCTTCATTTTATTCCCATGAAAATTTGCATTTTTCTCAGTAATAATGACAAAAAAAAATCGATTTCCTTCGTGTAAGACGACGCTACGCGCTCGCCGATCGATCTCGAGGGAATTTGCTCTCTGATCATGACTTGCGAAATTATTTACTGCCAGAATAAAGGGATCGAAGATTCTTCAGTCGTTTTTTTTTTAAGAATAAGAACTCGAAAAAAAAAATCCGCCGCAATAATTGTGTTTTTCGAGCATGTACGTTTCTTGGAAACCAGCATCGATGCAGCGAGTTCTTATTGACAGTCCAGATGAATAAATGACACAAGAATAATACAAAAAAAAAATATCTTCGTTTCGTACAGTGATTTAAAAAAATTAAATAATAACGTACAAATAATACCTCGTCGAAGAAATGAGTCTCGCCTCGTGGATTTGTGGTGTCTACGAACGCGACGTTAAGTACGAAAAGGACTGTAAATTTCCTGAGAAAAAATTTGGTCATAGAGTTTGATGCTCTATTCGGGGAGTTTGTAAGGCGAGGCTGGTTCATTGTTCTTGGTTTATGGAATAAAAGCAAATGTGTGGAAAAACTTGGTTGCTGTGTAATCATTAAGAAAAGTTCCAGTAATGACTGTGTGACAGCTCGGGTCATGGGATAAAGAATAAATTCTGTATGTTTTCGGGAATTTTGAGTGTGCATGAAAATGACGCTAGGAGGCGCGAGTTTAAGTGCGAAGATTGACGCGGCCGGCCGGACGACTCGTCGTCTCGACTCTTGTCGAATTTCTCGATGAAATCGATGTATTCAGGGAGAATGACTTCACTTTCACTCGTTTTTTTGTGCCATTAAATACGTGATTGAAAATGATAATGACATCGATCGTGATAGGCTCAAGAAAAAATGGCATCGGTAATTATGGACTTTCAATTCTTTCGATATCGACGCGTGTTTACTTTTTTCGTAAAATCGAAAAAAAAATATCGACTTCCCGTATTAATCGTCTTATCCGCTTATCGAGAGGGGAACTTATTCGGACGAGTGACGGAAATTTTGTTCAATCTTAGCAGACTTTGATCCCGTCTCGAATTACACAACTTCGGTAAAAGATTAATTTGTATACGCGCGAATTGAAAAAAAAAAATGACCGTTATTCCGTGTTGACCTTGAAGGTCCTTCTCGAAGTATTGAAGCGGGGGAAGTTGAATCGCGCGTGTGTGTAGAGAGGGAGTGAAAACCGATAAGAAATAAAAATATTATTTTTCGTAGTGAGAACGTTTTCGAGCAAAACGAAAAGAATTGAAGTACAAATATTGAGTTATAAATATATTTAAAAACAAAATTTCAATAAACACACCGAGAAAACGAAGCCAAACAAGCGCAGTGATCGAAGTACAGGAACAAAAAAAAAACCAAAACCAACAGAAAGAACAAACGAGCGTGATTAAATCGATGATAATTTGGAACGAAATAAACACCATAGAAATCCCGAAAAACACCACAGAAAAGTAAAAGAAAATTCGAATAGAGAAAAGAAGCTGAAGGATGAAGAAGTGAAAGAAAAAGAATCATATTTATGCTAAAATTCATTTTTTGTAATATTACGAATTTCGTTAATAAACACCACAAAAATTTTCACCGTTTTTATATTATTTAATCGTCGTTTTTTATTCTATTCAAACGAAATAATAAAAAATGGCGTTTGAACGAAGTTTGATACCGTTAATCCCATTTCGAATAAAAAACAATTCAAACACACAAACACAGAGAAACGAACGCGAAGCATCGAAGACTCGGGACGATCCTTACCTCCAGGCCTCTGAGAATAAAGCTTGAAAATACTAGTCTTTCTCTTCATGTCTTGAATATCTTGTTCCTCGGGGATGAGCGGCAACGGTGATACGATATCCTCGTTAAACGTGTCTTCGACACCTTCCTCCATACCGTTATTCATTTCAATGATTTACTTCAGCACTGTATTCGACGTTTACCAACAAACAAAAAAGTCATAAAACGACAGTAAATAATGAAAAGGAGAAATAAATGAGTTGCTCGGTACAACGAGTGGACGCGAGCGACAATAACAGTTGCGTCACTTTTTCGAACTTTCGTACCGAGCCGAAAAAAAAAATACACGATAAAATTAAGAGAAGTGATCACTCAATAATGTTATCGCGTCTGAAATTTACGTGGGCGAATTGATTGTCTGATAAAAATGGCTAAACGCCTCAATTATTCTTTCTCTTTTCGCAATTATTCAAGGTCAAACGGATGATCCGTACGCTGCATAACAACGACCGTGTACTTCGCCGACAGATTACGAACTGAGACAACAAAGAACCGAATCAAAATTAACGTTGAAAATGTCATCTCGGTTATGATTTCAGAAAGAATACTGACGGGGGGATACTCGGAAATTTGTCGAATTTTCGTTACCATAAGAAAGTCGAAATTGCTTTCCCTCCCACAATTTCTCTTTTTTCTCTCTTTTCTCACAGAGACGAACATACGAAACTCTGAAGTAACAGTTGGCACGTGGTTACTCGGATCGCTATCTTTCGATGCTCCCCTGGGGACTTCACGGCCAAGTCTAAAGTTAGTCATTTCTTCGATGAATTATATAGCGAGAACGAAAGCGTATGTGTTCGCGAACGTTTTTTTATTTCGGTCAACATTTTTTTTTTTTTTTCGCGAATTATATCATCCGCTATGTTGCGGAAGATAAACGAAAATTAGGCCACGCCCCCGCTCCGCGACACTGTTCTATACACAAAAAACTAATCATGTGCTTTGTCGCCCATAAAAGATGGGACGATTCGTTATTTTTCGAGATCCCTGTCATAATTCTCGTATGATTAGAATTTCGACTCGAAACAGATAAGAAACAGATTTGACATTTTGTAAATCGTATGAAAAATGAATCGTGAGTTTGGCGGATTTCGTAATTTTTTTTTTTAATGCTCGTCTGCCCGGACGGGCAAACGGCGAAAGTGCGATCGACTTATTTCAAGATTTTTCGAATATTTTAAAAAGTAATTTTGGCAAATTCGACGAAAAGGTTTGTCCATAACCAATAATTGACTCGTATTTAAAAAAAAATGATGCAACATTTCGTTCCTTCTTGTGCAGAACGCCTAAAACACTTTTGAATACAAAATCAACGTATTTCGGTTTTGTTTTTTTGCATAATTTATGAATTCCTGCTCCAAGGAGTAAGCCACTCTGACCCTGACTTATCGTAGTGATAAAAAAAAAATCTTGAATGGATTTAGCCACGGTAACGTGTAAAAGCTTGAAACAACGAGAGTTAAAAAATTAGACGCTTGAAACACTCGTAAAATGATTTTTTTAAATTATCATATTTTCAATTATTTTTATCAACGATTTTTCACTCTTCGTGATTCTATTTGATTAAAACTTTTAACGATATTTTTAAAAGAATTTAATTATTTTTCTCGATGTTGATAACAATTCTTCGGAGAAACGTGCGTGAGTTCCGGCGGTAAAAAATGGTGTAAAAAGGTAGTCGCGGTCTTTCACTGCAGGGGTTTGGTTTGGTGATTCGGAAATCGCCGGTATTTTGTGATTTGTGGTTTTGCCCCGATGCCGTCCAATCGAACGAGACCGAAGTCTCGAACGACGAGCCAGTCAAAGGGAAAGTTTTCCTGAGAGGAGTCGGACTACCCGACAGAGCGTGGATTCTCCGTGTTTATATACTGGTCGAGTAGTAAACGAACCGTTTACGAGAAATAAGAAAATTTCATCTGACAGCTCGACAATCAATCGAGCAGGAAAACGAAAAATAACTGCGTATGCACGAGTCTTTCGTTCAATTTTTGTCCTCGCCACAGGTTACAGAGGTTGATTAAAAATTTTGCAAAAAATTTCACATTTTTTGCCAATTGCGGAAGGCACGCTGCACGCCAAGTGCACCTATATATCCGCGAGCGCGTTCTCCCCTAGCGGCCAATCCGAGAAGCTTCAACCGTTTCTATAGCGCGTTCCAACTTCGAACTGAACGAACGGGACCTCCAACAATTCCGCATCCTCGTTTTTACTTTTGTTTTTTTTTACCGCGATTCATTATTCGGCTTCGTTTTATTGCACTATTGTACGACTCACGGGCTTCATATTTTTTCAAACAACACACCGTTTCCGCGACACGACTACGGATTTCACGCACTGCATTCTTATCGTGTACATGTTTTTTTTTTTTCGAAGAATAAATTTAAAAAATTCTGTTTTTTCTTCAAACACGAAACCGTTCACTGTTTTATGATAATTTCGAGAAAAATGTCGTGTTCGGCTGTCAAAACAACGGTAAAAATCTGGTGCTATTCTTTTCGCGATTTATACGTTTTTTTTCGATAATCGCGATTCCTAAAAAGTTATAGTTGAGACCATGAACGCTCGCGCTGTCATCCCTATTCTCAGAAATTTCTGTTATGGATTAAAAATTATTTAGGCCAATGTCTAGCCTCGGAGAAAAAAATCCATATTTTTGGCTGAAGATGTCATACGTGTAACGCAGCAAGTATATCCATCTGTCATTACGTACAGACACGTGCCTGCGTCTATATGAAAACTGGCGGAACAAATGAAGTTGACAATTGATTGAGATGAGCTAAGAATTAACGTGCTGTGTAACACACGTGACCTTGGCGGGGAAAATCAAGGGGGAAGTGCACTCGCTAGTGACAGATCATAACACGCGACGTGTCCTCGGTGTAATTACCGCATCGAACTATTAAACTCTGGGCGGAAAACTTCACACCGTTGGACCGATGAAAACGTCTCGTATTTCACTGCAACGTGAAATTATATATCCGATCGACTCAACACGCGATACACCACAAGCGAATAACGGTCATTCGTTGAATCATGTTTTCAAATGAAAAACAAACTTCTTTCAAATTCAACGGTGATAGGCTAAAACAGTTTTTGCAATTCCGATAGAAATTAAATCCTTGAATTTTCCTTATCTCGAGTTTTTTTTTGTTTTTGTCCAAAACGCGAAAAGATTGAGGAGTTTTTATCGTCCGTATGCGATAGGCTTTCCAGATGTACCGATTATTTTTTTTAGACGTTTCTCGAACTCTCGTACCCGTATTATCTTTTTTTTCTTTCATTTTTTTTTTTTTTTAAGCGCAGATTCTCGAACGAAAACGTTAAGGATAAGTAGGATCGTTTCATTTGATAATTTATTCAACAAAACAAACAATTTAACAACGAATTTATAACGATCGTAATATTTTGTTGGGCGATTGATATGAAAATTTTTCGCGTTCAGACACGTTGATTTTTCTTTCAAAAATTTATAAAAAACCATTGAATTTATAAGTATTCAAAGGCTCGTGGTTTCAGCACTGTAATTTTCCTGATTGAGATGGAAATTGGACGATCCTTATAAAAATGTATCTATTCACTGAAATTACACATGTAAACGTAGTTTTTTCGAATGAAAAACTCAATTTACCGATACGTAGTCGATCGCGTTTACCAACAGCGAATAAACCGCATATTTTGCCTTTTCAGATTGCACTCTTGCGCGTTAAATATATAATTATGTCGCAATGAAAAAAGCCTGTTTTCTTTCCATTAATCTTCTATGAATAGAACTAGAAAATCCATCATTAGAAAGATTCGTAGGAATTAAGAAACGTTTCATAAATAAAAATAATGAAATACTCATTTCCGAGGGAAATCGTTCGCATAACCTCGTGGACATTCACCAAACGGACCATATTTGCAGATTAAAGTGCCGGTAGAATTTGAGATAAACGTACGGAAGGGCCGAGCGATGAATATATACGATATTGCGAGAGGGAATGTGAAACGAAGCGCCAATGCGGTCGATATTTTCCAATATTTTAACAATCGAATAAAAATAATATGTTTTTATATTATAACGAATCCAACTCACACGGACGAGCGATAATACGCTTCTTTGGGATTTAATAGATTTTTTCAGTTACAATTACGCGGATTCACATGATTTTTTTATTCGGTTTTTTATTATTATTTTTATACATGTACAAAGCACGTTACGGAGGACCGTGTCTCCGCATACCACTGTCGTCTGCTCGGACAACTCGAGACTGCGCGCGCCAGAACGAGCAAGCCATGTGCCAACTCGCACTACCTGTCGTAGTCGGGGGTCGGGGGACGCCGACGCCACCACCCGAACTCTGCGCACATTTGCCCATGGTCCTGCGTCTGCTGCCCAGTTGAATTTCTTGTTCGGACGCATTTCTTCTTTTTTTTTTCTCAATAAAAATGTGGACGACATTGTTGACAACTTTCGTTCATTGGAAGGGGGCAGCACTCATCATAATGCACTTTTTATTAGCAACAATATTTACGCGGAAGAGTTTCAATGATTTTTCAACTTCTGACTATTTGACTTCAGCAAATTTGTTGCTAAGCCCGGATTCTTGTTAGATATCACGACAAAAAATGTTTGGACAAATGATTTCGATTTGTATATGGACGGGCAATGAAGGATTACGAATGTTGCCGGAAGGCATCGATACGTTTTCAGGAATCTCAAGTTATCGGTCTAAAAATTGTTAGTCGGTTTTTAGATAACTTTTGATAACAATGGTGCTCGATCGCGCCCACGCATCACACATTGCATGATTTGCGGCTCGAAAATTGTCGACGTATCGATAATATTTAACCAAGCGTGCAACCCAAACGTACCCCAAGGGTATTGAGAAACTGTTGAGTTGAGTGCGGAACATTCTGACAGATGACATCGGCTGTTTGTTCTGAATTTTTCAGATGCTGAGACAGGATGACAGGTCGATAAAAACTTTGCGGTCGAAGTTTGCTGAATTATTTTCATGTTTTGTATCGCGTATATTTTAATTAAAAAAAAAAAATCTGTTATTCGGAGTCTCAAAACCAATGAAAATAATAATACCTAATCTGTCTGATATTTATGGTGGCTCAGTCGGTGCGTCATTAATCGTCATACGAAAAATAATAAGGAAAAGTAGTCAGCTAACTTAACGCAATATAAAACAGTCGACTCACAAAAAATTCGTTGTTACGAGGTTGGCGAACTGATATTTGCCTGTTCTGACAAGTCGGCCATGACGGTTCTGTTACAAAGGAGTAACGGCTAAATTCAGTGTGGTTAGACAGCTCGATTCTATTCTGTGACTGTGTTTCTCTGTCGTATGCGGACTTGAGCGGAAAGCAGTCGGAATCGGTAGAATTTTAATACTCTCTTGTGTAAACTACCGTCAATTTCTTCGATTCGTCGTGAACTAAGATGGGTGATGGAAAAAGGTAAGATCATTATTTTTCGAAACAATGCCGTTAAAAATTATACCGGTTTTCGTAATCGTAACCCTTTAAAGTGGTAAATTTTTCGTCGGAAGCTTTTTTGCTCAGTCAGAGATAGCCGCATCCTCTACGGAACGAAACGCTACGGCAGTGCCCCCTCAATTTTACGTTGTCATCATGTCGACCCCAGCCGCTTTGTTTTCTATGGGAGAAACAAAAAAATCAACCTTTTCCCAAATTGAATATTGAGCAATAGTCGAGAATTATTTGACGAATGGCAATAAATAAATTTCACTTTTTTCGTTGATTTAATAATCAAATTATTTTCTTCTACTTCTCTAATTTATCGCGAAATGTTTTGTCTATTTCATTATTTTTCTTTTTTTTTTTCTCCTTGCAAATATAAACATGGCCGTAACGCCAAGAGCACACATCGCACCCTCCCCTCATGGTCTATCAATCAAAATTTATTCTATTTTATTTTTTTAAATATCATTTTGGAAATTTTGATAATCGCTTGATAGATCGACGAAGCGTCTCCATCGCGTATACCCGCGAAACAGCCACGTCATGTACGATGCGAACCTCACTTATTTTCCCTCTTATTACATTCGTTTTTCAAGTTCTTTTCCATTTCTTTGAATAAACTAAAGAAAACTTTGTATCCAATTAATTCAAGCGAAAATGTTAACAAAATGACGAATTCCGCGAATCCTTCCCCACGTCTGTCATCTTGACATCTTTTGTTTGCCTCCTCTCCTATTATAAAAAAAAAAAATTAAAAAAACATGAAAAAACCGTTGACTCTGTTATTGTTTTTCGAACTTTCGACTGTTCAACGTTAACGAAGATCAAAATTCAGAATCAACGAATTTTCGTGACGTAATTCAATAAAAAAACCATTAAAAAGAAATAGAATAATGGTAAAAAAAGGACACTACTCAAAATTCAAAATGTTATGAATTTCTTACAACAACCTTACAACCTTACAACAACAAAAAATATACCGAGCGTTGAATGAACAATTTAAAAAATTAGTTGACAATATTTTCATTTTTAAATTTATACGAAACATGCTTACAGCGAGGATCTAGCAACAGCGATTTTACGTAAGAAGGACAGGCCAAACAGGCTTTTGGTTGACGAGGCAATCAACGATGACAACTCCGTCGTTGCCCTGTCTCAAGCAAAAATGGACGAATTGCAGCTATTCCGAGGCGACACGGTGTTGCTCAAAGGCAAAAGGCGCAAAGAAACTGTGTGCATTGTACTGTCGGACGAAACTTGCCCAAATGAGAAAATACGTATGAACAGAGTTGTCAGAAACAACTTACGTGTTCGCCTCAGTGACGTTGTGTCCGTCCAGGCTTGCCCAGATGTGAAATATGGAAAACGTATTCACGTACTACCCATGGACGATACAGTGGAAGGTCTTACAGGGTAATTTCATTGATTTTTCAATTCTAGAAACAGCGTAAACCTATTTAAACTTGACACATGATGTCAAAATTTTTAACGATGAAAAGCCACGAATTTTATTTTGAAGAAATCTTATTTCAGTTAGGAGCTAAAGAAATCTGCCAATTTTTTTGTGAATGGAATAAATCACTGGATTTGACAGTCTCAATTCTTGAATTTCCTATAATTTCCAAACTTATTTTTATACTTTAGTTGTTTATAAATTTATTCGAATTTGCACAAACAGAAACATCTTCGAGGTATATCTCAAGCCGTACTTCCTCGAGGCCTACCGTCCAATACACAAAGATGACAATTTCATCGTTCGCGGAGGTATGCGAGCCGTTGAATTCAAAGTTGTAGAGACTGATCCGGGTCCCTACTGCATCGTTGCTCCTGATACTGTGATTCACTGCGAAGGTGATCCCATCAAGCGAGAGGTATATTCATACACGAATTTAACGCTAGAACTCGGTACATGATTGCATGGTTTTTTGGTCTTAAAATCGTGGTTTTGGAGTACGATTTGGACTACAAAGAGAGTTATCAGCACACAAATTTCTTCGTATTTTAATAACGAACAGAAAGATCTGCAAAATATCCAAATATCAACTAAAGTTTACAGTAAAAACATTGTAGAATTAGAAAAATCGACAAAAACATGCTCGTTGAACTTGAACCAAAGTCTCATGTTTCTTGAAAATATTTTCTTCTCCACATCGTCGACCCTGTTTTCCCCCTGTCATAATATAAACATACGTTTTTACAAATAATTAGGAAGAGGAAGAAGCTCTGAACGCGGTGGGTTACGACGATATCGGTGGCGTGCGCAAGCAGCTCGCCCAAATCAAGGAAATGGTCGAATTGCCCTTGCGGCATCCGTCCTTGTTCAAAGCTATCGGAGTAAAACCACCTCGTGGTATTCTCTTGTACGGTCCTCCGGGAACTGGAAAGACTCTTATTGCACGTGCAGTCGCCAACGAAACCGGAGCTTTCTTCTTTCTCATCAACGGTAGACAAATTTTTTCTAAAAGCACTCGTAACTTCATTCATCCTCCTTCATTTTCTCATTGAAAATTCATTCGTTTTCATTATTTGGAAAAAAAACCTAAAAATTAGATACACGGAAGTATTGAAAAGTGATAAATTACAGTTTTAGCAATATAAACAAGAGGCAATCTTGATATTTTATTTTCTCGTTGATCAATTAATTTTGAAAGTTTCTGAACGAAAAAACCAGATAAGAATGATCTTTTTATCGGAAAAAAGCATCAAATAAAAGTATAGGAACTACGTCGATTCTCATAACTTACCAAACAATTATTTTTTACTGCAAAGGTCCTGAAATCATGAGTAAACTTGCCGGTGAATCGGAAAGTAATTTGCGTAAAGCTTTCGAAGAGGCCGAGAAAAATTCACCGGCCATTATTTTCATTGACGAGCTCGACGCCATTGCACCGAAAAGGGAAAAGGTACGTTTTTCGTTCTTGCTTCATTTCAGAAGGAATTTTGATTTCGAACGCAGAGAAAAAGGATTCGATATTATTGAAAAGCTCTAGAAATAAATTTTCAACTTCGTTGATTTTGTTTACAGACTCACGGTGAAGTTGAGAGGCGTATAGTGTCGCAGTTGTTGACTCTTATGGACGGAATGAAGCAAAGTTCTCACGTCATTGTGATGGCGGCGACGAATCGGCCGAACAGCATTGACGGTGCTCTCCGTCGTTTTGGTCGATTCGATCGGGAGATCGACATTGGAATTCCCGATGCGACTGGACGTTTAGAAATTTTGCGTATTCACACGAAGAACATGAAACTCGCCGACGACGTTGAGCTCGAGGCGGTAAGATTTTTGTTCTGCAGTTAAGAAAAAAAGCTAAACCTTATTATTTTTTTACATTATTTACACCGAATTTATTTATCTTCGAACAGATCGCTGCGGAGAGTCACGGTCACGTTGGTGCCGATTTAGCTTCCCTCTGTTCCGAGGCTGCTCTTCAACAAATTCGTGAAAAAATGGATCTTATTGATTTGGAGGACGATCAAATCGACGCCGAAGTGTTAGCCTCGCTGGCTGTTACGATGGAAAACTTCAAGGTAATTAATCCCCGAGTTTTATTTTCTATTAAATGTCCAGCTCGTAGAATTAGGTCCCAATATAATTGAGTGATTTTTTAAATTACAGTACGCAATGGGCAAGAGCAGTCCTAGCGCGCTTCGTGAAACGATCGTCGAAGTTCCAACCGTTACTTGGGAGGATGTCGGAGGTCTTCAAAACGTAAAGAAAGAACTTCAGGAATTGGTTCAGGTAAATTCGATTGAGCAATGAATTGCCAATTTAAAATCTCGAGATCATCGGTTTCAGTATAAAAACGTCGTAACAATTATTTCTTCAGTATCCGGTCGAGCATCCGGACAAGTTTTTGAAATTTGGTATGCAACCGTCGAGAGGTGTTCTTTTTTACGGTCCTCCCGGTTGCGGTAAAACGCTTCTGGCCAAAGCAATCGCGAACGAGTGCCAAGCAAATTTCATCTCTGTCAAGGGTCCGGAACTTTTGACAATGTGGTTCGGTGAATCCGAGGCCAACGTCCGCGACGTTTTCGACAAGGTTTTTACAATTTTTTAAAACAAATACTACAATAACGATGACAAAAATTATTTGAAAACTCAATTGTTGTGATATTCAACAGGCAAGATCAGCGGCTCCCTGTGTACTATTTTTCGACGAATTAGATTCGATCGCTAAATCTCGCGGTGGTTCCGTTGGGGATGGTGGCGGATCTGCCGATCGTGTCATTAATCAAATTCTCACAGAGATGGACGGTATGGGAGCGAAAAAGAACGTATTTATTATCGGAGCCACCAATCGTCCAGACATCATCGATCCCGCTATCCTACGACCCGGTCGTCTTGATCAGCTGATCTACATCCCGTTGCCAGATGAAAAATCGCGCGAGGCTATTTTCAAGGCGAATCTGCGAAAATCTCCCGTAGCAAAGGTCAGCTTTCAAAACCTTCTAGTTGAATTTCGTGTTTTTGTTTATTGAAAGTTATTCGAGTCGAAAAATTGAATTGCTGTATCCGTTTAATGAACTTCAAACTTTCACCGTCTATTTTTTGAACGTGAACTCGACAAAGAGGCCAAAAACGAGTTAAATTTTTATAATAAAATGTTTCTCTTATGCGATAACAAAAATGCTTCTCTCTTTTTGGTAATGAAAAGAATGGTGCATGGTAGAGTTACATTCTGTGGGTATTTGATAATAAAAATTATACAAAACGAAAATATTTTTAAAAAATGCAGAAAAATGGAAACTGAAAAAAATCGAACGATATTTGAGCTCTGTTTGAAAAATGCTTTTCAGGACGTCGATTTGACTTACATCGCAAAAGTAACTCACGGTTTTTCGGGTGCCGATTTGACGGAGATCTGTCAGCGTGCTTGTAAGCTCGCTATTAGGCAGTGTATCGAGAGCGAAATTCGCAGGGAAAAAGAACGTATGGCGAATCCCTCGGTATCGATGGACGTGAGTGTTTTTTTTTCAATTCCTTTCTATTCTTTAATAACTGCTAGTGAATAAATAACGTTTTTTTAATGATGTTTTCCAATATTAAACAAAGATGGACGAGGATGATCCCGTCCCAGAAATAACGCGTGCTCATTTCGAGGAGGCAATGAGGTTCGCGCGTCGTTCGGTGTCCGACAACGATATAAGAAAGTACGAAATGTTTGCCCAGACTCTACAACAGTCACGAGGATTCGGAACGAACTTTAGGTGAGACGCATAAAGATTTATCGAAAAAAAAAAAAAAATAATAGAGACAGACGAAGATGGAAATAATAATGGAAGTAGAATCGTTCATACAAGGACTAAATATAATATTGTAAATTGTATAGATTCCCTCAAAATGCGGCTGGAGGTCCACAGGACACGACGCAGGGCGATCAACCGTTCCAAGACGACGGTGACGACGATCTCTATAGTTAAGCCTTTTTCGTTTTCCCTCTTGTGAGAGCCCAATCAGCAGTGAGCATACGACAAAGGGCCTTTAAATACGTTTACTTCGTTCATCTAAACGATTTTTTACAAAAACCATGAGTTTTTTCTTTCGATATTTCGATTGGATGAAGCGCGATAATGAAACAACAAGAAAAAATAAATGAACATTTTCACACGGACCCAAAGTCAAATAAAAGAAAAACAAAACAAAAAAAAAGAAAGAAATAAATTAAATTGAACGAAAACGTTTTTTTTTTATATCGAGTTAATGAGATTTGCACAAACTCTTTCAAGAATTTATCGTCGCTCGTTCGGAATTAGAATCGAGCTGAACGTCGTGAATGAAAATCGACAATATAACACTCACTCGCTCGTTTTTAGCCGTAAAATAAAATGAAAGGAGGAAAAACAATAATGAAATCTTATAGTTACGAATAATTCGTAACTAACGCGATGTTAATCATTTTTTTCATTCTCGCATATTATAAATCGTAGGAAGAATTTGAATACATTGAAGAATTGTGAATTTTGTTGTGCAGCATTGATATCGTTCGTGGGATAAAGAAACAAAAAAATGTATCGAATCACAATCGTTTTGTACCGTCGCAAGAGTCGTTATCGATTCTTGTGAATTTCCCTTCATCCATGAGTACCACACGATTTCCTATCGCCAAAGTTCCACATTCATTTCATGAGAACTTCAATATTTCTTCATGTCATTAACTATAAAAGAGTCCTAGAAATAGCCTGAAACTCATTGAAATACCGTCGTCACTGAGAAAACAAGATCGAAAAGTCGTATCGCTCGTCTTTCAACGAGAGGATTTGTTTGACTAAAAGCATACGCCGAGGCCGAAGCGTTAGTGTATTATTTTTATTTTTTACCGGTGTCGAAGCCACATCGAAAATGGTATTTGGATCGTATGAAAAGACTCACGCGCGTTTTGATTATTCGTAATAATAGGTAGAAAAAAAAAAAGAATGATGAAACTATCGTTTTCCGGAAATTATCTGTATTTCCTGATGCTGAAAAATTCTTCACTTTTCCCGCTCCCCGATGGATGCAAGCAGATTTATGAACTGTAATCGAAACAACATTTAGTCACACCGATTTCCTGGCTTTCGTTCGCTCAGAAAACTCTCCATTCGGGCGCACATTTTACTCATTATTTTTCTTCATTTTTCGTTGAAATATTATCGACGCAGATGTTGCAACGATTATATTGCTTTTCGCCTCCATTAAATCGCCCATTATATAGCGACGATTCCAATGTGACTTTTGCGTATCGTGTAAACGATGAGGAGAGCAAAATCGAAGAAGACAACGGAGATGTATAACTTGAATAAAATGGAATTTACGAAAGAAACAAATACGCTCGTTTTTCATTTTATTTATTCGTTTTTTTGTTGTTTCAATGCATCAGCACGTTCTCGTGTATCGATAGAACAATGTCGATATATTCATACATATTTATTATGAAACGTATGTATGTATATATTCGCAATAACGCCAATGCACAAGCATTTCGTGTATATGTACAGTGGATTATTTAATTATTATTAATATTAATATTATCATTATTGTTATAGAGTTTTTATCTGTTCATTCTTTTTTTTTTTTTTGCAACTTCATTTTTATAAAAGTAACACTATTCACTAAACAAGACGAGTTAGTATAAAACTGTCGAAGGACACGTGTGGGTCTATCGTCTGGCGTTGTTTTTTTTTTTGTTTTTTTCGTTTTTATGTTTTCTGTTTCTTCGAAATATATTTCCTTTTGTTTGTTTTATCTGGTGAACGTGTGGGATAAGAGGAAAATATTTTTTTTTGCTTTTTTTTTCAAAATTTGTCTACAAACGTGTGCAAGATGGTTGTCGGTGTCGAAACAGTGGACACTTTGGGATTTTTTTATATTCAATATCTGAGAAACGCTTAGTTTCGGGAGTTTCGACGTTACTTCTCAGCTACGCTCCAAAATGATTTGTTTTTTTTTTTTTTTTACAATCAATTCTAAACATCGAACGTTATTGAGAATACAATTTTTCTCAAATTTACATGGGTCGCGATTTGAAAGACATTTTTTTCAACATTGTTCTTCTAATTTCCAATTATTTTTTCTTCTAAAAACGATCGTATTTCGCTGGAACAAACTTAACAACATTGTTTTTGAAAAATTAATTATTTTCATGAATTTATCATCCTCTCTGATCATTACAACACCTCGAGCAATAAGCAATTCAAATCACGAGCTGATATTCCGATTATCGAGAGTATGCCGCTTTGTATTAAAAAAAAATATCAAAACAAATGATCGCACAAAGCTGAGCGAATTGAGTCGCTTCAAGAAATTATTCTTCAGTGAATTAGTGAGCGAATAATGATCGTATAATCGACGAATTGTAAAGAAAAATCGTACGTGACGGTGAAGCATGAGATTAGAATCTCTGACAATACACAATCGTATTGTCCTCATTATTTCTTCGGAGAAGGAAATAGGAGTACGTCTAATTTATATTTATGAGCGAGTCATCGTTGGATCGAGATTTCCTTCTTTCGAAGGCTGGGCTCGCCCGGTGCATCGCTTATGGATCAGGAGTACTGCACACGGGACGCATAGCTCGTGCCTGTTTCTTATGTACATTTTTCTTTTCTTCGCAAAGGCAAGAGAATTGTAATTTAAGAAATTCAAGAATATCAACAAGAAAATAATGCGAATTCGTATTTATTGTTTTGCAACGAAAAATAAAGATCGAAACGATTCTATTTTAGGAAAAAATTACAACCAAAATCATATTTTTCGTTTTTCTCGTCATTTTTTTTTTTTTTTTCTTTTAGACAATTTGGAAAAACTGTTGGTTTTTAATGACGTTTTCTAAATTGATTGCGAAATTACTCGTATTTACAATTTCTCCCCGGCCCTCGATCGGGATCCCTCGAACTAGTGACTCCCCAGCAGCACCTGTTATTGTGAAAATAATTTCAGGTGGTGATATCGGTCGAAACTTGATTTTGAAAAACTCATTGATTTATTCGGGGTAAAGTGAAACGAGACAAAACGCGATTTCGTAAGTTTTTTTTTTTTTTTTGATTGATCCGGAAGTGGAAAAATTTGAAATTTCGAAGTAACGGAGATTTTCGAATGCTTACAAGACCAAAATCATTCGTAGGAAGCTTGAAGCGAGTCTGCTTTTGTCCGCGACACATTTATATTGACGTATGAAATAATTGATTGGGAAAAAAAAATAATATAAATGAGGAGTAAATTAGTCTATCGTTGAACATTGTAAAAGTCATAAATAATTCGTCGCAAGTTAAAGAAAAAAAGAGAGAAAATTGCTAAATAGAAATGGCCGCATCATTGCGTGGCACCAATTCTTTTCGAAAACTTGCGAAAAAATGAGAAAATAACGAAAAATTGGTCTAGCGATGTATGATGAGAAGAAACAAAAACACTTCAATCGTGTTCTCGTGTTGTTTCAGTTTTTTGTTGTTGTTTTTGTTTTTCATTCATCTTTTCTTCATAAATATTATCTTTTAGGTAGAACTCTCATCGCGAAATGGATTCTGCGCTTCTTTTCTGTGCACGAGCGGTCTTGTGTAGTTTTAGGGAGAAAAAAAAGCGATAATGTTTAGTGCAAAAATCCAGTATTCGCGTCGAATTCGAATAAAAAAAAATCATTGCAAATCGGGATAAATATATTTATGTTTCCGGACTTGGGGGACGATTCTTCGGATTCGAGTCGACCGGCCCTCGTCTCAGCTCCGATGTGATTTTTTTTCGGTTCTTCGAGGTTCTTCTGGCCTTTCTCGCCCGTTATCCATAAGCTTCAAATCTCATGGGTTTTTCCTTCCTCCCATTTATTTATTGTATTCGAAATATTGAAAGGAAAATAAAAGTTCCTTCGTTGAATGAAATTTGTTGATTTATCTTCTTTTTGATATGGTTACGTCAACAGCTCAATCGGTCCTCTGAGTTACCGGTGGAAATTCTGTGTCGTCGTTGAGTCGAAACGTCCCTCCTTCCTTCGGTGGACTCTCCGTCGCTGCTATCATCTCATGATACTTTTCCGACTCTAAAAACAGCATTTCATATTGTTTCTTTCGTCATTAATAAAATCCCGTTTAAACGGTTGTTCGCGCGTCCACGTTTGTGTTTCACGATGAAATACACACGACGTGGAGGAACAGAACCGTTCGGAGGTCAGTTATGAGAATGCTCTGAACTTTTGTAATCACCCTCTCCTTCCCACCCTCGAACCCTCCTTTTCGAACGAATTACACATTTGCAAATGAGAGTTTTGTTAGTCAACATTTATGTGGGTTAGCAATGATTAATATACACAGAAGATCCTCCAACCCCAATTCCCATTTATCCAAGCGTATTAAGCGAAACCAAAAGTGAACCAGCTGGCTAACGAACATTTAACAAAGTTGCGAATATCGATTATTTCTTATTTTGACGTTACATTATCACGAGCAAAGTTTATCTCCCGATAGCATCCGATGATATTGAAGCTTGTTGCACCGAGTGCTCGATCGAAATTTCATTATTTAATCGTCGCGAGGAAAACTAATGACTATTCAAATCCGATCAGCGAAATTTCATTCGTAAAAATAATTGAGCGTTTCAACGATCAAAGGCATCGAGCGTTTGTACTCTGCTCTTCTTCGAGCAGTATCAAAACTAAACAATTCGAATAAAGACCCAAAAAATTCTACGGTCTTCTCGACAATCAGCTGAAGTTGTAAAAAGCAATGAAAACGCCTGAATCTCATTACACAATTATCAAACTATTGCAAGAAGCTTTGTTCCCACTGATTCTTACCCAAATTATCGATTATTTTCACAGAATAGAAACTACCGTTCGCACCTCATTTTATTTCCGTCACGACTCCCTTCCCCGTTATCTCTTATTATCGATTCAATACTCTCTCTCGATAATACTGACGATACTGATAGTAAGAATTCATTCTGTCGATCTCGAACGAAATATTTATCAAACTTATGGAAACAAATGATTTTATGATCTCCAAACTAGCAATGAATCTACGATGTTTTTTTGTTTCCTCCATCAGCTCAAACAGTGAAAAGCAATCGGGGAGGATCGTCCAGTCCCGGATGGCGAGTACAGCCGGACGTTTTCAATTCGAACAATTGGGCACAAACAATCGAGGAGAAAAGCGTGAAAATGTCAGCTGCGACAACTCGACGTTTTTCGAATCGATTTTTATGTGTCCAGAGCTCGAGTTGTCCAGGGAACTTCGACGTCCGGAGCTTCCTGATTTTCCCCATTATTTTTCGATCTCACTGTGGCAATAAACAGAGGAAAATTTGATGAAAATTTCACATGTATTTCTACCGAATGATGCTAAACGATATTCGATCGAAATTCTCGATCGTTGACTCATGTTTGGGCATTGATCGGAATCGGGTTGTTGAAAAATGATTTAAATAGAGAATATTCAGAAGTACAAAGTGTGCAATCCCTTCGGTGGGAAAAATGACAATAGAAGAGGCTGTGATGAGAGAAATAAGGAGAGACAGGAACCGTTTAAAGCGAACTACACTGATGGGACAGTGAGAATGATGATCATGCGTGCGTCGAGCCTTCACCAGAAAACAAAAACAGAAAAAAACAATCGTGCGATTTAACGAATCGTGACGAGTCACGGAGGACGAGAGATTTTTGGATTTGTGGTAGCGAGGATACCAATTAGGAAAATTCATTTATAAGGTGTGAGCTTTGAATGTTTAAAAAAAAAAATTTTTTAACGTTAATAATAAATTGAATTAATTATTCCGGAAGACCGATTAATTCACTGTTGTGATTCTATTTCTTGTTTAATTATCATTCGAGCCTCGTCAGACGCGTGAGAGTTTTCTTCGACGGTAACGAGCTTTGTACCGATCGAAAAAATTTGTTTTCATTCGATGCGGCGTAGAGATGTATGAATATCGAGAAGTAAACAGGATCAAAGAGGATCAGACTGAAGTTGAGGATACTTAAGAAACGAGACCTAATATTCGTCTGGAAAAATTAACTTTTTTTTTTTTCACGTTAAAACTTGGACGTCAGAAAACTTTCGTTCTATCTTACTTCTGGTTGGCAAACAGATAAAATGTGATAATGAAAAATCAATGTTTATCGAACTACTCTAACTCTCGATTACGTTCAAGGATTTATCTAAAGGCTGTGTATGATTTAGCAGAATGTCATAAGATTAAATGCGAATCCGATTGTAGTTAATGGTGATGAAATATTTGTTTTTTTTTTCTTCTTTTTTCTGTACAGTGTTAATTCAGCTCCGGTGAATCTCCGATTGAATCGTTTTTACCGGAGTATGCCTTTCTCTATACGTTTTTTTTTTATATCAAAATCACAGAAATGTTAATTGTCAATTACATTGTTTATGAACCGAGCGTTTCACGTCGTTATAAATCTCAAAAACTATGAGCTCCTCATTCATTCCTGGCAATCACTGAGCTCAATAATCAAGTAAAAATTCAATAATTATTCAAAAAAGTTTCATTAAAATTTGAAAATTACTTAAAAAACGTTTTTCCAACGTAATTGAAAGAAGATCGAGGTTCCCTAAGAGATCAAATGGCGTGGAACGTTCGTATGAAACGAGCTTTTGGCTTCGAGTTGTTGTTAAAAAAATCTGAGCTTCATAAGAAAATTCAATTCGATGCGATTACACGTTATCAACAACACTAAATTTCGTATAATTTTCAAATGGAATATTTTGAAAAAAATTGATTGTAAAGAGTGTGAATCGTAGCAACACTTTATCAGAGACGTATTTCCCCTGATTTTTAACGAATAAAAAAAACAAGGTAGTAAAACGATAAAATCTTTAGCACTGAAACGCTGATAAAATGAATTTGCCCGATGAACTGAGTATGAAGGCTTGAAAATAGAATTACTTGTCGCAGTCATTACTTTCGTCTGACAGTTGTACTTGGTCCGCATTTCTCTACGTGTTTCCTGCAATCGAATAGGTCACGTGTATCATTAAAAAGAATTCCAAATAACAGCGATAAATTAGTATTATAATTTAATGTTTGCGGGCAAGCAAAACTGTGATTGAACATTCGATTTTAGCACGAATATATTCCTATTCTCGGATCCATTCGCATGGATTTTATCGAGATGGTGAATGAGACCGTAGAAAAAAAAAAAAAAAAAAAACAGTGGATCCGTATGAAGGATTATTCTTGAAAATAAATATATGCGAATGAGTGTATTTTACATGAGAAAGGCGTCGCGAATGAACGGTAAAATCCCTGATCAAGCGGACGACTGTATGATTCAATGGAAATTGCGCGCGGGTCTTTGTTAAAAATAAAAAAAAAAAAAAAAACGTCATTGGAAATAAAAAGTCAAATAATAAATAGAGAGAAAGAGAGTAAGAAAGAGAGATGAGAGCGTAAGAGAGAAAGTGAGAAAAAAAAGAAAAAAAAAGATGGGACTTGAATAGAGGACATACCAGTACCTGACATGGAGTCTGGCGAACGGCCGCGCAACGCACCCGCGTAGCTATTTATGCAGGCTTCAGCGGATATTAAAAAGAAAAAAAATACATCAAGTGAGGTCAATCAGTATAATCGGGCGATTATTTCGCCCTCTCTATACGGGCAATATTGTCTTTTCGGCAGTCCGAGTAAGGGATAGTTTGAGGAAGGGTGTTTAGAGGGTGAGGAGGGGGGCTTTGTATTCCGGAGGGTTAAAGAAGCGAGAAGAGAAGCGAGTATAAAGTTGGATGCTTTTTTTTTTTTCGTTTCGTGTCCTCCCTCGCGAGATATAAATTCGATAACTATTCCCTTTTTTCTATTTATCCAGCGCGGGATCAAACGACGAGCGCACACACGCACCCCCACACAGAGATAAATTAATCGGAAAAGAGCAGAGAATAAATGAGAATAGCAATTTTACTCGTAATTTTTAAATAAATCAATATAGATAGGTAACCAAGCGTAAATCGGGCATCGATATATATTCTTTCTGCACAATATTCTACCACAAATATTCAGCGTTCGGAGTTTAAAAATTTTAAAACTCACCCACCCTTTCCCCATTTCTGTATACTCATCTGTGTTTTCACGCATTCGTAATCACAAACTCTTTCCCCGCGACCAACTCCGGGGTCATGCTACCCACGAGATTGCAACTTGCTCATGTTTTTTTTTTTTTTTTTCGTTCCTTTTTTACACTATATTTGTGCTTTTCGAGTGCATTCAAATAAATTATCTATAATACTGCTTACGTATGGAATAATCGTATACAGCCAGTTCCAGGGCGAACGTTATTTCGTGGAAATTCGAATTTTCGAATGGATTTCGAGCCAAAAAGTCTCATTTGCCTTTCTTCGATTGGAAAAGCTCGCTCGATCAGAGCAATTCATTATCCAAATCGACGAATTCGCACTTTTATACTTGTCAACGCTTATTCATCTTTGGTAGCTTACTCCTGAAAGCAGTTCGAAAGATCAATTCGATTGATAAATTTTTTCATAAATTTCTCGCTCGATTTACTTTCGGAAATGAAACTACTGAAGATTGGAAAACGCGGGCAATCGCTCGTTGGGAATTTCATGCTCTCCGATCGTAAAAAGGACACGAATTCATCGGATTTAATCATCAATGATCAACCGGAAAAAATTCTGATCGAAAAACGACATCGGACTCGATCCAGGCTCGAAATTCGGTCCGGAACTCGATTTCACGAATATTCAGTTTTCAACCTGGAACCAATCTGCATATTTAGTGCACAGCATCTATTTAAACAAACATATTTCTGGCGGCAAATATATAAATTTATAAACTAAATCGTTAAAGAACAACATACGCATCGTTTACGACTTACAACAAAACATTTGTACCAATGTAATGCGAATTTCAGATTTATTTCTTTCTTGTAATTCATCAGAATGAATTTTCCATTCATTTTTTTTTAAATGCCAAAAGTAGAAATTTGGAACGGCGCAGTATTTTGATGGCGCATTTTATCATTGTCAATGATTTATTGTCGCGAACAATGTCGAGACTTCAAAAAATAAAATTCAGTACAATAATCTCAATGGAATCGTATTTTCATGAATTTATGAGTCGATTCAATCAAAAAAGAAAGAATTTCTACAAATGGCCTCGGTGCTAATTTCGTTGAATTCAGCAGAAAAAAGCACCGAATGAGCGTGTAAGCTCGACAGTATGGACATCGCTCACGTTGATAAATCATCGAGAATGAAATTTCGTATCACCAAAATTTTTCCCAGAGGTAAAACAATTCAAACTGCATTCTCTAAATATCGAAAAAAAAAAAAAACCATTTTTATAAATACAGATAAAGGGAAATACGAAAATGTTAAGAGCAAATAAAAACAGATAGGAAATCCATTTTTTTTTTTATACGTAACCGAATCATGCGTATCCCGGCCAAAAAACAAGACGAAGAAAAACAGATACAGAAAAATGCAAAAAATTTATGATAAGTGAAGTTTTTTAATGCCCGGAAAATATTTAGCTACGCGTATCGATCGTCATCGATATGGCAATTTTCTGGAATCTTTACACCTGCGATAGTCATAAAAAAAAAATCACTTTCAAACGATCGCGAGACCGATGGAAAATTCAATGTACATCGCTTGCGTTATCCACGGCGTGTGCGTGTGTGGCAAAAACAAAAACGAAACGACACGAGCTGAAGGCACTTAATTTTTCGCACTATTCGTTTCACATTCGATGCATTCGAGAATATCCTTGAAATAATCTTTAGCCAGGCCAGGAATTTTCAAGAGTTAACAAAAGCCATTCAAATTCGAAGTACAGGAAAAAGCTGAAGTTCGAATTCGAAGAAAGGGTCCCGAATTCAAAATTCATCTAGAAGCACACAAAAAAAAAATGCATGAAAAACAATTTTTTGGCAAAAAACGCTGGAACAGTTCCACTTTTAGAAATTTAAAATCTGCAGGAGATTCTCGAAAGTATCGAGCACTTGTTCTACACCGCAATTTATTAACTTCTGTAAACGAGAGCGTGATTTTTAGTCGCGATTGACTCACTTCCGACTCGATGCGACACGAACTCCACGTATTATCGTTTTTCTCATAAAAAAAAAAGAAACAAAAAATGAAAATAAAATATCTCATACGAAAAGAGAATAATAAAATAAAGGCGTTTCATTTGATGGCAAAAAAATAAAGATAGTGTACCTGGATTTTGTACTATCGGAGCAGCGGGTGTGACCGAGGCACCGGGCTCGCCGGATCCTGTACCTGCGCTCGACACGCCGGCACAATCCACCTCGTCTTGCTTACCGTCTAATCTGTGTGACGTTACGAATGACAATTAAAAATCGATCATCCATTCGTTTGCTCGTAAACATATTTTTTCGTGATTTTGATCGTTTTTTTTTTTCAAATTTGTCGCTCTTTGCTAACTTTGGTCGCATTTTTCAATTTTCTATTCATCAAAACGAACCTGTGTTGTTTCAGCAGTGTGCAATCGCCACCTTCGGTCATATCTAAATTGTAGACGTAGAGATATCCGTCCGCACTGGCCACCAACAGCCTCAAAACTTTTTGAATTCTAAAGAAAATCATTGAAATTAGTAACTCGAAGAAAATAGGAAGAATACTTTGAAGATAGAAGAGTATCGATTTATTTTTTACTCAATTTATACGAGAGTTCTTTTTTTTCATCGATCATTGTCTTCAGAAGCAAACTATGAAGAATCAGGACGTGATGCAACGGAAAGAAAGATAAGGGACTTACTCAGTTATGGCACAAACGTTCTTCAATCCTTGAAACGGTAAATGAACGCTCGCAAAAGCTCGCCCTTGGTAGAATACGTCAGTGACTTGGGATGGCAAGTAATTCGCAGAGGCCGAAACAGCTTTTGTTAGAAAACCCATCCAGCTCTGTGGTTCCTCCGGCGCTTGTTTTGGTCTGAAAATAATTTTGTTAATTTATATTATAAATTCATTCGATCGCTCGAAGATGATTACGTTTGTATCACACTTGTTCCAAATAATTTCAGTATTCAAAATGAGAAAAAAAATGATTCGAAAAGTTAACTGAACTCGGTTTATCAAATTGTAAAAATTCGCTTTAATTGAGCTTTCGAGTAGTTTGATTTCCTAAATTTCTACACATCGATCGAAATACTTTAAAAACATGTAAAAAGAATCTCGATATTCTCTGGCAATGAGATTGATCTCGTCTTTGGATTCGGATTTGCGATAATCTATTGCCGAAATTCTTCCAACTCACGCCTCCTTGGGTTCCTCAAGTTTGAAGATGTGAACAGTTTCCGTATTGCTCGAACAACATAGGAACATGGAGTCCATACAAAATGCAAGACTGCTTATCGAAACGTATCTTTTGACGCCTCGACGAAACTCGAAAAGTTTCGTTCCATCGTGTATCTGTATTATTATCAACAAATAAAACGTGAATGAATCATACAAGATATTGAGAAGAGTGAAAAAAAAATAAATAAATAAACGAAACGATGATTTCACGATCGAATTTACCTGAAAAACTCTTATGACGGTTCCTTTTTCCGAAGCTGTTGCAACTTTTGTACCCTCCAGATTAAAAGCGAGGGCTGCCAACGGACTATCATGCGCAGGTATCATGGTTTTTGCTTGCTACAAAAACACGTGGAAAGAAAAATGAATATCAAATTAACCCGGTCGATAATTATCTCGTTGACTCTGTAATTTTTCAGAAGGATATAAAAATACTCACAAAATTGATGGCATCAAATATTTGCACCTCTCCAATGGTATTTGAGCCAGGATATGCGACGTAAGAGGCACTGTGAGCCGATAATATGCAGAGACCGGATACGTTCGGTGGTGTGTCACGTATCGTGTGCAACACCTTCATATCCCGTATATTGTGAATATACAGAGATTCTTCGAGGCATACAACCAATCTCTGGGTAAGAAAAAAATAGAACGAAAGGTCAAGATTACTGAGGAGACTGCATATCAGAGCGAATTCCGTGCTCTTTCATTTTCACTCTCGATTCGTCAAGTTTCAACGCGATTATTTTTTGTTTTCAAAGCGATACGACGAGCTTGGGCGACTTTTATTTTTACTACCGTCAGAGTTCACTGTCCCCAGTTGCATTATTTCCTGTAAAGTGCTCCGAAAGAGATTATTTTTGGAAAACAACACGAGGAGACTCGAATAAGAAATTTTGAGTTTGATTTTTTCTAAGTATTCTCAAGCCCAATGAACGTTTTTGTAAAATATTAATTTAGTGGATTTGCTCTGAATGTAAAATCTCGAGAATTTTTTTCTAATTTCAAAACAAAATCGATACAACGAAGGCAGACACTTTTTTCTTAACTTACCGATCTGTTGAGCTTCACAGCCAATATCGTATTCGAGTAACTGTAATTGCATATCTCGGTGCCCTTTCGGAAATGACACACTTTGAGCTTACGGGGTGATGATACGTTGACGACCGCCACAAGGCTGCTGCTGAACAACCTTTCCACAATACATATGTCTTCCGTGTCTGCGAATAAAGGGAATTCAAATTATCATCGTTTAGTTCAAATCAATTCTTTTTTTTTAAACTACTTTTTAACCCTTTTCATTCAAGCTTTTTACATTTATGTGCGCGAGAAGAAGATCGAATGAAAATGATATTCGTTGGCTTATCTTATCGATGCGGAAGTACTCGAAACAAATGCAGGATTAACGTCGATTTTTGGAATTATTTTTATTCGAAAATGAGTCACGATCTTCTGGGTGCAACCGGAGCGAACGATTACATCAGGTTAAACTTGCCATAGCCCCTTAAACATTCGTCTCTGAAAAGACACAGCTGTTCTTGGGAACAGCTGTTTTTCACACGAGAGCTTCACACATACAAAAGTTTTTATAAATTCTCTAATTTGTGAAAAAAAAACTTGGACGAATTTGAAGGTGAACGACTTTATAGAATTTTGATGAGTTTTTGTGTTCTTGCATATTAATTCTTAAACGATATTTTTTCTTCCCAAACCCAACTCGATAACATTTTTACTAAAATTCTGCGTCGCACAAACGCAAAGATTTTCTATCAGCATTTGTAGCTACTCGACGACGTACCATTTTCAAAGATCTTTTCTAGGTGATTAACCGAGTTGAGAGAGAAGAGTTTGTAGCCAGTCTTAGAGCCCACAGCCAAGGATCTGAAAACATAAAGAGCTAAATGAAGGCTTGTACATAAATGATTTTCATTCGTTTTTCGAATCGCTCCACTCAATTTCAACTTTCTGTTTCTTTTTTTGTACGAATCCATTTAATTACATCTTTGTTCGCATTGGAATATTTCAAATGACATTATCGGCTATCGCAGAGAAAATCAAGTGGTCATTGGGACGTCGGAAGCAATGAATTATTTTTGTGTTCAAATCTTTGGATTTTTAATTTATGAAAAAGTTTTTCCGTCGGTAGAAAACGAATTCGACGTGGAATGATATGAAAAAAAAAAATTGAAACAGCATCGACGCAATGTTTTGGGTTTATTCCTTTACTGAATTTCTTTGTTCAACTTTAGCAAAATGTATACAAACATGTCAAGAATTATTCTCTAGGTTTTCGTTTGTCTAACAAAAAACTTATTTTTTACCAACATTTTTGCCAGAAATTGAGTTTCACAGAAATAAGCTTACGAAATTGTCTGACTATCTGTGTCTGGATTTAATCTGCCATTATTTGAAAAGCTATCAGCTGTTTCCTCGAATTCACATTGCTATATCTATATATTAATCTCGTCCCGTATCGAAACATTGGTCTACCAACATTTATATTAATTGACAGCTCTACCGATGTGTCGATCGACATGAACATGAGGATTTGAAAAGAAAAAAACGACAACAAACGGTAACTTTTTGAAATGCATAAAAATGAATGTTGTAATAGGAGCAAGGTTGCCAATCAGATCTCGCATCTCGATATCTCCCCTCTCCGTACTTCCTACGGATGATTCGTATTAGATAGGCGGGTTCGGTGCGTTGCGAGGAGATAGAGCGAGAGAGAGAAAGAGAGAAGGTCAGTCAATTATCATTGCATGATATATATTTATTGCAGAGTGCGATTGCTTAGAGAGCTGTGTATTTTTTGCTCGAGTATAGAATAACAAATGTCAAAGATTTAAAGGCATGTGTTGGGCAATTAAACATTGGCGCGAGGGTCACACGTGTGTCCATGTTGATGTGCGAGTGGAATATCAAATGAAAAAATTGAGCAGAAGGAGAGAAAAAAAAACAAACGAGGATAAGAATAAAAAATTTTAGAAAGGCAATCGAAGGCAAAAGAGTGACGGTTGGATATTTGTGCGAGCGCCGAGCGTGCGCGCGCGCGCGTGCAATGACGACTTCTCGAAGTAAAGCGAGTGGTGGGGGGTTATATGTAGAGGGGGGAGCGAAGAGCGAGATAGAGGGAAACGATAGTAACCGAGGGAGATGGGGAAGGAAAAAAGAGGAAAAGGTAAGCAGAGCCAGGGGAAGAGGGGAAACGGAGGACAAAGACGCAACAATCGTAATCCTCCTTTCTCTCTCTCTCTCTCTCTCTCTACGAAATCCATCGTTAACTGGCTCACTTCGTTAACACGCAATTAACGCGGATGCGAAAGAGAAGAAAGAAAAAAATAATAATACAAAGTGGGAGACGAAAAGTTAGAGAGGGAGGTGGCGATCGTATGTTTTAAAACACGCAAGCGACGACGAAAAAACACTGAATAGGGAAAGAAAATAAAAGTTGGGCGATTTCATGCCGAGACGCATTTCAAGGGGATGGACGAGTCACCCTGTCTCCCGTACACAGATATCGTGACACTTGCAATAAGCAGAAGTGGGGAGCAGCAAAACGAAGCAAAACATACCATTTTACGCGGGACATTGATGAGGGAGGGGGTGGCGGGGGGGAGGGGAGCACCACGCACCACAGAGCTAAACACGCTCGTGTAAATGACGTTTCTCGTCCGCTTGAAGCAGCGATCCGCGTTCACGGACAAAGGAAAAATGAAGTAAAGAAAAAAACATCGTTTCGTACGAGAGTTTCATTTCGTAACAAAATAGCGATATTACGAGATTCTATGCGAGAATGCATCATCCGTAAATTATCATTTTTTAAATCCTATACGCGTATTTTTAGTGTCCAATTTTTATGTCGCGATATATGATACGATCGTAGATTATTTTTTAATTTTTTTTTTTTCACTTTTTCTTCGTACATCCAAAGACACTTACGTGCAGTCCTGATTGAAGTTAACATAGAAAACACCACTCTGAGGATCGGCAGCCGGATTTGCGAGGTTCATGAGTCCTGTTAAGCCGTATTTTAGTCCTTGCGTCAATATGTCCACGTTTTGAGCAAAACTTTGCATAAAAAAAACGTCGTTCTTTTCTTATTATTCACCCCAAAATGCACTTATCGTCGCGATCCGATTGTACTTGTGCGCATATGAGTGTGTAAGTCTGTGTTTTGTGTATTTTCGTTTTGCGATCTCTGTCTCTTTTTCTCTCTCTCTCTCTATCTTTCTTATGTATTCTATTATATATTATTACATATACGATCAAAGATGTGATGCACTGGATACTTATTTTGTGTTGGTGTGATGTGTGTCGTGTGTGTGTTGTGTATGTGTGTTTGTGTGATGTGTTTTTGGGTGAGATATAAGCGCGAATTTGGGATTGTGATATTTGATGATGGTACGGTTCCTGCCCACCGACTGACACAATCCGAGCAGTTTAGATATTATTTAGGTGTATATCGTACGCGCGAGGGCCAGAGAGCGTGTTTGCGACCCCCAGACGCCCCAGCCATGCAACGTAGTAAGAGTGTGCGAGCTTCGAGATACGGACATTCCTCATTGGCTGTTTCGCGCCAAGGCTACACTCCATTCGTTATTTCACTAACCAGTCGGAACTTGTTACTTTATTCGCGGGAAAAAATATAAAATTTTTATGCAAATCTTATGTATCGATACTTTTGGTACATATCGAAACTATTCATACGCTTTTTTTTTTAGTAATGAGATACAGCTTGTTCAATGACCGAGTGAATTATCAATTTTTTGACGAAGAATGAAAATTGGTTTTTTCTTTCGCTACATTCGTAGGCAGGTGAAAATGAATGCTGACTATGTTAATTTTATGTAATAATCGTACTGCTTCGTTCGTCTATATCCGTGCTCTTCTTTCGTGGAATTTTCTTTGTTTTATTGTTTTGCATATTCATGCTTTTCTTCTCAATAAGAGACATAAGAAATTATCTTGTCGCGAGTCGTGAGCTAAACAAAGTAAACTTATGTTTCGTGACGAGCACCATGAGCGTGTTCGAGCGTGGTTATCACGCTCAAGCGCGCGCACATGCACACCCGGACGATCACAAAAGCATAATGAAAGACATTTGCTTTGCTAAAAAGTACAATCCGTTCGAAAAGTGGAGTTGATCGCGTGGGCGTATCTTTTTGAATTATCGTGCAGGTGGCGTAACCGTCTACAGTCAATAATTTGAGGTTATTACGCCATCATGCTGATTCCCGTCGCTCTATCGGCAACCATCGTCAACTTTTTGTATCGTGCCATTTCGGATGGTAACGAATTTTCTCTGTATCGTCGGCTGAGTAGAAATATATGCAGCTGTAACTTCATGAGTTGCACACGCTCAGAAAAGCGCTTCCGGTATTGAACTTTTTTTTACTTGACATTTGACGTTTTGATGATTCTAAAGTTTGCCAAACATCTGATTCTTTAAGTTTTACAGCACTCACGTCACTCGTTAATAATTAGTTAACCAACTGCGTCTCTTCTAATAGCACACTGGAGGCTTGACAGCTCGGAATAAAAAGATAAGATGCAGGTAATTTTTGTCATTGTTAATTTGACATTGGTCCTGTATTCGTACTTTATTCAAAGTCAGGTATAAACTGTTGTGTATCTAACGATTCGTCAACGTGGTTTGTTTGAAGATTGTTATCGTTCACATGATAAGAGAAATGTTTGTATTTTTATTTAAACATTCTCTAAAGCTGCTAGCTTTTTTGCGAGTTTCGACTCCGGGTTTCATAAACAGATATAATTGTCATTTCAAAAAGTTTTTGGAGCTTAAACGTACACCAGAATTTGGTGTAATTTGAAAAAAAAGATTTTGAAGTTTGTTCCAAAGCGAATCTGTTAAAAATGATAAAATTGCAGTAGTGAATCTGTCTATGGCGTGATAAATTTCATTACAGAATTATTAAACGTACGAAACAAAGGGAAAAAAAAAAATTCATCTGTCATTTGTCAAATGGTAGGAATCAAAAATGTCATGGCTCGGCACAATCGCAAATAATGTTTTTCGCAACATTATTTTTCCTGACTCTCCCCCAAATGTTGTTCTTGCTCTGAAACCTGAACAATACAGCAACAGGCGAATACACGGTCGAGAGGATGGTGTGATTCTATATTGTCCTGGTACAGAAAAAGGAGAAAAATATGATATTGTTCTCCATCGACCATGTACGGAAGCTCACGATCAAGCTTACAGGTATGATACTGATGAGAATTTCTCGATTCATTGAAAAATATCATTGTTTCTTAATTTCAATATTTTTTCAGTTTATTTCGATCCGACAATTTGGAAGTCGCCGAAGTTCGATTTCTTGTTTACAAGGATAAAATACCAATTCTCGTGCAGATATGTAAAGAGGTAATTTCTAAGAATCATTGATAACATTGAGAAAAATTATGCGTAATAAAAGAATTCCGATGGGCATAAAAAATAATGTTTTTTTCAGTCAGGAAGATTTAAAAGATTGGAGAATTAATTTTTGAATAATAAGATTTTTTTCAACATTTCATTTAGTTATGCAACGTGAGTAAGATTCAAAAGCTGTGCAACACCCTTGCGGATCATCCGACGTGGACACTGGCCCATTTAGCGGCGCATTTGTCTCTGTACGAGGCGTTCAATGATGTAACCGTGATAAGTCAGTTGAACAGTAGCGACGCGGAGACAGGAGTATCGCCGTTGCAGGTGGCGATTCAAACGAACAATTTGCGAATGGTCCAAACGTTGATAGCGGCAAAGAGTTCACTGGAGCATTTGGATTTTAACGCAAATTCGGTATATCATTACGCAGCAACGTCAACGAAAGAGATAATATTAGCGCTCGGAGGTGGCTTGCCAAATAGTTTAAATAGTCGAAATAGTAGCGGACACACGCCGATGCACGTGGCATGTTTGAACGACAAGCCGGAGTGCGTAAAGGCTCTGTTGTTGATCGGAGCGGACGTGAATATTCCAGCGAGCGATGGACAGCCTTCGAGTCCTGGTTACGTAGGAGATTTTCTGCACACTCAGCCAAATTCTCTTCACGCGGATGACATGAAGTTTGGTGGAACGCCTTTGCACTGGTCTTGCAGTCGAGAAGTTATCGATGCTCTGATAGAAATGAATTGTGATATCGACGCACGAAACTTCGATGGGCGTACGGCATTGCACATAATGGTAATGAGAAAGAGACTGGAATGCGTCTCTGCGCTTCTCAGTCACATGGCTTATGTCAACGAGGTGGATAACGAAGGCAATACTCCTCTGCATCTTGCAATCCCGAACGGTTCTCCATCGATCGTTCAGTTGTTGATAGGATTCGGCGCGGACGTGGATGCAAAAAACTGCAAATCAGAGACTCCTCGCCATTTGGTCGATTCGAAGAGCAACGACGGCAACAAAATTCTATATTTCTTACACGCCGTAGGTGCAAAGCGCTGTGGTCCTGAAATGACAGACTGCTCCATCGGCTGCAAACACAACGAAGAATTTTGTGGGGTCGCACCGCCGGAGCCTCCCTCATCCGTACCACGAACGGTTCTCGACCAGATGCTTTACGTCGCTAGCATGGAAAAATTAGCAACGGACACAAAGAAATCATCTAAGAAACGAAGAGGAGGGAGATTGTTGTGTCTCGACGGAGGCGGAATTCGCGGTCTGGTTCTCGTTCAGACACTAATCGAAATTGAGGAAATTATCGGAATACCTGTTATCAAGTGTTTCGATTGGGTAGCTGGAACGTCGACCGGGGGGATATTGGCTCTGGGTCTAGCAGCTGGAAAATCCCTGCGCGAGTGCCAAGCAATTTACTTCCGAATAAAGCAAGATGCTTTTGTGCCTTCGCGGCCTTACATCAGCGAGAATCTTGAAAAGATTCTCAAAAATTCTCTCGGCACTGACACCACCATGTCATCGATAAAAAAGCCTAAATTAATGATAACCGGAGTTCTCGCCGATCGAAAACCTGTAGATCTTCATCTTTTCAGGAACTACCAATCGCCCAGCGATATTATGAAGATTCCAGCTTGCACAAAGTTCAAGCCAACTCTCGGCCCGGAGGAACAATTACTGTGGAAAGCTGCCAGAGCCACAGGCGCAGCTCCTTCTTATTTCCGAGCTTTTGGAAGATTCCTCGACGGTGGTTTGATCGCCAATAATCCTACGCTCGACGCGATGACAGAGATTCACGAGCACAATCTTGCGCTGGTGGCCACGGGACGCGAAGCCGAAGTGGAACCTTTGTCGTTGGTTGTTTCTATCGGCACGGGGCTCATTCCTGTTTCTCCATTGAAAGACATCGACGTTTTTCGTCCGGAAAGCATCTGGGACACGGTTCGTCTCGGCATGGGAATTTCCGCCCTCGGAAACCTTCTCGTCGATCAGGCCACAGCTTGTGACGGGAGAGTCGTCGATCGCGCCAGAACTTGGTGCTCCATGATCGGTGTCCCTTATTATCGATTCAATCCACAGCTCTCTCAAGAGGTCGCGATGGACGAGAAAAACGATAAAGTCTTGGCGGAAATGATTTGGACGGCGAAAGCATCGATGCACGCTAATCGTGATCAGGTGAAGGAACTCGGGGCCGTTATGCAAAGACTTTACGATACAGCCACTTAAATTAAATCCGATTAATCGCGTAGCGGATTTAACGTCTAATTTATCGAAAATTATACAACGCACATGTTTAGCATATCGCTGGTTAAACTGTCGTTAATGTTAAGTGAGGCTTAGAATCGAAATTCAAGTTAACAGTCAAAACCTCGATTTTCACATTCTCATCATTTGTCTATTCTCATTCTCATGCGGTAATAAACTCGCGAGTAGATGAATCTGAGCTTTTTTTTTGTCGTTTTTCACGATTGCTATTTAATTGTTTGATCGTTGAATTTTAAATATTGAAAAATAGATATCTTGATGTTAAAAAAAATGTAATTTTTCGACAAGAGACAAAAAGTGAGAATCGAACCCTCATTCGATTTAATAGTTGCTGGAATTTTTATCGTTCGAGGTCGTAATCTTTCGTTAATTCTGATTTCTGATAATCCCATATGATAAGAATGTGCGATTGTCTCCTTGGCAGGACAAATTAAAAAAAAAAAAAAATCGTAGAATTAGATACGTAGATGTGATTATGAACTTGAATTAGTGAATTAGTGAATTAGTGAATTCTTGATATTTTCAATGTATTCGTCATATGTGGCAGGTTACGCATATACGAATTTTATATTTTCTATCATTTTTATGGTTTTTTTTTTATTTTTATTTTTACATCGAACCACTCAGAATTAACGTTATATCTAGTAAATTATAGCAAGAATCGAGTAATTACGAATAAACGTTGAAATATATAATTTTCCTCGTTTACAAGGAACGAAAATACTCACGCGTTCCATCCACTCTCATCTTGTCACGTTCAATCTCGGACCCTTGCAACATGGTCGAAAACAATCCCATTTTTTTCAGTAAAAAAACTTCTTTTTTTTCTATTTTTCCGCAACTTTTTCATTTTATGGATTTTTTATCAGTAAATATTAACCGAATGGAGTTTTATCGTAGACCATTCTCTTCGTTATAAAAAAAAGAAGAGAATGATCTACAATCGAACCCTTTTATGGAGTATCAAATATGTTTTATCCCAAAGAGAAGTTTGGTCTCGTTTTCGACTCACTCAGTTGTCGAATTGACGTTCGAAAAAATCAACTCGAGGGGTCCAGGATTGAAGTTTTTCTTATGTCTAACTTTTAGTGCATCGATGTAGTAGTACTGGACGTATTGAAACGAATAATGTACAATGTATACGCGCTGGGCTCGCTGAATACACGTGTTTAATAAACTTAATCTCGATCGCAACAAAAAACAAACACTTACATAAAAGTTATTGAGAAAAAAAGGGGGGGGGGGGAAACTGTTAATATCGCATTGATATAGCGTTAACGGTAACAATAATAGATTGGACAATAATTACAATAATTTAATAGCATCGATTTGTAACAACCTTTCGAAAATCCACTTCATTTTTGTCCACGTCCACCTTCATTTTTGTTGTTTAAAAAAAAAAAATACTATTTTTTTCGTAATTTCAATCGCAAAAAAGGAAACTGCAACAAAAATGAATTTTTTTAAATCGAAATTTCATCCACTAACGTGAGCTGATTGATCAAAAATTGGATGGAACTCAAAGCATATCGATTCGTAACATTTTTTTTTCTCGACATTTTGCTTGAGTATTTTTTCTTCACGTCAAATGCTGATTTTTGAAAATCCCGGCTATTTTTTTCGGGCGAATCTTTCCGAAGTTTTGTTGCCACTAAATTATGTTTTCGTTTTTTCGTCAAAGATTTTAATCGATACTTTTTCCAGAAATTTGCTGAATTTTTCACGATTTTGCTCACGTTTCGATTCTTTTGACAGATTGCTCCCTTTTGGGCTTTTCTCTTCACGTCAAAACGCTTATTTTTCGAAAACCTGATGGGAAGTTTCTTGCAGAGCCGATTATTCGAAATTTCAGATCCAAAAAAGCAGTAGAACAAGGGAAAATAGTGATTTAAAAATTTTTTTTTATCGAGGCCCCATGTAATAGGGCGACTGGGGCATCGAGCTCGCCGAGATGTAAGGATAAAAGGAGTGAGGCGACATCGGTTGCGTCTGATAGTTGGCTTCCTCGTGGAGACTCGGGTATACTTCCGGTGCCGGATAATACTGAGCATGAACGCAGGCGTAAGATTTGCTCGGAGTGCTTACGACTTCCGGATATTTGAAGCTCTCCGAATATCTCGGTGAGGTAGATTGTTCGTAAGGCTTGTTGGTTTGCTGATGAATTTGTGAGTATCTCGGGGCCGAAGTCATTTGGTGATGATGATGATGATGTTGATGATGACTCGATTTAGTTTCGATATAAGTTTTCGAAACGAGGCTCGAGGAGGGTGTCAACGGTGGTGTCAAATTGTACTTGTTCAAATGACTCTCACAGCTGCTGCTCCTCGTCGCAGCCTCGTGATTCTCCATCATCGTTTGCCTCCTGTTCGTCTCTATTTGACGCAATTTACCTAACTCGAAAGGCTTCATTCCAATTTCATCCTGATACGACAAATGTCGATCGTACGATTTACTCGTCGTTTCCTGCTGCTGATAGAGCTTGCTGCCGTAATTCGAATCTATCGAGTCCAATGAGCTGCTGGTTGACTGCACCGAAGCTCGATCTTGATTGGTCGATGGCGTTGGCTGATCCTCCGTTTTGGGCTTTCTTCGTCGTGGTTGGTACTAAAAAAAAAGAAAAAAATCAAAAATTTCTTGATCAATTCGATGCGTTTGTCGATCGAGCTTGAATCTTCAGCGATATGGTCTTGTATTTTTGTTTTTTGATTACGAGAAAATGTATAAAAATGGAATAATTTTGTGAATCGATCGAAACTCGAGAATTTATCGATCAAAATATTCGATTTTGCATTCATTCAAGAGAGATAATGCGACAAGAAAAACCTTGTAATGAGGATGCTGTTTCTTGTGAACGTTTCGAAGCCTCTCAGCTTCTTCGACGAAAGGTCGTTTTTCACCGTCGCTAAGAATCCTCCACAATTTACCAAGAGTTTTCGATAATTCGGCATTGTGAAGCTGGGGATATTGATCAGCGAGTTTTCTCCTCGCTGCTTGTGCCCAAACCATGAATGCGTTCATCGGCCGTTTAACGTGAGCGTTCCTGCGACCACCGGCCCTTGAAGTCACAGGTAAAAGAGTCCAATCGTATCCTGTTGGTTGAGCAAGACAGAAAAAATAAAAATTAATCGCTTTGAGGAAGTTTGCCTCGCGATTGGCCAACGAGAAACACATATATATCTATAAAGAAAGTATGAAAAGGGATGCATTTTAGATAAGAATATATTATGTACATTCGTATTTATATAACCGGAAGCCCCGCTCTCTCGACCCAGCGAAATAAAAAAAAAAAAAGAAAAATATCAGTCAAAATTATACGACCAAGGGAGCACGAAAAGAAAAAAAGAAACCTGCGCGTCGTGTTAACATTCGAAAGATAAAACTACCATTCCACCTGTTTCCGACTCCCTTAAGGAGGTTTATATCTCTTATTCCAGAGGCCCCAAATACTTTTTCATATTCACTTAAATAAGTAAATGTGCTGAAAAAATTGTGTGGTAGAAACCCATACTCGAGGGAGCTCATCGTTTTTGGATTCGTCGAGAACTTCGATGGGGTTTTTTTGCGGATTTTTATTTTCAAGAAATACTTTGTTGGTAAACTGACCAGCACAAATTTATTGAAAAATATATGGAATTTTTGAAAGGTGAAGCGATCGTGACGTGCGAAAGACGCTGGTCGGTCGAGTTCAGGGTGTTTGCAGGCTCTTGATTTAAAAACCCAAAGATTTTTGTAAGTTACGCGAATAGAAAAAAATCAAAATAATCGATGGAATTACGAAAAATAAACATTTGCTCAAAAGTAAGTTTTCAAGGAAACTGTGAGTCCGTTGCTCAGTTTTTTGTGCCTGCGGTTGCCCTCAGAAAAAAAAGCGTTCATAAAATAAAATAAAAAAGAAATAATTTGCAAATTTTTTTGGCGTAAAATGTGCTCTGTCATATTTGTTCTCGTTTCGAATATACTAAAAGATCGAAATGATGTTGAGTGAGAAGTGGAGAGTAACAGGAGCTAATTATCGGGGTGACACGGTTCAAATACGCGGCTCTTCTGTATCGTGGGCCACATTGGCCTTTCGACAAGGCCTTGGCACGCAGGAGGTCCATATCTGGGTTGCTCCCTTCTTTGTATCCTTGCGATAAACTGAGTCGTCGTCGTCGTAGTCGAACGAGAGCGGGCCTTTATACAGGAAATCGCACGAGAGAGTTGTGGTCGCGAGAATTTAGCCAGGAATAACTCGGTGTTCTTCGGATCGGGTGTGTCGGAACGGAGGCGCAAGAAAAAAAAAGAATGAAAAAAAAAGAATCAAGAAAAAAAAAGATATTTTAAATATGGCTGAAGAGATTCATCCATCAGGGCAAAATCCTCGGGTTTGCCGCGATTATGACAAGTGGTGTGTCGTACTTTTGGCAACTTTCAATTATATTTTTAGCCTGAGATCATTGATTCATTCGTTGAATTAATTAATTAATTGATTGATCGATGGATTCACGTGGATTCAACATAAAGCTTGTTTCTCTGTCTACGGATGAGTCTGATGAAAGTATCGCTTATTAGCTGACAAGCTATACGAACGAAGATAACCGAGAGATCTGTCCTCTCGTCGCTGTACAATAAGTGCTTGTTTCTGTACTCACGATCTACCTAAATAACGGTTCGTCAATGCCGACCTGTCGTCGATCTCTTTCCTCTTTCTATCCCTCTCTCTCTCTCTCTCTCGCTCTGTTCATCTTTCGGTAAATTAACTTCTTTACAAAGTTCCGATTGTCGCTGAAAGCTCGTTGTTCATACGTTAATCGGCTTCTCACCTCTTTTCATTTCAAAATGCTGAGGATTTTACTTGAACTGCGATAAAATAATCGACGTTATTCTCTCGAATTTAGACGCGACTTTGAGCTGTGAAATTTTTCTTTTTTCGATCTTTTTCCAAATGATTTCTACGAATTCTTGGTAATTTTTGAAAAATCGGGAATTGAAAGAGAGATGCGAGCATTTCGGGAGCTTTTCTCGCGCGGTATCGACCCTGCGATACTGTCAGCGATAAATTACTTTTGGCCGGTCCCTGTTCGGTGACGAGAATCATCGAGTAAGAGATAAAAAGAGAGAGAGAGAGCGCTAACGTCTCTGAGATGTGTCGGATTTAATTCGGTACGGGCGTAATTAGTGTTCTAGAACTCGCGGTTTCGCTTGGCTCGCAGCACCTGTCGCGAGCAAATCTCTGCAGCTTCTCTCTCTCTCTCTCTCTCTCTTATTTTTTTTCTCTCGTGAGCTTTGCGAAAGCGTTCGAGATTCGACGATGGAAAGCTTCTGCTCTCCCTCTCGACTTCGCGTATATACATGTGTTCATCTTCTTGTACAAATCCGTGAAACGAGCAAGAGCGATGGTCGGAGCTCTCGGAGCTTTCAACACCAATTAAAACGTCCCTGCTAAACGACCCAATGCACGCAACAGACACATATTCGGGCACATGACTGTCTCCCCAGAGATTATAACGTAAAAGACTTTGGACAATCGAAACGCGCTTTTCTCAATTAGGAATCGACGAGTCAATTCTGTTTTTTAAATGAAAAAATTTGCAATTTTTCTGAATCGATTTTCATCATCGTTGTATTTACTGAAATAGAGTTAAAAAGTCTGAGAGAATCGTGAATAAACACCTTGAAGCAGTTTTCCAACAGCATCGTCAAGAGGATTGGATTCCCGATTGGATGGTCCAGGTTTATCATCGATCGATGTCATCGCCAAATTGACATTTCCATGCGAGTCCATGGCGTTTCGCGGTCCAGAGATTTTCGATCACACGCGATTTGGGTACACGAACGTTGCGTAACTCGATTCGAGAAAACGATCGTGTGCACTTTGAACTTGTGGTCAAAAGTTCTCCTCTCCGAACGTCACTTTTTTTTTACTAGCCAATGATCGAATCGTCGTTCCTGATTAAACAATTTTTACTCTCGATCGTTTCGATCGACGACCCGTCGTCACTCGTTCCTCTCGATCGATCGAATTACCAGTCGAAAGAAATATCGGAGCCCGATTTTCGGATTCATCGCGTACCGCCGCGAATTCGATCGGAATCTACGAAGAATCAGGAAATCGATAAAACGCGAGCACCCGGTCGAGCAGAATTTTGGTCGTTACGTTATACGCGAACGAGATAAGAAGACACTAACCCGGAGAGCTTGTAAATTCAGGCGGGGATGGACTCCGAGCGAGTACTGAAAGGGACATCCCCGAGTCGAAATAGTCAGGGAGAGAGTGAGATGAAGCAAGAAAAGAGAGAATATAAGCGAAAGGGGGACCAAGAAGGATTCCGTAACTTTTCGTACATTCGGCTCGCTATATCTATATATATATATGCATGAATAAAGAGTACAGGTTCCGTTGAACGCGCGACACGACGAGAGCACGCGATGACAAAGATAGATGGAAGAGGATCTCGGAGAGGCGGTCCCGGCGTGGACCACCACCTCTCGCTAACCTCTCTATAGACGAGGCTCATAGCGCGGGTGGAGGGGGCTCATCGGGCTCCATTCTCTCGGAAATCTCGTCTCTATTTCCTCTCTCCTCTTTACCTTTCGGTCCATTATCTTCGTCGAGTTTCTATCCGTTTATCTCTGATGCTATTTCGTTGACGACTTTTTCAGAGTCTTTTTCATAGCAATTTCTTGTTCGATGACTTTGTCATCCGATTTTTCCATTATTTTTTCTTCTTCTCGATGCCGCATCTTCCACGAGAGCATATCAAGATTAATTTGCACTATTTTTCGTCGCGCCCACACCGACCAATTAATTCAAGTACCTCGACGTAAGCGGCGAGTTCGCGCATAAACTCGACAACTTTCCATAGGTATACAGCCCCTCGGCAACGAGGCTTGCATCGATGCAGAAAAGCCAGCGACTTACTCGGCGACGCGCGCGTGTCTCAGCATACGTATCGCCGTATTTCACTCGAGACAGTGCCACTTTGTTCAATTTCACCGCCATTAACGCGCCCCGCGCTCTTCATCGCTCTTGTATATATTATTTATACCAACGAAATATTCTGATTTTCCGAGTATTTGCGAATTTGGTTTCATCGTTTTATGGCTTAGTCGGTGCTAATTTTATTTCGACAAGAAAAAATTTAAATCTTTCGAGTTCAGTGTCGAATCGATGGAATCGATCGATTGAAGATAAGAAAAAATCTGCATTCGCAAATTCGAAAAGCCTCGAATCTGTCGTTGAAATGATTTCGATGAAAATTTAATTCGCTCTCCGTTTATTTATAAAATAACATCGAAAGTGCTGGCTCAACTCGATGCCCGTCAGAACTTGCGGTTGCGGAATAAAAACTCATTGCACGCGCATATCTCAAAAGCTTGGTAGGATATTTGAACGAGGATAAAAAGACTTTTCGAGGGTGGAAAAGTAGAAATAATTAATCACGATGCAATTTCAGGAATCTTCACAAATCTTTACGATTCGTTGGCAAAGAACGAAAGGGGTTATTGAAAGGAGAGGAGAGCACACGCGTACGCGACGCCGCGACGTCTCGCTCTCCCGATTCACGTACCGCCTAATTATATACAACAAATTTAATGAATGAGCGAACTTAGCGAAGTACAGTGAGGCACATAGGGTTGTGAGCGCATCAAACCACGGTCAATGCCGTGTGGCGGCTTTTGTGGAATAGATCAAAGACGAGGGCGCGCTCTTCTCAGTTGCTTGGGGCCAGCAGAGAGAAGAGAGAGAGAGAGAGTGCGAGAGCAAAAGTCTTCCAGCATCGGTGCCCTCGTTTTTCTTACTTCTTTTTTCATCCGTAAATTTTAACGATATGAGTTCGTTCCCATCTTCTCGTGACTCTCGTCCTCGTTCGTTTCGTGTGCATTTATTTTGGTGTTTTTTCGAAGAATAAACTGATTTTTACACTCAAAAACGGCGTCGTTCGATGATCAGATAAAAAAAAAAAATGGAAAAAAAGAACGTAAATCGAAGCGGATACGCTCGTCAAGATCTGCACACCGATCGAGCTCCTTTCGATCATCGCCCAGCCAAGATTTACCATGTTTTCAAATATATCTCGAAATAACTTTCACGGCGAACAATAATATTGATTTCCTCAGGGGAGAATTCAGTTTCTCGACTGATAAACATCGAGTCTCGCTCCCACGTGGCCTCAATATGTGCGAACCGTTTTCTCCCGCTCGGTCGCCGTATTATCGCCGCAATTCTCAAGGCGATTTCACGCGCGCGATTTCATCTCCGATTTTATTTTTTCTGTTATTTTTATCGATATTTTGAAAGAAAAATTTCATTCATCTTACGACGAATCGTTTATTTTGACTGCATCGGGGGATGAGGAGGTTTGTTTATGGGGGAGATTTGTGCAGAAAAATCAAACACGATTTTTCTGATTGCTTTCAAATTTCGTTTCCATACCCTTCGATCTTCTGTCTTTTTTTTCTGCAAAGGGCTGAAAGCGACGAAAGGGTGAAAGTACATTGATTGCCGATGATTTCAATTGCGTCGGGGGATACTCCGAAATCTTGTGGCCAGGGGGGTCACGCGGCACTTGAAAGAGAAACCCCGATCGCGATGTTGCGGAGTATAGTCAGCGGGGGCGAGCGTGAGTGTGCCGACACATGTAACCCGGGTTCGCGGTGGTCCCCGTGACTCGGACCCCCTACGGAGTCAGCACGAGTCTCGGAACATTCTGCGGAGTCATCGATGACCACAGAGGCTTGTCAGACACGCGTACCGATGCTGCGTCGACCGTTTCAGTTTTTCTTATGCGTGGCGAGTCGTAACCGATGTCCGTAGCGATCTCGAAGGGGCTTGAACGCTCAGAAAATCGCCCAAATTAGTCAGAACCTTTGGAACGAGGCTTAAAATACTTTGAAAAAGGATTCGGGAGGTCTGGGAGACAAACGGAAGGCTCAAAAAGAGCAAACAAACGTTCTGGAAGGTCAATCGCATTTCGAATACCATCCCGAAAGGTCGAAACGGTGGAAGCCTTGAAAGTGGGGACAAAAACTTCGATGAGAGTTTAAAAAACGGTCCTGGAATTGTAGCTCCAGGTCCAGGAGGCTGAATAAGGTTGATTGAAGTTGAAACCCTTAGAAAATTGAAGATAAAGGTTCGGAAGACTTGTGAAATCGCTGAAATCTCTGCAGATGGAAGGTGGAAGGTTCCAAACGAATAAAAAGTCCTGAAAATAGCCAAAACGATGGAAAATACAGAGTTGAACTAATGAAAATCTACTGGTACGAAAGAATTATAATATTTTGATAGCATCTAGCTAAAAAAAGCATAAAAATCATCAGATAGGTCAGCTATATCCATTACACGAGTTATAAAAATGCATCATCGCGCGAGTCCCCCCGGCTATATCTTTCCTCGATTCTCGTCTGGCGTTTAACGCGTCTTCCTCGTAATGCCATTTAATTTTCGTAGTTTCGTCCTCCCATATACGATCGCATCGTTTCTCGTAATCTGCGTCGTTAAGCGATATTTTATATTATTTTTATGAATTGGCTCTCAAGCGCTCGTACTATATTAACGTTCGATGAGACTTTTAAGTTTTCCGGGTCATCCCGGGGGTCTCGGAGTAATTAATCATAATTAGGATTAGGATTAGATAACGACGCTGCGCTATCGGACTTTCGTGGAACGAGAACCACGCTTATGAATCTGTCGTGATCACGTGGGTGGGGGATCCTCAGACATCTTTTTATAAGTATGCTTCACAAATATGCTAATAGAAAATACTAGATTGCTAACGAGAATGAAAAAAAAATCACGAAGTTTTTCCAACAAACAACTTTAATTGATTTTACAACCAATTTTAGTATTTTTAATTTTTTTTCACGATTATTGAGGAAAATGAAACGTTGAGGAATGAAATTTTACGACGTTGAATCTCGTATCGAGGAAGAATCTCGGTAACTGCAGTCAATGATGCATCCGAGATACGACGACGACGGTAGCTCCTTCGCATCTCTCTCTCTCTCTCTTTTCTCTCCGTAGGTACAACACGCCTGACGTCACGCGATTATTGGCCGCATGCCGACCAATCGGCTGACTCGTGAAACAGAGAAATGCAAGTGCGAAAGAGACCGACTCGGCGCAAGGTGGGAGGAGCGAACAGAATCTTTATTGGTCATCTTACCACTGAACATCGTATCCATGGAAACATCAACCCCGCGTACTCTTATAGATACACATATTTTTCGTAAGACTTCCTATTACCACGCGCCAACTCAGTCTCCACGTGCGCCTACTTTTACCAATATAGAATCTAAGAATTTGGACTTTGGTCCGTTTAAACTCTCCGGAAAATTTTCTTTCCACGCTTTTGGTCTCTCGAAGCCGGTTCATTCATTTTTCAATCATTAAATTTTCATTATTCTTTTGATTCTTACTCCAATCTTCGATTTTTCGATCGTTACCATATTTTGAAAGCTTTTAGGAATCGAATCCCCGAACTTTTTGCCGAGGAATCATTTGCAAGAGTTTTTCTACAAAAATCGTTATTCACGCCCGCCATTTCTTGTAACTTTTTTTTCTAATTTTCCTGCGAATTCTCCCTCGTTGCGGATTCCACGATGAAAGGATTTTGAAAAAAAAAAAAAAAAAACGCCGACAACATGTCGCCTCGTTTCGTGACACGATGCGGAGATTTCGGAGCGAGCTGCCTTCGATCGCGGATTCGAGATACTTGTAAAATGAATAGAAAAGAAAAAAAAGAATTTTTTCCTGTTGAGATTTGGGGGTCCACCGTTGATACAGATGGTTTATAGCACGAGAGAAGCGAGCATGTAAACGTAGAAGTATATAGCGGAGCGGGAGCAACAAGTGGTCGTGCGGTGCGGGAATGGCGGAGTGCGCGCGGGAGACGACGATCGTATACATTACGCTCCGCCCCTCGGAACTATAAGCGGCATCGCGCGAGAGCGGCGCTGTTCTCGCGGATGTTCCGTGTCAAGTGCCCCGGGGCGATGCAACCACCTCACTTCTGCGCCGATCGCGCTCCCGCACCAACTCCGACGAACATATCCCTCTCGACCGGTTCAAAACAATTTTGACGTTTCATCCCGCGCCTCTACCAATCGCTCGAGTTTAACGCGACGACCTGTTGCTCGTCCTGACGTTTCGTTGCTTCGCCTTTTCCCTCTTTTCTTCGTTCGTCATTCTTTCTAACCATCCGCCTCGCTTGCTTCAATCTTTTTTTTACGAATTTGCCATTGAGTCATTTATTTTATGATTCTGTCAACGATTTTCTAGATTTTTTCCAATTTTTCTATCGATTCCCGACTCCGATTCGAATTTTCGAAAATTTCTCAAACTTTTTCTCAACTATTTTCGAAATTTTGGAACATTCCTTTTGGTTCAAGATTCTGTGTCCCTCGTAAAAACGTCGGGCGAATGTGCCTCGCGTGCGAATTCAGTGACAAGTGTACGAAATGACAATTTGATCGGATAATTCGGAGTAATGCGCCTGGTGTGTTCGACCAAACGAGGATAATTATTGACGGATCGAGGTAAACCGATAATCAGTGACTCGCGTGGAAGTGTCGTTGACGGATCTAAAGACGGAGTAAAAGAGAAAAAAAAAAAACGAGTTTGCAGTCGATTGAGAGTCGAGTTTCAAGATCGCATTCGCGATTTGGATAAAAGCTGAGGCAAAAAGTAATGTTCGAATGATCGAAAAGTGCGGATATACGGAGGATTGGGTAAAAAAGAAAATCGTTTTTATAAAATAGTGGAAAAAAACGATGATGAGCGACATTCCATTGACAGACTCGACGGGAATGATTCCGTCGGGAATGGTTCCAACGAGTGCGGCCATCAATGACACTAATATAAACAATAACAACACAACGGTTATCAACAATAACAAAAATAACGTTGGAAATTCTGGATCAACGGGAATCGGGGCGAACGGTGGCGAAGGTATCAGTGCAGCCGTCGCAAAAGTTCTTCAGGGATATGACTGGACTCTTGTTCCCGTAGCTACCAAGTAAGTTAAGATTTCTATCGGATATCGAATCTCTCGAGACGAGAAACGCGTTCACCGGATAAGAAATAAATTCGCCGAACGAAGTTCTTTTTCTACGCGATTTCAGGAAAACCATGAGACACGAGCGCGCTGGGCGACGTTTGAAAAGAAATCGTTAAAATGCGAAAACTTGTCGAGAAATATGAAAAAAAAAGAAAAAAACGATCGTGAAAAAAATACGCGACGGTGCGCGGTACACGATATGCACGGATCGGTTGAAAGAAGAAGAAAAAATCTCGCGCTAACTCAATTATGACGCACTCGTTTCCTCAGCCTGGGAAACGCGCACGGAAAAATGTCCTTCGGTTGTCAATTAGCGACAATTAGATAATTAATGCCCCATCGTCTTTAGCCCCAACGTTTCAAAAGGACACGTTTACGCGTCGACTAACGTTTTGCCGCCGGTTGGTTGTAGTACGCATATGTAACGCATGCCTCTTGAGCCCGTGGGAACATCGTCACTTGTCACACCCTCAACCAGCGACACGTATGATTGAAAGCGTGAAAGAGAGAGAGAGAGAGCGAGAGAGAAAGAAAAAACACGCATACGTGCCCTCGTCCTCTCTCTTTTCTGATAAAACTGGAGTTATCGCTCCAGTTTTTATTCTCCCCCCTGAGAATATTACCGCGAATAAAAATACTAGCATGATTTAACACGTTTACCAGATACGAGAATGATGGGTGTGTGATTGAAGCGTCCCATCCGGTCGACGGCTAAATCGCTCCCGCGGATATCTCGTCTCTCTTGTTTGTAAATCGTTCCAAATCGTTCCTTATTCTCGATCAAACCTTATCGGAACCAGAGAACCCTCTCGGTATAGTTTCCCACCCTAAAATCGTTGCACAAACCTGAGGAATTCCCTTGTGGAAGCTTCGGATTGTACTTTCGTGTGGGTTCTCCAGACCCAGGCTTGCTTTTTTAAAGTACTTCGAACCGCGATCCAGCTTCAGCGTCCGGTATCACGAATTATTCTGTGATACGAAGAATCGGAGAGTAGTTTAATCTTTTGCGAAACAGTTGTAAAGAGAGAGAGAGAGAGAGGACAAGAAATGTTGCGATATGGTTAGCTAAAACGATGGACATCGGTCACCTACGGGAGGAGAATCTCGTTAGTGACTCGACGCTAATTACGCGTGGCTCCGAATGCTTGCTCACTCACTTAACACCCACCCTCAACATTCTCTCTCTCTCTCCCTTTCTCTTTTTCTCAAGAATACATGCACCTTTTTCTCGATTTATCCTTCGTGCTGGATCCTCTGGCTGACAGTCCAAAATCCATGCTCGAATGTTCTCCGAAGTGTGGGCTTTCAAAAGAAAGGTTAAAGCTCGTAAGAAAAAAGGATTTTGGAGAGGCAGGAGCGACGAAATAGGCAGGTATAACGTGATGGGGTAAAAGTAGACACAAAATGTAATGTATATACGATGATGCCTGTACACATATAATATGGGAGACGTTTGAGAGAAAGAGAGAAAGTTCAATCGAGTCATCTTCTCGGAAGGAAAGCTACCTCATCAGAGATCTGGCATGTGTTATTTTAAGTAAGGGTCTCTCTGTCTCTTTGTCTCTCTCTCTCTTTCTCGTTCTCTTTCTTTCTTTGGCTGTCCATGCGAGGGATATATACTCGAGAGGGGTTGCACGGACTGAAAACTCTTCTGCGATGATCCGATGATGCTTGTCTGGCATAAATTACGTTTGTCGAGTCACTCTCATCGTGAGTTTCGTGATTCGTCGACGAGACGTATATACGAATCTTTTTCTAAAATATATTCGAAGCTAAGAACGAGAGGGGCGTAAGTTGGATCGATGGTGTTCACTCGATCTCTGCCGCTTGGGCCCTTCTCTTCGTGGAAGCATATTTGGGTGTATATTTTACAAAATAATACGAGTATATTACGACTCGAACGTGGCACGATTGAATGACACAAGAGCTCTTTACCTTTTGCCACTCGGAGCATTGTTTAGTTTCGCTCCGAGGCGTCGCGCTGCAAATTTAGTCTTTTTTCTTTCTTTTCTTTTTCTCCTCTTGGATCTAATCGTGGCAATGAAACGCCAGCAGCAAGGAATCCGGTCGAATTCATCGGTAATAAAATTCTTTTAAATTTATCATTCGCAGAAACTCCGGCGACAAAAGAGCTGCCCACGTTAAAAGGCCGATGAACGCGTTCATGGTTTGGGCCCAAGCTGCCAGGAGAAGACTCGCCGATCAATATCCGCAGCTTCACAATGCAGAGCTTTCGAAAACGCTCGGAAAACTGTGGCGGTGAGTATTTTTTTCTTTTTCTTTTGTTTATCCACACTTTTTCTACTCTTTTTGTATTCATTTCGAACGTGTCTCTTGACCAAGAAATTTCCCCCCAGAGCATATGCTTCTATTATTCTCGTTGATCCAAGTCTAGCGTTTTACTAGTTCGAGAAAATAAACGTGAAAATCCAACTGAACGGGGATGACGGAGTGATTAATTTTGCAATGAGGGAAAACGATGGGGCGTGGGAAAAAGTAACGACGACGTTTCTCGCTTGAGATAAATCTCTAGGTCCGCGGAAGATTCGCTGAAGGCACTCGAGAATTGAGACGTCAGAAGGCCTTCGTATATCTGTAGATATTTCTGTGTGTGTGTGTGGAGTATTTTTTTTTCTCCGAGAGAAAAACATGCGGACAGACTCGCGCGCGCCTGCTCTGTATCTTTTGCATCACGCTGCTATATGTGTGTGTGTAAGAACAGAAAAGAAACGGCGGCGTGTTTCGATAGATCCACTATTAAAAATATGGAGCACGTGTCTTCGATCAGGCCCCGCAGAGAGGGAGAAAAGAAGAGAGTCGCGAGAGCCGATCAGATAAGCTCGATTCTCGCTGCGCTCCTTCCAGTTAACTGCAGTCAATATGGGATATGCTAACGGCTTGCCTACGTTTCCACATCGTTTTAAAAAGCATGTAAATTCAGGTTTTCGAAATTCTTGGTATAAATCAAAAGTTTCATCCCTCCGAGATCGTATACCAGGATTTCCTCAATCGCAAGCGGTTGGAGCCGTTCTTCTCACCAAATGAAACGAAATATTCGATAACACATGAAACGGAGAATTTTGCGCCAAAAAAAGTTTCCATTCTGAATCATTCTCGTAATCATTTTTCTTCAAACTTTTACGTTTTTATCGAAATAAATTGAACGAATAACGTTTATTCTATATTTTTGACAAAATTTGACGCGTTTTTGAAAATTTTAATAAACTTTCCCTACATTTGTTTGGGTTCGACGATAAAAAGTGCTGAATTTCATCATAAAATCGTCTGTACGATTACTTCGATGTAGAGATGCGCATTGTTTTGGTTCGGAATTGACATCGATCGTCGAAATATTGAGAGTCATTAGGGGAATGAGCTGTATATACATTGTGAAAAGAGGGCGCGTTATCCTCCAATCGATGACCGGGCGGTGATGATAAAAAATGTAAGAGAGAAAAAGAGAGAGGGGGAGAGGGAGTCGTGGAATGCAATGTCGAGTGCGCGCGATCTCGGAGCTCTCGTTGAGATTTCGTTCGTTCGTTGGTTATAAAAGCCGCGTGGATCGTCTAACGAGAAGCCCCATCGGGCATAATAAAACTCGCCGACTTAGTATCCCGCTGCGAATCATTCAATCGAGTTCTCGATCTCTTTCCCAAGAGCATAAGCGTTTTCTCATATCGATGTTTGAGGTTTTGACCTCGCGCTATATATATATATGCGCGTGTCACCGCTTCCTTTGTTTTTCTTTTCGAACCTCGATCCTTCCGGACGATCTTAAGATCATCGGGCCATCGATCGGATTGCTCCGATCATCAAAATTGACGAACGAATATCGATCGAATCGGAGAATCCTCGAAATCGACGGTCCAATTGATTCTTTTTGTTCATTTTACTTTATTTCGATTTGAAACAACTGCATAATCGACGAAAACAACTTCGTACCTTGTAAAACGGCTTGAAGAATTGAAAAAAACGATTCTAAAAAAGTAAATCGAACGGGATATTTTTGGACATCTCTCAGGAATATTATTCGTCATAATTTGTTCGTCTCCCGGAAGCATGAATGAGGCAAAACACGAGATATAAAGGACCAGGTGCTGCTCTCTCTCACCTTCCAGAAAGCGGCATCGTTTCTTATCGCGCTTTCGGCTTGATATTGCGCGATGTTTGCCATGAAAAAGGTGATATCGGCGAGACTTGGTATTTGACGCGTGCTCGCAGCTGCCGTAGCTGGTTCCTGTCCGAGATAGAGATTGAAAAAAAAAAAAAAAACGCGAGAGATACATGTATAAAAGTACATATGAATATATTGGTGCGAGGGAATAGAAAAGATCGTCACAATAAGCTCCTTGTCCAGGTCAGGTGAATTTTTCCGAACCTGTGAGTCTTTGCCTGCTCTTTCTCTCTTACGATAGTTGCTATCGAAGGGGGCCGAGAAGCAGAACTGCGACGAACAGGTAAATCATCCCCGGCGAGGATTAAATTTGCCCGCAGAAAGTAAAGGACCTGAAGAAGAAATCAAACTTTCCTTGTTGACAAAAGCTGTCAAGATAATATAATCGAAAAAAGCGTTTAAAGGGGCGTTTTCGGAAGGAGCAGGCTGCTGCGGACGAAATCTATAAATAGTTCATGGACCTATAGCCGAGGAATATTCGGTAAGAAAAGATGAAGATTTTTTGGGTTGTCGGGTCTCGGGTTGACGAGAGAGCTCGTCAGGATGAAGAAAAAGAAATTCGACCCGAGAAGCCCGTTGACCATATGGGCATTTGAACTTTTCTCCCCTTCCTCTCGCTCGTCTTCGTATATCTTCGTCTCTGTCCCAATCAGGCACAAATAAGGTTCTGGTTTTGCTTAAAATCTGACTGCTCAATTGACTATACTCGACATTAAAAATGAGATTTTGGAATCACAAGACTTGGGTACAAAATTAGCGCGATCGATGAAGTACAAAGACTGGAATTTCGGGCTGAAAGTAATGAGAAAAACGAGATTAGCGAGAGGCTTGAAGCCTCTGAGATTATGTCAGTGAGATGTTTTATTTTTCTCGATCGGTTGTTTAAAATCTCGACGTTGATATTGACCCATACAGCTCCGATTTCTCGTGTCAAGTCCTTGAGTTCCCGAAGCGGTTCTTTCTGGCCTGTGGTAAAAAAAAAAGTTTCAAGAAATAATATTAACCAGAAGTTTCTGATTGCTTCGTCATTAAGCCAGAGTTCGTCGTTCGTCGTTCGAGCTCTCAAATCCCATGAACGCTCTTCCCCGGCTCTTTAGAATCTCGAATCAGACATTTTGAAGTATTACACTGTAAAACTTTTCTCTCTTCTCGTCGGATAAACACAAGATAAACGTGAATTTCGTATCTTGCAGACTTCTTTCGGAAAACGACAAAAAGCCATTCGTCGAAGAGGCCGACAGGCTTCGGGTTATTCACAAACGCGAGCATCCCGATTACAAGTATCAACCGCGTAGAAGAAAACAAAACGGTCCTGGCGGAGCTCGCGAAAGTTCGCCCTCACGAAATCAGAGCAACGTATCTTTCAGCGTTTCCGGTTCTTTGAAACAGGAAGATACGAACAGTCCGCGTGGCAACCTTTTGCCCAATTCACCCAACAGCAGCAGGGTTAGTTCTTCACCGCCGAGTACTCCGATCGGTAATCAAGGATTGTCGCCTCCTACGCCACCCACGACGCCGAGAGGCCAACATTTCGTTGGCCAACAGCATCAGGTGAATATTTTTTTTTTTTTTTTCGTTTTTTTTTTTACCAAAACGATCCTCGTTCGACGAATGAACGAAAGAATATTTTCATCAGGCGCAGCATCATCACCAGCAGAATTATCATCAGCAGGAACTGTCGACGGACGATGCTTCGATCGATTGCTCTCATCATCATCAGCACGCAGGCTCAGGCGTGGATCTTCGATACATCGAGGTCGGAGAAGGACTTCCAGGCGAGGAGGGCTTACCTCTCAGCACCTTAGGCAATCTTAGCTCGATCGGTCTTAATCTCGAGGTCGAGAGCAGCGAATTGGATCAGTATCTACCCGCTCAGGTAATGCATCCTGTGCATCATCATCAGTATCACGTTGGAACGGGGAGCGCGACCGTTGGACATCAATGGATCGCAGCATCACGGTAAGCAATTACTCATCAATTTTCCTCTCTCTCTGATGGACCAATTGTCCACGATTTCCTTCATTTTCTTCCATTTTTTCTCTCGATTCTTATTTCGAGTCCGATTTTCTCGATCGTTGAAGTCGTAATTTCAGTTTATTCAAACGTTGAACCAATCTGTCATCGATTTCTCAAAATTATCGCCCAAAAAGGCCCCCTAAAACGTAAGAGTTGCGTTCGTTGTACAGATTCGAAGAAGAAATTGAGAGACCGAGCAAGCGTCACTGTGCGGAAACGGGTACGACGACGATGCTGGAAACGTGGGAAGAAAGGCCGCAAGAAACAGCGAGATATCACGATCTCCAGCCTCTTCCTCCGGTCCAGTACATCTCGACGCAGCATCAAACACACGGAGGATCTCAGATCAATGGACATTCGCACGTTTCCTCGTCTTACGCCCCGTATCATCGGTACTTGACCGGTATTGACACTTGGTCGAGTTACATGTGAGATGAAAAAGAAAATGAAACAAAAAGAAAAGACAAAACAGGAGAGAAGCTTATACATATTTAATAAGAAAATATAAATAATAATTTTACAATAATTTTTTTTTAAGACGACGAGATAGCCAAATAAAAATCTTACTTTTATACGATCCTTTCAACCACTACACGAGCTTATCACTACGAAGATTCACGCGTCGACGACAGAGCGTAGAAACAAAAATTATCCATAGAAAAATCTCTCTCTCATGATTTTTGAAATTTGCCACGATTTATTTCAGGTTCGCTTACGAAAATCTTACAGTTTTCATTTCTCTCCCAAACTATTAGTTCGTACCTGTTGTTGAAAGAAAAAAAAACCCTCGAGACTCGAACCAAACATCTTGTCCGTCGGACTCGCGATCTTTTCGAGACGTTCAGTGGCGAAAAAAAGTCCATGAGACTCCATGACATCATTCCATGACAGCCTCGTGTCCCTTCCTTCGATCCAATTCCCATTCCAAAGCAGCGCAATTTCAGGCCAAACAAACTGGCACGCTCGACATATATTCTCTCGTTTTCTCTCTCCTTCTCTCTCTCTCTTTCTCATCTCAGTATAACGTTCTAATAATATAAACCTTAACTGTAAGCTTCGCGTTCGCTGTCGAAGAGAACTCGAGTTTAGTAGTACAGAGAGAGAGAGAAAGCAACGGGGGGTTTATTATACGTGCCTCGGAGTAACCAGTTCGATGTTCAAATAAACACAACCGCGTTGAAATTCGATCGTCTCACCGTCACGGATCGTAGAAAACATAGGAAAATCGAAAGAGTTTACGGGGTTCCAAACAGTCCGATTGATATTAAGTTCCGAATTTTAAATATCAAGTCGATTTATTTTGCTTTCACCGAGTCTGAGACGATTACAAAAATTCCGGAGTCAACAACGGTCAAAGAGAAACGAGAGGAATCGAGAGAGATACCGACAGTACGAGTTGCGCAGTTGAATTCGCTGATTTTATTACAACGGTACTTTAAAATAGTGAACAAAAAAGAAACACAACAATCGCATGGCAAAAAAAATTCGGTTGGTACACCGAGGTCATGAATTTCTTCCAGTATAATTTTAATCCCAATTTTTTGACACTTTTATCTCCAAGATAATAGAGCGTCAATAAAAGAAATTGAAAGAGCAGAAGGCCCCACAGGAATCTTCCAACCTCAAGCAGACTCGACCGAACACGAAGATTTTTTTTTTACTTTTTTTTTTTTTGCTGTGCGAAAAAGGTACGTCTATATCTGAAGAGCGAAAAATTGTTTTCGCGAAGCCCTCGAGCTATTGTGTACTTATAGATATATATTTATTTAACCGGCGAGACGAAGATTGAGTACAAGGTGTGTTTCGATCAAATACAAACGAGATACAAAATATATATATAAGTTTGGAGGTCGCACCAAATGGGTTTTATACGTTTATATGTACGAGTATATATACACGAACACGCATGTAACACGTATGAGCTCAAATCTATGTATTTATATATGTTACCCCCCCCCCCCCCCCCCGTTTGTTTTTTCTCGTAGAAATAAAGGAAAAAAAAAGTGAGAAAGAAATAAACCGAAATCTCTTACGTGGCTTTTGTTCATTATTTTATGTTCCTATTTTTCCTGCTTATATAATCGTGGGCGTATTTATAATCAAAAGAGGAAAAGAACCCTCGAAATGGACCATACTAGAATCACCGGGGAGTAAACACACTTATCACACCCGCTCACGAAAGAAACGTGGGAATGTCACAGCTTTTATACCACTTATATCCGCCGTGTGGCTCGAGATTAAAGGGTAAAGATATAGTGCGCTTTTGCTCCCGCTCGGTAGGCTCTCGCGCGTCGTACCGCGCCCTATGATCTCTGCATATTAATATACAGAAAAATGGGTGCTAATATGGACTCGCGACTCTCTTTTTCATCAATTTTAGACGAAATAAACGAGAAATTGGTTCGAGCGAGAGAGAATTGAGCGAGATTTCTTCGCGCTTTGATATTTTTGATTCAAAAGCAAATGAAACGATAGATTTTCGTAATAATTGCTTTTTATTTTTGTTGATACGAGAAAAGAAGAGTTTCGAGCTAAGACAGCTGAGAAGGACAAGTTAGAAAACGAGGAAAAGCTGTCGATCGGCGATGTCGTTGCCGCATGTGTTTGCAAAAGAGCGAAACTCGCCAAATTGTCAGAGGGAAGCGGGGTCCAAATTGTCACGAATTTTTGCCCACAAATACATCAAGATGTGAATTCCGCGTAGTTGCAAACGTGGCACGATCTACCGCAGCAGAGAGCCTAGACGAAAAGCTTTTTTTACGGGTTGAATACGCGCGCCTGACCGAGAGAGAGAGAGAGAGAGAGAGAGAGAGCGATCGTCGTCTCGAGAATGAGCGTGTCGTTTAATTGCGCGCAACCATCAAACATACGCTATGTGTGCTGAGGAATTTATGCTCAACGAGACGTGAGAAATATGGTAGAGGAAAAAGGGGGATGCTCTCTGGTGTATTACGCTGTTGCGAAGAAAGCGATTTCTCAATCGTACGTATTCGTATCGCCCATTTGTCGGCTGTCTAAAATTCGATCTCTCCTCGAGAATCTCTCTCTCTCTCTCTTCTTTTTTTTTTATATTTTTTTATTATTCATTAAGAACGAATGAGAAAAATTGAAATGCGGTGGCGAAGTCAGTAACGTTGCTTCGGAGAGATCGTTCGCTGATACCCCGATGGAAAACGTACACGTTTTCAGTCGCAGTGCTTTTTTTTTAGGATCAGTGAAGATGATTCCTCAACTCGCGATGAAATCGAGAATCTCTCGTACGATATTGCAAGAATTTTACTCGATAATTTCGACGTTTTTCTATTAAAATCCTTCAAAACTCCCCCTAAAAACGTCTTATCTATGATAAATAAGTGAAATTTTCCAATCGATTACTCGTTCAAACACACACACAATAAATTTGTACCGTCAAAAGCAGACCTGGATCGTGTGTCTCGATCGCAGCGAGTCCCCACGTGACTCTTCGTGGTAAAAATTCTATTATCTCATTTCGCCTTTCTCTCCTGCGTAGTTGTATCCTCGGATTTTATTCGTCTCTCGTATATTTTTTTTTGTATTACTTTTTTTATTTATTTTTTTATTCGTTTGCTCGATGACAATATTTGAGTCCGATTTACTCGATAAATTCCGACAATTCAGCCATTCAGAGGTTCCCCTACATTTCTGTCCATCAATTTCGTATCGTCGCGAGAGAATTCTCCGTAACTATAAAATCGGGTTATATCCATGTACGAAAGAGTCGCGATCTATTGTGTAAAAGAAATCTTGTGTACTCTTTCTCTCTGGCCCTGGGGCCAGATATTCACAGATATATTCCTAAAAAAAAAGAAAAAAAAAAACGCTCGGAAAAAAATAAAAACGCAGACCCACCAGACTCTTGAAATATGCTTCCTGAAAGTACGAAACGCACGAAAAGATCTTACCTAGTTCTCAGTGTATACCTAACGATGCAGACGACATCGACGAGCCAATCTAATCTCAATATTCCCTCCCGCCCCTCTATCACTTGCAATCCGTAAAGGGGTCAGCACGTGTGAAACTGATTGCGAGGGTGACCGCATACCCGTACACCATATCCGTGGATTTAAAAAAATAAATAAAAAAAAAGAGAAAACTGAAAAATAAAACTACCGGAGCTGTGATCCGCGACGCACAAAGCCCAGGACGCTCGCGCAATAGCAGTTCAAATACAAGTAGCGAGTTTATCGTCCCGTTACCATGGTAATTACGAGGACACTTTCTTATCTTATGGGCATGTTACCTAAAGTAAATAAGTATTTGTTCGATTTATTCTCGGCGATGGAGGAACACATACGTTTACAGAAAACATTCTCGAATTTATGGATTTTTAAAAAATCGATTTTCTTTTCTATCGTCAGGGTTTTCCGTCCTTTTTTCTCGGCGCACTAAATTTGTATTTCGACGCGGATACCGAGCTGTCGAAATGAGGAAGAGGAAAGAAGAGTCAGAGCAAGAGAGTCGTCGATACAGAGAGACGAAAAGTCAGAAGGGAAGAATTTAATTGGGCAAAACTGTCGAGAAATAATTAGCCTGTGAGAGAGAAGCGAAAAGAGTTTCTCGGAAGAGAAATATATTCGGTTTGTACGTTTTGGGTGGTGCTTTTTCGTTCCCGAAGATTCGCGGGAGCGATCGTAGATATACGCGAGCTCGCGCGCGCTCGCCTCTCGTGACGCCGTCTGCGAGACGGCTTGTATATACATATACGTTCGAATGCAGTTATACAGAAGCAAACCTTCCGTATCCCTTCTCAATCCACGTGCCCGATCGCCTATCTTTTCCAGACTTTCTTCTTTTCTCCGCGTCCCCTCAACAAGCTGTTCGAGTTCCTCAAAATCAAGAACGAAACAAGATTTGCCTGAAATTTTCTTTCGGAAAAAGCACCGGCAACGACACCCGAGTGCGATGAAAAATAAAACTGGAAATTCCGTTAACAGATCGATAAATTGCGAATTTTACTTTTCGGATCCTCGCCTGATGGATCCACGAAAAAAGTTCCTGAAAAAACAGGAAGCTGTTATAAAACCAAACGAAATGTCATTGTCCGGGTCTCCCAGACCCAGTGTCATTTCAACCGATCGCCTGCACATTTCCAATAGCCCTTCGTTCCCTCGTCTCGTACGTGGCTAACTGTTTGTCATTTCGCGGTCTCTGATATGAAGTTAAAGAAACCGCACCGCGTTGGGGGGTGGGGAGGAGGGAGGGAGGAGAAGAGAGAAAAAAAATAGGAGACTCGACGAGACAGATATGAGCGGGACTCGCGGGCACGAGAGATCGAGAGAGTCGAACCCTGCAAGAGAGGGCCTTCTGCGTATTCTCAAGAACATCCCTCTCTTCCTCTCGCTCGCTCTCCCTTCTTTCCTGTCTTATTTCTCGTTCTCTCAGACTCTCGTCATTCGAATAGCGAGAGAGAGAGAGAGAGAGAGAGAGGATCGCGTGAGTGCGCGAGTGAGCAAATCTCGATGTGTATGCAACAGGAGAGTTGAGTGACGGCTGTTATAAACGGATATTTATCACGAAGCACCGATACATCAAGACGCACGAGTCGACGATTCTCTCGAGCGCATAGCGTTTTAAAACAATCACAAATTTTCATTTTATCGCGAATACTCGAAATAAATAAAAAAAAAAAAAAAAAAACAATGAAGGTTTCGGGAGAAAGGGATATGCCGATGCGATTCGAATCAACTTCGCGAGGAGTTTCATTGACGCCTCCCTGCTCTCTCGCTCCCGCGAAATATGTGACTCTTTATCTGAAAAACTCGGAGCATATCCTATAAAATATAAAAATTGTCTCATGCGATAACCCGTTTAAACTCTCCGAGACAATGAATATCTATATCTATGTTAATTAAAGTCGTACTTACGAGCGGGGTTATGTGTAAAAATGAGAGTGGATTCGCCCGAGAGCGCGGTACCGACTGAGACTAATTGCAGCTTCGATTACAACGTCCTCGCTCGGCTATTATTACGATTTATTGTCTCTCGATATCCATTGTTGTCGACTTTTATTTTTATCTTTCTTTCTCTCTTTTCCTCAATTCATTCGATTCGATTTGCATTCATCGAAATTTCAATTTCATGCTGTTTTTTTTTATCGGACAAAATTCGATCGTTTTTTTTCATTGGCTGTTGCGATGAGTACTTTTTTCTTCTTCCCTTGAACTTCGTTTTCGAAATTTAAATAAACTAAACGGTTTAATTTAATTTTGAGAAAGAAAAAAACGATTTTTTTCTTCCTTTCATCGTCGATTCGACAGCAATTAAGATCGAATTGATTGGATCGCGGATACTCGATCACCGTTACATTACTTCGATCCCCTTTCTCGATCGCGGGCTTACCACTCCGTTTGCTTTTCTTGCCCGAGTTTTCCGGATGACGACGTAGAAATGACGTCCGAAGTCAGAAGTGCGAGAGAAAGCACGTAAAGAATTGCTTTACAATAATAGAAGTCTGATAAGATAGTGCGCACGCTGGACGGAGACTTTGTTGATGGTGAAATGAGTTTCAGTAAACTTTGAACTTTAATTGGCAACTACCAAGGGCCAATGCATCTGCTATGAAAATTCCAGCATTTTTCAGTTGATCAAAACAGAACAGTTTTATAGCGCAATGAATTCATTTTCATTTTTATTTCAGCAAATTCGATGTTGAGATTCGAAAGAACAATCAAAAGTGTTCGAAAAATTCATTTTTCAAAGCTTCCTCCCGAAAACGCTTTTTGTTCTCATTAAACTTGACTGTGGCAAAGTGGACATTAGATGGAATTTTGAAAAACGACTCGTTGAAGCTATTCGAAGGAGAAAAAACAAAGAGGAGAGGCCACCCGCAGTTTCATGGCAGTATTTCAAATCCTCTTTGCACTTAGCAAGTGCAAGTATATTGCAAAAGGGATAAATGTGTATGTACGATGAAATATACATAAAGTCAGTATCGCTGGAGAGTACTGCTGCGGCTGAGGCGTGTAAGAGCAACGCTCGAGACCCTTAAATCTCGATGCTTTCAACCGGGACTTTTTGCAAAGTGCACATGTGCTCGGTCAGCGGCGTGATTCTTCAGCGATAAGACTGGCCATTCGCGTTCGGCCAACGGAGATGAATAATAATAATAACAATAATAATAACGTGAATAAGAAGAAGATGCATAGGATGCGAGGGAGAAAACACACGCTCGGTCCGCAACTTGAGCGAATCGAAAGTGCGATGGCGCGGACATCCGTACTCGAGAGCGCGCGCGGACGCGCGGCCATCTTATGCGAATTACGCACATACCTTTTCGTTCTTACACATTTAAATGTGCAATGAATTCATTTTATGTTGAGAAAAGTTGACGCGACGATTGTAAAAGAAAAATTTTGACATTTTTTCCATCAATTTTTGATTTTATTGCAATTTTAATGCGGAAATCTAAGTGAAACTGCGAGTTACTTCAGAACTGAACGGTCAAATCGTTTTTTGTTCTTTCTAATTTTGGTTGAAAGCAAACGTGACGCTACTGGAATTGAAAATCGTGAGAAAATGTCAATCCCGCTATCGTTAAATCGTGCTCCAAATTTCGGTATTAAGTTCGGAGCTCTTGAGCGATTCACTCGTCGCCGTAATATCGAGTTTGAAGAAATTTTTCCGAAAAATAAGTACGGTTTATAATAATTTTTCATTTAACGAGTTTCTTTTTTTTTATTTTTTTTTTTTTTGGTTTCAAGTGGCTAATACAGCGCTCGAGTTGGAGGATTTACGAGTTCCTCCTTCTCTCTCTCTCTCTCTTTTCTTACATAGAAGATTTTACGAGGCTCTTCCAGTACGAGCAAGAATTCTGGCTGGCCGCAAGCACGATCGTAAAAAAAAAAATGGCCCTTTCTCTCTATCGAGATTCCTTCGAATTTCGTTGAAAAATATTTTGTTCACAAGGAGAGTTTCGAGCGTGGATCTGGATTCGTCGCTGAACGATTGTCCCCCCCGCGCGGAGTTAGTGCGCGAAGTTTCGTCGTTCGATTCGAAGTTATTCAATGTTTCCGCATGTGTTTTTTGTTTTTTTTTTCTCAGGCGAAGAAGTAATCGGAGCTGAAAGATCGTTTCACGTTTAAAAATGATTTAGGATTGACCCAGAGACCTCACGTAAGATTTAACACGTTTTACATCCCGCGGGCGCGCGAGACAAATTTCAGGCTTCTCTTTTCTCAACCGAGGCCCTTCGGACCACCTTGTTTCGTCTAATAGCTCAAAATATTTACGTTTCACCGCGACAACCCTTCGCGCGAGTAAATATCTCGCTGTAGCTCAATGAAATTATATGCATGAAATAAAAAATAAAAACAAAATTAAAACAAACGAAAATCCCTGCGGTTACGAGCAAAAGGGTAAAAAGAGTAGAAAAAAAAAAAAAAAAGAAAAGAAATGGTCACGAGTCCACACGCTCGAGTTTCTTAGTTCCGTGTCCGTTAAATTCGCTCATTTTACTTGTCAAAATAAAGAGAGGTTTGACAGCTTAGCGTACAGGTTTAAATCCGGTGGTTTCTTATTGAGTCACGAAGAGTTTTGAACCTGGTTGAGGCCGCGCGGTAACGCGAGAACATGCATATATCATTCCTGACTCCAATTTGCCAACGTTTCTTTGTTTTATTTTACATTTTTCGAAACTTCATTTTTCATCTCGTCGAGATTCGTCATTGATAGTCGATTTTTTAGGTTTTTTTTTTCCACCGAAACGTCTGAAATCGATGGCGAATGATTCTCGAAGCTTCGAAGAACCTCGGTTATTGCAATTAGACGAAATATTTTGGAATCGTAGATGAATCCGAATCCGAAGAATCTCGTATCGTTGATGAGGGAGGAAAAAAGTGTTGGCTCGATGGGTTTCGAAGAGTTCAGCTCTCTTCGAGCTGTCAGGAGAGTTGACGGGACCGAGATGGCTCCGCGAGAGCACACGTATCTCGTTCTCACTCTTTTTATTTCTCTCTTTCTTCATCGCACACTCAGTGCAGGCTAACGATAGGCGAGTGAAAAAGCTCTTGCCCAAACGTCCTGAAGACCATGGATACCATCTAGAGTTTCTTGGCCCTCGGGCGATTCGGCCGCTGGATTTCTTCAAAAGAGCCCTCTCGGGGGAACTGCTGCGCATTTTAGTTTCTTCTTATACGGGTTCGGTTCGTTTGACACTTGATAGTGTTCGCTCGATACTCTTTCTTATTCCTTCTTTTTTCTTTTCCCCTCTTTTCTCTTTCTTTTTAGTCTCTTCGAGAGCTTGTAATATCACGATTATTCGGAGCGTATTCGACGAAGACGTAACGTGTGCCAACGGTACAGAGACGAGTGAACAAAAAACAAAACAAAAATGACAACGAAATAATACCGAGTACAAATTCAAAAAGTTTCTGAAGAATTGTATATATTTTTGGAAAGATTGAGATACGGAAGGAAAATGAACTCGTTTCCCCATTCTTCAGAACAGTTTTGTTCCATCGAATTTTAATCTCAACTTACTCTGTCATGAAGCGTTTGAGAGAGACTCGCGGGGCTGTTTTTTTTTTTGCTCCGGCAGAAAAGTCAGATACGATCTTTCCCGTATGATAAATCACTACCGGAAATTCCTACAAAAAAGGCTTCATCTTTCGTTCCAGCTCGCGGTCTAGATGTTTAATTAGCGCGAGCTCTCGGTGATGAGCGTCCCTCTCCTCGTCTTCTTCTCATTTAGCTGATGCTGCTGGACCTTTGCGCCAGATGATCATCAACTTTTCTTTTTGCTCGAGTCTATGGTACACGCGAGTTTATACGCAGATTTCATCGATCAGCCGTTTGATACAGCGGAGGATCGATTTTTATTTCTTCGTTATTATGAATAAAATCGAATGAGAGACGGAGCGAAAAAAATCAAGGTGTTTGACGATCTTGAAGCCTCGCGAAAATTTTTTTGACGCGGCGACCCTCTTTCAGGATGGATAACGGGGGTGAAAATATACGCGCGAGTTGCCCTTGGCGGCTCGTTCGCGTAAACGCGCGTCAAGAAGACAGAAAGAGAGAAGATTCTTCTGCTCTCTCTCACTCTCTCACTCTCTCTCTGTGAATAAACTCACAGAGCCGTCTTTGTTCGGCCTATTTATTTATCTGTCAACAATTACACCGGCTCGTATGCGTTTACGGCTAAGAAGCTTGTCGAGCGGAATTTCAAGAACAAGAAAAGTAAAACTAACCATAGAGAAACGTGATTCATTGATTAATTATTAATTAACCGTTCGCGATTGTCTCGATGCTCGTTCGCGAGTGATTCATTGTCAAACATTTTATCAGGTAATTGTTTTACTCACATCGAGCTCTCCGTTATCCGCGCTTTGACCCGTTCGTCTTCCTCGATCTTCATTTTCAAGGCTCTGCACATATCGTTGAATTCTGAACAAAATCAGCTTTCACAATGATCTCAGAATCATATTTATCTGTCAAATCATTGTGAAAACCAGTTTCGTCTATTAACGTTGATCCGGAAGCAGCTTCGAGGGCTCCGGCATCGTTGGCTTCTGCAATATTAAATCCAAGAAACTTACGTATCGAAACGAACCCGTCACTCCAATGGAGCCAGATCTTACGCCTGAAATAACAGAGACCGAAGTACCGTCGTGGATCATTTCAAGAATTACATTTTCTGACGAAAACGATCAGGTCACGAGAAACATATACTTTTTTTTAACTTTTAAAATACGTGTATTAATGCTCTACGAGTGTTTCCACATCTTTGTGATTAGAATATCAAAATGATTATAGAAAAAGAATCACAGAAAAAAAAAATTTTGTTTTTATTCAACCAGTTGTCAGTTTCACTATGAAAAAATAAGAAATTCGAAGTTATTTTTATTGTTTCTTAAAAATACTTTGAAGTTCAAATGCATTTTTTTTTCGTTTGAATTTTAAATGAATTTTACAACGAATAATTAAGTTCGAAACGATAAGATCGAATAAAGCATCGATTTGCTGAGTGAAAATGTGAAATAAAATTCGAGCATAGAACTTCGTTTTGTTTTGACCGTCGAAAAGTGAGGAGAAAAATAGAAATAAGTGAAGAAAGAAAATGTTTTGAGAAAAGAAACGACGAGAGGCGACCCTTGAATTAGGAATCGGTTAACGAGATGAGCCAAGAAGAGAGAGAGAGAGAGAGAGAGAGAATCGTATAAAATGATATTTTGCACGTGCGTTATCGTGTATGTGAGGCGAAGATAGAGCGATGGCAAGGCCTGACGGCAATACATGGGGGCCCCGATAAAGATAGGGAGTGACTTATGACCCTATGGTGATTCGTTCGGAGCACCATTTCCTTCCATAAACTCTTTCTCTCGTAGCAGCTCCGTTTCGTCTTCGCTCTCGAGATCGCCTGCGAGCCGGAGACTTCGCACAACATACATATATTTTCATCGTTTAATTCCGGGCAAATATAACTTATAATATATTCAGCGAATACAGAAAAAGGGAAAAAGAACGAAAAAAGGGATAAAGAAAGCCGCGATTGAATGACAGTCACTGTCATCCATCTCGTCTCTGGCTCCAAATCACTTTTTAACTCTCTCTCTCTCTCTCCCCCAAATCCAATCTCCTCTCGAGATAGGAACTCTATCTCCGCTGCATGCAAACTCCTCTTTCGAACCACGCATATTCCAGGAATCGAGAATTTATCTTTATCTAATTAACGCGAGCAATCGGGACCGCTGATAAGACGAGCCGTTATTTATATACACGAGAATCGTTAAATTTAATTATCTAAGGATTAATAGAATGTCGCGTCCGAACCTGGCTGGAAAATACGCGTAGATTTATCAAAATGTGATTAATCAGGCGCATTTCATTTTATTGCTTTCCATTTGAATATTCTCGAGAATGAGAACTCGGTGGAGAAAAGATGTTTCAAAAAATTTGTAAGTTTCACTTTGTTTTCATCGATAAAGTAGATCGACAGATTCCGCTCGGAAATCGGTAGGTAACGGTTGAGATCTTCTTTGCCAATGTCGTTCGATAAAACGAATACGAGCTAGAAATCTGCTTCGTCGATTGCAGCTGTAGTCGAGAGGATTTATCACCGGCCGGTACGCTAGCGACAGATTTCTTCTTGCCTCTTTGAGATCGGTATGTAGACAGCCTGCAACACACACCAAGAGATTTCAGAGAGAGAGAAAAAAATAGTTTTCGCGCTTACCGATTGTTGTCTCTTCTCAGTTGCCCAAGAAAAAATCTGTAAACAGGATTCTCGTTTTGATCGACCGTGGTTTTAGTTCAATTGCCCAAATGAAAGGTTTATTAGTGAATAATACAAGTTTCTTGATTACCGACCGCTGCTTTTGTCGAGTTATCAAAAAATTGAATTCACAGTTACAGAATCTCCGATTGATTCGTACACTGTTAAAAGGATTTTTTCTTTGCTTTCAATCAATTAATCGTAATTTTCATGATTTTTTAAACAATTTTAACGAATTTACACGTGATCGCTGGTTACATGAGCTTGACACATGGAAGATCTGTCTATATAGGAGAACAAAAAAAATTCCTCACGTAACGGGAACAGATGACGTTCATCTCGACTCTTGGAGAACAGTTTGTACAAGGCATTCTTTCTAATTCAAATATGCGAGTGAAAAATGTAGCAATCTACGACAAATGGAATGGAGGACGGCGGGAACGTGGCCGAGAATGTTGCTGGATTTCTACAGGGCGTTTCAACACGAATCGTCGACTCACCGAACTCGTTTTATTCATTCATCATCGATTCGGAATAAAATGAAATGAAAACTCGATGATTGTCTCAATTTTTTCAGATTTTTTCAGTCGTCGTGGAAGAACGGGAAACTCTTTCAAATCGAACAATTTTTCTATCGAATAAACTCTGTTTTTTGTTCTGTTTTTTGCTGTCAAGATTGGACCGAAATGTCAATTTTACTTAACCAAAGTCAGTCAGCTGAGAATTCGGTCAGAAATTCCAGAATTTATCTTGATTTTCAATGGTGAATCACGAGTTTATGGTACTGTTGATCCATGGTGGGAGAGCCTGTACATGAATTATCGAGATCGCGCACACAGACGAAATGAAGCATCGATATAGAGACTCGCGAGGTCAACTATTCGTACGGGTGACAGATGGAGGGTGTATATTTCGTAGAATAATCGTTGGTTTGAATGAATAAGGCGAGTGCTGGCGCGAGAAGCAGTCTATAAATTGGTGAGTATGACGCGATCGGTCGATGATGTAGCGGATGCTGTGTACGCATTGAGTTGTCAGAGATCTCGATCGCGATATATACACGCAAGCGAAATAATACGTAAGAACGATAATTGGTAGAAACGTATGAACTATTTTTAACTTTTGAACAAAACCCTCTTAATGGAGACGATCATTTTTAGCGAATTCTTCAAATGCCAGAAGTATGAGAAGGCATTTATATAAAGGAGGGAAGAGACGAGATTAAAAGTAGGAGAATTGAAACGAGAAAAGGACTACGAAATTCTGTCATCCGAGTTAATTCTTCGAGCGCTTAATTGTTCTAATTAAGAAGATCGCAGCTTCGGAATAACCCGTCGGCGAGTTTATATATATGTGTCGGCGTTTATTCGAGCGAGCTTCTCTCTTTTCCTTTCTCATCTTCTCTATCACGACTCTTTCTCTCTCTCTGAGCAAACTCTCGAGAGAGCGCTATTTTTAAGCCGCCCTCGCTCATTGTCGACGCAGACGCCGACGTAATACGATACCCCGCTGGGCGACATGTTGCTTCCGCGATAAAAAGAGTGTGAATATCTGTACCGGAGGGCTAGATTACGAATCGTGTGCCACCGTTCTCGTCTCTCCCTCTTCCTACTTCGTTTTCTGTGATGCTCTTTTCCACCAGCGATACGAGCACGTTTCTATGAAGTACGAATGATAAATTTTCATTTATCTACGATACGAGGCAGAAAATGACTGGACCTTCACCGGAAAAAATCGTACTCGAAAGACGGCAGCACCAATTCGAATTTTAGTCATGCAAATGCACTGTCGAATTGAAGAATGAAAAAAAAATGAAATTCGAGAACAAAATTGACGTTAAAGTTTGTTCTTTATGTGGCGTAGATGCTCGAGACATGTTCGGGCCGAATAGAAATGACGTATCCGGAGTTATTTATCTATATATAGCAATCTGTAGTAGATATATAAGTTTTGGGGGCCATTGAAGAATGTGCGCGTTTAGTTAAGATGAGCGTTAAACGAGTTTTTCTCGAGCCGTACGTGTAAACCGGCGGCGGCGGCGGCGGGCCTGAATGTCGTGTTGGCATCGAAGAAGAGAGCACACAGAGAGAATTGCGCGACTGGCTTCTTCCTCCTGCTCTTCTTGCTCTTTCTCGGAGCTCGCGAACAGCCCTGCTCCAGCATCATCTCTTCTTCCTTCTTCCTCGTTTGTTCGTGGATCTCCTCTCTCCCGTCTATAGCGAGGAGAACCAGACGTACACATGCGGTCAGAAGGAAGCCGCGATCGCACACGAAACGACTAAGTAAGCAAGTGAGCTGCTCTCTCCCGAGTAAACGCGACCGGGGAAGCCTCTTTCGCTGAGAAGAGCGGAGGAGGATGCCCCGACTCTCTATACAAGGACCTCGACGGTCAGTGGGAACGGAATGCAGGTACCAGAGTCCGAGTCTCATCTCCTACTTTCTCTCTCTCTCTCTCTCGCCCTCTCTTCCTCTTTCTCTCTCGGTCGCTTCTTTCTCGGCTTTTCGCGACCACAAGCTCCGAGTGAGCTTCTTCCACTGTATCTCTTCTCGGCTAGAGTGCTTTCCCGTGGACGAGCCTCTTATTTCCAAGCCTCGAGAGATGAATAAACGGGATTTTAATTCCTCTCGGCCTTTTTCCATTCTATTTTCATTCTCCAATCGCATTTACTCGTTCTTCTATAATTCCTGTTTGAATTAACGCTTTTAAAAAAAAGAACAAACTCGTTTTTTTTTTGTTTTCTACATTGTAGAAGCGCGTTACAATGTTGTTATCCTCTCGGTTGCGTTTACCATCGCTGCGTAAACGATAGTTGAGAAAACTTATCTTCTATCGAAGCATTGTTTCAAGGTAAACTTATCGATGGCGCCATTACGATATGATAATTTATCGTTAATCTCGATGAATAATGGAGAAATCGATCGTAGGTATGCACTGTGTCATTGTCAATCTAAGCAGTTTAAATCCCTGGGAATCGTTCAATAATGTAAAAGCCTGGCGCGAGACTCCCGAGAGCCTCGTCGCCTTCTCCATTCTCGTACCCTCGTTTATACCATTGTTTCTGAATTTTTCATCATCCTCTTCTTTTATGACAACTCCCTCTTTTTTTTCCAGCTCGTATTATTTTTTTTTCGACTCATAACTAGATGCTACGTGCGACAAAATCGCTGTACGATCCTCCTCCGAAAGAAATCACAAATTTCATCATCGATTTACGAAATCTCCGATCCATTAGTCGATTGATCCGGTCGGACATAAAATCTCATTTAATCAAAACAAAATATCCAATCGATATCCGTTACGATCCGAATCAATCATCGCGAATTAATCGATATTTAATAAATTCGAATAAAGATCCATTGCAAAGTCAATAAATCACGAACGAATTAATCATCGAATCAAATCATCGATCCCCAAACAACAAACAGATCGAAATACAGAAGCCCAATAATAAACAACAATCATTTTCATTTCATTTTCACGATGAAATATAATCTTTAAAACGAAATACTTCTTCTTTCCATAAATCACAATTATTGCCAAATATAGCGAAAAGATAGATGCTCGAGGAGCAGGTAAACGCACTTTTTGTGTATCTTAAGTACGTGTTGATATCGCGTACCTATAAAGACGTTGTGCATTCCAACGTGAGTATAAGAAGAGAATGAGGAGAGGAGGGAGCTCGTGTTGGTGCTATAGTCGCGGTATGTACCGGTGAATCTATACAATATTGTATATATGTATGGACAGACGCACACACGAGTCGACATGTATATAAATATATATAAATATATATATATATCTATATAAAGCGACGTGCAGCGTCCACAGTCAGCGTGGGACCAGAGCAACTCAAAAAGTCGCACGGCGCGCAGAGGTTCTCAGTCGTCTTTAGAGCTGCTGCTGGTGGTTCGTGCACGATATCGCTAAATTCGCGATCACCTAGTGCCGCTCATATGTATCGATGAATAAAAAAAAGAAAGAAAGAAGAACGAAATCTGGAGGTGAAAAATCTTTTCAGAGTCGCCTGGTGGATCCACCGCTTGTCATTGGCCGAGCATTTCGTGTAGGGTTTCTCGCGAGGGCTCTCGTAGTCACACATGCGAGAGATTTCTCGACGTCGCGCGAGAGAGCCGATCGCGTGAATGGGACTCATGAACAATTGTTGAAAAAAATTCTATGCACGAGAGAGAAACAAGAGCAGATGCAATTCCGTCGTGGAAATATACGCGCGTGGCCAAAAGAAGAAAAGGTATTCGCCACGAGAGAGAGAGAGAGAGAGGGCAGGAGCAAGGAAACGAAAAGAACCAGTCGGAAGAACCGGAAGTTGGAGCGAGAAACTTCAGCTTCTCGCTTCCATCCTTACATCCCCGATCATCGTACACACTCCTCTACGCACTCGTGTACACACACTTATTTATATACCTATAGCCTCTCTATATAAATTCTCTATGTGTCGCTCAGGGCTATTTCTGTTTAGCAATGCTCGTACCGGAGATACGACCAGAGCCGCCGAGCGACGTGTACGCGTTTCAGGATGATGGCGTGTTTCCTAAGAGAGGAAACACACGCCACAGGAATATACACTTCTGCTCAAAAGTCTGTTTTCTCCATCGAATTAATCAAACTCCTCCGTTATTTTTCAATCAATTAAAAAGCTTTTTTCCTCTTCTTCTTCTTCCATGTTTCATTCAAATTAGTCGAACGTTTCGTGAGCATCGGATGAATCCCATTTTTCATAATAAATTCTAAGATCGAATGATTCTTACTTTTCGATCGTTTTTGAACTTTTGAACGAAAGTGTAATGCTCTAGATCCGAAATAGTATAAGAGAGAAAGGAAGGATTCGGCGGGTCTCGTGCCCGCCGTCAACGGACATCTGCTCTCTTTCTCAAAAGCCCTTCTATTATATCGTTTACCTTGGGATCAGGCTAACAGAGACTCGCTTCTATCGACTATTTCTCGCTCTTGTCAAAAGAGAGACCTCGGACCTTCTCTCAGATTTTCACTATCTCTTTCTCTCCCCGACGTACTATATATATATAGACGTTTAATCGTTATGCATGTCGCGAGCAAAAGTTGCCAGCTCGCTGCTCGCTAGCAGCTGCTAATATACCGTACAGAGCTGCTCGCCTCCTTACCGAGATGTACACCTGCCTGCGCCTCTTGCCTCGAGTATTATGTACGAGAAGGAAGCCTTCTTGCTCGTACGAGAGATACTTGATTCGCCAGCGCAATCGTCACCATTCCCAGTTTCCAGCGTTCTTTTATTTTTTATTTTTTTCAAATTACATTTTACGAATTCGTTAGGAAAGAGAAACAAAGAATCGAGTGACGTTCGACCAGGGGTATTACCGCGATCGTGGATTACACGCACGAGAAAATTTCTCGAGCATCTTTTAAACCCTATTTCTGGACACGGGCGTCGACCCACAGACGTGGCCCAGACTACGTTGGGATCACCGAGTACTCGATACCACGTTTATAGCAAACGTCCGGTACCGAGGTTTCGGCATTTCCTGGCTGCGATCTTCGTCATCGTCGTCAAAAACTTTCTTCCTCATGATCATTGCGCGTTATTTTTGATATTCAAAAAAATTGGCCAAATTTTAAGACGCTTTTGGAAGCGACATGAGACTAATTTTGAATCGTTATTGAGAGAATAATATTGAAATTCTTGAACAGCAGCGTTGTACGATTAGCCGGTTGAAGCACTAACGAAAATGTTGATTTTAATGTTACGTAATTGAAGAAAAATTACTCAATGAACGTTCGTGCTGGTATATTGAATGAAAATGTGTTCTCATAGAAGATGTCGGGGAGCACGAAGCAGCAAACAGTGTATATACGTGATGTAATTGTAAAAATGATTACGTTGCAGGACGAGTAGGGTCGTGAGCGTGAACTCGTGCACGCGGCTCGAGCGGATACGCATGCACCGCTCGTTCATACAGAAACGTTCAAAAGTATTGAAAAACTCTCGATAAATTGAGAATATTTTATCACGATGAAACCTCTAACGAATGAGGGGATTCGGTCAAACGGAATACGAAAATAGAGCGAAAGTGGCGCGATAATAATTTTTTTGAGATTAAAATTTCTACGAGATTCGCAAATAAAAAAAGAAAAAAACTTTCGATCACGACTCATTCGCTTTTTCCCGAGAGCTCGAAACTATCGGCAAATTCTCAAGACTTCATGCCCCTTTAACGAGCCTAACTAATTAAAGTTTCTAATGGGTTTTTAGCAACGAGTGTACGTCGTGTAGGCAAAGGTATCTATGAAAGAATAAAGGAAACGAGCTTCCTTCCTAGTACGATGTCACGCGCTGCGGATTCAGCGCACACCATGCTCGGAGCACCGCGGCGAGAGACTCTCATATAATCCATCCTGCTGTGACGTCAGGTTCGTTCAATCCATTCATTAGTACGAATCGCTTCGGTGCTGGTTGGCGAGCGCGCGCTCGCGCTCGGCGATGCCACGCTCCGACCTCTGGACACGTATACGTTTACACTCTCCTACGTTCGTATATATTATTTCGTACCGACACAGACCAAACCACTTCTCAATGAATCCGGCTACGTTTTTCTGCCATCTTGCCGGATATTTCATGCATTTTAATGCGCGCGACCTCGTTCATATACGCCGCGGTTGATCAAAACCGTTTTATCGTTCCTCGATATTCATTTTTCTTTTTTTTTTCCAACACCGCCAAGTCTTGATTTTCTGTCGCTTTTTCGGTTGAAAAATTCGTTGAAATTAATGGGAAAAAGATCGAAAATCGTGTCGCAAGGGAAGCAGCCAAATTTCATTTGGATTCACGACGTTTTTGGGTCGTTTTTAATCTCCGAATTGACGCTGAACTAATTTTTTTTTAACGAAATCAACAAATTCGTGCAAATAGCTGTGAAAATTAATGCAAAAAGCAATTGAATCGATACGAAATGAAGACCTAAATGTTTGCTGTTCAACAGAACGAAAGTTTAGAATTTCCATGATTTTCTTGGCGATCACAGCGATGATATTTCCAAGTTTGCAGCGTTCAACTTCTCGATATGTTCTCTCTCGCGTGGAGAATGAATTGTCGTTTGGTTCGTTGGTGAAGCGGTGCTGTGGTCAAGAGTTTTGCATCCAGGAGAATATGACGTAAGAGCGTTGTCACGCGATAATAATTGTGACGCCTTCATTCAGCAACTGCACACGGTATCAGAACGCGATATGATCACGTTTCTAGCAGCAGCAGCATTGGAAACTGAGTTGAAAGGAAAAGAATTAAAAAAAAACGAAACCAACAGCAGCTTCGCCGGGGAGCAGCTCGATAGGAGAGAAAAAAAAAAGAAAATATGCAAATATCCGTTTTACTTTTATCGACTAATGTTTTATCATCGCTTCCGTTCCTTTGAAAATGAAATAAAAAAACAAATTATACATATATATATATGTATATATGGATTTTCAAAGACACAGGCACGCAACGCTTCGTTCTCAATTTATGCATTCGACGATCATGTTAAAGCTGCGAAATTTATTTATTCATATATGCGCGTGTATGGATCCCGATCCATACACGCTTTATGCGCGATCTCCTCGCGCGTTATTTGCGGATCGACCGAGCGTGTTATTGTTCTTTGTGTGCGCAATATTACGTATCTTCGCGTCGCGACAACTCGTCTACGCTTATAAAATTCAAAGACGACGACGCTTCAATTTTATCATCATCTCTCGAGTCTCCCTTTTTAATGCATGTTCCGCGGGAGGAGATTCGAAGTAAAACGAATGTAGAAAGTTTGTGGAGTCGAGCGAGTCGACGGGAGAAAAATAATCGTTCGAATAAATGAACATTTCTATGTCGCCCCGAAAACACGTGTTTTTAAAATTTATTTATTTAATTTTCTTCGTTTTCGAATATATTCGTTTCGAAGGTGGCAAAAAAAAAAACAAAAATGATGAATTTATCGAAGAATATTTCGTTATTCAAACGACGATTCGACTCTACGAGTTTGCAATATGAATAAAAAGTACGCTGGAAGATGACGTTACGAAGGTGTTTGCGCAACGGGTCAATTGTACATACGCGTCCGATACGCGCAGGTGGCGCTCTGACGTAAGCAAATTCTTGGTTCCCGACGTTTTTGAAAAGTGTAAAAAAGTCGACTGGTGACATCGAAACGAGCGATACGAAGAAGAATAAAAAAAAAGAAGAGTCGAACGCGATAAGGTGGACGCGCGGTGACGGCAATCTTGGCTGCTAAATCTACTCGCCTTTTTCTTTCTATTTTTCGGGACAAAGAATTTTTTTTTTTTTTTCTACCAATCGTATAAGATAATCGACATTTTTTCGGGTGGCGCCGAGATAACGATCGAGATGCCGACGACGATTGTATAAATCGTCGAAAAATCAACAAGTACGATGGAAATGTAAATAAAAATGAAGCAATTAACGAAACGAGCGATTGAAAGCGAATCAAATGAATTTTCAACGATTATTATTTGTGTGTGAGAGAGAGAGAGAGATGAAAAAATAATTATCGTGTTAAAAAATGATTTATCGAGTGCGAGAGAAACGAGGGAAAAAAGGAGCAAAAAATTAAAAAATAAGGCTCTCTCGATGCATCCATAAAGCAAAGTAGAAAGGCAGAAACTCGAATTGAGAGTCGCTGAATCACAAACGTGTTTCCCACGCCGTGGTTCGTTCATGCTGATATACATATAGACTTGTATCATTGCGGAGGAGAGAAGCAGACAAGTCCTGAGGCGGGGGGGTTTACATGCCTTCGAGGACTGGAACACGACGACGTGTACTCCGATAAATCATTCGAAGGTGATTCCTGATACTAAATATTTTCGTCATATCCGAGAGGCCTATAAAGTAATCGCGCCCGAATAATTCATAAACGAACGCGACAAAATGTCACTCGGTTCAAATTCGTACAACATTTTTTCGATATTTTTAAATATATCTATTCGCGAGTTTTGAATAAAATGAGAAATAATTGAACGTCGATCGATGAATATCGAAACGAATGGAATGAGCCTTGGAAGCTTTTTTTTTCTTCTTTCAATTGCACCTTTTTTTCTTTCGCTGTTTTTCAAACGTTTGGAATAAACGTCAAAATAATTCGAATCCAAAAACAGTTGGACTCGATATTGATAAATTTTGAATCACAGATAAGCAGCCGATGCTCGATGATTTCCAGTGTAATTTTTCAGCTATAAAATTCTTCGGGTGTAAAGAGAGGGGAAAAAGAGAGGGAATTGCGAGAGACACGGTCAAAGTTGAACGAACCCACGCGCCCGGCGAAGCGAGTTCGCTAATTTTTCTTTTTTTTTTTGAAAGGTCTCGTGTAACGCGTTTTTACTCCCACTGTGCTTGTCGCTATCTCCCCTGATGTATCGATGTATAAATATATAAAGGTATTCAAATATATCGTTCGTAGAGTACACGAGATCGGTATTAAACGCTTTTGATTCGTTTTTATTTTATTTTATTTTATTTTTATATAGAAAAGAGGAGAAAAAAAGTAAGAAGGAGAAAAATGTTAAAACCAGCGCTCCGCGATCACGATTCCCCGATAAGAAAGATTAGAAACGTGTTTCGCTGTCTGTGAAAAGTAATAATCTCTTGTATCCACTGATAATATAATGTACGAACCGAGGAGAGGGAGGGGGGGGGGAGTTCTTTTAACGAGATGACGTCAGGTGGCCGCATTCCACCATAATTATTTTGCATAATCGAGAGAAAGAGAGAGAGAGAGAGGGATCGAGTCGATGTACTTAACTTTTTGGAACAATCGCGAGCTCGAAACCGTAAAAATGACCGAAATTCTTCCTCGCGCGATGTCGCAAACAACAGAAATAAACGTACAAGTTTACGTATCTCTGTCTACATATATATTATTCAAGAGTCAATAGTTTTACGGGGAGTATCACTCGAGAAAAGCCGAGCTACGGGGTCTGGTAATACATCAGAGATCGCGAGAGAGCTCTATACAACATCGTTGTCGCCTCCGTCCGGCTTTTAAACTTTAAAGAGCCGCGCGAAGCAGAGGTTCGCCCGCGTGTGGCGCGACTCCTTCTCGATGTAGGTTCTCTCGTCGCAGTGGTTCTCAAATCGAATAACTTTGCAAATTATTATTTCTTTGTACCTGCCATCATTTTTATTTTATTTTACGCAGTCGACATTTTTCTTGTCAAACGTGCCTTTCGTCGTAGTCTGATTTCTTGTTAAGATTTTTTTGAATTATTATTTCGATCGAGAAATTTTTTATTTCTGTGATTTTTTCGCAGATTCGTTCTCGTCGATTTTCATCAGTGGGTTTCTGAAAAAAAAATCGATTTTTTGGACAATTTGAATGGTCGAAAAAAGTCGTCGAATCGCCATCTTTTCGTAGCGCTTTTGCATTTTTTTTTCTCTTTCTGTTTATTCAGTTTAACGAGCTGAGCGATTAAATTCCATCGTTGTACACGACGAGAGCGAGTTACGTGAGGCACACACGCTACGCGAAGAGTGCACTCGGTACACCGAAGGGGCAACCTCGTTCTAACGACGACGACGACGACGCGTTTCGCGAAGCCAATCTTATAAACGAGATTATTCATTATCGGAAATTTTAAGTATTTTCGAATACTTTTCCGTTCAAGATTTAAGCCGGTGCTTTAGCTAGAAGCTTCGTTGTTTTTGTCCATTTTCTTTTTTGCTGCTTTCGAGCTTTTTCCGAGTCTTTAAAAAGCTCACGGAAATGTTTGCTTTCGCGATTACGGTTTTGGGCTTTTCTTCGTTTCCGTTTTCTCCACAGGGCCATTGCAGGCGAGAAATTCGAAATAAAAAAATGAAATAAAACAATTTACTCGCAGCTGGAGGACAACATTTCGATTTTCTTCATTTCAATTATCAATAAACCTGCGTGAAAGCTTTTTACAAGACGGTAACGCGAAACGCATTTAAATTATATATATTCTTCGTTATAAATTGCAATAAATTTACCTCGCGGTAGAGGCCACGACGAGTGGTGCAACAGAGACTTTGTAAGTATCACAGAGATCAAGCTTTCACGTAGATGCGAATAATTAACGAAAATAGACGGCGGCGGCGGCCCCTTTCGCGCAGAGAACTCTCCGGCTAGCCACGTTGGAACGCGGCCAGTCGTAATACCTCCCACTTCTCTCTGTGCCACTTGCTATCCTCGTGTTAATTCAAATTAATAGAAAAATTCCTTTTTTTTTTCTAAGCGTCTGTACACGTAGGAGAATTTCGGACTAAATTTTAAGCTAAAAAATATTTCTAAAAATCGTATTTATTCACAATTACGATCGTTTTTGTTTCAAATCGTTCATCCAAGATTTCAGTTTCACGAAAAAAAAGAAAAAACTAAAAATTATCTTCAAATTCGCCATTTTCAGGGTTCTCACAAAGAATTTGGTGTTCTAGAAAAATTGTTTTCGAAAAAAAAAAATTTGAAAAAAAAAGTAAAGAAAAAAATATGTTTCCAATTACAGTAATGAAAAGTCTCTCGATGACGAAGAAGATTCGTAACTAAGAGAAGTGTGTTACGCGATCGGAGTAAATTCGTATCCCATATGGTTGGCTCGAAAAATATAAAACACTTGGAAGTGCCTCAAGGTCTTTTGAATGAGTTTGAGGCGCGAGTGGTAAAACGTGAACATGAGTTAGATCGAATGGAAAAAACATGACCGAATTCATAGAGAATGTTTCGTTTATATATATATATATATATATATATAGAGAGAGAGAGAGTTTCTTGATTCCCGTGTCTGGGTGTTCCGCGTCGCTGTGTTCTTTGTGAGCGAGTGTGTCTGTGCTACGTACTCGCTCACGCCTCCCGCATACCACACGATTTTTCGAAAGATAATTATTATCATCATATATATATATACCCGTAGGAGAATTGATAACTAGAAAAAGAACGGCGGCAACGGCGCGCGCGCGCTCGAACGAGCTGATAAGCGAGCACACGAGACGAGAGCGTGGTTCGATTTTTATTTTCTTCGAAAACTCTTTTCTGAATCGTGAACATTTTTCGTCACTTCTTTATTGCTCGATTCTTAAAAAAAAATTTTTTTTAGGGAATTGTGACCCCATGAAACATACAGAAAAAAAGTCAAACTTCAACGTACCTCGATTCCCAATATTCTGAGACTCGAACAAATTCGCGATGATCTTCGAGCTCGTAGCCAATAATTTGGAGAACGTGCGCGATCGAAAAAAACCGAGAGTTCGATTTCGGAGTAACTTTCACATTTGCAGAAACTGCTCAAAAATCCAACTGTACTTACAAGCACAAGCTTCCGAAATTGTTGAAAATATTTTGTTGAATAAAAGCACTAATTTTGGTGATAATAAAAACGCTTCGAAGTAACGAAATTTTAGTAACTTTCAGGTTCGTTATTTAATAAAAAAAAATGTTGCGTCGATCACACTCACTTAACTCGATGATGCATTTTCAAATATATGAATGTATAATAAGAGCCAAATGATCGGACACGTGTGTGTTTATCTCGGCGGAAATGGAGTGAGTGGAAACTTGGATTATATCACCGATTTAACGAATATATTTAACGTTCACTGTCGTTACGAGGAGAGAATAATAAAGGAGAGAGAGAAAGAGAGAAAAAATGGAGCAAAAAAAGGCCAAAGTTGTTGAATGATAAACGAATTTAATGGTTTTCTAACGAATCAATGATTCAAAGGAAAAAAGAAGAAGAAGAAGAGAAAAAGCACTCTTTTGATAGGTCTTCAGCGGCTGGATATCGAACGAACGATCCTCGAGTACATTAGACAAGCTCGAACGAGGTTGGCTGGTGAGCGAGGACTGAATAGACGAGGAGGATCGGCACGAAACTCGCGCGAATCCCTCCCGAGCGCGAACGGTCGAAAAACCCCTCCCCACCTCCCAAGTACCTTCTCGTCTCGCGACTTCGTGACAGGGAGCTCCTCCGCTGCTGCTGCTGCTGCTCCGGCTTTGCTGCCGTTCTCTGTTGTTCCTCTGCTTACTCAGCTTTCTGCTCACTGTTCGTTTCTCTTGCGTGTTCGAAAAGAAGAATAAGAATAAAAATGAGGGGAAGAAGAAGGGGAAGTCGCGGCCCGCCGCCGCAGCAGGGCCGAGAGGAGCACCGCGGCGAATCCGAGCAAAGGTTTTAAGCTTTTCCGCGATTTTCTCCGAGGAATTCATGTTTCTTTGGATCAACGACATTTTTTCTTATCATCAGGGATTAGGAGGAGAGAAAATCGAGCCTTTTCATTGACTCGAATGCCAGGAAAATCAGAAGATTCGAAAGAAACGAGAGCGCACTGCGGCGTCGAGATTTATTCTTTAGGAACAAAGACCTCAGACCGGAAGTGAGTCTTTTGTGAGGCTTTTGTCGAAGATAAAAATATGTAACGAATGAAGATTTCGGCTCGTGGACACGGCCAGTCACATCCTCGTCTCAGTCGGTCTGATTCGAGCGAGTAAAACGAGCTCTGGCCTCTGCGATCGTCCGCGGCGCATAGTCTCGAAATATCGTAGACGAATAAAATTGCGGTGACACGCAGACGAGTGCGGGGGGGGGGGGGGAGGGGGTGAGTTTTGATATAAATAGAAAATACCGATGAGCCTGTATAAAAGGCTCAAACTCGATGAGAGAATAACGTTGGAGATTAAAATTTTGGAAAATCTTCGATCTTCAGCTGCTGCTATACTAGCTCCTCGTTTAAAAAATTTTTTTTTTCTCTCTGCCGAGGAATTTCGGCAGAAAAAAAATATTTTCGTATCGAATCGTTCGTCAAACTCTTGCCAACGATTTTCTTTGCTACTTTGCTTTATTACGGCGTCGAGACTGATGTACACACGTCGCCTAACATACGCGCAAGTGTCTCAGATAAGCGAGTCCCACACTCTTCACACCTCTCTCTCTCTCCCGCTCGTTTATTTCGTTGTAAGATAACTCGGGCGAGAGTTCAAGTGTCGACAAGCTTGTCGAATGCGTCCCACGAATTCAGTCACTCGGTATTTCGGCCGAGTCTTTCCTTCTAGCACGAGGAAAAAAAACAATTTCAAACAAATATTTTCATATTTGCGGCAAATCGTCGCAGATTCGATTCGATCTCAAGCTGATCGAAATCGATTCGTCGATATAATCGTAACGAATGAGTTTATATTTCCATCAGAATTTTTCCATCAGAAGCTTCTCGATCGAGTCCCATATTTCATGGTTTTAATGAAACGAGGGGCTCGAAATTAATGAATTTTAGTCAGAGCGAAAAAAAAAGACGATGGCAAAATTCGACGATTAAAATGAGCCGAAGGAAGGGACGCCAAATGGGGATCGAAGCACCATTTTAATTGAACGATGAATAATGCAGGATGCATCGTTACGATTAGAGGGTTGGTGGGAGAAAGAGAGAGAGAGAGACAGGAAAAAAAAAAGAGTCAGAGAGTGAGAGAGGAACATGCGAGTTATACTTCCTCGAACGAAACTTCCTGCCGGTCAAGTGTTGACTAGTAACTACTAATGCGGAAGCAACGAACGAGTATCGTGTCAAGGGACAATACTTGAACGAGCTAGTAACTTCCTTCCTATCTCGACTCTATACTCTGGAACGATCGAGCAACCGAGCAAACCACCGAGGCAAACCCTAACTCCGTCGTACCAACATACTTCAATAAAATACTACACACGATATATATACGAGCTGCTTCCATTTTTCCTCTCGTCCACATACGTTCCTTCGTCTCTCTCTCTCTCTCTCTGTCTATGTGCATGTGAAAACACGCGTACACGCTTCTCGTCGACGCATGACCGGTAGTAGTTCATTCATAAAGTCCACCGAGATCGCCGCAGCTTTATTCCTATCCCTGTCCGCGCATCTCGACGAAAATATTTCCGTGCACCGAACGCTTTTCCCACAATTTCCAAACTCCGTTACCCTTCGATCTCATTTATTTCGAAATATTTTCATCCAAAACTTGTTTCATCGTCGAGAGCATCGCAGTACAGAAAAAAAAATGTCGAAAATCCAGATTCCAGCTAATGTAAAAATCGCATTTATCGCGAAAACGATTTTTCTAACGTTTCGAGAGTTCTTAAATCATCTTACATGAGTTTCCACTCGATTTTAGAACAAAACTAAAAAAATTTCCTCGACTTTTCACCGAAAGCTTCCGTTTACGATTAACCATCGCGATTTCGTCGCTTTCTTTCGTTCCCGATACTCGATACGATCGAGAAAATCGTTAAAAAAAAAAAACAAATTAATTTTCAAGGATCCTCCCGAGGAGACAATGAAGAAAAAAAAAATACGCAAGTCGGCAATTCTCAAATAATCTTGTTCTTTCCCTAGCGAAGAGGACGGTGACCCTTGAGCTAGCCCTGGGCGGAACTCGTTCGCTTCCGGTGCTGTTCCGCCACGGCTATTTTTGTACGCCTACGTTACATGCATTAACGTACATTCATGTATATAGATATATATATAAACGTGAGAGAAGAGTATGTATAGATACAAACTCCAATATTGCCCCCCTCTCCCCCCTCCCCCCCAACCTCAAACGGTGCCCCCTTTCCACTCCTTTCGCCTCATTTGTTCATGACTCGAGAGCTGCAAAGTACACTGTGTCCGGTGTAATACCGCTCTGTTCTTACGTTCGAAGTATACGATATTACGTCAATTTGTATCTCCGTCAGACTCGACGTTAATATTCCGGGAGATATCTGGACTGTAGAGCTACTGCATTGAATATTTCTTTTCGTACTTTTATCATTTTTAAATCATTCGAATTGACATCGATTAAGAGCGACCACAATTCTACGATTTTTTTTTCTTTTTTTTTCGTAATTCGTGAAGTTTGATGATTCGACTCTCATTTGCTTTGGTACGATTTGAAAAAAGTTGATTTTTTTGTACGATGGAGAAAAAAATTCGATTTTTATGGGTTTTTTTGAGTTATTTTTTCATTCGAAATATTCTTTTTGCAGTTTTTCGATCGTTTGCTTGGGCAAAAGTAAAAAAAAAATAGCGTTTGATTTTACGAATCCTGATTGACGGTATGGAGATTGAGGTTTCTTTGATTTTATTTGCAAAATCGGTGAAATAAACTTATTAGTTTAGGGGGTGAAATATTTTTGGAGGCTTTGGAATTCGATGAATCGGGTATATACTCACGGGACTGGAGGCTCAACACGTGGGCTCGAGATTTTTCTTCTTTTCGGCAGATTAGTCTCGTTTCCAATTGTCGATAAGTGCGTTCCAGGGTTGGGATTAGACTCCAGAAAGAAGAAAAAAAAACCCACGAGAATACACTTGTGCACTTTATTTGGTGGATGAAGAGGCGAGCGCGCAGCACTTTGTACGACTACTGGCGTTTGAATGCACGAAAGTCGAACCGATCCGAAGATAATGGACGATTCTGAAGAATGGAGAAAAAACGGAGTTGGCGCGATAATTATTTTGCCAGATGAAGAGGAACGAGGATCAAGCCAACTGTGAAAAATCGTTTTCCCACAACGAAGGAATTGCTTCTCGAAAAAATGATTTTATCGCTGAAGAAACGAACCGAAATCCAAATGAATTCAAATGTTTAAGAAAATAGAGTAAAATTGAATGAAATTAAATATTAAATTTTTATGTGCAATAAAAAAATTGAAAAAAAAAAAATAAAATTCCATCAAAAATTGAAGAATTAATTTTGTTCCGCTTCTACCAAAGTTTTAACGAATCCATTGAAATGGAACAGGAGTCAGATAATTAGGGAGAAGAAAAAAAGAAGATAAGAGGAGAGTGATGAAAAGCGATAAAAACGAGTGACGAAGCGATCGGTTCGAACTGCATCGAATGACTGGTGGAGTTCCGACGTCGTGCAGTCGTCATGGCCCGGTACGGTCGACTTTTCTATAGACTCTCTATCGTCTCCTATCCCCCTCTTTTTCTATTGCGTTCCGATTCGTCTATTTTCCCCGTTACTCCCTTACCTCGATTCTTTCTTTTCTCGTACAGTGTATTTTTATTCTTACGTTTTGTGTCTCCCTTTTGCTCATTTTTTTTTCTTTCTTCATTTTTTTGTTGTTTTTTTCATGTTTCATTTCGGATGCTTGATACATTTTTATTCCTATTGCGAATTGTTTTACGCCTCTCGTGACGAGCCCTGGAATTCACCAGCCTCCTTGTCTATTCATCTCTCTTCTTCTTCTTCTTTTATTTTTCTCTTTTCCTCTCTCTTCCAACTCACGACGAGCTTTGGCCTTTGTCCGTTGCATGGCCGGAAAGTCTCTCCCCTTCTCGCTCCCCTCTCTCTCTCTCTCTCTCTCTCTATTTCTTTCTCTCTCTCATTCCATCGTCTCGCCGTTGCGCTCTCGGCTCCATTCATGCCACGCTCGGCACTTCTCGCTTATGCAACTCGGGACCCTGGAGAACCCACCGATAATGCAGACCCGAGAATATACAGAGTGTGCGATGCAGCATTCGAGCTTGTCTGGAGCTCTGTTATGCGTGTTACCTTGAATTCTTTCTCCTCGTAGTCGATCTGCAGAAGCATACATTTCACTTCTTTTTTCGAGTCGAATATTCCTGTGAAATTTTTCAAGTTTTTATTAATTGCATCTATAGAGTCAATATTTTTGGGAAGTTTTGAGCATTTTGGAGGAATTTTTTTTTTTTTTTTGATGCAGGCTTCGAGAAATCACTTTTACGTGAAAGTTTCGAGGGAGAAGAAATTCGAGACTTCGAGGATGTTTCTAGCGACCGAAAGGTTGTTATTTCGTTGATAATTTTTCGAGAAAACGATCGAACGTTGTTACGACAGAGAAATTCAACGATCGGGACCGTTTTGTTCGTGGGGAAATAAATGAAATTTAAATATTTCGAGAGCCTGTAAATATTTTATGGAACAGTGGACATTTTCACTCGGACGGGTTCGTTGGATCGCGGAAAAGGCCTGAAGGAGGTAGAGGAGCGTCTTTGAGTCGAGAAGCCAAGCAGTGAGAAATCACACATGATTTTTATTTACAGAATTCGTCTCAAATTGTTTCCAGGCACAGAAATATTATTGAATTATTTATCAAGCTCGAATTGTTACTTTTTTATTCTTCTTCTTTTTCGAGTTTCAGTTGATCGCTGTGATAATTGTTTCGATGTTGATTAAATCGAATATCGTCTGGTAAAAAATTTGTTTATTCGGAAGAAAAAGACTTCGGATGATGTTTTCTAAGGGAATTCATCGAAGGACGATATTTTATAAAACTACTACTCTATGATTGGCTCTGAAAATTGATGAATTTACCATTTATTCATAGTTATTTTCAAGGCGATTTTTAACATTGATAAAAGTCTCGTGTTAATAGAAAAATTTTCATGAGAAAATTCGTCCATAACTTTGACGTTTGAATTCCAAAAGTATCGATGTCTTCTCATACAAATTTTCTAATTTTTGTGACAATGATTGAAATCTTTATTCGTGAATCTTATCAAAAAGTACGCTCCGATCTGAATATTAGATGTAATTAAGTTTGTTTTGTTGTTTCCCGTAAGTTAACTATGGTTTAATATAAACCGTCGTCGCTCATCACTGATCGGCGATTATCGCCGAATGTGTGCGTATATCTCGTGGTATCGAACTTTGCATCGTTGAAAGCTAACGAAAAAAAAAGAAAAAAAAATTATTGCTCAACGATTTTTGAGTTTTTGAAATTTTTCCAATTTTTATTACTCTCAAACGTATTTATGGGTCTCAAAGGAGTGTGCGAATGAAATTTAGAGTTTTTTTTTGAAAAAAAAAAAAAAAAAAAAAAAAAAAAAAAAAAAAAAACTTCCATTTCGATGCCTCTCAACGATGCAAGTTTCGAGGTCTTCATATCCCGAAAAGAGTTTCGGTGTTATCGAGATACTCGATGAAGTTATTTGTCCTTGTAATTTACAATAATTATCGCGATCGATCGCGTCAATGATTGCACATTTTTTCAAAATTCAATTACAAAATAAAAAGTTTTTTTTTGTTTCACTATAAAATGGGGAAATAAAAAAAAAAAAAAATGAAAATTCGCTGGAGTACAATGAAAAAAAAGGTCCAGAGAGATTAGCTCCGTTTCACGAAATAATTGTCTGTTCCTCGTTGTTCCTAGCCTCGTGAGCGAGGATCGTCGGATCGTGCGAGCTTCCTATTTTAAATCTCGATCGCTAACGTCGAATCGATCGTCGATCCGATTGATATAAAAATAATCTTAAAATTGGCAACTACGATGAGACATCCGTTGATTTATCGACGGATCCAATGTGCGCTACTCTGCGCTCGTTCCGTCTCTCCCTCTCTCGCTTTTTTTTTTTTTTTTTGTCTTTTCTATCCACACTTTTGACGTTTCATCCTCCAGTACCCATTATCCTAGACCCACGTCGAGCGACATCATCACCAGGAAACCCAACATCGCTCCCCAGCTCGCCAATTTGCCGTTACCACTGAAAATCAAAAATTACAAAGTTTCGATATTCCGGAATGGACGAACTGATTCTTTGGTTACTTTCGATCTTGAAGAAACAATTTTTCTTCGGTTTGATATCGAATTCATGAAATTGTGATTTTTTTTTTTTTTTTTTTTTTTTTCATTTCCCAAGTAAAAAATGCATTTCGATCGAGCTTCTCCGTGCAGCTCGTTCAAAAACGGAGGAATTAAAAACTTTTTCTCGTTCACTGAAACGTCGATTTTCATCGAATTAGTTAAAAAAATGGAACAACACCGTTGAATTCTTGAAAACTTGAAAAATAAAAATCACTTTCATCGAGCCCGTTCAAAGATTTGAATACTTTCGACCATTTATCTTCTCCAAAAAGTCAAAACGATCGATTTCTGTCAGGACTGTAATCGGATGAGAATATTTCGATTCGGTCGGAGCTCTCGGTGTTCGAAAAAAAGTGAAAATAAAACGAATAAAATATGCAAGAACGAAAAAAAAAAAACGATTTTTTTATTGTAAAACCCCAGTTACTTAACGTTTAAAAAAAAATGAAGGGAAGTGAAACGTAAGTAGAAGAACGTGTGTGGAAGAAAAGAAGCCGTGAATTGGTATCGTTACTAGTATTCATCCCGCGTGAAATACCCAGAAGGAGCCAATTATAATGACAATGCTTGTTAGCGCTAGAGGCAAACTCTGGGAACAAATAAATTCACGACTTCGTCTGCTCTGCGTCTGCGCGTTACATACTTGAGAAAGTAACGTAGTTGAAAAAAAAAAAAAAAAAAAAGAAACAAAACAAAACTTGTGTTTGAGAAATAAAAAGTTCTCGTGGGAGCTTCCATTGGAGGAAAAATTGTATGAGAAATGAGTGATTTTTTGCTTCGAGAATCTCGAGAAATTTTCACACTCGGATATTATAATTATGCTCCGAAACAAATTTATTCAAAATTGTAACGAGACGACGAATTCGGCGATTTATTACGAGAGAAAAAAAAAATGATGGATTTCCCAGTTAAAGGAACGTCTGTGAAGCTCGCTGAAATATTCCAATTCTCAATACGATAATACCGACCTTTGATGAGCTTCCGGAATAATGTCATCGATTACGACGTAGATCATTGCACCAGCGGCGAAGGCCAGAGCATAGGGAAGAGCCGGAGCAGCGAGACTCACACCGGCAGCTCCCAATACACCGGCGATTGGTTCGACCATTCCCGATAATTGGCCATACCAAAAGCTCTTGAGAGTGCTGAAACCTGCTGCCTGAAGAGGCAGCGAGACAGCCAGGCCCTCCGGGAAGTTTTGTATTCCGATCCCAATTGCCAAGTTTCTGTAAACCAATGAAAACAAAAAAAAAACAAAAAAAAAATAAGAAATTAATTCTGAATACTTGATAACATTTGAAAAATAAAAAATGGAGAAATATTATAGAGCAGAAATTATCGGAGCAGGTATTTATGAATTATTACGAAACGAGTTAAACTCGATCGCGATTAATCATAAAAGTAACAAAATTCCAAGAATTCCATGATCGTTCCGTTATCAATGGGGATAACTGTAGACTTTAAAAACTCGATAGACGGAGTCACGGGTTTTATGGAGTGATAAAATAATCGGTGGCGATGCTCCGACCGTTTGATGCACGGCCGATTCGTTGAATCGGTTGCGCGAGTAGTTCGTGCATTCCAATAAAGCCTGAGAGAGAGAGAGAGAGAAGCTTTGAGTACATGAGCGGATGTACAGTTAGTTGATAGTCGGAGGGAAAATCATCCGAAGCGTTTCGAGTCTGGAAATGAAGTTTGTAAGAGAGGTCACGACACAGGGGAAGATGCCAAATTGACACGGATCTGTGAGAGTGACGTTATTGGAGTCAGGAGGAGAAGAAGAAGGAGGGGGAGGAGGTGGAGAAAAAAAGGCGAGCGGCGTCGAGCAGTCTCACGAGTTCGAAAACTTGGTGAGAGATTTCTGTCTCGGTTGAAAGGAAAAAAAAAAAAAAAAATTAAACGAGGAGAAAGAGAGAGAGAAAAAAGCGAGTGGAAACGAGTCCTCGGGCTTTTGGTCAATGACGTGTTTATTATATACATCGATATAATTTGGAAAGGAAAAGAGCGAAGTGGTTAGGTGTCTGCGAAGATTTTTTGATTGAATAAACGAACGGGGCTAGTGCGTAGAAAAAAATAAAACAAGAAAAAAAGAAATGATATGATATATGTGTCAGCGAAAAGTGGAAGAAATCTGAACTGGTAAAAAGGAGAAGAGAAGGGTGGAGGAGAAGGAGAAGAAGAAGGAGGAGGATGAGGTTAAATGGGAGTATAGCATTATGCAAATAGACATATGTACGTATATCGAAGAGCGATAGGGGACCAAACGACGACAAGGATGTTCTTTTCTCTTGTGGGTTTCTCGGCTGATTTCCATGGCGTTATATTATACAGCGGTGGTCGGTGGCCCCAGGGAAAGAGAGAGAGAACTCTCGGCAAAGATCGAGGCTCCACTGGTGCGCGGACGGCGTTGTAGTGGAATGCGGGACGGGCAAATCGCGGTCGGACCGCTTGTGCCTCGTTCCCATGCATTCCTAACCCCCACCCCGGTTAACATCGCCACGTCTCTTTCGCCGTTTCGCCCCCGCGCCTCTCTCTCTCCTCCTCGCCACCTTTGAAACCTCTCTCTACCGGACCGACGTCTTCGCTCCCCTCCTCCTCCTCCTCCTCCTCCTCATTCTTTATTTTCTATCTCCTCATTGCCGTGCTTCTCTCGTCGTGCCACATCGCCACCGCCGTGTGTGTGTGTATATCCTCCGGAGAAGAGAACTCTCGCACTCTTCGCGTGGACCGCCTCGAGATACAGGCGCCCCCCTGCCGCTTCTTCATCCAAAGTCCTCCGTCCTCGCGCCCTGTTCTCCCCGCGCACTCCAACAGGGTTAAATATCTCGAAAGCAAACGGTCCCCCCGCGACCAATATCCTTCGCTGCCACCGCAGATCGTTTCCTTCTTCCTCTTCGCTCTTCTTCAAATTAGTATCAGCGGAATTAACAAATTTCTTTAGTCATCCGCATTCGCCAATTTTCCGGCGAACATTCCTTCGGTTTTCTTCAATTCTGAAGTGAATCTGCACAGTCCAGAAGGATTGTCTCGAGGATCTTCTGGCAGGAAGACTGTTTCGAATTCCCGTTGATGCCGAGGAATTATTTCGGCTCCGGTTAATTTCAGGGGGGAGTGATCGAGGGTCGATGATGAATCGACGAGACCGGGAAGGCTCCCGAGATAAAGAGACGGGATAGGAAGGGGTTTGGGAGTGTGCAAAAGGTGAAAAAGTCGAAGGGAATGAGCGTGGCAGAGAGAAAGCCGAAGGTGAAAGAGACAGGCCAGGCGGGAGCGGGGAAGCGCGAGAAAGGCAAAGCGGCGCGGGTAGCGCCGCGGCCGTCTTCGGGGTCACCGGTCGACCTTGCCGCATCAAGCCGAGGAATGAAGCAACGGGCTAGAGCTGCACCGAGGAGGACGGGGGCGCGCGTGGCTGCCTTCTTCTCTTTCCCCGGTGATTTATACGTGCGTGTAAATGGATGAATAGGTGTGCGAACGAAATGTACTTGGATGGAAGGAAGCTGGTGTCGGCCCTGCGGTAGGAAGGTGCGATTGGCGACGATCCCGAGCACTCGCCGTCCGTTTGTCCGGCTACCCGGGGGGGCAAGGACTCCTCCCGCAAATTCTTCAAGACCGCGAGGGAACGAGAAAGCGGTCGCGAGTCGTCGCGGGGATCCGAAAGAAACGGTCAAATGCTGGCGCGCGGCGCCCGCTCGAGATCGCATTGAAAGAGCGCAGTTCTCGCCGGAGCCAGAAGCACCGCTGCTGACGACGATGGCATCTCGCGCGAACGAACGAACCAGCCGCCACCGATCGGGAGAAAGAGAACCAAGAAACCCTCGGCCCGACTCGCTGCCGCAACAAGAGAGAAAAGATGAGGTCATCGACTTGCACTGGCCGGCAACGCTAGCGCATCTACAAATGGCGACGAGCTATATAGGAAGTCGCTTCCCTCTCTTTCTCTACTTCTTTCTATCCATATAGTTTGCTTTCTTGGGATTACGGGGATGTAGAATTCGCGAGGTACGATCCGTCTTAAGCCATTAACGGAGTACATTATTTGGTATTTGTTCGCAAGAGCGCGGATGCCTCGAAATTCTTGTGCTTTATTCCGCTCTCTCTCTCTCTCTCTCTCTCTCTCTCTCTCTCGCTCGCATTTGTTTATTCCTCATTGGTCAAAATTCCTGAGGATATACGAACGAACGGTTCAACGTAGGTGTTTACCTTTGTATTCGTATTAGACGCGCATGAAATAATGATTTTTCCTCGGACGCGACACACGCTATGTGGAATACATTTTCACAATGTGTGACGGCAGACGAGTTAAGAGAACTCGCGCGTGTACCGGCTGGCGGCGGCGAGAGCTCTCGCGCGCGATCAGGCAAGCTTGCTCGTGTCGCGTTAGGACATATAACGGAGCTCGGCCAATCTCTTCCGAGTAAGATACGTACGACGCATGCGTAATGTCAGCTACATTCCAACGCGGACAGCATCTGTGCCGAAGCTCATACTTTTTTTCTTTTTTTTTTTCATTTCAATCCTTCTCTTTTTATCTTTTACAAATTTGTCATTCGGCGACGATGATTCTCTCTCTCTCTCTGTCGAGAAACATCGTTGCTGCTGCTCCATTCGAAATTTACGAAAATCACGAAATTTCCTTACGAGCAATCGCACCGACATCGCGATCGATCGATTAATCGGTTTCAATTGCAATAAAAAACGATTCCAAGCTCTCCTTCTCCCCTCCCCCACCCCCCTGATTCGAACACGACGACGATTGCGTCGCGCGAGCCAACGAGTAATATGAGATGAGAAAATACATGTGTGCCTCCGTCCCCGCATGTACATATCGGTATGGAATGTCACTAGCGCTTGGAGAACGCGCGCCCGCGCGCGTCTCAAGGGTCGAGTTCTCAGAACTCGACGTTCTCTCGGGCCCGCGCTTCGCCTCAATGATTATAAAGTCCGCGGTCTCGTACTCTCGCACCGTCTCGTATACGCTCTCCGTGCGATACGCAGATCGCCCCACCGCAACCTCCTACGACCCGGAGACACACGCAGGCTAAAACTTCGATGCACGAGACTCCGTTTCAACGTGTATGACTTTTACGCCGACTTTTATGTTTACCTCGATTGTTGTGTTGCTACGGAAACTCTCGAGGTCGAACTCATCCCAGAAATACCAGAAAAAATGCCCCGAAACGGCTCCTCCGGAGAACGCTCAATCCCGACGATACGTTTCTCTCAGAATTCCAACTAGTTTGACCGGCGCGTATCAACCGATGAGAGGATTAGACTAAAATCGATCATTCTCAGCTGGTTTTACTCGAATTAAAAAGTTAGGTGACCTCGAGACCATCGAGTCACAGCTCAAATCGATGCTCGTTATCAGCGGAGAACTTCAGGAACGATCCCTTCTACTGGGTTCGAACTTATAAGAGCGTGGATCAGAATTCATTGGAGAATGTCGATTTTCATCGGGCTAGAAATGCTCCAGACGTCCAAGCTTAACTCGGTGATGGTAGCAGCTAAATTTGGAGCTGTCAAACAGTCATTTGGGGGTTCGAGTCAAGAGAGATGGAAGCTGAGGGTAAATATTTTTCCATAAAGAGTAAAGATTCCTGGTGAATAAGCAATTGGGATCAGGCTGAGTAAAATTTGCTTGGACGGATTATTGTTCGTTCGGTAGTAGAGCTCGAGGTCGCATTCCATGTTATTTGTTTCTCTCTTGTTCGTTCTCATCTGCCGATAACTCGGTTCTTTGCCCCTCCCCCCCTCTCCTTCCCGTTTACCGAGGTAACACGTTAAAGCACACATAACTCTGCTCTTTCTCTGTCTCGTTCGAGTTGGTTCGTTATTCTCGGCCTTGTCCGCGATCGGGACTCTCGGTGGTTGTTTGCTGCTGCTGGTGTGTGAGAGAGAGAGAGGGAGAGTACAGGAGTTGGAAGATGATAGTGCGGATGCTGTGTTATATCTACCGCTTCACCGAGGCAGAGATCTACCGAGTCGAGTCTTCGCCTTCTAGGTAATACTACTCCGCGCGGAGAGAACCTGGAGGCTGCTGGCATCTTCTCTCCATCTCTTCCCAGGATGGCAACATGTTGCGAGAAGAAGCATTCTGTCTCTTGCTCCCTACCAGCCTGCGACCAGCAACATCGTTTCTTCGCTCGCTATGCCTCCTACGGCTTTCGCATTCCTTCACGTCTCTCTCTCTTTTTCTCTCTCTCTCTTTTTCTCTCTCTCACGAAGTGTATCTAGGCGTCCGCATAGCGAAGACGATTCGCTAACACCGTGGCAAAGGATCTGCGGACTCCGCAATGTCTACAGGACGTCGCTGAGCTCGAGTCCCGAATGTCATCAACGCAGAATGGAATAATTGATCGAAAAGTTCAATGATTCGTATAACTCGTGAATGGAAGCTTCGATGGAAAAACAGTTGAAGGTTTTCGTGGTCGGAAGTACTTGTCCAGGACTGGAGTTTTCGTAGACCGTTAAACCTGGGCGATCCTGTACATCGCGGATGCCTTTAGATAATTCGAGCAGGAAAGACGAGCAATGGATGCTTTATATGCGCATTCTCCGGTTCTTCATCGTACTTGACAAAGTTTTGTAAGTGTGGATATGCGCGTGAATGTGGCTCGGTGTAACAGAGAGGCGGCCTTGCACGGTCAGATAATCGCTCGGTGCGGAGCTTCTGGTTCGCGGGCTCTGAGACCGAGGAACGAGGATCCAATAGGGGAAAGAGAAGTGGATGCCGGACCGGCTAAGTTTGTCACACACGTTTAACAAACACACGCACATGGAGAGAAAGAGAGAGAGAGAGTAAGAGGGAGAAGACGACGAATAAAAAAACGTAGCTGGAGAGCCAACACTTGGTTAAATGGGAAAAAATAAAGAAGGAGGTGAGGAAAGGGCTGAAAATGAGATGGTTTTATCGGAAGCTTTGTCCATAATGCCACAGCGTGTTTAACATGGGCACTACCTCATCTACGTCGCCCAACAAAACCGGTGTTCGGCTATATTCTCCTCTTTCTTTCTTTCTTTTCTCTCCTCCTCTCTTTTATAATACAAAGAGGATGAGAGCGGTCCTCGTTCTCTTGAAATTTTCCCTTTTTTATTTTTTATTTTTGAGCCAACCTTTACACCCGACGACCTGGGGCGCTTCGATACCGGCTGTTTTGTTCAATTGGATTCTCACGCTATACTCGTTTACGATCATCGTATAAGTACCCGCGCTCGCGTACATTATATATATCGAGAGTCGAGTGTTAGTGTTATACACGGAGGAACGAGCTCGCGCTCGCTCAGACCCCGTTTGCAGCTGGGCGGAAAAGTGATCTCTCGCGCACAGGCTACGCGGAGAAACACACACACACACACCGAGCAAATAATCATAATAAAAAGATGAAAAAATGAATGGTTAAAGATTTAAAGGAAGAAAAAAAAATGGCATTGCGCTAAGGCTGACTCACTACTGGATCTCCTTGAGCTTTTACTCGACGGGTGAACCCGCGCGGGCTCGATAGAGATGGACGACTCTCTGCATGCTGCTCTGCCTTCTCGTCCTTCGCTCTTTCTCTTTCTCTCTCTCTCTCTCTCTTGCCAGCACGCTCCAATTGCTGGAGAATGCAAAACCTATTCATTGATAATTCTTTTGGACTTTGCACCGAGGCTCGCGACCGGAACTCTCGAAAATGCGTACGAAATAATGAAGTTACGCGACAGGGAAATCCTGGCCGCTGTGCCAGGCTGTAAGAAACCCTCGTTCTCTCACGGTCGTTGCCCTCTTTTCGTAACAAAAAAATCATTGGCTGTTATCACTCGTTAGGATCCATCGCTTCCTTCGTTCATTGAAAAAAAATATACAAAAATGCAAACCCAAATTGACCTTTAACCCGCAACTCTCTTTCGATGAATTTCAGTTTCTTCGGTTTCTTGAAAATTGCATTTTCCTGATGCTCGAAAGATAAGAATGCATCGAAGTGCCTCTTCGTTTATCCCGACATAAATACTCGTATAAATATATACACACGTAAATGTGACGAAGCTAATACGCACAGCGAATGCGGTGGCATGCAATTCGAACGCGTGGTACTGGCTGGTACGACGATAAAAATTCTCGGGTACCGTTTTCAACGAAAAGTGTGTACGCGCCGATCGATAGTTCTCCATCGTGGATAAATGGATTAAAACATTAAGACGAATTTTTTTTTTCACGAACATGAACGATTCCGCTTCTAAATCTCAGGAAAAAATGTGAAAATATTAGTCGAACTTGATCTTTGGGATCCTGGACAGACAGGATCGAGGAGTGGGAAAAAACGTGAGCTGCACCAGGAAAATTATGATGCAAAGATGACGCACGAATGTCATCGTTGTTGCAACGTGACGCATCGGTGAATAGCGCGTTAAATGACGTTATTCCAATGGGCGTTGGTTCGGATTCTTTCGCACATTCGTCAAATAAACGCTAAATGTTGAAATACTCCAAAAGGGAAAGAAAAATTTGTTCTTCGCTCGAAATCCGACACAACAGCATCGAATTAGGGCTGAAAAACAAGGAGAATCCGGAATCGAGTGTATAAACGGAGAAGAAAACGTGATGCTCGATGACGAAATCAAAAGTTTTTGCACTCTCAAAGGTCAAAGGTTTCTGCTACAATGTAGAATCTCGAGATAAAGCGATGAGAAAAATGAATGAACGCTTATCGAGAAGTTTCGAGAGGAGAGAGTAATGCTCGAAAAAAAAAATAATCCGAACAACTGTTCGATCCGAAGACGATGATTCGGGGCCCGATATCGTCGCGTATTATCAGTAACCGATGTTGCCAAACCGTCAAACACCGAGAGTTCGTTTCGTGATGTTTTTTTGGAGCTGATATCTCTCGCCCTCTTTTATAACAAACACGAAAATCAGCAATGACGCAGCTCCCGCACCGCGACCTCGTACTGCTCCGACAAGGATTTTTAGGATATGTGTGGGTATACTTTCTACACAATTTCTTAATTATAGCGATGGGCTCGATACATAGATAAATAGAAAGAAAGGGGAGGAGAGAGAGAGCGAGAGAGAGGGAGAGGAAGAGAGATCGCGCGGTCCATTCATTCCAAAGATTCTTAATGGGCCACCGACATTGCCCGCGCCACAGATACGAGCGAGCGAAGGAGCGCGTTTTTCACTGTGGTAGTATCTACGTTGGAATGCCGCTACGCCGGACCCGAAGAGAGGAGGCGAACAGGCAAAAGAGCTCAGAGACCTCTCTCGCGCTCACCCAAACCCCGGATTGTATATACGTTCCATAGCCTTCCTCCAAGCTTTGGGCCTACATACGATCACGTACGAGAATCGGAGCGAGCATAATTATCAACGCAAAAACCAAGCGAATCGTCTATTTTTTTGTATTTTTTTTCTCTTCAAATAAATACTCCAAAAAGAGGAATAAAGTCGTTTGAAAATGGATCAGCGTCACTCTGTTCAAACGGAATTCGCATCGTTGCCTCTTCTTCGAACATTCCGAAGCAACGGAAATGGAGCTGGAAACAACGGATCGACGAATCATAACTCGTCATCGATTCCGCTAAGCGTTTTCGAACGAAAAACTAAGTAAGACGCGATAGAAACGAGATTCCGACCAAGTTGCCAACGATAGAAGCATCGTTTCCTCAACTTTTTTATTTCGAAATGAATCGAGAAAAAGATTAATGAGCAAAATTCAAGGTTATTTACGTCGAAAAAAAAATATCGATAAAAAGGAGGTTAGTGAGGCAAAAATTGAGTGAAGATACCTTTGGGATGTTGGTGAAATAAGATACGAGGGATTCTACGAATCGAGTGATCGGGGATATGGGTCGGAGATGGAGAAACGTGGCGCCAGTGTGAGCGGCGTCACAACGAGGTTTTCTAATACGCGTTCGGGGGGGTCTCCTCCAGTCATCGAAAAATATGTAGGTCCCCCCCCCCCCCCTATCGGCGTATTATAAACTCACGGCAATCTCTGTAACGGGGCGAGGGGGAGAGGGAGGGATCACGCGGTGCGTGGAATTATCACTTCTCAAACGAGTGTTAGTTTCTCGCGAACACATAAGCGCTGGCTAGCAAGCACTTACACTGTAACGAAATCACCTAACAATTCGACACGAGGGAGAAGAGATTATTATAAATAGTTTCAATGCCAACCACCAGTTGGAACATCCTCCCGTCAGCTTCGATACGGTATACGTATATCGTGAGCACATGCGATTAAAAAAAAAAAACAAATTCTAGAATTCTAAACGAATTTCTAAACAAGCTTCCAAATCGTACGAATTCCGGACACACTTTACGAAGAAGAGACACACGCACGTTTACCGATAGGTGCTCCCAATCCTTTGTCGAAAAAATAGTGTGTTTCCAGGTCACATTCCGGTACGATTATCTTCCCAACCGATTCACAAAGGAATCACCGACTTTGGCATTTTACTCCGAAAAGATCTTCTCCTTCTTAATCTTCGCGGAGCTGTCAAAATCTGGATTTTTTGTTTTTTGGTCCAATTCCAGTTTTTGTAGACTCTGGAAAATGGGTGACGGAGAAGAGGAATTTTGAAGAACTTAAGCTGGATGAATGAGGCTAAACGCCAAATTGGAAGGATCAAGAATCGTGTTTAGGGAATAGAGATAAATCTTATCGACGAAATGAATTGAAAAATGAAGCTTTTTTCGAAAGGAAAGAAATTTTGAAGAATATCGTAAGCGATGTAAAGAGTTTGGAAAGAGAGGTAGCGAGAAGCAAGTGGGTAGGGGGGATGGAATGCGAGGCGCCTAAGGTTCGTTGGATTCCAGGGCCACACGTGCCCGCTTCTCGAGCTCTCTTCCCTGCCCTCCCCGCTCCTCGTCCCGCAAAATCTTTGCCGAGCGTGTACAAAGCAGCAACGTCGGCTACCCTCGGGCCAGTCGCGCCAATAAACTTTGCCTTCGGTCGGTTACCGCATGCGACCACCGTGAAACTCATTCATACGAGCCCCGCCGCGTTCCCCTTCTCATTTTCCTCCGTGGCCGGCCCCGCACTCGATCAGGCTTCCCCGTGCGATAACACGATTCACGACGACTCTCAGAGGCACCGTCAAATCACCGGATTTTCGAGCTCTACTATACTGAAGCCATCTCGCGGCTTGCGACTCAAGTTTTCCGTCCTTTGGCGCGGTTGGTTCGCCAGAATTTTGCCGGTAATAAAGAAATACGTTTTCATCATTTTTCTTCAGATGTTTCTTGGATTTTTGGCTTCAAGGCAATCCTGTCGACTCGGCTGGTCACACTAAAGTCAAAACTTATGCATATTCCTATTTTTTATACTGAAAATAATAATTTTTCATTTTTAAAAAATGTTATGTCAATCGAAGATCGGTTATCAAGAGACTCGGTAGAGTCTCGGGACAAGTACATTGACAGCTCTGTCGCCTGCTGGCCCGAGGCTCGCCGAGACTATACTTTCTCTGAATAAAACGATTCGCAGTGGTGGGGGTAAATTTGGCATGTCATTTCGATTAATTACAAAGCTCAGGAGCCATTTGATGCTTTCAAAATTGAACTGGAGACTAATTGAGAAATTCTCTTTCGATTTAACAATTTGTGTATGATTACAAAACTGAAATAATAGTTATTTCAGTAATGGACGTAGTAGGCGACCGCGCCGATACACTCGGGTTTAATCTCTTTATCTCTAAAGTGTCAAAACGATGTCAGATCCCGGAAGCTCCATTTCAACTCGATATTCCATTAAAATTAGGTCGACAATCGTTTTTTTTTCTGAGACCATTGGATTGCTACGAGTTTGAAGTACTTGAATCTGGTTTTTGTAAAAAATCTTATGGATTTTCAATAAGATTTATAGATTCTCAGTAACCGGAAATCGGATTTTCATATGTCACACTGGGAATCCGTCACGGAGAATATCTCCGAGCCTGAAATTTCGTGAGAACAATAATTGATCTATTAAGAACGGCATTAATTTTTTTTTTATTCGAATCCTATGATCTAGCTACTGCGATAGGATTTTGGTCCCAAAAAATGCGGTGAAAAGGGACCTGAATTTTTCCAGTAAAAAAACTCCTTTTTTTGCAATTTTTCTTTTCTTTCTGCAAAGTTTTCGTCGTCAAAAGTTCGTTTCAAAGGACTTAAGAATTGATCATTATTTTCGTTATGAAAAAATCAAGAGATCGGTGCATGATTAAATCTTTATAACGGATTTTGGGAACGATTTATAGTAAAGAGAAGATCTGAAAAAGAAAAAGCAACTGTTTTGTGTTTTTTTTTTATCAACGGTACAAAAAATGCATTGTTTCAACAAATTAATAAAAAAGACTGTTGGTGGAGAAAGGAACAAAGTTATTTTCAGGTTTAGAAAAACATAGGAAAATACAGTAATGAAATAAAAGATAAAAAGAGGATTTTGCGTTGCAAATGATATTTTTGTAGGCAAAACCGTCTTGAATTTTGAATTTATTTCATTCTCATGTCTTATCTAATTTCGTTATCGGTCTTTCAAGACTTTTAAGTCGATTCTATGACGTTGGAGAACCGAGTAAAAAAAAAAAAATAAAAAAACAATTGTTTCCAACAATCTCGTAGATTAAATTTGCTAAATAACTTTCTCGAGGAGCGACGATTAGTCACTCGTAATAAGAACAATTCTCGTAAAAGACTCGAATTATACGAAGAAAATACTTTTGCTTATTCATAATGCTGGGCTTTTATATACTCGTACGATATATTATTCGAGGATGGAATGTTGCGAAAAGAAACTGATTTACCTTGCGTTTTCGAACGTTGCTGACGCGCTGCTTCCAACAGCAGCGAAACCCACACCAACGGCAAGACCTTCGGGTATGTTGTGCACCTGTTTGTGTCCGTGTTGGTTTTTATTCCACGAAATAGGAAGAGAAATCATGGATATCAATCGATAGGCAGTTTACAGTTTAATCGAAGATACGCCGATAGATAAAGATAGATTTATTGTTGCGTGCATGTTTTTCGTTGCGAAATAATCTCACTAATGAACTCGAACACGATTTCGAAGTTTGCGTCATTCGAATGCAACAGAATTTCTATCTCTTTTATTAACATCAATGGAAATGAGATGAATTTAGATTTTCTTATTCAACGCTGGATGAAAAATCGTTTTACATTCGATTCGACTGATTTTAATTTAATTTTTTTTTTTTTCAAAACTTCAATTACAGTGGAACTACTCGACAGTTACGAGCAAACTAATTTTTCAGGATCTCAGAGACCCATGATGTTGAGAATCGAGATCCAACAAAATTGTAGCAACACAGACTCGATATGAGAAACGGTAAAAAAATTTTTCGTGTCTGATGAAAATTTCAAGAGGCCATAAATCAAAAGCCAAAACTCACCGTGATCGCAACAACCAGAAGCAAAATACGCCTCCATTGATTATTTTTCTCCTCGTTCATTGGATCCTCGTACATCGTTCCAGCATCATCGATCTCGGTCGATCTCACCATACCAACGCCGCCTGGCCTTCTTCGAGCATTTTGTTCGTAAAAGCCTGTAAGAAAAAAAATCAAAGGCCAAGTGTCCCCACGAGGGTCACACGATTATTTAAACGCCGCTTTCCCTTTTCCCGTGTTCCAATACACGTATTTCAATCCAGTCGTAAATAATATTCACTTTTTTTTTTTTTTTTTTTTTTAATTTCGTTCCTCTACTGCTTATTAGATAATGCTAATTACTGTGTGCATTAATCGGTTGCAGAAATGGACCTTGTTGCTTTTTATCTTTTCTTTTTCTTTCATTCGTTATAAGAAAAGCATTCTTTACTGATCTTGGAAAAAGGACAAATTATTATACGTATCAATTATTCAATTATTTTTTTCGCTAATTAGTTTGCAAGGCATGCAGAATTTTTCAGGCAGTTTAGTAGATTCTCAGTTTCACGATTATCACCAAATTTGCTTGAGCTCTAGATACGAAAATAAAATTCATCTCGAAAGTTCAAATTTTTACATTTCTATCTCGATAAATATACGAAAATGATTAAATTTTTTTTAAATCTCTGAAATACTCGTCAAACAATCACTCATTCCGACTAAAATTCTGTAGCAAACGATCAATTCGGCAGTCGCTCTTTCGAATCGTAAAATAATGAATAAAAATGAAATAATCGTTCAAAATGAAACGCAAAATAAGCAAAGAATGTTTTTTTAACGAGGAGAAAAAAAAATTAATGGAGGAACGATTTTAGTCCATCTTCGATCGGCATTCCGAAGGAAACGGATCGGTCGAACGTACGAAGGTGTTTGACTTCCTGCAAATACTTGGTGCTCGTGGTTTATTCTATTTTAAGATTATCGCGCACCAGTGGATTTAGTTTAAATGTGTTTTTTTTCTTTTTTTTTTTTTGTTGTTTTCAATTATTCCGGTGTAACGGAGTCGGTATTTACGCGAACGTCGTCGTAACATTAATATTAAGTTGGTTTCGCCGATTACGCATTTCCAAGGTTTATTTATAACAAAGAGAGGGAAAAATGGAGATTTTTCCCAATGGATTTTTATCGGAACGTTTTAGGCCATTTGTCCAAGGCACCGATTCGTTTAAACGCAGTTTTGTTTTTATCGTCCGGCGCGGTTTTAACAATCGTCGAGTTTTCTTTTATTGGAGCCCAAGTACGTGCATTCGAGTCTAGCACAAACGTTCGAGTTATTTAGTCTCACAGACATTCGCACAGGCACACAGAACGTTAAAAGGACATTATAGGTTTGCGTGCTCGTGACATTGCTGCAATTATAATGGTCAATTTCGTTAGAGAGAAAATGAGAGAGAGAGAAAGAGAGGGATGAAAATCATCGGAGTTTATAAACTATTGGTTAATTGCTGCTGATTATAAGTGCCAACGTTACAGCAATGCCAAGCTGGAGTAAAGGAGCGAGGAACAAAAAACGCTGTTACATCACAATACTCCAGCTAGAAAGATGTCAATTATAATATTTCATTGTTTGTGTTTGTGTACTGTTTGAAAAGAAAAAAAAACGACGGGGAAAGACCTCGAATCGTTCAAGAATTTTTTTTTTTTTTTAGATAATATTAAAGAAACTTTCGAACCAAAGAGTTGTGATTTTTGTTGGCTTTTAAACCAGAAAATAATCCTCTGATCCTGTAATCCCGTACAAAGTACGCCAATCTTTTAACACTGGTCCAAAATCCTGTATTTTTGTCCCATGAACGTTTTTTTTCTCATAATTTTGATAGTTTTTGGTTGTCGCAATGCAAATGAAGCTTCGAATTCTCTATAAATGGTGAAATTGTATTTTTTTATTTTTCGACGACAAAAACTTTGGATTCAGGATCTGTTTGGCAAAGTTCAAATACCACAAAACCGTATTCATGAGACAGAAATAAAAATTGACCAGCTTTATCCTTTCTGCCATAATTTGCATGAAAAAGAATTTAAAAAAATAGAAAAATAAAGGAATGAAAACTAAAAGCCAAAGTACCGTCGATGGTAGTTGACTCGATATTAGTATACATCTTTCCACCGGCTATTTTAACACCACTAATTCCGTCTTTATTGTCTACATCCTCGTCACTTTTTAATTTTTCATGGATTCTTCGTCTGTTTTTCGTACCGACTGACTGCATAGCTAACAGCACATTCGGGGACTGAATTCCCAGGGAAGTTATCAACACGTCCGTTCCATACACAAACGCTGCTCCTACCAGAAATCCCAATGCCACTGGCAAAAATGCGTATTCTCCTTCTTCACCATAAATCTTGCTCTCCGATGCCATTTCTATCGCCGGTGCCAACAGCGACCAATAACTCGCAGCTATCATCACACCTGCCGCAAATCCGAGGCTCACATCCAATAATTTTCTCTGAAACAATGAATAAGTCGATTAGATTGTTTGTATTTGGAATTTCTTGAAAAATATTCATCGCTGTAAAGCAACGAATAGCTTTGTTATGGATGATTATTTTTTTTCATGACTTTACTGGTGGAACCATGTTTGAAGAACAAAAAAAAATATTGCCCGAACAGGCAATATTTTTTTTTGTTGCCAAGTCCAAGCCCAGTCTAAAGCCAAAATTGCCAAGGCCAACCACATCAACAATTTCAGGTTCTGCAAGATAAAAACGAATTTCGTTGCATTCCAATCGAGCAAATTTTGGGATCGTAAATATTTCCTGTTATTGATAGATATTTGTGTAAATTCATAAACAACAATCGGACCAAAGTTTAAGTTCACTTTGGTCCAACATAATCTCTTCGATTAATGTTATTGAAAGGTTATTTCCTTATTTAGTTTATGAAATTGAGTTAAAATACGTTTTGAGGATTTTTCAGACACACGTGTGTGTGCTGTAGAATATAAAATTTGAACAAATGTGGAATGAAAAAAAAAAACGTTTTTATTCGAATATTATAGTCTAGATGACAATTTATTATGATTGAAAAAAAAGATTCAAATAGTTTCGTGCATAAGAAATATTAAGAAAAAAAAATACGATATCAGAGGCAATTCAGAGACGTAAATAAAAATTTTGTTTTATTCTCAATCTATTCTATGACAGCTTGACAATCGGAACGATTGACACGCGTTTGTCGGAACGAGTGACACGCGTATACAATTTTCCCGCGCGCGGACTCGGAAAATTGAATTCGAATTTACGGAAGGAAAAGTAAAATTCGCTTCTGCCAAATAAAGTAACAATATCGTATGTTAAAACAAAAAGACGTTAAATAATAGTAAAACTTACTTGTTTGCCCCGTATGACAATGACAAGAGCGGCACCGGCTGCTGTCAAGGCCCATGTGAACAAAGTGCCGAGGAGAGTTTGCGCAATCGGTGAATAATCTTTGATCATTTTAGAGCTTTTTTTTTATTGATATAATAATTGAGAAACAAATGAAGAAATGTTCGGAGAATAGTAGAAGAGCGACATGCGTGTATGAAAAATTTAGCCAACTTGTACGAAGTCTTTGAACGAACTGCGAGAGTTTGCTTTGACGTTCGGTGTATTATGGATATATAAAGGACGAAAAAGTCACGCCGCGGTCTCTCGCTGGGTTCAGTTCCCCGCGCTTATCTCAAGCAACTTCCATTTCCACTTTACACTAGCACACACCCCACTGCACGCGCTTCCTATTTATTTTATTCAGGTCTATCACTTTTTATTTTTCCTACATATAGGTATATGATGGTTGAAACGAACGGCTTACGGTGATTGGTCATTGACGTAAACTCGTTCACACAGAGCGCCTACACAAAGAGGAGATATTGACGCTTGTACGAATGCCACGTAACGTAACACCTACCTGTGTACGCGTGGCTAACCTAAAAACGATGAATCTTTGCCGAAAACATACTTCACACAATTATTTGCTAGCATTTACCGGTTCTCTATCAAATTTACATTCATTTGATAACGGATTTATTGATAGGAAAGGGTAAACAGCGGCATTTATATATAGCACGCTTCCAACACTTCGTTGTTAGAAAAATAATCACATAACGCTTTAATTAAATGGCTCCACTTCCGGCTCAGGAGATCACAAAAATAGATTCTCAGTTCTATGAATTTTTGATGGAATACTCAATTATTTAATTGACAAGTCTTATAATGAAAAAGAAATGATAACGCGGCCTACGTGAAAAAGATTACGGACGAAAAGTTCTTGCCGTGGCCGTTCGTGGCGCCAGTATACTCAACAGCTGTGCGGCGCTGGCAGCGGTCTCCAGTCTCCAGTCTCCAGTGTATACGTGTTTATCGGTCAAGTGTCAAAAATGGCCTCGGCTTCGGTAAGTTTTTAACAAGATTGAAAAGCTTTTTTTTAGTTTTAATTAATTTTATTAATGGCGTAGCGCATTCACGAGAGTTTGCAGTTTAATTTGGCTATTCGAGTATATATTTTTTTTCCTGTGCATCCCAAGTTACCGTGTATCCGATACAGCTTCGAACTGACACAAGGCTTATTTGTTTTTGGTATAGTTAGAACTCGTAAATTCGTCACATGTTTTTTTATTCAACCACGTTTTGCTACTCTATTCGTCAGAATTCACAATAACTAATTATTCTTTCGAAATGTTTGCACGTGTGTCATGTATTTCTGTATAAGCCGGTGACGTGGTGACGATCGAATGAACACGAAGATAACCAAAAAAAAGAAACGAATCGAAATCGAGGCTTTTTATCGTGAAATGTTTATCGAAAATAATCGTTCGTCAAGAATACATTGTTTAATAACATTTAAGAATCGAGCTCTCCATGCCAGACGTCGTCTAAATTTTCTTTTCGAGATGATGGTTGTGTTATTTACAGGTTCCTCTACTGATGGATGACGATACCATTGCTTTTGGTGAAGAAGATGAAGTTAATAATCAATCTGGCAAACTCAAGTATAATCATACACATCCAATATTATTTATTTCTAATTATTTTTAGTTGATGTAATTCAGTTCTTTATTATTTGTTATAACTGATTTATTTGTTGTTATTTTCCACAATTATTTATTTATTGGTTACGTTTATTCTTATAACGCAATCACAATTTCCTTTCCCTTTTTTTTCTTATGAAGAATCAATTTTTTCACAGGCATCCTTACGTCACGCTGTTTCATTTGCTATTCAGGGTTTCCGCCATAGTTGTTTACATGGTCTGTGGCTGGTTTTCTGATAGTTTTATAGCAAGTTTTGTCACCATTGTTTTGTTGCTGTCCATGGATTTTTGGACGGTTAAAAACATAACTGGAAGATTAATGGTTGGCCTTAGATGGTGGAACTACGTCGACGATAACGGCAAAAGTCACTGGGTCTTTGAATCGAGAAAGGTTAGATTAATTTTGTTCAAGAAATGAGTAAACAAGTTGTTAGAAAGAAAATAGAAGAGTCATTAAGCTCGAGACATTGAGAAAAGCATTTTTCGTTCGTTTAAGTTGGAGCTGCTATGTGCCCTTTGTTTCAGGGCTCTCAACAGAATCGTATAAACCCTTCGGAATCACGAATCTTTTGGCTGGCTCTCATTCTCTGCCCTCTCCTGTGGTCTGTTTTCTTTTTCATTGCGCTCGTAACCATCAAATTCAAATGGCTGCTACTTGTGTGCATCGCTATCCTTCTGAGTGGCGCAAATCTTTACGGATATGTCAAATGCAAAATGGGCAATGAGCAGAACATTTCAACCGCTACAAAGGATTTCCTGCGCAAACAAGTGATGCAAAACGTGAGTAAAACTTTCACATCGATCGATGAATAAAAAGGCATAAATAAATTAACTGATTGAACGGATTTGTAGAATTTCAATTTGATATTGATTTATTCTCAGAGGCAAATAAAATGCGATTTTCAAGATTTTATTTCAATTTAAATACAAAAACAGAAATAAATTGATAACTCCAATTTTCAAATTATTGTAGTTGAGATAAACTCTCGATTTTTTAATTCAGTTTCAAATTATAAATTGAAAATTCATTTATTTTTCTCACGTTCACAAAGTTGGGAAGATTTTTATTCCATACGATTCGATTTTGCGTTTGCAGGTCATGGCGACGATGATGACGAAGAGTCCACCCACTACAACGCCGAGTCAACAAGCAAATATTATTTAAATTTCGATCAATTTTTTTTTTTAATGTGATATAATCCTTCCAAAGTCATTACGTCATTCCTCGATGCTGATATACGTGTGTATAAATATCTTTAACCAATCAAATGTAAATCGAACACCGATCTCCTGTCGATTAAAGCACAAAAACTCGAAAATCTGTTATCTACATATTTTTTCTCGTATCCTGAAGTAAAAATAAATCTTTATAAATACTTTCAGCTCATTAAATTTGAATCAAACATCAGTCCGTCGGTTTGGTAGCACAACGATCCAAAAAGTATTTCGACTCCACGTTTATTCTTACTGTTTTCGTTGTCACTGGAAAAATACGTCTGTATAGATATTTCTGGCTCATCGAACGTGAGTTCGATGCCGGTGCATCGATTCGAAGATACGAAAACTGTAAAAGTGTCTCCATTACATTTTTCATCTTCGGTTGAGACGAGAAAATTGAATAATTTAGTGAAAATAGAATTGGGGAAATGGAATAAAAACAAGAAATCTCAATAATACACTGTCAGTCGCTACTATATTTGATGCCACTGGGCAATACATAATGTACATGGTATTTCTCCTTGTTCACATATTCGTCCTATTACACAATAATTAATTTATGTATATTTTTTGTTTTCTTTTGTTTTTCCCGTTTTTTTTTTTCAATTATTTTTATTATAATCAGTAACATCGTATTTACTATTATTTTCGCCTCAGCCTGTTGTATTCTTTCTGGCAAGAAAGTATCACAAAATAATTTACCATTATCTCAACGTTATTTAGTATTTGACTCCGCCCCTTTTTCCCTTCTTTCCTCCTCGGCGTCTCGCACTCTGTGTGTGTCGTTTGCTTGTTTTATTTTTTTATTTTTTATTATTCGTGTATAAATGTGTACAATTTAAACTCTATCCCTTCGATCGAGTCAAGATCAATACCAACTTTACAGTTTTCCAATCCTGTTTCGCGGATTTATCTCGGTTATTGACATTTTTTTTTTCACGCGAGATTATTATTATTATTTTTTTTTTAAATGATTTCGTTACGATTCCAAGCCCAGTCAAATTATTTTTATTTATCTTTTTTTTCATTATTTTAGAAGATTTAAGTTTTAGACAAAATTCCCACATTAATTTATAAACTTGTCACTTGTGTTCAACGTAAATTTAGATTCAAAGAATTTTCTCTTTAAATACTTTACACAATGTATTTCATATCATTTCATCAAAATTCACCTTCCACGAATCCATCATTATTCCATGAAAGATGTTTTTTTTTTTTTTTCCCCCAAGTGCAACAACTAAAATTTCTCAAAATTTTTTTTCGATTATCGATTGTTCATTTATGTTTATCTGATTTATTTGACGAATAGCCAAAAAAAACTGGTTGCCTCGACAAGTCGATTTTTGTTTTATTCATTGAAATTAATTTCTCTCCCATTCGAAAAATTTCGTCATAAATTTTTGACGAATTTTTAATATCCAGTTATACGCATCGACAAATACGAAATGATATGAAATACACGACTGAAAAATTGAGTACAGATTATTTCGATCCAAAGTTACAAGATTTTTTTGAGAATGTGAAAAAAGTATAGAAAAAAAATAAAAATAGTGTGATTCGAGAGAGTGACGAGTGTCCCTGAATGCAGTATAGTGGGTAAGTATTGTTTTTTTTTCGTTTGTATCTCGAAATATAATAAGTTGTTGGTTATCAGACAGGTCCGTTGAGAAATGGAGCAGCCAGAAATATGCGAAAAATCGTTCAACGTATTGTGAGTCATTAAATAGTGTGTCTTATTCGTTTTTCTTTTGTTGTTCTCATATCAAGGGTATTTGGGTAAAAGTATAGCTCCTTAACAGTAGAGATGATGAATGCGCGACAATTGCGCGTACGTGTGTTATATACTACATTTATATATATATATATATAATACGAAGAAATAATAGAGTCTCGGAATGTGAAAAACGTATGATAATTATAAGTAATCCGCACGAGTTTAAGTAGGCTTTGGCCCAGTTGTTTATTTTTTTTTTTTTTTTTCCCCTCAAACATTTCAATGAGAAGATTGATCATCGTGTTTGATAATAAGACCAAAATGACACGTGATCCATTGAAAAACAAAAAGAGTGGGTTCGTGAGACCGATGACTTAGTTAACGTCATACAAATGTTTCTTTTTCGTTACAATACAAATTGTAAAATCCTACGTAATAAATCTAAGAGACATTTTTAGTCTGTTTTCAATCATTGCCAAGTGTGTACATCGAAAAGAATGAAATGTTTTTTTTTCTTTTCTCTCTTTTATAAGTGAATAATAACATTATCACATACAACGCGACTGTTGACCGGTTCATTAAATCTAAACAATATCCTTAAGAAACATACACTCGAGTCAGTTCGTAAAAAAATTGTAAAAAAAAAAAGAAAAAAATGAACGAATGAAAGAAAAAAACGTTAAAACGGTAAAGAGGAAAGAACGAATGAAAGAATCGCATTAAAATATAGTCAAATGTACAAATAGATTCGGTTTACGCTTAAGAATTTTATAATCGCGGCCACTTTTTATCATCTTGTGAGTGTTCTTTTTTTGTTTGTTTTTATATTGCAACGCTTATTATCCTGGATAATGTGGGCGAATTTATGATCGAAACGTTCAAATTTTTCGTACATTCGCCCCCTTTTCTCCTCTTTAGAATCATACTTAAAATTATGTTTTTATTCATTCATTATATATATATATATATATATATATATATTTATATATATGTATGTATATTATTTGTATTTTTTAAGTTCCTTATGTATAATGTATTATTTATATAATAATGCTATCAATGACAGACGGTGCATTTATGTACACATAGTCGTGAATATTCCCGGCCCTCTAACTTAGTTTTGCCTCATCTTTTGTATAATCGGAGACACACAGTGTCTAAAAATGGGTTTTTTTTTCATATGATTATAAATGAAATATTAACATGGACATCGTACGAAGGCATTATATTTGTTTACATATTGTCAGATATACGCGCGAGTTAAGTTTCGTTAAGTGCAAAATGGATGATTTACAAGTAGATTGTGAAAAATAGAGTTAAAATCAGTAGAAGATCGATCGCCAGTAAATAGTGTATAATAAACGCATATGGACGGCAATATAGATATTCATTTAGGTGAAAATAAACGTAACGAGAAAATGTGAAAAGTTTTAGAAATATTTCATAGGAAAAATCAGGATTTTAGCGTTACGTGAGACTTTTTTTTTCTATTTATTTTCGAAAAGTCTCTACTATTTTCTGTACTTTAATGAGCTGCTTCGTAGCACAGTTTTAAGGATCCGTACACGAGTGACGATTTGTACGATGCTGACGTACGAAAAGAGAGACGCTGTAAATAAACGCTCGCTTATTGTCATTTCCACAGTCGCTATAAGAGTTATTTATTTATTTATTTTTTTTTTATCAATTTAGTCGACCTTTAGTTTATCAATGATTCGTTCGTCGTATTGCGATGTTCGAAACAACGAGGAGAGATGTTTACAAAAATAAATAGGATTCAACGCGTTTTTTTTTATATTGGAAGGTTTGCTAATCCATTTATATTTCGTACTATAAATTATATGTGCCAAAATAATAACTAAAACTAACTCCTAAATAAACCCTGCTTATTTGAAACTTTATAGGATGACAAGTTGTAATTTTTTTTTTTGTTCTCTTCAATTTTTTCTTTCAATGTTACCCTTCCACCGCAATCTAGTGTGACTACTTTTTTTCATTTACCCTGCCGTTTCACAATGATTAATACTCTGTGATTTTCAGTAGTGTACAAATTAATTAGAAGCTGCTCCAAAGTAATTTTTCAATATTCAAAAATCTCTTTTGATTTTCTCAGAGATATTTCGACCGTTGGCGTTTACCAAATTCAAGCTGCCCCTTTAATCACTCACTTTTTAAAATCTTTAATAATTGTTACATATATCCAAGAATCTCGATCGATTATCCCGAAAATACGCTGCTCGTTGTCTTACAAAATATAAGCTGCTCCTTCAGTTTCAAGTTCTTTATGTTCCAGAACCCGATTTTGTATAAATTTATATCTGAACTAATGAGATAAGAACTTTGTGTTCTTCATGACACTTTCGAGACGTCAAATTAGCAATAAATTCATGTGCTAACTGATCGATCGAACATGATTAAAATTTCTACTAATTAGATAAAAAAAAAAAAAGAACAATCGTAATAATACTGATTACAAATATACACTAATTTTCGAACGCAACACAATCACGACGACGACATCATTGAAAAAGTCGAGCAAAAATGTTTGTACTACCAATTGCGATCGGCGTTGTATTTTGTTTAAAACTTCGAACCACTAATTTTCATATGTTTATTTTCGTAGGTCACTCGTGTCGGTCCAAGGGCTGAGAGGGTCGTAGGGGAGGGGGGAGAGCAAGGGAGGAAAAAGGGGTTATTCGACGTTCATTAATGACGACTATAAAATAAAGTGTAAAAGTTTGTACGTACGGGTTTATCGCGCGGATAGAATGGGATTTGTTGGATCGAAAACTTTGTACATATGCGCATTATAAATGAGAATATTCAAGCTCGAGGGCGCGGGATATATCATTGCGTGAATTTCAACGTACAGTGCTTTTCTATTTCGTACATAATAATAATAATAATAATAATGATAATAATAATTTTCATTCTCTTTCTCGCTCGGTCAAACGCTCGAAATGTACACCACGGTTTTTCGAGTCTTTACAACAATTAGTTGCGAGCGCGCATTTACGCGCGCGCGCACTCACATCACACACGCACACGCATCTATGTATACAAGTTTCAGACCTTCGTCGTTCAAAACTTCAATTTTCGCGCGTTTTCATCCAAGTTAATCGTTTTTCGTCGTTAGTTTTTTTTTTTTGTTTTTTCTCTTTTTTTTCTTCTTTACCTAAGGGCTTCCTTACGACTAAGTTTACAACGTTACTGTTTTTGTTTTCTCGCTTAAAAGTTAATTAAATTCACGGTAGGATATTGTTAAAAGATCCACCCCCAGTCGTGCGTAATTGGTACACAGCATTGATAATAATTGTCGATTTTGGCAGTATGGCAATTTGCTTGTCAGTGAGCTGATTTGTTTGTTTTTCATTTTCATATTCGTTATTATTATTTATTTTTCTTTCCCTTTTCTTTTATTATTCTCTACTACTCTTTCTCCTTATTCATTTTCTCTCAGACTCTGGCTTTCGCTCGAAATTTCGATACAAATTTATTCAATCGTTTTTTTTTTTTGAGAATGCCTCGTGTATACGTTTTCCCTGGGAATTGGAGGTATTTTTGAATCTTTTGCAATCATACGAATAGGGGAAAAAAAAAAAAAACATATTTATGAGGGATTTTAATGATCGTAAATGCAAGTTCTCATTCCGCGGCTCTTCCTCACTATCGCGATCAAGCAATATTAACAATAAGGCGGAATTTCGCTCTTTAACTTCACGTGAAACTTGTACACATGTAGAAAATTGATGTTTCTTATAAAAAATTCATACTCATAGGTCGGTTAATTAACTTTACACGAAGAGGATTAATCGCTCGATGATACGTTTAAATTAATGAAATTCATTCTACGGGCTCTTTTTCTTTGAAATTAATTTATCATACACTTTTTGGCAGTATTTTTGGAAATCAATAGACTTCTTTTTAATTAAGCATAATTGTTCGTCTCTCGTTTTTTTTTTTTGGATTTTTGCTACGTAGGAAAGTACTAAAATTTATATGAAATGAACGATCGGTTGGGAATGAATTTTTTAAGCATTATTGACCCCGTAACACCACACTGTATTAGCCGTATGCTTTGTCAATGATTTATTTTTATGTAATTCGGCAATTTTATCGATTTATCGAGAACCGATACATCGGACGAAGAGGAAGAGAAACGTGTAACTATAAATACGAGGAATGCCACACGCGGCAGTACCGTGTTCAAAATTATGTGAACTGTATTTGCTGTGTTTCGATCTAAGATAATCAAAAACTGTTATAATTTTCTAACGTCTTAATACCTTTTAGGCTTGAAAAAGAATCTCCAAAAAAAAATGGCTTGGAGGTATGGAACGTTATCGAATGAGCTGGAATTGAAGCTGGAATGAGCTGGAAAAAAAATAATCTAGAAATGCATTTTCTGAGATTTTGCATTATTATTTCGAACTTTTATAAAGTTTTCACTGCATTCAGTCTTTTCCTGGCAATATCTAGAAACTGTTGAATCGATTGAAAGAAAAAAAAAAAATAAACAATCATATTTTATTATGATTTTACTAACAGGCTGACGAGTGTGGTGCTTGAGGATGAAACTCGTTCTGAAATTTCTGGCAGAGCTTCAATCGAGCATTATTTCAGTCACGTTATAATGAGACTTATAACAATAATCAATTTTATAATTAATCAGCCCTTAAGTATCTGAGGAATATGCCCGAGAGTTTGGGAGAGACAAAGGCAGAGACAGAGAGAGAGAGAGAGAGCCTACAGGCAACGTCGAGGATTTGTTTTTTTTTTTTTCGTTGAAATAGAGAGAATAAAAAAGCTGAGGTCGTGGTAACAATTTATAAATACGTAATATCAACGTCAGTCTATCTTAGAGTTAGGCTAGCGAGATTTAAAAAAAAGTTCATTAAAAAAACAACAATGGTGGAAAAAACGTTTCAACGTTTGGTTTACGTGTATGCATGTTTGTGTGTACGTGTGTTTTAAAAAGTATTTCAAAAAGTTCTTTTTTTTTATTTGTTTCTTTTTTTAATCTCAGAGGAGGCTCAAGATCGAACGTTTCGTCGCACTCACAGATATGTGTTTCGATTCAATGAGTCATGAGTGCGTCCGAGACATTGTTCTTTTTTTTTTTCATTCATTTTTTATCCCTCTCTTTTGTTTTTCAGCGAATTCGATCTGGAACGATGCAACATCAATGCAAATATCAAGAGATTATCCTGGATGGATTTTTTCCCTTGATTCATTTGTAATGGACAATTCATGAGATCCTGGTTCAAAGATTCTTTGCACATACGTTCTCGGAAATGAATTTGTTTTATTTGATCAGCATATTGCCACTTTTTCGATGAAAACAAACGTCAAATATTTTTCAAAAGTCTGAGAACACGTGTGCAAAAAATCCTCGATATTTCGTCGCATCATTCGCGTCTAACAATGATTAATTTAAGGCTTCGTTTCAAAAGAAACTCGACGCGACGATGTTGGGAATGGGATGACACTGAAATTTTAGATCCGTTGAAATGCAGCGAAAATTCTTTCTCTCCAAACGTATTTTCAGTTTGAAAAAATGTGCCTGAATTCGATTCGGCAGATTTTCTCAAAACAGAAAAAAAAATTGTTTTGGGGTTCTCTCAGAAACCCAAAGTTCGTAAAACTTTCGTACTTCAAGTTCACACAGAAATGATGATCGATGATTGAAGAAGAAAAAAAAAGGAAGAAATTTCGTTGAATTGCAATGAAACAAATTTTTTTGACATCGTGGAATGAAATTAGTGAGGATGAGGATAAGAAGGAGGATACGTTGCCTAATACATATGGCAGTCTTACTCCGTCATTGAAGATCGAACGAATCGATCATGGATTTTTTTTGTTACTTATAATTATCATTATAATTATTTTTTTTGTTATATAACAACACCGTATACGCTAAGTCAAAATCTACACCGTTCGATTCATTGATTAATCATCGCGGTTAAAAGCTAATTAATTAACGATAGACGCTCGTATCTTTTACGGTGAAATGACGAATCTATTTCGTTCCTAGATTCTTTATCTTGTTTTCTTCCATCTGTTCGTTTTTTGTTTGTTTCTTTTATGAATGGTTTACATATACGTTTATTATTATATATGTATCGCGGGCAAGAGTGTGAATTTAGTATTGTCGTTGCGAGCTCGTGACACACAGACACAACGAAAACGCGCGGCCTTCTTGAGATAAAATCGTTCCCCTCAAATACTCACTTCGATAGTCTCACGAGATTCGGACCGATAAATCGTACATGATATTTTTTATATCTCGTTTAAATCTCGTTAAACTCGTCGGACTTTGGCTCGTTCACCACTGTCTCTCATCCTTGTGCCGTGTTGACGATCTCCTCGGTCCCTCGTTGAAGGTTGTTGTTGTTGTTCTCTCGGCTCGCGAGTTTCCGCTTGTCAGTTGGCGTAATGATCGAATGAGCCTAAATATTCCAAACTCGCTCGGTAACAAAATTGATATTGATCCTGAAAAAGCAGAATAATAATATTATCATTAAAGCGTGTTTCAAACAATAATTTAAACTAAAAACTAAATAAAAATTTATTTATTTCTGAAGAGAAATGAACACAATTTGTAAATGTCAAAGTATGGGAATAAAAATATTTTGGGAAACTGATCCACATCCGAGTCTGGTTCGAAACATTTTTTTGTGAGATATTTGAAATTGGAAATCTCATGGAAATTGGTGTAACGAGCAAGCTGTCTCTCACCTCAGTCTGAACCATAGCTGGACGTTGAGTCCGGAGTATCCGAACAGTTTGGAAGATATCAACGACGCCCTCGTATTGCATTCTTTCGAGAACGATACTGAGAGTGATAAAAACGCCGGTGCGTCCAACACCAGCGCTGCAATGAACAGTGATGGGTCCATCCTGTCCAAATTGTTCCTTGGTTTTATGAACTTGACCGATAAAGTCGATAAAACCATCGCCGGATTTAGGAACCCCTTGTTCGGGCCAATCGATGAATTGAAATTGTCTAACGGTACGACTGGCACCATCACGAGCATCCGTGACTTTGAATTCGCGTAGAATGTATTGTGGCATATTATATTCGGCGATAGGATCAACGACGAAGCACTGATAGCGTATCGAGCGATCGGAAGGCCAATATTGATGGCACTTTTCACGTCCCATTTCTTTGAGTTTAGTAAGCATAACGACTATCGTAGAATTGTGTTCCCAGAGCATACGCCAAAAATCATCGGTGGTATCGTTGAGAGGTCCTTGAGTGGCGATATAAGCAGCTCGATAACGATAGCCGTCGATGAGACTGGCGTTTATATAATCGGAGCCTTCGATATTGCGTTGCGGTTGTAGACATACTCTGGTGCACTCGTAAGGCAGAATATGAACGAGGCGATTTTTGTGTTTGTTGCATGGTAAATTAGCCGATATAAATCTCGTAGAATCGGCCTTAATGTTTGATAATTTTTTGAACTCGAGTTCCATACCCGTGATGTTATCCAATTCTGGTTGCATGAGTTTTTGTATGTGAGAATGTAAATTTCTCGCTGGTACTTCGGTGTTACCGCATAAAACTGCCTCGAAAAGTGCATCGTGAATAAATATGTATTGATCTTCGGTCTGTACCATGTAATTTCTTTGTGCTCTCAGACAAGTTACGTGACCGTAAATATCAATCATTTTTTCGTGTTTTATTCTTTCGAGCATCGAATCGATGACGATGAAACAACCGGTTCTACCGACCCCGGCGCTACAGTGAACTACCAATGGTCCGCAATCTGGTAAATTGAGCGTTCTAACTCGTCGCAAGAACTGCAAAAAAGGAGCTGGATGTTCCGGAACACCGTGATCGGGCCAAGCGGTAAATTGCAACTGTTTTATTTCTCGTCGCTCCGAATAACCGTTTCTACAAACTTGGAAAGTGCGTATACAATAAGTCGCCAATTCTTGTACGTCGCTTATCGTAACGGTCATTTGACCATAAGTCTCAGCCCCGCGGGTCGGCCAGTATTGATCGCACTTTATTCTCGTTCTCTCTTCTAATTTTGTCATCATTACGATCGTACTGGTTCTCAATTCCCAGCACATACGCCAAAAATCAGCGAAAGTTTCTTGCAACGGTCCCTGGGTCGCGACGTAAGCGTTTTGCTTTCTGTAACCGTCGCAATAATTCGCGTTTATGTAATCCGAGCCCGGTATACCGTCGGTCGTCTGTAAAATAACTCGAGAATGATCGTACGCTATGACGTTCGCGTAACGATTTTTCGACGTGTTCACTTCCATGTTCGAATGATCCCAGGTGAATTGCTGGCCCGGCTCAATCGATTCGTACTCCTGACTAAACTTCAAATTGTCATTGGCTTTTAGACGCTCAATGTGATTGCCCAGTTCGCTTATCGGTATTGGTGGATGCGATATCATTCCCGGCGTTTGGAAGTTCATACGTCGCATCTCAACCGGATCCAACGGTGCATGGTTCGAACTTATGTCGGCTGCCATCAGAGGTCTTGTCACGGCTGCCTGATCCGGTGCTTTACACGGCTGTCTGCGTCTGCAAGAGAGAAAGATGAAACTTAGTTTTACCAACATTGTGCAGCTAGATCATGAATAATAGATTCTTCCCCGACTCTCATCCTTCGCTCCTCCTTTTTTACCAGCCTTCTATCTCTATTCTTTCACCCTTCCATCTTCTCGGCATTTCTCGACTTTTCGCGGTCACATCTCATTCGTATTCTTACCCAAAACACCGTACATACACTAACTCTCAAAAGTTTCAACGTTTAGATGTTAAATAAACCAGCACTCGATAGATAAATGCATTATTTCATCGCATCTACCTTTAGGGATTCGTCATCAGTTCTTTTTAATCAATCAATGAATCTATTTTGTTAATTTGATTGACATGATTATGAAATTTGCTGACACTTTTTTAAATTTTTTTCATTTTTCACTAAATACGAATTTCATTGAGACAAAATTGATGTGCACAAACTCATCAATTTCTAGACATTTCTAGAGCATCAGACTATTCGTGGCGAAATTTAATTCGAAGACATTTTATGACCTTGAGACATTTCCCCGAACTTCGATCCAGTTTTTTGGAACATTAGAAAATAATAGCAGAATTCGATTTTGTTTGGATGAAAAAGTAGTAGGAAAGAAGTTTGAAAAAATGTTGAGTAGGATAAAATCGTTGGTTATGAGAAAATATGAAAATGTTTTGAAACTTCTGAACGTTAATGTACGTCCGCCTCCACCCCAAAGCTTCTTACGTCTGACAGCCGCAGTCTGCGTTCTCGTATTAGAATTCCAAGCGATCCTGGATCACTCCGACGATATTATTTCCTTTCCGAGCCTCGAAAAAATCCTCAAATCTAAGTACGTCGTCTGTGTACTCACTTTTTTATGACGGACAAGAGAACGAGGCAAACGCACACCATCAGGACCGCTATTATTGGACCAACGACCCATACCATCCCCGGTTCTTGGCCGCTGTTTGTAACCGAGACTTCTGGATTGCCGTCAGCCGGATTGTTCGGATTTGGACGACTCGGTGGATCACCAGGTGGCACTTCCCTCATATCGAGTGACAAATACTCCGAGAACGGTGACGAAGTGTACAGATGCTGTTTAAAACACATTGAATCACGAATTTATTATCGTCTATCAAATCAATAAAAAGGGGACAAAAAAAAAAGAAAAAAAAAAAAAGAAAAGTTTATCGCCCAACTGCGAAAAGTTTGATTCTCGCAGATTTTGCCACTTTTTTGGGTGCACAAATACCAATCAAATTCAACTTTCCCTCACGCGACGCTGCAACTCAGCGACTTGTCAGCTTCCAAAAAGGTTATCAAAACACGTGGATTTTTCATGAAGAATAAATGTGGATTTTGTTCCCTTCGTTTCATGCCAAATAAAATTTCGATTCAACCAATTTAGCTGCAACTTATTTTATTCGATTATAAATTTTTATGCTTTCTCGCAATTTTGTCGCATCCCCGGAGTAAGGGAGTAACTCGTCACTCTCTGCAATTTTTATTCGTCTTATTCAGCTAATGTTAAAATATTTGCTGTTTTTTTCTCACTGGTTAGTTTTTTTTAACGAAAAAAAAAATAAAAAACAATTTTGTTCGCTCAAATACTATCGTATCCTATCGAAGCTTGGAAACATGCTTTCGCATAATAATGCACAAAAAAAACAGAAAGTTTTCGGAGCTCCAAACCTGACATTCCAATGTTTTTTTTTTGTTTTTGGAGGAATTTAGGGGAGTTTCGTAAAACTGTACAATTCTCGATTTCCTATATATCGAATATGGGACGGTCGATCTTTTTCAAAATTTGCACGTTATTAATAAGTTTTCGAAATTAAAAAGAAAAAATCTGTATAAAAAAGCTCAGCGAGACTACATGTTTAGAAAAATAAAAAAAAGCCCGATTTCTTCGTCATGGATTAATTGTCATGGATCAACTATCATGGATTTTGTTTTGTCACGAATTTTTGAGTAATCGATCAATAGCCCTATTCACTAATGTTTATATTCTGTATGGTTCAGGCTGGTCTGGATTTGGACGACTCGGTTGATCACCAGGTAGCACTTCCCTCATATCGAGGTACAGATATTCCGAGAACGGTGACGAAGTGTACAGAAGCTATGTAAAAAAACATTAAACGCGAATTTATTGTGGATGATAAAATTCGTCAAAAATTGCTAAAACGATTTATACTATATTTTTTTCGAAATCTGTGGAATTTTTCAGACTCCGGATGACCTGCTTCTACGGGTTATTCGTTAATATCGAGTGCGAATATTCTATTGATGATGAATTAATCGAAAATGATGGAAGGATGATTGGATAAACGTCAGTGATCCGAACGACGAAACGATAAATTACCTTTTTGGGTGTATCGACGACAGCTCTGACGAAAATTCTGTAGCGTTTGTTGCCTTCGAGTTTTCGATTTTCATAGCCTTCGTAAGTATCTCCACTGCCGAGATGGAAAGTGTAAGGAATATTGCGATGGGAGAATTTGGCTGCGATGTAAGGAGCGTTTTCTCTCTCCTGTTTGCCACCTTTCCCGGTGATCATGTCTTCGGTGAGCTCGTCAGGTTGTTTGTTAGCGGTAGATTTATCTTCAGGTACAACTATCAGGTAGTAATAAGCGATGGGTCCGTACTCTTCGGAGGCTTGTGGCAGAATAACATGAATCTCTTCGCCTTTGACGACTCCGTAAAAATCAGGTTTGACCATTGGTTTGGGGGCGGCCATTTGGGTCGTGACTTTTATTTTGGCAGGTGGTCTGTACTGGCCATCGGGAGGAACGGCGCTGACGTTAACATTGTAGGAAGTGAAAGGTTGAAGTTCGTGAATGGTGGTCGAGCTGGTTTGTGGATCGAGGAGCAAAGTTCTTCTCGGGACAATTTGAATCTGAGTGATTCCTTGGGAATCGACAAATTCTTTGATCGCGTCGAAAGAAACGCGATAATTGGTCGGATTCAATCGAAGGGGTGCGTCCCACGTGAGAATCATTGAGTGAGTGGATAAATCGGTTGCTCGCAAATTCAGGGGTACGTCTTCGGGCTTGACTTTGACAGTGACTTTTTGGCTCAAACGACCGAGCGTAGTTTTGTATCTGGCAGCGACAGCGATCGCGTAAGCGGTGTCTCGCTCCAGGTTCGTTAAATCCGCCGATTCCGTAAGTCCCACAGTTTTTTGTCTCCATTCGTCGAGATCTTCGACTGCTGTCATTGTATAAAAAATTTGATAACCGATTATTTTGTCACGATTCGGTACAGCCTCCCACCAAACTTCGACACTGGATTCCGAGGTCGCTACTGCTTTAACTGACATCGGTGCACGTCCGATATCCTTCTCCGTTAATATTGTTATTTTCTCGGAAAATGGTCCGCTTCCTCGTGACGTATGAGCTCTAACGTGAAACACGTACTCCGTATGTTCCTCCAAATTCGTAAAAACTGCTCTCGTCAATGTTGTATTTCTGTCCTCGGAACTGCTGTGATCGTTCTTCTTGTGAAACTGTACGTCGTAACGAATTATTTTACCGTTTCTGTGACGCTCCAATGGCTTATCCCATGTCACACAAACTGTATCAGGCGTTTGGAAGTGATACGATAGATTGGTCGGCGGTCCTGTTGGCTCACTCTCCGGACTCTCCCAATAATGGACTGATTCTTGACCGACACCGTTCTCGTTCTCACCGGCTACTCTGAATTCGTAATGCACGCCACGCTCTTTTTGTTTTTTCCAGCCCCCCAAGTTCGCAGAAACAGAAGAGAGATATTTTCGTTAGGATAAATGATTAAAAATTAAACGGTATACGAACGCCGCACTGGTCCACATGATTTTCGTCAGACGAAAAAAAAAAAAAAGCTTTTTAACGAAATCTTCTAATTTTCATGACTGAATTGTTTTCGTGTTTGAAAAAAATAATGGTGACTCAGTGTCGTGAATAAAAAAAAATCGTTTCGAGATCGAACTTACCGACGTTCTGTATTTTGTACGTATTTTGACTCGTGTCAGCGATAAATTCTTCGAGGAGAGTCTGATTTTTAATACCATATTTTATTCTGTAGCCAGTCAATTGTCCTTGCGTGATACTCGGTTTGGCCCACTCGAGTTCCAAAACTATCGGATCTTGGTTGATAACCCTGAAATAATGGATCGAAAGCCATTAAGGAGTTTCGGTACAAAAGGCAAAATGTTAAGAAATTAATGAAATTTGGTGATAATGTTCTTCAACATCGAGTACGAAAACACAATTTTTTTCAAAATTTTCTTCTACTTCGTTATCGAGTAATTTTGCATTAAAGCAGATTTCTTATGCCCGAAGTGTATACCTATTTATATGGAAACGCTATGCTTATACACGTGAATTTTAGTCTTCGATTACTCGATAACTGTGTAGAAGAAAAATCTGAAAAAATTTGTATTGTCAAATTTGGCACTAAATAATATGTTCACCAAATTTTATAAAATTCTCAACTTTTTGACAATTTTTTGTGTTTTTAACATGGTTTAGCATGGCAACATTGTATCGCCTGTAAACTCCTTAATATATTTGAACAAAAAAGTTTTTAGAAATTTTTGAGTAATTCATAAAAAAATCACTTACTTGACGTTAACCTGAGGCCGATTCGGCACGCCACCCGGAGTTTTTATGTGCACAGGAGGCGAACGATCCCCATCACCTTTTCTCGTCAGAGCTGCAACTTGTACCGCATATTTAGTGTCCGGTTGTAAGCCAGTTATGTTCAATGCTAAAACTCCGTCCAGGGTATCTCGCCGGATTGGTTCGTTCAATAACTCCTTGCCCTGATATAATAAATAAAAAAATGGATTATTGACGAACATTCTGCTCGAGCAATGCAATGAAAAAAATAGACGTCGATTATTCGTTTAAAGTATTCAATTCGATTTTGAATATCTTGAGAATCTTAGAAAAAACTGATCGACGATATAAAATTAAAAATTGTTGTTCGTTTAAATTTGAATAAAAATCCGAATCGAATTATGATGGATCGTGTATTTTGAGTTTTTAGATCAACGGTTCTCACGTTGCGCCAGTTTTTTTCTCGATTTTTTTACATCCACAGACCCTGCGATACGCGGCTAAATAAAAAAATCGATAAAGTTGGTTTAATTTGGATTTTTTTTTTTTTCATAACCGAAAGAATCTCTTCTCGAATAGCTGGATTACAAATTCATCGAACTAAAATATAAATCAGAAAGTCCGAAAATTTTTTAACGCGAAGCTCATTAAATTATCACTTCCGCGATTCAAATAGACGATCGAACAGGCGAATTTTTTTTTTCCTCCCCACAAATTTTTCTTCGAGTGAAAAATCATTAGCGGTCTGAATGTCGAGCGAGGAAAAGGTGGTCAAAGGTCGCCGACCCAGTTCACTTTAATTCCACTCTGACTCGATTAACTGCGATGAATAATCAAAATACTCGGGTCTCATCGATTGATCGGCTCGTTTCGAGCCTCCAGAAGCCTCTGAAAATGGTTTCGAATTCTCTGCACCGAATAATTACGATTTTACAACTCGAAACACAAATTTGTATCATTTTACAAATGTTTCGCTAGCGATACGAGTTCGTATTTCTCTGTTTCAAATCGAAATTATTCCAGCAAAATGAATTCGATTAAACGTCGAAAAAAAATTTTTTCCGAGTCACAATTTTCTATGAAAATGGAGTATTTGAAAATTCATCGATTTTCGTATCAATCGAAAAGCGAAGAAAAAAAACATTCCAATCACTTTTCGATTAATCTCAAACTTCTCAAATCGAGATTTTCAGGAATTCGTGAACAATGAAAAATCAACGGTTGATACGAATAGCCAACAATTTCTCTAAACATATATTTTATATCTCAAAGTTATGTTGTCAATATTGTTGTCGATAATTAGAGCACGAACCTCTTCTCTAACTTCCTGCACGTGAACATGATATCCCCGTATAACGCCGTTTTGTTCGTTCGATCCGGGCGGCTTCCACTCGACGTGAATTGTCGTTGAATTGATGGCCGTGACATTAACGTTTTGTGGATCTCCCGGTACTGTAACGCAAACTCGTATTAATTCGTGAACCCTCCGGTCATCATAATCACGCTCACAGATACTCCACCGCATTCGTACATTTCATAATAACTAAACAAAATCATAAAATAACAATAATAATAACGATAAAATCGATGACGAGAGATAACGATATTAAAACGATAACAAATGAACATTGTCAAAAAAATCATAATCGAATGTCAACGAAATGAAATAAACATTCAACTGCTACCGGATCGTGTGACTAAAACGCTGAAAAACAAAAAAATAAAAGAACGAAAATTGAAGAAATTTGAGAAAATAGAAACTGAAAAAAAAAAAAATCTTTTTTCATAACTAATAAAAAAAAAAGACACAAATTTTCTTATTTAAAATGGAAAAAAATAGTAAAATAAAAGAAAACTCATTCACACTCAGACGAAGCGACGTTTAAACTATTCCCGGGGGGCGTGTACACGTCGTGTCATACCCAATTAATAAACCGAATGATTTTCCCCTGTCGCTATACATTGTTTGTATTATTATTATTATTATTATATCCTCCATTTGAATACCAATAATTCATTAGTTGCATTGCTTTTCTCTTTAGGCGTTATCGATTGTATACTATGCGTGTATTGACAAACGCGGGTGCACGGTTTACTATTATTTTGACAGTGCTATGGTTGCAGGCAAGTCCATGGGCTTGAAAAAAAGAATGAGAAAATAAGAATTTTCGAGAGAATTTGTTTTTTTGTGTCAAATGACAATCCAATGTTCTATTTTATTTTATTTTTTTTTTTATGTAAGAATCGACTTTTTTCTCGCCATGGACGGTCCAACATCCGGTGGATGAGAAACGAAAAAATATAGCTCAAAATATACATTTTTAAATATATATTTATTTATTATAAATATATATTTATTTATTGGACTGAGGGAAAGACGATTGGAAAATTAACACTGCCTACCTACTTGTCACGAGAACAACGAGTGTTTATTTTTTATTTTTTTCAATTTTTGTACAACGATAAACTACCACGATAATTAGTAGATGTTTCTTTATTGATTTTTTGCAAAAAAAAAAGAACAAAAAAAAAACAGCAAACTATAGGAAAGAGAAAACAAGGTGAAGAGGAAAATTTCAAACCAATGAAAATACAAGAGTCGAGGATTTTTTTTTTTATGATAACGAAAACATTTCTAACAAACTTTCTCGTTGAATCTCGACAGAGAAACTCATAATATGCGCACAGGATAATACGATTGGTCGAAAATTAAATCGACGATGAAAACAAGATAATGAGAAACAAAAAACAAAAAAAAAAAAAAGGGAAACCAAACTGAGAGCACACTGCTTAGCTACTTTCGTAATATTTATACGTTATATAAATACTTTGTACAGACAGATTGAGGGAGGAGAAGAAATTGCAAAAAGTGTAGAGCTCGTGTAAATCGCGGATAGAAAAAAAAAAACAAAAACGAAAAATATTTTCCCGACTCTCGAGACCGCGACGTAACGAGAGTAAAAAAAAAAATATAAAAGAGCAAAAAAGACAGATTTATTCGTTCGTTTTCGAGACAAAAAACAAAACAAAAAAAAAAAAAAAAATGAAATGGGAGTTATGAAAAAATCGCTTCAGAGCTCGATTCCTCGAGCTAAAATTGAATACTCACTTATTTCAGCTGCGCCCCAAAAGTCGCCAAAAAAGTGGGAAAAAAAGTCTCGTAAAAATTCGTGTCATCTTCACCCGTACATTGAATTAAAAATACAGAGTGACGTGTTTTGTTTCGTTTGTTTTGTATTTAATTTATCTCTCTCTCTCTCTCTCTCTCTCTCTCTCTCTTTTTTTTTCGTCTATTCTTCAATGATAAATTTTTTTTTGTAAATCGTATTGTTTAAAAAAAAAAAAAAAGGCATTTTTCAAAATGATTATTAACGTATTCGTCGACGTATCAGAATCGATACGTTGCGTGTGGCTTTTCCTAACATTCAAAAATGCATTCGTACTCATTTTGCACATCGCTCGAATTATTTCTTGCTTCAAAGGGGAGATTTATTCACGTTTATGATTTTTATAACAATCAAATTATCCGTTTGAGAAAAAAAAAAAAAAATGTAATTATCCCGCAACCTCGATGTAGGAGAAAAAAAATCTTAAAGTTTCTCAAAAATATTCATATTTACATGGAGTCACGAGCTTTTTTGTTTTTTTTTTTTAATTTTTTTTTCATCAACTGCAACGAGACTATTCGAAGGGTAGTTTCATGCAAATATCCGTTCGGTATATTTCAACGAGATAAAAAAAAAAAAAACATCAAGTCGTTTTTTGCCGACTGGTTTAAACCGTGGAGCATCATCCCCTTTAAGGGGGAAAACCAGTTTAGACCGATCAAAAAATCGATTTTTTTTTTATTGCATAAATCGTTAGTATAACTCGTCAAGAATGTGTAGTCAAAATTTGAAAGCAAAATTCGCATTATTTTCAATGCTATGAGGACTTGAGTGACCGCCTCGTCGGTAAGCCCGAAATGACGCTTACGAACAAGAAGAGGGATTGTTATATGGTGCTGGAATAGCTGATTAATCGGTGAGCATTTTTATATAATTAACTTTTTTATATAATTAATAAATGTATATATTAATAAAATTAATAATTTTATATAATTAAGAAAAAATAATTACTGCCTCGAATCCCGTTTTCGCTACATTTTATTTCAAACGCGTTTTTCTCGAAACTACTTTTTTCCCACTTGTGGGCATTCTAGCTTGAAAAGTTATTGACCAATTGTTCTGAAATTTGGTGTGAACATTCTTTATTCAATTCAAATCTAGATGAACCTAATTCTGGAATTATATGATTATTAAAAATATGTTTTTTTATGCGAAAAAGGTGAAAAAATATGGTATAAAAACATAACATTGTCTTCAAACACCTCAAAAAAATGCAATTTTCAATTTTTTTTTACACAATCAGGTTCATATTCTTAGGAAATATGTTGTTAACGAAAAAAAAAAATTGTGATGATTACAGATGAAAATTGAAACCACAGGAATGCCCACCAGCAAAATACTCCGATGGTAATCGTCCATGGACAGCACGATCTAGCGACACTGTTTCCGGCGGAAATCGCTTCAAAAAATTCTCAAGTCTATTTCAAACCATGAATAAAATATTCTCAAATTAAAAAAAAATTCTGTTTATTTATTCCATATGTAAAAAATTCACGAAAAACAACAAAATTTCGGCCTCCTAAACTGGTTTCCCCCCTTAATACGCTCGGAACATTCCATTTGACTCCGCTTTTTATCGCGGTTTCTTTTGATATCTTTTCACTCCGATTCAAACATTCGTACTTTCTGCATATAGATTTTTATAACTCTGTTCTTCTTCTTCTTATTTCGCAATATTTAGTCTGACGATATCGCACTGATCGATATATATCTCAATCACACAAATAACCAATCATCCCACACGGACATTCATTTGTTTGCCACTGATGCAACGATCGGCGTCGGCGACGCATTAAATTATTTTCTGATCGATTTATTTATTTATTTATTTCTTTTTCATTTTTTTCTAGTTGATCGGTTATTCGCATGGTTCTCTCGGGTGCGCTTAATTATCGCAGAGAGGCGGGAGACGTGAGAATATTCGTTTTTTTTTCTTTTTTTCTTTTTTTTTTTTTTTTTTCGTTTTTTTTTTCTTTTATCTTTTTGCATGCTCAATCACTACTCCAAATATGAAATAACTAAAGGCTCATGTCCAAGCGTCACGGATTCTGGGAAACGAATTCACATCTCGTCGCTTCATCGGTGATTTTTTCATTGAACAACAACAAGTAAAATCAATCGTTTCAATTGCTTTTCTAATTGATTTTCGTTATTATACGTGATGCCCAAAATCCTTGACGACCAGAAAAGAAAGACCTATGTAATATATGCTTACGAAATGGAAGAAAAAATAAATCATAAATAACGAATGATTAAAGAGGATTTAAAAAATAGTAAAGGGGTCGGCAGGGGGGGGGTCAAAGGTTTTGTGAAGCTACAGAGATACCGTATTACGGATCGAAAGGGAGAGGGGGGAGGGTATGAGTGTGCTCGATAATGTAAATCGTAAATAACGAGTGGATTCATCGAAGGAGTTTTTTTTTTTTGTTTTTGTATATTATTATTATAGTTTTGTGTGTTGGGCTCACTTGATATTCGAAAAAAATATCGCTCTCCTTGTACTCTCGAAAAAATGTTCGAGGATTTTGATAGGAGAAATAGAGTCTCCGGTGATCGCGACCCGAAAAAGAGCGACACAAAAAATCACTTTGGGAAAATCAAAAATTCGTTTTTTCCCATCACGCTCGATTCGCGATTTGGAGAATTCTCCGTTTTTTTTTTTCTTGTTTTCTTTCGAATTCGAGAATTTGATATTAGTGTTGTTATTTGTGGAATTATTTATTGGGATTTTTCTCTTGTTTTTTTGATATTATCCTGCTTCGTATCGAGTCTCTCGCGATCTCATCGATTCACGTCAGAAATCGAGGCAATGATCGTTGCATACATATATATTTATGCATATTTATTCGTCGAGCTTCTTCGTGAAGGTTTTGAAAAATTTCGTTTAGTTTCAAAGTGTATCGAGATTCGTTGAACGGTTTAAAATAATGTGAAAATAATCGTGTCTGTATTTCAGGGACTGTGAGATCGCGATGAACGAATAAGTCGAATTTTTTTTTCTCTCTCTCTCTCGAATAGAACGAAAATGAATTCTCATTGTGTTTCAAAAATGGAACGAATGCTCGGGGGGAATAAAAAAAAAAAACTATCATATCCGACAAATCTTCGTGTACCCATCGAGATTAAATTCAAATTTATTCTGCATCTCCATTATTAACTCCACCGAACAGTTCGGAATCGGGATAAATTTATAAGAACGAGCGCGAGACTCATCCGTCCGACTATTTTCATATTAATCGTTCTTCAATTAGATTAATTTTCAAATTTAAATATTCAAAAGATTGTCAGGATGAGTCACAGCGAATGAAGCATTTTCCGAAGCTCGATCGATCGGGACGAAAAGAGAGAGAGAGAGAAAAAAAAAAATTATCGAATTGTTCGAAAGAGCGACAAAATCGTGAGGAATTTTTTTTTTAATTGTTTAAAACGGCACAGAAAAACGTCTGGTCGAAATTCTTACGGAATTATCTCGAGTTAATTCGCGTTTTTTGAGAAGAATCGTGTAACAAATTCTGCCGAATAAGCAGAGCTTGAACATTATTTTTTTTTTCTTTTTTTCCACGAGTATATATATTTACATGGATTGACGAGAAAAGGAAAAAAAAAAAAAATTGATACGAACAAGTTTTAAAAAGGCTTTGCACATCGTTTACTCTATATATATATATATGTATATAGCAATGTCGCACAGACACGAATACGTATACGAAAATTATTTTTCAAAACTAGATAATTTAATATACATATGTGTACAAATGTGACAAGACTTACGTACAAAAGTTGAAAAGAGGTCGAAGTAGTCGCATGCAGAGAGCGAACTGCAACGCATATAACAATATATCTTTCGAATATATATTCATATATTAATATATATAATATATATATGTATGTGAGGCCTGCACACGTACGTTTCAACGAAACGGTAGGTCCAAACGGTAAATTTTTCTTTCGCGCACTCTCATAAATGTAGCTTCGTAAGATTTCCTCGATTATTGACGATACTGCAAAAGTTGCGTGTGCGAGAATGTTTTTTCTTTTTTTTTGCTTTTTTTTTTCTTCGCCTTTTTTCATCCATGGGAGAAACCCCGACCGTCGCGACCTTTTCGCAGTGTACGGATTCGTTATCGATCTTACATTTTTATTCCAGTATTTCGTGTAGCGAAAAGATTTTTATTCGTCAAACAAAAATTTGTTTTTTGCCACGAGATTCATCTCTTTCGAGGTCTCATAATTGGAAAAGAATTTTTACGTATCGTTATCGATTATTTGTACGTTGAAGTAGAATAAAAGAGCATTGTTCGTCGGTTTTCAATGCGGATACGATGCAATTATAAATTCACGAACTGCACGTTAAAATATCTTTTGGAAAAACACGATTTGGTTAATTCCCATTTCAACGTATTTCATTGATAATTAAAATCGAGCAGTCGGGTTGAAAGATTTTTGAATAATATATGAAAATTTTCATTCCATACATATAAAATATCGAATTTATTTTCATAAGAATATTATTACTGTGGCAATAAATAACTGAGGAATAAAGAACGATGAGAATTTGGTATTGCAGCCTCATTCTCCGATGTTATCGTGAATATTTCAAAAATGGTTATCCGGAGTGGAGCAAAATACGAAATCCATTAAAAATGAAATTTAATGTAAAATATGAGCGACGAGAATTTGGGAAAATTTGTATAATTAAAAAAAAAAAAAAAACACAAGATCACAGAGGTTTCTCCCTTTTTGGATAATCTCCCAAACGCAGAGAGGCTCGAACATTTGAATAATCGTCGTTAAATCTTCATCTCGGTGCATGGAATCACGTGTATAACGGTGCATAAATATATCAATTATTGGAGTGCAAAGTGTAAATGTGTATGTATAAAGAGACGCACAGAGAGCTCGACTTGGATGCAGACGTAAAAACGTCGCTCGAGGTAATAATAATAAATAATGAGATTAATGCGAATAAATAGATTGTATTGGTATTCAAATGTATGTTAAAAAGGTCTTTTATTTTTTTCTACATCGAAAGACCCAATTTTCCTTCGTCGTTTACGTTTTTTTTTACTTCCCATAACCCTAATTCCTTTTCCTTTATCTCTGTTATTATTTTTTTTAAATTTCTTTATTCCTACCAATAGCCTGCTTCATAATACCGGTGTTTCCTTATTTCTAATAACCAATGAAGCCGTGAGCCAATTTAAAATCGTCGATTATCTGCTCGAGCGGATAATCCCTTTCCTCTTGAATCGTGAACGATTATCCGCATGTATTTTTTTATTTATTTTTTTCATTCCTCCCTGTCACCGACTCGAAATTCCCAAGTAAAATAAAGAGGAAAAGAAAAATTTTCGACAAACTTCGTCAAGAAACTTTTTCAAAGCCTTATTCTTTGGGTGCGTCGTTACATCCGTTACCCCAATAATTACGCACGTCTTTGAAACCGTCATCCGGAGTCGCACACACACATACACACACACATTCGTACTTTCGTTTCTTTACACCTGACGATTCTCATCCTCGATTCTTTCGACATTGGTATTTCTCATTCTCGTATATATAATAGCAAACGAAACGATCGTTTGATCGGTACGAAATGGATGGATTATAGAATAATTGTTAATTTCGAAATCGAACAATGTTTGTCGACGAAACGTCAGGCGTTGAAGACGAAATTTTAATTTCAATATAAATCATTTACAAACATAGACATAAATGAATGAATTTATATATATGCGAATAAATATTTATATAATTAGAGTGTGACAGACATACGCACGCGCCACACATACGATATTACGAAACAGGCGTTAAGTGGGTGGTCGTGAGGGTGCTTTATATACGGTGCTTATGCGGTGTGCTCGCGGTGCTTCTGGCACTTGATTAAAATGTGCTTTCAATGCATAACCCTGGAGTCGTAAACAAAGATGCTGCAGCCCTTCAACGTAACGTATTTTACGCACAAAAAAATAACAAAAAAAAAATATCGTGATGTAGCTATAGATATATGCGTTTTGAGAGAACGTTTCATTCTTCGAGTGTTAATCTCTTACTCGTGAATCCCCGTTTGACTCGAGGGAAATTAGAGGCTCCATCGTAATCGTACAGATGCGCGGTTCGTCGCGTTGCATAGATATGCTTTTATATACATGCGAAAAGTGGCGTGAAATTCGAACGTTATGTGCGTTTTTATATATATATATATGTGTATATAAAAATATGGTAATGTGCGGTGCTAACGAGATATTAGTGACTGAGGTGCACGTAGGTGATACAAATGTCGCACTGCGGGACAATTACCTTCGTTTTATATCGTTCCTTTCCTTCATTTTTTTTATCTTTTTTTTATTATTTCGTAGCGCTTACTTTTTTTTCCTTTCATTCGAATGTATCTACTGATGCTTGAAGAAAGAAAACATAGAGAGGGGTGCGAAGAGTTGATAGAAGTGAGAGCGAGAGCTAGTGATAATCGTGTGCCCTTTTTTTTTTTTTTATTCAGGAATTGCGTCAACTAAAAAGTGCGTTTTGGTTAAAACTTTTTTCTATATGAGCGATAATAATAATCGGTGCTGTTAAAAGTGTCGCCGAGTCTGCTTTTTTGGGAATTAAAAAGGGATTTCGATAATTGTGAATTTTTTTCTTAAAAGGCATTGAATCATCGTTGATTATTCTCTGGTCTTTGAGCCGTGAGGCAAGAAGCTCTACGTTCGGAACGAGTGTGGCACACGTACGTGTGACGTGTTACGAGCTCTCGCGCGGCTACTCGGAGCCCTCGTGCCGGCATTCGCGGTTCAAAGAATCGAAATGGATCGGGGGGAAAAGTAAGTTTTGGAATTCGGTTAAATGGGAAGGGATTGGGAAAAGTGGAGTAAGGGAAGATAAAGGAAAGAGAACGAAAGAAAAAAAAAAAAAAAAAAAAATCAAGGAAAAAATAATGAAATCGAAGGTTGAATCGTCCCATGCATCGGCATGCCATTCATCGGATCAGACGGATAAAATATAATGGGAATCGTGAATTATCCGGGCATCGATCGATCGATCGATCGATCCCGTTGGATAAAAGGGAAATAGAGAAAGAGAGAGAGAGAAAGATATTGAGAGAAAGATCGAAAGAGAGATAAAGAGAAAGAGAGAAAATGGACCAGAACGAGTGAGTGAGAGTGAGAGAGAGAGAGAGAGAGAGAGAGAGAGAGAGAGAGAGAGAGAGAGAGAGAGAGAGAGAGAGAGAGAGAGAAAGGACTTTATTAATGTTGTGGAATATAGGATGAAGGACGAGAACGAGAGTTCGATGCTTTGGAAACGGAGCGACGTATGACTTTGTTTCTGCAGACTCGGCTACGCGAGTTTGCACTCGCGTTCGGCCAGGGGTCGTGATCAAAGATACATGACATATATACATATATATGCATATGAGCATGAGAAATATAGATATGTCGTGTATGTGCTGCGGTGCGGTGCGGCCGGTGGCAAGCGTGTCGCGTATTAGTAGTACAATGGGTGATCGGCCAGGCGAGGCTATTAGGTCTTTCCGAGGTGCGGTTACTCCGGCAAACTCCAGAGTTTACCCCCGAGGGATTCAACGTATATATAGATATATATATATATATTTAAATGTGCGGAGAATAAGAAGAAGATTGGACCGGAAAGAGCCACTGGTACGGAATTTCGAACCTGAAAATCTCAATATTTCTCATATTTTTCGTTAATTGCTTCATTTTTTATAGTACTTATAATCGAAATTATAAAAATTGGGCTAAAATCAATATTTCGTTGGTATAAAACTTTCGAGTCTATTGAAAAACAATTAAATGCGAAATTCCGTGACTTTTCGAGCATAAAATGAGCCCTTTCTTGCCTCGAATTTTCCAGTACATTTATATATATATATATATATATAATGGATAATGATGATCGGATTGGATAATAGTGACGAGGACCGGCTTGGGTATATTGGCAAAGGTGCTTTTTTAAGGAAATAATTTTAAACAAACTGAGTGCATGCTCTAACATGTGCAAACGATAAAACTAAATCTCAACTAAAGACAGTATAGAGCCTTATATATCAGAGATATAGAAATATATAAGTATGTAAAAATATTTCGAATTATAAAAAAGATTCAAGTGCTTTAATAATATTCGTGTTATTTTGAGAATTCGTGTTCGTGTTTATATTCATATTAAAAAATGTAAATGTGTGCGTGTGTTGGTTGAGCGTTAGTTCGCGTTGGTTAATGTTTATTTGAAAAATGTGAGCCGTGGTTCGAAACTTTTTGTCCAATAATCCTCGAGCAACTTGTTGAAAAGTAGTGTACTCGCCGGAGCCCGCGATCCCTTTCGAGCCATATTTTCCATGTATTTTCAGGTCTTTTGAAATAGAGATTATTTTTTTTTCCTCGAACCCTACTTTTGTTGGGGATTACAAATTTTTAAAAAATCTCTTCTCGAAAAATGATGGATCGATCGATACTGAATATTTTGAGCATTCGTCAGATTATAATCCGTCAAGATCAGCTGGATTTAAGATCGGATCAATGGATTTTGTCATTTTTAAATGAATTCGATGAATTTTGGAATCATGAAAATTCGTTCGACTCGATAGGGACCAGGCAACCGGTTTATTCTGATTTTTCTCACACTTTTAAACGTTACATTGATGTTTGTGACAAGTGTCGTTATATATATATATATATATGTATATATATATACATATATATATATATAAATAGTGGATTGATGTAATTGTATATAGTAAAAATGATCGAGTCAAAGTGCCGATAATAAAATCGAAATGAAACTAATAAGATATAATTGAAGACGTTGATGTTTTACTGAACCACGTTAACCACCATCAAATATAACATTGATTATTAATATATGGGATATACATATTATTACGGCTTGTTAAATAGTACAGTTAACGTAGCGTTAATTAAAATCTTAAGTACTAATAGCTGTTTGAAAACCTGGACACATCCTCCTGCAAATGCTTCAAGGAAAAAGATAAAAAACAGTTGAGTGAGTATCAGGTATGAATTCATTGCGTGTAATACGAAATTGTTTTCCGAGCTATGGAGATAACAATAACAATGATAAATAACGATGATAAATAATGAAAATGATAGTAACGATGATGGAGAACAATAAATAAAATGAAAATAAAAAAAATTTTAAAAAAAACGAAGAAACGATGGAAAAATGTCGATTAGCAGATCGCTGTTGACGAGAACAAGGGCGAAACGTGAGCCTATGGGAGAGAGAAGTTTATGCACTGGGAGCGATCATCAAACACGAAAAATGTCAAAAAACATCACTGTTCAAAAATAACCTGTCAGAAAATGTCATTCTCTCTCCCATTTTTCTATGAAAAAAAGTATAAAATAACAAATAAATGTAAAATACGTTCAGAGGAAAAAAAAACACAACAGCTGACTTCAAAAATAGTTATCAGCGTCCGAAAAATCCGTGGCTGCGATTGCACCTGAAAAAAAATTGTTGCACGTGTCCGCGTGCACGAACACAAACAACACACACACGCACACACCGAGACGGTGCGAGAAACGAGTTGCATGAAAGAAGATATTATTCGATTATTTTTTTCTTCTTCTTCCGTAGCTTCATTTAGCTTTTTTTTTTCGAGGCATTATTTTCCTCGCTCGTGCTGCTGGATTACAAAAATTCCAAAAATATAAAATCTCGCCAGCCAAAAACAACGATCGATGAGTCGAACCGCGATTTGAGGTTTCGAAAAAAATTTTTTTAAATATTGTCAAAAAAAAAGAGAAACGAATTATCGGGCAAACCATGCGGCCGCTTCGTCGGTTTATCAAAAAAAATTTGTTTATCTTTCTCCTCCATTCAGTTTCGCTATGATCTTCGATCGAAAAAAATCCACGGTCGCGAACGTTGGAAAATCATAATGATATACAGACAGGGTTAGAGATTGGACGAAAGTGTGGATTTTGTAGGGATTATACGACGATTTGTTCACCTGCTTTCTCATATGTTTGTGTGTTTTTTAAAATTGTTCAAGTGTTCTTCTTGACTATCAATCGTATGATACGAAAAATACTTTAACGGGACAATATCGGACGAAGGATCGAAATATCGTTCGAGACGAATGGAAATCTAATGAGAAAGGGAAAAAAAAGTGACAGTGGGTTGGATTTTTTTTTTTCTTTCGGTATTTCGTTATTATTTTAAAATAATATTTTCGTTTGATTTCAAAGTGTTTACAGTGATTCCGAACGGACCGATTTAAATAGAACATCGAGGAAATATCTCGTAACACAGAAATAAATTGGAGCGTTTTTTTCGGACGCGTTCGAAGTACTTTATCAAAAGGCCGCTTATTTGTTCTGTTTTTTTTTTTTTTTTTTTTTTTCATTTTCCAAAGTCCTGCGTTGCTTGACAAAGACAACCGAGTTTTTGATCATCGCCTTGCGCGTTTCTTTTCAACATTTCGCTACCGTACGTAATCCAAGATATTTGCTTGGCGGGCTTTTATATTTTTGGGCTCTTTGATCGGAAGCTTTATTATTTTTCACCTCGACCCCTTCGTTTCACAACAGTTTTACAGATACATTTTATATCCTCGTTCCGACATTTGCTTGTCGAACGAGCGTGATTTTCGCTTTTCGTACGAGGGCTAAACAAACCGAAGCTTTTCATGAAACTATAACATTTAGAGATTTGGACGTCATAAAATTAAATAATGCGAAGATCGTTTTTCGACCTTTTTTTCAAACTCAAATTTTCAACTGATTCAATCGATACGTAACTGGAGTACAAAATTTCGATATTTCGGGCACTCACGTCCCTGGCTTGATTGATTTTCGCACTTTTCATGATTTCGTATCATTTTTCCAATTAAATCCGTGTATTTTATAGTTTTTTTTTATTTTTTCATATTTTTTCCCTTTTATTTGGTATAAAATTCATTTGCACCATTTTTTATATGAAATTTGAGTATCCAACCAATTTCAATACGAATATCCAAAAATTTATCGATCCAGTTACGTTGACCGATGTCGAAAGAAACTTTTCGTTTTTTTTTTCTCATCAAGACCGTGAATAAATATTCATGCAACACGTCGGCATTGATGCCCTCGTACCAAAAAACCTGGGGCTTATAGAATTGGGGCAGAGGGGGCGAGTGGGGGGGGGGGGGGGGGGGTCCAAGTTTTGGAAAGCTCGAACACACAGATAAAATTTCAGGCTGTGTTCAGTGGATACATACCGTCCTCGTAAGTTCTGACAGAGATAGGATAACTCGGTGGGCCGTCACCAACGCTGGTCCCTGCCTCCACCCAAATCCGATAAGAGGTCCACTTTTTGAGCTCGTCCAACACGAATCTCGTGTCGTTTAGTTTGACGACCCTTGCCTCAGAGTCAGAGCGTCCGAACTCGACGACATGTAGTTTGTAGTAAACGATCTTGCCGTTGGAGCTTTCCGTTGGTGGAGGTGCCCAGGTAACCTCAATCGAGGTGGGGCTGATCGCTCGGGCGGTTACGTTTCGAGGCGGAGCCCCGGGTACTGTATAACACTCAATTATTGACGAGGAAAAAAAACCAAAAAACCAAAAAAAAAATAAATAAAAATAAACAACGAAAATAAAACGAAAGAAATAAACAAAAACAGGACCTGAATAGGAATCAGGTTCGTTTCGATAAAACGCCCGATGACGGTCCATTAAAATTTTGTTTTTCAATTCGAGAGCATTTCGTGTGATCAACGCTTCATTCATTATTTTTCATTAAAAAGGGATTCGTCGAGTTTCATATTTCCTCGCATTTACGAAACGTTCTTTCGATCGAGATAAAAAAAATTCAAAAAATAATGTGAAAAGAGGAGAAAATTGGCGATGATGTTTGAGACGCATCGCTAAATTTCATTATTCAAGAAACTTGTAGCATGCACAGAACCGTCATTGAGCGCGTTTTGTAAAAGAATGAAAAGTAGAAAAAAAAAAAAAAAGAAAAAAGAAAGAAACATGTATACACAGCTCGCTTTTTTTTTTTGCTATCGTTGAATAATACGAGCGTTTGGTGGAGACGCTCGTGAGACATGAAAATAGATAGTGGTACGTTAGATATAGCGATACGTCCTTGGATACGTAGTCTCAAATAGTACCTGGAGCTCGAAAGGACGTTCGAGCATATCGAGTATGTTACAAAGAGTATTTCCCTCGAGATAACAAATATAACGTGAAATCAACGAAAAACGAAAAAAAAAAAAAAAAAAAAAAAAAAAAAATTTCAGTAATCCAAATAAAAAACGGACTATAATTATATAGATTATTGAGAATTATAAAAGAGAGGTGCTCAAAATGCACACATATATCGATGATGCAGTGCTTAGTGCAATTTATATGTATTATATGTACTTATATACATATATATAGATAAATTAATATTTATATATATATATATTGAATATACATTGTGATAAATATATATATGTGTTTATATATATATAAATATATCAATTTATATATAAATATATATATTGGCATCCAAAAACGGTTGTTTGTCTCAACGCATGCAGCCATTCTCACTCTCCCAGACGTGGTAACGTTATTTACGAATTGAACGATACTTTTAATCGTTCGAATTGTATCGATTCATTCTCCCCAAATCGACAAAACAAAAATATTGTCCAAAAATCCCATTTACTATATCGGGATATTATCGCGACTGTCTTTTTTTTTTTTTACATTTGATTCCTTTTTTTTTCTCTCTGGTTTTACTGTACTCGGTTATTAAGGTGCAAAGGGCACTTTGTTCCAGCTTAATCTACTTTGCGGGAGTGTCTAGCGCTACGCGGGCACTTTCTTTTGTTTAATAAAACAAAAAAAAAAAAACAAAAAAAAAAACAACAACAAGAACGTCCCTTTCTCAACGTCTTTCGTTTTACGGTCCTTACCTGCGGTGCCATTTTTTCTATTAACTATTTCATGTTTTTTGTTGTTGTTTTGTTTTCGACGAATATTCCAGGATCGCACACGAGTGACGAACGAGAATTATTCGACTGAAAAGCCTCTCGATGCTTGTGTATTTTTGTGTAGTTTCTTTTTCTCTGGCACTCCTCGCTGCTTTTTAGCTGTGGGCTTTTTTCATCCCTTTTCCTTTTTTTTTTCTTTTTTACTTTTTTTCTTAGTGTCTCGTGTACTTTTTCGCTTACCGAACTGCTTAGTCCGAACCGGATAAGGTATCGTCGTGGCTCCTTCACCTCTCTGACTCCTCGCTGCCAACCACACGTAATAGAGAGTATTCGGGTACAGCATCGTTAAAGTGTAATTCTCCGTAACAGGTAACCTGCGATGATGCTTCTCCTGATGTTGCATTTTCCATTTTTTTCATTCCATATTTTTTCGTTTTTTTTTTGGATCGTTGATGTTTTTTTTTGTCGTTTCGTTTTTTTTTCGTCCACCGGAAAAAGCAAACGAGAGGAAAACAACGAATAAGTTTGACGAGAGAGAGAGAGTCAAAGGCATTAACGGATTTTCGTTCCTACGATTTTTGATTGATCGAGTGTGCGGTATCGGAAAACTGTCCATACGCTTATTACAAATATTGTATATCTATATTTCGTGTCTCGTGTATACAATACCCTTCAAAAGTTCACACGCGATCTAATTACTAAGAAATTTTTCGTTTCATTTCTGATCGGAAATTGAATAATGGAATAACTTGCTAATTTGCTTGTTATTTTAATAACTCGGTGTTCGTTCATTAATTGAACTATTTTCATCTGAATCCAACGAATCCCGAGAACTCGTTTATTCGGAGTAAAATATTTTGCATGGAAATTCAATAATTTGATGGTAATTTGAGAAAAGTATCATTCGAATAATACGAAATGTCATAAATAGCAGAAAAACATTGATGAATTATGTCGATAAAATGAATTTAGTTTTGAAAATTTGAGTTATTTAATCGCGAAGAGTTATTTCACTGATTGAACAACTACCAATGATTTTTTTATCTCTCAATGATGAGATTGAAAAACAGCGTAAGAAATAAAATCGATGCATTTCGAAGATTGAATTCTGGAAATAGCGACGAGATTCAACAAATGAATTGACCGAGGAATATTGTATTTCAAAATTCGAATAATTTTCGTATAAATATTTCAATTCTTAATTCATTCGTGATAATTTCAGATGATTTTTTTTTTCATTAGTTCATTAAACTTTGGGCTTTATTCATCGATCGATAATGAATTTTTTCTTTTGGAATAAGAACGAATTTGGTAATTTGGTGAAGAAAATAAAAATGATTTAGCCAACAATGGTGTTTCTCGTGTTTCGAAGATTTTCTTCGTAAACAGTGAAGAATAGAATAACGAAGAGACAATCTCATACGCATGTACATACCCGAGCATAAGTATCATTCCAGTAGAGCTCGTAGCTGATAATATTTTCAGCGCTATGAGCTGGTTTGCTCCATTGGAGCGTCACCTCGGTCTCTCCGATATCAAGAGCCGAAAGATTTTCCGGTTGGCTCGGTACGCCCTGTTGGGTTTTGACTTGGATCGGTGGGCTGAGAGGTCCTGGACCAACGCTCGTTAGAGCTTGTACACGAATCGTATAAATCGTGTGTGGTGTAAGATCCATGATTGTCGTAAGTTTGTTATTATCAACCATTTGCGATTGCCACGATTGCATTTGTTGATTAGGATCGGTGGTGTAATAAACTTTGTAGCCCTGTGCAAAAAAAGAAAAAAATGAAAATAAAAATGAGTTCGTCTTTCACGCGTCAAGTCTGAGTCACTTGATTGGAAAAACTTTTATAATTATTTGATCGAAACTTTTAATGGATTTAATCAAGTGAAAATTCCAATGAATTCAACGTTTTCAGGATATATATATATATATATATATATATATATATATATTTTTCTTTTCATTCGCACTACCTTCGAATAATTAAGAGTGAAGGGACCATCGATCTTACCGTAACTTGACCATTCGGTGTTTCAGGCTCGTCCCACTGTATCACCATCGTGCTCGAGCTCAGTGGTCGTACCTGGACCTTGCGGGGCGCAGAACCAGGTTCTACAAATATAAAGAGATAAATCAAAATCATTTGTTCTCTCGAAATGAATCCTCCAATCGAATTTAATTTCGAGTCAATAATAATATTCGAAAACAACGATGCTGAAGTCCGAATAGTTGAAAAGTAACGAAATTTCATATCTGAATAGAATTCGAAATTTATCTGCGCGATCATACTCAACAAAACTAACTTTGGTAAATAATGCATGTGACCCAAACGAAGCGATTTTTCGTTACGTTTCAACGAGCCAAATTCCAATCAACTTAACTTCGACACGAAAGCAGTACACACACAAAAAAAAAAAAACAACAATTCACGTTCTCCATGAAACAATAGCACGAATTTTTGACCAAATTTTCAGTCGTCAACAATACATTTGTTTTTTTGTGAATTTTTTAGTATTTCTATTAATCGCTCCTACAAACCAGCACTGGTATACTATAACGTTTGGACCTTCTCACGAAGCAAATGTTTCAATATATTCTACCAATATAGCGAAACTGCAATTCTTGTTTTTTTTTTTTTGTTTTTTTTTTTCTTTTTATTTTACTGTGTTGTACCGTGTGTACGTGCTACCAAACATGGTGACGACTAATAATAGATCTATCCTCGGTTCGCCAACGAGATTTATGTGTACGTGTGTTTTGCGTTGCACTTGAATATACACGCTTTTCGATAACAAAGCTAATGCACAGTTGACCCAGCGTCAATCATTGCCCACAGGACAAATTTACGCTTTGCATATAAGTGCATACGTTTAAGCGTATAATGTTGCTCACGTGCGTGTACAAACAGAAGCTAAAAACGACATAAAATATCACAATTTTGTGATTAAACGTCAAAAATCAATCATAATAAAAATTCATTATTTATGTTGAAACGTTGACACGAAATTTATGACAGCTACTTGAAATTAATGATGGAGGAGTTGCAATAATAATTTCGAATCGTCCGGATCGTAATAATAATAATAATAATAATCTGAAAAATTTGTCTTTTTTTTTTTGTATATTTCTGATGCAGAATGTATAATTTTATATGCAAATTCGTGTTTTTGATAACATTGATAACTAGTTTATCGTCGATTTTCGAGCAATTTTGGTTTAATGGGCAAAACTCAGAGCAGAACGAAAGGGGGAAAAAAAAAAAAATTGGCTCGGAGTGAATTTAGCTTGGGAACATTGTACATGTGATGGAGACTTTAATACAGTTATCTCCATTTTTTCACGTTCTACAGAACTCTCTCTCTCTCTCTCTCTCTCTAGTCCATTTACCGAAAAGGTTTTCCGTACGCATTTTTATGCCGTGTCCATAACTTCGTTTTTATGCTATGCTTTTATCATCTTCACGATGTGAAATAAAAACTTCATCGACGAGTAAAAATCGTTCGATTTAACGCGTGATAGATCGGTCGAAACAATGTTAAATGTACGGCTTTTTTTTTTTTTTTTTTTTTTTTTTTTTAATTCGATGAAGTTTTTTTTTCTCCCGTTCTGATCAACTTCATAATTCATATTTCAAAATAGCTTATTTTCGACAGTTGAACGACTGTTTGTTGACGAATAATCTGTTTGTTCTCTCATCAATAAAAACGTTTGAAAAAAATGTTTTTTTTTTTTTTTTTTCAACAACGTTTACAAATTTTCGTTGAAAGCACGAATTCATGCGAAATACTACTGTGCAAATTTGAAATAAAGAAAAACGTATGCAGAACAATCTACGGTGTGGTAACTGTGTGCTCGGGACGAAGCGCCATCCCTTCTACATAAAAATGAAAAACAACTGTGAAGATCGATGATTATGACAAAAAAAAATAACTACGAGCAGCTCTCGAAACGTACGAACTACGAAATTCTGAAAAAATTACAAGATAAATATCTAAACGCCGAAGCGAAAAATGATAAATATCAGACAAGTGCTAAGAAGTAATGAACGATAAAATTGTTGTACAAAATGAAAGTGTCTACGACGCAACGTACTATCCTAATCTAGCATCAATCTTTTAATAATTGTATTTATCGACTTACTGGAACCTCCATTTGTTGATTCCGCTATAGGAAAATATGATGAATTATTATCAATTTTTCGAGATTAATTTCAAGATCCATACACGTAATCTACTGGTGAACAAAAATAAGTGCTTTTTCTCGGACTTGTTTTTTTTTTTTTTTCGTTTATTTATATGCAATATACTTGCAAATATATATATATATAATATAAATATACGTCAAATATTTATAATATTATATATTTTTATAAAACGTATGATGCATATAAATATTAATATTTAAGGTGTTTCGACAGAGATCTATAATGTCTGTGAATTTGTGTATCATGTGTGCGGCTGCAATTGAAGGAAAAAAAAAACAGTGCCATCGGTGATACAATACGAAATTGCGAAATGCTCCAGTGCTCCTGTACGAGAGATACATACACGCACGTTAACATTTACGTATGCAGACATTTTAGAGGGGTTGAGTGGGGGGGGGGGGGAGGATAGAAAAACTATGCGAAAAATCGTAGCGACAAAGGGGGGTAAAAAAAAAACATATTCATCGAGTGCAACACACGGGGAATGGAAATAGGACGTGAAGTGAAGATTGGAAGAATGGAAAAGTAGGATTGTAACGAGAACATTGACGAATTGACATCAAAATTTGAATACCAGTTTAAAAATGTACGTTCTAATTGTTCATTCGCCATTAAATTTTTGACAGATGATAAAAAATGTAAAGTTTTCTATATTAAATCTATTCCCATTTGAAATTGATTAAAATCTGATAAACTTATGATTGAATGTGAATTTTCGTAGGCGAAATTCAAAGCAAAATTATGTAATTCATCGAAGAGATAAAATTTTGACATTTTTTTTTTTTAATTTAAGAAAATATGGGAAAAAAGAGTTTTTTTTTCCCTGCATTTTTAGATGCAGTGAGGAAGGGATATAGAAAATGAGAAAAAAAAAGGTGGAGCGTGAGAGGACGACATAATCTGTGTAAAAATATGGTTTTCGTTGTTGTTAATTTTTTTTTTTTTTTTTTTCGTTCTTTTTTCCACTTACATGTGACAAACGTGTCCAAGACGGACAGCATGAAAAAAAAACAAGTAGAAAATTTTCCTCAAAAAACGGTGCGAAAAAATGGGACCCCATTTGCAGGGGTGTAAAAAAATCTAGTTGTCGACAAAAAAATCTTTGCAGCTTTGTCTCTCTCTCTCTCCGTTTTGCATTCGGCTGAACGATCGTTAGCGATCGAAGATTATCGCGACACAACGAAGTACGGCGTAATACCGTGCATAAAGAATATATAGCGTACATAAAAGGGTAATAAAGCCCCTGTCGTTCCATAAGTCGATGAGACGATACGACGATGTCGATCAATTATTTATGAACAATAAAATAAGTAACGTCGAATATGAAAAAAAAAAAAAAAATATTAAAAAAACATACAGAAACAAAATATGAATGTAGTACTATCATATTTTGAACGTGAAATGGCCCATTTTTTTTCTTTTATTGTTTTATTTCTTCTACTCCTGCTTATTCAACCGTTTGGAAATGAATTTAAGAAAAAAATTCATCAACCGAAACAGCAGAGAGAATGAAAATTTTCAAAAAATAAATTAATAACAATTTTGGACCAAATGCCAAAACTTTGCGAAGATTATGAGGATCGATAAAAATCGACTTACTGGAGTATGAAAATGTCAGTTCAATTATTGAAAAATAAGGCAAAAATCTGAGGGCCTGAATGAGCTATTCCAGGATTCGTACCGAGTGAAAAAACGGAGTAAAATCCCATTGCAGACCAGAACGTATTCTGAAATACGACTCGTTTCGTGCAAAATTGAAATTCGCACAATTGAAATTGACAAAAAGTGATTGCTCTAATAGTTAACTTTCGTAATTATTTTGTTAATATATTTATAAATTTTAAATTATTAATTAAATTATAAATTTATAAATTATTAATATATTGTTAAATTTCGTAATTAGACGATCGTCGATGATTTTTGTAATTTTATAACAGCGAGAGAAGTTATGCGACAATTTTTGTAGTGAAAATGGTCAAATTTTATTGATACCAAAAAGAAGAAGAAAAAAACGAAAAAACTTGTGCAGAATTTCAACGATGCAGAAATCGCGAGGCGTTACGACTCGGTAAAATTCGTTTCCAGACAATTTCATGCTCACGTGTTTCTTTCACACTTTCGTTCATCCATTCGTTCATCTTTCTATCATCGATTTTTAATATGACGAAAAGAAAATAAAAAAAAAATAATAATAATACTGACTGGTTTCGCCTGTAGTCACGATGACCGGGAGACTCTGAGGGCCACGTCCAATGGTGTTGACCGCGGTCACGTACATCTCGTATTCCGTGTAAGGGCTGAGATTTCTGACATAGTAAAACATGGTCGTTATTCCAGATATTTCAGTGAGCGCTTGATTCGCTTGCTTCGGTTTGTGATGTATCACGTAATACTGGATCTCATCGGAGCCCTTGTAAGACCACATGAGCTTGACCGTTTCTGCCGTTATTTCTAAAACTTCTATATTCTCAGGCGCCAGTGGAAGAGCTAAACAAAAAAAAACCAGACAAACGTAAGCAATTGTATTGAAATACAAGTGAAATGAACAAATAAAATTCAACGGAAAAATATAAATAAATATGATTTTCTTCACGATGAAAACGGTTGAAATAATTCTTTTTATTAACTTATTAATAATTATTTAATAATTAAATAATTATTATTAAAAATCGATGCCATTTTTTTTGCAAAACACTTCAATTTAACATTTTTCTGAACTCTCATTCTGTTTTATAGAGTTTTTTTAATTAAATACTGACAAAATGTTACTTTATCACGGATCAAACTGTTCGTTATAAAAAAATGAAGAGAATGGTGATTGAATTGAAGAAAAATGAAAATTTTACTGTTTCCAGTAACGAAACAGAAGTTTCAATGAAATTTGTAATTGAGATTTCTCTTAGATCTTTGAAACAATGATTATTCAATAATTTTGATGATACATTGAAAAATATTGTGTAAAAATCACGGAGTAAACGACAAGAAACTGTTAAAATTTTGACACAAAATAAAATCGTTGAAAAAAAAAAAAAAATCGAATTTCCAAGCGATGACTCACATTGAACTTTGACCATCGATACTGTTTCGATGACTCCAAGATCGCTAGCTGCGATGCACGTATAATTCGCTGATTCTTGAATATCGTTGAGCATCAGTATATTTTTGCCGATCGGTAGATTAGCTTCGGAAGTTAAATCCGTGGCCGGATCCTTTCGCCATTTGACATAGGGCATCGGTGAGCCCACAGCAACGCACGTGAGATTCAACGAATCGCCGAGCATCACTTGGCTCACTGCCGGCGGTAGAATCGAGAAAGTTGGCGCGACTCGTCGTACTGAAATATTTATGTATCAGGACCTCACGAAAATACGACCGTTTTCTTTTTTTTTTTTATAGTTATTTTATTGGCTTGCTGTCGATCTTGTTACGGAACGGAAAAAAACAGAAAATAAAAAAAAAGAAAAAGATCATAAAGATTAGGACTGCTGTTCTCAGTGGTCTGTCACTGTTGTTGATTCGATTCAACGATGAATTATTCATCAACGTTGTAAAAGTCTTGTAACGAAATAAAGAAAAAAAAAAAATCAATTAAACTTGTTCGAAAAAACGATTCTTACCAGACGAAGACGATAAATATTGTGATAAATTAATAAAAACTACAAAATTGTGACTCCTTCAGAGCCCTGATATGCTCTAAGAATCCTTTCACTAGATTCTATCTCGTTCCAAACGACCGATAATAATCCTGCTTTTTTTTTTCTCACCTCTGACATAAAGTTGGGTTGATTTGGAGTATTCGGTGCCAACGGTATTGTTCGCGACGCACTCGTATTGCCCTTGATCGTCGACGTCTGACGCTTCGATTTGTAGAGCTCCTTGAGAATGTGAAGAGAAACAAAAAATGATGTATCGAGGAAGCAAGTCCATAAATCATTTATTTCGTTTTGATGACGTATGAAAAAAAAATGCAATTGCCAAATAAACGAATAAGTCTTTCTCCTGAGATAGAAAAACGATGTCAAGAAGCCAAAGAGCCGTTGAAATCGCGATGAAGAGAGAGAGAGAGAGACGAGAGATCGCTTTTCTCCGGTAACTTCGATTGGTCGCAATGCTAAGCGTTGCATAACCCATTAATCAATATATCTGTTGATATTAGGAGGTTATACGTGGGAAGATTTGGTAGCGTGGAATGAGCCACTGTTCGGTATAACCCGGTTCCCTCATACATAATATATTTCACGTTCGGATGAACTGTGCAGCGATCAACCGAAGCCTGCTCTCGCGTTCCTCCTCCACGACCCAATAATTTTCGGAAAAGAGGTCATACTATAGACAACAATCGGGATGTGCACACATTGTCCCGTGCTTGTATAAGCAAACGGATTTTCGAAGATGCGTCTACACGCTTTCCCAATAACCAGAGTTCAGCGTTTCGAAGCTCGGGGAATATTAGATCGGATTTGAATAAAATCAGAACTAAATAAACGGATGAAAAGAACAGAAAAAAAAAAAATTCTCTCGAGATCGTCCGAGTAACGGAAGCTCTTCGATCGGGTTCGTTTGACGTTTTATATTTTTTTATTTCAAAACTTTTTAAGAAATAAAAAACATTTGAAAAGGTAGCTGATAAAAGTCGAAATCTCCGATGCTCGGGAGACATAAAATCGAAGAGTTCGTGTCTCTCAAGACCTCGGTATTTGGATAGATCGTAAAACCGTGAAAATATATGTGATTCGATCGAGAACGCCTAGGAAGTCGAGTGCAATAGATTATTCTTTGTGGATTTGGTGTTTGGAATCCTTTGATATTCATATGCCGGTGCAAATGTCGAGTTTTGAGACAAATGGATTTATCATAAAGGAGAAAGAAGAAGAAGAAGAAGAAGAAAGAGCAGAAGAAGGGGAGAGGGGTGGTAGCCTGGCAGCTATAAATTCCGGTATAAGGGGATGTAATCATCCAAGCAGCGGAGAGGAAGATTGACAAACATGTTTCTCTTCTCTCGAGTACCGATCTTCTCTCTCACTTATATATTTATCTGAATATACATGTATTCATATATGTTATGTATATACACCGTGCTCTCTCTCCAAGTACTGAGTGTGCCAGCATGCCAAGACCCGTATCTCTGGAGGATGACGCTCGAGTATAATGCAAAGATGTCGGTAACGCTGAGAAAGAGCGCAGGAGGAAGAGAGAGAGAGATAGAGAGAGAGAGAGAGAGAGAGAGAGGAGGAGGGAAAGAGCACTCTCGCAAACACGAGATCTCAGTCTACTCTATCTATGTGTAATATAGTGAAGCATATATAATGATAGAAAAGGGGTATAAAGTTCGTACACGTATTCTACGCATGTAGCTATATAAATACGTGGGTTTAGCAATGTCGCAGACCGATTCTACATTGAAATATATATATGCGTTTTCTCATATTTAATATCGCATCGAGTGCGCTGCGACTTGCATGCAAAACACCCTCGTCAGAGGTCATTCCTCTATTTTTTTTTCTTCTTTTTCTTATTCTTCTATTTCTTTCGCTTTTCTTCGATGTTTTCCATCTCAGATATGCTGGCACGTCTTCGAGATATTCAACGATAGGCGTAACAAAAACAACAACAAAATGCTTATTGTTCCGACGAAAAACATGGATGGAGGAACATTCCGCGGTGGTGAGGGACAAACGCGCGGTCGAGGAGTCGAACTCCCTTGCGGCGTCAAGCATCGATACAATCCGCTTTTCTTCCCTGTCTCACCTGCTCTCCCGACGTCTCTATACTACTCACCACGGTTACTAACTCAAGTTGATACGGAGTATGTCCCTGGGGGGAGGTGGGAAGCGAATATAATGAGGACTCGAAAGACCCGGCTTTCGAGACCGAATGTCTGATGCTGTTTTTTACTGTCGAATCGAGTTCTGATGAGCAATTTGCTATCGGAAATTGAATTGGTACGGATTAGTGCTCGGAACTTCGAAATCGTTGGAGATAGAGCGAAAATACATAGGACTAATTTCGTAGGGGACAAAATTTCCTACAAAAAAGTTCCTGAAAGTATTTCTATATTTACAGCAGTTTAGTCCCGAGAGCAGGTTTGAATATAAGCTTGAAAAAAAGCTGCTCGTACATGAAGCAGAGCTCGAAAACCAGGTCATTTTTGAACCGCTCTCATGACTAAACTACCAAAGATAGAAAAAATTCTGGGAGACCGTTTTTGTAGTAAATTTCATGCTCTACAAAATAGTTCCTATGCATTTTTCTTCCATCTCCAAGCGTTTTGAAGTTACGCGTAGTAAACCGGGCCAGGGATCGTGAAACCTTGACATTTGAGATAATTCGTTCGGATTCTTGCCAGATGGAAAAACGAATGGGAGACTTTTGAGCTTGAATTTCATGACGATATTCAAGTTTTTATTAATGAATATCAAGCACGAGTGTGGGCGTATATAGCTGTTACAAATTGTTTGGACGTAGAGAGAGAGAGAGAGAGCTCCGTGAGGGTGTGGTTGCACGAAAGCTGCCGCGCAAGCTCGTCGCATGGGCAACGACGATGATGCGCGGTAAGAGGCAGCAAGAAGGAGCGAAAAGGGGAATCGGAGAATGAGCGAGAGAGAGATGCGAAGAAGCAGGATGCTGCGACGGAGGAAGGAGAGACGAGTAGGGCGCGAAGCGCGTTCTCGCTCTCGCGGAGCGTGAGCATTTTCGTACAAATAGAATACAAATAGAAAATATGTTTACCCAACCCGGTCCATTTCCCTCTGGCCCCGGTGACAACATCGGCCACCGAAACAGAATCGAAAAAATAAGAAAAAACGTCTACTTTTTTGTTTGTTTCCATTTCGTCCGTTTTTCTCCTCTACTACAGGCCGAGATTCGCGTTCGTTCTCGATCGAAATATGTAAATATATCTCGACGAATATACACGTATCTTGTACCGTTCAAATAACGCGTATTACATTTTTCGGCTGCGTTTATACTTGTCGTATACACGCGTGACATGTTTCGAGGAGAAGGAGCATTCCTCGCGGTGAACGTTAAAAGCTTTTTTTTTTTCAACGAGAAAATGATCGTTCGGCATTTCACTAATTAGCTTTTTATCATTTTCCGCGCGATCTTTATCGCGACCGGATATCAACCGTTAAAATCTACATTAACGAGTATGAAAAAGTTTTTCTTTCCGCGACGAATTATCACGACAAGGAAATTTCACGGTGCCCCCCTCCCCCTTCCCTCCGCCGCGACGTTAAAATAGCGCAAATGTTTTAACTGGACTCTCGACGCACTACTGCATTTTTATTCGACTTACCGATCGACCGTTACATAAACACGTATCCAGCGATAAATCGATCGATCGAATAAAGAATGAATCTTCGTCGTATCGAATATTCAAAAGAAGATAAAAAAAAAAAATTAACTTTTCATCCGCCACAAAGTTCCCGGTCTCAAAAGCCCTCATTCCCTTTAGTTACAAACTGACGAATTGCATCTTTCTTCGATAATCGGTTAGGAGCCCTTTCAAAAAAAAAAAAAAAAAAAAAAAAAAAAAAAAAAAAATAGAAAAAAAAAATGAAAAAACGAAGGGAGATTATTTATCTCGTATCGAGAGAGGCCACTGGAAAACGATGATAAATTGCGATACGACGCGTACACGGTGAAACACACCGTGGGGGAGGGATGAGAGAAAAGAGGAGGCAAAATATACATGGGTATACGATCCGTAAACACATGGACGCGTGCATGTATATAATAAATATATAAATATTATAGTTTCGTCGATGTTACACGAACAGAAGATGCGAAGGTGAAAAAAAAATAAAAAAATAAAATGTGGAATGTTGACCTCGGTGCGTTTGTGTAGAACGAGGAGAAGGATGACTGGATGGGAGGAGCTGAAAAGTCTGGCAGAGAAGTTGAGAAGGAGCGACGAGAGAGGAGGCTTGAAAAATCTATCCGAGCTTTGTACCAGGGCAATATATGTACGGGCATAAATATATATATATATATATAGATATATATATCGGTGGTAGGGACGACGAGAGACAGCGTTTAAGATAAGAAAGCTCTGGCGGAGGTGGTGCGCGCAGCGGTCTCGGCGAAGTAAAGACTAAACGAGAAGGGCGGAGAGGCTGGATCGGAGCTTTGACGCGCGATGTTACCGTATATATACAGGTGTGTGTATATATATATTGGGGCTTCGGGATTTCTACCATATATCGGATAACGGGCTCTAGAGCACGGAGAAACCTAGGAAAGATGGAAAAAAAAGAAGAAGAGTCTGGTCCTGGTAGAGAGAGAGAGAGAGAGATGAAAAAGTGAGAAGAACGAGTATAACGGAGTAGTATGAGTCGGAGAAGGCAAAAGAAGGTCCTCGCTGCTTTCAGCCCCGTAAAGTAACTCACTCAGGCTCTCCCTTCGTACACCAAGAAAGAGAGAAAGAGGAGACCATGAGTCAACGTAGCGTACATCCCGGGAGAGAATGGTCTAATGGTCCTTGAGAGCTGGCTCGGAAAACCGAGAGGCGGTAGAGGTATGAGCGGAACCTCTACCGTTGTATATGTTATAACACCAATACACTGCCCTCTTTCGCCACCCAACACCTCCTCGCGCGTGTATGAAAGCACGCATACTTCTCTCTCTCTCTCTCTCTCTGTTTATATATATTTAGGACACTAGTACACCGGGACCGAAACTTGATAGACCCGACGAGAAGGAACGCTGAGAATTTGAGCCCTTCCCGATACCTCTACGAGTCCCCAGGTGTTGAGCTCCGCGCCTCTCCTCCGGATCGCCTTTGCGCTCTTTCAAACTTTCGCCAAAAGCTTAATGGACGAAATTTTACGAGCTTACGACCGAAAGGATATCGCTCGTGCTTTTCTCTTCGTTTTTTATCGTTCATCTGCTTGAATAATATCGACGACTCATATTTATTTGATCGATGCCCACGTCCCTTCTCCCCGTTACCCAAATATTTTCTTTAGAAAATCTTTGATGCGTTGCATTTCGATTTCAAATTCTGTTCTCTTTCATCGACGCGAGCTTCGTTAGCGGTTCTGCGGACTGAGAAAACTGACACATTTTTTTTCGAGAGACTCGAAAATCGGAAATTTTGTAAAAAGAAAGCGCGAGAGACGGTTCTAAACGTTTGAATGGAAAAATTGAAAAACAAAATTCTTCAAATAATCATAATCGAGTGATTTATTTTCTGGCTAATGCGGAAGAATAATATGTGTAAAAGCAGATAACATAAAAGTCTCGGCCGATGAAATGAAAACAGAGAGATGTTTTTTGTTAGCAGGATATCCCGAGAGTCCGAGAGTACGTGGAACGATGCAATGTAATCGCGAAAAGGCACACAGACATGAGAACGCACAAACGTATAAATACGTATATAAATGTAAAAAATCTTGAGGAGAGTATAGCGAAAGTGGCCCCACGCGAGAGATTATCCGAGAGAGTAGAGAATGAAGAAAAGTGTAGGAGACAGTGGAGCGTGGACGAGTAGGTCGTGCGCCAAGGACGCACACCTCTGGGGAGGATGGTGGAGCGGAGATTCCCGGCGAGTCTTTTGAGAATTTTTCTGCAACTTCCGTTTCAGCGTGTCGTGCGTGTTTTCGGAACACGACGAAAGAGTTACATAGAAGAGGAGAGAGAGAGAGAGAGAGAGAGTGAGTTCGCACACGAGCAAATTCGCTCGTTCACTCTTTTTATTCGACTCTCCTTTCTTTCTTTATTTCTTTCGACTTTTTTTTTTTTCCGCACTTTGTTCCATGCAGGCTCCCTCGCATTGTTCTCTTTCTTCGCTCGGGACGTAGTTTATTCTTATTCTTGTCTCTCGGCTGTACAGGTAGGTTTTTTCAACACGCGATGTGACAAAAAGAGACCAAGTTTTCGGGCGTTTTCACCACGTTCTTCCATCCACGCTCTCTCTCTCTCTCTCTCGTCTTATCCACCGAAAAATTCGTAGCAATCTTCTTTTTGCAATACATTACACGTCATATACTTTATGGCGCACGTCGGATATGTGCTGCTTTTACGTATTAGACGTCGGCAATACTAACGGGAAGAGAGAGAGAGAGAGTAGGATTTTATTTCGTCTTTTTCTTCTTCACGTCGCTCCTGTTGCAGTTACAGGCATGTTCTCTCATATGCACCGAGAGAAGTCAACGAGAGAGAGAGAGCGAGAAAGTTAGAGAGAGAGAGAGAGAGGGAGAGAGAGTGGAAAAGACAAAGTAACTGATAGCGAAAGAGAGTGTAGACGAAGAGAAAAGGTTCCTGTGAGTTTCTCTGTGCGCGGTACATCAGCAAGGGAGACGGGCGAATAAAGTTAGGAGGAGTACACGAGTATCTTTCTCCACATGCTGACACAGGGAGAATGACTGAGTGAGTATGGCGTACAGAAGCAGAGGTCCTGGTAGTCGAGCTAGGTGGAAAGAGTATGTTCTTGGTGAAGAAAAAGAGAGACAGAGAGATGTCGGGGGGGGTGGGGGGTGGGGGGGAGGTTGAGAGTACGAGAAAGAAAAACGAAGGACACGATTTTCTCTCGTCCCGCTAGCTGCGTGAGTTGCTTGTCGAATTTTTTCTCAACTTTCTTCTTACTTCGTTGCTCTCCTTCTCTCCTTCACTCTCGCCTTTCTTTATTTTTTTTCTCTCAAATCTCTCTCCCACTCTTCATATCCGAAACGTGAATAATACATAAATACCAGGGAGCTCGTGAATAGTTCAACAGTCTAGTGCACTCGACAAAACGTTGTTGCGAGCCGCCGGTTCGTGTGCCCTCTCCCATATATGCACCATCGTCGACATCACCCGTCGACTCTTATACTCCGATGAATCTCTGCATCATCGTTACATACTCATAGCGCGATAAATGTGATAGGATGACACGGAGGAGAGGGGGAGAAAAAAAAACAAAATACAACAGCAACAACGACAATAAATGTGTGCAGCCCCAGCGCGGTAGCCAGCGAGAAACTGTCGTCGATGCGTCATGTTAATCACGATGAGGCGTGAACCATACACGCGTCGTTGGACACGTTGATGTTGCCAACTGCATATGGGATACAAGCAACGTACCCGAACCTAGCGATAACGTTAGAAATGATACACAACGTTTACCCAGCAGTGGCGTGCTTCGGAGAGAGAGAGAGAGAGAGCCAGAATTCACGTAATTTCTATCCACGCTCCTCGTCAGAGCTGCATTCCCAGCTATTCCGATTGTTTAAACAAAACGAGTTGCTGCTACCTTGTCCCGGTCCACGTACAAAGCATAATAATAAAAGCAAAACTCTATCTTCAAACCACACGCAATTCTATTCCGTTATACACGCTTATATATATACCCAATTATTACTCGGATAACCGACAAAACATCGACGTTATGATCAAAATGGGTTTCAAGATCGTAAATAAATACCGAGTAGTAATAGCGCACCCCCCCCCCCCCCCCCCCCCCGACCCTCTCTCGATGAATATTTATGCTCACGAAACGTGGATATTCGAACGGCTTGAAAGAGCCGTGGGAATCCCATACATAACCCCGTATTTTGTTACGCTTATCATATTGTATTATTAATTGTCAAATTTCATTATGTTCATAAGTGCTTTTACGAATGAAAATCCACGATTTTGGAGGATCCATTAATTAAACTACTTTATGTACATTTCGATCGTACATTACCGAAGTATTCATCGAGAATAGTTAACTCGAATGCTTCAAAAGAACGAAATTTGGATAATTATGCGGTGAAAATCGTAAGAACGAGTCGTTGAATTTTGATCGTAAAAGCATTGAAATTTGGATCCGAAAAAATCGGACGATCGAAGCTCCGATATCGTGGATAATCGGCAGGAAAACGCAGCACGCACTTAGAGGCTCGGGAAGCGGACTCGGGAATAATTGAACATTGGGGGGAACGATCTATTATAAATGAGGAGAGAGAGTCATTGAACAATTGTACGAGGGAGCCACTAGAGCTCGGCATGTGTGACACAGTTGGAGAGTCGTGGAGCAATGACGAATGCGAAGAGTTCGCTCTGAATGATGCAGCAGAGGAGAGAGATCGAACGAACGGCGTCCAGCAGGCGACCAGGGAATATATGTATATCGATGTGACAAAAGATAGAATGATCGAGAGAGACAGAGGGAGAATGGGGGGAGGGAGGGAGGGAGGAAAACAGGAGATGACGAGGGAGGACGTGAATATAAGCGCGAGATAGATATGGAGAACGTTGCCATATCGCGTGACCACTCGATCAACGCTTGCCGCGGCTGACAGTGACTTACGCACGTCCCGCGCGCCACCCTGGTACTCGTAGAGATATTACGCGCACCTGCTGGCTGCTTGCCTAACTCGTTCTCCTCTCTCTCTCTCTCGGAGCTGACTCTTCGGGCGCGAGCAGCTCTCTCGCGAACGAGCTGCACCCTCTTCGCTGTACCAGAGAAAACTTTCATCCTCAATCCATTCTATGAACCCCCCTCGATCCCATATATCCAACTCCCCCCCCCCCTTCTACTCTCTTCACCGGAGGACTCTTTTCATTTTCATTGAGAATATGACATCCTGAGAATGAGACCAATACTTACCGGAATCGAGAACCGTATATCGAGGATTGGAGGTATTGATGGGTATCATATCACGGATCCAGGATATTATCGGCGTCGGTGAACCCACTGCAGCGCATTGCAGCAACGCCTTGTGACCTTTCTCCACCACTTTCGTCGTCGGCGATTGAGTTACCATTGGAAAACCCCTTGGTAAATCTTCGGCTGTAACATAAATCGAATTATGCATATATAAATATCGCGCGTATGCGTCTTCCAGAGGAATGGAGTGTCTCGTTGATATCGAAAAAAGTCTGAGAATCGTTGAATAATCGAATAAAAATTGACGTTTATTGATAAATTATTGGATCGAGTCGAGGCTGTTTATTTAAACGACAAGTCGTTTATTTTTCTTGATAAAAAAAAAGCCGAACGGCTTTACAAATGTCGGTCGAATGGCGCGAGTCGAAGCGGTTACGATCTCGTTGGTATTTATACGTGTAAACGGTCGAGAATGTGTGGAATGTTTAGAACGAGTATCTTTGACAGAGTTCTCTGGGTTTTCGCGGTTTCAAGGAATAATATATCACGTTGACGATGTGAATCAAGAAGGAATTCGTATTCATTCGCACATTCCGTTATGAATCGTGTGGACGAGTGGAAAAGACGCGTTGCTGCGCTTTTGTTTTCATCTGCTCGTATATATCACGATGAATAAGGTTCACTAATAACGTTCAACGTGATTTTCGACGGTGTCAGAAATGGCTGAATCATAATTAAATTCCAACGCTATTGATTTTCTGTTTGAAGCCAGATTCGCTGGTGTGTCAAAATCATTTAAAAATGTATGAATCCAGAGACATGTTGAAAAAAAAAATTTTTTATCCACACGTCTCGGGAATAAGATACGAATATTCGCGTCTCCAGCTTCAGCCGGAATCTCTCATATGCTCGTGTATTTGAATAACGAGTTCAAGCTTCACTCGTTATTTCCCTACGAGGCAATGTTTCCCCACATTTACGATCCGATCCCACCCCCCTCGCATTAACTCTCCGAAGGGGTTTCATGCTTCGGTCCAGTTGTTAAATCCGCGTTCGACAATAAGAATCACGCCGAGGCCGGGTTGTTCCGCTCGAGCGGGAAAAGAAAAGGTGAAAGAGGAAGAGAAGAAGAAAAAAAAATGGATATACGGGTACAAATGGTGAGGAAGGTGCGACGTGGGGAAGGAGAGTGAGAATGAGAAAGAAATGCAGGGAGGAGCGCGATGCCTGAGGGATTTCGGCAGTCTGTTGAAGAAAAACTTTGAACGTTCATTTTTCCATTAGTATTCGTGGAGGGTCGACTTTTCGAGTTTGCCCAGTCATGAAATATATGTGCTTCCTGAAATTACTAACCGTTCCCTATGGACGCATACACTCACCCTTGTGTCTCTATCTATTTTACCAGGGATATTTCCTAGCGCTGTATATGCTGCTCTATCCCAAGTACATCATGGATATGTATACGCGATGACCCACCTGTATATCCTGCTCGTCATACCGAAACGAAAATGTAGATAAGCCGGCAGAAGTTAGCCGCTGCTCTCTTGGTTTTTTTTTTCTTTCTATTTTCTCCTCGCGTTTCTCTCAATCTCTAATCTTTTCATCATAAGCATAAAATTTATGACAGCGAATCAATACTCGGGCGTCTCGTGCATGCACGTTATTTCATTTCTTCGAAATCGCACACAGCTTTCCCGAGGCTCTTTACAATTTCAACATTTCTGTACCGTTTTCAACGAAGATATGTCCCGAGGAATCATGTCGATTGAGCTATTCCTGTTTTTTTTTTTTTTTGTATTTTCAACGATTTCATGCGCGTTGACAATGTGGAATAGTTTCGTTTTCTCTTTCTTAAAGAACGTCGGGTTTGAGGTCTGATTTTGAAACTCTACGAATAATCATATCTTTCGAACAAACGTTTTGAAGCAGGTCGAAGATAAAAATTGTTTTTGACGCGACACGATATGCCTCGGGAGCTTCCGGCGTTTTTAGTCTGGACTTTAGCGGGTCCGTCACACGTATCGTCCTGATTATTTTAGTTCGTATTAGTCTTGTTGGTTTATCCGCGAGTCTCGGGACAACTCGGGGAAGCTCGCGGTCACTCGTGGTGGACGAGCGTGTGCAGCATAAAAAATCGATATTCGAGGATGCAGAGCGCCGGTTTGATGTGGTATACGAGCTCGATTCACCGTCCCGTATGTAGGGAGCTGCAAAAAAATAAAAAAAACGAAAAAGAAAAAAACGGTCCGAGAGAGCGGCCAAATCCCAGACTCTCGTATTTTCCTACGCTAGCCTGCGGCTGTGGCTTCGTTTCTGGCTGGCTGACTGGCCCGTTGGCGTTGCTTCTACCGAGCGCGCGAATTGGGAGGGCCAACTGTTAGGGTATACGTAGAGAAATAGGAGGAACCCCTTGAAATATGGTCGGGTTACATATAGGGAGAATATATAGATCGGAGTATAGAGGAAGAGCTATGCTCTTTCCATCCACCCTGGCCTCCTCCCTCTCCAGGGTAAATCCTTTTGGGCTCGTCGGCGCAGAGAGAAAAAGAGAGAGAGAGAGAGAGGGAGTGTGAGAGAAATTCTCTTAAAAGAAAGCAGTTTGGTGTTGGGCCTTTCGGATCTGTCCGAGTTTGACGTGATACGAAAAGGATAACGACCTCGGAATGATTCTTCTTATTCTTCCGGACGAGATAGAAAAAAAAACAAGAGAATCATAGTTCTCGCGTGGTAAAAATCAGTTTGTATCGGACGTCGTATAGATTTGTAAACCGTTGCGTATACGACGAAATAGGACTTTGGTCCTTAGTTATTTTCCTTGGGTTTAGTTATCCTGTGAGTCTCGTGCATCGAGTTTCGAAGAAGACGAGATATAGAATAATGTTTTTCGAGGGGGAGAAGAAATAAGTCGGCGTTTACCTCGAGCCAATCTCAGCCGGTAGAGCGCGGGTAGTCTCGCGGCTCTATCCATCGCGCGTTTCTCGCACCTAAACGCCGATAAGCCAACAGCGACGGCGGGTATACGCGTGGGGGGGGCTTCGCGGAAAATACTTTTCACCAAATCGAATTCGGATTTACGAAAAAACATTCTGCTCACCAGTGGAAAAAAAAAAAATGGATCGTCAGCTTTCTGCCGGCTGAATATATATTTTCTAATGTGAATTGATGTCCGCTAACCTGTCAAAAGCTCACCGGATAAACCGGGCTGATTATGCGACTGATGCTATTTCGCTCAAATTTCAATCCTCATGGAATCGTGATACTCGCGGATTACGACAATGCTGACATTTTGGTAGCATGAGAAGCGGACAGTTTGCCATTTAACAAAGATTTGTCGACACGAACGAACGGTCGTTTCAATGTGCTCGTTCCATTTGTTTGTTTTTTTTTTTTCTCTACTCCTCTAACATTAAAAATTTCGTTGAAAATTTGTGGGCTTATATAACAGCGAGCATATTTTCGCCTGTAGCAACCAAAATTGCAGCTTCGAAATCGTATTACGAACGAAAGCTTTTAGCATCGTTCCGACCATTCGCAATGGATTCGGATTACAACTTTTCCTCTTCGTACCAATTTATCATTTTATCCACCACGAAATAACTGACGTTTATTACGAAACAAAAAATATGAAAATCAAATCGCTTAATTATGTTTCTATCACGAAGAGCACTGAATTCGTAAAAATATCAAATTCTTAACGATTGAAAGGCTCACGATTAGCTGATCCCCTCAAAACCGACGCGTTATACCAAGTATTACGAAACAGTATAGTCGGTATATATATACTCGCGATGTTTACTAGAAAAGTATTCAGCGCGTTACGTCGGATAAAGCAACGAGTGATCGTTACCGTGGCTTGGATATGTTACTCCGGTTTTTGACTCGGGTTAGATGATACTTCCAAACTTGATGCGACGACTACCTGTAGGGTAGTTTTCATACGGGAGAGAGTCAGGCAACTACTCTCGTAGCTCCGACCTTTTCCCGACCTTCGTCGACCTCGGTGAGAGAGAACGAAGCCACGTGGGTGCGTTGTACCTATCTCGAAGTACATGTACAGAGACACACATCTATGGGAGCTTGCTCCAAACTTTTCGAGGGATGAAGCAAAAGCGCGTTCACAGAGAGGGAGAGAGAGGGAGAGAAAGAGATGGACATGCAACGAGGAATTTCTTGTACGTACGAATACGTGTACACGAGAGACCGACAGGGATTCCCCCCTCCCCGGCCTCTCCCACCCTTTTTCCTCCCTTTTCTCTTTCGTCTATATAAACGGAGCTTTACCGTCAGCTGTAACAGCGTGTATGTCCCTTTACCTCTTCGGCTATGAACTGGTACGTACTACCTCGATCCCACTACCACCACCACCGACTACCGCTGTGTACAAGAGGACGATACTTCTCTTTTCCCCCGTACGAGCTTTCTCCGCTCCACACCAACGAGCTGTATTACCTCTCCCTCCATCCGGTTACACGAGTTACCCTGTGCACTTTGCTCTTTCATCGTCACCGCGCTGCTCCCGGCCCAACTCCTTTATCAGCCTCAACTGGTACGACCGGACTGAAGCACCACCGAGTACTCAGGATAAAAAAAAAAAAATTCTCTATAATAATAGTGACATGAGACACCAAAACCTTTCTACAGTATGTACACGCCACCTGCACACGTATCGCTTATATCGGAATTCACAACGCCTATGATTATTCAACAATGTATAGGAAACACTTTAACTGTGACTTTTAACAAAGTTTATAGATATCGCAACATAATAGCGGCGCCAGAGGCATACAGCCACGTTTATTCCTACAATGTTATCAGGCTCGAAACAACTCTGAACTATTTCATTCATTTTCTCGAGCATTTGTTTAATGGACGCGACATTTGCTGATAGATTTTCGGCAGATTGTCACGTCAGAGAGAGGGAGGCTAGAAGCTTTTTCTTTTTTGTCCAGGAAGATACAAGAATTAGGAAGCGACCATTGAATCATTCAGAACGGAAGGTCGCTTCGTGAATTATTATGGGAATACAGTTTTTTTTTTATGCTAGGAAATAAAGTTGGGCTGAGAAAAGGCTGCGAATCTGCAGGATGCGTTTTACTATTTTTTATTTTTTTATTTTACCGGCGTTTACTTTTATATTCAGTCGTTGAATCCATTCGAGAGTACATGTCTCGGTGAAGATACGGAAAAAAAAAGGAGTGAATAATAAATATCGTAAAAGCTCAAAATGGATAGAATAGGAGGAGAGAGAGAGAGAGAGAAAAAAAAGGGAGAAGCTGGTTTTAAACATATCCAAGAATGCTGTCTCGTATACTCGTGTCTCCGAGCTTCGTCCCTTTTCTACCTGCTATCCCAGGAGTCTCGGGGATGCATACGGAGAAATAATATTGATTTTCCAAATGACGTCGGGTGAGAAAATAGAAGGCGGTGGAGTGGAGGGCACGGGGAGGCGACGTCGCGCGGGCTTAATCTCCATACACTCGCTGCTTCGAGCTCGGATCGTCATAATTCGCGCATGGTGAGCTAATACATAATAATGATGAGATGGTCGTGAGTTGATACGCGGAAGTGAGAGAATTCTAGTAGCAATTTACACACGGAGACTCGGTATATGACGTCGAGAGTACTGGTTGGAAATCTCGAGACGCGATCTGTCGATATCAACGACCGCGCGAGAGTAAGAGAGAGTTCAAATTAACGCTGTGAGGGTTCAACGAATGGGGTCAGAGGCGACTCTTCACAAGATATATTCTTCGAAAGGATAAGCGTGCTTTTCCGCTGGAAGCTCATTATTAATAAAACAAAAAATCTGCTGCGGTATATACGGGTGCGAAAAATTTCGCATTTTTATTCATAAAAACACACACGTTAATCCTTGAAAAGACGGAATGGTCTTGGGCACGGTTTGTCTATTTTTTTTCCTTCTTCTTTTTTTTTTTTTTTCGTTCATTCTACCAGGCGCATGTCGTGAGCTTAGTTTCAATGGATTCGCGAATGTGATGCACCACCAAGATCCTATCCCTGCTTTCTTTCTCCATGTGTATACAGAGCGCCTTCATATAAAACTCGAATAAAAGACCACGTTCAAGTTTCTCATCTTAATTACATAATTAGGTCCGGCGGCTTTCGGGACGCTACAGCATAAACCAACTGCAGGGCGACCCCGTAATTTAATATACTCCTTCGTCCCAGAGTGCGTTCGTGTAACAATTTTCTCTTTTTCTTCCTTTTTTTTTCTTCTTTTCATCTTACTCCCCTCGGTTGTCGTATCACGGGAGAAACGTATAATGACGAGTGACACGCTCTCGCGATCCCGAATCCCCCAGACACATATTTTATTTAGGCTAAACTATGCTCAACTCCTTCCTTCTGGGCGTCAAGTCGCAATTGTTTTAGCTCGCTGTCGTCGAAACCTCAAGCTCGTGTATTGGTACAGTGATCCATTGGATTAAGGAGTTTCGGTACAAAAGGCAAAATTTTAAGAAATTAATTAAATTTGTGGATAATGTTCTTCAACATCAAGTACGAAAATGCAATTTTTTTCAAAATTTTCTTCTACTCAGTTATCGAATAATTATGTATTAAAGCAGATTTCTTATGCCCGAAGTGTATACCTATATATATGGAAATGCTATGCTTATACACGTGAACTTTAGTCTTCAATTACTCGATAACTGTGTAGAAGAAAAATCTGAAAAAATTTCTATTGTCAAATTTGGCACTAAATAATATGTTCACCAAATTTTATAAAATTCTTAACTGTTTGACAATTTTTGCATGTTTTTAACATGGTTTAGCATGGCAACATTGTATCGCCTGTACCGAAACTCCTTAATATAATTATACTCGAAACAAGTAAGGAGAAAATCACTGCGATAAGGACAGCCCAATAGTGGTTGCAAAAAGATCGAATTCGATGTAAACTTCAATCATAACGAAGCGAAATTGACAAAAAATTGGGAAGCTTTCTTAATAAATCAATATCGATTGTTCCATTAATCAGAATTTTCCCAATTTATATTGAAAAGCTTCGTGGATATGGTCCAGGATTGAAAAAAATTGTAAAAGCAATTCATAGAAATCTGTAAAATTTCGATGTGCCACAGTCGAATCATTCAAATAAGAGATTCCTTCTTGGAATAAGCCACAAAAATGGGGCCAACGAACGAAGAATACGAATCGCACCATTTATGAGGTTACACAAACGTATCTAGTGGATGTTCAGTCACGATGAGAGCAGTGAGTTACTGTCTCTTGCTCCCTCTCCCTCTCTCTTTCTCTCTCTCGTTCATCAACTGTTCCGGAGCTTTGGTCCTAGTGGAAAGTTTGTCCGAGGAAGCTCCAGCTCGTAAATGGATTCATGGTCAATGGATGGAAACTCAAGAGAGAGAGAGAGAGAGAGAGAGAGAGAGAGCGCACGTCTTGGTTGCCTTTGCATCGAAGAATCTAGGACCGATAATATCGTCAAAAGGAAACTTCCAACGGAGGACAACCAATGGGGTCTTTCGACTGGTGGATACATAACGTTTCATGAGATAGGAGCGTTTTACTCTTGAGCTTTCGGAATAGTGCTGCTTTTGCCATTCGAAAATAGGAAAACCAGGTGCATCTCTATGAGTCAGACCATTTAATAGATCAAGGGTAAACGAAACTTTGACGTCTCGTTTGGATTCGTCGTTTATCGTAATTACGAAAAAAAAAAAACAGAAAAAAAATAAAATAAAAATACTTTTCACTCCCAGATTATCGAATGAATCGTGTCGAATGGTCATTGACGTGAACAGTGCTCGCTTCGACTACGCGAAAGCTCGAGATTATCTATAGCCAAGTACTCTTCACGAATTAAACGAACGAACCATTTTGTCGATTCTCTTGTGGGGCTATAAAATCGAATGTGGGATTACTTTTCAATAGTACATGGTAACCACGTTTTCATTATAAAATGACATCCGGTGTTCTCGATTCACCAAGTTTTCCACGAGAGTATTCTATAAACGTAAATACTTTGTTATTTGAAAAAATAATGATTCGATGATGAGGAGATTCGTAATTTTTCGATGGTATTTAAACGTTAAAAGCTTCGGCCTGATTATTGGAACGACAGAATCCCTGTTTTTTCATTTCCTCCCTTTTTTTTTGTCTCTCGCTTTTGACCCACGAACGTTTTCTCTTAGTTTGTTCCGTCGGTGAAAACCCATTGATGGTGTTGCCAAATATTGAGCAGCGTGATTCATCGGGAACCGCTGTAATTTCTCGACCATAAATTCATTAGTCCATCAGTAAATTGATTGAAAATATGTTCGAGCTGATACAATGCTAAATGCGAGATGGAGAGAGAGCGAGAGAGAGACTGTGCATTAACAGTTGCCAGAGAACGGAGGGTCAAGCAGAGAGAATTCACTTGCAGGGATTCATTCTGCACATGTACACTCGAACGTACGACCACATACGTGCGCGAGCGCGCTTTGCACAATAGGAGGAAAGCTTTTCACCAGGCTTATACGAAGCTCTGTCTGTGTTCGCATTACGTATTAATGGACATCCGGTATTTCGGGTATTTTCATGATAAATTACCCACATATGAATTGTTATTTATATTTTTTTTTCTCTTCATATTACTCCTCGTTGCCCTCTTCCGTTAATCCATCAGAGTTTTTGACTGAAACATCGAACGAGAAGATTCGCTCAGAAATACGTGAATCCACGAACATCCATTGTTTTGGTCGCCGAAAAAGTTTACCCAAAAAATTGGCAAAGACTTTGAACAAGTAGAAAATAAATTCAAACCCCCGGGGTTGTTGGAACATAACTAATGTAATTGAATAAAGTAGCGAGACGGTAATTGCTTATATTTTCCATCAATTTAACGCGGAAGAATAGAAGGAACGTTTTTTTTGTTGTTGTTGTTTTTTTTTGCTTTAGAAGCTCCGAAGCGAATAGGGAAGGATGAAAAGGAAGAAGAAGTCGAGCGGAGTCTGGTAGACTATTTAATGGGTGCTCGCGGAATTGCGGCTCAACGAGTTATGGACAACGATATCTCGGGCGGTGTAGGTGTTAATGAAATTTGCGGGTCGTAGCTTTTCCATGGTCTCTGGAGAATGGTCAATTGACTGTGTGTATGAGGGGAGGCTTTGTGTACGTGTGAATGTAACACGTAGAAACAGCGCCGTCGCCGTTGCTGCATGATTCCGGACCAGGGTTCGTTGATAACAGCGTCACTCGTTGAACCTCTCATACACTGGTCATTTCTACAGTACTAGAGGCAAACTGCTGCTGCTGCTATTGCCTGGTTCATGGAAACTGGGCTTGAGCTCATCCTTCCAGTTTCCATTGGGCCGCCATCGCCGCCGCTGCCACCGCCTCGGGACCGAAGCTTCTCTTTCCCCTTAACGAAAGAGGCATTCTATCAGGCTACTACTAGTTCGCCATCCACCAATCCTGTCTCCGTATATTCAAATGTCCGTGAATATATGTGAGAGAGGAAAAGACCGTATACGTATATATATGTGCAGTAAACGAAAGTACACTGTCCATCAGCCGGGCCAACGGTAGCCGCGAGGGCTTGGTCCTCCCGGCGTTAAACAGATTTCAAGAGTATTCTAATCGAGAAAGCAGTCGCTTCGGTAAAAGCGAACTAGCTCGTCAACCTTCGTCTTTCCCTGTCGTACATTCTCGTAGCTCACTCTCACTATCTTTATATATTCCTCTTTCGTTTTACCATCAAACGACGAGCCCAGTAGTCACTTTATACTCGAATTAATCAAACCACCTTCCAGTTTAAACAGACCTCCCATAGACACAAAGAGAGGGGAAAGGTCATACAGAAACTCTTCGGTTTCTCCCCTCTTCGGAAACCCTTTTATTTCGAACAGAAGCAAGTACTAGTACAAATTGAAATTGTCCTTTCTTCCTAGAACATTCTCTCCTTCTCTTCCTCCTCCTCCTCCTCATTCTCTTTCCTGTCCTCCTCCTGTCTCTTAGATTTTCTCTTACAAGTCCGGTAACGAGGCGGACTACGACCACGCCACCAGAATCGACTCACCCTCGATTCACCTGTAATGGCCTCGTGAGAGGCGAATTTCGTGATAAGAGAAACCCCCAAGATGTCTTGAACATACCGCCGCCATAACAGTGGCAAAATAAAACACGAAAAGTACAGAGCTGTTAGAGCTTAGTTCGTGTCGCCATCATCCACGAATCTTATCCCCATCGAATAGAACTTCCCATCCCAACTAATTTGATGAAAATTGTTATCGAGACAATACTCGTACATTTTTGAACAAGCATGTTCGAAAAACGCACCGTTCGACATTAATGGATCTTGAAGGTTTATATTCGCTGATTCAATTCCAACTTTTTGTTCGTAGATTACGTACAATATGGATGAGCCCATTCGAGTCTGTTTATCGGCTCTCTGAAAAGAATATTCTTCATTCGAATAGTACGATTTTTACCGTCACTTTTGGTCCATTGCTCGAAAAATTGTTGAATGATCGTAACTTTTTGTACATCAAGAGCCGCGGTAGTGGCTCGCTCGCTAGGGATTAAAAAAAAAAGCTCCTGCAAACCTTGCCGCACTCTTTTATCCTCGAATATGACGGTTTTCGGAATTTTCTATTTTTTTTTTCCAAATCGCTCTCATGAAACGACGCGTCGAGTGAAAAAAAATCTCGATTTTATTTCGATCTCCATACATATTACTGGATCGAAAAACAGAAGCGAGAAAAATGTCATTTTGGCAAAAGTTATTTGTACGGGAATGTCGAACAACTCGAACCCAACTCCTTTCGGTGCGGTGAAGACCGATGATGTGAGAAGCTTTTGAAACTCTCGTCGATTATTCGGGCGAGGGCGAGAAAGTTCGTAGTCGGGGTAAGATGAGCGGTCGGTTGCTTGGTTCAACACTGGATCGTGTACGCGATATGATCCGCGGGCGAGGGAAGGGGATGAGCCATCGAGATTGTGTGTGCTTGCTCTTCCGGGAAGGCTCGAGGATCGGCTCTCCTCCCTGAGGCTAGCACATTTTGACGAGATGAAAAACACGGTGCTTCGGGGGGAAAACGATCGTTGCACGTCAGAGGCTGGTCGAGCACTTTGCCCTCTTTATTATTCATGAAAGCGCAAAAAGCTTTTGTCCCACTACGTCTCCCCCCCCTCCCTCTCGCCCCGTAACATATCCTCGTGCGCTTATCTTTTATTTTATCGATACATTTTTCAATGATTTAACCAACGTTTTTGATTTTCGTTCGATACTATTCGCGTGCGGTTATCGCCAACCACACTTCGTTGAAATTCACGATTTTATAACGATAAAAAAGTAATTGTGGCTATTGAATAATATCGGAGTATCCACGGGACTGGGAAAGTATTCACATTGTGGAAACGCACGAGAAAAATATCAATTTTATAATCGAAGCATAGTGAATTGAACATTTTTTTGGCTAAATTCCGGCTCGTTTCATCTTCAGCTCAAAGTTTTGTGAGAAAGCCTAAAAAAAATCATATTTTTATTCGGCATTGTGTTGAATCGAATTCTGGAAAGTCAAAAATCTCGAAATTTTAGTGCAACGATATAAATTTTTATAAAATTAAACAAGCTGAGAATCCAAAGTCGAATTGAATTTCTTCCATGAATTTCAAATTAGTGTTCATAAAGACGATAAAAGAATTGATTGTTTTTTTTTGTTTCTTAAAGCGTAAGAATGTGTAAATCAAAGGAGTGTAGAGAGAGCACATGAAAAAGAAGGTGCATAGTAGGTCCAGCAGAGACGAGAATACAAGGAAAACCCGGGCGAGTTCTCGAATTGCTTTTCGTTTCTACATCGGCGTAATATTTTTACTCTTGGCTCTCACGAATCGTACGGGCTTGATACGTCGTGATAGGGATATGCACTGAGGGATGGGCTGAAGCGAATAAAACCTGAGAGTGAAAGAGGAACGGGAGAGAGAAAAAAAAAGGTAAAAGAAGAAAACAAAGTAAAAAAGGAAGAAACGAGGGTGAAACTAATATCGGGGAGGGTAGAGAAAGACTCTCGAAGCCTTTATATGGAGTCTGAAGCTTGGCGAGACGTCTGTGAAAGGTTCGAGTCAGAGAAAGAGAGAGGGTACGGCCACAGTTGGAGAACCGAGACAGATCTTCTGTGTACTAATATAAGGGCATGCTTGCAGAAATGCGCTACGAGAGAATATTTATTTATTCCTCACTCTCAAACTGCCGGGTTACTGCTTTCCTCTCATCCTACGCTATTTTCTCCAATCTTGTACCATTCTCCGAACGATGACTCCACTGAGCTCTCATTTTTTCTCCCCCATTTTTTTTTTTCGTTGCTTGAGAATTTATACCATCTCTTTTGTGGAACTGTTCGTAGAATCTCCATTCCGTATTTTTCGTTAAAGGCATCGACGTGCTCAGCGAAGTAAAAAAAAAATTGTCAACGAATCGAGGTTATAAGACACTCGATCAATTCATATCGTTGTAATTTTTATAGTTATCGAGGCACCAGCGCGTTAAAGTCGATGTCGTATCGAATTTCACATTGCAGAAATTCGCAAAAAAATTTGTTTCTTTATTAATTCAATTGTCCAACTGCCAAGTACGTTTTATTTCCTACGTTCAGAGCCTGGATCTCCGAAATAATTCTCGTTGAAGCATTCTCGTGGCTTAAACAGGGGACGAGAAATGCTGGAGAATAAAAGAAAAAAAAAGGTTCTTCCCTCTTTCTCATTCCGGTGTCTAGCCTCGTGTGAAATTTTCATTGTCTCTCTCGCTCTCGCTCATTCTCTCACTCTGGGTCTCTATTTGTCAAGTTTGTTTCGTCGCTCTTGCTGTTCACTCGGTCATTTACCGGCTGCACTATAGCCTGTCATTTATGTTAGTGAGAAAGGCTGATTGCAGCTGGAGATTAGCACTTAATGCAGATGCGTGATATCGAATTGTCCACAGGCATTGAGGTTGTTTCTGACTGGCCCGTAGTGGAATACACCACGTTCTATTCATACACGCAGTAGAGAGACCTGTCGTCACTGACACTGGAGTAAACTGTACAATGGGGGATATTCAAAGTAATCCATTTAGCCATGATGAATTTGGCTTAAATAGAGCGCAGACGCTTTAATGGATACGATAGTATTACGTCGAGCAGAGAGATAAAAAAAAAAAAAAACAAACAAACAAAAATGCAAAAAAAATCCCTGAAGCTTGAATAAAAATGGCATTCGAGTTAGCACTATTGGAAAATAACGAAAAGTCCTTCTTTATCTCCATTCATTTCGCCAGAAGCTACCAATGAATGTCGAACTTCAACATCCTGCATAAAATCAAACGAGCCCGGACGATCATCATTTCTTTTTGAAGCAGCGAATAAAGAATTTAATTAACAGCCTTTCGAACGGGGTATATCAACGAAAAAAAGGCTTTGAAGGAAAGGCAAATAGCAATTATGACGGGAGTGTTGAAAGATTGATATCCACACATTTCCTTCGCGATGTCAAATACATTTTCATTTTTAAATCTCAAAAAGAAATAAATTAGATGATAAAAGGTGGGAAATTTTTTATTTTTTTTTGCTGAGTCAGGACATCGTTCGTGCATTCATCTGTTAGCGAGTATCGATGCTCATGAAGAAACTTTTGCTACCCGAGTGCAAAGTTTCATGTAGTATTGTTCTTTGTTCGAGATAAATGTATAGAATACATGTAAGATCGATAGGTTGGTAATTTATAATAATAAAGGAACCCAGTGCTTTTATCAGCAACGTTATTTTCGCCTGGGATAGTAAGAATAATTATTGTTCTCGTGTGTTGCTTTTTCACCTTTCACTTTGGAACAAATGGACTTTCATATCAGCGAGGAATGAGCTCACGAGGGCAATAAGCTGTCCATTTATTTGAGGGCAATCGTTTGATCGCACAACAATGCATGGCATCTTAGATTAATGATTAAAACGGAACGGTTAAAAGAAATTGATAATATTATGGGAGCATTGTAGTACGCCGAATTGTATAATGAGGCTAACGGTAGAGAGACTGAGAGAAAGAGAGAGAGAGAGAGAGACAGTAGAACCGAGATAGTTATTTGAAATGGTGATGGGAGACGGTTCTCTTCGTAATCTTCGAGGGTGACGTCTGCCTCGAGTATTTGCATCATTAGTCCAAAACCACAGCTAAAACCCAGAGATGTCGAGCTGTCGCATGGAAGAGAGAGAGAGAGAGAAGGAGAGGGAGAGAGATGGAGAAAGGGAGGGAGTGAGAGGCATTACATCACGGGAGCCCATCTAACGGTATAATTTGGAGAGAATAGAGAGGAAACGCAGAGTCTCGTTTCCACGTGGTTCCTCTAAGGAGCAGGGAACCGTAGTCCCAAAACAAGATGGCCTCATCACCAGCAGGTTGAAGCCGTTTGCGAATCCTCTCTGAGCACATCGTCGTTGCGATGCTCTGATAATTAATTTCACGTATCCAGTTTACAAGCGGGCATGTGGCGCGTAATCAGATTTCCTACCAAAATTGGCAGGGATTGTTCCAAAGTCTTACACATCTCTGATGATACTGGGGGATGTACTGAAATAGTAGTTGCACTGAGGTGGGAGCAGGGGGGGGGGGTGTGGCTCATAAAGCTATGGACGTAGGCATATTTGCTGTAATTACATTCATTTACCGAGTAACAGGATTGCCGAGTTTTCGTTCCATTGTGAAAGTAATAAAAGCAAGTTAAGTTCCGAATTGGATTTATAGTAGTATATAGCGAAGCTAAATTTTCTTCACGGCAACAAGATTGAATTGAGGATTGTCATTGAGGATAAAAGTTAATATTTGTTTCTAATGTTTCAACAAGTTGAGTGTTTTCAGAGTGTATTGATGGCCAGTGTGCGGCGGCGAGATTGGAGAATAAGAGAAGAAGTGACAACGAAGCAGGCGGGACGGATAGTAGGGAGGTATTGTTGGTCGGCAATCAGGCGACCCATGGGATTTGGGAAAAGCGGTGAGAAGTAGAAGCCGGCTCTCCCAGGATCGAGAACAAGCCAGAGAAGAGTGTTGGTGGTGGGAGGTATATATACTCCATGGAGGTTGTTGTGGTCGCTCGTCGGCGCGGGAGTGGGTCGCTTTGTGAACGGTAACTGCGTTACCGTGCACTTTGCCACGATAACTCTATTCCAGCGGGGTTCGAATCTCCTCGTGCAGCAGCAGCAGCAGAAGCAGTAGCTCCGAGGTCGTCCAGAAACGTGGATCTGCCCAACAGCCAGTGAGAGCTCCGTCGAGGTCACTGCCGGTCAGGTCTTTCCGCCTAACCATCCAGCTTGTCTCTTGTATGTAGTAAGCTCATTGCTGACGAACTACGCTAGTTCCACAAGTATATTCCACAAGCCAAACTAGCCAATATGGGTAGCCGCTTATATACGAATACACACATAGATATGCAAGTGAGATTAGGATGCTGCGATGAGGCAAGTGCTGATAGACTAACCGGAGTGATCCATCGTATTACGAGGATAAGACGGCTGTTTCGAATGATTTAGTAGAATCTTAACTTATACGGTGTATCATCTCAGCCGTTTAGATGTTGCTTATTAAAGGATAATCCTTCGGTCTTGTCGTTCAAGTTCAACATTCTTTATCTGTTGTTTGATCAAGACATCAAGAGCTCTCAGACAACGATATTTGATTGAAGAGATAATCCAGCCTGTAGTCGCGTCCAAGCTTCAAGAATTCAAGGCCAAAGAGATTCGGTTTCGTTGAGGAACGAAGGATCAATTCAGACATAGATGTTAGGTGATTAACGGTAGAGCCTCTCCCGGTGAATTTCCATACGAGAAGTCAGTGCGCCACTCATTCGTGCCTGATTTATCCGAGCTGGGGTTAAATTATCGCCCTGTCAGCTCGGTAGATCATATCATTCGGTTTCCTGATTCTGTTGGCATCTCGGCGTTTTGGTTGTCCGGTCATCAGGCAAGCAGCCCGTCGGTTGGTCCGCTCGTCCGGTTCGCCCGGGTTCTCCGAGCCCAGCCGGTACTGGCAACCGAGCAGTTGTTCGTCCCGGTTCCCATGAACGGCAGGGTCTTGGCGGGCGCGCGAGAGAGCCTCTATCCCACCGCAAGCAGTTCGGTCCGGTAGTTGCTTGCTTACATTACCATACGAATGGCCGATCGATTCAAGACCCCTTACCTCTCTCTCGCTTCGTCTACCTCTATCCAACTCCTTCGTCTCTCCCCCACACGTACTACTCGAATATTACACTGGTTGTTCTCCTCGTCGTCGTAGTCGTAGTCGTCGTCGTCGTCGTAGTCGTCGTAGTGCACCATCCAGCACCAAGACGACTCTACGCCTAGCCGCTATTGCAAGACCTTACCGTTAGTATGTATATGTACAGGGTCTTGTCGGTCTCTCGTGGCACACTTGACTCACCCTTTCCCTATTCTCCGCACGCCACGACACGTTCGTGCAGTAAGACCCACCACCGATGCGCCATACACCAACCCTCAAAACTACGCTGCTCACTCTCTCACCCTCTTTTCCCTCTCTCCGACTCTCTTACTCTTACTACTCTCTTTCTCTTTCTCGTCCTCTACCTCGTCCGGAACGTTAATCATTGTTATTGGAATTCTTGGCCCCGTATCGTGCAACGAGTCTACCTGGAGTCTAATGATCACTATCATAGAAAACAGTAGGGGTATTATTACGGCTTCGATAACAAATGGCTTGAACAAAAATAATATCAGAACGATATACAACGTCCCGACACGTTACACACGAGCCAATATAAACTAACGCATTCAAGTACATCGTTAATTAAACTCTCGCATACGCTCAAATAAGATCGAATTTTAATGACTTTCTGCCTTTAGATCGTATCGGATGTCTCAAAAAAAGCGGAAACACTGTGAGATCGAGGGGGTGTGCTTTTTTTTTATTTATTTTTAAAATTTTAAATGGATAATCGAATTATAACGGATGGGTAAAAAATGGTTCGCATATCGTCGAGTAAAGTCATGGATCGATCGACCAGGTTCCTTCAATGCTATCGTGTACGCTTGTACGAAGATAGTGACGGTGCAATTTTTCCATACAAATGGGATCTGGTTGTTGGACCATCGATAGAAACATGCGCGCGAATCCATACAGGGGGAATTACACGTTGGGGAAATGTTGGCTACTTTCCAAAAGGTACTCAAAAGCGATAATAATAACATCAATAATAACGAATTTAATCTGATACGCGTATGCTTACATGCATCAAAATAAAAGGGTTGACAGAAACACGCGAAAAACAAATTCAAAATGAAAAATTGTTCGGTCGACCCGTGCTGACATAAAATATTAATATTTGCAGACTCGAAGTCGTAGCTCATGAAAGCCCTGTTAAATGCAATTTAGCTTCCATAAAATAAGAAGTTGTATGTTTTATTCTTCGTTCATTCCTCGATTTTTTTTTTTTTTTTTTTATTGATCGATGAGTATTGCGCTTCGATGAAACGTGTATCTCCGACCAAGAGTTAGAGAGAAAAACTTAAATAGAAGGTTGAACCAAGGGCGAAAACTGAAGCTGAAAAGAAAACGACGTGTACCTTCCTATTACAGCTGCAAAATGCGCAAATAGAAGCCCACTCCGTTATTCATGGAGCTGGTTTGTTCGGTAAAAATGTACGCGTCTCGATACCGTATATACATACTTCTCGTACCAGCTCTTGACGCGCGGCCATTCTCCGCGAGCCATTCGGCTTCATTTACATTTATCTCCGGTGATGCCAGAGAGTGCAGTAGCCATTACCCGTTCCCCGGACCATTACGAACCACCCTCTTTTGGCTCCTAGCACCTACGCTGCCCTCTCTATGGCCCTGTCGTATTTTATTTACAGGACGAGCTCACAGCTCGCGGAGCAGCGTCGATTTCAACCTCCACTGTGTTGAGCTTGCATATTCTTCGCATCTGTGCTCTGTCAGCTCTTTTTTTTTTTTTTTCTTTTTTTTTTTTTCTCATATATAAAACATATATAAGGGTTCAAGGAGCTTAAGAGAGATGAATGTGAAAATAATTGCCAACGACCAAGAGAAAAGTCACTCGTAGTTGCTTCAAATGCTCCTTACGATTTAAAACTGCCATGAAAGAAGGGAAGAAAGACAAAAAATAAGAAGAAATATCGATTCAAATTTAAAAACGCTTTTGGGTTTAATTTCGTCAGCTTTCCAAGAGCAAAAGGGATGGAACGGTCTTCAGTAATTACTCGACGAATTAAGCTCTGTGAAACTCGGAAGAAAATTTCACCCGAGAACTGAGCCAAACCCAAACAAGCTGAAAAAAAAAAAAAAAAAATTGTTTAATTTTCGTGTTCTTCCAGTAGATCTTTTATAACATCTTTACGAATGTGTATGTGCTAAATTGGTTCACGGTCCATGATTTTCAGATGACTTGACCATCTAGTCGTAGTACAGGGATGCAGGCAAAGCTTTAACTCCGTAAGGCTCGAAGAGGAATGGGCGTCCCGCCGTTTCGCCAGCATCTTTGCTCTTGGTCTTACTCAAATAGTTCAAGGGGAGGAGAGAGAAAAGCAAAAGAGAAAGGAGACTGACTGGAGTGGCATTATTTGTTCGGTGGGTATTCCAGGAACGATTTAATTAATCCGTGAAAAGCACACTTCTCTCGGCACCGAGGATGTTACCTCGGTGCTAGCTGGCGCGGAAGGGAGGAAATAATTTCCTTTACCGGACAATCAAAGTCTAGCTTCAAGGTGTATTTTTGGTTTTTGTTTCGGTTGGTAAGCAAAAAAAAAAAAAAAAATAAATGGATTCTGGTGAAAAACAAATGAATGTGGCTGCAATTTATTAATAATCTCAAGATTCAATAAACGAATATAACTGTGTGAGGAATTTTAATTTTTCATTTAATAATCACAAGAAACGGTAGACTATTCCATGCTTCTTGTTTATCGTTATTTATTAAATACGAATCCTTGCTCATTCTCAATAACTTTTTTATGAATTTCGGGGCGTTGCGAGAAGTAGATTTTATTTCTAGATTCAACGTAATATTGCCGGCAGTCTAGAGATATTCGATTAAAAAGAAGATAATACGTTTGCCTGACCTCCATAATTCTGCAGATTGCAATAACGCGAGATCAAAGTTTTGTGTACTACAGCGGGCAGGCGGAAAGGGAAGAGGAGGAGAAGAAAAGCACTTGGGATAGTCATCTTGACGAAGAGCTTTCAGTTGGCTTTGAAAAGCCTCGCTTTTCACCGCACAGCTTAACGCAATTCTTGTCCAGAGGCATGTTAAAACTTTTCTTTCGGAACTCATTTGAATTTTTTATTCAATCTTCGAAACAAATAATTATCACGGTTGTGCGAGGGTCCGAGGAAAGAGGCGGAGCAATCCTTCCACTTCTCTTCGGGCCAGATTAAACTTCGTATCGGCTATATATAAGTAGTAATAATATCAAGGTGGAGAAACTCGGCTCGTTTCGTACTACGGTCTAACTCGTAGTTATTGCAAAATTCTTCATTCAGGCTCTTTTCATTCGCAGACGACGACGACGAGTATGGTACGACGCGAAAAATGATGGTAAAGATTCAGTAGTCGTACACGAATTTTATACAGGATATAATTGTTCCTTGTTGAATCGACGAAGCTCGCCGTCTTTCTCTGAACTCGACGAATTGCCCGGATGTTCGCTATTCCATCGTTGCAACGGGCGATAAACTTTTTATCGCTGGCTTTGGTAATTTGGCAGGGTAACGAGAGAGAGAGAGAGAGAGAGAGAGGGAGAGAGCAGTGGGGATGTAGACGGGAGGGTTGAACCTTTCCACCAGCATCACCGATACGAAAGGTCCCAGTACCGTCTCGTAATGGTCGGAAGCCTCGAGTGAATTGCACTGTAAGTCGGATGGAGGGTACAGAGTCGGCAGAACCAGGCCCAACGTACTTGAGAGCAAAACTCCTGATTATAAAGGTTATTGCCCGAGTTGGAAGCCGTGCGGGAATAAGGAGAGCGATGAGAGAAAACGAGAAAAATAGGAAGGGAAGGAGGGGCGAGGGAGAGAGAGAGAGAGAGAGGCCGAGGGGAATCGAACGAGGAACGTAAAAGGGAAAGAGTTGGTTTGAGAGTGGAGGCGGTGCGGAGGACCATGGTAGGATGGTAGCTAAAAGTCGAGAGGTAGGAAAGCGAGATAAGGTATTGAGAGGTATGAAAAGAGCGAGAGAATTTCAAACAGGCCCACTGAACTTATATTTTATTTCACAAAATGCCTCCTCCTCCGTACCTCTCTCTCCCGCGTGCTTTCGAGCAGCAACTTGGAAATTGAGATCGTACGATTTTGCTATTGCCGAAAGACCGCGCGCGCGCGCGCGCCTTCGCCGCCTCTCAATTCCAGTACTACTTTCGCCCTTATACCTTCCTCCATCCATACTAGTACGGAATCCAAGCACACACTTTCTACGGCATTACGCTAATTCTCGGGCGTGCAATTCTCGACAATAGTCCAATCATTGTAAACAAGAGGAGAAAGAGGCTGCACATGGCGCGAACAAAACTGTTCAGGGCTAGTATACTTAAGATAGAAAGGAGGTCGGGTGCTTATAGCGCTGTAGAAAAACTGAGCTCTTATCGTAATTTGCATTGTTTTATCGTTCATTATCAATAAACGAGATACCGATTCGAGGATTGACTAGGAAGATGATAAATTTCATAAGAAAATCCATCTCTATCAAATACATTGAATTATTTATAAACAAGTGTCGTGGTCAATCGTAATTCTCTCATTTTCTTTCTTTCCCTCTTTTCAACGAGCAGCGTTATACTGTAGGAGACATTGAAAGAAATGCAGCCTGGCCGATTGGGACAAGATCGAATCAGAGACTGGTTGCTCACTGAGACATAAAAAAAATAATATCGCCTCTCCGAATGAAGGGATCGTGTTATAACTGTATATCAATAAAAAGCAAGTAGAGACGACCGCCTTCGTCGCCGCGATTCCCGAGTTGAAGAGACCTCGCCCATTGCCGGTGGAGAAAAGGTAGAACCTTCTCTATGCTTACAGCCCTGTCGGATCAGGCTACTGTGTACTCAATGAAACCAGCGGATAAACCAATAAGACATCCATTTCAGAGCTTGTCTCTGAAAGACTACTCGCCGGTGTGACAAGACCGAAGAACCGATCCATTCATTATCCACTTCCAAATGGATAATGGTGTTTATCGGGAACAATAAAAAGTAAATAACCCGGATAATATAAGAGGAATACAGCTCTGAAAAATCCTTTCTTTACCTCTCGAAAAGCTCTCAATCCAAATGGAATTGAGTCTTGTTTCTTTTTTTTTTTCATTCCTCTTTCCATCCAGCTAAATTCGATATACGTCGTCATGGTTTTTCGGATTTCGATTCTTGTGTATCCTACCCGCCACCAACACATCCACGAGGTTACAAATATACCAGAATATAAGATTATGGTGAAATGAGATCTTGGTAATTTAGGAGGCAAGAAAAATCTCGACACGAACCTTATACATATATATATATATCGAAACTATTCGGTTGGAAAGTACTCGTCTCATCCGGTCACCAGGATCAGCTATATTTCCAGCTTATATATCTATCATATCAAATTCCGTCTATATATACATGAACAATATAGTTCCCAAAAGCATCTCAGGGAGTTTCTCCGGAGGTAGTATGCTGGGAAAAAAACAGTGAAACGATCGATCTTTATATCCAAGTATCTTCCCATGTGGGGCCACGTCAACGCGGTAGGAGATTGACCCAACAAGTTTCACCAAAGTTTTTGCACGAACGCGGGGGTGACCCTTGCTCGATCGAGTGGAAAGACACCGCACACCCAGCAACGCGCTAGGGCACACGATCATCTTCTTGCGAAACTTAGACATAAGCGTACAAACACCGTCGCAGAGTTTTATCCATACATTCAGGCTAGCAAATATTCAGTCGGCTTCGGGATCGAGCGTCGACGAGTATTTGGAGCTTAAACTTTCTTCGAAGACGCAGAGGATGCCTCCGTTATATAGATGTATACGTATATAAGAATCTGCACATATATATTCAACGGTTATACCAAGTATGTACCTCGGACTATTGCCGAGTCTATTCGACTCTTGATATCTCACGCATATTCTCGACGATTGAGATGCCACCTCTTCCCCAAGTTATTATGCATCTCTCGTGTAAAAGCTCACCTTTCCCTTTTCCGTTCTTCCGATCATCGTAGTTAAACGTATATATATGTATGTGCACGAAGAGCATTTGTAGACGCGAGAAATTTCTCTTTTCTCGGTATTCCATTGAAAGAAAAGTGTCCATTGAAATAGTACGAATGAATAAAAATGTGGGAACGATAGAGAATGAGAAAACACAAACCTGTGGAGCAAAACTTATGAGCAGCGCTCTCTCTGGAACGTGCATGCTTACCACAAAATGGAGCTTTTCAGAAAATCAATGAGTTGGCGATGCAGCTTTAGCTTTTTCAATGATTAAACGCCCTCAAAAGAACGATATGCTGACTAAAGGCCAAAGTTTGCTCAACAAATTGCTCGAAATAGGAAAAAAAAAAAAACTATGCCGTTACCAGAGTTACAGCTAGTGCATATTTGCCTCGAAGCTATGATCAAAACCTTTTCTATCCCTTTGCCAATTTCATTTCACTTTCTACGACGATTAAAAGAGATTCCACCTTTTTATAGGGTTGTTAACCAAGAATTTTCAGGATTATGAAAAACTTGCCCTCTTTTAATGTTGAACTACTCATTGAATTTCAAAAAATCATTTACAAAGAAATAAAAAATGAAAAAAAAAAACGAATGTGCCATTCGTTTGTGAAAAATGAAAGATCGAGGCAGATATTTAAGATAATTGCGCGGGGAAGCAGGGTCATCAAGAAGCAAGGGACATCGAGGTTGGAAAGGTTCTGGATATTGTGGAAAATCAAATTTCGTGCGGTGAACAGAAAGTCAAAGTTGCATCACGGATCTCGCTGGTCAGTTGATTCGAGATTCTGTAACGAGGACTCGGTGAGGCAAAGGGAAGAAGGGGATTGGAACGCAGTGGTAGCACGGGCGAACGAGCGCGCGCTACCGTTTCCTAGAAGGACGAAGGTGGTGCGCTGGAATCGATATTCCGGGGTGAAGCTGCGACGCAGCGACCGTTTCGATAAATCGAATCACGCGTACCACCCGGTTGACGCCCAATTGCACGTCTAATTATTAATCGTGGCTATGCAATTATGTTCCCTCCCCAATTGGGTAAAACGTGTGCGACTCTCGTACGCGACTCGACAAGGGGGAAGGGAGTGGGATGACTGTATTTGACTATGTGGCGGTTCTGGTGGCAGCGGGTAGCGGCCACGGCAGCACGCTTCTCTCCCTCGTTTGTCCCTCCGGAGCATTCCACCTGCCACCACCACCCACCACCAACACGCTCTCTCATTGCCCTCCGAGCTTTCGCCCCCTCGTCCAAGGGGATACTAAATTTACTATCTAGCACGGGACACGGAGAGCGAAAACAAACATTCGCGCTCGTCCTCTCTACCACCTATACAATACTCTCTAATCGTAGTTAGGGCTAAACAACCTTCCAACGATTATAGCAATTTTGTCCCTCTCTTGAGCCATTATCGCTGAACGAACCGCGCCTCGATCCACTCCAGTTGTATTCGATGCAATGTGATACCGACGAATATACCTTTCCTTTCATTCTGTACAAGTGCATTAGAGCCGGTAACTTCGAGAGCATATCAAGCTAGATATTAGATCGTTGGAACGCTGGGTTGATTGTTGTTGGTAAGATTGTTGTAAAATTAGTTGCTGAATCGATCAACCCTCAATTTGGGTTTCCCATTGAAGCCCGGATGAAGCGGAGAAAAGGAAAATTTGTTGGGGAACGTTGAAAAATACTGTAAAGGGTTGTCCTTGTATTCGATGGACAAACTTCAATAGTCTGAGACTGTTAATTAATGTGCTTTTGACAAGTGATCCGGTATTCGGTGACTGGTAATAGCCGATATCGTTTTATGCACGGCATCGCCATAAATCGAATGAGTTATTGAGCGTGATCGAGAGTTTTGAAGTAATAAGCGTAGAAGGGTTACTTCTGAAGTGGCCCTTGAGTTGAACAAGCTCAAAGGGGGGTGCAGCTGTTGATGCAGGGAGAAGCGTGAGTAAATGCGAGTGTTGGAGGCGGCGGTTGCCTGAGCGTAAAGTCGTAAAGGAGCACCACCTCCTGTCTACTTGTAACACTTAATATCGTAGGCATATATTTATGGTTGAGAGAGAAGAAACTCGGCTACGAGTTGGGCCAGTAGGGCGAGGTGACCTTGTACGTTGCATTTGATGGTTTCTTGGGTTCGATTGATGAGAGTAATATCGACATGAAAACGGTAGAAAGATTATGAGTTGGCAAAGTGAAAGAGACAGCCTCAACGTCAGATGTCATATGATAGCGTGTCGAGTGATACGCGTGAGACTTTTTTTTCGCAACGCCTTCTCCAGCTGATGCTGAAGATACAACATTTTCTTTCTATATTCTCTGGAGGTTTAACCTCGAGCGATAGGGCGTAAGTACGCCATTAGGGAGAGTAGGTTTTGACTTATATTGCCGTACCGAACGCGCCACCGATATATATATATATATATATATATATATACTTACAGGATATATCTCTATAGACTGTGGCATAAAGTGTAAAAGCTCGCTCGTGTGAAGTACGAGAAGCACTAGCTGCCTATATAAATATAAATGTGAATACAAAATGCATGTATACCTGAGTCATATTTTTCAATATGTGGCAATACGTACCTGTGGGTCAATGTGTGTATAAATCAAGTTGTCATTTTTACGCGGATACTCGAAGCCTGATGAAACATTGAGCGTATCAATAAATAGGCCATTTTCAAAATATAATATGTACGTCGATTTGCAACGCAGCGTACATATAAATCAGAAAAACACGATCGTATTCCACGTATATACATTCGAGTTATTGATTTTCAAACTGAAATGAAATACGTTTGTCACAGGATATATTAAAACGGGGTCAACTTAAAAATGGAGTATCCCTGGATGAATTGATGTCGCACTTGGTCAGATGGCCAATAGTCTGACAGAAACCGCCTGTGAAATAAGAACACCGAAGAAACGTTCGTTTCCATCGATATGAAAATATAATACTATTTAAAGAATTCTTATATTTGACCCCACTTCCTCGAGTGCCACGGATATTTAAATCCTCTATTTGAGCGTTAAATTGGGGCAATAATTCTTCTCGTGTAACAGATGTAGATAGACGACATAGCGAGTCGTACAGGGTACGCGATAGTCGAAAGGGAGTTCGGGGATGGGGGGAAAACAGGTTGGGGGTCGTTGCAGGCAGGGTGGTGAAGCCGGGTCGTAGGTGGTATCCCATTGGGGTTGGGCTTAATGCGCAAACACGCTTCTCGGTCGAGGTTCGATGGGACATCGGCTTGTTCCGGCTCATTAGACCGAGTGCATACACGCGTGAAGGATTTACACGTGGCATGCGAGCTGCTCGGATAGCTCGCGTCATTGATGCACATCGGGAATCGAGCAAACTCAGACCCGATTCTTGAATGTTTCATGCAGTGTGCTCTCTTGGTTTAGATTATTCGTAATAGGTAGTATGTGGAGAACAAATATATCTTTAGCTTCATCGTTCATCCTGCACTTATCGCAGATTTCACTTGGCTTCACTTTACGTGAAAATTTATATAGAGAGGAGGATTTTTCAATGCCGGAAAGTGGTGGATTGGTGGATGCCATGGAGCTAAGCCCCCATGGCATCCGTAAGAAGATTTACATACTTTTGTTATGTCTCCGACTACCGTAATAGGGGGAAAAAAACAAAAGCTGTGGAACAGAATGGATTCGCGTTCTAGGAGGTCTGATTTACAATATAAATATTTAATGATCCACTCGTATAAACTCCAAGTAAGGAAAAGAACGTACAGAATCAGCGTAGTATAATATACATTTGAAAGATGGGTGTTCCACATCCTCTTTTCAGGACAAAAGATCAAAGTCGCGGTTGAGTAGGTTCTTTCATTAGGGAATAACAGGTATATATACGAGGAGAGAAATGTGCGGGCAAGCCTTGAATGGTATTGGCGTACTTGAACCCTCGGTGGAGCAGGGTTTCTTACTATTCCGAGTTGTCTGATGTCCCTTCCAGCTTCATTCATTAATGCTCTTCTTATTTTCGGGAGACTGAACGTGGAACCGCGGACTGACACGGCCAACCACTCGAAAGACCTGCCGAAGCTACTAGCTCTTTCCGGGCTTATTCGCGGGATAGTCGGTGCAGTGCCAAGCCCACTCCTTTTACCAAATCTAACCCTGAAAGCATCCTCCTCTCTCACCCTTGGACTTTACTGTCTATTTTCTATCTCTGTCTGTCTCTCTCTCTCTCTCTCTCTCTCTTTCTCCGTTTTTCTGTATCTTTCATTCCTTCAAGCTCGTTCGGCTGCTCGCTCGGCTGCTCGCCCTTTTCTTTATTTTCACCTCTGATGCCAGCAGCCACCTTCAACTCGTGGCTCCGCTGGTATTCTGGTGCTTGGCGTTCCTTCCTGCTTCGGTTCTACTGCTGCTGCTGCTGCTGCTGCTGTACCAAGTTTCTCCGACCACCCGATCTCCATTAGTATAATTGATGCCGGAGAACTACCCGTATCTTGAGAGTCGTGGCAGATGCGGGCTCGACGAGAAACCGTATAAAGTACGATGCTCTCTTACGTTGCTACTTATTTCGAGTTTCCTCTCTCACAGTCTTATCTGTCCCTATCCCATCGAACGTTTCCAATTCCAACATTTTTTTCTTCTTCTTTTTCTTCGTCTTCTTCTTCCATTCCCTTCTCTCTTGCTCTCCTTTTTCTTCATCTTTTTGCCAAGTACACTCTGTGAAATGCCTCCGTAGTAAAAAAAGTGGCACGAGTTTCTTCGACTCAAAATACGTACGAGCGGGCACATTAAGCACATAGTTTTATGTGTTGAATATACATGTGTATAACCCCAGAGAGGGAGACAGAGAGAGAGAGAAACTGCAGTTGGAATTCTGCGCAAGTTTCGAAATGCCAACAACGATTTCTATAGGAATACGAATGAATCGTGGTAGTAAGTTTAGCTCAATGCAGGAGTGAGAGATAACACATGTGTGCACCAGTCGAGTATGCCGACGGTCCGAGGTCCCGTTGAATAAATATTTTCTCGAGGGAGTACCTTCGCGTATATACAACTTTCCACGAACAAATTTATCGCCCGACGTTATGACGGCTCCTTGTCAAGTCCGGTATTCAGGACACCTACGAGAAGACTGACAGTATCGGTAGCCCCGTGAGCCCATTGAATTTACCCGTGGTTCAACGGCAAATGGTTGATGTATGTCTGCCTTTATTCGTATTGTGTATCCACGTTACGAGGGACACGAGCTTATAGCCTGTAACTAGGAATTTTTACAAAACCAGCAGCTCTTTCCATTCTTCGTATGTTTTCACAGGAATAATCCGTAAACATTTGCTAATTTAGAGAGCACCGGTATAATTTCTCTCGGAACACTCATCAATAGACTCGTGTTTCCTTCCATCACTCATATTAAATTGATTCAATAACAGCTGCACGCGGTGTCATCCAAAAACATTGACGTTGGATTACAAATTCGAGACTACACGGACTCCTAAGATTTGTCTCTAATCACAGATCATAGAGGCAGCGGAATTAACCTCCGGGCGAACGCGTCCGCATCCACTGGATTATAATTAGCCGAATTTAAGTGGTTATGACACAGTCCCGTAGTCCCGGGCTCTCGGGTCTACATAACGGAGAGATGGATACGGATTGCGAGAGCAGAGGAGGATCGAGGGGCACAGGAACGTTGGAACGTGATTTAGATTAAGCGAGCTAGAATAGGGGCTGAGAGTGTGAGCTTGATAGCGGCGGCAACCCCACTAGAATAGTATCTACATCCTATGTAGGAGAGTTAGAGACGACGAGAAGAGGATCTCTCGAATGCCTCTGGAGAGGACGACGCTTGAAAGCGTTAAGCTAACCACCCTGGGATCTTCCGCACCACCCCCAACATTCGTCCGGGACAAAGGCTCCGACCACGAAGATGATCCTAATCGAATATGATTATCCACCCACTTCATCGTCCATATGCTGCATGCCTCCTCCGCCTCCTCCTCCTCTTCTACCATCCACGAGTACATCGGACATTTTCTTTTGTAACCTGAACACCTCGTGCGATTCTTTCTCCCGTCTATCGAATTATCAACGTGCGCTGCAAATTAAGATTAGTTCACTGTACATTTCGAGCAGGAAATATTGAGACGTAAATCATTTTTGTGTCTGTCAATCGATATCTACTCATTCGGAATTTCGATGCATCGAAAATATCCCCGTAACGCTTCGTTCGCTGAATCATCATATTTTCATCTCATAGATAACGGCCCAGTCGAAAATAAACAGGCTACGGATCAGAGGTCGTGGGTAAATCGATGATAGGGAAGCGTAATATCGTGGTCTCTGAAATCTCGTCAACGATCTCTTGATGCCTTGTCACGACAGGTATTGGCTAGTACTACGTGTATTCCGTGCCAAAGTCATGTCTCTCACACCCTTGGTCACTATTTGCCGTCCGATGTTCGAACTTTGATTGAGATTACCAAGTCTGATGGAGCATCCTTCAAACTCGATATTACTAGGTGCAAGCTGAGCTGGTGGTCACTGAACTTCAAAAAAATGAATAGAAATGTGCTTCACATGGATGTTTTCGAAAGGATAAAAATAAATAAACAAACATTTCATGTTGTGATCAGTAGTTTGGAAAAAAAAATATCTAATTTCGAAGTAAATACACGCGTTCAGATTGTTTAAATTTGAAGAACATTTTATTAATAAAAAAAAATAAAAATATAAAAAAAACAAGCCTCGAAGGTCGGAATATAAATTTTTGTTCCAGAGAGAAACGCGGTTGGTGTGCATCCGTCTCAGATTTATGCGGACTATATCAAACCATGGGGCTCTCTAGTGAATTTGCTCTTGATTATAATGAACTCGTGTTCCACTGCATCTCTATAATTATACATGTGCAAACATAGAGATCTCGCATAGTAAAGTACGAAATCTCCGGGAGTGCCCAGTGGGGTGAACCGAGGAAGCACGTAGAGCTCCATCGAACCGAAAACTATCTCGTGCCGATGTGATGAACAGTGATGACGATCTGGCGTAATAGGACCCTACGCGAATAGACGGAAACGAGAGAATAATTAATCGATGACAAAAAGCATTGAGAGATCTTGTTTGGTCGTGAAAATAAGAATAAAAGAATATTCCAGCTTCGTAAATCGATAGTCCGAGTGAATAAAAGCGTTTTAGGAAGATTGAAAAGGGAATTCTCGTGTTTTCTTTGATTTCGAAGAAAAATCGAGTCATTTCTGAGTCTTTGTGACAGTGTAAAGCTTGAAAATCACTAGTGATAGATGGTTGTTGGATGAATTGATCGTGAGCTAACGGAGATGTTCATTTTATTCGGATGGATCCGCAGGAGTGGAATCCAATGGCATCTACAATTGTCTTTATTCTGACACTCTTTTCGTTAATCAAACGAATCTTTTTTATGTTTTTTTTTTTTCATTCCTACCTGAGACGTCACGAAAGAAAAAATATTTTTCACTTATTCAAGATGCATGGATGAAGTAGGACGCGTCCATGAAATTTTGTGCACCGGACTCTACCAAGGTAGAAACACGTTTTCATACGAACGAGGTGAGGAATCGCGTAGCTTTGGCAGGCAGGGAATATCGTCGAGCTGAATAAAAGAGCTTGTGAGGCCAAGAGGTCGAGGAGAGGAGAAGCATCAGAAGCGATACTCCAGCTCGGAAGATGAAAACCCCTGGAGAAAATGGAGCCACCGTGTGGTAGACAGCGTCGGACTGAATTCTCGACCAGTTGGTAAATCGACTTCGTGTTTTTCGGATCATATTTCAAGCCTTCACAGACTTTTGGGAACGGAATCATTGTTCGAGATCGGTCATCTTCACTAGCATAGTTTTCAACCTTTGTTCAACTGCGACGTTGAACATCCATTATTAAATTCTCGCATGATTACTAACGAAAAAAAAGCAATGGGTTGAGTGTTTTTTTCTCGCTGAGTGAATTCATCACTGAGAGAAACTTTTGGTCGAGAACGTTCGGCTAGTGTAAGGACGCAAAATTTTTTCTCTCTCATGCATAATAAGTTTACAACCAGATATTCCATGGAAGCTGCTGAATCGAGTGAATTTCGCAGAGCGGGAAATAATGATTCTTTTTTCAGTCGTTCGTGCTATGTATGATTGAGGCAAAAGTGAAATGAGAGACATTTTTCACGAAGGCAATCGATTTTTCTAGTGAGGCTTTTTCGCCTTGACAGACATAAAGAGAGGACGACAAGGAAGGAGTGGATGGTGAAAGAGAGAGGGAGAGAGAGAGAAAGAGATGCGAATACTTGAGAATCCACAGGTTGGCCCAGGAGAATCAATGCCGGAGGATAGGGTATTTCAATATTGGGTCGATGAATAAGGGATCGGCTGTCTAGATGTCACGCTTACTGCGAGGTGCAAAAATAAGAAGTAGAAGGCAAACTGGTAAGAGCATAGCAGTAAAAAAAAAGTGTGAGGAAAGAAAAGTCTGGCGGTGGTGAAGTACTGTTTGCCAAAGGACTTAGCATTCGCGTTGAAGCCACCGTCTCCGACACTTTATCACCTCGGCTTGTCCGTCGTCAACGAAGATAGTCGACGACGAGCTTTCGGATGTCATTGCGGGAAGAGTTGGTTTCGGAGAGGGCTCTTGGGTAACGTTGCCACCTTCTGGATCGTACGATGAGGAAGAAGAGTTACGCGTTGGTGGTGGGAGCGCGAGCAGGCTTCGGTGCAAAAGTTAAATTGCTGAAATAGTTGTCGACTCCATAGAGCGGCTTTCTTATCGCGAGACGAGCCTGAACCGCTGTTAGTCATGTTGCTGGCTTGGGATCGGGGTTGAGAAGATTCGGGAACTAGCGGGATTTGAAAGTCGAGGGGACGAGGAACTATCTCGCCTTTCTGCGGTATCTGCGGCAAAAACTCTTCTCCGGTAGCCGAAAAATCGTGGCTAATTTATGTGCCAATTAATTGCTAATTAAGGCGGCGCTTTTTCGGCCAAATTAAATTCCCCTTCCTTCTTTATACTTTGTGTGCTACTCGGGTCCTATCCAGCCGAGTCGAGCTCACTGCTTTCACCCTCTGCCGTTTCTCGAACAAGCAACTTTTCTCCCAAGTTGACTCTTCTTCTTCTTCTTCTACTACTTTTTATTTTTTTATCCATTTTTTTCTTTCAGCCCTGATTCTTTTTTTCTTCTCTTTCTCTTTCTCTCTCTCTCCTGAGTCCATCCACAATGTCCTTCTTTCTTGTAGTCATCTGCTCTTGGTCTTCGGTTGGTATCGCTTTCTCCCCTACTATCCTCTCACACGTTCTCTCGTACTTGGCTCAACTTGTGAGAGAATCTCAGAGCCCCGGAGACTCGACGTGATCGTTCGACGCTACTTCTTCGAAGACTCGAAACTTTTGGCCACCCTTTTCTTTCTATCTACCAAGTCTGCCTTTAATCGTTCCCCGTTTTTCATGTTCTCTTTTTTTTCCTGGCCTGTTTCACTGGGATCTGCTGCGACTACGCGTTTTTTCTTTCTTCTTCTTCTTTTCTTGTTGTTAAATCAGTGGCACCAAGAATTTAAGCGTCGAGCTATCACCTTCTGTCAATCCGAGATACATCTCTATTTTTCTTTCTTTCCCAACTGTGCGGTATTCGAAGAAGCGACAGGACTCGCGTCCCGGATGCTCTTGCAATTTTGAGGTAGAAAGTCAGCCGTAAAGAAGACAGGGGAGTCTGATGTGGCTACAAATACACGAGCTGAAGGAGGGGGGGGGGGGGGAGAGGAGGATGGTAGAAAGAGCGAAATGCAGAGAACGCAGCCTGCATGAAACTAGCGTGAGAGGGGGCGGAACGGACGAAGGAATAACGGGGGGGTTCTAAAGCAACGAGTCGGTTGAGTGGTCCGAGAGAGGAAAAGCAGAAAACAAACAACGGCTGACGCGCGGCGGACCTCGCGCGCGCTGACGTGCACCAAGCCAAACCGGAGAGACTGAGTAAGCGCGAGAACGAGAACGGCAGCGGCGGGGATTGAAACAAGGGGGCAGAAAGGAGCCCGAGCAGCGCTCATGGCCGAGACTATACGAAAGCAAGGGTGAGACGGACTTATATTACAGCCAAGTAAAAAGGCAGGCGAAAGGAGATTCGCCCTGCTTTCTCCAAAGAAAGCGCGCCGCCCTAGCTCGAAACAAAAGAGTTCAAGCTTGAAACAGAAATCCCTCAATGCCCCCTTCGCCCCTCTTAGCTTGGCTGACTCAACTTCACTCTGCTGGATAAATATTGTCCCCTCGCACCATCAACGGTTTACTTTCGCATTACTACGCTGCTGTTAATATTAACGGTTCGTCGAACTTGTTTTTCTCCGCCTTAGCTTGCCTCGGCCTCGTCGCTGTCGACTTCCTTCCTCATTCTCGTACCTTTCTCCTCCTCCTCCTCCTCCTCCTCCTCCTTCTTCTTCTTCTTCGTTTGCAGTACCTTCTATACCCTCGACTTGGCAAAAGAAATGGGCGCCGATGCCACGAAATATTTTTCAATCATTCCACCATTAGTTTGACTAATCACAATCCAACGTCAACGAATTATTACGTTTCTCATTAGTGAGCCCACCAAATGGAATGCGTCCGCGAAACTCCATGTACATTGAACATTTCTTCTGTTTGCCGTAGACAAACATTCTCGTGCTAAATGCAACAGCAGCGAGACGCTGAGACACGAATCAGCGAACGCATCGCGGTCGCTAAATGTACTCGAGTAATTGACGTCAATCGATGACAGAAAAACTTCAAGAATTATTCATAATTGGCCTGAATCGTAAAATCGACCAACGGGAGACGTTTTTGCTAGAATATTTTCGTTATCGGTACGTTCGGTGACGGTCGATACTGTCTCTCAAAATGAATGACCCACTTTCTATAAATGTAATCTTAATTCATAATGCACTATGATGCACCACAAATACAAGAATCAAAAATATCCTGAAAATGGAAGTCGATAGAGAATAAATGATACTGGAAGAAGGATCGATTGATTTCTTACTTGGAAATCATGAAAGTTTCGAACTTGACGAGAATTTGAGAGAGAAATTTGGTAATATATGTCGATTAATGAGTAGATTTTCGAAGTTAATAGCGCGCATGTGTGTTTCGTACATGAATGAGTAAGAGTCCAAATGGTTGTGTAGAATTTCCGTTAGGCAATTCGCGTGGTGAATAATTAGGAATAGACGTCGAATTACGGGATCCCTCGGATTAATTAAAACCAGTAGCAGCAACAGCGTGACCGAGGCTCATGGAGGAGAGGGAGGGTGACCGATTTTCAGGGCACATCGCCAGGGAGGCAGATTACATAGAACAGAGGTGGAGAAAAGGGAGGAAACGCGCGCCGGCTGCATGAGTTTCAATTTACGTTTCGTCCGGTTAATGGCCCGAATGCCGATGAATGCGAACGTGGATCGTCGAACGCCAATGCGAAAACGGCGCTGAAGGGGAAACGCCAGACCGAAAGACAAAACAGCCGGTAGTAACTCCAATCAATCGGTCTCGTGGCGACTGCGATCTATTCAACGATATATATATATATTTGAAAATTAAGCATCTCACCCTCCTGCAGCCCACATTCGGTGAACGATACTGTATTTCGTATTAAACGTCATGAGGTTCCCACTGTCACTTTTGCTGCAATTACCCGTCAAGCGGTAGCTCTTTTATTCATGCACATCGTTCTCTTCCATAAAAATCAAATTTTTATGACGAACTTTATACCGAGGACCCAGGGAGCTGGAAGCCCCGAATATTTCGATAAACAAACATTGTATTAATGCGCACATCGGCAGGATCGAGTTTTTGATACAAAAAAAAAAAAAAAAAAAAACTTATCAAGAATGTTTCATAGACGTTTGAGAAAAAAAAGCAGCGAGAATGAAGCGGGCAAGGAGTGAAAATTAATTAGAACGGGCTTTGCCCTATTTCTTTGTGCCTCGCTCCCCTTGTCGTTATATATAAACGTTTTTTTTTTTATTCTCTTTTACACTTAAGCATGACCTATCGCCTTAATTTGAATGAAAAGTCGGAGAAAGCAATTAAGCCACGCCACAAAATTTCTCCGCGAATGTGAATCCGCGCGAAACGCGGAGAGTAGCTGATGCATATATATATATATACATAGACAGACACATATATATGTATAAAATGGTTGGCAGCTCTCGGACGAATCCTTACGGAATCCGGGCTACTTCTTTTCCATTAAACTGCTTTCCGTTTGGTCGCCCGACTGGGCACCATTAACCTGCTCGTCCATCCGTTAAAATAGAGTGCGACGGTGGCGGGGAGAGTTTCGGTGAGATGAGTTTATCTATAGAACGATATAAAAAAAAAAAAAAAAACGGCGAGAGGGAGAAATGGTCGATCACGATCATATTCACAGAGGGTAGCAAAAAGGATCGCTGCTTCTTCTCTCGAGGCTTATACGATAACTCTCGAGAAAGAAACTTGAAAAAGTTAGGGAAAACTCAATGGTGAGATTCGCGAGGAGAGAACGTGATACGTGAAACTCTCGCGCCTCGATGACATTACCAGCTGCCACGTTTTCTTTTCTTTTCTTTTGTTTTTTTTATATATTTTTTTACCGAAGATTTGTCGACTCTGTTGAGTCGCAGAGATTCACGTGGTCGCACGATCTAACGGAGTCAACACACAGGAGAGAGAGAAACTAAAATTCTCGAAGTAAGAAAAAGTAAAAGTAAAACTTACCTTCGTAGACGGTGAGTTGAGCAGTTGCCGTGACTGGATCCCCGACTCCATTTTCAGCAACGCACTCCCAATTCGTTGCATCTCTGCCGGATCTCACAGGATTGATCCTGAGCAAAGCTCCGTTGGTATAGGTTTGCGTCAAGTATCGTGTCTGCGATGCTTCATGGAGCATTAAAGTTATCCAATTAAATGTATCATTACCGCAATTTATATCATCGAACGAAACAAAATAATTCGATCAAATATGGGAGTATCGGGTCGAGTATCCGATTTATCAACAACTTACAAGAAAATTTTTTGCCGTTTTTACGCCAATGAATTTGAGGCATCGGAGTACCGTGGGCACTGCAATAAAAACTAGCGATTCCTCCTGCCTTGACTTGCTGCGAACGAGGCCTCACGAGAACCTTCGGTGGACCTGGTGGCACAAAAAAAATGAGAAAATCGTTACTCCTCTATATTCTCATCTTGGAATCGTCATCAGCCCGCTGTTAGCCTTCGTGGATTTCCTAAAAGAAAGATTTCTACAACACCATCGACGTGTCTCAAACGGAAGTGTGTGTTTTCCAAAAAACAAAAATATATATTGAAACTCGTCCGATCTATCGAGATCGCGATCGAATTTGTTCGCATCGCGTCATCACCGAATGTCCTCTTCTAAATCGTAAGTCTTGGTGACCTTTTACTTTCCACCACTTTTTCTCTCTTCGTTACAACCCTAAATTGTACAGCCAAAGCGAATGAATGATAAATTGTTCTCGGAGTAGGAATTAAAGTGTTTAACTCAGAATTCATCAGCGCGTGTATATACAAGCCTGAGAGAAAATCGATGTGAAATGAAGCGTGGACATAAGTTTTAAAAGTTCGACGAATGTAATTAGGTATACATTGAAAATTGTACGGTTGATAGTATTATTAATTCGGGACACCGAAACTGGCTCGCACAGTATTTAGCCAATCGATTAGTATATAACTGTATAAAATTGTAGCATCAATACAGAGGCTTGTTGCTGATGCGAGCAAGTGGAAAATGTAACGCGCCCGACCACCAATGGGATTTTCGGATTAAGCGAAAAGCATGGCCCGAAAATGAGGCAAAATTAGCATCCCTCGGTAGGAGAGAGAGAGAGAGAGAGAGAGAGAGAGAGTCCCATATGAGCTAACGAAATGCCTGAAAGCGAGCTCTCTCGTTCTACATTATATATACCAGGCGATTATCAGCCGGTGATTCATCCCCTAAAGTACTACGAAATATAGAATATTTATTTCCGTGAAACGCGGCCGTTCGACGGATCAACCGCACCTGCCGTGACCCTCCCTCCCTCCCTTCGAGCCCCGCTCCTTTCTATTATAATTTATCGACGAATTAAAGAGCTTTCACCTATTCAACGAGACCTGCCAAAACCCCTGTCGAAAGTTTCAAAAAAACAAAAAACAAATAAAAAAAAAACCAGAGTTTTTCGATAATTATATGGTTGCCTTCATTTAATACGATAATACGAAATTCAGTTTATCCTGTTTCCCTAATAATATGTTCTTTATTTATAGCCGTTGCGCTTATGAACTACTCTACGTACATCCACGAATATATATATATATATACAAATAAATATACGTATGTCAAAACTAGCTGCTACCGAGTGAGGAATATTTTCGTAACGGTATAATCAGCAGTTAAAATTGGCTTCATTTTAAACATTTCAAGCGAGCGTGTGGAATATATAAACTGTGAAATTAACCAGATATCGCTTAGTCGCTAAATATACTCGTTATTTTCACAACTAAAATAACCGAGCCCTTTTTCAATGGGGGGAAAAGAAGAAAAAAAAACATGACGATCCTTTGATCATGCTCAGAACTTGAGAATTATAAGCAGATAATTGATGACCATGCTATTAATTTATGAAGTCTAAAAAAGTAAATGGTTAACCAGCAGCTGAAATGGGATCCATTGAAATATTTCCTAAGAGAATGCAAACTATTTCAAAAGGCCACGTAGTCGCGGAACATGGGACGTTCGTTCGAAAAAAACCGTGACCAAGCCTTTTTCGTTGGAAACAAAAAAAAAGTGAAACATTTTCATCATACGAGACCGTAAGAATTTACATTACCGGTTTGTAACTTGTGCAGAATGTTGAACAAAAAAAAATGGTCTGCGGCTCGTGACGAGTTGGCCTTTAACTACGAGCGGACACGGGACGATCGTAGGATGAAATCAAATTGTTTATACAACTGTGCATCCTCCACAGCGAGGTCTCTGTTAAATCAAAGAATAGGAGTGCCGCCGGTAGACAGTAGAAAATAAATAAAAAAAAAAAAATGAAAAAAATGCGAAAAAAAAGGCAGCGTCGAGGTGGAGGAGGATGTAGACAACCGGCCGGCATTAACGGGCCAAGCGTTTGTACGAGGGGGTTACAAACGTTGGAATATATACCGAAGACCCGAGAGCACGGGACAAACGACAAACAGGATGGAAATAATTGCAACGAGCTGCCACACGCGGCATTTGGAATCGTGCGTGAGAAAGGAAACGAGGCAACTCCTGCGGGACCAGGTATACATACCTATGGACGCTGTACGAGGTTTGTACGGAGTGAAAGAGACGCGAGAGAGCGAGAGGGTTGAATGTGCATACGTGTACATTGACAGAGAGAGAGAGAGAGAGAAACTGGTTTTGGAAGGGACGTTACACACGTGGGCGTGTGAGGCGCCAGGCGCACACGACGAGTCCAAAGGGAACGAGAGGCTTTCAAAAAAGGCCGTGCGCGTGCCGGAAAAGGTATGAGAAGGGTGGAGGAAGGGCGGGCGCAGAGGCCACCCATGAGTGTTCCAGGGAGTAGCGCACCAGCGAGAAGGAGAGAGGAGAAGAGTAGAGGGTGCCGGTAAAACCGGCACACAAAGATTAAACGCCGGTGAAAATTAGATTGCGAGTGCGATGCCGAGCCAGAACAAACAGAGCGCGGAGCTGCGTGCAAAATGAATGTCCCAACTCGTTTCGATGTGTAAAAGCGTGCTCGTGGAGTGCAACAAGCGCTCTGTAGAAACCCGGATCCATCGCGGGCCGCTCTTCATCTCTCTCTCTCTCCCTCTTTGTCGGACTTTTTTTTTTCTCTCTCTCTTCCTTCTCCTCACCCGTATAAATTATATTCGACGAGACATCCGTCCGAGCGATGTTTCTTCATTTCGTGTATCATCCTAATAGCGTTATTCATAAACGTTTCACCCATACATGTTTTCTGTTCGAGACAACACCCGCAAAAAGGATTCTCTTTGGTACTGGGCTTACGTTTTAATAGAATTATTTTACCCACGCTACACTGGACAAGGTTCGTTAATTCGGATGTTAGTTTTGTCTGTCAAAAATGTTCCTGTTTCAAACGCAAATAGGCTTGCGGGTTAAGCTATCTGATTGTGAACTTGAAAGAAAATTTTTGCAAATTTTTATCACCGAGTTTTCGTACCACACACTGAAACGTCAACATTTTTTTTCGCTATTTTTGCTCCATTTTAATTGTAGATTAACGCTATAGAAAGATAAATTTAATCTTTTAGTTTGTAACGAGCTGGATATGACAGTTTGTAATTTCGCGGTTACGAATTTCATCCGATTCAATTGTTTCGTGTTCTTCGAACATGCTTAATTTCATGTGGCAATGAGAGAAAAAAAAATAGGTTCTACACAATTATTTATAGTATCGAACGATACACGGAATGAAGCGAGTAGACGTGATATTTGTGTACCAAACGCATATATACCGACAATTTTCTCGCCGTTTCCGAGGGCTTCATTTCGCATGCGAACGCCGTTTGCGCGTATATGAGCGACTCGTTTGATTTTAATCGAAATTCGAGGGCAACGATGGTAATCGATATAGGCTTGTTTTCATCGAAGAGAGAAGAACGAAAAGCAATAGAGAGGAGCAAAGAGAGAAAGAGAGAGAGAGAGAGAGGAACGCAGATAGGGGGAGGGAGGGGGGGGGGGGGGCGTGAAATATTCGATCGGCAATAGGGTTCGGTTGGCACGAGTCCGCAAGCTCGCGTACACGTTGCACCGCAGAGCATTGCTGATTGTAAACGTTGCCCGTTACGTATGATGAGCTCGCTGCGTCAGCAAACTGGGATCGTCTCGGTTCGGTTGCCAGTGATGTGAAACGTGGAACGCAATTCGCCGTTTTCGCTACGTCACTGAGTGTACACTGCGACAGCACTCGATTTATCATAAATAATTGCACTGCTACCTTATTCGTATTTCAGTCGTTCGACCGGGAATGTGGATGGTTGGTCGAGCGAAAGAGCACGTATATATATATATATATATATATATATATATATATATGTAACGGGCAAGTCGAACGTTATAGGATGGTGTTGTAACGTGCCCTGATCGAGCATCGATAGCCGGAAGTGAAGGGGAAGCTAAAGCTATGCTTATTCGTTGGCGATATGCCCCTATCGAAATGAAGCTTTGACGCGTATGCACTAATACGAAGATATAAATAAAAGGGGTGCGCATGTAGGCACATTCACGGATGTGGATGCACATACACAGAAATCGTCTACAGAACCAGCAGCTACCACTCATATGTCAAACATTCATTTCATTTAAATGGGTTTTCGATCCCCGTTCACACACACGCACACACACACACACACACACACACACGCACACACACACACACACACACACACACACACACACACACACACACACAAAACTCTCTCCTCTGTTTTTGTACGAATGGCATATTGTTGTACTCTCCTCTATTGACGATTCAATTAATGCAGTCCAATCGGAATATCATTGGATTTCGGCAAGGAAGCTAATAATTGATCTTGCGCTTTGGGGTATTGCAAGACCACTGGTATGATGTGAGAGGGGGGCACAAGCCAAAATCCAAAGTGGAATAGAAACGCCAGATGACGCGAGAAAACTATAGATACGAGAGCTCGGTACATAACCGTCGATGGGACAGGCCAACACTTCCCACGGAATGATGTCGACTTCGATACGTATGCAAAGCAATTGCGTTTAACCAACTTCTGGTTGAACCTGGAATTTCCATCAGTCAGGTGAGCACTAAAATAAATATATGTATATCTATGTGTGTGTGTGGACAAGCTCGTGGTACGTTGATAAGCCAGGACTGGGGGGGGGGGGGAGGATTGGAGTGGCGGAAGGGTACGACACGAGCCGGCCCGTCGAATCATTTTGAATCAACGTGTTTGGTAGCCCGGATAATTCAATTTGAATATGTATTTCACCATTGTGAGAAATCCCACTCTGGCAGCTTGAAGAGCCTTATGGTACGCGTGGCCAGCCGAATTATTCGTGCCTCATGCATCTTTTTCATTATGAAGAAACTCACTTTAACTAGCCGTGTGCATTAGATTCACAAAATAGATGAAACGAAGAAAGAATGAAAAATAAAATAAACAAACAAACAAAATTGTACGATTTGATGCTCGAGGGGTAAAAAGTGAAATGTCAGAATTGTGAACGATGACGAAGGCGCATTTGGTCGTGTTTAACGCGATGTTCGAAACAAGGGTGTGTTTTCTTGCAAACCCCTCGGCATTGATACCGGAGGCTGTGCTACAGGCCTTGTTTATATAGAACGAGTAAAAAGAGCATTACTAGTTCAGCAACTGGCACGGTATGATGACGAAGGCAAATGTGCACGGTTCGTATCAAAATATAGGCCTCTTTTATGCATCGTTCAACCGGAGCCAACACCCCTACCGCGGTGAAATAGCTGTATAGAGTAATAATAGGACAGTCGGGAGAGACGCGAAACAAGAATGCTAGCGGGCCTGCACTCAATTTATGCAGATGTATGCTGGCAATATTCTAAATAAGTAGTCGGGAGAGTGCTATAGGAGAGGAAGGACCGAGCATAGCAAGGAAGAGAGCCTCCGGGCGAGAGTCGAGCCGAGACGGAGCTATAGCACTCGACGTTGGCAATAGCAACAGAGAAAGAGAGAGAGAGGAGCAGGAGATAGGTACTTACTACCTATATCCATCTACCTCGGATATATATACCTCGAAGATGTATTAGGTACGCGATTTGCCACACCAGGATCTCGCTATTTCTACCGCTTGAACCATTGCGAAGTCCCCAAAGGAATCTACTCTAGGAAAAGGTACAATCCTTATTCTATTTCTCTTTATTTCTCTAATCTTTCTTCTCTTCTCGTACTACCAAGAATAATATACAAGCAAAAGAAATTTTGCCCGAATCACCTTCTGCTTACTCTTACTCTCTTCCCGTTTATAAAATGTTGTTGGTGCGCGAAATAAAGCCTTGTATGTCCAATTATTGCCGCGCTCTCTTCATCCTTTCGATTATTTGCACTCGCAATTTCATCACTCTCTCTCTCTCTCTCTCTCTCGCTGTGCTTCAACCTCCCAGCTACTTTCATCGATCCTCTTATCCGCTTTACTCTCTACGAGTCGCGCAATCCGATTATCAAAGAATTCATGCGAGCTTCGGCAGAAAAATAGCTCCCATAAAATTTTTCGATTTAACACGTATATTAGAGCGCAACCAATTTTTTAACTTTCTTTTTTCATTTTTTTTTTTCATCTCCCTCCCTCACCCTTTTCTCGCTGGAAAAAAATCTCACGCTCAAGCAAGGAGGTTGCGCGCTCCAATTTATATACTTGCACGTTTCGTAGTCATCGAGATTTCTTTTCTTTTTTTTATTTTTTCGTTAATATGACTTTAAACCGGTGATGTATTACGGAATTTGAAGGATAACAGCGTTGCAGCGAAGTTCGTAGATTATGGGAGGATTTCGTGACGTACTCATTTACATCTCATTTCGACGGTAAAGAGCGTTGTGAATGTCCCGAATTTGCGCACGTCGCGTGTCTCTCATTCTCGAATTGTAGTAGTACTTGCATGTTTATTAAGATTACGATCAGAAACAGGACGAATCGGCGAGATAGTTGTAACGTTGGAAAACACACACACACACACATTTATACAAGAGCAAAAGTAAACTTTAAACATTTCTGCAAGAGATGAAAGATTAAAAATAAAAAAGAACTCAATTTTTATCGTGTTATCAAGTAAATTAATAACATTTAAAATTAATAATACGTTATTATCAATTAACTATAAAATGACTGATATTTTCCTGTGAATAAGCTTTTGAATTAATAATATGCAATTAACAGGCCAACGGTATCGTGTAAAACGAGTGACGTATTACATCAGGAGCACCGGAAACATTGTCATATTTCCGATAAACTGAAAACATGTCACAAAAACACAGAATATACAAAAAAAAATAATCGTACAATCGTATATTAAAAATAAAATTAAAAATTCAATTTTTTAAATATTTCTTCGTATTGGTCCCACTTACTTGTCATGTACGTGATGAATTGTGAGTCGCTGATGTTTCCTGAAATAATAAGATTCGAGTCTGCTCGTACGGGAGCTTCGCGCGACGTTTGAGCCCGGAGACTCTAAAACCCTTGACAGACCACAGCTCAATCATTTTACGACAAGAATCTCACATTTTAAACGTAATCACAAAAATCCTGGTATTGAGATATTTTTGGACGTGGATTTATCGTAGCAGGAGCACAGGTAAAGGATCCAAGTTTTCTTAACACGTAGCAGAGGCAATAATGCCAAGATAAAGCATAATGTTGGCTCATTACACGAGCCTGGAGGGTTGTACAGGCCGAACCCATATGGCCGAGGGTATCGTTGGTGCAATACGTCACGAGTTGCCAGAACAACTGAGGGGCTTGAGACTCGTAGTAATGTGAATCTATTACTCACAGCCTAGACCTATATGTCTCGTTAGCACGTTGTGATACCGCAGTATGTTGACTCTCCCATATCCACGTCTCATTCTCTCGTGCGAATTTCTACCACACGCCCAGCTTCAGCAACATTCTATGAGGATGTTGACCACCCGGACTCATCTAGGAAACCTTCTAGCTTGAGCAATATTTCACACAACTTTTCATTTCTCCGGCATGAAAAAGAATATTCTGAATATGGAACAAGAATGGTCGTATCAGGTCTGACAAAAGTGTGCATGTACTAGCAGCACCGTGACACGCTTTTTCGAAAATGAAACACAAAAAAAAAACTCTCGTGATCCACATTCAACGGCACACGTACAGAGAGCTACACGGATTTTATGAACTATAACGTGGCAAAATAATTTATCGCTGTATCTTTTGCCAACCGTTGCGGTACCATCTTGACTATTCACGAACGGGCATACGTGTTGCGGAGCCATTTTACTGGGAATAGCGAGGAAAATTACGGTACTTATCACAGAAGGAGCCAAGGCGTAATGTCCACCTGGAAAAGTCTCGGCGCGAATGACGCGGTTGGTTCTCTTACTCCCTCTCTCGGTAAAGCCTTTGTACCTACCACAGTAGCACTTACAGAAAGTGTATACCCCAAATGGGTATATGCACATTTGTGAGAGTGTGTATATACGTATGTGGACCGAAGTCCGAAGGGGTGTTGAAAAGCTATATAGTAGAGCTTGCGGCGTGATTGCCTCATAAAGTCAAGTGATTGTGATCTGTAGTAGAGCCGTGTGCTTTCGTACCTTTACCAACACAGCGGTAACCAACGTCGAGCACTTATTTTCCAGCTGTGTAATATTATTTATTTTTTTTATTTTATTCAAACCTCGGACGATACTTTAGTCCAATTTTCTATTGATGGCAAAACGGTTATGTTTCTTTTAGTTTGGCAGAGCTGTACAGGATCGATAATCGTTCGGGTTGTATCGCGTGTGTACAATGGAGAGTAGACGATGAGATGGTAGTTCAACTTGAGAATGGAAAATCACGATTCGTGTCATCTGTTACGAATACCGTCAGAATTTGCCGTGGTATATACGCTCGCTGATTTTGTACGCCGAGGTTAACCGGTAGACACAGAGAGTTTCCGTATACCGCACAAATTTGTCCTTCGGTCGGGTGCGCGGTCTACTATGCTGATCACTCGACCTTCGGAAACTCTGGAGCTCAAGAGGAGGAACAGCCAGACCAACCCAACCTGCTTCGTATTAGGTAGATCGTCGAGATGGAGATGCGCTGGGTGGAAAAGGCTTATATTCTCATCATATATATATATATCTGTGTAATAATCGTCAGAAGACTCGGTACGGTTGGTGCTCGTATGTCATCTTCTCCCTATCTATGCAAACGAACGTTTCTAAAGCTGTACGATTTCGTTATGTCATAGGGTTGACGTACATTTTCCAAAATGAACACCGAAATTCCTGATGTAACGCGGCGCTTTTATCAACCCGGTATCAACCGACTGATGGTTATTTATTTAGGGATGTCAAAGAAAGTTTGGAATTCAGATTAAGGAAAGGGTAAAAAGTTCAAAGGGAGTTTATATTGGTTTTTTTTTATGGATGAAGCAATTAGTCGTTAAATCGTTTCCATCATCCGAGGATATGCTCTGTAAGCAATTGCCTCATTTCAGTCTATTTGCGCGGATAATTTGTGCATACACGTGTATACGATGCTCATAAATAAGCGGAGGCTTCGAGCGGAGATCATGCAAGACCACGGACGAAAGGAAATTACCTGGAAGGAAGCAAGTTTCCGGAGGGTTTTGCACTTGTGCGATTCGTTTCTGTGGCTGTAACGCGGAGGCGGGGATGGCAGTGGCGACACGTCGGCAAATTCCACCACCAACTTCCGATGTTGGCGTTGTACGCTTCTTCGGAGCCGTGGTGAGATGGGAAATTGACCGGAAATGTCGTTTGCTAGGCTGAGAAGGCTAGCAAGGATTGTACGACTACTGGGATACCGAGATGTAAAATGAAATAAAACCGGATGTTGGTCATCGTGAATGTGAAACCGTAGATATGCGAAACCCGATTCAGGATTGGCTGTTAAACGGCGATTTACGAGTTGAGAAAAGTCGCTTTATTTCTCTGTTCACCCGGTTCATTCGGTTATACACGATTGAAAAGTTAACCGATGAATGTATCAACGTAGATCGCACTAGGTGCTTTGCATACATTGATATTCGAGCTATACACGAAGCAACTGTAAAGATAAGCATCACCTGCATTTGATATATAATCCAGAGAAGGGGCTGGCCAAAAGTCGCGTTTGCTATTGCAAATGGTGTCCCCGAAGAGGGTAACGAGAGATCGCGAATATATTTGGGTAAACGTATATCTCAAGGCATATATTCTCTCTCGAGGAGTATAAATGTATATACGGAATAGCCCGGCGACTGCAACAGGATCGTACGATTACAGTCTCTATTTAATCGGTCTGGCAAGAGAGCGGGGATGTCTTCTTCTGTGCGAAAGAGAATTCCATCCGACGTATAGAATTGGCACAGTAAAGGACAACGATTTGAACTCGGAGTAGAGAAGGAGAAAGCGATTTCAATTGTCGTCGACTGTGGCGAGCCACGTTGGGAGGTAGAAACTCGTGGACTCACAGTCTAACCCTCCCAGACTCACCGCCGTCAGGACCGCTAAGAGGGTGGAATTGATTAAATAATTGGCCCCTTAGATTGGGGTCTAGTTTCTGGAATGAATACGCTGGCGCAGCGCCAACGACCAAGCCCCCCCGAGTCCTTCCAAGTAGAGAGATCCCGCGCCAGAATGGGCCTTTAGCCCCCGGCGTCTACTCCGGTTTCACGCGCTATGAACAAAGTGGCGCGAGAGCCCACAGGCTGGGGGCACTAGACGGCTTAATAATGGCTTTGATTGGGGAAAGAGGGTAGAAAATGTGCTTGTCGAAGCCGAGTATTACGAGAGAGCGATAGAGGGACGGTCTAGCCACCTTTTCTCTCGGGACTTTCTCAGGAAGAGGCGGAAGTAGAAAAACAAGATGAAGACTAAAGAAAAAAAAAGGCGATCTCTGTTCCATCCTCCTCTGACGAATCAACTATCGACCTCTTCTCTGCTAACGTTTTTGTCATTCGTCGATAATTATTGAAATTCTGTTTAAACCGGTAGTATAATTGAGAAGTTCACGAAACGAACCTGATTGCAGAAGAATTTAATCCTGCTCGAACTTCATTCCAACCCACTTCATGTCTTATCGTATTCCATGTTTCTATTCGTTTGGAACAGGAGCAAATTTGAGATCGAAATATTTGCTTTCCAAGATTGTTAACACTGATACTATCCCTTCATCAAAATAGTAAAGAAACTTTTTTTGTTTTGTTTCTCTATTCCGTGGAGTTCGGAGAGGACAAAAAACAGTAGAGTTGGATGAACTGGTCACAGACACACGAGTTACATTCTCCGCAATCAGAGGAACAATTTCAGCTGCACCCGAGGCAGTTTTGTGGTGAACCAAAGTTTGATACCCGAGTTAATAATAAGGAAAATTCGCAAGATTGTACTCCGAGGGATTTCAACTGACCTCGATGCCTGGTAGCTTTATTTCACGAGATTTTACCAACTATACGGTGAGAACTTGTAAAGCATTCGCGTTGAGCTTTTCATTTTTATTTTTTTACTCTGCTTCAATCGAGACTTTCATCCAAAACTACGTAATGACGGTGAGTTTTTGCACTTTGCCGAATTACTCGTCATGTTTCAGCACTGAAAATTGTACATGAAATTGTTTTTTCTTCAGGCGATGCAAGACAAATCATTATGGTCATAAAATATGACAGTAAGAATAAAAATATGGCTGAGAATCGAGTGTCTGGATATAGAGAGAGGAAAATAAAAGCGTCAAAAATCGCTCGGTGGTAGAAATATTGGATTTTCATTCGGAGCTCATGATTCGAACAGCACGCTCGGCATATTTTCCCGGAGAGTTAGCGATCCAGTCAGCAGTTAATTCGATCCATCATTTTTACGAGCCTATATTCCGTTCCTATTCATCTATCACTGAATCATCCGGACTTACTGGTCACCGAACCAAGTACAGAACACCTCCAGAGGTTTGCGATATCATTAAGACACAAGGTATGTAAGTATCCCGTATAATACCAGGGATAGCCAATGTGGGGAGTCCTCGGCAATGATCCTTACACATAACGCGTGTATTGTAGTCCATGTGGCACGTTTAATGGGCGCGTATAGGCCTTGGACGCGTGTTATATATATCCCGGGGAGAACGAACGTGATATACGAGAGAGAATGCACTCAGTAGAGAGGGAGAAAGGGGGGGGGGAGAGTGAGAGAGAGAGAAGGGTAGTACATGAGCCAGTTTATAGCGATCATCATGTATTTTACCTGAAGATTGTATCGGTGTGAATGCACATCGCATATATACGATGGAAACGCGCATCGTTGCTTGCCTGTTACGGGGTATCTCGTAATGACGAAAGGCATGAATTGACTATTTGACCCAAGGCATTGGTTTCCGCAATGATGATGCCGGTAACAATAATTGACGGCGGGTGTCATGTAGCCATTCACTCAAGCGCGTCATCAACCAGCCGCCGGTCTTTGCCGAGTGTTTCATGGTTTCTCTTCGACGCAGTTGCTGCACTCAATGCATTCTGTAAATCCGAGAATTTCGCAGATAGAGCGTGTGGCTTTCGAGGTCTACGACCACAATTCATCTCGCTGAATTTTCCATCAACCAGATGCGGAACTAATAATGAAGAGGGAGAGAGAGAGAGAGAGAGTCTTTCGGAACAGAAATTTGTTGAATGAAATAGAATAACGGGTTGCACGCATATAAATGGAAAGTTAAAAATTGTTTCACCCCGAATTATAGAATTCGAGATTTAATTAAAGCCGAGTAAAAGAGGATCAACAAAAATGAGGATCCTTTTGACGTGATCCTAGCATTTTGTGGACGGTCGAGTGGTATAGCAATAACGGCGACCGCAAAGGGCTTTTCGCAGGAAGAGAGGCGGACAAATAGGGGACACGAAAGCCGCGAGTTCCGCGATGCGGCCTGAAGGTAATGGCCCGGTTGTGTTTCGAAATACAGCCGTTATATGCAAGGATAGCTGGACGAGCTTCAGCTCGTTGAATCACCGAGAGCTGAACTCTGAACTGTCACTATAGAAATAACTGTAAGTCTTTGGCATCACGCCCTCCACTTTTATCTACAAGCCATACTCCCTTTTTTTATGGATCAAGTTTTGCTTATACTGCTTCTAGGAGCCATGAGGAAAAAGTTCTGAGAAGTCTCCAACCAGATTCCGTGCCTGCGTTTACCGATCACCGTCATTCCCGGACACCCCGCTGATGTAGCAATGTCTTTGACGGTAATCGGGGAGAAAGAAGGTTACGGTAAATCATGAACGTGAAAAGGTCGTTGGTCGAAGTTATACATGGGTTCAAACCCCACGGAACAGTCATTCAATGACCTATTCTTCGTGACCGACCGTTTGAAGTATCTGTATTATACGAGGCTTTGAAACAAGCAAACCTTTAAGATTCTTGGTTATTACACCTTATGTAAAGTTTTATTTTACATTTATTTATTTTTATATTTTCTTTTTTCTTCTCCAAGTGATCGGACGGTAACGGGGACTCGTAGAAGATTGCAGGGAGACCGGGCGCGCATAGCAATTGGTGTTACTATCGTCTGCAGGCTGTAGGTACACATAGCGTGTTTGAGTCTTTAAGAAAAGTGGTGCGTGATGTTGGGTAAATCCGCTGGGAATGAGGAGTAAGTGAGAGGTGGAGTGAGAGAGAGAGAGAATGAGGGGGAATCGAGGTGAGGATTGAAAGTGGTAGCATGCGGGAAGCAGCGAGAGTGGCACACCATGGGCCACGGGAGTGTGTTAGGAAGAGCGAGAGAGAAAGAAGGAGAGGGAATGGGGGGGGGGGGGAGAAGGGTTGGTTGGAGGCAGAGGAGGTCGGACCGCGACCGGATCGATGTACACGCGAGCTAGTTCACCCGCGGCTCGAGACTCTATACTGTATACATATTTGCAAGTGAGGTCGGCGCGACGTACAACCCCGGTAATAGAGGATCCGCTCCTTTGCGTGTTCGCGTTGTAGTGGTACTACCTGAGAAAAACAATGGGAGACCTCTCCACAGTTGGACAAGGCATGATCGGTGCTTACATTGACTCGTAAGAAATCATTATAATCGACGTGTCTACCGTCACCTCATTTTTCATATTTCATAACCCTTATTTCCATTTGCAAAACAGCAGAAAAAAAAACGAAGAAACAACTTATTTTTCTACCTTTAGCTTTTTATTCAGGTTTTTCGTGTTAAAGGAAATAATTGTATGCGCTAGAAAAGATAACGAGCAATAATTGTTAATTATAGTTATTTCATAATGAAGCGGGCCCTTCGGAGAAGAAGAAAACACGAATTCCAGGTTTTGTGTCGGTCCCATCTCCCCTACCTAATTTCTAACTTTTTGACATAAACGCTGATTATTAAATATAGTCTAGGCTGTTTGTTGAACGCTTTTGTGTTCGGCTCTGACGCGTGTAGTACGGAAGAGGTTTAGGGCATATAACGGGATCGTATAAATGTGTGGGGAAAATGTTTGTACGTGAAACTCGTAGAGGATGGTCCAGCAGAGTAGTAGCAGCAGTAGCACCGGCGTAGAGGGGTTAACCGAGCTAAAGGCTCTCCGGCAGAAACAGTGGTGGGGGAGGGAGTATGGCAAGCTCGGGTTTAATACAGTACACGGTACTAGGATAGGCTTTATGATGACGAAGAGCACCTGCGGGACGTGAGCTTGCAATTTCCGTGTACAGCGCGCTGGACTGCACCTGTTTCGCCCCAACGCCGCACTACAGTACTATGCAGACACCGCATACCTCACGGTCAATCCCTCCCCCATGCTTTGTATACGATAAATATAAATACCTATATGAATGGTACGGTTGCATGACCGCTACGATCAAACTTATGGACGGAGAGGTGGATCGTTCACATGCAAATTTCATTACAACTTGAAGATATTTCGTGATGAAAATAATGTGCTTGAGGTTAGAAGACTTCGGATGAGCAGCGAATTTTTATTGCTTCAACAAGTAATACTCGGGTCTGATGTGCTTGTTTCTTTTAAGCTCTAATTCATTATGATAAAACTACCGCGAGCACATCGGGTCGAAAGTCCTTCGAAGATCCTGGAAATTTTTTTATTCCCAACTCGGTGAACTTACGACGTGAATTACATTAGAGAGAGAGGATTGTTGGCGCGGAGAAGGGGATTGGAGGATGCTTCATCCCTTGACGATCAGTGTTACGATCACCCATTTTGAATATAACCGGGTAAAAAGAGAACGAAGGAAATGAATTAAACTCGGTACGCGCGTTAAAACAAGAATACCGCTAGTCCCCCTCCGTGCAGCATAAACGAAAAAAGAGAGCGAATTACCGCTGGATGAAGAACTAGACCGAATGCGCGGGGGAATGAGACGGCTGTCGGCGAGAAGAATCTGGTCGGCCTCACGCTCGAATTTCCGGAAAACAGGGAAAAGTTGGTAATTAAAGCTCCGCCGGGGCGCGGAAGAGCGGAGTAAACGCGCGGGCGCGTAAGAGCATCACGGGAACGAAGGGATTGGTATAGGTGAGGTGGCGCGGGGAAAGTACAGGATCACACAGTCAAGGTAGCGGGGGTTAGTTCATAGTACCCGGGGATGAAAGTAGTAGGGAGAGAGTGTCGTAAGGAGGTGGGGGCCGGGGGATAGAGAGCGTTGGGGTCTGCCAAAGAGAACTTGCCTCAGGAAAATGCATGGAAATGTATTCCCAAGAGGGATAGAAGGACAGGAGAATCTCGGGACGTAGAATTCTGAGAGTTACAGGAAAATGCGAGGGGATGGAGAAAAGCGAGCGGGCGTTGAAGATATTATAAGGGTTGAAAAGCCGGCGCCACGCTGTCACCAAGAAATTATGCTTCGCTACTCGCTCCAAGCACAAGCGCTCTGGCACACGCCTTCACTCTCTTTCTTCAGTTTCTCTCTGAGAAAAATCAAAAATATGACGATCGGTACGGAGTCTTGGATCAAGCTCTGCCCCCGTCCTCGATTCTTATTTATGCCAGTTTCCGTTATCGACATTTTATTTTTGCTTACCGGATATCATACCGACGAAACAGATTTGAGCTTGTCGGTGGCTTTTATTTCAATCGTATTAAAACATAGCGCTCGTACAGGGCGTTGAAAAATGTCACGTTATGGAAAGAAAAAAAACAAAAAAGAAAAAATCTGACAGCAGTTAAATTTCGAACGCGGAAGTTACTGGCATCGTGTCCTCGTTTCGTAAAATTGCTGCTTGCAAAAAAAAAATTATACGGCGATTGGATATCGCGTCTCTGTCATTAAAGAGTAATACTACTCGATCTGAATGTAACTTCATTGTGACTATTTCGAAAAAGTAATATTCGCTAACGAGGAGAGGTAATTACTCAATAGCGTGTTTTCGTCAGGTTCACCATTAAGCTCTGATATCAACACGTTTTCAAAGCTTGATATATCCCACTGACAATTCGTCATCCCGTTTGGGGCGGTCGTGTTCACTGTCAAATTTACTTTTGTACATTTGTGTGCTGATAGATTGTTTATATATATACAACGAAATATACATTTTGTGTATATTGTGTATCGACACCTGCTATAATAACACTAAATGAGCCTGAATATTATCCCGTAAACGATGTTGATAGTGTTGGAAAACTATAAATCCCAAAATGAGTTTACTCTCTGGCTAATGGCTCAGCGAACAATGTCTACGTGTATATTCGTTGATCTTTTTTTTCGCGAAGAAGAATTCATTAATGTATTCCTTTTCATAAAAAGGCCATTTTCAGCATCAAGAGTCTATCCATAAACTTTTGTACGTTTTAATTCACATGTTCGCGCACAAAAAAAAAAAAAGAAAAGAAAAAGAAATTTAGTATGGAAACGAATAACTCAAAGAAGATTTGGTATTACCATGAAAATTAATGTTTTAAGCCGCTTTGCATATTTCATCAAACTTTCTTAGCGTGAATTTCCGTAGTTGGTTACAGTTTTTAGATATATTGATCATGGCTCTGATCCTCTTTTGGCAATTTTATCTGATTTCGAATTTCATCTTTTTTTTTTAATTTTTATCAACGGCTCTAGCCGATAAATCGATTTGTCAGCTCACCTGCCTCGCAGCCAAGAGGGCTTTTCCAAACCTGCATTAAGAATATTTGGCTTAGCACCAAGTTTCGCTGGCTCTCTCAAGAACGGACCGAAAGTTTCCATTTCAGTGGATAATTTCGTTCGGAATTCGCTGTTACCATTGAGACGAATACGAAACGATTCCCGATGGATAAACGATTAGTGATGCAGCTTTTGCTCTTTGAGAATCTTCAAGCTCGAGCGTGAGCAAATAACTCGCATCCTTTCCAAGATGATGGCGCGCCGCGTCTCTTTCGAGTGCTTCGATCACATTAACGAAGCTTCGGCAAAATAAATTGAGAGCGAGAAAAGTCTTCAGGTTGTGATTGGTGTTCGTCTGATTTTGAATCTCCTACGCTGAAGTATCTATTTGACGTGAAAATAAACCTACAACAGCCGAGTGACGATAGCATCGGGAAAGCCTGGTAAATAATTCGATTATATTTATCGTATTAAAATCCCAGAACTCAAACTCGATGAAAATAAAACTGTTTTTTGTTTATCGTCTCTCCGAATTCCGCATGAATCAACATTTTTCAAGGTTACACCCCTTTACCATATTCCAACTGTGTACACTATCAAATTGCGGTTTGTTTTTACAAAACTTCTAAGGTAAATAGTAACTCGTATGGCCCCCAGGGAATGTGTTTCTTCGAAGATCGTAATAGGGTGTACAGGAAGCGTACGATGGTAAATTCGATAGCGTCTACGCGTTAACTCGCATACGAGGGTGCATGCAGTATTTATATTAGATAGACAAAGAGAAAGAGTGAGAGAGGGGGGGGGGGGGAGGGGCAGGTAAAGACGCAACATATCGTAAGACCAGTGTCGGGGATATCGTGATGGTGTACACAGGTAACGTGTTCAGGACGAAGGTATACACCCGAACGTCATCGCCGGGTAGTTGAGCTTGGCGCGAAAACCCCGTAGAAATGTTCTCTCTGTCCGTGACTATGGGTAGCGTTGTGGTTGGCGAGTAGAGCTCTATCTGATGATAAGATAATGTAAACTTATGCGAGGCACGCCCGTCCCAGCCGATCCTCGCAGCTAGTAGGAGTAGCGCCGTCGGGTTTTCTCCAGCGTACTACATGCCTCTACCATCAGCAGAGACAGAACTTTTCATTCTTCCATATATCTATATCGATATGAGCGCGTATATATATCATATAGATATTCGGTATGCATACGTGTCTTCCGTCTAGGGCGATCTCGCCCCACCATCATCTTGGTGGCTATGGGAGGAAAAGCCTAGAGGAAGAGCACGGAACACTAGCAATTCCTCCGGTTAGCTACTCCACTGATAGCTAATACACATTTCTACTGGTTCTGCGGGGGCCGGGCGACTAGGAAAGCCAAGACCACCGTGCGGCACTACCGAACTTTGCTGGCTTTAATATATCAGCCATGTACCTCCTGGTATGTAGGTATTACGGTTCAACCATATGCTCTCATAGAACCTCCTCCTACTCTCCACACTGAGTTCGCAAAACGTGGCAAAGGGGTGTATGAGATTTTACATAGCCGGAAAGGGCAGCGTTTGCGCGCGGTCAGAGGAACTAAGTATGGAGGAGAGATCGAGAGACAGAGAGAAGAGGGAGGAAGCCAGTTAAACAGATGTTTATTAGAGCGAACGAGGAAGAGAGAGAGAGAGAGAGGAGACGAGGGCCAGGTATACAGAGATTACTGTGTATAGTAAATCAGGAACAAGATGACCCCTTGGCCCTGCGGCATCATGCCGGGCTGCTTGCCTTTAAATATAGACATACAACTATGTATGTTGCGTTTTCTCGTTCACTCTACCAACCAACACCAACCTTACGTATCCAACGAACCCACAGACCTCCATATCTTATATTGAGCCGTATCTGAATTCGGATGCTACCTCTTTGAGGTTTCTACGTTTACTTTCGAAGCCCCTATTCTCATTTGCATTTCGCTTGATCCGATAATGAGTCGCGGTATTACACTTCCTTCTTCCATCCTCTATTTCATCGAGATATGTATCGAGGTCACACGCGTATTGTTTGAAGAATTGTTCAACGAATATCGACTCAGATTTTATCGTCCATCGAGCAATTAGTGAAGTATTGATTTTTCAGATGACACGGCTTCTTCAAATACCTGTCCAGTAAAAAATCGACGGGAAAGAAATGAGAGGGAGAGAGACGGAAAAAAGTATAGACCAACGCGAACCCTTATTAACTCATACGGCCATCATTCGAATCGTTATTCAGACCGATTTATTTCGAGGAATATACCGGTTGCTGCCTTAACTGGAAGCATTAAACATTTCAATTCACATAACTTTCAGCACTTAGTGGATGGTTCAACGAACGATCTACGAATCAAAAGTCTGCTTGTAAGAAGCCAAAACTTTACATCCGGCGAATATCGAATAACACTCTCATTTCTATTTTCCAAAAAAGTTTTTTACATCCAAGAAATCTCATCATTGGAAAGAAAAATTTAGGATCAAGAATACGAAAAGATTTCTCGTTTTTCGCTCAAGTTATTCGATCACGAATCCTCTCTTGGTTATGGAGGCTAAATTAAAACATAAAGTGGTACGGAAAGATAGGAGAACGAGTTGCTTCGGGTTACTGCTGACCTTTGAACACGATTTCTCCGTGGACATGTCCAGTATAGCCGTGTCCAGTAGACCACCGATCGTTCTGTTGTGGCTTGTGGGCTTGGTGCGTCGAGGACGTTGGTCAAATGGAGACCTCGATTCATCAAGGCTGGAATGATTACTTGGCGGTGTGACTTACGCTAACATTAGGTTTGTAGGGTGTGCATCGATTGTTGCTGCTTCGAATATTTCAAATTCAGCAAATTTCAATTGACCAAACGTATCAGATAATCCAATCAAATTTATCTTTAATACTTTTCATCATTTCGATTTTGCACATCAATCCTATTATGTAAAGTGAAGAAGTAAAAGAAAAAAAAAAATTTTTATAGGTAGTAGATCGAAAATAACACCGGAATAGAGATGAGTTCGAAAAAGCTCGGGTACGAAAAATAGTTAGCGAGTGTGGAGCGGAAATGGTACGAGATAGCGAGATAGCTTTCAGTGACACGTCATAGAAAGCATTCGCGAATGGTTCGGTGAGGTGATACGGAGACGTAATACTCGGGCGAAATACCCTCGTTAAAAACGTGGCTTAACTAACGAAGTCTGATTAAGGGCCGATCGTAAGGCTGGTTTATGCCTCCAGGAATACGAGAAGAGCTTCTGTCGATGTTAACCTCCTGCGCAAGTCTCCCGGTCTCTCACTACCTTTGTGTTAACGCTTATATTCCTGGTAAATCCGTTTTCTCTCGACCACTTTATATTAGCCAGTGACGGGTAGAGCTCGTATGGGAACCACGACATCGCTGTCGCGGTGGTTCGCTTCTCCTGTATTTCGTCATATTCGTCGTCGTCGTCGTCATCCTCCATATCTATCAATAATAGAAACCAAACTGGCTACGTGCTCTCGAAACTCCATAGAATAGAGGCTCAAGCACACGTAGAATAGTAGGCTGGAATTAAACGTTTTCTCATCAAATCGTTGTAGCCTTTCTGGCAAAGCGGGGCAAATGACAAACCGCACATGAAACAGTTTCATTGTTCAATGGATCAAACATGAAAGCTCGAAAGTCCAGTAGCTGAAGAACGAAGGCACGTGACATAAAGTCAATTTGTCAATTAAATATACTATCGATCTTCCTTTGACGGATTTTTCACAAGACAAAGAAACATGCGGTGTTACCTCATCGACATGTCGCTAGGAAAATTGGGCTTGCGCGATTATTGGAGAATCAGTCATCGATCCGACAACAATGGAATCTGGTCGCGGTTTAAAAACTAATGGAACTCCAAGTAAGAATGATAGCCTCGCGTATATACTCTCGTGTACGAAAAAGAAGCATATATAGATACCGGTGAAAAAATATATTATTGAAGGTTTGGGAGCAAGAGTTGCACGAGAGGACAAGCTTGTTCCGACTTGGCTCTCGTACAACCAGCCAAAGTTGCTACTCTCAGCATCAGCCGATCGTACTTTCTCACTCTCTCCCTCGCGAGACAATCGGCAAAGGAAAGTTGTTCCGCAACCTAGTGGAACTGGATGGCAAAGTTCGCTCGTCTCTCCGTGCGAACTTGAAATTGGAGGACACCCAACGTCCAAGGCTCCGTACTACCACTTCTGTACCGACGTCAATGGTACAAGGGAAACTACGAAGGAATATAAGTGGGACTTCACTCTTCGCGAATTCTACTTCGTGCTTTACTCTCATCTCGAAACAAGCCCTTTTCACATCCTCCGGCCTTGTAATCATTCAGATTCGCCCACTGTTAAAATCATCCTCGACTATGTCTCTGAAATACACAACTGTCCTAGAAGAGGAATAAAGGCATTTTTCTTTCCAGACATCATGAATAGGTATTCCGAAGATATTCATCGAAAATGCATGGGAAAAGATCCAAGAATGGTTGAACTAACAAAAAAAAAAAGATACATTATCTAAAGTTCGTTATCGTTGATCGAAGGAGGCGTAGAAAATTAGAAGTTCCAAGAGTTGTAGACGAACGTTACAGCGGGACATGGTATCCATTAGCTCTCATTTATCACGCTGGATCGAAAACTCAACGCCCTTTTACGAGAGACCAGCTAGTCTGTGTCTATGGTTGCAGATTGCGGGGCTAAAAAAAATTTAGCACCCGATGTATTTCCCAGTGGAGAAGGAATCATTAGTCAGACGTTGATTGCTGATCGAGGCATTCGAGCGAGATTTTAGCGAGGAGAGACAAGTCAGTTGACGATTGATCATCTGACCGAAACTATCGATAAGACCTACCACGTTTGTTGTGAACTTGGACATTCTTGATGACGGGAATGATGAGACTGGGAGGTAAATATACGTGGAAAATACGAAGGATTAAGTATCGTGGAAATCGATCCTGCGAATGGAAACAAAAGATTCCGGCTTCTTTCAACACTTTTCGCCAATGGACCTTTCTGATGCCGTTAGCTCCAGGAGAGGGAGACACATTATCAAAGAGAGTAGAAGCTTTCAAGGTAAGTAGAGATCACCGGGAGTATCCCCGTGTAGTAACCGTACGAAAATGAAAACGGATCGAATGGCTGTGCAGAAGCTGGGTAAAAGGGTAACAAAGGCTTGAGGGCCAAGGGGCCTGGAGGGGGTGGGAACGCGCCACTCTCTATAGTCCTCGTAACTTCCAATAGGTTCCTCAAACTTTACTCTATACCATATTAGCTGTGGGTAGCGGTATAACACACAACCCACGTTATACGTTGCGTCCCCCGCCGGTCCAACTTTACCGAAGGGCCGGCCTCAATTAGCGGCTGACGATGAAAAATTGCTCGACCTCCCGTTCGAGGCCTCATGGAGTTTGTATTTTAAATTCATTAAATATATAGACGGTATCATGATATTGCGATATTCTTCAATAGAGCCTGCCATTTAGGTGCCATTATTTAAACTCGTTCGAACTTTGTTCTCGTCATTTACATATTTAGTTTTTCAATGCTCTCTTTCTCTCTTTGCTTGAGCCGCGTCTTTGTCGGTAAATTAAAAAATGGACCAGTCATGACTAGTACGAATCACAAAACCATTTCCAAGTTTACCCCCAAGTCTTATTCTAGGTTAGGTAAATCTCGACGGATACTTAGGTTTCCTAATCATTTGAAAGCCACATCAACAAGACTATCAGAGAGGCGGTCGCATGATATGAACGCGAAACATAACTTTGCCACATTCTTCTTGGATACCGCGCCCTTTTTGTATGTGTCCCTCGTTCCGCGGCGTCGACGTTTTTTTTTCTCGAAACGAAAGATTCAGATAGCAGAAAGTACATCAGACAAAAAAGCGATACGCGTATAGCTGGGTGATTCTTCGGGACCGATTCCCGCGGGAATATGGCGCGAGGTACGTATTTTCTTATAAATAGAAAATGCCGCGGTTGAGCTTTGCTGTCTGAGCAGGGATGTTATGCACCATCCTTTCTCCCTGCTCCTCTCTCTTTCGCTCTGTTTTTCTCTTCTTCCAGCTCGCATCAGCAGCACTCCGCGCCCTCTGGTCGTACAACTCTTTTCTTTTTTTTCTACTCTTTACGCGCCCTTCTCCGTCCGCCCATTGCACTTCCTTTCTTCATGTAACTCAGCCCCCCCCCCCTGCCCCTCCACTCTCTACTTCTTCACTCCTTTTAAACCCGCGACCCGCGTGTGCCTTCCAGACTCCGTAGCGTCTTCGCAGTGATAGCACTCGGCACGGGATGCAAGATGAATAGCCCCGTGATCCTCGTACCTACTAAGAAATCTTCCAGCTTTTCAAGATTGGTTAAGGCTCGCTCGCTATCGACTGAGCATTTCTATTCTGTAGATTTTCGAATGTATATACGAATAGCCAGAATCCTTCTACCACCACCACCACCACTGCACGTAACTCCACCCAAGTGAAGAACGGCAACTACACTCTCAACAGCATCTTAGCATTCGAAACGACATCCAATCGGTCTCGTACCATCCGACAGGCGTCGTCCGATCCTCACGAACATTTTTCAACGTTGTGCCTTTCAGTATTTCTATTAAGCCGAAATCACCAACGAGCGAATGCTCGCTACCTCCAACCATTTGAAGTCTAAATCGCAGCGAATCTTTTTTCAAAAGGAATATATCTCGATTAAGCATTGTCCATTATCGATCAGGTGTGTTCTTCGCGCTCTCTTTCTCTCGAATTTCAAATGTCTCAATTTGCAATAATCTAAATTAAGAAAGTTCTTATTTCAGACAATGAAAAAAGTAGTAGCGTAACGAATAACGGTTAAAAAGAAATGAAAGAGGATGGACGACGAATGGGCGAGAATACGTGCATGCTTGATGTGCCGCATTTATATTCAGCCGCACACGTAAGATGTATTTCTGGCAGCGTCGAGAATGTTCGAACAAAAGGGTAACAGGATTACGAGATTAGTTGCGATATAAATGTAAATGTAAAAGGTGGAGCGCGGTAGAAAGGGGGAGGGAATGTCGACGCTAGACGAAGAGGTAGATGAGGTCGGTGAGGTAACGAGAAGAAACTAAAGCGGGAAAGAGAAGGAGGGGGGGGGGGGGGTCCAAGATAATAAAGAGAAGGAGTGGTGGAAAACAAGGGCCGAACCAAGACAGCGGAAGATCCGGTTTCTTCCTAGTGCGGGGGGTTTCTCTCGCTTATTAAAATATCTAACACGATTACTGCAGACTTGCAAACTATAATAGAGTGACTTGAAGTTGGGTTTGCTGCTCATATCTTCGGAGTTGAGAAATTGTGAGATGGGCGAGGGATCTTTAAAGGCGGATGAGGTAAAGCGACAAAGGTACAAATGAATAGTTTCTATACGTATGTATAGAAATACAAAGCTATGCCAATAAACGATTCAGCTTCGAATCTTTTGATTCCATTGTCGATTTGGCGCCTATTCATCCCACCGTACAATGAAGATTTCCTGCTATTTTTCGTCGTATACCTAGCAGAATACCCAGTTTCTACCGTCAAATGTCGCTAGTCGATGAACGTAAATTGCATGCTGAACGTAAACTATTTGCCAAATACAAATTATGTGTACTGCGGTAAATACGAAATATAAGAGATCGGCAGGTGGTATTAGTTTAATTAATCAAATACTCTCTCCCTCTCTCTCTCTCTCTCTACCCGGTCACAGAGGCTTCTCTGGAACCTGTGCATTTGGAGAACATACCGTCAGACGCTGGCGGTTCAAAGCGAGCTGAGTTAGCAAGCACTGTTGATGAACAGTATTTACATTATGCCCTCGATTCGGTTGTAGGAACTTTGTTTTGTAATATTGATGATACGTTGTTCTGTTTTCACAAGCGCGCCTATACGAACCGAGTATCGGACTGTGGGCGTGTATCGTGTTAGCTAGTAGAAAAATGATGCCTCGAAATGAGGGAATGAAGTAAAGAACAGAAGTAAGTTGGCGGATGTATCGCTAGGGCGGTACCGTGGTGAAAATTAGTCCGTATTGAATATCTCCCGGGGGTGAGAAAGAGTAAGGGGTGGCAGGAATAAAGGGGAAAGGGGCTGTACGCTGAGGCGGGATGACGTGACTCTATACGTATATAAACCCACCAACACCAACGTGCTTCTACCGACAGAGAGACTTTAACGGCCGACGGCACATCGCTCCGCGCTCCCCCAAGGCGTCTCATAATTAAATTCGGCCAAATTTCTCCCACCCCGTCCATTGTCCCGTAACTAGCTATTGTGCCGGTAAAACCCCATCCTCTTACCACCCCCCGCCCGCCTGTCGTCGCACGCAAACTTATTCTACCAGGACGCTTTCTAGCCACGTTGTCGCTGCACAAAATCCCGGCTTTTCATTTCGTCGCCTTTTTTTTTCCTGTTTTTTTTTTTTTTTTTCTTGTGACTTGACAACTTTTTTCATGCATAGCTCGAACGATTAAAACGAGAAATTTACCTATTCCACGTGCCTTATTTATCGGCGGCCAAATTGGAGAAGAGAACGGTCCTCAAGTCCGATACGACGATAAAGTACAATGAGCGTTACACCCGCGCTAAGGAATCCTCGTTCTTTTCCGTGTATTGTAAATACGAAGGATCAACCGAGAAGCTCTATAACGTACCACGAGGGTAAAACTTATTTCGAATCGGCTCCCATTCCAATGTCTTGGCTTGGACGCTTTCTACGGTAATCGAATTGGACAGCGAGATTTATATTCGACTTATCGACGCTGGAACCGCTGGAGCGGAAGGACAACATCCGGGACAACTTAAAACGGTAGGACGAGACTCTCGGAATGACGAAGAAAAAAAAAATAAATAAATAAAAGAACGAAATAAATGTAAAAAAAAATGAGAGCAATGTTCCGTACACCGGAAATGTGTAGAACTGGCCATACTCCGCGAAGGTTACGGACCAGCCAGCCTCAACGTGAAAACTTTTTGAAGGATTGTTGCAGCGTTGCTCTCGCGCTCTCGCGGTTATTGGATATCGTGAAGGCAGTCTCAGCCCCTGCCTTACTCTCCGCGACTTATATCCTCGAGCACACGTGCTCTTTTTTCTTCTTTTTACGAATCATCCGGCCAATTTCTATCAACCTGGGTCTCCGTTTATCTATAAATGCATAAGCTGCATTTCTATCTATATCATGCTCTTCCTTTTCTTCACCGATACACGTACATTTTTTTTTTGAAATATCTAGTGAATGTTTCCCAGTCTTTTACTCGAGTTATTTTCATTCATATGACTCGGCTCTATACGCCGTTCAGCCCAACTGGTCTGAATATCATTTTTCGAAAGAATTTTTGCCGCAGCGATCGATAGGATCGGGTCTCTTCCCTCGACGCTGTTTCATCCAGCATCTCGCTAGCCCCTTTGATTTCATTTCGATGAAGCGTTCCAAATTTGGGATCCTCGGCAGGATCCCAAGAAAATCCTTTGAGTTTGGCTAAGGACTTCAATCAGGCTTTCTTATTCTTTTCATTGTCCGATTACGAATCAAATAAAATACATTAATGATGTCTGTCGAGAGTGAGAGGAGAGTATTTGCCACTTTCGAGGAATACCGTGTACCGACGATCGAATAGTTGAACCGATCGAATAAAGCCAGAATGTTTCGTGCGGGATACTAAAACCATTATTAAATTTGTTATAGATGTTGGCAATACATCCTTCCTAGCCACTTGGTCGATTGTAATAACACTGTAATTGCTCGAGAAAATATGATCCTTGGGGTTTTACTTGTTTACATTTGAGGTTGTGTGTATCCGAGCATCAAGTATCGCAATCACGCTATGCTCGCATACATGCAACGGGTGTACGTGCTCGCGCGCGCGTGTGTGTGTTATTTCAATGAGGGCAACGATTCTCGATGGAGTAATTGAAGTTAGTGAACTAGTGAAAAGTTGAATGAAGCAGCGAAGGACTCGAAACACATTCAGCTGTGTAACATCGATGCCACCGAGAATCTATTGAACGATTCATTTCATGCTTTGCTCACGTTCGTTCAACGATAAACTACGATTCTAAAACACCTAGGAATACAAAGCCCTTTCTTTGATACTGATTCAGAATCGCTTTTTTTTTTCAAGTTTTAGCCTCTCTGTAAGCATTTGCAATTTTACATCTTTACCACTAGCGCGTGGCCAGTCGAACAATGTTTCATTTTTAGGAAGGTAATAGAGGGAAAATATTGGTGAAGCATGTGCGCGGTATGATGCGCGACATGTGTGTACCAACCTGGCACGTACTTTGTGACGAAGGAGCGACAAGAGAGAGGAGAGTGTGTGTGTATAACTCGCGTCAATATAGGCCGCGCACGTATATGCTCTATACCGGATAGGTATATTACGAAGTTCGAGTGGTGGCATCAGCATCGGTCGAGGATGCTAGGGGGTAGGTTATATGCGTGAGTTACGTGCTATGGCCATTAGTAAGATTGCTACCCTCACCGATGAGCGGCTGCTCGCATAAAATAATATGAGAGAACGAGCAACCGAGTTTGCCGATCGTGGCCTAATGAAATTGCTTGGAAAACAGGCCGGTTAGTGTCGGCGGTCTCGCTAAACCCCTGGTCTACTTTTACCGTTTTTCTTTTCTCTCGCTTGTCGCATCAACAAATTAAATAAGAAAGATACAAAGAGACATCAGCTCTCCCCTCCCTATCCTCCGGCCGGTCAAAATGAATATTTCACCTCATTCATAACGAATATTCATCAAGTTCGATCGAACAATTTTCACCGAACAATTATTCCCTTGGTAATCGTAAGCTCCGTTCTTGCCGGCATTTGCCGAAATAAAACGTTCGTTTTTTTTTTCTCCGGGTTAACAGCTCTGGTACCGGTGCATAAAAAAAAAGTGTTTTTCATGCGGTTTTCAAGATAAATATCGGTATTCGCCTGGACATGCGAGAGCTTTTTGCAAACATTGATTTTTACGATTCGAATACGATTCGAGAGTGTGATTAGCGTGTAAATACTCACAGTTTAAAAGAGTAAAAACAGAGCTACAGGACTCTATCAAACATGGTTTTTTTTGTGCACGAATTACAATGTGCTTTGTCGAGTTTAAGTATCGTACTGAACGGAGGAAAACTCATTTACGATTCTTTTCAAGTGGACGCAATTATTTTCTGTTTTTTATTTTCGTATTGTTTCAGAGTACTTTATGGCTGACGACTAATATTTGACAAGTGACAATTTGTAACGTGAAATCAGACATGAGAAAACATAGGTAAAGTTAATGGGCTCGAGCTAAGTAAGAATTAGAGCGATGGCTCATCTACATAGAAGCGTTATTTGTGTGGAAACGATTAATCGCAATTTCCAATATTGGAACGATATCAATATTTGACGAGCATACGCTCGTCCATTGTATGACACGATTGACTTTGTTACATGTCTTTTATTCCCTGTTGGCCATTCTAACGAATACCTCGCTCGTTGATGCTCATGATTAGCATCAGAGCCAGGAAGAACTTACATTTGTTTCTATCCGATTAGTGTTGACTTACAATTTCATGATTAATGTGCAATGGTAATAATGGACGAATGATGAATTTGCTCATTTTTATTATTCCGAATAACAATTATTATATCGTCGATCGGTAGAGCTGACCAATCGATCTAGTGAAACAAGCTCGTTTCGCTCAGACTTTCAAGTCTCAGGCATTTATTCTTTTGCCTCAAGTTTTTTAAATGCTTCAGGCTATAGTCACAGGCTCATGTAGAAAGAAACGAAGGTTGTAAAAGAAGATAAGAGCGAACGGTGAAAGTGAACGTTGAAAAGTACGTACGTAGCAACGTTTACGGATGCGAAAAAGCACGAGTAAATTCGCGGAATTACCTGGAAATAGTTGAAAACTATACTCAAGCCGTTACGCCTGTGTAACAATTAAGCACGTACGTTATTCGAGGTGGTTTTTTCCCGTTGTTTTTCACTTCGAGATGTTGCGAGAGAGGGATTTGACCGACGTTGTGCAGGGAGAGAGAGAGAGAGAGAGAAATGAAGAGTTCAATTCCGGAGTGATTTTGAGGGTACAAGGAGTTTTGGCGAGCGAGTGAGCGAGGGGAAGAGGTATCGAGGCTGGCCCGAAGCAGAGCCTACTGAGGGGTGTGTAGGGTGATATACGCCAAGGCGCCAGAATATGGAAGGGGTTGCCCACAACGAGCAATTATATGGCGGGCCAGAGTTGACCATAAAAATGATCGTAAATAGCAAGGTGGTGGTGGTGGTGGTGGTGTTACGAGAGGGCTAGCCCACGTAAACTCCCTCGGGTCGACTGCGCGTCGCGCTCTCCGAAGATCTAGAGTATCTCGGCTACCGAGAGAGAGAGAAAGAGCAGCAGGCAGCGTGCTTCAAGGCCGCCAAGTAAACCGGGAAACCGGCTGGCCGCAGGCCAAACTCACCCCTTCGAATTATGAGAGACTCAGCGACGAGGCACACCACGAACCGCCACTCGTCTACAGCGATATCGCTCTCGCATATCTTTCACCTCTCACCTCCCCCCCCCCTCCCCCCTCTTCTCTGCTTCTTCGCTCTCTTTGACTCTCCTATATTACACCTGCACCAACTATGTGCCTCCAACACCCACCTCTCTCTTCCCTTTTTCTCTTTCCTCCAACACCACCAACTCCCACATTACATTATTACTCATTTACTCCTGTTGTTTGTTGCTTCGACTAAAATCGTAATTAGCGATTGAACTAGTATTAGTACAGTGGATGAACGAATGAAACAGGGTTTAGGAGGCAATTTCATGCAGCCAGCTTTTGCCCCAGGCATACATACCAGTATTCTACGCTAAAGTAACACACACACACGTGTGTGTACGCTACTCGGGACACATGCATAGTTTAATACGTCCAGCTGAAACTCTCGTACGCGTTTATCTGTTTATCAACGCATCGCTTGGCGCTTTCTCCCTTTAGAGTAAATACGCATGCTGATATATAACGCGCAGGGATACATACAAACGGAAAGGCAGACTTTACAACTTGGCCACTCTATAATGATACTCGATGGAAATATATGAATGCGACGATTTGTACCTTCCACAGTTCGTAATTAGCTACTGTCCTGGAATTCTCCTGAATATGCTTGTTAAGTACACACAGTGCGTGGCTCTTCTGCTGTAATGAAAATTATACTAATTCCTTTTTTACACGTATGGAGTGACGTTATAAAAGCGCGATTACAGCCACGTTCTTGTCTATCTTCTGGAAAAACTTTTAAGCCCAGTTTTTCATGTCTTTCTAGCTAAAAAAAAAAAAACAAAATGAAATCCTGTCATTATTTATAAACGAACTCATCTCGTGGCAAGTATTGTATAACCTCCCTGTACCTTTTTTCGTGGTGAGGAAAATTAGTTATTTTTTTTCACCTTTGCGAAAAATGAAAGTTGAAAAGGTTTTCTCAACTCATCCGAGAGTAATGGAATATTCGTTCCGCGATCCGATTTCCCTGTTAAAGGGTTAATCTGCTTTCCAAGGGTGAATGTGTACTCCGGGTGAAGCGACTTACTCGGTTTTTCTCTCGTCTTTAGAAAAATCGAAAGCATTCTCGCGAGTCCGCCGCGCAACTCTCTACGGCAACCTCGAGCAAACTACCTTCTTACATTCTTCCTTCGATACAATACGCGTCTTTCAGGGTTTTCTGATCGAATTCCTCAGATCGAGGAGCAGCATATCCGGCGTCCACCACCGTCGTAAACTCTCGGCTGTTCTTTCAGTGGTCTATCCTCGAGGTGGAACACACACAGATTCGAATCTACGATTTCCTCTCTTTCTTTCCGTGTCTTTTTCATGGAGATTTCTTCTTCCCACCTGAGCTGATGGAAACCTCTCGATTTTCTATTCCAAATTGGATTCGTGTTTTTTTTTTTTTTTTTCGATGAAAAAAAAAAATAAACGGATTCCTTGGCAAAGTTCATTAAAACGCACACGTTTTATGATCAGGAAATTTTTTTCAAAATCATTTTCAACACCTTCAGCATTGCTTTTATTTTATTTTTTTAATTTCTCAACGCAGTGTTTCGAGTTCTCAGCGTCCGAGTGAAATCAACGTAAAAGAGAATTTCGAGTAAAATAATCTTTTATTCATCGATAAAGCCAATAAATCTGCAGGAAATCCGATGTAGCTACCCACGGAATAGGTTTCTCCAGATTTATTGATGCTCCTGTCTGTACGAGGAGTAAAAAAAAAAGAAAAAAAAAACAAAGAAAAAGAAGGTCTGAAATAAGCAATGTTCCACAATGCATAGAAACGATCGGTTAACGTTAAATCGCTTAACCGAAGAAACTCATTGTTATTCACATAACAAGAAGTAAGACTCCGAAAAGAACAAGCATCGAGGGTTAAAGATGGCTTTCTCAGAGCGGGTAAGAGAAAAGTTTGCGATAAGGGGGGGGGGGGGGTAGCGAGCGGCGACGCTATGTGGCGCACGTATTTCCACCTTATCCGCGTGTCTTCAAAGTCGAGCATGACTTATCAGTGTCGTAACACCCTACTCGAGCAAGCAATATTCCTTCAAAGTTTCGAATTTCGAAGGATGAAAAGTGAAAATTATGATAACCGCAACGGTGACATCGCTCTCCCGTATCTCCTCTCGTATGAATCTTTCGAAGCCAGCGAGATGTAGAGCGTTTAAGCAACGTTCGGTTCTCTGTATTTAACTCTTTCTCGAAAGATTCTTCGATCGTTGCGATGCCGCAGGAGTGTAGAAGCAATTTGTTATTAGCAGTGATATCTCTGCGCGTGTCAATAACGGAATAATATTGTGGCTCTCCATTCATCCGTGGCGAGAGCGAGAGGAAGAGAGAGTTCGCAGGAGGCAGCCGAAATCAGATACGATTGCGCATAATTCATCTGGAACGCGGTAGAGGAAAACGCGGCGGTACGGGGGTGGTGGACTCGCAACCCTTTCAGGTACCCGACATTAAATTATAAAGTCAAAACCATCGGAGCCCGCGGAGATGATATAAATGCGAGTATTATACGGTGGAAGGGCGACCGGGGGGAGGAGGAGGAGGAGTTCTCACCGCACGGCATCCTCTGGGTCACCCCGCGTATTCAGCCGCGTACGCCCTCTGCTTTCTCCCGCTGACTTCTCTCTCTCTCCGCGAAGCTCCCGCGCGGACGATAAGTGTTTGAAATATTGAAAGCTGAAGCGCGAGCTAGAAGGTGGGGGTTGGAGAAAGGGGTGAAAGAGTAGAAGGTGCGGAGGTGGAGCAGGAGCAGGAGGAGGAGGAGGAGGATCGCGCGAGGCAAAGCGAAAGCAGCAACGACGATGAGAGAGGCAGAGAGAGAGTGAGAGCAGGTTACAGAGCCCAACGCTGTAGGCGACCGTTTTCTCCCCTCGTCCCGTATGCGACGGCTGGGCTATAATACTACCATTTATACGGTGTGTGCCGGTTGCCCGGGGATTCGAGGTGCAGGCCGAGGTCGTACGCCCGGAGCTCTGGCCACCGGTTTCATATGCACCACGATTCTATGAAGGCCCTTACCGCCAGATTGATAGCCCCTTTGTCTCCTAATACCTATATATATTCGCCATCTCAAGTATTGGAGGTAGCAGGGTAACGATCATCAACCCTATGCGAGCCTCTCGTCTCTACTCTTTATCCCTCTCTCGCCCTCGTCAACCTCATCCAAGGCTCATACGGAAGCCTGCTTCTTCTCTCAAGCTCAAGCTCTACCGCGATTCGATCTTCCCTTATCTTTTCTCGCTAACTACTTTCGATCTCGCAGCTAAATGTCAAACATCGAGAGTGGAAAAACAGATTTTCTTTTGTTTGAACACAAAAAACGTTTGGTATTTCTTCTGGGGAGCTGATAAGTGAAAGATCGTTGACGATGATATCGCGTGTGCTTCTTTTCCATTATTTTATTTTTTATTCATCTTCAAATTTAACAATGAAAAGTTATTTTACCGGAGTTCTTTGAACTAAATTTTAGTTGAAAAATTGAACAATGGCAAATGGGAGGAAAGAAATTGCTCAGTGCGTTATAACAATGCGATATTCAATATCTTTGGTGACGGGAATCCATATATGCAGTGGGATCGAGAGAACGGTATTGTGTTCGAGAGCTGGAATACGGAAAATCGACAATTCGTAGGAATTTCGGTGAGCAGTTCACAACATCTACCAACCAACGGAGCCCATTGTTTTATGACAAAATATTTCTTCTCTCAATGCGGTGTTGGAATTTAATTAAGTTTTCTTCTTTTTGTTACTTTCGCGCTAGCAACATTTTGTTGCATTGTTCGACTAACGAAGTAGATGAAGACATTAAAGAATATTCACCGGGTGTTTCAAGGATGTAAATTTTAAATACAACTTTTTGTGCGGTGTTATACCGTTAGCTTTTTATGATTTTTTTTTTTTTTTTCTACGAGAGGGTAAATAAATTTTCGCGAATACAAGATTACGTTGCGGAGCTGTAGAGAATTGGTGGAATCCGCATAACCGAAGCCGTTCACGAAGCAACCTGGGACTATTATAATTCTTCTATGACAAGAAATGAATGGTGCATCTTGAATCTCCCTTGGTAGCTACAAAACCTTCAACCCGTTGATTGCCACTAAATTGCGAGCGCGTCGCTCCGGGGTTCCAACGTCGTTTCTGTCCCGCACCAAGTCCCCTCCGACTCAGTGTCGAGGGAATAGAGGATAGGCGAAAGAACGGGGCAAAAGGACTTGGCGAGGAGGTAGACAAGAAGATAATCCCGATGTGTTTGTTGATTCCTACTCTCTTCCGAGTTACGGCGTTGCATACCTTTTCGCTTGTTTCCCTTTTTTTCTTTCTTTTTCCATCTTCCATCCTGTACTTTTTTCCCCTTTTTTTTTTCTATCCTTTTGCTACTGTCATCACCAAGTTCCTTGATTCCGCGTTTATTTATTTTTACAACCGGACAGTCTTACAATAGAAAATGTGTTCTAGGGATTCTTCAATCGACGTCCCAATTCATCTCTCCCGTCAAAGCTCTCTCTTCCTCTCTCGATTCTCTTGTTCGATTCGTTTGCTTTTATATTTCGTTTCGGTTTATTCGAAGAGGGAGGATTACCCGAGCGTAAGCTCTCTCGCTCTCGTCTCTTCGGTCTTTGCCAAGAAGTATTCTGTCAGCTTCTTCATCGTTCGCTGTCAACAGCTTACTCCGACCCTGGAGCTGCTGCTGCTGCTGCTGCTCACCAAGAATCATTTCACTTTCCATCGAACCAATCGTCGCGACAATACCGTTCATCCCTCCCGCTTCATCCGTCCCCAAACCACAAATAAGACACGATTTTCTCAGCTCATTTTATTCCTTTTCTCAACGCCCCAAACAAATAAAAATTTTCGGACAACGCGATGTTCTAATGTCAGAAAATATATCGTTACGTAAATCCTTGTTCGCAAGGAATCAACCGGAAAAACGTTGGAGGATATACGACGAATATATATAGACGACAGCGTTGTATTTGTACCGGAAGTCAGGCGGAGATTTAGTCGAGTATATATCGCGAGGCGAAAGGCAATCAGATCGAGTTATATAGCCCGAAGCGAGTAATCAGGACACCGTGGGCATAATTAAACCGAGCACACGCCTGACCAAATGTGAAATCTAGAAAAAATGTTAGGTAAAAGGACGTGATATACAGTACCCCATCATTTTTTTTCCTTCCTTATATTCGACCGCTCCATCGTTGAGACCACATCAAGATATTAATTTCTTAGGCACTTGGGTGCACGCGATGTCAAGGACTTTTTATTGATTATTTTTTTTTAATTTTTTTTTTTTTCCTTTTTTTCTATGGAATACGGCGAGTGCGATGGTCGATCGTGAGCAAAGACGTTGCTCGAGGATCGGTCTCGGAATCGTACTGATCGAAAGTTTAATCATTATTTCGATAACGATACAGCTAAATGATCAAAAAAAAAAAAAAAAAAACTTTTTTTTTAGGGCACGTGGCACGCGTGGTGCACATGAATATGTAGGAATTTGATAAAATTATAAATGAGCAGTTTATTTAACAGAAGAAACTTTTTTCATTAATAGTTTCTCACTTTCTCGTAAATGAGGCAAATAAACAGATCGATTGGGAAAAAAAAAAAAAAAGAATTAGCTTCGCGGGTTTTAGCTGGCTGGACCGTTGGTGGTAATGAGGCGAATAAATCGCGAGTTGAACGGTATTGCATTGAGTTTTTTTGGATCGAAACTTCTCGCTGTAGGAATTTTAGCATATTTAAATTTAGTATTGAACGTTGGTAAAAGCAGAAATTTGCAAAGAGAGAGAAAGAGAAAGAGGAGGGGGGAAGCGAGGAGAGAGGATTGAAGGAGAAGCATGTTTGTTTTCTCTTTCGACAGGTCTCTCGTGGGCTATAAAAACTTCTAGAGCGATGACATCGGTAATAAGAAAATACCAATGCTTTTCGATTTCTCAGCTGTTCTTATACGGATGGAGAATTAATTGGCTGTCTCGACAGCGAGTCCCCGCATTCTATAACAGAAAAGCCATGGGGTTTAAGGCGTTCCGCGAAATAGCGATCGTCATAAAGGCGCTCCCAGAACAAAAATTAAATATCTTTGCGCAACAGCGATAAAATGTGAAACTTGAGAGGATTGTAGCGGGGGAGGCTCGTGTGGTTGAAGTTTTCTCGGTTGGATGGAAGAAAAAGAAGAAGCAGAAGACGAGATGGGATTGGAAATGCCGATATGAGCAACTTGCGCGAGAGACTCGAGGGCAATAAAGACGAAGTACTCTCTCTCTCTCACTCTGCCGAGGTTCGTCACTGACCAACGCCCTAAAGCGACCGTCAGATCTTTGATCCGTAATCTCCTTGGCTTGATCGATTCACTCCTGTACCGTACGTATATTGAATAAACTCGTATGGATCGGCGAACAAAAGAAGAAGAAAAAAAAAACCTCGGGAGCTTGTACTTTGCACGTTTTTTTTTTCTTCTTCTTTTGTCCACATTGACTTTCTGGCTATTCATAACATTTTAAGCACCCCATACCCCATAAAGATCTCGATTTCTCTTTCTTTCTTCTTCTTCGTTTTTTTTTGTTTGAACGAAAACAAAGTTACTCCGAGGAAGTTAAAAAAAAAAAAAAAAAAAAGGAGTAAGAGGGGAAAAAATGGTACGGCCCATAATTCTCGGATCGCGTGTCGCACCCGGGGGTTTGGGATTAGCCTTCGGATATAAGGCATCAAAAAAAAAAAGAGAGAAAAAGAGAGAAAAAAAAAAGAAGAGTTTGCTCGCTGCAATCATTCGAGCAACAGTGGCTGTAACAGTAGCAGTTACCGCTATTCCTCATTTATAATGGTACGGAATCTCATTGCAAGTGCCAAGGATTCTTCTTTCTTTCTTTCTTTCTTTCTTCCTTTTACTGCAGCGTTAGGTTTGTTGAACTTTTAATACTCGATGGAAGGCTCCTCCGGTGGAAGGGTAGCTAGTTTCTCTCTCAGCGCACGAGCGCTAAGTACGATAGGACCGGGCGCGTAGCTCGGCTGAGCTTAAGAGTGCCGGTTCTCAGTTCTTTCAACACCGCCAACCCCCTAGTAGCACGCTTCACTATCCTGCTCCCCTCTGGCCCTCTACCGTACGCCGGAATAACGAGAGGTTTATAGAGAAAACTTTGCTTCCTCGAGACTGTGGATTAGCGGTTCACCAAAGTATTATTAAGTACCTGGCTACCTAAACTACCGCCTACATCAGCGAAAACTCACAACATAACTCAAGACTTTTCCACGTCAAGTCATTACGCTTATTATATATGGATATATAGATCGTTAATCGCACGCTACATATATTTATTCCGTGCTTATCTGTTTGCTCAAGCACATTCTCCACTTATTTAAAAAAAAATTTTTTATCCTGCTGGTTGAATATGACTGGTATCTACGGGGATCTGTGCGGTGAGTCGGAATCATAAAAAATGGAATATTCCTGGATCGAGTATAACCTCGGAGATGGTGCTGGCTTATTTTTGGAAAGTATGAAAAAAAAAAAATAATCCGGAGATTCGTTTAGTGAGTGCCTGTGGGATTGACCCAGCGTTCGAAAAGCTGATGCACGCGTGTTGCTCCCTTTTTAGTTTTTTTTTAAACCGTCGATGTCGAGTATTCGACATGCGGTATGTACTTATCGAATGGCTCGGGGTATATTGTTCAAACGAAATTTGATGGAAGCAGAAGGTAAGGAGGACTAAAAATAGTGAGAAGCATGTAGGGATATAGGAGTGGAAGGAGGCGGTTGCGAGAAGGTAGGAACTTGGAAGTTGCAAGTAAAGTGCCTCGGCACGAAACCATTCTTCTCAGAATGTCTACATCCAAGTGGGAGTTTTGTACACCGAGTATCTGCCACTTTTTAAGTGCCTTCGATTTTCTATTTCGCTCGCACTCAGCCAACTTGTAGCGTAACCATTTTCGAGCTGCTTCCCAGTTCGTTCCCGCCCTCGCACTTCCTTCTCCGTACTTCTTTCTTCTTTTTTTCTTACTTTCTCGTTTGAAGCAAAGCGATGAAGAAAAAAGGGGGAAAAAAAAAACTAGGAGAAGAGAATGTGGGATAAAATCCGCCTACATATAGCGCTACATTTTGTGGCGATCCTCTATTTCTCCATGACCGGAGCTTTATCGCTACGCTTTCATCAAATAAAACGCCGCTCACATCTTATACCATGAAGAAAAGGCTACCGAACGTCCCGACCTTACGAGCTAATCCAAAGCAAAGCTTTGGATCTCATTCGTTGATGGACAGAACGCAATATCTATTAGCGGGGGGAGGGGAGCAGGACCAATGGCAAAGAGGACAAGAAGAAACAATTGACGCTGGGGATTCTCTATCCGCGGAGCAGCGATCGAATATTCCTAGAAAACTCGAACACTGAACAAAAAGGAAGGGAAAAAAAAAGAAAAGAACAGACATCCGAGAGATTCAAGCGGCATTTTGTCGTTTCATCCTCGAAGCAGGCGTGTTACGGCGGGGGCTTACACCGACAGAATAGAAGCAGCCAGACCCAGAGAGGATTCACCGTTGAATCTTTCATTTTGCAAAACAAGACTTGTTTTGCTGTTACCTATTAAACAGGCGGAAATACGCTAGGAAAAAAAAGACAAAAAGAAGAAAAAAAAACATCACACATCATGGTCCATTGGATTGGCACGAGCTGACGGCCCATGAAATGAACAAGCTTTCCCTCGGCCCCTCAAGTGACCACGCGAATCGTTCGTCCGTATGTACGACATGTTCCAGGGCTCTCGTGTCCCTTGAGCAGTCCGAGCAGCTAGCAATCCGTCGAGAGAATCTCCGTGCGGCCTCGACTCCCATAGTCCCACTCACAGAGAGCAGCACGGGCTTTGCGCACGTAACTATCTCTCGTTCCAAGTGCCCAATATCAACGCCCACCTATCCACACCGAGAGGCGGATGACTGACAGCGATATATGTTAGCAAAGGTGCAATACTCCGTTGGACAACGTACCACCGAGAGCGGACACAGCCCCTGTGTCGTCATATCCATCTTTTTTTTTCCTCTTCCGCTTCAATGATCTTTCGGCCTTTCTACCTTTGTGGAACGCATCCACTTGTCAGGCACATCGAGCACTGGCGTCAGATTATTGAACGTTTCATCGTTGAAATTTCACGATTATTTTTTTTTGTTTCGAGCTTTCTGCTTCTGGTTCCAAGCGATGAGGACTAATATTTTTAGCGAGATTCCCAAGCACGAGGATCGATTCAATCGGCAAGATTACTTTCCTCCAATCATTTACGTCGAATTGACTCACTAAGATCTCGTAGGGCCATAAGCTACACTCGCTAATACGTGAACAGCTATAAGCCTCGAGTGTAGTGTGTATATAGATGATTTTACATGCAGGAGCCCCGCGGTGGCCGAGCGCACCGAGGATAAAAATCGATTTTTTTTTTTTTTTCCCTTCGTCCGCTGAAGCAACTCCCAGGGATTTTATAACGTTCGAAGACAAGCAATTTCGAGTTACGGCACGATAAAATGCGCCGTGCCAATGCGATTGGGACTTTCAACGTTCTCTCTATCTCTATCCATCTTCTATTTCTCTCCCTCCCTTTTTACTCGTTTCTCTGCGTTTTACAAGCTTTCCATGGTTGTGTACATATACGTGTCCTCGAACGAGAAAAGTGGAAGGAGGGAATGGAAACCGAGCGAGAACGAAGTAAGGGAGAAAAGCATTTGTACGTATATATAATTGAAATGATTCTACGATCGCTCTAACCCATCAAAACGAAACAGTCGTAAAAATATCTGCGCGCGATGGATGAGCCCCCGGTAAAATTAAGCTAGGAGCTTGGATCAAGCGCGAAAATCACTTTATTTTATTTATTTTTTCCTCCCCCCATCTACACACGAGCTACTACGTATTGAACTTTTCATCATAATTCATCGACTAAATTTTCAAATTTCTTTTTCCATGTCCTGAAAGTTATGAGACCAAACAGAGAGAGTGGGTGAAGGAAGCATTTTGACAGGAACGAATGATTAAAGCTCTTTAGAATCGAGGGGTGAAAAATGCGACGAAGAAAAACGGATTTTAATTTTTCCCGATTTCCATATAAATGATATAAAAGAGAAAGGACTTGATACCCATTTGATTTTTATCTCTTAAATTATAGGCTCGTAGCCTTGTTTCAAGGCAGGTGGAAGTTTAATTTCATGATATAGAAAAATTTAGTCTCAAGATAGTAACTGAGAAAGGAACGAAATTGATTCGATAAGTCGTTAGAAATACGGAGATACCGTCGACATATTTATCAGGCTGCGTGTAACCGTAATTCTCGCCGAAAGCTCTTGTCGTGTCAAACTCTATTTCGTATAACTATTTTCTACACAAAACGCGCCTGTTCTCTCTTTACTTGGTTGATGAGACCACCAATCGATTTACCAAATTCTCCGAAGTCTAGTTGCACCTTGATACCGTTAAAATTTAACATAGCGGACAAGCGACGGTAGAGCCACACGAACCACATCCTATTGCTGGCTGGTGATAACGAAACGCCCTCCCTCCCCCCCCCCCCCTCTTTTCACATTCCCGAATCGACGAGAGTTAATTAGTACGTAGAGGAGCGCTCACCGAATGCCACGAACACACGTACGGCCAATCTTTTCCATCGATAGTGTCGACTATTTTGCTCGGGGCTTCGTAACAACAAATACACAAACGGAAAATCTCGATTGTGTTTATCGATTATACGGGAGTATCGAAAGCGTATACACACGAGTATATTCGAGAGCTGAGAGTATCCGTTCAATTGATCCGTTTTGATTTCACCCGATCACGATTCGTATTAGCTCAACGAGAAAAATCTGTGGCTTTATCGGCGTTATTCCATTTCTTTGTATTAATTTTATCTTTCGTTGTTCAACGAAGGGGGGGGGGGGACCAACCGATCGTTCGGAATGATTACAAAAATGGCATCATTTGTTTGTTTTTTCTTTGTATATATATGTCATGGCAGAGAACGAATTTCCTCAAAAGAGGCACTTTTTGAAGGAACGTTACAAATAATCAATGTCGAAGTTGTACTCCACGCGCCAAGCACAACTCGTTTCACTACTACTTTTATCACCTCGAATAAACAGTAACGACGTGTGATTTATATGAAAAGACAAGAGATAAAAAAAAAAAACAAATAAAAAGCACAGTTGGAAGAAACGTTTGGGAGTGCGACGTTCAAAGCTCAAAGTTTCACTGTCAAAGAGAGAGAGAGAGAGAGAGGCCGCCGCCACGAGGACGTTATTTTCAACATAATTATCCGGTCCGTAGTAGAACCGTGTAGCTCTCTCGTTGTCCCTTCGAAACAAAACATCAGGATGCTCTATTTGCTTTTATTCTCCGTGTGGAGGTCTCTGGTCGACTATATATACGTACGGAATTGCAACGGTGATTGTAGGTTGGGTTGGGGAGGGAGGAGGGATGGATGGAGGGATCCTCACACTTCTCTCGATCATTCGCTGGAAGGGCGAAGCTCGGTGAAACCGTTTGAACAAGCGGTCTTGGAGCATGTGGTTGGAACGTCAAATAATCCGCTTCTCGCATTGTGTAACGATGTCCCAAGGCAACCTCGGCAAGATGTACCCAGAGGTATCTAATTCAACCGAGAGAGGGTACTAGGCAAGATACGCGATTGCACTCAACACGAATGAGGAAATGCTTCAAAAGCCTTAGACACCGTGACATGTCGAGAGCCCAAGATGGGAGAATGCTGGTATATATATATAGGTATATACTTGGATGAAAGAAAGTGTCAGCCCTTGAAAAAGTGTATTGTGTCGAGATTCAATTCTTGGGGGTTGTCCACTTTCGAGTATTCAACGTACAACGACTACTACAGCGCTCTCTATCCAGTATTTTTGAGTCCCCTCGTCAATTGTTCCTCATCTCCGACTTACCGGCTCTCGTCTGACGAGAGCTCACTTTATTCCCTTCAATTTACAAATCCGAGAAAACAATTTTCACTCCCAGATACGTATTCGCGCTTGAGAAATTGATGAAAACAAAAAAAAATAAAAATACGTATTGGAATTAACGAACCGGCAGGTAAAGTTTTATTGAGCTGTAGTAACGTGAGATTTTCTTGTAGAAAAAAAGAGAATTGACACGCTTCCGATAGGTCAGTAAAAATAAAATATCGATAATTCCGTTACAGAAATGTTGGAGCATAGGGCGATACCGGTGCGGATATTCGTTCGCACGAAGAGAGTCGAGAGGTATATGAAAGCGCACCGGAGCTATTATCGGATTTGGTTTAAAATAAAATGTAAAGTTGAAGGTGAAGAGGATACGAAATGGGTTAGTGGGCAATGTGACAAAGTATATGTAGGGGAGAAAGGAGGGGAGGTAGCGTCTTTGAGAGAGAGAGCAGTCGAGACAACGGGAAGGTTAGAATGGCAGGGTTCCCCGTTGTCGTAAGAACAAAGGCTTTTTGTCGCTCTCTCTCTCTCTCTCTCTCTCTCATTATCAACGATATCGCGTAGCCATAAAGCTGCGAAGCACTTGTACGGTGGCTAGAAATTCGGTAAAATTCTGGCAAGTGAATAGTAGCCTCGAGGTTGAATACGGGAAGGAAGAAAGAGAGAGAGGGAGGCAAAAAGGGATCGATGACATAACGACGACGCGTCGTTGAGGTTAGACAATAAGGAAAGTCTGCTCGACAGTTGGCGTTAAAGAATTTCGGTTGGTTAAGACGCAACAAAGATCGTTGTGTTTTGGCCAACTGTGGGATCTGGAACACTCTATTTTCTGGGCGAATAGTGGTTCAGGCAGGAGTGTGTAAAAATGAAGGGAACGCAGGAAAAGGGATAGAGAAGAGAGAAAATAAAAACTAGCGTAGACAGTTGGACGATGGTGAGATCGTGTGTAGAGGTTACTCGTGAGAAGAAGAACCATTGCCAGCGAAATACGCCCAGCATAGACAAGGGTTGTGAACGGTACAACGGTGTACCGGATAGTATCCGGCGAGTAAGACAGAAATGTGGAAATAGAGTGGAAGTGGAGAAAGAGAAAAAGAGAGTTAAGAGAAAAGTATAGAAGCTTGGAAAGAGAAAAGAGAAAGGGAGAGAGAGAGAGGGGGTGAGGGGAATAAAGCGTCGTCGTCGCCTGTGTTTCCAGCGTTGGTCCTCGTCGAGAGAGAGAGAGAGAGGGTATAGAGAGGCAACGACGGTGGTGGAAGATGGTGTGGTATGCCTCACCTATACGGGTGGGTCGGGGACGCCCAGGGCTCGAGCTCTCTCGAGCTGGCAATGGAGAGAGCCGGCTGGGTTTGCTATCGCTCGGCTATAGTGAGCAGAGCGAATGAAGGGAGAGGGAATTAGTGAAGGAGAAAGAGAGTGGCGCTTCGTGGCAGCCACAGTCAGGAAGACAGACCACGAAGGATAGTTCGCTCGTGTTTGCCATTCCCCAAACAACCTCCAGACATTTTTACCAATTTACTCCTTTGCCGGACAGCATCGTGAACCCATCCACCCACCAGCAGTCCTGTCTTCTCCCAGCTTCTTTCTTCCTGTATGCTATCTCTTCTATCCTCTAGCTCTCTCTCGCTCGGCCTGTCTTCCGTTTACCACACTAAATCCACCTGGCACAGTGAGCCACCGAGGGATTCTTTCTTCGCGAGATTCATTATAGTTAGATATAAGCAATTTCCACTCGCTTTAAGAGCATGTCTATCCCGTCGCATTTCTTTGTCGTTACTCCGCTTCTCTGTCCAATCTAACCGAGGGCTCATGATGTTTCAATGCCGACGGTTCATATATAACGGATGATACTGCGGCGTCGTACGTACTTTTAAAGATCGTTTTAATCGTAATAATGGAAGGCAAAAGTCAAAGGTGTTCGCGGTTATGATGAGGATCACTCGATCGCACAGTCTGCTCGCTTGCTCGATATTTATCACCGCGGAATTTTAGAAATGTGAATATTTGTCGAGAAATGCGGTTGGCATCCACGTCGCGTTGTCTTCTCCCTTCGTCCGATACGACACTTATCGCGTATATTTCAGAGCGAGGTGGGAAGAGGCCAGACCGTTATTATCGAGGGGTAGATTTCATCGTGAATATTTATGAAGGTGGGCTCTCTTCTTCGGCTGTTGGGTTGTCGAGTCTTGGGCGGTGGGTATGGTTTCTCCACGTTGCTCTCTCTCGTCCGGTCTCTTTCTCACTCTGCTATTCCGGCGGCTGGTTTATTCGTGCACTCGGTATGCTCTCCCTACATCAGTGGTACGTATAGGTCGGTTATACCTACGAAACTACTAACCACCAACCCCCGCCCCGCCTACTCGTTTCAACTGTAACGGGTCCGCGCTGAAAGAGCCACTCACACAGCACTTGCGATCCTTCCCTCCTCTCCCAACCACCCTGAAGAGCACACAGAGACCCTCTTCACTTAAATAATGTAATTGAGTATGAAATTATTTCTTTCGCCAACATGTTAAAAATACATTTTTTTTTATCAACGTTTCCTTCTCGAATGATTTCTTCTTCGTGCTCGAGCGCACTCTTATCAATACCGTGAAACATTTTACGCTTATATTCACAAGACTTATTTCACGAACTCATTTTCCCCGAGAACTTTATTAGAAGCGCTACTTTCGTTAATTGACACAAATCAAGTGTAGCACTTGCATGCTATCCCAAGCTAATGCATACAAAAAGCCAATTATTTCATGAAAAAAGAAGAAACGTCCGGTCGAACGGTCTCTCCGTAGTCCAACCTCGCTGTTGTTGTTATCACTGTTTTTTGTTCCACCTTTTTCCAGTAGTATTTTATTTATTTATTTCTCTTTTTTTGTTTTTTTTTTTTCTACCGGCAACCGGGCCGGCTGGCGACGAGGTTCGATCCCCCGTTCTCGCCAGCCATTTATACCCATTTCCGTGGGATTTTGTTTTCGATCACCTTTCTATTTATTCACGGTGTCACGCTACCCACCGATAAATCAACTCGGGCTGCTCGGTGAATGGTGTGCGGTTCTACCTCTCACTCTGACGATTCCCCACGTCGGACCGTTGCTCTCTCTCTCTCTCTCTCTCTCTCGGTCCGAGTATACGAGAAAAACGTCCCTATAACCACCACCCCCCTCCCCCTCGCCCTTCTCCCCCCACCCCGTGCTTCGAACAATACATTTCCCTATCGGCTAACCTCTCCACCATATTCTACCGTTCTAGAAATACCATTCAATTACTCCACATGACATTGCAACTGGATTTTTATTGCAACTTTGTAATAATATATTGCAATAAGTTTTCCATACATATACGAAAATATATATTCGTCATGTAGCACCACACCGGCGTATACTATATTAGCCGAATGAACGTCAAACGATAACTTTCAACGAAGAGTCAACGAATCACAGAGAAGAATCGTACGGAGATATATATATCGTAACATTTTGATTTGGTGGTTTGTGGCGAACCCTATCTCCGATACATAACATATATAAAGTCCTCTCTGCTCTGCTACCACGAAGAATTATAACTGGCAAGTCCTATTCGGAAGGGTCAAAGCACTCAAGAATCTTATGTATATACATACATATTATATATGTGTATATATATATGTAGAATTGACCCTCGATGTGTTGAACTTTTGGCAAACCCGTATACCTCTCATTCGAGGCGAGCTTACAGCCACCTGCGAGCACATCCCCGTACTAGTCATGCATTCGACAATGAAGAGAGGCATCCCTAGCCAAGAGAAGAACGAGGGAAAAAGAGAAAATCCGGGAATAGTATGAACGAGAGCGAGAGAGAGAGAGAGAGAGGAAGAAGACGATTCACCAAAGTCTGTGAACGTAGTACCAGTTTGGCTGCTCGCCAAATAGCCTATACGTTTTCAACAACCCATCCATTTCATATCTATACTATTTTATACCGAGACACTATGCCTCCGGCTTGCATATATAACGGTATCTATTTCCCTTACTTGTTTCCAAACGTGTGCGTCGACTCGATTTTCTAAAACACACATTCTTATAACCGTATATAACGACCGAACTCTGTGCGTTTTATATTTTCATACTTATCGACGAAAGCCCTCGGTCTCCTGCCTCTTTCAACTCAAAACCATTCACGCATCGTAATACACTATCTCAACGTTATCGAGAATTAATGATCGGGACTCTCTGCACTTGATTTATATTATTTTAACGAAAAAATCAAAGTCCTTGCTGCTTGAATTTTAATTTTGTTGAAAAATCAATCATTAACGAAATTTCAAGACAAAAATCACTGTTTTACACGCAACGTTTATTGGGTTACTATTCACATTGTCGATGAACAATCAGATCGAAAAATCATCGCACAAAAATTTATTCGAACAATAACATCGAGATACGATATCAATTTACTGGCTACGAAACAAAATGGAATAATATCTGATCACAATATCACAATACAATAGCATATAACCACAAATTTTGGGAAAGGAAGGAATGTAAGCGACCATTGAATTCACCAATATGACTTCGAGTGCTCCAATTATGAGATCATTTATAAAAATAATAATGAACGTATTGAACTGATGATATAGACGAAACGAATTCAAAATCAATGGCATTATTAATACCTCAATTTCATATTGCTAGAAATAACTGTCAGAAAAATAATTATAAAAATTGTGATTACACAAGCAATTTTATTCAGACAGTAAACAACTCTGAAGAGGGCTTGGACCCAAACGTCAGACAGAAAAATAAGACACGAATGCTAATTAAAAGAAGTTAATTAAATAGTTGAGGAAAGTAATAAAATGATTTTTATTAATTATTAGCTGAATCAAATATTTAAACGAAAGATTTTCAATTTTTCTAAATTTTCATCGTATCATTAAAAATGCTGTAACTTTTTTTTCGATGTCGAATTGAGCATCCAGCCACCGCTCATTTCGTTCGTTTTACGGTTACCTTCAAATTGGAAAATCGATTTGTTTTTTCCTTTTATCGACAGTGATTAATTAACGATGAGTTATGAAATTTCGAGATTGAACGAAATCGTTAAACTTTTTTTTTTGCATTTCTGTAAAAATCAATACAACGAAATTTCGTAAAACCACAGCACACAATTTGAATCATGATCTTTAATCTCGTGAAGGATTCATCGTAATCGGTTCAAGGAGTTTCGGTCCAAAAGGCAGCAAAATGTTAAGAAATTGATCAAATTTGGTAAATAATGTTCTTCAACATCAAGTACGAAAACACAAATTTTTTCAAAATTTTCTTCTACTCAGTTATCGAGTAATTACGCATTAAAGCAGATTTCTTATGCCCGGAATGTATACCCATATATATGGAAACGCTATGCTTATACACGTGAACTTTAGTCTTCAATTACTCGATAACTGTGTAGAAGAAAAATCTGAAAAAATTTGTATTGTCAAATTAGGCACTAAAGAATACGTTCACCAAATTTTATAAAATTCTTAACTTTTTGACAATTTTTTGTGTTTTTAACATGGTTTAGCACAGCAACATTGTATCGACTGTACCGAAACTCCTTAATGGTTTTCTATTGAAAAACGAACAGTTTTTAGCGAACAGATCTATGTATATAGAGATTGATAACGTCGCGAATTCAGGTAAAAAGTGGGGAAAGAGTGGAAAAAAAAATTAGCAGAAATATGAGTTTATCCATGATAATTCATTATCATAAATGTTTAATACAAGTCTTATTCGTGATTCTGGTTTTTTGCCATCCTCGAGGACTACTTTTTCATAAAATTCGAAAGTAAATAAAAAAATGTAAGTCTTGTAAGTTATGTAGGGGTGGTTTGGAGTAATTCGAGTGGAACCGACGACGAATCTGATACTGCAGCACATACGGAGTAACACAAAGTCTATATACATATATATATATGTATTTAGCTGTATAGCGAAAAAGAAAATTAATCAAAGGGACACGGGGCTAAAGAGAGAGTGAGAGAGAGAGCGAGTAAGAGCGGTTTGCAAGCCGGGAATATGAGCATACTGTGGGTACACGCCATATTAATTAATAACTGTCCCGTTGTCGCTCCTCCGCAGAAGTTTGCTCCAGCTCGCGCGCGCTTACCACTCTCTCTCTCTACTTATACACTGTTACCAAACTGTACAATACGACGCGCGAGCTCTATATGTATAATACAGTAGTCGCTATACCGAAACTATCTGGCTTTGCAAAGAAGAGAAGGCGGGATCCTCGTGGCCAGCAAGATACGTGGCCAGAGATTATTAATCCCGTATAGTGAAGAGTACCAGCGGCAAATTCATATATAAATCTCGTTGAAAAAACATCAAATAAAACACTCGAATCTTCTTGGAGTAAATGAAAATTTCACTGAGAAAAAGTAACTATTCGAGAGGATTACACAGCATCGGATTAATTTCATTTTTTAACTCTTTTTAGTCAAATAAAATTTTGCCTCTTTGACCGAATGAAATAAACATAAAAAATTGAACGAATCACTCGTAGAATGTTGTATTGTCCAACTTTTAATCATTTACAAAAGGCAGCGAACGAACAATCACGATTGTAATATTGAAATAAGTTGTCAAAAAAAAAAGAAAGTTTTTCAATGAAAACCAGAAAAAATTTCAATTTTTCAATGAAATTTTCGAGGTTAACGATGTTAATTGTCGAGTGACTCTTGACATTATTGGATATTTCGTGATTACAAGAGCAAAAAAAAAACGAGTTTATCGGTCTCGATAGATTCTTGATTCAGCAATAATTTATATTGGTAAAACGAACTTTGAAATGAATTGGCATCGATCGAGTAGCACGAGTAGCAGTCTTTATAGACGAATAAAGGATTAAAAATGACTAATACGAATGAATAGATAGAAAAGGGGTAATTCAGTTGTTGCTGGGAATGGATAGGAGGGGATTTTCGATGTGAACTTTGTGTGCTTTCGATATAATGGTTCGACACGCGATTCTCAACAACAAGCAAGTTCGCGTGTCGAGCCGCAGCACACAGCGATAGTATACACAGAACGAGTGCTTTTGGGTTGCGGGGGTTTAACAGTGTTTAACGTAAGCTACCGTGCGCGACACGATCCTCACCGGTCTCGCAGCACAAGAATCGTTGGCCAACATACGAACGAGGGAGCTACTGCTGGTAAAACCGCCACTTTTATTGTGCCCTCACGCCGTATAAAATAGAGAAAAGAACCGCGCGCGGGTGAGAACAAGCCCGAGACGGTGGGGATTCCAACTTATCGCTTCACCTCAGCTCTTTTTCAGCCAGCCAGCCAGCCAGTAGCCATGTACTCACGTACGGGCGTACCTCCAATAACGCTTGATGCTAATTGATGACCGTGTGAAATAAATTTCTTACGGCGATAACGCGTTAGAGGGAGGGTCACAAAAGCGGCAAAATATATATTCGAGGCTAACAATAATAGTTTTCAAAATGATTTTACAAGCTTCGGGAATAAATCAAGAGCGAATCAAATCGCGTTGATTTATTGATCGTAAAAGTCTGTAAATCTATCAGGAAATCGATATAAAACGAGCGAGTAAGATCGAGCGACGGGTGAAAAGAGGTGAAAAAGTAAAATGAAAGAATGGATAGAGAGAAGAAAAAAGAAACGAAAAAGAGAGTCGGTGAATGAAGAAAAGTGAGGAGAGAGAAGCGCGCGAGAGAGGAATTGATCGGAGAGGCCGGTTACGCGTTCCCCTGAGAAGCTCTCAAGAAATGCGAACGGATACGCGCGCGCGCGCGCTCGTGCCCTCGACGCGACCAAAGACCTGGAGATAAAAAGAACTTCACATCGGACGTTCGAGGCTGGATTGCCCGAGTAGAATGGTCGATGTTCTCCAGAGACACCTCCCACACCGGAGAGGACCGAACGTCGTAATAGTTGATAGCGGTACATAAGACGAGAGGACGCGAAGAACCGGAAGAAAAAAAAAAAAACAAAAAAAAAAAAGGAAAAGAAGAAATGAACCGGCAAACAAAGCCAGTCCACTGGGTCGTCCTTAACTGCACCCTTGACCAGGAGCATATGTACACCGGAACCAGGTTTCCTCAAGAATTTGTGGATCGACAAAAACAGTCTCGAGCTCCGCAAACACACACACACACAGCGACAAAGAATTTTCATTTTTATCGTATTTTTATACATCACCGAGAGCAGAATTCCCAGCTGTCCTGCGACCTTCCAGCAAGGATATTCCTCCCAGATAAATAATGCATCGAAAAATAGTAAAAAAATAATTTCAACAGATTCGAACAATGGAGACTTCCGAATGATCAAGAAACAGATTTCAATGCAAATATCTTACGGATCCTCTTCACATTGGCAGAACCGAGACGAGAGCAGCCATTACCGGAAGTTTGACTGTGAGAAAGCTATATATAGAGCGCATGTAACGGCTTGACACACGGACAGTGCCGAGGCAAACGCTCACGCGCCGTTCAACCCGCCACGATCAACCTGCATGATTATAATGTTCGCTTGTATGTCGCTCGTGTATTACTCCCTTGTATAGGAAACTTCACACACTCGCGGAGGCGTGTATTGTGTATGCAATTTCTCTCGATAGGTAATACGCCGAGAGATTCTCTCTCTCACTCCTCCATACACGACCAAACACTTGTTCAATAATCCCGATATAACGTCTCGGAGGTAACTCCCATTATTAATGTTATTATTGCCGGCAATCTGCGGATGCCCCCCTACCACCCCCTTTCGCGAACGTGTACGTGTACAGCAAAACTCGCTTCCACCATCTCGGCTCCAATGTTACCCCAACCGACAATTATATCAGATACGATTCGAGCGCGTTGCCCATATACAGCTAACCTCCGACCACCGCAGTCTCTACCTACAATAAGCTCGTTTCGCCCCCCCTTGCTCACCAAAATCCCTTGTTTTCTATCCTTCTCTCTACGAATATCATTGTCCTTTGTCGAATATGCATGACCAATTCATCAGCATTCATCGAACGATCGATCATGCATTTTTCTTTTTAAATAGTTTACGATTGACAAATTGACTGTCAAAAAACTTGTCGAAAAAAAATCACTTTTGTATGCTAATTTCGATTGTTTTTACGCGTTCGACGATGAACATTTGGCTTGAAAATTCTCGATGTCGTTCTGTTTTTCGTTATAAGTTACGAGAGAATAAGGATCCGGAATCAAGTATTCAACGGCGATCATTTCCTGTGAGGAATCGCTCGAGAATCGTTTTTTCATGCAAATTTTTTTGATCGTCTATACGGTTCGTGAATGAAGCTCTCAAATTTTTGTAGAAAACTTCCCTATACCTCGATTTTTTTTTCACGAAAGTTTCATATTTTCATATTGATTAACGAATCCGAAGAATTCTTCATTAGAATATTTCCCGATGATCGAGTTCTCGAATTGATTGGAACATGATTCACGCTATTATTTGTCTACGCAATAAAATTCAAGTAAAATTATGATAACCCAGCGTTAAGCAGTTATTCCGGGTGTCCTGAGCACGAGTTTTTTCGTAGATTTTCCACAACCGCAGCTCGTTATACACGCTACTTATACGAATACCGAAAAGTGGAGATTTATTCAAGAATTCCACGGGACCGGGTTACGTTTAATTGGAATGTGTGAATCCCATATACAGAGAAAAAGAAAAGGAAAAAAAAGGGGGAGGGAGGAGACAGAGAAAAACGGCAGGAGCAGGGAGAATAAAAATAAGGTGGAGAGTGGTGTGTGACTTGGGAAAAGGGAATATATTCGGCACTCAATGTTGGGTAGAATAAAGCATCGCGTCTCTTCTCTCGTTTGTAAATGGTCAAGAAAGGTCAAAACACGTTGGTAGCGAAGAATTTTTATCGTCAGCTAGTACCGGGGAGGTGGTCCCTTCTGGTTGCGGTCAGACTCCGGGTCTCAGGGTCGAGGGTACGTTCCCTGGGGAAGGAACGTCTTTGGCTTCGGGTTTCTACGGTGCGACCGAAATTTCTGTTTTTTCTCTCTCTCTCTCTCTCTTCCTCTCATCTTTGCTCCAGCGAAGCACAATGAGCTTAAGAAATTCGTAAGCGACGAGGGAGCACGTATGAGGCACGTGCGTATGAGGGGGATTGGGGTCTCGCGGTTGATTTTATATGGAGCAGTGACCGAGCAAGTGTCTTGATGGCTTGAATCATGTATTACATGCTTGTGTGTATGTGTACAGATAAAAAAAACGTATACATAATAAAAAGCTTGTTAATGAGTGAAGGATCAAGAAAGATCAAGAGAAGAGAGAGAGAGAGAGAGAAAGGCCAAGAAAAAACTGTCACCTCGGGAGAATGATGGCCTGTTCAAACAGAAGAGTCATGTATATATAAAGGTGTTGTAAGAAAAGAGAGGTACATTAGGTTGCGAGACTGATGATGGTCTAAAGGCCCGTTCGCCTCGGACGATTCCAAGTTCTTATCGGCATTCCAGGTGGAAATCGCCCTCCTAACCTTCGTAGTTCCGGGGGCGACGTGCCCGTTACGGACTGTTCCATGCAGTTCCTCTTTCATTCTCTTTTCCACACTCCTCTTCCTCTCTCTCTCTCTCTCTTATTTTTACTACCTTCACGACTACCCCGAAAACAAACGAAAAAAAAAAAAAACAAAAAACAACGAAGAAAGGGAGAAACGCATTGTTTAGGTTGACGATAAACTCGTTGGATGGAGCGGGAGAGGAGTAACGTTGCCGAGACAATGTAGATGGGCTGTTAAGATAAGAAAGTAGAGAGGACTCCTTTCTCTCTCTCTCCCTCTCTCTTTCCTCTCGTTTCTTCTCCGTTGCCGAAAGGTAGTATGCCGTGAGAAACCGTGCGGTAGAGAGAAACGAAGAGGAGGAGTGAAAAGCACGATAGAGAGAAAAGCTGTGTGCATATATATATCTATAGTATTCTCTAACTAAACAGCACGAGCTTCCGCTAAATTCTCAAAGTAATTTACTCCTCGGCACAATCGTTGTGGGCATCGATAAGCAAATTCTCTTGGACCGATGATACGACGAATGAGAAAGAATGAGCTCCCCCTACCAACCGGGAATTGTCGTGCAATTCATTTTTACTGCGCCTCATTCTCCTCCTCGCCAACATTCCACGGTATACCTAACATATTTCGATCCCCTCTTTCTTCTCCACCGCGTTCAACCTCCTCCTGTTCATTGAAACCTTGCAACCGAGAAGAGTTAACCGATTAACCGCAACTATATAAAAAACCTTTTCAACTGTCAAAACTAAATAAAATTCGTGAATTACGCGAGTGTCGGTGTGGTCCCTGTTCCAATCGTATACGTTTATCGATCAGCGCTCAAGCATTAAAGTGCATGTCCGATAAAAATTGCCACCCCCCCCCCCCCCCCCCACCCCCTCCCCCCGGAAACACTGAACTCCACTTACGTTTCATAAATTTTGGCTCTCCTTCGACTCTCTCTCTCTTTCGTATCGTTCTCCAATTTCAAGAGACTCTGCCACGTATCAGCTAATAAAGGAACATTTTCTCGACTACCCCGAGCAGCTCCATAAGCTCAATATTCAATCGTACGCTTTCAATTTCTCTACATTTATCCCATAATTTCGTGAACCCGACTGCCCAGTATCTTGCTCTCTATTTTTCTCCTTCTCATTGATACATTTTTTTCATCATTTTTTTTTTAAATCAACGAGATTCTCGTTCGTTGCTATTCGAATGAAAATTATTAATTTACCTTTTTTGTTTCGATAGCTCGAATAAATTCTCCCTCAAGTGGTTAAACCAATCGATACACTCGTTTTTTTATCTGTCGATGGCACACCCCGAAAGATGATAGCTCACATTTTAAGCTCGTCCGAATCTCTGTATACATATATTTATGCAAACGCGACTCGCAGACGCGCTCGTAACTGTGGCTCAATGTATTTTTTCCAACCATTTGTGGATACTTGCCACCGGTTTTCATCATCGACGCTCGATATCAAGTCCCTCGTATCGAGCACTATCTGTCCACTTTGTTAATTATTGGCGTAAAACAAAAAACAAACGATGAGCAAACGAAATAAATAAAAATAGGGGAGGAGAGAGGGAGTGAGAGAGGGAGGTTTGAACAAGAGTAAAAAATTGAATCCCCCGAGGTTCAATATCTATAGACAGCTACGTGTATACATGTAGATATGTAAATTATTCGATCGCTTCGGGACCGGGAGAATGACGATAAATAACCTCGAATGTTCTACCGACGCGCGTTCGCGTTACGTCGTGATCGGAGCTATGAAGAACCGAGGGGAAAAAAAAAAAACTAAGCGAAAAAAGAAGCAAATGAAAAAGCTAAGAGAAAAACAAGCTCGAGGACAAATGAAATACAGATGGCTTATGAGAAAAAAAAAAAGAACAAAAAAACAGGGTGAAAGAAAAAAAAAAGAGAGATGACGTTCGAAGTCGTGTCATTTTATAACGAATTGAGACGTTTGGGAAACATGGAAAACTATTCTCTTCGTTTATACGTCAGCTTCTGGAACCAAACGTCGTATATCATCGAGCTGGTCAATGATATCGCATCGAAAAAGTGATCTTTGAGGATTTTCTGAAAAATAAATGGCATTTCCGGTGTTTTTTGTAAATTTTTGTAAAAAAAAAAACAAAATGTTTATTTTTGTATTTTTACTTCGGGTTTAATTTTAATTTGGAGGCTTGAATTTTCGAGTTGTCGGACACAGTCGATCACTGTGGAATTTGACAAGCGATTGCGCATCATCGTTAGGCGCATATAAAGTTAAAAATTCATTAAACCGGCAAAGAAATAAAACGAAAGATTGGCACGCGAAGAATGTCGAAAGCATCAAGAGTAAACGCATCTATTTTTCATCCAGGTAGTACAATCTCTGGTTGGCTTTTACGATTTTTTTTCCAGCTGCAGAGAGGGTGTAAAATAATTTCTTTTCTTCTCCTGCGGGCTGGGCGAGAGAGAAAGAGAGAGAAAGAACATTGAAAAAACCCGGGAGATTCATGCGGCGCATCACAGCAACCACCGAGAGGAACGAAGCAGCCTGACGCGAGAGAAGGGAGGAAGGTACAATACAGCGTGGATTTGAAAGTATTAGGTATGCATTAAGGTGATGTTTAATAATAAAAAAAATACCTCGGAAGACCGGGTGTAGATTTTCTCGTATCATCGGCAAGAAAAATTGCGAATAAAAAGCCTGCGTCAAGTGGGCTCGCGAAGATTGAAAAAATTTTTCAGTCTCTTCTCTTTTTTACTCTTCCGCGTGCGAAAACTTTCTGAGAATTAATGTTGGTAGGCAGGAAAAAATCATTTCATTGCTCAATAAAAAAAGCTGAATTTTGTTCGCAGTTGCCTGCTGTGCCACGAAACTCGCCTGTCATTTTGGATCAAGAGAGAGATTTGCATTCCGGAAAAAATAGCAGAACCGATTCAGGAACAAGCTGATATTGAAGCAGGATTAAAAAGATGATAAAATTTCAGGGATCCATATGGAAGAGGTAAAAACGCTCATGAGAGCAAAATGAAGCGACACAAAAAAAAATGCTCGAATCCTGAAATTTCTAATTACAGCCGTACATTGTTGCTGGTAATATTATATTTTTCGTTATTTTTCTCTCAACAATGCGAAGAGTCTGCCGGAGAATTTCAACTTTTTCATTATTAAGAGTAGCCGAGAGTATAGAGAGAGAAACGTTCGTTAGTTATTTTTCTCGAAATGAATAAAAAATGAAAGATGAAAACAGCAGGGGGAGGAGGGGGGGGGGGAGAGATTGAAAAAACGGATGCGAGATGGGCGTTGGCTGACAATGTGCAAAAGCATGAAAATTCGCGCGTCTCCATGGGGGCTTATAGGATAAACAGGGTTTTAAAGGTGCGAATCTTAGGTCCGATTAGAAAAAAAAAGACGAAAAAGAGTGAAAAAAAAAAACTAAATAAATAAAGGAGAAAAAAAAAGTGTGTATAAACACGGTTGAAGTGTCGAGCGGAGCTCGCTTGATAGATCCAAAATGTCTCCTTTTTTTCTTTTTTCTTCCCATTTCTTTTTTTCACCCTCGTTGTTTTTATGTTTTTACGTTGGTGTTGAAACCTCCAAGGAAATCTCCGTGACGCCCCCGGGAGCTCGAGAGCGGTACAGTGGAACGTGCAACGTGCAACCTGACAGGAGAAAGGCGTGAGAAAAAAAGAAAAAAAAAAAAAAAATTTGCATCGACTATGAAAAGGAATCCTGCTATATACGCTCCTCATATACGGATATTTGTATGTACGTATAAATACATATTTATAAACAAGTGTATACCAGACATAAACGTTTGGAGATAAGAAAATAAATATAGAAATATATTCGACCGGGATATCAGAAAGACTCGTGACTGTAATTATTCGACGATCGACCTCGTCGAAAGTATAAAGATTCGCTGAGAATTTAACAGTCCGTATGAAACGCCTTATTAGCTCGTACGTAATTGAATCTCGAGAGACATCGGAATCGTTGAATTTTCGAAAAATCATTTATCAATGAAAAACAATAATGTTGATAAATTTCATTGACGAATATTAAAATTCGCTGCCAGAAAATGGTGCCGCATCCCTGTTAACGAATGAATAGTTCATTATTTTCGGGATGTCTGGACTACGATATATGCGACAAAACCAAAAATACCGCGCGTTCCATACGCACGCCGCTGTTATTAGCCAGTTCATCGGAGAGAAAGACAGGATCGATTGAAATATCTAATTAGCCGTAATAACATTAGAATAGAATAACCAATTTAATATAGACGGGATTGAGGGTGTTCGGGAACGTGTGTACTGAAATTCACGAAATAATTTCAAGCCCGTTATATTTGATATTGTTCGAAGATAAACATTGAATCAGCTCGTCAATTTGACGAATTTTCCTCACCGCCGCATTGTTTTATTTCGTCATTCCATCAAGTTCGGTTAATCGAAGAATGAACTCGATGAATAATTAATCAATTCGCGACTAGGATTACAGACGAATTCGGACGAATGCAAGTATCCGAAAATGTCTGTCTGTCTTTCGGACGAATCGAGCACACGAAAATGTGTCTGTTGTTCTATCATTGTACGTATATGCTATTTATCGAGCCCGTGAGAAAATTGATATTTATCGAGTTTCGGTACTTTGCTGGCCGATATTGTAGTCTTTATGTATCGGGAAAAGGACCAGAGAGACACTGGTCCCATTTGTAGGGAACCGATGTTTGTGGTACTCGTTTTATATATGCAGAATGTTGGTGTACAACTGTAGTGAGTAACAGCGATACAGAATGTGAGAATGCTGCAGGCAGAGATACGTATGTCGGTGTATATTCCTGTGCACGTTGTTATCTACGTGTGTGTATGTGTGTATATATATATATACGAAGAGAAAGAGAGTTCGGTTGGTCCAGCAGGGTATTATACCCGGCCTAATCCAAGCCGAATATCCGACCGCGGAATTAGGATTATTATTCGGAGAGTACAACGTAATTAACTAAACTGAAATTCCGAGAATACATCATCGTTACGAGGATGAAGCCTGGGTAATAAGGCTCAATGGGTTTAATGCGGTGCTACATAATGGGAGGATGATAACGGCTCGATATATGGATTTTGGAAAATTTTCGATCAACATTCATCTCCGAGATGTTATAACTTCTCGTGTTTATATACGAACCGCGATGATGTTCTCTTATTTTGTATTTCGATCGGATTATCAGCGGGGAAATGGGAAAAACAATTTTTAATAAGAGAAAAAGGGGCTCGTTGGGGCGAAACCCTGTTGGAGTTTCTGTGTCTTCTCGTCGAAAGGTTCGAGCTGTGGTCTGTCCTGTTTCGGAGGGTTGAAAATACGTCGATTATGTGTGTATATATGTGTGCACGCGGTTATATACACGTTACACGACACTCGGAACAGAGCGAGCGAATCGTATTGAGTTCGTTTACGGAATTAATGCCATTGAGAACGGCACTGATCGTTTGACGTACACACGCGCTCGTGTCACGATAAGCTTCTTTCTTTCTTTTTTCATTTTTTTTTATAACGAGCCAAATAATAAGGTTATTTAACTTGAGATTTTGAGAGTGTCCCAAAGGTCGATAAGATCGGTGCTTTTTCGAGTGTGTTTGTGTGCGGGCTCCATGGGGGGCTCGACAAAGCGCGGGAATAGAGATTTTTTTTTTCTTTCTTTTTTTTTTCTTTTCATTCGGAGCTTACGGATAATTAATCCTCTATCGCGTAGATCAGGGGTGTAAAAAATATGTCGAGTAATTGGAAAACATGTAATCGGACTCTTTGAGCTTCGAAATACGAACAACTTCATTCCGTAAGGGAATGAGAATGAAAAAAAAAAAAAAATTCGTTCCGCGATATATCTGTGTACGACAGCACAAAATAGTTATCAATGTACCAAACGCAGCTTCGAAAAAAAATGAATGAATAAAAATTAAAGAAAAAAAAAAATGTTGAATCGTGGCTTTTACGTTAAAGGATTAATTATCGAAACTGATCCGATTTTTAATTGACAAGCAAATGTTGATGTGAAGGGAACACACGAAAGCGAATAAAGTACCGATCGTTACGACTGCGAGAAAAAAAACAAATGACACCGAATACAAATCTTCTTTGAATACTGATCGTAACACTTGTTAACGAGAGTTCTTTCGTTGTAGCCTCGTCGATTCAGTGTCTCTTGTGAAACTTGAAAGAATCACCAAAGAAGAAGAAGCGCCACTTTCGATCAGCACTTGATTAACTTTTATAGGTCTTTATAATTCTCGTTATTTTCACATCTTCTTCGACGTATAGACGCGGATGATTTTTTGTTTGTTTGTTTGAATAAACCGAACGTTTTTTTACTCACCAACATGATTCTGCGCGATAATCGAGTCGATCGCCACCAACAGGACGAGAAAGATGGGAGTCATATTGACCACCCTCTTCCTTCGTCTCCTATCTCTGTCCACGTCGACCCTTCACCGCACTTCTCTCTCTTTCTCTCACCACCAACTTTAGCCAGTTTCTGGCTTCTCCTTTCTCGTTCCCTATAAAACAAAAAAACAAATCACGAATGTCAGATAAAATAAAACGAAGAATAAACAATCACAGAAAATGAGCACTTTCGTGGAGGCTTCGGTTAAACTAAACGAGGAAACACACTGAAACGTCGAAAAGATAAATCTTCCGTGTTGTTCTTCGTAGAGTCGTTGTATCCCGTCGGACGAGATCCTCCGATGTTTTTCTTCTTGATCCTAACGGCGTTGATTTAATCCTGTTAAACTGCTATTTTAAAGTTTCATTCTCGTTGCATTCATCGAATAACGACACTGAAATATCTTTCTGTCTCTCTCTTTCGATGCGTACGCGCGTGTATGCTTGAAATGTGTGTCAAAATATCATTATAATGAAATTTCGTATCGAAACACACGTTTGAATTTAAAATAATATTATTATCGCGAATGATCGTTCATTAAATTATTTCCCATTATTGTGAGAAGCAATTGGATAATTGGGAAACTTGATTAATTCTCACTCTCGTAATATATCTCTGCTTTTTCCCTCTCGATCTCTCTACCTCCGTTGCCCCTTTCTCTCTCTCTCTCGATATCTATTTTCGCACACCGCACTAAACCGACACGAATATATATAATCGTAATATCGTTTGCACCAGTATCGAGACACGAGAATATTATATTTTATCTCGATAATCGTTCGAGGGTCGAGTGAAAATTGAAAGTAATATTATGAAGCAAGATACGAGCAGCTTTCTTCCTGTGATTCCACGACCATTCCATATTTTCTCAGTGTCTGATTCGCTAATTCGTGAGAGAGAGAGAGAGAGAGAGTCGGATAATTATTAACCGACAAGCTCGCGTCTCGGATGATCCTGATTGAGATAACGTTAGTCAGATTCGACTAACGATTCATGAGTTTCTGGGTATTCGATGCATTTTATCCCTGATCAAAGAAACACGCGCATACAGCAACACTCGGGTGTTGTTCGTTATCTCATATTTCGTTAGTTTCACTCGTTTAAAATCGGATCAATCGAAGCACATCGCGATCAGTAGAAAATCGCGATAAAGCTCGACGTTCGCACAAGCAGACCGGGGTACTCCGATAATAATGGGCTTATCAAAAGCGTTCGAATATCCGCGAGCCACCAGTTTTCCCCGTGTGTAAATCAATCAGTTTCTACATCGCAAAAACCTTCGCTTTTTTTTTTGTTTTTCGTCTTCTTCTTTATTTTATTTTCAAAACGTATATCTCTCCACTGCACTATTTCCCTCCGGATTCCATGATTCACCGGTTTGACCGAGAGAGACTCGAGTGTCACTGAAACTTAGCCAAAGAGTCGTGACCCACTGGCACCAGTCTCAATCTCTCGTCTTCATCCGAGAGTAGACTTTCGAAAGATTCCTCGCACCGAGGAGCTATCCTCGGCTTTGCCTCTAGGGTCAATATCCCCGACACCCCGAGTCGCCTCCCCCCCTCCCTCACGAATCCTTTAGAAACACTCGAACTTTTCAAACTCTATAATAATTCGACGAAGCTTCCAAGATAGACTCGAGTTTCCTTATTCTTTTCTTCAACGTCGAAGATCGCGCAACGAAACACTTTGATTTTCAGGAAATTTGACAAGCTCAGCTCTCGTTACGAGTTACCGTATCGAATCCGTACGATCTGTGGCTCCTGAGGGTACCAAGAAAGCGTGCTTTTTTCGTAACGCTCGGTCAGAGCAAGGATTCGAGGTACGAATATGTTTTAACGTATGTACATATATACACGCGTCAACGTCACTGTCCATCGATGTTTATGCACTTGTGCCTATACACGTGTATTTATCTGTATATACAGGTTTAAATGGAGCGAGTGTATGTGTGTGCCTGTGAGAGAGAGAAGGGTGAAAATAGCCTGGCCGCGCCGCACCACCCCGCGTTTTACCGTGCCGGTACTGTGTGCCGCCGTGTCCCGTGCCGGCGGTATCCTGCAGCCCGCGTAAGGGTACTTTTCTGAGCGCGCGCTGCGGCCTGACTGACTCACCCCCGTGCACCCCCACGTTTTCAGCCGGTTCGCGCAAGCGCCTCCCCGAGAATCCTTCCTTTCGCTTCCCTCAACGCAGAACCCCTTCGAATTCCTATCGCACCGCGTATACCCCGCGCTATTATATTTATTACATCTTCGACTCTCATCACCCTGCTCCTGCTGCTACTGCTTCAGACTCGATTTCCTTGCCTCCCGCCTCCGGCTAAGGCTCGCTTTGTAAATGTCGCTTAATACCTTGTTTTTCACTATTCTTGTCGCTTCTTTGACTAACAGGATGTTCGCGCGCGCATTGATCCTTCTGTGTGTGAGCTACATAAACTGAGGCTCGCGCTAATATACCGGAATAAATCCCTCGAGGTCATAACTTCTAAAAGGATGATATATATACGTGTAGGGGGGGGGGGGGGGGAGGGGGAGGGGGCATAAGCGAAAAAAGATAGAGAGGTAAAGGGAAACTGTTGGTTTATAGGATGGGACAGAAGAGCGTGGCAGGAACGAAGGGGATGAAAAGGGGGGTTTTCGTTTCGGCGGTGAAATATACGGGGAGCATGCGCACCGGTAACCGGAGGGAGAAAGAGCCACGACAGGAGGTTTGGGGGGCAAACCTTCTCGCTGCTCGACGTATCGCAGTTACTGGTCCGATGTTTGTCCGCGTACGACTCTCATCCAGGATCGAGAGTCTCGGCGGCAGCGTGGTGAACACGCGAGAGAGCCGCAGGAAGTAACGTTTCTTTGAGTTTCTATAAAACGTTTGTTTTTTTTTCGTTTTTTTTATAGTCGATGGATCGCGGCGACACGCGGTTTCGGGTCGTGACGAATCTATTTGGCTCCGTATAACACCTGCTTATTTCGAGTGTGAGCTTTACGGTTTAAATAACAACGGGGAAGGACCGACTTTACTAGCGAACTGAAGACTTTTCTTCCTCAATGGTGAGTCAACTGAGAATAAATTTATCTCTCTCTCTCTCTCTCTCTCTCGCACTTTTTCTCTTTCCTCCACTTTTACCCCGGACTCGACTGGCGATAACTACAACGCACCTGTTAGGAGATACGACGCGGTACGAATCAGCCGTGCTTAACTCTCACTTTTATTAAATCGTCAAACCCCGAGAAACATGCCCGTAACGAGGCTGTCAACGTACGACCGAACAAACGTCAAAATATAACACACGTGTTCGCATTATACCGGACGGAAAATGACTCTTCCTCTCTCGTTTTTGGCGAATAACGCTTCGTCGAATCGTATATATAACTAAAACAAAATATGTGAGCAAACCTTTCGGAAAGTAGTATTATTCGGACATTCATTCGTTCGTTATAACCCGGTTGCGTGCTTACCGATCCATGATATCTGTCAATATTTATTAACGCTATTTCAACGTCAACGTATTCGTACTGGCCTTTATCCTGCCTCTCGAGTCTACCGGTTTCAAGGGAACTGAAATAACATCATTTTGTTTACAATTCACAATACTAAAGGATCCATCTGACATTCGTTTCAAAATCATAACATATCGCTCCCAGCTTTATGCTGCCTTTTAAATTATCCATAAACATCGAAATGTCATGAGCGATCATTACCATTTCGAAATAACGATAAAATCGTATGTGCGCTAAAGATGAAATTTAGAATTTGTCCCTATTTCGACGAGGAACACGCGCCGAAATCATTTTACGTTTTTCGTACGTGTTGTTACGACCGTTTGACTTTTTACTGAAAATCATTATCTCGAGTCACGTTTACGCACGAGTCGCTCGGAGAGTTTCATACCAAAGTCTCATATTTCGATCGTTCCGACGACTCATCTTGGGGGAAATGATTTTCGAGTTTGCTTGCTTCGTAACTACGATCTCGGTGCACAGGTTTGCATAAAGCTAGAAGAAAAAAAGAAGAAAAAAAAAGGGGGTGGAAACCGAGAAATAAAGCAGTTTCGCGTGAACTGAAACTGCGATTGCTAAATTCATAAGAGGAGGATCATCGGAGGGAAAAGAGATGAGGAGAACAAGAGGGTGGGTGGGGGAGGGAGGAGGGGGGAGGAGGAGAGAAAGAGGAAGAGGAGATATGCAAGGGCAGAGAAAAGAGAGCAGAGTGGTGGTCGGTAACGGTCCTCTAAAACCTGTTTCGTTTTACACGGTTGTATCGCATCCCCAGTTGCAATTACCAGAACGGCTGTAACGCTATACACCCGCCGGTCTTCCTCTCTTTACCCCTTCGCCTCTTCGTTTCTTTTTCTTCGCATCTCTCGCTGCTATTTCTATATGTACGAGTATCGTTCTAGTATTATTTCGTAATTTCTACACAGCCGAAACGCACTTGGGTTTCGTAAAAACTGAAAAAAGAATGAAAGTAGAAAAAAAAAGAGCAAAAAAAAAAAAGAAAACAAAACAAAGGAAAAGAACGAAACAGAAAAAAAGAGCAGGAAACGATAGGAAGTACATAGTGGTAACGGTATATATACGCCAGAGAGAACGAAAATACTGGAAAAGTTCACATTGGTTTGTTCCCCTCGCTGCTGTGTAATGAGGAAAAATTCCAAGGTGCAGGTAACTTAATTTAATAACGCAGCGAATGGGCATGAGCGAGCAGCAGAGGCTGTCCGCCGATGATAAATTCTCGCATATTTCTCTCTATTTTACCTTCGCGTGAACTTTTTTTTTTTTTTCTATTCCACTCTTTCTCCCCCACCTTCTTCGTCCCCTCACCCTTTATCTCATATTCACGACTTGAACAAAAGATAACAACGTGCGATAACAGATAATAATTTTCTTCTCTATTCTCCATTCTCTCTCACTCGTCTTCTCGATTTTTATCGCTCTAGCCTCGTAGTAAAATGCTGCCAAAATCTTAAATCAGAGTCTGATAATCTTCACGAAGAATATAAAAAAGTAGACGATTATGATGTTCTGTGTGTACGTGGAAAAATCTAAAAGCTCCGATATAATCGCGCTTATGATTCACTCCCAGACATTTTTTTTCCTCCCCAAACTAACCTCTGCAAAGTCAAAACGGAGCGAAGCTCGCTTCCGGCTGGTTTTTCGCGTAATTTTTTAATGGACGAACAATGTTTTTTTTTTTCGTGTAATATTCCACAAAAAATGAGCAAAGTCGAACTATTTTTGTAGTCAAATGCACTATTTTTTGTTGCAACAACGTAATGAGGCAAGAAAACAGTTTCCTTTCGGCGCGAAAGATCGAAAGTTCAAAAGCATAAATATGGAAGCCTTTTTTTGTTTTTTTTTTTTTTTTTTTTCGACAACTGGAAACACAGAAAATGTTTCACCTGTTTTTTCTTCTCTCCTCATACGACAATATCGCACAGATACGATAAAGGGTTAACGGACGATCAGCGACACGCGAGGCAAAGCGAAGTAGCCGGCTGTATACGTATCTGTGAGAGAAATGGGAAGAAATAGGGGCTGTTGGGGGAGCAGGATGGCAGAGGTCAGTTGGCTCTCTCGTTGTAGAGAGCTGCTCGTTGGACAATCGGCTCTGGCTAGGTGCATTCGTCCGACTTATGAATAAACATTCGCCGGGACAAGCTGGCGGAAAATTACACCGGTGGAAATACAAGAAGGTTTTGTAGATATACAGCGTGTACGAGAGAAAACGTGAAGTATGCTATACGAGGTTTGGCTTTCCTAGAGCTCCATATATATTGTGTGCATAGTGTGCTCGGTGTGGTTAAACTCTCTCTCTCTCTCTCACGTTTGGTTTGCCCGGAGGAGTAAAGAAGAGAAGTATAAATGAAGGGAACTCGCGGAGTTGGGAGCAAAACCAACTCCGCCGCCGCCGATTTTCTCCTCACGAACCAGCCCTTCTTCTTCTCTTTCTTCTTCTTCCACCGCCACCGCGTCGTCGCCGTCGCTTCTACTATTTCGCTCCCTTATCTCTTCTTCTCTTCATTTTCCCCGAGCTTGCGGAATTCAGACGTTTTTGCACGGGCACACGCGTGAGTTAAGAACAAGCGTATGGTTAAATGCGCCCAGGAATTCGCCAGTAATTGTTCGACCAAAACTTCTCTCGCCCCCTTCGGCCACCCCTCTTCTGCCACCCCTCACAACCAACCGTTAGAATACAAAACGAGATTCCTGTATCGGATGATTGCTTAACTCGAGGGCCCATGAAACCAAATTTCTAATAACGTTTACTCCCCTTCCCCCCCCCCCCCCCCCTCCCACACGACTCTTCGCATATAACATTTCTCCTGTTACATGCTTGCTCGAGGAGTTTATGTCTGTCTCATCACGACGTACCGCTTTGCATTTTGTAATCTGGGAAATTATGGAAACGACGGACATCTCGTGCTATTCTGAATGCTTAATTGGTCAGCTACGAATAGAGGCTACAACGAAAGAATTACTGGAGAAAATATTAAGTCGGAATCGATCGTGGAATATGAGTGGGATCCAAAGGAATTTTCAAACGAGCAAGAATCATTGTATTTCATTATTACTGGTACGCTCTTCCACAAAATTATATTTCAAGCATTATTCTTCCATCGTAACGTCGTTAAGAGAGCAGAGTAGAGAGAGAGTTTCGAGAACACCAACAAAGATCGTTTTTTATTTATAACAATATTCTCGCTGTTAGAGCTTGGTAAATATTCGTAGTTGAACCTTACTCTCGCTAAAGTTGGAACACGAAGAGGGCATAAACTCTCTCTTTTCTCTCGCTACGGTTAGCCCGCCTGTATACACAGTGTTTTAACCCCTCATCCCGAGCGAACACCCACTCGACTTTTCACCGCCAACCAGCCTAATGTCTTCCATCACGAAAACATAGTTAAAAATCGTCTTTGGCTCTTGCCAAACTGGTACCGGCTTCTAATAATAGGCGAATGAAAGGAAAGCCCTTTGGGCCTAAAGGTATCTTAAGCGATATTATAACACAGGTGCTATCAAAACGATGAAACTCGACGATACACTCAACTTTGTGAAATAATTGACGTCTATGACCATATATATTTTAGATCGTTCAAGCTTTCTTTGTTTGTACTCATTAGTCAATCACCATTGTCGAGGCATAGACCTACCCGGTTGATCGTAATTCATGCACGAATTTTAACGAACCAGAGAACAGAGGAAAAGCAAGAGAGAGGGAGAGAGAAAGGGAAAAGGTCTGTGCGATGATGTCTCAAACACTTTAATTGGCCGAGGCAAATATTATTTGTTTACCACGAGGTATAAAGTCAAAAAATAAACGAGTTATACATCCACGAGGGTGAAAGAGGCCCATAAAATAGAAAAGCAATGAGGAGGAGAGAGAGAGAGGAGAGAGAGAAAGTGGACGAGGTTATTCGTAGCCAGAAAAGCAACCTTCGGCAATAGGTCTCAGGTATATAAGGAGCTTTCGTTAGAAGCGAGTTTTTTTTCACTGAGAGAGAAGGGGATATGCCGTGCAAGACTTCAAAGGTACGATATAAATTCAGTAAAAGAAAAAAGAAATAAAAATCTGTAACTCGCTGAGAGTAGAGCGCACGGGCAATCCAATTGTCAGAGGCCAGCCCAGCTACCGGGCTCTCTACGTCCCTGGAGTTTGCGTCGAAATCTTTTGAGTGTCAGAGCCCAACAACGATGAGACAGACTCGTATCGGACGTATCAGCAACGTGTAGACACCACTCTATACCTGCGAAAGGATTCTTCAAACATTCGATTGATTTTTTGTTTGTTTCTTTGTTTCTGAGAAAACTCAATTCTCTTTAAATATATATTTGACAGTACGTGATTCGGGTTGAAAGAACTTTGAATATATGAAATTTATTCTGATTAGAACGAAAAACAAATGCCGGATTCATTTTATCGTCGCTGCTTTCCTCTATAATTGCAAATGGTTTTATCATCTTTTTGATATTCTGCAAAAAAAGAGGCAGAATTTTCAGATCTGTTTTTGTAAGATTTCAAACATGTTATTTCAAGCCAACGGATCGTAGAATACATTAATCTACTATTATATTTTTCGTTTTCATTCTCCCACCCCCCACCCAATCTCTCCACATCCCGGAAATGTTTTCTTCAATTTTTTATTATATTTGCTTTGCATTTTTAATAACACCGATACTCGAGAAGTTTTATTAGCAGAAGTTATTCCGTCGTTCGCCATAAAAATAAGCCACTAGAGAAAGAAATTTCTCCGAAGAATGGCACGAGAGAAGTGCGCTTTGTATACGTATACGTGAAAGGAGAAGAAGAGAAAAAAAAAACTTGTAGAAAGATATAATTTTCGTTACTCTCGACGTTTTGAAGATCTGATACTTTAACTATTGTTATCTTCCCCTCTCACGGTTCATCCCTCCTTAAGGTTTCCGTCTGTCACGCGAAGGCATTGCGGTACTCCACACACTCTGTATACGTTGAAGCTACGAATAGTACACTCACTGCTCTCGTCTACCGGTACGACACTCGTAATAACAAGGACCGTCGACAATTCTCGCCTCTACTAATTCCTCTTTCTCCACTTCGCTTCTACCATCGAGTCCCCTTTGTTCCCAAAATTTCTTTACACTTCCTTCCTCCATTGTTAACCTTGTTTTTGGTATTAATTAAAACTTTTCCGTAAATCGACTTTTGCCGAGGGTCCAAAACTCTTTCAAAACTGCAGTGTTTTCCCTTTTTCTCTTCTCGTGGTTTATTTATACCGATTTGTATAACCGTTCCAAGGTATACAATAATAATAATATCTCGGAACAATTACGCGAAACAGTTTTTTCATTGTTCACCAATTACTATATTCGACAAAAATATTCCAACAAACTTGCACCCGTCGAACAAACGTCGCTGCTCTATTCAACGTTGTCAAATTTTTCATTATATTTTCCGTTTTTCCAATCAATTTTTGACAGCAATAAAAAAAATTCTTTCCAACCGATCGAAATATCTTTTTCATTATTTGTTTTTTGGCACATTTCATACATTTTGATTGTCGAACAATTTTGGGTAGATACCGGTAGAACGAAACGTGAGAAAATTTCGTCCAAATGCTGCTGCAAAAAAAAGAAAGTAATATTGAGTTTCTCGAAGTCGTGGGAAAAGCGATGAAATTATTTTATTTACTTCATTTTTGTTTTTCTCCTATTGCCCAATTTTTTTGTCCGCATTCAGGTCCTGGGGGAAGAGAAGGTTTTGAGGTTTTTGTTAAAGATCGAGGGATAAAGAGCTGCACGAAAAATTCTCATATTAAAAAAAAAATATAGAAAAAGTGAAAAAAAAAAAGAGGAAAGTCAAATCCTTTGATTCCCTGCTTTAATGGCATGGCTTTTTTATTTTGTATAAAAAGGGTGAAACTAAAAACTCGTGTGGGAAGAATCCTAAGAAAGAAAACGTATATATGATGGAAGGATATTTTTAAACGCGATTGGAAAGAGTCACGAGGACACGATTAATTTTCGTGTCCATGCGGATACGAGGATAACGAAAAGTAAAACAAAGATAAGGAGAGAGAGTCAACGAATAGAATGAAGATGGAAAGAAACAAAAGCTCGAGAAAGCTATATAAGCGTCGATAAAATTTGTCGATAGGAGGAGAGAAAAGATGAGACATCCGAGGGGGAGAAGAGAAGAGAAGAGAAGAGAAGGAAAAGGGGGGCCTTGGGGCATAGACCAGAAGGAGATTGTCGCTTGATCGCTTGACGCGGGAAGGAACGACGTTGGGGCGAGGGGGAGTTTGAAAGTGGAATTCGCTGACGCTTTCCCGTTTCTGCACGTCTATTAATTCTTTCATCGTATACACACGTCGTGTGCTGCGAGAGAGACTGAAGGTGCAAAGCCTTTAGCGAGAGAGGAAGGGGGTGTGGGTGGGGGCGATGTCGGTTCCCTGTGATGCCGCAGCAGGAGCTTGGGAAACTTGAGCCACCGTATTGCCACGACGTGAAAAGAGAAAGAAAAAGAGAGGGAGAGATGTTCCCTCGTTCCTCTTACTTTTTCTCATCCCTAGCCTTTAACCCCCGGCACATATATATAGCCAACCTCGCGAAGCAGGAACGATATCCAAAGCTCGGAGGTTGAAAGAATTCTGCCAGACCGCATATCATCCGAGGATCCTTGCGAGCGGCCAGAAAGAAGATGGAAATAAAGATGAAAAAAAATGGCGAGGCAAAAATATAAGAGAAAAATGAAAAAAATAAAAAATATTAAAAAAAACATAATATACGTGTATATATAAAAGAGAAAAGATTTCATCATTGACCCGACGGATTCTGCGCCGGTGCGATATTCCGCGCTTCAACCACGGCTTGTGGGCAGAAATAACGACGATGCGAAATCATCGCAATTAAATTCTTACACGACTCCCTCTACCCCCCCTAACACCCCTATATACTGAATCAGAAATAAAGAGCCTAAAGATGAACGATGCTGTGGATATCAGAACGCAGGAAAGATACCGAGAGTCAAGAGAAGAGAATTGTTCCACGAAATAAGAGGCAAACGTACTAAGAATGAGGGGAGGAGGGGGGAGGGAGGGGGAAGGGTGAGAGACAAAATGGGCGTACGTTTCAAAGGTATTATCATTATTGCGACCACGATAGCGACCTAGCTCAGAACAGAGCGAAGTGAAGATTTATAGCTATCTCCGCAGCAACTCATCCTCCCACCCCTCCCCCTTCTCACTCTCTCTCTCTGTCGCTTTTCCATCGTGCTATCCCTTACGTTTCCATCTTCGCTAACGTTACAATTTTTTTTCGCTTATCCTTCGACAGATATTTACCCTAACCATTACCACCTAACGATCAATAAGTGATAAAAAATAGAAAAGTCGAATTCACTAAAGGAAAATGAATTTTCACACAAAATGGAAAATAATAGTCAATTTTTGTTAGAAAAAAAAAAAAAAAATAATAAAAAAAGCCATTTAGAACGATTGTTTCGTAGGAAAATCCAAGCAATTTTCGTCTCGTTTATCGCATTTAACAACGCTATAAAAATAACCTCGTCGGAGTTTGAAATCATGATTGCAAAAGTGTGTCAAAAATACGGCTTCGTATAGTTGTTATCATCGAGAGCGGAAAATAAGTTTAAAGACTTTCCATTAGCGTGGTGGATGAACGTTGAAATTTAGCACAATACGATGTTTTTACAGCTCGATGGATAAATTTGCCCCAGAACCTTACAATGCTATATAGGAATGAATTTGTATGAAAAGAGTAGGAGGAGGAGGAGACGAGGCAATTGAGGATCGACATTGAGAGGAGCGGGGTTGGCTCGAACGAAAAGTTGAAAAGATTGTAAAGCAGAGGCGTTTATATACATATATATACGTGTTTATGGGTACATTCATAATTTTCATTGGAGGTATCGTTCTAGCCCACTAATGGGTACAACAACAATAAAGAGAGAGAGAGAGAGAGAGCAGTTTGAATTCGAAGGGAATTATGTGAAATGACAAAATGGCGAGTTGATGAGATGAATAGGAAGCCGGAAACGTCAAATCTTATTTTGAATAATATACGTGTACAAAGAGGTTACACGATTCAATGAATTCGTTGATGAGAATAGCCTGAAAGGAAAGACGCGAAAGTATCGTGATGCATCGTTGTCTGAATCTTCTTTTTTTTTTTAAGTATGAACTTGGTGAAACGAGAGGAAGGAAGCAGAGAGAGAGAGAGAGAAAGAGAGAGAGAAAGTCGACGGGAAAGGACAAACCAGTGCACTTCGTCTTGCTTCAATGACAAAGATTTATCTCAGTCTGCATATACACGAAAAAAGGAGAGAAAAAAAAAGGGAAAGGGCGTTCAGAGTGGGTGGCAACCGAGAAGGCATATAGGCATGTACCTGCGTACAAGGGTCCCGTTACGTACCCGACCAACTCGCGCCTCTGGCTCTCGTGTTGGATAAACACATTTGTGGTAAGCGACCGATGAAAAGGCTGTCGCTGCTCTCTCGCTCGCTTGCTTGCTTCGTTTTCATCGGGGATTATGAGATCCATATATAGCACAGGTTGAAAAGAGACTATAGCCGAGCGGTGAAAGAACGAGCGAAAGAGAAAGCGAAAAATTCAGGGAGAGAGAGGGAGGGAGGAAGGACTCTTGTATTCTCGCGCTAGAGAGGAGGCTTTCAGTAGCGGCAACGACGCGCGGCCACCCCACCGAGTCTTCCTATACAATGAATAATTTATAAAAAAAAATAAAAGTGAGAATCTCCAACGTTGAACGTTCGTTGCTATATCGTCGAGTCTCAAAACGCTGCACCCGGCTACGCTTTCAATACATTCCCCCAACCCTGTACCCCCCCTCCCCGCCCCCTGTTTCTGAGCTTCGTCACTTGAATGAAAAACAAAAAAAAATAGCAATGCGACCATCTCCCGAACGATAAACCTGCGGTTTTCGATATACACGAGCCACAAATTTCATTCGTATCGTTGACACTTTTTTAACATTGTACAAAAATATTCAATTTTTGGATACAGATAATAGGAAGATCGGGAATACGAAGCCGTTTTTGATTATTCGAATTTCGGCGATATTTCCTCATGATTCAATCATTCGCAGACGTTTCCAAACTCGAAAATTCATTAAGGAGTTTCGGTACAGGCGATACAATATGTTGCCATGCTAAACCATGTTAAATACACAAAAAATTGTCAAAAAGTTAAGAATTTTATCAAATTTGGTGAACATATTCTTTAGTGCCAAATTTGACAATACAAATTTTTTCAAATTTTTCTTCTACACAGTTATCGAGTAATCGAAGACTAAAGTTCACGTGTATAAGCATAGCGTTTTCATATATATAGGTATACACTTCGGGCATAAGAAATCTGCTTTAATGCGTAATTACTCGATAACTGAGTAGAAGAAAATTTGGAAAAAATTTGTGTTTTCGTACTTGATGTTGAAGAACATTGTCACCAAATTTCATTCATTTCTTAACACTTTACCTTTTGTACCGAAACTCCTTAATGCGAGAATACAGCAGAAACTATTCTGAGATATGTCAATGTAACATTCATATCACACGTCCCGTTAATATTTCACTGTTTATTTATCGGTTTTCGATATTTCAAAGATTTGAGGAAACTCTACGTTGATCATTAAATATTAAACTCGTCATCGTGTCATTTTTTATTTCATTCTCGATATCTGGATTGAGGCTTATCGGAGAAAGAACTGTGCAAAAACATTTTTTTATCATACGAGAATAGAAATTTTATGAAATATCCGAAGAAAATCATTCTCTTATTTTTATCCTTTCGGATAGAAGCAGCGTGTCGATAAAATTCGGACAAAAGTCATGGATACTTCATAAATCGGACGTCAATAAGTCAGAGAATTTATAGAAAAATTATAATATAAACATATTCGTATACATTGACGTCAGAATTCGAATATTCAATAACCGCGCGAAAGGATTTCAAGTTGCAGGCCTGTTCTCAATACTCAATATACACGCTCGGGGAAAATCCATCGTCCTATATTTGACTATGAAAATAGGAGTAGAGAGAAAAACGATTGGGATTGCTTCTTCCGATTCCGGAAACAGAGATAACGTCATTTTGGTTCGGTAGCAATTTATCATTTTCACTAAAACTGATACATACATATATATTTCCCGAGAGCGAAGAAACCGAAAACACATTTTCCAAATATAAATATCGATTCGCGATAAAAACAGATTTCCCCAATTTTTTGACAGCCACAAAAATGCGAATGACGTTAAATGATATAAGTCAACATGACAAAGAAATAATAAATAAATTGCACGAAATAAAGAAACATATTCGCCGCAATTTCAATGGTCCAATTTTCAACAGTCTTTTAAATCTCGCGACACATTCATCTCCCTTATATCATCATATTTATAACTCTCTACTGTTTTTTAATGAAAAGTCACTGAGCATCTTAAATGCAACAACGTTTAAGGGGGAGGGGGGATAAAAAAAAGCACTTTTTAAACGGGGGGTAAGATACAGACATGAATAAACGGTGAACGGAGGAGATGGCGAGAGAAGGGTCGTCGCTGCGGAGCCACGAGAGCTTTCGCGTGTATACGCTGCGCGATGCTGCTCTCGAGAATCGATATACATTGCACCCTTTTTCCAGCAGCCTGAAGCGACCTACGTTTTCTTAATGTCGCGATATTTCACAGCAAAGTCTTTAAATCTAATATATTACTGACGGTAATTAAATACAAGTTACACGTGGTGTTTGAGACGCGGGCAGGAGGGAGGGGGGGGGGAGAGCAAAATATAAAGAGAGCAAGTATTGTCCGCCTATCCCGCAGTCTCTCGTAATTCAAAGTAAGGTAGAAAAGTTTTTATCTCTCTATATATGTATACTTGACGATATTTAATCAGCCTTTTGGCGGAAATTGTCTCTCGACTCGTCTGTGGTGGTATAAGGTCGTACCGGGTCACAGAGACTGTTTAGTAACGGCGGGATAATGGAGAGAAAATTCTAATAAAAAATGATTGAAAAGTGCACACGTTCTTAAAGAGGACACGCTCGCTTGGTGCGTGCATCGAACACTCGTTTCATCGTTATTTACATTTTCTTCGACACACGAAAGTTTTATAATTTAAAAGAAAGATATAAAGAGCTCAATTGACATGTAAATAAGGGGGAGCTCGTTATTTTTCATCATTCGTAAGGCACGTGCAGGATATGAAAACAAGAAAACTTGACTCGTTTAACTTGGCGAAACGAATTCTTAACCGCGCGGGAACGTGTGCGCCGCGAACGTTTATATGTCAAAGAGACTCATCAACGAAAGCGTTCACCGAACTAATTCAATCTTCTCGGGATCTCATTCATCATTTCTACTCTGTCAAATACTCAAATAACCATTTTCCAGTTAGTTTTATGTTCGGACAGTTTTACAAAGCGCGCACTTTTACGAGAAACATTGAGAAAAAAAAAAAAAAAAAAAGAAAAATCAACGAAACTCAATTTTTGTTTTATTTGTCAAGACATCTCGTGTAATCAGTCGAGTAAAAGCTCACGATCGTTAAGAACTTTGCATGTCGAGAAGAGCCCAAAGTACAGAAATAAAAATGATAAAAAAAATCGTTTCAAAACGATGATTGAAACGAAATGAAAAGTTTTCAAGTGTTGATGAAATATTCGAAAGAATATTGGAGCAGTAAAATATAGTCGATAATTCCTGTCTGCCACAAGGACTGGCTGCGAAAGGAACGAAGAAACCACATTCGGAAAATTACACGGAGCCGTGCACAGGTTGCAACAACACCCAGTTAATAGAGCGTATATGAGAATTTCTGGTGGGAGCTTTACTCATACGGGAAAATAGGGAGAAGACAGGAAGAAAGAAAGAAAGTAAGAAAGGAAGAAAGAGAGAAAGCGAGGGCGAGCGGGCGGGTGAGCTTTATATCTGATAAAGTATATACTCGGATATATCGGAAGCGTTCTCGGGTGAGCAAATAAAGAGAGAAGGCGAGAGAATAAATGGGACGAAATGAGGATTCTCTTGTAGGAAGAAAGTGAGGACAGGCAGGCAGCATGCGAGGGAGGAAAGAGAGACGGTTCGCGTGGATGCTGCGCGCGGCTTTATCGGACGACGTGTGTGTGTGTGTTATATGCACGAATATATCTAGCGTGCATTACTTATCCAGCTTCTTCATCGAGTTAGTTCCCGGGACGAGGAGAAGAGGGGGGAGGAGGAGGAAAGAGACTGAGGAGGAGAGGTTCGAGGCTAAGGGATCTTCCTCCCTGTTTCGAGATGGGAAGGAGAGATCGTAAAATCGTAAGCATACAGGACCGACAGCTTTGCCCCTTTTGCTGGGGCTGTTTCAGTGTAAAACTTGTAATCTCCGACGGTGGGTTTCGTGCGCACCCTTGCACGATATTTGTTTTCAACCGCGCATTATCCTTCGCTCTTCTTCAGCAACGTTCAAAGTTATACTGTATCTGTTATAACCGTACGATTATTTTCTCCCTCCTCCTCGTCTCTCTTTCTCTTGTTACAAATCTCGCATAGCAGCACAGCTGGAAACCCATTAAAAGCATAAATAAGCTATCAACATTCTTCGCTTTATTCGCTCTTTAAGAAATATACAAATACCGCACTTCTGTCTCTTACCGGTAGAGGAATAAGAGATCATATTCTTCGTCGAATAATATCCAATCAACTCGAGAGAGTAGCTTTTCGCTTATTACACATTTTTTCATCGAATAAATATCCAATAACGACGTCGTATCTCGAATAAACAAAACAAAAAATATTCTTCTGATGTAAAACCGCAGGTTCGAGTTGAACGAAAGAATTTTATAACGCGACGAGCTCCTGCTGCTGCTGCTGCTGCTGCTGCAGTTTCGTGACGATCAGGAATCTTAAGACTTCGGAGAAAATTCGATCGTTTATTAAAACGTAAATATACTTACGATTTATTAAATGAAATCTAACGAGACGATAACTCTGTTAAATTGCTTACGATTATCGAGAAACTTTCAATCGATTCGCAAATTTTACAAAGTTTACGAGAAACTTTTAGGACGATTTACCACTGCAACGTGTCACCAAAATGTAAACTAACTACGACGCGCATAATTATCGCCGATCGATAAAAGGAAGCGAGCGTAGGATGTATGCGTTTGGGCAAAATAGGCGACAGGCTGTACAAGAATCAAGTGGACGAGCATAGCAAGCACCGCGTGTTAGCTTCCGCGGTATAATTCCGTTTGTTTATGGGCTGCCCACCAGCCTCGATTTTTCAGCGTAATGGATGCCGTCCCCGCCCCTGACAAACGAGGCTATTCGAATGCTGCTGCTTTTTTTTTTTTCTTTCTCTTGCTAGTCACTCTCTCATCGCTTTTCGTTTCTCTTCTCTCCCCCCCCCCCCCCCCTGCCCCTTTATTATCCGCAACAAACACTCGTGTCATCCAAACTTTAACGCCTACCCTCGATGTGCGTTTAACCGTCAACGATACCGCATTTTTGATGAGACGAAAAAGGAAAGAAAAAAAAACGAGCAACGAGCTACGAGTTTGACGAAGAAAGAGGCAAATTTTTATGAAAAAATTTATCACCAAAGAAACCTCCAATATCTCATTTTAAAACAGCCAATTATTCAGCTGCAGAACGCTGTGTGCTTTGGAAATTTGAAACAACGCTATGATCAACATTGATTTATCAAAAATATTATCCAGCCCCATTAATATGAGGCTTGAAATTGTCTTCGGATAAAGTACCCAAACAATGAAGCGGAGCTTTTATGAAAAAAAAAAAAAAAAGAAAGAAACAATGAAAAAGACGTTGAATAACGAGGGCAATAAGTCTCGAACAAAAGATAAAGAGCGAAGGAATATGAAGATGCAGTTTAGACGCGATGCAGTTTAATTTCGCGTCGGTATATCGGGGGTCCACGCAACCCGCGCTTTGCTCTCACGATGAAGCACCTACCTGATTCGAAGGCGTTGTTACTTCGAACACTAAATCATACGATATTACGCGGGCTATCGGAGTGAGGCAGTGCAGGATATAGAAATAGGAAGAGAAAAGACGTAAAAAAAAAGAACAAAGAAAAACTTGGAAGTTGCACTACTGTTGTGCTGAAAGGTATTCCCAGCCTTTAAAGCTCGCTCGGGCGATTCAATTTTTCTCTATTCCGTCATTGAGAATTACGGGGAACCAAAAAGTGTCTGAAACAAAATTCTGCCATCACCTGCGCTACACCTTATCCCTTTCAACGTTACTACTTTTACCGTTCTCGCTGCGTTACGCCTCTATGCATTTTGCACGCATTTCCACTTGTCCATTACTTTCGATTTCCTCTCTCTCTCTCTCTTCTTTTTCCAGTCTCAGGATCAGGCTCTGTTCGAAGGATTCGCGTCTAAATTCCAAAGCGAATTTCACGTACAGCGAAGACAAACTACGAAATTCAAAATGGCATACGCTCGACGTACAAAGGTTTCGACCTATTTCATTTTCGAGCTTTTCTGTATCATTTTCTCTCTCTCTCTCTCCCCCTTTCTTCTGTACGAGAAGAAGTCTTCATTCGCTCTCTGTTCTCTTACCATTGCAATATGAGCTCGAAATTCGATGAAATTCCTAGTTCAGAGTGACAGAGAGAGAAAGAGAGAGAGAGAGAGAGAGATTGATTGATTGATTGATATATTTATTAAGCCTTGGACAAGTCCTTGAGGCTAAAAATACAAAAGTATAAAGTTTATAAATAATATTAACGAACTAAATAAGACGTAAAAGTAATTGTGAAGCCATAGGAGAGAGAGAGAGAGAGAGAGAGAGAGCATATATTCTGAATGCATACAGCGCTATATGCGTGCTAATGTTTTAGACGAGATACAGAGAGCCAACAGAGAGAATGTATACTAATATACTTCCTCTGATCCATCCTGCCAGCGCGACGTAAGTATTTAATCGATGAGAACACTCTAGGTGCGTTACAACTTTGTGACTTTAGGTATAACGTAACAACCCGAGAACAAAAGAGCTTTACAATTCTCCACATTAATTTTATCCCCGGGCAAAAGATATTTATTTTATAAAAATGCTTTAAAGAGAATCATCTTCCCACACATCGTTAAAAAGAAACGAAAATTCTCTTCAAAACTCAACAATTTTTTATTATTATTTATAATACCACAACTTCTAATGACTGCTCTTGGTTCGAGTAAATTCCCTTGACTCTCGAACTCTTCTTGATGCATCAAACTCTTAGAAAAGCTTGAAACACAACTATATATTTCTTAACGTTTCACCGAAGTAAACTTGCAGTATATGGATACGATGAAAAAGTTGAAAATCGTTTAAAACTTTTATTCTCAAATAATTGTCTATCCGGGTAGCGTTTCTAGCGGTTAATAAGGTGAATAGAATGTGACGAGAAGACGTGAAAAGTAGAAGAGTGTAGGGATTTAACTAATGAATGAAACCCCAAGAAATATTCAGCTGACAATTTAGCGGAGAGAGGATTGAAAAGGATGTGGTAAAAGGAGGCGAATAGGGGGAAGGGTGGGTGGGGAGGGGGACGTCATCTGTTTATCCGAGGTGTGCTGTCGCGTGCATTGTACGGGGACGTGATATTAAATGAAGCGTGAGGAAGAAAGTTAATGCCCACGTTCCATATGCAGATTCGCGTCCGTATATAGCTCGGGCATGAAGGTATCCTTATACAGGGGAGTAATATAGCAGCTCTTTGTATCCATTTTATGGGGGCAGGTGTCATAAAGCTGCTGGCACGGTGCGTTAGTTCGAGCAGTCGCGGCGTCAAACGAGACGCGGGCCAATGCTAGCAAATACGAATAAGCTCGAGTTGAAGTAAAATGGAGAAATGAGAGAGGGATGAAAAGGAGACGGCGGCAGGGAGGAAGGAAGGAAGATCGCTGGTGGCGGCAACTTTATATCACGGTCATTTTGCACCTTCTTATATTATCATCATATTTCTTGGATGTAGAATAGATGATTCTTCCTTCAGAGATGGAAGCAAGGACATGAGATATCGTTGGGTCGGCTCGATCGATAGACAGTACGCGACTGTAAGGGTCGATTGATTCAAGAGAGTCCCAGCAACGAGCATCTACAGAGTAACTAAACTCCTGTCTACCTTTGCACATATATCTATCGAAGCTCGATCTAGATGCAGGTATACTGGGTGGGAGGCAGCACGCGAGGCAGATGTTGTATTTGGCTAGAGAGCACAGGCTATCTGTTAGTCCCTTTGGTCTATACGCTACAGAGTCTCCTCTCTCGTCCGACTCCTCGTTCAACAGAGATCAAAGATGCTGCTTCAACGATACCGAGCTTACGCTCTAAACAGGCAATTACTACTTGCCTGGAAACGTATAGAGGGAATAGAGTAGCTCTACCGCCGGGGTACACGCGTATTCAACCGCCATACACGATCCCCACCATTACGGCGAATTCCTCGATCGCGGAAACACCGCTGTCACCATTGCTTCATGATCATCTCTCTCTCTGCCTCTCCTGTCGCCCTCCTTTAGCATCAGAGAGCTGATAGCGAATCTAGAGATGAGACGTACGCTTGAGCCAACCTATAGTTTCGTACGCCCCTTCCATGAACACACTCTCGTTTCGAACACATCGACCAATCGCATGGGACAAAACTTGACGACGCAAGAAAAAAAAACATCTCCGAGCCTCTGCGAACCTCTATCGATCTTTTAATTTTGAATAAGCCTCATGAGAGAAGGGAAAAATAAACCGCTGGTGCGGGATTCAAAAGCTTCGACCGAAGCTTGTCTCTCCGATAATCGAACCTCAAAGTTTCACGCAGTCATGAATCCATTTGCGATTCTCTTTTCCTACTTCTGTCTCGATTCCTCTTCTCCATTGGGATTAGTCGTGGTGTAATCACATTGTAGTCTCAACAGACTATAAATATATCGGGAAATTTTGCTCTTTATTTCCAAGATTAACGTCTCCAGGTTGAAGTGATCGAACCCAAAGTCTATGCCTGGCTCCAGAAATGCATTTGCCCATCTAAAATAAAGGACGCAATATTCATTCGATAAACGTGAAGCTGAAACGTTGCCTCGTGCACATGAACAGAAGTTCAAAAGTGCAATATAAATTATGAATGATGTTTCGTAGTTTTGTGTTTTTTTTTGTTTGTTTTGGAAACTCAAGCGTACAGGAGAAAGAGCCAAGGCAGAGAAAAGGCAAAGGATGACACCCAGGGGGCAAAACCTTAACCGTACTTTCACTCGAATTTACAATATAATTTGGTGATGGTCCTCAAAAAGCCCAGTGGGACGACAATATCGAGCTTGGGTAACCGGATAGAATAGCGGTATGCGACTACTATCTATATCAGCGAGCGTATAGGTCGCCTTGGAAGATGCAAGGGTGACATCGTCCTAAGGATAAAAGCATCATGACTCAGTGATGAGGATAGCCTCGTATTCACCATCTATAACATCACTTCCATCTTCTACCTTTGCGATGTAACGCATACATACTCTTGTCGGATATATCGATGATGCCATCTGGAAGGAACCCTGGAGTGCCATCGATGAAATAAAGTTTGCACTACAAAGCACTACATCTGATGGTGTAGTAGGAGGTTTAATGACTATTTAGCAACCGTCAAGTGTTCGCTATAAACCTATGACAGTAATATTCAAAGAGTTTCCCATGAGCAAAATGATCTCGTGCCGGTTATTCTCAGAGGAACATAGGAGTCTCATGGACAAATTAAGATTGTGCTATAAGTCAGCGCACTTGATGGTACGTGGAAGAGACCGTTGGATAATTATCCGATTAGAGCGCAGTGGTATTGAACGGTTTTAGTTGCTTTCAAAAGAACCGGTCAAGCGTAACTGAATATAGAAGTAGCCGAGAAGTGACGTTAATGAAATAAGGATGATGGCAAAGGAAAATACAGCTAATGATGGAGTAAAGAGAATTCAGCGACTATCCGACTAGCGAGAATTCAACGGGATAAACGTATTAGGCTGACGATTAAAGATTTTCTTTTATCCAAAAGAGAACAGTAACGCTTGACGAATTTTTGGCCACTTTTTTAGTCTACACGGTGAGAAGGAGAGAGTGGAAGAGGAGATTTAGAGAGTTTTGGTGGGTATGTATGTTCGGAAAATGCACGTGGAGCAGCTCGGGCAAGTGAAATGAAATTGTACCGGAAGAGAAGCGAACGAGCGCGGCACCGAATCGGAGAGAAAAAATGCTCGTGGGAACGATACGCATATATACATATACCTATACTTTCGATTAATTCTCCGTTCACCGGTAACAATATTCCCAAAGGGTAACGGATATTTTACGTCAGTTGAGAGAGGAGGTGGTTACGTGGAGAGCAGCAGCACCCACGATTTTCGCCCGATGAATCAATTATTGATAAATCTCCGGGGAGCTGGCCGCCCGCGGAAGCACCGAATGAGAACGCTTGGATGAGTTCGCCGGATGTGCGCCGGAGGTCGCTCGGGGGCCTCGGCTAATCGACCCCGCGTCTCTGACTTTCTACAACGATCTATCGAAATAACTGGAATAATATAATGTTGCTGTTTCTGGTCTCTCGATATAGAATCCGTTGACTGACGGTGAATCGAATTTCGTAAATATCGATTGACAGGAAACATGAAATAAAAAAAACAAATATTGAGAAACGAATCTCTTCACCGGATTCGAGGCTATCGGGATAGAAAAATAATTCAATAACCAACGAAACAGTTTTGAAACGACTATTTCCTCCGCATGATAATCTTCTCGAGAACAAAAATGATAAAGCTCTATAATACTTGAATCATCAAGTTACCCACCGCCGCTACGATGAGCCAACTAAAAGGTCAAATAGCTGGCACAGGTCTGATGCTGGAGCGTGCTCTCTGCTCGTGTGACATTAAGCTCTCCTCGTGTGATGCGCGCGGAGGTATAGCGGCGGCAAAGAGATACTTTGCTCACATAATATACCTGGCTAGGTACCTCGACGCCCACGATGTTCGTATTAAACGCCTAGTGGCTAATAAACTCCACTCTGGATGTCTAATAAACTGACCTAGCTTATATTGGTTGCACGCGGACTACTCTTTCAATCTTTCTTCCTCCCCCCTCCCCCCTCCGTCTCTTCCTTATGCTGTATTTTTCTCTTCATTACCCGCCGAGAGAGCGTATACACACCTTTGACACACAAAAGGCTTTTACGAGTGTCGATTCACACGATTTATCCATATGCTCGTTTCATCAGAAAACAAAGGAAAAAAAAGACAATAAAGTAGAAAAAAAACCTTGAGAAATCATCCGTGTGTTTGCGATATCTGTAACTGTCATGTACACGATGTAATTGTATCACGAATAAGAGAAAACCATTATTTTTCGTCGGATTTTCGTGCTAAATGAACTGGTTTTTGATCCAAACGAAAATGACATCGAATTTTATAAATATATATAAGGATAAACGTAATAAAGAAAAGAAAGCGAGTAAAGGTAGAAGTTGGGTCAAAAGTTCACGATGTATTTCCATGGAGCGTTAAAATTTGATTCCATCGGTTTATCTACGAGAAGAATTTGTACAGTAACGTCACTCACGTGCAAATTTAAACTCTCGAATTTCTCTTCCGCGCTTGTACGTGCATGTGTGTTGTACGTTTGTTTGTACATCGATTTGTATACACAGAGGCGTGTATTTTAAATGACAAGAGGCAACATGGCGGATGGACCGGCGTCGACAACGAAATGAATAACACAGATTGTGCAGGTCGTTCTATCCCCTCGTCTATGTATACCGGATGGTCAACTCCACGGAATATCGTTTGCGAAACAAGTGCCTTGAAAGACAAGTAAATCCGACTAATGAATAACGTATAAAATATGGTAACGGTTAGTCCTGCGCGTTTAGGTTTAGCTTCGGGTGACAAGAGGTGGAAAAGCAACGCCAGGGTGACCTTACCTCATACTGCATTCAATCTATTTATCTGCTGATGTATATACAAATGTCTAACGTACTATAAACTATTTGAGACACACCAAGACGAGGGTATTACGTAAGTAATGCCGTCACAGTAACAGCAGGACGACTCGCGTCCACTCTGCGTTATCAATTATCCTCGCTGACGTTTACCAGAGCCTGTGGAGCCGAATATATTGGTTGAGAACACGTTACGTTCTCCGTGTAAACGGTGACCAAAACACAAATCCTTCATAAAGGGAAATACCAAAGTTATAGCCTCTGGGCTTAAAATTATTTAATATTCTATGCACTACGGAAGCCGAACAACGATCAGATCGAATGCACCGAGCCATTTGAATTATTACGATTATTCTCTTCCTCTCTGATTGGAAGCACAAAACTCACCGACGGAGAAACTTTGCTTTTAGTCATTGATTGGCCTAGCATCCCTCGATACATTATCAATCGGAGCAACTTGCTTGACCTTTCTTGTCTCCGTATCTTTTCTTTCGATCTGGACTAATTCGGAGATTAAAAAAAGAAGATAATACTCGAGTTCGCGCGCTGTGAATCCTTGCTCGTAAACAATTTAATCCTCTTACAACCGAGCGGTGGTCATGTTTCATTCAACAAATGAATTTTTAAGCAAAGCTACTCTTCAGTTATACATCTCATCTCTGGTGTGAATGGAGCAATGTCAAAGAGTTTTTCTTCCTTATTTTATGACGCTTGTATTCACAGCTGTAATTAATAGTCGTTAATGAAGGAAGCAGAAACAATTCTCAGTTTGAATTTACAACGACCACACGGTAATCGCATAGGGTTACTTCGTGCAACTTCATTATAACGTCGTGTAACGTTCTCAAACACGGTGCTGTCAGATGATATACAGAAACAGCGGGATATGTAAGGAAATGCGAAGCTCCAATTGGAACTGTACACCTCGAGCCAAGAAGAACAGCGCTCTGAAATCGGTCGGTGCACTGCAAATCCAAGTGTGTAATTAAACACACAATAAATGTGTTATTTTCATATTAACCCGTGTAGATGGCTCATTGTGTGTTAAAATAACTCGCACATCCGTGTAATGTTTCTTCTACACGTTTTTTCCGTGTAACTTTACACGCATGATCCAACTTATAGTTTAACACGTACCCAGGCGTTTTATAAAATATACGGATGGTTATGATGTGTGCAGAAATAACACACTTGTCGATAAATTACACGCTTTTCATTCAACACGTTTAATATTTATTTGATTGAGCGTATTATATATATTTTACATAATGAGTTACATATACATATAATTATTTAAAAAATAATACATATTAATAATTATTATTATTGATGATTAATTATAATTATAAACGTATTATTAATGTACTGTAAATAATTACTTAATTATGTAACAAAGCAAAAAAATTAATCGGACTAAATTTCACTTATTTTTCTTGGAAAAAGATGACTTTTCATTTTCATTACCAAAATTCGACTCGCTCATGATTGATTAAGGGCACGTATTTCTTCTGCATGACGGAGAATGAGGAAAGGCTATGTGGAAATAATAATTCTTTGACATTTTTTATAGAAGTCGCACGGCCGATCTCATTAACAACCTGATATGAATTTAATTTATATTCATAGTGTGATGTTGTGAGAATTGAAATTATCAGGAGTTTTATATCCCCAACTATAAAAATTTCATTTACTTCTCCAAACACCGGAAGATCGTTTTCATCGCATGCAAGAAGAACAATACTTTGTTGTCGATAAACTGTTCCTCGAACTATTATCTTTCTAGAACGCATCATTTGGCATGTAAACCACTTGGCTTCATCAATTATACCGTGAAACATATCTGCGTAGGGCAAATTCCGAAGTAAAACTGTTTGTCCTGGAGTTACTGTATCACCATTAGACAGAAATTTTCTCGATGCCATACCCGACCGAGTCGCAAGTCTTGAGCACAAACGTGTTTGATGTCTGTACGATAATGTGAGAGCCATGTTTTTGAAATTTCGGACTACAGGAACGAGTCCTTTAAAATAAGCATGTGTAGCTTCAAACCGGAAACACCATTGTTGTCTGAGAGGTCCGAACAATCGTATGTATCGAGGCAAGTGTATGAGGAAATGAAATTTTGGTACAATCGTATCAGGGTAAATATCAACGAAACGCCAAAGGAATAATTCAATCATCCGCCCCAAAAGATCCACAGATTGTTCATGAATTTCGTATGCCGAACAAACATTCATAATTTGTAATAAGGAAACAAAACATGAAATATGCTTGTCCAAAATTTCATCTTCACACGGCATTATCCATTCTCCAATTATGAACAAAAGCGTATGAGCAAGTGTAATCATTTGTCCTGCAGTCTGACGTAATGTGCCATCATCGCACAAATTTTCACGCTGAATTAAAGCGGGTTTATCATTTTGAAAGTGTTTGAAATGAAAATTAACTAAACAATCGTTAAGTTCGTCGATTGTGAACAAATTGAGGATAATGATGCAATATCGCAAAAAAAGTTTGCACGTAATTTGCAAAGGTCCTTCAATGAAAATGTGCATTATATCTTGTGGAAGGCACTTTGTAACATCGATGATATCGATTAAAGGACTTTTTTTGTTAACGCCATATGTTTTCTGCCAAAATGCTCTCGCCGTATTTGTGATTGATGGATCAGATACAACTCTAATATATTCTTCATGTTGAATCATTGTACGAAGTGGGAATGTACTTTCTCGAAAATTACTTTTCCATTGCTCTCTTGTGGCCATGCAAGTTCGGCATAATCGAAATGCAGATACTGATTCTTTGAACCCTCCGAGCATAGCTGAGGCGGGTGTATCGCCAGCACAAAAAAGTAAAAAGCCTTTGTAGTTTTTTATTTCTCCATTTACATTGATATCGATACCATCTGTCTGCAATTTTTTAACGTCCGATATAAACGGTTCGAGAATTTTCTGGAGAGCATTTGGTTTTTTTAGGTAATTTGTTTTCACGATGGCATACAATTGAATTGCATTTGGTGTAGATCGAAACTCAGGATGTATGTTCGCAAGTGTCCAATAGAACATTGACATTTTGTGAGTTTTTGAAGCGCTTCCGAGAGGGTTTGCAATACCAACGTCATCATAATACAAAATGATTGCTAATGGATTATCGTGAGTTTGCAAAAGAACGTTTTCACGGTACTGGGATCCATCAAGGACCGTACCGTAAACACCGCTTTCATGTGCCTTCGGATTTTCAATGTTAAATCTGATTTCTTTATTTTTCAGAAGTTTTTCTAAGTTGTCCAAAAAAGGAATAATGTAAGCTTTATATTCAACTTCACAAATTTCTTGGACGATTTGAGTACCCCTTTTCTTTTTTTTCCACTGTAAATCAGTGTCAATGACGACTTCTTGTGCAAGTACCAGATCAAACTTCTCAACCAGAAATTTGTCCAAAGCTTTTTTTGACCTTATTGATGCAAACAATGACGAGGAAGGATATTTCTCGCTGTAAACATTCTTGACATCGTCAAAATGTAACTGCTCGGTATCTGGATCTTTTTTCTGCCTTAGTTCTTTCTGTAATAATAAATATCAAAATAGATTAAGCTCTATTAAAAAAAACTTACTCGAATAACACAAAAATAATAAAATTCAGCAAACCAAAACTTAAAATGAGACAGGAATAATAAACTACTTATAGATCGAATTATTATGAAGATCTGTAATTCAGTGTTAATACACTTTATTTGTTTTTTATAAAAGTTTACTATTCCTGAAAAATAATTTATTTGACTCATTTCAAATTTTTAGTAAAGTTCTGCTGCATTTGTTATGTTGGTATATATACGTGATGAACAGTATTGTTTTCGTTCAAATACTTACAATGATTAAAGTTGAATAAGCATCAACCAAATTTGTCACGCCATCCATAATATGTTCAATGGCTGCATGAGAGATTTTGCAATTTTCTCGTATATTAATAATAAATTGCGTAGCAACCCATTTAAGCTGTTCCAATGATGATTCAATAACTTCTTCTTGATCTTCATCTAAAATTTGGAAGAAAATGGATTGTGTTCTTGCATTAATGCGCTCTATTAGTGAGTCTGCAACACTGATAGATCAACTTAAATATGTATAATGAACATTTTGAAGTTTTACGTTCATTTTTTAAAACTTAAAAGTTTTTATATCCAATATTTATTATTAAGAGTATGGGTCAGTCAGTGTCTCCTCACCATCGGTGCGAGAAAAACAGCTGCAAATTTTGAAAGTTAAATTTTTCGAAGCGAATAATAAAAGTGCCTTTTTGTAATCGATCGAACTATGACGAAAAATTTCAATTTCGAAAATTTTAAGTGAGGTTAGGTGACCGATCCATCCTCTTTACAGTTGATTAATCACCTGCATTATAATTTTGTCCTATCGGACATTGATTTGCGTTTTCCACGTCGTTTTCAACATTGGCAATGAAATTTTCATCGAATTCATTCACTGGCATCTCGGGATGTTTACGAGACAAATGAGTACGAAAAGATCTCCACTTCTGAAATGTAGCACCACATCCATTGTGGTTGCATTGCACTTTAAACTGTGGGTCATGTCGATGATTTTTCACGTAATGAGTCACCAATTCATTGTATATTGTGCACTTGAAAAAACACATCATACACTTTAAGACATTTTCCGATCCAACATTTTCCATAATGTACTTCGCGATTATTGATATCTTGAAACGATATTTTTTTCCCGAATGTTTTGTTCCGAAAACACACGTTCGCTATTTGTATATTGACGGTCACCTATTCGCTCTGTGCACACCCATATACACACTCACCAAAGTGAGAAAGTGTAGTCGTGTACATGTATACTGGTGGCGACGCCAATAGGGCGAGTAGGCATTTTGTGCGGGACAAAACGTATGTATGTACACGACTACACATTCTCACTCTGGTGAGAGTGTGTAGGTATGCACGGTCCCAATAGCCGAGCCAGAGCGCTGCAATCGCGTTGACTGTCTCTCTCGGGTCCGTGGCTCGCACCATCGTCTCCTCTTTCGTGAGTGGAACACGTGCGTCCGGTGAGGGCAGACCTGTTATTAGGCGCGCAAAATCGTGAGGTCCCGCGGTGTGTTTGTTTTTTTGTGACCGAAAATACTGCGGAAACTACGTTTGTGTTCGATCATTATTGTTTCTTCAAGACTGTGTGTGTCATCAATATTTCTGACGACATGGAAAAAAGTGTTTATTGTTTGATTCACCCACGTCGAAAGTGTATTAAATATTTTATGAAAGACGGTTTTCCAGAAGTACTGATTATTCGCCAAAGTTTGATCGCCGCGTGCAAAACCGATATGGTTCTTAGAATAATGTTAAAAGACAAACTAATCGTTTTACAAAGACGAGATCCAAACAAAAAAAATGAGTGGTGTGACATCGAAGAGTGCGATTTACTTGAAAATAATGCTGAAATCAACGTTCTTCTACTTTCGGTGCCCAACGATACAAGTGAATCGAACGTCGCGAATTTCATTCCAGAAAACTTATACGGAAATGAAACGATCGAGATGAATTTGGACGTAATATGCGCCGAGCTTTTGGACAACGACGGGAGTCTTATCATTTCAAAACAACATGAAGAGGCTTCGGAAAAGATGATGCAACAAAAAAATGAAGAACGTACGGACACAAATGATGAGCTTGTAAGTTATCTATTTAAAATTTTCATTATTCAAAATAAAAAAATAAAAATTATTGTTCATATTTTATAAGATACAATTCTAAGTACAAAAAACTCCTTATTTTTTCTGGTAGGATTTTTGTCTACAAAAAGAAAACAAAGCCGACGACATGGTGCCTATTGCTGGATGCAGTCAACAACAAAGCGATGTAGGAAAAATTATTAAGAAAAAACACCTACAGAAAAAAGGTTTCATTCCGAATCCAGCAATACTACCTAAATTATCATTTGATTTGGAACAACAATTGGAAGAAGTAGGAATCGAGAAATCTCAAAAAAAGTTTATTCGATTTTGGGGCCAGTATTTGTGGCAAGAAACATGCGGCATGCCAACAAAACAAGATTATTACAATTTTGCTACAGCAATTGTTGCGGCATACCCTTTACTGGCAGGAGGTGCAAACGAAAATGTAAGATATATTTTTCCTTCGAGAATAATTTACCGTTTCTCAACTTTCCTTCTGAAATTGATATTGTTGTTTTTTATTTTGAAAAAATAAAACAAGCAGGTCATTTTTTTTAAATACTTTGTTTCAGGGCATTGTACGGAATCAACTAAGCACTTGGGTCAGAAATCATCGGGCTAATGAAAAATTAAAACGTAAGGGAAAAAATACAATACCCATTCCGAATAACGTTAAAGACTCACCCACTACTAAAGCAGTGCTCATAACTGATGTGTAAGTACAGTTAGAAGAACCGCTTATATACCATGAAATTAGATGATGTTTTATTACTTTATTTTATATGAACGGTATTTATCTAACAGAAATCAGCCGATAGAGATTGACGTGAAGATGGCTTTGGCAGAGTTGGAAAAAAAAATAATACCAGGGAAAAACACATCACATGTAAAGCGTCTCTTACATGTCACAAAATCTGTTCGCAGACCTTGGATAGAAAATGAGGCTGGTAGAATTGTCGACATTGTGGAAAAATATCCAGCTCTGAAGCTTTACGACATGGTATGGAATTATTCTTTTTTAACTTTTCATCTGATTTGATTTGTAGAAATCACAAATTTTATATGTAATAATTTTGTATTCTAAAAACGTAAAAAAGAAATTTCTCAGAATAAATAGGCTCTGCTCGAGTTGAAAAAAATACCAAATGTAACGTCAGATTTGGAAATGTATAACGATAATTATTCATTATCACTGTTGCAGCGGAACAATTTTTATGTGATTCCTTTCTATTTTATGAATTATTTTTATTTCACCAATTTTCTCTTCTCTATGGATGATTTACAGATCGTTTTCGAATGCATTGCTGTCGTGCAAAATATGACAGAGGAGCTGTATTTTGAAAATATCGACAAAATGATCAATCAGCTGGAAAAATATTATTCCACGCAGGAACATGACGAAGCAACTCAGTCGTGTGACATGGACAGTACTGGCAACAAACGAATCTCGATCCTACAAAAATTATGTGAAGAGCTTACACCCAAGCAACTAAAAAAAAAAATCGTGCCGCTTTGCACAATAAAACAGGTACGATAAAAACACGAAGTGGGATTTTCTGTTGAAAAAAAACGTAACCATTATTTTTTTCTCAATTTCTAGGTTTTAACTTCCATCCAACCGCTTCTCACATGTGAAGGTGATGCACCACGAACTGTCCTGTATATTTCAGACAACAACATCGAGAAAGCCTTCATTGTTGCTGACGAAAAAATCAAAATTGATATTCCAGAACCGACGGTATCTAAGATCATCGCTGGATTATTGGCGTCGTATTACGCTTGGCACAGGACATATCCACCTGGTTATTCGAATGTTCTGGAATTCATCGCCCATAAGATATTACAGACCCCTCTTAAAAGCAATGCTACAGTTGCCAAATTCAAACGCAATCTCGACAACTTCCTAATTTCATCGTAATCTGTGAGAATAAAATCATTAAGTTAAAGGTTTCGTGAAAGATATATATATATTCGTATATATATTCGGTTGAAAAGTCAAATGTTTATATATATCTGTGATAGGTACACCGCGAACTATTTGATAAAAAAAATTTTTTTTTTCTTTTTCTGATCAGATCTGATTATTTCATCGATCAATCGAATAATTTATTATTTTTTATATTTTTTTCATAGATCAAATGTTTGCGTGTACTTTCAAGTGATAAAAAAATCGTTATTTTTTTTTTATATAATCTTTTTCTTCATAAAACGAAAGTTTTTTTTTCATAAGAATTTTCTTTTTAATTAAACGTTTCACTACACGTTTAATTATACGTTTCGTAATAAAACATCCGTATATATAAGTCGTCATTTTATAATTTGTAAAACGTTTATAAAATGTTGACAATAAAATTTAAACTAAATGTGTTCAGTAAAATACATTTTTGTTTTGATTTAAAAATTCAAGCTGTTGAATAACATACTTTTTTTGCATGTCAATTTACACACATAAAACGTATTACAGGTACAAAATAACACACATTAAAAGTGTTAACAATTACACGTATGAAGTGTGTTATAGAATTACACACATAAAAATGTGTAAAAAGTGACTACACGAAATAACACGTTTAAATGTGTTAAAATAACACACTTGGATTTGCAGTGTGATGATACTCTCCGAAGTGAGAGTTGCTAAGAGACACGAGAGCACGAGAGAAAGAGAGGAGAAACAAGAGGGGCAAAGGGAAACAAACTTGATACAGTAAACCGTAATGCATCGTGACGCAGAGAGTTTCTACGTTTGCAAAAGTGAATTTCTAGACGTAAGCGAACATTCCAACGTTGGCTCAGCCAGAGGGATGTAAGAACGATGACGAGAGATGCTTCGATGCTTGTTGCTGTTGCTCGTCAGAAAACCCTTTTACAGAAGATATCGTGCGCGCACGAGTACGACACTGTTTGCACAAACCCGCGTACATTACTTTGACGTTTCATTTTAGGAAACTTTGCTCGAATCCTACGTCAAACTCACTCTCGATGTTTGATGAAATCGTTCTCTATTTAACAACTCGATGAAAAGCAACAGCGTGTCTAGACTTTAGACATTTCATCAACGATTATGCGCAATGAGTGTCATCGGACATGATTTAATCGTTGAGCTATCTCCTTTACCATCAGAGAGCCATCGCTTAAATTGAGATAGACAGCGTTAAAGCTGAGCTATCGCTAGTAAAAAATTTGAATTCTTTCTCACAAATGATACTAAATACGAACACGCTTGTAATGACTTTTGCGATTGAAAAATCTCGTGCAATGCGCTGAACTTTCTAATGGTGAAAAAAAAAAAAAAAAAAAAAACAAATCACCAACTCGAGTCGTGTGTATATCAATAAAAAAAAGCTTACTTTGGAATTTGTTTCGTGTGCCACGAAGCTTAGCCCCTTAGCGAACGAATATTAGTTTCATTTGAAAAACACACGATCATCCCTCTGTTATCACGTCGTTTTCTTTTGAAATCCGCTTGTTTCTGCGGATCGACTATTGCGCTGCTTGCTTTTTCAACATCGGGCCTCCCGGGGGAAGGTGCCTCTGGCTCTCGGAGCAACGAAAAGTGTGAAGAAAACGGGCAAAACCACACACAAGACGTCAGAGGTCGAGAAAAATGAATATAAAGTTGAAGAATTGATGAAGAAGCCGGGAGAAAAAGTTTGAGCATCATCCATCGGCGCAAGAGCTCGGACAGAGTCCGTTAATCCATGACAATATTATTCACCTGACGCATATAAAGGACTCGATTAAAGATGGCGCTCTTTTAACACAGTGTAAAAAGTTTTTCGTCCCACCAGTTATAATCCGAGGACACATCGAGGGTGACCGATTTCCACGAGATTTATACCTCGGTAACTATTGAATCCCTGAACATAACCGACCGAGGATCATGCAATATTTATCAAAATATCTATAAACGGTGGAAGGAGCTCGATGCTATCTGAGAATACTGTGGCAACTGGGTTTTAGCATTGCACGCTGAACGCCACAAGCGTGAAATATATCCTACCGCAAGACTCCACTCAATGACGTAAACTTTCGTGATTTACTTGCGCCAGAGATTTCGGAACACAATCTGTAAAGCTTAACAAGTTCACGAGCGAGTTTGGCTGTCACCTGAGATATTGAAATCCATTATTTTTCTGTTCCGAGTATTATATGCAGCCACGATTTTGTCCATCTCTCTTCTCTCATATACGAAAAATGATGTCTGCACTTGTAGCTCGAAAACAACTCGATCGATTTTCATACTCATTTTTTATTCGTTCTCGAGTCTTCCGATGGATTTTTGGTCATTAGAAAATGTACTTCGTGAATATATGAGTGCGATTATTCTGTTCTACTCGTTCTAAAACAAGATTTTCAACCTCCAACATACTATATGGGATAGGCACTGCACCGGTGTGTGATTCTTGCTCATTGAAGATCATACACTCTTCAACACATTGGGAAATTGAATTCATTAAAAGTTTACAAAGAACAAATTTAATTACAAAAATGGATTTGTATAAACAAAATTGCAATTTCATCCAAATAATTGAAATCAATTACATAGGTGTACTCTCGACTGCGCCAACAATCATTGTGGTTGATAAATAATTTCATCAGTTTTATATTCTACGAGGAACGAAAAAAAAAATGTTTGAATTCTTTTCAATATATATAAAAAAAGTATTATGACGTTAATGGACCATCTTTTTAGCGTTTCCCTTTCAATTCCAGACATAATTCTTCAGTATTTTCTTTTTAAATAAAATATTGAAACGGAAGATTTTCAATTTTCTTCAATTTTTCATCATTTCATTAAAAATGCTGTAACTTTTTTTCCATACCGAATCGATCTTCTTTCATTTATCGATAGTATTCGACTATCGGTGAGTTTCGGAAATTTCGAGATTGAACGAAATCGTTGAACTTTTTTTTTACATTTTTGTAAAATAACGAAATTTTGTAAAACCCCACAAACTCAGTTTGAATCATGAAAGCGGACAAACATTTTTTAGCCAACAGATTTATATACAGAGAGGAGAGATTATAAGTAAACCTCAAATTATCTCAAAACCATTGAAAAATAAATGACTCTGCCACAACAGCGCACACACGAAAAGTTTAGTGCCTAAAATATCGTTTACCATACAGAAAAAAAAAGACTCAACAGTAGTAGAAATTTGATCTAGTTTCGTTTGACATAATGGGCCTTTAACAAAGAATCGTTCGATCCCAGCATGGATTTATGTAGAATATATTGATAGCTGTAAGATTGACTATACGAAGGTGGTTATATGCACGAGTATTATACATCAGTAAAATATGTGTGTACACCCGTATATATAGACACATACACGGAGGAAGCGAGAAATGAAAGAGTGGAATGAGAAAATAGGCGAGGATCGTAGGGATGGAAGCGTGGGTTCGAACCGAATGCCTCTTTTTATCCGGTTGCTGAGCGAGCAAAGAAAGACCAGAAGATCCTAGACGCATCTCACGTATTTCAGAGATGACGTCACGCCTCAAGAGGGCGCAAGAATATAAAGCCAACTCGGAGGGGTGCTCTCAGCGGTCGTGGCTATTTCGTACCCATACCACACACCCGCTTCAACCAACGCACACGAATATTACTTGCCGCCTGCTAGCTTTCTATAGATGTGTATTCACACGTACATCGTAAAGGTAGAACGTATATGGACCTCCGGTAGAAGGCTAGAATTGCGTATGAAAAGAAGCCTTCTTCCCGAAGCAGCTCGGACCCATCGCGGACTACATCCCCCGTTGCGTTATGTACTCCGTCGGAGATGATAAAAGACTTTTTCCGGACGCGAGACGACTGTAATGGGCCGTCCGAGAGCCCAACAAACGACTCGTGTCCTCAAAATTATGCGATTTCTTGTGATAAACGTCACAAAGGAGAGAAAAAAAAGCGCTCAAATGAACTTTCAGTGAAACATAGTTTACCGACCGAAAAATTTCAATTTCATATTCTCGCGATGACACACACACACGCACGCTTTATCTCATTTGTTTCTTTCGTCATATATGCGCGCGGTTTAATGACGTTGATGTTTGCGCGAGTAATACAACGAGATTCCTGCCATTTTGCATACCGCTTTCGTGCAAATTCAAGCTCCGAGTCATTGCCGCATTGGAGCTTTCGAGAGATGGAATCAAGAACGACGAAGTCTAGAGCGGACGAAAAATCTGAGGAATAATTATCGAAGAGGGGAGGTAAAGGGAAAAAATACTTTTCGCCTATCGACGATTACCAATCTGCTTATTTTCACTGGATTAGAAATGAGTCACGTGCCAAGTGTCAAGCCAAGAATAAACGTCTTTTTTCGAGTGCAAGTTGCAGTGAAATGTATTTAGAAATCCAATGAAACTGCAATTCCATTGGAGCTTGATCTCATTGGTTGATAAGTGATGGAACAATTGATGAGCCTCGATACCGAACAATTTACGAACTTCTGATTGTCCGAATACAAGAAAATTTAATATTACAAATGAGATTTAAAGAACGAAGAAAAACTGAGGCTTGTGGATGAATGGGCGAGTGGACCATAGTATGTGGTTATCGAAGGGTGTAAGAAAAGCCTCGTCGAACGATGGTCAAGACACGAAGCCGCACAATAACACGCAGCCAAATAATATGCACATGAAAATGGGCGGATGATGGTGGAGGGAAAATCGCGTCACTTCCGAGAAATCTACACGAGCATTAGCAGCAGGACCTGCGTGTACAGAGATACGCTCGTAATCGGAGAACTCCGAGGGAATAAAAGTAAACGCGTGACGCTAGGCTTGGACTCGTTTGAAAAAAAATAAAATAAAAAGAACGAGTTTACTTGCTGGCGTGGTCGTTGCTACTGCTGCAGCTTAAGAGTAATTTCGATCACGCCATTATGTGCCTCTTTCTCTACCTCCCCGGCCTTTCATTCCTATTCTATGGCTTCCTCTCCCTCTCTCTCTCTTTCTGTATGTTGAACACACATTAACCTCGAAAGAGCACTATCATCCCTCTTGTGACTTCCGGGAAAATCATTCGAGTGCACACCGATAGTTTGACGATCGTACACGATTAGTGTTAAACGCGTGTTTAAATCCACTTTCATAAAACACCTCTGCATCAACATAGATGCGAAAAGTAAACTTGATGAACAAGTTTATATGATTTAATTCAATGAGAAATATATGTTTCTGTGTCATCGAAGCTTTATGGGATTCTGATCAAAGGGGATTCATCCCTTGTCATCCCTCTTCCTCTCCCCTCCCCTTCGAAGAAGCTTCGCAGAGAATTATGGATCTCAGATTAAATGATGTTCCGTCGGAAAGATGGGTCGTGTAACTCGAGAAAATCCCAGAGATTTACGGTCCGCTCTAACGTCTCAAAATACTATATTAAATCGTCACAGGAGTTCATATATATCTTTCTCTCCTCGAAGCTTCACGTCTGTCTATATACACCTGGCATCGCTCATCCCTGCTCAACAGTTACTTTACATTTAACGTATATCTGTACATGGAAAATCGAACCACTGGATATTTCACTTTGTACATATGTATATACGCGTTATCACTATCTGTCAGCTACTTTCAGTGCCTTGACGCTTCGAGCATCCTTCTCGCCTGATTTCCTTTTGCTGTATTTTAATTAATAATTGTGTGCAATACAAAAAAAACAGTTCAACTGCACCGGAAATGTCGTATTTTGAATCGAAACGAGCACGAATTTCATAAACGAATGATTTATTGACTCAGCGAATGAAAAATCGAATTCGCTGTGAATCATGAGCAAGTTAATTCCAATAACAGGAAGCACAGTTGAAAAAAAAAAACGTTCGAATGACAAATGTCATCCTCGATATAAATTAAAATCGACGTTTAAACGTTTTTATCAAACGCGACAAAAATCTCTCCGGTGGTTTCCTGTCGCAGGCGAAAAAAAAAAAAAGAAAAATGGTACGAGAAATTTGAGATGAATGAAAAATGTTTATAATTCGAAATAACTGCGCGGCTTTATCGCTCCACCGTAAATCAATCGAATCTCTTTTCCTCTCCTTGGCGACTTCACGGATTTAATCGACACACAAATTGTGAGAGTTGAAATTGAGGAAAAAGTATGTTTCATCAACGAAACGAGAGCCATTAAGGGATCAAAGATTGAATAAAATGTATCGAAACGATGGGAAGTATGAATCGAAGCACCGCTAATGAATTCGTTGGCGAAAGCACGAAGGAGTCTCCGATCGAGGAGTAGTCCCAGACAAGATTATCAATAAGACCGGGGGGGGGGGGGGGGGGGCGTGAGTTTGTATCAACAGATGTGTTTGTATCGCAATCGCGAGGCCTCGGGAACGAATAAATTTAATTAGTCGTTGAGTTAGACGGATATTAACTATGAGGGTGAGGAGAGAGGGTGGAGAAGACTCGAGGGAAAGGCTCCTCGAGGAGGAGGAGGAGGAGGAGAAGCTCGCTCGTGCCACCGACCTTTACTATCTTAATTAGACGATTTCCTCAATTCGTGAAACTCTGGTAATTAGCGGTTGCACAGGTCGACTTGTTCACAGCTATATATATAAACGACAACGTCGGATGAGATTGCGGGGGCTGCTTGAAACTTGGCGGAGGGCTTCCGATCGCGAAGGAACTACCCGCGGAATAGTCGCTCAAGCCGATGAGACGAAGGAGAGGCATCGACGTTTGCCAAAACAAAAAAACAGACAAATAATGAAAAAAGAAGAAAAAAAAACAAGAGCCGATAACAACAATAATAAATTTGTTATTTTTTTTTACACCAAGAGAATAAGACTTATCGAATATAAAACACGCGACATCTCGCCAGAAACGTGATCGTTGCCCAGCATTCATTATTTCTCCTTCACATTCGTTCGCACACATACACACACACACTTTTCCCATACACTTTTTTACATATTTATGTACATAGACGTAATGTGAAATTGGCGATTTGTAACAATGGCTCGACGAAGCTTCTGTCCTGCTCGTGTGTGCTACTACTACTACTCCCGCCACATTGATGCCCACCAGCCCAGCACATTAAACGTCTGCGTGTGCTTAATCCTACCACCAACTTGAAAGCTAATTCTATACATAAGTATATCTCGACGTAATAATATATGCGGCATATATTCGCGTTAAAAGCAAGCAATAAGGTGACTCTCGTTACCGCGAACACAACTCGAAGAAACGCCCGAGCAACCGCCACGTAACAGTCGATGTGCAATTATCGTTCTATCCACCCTCCTCCCTCCCTCCCTCCCTCCGAAAGCACATACGTATATTTGTGTATGTCCATATGCACACCCCCTCGGGCTCACCCACTCAATATGCCGTGCTCAACGAAAATATACCGTTGCGTGTACATCACGCACACGCTACTCGAGCCTCATCCTCTCTCTCCTTTTTTTTCCCTTTTTTTTTCTCTCTCTCGTGCGCACTCAACTCCCTACTTACCATACCCTTTACCGTATTTATTCTTCGTCGAACAAATTCGTGAATGATTATCATTCATATAATCTTCGTGTTCTTTGAAATTTATCGGCAGTTCAAATGACCTGCTTAAACAGACTGATTAATGTTCAACTCGCCTATACTTTTATCCGGTCCGGTTAACGAAGATATCAAGTTTTTTAATGACTAATTTATTGAATGAAAAGTTTCAGACGGGATTCATGATTAGACGATCTTTATTTCTTGGCTCTCCTAATTTTTTCGTATTTTTGATACATAATTCGAGTAGAAATTAGGAGTATTCGAAAATTATTCTGGTTTCGAGATTCGTCTGTACTTTAGAATTGCTGTTAAGGAGTTTCGGTACAGGCGATACAATGATGCCATGCTAAAGCATATTAAAAACATAAAAAATGGTCGAAAAGTTCAGAATTTTATAAAATTTGGTCAACATATTCTTTACTGTCAAATTTGACAGTAGAAATTTTTTCAGATTTTTCTTCTACACAGTTATCGAGTAATTGAAGACTAAAGTTCACGTGAATAAGCATAGCCTTTCCATGTATATAGGTATACATTCCGGGCATAAGAAATCTGCTTTAATGCGTAATTATTCGATGACTAAGTAGAAGAAAATTTTGAAAAAAAATTGCGTTTTCGTACTTGATGTTGAAGAACATTTTCACCGAATTTCATCAATTTCTTAACACTTTGCTGCCTTTTTTACCGAAACTCCTCAACTCCGATTTGGCTGAAATTACGTAAAGACTCTTCCTTTTGACGATACAAAATGGTGTGTAAAAGGATTATCACGAGATTCTGATTCATTTGTTTTGTTTTTTATGCATTTTAACGCTTGATCGTTCATTTCGAATGGGCAAAGAATTCAGCCGCCTTCTCAACGCCTTATGAGCCTTGATAAACAGCTCTGAAATTGTCGAAACTTTATTTCGGTAGGAATAAAAAACCGTTTTTATTTTAAGTATGTGAAAAAAAATCTTTGTTGATTGAAATGCAAGTTTTCGGATGGACTGCTGCTCGAAAATTTCTTTTTTTTTCGTACGAATCACTCTCGAACACGCGAATGTATGGTCGAGACAAACTAATCGCTGGAAACCATATCGGTGAGTTTTGCTCGCGCGCTGTCGATGGATACAAATTTGATCCTTTCCCCTTCAGGCAATCGCTCTCGGCAATGAAAACTCAAAACCACGCGTGTTTCACCAATTTCCATACTTCTATCAGTTTTTTTTTCTCTCCTTTTTCAATGTACGCTTCGCACGATAAACGATCATTCACAGTTTGATATTAACAGAGGAATCGTATTATTGAGTGGAAATATTTTACGAATGTTTTCATTGCATGAAAAAAAAAAAAAAAAACATAAAATACAATGAACTTTACCGAGATAGTTTCATTTCGTATTCAACAAATGTAATCAAAATTGCATTTCGTTTTTATTTGACGCGATAAGAAAAATGACACTTTTCCGTATTCATGTCTATTCGAACGTTTCTGCGCCAACGATCTTTGAATCCAAAATTTCGCGACTGGACGACTGGACAAAGATAACGAAAAATAAAGAGCCAAAATCTACCGCAAAGTGAGATTTCCTTTACGTTATCGGAAATAAAATTCCGACCATCTCATTACCATCGAAATATTTATGCGAATTCATTCCGATTCGTGAGTTTTATTAGAAATTTATTTTTGACTTTCTCCCCCACCCCTCCCCCTTGATCCATGACTACTCAGTCGAATTAATAGCCGATCGATTAATTTCATTCGTTGATCAAATGGTTTTCGATTTTCTGAATGTATGCGCACTCGAGAGAAATTGGAGTCGTTCCGATTCACTCATTATTCCTTTCCTGTACTGTTTCAGGTTCGTGAAACATGAGCAATGCACATCGAGAAGAGAATAAAAAAAATAAAAAAATAAAAAAAAAAAATAAACGGAGATCGGAATCGCGGTCGATCAGCTGTCAAAACTGAGTGAGTTTCGAAATTAATGTCATTCAACAAATTCATTTGACATTCGATATATAAATACGAAATAAAATAATGGTATCAACAATTTTTCAGGTGCACGGGACCACCGAAAGCTCGAAGATTCGTCACCAAGGATCTACAGTCTAGTTTCAAATAATGTAACGATTGAAAAATACTGGAAATTTCGCAATCATTTTTATTCCCTTTTCCTGTTTTTTTTTAATTAATTTTTTTTTTTTTTCGTCGTTCATAAAATGAAATTTGCAGTGTTAAAACACAACGAAATTTCTTCATACTGCACAAATTGTGTAAACGAGTCGAAAGTTTCGTCCGACTCGAAATCAAATTTGTTATATTGATCGAAGCTTTTGAAAAATTGTAAAATTCATGAAAAAAAATAATGAGATTCTCATCCTTTCCGAACGCTGCAAATTTCGTTATCGCTGTTTTTCGCTACTCTGAAACGAGACCCGGAGCTCCAGCTATCCGGAACTAAGGGCGGTAGGAAACGAAGCTCGGGCAACGATTTACCCTCCGTAAAGCTTTCCTCGTCAGAGGACAAAAAGCTCGAGCCCAACGAAAGCTCAAACACCCGATGGTAAATCGTCTATTACCATGGAAACTTGAAACGTACCGTAGTTCGATAAAGATCCGAGCGATTATCGTCGGTCGGTAAGGTAGAGCGTACACCTTTTGCTCCTGGGATAACGAAATCCGCGCCGGTGGAATGCACCGAAAATTCGAAACTCTTTTTTTCTCTTTTAACCTCATCAACGTCGTTTGGTAATGTGTTTGAAAAAATGTTCACACTGATTCGATCGCGAGCATGAGTAATCGAAGTGATAATTGAGCATTTTCATGAGTCACCGCTCTTTCCATCGTTTCGTACGTTTCCCATTCGATAAATGTTTCCATTTTTTCTTCACATATTAAGGAGTAAAACGCAGGCAGAGATTGGGATAAAAATGAATTCGAAGATTTATAAAAAAAAGTATCAATGACACAACGATCTGTCGATAAATAATCATTTTCGTTGAACATTAAAATCGTCGAATCGAGTTTGTAAGGTTTCGATGAAAATGCTAAGAAAATCATTGAGCGTATCGAACGATTTTGTCCAAAAAAAAAGTTTTTCCAAAGTGAATAAGTGACGAGAATTTGCCGTGCAAAGAAAGATTTTTTTTTCAGTGTCTGACGTTGCCAAACGATGATTCTAATCGGATGAAAAAAAAATATTTATCATTCGACTCTTTCGTTCATTCGAAGATTCATGATTTTGCTTCCGACGTTTATTCTTACCGTAATCGAATTAGTGAAAAATATCGAATGATTTTTAACGATAGACAAAGTTGAGTCTGGCACAAGAGCAATGAGTTTCTTCGTGACTATTTTTGAGCAAAATAAAAATAAGAAATAATCGTAGAAAATAAAATAAATAATTGTACAAATTTTCGATCGTTACATACCTGAAAATATTTTTAAGAATAGCTCCTCGTCCGACTGTGGCTCTGTAACACAAGAAACGAGTCGAGGTTAAACGGTGTATGGTTAGGTTTATCAGAAAATATATATGAAAAGAAAAAAATAAAATTTGTAACTATTTTGAAGAGAAATAATGAAAATTTTACAGACCTCCTCACTCCATCGATTCAAAATTATTTAGCCAGTCGAAAAAACTCCTAAAAATAAGGTTCATCGGACCGGAATAATCGAAAGAAAGAAAAAAAATTTTTATCTCATCAAGAAAATAAAAAAGTGACAGAATAAGTCACAAAAGAATTTTCGTTCGAACAATATAAACTTGAGAATAGCGTTCGAGTCCTATATATATGAAAGGGAGAGAAATATTGGCGGTACGTAATGCACACAAAGCTGTCTGTGTGTTCGTTGGTCTCTAATGAATCGTTAGCATCGCTGATCTCTTTCTCTCTCTCTCAACAGTCATAAGTCGACTGGTTTGTATACGAAAGACAGAGAGAAACAGACTCCCACACATGGGCACACGAGTACGTTTGTGCATGCGTTTATATCCATAATGATAAACACACCCAACAGACACAGAGAGAGAGAGAGAGAGAGAGAGAGAGAGAGAGAGAGAGAGAGAGAGAGAGAGAGAGAGAGAGAGAGAGAGAGAGAGAGAGAGAGAGAGAGAGAGAGAGAGAGAGAGAGAGAGAGAGACGCACGGAGGTATATAAATATATGAATCAACGAGGTAGGAAGGGTGCAGCAGCAAAGTCTTGTTACGTATATGTGTATAGAGAGGGAAACGATGCGCCAACATCTCTCTTTCCCGCGTATGATGAATCCCTCACAACGACAAAGACCCTCCTATAGGTCGGGTCCGTGTGTGTGTGTGTGGATTTTTCGAGCGTTCGAGAATAAAATTGTATATAGATTTGCCGGCAACATTGCCGCTCGATGCGTTACGTCAGGGGTTCGAGTTATGGCTGAAAAAAGAAGAAAAAAAAAGAATAAAGAGAGAGAGAGAGAGAGAGAAAAGGGAGCATAGATTCGCTCTTGGATATAAGGGTCACTCGGCCTTCTTTCGCGGATAAATTTTTCTCTGTGAGAGTCTCTACCGAGAACTCGTACGAAGCCACGCACACGTATGTCACTTTATTCTTTGTATATATGTATATATACAACTTAATAGAAAGATGTATGTGTACGGTGAGCGGCGAGATGCCGGAGAAAATGTGGGAGTTATCGAGTAACGAGAGAAGAGAGGGATAGGACAGTGCGCGAATAACCAATAACGTTAGAGAGAAAGCAAAAACATTGATGCTGCTGCTGCTGCTGCTGCAAAGGTATATCCACGTTCGATATGTCAAAACATACAATTGCCAAATAAGAATCGAAGCCTCGTATATGGACGAAAGAGCCAAAACAACTGATAATTCAATAGGCGATCGAAAGATTCTTTACACGAACGAGAATATTATTTATTTTCGGTGAAAAGTCAACAGAAAAAGTAAAATAAGGCGCGTGTGTTTCCGTGTGACATAAACTCTCGGTGAGAGCTGCATTGGCACGAGATTCGATCGGGAGACAACCCTGTTCGGGAAGCGTTTAATTCGGACGGTCAAAAAAGAAACGATGAAAATGAACGAAAAGTCCTTTCAGGTAGCGGCCAAAGAAAAAAAAAAAAAGTCAACCACGTCCCCCCCGTACAAACGTCAAATTCGCGGGGTTTGACGTATAACAAATCTGCCAAATCCCTGCAACGATCTCTCCCCAGAACAGACACGAGGTAGCAGAGAGAGAAAAAAAACACATATACACAAGTGCAGGCAGAATCGGACAACGCCAAATGACACTCGGTACTCACCCCTCGTTCTGCCGAAGCTTTTATTGGCCGCAAAACGTACGCGTTAAACGGCTATTCTCCAGTTTCCTCTCATCTCGTTTATCAATTTACAACACTCAACACCCCCTAATTCACGAGCTAACCAACTCACCCGACTTATCAGACTCCTTTTTATTCGCTTAAACTATGTTTTATAAATATTTTAATCTCTCGAAAAGTCAGAGGAAAATATCCATGACAGGAGGAGCCACTGGGCGGCCATGTTGTAACGAAGACCGAGCGATACCAGCGGCATCTGCGACAGACTCTTCGCCAACTACGAACATCCTTCGACCCAACGTTTATCCTCTCCAGCGTCGATAATCGAGAAATCTTTTTTTACCACTGAGCTAATTACCAGTTGTCGCTTTACCATAAATATCAATTTTAATTTTTATCGTCGTCTAATTAATTATGTCAAATTATATGAATTCAAAGCGTTGTACAATTAAATGACAACGATAACACTGGATCAATTAATATTCCTCAATTTTTCCATAATCATATACAATGAGAGATTATTTTAATTGTATCGATTCAAATATATATATATATGTACGAAAATTAATCGGAATCAACGACGAGGAGAATAATGTATTCGGAAATTCTATTCATTCTAATATCCCTGTACCTTCGTCTCGATCAATATTATCGATCCGAAAGTTCTTTTTTTTTTGTTTTTTTTTTTTTATTTTACATAACTCTGGGAAGCGACTATGGTAACAGCTGATATTAAGGTATCGGATCTTAATCGAATAGGTGATAATTCAATTGTTTTATTGAAATATTTCATCGTTAGGAAAACAATGTTTTTTTAATCGTTTTTCGCGACTTTTTTTTTCGTTTTTTTTTTTATTTTTCTAGAAAAAAATCGAATTATTGAAGCGTACGTTGCTCCGAAACCTTCTATTTTCAAGCTTGCTGAATGATTTAATAAATTCATACATTGAATGCCTTGGAAATATCTCGGGATTGAGAATTTACGTTTTAATGAGTGACCTCGTGTTCGAATCGAGTTTCTGTCTACCAAAAATGACATTTTTTTTACGAATGAATCGACGTTAATTATCCGCTTTCATTTGCTCGTGAAATAAATACGTGATTTCGAAATTATTCATGAAACTCGTGCGTTCGAAGAGTTCAAATGTCTTAGGATTTTCAAACGGTGCATAAGCGCTAGTAATTTTTTATTTGAAAATAAATTTTCGATTAAAAATAAGAATTTTTGGCTGAATTATGGAAGAAAATTAGTGAGTTTCGAGGCTCCAGGGATGTCGAGACGGAGATTATAACGCGTTACCAGCGTCGATTACAACTTTTTGTATCTTATTTATATAAAAGGTTACCGACCGAGCAATTTTCTGTAACGAAACGTATGCTCGAGGTAAAAGGGGCTTCGGGAGAAGAGAAATACCTGCAATCGATTTAGAGGAAACTCGATTAATGTGGTACGCCATTATCGAGCATACGCCAGAAGGAATATATGTATATTCATAATTTATATAGAGCTGTGTGCGGTTATTGAGAAAAATGAATTAAAAATTTTTCTCATTAATATGCAGCAAAACGTTTTCATTCGATTCGACCCTGTCACATCGTAGCTGATATGCGAAAAGTGCTCCATTTCTTCTTATTTCTACGAGAGTCTCTTCGAGATAAAAAGATTCATGCAGTCGTATTCTAAGAGGATATATATCCGATGACAAAGCTTTTCGCTATTCAGACAAAATCGATTGGAGGAAAAAGTAGTATCGCGGAATAAAGAGGGATGTTTTTTGAGGATAGATTCGAAATAAACAGGAGAATACTCCCGATATACCGAAGGAAAAATCTTGTTTTCATTCGCTTTAAAAAAGTCACGAAAAAAGCATTTTTTTATCAGGAGAGCTCGTGAGAAGAGAACGATTCTATAAATTGTACGATTTTTCTTATGGGAATATTTATTCGAAAATAGAAACCGCGTTTAATAATGAAATTATTGAATCGATATTCAACGGGGACTCCGATACTCTGGCCAATAATTCAATGAATTGATAAATTAATGATCGGAAAAGGTAAGCAGCCTCGTACGGAGGTCTTTTGGTCCCTTTTGGGCTGTTTGATAAAAGCGAACACCCGAAAATATCCGCGTCGACATATCGTATCAGCTCCTCGTTTTTATCATCTTTAATACGTTCGTGTTAAAACTGCATCGAAGATACTCGGGAATCGCGAATGAATTTTGTGAAACACAATATATCCGGTCGATCCTCCCCCCCCCCCCTCCTCCCCGCATGCATGCATGCATTTAGCTCGATTCGAGGCTTTATCTCTGTTGGTAAACTACGACAATTGAACTCTCGTGTGGATAACGAGGGATATATAAGCCTGTACCAAGCTCTCTATATATACGACCCGAAACACGCTGACAAAAGCTTGCCAAAGCTTGTGCGAGGTGCACGTATCGATTTCAGGGACACCCCTGCTCTCCCACACGACGTTTATTCATCGCTTCTCGACTGTACACGAGTTAAATGGAATACGTAAACGGTATCACAATATCTAATTCCCTCGTAATATAATAACGTGTCTCTATTAATACACGGAACGTGCCACGATCCTCTCAATTTTCGGTTGCAACGATCTTTCGATTCTCTGCTATCGAAACTCAGTCGCTAAAAGCCGATTTTTCGCTTTCAACCTCTTCTAATCGTTGAAAATTCTGCCCGTTGATCGATGAACAAAAATTACGGCGAACGATCAATCAACCGATTGACTCGTTCATTTTCATCGGGATCGAGACCCATTTGTTGGGAAAAGCTTGCACAGAAAGGTCGGAACACGATCAACCAAGTCCGTATACCTTGACTTATTAAACGATCGTTATAACAGAGCTGATAAAGGTTATCAGACACAAACAAAAGTTTAATTTCATTCTGGTTGAATGAAACATTTTGTTGATACCCCAAAGACTTTTCCGTTGTCCTTTGTTCTAGAGATATTCATGACACGCTGATGACAGAGTCGCCCGTAGTCGATGTCTATCGTCATAAGATGCTCATTAAAGTTTCGAGTTTATCGAAAGTTAAACGAATGGAACGAAAGGCGATGCCTGATTGTTGGCTAATGATCAAAGGACATTATCGATTCGAGCTTTTCGTTGAACTTTTCGAACAAAAGTAACTCCGGTAATGATGAGCTCTTAACGGCACTTGAAGATACTTTCGAAGAAAGAGAAAACAGCGATGCTTTCCAGCAGTGAGTTTTATCACGGGCGATTTTTTTTTTTCATTTTTTATATTTACCCGACAAATTCAATTCGACATAACCATAACAGAGAAGAAAAACTGTTATAGTTTGAATCCGCGGGAAAGAGAGGGGGGGGGGGAGGGGGAAGGAATCGAGGGTAAGCAATCCTTGAGCAATGTCTTCGGGAGGGATGAGGGATGAATCGAAATTGCTGCTGGTAACCATGGAAACTGCTGGGCTGTCGCAAACGCGGCGCGCTTACCACGAGCAACTTGATAAATCGTATGATCGAATTTCCCACCGTTTCCATCAATAGTTAACCGTCGCTGGCCACTTCTATCACTTTTATAGTCTCTTTAGTGGCGAATATTTATTTGCCAGCTTTTTATATCAACTTTCTCGCCTTCTCCGTTAGGGGAACTTACCGATGATTCGATCATTTTTATTTCATGCTCGATTCATTATTTTCGATTCGAAAGATTAAAATCTATTGATTAAAGCACTTTTGAAGATCGGTATTCGTTGTATTTTAGAATTTTCAAACTTTCACACATTTTTCTGTAATTACGAATTCATGAAAATGCGAATTATTAATTACCGATTCAATCAGTTTTCCGATTGCTCATGAATATTCGATCACCCTTGGTCATCCCGAAGAATCAGAATTTTTTCAACATCATTTAAAACTCCAAAACACAATTTCGAAATATTCTTATAAAAAAAGACTTTTTCTATGTACAAAAATAATCAGCTTTGAATCGCAATCGGAGAAATCGACGAAATAAAATTCTGCTTTACACAGAGGATTGTGCATCGAAGCGCTGGAAAGAGTCGGTTGATATAGTGGGCCATTCAAGAGGGTTAAGGACCAATTATGTTTTCAAGAGCGACACGATTTCTATGAGCTATTTTTCTTTTTGAGCGTTGCAACGTAAAAGTATCTTAATGGGTGGGGCGCGCGATGTAAAGGGGGTAGTAAAATAATAAAACAAAAAGAGACTTATTCATCAGCATACTCCGAAGCACACGGCCAGTTTTTCGTTTATTCGAATACCGTTGGGAATATTGAGTATAAAAAAAAAGAAATAATCGTACGCATGAATGAATACTGCAGCGATTGCTCATTGTATCGCGCGATTGATACGAACGGCGAAGTGGAGATCGAGGCAGGAAATTTTTCTTTTTTTTTTTTTAATCATCCTTTCATTTAGCCTTCAGCCATCGCGAGTGCATATATAAAAATCTTTTCGTTTGGAACAAAGAGAGTGCCGACGAAATTCCGTTATGCTAAATTGTTTGCTCGCACAGAGACTCCGAGCTTCTAATATTTATATATATATATACGGATCCACACACGCAACACACCCGACGAATTCTTCAATTATTCATTTTCCGGTAACGCACGTAACCCGCGAGAAAACGCTCGAGCGTTTGATACACCCTCGAATTTCATATACGTAGACTATACATAGACGTTTGTACTTGTTTGCAGAATGAAAGTCGAGTGATGAATATATATATATACGTGCGTACGTTTATGGATGTATACGTAAAAATATATAGAGTTACGTTTGCTCCACTCGGCTCTCGTTCACATTTTCGTCGACCACGTTCTCCGCCCGCGTACTGTTTTAAATATGCCTCGGGAAATTGGATTTGAAATTCTTATTTTTCATCACAGATCCTCCCCCCCCCTCCCCCTTCTTCGCGCTCTTCCTCTACCACACTCATCTCCTCAGGTAGAAAAAACAAATATAAATAGATATAACGAAACAAGGAGAAAACAACAACGACGAAACGCGACGAAAGAAACTTTTTTACCTTCGTTTTTACGCGGTTACTTTGCTTTTTTTTTTCATCAGCATTCACCATGTCGATTACCGGAACATTTACCGTTCGATGCAGTCTCGAATCTCATCGAGAATTCAAAACTTTTTATCCGAGAGATACAATTATAGTCGACGAGAAAGTTGTTACCAAAAATTTTCATTTCTTCTTCACAATTCTGTTGTTTTTCAAGATTTTTTGGTGTTTCTTGACACATGCGATGTCATTCGGATTTGAAACCTGATTTTTCCATAATATTTCTAAATTTCAAGCCTCTCAAAGTTCAAAATTTTCGTTAGATTCGGACGAACTTTTTCGAAAGACATTTTTGGAGTGAAAACATTTATAAAAAAAAAAAAAAACGTTAGAAATTTGAAATTTTGTGTTCTCCAGAGCTGCGGGTTGTTTGGGGTTAGAAATAGCGAAGAAGCAGGCTTCATCCATGTAGAAACGTATGCAGATAAATTTGGGGAGAAAGCCCACGAGACAGAGATAGACTGGTTGCATGGACTCGTTTCGCGGTGATGGCTCTTGGGATGAACTAGCCTCGCGGCGTTAGAGCGGCTATCCAACCAAGACAAGATAAGACTTTTCTAGCTGGCTGGTGTGTGCTGCCTCGCTGCTATCTCTGGCTCCTCGGCACGCTCGACATTTATCAACCGACACTCGCGGTCCGTCAAGTTATCCGGTCTCTCTACCACCGCAGTCGCGTATTCACCAACGCAACACACAGCCACTATCTCGTGAATATAAACATCATCTTTCCTTCTTTTTATTTCCCTTCGTTTTTCTCGTTATTCGAGACATTCAAACCCGTCACATATCTTCATCGCGATACCAAACTTTACTTCTCACTTAATTATCTTTGAATAATAGCGAATAGCGAATGACAAATTGATGTGTTCTCGTCGGTTTATTCTCGAGAACAAACTTTTAACGAAATCGTATTGAAACTGGGATTTCCCGGAGGCAGTAATGCTTTTTATTGTTTCATTTCTATCTCTCATTAATGCCAGAGCGATTAATTCTCTTTTTTTTCGATTTTTCAGAAGGATCAGAAGCCGTTTTTAGTCAGGCAAATTCGCATCAAAGTCTCCGGGAACACGAAAAAAATGTTGTTTTAATATTTCATTAGAAAAAAAAGTGGTACCGAAGCTCGCTCTGGCATTCGCAATAACGAAATGATATTTTCTGAAATAACCGCCATTGAGATAAACGTTTCGACGGTGAAATGATTGCCACAAGAGAATCCGGATTAAGTCTTTTGATACGAAAAAAAGGGGGGGGGGGGAAAAAAAACTGTTTTACTCCATTTGCTCCATCAGTGGGGAGACAGATTCGTATTGATTATCCGAAATTTCGAGCATCGAGTCGATACGTTCGTTCATTTTTCTCGAATAAAGAAGAATGAAACAAAAAAAAAAGAAATGACGATCCGATGAAAGCCTTCGATACCCGGCATCAATTTCAATTAGAATTGTCGACCGATAATAAAACATTTATTTTTTGACATCCGCCTACGATACACATCCTGTGGTCTCATACATTTCTATATACACATTCGTTTTACGTGTGTGAATTCACTGGCAGGATTCCATGCCGAATAAAACCATTTTTTTTTCCTTCTCCGCTCCGCACATTTCTATACGTTTTGCCTCATTTTACAATGTTTTTTTTTTTGTTGTCTTCGCAATTAATGACTCAACCACGAAACAGATACGAAATATTGAGAAAAAATTACACAGCTTTTTCTTTTTCATCGTGTGTAACAAAAAATATACTGCGGTACATCCTATAATCGCGGGGAGGACAAAAAAACAAAACTTTGCTGATTTGACATAGATTGCAGCGTGCACGTATCGCATACATTCCACCAATATCATACATTACGTTTCATGCAGCTTTTTTGCTTTGTACTTTTTTTTTTCCTTTCTCTGTCTCTGTCTCTCGTGGCACAACCCGTCGACATCCCGTTTTCACACGCGATTTTATTGCGCATTAAGCATCCTGTTCTAGCTCGCTAAAGCGTATAAGCAGCATGTGGCGTTTTTTTTTTTCTTTTATATTTTCACGCAAATATGATTAATAGGATGATCCAATTGAACACGAGATATCCGGTTGGATCGGAGGAATTTATTATTTCTGGAGAATCTTCATTTTTAGGTGCTCGCGTTCGAATTGAACGAATGAATTAAATCCAACGTTGGAGGAGGGGGGAGAGGATAATCGAGTTTTGTTTTCACAAGCTTCTGATTTTCGAGCACGTTTCTAGCAAGTTTTTTTCTTCTATTTTTACATTCGCCTTTGAATTCTATTCCGGGATGATGGGGTTATTTCGAAAAAAAGAAAAAAAAAAGCAAACTCCGGTATGATATCATCGTCTGGGAGTGATGCTGAAAAAGTTCGATGCTCTCGCCGCCGCCGCGCGGCTCCGCGTATACTCTTTGATTGATTTTCTTGGAAAAACTTTTCTGTCCGATATCCGAAGTACGTAAGCACAGTTTTCATTTAATCTCGTCGAAATATTTTCTACCGGAAAATTTGTGAGCAACGTTTCTTTTGGTAGGACTCCATATATTTTTGGGGCTTGTCGCAGCAGCAGTAGCAGCAGCAGCAGCAGCTCCATACATTAAAAGTGGACACGATACCGCGAGGAGGATAGCGCACCCGCGCGTGTGCAAGGGAGAGATGGAAACGGCGGTAATGTCTCAAGACAAATGTCGGTATACATTTCGAACGAATCTGTGCTCCGGAAATTACATGTCCGGGACTTGAGAAGCGAGAATGATCGATGCGTTCGATAAAAAACGCAGAGAGGGAGAGAGAGAGAGAGGATGCTGGATGCGGGAAAGTTGGAAATTTCATTGAAATTATTCTTCGTCCGACAAAATTGTAGAAAGAATCGTGTGAAAAGTAATAATTGCCGGTGGAAGGAGAGGGATGAAGAGAAAATAAAAGAAAAACGGAGGATTCTCGCTGCTATGTAGAGCCACGTGAACAATTAAATGCGCAAGTGTTGCGCGCATGCCTCGGTGCACTTGTGGTCTTGGCTCTGGCTCGTCTATGCCTCTCGTATGTAGTACGACGCGAGCATGGATTTCTTCTTTGCTCTTTCCCGGCAGCCCCCTCCTCCCCAACCCCCTTTCCTCTCACCACCCCATCGTCGTCCCTTTTATATGTATATATACTCTTTGTCTACTTGCCCACAAAGTGTATAGCACGATACAAAACATTGCCGGCTCATGCATACTTTAGTTGCACGCACAGCTGTTGCCTGAGCTCCGATTCCCAAGCATGTTTATAGAGTCCGGAGTTTCACCCTCGGCCCGCCCCGATCGCGCCAGCAGACAAAAACGCCGATACAACTTTATACGAGCGCGATGAAAATTTACGAAAAATATACGAAAACAGTTTTACCTCGATTCAGAAATCTACTAAAAATACATTTACGCGTTTCCTTCTCGGCGTTACTGCTGCTGGCTGATACGAAATTAGAGAAATCAATTCGAAACATTATTCATGGGATTTCAAATTCGTGAATAACGAAAAGCCAGACATGCGAAAAGCAAAAGTACATGCGGATTCGCTCTGAAGCTTTATTTTTTTTCTAAGCGATTCCAGTAAAAAAAAGATCGCAAAATAAATATCGAATGACACAGTTATTCGGTTAATAAGTTGCGTTGAGTGCCTGCGGAACGCGAGCTCATACTTCTTCTACGAAATTCTCTCTGAGCAGGCCGCTTTCGAGCACGTTTACCGTTGACGAGGGTTGCTATCGAAGATCTTCGTCGAAAGACGGAGACACAATTTGAATTAGTTAACGATAATTGCAGAGGAATATTTATCCTGCTATTTCATTCTTGAAAAAACATATTCGAAAAACTTGTCAAAAAATTTCATTCGTCATAGATGTCTTTGAGGAGGTTGGCTACACACAACAATGTTGCCATATTAAAAGCATAGGAAAATTCGAAATGATTAGAATTTAATGAAATTTGGTGAGCATATTCTTTTGGATTAAATGTGAATAGACAAATTTTTTAAGATTTTTCTTCCACACAGTTTTCGAGTAATTTAACACTAGAGTTTACATCCGTAAGCATAGGATTCTGATATATATAGGTATATCTTTTGCATATTGTAAACTCCAATTATTCGACAACTATGTAGACGAAAAATTTGAAAAAAATTGTGTCATTGCATCTGATACTAAAGAATGTTATCACTAAATGTTATTAAATTCTTATCATATTGTCGTATTTAGCCAGCCTCTTTAAGGAGCAACTGTCATTGTGATGTTCAAGGTAATCCTATCGACTTAGCTGGTCATACTGACCACTAAATTCAAAACTTGTGCCTAATCCCAATTTTCGATAATTGTCAAAATAATAGTTTTCAATAAAAAAAACATTTGTCCCAATAGAAGATCGATTACAACAATTTGTATATAATTAAAAACTGAAATAATAGTTTTTTCAGTGACTGGCGCAGTACTCGACCACGCTGATTAGCGGGGGCTTAACCTCTTCATCTCTGAAGTGTCAAAACACTGTCCGATGCCGGAAGCTCCATTTCAACTCAATATTCCATAAAAACTAGGTCGAAAATAGTTTTTTTTTTTTTCCCCGAGACCATAGGATTGCTACAAGGAAAATCGGATTTTCCTGTCACCCTGAAAGTCACCGAGAACACTTACTTTTAATCATTTTTTTCTGTCTCAATTGGTCGATAACCGAGCCTGAATTTTCGTCAGAACAATAATTGATCTACGGAGAACGGAATTAAGTTTTTTTTCACGGGAATCCTATGACCAAGGCACCGCGATAGGCGACTATTATCTTAAGAGCAGTCAGAATAACATTGGAGTCACAGCTCGATCGACTCGAACTCCCCACACGAGACGACGCGAGCAACGTCACAGCAAATCAATCAGAATCGTAGAAAAGCGAGGATGAAACGAACGGTCAATTGACGGGTATAGAAATTCAAGTTTACCAGAAAGAAAATGACACACGATGAGTTAAAACGTTGATTAATGAACGCGATTGTTTTCATCGGATGATTGATTTTTCGTTCGTTCGAAAGCTACTTTGTTTTTTTTGAATGAATTTTCAATTCGTTGATTAAAAACTTACTTGTCAATTCGAGAGACTTCTCGAACATAAATTGCTGAAAGAGTTACGCGATGAGTTTATAGTTCTCTGCGAATTCAGTTGAATCGCAACGAAACGTTCGTCTTTATTCAAAGACTAAATTAGACTGCTTTGAAGTTTTTTCAACAGTCGTCGTCCGCGAGTGTTTCGTAGCTTCGAGTAAATAGAAAATAGATTCAGTTTGAGTTTTTCTCAGTGATTCTTTAAGAGTTTGAGATTGAGGGGGAAAAAATAGAGAGAAAAAAAAAGGATTTTTGCACACGGAAAACAGCGCCGCAGAGCAGTGGGTCACTGTGCTTTTGTACAGGATCGTCACAGCGCGGCGTCACAGCTCGTACGATAGTACTAGGTATATTCAATGCTGCAGGGTAAAACGAAAGGTTATAGTACGGCTCTGTAGATGCGAGTGTGTGCTCAACGACGCAGCGGGTGTCCAGATCGAGCAATCATAATCACCGCGCATACGTCCAACCGTGTCGATGAGATTAATGTCCCTGCTGTCGCCTCGCGGCCCTCGTCGCTTCGACCCTGCTCCGACCTATCGTGTCGAATTCTGTTCATTGATTTACGAAATCTCTGTACGAATACCTCTACAGACTTCCGTATTAATCGGAATTATTTATTGCCCTCATATAACCGTGTTCGGCGAACGATCGGCGAATGCTCCGAAATTCGTCACAAGCCCAATCATTTTCAGTCTTTCATTCTTTTCTTCTCGCTTTTTTTTCGTTCAAATCATTGTTTTATCTTATGAAAAAGTGTGTCGATCCATAGTACCGAAAGATCCTACGATCGGCTCGATTTATTGAAAGAATTAATCGATCGATTTCTACTGGTTCATTTTACCTTTTTATAAAAATTTAAAAACCCCTGATTTCGTGCAACTAAACTGTCGATCAAGCTGACACGTGAGCTAATTTCTCGATGAAAATCTGAATGAATAAATAAATAAATCCAAATAAGCCTGAAATTCAATGAAAAAAAAATTCGGGAATCAAATTCATTCGGCACGATCGTTGAATATGTGAAATGATTCGAAGAAGTGCTGTAGAATTGAATAAATTAATATAAATTAGATAAATTCGAGGAGCTACAACGGTAAGCTCGTATTATATACCAACAAGTAGTAGCAACGAATCTCATTAAGACTAGATTTACCGGCGAGGAGTTAATCAACGGGATTTAGAATGGAAAAACTAAGGAGGCGTAAATCCAGAGTTGATGAAAATGTAGCAATTGAAACGAAGAGAGAGAGAGAGAGAGAGAAATCTAAATGAAATGGAGGAAATTGAGAGGAAGCTTTGTCTATAAAAATAAATAGAGAGAGAGAGAGAGAGAGAGAGAGAGAGAAAAAAGCACGTGGGTGAGGGATTACGACATGACTCACCGGTGTTGACCGAAGCCGTTGGTGTATGTGTGTGTGTGGACTAAGCTGTTGAGAATCCGTGAGAGGATATATTCGAGAGAGAGAGAGGGAGAGAGAGCGGATACTGTATCACATGGTGTTTCCTCTCGTTGGAAGCACGTGACGAACGAGAGATGCTTTTCACGAATCTCCCTTGTGACGGGTTATTCGCACGCGAAATGTTCGCCGAGCGAAGCAACCATGAAACATTGCAGAATGTTACGAGCGAGTTCCTCAAACTTCATTTTCTTTTTTTTCGTTTTTTCTTTATCCTCGTATACGTTTTTATTTAGAACGATAAATTTTCTAAGAACTGTCCTCACGGTCTCCGAGCACGATAAAGAAAGGATAAAATAGGAGTTTACGGGAGCGCTGGAACGATAGATGCGCGCGGGAAGCTTAGACGGCCCAGCAAAAGCTTCGATGTAAAATACACCAATTAGCCGCACCACGTGTCTCCCTCCTGGTTATCCAGTCAGCCTCATCTCTCTTCCCGATCAACCCACCACCCGCCCGTCTTCCAAACGTTTTTTTTTTGTTTGTTTGTTTTTTTCTTGTTTTTTTTTTTTTCACCCGATTCTTTACTCAAGCCCGAAAACATCGGTTCGCATCCACAGTTTCATGCGGTACTTCGATGCGGCATATACGCGCGTGGATCGAGACAGGCAAAGAAAAAAAAATTTTTTTTTTGTATATAGGTCGCGGGAGCTTAATCGAATTATTTGGCTTTCGATGGTTCTTCTCATCCTTCAGACTCGTAAGCTTCTTTCTTCTTCATCATCCTCTCTCACCTCCAAACGTCACGTTTTCTTCTACTCCAAATTTTCTCACGTCACCCTCTCTCTCTCTCTCGCTCTCTTCTGTATACGTATATTCCGGTATTTTCTACATAACCGTACAACGAGGTGAAGAACCACGCTGTCACCAACTAACATAAAAACCCGACTAACTCCTTGTGAGGCCGGGGCTTAACTGAGACTCGAGCAAGTCCAATAACCCGGTGCGCATGCTCTTCTCTTTTCTCTATGCGTTCCCGTCTCGTTTCCGTCACTCGCACCACCCTTTATCATCCCCCAACGAACACACACACACATATATCGCCGCGCACCAGTCCTTTCGATGAATCTCGCTACCTTCTATTCATATTTTCTCCACATTCCTGAATTTTTGTAGTTTCTTCATTTCTTAAGCAGAACCAATCCCTTCTCGATAATCTACAATCATTCCATAACCTTCTGCTTCCTCTTCTTTTCTTTACACGAGCTTTTCTTTCTCTCAGACAGCTTTTATCAACTATTGTATACTTTGGCGAGTAGACTCAGACCTATCTTCTTCGATCTTAAAACTAACGGAATCATCGAAACTTTTGACTCGAGAAAAACAAACCATTTTTCATCAGCTTTTCTATTACCGAACATTTCGAGATTGATTTCTCAACCGGTTTTAAAGTTATTTTTTAAAAAATCACTTTTTGACGGTGATTTTGTCATGAAAAATTGACGACTTGAACAAAAAGTTTAGAATGATTAAAAAAATTTCATTTCTCGAGGCTACTCGAGACTCGAGCTGCACCGATCAAAGTAACGATCTTTCTCGAATCTGACAACGAAGAGTCCAAAATTTCGACGCAGTTGTTCATAAAATTTGATGCTCCCTTTATGCAGGAAAAAAGTGATCGACCAACGCGACGTTAATTTTCATAGAGCGCAATCAGTGTGTTTCATCTGTTTTTAGAGCGCAATCAGCTTGTTTTGTTTTCTACTTTTACAACAAACAAAAATGTAACGGGAAGGTGGTTAAAAAGTGTAGAACTAACGAGTCCAGGAACGTCGTACGCCGGAAAGCTTTTTTTGAGTAATGGGGCTACTATTTTGTACAAGGAACGTACAATGTGTTGGACAGAATTATTGCTCGTAGGAAGCGGAAGTGGAGCATAAGGTTGAGGAAAGTATAACCGCGATATATCACAGAGCTAAAATACCGAAAGACAAAAAAAGAATCGCGTGCATTGAATGGGTAATTCGAACGGTACGAAAAGCCAAAAAAAAAACAAACTAAAATAAAATAAAATGAAACAAACAAATTGACAAAAGTGTTTCCGATCGTTTTCGAACGTTCGAATGAAATTTCTTTATGGGATCGCCGAGAGCTTTTCGCAGCTGTGTCGCTTTCGTGCTTTTGGATACTGCTTTTCTTGGCGTTCACTCGACGGAATTTCCCGGAACTACCCCTAGGAAACAAACCTTTTTTATCAACAGCCGATCACCGGAAGTGGCGAAACATAATTGACGAACGATAAGAAAGAAATTCGGGATAAATGGAACAGGATTTCAGGGGCTGTCAATGTCAACGACTGCGGATACACTTTCATCGACACCTGATAAGAGTCTCCGTCCCAATGAGAATTTCGACATAAATGTTTTTGCCAAAAGCTCGTACGATAAATCTTTTCAATTGATTATTCATGAATTTTGTTAATTTTACGAATAGCGAAGAGGAACCGATGTAAAACAACCACTTTTGACTGCTTCAAAATAATTTGTATTTCATTTTATTCATACAAGAATATTGCTATAACCCAATTGCGGACTTGGGCCCGTGATAACATCGGTTTTTGATCTTATTCGTGGCAATTATATCTTTGTTTTTTTTTTCGGCACGTCATTATTCATTTTAGAGTAGCCAATAATCGTCTTCTTATGTGAGCTCGATTCGCCAGAGATAATGAGAAAAATAATAAAAGACACTGAGCGAACGGCAAGGCCTCCGCTGGTGGTGGTGATCGCGTAGTCTTGATCAATAGCGCAGGCCTCGCCCGACGTTCCTGTCGGTGATTGATGCTCAACAGGTTGCATACTGTTAAACTCATGTCCATAAATTCCACTGTCTCGTCGAACACTTTTTTTTTTCTCTATTGTTACAATACACTTAACGAGAAATCTACGCTAAGAATTTTGCTCCAAATAATTCTCATTTTATGAGAGTTTCGCGAGTGAAAAATTGTCGTTAAAACTGAGACGATGAAATTCTTAAGATTACACGGTATTTCGTAAGAGATATGAATTTAAAAATTTTCTTTAAAAATGCATCAACGTAATTCTCAAGTTGTCATTAAATTTCAATTGAATTTTCGCTTGAATGAAAATGAATTTTAAAATTAGAAATATTCATTCAATCTCGTTTCCACGTTCTCAAGAATCAAAATATATGAAAAAGAGCAAAATTGTAAGAAATTACGAAAATAAGAATGACTCACGTTGCCCGATGAGTTGTGATATGTCTGTCTGCAAATTATGACTCATCACCGGTCACTTTTTCGGTGGTCGCCGAAGTAGAATCGTGAACGGTTGCTTCGGGCTCGTGAATTCCCATCCATTGACAGCGCTTCTGGAGCTCTTGTCGGTATCTTGAAGAAAGGAGGAAAATAATGAAGTTGAAAAATGGAAGAATCGATAGCTGCTGCCGAAATGTTCTGGGCAAAGGAGCGAAAGCGAAGTAAATAAATACCTCGGATGGTTTATGGCATAAATCCAAGGATCGATGCACGAGACAGTTTTCGCGAATACGGCTGGTAGCATAGTCGAGAACGGAGTGAGTGATTCACTGGATAAGAGAAAATGAACAGGGTCATTGAAAATTTCCAATTTTCCGAGAAGCCGAATGATGAGAGGAAAAAGGTGAATAATTACCGATTGCCAAACGCTCCGGTCATAGCAACTATCGCGTAAGGTGTCCAGGAGCAAACGAAAAGGAAAAATATGGTGAACGCCACTTTAGCGATTCTCATTTCAACGCTCCTTTCCTTGTCTTGATTCGAGCAGAGAGATTTGACGTTCATTTTCTTGGCCTATAGCCAACAAAAATGTCATCGAACGTTAATTCTACTTTCGAGATTCCTGATATTTTGAATAAAGATTCTGACTCACTTGATCACGAAGCATTTTTTCGTGTCTTCGAACAGATTTGAAGAGCTGAGAATAGAAATAAACGATCAGCATCATCGGGATTGCGTATGCCCAAACGAAGATGCAAGCCACGAAGACTTTCGTGTCCTGATCATCAGTCAGGAAGTCGAAACTGCACGTGGTCAGGAATCCCTCTGAAAGTAAACGTGAAAACGTAAGAATACCTCGGTAATTTAGAAACCGTGAAATTGAAAGCGTTCGTAGAACTTCTGCCAAGATTCACCTGGTACGTAGCGACCCCAAACTCTTGCCATGGGCAGGATCGTAAACGGCATTGACCAAAACCACGTCAAGGCCACGATCACACCTGCTTGTTTTCCGTTCAACCTTCCATCGATTGGACAGGATATGGTTCTTCAGGAAATAAAAAAAAGTAAAACAGCGATAAAAGCGACTGCCAACAGCCGGCAGTTGTAATTTTATCATGGTCATGTCGGTCCTCATACTTGTAGCGATCGAACGCGATCGCGGCGTTGTTGATGGCTGATCCAATGCCGGAAACGCTTCCAAGGGCTGCGTAGATGTCACATCCGAGTTCCCAGCCAACGACGCGTTCGAGAAAACTGTTTACAATGAGCATTGGCATTTCCACCATCATAACAAGATCGAAGAGTGCCAAATTGATGACGAAGAGGTTGGATGGTGTTCGCAGGGCTTTCGATCTGTCAAAAATACGATGATTCCTCGGGATGATTCCTCACTGAATCTGATACCGAAAAAAAAACAATGAGAGTTGGCTTACGTTGTGAAGATCCAGACGACGCAGCCATTTCCGACTGCAGAAAGTATCATCAGCATGAAGTAAAGGAGGGCGAGACCAATGTGCCAATATTTTCCTGGAGCAAGAAATCCACGCCAGTGGGGATGAACGAGTTCCGAGTGTTCCGGTGGAATGTTCCATCCCAACAAGCGTTCTTGCATTCCTTGGACTGGCCTGAGGAGAGAGAGAGAGAGGGTAAAATTTTCACAAATCCATTATATATCCGACAACACGCAATTAGTGGAATTATCGAAGCCCAGAAGTTTGTTTGAGTGAGTATGCGTTTGCAATAACGGACGGTATTAATTAATTCATCGGGGTTCAAGTAGAATCGCAAATTGATGCTGGACAACAAGGCCCCTCGGTGTTGTTCCCCCCACTGATGCATCATTGTCAATTAGATGAAATAGCGAGTGAGAAAGCTAGGGAGAGGAAAGAACGAGAGTCCTTGATGTCTGTCGCAGTGGTTGAACCGAGGGGTGATGAGAACACCAGGGAATATTCTCCTCCTCTCTGCGCTTCTCCCTGCTCAGCTGACAATACCAAATGATTAGTTCGGATCGCTTCGGAATATAGATACAGCAATCAGGAGAGGCTGGAAGCAAAGCAGTATTCTCTCATACCAGGTTTCCTCGGCATCAACACCGGAAGAGTTGGCTCATTCCTTTTTTTTTTTTCATATTACTCCTCATTCCCTCTGTACGCTTCAGTTACTCTCCATCTCGTCAATGTCTTTCTTCCCGTTATCCCTGTCCCTTGCTTTATCACTTCGTGAATACAAATGTATATACCGCGAGGAACAAGAAGTAAATCTTGTTCATCGTCGATGTTCTAGTACCGCCGGCAATCCGAGCGCATGCACAAATCCAAAAAAATCTTAAGTACTCGTCCGTACTTACTGACACAATGACGCAAGATTATCAAAGAAATTATCAAGTACACCCACCCAACCTCTCCGACTCCTCCGACAAAAGCCTGCATCGGGCTGATGAGGGTGCTTTCGTTGAAGTACATCTTGATCCTGTTACTTTTTTTTTCTTTCCTCTTACTCTTTTTTCTTTCTCTTGCGCTTTCTCGGATTTGCTTGTCTCTCGGTTTTTATTTCAGTGATAAGGAGCGATAGAGTTGTCTCGACTCTCGTCACGCTGGTTTCGTATGTACAAAGTTCGCTGGAGCAACGGTGCGGAGAGCAGAGTGCAGTATAAAAATATAACTGCCTCGGATCCAATACGTGATTATGCTTCGCGGATCGATTATAAGGAAAAAAAAAAACAATCAAATATTTTAAATCTTTCGTAAGTAAGATTTGCTCGTTTTGGTTATAAGTCTTTTAATGATATACCAAACCGGGGAACCAATATCTGTGCCAGGAGAATATTATCTTGGGACTGCGATACTTTGAAGTGAGACGCGGTGCCTAGGTGGGGAATGCTTTCCGCAACTCACTTGAACTCTACGAATAGTAGCATCCCTTTTTATACCCGCGTTACCTCTGCCTCTGCTTAGATGATCATGGATAGCGTGCCTGTTGATAATTTAATTCGATTTGAAACAGATGCCAAAGAAACCTTTAGTTTGGCTGAGGCTAGCCCGTCACGCGATATTTTATATCAACCCTATAACCGAGTCTCATTGTTTATCCCACCCCTTTTGCCCTTCCAGATTATAGCCCCCCTCCCCCTCTCGTTCCCTCTCTGTCCCGAGCCCCTCATCTTTCACCTACGTGTTCTGCAAAGAGGTCATCCGACAAATGTCATTCGTTTCTTCTACTACATTAAAATAAGAAAAAAAAAAACAAAAAAAAAATCTATCCTATTGCCAAGCGTAATCTTTTATCATGCTCACAAATATTTTTGACGGAACGCCGGGTGATTTGATCCGGCCGGAGCAATTGGGTAATCAAGCAACGTTACGAATCCCATTCTATCGGCGGATGTGATCGCTCTAGTTCTTGCTTCCGCGATGCAAAGACTCGATGGAAGCAACAGAAATAATATCAGAAGTCTGAAGAACTCTTGAAATTATGGGCACGCCTGAATGCAATTGTTTTACCACAAATTGATCTGCGTATTCACGCGGAGAAGTCTCGACTTCTTATTTCCCATCCTCCAATTGTATTTGAAAAAAAAATGAGTATAAAATGGAAGCTTGCCAAATTTCGTTATTAATAGATTCAAATCCGTTAATTGATTGGGAATACAGTTAATGAGTAATTACGAATTGGTTGGCCCGGACGTAAAGAAAAAAATGAGATTGTCACTGTTCGTTATCATAATTTAAAGCGAACGTATATTTTCGTCTCGCGAGGTATAGATGGTCGTATGGCTGCACCGATATAAGTATATAATAGGCAAAAGCCATAATATATTCCAGCCAGGAATCGAACCTAGATGCACCGAGGAATTAACAACGTTATCGTCATTGTAGTTTCTAGCACATTGTGTGGATGGATTGAAATTCGGTGTGTCGAAGCGATGGAAAAGCATCGGCAATCCGAGAGAAAGAGGGAGAGAGAGAGAGAGAGAGAGAGAGAGAAGAGCGGCGGTCGCGGTTCCGTTGATGCAAAGGAATAAGCTCGACGCGCATCCATACGGCTTTCCATCTACCCTTCGAAATGATGGCCCAACCAAGAGACAAAGGAATGTAGATTGCAGGGACGCGGATTAACGAGGATTAACACTAATTGGTCGGGAGCGGGTTTTGGCGCATCCGCGAGACGACAACCTGGTTGTCGGAGAGAGAGATAGAGAGAGAGAGAGAGAGGAGGGTTCGTTCGTACTAGGCGAGTGGATTTAGGTGGTTTGACTCAGGGCTTGACGATTCTCACTGCATCCCAGGCCTCTCTCAGCCTCGCACTTATTCCGAGTCAACAGGAATTCTCGTCGTTATCGAAATACGTATGTATGTTATGCGCGCGTACATATATATATATATATAAACTTCCATATATCCCATCAATCTATCCAGCTTTGAGTCCAGCTCGTAGTTATTGTCATAACGAACTCTCTCCATCAATAATCCCTCCGCTAATGCTTCCCATACTCACAAAGACTGAATAAATCCATTTTTAAATCACCCTAATGGACATCGTAATGAATGTATTTTACAGGATAATTGGATCAACGCGTTACACGATTTTCTCGTAACGCACACGTTTTCATCAGGAAACGATATATCCCTAAGACAAAACATCTGCTGAAATTATACTCGCTCTCGCTAATTCATTGTTGAGATATATGATCGCGATTGATACGTGTTCAATTTATCCATAATTCGTTGCTCGCGAACCAGGAAAGCTTGATTCATGAGGCAATGTGAAAATATTCATTGTACAATCCCGATCGTTTCAATCATGCCATTGAAATTCATTTGATTGCATCAACCAGAAAGATTCTTGCTTCCTGATGAATCTTCTTTATTGCAAAAACGTGTGTGTGTCCCGATTACATATTGCTAATTAATAATCTCACGTTACATCGAGATCAGTCTGTAGGCGATGTCAAATGTCAAACGACGAACACACAGCTCCTCGTAATGGAGCATTGTCGTTACAAAATAATATTTCCATATAATTGAGGAATAATATGTTTTCAGTGGAAACACGTGTGATACGAATTTAGAATGTTTCGGGTTGCGAATGTTCAATTTTCCACGAATGTTTTGTCCGGTGAATATTTTATCGTCTCCAGTGAAATGTTACGTAACTCATTTTCCTCTCACGACTAACCATCGCATTTTGTTCTATTTTCAAATCGATACATCTTGTGTTCAAATATACATATAGCAGACGAAACAAGATACTCCGATTTAAGCCTGAAGTAATGAGCAATTATTCTACTGGGATAAATAAAAAAAAAGTCTCAAAAATAAGGACTTCAGAATGATTATCGCGTGAAATCCGAATGTTCTCGAACTACTTTTGCGATTCTTTTGACAGCTGCAAACGCCGGCATATTGCGAACATCGTAATATCCTTGACGGATTCCGAATCGAGAAGAGATGTCAAAATAAAGCCAATTTAAAATGACAGCTTGGGAATGAACATAAAAAAATCAGCTGCTCTTACGAGCGTAGTGGCGCAACATTTTTATTTTTTATTTTAATATCGTACAAACGATAAAACACGATCGTGAAATAGTGAAATAATGCGAGGCTCCGTACACAAAGAATGAATAATTGCTGAGGAGCAGAGAATCGTTGGGATCGACAGAGAAAATCAGATTTCATATATCAGGACTACGAAAATAGATCCGCTCTTGATCTTACCATCATTTTTAGGATAGTTCTGAAATAACGGAAATACGAACGTTCGAGCGGGCGCTGCCACCCTCCTGGTAGAAGATTCGTACACACAGTATAGACCGGTAATAAACCAAATAAAAAAGTAACTCGATCGTGTTCGACAAAGCAGCGAGTCAAGACGTCATACGTATATATATAGAGCAGACAAACGTACGCACACGTTCACAAATAGGGCCAGGTTCAAGATCGAATTGGTGAAACTCTTTGAAAAAAATCACCATAATTTTTCAAATTGCCTTTCGATGTACAAGATGAAAGGGCTCTCTCGAACAGAGTCGTCGTTTCTCGAGTCGAAGAGAGCGGCTCGATTTGGCGTGTGCCGGGCACAGCACTCGTTGCCAATACTTCGAGGCCAATTCGTCGAGAGCACATAACCGAAGAGGAAAAGGTACAAAAAAAGGAAAACGAGAAAGAGATGAAGCTGCGAAGATACGTTTGTCGAATAGTTTTTTTTTCTTCTTCTTCTTTTTCTTCTTTTACAAATTTGCTTTACTCTATAGTCGTGGAATTGAACAACTTTGGAGAAAATTTTATAGAACGATGCGATTATTCGATGTATAGTTTTCGTTTGTAGACCAAAAAAAAAAAGAAAAAAGGGGCGGAAAGTTAAGCTTTGAGTTGTACAAAAGTCGGTGAAAAAAGTTTCGTGCCCTTAAGTAATTCAATCCTTCGCCACCGCACGACTTCGCGATTCGTTTAGTCAATAATATTTGATATTTTGAGACATCAACGCAGAGCCAGGAGAGGGAGAAGTTTCCAAAACGCCTAAAAACCATCTCCTTCCAAGACTTTTCACATTCCACTTATTCGAGCATTAATAATGTCATTTGAGAAATCTCTCATTCTAACACCGGTACACATTATACAAAGCCATTTTTCATTTGTCTTATATTCTCTCGCGAGATTCAGATTTTCTCGAGTGTAAAGCGATTGGCTGGTAGATATCCTCGAGCGGTTAGTCCGTGAGTACACGCGGTTATATATATCGTGGATGTTGGATGCCTGCGGGCCATTCGAAACGGTAAAGAGGCATGCCTTTACTCGGAGCAGCAGCAGCAGCAGCGCAGCAGCGACTTTCCTCGGTATATTGTAAATTCCTACACCATACAAATACACTATTGATGCACCCTCTGTGCTGCGAAAAGCATGGCTGGTGTTAAAAGGAGGCATGTATATATACGAGACTGGGCTTACAGAGAGGACACATACGCGCATATTCATAAATACATCGACTGAACGTGTGTATTCGTAGCCAGAGATAGAACATACACACCCTGGCGAAATTTAAGCTTCGAGTAGAACAAAACAACAAAGGAATACCGCTAACAACGATGGCACAATGACTATCAGCTCACTGTTAAAGCAGGCGCGTGCGTAATACATGTTTGCAGCCTCCGCGAAAGGGTTGATGCTTGCTTCCAGCATTTCTCTCACTCCCTTCCTATTTCATCCTCATTTATGTAAACGTATACGACTCTACGTCCCGGCTAAGATATATACTTACCGTTACATTCCATACATGCGTTTCTCCTAGACAATACGACAATACCTGTTATCCATGTACCACGCGTATAACCACGCATGAACATTTGTATGCATTTGCGCATCATGTACTCGGAGTAAATACCCTTCGAGACACGGACTCTTGGATTTAAATTAGCTGGAAACAAGCTCTTTTGTTGGAACTTTTATCCGTCGAGCAGGCTAAACTAAAACTTCGTGATTTTTCTCTCGATCCTGACGATTTTCTTGATTTTCATGACGAAATCGTGCTTAGATCAGTGGAGTTTCGAAGAAAACGGACCTGAAGCTTGATGTCATACGAAATTCGACCAGGCTAAGGTTGATTGATAATTGATTCAGTTTTAGGAGCATGGAAAAGGTGATAAAAATGACATTCGAACTTTCGAGTTGGAATTCAATGAGGATTTCTGTGGAGCGGATTAAACGGCAGGGGATCCTCTGTACATGGATTTATGATAGAGATAGAAGATAATACGTACAGATGTAGGATTCGTGATCATGCATCCGTAGACACACGGTGTATTACGCAGGGTAAAAGTAATGGGAGGGTGTGTAGTACATAGGATAGAGGAAAGCTCAGACTCATATCGCCGGTGGCGTGCCGTAAAAGGAGCATTGCATTCGCGCGCACACCCCCAGCCCTCTCTCTCTCTCTCTCTCTGTCTCTGTTGTCCCGACCACGTGAATGGACTCGGCTTAATTTTAGCCCCCCGAAGCCGAGTGTGCATGGTTATTCCACAAGAGCCTCGTTCCGTTTTCCTCGTATGGGACAGAGTCGAATTGGCCTCGAGGGATTCTCCATCTTTTGTCTTGGAACAATGCCGGGCGTTGCACAAAAGTGACCAAGTGCCCGTAATACCGGCCATTATACAACGCCCTATCTCTCTATCACTCTCGCTCTTCCTTTCATCATCCTCTTTTTGTCTCTTCCTCTCTCTCTCTCTCTCTCTCTCTCTCTCTCTCTCTCTCTCTCTCTATCTCCCTTTATACATGTGTAGACATACATGCAGATACTGTTGTCTAGTCCGTGACTCTATCTGTCCTCAACGAGTGGTATCAGCGTATTCCATGCACTCAACTTCTCTTCCCTGCTCATCCCTTTTCCGCCTCTCTGCTCCACGATCCCTCTTCTTCTTCTTCTTCTTCACCGCTGCCGCTTCCCGGCCGCTTATTACTCTATGACGCTTGGACCAATCTTCCATATTCATTTCGTCCATCTCATGTTTACTCTCGACTCGTTCATATACATCCTGGAAAATCTGCCTATCAACCGAGGATGATGGAGCTCTAATGCAAACATCCTTTCTTCCCACGACGTTTACGAGCGACTAGGTGCAATTATTGCAGCTTCAAATAGCCGACAATAATTTATTCTTCGTTGACCTCTGCTCATCGCTCTTAAAATCTCTCTGACGCATCTCACTCGGACTAATCGTCACGCGTAAGCATTTCGATGCTCTCTGCCTTCGATTTGCGGACGCGAACTAATCTCTCGGTCCTCGTGCTCGATAGGCAAATGCCGTTAACGTTTCGACCGTCGTTTATCTCTGTTATATTATCGATGAGAAATCAAGGACTGTTCTAAGTTCAAACCTCAATATGAGAGAGAGATGTGTCTGGGTCAGAGGGTTTTCGATACATGTTTCAACAATCCACTTAATTATTGATTCGAGTCAACTCGACGCTGCGACATAATGTAAGAGAGAATTTTAGAACTGACCTTTCGGTATAGATCAACGAGATTCCTCATGATAAAGACGTCATAGATGGCGTTTGAATATATCAAAACGTCGTGTATGACGGACGAAAAAATCATTTCGAGCGGTGCAACGTCGAAGATATCCGTTTAGGTAAACGAGGGGAAAACTTTTTTAATAGAGTGAGATATCTGTGATATGTGGAATATCGGATTCGTATTTGAAACTCGATTATAATCCCCATTTAGGCTTTAACTTTCTTTCTATAAACGAATTGACGATCGACGCTTCTAGTTCATCATATCGATGATATCGACTTGACTTCGTGTCACACCATTTGAGATATATATTCCAGCAGCAGCAGCAGGAGCGTAAATGGGAACGAGTATTATTGATCACATTGGCCTGGATGATTCGAAAATAATTGAAAAAGCGCTCAATTATCGATAATCGATTATCGATTTCATCTTGTCGTAGGAGGTCCTCTTCACCACGGTGCACGCTCCTTGAGTATGAAGGAATACCGGCGAGAGGGAGGGAGGAACGAGGAGGCTAAGGGCAAGCGAGAGTACATCGATGGAGTATAAAAATAGGGCAGAGCCAAGTGTTGGATCAGTGGTGTACGAACGATCGTGGCTATTAATCCTCGATCTTCTCATCTGGATGTAGCACGAAAAGCGTCATGAATAATTCATCCGGCCAGCCAGACGCATTGATTTCTCACCGAGACGAAGGGGATATTACCCGAATAATTCAAAGAAATGAGGCTCCAACGAGGATGAGCTCTTCCCCTCTACCAGCCAAGATTCAACCTCCTTCGAATCGTATAACGTTTACACGGTATAACTTTCACGTAAACCAATCACCGATCTCTCTCATTCTCTCTCTCTCTCTCTCTCTGCTTGTATTATACACGATAATGAACGATTAAGCCACGAAAGATTATCAGAAATTCTTCATTGCATTAACCGACTAAATGAAATTAATTATCGAACCTGCTCCCTCGTCGTCTGCTAATCATTTTTCCCCGAGCCAGCTTACGTCCATATTTTCCAGACGCAACAAACGCTCCGTAGACGTGCCTCATTTCACCAGAGACAATATAATCTTTCCAGCGTAACATGTGCCGGGCCAAGAAACAAAAAAAAATATCGCACAACAATATCGCGATCTTCCGAATAACGTCACATGCCATTACGAGTTTACTCGTCTCATAAATATTCAGCATGCTTTTCCTATGCTTTACCCATTTCCGTTCGTCTATATACCTCTCCAAAGAAATTTCCTGAATTTTTTTCATCTCAGGCAAATATATATTGCGACAAGAAAATCACTACACTTCGATCCTTGAGTTGTTGCTTTTCATTACAGACGCTCTCGACTTTCCATCGTACACTTGTGGCCCGAAGTAGAAAAAGGAAAGAAAACCAGTCTCGTTTATAATTCGCTGAGATTTTTTTTTTTCAGTTCAGGATTTCATCCGCAGTTTCGAAATCACGAATGAGAAGATTAAAATTAAAGTATCCGAAACGAGAACTGCACCGAAAAAACTTCAAAATTTTGATTAATTTTTTTATACTCGTCTATTTCGAGGCCACTCACGAGGCTAAAGAATCTTTTAGTGCTCTCCAAATCACCCAGTGCTTTGGAGACGGTTATAAATTGCATGAAAAAAATGTCTTTCTACGGATTTCAGAATTTAATCACAGACTGGACATTCGAAGCACTTTTCAGTCACGCTTTCCCTGGCCACTATCCTCGCACTCACTAATCATTGTCTCATAACTAGTTAAATAAACAGAAACCAAAAATTCAGGAATTCTTGGAGGAATAAAAATGTTTCAATCTACTTGAACCGTTTGAAGCAGCCTTTTATAAAAGTGAGGCTCATCGGATAACGAAACAGCTGCATCGAAGCCTCATAGACAGTTGGATTTTGGCAGCAATTTGATATATAGAATTTGCAGCAAACCGTGTAACGCGTGTGTAAAGCGAATGTACGTCGTACGAGAAATTTCGTAAAGTTTTTCGAGTGAATCTCCGAACGAGAAAATTCATACACACACAGAGAATCATAGAGAGCTTGATGGAAGATATTGAATGGTGTGAGGATGCAGCAGCGTCGTGTCCCGGCTCTCCGGAGCTCGAGATGCTCGCATTCTGTTGTACGTCCACGTTTTACATAATTGATTAAAGACTGTTTGGCAAGCCAGCCAACAGACTCTCTCTCTCTCTGTTGTTATAAAGCTCTTCTATATCGCCCAGACACAATTTCACCGCAATAATATTACAGAGGCCTCTATTCTACGTACGGTGTCATGCCCGACACGAGAGCTCTCCTTTCATTCTCAAAACCAGAACCCTCTGACATTAGTAGCTCCAACATTGTTTCCGTTAATTTCTCTTCCACTGACCAAATATAACTGTACACCAATCCTCTTTGCTCTTTATTTCAGCGAAAAGCTAATTACATGGACGCGACGAATACAATCTTCTTCTGTCCCACCATTTTCTTCCCATTTTTGGTGGTTTAATCAAAAGCTTCAAATTTTCCGACTCCAAACCGATCGTTTTCGATGGATTTTAATACTCGATCGATGTTATCGCTTCGCTGAATCATTCTGCACTATTTTTTGGATAATTTCGTCCATTGCTGCGCAACGTCATGGACGCGATGAATACAATCTTCTGCTGTCCCACCATTTTCTTCCCATTTTTGGTGGTTTAATCAAAAGCTTCAAATTTTCCGACTCCAAACCGATCGTTTTCGATGGATTTTAATACTCGATCGATGTTGTCGCTTCGCTGAATCATTCTGCACTATTTTTTAGGATAATTTCGTCCTTTGCTGCGCAACGTCATTTCCAGGAATCAACTGTAGCAATGTTTTTTTTATCAATCTCCGTTCCCTCTTGAATGAATTTGGTATTAATTCTGTAATATTTTCCAACTATTGAACGGTGAGCGGATAGAAACGTAGATGTACCGCGTATGCGGTGTACCGGTTGAATAATTGAAGCCGTGTAAATACACGAAAGAGAGAGAGAGAGAGAGAGAGAGAGTTAGAGAGAATACACGAAATTCGTGAAATGAATATGAACCTTTGGTTTTAGAGTTTTACGAATAAAAATAACAGTAATGTGTGATTCGGAGAATCAAATATTTGTTTAAGCGTAGATAAATATCGACGATAAAATCGAGTCGAAATAATGTAAAAACATGATATACGAATCCTGGTGGATGAAGAAAAAAATTTCGGTCTTTTTGATTCATTGCATTTCTCGCAGCAAAAGATACTCGTTAATATGATTATTTATGAATTTATTAATATTCGAAGCAACGAGAAATGTTTGACCAAATAAAAGCGTGCTTGGAGAAATTTGAAGTAGAAAAAAAAAATCGAAACTCGGATGAAATTCAGCCAACTCAAACGATCCGACTTCGCTCATCTATCGAAAACTTTATTCCTCTTTTCCTCGCGTGTTATTATATCCCGAGATATGTAGATTTTGTAGAAACGGCGAATTGCGGAGAAGCAGGAGGCAGCAGCAGAGAGCAGAGAGTTGCCGTCATCGCGCGCTGGAGGAACTCTTTACCTTTGATCTTGATCCTCGTTTCCCTTCGTGGACATTACTGCTGCCACGAGAGGGATTTATTTCGGTCCCTCGTAAAGGTCGATACATCGTACTACCAATAAAAAAATAATAATAATAACAATAATAAATGAAAGAAAAATAAAAATTCATAACAGTTTCCAAGGATGCATTTTTCGTTGAACCTTTCGATGTGAAAAGAGCAAGGAAAAAAGAATTTCGTCTTACGTCAACGATCGATAATTATTTTCCACTGCTGAATCGCTCCAAAAAAAAAAGAACAAAAAAAATATATCAAACTCCAATCGTTTCAACTATATTGTCAAAAATATTATGTCGCAGGAAACAAACCGATGTAAAAAAAGGTCATAAAACAATATAAAACCGGGCAGTAACTCCGGGGCTCACGCAATAATAATTAAAAAGTCAATATTACCGGGAGAATAAAAGAGTCGTTATTACACCGAAAACATGGTAACGGGAGTGTAAAAAAAACGGTATTCGTTACCATAATCACAAAGCTCGAAAGAAAAAGTTGAGGATTTGAGTTCACGTAATTTTTTCAACTCGTTAAAAATCGACTCGGACCCGGGCGATACAAAAATGTGAAATGCACAACACGTTGAACACGAAACTGCTCGCAGCACACACACACACGAATCTCCAAAAACGAAGCATATGACGTTCGATTTTACCATGATCGAAATAAAGCTTCGTTTAAATAGTAATTCCGATACATTACGACTCTGCAACGCGGAAAAACTACTCGTTTCTCTTTCGAGCATATTATAACCAAATCAACAAAGTTAGTCCCAACAAACGTTTTTCGAAGAATCAATTTTTTTTCGCTTTTAAAATATAATTAACAACTCGTAGAGGAAAGGTTTGTTAGGAGAATATAAAGGAAATAAAAAAAAAAAGCATTAAATCCAGGGGCTAACTAATGTGGAAAGTTTTGTGCATTATATGGTATGGAACACCTCACGATTGTTTATGGCCACATAGAACTATGTGCACAGAAACACATACGAGAATATATACCAATATATTATTCTACGTGTGTGTGGCTGTGTGTATGGAAACATAGATTCGCAGGTGATATACAGAGGTATTTGTTCATGTGTGTATTTATAAGTGACTGAAGAAGAGGGGTAGAGAGCCGCGTGTGTCGAGCGAATGAAGCGCTCGTGAGCGCGTGCGCCCAGGTGTTAACCGAGGTAAGCGTAAAAGACGGCGACCTCAAGCTTCGTAGTCGGCACCAGCCGCTCGCGCCACCACCAACTCGATCACTTCATGATCGAATCCATCCGCCGAGTGATCGGAAGCGCGGCAGAGAACGAAAACGCGGTTCGAATCTCATGCATCGATCGGGAATTCAACTGATTTTTTTTTTTTTCGATAAATATTCAAACGATTTTTTTCTCTCAATTGTTGTGCTGGTAATTGGACCGGAGACTGGAGAACGATTATAGAAAAATATAAATAAATTAGCCCGGAGCTGCTCATTCTGGTGACGAGAGCAAAGAATTTTTGCAACGATAAAAAGAGAAAAAAGTTGTGAAGATCGTCGAAGAATTAGATTTTCGTGGATCAATTTGCTCGGGTCTTTGAAGTCTAAAGGCCAAACAAAAAGGATTCGCTCGATTAGAATAGTTCAAAGAATCCGATGATTGGATTCGTGTGAATTCTTACGAAAAGTGTTTTTGTTTTCATAAAAACAAATAAAAAAGAAAAAAAAGATGAAACTCATACGTACGACTGTCCGTTGAGAGGATAAATAAGTAAAAAAGTGTATTAATCTATTAACCGAACGGGTAGCAGGCGAGACTCGACACGTGTTTGTTCATAAGCTTTCGATAAATGCGGGTATATGGAAACCTCGTGGGAGAATGGTTCGTCGCGCATTGAAAGCGAAGAGTTATCTCATTGGGGAACAAATGTCCGCGCATACATATAGTGGCAAAGGGTTGGTGTAAACGGTTTCGGAGCGCCTCGTGAATTCTCTGCCGCGGCGGCATGCCAGAGAGGACAGGCCGGTTTGCCCACCAGTTCGCAACAAGTTGCATTCGAAATTCCTTCGTCGGCTAGTCCGCTCGGTGGTTGTTGCTGCAGTGATGGTGGAATTATTAGAGGGAGGGTGGTATACGCGTCGTTAAATAAATGAGTTAAAACTCTCGTGGCGCTCAGAATTTATGAACGGTGAATAAGGAATAAGCGGGGATCATTGAGTCGAATAGTGCATTCGTTGAAACTGTACAGTGAACAAAATAGCCATTAAAAAGATATTAAAACAGAAGTTTGATGAAGAAACACGAGAGATAAAAGTACTTTGATGCGATTAAAAAAAAGTTTTTTAAAATATATTGTGCTACGACGAGATACTCGTGTAGCGAAGAAACAGCAAAACTATCATCTTCGCGGTGTGGAATTTCGTGCCCGGCCGCCGGGCGCCGGGTCAAATGCTTCGATCTGTAATATCACCAGGGAAGAAAATACAACGAGATACTTTAGCGGGGGTAGTCGTTAAATTTAATTGACAGTAGAATAACAATGACGTAGCAATTAAGTTTCGCGAGGCTTGCTACGTCTTTGTAGTACATACATAACACTTCTATATGTGTATTTATCTGTGTATGTGTTTGTGTATGCAGTACTCGTTGGTGTAGAGAGCATCGGCATGGTCTAGAGGCTGCCGATGTTGGGGAGGGTCACAGTATGCGCCCGCGGTATTCCCTCGGCGTGCTTTTATTTTCTTCACCGGTCTCGTGCTTCTTCTCCTCCTCTGCTCCTCCCGCTGCTCGTGAATAATCGAATAATCGATATCGAAACTGCGAATAATACGACAAAAAGTCTTGCCACCGCGGAACTCTGTATACATAAACATTTATATGTAAAGATTGCAGCTGGCTAACGAGCTCCGAGGACTCCGAGGGGAACAATGCTTGTACCGAACACTAAACGAGATCGCGGGATCACTCCGATCACCGGGAGATTCGATCGCGTTACGTTTATCTATTCTTATCCATCGTTTCACCATTTTTATTCCACGATTAATCGCCAATGATAATAATTCTTCGCGATCCTGCGTGTGAACGATTTTAATTCAAGCTTCAATCTTTCGTCATCGTCTCGATGTTTTAACCGAGAGCTTATTCTGTACAGAAGTTTTATAAGATTTCGGACAATGGATTTTTCGATTTCACCAGTGATTTTGCTGCTGATGCTTCAGCAACTTTTTCTTCAACAGCAGCAAGGTGAGTGAATTTTTTTTTTCAACACGCCGTTCAAACGATAACACAAACGACTCGTCGCGATAACGATTATCCGAAAGTACGCAAAGGATCGAAGTTTCATTCTTATTTCTCAGTTTATTCAGCTTCTTAGTCGCGTCCCATTTTCTGCAGATTGCATTTTTCGGTGGGAATAAAGTATCGAAGGTTTTTTTTTCACTCCAGAATTACGAGAATCCATTTTGACGAAAGTAGTCTCAAAAACAATGCGATTTAGTTCGTTTCGACGATGTTGAATCTGATCATTCGGAAATTTGATTATCTTCACCCTTTTGATTCCTTGGCGACTTTTTTTTTTGACAAATGGCAGTTGAAGGATCGATTGAAAAAAGTACGTTGAATTCGGCAAGTTTTATGCGAAGACAACAAGCTTTGGGTTTCTCAAGAGAGCAGTGAGTCGAAGGGTTAACGATCTGTCGACTGATGCGTCGTTTGTTCATCGTATGCGTCCGCAACTTTTAAGAAGTAGAGTTAAGACAATGAAATGATCGATTCGGCAATAAAGATCGTTGACGAATGATAAACCGTAATTTTCCATCGTCTCTTTGCGTAATAAATATGCCTGGCGTTTCAATATTTGTACACCCGCGAGTAAGGTGTTTGACGCTGGTAGGTTTTTTCCACTTGAGAAAGCTTGAGTGAATATTTGAAGGGAGGAAGCAGTGAAGGCTGAACGAGTAGGGATGATTTTTGGAAAAAATAAAGTCGGAGTGTACAGGTGAGCTCTTTGTTGTTAATAAAATCGGAGAATTTAATAACGGAAAGTGGGATTTTCGGAGAAGTCGTGCGCAGGCAGAAATATCGGAGGTAGAGAGTAAAATAAAAATTTCATGGAGAGAGAGAAAAAAAAACAAAATATAGAAAAAGTAAAAGAGAGAAAATGAAGAAATTCCAGATAAATAAAGAGCTGGAGAAGACAATTTTTTATTCAATTTTATTGCACGTTTTGTTTTTTTGTCCTTCTCTCGAAAGTTCGTCTCCGTCAGAAGCGGTACATATATATAGTCGCAGTTATCCGTAGCCATGTATTATTTGTGTACAACAAATATACCAGCTCAGAAGCAGCAGCTTCGGTTTTATCACACGGGAGCCAGGTACGAGAGATCCGCGACTCACGTTGCACCATAGCAGCAACGCAGGACGCGAAGGAGAGCAGAGCAGTAGCAGAACGTAGCCGTAATGAAACTTGGGCACCGTGCGCGTCTCGCGCGCTTTAATCGCGAGCTCGACGTAATTGCAGCGTTGAATAAAATTTAACGAACGCCTGCCGGAGGCTCTATTACGGCCATGGTTAATTAAGTTCCCCGTTGCTTTTCATTCAGCCTCATATATAGCAAGCACAAACTGCTGCTACTGGTACACTACTCCTGCGGATCCTGCCAAGTCCACGACACGAGTCTGTCCTTTCAACTATATGTATCCGCTTTTCATATACTCGCATGTGTATAAACCTCGATATATTTGCCCACCGCGAGTATATGTATAAATTTACAAACGCGCCAGTTTTGCTTTGGTTTTCCAAGACATTGCCACTGGCGGCGCCTGCTCCTAGCGTCCTCGCGGACCTCCCTTTCATCCGCGAAAAGCGGTCCGTTCCTCTCTAACTTTATGAATTACCATTCATATTTCACACACCCATAAACTTCGTGTAAATTCGTTAGCTTTTTATTATTTCATAAAGTGTCGCCCCGTAAATAAACGTAACGCTATTACGCACCACCGGATATTGCATGTAACGTGTATAGTCTGTGTCGCGTCTACGAGCCACACGGGATCCCGACATCCCGTTATTCAAACCCGTCGCTTTAACCCACGATTCGGGTTTCTCTGTGAATTTATTTAAAATAGAAGAAAAACCTATGATATATGTTTATCAATTTAATTAACGGGAGTTTCTCTTAAACTTTAGCGCGTGCCCCGGAAAAAGGATTTTCCGCGGAGGGTATCCTCGGTGTTTCACAGGAAAGAAAACATTGATTTATGTGCTTCCTTTACGCTAATAAACTCTGCGATCTTTCGAATAATTTCATCCATAAATACATCCTTCTAGGATCGTTGCATTAACCGTTTATCTCGAAAATCCTGTTCGAGCTATTAAAAAAATATAAGCGAGTTCGTGGCATCCTCATCCTCGTGCGATATAAAAGGAGATTTTGATGAAATATTCATAACTAGATATTTCGCTGCCGATTATAATGGTTATCGTTCTATCAACCGTTTTTACCGATGAGAAATTTATCAAATGGATTGATCCATCGAAAATAGAGGAGAAAAAAAATGGTCCAGCAACTTTTTAATTGATCCGATTCGGGGTTTTTGATACTTTTTCTATCGACAGGCGATTCGCATTAATTGACGTTTTGACGATATCGGAATATCGGGGAGAGAGGAATACGTCATAAAAATGAATAAAAAATAAGTTCGTGGTCGCTTTAACGCGATCCTCTCTGTCAATCTGAGATTTTTCTTTATTCGGGATCAGAAAGAAGCTGCCGGATCTTTCGTTATCTCGAGTAAAAATTTCTTTCGAAAAATTTCCTCGTCATTCGAGATCTTGAACCGTATTTTTATAAAATTTATCACTCGTATTAATCTATTATACGAATGATCGACGATCATTCGAATCACGTAGAAATTCACGATCAAAATTCGACGTTTTTTTATCTCCAAGTGTCTCCAATCGATTAACGATTGTTTTCATTCCTGACGCAAAACGAGAAAGTTTATTCCGAGTTTTATTTTCTTTTTTTTTCGCAGAGTCGCATATACTCGGTAATTGGCGAATTCTTTTTCTCGATATAACTGATGAATATATGTAGGCGCGAGTTCGGTCGTAGGAGCGGCTAAATATATGTTCGCGATAGCGCGGTGAAACGCTCGACTCCTCTCGTACATATATGTATATATGAAACGTACTCGACCGCGGTTCCGCACTCGATCGATATTTATGCGTGCTGCTGCAGTTGCGGTACCAAAACGATATTAGATTTTATTCAATTTCCTGTGGCAACTAGGATCACCGGGCGGGATTCGCCATTTAGAATCAATTTGACAAGAATCCTTCTCTCGCCTGTTTCTCCACGATGCGAAACTGTATTCGATCAACGCGAGAGCGCGATGTTTTATGCTGGACAAAACGAAAATTCACACCGATAAACCGATTACATTTCGCGAGAATACAACGTCACGTCAAAAATATTGTCATTACGATTTTTATCACAATCTAATCGTCTACATCGACCTACCGAAGTATATTTGCCCATGCTTATTTTTTTCGGCGTAACAAAAATAATTAAACAAAAGAGAAAAAAAAGAAAAATGTTTGCCTCCGTTTTCGCGTGTTTCGAATCATTTTTTTTTTTTTTTCATCAAGAGATTCCTCGCCTCGATTACCACGCTATGTACTATTTCGTGAACTCACTCTCTCTCTCTCTCTCTCTCTCAAACTTCATGAAAAATTCACAAATGAAAACGTGAAATAAGTACGTGAAGTAAAAAAGAAGCATATAGAATCGTCCTGCGAAACTGCAATCTTCTCTAAAATCTCTAGACGTTCTTCGAAAAGTTAATATATACCGGGTTTTGCAGATCATTATAGAACTGTGTTACTCCAAGTTTCCTTGTGCAGGATTTATTCAAATATAGTTCGCAAATTCTCGTTTTATCTTCGAGTCGATGCACCCGATAACGAACAAGAATTATCACGATTGATTTTCTCTTTTTAGGACATTCAAAAAAAAAAAAAACGAAATTATCGAGCAAAGCTTTGTTGGCTCGAAAGTAAAATGTAATGAAAGCCTGATGCTTTCAAGCGATTTCGAGTGGTAACTGATACTTGGTCGAAATAGTACAAATTTCTCTGTCAAATAGATAAAATATTCGGAACATCCGTGAAAATCTAATAAAAATACATCAATACAAATCTGCCGAGAGCTTCGCGCATCGTTATAAAACAAAATCCGGCGTTTGATTATAGTACAGAAATAACTGATTCCATCGATGACAAAAATAACGAAGATAATAAAGTGGTCGAACGATGAAAAAAAAAAACCTAAATAAAAGAGGCAAAAATAAATGGAAAACCGACGGTATCACTCAACGAATAAAATCACTAAATTTTCAACTCGTTCTTAATATAATTTGCAATATTTGGAACAGGCCACAGAGAGCAAGAGAAAGAGAGAGAGAGAGAGAGAGAGAGCGAGATATCGCAAATAACTAACTTATTCGGTAAAATCTATACATGCCCGGTAATACGCACTTGGTGAACATTTAAAAGCTTTCGTGTGAGTAAATATGCATATTTGTGTGGATGGGTGCGTGCGTTTGTGTACGATAGAGGGAGGAGGGGGATGGAGGACGAGTGGATTTGGGGATCGTGACCGCAAGTACCCTATATGTATGGATAATGCATATATATATATATAGTCACATTACACATGAATTCCTATCTGTATATATATGTATAAAGGACTCGAGTGGTACACCAATTAATATTTATGTTTCGAGTCGCGTTACGTTGGCGTGTTTTGGCTGACTCACTCGTCGGTCACCACTCTCGTCGTCGTCGGTTCGCCAACATCGATTTCACCCTTTTGCCATTCTTGTTCTCATTAGGTGCTGGTGCCCCGGCGTTTCGGTTCTGCTTTTCGCGGGGTAAGGGCACATGTGTACAAGTGGCCTTATACATTATATATAGAAATTCATACATATATATATATAAGCAGCAGATACTAGGCCGAACGACAACAATGAGGATAGAAGTTTGTGTGCGTCATATGTACGAAGCGAACCATAGAAATAGTAAGCATCGGTAAAGTTATATATCGAGAACCAGGAGTCGATCCCATGCTGGAGTAGCTTTACGAGCCCTCGTGAGCTCTGGCACAAAATCGATACTCGTTATACACGCGATAAACCTCTCCGTAAAGCTTTCGCTCGAGACTCATTCACAACGACTTAAAAACCGTCCAAAGTTTCCGGTACAACACCAATCCTGATATTTATGTATCTAACGGGAATATATATGCTCTCGCCGGGAACACTACCCGGTGATGATGTCACGTGATAATTCTTACGAGTGTCTGATGGGAAAGGGTTGCGATACTATCGCCTTGTTGATTCACCAAATTCTCGGTTTTTTTTTTTTTCTCTTTCTTTCTTGTTATTCTACCAAAGTCAGGCTGCAAGTTCGCTGGGGTTCGAAAAGTTCTTGGACCATTGAAGACTGTTGTGTACATTTTTTGACTGAATAGGATCGATGAAGGGTGTCAAATCATTCGTCCTGATTGCTCGTGTTTTTCCATTACTTTTACGTTCGAATGCACTTTATTCTTAATTGCGTGTTGCAGTAAGCGCGCTGAAGATACGACGGTTGATCGTTCCAACGTTTACCTACAGCAGCAAGAAGGCGCATCTGGAATGCAGGTAAGAATTTCCTCTCGATTCGTTCTCTCCCTTGGAACTTTATTCAATTTATTTATCGTTTCTTTTTTGTATTTTTTTTTTTTTTTTTGTTTTTTCGTTTTTTTTTAATCACGAGAGCAGAGTCGGGTTTGAAGTTGGGTGGGTTGAGCGCATCGCGAAATCCTGCTGAAAAGAGGCTACGTCAAAGGGGCTCGAGTAACAATAATGAGTGGACAGAAAATATAGTACGAGAGAGGATCGGAGCACGTAAACGCGACCTGCTGCTACCCCTCTTTGTCCTTTAATTTACTGAATATAAATTCTATAACGCACTTGGGGATTCCCCTCGATTTCCATGAATGGCACTGGCTTCTGAAAATTTTTATACAAAGATGAAAAAAATCTCTCGAAATTCCATCAAACGTTGAAAAATACGATTTTTAATGAATTACACTTGTGCTTGGCTCAACAAGTTATACTCTCGTTTATTAACTACTTTTTCGATACATTTCACAAACGTGTTTTTATAAAGATGATTAATGAAATGAAAATAATGAAAACTTTGCGAACAACGTTTCGAATTCGGCGAGTCGAGAAATCGTTTCAGAAACGTTTTAAGCGTTATTCGATCAGACAAATGTCAGAGGAGATATTGATTATCGTGCAGCTGGGTCAATCAGCTACGAGAAGCACATCAACGAACTTGGCAATCTTGTTAATAATAATAACGATAATAATAATAATAATTATAACATGTGGGTAAAGCAAAGTACACGCGAGGAAAGTTGTGTTCCAGTACGCATATAATATCTGGCAAACTGGCTTCTCCTCTGGCTTTCTATAATCTTGGCCCTTTGAAACCCTCATCGTAACCATGCTATAATATTCCAGCAACACGCTATTTTGCTTACGATCCCATATTGTGGTATCCTACGTGTTACTAGTTGACATGCAGCCTCTCCATATTCTCTTTCTTCATACTTTTTTTGTTTTTCTTCTTTTGAACATCTCTCACAGATTTCCATCGTGAAAGAACGAAAAACATCATCGAGAGGATGGAACAATACAAAATACTCATTTGTTTTTCGTTAATTTAATATTCACGAAAATAAAAACAAATATTTTTATAATACTCTGCTATTTTCGCGAATTTTTTTTTTATTCTTTTATCGAAGATTTTAATATCAAGGAAAATGTAGCGAACTTCAATTTAAAAATAGCGAAATACCATCGAAATTGTATCTTTTACAATTTGCTCCGTTTCATCTGTTTTAATTGAATGAAAATGATCGAAGGTTGAAAGTCTCAAATTATAATTGGAATCACGACCTTTATCGGTTGCAGGTACGATCTGGAATCGGACACCCTCTATTCGGTAACCTGGTACAAGGACAACGAAGAATTTTACAAATACGAGCCAAAGGCCAGACCGAATCAGATAAGCCATCCGGTCGAAGGAGTGAATCTTAACGTAAGTTAGCGCATCGACCGATAAAGGGAAAGAATCATCGGAAGCAAAATTAATTACTGGGAGATTCAACGAAGGCTTACGAATAATAGTTTCGATGACACTCGAACTTTTTCTTCCTTCAGGACTAACCCAAATTAAAAAAAAAAAAAAAAGAAACAAATAGACATTAAACGTCGAACGATGCACGTCCGGAGCCTTAAACTCGAAAAGCAGTTTGCTCGTTATAAACTGCGACTGAATCACTAGAACGTGTATTTCATTGAGTTCTCTTGAAAATAAAAGAGCTTACGGACCTACGTAACAAGTTGAAAAATATTTTCAGTATACGCCAGCAGGAAAAAATCCTCTTGGGCGTGAATTTGCGCGACAGAAAAGAGAATAAAAGAAGGAATGAGAAAAAAAAAAAGAAGAAAAAGAAGAAAAAGGAAAATAAGGGAAATAGATTACACACGAAAGTGGTAAGAGAAGAGAGAGAGAAAGAGAGAAACGAGAATGGTAACAAAGTTGCCAAGTTGCAGTTTCCGTTAATGGGCTTACTCTATGGGGAATTGCGGGTTTCCTTGTCGCAGTTCCTATTCCTATTCTCCTCTTCCACTATTTCTCTCGCCGCGTCCTCTCTCTCTCTCTCTCTCTTCTTTTTCCTCCCGCTTCGATGATTTGAAGCTCCTGCCACGAGTCGTCGCGATCGCATATTTTATATACATCCTCTTCCATAGCATCACCGAAAGAAATAAAACACTGGAAAGAACGCTCTTTGGATAATCCATTTCTCAATTATTACAGCATCACGCTTCCGACGGTCAAAAGGTTATTCTCGAAGACGTCAATTTGCAGAGTAGAGGCGTTTACAAGTGCGACGTGATCGCCGATGCCTCGAACTTCCCTTCCGTTCAGGCGGAAGCACTTATGGAGGTTGTAGGTAAGAAGCTTGTGTCGCGCTCGCGATATAAAACGAGTATTTAATTGAAAATAATAAAATTTCAAAAATAACGATGGGAGTGAATTTAAATTTCGTCGAAATCTATCGAAAATCAAATTTACTGTTTTTTTTTTTGTGGTATTTTAGAAGAAAAGGAAAACCTTAAAATTAGTTATACACACTTTCGATCCTGTTATCGGCGTTCCGGTGGAACATAGCAATTTCCACAGCAATTTTCAGCGCGATAATCATCTCGCTATGATTTCCCATGTACTGAATTCATAAATTGAATCTTAAGCACAGCGGACGACGGGTGATAAAAGGCTGAATGTGCATTCTTAGATTGGAGGAGAGCTTTTCCCATGGGGGGGGGGGAGGGCAAAAATCCGCTCAATAAAAATGATAACAACGATTATTATTCCAGTTCCTCCGCGAACGAGTCCTCGAATAACGGGGGAGGAAAAAATATACGCGAGCGGTGATATTTTGACGTTGAATTGTACGAGCGACAAGTCTTATCCAGCAGCCCGACTCACCTGGTTCATCAACGGCCAAAAGGTGATAACACGAGCTACGAGATTTTTGAAACTTTGATTAATCGAACGTAAAAATGTCCCGTCGATCATTCTCACTCCCTGATGGAATTTTGGCAAAAAGAAGGAAAAAAAAGAAACGAATGAGAACGCCGATGGGCATTTTGATTTCAGGTCGAACCGGACAGTGTAATAACGAACGAGCACGATGAGCTTTTGTCGACGGTATCGAGTCTGCGGCTCGAGCTCGGACCTCATCATCTGTCCGCTGGTCGGATAAACGTCAGGTAAGCAAAACACGAAGAACGGACTCGAAACATTTTCACAAAACTCTCCTCGCTTTTTTTTTTCTCAAGTATCTTCCATCGACTAATCCAATTCTCTTTCGATTCGTCATTTCTTATTTTACGTGATAATTTACATAACAAAACATGTTCTGTCACCAAAAGATGCGAAGCAGTTGTCGAGACGAGTGGTTCGAACAGCGACAAGCTAAAGGACTTAAGAGACACTCAAGTATTCGGTGAGTTAATAAAAACTATCGTGTCGATTGATAGCTCATTGACAGGCGGTTTGATTCAACGTGAAATCAAAATCAGCGAGACAACGAAGCAGAGGGAGAGCTGAGAGAGAGGGAGACTCGTTTCCTGTATTTTTGAGCACTGTATACCAGGGGAGAGCATACGAAATGAGAAGATATATAGAGCGACGGTATGGTAGAAATGATCCTGTCATTTCTCGTTATCAATCGATTCTCTAATTGGAGAATAGCAACGAGATAGAACAAGAGAGTAAAAGAGAGATCAAGAGGGAGGGGGGGGGGGAGGAAGGGAAGGGACAGGAGAGACTGGAGAACACACTCGTGGGAACGGCCTGAATTTGGTTCAAAGCTTCGATCGGTACCGGTAAATTCAATCAACCCAACAGAGTTTACAGCCTCGATCCGCTAATGGGATTATCAATTAACCAAACCAAACCTACGCGACCCTTCGCCCTTGGGCCTCACCCCTTTACCCATCGCCTCTCATACGCTAATATAATATATATATTATATAAACATATATATGGGGCATTCCATGCCAAATCAGCCACTTCAGAACCTTACAGTTTTTAAATAAGCTCAAATTTTTTTATAATGTTCTATGTATTGAATGAGCCTTTCTTGATTTTTTTCAAATTTTTCCCTCGATTGCCTAACGAGATATATTTTTTCCAAAAATTCGATGATTTTTTTTTCAAAAGCTCACAACTCTTCGAAAAATGGACGGAATCGAACTTTTTTTTTTTTCAAAATTTTGGTTTTTTATTGTACTTTTTGAGTGTGATAACGAAAAAATTATAGTTGAATTTTTTCTCTATTTTTATTCAGGTTGAAGAACAAAATCGACGATTTCAAGATGATTACATATTTTGATTTTTTTCAAAAAATTTTCAAAAAAACTTGAACAAAATTGAAGATTTTTAAGACCAGTTACATCGTGGGCACGCTATATCTTCGATTCGATTTCGTATTTCAAAATTTTTTTTTTCGTTTTTTCAGTAAATTAAAATCAAATTTAACAGTCACACAATCCACAATGCTGTTTTCTTAACACTAGAAATTTTCTCCCATCATTAGATTGTAAATCGCATTCGTTTTTTTTTTTTTACTAATTTCTCCTTGGAAATGAAAAATTCCGCCATGAATGAAAAAGTAGATCAGTACTCCATACATATTGTTCGTTTTCAATGAGAAATGAATAAATTTTTTTGGCGTTTAAACGATTTGTGCACTCTGAATACTTTTGGAAAAGAATAATCTTTCACAATCGAGGTATTCTCTCCATACTTTTCGTTGTAGTCGTACGTCGATCGACGTACCAAACCACTACGGTCGATCCATTAGTTTTGTCTCAGCAACACGGTCATTTTTGATGATATCAGAGGAACAGTAAAGAAGATTGTTGCACGAGGAGCGTCCAATTGTTGATCACTAAACAAATAATAACACCATCTGTTCTATACGAATGGGCCTGTAGACCCCTAAACCTCCCTAATATAGCGGTTAATTTTTTTCAGTGGAAGACTACGGTGTTGCTGAGACAGAACTAATCAATCGATTTAAACGTACGACTACAATCAAAGGTACTGAGAGAATCCACAGTATGATCCCAATAAAGATGGTACCACCCATTATGGAAGATTATTCTTTTTAAACAGAATTCAGAGTGCACAAATTGTTAACCATCAAAAGAATAAATTTATTTCTCATTGAATAGGAACAATATGTATAGAGAACTGATTCACTCGTTCATTCATTGCGTAATTTCTCATTCCTAAGAAGAAATTAGTAAAAAAAAAAAAAAAAAAACCAATGCGATTCACAATCTAATGATGGGAGAAAATTTCTAGTGTTAGGAAAACAGCATTGTGGATTGTGTGACTGTTGAATTTGATTTTAATTTACTGAAAAAACGAAAAAAAAAATTTTGAAATACGAAATCGAATCGAAGATATAGCGTGCCCACGATGTAACTGGTCTTAAAAATCTTCAATTTTGTCCAAGTTTTTTTGAAAATTTTTTGAAAAAAATCAAAACATGTAATCATCTTGAAATCGTCAATTTTGTTCTTCAACCTGAATAAAAATAGAGAAAAAATTCAACTATAATTTTTTCGTTATCACACTCAAAAAGTACAATAAAAAACCAAAATTTTGAAAAAAAAAAAGTTCGATTCCGTCCATTTTTCGAAGAGTTGTGAGCTTTTGAAAAAAAAATCATCGAATTTTTGAAAAAATTATATCTCGTTAGGCAATCGAGGGAAAAATTTGAAAAAAATCAAGAAAGGCTCATTCAATACATAGAACATTATAAAAAAATTTGAGCCAATTCAAAAACTGTAAGGTTCTGAAGTGGCTGATTTGGCATGGAATGCCCCATATATATATTCTCTGCAAGGCTTTAGCCCACGTGGCAATTGTATTTATTTGCCCGATGATCTATAGATCGAGCAGGCTAGTCACAAAATGCAGAATAAGAGTCTCTCTCGCGAGTGCACGCGTCTAAATAATAAACCATTGGAAAGTACGTGAAATATAACAAGCTCTCGGGTCGAAATAGGACTCTCTCGTTGTGCTGTGGAATGACAGCAGGATGCGAAATAATTTGAGGCTGGTTGCCAGTAGTCTTTTTATTCGATTAAGGATACTGTCGCGATTCGCTAGCATGCCAGAGGCATGCATTTGGCTCCATTGAGATATTCATTATGCAAAATTGTAACATCGATGAATAATTTGGTCGAAAATATATATAACTAACGAGTAATAAAGTTCGCTAATTTGCTTTTCCTTTCTTTCTTTTTTTTTCTTTCTTTTATCCAATTGTCTCTCTCATCATTTTTATCTTTCCTTTCTCTTTCTTTTTATCAAGTTCAAGGTCACGGGAGTACGATGAGACCGGATGTGTGGGGACTGTTCGGAGCGTTTCTCGTCAATCGAATAGCTCATCTCGTGCTGAGTTAGAAAACCGATCAAACTGTAAGTAAAACTCGTGGGCAAAGCTCGAAGATTTTCCCATCTCCGGCTCACATTCGATATACACGCTGCGATCCAGCGGATCTCCCGATAATACGGAGCCAACTGCGCGCTGGCTAAACATGCCTCGGTAAATAGCTAATAAGAACGACCCTCCAACCTCCATCCTTTATTACCCCCACACCCTCATCCCCCTCGCCTCTCGGCAAAGAGACAATCATGTAGCATTTAATCCGGCATCGATCGCGATTTTTTTTTTTCCATAAACCGCATCTAGCAACATTCCGGAAAAGATGTGTTTTATCATTTCAATTATATCTCATTATCGATTTCCACGTGTCTGGCAACCCGTTAAGCCTGAATTTTTTTTTTTTTCAATTCAATCCCGATGAATAACCTATTTGCCAAAATTCAACGTTTCCGCGTATCCAAATGGAGTTCAATGTTCATTACGAGAAAATTATATTTCGGTCATTTTGACAGAGAAATAATACGCGCGACGCGTTCCTCGAGTCTAATACTTATTTCAATATTCAAACGATACAAATATAAATATGAATATATTATATACATATATATATAAATATATATTATATATAAACGTTAATTAATCGTTATTAAACGGCTACGCGTATGAAATACGCGAAAACTAAATGGCCGTTGTGAAAAAATAAAAAAATAAAATAAAAAAAAATAAATGCACGAATTAAGCTTATCGCTTAATCGTTTTCCGAAGAGTCTATCGCGCCGCTTACCGCCTGCTGGTGTATTCTCCATCATGATGCCGATCAAACATATAATCGCGCCTCTATCGTGCGTTCTTACGTATCCTCGCGTTTTTATAAGCACAGATATACACACATGGGCGCGTATACATTTTATAAAAGTCGCGAAACATATGTCACGTGCGGATAGCGAAGTTGTACGTCAAACGTCGCGCGAGTCTCTCCTCCTCCCCCTCGATCGTGTGTTCAACTTCCAATTGATTAATGTGCATCGCATTCTCCCTGAATACTTTTGATTCACTTTCCAAAGTATGTATTCGTCCCTGAACTTGAAAAAAATGTTCCGCAAAGTGTACACTATCGTTCAAAAGTTTCGAAGCAGTCCAATTTTGTTTTTTTTTTCGGTTTTTTTTTTCAGCTCTTTTAACCTTTAATTGATTTGGTTTCGAGCTACGTTCGAAGAGTCGGTTGCCACGAACTGGTTCCAAGTCCCGAAATCTCTTTATCGATTAATCGACAAATTTTTTTAATGTTCAATTTTCTTTCCCGACTCTTCTCTCCGTCATAGCGGATGCGTAATACTTTGCCTTTGAAACATTTTCCATTAGAAAGAAGGCTTAAAGAGGAAACTCGGATTTGTATATCAAAAATGTGTTCGTTAAGTATGAGAAAGTAATATTCGTTGATTGGTGCGTTAAACGAAAATGATTTGAGATGAGTGCTTCTGAACTTTTAGGCTTTAGTATATATATATATATATATATATACTCGGTAAATTTATACTTATAGATGATTCCTATGTACGAATGATTATTAATAGAAGTTGCGGTGTATGTGGGACTCGAAGCAGGCATGCAGCAGCAGCACGAAGATGCGATCGACTCGAAAGTTCGTTTGATATATATAGGCATGTATGAAAGCGATGTGAAAAGTTTGGCACGGTGGTAAGTGAGCGAGAGAGCGAGTCAGTTTTTCAACAAGGTATATATCGACCGAGAGATATATTTTTGTTGCAATCTGTTGCGTGTTTTGTAGATACGGCGAAATGGTTTTTCGGTGCGCGCGTGCGTGATAAACTTCGGCCCTGTGCGTGTGTGTGTGTGTATATTTGTGTGGATGTGTTGCCGAAAAAGTAATGTTACAAGTAAAACCGCAGGTGGGTCAAGAACGCGAAGAGCGAAAGAGAGTCGTGACGATATGAAGTGGAAAAAAGAAAAAGTAAAAGAAAAAAGAAAAACAATGACAGGATTGAGAACGAACCGAAAATATATGGGAAATGTCCCGAGTATAAAACTCCTCGCGATCCTATATTTCTCCAGCAGTTATGAGCTTTTGCCCACTTATACGTGCGTTACTCTAGCGCGAGTAGAAAAAGGAAAATGGCAATTGTTAAAAACACACATTCGTCGAAAATTTTTATTTATTTAATTGCTCGAACGAAGAGATGCTGGTGAAAAACCGAATAAATAAATTTTCGATTGAATTTTTCGGACCCGGGATTAATCTTAAAACTCGACAAAACAACATTTTTTATCACTGTTTTTCAAGAAAAAAAACCTTGATTCTCGTGATGTTCTTGATTCGTGAGTAAATCAGTCACGATGCTCGGGATAAATGCCAATCAAATGAATTCACATTCAATAACTGATGTCTCAATCTCTGTCAATGAATAGCTTTTTTTCACTGACTTATAGTCGCTAATTATCGACAGATCGAATCATTGAATATTCAATTAAAACCCATTTGATTGCCACTTACCTTGGAAACCACGACTAATCTACTCTCACGTTCATACCTCCATGATAATTCCACATTTTTCTTCGACAGGGCTAATAAAAATAAATCTTATCAAAATACCGTTAATAATTCATGGCTATTTTTTTGGATCGTTAGCATTTTTCTTATCACTCGCTCATACAGAGTTACGCACGATAACGTGCGTATACACGATCTGTGTAAAACCAAACCAAATGTACATATATACATACTTAAAAAAATATATAATATAAATACATATATATATATATATATATGGGCAGATCCATTACTTTTCGACGAAAGTGTGCGCGCTTAGGTCAGCGATTTTGATGCTGATTTTTTCCTTGAAAGTACATCAGAAAAGGAGATGATCCTGAAAATTTCAGCCCGATTCGATCAAACCCGGCCGTTGGAGAATTTTTTGAAATTTCAAAAAAGTCAGTTTTTTCATCATTTTCAAAAAATTGTATTTCAGCCACTATATCACTTAGAGATTTCGTTCAAGCGGCATTCTTTTCGGTGAACGTCTTACTTTTAAGAAAAAAATATAAATTAGTAACAAACTCAAATCCGGCTCAGCTGGAAGCTATCAACTAAACCACTACATCACCAAAATTTTACTTGTTTTTTAAATTTTCCCAAACCTACCAGTTGCCAAAGGGAGGGACAAATAACGGGTGTTCTATTTTTGTGAGGGTGTATTCTGTTGATATCTGCCCTAATTTCCCCCGATTGCTTCGATTTCGTCACTCGAATCGGGCTCAAATTTTCAGGATCATCTCTTTTTCTGATGTACTTTCAAGGAAAAAATCAGCATCAAAATCGCTGACCTAAGCGCGCACACTTTCGTCGAAAAGTAATGGATCTGCCCATATACACATCTATATCTATTATAATTATACCACCTGTATACGTATTCGTAAGCGCGATATCACGAAGAATAACACAGATACTCATTACCGAGTAGCTAATAAATATATAAAAAAATCGCAAAATAATCCGCCGAACGTAACTTCTACAATATGTGAAATAAAAAAAAACGGCGTAAACGCAATTTAGAGGGTATATTAATGTTATTCGAGAAAATGCGCTGTAACGCTGACTTTGTGTGGCCTAATGTATATAATACGAACGACTTATTATTAGTTTTAGTGTTATAATGTATCATAACTCGTCGTTTCGAGGTGATGAATGAATGTTCGGAATAGTATACATAAAAACGTGAAATTGAATGATAATTAAAGCAAAAAATAATAATAATAATAATAATAATAAAAATGAAGAAATGTTGAGACAAGAATAAAGAAGAAAATTTCTGGACATTTTCGTCTAACTTTTATTTGAACCGAATCCTTGTAAATGCTGCTGAAGAAGACACTCGGATCGATCAGCACGATTGATTCGTACACGAAGAGAAGAAACGGTGCTCGCGACTATTCCTCGCATAATTGGGACAAAAAATGACGAAAATATTGCAGTTCAATTGCGAGAATTTTCAAATAGTTTCTCCGCATTGTTATCGCTGAAAAGCCACTTTCGGGATAGTAGACAGCTAGCAGCAGGATTTTTTGAAACTTTTTCTGATAATTTTTGGCTATGAATATTACAATTGCATGCGAAAAAATATTTAAATTTTGACGTTTACGCAATGGAGCTTTGATTCCGTTTTGTCATTTTCTGCTTTTCTATATAGCGAGAGTCTCGAGTTTCACCCGAGAGTGAAAACTCTCGCTGTGAGTGATTAGATTCGAGAGGATCAGTTGGACGTGTTGAGTACGAAACTCCATCGGGTCGTTGCGCAAAGGAAAAAAGAAAGACGCACACGAGGTTGAATGCGACAGTGAGAAAGAGACAGAGAGAGAGAGAGAGAGAGAGAGAGAGAGAGAGAGAGAGAGAGAGCGAAGGAGTGAGAGGCATCACTTATCTTCTCGGGAGTATGATTCAAGGAAGTCTTCAAGTTGGGTATAGAAGAGCACAAGGAGAACGAGGGGGGAAGGGGAGGAATGGTGTGTTATTGCAGCCATGAAAATCTCGAGAATGGGCTGAAAATCTGAGAGTGACGAACTCTTTTTAATATCAGAGCCTCTAGCGCGGACTCCGCGAAAAGTCGGTACGTCGCGTATTCAAATGCCTGCGGGTAGAAAAAGGGGTGGGGGGGGGGGGGGGCGAAGAAGCAGGAGCAGGAGAGGAAACGCGCAAAAGCTTCTTCGTTTTCCTCTGCATGCGCCTCTTCCATCTTCCACCTATTCTCTGCCAGGAATGCTGCCCTTTATTTTTCCCCCGCACTATCGCCTCATCATCTTTCCGCGGGGTATGTTCGCGGTGCGTCTCTTGGCTGTACGCCGCCGAGCTTCTCTCTGCTCCTCGCGTTATTAAAATTATTCTAATGTCTCGGGACAAAGACAGCGATAAAAAGAGACGTCGTCGCAAAACAGGGTCACGAAATCATACTTCTCCCTTGGTATAAGCTTTATTATACTTTACCCTTCGAAGTCTCCCCATTTCCTCGGCTCCATACCTCTTCTCCTGTACACTGGAAAATGTTTATATGAATGTAAATGTAGTTCGAAGAGAACAATAAATTCTTCGGGCCTGCGCTCCTCTACACGCTTTTATTCCGGCGCATTTCGAAGCGACGAATTATTTCGAGCAAAAATATTGTTTAATTCATTTTACTCGGTATTAGGGTCAACGTTTTATTTCAATTTTTACAATTCGTTTTTCGAGTCAAAAGTGTGTCTTTATATCGTTCGAGATCAATCTCCTCTTATAACGTCCCACAAAACTAACTGTCACATTAAATTTTTATATTCATAACCGTTAACCGGAGGATATCCCATTAATAACACTGTGACGATCCTTATAACTGTCAAATAAACGGATATTTCGGATTATTAGATCTCCGAGAGCTTAGAACATGAACCAAATTATAACTTGCTCCTTGAAATTGTATTTGATTCTCATGATCTCAGTGTTGATTGAACGAGCCTCGAATAGCTCGAGAACATAAAAAATTTAACCGAATAACGAATAGCTTCGGAATAATGAATAATTCATTCGCAGTGATCGCGATGATTTTTACAAAATTCTTTAACAACGATATAAAAAACTTACTTTCCGGATTGTTAAAAGAAAAATCTTAATAAAAATAGAATCGAGTCTTTTTGTAAAAAAGTGAAGAAAAAATTTGTGTCTTTTTCGATTATTCGTTTTATAAAATCATCTTCATACCGAAATGACAATACTTGCGATGATTTCGTACGTTTTCGATGTATTATCATACAGTCGAGGCTGAATGTACAAATGTGTGGGTAACAAGCGGAGATGGCTATAGTTATTGAACAGTGAATAAACAATTGCGTCCAGGGGAGGTGGAGGGGTCGCGTGATAACCAAATGCGCACGCGGTCAGATAATCAGCAGCACTATTGACAGCATTAACGCTATTGCATGGATGGACCACGCAGAACCGGCGACCTCAATATCTGGCTGCGGAACGCATGCTACCAGCGAATCTCATTTCTCTCCTCTCGGTTACGAAGCTCGACGTATATAGGACGAGAGCTACAGGACCGTGAGTCCCAGTCATTCTTTTTCCTTCCTCTCCCTCTCTCTCTCTCTTGCAATGTTTTAGGAGCGGATGGGAGCACAAGTTGAGGGAGGAAGGGAATGTCTCTCTCTTCCATTTCGTATTCCAGTCACCGATTGTCGCGAGACACGCAAATAAACACGACGTGGTTTAATTGTGTTTCGAGGAAAATCGAGAGTGCGCTGAATACGCGTGTTCCGTGCTCCGGAAACGGGAGAGGGTCGCGTGCATGCGGGAAGCTCCCGCTGGTCAGGATTCATCCTTTCTATCTCTCTCTCTCTCTCTTGCTTTCACCTTGATGGTTGTACGCTAACGAGAGACAGCCCTGGCACGGTATACTCGTTATGTGTATCTCAATGTATGCAGCTTTATGTACGTGCAAAAAGAAATAGCTACATCAACTTAGGTATCAGGTAAATCCTTGAACACGACGATATATCAAGCTTCCCCAGTCCATTGCACATCGGTTGGGGTGATCCAGCATTTTTTCCTCCTATCTTCGACCGTAATTTGCCAATTTTAACGTTTTTTTTTATTTTTTTTTTTTCAATCGATATACCAGACACGAAGCAACCCGAATACATTATGGAGTCTAATTTTATTCATTGTTTTTTTTTTTTTATTTATTTTAAGACGTGAAATTTAATGCCAATTCGTTGGAAGGTAAAAGACAATATTTTTTGTACCAAGCTCGATGAACGGTTATTGGAATGGAATTTCGTAGGAGCAAAATGCATTTTTGAAAATCATTCACCGATTCAATGATTTCTAATAGAAACATTCGACGATTACGATATTTATCGCATTCGGAGATTCTTAATTATAGAATTTATCGTGACTCAGGATCAGAGGAATTGAACATTCCTTCAATTACGCAGAGTTTTTATTCTCATCATAATAAGCAACTCTCGAGATATTGGATAAAAAAAAAAGAGAATTTTGAAGGGGGACAAAAAAATTATACTTTAGTACAGATCCACCCGTGCACGAGAGGGTTTACTCGACTCTGACTTTGAATTTTTCTATCGTCGTGGTTCATCCCTGCGATGTGCGTCTGCTGTATATACACACACATTCGTTAATATTTATCAGATCGTCGCGATATGGAGACGGGCACAGAGGAGAGTACAGATAACTATATATACACAAAAGTGGTAAAAATATTCGTGACGTCGGGCAGTTTGAGGATTAATACAGTTTGAGGGGATTGCTTGTACAGGAACACAACGGGAGATTTGAATCGGTCGACGTCGAGACTAACCTGCAAAAACCTCCTCACCCCTATCTCCTGTAAACATACATGAAACGAGAGAGAGAGAGAGAGGGTTGCGAAAAGGTTTGAGCAACGAAAGTAATACGTGGAGAAGGAGAAAGAGAATCATGGAAAAGAAGAGAGAGAGACTGGTTACGTCGAGGAGGAAAAGCTCCGAGCCGATGTAGAAGAACCAGGAGCCAAAGGGGTTCTGTTCTCTCTTCAACTCTCTTCCCCCCCCCCCCCCCCACGTTTCCAACGCAAAAGTCCGCGTCGTTTCGTATACGCGGGGCTCCGCGACCGCACGAACAGCCCAAGAGTGCTATCGATTTTCAATTACGGCATTCGTGACTTTGCGCAATGTACCGTTACAGGTGCAGGCAGCGTTTGCAGCCTTGGCATAAAATAAAACGTTATCTCAAGGTTCATCCGCTCGCGATGCAACTCGCTGTTGTGCGGCCAAATCTCTCGCTCTCTCTCTCTATCACTCTCTTTATCCACCCACCACCTCTCTCTCCTCCTCCTCATCCCTGTGTAACCTCGACGGTGCACAAATTGTACCTTCTCCTCCGGAAAACCCTCCGACTCCTCGCCCGATTCTCCCCGTCGTGTACTAAAATTTCATGCCGAATACATGTACCAAGGTATATGTAACCGGGACGAGAGATCTATGTGGGATAGACAAATTCGATATGCAAAGCCTAAACACGCTGCTCGGAAAGGGTACAACGAGACTTCCTGAGCTTGCTAAAACTGTTTTAAGAAAGCTAATCATTCGAAATAAGCTATGTCGAGAGGGCAGGACGACAACAGACCGGCAGGTCGTTCGATTGTTTTTGCTAAATTTGGATGACATCCATACCGCGTGAAAATATTCTGACAGCTGTGCACAGATCAATATGCGAGTAAATAAATCAGTTGTTCGATTCAAATAGTCATGATGTTTCGATCTCTTTATTGGTATTCTCAGCACAGATAGGTATCTGGGCAAGTTGATCGCAGGAGTGAATGAGCAAGCAAAAAAAATAAAAATAAAAAGAAAGAAAAGAGAAAAAAAGAAGTAACACACATAACGCAGAGTTCGAAGCGTCGATTCCTATCGCTCTCGCGCGCGCGGTGAATTGTAGCTAATAAATATCATAAAAATAATGGCTGGCACGTCTCGCATCGATAAAGATTGGAGAGCCAGTCTGACGAACGCGTGTTTACTGCACAAAAGCACACGTACCCCCTTGTGGCCGGGAGGAGGAGGAGGAGGATTGCGTGGGGACGAAATTACACGGAAAACGCAGGAGGCAAGTGTCAGCTGACGCAATTCTCTCCAGGCCTTTCACGTTGTGGCCTCGAACCATACCGACCATAATTTTTCGTTTAGTCAGATAAAATCGGTCATGCGATTTTCTTTTTGTCCGCGCAATAACTCTCCTCGACGCAGGTGCAACGTTGAATAAAAGAAAAAAAAAAAAGCGACAAGGAAGAAATCAGTACTCGACCGATTTGGTGTTTCTCCCTCTTTTGTTAAGTGTGAATCGCGGGTGACGTCGACCCACCCCATCCTCACCCGCCGCCACCCTCGTCTCACAATCGCTCGACCATTGATTGAGATCTCCACTCAACCACCGTAATAATTACTTTCAACGACAGCCTTAACACTACTTTTTCTTTTTTCCTCTATTCTTCTCGATCGCATACATTATAACAAAATATCGTGCTTCTGAGAGAATAGAAAATTCAGCAATGATTGATTATTAATCCTCGTGCTCTCTCTCTCTCTGCTCGAACCGTGAATTAACTACGATAATCACACCTTCCGCGCCGGATCCCTCGATGAATCCAAAAGAATGAAACTTTTTTTTTCACCTGACAATGGGGACAACTTTTCGAATATTTTACCAACAAAAACCATCAGATAAACATTTTTGTTTTGTGTTACACGCGGAAATAACCTTTTTTTTCCCAACGTTCATTTTTTATGTGACTCGGGTCAAACGCGAACGAGTAAATACTGATTTATTGTCTAAATCCGATGCCATCGAGTTTCTTTCATCGGTTTTAATGGGAAAAATGATATTTTAGTCATGATAAACGTATGTTTATGGTACGAGTGTAACGAAACACGAAAAAATACAAATTTTTCAGGTTTCAAATAAATGTTCATCCATTAAAATGATTATACTTCGTGCTGTTTCAGTCATAACAATTGTTTGTATATGTACGAGTGAATTAAAACACGAAGAAATACAAATTTTTCAGGTTTCGAATAAAAGTTCGTTCATTAAATTGATTACTTCGAGCTTTCTTTACTCATTTGTGTAAATCATCGATACAGTCGCTAAAAACTTGCAATCTCGTTACAGAAGTAATTTTTCAAATTGACCCTCTTCGCAGATGAAGCTCCGTGTAAGTGATAAAACAATCAGAACATAACGTACGAGTAAATACAAACCGTATTCAAAGCAAAACTCGTTCGAATGGGCGGCTGCAATGACAATATCTGGAAAAGTTTCTATGTGTAAGAAACTTTTTTTAAAAAAGGTGCGAGAGCACAGAGAGAGATTGAATAAAATATATTGGAAGGTTCGAAACTTGGTGTACTTCGACTGCGATATGATTTCCATATTCGTAGTCGAATGATATATCGACCATTGGAGTCGACTCGGAATCACACTTTTTCAAATCTTTGAATAGATTTCAATTTCAATAAACATGTCAATAATCTCAAACTCCATTATAAACATGTTTCCTGAATATGCAAACGTACAAACGTTTTGTTTTTTGTTTTTAATCTTCTACTGTCATTTTCGTTGACGAGAAAGTTGCTCTGCTCGTTGATCCTCGAAATAGACATCCGATGGTTTCGTTTATTCTAAGCTTCAGAGCAAGGGTGAGCAGGTGCATATGGATAGATCGTCGGTAGAATCAGAAACGAGATACGATTTAAAAACAAAAAGGGACAAGAGCATATCGATATGCTAAGTGAATAATGTATGAATATATATTGTTTTATTCATATTCGCGTTCATTGCAGAATAGCAACATTTCTTTCCACTCGAATAAAAAAAAAAAAAAAAAAACAAAAACAAAAAAAATCAGGCTGCCAGGCTGTGTAACGTTTTAGTCTCGTAAATGTATATAAAAATACGTGTTAAATCGACGCTAACAAAATTTATAAACGTGCACACCTTAAATCCGTATAATTGAGAGAAATTAACATCTCGGTTGGGGGCGTTTTCGCCCCTTGAACCCGGCTGAAGTTCACGAGTCTAGAACATTCATTAGACGAATACTTGTGTGGCGTACGCACCCTCGTATAGCTTTTCGATCATCTGGCCACCATTTTTTTCGTGTTGATTTTTTTTTAATTTTTTTGTTTTTTTTGTTTTTTTTTAATATTTTATTCAACTCGACGCAGACGAAATGCGAAAGCTAAGTCTCGATAAGCGAGAAAAACTTTTGGTATTAATTAACACACGCCTATTACACGCGAAATTGGCACTTGAACCTCGTACTCAGGCTCATTCTCTGCCCCTGTCTACTCTCCTCCTTATTTTGTATTGTAGCACACCGGTGCGCGCGATCCCTCCCATGGTGCGTGGCGTGACGGTGCATACTTAATTTTTCTTTGCGCCGGCCACGTCGCACAATTTTTCTTCTCCTTTTCCTGCAGAATATTCCGCATAAGAAATTCGGCAGTTTCGTGTATACATGTGTATTCACATTTTTATATAAAAGGTGTCCCAGAGGTTTGAAAGTCACGGGATGTACGAACTCGAGCTCGGATTTAAATCTCCGATCGGAAAGTCTAAAACTGTTTTTCAATCATTTTTATTGATATTCTCAAATTACGAGACACTCGCACTTTGACCAAAGATAATGCCGAAACTGTTGCAAATAGAGCGAAAATGCATGAGACCAATTTTGTAGAGCACGAAATTTCCCAGGAAAAAGGTTCTGACAGTTTTTTTCGATTTCCGATCATTGAATCCTGAGTTTAGTTAGAAAAAAAGGTTATGAACGATTTTAACGCGGAGAATTTGATGCTCGCAACGAGATTGGTCCTACACATTTTTGCTCTATCTCTAAAAGCATTTCGTCTTGAATGCAAGCTTTTCACATGATCATTCAACTCGAGACTTCCTCTATACATGCATACATATTTCATTCGGCTGCGGAAAACTCAGCTTCTTTTCTTCCTCTCCCTCTTTTTATATATATATATATAAAACTACAATACTTGCAACATCTCCATCGCCAAACGCTCAAATTTTTTAGTACATTACACACATATAATTCTCCGAGTGAGCCAACACTCGCTCGATATCTCTATACATAACGGAGCTCTCCCACATACTTCTCTCTTTCCAAACTTTCGCTGCAACATCGCGCAGTTTTGTGGGGTCGATATACATACAAGGATCGTGATATTCACCGAAAATAATAGAGCCGTGAATACCAGTATTCTATGGCGATAAGACAAAATCCTCGTGATCATTTTTCACCTTTTTTTTTCTTCTACGAAAAATACCATCGATTTGAAACTCTGATCATATTTATTTGGCAAAAGAATTTTAAGATGATTGAAACAACCGAACGGCTTTTGTCTCTCTATTTTCAGTCGAGAAAAACTCTTTTAATTTTACTTCCAACAGTTTTTTCCAGTAAGAAATCCAAAATCTGCAACGATCGACAGTGGATCGTTGAGTAAAAAAAAAATTCACAAAAGTCGTTCGTTTCATAGAAACGTGGAGAGCAAAAAGACTGAAAATATAAAATTGACAACGATCGATGTAGACTCCCGGAGCGATCAGAGACGATTGCGAAGAATAGAGAGGAAAAGATGGTCTCGTTTGTTCGATAAAAATTGCACCCTGGTTCAAGCAAACGGGTTTACCTATAGAACGGTTCCATGGAATTAGACGATTTCCGATGTAGAAGGATGAAGATCGCAACACGAATCGACGGGGATGGTCGTTCGAAAGAGTGTTTCGTGGATGCTTTTTCTTGTTCGTCATTGATGCTGGAATCCCATTGAAAAAGAGAAAGACACAAGGGCCGATTCGCGCACAGTCCGAAACGATAGAGGGGTTAACGAGAGAGGTTGTTAATGCGAGAGGCGAGAGAATCGAGTAGTTTGAAAGTTCTGAAAACACGCAGTCTTATATCCACTCGTCGATCCGTCGATCCATCTGCATTTTTCTCCTCTCGATCCCATAGCCGTTATGCATCACTGTTTTCACGGTGCGTCGATACGCGAATGAATTTTTTTCTCTTCCACACGTATATACACAGGATCATTATACAAAACGCGCGAATTTTTAAAGGTCTTATTGTTGAATATTCATAGATCTCTGTCTCGTTCCTAGATTTTGAGAATGAGGCACAACAATTGAGGAGAACAACGATATATGCAGGTGCGGCCATTAGCACATTCAAGCAGAAATAAGCGCCCGAGTACAGCGCGATTCTCCGGACAGACGTAAGCTCGTTAGTCGTAAGCGCGCTTCACTAAAAAAAAAAAAAAAAAAAAAACTGATCGTATTTGCACAATACCGTCTGAAAGAAGGATTCCGGAGGACTTCTCTTGATTTTTCTGTCGAATTACCAGCCCGGAGAAGCCGTAAATGATTAAAAATGTATAATTAGATCGAAACTTTGAGAAAGTTTTTGTTTCCGCGGAGGAAACATTGCGCCGGAATCAAAACATCGACAATGGATGGTGATTTCAAATGAAAATATAAAATAATAATGGCTGTAAGTAGATAAGAAGAATGAAGGCGATAAATATATAATATTTGAAAAGCAACGATTGTTTTCTTAGCAGGGTAAACGTTTCAGTGCGACACTCTAATTAAGAACGCGGGGTCTTGGCAATTAGCCTGGTATCGACAGGAGAGAAAAAGCTCGAGTAACGAGAAGAGTTGATACATAGCCACGAATGCGCGGATGGTAGAACGAGGGAGAGGAGGAGGAGGGTGACGATGTACTAAAAACAGAGAGGGAGCCTTTATCGCGGTCTCGCTTCGATCCTGGTGCGGTGTGCATGTCGATAGGATAGCCAACATTTCCGTGCGCCACGTGAGAACCTGGTGGGGCTCTCATCGTCGAGACCACAACAGAGAGAACGTTGCTGGGGCTTCTCGCTGTTTCTCCGTTGTTCTCTGTTACGTTACGAAAATGCCACTTTGTCTGGATGAACGATATACGCGTCGATGTATGAGATCGATATTATAGGAACGAGATATATATCAATACTTGAGGAAACGAGTGGATATGAAACGCGTCGCTAGGCTATATAGGCGAAAGATGAAAATTGATTTATTCGAATAGTTTTTAACCGCGCGCGGATATACGATTATGAAGGATGAGTGACGTGGCGGGTGACTCCGGAGCAGAACTCGATGTTATATACGTGACAGATCAAAAGCGAACGACGTTCATCCGGTCGTTTCTCGTTTGCTCTACACGTGACGAGAGCAAAATATGCGTCAATGAGATATTGGAGGATGAAAAAGAAAAATAAAAATATGAAAAACAAAATAGAGGCAAGATAGAAGAAGAATAGTCTGTCGGACGATTTAACCGGTTGCTTTGATCATCGGAAATGTTTGGCGGCGTATACAAAGAATACGAGATCGAGTCGAATGACATTAGATCGAGACACGAGGTCTTTTTTGTCAAGGGATTGAATTTTACGGTTCGAACAGGCTTCTTGGAGCGAGAAGACATATCGATAAACCGGACGGTGAATGACGGAATTTGTCTTGTATTCGCAAACCTAATGACGCACGATGAGAGGAAGAGAGAGAGAGAGAGAGACGTTTGTCTCTCACATTTGCTTTGATTCCAACAACGATGTGGCTTTATACGCGTCGTTGGCTTCGACTCTAGGGGGACCAACTTGTCAAGGACGAGGATGATGCTCTCTGTATCAGCTCGATGATAGGTACTTTGACGCATTCGCATGCACACAGGATCTCAACGAGACGCGTCGAGACAGGAGGGATTCGGATGAGAGGCATATAGGTGGTCTGCGGTCGGTTGATGATGTACACAGAATTCCACCAAGATCAAGCCACACCTTTATATCGATATCTATCCCCATATATATACAGATATACAAACACATTTGTATATACACGAGTCAAACGTTATCTCGGGGAGAGACGTATCGACAGTCCCGCGAGATATCGACCGGAATCAATTCGCTCTTGTAGGAGCAAGGATATATATATATAGGTTGAAGGAAGGACATCTATCGTCCCGACGCGAGGCGAGAATCCTCCTCTTCTCTCCACGGTATGCCAACTGCTTGGCCAAGTGTCCGAGTTAAAAGGGAATGGTGCACATACCGGATCCGAGGAGCGAGTAATTGGTCCATCATCTCGTTCGCCACGGATATACCGTATACGTGTAGGTATGTGTATAAGAATATCTGTGCGAGAAGCTCAGCTCTGATGGTCATTCGTGTGTCCACAAACTCTGACCCGAATTTTCAACGCTCCGCGGTGCCCTAGTTTGAGCAGATACAGGCTGGTGTCCGGGGACTTTTTAGCAGGAAATTTTCTTCCCTACAAAATTGGTCCTATGCATTTTTGCTCTATCTCTAACAGTTTCGACGCTAAGCTCGTCCAAAGCGCGCGACCTCGTCAGCGTCGATAGCAGATAAAAAAAAGTAACTTCGTCCAGGTTAAAACTGATACAAAACAGTAGTAAATCGTCGTGCTACTTGATTTTCTATTCTCAATTAAAGTTCGCATTATCGAGCATTCAACCTCGGGCAGCCCGTATATACACAGGTTCGAGGACGAGGGCGAACCCGGTCGCCAAGCTGGTATTCCAAACGGTGGAGACTCAGACCGAGCGCGACAGCCACAGAATTGCGCGAGCCGCGTTAACCCCCTGCCTGTTCTCTATTCGCGGGACTTTGTGTGTACCCGAACGAAACACAGCGCAGACCCGTACGAGACTACTCTCGCATTTGTCCATCTCCCCGTGTAGGACACATGCACATGCGCCTACACCTATTTATATATCGGTGAAAGAGAGAGAGAGAAAGGCTCTCATGTACGCGATAATTCGAGATTCGACAGAAACCATCCCACGTTCGTTAGTTTATGCACGAGAGCAGCTAACGAGACCCGGTAAATTTCCCCATTTGACATCGCGATACGTGCACAATCTATTGCTCCTGCTCGCCGTCGTCTCTCGCATTCCCTGCTACTTCTCCGAGGACAAAAAAAAACAATCTGTTTGTGTACGTATAACCATCGCGGGTTAACAATAAATGAGGAGAATAATGGAAGCACGTTGGAGAAGGTTGCATCAAATAATATATTCACAATACAATAATCCTGCGCGCATACACGAAATTTTATTCCGTAGGATAAGAGACCGAGATTTAACTCTCGAGTACCTTTCCCCATGATGCTTAAACCTATCAAATGCCAATTTCGTACGTCGAACAAAAAGATACATATTCCAATAGACCCGGAATCTTGAAAGATCGCGGCAGAACTCAGAAAGCCATGAAGAAAATTTTGAAATCCGAATATAATATCCAAGGAAACGTGGACAAATGGATAAAGGATATTTGGATGAACGATAAGTCGAACGACGCGGAGGCAAGTCAATAGGAATGTTTACGCTTTCTGCATTCTCGAGCTTTATGACGAACACCAATCGAGCCAGAAAGTCTGTGAATATTCGAGGCTGATGCATAGCGATGAGACTCGCGAGACTATCACTTTTTCTCATTATCTAACGGACACGTTCCCACTAGCTATATTCACCTGGAAACCAATAGAGGGTCGTCCCGGTTGGTCTCCAGAGAAAGAGTCACCTCTTTTCTCCTCTTCCCCTTCCCTCCCTCTCCCCCTCCCCGTTGTCAACGCTTATTTTCTCCTTGTCACCGCCTTACTGTTACTGTTATCGCTTTTTCGTTGTTGTTCTTGCTGTTGTTGCTGTTGCTTATGCTCTCATATTTGGCCTCTTCGTTGCTTTCTCAGCGTAATATTCGTACAGCAAATGTACCTCTGTATATGCATCCTGGAGAAAAGAGATCCTCGCTACGATGTACCCTGATATACTAATGTATCGTTATGTTTGTATCATGTGCTCGCCCACTCGAGTAGGAATGCATGCTCCAAAGACGGTAAATCTTCATACGCGGAGTATGCTCTCGGTATCCCGGAGGGCCGAATGCAGACTACGAGTCGCATTGCCCCCAGCCACCGCGTTGCGGATCCCACACCACCAACCGCAACAGAAACAAACGCCTCACGCATATCCTACGTCGGTTCTATCTCTGTATGCCTCAAACTCCGACTCTCCAACTCGGACGGCCAGTTGGGAAATATTTATTTACATTTCGAAAATTAGCCTATCATTAGGGAATCCAAGTCTCCAAGGGCTAGAGCTCCAACCTCTTTGTAACTCGGCGGCTCATCAACCTCTGTAATTCGCACGAAATTCACGGATATATACACAGAGAAAAAAAATGGTTGATTCAATAGAAATTGATATGTTATTGGAAGAGTTTTGTCAATTGAAATGCGCATTTCTTTGGCAGAATGATCGTGCAGTCTGATGAAAAATTAATGTGTTCGTTCGATGGTTTATGACATTATGATGATCATATATTTTATTGGCACTCCGTAATGAGAGATTTTGTTGTTCCAATAACTTTTTTTCCTCAGTGTACCAAACGCGTATGGATTCGTCTCCTTATCCAGAGCTGTTTCTAATCATCTCTGTTCATTAGCTTCATGCTCGACGTTGTTTCAATATTTCGTTATTTCTCATAAAATAATATTTTTAATTGTACTATTTCGTTCAATTTAATGCTGAAAATCAGCGCGAAAATTACTCTGTCAGAGTGAAACTTTGGGACGTGTATAATGAGTCTACTTTTTACGACTCTTGCGGTTTTTTTTTACTTTTTTTTTTAGTTTCAAACACTCATGAATTCGAGTGCAAAATTTTTACACTTTTAGCTACGAAGCGTAGGAGCTTTTATGACTCTCGAGGAAAAAAAAAAAAAGAATTCGATGCAGAGAATTCATTATAAACTCATTCATCGCGGTTACATGAAACAAAAATATCGAATATTTCAAACTCGGCGTCGAAATGTCAATCGAATCACACACGTTTTTAATCCATGAGGTAAAAGTTTCGCGGAAAATCAAAATTGATGAATAGATTCGAGCTTTTTTTTTTTCCACGGAACATGGAATTGCGTTTGAGGCTGATAAAATTTACTTTTAAATCTAATAACGTCTGAATCAACCACGGCAACGAGATTCGCGAATAATCTAGAAATTTTTTCCATAACAATCCATTCGTTTCGCCATTCATTATTATTATTATCTGGATAAAAATTTCATAGGACAACGCGACCACAAAAAATCGAAATCGAAGATTCTATTCCTGAATTAAATGCTACAGAACTTTAGCTGGTGATTTTAATTTTTTTAAATGTTCGCACCAGATAAAGATAAAAGAGAGACAGAGAGAGACTGATTGATTGATTGATTGACTGATCCAGTTCATTAGCCTTTTCAGCTATTAGAATATTTATATTCCAACCATTTTTCGTCGTAGCAGCATGATACATAGAATCATCGATCGGAAGTTAGCACCCAAGTGCAAATTTGAACCATCGAAATAGCGTTTTCCGAAAATGTACGTTTTCATTATACCGCGTGTTTTAATTAATATTATTTTTAGAATTCATAACGATAGCCATTGGATTCACAGAGGTTTTGAATCTAAGAAGCTGTGCGCTGGTTATTACTTTTCGATTATTCATGCGAGCCCTCGAATCGCACCATCGTGTTTGGTATACGTGTCCTCGATAGATGTGTGGTTACAAAGAGTTAACAATCTTCATATTTTTTGTTCGAGAGAAAGAGAGAGAGAGAGAGAGGAACCACTCCCAGAATACAAGTATGAAAAAATAGTGGATATTGAGGGGATATTAAGAGTCAGAGAGGTCGAAGGGTGTCGTGTGGAAGTGAATGAAATGATGGAGCATTTTTGGCAACGCGGGACTACACGCGTTGTAATACATATAGTAGTATATCGGACGAGTGACAATTAACGCGAGTTTTCGAGAAATTTGTGTAGTAGCGCAACTAAAAACGGGCTTGAAGGGTGTGTGTTGAGTGTGACGAGGACTGGGTGATATTGGTATAGGTGCGGAAACACCTATACCCGAGCCATGTGGTGGAGTGGAGAAAAAAAAAATCGATCAGCCTAATCTGATTAAGAGTCACCGGCAGCACCGATGGCGGCTTCGTTGCGATGGTGGTAGTGATGGTGGAGGGTGGATGGGGTTGAGGGAGATCGTGGAGGTGGAATACCGAACACGAAAGCGGCATTCACGCTTGGCAAGAGGGTTCTCGAATTAGCGTGCGGGTGTGAAAGTCGGTCGTTCGGTCGTTTGGTCGTTTAGTCGGTCGTTCGTTCGTTCGTTCGTTCGTTCGTTCTCACTCTTCTCTTCACGGACCAGCAGCCACACCCTACTCCTCGTAAATAAGTCCCGCTGACCCCAAGCACGAGAACACTTTTCCTCTACGAATGGAAGGAGCGCCTCGCCGTTGGTCCTCGCGACTTTTCAGCATATAGCTACCTCCGTATATTACAACCCCGTTACACTTTTATACACACGAGTGTGTGTGTGTGTCGTTCGTATACTCATACAATACCGTTCAAAAGTTTCGTACCACTTTTATTCGTTTAATAAATTCAATCTATTTACATTTACCTTTTATTTCACTTCATTTGCTCGAGTTCTTTGGTTCGACCAAATCTAATAAATATAAATGCTGATTAGTCATTGAATTAGCTGAAAATTCGATTTCTATACGTTTTCAAAATTAAACTAATTAGATTGAATGAACCCGTCGAATGGTTTTAATGATATTTAACGAATTAGTGTCATCGAGAGGGATCCCAGATATTTAGTCTCATTTTTAAATCGATGATTGATCATTCGCTCGATTATAATATTACAAAAAAAATTCCATTATTTTCAAACTTTTGAATCCTCGTGTATCACCATAATCCATATATTTCTGTGGACATGTGAATACACCGCGTGGCTCGCTATCGCGCGCGCGCGCGCGCGCACGAGGTTGTAGAAACGCGTGAAACATACATCGCCCGCTCAATTTCCGTAATCAATTTTCGGAGAACGGATAAAGACACGACGTGACTCTTGTCCTTTTCTCCTCTTTCGCTCATCCATTTCTCCTAATAACCTAAACGGCTAAACGTTGATTATCGTTTATCATGATTCGAACGTGTATAATAAAAAAGCAAGTACCATTGTACGATTTTCCATCGAAATGTTCGAACCGCCCTTCCCCATTATTGTATAACGTCACTCGTTATACGCAACTTTGTATTCGACGATAATTATAATTGGGATGGTATCAATAACGAACGAAAGCATACCGAGCTTTCGACCTGTATTGGGCACGATGATGGGTTTCGATTTCTAACACGCCAATCGTGCATCGAAACTTTCCTTTTTTTTTCCAAATCTAATCAAACTTTTATGGATTTCTGATAAATTTGGTATTGAGTTTGTGTCGAAATATCGTGGAAAAAGCATATTTTTCTCGTCGAAATTAATGTCGATGGGGGAAACAATATATCGAGGAAAAATTCGAGCCTATTTTCGGGTGTCAATCACCGGATTCGTTATCCAATTATCTCAAAGGTTGATCGATCTCGTTTCATCGATAGTATCAATTTGAATAAATCAATAATAGGATAATAATTGAAAGTGAGAAATTTAGCAGAAAATCGTACAATCCCAGTGGAGCTGACGAATGTTTCGAATTTTTTTGCCAATTTTCATCGTCAGTATTCGTATCAAGTTTCTTGAAGAAACGAATGAAAATGAAAGAATTACAACAAACTGTCGGAAGCGATGAACCGCAGAGTTTTTGAAAAATTCGAATAACCACGATAGAACGAAACTTTTTGTTTATTTTCATTTCTATTGTTCGCCGTATATAAGACAACAATGTAAAGTAGAAGAATAATTCATGGTATCAAACTCGTTCGATGAATAATTGGATTGGAAATAATGTACTTGGGTCTCGGCGTCTCGCAATTGAATTACACCTAAATTAAATCTGCCCGTTATCGATGCTTCCCCGTGTTGAAGCGTTGTGTATATATCTATATATAGATGCGAGAGCGAATCGCGCAGGATGGACTTTTATACCAGGTCAACGCTACGGACAAACGCGACTTTCGAAAAGAGCCCATATAGCCGAGGAATCACACGATCGAGCGTCCAATTTACTCCAGAATAAACCGCCACACTCGTATTTATCATGTGCACACGATTCCCGACACACGTGTAGAAGTAAATAAACTCGATAGTGGTCTAAAGGTTGATCGACGATTAAATTTATATTCCATGTTAGTGGAACAAGCGTTAAAGATATTTTTACGCGTAGATCGTAGATTAAAAAGAGAGATTATGTCGTATTATTCGAGGCTTCGAACATGTTTATTTATTAATTGGAAAATACCCTGCTAGCAGTAACAATAAAAATAGTTTGAAGAAAAAAACGTTATTCGTTCGAAAATCAATTAAACTGGGAAGAGAAGCCTGATAAAAACGGAGAGAAGACTGAAGAATTTGGGAGAGAAACCTAAAAGACCATTCTTTTGACTAAAAATTCAAAGATCCTCAACAGCCTGAAACGTCATTTCAAAATTGAAAAAAAAAGCATCTCGAAGACACTTGGAGTATCATATTACGAGGACGAGAGATCATTTCGGTGGATCTTTCACGCGTGTATTTCATGTTTAAGCCTGGGAGAGAAAAATTGTTGAAGAAAGATATTGAAACTCGATAAAATAAATATGAAAATATTTTGCTCCAGCGTAGAGTATGCCATTAGATCTCGTGTTCGATGAAACTGACAGCAAGTTGAGCGTATAATATATCTTTGTTGATAATGGGCGAAGATAGTCATCGGTGTATCCCTGTATAGATCGAAGTATCTATATGCTCGTGTACGAGGTGGAAAGAGAAAGTAGAAAAAGCAGAGGAAGAGGAGGAGGAGGAGGAAGAGAAAGATGTCCGGACCAATCACTATGCGACGGAGGCCTGGATCAGGTATCTCGTCGGCTAGGCAGTATTTTGCGACGATAATGCGCCAAAAGGATAGAGGAAAAGCGAGGGAGAATATAACATGGAAAATGCAGCAGGTAAGGAGAGACGAGTGTCTCAACAGGGAATACAGATACAAAGTCACTCCACGATGTTGTCCCTTTGCCCCCTTCCCCTTTTTTTATGCTTTTTTTTTTTCGATCTGCTTGTCCAGAGCTGGCCTTCTGCTCCTGTACGTTTTCTCAAAAAACCCGAGACTCTTCGATCCTACTTCCGGTGTATACGAAACCATCGCGGCCGCTTGAAACACGGAAGAAGATTGAGCTTTCGAGGTGATGTAAGAACCCAAACTCTTTCTCTCTCTCTCTTATTCTTTCCTACACACACACGCACACCGAGTGATATTCTCGTGTATTGGATCCCCATAACCGAAGCGATACGACCGGATAAACCAGAAGACTGTACTTCGGCCATACGTAATCGTGTCTGGTGGAGTTATCGAACCAAAAAAAAACGAGCAATGCATCCACCAGAATTTTACATATCCACTACGTGATTCAAATTACGAGAACTATTCTCGGTTGATCTATTTTCTGAATTCCTATCAACGAATTCATTCCGGAGAATTCGACTAAAAAAATAAAAATACAGATCGAAATGTTTGATAAGGAAATAAATCGTTTTATATATCCTTTAAGGAGGTTGGCTACACACAACAATGTTGCCATGTTAAAAGCATAGGAAAATTCGAAATGATTAGAATTTAATGAAATTTGACGAGCATGTTCTTTTGGATTAAATATGAATATACAAATTTTTTAAGATTTTTCTTCTACATAGTTTTCGAGTAATTTAACACTAGAGTTTACATCCGCAAGCATAGGATTCCGATATATATAGGTATATCTTTTGCATATTGTAAACTCCAATTATTCGACAACTATGTAGACGAAAAATTTGAAAAAATTTGTCTCATTGCATTTGATGCTAAAGAATGTTATCACTAAATTTTATTAAATTCTTATCATATTGTCGTATTAATTACTGCCTGACATCGATTATTGGACATTGAGTGAAAAATGAAACGAGAACTAAAATTCTAGAAATCGAGTAGTAATATGGAAAATCCGTTGATCGAGAATTTCTGTTTTTATCTTGGCAATGAGATGTTCATGAAATTCTGCGAGGCTTAAGAATTCAACGTTGAAAATTGGTTCGCTGAATGTTACGAATAAAGTTGAAAAATAATGAAATAATAAAAAAAAATGTATTAAAAAAATACTGAAAAACGATAAGGCCGCGTCAGCAATGAATGCAAATACGGAATGAAGGGGGTGAAGATTTTTTGGCCCTGTAGCAGCTATTCGATTCTCAAGAAGTGTCGACGTATATATACGCGGTCATGTAAGAGCCAGCGAGATGATGGTTCAGTGGATCGAAGGCGCGAGAGGGCCGCAGGGCACGGGAGTTAAGGATCGGCGATGTTGGCAGCGATGCGGATGGAATGGTAAAGTGCGACGGGACAGCAGCGAGGTCGTCATCGACGTCGACGACAATAAGATAAAACGATAAAAAGATCGCCGCGTCATACCCATCGAATTGCGGATATTGTTGAATGCCCTCAGACGCCCCCTCCTTTTCGTACACTTACAACACGAATATACATCTTCGGTTATACGGAAGGTTTCGAAGGTTTTTGTGTCGACAATCAAAGTATATGCACCAATGCGATCTTTGCTTTATCCAAGGGGTACTTCACTCTCCGAGAAAGCTTTGGTAAGAGCTGCATCCATTTGTATACGCGAATGTATAGAAGTGACGAAAAAAAAAAAAAACTACCGCAAGACTTCTGGAACAGTGATAAGTCTGCTTTCGCTTCATTGATTCAGCGACGAATTCTTTCACCCAAAAATTTTCGGGTATTCACTACCAGAAAGTGGATTCGTTTGAGGTCTCCACTGAGAAGAAAAATGTCGCTGATTCCAACAAAGATCCCGGCTCTCTCGACCAAAATATTTATTTCAAGATGAGACCAAATAATTTGTGTATCCTGATAAGAGTCAGAGGACGAACCGCAACGAAGCTTTGGTGCAGCTAAACAGATTCTCGGAAGACAACGGAATTATTTTTACGAACGATCATCGTTCGATCTCATTGATAATCAAGATTCCAATATTCACTGAAGCAACTAAAAAGTGTGCGTAAAAAAATAAATGAAGCCAAGTGTTCGAACAGAATCAATTGACTCCAACGATTTGGTTGATTCAACTACGAGAAATTCTCATGATTCGATCGAAAGAACTCAAGTATTTGCCAATTAACAAAAAAAAACGAACAAATTTTTCTCTCCGTGTGTCCCAGATGGAGTGGTAAAAGGAAGAAAAAACTTGGATGAAAAATCGAACCAGGATATGAAAAAATTATATGGATTAAAAGGTTCAATTAAGCGGCGTCCCAAGATAAAAATTCTTGGATAACGCAAGGTGGAAAAAAGGCGATAAATTGGAGCTGAGGGTATAAATAGCAATTAGTAGAAATTGCGGAAACCGGGGAGGTTGCTCGGAATAAGTACACGTATCAAAAATCAATCGAACTCTTTTATATCGGGGCAGAGGTATAGTATTAAAAGAATGAATGGTACGTGATCGCGTGGTTGGAATTCACCATCTAATTTAGGGCACGTAAGAGTTGTGAGAGACTGTGTAGAGGAAGTGAAAAAAAGTAAAATAGCATCTGATAGAGAGAGGGAGGGTATAGCGAGGAATTATGCATGCATCCGTGTAGTATACGTGGTACACGGTTCATGGCAGCTCGACAACGCCTAACCTACACGTTTATGCCAGTCGATGGTTAGCACAGTTTGCCAAGCACTTCAAGAATGCCCTCGTGCCCAAGGACGAGCAATTTCGCTTAACGAAAAACAAATATAGAAAGAACCGTGCCAGCGAGACGACAGACTCTTTTGGAAACGCGATGCCTTCTTGTGACCAACTGTGCAGAGTCGCAGGAGTCCTGTCAATTAGTTGTTCACCTGAAACATATTATTATCAATGGTTAATCGATCTAACTTGTTTCTCAATTGGTATTGGCTACGTTTCAATAATTATTATGTATGATCACGAGTATTCTGATACGACTACCGTGATACGGTATTCTTGAACCACAAACGCGTTTCAATGAATTCATTAATAGTAATTGCTTTCATAGATCACTTCTCTGGAACAAGAGTTCAGCAATTAGATTCGTCTCGTTAAACTTTGCATGAAGAGATTGTACAACACGCCAGATTTTTTGGTATAATTTTAAAAGTAACTAAAAGATGAGTTTCTAAAAGGTAATTTTGTTAGGAAAGGTAAGCGGATGCTTCAACGCTTTCGGGAACGAGTATGTATACGGTATTTTGCATACGTAAGATAGGTAGAACCGAAGTGACGTTGGCCAAGAAGCGAAAACTTATGTCTCGTATCCGATGTAAGAGTGTCTAGAGAAGCGTGTGCGAGAGAAGAGGTGTGAGTTTATACATATATGAAAAGGTGTACCGTGGGGAAGGGGAAAAAAGAGGAAAGAATATGGGAGCTCGGACGTGAATCGATCGAAATGAGGGAGCGCGGGCTAAAGGTAGAGCGATTTGTCAGTGTTGGGATAGCACTAATACCCCTACATATGGGAAAAGGAAGAAGGGAATGGAATGGAAGAAACAGGCAACTACGTAGAGTAGTTCAAGAACGTCCGTAAATGTTTGAGGAGCACTGCCTCTTTCGAAGAAGGACGATAGAGGGCGGAGAGGGCAATGGCTCGAGCCTGGCGGAAACAGCTCGTTTGCACTTGGCTCACGCCGCCGAAACAATCGCTTTTCTCTCTCTTACTACCATTCCCTATTTCCCTTTATCTTCTTTTCTATTCCACTTGCTCTCTTTCTTTCTCTATCTTATTCTCTTTAAATCGTAATGCATTCGAGCGAGGCAGGAGGAAACTGCTGCTGCACGCCCGTGACCCCCGCTATATTCCTCTCGGTAGACTTTCCTATACATCCAGATCTGCACGCCTTGTAGATCCTCATCTCTCGTATTCTCTTCACCTCCTCCTCCTCCTCCTCCTCCCGATTCTTCTCTCGCTCTTCATCTCTTTCTCTCAGACTCCTCCACACAGCCTCGCTCCTACAGGCAAAAATATACACAGACTTGCATACCCGATTTCAGAGAGAACAAGCTTTCACTCTCTTCCCGCGTTAGTTCCCTCGGGAATGGTGGCACCAGCGCCCGAAGAGCGACACCGAGGAACCAGGAAAAGAGGCCAAAGTAAAATATTAACCTGCCCTCCCCCCCAACACGTCTCTCTCGCTCGTTCGGGGGCGCCAACAACCTTCTACCACCGTTCTACCACATATTCACCACTCCCCGATACACACGCGTACCCCACATATCGGAAATACTGCGCGCTGATGCAACTTGACCCGAAATAAAAGCCCACTCGATATTTCGCTAAGTATACTTCAAGTACTGTACGGTTTAGAAAGGAAAGAGACAGAGAGGGAAAGGGGCAAACGTGGCCTTCGTCGTCGCCAAGAAAAGTAGGGGGTCCTTGTCTCAAAGCTCCAAAAGTCAGCCTCGCATACCCGATTCTTAAGTTTTTCATTCACCTGTTTACTCTCTTTTATTTTCTGGTCATTCAATCTCCAATTTTTTTTTCCCCGTAAATCTATCTTCCTTGATACGATACTTTGGAGGATTTTTATTTGTCAAATTATCGTAAAAATCATAAAAAGGGACAAGGAATTTTGCGAACGTTTCGATATTATTGATTCGAGCTCGATTTTGTATGAAAATTAAACAAAATTTTTGTAAAGTTTTTTCGAAAAGAGTCAAATTCTCATGTTCGCTAAAAAAACAAAAAGTATTACGAGCTTAAACGTTGTAAATCAGACGAGATATAAGCCAAATTTCATCGTTCACCGAGTTATGTCGTATCGATAAAAAATTTAAGGCCCGAGCATGTCATGTTTTCCATGAAAAATACCGATATGAATATAGAATTTTTTTTACGGGGCGTAAGACATAAATTTTATTGTCTTTCGCGTTAAAAATTCTCGTACAGTTATTTTTCTGTGAAAACTATAAAAAAATGAGGATAGTGCGTTTGAATTTTTGCATACTTCGAGCTAAAAGAAAAAAACGAAAAAAAAACAAAAACAAAAACTTCATAATTAGTAACGAATAAAGTTTTTGCACTTGTCTCGCTGCACGTTCCGACGTATCGCGCTAATTTCTAGCGTGAAATTTACTTCACAATTCTTTCTGTGTAAAACCCACCCCATTTCGGAATAAAAGCACGTACACAAAGAGGCAAGTTTCCGGTTAACTGGGTCATAGGATTCATTCTCGTGATAGCTTCAATTTCTGATAATTGCGTTGCTGCACTCCTCCCCCCCCCCCCCTCCCTCTCCCAGTTCGATTTCGTAACGAGCGATCAATTGTTCAGTCACAATAACATCCTCTACCAACGGAATAATCACCATTGAATTATCCACGAATCAATAAAATCGATGAAATTTCGAGTCCCACAAATATTTAAAAAAAGGGATTTTTAAACGCGTAGAACGATATTCCAGCCTCACTCCAAGGTTCGAATCAGCGGAAATGAAGTCTTGGTGCTCGATGCAAGCCGGAAAGAAGTCGAGGAGTCAAGATCGTTGTTCCCGAAACGATGCGATCGGAAACGTGAAACTAAAAACATGAAAAAAAAAAGCGATAAACAAGCAGAAAGTTTTTTAGAAATACGTCGTTCGAGCCCAGATAATGTAGCTCAAGTTTCATCAGAAGACATCGGATCGACGTTGGGGTTCAATGAGGAATTTGAAATTGATCGAGGTTCTGTACAGGAACAGATAGAAGCTCGGTAACGATACTGAAGAATGAGAGGACGATGGTGGAAATTTAATTTGCAGGCTTTTTAATTTATGATCCTCTCACGGTTGGCTCGCGCTGATGGATACAACTGTAGCCGTACGAGAGTCTCGCGTGTACGTACGGGGTGTACACATGCGAAAAAAGATGGTGGGTGTATTGCTCGCGAGGAGAGAATAACGAGTGCACGCGGCAAAGAGCCATTAGAAATTCTAATGTGTACGGGTGGTCTTGAGCTCGCGTGTGGGCGGCGTGTATATATATATATAGAATCATTCTCGAAGGAACGGGGTATAGATGCGGTTGTTGCGAAAAGCCAGCGCAACACCAGCACTACTAAATAGGCGCGTGGAGAACGTATACGCGCGAATAACGATCGCGAGCCGACCGGCCGAGTATATATATCGATTTCCTCACGAAGCGTACGTCGAGAGCGAACCAGTACGATTATACACGTTTCACCGATAAGTTGGCACAACTTCCCTTCCACCCTTTAACGTACTTGGCCGTTTCGCGTTCCGGGAGTAATTCCTGGCTCTCGAAGCAGCGCCGCTGCGACCGCAATAAGAGGAGGAACGCGGTGTGTGTGTGATCGTCAAGACGAGAGCAAAAAAGGGCTCTCAACGGGATCAGAAATGTTGGATTTTTCAGGCTAAATTTTATCGATTATCGATTTTATCCTCTTAGAAATGGAGAACTCGACAAAAAATAAAAAATTAAGTGCCCTTACGAGTTTGCTGTGAGGGCAGTTTTCTTGGAAAATCAAATAGAAGTTATTGAACTCTTCAAAGTTGATTGATGAGTTTACCTTGATTCAAACTTTTATCCTTTGATTCTCCGTATGTTATTTCGCCAAGAATATTTGTCGGATATTCTTCTTTGACTCCGGTTCATACAATGCATTATTCTTCAAGTCGTGATCTATTTGTTCCGACAACACCGTTGATGGCCGTTGAGAAGTCGAGTATTAATTGCATCGATATATTGATCGACCACGAAGAACGATCGACGAAACTCCTGGTTTTTCCTCGAGTATACGTGAGCGAAGAGAACTCCGTGAAAATATCTGAAAAAGAAAGATTCGTGCTTTAGTATATACTCGTGTCCGTGTGTAGCTTCAATGCGGAAATGCTCGGAAGGAAAAATATACAAACGAAAAATCGATCAAAGATATAGGTAGTAGAGATCTATACGTTATATAGGTGAGAGAGGAAAGCGTGGAAAAGCTGGCAGATTGCCATTGTCGCTTGACAATTCAATCGCAAAGTTAGCTCGCTCCCTGTAGAAATCACATAATGTGCGGTTACCCGTGGCCCCCATCCTCGACTCATGGAGACTCACACATTCTTACGAAGGAGCACAGCCATAAGCTTTTCTGTAAATCGTCCTGTATTGTGGAGGAAGGAGGTGAGAGAGATTGTCGTCAGAGTCCCTATTGCCGGTTGATTCTTCATTTTACCTCAAGATCTATGTGTTTGTGTGTTCGAGAAAGAGAGAGAGAGAGAGAGAGTTTGAAGTTAACGCGAATCCGCACAAGTGTGCTTGCGACTCTCTACAACTTTTTACCTAACTCTCGACTACTCTTTTCGTTTGGGCAGCACATCGTCGTCACCCTTTTTTTTTACTCTCTCTCCACCTTTGTGCCACCCTCCCTCGCACGCTTTTCGCACTCGTCGCCCTCCCCAACAGACTTCTCACACTCTCTCTCGGGAGTCAACAAATAAAAACCCTCACCTCAGCTTCTCGAGACAAGTCGAGGAAACACTTTGAAGAGGTCGCGCGTGTAGCATACATCGCATTACACATATCGCAACCGTAATACGAACGTAACAGTCTTCATAGAAATTTTGAAGACACCCATACCGTTATAAACTCTGTTCTCATTCCAACCGATATTTCACTGTATATATTTCGGCTTCAGCATCTCCGAGGCTCTCTCGTACCATGCATTAAAACGGATGGGACATCGTGCGTGTCCAATTCACGTTGAAACGTTCCATCTAACCTCTCTCTCTATATATATATATATATTTTGTCGTACCACATCGCTCTTGGGTATTGATGCGTAGGCTAAAAGCTCAACGCCACCAGACGACCCTTACTCCCAACAGCAGCTCCACGAGAAACCTCTCTCCCTATTGCATAAACCTATTATCGATCAAATCTTCCAAAAGATCGCTGCTCGCCCAATCGTTGTTTTACTCTTTATTTACAACATGAAAATCTCTATCTCGTGATTAGAAACTTATTTTTAATCAATTTTTGAATAATAAAGACATTAAGGAGGGTGGCTACATACGACAATATGATAAGAATTTAATAAAATTTAGTGATAACGTTCTTTAGCATCAAATGCAATGACACAAATTTTTTCAAATTTTTCGTCGACATAGTTGTCGAATAATTGGAGTTTACAATATGCAAAAGATATACCTATATATATCAGAATCCTATGCTTACGGATGTAAACTCTAGTGTTGAATTACTCGAAAATTATGTAGAAGAAAAATCTTAAAAAATTTTTATATTCATATTTAATCCAAAAGAATATGCTCACCAAATTTCATTAAATTCTAATCATTTCGAATTTTTCTATGCTTTTAACATGGCAACATTGTTGTGTGTAGCCAATCTCCTTGATTGAAATATCAAAAGATTCAAGAGAGCAAAAACGTAACAATTTTTGTCCTGAATTGAAAAATTAATGAATTTCTTCCAACGAAAAAATGTCTAATGATCCTTTTTTGAAATGATGATAGAAGAATGAATAAAAGTGAGAAGAAAAAAAACGACGAGCAATTGCGGAAGAGACGAGTTGGCTCAACAATTGTTTTCAACGTTATTCACTGTGTGACTTAAAATTCGAAGAATGTTTTGAGTTTGCAAGAGGCGTGCGTTCAGAGGAAGCTTGGTCGAATGGACACTATACCGCTTCCAAATTGCCTGTGCTGGCATTTAATTACGAGAAGTAGGCAGTAGTGCTGGCTTGCCTCTCGATCTAGCTCTACCTTCGCTACCCTTCTTCACCCCGTCCTTCTCCCACCAAGTTCAATACTCGCGCGCACCCTTTCTGCAAGATATACGTACATAAATATGTGTGTACATACGTTTCATGCGCATACACGTATATCAGCATCGCTCTAGCTACATTTTACGAGAGTTATGCTCCCACGTACAGGGTGAGACCTGGCCCAATTTATAATTTCATCAAAGTTTTAATATATTTCAGGAATATTTTTACAAGCGCTATTCGAATTAATCGAAAATGAGGCACTGGATGGTTCAAGAGGATCGAAATACTGCATTCATCTTCGAGACGTTTTTAAAATTCATTTTCCACTCCTAATGCCAGTTAGAAATGACGAAGAAATCGTCGAAATGAGAAGCAACTCGGAGAAATGCCATTGAATTTTTTTATGCCGAATTAAATCGAGGCTTTTTCCATGTTTTATTCGTTTTGTGGAAAAAAAATATCAAACGACTGAGGTCTTTTCGACCAAAAGCCAGCTTTTAAAGTTTCGACCAATTACATTCGACTCGGAATAGCTATCGTTGTTCAAAGAAATCAAAAAAATTCAGTCTCCTTCAGAATATCATTAAAATGAACTATTCAATGACAAAGTCATACCCAAAAGTCATTGATGAAGTATCGAAATTTGAGAAAATCGACAAATGTTCTCTGAATTACTTTCCCCTGTTAGGAATTATGCGTTTTTCCACCTTTTCATACACTTGAAAAACTTTCGATAAAAGAACAGCGTTGGAAACGACTTCACAATGAAAAAAAAAAAAAAAAACAGCGACAGCCTTTTCTTTGAGCTACAAGTTTACGGTTTCCAAAACGCACAAAAGCACACCCAGTATATTTGTGGCAAGCAAGTCCTAACAACCAACGAGAGCACCTAAATTAAACAGCCACCACCAAGAGACTCAACTCCACTGCGATGTGTTCTCGAATTCTTCCTCTCTTGTGCGTACGATATGCGTATAGAGTACGTACACGCCTATTACCGTCCACATCATGTAAGAGTGCCTCCAGTGTGTACACAATAATGTTACATTCAACCCGACCACTATACTCTCCTTGTACACTTCAACAAGCCCCATAATCCATAGTTATAGGCCAAAATTTCATACAGTTATAACAACACTGAATATTTCATTGCTCGTTCGTATTGGTGTTACGATATTGCCTCAATAAATTTTGGCCATACGCGATTTTACCTTATCCATGATAATGTACTCATCAGTTTGACAAAAAAGTCTTATTTTTTTTTTTTCAGTATACTGTAATTCGAAGCTTCTGTACCGATGCAGTGATGAAACCTCATTAAAATTGTATGCTGCTGCGATTTTCAAAAAAGTTTGAATTTATGAGAAAATAAACGGACTGTTCGAGAGTGAAAAATTTACAGAGATAAAAATTTTGACGAACGAGGATACGAGAATGTTATCGGATTACTAAAAAAATTTAAGCCATTTATTTTGTTTGATGTATTAAACAAATTTTGGTTCCAGGGTGATAAGAACGAAAGAAGCAAAAGTCGAATTTCAACAGAATTCTTTCGTCGCTGTGATTTTCCGCGTTCTAAATAGTTGCGTATTTGTCCTGAGCAGCTTTGAGCTCGGACCGCAAAAAAGACTAGTCCATTTGGTGCGCTCGTAGTACGGAAGAAAAAATGAGCTTAATTTTTCAAAGTTGAATGTTACGTAAATGGAAAAAAAAAAGAAAAAAAATTGTTCTAATTTGGTATTTCCTACAATTATGGTAGAGAAAAGTACGTGGCGGTGTAAAGGCGTGACGTATATATACATTTTCTTAGCGACTCTTTTAATTCCGCACTTGCTAATCGCGCTGAGGGAGAGAAAAAGACAAAGAATGTAAAAAAAAAGAAAAAGAAACGAGTCGCACGGTCCACTTGCATTCTCGTTTATAGAAGCTCCGACTAATTGGAGGGTTTTACAACTGACTGCACTTGTCTTGACTCTCTCTCTCTCTCTTGATGGCCGACGTCGACTCTTGGCCTACTATATTAACGGAGAGGCTAGCAATAGTCGACGATATGCATCTAAAAAAGTAGGATGAGCTTGTGCGAGCTGTCCAACCCCAAGGACAACTTTGAACAATTCAATTAAAACGTGAATTTTTCATCGCGCCATTTAAAATGTTATTCGAAACATTTATACGCTGTAGCTCAGTATGAATAAGAATTATAAAAAACTCGACCGACTCAGAAATCGTTCAAATATCGATTTGCCGACGATAAGCGGTGTCGAAAGATTACGAAGAAATTGGGTAAACGAAAAATGCCTTGAAATATAAAAAATTTAACAGATTTACGATTAATAAAAGTATTGTAAAGAATCGAGAGAGACACATAAAATGCTCCGATGTTTCAGAAGAAAAACTTGCACACCATAATTTTCCAGAAAATGGTCAGTCAACGGAGGTATAATAATCGTTGAAGAAAAAACTTTTCGCCACACCGGACAACACCGGCCGTGAAAAGTTTGCAACGTCGACTATCCTACTTTTATAGCGGTTAACAATAAAAAGGATTTGTTTGCCTCGTAAACGTAAAATTTTTTTTTTTTTTTTTTTCTCGACGATAATGAGCACACTTGAACGTCAACGGGTGAGAAAAAACCGATCGATAAACGACGTGCCAGCTATATGGAACCGGTGATATTAGTCGCCATTTATTATCTTCGGAAACCGATAAATATTTCTCGCTCCGATCGGAATGATACTCTTAATTAGAGCATCGAGCGCTAATAATTCGATATCGCATGTTTGCGCAATGGAAAATTCATTAGTTGTAGCTCTAACGATTATCGATAACTGATATAAATTTTGTAAACGAAACAACTCCGTACCTCAAAAACAGATAGAAAATCGTGTAATAATTACGACACCGAATGGAAAAATGCTTCGCTCAATGTGTACAACGAATTCACGAAACGTAATGAGACTCTTGAAAATACTAATTGATGAAAATTTGCTAAAAACACTGACATAATTGTTACTAATTACTCCAAACGACGTACTGTCTCATTTTCCAATGGTAATAATGAACAGAATAGTTTTCCAATGCCACAATTCTCGAAATGTAATACGAATTTCAAAAATTACGTAAATTCGTGTTTCAGAAATTTCTCTTGAAATTGTTACGTATTCTAGTGCGAATAATGCTCTTCGGAGCATACGGTGCACATGTCTACGTGAATTTCTTGTAATTTGTATGAACTTGATGCGGAGAGAATCCCGTGACGATGAGAACACGTCGTATTGATGAGGAGGTTGTTTCGAGCTTGTACCAGAGAGCGTTGTTCTCGTGTATTCATTCCAAGAAGCAGAGTACAGTCACCTACAAAAAAAATTAAAAATAAAAAAGTTAATTCGCATGAAATATTTCGAGTAATGAGTTCATGAGTTCATGAAAAATCGAATTCGTCACTGTAAACGATCGAATTTCCATTGATCGCTTCATTCAACTGTCTCAAACGTAATTTTTTTTTCCCTCTCTAAATGATTCGTTGCAAAAAAAATAGCCATTTTTTTTCATTACGATAAAATTGGAAACTCGAAAAATAAATGTAAACGGAATTGCTCGTAGTGGAAGGATTTTATATTAAACTCGACTGAACGAGACTGTACGGGGGATTGAATCGCAGCGAGAAAACACCGAAGAGCTGTTGCAGTTTGTTGGAGATATTCAGGGGTTGGCATACCATTGAATAGTTGAAAATTGGAGCGTAACCATCGACCACGAAGCAATATCTTATCATCTCGGCTATCGCCCCACTCAATTTCGTATTCCATGTTCAACAAGTACAATTCTTGATAATATCCCGAGTTGACCGCACAATCCTGGCTAGTAGAATTTCCATGAAGGTTAGAAAGACTGATATGATGAAAGGGAGGAGTAAGAGGGGGGGGGGGGGGGGGAAGATTTTTCTGAACAAGTGTGTAAAAGGATACGACGGGAGGGTGGAAAAAACGATGTTTCCTGGTGGTAGGCTCGATGCACAATGTTACGGCGGTCTCATTAGAAGCGGGATCGCCAAAGCCGGATAGGGTTTGCAAAGAAAAAAAAAAAAAAGTTGAAAAAAGCATAAAAAACGCAGGAAACTCAGTGAGTAACGTACGTTTTTTGCCTCGGATCCTTTGTTTTTGTCGACTTTTTCTCATTTTTCGTTTCGACAATGCGGGCCTTGGCCGGTATAGAGACGAACGGGCATCGTGTGTCCGAGTGTTCACGTAGAAAAAGGGCGAATTTGACATATCGCGAGGAAAGAGTATAAGCGAAAGAGAAAAAGCCGGGGAAAAGGGATGACGACGGAAGGCGTGCGCGCGGACCGCGGGGTGAGAAAAAAAGTAAAAGAAGCGGGAGATAGAGGCGAAGCGACGAAGCCTCCTGTTGCAAGAGACTGCGACTGAGTGACGAGATATCGTGACGCGCATTGTTTTGGATTCGTCCACACGTCACACGCGTATCGCCCGCGCGCCTCAGCGGTGCCTTTTGACGGATTTTTTTTTTGTCCGTTTCTTTTTTTTTGTTTGTTTTTCTTCCGTTTTGTTTTTTTCCTATATCTACACGAGACTGGTTCGGAATGGCTTTTTTATTTTAGCCCAACGTTCAGTAACTCATGCCTCTTTATATTCCACCGTATGCAAGGCACTAAGTGCGCGTGAATGCATGCACGCACGCAGTTTCGTTTCATTGTACATGACAGGAACATCGAGAAAGAGCGGGACTGAAAAAAAAAAAAAGAAAACAGCGATTTCATGTACCGTTCTAAAGAGCTGAAAATTTCACGCTAAAAACTCCATCGTCGGGAAGTAACAAGCCATGCAGAGTCAGTTATGCGTTTTTACCAATACCCGGGATCTCGTGTGTGCCGATGACGTTGCGCGATACAATTTATACGTGCTCGACAGTCCGACAGACGACTTTTGTATTTACTGTATCGCTCTCGAAAAGCACTTTTAGCTTCGTCATCCGAGTCGAAAGTTTCATTTCTCCTGGAAAATTATTAGAAGATTATATTAATGAGACAAATTTATAGCTGAATTATGAAACTTTTTTTTTTTCCACAAAATGTTTGCTACGAACGTATTTTTGGAAAAATCGAATCATACTTTTTTTAAGTCAAACCAGGGGAGCTGACAGTTTCACGATATCGAGCTTCCTGTCATTGGATTAGACGGGGATTGTACGATTGATTTGAAAAAAAAAATTTCCCTAAAAATACCAATTTTACTGAGAGTCACGAGCTCCCGAAGAGTCCCGAATAAATTCGTCTCGATTTAGAAAGGACACTGGGGAAAAAAAAAAAACAGTAGAAACGAAGGATTAAAACGAGTGATGAATAAATGAAAAAAATGATTTGTGAAAGAAGAAAAAATCAATTTTTCTACACACTTTTAAACAGCGGTGTATTTTTACATATATATATATGCGGTTAACACAGAAAAGGGTCCCTCGACGCGTACCTGCACGCGGGCAATATATCCACAGGCGTTTATATACGTAAAATCAGTCGAGTAAGATTCAAGACTTTATTAACCGCGACGAGGGGAGGCAGGTAGGGAGGTTTTTGTCCGCAAGGAGAAGAGGAGGTTCGCGTGATTTGCCCATCGTGTGCGAGTATACGATCCTTCCTTTGGTGGGTGGGGCTCTCGCGCCGCCCCGACGTTTAATCGCGAATCCGATTAATCACCATACCCCGCGGGATAAGGGATTAAAGTCTACCAGCGCGCCAATCTGTACTCGGAATCTCGAGAATATAAGGAGCCCAAGGAATGATAAAACTGCAAGGAAGGCCGAAACGTTGGTTCTCGCGGAGGAGCTTTGGAACACGAGGCTTGCCCGCGTGTCGTCCAGGCTTTTGTGCATTCTATAAATCCGGTGTATATACACACATATAAAAACTAGCGTTCAAAAGTTTTTTTCATAGTCAAAAATTAAGTGGAACTAATCCATTGGAAAGAGGCATTGTATACGAGAATTTTATTAATTAACGAATATCCCTTCATCCCTGAAGCCTCTTAATTAAACGAAATATATTTCATTGTGAAAATATTTCCAGGTTTTAAAAGAAGATTGTACGATGCGAGGTAGACGATCGATCGATTTACCACGAGCTAATAAACCTCCAAATTGATACGAAACTAGAGTCCCGCGTTGAAATATTTTCAACGAAATTCATTCAATTTTGATGAAACTCTTCGATAACAAATTTCATTTAAGCTAAACTTTCTACTAAACATAACAAAAGCTCCGATTTTCTATTGTTCGAGGAATAAAAACAAATGAGTTATCTAATACGGGTGCTCCACCGAAACTTTTGAGGCTTAGTGTATATGTATATAAAAGATAGATGAACAAAGGTATAGAGCCGAATGAAAAGCGTATATATCCTTCGGGACGGTTGTGCACGAGCAGCTTCGACCACGTCAACCCTCCATCGGTAGCCGCGATCTTTCTGTGCCCCCCCCCCCAATACCAGCAAAGTCTTATAGTGCACTGAGCTTTTCGCTATATTTGTATACACCAAGAGTCCATACACAAATATATATATATATATTTATTTAGTAAGATCGAATGAAGGCAAAATGCCGTGCTGCAGGCACACGATCAGGCCGCACGTAACGCACCCGGTACAGGGGGATAAATGGATCGACCTACCTGAAGATCGAGAGCCGGGGAGACGAAGCGAAGGAAAGGGATGCCTTGACGCGCGGAATACTACCCGAACTTGAGACGCGAAAGCCCGCGACGGACGTGCATGACCACCACCATCACCAGTACTCGAGCAACGAGAAATAAGGAAGAAAAAGATAAGGCCAAAAAGACGAAGAAGCCAATAAAAAGACAAAAAAATAAAATAAGGAGGAATAAAAAAAAAAACATTTAAGAACGAGAATAGCAGACAGCAGTAGCCGGTACATTCGGGTCACGTACTCTCGTCGATTCAATTGTCGCTCGCTCTCTTGCCCGCTTCTATTCAGCCCGGTCGCCTTCTTTCAGCTACTAACATGTACAGCAGCCCCCTTTAGTTTAGATAGAGAAAGACTGAGCAGCAGAAAACTCTCGCCCGTTGGCTCTCGAGTTGTTCCAACCTTTTACACTGCGAGCCTCCAGGGGCGACGTGCCAATGTCGGCAATGTGTCCTTCTCCATCTCCTAATATTATCCTCCTCCGTTCAATGTATCTTACCGAGTTTCATCTCCCATTAAACTAGCCACATCTACGAGCAAAACGATCGTCGCATGGTGAACGGAAATCGCGACGGGACGCGAGGATCGAGCATCAACTCTCTTCTGATATTTATCGATTGAATCTTGGATTTTCAGCTCGAAATATCGAGTTCCCAAGTATTTTAGAATCGAAAATCATTCTGCTAGACGATTTTCTCACTTGATTCATCCAGTTTCAGGATTTGTTCAATTCATTTATAAATTATTGCCATTCACATGATTATTAATCGTGGAGAATTATTCCTCCGAGCACATATCGACGTACTGAGACCAGAGAGAAGAGAACTAGCTAGTCTCAGTCACGGATTACATTCGATAAGCATAACGTCTGTACCACAATTGCTTGTGAAATCGAGATAATGTGGTTGAGAGACTCCTTCTCTGCATTCTCGAATTCCACAAATTCCTGGATATATTGGGCCCTGCACATGCTTTCCCAACCTCCCGGTTCTCGTCCCTTCCTCGTTCCCTCGCTCTCACCCTCAGTCTTCTTCGTATCTCTAGTATTTTCTCTTCCTTACTCTCACGCCTGCGAGACCTCATCACTGCATCAAAGTAAGATGTGGCTTCTCCCCCCCCCATTTCCTCTGTACAGTCGGCGTATCAATTATAAGACAAAATCTCTTTGCCAAATACACGAGTTCAATTATTCCTGAGTTAATTCATCCAACCTGATGAGAGAACGACATAAAAAAACGATGGAAAAAGATAGAGAGAAATACGCGATTGACTTGAATGATTAAACCGAATGAAAGTTTCTCTACGATTGAAATAATCAGGAAATATCTCACCAATAATTCTTGCTTCGCTCACAAATATTCTTCTTCGAAAAAGTTGTTTTTTCGCGTACAAAGAAAGAAGCTGCACTGAGAAATATGAATTCGTAAATTCAACAAATTTTTTGTTGGTTCGACAAATTTTCTGTTGGTTCAACAAATTTTTGTTGTTGGTTCAACGAATCGTAGCGAACAAAATGAAATTTGTTGACCCAAACGAAATTTGGTTCATTCAAATACTTAATTTCTCACCACGACAAAAATATCGTTGAATCAACAAAAGTTTTATTGAATCAACAAATTTAATTTGTTCGCCACAATTTCAAATTTTTTTTCTCAGTGTGGAAAAAAAATACAGCAACGAGAGATCCAGTTCACGAGTTTCTACTTTTTGTTCGTTTTAGCGACATTTTTAGAGCCTCGAAAACGGGAATTGATTCAATGAGGCTTTTACTTCCATTCTATTCCCACCGAATCTCGTAATCTTCGAAAGTATTTTTTGTAGCGTGTAAAAAAAAAAAAATTATGTCCATAAGTGCCTCCGTTAGAAATGAGTTTTTGCACCGAAACCAGGAAAAATCGATTCCCAAATATCGTATCGCGTGCATACGATGCATTCGTATCATTCAATTATACGATAATACGCATTTCGGTTCGATCGAACAGCAGGAATTTGGTTAATTGAATGATAGACACGAGAAGTCGTTATCACGAGCGAAAATAAATGGCGTTTTTTTTCGAATGGAACACGAACGTCTCGAAAAGTCTACGAGACTTTGTCGAGCATGAAATTCCCTACAAAAAAGTTCCCAACCGCATTTTTCCATTTTTTTCTTCATTGAACTGCTACGAATAGAAACATCGCATTGATCGAGGGTAAAAATAGTTCAAAATATCCGAAAAATCAAGACACGAAAAAAAACGGTTTAGACTTTTTGCCTCGGGGATCAGGACCAAAGTTTTGAGTAACCGTTGCTCGTGCCAAGAAAGCTCGTAATCTACTAAATCCGCCCGATAATCCTACAAATAATCAGAGAAAAAGCCGCGAAAAAAAAAAACGAAGATAAAGAGCGGTTGGAGCTGGTCATAAGAAGATAATGGGGAAGAAAGTGGAGAATGAGGGAAGACGGTTATGGTCGTTAACTGAGGAGAAAGTGAGAAAACGTCCGTTGATAATGATTATACATCATGAGCACTTACGCCGGAAGTTCGGTCGTGAACTCACTGGCATTGTCTCATGCTCCCTGCTCACGATACTAATTATGACGAATAAACATCGTTCATCACGTTTGTAACACGTGGTACTACGTGGACGTGAATCAAAGGACTATCCTTGATTCCTAACGCCGGAGAATTCAAGAAATGAAAAGCCCTAAAAAAACATCTTGATTCGAAACCAACGGATCCTCGAAATCGACTAATTATTGGATTCTGTTACGCCCTCGAAAACTAATTAGCATGATACATATAATATTTAACACGTGTTTGCTCACGAGATGAGATATTTACTGTACACATTCGTAGTCCATTGGAAGAGAGCCGTTCCAGCATCCATTCCATGTCATATTATCATATATATATATATATATATATACATATCTCTCCATGCTCTATGGTTTGCACGAATACGAAACCGCTATACGAGGTGTTGGCTCGAGGCAAAGTTGAAATGCGACGACGGGGACCAATTTCGGCTAAACACGGAAATGCTTCCCAACTCGGCGAATTAATTTCCTGCTGGCGAAGCCACCCTACGAACGGCCGAGCACGCACCAACAACCTAAACCCTTGGCTACTCTATCTCACGACATATATCTACGAAAACGCTCTATATCAATCCTCGTGTTATTCCCGAACCAAACGACCCGGCATTATGAATCATCAATTGAGATGAACCAAATGGCTCTTCGCTTATTCCATTTGCTTCCGGTTTTACCAAACATCGACGCGATCTTTCATGGTTAACGCGACTCGACAAACGTTCCGAATGCTGCGATCATTCGGAATTCACTTTTCTCTTTTTTTTTTCCAGGTTGACAGGTCAATTTTTAGTCGACGCGTCGAATTGGCCTCTCTTCACCAAAGACACTCGACACTGACATTTGCTATGAAAACTCACGGATTTCGTGGATTCCTCGGAAAATAAACTTTCAGCGAAGTTGATTTTTGATGAAATCCAGTTTTTTTTTCCTTTCTTGCATTTTTGTGGTGATTTATAATCAGAAATTCTCGTTGAAACCTCAAAAAATGTCCTGCGGTGGGAGAAAGCATCGTGAAAGTATTTCTTCTTTTTGTTAGCCTCGTGAAAATGGATGCGGGCGAGAAGCGGCCAACGTACAATGAGCTGCAAGCAGAATATAAATTTAACCGATATAAAACTCGTCCGGAACGACTGAGAAAATAAAACAGCGACGTAGTCCTATTGAGAAAAATGAAAAAAATTCGAAATGTGTGGCAAATATTTCTGAACGAAGCAAGTGTTTTTTTCGTGTTTCACGCTGCTGCATTTCTGCTTCATTTTATATTCAGAAACTTTGATTGCGATCGCTTCATATAAGTTTACGAGAAACAAAGAGTGCGCAGCGTGTTTTATGAATCTTGACAATTTTTTGTTTGTTAAAACAAAACAAAAAACGTCACCAATAAATCAAACGCACATTTATCAAAAATAATTCGAATTTTTCATCATTCCCAAATAAATGATTCTTCACTCGTTTTATTTATACTCGAAATAGAATAAAGCTCTTTCGAATCATCGAAAAAATCATTGTACCAGGGAAATCAGCGATAAAATAAAAATGAAAATATCGAAATCGAAGTTATTAGAATTCCAGAGGCAATTTTCTATGTGAGAATGCAGCGTAAAATTCAGATAATTTACGGGAACCGATAAGAGTCCTAATGTAATGTGATAAAGTATGCGGATTTGGAGTAAATTTGTGAGCTGAACTCGATAAAGTGTGACGATCCATAACTCGAGGATTTGAGGTTCTCGAGAACTCAGTACGCTCTCTTTGAGCTTCAATATACTCGAGAGCAGTTTTTTTTCTTCTTTTCCCCCCTTTTTTTTTAAACCTCCTCATCTTCGTTCTCGTCTCTTTACGGTTCGGGTACTACCGCCGGCTTCATCCATCGCTTATACTCTCATCCTACCCTCTATAATCGTGACGGTAGCTCGCTTAATTAACGGCACGAAAGCGATTTGTAGTCGCTCTCGTCGTACACTTGTTAATTGACGCCGCGACCAACCTCGGATAATTGATGAAGTAACCCGATTATATATACGCTGCACCAGCGGATAATTCAAGGGATTGTTACGACTTGTACAAGTAAAACGTCGATCGAAAAGCCTTCTCTATATATGTACCGCTATTTAAATCTATCATGGAGAAAAGCTTTGCTACTGTTGATCATTATTTTTCCTTTGACGTTACCTACCAACGTTGCAAATAAATTGTACCGTTATTTACGAAATTATCGTCTATATGCAAAGATTTTCAAATTTACGTTCAATCAACTCCGAGAAATTCTTCGTCCAAATTCCCTGTTTCAGCTGAAAATTGTCCATGTTTTTAGAGAGCCAAGTATCGAATTTGCCCAAAAATACTATCTCATTCGAATGGAGAACAGATCGATGAATGAAAAAAGATCTTCTAACGCATTGGAACGTTCTGGATTCGCACGAAAATGCAAAATGTTTGAATACGCCTAAAAATGATTTTACTTCTAAAGTTTTTCACCGTTGAAAACCCATTCTCCTGTTTTCCAAAATCTCTTAATCCTTGGTTGCTACCATGGAGCCATTTCGATCCAAGCTAAAAGCCCCATTTCCAGCTAAATGCAACTGCACTTTTCGTCGTCTTCAACTGCATCGGAATAAATCGTTTTCCAATACTCAGTTTCCTTCGCTATCCGTTCTATTATTAAGAAAAACAAAGTCGAAAACTGTAAATTCCTTAGCGAGACGATAATGATCGTAAATCGGAGAAAAAGTTTCGATCGAAGATTATAAATATCGAGAAAAAAAAAATTGTACGAATCTCAGGATAAAAACAAAACGAAAAACATTTCGTTCTCGAAATAACGGGCGATTAAATTTTGTTCCCAATTTAGTAATTGACTTTTGTTACAGCCTGTACGAATACCATACATTCCGAAGCGGAAAATGAGCTTCAGGGGCGATCTCGGAGGCGAGCGGTGTAATGTATGTGTGGATCTTTATCCAAGATGCGACAGGAATAATAGAGCCGAGGAGGATCAGTAGTTTGCGTGCAACGTGTCGCGCTACGTCCACGATACGCTTCTCAGATTGAGCCCAAGACGGCAAGGGATTACATGTTGAACACGCGCGAGGACTTTGTCACGGTAATATTCACGGGCAAATCGTCCTCCCCTGCGTCCCGTCCTTCCAGCCGTGTAAACAACGATGATCTTTCGTCTGTTTGCCAATCTGTTTGCCCTATAAATACACATATCCGATAAAATGTGGTTTGCAGAAGAATTTAGATAATTATTGTCATGCAAACACGTTTCGGAGGAAAATGCGTTAAAAAAAATCGTATCAGAGTCTACGTGTCACGTTGGGTGAAGCTGGATGAGAAAAATAAGGGAAAAACAGAGAGAAAGAGCACCGAAATAAAGAATCGAAATGTCGAAATCTCTTTCAACAGAAATGAAAATGTTTTTAGATTGAATAAAGAAAGTGTTTCAACGCTTTTAATTCCAAAAGCGGATGATCAACGTGATTCTTATAATTTTTTATATCATGAGATAAAAATGCTCGTATTCATTCATCGTGATCGCCATCTTCCAGGAATTTGATTCAACGACGACGATGCCAAGATCACAAAAGTGTTTTTTGGCTATTCCTACAAGATTTTTGACTCTTCTGGTAAAAAAAAAAGTCACCCGAACGGTAAATCGTGAAACAATACCGACCCTCAACGTGGTCTCGGTAGGACTTTTATCGACGCACGACTAATGACAGAGACTAGAAAATAATAGAAATTTACAGTTTTCCTCAGGTGTTGATTCAACGATATTTATAGAAATTTTTTATGTGAAAGAAAAAGTTTGTGGTGTGTTTTTTTTTTACTTACATAAACTTTGTAGTCTTGCTCAGGACGAAAACTGTCGCCACAAATTGTCGAATTCTTTTGAATATGCAATAACGCATTTTTTGTTGTTCGTCACGACGATCGAATCGTTGTTTCCATAGAATGCCTGCATCGTCCAATTGGTGCTTCCGAACAGAACGATTTTACCGTCCATTACAGCAAACTTATGATGCATGAGACTCGATGGCTGTAATTCGTTCATACGAATTTCGATGCCTGTTACGAATAGTCATAGAATTAATGAATCGAATAAAATCGTATTTTTATATTTCCCGAATTTTTTTTTTTTTTTTTTTTTTTTTTTTTTCATTTTTTTTAAATTATTTCCGGCCTCGAGAACTCCTGCCGCGATTCTCGATAATAAATTATTAAATAATTCCTTGAGTTGATCCAATTTTAACCATTTTAATCTCATTCATTCATCGACTGTCAGCTGAATTTTTCTCCATTTATCGATTTTTCAAGCGGCTGCATTTATCATTTATTCTGTGATTAATTTAATTATCATTCAATTCATTTTGGTACGTGATACTTTGAATATTCATTAGTTCGAATTATATTTACTCGAACGATCTATTTCGTAGGTTAAAAAAAAAAAAAAAACGGTTCTGTATAATAGTTTCGAACCAATAATATATTTAATTTATCGGAATTCCAATCGATTTCGATTTAACTGTTTTTGAGAGAGAAAAAAAAAAGAAAAGATTCTCAACCGGGAAACCGTTATAATATTATTAGTAAACATCTATAAATACGTGGATATACATAAATTTACGCGTGTATTTGTATGTATATGTATATAATATTTGTATGAAAACAAACCAGCTCGTCGCATCCGTAATATTTGATTATTGCAGGCAGGATTTTCGCTCATTCCCGAATCAACAATCACCCTAACGCATGCACTTTGTCTGTGGGCCATTATAATGGCGTTCGTCAAATCATCGCAGGTCATTATGTACAAACAAACATCCAATGTCTTCGAAGCACTACTCAAATACGATACCAATTTTCTGGAAAAATAAATAACCAAATAAATACACCGGTCGATCGAACAATTAATGCGGTTTGTTTGCGTTCCGCCGCAATGAAAATACTTATTTTTTTATTTTTCCTAAGAACAGACAGACACAAAGAAATGGTTTTATTCGCAAAAAATCTTCATTGTTTGATGTCGCGGCTTGCGATCGCAGCTAGCGATTCACTCTTGAAACAACGGCCCAAAAAACGCGTTCAATCATGATAAAAAATTGCTTTCTCGAAAAAAAAAAGTAAAACACGGAAATGGATATGCGGTTGACGATTTCGATGAGGTCGACGATTTCTGACTCGGTGTTCTGAAAAGCTTGTTTTGGGGTGGTTGGTTTACTGGATACAAAGCGCGCCAACGCTCGAGAAAAATTCCGGGAAACCTCGCGCTTTCAGCCAGTCACAAACACTTTACCATAGGATAAGAGATTTGGACCAATCACGCGACGTGGCTCTAGACGCGTATAATATAGCACGATGCATAATATATACATATACGCGATTAAATACTGCTGTGCGATTTGCTGTCATGCAAAAGCGTGTGTCAGTGTCACTTGCTTTACATCCGCGACAGTCATAGTTATTGTTAAAAAAATTTATTCCCGTTTAATTACAATTTAGAAAGACTGAAAAAACATGATCACGTCAGTTCGGCATGGTTCTATCAGTTATTGGGCGGCAATTGGCTAAATCGGGACTTATATATTTCTTATTTCTTTAATATGACTCGTAAAAAATCTGCAAAGAAATAATAGATACTTACTTAATGTAGCCGACTGGACAACTGCTTTTATCACACGGAATTCTCGTTCTCGCGTGACCGCGGCACAATTTACCTTCTTCGGTAAACATTAGTATTTCATTATCATCAGCTGTGACACTTTCTTTGTTTAGAGTCACATTGTTCCGCTCGTTACTTTTCACAACACCACGTTTCTGGATGTATTTCCAAATTTGCCATGCGATCTCCGATCCCAACACTCCGGTGACTAATATTAATATATTTACTTTTGGGAACATAATTCGTAACAGTGTAATTTAATAACTTGAATGAATAATTGTAAGAACTGGTAAAAACTTCTCGCTCGTAGACTCAAACTTGCCGGATGTCGTCCTCTACAGATTCCTAATTCGATCACCAGGCCGCAGCACCAATTTACGCGGGATGACAGGCTCGCGCGCGCGCATGTCCCAAATGAGCACCTCAACAATGAGAAATGAGAACTGAAACGGCCGAAAAACGAAAATGTAGCTCAGTGCTCAGTCGGTGTGTTGATTTTTCGTTATAATTATAATAATAACAATATTACCGCAATGAAGTCAATCTGAATTCGTTGACATCAACTCCGCGTCTTGTTTTTATCATTAATAATCGGTGATTAAATAATCTTCCACGATAAACGGTCCGTCCAGGTCCGTCGACCAAAAATCGCTGTATTTACGATGGCGTTCGAGAATTTAAGGAAACAATACAGCGTAAGTGTTCAATCGAATCAATACATCGTAAATTCCATTTAATTTTGAGGTTAATGCCTGCTGTACACGATGCTATTTCTCGCGAGCTTGACTCACCGGCGATTACAATGTCATAGTTTGCGTTATTGGAACTTGCGTAAATTCTTTTTTTATCCATTTTAACTACGATCGCACGAAATTTACTCGAATTATTTGAAAAAATAAAAATTTGGAAAAATAATTGAACGAATTTTAGTGGCGTTCCAACCATTCAAGCTTCAAACATCATCCGGCAATATGAATTATGCCAAAGAGCTTAAAAAGCTCAACAATATTACAGATTTTTGTAATTTCATAGGAATACCTCAAAGAATGTTTCACCGGCGACGCCTCGGACGTGACAAAATTCCAAAAAAAATGCTCGCAAATCAGCAATGCGGGGGAATTGGAAAAAAAAGCAGCCGTCGATCAGGCTCTACGCGATCATTTGCTGACAATAATACGAGACGATAAAACTGGCAGAGTTCAAGATCCAGAGCCGTATATCAAATTTTCCATAGAAATGTGCCGCAGGGATTTGGCAACCGCAAGTATGCCAGTAATGCTGCTGAGCGACATATTCGCCGCGATGACTCTGGACCGATGCGAACTTCTTTTCGCATTCGTCGAGAGCAATGTGGCTGTATGGAAAGAAGATATTTTTTTTACATCGTGCAAGAACAATTTACTGCGAATGTGCAACGATCTTCTCAGACGTTTGTCACGCTCTCAAAGAACAGTATTTTGTGGAAGAATTCTTCTTTTCCTGGCAAAATTCTTCCCGTTCTCGGAACGCTCGGGCCTAAACATTGTCAGCGAATTCAATTTGGAAAATCGAACAGAATTCGGCAATGACGAATCGCAAGATGAGGATCTTCTCAACGAAAGCAATCGCGAACAACAAGCCCTCGAAAATAAAATTCTCATCGACTATAATTTGTATAGAAAGTTTTGGGCCTTGCAAGACTTTTTTAGGAATCCTAATCAGTGCTATAATAAAGTTCACTGGAAAGTCTTCTCAGCGGTGAGTAAACTCTTGCGCTGTGCCAAAGAATGTGATTTCACGGTTAATTTTATGGAAAATTGATCAAAGAATTCTGTAAAGGCAAGACTCACCAATGAATTTTCTCATTCTTTTTTTTTCAGCACGCGAGCAATGTTCTGGCTGCGTTTTCCTCTTTCAAGTTAGAAGAGCAGCGAGTATGCGCACTGTCACCAGACGCAGCTCGCAAAGAAACTCACTATTTTGCCAAATATCTCACGAATCAAAAGCTGCTCGAGCTCCAACTTTCAGACTCCAATTTCCGTCGTTACGTGCTGCTACAATTTCTCATAATATTTCAGTATTTGAACAGCACTGTCAAGTTCAAAGCGTGAGTATTATCAGTCGTCTACCACGAATATTACTCTTTAAAATATTGTGATGAAATTATATTTGAGAATTTTTATTCCGTAGCGAAAGTCATGAGCTCAAACCTGATCAAATAGATTGGGTGAAGTTGACGACGAGTCAAGTTTATGCACTCTTGGAAGAAACGCCGCCCGACGGACCAAGCTTCGCTGAGAGTGTGAGAAATATTCTGAAGAGGGAGGAGCATTGGAACGCTTGGAAAAACGAAGGTTGTCCGGCGTTTAAAAGACCCGTGTCGGAAGGAACGGCTGCTGGAGATAATAACGAAGAGCCCCGGAGAACGAAAAGGCCTCGTCGAAGGATCGGAGACGTGATCAGAGACGCTGAGAGTGTTGGTAAATTCCACATGGGAAAGTCAGTATTTTTATTCAATAATTATTCAATTTCATTGCTCTATCTAAATACTTTCTTTTTGTTTTTTCTCTTGTTCAGCCCTGAACTGACAAAATTGTGGAATCTTTGCCCAAACAATCTTGAAGCCTGCAAATCCAAGGATCGAGATTTTCTTCCATCTTTAGAGACTTATTTCGAAGAAGCTATAGAACAATTGGATCCATCAGCGATGGTGGACGATGAATACAAGTACGCAAGTTTTTATAATCTACACTTACCATCCTTTTTTTTACTCTTTTCTTTCATTTGGTTATTAACGATTCATTGAATTTTTCCAGAAAAGTAAACGATGGTAATTTCGGCTGGAGAGCTTTGAGATTGCTAGCGAGGCGAAGCCCGCACTTTTTCGTTCATGGAAATTATCCGATAAACAAACTTCCCGAGTATCTTGAAACGATGATTAAAAAAATCGCGAAAGACAGGCCAGTAAGTAGTGCCAACGAGTTTTTCTCAGTTTCGAGCCTTTTTTCTGAGGTTCAGAAAGAAAATCTGAAAAAAAAAAAAAAATATCGACGATTTTGAACAAATTCATAAATAATAGTGAGTACCATTGATTTTGCAGCAAGCTCATTCCGACGCCAAAATCGAAACCGAAGAAACTCCACCTCCAGAATCTAACGACCAAGAATTCAACGAAGACGTGTTAAAACAAGAGGCCGAACAGGTCGATTCCGAAAATGCGGAGAGCAAAGTTGGAAAACTTAATCACGTGAATCCGGATATGGTGGCTCGATTGTCCGAGGTTCTTAAAGAGAATTGGCCAAAATTGGCACCGAAACTTGGTTACACACCCCAAGAGGTAATTCAAGAATTTTTCTGCCATTTTTCTTGTAATTTTTGAGCAGTTATCCAAAATTTTTCATACCATTGATCAAATGTCCAGCATTTCAACTGTGTTCGTTGAAAAGTTTGCTTTTTGAGATCTGCAATCGAAATTTGAATTCAACAGCAATCAACACTGAATTTTCATTATTTCAGATAATATTTTTCGAAAGAAAACCAACGCCGTACGAGCAGTGCAAAAACATGTTGGAAATTTGGGCGGAAGAGGATGAGGACGCGTCGGTAGAGAATTTGGCTTATATTCTTGAAGGTCTGAACTTGACCGAGGCTCTGGCGATACTAAAATCGTAAAGAACAATAAAACCGGATTATTATCGGCAAAGTACGTTCAATGCATTTCAATATTTTTGATACATGTCGGTTCGATCAACAATTATACATCGATCTGTCTGACGATCAGGAATAACACGAAGGAGTATTGAAATCTGAATGGTTGAAATGCAAAAAACAGGTATTTCCAGTTGTCATTTTTTTTATTCGATCTTTGGTTCTTCAAATAAGACTGGAAAAAGTTGTTTTGATTTAATTTTTTAAGACTGAAAAGAGTTGATTGCATTTCAACGTTGCAAATTTCCACACCGTTAGACTCGTTTTGTTTTTTTTTTTTACATTTTCTTTCTCAGCTTCAAGTTGATGAGAAAATTGACAAAAAAACGTTCGACTAGCTCCTGGGTACAGACAGAATGCGTCGACTCTCAACGTTTCGAACGATAAAAATGGTGTCATTGATAAATTCGATTATTTTTCAAAGTAGTAAGATAAACGTTTGTTTGTTTTCTTTTTGTTTTTTTTTTTTTTTTTTTTGAAATTAGTGAGCTTATTGTACAGTGACTGAGATGAAAATCGCTGAATGAGGCGAGATTTATATTCCATATGAGACAAACGCACAGTCAGTCTTTTTTCAATAGAACATTGAACAATTATAGCAGCTCCGGTGCAGTTACACGTGCATTGTTGAGTGTTTTTTTTTTTTTTTTTTTTTTTTTTTCTTCGTTTCTCTTATTCTTTTCATTTTTGTTTAGCGACGACGACGGTGACAACGAGGATTACGACTATTATTAACAAACATCTTAATTATTAGTAACATTTAGTGTGCGACGATAATTTACGACTGCGTTGAAAAAAAATCGATTCATCCCGATCGATCAGTGTGCCATTAAATTGTCCAGATGTTTCACGTAATCGTCCTCCGTAAATTCAAGACTTTCGTCAGTCTCCGAATATTCTGATAAACTTCTACGCCTTCGAGACGTCTCGCTCGTCACTTCGATACACAACAGAGCAAATTTCTTGTCGCACGAATAACGAACTTGCTCGAGAAGTCGACCACCCGTCAACGGCGAGGCTAGACCGTAACGATCCGAACCACCACTGTGCCAGGCATCGCAGTACGTGTCCATTGCACGATCTCCCAGCTTGTGAGAACCGTGCCACACTACTTTGTCAGGCCTGTTGATCGAAACGTGTTTTTATTCATTTTTTCTTTTTTCATCTTAATTTAATTAACCGAAACGTTTTGAAACTCATAAAATTTGTTTAAATTTCTACTCGATTCATTTTTCCGTACAAAATTCAAGTTTTTTCTATTTCGTATCGCACGTTTTCGAACAGTAAAAAAAAGAATTTCTGGCGGTTTTTAAAACGTTTTTTTTTACGTGACCAATGATCGAGATGTTGAATCGGAAAAAAATAGAAAATTTTCAAACTCACCATCCGAAATCCGTCAGAACATTTTTTCCATTGAAACTGTAGATCCTTGGATTTTGTGAGAAATAAGCACCGCTACCATCGAACATATCTTTCCAAGAGTTGAACAGAACGTCACCCTTGATGTTTACTATTGGCAGATCTCTGTCACTGAGGCGAACTATGCTATCGACGTTTTGAACTCTCGAACTTAGAAAAGCTCTGAAAGTTCCTCGGAGACCGGCCCGTTGGGCTTGTCGATAACACGCGTAGTCCGCTCCACGTACACCGTGAGTATCTCCGGTCGATGGTTCGTTCAGAGCAGCCATTCTCAGCTGTCGATATTTAATGTTTTTTTTTTCTCAATTTTCACTATTTTTCTTGTCTCATTGAAAATATTATTTTTATATACTTGAAAGTTACCATCTTCGGATACCACTGCCATAATCGCATCGACGTTTCATCCGTATTAATGCATTTTTCACACAAATTTACATCAAATTTAATAAATTATTCCATTTTTTTTTTTTTTTTTTTGTTTTTCATTTAATTTCTCTATCGTGCTTTTTTTCTCTATCAGATATATAATTATTGGAAAAAGCATCACTCACCCCTGTACCTTCAGCCTTCATTGGTATCTGATTGATCAAATTGGAAGCCTCGAAGGGAGGGTTCGGTGCTGGTCGAACTGTCGTTGGTGGTGTTGGTGTCGTAATAGGCAAAAGTGATCCAAGCTACAGACAATAATTTCATTTAAAGCTGATGCTGGTGATTGTCGCAAAATTTACAAAAAAAAAATGAAAAATTTTATTATTTTCAATAATACAAACCGCGATATATTGCCATCCGTTGTTTACTCGAACGAGCAACGCTTCCTCATCTATGATATAAGCGAGTGTACCGACTGGACTGACGCTCGACATCTAAACATAAATTTTAATTAAAATAAGGTTTCATTAAGAATTTCAATTATTTCGTTGAAATGAAATTTTTTTTTACGTACTTTGGTCATTGCTTCAGTATTTTGGAAAGTTACAGCACCGGGTACAATTCTCGTTGAAGCTTCGGTAATTGTCCTGGAGCCTGAGAGTCCAGAACCTCCTCCACTTCCTGTTGAAACAATCAAAATTCTTGTTAATTTTTTTTTTTTTGCCTTTTATCGTCAAATTTTTTTTTCTAAGTTTACACTCGACTCGAACACGCATCGAATTTTGTTCGTTTAACACATTAAACACCAATGTAAGAGCTTACCCAAATGTTCCTTCAACTCTTTCAATTGTTTCAATTCTTGAAGTGCTTTGAGTTCACTTATTCTTGCTCCTTGCAGCATTTTGTACGTGTTATACGTTTCCCGTTAATTTACGAATTGCAAATATTTACATGTTTGTGAATAAATCTTTCATGTGCTTACACTCACGTCGAAATTTCTCGAAACTTTTTTATTTTTCATTTTTTTGTAAACCAATCAACCATGAAAAATTCTCTCTCAATCGAATGACCACATGGAAACGTCAATTCTTCGATATTCCAATCAACGTGACAATTTTATTTGAAAATATTTAAAAAATTGAGTTTTTTTTTGCTACAATCTTTAGGCGAGTTTTCTGGACCAGTTTGTGTCAAAATTCAAGTGTCAAAAATAACGTTTTTTGAGCGAAGTTTCTCGTTCCGAAAAAATTTCGACAATGATGTAAAATTATTCTTGAATAAAGTTTTTCGAACAAGTTTTACGGCGTCGACTTACCCTGTCTCGATGCGTAATAATCTCGATCTTCAAAAATACGACTTCTGCCGATTCCCGGATCGCCTGGTTGAATAAGCGAAATACCAGGGGGGCCAGGATTACCGGGGGGTCCAGGTGGCCCAGGAACCGGTACGTAATTACCTTGAGATGGTAAACCCGGCGGTCCCGGAGGACCGGGAGGTCCTCGCTGTCCGTCTCTACCGGGTGGTCCTGGAATCCCAGGAAAGCCATCCGAGCCTTTTTCTCCTCTAATCTGTGCGCAAATAAACGGCATCGATTCGCAGATCAAGAGAAATCGATCACGATTATGGAATTTTTCATGTACATTTTTCGAATTTTATCCAATAATTGAAAAATATAAATAGAGCACGAATCGAAATCAATAAAAATTGATTTGAAAAATCTTGAAAAACTTACCCCCAAACCCGACCCCATTGAACCCATGTCACAAGGCTCTCCCTTTTCACCCTTCAAACCTGTCAGCCCTAGACTTCCGGGTATACCAGGAATTCCTTGTGGACCCTGTTCATACAGGGGGAAAAAACAATTGTTAAGATACTATTTTACTTTTGATTCGATAAATTTTCCCAATATCCATTAATTTCAAATTTATCGATCAGTTTTGACGTCCAAATATTGTGTAACACACAAAAATATCAAAAATAAAAAAAACAAAAGGAAATATTTTCAAATGATTTTTGACACTTCGAAATTCACAGCAGACAAATGTCACAAATGTTCTGCTTGGACAAACGTTTACTTCGAATAATGCGATTGCGATATATTGACGTAACTCATATAAATCGACTACTCAAGGACTATAATGAAAACCTAAAATGGACATTCAAATGGTCTTTTTGACACTTCGAAATTCACAGCTGACAAATGTCACAAACGTTCTGTTTGAACAAATGATTCCTTCGAATAATGCGATTGCGATATATTGACGTAACTCATATAAATCGACTACTCAAGGACTATAATGAAAACCTAAAATGGACATTCAAACGGTTTTTGACACTTCGAAATTCACAGCTGACAAATGTCACAAATGTTCTGTTTGGACAAATGTTTACTTCAAATAATGCGATTGCGATATATTGACGTAACTCATATAAATGGACTACTCAAGGACTATAATGAAAAAAAAATAATGGACTACTCGAGTGACAAGTATCGTAATATACTATTATGTCGAGAAATATAACCTTCCACCCGGGTGGTCCAGGTTTTCCATCGAGGCCAGGTGGTCCTATCGGTCCGGTTTGTCCAGGACGTCCACGTCGGCCCCTCTTGCCCTCTGTTCCCTTCTCGCCCTTGATAGCGATGTAATCGCCCGATCCAGCGAAAACGGTTTCGCCCGCAGGGCCCCGTTCGCCTCGATCTCCCTTGTTCCCCTTGTCTCCTGAGATTCCATCTCTGCCTGGTTCACCTTTGTTTCCGAGAGGACCTTGAACGCCGTTTATTCCAGGAACACCAGGATTTCCAGAATCGCCTCTGTCGCCTTTCTCGCCCTTTGGGCCCAAATCGCCTTTGTAGCCGATATCACCCTTGTCGCCTTTTGCCCCAAAAATTCCTGGCGAAGAAGCAATAAAACAGGAAAAATCATTCCAAGCTCAGTAAAATCAAAATTGCCCTTCGAAGAAAACGCGATCACTTTTTTTTCCATACCTTTGCGAAAGGCTCCAGCATCGGGAGAAAAATTGGAGTCCCCGTTTCCAGAACTCGGTGGTCCCGGAGGACCCGCTGGTCCTGGCTTACCCTCCGGACCCATATCACCCTTGGAACCTTTTTCAGCCGGTCTGCCATTTTCACCAGGTGAACCTGCGATTCCAGCGATCCCCGGAACTCCAGGCTCACCCTTGAAACCCTGATTTCCTCGCGGACCATCTTTGCCATGATCGCCCTTTGATCCTTTGCCACCCGATTCACCCTTTTGACCCTTATCACCTGGAATTCCCGGCTCACCCTTTGAGCCTACGCTCCCGCTCGTTCCAGGCTCACCCTTTTGCCCCGGTAATCCTGGCCTCATTGTAATTCCATCCTGATTTCAATATACAAAGGAATATTCCAAATTCTCTGCTTAGATATTTGAATTTAACACGAAGTATGATTTTCGAGCTTGATCCTTTGAAATTCGACAACAACTTTATTCTCGTTCTTCTATTTTATTATTTTCTTTCGAGAATATGCTGGAGACTGAGACCAAAGTTTTCGAGAGACTCGGTAAAACCTTCCAGCTTATTCACGAAGTCAAAGAATGTCGAAAAAAAAAAAAACAACAACAAAGTTTAGCATCACTAAAAACAAGAATTTTCGTCGTGTTTCAACGACGCCAATTCCATGAAGGTGATATAAAGCGCCGTGTAGTGTGTTTAATGCTCGACGAGACTCGCTCATTTGTTTATCTTTTATTCCGATTTACTCACCCTCGAAATACCCCGTGGCGTCCAACTTGGCTGCATCCGAATTTATTAATTTATTCGTAATTACATTGTGAATGAGAAAAAAATAATATCGTTTCGTGACGTTTGGGTCGCGAGAAAGAGACAGTCCATTCTTTACGAATTTCTCTTGAACTCATATAATTTTCTTTATTCGTTAATAAATCGACAAGTAAAAGAGCTTTTTTAATTAAATTTACACGAGCTCTATTTGTCTAAAGCAAACAGCTTTTTTCTTTATGAGCAAATTTAAAAAAAAACTTCGTTCTCGAGAAAATGATAAATTTGCAAATTCATATCGTTTACAAGAAACGAGAAAAGAAATTCATTTCCAGGAAAGTTGTCAACGTTTATTTGCGTACGTAGCTATGGACAGGAAAAAGGGCAGTCACGGGAGGAAGAAAGAGATTAATCACTTTCTTTTCAATATTTTCCTCCTCCAAATGAACAAAATAGTGAAGTCAGAGGCAAGATATTGGAAAAAACCTTTTTTGCAAAATGATTACGACGCGTTGTTCATTTTAAAAGTTGAAAATTCTAGAGAGAAATCAATTGGAATGAAAGAATTTTCAAACTTACATCGTGAACGGAAAATTCGCCTTTGCCAGGAGGTCCAGGAGGTCCTTGTGCCCCTTTTTCACCAGGAATTCCGTCTCTCCCGGGGGCGCCTTTTTGGCCTTGAGGTCCTTCGACTCCTGGCGAGCCAACTTTGCCTTGATCGCCTTTTTCCCCGGGAGCTCCTAGGCCCCCGCGTTCACCAGGTGCTCCCGCTGCTCCCTGAAGCCAACAGACAAGAGTTCGTTGCAAAAAAATGCTTCGTCGATCGAAATAATGTTTAGGAAATTCTATTTCTTTCCTGTAAAACAAAACTTTTTGTGGCTGTCAGATAATCATGGCGTTCATAATTACCGTAAGTCCCATCTGACCCTGTTTGCCCTCTTTCCCTGGCAAGCCTGGTTCCCCCTTCGGCCCTTGAATCATTTTCGGCATTGTGAAACTCGCGAGTAGATCAGTCGCGTTGCACGAACATGTGCCAGGCTCTCCTTTCGGTCCAACTCTAATTGATTCCTCGCCACTTCCGGTCTGCATCGCAAAACGAGTTTGTGTTTTTATCGGAGAGGTAAAAAAAATTTTTATCTCATGACCGTAAAAAGCGGAAATCTTTTCTTCAATATCGACTCATACGAGGAATCAATTTTTCGTACCCGATGCGATTCGACCGGATCGTAGACAGCTGAACCGGGTGGTCCCGGTGGTCCAGGTGGTCCCGGTGGTCCGCGAACACTTTCTCCCTTATCTCCTTTATCACCTTTGGGTCCTTTCGCTTTTTCAAACATATGGAATCCCGCGTTAACATCGATAACCCCATTTTTTAGTACAATCCTAACTTTTTATCGAAATCCCCAAAAATACGAAATTTGAGGATCATTTTTTGAACGAGAAGCACACAAAGGCTGAATTTGTTTCCAATATTTTTCGTTAGCAAATTCATTTCGATGTGTTTAACTAACTTTTTATCGAAATCTCCAAAAATACGAAATTTGAGGATCATTTTTTGAACAAGCAGCACACAAAGGCTGAATTCGTTTCCAATATTTTTCGTTAGCAAATTCATTTCGATGTGTTTTCTTTCCAAAAGCTTCCTCTCGCGGCTCATTCTCTCGATAGTCGACCGAGGGAACGAATTTTTTTTTTTTTTTTTTCTAATCTCGATTTAAATATTTCCCCCTGAGAGGGGAACACATTTTTTTTCTCAACACTCGTCCTTAAGGCGCTTATTTTCCATAATGTTTCCATAAACTTAAAGTTTTTATTGTACTTTGGTGTGTACTATGTACTTACCGATGGTGTTCGGAGGTGGTGGTGTGATGAGTGGCGGTGGATTGGCATCGTCGTCCTTATCCAATTCGTCATTGTCCTCTTGACCAAACTGTTCAACAATAGCGAACATAAAAATCGATGTATTACGGCGATTCCTCCAAACGGGCGATATGCGAGTTATGTACAAGGGTTTTGTTGTCGGTGAGGTTGAACATTGAGTGTGTCGAAGATCGGGATCTTAGCGAAGGGTCAAAAGTCAGTGAGTCAATGAAAAAACACAGAGTTTCGAGAACACGTGTGTTTTGGTGTCACAATTCAGTTCTGTATATACGAATAAAGGGGATTGCGACATTTTGGCTACGGGGATTAAAACCAAAAGACAGAGCGTGGAACACACGAATAGCCGGCGGTTGGACGTTCGCTCCAATCTCACACGAGGTTAATTGCTCCAGGTGAAAAAAAAAAAAAATAAATAAATAAGTGCGTGTATTAATGATACAATAAGCAGTCTCCACGAACGAAAAAATATAAAACAGTATAAAGAACGAAGAATATTAAACACAGGTTTGATCGCGGTGGAACATTGTTATTCAATCAGAAATTCGGTTTTTTGACATTTAACAAAAATCATGACAGAAAAAAAAATGATTGATTTTTGAGGCATTAACGATATGATTTTTTTATTTTCATTCGTTTCATCGTACTTTGAAATATTGAGAGATTCGTTTCGACTGAAAAACAACGAAAATTCGCTGTTCGCTGAACAATTGGTCCAATAACTTTTTTATCAGATGGCAAAACACCGGAATTTCCATCAGATAAAACTTTTAGCTCGCTGTCTGTATGAAATATCGTTGAATGAATAAAAAAAAAATTGAAAAAAAAAAAGAAGAAGCTACGACACACAGAACCTGTACGCGATGTACAGCTCCGCTCGAGCCGCGTATCCGTGTCACATATTTTTTTGCCAAGCGCATCGTTCTTTATTTCTTTTTAATTGATATATTTTTGACGTATCGAGGAAGAAATAAAATCCCAGCACGAGAGAGCTTTTCTACCTGGTCAAAGTCATTGTATCCTGAAGCACCCTCGAGTGTCGTGGTCTCGTCACCCGAGCCCAACTCTATTGGAAACAACTGAAAGTAAAGCAGTACACTGCAGAAAAAATTATGACTATTTTAAGAAGAGCCTGTCTAAAATATTTTTTTCTTTCTTTTTTTGCCAACTCGAGCTGCCTGCTCGACGACAGATCTCTCATTCCAAGTGCTAAAAAAATAAATAGCAATCATTTTTCGATTCATGCGGTCAGGTCGAATGTTTCGTCGACGTACACCGCGTCATTGGAGCTCAATTGAGGGCCAAATTCTCTCGAATTATCGAGCGTTACAGGCTCGAGCATCCTCGGTATATGAAAATAAGTGTAATTTTTATACGAAAGCCTCTATTGACGAGGAAAAAAAATACACACACACACACACATGTTCGAATTCACAGAAACGGTGAGTCTCGATCGAAAAACGGTCGAGCGCATATTCGCGAAAGGTCGTGCGATTCTTACCTTCTAGCACCTTTTCTTAAGGCTAATTATACGAAGGAGCATCTCGCGCTCGGTAAGGCGCGGTGGTGCGAACCGGAGCTTATTTAAATTACGAAATCAGCGCACGTGCGACTCTTTATAGCCATACTATACTGTACCATTATACCATTAAAGAGAAGAGGGCTCCAATCTTCGTATTCCTGCGAGAACGTGTGCTCGACTACTATATTTCCCTCGTTCCCTCTCATATTGCTCTATTTTATTCTTTTAAACTTCCCACCCACCCACTTTTCAACGAGACTCCCTTCTCCAGTTCCTGGAGCTTATTTTCCAATTTGATGATCACGATGCTCGTATAAATCGTGAGAAAAAGAGTCTAGCTAATGCGAGGATACGAAATGAGAGTGATGAAAAATTCGTAATTGAGCGGGAAATTTTTTCATAAATCCCAAGCCACGGTGTCGGCTACCTTAGATTTTATCGTTAAAAAAAAAAAAATTTTTTTCACTTAGGAGTTTTGGTACAAAAGGCAAAATGTTAAGAAATTAATGAAATTTGGTGATAATGTTCTTCAACATCAAGTACGAAAACACAATTTTTTTCAAAATTTTCTTCTACTTAGTTATCGAGTAATTATGCATTAAAGCAGATTTCTTATGCCCGAAGTGTATACCTATATATATGAAAACGCTATGCTTATACACGTGAACTTTAGTCTTCAATTACTCGATAACTGTGTAGAAGAAAAATCTGAAAAAATTTTTATTGTCAAATTTGGCACTAAAGAATACGTTCACCAAATTTTATAAAATTCTTAACTTTTTGACAATTTTTTGTGTTTTTAACATGGTTGAGCATGGCAACATTGTATCGCCTGTACCGAAACTCCTTAATCCTACGAGAATGTTAGTGAAACGACGCAAGTTTATTTGTTTTTTTTTTTTCAATCTAAATATTTTCAGCTGAAAAAAGAAACGTTGACGAATATCGCGTTCACGTCGTAGCTCGCTGCAACGTTTCGTGTACTAGCGGAGTAAAAGTCGCTGGAGCACATGTAATTCGTAAGTTTTATCCAACTCACCTCGAAATCGGTGGTGCATCTGACAAGATCCTGCGGATGTCCTGGATAGAGTTTCAACGATTGAACGAGACCCTTCAAAGAAACACAAGTGGCATTTAATGAAATTTCTGATTCATCATCGAAAAAGGATTTAGGAAGAATGCTGATTTCAGAAACGGTGTCTGGCGAGCTTCCGTGATACAAACCTTTGAAGTATCCATTCTATTTCGTACAGTGCTTCAACGAAATTATTCATTAATTCACGGACTCCTCTGCACAGAGACCGATATAAACGCGAGAATTTTCAACCGAATATTTCATTTCTTACGTAATAATTAAAAGTTCGATAGAGTTTAACGATGATCAAGGATTTCGTATCATCTCCTCTGGCTCCTTCGATTCTCACTTTTAATACGAATTTATTCCTTCGAACCTTGGAACAATCATTCGACAAACTGTGATCAAGGAATTTCTCGATAATCATTTCAGCTCCCAAACGATCGGGAATTCCATCCCGGCAACCTCCAAGATATTCGATAATTCAATTTAAAATAAAGAGAATATCTCTTCATCACATTTCTCTCTCCCCCCCCCCTCTCCCCTCGCACAAAATAATATCCGATGCAAACTTTGTCCGTGTATTAAAAAAGAGATATTTGTTTCTCGATCCGTCGTACATTTGTCTCCCCAACTAAAACAATGAATACGTCCTACCGGTACAATAAATTTCTTCCTTCTCGCTTATCTCCCACTTACTCGCTTGTACGATTTTACGTACAAACTTGTCCGATCTACAGAAGAGTGGAAAAGGAGTTTTCCACGAATATTATTTATTACATTAATTTCATATATGCGTATTAAATTCTCTGATGATAAAGCGTATATTTATTGCTATTTTATTCTCGATCTCGTGTGCATGTAATTGCACGTCTCGTATTAATGTGCACACATTCGCTGACGCGCGTAGATATCGTGTTTGGTTGCGATTAATATGAAAACTGGCCCAAACTATACAAGCTCCTACTCAGAGCCCTGCGTACCTGTACATCGTGGCTTCTTCACTCTCGAAAATACGTATATTCACGTGCAGAGACATCGAGATCTGGTAAAATGGAGCAATCTTTCTCAATATCCTTGGGACATCGCGAAAAATACATATTTCATCGAATAAAGAGAGAAAATATAGGAGATTTGTGAATTTGTGGGAAAAGCCTGCACGTATCGGTTCATGGAACGCGACTCGAGCTCGTGCATGTCCGCATACACGGGGAAAGAGAGAGAGAGTCCGTGTGGAAGAAAAGAGGAGACGAGATGACGAGGCATCTCTTGGCACATTCGCGTGCATCAACGTTTGACGTCGTGAATCAACGGCTCGTCACGAGATCCGACAAGTTAGTGACAGCCAGTTATACCGCTTAACGAGTATGCACCTGGGGAACACCAACGGCTGTCTACGCCCCGATTTATATCTATGTATCCATACTGATTTATATACGTGTGTAGTACGTCTAATGCACAACAGAATTAAAGGCTTTTCTCGCATGGCATACTCCGCTGGCCTGTCCCACCCTCCACCCACCTCCCCACGAAATCCGGCAAACTCCGCAGTAACCTGTTATCGAGCCCGCACGCCCGCACCCTCCGACAAAACCCCCCCTGTTCAAATAATATCAAACTAACTTTGGCCTCTTTCATTCTCACCGAGAATATTATGCCGCGTCTTAATTATCACGAAGGAATGTGTTCGCTATACTCGTTTCAAGTTTTTCCATAAGATATCGACTCCGAAATGCCTGAAATCCGCGTTAATTCGTGTAAAATCGTTTGCACAAAAAACTTGAGTGAAAAAAAAAAACTTTAAACTCGTAGAGATGAACGTTGTATCGATTTTGTTTTCGGAGAATTCTTGAATGAGGCCATTTTCGTTGATTCGTATTAGCGGAGTATAAACTGTTGGATATAAATTGAATTATCTTGTCAGTAGAAATTCTGTCGACGTTCGGTGAATAATTCTTCTCTGCCTTTTTGCCACTCGTTTTATTTCGATGCGAATTAATTTTGCAAAAACTAACGGAATACTCGTTGTGGAATAAGGCGATTTTGAACAACGATTTCGTGACCCAGTTTCACCAAGAGTGAAGCTACTCGCTGCATGAAATATTTACAACTCGCGGCCGTAATTGAACATTTTCGAGGAGATTTCGAAGATATAATAAAGGAATATCGCTCGCTGTTTTTGATAGGCAAAGGGAAAATCGAACTCTTTGACAGGCCACTTTTCTTCTCTCGATCCCTGTAACCGCTCAATAATCGAGTGTATCGAGGCAAAAAGTATTCGATAATATTCCAAACTATAGACTTTAAAGACAGTCTGATGGGATTGACCTACTAATGAACTTGATTATATTTTCGATGAGACTTTCTCATCAGCCAGTTTTACCGATCTGTGAGAAAAATATACTCGCAAATATATATCTATAGGTTCGTTAGTAAAAAAAAAAAAGAAAACAACAGGACGTTCGTAACGAGTGACAAAATTGTCAAAGACGGAAGAGGTAATTTATCCGAGCACGTTGAATAAACTCTTGAAAAAAAAAAAAAGCAGCCAACAACTTGGATGATTACGATTTTAAATATTCACCGGTTAAAATGTTTCTTTGATTGAAAAACAGAGGGGATGATGCTTAAAAAGAATTTTTATGCATATTCGTCGATGAAATACTCGCAGATAGAAGGCGAAGAGAGCGAGTTGGTACAGAGACACGAGAGAGTTAGCTGCGTATGTATATATAAATATTAATTCGGAACAAAATTTTGGTGGATGAAAGTCAGTGAGTTGAATTATTCGGAGGTACGCTAATGCGTTTTCCGATGTGAGAATATAATGGAGTCAAATGTTGGGGGAAGAAGAGTAATCGCGAGGGACATTCTTCGCAATGGTAAAGCAGTGCCGAGAATTGTCATACGGTTCTAGATATTAATACGTACAAGCATAGGCATGTAGTAAGGTATAAATATATATGGATAAACGTGGATTTGTACCACGGGGACAGCTTTGACTCGCCCACTTGACGCTTTCGCGCTTCCATACTCTTATTTTATCTTTTTTTATTTCTCCTATTCCGCACCTCCCTCCATCTCTTTTCCTCTTTCTCCTGTTATAATGACGTCCGAGTCCTGCGAGCTTTCTCCTCTATTATAATAATGGAGCTCTGGGGTTCCCGACGTGGCTGGACAGTGAGAAAAGCTCGCATAGATAATTCGATTCCTCGCTCTTCTAAAACTAGTTCTCAACGCGAGGCTTGTCTCTCGTTTCTGTCTCTCGTTCTTGCCATCGCTCCCAATGGTATTCTATCGGCAGTCCCTCTCTTGTATCCTGGTAACCTCTCTCAACCCTCTCTGCCTTTCCTCCCCTCCTCCTCCTCCTCCTCATTCGCTTCCGTCTTTTCATTCTCCTCGATCTCCATGCACTCCTGTTCCTACGTAGGGGACTCGTAGCTGAGAAACCTTACTCTGTGATTCAACTCTGTGTGTAACTCGGTAGTACACAATCGTATAGACCACCAAGAGAGAGAAAGAGAGAGAATAGCAACGAAATATGTGTACAAAGCGACGCGATATGCGACTAGGTCGAAGCGAGAGACGCTCTCTCGTACAAAGCGTGCACCGGAGACCCATTCAGACTTGGTCACATTTACCGTATACTCAGATGAGAACCGTGGACCATTCCTACGTTGACTTTTATTCTCCTCCCCACAGCCCTCCTCCTTTTTCCTGCATCGTGCTCGGTCTCACTCTGTCTTTCTCTTCACGCCTGTTTGACAGCATCCCTCTCTCTCTCTCTGTATCTATAAATGTATTCCTTCACGCGTATAACCTTCGTATCCGCGTCACTCTCATTGTATTACATGTCCAACAATACGAGAATCGCATTCTCCCTTAGCTAGATACATTACTGGCATGACGTGCTACATCTACCAACCGATTCAATCAGCTTGTTCATCTGAGCATGCACCATATAAATACGACAATGATAAAGCTTTATATCCAAACGCCTCTATTTGCTTATGAGCTGAACGTAATGCTCACAATCGCAGCTCTAATTTACATTTCCATCGGTGAATTGATAGCACGATAGTTCTTGTTCACCTTTCTGTCAAAATTGATCGACTTTACCGATCGATTTGCTGTCGCTCGTAAACAACGTATATGCAGGCGCACATTGTCCCAGTTCTTTCTAAATTGATTACTGTTTCTTTTTGCACGATTGCTTCTTCGGTTTCTGTTGTTGTGTTTTTTTTTTTTCGAGAATAACAAACTCAAAAAAACGAGAAAAAATCATTGAAACACTCGTTTCCGGGATTCAAATTTAAAAAATCGTTCGTACAGACTGTCTTTTTGTTGCACAAATCTTTTTTATGCTTTTTCGAAGTAACGAACTTGAAGGTTCGAAGATGTATTGGAAAATTTGAATTTTTGAGATGAAAATGAAGGGAACAGAAACACTTGTTCGTCGAGACGACTTTTGTTTGTTTTGTTGCTCGAATGAATTGTGTCGTGAGGAAGTTTGAATGAAATGTACACAAGGATTACGTGTTTCCAACAGGACAAAGGGAATTTCATTTCGAATGCAATTCGAGAACTTAATTTTGTTTTTTTGTTTTGTTTGTTTGTTTGTTTGTTTGTTTACTCACATGCTTCGTCGCTGTATATCCAGTGAACTGTTGAAGTTTACTGCTAATCGTCTTCGGAATAGGGGCATTCGGATCCGACTGGTTGTGCCCTCTATCCCGCCATAAACCAATGACTCCCGTTATAACAAGTGCGATCAAGCTTGCGATGATAATAAGAAGGGCGATCGTAACTATTTTGTTCCGTGGGGAAATAACCATAGCCATTTTCACGTCGCCCTTATTTATTCGCCCTTATTGCTTCATCCTCTTTGCCCTTTCTTTTCATCTCTTCTCCTTTGGACGTTCAACAACTGCCCGACTTTTTTCTATTCCTTTGGTATACCTGACACGTGACGCGAGGCGCGAGTACAGCTCGACGACTCGATGCAAGCTCATCGTTTGCGACTACATCGATTCTAAAATATGTTGAACAACTTTCGATCAAACTCCGGGTCTCTTAGACCCGTGTATGAAAGTTCTGATGCTGCTTCACCATTTCTCGTTCGAGTTCCTCTAAATATCGACTTCGATACTTCGATTTTCTTTATTTTAGATCCTTTGCAAAATGCAATTTTTCGTTGCTCATAAAAAACGTTCACGAAGCTTCAATCGTCCATCGTAAAATCATTCTTCACCGCGAAAAGACATCTCCGAACCGCGATAGTCCTTGACGAAATAAAAAAAAACCGCGTAAACACTTTGAAATCGAAAGGATCTTGGCGAAATCTAGACTCGCGATCCTCGAGATACCGGACGATTCGATCGTCGAGAATCCCCCATCGTAGTCAACTTGAAGAATGGCTTTTTTGAGAGATTCGCGGGTCCGAAGCTGCCACCTCGCGGACGCTGAACGAACTAACCGAAGCGCCGGAAAAACAGAGACCCCCCACTTGAGGTGAGACGCGCAATCACCCTAGGCGCTACCGACTGCCACTACCACCACCGTCTCGTGTCCCAATGCCTCTTCTATTTTGCTTCCACGCTTGCTCCTGGATGATAGTGGGAGACGATATGGACAGAGGGAGAGAGAGAGAAAGAGAGGAGAAACTCTCCTTCTTTTTCTTCCTCTCTCTCTCTCTCTCTCGCTCTCTCGTTCCTACCTTTCCTTGCCCAACTCCCACTGTCAAAGGTAAATAAATAGAGAGAATAAATAGCTCTGCACTGATTCCAGTCGACCCGTCGCGGTACATATCGACCATCAGGATCAACTCCGGCTCGCGAGATTGATAGCGGTCTACAAAACAGATAGTTGTGGTACCCGATCCGGAAGGATCGTATAAAGAATGTTCAAAAGCTACGAATCTCTCTCTCCCTCTCTCGACACTTGCACATATATGGAAGCATATTTTTTCTCATATTTATGCGTATATAATACGAGGCTGTATGTATTTATTTATGGCATAAAGCCAGCGTGATAACTTGTTTTCTCCGTCTCACTCCTACGAGCGTTAACCACAGTTTGTTATTCAGACACACGGGCAACTTTACCGGTTGTCGGGATTCACTCAATTAATGCTCCCTTGATGCTTTATCGAAAGTCCAAAAGTTTGAGCTGACCGTAAACTCATACCTACGATCTCGTTGCTTCATATTTTATTCAACGGATGATGAGTTATTGAACAAACTGTTTTTCAATCAGCATACTTTTGAAGGTTCCGTAACAGGCGATTGAAGAAAAACGAAGATAATATTAGAAAATTCACTCCCCACGACCATTCGAAATTCATCATTTCAATCATCAGTTTTGATGAGGAAAATATTAGAATATTCGAGTTCCAAACGACCAATCGAAATTCATCATTTTAATCATCAGTTTTGATTCCAAGTTTTCCAAACTATTCAATGGATTTTTCAGCCGACAAACGTTTCCTATTAATTTCGATCGCGATTCGCGGTTCCGAATCTTTTTAGAATTCGGTGCGAGCCAAAGTTCTTATGGAATGAAGATTTTCATTGAAAATTCGTAAAGGATTTTCAACGTAAACGATTTTTCGCTGAAACAGTAGAACAAACGCGTATATATATAATTTCGTAGTTACCGAATGAAAAGAAGCGTTTTCACGTGCCCTTTACGGATTATATTTCAGGAGGAAAGCGTAATATTTTTTCCCACGATGATGGAGATATTTATTCAACGCGGAAATAGATAAGATGAGCTTTCGGAGAGGAGAAATAGAGAGGTAAAAATAAAGAAAAAGAGAGAAAAAAGGGGGTGAATTCAGAGGTTTCGGGAAGGAGGAGGAGGAGGAGGAGGTATAAATCGGGCTTTTCTCGGGCGCCTTTATCAGCTAATACTACGAGAGTTGTCGCGAGCTTGGGCCGCGATGCTGAGCCCCTGCACCTCTCCTTTAACGATAAATCCCCCCCCGAGAGAGAGAGAGATTTTCTCTCGGCGCTATCCGCCCGGAAAAACTTGGCCGAATCGCAAATCCAGCTTTTTCCAAAATTAAAGCCTTCTCTAAATTTCTAAACCTCTTGAATTCGATGTTCGAACGAAAACTAAATAAAAACAAGAAAAGACTTTTAGAATTTTACTCCCAAGAGATTTCCTCTCGTCGTCGGCCCGCGAAAAAAAAAACTCACCAACATCGCAAATCCTGCTTCTTAGAAAATTAAACCGCCTCCCCAGAAACATCCTAACATCAATTTCGAATTCAGCACTGTACGCGACAAAATCGATAAAGTTTATTGTTATCATTTAGCCAGACACCGTTGGGAATTCCTCATTATTTAGAGCTCATTGCTGCTCCTCCACTTACGTCGTATTTTTCCTGTATGTGTGGCCCAGCTTGAGCTATGTAGAGTGTACTGGCGGTGTCAAACACCAGCTCCTGTGGTATCCTCGTTACTTTGTGTCTCGCCATCTCATGACAATTCAAGTAAAGTATAACCTCGTTCGTCGAGACTCTCATTACTATTTTCGACCATTTTTTTGATAACTTTGGCACCGTGAATTTGGCCACCTCCTCGGAATGTGTGTGCTCGTCCGAGTTCGTATAGACCAATGATATGTTCTGATTCGATGCTGGTCCATCCTTGGGGTCAACGTTATTCTCGTTGTTCATATTTTTTATATTTTTTATTCCCTATATTTATACATTTCGCGTCGTTCGAAGCATCGTTAGCCCCTCGACGCTACACTCGGTCCGGAGGACCCAGACGACGGAAGTACCGACAGATGTGATGATAAAAAAGACGATGAAAAAAAAATATAAAAAAATAGGCGAATCGTACGAAGAGACATAAAATTTAAAAAATGATTCTGCTGGGTCACACCCGAACGTACGTGTAGCGATAAAGGGTCTCCGATGCTCGCACTCGTTATAATCTCTATATATCGTGACAATTATAATATACTCACGGAAATCCTTATTCCCAGCTGAACAACTGTCTCGAAGGGGTTTAAAACGGCGAAGAGATAACTCGTTCTCACCGAGGTCGGTTTAAATGTAGCGACGAGATCAAATTCCGCTGGTAATTTTTCCGGCAGATATAGACGATATGGCTGTTTAACTTCGGATCCTGGCCGGAATCCAAAGACGGGAAAACCATCGAGACCATCGTCGAAATACTGATTCTTGTTTTCAGTCGTAGCCATTGCAGCTTGTAGAAGATCGTGTACCACTTCTGTGCGTGTATCGTTGAATATCGATCATTCGATAAGATCGGAAATGAAATAAAAGTCAAAATCAAGGTTGGATCTCTGCTGATATGAGATCTACAATTTTACATTTGACGAATGAAAGAAGCGTAGAAGCGAGAAACTGCTGAATGAAGGAAGCAATATTTTTATGCATGAAAAAAAAATGTTTCAATTTCTACATAATGCAAATTGAAATTCGACTGTATAAAACTAGAAAATATTGACATTAAAAAACTTGTTGATCGCTTCTTCACCAGATTCCGAATGAAACTTGAATTATTCTCAGAGTAGCCAAAGGCGAAAGTGGTGAGTAGAAATTTTGAGGTGAGAACAGGTATACGAATAAAGAGAGTAATGAAAATTTATAATTGGGAAGTAATAAAAAAATATAGGAGAGTTTGAAAGTACAGGGATGTGTTTGTTTCTCTTCGACCTACATTTTTTGGTGGTATAAGTCATGAGAAACGGGGAACAAAACATTTTCCGAATGGTTGGATATATTAAAATGCGAAATAAATCAAGCGAAAGGCTTTTCAAGCGTATAACACAAACGGAGAGAAAGAAAGTTTTGAAAAATTTGTTCGTTGTGCGGGATGAAAGAAAAGTGGGTGGATTGATGGAGCAAACCTGACATAATATATACACATATATAGCCTGCGTGTGATGGTAACGTGTGAAAAAAGTTTTTTTCTTTCCTTAAGCAAAATATGGTGAGGGTTGGGGCCAATGGACGTTTGGTAGAACCAAAGAAGGAGGAGGAGGAGAAACAGGAGGTGAAGAGGTGAGAGTAGTGCTGAGTGAGAGATGAGTCCTTCTGGTGACAGATAGCTCGAGGGCAAATAGAGGGAGAGCAAGGGCCTATCTAGTGTGTGTGTCTACGCGGGGGTGTGTGAACCCAGAGAGAGAGAAAGAGAATCGAGGTGGTTAGCGAAAGGAAAAGAAAGGTGGGAAGAGGAGAGAAGAATGACGAGTAGGTACTGTGTACGTATTGTTTATTAGCAGACGCCCGGAGGAAAAAGTCTGAGTGGATGTCCTCGACATGACCCACGCGTGTCCTACTATACATATTGCATCTTCGCCTTTCCTCCTCGATCTTTCTCTTTTTTATTTCCTGATCCCGGCTGTCCCTTTCTCTCTCTCTTTCATTCTCATTCATACCTGGAGGCATCCCAAGCACACATTTATCCGACTTGAAGTTTTTCAACATAGACAAGACGAAGAAGAATTAAAAAAGAAAGCAGCTAGCGCGTTGCCCGAGTTTCCGAAAGGGAGAATAGAAAAAAAAACGGTTGGAGGATGCAGAAGAAAAAAATGAATAAAAATAAAAAAAGCAATCAGTGATTAGTCTAGCCCGAGAGCCAACTTTTCCATTCCGGTCAAATAACCGCAATAAAAACGCGACAACTATACAACAACTATCTTCCAATTTCATGCAAATTCGCATGACCGAGTCCGAGAACGCGGATGGCTTCAATAAAACTCCACACCTTCTGTCTTAATAACGAGGGCGTGAAACATCAAAAAAAAAGGTTTTATAATTACATTAAATCCGAGCATCGCGCCAAACGGCGGTGTCCCCTCGCGACAAAGACTTGTTAACACACGACGAACGTTATTTTATTGTCGAAATAATTAGGTTCCAACACATCCACAAGTATCCTTAATAAATCGTTCCTTTTAACGCTCATTAGCCTTAACGAAGCCTTGAAAAATCGATAAAACGTAACAGTCCCTTCGACCCCCTTGTATATATATGCAGCCCAACTTTATTAGGACAGAAACCGCCTGCTAGCTATGCGATGAAGGAAACGAGGAGGGCGCAAGCTCAGTAAATCACTATCAAATATACAAATATTCTCTCAACTTTATATTCTTCGTTCCAGAATGAAAACAAATTCTTGTAAAATCTTTTATCGTTTTTTTTTCTTTTCTTCTTCTCCTTTCTCCGTATCGTCTTTCTTCGTCTTCTCTTTCGTTATTATTATTTCTTTTTTTTTCTTCTTTCATTTCATGTTTTTTTTTTTTTCTCACGGAATCGCATCCATTCCAGTTGGCATGCGATATGCCGTATTCGTCGTTGGATCGTTCATTCATTCATTCATTCGGGCTCGCTGAGCTGTTCGGGTGTATCATGCAGAGGGTGGCGCGCGATGTTGAAAACGGTGTTATTTTCATCCTCCCCGCGCGCGCGGGCGCGCTTTCTCTATACAGATCTCATGTATATCTATACAGATATACATAGATATTAAACGTATATATATAGAAATATGCAGACAAGCAGCAAGCAAGCAGGATTCATCCACCGTACACTGGGGAGGATGGAGGTGGTAGTTTCTCTGTACAGTATGCAGCAGCAGCATCACCTCGACTCGGATGGGCGGGTCTACCGAGGCGTGAAGCAATTCGGGCAAATTAAACGAGAGTCCGCATGCCCCGAGCGTATACAACTGCGAGGGAGACGATCCTCTGTACCAATTTCGCCCAGCATCATCTCTCCCCCCCACCCTCCCACCCCACCCCCTACCAGCCTCTCTTTCTCATCCCCATTTCATCCGTATCCAATATAATATATTAATATTATACTTGTGCGAACGGAGCTGGGAGCGTACAACAAAACATCCTGGTTTAATTGCATCCAGCTATCGGATCTTTTCTCGATATTAGATATCGTCTATTCTTCGGTTACATGTCTCACGTATTCAACAATGTAATATACATAATAATAATGATGATGATTATGATAAATTTATGAAAAGGATTTTCGAGGATATATGCGCCTCCAGGAGTTTACATTTACCACCGGAAGCTTTTGCATCCGGTATAATAACGTTTTCAACTCTCTCGACGATGTACGTCTTCTATGTGTATACGTATATTCGTCCGGCTGCATTAACAACGAGTGTAAATATTTCAATACCTCAAACGTCAGCCTCCTCTCTCTCTCTCTCTCTCTCTTCCCTTATTTCATCTCGCGATCTTACTCGATGCCTCGCTATCTTTTTATCTTTCTCTACTAATATTCCGTCGTATGCTTCATTTTTTTTTCTACGTATACAAAGCATAAAAGTACAAAACGTAAATTCTATATCAAATATTCTCTGTTCCGGAAAAATGCACGAACGTCACGGTGACGTCGACATTTTTGTGTGTCAGCTTCTCTTATCTTTCGAATTTATTGTTTCTTCTTTGAGTAATAAGCCCTGAAAATTTCATCAAAAGGAGATTCCTCCGGTTGGTAAGTCGCGAGAGAGAGAGAGAAAAAACCAGTTTTTTTTTTCTCAATTAAATATGTGAAAGCTGTTACGTGAACCGCGCTCGAGCCTGCTTACAACTCCATCACCTATGACATTACCGAAAAACGAATTCTTTCGGAACATCGTAGTGTCTGGGAACCGATTTTTTTTTTTGGTTTTTTTATAGGTTTCATTCGAACCAGACTCATTTTAGTAGCGTCGATGATGATAAAAACGTTCTTTTATTACAGTGATCAATATTTTTCTCATTTCTTAGACGCGTTTGAAAATTCTTCGATAAATTTGAATCCCGATTCTGCTATTACCGATTAGTTTTTCCAAACTTTCCGCTCAAGTCGGTGTAACGAAATAGCATAGCTTACTAAAATCAATATGATGTTAGATATCTCTTAAAAGTTTAACTTTCCTACTCTGTGTTTTATTTCATCTCGTTACCATTAAAGCTCCAAATACTTGTCTTTTATTACGGACTTTATTTGAGCGAGTAAGTCTCTCGCGTTTACGCGCGTTCACTTCAATTTAGATATCTTTATTCGGTAAAAGCTCGAAGATTAAATAAGATAAGGAGAAAAGGGAGGGGGGGGGGGGGCGATCGGTTTCGAGCTCTTTTCGTCGAATGAAAAAGAAAAAGTGCCAACGTCGAATATGTCTGTATGAATATATATATATTTCTGTATATAAGAACAGCGATGATTCGTAAAAGCGTAGAGGGATGGAAAAACAAGTGTAACGCTGCTTTTACGGTAACTGGGAGTGTCAGCGTTCCCCAAGGATTCGTGAGCAAGGGGATGAAAGAAAAGAATAAAGAAAGAAAGAAAGCAAGAGAGACAAGACAAAGGGGGAAAACGTGAGTGTAATATATCTCACGGGGCACGACAGTCACACTCGAGATCGGTTTTCTTCTGTACGTGTATATACGAACCGAAATCCTTATTCAAACGTTACGATTATCTTCACCCATACGTGGATATCACAGAGACGTATAAATAAAGGTGAAGAAGAATAAGAAGAAAAAGAATTTGTGAATCCTCTGGTATAGTCCCGAAGGAGTTATATATTTAAAGAGATCTTCATTCGAGCTTCATATATACTCTCTTACCCTTTTTCTCGCCGAAGAAATCTCCTCGAACGTTCCTCGTCACGCTCAGCAGGATCATCGAGATTAGAAATATTATTCTGAAACTTGACAATCACGTTTTTTTTTTATTAATAAAACTAAGTCATACGATGACGCATAGACATTAGCATAATTGTTTATTGTATTGTAATGTGAAAAAAAAAATAAAAAAAGCAAAACGAGAGGAGAGCGTGTATGACTCGCTGCTCGCAATGAACTTGAGCCGCTACGCGTTCCCCCGTAATCGGGTCAAGGACTCGGACGACATGACGTTTATATTCAACACGTATGTCATCCGGTTTAACGCGCGATCTATAAATTACTCTATGAGCAAGATTCTAGAATTTCCATACAATTCGCTATCGTTTTTTTTTTCTTCCTTCGTTGTAGTTTTCCATCCGAAACGTTATGACTGTTCTTTCGAAAACTTTCAACACTCATCATTTTTTTATTTCACGCCTCTCTCTATCCGTACAGTCTCAAACTTCGATCCGATATTCTCCCTTTTTGACGTTTAGCGCCCAATAAATTGGTCATTTTTTCTTCACTTTCGCCCGCTGCTGGCGATGAAATTTTATTTTTTTCTCCAAACTTTTGTTTCATGACGTTTTTTTAGATTCGAAAGTTTTGCCAGGCAATAACGCGTTCTTGCTCTTTTTTGTTCCCTTTTTACGGCGATGTTACGGATGTTAATTTCGTGCTTTTCTCAAAGTCTCGGGATGTGTTCGGATGTAATGGAAAAGCAGGAGGCAAGAGAGACAGAAGCGAAAGGATTAGGTGCGGGTAGGGTGGCAGGCAGGCAGGCAGTTTGGGTGGACGCGGTACGCGAGGGGCCGGGGCACGGGCGCGGCCGCGCGACTGCGGATGAGAGTCGGTGACCTCAGCTCCTGTTATACGTTTCTCTAAGGCCAGTTAACGCATCCCCGCCGCCTGGACGAGAGAAAGAGTATATCGCATGGCAAAAAATCCGAGGACAAGGGCCAATGAGTCCAACGATCATGCGACTCACGTATATACATTTCTCAATCTTTTATAAATAAGTGACGTTTATAGTGTGCCGTACCCGGGGCGCCGGTCCGAATCCGTAACGCCTGAAAAGAGACTCCGACGTCATCGCGGCTTCAAACCTCTCGTACGCGCGACAAACTTTTGCGTTCTACGCGTAACTACTATTTTGAGAAAGAAACAAATCGGTATACGCCGCGCGGTAACACAATGTCCGAAACGTCAATTTCCGTTTGTTCTCGAGTCAAATCTCGTTGTTATTTTCTACGATTATGCAATGAGCTTTTGTTGTTTTTGCATATAACGTGATTCAACGTTAAACCCCGCGAACGATCGTTCGGGAGCGCGCAGGATATTTGTGGAAAACGTATATCGATAAAATGTTTATTCAGTTTCGTATATATAGCGTTGGAATTCAACAACCATATTTATTTTTGTGCATGCCGGTTTTCGTTACTTTTCGGTTCCCCCCCTTTTCGGCAGTTTCGGGCAAAGGTCAGGAAAAATAGCAATCCTGGCAGAGAAAATGAAAAAAACGAATGAAAATGGAAAGTAGAATTTCGTTGCGTTTCAATAATGCAAAACTCCGATACCGTTTGCAACTTTAAACGAAGCTGCAACTTTGCACCGTTACGTCCGAATTTTTTCTTTTGCTTTTCCTGTAAAACGAGCTACACGTGCAGAAGTCCCGAAATTTGTGGGTCAATGTTTTTTCGGGGGAAAGAAAAAAAGCTGGGAAGATGCCGAAGAGGCTTATGAGGACGACTTCAAAAATTAATAAACTCGTGAATAAAAAATACTCTTTTCGCTCAGTTATACGAGGATGCTATTTCGCGACCGAGCTGGTTTTAGGAACGGTTTCAAAACTGCCGAAAATTCGTAAAGCTCAATATCGAACTTTACTCGAAGGAAAACAAATTCCTGGCTCTTCGATTCGACGCCTGTAAAGAAGAATTTGAAACTCGACGAAAACCGCGGAAACGTCTACTTTTTTTTTTTATTTCAGTAAACGAACGGAAATTCGATCCGTTCGCGATCGCACTTATTGAAATACTTTGCTTACGAGAGGTTTTTCTTCCCAAAGAGAAAAAAAATAAAAATAAACTAAAAAAAAAAGCTCCTCGAAGTTTACTTTGGGAATATTGTGATTCTATTGGAAGAGTTTGAAGAAGTCGAGTCTGGAAAAAAAGAGTTGATCAAATTTCTTGGGTAAACTATCGATTCCCTACGTACATCGTACAACTTTTCCGATGCCTCTCGTCGCCGCTCTTTCTCCTCCTGCCAGTGTAAAGTAAAATCGACGGAAATAAGACGTCGATTTTATTTGCCGATGGGAATTGAGTATACGTAAAAGTAATTGTACGAATTACATCGGCGAAAAGTTCGATGATTCGTTTAAAATCGAAAAAAAAAAAAGAAAGAACAATCGACAGGACTTTTTTTTTCTTTTTTCATTCATTCGTGCGAATGCATCCAATTCAAAATAATTTCCACTTCTTCGAACAACGAGAGCGTGGACTTTTTTTTTGTGTTTTTTTTTGTTCATATACATCAAGTACAGCTGCGATTGAAAAAAGGGTGGGTTTTTTTTTCGAAAATACTCAATTTTTCTCTTCATTATTTCGTCGTGCGAATACCGTGAACAAAAAAGCAGTTTTTTCGTTTTTTTTTCCAAAAAATCTCATTTTTTTTCGCTTTCGCTATTTACTCATGCGTGTGCATCCGATAGAAACCTCTTATCGGTTCTTCGAACATCGAGAGCTTTTCATACAGGTTTCAGCGTATTGCAATTTCTCGAATGGGTGAAAAAAAAAAAATGAAGTAAAATGAGTATTACAAAAAAGGATAAAAGACATTTTTCATTCCCGTTTCATCATGCGTGTGATTTTTATTTTACGAGCATTTCCGGTTCACCGAGACTATACACAGCGTCAGAAAGAGAGAAAGAAAGAAAGAAAAAAAAGAGTTTTTTATTGTCTTTCGAGATATTGCTCCTTTGTGGAAAAACGGTGGGCACACACGGTTAGGCGATTCAGCATCATAAGGGAGTACATAAATTCAACTTTAAACTGTGAAATCTCAGTACGTTGAATTTACGATAGGGAACGGGGAGCGCTTATAAACGTATCGCATCTCTCTCTCTCTCTCTCTCTCTCTCTCTCTCTCTCTCTGCCTTTCGTCAGGCATCCTCCTCGGCATTTTTTATTTCCTTTTTCTTTTTTTTTTTTTCTGTAGACCATACTTCCTTCGCGTCCAGACGACAATATACACACATGTTACAAATATAGATAGAGAAAATGTTCGGAAGTTTCCGGTTACGTACTTGAGTCGCATGATGAATCATTCCACCGTGATTTCTCGTAGTGCTATTACCAAAAAAAAAAAATCTTTTCACAATGGGTTTACTCGTTGATATATAGAGAGAGAGGCAGGCGAGTCCAGGCAACTTGTTGGCAAAGCACAGGCGTCAATAGACGCGTGTACATGTGTATAAAAGTGCAGAGATACGTCAAATATAAATATCACACTCGACAAGCAAAGTTCGTATCCGGTCCAGATAACGTTCTTGAATATGGAATCGTTATTTTATTTTTTTATTTTTTATTTTTCAGTGTTTCGAGTATAAAAAGCGAGAAAATAAGCGAACGAGGCTATTATCCGAGGGATTAAGAATCAAACCGTAGCCTCTTGGGGCACACACGCGTCCGGCAGCCAACGCACGTGGACGAGAGTTGTAACCGACATGAAAAAAAGTCTTCAGCTTCGGTGTTATACGGCGTCTTTTTCCCCACCCGCTCTCTTTTCTCTCTCTCTATTTGCTCTTACCCCACGACCAGCCTTTCCCCCCCTCCTCCTCCTCCTGTCGTCTCTCTGCTCTTGCCCCCCACCCCAACTTTTACTTGTTTTTTTCTTTTTTTTATATCTAATGCTCCCTCCCTCGTTTTGACATTTGTCTATACTTCTCCAGACTCTCGCACGCTCTCCTCCGAGGTATCGCGATTTTTTTTTGTTTTTTTTTTTTCGTTTCTTCTATCCTATGTGCTTGCTCTACTTTTTTTTTTTTTTTTTTTTTTTTTTTTCTATCAACCGGCTCGTGGAGAAACTCTATTCTCGAGAAATTGCGAGAGCTCAGCTTCGAACATGATCCGATACCGCGCGCAGCCGAACAGACACTGGCCTCCTAGAAAGAGATCCCGAGGGTTCTTTGCCATCTTTACACACGCGTCCCGCGTTTCCCACTTGCGCGTCCCTTTATCGTCTCCCATATATATACGTCGCAGCATCTATGTATATACGTAGCTTCCTCTCTTCTGCTTCCACTCTCTCTCGCTCTCTCTCTCTCTGTACCCTTTTTCTCATTTTACTTTTTTCAAATCTAATATCTCCGGTCCGGAAGCTCTAAAAGATACGCTTCGCAAGGTACTCCTATGCATGGATTCTGTCTCAGCCTATGATCCTTAATTTCCGGTGCACTTATCACGCAGCAATAAATGCGCGAGGCCATTAGGCAATTGTTTTTTTTTTTTTGACGCACTTTTCATTGAATTATTCGAATCGATGGGTTACTGGTTGAAAATTTTTCGATAAATAATTTTACTTTTTTCAAATATTTGGCGAGAGATTCGTTTTGCGTTTCGTCGATTTTTTTTTTTTTTTATTTCAAAACTTTTTGATTAGTCTTCCAAAAGGATTTTAAGTTTCTGAAACTTTTTGTACGTGCCTGTATATCTTTCATCTTTATTATCACTCGGAAATGCGCGAAACTTTTGACAAAAAAGTTTTTACGTAATGATTCTTTCGTTTTTTTTTTTTTCCTCTTTGCTTCAACACGTTTCGTGCCTTTTTCTGGGTCTGTGCTCGCACGTGGTGTTGGTCGCCGGTGGCGCACCGGTTCTTTTTTATTTTTACATTTTACGTACCCAGATGTGTGTCACGAAGAATTCCCGCCTGCGGTTTTCTCGACTTTATTAATTAACTCTCGCCTCTATTTCCATTTCTCTTCCTCTTTTCATCTCTTTCTCTTCAGTCAACCGTGAAAAAGCTACTTTTATGAGTCTGGTCAAAAGTTGTTATTTTTTTTTTTTTTTTTCATTTGAAATTTTTCTGTTATTACGTTTTATGAAATGCATACGCGCGCCTCCCTGCTTTCTGCTTTTTCTAATCAACTTTTCTCGTCGTAGTTCTATCAAATATTCCGCATAAAAATAAAGTAAATTTCAAATTTCGAATGCAACTTTTTTGACGTTTATTAAAAATCCTCTAAATACAGAAATAAATTTTCAATTCATTATTCAAACTGTTTCAACTCAAATGAATGTAGAAATTGAATCATAATTCGAAGAGGAATGAACGTTTCATCGATAATTTCTAATTTTTATAATTCATAAATAAAACTAAGAAAATTTCTATCCAATTGGAGCTTCAACATCGTTTTTTTTTAATTTACACTTTATGAAAGCACTTTGAACGACATTACGAAACGATATCAGTCGTCCTTACAAACAGTTTTCTTTTAATGCATAAATAAACTTTATTTTCAGTCGAGGGTCCACCGTTTAAACAATTTAACATACAAACGGTATTCTACTCATTTTCAGAGTATTTATAAAGTTCAAGTTAATTCATTTCCCCACTCGTCGTGGAGAGTAGCTTAGAAAATAATTTTGTAATCCTATTTTTTATCAAGGTGCCGCAGAAACTGGATTCGTCTGACTCTGTTCCGTCGACGAAGCTTCGTCCCAATTTTCTTCAACAGGTTCGCCGTTGGATGCGGATTCTTCTACTCCGTTGATGTTGGTGCCCGCCGTCCACAAGCCGCTTCTGACAAATCTGCGCGCCGCCTTTTTGTCTAGCCTGGGCATTATCGTTCTTCGGTCTTTGATTCTCTGCGATCTTGCCATCGACTGTTTCAGACGTTCGTTTTCACCTTTGATTTTGTGAGTCGAAGGGTCGATTCCTGGGAGAAAAAATCAAAATAATGAATCCTCTTATTAGAGTCAATGACATTTGGCAGAAATCAATGAAAATGAGAAATTTTTATTGACGGTGACAAGGAAATTTAATTCCAAAATTTATAAAATATTTGAAATTGGTGATTTTTTGAAAATGTCACATGACAAGTGTCAAAGAATTATTCACGATCTTCTCATTGTCAATGTTTTGGACTTCATTTTTTCAGTGCGAAAAAAGGTTAAGATTTTTGATACTTTTTTTTTGGGGAAGTAAATGACATGGTGAAATTCAGTGAATTACCTTCGGCGCGTAAATACATCCAGAAAAGTGTGTTCATGCCATAGGACATTAACAAATTGTACTTGATTTTGTCCGAATTGTTCAAAGTTTCGTAAAATTGTTGGTTATCAATGAGTTTTAATATGTCTACGACTTGATCGGTCGCTTTGCCGAACTGTTTCATTCTCGAAATGAGATCGACGTCGTTCGAAAGTTGTTCGTAGTCAGGATCCATGTCGAAGATTAATAATCGATTGATTTGTCAAGCACAAAAATGATTTGTTTACTAAATTTCACGAGATTCCAAAACGTCGAGTGTCTATTAGTGGAACCGTGCAACACACGAGGCCACCACGCGGTCTCTCACAAGTGACAATTGGCGACGACTCATCAGTACGAGTTTATCCCGTCGTCGAATGTGAAAGCAGCACTTTGCAGTCGTCTTACATTTTGAATTCAATAAAAAAACCTATCGACGTTGAACATTCGACTGGTATCGTAATAAAAAAAACCTAAAATCTTTGGTAAACGATCGAAATATTATTTCTCGTTCATCTCAGAATGATCTCGAGCGAAATTTTTATTATTTGACAGGTCAAAGTATACTCAAAAGATAAAAATCTATCTCGTCCCAAGAATGAAAGGAACAAATATTTTTTAAATATCGATAAACAACTCGACACGTGAATTTGAGCCTCTTTTTGACATTTTCTAATTAAAATTTTTTTAAACACCATCAAACCTGCTTTACCGGCTGCCTATATCTGTTTCTCGCACGTCGTTCTATTTCTCCAGTATTTCAATAGATGGCAGCACAAGTTTGGAGCGACGTTTAAATGATCGATTTGACTGTGGACCCACAACACAAATTTTTTTTTTTTGCGCCTCCGAAGGCAGTGCATAAGTCGTTTGGATTTCAATATTTTTCTATGAAAAAATTATGTAATATAGGTCAAATATGGCCAAATATATTATCAATTTTTTCGAAACGTTTAATTGAGCATTTTTCTTCCAAAAAAATTCTCGAAAATCATCCAAATTTTCAGCGTTCGGTACAGGCGATACAATGTTGCCATGCTAAACCATCTTAAAAATACAAAAAATTTCAAAAAGTTAAGAATTTTATAAAATTTGGTGAACATATTATTTAGTGCCAAATTTGACAATACAAATTTTTTCAGATTTTTCTTCTACACAGTTATCGAGTAATTGAAGACTAAAGTTCACGTGTATAAGCATAGCGTTTCCATATATATAGGTATACACTTCGAGCATAAGAAATCTGCTTTAATGTATAATTACTCGATAACTAAGTGGAAGAAAATTTTGAAAAAATTTGTGTTTTCGTACTTGATGTTTTGGAGAACATTATCACCAAATTTGATTAATTTCTTAACATTTTGCCTTTTGTACCGAAACTCCTTAATGAAAAAAAAAAAAAACAAACAAAAATTGAATTATCAACATATTTTTTTAATACAATTTTGATATTACGAACAATGCTTTGCAAAATTACCTTTTTTCTTTCACGCGATTCAATAATATGGCTCTCTCGAACACGAAAGTACACTTTGAATTTAAAAAAAACACTTTTTTCGATCTCAAAATAAAAGCAAATAGGGTACGACCGCAAGTTTTCATTACTCAGATTCAAAAGTTTTGCCCATTTTTGTTATTATCGATTCTATGCAAATTTGTGTTAAGATTATACATCAATATTTGTATACAACTCGAAAAATTAGGAATTTCAATCGTGTCTGCGTTATACGACTCCAAATTGTAGACTAAAAAAACCCGATGATCAATGCTAATTTGATTTTTTTTATGACTATTCTAGCGAGATATTAAAAAAACTATTTTTAGTAATGATCTTGGCGAATTGCTTCAAAAAAAAAAAGTGTGCTCATTGATGTAGACATATAAAAGCACGAGGTTAAACGAAACGAGTAATATTTAAATGATTTTTATTACGTGTTAATCCTGGTAGGTCAATGTAACGTAGACGAGTCTGTCTGGAGCGAAGGGCTAATGTTACATGAGGATGATACGTCGTCTGATGGACAGTGTGCTTTGTGACGATTACCCGGAAGGAGAAATGGAATTATATGCACCCGGAATTCAAGCGTTATTTTCGTTCTTTCTCATTTGCTAGCTCCCTTAGCAACTTGAAAACCTTTCTTTCTCTCAGTTATTGCGAGAATTTTACTCGAGAGACGTCAAATGAATTAATTATTCGTGTTGAAGAGTTGAACTCGAGGACGATTTAGAATAGCTTATCTCGAAGCGCGAGCTCACTCTCTCTCTCTCCTCTCTAAGACATCGGGATCAATGGACCATCAGACTTTCGTCGTGATCGTGTGCTTGGAATTGCTTGTTACAATAACGATGCCTAGTAAGAATGACAATGTCGCTGGGATGGCGTGAGAAAGGCTTTCGAGCTACGACTCCAATTGCCATCAACCTCCCGTTTTATTAATATACTTCTCTCATCTTTTGATAATTGATTTCACAGAAAAATGAGCTTCTTTCGATCTCTGTGATCTCGAGACTTTTAACAATTTATTTAGATCGTAATTACGTATGAACATGTATATGGCAATTTTTAGATAACGAAACAATGTTTCTCGTGCTAAAAATCTCTTTTTATTTTACTAATATTAAGGAGTTTCGGTACAGGCGATACAATGTTGCCATGCTAAACCATGTTAAAAACACAAAAAATTTCAAAAAGTTTAGAATTTTATAAAATTTGGTGAACATATTCTTTAGTGGCAAATTTGAGAATACAAATTTTTTCAGATTTCTCTTCTACACAGTTATCGAGTAATTGAAGACTAAAGTTCACGTGTATAAGCATAGCGTTTCCATATATATAGGTATACACTTCGGGCATAAGAAATCTGCTTTAATGCACAATTACTCGATAACTAAGTAGAAGAAAATTTTGAAAAAATTTGTGTTTTCGTACTTGATGTTGAAGAAAATTATCACGAAATTTCATTAATTTCTTAACATTTTGCCTTTTGTACCGAAACTCCTTAAAGCAAAAAAAAAAGAAAATTATACTTTTTCTACGTTTTTTTCTTTCAAGCGTGGATTATCGAAAAAATAAATTTTGCATTTTGTATCCAGTACTGGTACGAATCCGACGAAAAAAAAAAAAAAAAAAATCTCAAAAATAATTTTCACAGGATGATTTCCATAAACACCTATTTCACGTTAATGTCGATTCGTTCGGCGGTGGTAGTGAGAGGCGTCTTCGCGTATATATCTTCGATATTATTTCCTCATTCCCCCTCTCCGATTCGTGATCTTTATTATCTTTGAATAAAAAGATATGGAGACCCGTTATGCAAAAATTGGACAGTAACACGTGGTCCAAAATGGCAACGTACTTTAATCGTTTTTTTTTCTCTCTTTCTTTTCTGCTGACTTATTTTCAAAAGACTCGTTGACGGGATATTTTTTTTTGAAATCGGAACGCGGGATGAAAGAGAGGATTCGAAAAAATTTGAAGTCGATGAAACCAAAAGGATTGAGATTGGCGAAATAACTAGTTTTGGGAGAAACTTCAGAGACTTTTACGACTGCTGCGGGATTCTCAAATATTCCACAGGATATTTGCCAACGAAGAAAAGTCTCTCGAATCCCGAAATAACAATCCTCATTTCTTAATGATCGACCTTCAGGAATTAACGATTTAATTTGTACTTCGTACATTCCTTAATTCTTCTCTCTCTACCGAGATAATTAAATCTTCATTTTTCTTTTCGCAAGAACGAAAAAATCTTTCGGTATAAACAAAGGCATGATTTTATTAGGAAAAAAAGGGGGTGCAAACACATTTGCTGTGGTTTAAATCAAGAGAGAAAACAAAGGGTGCCCACGCAGTGAAGATCTCCTTGAGGATGGGTTGCGTGCAACGTGTCAGAATATTGGACGAGGGAACGAGAAGACGGTTGCCAGTCCGTATTAATTAACAAGCGGCTGACTCGGGATCCGCCGGCACACACACACACACACGAACGCACGCAAATCCGCGTATACTCTTGAACGTATGAAGATGCCGAGAGAAATTCTTGTTTCATACCTTTTTTTTTCTTCCTTCTCCTCAACAACGGGTGGTAGATTAGAGCCGAGGAGAAGCAAATGCCTGAGGTTGCTTCACGCCAGGATGAGCAGTTCAGGCCACGAGGTGCGAAGAAATGACAGTAAAGCGAAGCGAAATCTTGATACGAAAATCGAGGAATAATATAAACGAGACCTCAAACGCCTATTATCTAAATTATATAATATTAGTACCGACATTGTCTTATAATTGAATTGGGGAAAAAAGAAAACCTTTATAATTGTACCCGAGAAACATTTACCGTCTTAAAAAAAAAGAAAAAAACACAAAGAAGAAGAAGAAGAACCCGAGGAAAAATGGGCCAATGGACCGAAGTGAGACTCGAAGAGTAACCAAATTTTCTTGTTCCCTGAAAACGTCGATTTAAATACACACCTCCACCGAAGTATTTAGTTGTCCAGGAAAAAATGAAAATAAATTAACCTCAATGATTGGTACAGTTATATTTCGAGTGTCTGATTTTCTCTTTTCCACATTTTGACGTCTCTGTAGTTCAATATGTCATCTGAATATCTCACTTCCTCGAAGCCCATAAATAAACGTTGGCGCACAATAAAAAGCAAATTAATCGAGCGATCGATCAGCTCGAAATCTGTCAATTTTCACCTGCATCATAAATATCTTTGCTCTCTGTACCGAGCGCCATCCAAATTCGGATAAATCGTCAATAGAGTCACAGTCAGCGATTCAGACCAGACGAAATCAATCATTAATATCTAGCAGCGGTTAAGCTCACGTGTACGGAAAATAGTTCGATATCGAGTTGTCGAGCGTAAAGGCTCGTGCGACGAGTGCATCGAGCAGCGAGTGGTATACACACGGAGACAGAGACATTCGTTGAAACATAAATCATTTAGCGGTCGTATATGCCTTCGGATACCGATGCAATTTGATTTCATTGACTGTACGCACGTACGTTAAAACGCGATTCAATTAATTCGATTCACGTTTCGTTATATACGTAAGTAATAATACTCTCGCCCGCGGTCTGTGTATATACAGCAATGTGATATCTTCAACTTTGAAGATAAGCCGCGTTTCTTTACCAGGACAAACAGCAAGCTGCCCTCTTACTCTCTTACGCACACTCGATAAATGAGAGGAATAAATTAAAAAAGAAATTCATTCCGTGTTAGCCTCTTCTCCTCGATTGACTTTCAGCAAAGTTTTTCGTACGTGTTCTCAAACCATATTACACACATATACACACATATATATAAGTATAAACGCACATGTTAAAATAAATGAGGAAATAAAGGTCCTCGAGGACGTGGGACCTGCTAAAAATTCAATCAAATAAATCATTAGCGTCGCGTACGTGCCGAAGAGAGATCTTTTCTCCCGAAAGCCGAAGAGATCTCGAGAGCTTTGAAGCTGTATATAAATACACGCGAAATACATTTATTTAAATCTATATATATATATGTAGGGGATTATGGGGCAAAACGGACATATGGGGCAAAACGGACAGGGTGTCCGTTTTGCCCCGAAAGTCGAAAATCCGGGGCAAAACGGACATTTCAAATTCTGAAATTTCGGAAAATTCATAAATTTTTTTTTCAAGCCTAAATCACATTTTTACTCGAGTACAGACTGAATTAGTGAATTTTGAGGCAAAATGGACACACGGGAGGCAAAACGGACACATGTAAATGTGAATTTTATAAAAAAATATTTTCGGATCCAAACCATCTTCTGACCCTAAAATATCTTAAATTGTTGAATTCTAGGGTGAAATGCACAAAAAATTCAAGTTTTAGAGCAAAATAAACACACGTCGAATCCGAAATTTTATAAATTTCATAAAATTTTGACTCCGATCCCAAACTACGTTCTGCTCACTATTCATTCTCTTTTGTGACTAATTTGAAAACCAAATTTATAATGACGATAAGAAAATAAAGAAAAAAGGTTTTTTTTATTGGAGCAAATAAAATCTACATATTCGTAATTTTTTAATTTTTATTATCAGTGAGAGGCTGTGTCCGTTTTGCCCCAAAATTTTTTTTTTACGAAATCCGGGGATCTAGGACCAAAAATCGATTGTGGGACTCCAATAGAGTTCAAACATCAATTATACCCCAGCACGATAGAGCCAAAGTTCATTTTTTGCAAGACCGAAAAGCTTGGACCAAACGCGATCTCAAATTCGGCTCATTTTTTCTTTTTACATCCAAGGAATGGGGCTCAAGTGGTCCCATTCCTTTTCTTATATCACCGAGGTGGCACTCCATTCGAAAAAAATCGCTTCGAAGGTCTTAATTTCGAAAAAAAAAAAATTTTCATTTTTTATACCTCCGAGAGGCAATGTCCGTTTTGCCCCAAAATTTTTTTTTTACGAAATCCGGGGAACTAGGACCGGAAATCGATTGTGGGACTCCATTACAGTTCAAACATCAATTATACCTTAGTACGGTGGACCCAAAGTTCATTTTTTGCAAGACCGAAAAGCTTGGACCAAACGCGATCTCAAATGTGGCTCATTTTTCTTTTTTACATCCTAGAAATGGGGCCCAAGTGGTCCCATTCCTTTTCTTATATTACCGAGGTGGTATTCCATTCGAAAAAAATCAATTCAAAAGTCTCAATTTCGAAAAATGTAATTTTTTCGATTTTTTATACCTCCGAGAGGCAATGTCCGTTTTGCCCCAAAAATTTTTTTTTACGAAATCCGGGGATCTAGGACCAAAAATCGATTGTGGGACTCCAATAGAGTTCAAACATCAATTATACCCCAGCACGGTAGAGCCAAAGTTCATTTTTTGCAAGACCGAAAAGCTTGGACCAAACGCGATCTCAAGATTTGGCTCATTTTTCTGTTTTACATCCAAGGAATGGGGCTCAAGTGGTCCCATTCCTTTTCTTATAACACCGAGGTGGCATTCCATTCGAAAAAAGTCGCTTCGAAGGTCTTAATTTCGAAAAAAAAAAAATTTTCATTTTTTATACCTCCGAGAGGCAATGTCCGTTTTGCCCCAAAAATTTTTTTTTACGAAATCCGGGGAACTAGGACCGGAAATCGATTATGGAACTCCAATACAGTTCAAACATCAATAATACCCCTGCACGGTGGAGCCAAAGTTCATTTTTTGCATGACTCAAAAACATGGCCAAAATGCGATTTCAAGTTTTGGCTCATTTTTCTTTCTTACATGCCAAAGAATGGGGTTCTAAGTGGTCGCGTTTCTTTTCTTATATTACCGAGTTGGTATTCTATTCGGAAAAAGTCGCTTCAGACGTCTCAATTTCGAAAAAAAAAAAATTTTCATTTTTTATACCTCCGAAAAGCAATGTCCGTTTTGCCCCAAAATTTTTTTTTTTCGAAATTCGAGAAACTACGACTAGAAATCAATTTTGGGACTCAAATATAGTTGAAAGACCATATGCTCATCGATTAAATTGGCTTAAATCGTTAACATGTCCGTTTTGCCCCATAGTCCCCTATATACGTTGCAAAAATACGCACGGATGGCGCCGAAATGAGAGCTCTCGGTGCGTATGCCAATGGAGATATCGCAATAATACACATGTGGTAAGTAACAGACAGGTAGGAAGGTAGTGCGTGCGTGTCGTCAACTCGATATACTCAACCCGCATATACATATATACAAGTTTTTTTTTCACTCACATATGTATTTATAAATATATAAGTGTGTGTGTGTATATGAGGTAGGAATGTATGTACGTGATATACAGACATATTGGGTTCTCTGTACATACATCATACAGCAGTGCAGCAAACGTAAGAGCGTTGAAGGTAGACAGAAGCTGTACCGGGGCACAGCACCTGCTGCTGCTACTGCTGCTGCTGCTGCTGTTCCTCCACTACGTACTCTTGAAGTATAGCGAAGCGTGCGGGGCCTGGCACTCGTCGAGGCCCCTGTTCGCGGTTCAGTACCCCGTGGACACTCACGCTGATAAGACCTTTCTCTAATCAAACGCATCATACCTTTCTCTTAATTAATCTCGCGTTATCGCATCGACGACGAATCTTCAGTGATCGCTAAAACTATATCGTCACGCTTGCAACCTAACTTATCGTTATTGTTAACCTGAATTTTTGCTTTCGCAAATTTCTCATCCGCACCGACCAACTAAATTTATTGATAAACTCGCAAGTTCTCGGGTCTTCGAGAGCACGTGTGTTTCGGATTTCCTGCACAGCGCCGGATCTACATACGTACCGTCCTGCTGCAGCACCTAACCTCGAGGCACCAAAAGTTTCTCGAAACGTTTTTTTTTTTTGGAAAATATCGTCGGAGTTCATTGACACCCGAATAATTAAACAAACTTATGACGTCGTAGGCGGCCCTGACTATCTTTATCTTTCTATGATTCGCGCCCGCGCGACTGCCAATCGATATACCAACACATGATCGTACAACTCCACTCGTCACAATCGCACACCCGAGCCGCGTTCCACCGCTGCTCTATTATCATACTCTCATATGTATGTGTTTTTTCTTCTTTTTTTTTTTACTTTTTAGAGCATGAGATAACGCACGTGGCTGCTGAAGTTCGCGAAAAGTAAAAAAGTGTACGAAACCACTGAACTTCGCTACTTCGATACGGGAAGAAACGCGATCGCTTCGATACTAGTTCTATGTGTTATGGAGAGATGCTAAGGATTCGGTGAAAGTAGCCACGTATGTTGTTCTCTCATCAATGTGCTTCATATGTGTGCTTTTTCGTGGCCGTGCATGTGTCAGTGTGCGTTTTTTTTTATACATATGTCCCATGGTGAAAAGAATATACAGTGTGTTCGGAGTGTGCTCGAGATCTCGAGAATATTAAGATCGATCGCAGGATTAATTTGCCACCCGTTAAACCCGGTGCTGAACGTGAGTATTTCGACTCTCTCATCGTATACAATATTTGTATCTAAAAAAAATGGATTTCTCTATCATCCGAAAGCCTGAGGCCAAAAATTCACAAAAATATCTCTCGAAATCAATGCCAAAAAAGATTTCCTGACATTTCGAGCATTTTTTCTCTTCAAGAAAATGACTTTCCGAGCGATTGAATCCTGGTACTTTTTGCTGTCCCTTGATTCCCAGTAGACACACGTTTTTCTCAAGGTTTTACGAAAACACCGTTATTCCTAGAGAATTCTAGGACGTTCGCCGTTACGCGACTATCTTCGGACATTATTTCGCTCTCGTACCGATACGAAATTCCGGATTATTCTGGTTTCCTCGTTCGCACGGTTCCGCAGTCTCCGTTTGAATATTTAGTCAGGATTGCCAAATCGTAGAAAGAAACAAAAAAAAAGAAGTAAAAATAGAAAGCATTCCGCAACACGAGGAAATTTTATAATTGGATATTTCCAAGTGCTAAATTATCGAATGATAAAAAAACTTGCGATTTTCTCAAAGGGACTAGTCGCCAAACGTTATCGTTATAGCCAAAAAAAGATTGTGTCGCGTTTCACGGATGCTTGAATCGTGGACCTCGATACCTCAATAGGTAGCCAATATATATATGTTCGCTCGAGTGAACACCGTTACCAGTCTTCAAAGTCGCTGGAGCATCACGGACGTACGTTTACAACACACCCATACATACGCGTATCAAGTTACACCTGGGAAGAGCAGCAAACGTTTCGAGTTAAATCGTTCGAGTTCACACGTGTTAACGAGCCAGAGAAAATTGGCTCCAGCATCCGGCGTTATTTGCTCGTTCGCGCTATGTTCCAGAACACGTATTATGGGAGCCATAACGCTCGATAGACTCCCGCGGTACGAGCCCTTAACAATTCACTTTCGGGGAAACATGCATTTCGGGTGAGATAAGAGGCGTGAATTTCAGGTTTTAATTGTGTACCCGCGAACAAATATAGACGAGCGGAGGCGCAGACTCTACGAATATTAAATCCAGATGCGTATCCTCCTGGAAACAAAACTGCCGAGGGACTAAATGATATTTTATTTTTTATTTTTTTCGAGAATTCGTAACTCGATAAACAACGGTTGTGAGGATTTTAACAAACGCAGCTCTCGGAACAAGGGGAATATAGTATGGAAGCAAACGTGCAGATCGGGTCGAAGAACTCTTGGGTTTTGTTTCGTCATTCTTTGGGGGTCTCTCGTGCTTATGTGTGTGTGTGTGTGTGCTCCTAATACACTTGGTATTATAACTATTATTAGTTTACACTTGGTCAATCGTTTCACATTCTCGCGTGCGTGTTCTCTGTCACGTTCACGATCGTCCATTAAGCCCGGAATGCATTATACGGTATACACACATCTCGAGAGTTGTACTACGTAATAACAGTAGCAGCGAGATCGCATTTGTTTTTTTTTTTTTCATCTCCTTTTTCTCGCGTGTCTACCAAGAGATTCTTCAACTTCTCTCGTACACGCATCTCTGTCATCTATTCAAAATCGTCTATTTAAAAAGCAATCAATTATATTTTAAGGAGAATAAAAAAAATGAAAAAAATAAATAAAAATTGTACGATGTGTACGGACTGCGAGGCTAACGTCCTTACGGATCCGCTGCTGCATGCTGCCTCTGAATCGTTTCGATCCCTCGTTTTTTCCGTTTTGTGTTCAACACCATTATTTTAAGTTCACACGTCGTCTTGACAACTTTTTTTTTAAACTCTCACCGAGCTAGAATTAAGTCATTTTCGCCTGTAGCGTGTTATATCCTTCGAATGTAATCCTGTCGAGATTAATATCGTTTTCTCTTCGCCAACATCCAACATCGTTCTACGATCGAATGTGTATACGCGAGGAGAAGAAAAAACAATCCATTTCGTTAAATTCCTCTTGCGAGCAATTAATCTCTGAAATGATTCTGATCGCTTTATTTTCATAACATATTCAGCACCTTTCGTTTTGATCGATCATTCGTTATTCATATTCCGATGGAATTGAACGTTGAAAAATATTTCTCGATTATTTACATATATTCGATAATGATACTCGATAACGTCTGAGTCAACACAATTTTTCGTGCCTCCGTAATAGAGTTGTCTCATCGCTTCTGTTTCAAGGGCAGAAAATTAAGTCATTTGTCAAAAAATTTCGATGTTTTTCGAAATATTTCGTTTTTTTTTTTCAATTCCTCATTTACAAAAAAATCTCGACTGATATATGTACCAGATATTTGTTTTAAAAAAAAATGTTGAATGGAAGTGGCGAGAAGCAGACAAAAAAATAAATTGCAAAGCACACGCGGTTGCAGAATCGTTTTTTCATTGAACTATAAATCTCCGTCAGGCTCTGTATTTTCCATCAAGGACTACGACTCTATTTGAATACTGTTAATGCCCGGTGTGCGCAAAATCAATTATTAATTGTCCGGTAATAAAATTGGCTCGAATGGATATAATTACGAGTGGACCAATATGAGTGATGAGTACAAAGACGAAACTGGTCGACGTCGATAGAAACATCGATTAATACGCGATAATAAAAATAAGTTTGCCAAGGATCGATGGTACTCGGTGTTGAGACACTCGGCTGCCGGTTGTGTTCGTGATGAATATTTTCAACGAGCTCGTTTCATAACGATTAACAGCAAGAAACGAGTGTGCACATTATTCTCTTGGGTGGCTTTGATCGTCTATGTCACGGTCGTATGAGGAGAGTAATACGTAAATGGAATCGATCGGGCGGGTGAGAGCCTACTGTACGCGCGGTCATTCGAATCGCTTCTTTCAGTATCTCTTTTCTTCTTTCTTACTCTCTCTCTCTCTCTCTCTCTCTCTTTCTCGAGGTATAAGAAACGAGAAAGTGCGCAAGGTATGCCAGTTAATTAACGTACTCGTCCGGTTACTCATCCCTAATTATAGACACTAGACTGTATTGCGATACATTATTGCGGCCCTCGCGAGAAGAGCATCGAGATTTTCCACGAGAGTGCCTCGGATAAAGTAATTACTTATCTTTTCGTATACATCGTAGAGGCTCGAGGAGCGAGTAAATTCTTCATGAATGTACATATAAACCGCCTCATGTACCTGAGACATACACGTACGTGCGGATGAGAATATGCATCGAAACCGTGGATAAATGTTTTCTGCCTGGTTACAAAGACTCAAAAAAGCATCATTTTCAGCTTTGATTCGTTCAGATGCAACGAAATTTTTCTTTGCCTCGATACATTTCGATGCGAGAAACTGTGAAAATCGATGATCGATCGACTGCTTTTTCATCTATTTTGTCAGAGAATCTAATTCGATTGAAAAAAAAAAATAAATTATTTACCATTTCGTTGCGGAGTAAGAATAGACATCAATCCGTATGGAAATGTAGAATTGATGCTTTTTCATTGAGCGTCACAGAGAAGATACTTTCAAAGTGTAGTATATTTCTCATTAAAATTCAAATGAGTAAAATAACGAGCCTTTTAGAAGCCCACCGTGCTGCTCCTGTGCACGTGAAATCCTCGATTCCCTTCTATCAGTAAACTCCGTCAATAAACTAGAAGAAGAGCTCTGTTCGAAAGCGCTCTTTTATCTTTCAATTTTCCAGTTTCCTCTGGATCCGTTCACACCGTGAAAAAATACACGAGAGCGCGCGGTGTGTCCGAATAACGAGGAGGAAAATCGTAACTCGTAAAAGGTTTAACGCGAGCTGAGCCACGTTCGTTCATACATATTTCGGTCTCCGCGTGATAACGGTACACGTCAAATTGCTTTCTCAGTATTGCGTCAACGCGATAAACCCTAATTGATGCTGATATAATCACGGCTGTTTCTCTGAGGCGACTATCTCTAGACGCGCTTCAAGAAAGAAGTTATAGATACGATTATCAATTAAACGATTCCTTCCGATCGTCGAATATAAACTCAGGAATCTCGCGTCCTTATCGATCTTCTCTGCCATTGCATCGAGTCACTTAATATTATTCGAATTTCACAGTTTCCGAGAGCTTTCGTCGCACGATACCAGCGACGCGCGTAATACATCCTCGATATCTTCATTCACCTGTATCGATATAGCCGTGTGAGTGAAAAATTGTGAGAATCCGTCAACGGTTTTTCCTGCTGATGCTGCTGCTGCATTAGCATCGGTAAACTAGTCCTACCGTTGTGTCGACGCCTTATATAGAACTTGACCCTCAATGAACACGAAAACTGGACTAGAAAGCATTCGAAACGAACATAAGTCAACGCTTCAACGTTGGAATAACTGATGTTAAAAAAATATTAAGATTCAAATACGTTTCTCGAGCAGAGACATATATGTATCAAGAAAATATTTATCTTATTGCGTTAAAATAAACGGAGACCGGATATTCTGAATCGAAATATTGTCGCTGGTGTTTGCGCTATCGATATGATATTTCGCAAAATAAAGGGAAACGAAGCGCGATTTGGGTGGAATACCGAAGAATCCGCTATGAGATTCAGGGTCAGCGGCCTGTCACAGCACACGCGCACATACGCGGCAACATATATAAAGCGAGGAGCTTCTCGTTAGTGAAATTTTAATGTTTTTTTTTTCTTCCATTTTGCTTTATCTTTCTTTTATTTTGAATTTTTTCGTGTGATTTTTCGACGTGATCAAGAAAGAGGCTAATACACGGATACGTGTATATAGATATGTATATATACCGACTTATAGCGACGTTTCGTGCTCCTCCTGTCGGCCGTGGCACATCGAAAACCAGTTCTCTCCTCCGTGGGACAAGTCCACGTTCTCTCTGTGTAATTCTTCATTCATTTTTACAGCTAAACGAGCGCCAGGTACCTCATCCTCGCTCGCTCCGTGTGTGCTAGCCTCTCTCACATCCTTTTACAACTATTTTTGTCTCTTATCCTCTCTCTCTCTCTCTGCTGCGAGCACAGTGCATTGCGCGCTCGACAACTCGTTCGTTCTTTTCTCTCGGTAGTGTAATTCTAGACTCGTTTCCGCACCTTCGTATTACTTCCTGGTTCGCTCGGAAAATCGTCTCATTTCTTTGTTTTTTTTAGGTTTTTTTTTTGTTTTCATCATCATCCTCGAATAAGAACGTCGCATCAATTAAACCAAAGTGTCAGAAAAAAAAATTGTAAATGATCCTTGCTCCCTCTGGTAGAACGAATGTGCCAGTGAAAGCGGTCGATTTCCATCGCAGAGGCTCATTCGAAAAACGCTCCGTTCGCTCTACGTGCTCGTCTCAAGAAACATTATCTCATCAACTCCCTATTGAAATTGAAGAAAAGAAAAAGCTAATAATCCTCCTTATTCTTATTACGTGAATGTGTGCACGTGTCGGATTTATATAAATTTTAAATGCGGTAATGCCTCGAGGCTGTTTTTCGGAAGCTCGTATTTTGAGATTAGGGTGCGGTGTTATAATCCCATCTGTTGCCGCCTCCGGTGTCCCACTTATGCTTCGCTCTGATCCTTTAGCACCGATAAACTTCTTGCTTCGCGTCTATACACGCGCTAGGTACATTTGACACGTTCTCGCATTGACGCTATTTCAATTTGAATATCAAGAGTACCCATACACATGCCCTTGTTAACGAAAATAAATCGTTGACGGAAGAACTCCGGATGGGAGCCCAACTCTCACTGATTTTAATCTTTTAATGGCGTTAAGTGTACTCGTGAGAAAAAAGGTTTTGATTAAAGTTCGTGAGCAACGGTAATGTACCGGACATTTTTATATTTAAATATGAAAATTTAAATTTTACTTATCCGAACGACGCGACACTTGAAAATGAATCAATAGAAACATCGAGCAAGTACTGTTTTTTTTGTCAGATTTTCGTGGTTGAAAAAAACCTCGAAACTGTAACTTCAATCTGATTTTTTCTCGTTAGAAAATCTCACTGAATCGTTGGCCGTGCATTTGTGAATCGAAATTCGCAATTTCCCTCGGGATTTCGTATTCGAAATCTTTTCAACCGTGCAACTTCCATGCCCACATGTCTCTGCAGTTAGGAAGTTATCGGAAGGCAGATTAGAGAAACGTGAATCGCTCCCGGCATTTCTGATGCTGGCAAAGAGCCAAGGGATTTTTCGAATCAGACTGCACCGAACGATGCATCAGCGGGTGCAATTTTTTTGTTTCATCTCAAAATGTACGTAGAAAAAAAATATGTGGGCCACGGCTGCGATCGATACTTGCTGGATACACGTTTTTTTTTTTTGCAGCGTTACGAATCTGACCGAGGCGATCGAACTCGAGAGCTTGTTTCGCAATACTATGACAAAAAACCACAGAGAATATATCGGTTTTGCAACAACGAGAGCAATATGCGACGAAGCAGGCTGCTTTCGATCGGCTATTGCCCTTCGTAATATTATCGTCGAATTGAATTTTTCCAATGTAAAAATCATATTATCTGCAGCAACAAAATATATTCGTTTGCCAGGAATTTTTCGAGTAAAAAGAGAATTGAACTTGAAATTTTTCTCACATCGAAGAATCAAGCGCAGCAGCAGCAGCGGTCTGCGGTGTGCATCATTTGGCTCGTTGTCACGTACTCCTGGAGCTGATGAGGAAACAAAAAAACGAGTGGAAGCAGGCAAGATTGTAGTATGTCTGGCGAGTGCTCGCAGCGAGAGCGAGATCGTTATAGCTTCGTTATAGTTGCGTTGGTCATTTCCGCGATTTAATTGAGTGCCAGGTAGTAATTAGTAATAGCAATGTTCATCGTTGATAAAACTGTATAATCATTAATTGTAAATCGTTATAGAAAAGTGCAATTGTGATTTTAAGATGAAATTGAACCTCGTCACGAAGGCATGACACATACGCGATTGCATCGAGGAGAAATCATTCTTCGAATGCGTAACGAATATGTGCAATTAATAAAACGATTTTATACTTTTATTTTTGACAATTTGCTGGTACTAAATCAATGGGGAAGTCGATAGCTTCGCGCTATTATTATATCGTTGTTATTCTTCGCGAACATGACAGATCGATATGATTAATGTTATTTCTGTTGAACGCGGTGTTACGGGATGATATAATTTATATATGAAAATGAAACGATGTCTCGAGAATAATATGATAGTTGATAGAGACTTCTACGAATTTCTCGTTAAGATTAATCGTTCGAATATGTTCGTTTCATAATGCAATAGCGCGCGAGATTCTTGTTGGTTGACGCGCGTGCCCATGAGACTTCCGACGCGTGTGTAGCGCCGGTAAGATGTGCGAAACCACCACACACGTCGTCATCTCGCGCTCTTTTTTTTTACTCCCTCTCTCCCTCTTGCTTTTCTTTCTCTTTCTCGATTACGAGGAGTCTTCCAAGAGCGGGAGTTCAGATGTGTGACACGAGCTCGCGCGAGTCTATTCCACAACGGACCACTCGGGCGTACGTGCGTTTCGGGCGAGTTACGATGGCGGCGGGGCGCGAGAGAGTCGCGAGAAAGATTATTCGCGGTCTCTTCGGCATTTGCCTCGATTCACCACGCCGATGACGTCACTACACAACCTCTTGTCTTTTTTCCGAAGAAGCTTCTCTACCGAAAGAGAGAAGGGATATATACATCAAGGCGCACTCGCATAATCGAGAGAGTCAGACGAGAAGATCTGTGCGGTCGAGTCAGAGCGCGAGCTCGTTGCATGGAAAATTTGACAGATTATTCCCAAGTTTTCATTGTTGAAACACTGAAAAAAATCTTTTCTCCAACAAACCGATTCAATCCTGCACCCAAATTATTTCACAATATTGAATTTATGAACTTTTATTATGACTTTCGAAGTATTTAGAAAACTCACCATGTCTCATCGACTGGTCCAAAAATCGAACTAAACTCCCGACCTTTCTTTCAATTTTTTTTTTTTCCAAATTCAACGTCATTTCCGATTTTACAATGAACTTCCTCCAGGCGTCGAGGCTACTGCTTTAAAAAGCTTTTATCCACAAAACTTTCGTAGTGTTTAGATATATTTATCAGCACATTTGTTTAACCTGCTCATATTCAGGCCTTTTCAGCTTGGAAGTAGTGTGAAAAAAGTATTGAAACAGCTCGGAATAGGCAACTTGCTGCCACGATTGTTTCCCAATTAGAAACAACGTGCATAGTTTCTTGTTTGGTGATTTTTTCCTCCACCGAAAAACGTGCAGCGATGAGGAGAACACACACGAAAAAAAAGCTCTTCCAAACGAAATTGGTACGGGTTGCGGTCGGAGAGTCGAGAATAAGAGCACCGGTGTACATCGAGAAAGTGAAAATACGTCGTAACGAGCGATTTAACGAGTCTAGATAGTTAAAAGTATGAGCCTGAGGCTCGCATAACTAAGCGCGAACGCATTTTTCTCGTTACATGTAAAAAAAAAGTACAGATTCTGAATATCATGTTCATTTCGATCACCGGGCAAGCTGAAATGATTTTTCTAGAATTCTATTAATTGCTCATAAAATAAATGACACAGTGAGGACTGATTACGAGCGGTAAGCAACGGGACACAAGACTACGAACGATGAAATTAAAACGATTCAAAACTGAGAACAAAACGCCGTAACATCGAGTAGCAATGATGATTAAAAATGAATAAAACCTGTAACCTGTACACCATGTAAATCGAAGAAAAAAAAACAATGAAAATCAGGTAAAAATCGATACACGAAGGAGTTGAACGAAATGAAAAAACAAAAAAGAAATGATATTGAGCCAATGGGGCCATCCTCGAGAATGCAAGTGTGTGGCAACGAGAGTTCCGGTTCCTCGCGCGAGAAGGATATCTCGTGACGTTCACAACGAGAAGAGGAGAGTCGAGCGCGACCAGTCATTCGGTGAATGCGGCTTAATTATTTACAACTTTTCTTTTTATTTTCACTCGTACACCACGCTGCCAAGTCTTGCTAATGTATATATATAAATATATTTGTATGTATATATAGATGGATAGGTGGTATCCGAGTCGGGGGGGCTATGAGAGTATGTCGTCGTTCTCTCGCGCAGGTTTCTCGGAAGTAAGTTTTTTTCCTTCATCGCAAAGAGTGGGTGTCTCGATCTTCGGCTGCCAGCGAAGAATGCACGCGTCTTTCTTGTTTTTACCTCTTTTATTTCATGCTCCTTTTTCCTTTTTTTCTTTTTTTTTTTTTTACTTTTGTTATTTTTTCTTTTTCGTGCTATGTGCGGAGCATGCAACTCGCGCGTGAAACGTCTCGGATACTCGAGTCTGATAGTCGAGAACCGTATTACCACTCGCCCGCAGTCCCATGCACTCGTTCCAACCTTCAAATTTTTCCAAACCCTTTTTTTCAATACTTGTACATTCGTCGAGAAAGCTTTGCTCAAAGAGAGCTCTCTTCAGGCTTTTTACTCCAAGACAACGCACTGGATCGGGGAAACTTGTGCAAAAACCAGATTGAAAAAAAAAAAAAAAAATTTCCGTAGCATGGAAAACAGAAGATCGACATATTTTTTTCTTTCTTGGAGTCTGATTAAAAAATCCGTTGAAATGAAATTCATTTGCAGTGTTAACGAACGAGCCGCACGATTCCGGTGCTCTCGAAGAGATTGACAACGCTTAATTAACCCTGACCTTCCGGTTCGATCGCATTCCTCGAGACATATCGAGGCATACTCGATTATAAAATACGCTTGTATAATTTAGAATCATGAGACTTTCCTTTCGGTGCAAAGAAAAAGTAAAAAATTAGAATATTTTTGCATATCTATCGCTAAACTCGTTCCTTTTTCTCTCTTCGCATTTCGATTCTCTACTTTTCTCAAGCATCCTCTCTGCTTCGACTCGCGTGCAGCAGCACTCGCTTCGTGGTGTTACCGGTTTTCACGCATTATATATACCTCGACGCGATGCAATTTCCAAGTATCGCGAGCATTAACATGTCATCGACATGTAAACGCGCGCGGTCTAGGAGAATTATTGTAAGCGTAGGGAATAAATGAAAGATGATTTGCAAATTACCCGTGCACGCTATATCCCTTCCGCGATTGCTTACTTTTCTTCGTTTTTCCTCCAGCTCGTACTTTGAGGAAAAGCTTGGTATAGAAGTTCAGAAAAATTTTACAATTCAAACTCATTGATTTTCGAAATTGTAGAAAAATGAAAATCGTGTATTGACGGAAGCGAAATTGCCGATTGGATTGGTAAAAATTGCGTCTTTGATATTCAATGTTGAAATTTAAAAAAAAATGAATGGATTCGAAGCTAAAAAAGTCTTAAATCGTGAAAAAATTTCGTGATAAATGGCCGATCGAATGTGGAATAAAATTTTCGTGTACGAGGATTCTTGGCCGCTGGGCAATAAAAGTCGATCGAAAAATCATCGAGCTTCGTCATTGACAAACCTGCCCTGTATCTTTTAATCTCGAACCCCTCGATAATGATACTGAGCCACGCGCGCTTCACCCGGCAAGAGAGAGAGATAAAAATGTTTTTTTCAACATTCTCGTTTTCTGTTTTCCTTTTTTTTTTTTTTTTTTTCATATTCTTATTTTTTTTATAAATTTATTTTTATTTAGACACGTTGGTATACGAACAGAATATCGTTGTATTATTGACAGTCGCTATCGCGCATATCGCGCTAATTTGCAGCTTGATCCCCGGGGGCGAAACGAATTGGTCGATCGTCGAACAAGATTTTTCTCGAGTCTTCTGGACTCGCGGGAGATATAGGTAGTTCTGAAGCTACGAATTGAATCAGGAGAAAGAAAGAAAGAAATAAAGAAAGAGACATTTGATATAGTCTTTCTTTCGTCTCGGGATGGTCTCGTTTCTCGCCGTGTGATATTTTTTTTTTGTTTTTTTTTTTTTTTTGTTCAGGCTCCCTTTTTTCAATTCTTCTCGAGTCGTCGCGAGACGGGATCGTCGAAAGCAAAAGTGGTTGGGACAAGAGAGGGAGAGCGAGAGAAATGTATAGAAAAAAAAAAAAAAAAAAAAAAAACGAGTGAAAGAGAGTTTTGCGTTGGACTCTGTGGCGTTGTCCACTTTGCTCTCTCGGCGTACAAGAGAATCCGGCAACGTGAGAGAGTGTGTGCGAGAAACATCGCACACAAGATTTTTCGTCTCTTCCTCTCGCTCTCTGTAAACCCTTTGGGCACATAACTTATGCGGAGGCGGTGGAGCAAACGAGGGTTCGTTTCCGAAAGAGTGAGAGAGAGAGAGAAAAGAAAGGTGAAGGACTCGCGAGCGTACACGATTCACATGCTACAAGCCGCACCACACCTCGATGGAATAAATTTACATGCCCCACGGTTGAATGAGACGAAAAAGAAAAAGTATCGACCCCGAGAGAGTATGTAATGAGAGAATGAGAGAGGACCAAACAGCTCTGCGACTTCTATGTAGCGCTGAAGATCGGAAACTGTAACACCTCTCTCTCTCTCCTCACCCCAACCCCGTGTGGTTTTGTCTGAGACGACAATCGACCTCTCTCAATGGAGGAGTCACATCAGCGAGCGAATCTTCGTGACTATATTACAGGAGTATTAGGTGACGAATACTATCTGCATACGATTTGTGTCTATTATACCGGGCGAGCCCAACAAATCGCGTTTATATACACGTAAATCGTTATTAATATCTTTGAACCACACTTTAAGCCTTCAGATCGAATCGTTCGAATGAAGACGCATCATTATCACCCGACGATAATGCCTTTTAATCCTCGCTATTCTGAATACGAAATGTACATTTTCAACTGCTTAAATTCCAACGTGTATTAAAGGATAGCCACAATGATTTATTGCTTCACCCTGTATAGTGGACAAGGAAGTAGGCTCTCGAGCGTAGTAGCTTCATTATTGCGTGATGTTCGGTTAATTAACGGGAACATAGTACACGGGGGTAGTTGACGCCCACTTGACACGTGTCTTTTCATTCAATTGCAGCTACTTATCAGCTGTACGCAATTAACGAGAATTATCGGTTAGAAAAGAGTCCGATTGTGGCTGAGACTCCGCGGCACGAAAGCTTCATTTTCTTTTTCCAGGCAAAATTATGAACTACGAATTTATCTTCAAACACACGATCGAAATATATATTAAAATGCACTTTTATTCGAGTATTCGAACGATTGTAGTTAAACGGATTTATTGTAATAGTGGGTGGACAAAAAAACACACACACACACAGACACACCGTAGGGGATAAAGGGCGTTCCCGAAAAAGAGTGTAGAACCCGCCAAGTTATGTGTCTGCCCAAGTCCTGATGGGCTTTTGTCCCCGTGGTGTGCGCGTGAAATAATAGGATCATAAAGCATCAACCAAGTGGTGAACACGTTTGTATACGGATAGAATAGAAGGAGGCTCATGAGCTACGATATTAATGCGAAATATAAAATTCCAGTATCTCTACTTTGATCTGAGCCCGCTTTCGGTCAGGGAATTTCAAGCAACATGAGAAACGATTCCTCTTTTTTGTTTTTCTTTCTTTTTTTAAATACGTGCATATTTATGTATATGCGAGTCTGTTTATATATTTATATTTATCAGTCGGGAGTTTGATGCGTCGGTGGAGACCAGAGATAAACTCGGATATATCTCACGTTCGCCTAGATGAAAACTAATGTTGCGAGTGCCCCAGGTCTCGAGATGATTGAATCACGAAGATTGATTTTCGATCGACTTATATATCTCAATACCACCGAGATTTATGATACCCGAAGAAGCAGGAAACGACGCTTAACGCAACAAAATGTATAACAGTAATATTGGAAATTGCGGTGTGCAAATGGAAATACCGCAAAATACAGATTCTACTATGCTACAAGAGCAATTCGATTACTTGAAGAATAAAATAGAACAATCATGGAACTCTGGGTGCGTGCGTACGAGAAACAAAGTGGCTGTGCGTAAGTGCTAGCCGCGCGCGAATGAGCTCAATTCCCTGCTCGTACAAAACCAGTTTTTTACGGTCTAACTTAAATCAATGAATACGCGAAATAGCAGAGACACCGGAGCAAATAGACAGGAAGATAGCTGTTGTAAAAGTGCGCTCACGAAAAATATATCTTCGGTGTCTCGGAAGATCTCAAGAAACCTCTTTGAATTACGTATATCGTGTCAACAACGTGTACAAATATAAAGTTACGCGTGATCGATGCTAGTCGTAGATAGTAACCGCGACCAAAATTAGAGTACAGTTGAGACACGAGATTCGAGGATGAATAAATGACGCGATTGCTAGAAATAAAATCAATGAGCAACGCTCAGTCAGATTTCGACAGCACTGAACCTCCGAAAACCTTTTTGGATCGATCGATATCCATTACAAGCTCCAACAGAGCAACCGAACTCCAAAGAGACTAACTTTCAATCGAGACTGTATTAACACCGGGTACTGAGAAAAGGTGTGAGTAGCACAAGTACATTTGGACTAATAATCCGAGTAAACTTATCGCAAGTGAGTTGCGTAACGTGAAGTTTAGAATTGCTCGAAGTAGAGAAAAAAAGAATTGAAGGCGAGTTATACAACGGTGTCTGTGTGTGTGTGTGTGTGATTTGTTTGGCTTACGAGGTCCATGAACTTGGATGATGCGAGCGATACACGAGGGATCTTGACTCTTGGCATTTTGATGTTCGGTATTGCTGGAGCGACAGCGAGAGTGAGCTTTGATGAACGATCAACTTGACTCTAATAACCCAAGTGTGGCTTGGATATATCGCGGGGCGATAAATAATCGGTGGGCAGAAACGCGCGATGCGTCACATCAAGCATTTCATATCTCACACGCTGTTCCGTCAATATTGTGCTCATGAATATATATCTATATACTCGCATCGTTGTCATTGTCATCGTCGATGCATTCAATCGAGTCGAGTTTAGTCTGATTCGACGATCAAACATATATTCGTCGAGTTTCTTCAGACCCACCGTTATTCTATTACGAAATCAACAGTTTTTTCGTTACTTGCAAATTTGAGAATGGATAAGTGACTTTTCAGGAATTCACGTTGCCACTTTCGCCCAGGGCGGAAGTTTCAGTGAAATTACAACAATTCCATCGATGTCTGTACACAACTGTTTCGCGGCAGCTTCCGCCTGGGACAATGTAGAAAATGTTGTATCAATTTCCCGATGCCGATCGCATCGACATTCATATCAGGTTTTCTGTACCTTTTCGTAGAGGATTGAATAATGCATGGGGGATCGCGTTCCCATTCAGAATTTGTAAGAGCACGATTGAGTGCTCTCCTCTCTCGCGGCAGAGTGATCTGCTCCCGGGGGACGACGTTTAGAATTGCAAAAAGTTGGTGCGCATCAAAAGATCTTGTGGATTTTCAAAACGTAGTACACACGGCAACGGTCAAAAGTTTTTTTTTATTTGAGAATAAGAATAAGAGAATAAGAAACCGCTGTAACGCGCGATACAAGCTATTTCATTGTCGTCTTTTTTGTCAATTCGATAGAAGAGACTTCTGTTGAAAAAAAAAAGCCGCGTCGAGTTTAATCAACCCAAGATCGCTTTTCGCTCTTTTCTTATTCGATGAGACTTCCACACATTATTCTCGATGTCTTGACATCGCGAGATATAAAGTGCCCGTTTAGAAGCAAATGCGGCGAGGATCGCCGAGCCCGCGGAATGAAGGGTAAGAAAGATTACCTTTTTCGGAGCTTGGAGAACTAGCGAAAGACATTCTCTCAAACGTGTGTTTCGATGCAAAATTCCCGAGGGAAGTGTGTATATAAAGAGATAGAGAGACGATGAGATCGAGTTTAGATCGTAGTAACACAGAGAAGAAGGATCGTGAAGGAAGAAGCTGGACAACGAGTTTACGAGCTTTAACGAGACAGGGGGAGAGATCTAGCCGACACTAACCGCGTGGACGATCGATCGTACGAAAGAAGGATGAGGTGAACGGTAATGGAGAGGTGTTCGTATCCAAGAGCCAATCAATTCGACTGTCCAACTCGTGCGCGAGCTAAGCGAACGAGCGTACGGGCGAGTTCTCATCCTGCTGGAGCAACCCTCTTTTAGGAGGCGACGCTGCCGCCGCGTAGAAGCTTAATGATACATTAGTCTCGTCACCGATGTTTTGACGTGAAAGGACCTTAATAGACCCGGAGATTCTCGTACATGCAGCATCCTTTCTGCTCGCTCGAGTAGCCAGATCCATTTATTTTTCATTACCAACTCACGCGGGCTACCAAGCACAGTCATTTTTAACACCCCCCCCGCTCAAGCAGCCTTCGCATCCTCGCATGTCCGATTGTAATATAAAAATTTGAATAAAATCTCGACACTCCTATGTGTATGCGCGCATAAAAGGAATTGAATTCTAGATTTACGGCGCAAAGCAACCGATCCATTTTACGTTCGAGAGAAAATTCCTCAGAACCGCTTCTCCAAGATAATTGATTCGTAAGGAAGATCGTCTCTTCAATCTACTACTGAATATACACGTGTAGAGATGGGTGTATGATCGAGGAGACGATTCTAAGGAATATCCCCTTGAAAGCAAAATGGAAGTGCTTGGAGATCCGTAAATCCGGAATTGAATTCCACGTAAGCTAACATCAGTTTTTGTTTATCGTTCCAAGGATCGATGCTCCGGAATATATACCGGTATAGTTGCCGTGCGGAGAACTAAAGAGAATCGCAGAAAAAGAGAAAAGCAGTGGATAATGTAAGATGAAGTTGATCCAGCGAAGTGTTCGTGTAGTGGCAGGAGAGAGAAAACACTGGTGCAGCAGCTTGGCACTGTGTTGAACGCGTCGTGTGTCGAGCTCCAAGAAATAACGTAGATACTTATTTACCGGTTCACCTCGTGGCCCAACCCCCACACTTCGAACGGGCGCGACATTCGAACCCTTAATATTGGAAAGAACGACGGGACGTGGGCACACCTGAGGTCCCCAATGTTCTCGTAATCCTGACAATAGGCGCAAGCAGGCATATTTATAACGAGCTAACCGCGTGCGCACGTTCCTCTTTTTTCCTCATTCTTTTCTTTTTTTCTCTCCCCCCCCCCCTCCCTTTCCCCCCCGATTTCCTTTTTTGTACCACTAAAAAACGAGACAAACTAATATGCCGCGGCGCGGAGGCGCCTACAACAAGAAAAGCACCATCCCGAGTCGCCTCTATATCTTCGCGTGACATTAATCACGCCCGAGGAAAAGACTCTCCGACGCACGAGAAAGCTGGACTCTCGGACAAACGACGCGTGAATTCGTTTTATCCCCACTGCTCGCCTTACCACCCGCATTTTCACCTTCGATCTCCTCCTCTATCCTGAACCTTGGATAAAAACCACTCTCACCATCTCTTAGAAATATTCTACTACAGTCTCACTCTCGATTTTCACGTGGAAACTTTTTATTTTGTCGAATTTTTTACGAAAAATTGTTTTCACAATATTGTAACAAGAAATACGAAACTTTTAGCAACGATTTTACAACTCAATTTCGTCGTATCGCATTAGCTCTCGACTTCATGATTAATCTGTTGAAAAATAGACTTAAATTGTTCACCAAGAATTTATGTAAATGTGGAATCATTTGTTTCTTCATCTTGTTTCCAAGGCAGAATTCAAAGTTTTTTCTTTTTCTGGAACAATATGTGAAATGAGTCATGCGACAGTTTTAACCCAATTTGTCCAGCGTTTCTGCTGTCTACTTGCCAGCTCCTATCTCCTCATTTCTTCGCTCAAACACTGTCGAAGCGAGACTCTGGGTGCGTGCACATGCATCGACCCCATTATGGAGGTATTTTCTAGACGTCATATACCACACTAATTTTCCCGAGATTTTCATTAATAATCGTCGGCGATAGGATCGCACAACGCGTCGTCTAGGGACCTCACGCTGGATATCAAGTTTATTTTTTTCTTAGTTTTTATCTCAGGGATGATGTTATGGGCGTCGGAGTATGTAACGAGGGCACGCGAGAGCGAACGCTATCGATATGGTGGTCTTCCGATTTGATCGACAGCGTGACTCTTCCAGTCTTCGTGACCCGAGACTTTGTATTTTACAGCGTGTCACCGGTTTGACCGATTACTTTCATCAATCATGCTGGAGAGAAAAACATAAAGAGACTCTCGAACGAGAAATCTCTCCTGCTCTGAGGCGTTTATATCTGATGTTCCAGTCGAAATTTAACTCTTACCCAGACCGTAAACAGTTGAATTTAATAAAAAAAAATTTTTTAAATGTGAACGAATCCAAAATGCAGAAAATAAAAATGAAAATTTCGCTGAACCGCCAGAGTCGAAGTCGCAATAATGATTTATCGTCCAATCCGATGTTTTCAGATTCGTAAGCATAAATACAATTTGCCAATACCTACGCCGGTTTCGAGGTAAAAAAGAAACATTGATATATAACGCGGCAGGTAAAATTTAATGAGTGCGCGTGGGATAAATATTCGACAAAGTGTACCGCCGGAGTATCGGCGGACGCGGTCGGATACTCGATTCGAAATCCATAATTTACGAAAACAAAACAAAAAATAATATGGGAGCAAAAAAATATTTCATCGTGTATCGGAGAGGTCCGAAATTATTGATTTATCAACGATGATTCACCGCCGTTGGGTGGTATCGATAGAACATTTTTCACACCTTTCGATACAAGAATAATGGATTCGATAGAAGAGTAGATATGATGAATGTTCCGGAGAGCGTGTCGTTAAGAGAGTCTTTATGAAAAGCATGCGTTAACGAATTCCTAGCAAGCAGATCTCAGAAGCGTAAACCTTTTTTTTTTTTTTTTCTTCATTGTATATAATCGATCATTTCTCATCAGCTGTTGGCAAATATTCAAGATTTCACGGTATATCCACCACCGCACAGAGAGATAGTGCTCGTGTGTTTTTGTACCGAGATTTCAAAGGCGTGCGCTAAACCGCCCTATCATTATCATCTTATTATTATAAACGTTTTCGTTACAAGTTGCGGGCGCGAGCGAACGAACATCAAAGTGGGAAATAAAAGTCCCTTAACGAGAGAAGGTGCATGAAATTACGCGTTAGTTTTATCGCGAGGGTGAACGCCCTCCCCTCGCCCTTGCCCCTTCTTGCATGTCTCTTTGATCCTCGGGCTAAGAACAGTTTTAGATACATACAAAAAAAAAACGTCAGTATATAAGCCTCGGGGGCAGAAATCATTTTGCTCCTTATTTACTTCTCTTTCTCTCTCTCTCTCTCGTTCACCTGCAGTATCGATTCTCTCCTATACGTACCTTATTTATTGATTGTTGAGAAGCGAAAGGACCTAACTCGCGCGATTTACCGTGTTGACTGTCGAAAAGATACGATCTTTCAATTTTTAACCAAAAGGTTCAAACGCCCAGTATCCAAAGCGTCCCCTTCATTCCGAGAGCCTACTTCGAGAAAATTTCTTTTTTTCGTATCCATTCCAGGCTCATTATCACTCGTTTCCTTTGGTATCTTCCACTATCCGTATACTGAGGCGCCTCGATGCACCTATGAGCGTTATTAGCTGCCATCTTTATATGCCTGAGAGATAAGCAAACACGATTTTCTCGCCGGTCTATTATTATAATAAAAAAATCCGCGGACCATTGCCGCACGATTTTTTTTCTCTCTGCACATCCCGCTTCTCCCCCCCCCCCCCCCCCCCTCCTTCCGTATGTATAGCGAACGCATAATATCGGCGAGTCGTTACCGAAATTGCGAACCTGAACGACGTAATATTCATCGCACGTCGTGACGCGCGGCCTTGGGCTGATTTTCAAACCATCAGCCGACCGTCGTCCCCGTTTCAGGCTTGTTTATCTTCCCACATGCGCGAGCTACTTTTTTTTTCCATACAATCATTCGGCTAATTTCAGTCCATACGCCGCGTACTCTCGTTCCAACAGGACTTGTTTTACGGTAGTTATTCATCACACTCTTGTTCAGGTGTATTGACTTATCCTGTCAAGCCTCACCTTCGTGAAATTAAATAGAGAATGGAACTCTATTCAGCTCGAAACGATAATATTTTTCTTCCGAACGAATTTCGTGTGCTCGAAACGAGAAATGATTCAATTTAAATTGAATGAAACTTGAAGATTTCGTGGCGAAAGGTCATCGTACGATTTCCACGAGTTTTATGCACGTTTGGAATGACATTAGAGATTTTAATGAGGGACCAGAAGAAGCAAGAGACCGGATATGTCATGAGTCGGGCGGTGAGGATGCATTCTCGATTCAAGAGAAATCGAAGGAGGCTCGAAATGTGAAGGAGTATCGTTCGTCATAATCAGACCCAATCATTATGTCAGATTGATCGAGTTATCTAACGCATGTGGATGACGGGTCCATTGAAATATGCTCGTATACGTATCGACGCCAACCCTGCGAGGTGTGCGATTAGAATCTCTCGACATTTCTGTTGCCATGTGCGCGACCATATTTTTCTTTCGTTTTTTGTTGAATATATATTAATCGGAGCTACTGCCCGGTACAGGGATGCGTTCGAACATGGGAGACGTTTTTTTTTGAGATCAATAGTCTTGGGGGTCTTGGGGTTTTGGGGGGAAAAGACACCTCATCGGGGCCTCAGGGTCGTATCCCATTGGAAACCTCCCACATTGAACGATCTTGATTATTATTTTATTCTCGATTTTATTCCTCTCGAATGGCCCTCGTTTGTCGCTCTTGAGAATAAAACTAAATTGATTAATATCGTGGTAAGAAATAATAGGCCGCGTCTAGACAAATCAACAAGGCACACATGAGAGAGGGGCAATAATAATTAAATTTCATATATGCTTTTAGTCCGGATTCATCGTTGTGGTCGGTAAAATATATGGACGGAGACGATTATCGCTTCAGGGCGGTCCTATCCGGTCTAAACGATTCAATTGTAAATTTTCGGAGCGCACACAGCGCGAGCGAGAGTGGCCTCCCGCTGATTTTTTTCTCGCAATTCTAGCCGGGCGAGTGGATCGCTGACGGGCCTCGCGCAAAAGTTGCTCAACGAAGCGTGCCCCAATGCGAAGTGGAGTGATGCAGCGGAAGCGAGAGTCGTGCCGAGCGCGAGAGGGCTTAATCGAATACCTCCGACACATACGGAATCGGAATCCAACAGCGTCTGTATCGAATTCACCGGAGCGTATCACTGCTCAGGCAGCCCCGCGCGACACCCCAACATTCATAATATCCGTTTACCCAGTGTTTTACCAACGTTTAATATTCAATTCGTCCGATCCTAAAAAGATAGATCAAATTCGTTGATACACGCGATTAAGAATCGGAGTAGAAACATTCGTTTGAAAATCAATTAACTGTTTTTCTACATTCCGCACTAATGCAATTGGCACGCTGAATACTTTAGACCTGCCTCGAACCCAAACATCTCATCTCCCGCTGAGAAACACTTTTGTGCCATTTTGTGGACTTGAATCTCGCAGGTGGTTCTAGTTAAGAGAACAGTTTTAAAGAGCCCACTCAGAAAAGACTTTCTCTCATCTCGAGAATCTTTGACGTCTCGTCATCCGGGTCTCCGTTATCAGCTCGTCGTCGAACGGTAAAATATCCCTGAGTGCGCTTTACTTTTTCTGTGGCATAATCCAAAGTATCGTGGGCGGCCTTAGTAGCTATGTACACACTGGCGCCTATCCTAATCGTAGATATTCTATACCTGCGCTTTTTCTCTCTCTCTCTCTCTCTTGCCCGTCACTCTCATTTCATGTCGAGGTTGAACCTTGTCCATGTTTATGAGCCAAGAAGCTTCGGGAGGTGAAAGGAAGATGAGTGACTAACGAGAGAATCGGTAAATGACGACGTTGAAGAAGAGTCCGAGAATGCAAGCAGCAAGCACTGCCTTAGAGAGGGAACTATAATCTGGAAGTGCGAGAGCCGTTTCCTCGAGGGCTCATCCGTATGACGGCGCTATTATCAGGCCCACAGGATGAGTCCCGGGTTCTCATCTCTGCTGACAGTCCATATATACCCTCGTAAAAGTGTTAACAATATATATAGCTATGTAACATAAACATGTATAAGTTTTGCTCTTCTTTTTCCGTTGGCCTGTAGTTCTCGGCCTCCTGTCTCCTGCTTCACTCAGCGCGTATCCTCGCAATAGAAATCGAGAACTTCAGAGGGCCCTCCCCCCCCCCCCCCTCCCTAACGATAATATTTTCGTGAAAATTTTCTTCGGATATACCGTTTCACTGACGGGTCAAATTATTCTGTCGACAGATGCAATGAATCGTCCTGGAGTCTGAAGGAAAGGTCACGCGAGAAGAAACTGACATTAACGGACCGAGGTTGGGTGCGACCAGAACGAATCGAGGTCGTTTTAAAATCGACTCTTCGTTTCAACATTCCGGAGCTTCCTATCGGTTTTCAGCAACAAAGTATCTCGACGAGAGGATATAAAAGGGATAACTGCGAAACTGTGAGAAGAGGTTACCGAAGACGAGAATAGGAAAAGGAAGAGAACAAAAAAAATCGCGAGTGTCTGAAGAAACGAGACTGAGAGTCTGGAGTGATTCGAAGAGGCATGTCTGAAGCGGTGTCTAACAATGCGATCCGTACACTCATAATGGCGACAGTCGGTCGCGTGCTGGCGATGACACCGTACTAGTATTTATATAAGAATAAAAAGAGGGGAGAATCGAGAGTGAGAAAGCGAGAAAATAGAAGAAAGCGAAGGATCGTAATGGGAATGGAAAGACGTGGGCGTATCAGAGGAGCGCTCGAAACTAAATTAAATTGGACGAGGAGGAGCCAGAGGGTGGCGCAAAATCGTGCGTTCTTAGGGAAGGATCCACTACGGAGAAGCTCCATATGAAGGAAGGGATGAATTTTATGGAGAAAGAGTGGCAAACGGAGGATGCGAATTGACGATTGCCAAGTTCGTTCCAGTTACTCGTACTCCTCTTTTGTCTCTTCTCGTCTTAGTCACACGTGTATCCGTAGATGCTGATAGATCGGGGTGTGCGTATACGTTTGTGTGTTTATAAAAGAGCATGTATAGGAACGCACGTATATTGGGCTCGACGAGATCCAATACACATTGAGAAAAGCAACGAGAGGCTTACACCGGGGCTGGTTTGCCACTGCTGCTTTCTGCTGCTGCTGCTGCTGCTCGCTGCTTGCTGCTGCTGCTGTTGCTGCTGCTGCTGCTGCTGCTGCTCGACACAGCGTGGCGGCGCGTGCTGGTGTGTCGGTCTTCACTGCGGTACACACGAGAGAGCTCGAAGTGCCCGAACCCGAGAGCCGCACTGCCGGAGAAGAGAGAACCGCGAGCACGCTCGTTCAGTAGTTTCTCGGACGCCGCACCGGCATCATCCGACCTACGAGAGATAAACTTCCCCCGACCCCCTTTTTTTTTATAAACGTGATTGTGCTTCAATCTTGACTGAGACAAGCAACGAGGAGGACCAGTCTGTCTCGTCTCGTCAGATCCGATATCTTACCGTCAACAGGCCTTTATACTCGTCTCTCTCTCTCTCTCTCTCTCTCTCTCTCTCTCTCTCTCGCTTACTCTACTTCTCTGTCACTCTTCAACGGCTGCTCCAATTTTCACTCCTCACCGACATCGTGTGGTCACCCGCTCGAAATCCCTCTCTCTCTCTCTCTCTCGCACTCTTACTCTTTCTATCTCTTTCTGTCTTCGGCTCTTTTTCTTGCTTCCCACGAGACTCGACTCTCGTTCCTTTTCTTTCGATCCCCCACCTTCTCGACATCCCCGCGCGTTCGTTCCCCTTTCTCATTATTACACAACGACGGTGTGATTGCGCGCGTGCAAAAATCAAGAGTTAAAGAACGACGATTTCGCACACGCTTCGCGTTATCTCGATCAATCGAGAAGAAATCGCGTTCCTGCTCAAAACTGTATCGTCTAATATCTCGGTAATTATTCACGAGGCTTCTTACTCGTGTCAAGAGGAACGAAAATTAAGTATAAAAACAACGAATCTCTGTATCGATTTGCTCGTTAAGTCGTTGCCAATCGATCGAGTCGAATCGATGCCGCCTGGAATCGCCGGTAATTCGATCGGTGGTGTTTACACAGTGCGACATTCGGTAATACGCGCCTGATACGTGCTACTTTATTTCATTTCCGTAAAATATATTCAGTGTGTTCAGCTTATTATCGAGTTCATCGTAAATCGACGAGCGAATAAGGGATAAAGTGAAGAGAAGAAGAAGAAGAAGAAAATAGAGAATAGTGCGCGTAACTATCAATACACGAGAGTGATGTATTTTCGAACGTTCAAGTGATTTTTTTTTCCTTATCTTTCTAACTCAAAAAAAAAAGAATAAAAATGAATAATATATGACGAGCGCCATTTCCCACGTGTTTAAGATTACGCGATACTCCAGTGATTATACACCAAGTGCATGTTCGCTGATTCCGGAAGAAATAGTGCAGTTGAGTTGGCAACGGAAGTCGAGCGAAACAAGACGAGACGGCCAAGACGCCCGTTAAGGCGAACACGTCGAGCTGGTGTTTCTTGTGATTGATTGGGAGCGATCGAACCAAGCGAAAGAAAGAGAAAGAGAACGAGAGATAGAGAGAGAGTGAACTAATGCTGTGTTTCAACAGCCAGTGAAGATCATTGAACAGAGAAAAGAAGTTGGTTGTCCGAACATTACGACTGTTAACAGATCAAGGAATCACAGCTGATAGACGGCGAGCTGGTTGATCGCGCTTGTTCTTCCACAGAGATTATTGATTAGGTTTGTCGATCAACGAAAATCCAGCCAACTTTGATTGATCGAGGGAGAAACGTATTCTCGTAAAACAAAGAAAAAACTCTTGGTAGCGAAGGTTTAAGGTTTTAAAAAAAATGTTGCAATACCGGAAGCAGGAACTGAGCGTCTCGCCGCGAAGAGTTGCGAGTTCGCTCATTAATCCTTATCCCCATCGTGGGTTTCCCGAATACAGCCTAGTCACTCACCGCTTCATTGGAATGATCGATCAATGAATAATAAGACAGAAAGAAAACGAACGTTTTAAAAGTTTCCAAAGACCGATACGATTGAGAACATATAAGAAAAGGCAAAACGACGTACGAGAGAAAGGAAAGAAGAGGAAGAAAGAAAGAGAGAGAGAGAGAGAGAAAGAGAGAAAAGTGCCGAGTACGGCGGATTGATGAGAGCGTCATGCCCGCAGTGATCGACACGGGCGGGCCAAGGGTGCTGCACTCTGTTGAACGTGTCGAACGCCCGATACCGAGAGTACAACCGATTATCTCCTTTCCTCGTTCCACCTATCGAAATTACAACGTCAGAAAGCAGCAGCCTCGTTTCGTGGTCGATGGGGGGCCGGTTCGTTGGACCGAAAACGTTGCTGGATTATCGGGATCGTGTATCGATCCGCAAGAAAAGAACATTCCCGGAAACAATGAACGACAAGACTTTTTTATCGATGAAAGATTGTCAGCAACGGTTCCGGCAACGTTTTCGAACGAGCTCGAATCTTTCGTTATCCCTAGGGAGAGAAGAGCTCGCTTCAGGGACCGGAAATATTACGATGCTTTTCAACGGCGTCAAATCAACCGGAGAAAACGTCTCTGTAACAAAAATATCCCGAGAGAACACAGCACGAGTAACAGCACAGAAAATCGAGAAAATTTTCCTTCACAAATCAATGAGAATGCCTTACGAAACGAGGCATCGTCTACGACTAGTCTCATCAACGAGAATCTACGTCAGAGGACATCGACGATCTTCGTCGAAATGGATAATAATGAACTTTCCACAACCTCCTCCCGTCACCTGACTCCCTCTTTAGAGTGCAATCAAGCCGAGGGTATAGAACAATCGTCGGATATCGTTATGAGGCTCTTTGGCGGCTGTGACCTCGAACGAGGGCGTGATACGTCATACCGAGATATGAAAAAATCATCAGTCGCGAACTCTAGTCAAGGCGTTTTAAATTCATCGAAATACGAGTGGCAACCCAAGTGCAAGTGTTTATCCTCAATACAGAACGGAATGGTGTCGATGACGACCGAGAGTGAGAGCGAAAGATTGACCAGAGAAAGGAGAAAGAGGCACAAGTCTCGCATTCATCAGCACAAGGAACCTTCCTACCTTCAATTGGCTTTCATTCTTTTTCTCGTTGCTTTTGGCAATGGCCATTTATTCAAATATGGCTCTGGTATTTTTGGTGGTAAAAGCGCGAGTTTTAGTGCGGGATTCGGTGTTCTCACGATCGGTACTATCGTCGGTACCGTAAGGGCCGTTCCTGTTGATCTCGACGCCGGTGTAAGGGCCGAGAGATCCGCGAATCTCAGTCACATTTCCGGAGCATCCCGCAAAATACAGATGTACATTAAAAATCGTCATCTACAAATTCTGCGCGATGGTACCGTCAATGGATCGACGGATGATACTTCCGAATACAGTGAGTAAAACACAATTTTACATTTTTCTTTTCATTTATATTAATTCAAATTCAATTTTCATAGGTCGCATGATAAAAACCATAGAAATCCGAAAACATACGATTTCGGTTCGAATAAGAAGCACAAAATCGTAGGTTTGAAATAACCGATTGAGTTACCGTAGTTTCGATTGATCCCTTCGCAACCTCTTAATTATATCTTTCTCCGTGTGTTGTTCTCGCCCGCGCATTGTTGTTGGCTTGAGAATGGTCGAATTTAAAGGCAGAATGTGATTGCAACTTAAACTGGGCGGTCCGTTCCAAAAATACTTGTCTGTAAAGTAGCCAACGAGAGTTTCACACCAAGCTAAAACACCGGAGCCAATCTTTTAGAGAGCTTTCAATCGGTCTCAAAGGTCGATCCTCATTCTTTTTATATTTACCGTAGAAAATGTGCTTCGAGCAGAATTAATATGTTCGAGCAATGTCTGTGACATGTGTATAAAGTGTATATATATCTGCTGGAGTATGAGAGATGATGTAACCGTAAGATCTGGTACGTGTGAGAAGGGGAATATAGCGTGACCGCTTCAATCTCGGTACAACTCGTTGCCGCGCGCCGATTATTCGAGTTAAACATTCCGCGTGTATTGTATTAGGTATGTATATGTATGCATTAAGGGCAGGGGTTGAGCTCCGTGGCGGCTGGTGAGGGATAGCAGCGCGGTAGAGAAGACAAGGAATCGAGGGAATAAGCCGGCTGCAACGACAGCCTAGCGGCGGATCAATCATCGTGGAATCCAGTTCCCCAGAGCGGCTCATTCCTAGATTCATTGGTGCGCGTTCCTTCGCGTTTCGATGGACAGCTGCTCCGTGAGTCCACGCTCTCGTTTTCCTATACTCGTATATAGTATAGCCCACAGCGAGCAATCGTATCAAGATCGCACAGCCCTTTCTTCCGGACGGTTGTACATCTATCGATGTCCAGTAACCTGTCCTCTCCTTCCCTAATGAGAACTTAAGCTACAAGGGCCACACCGCGTTTATTCCTTTACCGCCATCCTAAGTAACAATAATTGACCCGCCGTGCTATTTCTTACTTACTAGATTGACACTCTATTTTTATGTCGAGTTGCTCTGCGAGAAGTTTCCATTAAAGCTTTCAATGAACTTATAAGGACTTTAATTATTCCTGTTTTAATAATTGGCTTCGTTCTATTTTTGAAACCAATCCTCCCTGCGGACATCAATCTTAATTACACATTCGCGTATACCGCTCACTCCTTTCTTTCTTTCTTTCTACTTCCAGTCTAATCGTTGACGGACACAACATTTTTTATGGCTCTTCAATTTACTTCGTGTTTTACAAAGTCTGTGAAAGAAGAGACGGAAGTTAAGGCTCGAAGAAAGCGTTCGAAGCAGGGGACTGTCATAGTTTTCTCATTCGTTCTATTTAAAACTGAAATTTCGTGGAAAAATAAAAAAGAAAGATTTTCTTTGGAAGAATAAAGAAAATCATTTCACGGTTATCCCGATTCAAAAAAAATTCTAATATTTTAAAGCGCTTTCAGCGGAACAAAGTTTGAAAAATTTCCTACAGCAAATGGATGAAATAAACATACACGAAGATTGTAACTTCGAAACATTTTTGAAATGTATATTTGCATTCGTCATTGCTTGGAATGACTGATAATTATGCGGATAATTCGCGGGGAGACTAAAACGAGGTCGATTATTGATGCATGCAACATAGTGTACGAATATCAGGAACGATAAAGCTACGCACTGGGCACAACGATTCAATGCCCCCGAGCGATGTTCGAGCCAGAGTACATTTTCTGTCTCCCTCTTTCTCTCTCCTTCGCCCCCCCTCATTCCGTCCCTCTCGTTGTATCACCCAGTCATTAATAGCGAGTGCGCGATTAGTCAAAGCCGGAACTGTCGACAGAGTTCAAGAGGTTATGACCTAGACGACCGACGATCTCTCAGCTGCTTCCGACATAAATACACACTTCGTCCAAGAAGTCTTTTGTTGAGTGTTTTTTGAATGTCAGTTTGCCTTCAATTTCGTTACTTTATCCACAATTACTATCATCGGACCCGCGATCTTCCTTCGTTTCATGAGCTCGCACACGTTTTTCTTCTCTTCATCTTGCCTCTGATCTCGAGCATCGAGTTTAATTGAAGCAAGATTCCTCGATCACGCGATCTTGAACTGTTCCCATTGCAGATAACGAACTCGCGTACGTAGTAGTACGCAGTTTTCATTTGATTGCTACCTTTGACCTCTGTTCCAATTAGTGCAAACCCGATCGTTAAATGTTCAAAGAAGGAATGAGGAAAAACTTTTGAAATTTGGAATTGACTATACCGCGAATGATAAAGCGAACAATATGTTACGAGACAATAAATTAAAAACGTTATCAATCAAGATCCAGTGAAATTAACGAAATCGAGTTTAAAGAGATTCATTCATTTATTTCCGGAATTAGTGAAACGGTTACTGTGACAGTAGACGATTATTTAATTGAGCGTTGTATCAACGCAGAAGAGTAATCGGCTGGAAGGCCACTCACGTTTGCGCCCACACACACACGTATATAATCTCTCGATTAAACAAACGCGTCGGGTAGCAAATTAGCCGATGGTTCCGGGTCAGAACTGCGCTGTACGGAACTTTTGTTAAACGTTACAAATGCGACACCCAATGAATATATGTATAGAGACGTGTAGAAATTGCGGTGCGATGGACTCGCGCTAACGGCCGAGGGCGGCTGCTCCATGTTATGTGACTGTCACCCGATATATCTGTATATAAAGAGGCATGAGCCTATACATATATGAGTAAAACTGATGTCAACGAATCGGAGGAACTCCCGGGGCTCGATTACCGTACGCGTCACCCACACCAACGTAAACGTTGGTACCCGGCAATTCTGCACTCGAATGATTAGCCCTGTGCCGTGTAATTGAAATATCCCGGACGTGTAAAGAGCGAGAGATCGAGCGAGAGAAGAAGAAAAAAAGGTTGGCAGAAGTAATGAGACAGCGCGATTTTCAAACTACTCCGACTCGATGCCTTTCTCTCTCTCTCTCTTGATCTCTATCTCTGTTCCTCTTGCTTCAACGTTCAAGAAGAGATGCGAGAGTTCGAGCTTGACCCTTTGGCCAATGATCAATTGAACGATTGAGAGATGTATGAAGATAGGGCGAGTGAAAGAAAGAGATAGGGCCCTTTGCCAACTGTCCTTAGTATACAGTCAGGGTCATCGAGATCCAGAGAGATGGGATTTGCCTCCTGTTATATATTCATGAAGTGGACGCAACTAGCGACACATCATCAATTTCGTAATCGGACAAACTCGCGAGCAAACTCGCGTCGTCGCGGGGGCATTTAAAGTAGTAGTTGTTAATGCGTCACAGCTGTGGGGTCAGAAGCATCATCGGCTTGTGTCTTATCGACTTTAGTAAAAGAGGCATCGATCAGATTGATTAAAAAGGAATAAACAAAAAAAAAAGCCTGAGCCAGTAAATATCTCAGTCATTTTGTTTATTGCCTTCTTTTCATCTCGTACGTTCGTCCCTCTTATCCAAATTCTTATCCTCCAACGTCCACGACTCTAATGGACGATTGATTCTCGTCGTGTGCCCGCCACACGCGACAAAACCCCCTTTTTTTTCTTTCTTTCTATCTTTTCCTACAACCGGATCATTGCTCCAACTCAAATTTATTCACAGAATTACCCACACCCACTCCATTATACTCGAAATATTTCTCCCAAGCTTATACTAACGCCCATTAGCCTTCTATATCACGATTAGATTGCTCAAACCGTACACATATACGTACTACAATAGATCTTATTACCGAGCATTAGCTCAGCGCCATCAACCAAGTGTCATTGCACTCTTCATCTGGATATTATGCCATACTCGCATCATTCTCTTCGTTACTGAAGACGCGATAACTGTTTTTTTTAAATCTTGCAGGCTCGTTATTGAACGTTAACTAGCCAGAGAACAAAAGTTTATCGACATTGGTACAGGCATTCTGACGTTTATTTCCATTTCCTATACGCATTCATTTCAATAATCATCGCTATCTTAATTACTCGTTAGACTTGGCGTGTTTCATTGATCACTGAAACATTTTATAATATTCTCTTACTCTAATAATAACATTGAAGCATATTGCATAATTTTTCTTCTTATCGTATGCAAAGTATCTTTTTACAACACGTCAGTTGCTTATACTTTACATTGTTGTAAAGAGAATAAGAGAACAATCGCTGAGCAATGAAGTTGGCTCTCGTGAAAACTTTGATAAATGTAAATCCATCGGTATATCAAGTACACGAGATTGGCTCTGTTTCGAATATACCGCAGAAGCACGAAAGGTCAGCGGCCGATAGACGGAAAAAATCATCAACGAAGCATATTGTAGGCAAAATTTCATTTTTAATTATGAATACATTAATTTTTATTTATGTGTACAGTTTTCCTGAAGCTCTTACGAGTAACGGATAATGTAACGCTTGATAAAAATAAAAATGAATCAACGAATTGGAATTCAGGTCGTGAATTTTGATCTATTTTATCAACTGCCTTGGAATATGAATATTTTTTTTGCTAACGAGTTCGTCTTATCTAGTCGCGTGCATGAATATCAGTCACGTACGACAAGTCAATGTGCTCCATTTTCGAAATTTCTGTTCGAACCTCGCACAACCGTATTATATGCGGATGAATATATAGCCAAGAATATATGACATATGAATCCGCATAGGCCATTGTCACCAGGAATACGATCTTCATTCGAGTTAAGGCTCTTAGCTCAATAATTCACGTGTAAATTCGAGGTCCTTAAGGACTGTTACCTCTTCATTTTGCAAAGCGATATTATCGCCTCGGTAAATCATGCTGGTACGATCCCATGCACACAAGGTATATATGGTTCTCGGACGAGAGACTCGGAATTCAAATGAACGCGAATATACTCTGCGGAGATTTCATAGCCCCCGCGTTGGTTCCAAGAAAAAAAGGTCAAAAAACGAATCGTTGCGACGATCTTTTTGAAGGAGCAGTCGACCCATTTAAGAATCCATTTCGAGGCTACTGGCCCGGTCGAAGGAATAATTATATAATAAACAAATTTGAGTTGAAATAAAAAAATGAATCCATTTTTATTTTCCGTGTTGAATAGGCCCGCGATGTTAGCGAACGTTACAACGCGGGCGGATTGAGATTCTCGAACGTATACCAAACTCCTATAATACTCGGAGGATCGTCGTTAGTCAAGGTATTACGAATGCTCGCGTAAGCTCTCGGAACGCGGGCTTACCGAAACTTTTTACCTTGTTTTTCTCCTCTTTTCTGAAGGACCCCGCGTGCCAGAACGGTTTTTCTTCGACGAAATCCTCGAGTCGCACGTATAGCTCGAGAACTTTGAACTTCTCGACGTGTTTATTGGGAGGCGGGAAACGATGGATAAACCAAGGGAAAATAATATGCCGAGAGATTTTAGAAGCGTGAGAGACGAGATGTTTGCATGGACCTCGACATCGCCTCTGATGCAAAATCGTCTAATCCGATTTCGTTGAGTGCTGTCGGTTACGCGCGGTGCAGAGAAGAAGAAAGAAAAAACAGAATAAAGCGAGCATCAAAAAGAGGAGGAGAGAAAAGAAAGATATGCGACGAAAACCTGCTATTAAATTGGCTCCTTCGTTGCCTGCAGCTTTTTTTTTTTTGTATTTTAATAAATAATTGCAGCTCGTCTTAATCCGGTCGTGCAAAGAATTGACAGTCCGGTTCCTCGTAAAAAATAACCACCTTCCATAGGTATATGTGTTTTAGAGGTGACGATCGTTGATGATTTTGGACGGCGATCCAAAGCAAACGAAAAACACATTAAACCTAAGCAAACTCGTCGCTGCCTTCCAGAGAGAGAGAGAGAGAGAGAGAGAGAGAAACAGAGAAAGACAAACACGCGGCGAGGAAAGATTTTTTTTCGGGAATAAGAAAAACCGGATGAGAGAGAAAATCCGGTGAAATATTTTTCAATATCATCAACGCATCGTTCACGGATAATGATTAAAAGTGACATAATATATAGGATCAAAGAGATTAATCGCGTACACGAAGAAAAACTAAGCGGTAGGGCTGATAGTCGATTTGGGAGAACTCCTTAACATATAGACGTTCATATATAAGCGTCTTATGCCACCCAACGGAAATCGGGTATTTCAAGCAATTAAAACCAGCTACGATTACATTTTTCGAAGGCTGTTACATCATTTTGTTATACCGTCTGTGATAAATAAACAGAGAATCATCCTTTTAATTTCGTTCAAGCTGCTCATGGAAGCTTACTACTGTAAAAGAACGTTAAAACTGTTAATATTTTCTCACCGAACAATAGACGGATTACACCGTCTAAATGTTGCCGAAAGAATTTCATTTTTCAATTCCTATTGACTACCAAAAATAAAATGAAGAACAAGCTTTCGTTTCATTCTCATAAAAGCCTTCAAATAAATAGACATTTTTAATGTAATCCACCCTACTTTTTAAGGATTACCATCAAAAATATACACCGAGCATAAACCTCCTCCCGTGATTATATATTTATAGCTAAAGTACAGTTGGCATTACGGTACTCGTGAAAAGAACACGAAGAATTCGAAACCGTCGCGGCACAAACAATTCGCCAAAGTACTTTGTTCTCGACATTGTAGCTAATTAGTTCTATGTCATTAGTACACATGCGGACAATAATAAGGTAGAAAAATAGTTGAAAGGGCGATGAGACCGAGAGAGAGAGAGGCTTTGAGATAAAAATTGCGACAGATGAAACTCGATGATGTATACGATGAACTAGGGAAGATTGTCCGCGCACCGGTAAGAATCAGGAGAGGTATCCAGTGACCGGTAGCATTGACAGGACTCGAGGGAGCTCTGCCTAGGACTTTTTTATCATCGTCTGGAACTCGGTTGTCCAGTTTCTTTTCGTAAATCTCTCCGCGCGCGGTCGCTCGTCTTTTATGGCTCGCGCACGCCGTGCATCTCGCGATTCTTCAGTCTTTTTAAAGCGGTAGAAAGGGGAGGAGAAGGAAGGAGGAGGAGGAGGGGGGGGGGGCGACGACAAGTGCGCCCCCTCCCTCCGCCCTCCTGTGCCTCGCTCCATGTGCCTCCGTTTAACTTCTTCCCAACTTTGTAAGCATGTAACGTCGTCGAGGGCGATTGCGAAAGCAACGACACTGGCAATATCGTAAAGTACCGAGAGAGCAATGCCGGCGGTCTAAGCTCGCAGCGGTGCTCTCTTAATGCTCGAACAACGTTTTAGATAAGAAAAGCCTATTATGACGCGTGACACTAGCCGCTGTAGAGAAAAAGACAAATCGCTTTCAACCTCATCTCATCGCGCCAACGAGAACAATCTTTCTCTGTCTCTCTCTCTCTCTCTCTCTCTCTCTCTCGTCTTTCTCAACTTATACAACGATCTTGTAATGAAAAGGGCGAGGAAAACATAGGGGGCAAAAGGAACTTGCGTTCGCGTGACTCCGGACACTCACGCGGCATTAGTCGCAATGAAAGAGAGAGAGAGCCATACCGCCGCGTGTACATTAGTTCGTACGATGCACGCGCATAAGAAACTTGTGAACCGTTTAAATTCATTTAACCTGTACTCGTCTTACTCCAACGAGAAAAACTGATTCATCATTTGGATTTCAATAATGTTTGAACTTCTACTCGAATGCTTAGAGGATGCTTCGTTGTAAAAAATCGCGACCTCTACAATTATCGGCCAAATTAATTGGCTTTTTTTTTATCCTCTTCAAACATTCGCCAAGATATTTCATGAATTTCTTCAGCTTCCTGTTCCGCGTTTACTCTTCTCATTCCCACCATGAATTAAGGACTCGAGAAACGTTTTTTTTTTTCGTACTTTAATCATTATTTAATTACACTCCGATTCAATTGACGACTCTTTTTTTGTTTCGTTGAAAAAATTTGCTCTCGACGAGTCTCCCGTTGAAACGTGTAACTAAACTCGGTCATAAATCTTGAGAAGAAAAAAAAAACGGTTGAAGTCAAGCGTCCCTGGGATTTGATAGACCGTGTTATAGAGATTGCGATAACAACGAGAGAAACGATAATAATACATTACTCTGTGTACAAAGTTTCGAGAATCGTTATGACAAACGTCTCGGGAAAGAGTGGATCGTCGACCTAACGGGTGTCCCGAAATATAACGCACCAGAAACTAAATATAAAGTCGTTTTCTGGCTCTTGTTCATGGACCACGAATGTATCGCACAGTGCTTCGTCGAAACTCTCTCGTATTCGTGTCCCAACGCGCGGAAAACTTCCGAGCTTGCGCGTACTTATTTTATCATCGCGCGAGCGCTCGCGTTCGAGCAGAGAGTTCGAACTATCGACGAAATGTTGATCCGCTCGTTGTGTACACTCAATCGCTCTCTAAATTAGCGTCTTTAACCTGCTCCAAAGCTCGCGCTGCCACACATACACGCTACTCGCACTCTCGTTAAGTGTCAGATGCACTTACTACCTGTCGTACTTAAAGATACAATGTATTTGTGCATTGCCTCGTATTTTCAATTTTATATCTCCGAAACACTTTCTCCCGAACTCTCAGATCGTGAAAATCCCGAAAGAACTTTTGCCTCACCATTATCTTTTTATTGTGGCCAAAACTTTTTTTTTTTCTTCCAATGATATTTTTATACTCATTCAAGCTTTTTACAAGTTCGATTTACCCCGAATTTCAATGATATTTTTAATTCAATCGCGAATCGCGAAAGCACATTTATAAACGTTATTTGGAAAAATTTCCAAAACATATATCCGCCATGAGTATTTTTCGTATTTTATCAAATCACCGAAGTTTCTCGTCCACGCGACGAATAAACTCGTCGCGATTCCCGCACCTCTTTTTCATTCGTGCGTCATCGCGGCTCGATTTTTGGTACTCCTCCGTCGATTATGAATATTAAACACGCGCATGAATGCTCAACGAATTCAAATGTATTTCCGAAGCTCGGCCAATTCGATCTCGAGATTGAGAAAAAAAAATTTCCATCGCAAACTCCTCCTCTATTTCCCATCAATTTTATTGGAATCCTATCCCTTCTGTCTCGCTCGTTCGGCCAATTAAATTTCATTCCGAAGCGATCTAGTTCAGTTACTTTTTTTATTTTTCAATTTTTTTTCTTTCATTTATCTCAACTTATTACGGATATAGAGAATAATGATAAGCGATAAATTGTTATCTATAAAACAGGCAGCGACCCCACGGGAAGAACGAGTTTAGTCGGCTATATCGTTCTCGTTTCAAACGAGAATTGAGCCGTTCCCATCTATTATTTTCATGAAAGATGCGCTCTTGGGCTGACGGTGATGGCCCGAAGCGAGGAAGCGAGAATCGCTAAAGCACAGGAACCCGAAGAGCTCTTTCTCTCTCCTCTGGATACCCACGCGCGAGACCATTTCAATTTACATACTTCCGATAATGTTTTTTTTTTAATTTTATTTTATTTTTTTTCTTACTCTCTCGGCGTGCTCGCGAAAGAGGACATAAATCCTCGCGACTTGTATCGTTTGACGTTATTCAATGTACCGGGCTCGAAACTTGCTACAGTCTTTCAGAATATCTAGTTACACCTACGAGCACTGCCGGTACAAACGAAAGTAAAAGCAAAGAAAAAAAAAAATACGAAAATGACAAAAAAAAATGAGTCATTAAGGATAAAACAGGCCGGAGAACTAGGGAGGCGTGTTAAGTACGATGCGATTAACTTCTAACGATTCGATAATTTAGCTCTTCCTCGTTAGCTGCAACTTCTCCTGAACTTTTAGCATCATACATAGTATTAAGATACGCAAGTGTCGTTCCCACAACACGTGGTGTTGCAGAGCGGTAGCTTCAATCGCGTTACTCTTTCAAGATCACATAGCACTCGAACATCTCTGCCTCGACTGGTACACAACTAATTATTATTGGATACTCAGCCCTGAGATTCCACTCCACGTATCTTCCTTTTGTTTTATCAATTAATAAGTATAGCGAGTTTCACTTGAAACCTGTATTCAATATCATTGAACACATTTCTTGATACTCGACACTTCTATTAGAGGATGATCCTTCTTCGGGCAAATTGAATACAAATTTTAATTCGTTCATTCGAAAAGGATTTCTCGTAAATTTATAGAGTCGAATATATACATGATTAGGCAAAACTCATATCGCAAGTTGATTAAATTCCCTGTTTTTGTGTCATAGAGAAGTGGGATTTTGAAGATAAGATATATATTTCATTTATAGAGCGGTTAGAAACGTAGGCCCGCGGCTTTGAGAGATAACTCGCTTTAACGGGGAGCGTTGACCCGGCTCTACTCGATCGAAGCCTCCTTTCTTGACGCATGTGTATACACACGACCTTGGCCTTACTCAAAATCCAGGCCTAGTAAAGTTTTTTTCATTCGTATATACGTAGGCACAAAGATGCGTTCTCCGAATGTCGTTTCGTAGCCTCCGCGGTGCGGTGTGCATGGCCTTGACCCCGAGAGCATTTCCGCGCCTCTTGCATGCAGTTGCTGCCCGAGAGCCATAAAGTACTCTCTCTGTCTCTCTCTCCCTCTAACAGAGGGTGAAACCTCGTCGTTTATATGTAGAAGGCATCGCTCGCAATTTATCGACTCGTGGTAAACGGGACCCTGTACACCGCGAGAAGAGAGTATGAGAGGAGTGTACAAGCTCGTAAATCGAGGAGACTTTGATAAAGATGTTGCGTACGGGTACAGATATGTATGTATATAGACAGATATATTTGCGGAATAAATGGCACGACCTATTACGCCACGAGACCGATACATCGACGTCGAGATGGCGTATTAAGACCTTTTTTATTTCGACTTCCGGTTTCCACATTAATCGGTATACTTCGCCCAACTTCCCCATCGGCTTTTGCTCTTCTTATCATCGCTCAATAAATTCTCATCGATATCTTCGATCGTTGTTACAGTTTTAACGGATGATTTTTTTCTGTATCGTATACAAAAAAATGTTTTTTTTCTCTCTTTTTTCATGGAAAGTACGAAAAAAGTTTATTTGCCCTCGAGATATCGTTTCGTTTCGGAATCCATTGAGATTCGTCTCTCATCCGTTATTTTCGACGACGCATTGATGAGAAAAAAAAATTGTAAGAATCGAGAGCCAAAAGATTGCGCGACTAAATGGCCAGTCGTTAGCTCCGAGGTCCCTTTACGGTGGAGATCAAATCTCTGGTAAAAACGGTTGAAAGGGACGAGCAAAAAAAAGTAAAAAAAAATTGGAGAATTTGAGGTATTTTCTATTGTTGCGAGTAACTATTTTCCTGTATTTTTTTCACCTCTCGAGGATTATGTTAGTTTCGTAGGTTAAAAGCGTGTTGAAAAAAAAATACTAATGGATTTTGAACTACCGAATTTGGGAGTTTGTTGTAAAAGTCGTGCGTTCTTTCCTGCTGCATCTGCTCCCCATCTCTGGTTTCATATTTGTCCCGGCGAAGGGAAAGAAAAAAGAACCGCGCGAATACTAACGTTAACGCGCGGTAAAACACGAGGCTAATAATTGTACGCAGGAATTTACAAATGCTAGTGAGCGTGTTTTACAAGAAAACACCAGCATTCAATTTCGTTTCTCCGCGTCTCGGTCTTCACGTTACGCAGCTTCAATATCCACGATTAATGTAAATCTATTGATAAAGTCACAGACGAGAACACTGGTATTCAATTACTTATCCAAATCGCAAAAGTTGCAACACCGGAATGCGATTAAGTGGTATCTGCGAACTGGTAAAATTCAACTGTCGTCGTGATATAGACGACGATAGAGGGTGCGTGATTAGAGTCTGTTCAATAGATCGAAGAATCGCAGTTAATCGCGCGAACAGCGGTTTTAATCGTGAGCCATGTGCCTTCTACGGTGCGAACGACGAGATCGTCAGTTTTTTTTTCTCCAGCATTGAACTTCTTGGCGCGTCTACTGCAATTTTTAAGCTCAAGTTTCTTCGATCCTCGTTTGTCCCATGCTGAAATCTATTATCGCGATAAGCCGCAGGTTTCGTTGCTGCGGTAAATAGCAAATACGGAAACGCCGAGAGGTCGTTCGGTGTAGATTTGAAAATGTTTCATGCCCTGATCATTCCAGCAAGTGGAAGAGAGAATCTGGGAGAATCCCGAGGAGTGTTTAGCACGAAGAAAGAGATAGCGGACTATTTTAATGTCCGGTGTATACACTCGGGCGGTATATAATACCCGCGCGGTTAAACCCGTTTGAAACTCTCGCTCTATGGTCCCGATGATAGGCGCCTCGTTCCACTTTACGACATCGAATTAACCCTCTCCCTCGTATATACGTGCCCATTCTCATCGAGGTAGATATCTGCGGTGAGACGCGCTTCTCTTCGTAACGAGAGACGAGAGAGGTATCCGCGGTGGGTCGCAAATCGCGATTTCAGCGACGATCTTCGCAGCGATTCCGAGCACACCATTTTCTCTTACCTTTTTCCGTAAACACAAATACTGTTCATTTGTGTACGTATCTCACTGGCATATACGCATGGACGCGGATTCTACGTACATGCAGCTGTGTGTATGCAACGTAAACAACCATAAAAACTATCCAACCCTGTCGTTAAGCTGCTACTATTATCCGCGCACACATTTATCCCCCCTCCTCGATGTGAAATTCATTTAATATTTCAAGGATAATTATAGTACTGGATTACGGTTAAAGATACGAAGAAAAAAAAAAACGAAAGAGTTGGGGAGAGAGGCAGTTACTTGTTCAATTTTCATCAGCAGGTGTCGAGGTCGCTAAATCGATCTTCGGGCGTAAACTGAAATTGATGATAATCGATGGGTAATCAAAATTGATGGTGCAATTATCATTCTATCAGGAAATATGTTCTATTACTCCGCGCGTACATCGCTCAGTTCGTGTCTCATGAGCTGCTGTAGCGAGTGATTCGATGCTAACCTGAGGTGTCTCCATAACTCAATAAAATAGAACACCTGTTCGTCAACGATTAGCGATTTGTTGGAGAAATCAAATGAATTTCTCGTTGTGCAACTAATTCGTGTAATTTTGATGAGAAATAGAAAAAAAAATGTCTGCAAAGACAGAATGAAGAATGAAGACACGAAGATGTTGAGTTTCGTCTTTTTTTTCTGACGTTTTTATGTTCGATTCATTGGCCAGAGGGGAACGTCCTGTACGCACTTTCGCCGGTGTTAAATACCGAAAGCACGAGAGCAGCTTGTACACCGAGTACTTATAAATCGCGATCACGAAAAACAAGACCGCGAGGCAAAAGCCGCCGCGGGTTTCTCGATCGATCTCGGTCAGTAAAATAAAAATAAATATTAAATATGGAGGTGCGAAAGATCGGCGTGACGCGTCGGTGCTCTCCTTTATCCACGCTTAATTTATACGATTATTTATGTCGATGGGTCGAGCGATTCGATGTATCGCACTTGTATCTTTACACGAGAAAGACAGAGCGAGAGAATCAAGTTTTCGCACCTTTTATTCCTCCTCCCTCTCTCTCTCTCTCTCTCTCGTTTTGTTCGGGTTTGAGTGCAGCGTAAGAATTCGTTATGCCAGCACGTACAAATGCGCTAAATCACAGACTCGTTTATCGAGTCGGTGGATCGACGTAACGAGTAGGTGCACACGCTGGTTAACCCAGAGTTTCAACAAAATTGTCTCGTACCATCATCGATACTTATTGGCGCGTTATTTAGTGCGAAATCGCACCTGATTGTACCGACGAGTGCTCCATTCGTTCGCGCTTTCTTAACACGAGTCAACAACTTCATTTTTTTTGTTCATTCTGCCCGATTCACGAGTAAAACAATGCAAATTTCGTGCAAGTTCTGTCAAATTTTTTTTTTCACCGAAAAACATCATTTTCTTTTTAATTCTCGCACCGGAAGTAATGGGAAAGAGTGACTCATTGGTCAAACACAAAAATCCTGTTGACTCGTTCCATTAGCTCGTTCGACAAACGCTTCGGTAACTGACCTGACTATATTAGACGTGATTATTCTGAGAAAAATTCATTCGCGACATCCGTGGTCGGGTTTCCGGCGCCTCGTTATACACAGGTGGAATACGAAATTTCGTGGATGAAAACAGCCGCGTTCGGCCTCATTCATAAATGCTCTTTAATTGATAAAAATAATCGATCAATGACGTATTGTCTCTGAATTTATTTTTCATATACGTCCGCGTGTATGATGCGCGATAAGAATTGTGATTCTTGACGTGCGCTTAATTCTGGGATAACCCAGGAGTACAATTTGAAGAAAAAATAAGTAAGAGAACATCAATTTATAAGGGAGGGGGCAGGGAGGGGGAAGAAGTTAAGATTTGTCAGATAAAATTAATCGGTTATAGCGCGATTAAAGGGAGAAAGAAAAAGGGAGTGGGAGAGATAAAGGAGCGAAGGGACTAGCGAGTATAATCGGATTAAAACGCACTGGTCGTTAATGGAACGCGCCAAGGTGAAACGTGAGATCGTTCATCGGTACAGAGCAGAGCCCCGTGCACCATCAACATGTTCACAAACGTCCAAGAATATTGCGTAATTTTTCTCTGCCCGTGTGAGACATTAAAATCGCTGGATTTTCTCACGGATAAGTTACGAATCGAAGCGTTTTTTTGACACCTCGATTTATCACGAGTACAAATATTTTGTCATCGAGGTGACGAATCGAGTTAACGGAGACTCGTGAGTAAGAGCACGTGTACGACTAATTCCAATAGATCGAGAAGAAGATTATGGGCTGAATACGAGAAGGGCGTAACGCGATCGTTCAACCTGTGACTTCCGTATGCGGACTAAACTCTTTCATTTCGACTCTGTGCATTTTCCATTAGACCCAAAAATACCGCACACACGCTCTTCGTAGAGCCCAGCGCTATAAATTCGTCATGGATTCTCGAATTCTCTCCTCTTTTTTATATTTATGTGACACAAGCGATACGAACATATTGGATTTTGGATAATTGATGACCCACGATTAATTAGGCATTAGTATAAAACCGTGAGAAACATCTTATCCAATACAAAAGGGTTAAGAGATTTGAGAGAGAGAAAAAAAGAAAGAAACAACGCGGGTTAAACGTTTTCAGAGATCTTTGTCGATGACGAAATTTACCGGGGATCCAAGTATCCGCTCGCCCCTTTGCTGGAAGAATCATACATATATAAGGATTTTTGAAACACACGAAGGAAAGTTAGAGACAAAGTAATGTTTCCTTTCCGTGAATACAGTCGTAATAATTTACTGGCACATCTCGACCTCACAGTGTTCTTCATCGTCAAAACTGTTCTGAAATAAGTATTAACTGTATAGTATAATACCGAATAGTTTGAAACTCACGCATATACGAGCATAATTCTCGTTCCGTCAAAAGAATTCTCTCTTCTCTCTCTTCTCTCGCTCGTATATAGGCCTGTATAGCGCGAAAACGATGTAAAACCAACGAGCGAGAACTCGTAAAACTATATGGGCCGGTTTAAGCCGCGACCTCTCGTAAAACACGATTCCTTCTTTATTTTTATTTTTATAATTTCTCTTCACGATCTTTAACGCTCGCGTCTCCTCTTCATATATATATTTTTGTGAATGCATCTGGTTACTGTCGAATTGTCATAACCGCTTTTCCACGGCATTGAAAGAGGCACGAATGAAAATATTTATATCCGCGACTTTTTATTTCGAGGATGTAAACATTCGCGCAGTCAGTACGATGATTCAGGCAAACGCGAAATTCTCGTGCGAGGAAATTAGCGTACGAGAGAGGTCAGAAGAAAAAAAGCAAATCGATACCGGACTTTCGATTATTTCCTTTCGCTATTAGACTTATTCCCGCTAATTAATTTCGATTTCATACTAATCGATAAGCCAAAATGAATAGCTGCGAAATGCACGTAATCATTGAACGATTCGGCGAACCCGTGCCTGCGCCCTTATCGCAAAGATAATGATTCGTCTCCTCGAGTGTGGGAGCCCGATGGAAAAGTCTAGCTCAACACTTCTTATCTGACCAACAGATAACCCGGGAACACACACGTACACGAGTTTTCGTTGAATAATTATAGCCGTTACTTCCGCAGCAGACTATAATCGAGCTAAAAATAAGATTTTTTGCATGTTTCTGGAGCTCGAATAATCACCGTTGCAACTTCGAGTTAACAAACATGTTTCTTAACTCATTATGATGTAAAATGTGATAAACTTATCACAATTACTTCAGGTATGATCGAATAAGTAATAAGAAAATAATGGCGTTCACGATTTTGAGTAATGCGATACTTAATCTCATTTTGATTCGCCGTAAATAAGACACTCCGATTCCATTATTCTTGGATAAGATCGTAATTGATGTATTAAGAGAAACGTTGAGAAAATAATAGCCCTGGAGTAACTACTTTAATTGTATCTAAAAGAAGTACAAATTTAAAGCCTGCTCTTGCAAAGCTCAGAGTTTATGATGCACTCCAAGTTGTTATAGGACCGATCATAAAGAAGCTTCGCTAACTCGCATGCCGCTCTCGATGAATTGCGCACCGAGTCCACCGAGAGATATATAGACCTAAATATACTTCATACGTTGTGCATCGTACGAGATATATAAAGTGTGATGTACATCCAGTAATCTCCGGGTACTTATACCAGTTATGCATCTACCTAAATCAGATTTATTGGAGATGCACCGAGCAGGGGTCGTAGCCTGCAAAATTTGGGAGAGAGGGGAGGGCAGATTGGGCGATTCTGGGACTTGGATGACGTCTGAAAACGTTTGGTGAACGGAGCGACGATTGGCCGGAAAGGAACGATCCGTCGATGAATCGGGACGCGATTCTTGATCAAGCAATTTGAAAATAAAGGAGAAAGAGAGAATGTTGGATCCGAAGCTTACGTTTCCAGATGAATATTCAACGGGGAATTCTTTTTCTTTGGCTATTATCTCGAAGCCTCGAATGATGGTTAAGTAGTATTTCTATGGAGTTGTTCCTCTTGTTAACCGGTTCGAGCTTCCCATTCGTTAAACTCGAAAATGCACAAGTGTCGGTTCTGCATACTTAGAAACTGACAATAAATTGATTACGAGGATGATTATTAGCGCAGTAAATATCGAAGATAGAAGTGCGTGTCTGTCACCCGCTGAGTCTTACACCTCCGAGCCCATTTGTACACGAATAAAGGATCTTAATGGGACGGGGTGAATTTTGGAAGAACGCTCGCTCTCGATGATCACCAGCACTCATGCTGGAGAACGAATAAGATGTTTGGAATTTTTATTAGATAGCCGCACGCGTGAATGCATAGTGGCGAGAGCTTGTCGTACAAAAGTTTGCGTCGTTTTGCGACTTTGAATACCTGAGAGACACGGAGATAAAGAGAGAGAGAGAGGGAGTCTATAAGGGAGAATTTCCACTGGTTCCCGCGAATTTACATATTAGCCGGGAGGGCTGGGAATATATGTTGGCCGAGGGGACGGGTCAGCGAACAAAACGGTTAGAAGGGATAAGCAGCGGGTCTCTCGCGGGCGCACGACATTTAGCAACACAAATTAGTCGGCTCGCCGGGCGCGAGATCGCTATCTCGACGGTGGCGGATCGTTTGTGATGTTGAATGAGGGTTTCTCGACGTTCAGTTTCACCGAGAGGGCGGGAGCAAACGAGCATGCGGAGAGAAACGAGATGAAAGATGAGCGTGTATTGTAAGGCGAGCTTAAGAGAAGTGCCCTTTGCTCCGCATTGCCAAATATTCAAGCTGTGAATAATGAAGATCAAAATCAAAAAAAAAAAAAAAAATTGAACTCACGATCTTTCGATATTTTCTTCCCATTCGAATCAGAGTCGACACACAAAAAGTGTTTTCAATCTCTTTAAAAACCAGAAGATCTCTATGATTATCGTTTTTTTTTTCTTCAAATATTCAAAAAGTAAACGGTGCGATCAACGAATCGTTGATGAATGCAGAGCCAGAATACGCACGCGCGATCCAATCCCCGATGACCGATACAGTGTGACGTTCAAGGGTTAATTTGCTTCAGTGATTCATTTATTGATGAGCGAGTTCGGGGTAAAAGGGGTTGGGGAAAGGAGAGATCTTTGTAGAGATCCGAAAGTGTAACTCTCGGCGGAGGATTGACAGGCTTGACCCCAAGAGAAGAGGAGAGTCGGTCGAGTATTTTGCACTATATAAGACTCCCGCGGTTTCGTCCGTAACAGAGACACGAACACGGATTCGCCCTCGTCTCTTCTCTTTTACCCGACTATCATCGCGTATATAGATAATATAGGGAGAGAGGGATGCGAGCAGGAAGAGGCAGATTCGAAGTAGACGAGAGATGAGTACGACAAAGCACAACGGAATATTCTATTTCGGTAGTGTGGCGAGAAGAGAGCAACGACTAACCGGCGCGCCAAATGACATAACCCGCAGGGTTAGTGGCCTTCTCTCATCCTCGAACTCTCCTCTTCTTCGCTCTCTACCATCACACACAAATGTTTACAGACACATATATATATATGTATAAATAAATATAAATGCCTTTGTAATAATACTTTCTTCTGCCGCTAATGCCTTAGCCCATTATTTTTTCGCACGTAAATCACTCAACAATTAATATCAATTCGGCGAAATTGTGCGTAATAGACAGTCCAACGAATATTTTTTGATAGGACATATTGACGCACTACCAACGAGAGAAAGAGTTCGGACATAAATTTTCAAAAAGGCTCTTGATCGACTGTCAAACAATTGTGAGTCAAAATTTAAAAGTTTCCAAGTAATTTCGATGAATCTCCGTCAATGCTGAGTTTTGTACTTTTGCGTCTTCGAAATTCGATCGATTCGTTCCTATCGTAAAAACTACAGTTAAGAAGCTTGGGATTGAATAATAAAAAAAAAGTCCTCGCCCCGTGCATCCTTTCGATAGTGTTTTCCCATACGCGCGCCTGCAATTTCTGTATAATCGGGAGTAAGCTTCGCAAGACGCTCATTAGCAATTGCTGTTGCAAATTCATGCGGAGTTTTTTTATTTTACCAATTTTTTTTTTTTATGTTTTGTTTTTATTTTCATCGAACGAACGCGATTCCACTAAATGAATATTGCATGAGAACCGTGAGACAGAGAATTGCCTGATCTTTATAGGAGCCATTCAAGGCCAGATCGACCGGGTTCGTGAACCCTTTATTTGTTGGCAGTCGATCCCGGAATTCTGACTGATCGTGTCACAATGAACGCAGATTTTTTTAAGCTCTGTTCGTCAATTATTGAGAACGAATCATCAGCGGTAAGTGAGAAAAAAAATCACGTTACTTGGATCGAAAAATCTGAACGCGTCTGGATTTTGATAAAAATAAAAGAAAATTATTTATTTCGAGCCTGAAGAATGGAAGAAAATTAGTAAAGAAAGCGGAGTCCCTTGGACTCGGAAAGTCCCGTACCAATATTCGCGTGTAAGCAGGCAGCAGAGGGCTCGCTGCGAAGGACGAAAGGTCCTTTCACCACATAAAATCAATCGGGAATTCAGGAGTTAACGAACTGGTTGGGCCAAGAGTCTGTGTCGTGACAAATGTACAAAAAATTAACCAGAATTGATAAATAGTTTTATTATTCGACGTACGAAAAAGTATTATTATTATTATTGACAGGTATATTGATAAATCTTTACAAGTTCAGTACCTGTGTATGTTGTCAGGTGGATTGGGAATCTGAGTGGGAGGAAAATACGATGAAGAGAGGTGTATAGCGTGAGGAGGGTGATTCGAAGGTAGCACACGCAGACTTTGAGATGAGTGCGGTACGAAAAAACGATCCCAAGCCTCAATTAGAACGTCGAGGTTCGTTAACAGGCGAGGTCGTTAACTGCAAAATGTGTACAGCAAATATATATGTATATATATGTACGACGTCGGCTAAAGTATACATATATTTTTTGCGGCGTATGTACAATGCCGCCGTCACTGCTGGTTACTTTGAACAGATCCCACCCACATGGACGTAATAATAACCAGAAGAAAAGAAACGAACCACTTCGATAAGTCTATGAGCACGAGCTTGTCTCGGAGCTCTTGTCACGTACAGTTAAATTAACTGAAATACTTAACCGAAGCCTTGATAAATTTTCTCCGTAGGATATTGGAATTAGCACACGGGATACAATTAATTGCTGATATTCACGATTCCTTATAAGTCCATACAATTATGTTCCCCTCATTTGTGTTAATCGCGATCATTTAGGCTCTTCGAATTATCGTTATCGTCGCGACGTTTCGTTCGAGATTGTAACGAACCTGACGATGCAATGAATTTATTCTCACGCACTTCAACCAATCGACCTTTTATTTTATGCTCGGAAGATCGGCAGGGTGCTTCGAAAAAAAAACTCTTTTTTCGCCATTTTTTCTTTTCAAACAAGTTTCATCATTTTGTGAAAAATGTTTTCCCGTATGAATAATCAATATTTCTAGTAGCTACAGTAAAATTTTCATTGAAAAATAATGATAAATGAGCGAGATGCAGTCAGTCTGCGAGGAGTCCAAAAAAAATGGGTTTCGCGGTGATCACCGCTGCTCATCACTGGATCATCTGAAACCAAAAAAATTAACGGGGATCATTAGTAAATCAGATTTGGTCCAGGACGGACGAAGAATTAACGAAAATTTCGAATTTTTACAAAATTGTTCAAAGTCAAAACTTGTCTTTCGATCAAAACTCCACTTATATTTTTAGTTTTTATATACATATTTTGCTGTTTTTGATAATCTTCCGACGAAATCACGATTCCAAATCTGATAAAAGAAATATTTTCTACAAAAAAAAAGATAACGAATATCGATCATTGATTTATGGAGTGTGTACTCGATGAGTCCGTGATAACGACGTGAAAAAATTCTGGTGATGAAAAATTTTGGTTAAATGTGCCAAACAGCCCCATTCGGTCACGCGATACTCTCGGGAATAAAAGTGCGGAGGACATGATGAACCGTTCGAAGAAGACGCCACCGCATGCACGCGGGCGGTTCTGCGCTCCGACGTGCGAAGTCGAGAGACAGTCGCGAAGCCACGTGCTCTTGTGGGCTCTTCACTCGACTGGAAGCACCGTTAAAACTTGCCTCGCGATATCATTTTACCCCCCTTGTTCAACGATCGCGTTTTATCCTTTTTTTCCCTATCTCTCTTACTCTTTCTATTTTATTTTATTTTTTTCCTTCTCTCATGCCAGGACATGACGCTATACTATTAAATTTTCTCGCGATCATCTTAAATGACGATTTTACGATTTGTTTTTTCAGCCATTTTCCAGAGGACCTCCGTGTCAAGGGGCCAATTAAGGATCCAGGGAGTGGCAACGTGTCTATATCTCTGCATGGATTCTTGCGGCTTGCTCTACGGCTCCGTGAGTAATTAACCATTTTTCTTAGCTTCAACATATCGCGTTTTGACAGTTCATAAATTCAATTTAATGCACAGTCTATTAGCCCGTGATCGAGATCGCTTTTTAAAAATCGATGCGTCCTACTGTGTTATATATGCGCGACACGTGGACAGGGATTTATATGTTTGATATGTATACACAAGGATAATGTAAGAGCTCATGAAAGCCCAGCGGGTATTCGCCATAAAACGTTCGAGTTATTGCGCGTATTTGAAGCAAAAAATATATTAGTGTTCCTATAAATTTCTAATGCCAGCTGCAATAATGTCGGCTGTATAATCTCGTGAATCTTTAATATTCATCCCGTCGTTGTCGGTGACGAGTAACTCGGAGGAAATAATCTGTAGGCCGACAATTTATAGTCATCGGCTTGAACGTAATAAGAACAGAAATTTTTCGAAAGCAGTTTCAACTCTCCGGCCAGAGTACAATCTCGATTTTCATGCAAAATACAAAATATTTTCGAGCAAATCTAAAACACTATTCAACTACAAAATCCAACGTCGTTGATGTCTCCGCGTGCAGACTGGTAGAGAATAAACGTTAACCGGTCAAGTCAAGTACGGTTTTGTATGCGGTAAACGGAACTCGAATAGAAAAACAATCTCCCGACAGTGCGCGAAACCAGAGGAAGGTTACCCGAGTCATTTGAAACAGTTTAAATGGTGAGAGCGACAATATTGAATGAATTTTTTTTTGACATTTTGTTTCGTCATAACGAATCTGGTGTTGAGTACCAGCCACCTGTAGTAGCTTATAATTTATTTGGTAAATCTTTTTTTTTCTGGGAGGTTTCGAGTAAAGAATTACGACAACGAGAGTAGCAATGTGGAAAATGAAGGCTGTGTACGAGAGGGCAGCGTATAACTTACTTCCGTCAATAAAAAAGTTTTTGCTCCGTAGCTGGAAGATCGTGAATGTATGAAGAGTAAACGATAAGGAATAAAAAGTAGTGTACAGTGAGAAAGAGAGGGAATAAAAGTATGGCAAAAGCTGCCGCAGACTGGAGATGGAGTCTCGATGTGACTGGCTTTAGTTGCTCCTCCGCTTCGTGCACGGGGTTTGCGCTCGAAGAAGACGACTGCGAGCGTGTAGAACCAGATGTTGGAGCTACCGTGCCGTTGTTGCGTAAGCCCGCGAGGAAATTCCATGCTAGGCCACGCTGCAGGCACCATGTGCTCTCTTACTCACTCTCTCGTCAGGGTACATATAGACGGGAGGCACGCGCGTTCGCGTGCTCCCCGTCTCTCTGTTGCTGCAGCTTGTGTGCTCTTTGCCTCGTGCACTTGCTCGGAGAACGAGCAGCAGCAACAGCAGCAGCAGCAGCAGCCTCTTTCTCCCTTCCTTCCTCCCTCTCTCTTCTTTCTCTTTCTCTACATCTCTTTACCACGAGGGACCCTTCTGTGTAACACGATCTCAACCAACAGTTACGTATATGTATCTGCCGAGAGGTGCGTATTCATCCGTGTCTCCACTCGTTCATTGAATTTACGTTTACCATTTATTACCCATTTGAATCTATTTCCAACTATAAATTACCCATTGATTCATTCAACTTGTCCACTTTTTTAAACCTCCTTCAATTTCACCTAGACCTCGTTAGCGCAGCTTCGAGTGATCCATTGTTTCTACATGTTCCACCGACGTTCTCTCGTCGAAAACATTTCCAGCATTTCTTAGAACGTTTATTTTTTTCTCTCCAGAATTGAATGAGATCCGGAGGGCTTCGCGGGCTTAGAAGTTCTCGGTCTGCACGTAGGTACTTATTTACGTTTGCAATTATTAGAATGTTCGATGTGTGCGTCTACTCTAAACCGTCGGAATCTTGTCCAAACAAGATTTTCTTCCATCTTCGTGAAAGAATTTGCATTGAAATAAGAAAAGTTGCTTTAAATGAGGCTCAAGGTCTTATTATATCGCTGTTTTTCGTCGTAATAACTACGACCAGATTTCATAAGTGTGTAATTGCACACTTTCTATTCCTATATGATTTTTTAGATTCCTCTGATTACATCGAGTATCCCTCAAAGTAGCCTCTGTGACGTTTTTTTTCTACGACGACAATATCGATCGATTAATATTAGATCGATAGAACCTCGAGCGAGGTTTTTGATCGCCGATAAATCGATAAAGGGGATGAAAGGAGCATGCCGATAGATCGATACGGCTATATAGATGTAAACACATAGTGTAGAAACAGCGAATTATGGTAGATGCTGGACTACCTATACTGTATGCCCTAACTGGCGATGCCGAGGTAAGGCTCGAGAAGAGTAAAGAGGGAGAGAGCGAAAGAGATCCCCCTCGCGAGCAACCGTTGCCCCCCGACGAGAGAGTATAACATACCCGCGAGCCCGAGAGACGCAAAAACCTCACCAAGTTTTTCTCGAAAGCAGGTTTAACATGGGTTATATAGTTACATCCGCTCGAGGCCACTCATTACCCGGCAAGCGTCGTAACGCGGTGTACAAGACCGCGCGAGTGAAGACGTATGTATGAGAGCCCGACTCGTCCCTGTGGCCCTTCGCTCTTGGCGATATAGCTACTCCTGTTTTGCTAACGCGAGCCCAGGAGTATCCTTTCAGAAATTTGTGCTATAAACGAGATATTGAAGGACTACTCAATAATACGGTATGAAAGAGCCCGTAACAAAATAAAAACGACGAGGGCTTGAGGTAATGACAGCAAAAAAATGCCAAAGAGAGACATCAGGATCTCTTTTGGGAGTCGTCAGAATGTCTTCTATAAGAGACTCCAGCCTGTCTATTGGGATACATCGGAATCTCTTTTATAAGACATCAGAATGCCTTTCGAGTCATCATCATCATCAAGATGTCTTTATACGAAGAGATCAGAACTGCTTTTGAGCAGCCTGTCTCTTGGAAGACAACGCTATGAGTTTTGATAGACGTCGGAAATGTCTTCTGGGAAATGATCAGAAAATATTTTGGGGAAACTATCGAAATAGTTTGTTGAATGAGTCGGCTTCTATTTTGGGAGCCACCGGAATGTCGTTGGGACTCTGTGGTTGATCGAAGAATTGTTGTTCATGAAAGAAGAATAAGTTTTGACGCTCTTTACTCCTGGAAAGCCGGAGAATCAGAGAGACAATTGCATCGTTTTCCCAAGCTTTCTGCTAACATATTATACAAGGATTTTTTGCTCTTCACGAGTACTCTCATCCTTAGGACCCTTGAAAGGTTTCAACCGACGATAAATCAAGTTAGTGGTCCCTTTGAGAGAAAGCGCCACTCGAAAGGGCACACCGAGAAGGAGCGGAGAGAGAAGCGCACGAGGTAAAGAGAAAGGCCGGGGCGAGTTTGAGTATCTGCTGCGCTTGTGTATATGCGGTTATACGAGATAAGATCGCGTTCGTCGCCGCCCGCCTCTCGCTCCTTGGCAATGAAAGGAAAAACAAACGTCCTCAAATCAGCTAATTATCTTAAATACTTAATTTGTACTCGGTTCGAGGCTCGAGGTACTCGAGGATGAACGTGGGCCGGAAATCAAGCGCGTCAAGACACAACGCCCGAGAGATTAGATTAGAACGGGGGAGCCCTTAATTAAATCGAGAGAAGTTATAGATTATTCGGGCCACTGGGTCAACGCGATTACGGATCTAGATACTCTCGATTTTTATTTACCTTCCTTAATGACAGCTCATTAATTATCGAAAGAGAATGTTCAACGGACCTTGTTTTACGGTCTCAACAACCCTCGCAACTTCCGGGCATTCGAATCTTCGATCTCCGGTCATTTATTAAATTCACTCAATGATAAACGTCTAATACGAGATCATAGAGGCCTGCTTGAATAATACATGAGAGCCAATTAAATTAATCTGCCAACTATTAAAACGCGAGGTTCTAAAAGTCAAGATTTTATCGAGGGCGTGAATCGGCATGGGAAATAAAAGTCTTTGCAAATTAGTCCAACTCGACGCGAATTGATTTATAGAGAGCTCTAAATCAGAAGACCCGACGTCTCACAAAAGTTGCACTGCGCGCAAGTAAAATTGTTCTGAATAACGAAAACAAGCGAGCTCCACACTTATTTATGAAATCCGCAACATTAATCTTGACAAAGTTGAAAACACTGTTTCATCGAAATGCACGTACCGCAAAGGACTGGAAATTATTAACGAGAGTTTAACATCAACAAAACGGTTCCTGAGTGTCAATTAATCGAATTTATAGTCCGCTCGACAAATTAATCAGCAACTCGATCTTGATTTGTTATGGAAGGATCCGCAAATTCATTCCCACGTCAACAATCGCCCACGCGTGTACAGTCACTCGACGTAACCGAATGAGAGAACGAGTGATCGTGCCCTTTGATCAATTATTTTATTTCTTTTCTCTCGCTTATTATCATATTGGTTAGTCCCATCCTGACTGGCTTTGTAAAAAAAAGTGTGCGTACGCGGAACAGGCTATAAATTCAATAGAGCTTGAAAGCGATAGCGAGAAGTCGTTAAGGAGAATTTCGTTCAATGCACCATTCGAGCTGTATAATAACGTCACCTACGTCAGAAAAACACAACATTCTTCGGTGTGAGAATTTTAGAGCCATTTCCGCAGCAATTGATTCGATTCGAGCGCGCTCTCGTGTATATACGAAAGATCGACTCCATAAAGGGTTATTCATGGTTACGACGATCCGATTGCTTCGCCTTATCTATTCAACGACTCGCCTCGATGTCTCTCCCCTGTTCTCTCTTTCTCTCGTTATAAACTTTTTTTTTTTTCTTTTTTCTCCGCAAGTTTCTCAGCACTCGTTCCTTCACCACCGCGTGCAGCCAACTCAACGGCATCAAATGGATTTTTCCTAACATTCTTGCCCTACGCACTCCGCTCCCATATAATCTCTTATTCCTTGACCAATCATTATTGCAGCTAATTGAACGTAAATACTGATAAAAACAAACTCTTTCGATGCAGTCTTCGTTTCTTTCATTTTGATTTTTTGTTTTTCAAACGGATGATTCTGCTCAGTTGGAAACGAATAAAAAAAGTAGCTCCGTTCAAAGTTATTGCGGAATCAAGTGAAAAATACTTGCTCTACGTACTTGATGAATGTACGTGAAAGAATGGAAACCGTTTTAACCGTCAGGAGAACAAAAAAAAGGAAACACGAATCTTCGCGCGTTTATAAATAAGCAGATGTATTCTTATCTGTCGAATAGGGTATCATCCGTAGAGCTCAGAAGGTGATCGGACAAGGTCTACGAGTCTATCAGCTTTTCTGGATTTTAATTGGCTCCAGTCAGTTTGAATGGTTGGTTGGTCGTGTCACATAAATTGTATCAGCGAGGACACACCCACAACCACTTTGGAAAATCAAGCCTCACGATCTTAAAAATTGTAGACGCGTCGACCAATGATCCAGCTGAATTTTTTTTTTCTTCCCAAAATCCCATTGCCGCGAGTAAACGACCGAAAAGTTTTGAGAAAATTAAATAAAATTATTAACTATACTCGATTAACAGAAAACGTGTACTCGCGGTTGTATATTTTCTACGAATCTTATTAACGAATCTAAACAACACGATAAATTAGTGTCTCGCGTATTAATTGCCGGAGAATTTCTCCGAGTGTCCGATCACACGCCATGGGGAATTGAAATATCAATAAGAAAATTGAATAAACGCGGCATCTTATCGCTTCAATCTTTTATCCCGAATAAAAATAGTCCCTCGTTAAAATATGATTCCGGCGAGAAGTCTGTTTCGTTGCGAGTTTAATCTTACAACCGTCCAATAAATAATACATGTGAGATAAATATGTTTGGCCAAAAATATTCGGTTCGACCCTGACCCACATGATTCGTATCCCCGATTTTTTATCATATTTTTCCTGAACTGATCCAAATCTGATATTCGAAGAATAAATCAAAGTTCAACTTTTCGTAAGAAACTTTTCAGTCTATTCGTCTGTCTCCTTCCTTCATTCCCTCTTGCTCTCAGAAGAATGATCCACCGGCCGTAACGATATAATTCAAGTTCGCTGACGCGAGCACAAATATTATGATGGACGGTCGTTGCTCGAGGGACGTACAATCCCGGTCCATGCCCTCTGAGCTTACCTTTTTCCAGCACATGTTCCTTTCTTTGAGACTCTCTACCACAGTCTCTGCTCATACGGTGTAGAAATGTTGCTGTGAAGTGACCGCGATGAAGCAGGTGGGCGTTGCGAGAATAAACCTCTAAATAATCATCTCGAGACTCAAGACAGCCACAAGGACGTGCCAACTTGTCATGAGATATACTCAGCATATGGCAGGACTCATTGTTCGATTCCTACAAAAACATTTGGAAAAGTTTAGTTGCGGCCTTCTAACAATAAAACATGAAATTCATTTAAATTTCTCGGTCCCGAGCACATTGATTTTATTCGAAATATAATGATTCAATAGCAAAGACGTCGCTGATGTCATATTATTATTTGATAATATCTGTTGATAGCATTTATTTTAATAGAATTTTCTTATTCGTTGAATTTCTATGAAAGTGAATATGTAAATTGAATTTTCTGGTCCCAAACTCATCGATTTGATTTAAACGTTACTGGCTCGAGTGAAGAAAAAGAAAAAAAATTGTTTCTGTTATTTTTTTTTTAATGATTCGTGAACGTTATTTTTTGTCGGCAGACCCATAACGACAGACACTTGTCTGTAAAACATTCATACCGATGTGTATAAAGGTTGGAATGTGATGAGGGACATGTCCCAATTTACATATATCAAATACATTATTAATATTGTTATTATCATTATTATTATTGCCTTATTATGGTACTAAACGAAATGATCGAAGTCTGAACGTGAAAAAAGATCGAGATGTCTGTTCGCGCTTCTCATTCCATCAGTCCCCGACTCGTTTCGTGTATACACATATATACACACATAATCGAGAATGAAAATAAAATTGAGTCGAAAAGGAAGGAACGAGAAGTTGTACAGAAAAGCTCACTCCGTTAAGGGGCGTCCAAAACTCATCTCTATCCTTTCCACATCGTATACTTTTCATTTTATGACACTCCATCGAGCCCTTTGCCGCAGTTAACAAAATTATTATTATTTTTTTCTTTTCCCACTACTTCGATAATTCCTCGCTCCCTCGGTCCTATTAACCTCGTGTAGAATATCTTCAACGGCGAGAGAAATTGCCGAGGAGACTCCCGTCGTGTCATCGCCACGAATTTATTACGAACGAGATGGCCTGCCTTCTAACGAGTCCCTAGGGCTATCAGTGTTTGACATTTCAATTGTTTTTCATTCCGTATAAACATCCGATGTGTGTATCCCCGTCCCTGTCGAGAACCTGGAACAAAAAATGCAGTTAAATTCATCGAGCTACACGTCGCTCAACTCGCACGTTAATTATGAACGAAATTTTTTCTTTTGTACTGTAATTTTGACCTTACGAAGCTCTACCAGGAGCTGCCTAGTGAAATCATATCACGAAGCATTCAGTTCTGTATCGATCAACGATTTTTTTCATCGTTTATCAAAGTTGCGAGTAGTTCTATCCGATGAAGGATTCATGGATTCGTATTCATATTTTAACACCTTTTTCGAGGATGTTAATCCGAGTGCGGAGTGATTTGAGATAGTTCTAATGGTGTTTGCATCAAGTGGTAATGCGAAAAAAGGAAAGATAAGTAAATGAAATAACTACTAGTTTCTCGAATGCCCATAATTTGGGTAGTCCAGAGAGTTCTGAACGCTTGACTTCTTCCAAAGTGCCAGCTTGTAAATCACGCGCGAAAGCCGGGAAGAGCGAGCACGTATAACTATAGACACGGGTTTCTGAGTGGTCCACTTGACAGGGGCTCTCATCTTTCGCCGCTTTTCGTAACCCATACCAGAGTCTTTGGGGGAGAGAAACGAAAACGAAAAAAAAAACAAAATTTTTTGCTTCGCCTTTCTCGCGGTACATTGACATCGATAGGCGACGAGGTGCGGAAAAAAAGTACGAGTATCCAGTTCCAATATTTACGAGAGGCCCTCGTGAACATAATACCCAGTGTGTGGGCGTTCAACAGAGAATGAAAGCCGACTCGAAAATTTCCTAATTCTCTAATTCGATTAAGCCTTATTTACACGCTATTCATACTAATTGAGGACTCGCGTTAATCAATGACACCATAAATCATTGAAGGGTTTCACCGATCATGTAGACCTCGGGGTCCATTAGGAAAGACCGAAAATTCTATGATTCTCATCAACAATGACGACGATAGTCCAGTATAGGAATCGACTATTCTATTGGTCCAGGAGAGAAAGTGATGTCGCAATACTTTGCCTTTTTTGATCATGGGGATCAACCAAGTTGAAATATAATTACTAATTTCATCGACGCTACAATTTTTGTATTATATCTTATCAAATCTGCAGTTATAGCAACGAAAGAAAACGAAATATCACTTGCTGATTAGGACATTAAATATATTAAATATCATTAAAACATCCACAGGTTGGTCGGTAAGGCGATTGGCTTTATCTGAGATAGACAGCATTAAATTATCCAGCAGGCAGTTTTTTTTTCATACCTGCGTGGTAAAAATTAGCATACTATGTTTCTAAATTTGCATAATTACAAAAAGAACATTGGTGTCTGAAGTTACAGAGGAGGGAGTGTGGTGGGGGGGAAGCCTTTGGAAAAAGCCGCTGGATCAAGCGTGTAGGTGAATTTTATCTAGAGTATTTATTAGAAGATAAATTTGATACGGATGAATCACGATTCCATGTGGTCAAAGCGGTCAACGAGTGAATTATAATTCCGGCCGAATTTCTTGAGGGTGAAACCGACCACACCTCTCGCTATTTCAAGCTCTTTTTGCTTACGTTCAAAGCTCTCGAGTTACTTGGAAAATTGGGCGATTGAATGACGTTGGATTTGTATTAAGTAGACAAATCCTCGCTATAATTGCCCGTTTACATAAAGCCTCATACCGTCTTCCGCTTCGCCTCCGCGTTTATATTATCTTCGATTTATAAACGCTCCGGCAATTGCCAATTTCTTTAAAGCACGCTCGCGACCAAGCAGCGGTTTCATCGTAAAACTTTGTAGCTCGTGTCTGATATATGAGATCGCCGCGCGGCGTATATCGTAACGAGTTTGCGGTATTAACGTTCTCGGTAGGTCGATGAGCCAGTTGACTCTGACCCCTACAGTGAATCAAAGGGAATCGAGAATTCGCTATGGAGTTCGAGTAACGCACCGCCTGTATTCGTGTGGCCGAGAAAAAGAGCATTTATTACGAGCCAGATCTCAATCACTTGAGAAATTGAAAGGGTTTCGAAACGATTCGTCTTCTTTTTTAATTGCCTCGCTTTATCTTCAGTTCGATCAAATACCTGAGAATTCTATTTTCGAATAAATGATCAAAATTACCTAACGATGATAGTTTTTTTCTCGCATCCGAGCGTCGCTGGAGACTCTCAAGCGACTGTTTCCAATTGAACGGTTAATTGGCGATGAATCTTAGAGAAATCAGAATCCATAAAACGTAGCGCGCGATGTGAACAAGTTATTAATTAGCTGCTGCGAAGAGTAGTTTAAAAGAAAAAGACGAAGATAAGAGTACGTGCGAGCAGTGGGTATATGAGGCGAGCAAGCGACGTTGAATTGGCCGGGTCAGCTCTCTCGTGTGACAGAGGAAGAGGCTCGTTAGGAAGGTACGTGCTCGATTCGCGAACTAAGGGTGCTCCATTGAGCGAGTCGATGCTGATTTAGCTGCATCCAACGACTGTGCGCTCCAATATTTATAGCTTAATACTTAAATTTAAACGGGGGTCCACCAATTTCAGAACATTGAACTGTGACTTTAGAGGCTCGATGATCGCGACGTAAAAATCACGTTGAGGCGTTGTCTAGCGAAAGTATCAGTCAATAATTCAGCGCGTAACACGACTCGAGACTTGTGAGAACAACGAAAGTCTCGGAGAGAAGAAAAAAAAATCAAATTTTTTTGTTTCTTCATGTCTTCACAAATCCCTCGAACCTTTTGAAATAATTTCGATTCACCGAAGTCGTCGCTCCGTGGGTTTAAGTTATCGGGAACGAATCTCGATTCCCGCGATCCCCCGCGGTTGTATAAATCTTTTCTGATACATAAGAGTTTCGGTGAGTATGAGAAAACGAATGAAAACGAGAGAAAAAAAAAGAAAGAAACGATCCGCTTCGAAAGATTCACCCACGTTTTATTTAACTTTGCGTTAATATACTCAAGTGTAAAGCTTTTAAAGCGGCCGTATAGATCGGTCGAAACGCGCAATTAGGAACTAACCACGTGTACACAAATGTACATCCGAAGAGGAAGTCGACGAAGCTCGTATAAACACTTTAGCCGGGCAATTACTTTCAGGGGAGGGCAAGATATGATACCCGCTGGGCTCCTCGCTTTTCGCTTCGAGGAAGTTGCGTGTGCAATCTCGAAATAATACCTACTATATATTATAATACCATTCGGCTATCTTCCATCCACCCGCGGTAAGACATTTTCGGGGGCATGGCAAAACACTAAACTTTATGCGAATCGTTTAAGTATGTACCAACAAGGGTACACTCGTGGCCAAAATCCGAGCCAAAATCATTGGAATTTTCAGAGAGGACGCTTCCGCTGACATTCTTCCAGGAAGTTACGAGGTTCATTATTTTTTTCGCTCAAACAAATATTCAATTAACGTAGAAAAAGGTTCGAAATCGCATTCTCGACTCTTATATTTAAAAAAAAACAATCAAAATACCGGTCATTCCGATTGAAACCTTTCGGCATTTTCCAAAATGGTCAAATCGAATCGGTAGAAATAAAAGTAAATACCGATTGGATATTACGCTCGAAATACACGAATTTGTTTTCATCGGAACTGCGCTTGTCACCCGTTTCGTTCTGTCGACGATTAAAATGCAGCAGGCGCAGTTGAAAATAATTTTGAAAGACTTTTACCAATGACTGTAGCACAAGTTCGTTCCCAATGATCAGCTAAGCACGAGCAGGCCACGCAGGGCCAAACTCATTTAACCCGTACAAGGAACGAGTATAAAATGGCAAATGATATTTTATGTTTCAGCGTGAGTATACGGAAGATTGTGTATTCAACGAGACCCTGGAGCAGCACAATTACAACACGTATAGTTCGGTGCGTTGGTCGACGCCGAAGAAGAGTCTCTACCTGGGTCTGAACCGTCGTGGTCAGCCTCGTCGTGTCCAGGCGAAGGGTCACAATCTCGGGAGGTTATCGGCATACGCGAGAGTACTGACTCAGGTAGCGCCGGCTGACAGAGTGGAGGCGTTACAGGCGCGTATGCTCGGTGCTCAGCACAACGTTCGTCATCATCACAATTCGCATCATCATCGAAACAAGCAGCATCAGCAACAAGCTATATGTCCGACGTTGCCGCCTCAGGAGAGAGACGGTAGGGACAAGTTTCGTTGCAGGAAGCGAAAGAAGAGAAAAAAATGGAAGAGACGTTGCAACGAGGGTGAGAAGCCTGGTCCGCATTGCGGAATAGTGGAGAGTCATGGCAGATCGACCAACGGAACAGCGCTCAAGTCTCTAAATCCTGGAGACTCGAATTCACCCCAGTCAAAAAGATCATGCGAGGGTGAAGCGAGCGAGGAGTTGTGCAGGAAGCAGGCTCTCGACGCGCCTGCGAAAAAACGAAAATCTCGAATAGAGCCTGCTAAAACTATTGCTGGAGGAGGTAACAAGCAGCAGGTGAAGAGAAAAAAAGAAACGAGAATGAAGAAAGCTGAAGAGAAGTCGATTCCCGATGGTGGAGCGAAAGAGGACGTCAACGAGGGAGACACCGCGAAGGAGAAGGTCAACGGACCCAGTGCCAACAAGAGAAGACGGCAAGGAGGCGTAGCTAAACAGAAATTACCGTCACCGGCAACGAGGAAGAAAATTAGCGGAAGGCCAACGAGAACGACGATCGCGAACTCAACGATCCTCGCGGTAACGTTACCATCGTCCTGGTATCCGGGGGTATCAACGACTCCATCAACAGCCGCGCTTTCGCGCCAGGAAGCTACCAAGACTCCGTCTTATTCGGCTAAAAATTCGGTCACGAGTTCTTCAACATCAAAGGACAATTGGGACGAGAACGAGGATGATCGTCAAACTTTGAGAGCCGGTAAATCAAACGTGGAAGAAGAGATATTGATTCTCACTGAAAGTACCGATCACCACGAGCCAATGAACGAAGGATCGATGGAAGCGGATCACTCCGAAACGTCATCAACCCCCAACGATTGGTCCAGCATCGAAAGCAGCGACGAAGCTAAATCCGAGGAGTCCTCGATGCAGGAAAACGAAACGACTATCGGATTCGGCGAAAACAGCACTCTCATGACAACGATGGATACGACACCGCCACGAAGAACCGAGGATTATACTCGCGCTACAACCCAATCGATTATCAGTACGGTCAGCGCTAATCGCCCTGATCCTACCGATCCGATTGAGGATTCCAAGTGGCTCGAGACATCCACCAAATTCAATCGTCAGACGAGATCATCTTACGAAAAATTCGCCATGTAAAACCGATATATATATATTTTCACGAACATTTATTCATACGAACGATTAACTAGCGCTTCTTGTAAACTTGTGTAAATATTAGCGTATAACCAATTCATTGGCCGATTTCATATATTTATAAAGATCCAATAAATCGCGCCACTTTTTCTGTATAGTATAAAAAAGAAAAAAAAAACATTAAAAAAAAAATATGAATACGTATACACGAGTGAATGTACTCTCGAGAAAAGCGATACTCCTAACAAAAATAAAAATAAATCACGAATAAGAAGTAAAGAAAAAAAAAGAAAAAAAAGCGAAATGTACATCGATATTACAGAGTACGGTGAACATAAAAGTACGTCAGATACATAAATCGTATTTAGAATCTTTCTCCTCGCAAATAATAAGAAAAAAAAAAAAAAAAACACCTCACAGCCTATCTTCTAGTTAACTATTTATTATTAAAAATGATTTATTTATTGCGTACGGCCCCCTGTGTCCGCGCGCTTTGTACATTGCGTGTGTATGTCTGACATTATTACTACATGTGCGAAAAGAGGAAGCATAAAGAAAAAAAAATAAGGAAAAAACTGAAAAAGAAACAACGACAAACAAAAACAAAACAAAAGTGTGTGCTTGAGCTTTCGTGCGTGCGGATCGATCTTAGGTACCGGTAAACCGGGTACATCACGCCGCGGTTATGCAATTACAGTTCTATCTATTCGCTCTCATCGCTCTCACCTCCACGAAAACGTGATTGTAAGATGAATTCTCGAGTGTAACGGTAATTAGGCAATTGGCGTTTTTTCCACGCAACACCGATCGTTATCCTGAGTGAAGGACTAATTAATTCAACGCTATTCAATTGATCAATTAAAAACCGTTTTTTTTTTCTCGTTATTTCTCACGATTTACATTTTCAATTTTTATTTCTTCATCGAGATTTTTTTTTTTTTTGCATACGAAAAAATGTATCGATCATTCAGTACCAGTGTCCTTCACACTTTACACAGCGACCAACAAAATTTATAATTTAAGAAAAAACAAAAAAAAACGACTCTTTTTTCACTGTTCAAGATCGCATCGATGGAACGCAGCGAAATTTCGTCATTTTGTTCTCTGAATATAGCAATATATTTTTTGCAAATATATATATATTTTTTTTTCTCCAAAATTCATTTGCAGTATTACGCTATGAAAATAAAGTCAGACTTTTTTGGAATCCAAAAATTAAATCTGCGAACGAAAAATTATACGGTTTTGTGAGTTGGAAAATGAAAAAAATAAAAATAGAAAAAATACTTTTCGCCACTTGCCAACGATTCGATCCTTTTCTTCGCTAATGTCGCCTGTTACTTGTATTTGCGTCAACACCCACACGGTCTCCGATTGGTTCATTAATTCGTATAATTTCGTATCCGCGTACGCTAAAAGTGCGAGGATGACAATACGTTCGTTATTTTTTTTTTCTTAATTTTTATTTTTTATTTGAATATTTTCTTGTGTTGTTTTTCTATAATATACGTTCTGGATACGTACGGTACCTAAAGTCAGTATTAGTGACATCCTGCTGGTTCGAAATATGTACTTCCGGGACGTACACGCGCATAAAGACGCAGTAGACCGTATTAAGAGTCGAGCGGATCTGGATATATATGCATGGGAGAGAAAACGTATGTGCGGAGTGTTGAAACGAAAGAAATGAGAAAAAAAAAACAAAAAAGAAAGAAACTTAAGCAAAAGCCCAGTTTTTCTATGTCTCCTGTCTCCTTTCTCTGTAAAACCTCAAAAAAAAAAAAGAAAATTGAAAAAAAAAAAACAACAACAACAAACATACTGTAAAATAAAATAAAAACATGGACTGCCAAACGAGCCCGCGTGAAGCATTCACCGAAGAGAGTCTCCGACACTGCCATTTTTTTTTTGACACTGTATTTAATCTCATAGACTGAAACTATTAAGTTTAGGCATGTATTTCAATTAGCAAAACGAACGTTTTTTGTAATAAGAGTTTGCGCGAAAGTTTTGTTCCGTAAAAAGGAATATTAAAGACTTGAAATAAACATAAAAATAGCAAAATAAAAAAATAAAAATAAAAATAAAAAATAAAAAAACAGAACAAGAACAGGAGGAAGAAGAAGAACGAGATGTATCTGTGAAGATCGCGGAATAACAATCGAAGAGGCAAAGAATGCAATACGAAAATCGAGCGAGCCTGATTTTTTTTTTCTTCTTTTTTTTTGGAACCAAAATATGTAGGAAAACCGCGGATGGTACCTTGTGATAACAGTTTGAACTCTCGGAAATCGTCTTCTCGTCGGATAAGAAGGTGTCTCCTTAATCGCGACGCACAATCCACATGTGCCACGTGCGCGAGCGCGCGTGCCCCTCGACCCCATTCCTGGCCGATTACGCCAAAAAAATATATAATTATAAAAATTAAAAAAAATAAAATAAAAAAAACAGAACAACAACGACAACAGCAAAAAAACCGATCCTAATCCATCGACATCCCACAATATCGTCGCCATACACTCTTTAGAATAAATAAACGAATTATCATTGAATACAACATGAAATGTTTTATTATTTATTCAAAAAACCTTTTTCCCCTTTGCATGAAACCAGGAAATCATGAAAAAGAAAGAAACAAATTCGAGTGTTTCTACATTGGAATTGGAACATTCTTTTTTTGCTTTCAACTCTTTATTTGAACGAAGATGATAAGTGAATTTGTTTTTCGTTCGAAAAACAAATGAGCACGTCGTTCACTCGCACGTTTAATTTTTCTCTTCTGGTTTTATTAATAAGATATATACGTTTCAAGAAAAGTGGAGAATGCGATAAAAAAGAAATTCCACATTCAAATATTTAGATACCTAAATACTTTTAAATATATCCGTTAGGATTCCCAGAATGTTTGAACACGGAAGTAATTTTTGGGAGATCGATATTCTCCTGTGGTACGAGAGCTGATTTTGAAAAAATTCTTACGCATCGTCGGCTCGCGTTCACGCGCGGATATATTCATTGAGTATTTAGAGCAAAAAAAATTCCTCGGACAGTCGCGAGTTCTATTTTTTGCATAAGCGCGAATTGTCGGCACGTGTCACTCGCGGGGAGAGACGAGGCTCGGGGCTTGACGTCATTCTCTCTTTTCTCCCACTTTCTCACCATTTCATTCGAAGACAGAGGATTCTATGAAGAACGAGATGTTCGGCGAGAGGAGAAAAAAGAACTGTAATGAGCTATCGCATGCGGATTCGCGTGAGCGCGAGAAATTGCAGAGATTCGCGCACGTTTTGCAGTAGTTTTTTTTTTTTTTCTTTATTTTCGTTACGCGGAGTCGGAATGAAAGATAGAAAAGTTTCAAAGACGCCAACGCCTTCTTGATAATTGCGGGATTATCTTTCGCCTCTTCTCTCTCTCTCTCTCTCGTTCACACACATACGAAGTGTAATTATTAGTTACAAAAGTGTAGTACATGATAGGTTTACGCTAGAGGGAAGATGGAAAAGACGGGCGATGTTGAAGGAGCAAGCCTTCGATGCGAATAAATAAAGAAAAGAAGAAACGAAGAGAAAAAAAAAAGAGGGAAAAACCAAGGGAACAGAAAGCGAAAAGAAATGAGAGAGAAAAATGGCGGTAGAAGAGGAAGATTTATGTTTGGAATCGGAGGTGCTGCTGCAAGCGCGGGAGAGAAGCTGTTCTACCGGGGAATATAGATAGATGTATATAGAGGGATAGAGGTAGGTGGAATACACAACGCGGATGCCAGGACATATGCCACGGAGACGACTCTCGTGTTTCACAAAACTCCCAAAGATCGTAAATATTAAGCGGCCTTTTTTTTTATCGTCTTTTTTCTTTTTTATATATACTTCGTAAATTCGTTTTACATTTTTTATATTGTTTTGTTAAATCGTTATTCGTACTCTCTCTCTCTGTCTCCGGCGAGCGGGTTATTCGCCGTTGAACTCTCGTGTTACTCTATCGTGTGCGCGTGCGAGATTCTATATAAGCGTGTATAGGGGGTAGATGAGAGAGAGAAGCCGATTTATTACAGGTTGGAGCGTGGATTTTCTAACGTCGCAAGAAATTCACTCGAAGCGCTTGGTGGGACGGATAAATTGTACACGTTTTTCTTGCCCTTCGTTTTTCATTTATCCTCGTCCTTTTTTCTGTTTTTTTTGTTTTTTCGAAATAGCGATCCACCGAGCCCGAGAGAGGAGTATACGAAGGGGATGTGGAGAGAGAGAGTGTCAAGGGGTTCGTGTTTCTATCGCGATAGTCGCTTCGGATGATGCTACGGCAGAGACAGAGAGAGAGAGCGTATCGCTTTAATTCTCTTGGTATAAAAGAGTGCGCGGATATATGAGAGACGGAGCGCAGCTCGTATGGGACTCTCTTTCTCGTTGCTGCGAAGTCACGTCTACGAGAAAGACACAAACTGCAAAGTTGTTTTATTTATCCTGAGCGTGTTTGCTCTTCTTACGGGAACCGCGTTCCGCGAGATTCTGTTTATGTAGTTAAAATGGAGTTACGAGAGTGGTGTCGCGATGAGACGCGCGACGATCCCGCGACTCGCAGCATCCCGAACGAGAAAGATCATCGAGAAAACTAGTCGGTAATACCGAAGATTAAATGGTATCGCGTTTTACGGGGATTGTGTTCGGAAAGTTTTTCGATATAGTCACGCCGCAGATGCGACAATGTCACTCTCCTCGATATACGTATACACACGAAACGGAGGAAGTTCGCGTTTTAGAAAAGTTTAATGCCCATTATAATAGTCGACGGTGACTGATCTCTCGCCGACAGTAAATACTTTTTACCTTCTTCGTAATATAGGTTTATGTGTAGACTATAAAAATTCATATAGCGAGAGAGTGTCTCGGCCGTAATCGTGAGAAATGATTCGACTGCCGGAAGATCATGGACATCAATTCGCCAGGATCGATCGATTGACTAACCGATCTCGAAGCGTCTTAGACTTTCACAGACCGACAGGGATTTATCACTTTATCGTAAAACTACTCGAGAAGAAGCTACAACACGCGTTTCAACTTTTCCACGCTCGAGGACTCTCTTTATTTCTTTACCTCATTCGTTCTATCTTCCTTTCTCTCTTACGCCAACTCTCCCGCAGGGCCCGAAAACGTATTTTTATCGTTGGTGGAATGTTTCTGTATTAACATGGTAATCGGCCTCTAAATTATGTGCTCGGAATGCGATTATATCGCCTCCGGATAATAGACTTCGAAGATATGCGAATATCACTTCGAATATAGATATACGTGGATTAATATTTCTGTGAACGAATGAAGAAGCAGAGTGTCTTGTTAAGAGAATGTCGTAATATGAATGATGTTCCTGCTCAAAAAGTTGAAATATATGTCCTATTAAAATACGTTTTATGCACGATCAGAAATTTAAGAAAATTTTCGTATGCACAAATAATACGATAATATTTTTATGTGCTCTATCCGCGTAACGCAAAAGTTTTGTAGAAAGTTTTTTTTCGATAAATAAAACGAAATCGTCGAAAAAAATTGTACGAATTTTTGAACGATTCTTATAAAACGATTTCCAATTTAAAAGTAAACATCTGATGAACAAAAAGATCGAGAATATTTTTCATTGCCGCCTTCTAAAATATCAGAGTCCAGTTATAAAAATTTCAATCCAAGGCCGCTATTGGTTTTTATCTCCAAATATGAATGATTGACTAAAAGTGTAGACGTGTATATAGTCGAAGAAATATAAATCGAATTCTCGATCTTTTGTACGCTGAGAACGTTTCAATTTTTTTTTCGGGTCATCGCCGCGTGTCCAGATGTCATTACCGTTATCGAAGCCTGATAAACGCTGTACGCAAGCCCCGTTTCCTATACAACATTAAACACCGACGATGACGTTAATCCCGAGAGATTTATGGTTGTTCAGTTGACCAGCGCTCGTTTGTTTTCACGTCAGTCCTATTTGCACGGAATATTCTCTCGTCATCGATTCCTGTCACAAGTTTATGAGGTTTAACACTGTCCAAAGAGAGTATTCGATCTGTTTCTGTTCCTCAAAAGTAGATTCGAAACATCGAAGGTAATGTCGAGCCTTCCGATTAAACGAAACGGGAGCAATCGCGACTTTAATTTTACAAAAAGTTTACGCATTAATTTTTCTTTAATCATCGCAAAAAATCTTCGGTCTATTGAAAGAAAAACCGATGAATTTCAGCGATGAGAAGTTCAACGCCGCCATTGAGAATCGAGATTCATTAAAAAATGGATTCTCCCATACTCGATATAACTGAGAATTATTCAAATCAATATCGCAAAGATCGCTCCGAGCAAGAATTATTTTCTGCAGCACAGAACAAACACAGTCTCCTCGATATCGTGTTGCTTGACAAAATACGTAGACCTACACATAGAAACAACTTCTTCGTCCAGTGTGGTCTTGCTTCGTAGCCTTGAGCCATGTAACACACAAATTACAAGAGTTCTCGACATCCATGGGGTATTTTATTTCGTCGTTAACGGTTCAAATAAAAACGATATACATAGGAACCCGTTTGAAAATGAATTTATTACGAATTGATTATCAATTATTATTGACCGATGTTTCTACGAGAGAAAAAACAAACACCGGATCGTTTGAAGCTGAGAAAAAAAATTCCAGAAGTTCCAAGAGTTTCCAACGAATCATCGAATCTTGTAGAGTTGGAAAATGAAGAGTTATCGCGAGTGGCTCGAGTCGAAAATTTTCAACAAAAGTTACAATTTTCGGTAGCTCATTTGACTCGGTATTTTATTTTTTACTCGCGAGCCTCTGGAAGCTCGAAGTGTTTGAAAATTCGTCAAATACCAACCCACTTTTGAAGATAATCATTCTTCAGCGTTCTCCCGAATGAAATGGACCCTGAGAACGAAGAATTTGGAAAAGATTTCGAGCTTTCCATAAATGTGTTTTGACTATTCTGAAATTCATTTCCAAACGCTTCTTTTTATGTTCGAATGAAGACGTGTCTCGACTCTATGTGCATGAATATGTGTTTTGGTCCTGAATATACATGTATACACACAGCCACCGAAAAGCCGCGTGGCCAAAATCCTGGAGGACAATTTATTCGTCATTGTATTCAGATGAAACACGGGAGCTCAACCACCCATGGATCGTGCATTAGAAAAGAAGATGTTGTCCCACGATAAGTGAGACATTGTTCGTTGCATCGTAGCGAGAGAAAAAAATGTCGGAGCGGGATCTCGGTTGGTTTTCATTTTTTTTATTTTTTTTTCGTGAGGATAGTCGAAAATACCGGTGAGTATTATTTATAAAGTAACGATACGTTCTAGCGGGTTTCTGTTCTCGAGAATTTTCAACGTTTCATTCGTTTTTTTTATTTTTTTTGGTTTATTTTTCTGTATCCTATGGACGCGTGCCGCAACGGCTTCATTCCGGTGGACTCGCGAGAAGAAAAAGAAGAAGAAGAAGAGTGTGAAAAAGGAGAGCGCGATGAAAAGAAATAAAAGAAAAAGTTGTCGGTCGCATGCTCTACGGAACAGTGAAACGGCGAGTTTTTATTTCGTTGGAATATTTCTTCGATAGCGTTAACAAAAAATAGGGAAAAAATCGTCGATACGTGCTCGGAATAATAATTGAACGATGCCAGAGAGAAATAAGGAGAGAGAGAGAAATATGTTTAAAAAAATGGCGAAAAAACTACGAGAGTGGAAATTCCACGCGTATATAATGTCACGTATACATCTATATACACGCACCCAGCTCTCGGATGGGTAATTGTTATTACACAGTGGCGTTCTCACTGACACACCCGGACGCATGTATTGACGCGGTAAACTCTTATCATCCGGTCAATTACCACAAAAATGATGAAAACAAAAATTGAATAAAGATAATAAAACAAAAGACGAATATGCTCGTCGCTAATGTTAAGAGAGAGAGCTAGAGAGTGAGATGAAAATACGCGTTATGTTATTAGGATGAATCGGTTGGAAGATTTGTCACTTATCAATATATATACACCCATGAATATGCGGATAAAAGTGGATAAACGGTGAGTCGAAGATTCAGCGCAAAGGGTGTCATAACATCGCGATCGGAGAGTAGCACACACGGCTCAGATCGATCATTAGTACCGTAAGAAAGAGCGATAGAGAGGCAAATAAAATGGTAGCGACGATGGCAAAAGGGTGATTGCATTTCTACTGGAATAGCCGCCTTCCTTATGCACATACATATATATGTGCTGCACATAAGTTTGTATACGTTCACGTATATCAGCACCGTTTACGCCCATCTGAGCGAACACGTTTTTCTTTAATCTCTGCACTGAATTTCGCAGCCATGCACGAGTCTCTTGGCTGATGAACGCGTGTGCATAATTGCACCTACTCATTCACCTTCGGTCTGTACTTCTGATAAGACGCGCTCGCTTCAAGTTCCCACGTAAATTGTACATCCGATTAGTTTCAATTCCAACCACCGTACCATTAACAATTCATTTTCAGCTTCAGAAATATCCGGCTCCATCTCGTAAATCGAACCCTCTTTTTACAATGTAAAAACGTCAGTTTCAATCCTTTTTGTTTTTTGCTTGTCAATGTTCGATCAACCAGCCAATCGCGATTGCTCCGAATGAACCGAAGCAAAGCACACGTGCCAAAAATCATATCGAGCCCTCCTAATCTCAGCTGCGAACGCCTGAAAATTGTCCCTCTGGAATTGTCACCAGGATAACCAGCAATTGAATAAATATCGAGCGAAGCCCCGAGGAGAAAAAAATCGAGCAACGGAACGAGGGTCCGGTGTATAAGTATCGGCAGATCGTCCTACAGGAGAGAGAGATTCTCATTCCAATTCAAAAATGTGCTTGGTCGTAGGATGGAGTTCGTTGGACGGGAAATCACATCGAAAGGAGCATGTATAAGTGTATACACTTTGCGAGGACGCTTATACGTGCCATCTAGGCCGATGATAATTAACCGGCAATTACTGAATGCGAGTTTCCACGCGTTTGATCGAGTCTACCGACTATAACTACACAACACGTAGCAAGCAGGAGAGGAGAGCCAGCAAAGCAGCTGCACACACGCTTAGCGATAGTCGTCGCAGGCAGACCCGGTTCTTCGATTTATGCTGTAAAAGCGAGCTCTATCGTCTGTGTGGACGCGGACCGAGACTACTCGAGAGACGCAAGGTCGTCGAAAATGAGTGCAGCATCCACGAGAACGATGTATACATATATATCTGTATGTTTGTCCACATATTTGTATGGGAATGTATATATATACATAGATAGAGAGAAATTTGCGCGCGTTAAACTTCCGCCTGGTTGGAATGTCATAATACGCTTTGACTTGAACGATTCAACACACCGGAGTCAAAGAATTTCACATTGCAGATAGGGGGAGCTAAAATGCGCTCTCTTTCAATAAACATAGCCGTAATTATTTAACCCAACGTTCGAGTATCCTGCCCCGGGAGGAGTACATCTCGCTAATAAGTAGCAATTAATGTTTTCCGTTTCTCTTCAAAAGTTATATGCGCAGCTTACGTAGCATCGAGATGAGTTTCGTTCCAATCGAGTTATTCGAGTTTTTCGAGCACCTATGTATGATTTTGTAATGAAATCTTCTTTTTTATACGGATCAATGTTTCGGGGTCATAGATTACGAAAGTCATTTTAATAGCTGCATCAAAACTTGTTTATAGATTCGGGAATACTGAGCGTCGAGAAATATCCTGGAAGCAGCAGGTTTGAGGCTGGTGCAGAGGTGTGAAACTCGTGAATTGGAATTTGAGATAAAAAAAAATGTTTTATAGCTGAAAAAATGGGGAGAAAGCGAGCGGCGTGGGTGGATTCAATGGCTCAAGGAAATTTTCCACTCCCATTTAAACTCGTATATCCTTCAACTACTGGGTTCGTGCATACGCGATTTTAAAAAGTCACCGAGGTAAGTAGTCGTCGAGACATATTATGAGGATGTCGAGACAGAATAAAAGAAGGAATGGAGCGATGTATTGGAAGGAGGTGGGGAATGTCGAGATAACGTTATATTTTTGGGTTCAAATGTTGCCAAGTGTGTATGTTAAAATACCGAGGGAATAAGAACGTATATGTGACCTGGGTAGACTCGACTATTTATAATCTTTGGTTGGCGAGAGAGTTCGAGGCGTGCGCGTTACGATCTTCCTCGTGAAGCTCTCTATCAGCTGTTGGTACGAGGCACCATCGCGTTTTGTCCAGTTAGCCGAGAATGGCGACCGTTCTCGCACAACTGTCGCGACGGATTGTTCGCCTTACCGAAACTCATTTGCGGATAAACGCATGCGGTAAATCATGGTCAAGTGTCGTAGCTCGTTATCCGAAAAGAAAATTCGTAACCGGAGCTGGCCTAGTTGTCGCCGGTTCAATAGTTTTTGTGCTGGGACAAAAATACGCCAAAAGCAATGTCGTTCATGCGGCTAAAATTCGCAAAGTGAGTACAGTCCACTGAGAAATCTCATTGCTGTTTATTATTCCTCGTTACTTCGATAGATTTTATTTTTTTTAATTTTTTTTCCTTCAATTTCAACGAGAAAACGTTTTACGAGGAAAAAATAATACATTTCTTTATCTCTTCGAACGAAATACCACTCCGATCTTATCGACCCAAAAATTTACGAGACTCCGTAAAACTAGAGAGGGAGAATATCGCGTCTTTGTCGTTCGCGCTCGTGCTGCGGATACCAACTTGTATTATCGAGCGTATCTGAACGCGCGCGCGGTTCGGACAGATGTTTTTGAACAGGACGTTACAAACGGCGCGTTGACATTGCGCGTCGACCGTTTGTTTTTCTTTACAATCGACCGAAACTATATATATGTGGCAAAATGGAGGTGTTCCAATTTATACAATGTTTTTACACGATGGGAGCAGCTGTTTTCTTTTCGTTCGATAGTAGTATCTCACATTTTTACGTCATCGCGACTACTTTTGGCTTTTTCCTTTGATAAATCACGCGTATTAACGCTTCGTAATAAATGTGAATCCTGGAAGACCCTTCGGAAACTCAAAGAGTCAAAACACGACTACCGAACCGCGTGAGGCTTGAAATAATTCCGGAAAATATGGTCTCACGATTCCAAAACATTTTCGAACGACCCTATATATTTTTCATTTCCATTTTAAAATCTTGAGATTTATTATACTCGTCCGTAAACCTGCTGACGGCGAGCTTGATGAATAAGAAAATGTAGCGACTTTTTTCTTTTCTTTTTTTCTTTTCTTTACTATCCGACAAAAGGAAATCCGACATTAACGAGATAATGAGATACTAACGCGCGTCCTTTTATAGCGAGTCCATAGGTGATGGGTGCGTTTAACTTTTTAAAGTATTTTAACACCTATGGGAATTGAGACATTCGATATGACGCTATAAAGACTCGCGACTTTTCGGATGGAATCAACGTCAGCGAACCCGTTTTTACCTCGCAATGCTTACACCAAAATAGAATTATTTAACAAATGGTTGTTACTTTGTACAGGGAGAAAAGAGAACAGTCGAATCAAGCAAATGGCTTTGTTAAATACACTGAGAAAAGAGAATTGTTGAATCAACCAAATGGCTTCATGAAATACGTCCAATGTAATATTCTGTTATACTAAATATCAGTTTCATTGAATGAAAAATATCTTACGTTGATCCAACAAAATCCACGACAACAAATCTCATTTGGTTGATTCAATTGGTATCTTTGTTTAGTGGAATAAAATTAATAATTCGTCCAACTGAACGCTTTATTGAATCAACGAAATATTTTTTGTCGACGTATCCTACAACTGTTTTCTCAGCGTACACTCGCGACTCAACATTTTATCACGTTCGAGCTCAACTTCTTAACCATCGAATAAAAGATTTTTTGAGTTCCAAAATTTGCTACTAATCTTAATAAATATTGCTTCAATTGGCACTCGGAAACTTTGAGAAAAAAAAAACCGAGGCCAACGTTCGAAATCTTTCGAAATATTTGAATGGTGAGATACCATAATTTTTTCTTTCACAAGAAAACGTTTTATCGGTGTACTTTAGGTCGTTATTCATTTCGATGAAGTTTACATGATAAATTTCTCAACGTAGCTAGTGTTCCAGCCTCATGGGAAAATGAAAAGAAAAATATCCCTAGAAGCAAACTCTTTCCGAATATTGTTTCAGTTCGTATTTGAAAAATTGGTTTTTTTTCTCTTCCTCGGTTCATCAGTGATAATGACGTCTTTTTTACGTGTGTTAAACTCCAAATTACTAGAAAACGATACGAAACGATCGGACCGAAAGAAAAGAAAACGGAAGAGCGTTGAAAAAATATTCGAACACGGTGTAAATTGAATTCTATGACGGTTAGATATTTTTAATAAAAAAAAGAAAATGAAATACTCCGGATTATCTTCGAATTGATTCTCCGTTGAATAATAAATGCGTAAATACTTAATAAATGAACCGATGACGGGGCAACGTATACACACTGGTATAGCTATATACGCGTTGAAACGTTCATCGGAGTATATCTGACCCCGGTTCAGCAGGTTTCCGTAGATTCTCTTCTATACGCTCGTCAACCTGTTTCCCGAGAGGTATAAGTAGATCGTTTAGAGTCCTACAAGCTCGTAAAGTCCTGCGGACGCGATGTCAGAACACTTTTTGGAATGAAATTTTACGAGCTGTTGTTGTGTCTCTCGCGAGGCTGTTCTCCCCTCGGGAATATCGTCAATCGTGATCACCTTTTTTTTCCCCTATTTTCTATGCTGTTTATTCTATGTTTTTCTATCACTCGTTTCGTCGCCGGCTGTTAAACTCACCCTCTTAGAAACGTGAGTCGAGATGATACTGCTTGCTTTTCTTGCCGAGACAAATCGACGGAAGTAATTAATTTCGGACAAGACCACTTCTTGAACATTTCTCTTGAAGACGCCTGAGAAAAACCATTTCCCTCCTCCTCCCTCTTTTGAATGAAGAAAAAAATCGACAAGAAGTCAGTCGAAACGTGCGCCCATTGCCTACTTAGTAGCCTGATTTACGGAGCTTCGTTCCCAGGAAAAATCACCAGGATTTCCTGGAGATTCCCCGGGGACATTATTTCTTTTTCGTAATGATTCCTCTCGATTCGCACATTCGCGTTATTGGAGTATTACGACCAAGATGAGTTCGAAATAATCAAAAAGAAGTGGTTTTACCAGTTAATTTTTTCTGTTCAAATCGAAACAAAGTTCGATATTTTTAAGCGCCACGTGTACGATTTCGCGACGATGATAAGTTATGGGAGTTTCTACTGTAGATACGAGATCGACGACAGCCTCCTGTAACCACCAAATTCCCGTCCAATCGTATTTCAATTGACTATCAAATATACTTTCGTCTTTTCGGTTCCTCAGCTTCTTCTTTTTTTTTTTTTTTTTAAACAAAAACCTAATATCCCACGGACTCACAGCGTTAATATCTCTTTCTCTCCGAACTGAAGAGAGAGAATGAGTCGTAAATTAAGTTTCAACAGCGTGGACGGTGGCAAGACGACCCCCCCTGGCGCAGCTCTCGATGCCTGCTCCTATCTTTTCTCTTTTTCTCTTTTTTTTCCTCTGATCTTCATCGATAAACCGTGCGCGTATTATACCGTTTCGCCAGAGAATTTTATTAACAAATATAAGGAAGCCGTGGAAGAGAGCTGTACCAAAAACGATTCGATAAGTATAAACGCTCGCGAGTCCCTCTGCGTTCGAAAATTAATGCTCGTCTATCAAAAGCCAAGATTTCTCATTGATTTACGCACGAAGCTTTACGAGTATGCTGCGTAAAGCAGAAGTAAAGATCTCGGGAATAAAGTGTATTGTCGCATGGAAAAGACAGGTCGAAGGGACGGGGTGGGGAGAAGGGGGGAGGGAGAGAGAGAGAGAAAAAACCAGAAGAGGAATCTCGGCGGAGTGAGATGGAGAAAAGCGTCTTATCTCTTGGTACAAGTGAGTCCGATCTACCGCATTTTCTTGTTGTCGATGATGCGAGCGAGCCTCCGGCACGCTCGGCGATCGCGGATCGCGCAACACTAAAATAAAGTTGAAAAAAAAAAAAAAAAGAAACAAGAGAAACGGGAAAGGGGCGTGGGAGGAGGGGGAAGGAGGAAGAACACGCTGAAGAAATCAAGTGAAGAGTGAAGCGGAGGAGAAGGGGAATGGGAATAAAAAGAGAAACAATCTCGTGCTTGATACCGATGAGATACCCGTTACAGGAAATGCGCACTTTCGCCTTTAAGGGTAAAATCGATCGCGCGCCCGTTGCGGATTCGCTAGATGGAAGGAGAACGAGAGATACGAAAATAAAGAAAGAGAAAGAGAGAGAGATGATCCAAAGAGAGGCGGTTATTATAATCGAGCTGTGCTCAACTCTCCCGGTCAGTTCGTGGTGCTCTCTGGTAAAGTCCGATCGTACTGGAGCTTGGTGTATTTGCGAGATAGAAAGAGAGAAAGAATGAGAGTACGTATAGAGCGTTAGTGGTAGTTGTATAGAAGTTGAAGCCAGGACGGTGCATCGTACGAGACGGAACGCCGTTAAACTAGTTGGTAGCGAATCGGACCTTGCCGATACTTTTCTCTCTCTCTCTCTCTCTCTCTCTCTTTCTCTTTTACTCTCATTTTCTCTTTTTTCATCTATTTTTTTGACTATCTTGCAGAGCAGCATTGCTACTGCGAAGTCGTCGGCGTTAAGCATAAATCTCGAATGCTGCACGTCGCATTTTCCACGAGAAGTTAAGAGGAAGAAGACGAGCATTTCATATGTATGTACATACATTTTTTCCCTATTCTTATATACCTATATATATACAGAGATATAGATGTATATTATGTATGTAGCTCAGTAAGCGTGAGAGTTGTGAAAGAGAAGTTGAATTGAAAGAAAGAACGAGAAAGATAGAAAGGCTGGCTCTCACTGCGCTGGTGAGCGCGCGGTGCATCGAGAAACTCGTCCGTATAGGTGCTCTGCTCTCGTCGCCTGACCAAAGTACTTTTATCTCCGGTTTATATTGCTATACACAAGAGCTGCGTATAGCTAAACGTATGACTTTTATCGAGACACGACAGTTTTGCATCTTTCCCTATCATTTTGTATATATTCTTTGACTATGTATGTATATATGCATTCTCCGGATATCAAGAAACGTTATAACCTCGTACACATTCTTATCGATGCATATATACAACCCTGTGAAATAGTCCAGCGAAACATTCTCGAAGCAGGCTAAAACGTAACTGTATTCGTCCAGAAGAGACCACACGCACAGCCACACCCGAATAGTCCACTAATGCAAAGATAATGAGAGCTCGCTCGTGGCTCTCGCCAGAGCTCCATTTTTTTTCTCTTTTCACTCTCTCTCTCTTTCATTTCTAAGGTCCGAGAGCAGAGCAGCGAGAGTGAATTATCGCCCCGGACACCACCGCAATCGAGCTCGAAGACTCGCTTTTTTCTTCGAGTTCTGGACTCTTGCCTTTTATCCTCTTTCGTTTCTCTGTTTTTTTTTTTTTTTCGTCGTTTCATTTTCTTCATTCGCTACTTTTCGGAGACAACCGCGAATTCGCCATTATTTTAAGGCATCGTTAGAAAAGCTGGTATAATCGTAAGAAAACGAAAAGAAATAATATTCCCGGAGCGATGCGAAGGTGAGAAAATAGAAGAAGAAAGAGGCACGAGTCAGTTGAATCGGAATAAGCTTCGAAGCAAAATAATCCTCGATGTCGTAATCGTATTTAACGGTTGCGTTTAAATTCACCGGGATACTTGTCAATGTCGAGTTTACGGGATCTCGTTAGAGAAAGAAAGGGTGAAAGGGGGGAAAAGGAAGAGCGATTATGCCGGACGCAGTAGTATAAATTTTTGTTAGCTCAGCCAGAGAATCGAGTTGCGTTATATAGGAGAAGCGAGCCGGTTAGCGTGTACTTTTCTCTCTGCTCCCGGCTAATAGTCGCCGCCGGACGACGAATTGATTTCAATTTACTCTCGACTGTTGACGTGGCACTACGTACAGGCATAAATATATGTATATAAAAAAAAATTCATACATATATGTACTACGTATAAACGTGTATAGAGCGAGACGTGTATGAAAAATTGTATCGGGTCTCGTCGTCCGGCGAACAAACGAACTGGTTTGTTGATACAATAAAATCTATAACGAGTACCACGTGGGTGGGAAAGGCGTAAACTGTGTGTGGACCGAATCGTCGCGCCTCGCTGAGAGGGTGCGTTGATAAATTTTTGCCATCTTCTTTCCTCTTGCCTCTCAGTCCTGGGGCTGCTGCTGCTGCTGCTGCTGCATGGCTTCAACGCGTGTAAGATCGACAATGTGAAGCGTTGAGGCGCCTTTTGATACACCGAGAGAAGCAAAAGAAACGGATGAGCGCTGAGACGCAATCCTCATCATCAACATCATCGCATCATCATCATTATTATTGGAAACAGAGCAAGAGAGAGAGAGAGAGAAATAAAAAGAAAGAAGAAGAAAACCAAATGGAATATACGTGTTGCACTGATTTAGAATCGCCCAAGTTCTAATTGGCTCCGAGTATAAATCATCGCTTCGATATAAATCTCACTGCAACCCGTTAGTCTTGATTCTTTCCTCTCGTAACGCTTTTCTTTTTCTCATAATACACCTCTCCTCGTATATATAGATATATTGTCACTATTTAGTACGCTGCTGCGACATCGTATCAATAAATTCTCGACTCTTGAGATTCGTGAAAATAAATTTAACGTTAGGGGCATACAGCGATTTGAAATGTTTATCGAATTTGTTTACAACGTAATTTGAATCAATCGCGTTCATTTTGTTTTTTTCAATACGTCCAATATTAATCAACTTTGATGTTGACTTTACGAGATCATTACCGTCCCATATTTGAAATTTTTTCCGGATTTCTAGTAAGAACCTGTAATCATTGAATTATAACAGGCAAAACGGGCGTCGAATGATTTTTAAGGTGATTATTTATGATCTATTAATCGTCGAGATAAATACATTGGTAATTATCGATTCGTGTCAACTTTCAGTGCTAATTAAGTCTTCGCATTAGATCGCAACTTGTTATAAATAAAAATAGGATTGAAAATATGAGTAGCTGTAGGTATAATTACAGGCTTTCCTCTGATGAGCCTCCAGAGAGTCATAAGGATGGAATTTAATCAGGATCGTTTGACGATACGCGAATGCCCTCGTATTACCAATTTTAATTCATCACAACTGTGATTCATTTTATTCTTCAAGCAATTATCACTCGTCGTTAATAAACGCAGAGAAGAGGAGGAGGGGGGGGGGGGGATCCGTCGCAATGAAAACGTTGTAATTATTGAATCGGTGCAAAAATAATGTCATCAATGACACACTCGAATAACGCGCGACAGGATGAGGATCACGCGCGTGCTCGGAATCGATTATAATCCTGTTTCGTATATTGCCGCTCATGCTGTATATACGCGACTAATTAATATTGCGCCTTCGGCGAATCTAGTCTGCGGTTCGTTCTAAGATCGACCATTATTCAATATCTTTACTGCCGACGAGGTCGGAGGACTCGAGAGAACAGAATGAATTTGCTCCCCGCGCGAACCGACGAAACTCCTTTGAAACTTCGGAGGATAACTCGTTGTTAAAAATTAACGACGCCAGGATGTTTTTAGTTTTCCCGATCGATCGTTGCTGAAATAAAAAAACGAAATAACAGTAACAGCAGACCGATTAACGATCGCTGCAGAAAGTTGCAGAAAAAAAAAAATTGCAGCTTTTCCCGATGGAGCAATCTCGTCGCAATTAATTATATCAGGACGAAATGAGGCGCGATAGACGAAAGGAAAAATACAATGAATTTTTACTCCGGGGAGGTCGAGAAGATGCCGGATGTTAAATTAGCCTGACAGATATATCTGTATCGGAGAATTTACGGTATTTTCACACGGCACTCATATATCTTACAAACCGGATGGCCAATTTTTTTTTTTTTTTCCAACTCTGCACGCAACGAGAGATTATGGACACATTACTCAGCAGGTACAAACTTCAAGCGTATTTTATATCGGGAATGTAACATTTCAAAGGATGCTAACAAATTGGGAATGAGAATCTCGAGTGTTTCGCGAATTTGTCGAATTACAAAAAAAAAAAAAAAAGAAAGAAAATATCGTTGAAAAAAAAAAAAGAATGATTCTTGTCTCGCGAGCGGGTCTTCTTAATTTATCGGTCCGACAATGACCAACGACTCGTGTTCGCATTGTCCCACGGTAGCGTCCGCACGGAGAGGGAAGAATCCACGTGCGCCAATCCCATTTCTCATCGTGTTTCGTTTATCCCGTGTGTGAAACGAACCGAATGTTTCACCGGGATAGGAGCGAAGGACAGAGACTGTACGAATTTCGCAGCCTCCGAGCCGTAGTCAAAATTTTGTTTGTTTCTTGTTTTTTTTTTTCGCGACAAAAAATCGGAACAACTCTACGATTGTTCGACAAAAAACGGTTGATAAGAGCTCGCGGCGACGAGAAACAAATGATCGGGCACTCTCGTGAAACGGATTAGACCTCGAGTGAATTTATATTTCATTCTTTCTCGAAACAAGGGGGCTCGTGAATGTTTTCGACCACAAAACAAATCGTCTGCACGGGATTTTCAGGGTGAAATCGCGCTCGGATTTTGAATATAAAATTTCGAAAACTTTCGAAGCGTTTAATTTTATCGTCGATGTAAAACCGATTTCGTTGAAACCGTGACTCGGAAAATTGTAAATTTACCATTAAATCACGAACTTACAAAACGAAATGTAAGATTTTTCACATTTAGATCAAAAGCGCTTTTTATCTCGAAGGAAAATTGTATTTTTTGAATAATCAGAATTATTTTTGATGATAAAAATCGGCAAATTTTATGTCGAAAAGCCCATGCAATATTTCGACAACTCGAGTATCCATATTGGATGGCGTTTATCCAGTGTTTACCTCGCTATCGTCTACTACGGTCGAATAAATGCCGCGAGACCTCCCCTAATCTCTCGACCACCCAAATCACTCGCCTTAGGAGATTCTTTCCTATATGAATTCAGCATCAACGTTCATTTTTTTCATCCTCTTTGTTTTTTTTTTAGTTTTTTTTTTCTCATCGCATCTCCTCCGGTGGAGCTGTAGTAAGAGGTAAAAACGTAGTACGAAAACGACAGGACGTAAAGCATCAGGGACTGCGAGACAGTGGTGGATAAAAAGAGGGATAAAGAGGGAGAGAAAGGAGGAAAAGTGAGTGTGTAAAGAAAGAAGAGAGGTGGTATGAAGCACGACCGAGTCTATGAGCTCGCGCTCGGCGCGTCCCGAAAGAAACATTTATGATTCATGGCCTCTCGGCATCGCCCTTTGCACCGGCACTGTTATTCCATCCACCTTAGATTTATGCCCAGAATTTTGTCTTTCTCTCTCGGCCGCGAGCGAAACCTGCGTTTTGTGAACTCACAGATTCAATCTCTCCCGTTGGGGCTCACCCACGAATACATACTCTCTCTCTCTCTCGCTCTGTTTCTTCGTCACTGTTTTTTTCCTCCCTGAATTTTTTGTTTGAATTTCCAGCGGTGAGATGCTGGTGTAGAACGACGACGAGCACACTCGTCATCGCTCTACTATATTTTACTTTATAGACGACTCAATTCTCTTCTTGTGTGCCTCGTGAATTTACGATCCGCTTTCGAGATCCTCTCTCTATATGTCTATATATATAATTATAACAAGCTGGCGCGCGAGAGCCAGCGCGAGACTCAACTCTCATCGTCCTCCAATCCCTCGAGTCATTGCGTAATTATAACATCGGCAAATATTACGCCGCGAGATTAAGGCGTGACTATCAGACACGAGATCTTCATTAGTCCACATCAAATTGAATATCGTTATCTTCTTTTTATTTCTCAATGAGAATTCTTTATTGAAACTTTCCAAAATGAATCTCGGACACTAAAAATGCCAGTTTGCCAGAGAAATGAGGCAGTCGGTTTGATCCTGACAGACGAAAAGGAATGCAAAAGACAAACAGTTGCAACGGTTTAACCTCTGTCAAACGGAATAATTGACAGGAACATTTTTGGAATTTTCTCTTATTCGGTGAAACATTAATAAATTCGATATTTTGCCACTTATTTTCGTATAAATCTCGATAGATTTACGTTCGTCTGCGCAGATTTCTCGTTTGCCTTTTAAATTCGAGCTGGATCCAGACGAAAAGAGCTGTGAGACTTGCCCCTCACGCCCCTCTCTCTCTCTCTCTCTCTCTCGTACGATGTCCACCCCTAGCTATGCAACACTTTGATCTTATCGCAAAGTCTTGTCGCAATAGAGCAGACAAGAAAGAGCCTCCTCCTTTTCGTCTTTTGTCCTGGAAAAAGAGGCCTACGTTGCGTTTCTGCGTCATTGTGCCTTCCTAGCGGGCATTCCTGGACATGGCACGATCCTCCCCCCTCCATCCCTGTCTCGTCTCACCTTCTACTTTTCTCGATCTCATAAACTTGGTAGAATTATAGGAAGATCCTGAGATAACGCTCGTTTCTCGAGTCAAACATCTCTAGTTCGGCGAGATATTCATTGTTTTTTTGTTTTTTTTTTTTTTTTTCACCGCAAAACGCCACTACATCACTTGGGACACCCAATTTCGTTGTAACCAGAAAAAAAAGGGGTTTCGAACCGAAACGACCGAATTTATACGATTTCGACGATTAAATCGAATACTCAATTCGATTAAAATCAGTATGAGCAAATTATCGACAATTTCGTTGAAACTCGACGTATTTATTTATTTCAACGATTTTAGTCGAGCAAAGATAGAATTGAGAATGAATTTATAAGAAAATGATAGAAAATGTTGCGATTAAATAATTCAGGAATTTCTCGTAACTCGGACAATCTCACGTCAGAATTTTTCAATACGATTTCGGTGAGGCAATAAAAAATAAAATAAAACGAGTTATTTTTTTTATTTTATTTTTTTTCCAAAGTTTTCGGCATCGAGTGTCCTTTCCTCGTTCTCCTCGAAGGACCCCAACGAGCAATTAACGAGTTGTAGGAATCTCGTATACATTTCGTCGAAGTAGATAATGTTGAAAGTGACCAATGTTCGACAAAGCCAAGCAACAAAGATTCCTTCCGTGTCTCGAAAATCCATAAATGGTCAAGGCGCGAGTCACCCTCTCCAATCTCCGCGGAGTATAAGAAAGCTATAGATAGAAATCGGCATGCGTTTATGAGACCTGCTCGAATTACACGGACCCGATGATACGTTTTTTTTACCTTTTTTACTACGACCCGACACATCTACGAGGATTTTGTGAACCGGAGGAAAAGATAGAGAAGAGTCTACACGAAAAAATAGTCGGACAGGATCGTTATAGAGCTCACGAAGTATCGAAACGATCGAAGATATATGTACAAAGCTCTCGAAAAGTCTCGATCTCATTGGCCATCGAGAGAGACACGCGTAGGTGGAAAACCGTGGGACACATTTTTCGTGTTTAGAAACAATATAAAATTTATTGGATATTTCATTATTTTATTCTGTTAATAAAAAATAATCTTTCTTTCATCTTTTCTCGTTAACAATTCGTCGTTTCTTTGAGAATCGACCACATCGATATCCAGGAAACAGTCGAGATCCGATTCTTCCAAGAAATTCAGTCCAAACCAACTTCTCCGTTGTCAATTTTTCCCATCGAAACTTCCAGGCACTGGCAACTCATCCATTCTTGGCGAATTAATGTGTTTCCCACTCGGACAAACCGTTTGACATTAGAGAAGCTTCGACCCTGAGAGAGAAAAGCAGTCGGCGAAGATGCGACGAGAAAATATCGGGATTCTTGACTGACGCGGGATACTCGAGCCAGACACTCTTGTAAAACTCATAAAATTTGCGTTTCGATCATTTATACAATTGATACAATTGTGTCAACGACGATTTTCAATTAATTCTGAATGTAGAGCTCGTCGATTCTCATCAAAATGATTGACCTCGTTATTTTGCTTGAGGTATTTGCATCTCTCATTCAATGGAAATCGATCATCTCAAATTCCAAGAGGAAAAAAAAATTCTTTTTCTTCTTATTACGAAATTGAGCAATTTTTTGAATTATTCTCCCCAGAAAAAAAAAAAATATTTATACTCGTCGAAAATCACACGATTCCATTTATTCTTCGGACGACTACAACATTTAAATGAAAAACAAATGTGAATCTTGTATCGTTGGACCCTAATAAAATTTTCACACATGCTAAATCTCTTGACTCGAGAATATTTTTTACACACTCTAATTAGCCACTAACCTTGATGGATGATTTTATGGACACTAATCTTCTTCTGAAGCAGAAACAAAAATTGAGTCTGTAAAAAAAAAAATCATTGGGAATGTAAAAATATTTCAACAAATTTGTCTCGAGCTCCCACACGGAAACTATTATAAAATAAATTTCCTGTTCAAATTCGAGTGTAAGTCATCGCGATAGATCGAAGCGTGAGAAAAAGTAAAAAAATAGTTTTCATTCATCGAGACTTTTGGTATTCTTGATCCGAACTGCATAAAAATTGGCGATGACTCAGCACGAGTTCCAAGCTCTATTTCAATGACGAAACGTGTTCGATTGTCGAATAATTGTTGCATGTTAAAATTGAAAAGGTCGAATAATGATCTGACGCGATGATACAAAAGAGTTGAAAAGAAGAAGAAGAAAAAAAAACGTTTGAAGATGGCGTGAGAAGCCCTTGAGAAAAATATATGCGAAGCTTCAAAATCGTCGGAGCAAAGAAATGTAGCTCTCAAGATCTCCCACACGTATATATATATCTCGAGCGAGTGAATTTAAAGGAGCGAATATTAATCGAACTTGGCGCGCGAACGAGTACACGTTCGGTGCTCATATTCATTCGCGTTTCGTTTCGTCTTCCTCCTTGCTTTTTTTTTTTTCTTCTCATCTCTCTTTTCGTATCTTCTTCCCGTTTTTTTGTTGTTATCATTTTTTCGTGACATGAAGGAAGAAACTCGAAGCGTGACGAATTAAGCGGTTTAACCGTTGAGAACTTTAATTAACCATGACAGAACATTCTCCCCATATGTGCACGCTCGCCCCAGCAGCATATCGCTTTTCCCCTCGAAAATCTTTCTCTTTCTATATCTCAAGGATAAAACCTGGAGAACAAGTGTCCGAGATAACGCATCATTTCACGTATCTTTGCTCCGAAGCCTGCTCTATCGGTAATAAGTCAGTTATGGCAATAGAACGCGAAGCATTTCCGCGCACAAACCAGAGTGAGAATATAATCGTTCAGAAGATTCTCCAGCTCGGAAGAGCTCTTCTGGAGGGGCACGCGTGAAATTGATCAACTTTTGCATCGAGCCAAAGAAAGCATCAATGCTCCTGGGAGACTGCGCACTGCTTCGGAATCATAAAAATCTCATTTAATTGCTTGGATATAATCAATTAAAGCAAACACTCCCGATTCGCTCTATGAGAAAAAGGAAGAGAGTAGTTTGAAACGCAATACGATTAAACACCGATAGAATCGCGATTCTCCTGAATAAAATACTTTTTTTTGTTCGCGAGCAGCGTCCGTGTGTGTATCTAAAAAATCCGGCGGGAGTCAAGTTTTTCAAACAAAAAAACTTCATTTTCGCACATAAATTTTGTCCAAAGGGGTTAATGGACAGCTGGCGAGATCTTGCGGCGAAGCGAAATAAAAAAAAGGGAGAAAAAAAAGAGGCGAGAGCAGAGAATCGGGTATCGCGTTGGCGTGGTTATCGTCATGCGATATAGCGCGAACGAGTGAAATAGACATACACAGACGCATAACTCTTCGAATTATGCAGGAATCCTGTGTAATCGAGTACTTAATTGAGGCTTGATTAATTTCAATCTGATTAGACCCTACCGGGGAGTACGAGCCTCCCATGGGTTAGTGTTTTTCTTTTTTTTTTTTTCTCTTTCGCACTCCGCTGCCCTCCGTTCCGTGTTGTATTACTCGGGCGCCGCTTTCTCTCTCTCTCCCTCTCTCTCTCTTATTCTTTCTTGCCCTCTCTTATCGTGCTCTTTCTCCCTCGCTCTCGTTCTCGTGTGTGAGAAGATCGGTATCGCGGTGTGAAAATAGACGCGCCCGTATATATGAGCCGAGAAAGCTTGAACCGCGAAATACCACACACTCCTCGTGTGTAACCCCTCGCTAAACTATTTTTTTTTTCCTCATTTTTTTTTTTAATACTTCTTTCTTGAGTACGGAGCTGCAGTAAAGCGATGCGCGGAGAAAAGATGAATTCGCGTTATATCGCGAAGGTTATAAGACGCTTGATGAAAACTCTTCAATGTTTTACCAGTTTTTATATATATATGTATATAATAATCGAGTGCAATTCTCGCACCGGTGTGCACCGCTATGCACGATCCCTATCTTAATTACACGCTTATTGTTTAACCTGTCGATGAACGGTCGCGACCGCTCCATAGCACACACGAGATGCATAGGAAAGAAGAGAAGAGAAGAAAAAGGAGAGAAAAAAAAAAGCGAGAAACACATTCCTGAATTTTATCAGTAGCTGCAAATGTCCGCATTCCTTTACTCCATTTTTTTTTTTCTATGTACCTGCAGAATATTTATATCCCTCGCTGTCGTTCAAATGCGTGCGTGCACGCCAACATTCCTTTAAGGGTCATACACCGTACGGGATTTTAATCATTACTGTGTTCATCAATTCTTCGCAGCTTGTAAATCATTCGCTGATTTTCTTTAGTTTCGTTACGCTCTTTACTTTAAGCGTGTTGAGTTCGACCCTTCAACGCACCAACGAGATACTGTTTTATGAGAGATTTCTTCGCTCTTGAGATCTCTCTCTCTATCTAAAATATTGAGATGCAACTTTGTTTCGATCGTTGAAAAATAGTTGGAGAGGGAGCTCGTAAGATCGTATCAACACCTCGTCAGTTGATGACGTTGAATAACTTGATAAAAAGAGATCGATTGTATTCGAGGGATTAACTCAATCCGTAAAGTGGTGAGATCCCTCACGATAATCTAATCGAAGAAAAGAATTGGGTTATGAGTTATGAAAGAAAAAGAAAAAAAAAAAGGATAAATGATGGGGTGGAAAAGGATCGTCGCCTCGTTAACCCTTTTATTTACCAATGATTAGTCACACAGAGGGTGTTATGAGAGGTTTGGTGGGCGCGAGAGAAGAAAAAAGAGGTTCCAAGGGACAAATGGGTTCGTCGAGGAGAGTGGCGCCCCGGTGAGTACGGGGGAGATCACGAAAAAAAGAAGCATGTTTTCTCTCTCTCTCTCTCTCTCTCTCTCTCTCTGGTTCTTTAACGTGTCTCCTTATGGCTCAAGTGCATGAGAAAAGTCAGTGTGGAAAAACAGGTTCGGCAATGTGGGTGCGACTTTAGCCAGCAGCTCGTTTCCAACGCTCAAGAAGCAACAAACCTTCCTCAGAGGCGTCAACTTCTCACCGCCCTTTTTACCCTGGTCTACGTGACGCGTGCAACAGAGAGAAAACGAGATAAAGCAGAAATAGTCCGGGGTGGGTGTCAAGGGCAAAGAAAAGAAAAAAGAAGAGAAAAGGAAAAAGAGAAAAGAAAACGTTTTCACGCCTCGTTCCAGAGCCCTCGCATCAATTTCTTCACGGCTCGTGTAAATTATCCTTCGCTACCATGTGACAGGGTTTACCAATCAAGAACGTATTGTGAGAATCATCGAAATTCTCTACCATTTCCCAAGATACAACACTCGTAAATCTCTTCCGAAGAATATTTTACACAGATGCTTGCGCGATCAATGATGTTATTCAATCAAAATATTCAATGCTGATGCCAAAAAATCCTTAAGAAAGGAATCAATAGTTTGATGCAACAAGAACTGATGAATTATTCTGAGCTAAACGCCTCTCGATTGTCTGCCGAGCCATTTTTCAATGGACCAACTTGAATGATCATTTTGGGCATCAATTTTCTTTAAAATCGTGCTTCGAACGTCGCAGATGTAAGAATATCCTTCTCGAGAAACACGAAAGCGTGTTCACGTTCGTTTAAACCAGAGACTGACTAATTACGTACGAGTCCCCAAAGATCCGTCGTTTCATGTGTCACACAGGACGAATAGTCAACTCGAAAGGAAAAAACCATTGAGGCAGCGTCGAATTCGCATGAGGCTTACGAAGAGAACAGGCTCCGCGCATCCGGTATTGTCATACGAGACCCATTTCCATATCGGCTCTCTATCCAGTCTATGAAATATCTCCCCACCCCAAAGGCATTAATAAAGATTAGAGTTTTTCCGAAAGATTCGGAGAGCCGGAGAAAGAGGGAGCAGCACCCACGCCTTTCACTTCATTTTTCAAGTGGCGAAAGCCGTCCAATGATATGATACGACGCAGATGCTCGGTAGGAAAAATCTCTCCCGGAACGAAATGGGCCATGCCGTTCGCGCCACGCCTTGTCGACGCAAATCTGCGTGGGTTGTTTCGAATCTTTGCGCGCTGCTGTATCTTTTCGATTCTTTGAGGCCTCGTTGGAGTGAAATTCTACGATACCAGCTCGGGGGTCCTTCGACTCCCGAAGCTTAAAAAACCAGGCACAAGCTTTGGTTGAAAAAATGTCAGGATAATCTTGGCAGATTCAATATGAAAAAAAAAGAGATTTGATTTGATTTATAAATAAAAAAGATAATAAATCGTCATCTATCGACTTGGGCTGCTCGAGGAGCAGCATCTGCTGGTGCGACGATGCTTCTGACAATAGTTACATTAATCAAATGAAATTTCTAAACTTGTGACAGAAGCTATGATTGAAAAACGTTTTCAAAGTCCACCGCTTCTGCCTCGATCAGAACCTGACCGAAAACCATTCATTTTCATGACGAAATATGAATTTCCAAACAGTTTTATAACGGTAAAAAAAGAAAATTCGATGGACAATGAGTTTAACGAGATCGTTGCGCGGTGCTCTGTACTCGCGGCGGTAGGGCACACGCGAGGCTATTCAAATTTTCAATTTCACCTTCGTGCAGGTATTCGGCTAACGATCGTCGGAGCAATTTTCGACAGGCAGGTCTCGGTAAGGGATTCAAAAAGATCTCGACGGAGGAGCCTGCTCCCCGAGCCTTAGTCTTTGATGATCGCCGCGACCCTCTGACTGGGTTGCTCCACAACAAGAAGGAAGAGAAGATCAGCTACTAATTCTATAAACTCTTCTTCATCTTCGCCTTCGTTTTCTCCTCTTATTCTTGCTTCTTCTCCTTCTTCCTTTCTATTTCATTCTCATGCGTGCGGCCTATTAAGACCAGGTGCGGGACCTTTGCCACCTTGATATTCGTACCCTCTCTGCTATTTCATTAAATCCCTTCAGCAAGCTCCTAGTATTATATTCGGTATTTATACACACCCGTTGAAGAAAAAGTATTTGAGAGATTATCATTGAAAATCTTAGCAGCACGAAACCTTCATACAAATTTCTTATACACCGAGAAAAAAAAGTTATTGGAACAACAAAATCTCTCATTACGGAGTGCCAATAAAATATATGACCATCATAATGTCATAAACCATTGAACGAACACATTAATTTTTGATCAGACTGCACGATCATTCTGCCAAAGAAATGCGCATTTCAATTGACAAAACTCTTCCAATAACATCAATTTCTATTGAATCAACAATTTTTTTTTCTTTGTGTAATTAAACTCCAGTTTTATTTCAATGAAAAGTTGAACGTTTTTTTATTTTCTTGTATTTCGCATCTTGAGTTTATAATCTTTACGGGCAGTTGATTTTATCGCGTTCTGCTCTGTTAATTTATCGACAAAATAGTGATTTATATCTGAAGCTTTTTTTTTTTTGCACAAGTACTCATTGATCATGAGGCGGCTTGAAAATATTCTAGTGCCGAGGTAATGGATCGAGGATAAAAGTCGCGAAAATGAGAAACATTTGTGCAACAATAATGAATCGATGAACGTCATTCGCGATGATGCACACGCACAGATCCAAGAAATAAAATCGATTCCAGGCGCGCGGCACCGGCGCCTAGATGCCTATCGCAATTCGATATACGATCCGCGCACGCGGCATCCTTTTCTGCAAGGGACGCGCGCGCGATCGACTCCGGTGGCCCGCCCGTCACATCGCCTACATACAGACTACATTTACACACTCTTACAACACGTGTATCAATATTGTGTACCGCAGTCTTGAAGATATTCTCAATTCAATATACAAGTATAGACAAACGTTTAAGAGCCAACGCCCATGAATTTTCATTCGAGAAACTTGTGCATCTACATTCATCGACATCGCGCATAATCTTAGCTCCGTATAACAGGCCTTACGATCGCGTTTTAACGTCGTTTCTCTCCTCACATGGATCACGGCCACGGAGTCATCGTGCACTCGCGCACAGTTACGTGTGCGATCGTGTATGCGTGCATGGGTTTTTCTGGTTCAAATGCTAACTACAAAAATTGAGCTTTTTTTATATTCTTTCGGGCTCACGTTCGAGACACAGAAGTTAACGTTGTTACGGGACACCAAGAATCTTTCGATAAATCGGCATTTTTTTGGACCATTAGAAGGCTCCGAATGGTTCTGGGACCTCGCGAGTTCGATGACTCATTTTTCTGATGATTATCGCGCGCATCGGTCGCTGGAAGAAAGCTGAGAAACTCGCATCAAAGAACCAATGAGTCGAAATGAAGAAAAGTTGAATGGAATTCTAGAAAAATGAAACATCATGGAATCGCCCATGGAATGATGATAGTTGCGGCTAGTCGATGTATAGTCAGAGCATCTCTCAACCGCCCTTATTATCGTTTCGAAACTGCTGTGGAGAGTAACGATGAGTACTCTCGTTATCGGTAAGCTGCGGCTGCGCTACTATGCGAGCGGTTTTCTCTTCCTCTTCTCTATTACTTCTTGGTATCCTCCGCATACCCTCGGCTCCTAATGTTTCAGGATTCCCTCGATTCTTCCATTTTTTTTATTTTTTTTAATATATGCCTCTCTCCCTCCCTGTCTCAAGTTTCTTTTTCTTTTGCTGGATAATACAAAAAAGAAACTGAAAATATTCACGTTCCCGAGATCAGACATCTCGTCGATAAAGAGACCATCGTATGCGCTTAATCGCTGGTGAGCAGAGCATAAAATCTAAGTTACGTTATAACCTCTCGGCCTAACGTCAAGGATCGCTAATTATAAATTTACTAATCGCAAGTAGTTATTACGAGAAGGAAGAAATTAGCCGTTTGGCGTTTGAGAGTGTTTGCGCAGGATACGCCATTGATTATCGATTTCGAACGAATTCATCGATCGGAAGTTCGCGATAATTGGAAAATTATGAAGCTTCAAGTGCAAAAAAAAGTTCCAACAAAATTCATGTGCAAATTGAATAACGTTGAAAGAGAAATAAAAAATAGACTTTTTGGCCCGTCCCAAAATTGCCGATTCCAAAAGGTTCTTCGCCAAGCCAAATTTCTCTACTTATTACTTGAAAGAGAAAATGAATAGCTTTAAAAAAAATGGCGTGAAATCGAGGAGAAAAAAAACAGAGGTAAAAGGTGCATTATTTCGTGTTCTGAAACAGCGGAACGAAGGATCCGAACGTTGAGAGAAAGAGAGATGAAAGAGTTCTTTGAAGAGCTTCGCGTGATTGCCCGAGGTGTAAAAGAGTTTGGGTATAGAGGGCTTAACACGATTCGAGAATTTCGTTCTGCCCCTGCGAAGGAGATCTTCTCGAACGGAGAGTTCCTCTTTCGACTGTATTATCAGCGTTTTACTGCCAATTGGTTAGAATTGGTAACGCGACAGAACAATTTGGACGAATTAGAAATACCCATCGTGTGTGTCGCATGGAGACGAGAATGAATTGATTGATTGATTGATTAATCATTTATTTCCGCCCAAGCAGTACTACAGAGAGCGTTTGACAATTAGAAAAACACAGTGAGTGTATGAAACAACAAAAAAAAATATGAGAAAAAACTAATAAACGAGTGATTGCCAGGGAGGATGAAAGCGAGAGAGAATTTATTGGTGGAAACAGAGTAATTTGATACTATCAATAAATGCAGTTAAGAAAAAGCTATCGACTCTCGAATCCCCGGAAAAAAAGGCAAAGAAGATCAAAAGTTTTTTGCTGTGATTTCGAAAATCGTTGCATAAAGTTCTGCGTCACGCCGAACTGGGTGGCTGATCCAATACGTACTGTTTGGAGAATTAATCATCCGGAGCCTGCTCCCCCAGTGTGGGTATTTCGGTAAATGTCTTAATTGCCATATTTAAATAATCGAATCGATAATTTGACCGCATGGGGTCTCTCCCCAGGGCGGTCCAGACATCAGGACGAAGCTCCTTTTTCTGAGTCATTTATCGAAACTTAATAAATGTTTAAAAGGTCTGAGAATAATATATAATAAGAATAGGATTACGCCCAATGATTTCCAAGTTTAAATATAGCGAGTAAGTTTTTGTTATTTACGTGTGTTAGTGAGAAGTTGAACCGGGTATTGACCAAGCTGAAACGTTTCAAGATCGAGAAAGCCATAAAGTACGAAGTCACGTACGTACGTGGACTACGCGGTGGGTGGTTGATCCTCGAAACTCTCTTGGTTTTGCTTCTTATTCTCCCTTTTATTTTTATTTTTTTATTTTTCTACTCTTCCAGTCGTTTTCTCTTTGCGTCGCGGTGCGCTTACGTCTCTCGCGAACGGATCTCTTCGGGTCTATCCTGGTTTATGGTCTTCGTTCCTTCGAACTCTTGTCCTTGCAGGACATTTATACGCGTGCATACGACGTATACAAGGAAAGAATCTTTTCGTACCAGCGAGAAAGAGACAACTTGTAAGTGGTCGTACTTTACGACTGCGACCAACCCATCGGTAATTAAACCTTGTGTGATCCCAAACGTATACTCCGATCTTTCCATAAACTTATATAACGATACACGACGATGGCACACTCGATAACGTTGCGACTAAATCGAAATGGCTTGTAATACGAGAAGAAACAGAACTTTTGGAATATTCTCTCAAGAAATCATCGAATTTTTTCGTCAAATTGATGCAACCCTTGAACCTGCGATAGAAAAAAAAAAAAAATTTCAACATTGATGGCGGTTTTAATTTCTGTGGTAATGATGGACGCTTGAGAAGTGCCAATAAAAAAGTATGATACGATCGTGGCGAATGTAACTGGATTTGCAGCGACCAGAGGAATTTGAATTGTACAAAATTCGAGTTCAATTGCCACAGGACCAAAAATAACCGACTGCGGGGCTATGAGATATTGAAAATTAACCGGGCAGGTGGTTATGCGAGCGGGAGTCAGAGACTCGTGAAACTTTGTTGGATGAAATGCGGCAAAGCCAATTTTAAACGTGAGTCCACGAAGAGCAGGCCACGAAGAGAAGAGAGAATAAAGCTCTCAAGCGCGCGCGGGATCCAGAAACTCTTACACATAACGCGTTCTCTCTTTCTTTCCCTTTCTTCGCGCTCGTATCTCTCTCGTAAAAGCCATCGCGCGAGATACTGCTTTCTCGAGCAATTCGTGAAATAGAGGACGGACAGGTGCAAAGAGTTCAAAAAGTGAATGAGCCGCGGCGAAATGAGAGAAAGAGGAAAATGAGCAGAGACAGAGAGAGAGGGAGAGATGCGCAAAAGGCATTTCTCGAGGCTATGCTGATGCAGAGAAGTACTCTTTCGTCGGCGCACCTATTATAGTTGCGAAAATAAATAGCCCGATAAATATTGCGAGAACGAATTGCACCCGCTCATCTTGTATATAAAATATATTTTTATTTTCTCTTTCCCCTCTTCTTATTTTTTTTTTTTCGCCCACTCCGCAAAATCGTTTCGTTGATTCTTTTCCAAGCGAAAAATTTACCGGCTATGATATCCTCGACTTATTCATTAATCAAGAGATTATAGTCACTCGTTCGGCATTCCCGCGTATTATATACGAATATATTCATAAATTATACAAAACTGAAAGAGCTCAAGGCGTATTATCGATCGATACCCATATTCGCGAGGAGAACAGCGTCGATGGGTTGATTTTTTTTTTTCCATCATTCCTTCCTTTTTTTTTTGTTTAGCGAAAGCAAGCGGGTGGCCTGAATTATCGTACGGACGAAGAATTATGAAAGAAGATGTGATAATTACAAGCCCGAGAGAGAGAGCGAGAGGGGGGGGGGGTGAGAGAGATAGCGAGAGCAGAAAGAAGTGTGCATTAAAAGTGCAGCAGGCCTAGGGCAATTTCAAAGGATCCAAGACTCTAATAGAGATACCAAAAGGAAGATGGTCAGTGTGCCGAAGAGAGAAAAGCAGGGGGGGGGGGGGGTTTTTGTGCAATATAAAATAAAGTTAATCGTCGAGGGCGTTGTTCGCGAAGCTATCGACGCATCTATCTATTCTTCATAGCCAAACTTTAGGAGGGGCGTTACGAACGCCTCGAGACAATTTTGTCGAAAGAAGAACGGTGCGTTCCCCAAGAAGCTCATTTTTTTTCTCTCTCTCTTCATTTCTTCATTCTTGCCATCCTTTTCGGCTGAAAAACGAAAAGTTATTCAACCGGAATGTTTACCCGAAGGTTTTCTGTATAGAAGAGAGAGAGGAAGAAAAGAGTTTGCTCCGGATGGTAAACATATTGATTCGCGAGAACGGCGAGCCGCGCGGAACCAACCGGATTACGGGTGAACGGGTCGAAGAACCGGATAGTGCAGAAGCGAGATAAAATAATAAGGAAGAGAGGGTATTTAGAGATCGCTTAGATCGATCGCGGCCCATCGATCGAATCTCGATGATAAGGGCATAAGCTTCTTCATCCGTGTCGGTCTTTCCCGATACACATCCTTTTTTTCATTCTCAAAGATCAAGAGAGAGAGAGAGGGGGGGGGAGGGAGAGAGGAAAAGATAGAAAAAAAAAGACAGAAGATACGTGATCTTGACTGATTGAGTACAGACATTCATGTACCGACAGACTTTAAGTGTTATTCGAAGCTTTGAAGAAATTTTCTGTTCTCCGCACTCGCACCGACGGGATGAAACGTCTTAACAAGGAGTCTCTCTGGTATACGAGTGATCTTACTCTTTTCTCGCGAGCCCTCCACACGCTGCTCTCTCAAGGAAAAGGATAACGACCTCGAGATCCTTTGCTCTATACACGTTGTATGCGCCCAAGACCGATTCACTTTGCAGAGAATGTGAGATAAAACAAAAAAAAAAAAAAAAAAAAAAAGAGCAATGAGAAACGGAAAGGAGCAGATGAGAGTGGCTCGATCCTGAGAGCGACAGGCAAGATAACTGTGTATCTCGGTGCTATCTTTCGCGCGCATACAACCCGAGAAAAGGATAATCGGCAACGTGGATCTGATAGAGCTAAGGGATTGCGATCGAACTCGTAGCTTCTTTTCACTAACTTTTTACTCGAGTACAGTCCCGTTAATCGACTGGGCATCGATTATGTCATTATGCGATTAACTTATCGAATAACACGATACAAAATCGTTACGTTGTCAACGATTTCAACATTTATCGTAGCGGAAATTTTTTTTATGTAAGAAAATACGGAATAAACGGACATAAAAATGAAGTTCTGTTGAGAAAATGAGAAGCTTGCTGGAAACGATCGGTTTGATACTTGAAGGAGACGGTACCGAAGGAATTTTACTTAAACCGTACGCCTTTCGATTTCACTTCGCTGTTGGACAACTATCAATTGGTAAAAGGGAGTGTTGCATGTTCGAGTACGAGTTTATCGGTATAAGGGGGGAGAGAATTTGTCAGGTATACATCAGAGGGCCAGACGATGAGGAGACGCCACGAATCTTGAGCCTCTCTTCTTAAAGTATTCGCGGCACTCTTGAACTTCTGTCTCTCTCACTCTTTCATTCTGCCTCTCGGTGTACTGGTTTGTTTTATCGTACTTTTTTCTCGCGCCCTCGCACGTCTCTTCGGATCGGTGATTCAGCTTCGAAGAGTCTTACCAGTTTTCGTCGCCCGCGGGAACCAACCGATTTTTCTCTCTTTCTCGCTCGCTCTTGCTCCTCCTTCATGCACCTTAGTCAATGACTCAAGTCTTGTTTCGTTACTGCGGTAGAGCAGGGGGAAGCAGGCGATAACGGGCGTTATACGCGTCAGACGGACGAGAGACGAGCAAAGATTTTCTCTCGCAAAAGCCGGCGTCGAGCTGGTACAACTCGAGATCCGCGCAAATCCTCTCGAAACTTATTTATTTTTCGTTCAAAGTCTCGAGTTCGCCCAGGAGCCCTCGCTATTTTACTCTCTCGCGCTCGTGTACATCGCGGCCGCCGGGAGCTCTCAAAAGACTCGCGAATCTTCATCCTCCCCGCGAGCTGTCAGATCCTTATTCTCGAGTATATATTTTTCTTTCAAGCCTGTTGCCGGTAAATAGAGAAGACTCGTAAAATCGTCGCTACTGTTTATAAACTTATCTCTTTTTTCAACTGAAAAAGCTTCACTTCTCAAATACATAAACAAATCGATGAATGATACGAAATATTCCTTAAATTCTTGCACGGATGAATCCTGCATTCATCGCGTCTGAGATCTTTGCCTTCAAGTACACCAAGACCATTTCTCTCTCTCTCTCTCCATCTTCCTCTCTATTCTTGTCGAATTCTTGGCAACGATGTGACGAGAGATTTCGGCTGACGTTTCCCGTTTTATAACTTCGCAAACTCGAGAGTGCTCTGTCTCGTTTCTTCAATTAAACTATGTTCATCGCTCATTTTAACTTTCTCAGAACCATCAAGTTTTTCGATCTTATTAAAGTTTGTATCGTGTTCAAAGGGCACGAAATTTATCGAAATTCATTTTCAATTTCTCAGTTTCAAGGAATATTGCGAGCATTTGTAAACGAAAAAAATGGAAAGCTCAAGAATCCCTCCACAACGAAGAGCCAAGAGAGAACCAATCTGAAGAGAAGTTGACAATTATTTCTGAACGACAGACTTTCCATTCATCGCCAGCTACCGATATTACGCATCGATCATAATCAATCCCGAGATCGATCAACATTGTGAAGAACGTAACGTCAAACAGAATGAAGATTAACGGACGGAAATGAGGAAGATTCAATGCGAAGAACACTCGAGAATCATTTCCGAACATCGGACTTTCCATTAATCCAGAGCTATCGGTATTACGCATCGATTATAATCAATCGCGCGAGATCGGTTAACATCGTGGATGAAGCGAATTCAACGTCAAGCGGCATGAAAATCAACGGACGGGGATGACGGAAGGCGAGACCAAGAAGAAAGATGCGCCTGGTAAGACGCGGTGCAGTAGTCGTCAATTTAACACGAAGTGAAAATTGCAGAACGTTACTCGAGAATGTGAGAAAGAGAGAGAAAAAAGGGGGGGGGGGGGGGGAGGAGGAAAAAAGAGAGGAAAAGAAAAAAGTGAAAAAGAATTCGTTATCAGTGAACGTCGAACATGACTCTCGTCGTCGTGTTCGTCTCGTTTGACGAGGTCTCGTGTATACCTGGAGTGACTAATGGGTCTCGCGTCGAAAGTTCCTCCCACATGAGAGTTTGCCGCGCGAGGACGAGAAATGATCAGAGAGTGAGAGAGATGGAAATCGAGCAGTAGAAACGGTCGATAAAAGACTAATAAAAGAGAGAAGAAACGAATGCGAGAGAAAGAGGGGGAGAGAGAGAGAGAGAGAGCCAGAGAAAAGGAAAGAAAGAGTAAAGAGTCTCACGTGGATGATGGATCGACCACGGGCTGCTCCACCAAGGATCATCGATAAATCTCGATCGACTTGGTCGTCGAGCTCCAACGAAAGAGGAAGAGAGAGAGAGAGAGAGCAGGACGATCCTCGTGCGGATTATAAAGAATTATCGTCATCCTCACGTTCGCCATGCCCCGCATTATCGATCTACTCTGTACACACGTTCTCGTTTGCAAAAGCACTTTTTATCGTCATTATTATCATTATTATTGTTATTATAATCTCAATCATTTTATGATGTTTTTTTTATTTATTTTTTTTTTTTTCGGTGCCCCAACCCTTGTCGAAGGTGTTGAGTGCACGTACTTTTCTGTCTGGATGCGTGTTCGGAATCCCGATTCCAGTTACTCACAACCAACTCCTGGGCAGCAATTTTTTTTTTTTTTTTTTTTGCATATTTATTTTATACCTTGGTACTAACACACTTCGAGGTTGCATATGAAGTGAGAGTTAGTTTTGATTTAAGATTTTCGGCCCAGTACAATCTTCATGCACGATATACACTTCTTCTCAAAAGTTACGAACTTCCTTTCTTCGATCAATTACGCTCGTTGCTCGTATAATACCGACGAATTTTCTTGTTATGATCAACAGCGTACGTTTGCTTCAAAGTTTTGAAAGAAACGCACACAATTCAAACGGTTGAATGAGAAATTGATTTTTTTTTAGTATTTGATTCAACTTTATGACTTGAAATTTTAAAGTGCACGGTTAAACGAATGAAATATTGAATTTTGTACATAAATTATCAATTTAGTCAGTGCTCGATGAATGAATTTTGCAATTTCAAGTTGAATATTTTCATGAAATGAAAAACTTGGGATTTTTAAATGAATTTTATAAAATTTAATGTACATTCGAGTTGTGTACAGAGAAATGATGTATTTATATGCATGAAATATAAATGAAAAGAAAAAAAGATTGAAACGGATCGAAACTTTTGAACGGTAGTGTCTATAAATATAAAAGTACGTACATGTTGTATGGACACGTTGAAAATGATTATTTATCGCGTTATAGGAGGGAGTCGAGTAGGAGCGATAAAACAACAGAATATCTGCACTGGCTGTTACAAAAGACGAGTCTTCACAAGGAATATCGCCCAGAGCGATTCTTAAATCATGATCCCTCAAAATATTCAATTACTCGCATTGTTTCGGGCCTGATTCATAGCTCGGTAACACGCGATCGGGCTTCTCGTTCCTTCCAACAACCCCGCCGTGCGCCTGCACCGCCGCCGCCGCCGCCCATTTGGCCCGAGCTTACGCACACGCGGACACACGTATTATTCATTTCGTCCCACGCGCTTATCCAGCCACTACAATTCGCTAATTTCACGCTTCCTTAGGGCCCTCCATACACCAATATTATTAATTACTATTCAGCTTACTTTTAACGTTCTTTCATTAATTTACCAATCAGCATAACTCTCAACGTCTGAATTCATTTGGAAGAGGTGGCCCTTCGATGCTGGGACTTGGTCGAAATATTCTCGCTCGTACGTGGACGTTTGTTGAAAATTGAAAAATTTATCAAACGAATTATTTTTAGCTACCGGTTCCTAAAAGTTGATTAAAATAGAATTCTGTATGAAGACAAAATTGCTTTTTAGATTTGAGAGTTTTTGGAAAATCAAATGTTTTTTGAACAATTTTCAGAATAGTCGAGAAAAAAAAAAACAAATGAAACACATTTTTGTGGAGCAATAAAAACGGTTATTTATCACCATGCCGGATGATCTTGTCCGAGGATCTTGTGGAAGTATCGGAGGTCATGAGAATCAGTATTTCTATTTAGTTGAGCCTTATATTCAGGCTCTTCTCATTGGTATATAAACTAATAAGATCGGACTGATCGAGAAGGCAAACACGAAATGTTTCGATCGTTCAAGATTGCTCGAGGCTTATTATATTGAGGCTGATCTTCATCGAAAAAGATCGACGAAACCTTGAAATGGTAACAGAATACGTTTGTACAATGTCCAACGATCAAAGAAAGAGGGTTGATTTTATCGGGTATCCTGATCAACGATTTCTGGCATCCCCCGTTCAGATTCGAGGAACTAGTCAAATGGTCGCATCTAACAATCAAAGTGTAACCATGCCAAGACCACCCAAATGCGATCTAATAGAACAGCCGGAAAAATCTTCCACCTAATGTCATTCGAATTACAAAGAAATCCTTTGAAATTGTTTTTTTTTTTTAACAAAGGACCCAACGTCGACAGAGTTCCTTGACTTCGAGTCAAGAGACAAGTTTTTAATATGCAAATGTAACATGATTATTTAACGGATGAGTATCGATAACGACTCGTTTTCCAAAAGCCTTAATCACAAAAACATTATTGAAATAATTTCTAATTGCAAAGAATTTTTTTAATTCCAAACGCACGTAGATCGATGTTGAAGAATCACCGGAAACAAATGTCTCTGCGAGTTAACAAGATTAGAGAATGAATCATCGATCAGTTTAATCGTCATTGATATTTCGTTTAAAATCTCGTTTTATCGGATCACTTTAATCGAATATCTAATGGGCAATTTGATAAAAATATATTTCTCAGATTTTTCGAGTTGCGATGAAAACGAATGTGGCAGAAATAAATAGAGATATCTTTGACGTTTGAAAGACGCTTGTCTGGGGTATGTATTTCATTAAATATATTCTCGTATGCGAATGAATTTTGTAAATGGAGGGAGTGCATCGCGATGGCTCGTTGTGTCGATAGTACGATGAATGAAAGTGTGTTCTCGCGGCTCGATGCCCCTCGATTCTGCAGGTTCGTCGACACCGAGCGTCGAGACTCTCGATCCGGAATCGACGGACGTTCTCTTTCTCTCTTTCCCTCTTTTTCTCTCTCTCTATATATATATATATATCTCTCTCTCTCTCTCTCTCTCTCTCTCTCAAACACCGGCACCTCCCCATCAGGGAGAGCTATTAATAGAAGCCTGTCTCTGTGACACACTTTGCGAGTGCATGTGTAAAGAACTCGTGCTACAGATAGTGACCCTATGAAGAGGAAGAGAGATAAAGGAGAGGAAGAAAGATACTGATGCGAAACATCATGCCGACCAGAGGGCTTGTATCATCCGTTGAATTACGAGAGTTTCCAAGTTCTGTTGAACTTCTTTCATTTCACCTTCGAACAATTACCATTTTCTTGTATCATCCGCAACCGTTATAAACAAATGATATCGATCGTAGCGTCATTCGACGTGCTTCATTTTTAAAACGGCCCCAATTCAGTTTGAGGGTTTAATATTAGTCGATGAGCAACGTGGAAATATGAGCGTTTCGTCCAAAAGTTTAATCCTACGCACGTCAATGTCGTGTCACCTAATTTATCATACGAAAGAGGAGCGACACGTTTCCCGACACTTCTCAAAATCTTCTCTAATTGCTCGCCCCTTGTACAATTTGCTTCAAGTATGTTAAACACGCTCTGTCCTCGAGCCAAATTATATACGGAAATAGTTGCGAAAAGCTGAATAAAATGACGCAAGGATTCTCATTTTCTGTAGCAAGGATGCTTCACGTTTGTGGACACTGCAGAAGAATCTCAATCATATAATCCTCCCCGAAAGCTTTTGTAGCAAATAAAAAATAATACAAAACCATTCACCGTATTCCAACAACGAATATTCAGCATCGTAAAGCAATTTCATATTATTGCATTTTTTGATGAATCTATTCGAACAAAGATCGACCAGAAGCTCCAACGCAGCTCGATTCATGGACTATCAACCCCTCGCAAAATCAAGTCACGCGCGATCTCAACGAAACGTCATCGCTGTCATTGATGAATCGATAGCCCTTACGGGACAGAACGGCCACGAACGGATTGATCAACAAGAATGACGTTTTCTTGGGATCCGTTGATACCAAGCTCAACGAGAACGCGACTTCTCTGCCGAGAACTCAGTGGGACGATCTAAGTTTCCAGTTGGAGTTTCAGCTCCAAGAATGACCTGATTCCAGGGCGATGTAATTCATCGATGAGCAAATAGGATCAGAGGGAGGTAGGAAAAAGAAAAGGATTGATAAAGCTGGTCCAAGAGTAATTGAGGAAGAGAGAAAGAGCGAAAGTGTACGGGAGCATGGCCGGAAGGGTGGGGGAGGGGGAAGGGTATGGAGAACTTCAAGTAATTCCAATGCAAATGCACGAGAGCGCAATTGCCAGGTTGGGTGTGCTCGAAGCACTGTTATCTGATTTCAATTTCTCGCGGCGTGTAATCGGCTGCTGCAGAAGCAGCAAAATACGATGCCGGGGGAAAAAGAGGACGGTAGATACGCGGGCAACATCTCTCCAGGAACTTGGACGATTTTTCCGTAAGTATATACCGCGGAGTGAGTAAAGCATATCAGGGGGGGCTTCCCCTCGTCCGGTCGTTTATACGCGGCATAAGAATATACACTATCGACCAAAAGTATTTCATACGCGCTTAAAAAATTCCAAACCCCCCCACACTCCCTCTCATCGTAATAATAATATTTCCATCATTTTCCCCGTAATCATAGTACTCGCGAGAGCACGGAACGCCACTTTTGACTAACTTCAAATTGTCAAGAATCATTTCATCGGATTCACATCATTTTCTACCTCGTCGGTTACGAATTATTATAAGCTCAATCGCTCCGTCGAAATGAACTATCATTTCTCCTGATTGCACCCTGTTAGCGATCATTTATCGCGAAACACACGTTCGAGTTCGGTGTACAGCATCGATTTTGATATTGATACGAATGAAAAGATTATTTCCAGTAAAAATCAAATTCGTGTTAAATATTCACGTTGATTACAAATCGAGAGTAGCTGATTCCTACACTTTTACATCGTAGAAATTAATTCGAGAGAATTCACCAAGTTTTTACCAAGAATCTTCCAAAATAGAGGCAACAGCTTCGTCCTCGGATACAGAAGCACAAAAAAAATACTTTTGATCCGTAGTGTATGTACTCGTCTCGCGGCGCGTACTTCGCCTCACGAAGAAGATACGTACAGAGCAATGGTAATTTCCATATATACAGGTATACGAATAAGCTGAGTACTCGCTGGGATGCAGAGACAGGGGAACAAGTCAAATTATGCCAAGTGGTTGGAACGAGATGTGCTGGTGCTGGCTTGTTGGCCTCAGTGAGAAACGCCGACGCAGAGGCCGCACCGAGCAGAGATTATCTTTGATGCACCAATATTAACACTCGGCGTATCTCATTATTCAAATTGGAATTCACACGTTTGTACATGCTGGTTATAAAGGTGACAACGTTCGGGAAGAGTAACCGCGAGATTGGTGCAGGCATGAAGCAGGCATGGAGGAAAAAAAAAACGAAAACAACGAAGGACGAAAAGTATCGAGAGGTTGGCCATACGCGAGACGATAATTGGCCGGTTATGGCGGATCGCATGCCTCTCGCTGAATTAATAAATAAATAAATATGTATATACAAAAAAGCAAGAGCGAATAAACGAGAGGTGAAAGAAGTCCGCTGAGTGATTTGCGAGTTCGGTGAAATTTTGTCGCGCGATAAAAAATGAAAAAAAAAGCGCTTTTATTAAACGGCTTGAATTGATAGAGTGCGAGCCTCTCGACTCGTCAGCGAAATTACATCGTAACATAAACAAATCTTTATACGAGAGTACGCGATGTACATCTTTGTCAATTACTCCCGCCAAGAGCTGAAAGAAAAAAAAACTGAAAACGAGGCAGGGGGAGGGGGGGGGGGAAAGGTGCGAGATATTTTTCGATTAAATTTTTCAATCTCGTTGCTTTACGACAGAAACAATCTGGGCATAATTTGATCGGGCGAGGACAGAAATCTCATTGTCGATATTCAACGAATAATTGCTTTTTCAATCAATTCGGTATTACGAAGAATAAAAACAAGATGATGGTAATCGCGAAAGTAAGAACCTGCTCGCTTAAACATTGTCGCAATAACGACGCGCCATTGAAATTATCGCGTGACAAAACAAAATCAATCATCGAACAGAAGAAAAATAAAAAGGCAGAGAAAAATCGACTCGAAATAAAAATAGAATACAAGCATAGTCGAGGAACAGTGACAGAAAATATCAACAGGATCAACGTACAATTTAGCAATGACATAGCCAAAGGCTGTTTTATGCAAATATTTAATCGAGCAAGCTAATTAGCAAAAGTGCGATCGTTTCACGCAAATTTATCCTTGATTTTCAAAGAGGGCCGGAGGCATCGAGAGAACTTTTCCAAGGTTCGCAAAAACTGATGTTTGTTATTTAAAAAAAAGCATGCGTCGAGATTGATCTCCGAGAAGATGAAGAAAAGCAAGTAAAAAAAAAAGGAGGACGCAGGAGTTGCTATAATGAGAGAGTCTCGTGATTAGCATAATGCTTTTTCACGCTTGTCATTATCACGCGGAATTTTCCTCTATGCGAAGATAGTGCAGTTCATCCCGGGAGAGTCTCGGAATGAAGACTGCGCAACGCGATCATTCTGACACGCGAGCTACCGCGCGTTTGCGATGAGCTGCCAACGTATAAATAAGAGAGCACATTCGCGAGTTGTTTGCACGATCGACTTTATCAACGGAATATTCATTGATGAATGAAATTTTCTTGTCAGATATATAAAAAGTAATATTTTACAGAAAATTGCATCGTTCGAACGCGATGGAAACTGTTTTTTCTCACACTTAACGTTTCTTCCGGTTGGTCGAATGATTTTTGTCAAACAAATTCAAGCCGGCTGCGCTCTTTTACTCTCTCCGTTCAGAGAAGACTCTTACGGATGAGAAGATTAGTACGAGCGACCTTTCGTACCCCATAAATCCTCCGGGACGACCCCGCGTAAACGTTCGACTTTACGAACGCGACGAATTTATGTGAACGCGCATACGCACTTCATAAATCCTGTAAACGTACGTTTTTTTTCACACATCCCCGTATACTCTTTTCCCGCAAAGCTAAAACACTTTGGGTGCATCTGCGGGCTTCGCAACGTTACGTTACAACATCATTTCGTTAGAAAAAAGGACCCCCGGCCTGGCTATGAAGAACTAATTGCCGATACGTTTCTTCTTCGTGTGCAGAGAACTTTTTTTATTCTATGAAAACAATTTTTTCTCCGTATCCATGCGGGAAAAGCGAGAAAAAAAACATTTTTTACGGGCCCATCATAAAGCATGCATGGGAAAAATAATAGACTCGGAATTCGACGAATTCGTGGTCCCTCGAGAATAGAAATATTGTTGCCGAGACACGATTTTCGTAAAATTTTCATGACAAAAACTCGAGTATCATAAAAAATTGATCCGTTTTGTCAAAAAAAAAAAGTTTGATTTTCTCGTGATAACGCTAAACGAAACAAACGTGCATCCCGGGATGCGACTGTACGAGAAATATTATTATTTTTAGTTAGAATTACGAAATCTCGTGAAGACGCCTACGCGAGAGCAACATATCGCGTATATAGACAATATTTACGACGTCGCATATCGAGGCTGGAGGACTCGCAAACGTGAGGTGAACACAGGAAAATACAAGGGTAAAGTGGCGCCACGCGAGATTTCTCTCGATCCCGCAGCGAAATGCCATTCTGACTCGTTTTCTTTTTTTTTTCCCTCGCGTCTCGAATGATGCGTTTGTACGTAACCTCGGTACTTTTCCAGCCCAAAATTTCGTTCGGTCTTCAATGGAGAGACGAAAAATTTTGTTGAAAATAGAAAGAAAAAAATGTGAAGAAAAAAGAGAGACCTTGACCGAATTGAATCGGAGTCAATGGCCTCGGCGAAAATCTCTCGTAGTCGATAAATTGATCGCGTGCCAATTAGCCGAGACACAACGAACGTGTTTCTCCTTCGTTTTATGTTGTTTGCGAAAATTTTGATTTATTTTCTAGAAGCATTTCTCTTCAGACCGTAAGACACGCGTGAACGTTCCACGCATTTTATCGCCTACGTAAAGCCGTGCTCGCGTCCAAACCCTTCGCGAGATCTTCTCGTTGAACTATTTTTAGTTCTTCTTTTCGTTTTTTATTTAAAAAAAAAACAAACAAACGAAAAACAAAAAACTTGAACTCGACTTTTTGACCGGAGCCGAACGCTTTCAAATGTTTCTCAATCCGGACACGCGGCTCGAACGATTCGCCTCGAGTGGCAGTTCTCTCTACGAACACGCATAAATTAGACCCTCGCTATCGTTGCGCCAAACAGTATCTTGAATAACGCGGCCACTCGCGGTAATTGCCTACCTTCGAGTTTTCTCATCTTTCTTCTTCCCTCCCCACCCCCCCGCACTTCTTCTCTCGATTTTCATATCCACTGCAGATTTTGCTTCAACTTTTAAACACTCGGCTTTATCTGAAGGCAAAGTTCCTGAGAGTTTGACAGTCGGAATTAATTGTTGGAAGTCTTCGATTAATTAGTGAGAATTTTCGTTTTTTTTTTTGTGTGTTTCCAATGCCAGACGTTTCTGAACGAGGCAAATTGAAGAAAAAAAAAATTTTCACGAGTTTTTCAAATGATTCATGAACGATTAACAAAATATTGTGAATATACGAAATGGAATTTGAGAAACAGCGTAAGGATGCGTAATCGAGAGTCAACTTGTATTCAAGAGTAGAATTATACACGCGATGGAACAACGCACTTTGCGAACATTCCAATGGAGATAATCTCGCGAATCTCTGACGACACCGAGCTCACGAAAACGAGTTTAACCGAATAAAATGTAACCGCGAGATTTAAACAATATATATTACAACTGAAAGCTGCTACCGCGGCTTTTCTCGCGCTCACGCGAAATAAAAACTGTCGCATAAACACTCTCCCGAGAGTATGAGAGATTTTATCACGCATCGTTCGCGATTCGGTCTTCGACGAACGTTAGGCTCATTGATAATTCTCAGGAAACTCGATTTCGTCGGTCGAAATAAGCCTCCAAAGAAAAGCCCCAAAAAAATCACTTTCTTCTCAACGATTGATCAGAAATTGGAATATTTTGATAAATTTCTCCAAGAACCTGACGAACGAAATGAAGAAAAAATGGTTTCTCGTCTCTCCCGATCTCTCCGATCCAAAATACTTTCCTCTTTTTTCGTAATCAGCGCACTCGAAAACCTCGAGATTTCCTGAGACAAAGCAAAGTGATTGAGAACCACTGATCGCGTTCGTCTATTCCGGTCGTCGTGAAGATTGTTGAAAAAATCATGGTAAAGTAAAAGAATAAAATGGAGTGTTGTCCGAGCGTGTACGGTTGGGAGACAAGAAAGGGGGTTGGTCGTCGGAGAGTGACCAGCACTCGGGGCTTGTAGTACATGAAAAGTCGAGTCTTGCAGAAGAGACTTAAGCTCGTACCCTCCTTATTCACCCGCGTTTGTTTTGTCTTCATTCGGTGAGCTCGTAAAACGCAACTCTTGCTATGCGAACGGCGAGAGAGGAGTCAGAGGAGCGACGGTGGCGTCGAAGAGATTCGAGTTACGTCGTAGTTGAGTGGGCGCGCAATTCTTCCTTTACGAGTATACACGCGAAGATATGAGAATTTCTTCTTGCTTCGCGCAAGAGACTTTGAATACGTTTTGTTTTTACAGCTTTTATCGCGATGTACTTTTCAATTATTTCATATCGCAACGGAGTCTGCTCCTATGTAAGGGAAAGATTCATGTTTTAGAAGACAGAAGAAGGGATGCGGAGAGAGTGGTGTATATACCTTGGTGGGGTATAATTGGTGCTCGGTGAATATCTCCTGGTAAAGTCTACCGGCCATGCAGGTCAGCGGGTATAACCCTCTGCGAATAAATCGAGATTTCTTTCCGGTCTCTCATCCACGAGGGGAACGATAGAATCTTTGACAAGGAAAATTTATAGAGCCCTCATATTTCGCCAAGAGCGATAAACAATGTCATTTTTTTTTGGTTTGTTCTCGCGATCCATGTGAATTGTCAAAAACAATGTCGCGACGCATTTCCTGCTGTCAAATGCGAATATTTTATAGAAAATACGAGGAAGAAATGTCGGAGTGGTTGTCCGGGATGGAACAGCCTGCGGCATCGATGTCGATAAAATCCTCGAGCCTTTTGCTCGAGGATTCCTTGTGGCTGTTCTCAACAGCCAAATAATCGTTATGAAGATCGAAAGGTGAAAAACTATGATAAACGGAAGTCATGAGCAGCACAAAGAGTACCGAGAGACGCGTCTGATAAATTCCAACATTTCACCGGGCGTCTGGCAAAGAGCCATCCTACGATGCGGGGCATACACCGATCGTTAGTCTACCATAATCGCTCGTACTTCTAACCAAGGAGTCAATTACTTGCTGAAGGCTGGCTTCTCTCTTTCTCTCTATACCCGAGCAACTTCTTCCGCTATACGCATTCGCTGTACTGATGTAACAATCATCGGCTCTCTTGTTCGGACCTCTCACTGTATATACATCCATCCGTTTTCATGACCGCGCACACCGCACACGCACATAAATACAGATAACAACATTTTTACTACTGTCATATGATTGATGCTCTCCAACGTATCGACCTCTCTGCTGCTGCCTGATACCGATAACGATCGGGACGCAATTACGAAGATGCGCTCTCTCTCTCTCTCTCTCTCTCTCTCTCTCTCTCTTGCATGCCAACACATTCTTCATTGCATTATTCTCATGCAGATACAGTCTAAACTCTCACAAATTAACTCGAAATACTAATTTCTCTCCAAATTGGTGTGAAAAATTTAATTTTACTCAATTTAAAAATTAAATTAAGGAGATTGGCTACGCACAACAATGTTGCCATGTTAAAAGCATAGGAAAATTCGAAATGATTAGAATTTAATGAAATTTGGTGAGCATATTCTTTTGGATTAAATATGAATATACAAATTTTTAAATATTTTTCTTCTACATAGTTTTCGAGTAATTTAACACTAGAGTTTACATCTGTAAGCATAGGATTCTGATATATATAGGTATATTTTTTGCATATAAACTCCAATTATTCGACAACTATGTAGACGAAAAATTTGAAAAAAATTGTATCATTGCATTTGATGCTAAAGAATGTTATCACTAAATTTTATTAAATTCTTATCATATTGTCGTATGTAGCTAGCCTCCTTAAGATAATTATCCCGATTATCAAGAATATGTTTTATTAATATATCATTGAAAATATTTTTCTTTCATTTCATTAGTAACAGAAGAATATTTTAAATATAAATTGATGACTTCTTCATATTTACTCTCAAAGTGGCGTTGATTTTGGATATAAACACTGATACGAAAGGAGTTGAAATAATTTTCAAGCGCAAAGAGGCTTCAGGCTTCAAGAACATTGACTATATACAGCCATAAAATTCAACTGGTTCCCCCCCTCTGTAATCAAGTTATCACGAAGAATGCGAGTAAAGCTGCAATTATTGTGAATGCTTGTACTAGCTGGGAAAAGGGGGAGCGTATGAATCAATAGAAATAAACGTGTGGCACGTGTAATTGTATGTTTTGCAGCAACGTGAGGACGAGCTTCAAAAAGCTGTGAGGCTAACGATGCGGGAGAGGAGATTCGTCAAGTTTGCCTCGGTCGAGTACGACGGTCAACTTTACATGACGCCACAGGATTTTTTGGACAGCGTCATCGAGTCTGAGCCGAGACGTAAGTGGCTTCGAAAGCAATAAATTTTTCTTCAAATTTTATATAAATTGTGACGGTGGCAAAATGAATTTTAAAAAATATGAAAAAGAGAGGTCCGATGCATCCTGAATACGCGAAGCTTGACGCGACTGTATAAAAAAAATATTTGTATAAAAATGGGAATTCCGATATTCGGAGTTGGCAGCTCGTTCACGTCATCGAATTGAATTTCTCGGGCGTTCTTTGACGGTCGGTAAATCGTCGACACATTGAATAAGGCAAACGTTGGCTGAGTAAACAAGCTAATGTCGAGAGTTGTGAGTGCGAGAAAGGGGAGAAGGCAGGTTTTTTTTTTTTCGAGCGTTGATGATCGTTCTCACTTTCAGCGAGGCACAAGAGGCGAGTACTTTCGGACAAGGAATTGGAAGTGATGAGAAACGCGACGCCCTCGCTTCGACACGGGAGTTCACACATGTTCCGGAACCTCCGGGACAAAGGTGACTATTAAGAAAAGATGTTGATTCATTTTTTATTCGTATGTATTTCTTTTTAAGCCGGCCACACACGAAAATTTGGCTCTCGGCACTAGTCTTATTATTACAAACATATTTTCGTAGCATTAAAGAAAATTGTTGGATCATTATTTCGATCTTCGGGGTGTGGAAGACACGATTCTTTCATGGATACGATGTTTATGAAGCGTGACAAATTTTATCGTACCCATCGGAGTCGCCACGTGGAGATCGTTTATTTCCGTTTCGTTTTTACTTTTTTCTTTTTTTTTATTTCTCTAACGTTTAATAAATTCTATTAGAATTCTCATCCGTTTCATCGGTTCTGGTAATATTAACCGATTGATATTCATTCGAGGGGCCACACTTCGAAGTAGCCACCGCACCAAAAACACCTACATTCGGCAACACTTCAAACGACGAAATACTAAATTTCATCCGTTCAAACAAAACTTTCATGCAAACTCGATCTTCTTCTCTCTCTAACTCACGTTCGTTTTTTTTTTTTTTTTTTTTTCATGTATTTCTTTTTCTTTATTACAGGCATACTTTCCTACACGGAGTACCTGTTTCTACTGTCGATTCTCACGAGTAAGTTCTCTTCGCGACAATCTTGCTCGCCAATTTAGTATGCAAATTCATGATGAAACATCGAACTAACTCTCTCACAAACCACCGATATACTGGATACCAACGAGAGTTATTATATTACCAGCTTTGTAAATTCAACGAGACTCTTCTTTCGTAGAACAAAATTTTATTTAAAGAAATAAAAAAAAAAAAGCAACACGCTCGATCGGTTTCTTTTTTCTTCATTATTTCAGACTCTCGTTCTATCTTTCTTCGAATCTAACGCCAAGATTATCGCGTTTTGATCGATCGTACTTTTTTTTTTTCTATGTACAACAAAAGAATTGTGTTTGAAAAACGATCTTGCCAAACGATCTAATAAAATAACATAAATTTTATTAGATTCAAATTTTTTGCAGTTTTCAACCAAGAAAAAGTACAAAATTTCTGCTTTTTATCAATCAAACGTCCTTCGAGTTTCATTGCAATTAAGAAGAGCTATTAATTACTAAAATGTTGCTAAAACCTGAGGCTTTTACGATTCTCAATGTATTTTAATCAGCATTGAATAATACGAAATAAATACTCTTATCTAACGGACTTTATCCTTATAACAGAACCACAAACAGGCTTCCGGATCGCCTTCAACATGTTTGACACCGATGGGAACGAGAGAGTCGACAAAAACGAGTTTCTCGTGGTAAGATTAAACGAAAAAAAGTCATAAATACAAGACACTTGAAATTTGTTTTGGCTAAAAACTTGGGATAATCGTATTAAACGGGAATTGTCTCGTAAGCAAGAACTAAGTGCGTGATCGGACGGCGGATGAAACGTGGAGGGATATTCATCGGGATTTTCAATTGGGAGCCTCGAGAACAGAAACGTGTATAAATTTCTGTGCATGAACAAATTTTCACAGATTCGGAGACTCTTTGGGGGGAGCCTGAAAGAAAGAGAATTGGATGAATGGACCAAACGAGTTGTGAGTTTCTCAAAGAGAAGGCGAAGAGAGAGAGAGAGAGAAAAAAAGAAGCGAGGCTTTCGTGAAAGTGAATTGCTGACAAGCTGCTGTTACTGTTAACAATTTCAGAATCAAAAAAATAACAATAATAATAACTCACGGTACTGCATTTTGGAGTCTCGATATTCGCATCGTTCTAACCCAGGGCACGAATAACTACATTTTTCCAAATTATTTTGTTCATGGATCGCAATATTGTTGGAGCTCATATCGGACAATTAAACGATGAAACGAATATTTCAATTTTCATGCAGACTTGTAATGAGTTGAATGCAAAAAATTGTAATAGTTAAACGAAAATTTCTTGAGATTGCACCGAGCCTCTAGATTCCCATCGAATCGTGCATCAAATCGCTTAACATTTGACGATTTTCCTGGAGTTGGCAAAATAATAGCATCCACGCTTATACCAAAAATTTCATGAGTTTTTTCGTCACGATATTCCATTGCACGGGGTAATGCTCTCATATTATCGTTGAATAAATTGCTTTTGAGTTTTTCTTTTTCTTTTTGTTAAACGAACAAATTATCACTGCAAGTTTTATCAAATCGGCAAATAATTATGTTTATATTTTTTTACGAAACGTTTTTTCATCGTCACTCAGCTACGTTCCCTAGTCGCCCCGAGCGAAGAAGCTCTGACAACGAAAGCAAAACTTCGAGAAGCCAATTTAGTCGAGAAGAACACAATCATCTCCAATTCCTACGTAAGTTTCATCGCGGACCGATCATACCAAAAGGAAATATGGCTCCGCCCAAATCAGTCGTGTTTGCCAACTAATTTCATCGAAATTCTGCTGTTCTAACCAAAAGAAATGCCCCAATTCTTGCACGGGATTTCCTGCTCCAATTTCCATGACTGTTAAGCTTACTTTTCTCCCCTCATATTTCTACAATTGTTCGATCAGGAAACACTAACATTTTGCCAGAATTATGCGAACTATTTCTCGATAATGTCGAAATTGTTGATGGAAACGAATGCAAATTTAATTTCATCATGAAAAACACTGAACGAAACGTAGAAGTGAATAAAAAAATGGTATTTTCACTCAAGTATCGATTATTAATGTCGTCCTTTCGTACTTAAGGAGTGAGGGCTACTTGTAACCCCGAAAAAAAACACTTTTTCGAGATTTTGATTTCAAACAGGTTTCATTATTTAGTGAAAAATGTTTTTCCATATGAATAATCAATATTTGTAGTAGGTACAGTAAAATTTTCATTGAAAAATAATGATAAATAAGTGAGATACAGTCAGTCTGTGAAACACCAAAAAAAGGTGTTTCGCAGTGATCACCCCTGCTTATCACTGGATCATCTGAAAGCAAATAAATTAACGAGAATCATTAGTAAATCATATTGGGCCCAGGATGGACGAAGGGTTAACGAAAATTGCGAATTTTTACAAAACGGCGAATGTTCAAAGTCAAAACTTGTCTTTTGACCAAAAATTCACTCATATTTTCAGTTATAAAAAAAAAACTATTAACCGCCGATAAAAATCCTTCGTCCTTCCAGGGGACAATTATGTACAGACTGAGTGATAGAAATTTCAAAACGATCGGTTAAGCCGTTCTACAGTTACAGTGATCACCGACTTTAAAAATGTGGCTTCGAGAAAAACTTTTAATCGACTTTTCGTCTTGAAACATCGACCAAATGTGGTTTTATCGTGTACCATTCTCTTCGTTATGAAAAACTGAAGAGAACGGTGTTGTAGGGTTCACGTTTTTGAATGATAATTGTACGAAAATATTGAGATATTCATTTGTTCTTCAGATGGAGAACATTTTTAGTCACGCGTGGAGAGGACGTCACGGTATGGACACGAGAACGGATTTGCAGAGTTTGTCGAACACGACGAGGCCTTCGGACAACGGACACCAGGAGTTTGGGGACGATCAGGTGAAAAAAGAGTAGCGCATGAGACTTAAAAAAAGTTTGTAAATGTGTTCGAACACTTGTGAAGTAGAAAATTTTGACAAAAAGGGTCTCCAACGAAGGCATTCGGTGGACACGTCACTGATGATTCACTTTTTCGGGAAAGACGGTACGAAAGAACTTAAGTACGAAGGATTTCGTCAATTTATGGAAAATCTTCAACAGGAAGTATTAGAGCTTGAATTTCACGAGTTCAGCAAAGGTCATAACACAATATCGGAGCTAGATTTTGCAAAGATATTGTTAAGATACACGTACCTCGATATGGACGAGTGAGTTTAAACGAATGAATTTTCGAAGCTTATTTTGATCATTATTATTATGATTTATCGGTCGGTAAAGCCGATATTTATTTTTATTAGAATCGCACCTCATTTGGAACTCGTCGCAGGTACGACAAGTACTTGGAGAGGATGCTGGATCGCTCGGATCGCCAAGTAGATATCGGCTTCGATGAGTTCCGAGTGTTTTATCAATTTTTAAACAATCTCGACGACTTCTCGATAGCTATGAGAATGTACACGCTTGCCGATCATCCGATATCCAAAGGTAGAAATTCCCCTCATCGCATTATCATCATGAACAACAACGACAACAACTACAACGATATTCACATCACTATTTTCATTTTACTAACAAATTTTTTCGCATTATTTAATCGATTGACAAATTGTAGACGAATTTTCACGAGCAGTTAAAATCTGCACCGGAACTTCACTGTCGACTCACATTATCGACACTGTCTTTGCTCTTTTCGATGTCGACGGCGATGGCCAATTATCCTACAAGGAGTTTATCGCCATTATGAAAGACAGACTTCATCGAGGATTCAAGGTAACGATAAATCGATAAATAATTATTTCAAAAAATCAAATTATTTAACGAAATACTGTTCTTCGCTGCATTTCAATGGCCCCAGCTGTTATTCCATTCATTTTTGTAATCGAGTTTCGTCGGCTCGAGTTTCGCCTGTTCGACAGCGAGGTTCGCCGGGCTGCGTGACAGCAGGCGCAGTTTTTCTGAGCCAACTTTCTCGAGCCTCTTCTCAAAGGAACGTTTCTTTTATTTAAAATTAACTATTTCAGTCACAACCTCGGAGCGAGGGCTGGGAAGCTTTCAAGTTTTGCGTAAAGCAAGAAATGAAGGCACCTTAAAGCTCAACGGTCGAAGGATGATCGAATGGAAAAGAAAACTGCCTGTTTTTTTCTCATCGAGAGCCCAACGATGCTGATTCTCAAAGGCAACTTCAAAATCGTTCCTTTTTCCAATAGCAAATGCACAAAATAACTTTGTTAATTCGTTTTTTTTTTCTTAAATTATTTATTTTACAAAGATTCTGTTTTATAACGTGTTACCAAAGTGTTGATAGCAAATTTTTCAAGTCTATGTTTAAGTGATTTTAATCAAAGTCTGTGTTGAAAGTTCCTGTTGAATAAAAATAAATGAATAATAAACAATGAAATACTCAACGAGTGTACAAAATAACGAATAATAAAAGCAAAAAGTCAGGATAAAAATATGTATCTCTCGTGCTTCATTCAACTCTCCGCAGACTCCGTCCATGAACCGCGCAAGTTTCGCGGAATGTATGAACGCGATCACAGCAGAAGCAGCGACCAGTTGACGCGCCTTTACCGAGATATTCGTGTTTTGTCGTTCGTGCATTACCGACGTTTTCAATTGCGGGTAATTACTGTGTTTGTTATCGCACTCGTTGCGCTGATTCACGTCTGCTCTCGCCTGAATCATTAAACGCACCGCCCCGATAAACTCATTCTCAATCCGGGACTTACGCTTAATCGGATCAAGAATTTCGCGATTACATTCCACGCTCGTCCCACTATTTCAGCCCTTTTCTCGTCTTATCAGACTTTCTTCCCTCATTTTTCGAGACATCAAACGCCAACTTGAACGAACGACGAGTTCATTCAGTTTACAAGGAAAAAAAAATCATTCATTTTTGTTAAATTATAATAGAAAAGCAACTGATTGGATTTTTTTTTCGAATTCAATCAATGCCGATGAGGAACCGACGATAAATTATTTGCATTAATTATAAACGATGATTCGTGGATCGAAGCAAGTTCGACATTGCATGGTCAGTGAAATTCATCGATTTGCTTCACTTTCTTACGAATTCGAATGTTTCTTTCAACAAAAACTTCGTGGATTAGATTCACGAAGAGACTTTTAATTGGAGGATTATTCGATGATTAATTTTGTTTTTTTTTTTTTTTAGTTGCACGCACCGTTCCCTGAGAATATAGAGGCAGAAAAATTTGAAATATTGCGGCAAAACGTGAGCTCGCAATTGGCCAAAATCCGGTATAATATCGATGAAGGTTGATGGCGAGATTCACAAAGTTAAAACGTAAACAAAGAGGGGACAAAGTTTCAAGAGATTCTCGTTGATATCGCAGCAGTGTAGTCGGATCTTTTGAAACGTAGAATATATCTCTCGACGTTTTGAAAAGCTGATTAAAATAATTAGATCGAGATCCGGAGAGAAAGAGAGAGAGAGATGAACGAGCGCGTACGTTAATGAAAATTATAAAAAATAAAGAAAGAAGAAAGAAAAAAAAGAGAGTATCCAGCAGTGAAGAGAGCAAAGAAAGTAATAAATCGGGAGCATCGAGTGAGCGGATTTTACCGGATGAGAAAATGTCGGAGAAGAATAATCGCAATGGCGATTGTAGGTTGGTGAAAAGTGGGGGCGCACCGACGTCGTGTCGAGCGTTGAAACGTACAGTGGCTTGTGAGACCACGAGGAAACGTGCCGGTATCATTACCAGCCGGGAAATAGTGAAGCGAGTTACTTCTCGGCCGCGATTTCATATTTTCATCATACCATCTTTCTTCATAAATGCGTTAAAAATTTATATAAGTGTCATTGGACGTTGTGCTACATGTATAATGGGGGTAATGGGGGTGTTCAAGTGGCTGAGAAAGTAAGTCGATCAAAATATTCATAAATATCGGTAGAGGATAACGATAGTAAAGAAATATTGAGCGGTTCAACGGTAGAGTTTCGAGTCGAGTTTATAGAAACAGTGTCGAAAACAATTCGAGAAAACTTTGTGTTTATGTTTCGCAGTGTTTTTCGTTATCCGACCAAATTCTCGTGTCTCCAAAGTTTTTCAAACGATCGTGAAGCTGAATACTAGAAAAAGAAATAAAAATAATAAGAAAAAAAAGAAGAAGAAAAATAAAATAAAATAAAAGCCTCCGGTAAACAATTCCGAAGTAATCGCGCATCGGTGATACGCCGCGCTCCGAAACACCGGTGTCCCCCAAATTATAATAGTTCGAGTGATTGTTTTTTTTTTTTTTTTTCTATTCATTTATTCTTATCGCTCTGTCGCAGCGGTTCTGGAACAACGATTCGTCCTTCGTTTTTCTTTCGATTGTACGAGCAACGATGCCGTTTTTGAATATAGAAAAAATGCGAAAAATACAGAACACCGTGATCGCGGATGCCCAACATTCGCCAAAATCCTCTCACGTTATTAGGTAATCGCGACGACAGCCGATCGCTCGTTCATCGTTTCCTCCGATTGTGAGGATCGATTTTATTTCGATAATCCAGGAAATCTGGGTCTAATAGTGACGAATTTCGAGAAACGGAGCGAACGAAAAATTCTACACTTTGAACACCGAAATCGCGATTACGTAACTTCGAGTCACACGTTTCGTTTCATTTTTTTTTTCTTTTTTAAATGAAAAAGAGTCGTTTTCATTGCGAATAAAAATGGTCACGTATACACAAGTGTTTTAAAAACGACATTCCCCTTTGACTTCTTATCTACATCGTCGATACGTCATTAGATAAAGCGTTGCTGCTTGATCGCACACTGAATAACAGTCGCGATAGCTTAGTTCTTTCTTGTCAAATTCGTGTATTCGGTTAATACTCTTATTGCTCATTTAGTTTTTCATCCGGTTGATTTTTCCTTTAAAATGAATTTTAAATATTGGTAAGCGAGACGAACTGCTTCTGATTTGCCAAATATTTTTGGACTCTATTGACAAAAAACATTCTGATTACAAGAGCGTTATTATAATCGTCGTTGAAACTGTCGTAAATGCTTATCAAAAGTGAACTTTGCTATTAATTACTGTATCGCCAAGTCACTAACCGGTACGCAAATGAAAAATATTTGTATCAGTCCTATAAATACCTCTCAGGGTCAAAGTATAATTCGCCTAATGAAATGAAAAATAAACGATGAAAATACTTGATAACAATAATAATGAAAAAATGAGTGAATATATTTGGGAATCGATTCTCGGAGCATTTGTGATCGAACGTATGGGCAAATTGGCATAAAAATAAAGAATAATCGATAAAAATTGATAAACAAATGAAGAGAAAGTAAAAAAATTATTTTTTTAATCCTGAAATATTTGTCGAGCTCATTTTGTGAAACTTGCAAAAAATTCGTAATCCCATGAAAAAAGAAGGCTATTTGTAAGGTAATTGAATGGTACAAAAAATGTAAACGCAAGTAGAAAAAGTAGAAAAAAAAAAAAGCGAACGACGAATTTTGTATAATAAAGCAAGTTGTGTTTGTCTATGCAAATATGAAGAGAGAAGCGTGAAGAGTTTCGGAATAAATTTGTATACCTGAGGTGAGAATAACAATGTGGGGGGTGATGAAAATGAAGAGAAGAGGGCACGTTTGGGTCTATTGTTATTCGGTTTAATCTCGTACGATTACCGTAATTCAGGTAGGCTTTACTTCGCTCGAATTCAAAGTACATTCGAGCCTCGAGGATTGTCTCGGTTTCGATGACCGCGCCTCGCGAACGTACTTTTCGAGCCTCTCTCGAAATATTGTACCTCTCGAAAGGTGTCATTTCGTAAAGCCCAAAAACGTGTCTTGCTATATAAAATATGTTTTCTCGTTAAATTTTCATAATTTTAGAAACATCGGGAAAATTCATGTACTTTTCTCGCTCGTATAGTCGACTCGAGTTATTCGCTCGCTTCAATGGAATCGTTTGGTTATGAGAACCTTACGGTATACTCTTTACGAGTTGATGATCTTCTGGAACACGTGGGATTCGAAGTACCTTATTTTTATCTCTTTCTCTGTTTACCTTCTTCGGTCTCGTTCTCTCTCCCTCTGACTCTCCACGCTTCGCTTAGCATATCTCTGCGTTTCTGTACAGCCAAGAAAGCTCTGACTCTTTACGAAAGACTTTTAATTAGTCAAGACAATCAGCCCCTGATCAACCTTAATTAATGCTATCTTTTCTCAGCCCTTCTCGTTGCGGAAACCGAGATTCGTAAAACTTTAAGAGAAAGAGAGAGAGAGAGGAAGTAAAAAGGTCTCAGGAACACCCAAGAAGTCTTTAACGTTCGATCAAAATGAAAAATATCGAACGAGAAGAGTTTCGAGAATTCCATAATTTAATACAAGTTTCCCCGGTAATTAGTATCTCGAAATTTTCATCGTTCGAATGCAACGGTATTTCTGTATTTACAAAAATTTTCATTTTCATCAGTTTTACAAATTTTCTCTCATTTTAAGGTTATCCTATCCACTAAGCTGCGACACACCGATCACTGAATTCAAAATTTTTCATTCCAATTTTCGATACTTGTAAAAATAGTTTTTAATTCAAAAATAAAAACATTTTTCCCAATCGAAGATCGGTTATAACGATTTGTATACAATTACAATACTGAAATAAAAGTTATTTCAGTGATCGGCGTAGTACTCGATCGCGCCGATACGCAGGCGTTTAAAAGGAGGGTGGCTACATACGACAATATGATAAGAATTTAATAAAATTTAGTGATTACATTCTTTAGCATCTGATGCAATGACACAAATTTTTTCAAATTTTTCGTCTACATAGTTGTCGAATAATTGGAGTTTACAATATGCAAAAAATATACCTATATATATGAGAATCCTGTGCTTACGGATGTAAACTCTAGTGTTAAATTACTCGAAAACTATGTAGAAGAAAAATCTTAAAAAAATGTTTATATTCATATTTAATCCAAAAGAATATGCTCACAAAATTTCATTAAATTCTAATCATTTAGAATTTTCCTATGCTTTTAACATGGCAACATTGTTGTGTGTAGCCAACCTCCTTGACCACTTCATCTCTAAAGTGTCAAAACAATGTCAGATGCCGGAAGCTCCATTTCAACTCAATATTCCATAATCAATAGATCGACAATCGTTTTTTTTTTTCTGAGACCATTGGATCGCTACGAGCTTGAAGTACTTGAAGTTTTTGTAAAATATCTTATGGTTTATCACCAACATAAATGTATTTTCAGTGACAGGAAATCGGGTTTTCCTATGTCGCCATGGGAATCCGTCACGGAAGACACCTACTTTTGATTAATTTTTTTTTCTCTCAATTGGTCGATAACCGAGCCTGATTTTTGTGAGAACAATAATTGATCTAGGAAGAAAGGGAAAAAAATTATTCACGCGAATCCTATGACCTAGGCACCGTGATAGGATCACCTTAATTGAGGTGAGAATGATAGTTTGAAAATGTAGAGAATTATCGTGAGAAAGAATAAGATGAAATTGGAGGTTAGATCGGGATTCCGAGGGCGTGAAAAATGATAAATTTCCTTTCACTTATTAATCATAAAAGAAATATTTCGAGTTAGATTTCTCAATTGAGACTGAAATGAAATGGATCGTGAGAAACGATTTCGATGATCCGGATGTTGGAGAAATTTTCTTGAATTATTGATTTTCTGATTTTTTTTTTATTATTCAGTCCGACGATTGGAATACGAAATTTATGCTTTAAGCGCGATGAAAAAAACCACTGGACCATTTTTATTTTCTAATTAGAAACAAGTTTCACCGGTTTGGACTAAAGAATATAATTGCACCTGCTGGATAGCGGCAAAAGAGAGGACCGAAGAGGAAATCTCGTCTAATTATAGCGCGAGCAATCGCCGAGTATCTCGCAAAGCGGCGTTTCGAAATATTTGGGGCAACATCGCGTCACGCTCGATGGTCCTGCGAAGACCGTAATGTCAGCAGCCGATCTGTACACTCGAATAATCGAAGTACCCCTTAACGCGATGCCTTCCAACTTTTACTTCCGAAAAAACGATATTGACAAGTTTTTTCAACGGAAACCACAATTGCACGTTTATCCCGAATTCGAACACGAACTAATTTACGTCGAACACGGTTTAGATGAGTTTTACTTTGGTGAGAAAGAAATTCTTCGGAATCAGTTTTAATTTTCATTTTTATAACACTTTAATCCCCTTAATGGAGTTTCCTCAACGATAATTGATCGTCGTACGTTTAATTATTCATTAAAAGTCCAACACGATCTTTCACTAACGTCGTTACCTCGTTGATTACATTAGTCGATGATAACTAGGTTATGTCTTCGACTTAAAAAAAAACTGTAATTAGTAATAAAAGAGCGTTTCGACGCTTGTCCCCACGTTTTGATGAATTACGATAACGTAAACCGTCAATTTGAGTCTAAAGATGACATTTGACGTGCTTGCAAAACGTGCACCGTGAAATGGTAGATGAAAAAAAAACATGAAAAAGCGCCGTGTGCAGTTGGAAAAAAACATAAATACATAATGGAGAAAAAAAATGGCAGCAAAGTCATAGCGATCTTAGACAATGGGGGCTTATGACAACGAGTAACTCTTCGCTGCACGCTTTCTAAGCACCCTAATTACGATTTATTATGTCGACGCGACGGTAAGATTGGCAGACGGAGATTGTACACGAATCTTGACTCTCATGATTCATGATCCGATTTTTTTTTTTTTTTTTTTTTTTTCTTTCAAACTGACCTTGTTCTCGAGAATCGTACAAACACGCACGTAAAAAAAATCTCCGGTTGCTTACCTTTCGGACTACAAGCGGTATGCGTAATGTGTGAAAATAATTCGCGGAGAAGCGCCACACGCGGCGGACATAGATAATACATCGGATGTTACGTCAGTCCGGAAGTCTGCGCGCATAGAACTCCTGATTTTTTTTTTTTTTCGTTTTTTTTCTTTATTTATACGCATTTATAGTTATACAGAGAGAATAGACATTCAGAATGGTCACTTCCGTGTGACCTGAGCCGTGAACTCGCCCAGAAAGAGATCCGGAGCCTCGATGTTGGTTCTCGCTATATTTTATAGAGGAATTTTTTTAACACACCGACACCGAAATAATGAGGAAATTCCTCACTTCGCTCCATTGTTGTATTATTCTCTTGTTCATTTTTGCAGGGATATTGTTCAGCGGGATCGTGATCGTCGAGGCTTGTCGCCCAAAATCAACGGGTTAAATAAGTGAGTATACGCAATCGCACATTTTTACGGAATGTATCATTTATCGCGCGAAAAAAAAACGACGGTAGTTTCGTTAGTCGCGATTTTATTCGTCAAATTTTTATATTAATACGAACGAGGAGTCGATAAATCTTGTAAAAAAAACTATAAATTCACGTTCCTGTTTATCCTCGCGTCCTCTACGAAAGTCACAATACCTGTTAATTGAAGTACCGATGACGAGCCCGAGCACTAGCGCCATTCCCGCGGTGCACAAACGAATCGCGAAACCGTCGCACTCGTGTGTTAAAAAACTTCGCTGAAACAATTCGTCGACATTGCGCTGTTTGTTGACACTCCGGACAGTTTATTTCCTCCCGAACATTGTGACGATACAAAAATTATCCGAAACTAGCATCAACGCCAAGTTTTTACGAAACGTGATAAAATAAAACGATCCGCGATCATGTGCATAGACGGAAGTGTACGAAAGTGAAAAAAGCTTCGTAAATAACCTATCATGTCACGTGACACCCGGCTAAACGAAAACATTCGCAGATGGCGCTAGTAATCATTGTCGCGTGAAGTTTTTGACATGAAATTTGATAGTCGGTGAAAAAAAAATATGTGATTGCCACTCGCGGTTCGAAAATTGAGTAGAAAAATTGTTGAGAAAATTCACATGGAATATGGCGCCACGTAAACGTGTAGTTTCCGCATCAGCGACAATATTATTCGAATCGTCGAGTGACTCGAGGTAGCATGAACAAGATTTATTCGTCATTTAAATTGCTGATAACCAGTCGGAACGAATGTATAAAATATTTCGTGTAAAGTTCAGTTTATCTACAATGTTTTCTCATTAAAATAATCCAATTTTATAAGAATAATAAATTTGAATTGAGAATATTCTCCTCGTGTGTTGCTTATTTCAGCGAAGCTTACAGAAACGCTCTTCAGGCTTTTATCGATCGACGAAGAAATCCCAACGAAACAGGATGCATTATTTCTCCCAACAGTCCGGACAAGGAACGCCTCGATTTTTTCATCAAAACAAAAAATGAGAATGAAAACAAAAACAAAAAGAGTAACGACAAGAGGGAGAGAACCGGGATTCCCGGAGTTCCTCATATTCATGCTTCTGACATTTTTGAAATCGGATGGATAGCCGGTACCGAAGATCGTTACATGGAGCTCATGTTTGCCGAATGGCAAAGCACCAGAGTCGCCCTCAGAAGACACACTCATCCCGAATGTCGCGACGCTGTCAAAGCCGATCTCGAAGTTTTGATGTTCGTATTTTTTTTCAATTCATCAACATTTCTTTATAAACTTACACAACAGTAGAAAAAAAAGTCTTTTTTTCTCGATTAAATCAAAAGTGGAACGAATTTTCCAAAATGTGAATGTCAAATTTTTGCAGAATCAAAAGTTTCATGAAAAAAATGTTTTTTTTATTTTTTTTATTTCAAAGTACATAAAATTGGTATAAATATTCAATTAAAAGTGACAAAAAAAATAACAATTTCATTTTTTTTTTTCAATTTTCGTGCCAATTACGATTATTTAAATTGAACAGAATGACGCGAAGTAAATATTTGGCATTTACATAACTGTAACGAAGGAAAATTTTTTTTTTTTTTTTGTTTTTTAGTTCAGCTCATTATTTCGTACTAATTGAAAGATTTTTTTATATCAATTTCGAACTTTTCACTCTCCAAATATTCTAAAAATAATAACAAAAATAAAAATTTGACGTAAAATACAATCCTTGGGAGGGTGATCGGTGATTATTTTTCAAAATATTTGTATTTCTATCCGAGAAAATGAAATTTGAGGGCACATCACATGAAATAATAATAGTGATGAATGAATAATGATGATTTAATTATTATTTTTATTATTTTTCAATTTCAGGGAAATTCGACATCCGAACGTTTTATTATTGATGGCAACGACTCACACCGACGATCACGGTCTCGTGGCGATATTCGAGCCAGTCGATTGCACACTATATAATTTCGTGCACGAGCAGGGCGAACGTGTGTCCGTTCAGGGTATCGCAAAGTGCGCCGGAAATCTTGCCGGTGCTCTCAAGCACGCGCATATGCGAGGTTACATACACGGTGGTATAAGCTCCCACTGTGTTTTTCTCGCAACGTGCGGAACCGTGAAACTTGGCGGGTGGGAACTTGCCAGTTCTCTCACCGGTGTAAGTAGGAGGCCCTGTTATTATTGGAACTTTTCGAGCGTTGTACTCGACTCAATCGCGTATCGATACCCGATTGGGCTTTATTACTATAAAAACACAGCAATTTGAGCTTTATAATCAATATTTTTTCGTATAATTCATAAGAAAATCGATGAATTTGAAATTATGATTTTCTGTTTTAGTTTTTTTTTTTTAATTAATTCGGATGCTTCGCTAGAGTCTTTGAGGAATGGAAAAAAAAAGAAAGTTTTTTCTCGTATCATATATTTCGTGGTGGAATTTTTCCGGTGGCTCAAAGAATTAACGATAAAACGTTTTCGGGATAAGAAAAAATCGTAAAGCAACATTCTCAACTGTTAAAAAATTCAAGCTGCGTGTCACCAGGGCCGAGGCGTGACTTCCGACGTTCGGAGAAAGTCAAGACGTTCTCGAGTATAGGCAACGATTAGGGTAGCGAAGTAATAGTCATCAAGTGACTCGTGACTGAGGGAAAGTGATCTCGATTTACAATGCCAACAATAGTCTCCGATTCCTATATAAATAACATTGTCAGATAAACTCAATTCCGGATTCTCTTGTAAACGTGAATGAATTCGATAATAATTGTGATCGCAGACTCGTTTGCATGACCGAACACAAATCCTACCGGATGACCGGAAATTATTTTTCACCCACGATCCTTTTGTCTACTTTGTTCCGACTAAAATCACTCCTTCCTCATTGTCGATACGTTCGATCAGTTTAATCACCCTGAAACTGGGAACGGACCTTTTCAACCGCGTCAAAGTTTCCAAGAAAAATCAACAACACCGAACGTACTTTTAGGATGTTGATATAGATTTTCGTAAATACTAAAAACAGAACATTAAACGCGATAAAAATAGTCACGATTCATTTGCCAATTAACTGTTTTTAATCTGTAGAACAATCGATGATTTTTTGTCCGTTAAATTCACGTTTTTGATGTGCATTTCAGCCAAATTCAAGTCGGGAATTCGAGCAACGACTGAGATACGAAATATTCAGATGGCAAGCACCAGAGATCTTCCGAGGACAAGAACCGTCGAGGGCCACCGACGTCTATGGCTTAGCGCTTCTTATGTGGGAAATGTGTACCAGTGAGTCCAACGAACGTATTGAATAAGCAAAATAAGCTAGTAGCGGAAGAAAAATCGTGCAAATTTTAAATTCATCAACGATTTCACGTTATTTCCATATTTTCACAAAATTTCTCTTGCAAGATAATACGATCGTCGGAGTCGATTATAAACTTGAGAAAATGATGAGAAAAATTTATGGAAATTTCTGATAATGTGTGAAAGTTTTTTTTTTTCTTATCAAACTCAATAATTCTAACTTCTTCCAACATTCTTTATGTGCTAATTCATCAGTGTGAAGAAAAAAAAAACTTGAATCGTTTGAGCATTGAATATGAGGCAGAAATTCCATTTTCTGTGAAACGAATCACCTCGAATTTGAATAATTGTCTTTTTTTATACGCAATGCTACTTTCAAGCAGCGTATTTGCGTTTATTTCATCTCGTAAGTGGCAGAAGAATATTGAGCTCATCAGAAAAATGAGTAGGAGCAAAGAAGCGAGCTTCCTCCATGAGGCAGCAAAAGTAAAATGTTCTGTCGTAGTTTAACTTGAGTTATAACTAATTACGCAGTGAATATCCCGTGGAATGGGCTGAGCAAGTCAGAGGTAGAGGCACAATACGTACAGTGGGAACGAGGAGTCGTTACGGATCTTTACAATTTCCCACCATTACTGAACAAACTTCTGGACGCTGGACTACAGTTGGACGTTTCCAAGAGAACCTTAGACATGAGCAGAATGCGACGCTTTTTGCAGACTCTCGAGGTTCGTTTGAATTCCGGCTTTTTCTTACGGGCAATAACCGTTGAAACGTTCACACGGAAATGGGAAAAAAAATGTTTTCTTTTTTCTACTACAAAATACAAAATTTTCTATTGCTCCTTACGATATTTGATGATAAAATTTCCTTAAGGAGGGTGGCTACATACGACAATATGATAAGAATTTAATAAAATTTAGTGATAACATTCTTTAGCATCAAATGCAATGACACAAATTTTTTCAAATTTTTCGTCTACGTAGTTGTCGAATAATTGGAGTTTACAATATGCAAAAGATATACCTATATATATATCAGAATCCTATGCTTACGGATGTAAACTCTAGTGTTGAATTACTCGAAAACTATGTAGAAGAAAAATCTTTAAAAAATTTCGAATTTTCTTATGCTTTTAACATGGCAACATTGTTGTGTGTAGCCAAGCTCCTTAAATGAGAGAAAATGTTCAATTTTAAAACTTATTTGAAAAATTCACAGTAAAAATTATCGGAACAGGAGACAAATGATTGAAACAATTGTGCAATTCAATTTCTCGCTTTATTTTACTTTCCAATGAGTTCCTACGACTCAAATAATAAAATGCTTAGGAATAATGAATTAAAAATGAATATATTCTTGCTACATGATTGATCATTATTTTTTTCATTATTTCAGATACAATACGAGAACGTAGATCCGATTTACGTGGGGACGTTAACAAACAACAACGATTCTCCAAAGTTAAGATCAAAGGTGATTCCAGAATATCATCCGATGAATGATTCTCCACCGGTTCAAAAATACACAGCAATTCCGACACCGAAAAGTCACAATCAACGAAAAGTAATGAAATCAAAGAACGTTCCTCGAACTTTGAACTTGAATATCAGCGAGAATAACGAAAAAATAAATCCAACGGATTTGTTGTCGTTCAGTCGAAATGAGACGGCACCAGCGGAGATATTTGAACAAGTTATTTTGAAGCCGACGACGAGTATGAAGAGAGTAAACGCTCGAAACGTCAACAAGGCGAGTCCGAACGAGAAAATATCAATGGCGAGTAAACAGAGACACTCGAAAATCGGTGAATGTCATAAAAAGATTATTCCGATAGTAACGGTCGATGAAAACTCAACCGAGCCTTTGGATTCCTCCGACGATGAGTTATCGTCCTTGAACGATACCCGCGAAAATACAAAGAAATTGCGACAAACGTTGGCGAATAGAAGAAAAGATTTTTTTTACGGTAGCGATTGTTCACAGACCGAGGATATCGATAATGAAAATAGAAAATCACGGATGTTGTCACAGGTCAGAAGCAAAGATTACGAGCCGCACAAACCTGCCAGCCACAAAACGAGCTTACAGCCAAAACAGACGAAGCCAACCGGTCAATTCAATTCAACCCCGCCGCGAGCAACGAATCAAAAGATCCAAAAATCTCCATACTCGTACGTCCCGACTGCTGTAAGGGACGCGGTCTCACATCCAAAAATCTTGAATACCGATTCCCAGAGTTTTTTCGAATCGTCGCTTTGGCGAAAAGAAAAAATGATTTGTATTTCGAAAATGCGAAAGGATCCCATCGACGATTCGACCTTTTGTCTTCCACGCGACGCTCCCAGATTTTCCCAAGTTCCATATTCAAAAGTCGAATCTCCTCAAAGTGACGAAACTTATACCATCGATGTTAAAGCAGATTCGAGCAACGTTGGTCAATCGATTATAAATACTGATTCGCTCGACACTGATACGATTGAGCGTATAAATTCGTTGCAAGCTTTGAGAGACTCTTTGGACCGTGCTACAGAAATTGTATTGTCGAGTGCTACTGCTCCAGAAGACTCGACAAGCGTCGCTTCGTCACCGTCCAAAAGTCCGGAGGTTCTTGATCCAAACACCAGTAGCCAACACGAGTTTGTCTTCGAACATCTTTACGAATTGAAGCACGACAGCTCGGATGGCGAGATCAAGAGTATCGAGCGCAGCAACGAGGGAGAAACACTATTTTTTACATCGGAAAAAGAGTCTGAAGAAGATAAGGTGAACGAGAAAACAAAAACTCGTGTCGATGAAGAAAATCTGGTTGTTACCAATGGAGTGAATCCTGAAAGCACGGAGCTCAAAGTTCGAATGAGAAATTCAACTCGCGACGATGTCAAAAGAAGCTCTTTCGATCCTGCCAGATTATCCGGCGTTATTTGCGAATCGATAGCGGAAAGTCTCAACGAAAATGATCATTCGAGCTCGGATTCAAAACCAGACGATGGAACGGTCATTCTGTCAAGATCTCCTTTACATTCTGAAATCGATGAGTTCCCAAAATCCACCACAATCGATATACCGAACGATCCAATCATAAACGATAAGAACGATGACTCCGAGACCAGTTTCGCTCTGCTGATATTCGGTGACAAAGAACGCGAATGTCACTCCTGCAATCCACAAAATAATTTGCCTAGAAGAAGATCGCTACCAGCTGCTCTCGGCCAATTGAGAAATTTGAGTAACATGTCACTCGGAAAATTACCGATAAGAAAAGCGGTGAGTTTAAAAATAATGAAATCCATTTCAGAGTTTTTTTTCTCATAGCTTGAGAACTTTCAAAAGTGTAATCACGTTAAAACCATCGGTAAAGTTCGTGAAACGATAAACGATGGAAAATTTATTCTTTTTGTATTTTTTTTTTTTTTCAGGGCGTAACGGATAATACGGTGGAAGACATTTACATAGACGACGAATTCGGGGACAGTTTGAACGTGAATATGGTGCTGTTGGATGGCGATGTAACAACGGACGACGAAGATTTTCTCCCTCATTTAGAACTTTCGGACACGCCAGATTATCTCTGAAGCGTTTTTCCATGGCGACCAATCAAAAAGAATCATTATTTCCACTTTTTTTTATTTTATCATTGACTACGAAAAAGATAACCGAAAATTTAGTAATGTGTCGTGTGATTCCGATACACGGGAACAGTATAGTAGCTTCGAAAAATGAGTAAGAAAAAAGATTAAGTTTAAAATGCATATTTGAGACTGCTTAAATATTTTTATATTACGATACTTATCGTTGACTAATAAAACTTCAATTTCGAGGAACAGTATTAATGATTAAAAGCAACATTCTCGATTGCTCGTTTTAATAATAGAAAGTACATGTGATATAAAAAAAAAAAGAAAAAAAGAAAAAAAAAGAGGACAATACGTAGCGTTTGAGCGTAGAAAAAATTTGATTTATGTTCCTAAGATATATTATTTCAGAGGATACAAGGTCTGAGTTTAAAATAACAGCACCAACTGCAAGCTGTACTTTGATTTTTTTTTATCGTAATAATTGTCTACTTATCCTTTATCTACTCTCATTTAAGGCATTAATTGTTTCAACGTAATTTATATGGAAGAAAATGTGCCCTCTTCCATAATTAAGAAGCTTTAAAAGACATTGTAATGATATAACTTCATATTGAATAAACATTCCCATCAATAATTGAACTGTCGATCGATCAACAGTCTCAAAGGGCTGAATTTCAGTTCTCAAACCCCTTTTGTTTCTACGGTCCATTTATGATTATGAAAACAATTGTCGATTGCACTTTGATTCCGAAGAAAAGAATAATTCCAATGGGAATTCAACGGAGAATTCCTTTTTTTAACATTCGTGAAATTGTCTTGTTCGTTCAAAATATGAAAAGTAGTCAAGACTTGAATTTATATTTTAAAAAATGTAAGAAATTGATGAAATACATTTTTTGTTCTATTTCTAGATGCGAGCATCACTTTTTTTTTTATCGATCGTGATAAATTTATAAATTGCATTGGATCTTGAGAAAAGAACTGCATAAATTGTGCTCTATTAGGTTGTATCTTTAATTTAATAGAAAAAAAAACACACGCACACATTAAATATAAAAATATATGGGAATACAGTTACACGAAGCAGCTGCTCAAGTTGGATTAGCAATTTCCACTGTCTTTTAGTTTTGCGCAAACTCTTTTTTTACATTTTTTTTTGCATATTCCCTCCGCACCATTGAGCGCTTTTAGAACAAGAAATAAATTTGATTGACGATGGACTAGATAAGAGCAGCACAATAAAATCAAATCGCAAGACCAAATACAGATACGATACAATACATTGTTTTGTTCTCCCAACGAACCGTGCAACTACCATCCGTCGCATTGTCCCAAAAACATGAACTAGCCGTGTGTAGACCAGCACCATTTTTTTGCATTATAGTACACGTTACTGAAAACAAAAATGTTGAATATCAATATCGAAGCGACCATTCAAATAAAAAATTTCTACAATTATTAATCAAAGAAAAATGTTTTTTTTTTTTTTACATATTGTACACTATGTTCTCGTATTTAATTACCTATATATTTGTAAGGTTTCTGCAATTTGGTCAAATTTCCTAAACACCCTTCGACGACGTGCGAAGTCCATTGATTAACTTTGTTGTGTTGATAGGCATCGCCGCCGATGGAAACTTCAATGGCCTCTTTAATAATTTTGCTGACATCGTCGACAACAAATTGTGTCTAAAATTCGAAGGAATATCGAAAAAAACAAAATTTGGCAATGATTTTGTAGCATTTTTACTAAAATATTGATCAAAGTCAAATGTCAGAAAATCCTAACCTCTTCTTGCATATCCTCCATCGTGATTAAATATTGGTACCGGAATGTTGACCCACCTACGGTTAGTTTCCAATAAAGGTTAGAGAGAGTTTCGAGTATTTCTTTAAATTGAACTTTCCAAAAAGTTGCTGATTTTTAATTTGTAAAACACGTACGGGATGCTTCAATAAAACTTGACGTCAGTCTAATTGACGTTCCTCACACTGAATGACAATGACGTCAGATGACAGTTCGCTGACCGTGAATCGCAACGAACAATTTTTTCACAACTCTCAAATAAGTTCTTCTTTATACTTCAACGATATTTCGGATTCAATTAGGGGAAATAAAAACTCGTTTAAAAAACTCTTTCAGGTAATCCGGCCGATTGAATTTTTACCCCAAATAATGTAATTTATGAGTGCTAGGTACGATAAAAAGTTCACAGCGTCCTCTATAAACAGGATACAGTCAAATCTCACATACCTTTTATGGTCGTGAAATTTAGAAAATTTGAAATTAAAAAATTAAAATTATTTCAGGCTGAATTTTTATTTGTGACCAAGTAGCTAAAGTTGTTTGAAAAACTGAACGATCTAACGAATCCCTGAAAGTAAAAACAATTCACCAGAATAGCATAAAAAACTTCGAAATAAATGAGAACTGTAAAGAAATCTGCTCGATCGCGTAGAGTTCGAATCTTTTCAAATTCACCACCACGAAAAAGCGCCAAGTATGGAGAGCAAAACAGATTAGTGTAGAAAACGAAGTTTTTGGTCCTCCATCATACACTTAGCCGAACAATTTGAACTTTCCTAATATTTTTCATCATATATCTTGGTGTTTGTTTGGTGGTTATCAGTACCGATATTGACATGTTGAGTAGTAACTAGTTATTTTATGAATGGACCAATTGTGCCAAGAAATTATGCTCGTCCCAGCATATCATGATAAAAAAGTTAAAATGTCGGTTATATTCTTCGCTAATATTATATTGATTATCCTTGGAGGCTAGCACCCTTCGATTCTCAAAAAATGAGCAAAGAACTTATCACGTTTAACGCGAAAGAACATGCCCAAGGTCACCGCCCTGATGGACGTGAACTTGGTCCCCCGTCATGAACTTTTCGAAATTTTTCTGATTTATATCGTTTGTGTGTCGTTTGTAGAATATTGTGAGAACAAAATAAACGCTTGTGAGATGAATTTATCACGAAAAAATAAAAATTTGCGTGAAGTTGGCCCGCCCATTCTACCTTTTAAACTATATGAGTCTAATTGTACGTAAACAATGAAAAATCGTTTGTAGAACACGAATATTACAATAAAAATGTTTGTAGGACGCATATTTTTATGAAAAAGCAAAAAACAAAAATTGCATAAATTGTTCCGAATCAGTCAGGGAGACTGGTGTGTACCATACAGGTCAACTGATTAGAAATAAATGAATCTCGAAGATTTTGAAATGCTAAAAACGATAAGACTGATTCATAACTGCGAAATTATATGGATAGTCTGCTGAACTGATTCAGATGTTACCACTGCTGGTCTATTCCTAAATTTTATTTTATGACAAGATTATATAAGAATATTTTTGAATGTTAAAATGGAATAATTCTATCGACTAAAAAAAATACAGGATTCATTTTTCATTTCATCAATCAATCCACGGTCAGTAAGAGAAAAAAACATTTTATTCTTGAAAGATTAACGATTGAAATGGAAATCGAATTCTTTCAAAAATAATAGTTAAAATCGAAGAAAGCCCAACAGTTTGATACTGAAAATTGCTATGCACAGAAATGAAACCAATAAAAATGATGGAATTATGTACTCACTCGTCGATGTCTTGTTCCCCTCCTCAATAACGAACCTACCTTTGGCAGAACCGAAAAGTCAGCAATTCCGAAATAGTCCGCACAGTTAATATCCACTTCCGTCGCAGGACACTCATTGCAGTTGATTACTTTCCACTCGATTTTTCCCAGATCCATGATTTTTAATTCAGACGAGTAGCAGCAGCGTCGTTTTTCCAACGTTGAAAATGATAGTTCATCGTAGTTCAAAATTCAAATGCACTAATTCACACGACACCAATATTAACTTTTTACACTTCCGAGATAGTAAACACGTGATTAAGACGTCAAAATTTTTTTTTATTTCCACGTCAACAAACTCTTGCACGAAATAAAAAAATCTATTCAATATTTCTTTGTTCCCCTAACTCAAAAAATGTATTTTTCTTGTGGCAATAAACTTTCTTTCAGCAACCGAATAAGGTTGACGACGAGTGACAGAAAGTGTAATGGCAACTTGTGCCATAGTTTCGTGGAAAATCGTGCGTGCTCACGTGGGTGCACGCGTGCACGGGCGCTTGCGTTCTATTGTACTATAGCAATTGCGATAGTAAAAACTATTCGCAATGCTGTACAATAGCTGCGGTTATACATGCCTTGCGTGCATTGCGTTGCGTTGACCGTTTGCAGCATCCGGGTTATATGCATGGACCTTGCCTGCTCGACTTCGATATGCGATACAGAAACTGTATCGCGTTCGGAAACAGCAAACTACAGAGTAGATTTATAGCTTTCGTTCCGTTATTCTTGCCGACAATCCCATGGCTTTACGGCCTGCGTGCGTTTGGTGCTTTGCGTTGCGTTGCTCGACTCGCATGTATGGTTGCATCTTAGCTCCGCTTACGAACACGCGTGCGTGCGAGCATACACACGATTTTCGAAGCTATAACACAGCCGTCACTAGACTGTCTGTCACTCAAGACCCTTGCTCACGCTGCCATTGATCGTGATTCGGTCAAATGTTCAAAGTAATTCGTCCTCTAATTTAGCACGAAAAATAATATCGTGGGCAAGAGGCTTTCCTATCGACTTGTCGAATATCGCTTGCGAGAAGAAAACTCATTGACAAAAGAAAAAAAAAATTGAAAATTCATTACGATTGACAAACGAGAAAATCGTGTTTTACGACCCTTAAATTCTTTTCATAGGGTTTTCGTGCATGGTTCGTTTTCGAGAAATCGCGCATATTTTTAAGCTCTTATTTTCGTGCATTGTTTATTTTCGAAAAATCGCGCATATTTTCAAGCTCTGATTAACGGAAATTGCGATAAAAAATTATGTAAAAATTATAGATTTGGATGGTTTTAATAATAAAAAAATTTTATCACGATTTTCCGTTTTTTTATTATCCATCGTTGTATTTTTATTTGGTTTAAAGACATTGCAATTGAGACCGTTTAAAGTATTTTATATAAAGATTTTCGTCATTAACCGACTCTTATTCCGCACTCTGTTTTATCAATTTCGTTGCAATCAACGAACGATAATGCGCGGTATTGCACTAGCCGACCGATGCTAATGCAACTCTCCGCGCGTTACTCGCCGCCCCGCCCCGCGTCCCGCGCCCGCGGGCGACTGAATGAACGCGAGTCTCTCGCTCGCTCCCTCGTGGCCCCGCGCATGATCCAGTTCTAGCGCCGGCCCCTTCCAGTCGCCCCGGCCTGAACTCTCCCCACCATCCCCGCTACGGAACGGCTTAGCAGGCCAAGCGCGAGACCGCGTAAACGTAAACACAGAGTCGAGGCTCCACGAATGTAAACAAACCAAACAAGCTAGGGACATTCATTCGCCAATATTTAGCGATCACATTTTCGTGCACCGTATAAATATTCGTTCCCGTAATATTTTATAAAAATTCAACAACGTTTTATTCTTTCGTTTTCTCAACCCATGAAAATTCCGGTAGCAAAAAAAAGAACGTCAATCGAATTTCATTCGGTTTTTTTGAATCTAGAAAGATTCGTACCCAGAAAAGTCTGCACCAGAACTTTTAAAGTGCCCAGAACCTATGTCCGATATCCAGGTTACAAAGATCAACATTCGAACGACACGTTGAAACAGTTAAACCTGTTTAGTAAAAAAAATCAATTCCCATTAATGAAAAAGAAAATTCATAAAAGTGGACGATCCCAAAAACTGGCAATCATATTGCGCAACCACGATGTCACTTCACCGATTCCATGCATGTAGGATTTTTCTGTGTGTTCACTCATTATTCTTTCCAGTCTCCCTGACTGGTTCGGAAAAATTTATGCAAATTTTGTTTTTGCTTTTTCATGAAAATATGCGTCCTACAAACATTTTTATTGTATGATTCGTATTCTACAAACAATTTCGCATTCATTTTCGCTCATAAAATTAAAAAATTAGAATGAACAGGCTAACTTCACGCTAATTTTTATTTTTGATTTTTTCGCGATAAACCTTTCGAAAAATTCATGGCAGGGAGCCAAATTTACACCGCTCCCTGTCATTCCGAAAAAAAACATCGCAGTTGGCAGCACTGCTAGTACGTCGTCCGCCCCGCCGCGGCGGCAACACATGATTTACCGTCGCGAATCTGAAATTGTTTACGCGTCAAAATGTCAAACCAAGAAACGAGTGAAGAGAAATTTTATCTTTACAACAGTTTAGCTATTCTATTGAAAGCAGTAGAGGGTGAAAGAACTACTGTTGATTTGCGTAACGAAGCATCGATTTATGGAACGATAGAGCAGGCCGACGGGTAATTTGTCGCGGATCTTTCAAAACGCTGGCTACCGACGATCAGCTGATTTCAAATACCGGCACGAAGTAACGGTTTCTTTTGTTCTGATTTCGATAATTGCAGATATATGAATATTGTTATGAAAGATTGTATTTTCACGGATCCGAGGGGTGACAAATTTCCATACGAAATTTTCTTCGTTCACGCTCGTAATATTCGCTTCGTGCACATTCCACCAAACGTAAGTACTTTTATTATTGATAAAACATCGAAATTATTCAAGTAACTTTGTTCATGCGGGGTTGAACACGCAGCTGACGGCCTTCGTACATGTAAATCGATCTTGTATAGGTGGCAAGTGTATGAAATACATCTTTCTCATCACTTATGCAAAGTATGGGCAGACTAAATCACTGATACATTGATCTGTGTGCTTAACCCTATCAAGTTTCCGGCTATATCAGTTATTCGGTTTCCAAGTTCATCCATTTAGCGAATGTACGACGAAATAGCGAAAATAGGGCAAACGTTTCGTAATTGCGCTGTGGGTTTGTGGCGCACGTGACGACCGGACCAGGAAGGATTTTTACAGGATTTACAGTTTACATACTCCATAACCAAACAACATGGACGTATTTTCGAAATTACTCGAAGAAAAATTAAAATCTCGTGAATAAATGTTATCATGATAAAAGCGACGAGACTTTTTTATCGAGCACAAAAAAATCGAAATTATTTTCAGAAAATACGTATCTGCGGTAGCGAATTATTGAAATCGCACAATTTTTCTTCCTGCAACCGTTTGCTCAAAACCTTGTCTCAATCTTCGGGGAACAACAACGAAAAAATGAATTACGTGAAATTGAACAATTATGATTGCGTAGGTTTCGACCTCGATCATTGTCTGGCATCTTACGATATCAACAATTTGGTAAGACTCGAGTTCGAGCTGCTGTCAAAGTTTATGGTCGAGCAGCGAGGATGGGACAAAAGCCTCAACGACCCTCTACTTGACGCTGACATTGATTTTATGCAAAAAGGCCTCGTGCTTGACTTGGACGGTGGTAATATTCTCAAGTTGAGAGCGGACGGTCTAATACGTCGCGCAAGCCATGGCACAAAATTGATGACCCAAGAAGAACTAGAAAAAAAATATCCGCATCAAAGGTGGGAAGAGGCGAGCGCTCTTGCCGAAGATTCCTTGAAAGTTTGGAACGGTCCGGCATCGCTTAAAGTACGTGGTCTACTGGACTATTTTGATATGCCGGTTTCTCTTGTCTTTGCTCGTGCCGTTGACGCTTGCGACAGAAAAGGAAAGACTCGAGGGAATTACAATATCTGGCCGGACTTACTAGACGGTTTGATAAACATGTTTGACTCAAAAAACTTTAAAACTGTCCAAGGTGGCTACTTTTCAGAGCTGAAGAAACATCCGGAGAAGTACATTAACAAAAGGGATCGTCGGTCGATAAATTGGATTCGAGAATTGAAGAAAAAAAAAGTTACTTTTCTCATCACCGGCGCTTACGTCGATTGCGCTGATTTAGTAGCTACCTATGCTCTCGGTGATAATTGGAGAGAGCTTTTCGATATTGTTATCTGTTACGCCAAGAAACCAGGATTCTTCACGGATCAAAGACCTTTTTTGAAGTTGTTCGAATTCGAAGAAGTCGGAAATGTAGAGCCTGGAATGCTGACGAGAGGAGAAATATATTCGCGAGGCAATTGGAGAGAACTGGAAGAATTCTTTTGTCGAGAAACTAAAAAAACATCACCCAAATGTCTCTACTTCGGTGATAATCTTATTCAGGATATTTATAGTCCCCGTATCGCAACTACCAAGTGCGATACCGTTGCGATAACTGAAGAATTACTGGCCGAGGGAATGGTAAACCGAGACGATGTCCATCCTTGTAAAGAAATATTGAATTCTCAGATGTGGGGCTCTTTTTTTTCTGAAGAAACGACAGATGCTGTTTATCCCACACTCTGGTACCGTATTATGGAGAAATCTTCGAAACTTTGTATACCTTCGTTGGAGTTTGTTGTCGTGGATGATTTTGATCAAGAGTACGAATGTTCCACTAGCGACGCAGAGGCAACTTTTGGTTTTTATCCGGCTGAACCACTGAGCGTAAAATCGTCTTCGGACAGAGAAATAGATCCTGAGTACAAGAAACGGTTGGCTTGAAACTTGGGAACAGAACATGATTGAGAAATATTTCAATTTTTTTTTCCTTAATACTCAAACAAATTGAACCATTTTTTTTGTTTTATTTTCTGTTAAAGATCCCTATAATTCCGGCGATCACGAACCAACTGAACAATTTATCGAGAGATCCGAGCAAGATCATGAGAAAGACGTTTAAATCGAAACGAGCTCAGCAGAAACAAGAGGAAGGTAAAGCAGCGGTCGACCGGATACTCAAAGCAAGATCGAGCAAACCAGAATCGGAAATAACAGATAAATTGTCGGTTAGAACGACGATAGCGACTAAAAAAAATTGAGAATTTCGATATCAAGTAAATGATTCTTTATTTTTATACAAACATTCGAGTTTTTACTCGTATATATATATATATTATAAATATACACGTATATTTATATAAAAATAGTTACTGACACCGTATCCCAAAAAATACTGTGTGTTTGTAATACAACAATTCACCTTACGATATTCAAATAAATCAACAAATAAATACTCGAAAATACTTCGTCACCGAAAATTTCTCTTGTGAATAGTGACAGCACATTAGAAAAGAAATAAATATTTTCTAATAACTTTCGACGTGAGGCCTTTTTCCATCAATGCTGGCCCCTTTTTTCTACTGTCAAATTTTCATCACGCTGCACTGGGAAAGTATACAAATTTCAAAGTTTCTTTTTTTGCTTTTGAATTTGATTTTTCTATCTGAAAATGCATTGCTGTGAAAAAGCAAAGAATCGAATTTTCGAAAGAATGATGAATTTTTCCTCGCAAATGAAACAAAGCTGTGAAAAATCGGCAATATTTTGAAAATAGATAAATTTTCGAAAAAAAACATGCGACGATCGACAATAACAATAAAACTTGAAACTGCCGTTATGATCTTTCGACCGCGATTGCTATTCCCATTCCTCCTCCGATACAGAGAGAGGCAACACCTTTTTTGCCTCCAGTTCGCTCCATCAGATGCAGAAGAGTAACCAAAATCCTTGCACCTGAAGCTCCGATCGGATGTCCTAGGGCGATTGCGCCGCCGTTAACATTAACTTTTGTTGGGTCAAGGCCAAGTCCTCTCAGACAAGCTAAAGACTGTGCTGCAAATGCTTCGTTCAATTCGAACAGATCAACTTCATCTTTCGACCACTTTGCCTTCTTCAACTAAAAATATAAAGATTTATCACGATACAATTAAATTTTTTAATTAAGAAGATTCGAGTAAAATGTTCAATAGAAATCAAAATTTAGTAAAAAGGTTCACGAGACTTGAGAATAAGCGTATTAAATTAATACTCACAAGCAATTCAACAGCTGATATTGGTCCAACTCCCATGATATCAGGCTCCATACCAGTTTGAGCTGTTGCAACGATCTTAGCAAGAGGTTTGAGTCCCTTTTGAGCGGCTAGTTCAGCAGACATCAATACCATCGCGGCGGCTCCGTCGTTCATGCCTGATGCATTTCCTGCAGTCACTGTACCATCGCTCTGCGTTGAAACAAACATTTTGTTAAAAAAAACGAAATAATTCATCAATAATTTTCAAAAATTAATCATTTTAGGTGTGGATCAAATATTTCTTTTTCACTGCTCTCAATTGTCTTGATTTTAATATGGATATTAATAACTAACAGAAAACAGTAAGCTCACTTTCACGAATGCCGGTCGCAACTTTGACAAACTTTCGACAGTCGTGCTAGGTTTTGGATGTTCGTCGATAGAAACCGTAATCGATTCTTTTCTCCCAGCAACGACAACAGGAACTATTTCTTTCTTGAAGAATCCCGCGGCGGTTGCAGCTTGAGTTCTTCGCTGTGATTCGGCTGCATAAATGTCTTGATCTTCTCTATTGACGTTGTACTTCTTAGCAACGTTCTCGGCTTGAGAGAAAATATTGGTGAGTTTAAGAATTTGCTTTTTCATTCGACAACAAAGATCTGAATTCAAGGATGTCCCAGAACTGATGTTGTTCCTGTATACTTCATTTCAGGACCAAATTGACTTTTTTTCAAATTACCAGTAACTCCCATGTGAATATCAGTGAAAGCATCGGTCAAACCATCGTGAAGCAGGGTATCGATCATTCCAGCATTTCCCATCCTCACACCGTTTCTCAGATTTATCGTGTGCGGCGCCATACTCATGCTTTCCTGACCACCCGCAACAATGACGTCAGCCTCGCCAGTTTTTATTGTCATATATCCATTGATGACTGATCTAAAAATAAAGAATAGAAAAACATTTTTTCGGTCGAGGTCAAGAGATCAGGAATACAAAAAGTGCTTACTTGAGACCAGAGCCACATAACAGATTGATTAAATACGCCGGTACTGTAATAGGAAGTCCAGCTTTTATAGACGCCTGGCGAGCCGGATTTTGACCCTGTCCAGCGGTTAATGCCTGAATTAAAAAAAAAAAATATAAATATTTATCTGCATCGATAGAAAAATGAATTGAAAATCGTTTTTGATTGGTATTCGGTTCGAGTTTCTTCAACACGTATATTGCGACTAAAATATTATTTGAATTCGACGTTTATTTAAAAAAAAACTAAGAAAATACTGCAATAAGTAATTGGCAACAAAATCTGAAATAAATTCAGCCATCTTCAGACTCAATGAATATTAATTTTTAAGAATGGAAATGCACGAAAGACTATCTAAAATTGTGTACATAAATTGGAATTTTGGTTAATAAGTAATTTTTTCTTTTTTCAGAATACAAATTCCACTGAAACATTTTCTACGCTTTCTGTGCATTGTTGCTCAATTTCTGTTGTACCTGTCCAAGAATAACTTCCGCTACTTCTGACGGTTCCAAGTTTGCTCGTGCGAGACACTCCTTTATTACGACGCTTCCCAAGTCCGATGCCTTCAAGGAAGACAGCGATCCGCAAAAAGATCCTGAGTAGACATTTCATTTTCATTTTAGAAAAAATGACAATAAGAATCTCAAATTACGTTCTTCTAATAATTTTAGAGCACAAGAAAAACTAAATTTTTTTTGTAGACAATCTTCGATGCAAGTACAATTATATAATACTAAATAATATTGAAACACAAAGCTATTCACATTATATATGTGTATTGAATTACATTTTGCATGACACATGGCACAATATATTCTTTTAGCAGGGATACAAAAGTCGTAGTAAAAAAGGTGACGCAATAAAATATTCAATCGAGTGTTATCCGTTGCTACACGAATACCGGCATAGATAAATGTAATCTGAATACTTAAGCATTCCTATCTATTTACAAAGTTATAATTTTTGTTTCAAGATTTGAAAAAACTGCGCGTTCATCCGTTGAACAAAAACTTGAGTTCGTTAATCTCATTAATTCAAGATAATCAGGAGCATTGAGCGGAATAACTATTGAGCGGTTGAGATGAAAAAATTTTGTATCTATTGTACGAATGAAAAAATAATAATAATTTGCATTTTCACTAACATTGCTGAAATGATGAAACAATGATACAGCATTTGGAAAAATTTTAAAAGATTGAATACAAAAAATGGATTTGTGGTGACAAAAAGTTTTGGGAAGATGGAAAATTTTCGATGTCATTCGATAACAATGCAAATTACGTTCACATTGGATTAACCCTCAATTAATGTCAAAATTACATGATGTCATAAAATGTGAAAATTTTTGTGTAACACACGTGTCGAGGTTAAAAATCGAGGTTAAAAAAAAAACGGTAATTTCGAAAGTAGGTTGCCGCCTAAAAAAAAGAAATGTTTTAAAAGATGCAAATTCGAGAAAGGTTGGTAGAACGTAAAAGTTCTGTCGATTTTTCCAACGAAGATAAATGCGCAAGTTTGTTATTTTAAATTTAAATGGATGGAATTATTATTTTTTTCTTTCTTTTTCTCCCGAAGAATTTGAATGTGGTGACATACTTGTCAGAAGTCATGGTTAGGCACTTTTATTCTATGCAGAATATCGACAGAACGTCGAATATTGGATTTTTTTGTTACATACCTATCGGAGTTCTTACCGCTGAAACTATCACCACGTCTCGACTCGACATTTTGGTTTTTTGTTTTTCAATAATACTTTCTGATAAACGGTTTAGAAAATTATTTAAAAAGTTTTTATTTGCTCGGGGTACGTGCGTGCCCGCGGGCTCTACCAGTGGAAATAACTTAGAAGTCGATGCCGATGTGATATATATGCTTCAGGGGCGTAGGATTATGGGATGAATACAGTAGCGTAGCGCAAGAAATTTCTATCGATAATAAACAAATTTTCTAAAAATAAAGTTTTAACGCGTTTCTCGGATAACGCGTAATTTTCTGTCGGAATAAAGATGGAAAAACAATGGCAAAAGTCTTGTTCGCTCGTGAAAAAAATTTTCTTTCTAAAGACAACTATTTTAATAACTTCGAAAATGTTAAATTATTATTAATTCTTACAGCTCGTCAAAAAATAGGAAAATATAATTGTCATCCGTATGTCAATACCGTATTGCTGCAGCACAAAAAAAAATATTTCTTCGAAATTCCATAATTTTTCAAATTTCCCGCCACAAAGAATGTTCATGCGGCAAAAAAATGAGAATGGTGGGAGGAGTGAGAGAGGAGCGAGAGAGAGAGAGAGAGGTTACGTTCTGACAGTGGTGTTCGTCAGGTGGCGCCGGTTAAGCTGAATTTTCCCGTAGTTTGTATTTACCCATAGTGCATTGTGACCAGTGACTGGTGCTAAGATGGCCGACAACAAGGAGGAGATTCCGGAGCTCGTCGAAAAACGAGGTATTTATCGTATAAAACGAGGCTTTATTCATCGTTCCATGAGAATAAAACGATAGGAAATTTATTTATCGTTATTCCGATACCCCGTTCGTGCCAGCCGTATTCGTAATTATCCGTTAAATAATGCCATCTGCAAAGCCTTGCGTTCCGGAGTGATGGGCATGGAACGTCGATTCTTAAGCCCCTCATCGCGGTGAGGGGCGAAGGAGGACGGCGGTCATGAGGGAGGGAAGAGGATAGATATTCTTTTTTTCATTTATCCATCAAATAATACGAGTGTCACGATGTTTTGAAAGAAACTTCAGAAGAAAAAAAACAATAATAAAATGTATCTCGGAGATTTTGGACGTCTGTCACTCGATGGCAAATGAGCCTCGTGCGCGTGTGTGTACGTGTGCATGCGGTTATTGCTTCTTTTTAGCTCGTTTTTTCTACTTTTTTTTTTATTATTTTTTCTCTTTTTTTTTTTTTTTGACAGGCCACGTTCACCGCGCGTAGTGCATTCGGTCGTCGGCTCTTGCACATATACCTGTGCTTTTTGCATATTTATTTCGTCTTGTAACGTGTAAATTTATATTCAAAGAGAGAATAGGGACTAGTGAAACGGTTTATCGTAATATATTCGTAATTTATATATATATATTAACGTTTATATATATATTATCTTCGACGACTCTCTCTCTCTCTCTCTCTCTGTCATTCTCGTAGTAGAAGTGCAAAACGATCGCGGCTATGCTCGTTACTCATTAAGGTCATACGGCAACGGCCTTGCAATTGGCACCGGGCGGACACGATAGCCGCCCGGCTGGACATGTACATAATCTCAATCTCTCGCTTCTGTCCGCGTGATATTAACCGCTATTCCTCATAGATATATATACATATCTATATTGATATCTATAGATTCGTGTTTATATAGATATCTATATATGTATACATGTATATTTATCCACACGATTTTCTGGTCCCTGTAGACACGTATACCTAACCCCCAAGAGCTCGAACACGCCTGTCTAACCGTCTCGTGGCGCTCTCAGGACACTTCGAGCTTCGCTCAAAGCATATCTTCGTACGTTTATATACATATATATATTTTTTTTTTCACATAATCGTGAAATGACAAATCTGACAATGATGCAAACAATTTTTATTCACTTTCTCACGATTTTTAAATCGCTGCATTTTGTTGAAAAAAAAAAAAAATTCTTTTTTTTCGTAACAATTCTCGTGCACGTATGGAAATTTTTTTTCTTACGAATTTCTTAAAAAAATCTCACACTGAAAGAAAACTGTGGGAAGAAAATCCTAATTGGGACAAGCATATCTTTTAGAGGTCACGCACGTGACCTTCGTGTTTCCGAATACTTTCATTCGTCGTTTGGAAAAAAAAAAAGTTTATGAATGAAGAATTTTCGAAATAATGAAGTTTTCGCTTCGCGGAATTTTTTTTGTAAACTTTTTTTTGTTTTTTCGTTCAGATAATTTTGTAAACGATTTTAATCGAATACATTTTTGCAATTTATCGAGATTTTGACGAATAATTCGTTGGGGTAACCAGGACACCCTGTATAAACACGTAAAAACGGGAGGAAAAAGAGAGAGAGAGAGAGAGAGAAAAAAAAAATATGCCGGCGCCTGGGTACATGTTCTCCAACAGCCTGACGACGACGCGGAGAATCCTTCGTTTCAATATTTTTCACAGTCGGGGACTCATGTATTTTTATCCACAACCCCCACAAAGCGAAACTCGCCTCGTCGTCATATCCTCGGCTCCATTTTTATTTTCTTTCCTCTTTTTTTATCGGATTACCGACAGAAGGCACTCTTTAAACTGTCATTTTCATCCTCGTGCGAATCTGTCAAAAATAAAAAAATATTCTATTTCGTAATTTCATGAAAAAATTCGAACGAAAATTCTGCTAAAAATCAGCAAAATTATCATCACGAAGAAGCGGTAACGAAACTTCGCGAAAAAAAAAAACAAAAATAATGAACAAATCGACTGAAAATTCAATTTCCTTTGAAGAATTAATTTTTTTTTTTTTTTTTCATACTCCTGTCATCGAACTGTCAAAAAGTCTTGAATTTTTTTTTTTTTGCACACTTGAAAAAATCGCACGTTCAAAGGCACGAGGCATCCGCCCCGCTGCCTTTAAACTCGTATTCGCGGAACAAATGCCTCTCCGAGTTTCGAATCGAATCTAAATCTGTACGAGCGCCCAATCCACGTGTTCTCCCCGTTCCGCTTATGCCGGCTTACTACTTTCGTGGATATTCGAACCTCGGTACCAATTCCTCGTCGCCGAATCGTTTATCCCACGAGGAGCTTCGAGATCCCGTATTCGCTCTTTAGCTAACGACTATTAAGATCGTTTGTTCGTTTTTTTTTTTTTTTTTTTTTACGAATAACTACGACTGTCATATCCATTTCGACCTGTTTACCTTCGCCGTTGATCGTAAAATTTGAAAATTTAGTACGATTAATCTCTCGAGAGTCGTTTTAAAGATTAAATTCGAGCAATCATAATCGAGAACAATACCTTTATACTTCTAACTTGTTTTCAGTAACTTGAAGCTTCAAGCTATAAGATACTCATGGATAAAAGTGTATATTTGTTTATTTATAATTAGTTATACATAATTCAAACGTAAAAAACTCTTTTTTTCGAAGAAATTCAGCTGTTGTTGAACGAAGTGGCGAATTGCTTTGAAATTTTTTTCACATATACTTCATGTCTAGTACTGTGATATATATATATATTTTTTTCAGATTTTTCGGCACGCTAGAATTTTCAAAAAATTGAATTTTGGAAAGAGAATTATTTTATTTCTATACTTAACCTAAAATACTGGCTATTCTGGGTCCGCGACCTTGAATTTTTCAATTCTGACGTTAGAATCGTAATCAGCGACCCCAAAAATCTCTCCATACCAAATTTCGTGCCGATTTAACGAAAAAACGCGAACTTAACCCAAAATAGTCGCCATTTTGGGTCCGCCGTTTTGAATTTTTCGGAATCGTAATCAGTGACCCCAAAAACCCATGGAACACCTATGATTTTGGAAATTTGTTCAATAGAAAAATGTGCTCGGAGGATTAATAAAATTCCAAAAAAAATTGGAAAAAAAACAGTGAAATTTTGACCTCTAACTCGTCATTCATTGACACAAATTTTTATTCCATAACACTCCTTGTGAAAACACGCCTCGTTTATCATAAAGCGAGGATGGGAAAAAGAGTGTAAGGAACAGGCGCACCCACGTCTCGCGTGATCTCCAAGACTCCCGAGATCCATTCGCAAACTAGAGCTCCGGAATTCCCTTGTCCCGGAATAAAATTCCGCATAGCACTCCTCCATTAGCGATTGAAGCCCGGAAATACGTGTTTTTGGGAGTCTCTCAAATCGAGGCCAGTTTCCATCCACTTTCGCTTGGAAAATCCAAGTTTTTCTGCGTTTCACAAAACCCTTCCTCAATTTAGCCCAAAAATCTTAGCTTCCGAAATCTCGAATTTTGAATTTTTCGTTTTTTTCATAATTTTCTTGGATGCGCTAAAATGTTGTACGGATTCTCTGGCACTTAGCCAACACTCGATGAATCAGACTGAAACTACGTACAGATATTCCTGCCCCGAGTATGCTGCACGACACGAATAAACAGCGATACGAGAGCTTCTCGCTCAAAAGAAAATAAAATATAATCTTTGCTCGAAAATGTGTAAAACATTTGAATGAGTAAAGTATGAAAATTGGTGGGGAAGCTGGAAGATGAAATTTCATTGGAGAACGCTCGAGTCAATGGGCACCTGCCATCGATCTTGTTTCACCTGTCCGAGCTCCGAGGAATCTCGATTCCTCGCCTTGAAATTAGCCTCCGCGTTTGATCATCTCGTCGTGCCTTCTTCCTTCCGCGGCCGATATATTATCCGATCGATTTTTATGCCGCGCCTTTCGTGGCCTCGCTCTCGACAAACCCGAAATCATGAACAATTAGTTAAAAAAATTGTGAAAAACGTAAAATCGATCATTTTTCAATTTACAGTCACTGAAAAACTGTGAGAAAAGTTGAAAAAAAAAGGATCGCGAGAAAGGAATCGTGACCTTAAACTCTTCTTAATAATATACAACGGAGAGCATCGTCACAGCCTGATAAGTTCACGCGTAATAACGAAGGTCGTTACTCTCCGGGCGAGAGCTCGGCTCAGCCGATCGGGAATCATAAATTCAAAAGCCTACCTGCGCCTCTCCCAACACATCGAGTCCCTTCATGGAAATCAATCGAGCACGATGAATTTTTTTTTTTTTTCTTTTAATTCCGGACGATGATTCGTCGGACAATTGAATCTTCTGACTCCTTTTTTAGAGGATTACACTCGTCTTGCTCCGAGAGAATTTTATATTGATAAAGTGTCAGCATTTTTCGTCCCCGTTTTTGTCAGGCTCGTAACTCAATTTTCGTTTCTCGCTCTCGACGCACCGGTGCGATAAAAATCTTCTGAATCTCAGTTCAATTTGTGAAAATATTTAGAATTCGATACTTTGAAATCATTGGAGTTGACTACCTTGATTGAATCGAGAAAAAAAAAGTTTGTTTTTCATCAAAATTTGTCAATTTTTAAATTTAAATTAGTTTTCAGATTCAATCAAGATTTCATCGAATCCTAATAATGTGAGAAACCAATAGCTTTGAAAAACAAGTTCGTATAAGTTTTGAGGGCTTCTGAGAGAAATTTTCGATACAAATTGAATGCATTTTGGTTGAATCTTTCCCTGGGGTATTTTAGACCCGGTGTACACTCAAAGGGTCAGCTTAACGACGTTTCTGAAGAACAACTTTGACAACGTCATTTCGGACCATGTGTTGATACTCAAACTGTGCCGAGAACGAATTACAGTCTCGATGCTTGAGTCTCCGTGCCTTCGTAATGTCTCGTGCATTTACACAATGCAGAGCAAGAGAGAAGGAGAGAGAGAGAGAGAGCAGAAACTCATTTAAAATTGGCGCGTGCGTCACCCTGACAACGAGCCACGGGTTATGGGACACATGACTAACCGGAACTTTCCATACGAGTGTGTAGAACATCGGTGTATAGTCAATTCGAAATAACTGCTGTAATCGACTCCCCTCGAATCGATTCATTTGCTCCTCGAATCTCGAGCAATTAACTTTTTTTCAAACAATTTATTGATGACAAAACGCACGAAAAAAGTCGTCATTGATTCGTGTGAAAAAAAGAACTGAATTTGGAATTCATTTTCAACGAAACGTATTTCGTTACATTTTTAAAATTCTTTTTTGTCAACTTTATTCGATTGAATTTAACTGTATTAATCGTATGAAACGATTGTTTCGATCGATATCGCGAGGGAAATTTTAGAGGATTATAAAATAGAGATTTATTCGATCGATATAATCGTCGCGGTACGATATCGTCAGATTTTTAATCAATCGGTTACGAAATTTTTTTTTTTTTTTTTTCTTCAGATTCACTAGAAAACGATGAATTATACTTTGACAGTCTCGTAAAAAATCTGGTGCTCGAAACTTTCTGTGTTTGGATAAAATTCGTTTTTTTTTTATCTCTTGGATTTATCTCCGATAATAGTGAGAGTGACGACACTGATAAGCGATAGAGAGAGAGAGATCGAGAGATACGTGAGAATATTTCTATGACCAAAAGGCTACGTTCACCTTTGGTCAGCGAATTGTTTTTTCTTTTTACTTTCTTTCGAAAGTGCTTATTGACTTTGGAATTATTCCTCGAAGACGTCAGCATGTAACATTTTTTTCTTCTTATCCAGTATTTTCTACTGATGAATCTTTGCACAATTGAACATCGCGAAATACGAATTTTATTTTGTACAATAAAATATCGTTCACTCGATATTCGAAACTGAGAAAATAGTTTCAGGAAAACGTTTTTGTTTTTTTTTGTCGATTCTTTCCCTTTCGTTTACAAATTTATTTTCAGTCCATCAGGTCAGTAATTCAATGCGACAACATTTGCTAATTCGATCGAAGCAACTTTGTTCGAGGTTCGATATTTATTCGATCTCGAAACATTCGACAATTTTTCGTCAAAATATAATGAAAAAGTTGTAAATTTCCATTCAATTCTATGCCAAAATCGATTTCGTTGATATTGAATGGTTTTCAAACTCAAAATAATAGCAAATCAGTGTTTTTTTTTCGCTCGTGGAATCTCCGGAAACCTTCGTACTTCGTAACTGCAAAAAAAAAAAAAAGATCGACTGTACCGAAGAAAAAAAAAATTTTGTAGGTTCGGTTTTCAAAATCGTCGATTCTCTCAAATTTTTCCGAACAATCAAATTACGTAAAACGAATTCTAATGAACGTGAATCATCCCCAATAATATCGCGTGCCTAAAAATTAGTAACAAATACCAAGAGCGATAGCGATTGAACATCGAGAACGAAGAAGCCACGAAAAAGAAGAAAAACAAGGCTACGAGCCGGCGATACGTTGTCGCAGTCAGTGCCGCGAGAGCCGCGAGAGGGAGGTGGGTGGTGGGAAAGGGGAGGGGGGGGGGAAGTTTGATTCATTCGCGCTCGGTCGGTGGCGGTTCACTCGGTAGCACGCAGTCGTACCGGTAGCCTCGTTCGTCATCGAGGTTCGTCCTCTGTTATTGTTTACATTATTATCATTTTTTTTTGTTCTCGCATCTATTTCGTTTTAACGAAAAGAAGGTTCGAGATAATCGGGAAAAGCGTTCGTGATAAAAACGCGCGCCGTTCGAGTGTTTTCCGTGAGAAAAACGTGTCGATAAATCGTTTCGTCATTGATGTTATTTATAGGCGAGGAGTTGATAGTAAAGTGTGACAAGTGCGATTCGTAAGAAAATCAAAAGTGTGGGGTGGGGGTGAGAAAAGTGCCTATTGGCGAGTTGATACGGCGATAAATAATGGTCGTAGTCGTGACGCTCACGGAATACGAGCAACAACATCGCGATGACTCGGGTACGTTTTTATAACTCGTATGATTCGACCGACAAACACGTACTTCATCCAATTTTAATGAAGCAAAACTTGATCTAGATGCTCCAATTAACACTGTTCATTCATCATCGCCTTAATAACCGCTCGCTTGTTCATGATTTCGCTTGCGAGTTTTCAAAACTTTTTTTTTCTTCAAAATTCACATTTCATCGCGTACTTTCAATGGATCGCGTTGAATATTCATATTTATGGATATGAGAGTCTCCATTCGTTGTAATATGAGAATTTATTCATCGTTTTTTCCAGCGGAGAAACAAGTGTGCAAGCGCGTTTCTTATCCGTCACATAATTCAGACAACGATTCGGAGGTATTTCGAGTGCTCTTGAAGTTCGACATAATTATTTATCGTTTTCATGCGACTGAACCGAAGTAAAATTTTATTTCGAATTATGAACGTAGAGAGCTAGGAGTTCGTCGAGCTTCCTGGGTCTCAAAGACCCGTGGAAGGAATGGCCAAGGAGCCGAAAGTGGTAAAAACCTCCAGAGCCGAAGTGCACAGAGAAAAATATCTACTTTATCTCAGAAATATGACGAATTTTCTTTTCTTTTGGTGTAAAATATCGTAACTCGAGAAAAAAATGTATCGCGAACGTCAATTTGAGTGATGTAATGAAGGGTTTTTTGGGACTCTCAATCAGACCGGTTGTCTCGAACGAGAGAGTGAATTACGAGTCCATTTATGACGGTGGATCAGGAGTTGAATAAAAAAAAAAAGGAGAAGAGCGAATTAATGCGGGTTATGCGAAGGGTTCTTTGGCGAGAAATTGCCGCTCGGGTGGCGGCTTGATTTTTTGGATCACGTTTATAAGTATCGGGCGAAATAAGAGGACGAGAGAGAGAGAGAGAGCTGAATATAATCGCATATAATGATGGCGATGGAACGAAGGCTCAATAGAGCACAGGAGCAGGCAACAGCAACGGCATAACGACGGCATTCCTGGCCCTGGTTCAGGCCGAGAGAACGACAGACTGATGTGTGCTGTCGTTCCTCATCCTTCCTGCACACTGCACGCCCTGTTGCCTCGTCGTTCAAAAGATCGTCAAATTCCGGCGCTACTGATTGCCTGACCCACGGAAGTGCCAAATTTACATTCATTTTTCATGTCCCTCTCCTCACTCTCTCTCTCTCTCTCTCTTTCTCATTTTTAACCTCCTTCTTTTCCTCGTTTTTCAATTCTTTGCTCCTCCTCCCTCCCTCCTCCCCCTTGACAATATGTGTCCGCCAAATTCCTGACACACGCTATAAAAGCTTCGGTTCCAACTTTTTTACTCACTTCTTCATTCCGCTTCACTCTTGAAGCGTTTTTTTTATTCCTTCTGCCCCAAAAATCGTCCGCTTCATTCATTCGGGTCTCGAACGATATTTTTTAATCGTACTTTTACGAACTGAACCAAATGTGGCCACCGGAATCAGGAGGTTTTGGAATCCTCGATATCGAGAGTCAACGAAATGAAACGATGAATTTTTCGAATTCTCCTGATCGCTCCTTTTTAGCTCCGGGAATTTTGTTTTTTTTTCTCATCAAGTACGATAGTCGAGGGTCGAAATCGTTGAGGAATTCGTAATAAAAATGACTTAACGCTAAGCGATAACGCGGAGCCGGTTCACGATTAATATTTCGATAAAAAAACATAATAAACTGAAATTTCAGCTGTAAAGACACGCGGCAATAAATTTGTAACGCCGTGCGACGTTACAATCTGACGTGAACTCCACATTTTCAGACGATCTATATAAACGAGCTCCCAGAGACCGAATAATTGAATTCCCATTTCGCACGCACTCTTGTAAAACAAGAGAGAGAGAGAGAGAGAGAGAGAGAGAGAGAGAGAGAGAGAGAGAGAGAGAGACCCCCTTTTTCCACACAATTCCTACTCATTTCGATCCTATCCATTGTGCGAATTTCCATTCATGAACCTCGTTATATGGGTCTCTCACGGGAATTCCAGACGCAATAGACTCGACTCTCGTTCCTTCAGACCCTCATCTCGTCGCTCATAATAATCCTATCCGATAAAAAGTTCGGCAAAATGTTGTGAAAAAAACCCCCTACAAGGGGGGGGGGGGCATTGACCTCAAAGTAGGATTTGGAAGAAACGAAACACTCCGCGAATTCTCGTTGAGAATAATCGAATTCGATCAATAATTTTTAATCACTCTGTAAAAATAGATATTCGTGGACGAACGATTTAACCTTTTTTCCCACCGATATCTAACGAGAGCTTTGTCTCATTTTTTTGTTTCAGGTGAGTTGAAAAAAGCGAGAAACTTGGAATACAATGACGTTGAAACGTTGATGATCGGTGAGTTTGCTCAGGAACGATCTTGGCGAGAATGAAAATGATTCTCCGGCTCTTTATCTCAGCTCCCCTTGAATCCTCATGAGCAACAGAGAAACCCGATTATTATAAAATTAAACTGTGAAATTATGGAGAATCCGTTAGTCCACACTCGAGTTGAGTTCTAATGCGTAATTAGAATGGAATAAGATGCTATTTCTTATTATAATTAGATAGCCACGCGATAGTCCCTCGGTCTAGCGCTCCCGCAGCATCGTTTTTTTTCTTATGCCTCTCCAACCATTTTTTTTCCTGTTTCGAAGTCTGAATAACACACGAGGAAGAATCGTTCGATGTCGAATCATTAGACTTCACGAGCTTCAACCTACTCTTATTCAATCAAAAATCATGTTTTTCTTACCAATTTTTTTTATATCTCAACTGGATATAGCAGAAAAGGAAAAAAAACTCGCGAGCAGGCGGAACCATCATAACCGTGTTTCACCGCTACATTTAAATGTGCAAAAAATGTAAATATACTCTTACGATGAAGCAAACGTTGCAGCAGCCTTTCGTGTCAGCCTGAACAAACTCCGTTGCCCCCCCGGCACACTCCTCCGCGAGCTTAGAATCCGTAAACCTTTCCTCATCGCATACAGTCACTGCACCGAAGAGCTTTAACTCTGTACGCAAACGAACGGATCTACGGAACGCATCCATGAACGCTTAATTTACTAAATTACCAGAAGCATCATCCTACCCACCCAGCCCGTTACATATTAACCCTGTTCTCTCATTATTAGTCTAATTGCAACCTCGAGGGGGTCCTCTACGCTCGCATAATCCGTTTAATTACTTTCGGCAACGCGATTTCTTTTGAGCTCTTTCCTCATTCCTATACTCCATTTTTTATTAGCCGAGATTCCTAACTTTATCGCGAATGGTCGAATAATGAGAAAAATCATTTCAACTCGATTTTATTCGAATCTTTAAACAATATCGAATTGCAGAATAAATTTTGGGAAATGTTTTGGGCAATTTTGGGAAATCGGCAGAAAAATAATAACTCGATTCCGCACCCAGAAAAAAGATCTATTTCAATCTACCAGGATTATTTGTTCGATTTTTTTAAATTTAAACAAAAATTTCTATTTGCCTCAACCAAAAAGCTGTATTTGAATCAAATAATTAATTCTATTTGAGTGCATTTATTCGGGTACCCACGTCAAAGCTTATCGCTCCGACCACTACGTGGCGCAGCACGTCGAAACATTTCTTATATACGAATTGGGCTCTGGATGTGCATAAATAGCGGAAACCCAAGTTACACTTACTCAAAACGGACCATGTCTCTGAACAAACAGACGGTCCTGAATTTTCATGTCCACCCAGGGCTTCAGACCCATGGAAACATGAAATAATAATAATAATCATTTTAAATGTGGTGTAAATAATATTATTTAAGATTTTTTGCAGCTCAACACATGCTTGTTGAATTTGTGAAAACTTTTTGAAATTGAAAATCGCGGAAATAAATTTTTCATTAATCGATATTTTTCATAATTAAATATAAAAATATTGGAATGAAAGAAAATCATTTCTTGAAGTTGAAGAGAGCTCTATCAGGCCGTTGGACAAAGAAAAATATTTATTTGTTTTAAATAGATTCTAGTTGAACCAACCGAATGTTTTTTTCTGGGTGCGACTCCATGAAAATCGAAAAAATCATTTTTCTTAACTTTTCAAAAAGAATTCTGTAACTCGATATCTTCGTTGAAGATTCTGTGCGATCGTTGATAAGCGTAAGTGCAGCGAAATGGAGAATGAAATAAAACGGGGCCTGTTCTTACTTCTGAGGCGAGTGAGTATCGCAGCTGAAGGATTTTTAGTCGGTCACTCTTTTCTTGAACGGCCCACGTGCAGCCTGCGGAAGGAGGAGGGCGGGGGGGGGGGGGAGAACAATTTCCTTTGCTTTGTCAGCAATTGTGCAATTTCTGAGTACTCGCATTGAAATACGTACGTTTGTACGTGTACGTATAAATATGTAATGTTCGTACACAAAAGAGCTTCGAGCGATTAGGTTCGCCGAAGCTTATCCAACGATCGTTTGAATATCCGCCATTTTTTTTTTTCAAGAATCTCGACGACAGAGAGAAAGAGCAGCGAGCGCGACGCCTCGTCGAAATAGCGTCGCGATCGTGAGTAATTCTTCCTCGTTTATCCTGCTCGCATAGCTCTCTCGTACTCTCCTCGAGCCATTTTCAATATTCCAACGCATACATAACGAACGCGACCTCGCCCACGTTCCATTATGTCGAAGTGTATTACATAAATGCTCGCGTCTCACGTCGACCACGACCAAGAGATTACCGAGCCGCGGACTCCTCGCGTTCCTCACGTTCTCCAGGTCGCGATCCGTTTTTTTCTTGAGCCCTCTCTATCACCGCGATTGCAGACGGTTCCACGAAGCTTCCGGTCTTGGCAAATGCTTCGGAGAGTCATGAAACATCGTTCCAGTCGCACCGCGACCTCAATACCTTGAATCCGTGACGAGGAGTGACAGATTTTGAGACGACTCATCTCCAAAGTTTCTGCTCCGACTCGGACGTCGTAAAAATGATTCATTTTTTTGTGGATTTTAATCAGGCTGATTAACGAAATTCTAGTCGATAGATTTCGGCTTTAGGCGTCATTGGCATTGAAATTGCGAATCGATATTCGGTTCGAACAAATTTTCGATCGCGACTCATGAAAATGAGGCGAATCGACCAAACCAGACATTTTTCCGAGTCCAATAAATCGTGGGAAGGATGCTCGAGATTCTGGTGACAGCTTCGAACGCCGAGAACGGTCGCTAGATGGCGGAGTTCCTGGCGGTTGAAAGTTGCGCAACACGTCCGGAAATCGCGAGTGCATTACGCCCGCGGATCGCTCGGGACATAGCGGGAAAAGAGAGAGAGAGAGAGAGCAGATGAAATAACTCGAGGGTGCCGGGTATGTGCGTCGGTTCACCTTAACGCGGTGCACGCTGCTCGCTTCCTCTCTCTCTTTCATTTTGTTTGTTCTCGCGACTCGGAAACCTGTGCCGAGGACGGCCTGCGAAACGAGCCTCCGAGTCTGTGCTCTTTTCAAGGTCAGGGCGAAGGTCTTTCGCCGCTTCTCGGACTCTCGCGGTACCCGCGCCGGAGTCTGCTCATGACCGAACCTCCGTTTAGCTTCTTTCTTCTTCTTCTTTACTTTTTGTTGTTTCTTCTTCCGGCTCTGATGATGGTTCTTTTGACCAGCGCAAATCTCGTTGAGATATCGCCGACGAATGAAAATTCGTTGTCGCATCAGCGACTTTGCTCTCTGCCAAGTAAATTCGGCGTATTTTATTATTTTTTTTTACTCCTTTTCGTATTCGCGCCCGTCGCTCGTCACCGTTCTCTTTTCATCGTTGCGTAAAGCTTTGATTTCACGGCTAAAATTAACCGCCGCGTTTTTATCTCCGAACGAACGATTCTCATCGACGTTTTTCTGTTTTTTTTTTTTTTCTTTTAATCCTATTCAACGAGAAAGATAACGCGCGGAAATGAAAAACTCGACGAGCAATAAAAGTCCGGAAATTCGCTGCTTATTTTCGATTCGATTCTTTCCAGAAGCGAGCTCTAATTATCCGTGGCTCGCATTGTTTCACGATCGATTTATAAACACGCCCGTATACTCGGAGACCAGATAAAACTCTTGCTTCCGGGGCTCATAAATCCTGAAACTTTAATCGGGCGAGAGGGGTGCCTGTGAAAATATTTTTCTCCCTTTTTTTTTTTTTTTTTACTTCCCTCGCGCGATAGGCTGCTCCTCCTCCGTGTCTAATACGTGCGCGAACTAAACTTTTTGCCATTGCCCACCTCCTCGTACTCTCTTCGTTTCGCCGCATCAAACGATCGCGTGCTGCTCGCTCGAGATATTTCTTCCTTTTCCTTAAAATCTTCAATTCCCCTTGATATACACTTGGCAGAACGAGGCGAAAGCCTCGTTGCCACTTTTTTTTCAACCGATTCGCGAATACCTCAGGAATATAAGAAAAAGTTCTGCTTTCTTCCTAAAATCGAGATCCGACTCTCGATCCAATGATTCTAAAATTCGCTTCAATCTCTTCGCTCATCCGAAGATCCAATTTCCTCATTTTTTTCATTCATCCCGATGATTTCTCAATATTGCTTCGTTGAATCGCAACTCTCCGGACTCACTCGACGCATCTGTCTCTTTTTTTTCTTCAAAACTCATGTTCTCTGCTCGCGGGCGCACGAGTCCGAACGTTGCCTTCGCGTTTTTCTCAGACACGATACATAGCCGCCCAATTATGTGCTCGGCCAGCAGCAGCAGCAACAGCAGCGATCGAGCAGCTTCGTCAGCAAGGTCGTTTCCTTTAGGTATGCGAGAATTAGAAAGTTCGTTACCATATATAAGATTCTTCCCTGCGAGCCGGTCTTTTGCTCCTGAAACCATGAAATTTCAGAAGCAACATGAACCAATATACTCGGAACAGTTGCGATTTTTATTTTGGCGAGTTTCGAGCTTTTTCTGAACACTTTAAACGATCTTTTTCGTTTTTTCTTTGACAAATATTAACGAGTCAATCAACTTGAAATCCATTATGCATGGAAAAGACTCTCGAACCAAAGGCTTAATCCGCCGTCGTCGTGAAGGGCTCTCCAACGCGCGATTGGTAAGTGAGCCTCCCCTCCCCCTCCCGAGGAGGAGAGATAGACGAGAGGAGGCAAGGTCGAGAATACCTAAATCGATCGATCGTCAAAGCTCGCGAGAGCGGCTTCTCCGCTCTGACAAATCCGAGTTTTATTTTTTTATTTTTTACTCGTATATTCATAATGTATGCGAAGATGAGAGACGTTGTTTGACAAATTTGTTAGAAGCGACAGCATCGCGTCAGGAACGATTAAACTGTGATCTCGAACGAAGGGCTCGAACCGAACATGAAATTTCTGTCGAAAGAAATTTCATTCGGAATCGAAATTTTTTCAGGTTGTTTCGAATCCATTCGAAATAAGATTTTCGCGGGCTGAGCAACAGTGATGGACGATGAGCGAGGAGTGCTCAAAGGGTTAATAGGATTTGGGAAAAAGAACTTTCCCACGCGACGTTGGCAGTTGGACTCTTCTCAATTTTCCAGACCGCGCTTGTTTATCGATCGGCGAATAGGTAAAGGAATAGGAGGGGATGGAGATGCTAGCGCGGTGGTGGTGGTGGTGGTCGCCATTTGCCGGCGTCGCGACGTCGTTCGCACCGCGGTTCACTGCGCCCTCTCCGGCCTCCGAAGACGTACGACGACGTCGTCGAGAAGAAACGTGTCTCCGGCGAGACGTTTTTTTTCTTTTCGCTTCGCCCCATTCTCGTTCTCACATTCCTGCGCTCACGTTTCTTTCAATTTTCTTTAATTTCACTTCTTCCCACTGATCTCGTTGATTGGCTAAATATTCGAATCGGTTCGATAGAAAAACAGGGAAAGAGAGAGAAAGAGGGAGAGAGATTTAGAGAGGAAAATCATGTGGTGCTGCAAACGCGTCGATGATACTTCGAGCTGGCCAATCACTACGATTCTTAGAGGTAAAGAAAAACGACAAACAAATATATCGAAAAATTTTCGGATAAGCACGAAATCTTTGAGCTTTCTGCTTGTCGCTATCAAAGAAAAAAGCTTTTTTTTATTATTTTTTATAGTTTTGCCCTACGGAATATTCGCATCAGCACCAAAGAGCCTTTGAATGCTGCTCGAAGCAATACGCGGTGACCTCAAAAACGGAGTCGATTCTCGTAACCACACAGCTTGTTCGCTTACTTTTTTTTTTTACCACACTTTTTCCACCATTTTCTCCCTCATCGGAATAACCCTCTTCCCCAAAGAAATGTCTTCCTTCCGATTTTCATTTCCATCGAAAATTCAACGATTGCCTGCTGCTCACAAGATGCACCATTTGACCCTATACTTTGGGTTAATACTTTTCACATATAATATACGATACTGCGGCTTGAGACGATCGTTCTCGAAGCCCTGACGAGGCCACTCCGGATACAAACTCTCCTCGTTCTCCTTTAATCGCATTTCTCGTGTTTCCCCCCCTCCCCCTTCCCCCCTCGCATTACTCGTACGATTTAATGCCACTTATATACAAATATATACATAAAAAAGGTATGTTCCTCGTGATGCAATCGTCGCGAGAGTTAACAGAAAGTGAGAGAGAGAGAGAGAGAATCATTCAGGCAGTCTGCGACATTGAAAAGAGAGCAAAAGCTCTTCGTACACTCTGAAATTATCATCGTCCACGTGTTTTACACGCTCATCGATTTTTTTTTCTTTCTCTCACTTCTCTCCTTCTCTTTGACACTCGCGATACGGAGCGTGTTCCCGGTACGATCTAATGATCCCCCGACACGCGTGTATAGCCTCGTCCAGTTTATTCATTTTCCTCCTCACAACGCTCATAAACATACGCGCGTCGATATTCCTCCACTTACTTACCTATCCAGCTACGATCTTCTATCTATCGGACTGTACGAAACGCGCATTCGTATCGCGCAACGATCCATCAAAGTCTGCTTCCGGGAACCCACGATGGATGAGCTCTTTCCGTCTTTCGTCCAACACCAATTTTTTTTTTTTTTTTAATTAACATCGATTTTTTTTCCTCGATTTTGGTTCGATGGAGAACGTTCGGATGAAATTGCATTCGAAATTCAAATTCGCTCCAAGTTTTACGATAATTTTTCTGGAAATTACACCAGGAGAACAGTTCGCTCGAGTTTCTCATGGGATCGAGGCTTTTCTCGATTTTTATTCGGATTCAGGGCACTTGCCACCAGGTCAGCCTCGATCGCGGCGTTTGATGAGAAATTTCTTTTTTTATTTTTTTTTCGTTTTACTATGAAAATTATCGTCGTGGGAAGAGACACCTGCTAAATATGACGGTGTCGTGTTTTATCGGGATAAGTAATCTGCGATATTTCTCGCGGTCAATTAAACCGGACGTTTGACGGTGGCGGCGTATCAGCCGGTAATTGGATGAAGACGTAGTTACGATGTGAGAATAGAGTGACAAGTCTCTCTTTCGCGATCTCCTTGAGCCTCAAAAAGCGTTAAGAATTTAATGAAACTCTATAAAAAAAAATTAAAAATTTACAAAAAAGAGTTTCGAAACTCTGGAAAATGATTGAGAAACTTTCGTTACTTCTGACTTACCATCGAGACTGAGACGAGCGAATGTTCTCTCAAACAAGTAAAAAAAAAAAAAAAACGAGAAAAAATCGTTAAAGGAGAACGACATAAAAGACTGTCTGATTCAGAGACATTTTGGGCCTTGTTCTCGCGTACGCTTATGACGTCACATCCGATGTCTCAAGAGACGCTCGCAATGAGAGACATCCTCGAAACGCGAGACACTCTCGCTCTTTCGTCGCGTGGGTCAGTTATTTTCGTACTCGCGAGCAGCTTCGTTCCTCTTCTCCCTTTCCTCACCCCCCCCCCTCCCCCTCTCGCCTCTCATTCTTTCCCTCTCACTCGGTGCACTCGTTTAAATTCCATACTTTTTTGTTTTTTTTTTCTTCCATCTCCCTCCCGCGCATACCGCTCTTTCTCTGTCTTTCGCGCCATTGACCGCACGATCGTTCTCGATCCTCGAACACTCGAACTCTGATTCTCGTTATTCGAAAAATTCTCCCGATCGATTATCGTTGTCGATTGGATCGCATTTTTCGTATCGATTTTCACGTTTTACACGATACTTTTTATGCATGAGAATATTTCTTCATAGAAATAACGTTTTTTGATCATTTTTTCAACTATTTTTTCCGTTCAATTTGTCACTAAATTGTTTCCATTTGTTTAAATTGCTGAAATGAAGAAAAAATAAAAATATTTTTACCGGATCAAGGATCGTTCGACCGCTCTCATTTCTGGATGAGAAAAACAAATTCTTGGAGCTTCGATCCAGCAACCTTGAAAATTGCTCATACTTGTGCAAATATCTCACGTAAAGCTCGATCGATAATACGTGCTAATTAGAATCTATCAAAAGCCACTGAACACGAAACAAAGTAAAAGATGAAAATGGTCGTGAGAAGTGAATTAAAATTGAAGAAAAAATGATGAAAAAAACAATAAAGTACGGTGTTAAGGTTGATAAAAAAAAAAGGAGCCACGAGAGAAATGCTCCATCGCGTGTCTCGCGTGAGGACGTTTAATTAAGCGGATGAAACGAGAGATCGGTCAGTCCGTTAGGCGCATCGAAGCTCGTTAATCAATCGAGCTATTTCTCACTTTCGTTTATCGCACTCTCTCTCTCTCTCTCACCGCAATGAAAATTATCGGCTGGACGTGCCCCGTTGAATATGCAAAAAAAAATAAAAAAAAGGTCGAATAAACAAAAATATGAATATTTATATACGTATATACACGCGTGTACTTTCCCTCGTCGGATAACTCACGTTTTTCCCATGAGCGATCGACCGCGACGATGCGCGCACGAGAACAAAGTATCTCGAACCAATTAATTGCTTCTGATATACCAATCAAGAGTCACCATCCCATCGTTTGATCTTTCTACCACGAGAATATATCGTAAGACTCCTAAAAATTGTGTAAAACGCCCAATAATTCTTCATCCCGATCATCAATTTACACGAATCGATGATTCGTTTTACATTCTTCAAATTTATTTCTTCTTCGATGCGAGATCGAAGATTATAATCCAACTAATCGATTCATTTAACACTCATTCCCATGTCTCATTGGTCTATCCAGTCTTCTCAAAAAATAAAACTTCGTTGACTCAGAAGTTGCGCAATGAGAAACTTTAATTGAAAATAATCGAGAGAGAGAGAGCTTTATCGGTGGGAAATGATAATTTATGGCGATTTTATTTATTGGAAAATAACGATTTCGCATATCCACTCTCTCGGCTTTCGCAACTTTTGTAAGAGTTTCTATTTGTATATGCAACTTTTATACGCCTATATATATGTATACATTTATGGATACATCGATTCCGGGTCGAAGGACACCCGCGCCCACCGGCGTGTGCACACACAGGCGTTGCAATAATAATCTAATCGCTCGTAGATTATACCGAATGATCTCTCGCTTTTCTATCTCTTTTCTTTCTGGTGGTTCGGCTTAATTGGCTTTTGCGCTGACTTGAGAAAATGAGAGACGGAGAATGGTCGTCGCGGCGTGCCAAGACCACCAGGAGTATCAGACTTTTTCTCCCCCCTGCTCCTATCCAATATATTTTACTTTACGATTACGCACGCGATTCGAGGAGAGACACGAGAATGCGGCAACTGTATAAAGTGCATTTTTCTCTCTCTCTCTCTCTCTCTTTTCCTATATTTTATTTATCTTTCTTTCTACTTTATTCACGCAGACACTCCGCGATTGAACGGCGCGGGATTGATCAATCGATTGACCCCACTAAAATTCTGTTACGAGAAAAGTTCGACGACTTTCGAGTCTCTCTTTTTATCTCTTTATCATTCTACTTCTTACTCGTTGGCGATTCGATTACGCGATCGAACTCCAACTCGAATCAAAAGATATTATTTCTTTTTGCTCGTTGCGCAATGCAACAAAAGGCGGAAATCGATTCGAAACTCCTTCAATTTCTAGCTCTCTTCCTTTTGACTTTTTCTTCCAAATTTTTCAAACATCGTTACCAACTCGGTTCTTTCTCGAAACGTGATTCAATGAATTATCACAGCTCTCTCTCAGCAGATCGAATACGAGATTCATGAGAGATTTGCGAATTGTGTGGGAGCCTGAAATTTCTTGTGGCACAACGAGAGGTTAATTGTCGGGATTAACAGACACGTTCTCCGACTCGCATATCTCTGTATTAACGTACGAACGTGGAACGTAATTCCTTGCGGCATAATTAGAAGTTAGGTGTCCTTGATAAGAGAGCTCTAATTGCACACGCGACAGCCTTAAATCGTGCGAAGAACGGATAACGTTTTAACACGGTTATATATTTTCTCAGACTCTGATCTCGATTCGATTCAATTTCTCATTTTTCCAGACTGCTTTTCCAGCGAGTTGGAGAAGAAATTTCACGCTGAGGTATAAAAAAATTAAAACAGAAAAGTGTTCGATGCTTTTTTTTATTTTTTTTTTTCAAAATGAGAATGAATATTTCGAACGAATTTATGGATCGAAGGAAGCAAGAAATCCTGGGCTGCGTCAATCAAGGAAAGAATTTCTGCAGGTAACGAAAGGGGCGCGCTCTAAATTTATCCTGACAAAAAATCGATCCCTTTGATTTGCAGCCCCTTTTCGCTTCAGGCTGCTGCCATTTCGTGGCCCAATTTCGATGCCGTTATACCGAAAAATTCGCGTCTTCTTGCAGGTTATTCGTTTGGAAAAAAAAACCTTTTTTTTCGTTCCAATATTCCCATGTGTGTAGCTAGAAACTCGATGAACTTGGAATTTGCACAAAATTAGAATCGACGTCTGTAAAAATCGCGATCAATTCTACCAGCGGTCGGCTACTCCGATCTGCAGAGAATAAGAGAGTCCCCCCGTCGAGTAGAATCTCACAATCAGTGAAATTGCTCAGGAGCATCGTCGAACAGGCAGCGGCGCTCCTCGTTCGTGTTGCAAAACTTCTCGACTTCCCAACGAAGAGAGTTTCGTCTTTGAACACGTCACTTTTACAGCTGAAGGCAAAACAGAACTCTGCGGGAAGAGTATTCGTTGGTAGCCGCAGCTGTCTCTCATCCACGTGCGAGGAAAAAGCTTTTTCGACATTTTCTGGTAGAATTTTTTTTTCATTTTTCAATCAACAGAATCCATTCGGAAAGTTCATCAGTTTCCTAATGGATTCAAAATCATTTGATAAGTTGATCAAACATTTCTGGATATTTGGCATCGATCAAATGTTAAATTCAATCAAATACTTTTCAGGCAACACGATTGATACTAATTTTATTGGAATTTTTAAATTAAATTCAATATTTCGTCGTTGCCACAACTCGACACTCAGCTTTTTTGTTCCCTTCTCCTGTCCTTTCGTTAATTTTATCTGTTCTTAAGAAAATAAAATGGTTGCCAGCCTCATTAATGTTTTATCTTAACGAATGTATAGTTACTCGAACTCGGAACGTTAAACGAGGCAACTTTGGCCCTTTAAACGTTGAACCCTTTGAAGCCTTTCTCCCAGTCGTTTTCCTGGCTCTTGGCCAAAAGTTGTGAACTTGGGTATTCATCATTCTCTCTTGTAGTGCCGAGAACTGGTTTAGACCCACGAGTTTACAAGTGAACAAGCGGTCGAGAGGTTAAGGGACACGAAAGGAGACAACGATGAGGATTATCGAACGTTTGCTTGTTCCCAGTGACAATTAGAATCCCTGATACTAGTTTACGTACAATGAGAAAAATGAATTCGTAAATTCAACAAATTTTTTGTTGGTTCGACAAATTTTCTGTTGGTTCAACAAATTTTTTTGTTGGTTCAACGAATCGTGGCGAACAAAATAAAATTTGTTAACCCAAACGAAATTTGGTTCATTCAAATACTTAATTTTTCACCACGACAAAAATATCGTTGAATCAACAAAAGTTTTGATGAATCAACAAATTTAATTTGTTCGCCACAATTTCAAATTTTTTTTCTCAGTGTACAGACATTAATAATCTTGACCCTGTTCATCGAAGAAACATTTGTCGATGAAAATTTGTTCTCTGAACAATCAGCTACACAGAAAAAAAGGATTCGTAAATTCAACAGAAATTGAATTAAACCAACCCAATATTACGATAACGGGTGGCGAAACAAATATGGCATTAATTTAACTCACGTATTGAGTTAATTTGAATGTGTAAAAAAAATATTTTTGCATCCAGATACAGTTGACCCAACCATATATCGACTTGAAATAATAACGTATCAAGTTTGACCAACCACAAGAAAGTTTAAATCAACACAATTATACATCATGATAAAAAAAATTATATTTATTTAAATTTTTTCGTGTATTCGAATAATTTAGTTGGAAGAACTATTCTTGCAGAGAAAATCTTAGTCATCATCAAATTTTCACTTTGATTCATAAATAACCAATTGAACTTTAGAAGAACAAAAATGGCGCAATCAAAAATTTGATAGACAATATAAATCATTTGTCATGATTTGGCCATCCATGGTATGTAAAAATATTTATTATTGACTTCTGAGACAGAAGTCAGTATTATAAAGTCGCATTGGCTTCTCTTGCTTATATAACCGTCTGGAGCGCATTTTGCATATGAGAAATCTCAACGCTTTGCGCCACACTGTGGCTGAACAAAGAAGCTTTCACACCCGAAATTCAGTTAGAACAACTAAATCTTGAGTATCCAGTATTCAATAAACGTGCACGGTAAATTAAAGATGGCTAAATGTTGTTTGGATATCAACAAAATATTGTAGTAAATTTAAACCACTGTGGTATTTATACAGTATTATGTTGGTTATATATATAGTTTGATTTTAAAAACATGAAGGCTAAAATATATTTAACCTGTTGTCGAACCTGGTCAATTGATTTTGCTGAACCCTTGATTCAGCGCAACACAATATACATTTCAATTTAACAAAATACGTCGGTCAATCGGTTGCCACCTGTATAGTATAATGCCAAACAAATATTTAATTATTTGAATCGAAATGTAGTAATATTAAACAAATATTGGGTAATTCCTGTTAAAAAAACGATGCAGTTAAAATGACTAAACCAGTTTCATTGAATCAAACACCGTGTCTTAAATTCAAACTAATTTTAGTCAATTTTAACGAATTTTCGGTGATCGCATATGGTGAGTTAAATTTACCAATCCTTTTTTTTCTGTGTAGATTGCTGGAAAGAATAATAAATGTTGAAATAATAATGAACATTTTTTTTTAGCTTCTGTAACAAGGAAAGAGAAAAGCCTTTCAATTTCAACCAACTTTCACATTCGATCATAAAATAAATCCTGTAATTAGAGATATTTCATTACGAGCACGTAATTAATTGATTAATTAACCCCGAGTTTTCGGTCTGACCCAAGATCGAAAGTGTGCTGTCGCTTTTTTGTAAACTCCTTTTTTTACAAAGCACAAGATTGAAGATCCAACCGGTTAATTGTGATTAATCGATCATACACAGGCGTATGAAACAGTGGGAAGAGATATGAAAAGTTGAAACATCAATAATAGCTGTTGTTCGGAGAACCTAGAGGCTGCATCTCTCTCGAGTGTCATGTGTAACACTCACAGACTCTTCTGATGCTGCTGGAGCTTCCAACGTTCCGTTAATTATCCCTGTCTCGGGGAATTAGGAGTAATTAAGGTCAGAGCGTCGCATGACGATACTCACTCCTCGATATGTACACCAACAACGTGCCCTGTACTTCGATACCTCTGTGCACTACCGGGCTTCTCGTTTGCCAACTACTTGCCCCCTTCTCTCTTCTCTCCCTCGATCCTTTACTCTCTGTTCTTTCAATCTTTCTTTCTGTTCTCAGATCTAATATCTCTAAATCACTAATCTCCCCCCCCCCCCTCCTCTGTCTTTCGATCTTGATGCTGAATCCTTTTGTGCTTGCTCGCTAACTGTGTAACCTTATATCGCTTGTTCATCTATCTCCCATTGTTCGCACCTTTATCTCTCCTCAAATAATGCATATCTCTTTTACATTATATCAATTATTATTATTATTGCTATTTTATTATTCGTAGAAACCTGAGAATACGATGTTCGTATACATTTCATTGAAAGGAATGAACAACTTGACATAAACTTACTTCTACGTGGCTATGAGTGAACGATAAAGTCAGTGGATTCGTGTACTGTAAAAAGGAGCTTTTTGAAAGTATTCAATTTTGATATTGGCTCGATAACGTGCAGTGAATGGATGAATTGAGAAAAATTTTTTTTTTTATGTTTTATATAGCACTGTCGACCTAAACCCGCATTTGAGTCGGTTATAGCATTTCGCCTAAAAACATTTTCGTGCTGTAGAAAAAGTGATAAAGTAAATTTCGACGAATTGAATGTTCAACTATTTGTTTAAAAAAATTAATTTAATTGTTCAACAATTTGTTTAAACATCCCTAAACCTATTCGAAAATCGTTATCGACGAAAAAACAATTCGCTGACAACAAGTTGTCATGATTTTTTTGTTTTGAAGAAACGAGACCAAATCAAATCTTTCTAAAAACCTTCCAGAAATTATGGTCGATACTCGGGTCGATAGCAGGTAAAAAACACGTTCAGCGAGTTTCATTTACTCTGCTTGGACAAATGATTACTTCGAATAATGTGATTGCGACATATTGACGTAACTTTTGACATCATAACTGTCCGTCGAGGGGCTCCTTCCCCTGACCGCTGACATGGACATGAAAAATTTATTTTTCGAATTCGTAGACTTTCAATTTCATGTTTGAGAAAAATTTCGATCATCAAATAAGAAAGAGGCGAGTTTATGTCACACGAGCTATAAAATATTCTACTACTGTTTCGGGTTCTTATTGATTCAGGAGAAGGAAAATACTTGTCGTTGGTTTTGAAGGTTGCAAATAATGTGGAGAAAAAAAAAAGGATATTTTGCATACCTCAAATGGTAGAGTTATGAACCAGTAATGAGTATATTTCCTTTCGCGTGTCCGCGAGCACCAACAACCAGTGTTCCAGATAAAATGTAATAGTGTTATTCGTGGAAACTGTAAACAGTGTATAATCTCGCATCATATCAATTACGACAAATACATTGTAAAATCGGTTATTAGAAAGAGTAGAAAAGAGGCGCGAGGATAGAGCGCCGGCTCCGGAGACGTGAATTTCTCGATCGTTTTATATAGCGCGCGCGCGGTTTCTTAGTAAAATAGCACTTTTCAAATGAATAAACTCGAGTCATTTCGTTTGCTTCTCGCTCCACTCAAATCGCTGAAGAATCTTGCGAAAAACGTTGAAAAAAAGAAGAAAAAAAAAAAAAAACGTCTATAAAAACGGAGAAACAAAAAGTCATTAAAGAAACGGGACGACAAGAAATCGTCTCTGGAACGCGCTTCAACTTCCCCACTCCCCCTCCCCTTCCCCCGCATTTGTCAAGACTCTCTGCTTACTTGCTTAAGATTCGTGAACTAGGCCAGAAACCGCACTGCAGGAAAAGGATTTATCTCTGTATACAAACCCATTCGGGACTGAACTTCAGTTTCTTCCACTATAAAAGAGCACGAAGAATCAGTGAAATTTATCCAAGTTTTATCAATTCCTCGCAACAGTATCGATACATGTTTTTAGGTTTGGAAATTTTACCATTTCAATTGCTCTTTTTAAGGAGGTTGGCTACACACAACAATGTTGCCATGTTAAAAGCATTGGAAAATTCGATATGATTAGAATTTAATGAAATTTGGTGAGCATATTCTTTTGGATTAAATATGAATATAAAAATTTTTTAAGATTTTTCTTCTACATAGTTTTCGAGTAATTTAACACTAGAGTTTACATCCGTAAGCATAGAATTCTGATATATATAGGTATATCTTTTGCATATTGTAAACTCCAATTATTTGACAACTATGTAGACGAAAAATTTGAAAAAATTTGTGTCATTGCATTTGATGCTAAAGAATGTTATCACTAAATTTTATTAAATTCTTATCATATTGTCGTATGTAGCCACCCTCCTTAATCGTAAATCTGATCGAAGTAACGTTCGTCACTGGATTTCGTTTATCTTTTTTTTTTGTTGTTTTTTTTTTCTTTCTGAAATGCACAGTTCGCTCAACTCCCATTGAATATTCAATGAGGTTGAGCCAATAAATTAATCATCGAGAATTAGTGTTATTCATCGATAATGTCTCGGGGCTTTTTATTCGATTGATTAATTCAATTGACAAGGTGAAAACATTGGGAAGTTTGCGTACTGAAACGACACGTGGAACAAGGCGAGCTCCTTAACAAACAATAAGCTTAAATATTTTCACAGAAAAAATGAGAGGCGAAAAGAGAAAAAATACACAAGTTTGTAACAATTTTGCATCGATATGAAATTTTGTTGAAGAAATTTACATCGAAAAGCACCGAAACTATCGAAATCTTTCGAAATTGACAGCAGAGACCCGAGCATTCAAAAAATCTCATAACAACTCCAAATAATATTTTAAAACTAACATTCGATGCTGCGCGCAGACAAGAGAAAATAAGTTCGATAAATTCGAATGCCCTGAGGTCAAATTTAGACATAAAACGTCATAGATATACGTGTTACGATATCGATCTATCAGAAAAGAACAAGAAAAAGAGAAGAAAAAAAAAACGAAGCGTTGAACAAAAATTGTTTGGGAGATGGAGAAAATGGCGTTTTGTTTGGCTCGTATACGAGCGCGCGTTGTGGGCAATCGACGAAGCGTGGAACAAATTGACCCACATCATTATTCTCCGATTACTTTTCTTTCTCCGCATCTCACCTTTTTATTTATCCCTTTTTTTCTCTCTCTCTCTCCTCGAGGCATTCGAAATAATCGATGATCGATAACCAACTCGAGCCTGTCTCTCCTTCTCTCTTTAGCAAGACTTCTCGTGACGCCGCGGAGCGAGAGTTATTCGCTTTTCATCACTTCTAAAATCGTCCATCGTCAACGCGAGGAATATACCCGAGGGAATTTTTGCCTTCATGAATAAATGCTTCGTCGATGAGATTAATGATTGTTCGAACGATCGCGAATTTATCTCTCTCCATTCATTATTTCAACACTCATTCTGTCTTGTCTTTTTCGCGTTGCGACAACCATCCCGATGAATCATTTTATCTCGGAACACGAGCGATCGCGAGATGAACTTTTAACACAAACGATGAAACCTGTCATTGTCCAGAGATTCGAGAGGATTCTAGACAATCGAATGCCACGATTTTTCCAGCAGATGTCAGATTCCAGATTTTTTATTCCCCATTTCGAAGCTTTTATTACAAAAACTTCAATCAACGAATAAACTTAATTAAATTATTAATTAACGAACTTTTCATTGGCCCTAGAAACTTTGAATCTCTACGATTAATTAAACTTTTTATTCGTCCACTCGACTTTAAATCCCCTGGCTCGATAAAATTCTCTTCAAGACCCAGAGAATTGCTCAGGTCATGGCCGATGCGTGACTCCACCCTCGACGCATAACGCACCCCTCGCCTCGTATCTTTAATGTATCGCGACCAGCAAGGACGAAATCAACACGTAATCTCAGACCGTACGTTTACACTTTTTATTCATCAAAAAAAAAATGTAATTCTCTCATAAAAAAAGTGTTAATTGCATGAAATAAAAGGTCGAAAAAGAACAAATCGCTTCAGCCCTAACGACAGGACTTTATGTTTCTAGTGCAACGACGTATGCTGTCACGATTAGTCGACAGCTTTGTAGGTAAAAAGGGCTGGAACAGAGACCAACTGCTCGAGGGTGAGAGTTTCGAGGGTAGGTCAGGACCCTCGTGTGCTTCCTTTTCACCTCACCTGTCGTTTGCTCTATGCCCCCTCTCTCTCTCTCTCTTTTATCAACCTGCAGTTCAATGACCTCAGCAATTCCATTCGAATTCGAGTACAACAGATTTTAAGATCCCGTGAAAGAAAAAAATAAGCGTTTATCGAAAAAAAAAATGAAGAAATAACGTTATCGATATTGAATCAAGGAGGTTGGCTACACACAACAATGTTGCCATGTTAAAAGCATAGGAAAATTCGAAATAATGAGAATTTAATGAAATTTGGTGAGCATATTCTTTTGGATTAAATATGAATATACAAATTTTTTAAGATTTTTCTTCTACATAATTTTCGAGTAATTTAACACTAGAGTTTACATCCGTAAGCATAGGATTCTGATATATACAGGTATATCTTTTGCATATTGTAAACTCCAATTATTCGACAACTATGTAGAGGAAAAATTTGAAAAAATTTGTGCCATTGGATTTGATGCTAAAGAATGTTATCACTAAATTTTATTAAATTCTTATCATATTGTCGTATGTAGCCACCCTCCTTAAGAATAAAATGTTGAGTCTGAAATTAAATAATCAATTGAATAATTAAGCGATCGTTCGGTAAATTACGATCGAGAGAAATGGATCGTGGCTTTTATCTTGGTCCGGGAATCACTTTCTATTGACCTTAATCACCATTGATCGAATCTTTATTTTTTTTATTTTTTCACTTCTAATAGTCCCGCTTAATTGTTGCCGTTCGCCTACGTACATTGATCAAAGCTATCGATCCAAATGCACGTATACATATCGGCTATACTTTGTGCGATATATATATATACATATGAATGAATATTGGAAAGTATCGTTCGGTCTGTCGATTCTACAGGAAGCCGACAATCTACACAGGGTATTAGGAAGAGATAAGATGGGAATTAAGGGCGTAGCATAATAATGCAGACTCTATAGATATGCTCGTGTATATTTGCCAAAGCGAATACACGTTTTCGGACACCACAGCGTGTACGCTGCAATTTCTCCGCTCTTTTTATCTCAGTGGAAAGGGGCTCTGATATCATTCGTACAGGGAATCATACAGCGAGGTTTCATGTTCAGCATCGATCTCGCTTACGTTACGCACGAATACATCTCACTTTATTAATCAACAAATTGCTGAACGTTTCGTATATCCGCACTCTCCGTAGCTCCTAATAATTCAGAGGCTTTTTATCTCTTTTTCCATTAACCTCATTCGTTAATGTCAGGCTTTCTTGAAACTTTCGAGGCTTCGTGAATAAAAGTTTTTGGAGAACGAACAATTATCACTTTTTCATTCAACGCATAACTTCATTTTTTATTCCAATTCGACGATATCGAGGGAGAGCAGATTCCAGAGATTCTGAGAGTTCGTTAGAAAAAAAATTTTGGAGTTGAAGAAGCTTTTTTGAAACGATATGGGGTTGATGGTGAAACGGAATTTGAAGAATCTTATTGTCGCGCGGACGTTGTTCCGGGGATGCGGATAAATATCGATCAATCCTCAGGAATATACATGAACCGATGACGCAGGATACGAGTGTTGTATTGAAAGAAAGAGAGCGTCGCGGGGCGTCGTCGTCGTCGGCGTTGTAGTTATCGACCCTCAAGCTCGTCGGCGCCGGTGCTACCGTCGCCTCCGCGCGTCACCCTGGCAACCTCGCCCATTTTCTTCCCTCCCTCTCTCTCTCTCTCTCTCTCAGCCGCGCTCGTGAAAGCTCCACGAGAGAAACGCGTGTGCTGGGACACACTGCACGGGGAGAGACTAGAGATGATAGACTCGGAGGAGTCAGTAGCCAGAGGCGCTGAGTCCTCGACCACGTTGCAAGGTATCGCATCTGAGCGATCCCATTTACATTATAATGAGTAGAAAAAAAAAGAAAAGAAAAAAGAAGAATCTCCGACGCATGCATAAAAATTAGAGTACCGAAGTAACGAGATTTCCGCCATTTTTCAAGAGGCCCTCTAATTATAATGACGCGACAACCTTCATCCTCTGTCTCCCACGATTCGCAATCAGATTCTATAAAAAAATCGATGAAAAAACGAATCGTTTCGTCAGAAATATTTTGCCTTCAGACCTCAACAACGAGCCCGAACTCGTGCATAATCTTTCTCAACCATTCTCCAATTACGCAATAAACTCGCGTTACCGTTCGTTCGAATATACATCTATATAATCGCATAAAACCGTGAGATTAAGCGGGATTAGCGTGTGTCCGAAGGAGCCTATCTTTTCGAAAGGACGAAATACGACGTGCAAGAATCTTGAGATCGTTTGCTCTTTCTCTGTTTACCGATCAGTGATGCGTTAGCACAGTGACACGCACACACATAGACACGTGCACATGAGTACATAGAAATGCATGCGCAGTTAGTCTCGATCGATGTATGTATATGTACGTAAAGCTGAGAGGAAGATTCAACCGAACGAAACGAAACGAGAATCGGCGTGGCCTATTACGTCGTTACGGGCTCGCGGAGACGCGGGTACAGGTGCAGCAGGAAGTCGACTCGTGTCTTCGTCCACGAATCTATATGTATATGTATACAGCGACTGTATACCACGCTTATTTGAATTCGTTCTGGTTATACAGTCTCTCTTCGTGTCACTGAAAATTGCAGACTCTCTCTCTCTCTCTCTCTCTCGTCCACCTAGTTGACTGCAAAACGATCTCGTTTAATCGACCCATCAAAGAGACCCGGAAAAAGGAGCATCTTTTCGATGCCAGCGCGACGTCTCTGCTCCACTGTTACACGCCTATGGCGTCGTCCTCTTTCTTTTACTCTTTTCTTTTATTTTTTTCTGCCTCTCCTCCTTCTCGTATCAAGACGTTATGGGACTCAACGATTCAATGTCCAGACGTGACATTATATTTGCGTAAATATACCTTGTCTCGGAACTTTTAATCCTCATTTATGTCTACTTTTTTTCCTGCTTCGAGATAACTCATTAAGAATCACGATCCGTATCACATCTTCGTGTTAAATCGCGTGCGATGAAACCCTTTCATTAATCAACTCGTGTCCTCATATCTATACCGCTTCGAGAATAAAATCTGTTGCGTGTCGCTGCTGATTATTTCACGGTCGAACCCCGTCAGGCTCTTTTCTTTCTCGCTCCTTTTTTTTTTTGTCGTCCTCTCTATCCCCTTTAAAATCAAATGTTTCTTCGTTTCACGTCACTCCTTCACTCGATTTTCAATTAGCATATTTGTCATGGAGAGCTCCAATGATTTTTTTGATGTCCAAAGAAACTCGACGCGGTGGAAATCGGTTCAAGGATTTTGTATTTTTGTTACAATGAAATAGAATTTATTCACGATCCATTCGTCTTGGCAAATCGGTTTAAAATCGTTCCAATTTATTGAACGTGAAATTCGACGATATTGACTCGCACGAAGCAACGATTGTTCAGTTTTTATCGGTCTCTCAAAATGCGAGACGCTACGAAGCAGGCTTCTTGAAAAGTAGCACCGCGATTCGAGCCTCGACTAAATCGCCAGTAATTACCTTAATTACGAGACTTTTTAACTTTCTTTATTTTGATTGATTACGCGTCTCGACTCTCATTGTCATCGACTGCATCGCATTTGGTGTACAGTAAAAGTTGAATTCTTCGAAAGAATAAACCTCTCGTGGATATATATGGTTGAAGCAGGAAAAATTAGTTTTGACATCTGCTCTCCTAGTTTTCACTCGCGACCAATTAATTTTATCAACGATCCGAAAAAAAAATGTTCGTTTCACATCAATTTCGAGATCGTTCCATTTGCAAGAAATTTCGTAGTCGCTTTGTTACGATTCTGCGCATACCCGGACGACTCTCGAGCACCCGGATTCGTCCATTTGTATTTCAAACAACCGTCAAGAATTGTCTTATTATTCTATACACGTGAATTCCTACGGTGGCACAAGAGAAATAAGGGTAATCTTTCTTCGGGATTTATTGCTCCAAGAGAACGATAATAAATCAGGCCTCCGTACAGAACCGGGGGCCTGATTATTAGAATGAAATGATTATTTATATACTATGCGCAATGACCATAATTGCGCTTGACCGTTTAAATTTTCCTGGAACTTGAAAGAGAGAATATTATTTTCTTAGTTTCTTTCTTTCTTTTTTTTTCCAACAACATATTTCGAGAGAGACACTCCTCTGCTCGAATCTATTCTTCTCCCCTCCCTCTCTCTATTTCTCTTTCCCGCGTTTCCTGATCGCTCTCTGCAGTGGAGCTGTATTAAGGAGTTTCGATACAAAAGGCAAAATGTTAAGAAATTAATAAAATTTGGTGATAATGTTCTTCAACATCAAGTACGAAAACACAATTTTTTTCAAAATTTTCTTCTACTTAGTTATCGAGTAATTACGCATTAGAGCAGATTTCTTATGCCCGGAATGTATACCTATATGTATGGAAACGCTATGCTTATACACGTGAACTTTTGTCTTCAATTACTCGATAACTGTGTAGAATAAAAATCTGAAAAAATTTGTATTGTCAAATTTGGCACTAAGGAATACGTTCACCAAATTTTATCAAATTCTTAACTTTTTGAAATTTTTTGTGTTTTTAACATGGTTTAGCATGGCAACATTGTATCGCCTGTACCGAAACTCCTTAATGCTCTTTTTACCTTGCTTCTTTTTATTTTCCTGCCTCCCAACCTTTCTTCTCCGTTCTCCGTCCAACGAGATGATCTTTCTACTCCCGGCCGCAGCCACACGCACTTTCTTTCTTCTTGAAAAACAATTTGGAGCGCGACTTCCCTGCGCACTCGAGCGCTCGTCACACTGTTTTTCAAATCCGTGTCCTCCCCACACACACACAGCTCATTATTCGCTTTTGTGCCAAAAATCTATCGGAATAGTTATGTTCTAATAATAATCCACCAAAATCGTTCAATCAAATCTATTTTTATCGCGATCACGCTCGTTCCCGTGTTCCCAACTATCGAAAGGAATCGGAACGCTCCGATTTTGGATTCATGAATTTTTTTTTTGAACGAAAATGATCGATCGTGAAGCGACATAAAGATTCGTTAATTTTTCAGCCATAAAAGTAGAAAAATCTTGACAATTAGAGGCAAATTTTCGAAAATTTATTGCGATGGAAAAAAAAAGCTGGAAAACTTGTCCGAAAAATTGATTTTCTTTAAACTCTGCTTCGGGAGAGCTTAGTGGTTTTTAAATTTCTCCAAACTTGTATTTCTTGTAGAAATGAAAAATATCGAGACATATTTCAAATCGTAAAAAGATCTTGATCCAGGATTGATGCTGGAGAATATTCTTCCTGGGGTTACTGGATATCGTAACTCACAGATTATGACTGCGGTTGCGATGCATCTACGGTTTGGTATACATTAGTAACGAAAATAAACCGAGCGTTCGAGCGGAGCGAAAGAGAGGAACGAAATATACACGAATTTCTATTTCTCCTTACAAATCATTTCCTCTTCGTAGATTATCGTACGATTGAACTTACGATTCCACAGAAATGATTAAAAAAAAGCTACAAAAATAACAACGCAACAAAATGTTCTTCTTCTCTTCATTCTTTCGTGACAATCCTTGTCCAAATATTGATACTTTGTATCATAATTTTCGCGAAATAAAAATCTTCAAATAAATCTTAATAAAAATTCTTACAACAATGCTAAACTCGCAACGAAAATAAAATTCATCGAAAGAATGATTTGTCTTTCACATTCGATCGAAATCACTCGACTGTATAGTGAATAATAGTTACAAAAAAAAAATAATAGAAATCCTGATGTTTCTCTAAAAGTAAAAAATCCCGACGTCCATCGTTAGTTAATAATAAGAATAAAAATGTACTCGAGCACGTATTAATTGAACTTTCATTGTTTATATTGACGTGTATACTTTCTGTGAGATGAATTGAATTGATTGATTATACGGTCGAGACGAAAGTGGGTGTAAAGTGAGAATGTCAAACATCGCGAGGCAGCAGCATTGGCTCGAATGATTTTTCGGCTCTTGGACAAGCTCTCTCTCTCTCTCTCTCTCTCTCCATGGCGTATCGTTTATCGTAATAACTATCATCATTCGAACTGCGAGTGATGAAGCTCAGGCCACGATTAAGTATACCTGGGAGATAAAAGAAAAAAGAAAAAAAAACGAACGAAAAAAAAAAATGAGAAACGACAGAAGAGAAAAAGGTGGAGGGAGCGACTCGCACACTGGGGTATGAGTCATCGAAGCTGGTGAGTCTCTCCGGACGAGGCTACGCAGACTCGCGCGTCTTTCTCGTAGACAAGCATTGACCGTTATCCCATGATCTTCCTCATAGGCTTTCTCGAACAAGACCGATCCGATAGAGTCATGTATAACAAGAACTCAAAAGCCTGACATTTTATTACTTTTCATTCATCGCTAAGAGGCCACTAAATTTCGAGCACAAGTGTATCATAATTTTGTCACTGATCATTGAATATTCTAATTAGATTTAACTTTGAATCTTCAATTATCTTGATCGATGTCTCGATCCAAAAAATTTCGACATTTTGCTCAAAAAATCCAACAAGAAAGTAGCTCGATCATCATTTTCTTAGTTTTTATTAATTTCTCACAAAAAATTGACAGTCGCAAAAATCACTCTGAGATGCGTCATTTCGAAAGATCATTAAAATCTATTCTAAATTCGTTGCAAGTACTCAGAACTGTACCAAATTCATTGAAATGAAAACTGTTCATCGTACGACGAAGTAAACGAAATTTTATTCCACGAAATAAACCAATTTTCCTCATTCAAAAATGAATTATAAAAAAATGACAAAGTTTGTATCGGAGTTCGACCAGTAATTTTTCTTTTTTCACTGTCTAGTCGTGTTTGATTACGAAACGAGTATTACAAAACAATGAAAAAAAAAAAAAATTGAAGTAAGTTGGAAGGAAGTCATGGCAGAAAGATTGCTCCCGAAGGAAGTAGATTGAACGCAACGCTCTTGACTCAAGAGAAGAAAAAAAAGAGAGAGAGAGAAAAAGAGTGACCGATCCATGTGAAAATCATCTTGTTCTATGGTCCCTTTCTCTCGTTCGGCAATAAGAGAGCCAGACAATGTGTGTGTGTTTGTGTGTGTTTCTTTTGCTCTGTTCGTTTTTAGCTGCGGATATATAGAGAACGACGATTCACGCGGTTGGTCCGAGTGCGCTATGCGCAAAGCCCACCTATCAGGCTCTGAGTGCCGAGCGAGCTTTCAGTCTCGCGTCGACCGTCGTCGCAGTAGTCGAAGCGAAGGTGCTACGCGCTCGTGTTACATCAATCGTCATATAAAACAGTCACGAATATATCTATGTATGAGATCCATATACATATAAATCGTAACGCACGTTGCCACGAGTCGTTTTTCTCCCGCGCTCTCCGAGCTTCCAATTGACAGCTGTCACCTGTCAAAAGTTTCTTCCGTTTTGTAATCCTCGTTTCTATCGATGATTCTGATCAGCTGGACCATTGATCAGAGCCAATTTCATAATTCTCGTTTTTGTTTTTCAATAAATTGTTATTGACCGAATGTCAAAGTGGTGCAATGAGAAGAACGAGCCGATAAATCGATCGTGAAAAATGTTGTTTGATCGTCTCACGAAATTCGTTACACCAGTCTCTTCGGAATTGATATTTTTTCAACGTTTTCTACCAAAGTGACAAGAAGACTCGAGATTTTCGTTCATTTTTCAACTTCACACCTGACATTGACACCGGACTCGAATAAACGTTCACTCATTTCGTGTACAAATATATACGTATCATATGAAATTGTAAATACGATAATTGTGTACAGACTTTTCTCGGAGATACGAGCTCCCCCCCCCCCCCCCCCCGAAGAATCAACGTTCGTAGTCGAACGTGCAGCAGGTGATATACGATGTGCTGCTTTGCGCCATAATCCTATATACCTATATACGTATTCTTATTATACATAAATACGTATATGTGTATATATGTATATATACATCACTCGGAAAGGTCGATCATTGGCCGTGTGTGACACAGAAACTCTCTTCGTGATTAAATCGAGCCTTAAAGAGCTTCTGGTTCTTAACAACACGTGAAAGGAGTGAATCATTCGAAAAATAAACATGGATTACTTCGAAACGATCTTGTCATTCGATCACAATGCTTTTTTCCATCGAATATTCTGCTGATGGAAATAAAAATGAGAAACAATTGTGACTTCGACGATTAATTTGAACTCGTTCGTTGTAATTCTTTCCAAAATTCATCGATTCTCGTTTTTTGAGTATTTATTTGACGTCTGTTCTTTATTTGAGTTGATCAATAAATTTTTCTATGTTAAAAAAAAAAAATGCGGAATCGGTACACCTCCGAGGAGGCAAGCTCGATGCTATTGCACTCGGAAACTTTCAACAGCAGTCGCTGATTAATTTGATAGATAAACGCTCCTCAAGCTTGATGCTTAGACTCGATAATTTATCTTTCGAACGAATCATTTTTGATTCAACATTTCGTAATTTATTCAAAGATATCTCTCGAGAAAGAGAGAGAGATGGCGATACTGTAAACATATGTTTGTAGATTTTAATCCGAGCGTACAGAACAACAAAAAAATTGAAAGAGAAAGAAAAAATGACAAATTTACGTGTTTGTTTTTCATCGTTTTGCTGACGAGTACAGTTTGAGTTATCTCATTAATAAAAATCGCTTGGTAGCTTCGTCAATCAGCGGTTCGATGTCCAAAGTTTCGTGAACAAGGAATGAGAAACAACGGAACGAGAAGTCACAGCATCCGGGATTGAATAATTTTGTGAATTATATTGTGAAAAAACAAAAGAAAAAAAGTGACGAAAATTCGATCGAACGATGAATTCCCGTTATCGGGAAACGGATCGAAAAACAATAAGTGCGAATACGATAAAAAGAAATATATTAAGGAAAAAAATACGATAATGCTGACGGCTCGATCTGGCCCACTCGGGGTCGGACGAGTCCCGAGAACCCTCGGTCCAGCCGAGGGCAGCGATCATCTCTTTTTACTTCCCGAACGCGCTCTCGTTATGGACAGCACCCATCTGCGACAAGATCTAGCCGGTCTTGACTTCAATCTTCATCTCAATCTACTTCACACCGCTCCTCGTGGCAACGTATGGCTATGTAAGTCCTCCCCCTCCTCCTTCTTTTCATTTTTTTCCCCCTCATTTCAGCGCGGGCTCGAAAAAGTTGCGAGGCACAAAAATTGTTCAATTTTTTTTCTCAAAATGACGCGAAACTTTTCGGTTCTTCGACGCATTGACGAATTCGAGTCGAAACGATCTATTTTTTGTTTTTCTAAACCTTTCTCAAAAAATACAAATTTTTATGTGAGAGATGAAAAAAAAAACGAGATTTTTTTCATGTTTTTTTTTTTTCGCGCGGAGCAGGATGACGCTCGAGTTAACTGGAGTGTACACATCTCTGTGGGGCTATTGTCCGCTCGAGTTAATTTCGAGTCTGCTCTCGGTGGAGGGTTAATACACCAAACCCCCGATCCGTTGTATGAAAATTCATAAAAGTGTAGAAGAAATAGCGGTTCTGAAGAAAATCAAATTCGTGATAACCCGGAGGCCACGATTTTCGGTCGAATTATTTCTCGATAAATTAGAAAAATTTTGATCAATCGAACTCGATATTTTGTAGCAATCCCAGTGGCACAGATTCGATCGGAAAAGTCTTTGAAATTTCTTCTCCGGAGTTGTGGGAAACGAATGCAAATTTTAATCCCCCAAAGTAATTAACTTTGGAGCAGATTTTTTTCTTTTTCGCGAAGTGATGAATCGCGAAATCGAATCGCGCCCCACGAGTCCTGTGAACAAACTGTGTCATCCGACTCCCCCGCCGTTTTACGATCGTGAAGTAACTCGATTATCGTTTATTCGTTACGCGATCAACGGTTTAGATAAATAAGGAGGCGAGAAGGAGAAAGAGGAACGAGCGCGCGATGCCTCCTCGGCAAGAAAGAGGCGTGTTATGAATATTGAACGTTTCAAACATCGCCGCAATCGCAATTTTATTAAAAAAAAAAAAACACATTCTTTCGCCCCGGCTCGTTGCTACTTGTACAGAGCGTGATAGTTCGACAGAAACTCTTGCATCCGCCAGTAATCAGATCCACTAATAACACTCGTCTGTTTGTTCGAATCTCCGATTGAAAATATAGATTTTCTCTACTGTGTACACGAATAACGCGATGAGTTTTGTCGAATCAGGATTTATGTAATGGGAAGTGAGTCAGAGTGAGTTTTTCAAGGTCTCTCTCATCGTTACCGAGATTATATATTTGCTATCAGAGCAGAGGCCCACTTGAGCGTTTTCAGTCGCGAGCCCATTCTCCACTGACATTCGATTAATCCGAGTTCGGAAAAAAAAAACGAATCCACCTGTACGGAACAGCCGCACGCGTTTTTTTATCCTTGTAATATTATTAAACCGCGATCTCCCGAGATTCTGTATCGATTCAAAAAAAATTTTATAAGCTCACAACTTCGATTAGATTTCTCTGCTAAATCTGCTCGATTCTTCGACGGTTTATCAGAGCCCGAGACGAAACTTGACCGCTATTATTTTCGACTGTATCAAGCTTGTTTCTTGTTTCGTATGAGAAAACAAAAGACGAAAACAAAAATCGTGGAGCAGGGAGGAGAGTAACAGGAAAGAAGGATTCTGCGGAGGCGCCGAAATTCCCGGAAATTCTCGTGTTCGGTAGTCTCGTGGGAGCAGAGAGAGATCTTCCTCTTCGTTCTTCCAATTAAAGAGGAATGTGTTTGGCAGAATACGCGCGCGTATATGCAAGAATGACCCTTTAGAAATGCGAGCTGACCGGCGCGCTGGGAGTAGCAAAAGCAACTTTTTGTTCGAGGCTAACGAACCATTGCGTTAATTGTTAATTGGTATAATTAGACACGAATATTATCCATGTCAAGAGCCCCGCGCGTAAGAGTCGAGCAGGAAAAAGCGGTGGATTGAGGAAAATAAACTGCGGCCAAGTTTATTAGTTTTATTGCACGGGGCATCGATGTGTGTGCGCGCATGCGTGGGTGTTTGTTTTCACTTTTCACTCCAGAGACGAGAGAATTTTGACGCGACGAAGAAGCTTTTGCCATTTGGATTCTTTGAGCCTGGATCCTCGTCCACGAGCCCCCGCGGTGGTACGTTCGCGTTGGAAAAACTTTCGTATTTACAAGTTGCCGCAACGATGTTCTCTTATCAATGGAACTCGGCACAGAAAAAAAATGATGCTTCTCATGAAAAATCGGTCGAAAATGATTTTTATTTTCTTGTTTTATTTTTTTCTTAACGCTGAATTCATGTTCTAATTCCTTTGGAATACTCGATTTGCTTTATACCAGGGCAAATGTAAATATAAGCAAAGACTGTGTACTCTACGTGCTCCATATAACCAAGCACGATAAATTATCGTGATAACTACACACGAGCCTGAATTCGGCCTCACATCAGTGCTAATCCAACCTCGGACTTTTATGCGAAGGAGAAGAGAGAGAGAGAGAGAGAGAGAGAGAGACAGATTCGTTGAGCTTCCCTTGCCAAAGTAATAAACAGAAACTCTCGATCTGCTCTCCTCGTTTAGGCCATTGTGCAGAAACTCTCTGGCAAATATTCCACTCGGGCTTACTTTCGTGTACGAATATCTCGACTCGTATCGAGACGAAACAGCTGATTCGGACACGAAAGTCTCGCGGACAAGGACAGAGAGCCCCAGAGAGAGGGAGGGAGAGGAGGGGTTGGAAAAAGAGATGGCAAGTTGGGTAACGTCTACGAAGAAGATATTTTTGGTAGCAAAGTTTCACATGGTCGATAATGATCTTCTGGTGTTCGGGATTATGTACAAAAACTTGTACGAAGATTGAGTAGAGGAGCCTTGACCATATCGTCAGAACTAGGAGACGAGATTGGATGTGATACAAAAATGTCTATTCCTATTTCAACCTCTAATGAATTCATAAAACAATGTTCCGATCCTTTCTGCGTTGGAGGAAAAAAAAAACGACCAAATTCTTCTCAGTAGATACTCTGGGCACATCTGTTATCTATATTTGTCAAATGAGGCATGAAATTGACCTTGACAGGCTTGCCCGGTTAAATTGATATAAAAAAAGTTAATAATAAGCCTGTGTGATATCGATTGCAACGATCGACTCGGTCCCGTTGCTTTTCCTCCTCTCATTTAACACGACGATAGAGACTGCTCGCTTACTCCAGTAGAATTATCATGTATACACTGCTTTCACGTATACATCAAAATAGGATTTCCGAGAGCGTTTGATGCCTCTCTCGTCTTATCCTCTATATACGAGCATACGTTGTAATTTGGACCAGTGGAAGCTCGCGTTGTTCCACGTGTCGTTTCAGTACGCAAACTTCCCAATGTTTTCACCTTATCAATTGAATTAATCAATCGAATAAAAAGCCCCGAGACATTATCGATGAATAACACAAATTCTCGATGATTAATTTATTGGCTCAACCTCATTGAATATTCAATGGGAGTTGAGCGAACTGAGCATTTCAGAAAGAAAAAAAAACAACAAAAAAAAAGATAAACGAAATCCAGTGACGAACGTTACTTTGATCAGATTTACGATTACGGAGGGTGGCTACATACGACAATATGATAAGAATTTAATAAAATTTAGTGATAACATTCTTTAGCATCAAGTGCAATGACTCAAATTTTTTCAAATTTTTCGTCTACATAGTTGTCGAATAATTGGAGTTTACAATATGCAAAAGATATACCTATATATATCAGAATTCTATGCTTACGGATGTAAACTCTAGTGTTAAATTACTCGAAAACTATGTAGAAGAAAAATCTTTAAAATTTTTTATATTCATATTTAATCCAAAAGAATATGCTCACCAAATTTCATTAAATTCTAATCATTTCGAATTTTCCTATGCTTTTAACATGGCAACATTGTTGTGTGTAGCCAACCTTCTTGATTCGATTAATCTCATTAGTTTTTTTTTTTTTTCGTTTCGTCTTTTTATCGCGAGTCAAAGTTTCTTTCGATCTTCGTATAATCGGGTGGAATTTTTGATGAAACATTCGAGAACTCGACGAAGTTGTTCAAATTCGCACCAATCACTTCCCTTGCAGTTATATATATATATATATATTTATGCCGTGTACACAAACTCTATTTCTAATGCTTATTCCATGAGATCGAACGATTCCTCGATCCTCTCTCGCGTCAATCGAAGCGTGAGTTAATCTAATCGCTCATAGTCCAATTATAATATCGTGAGCTCGGTAACTCTGTCGACAACAATCATCAATAATACACGTATAATATAATTTTTTTTTGTTTACTTATTTCTGTTACAGGTGAGTAAACTGAGAAGTTTTATTGCTGTTGGGAGATAGAGAGAGAGAGGAATCTCTGGAGGGAATATCCCGTGGCCTAAAACGTCGATATGAGGAAGTGGCTGAGTACTCTTTTTATACTGTTTTTCATAATCCTCTTTGCATTTTATTTCAACGAAATTGGAACAGGCCAGAAAACTCAGTGAAGCAATAATATTTCGAACGGGATATTTTACACACCTATAATCGAGCTAAAAAAATTTTTTGCTCCACTCTACGATAATAAATATCGAGTTTTATATATACAGGGTGTCCTTCGATCAATACTGACGAACGTTGACTCACGCCGAGGATCAAATTCTGAGTCGAAACTCCTAAAAACGTTTTTTTTTTTATCCGACCTATGAATTTAGCTCAAAATGGCCAAACCGTTGAGAGTAGAGCAAAAGTCCTTAGGACCAATCTTGTAGAGGATCAAATTTCCTGCAAAAAAGTCCCTAACCGCACTCTTCCATCTCCAACGTTTCAGCCCTGAGAGCGAATAGAAAGAATATCTTCCCGCACGTGAAACTGGCAGGCATTCTATCCTCTCAGCACTATACTACCGGAGACAGAGAAATGTCGTCGAGGACTTTTTTGTAGGAAATTCGATGCTCTAAAACTTTGGTCCTATGCTTTTTTGCTCTATCTCCAACCGTTTTGCCGGTAGACTCGAGAGAAGGACGCGTATCTTTTCACTTCTCGAATTCGACTTTCCCAATCGGAATTCGGTACCGAAATCGAGTCTCCGATCATGTCTACTTATGATAGAACATTTCGCGTATAAAGTAATTGGATATTCTTGGCCAGAAAGTTTCTATCAACAAATTTTCGAATTACAAACGAAAAAATAGCAAAAAATTGATAAATCTTGAAAAGATTGACCTGAAATAATTACGTCGTTTTCTTTGTCAGTAATATCGAGGATGCGAGTGACCCTGAAACGCGTGAAAGATCTCGTTGGCGGGATAGGATTGCGGTAAAACGTCGCACCAGCGTTCATCGTCGAGGAAGTGAACAATTTTCTCGCTCGAGAAATACCTGCGTTGACTATCGTATGCTGCTCTCGTAGACTCTTTGCCTAATTCGTCTCGTTGCTGTTCAACCTTCATCGGTTTTAATTCCCATGCCATCCACGATTACGTTCCTATTTCATTCAATTTTCTTATGATTGAGAGAAAAATAAAATGATCCTCTCACTCGATATTTCATTCCTTAAATTCTACTCTCGGTTTATCAGAATTTTTATTTTAATCCTCAATTTTCTGTCTCCGATCGACGTTAGTTTGGGAAAAAAAAATTTTTATCAATCGCTACTTTATTCTCGTTTGATTTTCGAGTTAATGTTCCTCGATGTTTCGATCGCGAACCGTCTTTCGGGCGATTTGAAATGATGCCAATTTTTTTTGTTCTGCGTCGACGAGAATTACGCTCGTGGCACACTGCAACGAAAAGAGAGGGAGGAAGAGAGAGAGAAAAAATTATTATTATGTTTGTTATTGTTACAGTGCTAAGGCGCTGACCGGAACTTTATTGCGTTTCCCCGAACGCTGCCAACGCAATATCGATTATGACTCCTTTTTTTTCTATCTCTCTTTCTCTCAATTTTTCCTCTCTTTTTTTTTTCGCGCCTCGTCGCTTCGCTCTACGTAAAGGGAAAATGTAAAATTCTCACGAGCGGCTAGCCAATGACTCACTCCGCTCTTGTCTCGCGATTGCACTGTTTTTTCTTTTTTTTTAATTTTCCTCCAGACATTCCGAGGTTTTAATTTAGCTCGGCGTGTGTCTCTGAACCGATTTAAATACGGAGGGGAGTCGCGAAAATAACATTATTCGCTACTTTTCCGTTCGCCTTTTACACAAAAATCGTTTTTCCGTATTTTTTCCTCTGCTCGATCAAAGATTCTTTTTTCTTCAACGTTTTTTTCATTTTTCTCAACTTTCACAAATCCACAATAAATCGTTTTGCTCGTAACGCCAAGATCGAATCACCGAGACACTTTCTAATAAAGGAACTTTCGTGGAAAGTGGAAAATTGCAGGAACTGATATGAGTTCTTTTTTTTTTTTTTCTTTAATTGACAGAATTTTTTGAAATTTTTTATTTTTTATTCTCCATTGATGAGAGCGAGTCTGCTGTGCAAAAATGCCGCTTTCGTGCGTGGACGCGAGAAAGACTCTTCTCGTATCACACGGTTCGCAGGAGCTCCGAAGATAGGATTTCCAAAGACAGCTGGCTGCTTCGTCCTCCGTCTCATTCTTTCTCACTCGCTTCACTCTCGTTTTTTCAGTGTTTTCTCCATTTTTTTAAATCTTTTTCTGTACACCAGATAACTTGAGCGCAACGACACGCGATACGGCTTACTTTTCTTCATTTTTTTTGTTTCCTCCTGCACCCCCGAAGCGTATTTTTCAAGTGGAGAGACGAGACTGCCACCAGACTTTTGTGCATCGACACACCGCGAAGATCCAATCGCTCAGTGGACCAATCAACGTTACTTTGAAACGCTGCCGCTGTCGTCCGAGTTTTTGCTGTTTTTTCGACAATTTTATCGAGAATTTTTTATTCCCAAAACGTTGCAAGTTATTATCGATGCTTCAGCCTCCAATTTTGACAATTTTCGTTCATTTTTTCCTCCAAGAATGCGCGAACAATGATTTTGCAATAAGTTAACCGTCGACCTTTCGAAATAGCCGCGTTACATCGGTCACACTTCGTAGAAAATGACAGTTTGACGAGAAAGATACGAGCAAACCTGGTGGAATATTTTATCGCAGCGAATCTTTTCGCATAACCACTCGCGGTGCTTATGCACTTTTGCGGTTGCCCGCAGAGAAACAGCAGAGAGGCAAACCTCCTCGGTACCCGCATCTCCCTTTTTTCTTTTTTTTTTTTTTTCAACCCGGAAGAAAACGCTGCGGAAACAAAATATCGTAGAATTTGATTGGCTGTCAGGCTGACACGCGTTTTTATTGCTTTTTTTATGCGAATAAAATATTCGTAGAACTGAAGATTTTCTGGGTGAAGTTTTTCCGTTGGATTTCATCCGGACGTTGGAGGGAAATGAGACGAATGAATCGGACGAACGTACGTTCGTAGGCGCAGTGATTCGAACGGATATTAATCGTGTCGAAACTCCTTTGGGATCGAATTCCGATTGGCGAACTCGTAGCTTCAATATTTTTGTATATTTTCACGAGAAATAAATCGAGTTATCACACATACCGAGAAATATGCTCTTTGTAGGTAAATTCGAAAGCAACGATTTGTGTACATTTGTGCGTCGACGAAAAACGCATTAGGACGATCGATCGAGCCCTCGCAGTTGCGCACGTGCGTCATCCTCTTTCCGGTACATTTATTTCCTCGAATATTACGACAAATCGGTCAGAATCGTGCTGCTTTTTTTTTTTTCTGTTTTCTCTCTGTTCTATGCCAGGTTGACAGATTCGTGAGATTAGGCGTTGGTGGAATCGATTTTTTTATTATTTGGAAACGCCCTCCAGCCGCACGATGCACCTGTCGCACCTTAATAAGTTATTCAGAGGCTTCCTGAGTCGTACGTTTTGTCCGCACCTCTCCGACACTCGAAATCTCCTGGCGATAGGCCTCCTCACGCATTTTCTTCTTCCTTTTCTAAAGTTTCTCTTTTTTTTTTCCATTCGTATCCATGGGCGAGAAAGTGTAATTGCTCGCGTCATCAAAATTGTTGCGTCCTCGCGAGCGAGTAATTGGCAGAGCGCGTGTCTAACTACTCGCTACGCGCCACCCTCGCTCCGCGATCGATACAAACCCGGGTTGATGTCCCGACGATGGCCTCACTGACTTTTCTCCTCTCCCACCTTTCACTCTAATTTTCTCACTCTCCCGCTCTCACCCCCCCCCCCCCCTTTCTTTTTTTTCAACTCGAGCAAACGATTCGAAAAGCTCCGGGTGACCCTGGAGGCCTCCCGATGTGACTGCTGGCTCTCCGTTCATAAAAAACCTGTCGGTTGACACGAAAACTAAGCGAATTACGTTTTTTGAAAAAATATTTTTCGTTCCTGGTCGAAAGTCTGAATTTTTCTTTTTTTTTTCTGCAAACTTTGAATCGAATGTCGTTTCGTTGCAAATTTACAAATTTTGGATTATTCACGAGATTGAAATTCCAACCGAAATGTTATATCCGTTCCGTCCAACAATGGGACAATCCAGGGCAGGAAATACAGACTGATATATATTGTGGAGATGAAACATCGATCTGGCTTGCCGCAAAAATAGTCCCGCAGGACTCGGGAACGTGATGCAGCTTCGGTGAGCCGATATATTCGGTAAGCGGAAGAAGCCACGTCTTCTCCCTCTCTCTCTCTCTCTCTCTCTCTCGGGTTGCCTTGACTGGTTCTCCTGGTTAAATTAACTTCCGTCGACCTCGTTTTCCCCAAGGAATTCACCGATCTCTTATTTACTCTTCATCGATTCTCATTCTCTCTCTCTCGAAACGACGTTCGAGCTTGCATTTGATTTCTCAGGGAAAAACGACATTTTTTGTACCGAAAAAGATCGCGATTGTTGCAACTCGGTATCGAATCGCTCAATAATTAGACCCGGGAAGAGGGAAAACCCATTTTTTCGTTGTTTTCTTCAATCGATTTTTCATCAAGTTCCTGGATAATTCGTCAGGCGATTCAACTTTTCTGATCATCGTGACGCGACAACGTCGTCAAATGTTGATCAAGAAAAGCCTTTTCTGAAGTTTTGGGGCTCGAAGAAAATGATCGGATAGAAATCCATCGACGGATGTTGCTCCAAAAAAATGTGAGGAATTGACCGAAATTGTCAACAGCCACTGCAGTGAAATTTGGATTTGAATTGTTTTCGAAATAGTGATGAACCTAGTTCATCTGACTTTCGAAGTTTTATTCAAAACTCTTCTTCCAACACCATTTTCAGTGTAATCAAAGTCAGAGTGTAAAAGATTTATTGATAGGCGTTCGGTATTCGTCGAGTCGAGTGGTCACGCAGAAATACGAATAAACGTTATTTTTCGTTGTACAGCGATTCATTGATATACATGGACATAAAGAAAGGAGTGGTGAGGTGATGCGTCTGCAAAAGTTTATTTATTATTCTTTCCGTCCTGCTCTTCTCTCCTTCTCCCTCAGCTTATTGTTCTTCCGTGGCATCTTCGACTAATGAACCCTCAGCCTCCTTTGTGCGTCTCTTCAGACTGTGCGGCAGAGTGTGTGTCCGCTGCTGGATGCTGATTCCTCTTAAGGAGGTGTTCACCCGTACAGTCTGCAACAATCAGCCATTTATTTTGACATCATTCCCTAGCACGTATGTCAACCATTTTTTTCAACATCGAATCACCATTCCAATGACTCTGATCTTCGATCCAAATAAACTCATCCCAAGTGACATCGATACGAAAATATAATTACAGAGAACCGACCCAAGCAAACGCCTATCCAACTTCGCGTCTACTGAAAATGTACATTTCGTTAAACAACAACTTTTTTTTTCTTCTTCTTCTTCTTCTTACGAGCACTTTGGATTTACTGTACCTCCGAATCTCTCTTTATATCTTCTTCTATGAGGCTGTGTCTGCGTTTTTTTTTTCTTTCTTTTTTTCTCGTATCCGATGTATACTCTCGTTCGGTGTGAGGAGAGAGTAGTCGTCTGCACTCGTGGCACAGACAACCAGGATTTGCCTACACGTGGGCTGTTCATTACCTATATACGTGTATACGAGTCTTAAGAGGTCTCCATCTCTCTCTCTCTCTCTCATTTTTTTTTCTCCTGCTTCTTTCTCTCTTACTCATCAGACTCGTTTCACGAGCAAGGTGGATTATTTTCGAGAGGGAGTGCCACATCGTCGTACATCAGAGACACATGCGAGCGAGCAACGAGAGACGATAGCGCTCTTTAACTATCTACAGGCTGTCCTCGAAGTTCCCCTTGACAGGGGATTAAGGTTTTAGATTTTACCAAGCTTTCGAGTTGCTCTTCGTTGTGATAAAAATTCTTGAGCTCTTTTGTTATTCGATTGACTGGAACGAGTTGCTCCGATTTGTAAACGCCTCATCAACGAATGATCTTTGAACCTTTCTTTTCTGCCTTCGATTTGACTGAGAATTTCGAGATCAATTTCTCGACACTCTCGTATATTCCCTTCGCGTTCGTACTGAGCTTGTACTTAAGTTCGCTCCAGCTTGTACATCAACTATGTGCGTGAATATATGTATTTAGGTGTGCGGGGGCGAGACGCCAACGCCCACCATCTGACTAAGAGACGAGTCTCTTGGAACCCAACGAACGACCCTCCCTCTCTTCGTCACTCTTGCCACTAGCTTTTATATTTATTTCTTTATCTTCTCGAATTGCACACTTTTCAGCAATTTTTACCGATTTCTCGTCCATCCTCGAGCCTGAAAAAGCTCCTCGTATCTCCGTAGACTCCAGATTCTTTTCTCGTTTTTTCTCCATCGATGTTTTGGCTTTCGATACCCTTTTTCCTCAGGTTTTTTTGTTGATTTTTGCAAAAATAGTCCAGTTTCAGACTGAGAAAGTGGACAACTCGTCACGTGTCTCTCCTCCTAATTAAATCGTTCAACGATGAGCTTTGATATTTTGAAAAATCAATCCCCGCGCGACCTTTCTACCCTCGAGCAAAATATACCCGCTTTCTAATATGACTTAACAACAATCGAATCGATACGAACAGAAAGTAAAACTTTTACCGATCTTTCCATCTTCTTCGTTCGTCAATTATTATTATTATTTTTTTTTTCATTCAACAGAGCGATCATAACGCATCACTCAAATTTATTTCAATCGGAGGTGAATGTATCGATCTCGTTAGAACGATGTATATTCCTTGATAATAAATTTACCAGTAACCCGTAATTCAGGAGAAAAAAAAACAAAAATTCTCCGTTTGAAATACCGAAGTTCTCGCTCTCCTCGTTCGTCGATAAAGCAGAACATTCTCCTTCGTCTTGAGAGCTCGGTCGGCGCGAGAATCGTCCGACGTAGAAATCTGTCGAGCTCTCACAGCCGGAGAGAGCGACCGACGATTTACCGATCGTCGGAAAAAAGGTCGCCTCGTCAGAGTCCACCGATGACGACTTCGGGTAAAATTAAGTTTTTTTTTTCTATCACGAGAATTCGTGGGAATTTCGGCTTTTTATCAATGTTCAGTAAAAGAGAATGGAGTGCGAATCGATTTTACAACGTCGACCGATCGAAACGATTACCGACTGAAAAGTCACGAGGTACCAAAGCAAAAAAAACCCCGAAAATTTGCAGTTTCTTAAAAATTCCTAAAAATCGTTTCATCCCTTCGTTTCATCTTGACCGAAACACTTCTTTTGTTTTTCCTCATTGAAAATGATGACGAAAATCGCGACTGTGACGACGATCACGGTGAAATTTATTCGATCGAACACACACACGCCAACGACGATCTTCACATTTGGCCTCATGCTGACCTCGAACGAAGCAGCGTCTAATTTCTGCTCTCTTTAGACTCAAACATAATACAGTCGTGAGCTCGTGAAGCAATAAATAACGCCTGACTGATATTAACGGACTAATTAACAGCAATTAACATGGTGCGGTATGCAGAAATTGTTTTTTTTTCCCCTGCACATTCGCAATGGAAACGCGCAACGCGCGGGATAAAACAAAAACACTCGAAAAGCACTCATCGCTTCGTGACTATGAAATTCCGCCTCTGATTCGACTGAGTACTCCGTTCGTCACTTTTTTTCCCCTCAAATTCTCGGCCTCGTTTCAACCAGTCGACTGCCACGGTGCGTTTTGCATATTTCCATCAAAAAAGTCACGTCAAACTTCCGGTTCTATGAGTTTGTTAAAAACGTTAAAAATTTTTTCGATTTTTTTTTTTTCCTTTCACCTCTTATGGACCACTAGAAAACTTTTGGAAGCTGCACACATTTTGGGAACGTGCCTTAATTCCAATTTGTCCTGGTTAAAACGTCGTTAGATGGTCCTGCACAAAATTATAACGTCTTAACGAGCTTTTAAAATTCATTCAGTCGTTTTAAACTCCATCTAGTCTCATTTGAGGCGCCAAGACCAGAGGAAGATTCTTGTTTTTTTTTCTTCTTTTCTCCAGCCTGCGAGGGAAGGAGTAATCTCGTTGACCGAAAAGTAATTGACTCCGGAAACAGTTTCGGAGTATTATTTCGCAGAAATGTCGATATTCCTGATTGCCTGATAACTGTGATCGTGATCATATTTGCACGAATTAGTAATCAGTTTTTGTTTAATCGAAAATTTTTATTTTTTCATTTTTTCTAAAAAGCTCGCGATGTTTCAATCGCTCATGCGACGACGATCGTTTACATTTTAGTATGCTAATGTCGTGACTTTTTTTTCTCTCCTGTATGAAAAAAAAAAAAGGTGAGAGCAATGAGGTGATAAAGGAGGAGGAAAAAAAAAATGGAAAAAAGAGTAAAAAAAAACGATGAAAATAAACTTGGCCATGCTCGCGGGCAAGATTCTCGCCGATTCCTTGTGTCACGGAGTGGAAAAATCTTCCCCTCTCGCTTCTCACTCGTCTCGTGATTCGAGCTACACGCACGAGAGTGACCCACATTTGCCACCTCTCTCTCTCTCCCTCTTTCTTTATTTCGCTCTCTTTCTCATTTTCGTTTGGTGCAACGACGCGGTAGATTTTGCGGGCAAATATCCCAGTGCCTACCTACCTACCACCACCGCACACCTAGATTTTATATCACACTCGCACAGGCTAAAATTCCACCTGCAGAACTGCAGCGTGGACTTCGTCACGCTACTACTCCCTATATTACTCGTATATAAAACGTAGCGACGTGTATACATGCGTCAAATATTTTTGTCGGTTCCACTCGCAAATCTCTGCTCTTACACTTATTTCATTTTATTACTTTTTCAGCCTATTCAAAAATGTTTCTACCATAAAAACAAACATAACTTTGACTGCCTGCCTGCGCCCGATTGATTCTCTCGATTCAACTGTCCTCAAAAGGATTTTTTCGTCATCGGAATCGAAGCGAAAAAAAAAAATTTCCAAAAACTCTGAAGTGTCTCTGAATTTAAAAATTTCAATTTCCGGTGACACTCCTTTACCCGATTCACCCAACGAAATAAATCGCATTTTTTTTCATTCGTTTGATTTCTTATCTCAAATGCACGATCTTGATGAAATTGAATTGCCGGTTAACGGGAATAAAATTTAAAGCTCCACAGTCGATTCGATCCGAAGTTTTCATTTTCTTGTTTTTCTCAAAAGGATTTTCGGTACGAAAGGCAAAATGTTAAGAAATTAATCAAATTTGGTGATAATGTTCTTCAACATCGAGTACGAAGACACAATTTTTTTCCAAAATTTTCTTCTACTTATTTATCGAGTAATTATGCATTAAAGCAGATTTCTTATGCCCGGAATGTATACCTATATATATGGAAACGCTATGCTTATTCACGTGAACTTTAGTCTTCAATTACTCGATAACTGTGTAGAAGAAAAATTTGAAAAAATTTCTTTTGTCAAATTTGGCACTAAAGAATCACCAAATTTCATAAAATTCTAAACTTTTTGAAATTTTTTGTGTTTTTAACATGCTTTAGCATGGCAACATTGTATCGCCTGTACCGAAACTCCTTAATTTTCTAAAGCATAAAATGAAAACGGATCAGCGACAAATAAGATCGAATTAAGAGAAACGAATGTAAATAATTTATTGTTGTAACACTTTGTTAATGGGAAAGAAAAGGAGAGCTTTCGTACCTTCTGGGAAGGAGTACGACATTCGCCAGGCGAATTCGACAAACGAAGGGAGAGAGAGAGAGAAAAAAAGTCCTTTAAACACGCAAATATGTAGAAACCAGAGTGAGAAAACTCGAGCGAGCATGAAGCCAGTAAATTTGCCGGTGCGAGTTTCACTCTCGGAGTTCAGGGAGGAGCGGTCGAAAAGCAAAATTAAGAGTACACGTAAAGGCCTTTGGTATACACGTGTATATGGGATATATGGGATCGAGGGAAGGAAAATTCGTGAGAATGTATATTAAAACACGACGTTGAAAGCTCGTAGACGACGCGAGTTTATATACGAGGCGAAGGAGGCGGGCGCGCGCGACCCCCTTATAATTTTCGTCATTTGCAAGTGAGTCCCACGAGCTAAGCCCGCCTGGTTCAGAGAGACCGAGATTTTTTGCTGGCATTAGAAACGACCTCTGTGCCATACAAACTGTACCACAGCAGGTGCTGCTGCTGCTTCACTCGATCTATAATAACGCTCGACTTGGCCATATGGCGCCTCTTTTTTCGTGCATTCCTAAGCACTATTAAAGTCGAACGATTTGTAACGAATAATGAAAAAGCGATAATTCATTCGTTTGGGTTTTGAATCCAGTTGGATGAGCAGATCTACGCTCATTTTTTTCTCGTCCACGTTTCAAGACACTTCTAAAAGGCTTGAATCGAGTCTCGCAGCCTCGTCTGTTTTGCCAACGAATCAATAGATTTATAAATAAATTATGCTCGTACATGACGCATCGATATCGATGGGAAAAAATCTGTAAAATGAATGGCAGCAGTCGAAAGAAGGATCTCGGAGCATTTATCTTTATTCAAATGTCATAATTGATTATAGAATAGTGCGGAGGGCACTCCGTCCATGAAATACACCTGCCTACGCTCTCGATGGATGTAAACATAGAGCGAGAAAGAGGAGGTCTCTTTGAATAAATACCTGGTACAGGGTCATTTGTACAGGGATCTTTGCCATATTCGTCCACGAATACCGAGACCAAGAGATTTTTCAAATACTCGCGATCAATCTTTCATGCGATGTGCATTGTCGTCTTGGCAGTATCGTCATCTATGCTCCCTGCTATATTTAGTAACGATACGTTCATCAAAACGTTTCTTCGATTATTACAGAACTGTCAAAATGACTGGTGCAAAAAATTTTTTCGTCGAATTCTTCAACGAAAATTCTCTCATTTTTTTATTCACTATTCTCTAATATCAACGCTCGCAATCTCTTTTATTTCAATCACTTAAGTTTATTGGATTAATGAAAAATGAGATCTCGTGTACGAGCATTCGTTCGCGTGGCTGACAAAAGTATCCCGTCAAGGTCCGATTCGTGAGAACCAGAGAAACTCTAGACGTCGCGAATACCAATATCCCGACGGGTTTGCTACTCCCGAAAGGGAGAGAAGGGGAGGAGGAACTCGATATTCTCATCTAGTATCGATTCTCCTGTATCCTTCGGGCATCGTTTTCGCTTTTTATCTTTTCTTTTCGTTCCCCATGTATGAACAACATTTTTTATTTAATTATTATTTTACATCCAATCGTCATTAACATCGATTTAAAGTACTTTCGATTACCCGATTTAACGAATTGATCATTATTTTTCTGCCATCTATTCATTCAATTTTGAATAGTCAGTTTCAAGAATTTGTTTCCTAATTTCTTTTTACCAATTTAACGACCACGATTCGGACCAAGTTTGATCTCGTATCGAACGATTCGATGATTTGTTAAAAATTCAATTAAATTCAAGTTTCCTGCTCCTGATAAAGCGAGAAAAAAAACACTGTGCTAAGGAATGTCGAACCCGTGCGTTTGACGTACACCGAGCTGCGGTGCATGCCCCACACTCGATGATGACGTTGGTTCGCGACGCCATACCACCAGATACCTGTTCATTTTTTAGCCTCCCTCTTTGCCTCCCTCACTCATACAGACTTGCTCTCTCTCTCTCTCTCTCTCGTTACGTAATGTCGATAGAGAACAAGTCTGCGCGACGAGTTTTCCCACTGGCCTTAAATACGACGCTTGTGACTGACTATTTATTTGTACATGCAACTCTTTCTCTCTTATATTTTATATATCTCTTGTCTTCTCTCCCGGGCTCCTTGGTACGAGTTACGCACTGATTCGTCTTCTTGACCAGAAATCTCATCAGGAAGCTCCGAGACCACAGTTCTTCGATCGATTTTATGGGAACTTGAAATTTTTTAAACCAAAGTTTCCACTCGTTTTTTTTTTTCTCAATTTTCCATTCCGCATAAAACAGAAAAAAAACTCAACGAGGACCAATTTTTATCGAACTCGATCAGAATAATGCAAAAATTTCTCGAGAAGCACCGAAATTAATGAAAATGGTTAAAGATCCGTTTTTTTATTTAAATTTCATTCATTTGGGTTCGGTATTATTCGATGAAAAGTTCTCCAAAATGTTCAATAATGTATGAGAGGAGAAAAGATATCGCTGCGAATTGAAATACGTCGTTTTGGATACAGCACATTTGTTACGATCCCGAAAAGTACTTTTCAGATTGAAACATCGAGTGTCATAATCTCAAGCAGCTGATATTACCGCACGCTCCTCCCGCTACATTCCATTCGAGGTTCTCAATCGTTAAGTACACGCACGCACACACGAGCGTATATATCTATGTGTATTGAGGTATTTATATGACGGAGATTTTAAATTTAAATTGACGTATATATTATCGGGGGAGCGGCCTTGTAGTGCGTTCTCCGTCGTTCTGGTAGTAAAAAAAAGGGTGGGGCGGTTTATAATTTAGCGATGAAAGTTGTGCAGGACTCTCCTTTTTCCATTCCTCGATTTCTCCCTCCCTCTCTCTCTCTCTCTCTCCTTCGTTCTTTTTTATCTTCTTTTTCTATACCTTTATAGACACGGTTAAGGTAGAGCTCTAGCTAAAAAGTTTGCTCGAAGAGAACGACGTCGTACGTACGACTTGGCCCGAGCCAGGACTGAATAGATTTCGCTAAAGTTTTAGTCTCGAGCACGAGAAAGAGCGTTCTCGCGTTCGTACATTTTTCTATTTCTTCTCCTCATTATTTGTCCCCCCCCCCCCCCCCTTCTCCTCTCCTTTCTTTGCTCCGAAACGATAGTTCTTTGCTCAAGATTTTAACATTGTTCTACGAGAAATTTTTTTTCCTCGTAATATCTTTCGTAACAACTCTTTACGAGCGAATACAAAATCATTGGTAAAGAACATTCGATATTTTTACGAGACTTTTAATATCCCTGCTTCGATCAATTATCGTTTCGATCTTCATTTCCCTCCAGCTTCCCTCCCCTCCATTCCGTTTCTCGTTTTCACGAATTTATATTTATTTTTTTTTCTCCTCAAATCGCCTTAAAAACAGGTTTCGTAAATTAATGATTTTCGGAGTAGAAAATATATACAATCGTTTGCAACGGTCTGACATTGCAAGGTCGCCCAGATCTTTCCCTCTCTCTCTCTCCCTCGCGATTCGACATGGAAATTGAGAGATCATGTGTAGCACGTTTTAAAGCGCCTGTGCTCAGACGAGATGCTGACGAATAATCATACTAACAGAGGCAAACAAGTGACACGAACCCGTCTCCAAGATACACGTTTTTCCTCCGATCCGCGATATACACCTCGAATGACGTCACCTGATCTACGGAATAGCAAAATCCTTGTTATTACGCAATCTACGAGAATAGAGAAGAAGCTTTGAGATAAAAATTAATTGATCGAATACATTTATGAATCCGAGACAAATGTCATCGCGAGTAAGAGAAAAACGTTGGCGAAATGTTTATAAAGATAACGTCAAAAGTATCAATCGATGTTGCTAAACATTATATTTCTCAATCGTTTCCTGAACTTTTGAATAAAAATCATTTGATGATAATTGTACCGTTTGAAAAAATGACTCTACAGCCCAGTGTGACAAATGGAATTATCTTATCACATTTTCTGTGTGTGCCTGTAGCCATATATATCGTATATACATTTGGAATATTCCTGGTATCGCTCTCTCTCTCTCGCTTTCGTCATCTGATAAATCTGAAAAGTCTCATGAATCTTCCACTTGAACTTCGAAACTTTCAAAAACTCGAGTATTCCTTGGGTCACTCCATCTTTTTCTACCTTCCATCGAGCCACTCGTAACGTTTCGCGAATTCCTCATTTTTTTTTCACCCCGGATCAAAGTGCCTCGAAAAAACAAAAAATCGTTGAGGATCGTAGTTTTTGGAGCTCGTGAGAATAAGAAAAAATAAAAAACGATTGTTCTCCTGCTGAAAATTGACGCGAATCGATAGAAATTTGAGTCGAATTGGACGCGAACATTCGTTGGTACAGGTAAAAGCCGGAGGATAAAATAAAAACTGCTCGAATCCGAGGAGGAGTCGATGCACATGGCATAAGAGAGACAGAAGAAGCGATGAGCGAAGAAAAAAGAAGAGGAGTGCGAAAGGTAACGTTGCCGAAAGGTGCAGCCTCGGAGAGTTAACTCGCGCGACGGCGGATACGTGTGCGTGCATGTGTCCGTCTGTCTGTTTGTCTGCCTGCCGGTGCTCACAGAGAGAGACTCGGGGGGACCGTTTCAACTCTCGCTCGGCAGTACTGCTTTTGGTGTTTAAAAACGACGAGAGCACACTACCGTAGCAAAAGCAGAGAGGCACAGAGAGCCTCAGATCGAGAGAAGTAGTTAGTGCAGCTCGAGCAGCCTTCGTGTTCTCTCTTACATTCAAAACGAACGGTTGAGCGTATCACACTCACAAACTAACTGCAACACTCTCTTGGCCATGCTCGCGGCCACTACGTCGTATCCCAAGTTTCTTCAATGTTTTTATCCGCTGTGCAGTTTCTCGCTCGATTCACGGCTTTACCATTCTCGTCATCGTGATCTCTCCTCGTCGTATATATACGATTCAACCCGGAAGTGATGTCGCGTTGACACTTCTCTTCGATTATTTATTTTATTTTATTTTTTTTCATTTACTTTTATTATTTATTTGTTTTCTCGTCAGTGTTGTGCGCGAGTGCGCGATTCGGTGCATGGGAGTGAAGAATAAACAGCTTCGTTTGGCTTTCGGTAACGATCTTGCTTCGTTGGATCTCGCATCGTTCGTGCTCCGGTGTTACCAGTGCTCAGTTTTTTTGTGTTTTTTTTTTTCCTCCCGACTGGAGTTATCGAATTTTATTTACGTTTTTCTTCTACTTCCTGTTGTTCTTCGCCTGGTTTTTGTTATACGAGAAGTACGTTCGTTTTAAAATGAAATGGGAACCGGCGAAATGGATCGAGGAATACCCAGCAGCACACTCGCGACCTTGCGAGGCATACTCGTGAGCTCCCTTTCCCGAGAAAATCTTGGTCCCCATGATCTACCGATACACGAGTACACGTCGAGCTCCAGACAAACACGGAAAATTCGAAAAGTTCATTTCCACGAAGGTAGTTTCACGTTTTCACTCCTCTTTTACACCTTTTTTTTCTAGTTTTTTTCGTTTCGTTTCTATCGCAACGTTTTACGTAGTCATTAACGGTACTGAAATAACGATTGTCTCATGGCTGCGAATGAGCGCGATAAAACATAACTCGAATAATACGAATCGAGCATTCGTATCTCGCGACAAGCTGACACGACGTATTGAATATTAATTACAAATTTTGTAGTTTAGAAATCGACACTTTCTCGAATAGAATAAGTGCCTCCTTCGGACACAAGAATTCCGAGCTTTTCAATGACACTATTTTCGAAAGGAAATATTCAACAGCGAATTATATTTTTTTCTCGCTGAATCCTCCAAGAATGCAGCGAGGCTGTCAAATTTTTGAATTTTTTTTTGTTTGTTGAAAATCCAATCTCCCGAAAGCGAGTAAAAATATAATGAAAAAAAATGCGAAATTCAGTGCTCGGTTTGTTCTTCGTTACATGCGATGACATAGACGAATAATGGGACGTTGATTAATTACATACGAGAGAAGAAAACAGCTTTGAACGTCGAGCGAGAGCATTATTATTGTCGCGAAGCTTTTCGTGTAACGATATCAAAAGTTGAAGAATGCGTAGAAACAAATTAACTTCGGAAGTTCCTTGTATGGCTCGTTCCACCTTTTTCCACATGACAACAATAAAAAAAATATATAAAAACAGGTACAAAAGAAAAACGAAAAAGAAATTTGCAACAATGACGACTGCGACCACGCCTGAATGAAACATTCGCTCGTATTACTATCTCGGATTTGTTCGGAACGTGGCATGCACAAAGGGCAAATATATGTGAACACTATTTTACAAATATACACATTCGAATATGTGCACAGATTATAGGAGTCATGCATGTTCTGCAACGAGAACGAGTGAGACTTTTCCACCTGTGTGTGCATGTGTATATATATATATATATATATATATATATATATACACTGTGTGCTGGGTTTTACGTGTTTGCATTCGAGTATTTCACCAAAACGGAAACTCTTTGTCGAATATGTGTATACTTTTGCCTCGTCTCTATATATTTATTTATATGAATGTTACATACACATGTATATTTAACGAGACGTCCAAGAGCAACGTGGCAACTGACATATTGCTTATACAGTCGAGCGAGATGCCTCCATTACACATATATTTACACGCATGAATATATTTATCAAAATTAACTTTACAGCACATAAATACACGGCTATTCATACACGCTAAAACGATTGTAAATTTCGTACGAATATTTTTGACTGCATTAAAAACTCGTTGGAACACTCTCGAGTACCTTTTTGTAAAGCGAATGAATTTCGCTGGTTTTTTTTTTCATTTAACAGTTAAAAATTGATAAATTCGAATGAATAAGTTTAATTAACGACAATTTTTATTTGAGGAAATAGAAAAATTGACCTTGCTACTCAGCAACTGCTAGCTGTACACGCATTTCTTCGTTAATCTTTGTACATCGAGTACAAAGGAGATCTTTGCAATGGCTTTTGTTGCTCGCTCTTTGTCTCTTCACTCGCCATCAAACACCGTCATTATTGGCCGCGTACTTACGTGTCACGCTGTACATATATGCAGTTCCGTAGTTGAGGCCTCCTCCTATGCAAATCACTTGGCTGTCTCATGAGTTTACAAGTTTCTTTTCTCAGGCGTGCATGAAACTTAACGTATTCCCTTTATTTTGTGTACTCTGCAATAGATATTTCATGGCACATTTGTGCGTAGAAGAATGAAAAGAATGAAGAAAATTAGGATGAAAACTTGAGCACGTTTAGCAAGAGAAATCAAACAATTTTAGGATTGAAAAAAAAAAGTAATTCGTAATAGCGAGCGAAAAGGGGAAATGTAAATTTGTTCACAATCGTTTTATCTCTTTCGATCAATGGCAGGCTAAAAAAAAAAGTGGCTGGAAACTTTTGATTTATCTACCGAGTGGTCCGATCAAATGGAATAATAAATGGAACCATTTCAGTGAGCAACTCCCAAGAATTAACGAGATCCTTGCCCATTTTTATATATCTGTAGTAGCATGAATTTCCGGTTTCACCGATGACAATTAACGCCGTTAATTCAGATGATAAGCATCATCGACGTTTGCGGATATGCCACCGAGTTTCTCGTTAATCTGAAATTTTGAGCCTCCGGGGAGACAGCAGCCTCGTTTCATGAGGGTGCGAAAGAGCTATGAGCGGGTTTCCTCCACTCTCGTATCCAGCTCTGCTCTCCCTGCTGACCACGCTATTGCGTGCATGGATCTGGGAAGGAGGCGATCGACGATCGGCTCATAATTAGGCCACAGATTGATTTATCACGTAATTCACAATTAACGGCAAACCCGGCTACGTTCTATCTATATTTTCATCACACACGTGTCCCACGTATATATACGTAGATTGAATATTTTCGGTGCCTCGCCCAATCCCTTCTTCGTCGTCAATAACGAGAAGCTCTCACGAATATTGCAACATCAGCACTATTTTGTTTTCTCAATTAAAAGTCATTACTGTAATCAATCATCGAAGGCTTCTCTGCGAACGCTCTTTTGGAGAGACTACAAAAATCGTTGAATCTATCGATGTTTTTGAAAATTTCAAAATTCAAAACGAGTGAATGATAATATTTTGGCATTGTCGAATGAAAGATTCAAAGTTATTGAATTTTTGAAATATATTTCATTTGAACCGTTGATTCATCGGTAAACATCGTTTTTAATCATTTTTTTTTCTGTTTTTCATTTTCAGGTGAGTACTCAATATCGATAATGGACTCTTTCGCAGATGTCTACGAGTCATCGCGACAGAGTTATGTGTAGGAACGTATGACGTACTCGGAGCTGGTATGTAACTTGTAGGAATTACTAATCCCTGAAATATATATATTCGATGAGAGAGAATCACGAGAATCGTGGGCCCCGCAGGTGAGCCAGCGGTCGAGATACCGATGCCGTATGTGTATACGAACGATTCCTCAGCGATATCGTATAACGCTCTGGACCTTGACCTCTTTTTATTTCATTCACCATGTTTTTTAATTCATCGTACCTGCTCGCGGAGTCATTTTGAAATTCTTTTTTTTTTTTCGATTTTTTTTTGTTTTTACAATGACTAATAAGAACAATTCAATAAAACCATTCTTTATTGTCATTTTTCGGCCTTTTTAAATGATTTTTTATCGCGATTGCTGATCCATTTTTAGCACTTTCTAACAAGCGTAAATAATTGATGGAACAAATCCAAAATTGTTGTTCAAAATTAAGCGATTCTTGACTCTTTGAGCACCCATTTTTTTTATCGACTCTGAGCTTTGAAAACGCGGAAAAGCTTCTTATCGGTGACACAGTAACACCGGTTATTAGCGTTGTTTTGAAATTCTCGAATTTTCGAAATTCTGACGAAAGCAACTTTGTTTATGGTGTGAGATCGAGCGGAGTTGATCAAATATCGTCTTTTCCTGTTTTCGAATCTGTTTTTTTTTTTTTTCTCAATGAGACACATTTGACTAGTTGAAGCTAACATTTCTAGGAAGAAAACGCGGTGAGAGAGCAATGGAAAAATGGCTTTTGCGACTGGACCGGTCTGAAAACCAGCCACTTTCCAAGTAACCTCTCTCCCATGTGTTTCTGCATAGTATTTTCATTTTATTTTTTTTTCTTTTTCGTCGATGCTCGTTGGATTGACCAACGAATTCAACGCCCTGCATTTTCGATTGGTTCTATCCACCATCGTCTCTCTTCTTACCGCGTCCTCTCGTCGACCAGGTTTTAACCTCGAACGCCACACGCACGTTGCTATATTTGGAGTGAACGCTCACGCGCCATATCCAAACTTGTGTCCTCGCGTCCACATCTCGGTTAACGTTTCCGAATGATCGAAATAACGAAATTCTTACCAATCGATAGAAATTATAAAGCGAGGAGACGAATTTTTCAATGATCATTGAGAAATTTGATACTTTTTTTTCTTCCAAATTCTATCGACGAGACAATACATGAAAAATGAGAATAATTTACGGAGAAAATAGCCAATTTATTTGGGGAACTTTGCGTCCTCGAAGTTATACTCGCTATTAGTCAATAGCGTTTAATTAACTGATTTCAAGAGTCGTGTGAGATGTTCCATCGGGTGGAAACTATATCGAGTACCATAGAGTCTCGTGGAGAGTTGCATGAGAGTTCGCACTTGTATGGAACCAACGATATACAAAAGACTCCAAATGTTACTCCCACTCTGTGTCGTTGGAGCTCGCAGAAACGCGAGTTCGTACTCGAGAAGAACGGTGCCAGTAGTCGTAGATAATAACACGCTCGATAATTAGGCGATTCGCGATGCACAAGGGAAACTTGTTCATCGAGTTGAAAATTCTCTCAGATGAGAAGATAAATACGTGGTAACGAGAGACGGAGACGATTATTAAGTAAACTTCTTCTTGTCTCTTGGTTTATTCTCTCAACGCGTGACAATTCCATCGGTAAAAAGTATAATAAGACGTTGCGTTAGAATGATTGTGATGAAAATAATAGTTGAAAACTCGATAAACATAGGGACTGAAAGGGAGATAAATTTGAACTCAGGAAAAGTGCAATTCCACTCGATGTCGAAACATATTTAAGCGTCTGATTCGAGGTATGAACAAAGGAAAAGTTTTTTATTCGTTCTTGGTCGGAGGCAACGATTTCGTTATCCTTCGAGGCCTTTCATCGAGGGATTATCAATGGACTGACTACTATAATAAGCGATAAACGAATAATCATGCAAGTGATCTTCGAGTGTAGATTTTGGTTTGTGACGTTTTCAGCGAGGATAAATTCAAAATGTACTCGACATTCGAGAGAATAGCCCTCTAATCCCTTCCATTGTGCCAGGCCAGAACGTTTCTCTTTCACCTCATGCGCACAGCCCAAAGACCATTTCTAGTTTCAGGGATTATACTTGCTGGAATATCGCAGAGCGGAGCTCTGCCCTTATTGTTCCCTGCGTGCGATCTCTGCAGCATTAAAACTATACAGTTTTGGGCGATCGGATTGTAGGAAGAGAGAAAAGAGGCAGAAGACAAAGAATTGATAGAGATTTACTTCGAGTTCTGCACATTTTCCTGACTTTTTTTTATCCATTCGTAGTTAATTTACTGTTAAATAAATTTCGTAATCGACGCAACGAAAATAAAATACATTTCGTCGAAAGACTTTTTTCCAAGACTCCAGCAGCAGCAAAGTCCTTGGGGAATGTGTTCACACTGCTCACGTTGACTAATGCCCTCGACGTTCTTATTCTTGTACTTCACTATTTTTTCTTTTCTCCCCCAACTTACGAAAGAACGAGTTAAAAGTTCTTTTTCCAGCAACACACGCTCGTAGTGAAAAAGTAAACTTGGTAAAAGATCGCTGACGATACCTCAGCTGCTTTATCCCTCTTCCTCTTCCACCTCAATTACAAAGTAGAAGAGTTCAAAAATAAAGTAGTGGGAAAAATGAAATATCAACCAGACGATTATCCCTCTGTTTTCAACTGGCATTTTCTTGTATCTCACGTGTCCTAGCTCCATCGCTCATGATGAATTATCCTTGGACGCTGTCATCCATGAGGACAAAAAATTGAATAAACAACCGTCGTTCCTGGCCAGCTCATCTTCTCTCTCTCTCTCTCGCTCTCGCTCTCTCATTTACTTCCTCTCTCGAGCATCCTGTCCTCACTTGCTCTCCTCTCGCTTCTTTCTCGTGTATAGCCACCAAAAAGGTTGGTCCGCTTCCAGCACTCGGTGAACGAGGATAGAGGCTGAAAGAAAAACCAGGGTGAGTCGGAGAGAAGATCGACGGAGTAAATCCTCTGCCCACTCGTTTTTTATCAACGAGAGCACTGGCCATCACTATACCTATCCGAAGCGCATATATCATTTTTACTCTCCTCCGAGACAGAGAATCACGGTTATTCCATATCGCTAGACTTCCACGTGTGGCCATCAAAGATTTCAGGAGAGAGAGAAAGAGAGAGAAAAAAAACGAAGAAAGCAAAGAAACTTGCCTCCTGGGCGTCAACGTGCAATCGCGATCTTATGAAAAGATACTGCTGGCGAACTCTGCAGTCCTCAAGGAGCCCCCCGCCTCCCTCCTGAAAACCCTCTTTTGGTGCGCGCCATTATACATTCGCGTGTGCTAAACTCTTGACACCAATCTCGGCTGCGGGATAAAAGCTTCTCGGTACGTCGCACCGTGTCATTCATCCGCATATACGTACATTTTCTTTGAGATAAAACGCCACGCTTGTACAGATAGCTCTATACATGAGGTTCGTGAAAACGATGCGCCGGACTTTTGAGTTTTCTTAACATAATTATCAAGTCGATTTACGACTTCGGTAAAGTTTCAATCCTGCTCAGTCTGGCAAGTGGATTTTTCAAAAGTAACCTCTGACCTCGTAATCGACTTCGAAGTCCAATTCGTACTCTCACTTCGTCGATTATGATATCGTGAAATCATCTCCTCGAAATACCCCATAAAAAGGGATGTGTTGACCATTAAACTTGATTGTTGCCAGTTACGATGCAACCCCCAACGACTCGTGCGTGCAAGTTGTTCGAAAAGCAAGAACTTTCAAGTTTGATGACATGGCCACTCCTGAATTCTGTGGAAACTCTCCACGAGCCTGAAATACGAGAGGGCTAATGTCTGAAATAATTAAGAAAGACTCTCAACAGTCTTCCAGCCTGTTTGAGAGAAATTATATTACCAGGGACCGGAACAAACGCGAAGCAGATTCCCCTTGTTTTCCTTCGTTGAAAACTCGATTAATTACGTGAAAAACTTGGGTCGATGCATTTTTTTTTTTTTTTTTTTTTTTTTTTTTTATGAGTTACATCGAGTTTCGGGCTGTCAGCAACCAGAATCACGCGGTACCTCTAAATCACGAGTACAACACTGAATTTTGCGCTTTCTCCTGAAGTATACAACGGCAGGGTCACGGCAACTGGACGCGCTCGGTATGCTAAATTTCCTAAACAGCTTCAGGCATAACAGGAACAAGAAGTATTTGTGTGTATATGTGTATGTGGAAGTTTCGTTGCAATACGGATGAGGAATGAAGGAGAAACGGAGGAAGCGAACGTCTGGCTAGTGTCCAAAGGGTCGAAGGGACGACCCATCTGACATCTCTGCCATAAGTACAATGAAACAAAAGAAAGAAGAAGACGAGGAAGAGAAAGAGTCCGCGCAATCCAATTATGAATATTTGCGACAAATATAACCAGCTAATATAGCAGTCGGTAGAAATTCATCATTCCCCTTTCCACGTGCTGCCGGAAGTTGCTAAAATCTTCGAACGATCTTCGCTTTCAATCAGTAATCGAAAGATTATGAAGTAAGAACGTGCTGAGCCCCAAGTAAACGATAGTGATTGGAAAGCTGCAAACAAAACTTTAAAGCGAAGCGCGAAAGACAGTCGGGAATTCCATTAATGCGAAGCTTCAATAAAACGTGAATGCGATGCGGAGATGAGTCGAAGACACAGAGAAAATGGAGTGGAGAACTCGGCGAGTGGCAGAGTGTGAGGAAACGATGAAAAGCGTTGGTACATTGTTGATATTTGCCAATACTATGAAGGCAGCTCACGGTTGAGGGTACTTCACCCTGCAACAGAATCACTTTTCATTGTTCCTCCTGCATTGGTTCAACACTCACGCACAATCGTCTACAGGAATTTCGCACTCTCGGCTCTCCGTTCATACCACTCGAAAATCCCTCTACTGCCTATCGCGCTGCTTGGTCGTAGTTTATGTTCATCCATCCACTTGCTGCATTCGTCGTATCCGTGAGACACCTCAACCAACATATACCTTTCTCCAGGGAACGTCTGTTTCTGTCAGCGTTTGAAAACATGCTACCTCTCACGTCACAGAATACCCAAACGATTGTGTCTCATGTCTTTCGCGCCCCGTGCATGTTTCTGCCTTTGTACGAATCCACGTGTAACGAAGAAGAATAACGAACAACATTTACGGCTACCGAGGCTGTCTCTGACTCATCAGGAATGAAAAAATATGGGCGAATTGATTACGCAAAAAGAAAACTACCCTCGGGGAGTGTTGCTCCAAGCACACCTTAACTCGGCGAGATCCCACTTTCAACTCTTTAACCACCGGTGCAACCTCGCAGGATTAATTTTCAGGCCTCCATCCTGTCAACGTATAATACGCTAGGGAAATTCATTACGAGCCCTCGGTTAACACTAACAGTCTAGCGCAAACGGGAGGGTTGGCACCGGTTAACCAAGACCACACTAACGCTCCTAATAAACGGAAGATGTATGTTACGGAGGGAAGGATAATACTCCCACGCTTTCGTGATGCTCTAGTCTAGCGCGCCTTTAAGGGGGGAAGCTGGTCTAGAATTTTGAAGAAACCGAAATTTTTTTTTTTGTCTTAAAAGGTACTTTAGGGTCTTAAAAATAACATACCAAAGGATGGATGTCGGCAAAAATGTCTAAATGCCCAAACTTTCCATTCTGCGGCAGCGCCTCTCAGGTATGCCCCGAGCGCCCTTTATCCCTGGCGCACGCATTACAGCGTGCGCCGGGATCATAACGATTCCCTTTCCGGGGGGATAAAGATCATTTTCCGAAAGGAAAAAGAAGCCGAAGAGATTGATACAGAAGGGCAATTGTACGGCGCAGGCATCGCAGATTAAAAGTATATACGCATTTAATATGATTTTATAGTACGTAAAACTTTAAACGCGTTTTTCTCGAAATGACTTTTTTTGAACTGGCCGAAGACATAACTCGAGCAAATCTTCACCGATCTATACGAAATTTTGACAGTACATTCGAAATACCTTTCTCCGGAGACGTACGTAGGATTTTTTTTTTATATTGCATAGTTTTTTTTTTAGTCAACAATTTTGTCGTTTTTTTATAGTGAAAATTTTAATGTTTTGTTCAAACGTGCACCATTTCGCGAAAAAACAAAATATCGAAAAAATGCTACGTACGTCTCTTGCTGTTGTTATATAGAAACTAAAAATTTTCGGGATTTTATTCCCGGACCAAAATTAAGGAGGTTACATCTTCGGCCATGGACCCGTCTAAAAATCGAGGCGCCTCCGAAGAAATGCCGGACACCGCCATTTTGAATTTAATTGACACGAAAAAATTTGTATTTGTATATTAAAACCTAAATTATAAAACCTCTTTCACAGATTTTCGATTGATCTTTTTGTTGAGTCATAAAAAATTCATAAATTATGCCCATTTTTTTACGCTCTAGACCAGCTTCCCCCCTTAATATCACTCGAAAACAGAATTTCCTCGAGATAGAAATATCCTCGTTCCATGTGTCTTTTTTACTCCCTGATGTGTTTCATCCTCATCATCCTCATGGGGATTCAATGGAACGAGAGCCGAAAACCCCTTCTAAATTTACAAAGGATTTCTCCGCCGTCTCATCAATTTCAATCATCGCGCGGATAGAGTTTTATTCTTAGCGATACCTCTCGACCTCGTGACATCTGAGAGATTAAAAAAAAAAAACAAGAAAAAAAAACTTGGAAAAGTCTGAAAAATTCTGTAGCTCATTTCAAGTAGAGCTTTCTCCCGTCTCCCCAAGGAAAAGCCTCGTTGGATCAATGATCGTGATCTTCCACCTCCACTTCATCTTCCTTACATTCGCTATCCGGTTTTTTTTTCCCCCACAAAAGAAAGAATCTTTTTACAACGGCTAACTGATATTTCTCGCGTTTATCTGGAGGAGGATCCTTTTGACTATTGAATGGAATATCACCGGCAGTTGATGAATGCTCTAACCTCCATTTCCGCAGTGTTTGAAACGAGGCAATGATCACAGGTCACCGCAATCTCTCAGTTGCGATAGAAGGTTGTCGAAATGATTTCTCGACTACACCGGGTTATAACACCCGCCACAAACACCATAACCTCTGTATCTGTAAATCCCAGCCTTCCAAAGGAACATCCTACTATTGAGCCACCACGACTGTTCTTGATTCGCGGACGTGAACATCTCTCTCGAAATTGTATTCTGTTTTACGGAATTGTGGTGAAATGGAGGAGACAGATATATCCGCTGACCCGGAGGATGGTCAACCCGAGGGAAAACCCAAGGGAAGATCGTTGAGAAAACTGCCCTTACAGATCGTCGTATATACGGAACGAAGTGTAGCACAAAATCGAGACTAATGGAAGAAGAGACTGGGCAAAAGGCTAAAACTCATTTTCCTTATCTGCGAAGCACTCAACCGGGGTGTTCGTGAAATCAACAGCTATCAGGCTCGTTTCATTTCGGAAAATAGTAAACCCAGCGACTGTCTCTCTATACATCTTTCCAGAATTATTCCGGGCAGTCTCTTCGAATATCGAAACTTCCGGACAACGGAACCCCCCAACTATACCAAGAAACTTCAACTCCTCTACTCCACTTTTTTTTTATCCACCTTCAACTGTCCAAGTTTGTACGTTCTCAAAGTTTCCTGGTTGCACTCAACAATAAGCTCCCGAAAGAACACAGCTCTGGCAGTTCACTGTACAGCTTGTAGTGCACATTGAGGAGTGTTACACGAGCACCAAAAATGAACAACTTTCCTAAGGGAGAAGATTTTATCATTCATCGTGCATCACTCAGCAACGACAGTTTGGCTATTAGCCTAGTCCGCTGTTAGCTCGAGCGGTTCAATGAGCAAATGCAAAGTGAGCAATATGAAAGGAAGTTAGAAATATAACGACATTCTACGAATAATTCGTAATGGCTGAAACGTCGCTATTTCCACGGTGAACATTCCGTTAAGAAACTGTGCTTAATGATGATCAAGAACTCAGCTATCGCTGCCTCTTAGAACAGGGATTAATGAAAAAAGGAAGATTCCATCATACCTCTTTGCCTGGGGTGGAGTTACCGAGAGTTTATCTTCTTGTCAAGGTCGTATTTTCTTCACGAGCATTTTCTGCCTCATATATGACATAAAAAGTTTTTCTTGCCTCGCTGTTGCCAAGTATATCTTGTAGGAGAGGCATCTTCGTACCTCCGAGCGGTATTGATACCGACAAATAACATTGCATCGATATAGGTTCACGAAGTATTGGTGTAGAACCGAGTTCCATTCTGAACGTCGAGGGGGTTGTTATTATATCACAGAGCCCAAAAGTACTCGCTCTCTTACGACAGTATATCCGTACAGTTTTTCTACAGTAGAATATATCACGAGAAAGCAGAGCATGAGTGTTTTGAGGGTTGGCACAGAAGGAAGGAAGGAAGGAAAGAAGGAAGGAAGGAGGTGGCGACGCAACTGATCGATGCAACAGAGGCACACCAGCGTCGACGGAGGTGGCAGAGACTGTAATGGGCTTTCTCGCTCACTTCTTTTTTTTTCGTTTGTTCCCATTTTATGGGGTGCACACCTCGTGCATACGATCCCTTTACGTTCCTGAAGATGAAAGGGAATAGAGAGAAAAGTGAATTCTGAAAAGGCCAAGTTGACGCCAAGCTCGAGCTATCCTTCGTTATTCCACACGCGGCTCACTTACCAGAGATGAATGTCCCAAACGAAAATTCAATCGCAATCCTATCAACTGCGTGTAACTCGCTTCGGGGCTGTTTCAGCCTCGGAATAGAGGATAAAAGACAATGCTGAACCTCCCGTAGATACAAGTCTCGGTATTCTAACTCACGGGCACCCATTACAAAGGCATCCCCAGGCAGAGTACAACATCGAGAAGTTCCAGATTGCTAAAGAGATTCCTGTCGACTGGACCGAGCCTGAAGAGTGTTAGATTATGTACCAGAATTCTTGGGATATACCTGGAATTCACGGTTCCATCAGTTATGCTATGACACTGTCTCCAATAATGTGCATTCATCCTTTTATACGCGAAATATACAAGCGGTATACGGGATATTAGCTATTAGAGCGTCGGGGGGTGCTCCAAACTCTATTGCATTGCTACACGACGTCTGCTTGCGTGAATCGAGCAATCTCATCCCCACCATCATCATCCCTCATCACCGCACAGCTAGAAACTACCCCCGTTTTGCCAGAACATCCCTCTCTTTTCCCCTCTTGGTAGCTTGGTAGCGGCGTCGGCGTTGGTGGTGGCGACGACGTGGAAGGCCAACCGGCGGGTGGCTCCGCCGTTTCTCACTGTGGCCCGCTCCAGAGATTCTGCTCAACGCGCTGCTGCCTCTGCCTCTGCTTGCCTCTCTCGTCCTCGCTGCTTCGTGCTCAGTTCTCACCCGGAGACGATCCGCGCGCGCCCTCCGGTAATACATCCTTTTTCTCTGCTTCTTCTTCTTCTTTCGCTCTCTCATGGGATTCCTCTCGTGACATTCTCCTGGCACGAACCTCTCTTACTCTCGTAATATATACGGAAAAACGAACGCTACGTCCTTCCGCACATGCCACAAGGATCCTCGCACGCCACATAGAAAAGTCGAAAATCGTGTAGTTTTCAGTTCATGACTCTCAACTAATGTTTTTTTTTTCTTCCTTTTTCTTATTTTCGAAACTTGGCGCAGTTGGGGCAGAAGTTAACTGTTCATGTGCAGTGATCATTTTTCATATCCTGAACAAACAAAAGTCACTTTTGCATTGATCTAAAGTTTATGAAAGATTGGGAAAAACTCGGAAATTTTCTGTTTACGTTGATTGAACATTTTTTAAGGAATTTTGCAAATAGCGAATCGGAGATTCTCACAACGGTGATTTCCACGAGAACTTTATGTTTACCCCGATCATATGAGTTGACCTTTGCTTTTTTTATTGTCAACTTCTTCAGGCATATTTGAATACTTGATTTCCAACTCAATGCGGAGTAATTTCGTATGATTTTTGGCTCGGAAAGCATCGGCTCGGCCGCGTAATCCTTCGCTATCGTAGAATTGATGGACGTTGGACTGCCGGGGAGCTGCTGCTGTGCTGCTTCCTCTCTATCTCTCGATTAAAGCTCGTTCCAACATTTTGATGCGCATCGTCGGATAAATTCTCTCGCTTATATTTACCCCTTCGATAACCCCCGCTAACCATTTGTAACCACTGCGCCAACGTTCATCCTTTTCGTTATTCTTTCACATTTTTTTTTTCTTCTTTGCCATTAGAAATCCTCGAAAGCGTGGGTATAGCCAAACAGAGCAGAAGATCGAAAATCCCTATGTACAAACTTAGACTAAAAGCCAAATTTCACGCATCCCCGAGCCGAATATTCCCTCCACGCGGGCTTTCATATACTGTGCCGGCTCGAAGAGTATCCATTTAAATCCTAAACGAGAAGGGTGCGAGACAGACCCATTTGTAATGCCTTCAGCGTTTTTCGATAATTACCCATTTTACCTCGTGTATACCTTCTCCAAATGGCGTATCATTTAGGGCTTATATCCACGGTGTAACAGTGCTTAAAGTGTGGCAGAGAGTAATGAAAACCAGGATGAAAACGAATGTGGCTCATCTGTTTAAAAACGTTATTGCGACTTAATTGCGAACCCTTTCGAAAAAAAAAACAACAACAACAACAATGACCCAATCGTTGAGTTGAATAATGGCATGGTTCACGACGGAGTTTAGTGCAACGAATAAATCACGCGGATGAAAGGGAAACGAAAAGAGTGAGCGACGATGACATCGTGGAAGATTCGGCGGCAACTCGTCACCTGAGACTCCAAAGCCTCGTGTCGTGTCTGTCACGCGAGTGTGCATTGAGTGTCACGCGCCTCGGTGTTCGTTGGTTCCTTTGATCCGTTTTTTTTTCTTTTATTTTTTTTTTTTCAGTTTTATTTTTGTACGTGAGTGGTGCGTGCGGATGCCAGCAGCCCTCAGCTTCTTTTGAAAAGGGCAATTTTGGTCCGCGAGGGCCGGCCATGGGGGAGGCAGAATGTTCTCCGAGCTGTGCAGGGAGACACTCCGGAAGGCAGCTGTATGTTACACTTCTGGTCGTGCAGGAAGTCCTCCAACATCCCCACCAACATCACCGCCATCATCACCAGCCAAAGAAGCAAAGACTTCTGCCAACGTTGAACTGGCAAATGTCCATCGTTCATCCGGAACAGGAACTTCATCATCATCATCGTCATCATCAAACTCATCGTCGAACAATCAACATCAACAATCTCAATTGCAACAATCCCGTCAGCAATACTATCAACAGTTCACGGATATCATCAAACATCACAACGAACATGCCGGCTCTTCGAACGAACATCTCGCAAGAATTCATCATCACCAGCACAGCCAGTCAACGGCTTTTAGGACCAAAATCACAACCACTGACAACGATCGACCCAATCCTCCTGAACACAGGCCGTACGTTTTCCTTCAACCGACACCAATTCAATTCGTTTTCGCAAACACTGGCCTCCAAATATATCTATCAAATCAGCTGATCCCATTCAAGCCCATCACTCTCGTCTTTTTTCGCTCACCAGCAGACGGGCATTGAATGACGGAATTGAAAGAAAACTATTTTTATATGAAACACGCGATTCTATGAGCAGAAAATGGTCCGTTTTTGTTGGATTAAAAAATGTTCATCTTCATAATACATTCGTTCGCACATTGTTTTGTATACAAATACAGTTCAATATCGGAGTTTAAATTCAAAGAATCCCGAATGCCACGATTTCAAAATGTTTCCCATTGGATTTAAAAAAAAAAAAAATTCTCTCTGTTTGCCACTCTCTTGGCGCGCAGCCCATTGAATTAAAACTAACGGATATCCCGAAACGAGCCATCATACGAAACATCTTGCTCACGCGAATTTACACGGTATATCGCAACAAATGTATCGCAGCAACTTGACAAATCGCATTTTTGTTTGAAAACAAAAAAAAATACGAAAATTCTTTAATTTATAAAGTTTCGGTCAGAAATCTCGAGTTTCAACGTCGCTTTCAAACGTCCCTGAACTTCTCTAGACTTGCTCAATATTTCACATTTCAGTCTGCCTATTTAACCTCATTCTCTTGATTCAAAATACGATCAAACAATAACAACGTTTCGGGATTCCCGCGTGCCTCTGACCTCAATAAATTTAATGGCAGAAGTAGAAGAATGGCGAAATTCTGCACCAACAAAAACGGATTATTGTACAGGCTGTCGTCGAAATCGAGTGTTTACTTGAGAGAACAAAAAATCTCACTTTCCCAACGGGTATACACCAGCTGTGTATGCCTGAATTTCTTATTTTCAATATTCCCCGAAGACTAGCTAATCGAATCGAATTATCTGTGCTCCCCACTGTTACGGAAGCAGAAAACGTACGGCAATGCCAACGGATTTTGGCAGACGATCTCCCGAGTATCATAGATACGAGAGACGAAGATCATCGCACTCGATGTCGGATGATTATCGGTCTGAATGGAGTTCAAGCAGCAGCAGATCAACATCACCATCGAATTATCAGGATCGGGAATGGCTCGTTGGATACGAGAGTTTTACCTCTAACGTTAGATCGAGAGATCACAGTAGATCGAGAAGCGAATCCTCAGGATCGTCGACGGACGCTGACGACTCGTCAACATCCGGTGACGAAGGTAAAGCGCAGAGTCATATGTTTCACACGTGAAAGTGATGAAAAAGAGCTCATTTAGAAAAAAATTCTTGAAAGTCCTTTCGAATTTAGAATTCTTGTAAAACGCGTCTTGCAAAAGCCAGAACAAAAAAAAAACTAGGATGTGTCATAACCGAGGTCATGGATTCGAGCTGGTAAAACACACGGCAGAGTATTAAAACAAAAAAAAATGAAAGAAAGAAAAAACGATAATAACGGTGCATAGAAAAAAAAGGGGGGAAAGAATGTAGAGATTTGGCTCACGTCCGAACGGGATATTGTACGTGAATGGTAAAGAAAAAGCAAGGGAAGGTTGAATGGTTAGCCCGAGCGTTTCGCGTTATCAATCGGAGTGGAAAGAGTAACGAAAGATACTTTCTTCTGCCTTTCTTCTAGCGATCTTTTCCTCATCTCTCTCTCTCTCTTTCTCTTGGACACTGAAAGAATTCTTTTGTTCAGTGGACGGCGAAAGGATGGATACTCTTACCCTCCTTCACCCTTCATTCTTGCAGTGTCTTTACTCTCGTGTCCCCATATTTCTTGAGCCTTTTCTTCCTCTCTATCTCTACATCGTGCTTCTCCGTCGAGCCAACTGGCGAGTTCACTAATTCAGAGCATCGGCTCAATTTGTACTTGAAGAAAAAAAAAAGAATAGGGGGATCCCGGGTATATAGTTGTTCTTCGAAGTTTCGTGCCCATGCTGAGCCAGAGTGACTGACGATAGTCGCAGCAGCAGCAGCAGGTTTCATGGACTTCACTTCTTTATTCCAAAGCCACAATTGATGAAAAACTCCATCGTCACTGCCTGGCTCACGTAAACGTAACAATGTTCTTCAACATATTGGTGAATCCATTATCGGAGAATTCATCCCCTTACCAACCTGTATTATTTAGTTGAGGCACTTGTGGCAAAATACCGAGCAACGGGTGTGGGAGGGTATCCACACCGAACTACACCGCAAACCTCCACCACGATACTCATAAATTATCGGTGATAATGGATCAAAAAAAAACCCCCATGAGATCCCTTCCTTTTAACTTTCTTTTCTCTCAATCGATGTTATCGATATCTCGACTCACCTAATTATCCTAATTATTGGACTCTCTTCAAAAAGTACAAAAAATATTGATTCGTTTTGCTTTTATTATATTGATTCAATGAAAATCAACGATAAAAAAGGCTCTTCGGTAGACTCATATCGACGCAAAGATTTCCATTCAGTTGCACCGACTGACTGTGAAATCCTTTCGCGTTCAACATCCCAATAAAGTGTTTATTACTTTGGATTGATGCGCGACGATACGTGTAAATCGCTGAATCGTGTCTAGTTCGGTGCTGAGGACATCGTGCGCAAAATTTTTCGAGTCCACAGGCACTTGGAACCAAGACAAACCCAGAGAACATCCGATCTTGCCAAATCGATATACATATATGTATATAAATGTACGAGGCATATATATTTATATACATGAAGCTGTCGAGATAGTGCTCCACGTATTTCTATTCGTCTATATATAGACGTCAATAAACCATCATTCTACACTCAAGAGCCCATGGAATGCAACGTTTCCTTATTTTTCTCGGTCTATTGGATCGTTCAACGTCAAATGCAGTTTCTATTGTTCTTTATATCTCACAAAAGGCCAATATATATATATATATATTATATTTTATATATGTATATTTATATATATATATATGTATTTATATATAATTATATATATATATATGTATTTATTCTCATTATATTTCGCGACCTTCTCTCGTTCAGATGGGTCGATTAACGACAAACCGAGCTAGCTGAACTTATCCAACACTCGAATTAATGGTTGGGAATTTCGAACCCAGGGAATTCAACTCAGAAATCGCAAATGATTTTTCAATCGCATTTTCAACGAAATATCAATAAATTTGTTCCACTTGAACGAAAATTTGTTGAACGAAAATATATTTTTTACTGTAAAACAATTTGGAAGATGCATGAAAACGAATCAATGAAAGTAAACACACAAATAATTTTGTGTTTTTCGATGTCTCTGTTCCTTCGGCAGCTATCGAAGACACGATCTTCCCTTTATTTCTCATTAGCTCTCAAGTCCCGACATGCGAACTCGAGCTCTTTTTCTCCTGCTTCATTTCACTCTGCTCGTCTGTTCTCTACAAAGATCGCACTTGAAAAATAGTGCCCGAAGTTCTCGATTTTTCTCTCTTCTCTGTTGCTAATTACTTTCCCGGTTCGACGCGCCAATGGTCGCTCTTCTAAGCTCTTGCAAAGTTGCCACGAGCTACCTCTATGTAATTCGCGGTGTTGTACGAACATCTCGGTGTACCTATAGCCTACACTCGAGTTCTACCATCCTCAGAGACTTGGGAAAATGAACAGAGAGAATCACTCCCTCTTGCTCTTGTTTTATCGACAATTAAATTGAGACCTAAGACGGAAGCTGCAATAAAAATTTCCGAGTTGCTACACTCTATTTCTTCATGCTACACGAGTCTCTGTTCGCGAACTCGAGTATTTTTACGCCCAATCGAAAACCTTCGACCCGGACAAGTATCTTTTCAACCAACAACGAATTTTCGTACTTGCAGAACAAAATAATCGTCAAAAATGAAGAAAATTCGAAGAAAAAAAAATTTTGAAAATTCATTTTCGAAAATATCGCGTCGTCGATTGATACAAAGTTCAAGGTCAGAGTTTTGACTGAAAATTTGTGGTACACACATATGCAAACGAATATTGCGGTCCATCATTCACGTCAGGTAATAGAATAGGTTTGAAACCCTTCTAGCTGGGCTCTCAATCGTGCTGTTCACTTTGAAGGGAATGTCGGCTCTTCGCCTTGGTACCATCGCCAAATCTAATTTTCTCTCTCTCCTGGTCGATGGAAAGCAATCTCGGTACCTCGCATCATCCAACTATCTTGCTCTCCCTTCCTCTTTCTCTCTCTCTCTCGAGCTTCCTCGACCTGTTTCTCGGTTTGTTTCACGTACACATTTATTACCAACAGTTTCCCTTGATTATTAGATTCGCCACGTTTCTGGCGAAGAACATCATTTATTGCTGAACTACTCATTTCCATTATTTCAGTGTCCGAGATACTTGATTGACGATAAAAAATACATGCTCGAAGATTGGCATCTCGTTTAGCAGGATCTTTGAATTTTCAGAATTCTTCGATTTTTTTTATTGTCCCAGGATGTCATTTCGACCGTTTTTTTGTTCTCAAATTTCGAGAAAATAGGATCGAAGCCACTGGAATATAATTTTACGACAATTTTCTATCAAATATCTCTTCGACATTAAAAAAAAAACACCAAAAATCGGTTCTTTCCTGCTAAGGAACAAAAATCATTCACAAATTATCCGTGATTATCGAAAACTCGATATAAAATCATTTTCATAAATTCTGTTTAAAAGTTAAATTCTTGAATTAACGAAAGAAAGTTTCAGAGTTTATTGCTTTACGGTGTGATAAAAGTCAATGATTTACTGTAATTAATGTTGGTAAGATTAGTGCGCGGAATGCGGGTGAAAATAAATGGCGAAAAATGAATAAGAGCCTCTCGGCAACTTGGTATACACTCGACTCCTTTAAATGTCGAGAAGATATTAGTATCGCCTCGAAACACCTGTGTAACCATTAGAACGGTATTTACAGTGTATTATCTCTTCGGAAAAAGATGATAATGATGCCATGATGATGATGATGATGATGATGATGATGAGGAGTCAAGAACAAACCGAAAAAACAATCTCGTTGCTTCGATAAATATCACACGTTAGAAGAACACACTTTTTCATGGCTCTCCGAGTCTCAGTGTGATCATTGAACTCCCGAGAATGTGCGAGATTAAATTCATTAAATATTATTAGCGTTGAATTCACCGAATAGATCAGGCTCGATAAGCGCCACGCGAACTCTCTCCAAATTGAAGTTAACGATCCGTTTTTAATTGCCAACTTTCGTCCAGTATCTCGTTTTTTCAGCGACTTCGTAACAAGTTTCCAAAAATTCGAAAAACGAAAGCGTTCTTCGCTCGATACATTCAAAGTCTGATTAAAAACTGTATTTTTTTACAACTTTATGGAGCAATCGAAAGTATGAGCTTTTCGTAAGTTTTTCACGACGAGAGAAATTCATCGGATAAAATGTAACAATAAAAAAACGATTATTCGATTTTTCATCGAGATAAAAATCATTTGAAAGCATTTCATGTCAATGCCGAATGTCCGGACTCCGTTGACATACTTGAAGTAATGAAAATACATCTTTTGATCATAAAAATAAGAAGAAATAAAATCTCTACAGGTTCACGAGAGGTTTAATTCCAGTTCGAAAAACACACAATTTTCCGATATTAGAAAAAGGCACCAAATGAGAATAGAAATAAGAAACAAAAATAATATGCCTCATAAATAAATGCGCGCACCGTCGCTCCGATATATTGATTGGAATATGTTTTTTTTTCTTTTAGCATTATTTTTGAACTTTTTTTTCATTTTTTAATTTTTTTATTTATTTTTTTTTTTTATTCGCATCATACATACGGTTTTTGCTTTCATTCGGATTTTTTCTTGTTGCAATACAGTGAAAAAACGTGCGGAACCTTCGGGGATATATCATTTTCTCGTATCGAGTCAAGTCCAGTGTGCACCAAACGAAAAAAAAAAAAGAGAGAGATACAAAGATAAAAAGAGAAAAAGCAGAAATAGGTGAGCCCGAAAAATCACTGAAAAGGCCAATAATATCGATTCAAAAAGTCCGTGTAGTACGTGTGTGTACGAGAGCCCTTGTGTGAATTTAGATACGCGAAATGGCAGTCTCGTCGCGAAATGAAAGAGTCTGGGAACTCGTGTGGGGAGCGAGAGGAGAAAAGCTGCAACGAGAAACAAAAAAAAAAAAACAAAAAATTGTATAATATGAAACTGGTATACTCGCGTCGCGGTCAGGATCGAAATGATCGTTCTCTCCCGACTCATCGCCGCTGCTGCAACAATGTTAAACTCTGACCGGCCGCCTACTCGACCAAGCACTCGGCCATTCGCGGTGTTCCACTTTTTGTTTTTCATTAAAAAACGTTTATTCCAAGTTTCGGACTCGACTCCTCGTTCCCGGATACACGATGACATTTTTCTGCCTTTCTCGAACCATTTGTTAACCAGTTACATCAACATGTTATCTTCCATTCGTATATATATATGTATAGCTATGTCCGTGTGCGGCTATTCATATTGTAATCGGATTATCGCGCGTTACTCGATTTCGTGGCCCAGAGGCGTAACTATTCTGATGTGTATTTGCTCGCACGAGCAACCAGACCATTCCCCAAGAGCTATTTGCTCGAGCAATTTCACGAATTTGACGAATTGATGGTCCTCTATAGCTCGAAAGCTTCACTTTTTTTCCTATTTCTCTCTATTGGCCGCTAACCCCGATCGCTAAATCCTCGCGTCACCGTCAAATATTCCAGAGCCAAAAGCCTCTTTATATTTTCGTCGAAATTTCAATCACCTCTCTCTCTCACTCCCATAAAGCTTCTTTCATCGCGAAAACTTGCCGAAATTTCAGAAATTTAAATACAACTTGTTCGATACGCGCAAATTCGAGTGAAAACTACGAATCAATTTTTTTTTCGATTAATAAATTTACAAGAATTCTAATTATTCATAAAAATCGATGAAAAATAAATAATTATCGAATTCGATCATTATCGAACTGTTTACATCTGTCATTTTATTTGATTGAATATTAATATTGTATCAAGAGTTTCCCCCTCCCAAACCTTCTTTCTCATTCAACATTGTTATCACGATTTTCAAACATCACCAATCAAAATGAATATTAAAGGTAGTACCATGTTTACGAATTAAAATATATACGCTAAACACGAATGAAATATATTTCATTACTATTCGTTGACCTCGAGCAAGTCCGCATATGGCGCACCGCGCTTGGCTCTCTCTGTCACTGTAGATTAAACTCTCCGGGTGGCTTGTTTCTGCGGAATAAATTAACTATGAAAGGCCAACTCGGATATTCAACACGCTGGACCGGACGATATGTCTAATCGATGTGACGTATAAAACCGCGGTTTTACCAGCCCTTTTTTTTTTCTTCCTTTTTCTTTATTGATCCTGCACGCTTCTTTGAATCGACGTTACCTCGGACATGGATTCGGAAAATATTCATTTTTCTTTTCTACCATTGTCGCCGGAAGTTTTTCGAGAAATTTTGTGCGAAATAAAAATTGGGTCAATCTCCATTGTTGTTGTTTTTTTTTCTCAATATTTCGATGGATACAACGAGTGGAATAACGATATGAATGAAAGAGCTGAGAAAGAGGTCGATTTTTGCAAGGTATGCGCCGTCACGGTACCGAAATCTGTTCGAACCGTTCGAATCGCTGATCCGGAAATGCCGCATATCGACTCACACCAAACGAGTTTGAAAATTGAAAAATCGAGAAGTTAAAAAAAGGTGTGCGTAGAGGGACGAACGACAAGCAGAGTAACAAAGCTCGATTTTTTTTTAATTTGAAAAATCTGCAAACTGACGCTCGAGCCTCTCGATTCTCCTGTCATGCCAAAGAGAGAGAGAGAGATATAAATCTCCGATAAAACGTGTGCTTTTATATACGTGGATGGAGGAACATATCTACGTTGAACAGGTGGAGGCTTATCCCTCCAGGCGTTTATAGCTTGTCACGTATGAAATTCAATGGAGCATATTCGATACCGACAAGTATACGTCCCCTTCTCGAAAACAATGTTAACAATAATTACTTCGGTTTCTCGCAGCGCGCGTCAATGATTTTCCATTCGAGTGTGTCACGATGAATTCGATAGTTTTTAAAATCTGCAAAATTTGCTCAAGCATCAGTGCAAAACGGTGAGCAACGATACTTTTTTATTTTTCATTCATCCCTCCAAACAGCAACAAAATATCTCAATTGAATCGCTACTTGTCAAGATTAATTGATCGCTCCTTTGATAAAATCGAGGAAAACAGAGGGCTCCGAAATATCGTCGCTCCTCCCTTTATGTCCTCATCTATCCTCATGAACACACGGAACTTGGTATAAATATATATGTATACGAATATATATATCTCGTACGTGACTGTCAGCTCGACGTTCGTTTTATGGCACTCGCCTTGCATACACACGCGCCGCTCTATACAACTTCTCTCTACTTTTTTATTCCCTTCGGTACATCTCCGAAGAGGACAATTTGATCCTGTGCCTCTACTCTCGATATATCAGAAACAACGATATACTTTTCCATCGAGTGCTCTTTACATAGAGATTCCCCGAATGATGTTTTATCAGCTTATTCCTCGGTGCTCGAACACTCACCGCAAAACCTTGAATCCAGATCATTTCGAAGCAACAAAAAGGTCTTAATTTCGAGAGGATTTTTTTTCTCCTAAGCGAAATGCGATCTCTCTCAGCTTTTCCTCTTTATTCAACATCCTTGTTTCGGAATTTCTACTTCCTCGTCGTCTCATCTACCCTCGAAATGTCTCGTAGCATCCAGAGTATCTGTATACATAAATAATTCGTATATAATGGAGCTCTGCTCTAGGAAAACTGACGTGCCAAAGCTCCTGCGGTCGCTCTTTCTTTTTCTCTGCAGAGTTTCCTCTCTTCTCGGATACACGTACACCTGCACTTCGAGATTCAAAATTGGATCGACCACACTCGGAGATATTCCTAAGGCATGACTTATTGTCCCGGAAAAGACGTCTCTGCGGAATTCCAACGCGCAGTTGCTCTCTATCTCTCAACCATTTTCCCTTCCAATCCTCTAATATGTATCGTATTTTATCCACACCGGTAAACACCCATGCATATACACACATCTTCTTTGTACGCTTTAACATTCCGATACCCCCCAGCAGCTCCCTGACTCTCTCACAGAGATTTATCTCCTCTTTGCTCTTCGCCATCAATATAAATTATGCAGATCTATACTGTCGATATAAATTCAAATAGCCTCGTAAAAAAAAACAAAAACTGTATGGTAAATGGATTTAGGGAGGGCTTCGAAGAGCAAATTCAGAGAGGCTTTAAGGCGTTTCTGTTACTTAACTTTATCGAATTCTTTACTATTTTTTTTGTCGTCCAGCAACTTTATAATCGTTCATTCAACTTCGTGTGACGCCGTCGTCGAGTTTCTCATAACTTTTTCAACCCACATATTCTCTACTTTCGTAGCAATATTACGAGGAATTTGAGACGATCGCGCTTCGATGGGAAACGAGGGGTGAGAAAAAATTGGAAACTATTTTTCTTCGCTGCTCCTTTTTTTTTTCCTTTTTCTCTTATTACCGCGTCCCCGAGACGAGAGACTACTCGCGACGTTTTAATAGCTCATCGTTGTCTAGCGAGTCTGACGCGAGCGTTTATCCACCAGTCAGTCAACGGAGAGGGAGGGAGAGAGAAGAGATAACTCTTTCTCTATCGCTCCCTCTCTCTCTTTCAGCTATACGCAGTGATATAATTAAGCGGGGGAGCTCTCGGGAAAAAGATGGAAGAATTAGCCGGCAATTTTCGACGCGCTTAAACAAAACGCCGCTACACAGTGAAGTTTAAATCCTTAAATCTCGCCGTCAAGCAAGCTGAAACGTTCCTTTTCCTTTACTTTTTTTTTTGTTCACTTTTTATCTTCTTTTCTTCATTTTAGTTTTTATGGCTACGAGAGTTAACGAACTCGTCGCGAAAGGCTTTAGGCATCGAAGCCGATGCAGCTGCGTACTCTCGCGAGATGCAACAAATTTTTCTGCTTATCTCCGGCGAATAAAACGTTTTTTTTTTCTTTTTTTTTTCTTTTTGGCAATTTCGCAACGAAATAAGGAACAATCGTTGACGAACATTCGAAATGAAGGAACCGAAATTTATTATCTTGTTTATCGTAACCATCCAATGTTGCAGAGACAAGAGACATCGTAGCTTATCTCATTGGAGATCGCTCCCTCCGTAACCCAACCGCTGTACAACCCTCCTCAGGCTCAAACGCCAAGTTATATAACAGCAGGCAGAAAGATCCTGGCCGAAAGATGATGAATGTATAGCCGAAGGCAAAGCCGAGGGGATTGCGGAGTTGGGGTGTTGGTACCGGAGAGGTGTTTCTCTCGGATCCTACCCCTCGAGAGAGAGCTTTGCCTCAGAAACGACGGACTAGAGAGGGCGACCTCAAATGTCGAGGTTCAACCACTACGGAACGTCGCACAGGGGACCCTTTGCGCCTCTTTCCCTCTTTCCACCCTCTTGATACGTACACACTCCTCAGAGGGCTTTCTGGAATGAGATCGTCGAGCATTTTCGTTCGCTCGTGTGTATGTTTGCGTGAGGGAAGAGAGAGAGAGAAAGAAGGAAGCAAAAACTCTCGAATAGCTTTCTATCCGGGCTCTCGTATCTTTAAGCTCGAAATTTACGTTTTTTTTTTTCTCCTTTTTCTCTCAATCGCGCTTGAACATCGCCGTTAGATACGTGAAAAAGCAATATCAGAAAGAGATATCTCATTTGATCGATTAATCGCTGACCCATGACGATGCAAGTAGCAATCCATGATCGCGGAATCACAAAAAATAGAAGCTCCTCGGGCTTGATTCCAGGAAAGAAAAAGCCACTTGTAAACAAGCCATTATAATTCCTCCGGTAATTTTTCATCCCCTACATTTTTTTTTTTTATCCTCCACCTTATTCCATCAACTCTCCCCCGCACAATATTACTCTCCCCGGTCCATATTTCATCAGATATTACCATCGATATATGTACAATAAACTCACTCGTAACCGTAAATTCGACGACGTCGGAAGTTTACCCCACGAAGAAATATTTATGAGGGCGTCGGTATACGCGCCCACCCTTGATTGCGGATCAGTGTAGACCGCCTGCTCACGCGCCCGCGATCCTTTCATGCGTTTCACCGCTAGACGCGCCCGTGTATATACGAGCTTTTCCTCAACGTTCGACAACAGCAGCTTCCACTCCTCCCAGCAATATCTCGTGGGAACTATCGATCCTTCCGACTGACCAGTTTCGTGCTGTGTCATCTCCACACTCCTAATAGGTTAAATATTATCGTTCCCTCGAGAAATGGCAAGCCCAGCGTGATTATTGTTCTACGATCCCAATAGCACGAGCATCGTGCCCCCCCCCCCCCCTTCCCCTTTTTTTGGCACAAACTGCTCAACTTGACAGGTCAAACGGATAACAAAATTTCAAAAAATAAAAATCGATCCAATAAACCATTCCTGAGATACGAGCCCTGTCGAATCATTAACCAATCCCAACCCCGATCTGTTCAGCTCAGCGGGGAAGCCACGCCCCCACGATATCCACGACACGATTGGCCATCCCTTCATCCATCAATATCTCATCAACTTTGTGTTCCCGATAGGAAAATGACAAAAGACTTTTCTCTTCGGTCTATTCTACGATTTAACTACCCCTCCCCACACAATTTGACTACGAATTTGCTATCAGCTTCGCCGTATTATATACATTTACATTTATGTGTCTCTATACTACTGCGAAGCTGCTGGTTCGAGCCTCAGAGAAACGGCATTTGCAGCTAACACCCGGACCTGCTACCGGACGTATCGTCGATAAAGCTCGATCCTCGTTACCTATCTCCTCGCTATTTCGTTATATATAGGAGTGTGAACGCGGAATTCCCGATCCCCATATATCTCCGCGGTAAGGTATGCGTGCGAAATTTCATCCATCTCTCGATAATCACCGCGCTGCTTCTCCGGACACACGCCCGCGCGCACACACACGCGTTCCTCGTATTTTTACGCCACCTATAAGACACATGTGCATCAACTTTTGTAGGAAGAGATAAAGAAATGTCAGACGAGTGTGTGTGTGTGTGTGCATGAAAATTCCGCTTGGATAAGTCGACAAAAACGGAAATAAAAGCTGGATGAACAGGCCAATGGAGCTTCGCGCGGTTTCAAAGCGAATTCGAAGACGCATGAAACTAGATGCCGGCATCCAGGAAAGAAAAATCCGTTTCAACCATTTTTTCGGGAAGTGTCCAACTCCAAATGTGGAGAAAATTTAATTTCTTTTTTTTTTTTCTTGGAATCGTTCGTTTTTGCACTGCAAAATGCAAAATTTTGTGAAACTTTGATGAAAATTTATTTTTTAGCAACTTTTTTGTTCACGTTTTCATAAGGATCGATCAGAAAATCGATTTTTTCTTGGGACAGCTCTAAGGAGCTGGTTAAAGACCGAAGAAATTGATTTTCATTTTATCCCGAAATGTCAGCTCGTTAAATACGAGCATCGGCGAGTCTGAGTGTTAAAAAAACAATCCGTTCGGCATGTCAACCGTTGAAAAGCTTACGAAAAAAAAAAATTGCAACGTCCCTTTTTTTTGTTTTTATTTTTTAGCTGGAGCCGTTCCTGAGGAAAGCAACCAAAGGTCCAGTTCAGCCCACCATCGCCACTCTCTCACGAAAGGTGAGTTTAACTCGAGCAGAACTTAGCATATTGCATTACGCGATGGAAATCTTGAAATAACGAGTTTAGATCCGTGTCAAATGTACGACGAGTGGAATGAAAGGAAACGGGAAGTAAAAAAAATATGGGGAGAGCATGAGAAGTAATTTGTAAGAAATAATTTTCATTATTCTTCCTCGAAGCGATTAAAGTTTGATTGGCAATTAATGAGTTTGCAGTTAATTGACGATGAACTTTGTAAGCTCGAGAAGAAGACAAAAAAACAAAAAAAAAACACGTTAATTAAGGAATTTCTTAATATCGACGATACTTCAAACGCTTATATACATACGTATGAGACTAGTGGGATTAAATGACTGGATGATTATCGTCGAAAGTGACAAAAAGATAATGAAAGCACTCGCGGGCCTGCCGCGAGCAGATTGTAAATCATGAGCCTCTCTATCCCCTGCCTTAAATCCACAACGCAGCATCCTCTCTTCCATTTCTCACACTTACGGACAAGAGATTCTCACACAAGCGTAAATATGGATGAAGAAAATGGACGCGCCGGTTCGAGAATATGATACGGATTTTCCATTGTCTCAACCGACCCACTTTTAAACGCGCTCCAAGATTAACCGACACCCCACAATCATAGATATTTACACCGTAATACAGGTATACACGCGGACCCTCGGCAAGGACATAACAACGATGAATGAAAATTTTCCACCGTTTGAAGAATCAGCCAAGATGTTTGTTTAGCCACCAACGTTTTCTCTCTCCTCGTCACTCCTTTTCACAGCTCGGTTACCTTTTTTTTTATACTCTTCTCTTCCGCCCTGGTGCCTCGACACTCTCGTTCTCTACAACTTTCCTAGTTTCCCAGTTTCGCTACGAGCCCTCTCTCCTACATTGTCACAGTAGAAATGTCATTCGGACGGTGTTCCACTCGACCCACACACGTCTCTCATTGCCGTACCTATTTTTTTCTCACACCCTTCGTCCCCGGTGGTCCCTGGTGTTTCTTCTTGGATTTTTTTTTCGGTCACTCGACCGTCTCGTTTTTTATTTTTTATTTTCTCGGTATTCTCGAATGTGGAACAAGGATTCTGTTAAATTTTCCATATTCCTCCGGAGCCAATAGTTGCTCCTTTGTTTTTCTTTATTCCCTTTTTTTTTATTAGTTTTCTCTTGCATCCCTAGCATCCGATTGAGAGTGCGGTATGAAAAAAAAAAAAAAAAATTCGAAAACCTTTACCGACGTACGTCCGTCAGCTCCATGGAACAAGTGCGCGTATGGAAATGAAAAAAAAAAAAAAAAAAAAATCGAATAACAGCACGAAACTCGTTGATATGCGAACGTTCGAATCGCATTGCCCCCCCCCCCCCCTTCCCCCTCTCGCACTCCACACTTCTGTTCCTGAAGGAACTTCCCTTTCGCTTCTCTCTTCCCTTCGCTCTTCAATCCTATTACACATTTCCGAGTTTCAACAATTTCCTGTGTGAATTCCGAACCATCGTGTCGAGACTTCGTACACCCAACGAAATCAAATTTCATGTATACTCACCGAATTATTAGCTCCTCTGAACAATTCCTCTCAGTTTTATTTCCAAACGACCTTTAACCTCGCCCCGAAATCCCTTCGAAAAATAATCGAACCGAATAAAGTGAAAAAAAATCAATTCCACATCGAATAACAAAAACAGAATCGTGAATCGCGACGATTCTTGTGGTTCAAAAACAACAACGAAAAGAGCTCGTGAAAACTGCAGAAAAAATAGTAGAAATATAATTAAAGAGAGAGAAAAATGAATTTCGTAAAATCGTCGAAATAATTTATCAACCACAGTGCGTGGGGTGTAATTTTCAATGAAGAAAAATCGCCATATTTTATCGCATAAAGTTCGAACGAACAAGAATTTTAATGAAAAAAAAAAATAAAATAAAATAAAAACTAGCTTATTATTGGGAATATCAAGGTCTCTCGATCCTGGTTGAAAAATCGTGGAATTATTCGTCCACATACACACGGTACAGTGATTATCATCGAAGTGGAGGTGGAACGGGTTCGGTCGAACCTCGAATTATCGATTCGAACATGCGATTCGACACATCCTCGATGTGTGCCCGTCGATGTGATACAAGTTGCATAATGCATACGTCGCCTATATACATATACATATATATACAAGCAAGCACGTAGTTGTATCTCGATGGAAATTCGAGACAGTAACGATTTGTGAACTATGCCAATTGTTATGCGATAGGTATATATCTATAAAAGTCATTTATTTACACGCGATACTCAGAACAAACGATAATCGTCGAAATATTGCGTCAATTAATCCTACTAATACGATTTATTAATCGATATATTCAATGTTAACCGGTGCACACACAGTCCGAATCAAAAGTTTCACCCTGTACGAATGACCCTCGACAATCCCCTTTTATCTACTTCGACATAATCCTCTCACAATTGACAATTAACCTTTCGTCGCTCGGAGCAACTCGTCAGGGGATCAAGGGACTTGCTTTCGTTTCATCATTTCTTTTTCAAACTCGTACCCTCAACTCTCGATGACTTTTTTTTCAATCAACCAGTTTACATCGAAAAAATCGTCTATTTTGTTGAACCGTTGGAACAAAATCACTCAATTCTTCGACCAAAACTTCAAATTCAGTTTATTTTCATGAACGATAAAATTTTTCAAAAACATCAACGTTTCACGTCAATTTTAAATCGAGCTAAATGTTCGAATAACTCAGTGCCTGACGGTTATACACATACATAAATGTTTCGTATCCGGTAAGCCTCGGTCCAGTTCGATCCGTATCTACCCTGCTAATGAGACACCCAATTATCTTGAGCCGGTGAGAGACAGCGGAGATGAGAAAGAGAGAAAGTCCATGTGCATTGCATATCGTGTTATCGTTCGGACCTGTTCACACCTCGGCGTCCATCGTCGGCAAACGAGCACCCCACACCGACCCTTTACTCGCTTTTCCAGCATCAGACATTTGCAATCAGCGAATAGAAACACGAGGACCTCTGCCATTCCGAGAGTCTCTATCCACATGTCTATAATCGTGTACTTGGTCACATCCACGAATATAGAGAAGAAGCAGGCTAACTGTTTCTGCTCGTGTTTCTCATCATTCGTATTTATACCGGTTCTCCCACAAGTCACCCCCCGATACCGAGGGTAGTTGAAAATGAAAAAGGAAAGATTTTGAAGTGAAAAAAAAAGCAAAATTTCCTTCATTCAAGAAACCAACTCGGGACTCATGGAATACAATTTATTACGAAATTATATACGATCATAATGGCTGTTCGCAATGGAATTTCTTGCTTCTATGAAAACGGATACATGAATTTTCTACCGAGAGACAGCTTTATGTATCCGATGTAGTATAGGCTCGAATATATCATGCCTCTATATTTGTTAACGCGTACTCGTGTATTTGTGCACGAGTGTCAGAGCCTGGAGAGGTGTGAGAACGGGTCCACGAGAGGCCGCGAATCGCTATTCGCAATTTGCTGAAATGCCTCTCGTATATACTCTCACTCTCTCTCCCTTTTTCTCTACTTGACGAAGGGGAAAAAATGTGGACCCTTTCATTTGAACGCGGAGGAACGGGGGGGACGCAAGGGACGAGGAAACTTCGAAAAGAGGGAATTTAAAGAAAAAGTAATGAAAAAAAAAAAATAGCAGCAACCCTCACTTGGCCGAAGCTCAATGTAGTTTTTACTGTAGGCTAAAAACTTCGCGACCCTCATTACGACCACGGTATATTCTCCGGTTATACCGCATATACGTGTATATATATATTTATTATTTCTTCTTTTATTTTCGAACATTTGACGACTGATGCCGAGAAATTCCTTTAACACGCTATTTCCGCTGCCACCAGACATATACGTATTAAAATTATATTTTTTCATACTCAACATACTCCGCTCATTCCTCTCTTGAGTCTTTTCCTCGTTGAGGACTATGATTGAAAAGAAACTGTCGACATTCGCCATTCTTTCAATCACGATCTCTCTCTCTCTCTCTCTCTCTCTCTCTCTCTCTCTCTCTCTCTCTCTCTCTCTCTCTCTCTCTCTCTCTCTCTGTTTCTCTGCCTTTTTATTTCTCCTGTTTTTTGTTCCACTCCCTCTCCTCCTCCCCCTTTCTTTTAATCCTCCGGAATATTTTCATCTTTTTATTCCGCCTTCACGTTTTTCGTCCCCCTTTTTTTTTCTACCTCTATTTTTCTTTACATCTGACATTTTATTTCACTTCAGATCAAACGATGCACTGGTTCGCTCAAATCGGCGCCGATAACGAGCCAATTCGACAGGGCTCAGGTAAACCGTTCTCGAGTTTGCCCTTCTGACATTTTATTTATTTCCTCTTTATGCATTCAACTTTCAGCTTTTATCTGCGAAATAAATGAGTGCAATTTTATCTTTTTTTTTTTCTTATTTCGATCGTTCATTTTGTTTTGCGATACTAATGAGAATGGTTTTTTTTGTATTTTCCGAAGTTCGAAAAATTCTGCATTATTCGTCTAATAATTTCTGGTTTATCGAAACTTCGTTCCTTTTTATTTCTTCACTTTCGTTGAAGAAATTTTTAATTTTTTTTTTGAGTGAACGAAATCTTTTGAAAATCTCTGCACGATAAAAATCTTACGGCAACTAAATTGTTCGACGCGTCATAAATAAAGAGAAACGAGTATGAAAAAAAAAATAAAAAGTGATCGCTCCAGTGAGTTTTATCGACAGACATAAACGAGAATAGAACAGCAACGGGTTTATAAATCTTTGTCCATATGGAATAATCGAATTTGCTTTTCGTTCACGCGACTCTTTGCCACCCGCGTGTGTACATGCCGGGCTGTTGAATTTTGTGCATATTGAACCGATGCACCCGTCGATTGAAATCTCATTGAGAAAAGAGAGCCCGATCGAATAAGGACGTGCGTAAACGCACGTTAGAGACAAAGAGAGAGAGAGAGGGAGAAAGCGAGAGTTTGCTCGTTGTGCAAGCAAATCGAAATCTGTCTCGATATATATTTCAACACGTTTTGCATCGACGTGCATCGCTTCGTCGTGGGGCTTTGACGATTGGTATACACAACTAATGAAAAACAAACACAACGATAAATGCGAAATCTCTCTTTCCTTTTATGCATTACAGACTGCCGGGGTTACTTCAATTTTCATTGAAAAAAAAAAACAAAAAAATCTTCAAAAGTAAAACCCCAATGAAGTTAAATTCAGAAATTCGAGAAAAAGCAGAATATGAATAGGGAAGAACCTCGTCTGCGAAAACTTATTTATGAATATTAAAAAATTCTTCCAATTTTGGAGTAGAAAAAACAAAAACAAAAAAAACATGCGTTGTCGGAAAAGCATTTTCTGTACACGTCACATGACAAGACGATCATTACCACATAGGAGAAAAAAAAAAATTTGAAATCGTGGCGAACGAATTAAATTTGTTGATTCAACGATACGTTTGTCGTGGCGAGAAATATTTATTTGTGCCAACAAATTAAGTATTTGAATGAACCAAATTTCGTTTGGGTTAACGAATTTCATTTTGTACGATTTGTTGAACCAACTAAAAATTTGTTGAATTAACGAATTCATTTTTCTCAGTGCATCGCGTGTTGCTATTTCGAACCTTTAATTAACGAAGTTACAGCAGCCCCCTGATACATTTTTGTACAGGAAATAATGAAAAAAAAAAACGCGTGTGTCGATCATACGAAAAGTAAGAGTTCGAGCCTTATTAACTAGCGTTTCTATAAGTTTACAGACGTATTCACGTGCTAAATAAAACAAAAGATTTGTGTCATCACATCTATGTTCGAACGTCAATAAATTTATTCCTCTTGACAGTATAAAACGAGTGTGCGAGTGTATGTGTGTGCGCTTGTGCGAAAGTATGGCATGGCTAGCCGGAACGATAATTTTTTGCACGTTTTAACAGATAAAAATTCAATATCCGGTGGAGAAGAACATTTGCCTATTCGTATTCGCGTAAATAACGTTTTGTTTGTTTGTTTTTTTTTTTTTTTTCTTTTTTTTTTCTGTCACATTCATTTAAAATAAAATCTCACGATATTTTGACAGGAAGAGGATAAGCGCTTGGTCCATCGCCACGTATATGCAATACTGATTTTGTTTTTCTTTTACCGAAAAACAAAATTGATTGATTTTTCTTGAATTTTTTCTGTTATCGCGCGTTGCTTTTTTCTTTTTTTTTTTTTTTTTTTTTGTAAACGCTCAAATCCACACATATATTGCAATATGATTTATTATCGACAGATGTGAAGCGCCGCAGTCTCTACGACGAAGACTCCCTTGACGGCGATCATCCTAATGACAATCAAGGTATCATTGCTTTTTTTTTTTTTGCTGTTTTTTAATCCACCATTAAACCGCTTTTCAATCATTGAAAATTTTCTTTAATATTTTTTTTTCATATCGAGATAATTATTATTCGTGTCTCTACTAATTCAAACGTCTTTCACGTTCGTTTTCACTAAACGTTGATTTTTTAATTGAGACCCTTGAGCCCTGGCTATTCGAGGATTTTAATCTCGATCGTTTGTCTCCCGCCCCCCTTATTTTTCTTTCCCCCCTTTAAACTCGAATTTTCAAACATTAAGAATAAACATTCGGCGTGCCTAATTTGTTTTTTTTTCTCCCAGGACGCGATTCAAACTCTAAAGATGTCGACAGAGCAAAACTCGTACGCGACAGACAGAACGAGGAACGACAACGAAGGATCGAAGAGATGAGACAACAGGCATTCGCCGCTCAACGTTTTCGTGAGCAACGCGAGGTCGAACGGAAAAGACGCATCGACGAGCTGAGGTCTCGTGACAGCGACAGGTAGAAGAAACCAATTTAATTTTCATCGTGAAAAAAAAAATCATTTTTTAATCGTTTCACGAAAATTTGCACAAAATCCGTGATTTTTTTTGAGTTTTTAAACACCAGAGGAAGGATGATTGGAAAAAAAATATTTATTAGCTCGCTAAGCTTGTTTGACGTTGAGAAAAGAAAGAATTATTTAAATCGATTATCGGTGCCTAAAAATCTCGAATTTTTTCAAATTTTTTTTTCAAAATTTCTCCAGATAATAGTTAACGTGCAAAAAAATCATCAACGTTTATCGATTTATTCGAAATTTTCGTTCGACATTAAATCGACAATTTGATTTACAGGCGAAACCAAGTTGAGGAGAGAAAACGTCTGATATGGGAGGCCGAGAGAGAAAGACGAGAGGCTATACTGCGAAAAAATCAAGAGCGAGAGGCGCGTATAGAGGCGCGAAAAAAAAACGAGAGATCGCAGATAGGATTTGCGTTCGGTAGCTCGACGCCCCGTATGCTCGAACCTGCGGATACCGGTGGCTCCTCATTCTGGGGTACGAGAAGAGCAACATCTACGACAAACGTCATGATGTTCCCAGCTGCTCAACCATTGACCAGACGATCATCCGAGCGTGAGCTCGATGGCAGCAAAAAACGAGCTACTTCGGCCGGTGGGCTCGATCGAAAACCCGGTGAAGGTAACGAATACGATTCTCCCTATTTTTTGGTTTTTTTTTCAACTCAAAAAGCACAGAAGATGGAAGTATTTCTTTCCTCGATAAGAAAAAAAATAAAAAAAGCACCCAAAAGTCCTATTTCCTTGTCCAAAAACGTACTGGGCCGAATTTAGGATGCGAACCCGTTTAAATACGGGCAGACTCTCTTCTTCTCGCAAGATCGAGTAAGTTATCGTCGTCAATAGCATTTGTAACGATATATAGTTATATACGTTATACGTAAATGTGTATTTGTATAAGAAAACTTGAGAATATCCAGCTCTACTCGATCGAAAAAGAGGTACGAACTCGTATCCAGTTTATTTTTCTTTCGTTATTTTATCGTTTGTTTGTTTATTATTATTATTTTTGTTACAATATTATTTAGAGTATTCATTTAGAACGATAGAATGTGAAGTAGCTTCGTTAGTTATCGATAGTTTTCACGAGTCGAGAGACCTATATCGATGAACAATCGTTCAGAGTTTTTTTTTTTTTATCACCAAGTACTCGTTCGGAGCTTTATATTTGTCCAAATTTCGTGTGTTTCGATGAGTATTTAGCTCATGAAATATATCGAGTATTTTTCTTTTTCATAGCATCAGTTTCATCCGGACACCAGAATTGCTTGATTTCTATTGATAAATAAAATTTCGTGAAAACGATTCAGTACGGGTGATTATAACGACGAATTCAATCTTCGAATTGTTATTTCGTGATCGGTGAGAAGAAAATAAATCGTTGTTTTTGACTTTTCGTAGAAAAAAAATCTCCATATATTTCGAAAAAGTTTTCAATCGCATTGGCACCATACACATGGAAAATCTGGTCGGACACGAATGTTTTTCGTCACGTCTCGCAAAAAAAAAAAAAAAAAAAACGTCAATGTCACTGGTTTTATATTTGGTCGTTGCAAGTGCACTGACAGCTTGAAAAGCCCGAAGAGAGTTGCTAGAAGTTTTATGTTTTTTTCAGCAAAAAGCTCCGAGTAAGCTCTTGCCGAGAGGGATACTTGGAAAAGCAACGAGGGAAAACCATTAAATTCGGCTCAGTCAAAAAATATTAGGCAAAGACCTCGCCTCGTCACCTCGCGTTTGTTTCAATTTTTAATTATCTTCGTTCTAGAAAAATGTATTTTATTGCCCACCAAAAAAAAAAAAAAATCCAAATTATTGAGTTTGATAATTCGTTCATTTGATTTTATTCTTTCGTTTCGCCTCGCTGAATTTTCTTCCAAATTTATTTACTTTGTATATGGCATGTACGAAAGTTTTTATGTGCACTACAGCATCGTTAGAAAATATTTTTAACGGAGCATATTAGTATCGTAAACGAAAGAAAAACAAAAACAAACATACATATCAATAGTTCATAAATGTCTTTCCCCTCGAGTACGTATCAATAGTTCATAAATGTCTCTTCCCTCGAGCCCAAATCTTACTATTATTTCTCGTTGGTTTCAGTTTTTACGAATGTTAACATTGAATAATTATTATTTATCCCCATCATCGTAATTTGACAAGCAATTTAAATTAGTTCACCATTGGCCTTAGTGAGCGCTTGATTGTTTCCTTTTTTTTTTTTTTAGATCAAAGTGCACAAGAGACACACACGAGTTCATTTATCATTGCAGCACCCTCATTCAAACCTCTCATTCGATTGGGCAATCAATGAACATTTTTAGAACACTCGGAACTATTCTTAAACTCTTTGATTCTCTTATTCCTCGGTCCTCCCCAACCGCGTCTCGGTTTTCGCTCTTTCAGAAGATGAAAAAAAAAAAGAAACACAATATCCAACTGCAGTTATCGCTTTTATCGACCTCGAAGCAACCCTAGAAAGAAACCGATAAAACGCACAAAATCTCTTTCCTCATTGTTGTTTTTTTTTCTTTTTTTTACCACGACACTTCCTCTTGGGAGAAATGGGATTAGCCCGAGTATTTGTTCTCGAATAGAAGCCGCTGAGTCTGTTGAAGTTTATCTCTCTTTTTTCGTTGGAATTGAATTTGTTCGCAGATATGAGAATGTCCTCGTCTATGTACGAGGTTTTCAATTGGAATTGTAGCCCCGATCCTTCTTTAACCCATGCCAAAAATAAGAGAGCCAGCCTCTCGCTGCCTCCCACCAATGACATCTTAGCGATCGACGATAAATCAGATAACGAGACTAGGCGCTCAACGATGCATCGGGCTACCACCGGTGAGTGTCCGAAGAGAGCCCAAAATTGCGTCGGGAAATTATACATAATTGAATATTCATTGCGTTGTTTTAGTTTCTTTTTTTCTTTTCTTTACTTTTTATTTTTATTTTTTTCTCCTTTTCAAATTGCCCGCTTTTCAAGGACCACGAATGAGTCTCATTTTTCCGTTTTATTATCGTTTCTTTTATTTTTTTTCTGTCTAGAATTCTAATTACTTTTTTCTCTCTCTATCTATCTTGTAACAGACGAGTATAACCATGGAAACGAATAACTTGGATAAATCTCATTGAAAAAATTTATAAAAAAACAAAATTCATCGATCCTTTTTACTCTTTCTATCTTTCATAGCTGTCAATGATTCATCTCACGGTTTTGACTCTTATTTTTTTCCATGGACCAGAAAATCAATCACAGTTACTAGCATACTCGAATCTGTACACGAACGGTCGCATGTTTCCGTGTCCCCCGTATATTCACGATGCCCGAACGCACCGAAACGCGTATCACTCGATTTACCAACAGAAATACCGATCAATTTTACATGATTTTTTTTTTGTTCTACTTTTGTTTTCATATCGGTTCCACAGTGCAATAAAAATGCGCGGATTTTCAATGTTGAAAAAGAATTTTCACTAAAAGTGTGTTTCATAAAACAGAATATGAGCGTAATTTCTTTTTTTTTTTCGTAGCTTAAAAGTGAACAACAAAAAGAAGTAAATTCGATGTGACATTCGGTCCGAGCCCTCTGATACACCAGTGCCTTTCCACTTTTATTTTTTTCACCATCATCCGTTGCTCTCATTTGGCCCAAGGCTCATGTTCAAAAATTCGTATCATTCTTCATTCGAAACTCCACCATTCACGCTTTTTGTTTCATTATTATTTTATTAATAGAGAGCGAGCTTATAAATCTCATTTATCGTTAGGATAAAATGACACTTGTTTGTCGATTAATATTTTCGTTCAGTTTCTCCTGACTCGCGTAGATCCTGCCTGCAAAAGCATGTCTGCGTTTTTCGTCTCGTACACGTGCACACCCGATTCTAACCTGACGAAAAAAATATCCTAATCCCCCCCCCCCCCCCCCCCCCCCTCGCTCTGTATCAACGTATGGCCTTTCACGAGTTTGCCGAATCGGAACTTGAAGCAGCAGCAGCAGCTTATTCCTTTGCAGATTGTTAAAACGTCGCACGAGTTGTTCGCACGTGTTTATTGACGTAATATACTTTCTTGACACTTTGACGTAACATGCGTTTATGTGTGTGTGTGTGTGTGTGTGTGTGTGTATTTATTTTTCTCGAGAAAGCTACATGTGAGCTCGGCTGTTGAATGTTCCTGAAAAATAAAAAAAAAGTATACAAAAATGAAAATATCGACACAACTAAATAGAGAAAAAAATGGAAAAAATTTTCTACCTAAAAGTACACGAATTTGTATACTTTTTTTTTTCAATTCCTCCCAAAGCACGTGTCCCTTTGATTCTGCAATTCGAATTAGTCTCGTATTACAAAAGTATGTTTTTGTTTATTGTTTTGTATTCAATGTATTAGTTCGTATAGTTTTGCTTGTTTTGTTTTTGTAATTAATTTCGTTATCGTTGAACTCCGAGGGCTCGATGTATGTGGCTTTTGTTTCTAAGGGTAAAAATTTCCAGGTGAGGATAGCGACGGAGGAACGGGAACACCGAGCTCGGTATATCTACGCGTGAACAGAAGACGAACCGATCTAATGCCGACGATACCATCACCCAGAGACGGTGGACTGGTTCAAACACGAAGTTCAAGCTCCAAGGCATTCACACGTTCACCAGGTAGGACTTACTCCATGTCGAGACTGGACCAGCTTGCCCAGCCTAGGAAACGTAACAACAACGAGCTCGGAACTGTTACGGAACAGACACAAAATCAGCCCTTGGGCGCTACCAGCATGAGTCGCAGCATGTCGCACTTGGCTGCGCCCGGGGCCAAGAGTCTCAAGCGTACCGATAATTCACGTAGCATGGGCACTTTACCCGGTGCTTTGCACGTACCGAGACCAACCAGAGCCGAGAGATTGCGTCGAAAGGCACGCGAGCATCAGACTCAACAGCAGCAAGGTAAGTGCCGTGTGTGAGGCCAATTTTGCCTACCATTTATGTGCCATCAACTCGCCAACTGTCAACAAAGTTTAATTTGACAGAAAGAAAGAAAAAAAATTGGAGAATAATTGATCCATAAGAGGGCAGTTGGAAGAATCGTTTTGCGAGCTCTTTAGTAATCATTTTGGAGGGATTTTTCATTGGGAAATTGGAAGCACTTCAATTGGGGCATCAAGATAAAATTTACAAATCAAAATGTCGAATTATACGATAAAGAAATTATGAAAAATTGAAGAAAACAAAAACATTTTCAATGTTTTCTGACCTACAAAAATCGATAGTTCGATAATCATTCTGAATAGTAACGACAGATTCTCAGACAAAAATTGCAATGGAGAATAATGAAAAAGTAATACTTAACCAGACGCGTTTTCATCGTCGAGTATACGCGAGTTGAAGGGACACACATGGATTCACACTTTTGTAGCATGCATAGAAAACGAGACCTGAAAGCGAGCCATTGTAAATCAATAACAAAGCCTAGGCCACGGCTGATACGTGAACGAGAAAAAGATGCACGTGTTTTTACTCTTTTAACCAACGATTTTCATACTTTTGTCTCTATTGTCGTCGTCGAAAAAAGAAAACACTTGGAATATCTTCAGGTGTTTTTTTTTTGTTTGGTCGATTTCATTTTCACACCTCTAAAATACTAAATAAATCTGCAAATCCGAAAATTCAATATTTAACGAGATAAATCAACAAATGTAAAATTCTAACTTTTCACAAAGTTAATCAAGAATATCTTTTTCGAGAATGAAGGTGATAGAAATTTTCTTCTGCTTCGAAACTAATTTGATCTTGAATCGCTGATTTACAGCAAAACTTTCAAGCTTCGATCAAACAAATGATATTATTCGTGCACAGCTAATTGGCGGATGACCTTGAAACTTGGTAATCGCTTGCAACCCATGAAAACGAGATATTCTATCGTTTTTGTTTGTTTTTTTTTTTTCTTTCTAATTCAACACCGGTACATCGTCAACCCTGATTTTATTAGTCGAAAATAAAGACCATCCACGTAGCAACAAAAGAGTTGACAAAAGCTAATCTTTCAGAACTAACTTTTCCTGAAAAAGAAATCGATAAACATGTAATATAGTATTAACCACGTACTCGCTCACTTGCTATTGATTAACGAGAAGCTCCCTTTCGGTATGAAACCCTCTCTCCACGCCCCCGCTCCGCCAACGACATGAGGTGAAGGTATATATAAAAAAATAAAACACTCCTGCTACAGCCACTTCTTCGTAACCCGGTAAGCTGCACACTCTTCTACTATTAATATTCCTTAAAATATCAATTTTTTTGTCGTATTTTACACTCGTATTTGATGTGCAAATACATCTTTCAATGATTTTATTACATTTTTATATGTTTTCTAAACCACAGTTTTATCCACCGAACGAATTTTTCATTCACAAACGTTTGTAGTTTGAGTTTACTAAGATTTTCTCTTCGTTTAATTTTTCTTTATTCGTTTTAGTTACTCTTTTGTGTTCACATTATTATTTCGAGCTGGTCGACCGGTCGGTGGTGGATTTCTCTATCATCTACACTCACACACTCGAGCTTTCAATACTCCTGAGATCTCGGAGAGACAAAACTCTCATTGTCATAGCACTATTAACTTTTAACCAGCACAAACGAGCATAAATGACACTGAATTTTCTAAATTCTCATTGTTTAACGTTGCAAACCTCGTCTACAATGGAGCTTGCACTTTGTCAAGAAATATTCATTATTCTTTGCACATATTTTCAATTATTTATTTATTACATTTGTTTCCATCAGGGCTGACCTACATTTTTCAATCCAGTACTTTATCACACTTTGTATACTCCGGAAACGTTATATTTCCGATGATGCATTGCGCAAAGAAAAATCAATAATTATTCTTAAATCAAACGTTTTAGACATATTCGTAAGATTCAAACAGCTTTTTTTCGTTCGTAAAATCGAATGAAATGTCAAAAATAGCGCACTTTAAATAATAATAATTAAATAATTGAAACTACACTCGCAGAATTTCTTGTTTCTTTCGAAATAAATCAAATGCTCATTCGATGGTGTGATATTTTTTGAGATATATCAGTAAAGAGAACTAATGACAGTTTAGAATACTAATTAAGCATATAAATCGAGGAAGAAATGGGGGAAAAAAAAAATTGCTTATCGTGGATGGATTTAGGTGTCCGCAGTGGTGAGGTGACGCCGAACAGTCCATCGCGACCGCACAGTTCCATGAGTCAACAGAGTGGCAGCAGTGTGGGCAGCAGTAACGTCAATCTGCGTCCTCGCACAACGACGCCCCGACGTCCGCGACCCGCTTCTATTGCCGGAACTGGCGTTTCTGTCACAGAACGACACAGTGAGCATGGCTTTTTAACTCTTAAAGACCGAAAAGAAAAAAAAAAAAAAAAAAACGAAACAAAAACAAAAGATGATTGCTCCGCGCCACACGACAATCGATATCGAAACGAAAATATTCAACGCGTCGAAACAACAGAAATCGCTGTTCGATCGTAGCACACGCTCCACCGATTCATTTTTTATCCGATTTTTTTTTATTTTTTTTATTTTTTTTTTCTTCATTTTTCATTTCGAAAAAAAGATGTTGCATCGTGTTGCACATACAAATACTCTGAATAGAAGGGACGTTTGTATTTTTGAAGACCATTTTTTTCCAAATTTTTGGCATTTTCAAAATGTACAATTCATTCTTATAAATGATTGCGATGGTCGAAAATTTTACGTCCGTTCTACGGTAGATTTTAGGATTTAATTATCTCTCAAATTTGACTTTGAATAAAAAAAAAATTAACTCACTTCATTCAAGTGTTATTTGTTGATTTTTTTATCACACCAAAATGTACGATCGATTTGCAGATCTGGTAGGAGACATTAAGGTAACGAAAGATTCGAAACCACCACTGCCAAAGGTTCACAGTACTCCAAAGAAGCCGACTACTCCGAAAGTCACGGATCCAGCGAAAAAACCAACTGACAAATTGATCAAGAGCGCCAGAGCATCACCTCGCATCACTCCCAAAGCTACACCTCTACAAAGCCCAGGGGCTGAACATCCACCACTCATACGAGAAAATACGACCGAGATTATAAAACATAATAATGGAAATAAAGACCTCAAGACCGAGGAGAAAAATGAGGAAAAGAAGGATCAAGGCACTGAAAAATCTCAGGCAAGAATAAATTTCAACGTTTCTTCGTCCAACATTTTCACTGAATAATATATTTCTGTAGAAATTTTCTGTACGGTAGACCGTTGCATCAATTATTTTATTCCATAAAAAATTTCAGTTCTTGACAATTCCTATATTTTTGGTTGATAAATGAATGAAAGAGCTGAATTCTCGTAGCAATCGAATATTTAAAGTAAACATATATGTTCCATAGGATTCTCAAGATCTCGGTGGTGACCTCAACAAGGATGATACCAAGATAAGTTCGAACGCCGAGTCAAACGTTTCCGTTTCATCCTCAAAAGTCGCTAAGGAAAGCGCAAATGTCGTTCATGAAGTTTCTGGCCAAGTTGCTCAGCATGCAGTTACAAAAGTCGAGAAAAAGGACGAACACGCCAACGGGGGAAGAAAAGCACCGGAACCAGAAGTCAAATCCGAGCCGGAAATTGAAGAGATTGACATGTCTGGTGAGTGATTATCAATTAAGAAAACTTGAAAGATGAATTTTCAAAGAAAAAGTGTCCGAAGTAATTTTTCTGTGACTTTTTTTTAAATCTTTCATAATTCAATGAGCTAATCGATTTGATTTTTTTCAACAGCTTCGATGATAGCTAAAATCAGAATAACGACGGAAGAAGAGGCCAAGGCTGCTCTCGCTGAGCGTAGAAAATTGGCTCGCGAGCAAGCCGAACGCGAGGCTGAGCTCGAACGTCAACGATTGGTAATTGAATCCTTTCGATTTCATTGGAAACAAAAAAAAATTCTTTCTCTTCAAAATATTCATTTTGTTGATCGATCGTTCAAAAAATCAATATTTCAGGAAGAAGAAGAACGCCTCGAGGAAGAACGACTACGGGCCGAGGAGGAAGAACAACGTCGTCTTGAGGCTGAAACACTACGGTTGGCTAAAGAGGCGCGAGATTGTGAAGAGCAAAGACTTCAGCAAGCCATCGAGGAAGCAAAACGCCGGGAGGAGGAGGACAGAAAGAGACGCGAGGAAGAGGCTCGTTTGAAAATCGAGAAAGAAGAAGCCGAACGCAAAGCAAGAGAAGAAGCTGAAAAGTACGAAGCCGAAGAATTTTTATGAAAAAATTAATTAAATACGTGGTAATTAAATTAATCATTCGTTTAAAAACATTTCAGGCAACGTCTCGAAATGGTTGAACGCCTGAAAAAAGAGGAAGAAGAGAGGCTGCAACGACGCAAACGAGTAGAAGCCATAATGCTGCGAACTCGTGGAAAGAATCAGTCCAATACTCCCACGAAGGTGAATCTCGAGGAAAAAAAATTCTAAATTTTCAATGCATTACATTTTTTCATTGACTTCATATCCCTTTTTGACTTCGATTCGTTCCTCGTTTCTCATAACGTGAATTCGAATGAATAACGAACGTATTGGTTGCAGGGCGAGGGTGGCGAATCAGAAAAGATGAAAGAAGACAGTCCGAGCGACGAGAACAAGCCAGTTCCCGGTAGCAACAGGAGTGAGGATGTAATGACAGCGAGTCTGATATCCGAAGCAACCCAGCAGTTTATAACAGTCGAGCAACAAGTTAATCACGATGGTAACAACACACAAACGGATATTGTGCGTAACGGTACTAACCATCGAAATGGTATAAACGAGAGTAAAACGTTGCTGGAGAGCAACGATCATCAGGATAACGTCGAGGGTGTTGGTGACGGTGAGCTGAACGGTCATCACACGAATCACGGGAATGGCATCGACAGCCAATCTATTACGTTGGACAATGCCACTGTGTAAGTATGCCCCCAAGTACAAAAAAAAAATAGCCAAACGATTCAATTTTATCACTGAGAATGATATAAACTTGAGAGAATAAATAAAGTTAAACGACAACAGAGAACAACAGCAAATGAAACAAAGGAATGAAAACAGCGTATGAATACAAACAATTACTAGCTCAATGCAAAAAAAAAACGTGATTAGCGCAACTATTCTGGCCGCCAGATCGCCGACAAACGATACAGTCCGTCAGTCGAATAAAAACAAATGCTTGCGAGTGTCCTGCCTTCCGTCGTGGGTTACTTGATTCATTTTTTTTTCTTTTCTGTAAATCTACAATGACTCGAAAGCAACAAGAACACCTGTACTTATCGCATTCAAATTTTTTTTTTCTATCTCTTCATCGATCAGTCTCGTACTGATAAAATGCAATTTTGTCTGTCTGCGTTTCTCTCTCACTGTGCGAGATTCGAGCGAATATGCAACTGCGAATGCCTAAACTGTGTGTATATTACACATAAATACACGCTTATTGATATAAACGAATGAACGTTCTTACGAATTTGAGCTGCGTGATAATAATTTCAAAAGAAAATATATAGATGAACGCATCTATAAAATAAAATAATTAAATTAAAAAAAAAAAAAAAAAAACAAACCTTGCCATTTCGTTGGACACTCGTCGAGGCTTACAATCGAGTATCGATATTTTGTACGATTTCGAAATTTCTTAGCAACAACGTACAAAAAAGGGTACTCGATATTATGTATTATCCGCATAGACGTTCTATTAAAAAAGAACCACAATAAATGGATGATTGTTGTAGAAATATTCGGTGCTTCAAATCAAAATGATGTCGGAACGGTTTATCGAGATAACAAACAGATAATGTGTACGCATGAGAATTAAGAGTAAATAAATGAAAAAAAAAAAACGTAAAATAAAATGGAAAATAATAAATCGAGAGCGCACATCCGACGATTTTTAACGAGTCAACACAAAAATACAAACTAATTCATCGAAGTGTGAAAGAAATAATTGTCTATTACTAACGAATACGACTCATGATAAACTCGGTTTTTCACCCACAAATAAAGAAGAGCTTTGCTTTCGATGATGGCACGAGTGTGAAAAAAATTCTGGAATAATCACGCAGGAGACGCGAGAAATCTGCGCTTGAACGTCCGGCAGATGTGATATATACGTATAGCTAATTAATAGATATTTATCATGCTTCTCTGCGAGATAAGTCCTCAAAGCGACTGCCCATTCTCAAAGTTAATTTCAAAAAATCGTCAGTAACGTTAGCTAAAAAGAATTCCGCGCCTCTTGGCTCCTCTATTGACGCGAAATAGAAAAGAAGCAACGATGAGAAAACTATAACGAGAGCCTTTCGTGGCCACTTATTGATTCTTTTTTTTCATTCGATAATACTTTGCATTACGCACCTCTCTAACCACGATATAACCGTATTAAAAAGCTATAAAGAAAAAACGATGAAAAAACAACAACAACAAAATTTACGCAATTGTATTATATATTCACGATTACAGTTTAACATATATATATTTTATAATTAAATAGTTAACTTCGTATTAGAAAACTGTATAACACGATGAATCAACTAGGTAGGAAAAAGCGATAATAATAATATTTAAAAAGTTTGTTCGATTGTGCGCATCAGCCTGTCCTTGTTATCGTCGCATTAATGTTTCATATACAACAACAGCAACAACAAAATGAAAAAGGATCGAGTGAAAAAGATTTACCGATAAAAGCCGAAAGAAAAATAATGCGCTTATCAAATTTCGACTTGTTGTTCAGCGTTAACCGTCGTGAAAAACATTTTTAGTGTAAATAATGTAAAGAGAGTGAGAATGCGGGAGCAAGAGAGAAGTTAATAGCATAAACGAAATTAATCATCCAAATAATTGTATACTATTTCATGCCAAGGGCTCAGTAAAGAGGGACAAATGAGGTTTAATCGTTTGTTATTATTGTCTAATCTTTACTGGGCTCCAATCAACTTATTATATTTTTTTTTTTTTTTTTTTTTTTTTTTTCCACTTATCCTCGCAACAGATTTGCTTTTTTCGTTCTCCAATTGACCGTCTCGACATTCCTTTAATTCAGTCCTGCATGATCGTTGTTTAATTTTGAATATTTCGACAACAATCCCCTTTGAACACGTCGCACGTGCTATTCTTATTCTTTTTTTGCAACGTATCCAGGGACGAAAACATTTTGATTAATGAAATAATTTTTTGTGTAAAAACTGTTTCATTAAAAATAGTGGAATTTGCGATTATTTTTTTTTTTCTGTATCGAAACGAAAATAGATCGAAAATTATTCCTCTCAAAATCCAAACTGTTTTCTCTCTTCTCTCCCAAAAATGCACGGTTTTTTGGCTATTCCGTTGTGTAATTTATTTACTTTCACACGTCGACTATTTCGTCAGCTAAGTGTTTCGTTTGTTGAGTATGTAGGTTATGAGTCTTTTATAAAAGCATATATATCCGATTAACGCCGACGTAATCCCAATCAATCACAAATTCCTCGCTGATAAGACGACGAGTATAGGTCGTTGATGGATTGTTAAGAAAAACTACGATAGTGCTTTTTATTAGGAACGTAGTCTCCAAGGTATAATCTCTGTAGTCTGTCTATGTAATGAATGACGTTAATGACATCGATGAAGCATTTTAATGCAAAGAAAAAAACACAACCCCGATGATATTTTTATCGTTGGATAATTTTGTGTGCCTGTTGCTTTCGTTAAGTTGAGCTACAAGTTGTTGGCGTTTCTTACACTTCGAACGAGTGTTCTCAATTATGCATACATCGTTTTTTCTTTTTCCTTACCCGAACTTTTTTATCGTTTCAAATAATATACGTGAGCCGGCAGTCACGTGATTTTTCGATACCCTGTTACGGACCTTTGTGAACATAAAAAAAGATTCGTCAATGACTATCGTTTACTGACGAAAATAGATGTAGATCTTGTGAGCGTATTTTTCTTGGTCTTCGTGGAAAAAATTTCTTTTAAAACAATACGGTTCAATTTTTATATTATTCAAAGTATATTTATTGTATTTATGCAAAATTTAAATCGTTTATTTCTTCAACAAACGTCGACGTGAACAAATGAGTTGTAAATTTGTTCCATGGAGCCATAAAAATTGATGCAAGCCTCAACTAGAATCGCTTTCACACTTATAAAACCTGTTTTTTTATTTTTTTATTTGAATATTTTCGAAATATTTTATACACACGCTCACACACACACATGTGTACACACGCAAACACATTTATGCTCAAGCAAATTAGTAATTAGTGTATTGGCCGTGTACTTAGTGTGTTTTTTATGTTTTCCTTTGGCTGATTTTCTTATAGCAAACAAAACAACGTGACCAACAACCTGTTAGACCTGACGGATTTTGATACACTGAGTAATAGCAGTAGAGGCCCGATACTCGAGCTGTCGTCAAATCTGTCTAACGAGGATTCCCTCAACTCTAACCTAAACCCAGCGGCAATGCCCTTTACTCCCATGGTCAACCCTTTTGTGCCTGTCGCCGCGAACGCCAACACTAATCCGTTCCAGGATGCTTTTACCAACAACCGAACCCAAGACAACAATCAAGTACCAGGTATGTGCATGAAACGTACGAGTTAATTCGAAAAATAAAAAGGTGAAAAATATAAAAGTTAAAGCAAGAAAAAAGCTATTGAGAGTATAAAAGGAAAAAAAACCCGATTATCCTGAAAAAGCATCATTTCAATTCTTATTATTATTATTTTCATTTTATTTATTTGTTTAACGTGATTTAAATTCGTCTCGTTCAAGCCCATTTGTCTCTCTGTTACAGATCTTCTATCATAAAAAGTGTAAGTGTTAGATACTCTGGTTAAGGAAGGATTGAGGAATGACAGAGATAAACAAAAGAAAGAATAAAGAAAATAAGAATCGCGAATTACTACCAGTGTTTGCCACAGCGCAAACGTTTGGTAAATATTATAATGCCGTTCGATGGAACAAACGGAAATGGAAAAATAAAACGAAGCAGGAACAGAAAGAAAAAAAAGCGAGCGAGAGAGAGAGAGAGAGTGAGAGAAAAATGTAAATAAGCTCTAAAATAGATGATTAGGACGAGAAGAAGCGAAGGTCCAAATATAAATGGAAGCGAAACGGAGGGTGAACTCCCTTGGAAAGAGCTGCCCTTGCCTCTCCCTTCACAAAAAAAAAAATATCGAGAAATCCTCGTAAAAGATGATGCGCATGATGGTGATTGAGAGAGAAAGAAAAAAAAGCAAAAATGAAAACAAATAAGAAAGAAAAGATAAGGCAAAAAAAAAACTAAGGCGAGGAAGTTGTAAAATAATATATAATGTTAATTAATAATAGCATACAATGAATGAAACAACAAAAAAGAAAAAACATATATATATACATAAATCCCCGTCATAGTATACCTACTCGTGTAGAGACTAACTTTTTAGACGAACCTTTGGTCGGAATATTTCGTATTTATAAAACAATTACGTATTTCGGTGAAACTACCACACGCATAAACGACACACGTACACGTAGACACACACACACACACACGTACACGTACACGTACACGTACACGTACATATATAAATATATATATATATATATATATATTTTTTTTTTTCGTTTTTATTGTAATCGAAAAACCTCATTAAATTATGATTCAACACCGTGTACTTTGAGAACTTTTTTTTCGACATGTGCGCTCGATTTAATTGCGTTCGAGTAAAAGTTCACAAACAAAATAATTGCACAATTTGATGAAACTATAAAATGAGAAAAGAAAAGAAATTTAAGAAAAAGAACTACTAAAAATAACAGCACTGTATAGCTAAACTATGCTTTTGAGAGATTGATCCGAACGCGAGAGATACGCAGAAATCTATCCGCGAAATATTCGATTATTGTTATCGTGCTCCATTTTTTTTTTTTTCTTAATTTTCTTTTTCTAATATTATACAGACAAAAAAAATGATTTCTTCCGTACTGAGTTTCAGGGCGTGCGCTCACTAGTCAAGCGATTTCTATTGTTTTTACCAGCCTCTCTCCGTTTAGAAACACATCTTTTTTGTTCTTCGAATCCGCTACTGAACAGGGTGGCGGATATTATTATTAATATTATGATAATTATTATTTTATTATTATTGTATTGATTTACTTGTCGAAATTCACGTTAATGATGATCGATCAAGTTTATTGCGAATATACCATGGATTCTTTGAACTGTGATGATGGTGATGATGATAATGATGATGATGATGGTGATGATGATGATGATGATGATGATGATGATAATGGGATACTTCGTGAAAATAGCCTGCTGTAAAGTGTTTAGTATTTAAGGACGAAGAGAAAAAATAATACAGAATCCGAAGAATAATATTGTATGAATAAGAAAAAAGAAAAGAATAATAATGATAATAATAATAATAATAATAATAATGATAATAATAATAATAATAATAATAATAATAATAATAATAATAATTAATGGAAGGGATTGACGAAACAAAAACGGTATTCGGTGAACTGACGCGGTGGCGGATTCATCACAAAAATCGCGCTATCGTTTTCTTCTGCATTCTCTCTTTCTTTTCTATTTGTTTTTAATTTTAATTTTAATTTTTTGTTTTTTTTTTTTAATTTTTGCGAAGCGTTCGTTTCTTTCATAAGGCCTAGCGCTTCGGCCTCGTGCATCCTTGAGCCTGACAAGGATATAAAAGTGAATTGGGATTACAGGAGAGGAGGATAATGAGAAATTAATACAATACGTCTATCCGTAGTATATTTAACGCGAACAAGAAGAGAAGAGCAACAAAAATGCGTGCAGTGACTGTTTAATACTATAATGTTAATTATTGTGTAATACGGGGATATTACCGTCTCGCAATGTGTTAAGTAAAAGAAAAAATGATAAAAAAAAAAAACGTGTTATTTAATTTAATTTCTTATGAATACTATGAGTGTCTGAATAGAAATTATTGCGTTATTTTAATTAACACAGTTTTTTGGCTTCGAATGTGAACCTCAATGTGAAAGCTGTCTGTTTCCTTTTTTTATTTCATATTTCGGGAAAAAAAAAAAACTTTGAAATTATTGTCGATGTTGGTGGATCTTTTGGTGAAATAAAATCCAGACGTTTCGTCATCTCATGCATCTTCGTTCGATGGAATTCGCAGGTAGCTTCAACCGATCACTTTTTTTTACCACGTAAATTAATTGTAAGGCGAAACAACGAGGAAGAGAAGGAAGAGAGAAGAGAAACCGGACCGAAGATTACTGGGTGGGAGGTCATGGTGGATAATACTAATTTTGTTATTCAATTTTTTTCACTCCATCTTCACGTCGAGAGCGCTTGTTTTTTGTTTTATAAATACGTATAACATCGACTACGTAGAAATAACAATCGAGCTGATTATTATTGTCTCTAAATTAACAATGAATGTATTCATATTGTTATTATTATTATTAGTATTATTGAAATAATTTATGTATGTGAAGAGAAAAAGGAAAAGGATAAAATATGCTTCAATGAGAGTTTTGTTGGTGTAATCAAATAGTCGATTTTCTAATCGCGCTGAATTCTTCGCAAAAATAACAACGAAAGTTACAAAAGTGAAGATAAACAACAGTTTTTACGATCAATTTGAATTCTGTCAATCGGGAAGGGTGACAGTTTTGTATTCATGCAAACCTCGACTCCTCTTTCCAATTGACCTCTCACCCGATTCTTATTTAAATTATCTTTCCTCATCCGCCGTTCTCAAATTTCTACAAAACTGGTTATTTTCTTTATTTTTTTTGTTTTTCATTATTAACGACGAAGCTAATTACTCATAGTGGCTGGATTACTTCACGTTGTAAAATAAAAAGTATTCAAAAAAACGACGTGCTTGTATGGGAGGAAAATATATCATTGGAAAAACCCGATCTATCGATAAATCAATGCAGCACTTATTCGCGCAAAGAACACACGAGCCGGCTGTTGAGACGTTGGATCCACATTGATAACTCATAACCGGATAACATCGTTGGAATTTTGGTGTATGGAATATTCGAAGATTTTTCGAATTTTTTACGGAACATTTGAAAATAATGAAATTTTTGTTATCGACGGTGGATAAATAAGAGCAGAAGACATTCCTATATCTCATCTGGAATGTTATTTTGTGTAGCAGGTATTTGGATTGCACGATCGATATAACAGCGATGCACATTACCTGCATCGATCGGATGATGCAATCTTGCGTGTAAATTGAACTACAATGACCGTTATGAAGAATTAAAAGCAAAACAAGTAAAAAAAAACGCGATGACAGAAAACTTGCAAGGGACATTAGCGCCTGGTTGCGGCAAAATTAACAACTGATTGGAGCGCACGCGCTGAATTTTTAACTGTCAAGTCCATTCAGAGAATTCGCGGTGTCAGTGGTGATCCAATCGTCATTTCATTTTCACGCATACGTCTCCAGTTTATATTTTTTGGCGTTTCAATGTATCGAAATTTTCTAGTAAGTACGTGTTGTCATGATAAAAAAAATTCTCAAATTCGTTGCACGACTTTGATCCTTTTGAATATTATTTTTTGGTAAAAACTTGTAACGATGCTGTTGTGACGACGTTGAATTCTACTGTCTACGCTGTTGTTTCTACGTATATCTGCGCTGCGATCTCTTCCACTACTCCCCTCCCCCAACCACCCCCTTCTCTCTCCGGCCAACTTTCTCGGATCGGAGGGTTATTTATTTTTGTGTTGCCGTATAACTACAATTCTACCCAACTTTCGGCCTCGTCATTCGTGATCGTACATATGTTTCACTTTGGCTAGTTATCTACTATTTCTTGACGAACGTTTCTTTCATTTTTCCTTCAATCGGCCTAAAATAATCATCAAATCCGCGAATGTTTTATTTTTCTTGTTGTTTTTTTTTTTTGGCCGCACACGAGTTTACACTCGAACGAATATAATTCGTCATTTTCTTTCATCATATTTTTTGATGCCGTCACTTAATCTTTTATCGTTTATTATTATCGATAACACACTTCTTTGTATGTTGTTTAAACAAAAAATGTTATCAAAAAAATAAAAAAGATAAAGAATGAGAAGACTCGATCATTCCCGCGCGCGGACACTAGTGCCGTTTTATTATTAATTTTTCTTCGAACCTCCCGTGTTTACGTTTTTATGGCCTGACAAATAATAATTATTTTTACAGATGTACGGCGAGACTCTTAATTGACAAGTGTACTTGAATTAAACAAAAACTAAATAAAACAAAATCCAACGAGAGAAACAAGTAAACAGCAACAATAGAATTGTATTAAAACAACGAAAAATAAAGCGATATCCGAATTGAGGGAGAAACTCAATTAACGGGCAGTAATGCGCTCACCTCTGTCCACAATTTACAGAAGGAAATTTGGATTCAAATTTTGGAGGATTGTCTTCGTTCATGTGTTCCACAACCAGCGATGAATGCGAGTAATTTTTAAGACAAAAGTAAAAAAACAAACGAACTTTATGCACGATTGAAACTAGTAATTGAGAATTTATCAGAAAAAAAGTCAAATATGTCGGGGAAAATTGTGCTAACGCCCTTGGGCAATCAAACTATCAACAAGGATCTTTCTCCTACCGCTGCCGATTATTCCATTATCAGGGGAAAGGTATTTTATTTCCTAGTTTTCTTTAACATCAAAATTCACAACTATCGAACGCAAAAGAAATTTTTCCTTGTTTCGCTTCAGGATGTTCTTGTTGCTCCTTCGGACGATCAGTACGAATTACTCATGAGAAGACTGAAAGAAAGAATCAGCGACGGAGGAAGCGAAACCATATTTGACATCGGAATCGGCGAAGGTATCTTTTTTTCAACATTTTTTCAAACAATCATCGGAAAACACCAACACTCGCCAGAAAAAGATTAACAAAAAAAAAATCATGTAATAAGTTCTCTATTTTTCTTCAAATCTCTAATTAGGATACTTTCTACGAATATTCCTAGTCAAAATTTCGAATCAGAATTAATCTTCCAAAAATTTTCTGTCCAATTGGTCTTAGACACGTCTTATATCGAAAAATCTGATTCAAATAAAATATGACTAGACCTTAATGATCGGATAACATCCTTCAAAAATTCCCAATTAGTCCCAAGGGAACAAACAATCATGAGAACTGTCATTCAGCTATCATCCGAAGTTGTACAGATTGTATTTTGAATGTAATTCACGTTAATAATCAATATAAAATTTGAACAGACGGTTCTGAGGATGGTTTGAAGCAAGACGAGTACGAAGCCTCGGTAATAACGCTGCAGTCACTGGCAGCAACACTAGAGGCGGATTGCGTCCTTCTACGACAGACGAAGGTCGATCAAGGATTGACAGGACAATATCTGGTACGCAAAAGACTGGATCAGCAAGATTTTCTCGAAATAAGGGTCGCGGTTGTCGGAAACGTTGATGCTGGAAAATCGACGTTGCTGGGTGTTTTAACACATGGGGAATTGGACAATGGTCGAGGACTTGCCAGACAAAAATTGTTCCGTCATAAGCACGAGGCTGAAACGGGACGAACGAGTTCTGTGGGAAATGATATTCTTGGATTTGATAGCGTCGGTAGGAAAATTATCTGATTTAACGATTTGAAAAAAAAAATGAAAAACAAATTTTATTTTTACTTGACTCAACTTATTCTTGAACTTAACTTTCACGATTTATTATATAATTGTAAAGAAATATTGATTTTGCTTTCCACAGGAAATGTCGTTAACAAGCCTGAGCACGGATCTCTCGATTGGGTGAAAATATGCGAGAAATCGTCGAAGGTAATAACGTTCATAGATCTGGCTGGCCACGAGCGTTATCTAAAAACAACGGTGTTCGGTATGACCGGTCATGCTCCAGATTTCGGTGAGTTTTCTTACATATCTCGTTAGCCCCCTCACCCGAAAGTGAAAGGAGAAAGTCGTTGATGCGGAATTTACTTGACGGTGAACGGTGAAACGAGACTATGCCTTCGAGCATCGAACCATTCCACACACTAACACAGCGAAAACTTATCTTCTTTCTCTTTTTCTGTATCTCTGTCGGTTCTTAGGTATGTTAATGGTCGGAGCTAATGCCGGTATAGTAGGAATGACTAAGGAGCACTTGGGTTTGGCACTCGCACTTTCGGTTCCTGTTTTCGTTGTCGTTACCAAAATCGACATGTGCCCACCAAAAATATTGCAGGAGAATCTTAGACTACTCATCAGGATTCTTAAGTCACCGGGATGCAGAAAAGTACCCGTTACCGTCAAAACTCCCGATGACGTTGTGGTCAGCGCCACTAATTTCGTTTCAGAAAGGTAAACATTCATTTTTTCTGGCTTGAATTCAGGAGAAATTATTTATTTTTAAAAGACAGCTCGAAGCAAAGTTGAGCTTTATGGATCAAAAAGACAATTGAATTTGAAAAAAAAAAAATAAATAAATAAATCATTTCAATTCCCGTTCAAATTTTTTCCCTAGGCTGTGCCCAATATTTCAAGTATCGAACGTGAACGGTGAAAATCTGCATCTTTTGAAAATGTTCCTCAACTTGCTCACCGCGAGGATAACAAGTCACGACGACGAGCCGGCAGAGTTCCAGATTGATGACACATACTCTGTGCCCGTGAGTCTCATTTGTTCGACTCATGAAATAGGCATCGAAAGATTGCATCAGAAAAGCCAACGATCTGCAATATCTGAATTTGACCGAGCTACGACGTTGTTTTCAGGGTGTTGGTACGGTTGTTTCTGGGACGACGCTTAAAGGCGTTATACGCCTGAACGACGTTTTGCTATTGGGCCCAGATCCTCTTGGGCATTTTATTCAGATTGCTGTCAGAAGTATTCACAGAAAGAGAATGCCAGTTACGGAAGTAAGAGGAGGACAAACTGCGAGTTTTGCTCTTAAAAAGATCAAAAGATCGCAAATACGAAAGGGAATGGTGATGGTCGCACCTGCCCTAAATCCTCAGGCCTGCTGGGAATTTGAGGGTGAAATATTGGTTCTTCATCATCCGACTACAATCAGTTCTCGTTATCAAGCGATGGGTAAATTTATGGCTTTGTTTCGAAAGAAGAATATCGCAAAATGAAATGAAACATCGTTTCAAAATCATTCATACCCTTCGTTCCGCTTCGTTATTCCAGTTCATTGTGGAAGTATACGACAGACAGCTTCGATATTATCAATGTCCCAAGATTGCTTGAGAACGGGTGACAAAGCTCTTGTGCACTTCCGTTTCATAAAGCATCCAGAGTACATAAAACCCGGTCAACGAATGGTATTTCGTGAAGGACGTACCAAGGCTGTTGGTAATGTTTTGCGACTGATACCATATTCGAGCTCATCGAATTCGCAAAATTCACGATCGGGAAAACCAAACAAAACGGGACAACAGCAAGGACGTGGACAGAATTCCACGAATTACGTGAGTTGTTCAAATTTAATCATTTTTTGATGGTTTTATGAATGCGCATATCAATGATGTCACGTCCGAAAGACTGATGAAATTGATTAGATTTATTGCGAACCGCTAAGTAGCGAAATTTTGTTGGGGTGAATTATTGGCATGAATTTCTGTAATTCTTCGTTGAGGAATGTTTCAATATTTTTTTGGTTGTTTCGTACAGATAACTGAGACCTCTGAAGCTAATGGGAGCTTCGAGTCGCAAGCAGCAAAACGTGAAAATACACCGCAGAAAACGGGCTCGGGACCGAGCATAAAAATGGGACGAGGTCGACGAGGTGGTGGAAAATCGCACAATTCGGCGATCAACAATGTACAACCACTCTCCGAGCAAAATCCACCGGTCAAGATTTAAATTTATGAAATACTTTTTCATTTTTTTTTTCTCCCTGTCTTTATGTACAAAGTATACATAAGTGATGCTTAAAGAAATATTTCGTGAAACTTTGTCACGGTAGATGATCTCTTCGATCAACTCTGATTGAAAGTTTCCAAGAAAATGAACCCGTGATTGCGTCTTCTTTTTTCTTTAATTTTCACTTTACTCCGTACTTTTATCTAGATTGACAATTTTGCGTTAGCTCTTTTCGTGACATCGATCGCGAACGCGAGGATTTCAAAATTATGGTGAATACAGAAACCCTTCGCTTATACTATATTTATTACACCGATTTAATATTGAAACCTGTGAAAATCAAAAGATGTTTCATGCATTATTGAAAAGAAGAAAAAAAAACGGAAAAATAAAATATGGCTAGCAGTATTTTTCTGTCAATGTTCACTAAGGAAACGTCCAATGAAATTTTGAAATAAATACTTCGGCAAAGGAAAAATTAACAGGGAGAACGTTTGATGTGAAAGGAAGAAGATATATTACGAATCGGAATAGAATTGATCACCTGATTTATTTGTATGGAATTTTTCGAGATAATAGTAAGCACAAAGGAAAAAAATATTATTTTGTGGCACACAACGTTCTCCCTATTTTTGTTTTCTGTTTTTTTTTTTGTGAAATAAAACTTTCAGTTTTTTCTATACACAACGTATAACTAGTGTACGGGTATATCCGGTTGTGTTTTTTATAACACGAGTAATTTTTAATGTGATAAATACATTGTTTATTCAACAAAGTTTCATATCAATTGTTCCAAGCTCGTGAGACAAATAATCAGAGAAAAATAAAACTCTTGAATAACATTCCACCGTACCTTTCAATTCTTCTTAACTTTATCCTTCGCGTCTTGAATCTCTTCCTTAAGATTAGACGCGAATCGTCGAGCTAAATTCTTTAATAATACAGCAAATTCTTTAGGATCCGATGGTAAACTGTGCGCTCCAGTCATTGAACTTGTTCTCGTTAAAATGTAAACTACAAACTGTGCCGCTCGCCGTATGGGCTTCGATTCCGCCAATTTATTTACAAGATTCTCGTTATTCGCGAGGTAACGCATCAAAAATCGCAACACCATCGTGACAAAAATTTGATCCACTTACAACTTATAAATTTTTAATAAATTTATCACAAGAATGAAGAACGTCGAAAATTTAAATTTATCGCAATAATAATTGAGACTAAACCTTTGGTATTTCAAAAGTACACATATTACGATATTTAAGTAATAATTCGCGTTTCAATCTCAACTGCTTCCTCAGAGTTTCTAACTTTTGCAGCTGATCTTCCTTGCTGAACTCGATTCCTGGCAATCGTTTGATCTAAAATTCATATGAAAAATCACTTTTTTAAATATTTATCTATGAGACGTACCCTAAAAACTCTATTCTGTTAGAACTTTACGTAAAACAATTTCATCAACTGCGAAATCCATGACGTAGCTATCTTTTTCCTTGTCATCTCTAATCATTATCTATCGTAGAACCTCTTGCGATAGAGAATATTTTTAACGAGTAAATTTCTGAAGAATAGAGTTTCTGTACTGCCTCCCTGTGCCTTCAAGCAAAAGTGATACAGTAGTGAACTAGAATTGAATGCGGGACTTGTCACAAGAAAAATAAAAGTTATGCGCTGTCTCTTCCGTCGGAGAATTAGGTGCAACTTTTATTTTTTTCAAACTATTTAATGGCTTGGCGAATAATGTGAATTTCCATTTAATTATCCCTTTTTCGCTCAAACAATATATAATATCAGTTGAGGAATTATAGAAAAAGTCTGAAGTTAGTGAAATGAGGAATAATATATGGGAAATGTAGAAAAAAAATCAAAAATTCATGACACGAAAAATGGATATAGCATTTATCGATAAATTGTGTTTACCTGTGACCTTACTGAGTCCAGTTTTTTTTGCAATTCTAAAATTTTGTGACTGGTGTCCTGAGACTCTTTAGCCTTTTGTGATGTGTCGTGAGGGTCTTTTTCCACACTAGTAAAAAAATAAACAAAACATCGTTTCACCACACTATCCACTTTGATATCATTAAAAGAAAATATGAAAAACTGATGGCAATTTCCAAACCATCATTCGAAATCCAATTAAATATAAGAAATATAATTAATAAGTTTATCGGGATCGTTAAAAAGTGATAATATAACATGCGCAGATTGACTAATAATAGAAGTTGAGAAACGTTACGAAATCGTGTCACTTTATTCCTGAGCTCTGAGCACGAACGTGCTGGTCATGTCGTGCCGAATGTTCGATTAAGGTTATGTTCTTTACTCAAATTTGAAATTGAATAGAAAAAATGCGAAACCGCAATCCTTTTTGATTTTATAAACTATAATGACTTTTCACTATATTTTAAAATCATTCATTGTAAAAACTTCACAAAAAATGATCTAACATTATCGAAATATTAAATTAACCTCCTGTTTGACAACTTATGAAATCAAAATCTACTAAATCTTTAAAAAACATACTGCAGATTGATAACAAACAAAAAATCACAGAACTCGAGTATGAGCATAAAAAATGTTGTATAGCGTTAAAAAACTAACCTTCTTATAATCTCGTAAATCAACGGGAGTATCTCAACGTCGAGATCATCGACCGTGAACTGATTGCTTCGTGGAGGATTGACAGTTTCTTCTGGCAGTTCGACAACTTCCATTATATGAACTCACTTGAAAACTAATATTGGCGACATTTCTTTCACAAAGATATACAATGATCTTAACGTACAAGTTATAATCGTAATATTTTTTATAGTACGTAAAAATCAGTTCTAAGTTATAATTCGCGAGTTTTAAGATGGCGGGCGGAAAATAACAATGCGAAAAGCGGAAGCAAGTGTCGCTGCTGCAAAACGGTGACAGCGCGAAGCTTGTCATATTGATACATCGACACCAACTTCGATACATACTCGGTTCGGAGCAATCTTCAGGCTTATTGAGTCCGTGACTACCTTCCTTCTCCCTCGTAGAGCTCGCGAGACATCAATCGGTGCGTTCAAGTAGCAATTTTAATCCATTTTATTTACAATAATCTCGCTAAAAAAATCTTTCACAATTGTTCCAAAGTTATTAATATATACTGCAGTTTAAGTGGTTAACAATATTTTTCTTTAATTTATAAGTGTTTTTGTTTTTTCAGGTCTCAAGATGGGCCGACGTCCAGCTAGGTGGTAAGTCGACATCACGCTTTTCCAGCAATCTTTAACCTTTCAAGTTTTTTATGTCCTACGAATTTCATGAATTTGTGTAATCGAGTGACTCTTTCAATTTTCCCGAAGCTTTTTTTTCATAATATCGAGCAACCTGTTAATGAATACTGCTAAAATCCACGCATTTTTTTTTCTTACACTTCAGATTTGTGCTTTTACCACAATAACGATTTATCCTCTCACTATAAAAAATATAACTTTAAGCTATTAGAATAATATAATTTAAATATTTTTTAAAAACCCAGTTTTCAATGAAAATCTACAAAATCAAATCAAATTCGATTAATCTATTTTTAGTTACCGCTACTGCAAAAACAAGCCATACCCGAAGTCCCGTTTCTGTCGAGGTGTACCGGATCCTAAGATTCGAATTTTTGATCTGGGAAAAAAGAAAGCTTGCGTAGAGGATTTTCCTCTATGTGTTCATCTCGTATCAGATGAGTATGAACAACTAAGTTCAGAAGCTCTTGAGGCAGGGCGTATTTGCTGTAACAAGTATATGGTTAAGAACGCCGGAAAGGACCAGTTCCATATTCGCATGAGACTTCATCCTTTCCATATTATTCGAATCAACAAGATGTTGTCCTGTGCTGGAGCTGATAGGTAATGACATTATTCGTAACATTACTAAGCAGTTTTGATAAAATTCAAAGAAAAGCCAATTACTGGCAATTTTTTTTCATATCTAATTGAGCTACAATTAAAATTTAAAACCTGCTGATCAAAGCTAACCACGTAAAGTATTTACATCATGATGTACAAATGATGTTGACTCTTGGAGTATGAATTGTTGCTCATTTTTGCATCCACTGGATCCAAGAGACATGATTAACTTACAAATATTAAGGGATTCATTTTTCAATGAGATTAAAGATGCACGTTTTTTACTCTTGTCGAATAGTTCAAGCTCAAAAATATTATTTTCTAAAATCAATATTATAAACAAGGAAATAATTTTGATGATAGCCAATGTTAAAATATTCCCGAATTGCATTTCATTAAAGTATAAATTAAACTTCAAAAGCGATTAAATTTTTTCAGTCGATTTTAAACTAATATCAATCAAATTGGATATGATCTAATTTGAGCTGAATAATAAAAAATCTACAGTTCCTAAGTTATTATGGCAATGCCAAGAGGTCTAAAAAAACGATAAAAAGAAAGAAGTCAATAAACTTATACCTTCGATAACGAGAAATTTGTATAATTCAATTGCAGGCTCCAGACTGGAATGAGAGGAGCTTTCGGCAAGCCCCAAGGTACAGTCGCTCGAGTCCGTATCGGCCAGCCAATTATGAGCGTCCGTTCTTCGGACCGTCACAAGGCTGCGGTTATCGAGGCTCTTCGTCGTGCCAAGTTCAAGTTCCCAGGACGTCAAAAGATTTACGTCTCAAAGAAATGGGGATTTACGAAATACGAGCGTGCCGAATACCAAGACCTTAAGAATTCGGGTCGTCTGGAGCCTGACGGCTGCAACGTCAAGTATCTTCCCGAGCACGGACCTCTCGCCAAGTGGAAGAAGTTCAAGGAATATTTGGCATCCATCTAAATTGAATACTATCGGTCTACAATAGAGTATCTTTTGTAAATCTTGGTATTCAATAAAAAAAAAAAAAAAAAAAAGAAATTCCGCATTCATTTCAGAATAATTTCTATTTCGTACAACATTTCATATTCTGTTTTGTCGATGTACAATTAATAAGTGGTGCAGGAGTTCAGAGTATAAAATGATACACGTCAACGTACGTGTAGAGCTTATATGTGGTGAAATTTTTAAATCTCGTAAGGAATTACAAGCCTTGTTCCGCTAATGTAACAACCCAAGCCTTAAATTACTTAAAATATCTTTGAATTACAAAAAAAAACGATGTTCATCGTTAATTCGATTAGAAATATTTCAACAGCTTAATTAATATCCACACCCTGTTTATGTACATTTCATGAGCGCTAATTATTATGTAATACTCCAATATTATTTATATTTGTAAAGCTACGATACAAATCTCAAGAGTCTTGAAAATTTTGCACTTAGCATTGAAGAAACCACGGGGATAGACTATAATATTCGAATACAGGAATATTAATTGGCAAATTCCGTGATGTAAATTGAAGATTTTCTCTTTGTCATGGGTTCACGCGAAAATTACATTTGTTCATCGGTGAAGTATACACATTATATATTACAATTCTCAATGCTCGATAATTTTTCCTTTTCTTTTCACATCTCTTCTCATTAAATGAATTTACGCCCAGCGATAATCTCTTCTTTTTTTTCCATGGTATCTAATCAAATTTGATTTTTCATGACGTTTGTGACAAATCGCGATTCGGACATGAGATTTGTGTACACATTTACGCGCCGTCGTCAGTGAGAATGACAGATTATTTCCGCTGCGCTCATACTGTCGATGTTCGGCAAGTCGTCATCGTTATCCACGTCGCAGTTATTACGATGAGAATCTAACGCCTCGGTGCTCGTCGCGGCATCTAACAATGGGGACAGTTTCTCAGCCTCGCTGTCATCGTCTCGTCCGTTACCCTGAAAAAAACAAGTTAAAAGTCAACGACTCTTCTATTTGTTTTCGACTTTCAAAAATTCGTATTAATTTTACAAATTCAACAGTTTATTTCACAAGTAAAATGTTTGTAAAAAATATATTTTTAATATTTTAGAACGGATTGTGATGAACGTATGAGTTCTAGATTTGAAGAATTTTTGTTCATTTTCAAAATTAGAACAGCATCATCTTGGCAAATAAGTCGATTTTTTTGTTTTTTAAATTCTATAAAAATGAGCAAAAATCTTATTTGTATAATTGTGAAACAACAATTATTCGTGGTTGAATAATTCATGAAGTAAATCAATAATGGCGTAATTATTTCGTAAAATCACTAAGGTGGTGTTTTTTTTTTTTAGGAATAAACGTGTACAGTGAAGTGCCAGCGTTGCCGTTGAATTGAATGAAATTGGTTACTAGAACATGCTAATTCTTGACTCAGAATTATTGATTCAATTCACTGAAAATAAGCTATAATGAGAATTTCATGTTACGAATTTAGAACGTCAAAATAAAAAAACGTATCATGTTTCTCATGTTTTTCAGCCATGATTTTATTGGATTACGTATTTTTGTAAAAAGATTCGACTTCAAATATACGAAATTCCCCATTTTTATGTTATAAAATTATTATTGCCATAAATATGCCAGTAATTTATCCTCAAATGAGTTTTTTTGATGAAGGATTCAAATTTGGTATTTCAGTGGAAACGTACGTATTGAATTATTTTTTATTGTTATTCAGTACCGAAATTTATTAGATAATAAAACGAAAAGCTTCCTCAATGAGAATTTACTCTACCTCGTAGAGAGAAGCTGGTTGTTTTTCGTTAACAAGTCGCAGAGTATCACGAGTACGAAGATTACTCTTGTCGCGTTGATGTCCGGAGGTTTTAGCTCTCATACCGGGTGAGCGACCGTGAAGATCTTTTTGGGAAGCTCCATTCTCGTCACGAGCCAATAAAACTGACATACGAAATTCGGGTGTTGGACAAGGAGTGCTGCTCGAACGTGCAGTTATGTCACTGTCCTTGATCGAGGAATGTTTCGAAACTGGAGTTCTTTCGGCCGATCTACAAAAAATATCTTCACATTGACAAAAATAGAAGGATTTTATAACAACAAAAAAACGACGAAGGATTTATTGAAACAACCGATCATATTATCGACTCATTGATCAAAGGAACGTTTTGTACGCGAAAGATTTGTTTTTGATCCCTTTCTTAAACCAGAATTTAAAAAAAAATCTTCCTTTTCTGACACGATGAAGAAAATACAAATACGTTTTTCTTTCTTTGAGTATATGACGAATTATTATGCTCACCTGTTCAATGCTTCTACGGCTTGAATAGCACTTGCTGTGTCCGTATCCGGAGTGTCTGGCGATTCTGGTGGAAGAACAGCAGCTCGAGGAGTGCAAGGTCCGTTCAAAGCTTCTATGAGCGATACAGCTTCGTAGCCTGCTGGTATATTTTCCGAACTTCCCTGCAAATATGAAAATTCAATGATTTCGTCGGGTTTTTTATTGAAGATAAAATAGCAAGCTTATCAGTAAATGATTGGCTTTTAAGGATTTCCATGAAAGCCTTGTAAAGTGAATTTACAATCTTAAAAGTTGATACTATTTTTCGGATTTTTATTGAGTTATGTTTTTACTTCTGGCAACGGTGGATTCGTGATGACAGCGCCAGTTGCTTTTTGCAGTGCCTTTATCTGCAGAAGTGCTCTGAACGGAGCACGACAAATTGGACAATTGTTTGCTTGATATCTCAAAGAATCGGCACATCCGTTGCACAGACATAAATGCCTGCATGGAAGAATCAATGTGTCTCGTACGTCGCACATGCAGATCACGCATTCCGAGCCATTGTCTTCGGTGTCCTCGTCAGTGCCCTGCTGCTTGCATTAAAAAATGATGGAGCGTTTTTCATAAATTAATAATAATTCAGAAATTTGTCTGTAGTCTTTATTGAGTAAAACCATTTTAAGGTTTAGAAACTATAGTTCAAAATACTTTCATTTTCAATTTTGATGTACCTTAGCATTTTCTGTGTTCTTGTTCTCAATGCCGTATATTTCTTGCAACAAATAGCATAGTCCATCAACGTAAAGCTTTTGTTTAAGAGCTTTCAAAAGAAACGAACCGTCCGTTTGTTTTTCGATGACTGCTATTGTTGTGTGAGATTGCTTAGGCTCCTCAGAGCCTTCTTCCGCAACGCAATGAATTGCAATTGGTATTATCTGCAAAAAAAAAAAAAAATGATCAAATTGTCTTTCAGAAATTCATTGTAAAAACGAAATTCAAGTAAAAAGTTATGAATCAATATTTCAATGTATTAAATCGAAAATAAATCTCAAATCTATCAAAATAGTCTATAAAATACCAACTTCTCTGTCTGGATTGTACATCAAATCTTCCTCGTTAAAGAGCGTCGGATCGAATATATGAGAAGACTGGCAGAACTGTTGATTAGCTCCTTTCTTATAATGGAATGTCTCAGAATTCATGGAGGGATCCCGTGGAAGATATCTATTAATAAATTACGTAAATGCAATCTTCGATCATGTTCCAACTTTCATGAACTTTTTTTTGCAACATCTAAAAATTCAACTCCTAAAAGATTTTTTTTATGATGATTTTTGGGATTCGGAATTCTCTGTATTCATTCAATCTCTAAATTTTAATTGACAAATAGGGAAACTAGAGAAAAAAAAACTCACGTGACTCCTTTGGTAGTGACTTCCTCGGTACAAAAATAATAAATAGTAATGGCGCATCTGACATCGCAGTCAAATGTAAATTCTATATTAAATCTTGTTGGTTTTTTGTCTGTGTCCCCATCCACGTAAGAAGTAATATCATTGTGAGGTTGAGATGACGTGGAGGTTTGATCGACGCTTCTACACAGTCTCAAAGATTCTTTGCGTATGTTGACCAAACTTTTGAGTGTTTTTGTTGGATCATTCGCTTGCGGTGGTGGATAAGGAAACTAAAAAGTAAAGATTTGTCATTTTTTCCATTTGAATTCGACTTTCCAGAAACGAAAAACTTTTCATCATAAAAATTTATGTGTTTGGAAATTTCAATGACTTACAGGCGTCGGACGGCTACCCAAAAAATTTAGATCTGTGTTTTCACCAAAGAGATACGCTTCAGGCTGTGGTGTATCGAATCTCTCGCCTCCCATTATAAAATGACTGCCAAAGTAGCTCCCTGCATGAGCCCAAAGTTATATTCATTTTATCATTGATAATATTTCATTATCGATAAAACTGTCGACTAGTTTTTTTTTTTTTTTGTTCAACACTCTGAGGACACAGGTTTTTCATTGTGTATTCGTACTGATTCTATGAGACACAAGTAACTTACAAATGTAATGGTTTCCTCAAAATTGGGTCAGTTTGAATAATTTTCAACTCGAAAACCAACTTTTCAATTTAAATGTGTATTTTCCCATCAAAAACAATTCCAGGTTATTAACAAATCTTGTTCCAAAGAAAAATCGCGCAGATTTCATTTTCATCGGGCACTCTGAGACCTGAGAGGGCCTAATAGTAAAATCCGCGATACAATGAAATGACCCAATCGGTTGAGGAAACAAGACGACGATTTATCTTGCTCTAAAGTTCGTAACAATTAAATTTGAGTTTGACATGTCCACAGAAAATTGAGGTTAGGTCATAAAAAAAATTTTGCTGGAGATGTATTATCTGAAAACATTTATACAAACCGCATCGTGGTGGATATTTGTATGCATGATTCGAGACGATGTCGACTTCCTCGACGCCAGCGTTTTGTCTACTGGTCAATGCGCCCATTGTAACGATTCCAGCGAAATGTCACTACTTCTATGTTTCTTTTTTGTTTTATCACTTCACTGAGATAACTAAAATTGGTCAAGACTCAATGTGAACAACGAACAATGATTGATTTAAATAACTATTGAGTTTTTACTCCGAAAAGTTATGAAAACAGATGTTATGATTAACGTCCTGACAGACTGGAGGATATTTTTGTTCGTTTATCAACACAACTAGATGTACGTTCGGATATAGTCGAAGGCCACAGAGAAACTTGAGTGGGGGAACCAGTCTTTTCAGAACACTCCATCTTCTCGCCGTCAAATAATTTTCATGAATAGGAACCCGCCGGATTTAAAATGAAACCAGAAAAAATCGATTGCGACTTCAACTCGAAAAAATAAAACGGTTCCAGCTAACCGAAAGTATCAGAATTCATCAGTAATTTTTACAGTCTTCCACCGAAAAATAGCAATTGAAAAAACGTCGATGAAGCGTTTCATATACGATTACACATATGGTTTTTCAAACTACGTTTTCATACTTTCGACACCGACAGAGCGTCCTGCTCTGTCGGTATCAAAGTGAATATCGGAACACACCCTCATGTTTCTGGTGCTTCAAATATACAATGATGCTATACGAATTTCCAGTCCTTTTTTGACTCACGGTTAGGCTTTTTACATGAAATAACTCTTTACGAATCGAAGGTTGTTTTTTTCAACGTACTCGTTTACCACTTTTGCTGTGTTTAATATGATATTCGATTTACCCCCTACTGTAGTATAACTATAATCGCAGATTTTGCAAAAAAAATAAATCCCCTCTCTTTTAGTTTTTCGTTAACCATTCCTTTAGATTTTCGTCTTTTTCCCATACGACGAATTATATTTTCGAGCTTACACACTACTGTATCCTGTGATATAGATATACAATGTTTCGTATTTTCGGCAGAGTGAAAAAATTGACGGTTCTAAATCTCGCGTGAAAGCAAGAACCTTATTTCTCGTAATATGGATCTATGGATGTCGATTAAAAGAAATCTATCAGATTATAACGACACCCAATAGTCCAGAACAAATTGAACTTTGATATCCAAATAAAAGATCAATTGCAGAAATATTAATGAGAATAATAATCATACATTATTTAATTAATTGCATTCAAATTTACAGAGGAATGAATTTTAATCATTGATCTTTATCGAATGCTCGATACCTATTTGAAATGATTTACATTATAAATCAAAAGTTGTATGAATAATATGAAATAGGTCGTGAAATAAATAAATTGTCGAATGTTACGTTAGGATTTCCTTTGTTCCCACAAAGTTATCGTATTACATCGAATCCTATCGCTATATATATAATATACAAGATTTTCGAAGCTAGAGATACATTGACAATCGACACTAGATACACGAAGGAGCTTTGTTTTTATCGATCGATCTCGCCAAATACGACGTCGAGAGTACCAATAATTGTAACTATGTCAGCAAGAAAATGCCCAGGGGCCATAGATTGCATCGCGGAAAGATGAGGAAAACCAGGTGCCTTGATTTTGCATCGATAAGGCTTGCTGCTTCCGTCGCTTACGAGATAGACTCCGAATTCACCTTTCGGTGCTTCGATCGCGGTGTACGTTGAACCAGGTGGCACTTGGAAGCCCTGACTGAAAAGCTTAAAGTGATGGATCAATGCTTCCATGCTAGTTTTCATTTCGTGTCGACTGGGTGGTGTGACTTTTGCATCGTCAGTCTTTATTTCACCAGGTGGCATTTTATCCAGGCACTGATTTATAATACGCAGAGATTGACGCATTTCTTCCATGCGGCATAGATACCTGCAAATCAAACAGATAATTTTGATTTGTTGCTGAAACAGCAGGAAAAATGTCCTGGACATTGCTGTTAGTTTATATTTTTTTGTAAAACTCCTCCAACCATAATTCTATTTGTGTTTAAAATAAATTTATGTAAACATTATTGTGTGGCTTTTTATAATGCTTCAGCTTACACTTTATGAATTATATTTTATCTGTTTATGATTTATTTTTTATTCTTACCGATCATAACAGTCTCCATTGATTCCGATAGGTACGTCAAAATCAACGAGATCATAAGCATCGTAAGGTGCAGCTTTTCTTATGTCCCATTTGATGCCTGAACCACGAAGCATTACTCCACTGAAACCCCAATTTAAAGCATCCTCGGCTGTGATAGTTCCAATGTTAACTGTACGATGTTTCCATATACGATTGTCGGTAAGAACGTCCTCGACCTCGTCAAGTCGGTCGGAATATTTTGACGCCCATTCGTGAATATCATCCAACAATCCAAGAGGGAGATCGAGCGCGACACCACCTGGACGAATGTATGCCGCGTGCATACGAGCACCGCTAACGCGTTCGTAAAACTCCATAAGTTTTTCGCGCTCCTCGAATAGCCAGAAAAAAGGAGTCATCGCACCAACGTCCAATGCGTGCGTTCCAACACCCATTATGTGATTCAGGATTCGAGTTATCTCACCAAAAAGTGCTGTTTTAAAAAATATATTTACATTTCATTGAAAATTATAGAAATTGGTTATATCAAATAATTGACATTGAATTTCTTTTAAAAGAATTTCTCTTAAATTGATTTTCTCTTAAAAATTTGTCAATTTTATTATTTCGAAATATGAAAACGTGAAATGCGGAGGATCATTGTAAGCAGAACATAAAAAAGAGTTACTAACTGCGAATGTATTTTGCCCGAAGCGGTACTTGAATGTTGAGAAGCTTTTCGATAGCCAACGAAAAGCACTGTTCGTTACACATCATGGATACGTAATCGAGACGATCGAAGTACGGGAGAGCTTGCATATAGGTTTTGTATTCGATAAGCTTTTCAGTCCCTCGATGCAGCAGACCGATATGAGGGTCGGCGGACACTACAACTTCTCCTTCTAATTCCAGTACCAAACGCAATACACCGTGAGCCGCTGGATGTTGAGGTCCGAAATTGATCTTCACGTTCTTTATATTTCTCTGAACTTCGGTAGGACAGGGTATCGGTGGAACGGTCCATTTCACGCCGTCTACCGGATAGAGAACGGGACCTTGCAATGTCTTGAGGTATTCCAAGTCCGGATACCATTTTGCCGCTGTTCGTTTTTGACTGTGAATTTTTTAAAAAATAATCATTATTCAATATCGTTGAAGTAATTTTATTAACAATTATACAAATTTTTTAGATTCTATTTTGACACACCGAGTCTATAAGACTTAGCTAACTTATAAATTTCATGAATTCAGCTAAACTGGGAACTTTTAGATTTTCTAACCTGAAAGTCTAATTAATGACAAATCTGAGATCGAGAGAAACAGTTCAATCATGTTGTTCAAACTCAAGAGTGTATCTCTAGGAATTATAAAATGAAATGTTGGTATTTTCTACTCCTGAAGTTCTTAAGATATGATAAAAAGTATTGTACCAAAAAATTTGAGCAAATTCGATTTGATGAAAATTCTGAGTCGGAGTCGATATATTTTAGCGTGACAGCATTGATATTTTTTCTTCTATAGCCATGTGTGACACATTCCAATCATGTCAAGCTAACAATGTCAGCAAAGAAAAAAACCGATTTTTTTTTTCATCTTTGAAAGTGTATCGAGACTTTAAACTTATGATTCGAATTTTATGTTAGACGATTATGAACAATGAAAAGAAGAAAATGTTAGTTAAAATTTTCTCATATTGAATAAGGTGTTAATTGAATCTGTAGAAAAAATAAATACGAACGACAGTGGCTCACTTTGTAATGTTGTGATATACGCAAACGTAAGAGAAAAGGCAAAAGAGGTTAACCGATAAATCATTACATAACTAATAAAACAACGGAATGTCGAAAAAAATGAAAACAATAGGATGACTTACTTTGCAAAATGTAGAGGAGCTCCATTCTGTAATAAAATCTTCCCGTCGCTCGAAAATCCGGTGGATTTGCGTAAAACTGTTCTCAACACACCAGTAGCCATGGTTCACCACGGCCACGGATCAACACGGACCAATTCGTCTCACAACAGCGACAGACGATGGAACACACGGAATTAGAACTGCGCAATTGTCGCATTTTTACCACTTCAACATGCCATCAAAACGGTCAATGCATGAGAAGTATAATAAAAATTATGGAAGACTGATCAATTGGTAAAATATTTTTTTTTCATACAATTCTACTTTTTTGAAATGCCACCCGTTTCATTCAACTGGAGAATGAGAGACAGCTCAACTCAATTTTTTTTCCGCATTTCAATTTTGCATCGATCTATTTGACCAATGAAAGTACACTTTAACCGGAAATTTCAATTTGAACGCGATTATCTGCAACGTCCTAAAGGTAGAGCTTAATTCAGAACCACGGTCTTACATACAGGTCTGGAAACTCCCGTAGTGGGGGTAGTTCGCTTATTGATGCCAGACGTGTAATTCATATTTTGTCCTCTGTGATCGCTGCGATCTAAACTCCGGCGCGATGACGATGGGTGGGGGAAGTGAGATAGAGACAGCGCTAGCTTTTCAATCTCTGGTTAATCTCAATTTATATCATACTCGTATTTAATATTATTGTCGACTGGTATAACACGCAGTAAAACGGAAATTCTCATTTTACAATAGAAGAAGGGTTGTGTTTTGTATCAAATAAACCGTAAACCTCTGACCCCAACTCTCTGATCCCAAGCGGATGCGAAACACATGAAAGATTTTGAGATGGATATCTATGGATATGTCGATTTCGGCTCAGTGGCGAAGGTCCTAGCGTGTTAACAAAATATTTTGGGTTCGAATCCCCATGTCTTTCTTTTTTTTTTATTATATAAATACAGCCGCTAAGTATATTAGTTGCAACTGCCATTAATAATAAATAGGTAAGTATATTTCTTATTTAAATAATAAAAACAAATATTTTAGTAAACTCGTAGTTTTTTATTTTCCTTTAGCAGAGGTTCGAGGTTTTTTAAATTGAAATAATTAGAAGGAATAAAATGTGGAAAAATGACATCTTCGCATTATCGGCTTTGCGGCCGGTATTGCAATAAGGAACCACGCACCATCTTGGCATTTTTGCCAATTTTTCAAAAATCTTTTCTTTTTTTTAATTTAATAATATAATTTTGAGCACAACCGGAGCACAACACAAAACGTATGACAGCACAATATTCCGACACGGGGGTTTTGAGGTTGGGTTTGAGAATGCACAGTAGGCGGATAGATCGGAGAGACGACTAGTGACGGAATTAAAAACTACTCCAGTGCTTCCATAAGCGTCCTACCCCCACCACTTGATTTTGGCCGAGTTTCCAGACCTGTATGTAAGACCGTGTTCAGAACAAAACTCTCCATTCGTAACAATTATTAATTATTGCGCGTGTAATCCAGGCTGTTTTGTACAAGAAAAAAAAATAGTTCGTTTCTTTTTTTCAAAACTTCGAACGTGATTGCGAAAAATTCGAATTTTTTACCAATTTATAAATTTTTTTTCGGAGGTATCATTATCGTTACAGATTCGGTTCGTTTGATTTTTATCATTGTTTGTACATGACCGAATGTAAAAACCGACTACTCATCGATGCTTTTTGTGTGGAGCGCTGCCCACAAAATGAATTGTATATTTGAGGATACTGCATGGTTTATATATCGGTTAGCAGTTCTTGGATGGCATACATAAATGAAAACTTGAACGAGAAGTGTATATATTCACGTACTTTTTACACATTCTCCTTTATGCTCGCTACAAATACATAACGACTCGCACGCGCAAAACACGATCGGTTTTATTACCTGTTAACGTATGTTACACTTCTGCGAACTTCAAATCTTTATCGAAATATCTTTTCTTTCTGATAAAATTTCATTGTTCAAAGTATTTATGTGTGTGAATCGGATTTTATCGATTTTCGCATACATTGTCTGCCCTCTATAGAAGTAAAAAGATAAAAAAACTTATGATTTATTGAATTCTTCGTGCAATTGAAATTATTTTAATCAAATAAATTGAATTTAATGTGAAATAATATTTTACCTCTGAATATACGGGATCATAATATAAGAAGAATATAAATTATTCAAATTTATTATTTTCTTATTAAAATAAAAGAAAAGTAAATAAAGTTAGAGTTAACTATCAATCAATTGACGATGAATGTATTTAATGAACTCGACGAAATTCTCGTTGAATTAACATCTCTCATTCTTCCTCGTCATTTACGACTTGTATTCTCCAGCGAATAAATATTTTTAAAGAATGTTTCAATAATAATAAGATGGAAGGAGTAATAAATAATAAAAGAAAATGAGGGTATATTGTAGAGACATAAATCGCGTGTCGTCATTAGATCGCGCGTGTCGCAGCGGTGAAAGACCTTGCGCGCGCTTCTTTGACGTTTTGCACACGCGTTAATCTTAACTTTGCAAATTTGTGTATAAAGGAAAGAGCGCGTGTACATGCGGCGTATGTCGTGCAAGTTCATGTCCGAGCGAATGTTGCGCAGTTGTATTTCGGAGGGACACACACTCGGTGCGCAACTCTTTTCGGTTTTTCCTCTCCCTTCTTCTTCTTCGTCTTCTTCATCTTCTTCTTCTTCTTCTTCTTCACGCCGCGATCTCTTTGTGTTATTTTTGGACTATTCGACGTTCAATGCTTTAAATAGGACCGAGCTTTCGAAGAAGAACTCAGTCTATAAGAAGTCTTCTACATGTTGGAGCATCGAACCATCTTCGACGTAAGTAAACAATAACATACGATCAAATCCAGTCAAAACACCCACGCATATTTTTATTTGTGTCTCTGGATGTATATTCTTCGAATGTAGGGCATTTTCGAAGGTTCTGTGCCAATCGACGTTTCTCTCAAGACTTCCGGTTTTTCACCATGAGTTCCCATCGATGTGTTTTATTCCTGAAACTGTCGAGAACACACATTTTTAATTATTCCAAACTGAGTTTCATGTAAAAATTGAAAAACGATAAGAAATCGAAAATGTCAAAGAAAATTTCAATTGTTAATATTTTAACATATTTTTTTTATCACTTTGAAATAATGATTGATCATCATTTTTTTCATAATTGATTTAATAATCGTACAAACATTTAATATTACTTGAATTTTTTTTTATATCCCTGTAAATAAATAATTGGATAATCGTATATTTTGATGAATTACTCGATATTACCCATTGTTGTGCTACATCGTTTGTCATTGCTTTATTTCGTATTTCGACTGAATGAAACTTCGCGTTTTGTCTAGAGTTGTGAAAAATTCTTGAATAAATGAAGAACGCAAGAAGAATATTGTCATTGTTTAAATAAATTGAAATGGGGACTCGACTCTTCCATCGGCGTTATTACGAGCCTCTTTATTCGTTATTTTTTGCAACGCCACTTGGAAACTGCGTCGTACCTTTTAGCTTTGGCAAAAGTTCCGAAGCATGACTCGTGATTATTTTTGAAACTAAGACGCCGAGTTTTGTGATCGAGAAACGATCGAGCTATTTCTAATTAAACAATTTTACAAGAGTTTATAGTTTCCTTTGGCTTTGTACGAATTTTCAATTCGACAAAGAATTTTTGTAGAGTGTAAATTCAGGAAGCTCGATAAACGGATTGAAAAATCAAAGTATCCGAATGGCACAGAAAAATGAAGTTCGATAAGTAAATAAGATTGAAAACAAAAAAGAATTTGGCACGATAAAAGGGAGTTAAAAAAAAAAATTGAAAATCAAATGAAAAAGGGATTCAAGGTCATGTGTTTGTGACAGCGTACAGAAGGGTATTTCCGGGATTGAGGTAGGTCGTCATTGATTTCGGAACGTGACCCTCCTCCTTCCCGAGCTCGTTTCACGCACTCCGGAAACCCATCAAAAACGAAAATCAAGAATCAAGCGTTAAAAAATCTTCAAGTATCTTTGCAAATAACCTTCTACAATTATTAATGGATTGATTCGTCTAGAAAATCAAATATCCGTTGTGAAATGAAAAAAAAAAAAATTTCGAATAATAGAATCATAATGAAAAAGTATATGTCACCCGGTGAAGAAAATAAATGTGAATTTTTGTAAAATTCCAGATGCCGGCCGAGTGTATCGCCAATCCCTTGCAGCGAGAGCTAGCGGATTCGATAATTCGAATGCAGCCCCTGGACGAGATACGAATTTTGCTTGCCTGCGGAGCCAAGCCGAATGACGCGGTGACACAGGGTCTAAGACCACTCCATTACGCCGTTTGGCAAAAGTATACGGACGCAGCCCAACTTCTTCTCGTTCGTGGTGCAGACATCGATGCCACCGATGAGTGCGGCTATTCCGCTTTACATTTAGCCGCTGAACATGGATATCTGGAACTGGTAAAACTTCTGCTTAAATATGGCGCGAAAGTTGATCATCGTCAGGATACGGATGAATTATTTCCCAGGTATGTCAAATACTAGCCGAAAAATTGGGCTTTGCATATTTTTTTTATCATCCATTAATTATCATTGAATCGTTGTATCCATCATTTTTATCAACTGCATTCTTGTTTTCATGATTCTTACATTTTATAGCTTTGATTTTTACTTCGATTTCTTCATGGAAAAAAATCTGAATAATACAATTGTAATCGTTTGATTTTTGATGCTCTGTGGCTCTGCGTTATTTTTTTTTTTCAAAATACAAAGTTTACTTCCTTGGATGTCAAATCTGTCGAACAACCTGAACTGACCTGGATTTATATTTGGTACACATTATATGTTTTGGCAATAATTTCGAATTTTTGTTATTTGAGTACAATTCTGAATAGACACGAGCCTTCCAGGCCCCTCCATCTAAAAATTGGTGGTTTTTTTTTTTTTTCAAAAATTGAATTAAAAGTTTGTAAAAAAAAGGTGGTAAAATGTCGAGGATAAAAATGATGACTGCTTGGATTTTCGGAGCTTTTTATATCCGGTGTAATTTTGAGAGTAAAGTATTCTGAGAGCATATCATAAAGTCAGAAAGAAGAGTCTCGTAATTCACTTATAAATGATCTCTTGGCGAAAGATGAGGTTTTTCAGAAACTTAACATTAGTTAATGTCAGAGTGAAGCTTTTCGAAGGCCCAAGTTCATTAAAATATTCAATATTATATCTAAATGAAGATCGTGATTTACATATGGTTGATATATCGTTTGGGATAACAGAACGATGTTATGCGACGAACCCTTGAGACTCGCATTGCGGAATCGGCACATTGAAGTGGCAAAACTTCTACTGGAAGCTGGCGCGAACCCAAATAAAAGATACTTCTTTGGATCTGAGATAAACTTGGTATCACCGTTGGATCTTGAATGCATGGAACTGTTATTAACATTCGGTGCTCAACCAAATACGAGAGACCGAGCTGGCTTGACGCCTCTCATGAAAGCAGCTCGTTTGCCACAAGTACGACTTTAATTATTTTTATACTTTTTCCTTATGCACGCGAAACTGTAAGAAATTTTTTTCATCAAGGTCTAATTCATTTTCCCAATTCGTGATAAATTCGTAATGAAAGATTTTTGAAAATGCGCTAATTCTGCGAACTTACCTAAATCAATTTAAAAAAAAAAAAACGTTTTGGAATATCTTTTTTTATGAAAATTCCAGGGAATATCGTCGGTACTTCTCCTATTGAATTATGGAGCTAACGTCAATGCGATGGCCGATGCCAGACACGACTATCGAACAGTACTTCATTACGCGATACTCGGCGGTGATCCAACGGTCATCAATCTTTTATTGAAGCAGGGAGCACGCTTGGACCTTGGCCCCGACTACCAAAAACCAACGGCATTGGATTTGGCTATATTGAAGGGTGACCTGTCGATAATTGAGATGCTTTTGCAATCAGGTAATGGCATCTGGCTCGAATCTGTAACATATAAAACAATAATATACTTATTATGTGTTATCATTGTACAAACATTTTAGGATATTTTTCATCTGATTTACGTACCTCTCTTTCTGTCAAGAAAAATGTGGCTTTCATATTTTCTTGTTAATTTCCTATGTTGTTTACAGAGGAAACTTTTTCTTGAAAAATGACAATGCAATTATTCTCCTTTAGTTTGAGAAACTCCCTCGAAAGAGGGGTGGTGTATTGATCTCCTCGGGGAATATTTTCTTCGTTTAATTTTTTCATGGAAAATTCGTTATCATTGTTACAGGTGCTGATGTGAATGCAACATCTCCAATAATTGGCTCTCCGCTACACGTTGCTTGCGCGGACAACATTCCCAACAGATTACAAATTCTGTGCATGTTATTGGAGCGTGGAGCTGATCCGAACTTGGTGATCCGAAGTGACGAAGGTCCGGCACTTCGGCCAGTGCTCGCCGAATATGTTGCTTCCAATGTAAATCCATCGGTCGAAATAGTTGCTCTGTTGTTAAAATACGGCGCGAGAGTCGTCATAAAAACTCAATTCAGAGATCCTCATGGTATTTTAAATTCTCTCCAAAACACCGCAGGCAAACCAATTTTATTAAGGACTCTTCTCGAAGCAGCTGAAAGCTTTGATCCCTGTATGATCAAACGATCGAGCAGCTTAACCGATGCACAAAGAGCTCTGGTTATGGAAGCTGCCAGAACTCCATTGCCATTGATCCATCAGGCGAGACTCAGAGTCCGAAAATTGTGTGGTACCAAATTACCAAACGTTGTGAAAATTCTTCAACTTCCACAGACCTTGCATCGATATCTTTTATATGATTTGTATTAAATTCAGTCTTTATACTCATCGACTGATTTTTGCCAAATACTTATTCTATCAAAATCGTGTCTTCATTTGGTAAAAGCTTCGAAAGATTGCTTCTCTTTTATTCGAAAAAAAGAACGATAATCTGCTGAGTCCACGAGTCACTCAATTTTGAATCTCTTTGACGAAACTTATATTTTTGCTGAATTCTGTTGATGAATATCCACAAGGAATTTTTCTTGGTGGATCTTTCGCTGGGCTTTCGGTGCTGATCATTTCAATATCCTGATTGGAGCCGGCAACTTGTGATAGTTTGCCAAATTCATTTCTTGTTTCTCACTCTTATTTTATTGCATACGATTTGTTACGATATAAAATTTATTCGTATTGATTATCCTAAAAAATTAGAAAGACTGCTGCTCTGAAAAAGAAGACAATTTTCGTTAGATAATTCCAATAATTATTGAATTGTTCCAAAAATCAAAGAGTCCTTCAATTCGAAACGATTTTAATCGTCGAACCTCAATAGACAAAACATCTCGTAGGAAGTAAGCGCCTATGTCATTTTTATCCACCCACCATGCCAAGGTTTCATGTTGATATACTTTCTGCAATAAATGTTTAATTGCATGCCACTGCGTTAAAAACGTACGCGGCAGTGTGTCTTCGTGCCAAATATCATCGAAGAATCAAGTTTAAAAGATTGGCTGCGATATCATAGTATTATAGATTTGTTATAATGTGCTATCAATCGAATTGTGCGATCTCAAGAAACATCATTATTTATACTCAATATTTGCAGTGTGCGATTCTCAATATACATATATATATTTTTTTTTTCATGAGAGTATATAATTTTGTATCTTTGTATACGATTACAATAAATATTGTAAAATTGCGTGGAAAATAAACGCGTTTACTGCAAATGAATAATAGAATTAATTTAATTTCTTCGATTAATTGAACATGGAAAAAAAAGAGCATTTACGATCGGGGTTTGATTGTAAAAATTCGTTCGATAATTATCCAGATCTATAGACCTATATTGACCGCTCGGGGAGTTCTTGTAAAAAAAATGGCTCGTATACGAACCAACGTTTTTCGCTACAGTCCTGAACCACGAAACGGCAATGATCTAAGCTTTCCCATTCTAGAAATAGCTATCTCAATAGCAATGCTTGCGTCACTTTTGGCAGTTCACCGACTTGGTGTCGAAATTTGACCTTTCATCATTTGCGTGGTCTACTTTTTAGCGTCATTTATATTTTACAGAAAAAATAAAAAAAAACAAAAAACAAAAAACCAACCATAAGTATGAAGAAATATTATTACATTTACGTACTCAAAAATTACATTGCGGCCAATTTATTAATTATCATGGCCTTGGAGTCGAATAAATTTAATCTACAAAAATAAGATTATATTACGCTTCGATATAATTATCCAAAATTGATGTTTTGCAAATTTTTCGAATGGATACCAATGATGAGGGCCCAGTGGTCCCTGATGTTGAAAGCAATATTCGTGTGTAATAATAATTCAATCAACTGTGGCGTCATTTTTTTCCTCATTTGAAAGGAATTTGTCGATTTTGCATAATCCGTTAGAATTTCATGGGACTTTGATTATTTTTGAGAATTCTTCTTTTAGCTTTTTCGAGGTGGTATTTAAGAAACTGTTCATTCGCAATGCGTTAGAAGCCGAGTTGTTTTCCAAAACCGTGTGAAAATTCATTATTTATTAATTACCAAAAAAATTTTTAGAGAACATAAAAAAAAAGAAATCAATTCGTGTAACGAAAAAAAAAAAAACTGTTCGATTTCTGACGAAAAATAATCTGTTGAATCAATGTTAGTTTTTAGAATGATCACAACTGAAAATAATTTATTGTTGAATCACTATGGTTCTTCTTGATGAAGATTTTCCGTCTCAACAGACTTGACGCTGCTTTGAAGTGAAAAAATGTTCGATGAGGACCCCAGCGTAAGAGCTTGAATAATTTGTAAGGAATATCGTGAGTGGGACAATTGAAATGATTGATTTCAGAATTACTTTTATTAAGAAATACTCTGCACTTAGTAAATGCCTTATGTTCTTTAATTGTAGTTATGATAATTATTGTATAGCGTTGTCCTAAATCACTAATAAGAAGCATGATCGCTAAACACATTTTACATGCCCTTAAAATTAAAAGTAATATATCCTTAAAACACGACGTATCTTTTTGTTTTGTTGCTGTTGTTTTCATCGATCAAACGAAAATACTTGAATCTCTAAGGAAGCTTAACGAAGTTTTGATGTGGAACATATTATTTGAATGTCGATGACTGCATGAGTGATTTTTATTACGAATTAATGGTGACGATCAAATTGCTAGTTTTTTTTTTTTCTTCTATCATTTAGATCTGTCATGAGTTTCTGTTTGTAATGTCTGTCTGTATGGAATACTTGATCGATTTGGTTTTCTCTTTCTCTTTCTCTCTCTCTCTCTCGTTCGTTCATCAGCTTAACAGGTTTACGACTATTGGCATGAACGAGCGCGCACGATCGAACTAACACGAAGGCATGAGTAAACTGTGCATTGTAAATACATCGACTGACCGTTAGATCAGTGTAAATTTTATCTAAAAGAAAAAAATTAACAATAAAAATAAAAAAAAAAAAAGTGATCGGTAGTTTTGAGTAAATTCTACCGACGGAAATTTATTTTTTCAACTCGTCAAAAACTCTCCGCCCTGAAGAGCAAAATCAAAAACGATAAAGTAATTCTATTTTTTTTTTTTATATTTTTTTTTTTAACACGGATATTCAAACAAAACGTGAATCTAGGAAAATATATTTATTCATGTTTTAATCATAATTATTTTTTGAAAAAAAAATACACTCTCGACAATTACTTAGGTAAAGGCTTGATTGTTTGATTATTTTTGAGATTGCTCTTTTTGCGGAATTATTATAAAATATAAAGTTATCGATCGTTTAAAAACCGATAATGGAGTGTCATAGTTGTCGGAAAAATATATTGAAAAACCGAATTGTTTCTGTTCGAGAATAATTGAAGCAACAGTCGATCTGCGATCCGTTACATCCCGATCGTCGTATGAATAAACCATTAGTGGGGAGGGTGGCATGGGGTTAAATAAGTGCGAGTCATCGAGTATCAATACGAGAAAATATATCGCCCTCTGATACTTATAAGCGTATGAGGGTTAACATTTTTCTCCGATTGTTCGAACGACCGTACTGAATTTAGCTCGGTTTTGCCAATTATTAATCTACAAATTAAAGACGTCGATCTCAGGATGACGCCCGCGGTGATAATTAAATTAAATATGTGTATGATTCGCCTCGGAGTGGCCAACTAATTATGAATGAATAGCTAACGACACGTAGTAGACTCCTAGAGCCTTCGCTTGTACTTGCAAATCTCGTAACTCGAATGGCTCATCGTACAAGGGAGCTGAGGATTGTATTTTTTTTTTTCCTTATCATCATTATCATCATTTTCCTTAATTCTTAAAACATATATGCCGAGGCAATGGCGAGCACAGTGGAGCCCTCCCTACGGTCCACGAATTTAAGTTTACGAAGAAAACGCTCGCCCACGATCGCTAGATAAACTAATTATTATGTTTTTTTTTTTTTTTTTTTTGTTATTTTCTTTTATCCTCTTTCTTTTTTCTTTCAGTTTTCATTGGTTCAGAAATACTAGCTTAATAAATCTGGTTAAAACTCGTCTCGGTTAGAGAACACTCGGTAGAACGAGACTGACACAATTGCGCGTACAAAGACAGTGATTCGACATACAAGAAGAATGAATTAGACCGTCGTAATTTGGGAGTTTGACTCGTCTAGTTTTAACACACGGCCGAATCACAAAACGGTGAATCGGTTACTGTTTACTTTTTGTTTTGTTCTTTCGTAGAGACTAATCTATCCTAACGGCACACACGCTTCTCATCGTTTGTCTCATTTTGTAATCAATTTCATTTTTTTTTTTTTTACTGTAAATAATTATGATACAAGTATTGCGTTGCATGGAAAAATATGACTTCATCTGAGCGCTATTTAACAATGGCTATACATTACCGAATGTTTCAATGATTCGTATAACCGGTGTTCACGGTATTCCCACAAAACTTTTGCAACGTTCATCTTTATCTCATTGTATCAAGATTTTTTGTGTTTTCTTTTTTTTTTTTCTCTTCTTTTTCAATACGAAACCAGATATTTCTCCCTCGTTCCTTTTTTTTCCTCTTTCAAACTCTCTCTCTCTCTCTCGTTCCCTAAGCATTCCATTGTTATTCATTTTTATACACTAACATGGAAATAGCATAAAACAATTTACGTCATGATGATTATTATTTCGTTTTTCCGTTTATCTTTTGGTTTACCGAAGACGCTCGGAGGCCGGAACTCCGAATTAATGAAGCCGGTTCATTCAACGGGTAAATTACACGGCTCAACAAAAATTTCATTCAACATTTTTGCCGGGCGAAGCAACGTTTCTTGCCACACATTGCTCTCGATTAAGTCTATAAAAATATCCGTATATTGTGACAAAAGGATTACGGAACTTCGACTCCACGATAAATCAAAACTCATCTGACTCGTGGATCTTAATCAGAATTGTAATAAAATAATAGGGGGTTTGTCGGGGTTTTGCCCATACGAGGGTCGCGAGTTTACTAGCCATGAAATATTTCAACGGATCGTCTTACAAAAAAAAAAAAAAAAAAAAAGGAAATAGAAAGTAAATTCTTTATCGCAACAATCCCCGTGTGGAATTAAGTGCGTCGGAGGAATCGATCTACCTGCGTGTTTCGATTATCGAATTGTGTATGTTTAAACAATTGTTTTTTTCTTTTTTCTTTTTTTTTTATACATTATTTATAATATTTTCGAGGTGAAACTGTCTCGTTACTAATACTGCGACTCTAACGCACTCAGTTAATTAGCAAGCGTGGTTAGCTCAAGGATTGCTCCGTTACTAGGTATTATTCTCGCGACGTGACGCGACGCGCGTTCAACGGCCTAACATTTTACACTTCCTGTATGCTATTATTATTTAGTTTTACTTTTTCAATTTTTTTTTTTTCCTTTTTTAACGATCGGGCATAAAATTCATCGATTCCGTGGGTGAAATCAATCGACGTAGGGGAAGTTATTCGGACCGAACGGTTCTATAACGTAAGTAGTCGATCTTTTATGTTTCGACTTTCAACTAATTATACCTCCGGACTGTGTCGATATTCATCAATCCTCTTTTGTGTTACACTACTGTAGGCTCGAGTTGAGACTCTCAGGCAGACGATAATTCATCATGTGGTACGGCGGGCTTGCCGGGCTACCAGGTTGACTGTTTACACCGTGTTGACTCGTGCCACGACCCCTTTTTCGCCTTTGCAATATTCCTTTTCGTGCCATGTAAAAACGAATCGTACTTATCGGTATCTTGTATTTTTCCGATGCTACTTGGAACGTCATTCCGCGTGCTACCAAGTCCGATGCCTGCTTCAACTCGTGCTCCGAACGTCGCTGACGCCTTTGATATCCTGTTGTACAAATTCAAACAGTGTGAGCTTTATGTTATTAATTTTACATTTCAATTTTCTGTGTCAATACCAGAATTTGTTTGTGTATTATTTTGTTGAATATTTCACGGGCCCTAGGACACGGTTTTTAAATTGTTTCATCGTAGTAAAACGCGAAAAATTTTGCATCTTTTTTATTCTCATAGAACGAGAACGAGTGAATGAGACATCCAAAAATATTTTTGCTTTTGCAAATCAGAGTTCTATGGGAGAATGAAAATATTATTTTACCTTCGATAGCTGGGAAGGGACTGCTAGGACTGCACATACTGCCTGGCTGCACCATACTGATGGAATAAGGTTTAATGTCTTGTTGAGTGAATTGTTCATCGGGTTCCATTTTGACCATGCCTTGGGTCTCCGTTAAAGTAGCCTCGCAAGCGCTCAATGCTTTTTCCAAATGTTGCAACGCTTCTGTGTGCTCGATATTGACGAAGTTTGACGAATTGCTCGATTGTGAATCACCTGACGGGGTTGACTGAGCCGATGGATTTTCCATACCGGGCGACACGGCGGAAGAAGTATCATCTATAAAACTGGAATTGCTTGCATTCAGACTGGCTGTTTCTTCGAGCTTGTAGTTTGATGAAGCAGGCTTTGAGGATAACGGCGGTGAAGTTGGTGCGCTTGAAGAATTTTGCTGAGAGACGTTCTCGCTCTGGATGGAATCTCGACCCTGGCTCGATAGTCCACGAACCTGGATTAGAAACAATAAGGAAAACAAATACGCACAGTGACGAGAAGAACTTTCGAAATTGCTTATTAAATTTTCAATCGTCGTTGTCACTCACTTGCAATGCATCCGCAGCCTGCATGAGTTTCTCAAGTTGTTGTTGTTCGACGTAGACTTCACCGCGGTACATGAATTCAACCAACGCCTGAAGTTCCCACATTCGCATGTCTCTCAAAAATATGATGGGATGAGTGCACGGGATGTCCAGCAATAAACGCTCGAGATAATCGCTACACGCGGACAATACGACTTTGTGGCATTTTATAGAGCCACCGTCGCACGCGAGCGTAACGTCGACGAATTGTTCGGAGCTCAGCAGCTTTGGAAACGCGCTGTGCATGTTGGACTGATGGGAATTCCATGATACGCAGAATTGTTGTCGTACACCACCGGGGTAATTGCCTGCAGCGGGCAAGGTACTTCCGGTTTCCATGTTGATTTTATTATCAATCGATTGTTGCTCTGCGAACGATCAGACATTCTCATTTTTTAAATTGTAACAATAACTCCGTTGATTATTTCATGTCTCTTCAAACAAGGAAGCGTCGCAATGTTTATTAAATTTTGGATTAAGTTTGCACGGATAATTCAAAACAATGATTTTTTCACAGAAACCTATATCTAAAAAAAATATTGGGAAGACTTAAAAAAACTAAGTGAACCCTAACTTACGATGGAATTGACTTTAGAAAATTGATGAATTTTGAACACCCGTTTACGTGCAACTGTTGAACTTTTTCTTTCATACTTGTATTTGGAATTTATACTTTTTTTTTGTTATGAATTCACAACTTACATGATTGAATTTTGTTTTCTTATCAATAAACCCTCACGATGTTATCAGAACGCCTGTCCATTAGAATTATTTTTAATCACTGCTCAAACTTTGAATCTCTGGGTAGAACTCAAGAGTAATTACTGATACAAAACTATGAAGTTCAAAAAACCATGAAGCTGTTGTAATGCGCATAAGATTAAAATTTTTATATCGTATTTTAACACGATTGTCATATAACATAGAAACCTTCTATATGAATTACTATTTCTATTTTTTTTATCAGCTCTGTGAAATCCACAATTCTGAAATAAAATTCAGAAAAGAGTATCAGGTGTTATATTTAGTCAACAACTTTAGCTTCAGTTGATTCAAGTGTTTGGGTTTTTAGTGGATTCAAGGTTCGGTCCTAGGCTCAATGAATATACTTCTCCAGAACGACACGGAAAAGAATCTTATGAAATTTTATACATATTTTCATTCATTGAAATTCACAGATTCGAATAAGCTGCCCTAATTTATTTAGTCTGAAAACTTTGTAAAAAATGCAATTTTGAGGCAAAGATAAACACTCGAGGGGCTACACGTCAAAATGATTGAAATCTAACAAAATAGATGAAATGTTGTTTCTGCTGCTTATTCGCTCATAACCGTTACTTACAACGGTACACGTATATTTATTTTAAAACTTGTTCCGAGTAACGATTAGCTAGACCGGATTACTTTCTGGCGTGTAGGTCGAAGAGACCCTAAAATTTTCATTGAATCAACGGTATTTTGAAGCCAGATCCACAACAAAATCAAAAGATAAATAAAAAATGTAATTCATTCACTGATTTTCCAAGCAATTAAGAAAATATTAATTATGCGAAAGAAAAAACAGACTCGTTGATAAACTTGAATCGCAAATTGTAAATACCTTTTAGAATAGTCCGGCCAGTAAACGAAAAATCCAACAGTAAACTCTTGTTTTTTGAAGCCAGTTACAATGCAGAGGGTCAGAAGTCTGCTTGTTCTAGAAAAAAAAGAAAGAAAAAAACACATGGAAGAGAAAGAAAAAAATTATAGTTCAAAAGTAGAGTCTTTAAAAACGAAGAAAAACGTGTGATAATAAACGGGACGAACGATAACACAGGAGAAAAAATTCGACACTCGAAGGGTTATCGATTGAAAAAAAGGTAAAAAAGTGTATTAAAAACGTAAAAAAAAAAGTGTGGAGTGAGTATAGAAAGCGAGACAGAAAATACCTAATTGTCGTTCGGCCGAGCGTTCTTAAGGAAATTTACAATATGGCTGTCAGACGCTCGAAAAAGTTCACATTTAAGCAACAAACATTGGTCTAAGGCGTTTAATCGAACGCTTAGGTCCGTGAACGCACAGGGGTACGAATTGGCGAAACGAAAAGAAAAAAAAAGTAAAAAAACTTTGTTGTCGGCCCCCCGAGTGTCTACGACGCGCGACTGTACGATCTATATAAAATATTAGTTAAAAAAAAAAAAAGGGAGAAAAAAGGTCGAAGCGTCCCGGTCCAAATGGAGGAAAAAAACGAAATTTCACGACGGTAATAACGAAGAACGGTGTACATACAACAACACAAATTGTGGTACGAAGAAACTCACGGTTACAAACACGATCGTATGCGGCGGAAAGAAAGAGAAAGAGAAAGAGGAAGAAAAAAAGAAAGAGAGAGAGAGAAAAAAGATTCTCCACGATGTTGGGGAACGCGTGTGTGCAACGCGCAATGTGTGTACATTAAACGAAGAGAGGCAGCGTCTACTGTGAGAAATCACGTGCACGAAAAATAACCGTGTACGCGAGAAGACAGGTTAGCCAAACAAAAGTCGGGGACGCGCGTGTTCTTACAGTACTACGAGGCCTCGCCTAGGCCAAAAAACGCGGAGATCTTTGTGAGACGCTGTCGGCATCGGGGGGCCATCACCCTTCCCGGGACCGCCTTGACCGCAAACTTTTCAACAATTTATTCTTATACTTTTTTCTCTCTTTTCTCTTCCCGTTCTTTTACGTTAAACTTACCGAAGCGTCACCCAACACCGTCTATCATTGGTATATTTCGATGAACGATCCTTTCCTCCGTTCAATTATTTTTTCACTCACGGGCGTTTCACACTCGATAACAAATAAGTTGATTGTCGCGTCGTTTTTCAGCAAGAATTTCTCAAGAAAACATGCATCAGCCGAGATTTGCACTAGCTAGGGGAGCTGGAAAGAAAGGCGTGGGGGTAGCCGCCGCCGCTTCTGGGGGCGAGCGCATGGAGGGAGGAGGGTAGATCCGATAGAGGGACACTAGCGAAACCTTTTCCTGCTAAGCGTTCAAATTTTCATGCTCTTTAAAGAAACCATTAATATTTGAGATTTCGTTTATTTCTTACTTTCTTTGTCTAGAGACCATTGATTTTTATTTTCGTATTGATAAATAAACATATAATGTTAACCAAATATAAATTTTTGACATTCTTTCAGTAATCCCGACACAACAAAGAAGGACATATAAAAAAATGGTATTCGTCTACTTATTAAGCTAGAAAATAATGGCTTCCAAAAACATTTAAGACATCTAAATAGAAATTTTTTTTTTCCATCCTCAATTATACATCGTGGTTGTCATTGTCATTACCGATCACGTCTATATTACGTGACCCATTATTTCTTTTTAGCCGGATTCGGCTACCCTATCAAAAATGATGAAATCTCTTCAATATTACAACATTTCTCCGTTAGGAACCAATCATGCTTCTTGTTTCATTGGGTTCTGGGTTTGGTTAGTTTATTAACGTTATGGAATTATTTTCGATAGCGTTATAATAAAAGAGGCGAAATGTGGGAAGACGTTCAGTCGGTAAAAATCATTCAAGTTTTTTCTCACATTGAATGTGTTTTCAAGCGAATAATACACGGGAACAGAGTTCGATTCGTTTTTAAATCGAAAGATCCCTTTTTCCATATATGCCGGTTGTTTGAATGAAAACGTGAAAATGCGGAAACTTGCCTTCATTTGTCGGCTTTCGATTTGTTGACCATTAAAAAGTGGATGCTTGTACGTGAAGGGGGGAAATTGCCGCCATAAAGCAAGCCGGTCGGCGGTTTAAGGAATATACCGTCATTATAAAATATAACGAGTATAATTCTCGGAGAAATGAAAAGGGGTTCAAATTAAATTGTGAAAAGAAAAATCCTTCGAAAGTGTAGAATCTGAAAGAATTGGAAAACTACATAATAGTTTGGAGGGGAATTTCCCCGGACCGTCAGGTCAAAAAACACTCTTTTTTACCGACCAGTTCCAGCTGACGCAATGACACACGTTTTCCAATCTCTAATTCTCATCTAATACTACACTACTAATAATAATAATAATAAACGTTCGATTAGTCAAATCGCATCAAGTTGCCAAATAAAATAAAAAAATCAACTAGAACAGCGTGAATTCTAAAATTATAATACTTGGTGAAAAATCGAATTGAAACGCTTCGTAATCATGAATCCAATACAAAGTGGGTTATCGCTTTTGCGGTATTGGTATTTTCGATATACTCTCGTAACCGAACTTTACATGGTGGAAAAGTGGGAAAGAAATTTCATCCGTATCCTTTTGTTAAAAAAATAAGAAAAATTTTTCGGTAAAACATAATCGATCAGCAAACTATTGACATGTTCAGATATGAGATCGCAATTAATATTTACAACAATGGCAATGTTGGGACGCAACGTCGTTTAAAGCTCCAAATTTCGAAAAATATATGCCAGTTCAGGTATATTTTTTATAACGAAATTTTGAAAGGATTCATTGACCTGGATGTGAGATTTGCGTCACGCATGAAAGTTGTAACGAAAAACAATGATTTTGACCATGTAGTTAGCGTTAGAAATAAAAATAAAATTCTGTAAGATCCGGAGAACATACTCATGAATCTCCGGTTCTGATAATTGGTCTTTAGTTTCGATCAAAAATGACCTTGAGGATAACATCAACAACAGAAAGTTAAGCGTTGCGTTCCAACATGGTTTTTGCTCGATTGTAACTGCGACGAGTTTTAAAAGATCCTATACAATAATCAGATGTTTTCATGCTCGTAGTATTCGGCTTGCTGTTCCTTTTCAATTGCAAGGTTCTGCTGCCTGCAACAATGAGTTTACTGGATTGACAATGACGTTAAAAAGTATATATAAGCGAGTTGGGCGGATGAAATTGGTTCAGTCTCTGGAGCAAGATTGCATCGAAAGTATTATTTTCTAAGAGGATATTAGAGCCGCTGGATCCTTTATTCCTGACATTCCAGGACTGAATGAATCTTTTTTTCATTTTGATTGTTATTATTGTTTTACAAATATGCTAAATACATTATTTCTGCAGATATATAAAGCTTCACAGTCTTTTCTACGTCTAAGTGTGAACAGTGCGGATTAATAATATAATAATAATAAACGACAACGACTTTTCATCAATATTTTAGTATGTGAGTCATCGGGTAATAATACAACTTATATACAGCAAGAATGAAGTCTGCCAGAGCAATAATTGGTTTAGTTCTCTTATCATGGAGACAACTTATTTTTTTTTTCATCAGCCCGGAAGTTTCATAACTGTATAGATAATAAATATTAAATCTTTATTTATGTATAATATGCATAATATGTACCAAATCAACGATAAAACCAATAAGTATTAACAATTTCGATTTCTTATTATAATTCGTTTTTAGTTTCTTTTTTTTATGTTTTCTCTTTAATTTGGCCTAATTAGCTGCCAATTTCACATGTTTTATCAAACCAAAAATAAAACTTTTCCTTCGATGATGGAAGAAAAAACTACGATCTGCAGTATCGATTATAGACCCATACAAAATCGTTTACCGCGCTTAAGAATCCACGTTCCGCACGATGTTTTGCGCATTTCTATTTTTTTTCCTTGTTTTCGTTTTTCTTTTGTTTTTTTCATCCAACCTACATACGTAACGTATCAACAGTACATTTTCAAACGGCTGTCAAAAATCAGTCACGTAGTATTCATTGACGATGAAAACCGACACATACATTTCGTACATTGATTTTTTTTACTGATAATAGAAATAGGCACAATAGGAGTAATTAAGACGAATTTAACGTCGTTGAAAAACGTCTCGGGAAGATGCTGCGATCGGTTGGTTTCGAAATTAAAAAAATGTTTTTCTCTTTACCGATATAGAGGAAATTTTTTAATTGCAGGGCCAAAAATATCCGCAATTCTCACCGTGTTCATTAAAAATTCCTCTTTTTTTCTGTTTTCATTTTTTTCTTTCTTTTTCTTTTTCAATTTCAATACTGTCTGACAGTGTAAGACGCACTTATCTCTAGACCCAATGATCATCGATTAAGTCAATTAAAATTTTCAGGTCTTCTCTATGCGTAAAACAAGATAGTACTTTGATCCTAGATCTGTACGTTCTATAAATATAATAATTATGATAACAGTAACTTTATAATATAAATGTTCGCTAAATCGTGTTCGCTACGCTGTTTGGATTTTCTGACGTGATGAAATGAGTTATACAAGGAAAATATAAGTTCTCGCAGAGTTACGCTATTTTTCTCGTTTAGTTTTTAATTCTAATGTGCGTCTGAATAATGTGAAACAATTGAATTATTGTTGTACCAGACTCTTAGGTATATAAATAGTCAATATTGTTTTGAGTGAAATTAATATATAGCCATGTCGGAGCATGTTGAGAAAAAATGATGATTAAAATCGGGGGAAGATGGGAGAGGGAGGGGTAAGCCTAAATCAGTGGTAAGTATGATATGGATCGGCTGTCCAACATTACGTTATTCTCGGTGTCTAATCTTCGCACGCGTACCCTCTGCTTGTAATGATACTCCTTGAGATAACTCTTAAGTGTCTTTGGCAACTGAAGTTTGTTTATCCCGTCGTAAGTTGTTCTCGTTGTTATTACCGCTCGGCACAAATGTTGCAACGGAAATGCGAAGTTACGGTGCAGAGGTATCGTCAACATTGGCTCGAAAAACATACAGCAGGAAGGATCCTTGTAATGCTCGATCAAACCGCAAACCTAAGGAACACACAATTGTTAATATTATTTCCGATTTATAAAAGATCCTGAAGAGATACATTTTTTTGGGCTACAGGCATGAAAACACTTTTACCAATTTGCATTCTATTTTAGTATAATTATTATTGATTAGCTAATAATTTTACCGTTTCCGAAGCATAAACACCGGGATCATGAGCGTCGAAGCTGAATTTGTGATTCCACTGTTCGATTCTGGCATGTAACGAACGTTCGTACTTTCGAAAACTGACGGAAAATAAAAATTCTTCTTGTGCGGAATCTCTCAATAAAAATGTACCTTCCGGTTTACCCTCGAGCAACCGTTCTGCCTCGTATCGGTCCATTTTTCCCCAATAAAATGAGCAGGCCGTTATCGAGCGTAAATCTGGTACTAGGCAGTGCACGTAATCGACCTGTGAAGTTTAAGATTGCTTTCAATTGAGGTTTTTTTTTCTTGACACGATCCAACGACTATTTAAAACTCTTCAACTAGAATCGTCTAGCATTTTTCTTGAGTATCGAAATACAATCTGTCAACTGAAAATTAGTAGCCCATTTGGACCGTGAATTATGATGATTGATATAACGGTCACCTGTGTATGCGCCTGTCTTTCTACATTCGGGACCAAAGTAAAGTCGATTTGTGATAAAGCAGTGAGAGCGGCAGCGTGTATTCCGGCATGTGCTTGGAAGAGGGCCGCGAGGCTATCAACGGTGATACCGTTGGGATGTACTTGAATCCCTGTTGGATAATTAGGTCTGTATCCAGGCGGAGGCTCCACGCCTTCCTCCATCTCTCGAGCTCTCTGAAGTCTTGCCCTCGCGTCACAGTCCTATTAGTAACAAATGAATTTCGTCATTTATTCGAACGCACAAAAAACAAATAGTTATAAATTTCAGTATAAGCTTAGGATCAAATTCCGAGTCGAAAAATCTTATAATTCTGATGAAGTTCTCTTCTGTTTACTCATTAATTATTAAAGTTGGTAGATTATATTGGGCATGACAAACGGGGACGTAGTTCTTAAAACAAAGCGTTTACCTCCATTGGAAATTCAGCTGGATTGAAGCGTGACAAATCAATGACAGGACTGGGTGGAAGAGGTCCAAAAACAGGGCTCTGAGGAGCTGATCGATTATTGAAAACAACGCCAGCCCCCATGGGATGTTCTTCGGTGCGTCTGTAACCAGTGCAAACGCACTCGGTGCTATTGTTGGGTTGATCCGGTATATCAATATTTTTCGATCCTTTGCTCTTGGCGCAATTGAACTTCAAGACCCAATTGCTACGTTTTTTCTTAGTGGATAGGACATGATTGCACACGGTGCTTTGATCCTTGTTCCGCTGTTTAATCTTTTGCTTGCCAAAGGAAAGAGTTTTTGAGGTGCGTCTTAAGGGAGGATTAACAGGGCTGTCCTCCGAGCTACTGCTACTGTTACTGCTGGAAGAGCTACCGGAGCAACCTTCGTGTTGTTTAAAATCCCCTTCGCCGTTAACAGCCAAAGCGGGACTCACAAAATTCCCATTACTGCAATCCTGCGTCGACTCTTGGACTTGATCAATAGCTTGGCTATAAATCGATTCAAATCTCGAATTGTGATTATCGAGAGATAAATTGGACTCCGCGTTATCTACCAAATTCCCATTAAATTTAGCTTCGTTGTTACTCTCCTTATTTATATTCTGAGTTGTTTCGTTGCCGTTACTTTCGTTATAAAGCCTCTCGTTATCCGTTATTTCACGCTCCAACATATTAAACTGGGACTGCTGTTGTTGCCCATCTGCGTATAAATCCGCGTTTGACCTTTCCCCATCCATTCTAAAGAATTCTCTGAAACTAGCTAAATGCTGTCCCATAACTGAATAATACCGCAGGCATTTTATCCAGCCAAAATCTCCTCGCTAATTTTAGTCCCAAATTTCTTCACCGCCTTATGATATCTCATTGATCGTTCTCTTTTTTCACATTCAACAAAGAATCAACCAAAATTGATAATTCTCTTCCTTCTTCTTCTTGTTTGTTCCAAACGAATTTTCAACGAGTTTGCATAGTTTGTGCTGAAAATAGAATATTTTTCGATCATTTTCAAAACACTTTCACCACCTGATTAGAATTTTATGAAGTAAAGAATTTCGTAACACCGTTAGGAACAATGAGAATCTCGTATCAAGACGAGTGAAAGTACGCATAGTGAGAGTTACATCTGCGATTCGTCATAGCTCCGATTTTAACGATCTAATACACGGGTTGTATATCTATATATAACATGTATATATTTACCATGCATTCATTCCTCGTAGGTTAAAAATCGTATGAAACTCCAAACGGTAAAGGTCTTGAGAACTAGAGATGTGGAAACGAGGACGAAAATTCGATGAATCATGTGTTCGTTGATTCTCCAGACTTTTGCTTCTCTGCTTGTCGTAACTAGTCCGTACAAGTCTTGACAGGAGCACCAGTCGATTCGCTTATCAACATTCAATCATTTTCAAGCTCTTCGTTGACAATAATACACTATTTATAATTCTCTTTCATACGAACACGAATTACTTGCAATGCTTTACGATACAATTTTCACGAATAATACACACGGGTCAACAGTTATCTCGGAACAATGTTGGAAAATATCAAAACAGGTATGAGTGATGTTACAGCCATTTTTGCCAACTCCCTCGTCACCACCACCGTTTTCTCTCCTCTTTCTCTTGGAGCAGCTAATAAGGAGGCATGGGAAAGAGACATAGAACAAACACAATGGGTTGGGTGGTGGTGGTGGGTTCTTCATGGGGTTTATATCATTGGAATATACACCTATAGTTCAGTGGTTTATAACATACATTCCTAGGGAATTATTGACGTTTTTTTTGTTAACCTAACTTCGTCCGAAAAATTATCAACCCAAACGAATTATCCCAGCCAAAAAAGGTTTGTTTCCACATTCCCAATTATTGTAACAATTTACAATTGAATCTCCCAATAGCTATCTGCTGGATATACAGTTGGATCAGTTGGTGAAACAAAAACATAGCCTATCACATCGATGAAGCTGTTTGCAAACATTTTGATACGTAGGACCATTGATATAAACTAACCAATGATTATTCTTCATTGTTACAACTTTTACAGGATTTCAGAAATTTCCTAAGAAAGTAGAACGATGATTGGATAGTGATAGTTTTTTTCATTGTACATTTACAGCGGTTTAAAACAAACTCAGTTAATTTTTTTTAATATACATGTAAACTTTTGAGTTTAAACTTCGTTTAGCGTTGGAGAGAATGAGTTTAGTCGAGGAGGAAACCAGAAATATATTTTCGCAAAACATTGTGTTTCATTCGATCATGAATTGTATTTTTCAATTTGATAATATTTACCGACTGAACGAGTATTAGAAGCAACTTTTATCGTGTTCTCATTTTCTTTACCATCTGTCAACTGACAGTTTTCTACACTTATTATACGCATTGTCTATGGGAACTACGACCTCAAAATATGTAACCGAAAGCAAAGCCGAAGGTTACAAGTGTCAGTTTGGATACGTCAATGAAATCGTCGAGTATTAATTCGCAGGATTAAAATTTAAATTATACCTAATAACTGTTGAATAATTTTGCATCAGCAAGAAAACGCGTCTGCACTTGATTGTCAATTAGTCATAATCTTACTACGTGTTTGTCAGTAATACACACGTATTGAAGTTCGGAAAAGTGATATCAAAAAGAGATATGAATAAATAAATAAACACCATCGCCGTTTCGTCGTAGGATTATGAAAATTATGGGAGAGTCGCATGACGGCATGTTGTCAGGAGACGTTGACGAGCTCTGAATTTAACCGTATTAATCCTCGGTATTATGACAGGTCCTGGAATATACCATGAACGTCAGGTATTGCAATATTTTGATCAACTATTTATATGGGTCATTCGGTCACGTCTCTATTTCAAACTAAATTATATCGCAGTCGACAATAATGAAATATTTTCGTAAATCACGATATTTTTCAAAATCATTATTTAACAATTGAAGTTTTAGCAACGATTATATTGATGATTTTTTTGATGTTGTATTTGTCTGTATTGAAATTTAGCGGCACATTTCTTCCCTTTCGAATCCAAATTTTTTATTACTCGCTAATTTCGATCACAAGTTTCCTGAGATCACGTGTACAAGATTTTGACTTAATCATTTTACAGGTGAAGGAGCTGTGCGCGTTGCACGCCCTGAATAATATGTTTCAAGAGCGTTGTTTCAACAAACAAGAGCTCGATCAGATATGCTACGGCCTCAGTCCAGATGTTTGGATAAATCCTCACAAGTCACTCCTCGGACTTGGCAATTATGACATCAACGTAATAATGGCTGCGTTGCAGAGAAGAGGCTGTGAAGCTATTTGGTTCGATAAGCGCAGGTTTAAGACCATTTTTTCTAAGATATGAAATTTATGAGTTTTTCAATAACTCGAGAAAACATATTTGTCTAAAAGAGGGAAAATATTTACCTCAAAGTTTGCTGCTCTGTCGAAAAATTGATCTTATCGAAATCATTAATGATACACGACAAATGTGAGTTTATATTGGTTCGGCATTGAAAAAAAAGTCTCTGCTCTAAACAACGACGAAGTTTGTGTCATTATTCCAATGGTTGAAGAAAAAACGTTTTTTTTGTGTTCATGGGCTCTTTGTTCGATGCGAAGAATAAAAAATATAATCAATAACAATTTGTGAATAACTAGACAATAAGAAACAGAAATAATAATAATTTTTAATAAAATAGTATAATCAATTAATGAAAAATTGAACACTTTTATAGAGACCCAAAATGTTTGTGCTTGGACAACATAGACGGTTTTATCCTGAATGTACCAACGGAATATAAATTGGGTTTCGTTTTATTACCATTGAAGAGACGTCACTGGGTAGCGCTGAGGAAGATTCACGGTGCCTTTTACAACCTTGATTCGAAGCTCGATTCACCCCAGCTGATAGGCAAGGTATGGACATGACATTGAGGAAGATAGTTGCAAAAAAAAAAAATGAGAGTACGAAATTTTAAATCAAATGAAGAATTATTTATGAGAATTAAATTTGTTTTAGGACGACGAATTATTAGCGTATCTGAGGGACCAAATCGAAAGCAAGGAGAAGGAGTTATTTCTCATCGTGTCTCGCGAGGTAGAAAGTCGACAGGGCTGGTTATGTGAAAATTCGGTAAACCAAGAAAATATATATAGAAACGATAACGAAGATATGTGTTATATCGAGGACGGTTTGGTTAATAATGCTGAGCGCAAAATACCAATAACAGATCTTGAGCTTAATAAGAGTAACCGTCAGTTGTCTAATAACCAAAGTACCGAGAGGTAATCCCAAATAAGAATGAAATGTTATAAATGTATTCACGGGTTATCAGCCTACATATATATTCTACCGTTGAAATCGCTGGAGTGACAATACGAAGAAAAAAGCATGCTGGACATTTCGTGTAGAGTGAAAAATATAACATAAATCGATACAAAAGTGTTCAGTGATATAATTTAATTTAATATTAATGCATATAATATGTATATGATTTTTGGATAAACTGCAATTCACAATGTTTTTTAATTCATTCGGTTTTGCAGCGGAGATACTTCGTTTATGAAATTAAATGTAAGAACACTGTACGCGACGACTATGAACAAATTTTGTGATAAATGTTTTCATTAATGTAGATCGTGATGGATCAGAAGCGTTTATTTTCAATCAACCCCTTCACTTATCCACATTTATATTCGTTAATGCTTAAAGAAAATATTACTGGTTGGATAGCAGCTGCGTATGAGTCAATAAATATGGCAGTCGCCAATGTATGTAGTGCTTCCACCATGCTTTTTGGGTACCAGAAAACCAAAGCAATAAAACAGGCATCCGATAAATTGCCATCGGACAAACTTGCAAAATAAAATGAAAAATTGGTATGAGCCTAACGCATATTGAAAATCACGATCGAAGGCGATTACACTGTTACATCTGCTCCATATAAACGTCTCGAAACTGGGGAGGATGCAATACCATGGTAACTTCTCTTTCAGGTCATGAACATAAAAATTTTAATCCGCAGGGGACGAACCAGGGGTAATAAACCATTCTTATTAACGTCAACGTGAGAAATAAAAACTGGAGGAAATATTCTTTCCATTCATTTTGTGCTGAGAACAATATATTGCTTCTACGTCTCCCGCGATTTTCCCCCCATTGTCCAATATGGCGTGGCTTTCTCTCCGACTCTGATAGCGAATATGAATGAATCAGAAATCGATAACACCCAAATTTTATTGTACAAAAAGAAATAACTCGTGTCGTTATTACAGATAATTTCCATCACCATTTCATCGCTAGCGGGGTGTTCATTTTTTCAATTTCGTGATATTGCGTTTGTAGAAAAGCTGACGCTTTGTCGGTATTTGGCCCTCCTAGCCACGTTTTGTAGAGGTTGTGCATTAATTGATCTTCCTCTGGTCTTATAGAAGGAAGATTTCGATACACGTTCTCGAGCCTCGATGCCAATTCTCGTGGCAGCATATTGTCCTGCGGACGAATTTGTGCTCCACCATTCATGCAACCTGTTTTTCAAAATATATTTCTCTTTTTTCCTTCTCGTTTTCATAATTTGATTCGTTACTGATTTTATGACGATGTCGTTTATGTTACTCACCAGCGGGACAAGCCATTATTTCGACATAATCGTAAGTGCACTTCCCTCTCTTCAGCTTTTGAACGATGTTTTGAATATTGCGAAAACCATTGGCAATAGCAAACCGCAAAAGTACTTGGCCGTTACGTTCCAGCACCGCTTCCTGGAAGTCCGGATTTCGTAGGTTCTTGAATTCTATTTGCACATCTTCGATGTCAAATAAATGTCGGGCAGCGTATTCGAATATGTAATCGGCATAACCACCGGAACCGGAGCCACGATGCGACCATATGTCAGCATCTATCGATTCTTTACAACTACCAAATGGTCTGTCCAATTTTTCAGCTGCTATCTCGCTCAAAACTGTTCCACGCTGTTCCAGCATTTGTTCAAGTTCGACTGAAAAGATAATAATACATTGAGAATATTCAACAGTCTTGTTTTTCTTTCAACTATAAATATATTTTTAACTGACTGAATTTTTTTGTTGTTTTGCAAAATGGAAAATGAGTGAAAATCTAACCGGATTTTTCATACATTCATAATCACTACTCACTCGCGGTGATAACGCAATCGACGTCTCTCGTATCTTTCAATTTATTATTAAAGTCTTCTCTATAAGCTTCCAACTTTTTGTCGTAACAGGGCATAAGTGTAATATGGTAAATTCGATCGGGCGATAATCCTCTCGTTTCAGCCATATGGTACTTCACCAATGAACCCATTATTTGCTGAGGTGATTTCGTGACACTTATGTAAGGTATTACAACGTTTCCATGTGTTTTTTCCGCGTAGCAAACCCATCCTACAACCAAGTATGAGAATTCATTTGTGATCAACCGAATCAACAAATTACAATTGAAGATTAAAGTTTGATTTTCTTACCCGGGCAAGAAGATGCAAGCATCGGCAATTGTTTTGGTAGACCTTCTTTTGCGGATTTGTACCTTTCAACAAATTCTTTGGCCGATTCCAGAAGCGCGAAATCTTCAGCTACTGCCATTTCCAGGACCATGTCAGCTCCCAAACTTCGAAAATATCCAGCCAGTCGATGAATCGCTTCTTCCGGTTCAAGCTCATAACGCGCAGCTAACGATATTACTGGCTGCACCGAGAGGCTTACTACGATGTATTTGCAATCCTCTTGCTTGCCATTCTGGACGAATGATATAAGAAAACCTTATTATTGGAAATTCAAATCGAAAGCAATGAATACAACATTATTTTATTCAATCATCGAATTGCAACAAAAGTTCATTATGATGTAGAATATTAGGATCTCGAAATAACCTGTATTTGCTGTTTTTTTTCTTCAAATATTCGAAAGAGCTCTTCCTGACTTTGCTGGGTAATAAGTACACTTTCAGCTGATGTTATACATCCGCTGCAAGCCAAGCAATCAGCCAGTGTAATTTCAACTTTTTCAAGCTTCTCCGCACCTCCTTGCTACAAATTAATTGTTTTGTGAGTAATTAAAAGCGAATCAAATTTTTGTGTAATAACGATGGAAAAATAAATTTGATTATTATTTTACATTGTCCAACTCGAGGTACGCTCCATCCTCTTGTATTTTTATTTTTGCTCCAGTTTTTGTTGTGGATTTTTTTACTTCCACAGGCTTTATGCATTCCTGATGAATAAATATAACGAAAACAATGGTAATTATTATGTTGCAGGTAAAGATTGCAAGAATAATGGATAAATATCAAAATCACATCGTTTTGCCTTTGAACTTTTAACTTTTGCAAGACATTCTAATGAAGCTCTTCATGAGATTTTTTTTTGACAACGCTGTATATTTTGACTCGGAATATACTCATTTTATATCGCGTTTTTGCAAATCCTGACGAAAAATCAAAGAATTCAATATTCCGTCTATCTGAAAATTTCAACATCTAAGAGATTTACAACATTTTGTAATTCTTTGAGAAAAATAATTATTGAAGAATCTACTAACTTCTGATGGGGTTATGAAGTCGTCGAGATTTGTTATTTGCAACGCACCACTGAAACGGGATGTCATTTTGGTTCACACTTTTCGTTATGAAGAATAATAATATCTACCTTACAATAGAACTCAATTGTTTAGAATTATTAACGCGTCCACTCAGTTTATATGCTTTAAACAAAATATTTTGAATTGTTCGAGTGACATATTTTTACTTCACTGACATAACCTGAAATGCTTAAAATCAGCTGATTCGTGTTTTCTTTGATCCACCAACCGGTTGGGCAAATTTCGATTCTAAATTTCATGTTTCGAGCTGCTATTGGGCCAATTCTAATACTAATTTGCGTTGCGGCCAATGAAATGGCAGCGCAATTTCCCGATAAATTTCAATCCTCAGTTCTCAGTTGAACATTATTCAATGAAGATTGGATGATTGGAAGGAAAAGATATTGAAACAATGCTACAAATATTCAACATGCTACGAAAAAAAATATTGAGTTCTCAGGTAGCTCTAAACTAAACTCAACAATGTTTGTAAACTCGTCGTTTTTCTCAGTTGAGATCTCCTTATACAGAGTATTACGTAATACACGAAAATATATAGGCAACTCGTGATTTAAATTCGTCATTTCCGAGTCGGCACTTCGGGGAACAGGCACTCTGCAAGCACATATTCTCGTCCTAAATCCTAACCTAAAAGTATTGTAAATCCGACTGCTGATGTAACTTTGAATTGCATTTAAATAATCATTGATTTGTGGCTAAAAAATGACAAATACAAATGAAAATAAAGGGGACAACAAAAATACATCAACGGATAATGGTGCAAAAAGTGAAAATGCATCGTCAACAGAGCCAACGTTTCCACCGGGTGAACAGAAATGGGGTTACGATCTTTATCCGGAAAGGCGCGGTGAACAACACAAAACGAATTGGTTCCGCGCGTTTTTTATGCTCGAAGGACGTCAAGCTATGCAGAAAGTACGATGTGAAAAAAATGTTTACAATTGTGTAAGGTCCAGTACGTACGTACCGCAATTCAAGGGTGGTTATAATTTCCATGTCATACAACTGAGTCTGATATAACATTTGTAGACACACATTTGTTTTCATTCTACAGATCCATTGGTTAAACTTATGATGGGAGCTCTCAGAAGCTCAGGATGGTGAGTATTAAATTTTTTTCATTAAACCCTCGGAGCAACGAATCATTGTGCAAGTTCTTTACTGCTAGAAACACAATAAATGAGAGTCTTGGTGAAGAAATTTTTGTTATCAGGAGTTCCGTTACACTCCTTGAAAGTTTCCAAAAATTATAATATTTCTTCAACTTATCTGTTTATTACGAGCGCGTGTATCCGTTCTATACATTTTCTCAATCGAAGTATTATAAAATCTATTTTGTTTCAGTGAAATAAATATCAGACGTCACATAGTCTGCGAATTCTGCTCCGAATCTGTGAGCGGAGGATACGATCCTGAACTAAATCAGGTAAGTCGACGACTTAGAGGAGTCGAAGCTGATTACATCCCAATAACAAATACAATAAATCAATTCCGTGCGTATAAAAATAATTAAAGTAAAAATAAAATTAATCGAAAGAATATTGATACTCTAAGAGGCAAAAAACTACGATTTCATCATTGACGTTTATTCTTATTTGAATAAATATTTTAATTACAGATAGTCGTATGCCAAAATACATCGAAAACGGAGGGAATAGTTTCAGGAGTTTTGACACACGAGATGATTCACATGTTTGACTTTTGTCGTCACAATTTGGATTTTAAAAATATCGATCATTTGGCATGCACGGAAATACGAGCAGCGAATCTGACCCATTGCAGTTTTCTCAGCGCTGTAACTCGAGGGGATGCTGCTTTTTGGAACGTTAAAAAGAGGCAGCAGGTAAGAACAGACAAAAAATAAGAAAAATATTAAAATTTTAATAAGTCAGAGAATAATACATTTTTTCCTCGATTTCAGGAATGCGTGAGAAACAAAGCTGCGCACTCGGTAATGACAGTGAGAAATATATCATTCGAAGAAGCTCGCGAAGCGGTAGATCGAACGTTTCCAAAATGTTACCCGGACATGGAGCCAATCGGTCGACGTTTACGACCCCGATCAACCGACATGTACAAAGCTTATTACGAAGCTCCGCTCTACGGTTACGACCGTTGAGCATTAATCTAATGTAGTTTATTGATAAAGACAAAACAATTGTTGTTTAAACAATTTATCATCTCGCCACTGGAATAATTTACTCGTTCATCTGACACGTAATTTCGATGTTCCGGCCTGTTCCTAATCATCAACTTCAGGCTTCCGGTACTCTTGAGAATTCGGAGTTGAACGCTATTTGAAAATTTGTTTTTACCATTTGCTAACACCACTTCAATTACTGACTCGTAGGAAATCAACGTTCGAGTTTACGTTTATCACGTTCATACCTTTGTATGCATTCGAATTACTCAGCTGATAAGAATTAGTCTCGACCGTCTCCTCGACGATCTCGATGAAGAATGAAACGCGTCAGCGTTGATCGAATAAGCTTTCGACTTTACCGACTCCCGGCTCGTGACCATTGGCTCTTGCCAGCTTTTTTTTTATCATTCACGTGATAACGGTGAGCGCTCCCCGAGTTTCCTAATGAGAAACGGGTCCATTCCCATATTTCAATTTTCCCTTGCCGCACTCGCTTTCTGTAGCATTCATCCACTGCGCGTCAACGATGTTTGGAGCGACGATAGATAAGAAGTTCAGGGTTGGAACTCGATTATGAAATTTCATCGATTTATAACGTTGCAAAACATAATTTTTCCTTTTTCTTGAAAGATGAAATTCTATTTTAATCCGAACAAGATAAATCGTTCTTGAAAATAGGAAAAATTTTCATAAAATCATACAATTTTGGGTTGAAACTGCTAACTGATACATTCATCCATTTTTAAACATCGTCGAAATAATGCAAAAAGTAGCACAACTTAGGAGATCAGCAAAACGACGTATCAATCGCGTAATCGTCGTTTCAAAAATTCATTTTATTTTACTTTTTTTTTCGTTTTCAATTTATTGCAGATTAAAATGAAAATTATTACGGGTTTGCTAGTTTTATTAATTTTTCTTTTTCTCGATCGATGAACTTGGCACGAAACGGTGAATTTATGAGAATCACGCTCACGCTATAACGCCTACGTTTTTTTATGGAACATTTCCCTCGATTAATGACAATGGCTGAAGAACGATTATTTTTTAGGGGCCATAAAAGAAAAAAAAAAAGTAGCAGTAGATTTTTCAATTACAAAGGGAATTGTAGACGTTTATTGATAATAATAATAGAGTAAAAATAGAATATTTCTTTAGGCAGAAATCTCTTCTACGAATTCAGTAGCCTTGAACTATTCCTTATTGTTTAAAACTGACGATTATTCTGCTGTTATTATCGTTCACACAATTAATTCTGATTTTCTCTATTCATAATATATGACGATGACGTAAAAGCGATATTGAGCATGACAAACGATCATATTATCGCTGGCAACATTTAAGTCTTGTTCTCGGGAGAACAATTATTATGATTATTGAAGAAGAAAAAAAAAACAAGTGACGAGTGTCCATACATTGTTTGGCGTGTCATTTATTTTATTTATTTTTTTATTTCTCATTGCGACACACTTTCAGTTCTAAACCGCCGTACCGGACGAGAGAGCAACGCTGGATACTTCCTTTGTTATTAGTTTTCAAATTCACACGAATATACGAGAATGTGCGTGCTTGCACGCCTGTGTGTTCAGGAAGGAAGAAGGAAGTGCAAAGCACCGAAGTAGCAACACACGATCATAAATCCACAAGAAAAGTTTGCTTCAACTCACACAAAGGGGATAGGAAGCTCGGAACAAACAGAGAGAGGGAGAGAGTAGGATTTTTATGTACGATCGTATTTTATATCTCGTGTGCCACATGAAATAATTTGGATTCTTGGATTTATATTTATTTCTCTTGAATGAAACGAAGATTAGGGGCAAGACGAAATTTTCTCAGGAATCATCAATCAAAATGTGGTGTAGATGCGCGACAAGAGAAAATTGGATCTCAACGTTTTAGAAGCTTGTCACCAATTTCCCTCTGATAAACGACCGTTTCGTTCTATCATTTATCATCCAGGTTTAAATGAAATAACGAGGTACACATGAAGTATACTGATGTGTTTAGTTTTTTTTTCATTCGAAATTCACGAATCAAAACTTTTGACGCCTGGCCAATTTCACTGCAGAAATAATAAATGTCATCGGTCTAGGGAATTTCTTCAAATTTTTGTTCACCAACTTCTTCGTGCAACTTTCGAAGGGCCGTGCGAAATCTTCAAGTTTTTTGTGGGTCATCCAAGATCGTTTTCGTACGTTTTTTCGAAAAAAAAAAGTTTCGTAAGGAATACATAAGCATTTTTTAAGGAATGGGCGGACAGCGTGTGAAACCGATCAATAGTACCGTAGTGAGAAACTACGCAGGCAGAATTTTACGAGCATAGAAAAATATATGATTGTTTTTGTTTTGTTTTGAGGGTTAGAAAAAAAAAAAGTGAAATTCTCTCTATTATTGTCGCACTTATTGGACGATTCCGAAAACAAAAGTAACGCTGACTCGCCGCCGTGACTTGACAATACACATGCACGCGTTGATGGATAATCACGTAACGTGACGATATAATTCGTTTGGTTTTGTCTTGATATTGAAAAGAGCATAACGAATGTGTTGTTCCGTCACAGAATTTTTCTGTTACACTTTCTCGCTGATTGACACTAACAGCTCTCGTGGCTTTGTCTCCGACAACAAAAAACGAATGCGAGAGCTCGCGAAGTTTTTATTTTTTCTTTGAAAATTATTATTTTACCAAATTGGCCTATTCTCTATTCAAACATTAAATAAAATTGGGTCGCCTGGGAAATTCCTACGGATATTCCATTCACGCTGATGAGAGATTAATGATAAAAAATGTCGACAGTTTGAATAACGATGATATTCGAAAACCGTTTTTCGATATTCGCAAAAAGCTTTCAGGCATAATTATTTTTTCGATGGTACAAAACGGAAGGAAACGACGTTCGTGGACTGCTCTTTATAATACTTGCCAAAAAATAACGAGTCTACTACTTGTCAGTATATTCTCAATCGGTTCTTTAGAACCGATTTCCAGAATTCGGGAAGTCAAACACAAAAAAAATCCCTTAAAAATATTAATTTTGATGATCTCGCAGTCATTTTGTTATTTCAGAACAAAAATCGAACAAAATCGTCGAATATTTTCAGTTGACTCTGATTCTCGCGGTTACGATTCTTCCACGTGTCCAAGGACGTGTCTTTTGAGAGGTTAGGAAAAAAAAATGTTAAAGAAAATGCGTTTAATGAAGTTTTTCGAGGATCTCAAAGCCCCGATTTAATCAAATTTTATTTTGCCAAAAGAGAGACGAATGGAGCTGAGAAAATGATGGGGTATCTGTGGGTATTATCTTCAGGACTCAGGAATTTTTTTCCCTCCGGGTTTAACGGCTTACTTAATCCTCGTCGCCCATTATGATAGCTTCTCCGAAGGACGTGAGACATTTGCAGCCCTGATTCGGATCTTCCTGTCTTATCTAACATTTCCATTCTTTCGTTGATTGTTGGAGAGAATCCCCTCCCCGTTTGATTCCATGGGTATGTGCACTAACCGAGTGGAGAGTAGTAGGAAAAGGCAAGTAGAGAACGCCGGCGCGTACGCGAGAGAGAAAAAGAGAGCGAGAGAGAGGAGCCAGCGCGGGAAGAGGGGAGAGTCAGAGGGGCATGATTCGTACATGGAGACTCGGAAGCGCGCGCTCTCATTCGAGGTGGAGAGGTGTACAAACTTAAACACGAGCCGGTACGATTATTGGCCGTTTCAGTGATTGTCAGTCTCCGGTATAGCAAAGCCCCTTATTGGGTAGAGAGAGAGAGATCCTAAGTATGTCAATAACTAACTTTTTTTTTTCTTGTTTTTTTTTTTTGTACTTCTCTCCACTGAGTGATCCGATGACTGTGACATTTCACCCTGTTCGCGGCGACTCGTATATACGTATTTTTTTTTTCCGTATATACAAGGCGTATATACAGAAAGAGGGCTTTCGGTGAGAAAAATGAAAAGCAAAAGGCTCTCGCGCGCATCTATGTGAAAAGAGAGATGGGAACGGGTGTGATGCTGGTACGTGAACAACTAGACTGGAAGTAGGGAGTTCCTGTCCTCTTCAACACGAACGGACCAAATTTTCTCCTCGGGCTACCACACGAGAGAGTAAATGCCTCTGTGTTTCACGTCGACGACGGCGACGACGACGACGAGGAGGAGTAGAAGCGGGCTACGAGTCAGTGCCAATCGCGGTCTCGTCGCGCCGAGACCATCAATTTTTTGTCCGTCCTTTCGCTTATCGTTTATACATCTAAATATATTTATTTATACGAATGTATCTTATTGTATATTCATTTTTTCAATACTTCGTTTTTTACAAATGATTCATTCGTCGTTCGTACATTTATCTTTAATCGGTTCTTTGTTTATCCGACAATTCGTTTCACTCACCATATGATTTCATAAAATCTCTTCCATTTTGTCATTTTTGTCAACTGTTTTTTTTTTTCCTCAATTTCTTTTCAACAGTACGACGACTCGTTGTTTTTAGTATTTACTACGAAATTTTATTCTCTCTTTTTGCTAATTTTTGCCCATCCCTCTCCTTCTTCGTAAACAAGTTTCCAACATCTTTCTCATCCCGCGAGGGAAGAGACACCAAACGCTATTGTCTTCCTTCCTACGATCATTCGATACGTGTAAACGGTGATCGGTGTGTTCGAGGACGTTAATTACTCTCCCAGTTAAACACGTGAGATTCAAACTTTTCAATGTTTCTTCCATACGATTCTCATCGATTTTTTCATCCAGTATTGAAGATATATATTTTCTTAAGGATAATCACTTCTATGCTTTTATTATAACACGAAAATTCAGAAAATTTCTTTCCACTCGAACCGAGTCTGATCAATCAAAACGAAAAGCGAACGTTCAAAAGAAAATAATAAAAAAACAGTTTCAGTTCTTATCGCAAACTTTTTCTTAAGTACCGTTCGAGTCTCGTGACGAATTTCCGTTTCGAGTGGTGCAGGCAATCGCTTTGAACATTTTCGTCAAAAAAATATCGATAAATTTACAGTTTTTTGTACGACGAATTTGAAGCTGCGGATATGTATCCAGAGATCTTTTTCCTCAGATTATAGAACAAAGAAATCGAGGCGTTTCGTTTGAAAAACAATACGAGATGACCTTGAAATTTTTTCAAGGTGCCTCCTCCCGGATAAACGCATTACTACCGTTGCTCGATGGTGCCCCTTCGAGCAGTTCGACTTTCATCCCAATAATTTTTCCCTCCAAACCTTAGTTCGATTTAAAAAACATTTAAAGTGATAATAAACAAGAATTTTATTGTATCAACGATGAGAGATTTAGACTGAAAGTAACGAGAGTGATAATAAATAGATCGATTTAGTCGCAACGAAAGGTACCGGCGGCGTCTCAACGAGAGTACCCAGTGAAACTCATCCATAAACTCGAACTATTTAGCCGGTATAAGCGATCGTTGATTTTCTAAAGTGTCAATTGATTAGAAAACCGAACTTTCTACCAGTTATTTTTTTTTGTCCCACGCCACAAAGCCGTTATATTCCAACTGCGAATGCCCTTGGGCATTTGTGGCAGAGATGTGCAGCTTTCTCGCAGACCAATCCGGTGGTTTGTTTCTCCCGAGAACGTTGTTTTTTTTCTTCCATTGTTCTCTCGAATCTTCATTCGGTTTAAGGACACAAGGTTAAACATACAATTTTCAACAAAATTACGCGAAATACTTAAAAAAAATATTGAAAAAAAAAAAAAAAGAAAAATGACAAACAACGTATTCTCGTTGCAAAATCGTGCAAAATTACTGACCAAAAACTGTTTCAGTCCTCGCTCTCTCTCTCTCCCTCTCGTGTGTACTTATTATAACATACACGAGTCGCTCGAGTCGAGGACTCAGTGAAATCTCAAACAGCCCGTTATTCGGTGACATACATTAGGTAGGTCATGCGGGTATACGCGTTCATATATACGTGGATGGAAAAATATGCGTCGTCCTCTTCTCATCATATGCCCCGGATTCTCCGTGAGAGTTGAGTTCTCCAACGAGACAAGTACGCCTTTCTTCCGATGAGGTTATGTCCTCCTCGTTAATAAAATAAATACATCGCGCTTGACAAATTAATATTTACGGGGGTGTAAGCCCCAAGCCTTGAGCGTCGATATGCTTTTAACAAAGGCTTCATCGATTCGCATTATCATCTCTGAGGCAGAGTGCTGGGACAGGGAAGCAAAATTATTTTATTGATTTTATAAAACGTCGGAAATAACGTTTTTTCGCTCATCCGTCATCCGATCCGTGATGACTATAAAACGTTCGAAAAATTATTTTCACTCGGATCCTTGGAAATACACGTGAAACAACGCGACGAAACTATACACGAATCGCGATAAAATAAAATACCAATCAGCCGTAATCGCAAAATCGATCGAATTTATTTCGATCCAGAGTCGAACTCTCGACGCGAAAGTGTCGAAGAAACGATAAAATTTCAATGAAATTAATAAATACGAAAATAGCTTGACTTTTATCGTTTTCACTACGAATTAAAAGGATTCGATCAAACGAGCATCGATCGCGTCAACGTTCGAATAAACTGCCGAATGAATTTGATCAATATTCAGAAAAAAAAATTACAACAATCGATCTTGAAAGCGCTTACGAATCGTTACAGGCTTTGTTTTTTCGGTTGATCAGCGAGCAGGCGTTTCGCGCTTATCGCTAGTCTCCCGGCGCGCATTAACCAGTTTTTATTCGGCTCTCTGTGTATATACTTTAGAAATTCAAGTGCATTTTAATTTTCAACTTTTTAACATTCGAATCGTCGATCGAGCGAGATTCATACTCGAGGGAAAACATCCCCTGGTAAAAAAAAATAGTCGAGACAAACCGTATCAGCGAGATTATCGAAATGGAAAGAACAGACAGAGAGAGAGAGAGAGGAAGAGAAAGGCGACGAAACGTGAACAATAGGTACACTCTGCTCTGAGAGGGCGCGCGTCAGACAGCTCGATATCACTCGATATCCGCAATAGAGCGAGATCGAGCCCGTGGTTGACCTACTTAAGCACTCAAAACACGTATATATATTTATTTGAACGACTCAATTTTAATGTCCCGAAAGACCGGCGTGATAACGATCTTTGCTGATATCTCCGGGGATTCCCTTTTGCGAGTTACGTTCTCGTATATATAGCTCATGTCCAGGATTGATTTTCGAAGGATCATTCGGTCGAATCCATCCATTTTCTCAATTTGAAGAAAATTTTTTTTTTTTCTCAAGACGAATACGAATATCCGGTAATTTAAAAATAATTTTACAGTTTACACGAGGAATGCACTTGGAAACGTTCCACATTTCCGAGGCGCACGATTAGTGCGCCTTTCGTTGAAAGAAAACGGATTTTTCAGTTACTACAAGAATCGAAACGAGCTTGCTCCATTTATACAGTCAAAGTAACACGCTTTTTTAGTGCTTATACACCGAAACGAAAAAAAAAAGAAGGAAAACAAAGCGAAGAAACGGTGAATAAGAGAAAAAAGCGGAAATTCTCTGCCTCCCATTTCTTTTTCGCTGTTCGCTTTTTTATGTACTTACGCCGTCGGATGGCTCCGCTTCTTTGCATCCATCGGGCCACCACGAGCGTATATACGTTTGAAGTTATAAAGAGCATCTTACTGATATATTTTATGTATGAGCCCCGAAGAGCGTGTTCCGGCCAAGTTGTTTTTTTTTTTTTTTTTTTTTTTTTTTTAAGGAATAATTCATTTTTTGTCTTTCTCTTCTATTCGATGATCGAGAGCTTGTAAGATTCTTGTTTAAATATTCAAACTTCGTCGATCTGGAAAATGTGCTAGGAGACAAAAATTTCGGTTGAAAGCATACAGCTCTATTTTTGGGTCTCTGAGACCCGAGAGAGAATTTTCAGAGTCATGAGACCGAAAGTATTTGCATCTCTATTTTTCCAAGAGATTTCTTAAAGAATTTTTTTTTTTTTCAAATTCATTCGACTGAGATAAAAAAAAAAAACTGCAGCTTTGATCCTCGAAATACGACTTTGGGGATTTCTGAATGATCAAAGGAGAGGGAAAATTTGTGTTGTGGGAAAAAAAAAACTGTTGTATCCCTACTACGAATCTCCTGAGCACGAAAAGAAAAAAAAAAAATTGTTCTCATAAAGTGGCTGCGTTATGCGGCTATCGGTTCAGTCGATGCTTTGCTCTAACCCGGTGTGGATTTATACGTCACGAAAATTGTGAAGGTCGAGAAAAATTTTTTTATTCCGAATAAAAATATTATTTTGATAATTCTTTTTGAAAAGAATTCAGAGTGTAAATTTATTTTCGTTTTCGACGAACGAATATTTTGTGTTATTCGATCAAATGTCAATTAGATTTGACAGCTGTCAGAACGACGATGGATCGATCGAGTTATTTAAAAAATGTCTAATTCATCGTAAACGAAAATATTGTTTCTTTCGTCGACCGAAAAAGAATCGACGAGCAACATTTAAATTTCATTTGGATGATTCGGGAACTCTCCGATCGTATCGACGATCAAATTTGCTTCGTTTTGCATTAAAAAAAAAAAAAAAAAAACGTGGCCATGAAAAAGAGTAGTGAAGCCGAATCAGGAAACAAAATTATTCGTTAATTTCTGCCCCAAATGAGCCGCGCTTACTTCAAAAACAAAGCAACTTTGTTTTTTTTAAACTACAAATCTCAATTCGTCCTCGCGTTGGCGCGCGAGCAGCAGGAGTTATGCTGATCACGAGAGGCGTGTTCGATCCTCTTTCCGGCTCGATGACTGTTCGAACGGGACTCTCGTAGTCGTTTTTCCAGTGTGGTATAACGGTTCTAAAAACCGGACTTTACATCAGGGTCTCTCAACTCTCGTTCTTTAATTATTTTTTTTCCAAACAATTAATTTTTTTTATCAAACACCGTTTCTCATCTCCGAATACATTTTTCTTTGCTGCGCTCTCTCCATTTATCTCAATCGTTCCAACAATAGCTAACATTTTTTTAAAAATATTTTCTCTTTTACAGACTTTTCGAAAGATGTTTACGAACTTTTGGATCGCCTCGCTGCTCCTTTTCACTTTTTGTTATGGCACAGCATCCGCCGGGGCTGTCTCCCAGGAACCATTTACCAAGGACGAAGATATTGCCAGACATTACAATGGCCGCTACTCCATATTCGATGAGCCTTACAATATCGAATTCAAGTATCACAATTACGAGCAAATGAGCCGCTTTCTCAGGGCTACTTCGCTCCGCTTTCAAAATCTCACTGCCCTATATTCCATAGGAAAATCTGTCAAAGGTATCGTATCCTTCATTCTTTTTTTTTTTTTTTAAATTTAATTTAATTTTTTTTTTTTTCACCATCGAACTCGATTGCAACGAATCGACATTATTTTTTACATTAATTTTACTGACTCGAGAGATTTTGCTTCCTTCTCATTTCATCCTTTTGATCATTCAGGACGAGATTTGTGGGTGATGGTCGTATCGTCTTCACCTTACGAGCATATGATCGGAAAGCCCGATGTCAAGTACATCGCAAATATACACGGAAACGAAGCAGTCGGTCGGGAACTTATGCTTCATCTTATTCACGTAAGTAAACATTTGTTTTTTTTTTTTTTTTTCTTTCTATTTTCCGCATTGATATGTTCGTGGATCAGACGACTTTGTGATCTCACGTAATCGATATCTCTCCGATCCCGTGATTGCATAATATCAACTGCGTTGCGTGACTCTCTCGAAGAGTCAAAATCGCCGATCGATAAAGAGAAAATGTCAAATAAATGCATCAGATTTAACTCAATAATGTTGGAAAATACGAAAAGATAAAACGCTTTTTTAACGTCATTCGACGAGTATCTAATCCAGTGAATTTTAATTGTAAAATTTTCACTTTTTATTTTTTTTTTGTACTTACAAAAATTACAAAAAAATGTATCAAAATTGTAATTAAAATTGTTATTTGTAATTAACTGAAAAATGATCTTTCTTCAATCAGAGCTTTTCGAGTGTGCTCAGATTGTTGGTGAGGCATTTAATAAAAAGAAGAAAAAGATAGTTGGTTTTTCCGTAGCTGAAAAACTCGAGAGGAAAAACCCAGTACGATTAGATATTAGAATCTTTAGTGAGTGACGGAAATCTGCATGGCCATGAAAAATATTTTTCTCGAGCCAAGGAATCTTCGATTTTACCACTTTTGCGATTATTTTATGAACTATTTTGAGACACTTTTTGCGATAAAAATTGACCAAACGTCACCGCGTTCTCGTTTATTTTATTAACTATTTTGAGACACTTGTTGCGATAAAAAATAATAGAACGTGACATTTTCAAGGATAAAAAATGGAGACGTGCGATGGTATAATTTGAAGAGTTTTTATATTCACTGATCGTTACAATTCCAAGGCTTATGCATACCAAATTTTTTTTCAACGTTCTAAGAATTTTTAAGAGAATCACTAACATTGTATTTCCTCGAACACACGCGCGCTCTGGAAGTTACTTTCGAATTGCTGTTAGTCTCCTATCCTCTTCAACGAATTTATCGAATGCGAATTTCACTCACGAATTCCTCAAAACACCCACGATACAAATTTTATTTTATTTATTTTTTTCTTCATCGTTGTTATCAGCTATTCGTAACGAAATACGGGGTCGATCCCTACATAACATGGCTTTTGGACAACACTCGCATACACATATTGCCCTCGATGAATCCGGATGGTTTCGAAGTCTCGAAGGAAGGTTCCTGCGAGGGCGGACAAGGACGTTACAACGCTCGTGGCTTCGATCTCAATCGTAATTTTCCGGATTACTTCAAGCACAACAACAAAAAGATTCAACCGGAAACTGAGGCTGTCAAAGAATGGGTATCGAAAATTCAGTTCGTACTTTCAGGAAGTCTTCACGGCGGAGCACTCGTTGCGAGTTATCCTTTCGACAATACACCAAACTCGCGTGAGTAACGATACGATTTCACTCGTGTCGTTCGATTCTATCATTTTTTTTCTCGAATTTGAAAAACCATTTTTTTATACCGTTTCGCAATATACTTTTAGCATTATCAAAACTTGTTAAGAAGGTTGGCTACACACAACAATGTTGCCATGTTAAAAGCATAGGAAAATTCGAAATGATTAGAATTTAATGAAATTTTATGAGCATATTCTTTTGGATTAAATATGAATATACAATTTTTTTAAGATTTTTCTTCTACATAGTTTTCGAGTAATTTAACACTAGAGTTTACATCCGTAAGCATAGGATTCTGATATATATATATAGGTATATCTTTTGCATATTGTAAACTCCAATTATTCGACAACTATGTAGACGAAAAATTTGAAAAAAATTTGTGTCATTGCATTTGATGCTAAAGAATGGTATCACTAAATTTTATTAAATTCTTATCATATTGTCGCCCTCCTTAATGATACTGCAGCACGAAAATTACCTCAAACAAAATCGGTGTTAAGAGCTTCGGTAACTCCATTCGAAAAGCTAACAATTGGAGTGAATCCTTCAATCATAATTGATACAACGTTAAATAATTAAAATATATAACGACGAATAACTAATTTGAAAATAAATGATCGCTTGAACGAGAAGTAATTTTCTGATAAAATACAAATTTTTCACTGAAACATGACGGACGAATGACGCTTTTCCAACTTTTAAATATAATGTATGTGAAAAATCAATATTTTCTGAAATATTTTCACGCAATCAGGAATATGTCGTTCGGCACCATTGTGCGCAGGTAAATTCGTACGTTCTTAAACCTCATTCGTTAATTTAGAATAAAGTGAATTATTTTTTTTTCTTAAAATATATATAATGCCAGTGAATTGAAAATATTCCAACGAGTTTTATAAAATCGAAGTAATTCATTTAGTTTTAATTACACCTTTCGATTCGTTCATTATTTTGAAAAGATTTTTTCTTTTCGCGTAGTTTTTTCATCATCAAGAAATTGTCAATATCGTAATGGAATAAATTTTTACGATGAATCTATAATTTTCATAATCATTAAAAAAAAAAATTGAAGCTGCGAGTAACAGATGTTATTTTCAAACGAAAAGTGTTTCAGAGCTATTCGTCGACGCCGAGCATATCGCCCGATGATGATGTTTTCCGTCATTTGTCTTTGACGTACTCACGAAATCATGGTACTATGCATCGTGGAGCAGCTTGTTCGCCTTCTCAGCCTGGCTTCAAAAACGGTATTACTAATGGCGCCGAATGGTATCCGCTTACCGGTGGTATGCAAGATTTCAATTACGTTTGGAACGGCTGCATGGAAATGACTCTGGAACTTTCGTGCTGCAAATATCCGCCGGCGGAAGATTTGCCGCGGTACTGGGACGAAAATCGCGTTGTGAGTAATATGAATAATGAAAGAGAAAATAAAAAAACAACGACGAATTATCAAAAGAAATTTGAAAAGAGAAAATTAATTTTAAACTCCGAAATACAAATTTACATATTCAAAAATTTCTAACGATAACTTTTATTATATAAATTCATGAACATCGCAAGAATATCCTGAACTTTTCTTTTGGTAGGCGTTGATCAAGCTTCTCGCTGAGGCACATCGCGGTATTCACGGTTTCGTTATCGATGAGAATGGCAATCCCGTTGAACGGGCATCCGTTAAAATAAAGACACGAGACATAAGTTTCTTGACTACGAAATACGGTGAATTCTGGAGGATTTTATTACCTGGTCTCTACAAACTTGAGGTACGTCGCTACATTTCTATTTTTTTTTTTTTTTTTTACATAATCTATAACATTTATTTGTTACACTTTCTTTTTTAATCTAAAATTAAATGTATCGCTTTCCATCGTTTTTTTTTTATTCCATTAAAAACTTATTTATATCATATTTTTTCATATTTTTTATGACCTTAGGTTTACGCCAATGGATACAGCCCCCGAGAGGTGGAGTTCATGGTCATTGATCAGCATCCAACTTTGCTGAACGTCACGCTTCACGCGACCAAGGTGAGCAAATATGTTAATTGTTTTTTTTTTTTCATATCAACTACCGCTGAATACTTTATTCCCAAATGTTGTTTTTTTTTAAATATGCAAGTATTATCTTCGTCTAGACCTGATCGTTATACGCGATGAGTTTCGATATTTGTATTTGCAAGAAATCGAACACTTTATTTGTTTCTTTTTCTCAATACTCTTCGATCGTCATTATCATTATTCTGGTACGATTTTCGAAAATTTCTTTTCTCTCTTCATCTTCGTACCTCATCTGGAGTCAGTCGTATCGATTGAAAATCAAAATTTTTCATAGAAGCAGTAATTAAAAAAAAAAAAAAAAATACTTTTTATGTTTGTAGAAAAATTCAGTTATAGAAAATTTATTAATTTCGCAAAATGCTTTTTGCAATACATTTTTGTTAAAACGATGAATTTTGATTGATGATCGAAGATTTTAAACGTTTTAAACGATTGTAAATAATATTTGAAATGAAATTTTGTTAATATTTGTTGGTAATTACGAATAGGAAGGTCGCTTATATTTAGAAAAACGAAAAAAAAAATTGTGTGTTTGGGATTGCCCCGTTTGGTGAGGGGTCTGGCATGGTGTTTTCAGAATTGGGATGATGATGATGATGATGATGTTTGGGATTTATCGGGGCATAACACCGGTACGAGACAACATCACGTAACACAAGCGAGTAACAACGCTGCTGTTAGTAGCAGCAGTGTGCTCGGAAGTAACTCGCATCAAAAAAATAAAAATACCGAAGGAAGCGAGCCGGTCGATGATCACGGGACCAATCTCGCGGCTTACGATTCTATCATTTTTCCTGACTCCTAATTATTAAAAAAAAAACACTATAAAAACGATTCTAACTTTCCGTTAATTTACCTAAATTTAATTAATTTCTATGTTCATCAATGAAATATAAAATTGAGATAACAAGTGCAAGGGAATTGAGATCCAACGTTAAGGTTTCATCTGATCCCGAAAGTTATTCGTCTTGCGCTAACGGTATCTCAATGATCGATTTTATTGATGTTTTAGAAATTAATTAAATAATCAATTAAATCGAGCACGTTTGTTTGCACCGTAAAAATGAATTAATCGTCATTAAATACGAATCGCATAGTCTATTTCCTTCTCTCCAATATCTCTATCGATTCAACATTCCTCGAAGAAGCAAAGTGCGCACGACAACAATGCCACGACGATATACAACAGCTAAAAAATGTATTTTAATGCGTTGGATTCTCAAATATTATCACTGGTATTGATGTAAGTATCAAACGAGCAGGTACACGTTTGTTAAACAGAAACTTGCAAGCTAAAAGCTTAGAGATTCTCGGGTTTTCTATTTTACCATATATTCGCTGCATCATATCATTTCAAACAAAAAATCTTCATTTCCGGTTCTGTTGAGCTTTCGAATGTTTTTATACTTTCAATAACTCGATTCGAAATGATTTATTTTATCAAAATCCATTGCCAAAAGTTCATTTTCAAGCTTTTCAGACACTCTGCGATGACTATTGGTTTTTTTCATTTTTTTTTTCAATATTTCTTACGGTGTGAACGCCTTTGACACTCGATCGCGAATATTCTAGTCTCGAATTGATGATGCTGCTTCTTCGTGCTTCGTGTGCTATCGCTGCCGCTGCTGCTGCTGCTGCTCTCCTGTCGTTTCTTCTTATTTTTTTCTTCCATCTACAAATTTGCCAAAAATCAGTCCTGAAAAAAGAAAAAAATCACGATTTTTCTTCATCAGGATAAACACTCATTTAACCAATAAAGTTATTCAAGAACTGATACATGAAAAAGTAAGATGACAGAAGAGAAAGAAGAAATGGTGAAACGAAATTTGTCCATTTTACCATTTCTTTCTGATTTCATGAAAAAAAAAATCTTATTTCAGCATGTATTTTATTAATTCTCGATATAAAAGTGACGTATAGGGCGGAATGAATGGAAATTCATTCTATTCTTGTATAAACGAGGGGATCGATATAAAGTTAACGAGGTGGGGTAAAAGCTATTGATAGAGGCAAACATATACGTGGGTACACGAGCGCAGACACCGGGGCAGCTGTCGTACCGTGTCTGACTAATTTAATTATCCATTGTTGGAGGAATAGGTCGAAACGTTAGTACTAAAATATAACGATTAAATGAAATAGTACCGAATAAGAGTCTCCAGATTGAAAATCGTAATAGAAAGGTTAATTTTATCGTTTTATGATATTCAATTCGTTTCTACAAATAGTCCAACATGCCAATAAATGGTTAACGAGTTGTCATTCGACCTAGTGACAAGAATCATGAGAAAATCATTATTCACGTTTTGATAAATGGAGAAACTTTGATTCAGGAGTTATTGATGAAACGCTCGAGATTTCAGCCAATGAAAAACCTCACAATTTGGTTGCGAGTGATTACAGAATTATTGCAGGAACGAAATAAATGTTTTTCATTGTGTTGTATGCGTCGGTGTGTTTTGCTGTTCTTCGCTTTTGCCGCGAGCTTCTTTCAATTGCATTTTCCAATCGATGTTGTAATTTATTTATTAATTTATTTATTGATTATTCATATCGAGGAATGGGAATTATCGATTGACGTTTAACACTGTAAAATGTAATTCTCTATTGAGTTTCAAAAAATTGTTCATAGCGACGAATTATTATTGATTATTGTTAATAATGGCTGATTCAAAAATATTTGTTTATTTATATCGATTTTATATTTCTGACTCGATAATAACAGAGGCAAGACGACAACCTCGGTGACGAAGCACCAGGATCAGCAGGACCATCGGGCGCCCCTTATGCTGGCAATGCCGGTGGAATTCGACCGTATCCTCATCGAGATTATACGCTTCATTTTCGACCTAGTTCAGGCGCCAACACTGCCTCGGACTCGAACAACGGTATATTCTCATCGATAAGCAACGGCTTCAATTCATTGGTCACTAACTTGTTTGGCTGATCGTTTGTTTATATCCCGAGGCTCATTTCCACCACTCGTCAATTCGCAATAATATTTATTCTATTATTATTCGGACAGTATTTTCGTTCTCGACGAGTCGTTAACGGCACACGTGCAAATTTTTTTAATCGTTAAAGAAACTAGTGTATTTTCGTCGCTGGAGATAAGGAAAAAAAAAAAGTATATATTTAAGAGAAGCATAGAGAGTCAATGTCATGTGATCTGCAACAGCGGAATTTCTTTTATTATTTAATTCTTTATCATAATATATATTATATTATAGTTATTAAAAATACAGTTCAACGACTTTGCTCTCCGTTTTTCTACTCCTGAACAACTCTCTTCTCATGTAACTCTACTTCAGGCTCATCATTTTCTTAAATATCTTTACTCATCGTGAAATTCGCATCAGAATATTATTACTTGGAAAAATGCCGCCAAATGTCATGGCTCCAGATACGTTTACTCTCAAATATATTGTTTTCAAAATTGTTCAAACGAAATTATTTCGTTGGATGTATCACATGATCAGAGAAAGATAACAAAAACTATCTCTTTGTCAAAATGTTAAAGTAGAGACACCGGATTGGAAAGCTGCTACAAATTATAAAAGTATAAATATTTTTTAATACCGTTGATTCAAAATATTTCAATTCCAAAGAAGTTGGAGTAGATATATCGAGGATACGATGAGTAGTGACGTTGAAGATTAGAGAGATACGTAAGATTAGGAGAAAAATGAGTTATTTAAGAGCAGAGAAACGAAGAGCAGACTTGCTGTATTCGTAATCCATATAAAGTTTCGTTATAGCACGTAGTGAACATGTTTTTGTCGATTATTATTAAGTGAAATCAGCACTCGAAACTTTTGAGTAGAGCATCGAAGATAATGTTTTAAAACATTTTTATTTTTTTTCTGATTCATACGTTATGACGTTACAGTTGCAATCTTATTAAGATTATCAAATGCACTTATGGAGTATAGAAAATTTCGAGAGTTCGGTGAATACACGCAGGCCTGTCCTCTGTCGTCTGCAGAAATTTAGATCTGTAATAAAAGAGAGTTAATATACTGTTTTCAACGACAAAATAAAATAATGAAGAAAAACAAAAGGATATTTAAACACATTGTATCCGGCGGAATATAAATATTTTTAGATTGTACTATAAACATCGTTCTCGGCTTTTGTCTCTGCTCTCCGCTCTACTTTTTAAATTCGCAAAAAACTGCATACGCACGTATATCTATGGCGCAAATACAAAAATGCGAAATGTGCCATCCTGTAAATATATCGTGCGAGTCGGAGAGACGATGATTTTTCGATCGCCTTAAAAAATGCCTGCCGCACTTTAAATACTGCAAGTTGATGTATTATAAAAATGATATAGAATCGTTCACCGAGAGTATTTAGTTCAGAGCGGGATTATAATGATGTATAAAAGTGCGATTAATCACTCGAAATAATCGTGTTTAAATAATCTACCTAAAAAAACAAAAAATAACAAAAATCCTATATTTTGAAACTAGATCAGATAAAATTTTCAACCAAATCCACTTCGACGATGACTAAGATGAATATTTATGAAATAAACGAAACAAATAATTAAGCGATATTCAAGACTATTTTTATAAAACATTAAGACATACTTGTGAGCGTCACTGCTGTTACTACTTATTTTCATTCGTCCTTTTCTTTCTTAACTTCTTCTGTCCATTTCATTCTTACGCGTTATACTTTGTAACCGCATTCATTCTGTTACACCCATTTTATCTATTGCTCCGTTAAATATGATACGATAAAAAAAAAACATATTTCATGAAATAATTACTGTGTCTATGGAAGCATTAACACGAAATGTCATTTTTCGTATGTTAAAGTAACGAACTTATTTATTTTCAAGAAAAAAAAACTACTTTTTTTTAAACGGAATGCAAGTAATTGTTGCACCTTTTGAACAGAGCCAAAACCATATCGAGACTTGTCTCTGGCGATATCATGATTAATAAATTACGTGCGGAGACAAATTAAACAAACTCAAATTAAAAAAATTCATACTTTCATCTATAACTTCGGATAAAATAATACCGACACTCATTTTTTTTTTTTTTTTTTATATAAACGATACGAAAAACTCAGTTTTTGGTATTGAAGAAAGCATCGAGTCAAGATTTCATTCTTATTATTATTCAATACTGTTTCACGTAATTGCAATGCTACTTATATCTCGTATTACATATCATTTTAAAATGAATGTACTTAATATGTAACTATAAATAATAAGAAACAAGAAACGCATATCGATGTGTTCAAGAAAAAAATATCTTCTGTGACGAGCGCTAAAATGGTCCGATAAGTCCTAATCAATGAGGTTCGTGCATGAATCACAAATCCAGAGACTTACGCTAATGTCGCGCGGATAGAACGATTATTCGAAAATATCGGAATAATAACTTCCTCAAAATAAATGAAAATCTAAACAAACGTCATGACTTCTCATCGGGATTGTGAATCTTTGAGATAATCGTGTTAGCAAAGGAGCGATCTATTATTTCAACCCCGTGTGCTAATATCTTACAAATTTGAGCTTGAAAATTTTGTCGATTTTGGCGAAATACACGTGTACTAGAACTACCAACGATTTTTTTATTTATATGAAACGTTACGTTCAAAAATGCTCATAAGAAAATATTAAAATTCCAATGACCCTAAACTTGTATTCACGATGCTCTGATTCCGGTGAGAATAATGAGAATAAAACGAAAAAATTGAGTCAGTCTGGATTGATCGATCTCGCATAAACATTCCTACGCTCAATCGACGTTCAATCATTTCTTTAAATTCCCTTTTACTCTGTAAATCAATTAAATTCTGCAGTGAATACAAATTCAGGGCCATTTCGGGCTCCTTCGCCCTTTTCTTTTTCTGACTTTTTTTTTTTTTTTTTTTTCTTATTTTTGTTTGTTTGCGAAGTGTGTTCATTGATCGGACTTTCGTTTTACAACCAATTCGCATCACTTTCTGTGCTATTTTCCATTTGGGACGCACGCGTCCTCTATTATCTTCGAAATAAAAATTTAATCTAAACATCTATAATACTATTTCGCTTCTTGTCCAGTTCCGTCGAGTCGAGATCGTTCCCAAGACTTCCCACTCTCCCTCGCAGCCCTATTCCACCACCTCCTTGGCCCGTGGCTTTCAACTTTTCCTGCATTTGTGCAAGCATATCCTGCATTCTCCGGATCTGTGAAAAGATAAGTAAATTACATGATTTTTCTCGTAAAACTATGATTCGTTCGCTGTCTCGATATGAAAATGAGAATAAAATATATGAAAAACATAAATAAACGACGAAAAAGAGATTTACCTCTTCGTCCTTCTGCAACAAAAGTCTGTCAGTGTCGGATATACTATTCTCGAAATGTGGACCCGAGTCCCGTTTCAGCTTACTGAGAAAATAGAAACAAAAATTTGATGTCAAATATAAGAAGAAGAAAAAAAAACCAATTTTCAATCAAATACAAATCATAGACGAATAATAAAATTTTAAAAAAATTTAAAAATCTAATGGAAATTATTTCATTCGCGAAAATCGAGTTGTTTTTTTTTCGGTTTTAGGATTTATCATATGGGTTTCATTACGACTACAAGAATAGTACGAAATATATTTATTTACATGCGTAAATACCTCCTTTCCCGGATGGCCTGTTGAGATATTTGAGAAATACACTGAGCACGAAAATTCTCGTAATGAACATCTTGCGTGACGTCTTTCAGATCTTGCATGTGGGTCGATATCAGCATTGTCCTTAATTTAACAAAATCGCTGTGTTTTGGATTTTCGACTAGAAAAACATTCGGAACCATAAAAATTCAATATTTACAATAAAAATTCATAGCACGAGGTGATTCGTGAGTACGTTTTTCGAGCTGTACTCTTTCTCACCTTCTACAACTCCCCATGGATATTGACGCCCTCGAACTTTTCGTCCAGCCACTTCGAGAACCGTCGAGCTTCCTACCACGGCGAAAGGTACCGTTGCTTTCAGTTCTTTATCCTGCTGTTTGAAATCCTCGTCCTCGTCGCTATCGCAATCGGGAAACTGATAAATCTGCGAATATCCCAAACATATAAGCTTTATTTCAATCTAAATAATTGATTTTTTCCGTCCATCATTTTGAACGACGAAAGCGAATTTTCTGAGGCCACCATGTACGAATGATAATATTCGAAGCACAAAAAAAAAGTCTACCTGAATCTCGTGCTCCTCGATATCAGCCAGTATGCGTTCCTTGAGTTTTTTCACTTCATGGGTTGTCAGAGTGTCCGCTTTGGCAATCACCGGAACAACATTTACTTTCCTGTGTAATCGCCTCAGCACTTCAAGGTCTAGTTGTCGTAATCTTGTAAAAAAAAAAATGGAAATTTCATCAGTAATCAATCGAACATCTAATCTTTTTGATAATGTTATTCAATAAAAATTCCAATGCAAGAAAGTTCACAAAAAATGTTTAAAAAATCTAAATAATGAAAAAAATAGTAATTTGAAAGTAGATTGTATTAATATTGGGGAAAATCTTACCCATGTCCGTAAGGTGGTATGAAATAGAGACAGCAGTGTACCCTGTTGTCTTGAATATTTTTCCTATTGAGTCCACTCTCATCGGTGAAATACTGGCGGAATTGTTCGTCGATATAGGCGGAGCAAGCTTTCCACGTGTCTTCACAGTTCACCGCATCACCGAAACCTTCAACATATTTCAAATTCAAAACAATGAAGATGAACAATTCAACAATAATTATTCGTCACGGACACCACACTGAAGAATAATATCGCAAAAATGGTCGTGTAAATTGTAAAGAAATCAAACAACAACAAAAACGTGTTAGAAAAAAATATTTTAATGAATAAATTAAATAATTGGCTCACCTGGAGTATCAACGATTGTTAGTCGAAGTCGAACGCCTCGTTCTTCGATGTCCATCATTTTTTTTTCGATCGATGTCGTTTTTTCCACGCGTTCTTCAAACACGATAAAAAACAAAAAATAATTAAATATTAAAATAAATAATGAAGCGAAATCACGATTTGACAAAAGTCACAAAAACACACACAAAAAAAAATTCTATGGAAAAAAAATTGTTCGTACCGAAAGCATCTGGAATCCTGCGTTCTTTGTAAAGATCACCAAGAAAAAGGCTGTTTATAAGGGTCGATTTTCCAAGGCCGGTCTCACCCAGGACCATCAGAGTAAATTCGAATCCTCGTTTGACCGACTTTCTGTGCACTTGTTCCGGCAATGTTGCAAATCCAATATAGTCCCTGTCTTGCTAAACAGATTTTGATTCTTTATTTTCACCGATATATCTCGTTCCGGCTTGTAAAATTTGTAGAATAACAAGAAGATTTCAGATAATTTTACATCAGAAGAGATAAAAATCGATTATTTAGTCATCTTCATCGAAATCACTATTATTTTAACAAATATATTCATTGCATTCGTGTATATAATTCATAAATATTAATGTATCTATATATTTGAATATTAATAAATGTCGGACAGTGCTCCACAATCAATAGCAAACAACACTTCAAATTTATCTTTCTCTTCGAAAACCTCAAGCACATGAAAAAATGCATAATTGTTGCAAAAAAAAAAAACTGTTCAATAAATTCTTAAAAAAATTTCTACGAGAGAACTCACCGCCAGACATATTCGAGGCGACAACAACACTAGCCAGAATATTTGGAAGTCCCGTTGGGGTTGAGTTAGGGCAATATTCTCATGGAGTTGGAAAAAGACACCCCCACTCGCCCCTCTTTTGTCTAGGCTGGTGATGGCGCGGGCGCACCCTCGTCCTCGTACAGCGATCAATAATAGCACGAGTCGACGTGACGGAAGAGGGGTTTGAGAAAATTTGGTCGTTGCTCGGAGCGGAAACAGCGTGGGGACAAACTTTCATTGGATCCTCGCCCCTCGTGTTTTCCACGCTTCTCTATCCTCGCGTCTTATTAACTTTTTTTTTTTTTTTTTTTTTTTTTTTTCAATTTCGTCGAAGAAAAAAAAAGAGATTGGATAATTATTTTTGTAAAACGACTGCCAAAAATGAGGTGAATACACAGAGATTTGTGCGATTTTCACTTTCATGAAAACATTTATTTTCTATTACATACAGATCTACGCTTGCAATTTTTCTTTTTCAACGACGTTAATCAACGATTTGTTTGATCGTGTTTTGTTTTTTATCGATTCAATTTATATATTTATATATAAATATATCAGTATTTAATTCCATGGCAAAAAATACAGTTCTGGCGATACAAAACGACACGCTCTTGACTTATATTTTTGTTTTTATTCACGCCATTTTTCTCTTTACTTGCCTCATTTCATTTAACTTCGAAAGAAAGGGTTTATAGTGCAAGCTATATGGACATAGCGTGCTTGAAAAGGATTTTCTTATTACATATTTGTTTCATATATATTTTTTAATAAGCTACCCTGAAGCTTTGAAATTTTGGATAATTGTGCAGATCCATGCATAATTATCGTTGGACTGGTTTTTATGGTCAAGATTTACATTCCCTCGGTCACACCAACACTTTTGCCTATCGATTAAGAACACACGAGAGAATAAATAAGTTGAAAGAAGAAACGTCGTTATTTCGAGAAAAAAAAAAAAAAAAAACTCGCCTGTAACAAAATTCATCGCGATAAATAAAAACAGCAAACAAACAAATCGATTGTTTTCCGAGTAATTTGCAAATATTGGCAGAATGGATTTTCAACACAGCTTGTTAAATTTACTCGATTAGAATTAATTAATGATAATTATAACGTTACGAATATAAATGTCAACAGAATATATACATTCACATCTCAGAACGGAGGGTTCGTTCGTTTAACGTAGAATTCTCGCGCTCTTTTATTACGTCATAGTTCTGTCGTTTCTTGGTTCTTTTTTTTTTTAACGTTCACCTCCTGTCCAAGTTCGATACAATTGGTGAACTACATTTAATATGATCGGTTATGACCAAGAGAACCAAGACCGATTTGATACTGCGGTGGGCGATTTGGGAGTGGGTGACGACGGTACCGAGTTTTTGGGTGATACATTATTCGACCTTGTTTCTTCCCGCTGCGGAGCTTCGCTCTCGCCTCTATTTATCTGAACCTTTTCATTTGTTGCTGCCTGCATCTTCGATTCGTAATTTCTCACATCCTCCAGAGTCATCTCGTGCCATTCATCGATCCAAGCGAAGGCTTGTCGATGACCGAGTAGAAGGACTTCTCGGACACACTGATTCAACATAAATATTCGTTGCATGCTTGATTTTTCGTTTAAGAAACGATAAAACATTACTTCTTCGAAAAATCTTGATGTTTTCGTCCAAGGAACAGTTAATAATTTGTTTTTTCTCCTTATTGTCTTTTACCTTGTGAATAAAGTCTTCGACGCGGGTCTGAAGTCCCCAGACCTCGAACGATGCATTAACGAGTTTATAAGAACACATTATTGGCTGAGTTGTCTCGCGCCAGCCTTCTACCAAAGGTCCACGACCCGTTGTTTTCGATTGGAAGAACTTTGGATCCTCTTCTTCTTTGTAATGCTTCGCTGAGATTTCATCGTACGCTATATCAACGTGATCAACTTCACGGTGTATCAGCTCTATCGGTGTCAATCCCAAACACTGAAAAATCACAAGTTCTATGAGAAAGCTTGAATTTATATTTTTATCTAGATACACAATGAATTCATATCCTGGTTTCTGAGTGGAAAGAAAAAAAAAAACATGATTAACTTGGTATTCTAAACTTCGATGATTCTTACATTTTCGAGTGAACCGCTGTCGTCCTCGAAGCGTGTTTTGATAGATATTTGAAATTTCGGAACAAAGGAACACTGAAAAATAAGAATTCCTTGTTATTCCAGGCGGATTCGCATTCGTCGCTTATCCAAAATCAATTACTTACGGTATACTCTGGGAACATTCATGAAACAAAGAAAAGATTAGTTAATCACGCGTCTATATAACCGACACCGGTTACAGTTATAGAGAAATAGTCCGAAAAAAATGTAGCATGATAGGTCATCGTCGTCGAATGCTTACCTGTTATAGTATAGGGATAATAATTCCATGCTTTTTCAGTTATGTAAAATATCCTTGGCAGCACCGACTGAATCCAGTAGGGCAATTTGCTGCAAACAATAAACCCTTTTGTTACCAAACTTTGCTTCAATTGTTTGAGGAGCATTGTTTTCTGACATTTTTTTTCATAATAAGAAATCTTTAGAAGAGAATACCTACTAGAAATTTTCACACTCCAGAAACCCGGTGTGCCAACAAAGGGTTAAATATACACTCAATTGAAAATGACCCTCGACCTTTATGACCTTTATGACCCTTGAAATTTTGCATGCTCATATCTCTTGAAGGAATCAATATTCTCGTATACATTCTTTTTGAAAAATAAAATAACTGCTAAAAAAGTTGCACAGAATTCAATGTCAAAAAAGAATATGACTCGCTTCGGTCAAAGTCGAGAAAAGTTAATTGATTCATAAAAGACATTTTTATCCTGAATAAGATTGATCAATATGGAGGGTAAGCAAAAAATTAGCAAAAAAAAAAAAAATAATAATTTTTAATAAATTTCGTAAATTCAATTAGCTTTCATGAATATTTTGAAGAACTTCGAGGAATTTGGATGCTTCCTAGACAATGCTATTTGTTCGAATTCAGTAAAAGAGAAAACAGGTAAAAGTGATAAAAATAAAAAGGATAAATACCTCGATAAATGAATTCGCTTCTCGGTAAACTGGCCTTTTCCGTGAACAGGATCTTCGCACTCTGTATTTTCGACGACTTCGACACCCTCAGAGGAATCGGACTGTTCGTGACTGTGCCTGGCTATCATATAGAGTTGTCCTATGCGATACTTTATAAAAGGTAACGAAAATGAACAAATGTAAACAAGTCACAGAAACGAGATGACAGGATATTTTTGAGCAATTATACAACGAAAAAAAATAGGCTACCTCGTCTACCGTGAGAGGCATACAAATTCTGTATTCTTTGGTCAAAACCATTGTGTCTGCTGTAACGTTTTCTAAGATTATTTTTCGTGATTACTACTGTTTTCGACTCTCGATGGTATTTGCCTTAAAAAACGATTGCGGTGACAGAAAAAAATGTTAAACCATTCGAATTTCGGAAAAAGTGCCGACGTGCCGCGACAGACGACACACAAAACAACTTTGCCCAAGACATGTGTGAACTTGGCTCTTTGTTATAATCGAAGCGCGGGTTCGAGAAATCATCCGTTTCTTGTTTCACGAACGGCGGCGGCAACTCTAAAATTCCAAATATAGCCAGCCTTTGTTTTATTGTATATATATTCTGATCACCTCTATGTGAAATTGAGACATTTTGTCTGAAAAATTTATTTCGACCATAATTTCTCTGCAATTCGGCATAATTGTGTGGAATTGTGACTTTTCCGTTGTACGAGATCTTTCTTACCAACTCTCCAACATCCTACAGCATCGACGGCGGAACTTGAACTCGATGGATATATATGTAAACGATGTAAACAAATAATTATTGTGTCCTTCGTCCTCGACCAGAACAAATCTCGACTTCAAACTCAGAATATTTTCTTCATTATTTTTTCAAACACTACAATATTGGCGCGAGACACACCATCAAGGGACGTTTTAAGGTTATGTACTAAATTGATTCACTTTTAACCTTTTGTTGCATGCGTTTAGATCTTCAATTTTATTATACAAATTTCCTGCGATATAGCGATCGTTTGTTAATGTCCTACTTTCCACTCTATTTCTCGTTTTTCTGACGTCAATTGTTTTCCCTCTATAAATTGATAATACGAAAAGGAGGGAAACACGACCAGAATTTCAAAATATCGAAGTCACGTTTTGTCAACTTCAGACCGCCAATTTTCTATTGAATATATACGTTATTTGACTTTTTTTGAGAGAGTATACAGACACTTTAGTTGAAAGAGTGTATAAATATTGCGATTTCGGGGAAAAAAATCCGAAAAATCCAAATTCATCACGAGAACTATTTTTCCTCCATCAAGTCTGATGATTTTGTGAAACCCTCGCAGAAGAGTTCCTCATTCTTCCCTCAGTTCGTTATTGCATTCGCTCCAAGGTGATCGGAACAAATATTGTCACAAAAATATTGTCTCCCGCTCAGCGATGACGATCGACGCTTACGTTGATGTATGGCTGAGCGGTCACCCATCCGAGTACTGGCCCTGCCCAAAGCAGCGTAACGTGAAAAATCGCAAAGCTGCACACCAATTCCGTACCGATCGAAAATTAATAATAACAGATTTACTACGAGAATTTGTATCGTCATATATTTAATTACAAGAAATCATAGCATATCGCGCGAACTATTAAAATTTTCAATAATTAAATTAAAAACAGGAAAAAAAACGGCAAATTTGATGTGGTCATGTCAAAATGGCCTGTGCAATGGTTGGCGGAGGGAGGAGTTACGAACGAGTTGAATTGCAAGCACGACATGCAATTTTACGAGCACCCGTTACATGGCGAAATTAACTGGACATTTATCGAGAAGTGGTGCACTCAAAGAACAATAAGTATTTATTTATCAATTCTAAAGAAAATAATTCATTCAACTCAATAACAGAATAAATTAGAAACAACAATTATTATCGTCCAAAATTCGAACGCATTCGCAGTACTGATAAACGTCATGAAAATAAAATCGTTGAACGCCCGCAAGACTCCTGCATTCTGCAGAGATCAATTGATCAAATTCTTGAAGAATTACACTCGCGATTACGACGATTGGATCAATTTGTTCACCGCCAATGACTCATCCTACGGGGACACTGAACTTGCCATTTTTTTACGAAAAATGGACAACGCTTCGCACACGTTGCTGCGCATCTTTTTCATACAGGGAGACGAGGCTTTGTTTTGGTTCGAGAAGCTGGAAGGCTTGCTCTTCCGCTGGCGACTCGAGTCTCTCGATGACAAAGCCGTTCTCAAGTTCATGGCTATTAATAACATGCAATATCCCATAGTAAGTGTGCCATCGACATTCAAAAAAATTCATTACATTAATAAAAAAAAATAAAAAATTAAAATTAAATAAAAAATTTTCGATAAATTACGAAAAACAAATTCAAAAGAGAACTCAATATTTTATTTTTATTTTTTAAATTCAATTGTTTTAATTAAATTTAAATTAATTGAAAAATTAATAAATTAAAAAAAAAAAAGAATGAAAATTTAATTAAATAAAAAAATATAAAAATTAAATTAAATTTAAGAATTTTAAAAACAAAACTGCTAATTCAAAAAATAATATTTCGAAAGTTTGAGATCGAAATCCATCCGCACTGAAACCTGTATTAATGGCGGGAATTGAAAAAAAAAAATTAATTGCATTAACGCTTACAGCTCAGTGACGATGAAAAGGACCGTTTGAGGGATCGGATCGCGCCATTGATGGACGAACCTTCGAAATTCGACGAAACCACATTGTACAAAGTGTCTGCATTCGAAGTGCCAGAATTGGTGAAAACGCGATCGGTCCACTTGGAAAAGGGAACAGCGTTTATCAGCCAATCGCAATTCCGTCCGCTCATTCATTATCGTTTCACACAAATACTCTCCAAGCATCTCAAGGTTGAATGAACAAATAAATGATTTTCATTGGAACAAACATTAAAATGATGAATGATATAAAAACGTATATTCAATTGCAGGAAAACGCTGCAGCCTATTATTACTTGAGAGGTGATCCGAGGTTTCTGAGACTGGGAGTAAAGCTTCGGAAAATGTTCACAGAACACCAATCCAAAACCTTGAACACGCTCGGAATTTCCGTCGACACTTTGGACGAGGTAAAAATTTGAAAAAAAAAAGTGAAATGAAAATGAAGTGAAGTTGGAGCACTCTGAAAAAGAAAAATTTGAATTTCAGATTTCCGAGACTTCTTATCCGCCCTGCATGAGAAGAATTCACGAGACTCTGAAGAAAAAAAGTCACCTGCGTTACGGTGCGCGCGTCCAGTACACAGTTTTTCTCAAATCCATTGGGATACCCGCAGAGGACGCGATCAGATTTTACAAAAAATACTTTTGTGAAAAAATGTCGGAAGTAGCATTTCAAAAGGAACACTATTATCGATTTCGTCATTTGTACGGCTTAGTTGGTTCGAGAATTCATTACGAGAATCACGAGTGCATCGACATCGCTGAAGAATCTGAGCTCGGACCGAACGATTGCCACGGATGTTTTTTCGCGGATCGCGATATCGAGGATCTCGCCAAAGACCTCGACAGGTGGAACATCGGTCCCACTCGTAAGGAACTTTCATTTTTTTTTCTTCCACAAGAAGGAAATTCCAGAATGTACCAAATCTTCTGAAAAAAACTCGTAATTTTCTTTTTTATCAATTTTTTTTTCAATTATCATGGTCAATTATCAAATATCATCATTTAAACAAAAATCAAATTTATTAATAACATTTTATCAATCCATCGAAAACACTGTCAACGGTCATAGAGAAAAGAACTGAATTTCGTGCTGAATGAGTTGTCTCATGTCTTATTTTTATTTTTTTCTACCAATTTTCAGATATAGCAAATATAAATGCGTACACACAATGCAAACAATACGGAAAAGCCTGCGCCGAATATTTTCATGCCATTCACGAATATCCGGTAATTGATCCTATCGAAAAACCGGATCATTTCATTTTGCAGAGCAGAAAAGTACGACAAAGAGCGCGGAAAGGTCAGTAATCAAAATCATTCAAATGGAAGTACTACGTACGTGCACTGAGTCAATTTTATTTTTATTTTATCCAATTTTTTCTATTCCAGAGGATCCGTACTACGACCTTGATGATGATAATGATATGATGGATTAAATGATCTGAGCTCGCAACACCAAAAAAATCTTGTTATTTTGAAGATATCGAAATTATTTCAGTTGAAATTTAACATTATTTATGCGTTCTCCATGATTTCAGTTGATAATAAATTATTGTTACTATTATTATAAATAATTAATAAATACTTTAGTTTCACACAGATTGGAGCACCACGAGTCTATACTTTTTTCAAATTTGTACGAGAAATCCAAAAAGTTACATTCCGCATCGTAATTCAAATATTTGGTGATTGGTTCGCTAGTTGCGCTCGTCGGTAAAAACCACGGTCGTACATACAGGTCTGGAAACGACAGTAGCATTGCATAGGCAGCATGTGGGCCTCTTAATGTCCAAGCTTTTTTTTCTCACCGCTGCCACGGCATGGCGCTGTGATAGGGGGATGTTACAAGCTATATACAGGCCTAATTTAAACCGTAATGTTCTCTCTTCACGTGTTCTCGATATTTATTTCGTCAAAAATTATATGGACGTGAACTTGGCCGTCCGACATAAACTTTTCAAAAGTTTTCTGATTTCAATCGTTTGTAGAGTATTGTGAGAACAAAATAAACGCTTGTGAGATGAGTTTATCGCGAAAAAATCAAAAATAAAAAGTAGCGTGAAGTTAGCCCGCCCATTCTACTTTTTTAAACCAAATGAGTCTAATTGTACGTAAATCAATGCGAAATCGTTTGTAGAACATGAATATTAAAATAAAAATGTTTGTAAGACGCATATTTTTATGAAAAAGAAAAAACAAAATTTGCACAAGTTTTTCCGAACCAGTCAAGGAAACTGGTGTGTACCATACGGGTCGCAACTGATTTTTGAAATGCTAAAAACGATAAAACTGATTCATAAATGCGAAAGTATATGGATGGTTTGTTGAACTGATTCAGATGTTACCCCTGCTGGTCTATTCCTAAATTTTATTTTATGAGGGATTATATAAGAATATTTTGGAATGTTAAAATGGAAAAATTCTACAGACCAAAAAAAATACAGTATTCATTCCTCATTTCATCAATCAATCCACGGTCAGTAAGAGAAAAAACATTTTATCCTTTAAAGATTAACGATTGAAATGGAAATCGAATTCTTTCAAAAATAATAGTTCAAATCAAAGAAAGCCCAACAGTTTGATACTGAAAATTGCTATGCACAGAAATGCAACCAATAAAAATGATGGAATTATGTACTCACTCGTCGATGTCTTGTTCCCCTCCTCAATAACGAACCTACCTTTGGCAAAACCGAAAAGTCCGCAATTCCGAAATAGTCCGCACAGTTAATATCCACTGCTTCCGTTGCAGGACACTCATTGCAGTTGATTAATTTCCACTCGATTTTTCCCAAATCCTGCATGATTCTGAATTCAGACGAGCAGCAGCAGCGTCGTTTTGCCAACGTTGAAAACGATAGTTCATCATAGTTCAAAATTCAAATGCACTAATTCACACAACACCAATATTAACTTTTTACACTTCCGAGATAGTAAACGCGTGATTAAGACGTCAAAATTTTTTTTAATTTCCACGTCAACAAACTTTTGCACGGAATAAAAAAATCTATTCAATATTTCTTTGTTCCGCTAACTCAAAAAATGTATTTTTCTTGTGGCAATAAACTTTCTTTTCGCAATTGAATACGGTCGGTGACGAGTGAGAGAAAGTGTTATGGCAACTGGTGCCACAGTTTCGTGGAAAATCGTGTGTGCTCACGTGGGTGCACGCGTGCACGGGCGCTTGCGTTCTATTGTACTATAGCAATTGCGATAGTAAAAACTATTCGCAATGCTGTACAATAGCTGCGGTTATACAAGCCTTGCGTGCATTGCGTTGCGTTGCACCGTTTGCAGCATCCGGGTTATATGCATGGACCTTGCCTGCGCGACTTCGATATGCGATACAGAAACTGTATCGCGTTCGGAAACAGCAAACTACAGAGTAGATTTATAGCTTTCGTTCCGTTATTCTTGCCGACAATCCCATGGCTTTACGGCTTGCGTGCGTTTGGTGCTTTGCGTTGCGTTGCGCGACTCGCATGTATGGTTGCATCTTAGCTCCGCTTGCGAACACGCGTGCGTGCGAGCATACACACGATTTTCGAAACTGTAACACAGCCGTCACTAGACTGTCCGTCACTCAAAGCCCTTACTCACGATGTCATTAATCGTGATTCGCTCAAATATTCAAAATAATTCATCCTATAATTTAGCACGAAAAATAATATCGTGGGCAAGAGGCTTTCCTATCGACTTGTCGAATATCGCTTGCGAGAAGAAAACTCATTGACAAAAGAAAAAAAAAATTGAAAATTCGTTACGATTGACAAACGAGCGAATTGTGTTTAACGACCCTAATATTCTTTTCATAGCGTTTTCGTGCATGGTTCGTTTTCGAGAAATCGCGCATATTTTTAAGCTCTTATTTTCGTGCATTTTTTATTTTAAAAAATCGCGCACATTTTCAAGCTCTAATTAACGGAAATTGCGATAAAAAATTATGTAAAAATTATAGATTTGGATAGTTTTAATAATAAAAAATTTTATCACGATTTTCCGTTTTTTTATTATCCATCGTTGTATTTTTATTTGGTTTAACGACAATTCAGACGGTTTAAAGTATTTTATATAAAGATTTTCTTCATTAACCGACTCATATTCCGCACTCTGTTTTATCAATTTCGTTGCAATCAACGAACGATAATGCGCGGTATTGCACTAGCACTAGCCGACCGATGCTTATGCAACTCTCTACGCGCGCGCTACTTGCCGCCCCGCCCCGCGCCCGCGGGCGACTGAATGAACGGGAGTGCTCGCTCGCTCCCTCGTTGCCCCGCGCATGATCCAGTCCTCGCGCCTGCCCCTTCCAGTCGCCCCGGCGTGAGCTCTCCCCACCATCCCCGCTACGGTACGGCTTAGCAGGCCAAGCGGCGCGAGAGCGCGTAAACGTAAACACAGAGTCGAGGCTCCACGAATATAAACAAACCAAATAACAAGCTAGGGACATTCATTCGCCAATATTTAGCGATCACAGTTTTGTGCACCGTATGAATATTCGTTCAGTAATATTTTATAACAATTCAACAACGTTTTATTCTCTCGTTTTCCCAACGCATAAAAATGCCGGTAACAAAAAAAAAGACCGTCAATCGAATTTCATTCGGTTTTTTTGAATCTAGGAAGATTTGTTCCCAGAAAAGTCCGCACCGAAACTTTTATTTTTTTATTTTTATTTTTTATTTTTTCGTGACAAACTCATTTCACAAACGTTTATTTTATTCTCACAATACTCTACAAACGACACACAAACGATTGAAATCAGAAACCTTTCGAAAAATTCATGGCGGGGAGCCAAATTTACACCTCTAAAAATTATTCGTGTAACAATTTAAAAATCTTTAATAAATTGATTGCATTAAAATAACGAAATCCTGTGCGGTACCTCACTACAAAACAGGGTATAAATCGAATCAAGAAAAGAGCTCTGTTTTTTAAGTGCCAAAAAACCCAGAACGTTTTAAAAAGTGGCAGGCAAAAAAAAAAAACTGTCAAGCGACTGGCTAAAAATTAAAAGTAGTTTCAAAACATCTACAAGAGTTTGTTTTTGGTTTTTCCCGAACACGTTCTCCTGCTTGATCCCGGTCCCATGTCTATCATAAAACTCCACTTGTGCTTTTTTATTTTTATTTCCCTGAATTAACGATTTCAACGAAAAACAATAATGATTTTCATACGAAAAAATTATAATGGAGAGTGCATGTACTGTGCCCAAGAGACATATGGCTGTCTCTTTCGCACACAACATCCCTTTTCCAATGCGCACCATGCGGCCAAACATGGAAGCTACAAACACTGGACGTTAAGCGACCCATCCCCCACCACCGTCGTTTTCAGACCTGCATGTACGACCGTGGTAAAAACGCACGGCTATATATATAAACGTGTAAATTGTTTAATGTTTTCCCGCGTAGAGTAAGATGAGTAAGATTGCCGGGATTGGAACAAAAATAATTTGATGAAATGAAAATGACAGTTATTTTTGACACTAAATTATAATCGCAATAATTAGTGAAAAATTATTAAAACTATTGTGAAGTGCCTGTAACTTTTGAGGACCTGTGAATATTATTAGGCTGCCACTATACGTATTTGAGGTTAAGTTTTTCGCGAAATAAACACTGACAGTTATATTTTTTATAATTGTAAATAAATAAACGCATTACAAAGTGAGCGTTACTTTTACAAGTAAACATGTCGAAAGTTCTACTTTGTGTTTCAATGTTATAATTATAATGAACTTTTGTCGGATCAATTTGTCGTTCTTTATTCGAAGAAATGTGAATTTAATATCGCTGAGATTCAGTACCGACGGAATCTCAGCTAAAAAAACAGGACAATTTGATAACATCATGAAAGTTCTTAACGTTGCGGAGAAAAACGATGCAGCGAAAAATATTGCGTCTCTTTTGTCCGGAGGTCATTCTAATCGCGTAAGTAATTACTCAATTTTGAAATTTCATTTTCTGGGAATATTTTCAATTTGTTCTATCTATATAGTACTATTCAATTCGTACATTTTCAAAGAAATTTATTTCTTATTATTCCAAAATTGTTCAAATATTTTTGAATTTTTATTTAGAATTTAAAATTCGGCATTTTATGATTGAATTGTATTCTTTGCATGCAACTTTTTGTTTTCTAGCGAGAAGGATTTTCACCATACAACAAAATCTACGAATTTGATATGAGATTATTCAATGAAGATTGCAGAATGTTAATGACCTCGGTTTCGGGACATTTATTGAATCATGAATTCGTTGGTGCCTATCGAAAGTGGCAAGGTTGTCATCCATTGGCGCTATTTGATGCACCCATTACCAAGCAATGTCCAACAGAAAGTATGGAGAAAATTAAAAAAACACTCGAAAGAGAAGTCAGAGGGTGCAATACTCTTATAATATGGACGGATTGTGATAGAGAAGGAGAAAACATTGGATTCGAGATCATTGATGTTTGCAAAGCTGTCAAACCAAACCTCAGAATTTACAGGTTGTTGAAATTGACTAATCAAGAAAAGAAACAAACATTTCTCACTATTTTCATAAATTATGAACTCAATTTCATTTGAAATTCTTTTAAATTGCAGGGCAAAATTTTCTGAAATCACTCGAGCTTCGATTCAAAGAGCGATACAAACTTTAGGAGAACCTGAAAAACTAATCAGCGATGCGGTCGAAGTGAGGAGCGAATTGGATTTAAGAATCGGAGCGGCATTTACAAGATTTCAAACGCTCAGGCTACAAAAAGTATTCCCAAGAACCCTTGCCGAAATGTTGATCAGTTACGGCAGTTGTCAGTTTCCCACACTTGGCTTTGTGGTCGAGAGATTTTTAGCTATAGAGAGATTTCAATCGGAGCCCTATTGGAAAATCAAAGTAATCGATGATCACGATGATATATTCGTGGAATTCAGATGGGCACGGAATCGTCTCTTTGAAGAATTACCATGTCAGATTTTTCTGGACATCTGTCAAGAGCATGGTCTTGCCAAGGTCGAAGATGTTACCGGCAAACCAAAAAGCAAATGGAGGCCCTTGCCTCTCGATACCATTGTGAGTTTTATGCAATAAAACAAATCACTTTATTTTTACTGGCAATAGGAATCAAGTGCTAAGAATAACGTTTAACTCATCGTTTTTTTTCCATCCAGTTCTCTCATCCCAATGTTTTTTTATGCTTCCAGGAACTCGAGAAACAAGCTTCGCGAAAGTTGCGCATGAACGCAAAGGAAACTATGAAAATAGCCGAAAAATTGTACACTCAGGGTTTAATAAGTTATCCTCGTACAGAAACAAATATATTTCCGAAGGAATTAAATTTAACGACGCTGGTTCAACAGCAGGTGAATGACAGAGCATGGGGAGAGTTTGCCCAGCGAGTTTTGAATGAGGGTGTAACCCCACGTGTAGGAAAAAAGAGCGATCAGGCTCATCCTCCGATTCATCCGACGAAAGCGGCGAACGGTCTTCAAGGAAACGAGGCGAAAGTTTACGAATTCGTGGTCCGTCATTTCTTAGCGTGTGTGTCGAAAGACGCCCAAGGTCATGAGACTACAGTGAACATCGATATTGGAGGGGAAAAATTCACTGCTTCGGGACTCCAAATAATCGCCAAAAATTATTTGGACGTATATATTTATGAGAAATGGAACGCGAAAGAGATTCACCTTTATCAACAGGGTCAAACTTTCACCCCTACGAGCATCGAAATGGTTAAAGAAAACACATCTCCACCAAGTTTGTTGACAGAAGCGGATCTCATCGCTCTGATGGACAAACACGGCATTGGCACCGACGCAACACACGCCGATCACATCGATACGATAAAAGCGAGAGAATACGTCGGTCTACGCGATGGAATTCATTTTGTACCTGGCAAATTGGGTATCGGTCTCGTTATGGGCTACGACAGTATGGGCTTTCAAATGTCAAAACCGAATCTTCGAGCGGAATTGGAAAACGATCTTAAGGCGTAAGTTTTTCATGTTCTCTAGAAAACAAATTGTTTTTTTTTCTCGATAGTCCCGATATTTCTAAAAAACTAGAATCGGATTTGAAAATTCGTATATACATTGTACTTTTTTTTATTTAGAATATGCGAAGGTCGCAAAGACCCGAAGAGAGTACTCGAAGTGCAGATCCAAAAATATCGTGACGTATTTAAAATAGCTCTGGAACGTGCTGACTTGATCGATACGGCTTTATCGCAATATTTGGACGAAGCACCGACCCAAGCTCAGCAGCTTGAGAACATTATACCTGCCGAAGACCCGACGGTTCTAAAATGTCCACGATGTGGCTTGAACATGGTTTTGAAGGATAGAAGGCAAGGCACTGGAAAATATATCGGTTGTATCGGTTATCCAAATTGCAATAATGCTATTTGGCTACCTCAGGATATAACGGCGATCGAAGTGCTGGATGAAATTTGTGGCCAAGTGAGTTTGAAGAATGATCCAAAGTTTTCAAAAATGTACTTTCAACTCATTCTACTCCGTAAATTAATTTAACCGAGGCTTTTATATTATATTATTTTTTTTTGATTCTGTGCAGTGCCCGAGTCAAGTTCACAGGCTTAAAATAAAATTGAAGCCAGGTGCGTATCCTATACCTGTCACATCTCACACCGTTTGCATCGGTGGCTGCGATCCTCACTTCAATGAAATGATGAATATCCGAGAAGAGAACGTTCGCCCGGTGAATCGTCCGCACGACAGTGGTTACGGATCGAGCTTATCCGGCGGAGGTTCGAGGACGACGACGCAAAACTCGAACAGTACTCAAAATCGTGAGAGAGGAGCTTCTAACGTAGGGAATCGTGGAAGAGGAGCTTCCAACGTAGGGAATCGTGGAAGAGGAGCTTCGAGCGTTGTTAATAGTAGGAGAGGAGCTTCGAACGTGGTGAATCATGGAAGAGGATCTTCGAACGCGGTTAATCGCGAAAACGGATCATTGTCCTGGGGATCCAGCGGAGGAACTTCGACTACAACGAGAAAAAGGCCGGCTTCCAGTTCGACGCAAACTTCTCAAGGGCCATCGACGTCGAAGAGGCCGACACCCTCGGCAACTCTCAACACAAGCTCTAATGCGGGAAACAATTCCAATACCTGGGGATCAGGCAACGAGGAGGCTGTTTATTTATGCAATTGTAATCAAAGAGCCAATCAGTTCACCGTTACGAAAGAAGGGCCTAACAAAGGTGATTATATCACGTCATTAGTCAAACTACGTTTTCACTTTTCCTCAACTTTTTTTCTTTGTTAATCCAGGACGAAAATTCTACACGTGCCCCAAACCTCGCGACGAACAGTGCGGTTTCTTTCTCTGGGCTGATGATGATAATTCGTCGACGCCTAACACTGCTCGAGCTCAACAACCCGCTCGTCCCCCTCCACCGTCATTCGATCATAGACCACCCCCACAATCGAATTCGGGAAATGCAGGGCAAGCTCGAAGCTCCTCGCGTGGTCCAGATTGCCGTTGTGGAAATCAATCAGTCGAGTAAGATCAACGACTTCTTCGAGAAATCCATTTCAGATAAAAAATTTCTCTCGAATTAAGAAATTTCCATTTCTTTCTTATAAGTATGATTTTTTTCAAACGTTTAACAGTCAATTCTTTGAATATTTCAGACGAACGGTTCGTAAAGAAGGTCCAAATAAAGGAAGAATATTCTGGGCTTGTGCACAAGGTAACACGCCTGGAACTGGATGCGGGTTTTTTTCCTGGGCCGATCAGGCGACACTACCGGAAAGCGAGAGCGGAGATGGATGGGACGGAGAAGGACCAAATTGGAACGCCGGACCATCGAGAGGTGGACGAAGTCGAGGGCGAGCAAGGGGAGGCGGCGGCGGCGGCGGGCCAAAACGAAAATGCGGTTTGTGCGGAGTCGAAGGTGATTGCATTTAATTGCATAAATGATTATTTACATTTGTACAAGTATCGCAACAATTGAGGAATTTTTTTTTTTATTTTTCACTTTTTCAGGCCACACGAGAAGAACGTGTCCCCAAAATTCTATGGACTAGAAAAAATGATCTCGTCGTACGTTGTAAATAGTTGTAAATATTGTAGGAAGATAACAAAAATATTTTTGTACAGCTTCCGGGCGATCACCCTGGTGCCTTTTTTTTCGTGAAGCGTTTACACGGTTGTAACGATATCACGAACGAACTTCAAGACTGTTATCCTTAAAATTGTTGCTTACGATTGACTCGAGAAATAATTACGTTGCGGTACGTTTGCTGTAAGATAATTTGTTCCTTAAGCTCTCGAGTTCGCCTCGATGCATATGTACCTCCGCCGTTGTTTCGGTCAACTACGAACAAACCAAACTCAAAACAATTCACCAGTGTTCGTTGACGTTAAAAATCTCTAATCTATTAAAATATATCATATATACGTATAATTTTTTATTATTTTTTTATTTTTATAAAGTCGAATTACAAATGATGTACCTTACCATGTCGAGAAGCAGTTCGAATTTCAACTTTAATAAATTGTTTTCCTCTTCAAGTTTTTTCACTTCCTTTCGCAGTTTTTCGTTCTCCCTGAAAGTACCACTAGCTTTACCAGTCTCTGGAATCCATAGGCCCTCGTCAAAGGTTGCTTCTTGATCACCGAGACGAAGTTTTATCGGTCCGATATCAGGGCCTAATTCTCTCTCGATTCTCTTCGGGCTGAGATCTTTGTTCGCCAACGAAACGTCTGCTTTTCGAGTCGGTATTTTTTTCGGAGAAAATTTATTCGTAAAAAAAGGCATTGCGCTGAAAAACGTGGCGCATGATTGTGACCCGGTTAACGCGGTTTTGGGTTTGTTGTTCCACAGCATTACCGTGGCAACCACCTTGCTTCACTCTCATGGGCGCTCAACCGTATACCAAAGGTGCACTAACGTTTTTAGAAAAGGTTATATGCGTTTGATGGAATAAAAGAAAAGGAAAACAAAACAATGTATAATATATATATTTTTTATTATTTTGATCTTGTTTTCTACAACACTAATTAATTCGTGAACGCTGGTACACGTTTTGTTTTTGTCTGTTTGTTTGTTTGTTTTTTTTTTCATATAATATAGACACATAAGTGATGATATTTTATAATATTGAACAATCTTTACAATTCATCCCCTTTCCCCCTTTCGGATCATAGAGTCATTTTATTATTCTATATATCAACTCGTTGGAAAGTTTGAAGAGAAAATTCTTTTACAATTTATTCTTCTCGGAAATATAACATTTATATAATTTTTGTGGTATGTATATTTATATATTTGCGAAGTATGTCCTCGTATATCATTTTTCATTGGTTCCAAATACATATGTATAATATAGCTCGTGGAAAAGGAGACGTACATACAATATTGATAAATATGCATGTAATTCTGTCAATTAATTCGTACATTATGACATCTAAAGGATAAACTCAGTTCCCTCAAGTTATTTTTTATCTCTTTTTCGTACAGCGTCGAGGTCAGGTACTTTTCAAGTCGTGTATTGTCAACGAGTAATTTATTTGTCAATTGAAGCAATAATATATTCTTTGCGGTTTAAATATTTTGTGTGCTTCATGTTTCTGGAGCACACAACACGCTGAACGACTCGCAGCCTCGTACGTGCACTTCGATCTCTTTTTTTTTGTTTCGTACATCTTTTACCGGGCTCGTGTTTCATTACATTTTTTGTCAACTTTTCTCGAATTTCTACCTTCTTCTTCTCCTTGAATTTTTTTGTCCTCGTTGCTTACATCTTTGTTATGTGAAAATGGCGAACAACGCGGAAAGCGCTACGATTGCGAGGGTTTCTTTCTTCTACCGAACAAATTGCTCAGTACCGAGGTACGCTTGTAGTCGCGATCTTTTCGACTCCCGCTTGAGCTTTGCTCGCTCTCGGAACCGCTCTCCGACGCTCTACGTCCTCCGTCCACGACTGTGATGTTTTGGGCGATCGGCGTTGTCGCCGGTGGCGGAGCAACATAAGGAGGCAACGATGTTGGTCTCCCCGTAAACGAATTCAATTGCTGCTGCTGCTGTTGCTGTTGTCCACTCTGAAATATTTTTTGATAATGAACAAAAGTTTTTCAGTGATTCTTTGTAACGAGGCTCATGAATTGTTGTCATTCTTACCTGTCTCATATTTATCGGGACGTTTCCGTAGGCTGTAACAGGCCAAAAACAAATATTGTTAGTATTCGAAGTAGCATTCTTTTGTTATCATCGCAAATTCGAGCACGGTGCATTCAGTGCGGATCTACTATGAGAAATGTGAATGTATAATAATTGAAATAATCATTATCAAAATTTTGTTGACAGTTAATCGAATTATCTTTTTTGTTCAAATTAATTAAAAGATTTACTGTTTATATTTATGAGTGGGTGAGTGTTTGAGGGAATGAGCATACCGGAAAATGCTAGAAACACGTGAAATAAAAATAACTTCAAACCATACAGCTTCAAATCTAAGAGTGCGATAAAATACGAAAAATACGTGAATTTCTATAGCAGTAAAAAAAAAAACTCAGAAACATTCATAAATAGCATGCAATATAAGTCAAATGCACGCAAACAGGAATTAACCGGGACGCGAAATGAAAATTTCGTTTTCGTCTGACAGTGACTGACCAGGATCTCGAGGAGTGTTCCACTGAACGATACCGGTGGGTGGCGGAGCACTCGATGGTAAGGGAGGCGCTAATTCTATAAAATTATTCATTTTTATAATGCTGTGATCGTCGACATAATAATTTGGCGGTAATTACATTGTTGGAAAAGAAAAAAAAAAATGTTTGAAAAGGTATGGTCGTGATGGTGAAGAAAATATTGACCTTGGCTCGGTGAGGTCGTGAAGTCAGAGCTTCCAGCCCGCTGCCAATTTTCGTTTGTTGCGTAAGTCTGACCCGATCCGTTGTGATTCACAGTCGCACGTGGCTGTTGATACGAATGAGGCCTTGGTTGAGGCACGTGATCGACATCTGAAATTCACAACATTTGCGTTAAAAATATGAATAAATTGTTTTGTTTTCTATTTTATATGAGAGTGAATCTGTTTTTCAATGAAATTTATATGGAAAGCATGAGTTGATTGTAGTTATTGAATTTTTCTAACCATTTCGTCTCATCTGCGTCATATTTTCGGAACTTGGTGACCTGACGGGAACCGGAGGAGGTGCGCCTCTAGGTGGTATGGGTGGACGTTCGGCCGGATGTCCAGAATATTGTTCTCGGGCATTGGCCATTTTTTCGTGTTGTACAAAAGCTTGTTGTTGTTGTGCCAGGAGCTGCTGTTGTCTGTGTTTTTGTAGAAATTCCGTTTGTGTCTGGCTGGCATCGATAGAGCTTCTGGGACTATCGGGGAGTTCGGAATTCCTGGATTCCCGAAGTTGCTGATTTTGTCGATGCATTTGGAGAAATTCGATTTGAACTTTGCTGGGAGAATTAGTATCATTGGGATCTCGTCTGATGACAGAATTCTTTCGTTCAAGTTCGGGCGTGGAGGCGCGACTGCTGCCAGTCGAAACATTGTCATCGGGTATTTCAGGCGTCAAATTTTGAAGTCTCTCGATTCCTTCTTTCTGAGACTCGTCATAGCTGAGCAGTTGTAAGCTCGGTGGTAATTTAGCGTGGAATGATATTTTGTTTACCCAATCGTTCATTTCCTGTTGATTCGAAGCGAGAAAGAGAAACTCCGAGCCATCGGTACATTTTAGCCTAAAGACATTTTTGCGTTTGGTGTAATCTTCGGCTCTCTCGCAGGTTGCATTGAATATAGTGATCGGTGCTGTGGTGGCTTTGCTCAATTGGAAGTCCTCGTAGTCTCGGAAGAAGCACAACAATTGGCCGCACAAAACCGTGTAGTATTGTTTCCATGAACGTACCGCGGCTTTTTTGCCGCCTCTCTGTAGCTCGTGCTTTCTTTCCAAAATTCCTTGGATTTCTACCGGTCGAAGCGCGTCCATGTTCTCCATTCGTTGATGTTTGCGGAAACTCTGAGTTCGTCGTCTCGTCGTGAAACTCGGTGTTCTTTTTGGTTTTTTCGTGTCGACCTTCATGCTCTCCGCGCGCTTTATGTCAGGAGTCGTTCTTCTCAGTCTATCGCCGAACATGTGCGTTATACTGTTCGATTTTTCGGTTCCCGAGGCTTCCGATTTCTCAGCAGATGTATTTTGAGCTTTTAGAGGTGACAATCTGTTCATGGACTCGTGTTCCTCCGCCAAACCATTGGACTCGTCGTGCGATCCACCGTGATGACGCGGACTTTCCAACAATCTGCGTCGTTCCTCCTCGCGTTTTCTCTCTTCGGTTATTCTCTGCACTTCCTTTCTCTTCCTCTCCTCGATACGAGCACGCTCGACACGCTCTTTTTCTGCTTGCCTCGCAGCCATTTCGGTTTGCTGTTGTTTTTGGAAAGCGCGTTCCAACATCGTGATACGTCTGAGCGCCGTGAATTTTTCCTCCTGCGCCTCGATCGTCTTTTCAAAGTCTTCGTGTTTTCTTATTAAATCCTCCACTTGAGGAATCGTCTCACCCAATTTTCCATCGTTCAACATTGGCTCACGACTTATTATCCAATTCTCCAGTGTCTCCGCTTCTCGTTTGAACATTTGCGTGTCGAGATTCTGCTCGTAGATGAGTTTTCTTTGTTCCCACGTGTCGTTCAACACCTGCTTCCTCTGTTCGAGCACAGATATTTTTTCCTCGATTTCATTCGCCAAAAAGTGTCCTTGCTCTATGAGCCCATTGCCGATACGGTAAAATTTGGCGAAAGCATCCTTTCGCGTATCGATCTCGACTTTGTACTCGTTGTGACGTAAAATCAGAGCTTCCGCGCCAGGAACGTCCCGGGCCAATTCCTGAGCCGTTACTTTCGCAACCATCTCATTTATCCAGGATAACAAATCTCGGTACTCGTCGAAGTAAGCTTGAAGCTTTTCGGCTTGGGCCAATTTGCTTCCTCGCTGAGCTGCTTTCTCGAGCAGCTCGCTCCATGCCTCGTCCGCTTCTTCGTGCTTCACGGCTATGTGCTCCCGAGCATCAGGGAAGAGCTCTGCTAATCTTGACGCCTCGGCCATTACTGATTCAACCTGCCGAAAAAAATGTAATTAATCGTCATTGAATCAGGAGTTGGAAAAAACCGTTTATTGTTCTAAAAGTTAGTTCAATGTTCTAAAAATCCGCGATCAATTTGACTTGATAAATTACCTGTTCCTTGACAGCAGCCAAATCAGTTTCGAAGCCTTGATGTTTTCGCACGAGTGCTTGTATCGTTTCCAAATCGTGTCCATACCCATCGGAGCTGAGACTCGCTTCTTTCTCTTGAATCCAAGCGATAGTTTCATCAGCGGTTCTATCAAACATATGGACTTGTTTAGCTCCAGCCAGAGCTTCCTGTCTCGCATGAGCCAGTTCTTTAAGATCGTCCCATTGTTGTTTAGTCTCATCGATTTTGGCTTTGATCTTGCTCACTTCCGGATTGTTTACCTCGATGAGCTTCTGTCCAGCGTCGATGGTAGAGAAGACGCGACTTTCGCTAGTCGTCAGACCAGCCAAAAAGTTGTCAAATATCTGAATAAGCAATTCAACGTGTTCGACGTCACGGCCATAATCCTCGGAAGCGGCAACGGTCGTTTGATCACTGATCCATTCGATAACTTCGTCAGCTTGTCTCAAAAATTTGTAGAATTCTTCGCTCTCTAGTAATCTCTTGAGTCTGTACTCTTTGAGTTTTTTCAATTCGACGAATCTCGACTCGATTTCAGCTTGCTTTTGTGCTATATTTTTGCTGTCGAAGTGATTTCTGTTTACCAGACCATCGGATAATTTTTTAAGGTTCTCGACAGTGCTGTCGAAAGCGGATAAATCGCGCTCGATACCTTCCAACTTTTTCAGCAACGACTGCACCGAATCCTCGTCCTTGCCATAATCGATCGAAGTCAATTGTGGATGCTTCTCTTTAATCCATTGCTCAGCTTCCGCGGCTTCGGCGTAAAACATTTGTGACTCAACGGCATCGAGTAAACGGAGCTTTCTCACGCTTGCCAAGTCTCTCAGATGTATCAAACGTTTTTGTAAATCTTGGGAGAGGGATTCGATCTTTTCCGAGGCAAAATGTCCGCCGCGTATCATAGCGGAAGCGCGACTCGCGAGAGAAGACACGACGGGCTCTCTCGATATTAATTCAGCTTCGAGGGCTTGATGTTTTTTCTGGAGCCTCTGGACGGTTGTCAAAGAATTTCCAAGATCGTCGCTAGCTGCGAGATGCTCTTTTTCCGTGAGCCAGTGCACCTCGTCCTCAACATCGCGAACAAATTGATGCAAAAGCTTAGCATCCTCGAGGTTGTCGCGACGAATTTGTATTGGCTCTTGAAGACTGTGATATCTGTTGATGGTAGCGGTTGCTCTCTGCTGTATTTCGTCCCTCATAAAATGTTTAGTTCTTTGAAAACTGGCAGCAGTCTCTTTGATGGATTCGCAAGCTTCGTTGTGCCCGAGCACGTCGTTCTCGAGATTGGTGTGTCGTTTCAGCAAGTTCGCGACGCTCGACAAATCTTTGCCATGATCTTCGGACTGCAATTGAGTCTCGATTTCATCCATCCACGTTTCAAACTCGTCCAAAGTACGTCCGAACAGAAGAGCTTGATACGCGTCGTTCAAACGATTCTTTTTCAATTCGCTCGTTTCCTGTAACACTCGCCATTCGGTTTCAAGCTCCTCCAAACGATCCTGTATCTCTTTCGAGGCGTAATGATTGTCCTCGATCAATGCTTCGCCCTCGGCAACGACCGCGCCGATTCTTCCTCTATTGGCTGTCAACTCGCTCTCGAAAGCGAGATGTTTTTGTATCTTGCTCTGCAAATTAGTAGAATCACGATAGTTCTCGTCAGCGGCTACTTGTTGTTTCTGATGCAGCCAGCCTTCGACCTCGTAAATATTGCGCAAAAATTCATGCAGTCGTTGGCTCTCCAAGAGCTTTTTTTTCCTCGCTGCTGAGCTTTCCTTTAGCCTGTCTCGTCTAGCACAAACCGCTGATAATCGCTGCTCTATAGATTTAACATCGGAAGGTTTTTCGGCCAAAATTTCCGAAGCGAAAGTCTCCAATTCGTCGATACGTCCCAATTGCGAAGCGAGCATTTTTTCGAACTCTACGTGTTTTCGCAAAAGCGTTTCGACTCCTGAGAGCGATTCGCCAAGATCGTCGTTGTTGAGGAAGGCTTCTTTAGTGGCGAGCCAACTATCCGACTGATCCGCTTGTTCCTTAAACTGCTGCAGATGATAGGCTTGCATCAATTTCTCTCTGCGTTCTTCCCACGCTTCGCAAATGCCATCACGAAGTTTTTCCAAATGTTCGAGGCTCTCTTTGACTTCGGGATTTTTCGATGCCAGTTTCTTGCCGTGCTCGTGAAGCGATTTTATCGCATCGTGTCGTCCATCGATCTCTGCTTTGCGTTCTTGATGAAGCTCCAATAACGCCTCTGCTTCGGATATCGTAGTAGGAGCCTCGGACTCGTTCATACGTTTTATCGTGTCAGCCACCCAGACTTCGATCTCGTGCAAATCAGCCTGGAACTTGTGAAGAGTGTACGCTTGGCTAAGAACGTCACGACGGTGTTGAGTCAAATTCAACAATTCGTCCCAGTTCGATTGTAACTCGTGCAACATTGCCTTTATTTGAGGACCATTCTCCGGATATTTATCCGACAACTGTCTCGCTTCGGCTTGATGTTCTTTGAGTTTGCCCTCGATCGCAGTCATGTCGCGTTCCATGGCCTCTTGCTTTCTCTGCAGTTGTTCAACGCCCGGTAAATCTTTGCCAATGTCGGTTGTGTTCATAGCCAGTGATTTTTCAATGACGCGTTGACTCGTGTCGTCGATGTCACGATTGAAAAGATGAATTTCCAACGCACCAGCTAATATTTCACGGTAAGCGCTTAATGCGCCTTGCAAACCTTTCCATTTGTCATTGAAATTGTCTCGTCTCTGCTGAATACCCCTCGACTCGTCGTCGTGTCCTTGCTTTATCAATTTATCCGCCAGCGCGTTGATCGTTTTGATTCTTGCATCGTCGACTCTCATGTCACTGTCGACATCGTCCAATTTTCTTTGGAGGCTCAAACAGTGCTCGTAATCTTTGCCTGTGTCACCGGCCTGTACCATCATCTCTTTGTCTCTGATCCAAGCTTCAATCTTCTCCACTTGATTGTTGAATTCTAATATATCCTGCGCTTCTTCGAGTCCTCTGCCGCGATTGCCGGAAATTAGCAGGAGCTTGCGCCACGTTGCATTCAAGTGTTCCAACTGTTGACGAATTTCTGTGCTCGAAGAATGCTTGTGAGCCAAAAGGGTTTCACCCTTTGCTTTGATCTCTTCGATTCTACTTTGATTAGCCGCCAATTCAGCTTGGAAAGCTTGATGTTTTTGTAATTTTTTGATTTTGTCCTCGAGGCTTGAGACCTCACCCTTGGACGCTTCGGCCTCAAGTTTCTTTTGTTTCTCGTCAATCCAAGATTCAGCCTCGCCAACGTCGCGCACGAACTGAGCATGAAGCAAACTCGCTTCTAACCGTTTTCTTCTAACTTCACAAAGATCCCGGACTCGAGCTCGTTTCTGTACAACTTCGCTGACTCGCCTCGCTATCGTTGGCGAATCAAAGTGATTTTGAGCCAGAAGTTTGTCACCGTGTTCCTGTAGAGCTGTCAACTTTTCTTCCTGAGTTACGAGCAACTTTTCAAACTCGTTGTGCTTCTTCACCTGAACGTCGACTTCTTCCACGGAAACCCCCAAATTGTCACCACTGAGTGCGGCTTCCTGGCTCGTTGATAAATTGTCCAGTTGTTTCGCGTCTCGCAAGAAGAAATGCAAATCGATGAGCTGATCGAGACGTACTTTTTTCTGCTGCCAGGCAGTGTGCAGTTTTTGCCTCTCGTCCAACAGTTGATTACATTTTTCTTCAACTTCCGGGGCTGCGTAATGTCCCGTTTGTACCATTGCATCTCCGAGATCGAGAACTGATCTGAAACTGTCCTCTCGCGCTTCGATCTCGCTCTTGAGTGCCTCGTGCTCCGCTTTCAATATTTGAGCGCTCGCCGCGTCACGAACTTTGTCTTCGGTCGACATTGCGGCGCGAAGACCAGCGGCCCAATTCATGAGGTCTCTGACTTGAGTGAGGAACCTTTGAAGATCGCAACTCGCTTGTAATTGATCTCTCCTATGAGCGGAACGTTCCTTCAGCTCTTCCCAATTGGCGATTACGATTTGTTGCTGCTGATCAATGTGCGCCGCATTGTTGCCCGGATACAAAACTTGTAGTCTCGAAGCATCTTCCACGAGTACCTGTAACTGAGCCTCGAGCGCGACTAGATCGTTCTCGAAACCTTCGTGACGTCGTATCAGTGCGAGAACAGAATTCAAATCCCGACCCAGATCCTCCGGAAGTGCAGCTTCTTTCTCTTGTATTCGTGACAATGCTTCGGCGACGTCACGATGAAAGCGATGTATTTCACCCGCCGCTTGCAAACGTTGCTCGCGATGACGCAGCAGCCCGAGAAGATGTTGCCAAGATTCACTGTGTGAAAACACAAAGTTGATGTGAAGAATTTTCTAATTTTTCAATTGGACACTGAGAATGAAACCCAAAAAGTTAGTGAAAAAGAAAGGAACGTGCGAAAAGAGAAACGTGCAACCAACATTTATCGCGAACGCGAAATATCATCCTTTATCGATTGATAATAAATAGTGAACAACTCTGTTAAGAGAAACATCCATTTTCTACTTTTCTAGCTACCAACTACGTGCCGAAATTCTATAAAATAATTAATCCACCGAGAAACGATGTATCCAACGTGATTCTGCGATGACATGGTAGATGGGAGCAAAACGAAAAAATGATTTCATTCTATCACCAACTTACCGCATGTGCTGATGTTGCTTGCGTACTTGTACGACAGGATCATCATCATCATCATCATCATCATCATCATCATTAGCACTATTAAAAACGTAACGTTAGAACTGAATGTTATCCCACGCACCGAGTTTACAACTACTCCGTTCTACTGACAGCATAAAAATCCTCTTTCAACCGAAAATCAATGCGGACATGATAAACATACTGTGTGTTAATTGAAAACAAGAAGAGAAAAACCGCATTCAAAATTCTACAGAAGTCAACCGTTTGCATGGTAGATCAAGACCCATAAAAATAGAATGATATTATTAAAATTAGTCTCTAAATGATTCGGAACTTACCCAAGCTGCTCTTGACGTTTTTCGATCTCCTGAATGTAGGGACTCTCATTGGCGATCAATTTTCTTGCCAATTCTTCGCACTGGTTAAATCTTTCGGAGCCAGCTTCGATGCGATGTTTGAAATCGTTGAATTTCGCCTGAAGAATAAGAAGATGCTCGTAATCCTGACCGTAATCCTCGGAGGCAGCGGCCTGTTCCTGTTCTTTGATCCACTGTTCGAGTTCCCGACTCTCAAGGAAATATTCGTGACGATACATGCTCTCCATCAATCGTTGCTGTCTCGTCGTTGCTAATCTCTGAAGAGCACGCATCTGTTGGGCAATCGATTGCTGCTTGTTAGCAATGGCTTTGCTATCCGGATGTTTGCCGTTTATCATCGCCGTCGCTGTGTGTCCCATTTCCGTTACAATTCCATTGTAAGTGTCCAATTCGAGTTCCACCGCTTTGTGCTTCGTTAATAATTTTGTCGCTGCGTCACGATCTCTACCGTAATCCGTTGAACTCAGCATGTCATTTTTCTCACTCAACCAACCCTCGACTTCACCAGCCTCGAAGAAAAACTCTTGAGCACGTAGTGACAGATCCAGGGCGCGGCTTCGTTCCCCAGCTTTAGCCTGGAGATCTTTCCATGCCTCGTCGAGCTCGTCGCACAATTCTTGAATCTGTTAGAATTTCAAATAACATCTATTATTCCATGTTTTTACTATGGGAAAAGATCTTTTTTTCAATCGCTAAATCAGCCATCGCGTTATGTGCACATGCATGCTGAAAAAAAAAAAACAAATTATAACACTGAAAACAAAACAAATAGTTGTCTGGTATATTCTTGGTACTAATTTTTAATAAATTCGGAGCATTACATTTTTTGAATCATTTCGTTTTGCATTTTTCGTTTTTTGTTCATCATCATTTATGATTGAATATTGAATTGAATTACTGATCTTTCGAAAAACAAAAAAGCATTCAATGATCATTCTACTCAATTTCGAATGAGGTTTTAGTTCGAGAAGTTTTCTCAAATTATGTGTACTCGTTCAGTGGGGTGTTGTGTATAGTTTGAAAACTCGTAGGTGTATTTTCTGGGTGGAAAAATAAAAACAATCATCTAAAGCGTGTCTCTCTTTCTCTCGCTCCTAACAACTGTGAGTAATATTAAAATCGAAATTAAACATCAATACGAAACGTGGTTATTAAACGTCAGAAAAACACTTTTGTTTTTTTCATGCATCGCTCGGTCTTACCTCTGGGGACCCACAGTTCTCGTAGGTGCTGCGTCTGTGCAAAAATTGTACTTTCTTATACCGGAATCTCAAGAATAAAATGGCGAGTACGAGTGCGTGAGAATGCGCACAACCACACACACAAGAGAATGGCATAGTCGGAGATAAAATCCATGAAAATAGAAACAAAATGATGATACAAAATAAAATTTCACCTTTTTACGTTCCGGATGAACTTGGTCTATGAGCGTTTGTCCGGACATCAATGTCTTGTCGATCATCGGCTGATGTCCTGCGATCTCAGCCTCGAATTTTTTGTGCTTCTTGTGCAAACTTTGAGTCTGATGTAAATTTTGTCCGAGCATCGTCGAAGATGCCTGGGGTAAATGATCTTTGATCCATTGAAGCTCCGCGTCGAGCTCGAAACCGAATTTGTGGAATCTCAGACTCTCCTCCAAAGCCTCCCTCCTTTTTCGCGCAGGTTCTTTCAAACTACGGAATCTATAAAGAGAATAAAAGGAAAAATTGACCGGATTTCGAAATTGGAAAAAAGGTTAGTGAAAGGTTGAAGAAAAAATGTTGACTTACTTTCTTTGTGTAGCTTGGCTACTTTCCAATATATTGGCAGCATCGAAATGACCCTCGTGTGCCATTTCTTGTCCCATAGCGACGAGATCATCGACCTTTTGTTCCCACTGTCCCATATCAGTCTCGAGGGTTTGATGTTTTTTGAGTAAATCTTTGCAGCTTCGAAGATCGGTACCGACGCGTTTGCTCTGTAATGAATTTTCAATTTCCTCGAGTTTCAATCTGGCGTCTTCCATCGTACGATTGAAACCATGTTGTGAGGCAGCCTGTCGTAATCTGCTTCCTTTTTCAAGAGACAATGCAACGAGACGATTCCACTGATCGTTCAAATCCTCGAGAGTTTTACCGACGTCACGAGAACGATAATTTTCTTCGGATATAAGAGCTTTTCCGGCTTTGTTTACAGCCCTCAATTGTCCCTCGTTTGCCCGCAATTCTCTCTCGAAAGCTTCGTGCTTTTGTAGCTTTCTCTCGAGATTATTGAGATCGCGATAGCTCTCGTCGGAGGCTATTTTCATTTTGTCACCGAGCCAATCACGAAGGTCGTCGACCTCGGCTGAGAATTGTTGATAATGTTCGGAAGCTTTAAGAGCGGCGCGTCGTCCTTGAGCGGCTTCTTTAACGGCAGCTCGACGCGCCATTACTTGATTTCTTCGATCGTTTATGTAATCTTTCTCGTAATGATTCTGGAGTATAAGACGATCGGCAGTGTCGCTGAAAGCCTTCATTCTGTCGTCCTGAGCACTCAGGGTGTTCTCGAATTTTTCGTGCTGTTTCAAAAGTGCTTCAACGTCGTCCAGGGACTCTCCTAAATTGGTGAAGTCCAAGAAAGCTTCGTGGGAGCTCGTGGTCGCCTCGATCTGATCAGCTTCACGATTGAATTGTTGCAACTCGAGACACTGACACAACCAATCTTCTTTGTCATTCCAATCCGACGTAACAGCCTGATAAAGACCGCGAAGTTTGTCCAAACGTTCGCGGACTTCGAGCAAAGAAGGATTTCTGTGTAACAATTGATCGCCGAGTTCTTCAACTTCACGAAATTCATCTTCTCGGGTTTTTATTTCTTCACCGAGTTCCGTGTGCTTTTTTCGCAATTGTTCGGCAGTCGCAACATCGCGAACGGGTTCTTCCGCTTTCATGAGTTCTTGAACGTCGGTCGCCCAATTTATAAGGCTCTTGGAACTGTTCATAAATATTTGCTGACCAACCGCGTCCTCCAAACGCGATCGTCGCTCTTTCGCTTTCGTTTGTACCTTACGCCAAAGATCTTTGATCTCGTTTTGTCGAGCATTCACATTATCATGCTCGTTGGGATAAGAGCTCTTCACACTGTTTGCCAATAAATTAACTTTCCTCACTTTCTCTTCGACCGGAGCTAATTCTCGCTCCAAGTGTTGATGTCGTCTCTGAAGTGCTTGAACAGTTTTCAAATCAGGGCCCAATTCGGCGGTATCCAATTGAGTGATTTTCTCGAGCATCCAATCGTGTGCCTCGTCGCACGTACGATTGAACAATTCGACGCTCGACGCACCCTCGAGACTCTTTTCCTTTTGGGCTTTGAGCCAATTCAAATGATCCCACAATTGATGTATGTGTCTTTGTCGAGCCTTGACTTTGTCCAATTGGCCGTGTCCCTGCTTGACAAAATCATCGACCGCTGCGTCAATGGCTTCGACACGTTTGCCCGATGCGGAAAGATCTGTGAGGAATTTTTCATATTTTCTTTTGGCCGTTTCAACGTTGTCACGGGAATCATCGGCTCGTAACATTTTCTCTTTGTCTTTGATCCATTTTTCGAAATCATCGCATTCACGATAAAATCCATAAAGCCTTATAGCGTCCTCGAGAAGCGCGTGACGTTTCGCTGCCAATTGTTGAAGCTCGTCGTACGTGTCGTTTATTCTCTTTTGTCTCTTTTCGACGTTGTCACTGTCGCTCACCGTCGCTCTCCTCTTCACCGGTTTCACCGTCGATTTAATGGACTTGACACGCCTAACGGGAATCACTTGATTCACCATTTTCGTTCTCTTCACTCTCTGGGTAACGCGAACTTTTTCCGGTCTCTTAACCTGTACCTGAATAACTTTTGGCTCGATTTCTCGGACGTAGTTTGCCGGTACGAAACCGTCAGCACCGTCAACTTTTCTTACGTTCCACCAATCGGGATTTGTCTTGTTCAGGAGAAACATTATTTCGCCTTTCGTCATTTGCATTCCTTGGCCACTGAACGGATAAAGACTCTTGACTTGGGGAACGAGACGTTCCTCGATAACTGTACGCGGCTCAACCCGTTCAACGATCTCGTCTACCCACTCGTCCTGTGGCACCAAACGCACTTCTTTGCTCCATTCTTCTTGCTCCAGTTCGGCAACTGGCTCCGGATCGGTTGACAATTCCAGGGTCGATATACCCGCTTTGATGAGCTTTTCGGCTTGAACATTCAACGACTGTACGTCGCCTTTGTAAGCGTTCAATTCGCCCTCGAGATCTTTGTGCCTTTGCAAAAGTGCTTGGGCGCTCGGCTCATCGACACCGTAATCCTGCGAAGCGACGAGTGCCATTTTCTCGTTCATCCACGAATCCGCCTCGTTCGCGTCCGTATAATACTGAAAAGCTTCGGCCGCGTCTTCCAACTGTTTTTTCCTCAATGCGGCCAGTTCCTCGAGAACTCGCCAGTGTTCCTGTAGCGAGTCGATGCGATTTTGTATCTCCAACGCCGAAGGATGTTCGTCGGATATGAGTTTTCTTCCAGCGCTGCACAACTGTTCGGACTTGGGTCTTCTAACTTTCATCTCATCCTGCAGCGCTTTGTGTTTCTGTTGCAACGATATAACGGCTCTCAAATCTTTAGCCGATATTCCAGCTTTGCAAATTCTCTGCTTTTCAACCAACCACGATTCTTCGTCCTCGTGATCCTGTAAAAAGTGGAAAAAATTTCGAGCGTCCTCGAGACGAGCCTTGCGCTCTTTGCTGTTTTCGACAAGCTCGTCGTAAGCGGCGTTCAGAGTCTCGAGTTTTTGTTGCAACAAAGGAGCTTCCTTGCTCAACGGTTGAGTCAAATGCTGAGCCGCTTGTCTACCCAATCTTCTTTGACTCTCGCCCAGTGCCGTAACTTGCAATTCCTGGAGACTATGCTTTTGCAGCAAATCTTCAACGCCCAACAAATGTGGTCCGACGTCGGTGCTCTGGAAATTCAATTGCAGCTCTTGTATCGTCGCTAACGTCGTATCAATTTCTCTCATCAAACTCATCAGCGAACACAACGCTGTGAGATTGATTTTGTGATGATCCAACAACGCCAAAAGTTCTTTCCACCTTTGCAATACTTCGTGCTCGCGTCCTTGAACTCTTTCCATACCGTGATAATTTTCCCTCACGAGTTCCTCCGACATATTGGTCAAATCGTGAAAACGCTCTTCCCGAGCAAGTATATCGGCGCTTATCGCCTCGTGTTTCTTAACCGTAGCATCAATTTGTGCGAGATTGCTACCGTAACGAGGATCCGACAAAACTTGTATCATTTCCTTGAGATAACCCTCGCGCAAGACGCTCTTTTTCTCAAACTTGTAATTCAACTGCTCCAGACGTTCTTGACGTAATAATTCCGTGCGCAATGCAACCTCCCGTCGATGTTCGGCTCTCTCGAGCTCGACCCAATTTCTCTCGATGTCGTGCACCAACTGACCCTCTTGAGGAATAAACGCCGGCTGATTTAGCGACTTCAATTGCGTGTTTATGTGAAAGTAAAGCGCCTCGATTTCCGAACGCTCCTTATATTTCGGAGGCTTCTCCACGGTACGATACTGCTTGAAGGCCAACAGTTCACGCTGTATCCCCTCCAGTGAATTCGGAAAGCTACGGTTCTCCAATACCCCGATCTTCAATTTTATCCACTCGAGTAAATTCGTCGTTAATTTCTCGTAATGTACTTTCATATTGTCGGCGTCCATCATTTGTCCAACGATCTGAAAACAAAACATCGAATTAGCGTTAAATAAATTATCCCAGCTTATCGTTGATTCGTCTCGTCGAATAATTTTTTATTATTTACGTTCGCTATTCTCTTGCCACTCTTTATTTCGTTCTTCATCCTGGCGAATGTGTGATAATACGAAGCGACGTAAGTGATGATGGATTTTTCATCGGGCCTCTGGGTGTCAACGTCCTCAGCATCGAGAAGACGAGGTATTCCGAGTTCCGAGTTTGCCACGTCGAAAGCATAATTAAGATTGTCGATGTGTTTGCCCTGACCGAGTTCCGACCAATTGACAAGGTCCGGTCTGTGTGCGTGGATAAGGGCATTGAATCCAAGACCGCTGCGCCACGAACCTTGAAGAAAAAACGTTCAAGTATTATTTGAAATGTTTACATCTTTTCATCGTTCTCTTAAAACTTCTTTTTTCGCCTCGTTCATTAATTTTCACCTGTAAAGTCCTGTATGTTGACTTCGGGATAACCGTTGGTCTTTCTTTGGCACCAGAGTAAAAGAGCATCCTTGGCTGATTTTTTCTCGCTGCTCTCGTTCTCCTCGTCAACGTCGATCTCGATTTCCTGAATCTGGAAACGCAGAATAATCGTCCAGATGAGTCCGAGTATGAGTCTCGGATTTCCATCGACTATGTCCTCGGCTCCGATGCTCTCCAATCGCACCTGCGATCAAAAAAAAAAAAACAATAAAACATCTTCAGTTTTATCGGACGTCTATTTGATCCGTGTGAAATAATAAAAAACATGGGATTCAGTTTGCAAAGATAAAACGATGAAGTAGCGTTGCGACGTGCTCACTAGTCACGGTCTCATAATATAAGGAACGCAAAAACGTTGTACAGACTCGTTTAAAATGATTATTCAAAAAATGGTGCTCGATCTAAAATATTTGAGAACGGAATCAAATTTAAATGTACAAAACTGAATTTTTTTTTCTACATTTGCACTAAAGTTTCAAAAATTCAGTCAAAATCCTTCGTGTGCGATATCCTTGAAGTTTATTCTTAGAAGAACAATCATTGAGCTTAGAAAGTATAAAATTAGTAACGATGACCAACGACGAATGACGTTCGCCAATTATTTACAAATAAATTCAAGTAAAAAATAAAATTATTCTATTTCTAATAGAAAGAAAATAATAATTACGAAAATATGTTATCCTATAAAAAGATACTCGAACGTCGATGACTGTACAGGGAATGAAAAATCGGAATTAAGGAAGATGACTAATGTCGAATGACGAGCGAGAGACTGGAATGCTCGGGGCACCGGTGAAATCATTGTGCACTTGTCATTGGAAAGTGCCATGTGTCTTTTTTTTTTTCTTTTTCTTTTTTTATCGTGGCTAATTCTGACACGTCGAATCGTGGAGAATAAAGAGAATTTTTCTCGTAACGGTAAAAATCGTTTTGAACCGTTGCTTCGAAATATCTTAAAACAAACATTGCATTTACCTGTCGTTAGCTACGAGAACGCGTCCAGCTAATTATATTATATATATATATATCATTATAATATCATGTACGATCGTATTACGAGTTTCTCGACACAGTCATTAGTTTATTTACGTCGATGTGTCGCAATCTCTGGAATGTCGTTTTTATCAAGGACGCTCAGAGCATTATCTTCCATTTGCTCAAAGCGTGATGATACTCTTCGAAATAAAAATTAAAAAAAAAATAGAAACAATGCACAAATATTTATTTGTTCAATAAAACGAAACGTAAAATAGTCGACTATTTTCGTTCGACGATTATCCGAAGAGACGTGAAACCGTTGAATTATTCTTCTCCCGACACTCCAAATGAAATTGCCAAAAAAAAAAAGAAAAAAAAAAAACAAAATTCAGAAATCTCTTTATCCTCGAATGGATGAAAAAAAGGGGGAAAAAAAAAAAATAAAAAGTCGAAGAATTGTGAGAAATTAGCGAGTGTTGAATAATCGAGATCTCGTTCATCATTCTTACGAGGTTTTGCGATCGTTTTAAAATTACGAGGCGTGCCGTTTAATCCGTTATACGCCACTCGCGTTCGCCTTCGCGTCTCTCGGGCACTGCTATTTCGTGCACTCTCGCAAACGCTCTTCAGAGTTCGTTGCATATTAAGTACACATAATGTATACACAAGTGTGCGAATGTTGAGCGAGCCGCATTAAAAGCTGTATCGGAAACAAGTGTATAAAGCCCCGAGAAATTCATTGAGCTACATTATCAAATCGTTTTGCACGAATCTCGAGCGTCGATAAATAAATTATTTAATTATTCATTATTCAATTACAGCATCATTAGCATTTTTATTTATTCACCGGAGTAACAAGAAAAAAAATAACGGAAGCGAAAAATTCCAAACGACCTTCTTCGAATATTTTTCACAAAACTTCCGCTTCTTTTTCAAAATAAACATTCATTTGTTTAGAAAAAATAAATAAAATAAAAAAATACAGTATATTTTTGAAAACTGTTGAAAATAAATTTTTTTTTAAATCGAGAAAAAAGTTGGTTGATCAGACTTTTGACTTTTGGTACAGACTCTGTTGACTTATGCACGAGATTGAAGCGTGTGCTGATTAGAATGTCTCTCGCATTACGCAAAGAGTTCGTTCGCGAGCGTGAGCTCGTGAGCTTCGTGCACGAAACGTGAAATGAAGGAAAAGAGAGAGAGAGAGAGAGAGGGAAATAAAGAAACGAGGAACGGTGTATGATAATAAAGAGTTGCGTTGATGCGGAATTAGTTCGGTATGCAACTCCTACGTGGCCAGCAATTTTTTTTTTTACATTTATTTTTTTTTTCCTCTTTTTTCTTCTTCTGTAGTACGGACACCCTGTATAGAGAGCGATCGCGGGTGAACGAGCGAGCTATTTCTACCGCATCGGTCAGTGCACGCTAATAATTGTAGCGAGGCATCGAACCACGTACATATTTCACGAGAGCCTAGTCTAACGTGTAGAAGAAGAAAAAAAAATAGATAAATATACATGTATAACGGGGGAGAGCGCGAAGAGAAGAAAAATTGGCAAGTGCGTTCCCGATGTTTTCTACGCTTCTAAATATTTTATCTTCCTTTAATGATCCTCTTAACTTTAAACACACCTTCGTGACGAAATATCGGAGTCGCTCTCGAAATTTCAGTCTTTTACGATCCGACAAAAAATATTTAATGACCTCTCGGCTTTAAAATGTTTTTTTAGACGATTTTATTTACCGATTTATCAAGGAAAAATGTTCGATTTTCTCAACGCATTGGACGCTCTACAGAAATGTATTTTTTTTTTTTTTCTCAAATTTCTTTACTCCAAGGATAAATTTTCAAACTCTTACGTAACGGGGTATAAAATTTTCAAAATTCTTGATCATTATATCGGAGATAAAATACTGAAGAAACGATCGACACTCGTAAAAGTCAATAAATTGATTGATCATCGATTCATCACGACCGATGATCGATTTTGATTTTTTTTTTTCCAATTGAAATAATGGTATCGGTAGACGCGAACGAATTTAGATGTAAAATCTATTCGAATTACCGTTCGTCTCCGCACACACACACACACACACACACACACATATATATCTTTTTCTTTTCGCCGAGTCGTTAACTCGAAGTGAACGCGTGTATAGCGGTTCTCTCGTTTCTCGTATATATAAAATACAGATACAGAAAACACGAACACACGAAGATTCACACAGACACACACACGCAGATTGAAGAGTGAGATTGTGAGTGGAAAACAGTCGCACTGCATCGGGGCAGCACCCGCGGGCACCCCGTTTGCATTCTTGGCGAGCCACGGAATGTCGATCGATCCTATATACGAGAAAGAGAAAGAAAAAGTATCGTGCAAAATATAATGATTTCTCGACCGGAGAGAATTTCGAGTAATGGAATGGAAAATTAACGAGTGAGAAAGGGAGATTCGCGAATACCCTTTATTCCGCGTCCTCTTAGCTAAAAACAATTTGAAAATAATTGCAACGCGACGAAAAAAAAAAAACCCCGCATAAATATATTTAATTACCAAAAAAATCAAATATGAATCTTGAAAAAAAATTTTTTCCAACTGTCGAAATTTTTGTATGTTTTTTTGCAAAAAAAAAAAATGGGGTCAACGAAAAGGGTCGTTCGGAAGGTTTGTGAATCAAGTGTTACGATAGGAGATTGAATGTGAGCGATGAATATCGTGGGAAGCACGTGCGACTGGAGAAAAAGAAGAGAAAAAAAAAAGCGTGGAAAAGAGTGAGCAAGAGGAGAAGACAGGGAGGGAGAGGAAGGAGCGAAGAGACTGGGCCGTTCTTGCCGGGCTCCTTTACACGAGATACCGTGAATGGTTATAGAGTACAAGGTTGTACTCCCGGTGCACGTTTGCCGAGGAGAAGAAAAAGGGGTGAAGTAAGGAGGAGGGGGGGGGGGGGGGGGGGAGGGAGGGATAGAAAGAGGCCGAAGCTTCGACGTCGTGGAGGAAGGAGATTGCTCAGGAGCATGTTATGGTATAGAAGAGAGAAGATTCCCCGTGGAGGAAGCGTCCGTTATGTCCGCTGGTGCAAAACAGTTTCCCCTCTCTCCTTCCCTCCTCCCCCCCCCCCCCCACGTTCCCTCATTATTTCATAAGTCTCGTCAACTTCCTCGATATAGTCTCGTCCCTCTTCTTCCACCTCGCAGCGGAAATGTTACCGAATTCGCAAGGAAAAAAGACGAAAAAAAAAATAGAGTGAAAAGAGTGACTCGTGGAATGGTACGAGTCCGGAGAGACTTTCTTCGTTCCATTGTTGCTCTACAATTGCTTTGAAAACGTGAGATTTTCTTGGAGTTTTATAGAAGCAGAAAAAGAACGTATTTCCTCTGGCGTGTAGACCCATTATTTTTCCTCGAATCGTTGTTGTTTTTTTTTTTTTTTTTTTTTTTTTCTAAATTGAGAAGTGTTTAATAAAAAATTGACTCACAGGCGTCGAATTATTTACATTCTCTCTCATTCTCTCTTTCCTGCTCCACCTTTTTTGTGTATTTATAAATATCTACGTTTATGAAAGAGCACGTATGCATTGAGAAGAGTGCAAACAAACGAAAAATCATTGCATCATCGTCGAGCAAATACTGAGTCACTGTCGAGACTCAACAGATCGTAATATTGTGAGCTCTTCCCACACATGAGAAATTTACTAGTGGACGTAAAAAAAAAAAAAAAGTATTTTTCAACCTTCGAAACGTTTCGTTCAGTAAGATAAAATGTTTCAAATTTCATAAAACATCGTTGCATCGTCGAAGCCGAAGAAATCTTCGGTATCTCAGAATACTGGGGATTGAAAAATTTGCAAGAATCGATAAATTTCAATATTTCGTACTCGGTTCTTTTTTTTTTTTTTTTTTTTCGATTTTATCAAATTATTATTCATCATTCACAGAATATATCTTCAGACTCATTTATAACGTCGAAGAGATCTCGAGAGCAAAACTACCGTGGAAAGGCATGAAAAAAAATGTGAACAAAACTCGTATTGAATGAAGAGCGTTTAAATGTGACTGCTCGATGATGAAATCTCAAGAGTGAGGGAAAAAAAAAAAAGAACTTTATAGCGAGTGGTTGGTTACGAACACAGAGTTGGTGTGTTGGTTGTGAGAAACGATTATAGATTTGGGATGACGAACTCGTAAATTGCTTCTCGAGTGGTGGAAGAGGAGAGTTCGTTACTCGTATTTTTTTCGAGGAGTACGAAATGTGCTCGATTCTCGTCTCGTGGTTGAGCCTCGAGTAAGAGTCTCTTTAATTAACGAGAGATTATCACGGAGTCTGGAGAGGAGGGCAAAGAGAAGAAGGAAGGCAGGGGAGGGGATGGGGGAGAGGGGGGGGGGGATTTATGGTGCACATACGTGCACATAAACACATCGAGAAAACTGGATGATGTTGGTTAAAAGTTCTCGAGTGTAATAACCGAAAGAGATCGGTGAATCAGCCGAGGATGGAGGAAGAAGAAAAAGAAGAGAGCAGGGAGAGAGAGAGAGAGAGTCGGTTGCAACAGGGAGGAGTTTCGAGGCAAACTCTTGGGATACGAAACAGAGATTCTTAAAACATGAACAGGAAGCGAATACGTTGCAATAACTCGAGTAATGCGTAAGAGGAAATTAAATGACGAAAAAAAAAGAAAATGAAAGAATCTTGATTTTAGATTTGAAAACTTTGAGTTTTTCATTCATGAATCGAAAAACGAGTGAAAGTATTGAATCGAGTCCTTGAACGAGCGAAACGTTTCCTCTTAATCGAGAAGATCGTTAAAAAAAACGATTCTCCGAGAAGTTTCTCTGCATTTATTCGAGCAACTATCCCCGTTCCCCTTGTTGATCCTGGACATGCGACAAACGCCCCGAGGTCCTTAAGCCCATGTACTTTTCTCTTTTCTCCTCGGATATATAGTCCCATTGTATTGTTCTCGTATACAGGGTGTTCGTGAATTCTTGGCTTCAAGATTAAAAGGTCAAACTGATCGAGAAGATTCAATTTTTGTTTGAATTAATTTGTTTTTAGAAAAATAACATTTTTTTTTTCTCGTTCGTGGATTATTTCTGTGATTTTTGACGATGATTTGTTTTTTTTTTTTTTTCAGGTGTTATGGGCTTGGAGCACGGTGAAAAGCAGGACACAGGAAGGGAGAGTCTCGTGGATGCAACGAGAGTTTATAACGAAGGTCTCTTTCCCTTTTGTTTTGTGTACACGGTGGCTAAACCCATAGATCCTCTTCTTCTCTTTCTCTGTTTCATTCTCTTCCTCTTCATGATCACAGAGGCCCTTAATGGCAAAAGAGCAAAGGATCTCCGATGCGACAAGAGCATTGTCGTGGCGAGAGGGCCTCCACTCGATAACCGATGAACCCCCACATCGAAAGGATGACTCTTTATCCTTTCTCTCTCTCTTTTTATTTTCTCTCTTTTCTCATGTGTATATGCGTTCAGCTCCGGTTTTATTTCACATCGAGTTTCGCCTTTGCTGTTTTACTCCTGGCCCCACTGGTTCGCTCTCGGGACTCACGGTCTAGCGAGTTTTGCGCGGTCGCTGACCTCTCTCTCCCTCTCTCTCTTCGTTTCTTGCTTATTCCACTCTCTTCTTTTCTTCTCTCTTATTCACTCCTCTTTCCTTTTTCTCTTCCTCCACAATTCCGTACTCGAAATTTCTCTCACACCCTCTCTCTCTCTCTCAAATTGAAAAGAGAAAATGGAACTTTTATAGGAATCGTCGATCATTCGTTGACACGCATCTGGAAATAAAACTTTCTTATCATTTTACTCCTTTTTCGCTTCTTCATCCTTCTATTCCAAGTTTCTTTTTATTTCAGTTCTCTCATCACTCGATCCAAAAACTTCTCTGCTTACAGTGAGCCTGAGTCTCTCACGCTTAAACTTCCACATCAGCTCTCTGCCAATCTTTGAATCTGTCAGCGATCTTTCGAGAGCCACGATTCCTCCCTGGACCCAAGCAGCATCCCTTTCGTCATATATCCAAGCCTCCGGCTTTATTCCCACTTAAATTCATCGAGTTACTCATTCTCAAGAACCCAATTACCGATTCTGCCATCCAGTTGCTCATCTGACTTTTAATTTCCTAATCCATTTCGACCTTGATCCTGCTGCTGCTGCTGCTGCTGCTGCCCGGAAGCGTGTAATTAAAGTTCGTATCCTTGGAATGCAACAAAAGTTCTCATTATTTTTTATTGCCTCTTATTTTATCCCTCGCTGATTTCTTTCTTTCGCTAATTTCGTATTTGGCTTCTTGGAAACTGGACGGAATCGAGTTCGAGCAACTTTTGAGCTGCGAATCCAAAACCTTTAGCCATTATTCAAGATAAAAAAGAAATTTTTTTTGTTTTACTCCGCAACGAACTTTTTTTTTTTAAGCTTCCGAATTCAACTTCAGGCTGAATATATTGAAGAAGAAAAATACTTCGATGATCGATATGAACCTATGGAAAAATGTTTATATGTTTATATCGATGGGGGAAAAAAAAAAAAAAGTGTAAAAAATCGGAGCTCGTAAAGCCGGAGGGTCATACACGACAAGCCGGTCACGGCGTGTTCCGCGAACGTAAAACCATTATGTCATAAGCCACACACCGAGCACAGAGGCCATTCACGTCAGGAGTTTACACTACGAGGGCTTCTTTCCTCCTACTCCATTTTTTTTTCTCTCCCGTTAATTTTTTTTTCTTCTTCTTCTTCTTCCTTCTGTATTTCCCTGCTTTGGCATGAGTGCAGACTTTGCCACGAAGTGTGGGCAATTGTTTGCACATAACCAGTTTTTTTCATGGAGCCTCGTAGATTCGGTAGAAAAAAAAAAATATCCGTGGCTTATTTATTTGGACACAAAACGGTTGGAAGATTAACAACATTCTTTAAAACCTTTTACGTCTTTTTAACGATTGTATTCCTTTTGCGTATCGCTCGGATGGGAAAAAAAAACGCACTCATAATGTCACTTTCGCTTACCTTGGTGTGAAGAAAAGCCAGAGATTTGTTAACGTTCTCGATCTTGTGAACTCTCATACGACCGTTGTTAGGTTTTGCGAGCCTCTCGCCCGATATTATTTCCAAAAGTTTCAAGAGCTTCTTTCCATCGGCCAAATCCGTGAATAAATCCTCCACCTCCATACGAGCCTGTAATACGACGAATAAAAAATGTATGATTTCGCGTTAAAATTGAAAAAATCATTGAACAATTGAGATTTATGAAAAAAATTAGTTTTTTTTTTCTCGGTTTTACTCACTTTGAGGAGAAACGAATTGATCCATTTTGTGAAAGTTTTCTTTTGTATATGAAGACGTTCTTCTTGCAGGGCCTTGATTCGGCCCTGCTCGAACTTGATGACGTCCTCTCTCTGAGTCATTCTCTTCTGTATTTCTGGTCCACCGCGATATCTATCGTTTCTCGTAATTCCAGGATACGAGGTAAAACGTCCTCCCGTTGATTGATAATGCCGATCGTGAGTTTGCGTTGTTTGGGGTACGGCGCGATGCCCAAAGCCGGGCTCATACTGCGCCCCTGAAAATTCCCACGAGAGGAAGAAAGAAAAATAAAAAAATAAATAAAAAATAATTAAAAAAAAAAACAATTAAATTAAAATCACCGAAAGATAAAGATCGTCGTTGATTCATCGATAGGAAAAAAAAAGTCTGCCTCTTGAGTGGAGAAGAATTAAAAACAGCTGATAAAAGGCTTTCAAGTTCGCGACGATAAAAAAAAATAAATAAAGGAAGAATTGAAGAGAAATAAAGCAAAGGCCTCTGTTATCGCTCGGTCGTTAAATTTTTTTTTTACGTCCTGACAAGAAAAAAAAAAAAGTGTTAATTAACCTGTCTATAATCGTTAAATATTATTGGTATCAAGCTCGCGGCTCGTGAGACAAAAATTACAAAAAAAAAAGAATTTTCTTTTATTTCTCTGCACACGAGGTGTCCTGAACGTGATAATCGATCGAAGATCTCAAAACCTGAATAATCGTTGCCGAAGCAATGGGAATAAACGATTTTGTTGAATAAAATTGATTTCGAGCAGCTGTTATCTCGATTCGAGCTTGTGTTATCTTATAAATTTTTGATTTTCAATCATATCCTCGAATCTCGCCCAACCCTAAATACCTGTTGTTCGAATAATCGTCTTCCTTGTTACCGATTATGCCGAACTACGTACACAACAATTCTTACGCGCGCGACTCTCTTACGTTTTATCTGTGCTATAGATCTCGTTCTCAAAGTCTATGTAAACACACACGAGGAGACTCGTGTGGTTCTCGTCGAGCGCCTGTTCTCTTCTGCCCAAGAATTCCTCAAGTGTGACGTACGAGGTTTTCACCAGGGATACGTGTGTTTTGTTAACGCTCGTGTACTATATACCGATACAGAATATCCGAGTACAAGCGTAAGCAGCAGCTTGTGTGTTTACGAACGCTACTCGTCGTAACAATCTCGCGTTCCTCGTTAGCTAAACACGAGATATACACAACGTACACGCACTCTCATTTTTCCTTCTCTCTTCTTCTCTCTGTAACCTAAATTAAGGGGCTCTTTCGCCTTGGAAAAAATTCATTCCATTTTTTTTCGTCTTCGCGTCCTTCATCGCTATTTCCAATTCCAATTACCTTGTCGCCAGCCGCATAAATTCAATAATTTAAAAAAAAAAAAAAAAAAAAAAAAAAAAAAAACCTGCCAGAATTACAGGAACGAATAAAAATGAGAAAGAAAACTGGGAAGACAGGAAATACGGAAGTACGAGAAAGATAATTTTGCAAAAAAAAAAAGAAATGATAAATTTTACAAATAAAGTAAAAATATCTTCTCGGTCGTTCGATCGTTTTCGATAACGTTCGATATCGATCGGTATTAACGAAAATAAAAGTCGTCATTTTTTTTTAAGAGCATAATATCTCCGGTTGTTTCTTTAAATTTACCGCCGACGAGAATTGATGACTCGTCAATAATCGTCGTCGTTGAAGCTGAAAATTTCTGGCTCTCGTTTGTTTCCTCGTTTTTTTTTTTTCTTCCTCGAAGAGATAGTGAAAGACTGACGTCACGATAATACTTATCGTGTAATCGATCCACTTGATTCTGTAGAAGGGGAAGAAATATTTGTGCGCTCTCTCGACACTACGTGAGAGCGAAGTCGTGGAATTGAATATTTTCTTGAAAACGGGGAAATGACTGTTTTTTTTTTCTCTCACGAAATTCATCGATCTTACGAAATACACGGAAAAAAAAATGTGTTCGTTACCGTAACGATAAGACATCGTCGATTCGTTTCGTGTTCCTCGATTATTTCCAAAAGTATTATAAAAAAAAAAAAATCCCGAGAAAACCGTTAACGAGGACTTTGCGAAAATTCGTCACGGTGACGAGAATTCATTTTCCAAACGCTTGTTTGTTTGTTTGTTTGTTTTTCACTTGATTTACACTCTTTCTAATGTTCACGACCAAATAAAAACGTTCGCGCTGCTATACGAACGAGTCTTTTTTTTTTTTCTTTTTATTTTTTTTCTTTTCTGTATGTTTCGTTGGGAATGAAACGCGTTTAACGGTGAGTGAACGAAACTCGAGATGGCAACGTTTGCGAATGATGACACCCAACTGATTCAGCTGTTAGCCAAAGGCCACTAACAGGCTCCTTTCTTTCTCTCTCTCTCATTCTCATTTTTTTTTTCCTCTCAGTCTCTCTATCTCTTTCTGTTATCATACGCGTAACGTTGCTCCGTATACTCTCCTGTTATTACAGTTTTTTTCCTTCTCTCTCTCTCTCTCTGGTTGATTGCTCGTGTATCGGGTATATGAGATCATTCGACCGTGTATATCAAAAGAATACATACACAGGTATATCCAAAACATGTGTTGGTACCCGGGCCGCGGTGTATTTCGAATCATTGGCGTAGCAAAAAGCTATTTGCTCAAGAATAAAAATAAAAAAAAAATCATATTTTTCATGAAAAATTGATTTAAAAACAAATCGATAAAAATGGGCAATAGAGGAGACAAAAGTCAAATAAATGAAAGTTCGAAATCATCGAATAAAAGACAAAATCAATCCGATAAAACAAAAAAAATCTCTTAAAGTGTAAAAATAACGAGAAAAAAGAGTCAAATGAAATAGACTTCGAGATCATCGAATGAAAATCGAATAAAAATTGTCCAGATATCAATTTTAATGCGCATTGGGCTGTATACGATCGAAAGAAGAAAAAAAAAACGAATCTGAGATAGCCTACAAAATCTCTGTATCGAATATGCCCCGGAAAACAATCAATTTAGCAATAGTTGACCCCAATAAACTATTGAATATGCTTGACGGATTAATTAGAGCGAGCGAATGGCCGATAAAGCCAAGGGACATTGTCCACATCGATCTCTCTCTCTCTCTCTTCCCTCTATCCCCCGCACGCACAGAATAAATATAGCGATGAAACGAGACGTTATTATTCGATCGAAGAAAAGAGATACGAGACAAATAAGAAAAATCATTCAATTGCCATTTCGCGATTTCGTCCCCCCCCCCCCTCCCCCTCTTCCACCCGGGATTGACGAGAATACTTTATTCGTATACTCAGTTTTACCGATTCCCCCATCAAATTACACAACTCTCACCAGACGATTGGTTTATGGAATAACAAGTTTCCGATGAAATGTCATCTCTTCACCGACGACCATAAATTTTCACTCGTCCTTTCAATTTATTGTAAACATACACGCGGATCAAAGATGTATCATTTTTATTTTATTTTTTTCATTTAAAAAAAAAAAAAACATTTTTTCTCTTTTCTATACTGTTCACGTTCGATGTATACGAGAGTTATCTTTATTGCAGGATTTCGAATTAATTGTCGTAAAGTAAGAGGAAAATAATTCTTGTCATATACGCGCAACGAGGAGATCAGGAATCTTCGCGATCGCGGACGACAATCAGTGTCGTCGAATTAAATAATATGTACGTCGCGTGCATTCGTATATAAATACGTGAATATGTATTCGTTTATAATATGCATGGTAATGAGGCTGTGCAGAATATGTTTGATGACCCGGCTCGACCGCCAACTGACCCGAGAGAGAGAGAGAGAGAGAATGCATTTATTAATATGTCTAAACGTTTTGAAAGACACAATAATCGCGTATACCGGGTGTCCCAATAATTGAATTGGAGATTACGACATTGGAACAAGTGTTTTATCAGTTTTTTTTTTTTTTTTTTTGGAGAATCCTGAGCCGGAGATTAAGATATTGGAGTACTGGGACGATAAGAGAAATTCATGAAAATTCTTACGAGAGGAACGACACACCCGCATTTTTCTCTCTCTCTCTCTCTCTTGTGTTTTCTTATGGCGATAATCCGAGAGAGAATAACTACTCTGTCTGACCTTTCGCGTAACTTGCCCCTCTTTTCTACCCTCCCCTCCTCCCTCTCATAGCTCTTATAATCGTACAGTCATTAAAGGAAAGATATCGTGATTTCCTACTATTTTCTAACATCGATTATTCACTACGTCGTATCTCATGTATTCTGCATCATTTCTCTTTCTCTCTTTCTCTCTTTATAGTTCCAAGAGGAAGAAGAATTTTAAAGTTACACGTCGAGGTTCTTGTACAAACTATTTATTTCTTTACGTTGAAAATATGTGGGTCTCGACCTTCCCTCTCGCATTTGTGTACGAGTCTCTGCGCTTAACGTATGCATGCGGTACGTGCTATTGTATTTCTTCTTCATATTTTTATGCCTTTTTTTTTTATTATTTTAGCAAGATTACATTATAATTTGAGACGATGTGAAAGTAGCTTCGGGCTGGAGCGAAGTACCCCGCTTCGTCGTACTTTGAGCTGGACTTTTCTTTTTTATTTTTATTACAGTTCTCGAAGTTCACTAGGAATGCAATGCTGAGAACTTTATTTTCAATTTTTCAAACTTTTCTCGTTTTCTTTCCTCCTTCTATCCTTCTTTTCTTCGATTCGATTCGATTCGATCGAGAGGCAGCCTGTTATTTTGAAATCTGTAAATTAGCCATGGAATCATTGATTCGGATATCATTTTAATGGAATTACGAAAATCGATCATTTTTGCCAAACTGAAAACGAAATTTTGTTGAAATATTTTGTTGCGCGTATTCATTAATTTTTTTTTTTTGTTTAGGCAACTAAATTTCGAGTATTACAACAAAGCTTCGCTATAAATAGAAAGGAGAAATATTTTGTTGAAAGTGTATTCAACAATGCGTGTGAAGTTGGCCCCCCGATGTGGAGATAAAAAATAAATAAAATGAGTTCTAGTTGCCCCCCACATAGTTCCGGAGTTTTTTATACTTTTTGAAAATAGTTGTATTGTTTATACAGCCTAAAAATGATTTTGAAAACAAAGGGGGGCCAACTTCTCAATTTCTATTTTTTGCGATCTTGCACCGTGAAAAGTATTCACCAGATCGAAAAATGTTCAATGGGTAATGTGTAGAACTCTTTGGGGGGCAACTAGAACTCTTACCAAAAATAACAATTTTCAATAATATTTATACTTTTTATTGTTTATTAATTTTCATCTTGGCCTGATGGCTTAATTTTTGACCGTATCAAAATGAGTTCTATAGATAAATTGCAGAACTCTTTGGGGGGCGACTAGAACTCTTGCCAGAAATTGGATTTTTCAAAAATATTTATATTTTATATTATTTATTTCTTTTCGTTTTGGCCTGATGGCTTAATTTTTGACCGTATCAAAATAAAACAGAATTTCGATTTCAGTTTATTCGTCAGATATTATTTTACGGGTATATCTTTTTATAAAAGTCTCATGAAGAATATATTCGAAGCGGTTTCGTTATATTCGAGGTTGTGAAGCGTTTTGTCGAGTCTACGTAGCCAGTGCGGTAGCAGCGGAAGACACGGAAACTCAAGCGAAGTAATTACTCGGCTGAATCGAAGATTTTTTGTTATGATCGATCGACGAAAACGAAATTTTGTTGAAACCTTAAAATATTTCGTTTTCATTGAAAAATAACGATTTTTTTAATTTTATAATAAACCTCGAAAGCTACATATTCATGGCTCGAACCTCCGCTGGAGTTTTCGAACGCTCGGAGTCGAATTAATAAACTTTATAAATTATTCATTGTTCCAATTAGTGAATGATGTTCTCTCAACAAATTCGAAGACGTTATCCCATCCAAACTATCGAATAAAAAAAAAAAAATTAAAAAATACGAAATTTGTCTCAAACGACAGGTTCGCGGACAAGCCTCAAACATATTTCAATAAATTTTCCCGGTCGAATTTGCATATATTCGGTTTATACGAAGTAAATTTTATCCTAAATCTCCATCCTTCGACCACGTGGAAACATTTTTTTCAGTTCTTCTCTCTCGATTTGTTCTCGCTCGCTACTTTTTTAAGGTTAAAAAGGCAAAAAAAAAACGAAAACGATTCTCCAATATTTGTATCTATCGTGTAACACATGGCTCGACGTCTGAGTACACACGTTGCCACGTGTGCGTGAAAAAAAAAAAAAGTTCTCGAGAAGCCTTAGCTCCCCCGAGCTGAATAAAAACGATTCTCCTTCGTGATCAAAAACTAAAAAAAAAAATCATCGTAATACGCAAACGTCTACGATTCATGATTTTTTTTTTTTTTCTCTTTTCTTCATCCCACTTTCCCCGGTGTAAAAATGTATTACATAAACAGCACAAACACGAGATATTAGCTCTCGAACCAATGCATTACACCGGATAGCAGAAAGAAAGAAAAAAAAAGGATTAAATTGATTTTCAATAATCGAGCACGAACAGCTTTCGACGGAGCTAAACTCGGGGGGGAGGGAGGCAACACCTTAAACGTGTGCCGTTAGAAACAGTCGAGTAAAAGCAGAGAGAAAGAACATGTGTGTATATATATATATATATAAGAGAGCCAAGGCGTGTATATGAGATTCGTGAAAGCTACTTGGCAGAAATCGTCACGTCTCTCTCTCTCTCTCTCTCTCTCTCGGGAGGAGAATAAGCGCGTGAGAGTTTCTAAAACTTGACATTCTATGGACACACGGTGTGCGACGAGCGAGCGACGAGAGCTATATATACGCATACGCGCATTCGGTGTTATCTACGACGAGAACGTTTTCGAGGATGCATGAAAGATTTCCGCTTCTCTGGGACTTTCGAATTGATTGATCGATTGTCGACTAAAAAAAAAAAAAAGAGAAATAGTCTTTAATTTCTTTTCTATTCTGATATTTTCGGAATTGACAAAAAAAAAAAGAAAATATAAATTGAGGAAACACTTTTGTTGAGACTTTTGAAACACCCTTTAAGTGTATCGACTCTCCGGTCTCATCGACACTGTAAAAGTCGTGAGAACTCTATGAGAAATCAAGCAAGTCCGTCGTTCCTCTTGTTTTTTTTTTTTAATTTTTTTTTTATTCTACTTTACACCACTCTCGTGCCTTCGACGAGAGGAGACTCACCGATGATTTTTTTTTCTTTTTTTCTTCAATCCTGGTACAGTTTCAACGACTGGGCCTACCTTACAGTACGTAGAAATCGTAAAAATGCAGCTGTTGCCTCTCGCTCTCCCTCTCTGCTTCTGCCCCTTGCCTTAACGTCATTAAAATAAAAAAAAAAAATAAAAATAAATAAAACAATTTGCAGCCTGCTGCTTTCAAATCTCTGCTTGTGCTCGGTAGCGAAAAATTATTCAAGTCTTTCCTCGTCTTCGTGTTCCATTTATACGATGAATACAAATATTTTCCAAAGTTCGATAACCTCTCGATGGCGTGCACATTTTTTTTTTTTTTTTTTTTCTTCAGATTTCTATATCGTTCGACGATTTATTCCTGATTTTCATGATTCGATCGTCTTTGATCCAATAGGGCTTTCGACATTCTTATTTTTCTCGGCAACGAACTCGTAATTAGAAAAATTTAAATTGAAACACTGAATTTACAATGAGAATTGTCGAAACGTCTGTGCAAAAATCAACTTCCCCCCCCCCCCCCTCCCTCCCGCCGTCTGCTCCTGTCAAACTTTGGTCTCGTTCCTGTCTCAACGGTTCATGTTATAGAATCTCGTGTTGGTTCAGGTGGGGACGCTTGTTAACTTATCATTACGTAAATACGAATTTTTTTTTTTTTTTTTTCTTTTTCTAAATGCTTCCTCAGCTCACAAAAATGCATGTCTGGTTTCTCGGCTTTTCAGAGTGTACATTTTTTTTGCCATTTTGACAAGGCAAATAATGTTTGAGAAAAAGAGAAAGAAGAAAAAAACATGAGACTCGAGTTTCGAGTCGCGTTATCATCGTCGAACAAGGCGAAAAAGGAGTGTGATAAACGGTGTGCATTACATAATCGTGTTTCTTCGGCTCGTTTCTCGCACGTTCGTGTGAGAGAGAAAAATAAAATTGGAAGGAAAAAATATTTTCAGAATTTTTGGTTCGTGATTTTTTTTAATTTTATTTTTTTGACAAATTAGTTGAAAACGTTTGAATATTTTAAACGTTGGAAACCAATTTCCTGAGCGTCTTCGATACGAAAGATTTTTTTTGGTATTTTTTTATTCGATAGCAAAGTGGATCGAGACGGAAAAAAGAGAGAAAATAAAAATGGAATTAGGCGACTTTTTCAATGGAATAAAAACGAACTAATTTTGAGACTGAAAAAATAGAGGACGGAAGTCACAACCGGATTTTAGGTTTGTTTATTTTTTTCACTCCGCGCAATCTCTCAGAGAGAGAGAGAGAGAAAGAGAGAGAGCGTGGTCGTCGTCGTGGCGCGCGAGGAGCACACGGTTCTCTCGCCTTGAAAACGGTAACCCGAGATTTCTCGGTGGAGAGCACAGAGCAGAAGAGAGAAGAGTTTGCGGCGCTACGCGTTCTTCACACAGGATTCGATGATGCTCGAATCTCGCCGACCGCCAAGGATCTCTCTTCTCCATTCCCACACGAAGATGAGAACGGAGGAGAAGAAGAAGAAGAAGAAGCAGAAAGAAGAGGAAGAACAGACGCGCGGAACTTGCGGGCCGGCTTCTTGCCGCATCGACACACACGCGTCGCAGGAGAAAAAAAAAATAATAATAAAAAGTTCCAAGTTATGGCAGTCGTATTGATGGAAAATAAATGAAAAAGAAAAAAATAAAAATATATGCGAAAGAATGTAACGATCCAATGATTTCGAATGAAAAATAAAATATTCGAGAATTTATTCCGATGACAGTAATAATAACAGTAATAATGATGTAATTCGTGTAAATAGCAACGATTACACATCTTGAAATCGGAAATAATAAAATTCTAATGAGCCATGTATATACAAACGTACGTGTTGAGAGAGCCGTTAATATATCGTTTAAGGAGAATTGAACGTTCGTGGAAAAACAAAATAAGTATTATTTCTCTCGTTCCAATTGTTTTCGTTTAGTTCGTATAATTACGATGGAGAAACCGATTGCTTTGAGAGAACATTCGATTGTTGACAGTTTTGGAGCGTCAAGGACGAGGGAATAAGGAAAGAGAAAGAGGGGCCAAGTTGGGTCATAAACGAAAAAAAAATAAAAAAAAAAAAGAAACAATGTGACTTTCGACACGAATGTGTTTCGCACGTGTCCTTTCTCGTTGAGCGTGTATACGAGTCATTTCCTGCGAGTGTCCTCTAATTTTTCAAGCCCCGAAACTTCTTTTATTACAATTTTTTTTTTTTTTTCTTTTTTTTTCCTTGCCAAGATTTCTTTCTATTCTCTCTGCCGTGCGTATTCATTTCTTTCGTGTTTTTTTTTTCACCCTAGAACGTTCGATTTTCAAGCGAACAACAAAGTGTCCGTTAGAAAGGCGGAACCGGCTTGTTTCTCTCTCTGAAACTCACGTCAAGAACCCCGCTAATACACACGACGAAGAGCGCTTTATTTTTCGGAATCTCGGTTGACCACGATGCGCCGTCTGTTAAACCAGTCTCCCGAAAGAAAAAGGTATAAAAAAAAAAGAGAGAACAACAGAGATATGAAAGAAAGAAAAAAAGAAGAAAAAAAAACAAATAAAAATGCTTGTCCATGGCTAACGCGGCCATAATTCGTGGGACCTATGTCACGATTCGAAATTCCGGAGTATTAATATTGAAATCTTTTCTTCATATTATTGAGAGCCAGAGAGCGAATGGTACGCGTAATTAAAACTTTATGGAATGAACGCGAAGAATTATAAATCCGGTCGAAGATTTAAATAAACGTACCTTACTCCTTAGCGTGTAGAATTTATCCAAAAACAGGTGGTCGCCCGTGTGTTCAAGTATTTATACATACACACGCGTAAAATACACGTCGCACTACTTTTATAATTCACGCACTGTGCACACATGCGCGGGAGAGACACAAATCTTTTTACGAGAAATTTGTTTTCTTTTACACTCCGGCGTCAAATAATCTGTAATTGTGGAGTTAATTTTTTTTTCTATTCTTGTACACTTGGAAAAAAAAAATATATAAAAATAATGAGAAAAAAAAAAGAAAACACGACACAGACACGACGTATGATAATTTGTTCGGATTTCGTGAGGACTCGGCACCGTCGAACGATCGATCAACGCATACTACGTCCACAGTTTCCACGATACTGGCGCGCGTTCGACGAGAACTGAAAGATCTCTTTCTCTCTTTCTCACTGTTTTTCTCTCGCTCTCTCTCTCTCTCTCTCTCGCCCCCATCTGACGGCGAGGGAGTGAAGTGGGGCCGAGGATAATCCTACGGGAAGAACGTGTAGTGTAGCGGCATGCAACCGACGAACGTCGGCAAAGCTGCCAACCGCGTACTTGGGCCGGTCGTGGGGGCCCCGCTGTATACTTTATTTTCTTTTAGTTCTTTCTACCACTTCTACACTCTCTCTTACTCGCCTCTCCCTCCGACCGTTCTCGTAGATCTCTCTCTTCTCGAAGCCCACAGGCCCCTTTCCTGCAAACTTACGTTTCATCCCCGCTCGTATTCGCGTATTCGTACGCGCGTATATACACGTGAGAAAAAAATTCAAAAGAATCTTCGATATGCAGCAAAATCTTCGAACGGTTTTCTTTATTTGAAAGCCGCGTTCCCCGCATTCAGCACCACCTTTTGAATTCTCGATTAAACATACTTTTCACGGATCGTCGATAATTTTTTACCATCTGCCGATAAAATTTGTTTATCGACCATCAATAACTTTTACTCATCTGACAAAAAATTGATGAAATTTCACATTCTTCGGCTCGTTGAATCGCCTAGGCAGCATGTGGCATGTGCTTTTATATCTTGTATTCATCACATAACCTCCTTAAAAGCACGCAGGAATGCTCGTTATACCTAAGATTGAATAATATACAACAAAATGTCAAGTGAAACAGTGCTCGAACAAGTGTACTCCAGTATCGATAACAGTACGAAGAAATTTGGTAATTTTCTCAGGTAATGAATTGTTTCCTTCATTCTGAATGTTATTAATTATGATATTAAAGTTTACATCGTTCAGACTGGACCTAAAACTTATTGATGTATCAGTTTGTTGGTTTTTTCAAAATTTTCCATATTTTTTTGTTTCCCCGTCGATTGCAAAGTCCGCCCGATTTTCGTTGTGTAAAACAGCCAAGATGTTTAAAAGCATATTAAAAACCGCTGTAAACTTTGATATTGTTGTAAACGCAACTCATACGTTGGCCGAATCTCACGGACCCAGTGTCCACGAGCAGGCAGGGTGGAAATGTGTAAAATCCTGATCGAAACTTGGAAAAAAGTTTGGATCAAAATAAAAAAAAAGGCAAATCCGTGATCTCTCATTATTTCAATTTTTGCAGTGTCCAAAATGATGTAGCGGCAAAACTCAAAACCACGATAAAGCAGCTTTACGATTTAACAAAATTGGAGACAAAAAGAAAGAACAACGCGTTACCGGAGCTTGTTGTGCAAGGATTTGACGAAGAGCAAATCTGGCAGCAATTGGAGCTCCAAAATGAAGGAGAACTCACACATTTTTTGGGTGGAGTTTCGAGAGTTCTAGCGGGCAATAATAAATTGGAGCTACCGGTAAGTCTAGTTCCGAGGGAAGAAGAACCGTCGGAAAATGAAGGCGACGAAGAGAAAAAAGATTCCGGCGACGAATGCGGCGATGTTGATTCGGAGGAGAGCGACGAAGAGATGAACTTGGACATGGACGTTAACGGCAAGCTAAAAAAAAAGAAAAAAGAAGGGAGAAAACGAATAACGCGTCCTTCCATCGTGGACGATCAATTTTTCAAGCTGGAAGAACTTGACGACTATTTAAACAAGGAGGATAAGAAAGAAAGTCCAAAAAGCGGAGACGAGTCGAGCGGAGAGTCGGACGAAGAATCTGTGGATCTTTTTGAACCTGGGTCGGACGAGGAGGAAGATGAGAACGATAGCGAAGATGGAAAGATGATGAAATACGCTGATTTCTTTGATAGTCCAGAAAGCGGAGAGGAGAACGAGAAAAGAAAAGGACATTCAGAATCCCAGGAATATAACGAGGAAGATGGATCAGAAAAATTCGAAGAAGAGATGGAATTGGATAGCACAGACAACATGAGAGCGAGAAAAGGAGAAAAACGTGTGAAATTCAATTTAACCAACGACTCGGATGAAACTGATAGTTTGGAAATACCCAAAGATGAGAAAGGCGAAGCGGAGAATAAATCGAGTCTGGAAAATCGACAAGAAAGATTGCAGATGCGTATCGAGGAATTAGAGAGACAAGCGATATCGGAAAAACCTTGGCAATTGAAAGGAGAAGTTGCCGGACCAAACCGACCGCAAAATTCATTGCTGGAGGAATACGTCGAGTTCGACATAACGTCCAGGCCAGCGCCTGTGATAACTGAACAAACGACGCTGAAACTTGAGGACATTATTAAACAACGTATCAAGGACAAAGCGTGGGACGATGTGGAGAGGAAATTTAAACCTGTAGAAACACCCTTGGAGTACAAGAAAAAATTGGTTATGGATCAGGAAAAGAGTAAAAAGAGTTTGGCACAGATATACGAAGATGCTTACGTTAAGCAGAGGGATGCAGCCACCGATCCTGATAACAATGAAGAACGTGAAGTCGAAGAGCCGAAGGAACATATTGAAATAAGGGAAATGATGCATTCCCTCTTTGCTAAGTTGGACTCGCTTTCGAATTTCCATTACACCCCGAAACAGGTGAAGACTCTGGAGTTTAGAAATCTCTATGTTTTCTTAATTATCTTGTGAATTCGTGATTAAAATAAAATAATTTTTTCAGGCCCAACCGGAGATTAAGATCGTCAGTAATCTGCCAGCGGTCAATATGGAAGAAGTTGCCCCGATAGCGACGACAGATGCGACGCTTCTCGCACCCGAAGAAATAAAATGTAAAAAATCATTCTTTTTTATCGTAATATTGAGATTTGATAAACTTTTCTTTTTTTTCTTTATAAATCTTCATTTCGAAAATTTCGTTTCAGCGAAACCTCGAGGTGACCTGATAGGCAGAGCAGAGAGAACGAGCACCGACATGAAGCGCGAAAGACGAAAGAAGAAGCTGAAACAACGGGCGCATCAAAAGGCGAGCGAGAAGAAAGACGCGAGTTTGGCGGAGAAGCTAAAAGCAAGCGGTAAAAAATATACGAAGGGAGAGGCTGCAGCGGTGATAAATAAATTGACGAAGGCTCGAAACGTCGTAAAAATCGACGAGACTAACAGCAGAGCGCCAAAATCCTCGACCGCTTTCTTTGCTCAGTTACAGGATCAAGTAACGAGTCAGATTAAAACTAAAACTGGAAATGCCTTTAAAAAGAAGCGAGACAAAAATGCACACTCGGCGGTTAAGTTGAAGTTGTAAATTATGTACAGAGACGAATAAAGATTGTTTTTTTTTTTCTGTATTCTTTGCAACGCCACGATGTGGAACATTGACTCGTCATATTCATCGGTCGTGTGTGTACAGAGAAGGGATTCCTTTTTTTTTCCCCAAAACTTCTAGATTTCGTGTAATCCGTATATTAGTGAAAAAATTGTTTTCGCGGTTCATCGCTTTCCGTTCTCTTTTCTTCACATTATGATATGCTACGTACATTGTTTTTACTGTCGCTTTTACTTGGTTCGAAAGAATATCGAAAATAATGAAACGTTGAACATGTACACATTCGAAAGAATTGTGCACCGTTGCTTATCGATACAAATACATACGTAGGCGGTAACGTCATTTGAATATACATACATATATGTATATTTATTTCGAAATTCTTTTTCGTCATTAAGAAAAGTCTAAAACTGGTGTCTTGCACGGAGAAGCAAAAAAATTTAGTTACATAAATTTTGTACATTTTGTCATGTTTGAACAACTTTCGTCGAAGCGATTTTTGATTGATGATTGCACTGTTTATTGTTACAAGATTGATTTTTTTTTCTTTCCTCCTCTTTTTTTATCTTTCGTCGTTCCGTTCAATTGAAAATTAATTACGCTAATATACTTAAATATCTAGTAATAAGCTTGTATTAAAATTACGATGATCAGCGATAGGCTCGAAAGTTTATCTTTTATGAAAAGAAACAAAGAATACGGCATTCGTTATTGATTACAGAAATTTCGCGTGAAATTTAGATACGTGGGTAAAATCGATCGCAATCGATAAAGCCCTTCGAATCCAGAAATGAAAGTATGGATAATAATGTATATATATAAAAAAAAAAACCCAAAACAAAAAAAAAATATATAACGTTCAGGACACGAGTTTAAAAATCCACGAGTTCAAGCACATTGATATAGATATTTACTAAGACAATCCGGAAGGGAAGAAATTGGTGAAATTTCACTTAAATTTACAGTCGATGAGGAGGTCAAGCGGACTCGACGTCGAGAAAACTAATTTTAGAGCTTTTAACCGTAAATTCAATGTGCATTTTCCCAAACGCTTGCTCGTCATCTCTGAAATATATATATTTATATGGATTTATATATATTTATTTAAAAAGAAAAAAAAAGAAAAAAAAAACAAACAAACACGATCTATACGTTGATTTTTCGTTACATCTATCTACGTAGTGTATTTCGATCGAATCGTAATGTGGATGTGCACGAATCCGCATTTACCTGCTTCTCATTATTTCTTTTAGTCCCTTTGTATTAAAATCAAATCACGAAAAGAAATAAATACGTTATGGGCGCTCCTTAAAATGCTAATCCTGTGACAAAAGTCGCGATTGTTTTTTTGTTTTGTTTTGTTTTGTACGGGGGAAAAAGATCGTTTTACATCCTCACGAATATCGCGTTAAATCTCGTGTGCAGAAATTGAACATTGTGCGTTAAAGTAATAACTTTCGAGGAGGGTGATGGAAATATTACGAATTTTTCACCTATAAAAACGTTTGACGAGTTCACCAAACCCGGTTGCTTCTCCTCGTTAATAATTATTTGTTCTTTCTTTAAACGATACACCAGACTACTCGAAATTCGTAGTGAACATGTTCAGTTCTTCGAAACCTGGCGCACCACCTTGGTCCTGCAACATTTGCAACATGTCCGATAGCTCCTGAGGCTGCGAACCTGGACCACCCTGAGCACCGTGACTCGATTGAGGCTGTTGTCCAGCAACTTGATTGTTCGATTGTCCACCGTCCTGCTGAGGCGCTTGATGCTGCTGGCTTTGCCAGGCCCACATACCTGTTAAACATTTTGAAAAATCTTCTTTAACAACGTCACCTCAATAATCCTCTCTTCACAAATTACTTCATTACTTCAACTTCTCTCACATTCCTTTTTTTAATTTTTTTGAAGATCTTTTAAAATGACACGAATATTTAACGCAATTTTGTAAAACGAATCAACGTCATAATGAGAAGTCTATTTACCAGGATTATTAGGCACTGTCGTGACTGAATGATATTGCGTCGCTGGTGTTCGAGCTCCGCTACTAAGTTGCGTATACGTTGGTCCACCGGGAGATCTCGATGGACTCAACTGACTGTACTGATAACCCTCGGTAACCGGCTATGAACAGAGGAAAGATTATTGAGCATGTTTAATATTAAAAATACAGAAAGTAGATTCGAGTGTCCAAAGAATTAGAATGGATTTCAAATTGAATTTGAGTAACTCGATAACGAATGAAATATAATAACGATCGAAACGAATGATTACTTGTCGGCTCATCGCCCACGCTTGTTGCACGGGAGTCGGCGAAGTATTAGCCGGTTTTTGCATTCGACTCAAGACGGAAGATGAGGCGGTTTGTTGTCCAGGTGAACCATAAGCGATTGGCGACTGCGTCGTTTCGTATCCTTGATAAACATTTTGTGTACTCGCTGGTCTCGGTTGTTGAGGTCCAGCGGTGGCAACTGCAGCTGGATGTTGCATCATGTGATGAGAAGGATACATCGTGTCACGGGATGCGTGTCGTTGTAAAGAATAATCCAGGCCTGGTTGGCCATACGCTGGTACGGCTTCGCTCTCGATTTGTGCTTCGCCACCGCCATGAAGCGATCTGGAAAAATGATTAATCGATTAGATTTCGTTTAAATTATCAACGAAGTATTTTCATTTTTCAAATGTTCTTTGACAACTCACTTTGCAGTTGTATTTGTGCAAACAATATATTCAACGTCCTGAGTACAAGGATTTGAAAATGCGAAAGCTGACGTCCTTAGCCATACCCAATCACGATTTTTGGCTCGGAATCGATATACAGCTGATATAACTTGTCCCTTGAGTTTCAATACTGGAGAAAAAATAGTTTCGTCATAATCCTTATATTATTAAATGGATCTAAAAATATGAAGCAGGAAAAAAAAAAGAAATGTGAAACACGAAATATTGTTACCTTGTTGGAAACTCTCTTGCATGTGTGGCAAATCTTCTTCGTGGAAGAAATCGTAGCACAAGTGTCCAAGGAGCTCGGACGGTGTGTACCCGAGAATTCCGCCGACTCTTTGATCGACAAATGTGAATTTGCCCTCGGTCGAGTGGCGCGAGATAAATTCTACAAATAAAAATAATTCTTGTAAGAATATTACTTTCGTGAAATAAACATCGATGAAAAACATATTTTTTAAGGTTTCTGGGGAACAAGAGATAAATAATCTTACCGCTATTGCTATTGGAGCCCGCCAAATCATTAGTGTTTGGTGTACTAGTTACTTGAAGTCGTCCGATAGCTACTAAGCAGCAATGTGTTGCGACGTTGTCATCGCTGGTGACACCATCAGGCCCAGTGTGAACTCCACCAGGGCCCCTATCACCTAAGCCCACACCTGGTACACATGGAGGAACAAAATCACCTACAGCGCAAAATAGCCAATTAGTCCACTGTTCCTCGTGATGGCGATATATTTTTGTTTCTTTCTTTTCATCTCATTGAATAACTCCTTTCTACAAACAGCGACTACATATGCTGGATAAATGATAATTATTATTGTTTATAGGAAGCACAATGTTGTTTTATTGCGACTCAATATTGAAAATTTCGTAAACGCGAAATAAAAATAACACAAATAAGAATCAAACATTTGAAGCAAAGAACTTACGAGCTAGAGAAAGAGAGAGCGAGAGATAAAACAGGAGAAGATAAAAAAAAAAAACGAAATGCCGATTGGAACAATGGAACATTGAGGCTCGTACCGAACTCACCGGTGGGGGGCCAATTTTTTATATACCCCGTGCAGTGAACAACCGCGTAACTCTGTCCATCCCGCGCTGGTGGTCCCAGAGAGTTTCGCTGCTTCATACGATGAAGACCTTGCGCGGCGGCCATGTCACCGCTTGTTTGAAGGCTACCGACTCTCATGCGGCATATGAAACCTCTTCTTGAACCCATACTCAATCGTACCGAAGCTGTAATTTCATCGTAACGTTATTAGCCATTGAAAAAGGAATATTTACAACGATCTAGCTCAATCTTTTGACAGAGAAAAATTATTTTCATTCTAATGCCACTCATGCAACAATCTATTTTGAAAGTTTCACATCGAGCACTTTTCACGTAAATTTTTATCAAAATTTTCTTTGTCAACGCCTCTCTTAACTATTCTTAGTTTGCTTATCATAAAAAAAAATCTTGAAATAATGTGATTCTACTTGAAAATAAAATGACTGATGATCAAAGTTGAAGAAAATTAATGAACCACTCACACTGGTGACCTTCCTTCTTAACCGTGCCGGTCTTGAGATCGAGAACTCTTCCAGCATGCTGTGGTTCAGCGGCGCTCAATTGTTCTCGAACTTTTTCCGTGTCGTCGGGATGAACCTGGGTGTAAAGTGTCGTCCCGTACCAATCGCTCTGGGAATAATTCAATACCGGAGCAACGGAGTCCGAGACGTAAATAATTCGTCCGGTATCACAGCTGACAACGAATAGAAAACCATCGGCAGCTTCGAGAATCAAATGTTTGAGTTCTTGGTCGGTGAGAAAAGACGGTTTGTAAGTTCCATCGCCGCTGGTGTTGCCAGTTCCTGTTTAAACAAATTTTAACGTAAATTATAGTGAAGTAATTCAACGGAACGAAAAAAAAAATCGTGAAAAATTGTTTAAGGCTGCAGGATTCCTTAAGGACCTGTACCGAAAATACACACAAGGGCAAATCGCGTGTACTTAGTGTGTGGGGAGAAGGGGGGCAAACTATCGAGGTGCAAGATCGGAATTGCAAAGCAAAGAGGATCCTGGGAGGCAACGAAAGAGCCAACCTAGCCACCGATCTGATATTCGAACCGATATAAAACCCCTTCAACCTCCTCCTGCCCCTCTCTCTCTCTCTCTTCTCCCTTCCCACTCCCCAATCCTCAGAGAGATTCCGGGAAGAGAAACTTTAACGACTTACAAACAAGATATATGCGAAACAAGGGCTTTTTCTTCGTTCTCCAACTTTGATATCGTTCGATCCTTTTGGAAACAAAATAAAAGACTTAAATTGCTCTAATCTGAGGCTAAAATTAGATTATCATAATTTTTGGAGTACGAGACTTTTTCAATCAATTATTTTTCACATGAAATTATATATTTTAACGGTAATTCGTTATAAATAATGAAAACGAAATAACAAATCGATCTGTTTTCCTAATTAATATGGAAAAAATGTTTTTTTTTCTTCATAAATGATGAATGAGCCAAAAAAATATTCTACGAATAAGAAAATCGTGATAAATGATTTTTTATTTCTCGGCAGTTTCTTAAAACACGGTTTTTGTCGATGAGCAGAGATTGCCTCGATTCTTCAACGGTGTTGTTCGTTGTCCCTTGCGACAGTCTCTCTGGCAGCCATCAGCAGGTAAAAAAGAGAGATAGAAAGAGCAAAGTCGAAACCTCTGCCTTTTTCTTTCACCGTTTACTCTCGAGGCAGGCAATTTGTATTCAGTTGGCTCCTCGTCAGGGAAAAGAGGAGAAGTGGCTATAAACAATGCTGGATTCTTCACCGATACCCCCTCAGCTATCTCTCTCCCTCTTTTTCTCTCTCACTGTAACGCGTCCCATGTATTTAACGCTCTCTTATTCAAAGTCTACGAAACGTGCGAGAAAGAGACAGAAGAAACGTTAAAATTATTGTCTCCGCATGTGTGCGATCGTGGTTATAGTCAAAGCAGTGGACATTAAACCAACGAGCTTCAACCTCACCCAGTCTCACACACCGGAAGCAAATACCGTGTGTCTTCTGCATTCGATATGCCTTTGACTACCGTTCTTCAACATTTTTAGCCTCAAATTATCCATCTCCTCCGATTCAATAGCACAAAACCAATAACAAATATTCTCTCTTCCATTTTTTACATTACCAGCTCAATTTAATGATTTTATTTATTTTATTTTCTTCAATCATCGATTCGATGTTCAAGGAATAGCCAACGATTCGTCACGCTTTACGAGTAGGATTTAAGAATTCATTCGCTTTGGTCAAATTTTGCTAAAAATTGTTGAACAACAAAAAAAAACATTTTTGAGAAATTTTTTTGTCTGCATTGGTATAATTGAAGTGTCCAACCGATGAAAATTCATAAATTTAAAGACTCGAGATTTACAGTCGAAGGGAGAAAAAAGTAACGAATTGTGATCGATTGCATTATGAATTGTGCTTCTGTCTTAGAGAAATATATATTTTTTTTTCTCCAGTCAAGTGAGATAGAGCAAGAGAGAAAGAATGATTGGAGCTATCGAGAGTTACGTGCCGAAACATCGAGAGCTTCGCTAAACAGTTGGAGGAAGATTATTTTTTTTTTCTTTTTTTTTTTTTTTTCTTATCGCTGACAAACGATCGTAAACAATGACGCTGTTGTACAATGTTACGATTATTTTTTTTTTCTCCCTGGCACGTGGATCGCTCTGAATTATCTTCGAGGATCATCCCCACTCTTGTGCCGTTTCAAGTATAAAAGGATTTGAAAGTATCAAGAGGAAAAACCCACGTCGAAACCGAAATCGATTCGCCACTCGATCAAATTCTTTTTTCATAAAATTTTTTCAATATTTTCATGTTTTTATTTATCAATATTTTTTTTTCTTCGAATTATTCCATATTTTAGTGCCTTTCTTGTACGATACGAGAAAATATTTCTTTTTAAAAAATGTATCTCACCTCGCAATTGTTTCATGTGAGCAACAGCCATCCTAAGAATGGTGAGTTTGTCTGGTTTCCTTGCTAAGGTCGAACAGGTAGGCACCATTTCCGAGAGTTCCGAGATGTAAGCGGTCATTTTGTTCCTTCTGCGACGCTCGATCTCGCAATGATTTTCTCGGCTGTTGTCAAAAGAAAAGAAAAAAAAAAACAAGAATCATTATACAGATGAAAGTACATCGAAAGAACGAAATTCGAACGAGATTTCGATTGATTCTGCTACGACTGCTGCCGAATATTCAATTTCGATTCTCAAGTAAAAAAAGCATATTTGATATTCGGAGAAAATTAACGAACGAGTTAATTAAGAGAATAATCGTAAACGTAATATTTTGAGAAAACAATGAATCATTAGTTCGTAATTCTCGTTCAACGAAATTATAAATTCTCCGCGGTTTGGTTGTAGTTGGCGAGTTCATGAGATCATGAAGAAACTTTGTTCGGGGTCAAGGGTCAGCTTCGAAGTTGGCCGAAGCTGTATATGTGTGTTCTTCTCGTTTGAAGTAGGTATGAAATCCGAAGCAAGCTACGATATACGTTGCATGCAGTCGTATAAATTGAAATCTAACTTATTTCTTAACACAATTTTTTTTTTCTTTTCATATATCCCTGTAATGTAGAGGAAAGGCAGCTAATTTGGGATAACAATTATTAGTAGGTTATTTTGTATCCCAAATTAATGAGGATAACAATTAGTGGGTTATTTTGTATCCCAAATTAGCTTCCTTTCCTCTACTACGAAATCGATAGGAAATATGAGAAAATAATATACATTTTTCGTTTCAATCGAAACGAGTCAATTTGGTGTTTTGTCATATTTAAAAAAAAAAAAAAAAAAAAAAAAAAAATACTTTTTAGTAGTAAATAGAATGAATATAGACTGGTGAATTTTCATATTTCATTTACGAAAATACTTTCGTGATAATGTTGGGAGGAAAATAGCTGTTCGAATTGTATGAAAAATTTGAGTTCCGAATAAAAACTGTTTGCTGTGAGTAAACTCGAGATTTGACGTAGTTTGATGAAAAAAATATGTGGCACGGTAACAACGTCGATAGATATTTCTCGTAAACACAAATGATAAATATTTTCGATGAATTGAAAAAGGTTTTTTTTTTTGGTTTTGAGTAAGTGTCTCGAAGATTGATAAATTCTTCCTCATTCGTCGTATTATTGCCAAGATTGGCGGGAGGAAGAAATAAATTTAAGAAGAAAAAAGAAAAGGTGAAATAAAAGAAGAAAATAGAAAGGTTGTTTCTGAAGCAATTGTCGATGTCGCGAGAGCGGCGGTGGCGACGACGGCGGCGCCCCCTGTCGCGGTCTCTCAGAAATATTTCGTGGAGTGAGGAGGAGCGCGCGCGGTGAACGCAAGAGCCTCACTTTTAAGTTAATAACGCAATTACTGAACTGCCGCAAGGGCCCCCTCATCGCGAATCAACCCGACGAACTCAGGAATATTCATCTTCCCGCGCTTTTCAATCCTTACTCTCCGCGCTCTCCTCTCTTTCCTCGCCGCAAAATACATCTTGCGTTTTTTTTTTTTTTTTTTTTTTTTTTTCATTATTCTCCTTTTTTTTTCTCTCGACTCCGTTCTTCTGGACATTTCGAGTCGTTCGTCGTCGAAACTTATTTCTCTTTAATCCTTTGTGGATTGTAATGACGAATAAGATTTGAGCCAAGAAGAATTCTAATTCTTTTTTTTCTCTCTGGTCGCTCCGAGCAACTTTTGGGACAATTATCCTCGAATTCCAGCGGTTTCTTTTCAATTTATTTTACAGGGTGTCCGGAAATTCTAAAATTCGCTTCTCACTCATTTCTGATGAATTATTCATTCGAATTGAACTCGAAAGAACATCGCTGTGACAGTCCAAAACGATTCTTCATTAATTCGAACGAAAACTGTGAATAATTAAACGAATCGATTAAAAGAACAGAAAAATACCGATTTTTGAATAAGTTCGAATATTTTTAATGTTAAAAAAGTTAATAAAATTGTAAGCGATAAACGAAGGAGTAAAAGGATTTCAACGAATAGAGAAAACGTTGTTTTTAACCCCGATGGTAGAAATTTTCGCGAGAATTTTTCGAATACGAGAAAGAATAGAGAAGGAAGACCGAAGCCGGAGGATCGCACGAGGTAAACGATCGTGACTAATACGAGCCATAAAGCAACAGTCTCGAAGGGAACGATCTATCGATCGATGATTTTTTTACGTATAAATTCAAAGATCGATATATCAAAAGTACATTGACGGACGAACGAAGGAAATAGATCCGGCGCGAGTCAAGATCTATCGATATATTTAAACGTTACGTAATGAGCTCGCGAAACTCTCTCGAATCGGTTCGACCAGTTGTGAAATTCTAAACGAAATAAAATTCATCAAATATATTCCGAAGTAACTGTTTACATTCTGATTTGTTTTTATTTGCTTTTTTCATACTTTCTCGTTAGAATCTCAGACCCAATAATCAATTTGAGCTCGTCGATCATTCTCATTTGTTCATGACTATTCAATTTCGTAATACAAACCTAGCGAATCTCTCCTTATCCTGGACGTTTTCATCGTCGATTCTCCTGTACTTCAAGCCAGTTGGATCGTCTTCGTCGGACCTGTAAAAGAAGAGTAAAAATCGTTGAAAATTATCGTATTTTTTACAGCAGCAACGAGTGCTCGGTAAATTATGAAAATATATTGAACAGGGAATCGATGAAATACGTTTCGAATGGCAAAACGAGTGCGAGCAACATTTTTTGGATCGAATAGTTTTGGAATAAAATGCTTAAAAAAAAAAGGAAGAAAAATTGATAAATTTTCAGTAGTTTGGAGACTCGGTGAAAATCGTTGAATAGAGAACGAGCAAGAAAAAAGAGGAATAAGGAAAATAAAAGAAGGAGAAGAGGAAGAAGTACGTGGAGAAGGATAGGTAAGGTCCACCGAGCAAAAGCCATAGTCCATGGTGTATGGTTAGAGGATAGAGTCGGGTGATGCACGGTTTTGACCCTTGAGGAGAAGAGAAGAGCTCGTTCGAGAGATATCCCATACTCCGAGCGCCAACAGGAGAATCCTCCTCCTCCTCCTACTTCTCTTCATCCTCGATTTCTTCTTCTTTCTCTTCATACCGTTGGACCTCCGACGTTTAAGAGACGGAGTAGGAAAGGTACGAGAGTACGTAGAAAAAGACGAAGCGAGAGAGAGAGAGCGAGGGAGAGAGAGATTGGGCCCTCGAAGTGGGGGTGTAAGTCCCCCGGGAGAACGAGCGTATCCGGGTGTATCGCGAGAGACTGTGAGCTTCGTTTGATCGCGCGGTCTTGAACCCAGCAGGGCAAGCCGTTCGAATTTTCTAGACCGATTATTTCGAAAACCCTTAAAAAAATCAACTATTTTTCCGAAAATATCTTTGATCGATTGAAATTTCTTGTCAAAATTCGTTTCGAATCAAACTTTTATCTCGTTTCTTCTCGTATTTATCTTCATTTTATTTTTCTCTCACTTTTCAGCATTGCAAGAGGATACAATGTATTTATGTATTCGAAATTTGCATTCAATGATTCTCCTTCCTTGCACCCCTGGTGCACTCAGACATTTTTTCGAAATAGATCGTGAGATTTCGAACCACGAAACCTTTTATATTCATCCATTTATACTCGTGTGTGTGTGTATTTCTACACGTATGTGCAGACGTTTATCTTGAACTTTTTGTTTGTTTGTTTGTTTATTTTTTTTATATGGGAGACACGAAGTGAAATAAATCGCTCTCTACGTCCACGTCGGGTAATGAACGACCCACTCGTGATGTGTTGATATTGAGGAAGATCTCTTTGGGGCAGGTAGAAAATGTAGCCGGAATACACGGCACACCGAAGTGTACATGTACCGTTTTAGTCTCGTGATCTCGATGAGATATCATTCTCTTGTCCGAAGGAGCTAGAGTTGAGGGGAAGAAGGAAGAAACAAGCTCGGAACTCGTTTCGTTTTTCTATTCACAATTTTCTTTGAAAATTAAACGTTTTTATAAATTTAATTAATCTCCGCTTACCGAATCGATAAATATTGAGAATTTTCTCGATTTTTTTGGCCTGAATGAATGAAAAAAAAAAAACAATAAAAATTGTTACCGAATCATTATCATTGGTTTTCATTTTTGTCAAAACTGATTTTCGTTCATTGATAAAATAATAAATACCGAAATGAATTATGAGATTATGTAACTCGAATTTGTGTCCGTGCTAATTCTCGTAACACTCGACAAAACGCAAATCTCTTCTACGTGACGAATTCATGAACAAGTGGGTTTTGTGCTTTGATACCCCCGGTGTGCAAAGCCGCGTTCACGATACACAGATGCTTCAATTTACGAGAGAATTTTCATGTGTTTGCTCATCTTTATCGTATATAACGCCACGATCCATGCTAAACTACTTTATTTCAATATAATTGAGGAATTTAACGCCACAATTATTATTTCGAGAATGCCTCTCGTTATTCGTGAATATAATGACATTTATTTTCATCTCTTTAGCAATAATTCTTCTCTGTAAAAACTTTTTCGTGTCGAATGGTTGAATGGTAATTTCTTCAAATTTGATTCAATTATTCAAATTCAGATTTCATCGTTCAGTTTCGTTTGATCAAATGAAACTCTTCGATTTTTTTCTCTAAACTGTCGTCACGTGTTACTCGGTTCTGTTTGGTTCAAGTTGCTGATGTCGTTATATCGGATTCTATAAATATATCGCAGACCGTTCAACTCGAATGAGAATCTCGTCGATAATAAATCGCAGTGGAATTCGTTCGATCGTTTAATTAATGAGAATAAAAAAATTGTGTTACAGACAAGATTTTTAATCCCACTGAATTCTGTCGCGATACGAATCTTTTTGCTTCGATATAAAATTTTAAGGAGGCCATTTATCGGTTGTACTCGTAAGCTGTAATACACATTGGGTATGTCGCGTTGAATTTGCTTGTGGCGATGTGGGTGATGGCGGTTCTGGCCTCGTTGAACTCTCGATTTCGATATGAGATCCAGAACCGGCCGGTCACGATTCACGAAAGAGACAAAACCGGATGAGAAACGAGACGGGGCACGGTCACACGCCACCGGTCTAAATCTCGTATACACCTAAGAATTACGCTTCTGGAATAGCCATAACCGATCTAGCAACGATTTTTCGAAACAGTGTACGCCTGATTTCCTCCAACGAATGTCAAAAACTCATTAAAAAAAAGTACTTTGCCTGATACGACTATACAGGGTGTCCGAAAAGTCGAATCCAATATTTACGGCGTTGGATAGATCGCGAAATACCGAAGGGAAAAGTCCTCAGCCATTTTTCTCTCCGACCCACCGTTGCTGAGATATCGAAAAAATATTATACAGGGTGTCCGAAAAGTCGAATCCAATATTTACGGCGTTGGATAGATCGCGAAATACCGAAGAGAAAAGTCCTCAGCCATTTTTTTCTCCGATCCACCGTTGCTGAGATATCGAAAAAATATTATACAGGGTGTCCGAAAAGTCAAGTTCAATAATAACGGTATTCGATAGATCGCGAAATTCTGAAAAGAAAACTCCTCGGACATTTTGCTCTTCGACGCACCGTTAAAAAGTTATGAATCGCATTAAAAAAATGAATCTGATTGAATGAGTATCTCGCGAACGGTGGATCTGACAGAAAAATGCTCAGGAACATTTCTTCTTAGAATTTCAAAACGTATTCGACACTATAAAAATATCGGAAGATTTTTTGGACACCCTGTATACACCAGTTTCTATAATTCACTTGCTTCATCCGTTTTCTCTTTACCTTCGTCGTTTCGACTGAGGAGAATCATTTTGTGGTTGTTGCAAATGAAGTGGCGAGAGATTAGGTCCATAGGAGAGGCCTTGATTAGCGGCAGTTGTGGAAGAATCACCGGGAATTAATTGACATTGAGGCGATTGCATGGACGGAGATGGCAGACTCGGTGGGGGTGGGCCCAATTGATAAGCCACCGAGGATGGGGGAACATAGTGCGATGGCCCGGGGGGACCGTGGCCCAGGCCAACCCCATAGCCCGTACTCCCTGTACCGGCCCCACCGTACATCTCTTCCGTCCCCTGATAATCTATTTTGAATATCAATTTTACACCGCCCCTCCTCCCATCCGCCCAAAAATTCTCGTTCCTTTCCCCACACCTTCGCCGAATTCCGTTATCGAGTTCGTTTCGTCACCGAATCCATTAACTTTACTAATTCGAAATATACTAATCGATTCGATAAGACGCACTAATTTTTTTTACGTGTACGCACACATCCCACTTTTTTCCTCCAACCACTCAATTTGTACGTATACATAAATAAACTTGTTCAAATTAATACGAATCAACGATCCGATCTTTCTTCGTATATTTATTGTCAATATAACTGTACTGATGTAACAGCGACATTTTTTCTTCGCTTCCTTGTATACGTTTATTCATATTATATATTTATACACAATACACATTAGTCCCCCCCCTTCCCTCCTCTCTTCTCCCCGCAACACTGACGATTTTCGGCTGCGTTTTGGAAAGTTTCGTATCGTCCCCAATACCAACGGGAAGGAGCAACACTTTCACGAAACTCGAATCTTATTACCGTGCAACGTAAAAGATTCTTCGAGAACGAGACAATTTGGTATTCGATCGTTCGTCACTCACTGCCTTTTCGATTTTTTCATTCTCAGCCTCATTTAATCATTCACATTTTTAACACTCTGACTTAGAAAAAAAAAGAAACAAAAACGTACAAAGATATTCGTGTTTATTCAAATCTCATTTACACCAATGATTCACCGAGTATATTTATTTTCGATCGTGTTTCGATTGTATTTTTTTTTTTTGTTTTGTTTCCTCACATATTTCACAATCAACCGACGGTTATGAGGAAAAAATCGAAATGTTCGAGTCTAGGGTTCACTAGACTGATAAATATGTAAATCGGCAGTTTTTATGTACGCTCATTAATACAAATATGGATCGTACCACGTATTCGTATTGTTTATATGTGTGTATTATAAATATTTTGGTGACGTATATATGTTTTTGTTGTTGTATGTATGTGGGTAAACGTTTCGAAATAGCAGCAACGTGTTCGTTGCGCCGCGAGGCCGGACCCGAGAATCGTGGACTCTTCACCACCCACGATCGCCACTGACTGATTTCCCCCATACACAAACCAAGCACATATAATCCCCGAGTGCCTATCTCTTCTCCCACCACAAAATGGTGAATGAACCTGCCACAGATCGCACACTTTGTAACTTTACATAATTTCAACCTTCTTTTACTTCATTTTACAATTATTTTTCATTTCTTCTTTCGGTACGAACGATTTTAGGTATTTGAATTTTTATTGGAATGAGCGAAAATAAAATTTATCGACCACAGAGTATTTGGTAGATTGGAATCTTCGTGATATTGCTTTATTTCTATTTTTATTTTGGTGCTGAGGTTTGTCCATCTTTCGTTTCAGTAGAAATGAAACGAAAATGTCGCGGGACCTGTGGGAAACACGTGCGGATCGAATCTCCGGGATTTAGGAGACTTGAATGCTCTGTGAACGAGTCGAGCGCGAGTTTTCACTCTAGCTTTCTCGTCTATTTTTTTTACAAAGAAAAAAATTGGGTACAACATTTATCTTCGAATCTTGAGATCACAAATTTTGTTCCGATTGCTTTGAAATTCGTCGTGAAAATCACAGCGGGACGGAACAATATTTTTCGTCGTTATTTTTTTTCAATATTTTTGGGTCATTAAAAAAATGACAAATTTTTTCATGGTTTTTCGTGCCAAATTGTTAAATGTTTTTCATGAATCGCGTTCGATTGAAAAAAAAATTTAAACAAAATGAATCTCTGTCTTTTGGTTCATGACAGATTAGCATTTTTGCGATGTCGAATCAAATTGTAGCATAAAACTCACCCTATGCTGCCTGCACTTCGTTTTTGTGCCATTTTCGTTGGGTCAGACCCTGAAAGGAAATAACATTAAAATAGAACATCGAATGAGTGAAAAGTTAGTAGAAAACATAATTGACTTTTCTCATGAAAAATCGCATTATGTTTTATGATATGCCCGATTTCTATATTTTACTTTAGAAAAAATTCGTTTTTATTTCTATTTATGCGTCGATCCAATTCAGTTCTGAATAAAAACTGTCACGAGTTAATTTGATTATTCTGATAAACAAAAGTAACAAACAAATAATTATCATTAACTGCCCGTTTTTATTTCCAATTTGGGTCGCGTTGAGATAGAGAAAAAATCCATCTTGTAAACTCGAGCGAGTGAAAAAGACAGCGAGAGGGAGAGAGAGAGAGAGAGAAACGTATACAGACATAAACGAACAGTTACGCGTCAAATGACGCGTGATTGAATGCTAAAAAGAGGCCAAAATCTAAAACGAGTGTTCGCTCATGTCTTTGACCGCAAGAAGACGAAAAAATAAAAATAAAGAAACTACGTATTCATTGAACTTGAAATAAGAAAAAAGATAGAGAGAAAAAAGTATCCTCAACGTCAACGTCAAACTTGGTATACGAGAGAACTCGACGTTTTTACCTGGCATGGAATGGGCGATCGACATTTCGATAGTAAACATTCAGAGGTTTAGTTTATTCCCTTACACCTGTTAAAACACGGTCACGATGAATAAACCCACGCTCTGTATTCAATACACTTGAACTTATGAAACTCGTTCGATCGCGAACAGCTTACGACAAAACTGGGTGTTTACACTCTTTTCGTTACGCCATTTTGAAGTTTTCACGCTCCGCGACGAGAGGACACAATTTTTCTAGTTAAAAGTGTAAACGAAAGAGGCGCTATCAGCTTGAGCGACACTAGCACCGTGGATGAACGTTTGAGGAAGCTCGTCAACGGGCGCGACGGTGCTGACTCTGCGACTACTCATTTCATCAAAAAGCGAGGGAATTCCTTCAATTTCGCCCGCTTTTTCTAATCTAACCTAACCAGTGGAAACGTAGAGACAGAGAAAAACTGAGCGCACGACGAAAAGACCGAAACGCATTATTTCACTTGCGTCTCAAATGTCGTAATTTTGTTTCGAAATAAATTATTCCCGATTTCGCGACTATTCAAGTTCATTTTGTAAATTCTTTCCCTATCGGCGAACACTCAATCAACGTTTTTTTTTGTTGCAAACATTCAATTATTTTGAATCATAAGACTTAACATTTAAAGAGGCAAACCCTGTCACGGTTTTTCCTAGTAAATTAAACTTTTTCATCGGTTTTATACACAATTTGAGATATTTCTGTTTCGAGTCTGATATCTGATCGCGTACACAAACAATGACGAGTCAGGATGATTTAGCCAATCTCAACATTTATTTTGTTGTCCCCGAAAAATGCAAAACTGAGGAAGAATGCAACGAAGAAATGTGGGAGGCGTACAACGTAAGTTTCATGCTTTATAAATTTGTCGAACTTAGAACCAGTTGACACCTCCAGGTAAATTTCACCTAACAGTTGTAGTACAGGGTAGCAGATCTTGAATTCGAAAAATTTACTAGAACGTGGCAAAACCTCAATCATGAACATTATTACAGTTCATATGCGTCATAGACTGAATAGTTTATTAAAAAAAATATGAGGCATTAGAAAAATGATCAATTTTTCAAAAAGAGGCTTAAGTTCGGATCAAAACATTCTCAGGAGTACGTTACCTGAATATGCTTCGAGTTGTAAATCTCTACCGTTACTTAACTTCATTGTTTTTTTCTTTTTCAATGAAAACAGATGTGCGTGCAAAACGAATTTCAACCGAACTGGATAGAGGAAAAGGAATGTCACAGCTTAGAACCCAAGAAAACTGATGTCTTTGTAATGGAAATTTTTGATGGCGAAGTTTTTGAAAAATTATCTCAATCAAAATGCTTGTAAGCTTTTACAATAAAAATCTTTTACTCAGTCAATAACTTGTACCGTTATATTATTTATTAGAGTATTCATACTTTTTGTTTCTACTTTGATTATTATTTTTTGCTATAACTGGAAACTTTTATTCACTCCGATTAAAGATTATGATTGATCTGATTTTTTACAATTCAGCAGGATAGTCGGATCTCGTTGTCTGCTTAATTGTTTTTTATCTGGCGAGCCTATTCCCGAAGGTAATAATCCCGTCTTTACAAACGCCATGCGAGGAACGATTATTTGTACCACTGGGTTGACTCCAAAAATCAAGGTAAAAGCGCTACAGATCGAAATAACTAGAATTTTTCTAAAAACACTCATGAATTGTTTATTTTTCGTATATAGGAAAGAATTCAGAAAAGAGTGGAATACATGGGTGGCATATTTATGAAACATCTGAGGGCTTGCGTCACTCATTTAATAAGCGATTCTGTCATGTCGGTTAAGTACGAGGTAATAGAAAGAATATGTAATTTATTAACGATCAATAATCACAGATCGATAATGTTCTTTGGAATGATCAAAAACTCAGATGTTCTGAAAATATTTAAACCACGTATCGGTACTTTGTTCATTCATTTAGAAAGCAATAGAACGAGGAATGCCTGTATTAACAGATCGTTGGATAGACGCAATTTGGGAAGCAAACGAAAAAGAATTCGTGAGATTCGACGATTCGCGATTCGACGGTTACAAATGTCCTGTTTTTATGAATCTCATTGTAACGTCGACGAATTTATCGAAAAATCAGAAAGAGGCGGTGAAAAAATCGATCAACGAAAATGGCGGAGTAAAATAATTTATCAATGAAATTTTCCACTTCTATTCAATCCTTTCACACAATTACTGAATTCAATTTTGTTTTATTTTAGACATTCATGGGTGCTCTGGACGGGTCAAAAGTGAAAGTCGTGCTCGCCCCGACGAATTGCCCTCTAACTGACAAACTCAAATATGCAAAACACAACAACATCGCTTGTTTGAATGTCGAATGGGTGACGAAAAGTATCAGTGCCGGCTACGCGTTACCTTTTACGGAATATCTCGTTTTGTCGACCAAAGGCTGTTCTACACCAGAAAAATCACAAAGCAAGTTGTCAAACATTCGAATGATATTAGTTATCCTTTTCTGCTTCTAAGAAAGATTTTAATTGCATTTTTTTTTCAATTATTGAAATTTTTATTATCATTAATTTGCGCAGTTCCGACTCTCAACTGTTCAAGCATAAGTATGATTAAAGAACCGGTCAACATGAACCACCTCGTTGAAGAAACGATGACAACAACTATGTCTACTACGTCTATGCCAGAATCTGCCTTGAACGATCGTCAGTCTCTGGCGCCATACGTTTCCAAACTAGAGAGGCTTGATGTCAGAGAAGCGAAATTGGCTGGCCCATTTCTTGACGGATCCAACGTAAGTTTAACCCACGGAAAATCAGCATAATTCTATTCATGATCTTTTGGTTTTTATATTTCTTTTTCTTTACAGATATACTTGGCAGGATTTCCATCCAATCATCGAGATAAAATCAATCGTATATTAAACGCTGGTGGTGCAACGAGATTGAATGATATTTCGGACTCCATAACTCACGTGATTGTCGGCGATCCGAGTAAGGCTTCGAACGAATTGAAACTCATTCATTCCAAAGGATTCAAGTGAGAAAAATGATGAAACTTGACAAAATATAACTAAAAATTTGTTTTACTTTTGATTAATTCTGTTTTATCATTTTCCTGATATCTAGTCCTCATATTCTGAGTCTCGGCTGGCTCGAAGAAAGTCTCAGACTGCAGCGTCCAGCACCTGAGGAACATTTCGTTGACGACAAAAGTCCAAGTCCCCATGCAAAAACAGCTGAGCCACCGTCACCCTTGAGTAAAAAGGTTGAAACGGAATTTCATACAAATTTTTTCTTATTTTTTTCAATATCAAATCATGGTCAATTGACTGATTTTTTTACTGCAGAACTTACAGATGTTGCAAAGGCCGAAGAGATTAAGGGTGTCACAACTCGACATCGACCGTGATAAAACGATCGAAAATACTAACGAATGCGAAGACGAAGACGAAGCCAGTGTCGTGCAGCAATATCTTAAAAAAACAGATGAAAATATTGGTAAGTAATTCTTGCCATTTTTTTTTACGTTATTATTTCAAATATAAGTTCTTTGCTATGCACTCCTTTTTGTGACGCACAACTTAAAAAAAAAAATTGAGAATCGCTTGTGCTTTTTGTATTCAATCCAGATGATAGACAAAATTAGAAAACAAACTACTTTCTCAGCTGAAAAGCAACTTGACAGCAACTATCATATCCATGCATGACCCAAAGTTGTATTTTTTTTTTTTTTTTTAATTCATTTTCTGTTTGTAAATAATTTCACCGCTTTTTTTTCAATATATGCAGTTTCAGCAATCTAAAATCTCTCCCACTCGTGTCGTCTTCTCATTTTTCTACTTTCTCTTACCCACGGCTCCACCAAAAACAAAAATGGTCCTTATGAGGGTCCAATTACCCCCTTAAGGGTATCAAGATTTTCGAAATTTCTCTAAAAATGTTATTGGTGTTCAACATTTGTAGCCTCTGAAAATTCGGTCCAAGAGCAACTGAGGAATTCCTCTCTGAAAGCAGCTTCGAAAACGGTCAGCACGGTCGACTCGTTAAATGCTTCGAAAACAAATGTAACAGTAGATCACGAAACAATGAAGGACCCGTCCAATGATAGTGCTGTGCCTTACAGCCAATCTACAACCACGGAGAAAATGTTTGAAGGTAAATTTTCGATTTTATAAAAAAATTGCGATAAAAATGATTATCAAGACAAACATTCGAATGACTTTTGTCTCCGATTCTTTTTTATCGTTTTTCTACCACATTCCAGTTCGTACAAGTATTTCTGTCATTCATTTACGATTTTCTTTTTTCAGGAATAACGTTTTTCGTGACTGGTTTCGAAAGCGAGGAAGCTTCGATCATAATGCAAAATATCGCTGAACTTGGTGGACGTCTCGTTTCCGGTTCCCGCGTCAGAGTGCCTGATTACGGTGTCGTGCCTCTACTCGGCACTGCTTTGAAAGACACCGTCGAGGAAATTGTCACCGAACTTTTTATCGTAAGTAAAATATCAATATTTTAAAAATTAAATTGTTTTTTGTTTCGTCGCCAAACAAAAAAATTAACTTACCTGTTTCGTTTACCATTAACAGGAGGATTGCATAGACCAGGATAAAGTAGTTAATCTCGAGTATTATCATCGACCTCTCTCGATACCAGAAGACGCAAAACCACTGGCTGGTTTAGTTATCGCGACGAGCACATACTCGGGAGTCGAAAGAAATTACTTGACCAAACTGGCTGTTATTCTCGGGGCTCAGTAAGCGAACCAAGTCTTTGAATTTTTTTCATTTATCCCTTGCCAATTCAGTCAAAGTCTTTCGTCGAAGAATCTTTTATTTTATTTTTCTTGTTTGTTTTTTTTTTTCAGATACCAAGACACATTCGCACGAAAAACCAATCTCGACCGCACTCACCTGGCGAGCACACACTTGATCTGTCCCTCTCCGAAAGGCAGCAAATACAACGCTGCAGTAAAATGGAAATTACCAGCCGTTACAGCAGACTGGTTGAGAGCGTGTGCCAAAGAGTTGAAACTAGTGGACGAAACTTGCTATCTCGTGGGCGAAGCGATAGGTAATTGAATCACAAGATAATGGTTATACTTGCTCTTTCTTCATAATAGAAAGTGAGATGTAGAAATGATTTTGCTTTTCTTTCAAGCTCCAGAAAACACTTCGAATGCAGCAGAAGTTACTGGAATGGGCCCACCTTCAGCGACAACACCGCGAACCATTATAACACCCAGAAGACACTTCCCTCAGGCTCAAGGAACTCCTGGCTGCGAAACTCCTCTCGTTAATAAAAGACTCAGTCTCGTGATGTCGAATACACCACAAACACCGTCTGGCGGCATCGCCACACCTGAAACTCCGTACGGCAGAGTTTTCGGGGAAAATCCCTCGCCAGCAACGAGAAAAGAATGGCTCCAGTGGATCGAAAGTTTCCCTGATTTGAGGGAAGAAGAACCACCGCCTCGTAAAAGGCGAGCACCCAGCACCGTAAGTTTTTCAACTCGATAAAATTTCACACATTCTCGCCTAAAGTGTAATTTTAATAGAAATTCCCTGCTGAATTGCTTGACGAAAAACCAAAAAAATGTAAATTATTGATTGAACATTCGTTAGTAACTTGAATCATAAATTTTCAGCCATTATCAGAACTCCGGAACCAATTTTGGGAATTGGTTCAAATACCGATACCTCCGAAAAAGGTAGCCATATTTTTTCTTTCAATAAATTCGCATAAAGAATCGAACCATTCCAGGTGTGATTTTAATATTTTGTTTGCTCAAAGCCTCGTCAAGACTTGGAGGATGAAGCTTCCGAGTCAGGACCTTCAACTTCGGCGGAAGAAAGGAGTCAAGCAAATGTTACAAAAAAGCAAGAAGAAAGTGAACTGGAAACTTCTTTGATTGAGGAAATACCGATAAAACGAAAATTGTCGTACAGCGAGGATGTTGCAGCTTCCAAAAAAGTGATAGATCGACAAATCGAACAACTTGATCAAGTTTTACAAGCTACCAGTAGCACACCCGAAAGTCGATACTCACATTCCGGTAACGCGAAAGTTTACAACGAACAGCCGAACGAAAGAATCGATAAATGTAAGTCTAATTGTTTACGTTTATTTTCATTCGATGATTTTATTCCTTTCTGGAAATTGCAATAAAATTTTTGTTTCGCAAGGTATGGTCAAAGAATCGCAGCCTGATACTGTCGGATGGGAAGATCCCGAGCATCACAGAAAAGTTTCTTACGTTCCGGTAAGTTTTTTATATCATAAATATTGATAAAGAAATTATAATTTTCAACGTTTCGATTTTGTTGCCGATAAAGAAATGGGAATAGTAAATCTCAGACTTTACGACGTTAATTGTATTACGAATTTGATTTTCAATTTTTTTTTCTCACACTTTAACAGTTTTATATTTTGATTGTTTGACAGTACTTATATTTATTTCACAGATTGAGCCTGTTGAAGGAACTAAAGAGGATGAAGCACCGCTAGAACAAATAGAAGAACGAAAATTGAAATTCATGTTATCTGGTATCAAGGATCGAATGAGTTATGAGACGGTGATTAAAAAGTTGGGCGGTGAATTATCGAGCGAGATGAATTTCGATCCAACCGCGACGCACTTGTTGTGCATAAGACCGTCGAGAAATGAAAAAATGCTCGGCAGCATCGCCGCTGGGAAGTGGGTTTTACATTGCACGTATCTAAGAGACTGCGACGATCAAGGGAAATTTATCGACGTGAGTAACGAATAAAAATTGATTCCAATTTTACGAAAAATCAATCAATAATTAAATAATTGAAATAACGAGTATTACAACGAAACATCTGTTTTTTAAGGAGGAAAAATACGAATGGGGCAATCCATTGAGTCAAAATGTGATTCCCGTGCCAACGGGTGATACGGAAAAATCAATCGCAGCAGCTGCCCATCGTTGGCGATTAAAATTAAATCGAGAGCCTGGCGGTGCTTTCCAGGAAATAGTGGCACTGCTTCTAGTTCATAAAGATAAATATGATCAATTTGCTCGACTCATAACAGCCGGTGGTGGAACCGTCGTCCAGGCCAAGTGAGAATTTTATATTTGAACTAAAATCGTATTTATCGAATTGGACGAATATGATTGAGAAATAAACTGAAAAAATGACTTTTCCGTTGCAGAGCACCGTACGATTCCAGCCCCGGTGGTCGACGAGTTACCCATTGTTTCATACAATTGAACAAACTCGATCAACCAGTAGACTGGGCAATGCTTGCGAGTAAAGGGATTCTATGCTTCCAGCCACAATATCTGAGCGAATATCTAACCGCTGAGAATCCAACAAATCCTCGGGATTCGGTCATTCCCGAATTCAAAAAATATCTCTCCCTTTTGCCCAGATAAAGTATTGCCTAACAAAAGTTTTCGAAGAACTTTGAAAATTCTCGAAAAGAAGAAAATATTTTTTTAAATCGTTAATAATTAGACTTTTTATACAAATTGTGTATTAAAATTGCACTTGATTCACGTCAACAAGGTGTCTTCATCTATCAGCGTTATTCTAGTCTTGTTCATATTGTAGATAAAATATGTGCATAATCTCGAACAATCATGTCTTATATTAATTATTCAATTAAAAAAAAAATAGAATTAACATTATTACGTCATGAATCAAATAAGGCAGAAACACGATGCACGAATAAATTTCGACTGCGCAATAGACGCGTATCGTTGATACAACATGTGTTTTCATTCTCAACCTCCTTAATGATATTCCATGTCGAGAGGAAAAAAGCTTGAAATATTTAATCGTTTGATATTTTCTTCACGTCCAACAGGATTCCTGCCGCTGGCACTGTAAACGCGGAACGCGTGCTTATCCCGTTCGTTGTGTATTTTGGATTTAACAGGACCTCGTAATCACGAAGTATCGTTATGAGACCCACCGCTGTTTGGAGCATTCCGACGCGAAGACCTTGAACAAATTTTTATCAATTACAGGTTTTTATGCATGAAAAATGACTTCAAAAACCTTCGAACATTTGAACAAACAACGAGTATAAAAAGAGTTGCACGCAATTTAAAAAATTATAAAACTCCAGTGAAAAATTTGACTGTCAGTGTATTTGATTTTTTTTCTTCACATTCTTGTCGCTTTTCAAGTTTTTTCCAGCAGTTGCTATAGCGGGGAGAGAAATATGCCAATAATATTTTCTTACCTATACAAATTCTTGGTCCTTCGCCAAACGGCATGAAAGTGAAAGGTTTAATATCATTTTTGCGTTCCTCGCTGAACCGATCAGGATCGTATATTTCTGGATCACTAAAATATTTCGAATCCATTTGGATACCAGGAAGGGCGACGTAAACGACTGTTCCCTTTTCCAAAACTACTTGAGTACCCGGAATTTTGTAATCTCTATCAGCAACTCGATCGAGCAGGGGAGCTGGTGGATACATTCTCAACGTTTCGTTTATCACGGCCATTAAATATTTCATATTCTGTACAGATTCGTACGTGATCTTTCGTTCATCGCCGAGATTTTCGAGGATGTGGCTTCTCAAACGTTTTTGAATTTCTGGCTGTTTCGCCAATTCCCAAAGCGTGAACGCCATCGTTGTCGAGCTCGTTTCTAAGCCTGCTACGAAAAATATTGCTGATTGGGCGACCAGAGTATCACCTTGAATTTCTGTAATTTCGAGAAAAAAATAAAACAATAATGAAATTCGAAGAATGAAATTTATCGAGAAACTATCACTAATAACGCACCAAAACCGTCTTCTGATTTTTCATTTTTCAGCTTCAGCAAACCATCGATTACATCGCCTCGCTCGTATTTTCCTTCCTCACGGCTATTCATCGAACTCCAAAATACTTGACGGAAATAATCGGTGTTTTCGCCCAGCATCGAACCACCGAGATATTTCGAAAGGCCGGGAAAAAAAAATACGCATGAGAGACGGAGAGCTCGAATGATCGTCATCGTGAAAGGGCCACGACCTGAAAACAATATTTTCGTACAAAGGTGATGATTACGAACGAAAAATCATATAAATACAGCTATCAAAATCTGATAATACAACAAGCTTAATATCGAATAAATATCAATCTAAATACTTGAATTATTCCAGTTATTTTATTATTTTCCAGACTCGGATAACTTACTTCTGGTATAAAATTCTGGTGGTGGATCCTCGAAGGAATTGGTCCTGATGCCAAAAGCGAGTGAAGAAATAACGTCGGTGGTAAATCTGGTGCTTGTGTCTTTGAACTCAAATTTTTTCACGGTATCGCTGTCATCGCCGAAGCGTTTCTCCATATAATTATTCAAGAATTCGGCAGATTCGAGCATGAGATTAAAGAGACTCTTCAGTTTGCCAGTGGTGAAGCTGGGCGACAGTTTCGTTCTTAAATATCGCCATTCGGGATTGTGAATCGAGAACAAACCTTGGCTTCCAACAGGATCTTTGGAGTCTCGTGGCGAGCCGAAAAAACGATTTGGAAATGCAGCGAAATCTTTGACCAGTATTTTCTTTATGAGATCAGGTGAACGAAGAAGTAAAAACGGTTGATGGAGTATGTAAACACCGACGAATGGATCATCCTCGTTGGCCTCTCTGTACAAACGTCCGAGCAGATAACCAGGCGCAATTTTCATCAAGATCGAATCTTTGAAATTTCCGAACATCAAATTGGTCGGTAAACTTGGAATACCACGACGTTGCCAATACGTGAGTTTCCATTTTGCTCGCAAATAAAAAATACCCAAAAGACCGATCAAACATGCCAACAAAAACGATGACCACGAGGAAAACATTTCTGTTCACAATTCTTTTACTTAATCCAACACGAAGAAATATTGTTGGAGCACAGACTCCTCGTTGTTGGTGCTCGGTCCAGCTCCAAACTTGTACTGATTGCAATTGTCTACGCAAGATACTTTTCAAGATGCCTCTCCAGATTTTTACGCGATAACTACACTTTGCCCATCCAACATTTCGTATCTACAGTTATAATCATTTCAATAGACCGCTCTGTATGTACACGCGTAATACTTAAGCTCGAAAACATTGAGTGTTTCCAATTTATATAAGTCGATATACGATGACTCGTCATAAAATATGCGATAATTTCACTGTCCTGACTCGGCATTTTTGCTGCGTAGTACGATATTTTCAAGCGAGGAATCTCTTATCAGATAAATTCCCACATTTATTGTTTTTGTGAAAAAATAAACTTCTCGCAAAAGCGATTGTATCGGGATCTCTGGAACGAATATTGCTCATTGTTCGGATTGTAAATAAGTGTAAACAGAGAAACGTCAAACAAAAATTACGTCAACCTCTGACATTGAATTTTTCTTGAAAGAAGTCACAAATAAGGGAAAGTGGTTATGAAATAATAATAATAATTCAATCAAGTTGGACACTCATCAAAAGTTTCATTGGTACAAAAAAATGCTTATCGCTCTAAAATACGACACCAAGCCGTGGGAAAATATCACAAATTTTTAATATTAGAATAACTTTAATTCAAGACACCATGTCCTAATTTTTTTTTAATCTTTCAAGGCATAACCGAGATCTTTTTCGACTCCACAGTATTCGTGACCGTTATATATATTTCATAGAGATAAAAACAGGTATCAGCGTATAAATTTATTCTATTTTTAATTACCAGTTGAATGATATTGTGAGAAATTGGATTTTTTGAGAAATGTCGACGGAAAATACTTAATTTTATTGATATTTCCGTGAAATCTGTATCGATTCTGGTGTTGAGGTTCAAAGTAAATTATTAAAAATAAAAGTTCTACGATAATTAGGTTTTGAAAAATCTTTCAAAGATAAATCAAAAGAACAGGTCAAGCGAATCCAGCGTCGGTTAACTCGACAATACAGCTGGTTCCAATTTTCAATTCGAAGCTTTTCCATACGGAAATTTTCCGTTTTTCGCCATTGGCCATTTTTTCAATGTGCAGTCTCGTGTTGGGTGCGTGTTCCCAAAATTTGCCTAAATAGGGTTTAACCCGAATGGGTTTAACAAGAATCGGTGCACCGAAACGTTCGATGTCTCGCCATTTGGACACGAGATTGTTAGTTATCACAGATATTTGATGCTTGTTCGCAAAAAATCGCAGCACTCCAGCGATTTGATTGAGAGATCGATGACTCTCTGTATTTCCATGTGACGATAATATGAGTGAGGGTAGAGAATCGATTATTACAAGTTTCGTTGACATATCGTTTTCCCATTTTTCCTCGGACTTTGCCATTTCGTAGAGAACACTGAATAACTCGTTCACATTTTTCACTCGAGTCACTTTCATTCGGTTCATTATTCTCGCAGTTTTCTGTTGATAAAAAAAAAAAACGTTTTTTAATGTTAAATCCAACAAAATGGAAACGTCAAACGTCAGTAATTTTTCTTCGTATTCTCAGCTATATTTGTTTGTTGTTGTTTTTTTAAATAAATATTCATGATGACCTTTCGTTTATAATTATTCCATACTTTACTAATTTTAACTAAATTATTAAAAGAAATTACTGGGAATAAATAAAGTTACTAAAAGAAGCTGGATCGGATGCTCCAATTTTTTAATCACTCAATTTCAGACCAAGGTAGGTCTGAAACCCATTCGTTATTAAAAATAAAAAATTACAGTCGGATCGAACTTCGTTTAACGAAAGAAACGTCAACGTTTCCAAAATATAATGAAAATTCAAAAAAGTAATTGATTTTTATTATTTTCTGATAGTCGCGATTTAAACTCTAATTAATTACCTCATCACCAATTTTTTTGGCTTCCAACATCATTTGTATTCTGCTTCCTGAAAAGTCCATTTTCGTATCTATGTATCGAACTATACCGTCCGTCTCGAGAATCACATTTATCGCGATACCGTGACAGAGTTGAGTTTTTCCAGCGGACGACAAACCACAAATTTCGTATATTTCACCAGGATACAATCCGCCGTTCAATAAATCATCCAAACTACGAGAAAAAAAAATCCATTGAAATACAAAAGATTGATGAGATGAATAAATTATAATCGATTGATTGTTAACGATTAGAAAATAAGTTTGCAAATCTTAAAAAAATACCTCGCGATTCCAGTTGACACGATATTATTCTCCTCCGATCGTAGCAACTCTTCCCCATTTTCAATTTTACCGCCATAATTTTCAATAATATATCGTTTGATTTGTCGAAGTGTCTAGAAGAAAAACAAAAATTGAAAATTATTTTTCAATTCATACACACCGGATAAATTAGTGAGGCATTTCAATGAATTACTCGATGCTCGATTTTCACGATTTTCTCCAACTTATCGTCGTCTTGCTCCAAAAATTCAATCACCGTATTAACGTTTATTATTTTCAATCGTCGGAGCACTTCGTCGTTCAAAGCGTCATGAATTTGTTTATGTAACCGAGCCATTTTTACTCCACATATATATATATTCATGTATATCTGTACACGTGATCGCCTGTGTATACTTGACCAATTTTTTTTTCCCGCCAAAAATTAATTAACTCGCGCTGAAAACACGAGTACGATGTTGTATAAATAAATAAAAAAATTTGATAATCTTGGAGTAAATAATTTTGTTGATTTTTGTAGAAAGTAATAATGTTTATATGAAATCACGCTTCGTGTATTGTTATCAGCCGAAGAAATGAAGACTACGTGGTTCAATGTATGTAAACCCGTGTGTTATTTGATAGGATGTACTAGGTACACGTTTTAAAAGTAGCATATCTCTGTCTCCGGGAGTAACGAAATGACCACTGCGTCATTCGCACGTTCGCTCTTCATTCAATCACCGAGTTTTATTTCTTCGTCACGTCTTCTCGAAATTTTGTAAAATTATTAATATTCACGTCGAAACGAAAAAGTATTTGGAGAGAGAAAACATTCGTTCTTCCTTTAATTCTCAATACAGTAATTGAACATTTTTTTCCCTTTAAAACTTCGCGTTTATTTCGAATTATCGGGATAAACATGGCCGATACGTTCTCACGCAATGAGACAAGCAGGTCGCGGTACGAGAAAGAACCGCGTTATGTCGTCGAATCTCATTCACTCGTCAAAATATTACGTGGCATTGTTCGCTAAACACGCTTATCAATTCGTAAATGATTTGAATTTTTTACCTTTCGAGTTTATCCACTAAAAACTCACGGAATTCCTTTGTTTTCTTTCTTTTCGGGCTTTTGCGGTTATGTTTTCACGGTTGATTTTTTGTGAAAACGTGTTGAGACGAGAAACCGGACATCGACCTCGCGCCACGAAGAAATCACGATTTTTCAGGTAAGTTCTACTTTTAAAAAACATTTTCCGTTGTCATAATGAATGTTCCAATATTCCACAATTGTAAAATTAGTGCACAGTGCTTTATTCGTTTTATTGTAATTTTATCGATACTTTGTATATTGCACACGCATTTTTTGAGGTTAGGTTCCGCATCGCGGAACCACGTGTACTCAACGTCTCATTTTTCAAAGCAATTTTTCATGATTTTCGGAAAAAAAACGCCTTCGCATATTCAGTAAAATATCTCGACTGATTCATAGCGATCATTTTAATACAAATATGAAGCACGATTCATTCATCATATTTTTCCAAATTTCGGATTCGATAATCCATTTTCGTAAGACGACATAGATCAGAATTGTAATTGATCAAGTTTTCCCGTTTCCATTTCCGGTTTTCAATATAATCGAACGGATAAACGAATAATTTGATTATTTACGTTTTGAAATTAAGCGTTTATCCAAAAAATTAAAAGATTTAATGATTTCAGCGTATATTTATAGTAGTATTTCACATTCATTCACACAAGCGTTGAAAATATAATCGAAAAATGTAAGAAAAAAATTATAACGCGTACTTAATTAAATTTGGATTTCTATAATTTGTTACGGTGCAACAGACGGCTAATTTTGGTTGAAAAAAAAAAAAAACAGAGCGAAATGATAATTAATTTCTTAATTATTATTGGCTGTTCAATCTTTCTCCGTGACCTTTTGTAAAAAAAAAAAAATAACATTCCACCGGAATAAGAAAACGGTATAAATGATGTTTGAAAATTGGAAAAGAAATAGCATTTCGACCAACAGTCGATAAGTAAAAGTATAAGCGGTTGATTTGACGATGGTAGTACCGGAAATGCGCTCCTCGGATATCTTTTAGCACGAGTCCAATGAAATTGCAGGCATAGTGCCACGTTGCCAAAGTTCTCGGGTTCACGAGCGACCAATGAAAGTCGCAAAACCCCGGGCAGTTGCGGAAAGAGAGAGAGAGAGAAAGAAAGAGAACGAGGCGATGGGTACGCGCGCGAGCGGTGTTAGAGGCGAGCAGGGGCTGAGCGGAGAGGGGAGGGAAGGGAAAAATAAGGGGTATTCTCTCTCCGGGGCTCGTTTGAGAAATTTCGTGGGCTGTGAACGGTCGCCATGTTTTAGACGAGTGTATGTGCCGCGGCGGTGAGTGCGTCCTTGAGGGAAGAGCCCTATCTTGCGTAGACCGTGTCTCTACCTCGAAACAGACGAAACGAACGAAAAAAAAAAAGAAACAATGTACCATAAAATATTAGATATATCACATAATCGTAATATTACGTGAGATACCTAATTAAGGATATAATTGCGTTAAATACGACTGTCAAGTTGATTATCGCGGATGGCGGCTCTACGACGCGAAAATTTGTGATTACATTATGGTGAGTACGGGCTAGTATCGGGAGAACGCCAATATGGCGGCTACGAAGTTTCCTTTGTATCGCGACTGCTCGCGGTCGTGCCTCACCTCGATCTCCGAGCTCAATGTTCATAAATATTTTTTTCTCCTTCCTTAATACAATTTAACGCGTTTCATTCGAGAATAATTGTCAACAAATTTTTCGTGAACAATAAAGTGAGACGATCAGCGTTTGTGTACGATTTTTACTTTTTTACTTTTTTTAATTTTTTTTTTTTTTTTTTTTTTTAAATTCCTTGAACCCAGTGAGTCCGAGGGAAAGAAAAGAGGATATATTTCAGCGTTCGAGGCGCGCCGGGGGAACTCTACGGACGCCCTTCGAGACTCCTCGAATTCTCCAAGACGCGCGTAGCCTCACCCCGCATTTTTATACCGCTTTTATTTCTTTTTTTCTTTTTCGCTCTTTTTCTTTTCCGATCTTTTGCAAGAATTTCGGCCCCATGACGTTGCCTTTCACGCTCATTTATTTCACCGCCGTCAACTTTACTCTCCATTTATTTTGTCTTTTTTAATGCCCTTTTTCCGCGGTATTTATTCCAATTTTACCCCCTCCCCCTGAAAATTCGAGTTTTCGTTTTAGCCTCGCTTTTTTTTTTTCGTCGAACTGCATACTTTTAATTTTTTTCATTTGTTTATGTGCAGTTAAATTCGCATTGGTACTTTGATAAAATTGGGAAAAAAAAAATGTTCATTTTTATAGTTATGTATACTTGCACACACACCAATACAAATTTATCTCTACGTGTGTCTATTAATATTCATAGAAATTTAATATTTGGAAGATAAAAAAATTTATTCATTATTAATAAAGGAATTTTTTACTCATTTGATTTTTTCATTTATCGGATGGCTAACTTCCATTGTTTTTTAATAATTGTTTATTCAACTGATATATTAATTCGTGTCTGTAACTATTTTCCAGTTTTCCTTATAAAATTTTAATCGAACAGCATTATTATTGAAAATTTATTTTTATTTTCGACTCAATTTAATTCGAAATTTTTTTTGTTCTTTTTTTTTAGTGTCATGTGTAATGAGTGATAAACAGGGTGCGCCAAATTTGCCGCCCCTTGTGGGGGGTGGAAATAACAATGGAACAAGCAACCCAAATGCGACCCAGCAAACGGTCAGTTTGCAACAAGTTCTCGCGACTGCCCAGGGTCTCAATGTACTCACTACCGGAGGTGGACAACAGTTTGTCATCACTTCACAGGTTCCCGGTCTCACACAGGTAACCCATGATTTTTATAGATTTCTATTAAAAGTCACACGATTAACATTCGCAATTCAGCTGTTGCGATTCTGCATTTATGGGTTTCGTGTACGTATTACTCGGATGAACATTGATGTAAGACTCGATCACAGAATCACTGTCGGTTGAATATTAATTATTTTCTTTGTCAGCCTTTATTTAATTTACTTCATATGTTCGATGTTACTTCATTCGTGATTTACAGTTCGACAGTCGAATTCATTAGTTTTCACAACACTTTGAGTGGACATTCCGCTTTCCAAAATTTTTTTTATAAATTCCTGAGTTTTTTCACTTTCGATGCTTCACTTTAATTTTTTTTTTTCCTTTGTTATTATACAAACGTTTATAATTCATGTTGACTTTTTAGTGATTTGAATAAAAAAACACAATAGAGTTGGAACTATAACTTCCGTTTTCATATCTAGAACGTAAGGAAAGTAATATTTCGATTTTACGCAAAAGGTGTTGTCGGCCGGAGGAACAACAAATGCGGCGGGTCTTCAGCAGGTCGGATTTCCCCGGATCGTCAACATCGGGGGAGGATCGCAACGGGTTATCGGTGTGGCATCGGCGAGTGGTTCGCCGTTGTCATCGCCGAATCGTCAGACAAAAGTGGTGCTCGCAACATCGCCGAAGCTCGTGAGAACGTCGTTGGGAAATATGTTCGTAACTCCGACGTCGCAATCGTCGATCAATAGTATAGTTGGTCAAGCGGGTTCTACGTCGCCATCGCCGGCGCGTAAAAAACTGCGTCTCACTGAAACAACGGAGAAGATAACGGCCTCGGACGATTTAACGCCCGGTGGAAATGCGACAACGGCTGGAAGCGCGACGACGACGACGACAACGACGACAACCACGTCGACGAGTTATCGTCGTCGAATAATGGAACACAAAATGAAAAGAATGCGAGCGATTCGTGAAAAATACGCGGAAAACGCATCCGAACTGTTTTTTCTACACGCCGGTGGAAACATGATGGATTTTCACAATTGGAAAAGGCGGCCGCCCACTCCTCAGTATCTTCTTTTTCTACGACAACACAGACTCGATCCTGAGGACGACGACGAGGACTTGACAGTTCCTCTCATGCCCGTTAACAATCCCGTCAACGAAATTGTTCTCGCGAGCTGCGGCGCTCCTACGACAATCGTTGTTCCTGGCAATCCTTCCCACAACACCAATCCCAATATCAATAATCCCACCACTCCGGTCACTCAAAGTAACGAGGTCAAAATCACCGGTATTGGCGCAACTCCTGTTGCCGTTTCTACCACGTTGCCTGCAGCGGTCGCTCAACTTAGCCAACAAGGTAACATTCTCGTCCCAAACTTTTTCTACATCTCTCTTTTTTTTTTTACCTACACCATTTCTGCCCATTTTATTACGTGAGTTTTGAGAATGCCCCTTTTCCAGGTAGCCATTTGAGGATGTTGTATCCATTCGGTTTCAACCAAAAATATTATTTCGATCGAAACCTTGGGCTTTTCATGATTAAAAAAAAAAAAAAAATAACTCAATTATTCAGTAAAACTGAACGGCTCGTTGAACATTTTTTTGCGAAACGATAACTTACTCGAAGAATTCACATTTCGGTTATATTTCTGTCGATAATTGTTCTCTTTCCTTTACGAAATCTTTGGTAAAGGAGAATTTTTTTTTTTTAAATCGTTGAATTTTGAATAGACGAATTCTTTTTTTTTTTTTTTCATCTATCGTACTTTTGATTACCTGTACGATATTCTGAACTGGTCGTTTGCGAAATAGGACAAATACCAGGTAGACCTCAGGGTGGTCGTCACGGAATGGTTTTTGCCATTCGGGCGACGATTCAAACACCGTCACAAGTAACCGTCACCACCACCACCACCACCACAGCTCACCCCTCACCCACTTCTACCATAGCACCCACGATCATTATAGGTGATTACCGTAGGACTGGCAGTCATTTGGTGTCTACTTAAATATTTCGTCTTTTTATCCGTGCAGAAATTCATTAGTTTCGCGCACAATTCTCTTTTTTGTAACTGGGCTTCGTATTTAATCGTAATACCACGTGAAGCACATGGATCAATCGAAGAGTTGATAATTGTTTTGTTACTTCGACGTTCGCTCGCAATTGCATGTAAAAATTTTGCTGGCCTTTCCAGTGAAGTAGTTATGTCCTTGATATTATTGCAAATAAAAAATAAACGCTATTATTCGGATTCCAATTATCGAACTGTACCCATGGGATGAAAATTCCGCTGTTCAAGTTTTTAAAGCTTGAATAGTCCTGCATCTCGTGGGCATATTAATATCGAGCATGTGTAAGACCTTGGAGAGAACTCCACCTTCGAGGTCTAAGGGAAAGTCTCGTGACAGAAGAAAATATTGATAATCATTTGTCAAGGAATATTCTATTATGCTCGAGGAGCATGAAGACATGCGTGCGTAGATATCGTTCTGTTGAATGTCGCTGTTTTTCCTTTGTATTTTTAGGACAATTATGGATTGGATTTTACAACGTTTTTAATGTTTTTATTTTAGGCGGAACGCCGATTATTCCTGAAGCACCAAGACCTCAACCAACGGAAACACCGGTCGCGGTGACGACCAGCTCGACTCCTGTAGCAACATTTGCGACCACTGCTGCGAATACAACAATCGCGTGTCCAAATGTCGAACAATTGACAGTTCACAGTTCAACTTCAGCGCCTGAGATGAAAAATGAAACAACACCCTTGACAACAATTGTAACGACAACGACAAACGTTACGACCACCACCGTATCCACACCCTCGCCTCAGGCAGTCGTAAAACTCGTCAAATTGCCTTCAGCCAGCTCGAACAATCTCCCCATCTCCGAGAGTCAGAACAATCAAGAACAAATAGTCGAAAAAGCGAAACAAGAAGCTTACGTTATGCAGAGAATAGCGGAACTACAAAGAGATGGTCTTTGGTCCGAAAGACGTTTGCCCAAAGTTCAAGAACCTGCGAGAACCAAAGCTCATTGGGATTATTTGCTCGAGGAAATGGTTTGGCTCGCCGCCGATTTCGCCCAAGAAAGAAAATGGAAAAAAGCTGCCGCGAAAAAATGCGCGAGGATGGTGCAAAAACATTTTCAGGAAAAAGCTATTCAAGCACAGAAAGCAGAAAAATCACACGAGCTTAGGCTTAAAAAAATTGCTGGCTTCATGGCGAAAGAGATCAAAACTTTTTGGACCAACGTTGAAAAGGTAAGTCGTCACTTTTATTTTAAAAATTGAATTTCCATGTTTTTTATCATTGAGTTATTGTTCTTGTATTATTTACTGATACCCCACATACTTAAGCCGGCAATTTTGATACTCAATTATCGATGATTGTGTGCTCATTGTGGGAACATGAAAATTCCAAACGAGTCTTTTCGGGCTTCGCTCAATAAATCAAACGAACGTGGTCTAAGATTAGCTCGGAAACATTTATTTACCAACAATTTAGACAGATTTAGTTTTTCTCAAAAGTCAATGATTTCCCATGAAATAACGAAAAGTTTATAAATAATTATATTTTCGCTATCAACAGCTCGTCGAGTTCAAGCAGCAAACGAGACTGGAAGAGAAACGGAAGAAAGCACTCGACCAACATCTCAATTTCATTGTTGGACAAACGGAAAAATATTCTACTTGGTTGACCGAAGGACTCAACAAAACCGAAGGCAATCCAAGCGTGCCTGTTTCTATCAACAGCTCGAGAATTTCTTCCCCTGTACCAACCAGTAAACAACATTCGGATGGTAATTACTTTTATTTGGAGTTTACTATTCATTCATTTTTATTTTTTATAAGTGTGATATTAATTTCCCAGCAATTATTTAACTTGAGAAATTCATATTTACTTTTAATTTTCTGAATATTGAAACCCAAAAACCATTAAATATCTGGCATAATTGAATTGACCAAAATTAACAAGTGATCGCAAACTACAAAACTCTGAAAATTCAATGATGACACTATACCGTTTCTGAAGGGGCGAGAACCATTCAACTCAATCCTGTTTTCTGCTGTTAACGAGGCATTTGTCTGAGAGTACTTGAGATGAAAAATTATTTGATTTCGTACCACTAGCTGAACGATTAAAATGTGTTTTTCTTATTTTTATTTCAGACGAGTTCGAGCCGAATCAAAGTTCCGAGGATGACGAAGAGACGATAGCCAAAGCCGAGGAAGAAATGAAATCGGTGACGAATCACAAAGAAGAGGTTGAACTTCTGAAAAAGGAATCGGAAATACCGCTCGAAGATCTTATCAAAGAGTTGCCACCTAACTATCTCGAGGAGCGGGACAAAAGTTTGTCGCCTTCTCCGAAAGAAAATGCTGAGGAAGAGAATGAATCCGTAGTCGATGGCGATGCAGAATTTACCGTTGCGTCTGATGAATCTTCCGATGATGAGAATACTATCATGGAACAAGAGAAATTGGAAGGAAATACTAATCATCAAAAAGAACTCGACGATCTTAAGGTAAAAAAACGACCAAAATTGATGAATTGATTTCCTTTCTTTATCGGGATTCCGTATCGAAAATTTACCGTCGACATTTCCTTCCATCCAAAGTGATTTGCACAATAAATTGCAAATTCCTATTTCAGGAAGGTAAATTGAAGAAACATCTTTCCCATGCAACGATTCTCCTCGTACGATTTGTTGCGCAAAAGTGTTCAACATTTTTTCCCATTTCAATTTCACGTGATTTTTTCACAAAAATTGAAAAAAAAAAAAAAAATTTAATTCGATCGGATTCATTTTTGTGTTTTCGTGGATATTGATTTTTGATTGTTGAAATTTTTTTTCTTTGCAGGCTGAAAACGAAATGTCTATCGATGAACTCATGGCCAAGTACGGAAATATGGCGGATACATCTATGGATGTCGATGTCGAGTCTGATCATGGTGAGAATTTTTTTTTTCCATTTAAATGACAAAAGAAAAAAACATCAAATGTAACGATTAAGATCTCAATGATGACACTATACCGTTTCTGAAGGTGCGAGAACCATTCAACTCAACCCTGTTTCATGCTGTTAACGAGGCATTTGTCTGAGAATAAAATGAACAAAACTACTTGAAAAAAAAAAAAAAATGTGAATAACAATTAAAAATATATTGAAACGATATTTTTGTTGTTGTTTTTAACGCAGAATCTGGTGGCGATTCCGACAAAGACGAAATGGATCAACAAGACGACAAATCCGATAGCGAGAGCGAAGAAAGTGAAGATGAAACGAAAGAAGATGAGGAAGATTCACAAACTCAGAGCGACGGTGAAACGGACGTTGGTCTAAAATCTCTCCTGGAGGATTTGTCTGGCGATAAACCGGACGATAAAAACAAATCTGGTAACGTTGAGCAGTGCGAAAATCACAACGAAATGGATGACGTTGCTGCACTCGCGGAGAGCATACAGCCCAAGGGAAATACGCTTCTCACAACGAGTGTAAGTTTTTTCATTATTTTTTATTGCCTCGCAAAACTTATTGGAGGAACCCTTTAATTGAAATGAAATTAGTGAAATCGCATCGCTTAATCCTTCCATCCAAAATGTTTTGCTTCATAGCATCTCATTATTTCAGGAAGGTAGAATAAAATACGTGGTATCTTTCCCATGCAATGAATATCTATTTCGTAAGATTCGTTGCGCAAAAGTGTCTCACAGTTTTTCCAAACAAACTTGTAAATGTAATTGCAAAATTGCAGTAGATTTTTAGTAAAATCATCAATTGAATAATCTTCTGATTAGAAAACTTCTCTTCAAAGAGAAAATTGCGCTTTCGGCGGACATAAAATTTGTTCACTGACAAAGAAAATATATAACAAAAGAGTAATTTTGTTAATAAACGATTGTTTTGCATTATTGTTGCAGGTTGTCACGAAAATACCATTTTTGCTGAAACATGCATTGCGCGAATATCAGCATATCGGTTTGGACTGGCTCGTAACAATGTACGAGAGAAAATTAAACGGTATTCTCGCGGACGAGATGGGCTTAGGAAAAACGATACAAACGATTGCACTGCTGGCTCATCTTGCTTGCGAAAAAGGCAATTGGGGACCGCACCTTATAATCGTACCAACCTCAGTGATGCTTAATTGGGAAATGGAATGTAAAAAATGGTGTCCTGGTTTCAAGATTCTCACGTATTATGGGACGCAAAAAGAGAGGAAACAAAAGCGTACCGGTTGGACGAAACCAAATGCGTTTCACATATGTATTACTTCCTATAAACTCGTAATACAAGATCATCAAAGTTTTCGAAGAAAAAAATGGAAATATCTCATTCTCGATGAGGCTCAAAATATCAAGAATTTCAAATCTCAGAGATGGCAATTGTTACTCAACTTTCAAACTCAAAGGTTTGTAAGAATTGTGTTTATTCAAATTTGACGTTTCATATTTTATACTTTATTTTTTGTTAACAAACCTTTTTTCCTTTCTTATTTTGTAGGAGACTTTTATTGACTGGAACACCGTTGCAAAACAACCTCATGGAACTTTGGTCCCTGATGCATTTTTTAATGCCCAACGTGTTCCAATCACATCGAGAGTTCAAAGAATGGTTCAGTAATCCGGTTACCGGGATGATCGAAGGAAATAGCGAGTACAACGAAAACATTATTCGACGTCTTCACAAGGTCTGTACGTACTGCTTTTCTACATGTATAGTTCGTATCGTTAATCACAATGAAAAGCGCGAATAAAACATTGAGTCGAGTTGGAGAATAAAAATGTAACGTTGATCATAATTAGGCATTTTGAATGTTGGGAAAGAAATGAATTCGCCGTCGACCAATCGAGTCTCAAAGTTTTTTGTAATCGTTTCGGTCAAATCTGAATGAACGGCGATATAAAAATAAACATCTCCATTAAAACTCGTGTGACCAAAGTGGAAATGTTATGTCATGCGTATCCTGTCTGGAGATACACTTATTTTTTAATCTAATAATTTTTTTACACTTCAATATTTAATCAGGCAAATCGTAATTCATCAAGTTTCGAATAACACGGTGTTTTTTTTCTTTCGCTCGATCGTTTTCAGGTTCTTCGGCCATTTTTGTTGAGAAGGTTAAAAACCGAGGTGGAAAAACAATTGCCAAAGAAATACGAACACGTTGTCATGTGCCGATTATCCAAAAGGCAGAGATACTTGTACGATGACTTCATGTCGAGAGCCAAGTAAGTATTTTACACTTCGATCAGCATTCTACTAAAGATTTTTAGTTTTATTCGATATTATTTAATTTTCGTAAAAACTATCCGGAATTAAAATTTGGAAATGTCGCAATTGAAAAGAAACATTACAGAATTCATCTCCGGCATTTTACAAAGTTTAGTTATCAGCAGTAATGATCGTAAAAAGTTTTTAACATTTCGTTGAAAGGTTTTTCGCCTAATAATCCGAATCCCATTGCATCATCGATCAGTGATTGTAATTCGTAGACAATTGCTTTTGCAATGATGCTAGATTAAAATTTAGCACTCGGGCCAGCTTGTGCAAAATCTTACCATTTATGGACATTCTAGAACCGAGAGTACAAAAAACAGAAAAAAATTATCTAAAAATCGTTTGAACAAGAAATATAAATGCTCACTGTTTTCATACTTTTTCTAATGTTTCAAAATTTTTCTTTTTGTCGTCTCTAACAGAACGAAGGAAACTTTAGCAAGTGGAAATCTTCTGAGTGTCATAAATGTTCTCATGCAATTGCGAAAAGTGTGCAATCATCCGAATCTGTTTGAAGTACGACCAACGGTATCGCCGTTTCAAATGGATGCGATTGAATTCGTGACTGCTTCGTTGGCGTGGAGTGCCCTTGATTACGACCCTTTCAAGGTAACTGAGAAATTTTGGGAGGCAAAAAAAAATCGTTTGCTCAAAATCAAAGAATTACTCAGAACTGACTGATTCTCTCTTTTTAGTCCGTCGATCTCACAGCGTTGAATCTTCTTCTGATAAATCTGGAATTCACGACGACGGCTTTTGTCGCTCATCGTGTTAAGCGACTTCAAACACCGCGCAAACTTATCGAAGAAATCGATAGCTTGCCGGAACCATCGCCGAGATGTCCATCCGGAAAAATAAAGATTAACGTGCGACTCTCGAATCAAACTAAGGCACCGGTAGCTCCGCCACCACCGACTACACCAAAAGTTAAAAACTTTACGGGAATCGTTCAAAATCCACGAACCTCCAATTCTCCGCTTATAAAAACTATCAACAATCAGGCGAGTCCTGGACAAGGTAAAAGCATACGTTCCATATCCTTTTTATTTTGGACTTCGAAACTTAAATTCGTCGAACAAAGTTAACATCGACTCTTCGATTTCCAGGTGTCACTTTGAGGGTTGCAGGCGGCCAGCAATTGCAGGGTTACTCTGTCCAACTTGTCCAACACCAGGGTAGCGTAAAAGGTAAATAAAATATATTGAAAAAGATAGTTATCCTAATCTTGTAAAAACCATTTATATTTCTTAAGAAAGAATGAAAAAACAGTCGTTCAAATGAGAAAGATTCCTTTGAAATAATTCACATAGATGCATCATCGATCAGTGATTGTAATTCGTAGACAATCGCTTTTGCAGTGATTGCTATAGCAAAAAAAATTCCTAATCAGAATGAGCACTCGGGCCAGCTTGTACAAAATCTTACCTTTTATGGACATTCTAGAACCGAGGGTACATTACAAAAAATGAGAATCTCAATTTCTGATAATTTAAAAAACTTGTGAACTAATGAAAGAAAAATTCATTTCCTACAGCTTTTCCTGTGGCGACTCTGGCCCACAATCCTACGGGAAGTCCGAGCATAACGACCACAAGTCCTGGAAGTTTGAATACCCAAAGGATAACGGTCGGAAATGCGAATATCAGAGATGGTCTCCAGCGACTCACGACTCAAACGGTGACCGTGAAACAAGGCGATTCAGTTCAGAGGATAGCTGTACCCAGTTTCGCTCAGCTCGTTCAAACGTCAACTGGACGACACATCATCCTTACGTCGAATCAGCAAAACACCAACACCGGTGAGTTGGGTTAGTTAATTTTTTGATATTATCTTCAATCACCAAAGAAAATTACCACATTTAAAATGATTCGAAATTTGCATACCCTGGCGCGCTCACGATGGCAGTTTCCAAGCGTTTGCAATCGTTTTATTATTCGTCAGGGTAGATTAAAAATCCCTTTTAAAACTCACGTTTCGAAAATTAAACGTCCGATTCGTGAATCCTGTCTGGGGAGACAAATCAACAAATGTCGTTCATTATCGATTTATTTTTTGTTCCTTCGGTAGAAACGGTTATTTTAATTTGTTTGAAATTTAACTTATCGTTCCTCGTGATGAATAAATCGTTATTCTTTCTAGTTTCCTTTCCGGTTATGACGTCGAGTGGGCCTCGTCTAACGGTACTTTCAAAATCGTTGATGGGCCTTTCAACGGCTAATAAAGTAGTCGGTAGTGTCGTTACAACGACAACGAACGCCGGAGGAAGATTGGGAATGAGAGTTCCTTCGTTGAACGTCAATACGTCACCGATTCAAGTAGCAACTGCTATGCAACAGCAACAGCCACAACAGCAACAATCGTTGCGATGCGGTATTGTTACTAGAAGCGCCCAGAAAGAACCCGTTAAAGTTCAACCCAAGGAAGAACCGAAATCCGAATTTCACATCGTAAGTATTTCATCCAATTACTTTTAATTTGTTTTAATGAGGCTTATCAGTGTCCGAGAAAATCTAGAAATCTAACAACTGGCATAGAGTTGAAATGATTCTAATAGTTAAAATTGAACAACAAAATGAAGAGAAAAAAAAAAGTTTCATGTTAGATTGATTTCAAAGTTTTGTTATATTGCATTTTCGTTATTTTCCTAAAATTATAAACTAACGAGATAAAAAACATCTGAAATAGCCACAACTGGAGGAAGATCGACGAAAGAGGCGACAATCAAAACTGCAAAGTATAGCGAACGTAAACGAGAGAAGATGTGCAGCATGTCCATTGTACGGAGAGGATTTGTTTACAGCATTGCGAATAGAAAAGCCAGCGACGGTATGTCAATGGCACAGCGGTTCGCTTCACTGTAAAAACGCAAAAGAAACGGCGCGTACGAGAAAACAATTTTTCTCGCGTACCGAGGCACTGGCAGCAGCGATTAAATCGACGGAAGAAATAGTCGAAGAACTGAAAGAAGTCTTTCAGCGTTTCGTCGTATACGTGCCAGCGGTGCGTGCGCCATCGCCGCGTTTCCATGTTTCGCATCCTTCGCCGCACAAATTTTGGTCGCAGCAAAATCTTCGTCTGGCGCTCGAGACTGAAATCTCACCGAAAATGGAAATAGTTCATCCTGTTGCCAGCGCGATGATGACGCAATTCCCTGATCCACGGTTGATACAGTACGACTGCGGAAAACTACAGTCCCTCGATCGTCTCCTGAGAAATCTCAAGGCCGATAGTCATCGCGTACTTATATTTACTCAAATGACGAGAATGCTCGACGTACTCGAAGCTTTTCTCAATTTTCATGGTCATATTTATTTGCGACTGGATGGAGCTACCAAGGTCGATCAACGACAAGTTCTCATGGAACGTTTCAACGGCGACAAAAGAATTTTTTGCTTTATACTGTCGACAAGATCCGGTGGTGTTGGGGTCAATCTCACCGGCGCCGATACCGTCATCTTTTACGACAGCGATTGGAATCCGACTATGGATGCACAAGCTCAGGATCGTTGCCACAGGATAGGACAAACCAGAGACGTTCACATTTACAGGCTTGTCAGCGAAAGAACCGTTGAGGAAAATATTCTCAAAAAGGCGAATCAGAAAAGATTGCTCGGTGATCTTGCCATTGAAGGAGGCAACTTTACCACTGCTTACTTCAAAACTGTAAGTTTTTCGATTCCTATTTTGTTACTTTTCTTTTTTTTCTCGCCTTAAATCACAGAGTTCGCTGTGACTAAGTCGCTTTTTAACTTGCTTCTTCACAGTCGACGATTCAAGATCTCTTCAACGTCGATCAAACGGAAAATGACGCTTCAACGCGAATGGCTGATGTGTTGGAACAAAATCGCGATCGTGAAAAAGCTTTGCACCGTGAACTGGCGGCTGCTTCGACGACGTCACAGCCTACCGAGGAAAAAGTGGCGATCGGGGCACTGGAAAGTGCTCTCGCCGCTGCCGAGGAAGAACTCGATGTCCAAGCTGCGAAAACTGCAAAAGCCGAAGCTGTTGCGGATCTCGCTGAGTTTGACGAAAATATACCGTTGGATGAGACCGAGAGGGACGATCCGCAGTTCAGTAAAGCCGAACAGGAAGTCCAAAATTTGGTATCCCAGGTAAATAGAAGCGATCGGGAAAATTATTTTTTTTGGAAGCGAAGAACACTTTGTTTAAATTTATCATGAATTACGAGTGAATTTAAAATATTGTTCAAACTTTCCAGTTGACTCCGGTGGAGCGTTACGCAATGAAGTTCGTCGAGGAGGCCGAGGGCAGTTTTTCAGCAGCTCAACTGGCAGCAGCGGAACGTGAGCTGGAGCAACAGAAAAAGGAATGGGAATTGGATCGTCTGCGGGCGTTGCGAGAGGAGGAAGAGCGCCGTTTACGTTTGGCCGACGACGACGAGAAGCCGTTGACGTTTGGACGCGAGGATGCCCAAAATCAGGTTAACAATACTAGTAATAATAAGCGCGTAGGTGTTAAAAAGCGGGCTTGTCCGGAAGCGAATCGGGGCGGCAGCGGTAGAATGATGGAGAACGCGAGAGTAGGGATAAACGCGAAACGCCGAGGTTCTTTGCGCGGTTGCAACAACAAACGTCGTACTAGGGTAAGAGAACAATCGATGACTGAAAGCGAAGAGGAAGATGATACGACGACCGATTCGGAAGATTCGGAGGAATCTCAGGATGATGATCTCGTCGAGGACAGTCCTGACGAGGAATCGTCCCACACGGAGAGTCAGAGTCAGGGCGATGAGGAGGAAGAGGAAGAAGAAGCCGAGGACGAGGACGAAGTCGAGAACGATGAGAACGATGACGAGGACGAGGAGGGAGACGAAGACGAGGAATTTCGCGATACGAGAAACTCTATCGATCGCGGGGGTGCTCGCGGCAACGGTAATTTTTCGAAACGACGTAATCGCCTAAACAAATCTTCTGAGCGAAATAACAGATGGGACATCAATAGTCCGCGGACAAGATCACGCGGCAACGTCAAAATAAACCTCTGGGCTCTCGACGTGAGCCCCATTCTGCCCGGTGCCAAACCTACTTTTCGTAACAATCGTAAACTCGTGGCCAAAGGTAGAAAAAAATCGGAGCGAAGAAAATCCGACGATGGTTTTGTTCTTCCGATGTCACCCCCCAGTCCTAAGAAAAATATCCATTCTTTGAGCTCTAATGCTGCAGAAAAATCAACGAAAATCTCCGAGGAAAAATCCACCGAAGAGGAAGATGACGATGATCACACCACTCAGACTTGGACTAGTAGAAGAAAAAATTGCGCTAATGATAATGTTGGCGATCAGAGTGAAAATGAAAATAATCCAATGACTTCATCGCCCGTCGTAACTGTATCCAAAATTGCTAACGTTGAGATATTGATCGCTGAGAAAATGTCCGAAATGTCAAGCAGCATGGAAATGTCACAGAGCGACGAAAGCGCTGAACACGAAAGATCTTGCGCCTTCTCCTCCGATTCGAGAAGCAACGGAGAAGAAGATGCTTACGATTTTTCGGCTGGGAAACAAGAAAACGACAAAGAAACGGTTCCTCTAACCGAAATCACTAAACCATCGCGTACGAGATCAAAATTTCCTGGTCTTAAACGTTTGACGCAAACTTTTGACGCGAGCTTCGACGAATCCGGTGTGAACAGTAAATTCGAAAGCGAATCTTTGATCGCTGGTACAACGAACAAAAGCGGTGTTTTACATGTCAGAAGATCGACTCACAAATCTAGCACGAGTTTCGGAAAAAGCGTGAACGACGAAGAGAGTAATAATTCGGAGATGATTTCCAATCAAAAAATTTCTTCTCCCGGTACGAGCAACGAAGAACCGCCGTTGGACGAAAGCACGGAAAATGAGGCAGCAACGATAGAAAATTCGAATTCTTCGATAACAAAAAGATCGAGCGTTCCGTTGACTCGCGCGAGTCGACGTTCAAACGCTAAATCTGTCACACCGGATCGTGACAAATCATCCGCGGGCTCAGATTCTCCCGTCGAATCCATCGTCCAGGCTTCCCAGAAAACACGCAACGTAGCTAAACGTTCACAAAGCAAAATACAATTCGAAGACGTTACCAAAACCACCGAAATGTGTTCGGAGAATGTGAAAAGCTCGACGGATATGGCGAGAGGAAACGATGAAAATAAAAGCCTCGAATCCGAAGTTGAAAATCAAGAAATCGTCGTTGATAATGAAACAACGAATAAAGACGTCAAAAAATCAAATTCAACTAAAATCCCATCGTTTGAAAACGTCGAAAATACTCGGGACGATAAAAAAGCCAAAGCCGCGGAAACTGATAAATTAGTTTCGTCTCAGATCGATAAAAAAAATATTCTCAGTTCATTCGCATTTTCAAATCCTGCGATAGTGTTATGTAATAAATTGAGCGCAGAGCCTCGTGTACGTTTGCGAAGACCAGACACCCCATTACCGGGCGTGATTACGCGTCGTACGAAAACAATTTCCGGTTCGGAAGCTTCGACATCCGGATCGTCGAACGAGATGGAAATAAAGTTGTCTTCCTTGCAACAAATACGTAAATCAATAGAGAGCCGAAGAAGCACTAGACTGAGCAGCGGATTGTCCACGGAATCTCAAGATCTCGAATTGGCGATGCAAAATATAATAAAATGCGAAGCGAAAGTAGTTTTAATAAAGAGACCCGAAACACCGAGCGGGGAACAATTAAAAATGAAAAAACCGTCGATTTCCTCGTACTCGTCTATCAACGCGTCGTCCTTAACGGCTTCCCAACTGACTGCGAGTTCTCCAAAAATCATAGTCAAAAAGCTAGACAATCGAGTCACGAGATCTTCATTGAGCTCAAATACTACGGACACCGTAAAAACTAATGTTTCCTCGTCCGTGAATGATCGACCTACTACTCGAAGATCCAGACCTAGTCTCGACAATGATTTTCTCGTGCCACAAATTATTCCTCGGAGAATAAAATCGCCGGGAGGAGGAACGAGCGAAAATGTGAGCCAACCGATCGTCAGATTGAATCGTAAATTAAGCAACGAGACGATCCAGCAACAAGCAACGAGCGTTACAAATTTTCCAGTATCCCAAAAACGACGACCCGACACTCCTTTGCCATCGATCGATTCGCCCACAAGGGTGACTCGATCCCGCGCTGACATTAATATCCAAAATTCGATCGTACAGAAAACTAAAAATTTACGTCGTAATTCTACGAACAACGAATCCGTTGCGAGATTACGTCGTTCAGTTTCGCCTCCTGGCTCGCCCTTAAAACGGGCCGATGCTAATGATACCGATTCCAACGGTAATGCGGTTGTCCATGAAAATCTAAGCAAAACAACAAACGATCAGGATTCGAGCACGAGTATTTTTGATAATGAAAAGCCTCAGAGAACAGCTAAAGTCGTTGCGATACTTACCCTTGAATCTCGGGGCAATAATCACAGAGGCCCAACTCCGAACAGTCCTGCAAAAAAAACTATCGACGACAACGAAACTAAAAGCACGAGCACCGGCAGCAACGCTTCCTCGACAATCGACGTCGACAGCGAATCCGAGAGCGAAACATTCGCCAACGATTCTAATTCGACGCGTAAAATATCTGCAAGAAAAAGTATCAAGAGAACGAGAATGTCGATTTGTAAGTCGTTGATCAACGATGATTCTGATGAACAATTTCTTAATAGTGTTGACGAGAGCAAAGACGACGATTTACCGCTTCAACCGACGAGGAAACTCGTTAAATTACACTCGGCAGCGACGTCTATTGACAAAATTAACAATACGGCCTCTTGATTAGAAACGTCAATGAGAATTCAAACAATTGCAAAATTTTAGTGGATTAAACAGACGATGAAGAAAAATACGTTAAACAGATTATTACGTAAGCAAATAATCGAGCTCTCGTGGATAAATTATTCTTGAAATTTGAATCGAGTGAGAATAGAGATTGAATTTATTTTTTTTTTCTTTCATCTGTGATAAAGCTCTGTAAAATTCATATTCGTTCATTATTTTTACTTGAATTAACGTTTATCGTGTTTTGAAAAAGAACTCAAAAATTGTTTCCTGTCAGAGGAAAAAAAATGATTAAGTTTTGATCAGGTTCGTTTTTTAATTGTGTAAATATACCAAATATATTCTTGGTATAAAAAAAAAAAAAAATTGAACGTATCCATGCAAATTTCTGCACATAATGTCGAAAAATGCCTGGTTGGACGGCAATTTTTCTGTCTCGTAACATAAACGCTTTTGAATAACGAAACGACTCAATTTCTCACTATTGAGACGCTCAGTACGTAATTCGCAATGAATTTCGCAAGGAGCAAGTCTCGAGACGAGATTCAGTTTCTTTTCTTCTCAGCCAATGGACGATCAATCGAAGCCGGAACATAGAATTGCTCGAATACCCGTGAACAATCCATTATTTGTACATATATCGTGTGGAATACCGCAGGGGTTGCATCGAGCAATGAAAAAAGATACGGAAGTCCTCGTTCGTGTGAATAATCAGTAAAAAAAAAAAAAAAATCTCGAACAAGCTTTATTTGTTGAACCGCTAAGATCGAGAGTGCTTCTTTTAGTAAGCTTTGTACAAAACGAGCGGAGTAAATGAAATTTAGGGAGAACAAAAAAGAATATGCAGTGAACATAAAAAGAGAAAGAAAGCGAAGAGAAGATTCGCGTGTGTGTAAAAATAGTGGCGACGAACTGAAATAAACAGTGGATAATGTAATTAACCGATGGCTAAAGGTTAAACAAATAACAACAAAGGAAAATAATAAGAAGAAAACCCCCTGCGTACTGGGTCCGTTAATATAATTTATATATTTCGTGATAAACGAGACTCATGACTGTACTATATTAGCTTTAGATTTTTGAAAAGACTAACGAAAAACGAAGAAGTAACAAACGAGCAAAAAAATATTATAAAGGATTATAAGACAAAACAAACTATATATTCAGACGCGATGCAGATGGCATGCAAAAAAACAGAAAACACACACACACCCACACCCCCATACACATGTTCGTTGTTGATGTTTGTTGTTGAGTGAAACGAAATCGACTGTTCTGCGAAGCTCCCGAGCCCTTGCGTAAATAATTAAAAGAGATAAATGACTTTTTTCTCTTATTACGAATCACGTCGCAGCCAGGCCCATCCGGAATATTGAAATTCACGGAAAATCTACACCTCAAATATACTTGTACCGCGTTTAAAAATTAAGTTGCGTGCCTGAATTTTTTGTATGATCGAATGCGTGTTGTGTTCCCTATTAAAGGAAATTTCGAAGTGAGAGTATGAATGGAATAAAAAAAAGTGAGAGCGAGAGAGAGAGAGACAACAACGGAATATTCCTTGCTATGAATAAAGACGAAAGAAAAACCTCTACACGTGTGTTTTCTTATTTCTTGGTGCGTTTCCAAGTGTGTCCGATCAAAGGTTCAGTTCCGTTTTGGTGTCAAAAAAATACAAAGATACAAGAATTTGAAAAGCAATCATTTGAACGAAAAGAAAATTAAGCATTAAATAAAAATAGATTAATAGATGAAATAAAGCATATATACATATATGTAGATATATCTATATATGATTGAAAAAAAAAAAAAAAGTGAGAAAATAATTTGGCTCAGTGTGCTTGTTTATGATTGGATAATATTCACAGATATACGACAGGATGAATTTCTTTTCTTCCTGCATGTCAGTTTGGTGTGGCAAGGCCTTCAATGACCGCACAACACTAATTCAATTACACGAAAAGAAGATTTCAAACAAAATTCATTATTGTTCTTGTAGGATTACTCGAGTAATGAAAATAAGGAATAAAATTTGATTTAGAAGATTGATAATGGCACCAAAACACTGCCTTTGCCATTCCAAACTTGGAAATTGCCAAGATATAAGCAGGCACATAAATGAGCGTGTTGTCTCAAGCGATATGCTTATTATTTAAAAAGAAAAAAAGTTTCACAGTAGTCATAAAAGAAATGATTTTGACGTTGCGAATGAGCTCGTCCTGAATCTTTTTATCTTGTAGCGATTACCGGAATTGTTGAATTGAGCCTTTGAATCAATAAGGCAGGTCATCCCTTGTCTAACATCATCAATTTTTTTTTTTTTTTATTGTGTCTTCATCGTACGTGTTTTCCTTCATCGAAGAAAACAGTTGAGAAATTTTTTAATGTTCCCTTTTTTTTTTTTTTTTTTACTTCAGTTAATATTTTCAAGACGAAGGTTTTTATCGAAATGTTTTGCCAGAATTTTTCCATCGTCAATACGTGGAGTTATTACTTCGAAGTACGTTCTTCTTAAAACTTTCGATAATTTTTCTAATAACTGATGAAGAATAGATCAATTTTTTTTTTTGTCGTTAACGTCGATTCAATTTGAGAATAACTGTTTTGTACGTTGCAGTAGGTAAGTCCTTTTCAACTAAATTCTGGTGAATTCGCTACAGCATAATTGAAAGTATTTATTTGCATTCCATTGTTGTAATCTCTAATCCATAGATATAATTAATCAAAAAAGTATCGATGTACATATTTTTATTGGTACATTCTCGTACTGATCGATCGAAATTTACTAACTTTGCAGATATGGTTGTCGGAAAGCACCATGGAACAGATGCCGGTAAGAAACGATTGAAAAATATGTTTTCGTTTTCCTATTTATATTTTTTATAGCTAAATGGTGCGTCCGAGTAGAGGAATAAAATTTTTCTTTCCGTGCTTCCTACTAAAACAGATGTGGTGTCCACCAACTCCGCCAACTTCCGACAACGACGTTTACGTCGATTATTCATTGGGTTTTCTTTACGACTCGACACCCATGAGCGAGGCTCAATTGCCGCCGATTTACGTTAAAAAGGAACAAAAACGTAGCCGTGTCGAAGTTTCTGATGGAACAAGAGATGGTAAAAGACTAAAAAAATTAAATCAAAATATTATTTTCTCACTGAACCAGTCTCATTCCAAAAATATTCAATCGAATCACGATAATCAAATTCACAATACGCTTATGCCAGGTCGACGTCCGATAAAAATGAGACACAAAGAAGAATCCGTGTACGCGCCACGCTCTTTGTTCGATCGTCCGTCGCCAGCATTGATTAAAATGCGTCGTGACATAAAACTCCACAAATATCGTCCTATCGTACGACCCCCAATGTCAATTTCCGGTGTTAAACCGTCTACGATGTTGAGGACTTCGACTGACCAGGAACATATATTAGACTGGATGGTTCATGAGGATTGGTCGCTGTTACAAGCGATACAAGTCTATCAAGGCCTGCCTTTGAATCTCGTTATTTTGTCACCCGGTCATACACCAAATTGGGATCTCGTCGCTGACATCGTCAATAACACGTCGAGAATCTACAGGTCCCCTAAGCAGTGTCGTACCCGTTACGAGACGGTTATCATCCCGAGGGAAGAGGGCAAATTGCTTTATGACACGACTCCAAAAAAGCAGAAAAAACAAAAGGGTGTTTACAAATTGCCACAAGTTGCTGAGGTAAAAGAATATCGAATTTATTATTTACTTTTACAATTGCCAAACCTTCCGAATTGTTTTCTCCTTAAACACTTTTTTTTTAGTATGGAATATCAATAGAAATCGCTGGTTTTTGGTGTTTTGTTTTATTACAAGAGAAAAAAACAAAATCAAATTTTGCGCACAGTTAATGGAATGAAAATGTTCGTTATTTACAGCAACAGAGCAAAACGAATCGTCCAATGCGAACATCGCAGTTGTACAATCAGGACAAGAACAATTCGTTCACGCTGATGTGTTGTCAGCGTTTCGACACGATAAAATCGGTATCGAACAAGCGTCCGCAGCCGGCAAAATCGTTGTTGGTAAATCCACTGTTGAAGAATCCAAAGCACGCGGAAGTATTGGCGGAATCGGGAATCCAGTACGATGGTCCGTTGGCGCCGATCGAAGTAGCGACTCGCCGAGCGGAGAGAATTGCGAAAGAAAAATTGAAAAACGTCGTGACGGTTTTGGCTTCGTCGGCGACGGCGTCGTCCTCCACAGCAGCGACGGCAGAACAACAACAGGCTCAGCAACAACAACAGCAGCAACAAATTCACATAGTTCAACAGACGCAAAACGCTCAGACACAACAACAACAAATAGTCGCAACGACGACACCTCAGTCTCATCAATTGACGCAGATCGTTGCAACGGTGGCAACGCCGACGAGCCTGAAGAGTGCAGCAGTTACGAATACGATTGCAACGAGTGCGACGAGCGTCGTGACAGCAACTGTTAAAGCTTCGAGAGCGAGCGGCGGCACATTGACCATGCAAGATTCGAGATCAACGCCGACGGTCGTTGGCGTCGCTAATCTCCAAGCTGCCCAGAGATTAGCGACAGCTAATCTCGTCTCTGGAACCCAAACGGCGACCGGTGTCGTAACGCAAAAGGGAATCGTCGGTGTTACAATGGCCACCGCATCCGGCAGCAAAACTTTGACCCCCGCCCAAATACAGTATTATCGACATCAGCAAGTTCTCAGACAACACAATATCAAATTGTTGCAACAGGCTCAAGCGGGACAGGGACAAAAAGTTTCTGTCGCTGTTTCAGCCGCTACCGGCACTCAAGTCAGAGCGAATATAATGAAACAAAGCGTCGCAGTTGGCACAGTGACGCAAACCGTTGGGGGAACCGTTACTAAGCAAAATCTCGCGCGTACCGTCACCGAGAGCGAAATGGCAACTTTACTGAAACGTCAAGCAGCAGCCGCCGCCGCTGCAGCCCAGCATCAGTCTCAGACCAAAGTTGGACAAGTCCAAGTCGCCGGACAACAAACCGGACTCACTCCTGCTCAAATTTTTGCACAGGCTGGACTTCAAGTACAACAAGCAAGCACCTCGACCGGTGCCGGTACACCGGTCGCCACACTCGTCAAAACCGCCAACGTCAGCGGCGTTCGAGCCGCTACACCTCAACAAATTCGACAATTGGCTCTACATCCACAAATCTTGACACAGAGAAAAATGGCGGGACAAAAAGTCGCACAATTGGCCCAGGTCAAGGCTGGTGGAGTACAGACTCAATTGATCGTTCAACAAAAATCTTTGCCCACTGCAATGACCGTTCAACAGATACAACAAGTTATGAAACACGTTCAACCTTCCGGAATTCAACAATTTACACATGTAAGCAACTATTTTAAATATTTCACGTTTGAATGATAAACTGTCATAGGATTACTCGACCTCGTGAAGAATGATTGTCAAAATTTCTATCATTGATACTAATTATCTTCGTTTGCTGTCACTTACGAATGCATGACAAAGTTAATTTCGATTTTTCCTTAATTCTCTTATTCTTTCCTCATTTTCTCTTGATTCTTTCGAGCATTCTGCATTCGAATGTAAATTTCAATATCCTAAGTTTTCCTGTGGATAAGAAATAAACCATTAATCTACACTTTCAATGATAAACGTATTAATTATTCGTTACGATACCTGCTGGCACAGGTTTCTACGGGACAAGCAGTGTCGCAAGCCGGTCAAGTTGTTTTGGCTAAATCAGCGTTGCAAACACGAGTGATACCAGTCGCGCAGTCGGGATTGAAACAAACGATACAGGTCGTGACAGCTAGCACGGCTCAACTGAGACAGGCGACACCGGCTCAAGGGAAACCCATTGTTACGACGGCGAGAGCGAGTCCAGGACCGAGTCAGGTTAGACTTCAAACTATCGCTCATTCGGTTCATCAGCAACAAGCTCAACAGCAACAACAACAACAACAACAACAAAATCAACAAGACAGTCAGCCTAAATAAAATCACCAGATCGTTATCTCGTTCCATCGATCATCATCTTTCGGAGCATGATATTCAATTTTTCTTTTTAGTCTCCGATTTCGAAATCGGATGTGCCATCGATCTATGAGTTTTTTTTTTTTATCATAGCGATTGAAAGATGCGCTTGTTATACATTCCACATTAGCCTCCGTCGGGCAAATGCTTTTGACAAATGCACGAGATCTGACGTTTTTTTTTTGAATTCCTGAAATTAGTAGAAAAACAACGTTTTTCTTTCTCGATTTAAAAATTATTCGCTACTTGCTGTAACACAAATTATGTCCTACAGCAATTTTTTTTTCACGCATTCAGGAAATTATACGAAATAAATTTTTTTCTTTCAACAGTCGCTCCTTATCTTGACCCAATCACGGGAATGGAGTCTCTCTTTATCTTTTGCAAGTTTTCAACTCATACAGAGACTAAATAAAATAATCGAAATGACGATCGGTGATGATGACGAGTTGGGTTTAAGCTAATAGGGTTAAACGTACAGCGCTACGTATGTATATTGTGTAATTTATAGCTAAAGGTTTAAGGCTTCAAGGATTAAGGATTTTTTCCTAGTAAACAAACACATGAAATTCATTATCAATAATTATCGTAAAATAAAGTCGAGATGTTTAATATTGTATCGATATGTCTGTGTATATTATAATGCGTGTACGATAGAAAAGTTGATCTAATAAAATCAATCCTGTACTTCAAGTTGCTCTTGTTCTCGTTTTCGAAATTCATTTATTTCAATAACGAAGATCCCAACGAACAAGAGGAGGACGCTCGTCAATAGTGGTCATTACTTGAATATATTGAGGAAAAATCTTGATATTTTCTCAATTAATAATTTCGAAAGAATCGATATCATGGGTCAAACAAATAATTTAAAAAAAGTGCATTCCTAGCGGAAATATAGGTTCCGAAAAGATATTGGTTTTCGAATTTTTATCTAATCTTTTGCGTAGTTTCCATTTCTAATCTGACTAAAATATCTGCCATTCATGGGTCAATTTTTTTTTTTCACATCCGGTGATGTCAATTTCATCGAGGAGCTCGTGAATCTGGAAGATGAAGATATGATTTGAGAATCGTGAAAACTGATATGGCCTGCTAAATGGAGCGAGTTCTTATCGTTCTGTCGTGTCAATATTTATATACATTTTGCAGAAATTCACGTCCACTTTTATATTTGAGGACAAACAAATTTTTCTTTATTAACTTATCAGTTCCTCGGTTAATTGAACTTTAACAAATGGCTATTATCAATGTTACTTTTTAAGTCCGTTATCGAATCAAAATTTCGAGCAATAGTGAACTCGGGATAATAGCACGCAATCTAAATCACTGTTGCATCATTTTTTTCTTCCGAATCCGTCGAACAATCGAATAAGTTTTTATCAATTTCTATTTTCAACGATTATTCAGACCCTCATGAAATGATGTTTTTTCTATTGCATAAGACGACATCAGCGTCAATTCTTATCTTCGTGCTTTTGATCGAGTTGATATTACAATTCAAACTGCCAATGAACGGAGATAAAAAATTTCTTTGAATCTCATGTATCGATCTTTTTATGTAATACGAATCGTCAAGTTTTTGGAGCACCCGATTTGCACTTAACAATTTTAAGGAGCGGGAGTTTTCGTAGATTGTTACAAAAGCGTATCAAGGAAACGGCGCAAAGTTACGCAGCAAAATTTTCGATAAATATATATACTCGATCATCTCGAAATTCTAAAGCCTTTTGGAATACCATTTTTGATTTTCGCTCTACTTAAATTTGCGCTCCTACTGTTTGGTCCTACTATTAAAAAAAAATAGGTTACCGAAATCTATCAGTTGTAAAAAAAAAGTCGATTCGCCTTTTGCGATAATTCCTAAAGTTTTACATAAAAAAATATTGGCGTAACAACTTGTGGGATTGTAATTAGCCGATTGACCGAATCAACCCGGTATTGTTTTCGTACTTATACGATAAATCAATTTATTTCTATCCATCTAATGACTTGTTGTTGTCTCCATGCAGGTCGCTTCGTCATCGGCTAGCAAGAAATTTACGTTTGATTGCTGACGAGTTATCAGGGACGTTTCAGCGAAGAAAGGCTTCATACCGAGATCGATGATAGAAATCTTCGTCGCGTCGCGTTCGCAGATTTATCAATTAAGCATTACGCGAGTCCATTGAAAGCCTGGTGGGAGAATTGCATAAATGCTTGGATCAATCCTCATGGAGCAAAAACGAAAATGTTTTTTGTTAACGTTTTCAATCAAAAAAATACGAAGCAGGAGCATCCCACGGGATCGACTGTGTCACTAGTTCCGGTGACATCGCCTCAAATGGCGTGTTTACGAGTTTTATTAAGGGGATTTTTCGACCACGTCAGACGTGGTACTGCCTACTATGGCGAGGTACTCTACGACAGAGGATACGAATCTACATAAAATGTCCGATAAACTAGTTACCTCGATGACACTCGCGACAACTAGCATAATCCAAACTTTGCCTTTCATAAAGATGAAAAATGTTGATGCTTAGCGGAGCAGGCGATTAATATACCCCGAGCATAGCGTAAGGTATGCGGCAACATCGACAGTGTTGCATCGACGTCCGCAGGCACAGTTAGTAGAATATTAAATTGATGAAATTATAAACCGTCACGATGCGATGCATTTTCTGAAATACTCGATTGTTGGCGAAGTCAAGGGTATATCTATGTAATTGTTTTTCAATTATTTGGATGAAATTTTAATTTTTCACGACCCTTTGTTCAGAAATATAAATTTTAAAAAAATTAAATTTCTTCTTTGTAAACTTTAAATGAATTCAATTTTTCTATGTGTGAAAGAGTGCGTATGGTCTTCGATGAGTAAGAATCACACACCGATGCAGTGCCTATCCTTACCTGAATCTCGTGGAAGATTTTTTCAAAATAAGATTGAACAAAAAAATTCTATTTCTTCCGTGAATGCACTGCTAGATGCGCCTGCTAGACATGCCGCGGGCGAAGCCCGCAGGCACAGCTAGTAGAATATAAAACTGATGAAATTATGAACCGCAATAATATTGTATGTTCAGAAATACTCGGTAGTTGAGGAAGTCAAGAGCAAACCTATGTGTAATTGCTCTCAACTATTTTCCAATTATTACAGGCACAGCTAGTATATACATGGGACATACCACGCCAAATCAGCCACTTCAGAACCTTACATTTTTTAAATTGGCTTAAAACTTTTTTTTATTCAAAATTTTGTTTATTTTTTTAAATTTTTTTACTTTTTGAGTGTGACAACAAAAAACAATATCGTAGCATTTTATCTCCACTTTTATTCCGGTTGAAGGACAAAATCGACGATTTATAATGATTACATATTTTGACTTTTTTCAAATAAACTTTGATCCAATTGAAGATTTTTAAGAATTATATATTCATTCCTTCATTCTCTGCGTTCGGTAACACTCACTCTTTCGGCACACATAAAAAAAAAAAATTGTTTGCAATTCAATTAATCAGGAATAACACGAAGAAAACGAAAAACAAAAATCACGAGTTTCAATCGAAGTTAGAATGTTCCTCGTTCAAAATCACTTATCGCGGATTGTCGTCTTCGATTCTCGGAAATATATGCACGTTACCGCAGACAGCGATAATGGCGGTTGGGAATATCCGAGGAAAAATGGTCTCGTCCTGACAAATCCAGGTGACTCTCCCGATCATATGTACGGAAAACACTACGTATTTTCGACGATGTTGAGTATGGTTGGAAATGCTTCGTAATCTCGTGGCAAAGAGATCTTCGTACCACGATCGGATTGCAATAATTGATACACGTAATATTTCACGCGTCCTGCGTCGTTCATTTTTTATTTTTTATTTTTTATTTTTTTTTTTTATAATACAACTTATTTCGAGAGATAGATATACATGGATAGTACATAGATAATACACGCACGCACACACATACACCCACGTTCTTGATACTCTATATCGCCTGGGAAAAGTGAGCCAAAATTTGTGTCAAAGTGTGCAACTTAAAAATTCAAAACTCAATGAATGCTTCGGTGAAGAAATAAAAATTTATTCGCGCAGTTCAAACAAGCTCCAATACGATAAAATTGAATTTCGATGTAAATAGCTGCTCCATTATTTTCGATAAAATTCTTAAAAATCAGGCTTTTCAATATTTCACGTTTCCGCCTTTTTTGGATCGATAAAAGTAATTCAAATCTAACGATCGATCGTTATCGGACGTGTTTGACAGGAAGTCGGCCAAATGTTGCTGATTATCTATATATACATAAACAGATTATATTTTCTCTAGTCGAGATACGAGAATAAGAGAAAAAAGAAAAAACAAAATAGCATAATTTCAAGATAATAACAATTCATATACAGCGAATTAAATGATATCGGTGATTCGGTACAGATCGATGAGATTAAGAGGGAGGCGGATGCCTTGAAATCGCGAGACGGCTATATAAACGTACGAGAACCGCGATGAACCTTGACAATCGCTTTCTTTGCTTCGATCGTGCCGATTAATGATACGTTTTCATTCTCAATTTCAATGTTTTTTTAATAATAATTAGAAGAAGAAAAAAAAATGATTTTTGATTTAAAATTCCGAGATATATCGGTGAGTCTCGTGCTCTGTGCCGCGTCATCGATAATTTTTTTATTCTGGATTTACGCGCGTTACAAACTCAATTATTGGAAGAGACACGGGATCGAACAATTGTCGAGCTACAGTTTGATATTCGGCAATTTTAAAGACGCTGTTTTATTTCGTACCGCTCCAGGATGGCATCTGGGTGTACTTCACAAAGCAGCATCCTCGAATGCTCCGTATCTCGGTTTTTACATATTTCATAAACCTTGTATATTGTTACGCGATCCCGAGATCATAAAACAGATTATGATACGTGATTTTGAAAATTTTTCTGATCGTCATTTCGCCGGTTCACAACAGAAAGACAGTATCGGTATGAAAAATTTGTTCGGCCTTAAAAATCCTGCTTGGAAATATTTAAGATCGAAAATAACGCCGACACTGACAAGAGGAAAATTGCGAGAAATGTTACCACTGATGCTCGAAACCGGACAGCCGATGATGCATTTTTTGAAAAATCATCGATCCAATAACGATGGGGTTAAACTCGTTGATGCTCAAGAACTCAGCTACAAATACGCTACCGATCTTATCGCGAGCGTTGCTCTCGGGACTAAGATGGATTCATTCAATTATCCCAATGCCGAATTCACTAAATCTGGTAATGTTTGTTTGGTTTTTTTTTTTCATCATTAAAATTTATTATTATTTGAGAATATTTCATGAAGAAAAATTAATCGAATTATTCGTTTTCTCTTAAAAAATGATTTACGCAGTGATGGAATTTTTTCACGGATTCAAACGCATGGTTGCACTCGTCACGGTATTTTTTATGCCTGAATTGGTGGAATTGATTGGATCGCCGATGCTTTTCGACTCGAAATTCGTTCGTAAAGTTTTTTGGCAAGCTATCAACGGTCGGGAAAAAACGGGCGAGAAACGAGGCGACTTTATCGATTCTCTGGTGCAATTGAAAAGCGGAGAGCAGAATGACGTTTACAGTTAGTTTTTTTACAGTTTTGAAATTTTTTAATTTTTTTTTCAGAATTAATTTCGAGAACATGGAATTCAAATTGTTCGATTATTTTATAGAATTCGAGGGTGAAAATCTTCTGTATCAATCGGGAACATTTTTTTCCGGCTTCGAGTCAAGTGCGACGACGATTAGTTTCACGCTGATGGAGCTCGCGAATCATCCTGAACATCAGACTCGAGTCAGAGAAGATATCGAGAAATCGATCGGAAAACATGGCTGGAGTTACGAGGCTTTCAACGATATGAAATATCTCGATCAAGCTTTGGCCGAAGGAATTCGATTGCATCCTCCGGTTTCAACGATCGACAGATATACCTGTGAAAATTATACGGTAAAAAGCATTTGTTATTCGTTTTTATAGGTAAAAATCAAATTTTCTTTCAAATCGTAATTCTCGGATTAAAAAATGAGAATTAAATATCGAAATATTGGGATAAAACTTAAAAAAAATGTGTAATTAAGGAAGATTTTTTTTTTCTCGTAGATTCCCGGCACCGATATAGTTTTGGAAAAAGGTATTCCGATCTACATATCGCTGTATGGCCTCCAGGAAGATCCGAGATATTTCGATCATCCGGAGGAATTCAATCCCGACAGATTTTCCGATGGCGCGAAAGTCAGCGACGCTTATATTCCTTTCGGCATTGGACCAAGAATGTGTGTCGGTAAGTGAAAAATAAATCCAACAGTTTTATCCAAATTACGAAAAAAAAATAGTAATATTCAGAAATTTTTCATTTATTTTTCACAAAAATTTTCTTTGGATATTTCTCATAGGAATGAAAGTGGGTCAGCTTCACGCAAAAGTGGTTATCGCGATGGTTCTACGAGATTATGAAATTTCTCAACGTCCTGAGAACAAAAGTGTGTTGGATTCGAGATCAACGTTTACAGCAGCCGCTAATGGTATTTTATTAGATTTCAAAAAAATCGTCCGATGACTCGATCCTCGGTGACACATCGCGTTAAGATATATTTTTTATTGTTGACCAATTGGAGTCTCGATTTATCTCAAAACTTAAAAACTATGGTAGAAAATTGACTGATCTACACAAAAAGCACAGAAAATCACTCATTTTTGATTCTTTGGTTTCCCTTGATTTTCAGTTTTGCCGAATAATTTCGTGATGACAAAATGAAATAGAATCAAGATATAAAAGAATTTTTTGTCTTTCTGGGAAAAATTAACATTTTCCATGCCAAGAGCGTGAAACTTTTTTGTACATATTTATACATTGTTGAAATTATACTGTTAGTAGATGTGATTGTATCTTTTTTCGATACTTGAAGATCGAGAAGAAACATAAAAAAATGACAATGCGTCAAAAGAATCGGATATAATGATCGAATTCATGGTAAAAATTACCATCTTGTAGGAAAATTTTTTTTTATTTATTATTAATTATAATTTTTATTTTTCATCTCAATACGTAATTTATAATTATTTTTGGAAAGGTATACAGTTAAAATACGTGTAAATATGAAATATAAACATTATGCAATCAATAAATTATGCAAACTCGATAAATGTCTCATGATTTTTCCTTATTGACCCAACTTGTGATTTATCGATGAGCATTGGTATGCTTTTTTTTCGATGCAGCGAAGTGTAATAATCAATAAATTCGAATCAATGTTTTTTTTATGGAAAATCTCCATCCAGAATCGCGGCAGCAACTCGATTTTCGAAAATTGTTTCGGTGATATTTGAGGTTATGAAAAAAATACCGCCAAATCTAATGATTTTTCTCAAAGCTACACCCCTTGCGGCGATCGACGTTACTAAAGTTTGACAAGCACAGGATTTGCTGTAAAACGCTCCAAAAGAAAGAGTTATTTACATTGTTTTTAAAAAAGTATTTATCTTTTATGAACGAAAGAATTTGTAAGTGTATAAAAACAGCCGAACAAAATGCCTCTTCCTGCGGCATTAGCTGCACGCCTCGCGAAAAGAGGCCTCATAACAGGATCAGACAAAAGTGGTAACGACTCTAACCTCAAATGTGCTCATTGTATAAATACTGCAGTATTTTTTTACGATATTAATTATTGTTACTATCAATTTTAGAAAAAACAAAAAAGGAAACGAAAAAAAAAGTTCACGAAGAAGTAATCGCTGAAGATTATGACACAACGAAAGACGAGATCAATCAAATCGATCTGTCACAAAAGTTTATGGTTTGTAACCTCTACGAATATTTTGAAGTACGTTTTTTGTTGTCAAACCAGCAAAATTTCTCTCAACTTTTGTATCTTGTAGGGCTATGCAGGGTGTCCAAACAAATATAACATACATCACGAATGTACAAGAAAATGCAAAGAATTATGGGGCGTCGGACATTTACAGCCATCCGAAAAATATCTCAAACTCCAGATGCGCCTTATTCAGAAATTTCCCTTGCCGGAAACGTGGAAAGCCGTTTATGATCCAGGCTCGTGAGTAGATTCCTTACATTTATTCATGTTTTTTAAAAACTATATCCCACTTACTTTTCCCATTCGAGGAATCTTTCTAAGTAATTTCGTAATCACCTTTGTTTTATTGAATTTCAACCTTGAATAATCAATCATTTTTATTCAAAGAGGTCAACATTATTATTGGGATTGGGCCTCGGACTTAGTTTCTTGGCTTCCGCCCGGGCACCCAAAGTGCCAGATTTCGCAACCGGCGTCTCAGCTCCGAGAGGAATTGCATTTGAAAGCTGCAGATCAGGATGACAATATGTCCAGCGACGAGAGCGGTAGTGATCAAGAAACAATGGAGGTAAATTAAAAATTTGGAATTTTACAGAAAATTGGCAATTTTCTGCATCTCTCAGTCTCTTTTATATTTTTGTCTACATTTTATCATAAAACAAATTTTCAGGTTGACGAAGTCGAATATAAGAAAGAGCAAAAAATCGTAACGAGAGAACGATTCAAAGTTCCTGAAATTGTTCGAAGACCTCAGCGATCGGAAGCCAATAAAGACAAGAAAGATCGATCTTTGGATCCTATGGATCCGGCTTCTTACAGCGATATACCAAGGTACCGTATTTTTTTTCACTTTTGTTGCATAAGGCAAAACCTGAATGTCAAAAATATTAAAATTTACACAATATTTGAACAATTTAAAATTCGTGATGTTAATTGTGAATTTAATTTTTGTAATTGCAGGGGCAAATGGTCGGACGGTTTAGCCAGACACAACGAAGCTAAGACTGGAGCAGACACAACAGCTTCGGGGCCTTTGTACCAAATGCGCCCTTACCCGAGTCCTGGTGCCGTTTTACGATCGAACCGAACTACCAAGCCCGAAATTGAAGGAACTACTAAAGCTATTGTGTCATTTCCCGAAATACCTGAATAAAAACTTATTGTACTTGATTAATAAATCTCATGTAATTAATAATTATCAATTCAACGATCGATTGATGATTTTAGTAAATACTTTTGCACTTAAGAAATCTTACGCAATTTTGCTAGAATGCCGTGGGACATTGTGCTCTCCGTGCTCGATCGATATTTGTTTTTTTATCGACGGTCGACGCTCAAAGTTTCAATATTTGCCGCTTGAGCGTTGAATTCGCTGTCGTTCCGTGTGGCGACGACTACGTGCACTCCCTCCTGCACTTGTGCAGCTACTACCGCACACAAACACATAAGCGCGTGTGTCACGAACGCGTAGGTTTTTTTTCTTCCTCATATACTTACTGTTTCCAGTGATAAAGCGAGTAAACTCGAGATTTATACTGAACTCGCGTCCACTTAAAGAAGGAAAAAAAAATACAGTGTTCGGTGGTTACGCTGAAACGCGTTTCAAAGTGTTTCGATTCATGGTTTCAATCAGTCCGCATATTTCTGTGGGTAGAAAAAAAAAAGAGATTCCAACCGCGATTATGTTTGTGTGGAAGGCGAGTGATTCAGTGATCAAATATTTTTGACCCGCCGGAACGGGAGAATTTTTCAAATAGTATATACACGAAGAATACGAAAGGGGTGGCGTGATGTTCGAGCAGAGTGAAAAATATTTAGAGAAGAGGATGATCGTGAAATCGTGAAAAGAAGAAAAAAGAAAAACAAAAAGAAAAAAATCTTGAGCCCGCTGCGTGTGAGTACAACTCTCTCATCTCGTGTAAGCAAACCGTTCTGTATATGTCGCGTATGTATAAGAATCGTGTAAACTTTCTTACTCACATAAATATATACATATATATAAATTAGGCATATGTGTATACGAGTGTTTGAAAAGCAATTTTGTACGTGGGAAATATTCCCGAGCCACTGTACTTGAATTATTCCCCGCTTTCCTTGCATTTTCTCAGTCTTGTTTTTTTCGAGCCTTATAAACAACATGCAAGAGTTTATTCTCCGAGAGTTTAAAGGCAGATTCTAGCGAGCGCAAACCAGTTTACGCGGATTATTTCTCATCTGTCGGTCACACAAGTACGCGCATCGCTAATACGGGAATTACGGAGGATATTTTTTTTTTTTCTTATCATTCAGAACAAGTGCGTGCGTGCTGCTTATACGCGTGTATTAGTATAATAATAATAATACTCGTAGTATTAATAATAGTGATTTGTGTGCATATTATTGTAGCTATAAATCCTTCGAAATAAGTATCCACAGATGTGGGCTCGTACAAAACTTAGAATTTAAACACGAAAGTATGGACTCGTGAATTCAGCTATTCTAGCTGCATAGGTATCAACCCTTTTTTTTTCTTCTTTTTTCTCTTTATCTCTCTCTTTCTCTAAACACGCCCATCACGCTTATTCACATCCGATAGAAAGTCACATTCATTTCTCGCTGGGTTTTATACGCGTGTGGGATAAAAAAACTTCCGCAACTCGTAGGGGGGGCAATAAAAATCTCAATCGTGTCGCGATCTTTTCTTACGGTTTCTTGATTTATACATATATGTATATTACGTGTTTCAATGTTCCTATATTCTTCGGTTCGTAGTAAAAATTCGTGCTGTATTCGTTGGCGTTTCTTCTTCTATAATATTGGGTTTATGGATTTAGGGTTTCGGTATTTATGCTCAGCGAGTTTTTCTTATCGCTCTCGGACCAAAATTCGTCACCCCGCAACGCGCAACACCTGCTCGTAAAAACCAACCCTCGACCGGAACAGAGGCCTCTCAAATCATCGAAACGGAAACGAAAAATGAAAATTTTACGTGAGCGTTTTTGTTTTTTTTTTCTCCTTCCGTACACCTGTCAATTTTATTTATACACCTGTCAAATTTTTTATCCAAGGATCATTGAAATTCGTGTTTATGACATTAATGTTTATATCATACAATAAATATAGCATTATATTGAATTTCGTTGTATCGTATATTCTTTATTATTATTAAAAGAATTTTAGCATTTTTGAAGCGAATTTTTTTTCCTCCGAATTTCTCTAGTTTCATATATTATTGGTATTTTTGTTGGATTAGAGTGACAAGCCGAGGTTCATCAAAATGGCAAATAAAACCGAGGACTCAGTTTCCATGGACAATACAAATGATGGTGAGGAAAACCATATCTACTATAAAAACGTTATCTACTCGTTATTATCACAACGTCATTGACGGTTGAATTGTTGTTTTCTGATTTTCTATTCTGACCGATTGATTGTCAATAATTTTCTAGTCGGGAGTGTGGATAAAGAGATGCTGGCGATGAGCGATAATGACATGTCGAGCCATCGTGTTCCTCCCAATTATATGTACAACACTGGCTCCGAACAAGTCGGAGGTAATATGGAGCACGACATCAACGGTCGTTGTCGCAGTCAAGCATCGGAAGATCAGCTTGGTCCGCTCCCGCAGAATTGGGAAAAAGCTTATACGGATACCGGAGAAGTCTATTTTATCGAGTAAGTTTTCTCATCGTTTCAATGCGATCGGGAATGAACTGTTGTAATAAATCTTACTCCTTGATTCAAAGAATTTGAATCCTTATCAATTATTATAAGTTTAAATTGATATAAATAAAGCTGTTGAATGATTGACAATTGACGATGATTTTGCATAATTTACAAACAGCCACAACACAGGAACATCTCACTGGCTCGATCCTCGTTTGTCTAAATTTCAAAAACGTTCTCTCGAAGAATGTCTCGACGACGAGTTGCCCTATGGTTGGGAAAAAATTGACGATCAACTCTACGGAACGTACTTCATAGACCACGTGAATCGACGAACGCAGTACGAGAACCCGGTGTTGCAGGCCAAACGAGCGCAGCAGAGTATGAACGACCGGAAAAGTCCAAATTTCACGAGAAACCCGAAAAAGTTGAAGGGCCAACGAGTGAGAACGACTTTATTGAAGAGCTCGAGAGGCTTGGGATTCACGATCGTCGGTGGTGACGATGCGGTTGAGGAGTTTTTGCAAATTAAAAGTGTTGCTCCGAACGGACCAGCCTGGCTCGATGGAAAATTACAAACTGGTGAGTTAAAATTTTTGAAACTTTTTTTTTTCAACTGATAAAAGAACCCCGTGATGGAAATTCGATTAAATTCGAAAACACATCAAATTTTTCATTTTTTTTTTTACTTCGAGCAGCTTAATTTCAAAATAATATTTGTTTTACAGGTGATGTTCTTGTGTACGTGAACGAGACGTGCGTGTTAGGTTTCACGCATAACGAGATGGTGAACGTATTTAAATCGATCGGAAGCGGTGAAACGGTGACTCTCGAAGTTTGCAGAGGATATCCATTACCATTTGACCCGAACGATCCAAACACGGAGGTCGTAACGACGATAGCGGTGAGTGCACCGGGTGACCAAGTGATTCGAGATGCTGGTCTTTTGCGTCAGTCGGTTCATCATCAACAGCAGCAACAACAACAACAGCAACAGCATCATCAACAGCAACAGCAGCAACAGCAACGTCAAATGCTGCCAGGTTCGGGGGACAGAATGGTCGACGATCCGAGTCTGTACATGGATCTCGACGCAGGGATGCAGCGGAACGAGGGACGTTTTGATTTCCTCGATACGGGATTTTTGTCGGTGCATAATATGGAAAACGGTGATAATTTGGCAAACACATCCGTTAACTCGATGCCGGATCTTTGTATATCTGAAAAAATGAACGGAGCGAGCGCAGCTTCGATAAAAAGGCCGAGCAGCACGGACATCTTGCTCTCCGAGACGGGAGACGATTCGAGCGTGCGCAAGGACAATTCGTCGCCGATATCAACGAAGTCGGAATTCTTGAGTATTTCAATAGTCAAAGGAGCGATGGGCTTTGGCTTTACAATCGCTGATTCGTCCCACGGTCAAAAAGTTAAGAAAATACTTGATCGTCAACGTTGTAAGAATCTCATGGAGGGCGACATATTGGTCAACATAAATGAAGTTACCGTTAGAAACATGTGTCATTCGGAAGTCGTACAAGTTTTGAAAGATTGTCCACGCAATCAAGAAGCTATGATACACGTACAGCGAACAACGTCCGTCGGGAATTCGAGCATGAAGGACAACGTCAAGAGGGACAAACAATCTCAAGACTTCTTTCGAAGCAAAACACCGACTGCGGATATTTACAGCACTCAATCGAAAACCGTTGTTCCAAGTCGACCGAAAACGCCTCTTATCGACACGAGAACTTGCGCGAAATCCCCGAGCAACGATGCCAATTGGCCCGAACAAACATGCGACAATGATCTCAATCATCTCGACAACAGATACAAATATTCCGACTACAATCGTGGTATTTATTATACCGATCCTTACAAAGCTAATATTGCTAATATGACTGAAAATTTTGGACCTATGACGAATCTCGATGATGTCGATGACGATGACGACGACGAGGAAGAACGCAGACAAAATGTGAGGCACGCTTCTCTCGCCAAACGCGATTGGGTCGTTGACGACAAAATGGGCCTTGGCAACGACGTTTATTCCGTCAATGTCGCTCATCACGATAATATCATTAAACACAATGGCAGTGGCGTACATCCCGATTATTACAAAGATTTGTACGCCAGTCAAACACACCCGAGATATAACGAACAGGATTACAGCGCTTATACGATAGGACAGGAACAAAATGTTGACACTGGCGAGATTTGGGACAAACGAAAGGAAACTACAAGTTTCGAGCATGAACAACCACATTCGAGCTCAGTTTCCAGGTGAAAAATCCTCTTGATTTTTCCTTTTTATTGTGTCAACTCTAGCTCACTTGAATTCGGTCTTTTTGATCCAAGTTCTCTTTTAGAATCAGCTCAAATTCATTATGAAATTTCGACTACAACCGAAAAATACCAATTTCTCTACGAGTTTGAGCATCTAAGTTACCGGGTCATATTTTATTTTTGTAGATTTCCTCAATACGGTGGGGAAATGGTTTGCCCAACGATACCCGATATCGAATGGATAGAAACGTTGGTGACATTGGTGAGACAAGACACTGGTTTCGGTTTCAGGATAGTCGGAGGAACCGAGGAAGGATCTCAGGTTGGTGGTCCTTATCATGATAATTAATGTTTAGCAACACTTCTTTTTTTTTTTTTACTGTGAATAAGGGGAAAAAATATTCATTCTTTTTTTTCTTCATTGGAACATTAATGATATAATGGTCAGCAGGTATCGGTTGGTCATATAGTGCCAGGCGGTGCAGCGGATCGTGATAATCGGTTAAACACCGGAGATCTTATAATGTCGGTGGACGGTGAGAGCGTGATGAATTCTTCCCATCACAACGTTGTACAATTGATGATAGGAGCTGCCCAAAATGGTCGCGTCACTCTCGGCATAAGAAGAAGGATAAACGCTCAGGATCACTTACGCGATAATCTTCAAACCTCGTACGGACGACAAATAAATATACAATATCCTTACGACGTGACAGTCACGAGAATGGAGAACGAGGGATTTGGATTTGTTATCATATCGTCGGTTAATAAAGCTGGCTCAACTATCGGAAGAATAATCGAAGGTTCACCGGCTGAAAGATGCGGACGTCTCAACGTCGGAGATCACATACTCGCTGTTAATCACGTCGATATTACAAACGTTTGCCACAAAGATATCGTCAATTTGATTAAAGATTCCGGTTACTCGGTCACACTGACGATCGGTTATCCTCTCGACGATTGCTGCAGCAACACTTCACTTTCCCAGAAGGTATAATCAGCCCGTTGTTTTTTTTTTTTTTTCAATTATATATCTCATTTATTCGTAAATTCGTACGCTTTATATCGCGGAGCAAATGTCAAATATTCGTTTCTTCGTATTCATCAAATACGAGTTTATTTTTATATTTATGTGTTTATCGCATCTATGCTTAGTTCGCTATTTTTCACATTTATCTTACTTCCAGGACGAGCCAGCGGCCGATGGAGACGGCGGACAGTATCACGCTGTCGAATTGACTCGAGGCACACGTGGCTTTGGCTTCAGCATACGCGGGGGTCGGGAATTTCAAAATATGCCTTTGTTCGTTTTGCAAATCGCTGATAATGGTCCCGCCGCTGTTGACAATCGGCTAAGAGTAAGATTATTCTGTAACATTTTTGACCTACCGGATTATTCTTTGGAAAACATTTTGTTTAAACATTTTTTTTTCTTTGGTCCCTTAAAAAAAATTATTCGAAATTGATGAATCACATTGCTGATTTTTTTTTTTTTTAATCTAGGTCGGAGATCAAATAATCGAGATAAATGCTATAAACACAAAAAACATGACACACACCGAGGCAATAGAAATAATAAGGAACGGTGGTCCGTCGGTGAGGCTGCTGATAAGACGAGGCTGTCAGATGCCAACTGCGGTAGGTCCTCCACCTCATCTCTACGATATGAACATATAAACAAAAACGAAATAACAACAACAGTGAATAAAATAAACCGAATAGAAGGGTAAAACAAATTAACAAATCTCATTAACAAAAAGCAATTACGAATGGCATACTTATTAACAATAATTCATTAACGATATGAGACTACGACTGCGCGAATAATCGACGATCGAAGACTGTACGCTAATATACAAAAATAACGAGAATTTTTCTTAATTCTACATTGGAAAATAGGATTAGTAAGAATAATAATTGTAATGGCCGCTGCAATAGCGGAGTACAGTTATGAGGCGCATTTGGTACGCGTATGAATGAATTAGATTCAATACTCGAGATTCTTTTTGTTCTTCTTACGCGCATTTGTTTTTCTTTTTCTCTTTTTTACTATTTTATCTCTACACAATCTGCTCAATTGCTCGTACGAGAGTAACGTGCCTGACGGTAGTCAAAAGATCGTAGAATTATGATATTTCAATTTTACTTGACTGTACTCAGAGTCCTCGGAATTCTTTGTCACGGCTGTATTTGCGTCGCTAATTTTAATGTCAAGCCTTTTAACAAGCAAAACAAAACAAACAAAAGAAAACAGACTGGTGCTAATTCTGTAACATTAACGATATATTGCATACTGTTCGATTCTTCAAGCGCTGACAAATCGTACGAAAATTCATTCCGATATGCGTTCTCTTTGAAAAAAGTGCCTTGCACGTGTTCCAAAAAAAAAAACAAAAAACGAAATTTTAATCCCATTGTGGAAATATGTATAATATACATTTACAAATGAACATTGATATTCGTTCGTTTCGGTTGCGCTTCGAAGTTGCCCACATTGTTTTTTTTTCACCCCTTGTAAATTCATTGTAGAGTAATCTTACGATCGACCAAATAAGTATACGACCGATCGACCCCGGAAACATACACGAGAAATTGAATAATTCACACGGGAACTGCGCGATCACTGAGATACGCAGGAAAAAATCTTTTTCCATTCCATTGAGCTGCTGCTGCTCTTCGAGAAAAAGACGATAAAATTACGAAAAATAACAAATTTATCCAAGCAACATGTTTTTACAGTGTACAAACAAAATCAATTTCATAACTGCCAGTTCACGCGTTTATTAGACTGCCAATTGCTTCGAAAGGTCTTCGACTACTCTGTAATATAATTATATAAATATATAAATAGATTGTAATTACTGTAATTAATGAATATTTAGAACAATTCAATATCAATTAAGGACTAGAAGGGATTATACCTGCAGCTTATAACGATTCAATATTATTGATTATAATTTGAAAAAGAAAATAGAAAAAAAGCTTCTAAGAATTGCGCATTATCGATGAGATGATGTTTGAGACAATGAAATAACACTGTTTTCTGCGAGAAATGAGATTATAGACGAATGAACGAAACGTTTTTTTTTTTTTTTTCGGTTCAAACGAAACGCGGATATTTTGATTTGTAATGCTCTAAGATAATATGTTTATACACGAATATATATAAATATATATATATTAATTAATTAAATATAAATACGCAAGCACACTATGTGTCCAGACACACCAAAGAATTCAGTGTACTGATCAGCAAGATAGTTTTGTTCTTTTTTAATCTTTTTATTCCTTTATCGATCGAGCTTAATTATTAATCGCGAGCATTGAATTCATCATTTTGCCAAATTACAAGTGTCCGTGTGCCGTCGCGATTAACGACACCGTTGAACCTTTTTTTTTTCGGAGTTACGAATGCTCCGTTTGAATTTTTTTTTTGCTGACAAAAAATTGCCGTTACGTATGTGATAAATGTGCGAATATGTGCGCAAGGGGTATAAAAGTGTTGAACTAGGCAAAAGTTTTTTTCGAACGTTGTCACAACGAGAGAAATGCATGAGAACAGAATAAAAATTCTATACACACGTATATTTTTTTAAACGTGGGAGAGAAACGAGGAAAAAAAGGCATCAGACGTTATTTTTAAATCTCGACGTTGTCGCAGATAAAAAAAAAAAACGAATATCACGATTCACCGATGAGTCTTTTTGTTTGGGGTTCGAGTGCGTTCCGCTTATCGATAGTCGTAAATTCATAGTAGAAAAAAAAAAAAAAAAAGAACGCTATTGGCGGAAGCGATATGATACTCTACGTTTATTGCGTTCGTGATAATAGTGGGTAGTGGTAGTTTATTTTTTTATAGGCTTTTATGATAAGCCACTACCCACGTGCGAAAGAGTCTCATTTATATTCGAATCATTAACATCGTCTAATGAATTTCTATACTTTAAGGCTTTATATACATAAAAATTGAAAGAACTTATGAAAATTCTAAATTCGAGGGGTTTTGAACCGAAGCTCGAGAACGACATTGTCTCATTAATTATTGTCAATATTAAAATTTATAATGTTTTTTTTTTTTTTTTCTTCTTCTCTTTTACACGTTTGTATCGTGTCTTCCAACTGGGATCTGATTCGTTGCTCTGAATCTCTCTATGAGCCAATTCACTATTTCTCTTTCTGTGTTTTACCTATTCACCTGAATACACGGAAAAAAAAAAAAGAATTTCTATTGATACAGTGTCATTTTATGAAAGTATATTATCATTAATAATACTTATATTATTAAAAGCTGTGACGAACTTAAGGACCACCCATATTATATGCCTTTCGCAACTCTCTGAATCAACGTGGTTTCCTCTTATTATAATGATGATGATGAAAGAACGAAGCAAATAAATAAAAAAAAAAAAAAAAGTGTAGAAAAACAATGTAGGTCACCTTAAATCGAGAGAGTAGCACTTTATATTTATTGTATTTCGTAGATTAAATAACGTTATTACATTCACGATAAATGTATAGCAAGTTTTAATCGAGAATGAGCATTTTGTTTGTTTTTTTATTTCTTTTTTTTATTTTTTTTTTTGGTTTCCTTTTGTTCCACGAATAATACGAAAAATGTGAAAATGTATAAGCGAAAAAGAAAAGGATCAATTGTTATATATAAATAAATAAAAACGAATTGTACCAGCGTTTTATTATTGTTGAAACAATAAATATTGCATTTGATACTGCAGAAATTGGTGTTTATTTTTTTTTTTTTTCTCTCTTACGCAAACCCGTTCAAGGAAAACTTATTCATTTTATATTATCAATGTTTTTCCATGCCAAGCATTTTTTATTGGGTCAAACATTGAAAAATAATGACATCTCTTTCAGGGAAAAAAATTTGAATTGGATACAGTGGTGTTTCATTTTATTTTTTTTCATTCTTTCCAGTTATGAATTCTTTACATTGTACGAGTGTAAACAAACGCAGCGGGTGAGTACACATATTTTGAATACGGAGAACGAACGGTTACGGTTATCAGTCGGAAAAATTGATGAATGTTTTATACGTTCCGCGATTCGGCTTTTCATCGTTTTCAATTGCTCGAATGGTGGGTAATCGAGTACCAAGAAACGAATGTGTTTCTCGGTGTCGTAATAAATTTCGTTTTCGCGTCGCGTGAGAAAAATATCGAGAAGGTATATAACAGACGTTCGTGTACCTGCAATTTTCCAGTCATTTGAATTTTGGCGCGTATAATAGAACAGCGCTGTCACGGCGAGAAGCGGGATTAAAATAATGCGCGTACGCATACACACACACGGAGAAACTCCCGTTCCTCTCTCTGTCCCTCTCTCGGGTTTCCGAGAATGTGGGGTACTCGAAGTTCGTGTTAGTGACGTCAATGCGTGCCCTCCCCGATCCCCGGATCCGATCGTGTGGCTGCTCGTGTAACCTGACGAAAAACGCGACGTTTGTGTGGCTCTCGCAAAAATGTGATCTTCGCGCAGTCCGCGACAGGGAAAGAGAAAACGAAATACGGTTCGGTTCGTGGCTATGAGCGGAGTGTGTGAATATAATTTTAAAAAAATAGAAAAGCTTCGATCGTGAACAATAATATAAAAGCTCTAGTGACGCGAGGAAGAAAACATTTTTTTTCGTCTTCCAAGTTTTTTTTTTGTCTTTTTTTTCTTCACAAGAATCGAAAGTCCTATACACGCCGCGATAGTTCCGAGAAAAGGCGTTGCACGAGGTTGGCGACACTGTCGATTGATCGCGCGGAAGGGAGAGAAGAGCAGCAGCGCGAACGCGCGCACACGTATATTTTACCCAGAAAAATGTACAGTATCGTCCTCAAACACACGTATACATATTAATTCCTCCACCCCCTCCTCACTTCCACCCACTTGAGTGTATTCGTGCCCTCCCCGTCGTGCGCGTTGTGTTTTGTGTTGTGCGTTACGCCTCTCCCCTGGAGTACTATATACGAGGAGAGAGAGAGAGAGCAGCAAATGTAAACACGAGTTTTTCAACTAAATAATGAAGTGACACGGACGAATTTACGCGATCTCAAGCTTCGCCGCTACAAAGAAACTTTTTACGATCGTGCGTGTGTCTGTGTTATGGGTACGTGTAAGTGTTTCTGCCTTAGTACCGATATTCGCTCGTGCATGTCCGAACGGAACGAAGAAGAGTCTTCTAAGTTCAGCGGGGCGGGAAGGGGGGCTCTAAAAATCCATTTCGTCTTTTATGTATACATATAGCTACACATCTATGCATACACGTATACGTTATTGTGTATGCGTTTAAACTCGAGACTGTGAGTAAAAACGGGTTTCGTGCTCCGACCATCACCGACTCAACAGTTTTCGTCTCTATCCCCATACACAAAAACGCACACGCACGCTCTCTCTCAGTGTATTATGTGTACAGTAAAATCTCACGGTGCCATATAGTGTTTTTTTTTTTCTCTTCTCGCACACGTGTGTGTTCGTAAGTGCGTCGAACGGAGCATAGAATTCGGTGCACAAATGTCCTCAAGATGAAGTGTTTTTTTTTCGTTAAAATCGCAAGAGGGTAAGTTTTCCATGTAATCATGTTGTTTTTTTTTCTTTTTTTTTTTTTCCAAACCTCTCCGCTCTACAACGCAGCTTCATTTTCTTTTCTCGCTCTCTTTCTTCTCGCTCGCTCCCTTCTTCTTTTTCTCTTTTCAACCCCTTCTACTAGGTGGCTTCGCGGAACCAATATACACGCTTATACGCACCCATACACACGTACGAATATAGAGAGAGAGAGAGAGAAACAGAGATTTTTCCCAGTAAAAAGAACAGAAAGAGAGAGAGAAAGAGAGATTTCTTTTTTTACGCTGCCGATTTCTTCTTTCTTATTTTCGTGTTGACCATGAAATTCAATTTATCGAGAGCACGTACCAATGCTACTTCGAACGTAAGATTTTTTTTCGGCTTTTCTAACCACTATTCACTCGATGCCTTTTTTTTAACCCTCCCCCGCTCAGAGTTTACAACATCCCGCATTGGCATTCAGAGATGTTTATCTCCGACTTTCGTATATACCTACACAAAATTCTATATCTCTATATATACATGCTTGTGTATATATATATATATATATATATACATATATACTCGTACATCGGGGTTAGGGCACTACAGAGCGGCAGTTCGGAATATACATTGGCTCTCTTCCTTTTTTCCCTCCCCTCCCCTCCCCTGACCCAAACCCCGAGAACTTACATAGTCAATGGTATATTTTACAGGCGTTGTTATCTCTCCCGAATCCCCGATAAACGTGAGAAAAACAAAAAGACCAAAATTCGCGATCAGACATTATTTATTGACGTTTACTATTGTTTTTTTTTGTTTTTTTTTTCTTCTTTTTATTAAAACGCTTCAATACCAACCTCGAGACTCATTTCTTTTTGTTCGTTTTGCTCGTGAATTAGTCAGATATCGATGACGTATCGAATTTTTACATCGGGAATGCTATTGATAGGGTTCATGGTGTGCGATTTCTCGTTTGGTGCACGCTTTGAACGTGATTTTCTCGCTGCCAGAAAATATTCGTGTATTCGAACTAGTATTCTCGAAATGTTTTCTCTCGTCATTGCTGACTATGGGCTTTTACGTTTCTCGCTGATGGATTTTTATGCAAAAATTATTCAATCATATTTCGCGTTTAATTTTGGAAAATAAAAGAAAGAAAAATAATAATGGTTCCGTATCGAAATGAAAAATTGGTCATGAAAGTCATTCGATCTAATAAATTCATTCGAATTTGAAGGGTAAATATTTTAGAGTGACAGAAATGGTAATATTAATGAAAAATAAAAGTTTTATCGATCGCTCGTTCTAAAATAAACTCGTTTACCATATTTCGAGTTTCACATTTAATCGAATGCTTCCTAGCCCTGTTGTGTCAGCCAATCAAGAGCTTCGCCAGAAAATAAAAACTCGTCTGATTAATTATTAAATCGAAAATCGATTTTCAGCATTATTGATATTAACAACGGTGATAACGAGCGACCATAATCGTCGTCAGGTTGCTTCACAAATAAGCCAAATAATTCGACATCTTTAGCTGGATAGCATTAACGAAAATCCTCGAATCTCAAATTATAAAAAAAAAAAAGTGAATCATATATTCGAATTGTGTGTTTTCGGATAAATGCTGCTGCTGCTAAGTTATTCAAAGTAATGCCACCAACAAATTTCCTCTGCGACCCTTCTAACTACACTTCAAATAATGATATTCTCAATGCGCGTTGAATTATTCATACAATGGTTTGAACGTAGAGTAAAAGAAAGAATCGTGGGGTTTAACAAATTTTTCGATAAACAGGGCTCTCTCGTAAGCTCATTCGATATGCTCGAAGTGTACGAGCCCCATATATATACATCGAAAAGTCCTCGGAAAGCTAATGGACATTATTCCCTCAACGTTACACATGTATTCCTTCTCCCCCACCCCCCACCCCTCCTCCCCCGCCCCCGCGATATGCTTGAAATCCCGGGTAATTTCTGGCCGAGCTTATACTTTCTCACGATTTCAAACAACCGGAGAATCAAAGATTCTCCTATTCTAATCGGAGAAGCTCATTAAAACGATTTCATGGGATTTCAGATGAAAAATTTTTCCCCCTCTTCCTTAACAGCCCGTAATTTTCATTGATTCTCGCAATTAATACGCGATTCCTTGATTCGAAGAAACATTTTCTCGTTTACGAATTATTTTTCATTATTCAATGCTCGTTTTTACCATTTGTTGACCAATCAAAAGTTCAACAATGTTACACACGATAATCTATCGCTCTTTCATTATCCCCTCTACTCAGCACACACCCCCCCCCCCCCCCCACCCTCACAATTTTCGTAAACTCGCTTTACTCGCTACTTCTCGATATAACTATTGATAAGTGTTCGGAACTGGAGCCAGTTCGCTCGTGAGCTTCTTCGCAAGCTCATTCAAAGTTCGTTGATCGTATGTCAAACGTCTTTTTACTTCTGTCAAAAATTTTTGTTTTATTGGAATTAATACGTTTCGGCGATTCGACAAAATTTCAATCGAAATTCGAAACTTTATTCGAATATTTCGAGCATAGCTTTTCGATTGAAATCATTGAAAAAAGGTTTTCAGCAATTCGATAAAATGATCGAAGTTTTTGTCTCGATACCAGCCTGGTAGAGAAAGTTTCGATACGAAATTGCTTGGAGTTTATCGAATGAAAAAATCTCATATTTTTTTGTTATTTTTTATTTTTTTATTTAATTTTTTCAGTAAAAAATGACATTGAGAAGTTAATAAAAGTAATTATGTATTTGTTTCAGTGATGGAACGTCATAATGTTGTCGAACGAAGTACGTCCGAGAGGGAATCCAGGAGAGATGCATGGAATTTCACAATGGAATCGTGGTTCGTTGTCGAAGCGAGTAAAAACAAGTGAAACGTTTGAATCTCGTAGAATGACGGGTCGAAAGTTGAGAGGATCGAGGATGAAGAATGATGGGAGAATGGAGGATCGAAGGGATTCGAGGCTTTTCGATAAAGTACATTGCACTTGGGATAAGGATGATAACGGGAATTTTTCGTTGAAGAGAATAACGAATTCGAGTGAAAATTCGACTGAGATAATCGATGACGGACGAAAAGATTCATCGCGAAACGAAAAAAGCAACAAATATACAAAATGCGAATGTGAACGTATTGAAAATACCGATCGTATCGCGATCACGAATAATCGTACGTGTTGCAACCTTCACGAAGGTTTAACCGAGTGTCGTTGTATCGACGAGTGTAAAAATTTGCGCGGTGATAATGTGAGATGGACGAAATGGACCGCGAGAAGCATGCTTCTCAATAAAAGTTCGTGGCACGCTTTAGTTTCGTTTATTCTCGTTGTACTCTTATCGGTGTCCGGGGCACATGGGATACAGAAAAACCAATGCGCCCATGGGATCGATACACCGGGTGGTGAGTGTGAAACACACGCATATTTTTGTTTTGTCATTATTTTCATACACGAGAAACAACACGTAAAAGCTACTAAAACTATGAAGATAATTGCTTTCAAGATTTTATCTAGCACGACGAATTAATTCTTGTGAAATAGCGTTAATGTAACTGGTCGAATATTCTACTGGGTTACGGTATACACGGAAAATATCCAAAGATTCAATTCTCTTGAAAACGTTGACCGTTCACGAAAGACGTATACGAGAATACATGTATTATAAATAAAACATGGGTCTTATCTTCTCTTTTGGGATTCTAACTTCGTGCCGTATGCATATATCTATATTTAATGTTGCGAGGATTTTGCGGTAGCGCTGAGTTTCGTGCGAAAAGAGAAAGAGAGAGAAGGGGCAAACGAGAGAGTACAATGCCCTTTATTTGCATTTATTAATCATTTTTATTCACAACTCTTTCGGGAAATTTTGTTTTATTCGTTCGTGAAAGGTGAATGTCGAAACAAACATTAAAATTCCTCGAGACTCTATTCTCTAAGGGACTTGTGAGAAAAGAAGGAAAAAAACAAAACAAAACGAAGCTATGGAAGAACTGGGGTTTGACGTGTTTTTATATCGTGTTAACAAGCTTTACACTCATGTGTTACAATTTAATGTTGTTATTATTATTATTCTTTTTTTCTTACACCTTTTTCATTATGTTCTCTTTTCTTTCGTTTTTCGCAGTAACTTGGCCACGAGGCGATATTGTTCTCGAGTACGGACAACCTTTGAGGATACTGTGTATGCTGACTATGGAAGACAAGAACGAAAAATTTCCTGGTAAAAATTCATCGGATCTCGTATTCATTCGTAATAAGAAGGAACTCGAACCTGAGTTCGTAACTGTTCTCAATGAGAGTACCATCGAGTTGTACGTTGAAAAACCACCGCCTGCCGACGATACGTATTACTGCAAATTGAGACTCAACGAGACCGTAGACATTGGTGTGTGTATCAACAAAGTGGCGATTGGCTGTGAGTATTCTCTCTTTTCTTACCCGTGAAACACAAACTACATCGAAACTTGCAACGTTTTCTATTCAAACACGTCACAAATAATCTTCGTAAATAATTTTTGTCTTAATCTTTTTACATAAATGAAAATATCGATCGTAAAACTTGCTCGTTAAGGTTCATTCGTATTACAATTTCAAATTTTACGTTATCCGGTTAGGACACGATGTAATTTATGGTTTTGAAGCTTTCTCGTTAAGATCCAACGATACAACTGAGAATTAATTATATTAATTCTCAGTTATTATTCATACTCATATTGCATAACTGAGAATTAATTATATTAATTCTCAGTTATGCAATATGAGTTCGGAGCTTCTATGAAAATTAACGAGGAATTTTGTTGTATTCGAACGATGCTAAATTTAAATTCATCTCAATTTTAATTTTGCAATTTCGTCAAATTGTTGTTTGTGAAAGATGCATAAAGCCGAGACATAGAAATTATTATCATTTTCACAACAATTGTTTGTTCGAACAATATCCAAATGAAATTGCACGAATTATTTTCGTATGAAAATTTTTATTATTTTTTTAAATGAAAAATTGAAGAAATTTTGTTAGAAAGGAGGGAGAAAAACACGACGTTGAGAGGCGCCACTACAGCGGCGATTCGTCCCAGAAAATGACTTAGCGGAAACCCTGACTGACGTACAGAGTAGCGAGGGTTAACAACCTTCGGGCATTATTATTATTGAAAATCAATGGTCGTAACTTTTCCGAGATTTCTGAACTTTAAACCAAAAAAAAGAAGTCGTGAGTTACGAAATATTGAGATTCTGGAGAAATTGGATATTCGGTTGAGAAAGAGCGTGCAAAATGTGCTCAAGCAAGATCGTCCCTCCGTTCAGGCCTTTCGATTTCCGCCAAGTTATCTGATCGATTGACGAGCTTGTTTTTATCAGCAGAGTGTGACGATTAATTCTTAAAAATATACTAAAAAAAAAAAAGAAAAGATTTCTCAATGAGGCGGGGAAAGACACGAGCCTTCGCACACATACACAAAATTCCACTCGATTAATAGTACAATATTATTGCGTGGGGAAGATCGCCGTGTCATGCGTTATTGCTTATACTTGCTTTGATACGGGGCGAGAAAAAAACGACAGGAAAAAAAAGTTTCATTCATTTATCTTTATCGTTAGAGAGGGTCAAGAGGTGCTTTTCACAGGAACAAGAAGCACTATTCATTCCTCTTTCGTTGCGTTTATTTCTCCGATCGACCCAATAATTATCACCAAATCTCAGAAATTTGCTATTTATCCTCATTGAAATAGATGAGGGAAAAACATATTTTACGTTTTGGGAATTCTGCTTTACGCATAATTTACGTGATAAACATTCAGTTAATTTGTGTCGAAATATAATCGACGGCAGATGTATTGAAAATCAATTTTCAAACAGTCGCTAAGATGCATGAATTTTTCTATATTTTTATCCAATTGCAAAGCTTTTTGTTTCAGTTCCTATATAAGAGAATTATTGTTACCGGAGAACCGTGTATAATTCATTTTCAAGTTGACTTATCGAAAAATATTTGTTTTTTTTTTTTTTTTTTTTTTTTTTTTAGTGCGCATTTCGTATAGCTAAAGTTATTCGGGATATTCGCAAAGTCGAGCATCATTTAGCCCATCAACGTGACGGCACGTGGCAAAGTTAAGACGCTGTAATTAGACGATGTCAACGTCTTGACGTTTTGACGTTTGACTAATTACAGGGAAACTTCAATAAGCACTTTCGAGCACTTTTCCAGTCAAAGTTTGCTTCATAACTATGGGATATCAATTTCCGGTTGAAAAGTTTGCCTGTGAAAACGAAATAAGTTTGAGTGACGTTCGTTATCGAAGCGAAATAAGCAAAGAAAAAAATGTAATATCGCAGAATTTCAGTAAGAAAAATTGTACTTATTTATATTTGTTTATGAATTACAGTCAAACCTCAAGAGCCTCAAAACTTCAGCTGCGTTTCACACAATTGGGAAAATTTGATATGCCGCTGGGATCCATTTCATAATTACGTAACGACGAAATACGATCTAGTATTCAAGTTACCGGGTCGAGCAGGTGGAAGAATGCTTTTTGGTTGTCCAAAGGAGCATCAAGAGAATTTGCCGCCTAATACTTGCTTGTGGGACAAAAGAACAAATCCCATATATCGTCAGCCCTACGAGTACTACACTTTCTATCTCAACGTTACTAATTTTCTTGGTGTGATCAGCATTCCGTACAAATTTCATCACTTTGCTCATGGTAAGTTTGTTACAAACGTTCAAAAATTATTTTCTCGACAATTCATTTGTTCGTTTACACTGCGAAATTCAGAATGGAAAAATAATTAAGTTTTTCAATTTTACAGTCATCCCTGCGAGACCAGTGAACGTCTCCGTCGTCAATAAAACTTTGAACAGTACACTGCTGCAGTGGAACGTTCCATTCCCGTTGCAAAATTTTCCTCCCGGTCTTCATCACAGAATTGCGTATCAGCATCAATGGGATAACCGAAAAACTTGGAGGGTACGCAATAAAAAAGATTGATTAATTCCCACACGACACTCTTCTCTTCGGTTATTCATTGCACAAATATTTCTGATACTTTCTCGAAATTATCTTCCTCACCGATTTAATATGAAATTCGATAAAAACTCTCACTTCCGCGGAAGTGTTTGCGTATCGTTCTTCATTTCCGTGTTCCCCATAGATTCCCATTAATCATTGTTATCTTTTCAGAGATACAATACAATTTTTCATTCCCGCCATCCTTCATGGTACCACCGAGACAATTAAATCATCGAAAAAAAAACAACAGTGTCGAACGGTTTTCGCTGACATTAGAAAATTCTCACTTTTGCTGATCGAAATTGAAAAAAACCTTCAGCAATCCCAGAACATATAGAAATCTAACGCATTTTCAAAATACAACATTCGAAGCAAAAAGTTTTCAGTAGATTCCACAATTTTTTGGATGAATCGTTCGATTTTTGTTCATTCAACCTTTCTCAGTTCATTTGTATTATTCAATTTATTAATTTTAATGAATCTCTTCGTTTGTCAAAAAAAAAAAAAAAATAAGGTGATCAACATAATGGACGACATTCACGCAGAGAAACATTACTACAATCTCGTTGGATTGGAGCATGCGAACACGAAATACGACGTTCGTGTATTTATAAAAAGTGCGAAGGCGACGGGGGAAGATAAATGGAGTCAATTTAGCGACGTGACGTTCCGAACTCCATCGCGATGTAAGTTCGTCCAAACGAAATATCTCTCATTATCCGACACACTGTCGAGCCATCTATGTTTACGTACGCGTGTTATATTTATAATATACAAAAAGGAAGAAAAAATTGAACCTGAGGGTTATCGAGTTACAAACGTTACGTCGATTGAGAAGTTTGTTTTTAATTTGTGTTTCAACAGTGCCCAGTTTACCGCCACGTACCGACATCGGAAGTTTCGAGATAACTGAGAATAATGCAAACAGAGATGTTTTTTTGTACTGGCAATTTATACCAGCTCATATGGAGAACGGAGATAATGTCAAGTATCAGATCTCACACGTTGAAGAGAACGGGCGAAAGCTTCATCTTTTGCCAAACGAAACAACTCGCACTTACGCCAAGTTCAAGGGCATCAGCTTCAACAGTTTTCGATTCGAGATTGTCGTTACCAATTCTGTTGGAGCTAATAAAGAGAGTGCGAAAATATATGTACCGAGTAGACTGGAAAGTGAGTATATCACATTTTATTATTTAGTTAACGATTCAAAATTCATCAGTATTTGATAATTATCTTGAAAGAAAACGCGCTTAATAAACGTTTTTTTTGTTTGCAGTGCCAGCGGAACCTTTGGCTTTTACAAAAATCGCATTCGACGGTGGTCTGTACGAGTTGTCTTGGAAGCCGCCGTTAACGAACGTCGATGATATAACAAATTACACGATATTCTGGTGCGACAACGAGCGCGATAGACCCTGGCAATGCACGGTGAGTTTCCATTCTAATATTTCTTAAAAATTCTTCAACCGAAGAGAATGATCGAAAAACAACTGTTACGTTTGAAATTGAAGGGTTACCTCGATTGGGTTCACGTGCCGAGAAGAACTAACTTGTACAACGTGACAGTGCCGGATCCAACGAAGGTTTATCAGTTTGCAATATCGGCTAATACACCTCGAGCGAGTAGTGGAATGGTTTGGGCCTCGTGCACAGTGATCCACAACAAAGTGGTCGGCAAAATGAAATCCGTTTGGATAAATCGTATCGGCTCGGATTTCATAGAGGTCGGTTGGAAACTCGAATGTTCAGATCGTGTCGGAGTCGTCGAAAGTTTCAAAATATATTATTGCCCAATAGTATCACCCTACAATTTGAATTGCAAAGAGTCCAAACTTAACACGACGATACACGCGAATGACGCACCGATTCACGGTATCGTAAACGGCTTGAAACCGTATACAACTTACATGTTGGCTGTGGCTGTCGTGACGAAAAATGGTGAAGGACTCCACAGCGATCCTCTTTACAACACGACTCTCGAGGCTGCTCCAAAAACACCGCCGCATAATATTCGTATAAACAATATAACCAACACGAGTATGCACGTATCGTGGGATCCACCGGATGCGATGAACGGTGTATTGCGATTCTACGAAATTCACTATGGCGACAAGACAGCAAGAGTCGATGAGGATAATTTCGTAATCCTCAAAGATCTTTTGCCCCATAAAAATTATAGCATCAGCGTCGCCGCGTGTACAGTCTCCTGCAGTGTACCTTCTTCCCCGATTTTCGCGATAACTATGATTGGAAAACCCGGTAAAATTGGCAAACAACCAAACGTCAAATTTATGAATTCGAGCCAAGTTCTCGTTCGGTGGGACGAGCCTCACAATACAGGAGGATTTTTGGATTATTATCAGATTTGGGCGGCTGATGGCGAAATTCGAAACAGTACGAAAAACGGTGAGCATATAAGCGGTTAGGTGTGACGTAAACAATTATAAACGATCGATAATCTTTCGAAATCTCAACTTTTTTTTCCGCTCTTTTTTTTTACAGAAGCTTATCTACCGATCGCGGATTGCATGACTGTCGGACGCGAAAGAATGTATCATTTCCGCGTCCGTGCTGTGAATATCGCCGTCGATGGTTCCCACATCGAAGGACCATGGTCCGACACCGGCGAAGGAACTTGTTACAGCGATGGTTCGTCTGCAATATTATTATTTTTTGGATCTATGACAAGCGGTCCCGGGCAACTGATCCCACGACACATCCTTCCTACTTCAAATACAAAAATCCCGAAAACAAACATTTCCAAATAAATCTCAAAGAAACCAAGATATAGATACAAGAAAAATGCTGGGACCGTTTGTTGTCATGTTCTCTTATAACTTCCTACTCCAGAACTTCATCATTCGAAATTGCATTTTCTTAAGCAATTATTTTTCGTCTCATAGGTCCGTCGTTCAGAGTATGGGTAATGATCTGGGTGATCGGCTGCCTGAGTGGTTTGGCATTTCTTCTTTGTCTCGTATACTCGTCGAAGAGGTACATAAGTTCAAACCGTTTCTTATAATCCTCCAAATGTCAATTGAATCATATGAATGTTTTCATTTTTATTTGGCTGAATGAGTCGAGTTTTTTTTTTCTATTCCACGGTTTTAATTCAACTTTTGATGCTTCGCAGGATGTGGCTCAAGTGCAAGGCGATGCAAGATGTCGAAGTCAAATTACCACCTGGCCTGACACCGAACATGGTAAATAGGAAAATTTCCACGATCGATTCCGTGCGCGGAACATTTATTGTCGCACGCTAAATTTCATACTACTTGAGAAATAAATGTAGTCGTTCGCTTCGTTGCAGAAATTGTTACAGAAGGTTGGCGAGCAACACGTTCGTCAGTCATCAGTGGATTCGAGCGGTTGTTCGAGCGGTCAAGAATCGGTGACGTCGTCGTTGACCTCGGATTCTCACGTTTCGAGTGATAGCGGTGCGGACGTTGATCCACGAGCGAATCCACCGAGCGCGAATAAGTTATTGGAGACAGCACCGAGCTGGGAATCGTCGAGCCTGCGTCAACGCAACGTCGGGACATCGAGACCTATCGGAGCTAGCAACGAGTCGCCGCGTTGGGATTCCTACGTGAAAGTTGCAAAAACGGGCGAGCCAGCGCTCGACGATACACTTTCATTGGCGAGGTCAACGCCCAATTTGACCGATAGCACCGGCGGATATACGGCTTCGCCGCACGCGTGGTCTTCCACCGGATACATAAGCATGCCATCGTCGGAAGAACTTTCGAGCAATCCGAGTCCCGTGCCAAAAGAAACAACGGGAAATCAACCGGTTGCCGGTGGTTACAGCGTCGTCGGTGTTGCTCCTAAGCCGATATTGCGTACGAAAAATGACGATCGTACAAACGACGTCACCAACACGATGATCGTCAAACCGATTGAGGCTAAAGGAGTTATTCCTTACGTGAGCCTCGCTTCGCTCGAGCAAAGCACAAAAAACAAAGCGACGAAACCTGGAATTCGAGATCTCGATGATCTCGACGATCTTTCCTTCATAGAACCGGATAATCTCGAGCCGATAACTGTATTGGATAGTAGCGCGTCGAAACCTTACGTACAAACGGGACTTTTGGACACTTTGAAAAAACCCCCGTTCACTGGGTTACCGAGTCAAGAAGCCTCGAAGCAAACTGATACGGGAATGAAGAAACCGTTCGTGCCTGGTTTCACGAACATGAGAGACTCCAAACCGACGAATCCCGAAACAGCATCGAAACCTTCGGTCGCTGTTAGTTGGATGCCTGAGCTAGTGACAAACCCATCAAGTTCGTCAACGATCGGTACGCGAGGCACCGATCTTAGTAAAACCGTGGGTGTCGTCGAAACTCCGAGCTCTAAGCCTTACGTAACAGCCGCGGATCTTCGGCTGCTCCAACAACGCGATAATAATAAAGAATCACCGATAACTCAAGATATCGATGAAACGGTCAAGAAGAACTTGACGCCGGGTTACTCGCTCTGGCAGAACGATACGACCGTGGGCGAGACTGAATCCGCTACGTTGGACACCAATATTGAAAAATTGACCAACAAAAGGTCGCCCAGTTATGTGATCGTCGGTGAAAATCTAAGAACCGAACCGCTACAAACCTCCACTAGTAATTCCGGATATGTGCAACATCAGAGATTAGAAAAGCAACCGCCACAACAACCAAGAGTCGGAGCAACGCCGACGACCACGTCAACGGACGAACGTTACAGTAAAGTCAGCGTCGCGCCCAATGCGATTCAGTGAAGCCCTGAAGTTTTTTCTTCGCTTTCATCTTAGTTTCATTTCGTTTAGTTATTTTTCATTAACGACTCTTCGTTCGCGCGATCCATCTGTAAATTGTAAGTAATCGATGTGCGACGCTCAGCCACGGACTCGTGTACTCGAGTGGCTACAATTGTCCATGACGACACTGAAAAACTACATTTTTTTATTAAGTTTTTTGTTTTAAGAATGGAGAAATGTCAATAATCCTACGTCCGAAATAGTTATTAGGACGAGGTGTGAATTCGATCGAGCTTCGTGTCTCCCTCACTTTGGAGTCTTGCCGTATAGCACGAAATTATAGGGAATCAAGAATCCGTAGGGCAGGGGCTGGGGGGAGAATCAGATAAATATATTGAGAGAAAAGAAAAAAAACAAACTTAATCGTGAATAGAATTTAACGTTAACGAGTCCATGATGTTTGCCGTCGAAAACGATATTCCCTCCTTAGAAACTTTTGCGCGGAAAAAGAGATACAAAGAGCAGTAATGTTTGAAACGAGTTTGTACAAAAACTAAATGACCTTCCTTTTGTAAAATAATTATTAATGACTGGCCGAGTTATCAATGGGGCGTTATACCTCATGCACACATTTTTCGGACGGTTGAAAAAGAAGAAAACACTTTGTTCCGATTTTTCTAAATTATCAAACATTTCTTGTCTTTCTTTTATAACACTCATTTATTTGTGCGAATCAAACGTTCGAAATAATCATTCATAAAACGTTCCGTTTCAACCGCCCCGAATAAATTAATATTATGATTAAACGAGAGCGTGATTGTAATACGTAATTTAAGGAAATTTAGGGGTTTAGCCGAAAGAACAAATGCTTAATTAAAATTGAGGTCACAATCTGCATGATATAAATCAAATGTCATTTTGGCGTTATAAAAGAACAATTTTTTTTTCCCTTTTTCTGCTCGTCGTTGTCCAGTTTGTTATTTTTATTACCGTTGATTTCTTAACTAACGAAAATGATGAGAGTTACTGATAATTGTGATTTTTTTGCTTTGGGGTATTGTGAAATATCGATCATTGAATTTTTCTCAGCCCCGTGGAAAACATTCATGCGATTTATTCTATTCCGCCGTTGCGTAATAATCGTAATCGAAATCATGAACTCGGGGGAGGAGGGGGGGGGGGAGGTCTGATATACTTATCATATATATAAATATATATATATATTTATATTTTCCTTTGCACATGAAAAACAATATCGAGACAAAAGATAGGCCACAAAACGAAAGGACTTGATAGAAATGTACAAATGTTTTTGTTTGTTTGTGAATAACGATGAATCGGGGTGGAAAAAAAACTTTGAAATAATATGAAACAGCGAATTTTTAATTGCTCGATCGAAGACAGGGTTTAGCGATTAATAACTGGCGCGTGATAAATAAGAAAACGACATCGATCCTTGTCCGACTCTATCTGAAAGCCGAAGGCAATAGAAAAACGTAAATTGATAATGAAAAATGTTGATTATTTCTGGCGTACAATATTGATGAAAATGAAAATTCAATGAAGCGTCGTGTGCAAAACGAGAAAAAAAAAAAAAAAAAAAAAAACTGCGATATATGACAACAATATGCCTTAATCAGGCTCAACGTAACGATCAATAGAATAACACTAACTTTAATCGCAATGATAAATCTGCATGCCATTTTTGTGTTTCGTTTTTCTTTCGTTTTGAGATACATACTAATGTGCAAACAGCTGATGAAATAGATAAAACGTTAGATTCTACGTATGCATAATATCTTAAGCTAGTCATTGAAAAGATGTACATTCTTCTGTTTGGCGGGCCTTTTTTTTCACACGATGTACTTTTTGTGCTCAATTTCTTACAGTTGCCTTATCGGATAGTTCAATAAGCACGTCAATTCTCGTAAAAAAATAACGAATCGAAGCTCTTTTTTTTATTTTTCTAGTTCGATCTTTATCGGAGAAGTTACATTTTCAAAATTTGTAGCTATCGAGTACTCGTAGCGCTCCGATTGACTCATTTCCCTCGAACACATTAAACGGATGCTTTATTTTTTCTCTGATTAAAAAAAAAAATCAAAATTTTTTCATCACGTACAGATTCAATCTGTACAGAAATATAATATTCAAAGGGACCAAATGAAACACGCGCTATGTACCGTAATCAGAACTCAAAGAGTTTCTTCTTCTTTCGTTTCGTCGGTCGAAGAATCACTGGGAGAAGAAAAAGCCTTTCGCGATTTTGTCACTTTGTAAAAATTATCAAGATACAATCGATGCGAGGATAAAACATCGTTTAAGGTGGTACGAATCATTCGAAAAATTTTCATACGAATTACATGAAAAGTATTTCTCTTGAATTTTCACAAGTTTTTTTCGATTGTTGCGCTATACAAAATACGCAGTAGCGGAGAATCAGTCGTGACAATACTTTAAAATGGAGAATTGAGGTGTACATGAAAGAAAAATTGGCAACAGCCAAAACGAAAATAACGCAGAGCTCTTGAATGAAACCGCCCGAGGAAATATAGAAAACAATAAAAAAAGAATTAAATGAATAAATAAAGTAGTAAAAAAATTGAAAAAAAAAAAAACACCTGTCTGGTATCGAGCTTACGTATTGTACACGTACGGATTTATATAGTTAATGAAGAAAATATTTATAAATATTATTGATAAACGTGTAGATTTAAAGATGGATAATTTTTGATGGTGCAAAAAGACATTATGGCATGAAAAGATGAATGAGACATAGAAAATCGCGGATTAAATCGTAGTGAAGAAGAAAAAAAAGAAAAAAAAAATTGACGCATCTTTTGCCTTGAGAATTTTGTACGCGAATTCGTAGTCTGTGCTACGAAGAAAAAATTGAGCAAAAACGATTCGACACTGTGAACTATACGCATGAGTTTTTGTCTTGATGAAACTATTTTTTTCGCTCCATCTTTCTTTTTTTTTTTAATTAAAAGTACAATTCAACAGGAAAGCGAGAGTATTATCGATAATTACAATTTTCCCCTCGTACAACGTAACAAATTTGAATTTTTTACTCAACAGTTTTTTGACCTTTTGTTCGAATAATCGTGGATATTTTGCTTCGTAGCACAAACTAAAGAAGAATTCAATCAAACGCAGGTCTAATGTGAACGTTAATAAGGAATTGCATCTCTTAGGCTTTTATAGATTTTCTCGCCCTCCTTTTTCCCCTGCCCGATGACTCTCTCACTGTACATAGTTCTATCATCTCATATATTTTTGTTATATATTTATAAATAAAACGAGCGAAGTACTTTAGCGCACATTTAGACTAATTAAATATAATATAGTAACCTAAATTAACGAATAACGCATGATGATGAAGAAGATGATGATAAGGAAATAATAACAATGATTAATATTGTAAGAACGTGTTACGCAGAGAGTATAATAGAAAGTTTTTCTATCGTTATGATAAATCACAGCACAGTGTCGCTCCATGATTAATTATAAAATTACATTTGCTTACGCGATTTTGGCCAAATGGTCCTATTCGCGAAAATGAGCGTCGCGTCGTTACTACTTTTTTTTTTTGTTTTTTTAATTATTTTTTCTTCAATTTCTCCCCCCAACTCCTCCAATCAAATGTTGTATAAACTTGGAGATTTTTCGATCGGTCGGTCAAGCTGGTTGTAATTTCTTGTTATGTATGTTGTTCCGTTGACGAATACGTGTTTTGAAAAATACTGCTGACTCGTGTATCAATCGATTCGATATATAATTTATTTGATCGGATAAAAGTTTCGCAAGAGTCGAGGGAGAACATTTTTTGTTTTTCTTTCTAATACACACAGTCACTCTGGTTAGAGTGAATTGCAAATTCGAAATTCATTTATATACACGTATGTGTGTGAAGGACAAGAAATTTCGTATGAAAATGCAATCCGCTCAGTGCAATGAACCACAATCGACTGAATTTATGTACATATTATTATTATTATTATTATTATTGCTACACATTTTTGTCATAATTTAAAAATCGACTTCGCTTAGAGTCATATTACGTGAGCATGACAATGAAAAAGAAGAAGAAAAAAAACGTTCGATCGACTTCTCCGCGCAGATCAATTTTTCAAATATTCTCATTATTTCGACTCTCATCAGTGGCTTTCATTTTTCGCTGATACTAACACGCATTGATATTAATACGTTTGAAATTGTTTTAAAACGAAACATAACGAATCATCCAATTAATTATATCACGTAATAATCATCCTTTACTCTTATGAAAGCAATCCATTTACACGATTGAAAACTTGAATAATAATTGTATTCACAAAAAAGAGCTACTGAAATAGGGGAAAAAAAAAGAAACTAACGAAAATGTTGTACAGTATATTGTAAAATACATTTTTACAATTTTATTCGATTTTAATTATTTATTATTCTCGAGTTCACGGGAATTCCGTTGAATCCGTTTGTACAATTGTAGTGTCTTCTCTCTTTTTTTTTTTTTTTTTTTAATTTTTTTTTATTCGTACTACACTCTGTGTAATTTCAAACCCACTGTTATGCCATCGAGGTATGCCATTTAAAACCTTGCCATTTACTCGATTCTTTTTCTCTCACCGTAAAAAAAAAAAACGTAAGTACGACAGGCCATGGGATTTTTTAATTTTTTATTTGTTCGTTTATTTCTCATGGCTCGTACATCACACGGATGATCAATTTGAAAGGAAATTACTATGAATATTATCTTTATTCTTATTCAATTAGCAAATATACTTGACAACACAGAATTATTTCGTTGCCACGAGTATTGATTTTTCATTTCGAAATAACAGCTCGAGAACGTTTATTTTTTACCTCTCTCTCTCTCTCTTATCACGTAATTTCGGTCAATTTTAGAATGTAACAGGAAGAAATCTTGGTGCTGTAGAACTTTTCTTAAACGAAATTATAAATTATTTCGATATGTTGTAAACGAAAATTATTTCAAGTATCTCCTTCGTGTGTTGATGGGGGATACAAAATATATAAAATGTCAAACTGACACGTATGAGCTCAATTTTTTACTTTTGTGAAAAGACTAAGAAAAACGATACGCAGCTCATGCGACGAGCCTGAATTTGTGCTATTAAAATATGTGTGCTTCGGTGAAGATTTAAAACAACAAAAAAAGAAAACAATACGAAATTTGAGCTATATGTATATATAAATATATATACACTGGATGTTTATAATGTTTGCAATTAAATATACATTTTATATTATTAAGAATGTTAATTTTAAATGATGGGAGGTATATATTTATTTCGAGATAAAAAAAAATGGAAATTGTTTTAGATCTCTTAAAGTGTAAAATATATATTGCTATGCTCGGAAAAAATTCTTCTTCATTTTGTCGTCCCGATAGAAAAAAAAAAAATGGTTTCATTTTTTTTTAATTATGAAATTAGTCGGTTCTGTTATTAATACGATTTATTCATTTTCGGCTATGTTACAATATATTTTTCATATACATAACTACATATGAATGTATGTAAACGTTCTTGCATCCCCTAAAAATCTACGCGTGCTGAGTAAAATTGGCATAAAATTTGTTGTTTCGACGTATTTTATCGATTTGTTTTCTCCTCAATTCGTCGTTATTATCTTTTTAATGTCGTCCTCGCACTCGTTCATTCGGAAGATCGTAAACGTCTTTCTCTTCCTTCTGCAAATTCTACATGCGAAACACGCGTTATTTCTGCTTCCTCGGCTGTAGGGGAGAACGCTATTTTTTTACGGTAATACTTTTTCGTAGGCAAAAATGAACGGATCTCGCCTAGAATTATTTTACATACTTATAATTCAATCGAGCTCACTTATTTCAATCCCTTTTTTCCTTCTTTAGTTTCCATCTTTCTATTAACCGTTTACATATTTGTCCATCGTCGAGTTTTAGGCCGTTCAGCGGCTAGGAACAAACCAAATGTTTTCCTTTTAGTCGTAAACTTTTAAAATCTTTAGTTCATGTGTCGTTCGTCTCTTGATTTCTATTTTAAGTTCCAATGTACAAAGCGATCAACGATTCTAAGAGATTAAGACACCTCGAGAATATTCGAAAGATTTTAATTTTAAAAAATAATAAGTAACACACGAGAGTGTGTTTCGGCCGATTAAAACTTCAAATAAAATTCAACTCTCGGTTTTCTTTTGTACCAAATCTCTCCGAGAGCTGTTCTTCAAGATTTTCTCCACTTTCATTATATGTACAGAAATAAATTCGGATATTTGAACAATTTGAACAGAATCACTATTATCGATCTTCACAACGCTGCAATTTTTTTCCTAAATGGATCTATCTGCTTTGAACATTTCAAAAAATCTTTGAAAATATCCTGTTTTGTTTTTTGTTTCTTTTTTTTTTTTTTACAAATTCGTAACAAACTCTCGCTCCGGGTGAAAATCCCAATGACCGTTCGCTCGTTGGAATTCAACTATCAGCAATATTTTTTTTTTTCATTTTCAGGATGTTGAATTTGCATCGTTGATCTATAACGAAATTTTTGTTTTTTCAGCAGCAGGGCCCAACTCTATCACGTAGCTTTGTAGTTGATAAAATTTGGTCAGATTTCTTTTGGGACCCGACGACTAATTATGCAAAAAAAAAAATGAACAATTAAAATAATTGAGAGGAAGGAAAAACAATGTTTCGTCAAGTTTCAACGATGCAATTACAAACTAAATTTTTGTTTCTCAAAACTTCAAGAGTCAAATTCCTGAACTGTTTTATCAATTCGCTCTACATTTTCCATCGTCTTATTTACAGATTGCGAAAGTTGATCTATAGAAAATTGAATTTGTCTTTTACTCGTTCATTCGTCTGTTTTTCTGTTAACTTGTTGAGGGTTCCTTTAAACGATGCTTAAGATAGACGAGCGCGCACGTAACCATTTATTTGCTGATCACTTTTGTTCCATCGTCCGGCGTTTCGCCGGACGCACGATCTATTCTCATCGTTGGTGGGAACGGTGTCGCAATTTCCTGCTGTTTTCTTTCCACTCTCAATGCAAAGCCATATCATCATTCTTTACAAATACGAGAAACAGATATGGAGTTTATAAATAAAAACACAATCGGTGATTTTCCAAAGTTAATAAATACGACTGTTTGCGAAAATTGTGAAGCATTGAAGTTGAATAAAGGGTGAAACACAAAAATGCTTCAACGGTGGTGTTCGATTGGAAGAAACAAATGTACGCGACAAAAGGGAATGAATATATAGCACAAAAATAATAATCTCAAAGGAGATTTACGTAACAATGAATCGATAATGAGAAGAAAAATAAAACGAGACAACTCCATCGGACTGAATTACTCCTCTACTAATACTTGTTAATTCCGATGATTCACAATGTCCCACACGTTTGTTCAACATGTATTTTTCGAGTCCATGGATCGGGTTTTAATAGCTGAAATAATATTCGTATAATAATAATGATAATAACAATAATAAAGAAAACAAAAGATCGTTGGAACATCGATTATTGGAAGAAAGAAGGAAACTCTTGTTTATTTACCGATAATAATTGGGCTTAAACGGCCCTGCCTTGTTAAGACCCATGTACTTTGCCTGTTCGTCCGTGAGTTCGGTCAGATGTGCATCGAACGTGGGTAAATGGAGTGACGCAACGTATTCGTCTGTGAAAATACACAAAATCGATATCGTTAAATCCATGGGAATGAAAAAATAAATATGAGGCTATGTGAAAATACGACGTACCCATTTTCTTAGGGAGCAAATAAACGTCGCTTTTGTATCGTCCAGGAGGTGCATTGTACAGTTCGATGAGTGCCAATGCCTGCGTCGCAGCCGTTATCGATACAACGAACGAAGGAATACTGGAGCACGAGAGATTAACCAAACGACCCTCAGCGAGCAAAACAATACGCTTTCCATCGGGCCAGATTACATGATCGACTTGCGATCGTACCTTTTCCCACGTCAAGTCAGGCGTTCGGAGGCTATTCTGTTTTCAATTATTCACATAACAATAAACCTTCAGTTAACTATTTACGAGAACAAACCTACATACTTTCCTTGAAGTAAAACAAAAAAATTGTAACTGGAGACCGAGAACAGTTGAAAGTAAAGTTGTTTTACCATCTCTTTTTGTTTTATTAGAACCAACGTAAGAATTGAGAAAAAAAATGATTAATAAAGCAAATAATTCACTATTTCACGGATGAAATTGAATGTATTTTTTTTTTTTTTTCATATGAAATAGAATGAAAGTTGGCTCATTGAAAGGAAATTATATTGGAAACATACGATATCAATTTCGGTGTTACTGTGACCCATGTTGCATACGACACATCCGTTTTTCATTTTGTCCATATGTTCTCGAGTAACGACATTTTTATTACCAGTTGCCGTTATAACGATATCAACGTTTCTAATGACTTCGTTAAGTTTCATTACTCTGAAGCCATCCATGCTGCGAACAAAAATATTCGTTTTTAATAAAAATAAAGTTTTTCGTTTATTCACATTTGAATTTATAATTTATTCGCTTTGTGCTATTTAATTCGTTCACCTTGCTTGTAATGCGCAGATAGGATCGATTTCCGTGATGTAGACAATACAACCCAAACCTTTGAGGGCTTGACAACATCCTTTTCCAACTTCGCCGTATCCGCAAATAACGACTTGTTTACCACCGAACATTACGTCGGTAGATCGTTTCAAACTGTCTATTATACTTTCACGACAACTGTAGAGACTGTCGAATTTTGTTTTCGTAACGCTGTCGTTAACATTCATCGCTGGAACGGAAAGCTTTCCGGCTTTCGAGAGTTGGTACAATCTGTGTACCCCAGTTACGCTTTCCTCGACGATTCCTGGAAATTTTCATTCGTGATTTTCAGCTGGAATCTTTGTTTCGATCTTTGATTAAAATAGTTATAAAATGATACATTTTAGGATGAAATTACCCTGAATCAATTTGAACATGGCGTTATATTTTTTAAGCATCAAATGCGTCGCGTCGCCACCATCGTCGAGAATCATATTCGGTTGCCAATTTTCAGCAGCGACACATTTGTCGATACACCACCAAAAATCTTCTTCCGTTTCACCGCGCCAAGCGAATATCGGATAACCGGCGTGTGCAAGCGCCGCAGCTACCTCGTTCTGGGTCGAATAAATATTACAAGCTGCCCATCTTACCTGGGCACCGAGTTCTATCAGGGTTTCGATGAGAACGGCTGTCTGAGCATTAATGTGAGTGCACCCGACGATCTTTGCCTTTTTCAGTGGCTGTTGAGGTACAACGAGACATTCTGTCATTTCATTCGCAGCTTAAATCAATCTTTCAAACAATATGCTGATTTTGTTCGTTTACCATATCGTCAGCAGCTCGTTTTCGCAGTGCCATTATCCCGGGCATTTCTTGCTCAGCGATCTCAATTTCTCTTCGTCCAAACGCATGCTGATTTATATTTCTGACGCAAAAATCCATGAAGCCTTTGTCCGTTTTTTGTATCTTTTCCCGCGGCGATACATCGTCCTCGTCCGATGAGCTTCCTGTATAAGACGCTGAGGTTGAACGGAACGTCAGCAAAAAGTGATGGTTTATTAGTACAAAACACGGATGAACCAGACACGGCTAGATCGTCGAACTTAATACTTCTCTCGTCCCAGCTTTTTTCTGTCTTTTTGCCCAAAGAAACGATCATGCGCGTGCAGGAGATGGGTTAGTGGCGTTTGAAAGATCTTAAAACTAATGATGGTTGTATTCCTTTCAAAATCACTACGATTGCTTTATCGAAATAATAAAATCTATGCTTTTTACAAGCAGGGCTATAAAATAAATGTAAATTAAAAAACAAATTGAAACAATAAATGTAGTGAGTTGAAAAGAACATTAGAGATTTCAGCTCCACATAGAATTTTCTTTCAATTTTAAGTCATACCGGAACTGTAGCTATCATTGCTGCTCGCAGATAAAGAACGACTTCTGTACCGGCTCGATTTCTTCAATGCTCCTGACTTGGATTCCTAGAAAACAGGAGAATATCATTGAAAGTCAAAGAGGCAGAAATGTAGAGACAGTAGTGGATGTGTTTGAGGAATCAGTCAGGGAAGAGGACTTGCGATGAATTCAATCGGACTAGAAACATAAAAGTGCGAATGAAGCTATTTATTTGAGTTTTGTCTACGTGCGTAAGTATCGTTATTGAAAAAAAAAGGAAATAAAACAAGGAAAACAATGTATATATATAGTATATATATATTATTTTTTCAACCGGCTTACGGACTTTCTTGTTTTTAAAAGCAGCTCGAGTTTTGTTTATCAATTTTGTAGAATGTGAGATATGACCAGCTCTGACCGCTGAATTCTTTTTGTTTCTGTGCATGAGCATTGAGAAACTATTGCTTGAAAAACGTTGTTCCTTAGCAATCTCTCCCAATGACGTGTCGTAGATTGGCGTAGCCAGAGAGTGATTCTCCGATTGATGAAGAATTATGAGGAAAAAAAAAATCTTGAGATTCAATCGCCATGCATAGAAAAGAAAAAAAAACTTTACCCACTCTACTGGCTTTTTTTTATAAAGGTTTCCACTTTTTTTTTCAACACACGGGCGAAGTATTTTGAGAAGTTATTGAGACAGCTTTTGCTAGGATGTATAAAAAAGGTTTGTGTATTTTATCGGATGTAACAATAACACTGGTGCATGACATTTATCGTTTATTTTGATCTTTTTTTATGTATGTTATTACTTGTACAACAATCGGAAGGATCGAAGCAATCCTCAAGGAGGAACGAGCATTTTCTATGGCAAAAAAGGTAATAAAAATTAATTTTACTCTGCATTGTTTCATACACAAATATTTCTTACTTACTAATTTTGTTCTCGGGCCGTGAAAGGCATTATTTGATGCCTCTAGGCTCTGAAATCACAACAACCACCATATCACAATTTCAATTCAAACGGAGATTCAGAGTTCCGTAGCCGAGATTTTTTCAAAGCAACATGTCTCTGATTTTTTGCTCCTTTATTCAAGGCACCCGAGCTCCAATTTTTTGGTTCATATTTTCAATGTTTTTTTTTGTTTGTTTTCTATTCTGCTTGGTCGGTGCTTCGAAAAAGCAAGTGCACGCGTGTATTGGCAACTCTGATGGGTATTTTGGAAAATACAAAATTTTCATATTAACAATATTTATGAAAATTCTGTTTGGCTCGATTATGAAACTCGTTGACTTTGAAAATATGTAACAATAATCGAACAGTCATTTTTCCGTTTACCGAGGCTCAAAATCAACAGTTTGGGAGAATAAAAAAATCATTGTGTAAATTTACCAAATATTATTTGTTCAGTTAAATCATAAATGACAACAGAAATACTTTTCGGCATTATCAGTAGACACAGAAAATACAGTAGCGTATAAAGTGCAATTTTAGGCTTGCCTATTTTCTACATCTAGTTCTGACACAGCATCGATGCAACAAGTGATTTTTTCTTAATAAACATGTATTTGTCAGACTAACATGATTATAATGTCCTATATGTTTCAAATAAAAACAAAGCATTTTGACGTTTTATCACATTTATTTTGTATGTACGAATAAAAGCATGCATTTTATTTAAATAATCCATTTTGTACAATGGTCATGGAATTTTTTGAATAATCGTTTGTAATAATGATTCTTCATATCACTTAACAACATAAAAAAACATTTTTCGGTTCTCTTCATTTACAATTTTTTTTTTTATTGCAATAAAATTAAAGACAATGCATAAAAACAAAACTTGCAGTTATATCATTTAGATCAATAAAAAATACACAGTTCAGAACGTTTCTTCATTTCTGTTTGTTTTCACAACAACTCCAATAAGTCATTAATTGGAGAGACAATGAGCAAGGCTGAAATGAGGCTGTGAATAGTTGACAAAGTCGACCAGACACAGTTTATTGTTTCTTTACAAACACTGACAAAACTCGTAAGCAAAATTACGTAACGCGAAATATGCATGTGACAGCTGACACAATGTTTCGAGTTTAGAATTGAATGTAAATTGTCCAAGGTAAACGCGATGTGAAATTCGTGTATACAATAACAATGAACGACAAAGAAACAATAAAAAAACCACGATTTTTATTGTTATTTCTAAAAATTGCACGAATTATGGATTTGTTATTAATCATCGCGTTAATTATTATTAATAAAAAACTTATTCTCGTTGTCAATTTTCGAAGTATAGAGAGCATCAACACAAAACGATCGGCACTGTTCGTCAGGGCGTTAATTTCGAAAGCTCTTCATTTGTGGTGTTATTTTTACCCAATAAATTAACGATTGGACGAAATATTAATTGTTATTACGATATTACCTTGGAACTGACAGCAGGATCGGTTACGGGACCATCAATGACCGTATTTCTACCTTCTTTTCCGGAGGATGTAGTGTTTGGACCATCCCCACTGTCGGCCATGTTGAATCTAACAGTTTTACTTTCCGTCACGTGAGCTCGAGTGATAAGTAAGGTTTTCACTTTTCACTAGGACTGAGGAGGCAGGCAAGCAATCATCATCATTCTTGTCAGCAAACGTATCCATGAGTTTAGGAACTTTTCTTCGGACTAGTATTAAAAATATACGGAACTTCCGGTATTTCTAGCGTTTCGATTGAATCAATTCATCGTATTTTTATTTCAATCCAGCTAGTTTCCATTTCATTGAGAAAAAAAGTTTTAATTATTTGTGGATTTCTCGTTCAATATTTAGCCCCAAAAATTGCGTTTGATTGAAAATTATCAATTGTCGATATTCGACATCGAGATGTCTCGAAGTGTAAACGTAGCCGGAAGTGAAGCGCTTTTTGAACTTCCGCGAGTATCCGCGTTCGCGGCGCACACGTGCGGCTGATTTCTTTTACGGCTTATATTTTGTGATAGATTTATAAATTTTTCAAGATAAAGTGTCGATCACATAATGGGAAGACCAGGTAAATAGGCATTAAATTGATTTAAAAAAATGTTTATACCCAGAAATCATGACTTTTCCGATTATTTTCGTAGTCTCCGCAATTTAATCAAGCGGCGTCTCGACCTCGTTGACGAACATAACCTATCCGTAGTTGCTGTTATCATAATTGTTTAAACGAATATAAAAATAATTAGCGTCCCTGTTTTTTATTTAAAAACTCCGAATAATCAGGCATCACTATCCATTTTTGTCATTGCTCCTTTGTGTCATAATTATCGCAGTACTTCGTTAGTTGTTGCTGAAAAAGTAGAATTCACGTGCTTGCCGGACACGTGGAACGAGTTTGTACAAATAAAAAAAAAATCATTGAAACGGAATTTTTGACGATATGAATAATTTCATGTACCCTGAGTTGAGAAGCATACATTAGAGCCAGGCTGGTTGTTTTTTTCCTGCATGGTGTCGAAGTAATGCAATAATAAGTCACAAGTGTTGCATTCACTGGGAAATAAATTCAATTTTTTCCAGATTTGCAATATTTGTTACAATAATATTATTAAAAAATCTTGTACTTGGAAAGATGTGAATTGAATGAATTGAGTATTTGGTCTTCGTGTTATTTATCATATGAATATATTAATATTTTGATATGAATTTGAGAAGAACAAATATTCAACGGCTCCTATGATCTAATTAATGAAATAAAATGAAAAAATAATCAAGTAACAAAAAAATTAATCATATTTACATCTACTAAATCTTTTTGATGAGCTACGTTTATATTTATTTACCAACATGATGTGTTATATGATATCTAATCTAAAAAACATTGATCAAAAGTAAGATAGCTGACAATTCTTTCAAAATACTTCGGAGAAATTTTATATTCGTCCTGAGAATAGTCAATTTTTGAACCGCTTCCCCTGAAAAAAGTAGATAAAAAACGAAATTCTTTACAGGATTCTCACCTGCTGGTGGCGGGGGTTTTAGAGGTGGCAGAGGAAGCGGCGGAAGAGGAGGAAGCGGCGGATTTGGTGGACGTGGAGGTGGCCGCGGTGGAAGCGGAGGAGGCGGTTTTAGAGGAGGCAGAGGCGGATCGGGTGGTAGCGGAGGTCGTGGAACTCCGAGAGGTCGTGGTGGACGAGGAGGAGGAGGAGGAAGAGGAGGACGCGGAGGAGGTGGATTCAAGGGCGGAAAAACAGTAGTAATTGAGCCTCATCGCCACGAAGGCGTTTTCATTGCCAGAGGAAAAGAAGATGCTTTAGTCACTTTAAATTTGGTTCCTGGATCAGAAGTTTACGGGGAGAAGAGAATTAGCGTCGAGGTAAGAAATTCCTCAAAGTTTTCAATCGTATTTTTCATTTATTGCTTGAATATGAATTGCTAATATTAAATTCAACTGAAACACTTTGGTTCATCTAAACGAACATTTTTTAGGTATTTTAGCATACTTTAAGTAAATGAAATTTGTCTGATTTCCATTCTGTTCTTATTTTTGTAGGGTGACAATGGAGAAAAAACTGAATACAGAGTGTGGAATCCGTTCAGATCGAAATTGGCTGCCGCTATACTCGGCGGTGTCGATCAAATTCACATGCCACCAGGCAGCAAAGTATTGTACCTCGGAGCAGCTTCTGGCACAACAGTTTCACACGTAGCTGACGTCGTTGGTCCGGTAGGTTTTTCAATATTTCGAAAAAAAAAAAAAGAAAAAAATAATAATAATTCAAAGTACAATGAATCATGAAAGCATACATTAGAGCCAGGTAGATTCAACTCTTGTCTGCTTGGTGTCGAAGTAATGCGATAAAAAACACGGCTTTGGTGTATTTCGTTCGAGATTATTCGCGATCGATTCCCCAAGGTCGTTACAAGTTTGAAAACCAAATTCGTAACTATGAATCTCAATATCGTTGATTCTAATTTTCTGTTTAAAATTATTTCTCCAGGAAGGATTGGTCTACGCGGTAGAATTCTCTCACAGATCCGGCCGAGATCTCATAAACGTAGCGAAAAAAAGAACGAATATTATACCGATAATCGAGGACGCGAGACATCCCCATAAATACAGAATGTTGGTCGGTATGGTTGACACGGTATTTGCCGATGTTGCTCAGCCCGATCAAGCCAGAATCGTCGCCTTGAACTCACAATATTTCCTCAAAAATGGTGGACATTTTGTAATCTCAATTAAGGTGAGAATTCTGTCGCTTTCAAATAATATCAAACTCGCCACTCCTTAGCGAACATACAAAAACGTCCATTCTTGAAAATTTCTTGTATTTATGTTTATTATTTGTTCCACAGGCGAGTTGTATAGACTCGACGGCACAACCCGAAGCCGTATTCGCCGCAGAAGTGAAGAAGCTCGTAGCCGATAAGCTGAAACCCCAGGAGCAGATAACCCTCGAGCCGTACGAAAGAGATCACGCAGTTGTCGTAGGATGTTTCAGGCCACCGTCAAAAGTAGCAGCTTGAGACGACTACGTTAAAAACCAATTTAGTGACTAGTTCTTCCACTTCAAATCCATATTTTTTCATACTTAAATATCTAAAGAAGAAGAAAAACAAAATGGACGAAAGTAATATCGGTATTCCGCGATTTTGTAATGTTTTTTTTTTTCTCTTGCAATTTTTTTTTATATAATTGCGACAATTTTAATTTCGCGAGAGTTTTATTGATCGCGACATTTACAATTTCTATATATGCGCATCGATCGAAACTGTACAGTTGTGATACAGTGTTACTAATGATTCCCCCCGTATTCTTAATAAACACAAAGAAACGTAATCATCGTGAAGACAAACTAAAAACAAAGAGTTTTGTCGTACGAAAATTTTTGGGGAAACTCGGCAACCGGACATTCTTCACGACGATGAAACCGTGGGGAATGCAGAAAGAAACAAAATTATTCTAATTTCAATTTCATAATAAAACACACACTGTAAAGACATTAATGCAATTACGAATGTTTTCATCATTATATATGTACATATATATGCGAACAATATATATATGTGTATGGTTTATAACCGACCAGCACTTACGTCATGATTATTTTTCTCCCGTGGAGAAATACATCCATATTTCTATCAGACCTTAGTGCTATAGAAGAAAAAAATTTTAAGACTAAAAAAATGGCGCGAAAAACCACTGACTAAAGAATGCTTTTTCATACTTATTTTTATTCAGTGGTGGGCCTTGGAAATTGCAGAAACAAATGCACCATCAAAATGTCATCGTCGATCAAAAATTTTCCTTGAATTTAGTACAAATTTGAATATAAATAACAGAAATTAATAAGTGTTGAAGAAATAAAAGTAACAAGTATGTCGAAGAGAGGTGAGAACTCGACGAAATATACAAGTGAACGATGATTGTGCATTGAGTATTTTCTCCACGATTTTTTTGCACAGGAAACGAAAATATTTCGGGAAATTCTGGGAAATTTGAAAAAAGTACAGCGAGAATGTCACAACGGGGTAGTTATGCGAAAATGAGAAGTCACGAGAGACTTTCGGGGGGAGCTGATTCGAAAAGCAAATCAAGCGCGAGCGTGAATAAATCTGTAACAGATACTAATCCAAAAGTAACTCCTGTCGTTTCGGATACCTCGGGAGTAGAACCGGAAGCTGAAGAAGAAATCCAGTCTATTATCGAGGAAACGAGCTCTCATTCCGAAGATAAGATTGCAGGGTAACGAATTAGTCATTGAATAAGAGAATTTACCTATTTTCAATCATTAATTTTTAATAAGAACGAAATAATCGGACTAATTTATTGAAGGCTGAAAACGATTCGTGAAGGTTTTTCATAATGATTTTTATTCGTCAACCGATTCGCAGGGACAAGAAAGTGAACGAAATGATCGACTACGTGATCCACAATCTTCAGGAGGCTGGAAAAGCGTTGGCATCCTTGGGAGAGAATTTTGACCACGATTTAAAGGTTGAGCCAACAGCCACGAGCGATTAAAAAACAAAATGACACGATTGTTCTCTTGAAACTGCACGACGAGCCAAGCCACGATTGAACAGTAAAATGGATATAGAAAGAAGCTCAATGCTAATCATTATTTGTTTTTTTTTTTTCAAACGGAGATAGATGAGCTACTTTACCAGTTTTTCGTTCCTATAAATCATTCACAGTGTTCACCTGTGCCAAATTTCTATACGTCAGTCGTTATCAGTTGCATGATCAATTCAGTGGGATCTTTCGCGTGGTAAAATCGCTCGTCTAAAATAAAATAATCCGGAATCATCGTTATCGATCGTATAACGTTTACATTTTCATTAAAAAAAAAAACATGCACGATTACGTTTTATTCTTTCCGCCGGTCCGAGAAGTTGATGATCGTCGATATTATGGGAAAGGTCCAAAATTGGACGAGCCTTGTTCAGGTGCGTCTCGACGCGGCTAAAACTGATCTCGACACTTTGCGTCGTGAGCTTCTTTCACGATCGAATGAAGTCATGTCGAAGGACGCTGAAATCGCCGATTTGAAAGCAAAACTGAACGAGACCGAATTATCTAAGGTTGCTGTCGAGAAGGTTTTGGCGGAGGTCAGATTATTTTCATTTTTTAAAATTTGCAAATTCCTAAAGTCACGAGCATCTGTCAAAATATAAAAATCAGAATCTAGGATTTAAGTTGAAAAAAGTAAAAATTGAATGGTAGAAGTTTGAATAAAACAGTTTTGTTGGGACTTTTGTAGAACATTCAGAGAAGCACCGAAATGATTCAGGGTTCCTCCTCCAAGACACCGTCTCACAAACGAGTGTCCGGTGTTTCTTCCCCGAGCGATTTACCCGAAGTTGAAGAAAATGCTGCAGGCTCTTCGGAGGCTCAGATGGGAGTTCATTCTGCAGCGAAATCGGGAACAATAGGAGATAAATCTGGTGCCCAAATAGATCAATCTGATGCTCAGCTGGGCGATCAATCTGGAGCTCGAGTGGGATCCAAATCTGGTGCTCAGATAGAAGAACAAATCGGGGCTCAATCTGGAGTTCGAGGAGGATCCAAATCTGGTGCTCAGATAGGCGAACAATCCGGGCAAATCGGAGCTCAATCAGGTGCTGGACCTCGACCTGGAGATTCGTCACGAGGAAGTTTTTCTGGTAAGTTTACATTTCGAGCTGAGAAAAAAATGTTAGAAACCAGCGAATATCTTCATCAATGATGATAGTATTTTCAAAATCGTTTCTTTCAGCTCATGGTCAAATGCCCGTTGATTCAGCAGCCTCTGCTTCTGGAGCTATTGGTCAACGATTGTCCGATATTCGAGAAAAACATCCTCAAGACAAATTTACTTCCGGTTCAGCTCAACAGTCTTCCGGTATTCCAGGCCAGCGACAAACTGATCATCCAAGTACAACGGATGTTGGTGTACAATCCGGAAAGAAAGATATCAAACGTTCGTCGGATGTGAGTGACGTTTATTTTGAATCTTTCGTGCATCAAGTTCAATCTTTTCATTGTATTCATTCGTTTTTATAATGATTGTGAATTGATAGAAAACTTTTAAAAAATCATGTGTTTTCTCGTCGAACATAATGATTAAATTTTTTTGCAGCTCGAATCGGAGGTCGCTCGTTTGAGGAAAGAAAACGAAAGGATTATAAGAGAAAAAACTGATTATGAAAATGCTATTCAACGTGCTCTACTCCGAGGAGTCTCTTCCCTCAATGCAGAGACACTTAAGGTTTTGAAGTGTCCACCAGTTTCCTGTTATTCACCTTGTCGTCCACCTCCATCGCCTGCAAATGCTACGTGAGTTGAAGAAATCACAAGATTATTTAAAACGAAGACTGTTCAGAAATCCCATGCATAGTTTTTACTAAAAATATTATTAATCAAGAGTTTGATGCGAAAATTAAAAAAAAAAAAAATAGTATTATATCCATGGGAAATCTTTTGAGATTGTGCCAATTCATAAATTTGATTTCAGAATTTTTGAACCATTTTTCATCACAAACTTGACGAGAACGTTGCATTTTTTTTTGCAGCGAAACAATGATGCCTTGTTTCCCGAAAAGCACACGTGACAATTGGACGCCGCGAGGTGTCAGAACATCGACGAACGGGACACAATCGACCCAGGGAAGTGTTCGGACCCGATCGAACGTGACCTCTGTACCGGAACAAGAGGTCATTTGTTGCGGTGGCCGAACAGCATCGAACGGAACTCACAAGCTTGGTTCTAAGCAAAAAAAATCATCGGTAACGAGCGACAATAGTATGGTGTTTCTTCTGCACCAGGCTGAAGCTTCGAGCGTTTGCGTATCAGGTAATGCATCAAGAAATCGTGCAGGCATGCGTGCAAAATTGAAAAAGCCTGAAAACTCGATCTGCGTGAAAAAATTGGGATGAGAATTTCCGAATGAACGATATACATGTTTTTAAAATATAAATTTAATTTATATATATATATCCATAAATGTATAATATACACTAATATACATAATAATATCGTCACAAAGTATATCATAAATATTTTGAACCGTTTCTCGACATTCACTTGCTTTTTTAAATTCATAAAAAAAAATTTTCATTCATTGCTATTGGAACAAAATTTCGGAGATATTAAAACTAAACATTTCAATAAATTTATTCGAAAATCGATCAACATTATTTCGTTTTTCACTGTTAATCGATAATTTCGATGAAAGGGAAAACAGCGAAAAAAAAGGTCATTCGATGACGCAACATATTTTTAGTCCCGAAATTTTAACGTCGCAATACACGCGTGTATTGCATCAGGCAAATTTTGCGTGTGTTGAGAAGCTGAGAGCGGTCGAGGCTGTAAAAGTAACTCGAGCTCTCTGACGTCCTCGAAATAAATTGTTTTTTTTTTTTGCTTTTGAAGAGAAAAAAAAACATTCAACGAAAGAATGTTCCCCGTAATAAAACAATAACGAATTTTGGAAGCGTTCAAATCTGAATTCGCGTGAAGCATTGAACTTTCGTCAGGCGTTCGATCGCCAAAGGGAAAAATATACAAAAAAAAAAAAATACTTGGAGAGAAATTAAGAACACAAAGTGAATCGAACGAAACAAATCTTTGATTCGTTTTTAGGTATATTAATAATTATAATATCCAATGATAAAAATTAATAATTATAATTTTCAATATATATATTTATATATATTAATAACGGGTGAATTAATTTGTATAAAATAAACAATTAACAACGGAAGAGCGAATGATCACAAAGGCACGATGAACGGAGCATTTGCGAATGGCTGGCTCGCGAAACACTCCGGAATTTCGGCCCCATAAACACATACTTTCACGAGCCTCGGATTCATCGGATTCTATCATGACTCACGACTCGTTTCAATTAGCGCATTCGATCCCTTTTCTCTTTTTCTCTATCCGATTTCATTTTTTCTTTTATTTCTTCCTCATTAATCATCATTTTGTTTCTTTACTTTTTCTATTTTTGAGTCCCTTTATTTTTCATCTCGTGTCATATTTACGAAAACAAAGCGCTTTTCAAAAATCTTTCAATTCTTCGTACATCAACTCTTTCTACTCGCGATTCACGCTTTCGACAAAGAGAGGTAAATCACGCACGTAAATGAATGCAATGCAATGTACGTGCAATTAAAAAAAAAAAAGGGAGAGAGAACTTCGCATTCCGTTTTTATGTAACGCGTAACGACCGACTCGATTAATCACACCGACACGATTGTTAGGAGTAAAAACAGCAGCTTGTTTGGTCGACGATAATTCAAAGTCTCGATTACAACAATGATCGTTGGTTGATTACACACCACCACGATTCGTGGTATTGAAATTAAAAAAAAAAAAATAAAATTACCGATACCTAATCTTGGAACTTTGAAATGAAATTGTGCTCGGTAAATCAAATAGTAACGAACGAGTGACAGAAAAGATTGAAAAATTTTTTTATCTCGGTGAAAAGAGTAAAATTCAAGATGCAAATATTAAAAAATTATTCTTTTGTATATTTTGTACAAAATTTAATTGGAAATATCATTTTTATATACAAAATAGATTTCAGAGATTTCGTCATTTTCCTTCTTCACCGAGATACTAAAATTTTCGTTTTTTTCAATTTTTTTTCAAAGAATTATCGCGAAATTCATGGCTGTCGAAAATCGCGATTAATTTCTGCAAAATTATTCGGTATTCGTGGCTGAACAAAGCTTTTTTAGCATTAACAATTTTTGTACCATTAATTGTTAGGGAAAAAGAAAAATAAAAATTTTTCCTGGATCCACGAATTTCATTGGAGAATTTCTCTTCTCGTTAACGCAACGACGAATCGTGCGCTTTGCTTTCGTAAATATTCTCTCATAAGAGGGCCATTTATTGTCATCGTGTCACATATTTTGTAGCAGTTTTCCGTAACTCTTTCGACCCACCGAATATTCAAAAGTTCTCGAATTTCCGTTACGATTTCGTAAGTTCGCGCACACTCTGTGTTCGTTCGGGTCGAAACGAATCGCGCGTGTTTACTGATAATTTCCGATGAGCGAGACCTTTTTCCGGGGGGGTGACACGATCATTTTTTTTCTTTTCCTCTTCTTCCTCCACGCCTTTTGCTCGTTTCATCGAAGAATCCTCGTATCGGAGAGTCCCCCAAATTTCGCCAGGTTTTCACTGACAAAAACCCTCGAAATTCTCCTTTATTTATTTCGAATTTTCTTTATTTCGAATGCACCAGGTTGAGAAATTCCTCGCGGGTCTTTGGATCGTCGCGGAATACACCGAGCATCGTTGACGTAACGGTCTTACTGTTTATCTTTTGTACTCCTCTCATCACCATGCACATGTGCCTGTAAATCGAAGATGATCAAATAACGTTAGAGCATAATAAATAATTTATATAAAATTAATTTTAAAAAATGTTAAATCGATTCGCTTTTTTTATTTGTTTTAAATTTATTTATTTAGCAGAATAAATTCAATGAAATATCGAAAAAATCAAATTTGGAAACGATTTAAATCAAAATTGTGACCAAAACGATTGCTACGAGCGTTGATCTTGCGCAATGAATCTACGAGAATCAAGTTCCGTGGACCAGTGCTCGAACTCGAAAGATAAAAAAAACGAACTATAATATAAGGTCACAAAACGCGTTTATAAAATCATTAGAAATTCTCGATCGTTAATCATTTCGATATGACAAGATCTGTTCAACGTATAAGCCTGTAATGCGGATTATGATACATGAACGAAGCAGGAGAGCCTGAAGGCTCGAAGATATCTGACGCAATTTAACATTCACGTTTGACCAAAGTTAATCGTTTTAAACGCGTATACATAAAACAACATTATAATGAGAGACACCCTCCTCGTGCGCGGAAAAACCTCGAAAGGCCTTTTTGTCGAGTTTCGTGGAGGTCGGTCGTGCTTCGTTGACTTTCTCGAGTTAGCGAAACACCATAGTCGAAGGTGATACACATTCACGAGTACAATTATATAGATGCTGAATAGACGCGTTAGAGCTCGATTTCATCCGTTACGAAATTTGAGGGAGAAGCCATTCGCAATATTATCAAAGAAGCGTATCGAATTCTACTATCGTAGAGAAAAAAAGAAAAAAAGAAAAAAAAAAAAAATATTGATAAAAACGCGAATATTTGTTGCTTGAAAACTAATGAAATTCATCCGAATTCAAAATATGTTGATTGCATTTTTTTTTTTTTCATCTCTTATATTCATCGTGTCCAAGAATTCTAATTGATCCGTTGATTCCTATTGTGAACAAGATTTTCTATTACGAGTGCACAATCGTTATCGTGCTATTATTCTGCTCCCGTTAATGTTCCATCGTTCGATATATTCGTCATTTGCAATTGCTCGTGCAAGAGCTAGTAGATTTTTTTTCAATTATCGAAAAAAAAAAAAAAAAAAATTTATATCTTCTCCGGAGGTCAGAAGGTTCAGATATTTAGAAAAGAGATCAAGCGATGATCCGATCGATTACGCGTATCCGTGGGGGTCGTGATTTAAAAAATCAACGCGTGATATCGAGCAAAATTTTCATCGAGTCTCGATAAGATTTATCGCCCGAGGACAAATAATATTTCACTCTCGAAACAAAATGAATTGCTTCAGTATGCTGATATATGCTGAATATGCTGAACTAGAAATTACGATAAATTCAAAATTCGTTTATGATTTGTAGTATTTATATTTGTTCACGTGCTAATTGAAGAATCGAATGGTTTTTTTTATGATCGATCATTCTTTATCAAAACGATTCGTCGAACGATCGATATGATCGATTGATTTTCTTGATTCCATCGAATCGATTTAGCCCGTCACAAAAAAAAAAAAAAATTTCAAAAAATACACGAAACAGCAAATAAAAATTTTCATTATAAAAAACCAATGTAGAATGGAATTAAAAAAAAAGAAAGAAAAATGAATAAAAAAATAGAGATTTAAATGAGTAATAAAATGAAACAAAACCACGGGACGAAGGACGAGAAACGTTACGTGAACGATTGATAATTAACGGTACGTGTGCATGTGACTAACTACAAAATACACGCGTGACGCCTGTTTGTGCGTTAACTTTGAGAGCGAACACGCGAGAATGCGAAAATTATTTATCGAGCAAATTATTAGCACAAGGTCGGCAAACTGCTGTCATAAACTATGGCTCAATTATAATGTTATAGAAACAAGACGCCAGATTTATAATGTATTTAACTGAGATTGGATATTTTATATATCGCGTAACACATTCGAGAAAGAGAGATTGAGATCCTTGCGAGGCAATAATTGCTCAACGCAATTCACAGTGCAATGAATCGGAACCGCAGCAGCATCGTGGATGCTGCCCGCTGGTTCGAGTTACCCGTTGTAATATTATGGCCCAATTTTCTAATCGGCATCGAATTCAATATTTCTTTTTTTTTTTTTTCATCAATGTATCAATCTCATTGTAACGCAATAAGACCTTTGCGTGATAAGAAAAAGAAAAGAACGTTAACCACCGGCTGTTAGAATGTAAATTTGAAAAAAAATAAATAAATAAATATATATAATTGAACGGTGATTGAAAAATTGAGTTCGAGGATAAAAAAAAATAAACTTACACTCCTTCGACGACGACCGCGACTCCCGCTGGCTGAACGGCTTTCGTTACGGCGATCGCAATCTGTTTGGTCAATCTTTCTTGGACCTGAAGACGTCGACTGAAAATTTCCACGATTCTGCAAAAATAATGAAACACAAGAGAAATTCAATTTTAATCCTGAATCGATGGTATCGTTTCGTTTGATAATACAATTGAACGAGTTTTTTTTTTTTTTTTTCTTGGACATCGACTCACCTCGCCAATTTGCTGAGCCCCAAAATTTTCTTGCAAGGCAAATAACCGATGGAAACTTTACCATAAAAGGGTACCAAGTGATGCTCGCACATGGAAAACATCTCAATGTCCTTAACCACTACCATCTCGTCGTGATCTTCGTCGAAAACTGCATCGTTTATTACATCTGATAAGAGAAAAAAAACAAAAAGTAAATTTACTTTTTTTTTATATGAAATCCATGGCGATAGAATTTTATCGATCAACGAATTTTCATTTTCATCATTATTTTGAATTCTTCAAGAAAAAATACTGAATGTAATTCTCACGATAATACCGTTGCTTTTTAATTGAAGCAATCTTTTTTTTTTTTGTAATCAAGAGTTTTCTCAGTTATTTGATATCGATCATTGAATTATTGATTTGCGTATAATTCACTTTTGCCAATTAAGGCTTTCTTCGGTTTCTTTAAAGATGAATTAGCTCGAAGAGGGCTGTGGCATATCGATGTATGAGGGTTGTACGAGCTTTGAGATACTGCTTCGTGCACGCAGCTTACCCAGCAGCGATTCACCCGCAATATTGACCTACTTGATGCTGTGGGTGTTCACGATTGTGTCGTTGAGTGCTCAGCCATCTCTCTCTTCCTCTCTCTTCCTCTCTCTCCCCCCCCCCTACCCTTTCTACTGCTCTCTATCTCTATGTTGTCCTGTACGTGTCCTGTCCCATAGCGATTTATACAGGAGAGACAGGATGTTCTCTGTTCTTTGGTGACCAAGAGAATTCTGAGTTTTCTCTCTCTCTCTTTCTCTCTCATTCAATTACGTTGCCAAGGCAACCTTTGTACGAAAGTACTGATTTTTTTTTATGGAATTGAAGAAAAGTATGGGTGAAAACAATGAGGGAACCAAGTGGTCAAGGCTTTCGAAAAAAATAAATTGCCAATTTTCACTTTCTTTTCTTTCTCACTTTCCACTTGGCTCGAGTGATTTTTTTTTTGTTTTCGTTTTTTTTTCTACACTTCAATCAAACGAAAAGGATTGTACGGGATAAATTTGATTGCTTTGAAATTCTATTATCCGCCGACGTCTTTCATCATCCGCAGCCTCTTTATTTACCGCTCTTCTCTGCTTCGATCCCTGCACCTGACACGTCGTTTTGCTGGGCTTTTTGAAACTTTGTAATTAGCTTATTGTTCCTTCATTGAACTGAATTTGACGAATTTGCTCAATATTCTAAAGGTCAAAGGGTGAACGACGATGTGTTCACGGTTCCTTCAATTCTGACTACAAAATAAAAAAAAAAAAAAATGGAAAATTTTCGGTCCAATAAAAATCGTTGATCCCCCGATCCAGCGTGATCAATTTTTCGTCGAGTTTGATTTTGAAGAATAAACAGAAATTCAATTTTTATTCGGAAGAGAAATTAAAGAATTTATTTTGAAAACAATTACAAAGAATTGAAAACAAAATTGAAAGAAAAGGAAAGCAGAAAGTATCTTTTTTTTTGCCCTCTTATTTCTTTGAGAATAAAAGGAAAAAAGGATATCGAATGAAAGTCAGAATAAGAGAAATCTCGCGGTGAATTAATTTGCCATTGGGAATAAATGTAGGGAATGACGTCAGAGAGAATCTTGAAAGAAAAATGGAATAAAACATACGGACAAGAAAATTAATGGATGAAAAGAAGGATTTTACTCGAGTCGAGTATTCTCTTCCTACACTCTCTTTCTCTCCCCTCGCTCGAGCTCCATTTATATGAAAAGCTTTGCCTTCCCAAGTTGCTCTTAAGTCATGGGCTCTCCGAGTTCCTTCAACACGGATTTTCTACGATTCTGCGTACGTCTCCTTGTGTACGTGTGCGTGTGTACCTGCGTGTGAATACCGTGAATGAGCTCTCGAGGGAAAAAGTGCTCGAGAGGGTAGAAAAACGCTTTCTTGAGAGGGTAAAAATTATACGAGCCGATAAAAAGATTTCTTTCTCTACGAATAAAGTGCATTAAATCGTTCTTCATTTAACGCGAACATTTTTTTTTATTCTTCTCCTCAAATTCCTATCGATTCACTCAAATTTATATACGAATCATTAATCGACGAACAAGAATTAGAAAAAAAAACTCGTTTTCTATTGAAAACGTGATGAAACTTTTGACACCATTTCGAATCACAGATTTTTTAAATTTCGAAAAATACTTCGATATTCGATTAAAAACCGAGAAAAAATTGTTATGCATTTTCAGACTCGAAACAAAATCAAACTGAAAAATTGAGCACCCGATATTGTCTGTGTCTATTGGCACGTCATCGAATCCGTGTTGAGAAAAAGGATTGAAGCGAGAAAGGGACGAAAAATTCGATGCAACGACACCTTAAGCGTGTACAAGTACACAATGGTATAATAATGGCGTGGCAAGGCACGCGCCTCGCACGAGTGCTCCCCGGCGGAGGACTGATGGAAAAAAAAAAAAAAAAAACCCCGATCATTCAAATAGCAAAGTCGTAATCCTGTTCCAGATTTACTTTCATACATTCACCGGAGCTCTCACGAGTTGGCCGTGAAATTCACTCATACCATTTATATTCGTATGGGCGTGTGTTCGTAAGTTTGAGTTAGTGGCATGTGGCAAATGGCGCAGTGGTAACGTACATGTAATTTAAAAATTTGTGCTCGTGTCGATCGTGATCCGACGCACTATCGCTGCCTCGTCGAAGCTGAACAAACAGAGTTTAATTTTCGGAAAAAAAATATGTCATTCGATTGAAATTTTGGACAAATTTAATGGCCAATAATTTTCAATTTTCATTCATCAACTTAATCGCGACGTCTAGAAATAATACTCCATAAAAACAGAAAAATAGGAATAAAATCAATGAAATAAAATGAACTTTTGAATAAAATTTGGATTTTTTTTCAACGACTCACCATCGATACTCTGGTCGTAGCCTTTGGTAAAGAAAAGCATCGCTTTGGCAGCTCGTTCAGGAGTTTTCAGGAGTCCCTGACGATCGGGATCTTCGCCAAGGGAACCGAGAAGAAGTCTGTAACTTCGTGACATCTCGGGCAAAAGAGCTTCTCTCGTTGGTGGCCGATGATCCAGTTCGAGATCGTGATGAAAAGTACATTTTTCGTGTCCTGAAATAAGCAGCGATATAAACACTTGTCGCACGAAAATAATTTGTGCGTTAATTCTCAAAAGGTGTAACACGCTAAAATGATTAAGGAGGTTGGCTACACACAACAATGTTGCCATGTTAAAAGCATAGGAAAATTTGAAATGATTAGAATTTCATGAAATTTGGTGAGCATATTCTTTTGGATTAAATATGAATATAAACATTTTTTAAGATTTTTCTTCTACATAGTTTTCGAGTAATTTAACACCAGAGTTTACATCCGTAAGCATAGGATTCTGATATATATAGGTATATATTTTGCATATTGTAAACTCCAATTATTCGACAACTATGTAGACGAAAAATTTGAAAAAATTTGTGTCATTGCATCAGATGCTAAAGAATGTTATCACTAAATTTTATTAAATTCTTATCATATTGTCGTATGTAGCCACCCTCCTTAAATATTCGATCAGAAGAGCTTAATTTTAGGATTAAAATTGAGTAGAAAAAATGACAATTTTCTTCTACCATCGTACAAAGAAATTAGAGAAATTGTACAATCGTCCTGAATCATTGATATTACGAATTTATACAAATGCACACGAAGTCGTCGATGTCACATGTATCGGTGCGAGAAAAAAACGCTACGAGGACTCAGTTACATTTCTTCACTTGTGCAACGTTAACTTGCGCCTCGTGTTCTATCGTAGCGGGTGGCGAAAGAGCTTCTCGTATTGATTTCGCCTTGAACCGCGATATAGCGATCCTCGAACGGTATCAGTACCGTGTACTGTTCCCTCGGGTGCAACGAATTTTACCTTACGCTTTAACCGGTCTATACGATGACGATTGCAATATCGAGTAATCTTTTAGAACAATGAAAAAATCTCGGAAATTTTTTAGAAAAAATGAAGCAAATTATTGGGGAACTAAAAAAGAAGAAAAAAAAAAATTTGTCTCCAATAATAGCGATGATATCAGTACAAATTTATCGAATTGAAATAAATCATTTTTTGCAATGATAACAGCGAATCCGGTGAGGCAAAATTGGTCAGTAATTTCAAATAATAGAGCGGCGATTTCGAAGAAAAAAAATATTTTTTTTTTTCCATTTTAGTGTACGAACATTTCGGAAGCGAAAATAAATAACGAAAAATAATGGTTTGATTTTTTTTTTTTCTTTTTTTTTCAACTGGTGATGAAAACATTTGAGTGAGTTGAACGAGCTTAAGTGATTCACAGATCGACCATTATCGTATGTCACGACCCCGGACGACAAGTGTTCCCATGATAATATTAAAAATTACACCGATAAAGTCAAAACGAAAATGCACATTTCGTAAACATTTTCCATAATCCGAAAAGTTTTGATTTTTCGTCGACCACCATTCGATAAATTTGAATAATTATTTTGGGAGTCGTTGCTTTGAAAAATTTGCGATTAATAAAAATCGATGGTACAACGATACAAAATCATGAACTCGGATGAAATAATCATTTCTTTTTTTTCATTATCTCGAGACGTTGTTCCTCTTATTTTTTTTTTTTTTTTTTTTTTTTCTATACAATACACAATTATTATGAAAATTTTGATAGAGAGAATCAGAACGAGGAGGCGTTATGCGCGAAGAGTAAGAAAAACATAGTCGCCTTCCGTCGTTCTCCAGAACTCATCGACTTTGAACAGTCATAAATCGGCGAATTTTTTTATTTTTTATTTTATTTTTTTTTTCCATTTTCACTCTCGACCCTTGTTTCGTTATCGTAATTCGCACTCTACTATTGTAAAGCGCTCTTTCAACCCGTGTCATCGTTCGGATGCAAGCGATACGAACGAAGATTTATCGAAGCTGCGGCAACGTATTTCGTCGATATATTGACGCCGATCGTGGGCAAAAAAAATGAAGATACGCGACCGAATGAGTTCGATTAATGATAATCGAATCAAGCGAGTTTATAAAATTGAACAATTAATATCAATAAAAGTGTCGAAAAACGAGGATTTTTTTTTTTTCTTTCTTTGCTCATACGTTTTCGCGAGAATTTTTCTTTTCTTCGTTTCCTATCCGATCGAAGAGGATTGCTATCGGCAATAAAAAAGAAGAAGAAGAAAAAAAAACAGAGAAAAATCACACGTTTCCATACACAATGACACGATGATATTTGTGAATCTACAGTTATATATACCGGACGTGTTTTGCCTCGTCCTCGTCGTAACTGTATACTCTTTTGTTTCTCACGGTTTTTATCTTTCTGGTAGATCGAGCCTCTGTCGAGAGAGAAAGAGAGAGAGAGAGACAGGACCGGTGTGGTCGATTAACCCAGAAAACCCATAACAAAAGTGCATGAAATAATCCTCGAGAGAATCGGACACGTTGATTCCTCAACGGAAGTATATATATATGTGTGCACGCGTATCAAAAGTCTCTATATACTTCTCTTTGAATTAATAGAGGTCCCGCAGGACGAAGCGACGAATGGAGAAGACAAATGTCTCGGTTAGCGAATCTCTTGATTTAACTGCCGCCGATTTCTATTTTTCTATGAATAATGATAAAAAAAATTCGATCGGAAAATAAGCGAAAGAATCAAAATATCGTCGCGTGTCGAATTTTTTTTGGATTTGATAATTTCTTCGCGAATAGATCGAAATTCTCGCGGGTTTGATTGATATTTGAGGGAATTTGTGATTCGAATAATTTTATTTATTTATCGGAGATCGTGGTTTCGGAGAGTCGTATTTTCGGGGGGTTGTACCTGGTGTCGTTGAGGTTCTCGGAGTTCTCGGTGTTCCCGGTATCTCGAAATCTCCTTCGGCTACGGTCTCGTTCCAGGATACGGTTCTCAGTGGTCCTGGTTTTTTGGTACATTGGGCTTGTTTTCGCGTTTCGACATCCTCGACGATCGCGTTCCCGGTGCTCGAACCATTCATCATTTTGATTTTTCTTCCCTCTTTATTAGTATTGAACGGTTAAATAATATTTTTTTATTTTTTATTTTTCGAAGATTCGTTCAAACTTAAAAATTGATTTTATTCGATGATTCAATTAATTTTGTCTTTTTTCTTTTTATTCCAAGAATCCTCTCGATCTCGAGGGCAAAAATAATACGCGTTCGAATCTGAAAAAGTTACATCCAAATGTCTTCGTGACATAATTATTCGAAAAATGTATAAAAGTCTTTCGTGAATTTCAGCTTCGGGCTATTCGGGAATCGGTTTAATGAGTCATCGAGTCCGACGATCTTTTACGACCAGAATTCAAGGATTTATCGATGCACGAGTATATACATCGAAGAAGCGATTGATCATCGAGATCTAAGAAAATTAGAACGCGGTGTGTTAACGATCCCATTGAAATATACGCGAAGGCTAATAAATATAAAATCGGAATTGTCAGTGACCGAGATCGCGATTTAGATGGATATAAACATCGATGCTCGAACGAAACCAGTTGATCATCCTTGAATTTAAGAAATCGAGAGTAAGAAAATTCTTCGAAACTAATTCGTACGAGACTTCGATATTTCGTTGATTTTATTACCGTTCGAATTTCGATGAGATCAATAAAAATTTCAAAAATAATAAAAAAACAAAAAAAATAGTTACGAAATTCAGAAAACTCTTTTCCACATTTTTTTCCCTAACTTTTAGTTTTTTTTTTGCATTTTTTTCTTCTCGATTACGTTTAATCAAAAGTACGTTGAATGAAAACAATAAAAAAGATTTATCGAAAGAAATATTCGATGACGCGTTGATAGAAATGAAAAGTAAAAATGATCGAATCTCATGATTTAAAAAAAGATTTCTGTATCTCTCGAATTCAGAGAAATTGCCAATTGTAGAAGTAGGGAAAAACGGAAATGAACCAGCGTTATAAATTTACTCACGAAATTTCGTAGAGTATTCTTCGATGATCGCGCTGATATAAACAAACACTGATTCAAGCTTAAGGTGAAAATCGAAGCGCGACACCTTGACACACGAATGGAGTATTAATGAGAAAAAAAAAAAAAAAAACGAAATTTTTTTTCTTCTTCCTCGATATTTCCACGACGTCGTTTGATCAACGAAAAATTCGAAACTCGCGCGAGAATAAAATGAAAATACAATTAGACAAAAAAAATTCAATGTCCCTAAGAAGTCTAGCTTGCCACGAGGTCACTCTCGTTCGAGTGACGCCGTCAGACTGAATCGTACCAGGACGCGTAACGTTTTATCCGAAATTCGAGCTCCAAGTGCCGCTCACTAGTTCGCGCGCTCTTTAATATACATTCACACTCGTGTATGAAGCACCGGGAAAGTCGTTTGCGCGCGCCAACCTTACACTTTTGCCGATTTTCATCGTTTTTTTTTTTACTCCGGTTTTCACTCTTTTTTTTAAAAATTTTTTTATACGACGGAAAATTAAGCAGTCGAAGTATCACTCGTCTTCTTGCGCATCGTGGAATTCTTCCTGGATGATTCGATCTGATTTTCTCCTTTTCGTTGTTGTGGAAAATTTTCGTCGCTCGATTTTTCAACGTTGCTCTCCACACTTCGTTCGATTTTTCTCCATATTTTTCCAGAGACCGTTGCGTTTTTCGATTTTTCTATTTTATTTCTTTCTGGTTTCCTTACGAAAAATGCCATTTTTTTGACAGTTGGAAACGACTGGGACTAAACATATTCCAAATAAACTTTTTCCTCCTGTTTTTTTTTTTTTTTTTTTTTTTTTTTTTTTTTTTTTTTTTTTTTTTTTTTTCCTTAAAATTGAGCGTTGACGCGAAATTTTTGGTCAGATGAAAACTGATGAATAATTCTAATCGATATTCCGTATAATAAATATCCGATCAATGAAATTATACGAAATTATAAGTTAGCGTGACGTCATTTTGATAACTATTTTCTAATGAACCCGCGGAAGTCGATCGTTAACTCGTGAGATATAATTTTATCGAACGAATAAACACGTTCGATTGACGAGGTATGACGTTTTCTTTAATGAGAATTTGTTCGCCGGTCTTGAGTTCCTGTTTGTAACACATTTTTCAAAAAAAAAAAAAATACAATTTCAAAAACAGATTCGTTTTAATACTCAAGTTTTTTCGAGTGTAAGAAATTATTTTTTTGAGTGATTTTTTCGGTTTATTATTTTTTGAAAATGTTCAAAAGAGACTGGAAAAATCATGTGTTTTCTTATGGGTTTTTCAGAGGGCTATAAAATACTCGTGTAATGTTAGTTTCGACCACACATGAATCTTTGGTTCTTGCGACGTCACGAGGAACAGGCTCAATGACAGGGATTCCCTGCGTGGATTTCCCCCCCCCCCCCTCCTCCTCCTTCTGCTCAATTAACTTCGTCACCTTTTTCACACGTATTTTTCCCTCTTCTGTTGTTTTTCTTTTTTCTCAGCTCTCTGGGTCTTTCCCCCTTCGTTTTAACCTCGAAAGATTCGTTTCAAGGGTGAGAGGAGATTATTTCAAAAACTGGACATCGATAAATAATTCGAGTAGGAATTGTATTGATTTTTTTTTTTTCTTGAACGAGATATTAATTTATTGTTTACTGTGCCTACTTCGACTTGTCGAGGTCGAAGGAATTGAACTAGAATTTTACTCCATTATTCATTATCTTTGTTCGCAGCATCAACGTTCTTTCATATTTATTGTTTTTTTTTCATTTTTTTTTCTATTCTCATCAGAGTGAAGAATTTTAAATACCATTAGAATCAGGAAATGCTTTGTAATTTATAATCAAAGTTATCGCGAATGTGATCGAGTATATTCATTGAAAAATGTAGACCAAGCTAGAGAAAAAAAATTGAATTCATTGAATAGGCTTTATAGATTCTTACAGAATTTGCAGTTTAAACGCGAATAAATAACAATGACAAAAGATGAATGAAAAATTCAACCGGAGACAAACGTGTGTACTCGAATCGGTTTAATAATTTTAATAGATTTTTTTGTTTGTTTGTTTAATTTCAACGAAAATCGTATAAATAGCGTGATTGATAAAAAAATGAATGGAAGCGGAATAGAATTTTTCTAACGACGTTAATTCACGAAAGATTCTTATCGTTCCTAAATATTTTTGATGAATTTCCAAAGATTCGTTCAATTGTTTGTTGCGATCGAGACGATAAATCATTATCTTTGGAAACACAAAATGTCACGTAGACGATTAAGAATATGATGGAGAGACCGGAAGTTCGATGATTAACGATATTGTCCACTTATTTTCATCTTGTATTTGTGCAGGAACGAGTATACGTCATGAATAAATCTCGTCATCGTAAGACTTTATTGTTTCAAGCACGAGCCGAATATTTTGTCAAGCTACTGGGTCGAGCCCCTTTAAAAGCATCGTTCATCACTCCCCTGTCACTCTCTCACTCTCTCTCGCATTTTGCTATCGAATAAATGTATATTTTTATTCGTGTTATAATGAATTGCATCAAAATTTCAGAAAACTTCATTCACACACATTTCGTCAATGAAATTCATTTTTTTTTTTAAATCGCACGCCACTTTTATCTCGATTCAATAAAACGGTGAAATAATTAATGAATAATTGTCATATTTTTCACCACTTCGATTCCGAAGGATATTCCTTATTTATAATTTCAATTGTTTTCATTTTCTAAACTTATTTATTAAAGATTTTATTTATCGATTGATCAAAGATCAAACGAGATAATTTTTTTTTTTTTTTTGGCAACTGTAGAAAATAGATAATCTTTGGGACTAGAGTCGAAACGCGCGTACACGTATTCGAGATGCTAATCAGCGCATCTGAGATTAATAATTAATCGAGCAAAGGTAAGATAAAGAAAAAATAGAAAAAAAAATTACCTTTTTTGACGATTACTCCATTTTCGACGTTAACATTCTTAAGCTCTTTTTCTTCCTTCATGTTTTTCAGTCCCTCTGATTCAGGTGTCCCGTTGACAGTTTTTTTTGTTTCTTTCACTCGCGTTTCGTCCTGATTTTTTAAATGAACAAAATTTAAGGTCGCGATTAGGCAATAACAGTGGACCAAAGTTAGACCGGGTCTCGGAGCAACGACTCGGTTTATATAGCGATACGAGGCCACACAGACTTGTTCTTATATGTCCGAGGCTTTGAACCCCACCCCCGCGAATTCCGCCGTTGTGTTCTCAACTGCATAACTCTTTTTCCTCCATCGGTATTAAATACCGTGTGTTTTTTTTTTTTTTTCTGTTGCGCTATTGGAAAATGTGTAGAAACATTATCATCGTATAGATATGCATGAAAATCACTTCTACTTTTGTTCCGCCTCGGCAGAGTCTAGTTTCCTTTTTTTTGTCCCTCTCTCTCTTTCGCTGTTACATTATTGATGTCTCAATAACGATGCTGGATTTCTCGTTCACGGTCGTCGGAGTGACAGTGAGGGGGAATTTAAAATTCCAACAATTTATGATTTTTTTTATTTTAATTTTTTCCAATTTTTGGTTCACTGAGGTTTTTTTTGGGTTAAAATTTCTGTTTTCGGAACGTTACAATTGCTCAGTGAACATCAGAATGAATAGATGAGAAAATATTCATTCGAATATTAAATTTAAGAGAAAACAAATTTTAATCGAATTCTACTTTGTTCGATCTTGAAGTAGAGAAATAAATCGAATTTTTCTGCAGTTGAAATATCGTTGCTAAAGTTTATGAATTATTTCCACATCGATTGATTCGTTGGAATAGATAGAGAACCATTTTTTCACTATTCATCAAAGATTGGGTTTAGAGTAAAAAGATTTTTTTTTTGTCTGACAGATTTTTCGATGACAGTGTCGACTTCACGCACCAACGCATCTCGTGCGGATCAAAGTGCGTCCTCGGCGAGAGGAAGGTCTGATATGTTTATGAGGAATGCCACCGTGAACTATCCAACTTATCTGGCACGCACTCTGAGTGGATCGCCTTTTTCTTTATTATTTCTTCCCCTATTTAAATGAGTACTGTTTTTCTATTATGCAATCAATAAGTTAATAGTGACGTAAGAAAAGTAACAAGTTGCAAAGTTCAATGGAAATTATCCGCGAACAAAGTTATTTAAATGAAAAAAAAGGATGTAACGAGTACAGGACATTGTATAACTGTGTGTTATTAATTTTTTTTTTTCTTCACTTCGTCGAATCGAACTGTTTTACTGTTTCGTGGATTTTTCAAATTCGAACAAAAAATTTTCCCCATTCCTCTTATTCCTCGTCGGTTCGAACCTGAAATGTGACAGCACACTTGAAAAAATAAGGAAAAGTGTCAAAATTCAAAATCATTCTGTATACGAGACTCTAAAAAATCTATTGATTGCTGTCAAATTGAGGGATTTAGTCGATCTTCGTTTTAATATTGACGCAAATTATGAGGAATAATTGAGGCAGTAAATCAATTTGCACGCGGAGACCTCGTGTTAGAAACATTCTATCGACTCCCATTGTTTCAATTTTTTTGTTGTTAAAATTCGACATTGATGTGATCTTCAAGATCGTTGAATCGTTTCATTTTTATGACGAAATTCTGATCGACGAAGAATTAATGGTTGAGAAAGTAACAGAAAAAAAAAAAGTTCGAGTGACGAACGTAATTTTTCCTGGTTCGTTTCCTTGATGATTTATCCGAGCAATAAGTCATCGAAGGAAATTCCCCAAGGATTCATTTTTTTTTCTTCTTTTTGACAGTTCCGTTCGCGGTTTCATCGTTCATGTGTAATCACATGTGTTTTTCTTTTTTTTTTTTCTTCTGGGATCGAGTAAAATATGAAAATGGCTGCACAATATTTATTAATAATATTTATAATTCGGTACAAGATTCGAAATGGAATCTCCTCAACACCCATAAATACCTGAATCATGTATTAATATATTATCTTCCTTAACATTTATATTGTATATGTTAAAAAAGTTTGAAAAAAGCGTATAATCGGTATAAATCGAACGATATAAAATTTGAAAGAGATAAACGATTGTATATAAGGAAAAAAAAACGAACTCGAAGCGATCTGTTATTAGTATGAAGAATACGTTGCGCTTTCGGGCTTGGATAATATTTTTTTTGGTCGTTGGTCTCAACGACGTTGCAGTTCGTCATCGATTTTTGTTTTGATCTTTTTTTTTTTGGTTGGTGATTGTTCGGGAGATCGTTTGTTACCTCTACTTGTCGATTGACGACACCACTTCGAATCTGAGACCGTTCTCGTTCAATCGATCGATCAACGAAGTCTTGGCGAAGGCTGCACCTGGACTGAAAACTCCGCCTCTGTAAAAGGAGCACACATTTTTTCTAACACTCCAAAAGAATTTTTTTGTTATTTATTCTTGTTTATAGGAATTTAGCACTTACTGATCAGGCATTTTATCAGCTTCGTTGAGAATCGTAATTGCGGACATAAGGATAGTCGTACATGTTGTACCGTAACCGGGATTCACTCCTGTGACTCTGGTTACCATTTCTTTGTTGGGCGGATCGACGTGTTCGTCGGTCGGTTCAGCAAGTTTTTCTTTCCATCCAGAAGCTTTTATTTTTATGGAAAAGTGCAGATTTTCCATTGTCTCGTCTTTGGGACCTTCGTGACTCGCCATACCACCGGAAAAGAATTTTGGATACTAAAATTTCAAGTTGCATGTTGAACAAGATTTTTTCTCTTCAATTTTAGAATCTTGTTTCAATTAGATTTGGCTCTTTCGATATTTTTTTTACACATTTAGTTGGAATAATTATTACGAACCTTGAGCAACAGATTTCGACCACATTTGCATTTCGTCATAATAGAAAATATGGCCCCGACGATGGCGATTTTTATCACGCTGGATAGTGACCTGGATCAATAAATATGCAAATTTTTCAAATGACACTCGAGTGCACTAAAGTCTAGAATGATCTGGAATCACTAAAATCGTACACACTTCAGTGACACGTAAGTTTGAACCTGAATCGGCCTCTGTTTGTAGTTCTCGTACAAAAATCTTTGCGAACGTAAAGCAACAGATTTGTCGGATCCTGGGAATGGAATTGACCAACCTTCGGTCACTTCGCTTCGATGAACAGCAGCCCTATTTTCAAATAAAAATCAACTTGGATTATCGATAATTAGTTTACGTGATGAAAACTATTTTATATTATGATATTATCATACTTCATTATATTATTATTATTTTGAGCGGAATATAAATGTTTAATTGCATATTAAAAACAAATTTACCTAGGCTGCAGTTTAGGTTTCAGTTGAGGCAATCGTTCGGGAAACAATTTTGTACGTAAACCTCGCAATTCATCGGCATGTGCAAGTCCATAAACGGCTGATTCCCATGTTCCATAATGGAGAGAAGCACCGCCGGTGCTCGCGCTTGACCAAGCTTCCAAATAAGTTTCGGCGCTGTTGATCTGACCCCCAAATTTTTGCTCCGTAAAAATGATTCCGAGATCGCAAGGAATGCTGTCAAAACCGCAGGCGCTGATAACATAAACTCCAGCTTCTTTTGCCGCTTTGTTGTATTCCAGCTGCATTCGTTCCATGTACTACAAAACGTAAACAATACCCAATCCATTCAATAAATAATCACCAAATTCGAACATTTAAGCATTAATTAAGTTAATTGATAATTCCAATCGAGCCCAAATACCTGCGGCTCTCCGCTGACGTCGACATGGTGCGTCGAAGCTTGAACGCAAGCCTTTACAACCGGTTCTCCAAAAAATCTGTACGGTCCACAGCAATTTACAAGTACTTTGCAGCGTTCTGCCATTTTCTTCAAGGATTCTTCATTTTTTACGTCCGCCACGATTATCGGAATATTTTCTGTTCAAAAATCACATAACGCAATTATCAGGCTTCACAATTAAAATTCATTGCAAATATACATCATATATGAATTTCGTCATTGAATACTTTGACAATCGTATTCAAATTAAAAGATTTGAATTTTCAGTCTTGTAATCAAAATAAATTAGAGCTATCAAATGCAGAAAAGGTTATTCGAGCGAAAGATCATTACCGAATTCGGGAGCAAAATTTTTAAGCACGGATTGAAGCGCTTCTTTATTCCGACCTGCCACTCCCCAAGAAAATGGCTTAGCTTTGCACAACCTTTGAGCCTCCTTGACTGTATGTTTTCCAGTGAAGCCAGTTGCTCCAAAAATCACAACGTCCAGCTTTGTGTCCGTCATTCTGCAGAATATTCTGCCAATCAAAAAGTTCGAAAGTAATACAATAACGATTATTATGATTTTTTATTTTCTCTTATTTCTTTCCTTCACAGATTCTTCTTTTTTCAATTTTGCTTCAGGCATTCCATGGAAAATCACTTTGAAAAAAGTCAATTATAAGTATGAATAATATTGTTATTTCATTCGTCCTCGAATCACGCGAGTAAATAATACCACTGCGACCTCGTTAGTCGCGAAGCACCGACAGGACCGGCTTCCTATCTCACTTATATAAATATAAAACGTTGTGTAAAACGAATATTCTATGCGATACGCAAATCGATCGGTTCAGAAAGTGCGTCGCACGTATAAATTTCTGTGAATCATCACAGTCTTTAAATAGCGCATTCAAAAAGTTAGCCGGCACGATCGATTATTCCAGAATTCAATGAATTCTCATCAATGAAAAAGAGAAAAAAAAACACCGCTTTAATCGGAAAATAATAATTTACGATTTGTAATTATAGATTTATGCAATTTAAATTACGTTCGTCAAACAATTGAGAAAATAATGAATGTGATAAAACACATGAATAATATATGGTTTTGTTATTCGCTTTCATACCAATTTCTTCTCTCCAGTGACGTCGCGCTCGCCAAGTATTTGCACTGTCAAAAAGCCTCTATTTTCTTTGCACACGGTGTATGCAAGTTGCGCAATTCTTATCAAGTCGATACTGTCACTGCCGGCTACAGCTGTTGAGAAACTGCGGATATTCGTTTATCCATTCCACTGGAAGGTGGAAGGACTTCGTTACACTGCGACTTCCATTGTTGAAACCTTGATTCTTGATTTATATGGTTTCCCCCACCATGCCACTCATATCGATCGGTTTGCGCTTGGTGGGGGAAGCACCCGGTCCAATTCGATTGTTCGTTCGGTGCACGGAAACGGAAAGACCCTTCGTCTTTCCGAGCAACGTTCTATATATACGGGTGAGATGCGGAGCCAGTCGGGCCGGTCCCATCGCTGTTTCGACAATCGAGGTCGTAGTGTATTCGTACGTGTTTCCTCAACTCTTTCCTCAACGTCTAGTCTTGAAAAAAAAAGCCAGTCCCAGACCTGTCGCACTCTTATATATTCGCGAATATATATACCGGTTTTATGACGTCATCAAGAGTACCTTCCGGCCCATAATTAAACATTTTTTTTCTTATAATAATAAATCAGGGATTTCATTGTCTTTTTCCTTGTCGACATTGTCCCATATAATTTCAATTTTTTTAAATACTAATATTGCATAATATTTCCAGTTATCTTTTTGAGGATATAACGGGCTATCTTCGGAGCTAATCCCCAAAGGCGTCGAATATATATGGAACGTCGTCGAGTGCATCCGTTACATCATCGATTTATATTTCAATGTCAAAAATGAATACTGTTCACTCTTTCGATATAATAGAATGAGACAGATTTTCTACAATAAAATCATTAATTGTTGTTGAGGTTATTTATTTTAAAAACGGCGGGAAACCAGATATAACCTAATAATGTTTTTTCGTAAGTTGTGTATTGGTATATAAGTCCATTCGAGGTGGTAAATAAAGGCAGCGATGGTATTTATATAATTTTATATAATCAGTCAACATTTTGGCTTAAATTTTTTTTGTATTCCGTTACGTAGCGAACAATATTATTCGTACAAAGATCAATTGTGCAGAATTAAGGATTAAAAGTTTAGACGAATCATTTTATAAGTGATGAAAGGAGATGGTCGAGAGGATAGCATTCCCGATATTCAATGTTCATTAGCTGAGAAAAAAAGTCGCCTAGGACAATCACGAGCTGCAAGAAGTGTACGAGGACGCGATTTTATTTCGATTAAATCCGACGTCGAACGTACACGTTATTGTGTACGATACATTGCGACCTCGATTGTCTAAACAGCGACAGGACCGGCTCCGCATCTCACTTATAAATATCCCTCCAAATAGTAGTTTTGGGTAATAAAAAATTGAGTCTAGACTTAACAAAAAACCATAAAAACTTCAAGAGCATTTATATGAGTATGGATGAGTCAACATAACCATACTTCGAATTTTCGAAGTTGAAATTCTTCAGCACAGTCGTTTGACCGATGGCAAAAGCCCACGCAGGGCGAAGGCAAAAATGAGCTGACAGGACCATTTCGTAATCAGTCAAACCGTTTCGAAAAAATTCACTTTCGAAATTTCACAGAAAGATTAGAGCAAAAAAAAATTTCGGCGGAATAGATTTGGCGAGTTCGTGACTGACAATGAGACGTAAGTGCATTGTGTGAAGTAAGCTAAAAATGTGAAGTAAAATGAAAATGAGCTTATATAGTTGAATACCATCTATGCCAAGTTTTCTTTCGTGTAATATGTTTCCATACCAGTAAATTTGTGTCGTGTATACGTGTAGATTGCCTTGAACGCTCATCGTTCTTGGCTAGCATAAAATTATAATAATTTCTTGATATTCTCTGGATTTTTCTCGGAAGATCTTCAAAAGGAACAAAACTCTTTAGTCCATACTGTTCAGGCATAATTTCCTGTGGAATTCCTTGTTTCATTTTCGTTCTTGGCTACATAAAAACGATGGAATCATTTTTTTTAAATGACAGAGGCAACAATTATTTTTTTAGTAGATTTTTTTCTAGGTTAAGTATAACTGCATAAGTAACTAACAAAGTAAATATGATGATGTAAACAGATCATTTCACAATTGAGGTCGAGATAATTTAACACTTCCTTGCGTTCTTTCTTACTTTTTCATCATTCAATATTATGAAAATATCAACAGGTGACCGCTTTTTGACAGCTCCCGCGTAGTCTTTTCTTTGACTTACGGAGTACCGAAATCCGTGTAGTTGATTGGCCAGTAGCAAAACATTTTTGACATGCGTAGTTGAAGTTCACAATCCGCAGCACTGTGCTCAAGGAGACTGCTCTTGTGATGTTTTTATTGAAAATTATAATCAGCAAATCAGCGTTTAGTAGATGTTTGTGTTTGGACGGAGATACACGTGGGTTCGTCGAACCGTCGAAGCGAAAAAAAAACATAGAATTCCTCCTTCCGACTTTTACGTTAATGATAAATCGATTTGTGTTCTCGTTCATATCCAAAAAAGTGACAGCGTCTTGACGCTGAGTATATATTTGTAATGGAGAAGGATAACGAAGAAAATACAGTGGAATTTGTGACACTTGTGCTTGGCGAAGATCGATTTCAAGCAGACAAAAAAAAACTCGCTGATTACAGCCTCTATTTTGCTTCGTTGTTTTCTGAAAATTTTAAGGATCACACGCAGAATGAGTTCAAAATAAATTACGATATAACTCCTCGAACTTTAAAAGTTAGTGCCCAAATCCAACCATTATTTACTTCCAGCTCTTTGTTTTTTGTTTCTTTCACTCGTCGTATCATTCGTTTGTGTTGTCAAAATGTGGCGTTAAAAATGTAATTTCGAATATCAAATGTGGCGCTGATAATCAATAAAAAAAACTGTCAAAAATTGTGTTTAACGACGCTTCAAAAATAATGCAATTCTAGTAAGCAAGTTTTGGCTTTTTTTTGTTTGTTTTAGAATGGTGGAAAATTAAATTTTTCAACGAAAGTTTTCTCCATGAAAGAAAATTGAAAAAATATAAAAATTGTGTGTAAAAGAAATGATTTTCAATTGACATAGAAAAACTATAGAATTGTTTTCTTTTTTGTCTTAGCATTTCGTGAATTGGATCAATCACGAAGAGGAGCACACCCGGGTTGTTTATTCTCCAAAATATCTATTCTTTGCACGAGTCTCGTTGGAGTATTTTTTGGCTGGTTATTATTCTGAATTAATGGATTTGCTGGAGCTGAGTGTAGTTTTTATGGCGGAAAGACTGACCGAACAAATAATTGAGATGATAATCTGTATGCGATACTCACCGGATGATATGTTGGAAATTTGGCTGTTGGCTGAGAATCTTGGCTTGAAAGTTCTGCGAGACGTTGCTCTAGCGACTTGCTTAGACAGATTTGATGAGCTTTCTCCTTCGTTGCTCATCAAGCTTCCGGCAGAAAATTTCCTGAAGCTTTTGCTCAACGTCAATGTGAGAAGCAGTCCTGAAAACTTACGACAGGCTTTGGAAAAGTGGAAAATGCATAACGACATTCCAAAGGATTTGCCTGACACTTTCTTGCGGGTATTCCACAAAATATATATAAATTTTTATCTTATCGATAAGGAAATAGAATGAGACAGATTTATTTTAAATCTGTGCAAACTCTTGTTTTATTTAGAAAATTTTTTGCCATTCAGTTTGTTAACGGCGATTCGGACTACGTTCAATCGGTTTTGCAACAAAAGAAAAAACGTTATGTTCAATGCATCGCAGGGAGAAAGGAAGACGGATCTTTCGGCATTTGGTCTTGGAATGGTAAAACTTTCTCCGAAATGGCAGAGATGACCAAGTCCCAAATGCATACGATGCTCGAAGATAATGGCAAGGAGATGGTGGGCCTTCAAGTAATAGGGAGAGGCAAGTACCGTCTTCAATGTCCCATTTTATCAACTCGATTGTATGCTCGGTACAGTCCTTGAAAAATAAAAAAGTAATTTTATCCTACTTTCTTTGCTACTTGTTTCTTCATTTTTTTTAGGCTTCAATGTTTACTTTGTTGGAGGTGAACAGGGACTAGGTTCTGGGAAGTATAACACCACCCTCTGGCGTTATTGTCCTTTCTCAAAGAAGTGGTACATAGTATCTCTGTACGTAATATATAAATTTATTTTCAAAAGCTCAAAAGGAAAGTAAAAAAATTGTACAATTTATGTACAAAAAAAGACGATACGAAAATCTCTAATTTTCCACCAACGAATAGAAAAAGTATTACTTTGTTTGTTTATAATTGTGTTGAATTTATGAGATTGAAAGTAAGATATTGCAATTATTGGTTGAATGGTATTCTCATTTTATAAAAAAAGTGTGAATTTGTGAATTTTTTCATGGCAGATTACCAAGGAAACGACGTCACATGGCTGTAGCTTTTATCAAGAATAAGTTATACCTTTTCGGGGGTGTTGGACATCACAGATGTAAGACATCGACTGTTGACATCTTCGATGTTCACACGGGTAAAGATGAATATTTTCTTGGACATGATTTTACTATGATATCAATTAATTACTTGGTGAAATTATCTTAAGAAAGTTGGATTTTCAATTCCATTGTAGATTTGTTTCAATTCTTCAAGAAGTATGCAAAAAAACATTATTCATTACAGAAACGTGGTCGGAAGGTTGCCGAATTCCTCAAGAATTTACGAACGTACCGGCGTCCTGTGTAATAAAAAATGACAGATTTATTTATTACTATTCCCACTATTCCATATACGATTCGTCGAATGACTTTTGGAGCAATTTTGATGTACAACTGGATCACGCGATCGACGTGCTTCCTATATCGCCATATAGCTTGCAATTAGAAAAGGATTTGTCGATAATAGGAGAGAAACGAAATAAGAAAGACGGTTTGGAGACTTATCGCGTAATACAATTAGGTAAGTTAAACGACTTGAAAAATAATGTCTAAACCATTTTCAAATTTGAATAAAAAGAATAGTAATAAAATAGTCAAATAATATCAATAACGATGAATATTTTTTTTTTTTTCAGAATTCATAGAAGATGTAAAAGCACAATTGGACCAAACAGATCCGCCTCTGAGTGTCTTTACTCACATATCTCCGAGTTTCGAGGCCGATAAAGAATGGGAATTCGATCAGCAAATGATGGCGAATTGGCCGTGCATAATTAGTTTTGGTCATTCGAGTAAAAAAGTAATAATAGAAGTGGCTGAGCTCATTAGAACGGTTGACGGTGATGACGAGCGAGGATGGGAACCAATTGTTAAGTATTTACCTTCAAAGGTCTACAGGACAGAATTGCAGAGCATAACGGAATATGGTTTTAGAGAATCCTTGGGTTGTTTCAATCTCCTCAATCCCGAGTGTCTTCACAAGCTTCTGCCTGTACCTGAGCAGGTAGGGAGGATTGAATTTCACTTAAAAATCAATCCATAGAATAGAATATTCACGATTTTTGTCGTTTTTTCTTTGTTCAAGGCGAGCATAAGTGTCTGAAAACAAAAGGAGGAAAATAGAGGACGGTTCGTAGAAGAAATAACAAAAAGATTCATCTTGAATCATAAATTCTTATTAACATTACATGATTTTTTTCGTCGTTTTTTTTTGTTTATTTAAACGGAAGCAGTCTTCAAACAAATCTAGCACGACGGTTCATACGATAACATGGAATAAAAAGAGATTGAGAGAGAGAGAGAGAGAGTGATTGTTTCTGTATGCAAGTCGCATCGTCGTTTATCGTTCAAAGTTGTCGTCGCGTTTACAAGAGAGAAAATAGTTCCGAGGGAGACTGATGGAGAGAGAGAGAGAGAGAAAAAAAAGGAGAAGAATGTTCGAGTCTCAAGGTTGAGAGAGAAATTATTGAAAGGCGATATTCGCAAGGACGCGAACACTCTTCTGCCAAGCCTCCCCTCGCGTACGGACAACATTGAACGTGAGAAACTGAAAACGACGACACGTGTTGAACCGTCGTGCGCATTTCAAACTTTTGCGATAAGAAAAGCTCCCCTTTACGTGAACAGCATTTTAAGCTCAAATTAGCGTGCAAATAAGTTTTTTATGTGTGCATGTGTGTATGTGCGTTTGTGCGTGTGTTGGTTTCGTCTGTGTCTCTGATATTCCGTTCGTGAGCGTTTTTTTTTTTCTTCAATAAAACAAAAAAACCCACACGAAAAGAAGAAAAGAAACAACATTTTTATAACAATATAATAATAGTAATAACAATAATAGTAGTTGTAATTATAATTATAATAATAAATAGATGATTCTCTTAAACATTTATACATGAACATTTAGATGATAAACATTCTAATGACATTAGCGTGACGAGACCGCGCGCGCTTCTTCGATCACTTCAACTCGGTTTTTTATAATTCAATATTTCTTGTCGTTTTAACTTTTCGTTTCGTCTTCTTTTTTTTGTAGTTTTTTAAATTTTGTTCTTTTTTTTTTTAATAGTCGCGCGGCTTGAAAACAGTCACGTTAAATTCCGCATCGTCGTTAGCTTCGTGAACGTTTTTGTTTTCTTTTGTTCGTTCCTCTTGAGCGTTATCTAAATTGTAAAATTATTGAGAATTTTTTTCTTTTCAGTTTTCGTTATCGCAAGAGGATCATTGTGTTTTTTTTTTTTTTTTCGTTAGTGCGGTGATCTCGTTCCAGTATCATCTCATTGATCGTTAGGGCCCGTTACGTTCAGAGCAAATGCCGCATTCGTTTCACCCTTCTTGCCGATTGCACGCGCCGTGTACTGGCCTACGTCGCCCGCCGTGCAAGACTTTATTCGCACTTCGAACTTCTTGTCGCCGTCTGAACTGAAGAGATACCTGCTGCTCGACTCGTCTATCGGCTTGCCGTCCTTCACCCACGTCACTGAAAGATTTTTTTATTTTTTTATTTTTTCACATCAATTTTCGTTCTTTAGGCAAAAAATTATGGAGGGGAAGGGGTAGAAATTGAGACGACTGGGCAAATAAAAATAATATCCTGCCATTCGAAGAATTGTGAAAAATAGACAAAAAATTTCGTTCAATCGATAAAAATTGAGGATGCTAAATTAATTTTGTTCAAAATTCTTGGATTTTTCAAATTATCTTGTAGAGAAATAGACAAAATATGTCCGTGGTTACCTTTGAGCGGCGCGGTTTCAGTCTGGCATGCGAAGCTGACCATCTCTCCTTCGCTCACGGTTGCCGACTGTGGGAATGTCGTGAACACGGGGCTCTTGGGCTCCTCGTTGGGGACTGTAATAAAAAATTCAATGCGATAAAAAAATCATAGAAAATATGAAGAATAAATGAACGGCTAACTGGAAAAAAGGATCGATAAATCGATAAACGAAAAATCAATAAATCATTTTACCCAGAACGTTGAGCGTGCAGGAAGAGAAGCTCTCTCCGGCATCGTTGAATGCCTCGCACGTGTATGTGCCAGCATCTTCGGGGAATATCTCAGCGATGTTAAGCTTGTAAATATTGGCCTCGTTGGTATATTGGAAGTCCTTGCTCGGTTTGATTTCTTTGTTGTTGTGAAGCCATACAACGTCGAATTTCTTTGCGCCGATTATTCTACAACTTAGGACGACAGCCTCACCGTCCTTTACAAAATTACTCGTTAGATGATCAACGATCTTCGGTGGTTTGTCACCGCCCTTTTTCTTCTTTTCCGCTGCATTCGCCATGGCTAAAAAAACAGATATTTTCGTATATTTTTTCTCATATTACGAAATATTGAGTTTCAAATTTTTTGCTGCAAATTTCATGTCAACTTCACTCACGTTTAACGGTCAATTTGCATTTTGTACTGGCTGTGCCAACGCTGTTTGTTGCTTTGCATGTGTATTCGCCCTCGTCCTCCGGGAATATCTCATTTATCACGAGTGTGGCTATGCCGCCTCGGTATTTGAGATCGACCACTTCCGATGAGCTTAGAGTCTACGAAAAAATGACAAAATTTTATAAAATTATAAATTCAAGAGAAACAATTGATTTTTCTAACATAATAATTTGCAGTTATTTTTTTTTCAATTATTTGAACTTTTTCCAACTCGCAGTAGAATAATCTTGATATAAAAGCGTTGAATTTTCATGTTAATTCGAAAATGACTGAAATTAAAAAAAAATAATAGGAAATTCTTTCGATTACCTTTCCACCCTTCGACCAGGTAATCTGAGGTTCCGGATCACCGCTTACTTTCACGCAAAGTTCCAACTGTTCACCATCGTTGACCGTAAGGTCGTTGAGTTTGCGAGTGAATTCCGGTGGCCTCATCGAATCATCAGGAGGATCTTGTACACAAAAAAAAAAAATTAGAAAATGTGAAAAAAAAATCAAGTAAATCAGAATGTGAAAAAGAAATTTGTCGATCTTACGAATCAGTTCTTTGGTGGTGCTTCTCGAGCGCGATGGACTTCCGGTCGTGTCCAATTTCGTTCCGTATTTTTTAACGTTTCTCTTGTCGGACTCGGACTTGAACGTTAAAAAGTAATTAATTATTTTATCAACAATTGATTTCCTGATAATTTATCTAATCACAGGTTCGCCCGATCTGTAGAATTATATAAATATTGTTTGGAATATATGTTTACCTTGTAGGTGGAAGACGTGTTCGAACTGTATTTATTGGTACTGGTCGAGGACGAATAATTGTGAGAGGCACTGTGATTCGAGGTGTGGCTGGTGTATTCTTGTTTAATTACGATTTGCTGAGGTGCTGGTTTCAAGGGTTGTTCGATGAACCTTCGATCTAAAATGAAAACAATAATAGATTAAAAATTGATGACGAAAAAGAGATGAATGACGAAGAACGATTTTGCACTAAAAAATGAAAAATAAAATGTTCGAAATCGCTATTCTATTTGCAATTCACATTTCCCCTCGTTTTTTGTTCTGGAAATGCAGGGAATTTGGCAATAAAATATTTTTTCTCGACGCCAGGACAAATTCTTCGTTTTCTTCCACATCGTCTTTTCCTTTTTTTTTTTTTTTTTTTTTCATAACAAAGCAAAAAAGTGTACGCTGGCGAAGGGAACGAAGCTCGTGCAAGCGCATGAGAAAAAAAAGTACAGGGCTGTTGAGCTTGTGCGTTCGTACGTGATAATTAAAAGGGAAATATAAAGGAAAAAAAAAAAAAAATATGAAGAAGACACACACACAGAGTGATATGGGCAGGAATAAAAATGAAACGGGGTCACGCTAAAATAGCTCTACCTCCGGAATGCAGGATGTCGTTTGCTAACTTTGCCTGCTCGTCGGTTTCACCCGTTCCTACAACGTAATTAAATTCATTGAAATATCAATTGTTGTTTCTTTCTTCATTGTCGAAGAGCTAACTCATTATTGATCCTGTAGTAAAAAAAAAACAAGCCTCTGAACACCACACTGTACTGAAGTTGATCTTACCACATCCCAAGTCATTGGAAGTAGAAAAATAGTAGTTATGAATAAAGAGATATTGAATGATTTCGAAGTTTATAAAATTCAGTACAAAAACGTATTTTCAAATTAATTTTCCAGATCCAGTGTAGTGCTTTAGGATTAAGTTTTGGAATTATGATTCGATAAATTTTTCGATTGAAATACGTGTGTCATTCATTTTTTATACAAAATAATCAAAGATTGCGATATGGAATAACGGAATTGGTTACCTTCGACGATAACAACGCAGCTCGTTTCATCCGTTCCATGACAATTGGTCGCTATGCATCGGTACTTTCCACTGTCCTCGGGCTTACAATCAATGATTTCCATGGTCACGACACCATCCGAGTGAGACATCGTGTACTCGTGTCTCGATAATTCTCTGCTGTCCCTGAACCATCTTACCGATGGTGGTGGTTTTCCGCTCAAGCAGCAGAGAAGTTTGCACGTTTGTCTTATTTGCATAACACGAGGTCGAAGGAGGAAAGTGAAGCTGGGAGCGCACTCGGTCTGTTCCATCCAGCAATGGTACGGCAACGGTTCTCGTCTTCGTACCGGAAGTACTTCCGGTTTGTAAGGCGCGAATTCTTTCGGCAGGGCTATAGAAATTTAAAAAATACGTTTTTTTTGAAAACGAAAAATATTATTTTCATTAAAAAAAAAAAATGACATACTAGGAATAAAACTTTTATTCGGATTATGTTCAACTTACGTTGAACATTGAGGAACACAACTTCCTCGCGATAGCCGTAATGATTTTCCGCACGTATTACATATTCTCCTCTGTCTTCGAGTTTCGCTCTGTTTATTACGAAAGTATAATCGTCGCCGATGTAACGTTTCATGAATTTGACAGATTGCCTGAGTTCCTGATTATTGTGATACCAGGTGAGGGTTGGAGTGGCGATTGCGATAACGCGACAAGTGAATTTAACGCTTTGGCCTTCGTAAGTGAACGCGCTTGTCGGCTTGATGACGAATCTGGGAGCTGCTTGTCTGCGATCTGGCAAATACAACGTTTCGTATTTGATTAAACGAGAGAATAATATAAGAATTTATGTAATAATAATTGAGATAATGCAATAATAATTTAAATAATTGTAATTTATAATTATTAAGTAAATTTACCGAAAGTAGAATCATAAATCTTGTATTTTTCGATGAGCAATTTCCTGAGTGCGGAATATTCAGCGAGACGACCAATCGGGAGAACGTATTTTTCCCAATCTTCGTATTTGGCACGAAGCCTGTCTCTGAAGCTGACATAACGGCTGCTCGAAATTCTGTTAGTTCTGTCGCTGTGATCACCGGTCAACCATGGATGGAGAAGACACTCGTGGGCGGTCATACGTTTTCTTAATTTAAAAAACAAATTTCATTTTGATATTGCATTTAAAAAAAATCAATTAAAAGCGCTCTCTTTTTTTTCGTATGTTACGTACTCTTTGTTCTTGACGAGCAATCGTCTAATAAAGTCCCTTCCTTCCTCCGAAACGTCGCGGAAGCTTTCCTCATCGAAGTCCCAATCACACGCCTTGACGTTTTTCAACGTTTCGATATCATTATCACCGGCAAACGGTGACAAGCCGCTGAGAAGAACGTAAGCGAGAACACCGCAGGCCCACATGTCGGTGTAGAAGCCAACAGGCTCGCGTTCGACGATTTCCGGTGCTGCGAACTCGGCTGTTCCGGTACTGATCTTCACCACTTCGTTCGGATCGAGCTTTGTCGCCAGACCGAAGTCTATGAGCTTCACATTCGTGCTGTTTCGCGTCTGGCACATTATGTTCTCGGGCTTTATATCTGAAATGATTCAACCGGAAATGAAATACAACAGAAAATTAATTGGAAAAGTATTTTTTTTTCGATTGACAGTCCTGATGAAATCTATGAATTAAAATTTTATCAAAGAACGTATATCAATTGAATTTGAAATAATTAAATTTATTCTGCAAAATTGCATTATAAAATTCGTTCCTTACCAAGGTGAATAATATTTTTCTCGTGCATGTGTTTAATCGCATCGCATATTTGTCTCATGTAATTAATAACTTCGGCCTCTGACATGGAGTAACCTTCGGCTGTGATTCTCTCGAACAATTCACCCCCGGACAGGCTGAAAAAGCAAAAAGTTCACAGTTCATAGGATGTGAAATTCGAGAGTCACTATATTTGTTGCTTCATGGCAAGTGCCATTAGAAAAGAGAATAACTTGAAAAAAAAAAAAGCAAAACAAATATAATTCCAAGAGCTAAGCTTACAATTCGAAGATGAGAACCATTTCATCGTCGTCCTCGAAGGCGTCATGGAGGTTGATAAGTTTAGGATGATGAAGCTGGTTCATAATATCAATTTCTTTGCGAATAAGTTCTTTTTCCATGACATGAGAAACAGGGATGAATTTAGCAGCGAAGATATTGCCAGTGGCGCGTTCTCGGCATCGATGAACAACGCCGAATGCTCCGGTGCCGATTTCCTCAAGAATATCATATTTGTCGTAAACCGAAGTATTTTTAATTTCGACAGGTTGAGGAACATATTTGCTGTAAATATCAAAAACGTATTGATCGTAATCCCGTATTTTTTCATCGGCAACGCCGCGTATCTTTTTGCCACTTTCGTCCAATTTGTATTCCTTCTTTTTGAATGCTTTTTTGACGGTTCCCTTGGTAGTTACGAGAGGAGTTGTGTCGCTAGGGTCGGAGCGTCCGTAAACATTTTCGGCGGAAACACGGAAGTCGTATTGATGTCCGGGGCTGAGTCCGGTTACGGCGATCGAGCAGAATCTCGTGTTGCCAACGCGTATCCAACTGGACATCGGATGTTCGCGTTTTTCGACGAGATAATTAGTGATGTTACTGCCACCGTCCCAAACGGGAGGTTTCCAGGTGACGGCGAGTGAATCGTGTCCGAGATTTTCGATTTGCGGGAATCTCGGTGGATCCGGACGATCGCTGATTTGAATTTTGATGATCGCGGAGTCCTGGCCGAGCTCGTTTTCGGCTGTGATTCTGTAGGGGCCTGAATCGATTCTATTGGCATCGCGAATCGTGAGAATGGCGTGTCTCTCTTTGAGCTCGACGGAATAATGTCCTCCGGATTCGATGGTCTCGCCTTCTCGTACCCAGGTGACTTTGGGTCTGGGAAAACCGGTGAAAGGTATTTTTATGACGACGTTTACGCCTTTGTCACAGAAAGCGGTATCCCGGAATCGCGGTGGAACGTTGAGCTTCGGTGGTGTCATGATGAACAGTTCACCCTTGGTGGACTTGTGTCCGCCTTTGTTGGAAGCACGGCAAACGTACTCGTCGGCATCCTCGCCAAAAACGTCGTGAATAACGAGAGTGTGACACTCGCCTTCGCTGTAAATTTCGAATCTGCTGCTGTTGGTAATTTCACGAGCTCCTTTGTACCAAGTGATGCTGGGTCTCGGATTGCCGGAAATGAGGCATTTGAACGTCGCATTTTGGTTCTGTATGCAGTTTACGTTTCTCAGAGGCTTTATGATTTCGGGTGGTTTCGATTCGTGAGGATCGACGATCTTAACGGAACTCGAAGCTGTGGATTCTTTGCCGATACCAGCTTCGTTCTGGGCGAAAACACGGAATTCGTACTGTCTACCCTCGATGAGATTGCTTATGTTGATTTGATTCGTTGGACAAATGGCTGGATTAACGCGTTGCCAAGCGACCGAACCAACCTCCTTTTTGTCGATCCAGTAGCCTTGAATCTTGGCACCACCGTCGACGAGAGGTTTGTCCCAGGAGAGGTTAACGAAATCTCCACCGATTTCTGTGACTTTGGGAATTCCAGGTGGTCCGGGAGGATCGAAGGGTGCTTTGGCCTTGATGGGATTAACGCCTTCGAGGGGTGGTCCCATGCCGTTCTCATTTACGGCTACGATCCTGAAGAGATATTCTTGTCCCTCGGTCAAACCTTGAACCGTGAAATTCGTATCTTTGCAGAAGCTTGAAACAACGAGCCAATGGCCGTGAGTAATTTCTCGTCGTTCGACCATGTAATGCGTGACTCTTAGACCACCGTCGAATTTCGGTGGATGCCAGGACAGATTGCACGTGTGTTTGTTTATGTCGGTTACGTCGAGAGGTCCGATCGGTGGTCCGGGTGGTCCGGTCACGAATGCCTGGAAAGAACCGCTCACGCTTCCGCTGTCGTTGGTTATCGAAAGTTCGTAAACACCTTCGTCCTCTTTGTTGATATCGCGGATGAAAATAATGAGATATTCGTCGAAAACGGTGTACTTGATGTGTCCCGATTCGACAACTTTGTGGCCATCCTTCTTGAGAACGATGTCCATGGGTTGATCTCCGTTGTAGAATATCTTGATCTTGGTGTTGTCTTTTTCCGGCAGATAAATCGTATCGGGTATGCGCTCGATTCGGGGTGGTGTGCCGATTTTCAATCTCAGGGTAGTCGTGGCGATGCCGAGAGGATTCGAAGCTTGACAGCTGTAGTCGCCGGTGTCGGCTTCCCAAACCTCGCTGATTACCAATCGGAAGAGACCGTCGTCTCTCGTTTCCGATCGGAAACGTCCGCCCATTGTTATTTCCCTTCCGTTCTTGAGCCATCTCGGCGTTGGCATTGGCTTTCCAGTCGCTTCGCATTCGAGAACGTAAGTTTTTCCCAACGGTACTCCCTGCGAGATCGGTAAAGAACGCGTGAATTCTGGTTTCTCACCGCCTTCTACTTCGCAAACGCGAACCGGTGTCGTGCACGAACTTGGCTCCGATCTACCCGCTGCGTTCACCGCGAATATACGGAATTCGTAGTCACCGCGCTCGATCAGATGGAGCACCGAGTACTCGCAATCGGTCACGTTGTACTCGTTACATTTGAGCCATATCGCCGAACCGATTTCACGCTTCTCGATAACGTAACCGGTGATGCGACTGCCACCGTCCGATGTCGGCGCTTCCCATCTCAGATCGACGTAGTTCTTTCCAACCTTGATTACTTGCGGAGTTCCAGGCGGCGATGGAACGTGGAATTTACTGCGCAACTTGAATTGTATCGAAGTCGGACTCGGCTTGCTGAATCCTGCTGCGTTCTTCGCCCTCACCCGGAACTCGTACTCGTGGCCACTCGCCAGACCGTAACAGATGTAGCTACGATCTTTGGCGAGATAATCATTCGCCACACGCCATTGACCGTCGTCCGCAGGATCCCGGAACTCGATCTTGTAGCCCTGGATACGAGAACCACCGTCCGAATGCGGACGATCCCAGTTTATCGTTATACTGTCCGTGTCCCAATCTATCACTCGCGGTTGTCCCGGTGGATCCGGTACCGTGAACGGGAACTTTGCCGTTATCGGCTCGTCTCCAACCAACGGCTCCGAAACCCCGTATTGGTTCTCCGCTCTTATACGGAAATTGTACTTTTTGTTTGGCTCCAAACCGATCACGTCGTAGTGCGTATTTCGCACGAAACTGCTCAGCTTCACCCAGTACTGAAAATTTTTTCATAATTTGTTTTATTTTTCACTCCTCGAAATTGTCAAACTTTTGTACAAATAGTTTTGAAGGTAAGAGGAATACTCACGCCGCCCGGATCCAATTTCTCGACGATGTAATTCGTGACTGGTGAACCACCGTCGTCGAAGGGAACCTTCCAGGCGAGTGTACAAGTTTCTGGTGTGATGTCAGACACGTCCAAAGGTCCTTGAGGATGAGATGGTTTATCTGCGAAAACGGATCGATGGATCGTCAATTTTACTCAATTTCGAATACTAATTTGAATGAATATGAAATAAATTGTGACTTTTGAGAAATGTACTCACCGACAACGAGAACTTTGCACGATGCCGAATCCGAGCCAACGGTGTTGGACAAATGAATCGTATAATTTCCAGTATCCGTTCTCTTGGCTTTTCTGTTGATAAACTTGGAGGCGACTTCGTTCGTCTCAAATTTGATTCTCTCGTCGGTATAAATATCTTCACCGTTGACGGTCCAGCTGGGTTTTGGTATCGGATGAGCTGAGAACGGTACCGTAATGGTAAACGGTTCTCCAGCAATCACGGTCATGTCTCGGATGCTCAAATCGCTCGTGATCTTTGGCGCATCTGCAAATCGCACAATAGATTATTTACTATTCTCTTAAAATCAGATTGATAAATATTCTCTCGCTAAAAAATTGTAAATGGTCGAGTGTGAAGAAAAAAGTTTTGATTAATTATTGACATAGGAAATCAACTGAAATTCCATGTTCTGGAAACACAGAGCCTTTCGCTAGCTTTTTTTTCATGAAAAAAAAACTTACACGAAGGTGCACTGGCACGAATGGCATCGGAGCTGGAGCTCCATGGACCTTGTCCAGCTGCATTAACAGCGGCGACGCGGAATTCGTAATCACGATTTTCTATGAGAGCCCCAATTCTGTGTGTGAGATCTGGAACAATGGCTTGAGTAGCTTTGATCCATTTTTCCTCGTTGAACAGACGTTTCTCGATGACGTAACCAATGATGGGTGAACCACCGTCGCTTCTTGGTCTGGTCCAAGCGATCGTTATACTGTCTTCTGTGGTTTCGACGCCGCGGGGTGCACCAGGTGCTCCCGGTGTGTCGAACGGATGTCTTGCCTTTATCGGATCCTTCGTCATCGCTGGATCCGATGTGCCGTACTGATTTTCTGCCATTACCCGGAATTCGTATTCTTGATTCACTGTCAGATTTCTCACGCGTACGAAAGGCGTTGTGACGTAACTGCTTATCTGTGAGAGAATAAATAAAATAAATTTACCAATTTAGTTAAAAAAAAGCTTAACAATTCTATTATATTTTTGCTCCAATTGATTCAACAGAGATTTGTTAAAAGTGAATTTTCTCATTTCACTCAAAAAAAATAGCAAACAATTACACACCTTGACCCAAATTTGATCTCTCGGTTCACGTTTCTCGATAACGTAATTCGTGATCTCAGCACCGCCGTTGTCTTTGGGTGGTGTCCAGTAGAGGGTAAGAGAATCGCCTCCGAATTCATCGGCGCGAAGATTTTGCGGAGCCGCAGGACGATCGAGTACTCGTACGTTAATCGTAGCAGTATCGAAGCCTGATGGATTTCTGAGCTGGAGACGGTATTGGCCACCGTCCGAACGTTTCGAATTTTTCATTACGAGACTGCAAATAAGTAAGTTGATTAAAAAATGAATTTTCTGCTGGGAATGATTCGCAACTATTTTTTAGTAGCTTTTTCTTCGATGAGAATTGTTAACTCAATAAAAAAAAAAAAAAAAACAGTAATGTTTTTTATACCTGGCATAGTCATCGGCCAATTGCAAGTGGACTCTCTTATCACTTTCATCGAGAACGACGTCGTTGGCCAACCAGGTTGCTGTTGGTCTCGGGAAACCGATGTAAGGCACGTGTATAGAGAAGTCTTCTCCAGCACGCACGGTTATATCGCGAATGCCGCCAAGATCCATCATCGGTTTGTTCGGCTGTTCGGTAATGACGATCGGATTGCTCGCTCGACTTGGATTACTCTTGCCAATATCGTTAACAGCGATAACACGGAATTGATACTCATCGCCCTCTTTCAATTGTGGCACCGTATAAACGTTGCCGGCTATTATCGAGTCATTGACGTCCGACCAATCCGGTTGGTCCTTCTGTTTCATCTGGATAAAGTAACCCCGAACTTTGGCACCACCGTCGTTTCTCGGTGGACGCCAAGACAACGTCACCGAGTCCTTCGTTATACGATCCGCTTTCGGTGGCTCTGGAGCGTCCGGTCGAACTGAAATATTCAGAAATCATTTGTTTTTTTTACTCCAAGTTTTCGTTTTAACTTCATTCAGCTTTGCTTACTCCTATATTTATGTAAATTCGAACTGCTAAAAATTTCGATTTAAAATTAAAACTCTTTCTTACGATTCGTGTAAATTATAAAAAAAAAAAAAACTCACGTCGTTGGTGTCCAGCGACAATGGGCTCGGTTGGTCTGCTAGGATCACCTGGACCAGCTTCATTGACCGCGATGACGCGGAACTCGTAACGAGAACCATCGTGGAGATCCTGTACCGAGAACGTCGTATTTGGTGTGGCATAATTGTTGCATTTGAGCCATTCGCCTCCTCTTTCGCGTTTCTCCACGTAGTAACCTGGCGAAAAATAATCATTTTCAACAAATTTTCTTTTAAAACTGGAATAGCGGTAGAGTTTATGTGAAAAATGCTAGAAATACATTTTCAAACTCGAAGATTAAACAATAGTAAAAAATAATCTTACAAAATGTTCGGAAAATGTGGAAAAAAAAAGTTTACCAGTGATAGGTTTTCCGCCAGTATTTTCTGGAGGGTTCCAAATGAGAGTGCAAGTATTCGGAGTGTAGCCCAAAATTTCTGGTTGATTGGGTGCACCAGGTGGATCGAATGGGCTTTTGGCAACGACAGGTTTTCCATCGAGAGGATCGGAAACTCCATAAAGATTTTCAGCGCGAACACGGAACATGTAGCGTTTTCCTTCGCTAAGGCCTCTCGCAGTGAAACCACAAGTTGGACAATAACCAGGCACTTGGCGCCAATTGTCAAGGCCAAAGTCACAAATTTCAACGATATAATTGGTGATGTTCGCGCCACCGTTGTCGACCGGTGGTCCCCAAGAAAGTGCCACAGATTCGTGTGTCGTGCTCGAATAGAGCAAAGGCCCTTTCGGTGGTCCAGGCTTGTCTACGACTATGACGGTTATGTCGGCTGTGTCCTCTCCATATTCGTTTCTTGCAAGTATCGTATAAATTCCTGCATCCTCGCGAACCGATTTTTCGATCTGTAGCATCGTGTGATCGTGCTTCGTTTCGGTCTGCAAAATCGAATACGTTTTCCAATATATTTTTCGGTTTTCATTGGATTAGAATTTTTTTTTTTAAATTATTAATTGAAAAAACGATAAAATTAAATAAACTTACGGTGACACGGTAATTGCCATCGAGTTTATCGGTGCCTTTGAGCCATTCGATGGTCGGTGTAGGTGCTCCAGACAGCGGAATATCCACGTTGATGGGTTCACCAGCTCTGACCTTGATTTTACGTCCAATAAGAGCATCCAAATGAAGTTTTGGTTTCTCTTTCATTGGTTTGGCGGTAAAGACAGATGACGTTTCGCTTGGTTTTCCTGCACCTGCGGCATTAACCGCAGACACTCTGTACTCGTATTGATGACCTTCCGTAACGTGGTTGTCTTCGAATTCGACTCCCTTCTGTGGCTCTTTGTTCAATTTTAACCAACGTCCGGTAGCTCGATCTCGTCTCTCAATGTCGTAACCCAAAATTGCTGATCCTCCGTTGCTGATCGGTGGAGTCCATTTGATCTTGATGCAATCTTTGTTCGCGTCCACGCATTCCGGTCTTCCGGGTTGTCCGGGTACAACTGCAGGAAAATAACGAAATTTTCAATTATAACATTAATACTTTTGTTGTTTGCAGAACATATTTTTTTTTATGAAAAATTGAACTTACCGAATTGGTTCTTGGCGACAATCGCACGATCCGTCTTCAACGGCTCCGAGCGTCCTTGAAGATTTTCCGCAGACACACGGAACTCGTATTTCGTACCTTCGAGAAGTCGGGGCACAGTGGCGTACGTCAACTTTGGATTAACGTAATTGAGTGCTGGCACCCAACCGCCACCGTGTGTGAGATCACGTTTTTCAATAACGTACCCACTGAAAAAATTGACGAAAATTATGAGATTATTGATTTTCCGAGCAATTCAATTAAATTCAAATTGAATAATCCAATCAAGAACTGATGAACTCATTGGGTTAATGCCGAAAATTTTATGGTGTATGAATTGAATGTTCGACTCACGTGAGTTCGCTACCGCCATTATCCTTCGGTGGTTTCCAGGATAGGGTGACAGATTGGCTGGTAATTTCCTCATACTCGAGTGGCGCTTCGGGTGGTCCAGGTCTGTCGAGAACGATGACTTTGAAGCTACCCTCGTCAACGCCACTGTCGTTTTTCAACATCAAATGATAGAGACCGGAATCGCTTCTCTTGGCATTAACGGTATGAACGATCGTGTGATAACCGATTGAGGTGATGGTCGTTCTGTCATTCGTGGCCAACGGTTTTTTATCAGCGGTCCAAATGACCTCGGGAATGGGTTCACCCACGAAATCGATATCGACGTGGAAAACGAGACCAGCCTTGATGCGAATGTCCTCCAGCGGCGTTTTGATTTTAGGCGCAACTAAAAGTTTATTTTTTTTTTTAACATTTTGAACAGACTTTATCGAAAAAAAAAAAAACTGAAAAACTAAAATGTTGGATTTCGGACTTACGGAATCGAGTCTTCGCAATGACCGCATCACTCGGCTCCGAAGGCTCGGACTGTCCGGCAGCATTGACAGCAATAACTCGGAACTCGTACTCCTGACCTTCTGTAAGATCAGGAGCAGTAGCTTTGGTTTGTCCGGGAGGTACGTGGACGGCGTTAATCCAGTAGGGACTGCCCTTCTCCTTCTTTTGAACGATGTAGCCGGTGATGGGGGAGCCACCATCGTTAGCCGGTGCTGGCCACGTCAAGTCGACGTGATCCTTGTCCCAATCGGTAATGCTCGGTCTGCCAGGTGCGTCGGGTTCGTCTATTTGCGAAAAAAAGCCAGTCAACAGATTATTCAGGAAGATGAATTGGATTTGAAGCAAATGATGTTTAAAATGAAGAACTTACCGAATTCATTCTTGGCGATGATGCTCTTAGTCGTTTCGAGTGGTTCGGACTCTCCGACGTTGTTGACCGCCTTGACCCGGAAGTAATATTCCTTACGATGTGTCAATCGGAAAACGTCATGATTCAAGGTCATGCTCATACCAGCGTCGGACCACGTACCCCTCGAAACGTCCATTTTTTCGATGACATAATGCAAAATTGGACTTCCACCGTCGTCGAGTGGGACCGACCAAGAAAGATGGCAACTTTCTTTGGTGACTTGACTCACGACGAGTGGTTTTTCAGGCGGCGATGGTTTGTCGAGGACGGTGACACTGGCGGAAGCTGACATTTTTCCATGATCGTTCACCAGCGTCAATTTGTATCGACCACTGTCAGCGCGAACGGAAAATGGTATTTCGAATGTGGTGTTTGTCGAGGTCGTGTATATTTCGTGACGGAGGTCAGCATCGACCGGAGAATCGTTGAAGGTCCACCAAGGTGTGGGCTTGGGGGAAGCCTCGATCGGCAAATCCCAAGCGATTTTTTGTCCAGCTTTGACTGTCAGATCTCTCATCAGGAGACGATCGAATTTCGGTGCCTCTGCAGATGAAAAAATGAATATGAATAATGAAAGTTTGATGATCAATGAAAAATGAAAATACTCTATTGGAAGGAGAACTTACGGAATCGTGGTTTAGCAATAACAGGAGCTGAAGCTTCTGACGGATCACCGGGACCACCTTTGTTGACAGCGATGACCCTGAACTCGTATTCCTGTCCTTCGGTGAGGTCAGGCACGCGTCCGCTGCACAAAGTGCCCGTGATTTCAGCAGCTTTTTCCCACTGTCCGAAACGCGGCCTCTTCTCGATGATGTATCCGGTGATGGGTGATCCGCCGTCTCTCTTCGGTGGAGTCCATTCAAGGTCGACGTGATCTTTGTCCCAATCGGTGGCGATCGGTTGTCCAGGTTTTTCGGGTTTGCCGAATGGATCTTTGGCGGTAATTTCATCCATTCCGGTGAGCGGAGCTGATTCTCCTTGTTTGTTAACGGCTCGTACGCGGAAAGTATAATCGTGACCTTCGATAAGATGATTGACTTTGCACGTGCAGCTGTCAGCTTCGGCGACGGGTACCCAACGCATACTTTCAGCGTCCATTTTCTCAACGGCGTAATGGAGAATTTCGGAGCCACCATCGTCCTTGGGCATTCGCCAGGTGAGCGTGCAGCCGTTTTTGGTGACGTTGTCAGCTTTAAGGGGACCTTCGGGAGGCGATGGTACATCGAGAACGGTCACGTTCAAGGTCGCGGTATCAGTGCCGTTTATGTTTTTAGCTGTGAGCGTGTACACGCCGGAATCCGAACGATGCGCATCCATGTATCGTACTTTGGTGTTGTAATCGGTGTTGGTGATTTTGATGCGATCGCTGTTACCGATCGTGACACCTTTGAGATCCCATGTTTTTTGTGGAGGCGGTTCACCGATAACGGGAACATCGAAGTCGAAGAATCCTCCGGCTCGAATTTTCACGTCGAGCATATATTTACGGTCGATCTTTGGTGGAAGATTTTTGGGTCTCGCGATGTGTGGTCTTGTAGCATCGGACGGTTCACCGGGTCCAGCTTTGTTCACCGCTCTTACACGGAATTCGTACTGCGTGCCTTCGATCAAATCGGGCACTTTACCGGTTTTAACGTCACCCTCGATTTCGGCAGCTTTTTCCCAAGTCGGACTGAATTTGTCGCGTTTTTCTATGACGTAACCGGTGATCGGTGAGCCACCGTCTTCCACGGGTCTTTCCCACTGGAGCTCGACGAAATCACGATCGTAATCTTTGATGAACGGTGTGCCGGGCTTGCCGGGTTCGTCGAATGGATTTTTCGCTTCGATCGCTTGGGACATGGTCAGAGGCTCCGATTTGCCTTGTTTGTTGACCGCTCGTACACGGAATTTGTACTTGTGTCCGGGTAGCAAACCATCTATGGCCAATGCGGTTTCGGGCCCGTCGGTCTCACCCGCTGGGACCCAACGACCCGTGGCCTCGTCCATCTTCTCGACGATGTAAGATTCGATCGGTTGTCCACCATCGTCCAGCGGAGGATTCCACTTGAGGGTGCATCCTTCGGCGTGGACATCGGACGCTCTCAACGGACCTTCCGGTGCTCCAGGTTTGTCCAAAACGATAACTGTCACCTCGGCGGTATCTTCACCGCTTGAATTTTCCGCGAATATCGTGTATCTGCCGGACTCTGCTCTCGTCGCCATTCGCACGTGAAGGCTCGTAGCGTAATCAACGTGCTTGACTTTAACGCGATCGCTCGTTCTTACATCGCGATTGGATAATTGCCAGCTGGTCGTTGGTGGGGGTTCACCGATCACCTTGACATCGAAACCGAAGTTTTGTCCTGCCTTGATCTTAATATTCTCAAGATTCGTACGGTCGATCTTTGGCGCTAGATTACGCGGTTTCGCAATGATCGTTGGTGTCGCGTTCGATGGTTCACCAGGTCCTGCCGCGTTCACCGCTCTCACACGGAATTCGTAAGGTTGACCTTCGATCAAATCCGGAACCGTTGCGAACGTCATATCCGCTGGAACTTCCAGCGCTTTTTCCCATTCACCGTATTTGTCTTTTTTCTCGACTATGTAACCGGTTATCGGTGAACCACCGTCCTCGGTCGGTGCTTTCCATTTGAGATCCACGTGGTCTTTGTCCCAATCGGTTGCTTTCAAATCTCCCGGCTTTCCTGGCTCATCTGTTTACGAGCAAATGATATAGCGGTTTTTAATCATGAATGACAGTCGTGTCGTTGGTGACGAGAGAAAGAAAACAAATTGATTAGTTAATTATAGAAGCGGCGCCAATAGGCAACCTTGCTCTTACCAAATGGATTCTTGGCAATGATCGACTCCTCAGCCACCAAGGGCTCCGATTCCCCTTCGGCGTTTACCGCTGCTACACGGAATTTGTATTCTTTTCCAGGCGTCAAACCTGTCACGTCGATATCTGCGACAAAACGACGAAAATTTCTTATTTTTCTGATTCTCCAAATAAATGTAAAAGGCGGATGTATTTCTTTTCTTGAAATTCGTAAAAAAAAGGGTTCGAATAAAAACATGAAGGAAAATCTTACTGGGGTCAGGAGAGCGTCCACAAGGAACCCAGCAACCGGTATCAGGGTCCAATTTGTCGACCTGATAATACTCGATAGGAGTACCACCGTCGTCGAGCGGACGTTTCCATTTGAGTTTGCATCCCTCTTTGTGAACGTCCGAGATTTCGATTGGACCTTCAGGCGCTGTGGGTTTATCGGTGACAATGACGTTGACGGTGACACTGTCTTTGCCCGAGGAGTTGGTCGCGACAACCAAATATTCTCCGGTATCGCCTCTCGCTACTGGACGAACAACCAGTCTCGTCTGATACGGTGGATTGTCGATCGACACGGTCTTGCTATTCGACAATGGAATCGGTCCGCAACGCCAGTCCACGTGTGGTGGAGGTTCACCGATTATATTCGCATCGAATTTAAGCGTTGAACCGGCTGAGAGTGTTACGTCATGAAGGTGTCTACGATCGATCTTCGGAGCGACTGGAAATGACAAAAAAAATGATGAAATAAGCCCATCTTTGAAAAATTTTCAGTTTATACGAAAATGTTGTAAATTTAGCGTGTAAATTTATTCTCTGATACTTACGATAACGTGGCTTAGCAAGGAAGGTCTTGCTGCACTCTCCAGGCTCCGATTGTCCAGCCTTGTTCACCGCGATCACTCGGAACTGATACTCGTTTCCTTCGATCAAACCGGTTATTAAAGCTTGAGGCTTCGGTGTGTTGGTCTCGAGAGCTTTTTCCCAAAGTGTGCTGTATTTATCTTTCTTTTCAATTATATAACCGGTTATGGGCGAACCACCGTCAGAGAATGGCTCTTTCCAGGCCAGCTCGACTTGATGGGCTGTCCAATCGGTTGGCTCTGGTATTCCGGGTGGATCTGGTACGGCTGTGATAAAAAAAATTGATAAATTATGTGCGTTCATCGATTTTCAAGAAATGCTGATTATTTTTCTGTTAACGGAAAGTTGAACGTGTTGAATCTGTTGAAACTCACTGAACGGATCTCTGGCGATGATGGAGCCATAAGTCTCCAATGGTTCGGATTCGCCCTCGCTGTTAATAGCTTTGACGCGGAATTTATACTCATGGCCAGGCGTCAAACCTTCCACTTTCATTTCCGGTCCAACCGTTTTGCCAACCGGCAACCAAACACCGGTATCCGGATCGTATTTTTCTACGAGATAACACTCAATGGGTTCGCCACCATCGTCTTTGGGCTTCTTCCATTTGAGGGTACATCCGTCCTTGTGGATATCCGAGACATCCAGAGGACCTTCCGGCTTGCCAGGTTTCGCTGTAATATGAATTAGAATTTGTCAAAAAAGTTCACATTTTTGTATTTTTAACGATTACTCAAAATGGTCCAAGTGAACTCACAGACTACAATGACCTCGACCTCGGCGGTATCAGTACCATACTGATTGATCGCTGTGATTTTATAAATTCCGGTATCTTTGCGTTCCGCTCTATCATTAAAGAACTTGGTGTTGTTAGGTTCGTTGACGATTCTTCGATGAGTCGTGACTTGCACGCTCTTTTCATCGATAACCCAAGTAACGTCAGGAGCTGGTTCACCCGTGACTTTAACGTCAAAGTGGAAACGTTCGCCTTCGCGAACTTGGACGTCCCGAAGATTGCGTCGATCGATCTTTGGTGGAACTGGATAAACAATTTTGTTAGATATCGATCAGAATAAATGAACCGTTGAAAATGGTTTGCTCACTGAAAAGGAAAAAAAAAATGTTAATTACCCTTGCGACTCTTGGCTACGATCGATTTGCTAGCGTCCGAAGGTTCACCCGGACCAGCGGCGTTAACGGCCCGAACACGGAACTCGTATTCGGCACCTTCGTCCAAATTTTCAGCGCGACCCTTGCAATCGTCGGGACCGGCCTCGCCGGCTTTGACCCAGCGCGGCGAGCCCTTCTCCCGTTTCTCAATCACGTAACCAGTGATTGGAGATCCACCGTCCTTCAACGGTGGGGTCCATCTTAAGTCGACGTGATCCTTGTCCCAGTCGGTGGCTTCGGGACGACCAGGTGGACCAGGTTCATCTAAGAACACGAATGATTGATTCATAAACAAAATTGTTCCAATTTATCAGGGAACGACTTGCAGTGAGAGAAATAAAATCTCACCGAACGGATTTTTGGCGATTATACTGGTATCGGTAACCAGAGGTTCCGATTCGCCTTCAGCATTAACAGCGGCTACACGGAATTTATATTCTTGTCCAGGCACAAGATTTTCAACCTCAAAATTGGTGTCTTTGGTTCGCCCAACCGGAACCCAGCGGCCAGTTTCGGTGTCCATTTTTTCGATGACGTAATGTTCGAGGGGAACACCACCATCGTCGAGTGGAGGATTCCACTTGAGATTGCAGCCTTCCTTGTGGACGTCGGTAACTTTGAGAGGACCTTCGGGTTTGCTGGGTTTGTCAAGAACAAGAATTTCGATGGAAGCTTCGTCTTTGCCCGAGTCATTTTCAGCTTTGAGCGTCAGAGTACCACAGTGCGCTCTGGTAGCAGCAGAGACCATGAATTTTGTTCTATAACTGTCAACCTCGATGGTAATAATGTCACGATCTTCTTGCTTGACTTTGTTGAGATACCAGACTTTCGATGGTGGAGGTTCACCGCTGACTTTGACATCGAGACGTATGTGGTTGCCAGCTTTGATGGTCAAGTCGCGTAGATTGGTACGATCGATTCTTGGGGCGGCATAACGATCTTTGGCGGTGAGAATATCGCTGGGATCACTGGCTGCACCAACACCACCTTTGTTTACAGCTTTTATACGGAATTGATACTTTTGTCCTTCGACGAGATCTTCGACGGTTCCTTGGGTCTGATTGCCCGGTACTTCAGCAGCTTTTGTCCATTTTCCATAAGCGTCCTTTTTCTCGATTATGTATTTTTCTATGGGTGCACCACCGTCGTTCTTGGGTGCTTTCCACTTGAGATCGACGTGACGTCTGTCCCAATCACGCAGTTCTGGTTTGCCAGGTGCATCGGGTTCTCTGAATGGATTTTTCGCTGTTGTTGGTACATCGGTCTCGAGAGGCTCCGATTCACCTTCGGCGTTAACCGCTTTCACTCTGAATTGATAATCTTTGCCCTCGTTCAAGCCCGTTATTTCGGCTTCCGGTGTTTTACTCGTACCACACGGTACCCAACGACCGGTATCGACGTCCATCCTTTCGATGACATAATGATCGACCGGTTCACCACCATCGTCATCCGGTTTGTTCCATTTGAGTTTGCAGCCTTCAGCGGTGACGTTCGAAACGTCCAATGGTCCTTTGGGTTTGCTGGGCTTGCTGAGAATTTGAACTTCGATCTCGACCTGATCGGTACCGCTGTCATTCTTCGCAGTGACGGTGTAAGTTCCGGCATCGATACGCTTCAGTTTATTCAAAACGAAAAGCGTGTGGTATTCCTCGTTTTCGATGGTCAACCGATCGACGCTCTTGAGGACTGTTCCATTGCATGCCCAGGTGACGGATGGTGGCGGTTCGCCCTGGATGTCAGCTTCCAATCTCAAGACCTGTCCCACCCGGAGTATCTTCTTCTGGAGATTTTTACGGTCGATGCGAGGCGCCAAGAATCTGGGTTTAGCGACGACGCTCTTCGATGTGTCGCTGGGATCGCTGGGACCAGCTTTGTTGATGGCGACAACTCGAAACTCGTACTCGTGATTAGGCTCTATTCCTTCAGTGACTTTAGCATTGGTACGATCGCCAACAACCATCGCAGCATCGACCCATTGCCTGCCGTCTTTGTCGCGCATTTGGATGATGTATTTCTCGATGGGAGCACCGCCATCGTCGACGGGTGGTGTCCACTCGAGGTCAACGAAGTCACGATCCCAATCCTTGATCTGTGGGCGACCTGGTTTGTCGGGTTCGTTGAATGGATTTTTGGCAATGATCGATTTGTCGGCTTCCAATTCTTCGGATTCTCCTTCCTTGTTGACAGCTTTAACGCGGAATTTGTAGGGTTTGCCCTCGAGTAAACCGGTGATATTGGCCTCCGGTTCGGTGGCTCTGGCGCACGAGATCCACGCTCCCGATAGTGGGTCGAGTTTTTCGATTTCGTAATATTCGATCGGCGAACCACCGTCGTCTTCCGGTCTCTTCCACTTGAGTTTACAACCGTGTTTCGTTACGTTAGAAACATCCAGAGGACCTTTAGGCTTGCTGGGCTTTCCAAGCACGGTTATATCTATTTCAGCCTCGTCTTCGCCGACCTCGTTCTTTGCTCTGATTACATATTTACCTGTCAAATTACGTTTCGCTTTCATAATAAAGAATTTCGTGTTGTAATCGATATTGTCGATGCGATAAGTATCGTCAGTTTTGAGCTCAGTCTCGTTCAACGTCCAGGTCACCTTTGGTGCTGGTTCTCCGATAATATTGATGTCAAGATTAACGGTCAACCCAACTCTGACGACTATCGCTTGAAGATTTGTACGATCGATGTGCGGTTTGAGGTATCTAGCCTTTGCAGTGTGCGGATTGGTCGCTTCGCTGGGTTCACCAGGTCCCGCTTTGTTGACGGCTCTCACGCGAAATTGGTACTGATTTCCTTCGACCAGGCGGGGCACAAGACCCTGGCATTTCGGTCCAGTCGTTTCTGCGGCTTTGACGTAACTCGTACCAAACTTCTCTTTCATTTCGAGGATGTAACCGGTGATGGGAGCGCCACCGTCTCTTATGGGCGGTTCCCATTTGAGAGTCACGGTGTTTTCGGACCAGTCGATGATTTCTGGTAGGCCAGGCGCGCCTGGTGCGTCGTAAGGATTCTTCGCGATTACTGCACTGTCGGTAGCCAGTGGTTCGGATTCTCCTTCCTCGTTAACGGCTTTAACACGGAATTCGTACTTGTGTCCCGGTTCCAGACCGGTGAGAACGTGCTCCGTTTTGTCAGGATCGCAGATACCAGCCGGGACCCATCGTCCGCTAGTGGCGTCCATTTTCTCGATAACGTAACTGGATAAGGGCAAACCACCATCGTCCTTCGGCTTGTTCCACTTGAGTTTGCAGCCTTCTTTGTGCACGTCTAGGACCTCGAGAGGTCCTTCGGGTTTTCCGGGTTTGTCGAGGATTATGATCTCGACGTCAGCCTCGTCCTCGCCCGAATCGTTGACAGCTTTGATCGTGTATTTGCCTGTATCTTTACGAGTCGTATGGGACAACATCAATTTGGTATTGTAGTCCTCATTCTCGATCTTACAATTGGGCGTATTGGAGAGTGTCTGAGTGCGGAAAGTCCAGGTGATCGTTGGAGGCGGTTCACCCTTTACGTCAACGTCCAACTTCACGTGTTGACTCGCGCGTACTTTGACAGTTTGGAGCTTGTCGCGATTGATGTGAGGTTTCAAGAATCGTGCTTTCGCGACGTGTGGCTTCGTCGGGTCGCTAGGCTCCGATGGTCCTGCTTTGTTCACCGCGCGCACTCGGAATTGATAAGTCGCGCCTTCCTTAAGACCCGGAACGCGTCCTTTTGGCTCGCCTGAATCGGTCACTACGGCTTCTTCCCAATGAGTAGAGAATTTCTCTTTTTTCTCGATTATGTAGCCCGTTATCGGTGCGCCTCCGTTGTCCTTTGGCGCTGTCCATTTAAGATCGACACGGTCAACGTCCCAATCTTCGAATTCTGGGACACCCGGACGTCCAGCAACGTCGAAAGGATTCTTCGCTACGACGCCACCCTCGGTCGTCAATGGCTCCGATTCGCCCTCTTCGTTCAACGCCTTCACTCGGAACTCGTACTCGTGACCTTCCGTCAAACCTTTCACGTCCATTTCCGTGTCGTTCGTTCGGCCCACCGGAACCCAACGGCCCGTTGACTTGTCCAACTTTTCTACTTGGTATCCCGTTATAGGCTTGCCACCGTCGTCCTCTGGCTTTTCCCATTTCAACTTCAAACCGTTCTTCGTTACGTCTGACACTTTGAGAGGACCCTTCGGCTTACCAGGTGCAGCTTAATTACAAAAAATATTCAAGTTACATTCCAATTCATAGTTCGTTATCGAACCTCCGGGTTTATGCTTTATCAAAGTTATCAAATAACTTAAAAAAAAGTCTTGGACTTGTGAATCTGGATATCGAACTGCTTTGCTAAAAGAACGTTCAAATTTTTCAGACCCACCGTGACCATGACCGGTTAAAAAAGAAAATTTTGGCAGGTATCGTGGCTCGAGTACTTACAGAGTACAGTGACCTCGACCTCGGCCTCGTCCTCGCCGGACGCATTGACAGCTTTAATTTTCCAAACTCCTGTGTTCTTCCGTACACTGTCGGTGATGGACAGTTTGGTATTGTAATCAACATTTTCGATGTTGATGTTATCACCAGATTTGACGAGTTCGTTCGCCCTGTACCAAGTTATTTCTGGTGGTGGTTCACCCCTGACGTCGATATCGTACTTTATGGGTTTTCCGGCCCTCACGATTATCGGCTTCAAGTTCGTTCTGTCGATTCTCGGTTTGACTGTAATTTATAACAGTGGAACATTAAAAAAAATTTCTCGAAGTTTTGGAAAACAAGTTTTTGCTTCCATTACTTACGTGCTTTGTGCTTGACCATTTGCATTTTCGAGGCTTCCGAAGGCGGCGACGGTCCTGCTTTGTTGACAGCGATAACTCTGAATTGATATTCTCCACGATCCTTCAGTCCCATTACTTTCGCCGCCAATTCGCCCGTGGCTGGAATTTCCATTGCTTTTTCCCAGTCCGGTTTGTAACGATCTTTCTTCTCGATAATGTACTTCTCGATCGGCGAACCACCGTCGAAATCTGGTGCTGTCCACTGGAGACTCACCGACTCGTTGTCGTAATCCGTTACTACCGGAGTTCCCGGAGCGTGAGGCTCGTCTGAAAATCAATTTTCTCAATCAATAACCGAATTAATTCCAATTTCTAATCTATGGAATGAAGCTGAATTGAACGAAATTTACCGAATGGATTTTTGGCGATGACTGGGCGCTCGCTGGTCAACGGTTCCGAGTCACCCTCGTCGTTGATCGCGGTCACACGGAAAAGATATTCGCTGCCCGGATTAAGGCCAGTGATTTGGAATTCGGTGTTCGGCGAGTCCCCAGGAACTTTTCCAACGCGAACCCATTTTCCGGTTTTCGTGTCCATTTTCTCGATCTCATATTCCTTGATCGGTACACCACCGTCATCCTCTGGTTTTTCCCATTTCACTTTAGCCGTTGTATTCGTCACGTCGGAAACGACCAACGGTCCTTTCGGAGCATCTGGTCTTCCTGCAAAAACAAACATGATTCATTAGGTTGTGTACGAAAATCGTCGAAATTTATTGATGCATGAAAAATGATGTAATTGATTACGAACCGAGAACGGTCAGCTCGACGGATTCCTCGTCCTTGCCGTTTACATTCTCAGCTGTCAACGTATATTTTCCAGTATCTTTGCGAACAGCATTGACGATTGTAAAATCTGTGTGATAATCGACGTTGTCAATTTTAATGCGCTCGGTGGTCGTAAGTGGAATATTATCTCGCCAAATCCAGCTGGTTGTTGGTGGTGGTTCACCGATTACATCGACGGACCATTTGTGGGTGCGACCAGCCTTGATGATGACGGATTTCAAATTCGTTCGATCGATTCTCGGTTTGACTAAAATTTTCATATGAAATTAATTAAAATACAATGAAAAAAATGATAAAATAAATCGAAATAATTTATACATACGATTTCGGTGTTTGCAGATATGATTGTCAGTAGGCTCGCTGGGTTGGGATGGTCCAGCTTTGTTGTGAGCGCGAACACGGAATTGATAAACCATTTTTTCTTTCAATCCCTCAACTTTGATCTCGGGATTGGCGTCAGTCGTTTTAGCAACCTCGACCCAATCGGGAGAAAATTTGTCCTTCATTTCGACGGTATAGTGAGTTATGGGTCGGCCACCATCCTTTTCGGGTTTGGCCCACCTCAGGGAAACGCTCATGTTGTCGTAGTCGAAGATTTCTGGTTTTCCGGGCTTGTCTGGTTCGTCTGTAATTACGAAGATAAAAAAATTATGCTTTCAGTTATAAAAATTGGGTGGAGGAACAAAAATCGAAGAACGTTGATGAATCCTCGTGATTCAAGGTCAAAAGAATCTTGCAATGCAACGAAGTTAGGGATTGTTAAAAAGTTGAAAAGGTCAGAAGGTCCAAAATCAAAGGACAAACTCACCATATGGATTCTTGGCCAAAATGGACTCATCGGTTACGAGTGGTTCTGATTCGCCCTCCTTGTTTACAGCCTTGACTCTGAACTTGTATTTCTTATTAGGAGTTAAACCACTGAAAGTGAAACTGTCTTTGTCCGGTCCGACCTCACCAGCTGGGATCCAACGTCCCGTATCAGCGTCCATTTTTTCAAGAACATAACCGGTAATATCGGTACCACCGTCGTCCGATGGTTTCTTCCATTTGACGGTCACATGGTCGGCACGAACTTCTTCCACTTGCAAAGGTCCCATCGGCGGTGTTGGTTTATCTGTAAAATAAATCGTTTCAATGAAAAAACAAAGTAAATGACTCGTTTTCTGGTCGGGTTATCGACAAAATTTTACTTTTAAAGTAGAATCCAAATTTTTGATTATCATAAGAGATCCATTTAGCTTGTGGCTTTAAAAAATGCGAAATTGATTGAGAAAATTATAGAGATAACCAAATAAATCGATCAACTAATTTTACCAAGGACAACGACATCAGCGAGGCTTTCGCACGTTCCAGAGCTGTTGGTAAGAACAAGTTTGTATTTTCCAGAATCAGGTCTGGTGGTTTTGCGAATGGTCAAAACACTGTTTCTTTCATATTTGTCGATCGTAATTCTCTCAGCTGCGTCCTGAACAATTTCTTTTTGTCCCAAGAACCAGTGAACCTCCGGCTCCGGTTCGCCACCGAATTTGATGTCGTACTTTATAACTTGGCCCTTCTTGACAACGAGATTGGTCAATTGATCGCCAATTATGAAGGGCTTTACGAAACGACATTTCGCGATGATCGGTTTTGTCGCGTCCGATGGTTCTCCAGCTCCACCTTTGTTCACCGCTCGAATACGGAATTCGTATTGCACACCCTCCTTCAGACCGTCGATCGTTCCTTGCGTAACGTCACCCTCGATCTCTTTACCCTTCACCCATTCTTTTCCAAATTTGTCTTTGTACTCGATTACGTAACCGGTGATCGGTGCTCCACCGTCGTTTTCCGGTTTCACCCATTTAAGGTCCGCGTGATCAACGTCCCAATCCGTCGTCTCCACGCCCGTCGGTTTTCCAGGCTCGTCTGAAATATTTTTGAGATTTTTTTTTTTTATCAAAAAGAATTATGTAAATTCACGACTTAAATTCAAATAATTGGCATCGATGAAAAAGAAATGTGGTAAAATGAATTGCGAGACGAGAAAAAAACTTTCAATTCCCGAAATTCAACTCACCCCAAGGGTCTTTGGCGAGTACAGGTTTGCCGAAAAGTGCAGGTTCACTGTTGCCAAGTTTATTGACAGCAACGATCCGAAATTTGTATTGTTTTTTGGCAACGAGATCTTCGACCTTGTAACTGTATTTTTCTCCAGGTTTAACCTCGCCGACTCCGTCCCATTGAGATTTCAAGCTCATGTCAAGACGTTCGATGAGATATTTGATAATCGGGGAACCACCGTCGTCGGTCGATGGTTTGAACGAAACGACGCAAGACGTCGCGAATACTTCGGTGACGTCAACGTCCGTCGGTGGTGATGGCACATCCTGCATCACGATATTAACGTCCTTTATCTCCTCTCCTTGACCGTTCGATATTTTCACTTGATAAATTCCCGATTGTTCTCTCGTTGGTTTTTTTATTCTGTACGTTATTTTGTCCTCCCCAACTACAACCTCGACGTCCTTCAATGGCAACACTTTGCCATCTTTCATCAGCTTTGCCTCCACCGGTGTCTGTTTTGTTCCTTCCACTGGGAATTCAAAGAAAAGAAAAAAACATGAAATTTTGACATCTCAATATTTTTAAACTAATTCAAGTCAACAACTGAATAATTTGTTTCGACAAATAATTAAAATGAGAATAAATAAGATCGTATGATTCTTACCCTTGAAAGGTATGATGAAAATAAGTGGCGCCGAGCATGGACCCTCTACCTTGTCAGGAATATCAGGAATCGGTTTGCTCTCGCCCTTTTTGACAGTCAGTTTACAACTGCTGCTCAATTCACCGCTCGTACAAGTTATTTCACCGTCGTCCTCCATTTCAAGCTTGTTGAAAACAAGATGGTGTTTACCACCACCCAAATTCTTGATCTCGATTCGATCGTTCGGCTCAATGGGCTTGCCATTGAAAAGCCATTCGGCCGAGGCCGTTTGATCCTGAAGCTCAACGTCCAGAACCAACTTTTCGCGTTCGACCGCAACCGTGTCTTTGAGCTTCTTGTTGAAACGATTTGCGTCTGATTAAGAGAGAAAAAAAAAACAACAACAGTGAATTGAGTAATTTAATGAACAGAATTGTTCGAAGCTCTCGAGTTATCATTGCTTATTAAATTTATTCTCGTCCGAATAGTTTTGCTTTTAAATTCAAAAGCGATAAAAGTTGATATACGATTTCTGTTTAAAATTGTAAAATGTTGTTATTCACTCACAGTTGATGACGATCTCAGCCTCGGTTTTGTCGGCATTGCTCACGCAGGAGTACTGTCCGGCATCGGTGACCTTGGCATCTTTAATGATCAATTTCCTCTTGCGGCCTTCGACCTTGATTTGTACCCTGGAGAAATTTTTTAATTTTTGTCACTTTGCTTCAACCAAAAAATGCTTCAACCATCATAAACATGTTTGTGAAAAATCGTACCGTTTGTCAGCGGTTATTTCTTGGTCACCCTTGAACCATTTGACCTGACCCTTCTCGTCGTCGAGCTCGCATAGCATCGTCACCGTTTCTTTCTCCACGAGTTGTTGAGACTTCAGTACTTTGACGAATTTGTATGGGTACTCTGAAATTCATTTTAATTTTCGTTTTCAAACAATATTCAAATTTTCAGAATTCTCGTAAAAAACATCAATTCGATCGTTGCTCAGTTTCTGACATAAACAAAATATTTTTCTGTTGAACTTACGACGAAATTCCCGATTTATTGGCAGCGTTCACAAATTCTTATATTATTGCTCAATTTTTTTTAATTTGCAATTAAGTCACTGTAACTTTTAAAAATCATTCGTTCTCACCGATTATCGTGAGCACCGTTTCGGTTTTATCCGTCTGCTTGCTAATCTTACACGAGTACTCGCCGCTGTCATCGAGTTTCGCATTTTTAAGGGTCAGTCGACAAATGCCGGACATGTCTTTCGAGATGCTGTAGACGTCACCGTCCTGATAATCAAATAATAATTGTGAGTATAAGGTGTGAAGAAAAAGGAAAATTAGGAATCGAAGAAATAAGAGATGCACTCACTTCGAGTTTCGTTTTTCCCTTGTACCAGGAAACTATGGCCATGTTCGAGCTGACTGTGCACTCCATGTAGGCCTCGTGTTCGGCAAAACCACTTGTCTTTTTGGACAGTGGTTTCGTGAAAGTGTACGATGGATCGGGTTCTAAAATAAAAAAAAAAAGTTGAATTCAACGAAAATCGAATTACACTCCTATTCAATGCGGAGAAAAAAAAAGTGATTTGGTATCCTTTTTTTTTACTCCTTTTCTTAAAAAGCTTCGAGGAACACTGGACAAATGATTTTTTGAATTATTATCAAAAATAAATTTACCATCGACCGTGAGTAATGCAGTGCAGGAAATTCCGCTAATTTCTATCGTATATTTTCCAGCATCCTCGACCTTTGGTCCAACGATTATCAGCTGATAATTGTCCTCCTCGTTTTTGAACTTGTATTTCGCCGATGGGAAGAGCTCCTGCGTAAATAATAATTCAAACGAGACGTTCAATCAAAGTCCGAAAAATTCCTTTTTTTTTTATTCAATTAAAAGGAAAAAATCAATGATACTCACGTCTTTGCGGAAGAACCATTTCGGTTTGCAGTTCGGTTTCGAGAATATAGCTTCGAAGGTGACTTTTTTGTCTTTGCCCTCTTTCGCGTACTGGTCGATCAGTGGCTTTCCGAACGATTCCGCTTTCTGCCATTGATGAGAGGCACAAAAGGAAAAAAAAAAAGGAAAAAAAAAAATGGAAATTAGTAAAAAACGAAAAGAAAGCAAACAGGCACAAAAATACTGAATATCGCGTTTTGGATATTCGACGACCTCGTAACGAGAATCGTTTCGAAAAAGTTGAAGAAAAATCTGCACCTGTGTGGGCTGAAAAAAGGTAAATAAAAAAAAAAAAAAGAAAAAAAACGAAAAAATAAAAAAATGAAAAATCGTTTCCAAAAATTCGAGTATGCGGCGTCATCGAGAGTCAAAAATCGTGAATCGATGATCGTCGAAAAGAGAGCTGAAAAAAATGTTGGAGAAAAAAATTCCTCGGGGGGGGTGCGAAAAAAACGCGGTTGAAAAAAATCGCGAAAAATTCGAAAAGATGCACTTTCAGAAAATAAAAAAACGGAAAAAAGTAAAGAAAAAAAAAACACGTGGCCGATCGATCGAGTACCTAAATGATCGAGGCGTCCTAAGATACGCATGCTCGATGCTGTTAGACGAGAGCCAGACTTTTAACAGTTGGGTTTGAGGCTTTATTACGTGGATCAATGAAAAATAAAGAAAAGAAGAAGAAAAAAAAAAAAACATCGTTGAATGGACAACAGAGAGGAATTCTGCAATTTTTTGTTGCAGCAAAAAATACGTGGATTTCAATCGAATAGATTTCAATTACTTGATCCATTTGTTTTTTCTTTTACTACGGAAATAAATTTTGGAAAGAAAGTGATAAAAAAAAAAAAGAAAAGAATTCGTGCGAAAAGCGGTTGCAACTTTGGATACGGGATGCGACACCTACACGAGATATAATTGTCTACGAATTGCCCAGATCGGCAATATTTTTTAAGGAACATAAGAAAAAGAAGAAGAAGAAGAAGAAAAGTAGAGAGCGACACCGAGAAGAGTTCAATTTTCGAGTGCGCGATAAAATACATTTTTCATATTTATCCCGAAACAATAATCAGCCGATGGAAATAATTCTGAGCTAATTACGATCAACGATCACGTGCGTAAATAACGAAAAGGTATCAAAATTTGTAGAAAAAAAAAAAATGTTTTCAAGATTTTTAAATTTTATCAGCCAAATGATTTTTTTTTGTCTGCTCGGTGTTAATTATTTTTGTTATTTTTTCGAGGCAATGAATAATGGAAGAAGAATGATGATAACGAGAAATGATTGAAGAAGAAGATTTGAAGATTGTTGTGTTTTGTTCCAATTGCGGTTTCAACGAGAAACGTGCAACAACGAAGAAATATCGGGAAGCACGAAAAATGATTATTATTAATTAAAAAATTGATCATGTTTTTCACGTGCGCGAATATTTACGAAGGCTGCACGAAAGTATTACGATTTAAGGTATTTTTATAGCGCATTTGTGTATGCCTCCAACCTCCATCTTGATGAAGTGATGAAGAATCGGCCAGTCGGGTATTAACTCGGCAAGTGAAGGCCTACGAGATCCACTACTCTAGAAATAAGAAATCCGCACCAGTTTCAATAATCGTCAATCATTTTGCGGTCGAATCAATATTTTCTTTCCTATCGTAACATTTTTTCGTACGCTTTTCTTACCGAAGAAAAACTTTCAAAATGAAATATGTGGATAAAATCATATCGGTGAAAGTGTCAGTGTCGTTTGGAGATAATAAAAATGACAATTTTCGTTTTTTCACTGTTCGCGAATAAAATTTTTTTCAAGGCATTGTCATTTTGGTCGATTTTTGTGTTCCATCGGCAAATTACTGCTACCCACGCAGCTGTAGATGCGTATGAAGATTCGATTGTTCATATTTTGGCTTCTCATTGTTGCCATTATTATGGTGGATGGGTATGCAGAGAGGTTGAAATAAATAAACGAATATTTCTCGTACCGAAGAACCTCGAGATTGTATCGAGGCCTCGAGCAAGCCACAAAAGCAGCCTGAAACCGAACAGGTGTTTAGGGCCCAAAACTTCTAATACGAAACAAAAATTCTCGAAACATTTGGCTCAATTCATTTCGTTTTTTTTTTTTTTTTTTCCATGATGGTTCAAAAAAAAAAAATGAAAAAAAGCAAGAAAAAAAAAAATATGCTGTCCTTGTGCGTTTTTTACTTCAATGCCTCTCTAAATCTGATTTATTTCGAACCTTCTCTTTCGCTCGGACCACAAGAGTCGGCCAATCTTTTATCAACTCCTGCAAGCTCGGTCTTCGTTGTATCTCGAAAACGTCCTGTCCCGTGTCCAAAAGTCCCGGTGAATACGTACACGCGCACATAAAGATTCATACGTGATATTAATTATTACGAAAGAAAGGAAAAAAAAAAAACAGAAAAAAAAACAAAAAAAAAGGGAAAAAATAATATTCGCGAAGGAACAAAAGATTTGACCGAAAATTCCTCATTATTTCGACGTCTCGGGGGAGAAGGGGGGGGGGGGGAACATCTCATTTTCAATCATTTGATCGCCGAATTTGATGAGCCTCCGGAATTTTTTTTTCATCGACATTTCCCTGAGTTCGATCATTGATAATATTCGATAATCAAATAAAATGATGAACAATTGTATCAGATTTCTGAAAATAAACAAATTTTTGTTTTTGTTTTTTTTTTTTTTTTTCGTCGCAAGAACGACAAAATTGACGTAACTTCCCAAGGCACAGTTCGCTGCATTAAAAATCAATATTTCATTCGTCAATTAATGCTTCCTCGTATGAAAAATATCATGACACGTTGTGGCTAGGATGAGAAAAAAAAGAAAAACAAAGAGTCATTGATGCAAGGGTGATCGTGCGGACGAGACGCGAATGAAAAAGAAAAAAAAAATTGGCACAAGGGTAACGGGGGTCAAAATCGAACGAGAATAGAACGAAAATAATTCGTGGCAATCGGACTAGAGAAATGTCCACGAGTACAAATTGTTATTCAATCGTGTAACGTCTTCGGTCGAGGGAAAAAAAAAAAATTTCTGATAATCCAAAAGAAAGTCGAAATTCGAGAGTAAATAATAAAACGATTGTATAACCGATAATTTTATTAACGAGGCCAATCTCGCTCGGAGACTCATCTATTGGATTTTTTTGGAAAAAAAAAAAATTCGTAAAACAGATAATTTGAAATAAAAATGAATGGACAAGGGCTATTGGTTATGATAATATTCAAGACCTTTAGCCAACTCCAGTTAGCTGAGCCTTTTCTGCCTAAGGGTATACGACGATCAGCCTCACCCTCGCTCAATATGACAATCTCTTCGCCATCTTGATACCAGCTCTTTCCATGAAGTTCGAGACCCTCGGCACCCGAAGGCAAGGGCTACGAATAATGGAAATTGAGGCGAAGTAGCCGTAATAAAAAATCGAACAATTAAAAAATGGATCAATGAATAAAATCGGATTAAAAATCGTGATAAATAAAAACAACAATGTATTCGGAATATTTTGAGACTCGGCATAAGGTTGAAATATAAAAATTGATAAAATTTATTCATACGAATGAGAAGTGCTGAAAAATATTTTTCTAATCCCAACGATCTCGATAAAAAATGAATGAAAATATCGATCAACATCGATATACCGAGACGTTACGCGTGTGCCAGATTTTTCGATACACAAACAATCGACCGTGCCAAATAACATTCACCAAAATATTAGTCACGTTCGTATACCCCTTTCCCATAATTCTTTCAATCGCTCTGTAAAACGATGTCGTTAATCACGTTGACGAATCACCCAACGAATAAATATCAAGACAAAACTCACACGAATCATTGTTCAAAAATAATATCAAGTTGACGATTATTTATATGCTCATTTCGTACAGTTCATATCCCAATAATTACGCTCAAGCTGCATAGGACAGGTCGATGACGAAATTCCAAAGAGAAAAGTTCTCGAGTCATAAATCGAAAGAAATTGCTGCCGAAGACTTTTCTGTTACAAATTTCGTGATCCATCTCCTCCGCGTACATCTTGATAACGAAATTCAATCGAGACACTCTCTATGGGTGTAAAAACAACGATCAATCGAACTCGTAATTCGACATTGACACTTACTTGTCATTTATAACTTACATATTTATGATAAAAGTGTTTTTTTCTTTTTTAATTTTTTTCAAATTTTGAATTAACAGACGACGAAGTTGATGATGACCTGTGGGCTTTTGATAATCAATTGAAACGGGACAATCTTTCCTTCATCTGGTAGAATAAATATTGTTTTTTTCAAGGAGATAAAGAAGACTAAATGGGATACGTACTCTTTCGACTTTCTTGAGGGCAGGCATCGGTTTCTCGGTTTCTTTGAGATCGACCTTTGGTGCTTCGCTGTCGTCGCGGGCCCATTTTTGGTACTTTCGTTTCTTAAGCATGGCACGGAAGTCCATGCCACTGGCGTCTGTCAATAAAACATTTTTTTTAAATGAAAATAACGATTTTTCGCGATGGATGAAAAAAAATCCTGGTGAGACCGAAAATGTCCGGACTAACCGGAAACGTATAACTGCATTTCCGCGGAATCCTCGCCGTGAATGTTGCTGACGACGATTTTGTAAGTACCCTCATCGTTCGGCTTCGTCTTCCTCATGCAGAGGGTGATCGTGTTCGTCTCGGTGTCAGTGAGAAACTTGAATCTACCGCCCTCGATAATTTCGGTCATACCCTTGTAGAATTTGAAAGTCGGTGCCGGATTACCTTCGACCTGAACGGTGAGGTAAGCCGTCGAGTCTGCAATCAACGAGAAAAAATAAAACAATGAAAATCTTGTCTCGAAACGATTGCGATTAAGCCGGAAGAATAAAATTGATTTTACGTGAGTAATAATAATTGAAATAATCGTTTTTTTTTTACCCTCGACTGCGGAGTAGGACTCCTGGACATCGACGATGGACGGTGGTCCTGCGGATCCGACATCTCGGAGTGGTGTGCTAGGCTGGTTGATCTTATTCTCAAGGTCCGCCACGCTGGGTCTCCTGACGTCCGTACTCGGACGACGTCGCTGCTCCATTCATCGAATAAAAAATCAGACAGTTAGTTACCATGAAAATGTACAATCGGTCAAAAAAAGGCTTGAAATTTAATGAAAAATTGATTCTTCAAAACTCTGTTTTTTTTTTTTTCGTAAAATTGCAAAACTACGCGATGACTCTCGACGTTTGAAGCTTACCTGCGTGAATATGAAAAAGGATCAGAAAAAAAATTAAAAAAAAAAAACGAATAAATTCAAGAAAAATGAATGGAAAAGTTTTGACAGAATTTTTCTTAATTTTTGATACTGCAAGACTGAAAGTCATCGCGATTAAATTATACTTAAGAAGGAGTTAAAAGTTACAAATCGCATACGGTTAAGGACGGTGCAAAAAGAAAAACAAATAAGTTATTCACAGCGTTAGGTGAAAGGCGATTAGAGACAACGAGACATTTTGTATTGACAATTAAAAATCACGACAATTATTGACAATATTTATTAATAAGGATGGTTTATTTATTAGCGTTACCACCTTGTATTACATACTCGTCACAGATTTGTAACGAGAGAAAAGTTATGGACAAATTTGATCAGACAGCAGGAATAAACAGCAACGATTTACTTCCCTTATTATATCGGTAAATAATTATTCTGTAAATCGTGTAAGTATGTTGATGATACATTGCAAAATCGTAATTAATCTTTCAGTTTTACAAGTTGAAGAAGAAAGTAATACATAACACAGGTATGGTTGAAGATATTCGTGTGGATGGAGCTTGAAAATGTTTAGCACGTTTATCGTCAACGAAATTTTTCATTCCATCAAAATTTTGATTCTAATTCGAAAGAAATTTTCATTAAATTTTCATTTAAATTTAAATCTCGTTAAATTACGATAAATTTTGCAATCTCGATGGAATAACATGTTTGGCTGATAATAAACGCGAAGAATAAATGAGAATGATGAACATGACGTATTAAATATGACAAGTGACATTAAAATGGTGCTATTAACGAAATGGTACACGAACGAATATAGAAGAGACGAATAAATGCAATGGTAGAAGAAGACAGGGTGTAAAAAACATCGAAGAAGTATATATATATATATATATATACACATGATAGAGAAAAATCCAATGAATTATACCGTTCCAACTAGTCAGATCGAATAAGCTCGATGATTGTATTATGAAGACAAGAATGACAAGTTTGAAGGTGTGTGCGAGTGTGCATATTGTTGTACGAGAGTTTACTGTTAATAAGGCGAATGAGAAATAGTAAAAAAAAAGAGTCGCGAGAACGCGTGAATTTGGGACAAAGTCCAATAGGGAGAGCGGAGTGTGAAAGTTAATCAAAAGTTTCGATCCTCATATCTTGGCAATGCTTCAAACCCGTGACTTCATCCCTCGAACATTGGAATTTCATTTGATAAATCAATCTCACGTGGAATTCTGCTTTTCGTATTCCAATCGTTTTCATTTCCTCGTGTGAACAAGCTTTTTGTTATTTTAATTTGTTTTTTGATTTTTTCTTATTTTTCTGGCTCTACGAAACGAGCTTGTTGGAACGGTATTTCGATGGTTGTGAGAATAGACCTCGATGCCGGGAACATTCGAAATTGGGGATGAACGGTCTGTTTTTTTGTTTTTTAATTTCATTATTTCGGTCGAGAAATTGGTCGAATCGATCAATCGGAATGACACTGATCAGAAAAAAGATTTTTTTTAAACAATATCTTTGCAGTGCAAAATTGACGTTAAAAAAAAAGTAATTCTCTTCAAATTCTTCTCTCACGACCAACAAACGAAATTGACATGATTTTTATGAAAAATTGATTCGATTTCGTTAAAACGATGCAAGACATGCGCTAATCGTAATGAAAAATAGAAATGACAGAATTAGTTACGGGCCGAATGGAATCCTCGGTAGATCGGTGATGCTGGCGAACGAAAGATGAAATAATACAAAAAATATATACACAATTTGTACAAAACCTGATGTCGACACATCATCGGCCTCGTCTACTCTACGGCATTCAATTATTTACATTGAACATCATTTTTTTTTTTCTATACGACGAAGAGGATCGATATTTACAGAGCTGGCGGATAAGATGCAAATGAAAAAAAAAAATCAAATTCGAATTTTCGAAAATGAAAATCACAAGAGTAATGGAAAATAATCGAAATCGCGTCATATCCGCAACAGCTTTTTAGGACGATATGGAAAATCTGTACAACGAAGAACATTTTCAACATTCGCAATCAATAAATAAATGTATTTATATATACAAATGTGAGCACGATATGGAAAAAAAAAAAAAACTTTATATATGTACAATATTGACTAAATCTACTTTATGTACACGAGTCGCCATTTTTTTTTTGCGTTTTTATATCCATAAAAATTGCAGTGATTCGAGGAAGCTATACGTTTCATCCCCAATTATTTATTTATCAGGATCACAATTTTCAAAATAATTCAGCGAGTGTTGAATTTATCTAAAACTTGATCGTTATCGAGAAATACTTGCAAAATATAGTTTTTATTTAAAAAATGAAGAATTTATAATTCATTGGTATAGAAAAATGACGATTGTCATTTGGAAAATTATTTCAAAATCCAGCTAATTGCTCTAATATAATAATAACGCAAAAATTGACGCTCGAAAATTAAACACAAAATTAACGATGTAAAAAACGTGACCGAAAAAAATACAGAGAGAAAGAGAGAGAGAGACACGTAATAAAACTGGAAAGAGAAAAAAAAAGACGAACGGATCAATCAGAGTATGATTCACGTTCGAAAAAGTGTCTAACCTGTTTGTCTTGCACCTCACCAGGGCGACCGAGCCTAGTCTGCTTCGCCACGAAGAACGTAGAAGAGAAAACAAAAAAAAATCGTGAAATAAACCGAAATACCGATCTTTTTTGAATTGAGAATTTGAAAAAAAAAAAAAAAACAAAAATTGTTTTATCCTTTGCTAACGCGAAGTCGAAGTGAGAGAATGATTGTCGTGATCGGAATGAGAAATGAGTTGTGAAATAGGAAAAAAAAATAGATATGATCGAGTATGACAGTAAAAATGAAAAGTATGAGAAAAAATGTATCCATATTTAACGGGGTAGAAATTCATCATGGTTTTAGAATTACAGGTTTATATAGTGAATAAAGAGAGATAGATTTATAGATATATTCAGATAGTTATAGATTATAGAAAATCGAGTGTTCGAGGGTAAGATTATGAATGCTTTACACCGATAAACTCCATCGAAAAATGATCGTTCGATAAGAATTTCATAAATCAACGAATCGATATCGATTCGATAATACTTTTTCGAAATTCCGATTGAAGAGCATCCCTGATCGAGTAATCTTGGGTGTAAAAAATCCTCAAAATCAGATACACATCGAGAAGAAGATTGTAGTAATAGCGAATAGCGGAGATAATGGTATAAGAAGAGAGTAGCAGCAGCAGCAACAGCATCAGCATCAGCGTCAGCCTCGACAACGATTAGCTAAAAAATCGTAGAATTATTGATGATTATTTGAATTATTATTATTATTATTATTATTATTATATGAGAAAAAAAAAGTAATAGATTATCAGTGATTACAGTATTATTGAATAATAATAAATAGTATCGGCCATCTTTCGACGATGGTTCGTCCATAAATCTTTGTATTTTGAAGTATAATGGGATTAAACGGATAAAACAAAAAGAAAAAAATAATAATAAATCGACGATTTCGTTACGGTCATTGTCGCTGTCACCGATCATCGTGGCGTTTGTGCGTCATTGACGATGATGGATTCGCGCGTATCTCGCACATATAGGGCTCTCGGGGAGGGCGTGAAAAACAATTGTATAAATAAATTTAAAAAAAATCAAAAAAAAAAAACGTAAAAAGGGGTGAAAAAAAGAGGGAACACGTAGAAAAAATGGTAAAATATTGATCTTGCTTCACGATTATTCGTAATGGCGAAAATTGTAGGTAAGCTTTGTGTTATTGGCGAACACAAATCTCACCTTTGCGTCGAAAACCTCGCCGGGTCGTAATTTTCCCGCCTGCAAAAGATTACAGAGACAGGCATGAGGCACCGGGAGATTACTGCGTTTTTTTTATTCTTAACAATCTTTCTATTTTTCTTCTTTCTTTCTGAAAAAACAATCTCTTTGTCGTTGCAAGACAAAAAAAATGAGCACGCGAGGGAAAAAAAAAGGAATGAAAAGTTGAAAAAAAAAAATCAAACTTAATCGAGGGTTATTCGCTGCGAAAATTTTTTTCGGAATATCGAATTTCGAGATGCTCAACGTGCGAGCTACCTTTATCGCTTCGAATTCAATTCTCGTTGAATCAATGACGAAGACAGAACAAAACGTATAAGTATAAATAACTCGCTGGAGAGAAAGAGAGAAAGAGAAATACGAGCGAGCTGTCGAAATTGTGAAGAAAACGCTATTCAGGCATCGCGAGAAGCTTTCGGTGTCGAATTTTTCGCGGACCAGCTGCGCGTATACAGGCGCGAGCCGATCAACGGTACACGAGAAAATCAGCTCCGACAACTGGTCAAACTCTGTTAACAAGTGAGTGAGAGATACAAATGAAAAGATGAACGTTATTTTTCATGGCTCTAATTGGCCATTTGACTGACTGATCTCAATGTACATGTCCATCCCTCCTTTACTTCTGTCAGTCTTTTAAGTATTTGTCAATCTTCATTGTTCATCGTGTAATGAGGAAAAGCTCTTGACACGCGTCCCATGCCAACCCTCGATCAGAAACAGAAACAAGAGCTTTACGACATTTGCCAAAATGCTGTTAACTACCTAACACGAAATAAGATAATGGCCGAGAGCAAGAGAGAAATCTCGTTGAAGATACTCAACGAATGATTTTACCGGGCGAATACTCATACCGATACTCAGAGGCGTACAAAAAACACAATGATTTTATCCGAAAAGTAAAACTAACGAATAGCGAACGAATCTTGTTATTTTCACGATGAAAAACCAACTCTCAAAAAAAAAGAAAAGAAAAAAAAAACAATTTGACAGATCCGAAATGAAAGATGCCGATAAATCCGCGAAAATCCGCGAGATCAAGCGGTTGAAATATTGTAGATTAGTGAAAATGGTAATATAATCTTCGAGGAGAAATTGTCTCGTTATAAATGGCAATTAGAGTCGAACCGACGATGATGAACGATTTCTCGCGTCATCCCCGAGAGCGCTGAGACTTACAATAGAATTTATTACAAGTGGTGAGAAATTTGACGGGTGCGGGACGAAAATCGAAATACCCGAGATGAGTCTTCGCGCGGCAGGCACATCATGAAAAAAGAACGGGAAAGAGGCAATATTCTCAGGTCAAGAAAAAAATGATTCACGAGTCACGTTGAGTTAAAAAGGAGATCGACCTGCCAGATGTGCAACCTGGCAATCCGTCTCTCTTTCTCTGTCATTCTTTTTATATCTATTTCTCTATCTCACTTCGCATATATTCGAAGCTTCGTCGAGACTCTCTTTCAGACTATTTTCAGAAACTATATTTTAAGAATTAATTACGCTCCAAGGGTTTTCGCGGTTCGAAACATCGAGAGGAGACGTTCGTTGGCCAATTCGCGCCTTTACTTGTCATTCTCTCTTCCTCTCGCACCCCTCTTCAATCTTTCATTACTCTCGCACGCGAGAGACAAGATGTTTCAAGAATAAACCTTTTCGACAGCTCCTCGTAGCTTCGCTACCTCTCGATACTCGATTATCATCATCATCATCATCATCATCATCATCATCATCATCATCGTCATCATTTTCGTCGACGTCGTCATCGTCGTCATTGTCGTCGCTATATACACGAGTACTTAACCACCTGATGGCTTCATACGTATATCTGTATACATTTTCATGTGCAAATACATACGTATATATAGATATAAAGAAGAATACAAATTGTGGGTCGCATAATCAATTTTTCTAACCTGTACACGGTCCAATTTAGTGAAAATCAATTTTATCGATTTTTTTCCAATTCACATCGATCGTTATTTTCTCTTCTCCCGGATCATTATGATTCTATGAGAATTTTTATCAATGGCAAAGGAATGTAAAGTCCAGTGAAAAATTTATTGGGGACCACGAAAATAATTTGGAGTATTCTGCGTCAATAAATTTAGATATTTTCAATGCCAAATTGAATTGGAATGTTTGGACGAATAAATTTTACATCCGCGTTGGGATTGTCGATAGCCAAAAAAAATCAGGTGAATGAAAAAGTATCCGCTGGGAAAAAAAGAACGATCTCAGTGAAGAGGTTTTGGGAACGAATTTAGTCTCGATGCATCGGCGATGTCGTGCGATTTTGATAATAATCGCGGCCAGGATCTTCCTTTCGTATTTCACGTGCCATGTGCAAGTTGCAAATTATTATGATTATTTTTCATTCGCTCGGTCACCGTGGCCGTATCGTTGGGACAGTCGGCCTACACGTTCTTTTTCGTTTTCTTGTTGTTTTTTTTTTTTTTTTTCAATTTTTTTTTTCGCAGTGTCGAACTCATTCCTCTCATCAAACGAGGTGAGAACGACGTCTGGGTTAAACGAACCAGAGCCGTCGTCGTTCTTACTCGTGCTCGCACTTCGAGCACGACGAGAGACCGAGATTTCCTCACTTTTCTCATCACCATCTCGTTTATTAGCGAGCATGTATCCGTGCGAGCTTCTATCTGTGTCGGTCATAATATACCGGGAGAGAGAGAGAGAGAGAGAGAGAAAGAGGCCTGAAATGAGACGCTCTCATCTCGTTTGAAGCCCTGGCGATAAGGAGTAGGATGTTGAAACGATTATTAATATCTCTTCTCTAATAGATGAGCGCTCGGGTGTCGCCTCGCGAAATTTTCGCTCCCGAACCCCAATTATGGGACACTCGACCGAGATACCCCACCACTGCATCAAATTTTATATTCGACGCTCGTCACAATCTCTTACGTCGATTTGATTTTTCAATTTAAAACACCAACAGTGGATAGGGGCGATGTTTCGTTTGTTCGATTCGAAAAAATTTCATACTGATTTTAAAAGTATCGAAACATTAGATTTTCTGAAATTATTTTCGATTCATTCGACTTCGTTTCTGATGTAAATTGATCATTTTCATTCGAAATCATTTTCTCGAAGATCCTGATAAGATTCGAAAATCTTGGGAAAAAAAAACTGTCGATCGCGTTCTTTTTTTTTATAACCGAACGGGACAAAAGATCGTTATCGCGATTCGCGATAATCTAGAACGGTCGGTCGTACCCAACGATTCGACCACAGTGCTTGTTCGAGCCATATTGAAGTAGTAAAGTTACGAGCAGGCAAATCACAACGTAAAAACGTTTAACTTTCATGGAAGAAGAAGAAGAAAAAAAAAGTTGATTCTCATGATTTTTTTGAGCTGAAAAAATCCATTCGAGGATGACATCGAATTACTTCGATTCGGACTTAACTATCTTCGGTCGAATTGAACTATATTTTTGTTTCGAGACTTCTCCGATTAACGTTTTTACGCAATGAACGTACCGTGAGAGTGTGCGTGCTTGCGTGTGCTTGTATTGTAAGAATGAGTAGAGAAAAAAAAATAAAAAATTATGTATTTTGAATAAATAAATAAATGCAGAATGTTTCGAAAGTTTGAGAAAGAAATCGAATGGTTAACGTTCGAGAGGACTAAAAATCTCAAGAATTTTTCCTCGACTTTTCTTCAATTTTCTCTTTATTCGTCGAAATATTTTGATCACGATACCAACGAATTTCTGTAACTAATTTTCGAAACACGTATCTGCGATTTCGAGCCACCAGTGTGCATGAGTAATGTTGGTCAAAAAATTAGATTTAAGAAGAAGAAGAAGAAGTAAACGAATTAAATGGAAAAAAAAAGTGCGTTTGGTAGTCGATCATATTATAATTAATAATCGTAGCCATTCCCATTTGTTTGTTTGTTTGTTTTTCGGCTCCTCTTTCTTGCCGACGACGTAATCTCACCTTGCGCTCGTCCAACACCTCGCCAGGCCGCAGCTTTCTATTCTCCTATGGACCAAATCGTTATTGTAGAATAATTGATGTTGTTGTTGTTGTTGTTGTTTTTTTTATATTCCTATCATCAACTTGATCGTGTAAATATTGTTTCGTGTGTACGAGAAAAATTACAATTAACGAACAATATTTTTCATCCCATAGAGTCGGATCTCTTTGATCGAATAGTTTTTCAATAGTATTGCGATATTTTTGTTTTTTTTTTCCCCGAAAAAAAAATTCGATCCAACTTTACGAGATTTTTCAAAGTCTCGATTCGTTATAAGGACGTCTTCTTCTTTCTCGAGCCTCGTTTGCCAATCAACGATCGTCGATTACCTGTAAAAACCTAAAACAACTCGTTCCCGGACGAAAAAAAAATTGATATGCGAACGAAAAAGATTCGTTTGGAAGATAATAATAATAATTGTCTCAATGGCTCGATGGGAATAAACAAAAGGATTAAATCGGCGTGTGTCTCTCAGGCAGATGCGTAACTGGATTAAAAACTTTTGACACAAATACAAAATAATCATTTCTTTTTTTCTATCGCTAAAATTAAAAATAATTCTCATATCCCAGTGTGCAAGATGCTTTCTAATCTCTATATAATAACAGAAAACATAGACGGAATAGATGGATAGATCGTAGATGGAAATGTGAAGAATAGTAGACAAAAGTGACAGAGAAAAGAAGTGAGAAAGGCAGAGAGAAATAGAGAGAGAGAGAGAGAGAGAGAGAGAGAGAGAGAGAGAGAGAGAGAGAGAGAGAGAGAGAGAAAGAGAAAAGGAAACAAAAAAATGAACAAATAAAACTACGTAAAACAAAGAGCAAAAACATTTGCATCTTCATATCGATATGCGCATTAAAAGTCTACGAAAACCCTATGAAAAAAGTAAACAATCAAAAATAAATCACTATGACACACTACGTAAAAAAAAAAACGTGAATTCATTTGAAAGAAAAAAAAAAAAATAAGAAAAAAAAACATAAATTTCATTGAAAAATGCTAAGACGAGACCAGGTTAAACCGACATGATTTCTTAAATCGAGCTTTTGACGCATACAAATAAAAAATAACATCACGATTGAATAAAAATTAGATTAAAAAATGAAGCTGCTGGAGCTCGCCAATCGGATAAGTTTTTTTTTCATTTTTTAGCACCAACATTTCATTCTCGTTCCAATGGAAACGGTCGAGTGCGAAAGACACGCTCGAAAATGCATTTCAATGAAATAAAAAATTTTCTCATCATCCAATTCCGATTTTCGTGCTCCAGCAGACTCCGGAGAAGGAATGAAAAAAATCTAAAATAGTAAAGGCAGTCGATATACCTCGGAGAAAAAAATAAATCTCCGCGTAACATACCTCGTCGCTGATGATAAGACTGGGTCTACGTCCCAGTTCCTCGGGGGGTATGAGAGATCCCCGACGGCTGCTTCCACCACTTCCGGGTACGAGGGAGGGCCTGCGACTTCCAACCGGTGTCGATTCCCTGATCACTTCGATCTTCGGTGCCTCCGGTGCTTTGATTTCCGGTAACTTGGGCTACGAGAACAGCGACAAACAGAAACCAACGAGTAACACCGATTAACACGAATTTATTTCACGATCTACCCGATCCCAATAAACAGCAGCCGAATATAATAATCGATTTGAAAGCAACACAAAATTATATCGATTTCAACTCGTTTCAAATAATCCCATAAGAAACTAAAGTAATCAACGTTTCTTTGTCTTTCGTTTTATATCATCAGTAGAGTCGCACGATTTCAGACCGAATTACGAATTATTGGGATTGAAATCGATCACGGGAAAGCACCGAGCCCTCGACCTGGCCGAAAATCCATGACTGACCACTTACCACCAGCGAACTGCCAGCAAAACTTTTCTCATACCTACACACCTTTACATCCATGTACATATATTCGTGTACTTATGTACATATATACAGATATATATTTCTATGTACATGGATACATGAATATACAAATATATACATATATATATATTCGTGTATTAATATGTAAGTGTGTGGACGTAATGATGACCGAAAATAGAAAATGTCCCTGTTCTTAGAGGCTCCGACTTTTTGGACAGATCGAGAGTATGAGCGAGAGATTAACGGAGGGAGAGAGGAAGAGAGAGAGAGATGAGAGTACGAAGGGGAGGCCTGAAGTATCGTGGCATATATGGGAGCAAAGAGGGCTAACGAGGAATAAAGAGAGAGAGAGAGAGGGAAGGATTGTCGATAGCTGCGGTATAATAATTCGGCTCTTAGGAGCTTTTCGGTTGTAATGAAGAGAAGTGGGCAGAGTCGCCATTTTCAAGGCACATAACACACGAGCCTACACACATAAACGTAGCTTCGAAGATACGTACACGAGTTCGAACTAATGCGGGAGAGAGAGAGAAATATGGCGAGGTTTTTGTATGCTAAAATAGTTTTCTACGCGTGGCATTCATCGCTTGCCAACCAGACCCCCGGAATAAGAATAATAAGAATGTATTTGAGATTGGAAATATAGACTGATTAATTGGAGGGTACAGGTGCTTTCCCCGGATATCGTGGGACGACAATTCCACTGACTGCTCAACTCAATGTTATCTTTACGAATATTTTAACAGACCGGGAGATCGTACGAGTCTCAGAAACAAAAGCCCTTTTTTTCTCTTTCGAATAAAATCCTCTTTTTCTTTTATTCCATGCAATGAAGGACACTGAGAAAAGAGAATAGTTTAATCAACCAAATAGATTCGTGAAATACGTCCAATGTATTTCTGTTATACTAAATATCAGTTTCATTAAATGAAAAATATCTTACGTTGATCCAATAAAATCCACGACAACAAATCTCATTTGGTTGATTCAATTGGTATCTTTGTTTAGTGAAATAAAATTAATAATTCGTCCAACTGAACGATTTTTTGAATGAACGAAATATTTCTTTCGACGTATTTTACGAAGCCTTGGTTAATTCAATTAAACTCTTTTCTCAGTGGACAACGATTTATTTCGCGATTCTATACCATCTGTTCTACATTCCCGAACAATTTTTTCATTACATCGCTACTTGGGCAGTTAAAGATTCGAGAAGAAATGAAAAAATTTCTGAAATTTTGATCGATTCTTATTTTGGGCTCAAACGCACACGTTTTTATGTTCTTGAGAAAAGTTTTGAAACTCACCTTCGATTCGATTTTCTGCAGGAGCACATGAAAATAAAAGGAAAGTCTCTTTGTACTACTCGATCGATGAATTTAAATTAAAAACAACATTTTCGAGTGTTTATCAAATTTTAAATTAACTCCAACTCGAAAAATTGTATTGGAACAAATGTCAGTATTTGAAAATGTTTCAATTTGAATATTCTTAATGAAGAAAGAAAAAAAAACCTTTCTCACCTGGCTAGCGGGTCTATCGAGTTTAGTTTTGTCGCGAGCAACATGATCGCCAAAATCGAATTCCTGAGGTTTCTCAAGAACGGCTCTTTCGTAATCTGGTATCTCCGGAAGTTCGTAACTCGCTTCCTTCGCTGACTTTGACGTTTTGCCTTTCTTGACTTCGAGCTTTTCTCCCTTTTCAGTTTTCTGTGAGAAGAAATAATTCAAGATTCGTTTTTTTTGCTTTTTTTTTTTCTTCATTTCGTAAAACTATGCACGTAAATAATTATTGATCGTATCGAGAGTAGAGAAAGCGAATTTCTCACTGTAGACGTGAGAAATGAATGTATGTATATATATTTTTTCAGCAGCCAAACACCAATTGTTATCGTAGAGATCGAGCGAGAGTTGGTTTTATCAAGAGACCTGAGTTTGTATGATCACGAATTATGGTGATTTCATTTTTTTTTTTTGTCAATGTAGCGAAGTGATTAATCATTTTTAAAAAATGTTTGTCGATGTAGCGAAGTGATGAATCATTTAAAAAAAATGTTTGTCGATGTAGCGAAGTGATTAATCATTTAAAAAAAATGTTTTTCGATGAAAAAATTATTTTTTCGTCGCATTTTTGACGTTTCGATGACCGATTAACCATGATTAATAACGGAGATTGATTAACGAAGATTAATTCATGATAATGAATTACGTGAATGAGTTTTCCACCCAGCATGATCAAGTCGTGATACGTTTTGTTGTTTTAATAGTTGTCATCGATGGGGATGATCGTTTTATGACCGGTTTAGATGGGACGAAATCGTGATACGATGATTTTTGTCGACTTGTCAGAATGAGAGAGAGAGAGAGAGATAGAAACAAAGTGGGAGAATTAAAAAAGTCCTGGAAACACGTAGAAAGAGAAAGACAGAAATAGACGTAGAATAGAGCCAGACGGCGAGAAACCCTTGGAGTTATCAGCTATAGGAGCTGCGGTACGCTATGTACAAAGAAAAACAAAAAAAAAAAGAAGAAAAAAGAACGTTGACATAAATGATCAAGTGGATTAAATCACAGTGTACAGAAACATCGAAAGATGAAGATGAAAACAGTGAAGAAATTCGTAGCTGCGAGTAGACGGAAAAATATGAGACAGAATACGACGGTAGAATTATTTCACAGATAGAATCGAAATTTGTGAAAGTTTTTAGAGAAACAGAGAGACGTAGCAGAAGAGAAAACAATGGAAGAGAGAGAGAGAGAAGTACGCAGAAGAAATGTTTTTTTCAAAAGTCCCATATTTTCGGGCTACCTTAAGCTCAACCGTGCCATTTTCAGCCTGATCAGGCTTTTTAAGGGTCTTGGCAATGGGTTTGAGCTGAATTCCTTGGAAGCCGCCAGTTTGAATTTCCTGCTTCGGTGGTGGAAGTTTACGTAGCTTTGGCTTCGTCTCTACTCCTTCTGTCGGCTGTATCAACATTAATTTTCTTTTTTTTTTTTTCTATCCGTTGAAATTATCCATCCGAGTATCGCCGCGTGACGCGATTTTCACTTTTCTTTTTTTTTCTCAAATTACAGTCATAACGGAAGTGACAGTACCAATAATAATGAGTAATAAAATCGTACGATTTCACTATTTTTAGGATTTTGGAACTTGAAAATATTACCTTAAGCTCGACCTTGTTCAATGCCTTCTTTTCCTCCTCGATCTGTAATCGAACCAGTTCAATTTTATTTCAATCAGCTTTTCCTTTTTTTTAGATGAAGAAAAACTTATTCGTATCGCTCGATCGATCATTTACCTTGCTCACAGATTTTAGACCAAATTTTCGGACTCCCTCTTCCGTCTGAAAAGAAATAAAAGAAATCCAATTAATAATTAGGAGAATTAATAATTTTCGTAAGTTCCACGATCTGCAATTCCTGTTAAAAAGTAATCTTGTTAAATCAGCCGATGAACCTTCGTTATACAGTTTTAGTGTATTATACGAGATTACATTTTCGTTGATGGTGAAAATGAAGAGCGTGTAGCGTGAGAGTTTTTTTCCATTTGTTTTTTTTTTTCTCAATTATAATTATCGTTCGATAATATTCACATTCGATTAGGGCGCGTTGATTATTTTTGTTGAAATGTTATCGACTTTTTGTCGAGAGTCGCGCAAGCGAAGAGAACGAAATTAAATTTTTGTCAGTGTGGCTAAATAATTATTGTGTTCACCTTTTCCGGTTCGGGTTTTCCGAGTGTGGATTTTGATTTCGGAGAGAGCTCATCTTTCTAGAAAATGATATTTATCGTCGTTTTATTATGTAATTCTATCGGAGTGGAAGAAAAAAAAATTAATGAAATCATTTCAGATTTTTTAATGGGGATAGAAATGTTTCGGTGATGGTTTAGTCAACATCGAGCAGTTGTAAGGAGTGTGAAATGTTTTTTGTGTACCTCCGTCTCTTCGTTGGATTGGCCAATCGTATAATTTTGATGTGTTTCATCGTTCTAGAACAATTTTTTGTTGTTTTGTTGTTTCAATATGAATTATCGAGTGTAAAGAAAAATATAGTAATAATATCGTGAACATGTCGAGAGTGTTTTTGTGTACCTCAGCCTGGCCGGGGACGGTGAGAGTGGTTTTTGGTTTTGTGCCGAAATCGTCCTTCTAAAAATAATTTTCATTTCGTTTAACCCACGAATTTGTCAAATCGATCGAAAGTGTATGTGAATAATTTGGAAAAATAAATTTTGTTCAGTGTTTTCGTGTACCTTCTCCCATCCTGGTACCCCGAGAGTGGATCTGGGTTTAGCGATTGGTTGTAAATGTGTATCGGGTGTCTTTTCTTCTTTTGGTTTGTCGGATACATTTTTTAGATTCGGCGATTTTAGGTCGGGCTAAAAATCATTTTTTTTTTTCGAAATTATTTTTTGTTTTGTTTGAACTTGTGAATTTTTGGATATACGAATCGATTTGAAAGTGTTTATTGTGTACCTTCTCGTCCTCGTCTTCGTCGAAAGTGCCTATTTTCGCAGATCGTTTATCGTTCTAAAAATTAATTTCATTCGATTTTTAATAGAAATGCGATTGACGAATACTTTCTCAAATGAGATTCATTTCTCTTGGAAAAAAAAAAAAAAAATTAATCGTGTCGTTGTTAAAAGTGTATGTGTACCTTCGCCTGACCCGAGTCAATGACCATAAATTTGGGTTTTGGAATCACACCGAAAATCAGCTAAAAATGATTTTGTTTTCGTTAGAGCGGTAGATATATCGATTGAAAATATATTTGAAATATAAAGTGTTTGTGAGTAGTGTTTCGTGCAAAGTGTTGTGTACCTTGGGCACGTCAGGTTCATCGAGATCCTTCTTAAATTTCAGTTTGTATTTGTCCTTCTAAAAATAATTTATTTTTTTGTTTTTTTTTTTGTTTTTATTAATCGAACGATCCTACGAGAAAAGTGATAATAATTCGAATAGTGTAAAATGTTTGTGTTTTGTGTACCTTCGTGTCGTCGTGTTTGCCAATTGTAGATTTATCTCTCGAGACGTTATCATTGTTCTAAAAACGATTTTTGGTCGATTAAATTGTGAGGAAATATTGTGTTATTTAAAAGGATTCGTGAAACATAAAATTAGTTTTGTTTTCGTGTACCTTATCCTCTTCCGGTTTGCCAATCGTGGATTTTGGTTTGTAGGCATTTTCATTGTTCTAAAAATGAGTTTTTTTTTTCGGATCAGTTAATTAAGCAGTGGGAAGTTATAAATTTGTGAAATTTCATCGGTGTACAAATGTATTTTTTTTTTTTTGTTCGTGTACCTTCTTCTCTTCCGTTTTGCCGTTTGTGGATTTTGGTTCAGAGACGCGCTCGTTGTTCTAAAATGTCATTATTTTTCAATCAATTAATAAAGCAGTGGGAAATTTGGAATTTTGGTACCAAAGTATTTCTGTTTGTTGTGTACCTTCTCCTCTTCCGGTTTGTCAATCGCGGATTTTCGTTTGGAGACGTGTTCGTTGTTCTAAAAATATATTTCATTGTTTTAGTAATGCAGGACAATAGTTAAGGAGTTTCGGTACAGGCGATACAATGTTGCCATGCTAAACCATGTTAAAAACACAAAAAATTGTCAAAAAGTTAAGAATTTTATAAAATTTGGTGAACATGTTCTTTAGTGCCAAATTTGACAATACAAATTTTTTCAGATTTTTCTTCTACACAGTTATCGAGTAATTGAAGACTAAAGTTCACGTGTATAAGCATAGCGTTTCCATATATATAGGTATACACTTCGGGCATAAGAAATCTGCTTTAATGCATAATTATTCGATAAGTAGAAGAAAATTTTGAAAAAATTTCTGTTTTCGTACTTGATGTTGAAGAACATTATCACCAAATTTCATTGATTTCTCAACATTTTGCATTTTGTACCGAAACTCCTTAAAGGATCGGAAAAAAAATATTACAACATTTGTCTGAAAATTTGAATATTGTTTTTTTTTTTTTTTAATACCTGTGCCTCATCGGGTTTGCCGAGGGTGGATTTTGATTTCGGAACGATTTCATCCTTCTAAAAATGATTTTAGTTCCATTTTAGTATTCGAGTTACGACAAAAAAAAAATTTGGTATGTAATGAGTTTGTAATGACAGCCACGAGAAAAAATTCATTGAGGAGATTGATCTCAAACGTTATTTTGGAAAAAAAAAACGAATCAACGAGCATCTCTGAATCAATTATTGTGATACGAGACAAATGAATTCATCAAGTTTTTCGATCAATGTCCACCAATGATTTTCCGCGAGGGATGCAAAAGTGTGTTTCGTGTACCTTGGCCACTTCGGGTTTTCCGAGGGTTGTCTTAGGTTTGGGGGTTGGTTCATCCTGCTAAAAATTATTGATAATTTGAAAACAATTGTTTCGGAAAATTGTCGAGAAATGTTCATATTTTCTTCTGGAATGTGTACCTTTTCAGCCTCGGGTTTGGTGGGAGTAGTTTTTGTTTTCGGGATCGGTTCGTCCTAGAAAAATGTTGTTTATTTCGTATTATTATTTTCTACTTTGAATTAATGTTTCATGAATATGTTTTATCGTCGATTTATCGTGTGTACCTTCGGTTTTTCAATTTTACCATCAACAGATTTCGATTTGACTTGGATATTTTCCTAAAATACGAATATTCAGTTTGTTTTATTTCGCGTTCATTGTAATTGACAAATTTTGTACTCGTTATTGTTCGATTTTACCTCTTCGTCTTTCTTTTGTTCTTCGACCTTCTTCTTAACCGACAAACGTTTCTGAAAATGTATATTTTCAACAGAATATATAATTTTCCGTTAATTGCTTGTGCGTTAATGAAATTCGTGCGATCGTGTGTATATCGTGTACCTTCGGTTCGGCAGTGTCTTCGGAGATTTTTTTCGGTTTTGAGACAGGTGAGTCCTAAAAAAAATATTTTTCGTGTTGAATTTAATGTTGAATTTAGGAAATTAAATAAAAATGGATCGCGACAAGGACTCGATCGTTATTGACGACGATGGAAAATCTTTTTACCTTCTTCTTGTCCTCAATTTTTTCAGCTGCTTTACCCTTTATCGAGGATTCCTTCTAGACATTTGAGTAATAAAGATTTTTCATTTTTTTTTGTTTTTTTTTTTTTTTTCATATATTTGTCGAAAATCCTGAAAAATTTCAACTCGAAACAATGATTCTCATTTTTCCTCACCTTTTCAGCGACCGATGTCTTCCTCTCCATTATTGAAGAACGTCTGCTCTCGCTCTTAGATTCCTCCTCCAACTGAAACGAAAATTGAAAAAATGCCTTCGATTACATCTCAAAATGACTTGAATGATTTTTGAACGAGCGAGCATTTTAGTAGTTCGCGAATTTTTTCTCTTTTTTTTTTGGTACTTTTCGAGCCAATTGCATTATTTTTTTTCTTTGAATCCAATTAATGCCAATTATTGATCGAAGCGTCAATTTTCCTTGAAATTTGGAGCAAATCGTTTTCGTTTTGTACCGTTTGAATGGAACTTCGTCGACTGGAGACCGGACTTCCATCCTCGGAGATCTGCGAGCGAGGAGTACAATCATTTTAAGTAAAAAAAAAAAAAAAAACAAAAAAAACAACAATTTGTATAAATAAAATGAGAGTGAAAAAGTCGTGCATGACAAAACCCTCAATTTACCGTTTCCTCGGTCGTGACGAGAGAACTTCGTCGACTTTCGGTCTTTAATTCTTCCACTCGACTGACGGAGGACTTTCGCGTTGTCACCGTTTTTTCCGGTTTCGGAGTTGTCTCGCGTGATGCCTTTAATCGAATTCCAATGTGTTATCTTTACGACGATGAAAATTCGATCGAAATCGCAAAAATTAAGCAGCAACTTACGTCCTTCGGTTCGGGCTCTTTTTTCTTCAGTGATTTCCTCTGTAAGAAGAAAAAAAAAACTAAATTAGAAACGCCTATTCAAGAAAACCAATTTACGTTTTAATTACGAAAAATCGGTCGAGAAATTTCGTTACGAAAATATTCGTTCAAGTTATGACGAGTTAACTATTTTCTCGACGTACCCTTTCCGGCTCCTTCTTTTCTTCCGGTTTTTTCTCCTCAGTTTTCTTCTGCATTTCAACAAATCAATGATTAATTTCCCATAAGCATGAGATCATGATCAAAAGAGAAAATAAAAAAGAATGTTCAACTCGATTTGTGTGCGTACCTTGAGGGATTTTCGTTCTTCGACATTGTTGACGATTTCTTCCTCCTTTTTCTGGATGGAGCGAACCAGAAAAATATTAATTAAGAAGAAATTAACGAAAATTCTAATAACCCCAATTATTGATTCAAACTGAACATGCGATGCAACAAAATCAAAAAATTTGGTAAGAAATGCAAAAAATAAAAAATGTTTCATGCAATTTGCCACTCCGACACTATTTGATTGGAGTCTGTACGGGATATTTTTTTTTTTTGTGATTTGCGCCTTGGGAAGCATTGCCTGCTGCGTACTTGCGACTATAAAATCCATTTTTTACGAGAGAATTACGTATTTTTTTTTAATTTTCTCTCAGGAAGCTGAAATTAATTGCTGCTGGCTGCTGCGCTGGAGAAAAAATTAGAGAAAGCTTGAAAAATAATTAAATATAGCATGAGCAAATAGAAATAGGCGATAGAAAGCGATCGAAGAGCGAGTAGAGATAGCGTGGGAGAGTTAATTAGCAAGTCGTCGTAAAATGTGCTCGCTGAAACGCAGATCGACTTTTTTCAACTTTCATTTATTGAGGAAAATAAAAGTGAGTTTTGAAAGTCGATCATTCGTCTCAAGCGAGTCCAGCATTTTGTTTTTTTTTCAAATCTTGACTCACCACGATCTCCTGTTTCTGAAACGAGAAAAATTTTTCATTAAAATCACTGAAAAGCAATTATTGTAAATCAAATATTGAACGCCATTGTTTTATCAAATGTGCACAATATTTATCGGATTAAATTACTGCAGAACATACGTAAGCATTGAGCAAGTTTTCATTTTCATCAAAGTCAGTCTCGAACATGATTTTTGGAGTACTTGTTTGAACATTGGGAAGAAAAAACACGAGGATGACAAATCACTGACATTTTTTCAGAGTCAAGGTCAACGATTCGTGTGGAATAAAACACAAATTAATGGGGATTCGAATGGAGAAGCATTTTTTTTTTCGCACTTTTTGCTTATTTGTTTGTTTATGTTCGTGTTTTCGTAATTCAGATGTCGAAAATAATGTGTGTTTTGTGAGTTACCTTTTTGGGCTCTGGTTTGTCGATACCATTTGTTTTTCTGTCCGGTTTGTCCTTGAAAAAAATCATCGAAATATAAAAAAAAAAAAGAAACTTAATCGATGGAATTATTGGAATTTGATTCACATTGAAAAAATGTGAAGAGAAAAAGAGAGAGAGAAAGAGACAGATAGACAGAAAGTATCGCTAAAAATGCTGTGCTCTTTGCAGTGATGGCTGGAGTCGAGCAATTGTTTTGTTTGTTGTAAAGTATAAAATGGTTATCGTTGTGGAAAAATGTACTATGAATCGAAGATGTGAATGTATTTTTGTTGTTGTTTGTATTTTCGTGTACCTCAGCGAGTGAAACGTATTCGGATTTCGAAATATCAGAAATTTCGGATTTTGGTTCGTCAGCGATGGGCTCGGCGATGCTAGATTCGACCGCACTCGCTAATTCATCTTCCTCGTATTCCGTTTCCTCGCTGACGTCCTCTTCCTCCTCGGTATCCGAATCCGTTAGCTTTTTCTTTTTCCACGCAATTACGGAATTACAAAAAAAAAAATAATTTCTTCGTAAGTAATATTAAAAAAAAAAAGAAAAAAAAAACGAATGCAAGCGAGATTTTTTCCGATATAAGGACTTTGTTTGTGTACGTGTCCACGTGTGTCAAAGTGCGACTTGAAAGCATTTTTCTAAAGTACACGAGCGTTAGTCAGTTTGAAAATCAACAGAAATTATGGAAATGGTTCGTCCATCACACATAAAGGAATGTTTAATTCTTTTTTTTTTTGTTCCAGGCTAAAGAGATATCGATTGGTGATGAAAATGTCGATGATTCCTACAACGATTGCTCATTACCTTCTTTTCTTCGACCTCGATCTTCTCCTCTTTTTTCTCCTCTTTCTTCTCCACTATCTTTTTCTTCTTTTCCTCCTCTTCTTTCTTCTCTTCTTTCTTCTCTACTGTCTTCTTCTTCTTTTCCTCCTCCTCTTCCTTCTTTTTCTTTTCCATGCGTTTCTGTAAATCACAAGGATCAGGGTGCATGCCAAACGACGAAATTCATTCAAGGATCGTGGCGATTATGAAAAAAATACATTGATTATCACGAAGGATTCGAGCTGAGGTAATAGAAGTGTTAAAAATACGTGGGAATGTTGATTTTGAATTACTCAAAACGGACCAAGGCATTTTGGATCGTATTAGAAACAAAAATTCAAGACTTTTTCACGAGACGAATTTTCTTCGATGGTTTTTCACAACGGAAATAACGATACCAGTGACGTGATACCTTGGACCAAATGTTCACCTTGTTTTTTCTCAATGCTTTCTCAAAATTGAAATTCATTTTATCTCCATTATAAAATAATTTATAATTATACCATTTATGAATTAGTCTTACTTTGACCGTTAATTCAGCCGAAGATTCGTCCTTGCCCATCTCGTTGCTGACCACGACTTTGTACGTGCCCGTGTATTCCTCGGTGGTGTTGCTTATCACGAGCTTCATCTCGAGACCGTTGAACGAAATTTTGATGTCCGTTGTCGCTTTTATTATAGTTGTATTTCTGTGAAATTTTTCGAAAAAAAATCATGAAAACTCTTGTACTCGATCGACAAAACTTGTATTCGATTATTGGCTTTTTGGATGCCACTTTGAAATGTACATGTGGAAAAAATATTTAGAAAAAAAAAAAAAGTACGTACTTGTACCACTCGACTGTGGCCTTTTTGTCTGTCTGCGACAACTTCGCTGTGAACTCGACCGTTTGACCTTCTTCGACGGTCTTGAGGATGAAAAAAGTACATTTTTTTCAATTTCTGACTTTTAAATTACGAAGGAAACTGGTAATAAAAAATGTTCGATTAAACTTACGACGGTCTTGAGTCCCGAGGCAATTTTAGGTTTTTCAATCTCTTCGGGCAATTCCATGATCTCGACGACCTGAGAAGTGGCTTCGCCCTTTTCGTTTCTCGCGACCAATTTGTACTTGCCCTTATCCGCTGTCGATATTTGCTCGATCTCGAGTTTGACAGCGAATTCACCCTGCCCAAGATAAAATCACATTTGATTAAAAATCTGAATGCTCTTCGTCGCTGAAGAAATTGAAAATCGATGTTTCTTTTTTAGATCCCTGTTTCATATTTTATAAGACTGACCTCTTTGACTTTCTCGACGTGAACTTTGTGCCTGCTGTCAGCGGTGATTGCCTGAGCCTCTTTGAACCAGGTACAATCGGGAGCGAACTTGGACATGACGTGACATTCGACAATGACTGTCTTTTTCTTGACGACCTTAATGACCTTGGGTTTCTCTTTGATCACCGGTATAACTGTAGTGGAAAATAATGAAGGATTAAATGGAAGAACTCAAAATTTTGAAAACGTCATGAACCATACGAAAAAGCAACAAAATCTTACTTTCAACGTTCAGGGTGAGATTCGCGTTGAGTTCACCAAGAGCATTTTTGATGTTACATTTGTAGAGTCCAGAATCATCGGCTCCAGGATCGTTGAGGGTTAGCTTGATGTAATAAACGTCTTCCTGTTCTTTGACTATACTGATGGAAATTTTGGACGATTCCGTGACAACTTTGCCAGCATGAGTCCAGACGATATCCGGTTTTGGTTTAGCTCGGACTCGACAATCCATTATTACCAATTTTCCACCGTCCTCCGACTGTATGTGAGGCTTACCCACGAAGGTTGGACCCTCGCCCTCGGGCTCAGGCTCCGCCTCGATGTTCAAATTCAAATTCGCGTTGCTCTCGCCGAATTCGTTCTTGACATGACATCTGTACGTTCCGCCATCTGGTCCAGTAGGATCCTGATTCAACAAACAATTTTCTTTAATTCACAATTTTCTATTTTTTTTTTTTTTTTTTTTCAGTTAAAATAGAAAATAAGGAGAAGCTCGTTACCTTTATTTCAAGGGTCAATTCATAAACGTCTTCCTCGACGACTTTGCTCTTGATCGAAATTTTCGACGTTTCTTTCACGATCGTTGTACCGCGGAACCAAGTAACTTCCGGTTTCGGTTTGGCGCGACATTTACACTTCATCGTAATGAGGGTGCCGCTCTCGTTCGGAATGATTCGCGGCTTTTCGACGAACGACGGCGCGAAACCCGCCGCGTCTTCTGCATCTTGGGAAAAAAAATCCACCATTAGGCAAACCAATATTCTCACGCTCAGCACCAAAAATCCTCTCTTCACTTTCGTGAACAACACAATCGTCTCACATTGGCCATCACTAAGAATTTCAACAAATTTTCGTCTTTCAACGTTTCGCTCTCCTTCTAATATTGTCATCCAAGAGACTCATTTTACACAGTGATAAATAATTAAATCAGAATTAAAAAAAAAAATAAAAAAAATAACAATGGCCAAACGGATCGAGGATTATTCGGTTTCTTATCATTTTTCTATGAAGATTCGTTATGTTATGTTATTGTTTAATTTTCGTGCTCAATATCGTGTTAGAAAAGCGATTAAAAACAGTTTGGTTTAGCACGATGATGGTTAGAAATGATTTTCTCTATTTAAGTTGATGTTAAAGCGTGTTATGAGTACTCACCCGAATGAAAAAAAAGAAATGTATAAAACTAACACGATGATTTCCATAATCCCCAATAGTCGTTTTCGTATACATCGAAATAATATAATATTTTGTACATGCTATAAAAACGAGCACATTCACTTGAAATATATATATGTTCTGTCTGAAAAAATGGGGTCGACATAAATTCGGCATACATAAATTGACGAGGGGGTTGGTTTTGGTTTTGTCGTGCGAATAAAACGTGACCCGAGAGCACAATACTTTTTGTTGATTTTGTTTGTTTAACGTTTGTTTGTTTTTTTGTTTGTCATCGATGATTGGTGACTTGCCTTGAAAATTGAGCGAGATGTTGGCGTTACTCTCGCCGTAGCTGTTAAAAGCGTTGCAACGATAATTGCCACCGTCCGCCTTGGTCGGATTCGAGATCTCGAGGGTAAGAAGATACGTGTCCTTCCCGGTAGACTTCCGGGACATTTTGATCCTCGAACTCCCGTTGATTATTTTTGTGCCCTGATACCAAGTTATGTCAGGTACGGGATGTGCCTCGAGGATACATTCCATTATGAGTAGATCGCCCTCTTGACGTATCGTTGGCTTCTTCGGGAAACGGGGTGCCTTACCGTCCGGAATTCTGTGCGTATATTTCGATTATTTCGCTTTTTTTTGACCTCATCACCCTTTTTTTTTTTTTGAGATAGAGAGAGAGACAACAATTTTTTCTCGATAGTTTCGCGCTCCGAAGGATCTCTGCATGCTTGTAGATCACTCCGTGGGTTTTCGAGCATGCTGTTCGTTATCGTGAATCACGATGATTCCGTGACGTGGCTCAAAGTTTTTTTTTCCTCATGAAATTCCGAAAAGTTATAATCATTTTAGAAATAAGTGAAAATCTGATGATAAAACCGATTTCAGAACGTTTTTACTCGTTTCTGACTTTTTGATAGACATTTGTTTGGGTTGTTTTGTAACTCGAAGTCACGTCACTGAAAAATCGACTTTCCCTCATCACGTGCAATATTATTGTACTCATTGGTATATATTTTGCGTTGATATTGTTTTGTAGAATTGTTGGTTGTTTTTTTTTTGTTTTTTTTTTTTGTATTGTTTTTCTTATCGAATTGCATATAGTCCGTTCGTACTTTGGTTTGTCGCCACCTTCGAAGTTGAGATTGATGGTAGCCGTTCCCTGGCCATGCTTGTTCTTGGCGATCGCTCTGTACTCTCCACCGTCCGCTTTAGCCACGTTGTTGATCCTTAATCTTGCCAGATAATAGAGCTTCTGATCAATCTCAAGGCTCATGTTGAATCTTCCACCTTCCCTGATCTCGTCGTTACCGTGATACCTGATATCCGCCATTTTCAATTTCTGTCACTTTAGCTTTCTTTTTTTCCGCCCATTTTTTTTTTACTTTTCATTCGTTTTTTTTTCGAAATCGTTCGTTCAATTGTCCTCCAAAGTGTCAAGATTTGGAAAAAAAAAAATGGTTGAAACTGGTCCTTTTTCTTTGCCCGTATTTTCGGCTCAACGAATCTCTCGACACGAACATCGTTATTCGGCGGTTCGAAGAAATTTCACAGATTCGAAATAAAATTTTTCGAAATTGCTCGTCAAATCGCCGAACATCGATGTTCAAAATCGAGCGAATGGAAGCTTCGACGATTTCTCGAACGTTTCGAAAAAAAAAAAAATTGGAAAAAAAATAAACAAAACAAATAAAAATGTAGAAAAAAAAAAAATGAATAAATACGGCGCTCGCGTGAACTCGGCCGCGACGCCTTACCACTTAACACTGGGCTTAGGGTCGCCGGCGCATCTACATTCGAAGGTAATGGTGTTGCCGTCGTCGGACTGTCGAATCACGGGTCGTTCGGTGAATGTCGGTTTGATCCCGTCGTCAGGTACGGGCGCCTCGTCGCCTAATATAATAATTGCACATACGAATCACGGTTTCTCACTCAAACATTATTCCGTATACTTGTTGCGATATTTATCGCGAGCTACGTATCGATCGAATGTATTTATCGTTGCGTCAAAATCGGACGCAATTAAAAAGAATGAAAAAAAGAAAAAAAAAATTGAAACGTAACTGGTTCGATCGTCTTGAGACTGATCGACTAACGATCGGCGAGAAAATAATAGTAAGAATTTGTGACGATTTTCGGTGTCGTCGTCAACGATCTAAGAAAATGAGAAATCGGTTCGTGCTCGATAAGCCTTTTCAGTACGTAACGCGATTTTCATTTTCAAACGTTTCGCCTCTGCCCTCGATGAAACAAATCACTGAATTGTATCCTACAAATTAAATCCAGTGGAGTTGAAAAATCGGTAAGGATCGATGGTCGTGTGATTCCTGGTTTCTTTTTTTTCTTAATTCGGACCAAAATCGCATTTTTTTTTGTACAACATTGAAGCCTGAATATCGAAACATCTTTGACAAAAAATTACGGTCGAAAGTCGCTGGAAACCTCGTGAAAGAAGTATATACAGCGAGTTAGAAATCGGCACACGAAAAATGATGAAAAAGAAATGAAAAAAAAAAAAAGGAGTAATAAAACACTTTGAACAATGAAAACAGTGAGATGAATGTCACTGGAGCAACCTCTAATGAAGCGTCAGCGTTCAGGCCATTATGAACGATCGATTTCGTCACGTTCGACGATCGAAAAATCGGTCAATTATTTGTTGGAAAAAAGTAATACAGAGCGAGACCATTTCGATCGACGAAACCTGAGATTACGATCGAATTAATACGTCATTTAAGCAGCATTGGATATTTATTACGTTATTCGTGTTTATCTCGCGCTCTAACGTTATTTTTTTTTTTTTCATCTAAAATTTTTTATTTGTAATTGCGTGTTGTTTTAATTGAATTTCAGGAACGTGTTTTCCAAACGTTTTGTCAGTTATACGGCTAATCAGCCCGCGGGTTGTATATCGTGACGCGTTTCATTTTTCCTTTTACTTATCCCTCCCCCCCCCCCCCCCCCCCCACCCTCTCCCTGTAACTTTCCTCTTTCGCGCGAGCCTTCGTTCTTTCATTATATTTAATTCCCGTGCTCGTAGAATCGCGATCGATACGTGCTCCTTCGTGAGATCGAGTGCATGCACACTGAGAAAAAAAAAATGGTGGAATCAACAAAAATTTTAATTGCATACGGACGACAAAATATTTCGATAACGTAACAAAATATTTGAACGTCCAAACAAACTTTTGTATACTGAAACGAAACTTTTTTTGAGACGACAAAATATTTTGTTGGGTGCTCGAAATATTTTTTCGTGCGTATGCAACTAAAGTTTTTGTTGATTTCACCATTTTTTTTTTCTCAGTGTGAGGTAAACAATGAATAATACAAAATAAAATGCATTGAGGGAATTGAGGTGAAATAATAAAAAAAAAAAGGAACAAAAACAAAAAATTGGAAAAAAAAATAATAATAATAATGAAACCGTTGAAAAACGTTGAATCGACGAGTTTTCATTATTTTTTTCTCAACGTTAGGCTGATTCGAAGAAAAGAGGGAAAAAATTAAAAAATAAAATAAATCATAACGAGATTGATACGGAAAAAAAAAAATAAATTGATAAATGCAGAGGACGATGTGAAGGAAGATCGGTGATCGATATACATCCCGAGTTAAAGGGCGCTTATTCGTAAATTATTCAGTCATTTTTTTGTTTTTTTTTTTTTGTATTATCGATGTGTGATGAGTCGAATTAAAATTGTTAGCCAACTTCTGGTACTTACTGTCGAAATTCAGGGATATCGTTGCGTTCGATTCGCCGAGCTCGTTCTTCGCCGTCACTTTATACTTTCCGGCATCCTCGACCGTCACGTTTTTTATCTCCAGAGTCGCGAAGTACGAGTGACCATCTTTGTCGACGGTCAACTGTCAAAATAACATTTTTCGTATATCACTCTACACGTTTTTCATTATTGAGGAAAAAGAAAATTGATTTTCGATGATTTATTCATTCACGAAATTCTGTAGCAAAATGATTTTTTTATAATTTTCTTATTTTCAATTCTGAACGACTTTGGAATATTACCATTTGGTACAACAAGTAATTTGGTACCGAAATGTTGACTTTTTGAGGAACGACGAGCATTTAAAGTCGATGATTGTTTTTTTGTGAGTAAATTTATTTCGAACGTCGACTAACCTTGTGCCTCGGCGTATCCTTGACGACGTTACCATCATGAAACCAGGAGACTTTCGGGGTTGGATCGGCGGTGATGCGACACTCGAATAGCAATCTTTTTCCATCGTCCTCCTGTCGGATCGCAGGCTTTTTCGCAAAAGTCGGTGCGATACCTTCGATTTGTCTGAAATTTTATCGCGAGGCTTTCGTCAATGTGATCAATTACACACGGGAGAACGAATCAATCGAAACACAGAGTTCGGGTTAAAGGTGTCACGTAACGAAATTCGTCGATCCCAGATTACTGCCATTTTTTGGGCTTCTCTCGTTTCTATTCGGGTCTTTTTGACCCACGAAATTTTACTATTCTCTCGAGCATTGAGACAAGCAGTTTGTTGATTCAACAAAATTTCTCTTGGACCAGCGTTCATCAACGAATTTCATTTTGCTTCACGAGTTTCGTTGCTTCAACGAAAAATTTCGTCGAATCAATAAATTTATTTTCTCAACGAAGAAATAAGAATTTCTCATCCATAGATGGGGGGGGGGGGGAATCATTGGAGCTTGATTGCAGTTGAGATTCAATTTGAATTTACTCGAAAATGAAGCTTTCGCCATGGGTCAAAATGACCCAAAGGTAGTAAACTGGGTTATCGAACTGAAATATTGAAAGAAAAAAAGAAAAATCCACAAAGTTATTAATTTCCGTGCAAAACTCATCGAGATTATAAAACAACGCGTTTTTACAAGAGTTTTTTGTTTATTTTCAAGCTCGATGCTACGTCGAAAGAGCTGATATTTCTCGTGGAGCATATATCTTTTATTCGGGTGCAGCGCGTTCGTCTGGAAGATCGAAAGATTCCTCAACAAATATACGCTCCCTCGACCTCGCTAAGTTTAGAAAGAATAAGTAGGCTGCAGCTGTTTTCCTCGATTCTCGTGGCAGATATCGTTTCCACGGTACTTGGTCCGTAACGAACGATTATGAAAGCTCAAGCTCCTCCGAGAGGGGGCAGGGAGACGGGAGCATCCGAATCGCGAGGCATTTATTTTATCGAATCCTCGCGCTCGAGCCGCGATGATGATTCTCAAAAAGATATTTTCGAAAAATACGAAGAACCGGAGGAGAAATATAACGAAGAACGCGGGTGCTCCGAATCCGTATCCGAATGATATTTATTCTAATTGAAAGCTCTTCTGATAAAAAAATTAAAAAAAAACGTTTCGAAAATCAATCGAAAATATCGTAAAATCGATTTTCCGTTACGAAATTCATTTCGATGAAAACTTTATTCGCTGCGAATAAATCGAATTTCACGCAATTACGTAAGCGGGAAAATGGTATCGCGAAGGAAGCGAAACGAGTGCGTGGATGAGCACGAGGATCCCGCTTATCGGACACGGCGTCCCGAGTATACGCGGTGTTCCGTAAATAGCGGACATTCCGCGACGGTTATTTTCGGGGCGACGGTCGATCGACGTGCGGGCAAATCATCGAGAGTTGACCATTGTCATCCCGGCGGTAAAATCGAACCGGCTGAGGACCATTTCCGCGATCGATATCGCAACGAACTTTTATTTACATTGAGAGTAGAAAAGTTTTAAGCAGGAATTTAAGCTCGTGTTAAGGGGCACAATGACAGAGAGAAAAAGAGGCGCAAGAAGCACTCACCGTCTCGGAGCTGGCTGGATAGCTAAAAAGACAAAAGCGAGGGCGTGATAAGCGATGCAGTGAAAAACAAGTAATCGTAAAGAGCCACCGATTTCTTGCACTAATGTCAACAACAACAAAAATAAAAAGGCACGAAATATTATTGCCCCGAAAACAGGCTGAATGCGAGTCAACGATTAGGACGATTTCGCAGACGCGCGATGCTACTTCGTCGCGAATTAGAGAGAAAAGCGAGAAAGAGGTCAAATGGAGCTTCGAAAGAAAGAAAAAAACAATTCGTCAGCAAATAATAAAAAATTAAGCGATATAAAAACAATGAAAATTGTCTCTCGCGTCAATCTCAACAGCCTTCTGACTTACTTTTCTCTAGGCTCGTCCACGGCTGTAAAATATAATTGTGGTTATAATGCCGAAGATTTAATAAATAAACGCCAAAGATAATTGACTACTAGAGGGTAGAAGGAGAGTCCGCCGCGAAAGCATTCGACTTGGACGAAAAACCATTCGGATTTCGTCAGCGAAGGCGCGAGAGAATTTTAAAAGAAAAAAAACACACACGCGTACAGGAAAATCGTTGAATTTCGGAGTATTTATAAAAATATGAAAAAGTGAAGAGAAAAAAAAAGAAAAATAAGAAGATTCGGGTAATTCGGTTCAAGGAGATTCTCCTTCGTTTTTTTTTTGACAGAACAAAACAACTCGACTTCTCCGTAAATCCTCGCTTCGTTCGATCGTAAAAAATCTTAATGCTCTCGAAAAATAACACACGCGCGTATGGTGCAACAAACATTCACGAAAAATCTGCTACCGAGCGTCAAATTCGAAGGCGCAATTTTTATTCAAAATTTCGCACGTGGCCTGTAGCCATAAATTTCACAAATTTTTAGTCAATTCCTTGGGCTTTTGAGACAGGAATTCAAACACCGGAAGCCTCGATAAATGCCTCGAAATGTTCGTATATTATTTTCAAAGCAAACGCGTTTAACATTTATATTTTCTTAAAAAAAAAAATTATAAAAGTCGACAATTACAAAAAGTTTTTGGCTCAATGGGTCTCGTTGGGATTCCTCGTCGACTCGGAAATTTTTCAAAAAAAGTTCAAAGACTCAATGAAAATGATAAGATCGAAACGATTTTTAAATCGAATGAAAATTCATTCGACGAATACCACAATAGATCGATAAACACGCGAAAAAGTGTTTTGAAATAAAAAAGTAAAATAGTAGATATGAGAAAAAAAACGAACTTACGGCTAAAGTTGAGGTTGATAGAGGCCGCGACCTCGCCCATCTTGTTCTTGGCCTTGACCTTGTAAAGGCCAGCGTCTGTCTCGATGACGTCATCGAGCTCAAGGACGACGAGAAATTTGTTGGTTCCAACGCTTTGAATCTTAAAGATCGTTCGAGCATCTTCGCTCAGCTGTGTCTCACCCCGAAACCAGGATATTTCCGGTTTAGGTGAACTGACCAATTGACATTCGAAGATGAGCCTGTTGCCCTCATCCTCCTGACGCAGCTGTGGCTTCTGCGTGAAGCTTGGCGCGAAATCATCGGCGACCCCCATCTTATTTGGGGTGCGCCTGATTTCCTACTCCCCTGATTTCCCCCGTTTCCAATCTCGATTCAATTATCAAACGATTTATATTTTTCTCTTATTGATTTTACCGATTAACCAAATATCCATTCAGCCGGATCCTCGCCCCTTAAACTTCCTTTCCTTCGATCCTTTTTTTTTTTTTTATACTTTTTTTCCTCCTCTTATTCGAGCTCGATTACCGCTTGTCGTTGACTTCGCCGACAGACGACACGAGAATCTTTACAAAGACCAAGATCCCTGAAAAACAATCGAATTCATCAAAATCATTATTTTCATCGCTCTTCTCTGCGCTTCGTTCAAACTCTCTCTCATCTATTTTCATTTTCTCATTCAAAAACTTGACTATTCTCATCAACATTCTTCCTATGAAATTTCCCCCAAAACTGCATCGTTTCATTGTTAATTCCGAGCTCCCGAGACTTACTTACACAATAAAAATCGAAATTGATTTTCATCATCAATAAAGAAATCTCTTAAATTGTATTTATTTACAAAATAAATAAAAATCATTTCAAATTAGAAATTATAGCAGAGCCTCATCCCTAAATCGAACGAATTGAGAACGAGCAGCACTATTTTTCGAGCACAATCGTTTATTCACATATTCAAACAGACTTGAAAAACGATTGAATATTTCTGCCAATCGTAATGTTTTTACGATTTCGATTAATTAAAAAAAAAAAGCCTCAACCATTTTGTGATTTACGAGTTGCTCAATTTTGCTGTCATCGAATAATCGATCGTGAGTATCCAATGGTCTTCACCATAAAAATGCCATTAATTTGATAAAAAAAATGAGGCCGAAATATAAAAACAATGTGGAGTGAAAAAAAAGAGTTTGATTAATCGTGAAAATGTTTCGAAAATAGGTGCGCGGTTGGACGTTTTAATCTCGAGAAAATCGAGTGTTGTGCAAAGTGTGCTATTATTGAAAATTCTAAACGCTGAAAATAGAGGGCTGACTGGTTATCTCGGTAAAATCAGTTATTAGTTTAAGAGCTTTCTCGAGTGTGTAATAGTTATTTGTAAAGAGGAAGGATTATGTATGAGGTTTGATATATGTACATATATATAGATGGGAGTACATAAAAGTGCATATGTAATTTATGTCGGGCGTAAAAACCGAGACTCGAGACCGGAAGTTGACGGGGATGACGTTTCGTCGATGAGTGTTTGAGCTCGAAATAATACATTTATGTATACATGTGTCAAGTGTTCGCGGTGAGGTGGCTCAATTCCGTCGTCGACCACGAGCAAAATCTTTCAGCTTTGCACGAAGAATTACATGTTTGTAGTTGGGAAAGAAAAGACTTTCTGAGAGAGGAAGAGAGAGAGAGAGAGAGAGAGAGAGAGGGGGGGGGGGGAAGAGAGAAGACGTTTTCTCGTGTGTGATACAACGCGATGGTAAGAGTTGGCAATCAGCCCCGAGAATACTCGAGATCGCTGCCCCTCGTAATTGCATCTCGCATTCTTATTCCCCCCCAAAAAAAAAAAAAAAAAAAAAAACAACAAAAAACAAAACTCACCCTTTTAGAGAGGAGCTTCAAAGTTTAAGCGACGTAATTTTGGCACTGTTTCATCGCTGAGTATATGAAAAAAAGTACACTCTAAAATGTGGCGATTGGTGAACGATATTTGAGAAATGTTAAATCGACATTTTTGAGTGATACTTTTTACAGAAATTATGGGAATCTGATGAACCTTTTTTTTATGTTTGTTAACAATTATCAATGGAATGTTGAATGGATATATTCTCAATCAGCGAAGATTCGAGAGGATTTATTTGTTTTCTGCGGTTAAAACGACGCTGCTCGTACACCGAAAATATGTGAATTAAGTTTATTTATATATTTTATATATTTAACTTGACCCGGGATCTAATTAAAGTTTGACAGTTGACCGAAAATCTTCACGGTTGCGAAGTGGACCGGTAGATATCAATCGTCGGGTCGTGAGAGGACACCGCGGACCTCGAAATCGAATTGGCATGATCAAAGGTGGGTTAAGCTCTGTCGTACAGTCCTAACACATGAAAAATCTTGTCGGCTAATTGCTACTTCATTTTCCTACTAATTTCTCGTTTAAATATCCTAAATTTATTCTCACGCATCCAAAGTACAATGTTTTCTTTTTCTCCATAATTAGGCACAACTTTATACAAATCCACGATAAATCGGAGCTTGAAAAATATTAACATCGAAGAATTCATTTGTTTCATTTATACTCAATGAATTTTTTGTTTTTTTTTTTCTGTAGATTCGTTGTCCTGCTCACTGACGACTATATTTTTTTCAAAGGTTCTGATACCCAGTCGTCGAAATACAGTTCAAAGACTCGACACAATTTTCTGGTGAATTGGTAGATTCAACGAATCGAATTATAAATATATGACGTTTATAAAATACAGAAAGCTTTTGGCAGTCCTCATTCGTTAAGACACATTTGTTCCCATTACTAAGTAACAATGATGCATTATATACGAACGAGGGTGAAAAAGCTCGAAAGACTCTAACGCCATTTGTTCTTCTTATAATACGTGACAATTGGCACTCTGATGAAACTCAAGTGGCGAACGATCTCGTGTATTTCGTTCGATCATTATGATCATCGTTATACCTGTGTTCTTAAGGATGTTTTACACATTCTTGTTCCTAGCCAAAAATATCAATCGATCACTATTTCGGTGCTTCGGTGATACGACAAAAATGTGAAAAAGCCTTTTTTTTTTATTTTTTGTAGAGTCGAACGAATTCATTGATTTCAATCTTCGATTCTATTACTCAATAATTTCGAAAAAAAAAATTGATGAAAAAATCGAAAAATCTTGATGTCTGTAGAAAAAATTGAAAATCATCGTTATTTATAAACGATGCATCATTGATATGTCGCGGAGCCATTTTCGCCGAGATTTTCTCTGAATTTGTGGCTCTTTTGAAAGATTTACGAGCAAGAGTCACTAAAAAAAAATTTTTATCTGACATAAATCGAAATATTCTCGGAATAAATATATTTATAAAAGACTGAAAGAAAATCTGAGTTTACTAAAAATTGTATCCGATCATTATTTTCATAGAGCAACACATAAAATCTGGCTTAACATTTTTTTTTTTTTAACGACTGTTCGTAATGCAGAATTCGAAGCTTCGAGTCGTTAAAAAGTAGTACACGTGTGTCCGCTCTTTTCGCGTACCAACTTTCGTTCGCGGTCTGAGCCCGATTCGGGATATTCTACTGACACGGAGAATCCTGTCTGATTACTTAAGGTCGTAACTACTTGGATTTTATTACTTCGCGTTTGGTCTTCCACCAATCGTTCGATTTATTGGAGAAATGAAAAATTCGTCAAAAAAGTCTTTTTTCAGTGTGCTTTTTTTGCATCGCAGAAATTTTGACTTTGCCTACTTCGTTTGAAAAATCTTTTGGACGATTTTTATAAAAATTATTGTAAAGCGTGCTTCGCACACGTTCAGCGATACACTCGAAAGCTCCGGGGATATTTCGCGTGGAAAAATATCGCAGCAGGTAATAATGAGAGAAAAAAAAAAAGTGAACTTCGCGAGGATGGAAAATGATTGGAGGAGTGTAGGATCCGGTATAATCGCGTGAGAATTGGTGAGAAAACGAAAACCCGGTGTACGAGGAATGGAAAGTTTGGTTATACGAGGATATTTTTAAATCGCTCGTCGGAGCGAGATAAAAAGAGAGCGAGAAGTGTATTCGGAAGGTTTTTCGTGTCTCGAGAGAAAAAAAAAAGCCGAGTCGTTGGAGTATCGGTGGTATAATATATCGCGCGCCACCCACGTTTTCCTCCGACAATATATTTCGAAGCTTTTTAGCGGATTCGTATATAAGAGATGGCGAACGGTTTTTCGAGAGGTAAAATCTGAATTTTCTGAAAAGCGATCATTCGAGCGAAATTTTTGTTGGATATCAGATAGATCAGAGGCAAAATAAAACGTGCATGAAGAGAGAGAAAAAAGGAACGTTGAGAAGATAAAAAAAATGGGAAATAATCAGAAGTAAGAAGGAGGAGGAGGAGGGGAGACTCGACGGAATCGACGACGACGACGAGGTCCGCGGCTCCTCCTCACGTTACGTTCTCTAAAAATACACGGACACCGAGCCTAGATACCTAGATAGTGCTCTACGAATAGTCTGCCAGAGTCAGGAGACTCTCCTCTGTCGCTGTTTCGTATTCGCCAGGCGGGACCACGAGAGAGTCTCCACTAACTTTTCATCTCTTTCACTCGCTTTCTTTTCATCTCGCTCGCTATTTCATTTATCGATTGCTTCTATTCTTTATCAAATCGTTACCGAATCCGCATGAATTTCTCATCGCGATGCTCCATCAAAAAATCAACTCGATCAATGCTACGAAATATTGACGGCGATTCAGTTCTCGCCTAGTCATTTTTATTACAAGTTATACCGATCAAGAAAACGACTAAATAATTTCCTGTCAAAATCCATGTGTCATTTCGCCTTCTACTCTCGTTGCATTGCTCAGAAAAAATTAAACGAAAAATCGAAAGAAAAATGAAAAACAAATTTGTGGAAAAAGTAAATCGATAAAATAATTTCGAACGCGATTTCGGTATGTTCGACCTCAGCAAAAAGTCGACGAGGCTCATGAAACAAATGAATTTCGGTCAAATTCGTAATTCATAATTGGAACGACAACCGGATCAAATTCCGAGACAGAAATACATAAGAATACAGCCCAAAATTCAGTTACAAAATAATAATGTCGCAACGATGCTCGAAGAAGTCCGATGACGAAATGCACAAAATCTATATAGATATATGGAATTTATTTGTGGAGTGATTCGTAATATAACGCGTTTATGCATAGTCGAACAATTCGTATTAGTCGGTGTCCTTGGCCTTCCGATACGAGCCCTATAGGATTAGTTCCGAGCTATAATTTTCTACCTTAAAAATTCGATGATTAAGATCCTAGCAGGAAATGAATTTTCGCGAGCCCCGAAGTCTCCGATTCCAAAATTCCAATGAAAAAAGTATAAAAATAAACTCAGTAAAAACGTACTTTTGCGATATTTCATCTACGACTACTGGCTCGAGTGAACCGATCGATCGATCGTTGCACGAAGTTATAAATCGATTTATATAAATCTCGGCCCTTGTTCGACCTCAACGCTGAAGTATACTTCGTCAACTTGATTCAAACTTTGCGCAATGTTGGCCCCGATAAAAAATAAAAATGAATGAAGAATTCGAGCGATCGATCGATAAAAAATCCGAAAGAAAAGCTCGATTCGAGCTTTTCAATAATCATTTTTTGGTCGACGTTTGTGGCAGGATTTGAATGATTAAAAATTGACTTATATTTTTCACACTCACGCGTACGCGTGCCCGTAGCACACAGCTTTATACAGAGGAACTATAGAACGCGTTCATTACGTAAGAATTCTCGGGCTTCCTACACATTTATCTTTACGTCGATCGCTCTCCCCCCCCCCCCCTGCCCCTCAAGAACCGTTCACCGCCCTTCTGAATATACACGAATAATCGCGTTAATTGGTAAAAAAGATAGTTGCTTTTAGAATCGTTTTTTCCTGAACTTTCGGGTGACTCAGTGTAATCCAGATACCGGAAACGACACGTTGATTGCACTTGTGTTATGGGCACTGCTTATTTTTTTTTCTTCTTCTTCGTGTTTTTAACAAAAGAATTGTTGTTATTATTGATATTAATTATAATTCACTTTCACAATAATTCACACCTGTAAAGTTCAAGCAATCGCTCCAAATGAAATATATATGTATATATACACACATTGGTAAAGTATATATATGTATATATATGTACAGTTTAGTGCGCAGCTATGCTCGACTTACTTGAAGGGTCGTTCGTCAAATTTTCCACGACGTCTATGGACAAAAATTCAGCTCGGTAGTAAAAACTCGACGAAATTTTTCCTCTCTCTCTCTCTTTCGTTTTCTTATTCTCTTTTTCAACAATTGAATATCGCGCACTCGATGAAAATCACGATATTTTCAACGATCGCAGCAGCAGCAGCCGCTCTATTCGAACGCGGAAGAAAGTTTCTCTCTCTGTTTCTCTCTTCCACGAAGAATAATGATCGATCGATAGACGCGATTTCGTGCACTGGTCTGATGAACAAACAACAGAGAAAAGTGGCGAAAAAAAAAAAAAAAAAACAAAAACTGAGGGAAAACTCGACGAATTACTGGTCGCGAACGCACCGAGGATCGAAATTCCTTTTTTTTATCGTTGGATGATAATTTCTCTCTCTATTTCACGAATAAAAAAAAAAAAATCCTCCTCGTTGGATCGTCGCGATGCTCGAAAAACAATAGGATCGATCGAGATCTTATTCTCTCGTCACTGTTTCACACTGGCGCTTCTTTCGTTACTCCCGAATCCGGAAAAATTGCTTCTCCGGATTCTTACGCGTTTTTTTTTAGCTTTTCTTTAGATAATTTTTCTTTCTCGTCGAAGTTTCAGGGCTTTATTTTGTATTTTTTTTTTTTAATTTTTTTATAAAACAATTATATCGCTCTTTCGCATTCGTATTCTCGTGTCCGTCCGTCGTCTCTGTGCATTCGATCGGCCGTCCCAATCGCCGGGGCCCCGCGCGCGAACTAACCAAACTAAAAGCTCGATCCTAGTGCCTCAGGCTTTCAGTCTCTTTCGCGTTACCACCGCTTGGCTCCGCGTCGTTAATTTTGTCTCTTAGTCTTCTTCCCCGATCTTGCCACCGGTACCATTAGCAGCAGCATCACCATCCGAGATTATCCCCTCTCTAATTTATTCATCCACGTTAAACCCTCTTTACTTCTTCTTCTTCTTCTTCTTCTCCTACTTCGCGCGGGGGTGCAATTCCCTATCCCATATATCTATACACTTTTGTATATATACATATAGTCCAATAAAAAATGTCTCCCTTCCAAAACCCTGACAATTTTTTTATTGTAAACTCTCTTTGGCATTCGCTTTTCGCATTACGAATTATTGATTTTTAATTCGAAAGTATTTTTCAAATATAATTCTCGAATAACTGGATTTTGAGGGGAAAAGATCTGTTTCGTTAAATTATTTTATAATCGACCAATTCGCTCAAGTGATGAGCGTCGATCATCATCGGATAATTGGACGAGTTTAAAGTGTTTAATCATGTATATGAATATGGGGAAAAAAAAAATAATAAATGATGAATAATTTGAAAGAAATTGGGGAATGGTACGTCTGATACAAAAATGTGTCATCCTGTTTAAAATGCAGACCGAATTAAATTTAGACGACGATAGTCATCGTTCTGTTATGACAATGAGAGTTCTCGATGCAGAAGGAACAATCGATTGGAGATGGATGCGAGTGGTGATTCAGAGAGTTTCGTTATTATTGCACATTTAGCCCGAGTTGGCAAGCGATGGGACATGCATGAGCAATAGGGAGTTAGAAAATCCCACCCCGAGATAGAGAGAGAGAGAGAGAGACGAACGAATGACCGGGTGAAACACGCGTCATCGTCTTCGTCCGATGACGATGACCCGACGCGAAGATTTTCTCTCTACCGCGGTGCTTCGTTTTCTTCTTCTTCTTCTTTTCTCCTTTTTTCCTCTCTTCCTCCGTTTTTATTCGTCTGTCGGGGGGGTGTTTGAGTATTTTAACGCGTGTGCGAACTAAAGGAGAAGACGAAATTTGCCAATCTCTTTGAAAATAGAAATCTTCTTCTTCGTTTCTCATACGCATACACACACACGAAACAATCGAAGCAACAAAAGAGAAGAAACGAATGATGTTTGTCGAGTGAGAAAATTTGCATTTTTTTTCTTTTTCTCTCACCAGAGTCACACCTCTGCCGTCACACCAGAAGCGAAAAATAAACTCTCCTCGCGTATACACGCCCGAGGAATTTCACTTTTCGTTTATAGCGAGCCGCCACACGAGAGTCGCGAGAAAACGCACGAATTCTCCTCATCGACTTTGGCTTCGATCTCATCCGAGTCGTCCAATCATTAATTCATCATTGATAATATAATTGAAATAATAATTGTATCATTTGTTCAAAATTATTTTCGTCGTTTCTACGCTATTCAGCTATTATTATTCGTATTATTAGAATTATTAGAATTATTATTATTATTATCGCTTAATAATATCATTTCGCTGAGTATTTGGGAATGAAGATGAGAGGAGGAGAAAACACGAGATCGTCACGCGTGCATTTTCCTCGCCCACGTCGATTCTAATTGCAATATCAACCGCGAGCAAACAGAAATGTGGCGGGAAGATCCCGATTATTTTCCCGCTCTTTCTCTCTCGTCTCCCCGCGTCTATACACTCTCGCGTTATTTATACAAGGATGCAAAGAAACTTTATTGAAAGCGAGAAAAGCGTGATGAATCGCGTGATAAGTGACGTCATTTTCTTCAGAGATTATCATCATTTTCTTGTATGTTTTCCTACTAATTTTACACACTTATTTATTATCCAAGTACATTATTCATCTTCGAATAGACAAATTATTTGCGCGATGGCTGCGATCTTTTTCTGAATGGGAGTCAGCCCGGAGGATGATTAATTTTTTCAAAATAATGACTCATTTGTCAAAAATTAGACATTTTACGTAACGAATTATTCGTCAACGCTATCGGAAGGATTTTTTTTTTATGCTCTGAGGATTGAGGGCTACTTGTAACGCCGAAAAAAACGAAGTTTTAGTGAAAGAATATTTTTCCATATGAATAATCAATATTGCTGGTAGCTACAGTAAAATTTTCATTGAAAAATAATGATGAATAAGCTTGATGCAGTGAAATTTGTTTATCTTCATAAATAATGCTCCCATTTATCTAAAATTTTCAGAAAATACTTTTGAAACGCTGTACTTAAAGAAAATGCAAAAAAAAACAAACGATTTTTCGAAAATGCTGACTATCCCTCAATACTAATTTTAAAAAGAACGTATTTCAAAAATCGTTATTTCGTAATCCACAAGCAAAAAGCATCCCGCGTCGCGACTGAGGGTGAATGAAAAAACACACGAAAAAAACAACGAATCTTTGAAAACGTCACTCGACGCCTCTTCCCTATCGTCTTTCGCGTACCTTTGTCGTGAGATCGTCCAACCCCGCTTATAATTTCTCGAACCGCTACACGTTTATCCATCGAAAAAAATGTCCAATGTCAAACGCGAGGGAGGTTCCAATTCTTTCGTCAAAGATTGAATTACAAAACTCGATCTCTCCTTCGAAACATTTTTCGCGACCAAATTTACCTGTTTTTTTTTCTTTTTTTTTTTTTGTAAATACGCACGTAAATTGTGAGATTGTATAAGAGTTTAGATTCGAAGAAAAAAATATTTCAACGTCTTGCAATTTTGTTGTAGAAAATCTTTCGGAGTGATGAATGATTTCTTTTTGTCTGCTTGCCGGAATTAGTATCCGCGATAAAATTCTTTGCTCTTGGATCCTCTAATTTCCGACACGTATTTGCCCATTATTTATTCATCCAGTTTTTCAACTGCACACGACAGAGACAGAGAAAAAAAAACGAAATTGATTCCAGATCGTCGAGTAATTATTTCGCTGTTAACGTTAATCCCGTGGCATTTGTGAAAAAATAAAAATTAGTGAAACAATTGGTACGAGCAAATCGCGAAATGACGAGAAATTTGGGCGGGGGAGAGGTACTCTCGCGCGATAGAAAAAGGGGGAGATATATCTCTCTGATTTTCTCGCTCTCTCACGAGAATACACACCCCGAAAGCTCGTTCGGTTGAGTCTCTCGGATCTGGCAAGCCGAGCACTTTTCTAAATATACTCGATCGCCCCTCACCGGTGAATCTATCTTTACGTATTAGAATCTATACCACTCGAAAGAGGGAGAGAGAGAGAGAGGAAGAGGGACGTGGAAAGAGAAAGGGCGAGAGAAAGAGAGAGACAGATAAAAGTTCGCTATGCTCGTACACCTCGCAGCTGTCGTCGAAGCGCTGGATAGACTCTCGTACGATTGTGTGTGCAAAGAGTCTTCCAAAAATCATTATCATTAATCACCAAATTATTTTGATTCAATAAATTATGAAGCAAAAAATTACTCCGATCGAGATAACGATTGATCCTGTAAACACGAATTTTTTTTATTGATTTCTGGCGACAGGAACGATTCGCAGATTATTGGAACAAAAGATGAAAATCGTTTTCGAACAATTATAAAATTTAGGGAAAAGGAGAAAAAAATAGAAATTTACAATTATCTTGGTCGGTTCGAGAGGGAAAGAGACTTCGATTTGAATTTGAAAAGGATACCAAGCACTCTGAAAATACTGAGGCATCGTTTAAATAATATAATGCCAAAAGATATTATTGAAGTTCGGATGAATGTCTCCTTTGCCAAATATTCGAAATCTATTTTTGAAAGCGACGAATTTAGCCAGCAATTCATTGTTTATCATCGATCGAATGGATCGCTTTTCCACGCTCCACTACACTCGAGTTCATCAATTGACACAAAATGTACTCAACGATGCATCGATCCTCGTGTATTTTTCTCCTACTGGAAAAAATGCAGTGTCGAGCACATTTTTATTTTAAACTCATTAGTCCGTGCTCATACCTAAGGGAAGGATGGATTGAGCCTCTTTTTGAATGAGTAAAAATAGTTGTAAAGCCATGCCCGAGGGAGTACTTTCGTAGAGAGGAAAAAGAGAGAGAGAGAGAAGATTGTTGAGTCGGGTCATGGTTAGTTTAGTCGGATACATATGGTGGATATTTTTTTTTGGGATTAGAAATAATTCACGTTTGTTTGAATGCAGCTAGTTTGAATGTGAATTAAAAAATTATTGAAGCCGCGATAGAGTTCTAGAAATATGTGAAAAAAAATATGATTTTACAACGAAAACTTTACGTCTACGAATAAATAAAGCAAGGGAAAAATGCTCGAGCGAGTTTTTATGATTCTTTTAGCACCTCGGAGCCAATAACAATATTCTCATAGATCTCTTCTCGATGACTGAAGCTCGAAAAAAAGCAATAAAGTGTCACATGGCAGACAGACGTAACCTGTCGACTCTTCCCCCCTCTCTCTCTCCATCCATCTCTTCCTTACGTATCAAGTTAGTTAAATTTAACCTTGTATATTCAACGGAGCGTGCCTACGCCTTTTCTCACGGGACCAATTTAGATCGCTATTATTTTACAATGAAATTTAGGCGTTGGACGTAACGAGACTTTTGCAAATATCTGATTCAACGATATTATACTCGAGAAGCCTCGCGCTGACGTTCGTCAGTCTTTTTTTAAATGGATTTCCTCTCACGTGGCTTTCTCAGAATATTTTCGAATCACTTCTCTACATATTTTTCATCGAAATGGATCTTTTATCGTCGGATTTTATCCGATCGATTTAAGAAAATCTCAAATACGATCGAATCGGTTCGCAATTATATTTTTTTCTTGTCCAGAATGCTTCGATTTTTCAGGATTTTCAGCATTTTCATTTCGGCCCAACGAATCGTCATCTCGTTACTGTTTTTTTTATTCTTCGAGCGAAGGATACCTGATGAAGAAAACAACGATTGCGAGGAGAAAAAACAGATCGTTACCGCGAGTGCTTCGGATTACTTTCTCGGACAAGTTACTCCTGGGGTTTTTCAGGCTATGTCACGATAATATTTTTAGGCCCAGCTCGTTTTTAGCCCTCCTCCACGTCGGTGATGAAAGAAATCGCCGAGAATTCTTCTCTCGCGTTGTACGAGACTCGACGAATAATAATTTCGAAGATTGTCATCTCGAGGGGATAAACATGTAACACATGCAAATCTCGATGACACAGAAATTACGAATTTTGTTGGAAGAGAAAAAGAAAAACATTTTGGAAAAAAAGAAACATCGTCGTGTACAGAAAGTTGTTGTTGTGTTTTCTTTTTTATTTTCGCAATACACGTTCGGACGAATATTTTATTTGCCTATGCGAGTCCGTTAATTTATGAAAACAGAGTGGCTGAAATTTTGGCACGAGGAGGCCGGGCGAAAAAAAAACGAAGCATATCTCTTCCATTTTTAGCGGACGAAACAAAAAATATCATCGCGACTTCGCACGAAAAGAGAGATTTCACGAAGTTGAAGCAAAAGTTACGCTTTTTTTTTTTAATTTTCTGGATAGCAATTCCCAGCAAGAGATTACATAAGTCCACTTTTGAAACGTCGAAGAGTGCGAGAAGAATTCTTCCCGAGAGCAGAAAAAAGAAAAAAAAAAAGAAGAAAAAAAAATCATTGCATCAGTTTTAATGCTGCTCGTTCCAAGTTCGAGAGTGCCACTTGGAAAAACTCACACGTACCCTTAAGAGAATTGATCGATAGAGAGAGAGAAAAACAACGAGACGAGTCCCATTCGACAGTCACGGTGTCGCTGAAATAAGAAAAATTGAATAAAATCAAATGGGGAGACGAGATTCGAGAGAAAATTTCAAAATCGTCCACTCCGAATGAAACTCAACTCTAAAATGCACTATCTTCTCTGCTATCTCAATGCAACTTTCAACGTAACAGATTTCAACATTGTTTAATACAAACTTCAAGACAACATGACAAAATTCAAAACGCTCGTTGAATTATGATTCGCGAGATCAAACCACGCCAGAGAATTTCCGAGCCAACTAACCCGTATACGCTTGGATTTTCTTTGACGACAAAGTTTATTGATATTTGTATCATAATTAGATGTCCCGACGTCGAGAAATTCGAAACACGTTTCAAGCAGCTACTGATCAACTAAAACCTCTAACAATTTCTACACCTTTCTTTTATTCAATGCTAAAAAATGATCGACGTCGATCTTAAGGGGCTATGCCAGTGTAAACTGAAAAATTGAGAATATATTTGCTTACATTTGACCAATATTGCATCATTTTTTCATAGAAAAATATTGAGATCCAAGCGACTTATGCGCTGCCTTCGAAGGCACCAAAAAAAAAATTTCCTCTACCGCTGACATGATTCCGGTCGATTGAGTAGCTGGAACTAAAAAAGAAAAATTGTCGTTCAACTGAAAGGTATTTCCTGTACAATGGCCTAGGATTTTCGAAAAATATCGAAATTTAACAAAGTGGCGTAGTTAGGAAAAAAAGTACTTTTTCTTGCCTATAAAATGTTCGTTTTTTCAATGGCAAATCGTCAATTTTCATCCAATCAAGAGTATCCTAATTCATTGCAGGGTAAATGTATTCAAAAGTACTCAGTTCAAATTTCAAGTTAATCGGATAATTGCTCTTTGAATTACAACGTCAGTAAATTTTAAAAATCTCATTCCGAGAAAAACGCTTTTCTTCATTCAATTATTTATACTTTCAAGATACTCTTGAGGCAAAAAAAAAATTGATTTTTCAAAAGCGTATAGAAAATATTATTTCGTGTACGAAATCCAGGAGAATCGTGAAAAACAATTGTAATAATCGATTATTCTCGGTAAGTTGACCAAGAAACGTTGATGTTCGCGGTGACAGTCATAAGAAACATTGAAAAGTTTCGCGCGTGATTCGTTTTGTGCAAAACGTTGTATCGCGCATAATCGTGAAATGGAGCATCTCGCGAGCGATATGTGTGTAGGAGTCGACCCCCGGGATTTTCTTGAGATTTGTGGAGAAGTTTAAACTTGTGCTCGTTGCTGCTTTCAGGAAATTGGAGCATCGTTGGAGCCCGCACTGTCTCTCGTGTCTGTGACACCCTTGCAACATATATATACGAATACACGAGCGAGTCGCACAATTGCCTCATCGTGTATTATTTATTGTAATATATATACCGCGAGTCCCACGGTAGTGTTATAAATTCGTCGTTTCTCCACTCGACCTTGTGCTCGGTAGCACACAATTCTCGCGCGCTACTAAAATTCAATTCGAATTTAATCATCGATTTGGTTTTTTTTTTTTCCACTCAATCTCCTTGACAAAGAGCAACAAAAATTCATGAAAAACTGTGCGATCGATTTTCCAATAAATTCAATTCGAATCGAAGTACCGATCGATTATTTTCGACTTGGAAAACAATTCGATAATCGACCATTTTTCGAATGAAATTTAATGTCGAATTCGTACGAATTCTTCGATCGTTAAATTGATTCGAATGAGATTGGGGTCGTGATTTTGTACGATGAGCCAGCAGAATCGGGGAGCACGAGAAACGAACAGTTGGACGCAGCGAATTTCTATATGCACGACGAATTATGTCGGGTGTGTGTTACAGTTGTGAGATCGTTGGCTCGATAATTCTGAGGAAAATGGAGCGTAACGAGGCACCCCAGTTCCTCGGTCAACCCTGTCGGTCGCGATGCATATATAACATCCGAGTGTAGACTATTAATATATATAGAATGCATGTGGAGTCGCCGAAATAAAAAGAGCGACGAATTTCAGCGCAACATTTTATTTATACGATCTTTCCGAACGAATTTCTCTCTTAATTTTCTTAAATCCAAGTTTTCTCTTTTCGATAAAATTGACAAACGCGACTGTAACGAAGGTTCGAATAAAATTAGGGTAAGAAAACTCGAATGGATTCGGGATGATGAATCTTTTGAAAATTTTTCAAAATAATACCGAAAAAAAAGGGTGAGAAAATGTTGAAGATGAAAAAGGAGTGTAATCAGGGAGAATTTGATCGATCGTCATAACCCGTGACATAGAAAAATATAGGTAGAGGTTAAATCGAATAAAAGCTCATCTCTCGAAGGAAAGAGCGAGGAATATGCATCGGTAGAAAAAGGTACGTGCGAGAGTGGGCGCGATTCTACTAGCGCACAAGTATATGGAACGCACGATCTAAAATTAAGCGTTGGACCGTTCTGGAAATAGATGTTATGAGTGCGCGAGGACAGGACGAGACACCGGTCCATTATTATGTTAGCCAGCATGCATGTACCAAATTTTTTGTCTCCACCTCCTCCTCCTCCTTCATAATTCCATTGGACAACAAGGTTACGTTTTACCTCCAACGGACAAAATGATTGACGAATCATCGCACAGTCTCGCAATCGGTGCGTGCTCGTTGACTCATTTATTCGTCTATCGATCACGTTTGTAACGTGCAGTCAAGATTTTCTGTAGCGGAAATTAATATTTCTCACTTTCCGTCGAATTGCAACGCTGCCATTTTCAAAGTCCCGAGATGACCCGCTGCTCCAAATCCAGCTGGATATCTCCATGAATTTTTTTTTATTTTTCGACAACTTCAAAAATACGCTTTGATACGTCAAAGTATTTTTTTTTCCATCGTAAAGGCCCTGAAATAAAAAAATTATTCTGTAATTAATTGAATTTCAAGTTTCTCCAAATAGATCGATCAAAACAAATTATTCAACGATTACCGCGATTGATAACAAAAAGTTATCGAGGAAACGTCGCAAAGAAAAATGGCGAGAGAGCGATTGTCTCTCGAAAGTTTTGTAATTCAACTGGCTCCCAGTTGAAAACACGAGTTTTTGGCACGGTCTGTACGAGGGTGGGTGTGAGATCGTGTGTTTTGAGCAAGTGCCGGGCGTTAAAGCACCAAAGTATTTTTCGTACCGGGAGCATGTGAAAACGTTCTCATTCAAAATACTCAGACACTTCCCAACGAGCTTCGCTTTTCTCTCATTATTATTATCATCTCTCTCTCTCTCTCTCTCTTCCTCTCTTCCCCGTTCTCGTACTTGCTTCGAGTTTTCGAGACGAAAGCAGCGACTGGGTAAGTGCTCCGGAATTTGAGCTATGAGAGCTTTACTGTTTGAATGATCGAGAGAGGTTCGATGATCTCGTTCGATGAACAGTGCCGAGTCTGTATTTACGAGTTTGAAACAAAAAAAAACACCATTAAAAACATGGCTTTGTTGATATTCGGTGAATTTTCGGAAATTCATCCGCTGCAATTCGTTTTTTTGTTTTTTTTTTTTCAATTCTCGTATTCGAGCCAACGATGACGATGAAAAAAAGGTATAAATGAACTAAGATCACGAGGATGAGAATTCCAGAGAACGAGAAATCCCCGATAATCTCGAAATAACGGCAGCCTCTCTCTCTCACTCACTTTAAAACTCTCTCGTGGGCCATTATCCGCAATATATCTGAGAGTTTCCATCGCGTTCCCGTGGATCGTGCCAATGTTTGATATTTTTGGGTAGCGAACGAACTGAAGCAGCGAATTTCACGATTTTCCTTGTCCGAATGGAAATTCGGTGGTTATTCGAATCGTTCGAGGCGCTTCATATTTTCATGGAAAAAAAGAAAAAATAATAATAACAAACAAAAAAACAACCAGAGATATTCGGAACCGAGAGATGGAACGAGAGAAGGAAAAAACTGGAAAATTCCGATTCCGAGACATTGAGAAATCGATCGAATAAAAATAATAATAAAAAAAAAAACGAAGGAGAATCGAAAACAAAGCAGGAACCGTAGAAAAAGAGAGAGAGAGAGAGAGAAAGGAGAAGGGATGAGAAAAGGTATAGCGTCGACGAGAGCAGAGGAAGAGAAGGATGTGAACGACGAGAGTACGTGGACCGTGCGATCCCCAAGAGAGAATTCGGGAGTGGCGATTCTGTATAACGCGGGGCGGCACAACATCATCGTGAAACGGTTAGTGCCGCGCGAGCGTAACCCGAGCCTCCTCGTCGGAGCCCCCGACCATATATGTCCGCGGAACAATCTCCGTCTCCCTCGCACTCGCGTTCCCTCTCTCTGTGCTTCTCTCGCTTATATACATGAGCAACTTTCCCTTCTCTCGCTCTTTCGTACACACATATTTGTATATCTATACGTATGATATATAGAGAAAATATCGCTTCGAAATGTGATGTGTGAAAAACACACTATTGTTAAAAGAATTAAGCACGGCGTCTATTTACCCATATTTTCATATTATTTTTCTTCGAGAACGAGAGCGAAAACACATAACCGTTAAAAATTACTTGGAAAAAGCTCGCGAGATCGTCGCGCGTGCTTCCACCTCGCGTCATCTTCTTCGTCCTCATCGCCCTTCCCGCTCCCAGCGTCAAGGCTTCTTACGAACTGATAAGATTCTTTTCAACGTCAATCGCTGAGATTTTACGATTTTATTCGCCCTCCGATTCACAACTGAGGCTCCACGAGCCTCACAACTCCCTTGTTTTTTTTATTGTTTTCGCGGCCAATCGATCTTTCGAACCATTCGATCATTGTTTACGAAAGTAACGCTCGACGACACGCTTCGTTAGTTTTTCATTCGATTTTTGATCTTCCGGTGAAAAGAGATTTTTCGGGGCGGTATATTTATTTATAGCAACGTTTAGATATTTTCGTATCTTCTCTGTATCTAATCACTGTTTTCTTATTATTTTACGACGAAAATATTGAAAGTACTTATTATATCGATAATTTCGCGAACCAAAAATCGCGGCCCGATTACGAACAATCGGAATCGAACTTTCTTCCGAAGCTTTTGTTCGATCGAGCAGCTAGCTCGAGCAATCGCTGCTAGATGGAGACACCGTGTGGTGTAAAAATCGACGAGTAATCCTCCAAAGAAAATATACGAAACTGCGTTACCGACTGATGGAAAAAAATATTTCCGCAAATGTTTATTTTTTTTTTTTTTAGTCACCGAGTACATCGAGTTCATTTCCATCGAAATGATGGACGTTAACTTGGCCGCCCGACATGAACTTTTCGAAAGTTTTCTGATTTCAATCATTTGTGTGTCGTTAGTAAAGTATTGTGAGAACAAAATAAACGCTTGTGAGATGAGTTTATCGCGAAAAAATCAAAAATAAAAATTAGCGTGAAGCTAGCCCGCCCATTCTACTTTTTTAAACTAAATGAGTCTAATTGTACGTAAATCAATGCGAAATATGAATATTACAATAAAAATTTTTGTAGGACGCATATTTTTATGAAAAAGCAAAAACAAAATTTGCACAAGTTTTTCCGAACCAGTCAGGGAAACTGGTGTGTACCATACGGCTCAACTCATAAGAAATAAATGAATCTTGAAGGTTTTGAAATGCTTAAAACGATAAAACTGATTCATAAATGCGAAATTATATGGATGGTCTGTTGAACTGATTCAGATGTTACCACTGCTGGTCTATTTCTAAATTTTATTTTATGAAAAGATTATATAAGAATATTTTTGAATGTTAAAATGGAATAATTCTACCGACTAAAAAAAATACAGGATTCATTTTTCATTTCATCAATCAATCCACGGTCAGTAAGAGAAAAAAACATATTTTATTCTTCTAAGATTAAAGATTGAAATAGAAATCGAATTCTTTCAAAAATAATAGTTAAAATCGAAGAAAGCCCAACAGTTTGATACTGAAAATTGCTATGCACAGAAATGAAACCAATAAAAATGATGGAATTATGTACTCACTCGTCGATGTCTTGTTCCCCTCCTCAATAACGAACCTACCTTTGGCAAAACCGAACAGTCCGCAATTCCGAAATAGTCAGCACAGTTAATATCCACTTCCGTTGCAGGACGCACTCATTGCAGTTGATTTCTTTCCACTCGATTTTTTCCAGATCCATGATTTTGAATTCAGACGAGCAGCAGCAGCGTCGGTTTTCCAACGTTGAAAACGATAGTTCACCGTAATTCACAATTCAAATGCACTAATTCACACAACACCAATATTAACTTTTTACACTTCCGAGATAGTAAACGAGTGATTAGGACGTCAAGATTTTTTTTATTTTCGGGTCAACGAACTCTTGCACGAAATAAAAAAATCCATTCAATGTTTCTTGGTTATTCCGCTGACTCAAAAAATGTTTTTCTCTTGTGTCAATAAATTGTCTTTTAGCAATTGAATAAGGTTGACGACGAGTGACAGAAAGTGTAATGGCAACTTGTGCCACAGTTTCGTGGAAAATCGTGCGTGCTCACGTGGGTGCACGCGTGCACGGGCGCTTGCGTTCTATTGTACTCTATAGCAATTGCGATAGTAAAAACTATTCGCAATGCTGTACAATAGCTGCGGTTATACATGCCTTGCGTGCATTGCGTTGCGTTGCACCGTTTGCAGCATCCGGGTTATATGCATGGACCTTGCCTGCGCGACTTCGATATGCGATACAGAAACTGTATCGCGTTCGGAAACAGCAAACTACAGAGTAGATTTATAGCTTTCGTTCCGTTATTCTTGCCGACAATCCCATGGCTTTACGGCCTGCGTGCGTTTGGTGCTTTGCGTTGCGTTGCGCGACTCGCATGTATGGTTGCATCTTAGCTCCGCTTGCAAACACGCGTGCGTGCGAGCATACACACGATTTTCGAAGCTATAACACAGCCGTCACTAGACTGTCTGTCACTCAAGACCCTTGCTCACGCTGCCATTTATCGTGCCATTTATCGAGCACGAAAAATAATATCGTGGGCAAGAGGCTTCCCTACCGGCTTAAGGCTTATCACGTTGCGAGAAGAAAACTCGTTGACGAAAGAGAAATCATTGAAAATTCATTACGATTGACAAACGAGAGAATCGTGTTTTAATCGTGTAATATTCTTTTCATAGCGTTTTCGTGCATGGTTCGTTTTCGAGAAATCGCGCATATTTTTAAGCTCTAATTAACGGAAATCGCGATAAAAAAATTATGTAAAAATTATAGATTTGGATGGTTTTGATAATTAAAAAATAGAAAAATTTTATCACGATTTTCTGCGTTTCTTTATTATCCATCGTTGTATTTTTATTTGATTTAAACGATAATTCAGACCGTTTTAAAGTATTGTATATAAAGATTTTCGTCATTAATCGACGATCAACTAGAATTTCGCCTCTCTTATTCCGCACTCTGTTTTATCAATTTCGTTGCAATCAACGAACGATAATGCGCGGTATTGCACTAGCCGACCGATGCTTATGCAACTCTCTACGCGCGCGCTACTTGCCGCCCCGCCCCGCGCCCGCGGGCGACTGAATGAACGCGAGACGCGAGTCCCTCGCTCGCTCCCTCGTTGCCCCGCGCATGATCCAGTTCTCGCGCCTGCCCCTTCCAGTCGCCCCGGCGTGAGCTCTCCCCACCATCCCCGCTACGGTACGGCTTAGCAGGCCAAGCGGCGCGAGAGCGCGTAAACGTAAACACAGAGTCGAGGCTCCACGAATATAAACAAACCAAATAACAAGCTAGGGACATTCATTCGCCAATATTTAGCGATCACATTTTTGTGCACCGTATGAATATTCGTTCAGTAATATTTTATAAAAATTCAACAACGTTTTATTCTCTTGTTTTCCCAACGCATAAAAATGCCGGTAGCAAAAAAAAAAAGACCGTCAATCGAATTTCATTCAGTTTTTTTGAATCTAAGAAGATTTGTTCCCAGAAAAGTCCGCACCGGAACTTTCAAAGTGTCCAGAACCTATGTCCGAGTCCCAGCATATCATGGTAGGAAATTAAAAAATGTATTAAATCGAATAATTATACGAGAAAAAATTTTTGAATCACATCTTGGGACCTAGAACTATCCAGGTTCATAAAGATCAACATTCGAACGATACGTTGAAACAGTAAAACCGGATTAGTAAAAAAAATTAATTTCGATTAATGAAAAAGAAAATTCATAAAATTGGACGATCCCAAAAACTGGCCATCATACTGCGTACGCGCGGATCTCGACTATTTATTTTCCTGTGTCCACTCCTTCTCTCCAGTCTCCCCTGGTTCGGAAAAATTTATGCAAATTTTGTTTTTGCTTTTTCATGAAAATATTCGTCCTACAAACATTTTTATTGTATTATTCGTATTCTACAAATGATTTCGCATCGATTTTCGTACAATTAGACTCATAAAGTTTAAAAAATAGAATGGACAGGCTAAATTCACGCTAATTTTTATTTTTCATTTTTTCGCGACTAACTCATTTCACAAACGTTTATTTTGTTCTCACAATACTCTACAAACAACACACAAACGATTGAAATCAGAAACCTTTCGAAAAATTCATGGCGCGGAGCCAAATTCACACCGCTATCGAAATGTACTTATTTTTTCTTCTGTGACGAATCCGAATCAATTTTGGTATAATAATAATAATAATAATATATGAATATCTACGAAACAAATAATTTTCTTTTCTAATATTCACGACGTTCACCAAATTAGAACTTTGGCAGAGGACTACATTCGACGTAACAATCGTCATAAAAACAAAAGCTCTGCAACAATGTCGAATACTGAGAAAAAAAAACGATCCTCAATGTTACAAGATGCTGGGACTCGTGGTGCCATCACCATAGACTCGTAAATGAGCCTCGTTATCGATGCAATTTAATTATTTCCTTCGCAACGAGCATATATATATACCGACACATTTTTACATGAGAAATCTTATGCACAGCACGAGAAGGTACATTATTATTGTGAAATTTTTACACTTGTGAGAATACAGTAATGAAAATAAATGATAATTCGTGATGAGCCAACGTCTAATCATTTGAGAAAACGCACTTCGATGATGGGAAATAAAAAATAAAAATAGTCAAAAATAAAAATTCGCATATTCAATATGTATATATTTAAACACGTATCATTTTCAATAATATTACACACTCTCGAAACAAAAAAAAACAAAAAAAGAAGAAATAATGCGCACTTAAATTACTTAATACGTGTATGTAACATTTGATGTGAATGTTTTTGTTTTTTCGGCGTGATGTGTCTCTCAGTGTCAAATATTCGAGTGTACGTGTGCGCGAAATAGCTATTTTTATTTTCTCTTTTTCGAATAAAAATAACACTTTATTTTCTCTTAATCGCCTTGCTGTCTGTAGTTATTATTTTCTTACGCGTACGATAGAGATATATGTATACACACAAACAAATGCATAAACGTGAATATGCAATAGTTCTAAATAAATGGTTTATATACATTTTCATCATGAATGGTACACGATAGTTCTCTTCGCTTTTCGGCAAATCTTTCAATTCATTTTTTTCTCAATTTGATAAAAAAAAAAAAAAAAACTCTTAGGGTCAACAAAAATTTCATGATTTTCACAAATTTTTACGAAATTCGCAGCGTCGAATTTGTAAAATTCTAACAAGAATCGAAGCGGACGAAATACAACGAGATGACGAACCGAAAATAAAAATAAAAGAATGACATTTGTTTTTCTTTTTTTCTTTTTTTTTTCTTTTATGCACATTGTACGAAGGAAAAAAATGGGGGAAGGGGCGAAAAATTGTGTCATCTCGTTTGATGTGTGTAATCGTCGACGCGAGCCCGAACGCGTAATGGCAACACACAGAGCCCATAATTGTAAATTGCATAAGACACACGAGAGGATCGACGATTCACGGTAAAGACGTGTCGTCGTAACATTTAACATTTTCTCTCTCTCTCTCTCTCGTTCTCTTTCTTTGTATATATATTGCCAATGAAATTTGAAGGAGCTGCTAAACTCGAGAGTTTTATTTTGCTTCGTAAATATTCAATCGGTATTGCATTCCAATCGAGAGGCATTTCTAATTTGATTTACTGCCGAATTCTTTCGATTATTTCCCAACATTTTCTGTCACTTGGTATTTTTCTGTTCTTTTTTTTTTTTTTTTTCTTTTTTTCTTATTCGCCAATGAAGGATGATAAACGATCGTTCAATAAAATTCGAGACGATTGATGGATCGGGTGAATAATGTACAATGTGCAGAGTTGAAAAGAAGGAAAAAGAATGAAGCAATAAGGATCGGAAAATTGGTTTTTTTTTTTCTCACCGGAAATTGAATCACTCGGCGAGTTAGAAAAATGGCCTTGGTGTATTCTTTTTTTTTTCTTCTTATTTTTCTTCTCTTTGATCCTTGAGAATCATCAAAGATTTGATATCGAGCGTATGTTCACCGAGCGTGACGAAATCAAGATGCTAGTAAAGCCAGGACAGATATATAATTGAGCGGTAAAAAAATAATAGAGTTTATCGCGTTACTGCGCTGCGCAACGAGACGAAAACGGCAAAGGAATTTGAAAAGGATAAACTAATAGAAAATAAAAATAACGAGAGAGAGAAAAAAAAACGAAGAGAAAAGAGCCGAATTCGGTGGATGTTTGTGTTTTTTTTTTTCGACAAATTCGACAACTTGACGGATAACGATGTAGATAAATTATGAATAATTATTAACGCAATATTGTCTCAAGTTTTTCGAACTCTCGAACGAAAAAAATAAAAAATAAAAGAAAGAAAAACGCGAAGAGAGGACTTACGAAATTTGTTAGGAAAAACAATTTCACACGAAATTACAATAATTATGTATTTTCATAAACTGTGAGCGAATGATCGAAAGTTCGAAAAAATCAAAACTTCGTGAGAAACTTAAGTACATCGATAGCTGGTCGATTCTATAAATTTTTTTTTCATCGTTGCACACAGCGCGAACGATTGTTTTTACAATGATTTCGTTGTTAATGTTTTTTTTTTCTTTTTTGTTTTTTTTTTATAGGAAATTACAATTTTTGAACGATATCGAATTTGTCTTTGAAGCCGATAGATTCTTTTTTCGGATCGTATTTTTTGCGCGCTGCCAATCTCGCGCGAAGTTCCTTCGCGCTCATTTTCAAATTGAGTCCTTTGCTGTTCTGATTTGAATTTTCATTGATATTTCCGTTTTCGTGATGCTCTTGTTGTTGCGTCGTCGTGTCGTCGCTGTTCTCACTCGCCTGAGAATCGTTGTTCGTCTCGTTGCTCGTTGTCTCGTGTGTAACACTGTTGTTAAGACTGCCACGTCCGTTCTCCCGAGTCGTCTCGTCGCTCGAATTCGCCTCGTCGTTCGTCGGTGTCGCCGTTGCAGCTGCTGTGCTACCGCTGTTCGACGACGTGTCGTTCGAACCGATCGACTTGTGTATATTCTGTAAATAAATAATAAATAAAAAACCATTAGTCGATCGAATCCAATTGTAGCCAAAATATTTACAAAATTATTCAATAAATAATAATTCAACGAATTTTCAAATGCCCATCGATTGAAACGAGAAAAACAATGAATAATCATCTCATCGGAATGACGAACACGTTTCTGACACAAAAGTACACATTTCTCGTGTGCCAGGAATGGAACTGGGTCAGAGCATCAATTCCAATTGCAGTTGTGAGAAACTTCGAGAATTTCCCAATATTTATAAATATTCTAAATGAAAAAAAAGATAAATAAAAAAATAAAATTCTCTAAATTTTTGTAAATTCATCAAATTTCTTCGTTGAATATAAAATTTTCATAAATTTCGGACGCGAGTTATCGGCGCTTCTTCTATTTTCCTCATTAGAAAGTAATGATTGCAGCGCAAACGACCAATTTTTCCTCGAACTATTCTCGCCTGATGCTCGTTCACCTCGAAAGAATGTATCGGTTATTGCATCGAGAGGTAAGCTCTGGTGTAATTCCCTTGTAGAAGAGAGGCGAGGGGGAGGGGGGGGGGCCGAGTTAATGAGAACGTTCGTGACGAGCATATACGAGATGTTATCGTAGCTGGACGTTTCGCTGCTCGGGGTACGGACTGATAGTTCGTCACTGTTTCAAGACACAGACGTCAGGAAAAACCAGTCCCCAGGTGTGCAGTTGAGAGAAGGCAAAATAATGGAAATTAAAAAATAAAAAAATAAAAAGATGAAGAAAAAAAAACAATGAAATTCTCAAGGTGACGATAAGACGAGAGGACACGTATGTGTAGATTCGTGGCTAATGAAGTTTTTCACTTATCGTTACGAGCAAGCTCAGTCGAGTCGGAAATGGAACGAATGATAATGGCTACTGAAAAAAAAAGTCAATTAGTGCCAGAATGAGTCGATTCGTTTGGTAGTTTGACTTGAAAATTAGAAAGAGAGAAAAAAAATTAATGAAAATTCAACTTTTGTCGTTCGTTCAAGGACGATATTCTTTTTGTTTGACCGAGAGATACGTTTCTCTCGGGCAATTGCATCATCGCTTTTTCGTATTATCTTCAATCTAGTTTCATAACGGAAATCGCTGCGATCGGTAAAACGGCGGAAAATAAAAATGCAATTTATGCAAATTGCTGTAACGAGGATCGATATCACAGATGCGATGCTCAAAAATAGTTTCATGGAAAAACAAATGATGATAAAAAAAAAATTGTCGGTGATTCGAAAATAAAGATAAATTATCGTTTTTCGAGGGCAAAGCGACCAAAAAACTTATCAATCGATGAAATCCTATTTCATCGTCCGGGAAAAAAGTGATTTCAGGTTAAGGAGTTTCGGTACAGGCGATACAATGTTGCCATGCTAAACCATGTTGAAAACACAACAAATTGTCAAAAAGTTAAGAATTTTATAAAATTTTGTGAACATATTCTTCAGTGCCAAATTTGACAATACAAATTTTTTCAGATTTTTCTTCTACACAGTTATCGAGTAATTGAAGACTAAAGTTCACGTGTATAAGCATAGTGTTTCCATATATATAGGTATACACTTCGGGCATAAGAAATCTGCTTTAATGAATAATTACTCGATAACTGAGTAGAAGAAAATTTTGAAAAAATTTGTCTTTTCGTACTTGATGTTCAAGAACATTATCACCAAATTTCATTAATTTCTTAACATTTTGCCTTTTGTACCGAAACTCCTTAATTCTCAATTCGGTCAATTGCGAATCATTTATTTTCAAAATATTTTCTTTTCGAAAAGGGAAAATAGGTGAAAAAAAAAACAAAACAGAAAAATATGATAAAATATGGGATTTTCGTAGAAGAAATTAGAGGAAAATAAGGCCGAATGAGAATGAGTGAATGAGGGGAGAAAAAAAAGTGGAGTAAAAATTGGAATTCTGGAATGGTAGTTAAAGAGGAAAAAAAAAGTGGAACATTTACAAGGCACGATCGACCTTGGTACGCGACGTGCATCTCTGTTTCTCTATGCCTCCTATCCCTCTTAGACACACACCGTTCCTCTCGCTCCATGTGGGTCACGCGGACGACGACGGATTCTTCGGCGTCAACCTCGCAACGTCCTCCTCGAACGTTTTTTTATTTTTTTTTTCACTTCGATTCTCCATATCGCATTATTTTTTCTCGACAAAATATTGCAACGGTATTTATAAATTGACTCGGTACTCAATTCCCGGATCAATTGCTCATTGACCATTGCACGAATCGATTGAATTATGGATATAACAGAGAGAGAGAGAGAGCTCGTTGAACGAACAAGTGTCCTTCGGGTCATACGGAACGATGACCTTTCACTGGATCAATGAACCAACATATGCAGCTTTCACATACTCGTTTTTGTTTCTTTTTTTTTTCTTTCTTCATCTTTTTCTCACTACTTTTGTGGAATTTATATATTCCTGTTTCTCTCCCTTCCTTTCTCTCTCTCTCTCTCTCTCTCTCTGCTCTGCAACGGGGCCCCCGATTGGAAACAAGAAAACCCGTTCGATCAGCTTCGTTGCAACGAATTTGACAGCCGAATTAAGGAGGGTGGTGGCTACATACGACAATATGATAAGAATTTAATAAAATTTAGTGATAACATTCTTTAGCATCAAATGCAATGACACAAATTTTTTCAAATTTTTCGTCTACGTAGTTGTCGAATAATTGGAGTTTACAATATGCAAAAAATATACCTATATATATATCAGAATCCTATGCTTACGGATGTAAACTCTGGTGTTAAATTACTCGAAAACTATGCAGAAGAAAAATCTTAAAAAATGTTTATATTCATATTTAATCCAAAAGAATATGCTCACCAAATTTCATTAAATTCTAATCATTTCGAATTATCCTATGCTTTTAACATGGCAACATTGTTGTGTGTAGCCAACCTCCTTAAAGAGAAAAAAAAATGAATAATTGATTCATCATTTATTACGAAACGACAAAAATCATCAAAGGCCTCTTATAAATAATTATTTTTTCGTGTAATATTCATGAGAAAAAAAAATGATAAAAGAGTCGACGAAAGTGGTGATCCAATTGAACGAATTTGAATCGGACTAAAAAGAATAAACCTGCGTTGTCCAATATTTGTCATTGAAAATGAAAAAGCAAGAATTTCGAAGAAGAATTAAAAAAAAAACGTTCCAAGTTTAGATAATAATGGAGGTGTTCGGAGTGGTAGTAAAACCTCAAGTTCGGAGGAGGTGAGTTTCGTCTGCCGATGTTGTTCGCCGGGGTATATGCTGCACGGAAAAACCGGTTCCTCTCTCGCTATATTATATCCTCGCGCGGTACGGTTACAAAGTGCGTTGGCTCATTCGGCCAACATAAACCTGCTGCTGCTCCGACTTTTCTCTCCTGTCTCGCCTTTCTTTTCAAGAGGAGAACCACGTGCTCTGAGAAGAACAAAAATCTTATCTGTTTCTTATCGTTCGATCGTTTCCGATAATTCAAGAATCTCCGCGAAGAATATCGCCATCTCCCAATGCTTGGATCGATCAACGAATCGTCCAAAATCTCGGAACTATTTTTATTCGAAATTCTCACACAATTTCAATCAATCAAATTATTTCGATCTATGTCCAATCATTTTTCGAAAGTTGACATTTTTTTTTTTTTTTTTTCAATTTCTAATTTATTCGCATTCTATGAAGGAGGGACGTCAACATTTTTTGATCGATCGATAAATTTTAAAAATCACGAAAAAAAAAAAATATATTGTAACGAATGTCAAAAAAGATTTTTTTCATTTCGCTAATTTTTCATTTTTTCTCAAACTTTCGTAAATAATTGTTTTATTTTTTTTTCTCAATTTTTTTGAATCATCCCGAAAACACAGGATAAAAGTGTGTTCGACGACTTTTGGTTCGCCGTCCAGCGATGATTAGAGTCTCAAATGAAGCAAAGAAAAATGATTGCAAAAAAAGGGAAGTAGAGTGAAAGTGTTCGGTGCGGTAAAAGTCGAAGAGTGGGTCGTCGAGGCGTGTGTAACGGAGGTTCTCGTCTCAAACGTTATATCACACATATATATATGTACAGAGAGATATAGGAGAGTGTGCGGTTGCTCCTGTTGAGCCCATAAACGCCCGAGTGAAGAAAAAAAAGAAAAAAAAGCTCGTGGCTGCTGGCCGAGACACCGAAGATACGTGGAGGACAGGAAGTGATCGATGGAGACGAGACGAACGATTTATTTTCATTGATCGTCCGGATGCTCCTTGACGTTTCATCAATAACAACCAAATTATTAATTGCTCTTTGATTTTCTTTTTTTTTCAATGATTTTTATTAAAACTCTCCAAAGAAGAAAAAAGTATACAAAATGGCGCATAAATTATTCCAATTTTCTGAATAATTCAATATAAATTCTTCAACAAATCAAATTCATGATATTTCGCATGAATTTATATCTCGAAAACTGTTTTACGTAAGTCTACGGAAGTCGTCGAGGCGTACGTTTCAGGAATCACGTCCTCTCTCTCACGTTTTTTTTTTTTCTTTATTTTTTTTTTCATTTTTTACAGTCTTATGGGAAATGAAGCTGCTCTCGGTTGCGTGAAACAACTTCCGATCGGTTCGAGCCACGTTTCCGAAGGACGCAGCACGTCCGGTCTTCGCTCGATTTTTTATGCAACCAGAAGAGCTGATAAAAAAAGAGAAAAAGATAGAAAAATACGGATAACGAAAAAAAAACATAAAAATGATGAATGATTTATTCGGAAATATGGCGAAGCAGTGTTTCCGAGTTTCCGGAAAAAAAAAAAAAAAAAAAAAAAAAAAAAATTCGTGAAGAATCAACCTCGTCGCGGTGCGATACGATCGATGATACGATCTAGTTGTTGTTTATATTAAACAAGATCGATAGTCTCGATAGAGCAAAACGATGTATCTGTCATTTTTACTGTTTTTTTTTGTCTTTCATTCTCCATCCTTACATATATGTGTATCTCGGTGCACTTGGAGATTATTAGCTCGATGGTACTAAACGAAATATAACTCAATTGACACCGCGTATAATTATGTTGATAGAGATTAGCCGAGATCCGCGAGAATGAACTTTGCACGTGTATATAACGTTCGGAAGTTTTTTCACCACGCGTAAAGGAGCATATGAGAATCCTCTGAGAATGCGAGAGAGTCTCGTCTCTCCTCTTCTTACATATTTTTATTCATCCTACAATCTCGAAACTTTCGATTGTGTGTCACTAACTGTGTAGAACATAGTTAACGGATTAGATTAGATATCGATCGAACGCTCCATTTTTTTTATCGCCATCCCCCCCGTACCTTTTCTCTAGGTATAAACATACATCGTTTTTGACGAATTGAGTGGAAAAAAAAAAAAAAAAAAAAAAAAAAAAAAAAAAAAAAAAAAAAATGGTAACGAATCAATGAGGGGAACAATCGACTATGGATTTTTTATTGTTTTTCACTCGATTCGAAATTTTTTCTTTCTCGATTGTTTGTAAAAGGAGTCATTCGTTACAAATTTGGAGTTCTGAATATCTTCAGTGTACGTCGGATGATCAAAAATTGAATTTTTTTTTTTTTTTTTTTTTTTTTTTAAATAATTGAGATAAAGACCGCGCGGTTTATATGGCTCCGAAGCCTGGTTTCCTCTCCGATTCTCATACGTACCTAAAACACGTAACACAAATGTAATTGCGGGAGATATATATTTCTCGCGATGTAACCGAATAACTTTCGCTGTTTCTCGATTGTAAAAGAAGAGGGAAAAAAAAGAAAAGAAGAGAGGAAGAAAAAAAAAGTGTAGGCTCGTTTGTTTGTCGCGTGCATGGGAAAATGGAGTCGAGCTCGCCGAACAATCGGGGCCAATGCGATAAGATTTTTTTCTCCCCTCTCTCTCTCTCTCTCTCTCTCTCCGTATGTCTTTCGTGCTACTCGATTTTTACGACAATATGAAACGATTAAAAACATCGGAAAAAACGAACGTATTCTCGTGCAAAACGTGCATCTAAATGATTTTTCAAATCTTTTTATGTCAAACCTGTAGAAAAATGACTTGGAACAAGAAAGCTTCGAAAGTGAATAAAAATATGATCGAACTTGTCCGAAAAATCGGTCGCAAAAATCACAAATACGAAACGTCAGAAAATTCTCTGAAAAAATTAATATTCGAAAAATACATCTCGAAAAAAATATTCGGAAAAACGAATTTCGATCAAATATTCCAAAATACAAATTTCAATTAATTACAAAAAAAAAAAAAACGAGTAAAAATGGTGATGAAACGATGTAAAAATACGAGTGAGATAATTCTGGTTACGCGTTTCCTCTAGCCGTGCAGGTAAAGCCGAATATCTTGATTCTTTATATTTAATCTCGCACGCGTTTCTCAGTCTTTGTGCGCGCGTGTGTGGATTTTTCAGGCTCGTTTGGTACGAATAAAAACACAATCATGCCACTAGTTTCGTCGTCGCGCTCTTTCATACGTGAACAATATCTATCTCCATCTCTCTGCCTCTCTCTCTCTCTCTTGCTCCCTCTTGTATACGTTTTTTCGCCAACGCTCGGAACAATTGTGTTGCGTACAATCGGCCAGAAGCCAGCCAACTACTCTTATCTCTGACTCGACAATCTTCGCTTATTTTTCATTATTTAACTCTCTCTCTCTCTCTCTCTCTCCTTTTATTATTTTCACTTTCACGCTCGTTTACCCTCGATATTCGCAAAGAATCCAGAGTTCAACGTCACGACAGATATCAGCGAAGTGCCTCCGGAGAATATTCATTTAAAAAAAAAAAACGCGATTTTTCTTGTTTCTCAAATTTGCGACAAACACAATTTCCAGTGATGCTGAACGTCAAAATCAACGAATTCACCGGGCTGTCAAAAATATCATCGTAGAACGAAATATTAATAAAAAAATGTTTACAACTATGCCGTCTGACCGCGGTGCGAACTTTGGTAACTTTTTTCTTTTTTCAATTCGTAAATTTTTATCGATTATTCCAAAACACGTTTGATCGATTGAAAGAATTTTGTCAAGACTCAAAAAAAATACTCTCGAACAGGATCTTACCAATTAATTTTTAAGCTTATTTTTCCTAGTCGCACTTTGGCTCAAATTGTTTCGTTAATCCTCGCGTCGCCGACACGGCGCCGAGTCGTTTCGTTTCCACTATAATACTTTTTTTTTTTTCCTTTTTTTCTCTTCTTTGTCCCCCCCTCTCTCTCTCTCTCTCTCATTTCTGTGTTTCTCTGCATCGGAATAATTATCGTTATGTAGTCATTGTCGCGGCGTCACGAGCAAACACAGATGTTCGGCAAACTTTTCGAGCATGCGTAATCTTTCATAAATAAATTATTTCTCGTTGAGGAATATACGTGGTGCTCGTTAGAGTTTCTCTCATTCTGAATCATATTTCAAACAGAATTATACTTTTTTTTTATTTTTTTTTTTTTCACCGAATACACTGAGAAAAGAGAATTGTTGAATCAACCAAATGACTTCGTGAAATACGTCCAATGTAATATTCTGTTATACTAAATATCAGTTTCATTAAATGAAAAATATCTTACGTTGATCCAATAAAATCCACGACAACAAATCTCATTTGGTTGATTTAATTGGTATATTTGTTTAGTGAAATAAATTAATAATTCGTCCAACTGAACGATTTTTTTAATGAACGAAATATTTCTTTCGACGTATTCTACGAAGCCTCGGTTAATTCGACTAAACTCTTTTCTCAGTGTAGAGACTCGATTTAGAAAAAAATTTGATCGAATATTCTTTTTGAGTAGATTTCCTCTGAATGAAAAAAAGAAAAAAACGAAATTTATTATTTCATCGCTGGATAGATCGTTGATCGCATATTTTTTCGTGTCTTCCCCTCCCCCCCTCCCACCCCTTTAATTGTTACGTATACGGATAATAATCTTCGTGCTAGTTCGTCAATTATATTCCCGGACGTGAATAATTCACGCGCAAGTACGAAGAAGAAGCTCGCGAATAATTTACACACTGAAATTATTTTTCTTCTCGTTACCGGAATATTAGTTTGCGATATTAGCGTGTCTCGGCTGTACCGAGGCTAAAATATCTCTCTTTTTTTTTCCCCCTCCTTTTCCTCCTCCTCCTTCTTCTTTTTTCATTTTCTTTCTCCGTTTCTCGGAGTCTAGACGGGGAACACCGAGACAGGTAGAACTTAATGCATGATTGGTTTATCGTTTCCTCAGGTGTACGCTGTACGACTCGCGATTCATTTATAACCCATTCGATCGTACCAATTCGTTCTTCGAATCGTTTCGGCCAACGGGAAAATGAAAAAAAAAAAAAAAAAAAAAAAAAAAAACGGTTAAACCAATAAAAAATAGACTGACTGGCCGCATAAAAATCCAATTTTTCGTCATTAAATTCAACGATAAAATTGGCAAATTATTTTATTGTTTCAAATTAATCGATTATAATTCATCGAGTTGCCAACGAAAATTTTTATTTCATGGTTCGTGCAACGAGAAAAAAAAAACAAATTAAACGCGCCATTGCCGGTTTTTCTACTTTTCCGGTCGACCTTGCGGTACCGACGATGACGGACGCGGTAAATAAGACGTACCGAGTGAGATTCATCTGAGAATTTCTCGGTTTTATGGAGAGAGAGAGACGAGGAAGCACGTGGTTTTAACCGATTCTTGTAGAAAACCGGTCGAAAGATTTTCTCTCGTATATGAATGATTCTCCGGAGTCTCGTCGACTCCGCGCGTCTCGACGTTCTATCACGACCACCGGAAACGCATCCAATTTATCTTTCCTGTTCGTAACTCCATTAAATCGAGAATAATAGTACGAATGAGAGAGAGAGAGAGAGAGGAGCCATCTTATCGTAACATTCCAGTTCGTTGATAACGCACTCAACGTACATTCCAGCGGAGAGACATCAACCTCGATTTTCGTCTTGGCCCAAAAAATTAGATAATTTTTTCGTTTATTCGAAATAATTCAGAATTTTCCATCATTTTTCTTCCATTAACCGGAAATTATAAAAGCGATGAAATCGGTTTTTCGTTGAAAAATTTCAAGTCTCTCGATCTCTAGCTCTTCGTCGAGAGAGAGACGAATGCACGAATGCAGTTTTCTGCAGTTTTCCAAATACAGCAGTAGCGATTGGATTATCGATCGTGTTCGATCGAGACATTGAGAGAGAAAAAAAAGTAATGGAGGTGTGTGTGTGTGTGCTGGTGTCGTATTTACATGGGAATAGGCCTGAGAGGAGAGGAGAAGGGCGCGTGCATACGGGTAAAGGGTGAGAGGAGCGCGGGGTGAGAGGAGGGAAAGGGGCGGGGGAGAAATGCGTTAATTTAACGATAGCGAAACGACCGGTTTCGCAACCAACCTGATCTGTACCGAGGCACGAGCGAAATGTAACCGGATGGAATGCGTTCGATATGCCATACGTGTATCATGCAAACTATGCTAAATTTTATGTGTGCCTCTCTCTCTCTCTCTCTCTCTCTCTGCAACGTACTTTTTTTTCTCTTCTCTGTATACGTTCCTACGAGAGAAAAGTTCGTAACGAATTTTCACTTTTGTTTTTTTCAAAAGTGTTCTGCTCCGAGCTTCATCGATTATCCATTTTCAATTTTAGTTTCTTCGTCACGCAATTGTTTTCTTTTTTTTTTTCAGTCGCAGCTACAAGAATTTGTTCACACTCGTTTGCTTCTGGCTCCTGCTTTTGTTCTGTTTGTATTTTTGTTTTTCAACTGCGGGGCCGCTGGGCAAAGAGACGCGGGAGTTTTGCGTTTCGTTATGCGATCAGCTGATTCGGGCTATTCCTTTGACACCACACTTTTGTTTAACCACACAAATGTTTTAAAAAAAGATTTTAAAAAGTTGTCGCTTCGAAATGACATGTTTGAAAGAAGAAAAATTTGGAAAAAAAAACATTAAAACGTCTTTCAGGATTTCGTTTTTTTTAATCTGAAAATATTCATCAAGAGACGTCGGGATACATCTCCTGCATCTCTTGTCCACGGTCCAAGAAACGTCTCCCGATATCCTTCGATTTTATTCATTGATAAAAATGTTCAGATCAGAAAAACTAAATCCTGATAAAGTTTTATGATTATTTTCTTGTTTTTTCAAGTTTTTTTAATTTCAAATATGCCATTTCGAAGTCGGAACTTTTTTTCAGTTGTATTCATTTATTTGATCGGTTTTTTTTTTTACTTTGTACTTTGCATCGATAGAATCCAATGACGTTTCATCTTCTTCGTACGATTCTCGATATATTTTCGTCTCGAATGAGCGAATGTTTCGATGAACAAAAAATAAGTGAACAGGCTCGAGTATGAGAACAATTAAAATTGTTTATCCAAAGCTAAGAATACGATAAACAAAAAAAAATGTATGAAACTGGGAAGTTTCGACTGGAAGATAATGAGATAGACGATAATTTCAAATGTTTTTGTGCGAGTGATGAAGCGAGAGAAAGAAACAAAGAATAATCGCGCGAATACTCGTGTGCCTCCGTCACTCTGTTCGATGCGTCCCGTATAAACCGAATAATAATAATTGTTGATTACAAGGACGAGGGACCGTTGAAAATGATGTCCGAAAAAGAAAAAGAGAAAGAAAAATAGCAGCAAAAAGTGGTGAGTCATCGGTGACTCGGTGAATAATCGTTGAGTAACAAGGATCGTATACCGAAAATTGCTTTTGAGGCTGGTTAATGCCGATACCGGGCGTATAATAAGATACGTAAACGCATAGCTCGCTATGCACGAGTGTGCACGCATGCGTGCAGATTCACCGAGTCGGGCGAAAAGGTTTATCTTCTTTTTGTTTTTTTTTTATTTTTATTTTTCTCATAATTTATTTCCTTTTAATGTTTTTCCCATTATTATTTCTTGACGCGGATTAAAATGAAAATCGTAATTAAACGGTGTCGATGTGATTCACCGAGCGATTGTACGACCTTCGGTGAAGTAGCAATAATATTCTTCGATCGTTTTTTCTCTCGAATCTCTCCCCCCCCCCCCCCCCCCCCCCCCGCGCCCTCAAACGCGCATGGAAACTTCAGATCGAAATAGTGCGAAATCGATGAATAATTGTCGCCTTTGTTACCGAATTCACGAAGTATTGGCCGAGCTATTTCCACGAAAAATCACAATTTCCTCGACACAGAGACACGTTAACGTTGTTCTTGGTTCGTTTCGTTTTCGAATTGATTAAAAAAAAATGTGTTTAAAGTTGTCTCGGTGTTGACTGCGCAGCGAAAAAGAAATTCATCGAGTCGAATTTAGGACGATTTCTCTGCGACTTCAAACCCACGAATGGTCGAACGATTGTAAACAAGAGTTTGTATCGATTTTTAAAAAAAATATATATATGATGTCACGATTCCTTTGTTGGTGTGCGACGAAAATTCATTTTTAGGTTATAGCCTGAACGCAGTTTTAACGAAAAAAGGATCGAATTTTCTACCGGAAGACAGGAATCCAAAGTTTTATCACTGACCAACACGAGTTCGTGAATTAGGTGGAAAAATATGGACGAAAAAAAGTAGTTTCGTTGCAAGACAACTTTCGAAGATGTCGATGTTACACTGAGAGAGGTTTTCGATATATTTTTTCCGAGAAACGCGACCCCCCGCGGTCATACGGTGCACCAATCGGAACTTTTGTTTCTTTATAACCGTGTGTCTCGGTGAAAAAAAAATTGACGACTCAAAAGGCAAGTGAAAAGGGAGAAAAAAAGAGAAAAAAAAAAAAATTTGCTCACATCATCGATCGAGCTAACGCTTCCATCGGATCTGGCCTCGTGTTCGAGACTCGCCGGATTCCTCTCCGGTGTCTTGATCACCTTGACGTTAGTCATTGTGCCCCTGATAATAACGTTGTTGGCCTTGAAATAATCGTCAGCTTCTTGATCGACGACGAGTAATTTGGTTTCATTGGGAAATGCTTTTATACGATCGACCACCTGTTTGTGGGTCTCGTTCGATATATTTATTTCGTTAACTTCAATAATACGATCACCCTGACGTAAACCAGCCGCTTGACTCGGCGAGCCATCGTCAACTTTGCCGATGAACTGACCGGTTTTGCCACGTTCCGCGTGCAAATTGAAACCGTAACCGTCGAAATCGTCCCACTTGACAATGTGGCAGAGACGGGCGTAAAGCACTTTATCCCCTTTCAGGGACGACATTTTTTTTTTCACACTGATTTTATCTCCGATAACTATTTTATCGAGAAGTTATTTATTATTCCTTTTAGTATTTCTATGCGTTCGAATGCTAAACGACGAAAAAACAAACGGGAATAGTGCACCAACGATAAACGGGGTTGTTTCGAGCCGATTAATATATTTCGAATACGATCGGGGCACACACTTTTTATTTCGTCAACTTTCTTCACAATTTCGGAAAGCGCAGGATTTGTAAGAAGAGAAAAAAAAAACGATACACTGAAAAACACGAAAGAGGTTAGCTGCGTTTTACGGATCCAGCCAGCGTTTATTCCGGTGAAAACAAAAAGAAAAAAAATATGAAAATTCTGCTAAATTCTGCTGCTGCTGCTCAGGCGCGCGCACGGCTCGTGATCGAACCGACAACTCTACGAGGTTGCTCGGCTGCTCGCCCGATTCCACCGATCGCGTGTAAACCGCGCGCGCGCGCGCGCCACCAGCGAAACCGACGACGACCGAGGAGGCATGCGCAGCAACCGACCAATTTAACGCAAGGAACGCGCCGAGAGACCGGTGATAATATTATGCCCTACCGCGTGTATATACGTATATATCTATTTATGAATTTATATACAGTGTCCTGGAAATTACGACGCAACATTGACGAATAAATGAATTTCGAAACCCTCAAGAGAAATGTCGTTTATTATCATCCAATGCCTATTGTTTCGTCGTTAATCGAATTTTAAACTCATTTCTCGTCCCATGTACTTCGACAATGAATACGACATTACGAAATCGCATCAGCTGTAAGAAACCTGCTGTGGTTACCATCATTTTTGTGCCCCGATTATTGCACCATGATTCTTCATGATGGCTCCCTTTGAAAAAAAAAAAAAAAAACTGAAATCTCAAAGAAATCAGTTCTTGAAATATTTTTATTGTTCATCGATTGAACAATTCTTCGCGAGTATTTCCAGCGGAGACAAGAGTAGATCGCAACTCGATAAAAAATGCGTGTTCGAACCAGATTTTGAGGCGAATCGAATTGGCCATTGACTTTTGAGGTTAAAATCTCTCGACGTATTTGCACTGAAGTATTCCAATCATGATATTTCCGGACACCCTGTACGTGTGAAGGAAGAAATCTGTGCGCGAGCCACTTAACAAAATTTCACCTGTGCAAGAAATACTACCACTCCGCGGACACTCCAGCTGTCTCCACTATCTTTTTCCCTCCCCCTCTCCTCTGCCCTTCTATTCCTAACACTTTCTGCTTTTACCCGTCAAACGCGTGTGTGTCGAGCAAAAATTAGCAAAAATGTGAAGAATGCTCGAATCCTCCGAGTTTTACAAGTCCGATATGAACAGCCATTGATTTAGTAACCAAGTTTGAAAACTGCATACCGCTGAGTGCCATTTGTCAAAATTTGACACTATCGATATCGACAAACTCATGGAAAAAAAAAAAAACGCAAAAAACTGAAAAATATTTCGTATTCGCGATTTTGTGCTACTCGAGAGACAACGCGATCGGTGTGGCGACTTTTCGTACTAAATATATACGTAAGACGTAAGTCGAGAATGAATGAAGCGCGAAACACCTGTCGCGAAACTAAAATAAATCAGGTGGTGCCACCTGTTCGCAGGTGCCGAAATTTCCGTTCTTTTTTACCGATCGAGCTTAGTTCTTTATCGAATAAAAAAAAATATCTTCAACAATTCGCCATCTCTTTGGATTATCGATAAAAATCAATCCTCGTTTGATTCGGTAGTGACTTTAATTTTCAGTTTCATGCTTTATTTGAAAACATTTATTCCTTCAGTGCATTAAAACAGTTGAAAGAAAATGAATTCCATAAATGAATAACCGTTTGCCTACAGAGCGCGACAGTCATTCGTAGACTGGATGACTGGTACAAATGTTACGCCCGAAAGAAAGTGTTTATGATCGTGTTCGTAGAGTTTACAGTCGTCGTCATCATATGTCCAGCAAACATGACGATCTGATCGGAAATTCAAATCATCGAGCAATTTCGTAATATCTTCAGGAATTTCTCGACGAAAATTTTTCAACGCGAACGCGTGACTAAATTCTATACAACTTGTTTAATTTTCTTTGGATTTCGTTTCCCATTATATACACCTGGGTCATATGGCTATACGCGATGAATATTTCAATAGAAAGACGAACCAGCAGCAGGAGTAGGCTGAGTGCAGCCACGGTCATCGCCGACAGATGACTAAACCGTTATGATTCTGTGTAACGAAAGCCGAGAATAAATTCACAGCCCCGTATAAAATGAATGGCTATCGATATTATCCGATATACAAAAATTCATAATAAAACATCAAAAATTGTCGAAATAAAAATTCTAATACGTCCCTGTCACCTGCTGCTGACATTCATTTATCGCGATACAAAGTGCTCTCTGTGACTATTGTCACTTCACGGAATCATAGAATATATATTTATTTCTCCGTTCTTACTGATAACGGAAACGCTCGATGATTAATCGGGCGTTCAACAATGGATTACAATATTTATCAACGCGAGCCTCGAGAATGACATGCATGGTTATACTCGAGAAATATATAATAGCGTGTATAATAAACGTGATTCAACTCGTCGGAATACATGAAGGCAAATTTTTAACTCGACAATAATGCGAGCGATTAATAAAACTTTCAGTGGGCTCAGTGAAACTGAAAACTGTCTTTGAAGGTTATGTATCAGGCTCCGTACACTCGAATTAAAAAATGATTATTAGGTCCGAGCCAATTTCAATGGATTTGGTCCAGCGAAGTATGGCGAAAGTGATTAAAAATTGAACGGGTACTGAGGAAAACGGCCGTATTTTTGAAAAAAAAAAAAAAAAAAACTTGTTTTATCGAAAAAAAATGGCGTTTAGTCTCGCGTGACCAGTGGCGCAACGCCTGGTGTCGACAGACTGAACTCGGTACTTAGCACTCGAAGAACACGTGCTGGGCTCCAAGAAATACAGACACTTTCCTGTTTTCTGAAATCTCCCGGTTCGACATTGCGCAGGCGCGATCAGCGCGCGCAGGCGTTGTCATGTGTCAAAGCAGTGTGTGTGTGTGTGTGTGTGCGGAGAGGTACGAGGAGCGCGCGACCACTCACGATTCACAATAAGACCGATGTATCGTCTGATTCGATAGCGTTGTCGTAAACTCGACGGAGTAAAATATACGCCGACGACGAGAGAGCGACGAGCGATGCTACGAAATTTAACGGAAAGGTTGGAAAGAGGAAAGAGGAGCGTTGGGCGATAGTCGTTCGCGATCCATCGCGGTTGACGGTGCATCTTGGGATTATTTTTTTGTTTGTTTTTAACTCACCGACGTATTGTCATTTTATTTTATTTCGTATCGAAAAAAAATAGAAATAAAAAGTTCCCTTCTCCTTGGAACGCCAAGTTGCGAGTTATCGGGCCGATAAAAGAATTTAAAATCGCAGATTCAAGGTTAAAAAGGTTTATGTGTGTGCAAGCGTGTATGTGACAGTACGTGATTATCCAATGCGCATCGATCACCTGCCGATTTTTGATCGCTGAATCATTTGGCCGATGTTTATTCTTATAGCCTCCATTTCGATACTTTTTATATGATAAATTAATGGATAAAAGATTTTGCAGGACAAAATTTATTTATTATCGATCAAATGTGTATCCCTGAACTGGAATAATAAAAGTGTTTCGAAATCGAGTGTCCAATCGGAAAAATGTGGAGCCCGACTCACGTTCAAGTGACAGGTAGGTTTTTTTTTTCGATCTTCCACCATTCAAGCAACACACTCTTTTCCGTTTTCTTTTATCTCGCCAACGAAATGAAATAATGGAATTAACGAATATATCACAACGAAGAATCTTTGTCTTTGACCGTGGGAGTTAAGAATCTCGATATTTTCATTAAATTTGCATGATTTCAATGAGAAACGTCAACCGACAGGTTGTGTTGTAGAATCATGGAGAGAGAGTACCCTTTATGTGGGTAGGTAGGTCAAGTGAGTCAATGTACCGTAAGCTTCTTCGTTCCTCGTGTATACGAAAAGAAAAAAAAAATAATAAACCAACATATACCTACACATGCATACATCGAAGCGTGGAGTGACACACTGGTGTAACGAGCGCGTGTGCGAAGAGATACTTGTAAAGCTGGGATTTTCATTTGACCAGAAACAAATGTTTTTTTTTTTTTTTCTCGAAATAGTTAAAACAACGGACTATAATCGCCATGATGATTTTCGAATCGCCACGAAGAATAGAGCTTATCGAAATTTCGAAGCGAACAAAGCGTTCTCATGAAACGAATTAAAAATCTAAATATTTTCGTAAATGTCACGTTCGTTTTAATCGCACCCGGTGCATTTGTAAAAACATCCATGTTCGTTTTTCAGTATTACGAAAAAGAAAAAGACACTATTGTAATGTTTCGGTGAAAAATCAAAATGGTAAACAAAGAAAAGAAAAAACTATTCAACCAGTGTCATCGCAACGAAGAAACGAATAATCGGATTGAAAATAAAAGTTGAAGCGCAAAATGGAGGCTCGGTAAATCTTGAAATAGTGTACGTTTTTCGTAATTCGCGTATTTGCTATATACACACAACTGCGTGCATTTGTAGGGATCCCGCGGTGAGAAACCATGCAACGACGACTCGAACGCGTAAGGGCTCTTGATTTAACACACTGCGCGGCCATATTGAAATCACGTCATAGAGTCGAAATACAATAACAACGACGACCATCTAAGAATATATCGTTTCGAGATCTCGATGTAAACAAACTCAAAATAAATCATCGCCGCGTGGTTCTTTGTTGTTGTTGTTGTTGTTGTTTTTCATCGTTTTCATTTATTTACTTCGAATTTTATTTCGTAGTTCGATCAGCTGTTTCTGTCTACTCGTATACTTTCGATAACAGGAATCAAGAAAAATATGTCACTCACGATTTATCTTGAATTTGACATTTTCGTGCGGAGAATCAGGGCTATTGAGGTCTACTTTTATTTATTTTTTTCGCTGTCAAGAATATCAAATGTGATCTTTGAACCGGCACGGACGAACAATTTAAAAAGACTTCGCGCATCTGCCTACGTTAATCAATCGAAAAAGTTTTATTGGATTAAAATTTTTATTTCAATCGAATAAAATTCATTGAAAATTTCTCTTTTTTCTTGTTTGTTTGGAAAAACGTTTTTCGGTGTTAGTCATTCGAAAACAAAATTTCAATTCACGATTCTTCTTCCGGCCAAATTTAATTTTCATTGTTTTTCGAGTTAAAAAGCAGCTCGAATGGGTCTCGGGGACCCAGTTTGGCCATCAAAGAGTCAAAAAATACGAACGTCATCCGTGGATCGATGGCTTTTCATTTGAATTTTATTATTATGGAATACGAATTTTTGTGACGTCCTGAGAATACTTATGGCTTCGAATCTGTGTTAAAAGCATCTTTCGTCGGGGCAACCATCCTGAGACGGTGATTTAACCGACGTGCAGACTAGATGCGACAGGCGGAACAGAGAGTAACTTGGAAAATAATTTAATTGAATCAGCAACGAATCTTACGCTTTCTATATCGGACCTTCATCTCTTTTATTATTATTATAATTTTTTTTTTTTTTTCAATTTTCGTCGCGACACTTTTGTCGTCGGTAATTTGCCCCGACGAGCTGTGTGCGGCGCGAGTCGCGCTGCTGCTCTCTCAACGCGTCACGGACTACGCTCTTTCACGATTTTCCATTCACATCGTATATTTTCCATTCCCCGTTCTGCCATGATGATCAATTTTTTTTCTTTCTTTATTTCCCTCCCTCGTCTCATTCGTTCTCTAACCTCGAATAACTCTCAACATCGAGGAGAGGAAATTCGAGAGATGATTAATCAGGCTCTTTCGACTGTTGAGAAATCCATTATTTTCATGCTATTCGCACTGCTTCACTGTTATTGGAAATAGCAAGTGAAAATTTCATTACGAAGAATCAACGAATTGGAAATTTCTCGAAACTCGTTCGAATTTCATTAAAAAAAAATTTTTTTTTTTAATTTTTTAAAATAATTTTTTTTAATTTAGTAAAATTTTTTTTTTTTAATTAAATTTATTTAATTAATAATATATTTAATATTATATTATTATATAAATAATAATAATAATAATTAATAAATAAAAATAAAATAAATTTTAAAAAATTTTAAATTAAATAAAAAATAAAAAATTTTAAATTTAAATTTAAAAAAATTTTTTAAATAAAAAAAATAATTTTTTTTGTTAAAAAAAAAAAAATTTCCATACGAATTAAAATGAGAGAAAAAAAGTGAATTCGATCGAGTCTTACGAAAAAATGATGAATTCGAATTTTATAAATTCTATCCAATTCCAATGCCACGAAAAAAGTAAATATAAAAAAAGCTACAAAAGTGCATCTTCGAATGCAGGCAAACTCGTTCGTTGGCTCTCGAGCGACGGAGTTTAGAATTACGCCGCGAATAAGCTCGCGACGAAAATAGTTCAAGAAACCTAGCTTTTCGCAAATGTTCCAAATTTATATAAACGCCCCTAATTTCGTAAAATTTTGTGCGATTCAACGAGAACAACGGATCTAAAACTTGTCAATATTTTTATGACAATTTTTCGAATCTTTCCAGTAGCGACATTGAACTTTGAAAAAAATATATTTTTTTTTTATTAAACGTGTAATGTGGATTTGAAAAATGACGTTTTTCTCCACGCTCTCCCCTCGGATTCTCAGCTTCGACGGGCCGTGAAAAAATAAAAAGAAAAAGGTTTCTTGTTTCCGACTAAACGGCCTCTCGAAAGAAAGAGAAAGAGAGAGAGAGATACTCACAGTCGAGGGAACGAAAGCCCCCGAGGAGAGTAACGTTGAGAGAATATGTGAGTTTTAATCCACGCGAGAGAGGATGCGCGATTTCCCGTGACGTATACTTATAATAATGATTCGCGATCTTCCCTCCTTTCGTTTAGACACGAGGAGTCTTTTATTTCCGAGTACAATATATATATATATACATGTTATAATTATGTGAAATAGAAGCTGACATGCGAACCGAAAAGAGCTTTCAAACCTGCTATAAAATGAAAGAGTAAAATAATAAATCTTCACTCAACGTTTTGCGTGAATTAAACGTTGCAAAATTTTGACGTTTAATCCTTTTTTAATCTTTGTTTTATTTTATTTTTTATTTTTTTTTCGTATTTTTTAATGAAAAAAAGGGAAAATATTTCCACTCCAGTTGCACCGGGTTCGAATTTTGAATTTGATTTTCTAATCGTTTCACATTATTTATCAAGTAGAAAAATAAATCAATGGAAAGTTATGAATTTTTTTTCCCATTCGCTCATCCGTGTGGTTATTCGCAAATTATGTTAATCGTATTGTTTCGTTTCTTTTTTTCATTGCAGTTCAACGAGCCAAGGGCCTATTAACGAAAGGAAAAAACAGTGAGTACTTTTTTTTTTACCCCCCCCCCCCTCCTCCCTCTTTTTTCCCATTTAATATCAGGTAAATCGTCAAAAAGTATTGTGAAACTTGGAAGAAGAAAAAAAATGAGGTGAAACAAAGTGATTTATTATTTTAGAAACGTTCGCTTATGACTAAAAAAAGAATTATATCTAAGAGGTGTTAAACTCCGTGTGTAGCGTTGAGTAATCTCCCGACGAATAGCTCTCCGCGTGTGCCAATTCAGCAGATATCAAATTTCATAACAAAAATGGCTACGAATTCTCGTTACTCGGCGTATTAAGGAGGGTGGCTACATACGACAATATGATAAGAATTTAATAAAATTCAGTGACAACATTCTTTAGCATCAAATGCAATGACACAAATTTTTTTCAAATTTTTCGTCTACATAGTTGTCGAATAATTGGAATTTACAATATGCAAAAGATATACCTATATATATCAGAATTCTATGCTTACGGATGTAAAATCTGGTGTTAAATTACTCGAAAATTATGTAGAAGAAAAATCTTAAAAAATTTTTATATTCATATTTAATCCAAAAGAATATGCTCACCAAATTTCATGAAATTCTAATCATTTCGAATTTTCCTATGCTTTTAACATGGCAACATTGTTGTGTGTGTAGCCAACCTCCTTAAATCTGTAACGCGTGACACTTTTCGTTTCGTTGCTGATTAGATCGTTTGAATTGCTGTGTCTTCGTTGAAAATCATCAAAGATAATGGCAATTATGATTTATCGATTCCGATACGTTATTCCGCAATGAATTTACTCGCTTATAGAGAATTTTTACGATTTTTCATTTGCTCGAATAAGAATTTTGAAGGGGAGAGAGTAAAAAATGAATTTTGAGAGAGAAAAATAAAACGTTTTGAAAAATATCGTGTACAAGGATAGAAAAGTCGAGTTTTTATCATCGTGAAAACTCGTGTTGCAAGTTTGCATATTAACACGACTATAAAAAACGCGAATATATAAACTTTTCTGTGCTCGCGTGTCGACGATGATGACAAGTCTCTCGATTATGATATATATGTATACATATACATAGAGAGAGAGGAATGCAGACGCGCAAATTATATGTAGGACGTGTTCCGTTGAGACGTCTCTGGAATATTCAGCTCGCTCAGAACCAATGAGAAAAAGATAGAACGTGTTGAGAAAATAAATGATTAATTATATTCATCGAATTATCGATCGAGATTTAATTGTCAGATTCAATGATATTTATCAGTCGTTGAACAAATTTTTGTTGTTTAGAAATTTTTCGAATTTTAGATATTTAAAAAAAAAAAATTATTTATAATTCGAATATTATCAACGATCAAAGATATTTTTTTTAAGGTAACGATGACCAGTCGTTAAAAAAATAATTATTATTAGACTCGATTTCGTTACCAATGTGTTTTAACGTTTGAATAAATTAATTGCAGAAACGAACGACTGTTTCGTAACAATCGCACTTGGGAAAGAAAAGTACCAAACATCGGTGAAGGAAAAAGCAACCGAAAGCGTCGAATGGCACGAGGAATGCGAACTTCAGATACCACAACAGGGCAACACTGCGGAAGTAGTCCTTACGGCACTGCATCGCAATTTCCTGGGCGTCGACGAGTTTCTAGGCACCGTAAGCATACCCCTCTCGAGCTTCGATGTCTACGAGAGGCCCAGAAATAGATGGTAATTTTAATATCAATTATCAATTACTATTTTATTTTTCATTTGTCATTTCAATTTTTCTCGTAATTTATTATCGCAACGGGATTGAGTCTTTAATTTTTTATTCAACGAGGAATGTCAATAATCTGATGCTTTTCCTCATGATTAAACAAATAAAAGCCACTCCTAGTCGTTGCCAAGAAATCTAATTCTCTAATCTCGATTTGACTCAAACGCAGGTACACCCTCGGTCATAAACCAGGAAAAGAGAATACGAAGGAACGAGGTGAACTCGAGGTTAAAATCGGTTTCATCGTTAAAGCTGGAAGTCTTACGGATCTAACGAGAAAAGAGAGACACAAAAGTTCTCTTGGACAATTGTCGACAGCTGCACAATCGATAGGCGGTAGCTTGCTCAGCATCGGAAGCTTGGAGAAACGTAAAGGATTGAAAAAATTTGCTAAATCTATTGGCAATCGGGTCAAAGGCAAGAGCAAAAACAAATTGAACGATGACGAACTTGATGAGAGAGAGGAACATCAAATCAGGCCCTCGAAACAAGGCCCTGGCGAAGCTGATCCAGGCGTCATCAGCGAAGACGAGGATGAATTTACTGTACGATTTAAAATTCAATTATTTTCATTGGCTAGAGATTTTCAATTCATTTTATTCCATTTTATTTCTAAAAACTTTTCAATTTATTTCGTTTGAATATCATATTTTTATATTATTTTGTCTTCTCTACCAGTTCGATGATTTGTCTCATAAGAGCTCAGCATCTTCTCTCAATGCACCGGCTCTCAGTGGCTCGACAGGAGTATCAAACTACAGTCCCATTATTTCGAGCAAGACGAATTCAAAGTCTCACGTAACGAGCGAACCTATCGTCACACCTCCAGCTCCGACGAACGCCGCACCTAATAAACCGCCACGTTTCACCTCCAATAGTCCCAACAACGCGAATACGAAAAATGAGAATCAGGAGGATGAATGGGGCCGGAAATTGTATGGAAAACAACCGAATAATCTTCTGAAACGGTGAATGAATGAAAAAAGAAAAAAAAATCCTTTTTTTGTCTTCATAAATCCACACTAATTGAGTGAGAAACTAATTTCTGGTAATTTTTTGTTCGCCGAGTGACGCAATCAAAGTTTGAGAGTAAAAAGTGTGGTAGAAATGCTTGTTGCACGATTCCAGCATGAAAATTCACAAATGAATGGCTTTGTGCCGTTCTTCTGCCTTTTTTTAATGGTAAATAGAAACGGAATAATGATCAGAAAATATCGTTCTCGAGCGTACCACCACGAAAGAATGTGAAAATGAAAAATTCAGCGACTTCACGCTCTCGTGAAAGAAACGTTTGAAATGTTTTATTTTTTCAATATCATTTCGGTATCAACGATAATTTGACGAGTGATAATGAACTATTAAATTATTTTTTTTTTTCTAAAAAGGTGGGACAACAACAAGCCAAGTCCGAAAATAATAATCGACGAGCCACGAGACGCTCGAGAAGATTCACCAGCGGGTTCACCATCGCCGACCTCTCGATTACGAGACACCCCGGAACCCCCGAGTCCGGCACCCCGAGAAATAATAAGTTTCAAACGACTGAAGGACGACAAATCACCGCCAAAGGACAAAAGCCCTAAGGACGAGAGATCTATCGTCAGGGAAAAAAGTCCAAAAGAGGAAAAAGTCTCGAAGAAGGATAAGAAGAAGGAGAAGGAACAAAAATTCAAGGATATTATCGAAGAAGGACATCCGTCGTCGGAGAGGATAATCATTGGGGGAGAGGACGCGATGAAAAATATGAACAACAAAAGTCGATTGCCACACGAAGTTCTTCAACAGTTCGAGGGAAAATCTCGCGAGGTAAAATTTGAAAGAAATCGAAGACGTTAGCTTCACTGTGCCAAAAACTGACAATATTTTTCCTCGAACGCGATTAAATCATTTTTCGAATTTCCGTTTTTCCCAGGACTTGATCGAACTGACGCTACAGCTGCAAACGGAAGTGGTTGACAAGAAAAAGCGATTAGCGGATCTGGAGGAATACATAGACGCGTTATTGCTTCGGGTGATCGAGTCGTCGCCGCGTTTGTTGCAGAATCCATATCAGTCGAGGAGATTATCATCTCCGGGACGTCAATGTTAGAGAAATTTGTGCCTGCCATCAAGTACGAAACAAAAAGCAAGTAAACGAAAAAAAAAAAAAAAAAAAAAAAAAAGAAGAAAACAAACAAAAACAAAAGTCTGAGCGGTTGAAAAAACTGGCTGCCGACAAGTATTTTCCCGATATTACCGAAAAAGGAACAAATAATGCCCCGAAGTGTTGATATATTTTTTATTTGTACAAACTTAACGAGGTCAGTGATGGGAAGAGAAAAAAAAATATACAAAATAAATAATCACTGATCGATCCCAAGGGCCGAATACGTCGAAGAGCTAAAACAAAATATTGAATTAAAAACAAACTAAACAAAAAAAAATACTCCTACGTCTTCCTAAAGCGGAAAAATAATAGATGGCGACTATTTTTTTTTTTTTTTTTTTTTCATAATCATTCGATATTCGCGCCCGATCTCTTCGTTCCCCTTAACAGAGATAAATGTCTCCGTCCAATTGTCTTTTTTTTCGGTTTTCCAAAGAAGATCATGCCTTTTTTCCTGTTATTACCATTACTTTTGTTTCTTTTTTTTTTTCATTATTATTTTTATTAATTATTATTATTATTATTGCATGATTAACATATTAGGAGAAATGTCGAAAACGCATCGCTAACAAAGACATCGCGAACCCTGATTATTCGAGTGCCCGAAAATAAATAGATCGTGTGCCTTACGCATTCAGCATGCATCGATTTATAAATATTGATATATTATATATACACACTATACGCATTGTTAATTATTTACTATTCACTATTGCCAAATACAATGTTGTGAAGATTAAAAAAAAAAAAAAAAAGAAAAGAAAACCTGAAAGCTCATGTCTATTTTTTGGTCTCCTCAGTTTTCTTCTCCGTGATCCATGTATTTCGTACTTTCCTCCAAGTTCTGAAGAATCTTCGAATTTTCTTCAGCAGGCAGTTCGACTAAAAACTATCAATTTTGACCAAATCGACTTTTTCTTAAATTTATTTCCATCAATCGATTCTCGCCATTCCAATTTGATTGAAAAAAATTATCAGCAAAAAAAAAAAGGTTTTATTTTTAAGTCCAGAGAAAAGGGAATATTCGATTGACTTTTGTATTTTTTATTTCACACACATTCTTACATATTATTATAACTGTATCATATCATATTTCGGGTCATATTTGTTATCAATATTTCAATATGTTCTCGTCTACAGGAAAAAAAAATGAAAAAAAAAAAAAATTGAATATATAAACGATGCTCGTGGAACATAATCTCGAAGAAAAAATGATTGACATGCATGGGAGGTCGGCTCCCAGGAAAACTGTCTCGTTAGCGCCAGACCTGGTTGTTGTTTCTCGCGTAACGATCAGCCAATGCTTGCAGAACTTGGACAACAGCGCGCATCTGTTGTTGCTCGGTCGGCGGGTTTATACGACGGTTTCGATCTGAAAGCAGAGCAATTGGACGATTGTGGATATTTCATCGAAATGAATAACGAGAAATCAGCGACAGTTGAGACGTTCGTAAACCAAAAAAATCTCACTGTTCTGTTGCATGACATGGACCGCTGCATATTCTTGCAGCGATGCCAAGATTCGTCGGTATTCTCGGACCCTCCAACCGCCTCGACAGCCTCGACCTGATGGCGATAAAATTGAAATATTTTTTTTCAAATAAATTTCAAAATTATTCGTCGAAACGTATTCAGTCCTTATAAAGTAGGCAAACAGCGATGTACTTACGTCTCTGAGGCCGCGCAGTGCCATCGCGATTGGCTGCTCCATGCTGAGCTATAAAAAAAAACTTTGTATCACTTCTCCAATTTCTAATATAAAAATGATGAATTTTTTAACGTACAATGTTTCAAAATACTCGAATTTATGCGAAATTTTTTGAGTATTTTTTTTTTAATTTCTCTTTTCGATTGTTCCTGATGAAGAGATTCGAGAAACCGTTCATTCAGTGCTACGTACAATGTTAAAATTAATTTTGAGCAAAAATAGATTTTTTCGATCGAAAAATATGTAACGATACTAACTTTGATGATTTTCGGGCTGAGAGGAAGCCGCAGCCGTTTCACTGAGCCCTCTTTGATTCTCCGGTATTCTTTCTCCGACCGCAGCCGATTGCTGATTCCCGTTGACAAGTTTCGGTCTGTTCAGATTTTGGCGTTCCATCATTCTGATGGAAAATATTTATGTTTTATCAACTTCTTCGGTTTATTTAGAAAAAGCCTGTTGAATATATTTGTGTATCCGAGAAATTTTATGATACTCACGAGCTTGGGCAAACCGTACGATTGTTTACTTTGTTTGTGAAAGGAACGACGAGCCAAAACGGTTGAGCCCTAAGAAACTCCCTCTCCAAAAATATGCGACTGTAGAGATTGAGAAAAGACAAAAAACGAGAGCAGAGGAGAAACAAAAGACGTTCGAAGGGTTGCGTTCGGTTCATCATTCGTTATTGGTCGCCTTATAAAAACTGACAGGATATGCACGAAGTTCTGAAAATTAGTAGAGGAAAGGAAGCTAATTTGGGATACAAAATAACCCACTAATTGTTATCCCAAATTAGCTGCCTTTCCTCTAACAATGTATCTTGGGGCTCGCCCAAAAGCGTCAATCCAAGTTTGCATCTCGCTGTCACTCATCAGCATTTTCTTCGAAAAAACATTTTTTTTTAGGGCTAAACTTCCGAAAGCTCAAAACCGAATTTCGCCATGAATTTCGGCACAGACATTCCATTTTACCATCCAAAAGTGTCCTCTTGAAAGGATTTTTGGCGAGTCGCAATATTTTTTCGAGTACTCCGTTTAGCACGTTCCAATATCTCGTCGGAGAGCATTAAAAAAAAAATTCATCTCGAAAAATATAGCGAGCCGCCAAAAATCCTTTCAAGGGGACTCTTATATAGTCAAATGATATATTCATGACTAGAGAGAGATGAAAAGAAAAAAAGAGCGAAATTGCGTAAAGTTTTGGTCGATGGTGTAAAGAACGAAAGTTGAAAACTGGGACTGAAGTGTGAGCTACGACGAGAGGTCGCTCGATTACCTTCTGTAGATAAATGTCGATCTTGCGGTAAAAGCCTTAGATCGTAGGACGTATAGAGGGCAGCAATTCTTGGAGAGATGGAATAGGCGACGCATGATCGCAGGTTCCCTCGCGAAACATTTAACGCTCGTCTCTCAGTTCTCAGTGTTTTTGAGCTATCTGAGTTCGCAATTCGTCATGAGTTCATCGGTGAATTTCGAGAATGAATTACTTTTGGCAGCTTATGAAGAATACGACAACAACGCGGAGGAATGGCCAAATTTCAAAGAGTTTTCGAAGAAGTATCTCGGTAAGTAAGCGAAGAAAATTGATGAATTTCAATATTTGTAGGTTAGTTGAATGTAGAATTCGAAAATGGCGGTTAGATTTCGGTTAGTTTTCATGGAAATATTCGAGTGAAACTAACTCCTTCTTTATCGCGGGGTAGTACACATGGAAAAAAGAGTTATCGACTGCAGGTAACCGAACAATAAAAAAAAATTGATGTTTTCTCATGCGGTGTCTCGAGTTTTTGAACTTTACGTACGACACATATGCACAGATCGAGAATAGGTAATTGCTTAATTTTTTTAAATCTATTGCCCAATGTTATAATGAAAATAAATTTTATAAATTACAGTAGGTAACAAGCCAGTGCCGCTACTGATAAGAGAATGTAGCCGTTTGGTTCCTGTGCACAGCAGATATTCAGACTTCGTTCAATTCCATCCATTCAACATGCCAAACATCAGAGTCAAACGTATACACTTGATGGGAATGATCCTGAATATAAAAATGACTCAAAAGTACGTTCATTTTGCAGGTACGTTAGATTTAACGAATCAAGCGAGAAACTCTCGATATTTTTCCAGCATTATTATATTTAATTAAACAATTATTTCGATTTTTTGTTTAGCCTACGATGGAACCGGAAATATTGAAATTATATACAAACTGCAGGCCTACGAGAACCAATTGAAGATCAGAGCGGAGATTGACAAAAAATACGAAGTATCTTCAGCGGATGTTCCGAGATACGAACGTTTGATGAAGTTGAAGATCGAAGAGCGTTACCGTTCCAGTGTCGCTCAGCAACGAATAAGGCAGTTGAGTTCTGCTGCGAATACTCTGCCGAAAACTTGATCGAAAATACTTTGCTGAGCTTCTAATTTGTTTGGGACTCTTTCAGATTCCAACAAAATCACAAGGCTTGGTGGGACCAATGTCAACAAGGAATGCTCGGTAGTCCTCTACGCGTCGGGAGTTACGTCCATATTTTCGGCTTCTGTAATATTAATCTCAACAACATACGCGGTCATGGTGTAAAAAATAATAATTTTTGGGCAAACGATGTAATGCCCGAGCTTATTTTCAATGCTTACAAAGTTCAATGCATGTCTGAGAAGTCGTACAACGAAACGATCCAGAAATGGGTCGACACTGTCTTCAAGGAAAAATATGTCAGGACCAAGTAATTCTAGTCTGCAGCAACGAATGTTGCTGCAGACTAGAGTTGCAACAATGTTCCAGCTATGATAAAACCTATAAGTATTCATGTGTTGATGTGTGAATAAATAAAATATTTTTATAATTTATTATGATGCGCAATGTATTAATCAAACACAACAAAATTGAAATATTACTACAAAATTTTGGAAAATTTTTGAATCCTGTTTTAAATATTCATAGGAATAAATTTTTTAACTCCCGACTGCCCGTAGGGCAAAAAGACGGGAGTTTTGCGTTTCACTGCGATCAGTGGGTGGGGATTCTTTCCCCCGGTCTTTTTTTTTTGCTATCGGCCTTTTTATGCGTTGGGAAAACGAGAGAATAAAACGTTGTTGAATTGTTATAAAATACGCAGTGTCTAGTCGTCCGGTTACTGTATGTTTATCATTAGGTTATTCGTCCAGATTTTAAACGCTACAAGCGAATTTTTCAAATGGCGCATGCGCTGGAAATAAAAAAATGAGCGCGCTTGATCGCGTCGCTTTTCAATTTGAGGTTGTTTTGGTCAGTCACCATTGCTCATCCTCGTCAACGTCGTGATTTTCTCAGCATTTTTCCACGCAGAATTGATATTCTTGGTTGTCTAATTATCCGGATTATTAGGCTAATTGTCCGGAATTTATATTGCTAGGAATTTTTATCGTCCGTACATTGGTCATGTGACACACTGCTTTTGACGAATTCATTTCACCCATATTGATTTCCCGCTATAGAAAAAATTTCTATGAATATTTTCCGCTATAGTTAACAATTCATATGAATATTTGCTTTCCTATGAACTTGTAAATACATCATTATTCCGGACAACTATATTCATTTTATTAGTCCTTTAGTAACATTAGGCTATTCGTCCGAAGATATATTGCTTAGAATTTTCATCGAGTGTACTTTCGTAATGTGACACTGCTTTAACGAATTCATTTCACTCATATGTATTCCCCGCTATAGTATAAGATTCTATGAATAATTCCCGCTATACTTGACAATTCATATAAATATTTACTTTCCAAAGAACCTCAAAATACATCACTATTCCGGACGACCATATTCATTTTATTAGTCCAGTTGCAGTATTTTCTGTCTCCCATTGATTTGATCTGGACGAATAAACGTATATGTTATTCGTCCGTATATGTAGCAGTATTAAATCGTCTCGGTAACACTGCTTGGAAATAATATGACGTTTAGCAAACAAATTTCCGGACGAATAGGATAAACATATTCGTACAGTACCCGGACGACTAGCCACAGCCTATAAAATATTACTGAACGAATATTCATACGGTGCACAAAACTGTGATCGCTAAATATTGGCGAATGAATGTCCCTAGCTTGTTATTTGGTTTGTTTATATTCGTGGAGCCTCGACTCTGTGTTTACGTTTACGCGCTCTCGCGCCGCTTGGCCTGCTAAGCCGTACCGTAGCGGGGATGGTGGGGAGAGCTCACGCCGGGGCGACTGGAAGGGGCAGGCGCGAGCGAGAACTGGATCATGCGCGGGGCAACGAGGGAGCGAGCGAGCACTCCCGTTCATTCAGTCGCCCGCGGGCGCGGGGCGGGGCGGCAAGTAGCGCGCGCGTAGAGAGTTGCATAAGCATCGGTCGGCTAGTGCAATACCGCGCATTATCGTTCGTTGATTGCAACGAAATTGATAAAATTCTATTTGATCGTCCAGTTAATGACGAAAATCTTAATATAAAATACTTTAAAACGGTCTGAATTGTCGTTTAAATCAAATAAAAATACAACGATGGATAATAAAAAAACGCGGAAAATCATGATAAAATTTTTAATTTTTTAATTATCAAAACCATTCAAATCTATAATTTTTACATAATTTTTTTATCGCGATTTCCGTTAATTTGAGCTTGAAAATATGCGAGATTTTTTGAAAATAAACAATGCACGAAAGTTAGAGCTTAAAAATATGCGCGATTTCTCGAAAACGAACCATGCACGAAAACGCTATGAAAAGAATATTACACGATTAATTAAAACACGATTCTCTCGTTTGTCAATCGTAATGAATTTTCAATGATTTCTCTTTCGTCAACGAGTTTTCTTCTCGTAACGTGATAAGCGATAAGCCGGCAGGGAAGCCTCTTGCTCACGATATTATTTTTCGTGCTCAATTGGAGAACGAATTACTTTGAATATTTGACCGAATCACGATAAATGGCAGCGTGAGCAAGGGTCTTGAGTGACAGACAGTCTAGTGACGGCTGTGTTATAGCTTCGAAAATCGTGTGTATGCTCGCACGCACGCGTGTTCGCAAGCGGAGCTAAGATGCAACCATACATGCGAGTCGCGCAACGCAACGCAAAGCACCAAACGCACGCAGGCCGTAAAGCCATGGGATTGTCGGCAAGAATAACGGAACGAAAGCTATAAATCTACTCTGTAGTTTGCTGTTTCCAAACGCGATACAGTTTCTGTATCGCATATCGAAGTCGCGCAGGCAAGGTCCATGCATATAACCCGGATGCTGCAAACGGTCAACGCAACGCAATGCACGCAAGGCATGTATAACCGCAGCTATTGTACAGCATTGCGAATAGTTTTTACTATCGCAATTGCTATAGAGTACAATAGAACGCAAGCGCCCGTGCACGCGTGCACCCACGTGAGCACGCACGATTTTCCACGAAACTGTGGCACAAGTTGCCATTACACTTTCTGTCACTCGTCGTCAACCTTATTCAATTGCTAAAAGACAATTTATTGACACAAGAGAAAAACATTTTTTGAGTCAGCGGAATAACCAAGAAACATTGAATGGATTTTTTTATTTCGTGCAAGAGTTCGTTGACGCGAAAATAAAAAAAAATTTGACGTCTTAATCACGCGTTTACTATCTCGGAAGTGTAAAAAGTTAATATTGGTGTTGTGTGAATTAGTGCATTTGAATTGTGAATTACGGTGAACTATCGTTTTCAACGTTGGAAAAACGACGCTGCTGCTGCTCGTCTGAATTCAAAATCATGAATCTGGAAAAAATCGAGTGGAAAGAAATCAACTGCAATGAGTGCGTCCTGCAACGGAAGTGGATATTAACTGTGCTGACTATTTCGGAATTGCGGACTTTTCGGTTTTGCCAAAGGTAGGTTCGTTATTGAGGAGGGGAACAAGACATCGACGAGTGAGTACATAATTCCATCATTTTTATTGGTTTCATTTCTGTGCGTAGCAATTTTCAGTATCAAACTGTTGGGCTTTCTTTAATTTTAACTATTATTTTTGAAAGAATTCGATTTCCATTTCAATCGTTAATCTTTAAAGGATAACACGTTTTTTAACTCCCACCTGCCCACTCGGGCAAAAGCCGCGGGAGTTATGCGTTTGGCCGTGATCAGCTGATTTTCACGAATTTTTTAAGCAGAATGTTTGTTGAAACGGCCAAAAATTACTTGACCAAATTGGAGAAACAGGCTTTATTACCGGTGGACGTGTAACAACAACAATACGTGATGCCGCCATAACTATATTCACTCGCAACATCTGCGCCATACTTCACTCGGTTGGTTGTTGCTGTGACTGATTGGTTGATTGTGTTATTATGTTTTTGTTATTTTTTATTTATTATTTAATTATATTTATAATAATTAATTAAAAAATTATGAACTTTGAAAAGTGTGAAATGAAAAAATGTTTTGAGAAAACATAAAAACTCCCGACTAAAAATAGTAGTAAACTTTAAAAAGTCTGAAATAATAAAAAATAAATGTCGGGAGATGTCTTTACTTCTTATTCAATGATTCGATTAGAGACATCTCCCGACGAAAATCCCGACATCTGTTTTTTATTATTTCAGACTTTTTTAAAGTTTACTACTATTTTTAGTCGGGAGTTTTTATTATCGGAGGCAAGTGAATTTATATTTTGTCGGTAACTTTCGCGGGTTATCTAACCAATCGGAAAAATTTACGAGAATTTTTTGTTTCTTTTCTTGCACGAAAGAGCGACCGACAAACGTTTCTATTGAGATACCCGTTTTGCACAAACGATTTCGCATCGATCGAACTACAATTAACTCATCGAACGTTATTATCAAAATTAGGGAACTAACTCGATGTTCATTTTGGTTTTTCATTTTTTCACCGATTATTGGATAAATGGTCAATTTTTGATAACACTAATTTACGAACTGCTTGCAAACGAGTAGAATCGGAACAGTAAATTATTGATAAACGGACTACTGTAAAACAGGAAATGCAAAATTTGAATCGTTACGAATAGCAGCGCTGTGGAGTGACGGCCAATGGTAACACTGCCGCAAACGTCATATCCGGTTTTAGATTAAATTATTTGTCGATGATTAATCCATCAATTAAGGTTAGATAATTGGACAATTAAATAATAAAAGGTATTAATTTTTGGACATTAAAACCACAGGATTATTGATGGTTTCGGGCTAAATCGAAGTTGTGTAAAGATTCGAAAAATTCCATGATTTTTACGCGATATAGATAGGAAAAAAATGTATTCCGATAAAGTGCCGTAGGTCAATCCCCTCCATGTTGGACATTTTTTCCATAGTATTTTCCCCTTCTCGAACGCCGTACTCGCTCGCAGTTCCCCCATTCATGTTGTGACGTGTAAAATATATATTATTTTTCAACACGAAGTGGGGAAGAATATAAAAAATATATCGCGAGATCAAAGCAGGATCGTGGATCAAGTTGGTGAAGGTACGGAAGATCGTTTAGGTAAAAAAAAAATCATTTTTTTCCTCTTACGATAATTCAATAAAATCATCAGTTTTATTATGTGTGTTTCTTACACCGTTCGACCGAGCGATCATTCGCCCGAAACTTAGGTTAGAGACGTGTGTCATTCTCATAGCCACTTGCTTTTTCGTTCCCCTCGTTTCAGCTTTTAATCTTTTCAACGAAATAATTACTCGACCATCCAACTCGAAATACAGTATTCGACTTAACCCAGTTTCCCTTTTTTTTTCTCATTTCAATCCTGCTCTGCTTTTTCATTCGTTGTTAAAAGAATTCAAGGTTAACGCGCTCGGGGACACGTCCACGTATATTATTCCGAATGGAGGTAACGCTTGTCACTCGTGACATTTGTTTGTCGTAATGACACATCAGCGTTTAATCGAAATTGCAATTAAAATTTCTCTGAATTTCGTTTTAATTCGAACTTGTCGGACGACAATTTTGATTTCAAACAAATCCGCCAAATGTTTCGCTTTTTTTTTTATAACAGCAGTTAACCAGTATGTTTGTGCATTAGCGATACATTATTGTACAGTTCTTAGGGTGCCCCTTGAAGAATTTTCATGCAGAAAAACAAAATTGATCTGGCTTTTTTCGTCTGAATGTAAAGCGTTTCCTGTTCAAATATCAATCAGATTATCGTTGAAAAACATCAGGAAAACAAGAGAAACTCCTGAGTCTTGATGTTTATTATTGAATGAAAAATTTTGACTAAACATACAGGATGCTTCCAAATAGTAGAGAAAGGGCTTTCTCTGGTCAATCTTGAACTCCTTCTTGACAGAAAAGAAATTTGGATATGAATAAGTATCTCGTACACATAGCGTTTCATATCGATACACACATTGCGTAAAAATTGACAAGCGAGTTGATTTTTCCAGAGACGAGTCACAAGTGCAAATTATTAATTCATCGTTTCCAAGATCTCAATGAATGATGTCGAAGTTTGCGTCGCTGTTACGCAGCATAATACATTTCTCTATCTTCAGCAGAGTTTGATATCTTTTTACCTCGTTCGACTATGATACTCGATCGATGCTTTCTGAAATTGAAAAAATGATGAATAAAAAAAGTTTTCTTTGGTGCGTTTTAGCAAAGCAAACTTTCATTACATCCTTATGGAACAAAATGTTTTTGATATGAACATTCCAAACGTATAGAAAGAAAAAAAACCTAATTTGAGATACAAAGCTATGCACTGTCATCCCGGAAGTAGCTCTTACTCGGTGTCTTTATGTCCTATGTGCAACAGCTAGATAAAATGATGCAAGATGAGGATTTGGGTGGAGCCACTAGAAGAAACACATTTGTACAGGCTCTGACGAGATTATCCCAGGTTTGTGATTTTCTTTGCGATTCTTTATGTCATTTTGGATCTTGCGTCAGTCGATAAATGGAAATTTTGACCAACGAATGATCCCAAACAAAACGGTTTTATTTTTTTTAATATACGACAAGACGATTTAATGTTTTTCAGATATATCAGAGTTACCTGGATCTGTGGACACCTTACACCATCTCGAGATGGCTTTTCGCGATAAGCCTAGTAATTATATTCGTACTTCGTATATTATTAACGCAGGTATGTTTTATGATTGAAGAAAACATAATTATTCTCAGCATTTTCAATTTTAAACAAGAAATAAGAAACTAGCCTTTGGGTGAAATCGTGGTGTGAATAATGACATAAAAAATTGATATTTTCAGGGCTGGTACATCGTTATTTATGCTCTGGGAATCTATCATCTAAATTTATTCATAGCATTCCTAACGCCGAGAATCGATCCCGCGATGGCATTCGATGGTAAGTTGACCGTTTATTTAATTTTCTAATCAATTGTGATTTCGATTAAATCGAATTATACGTAATTTTTTAATTTTTTTTATTATTAATCGTTCCTAGACACTGATGGTCCTGAATTGCCAACAAGGTCGAACGAGGAATTCAAGCCTTTCATAAGGCGATTGCCGGAATTCAAATTCTGGTATTCAGTGAGCAAATCAACGATAATCGCTCTCTTTTGTACGCTTTTCGAATGCTTCAATATTCCTGTTTTCTGGCCAATACTCGTTATGTACTTTATAACGTTATTCTGCATTACGATGAAGCGACAGATCAAGGTAACTCTTTGAAAAATCAAATCAACACATAAAACAGCAAGAATTTTGTTTTTTGCACAACTCAAGGCAGATTTCTCACGACAAATTTTCAACAAATCTTACATTATTTCATCCTCCAGTCACTTTTGTGCTTCAGTAACGCATTTTTGTGTGTCAATGAATAAAAGCATACAATTTTAACGAAAATATTTTTTTAAATGCCAAAATAATCGTTAATTCTTTTTCAGCACATGATAAAATATCGGTACCTGCCGTTCACGCACGGGAAGCCGAGGTACCAAAACCACGACGAGGGCTCGCGGCCGCTGGCTCATTAATCGAATTACAAAAAAAGAAAAAAAAACAACAATAAGTAATTAATTGAATAAAGAGATAAATAAGAAAGAATTGGGACGAAAGCAAAGGAGAGATGAGCATCTCTAGCAGAGTCACAAGTATGCTCAGTTGCTGCGCTATCGAGTTTGCGTAAATGTGCATAGAATTAATATTGTCACTAAAGTTATAAAAATTGTGTCGAAGGATGGACGAGAAGAGCCAGTTTGAGAAGGAAAGAAGATAACGAAGAAAAAAAAACAAAAAGAAAGAGAGAGAGAGAGAGAGAGAGTGAGGGAGAGAAGACAAAGTGAAAGACGATGGAATGGAATGAAGCAAAAAAAAGTCATCCCTGGCCTCCGAAAGTTGTGTAACGAAATTTTCTTTAACTCCTTCTCTTCCCCAGCCTTAATTTTCACTCGTTTCATTTTTCTCTTGACACTCGAAATCTTTCACTTCCCGCGATGAATGAGGGAGACGTTGAAAAAGAAATGATAATGAGAACCAAAATGAAAAGAAAGAAAAAAAAAAAAAAAGATAAAACACTGGACCGATCACGATCGATGATAAAGCGTTTAATATAAATAGCTGTAACGTTACGACTTGCGTTAGATAACAAAAAACCTCTCTTAATATATTTGTATCATAAATCTTGTACAAAGTATTGTTAGGTCTTGCATAAAAACAACAACAAACGAAAAGATGAATATTGATAGAACAGGATTTAACGACAAAGAAAAAAACAAAAAAAAACAATACAGATGAGGAAAATAAATATCAGACCTATGCAAATACCAGAAATCTATAAAAACGTGTCTTTATATTTGTGTACACACGTCCACCACCCAGCGATACACTCGTCAACGCAATGTTAAAGTTATTTCCGATTGTTAAGATCCTACGAGGATCATTGCGACGATAAATCTCGATATGAATGAATCAATGAGCCATTAGTTGCCCTTTGTCGATAATTTCAGCAACCATTTGCATTTATGAGAAATACTATTCAATTTTTATTTTAATCTCGAATATTTTGAGGTAATTTTTCTCAGTTTCCTCGTATGCTTTTCAAAGGCAACGATAAAATCTTAATTGTACACGAATGTCACGCATCTTGTGTCTGTTTTATTTCACACTGTCGAATCGTAACAAATTTCATTGCGAATCAATGGTGACCGATTTTTACTCAAAGACCTCACGACGAGTCAGCATAATTTCGTTGAAATTATTCTTATACAAAACAACAAAACATTGAGAGTTTCCTCTCCCGCTCTCTCTCCTTTGAGAGTCATCATTTATGCTCGATCGTAGAGTGGCTCCTGTAAATATTCGACAAGCTTTTTTGTTCTTGTTCCAATGAGATTTTAATCGTACGAATTGAGGGAAATTGGTGAATTACTTTTGAACGTTAAAAACATTTCGAAAAATACATTCACGTTTATTTCGATATTCGTACATCGTTCTTGAACAACTTACATCAGTTTTTTTTTTTAAATGCTTCTCCAGCACACAGAAAATTCGAATGAACAGTTAAAACTTCGACGTGTGATACCGCGAGTACAATAAAAAAAATAAAAACAAGTTGGAGCTCAATCTCGAAACTCAATTTTTGAAGACCAAAAAACTTAAAAATCGAATAAACCTAAATTTTCGGCGCGCTTACGAAAGGTCTGAAAAACGTGATTGCCGGTTGAAGGGTGATGACAAAAAACATAAGAAACAATGAGAATGGATAAAATTAACAGAAAGTTTTATCATTGTACAAAAATTATTACATATATATATCTATATATATATATAGTCGTCTCAGTTTATCCACGTATATATTTTTTGTATTTTATTGATATAACCACCGTCGAAAAATTTGGGAATACATTTGATCGAATAAATATTTAAAATCGTGAAAATTCTTAGTTCATAAATCGTAAAAAATATTTAAACTTTTTGAAAACAAAACTTTAATCTACAAAATAATATTACGGTTGTAAAAAATAGAATTTTTTTTCTTTTTAAATTCTCTAATAATTTATCCTGATAAAACTGATTTTTGAAATCAGATTGATACCGAAAAAAAAAACAAATCAAAATTTACTTATACTTTGTTCGATGCAATTTGAAGACTTAAATTTTTTCACCGAAGCTCGGTGCAGCGCGCACAGCTTTCAGGATTATGAATCATCTCAAGAGATAAAACTGTTTTCAAATTTTCATGACGGTTATAAGATCCAGTATGTAAATATCAAGTTACTTTTTTTTGTTCATAAAAATATTGTACAGAACAAGGTACACCAGTATTGAAGACGACACTATGAGCGTTGTTTTTGTTGTTGTTGGTAACGCGTGACAGCTTGTTATACTCTCGTTGATTCCCATCGAAGTTTCCATTTTGACTAAATTTCCATTTTTTGTTTTTTTCTTACTCGTTCATATCTTCCGATATGACGGGTTTGGTTCGATCGATGAAAGCAGTTGTCGAATTCACCCCGATCACTGTCGTGGTCGTGGTTTCGCTCACCGTTGATTCTCGCTTTTTGTACGGATTCGACGGGTGACAGTACAGTCTGCAACAGACAATTCTATAATCAAACAAACAAAACAAAACAAAAAAATAAATAAATAAACAACACTATCGTTTATTCGTTGTCGTACACTGAGAAAAAAAAAGTTATTGGAACAACAAAATCTCTCATTACGGAGTGTCAATAAAATATATGATCATCATGATGTCATAAACCATTGAACGAACACATTAATTTTTCATCAGACAAAACTCTTCCAATAACATCAATTTCTATTGAATCAATCATTTTTTTTTCTCTGTGTATAGAAAAACGATGAAAATTTCGTAAAATCAAGGCGAATGGGTCGAAATTTGAATTTTTTTTCTTCTTTCGACAGATCGCTGCTCTTTGAGTTTGAAACTAATTCGATAAATCGACTGCACTCTTTTTTTTGGTTGAATTTAATTCATGCATTTATCGACTTTTACATTTTAACAATATTTCGAGTTTAACAAATATTCGATTCCTAGGGCTCTAACCTCATGCTCTCGGTTCTCGAACGCGGTGACCAATTGTTGTAGTATTTTCTTTCGACCCTCAGATTTCGTGCGTTAGTCCATCGGGATAAATGATGCCTTATCGTGTTTTGCACCTCGCTGTTCAGGAAACAATAGAAAAATGCGACCGAGAAGCCCTGTAACACGAAAAAAAAATACGTATATACGATCGTTAAAACTTAATTCTAAATCCATTCAAAAAAATGAACAATCTTTTACATCAATCTCATCTCAATCGTAATTTTCATTCAATTGTTTTTTTTTCTTCTTTACCTGACACGATAGAAGTACCGCACGGGCGTACGAGAACACGTTCGCCACTTGTCCTTCCGTTGGTCCCGCGAGCACGAGAACGTACGTTACACCCAGAAGAGGTATCAGCACCAGAAGTGCTTTACTCGCTTTTCTGTACTGCTGCGTCTCAACGGTGTTCGCTGATCGCAGCTTCGTGATCAAAACCTTCGACAAAAATATATCACAGAACGTTCATATATTTTTTTTCTCTCTCCACTCGAACTAAAAAGAGGCAATCAACGGTCCCAGCTTATGAAGACTCGATAAACTTTTTAATTTTTTGAATTTTTTGAATTTTTTTATTTTATTTTTAATTTTTTTTATTCTAATGTCGTTGCTGTTCTTACCCACATTATCGTGAATAGAAATATAACGTTTACGGCCAATACGATGATGGCGGGTCCTTGAAAAAACCAGTCGTAAACGTGGGGAACCATCCACGGGCAGTGTCGATAAAGTGCCACGTCCTGTTCCATTTTCACGGTCGAATTATCACGTCGAGATAAAACAAAGGCGAGAGAGCAAACATAATTGAATTATTTTCAGTGTTTGTCTTGGTGCGCCGAGCCCTTACAAGGAGCAGTCAATTAATTAAACAACTCTTCTATTTATGTGGTAATTACTAATTCATTGAAAAAAAAAAAAAAGGACTCGACAGGAAAAAAACTTTTTACTAAGCACGAAGTAGATATTGGAAAATTTATATTCGATGGTTAATCGTATGATAATCGTGATAATGAAAATATGAAATTCGAGCGAAAACGCTATTATTTTGAATGAAAAAAATGACAAAATTCGAAGCTTCGAATATTTACTCTTGTCACGTATTCTCTCACCGTATTAATTTGAAAATTTTCACCCACGGATTTGGCGATTCCCCAAACAGCTATAATGATGATGGGCATGCCTGAAAAAAAAAAAAAAAAGAAAAAAGAAAAAAACACGAATTTCTCATTCGGTCAAACGAACCTCGTTTAATTAGCGAAAATTTCATTTATCCGGAAACTAAATTTATTCTGATCGCGTTAAAAATAAAAGTGATAATAAAAGTGCTCACCCCAACCTATGGCCAGACATAATCGTAGTTTTATGCTGTCCCCGCTGAAAGTTTTCACGACCAATTGATACAGATATAATCCTGCAATAATAACGAAACGTTGCGAGAAAAATATTTTCTGAAAAATTCGATTTTTTATGCTCACGTTTCGGTGCTTTTCGTACAATTTTTTTTATTTCTTCAACCTATTTTTTTTTTTTACTTACGAGAAATTATCGAATAATAAGAATCGTTACCTTCAACGAACATCCAGAAAAAATTGGTCAGGTTGAAATAGTGCAGAAGCGACAAGAATATTATGCAAGTTGGAACGTTCATATGAATCGATGTCTGCAAATAAAAAACATAAGAGAGAGAGACAAATAAATGAATTTATTTCAAGAGTCTTGTTCAACAGTTTTGTTCAAATTCAAAATTTTGTCAGCAAATCAAAATTTCAATCTCGGCATCTCTATTTTAATCGATATAAAAAAATAATTGATAAACGAAAGAAAAGACGAAAGATAAGTGGACAAATGTTATCAATGAATTTTGAACAGATTCCATTCGTTCCAGCGACCTTCTCGGTTATTTAGGAACGTTAATTCGACCGAATTTATTAGGCTACCAAAACGCCTTCTTTTCAAATATTCACCTGCCCGTGAAACGAGTAACGTGTTCTACTAAAAAGTATAAAGATACATTTCTCCAGATTACCAGATTACATTTGATCGTTTGATAGTATGAAGAATAAAAAAAAAAAATAAGGGCGCAACTGTCGGAATTTTTCAACATTTAGAATCGCCGGACGAAAAAAAAATATTGTCGAAAATGTGGCCTACCGAATCGAACGTTGAACTCGTTGAACGGGGTACACACGCGATATTCACCAACAAAAATGTTTTGGCGAGCACGCAATCAACGCAAAAGGAATTTATCTTTTTCGGGTTTTCTTTACATAAATATATTTTCTCTCTCTCTCTCTCTTCTCGGCCTCGACCCTCTTGCGTTAGAATCGCGATTTTTTTTTACGATGATGTACGAGACAATAAAGATTTGCTCACGAAAGAAGCACATCCGCGCGAGACCGCGATAAATTGAGCGTGAATTTAGGTCAAACGTTAAATAGCCAGAAGAGACTCGAGATTGAAATATGTTTGCTTAATAATCATTTATTTGCGTGGAACACTCTTGCAACGAGCTCACAAAAGTTGAGATTTTTTTTTTTCTCAATCGCAGTCCAATTTTAAACGTAAAATCATTGTTCTCACCTGCATCGAAGTATTCAGAATCCACATGAGATCCGCAAAAATATAAGTCAACATTAGATTTGTATGAATGCTATTCCTCAGACATCTCAGCTCCCTGGAAAAAGAACATTTTTATTCAATTATCAAAAGAAAAAAAAAATTTGAATCGAACGCATTTATCGTTTTCTCAAATCTTGAATCTCGATTTTTTTAATCGACCGAATTACGTATCGAAGATCAAAGTTACGTAAAAGTATAAATTAATTGATTTCAGGAGAAAAAAAAATGATTACAACGATTAAAAAAATCGTTTCTAAAAAATCTCTTGTAAAAATTGAGCAAACATTTTTGTTCTTTCGTACGGAGATATTCAGACGTTTGACATTTGACATTCGCGCAATAATTCTTGTTTATGATCTCTCTCTCTCTCTCTCTTTCTCGCGCATTATAAATTTAACGTATCACTCACACGAACAGGACACCGCGTGAAATGCGTCATCAAGAGGCGACGGTTTCAATTGAAAAAGTAAACGAAACACTAGAATTTCTCTGAGACATTGAAAAAGTGTTTGTTTGTGTGAGATGGTTTATAGGGTGTGAATAAAACGTCGAGTTGTGCTATAACGCTAAGGAAATTCAAGCTCAGCACGGACGATGTTAAAAAGCACTTATCCCCATGCTCGAGTCGTTATTCCTTCTTTTTGCCCTACCCGTCCTGTCTTCATAGCGAACTCGTACGATGGAAAAAGTGTGTTTAAAAAAAAAAAATAAAAAAGATAAAAAAAAAAATTGACTCTAAAGAAGCCTTCCAATTGTGGACTAATATACGCCCAAGTTTTGTCTCGTTTTTTTTTTTTTTTTTTTTTTTTTTTTTTTTTTTTTTTTTTTTTTTTTTTTTCATACCGGCAAACTTTATGGATTCGCGGTGCAATATGGTCCTGCATAGGCGATGAAAATTTTCATTTTATTCATGAGACTCGAGAAAGAGCCGAGGAAAACTTGCGGTAAAATATGCTACGGAAACGTTCGTTGGATATATATATATTTTTTTCTTTTTTTTTATTTTACATTTATTCGTGAGATAAAGTTTTAGTGCTGATAAACTGGTATTTCGACGTTTTCTATTCGACTTGCAAAATACGTTTGAGGTTTACAATGAAAAATTTCATCGAGTTAACATATATCCATTAAATTCCGTGCCGTTTATTAAAATACAATTTTTCGTAATTGACTCATTTTTATTTCGTTGTCCGAATTGATTTTTGTGACAAAACAAAATTTTGGGTAACCGCGAATCGAGAGCAATGATAGAAAACGAAAAAGCGAAAGAACAAGGAATCTGTCGAACCCCCGTACACCCCAAACAAATACGTACACTTTCGGGGATCACGCCATATTTACTTTTATTTCGCAAGCAATCTTTTATCATTTTTGCAACGTACCAGACAAAAGAAAAAAACTCTAATTCGCACGCCAGCTTTTCACCAATTTTTTTAGCTTTTTTTTCGCTTTTTTTTTTCGCTTTTTTTCGCTCAATTATTAGCTCATTTATTATTCGAGCCACGGTCGAGATAAAGTATTCATCGAGTATTAAATTATCATCGGACCAAATGCTATTCAATCTTTAATGAACGATCATCGAACGATATGAGCATAATTAATAACACTAATTAATCGATCGATATTTCACCATCGATATTGTCGTATAACTCCGAAAACCAATTGGATTCTCATTAGTTATTTACATCAGAGGACCCTACGCTTAATCGCAGGTTCCAACTCGAGGGTCAATAAAGTTTGACAAAGTATTTTTCGTTAAAACCGACCAAACCCAGTCAATAATGAAAGAAAAAAAAATTTGACGATGTTTCGAAACATACTAGCGACACAAAAAATAAGGAGGGTGGCTACATACGACAATATGATAAGAATTTAATAAAATTTAGTGACAACATTCTTTAGCATCAAATGCAATGACACAAATTTTTTCAAATTTTTCGTCTACATAGTTGTCGAATAATTGGAGTTTACAATATCCAAAAGATATACCTATATATATCAGAATTCTATGCTTACGGATGTAAACTCTAGTGTTAAATTACTCGAAAACTATGTAGAAGAAAAATCTTAAAAAATTTTTATATTCATATTTAATCCAAAAGAATATGCTCACCAAATTTCATTAAATTCTAATCATTTCGAATTTTCCTATGCTTTTAACATGGCAACATTGTTGTCTGTAGCCAACCCCCTTAACGGCCCGTCATCGCGGTGCTTTTTATGTGTGTTTTCGAAGAATCAATACTTACTTGAAGTATAAAAAAATAGCGACAGCGATGATGAGTGCCAACAACGAGAGGCTGTATCCAATGAAATAGAGCATGGTCGTTATCTCCAGACCAGATTGCAATTCCGTGATTTTGAGCTCGCGACAAAGCGAGTATTCGGAATAGTTTTCCCATGTACCATTTGGCCAGCACCAGCGACTCGCGTTTTCTGCAAAAGAGACAAAAATTTTTCAGCGATATACAATTTTCATTGCGGGAAACGCTCGCGGTGCACCTGAGAAACTGGTCGCACACGGTTAAATCAGCTCAATAGCGATCTTCTTTCTAATCGATAATTCAATGACTTTTGCAAACATAAATTTCACTATTTTTTATCTCTTTTTGGAGCTTCGATTGCTTAATTACCCACAGACCGGCGTAATTTGCATGTCAGTCGCGTGCCCCGATGCACCTGCTTCGACGAATTGCCAATCTCCGGCGCAGTAGCTTCCGCTCATCTCTCGTCTCAAGAACGAATATTACATTTTTTTTCTTCTCTGTCTTTTTCTCTCTGTTTTTTTTTATGCCATGCGAAGACTACGCGTTTTTCATATTCATGTGATCGCATCGTGTAATATCGATTTCTATGTGTCCCTACATGCAGTCCACGTACAGAAAAATCTTTCGCGATTCCTGTATCCATTGCCCGTGCACGCCCACGGCGTTGGGAATCGATTTTCTTATTCGTTCACATACTTTTAAAAAATATTTTTCTCGTTATTTTCTTTCATGTCGATATGCACGAATTACATTAAACTTTTTCATCTTCTTTTCGTTTTACAACGGATCGTACCATAATTTTTCAATTTATATTATAATTTGAACGAAGATTGTTTCGAATTTTTTTTTCAAAGAAATATCAAGAAAAAAAAATGTATAAACTGAGAGAAATAATTATTGAATTTGAAAACATGTATTTATTTATTAAATCAAAGTATTATTTCGATTATTTATTCGTTGAACCGAGACAATCACTGTTTATTTGACAACATATTTTCACGGATTTCACGGACCAAATAAATACACTGAGAAAAAAAAATTTGAAATTGTGGCGAACAAATTAAATTTGTTGATTCAACAAAACTTTTGTTGATTCAACGATATTTTTGTCGTGGTGAGAAATTAAGTATTTCAATGAACCAAATTTCGTTTGGGTTAACAAATTTTATTTTGTTCGCTACGATTCGTTGAAGCAACAAAAAAATTTGTTGAATCAACAGAAAATTTGTCGAACCAACAAAAAATTTGTTGAATTTACGAATTCATTTTTCTCAGTGTATATGAGTGAACCAATCTTATATGTTTTGGCGAATAATGAAATAAATGATTTTTTTGGTTCAAGTAATTTTTTTTTCTCAGTGCTTTTTTCCCATTTCTCGAAGTATCGTTAAGTTTTTTTTTTCTTGTAATTTTTTATAAAATTGAAGAAAATTGATCCGACGTGTAACGCGGAATTCTACGCGATGAAATTTGAATGTAAAATTCTCACGAAGACTCCGGTACTCTCGACCAACGACACTTTAAATCCCACGAGATCGGGCGGTGATGACCCATAATATGCATTATTCAACGGATCATAAGTGGCTAATTCATCGAGATATATGCAGTGACATATTTCGCTATTCCATCGATATACGTTTTAACTTATTCGACACTATACACGCGTCGACCGATCCATAGGAAAATCAATTACAACTATCTACGCGTATGTGTGTGTAATGTAGGCATGCTAATTTTCCAATCGCTCATAGAAACGTGCTCTCTCTCTCTCGACGCCACGAAATTGCACGATTATATTAGAATTACAAGCGCGGAGGCGCGAGAATCCGAAATCGCTATGGCGTACTCTGTTGACGTACGTGCAACGATATCTTGATCGCGTCGATTCATTCCGAATATTCTTTTATCGAGACGTAATTTTATAATCAATGGAGATTTTTTTATCAATCAACTTCTCAATTATTGATTCAAATTCAATTTGAAATTTGAATAAAGATTTTTTGAGATTTCAATCGAGTTCAATTGCGATTGAAAACTTTTTGCGAAAACTTTGAAAATTGAAATATTTTTGTTTGATCGATATTTTATCGATTTTAACGATGAGAGACGAAATCGGAAACATAATTTCAAGCCCCCGGACGAAAAATGTTAGTGCCTCAAGAGTACTTCGCGGTGATCGAATAGCTTGTGTATGGAAAACAGTTTGCGCTGTCTCTCCGGCACACGAAACATCAATTTTCAATATCTCCTTCAACGCGAGTAGAAGTTTCACACTCTAAAATCGATAATCGAATGATACATATCAGAACTCGTGAACGTTTCAAATGTCAGATTTTATTGACACTCGTGTGAAAACGTTCTCGCATTCGATTTTGCTAGCTCTATTTTTTTTTTTTTTTCTTTCTTTTATTGAACGTTAATTAAACCGTTGTCCTTGTCAAGAAACCACGATTGTACTATTTAGAGCATTCGAGTGTTATTTCACGAATGTTGTAGGTAACACAATAAATTTTTACGACATTAACCAAAAATAGTGGCACGAAATTCGTCGATCGATCGATTACTCCGAAAGAAAAGAAAACTTGACGTTTCATAACGTAAAATTGATAAAATAATTTATCCAATCACTCGTAAAATTTGATATAGTTTGTGAAATTTGATCTCGTCCCTCTCGATTGACCCAATTTTTAAAATCGAGTGTACAAACAAATAAAATTAATAGTAAAAATGAAAATATTTCTAATGCACGATGATAAAGCTTTTGACGAATGTTTGAAAAACCACGATCGAGGCAACGCTTTTGTTACATCGATGCTTTTGTCACGTTAATTATGTTACTCTTTCTCGGATTCAATGCCGAGAGGATGTACGAGAAAAAAAGAATCGCAAACGTCACAGGGAGAAGCTAAAGACTGCTTTAAACAAAACGCAAACAAAACGTTACAGTTATGTTGATCCGAAGCACTGTTTTTCCTCGTACAGAGCCGTGGGAATTAATGACAATGTGCGTCGAATATGTTTTGTTTTGTTTGATATTTTTTTAAAACTCTTCAAAGTCTCCGTTAATTTTTCTCGAGGGCATTCTTCCGTGTCTCGTGTTCATCGAGTTCTCTATTCATTCTTATCAATAATTCTTTCTTTTTTTATCTATTTTCGTTCTTTGAATAATTCATCCGTATGATTTTCAAATTCTGTTTTTTCCCACGAATTTTTGTTCGAAGATGTTTCGTCAGTGCTTTTTCGACCGTGACGAATGAACTTTTTGAATTTCTACCCCAAAAATCGAACATTCCATATTGTACTTTTCGTGCATTGGATTTTTGATTCTTTTTTTGTTTTTTGAAATCTTTTGCGGGAATACCGACTAGAATCAAGAGTTACCGGGACGTTGGACGAAATTTTTTTGCCACCTCGCAAAAAGGCGGATGCGAAAGTCATGGCTTTTTTCGTCTTTTTTGTTTGCATGTTGAAAAACCATATATATATATATAGGGGAGTAGATTGGTGGAATGAGAAAGGCAGCCAATGGTGGTACACCCGACGGAGCAGAGCGAGATTTGTTGGCTTGAAAATTGATTGAAAACAATTGATCAACTGTCGATAGGACTATTCGATTTAGCCAAACTGTCACGCGCTATCCTCGTTATGCCTTCCGTTTCTCAAGCTCCCCCATCAGCTGTTGTAGTATCTATTTTGACTCGCTGTCTCGTGCTCTACAATCGCTTCTATTCTATATCGTTCAATGTTTCAAATCTCCGCGTTTTATTAATCTACGAGATACTTCTTTAATCGAGAAATCGACACGCTTCATTACTGTCACAAGTTTTTTTTTAATTTTTTTTATAAATTTTAAATTAAGGAGTTTCGGTACAGGCGATACAATGTTGCCATGCTAAAGCATGTTAAAAACACAAAAAATTGTCAAAAAGTTAAGAATTTTATAAAATTTGGTCAACATATTATTTAGTGCCAAATTTGACAATACAAATTTTTTCAGATTTTTCTTCTACACAGTTATCGCGAGTAATTGAAGACTAAAGTTCACGTGTATAAGCATAGCGTTTCCATATATATAGGTATACACTTCGGGCATAAGAAATTTGCTTTAATGCATAATTACTCGATAACTGAGTAGAAGAAAATTTTGAAAAAAATTGTCTTTTCGTACTTGATGTTGAAGAACATTATCACCAAATTTTATTAATTTCTTAACATTTTGCTTTTTGTACCGAAACTCCTTAATGCAAATGAACATCATTTTTTGAATATTTCATTTTTTTTCTGATTTCTAACAATTCATACCGTGAATTCGTACGAATACTCATACTGATAATAATGATAATAACAATAATAATAATGATTGTTCGATTTCTCGTATCAAATGTCACGTCCATGAAATATTCACGAAACCAAAATATAATTGGTAAATAATAGGGGTAGTTCGGAGCTGGTATGTGAATTTTGATACAATTTGATAAACCGTATAACCGCGATACATCGTTGCGTGTTATAGAAAAGCACACGAAACAAAGCTGACACAGAGAAAGGTGAAATGCAATGTGGTGCCTTTTCTGCAAAAGCTGTTCCAGCTCTTTGGAGCTTTAAACGTTGACATCCTGAGACCTCCCTTTTCGCATCGTCTACGAGACACACTCTGTGATTTTCTCACGTTTATTGGGTTCCCTCGCTTACCCACATGGGATCGAAGACTTTTATCTTTCTTTCTTTTTCTTTGTTCTCGTCGGTTCTTGAATGGAATAAATCGTGGACTTTATACGAAACGTTTTTTCGCACCAAATGCTCGACTCAAATTCTCTCGTATCGTGCTCAACGAAACTAGTATCATCCACGCAAAATCTCATTGAAAAAATACATTTTTTCATGGAATACTGCAATTTTTGTTGAAAAAAGTAAATGAAACATCGGGAATGCTTCATTTTTATTCAACCCTTTTTCTCTTCATATTTCATCCGACGTTCGATCAATCCCTCAGGCGTATCGAACTGTATGTCCGATTCTCCCTTACGCTTTGTTTTCCCGAAATAATTTCGTGTCGAAGCGAAAAATAAAAACGCTAATACACAATCCTGCTCTCTTTCAGAACCCATTATCCTTGATTTTATAAAGCTTTTATTACACCAATTTTAACGTCTCTGGTGTTATAGTCGTTCCAGACATTAGTCGTGAAAAAAACGCTCGACGAGCTTTTCCCACGCAACGCTGCTGCTATGATTTTACTATGCTATATGTGCGAAAAAGAAACAACTATAAAAAAAGAAAAGAAAACAACAGCGTATAGCCAGCACAATGTTTTTCTTATCACAGGATTGTATCGCACGTTCGAAGTTTATAAGCCATACGTTCGCGATTCGCCATACCGCCATCATTTACGCCTTATAAAATGTGCCAACGACACCTCGATATTTCAAATATTTTTACCACGCACAGAGAAACAACGCGTTCCCGCGTCGCTTTCATAAGCTTTTCTGTTTTTTTTTTTTTTTTCCCACGTATTTCTCCTCTTTTTATCCACCGCGGATTCCATTCTGGATCAGAATTTTAATTAAAAATCAATGCACACGCTCTTATGGGACAATACCATTTGAGGCTTTTTCCTCGCAAATATTTTTCGCACGAAAGAAGCGAATAAACGTACGAATCGAATGGCCTTAAAACGAATGAAATTTTTGTATAAAACAGTGACAGATAAAAAAAACGTCACTCGTGCTATACACGAAAAGACACATTTTTGTTTCTTCGACGATGAAAAAAATGTCCGTTTTTAAAATTGTTTTACAAAACCAATGTCATCGATGTTGATCCGCTTACGAAAAATAATGATTACAGAGAAGTAATTGAGTTTAAACGAGTACGTAATGGGTCGAAATTGTATGAGAAAGAGTTGAGTCCGTGGGGAGAGATTTTCGTTGGACCAGTAAACGGGGAAGGTAGATATAGACTCGTGCCATTTTCAGGACAATATATTTATCGTGACCATTAGCCTTGATTAGCGCGTCTCTTCTCGATACGAGGAAAATCTCGGTCTAGTCCCGCGGGAGACCGTGCTTAAACGAAGTTAACTTGTTCCAGTGTTCCCTTTATAAACGAATTAACGCTGCACTCGCCTCGGGGCTTGCTACAACATGGATATACGCATATAACCTGAGTATATATGTATATGTATATCCGTACAGGTGATGTCACAAGTTAAAACTGAGCCTTTGATAATAGTTTGGTTATGAAATGATGAAAAGAAAAGTTTTTATTCATTTTTCTTTCGGATGCATCGTTGATGAGATATGAGAGTTAACGAGTCGAAGCCAATCCGGTGCTCGAGCTGGAAGATGTGGGCGTGACTGTGGTGCAGCGTCGGTACGTTTGAGAAGTTATTTGCTGGGCGCGACAAACGATGCCGAGGAGTTTCTCAAATTAGTTTATCAGCGTGGAGCTAACTCCCGATGGATCGGATCCATTTTTGATGATTAATCAATCTATCTTGGAACGTTTGCACGTGCCTTTTGGAACATTCTGTATATTCCGAAGGGAAAAGAAACGTTTAATACCGCGTACTATATTTTTCTGTTTGCTTGCAGCTGGTTTACCTTTTCCTGGTCGAAAGTCTGTTTTTTTTTTTTTTTTTTATATGACCACAATATTCCGAGAGTCATCCGCGGTAGGTAAGAAAATTTCTGTCCCGGTTTTACTAAACTTTGTTTCCGGTTATTCTACTATTTTTTTTTTTTTTTTTACAAGGAAATGGAAAAATCTCCTCGAGCTCAGAATCTCTCGTTTCGTTTTGACAACGACGCCGAAGTTTTCCATCTTGTTCTCCCGCTTCTAAACTTTTGTTTAATTTACTCTTTTATTACACTTTTTCTCTTTTCGGAACGTTTGATGTTGCGGATTGTTCGAGGTTCGTCAGAGGGGGCTCGGGAAACTCGAGACGAGTCCTTCGGGGCTTCGTACTAGTTTCGATAATACCATCCTTCTCATCTCCCCCTTCTTACTCGTTTTTCTTCCCCATTCCGCCCGTAAATCGATCACGAAGAACTATCAGTAACGAAAAAATTCAATGGAACCTCTCATTAGATCCCGATATTCCGCGCTTCTGGCAAAAATTAACGAGGAGCTTTCCACGCAGGGGAGTATCGATTTTGATCCAATTAAAATCACTCGAAAACGATGAAACCCCCATCCTAACAGGTTCAACCGTAAAATGTTACTCTCGATGCAAAATAGCCATGTGAAAACATGATTCTTTATCGAGATAAAAATGATTTATATTTCTTGTTATTGAATATATATTTGAAGAAAAGGAAAAAAAAAATGTGATGAATGTGATCGTGTATCGTTCTTTTCCGGAGTGACCGCAATATTGCCCAAAAAATGTGTCAAAAGGGGCGATTTTTATTGGGAGATATATGAACAGAAAAAACTCTGGTTCGGGCAGAGACTCGCGTGTGGTGAATAATGGATTTTTCTGTGTTGATTTTACCTTCGTTTTTTCTTCGGCTCTTCTTCTTCTTCTTATTCTTTCATTCATTCATTTCAACAGGCTTTTTTGAACTCTCAGAATTTATTAATCAATCGTTCCTTCTTCTCTTGCGAGAAAATCACTTTTATTTATTTTTTTTTTTTTTCTACGGAATATTCTATGAAAATAGAGCTTGCTTCGACAAAGGTTGCTCTATTTTTCGTCCACACTCGTTCGCTGAGACTTTCGATCGTTGTATACAATCGTACGAAGCCTCGAAAACAGAATAACACCATCGAGTCTTTTATTTAGGAGGATATTTTTGAGCTTTTTCTACGGTATTTCGATAACACAAAAATACGTGGGCTTTTATCTGGCCAGAAAATGTATTTCATTTGTTTCGAGTTTTACATTTCAACGATCGGTTATATCGCCAATGCTATTACGTTGCATTTTTCTTATCCAGAAAATAGGAGCGATAGTACAGCGCTCGTATAAATTACGAAAGCTGATATCAATGAAATAATCAATGAAGCCCGTTATGGAAAATAAAAAAAAAAAAAAACAAATTGAATTCAACTACCGACGAGTCAACTTGTTTGAAAAAGTATCTCAAAGTTTGGTCGTTTGAAAAAATCGTAATTTCATTTTCTCATACGGAGGACATAAAAACGAAAAAACAAAAAGGAACACGAAGCGCAATCGCTAAGGAAAAAACTACGGAGCCGCAAAGTCTAAAAGTGCAGGAAAGAAAAAAAAAATGCAAAATTTATGCAGTGTTGAATTCTTGATAAAAACTCGTTAAGATTTCTTTCCCTGACTTTTTTACCAGCAAGAAGAAACCACCGAGCTCCCTTTAAACTTTTCTTCGGGGCTTCTCAAGTGTGTATTCACACATATATATATATAGATACCCGCGAGAGATTACGGAAGCTGCGCGAAACTTGTTCCCGGTATGATTTTGAAAAGTGGGGTCAATTTTGTTACAAGTTTCTTCTGAAAAGTTATCGAAGATGAAACTTTTGACTTTGTTTATTCTTCACCATTATATTTTTTCATTTTTTTTTTCTCAATCATTCCTTTTCGTTTTTCCTTGTTTCCAATTATTTCTAAATTCAATAGACATTATACGTTTCTCGTTTTATTTTCATTAAAAACTCGATTGATTTAAAATTTTTCCATGAAATTTCGCGTTCACAAAATTTTATATTTCATTATTCGTGTATACCATCCCGCATCCAACTGCAGCTGCGGTTTTTTTTGTTGTAAAATAATATTCGTCCACTTTTGAGTATGATTGCAACGTGATTAATTGAAGACCCGCTCGGATGGAGGATTTACGAGAGAATTTAGTGCTGCTATGCTGCTATTCAAGAGCTACGCGGATACGCGCTCCGTTCGTTGTCGATTTTCCCTGTCTGCTCCCTTACCAGCTCTCCAAGTGTTTACCGGCGACGTTTCGTTGTTCAGTTTCCTCTTATACGGCTGATTGACGATTTTGGTCTTCCATTTGTTCGCCTCTAACTTGGAGCTTCCTCGTGCATTATTCCGACTCGTCTAATTGGAACTTTCGTAGAGCTTTCGTTTCTTTGGCTCACCAGTCTTATTCGCGTGGCAAGGACGAAAGCTTTTTGTTATCTTTTCAGCTCACCCCAACTAACTTAAATTCATTGGTTCGATCGTAAATCAGCTTTAAACTCTTAATGACCCGAATAAAAACAGAATCATCGGAAACAGACCGAATCGTCATAAAAAAATAATCAAATGTATATTGATGAATCAATTTGATTGGAAGATTCAACGAATATCTAACTTGACTGACAAAATAAAAATAAAAAATATCAAATTCATTGAGAATTCAGCTAATTAGAATTTCTTTTAAATCCTTCGCGTCCAAACTTTTCACAAAAATAACTGATCGTACCTCGGTATACAGTTACGAAGGTTGACATTTTAATAAATATAATAACGAAAGAAATAAAATACAATTTCTATGTAGCAATGTAATTGGTTAATACACGTCAGAATGGTTTTAATTAAACGAGATTCAATTAAACGCTTCAACGAATCGAAAATATCGATTAATACCTATGTACACGTTACGAAGTTTCATCGGAAAAACAGTCCACTTCAATATTTCGATCTGTCAGTCGAGATAATACGTATTCGTCTTGATTTTTTTTTCAAGTTGCTTATTCAAATTTAATCTGCGTAAATCTTCTGAATACGTGGACCAAACAGATTTTAACATCAACAGCAATAGTCTCCCTGGAGTGGATGAAACTTTTGTAGGAAAATCTTCATTACTCGGCCTCATTTTTCCAAGCTAATTCGCTATATTAATAAAAATGGAGCAACATCGCGTTACCATTCACGATTTTCATGACCAACCGATTTCCCTTTTTATTTCTCCTTTTTCTCCTCGGCTTACGAAGAGCTGGTTCGTTTTAAAGTTTGGCTCAACTCGTTAACACATTTTTTTTTCCCTAGAAGCGTATTCTGATGTAAATACAGGAATTCAAAAACAAAAATTCCCTTCAAAGAAGAGAGCATTAATTAACACCGGATATACGTGTGATCGAGCGTATGTAACGTTTCCAGGCTCCCGATCCTGGGTTCTCTATATCTTCGATTCACCGCCTGCGTGTGTATGCGCCTCGTTGTGCATCGCAGTTACATTCAGACCGAACGAGAGTCCTGAATTTCATGTTGACTGCTCGTAACTGGCAGAGTTTCCGGATCGTTGCCAAGTTTAACACCAGCTACATAGAATGTGCATATTTAGCGAAGCGGTGTAGACTCATTGATCGACCTTCGAGCTCTATGCACTTATATCTATCTTCATGTACGTGTGTCCAAGAGTTACTTTTTTTTTTTCGACTGTGCAAAGGTCATGCGTATAGGGAGTTTCATTAGCAGACGTTCGAGACGAGCGAGGCGTTTGAAACAGCCTAAAAAATTGAAAAAAAAAAAAAAAAAAAAAAAACAATATTCGAAGATTTTTCACTAGATTTTTTGAACCTGGGGAAATTCTATTAATTTTGATTGCCTCCTGAGCCTTCATGGGAGAAGAAATTTTCACTGATCGTCTCTCGTTTAACGTGAATCAAAGAGAAATGGGAGAATTGAAGAGAAGTCGTTGAAACTCAGAAGGAAAATAATCGATTTTTGGTTCAGGAGGGAAGCTCGAAACTTTGAAAGAGAGTATGCTTTTTACCCTGTGTAATAAGATAGGATTAACCGAAGAAACTTTTGTTCCCGTTGATATTGGATTATGGGGATGATTTGACCGAATAAATATTCATACACGGAAATGGACAAACTTTAACAAACAAGTCAAAGCGTTAACATTTTTGAGTTATAATTTTGCTTCCCGGTGTTGTAGTTAGTTGAATAATACGAGAGAACGTGATGCTTCGCAGAAGGGTACGAAGAGAATGAAAAGAGAAAAGCAGAGAGCTCGCGAGTAATACAGGAAAAGCAATATTACTTGATGCACGAATATCTGTATACGATGCTTGTGCTTTGGAATGCACCATGGAAACGGGAATGCTTGAGAGATCCATTAGAAATAAGAAAGCCCGACAGCAAAATTTAAATTAATCAATAAAGCTTATGATTTTTCTTCGAATTGCTGATGTCAAAGAAAAGAGGAAAAAGGTTTTTCAAGTGTCAAACCGTGTCTTTCGATCTGAACCTTTTCCAGTGCAAAAACGAGTTTCTTTTATCGGTAACAGAATTATTATTTTTTTTTTTTCGACAAAATATATTCGTTTTCTTCGTTTTTAAGAAATTTGCGTCTTTGCACAGAATTATTTATCTCTGCTGTTATCTACATGCTCGAGACCCCCGGTCTATCGCTCTTCTCCGCACTTCTCGCTATAATCGACTAATTAGTGCTAGTTTTGCCAGAGTTTGACATCGTCAACCAAAGTACACGCGCACGCACATAATGTATTCGGCAGCTCACGTTCCGCCATGAGACCGGTGCTGGGCTTTTTCATCCTGATAAATAACTTACGAAGAGAGAACAACGCACTAAGTAGGAGAAACCTTCCGGAGTTTCTCGCACTAGCTATACCCAGATAACTGCTTTAAGTTTCGTACCCAACGACGACAACGATATACATATATTCATAAATATATCTGTGTACATATGCTGGATATACGGTGTGTTATAATTTCTTGAAAATCCTCGAAGCTAATGATACTCCACGAAGTCACGTCAAAATCTAGACAATATTAAGGAAACGGAATCTCAATGGGAAATTTCGCTTTAATTTTACTGCCGACTAACGAACTAAAATTCTTTCAACTGAGAGAGTTTCTCTTTAATCATCAAAAATCATGGCAACATATATTATCACGCGAGGGTCCTTCTTTATTATTGAAACGTTGAACGATTAAAATTTTATAAACATTTTTCATGATCGGGTCAACGATAAGACTCTGATTTTAATAAGTTTTCTACAAAAAGATAAATAAAAATAAAAACTGAAATGGCAGCCGTCGACGAAACGTCTGTCACGAAATATTCGCGATAATTTCACTTTTCGACTCGTGAGGTTTCTCTTTTTTTTTGTTTTACTATTTCTACGTACCAAATGGGAAAAAAATTGGAAACACTCGAGTGGGCTCGTAGGCTAGCTCACGTCCTGATGAATAATCAACCGGGAACTAAATGCCCGGGCAGGTAGTAAAATGAGAGCTTGGGGAAAGCTGTACGAAGCATACGAAGCACGTGTTGAGTGCATTATTTCTCGCTGACGAGAGAATTGAAGCGAGTATTGAAACGCAAATAGAAAGCTTGTTGCACTTAAAATCCGTTCACAACCGACCCACGAATGCGCAGGGGCACCGCATATTCCTCAAGGTTGAGAGAAGATTTAATGAAATTATTCTGCTGAAATTCTTTCGATTCATTTATTTTTTTTTTGTAGAATATCAGCTCGGTCTGCCATTTCCCGTTTATTTCGTTTTCGAGAAATCAGAGATTTTTTTTCTTCATTTGAAAATTCAGTGGCTCTCGTCTATTCATTTTTCATCGTGAATTTTATAATTAGAATTTCCGGTTATCAAACATTGAAAAGTAAAAAGAAAAAGAAAAATGCTCCTCGTTATCAGACGATGAAACGTTTTGAGCAACGAGAGAGCATTCAATCTCACGTATTATCTCCAGTTTTCCAGATTCTTGGGCTCATACCGAGTCTGCCTCACGACTGTGTGTGTGTATAGGTGTGCGTATGGCTCTATGTTCCAGGCATCTTGTACTCGGTGCATGGACTTTATCTCGGCGCGGTTGCTCGAAATGTTCGCACGGTTATTCTAAGAGCAAAGACATAATGCTGAGGTTAGCAGAAAGGAGAACAAAAGCTAGTGCCAGAAGAGCGAGAAAAACGGGAGAGGAAGAGAGAAGCTGAATAACAAAAAGAGGGAGAAAGCTTTTGGAAGGACTCGGTAGTTTGTGAGAATCATCCGGTATAGAGAGGGAGCGAGAGAGAGAAAGAGAAATGATGAATCTTCCTCGAAAATTTTGTGCAAGCATTGTAAATGCGAAATAGAAGATGAATTATTCGAGGGAAGGCGGTATCTATAACTATTTATGTAATCATGGAGGACAGGAACCGAAAGATAAACGTGAGTTAGTTCATCAGAGGGGAAAAAAGGAGCCTGCGATGCAGAGCAGCCAAAGTTTCACAAGACTCCAAACTTTTTGCCACCACAAAATAATGAACTCTTCTCCTTCTTCTTCATCTTCTTCTTCTTAAGAAGAAGGCTTCTTAGGTACTTCAAGCAGTGAAAATTGAACTTATATATCGACTCTTGATCTACTCGCGAGGTAGTCCAAATTTTAGAAAATAATTTCGACATACAAGCAGTTCACAATCTCTGAGGAGGCTTTTCTGAAATAAAAATTGCCAATTTTTATCTCATCATCGCTTCAATATCGATTTCGAATTATGGAACGTTCTATCCATAATATTTAATGCCTCAAAAGACGCTGGTATCTCAGTCTTTTCTCAGCCGTGTATCTCTCTCTCTCTCTCTCTCTCTCTCTCTGTGCAGTTTCAATCCTTATTCTCGTTGCTAACCCGCATAATCCCCAAATCGAGGGAGAAAAATTTCTCTTTGCGATCAGCTCTTTGTGCTTGTCCACTCCACTTTTGCCATTTACCTAGGTCTTTGCCTTTCGTTTTTCTTTATCCTTTTTATTTCATAAAAAAAATCTTTCACTTTATTTGAAACAGTGCATATTTCCTCGTCATTATTCGAGTCTCCCAAAATTTTTTGGAAAAATGTTATTATTGAAATTCTGTCTGGTTATTTTTCAACGAGATATAAAGATTTTCTTAATAACTTTTCAGAAAACAAATCGTAAAAATTGAAATATTTATTGAATTCAACATAAAGCAATAACGAGTCTGTCAATTTCTATAGTTGGACTTTTGAAAAACTCTGTACTTTAGACTTCTGTACCGTTTCTACGTGTATACTCGTTGCATGCATCTCATGGCAGTGTAAAATCGAGCGAATCAAGGGATGCCATGTTTAAAGGGTGTAGCTCGAGAGCCAGACGAGAAATGCGCTTGAACAAAGAACGAAATACGCGGGCGAGGCCAATCCACCGGTGGCTTATCGAGTAAACCACTGGCCAATTTGTATGTGTTATCGCAAACTACCTCTGCCTCTTTTTCTCTCTTTCTCATTTTCTCTCGTTCTCTTGCCCATACAAGAGAAAAGTGTTACAAGCTGACTGGCAGTTCCAGCGTGGTGGTGAGTTTCCGCACTAATAGCTCCATTCACGACAAATCATTATTTAAATTTCATACCGTTTCCAAAAAAATTCTCGAATGAAATATCTACGAAGGAGGTTCAACTATTTTTCACGTCGAGAGTTATTCATCAACGTTTACAAAAAATCTTAACGAATCGCTTTTTGTTTCGTAAAAAAGAAAAAAAAAGCGTTAAATGAAATTTATCCGGAGAACATCAAATAGTTTTTCACCGTCAAAATATCTCATCAGGTCCAACGAAAAAATGAATAAACCCACCATAAAATGTTTGGAAACGATTTTTGTGGAAAGCTCTCGAGGTTAATAAATCGTCTAGGATAAAAAAGAATAAAATGTTGTACAATATTCTGATATTTTCCACAAAAAATGTTCCACCGGTAACCAAAAGCAGCATTTTTTATACAAAAAAGAAGGGCACTTTATCGTAGCACCACTCAAACCCACAGTCAAGTAGCTTCACTGCTCGCCCTATTTCGTGCACAAAACAGACACTTTTTTTTGTATTTTTTTTTTTGTTTTTTTTTTTTATTCACCGACGTACATCCAGGTAATCGTCGGTTTAAGGGAAATGCAGGAGAAAAAAGCTCGTGAACGCGGTGACAATCCTTTTTTTTTCTCCATCCAAACACAGATGTGCAATCCCAACAAGAATTTTGCAACTTGTGTGTTATTTTTAACATCTGGAAATGAGTTTTCCGGACCAGAATTTCCTTCGGTCAGCGTGATCCCTTTTTTTTTCTGGTCCATGTTTCTACATGGCTCGCAAGAAAATAAAACGAGCTTGAATCGCAATTCCGGATTACTCTTAGTGAAAACGAGAATATTTATTGTAAGAAAACTCCGTAACCAGGAGCTTATAAAAACACGAAATTTAAAACTCTGTGTGCTGGACGAGCTCGAAAAATTATTCACTTTTCATAATTACATCTGGTACTTTTTATATATTCACGCAAATATTGAATCGGATTCGAAGAATTAACTGAGAATCTGTTTACGGAGACGAGGCTTTTCTGACAGAATTGAATTGATTAAATTTTGAAAATTTGACATTGACGTTTCGGTCCCTCGTTCGTTACGCCTGTTTTTTTCTTCTTTTTTTTTTTCTGTTCACGTCGTGACAAATGTGTCAGAAAATTGCAAGAGTGAAATGGAAAGGAAGTTTTGATTTTCAAGTATCCATGGAACGAAATTCAATCATTTTTCCTGTCGCTCAAACATCCAATCGAGCTTCTTCGCCTTTAACGTCCTCGTCACCGCTCGTCAACGTATTTCGAATTTCTTTCAAGGCGTCTCCCCTCTGTTACCACAAGATTCACTTTTCGCGTGCTTTTTTTTTTTTTCTCTCTTTTCATTCACGGAGATACGCCAGTTTGGAGTCGCGCGTGTCTCGTCACTGAACGGCTAGGAAATCAAATTAATTGAGCATATTTAAAAAAGAAATGGGGTGTGAATGGCGAATAACGAAAGAATAAGAAGGGAGAAAAGAATGAAGAATCGAATAGCGAAGAGACATCTCGTCGAGATTTTTCGGATGAAAAAATATTGAATTAATTTTAATATTTCATTCAATCCTCGAGGAGGGTGGTTTTTCTCGAGATATACAATCGATCTTATCTTTTCCTCTGTTTTTTTTTTCCCGTATCACCCTTTCTATTTACACAAGCTCTTGTAAAAATGTTAACCGTTGAATAAAGTTGCCTTCGAGGCTCGTGCACATGCTCGTCCCCATCTGCATCTCTACCTCCTCGGGTGTATGTCAATTTGCCTTTGTAATTGAAACTCGTCGAGAGCAAAGGATAAAAAAAAAAAAAAACTATCGAGAGGAACAAAAACCCTTTAATAGAAACTAATATTAGAAAAAAATTGCGTTGACACAGAACAAACACGTGAGAGGAAACACGTCAACGGATATCATCGTAGTGGGCATAAAAAAAATTTGGAGAGGTTCTTGAAAAAAAAAAAAAAAAAAAAAAAAAAAAAAAAACTGGTCGTACGATAGTAAATTTGAAAAGATTGACTCTTGACTGAAAAAAAAAATTTGAAGCTAGATAAAAAAAAATGGTGAGTGGAAAATAATTGGCAATATACAGAACAATTTACAAGAACATCCTTGTTGCAAAAAAAAAATCGTATTAGAGGAAGAGAACTTTCGGGGACAACGAATTCTCTTCGCTGATTAAATATTGAACAAAATTTGTCAATTAACCGGCTTAATTGAATCGTGAAAAAACCGAGTTTTTGTCGTTTCATCGGCGGGCCCCATAAAATGAAGTATAATATGTGGGGAGAAGGGTGGACCTTCTTGTTTTTATCTTCAACCTAATCATTAACCACCCCCGCGCGGTTCTCTATCATTTCCGTCATACGCGCTTACGCGAGAGTCCCCGGATAAACATGAACTCTCCTCGTTGATGGTCGCCGGATTACTTTAACGTTTTTTTTTTATTTTTTTTTTTTTTTTATGACTCTCCTTTCATAGCGTCCACAGAGATGACTTTTCTCGAGTGGGATATCAACGGAAGGCTTATATTCAGAACAACAGCGTTTACATTACACGCCACAGCGAGCTGTCATTCTCTTTTTAATTTTGCTGCTTTTATATTCTTCTTATACTCTAAGATATTCTTATCTCTTTTTCTTAAAGATCTTGCCACTGAGATGACTCGTTGATTTCCTCTCGCTTATACTATCAGTAAACCGCACAATGATATTTAAAAAAAAATTATTTTTATCTTCTCTCATTATTATTCGTTCTCCATGTTTTTTGTCATCGAATAAATGAGAAGAAAAATGTTTCACTTTGACGAATGCATACGCATTTGTTAAATTTTCTAAAGAATAATTGTTCGAAACGTCGTCGGAGTTACATTCTACGAAGGAGGGTTAAATTTCCATCAGAATTTTTTTTTCAAAATCGATTATTACTATGAAAAGAAAAATTACAGCTCTAATTCACCCTCAAAAGCTGCTGCTTTTTCTCATTTCCTTATCACTAATTGCTTTTTTATGGCAATACCCTACGGAATAATTTTAAACGAATAGAAGCTCCGTTGAACTTGACTCTCTCGATTAACATTTTTTTCACATCCAAGAGAACGCAATTTCGGATTTATTGGGGCTTGAAAATTCTTCGGAGAAGGGTCGAATTTTATTTACTAATCTGGGCCGAGGATTACGATTGCATTGTTAAAGCTGACTCCCGTTTGACTGTCGATATGAAACAAAATTTTTCGAGTTCATTTCCATTCTTTTTTTCAATATAATATTATATTTTAAAAAATGAAAATAAAATAATATAAATAAACGGAAGGCACTTGTTTGAAATCTGACGCAAATTTTCAGGATCACAGCATCTTGAAAATAATTCGCATGACTGACACTTTCCACCCCTTTTTCCATCCTACTCATAGTAAACAAGCGTTTTTTTCTGCTTCACCAAGGAAAATCAATCATCGAGACTGAAAACTGACGAGTCATCGACGACTTGTAAAGCATGGACAGTGATGCACGATCATTTTTTTTTCTCTATTCGAAATTTGGAATTTCAACTTGACTACGTATCGATGCATAAATTTTCCAAGAAATTGGATGAAAATAGATGTGATTAGAAAAAAAAAAAAAAAAAATCTCTTTTCACATCAACACAATTCAAAAGTTAAACTTCAATTAGTAGGACACCGAAATTCGCTCCGTTTGCGAGGCGAGTAGATAAAAAGTGGAAAAAGCTCATTCCGGATGCAGAAAATTCGTCGTTTCAGAGAGCAGGGAGAGGAAAATCTTCGAATCTACAACCGGAAAATTCTTTCATCGAATTTCTCTCACGATCTCGCGATGTCTGGTCACATCGCTGGAAATGGCAGGAATGAAACGAGCGTATAGAAATCGCGGATGGGAAGTACTGCCGGAAACAGAATAAAAATTCGATCCTTATCATCACCGATAGTTTTACTACAAATTGTAGCAGTGATTCTTCGATCGATACTTAAGGAGGTTGGCTGCACACAACAATGTTGCCATGTTAAAAGCATAGGAAAATTCGAAATGATTAGAATTTAATGAAATTTGGTGAGCATATTCTTTTGGATTAAATATGAATATAAAAATTTTTTAAGATTTTTCTTCTACATAGTTTTCGAGTAATTTAACACTAGAGTTTACATCCGTAAGCATAGGATTCTGATATATATAGGTATATCTTTTGCATATTGTAAACTCCAATTATTCGACAACTATGTAGACGAAAAATTTGAAAAAAATTGTGTCATTGCATTTGATGCTTAAAGAATGTTATCACTAAATTTTATTAAATTCTTATCATATTGTCGTATGTAGCCAGCCCCCTTAAAAAACAAAACGATCAAATGAAAAGAGTTCGATTTTGAAAAATTATCGTATAGTAAACGTAATCGAGAGACCATATCATAATAAATGTATAACATTCGATAAGCTGAGAAAAGAAATATATATCATTTATATAGCAAACAGAATCCAAAAATTACCAGCAAGGATTTACCAAGTTGAGAAAGATCTTATTTCTCGGTGTTCGCCTCAGGGGAGTTAATATATCCACGATGAAAAGTATTGTTATCTTCTTATCGGCATATATATTTCTCTATCTCTATACTTCACACTTTTTCTCGCTTCCTTATCCCTCACCGTTGTCGTATCAGACATGAGCGAAAGGTTCATCTCATCATTTTTCTTCTACGCACTTAGTCATTGTGGCTGCGAGCATAGCTTTCAAATTTCTTTTCATCAAATCGTTACGAATTTATTGTAAAACGAAATTCAGATTTGACACGAAACGTCATGAAAAGTGGGAAATTTTAATTTAGATTATATTTAAAATATATATATAGATATTATAGAATATATTAAAAATGAAATGTTTTGCATGATGATTATTTTTCCTCCTCGATTGAGCAGATTTTCAAAGTCATCCCGGAAGTCATGACTAAAGACGATATTTCTAAACTTTTCTGATCCGTCCTCACCCGCAAGACTTACTTGCCAATTTTTTACTCTCACTTTTTATATTCTCCCTTTTTCGTGGCATGAATCGTTTAACCTCACAATAATCCTCTCCTCCACCCTTCCTGCTTCCTTACTCCTCTATATGTCATAGGAAAATTTGCGTTATTGGCCCCTTGTCCCTGGGAAAACTCTCTTTTAGGGTTTTTACGATAACCCTCGGGGGGCACTTGTTGAGGTGAAACTAACCTACTCAGCACCTTTGCCGTTTCATCTTTGTTACCCTGTCCTCTCTCTCACTCTCTCTCTCTCTCGCTCTCCTTCCGTTTTTACGTTTTCGCTTCGTATGTGTATATTCTCGTGAATTCATGAATTCTTGAAAGCTCAAATGGACTTTCTCACTCTCAAGAGACCTTTCGACAATTTTTTTTTATTTTTTTCGTTTCCCTCACATCCTTTTCTTTTTTTCGCAATATCCTGCCTCCTTTCGGAACTTCACCGAGTCGCTTCTCCATTTTTTTTCTTCGTCCCAGTTCTCCCTACTCTTTCACAATCCACAAAAGCCTCAGGACCAACTTTTTGATCCTCTCGTTACACATTTTTCGTTTTTTTCGTACTTCATGCGGAGCCATATTCTTCGCCTCGAAATTCGCCATACAAATAAAAATATATATGCTCTTTTCGGTTGCTATGTAACTCACTCATGCAATTTGAAAGTTTTTCGCAATCCGCAATATATTACGAATGCAAAATGCTCGTTTTTAGAGCTTAAGGAGATTCATCTGTTCAGATAAATCTCCTTATAATGTTTCCAGATTTTTCGTTTGCCTTCTAAATTCAATTTTCTTCTGTAAATAAAAGTAAATGAAATAAATTACTACTGCTCACGGAACTTTGCTACTTTTTTAGATCCAAGTTACGTATGCAGCGAAACCGAGCCGTTATACTCGCGGGTTCTCGAACTTCTTATTCTCTTTTTATGACATTGATACACATTTAGTTTTGGAATTCAAACTTTCAACAAAGACACATTTTGTTTCATGCGAAGCCGCATTCCGCGAACCAAAGAAGCGCGAAAGTACAATTTTTCGATTTTTTTTTTCGATTGAGAATTTTATGCCTCAATATATACAGTTGAAAAACTATATACAAGATCCAGAAATATCGATCGGACTTGATTGAAAGCTTTTGAAAAAACCGAGCCCGATTCGTCAAGTGTAAAATAAGCGATAAGAAAAATCAACATACCGCTAGCTCCGTCATATCAGAATATTCTGAGAGACGTTTATCGAACGAAGTTTGATTGATCACGTCAAAAAAGTTCCTCACCGCGTCTCCCTTATTCTATTTTACGTGATGTCAACGCATATCGAGTCCCTCGTCATTTCAGCATTGACGCTACTTTTGTCTTTTCATCCTCGTTCCTCCGAGGCTATGCCCCCCGATCGACAGGTCAATCGGTGAGCAACAAAACGGAGTAATCGACGCGATAAGAACCTCAAAGTACAACGAGAACTCTTCTGTTTCGTTCGAACGTTCACACCTCCGTATACGAGGTGTTCGAAACTTTATGCTCATTATTCGTCGAATTTAGTTTAAGTCATGAAATTCCAATGAGACGAGTAACATTTTCCTCTGCGCGGATCTACCATTGTTCAAATATTAATTATCGAGCATCGATCAATGACGCGACCTCCCTCACTCCATGATTGTTTTCTTAGGTCACACGACATCGGCCACCGCGTCCATTAACCGCATCGACGATGCATCGGATAATGAAATACGAAAAAAAAAGACTTTTCCATTCAAAATGTCAGGATTCATTGATCCTGCTGCTGCTGTAAAGTTTCGAACATGTATTTTGCGACACTCGATTCATACGTCTCGTGTACTATACGAGTAGGTGAAATTTGCTTTCTAAAGACGAACTTTTCGGATTAAACTCCGTTGGACGCGAGTTTATTTAAACAAGATTTTCATCGAAAATTTCTGTCTACTGCCAGGACAACATGGTTTATCCAACCTTCTAATCTACATAGCTCATGCTGCTCTTTTCGTACAGTTCGGTTAACAGTTTGTATGCATGCATACGTGCATGTATACGCTCGTGCGAGCATTCGGTCTAATATACATAGCAGAGACGTCGAAAAGCGCATTGAAATTCACCTCCGAAGGCTTCGTCTTGAGGCACGTGCCAAGTTCGTCCTCAAATAATTCTTTCCTTGCAAATTCAGGGGTACTATTGCATTTTCTTTTCACGTTTTCTTTCGTCGCCCATTCCTTCATCCATCTGCCTTGGACACTTTTTGTTCTCCAGCCACTTATTTGTGCTTCCGGAGAATAGTAGACAAGCGGGCAAAAGTTATTTCTCTACGAAATTACAGTTCTATGTTTCGATCTGTGCATTCTTGGCTTTTACGGGCGCATACGAAATTACAGTTTATTGTATATCCTTTGAAGTCAAATTTCTGCTGAAACATATTTTTGGAATCCTTCGTCCTCTTGATTTTTCAATCATTTTTTTTTTAATTCTTCTTTTATTTTTGTATTTTATCGTTATTTATAAAAGTGCCTCGAAAGATCACTACTTTGCACAAAAATTCACATAAAAAATGTGTGTCGCTTGAGATTTTTCGGGGTTTGCCTGAAACTTAGAAAGGAAAAATGAAGATTTTAGTCACTTGCAACGTTTTTTTTTTCTTTACACTCATAGAGACGAGCAGTCGAGAGCTCTTTCGGTCTAATAGAATTCCGCCCAATTATTTTTCTCCATCGATTTATCAAATTCCCAGACACTTTTCCCTTGCTCGATGTGTCACTCGGAGAAATCCTTCATATCAATAGCGATTGCTTCCTAATTCTCATCGATTTACTATGTCCCCGTTCTCTTGTCCCGCAGGCTGGGATAAAGTCACTCGAACCTCGAGGCCATTCTCGTCTGCATTAAGTATGTCGAAATCAGTTTTTTTTTTCTGTGCTCCGCGGACGGTGCTGCAAAAATGAGAATCTTTATATCGCTCATTTCCCAGTGGACGAAAAGCATTCGTGGACAATGTTGCGGTAACACGAGAAAAAAGAAATTATTGAGCAAGTTCTTCGATCGAGCATTGCGGTCTCAAAAGAATTTTCTAAGCCAACATCGCATCAGAGTCTTAATCAATATTTCATGATTCTCGTCCTACGACTTGTGGCCAATAAAAATTTACACAATTCAATGATACATTTCGTAAATTCAATTTCCATCGAGGTAAATTCAGGTGTAAATTTTCCACACCGTTCGACCGTTCGAAGGATCGAAACAATGTAAAAGTCTTTTTATTTCGAATAGTCAAAAAATGTTGAAATCTTTTACATGGAACAATAAATCACGCGCGCAGGACTCATCGATTTCATTTATTAAGGAGGGTGGCTACATACCACAATGTGATAAGAATTTAATAAAATTTAGTGATAACATTCTTTAGCATCAAATGCAATGACACAAATTTTTTCAAATTTTTCGTCTACATAGTTGTCGAATAATTGGAGTTTACAATATGCAAAAGATATACCTATATATATCAGAATCATATGCTTACGGATGTAAACTCTAGTGTTAAATTACTCGAAAACTATGCAGAAGAAAAATCTTAAATAAATGTTTATATTCATATTTAATCCAAAAGAATATGCTCACCAAATTTCATTAAATTCTAATCATTTCGAATTTTCTTATGCTTTTAACATGGCAACATTGTTATGTGTAGCCAATCTCCTTAATAACGTAGAAACGTTATGCTGCAGATATATGTAAAATTTTTGGATCAGTTTTATAGACTGATAAAATGGCATTTAGGAGCCACAAAAATATAAATCTATATATGTTTATGCATCTGATGAAAAGCGAAACTGCGTTAACAGCCTTGAAATTTGTCTTCAAACGAGTCTGGCCAATCTCCTTAGACAAATAAAATTTGCTTGATCTTCAAGGGTGATTTGAACGTTTCATTGATGCTCTCCCATCGTCTGGTGGTACAGGTATTTGTATTGCTTCGATATATACACATAAAGACTCTCTCGTTTCTGTCGAGATTGCACCCTCGGGATTAAATAAGGTCGTGTCTCTGTAAGTCTGGGGGAGTTGAAACGGATAGAGCAGAGGGAAATTCTTGAAACTCTCGGTTCGCCGAAAGCTTCTTCACGAGAGGATATCACAAAGCTATTTGATATCGCGGTGAGAGTTCGGTATTTGCATGGTAAAAAAGAAGGGAGAAAGTGTAGAAAAATCGTTAAAACTTTTCCTTCCCCCAACCATCGGAGCAGCCCTGACAAATTGTCAAAGTTTTGACGTGTTTTGGACACGGGTTTAAAAATTCACAGGGCTTTCGAAACGATTTTTAACCGCGATCGAGACAGCACCGTTGAAAGGAAACACGCGGACATTGATAAAAGAAATAATGGAGCAACATATTTTACGGATTTGTCTTTCTCGAACGAAAACATTGAGGTTTTACAAAGCAAACTTTTATTTCGTGCCTCGTTAAATATATATATTTTTTTCAAACTCCATTGACACTTGTACCGCTCAAAATAGCAAACTATTTCGAACGAATATCCTGCGGTATATAAGTTTGTTTAGTACTTTTACAAAACACGATAAATACGTATTTGTGTATGTCTATATAAGTGATTCGAGAACCCTCTTATCGAGAGGTTTACGGATGTGCACTTTACGCTGTTCGGCGAGCTGCTTCGAGAGTTGCGCAAACTGGTAAATGTCGAGGGCCTCGTGTCTGTACGTTTATATGTTCTTGTAGACATTTCCTTCCCATTCGTTTTCAATCGCTGCATCAGCCAACTCCGATAAGCGAAATATTATTTCTAAAAATATCAGTTTCGATTAATACAAGAGTAAAAAAACAATTATTTTATGGGTTTTGAATAAACTTTCAATTTATTCGAGTATTCTGAAAATTTTTAATGAGCTTCAACCGATATAAAGTTAATACAAAGTTATTATTGAACGACCAAGAACTCGCTCATTACAACTTGATTACGAATTGGCACTTTTATCAGCGTGTTTTCTCTTTCCTAGATTAAAAGCCAGTGTGTGCAATAACAATGATGATGCGTTGTTTTCTTACACTATCTTTTTTCGCCCTGCTTTCTTTTTTTCTTTACGATCCTCCTTGTTTGACCAAGAGTCGTTTCGTGTAGACCCAACGTGTGCTGGGATGTCACTTTTATCCACCGGCTCGAAAAGTTACGACAATGAGAAATGGCCAGGCACGTTAAAGTATCAAGGAAATTGGAGAAAAAGTCGATTCTTACGGGAATCAACGCTCGCATAAAGTTTATTACGTCTTCGAATTACTTGCACGAACATTAAAAGAATAACTGTCGAGAGTTCCGATCAAACTTGCGAGTGTTTCGCTCCAATGACTCTTCGAGTCCATCTAAATTTTAGTACATCTCGTAAGTGCTTAAATCTAGAAAGCATCATTGATATCGAAAATAATAAATTGCTTCAATTTTTTTCCAATCTGAACTTTCCCAATTTGTTTTTACAAAAAAAAAAACGACTCATTGCTCCCAGCGAAGCGTCCTTTTTCAAAGAGAAAACCATAGACGGTAATAATGCACTTCGCCCCGGTGACGTAGTTTCAGCGTGGTCAAGCAGCATTTTGCTGTAGAGTTTGATGCGAACTAACGGATGTGGTTTTTGGTACAAAAAGGACAACGGACGAAAGTTCATCGGCCATCCATTATGCCCGTGTTTTATAAACTGAATATCTTGTGCACGTAAAACCATCGATATTATTTTCTATAAATATTTATACAGCTGTCTCCGGTATGATCATAAACGTCATTCGATGAGGCGAATATATTTATTTCTGTTTCAAAACAAATGAAACGGCTGATCGATTACGTTCGTTCGAGCAAGATGCATTCGATTGGTTTGAAAAGGAGTAGAAAGTTTGAAAATAAGCGGCGACCGGAGCATCAACGGAGTTCTTATCGCGGGGCGATGTCTGCGCGTGGAAAACAGAAGCCGATAGAGAGTGAGAGACCTGCGGGGAAGAGCTCTCTTAGCTCTCGACTTGGAGGATCGTATAATTGGATTTCAACGTGGGAATCGAGAGTATATAGCCGGCTGTAGGTATAACGTTCGGTAATACAGGTTGAAGGGTTGGCGAGTACTCGATATGTTCGCACCGCTGATGACATTGAGTGTCAACCCTCGCGTGTCTCAAGGATATGCTTTCCCGTTGCTTTTCACATTTGCACCAAGACCAAACCGGAAAAAATAAAAATTAGAGCAGTCCAATTGGCCCAGAAAAACTTTCTAATCTTATTGTTAGTCCTGTTGACAGGCTTCGATCGAACATACTTTTTTTTTCATTCGAGTCTCACACAAGACTTTTCAACGATGCTAATAAGGAAATGAAACATCACATCAATTGGGAATAGTTTAAAAAAAACGTCGTAACTTCTGACAGCCGAAAAATAGCCTTTTTCGAAGTAGATATTACGACAGTGGGGAAAAAAAAATTGGGTAAAATCGAAAGGATCGAGGGAGCGAAGTGACTCATCTCTTGATTTTGATGAGAATTACGTTATAACGCCTGGTAACAATGGCCAATACATCTTCTTCACTTTCATTCATACAAATGACAGATCTTGATTTGGGAAAATGAAGAAACTGGATGAACTTTCGGATTTGATCAATCTCGAAGCTCTCTCACGTGTGTAGAAAATATAAAAAAAGAAACAAAACTTCGTTCACGGTCTCTTTTTTTTTTTGTCCTCGCAGTTATCCTTCAAAGTCGTCGCTTACTCACTTTGTCTGGCAAACTTTTCCACGCGATCAAACTTCTCAGCTAGTTTACCGCTTCGTACTACTCCATTATATACTGCCAGTACGTATACATAAATATATCCATTTATGTATTTAACAAAAAAAGAAAAAGAGGTCCTCGCCGAAAAATCGTCTTATCTCGCTCGGTTTGAATTCTTCTCTTGTATACCAACCCGATTTAGTAGCGTCACAGAGATTTGAAGATGAAAAAAACGAGCTCGAAAGAAGAATAAGATGGATTTACATCGGTAATCGCATGAAAAACTTACAATAGAATTTGTTTTCGGCGTTTCGATCTTTTTATTTTCAACCCTTTCGTCCTGATCGTTGTATCTTTTTTTCTCTCTATTGTCTGTCATGCTTTTGTTACGAAATATCAGATACTTTTCGTGCAGCTTCTTTTACTTCAACTCTCGATAATTTAAGCGTGCGTTAATCGAAACTTGGAAGTAAATCGATCGAGAATGAAGTTTTGTCTCGCGAAGGATACTTCAGAAAGAAGCCAGTAAGTATTTAAACTTCCAGGGAACGTTTGATAGTTCCATTCCGGAAATTCTCGCTGATTTCTACTTTGAGATTGAGTCTTCGAAACGAAACGCGGTAGCGACTATAAAAGGGCCTCGATTTTTTTAACTTCATTTTCGTTCTGTAATTGTACTCGGGACTCGTCGTCGAAAACTTTTAATCGATTTATTTTATCGATCCACGAAAGAACGATTTTTTTTATCACGAATACGTCAGGAGTATTTGCGAATAAAGAATGTTCGAATGATCGATGTTTTCGTTAAAATACTTTGTTTCGTGCCGCTAAATGCGTGAAATTCTGATGAATTTTTTCAAGATTCCTAGCAACAACCTTCGGGATTTATTTAATATATTTTCGGCATTCTGCCAATATCAATCAGGTAAGCCAGACTCGAGATAGTGTCCTTCGGGAATTCTTATTCCGTATACACTGGAATACTCCGAAAGAAAAGATCCTGAGCTATCCTGAAGTGATCCTCTGCGGGATATTTTCAGGATTCTCCAGTGACGGAGACAGAATTTCGAGAGGAAAACTGCCTAGAATTTTACTGGCAATGGGTAAACGTTTCGGCTCATCTGTTCGGGTTAGCCAAATGTACTGTAAAAATGCTCTCGCCTATATATACATAGGCATGAATACAGTCGAACGATTTGCGGCATCTCCTTAAAGATTTCACGCAACTCCAATGAGCACAAGAATATTCGACCTCGATTAAATCCGTCAAATACGTTTGCCTGAAAAAAAAAGAAATTCAAGATTTTCTCTCTTTTTGCTCTAATACGCAAATTGATATACTCGATTTTTTGTAAGTTGCTCTTGGTCCAAATGAATTTGCTGTGAAATTATAAGAAAATATTAGAAAGCTTTTGAACTCCGGATAGTACACTTATGTAAATTATAAGAAAATTATGTGAAAATATTTAAACTCGTCAGATATGTGCTGCTCTCGTGCCACATAAACCTTTCATAAAACTCAACTTATGCATTTATGCATTGTATTTTGCAGTGAATTTATTTATGCGCCTGAATACTCTCGTAGACTCGTTGAATCTTCATGAATATTATGGATTTTATGCTTTTTTTTTTTTGTCCTCGAATACCGTATATATCCGATATTTTCATTTCCGAAGGTATATGCGATAAATTTTTATCATTCTTATACTCATATCTTTTCAACGTATTACCTGTCTGCTCAATATCCTATTCGGATAAAAAGTATATATCCTCGTAACGCACGAGGCGCTTTCAAATACTATATCTATCCGCGTACCAAATCCTGAAAGAATATGGAAATGTCTGAAAAATCGACTAATACATTTCTCTCCCTCTTCTTGTACTCCGGGTATCCACTTTTTGTAGTTTTCCCGAAGTTACTCTTCAATGAAACTCCCATTTACCGCGATATCTCTGTTTCGATCCAGTTCCCAAACCAGTTGAATTCGATCACATCACTCATTACATTTTTATCCACGAAGCTTTCATTTTTTGTTGCTAAATTTATAGAAACCATACGATCGATTAAATTTTGATAAATATTCGTTTTTTTTTTTCTCGATTAATAACTTTTGCCATGAGCATTTATTTTCACTTCTTTTTCGTTCTTGCATTTTGATTAACCGTATTTTTTCTCCTAGTTCATACATCTCCGGAGATTAGGAAATTGAAGGAAGGATTAATTTTCAATCGTTATAAAGAGGGAAAGAAAAAAATATTCACCGGTGAAATCGACTAACGATCGATCGATCATTTTATCGAGCACTTTTTCTCAACATATTCTATCGTCACAAAGTACCTTGATAATAGAGAAATTTTTTTTTTTTTTTTCTGTATTTTACCAAGCCAAGATAAATGTCGCGGCGTCCACAATTGCCTATTAATATAACGTTAATCAAGCATTCTATGTATAATTACGCAGCTATAAACAAACTGTGCGTACGAATAAATAATCGATTAATCGTGCGAATTATTATTTTTTTTTTTTTTTAATTTTTTTTTTCACGGTTGCAATCATATTCGCGGTACACTTGGCTCATGAATTAACCGATCGGAAGTTCGAAGCTCGCACGTTTTTAAATTCATCATTTTTTCATCGCTGCATACGTTTTTTTTTTTTTTTTCTCGTTTTTACACTCGGATAAATAATTCGACGGATTCCAATATTGAGCAATAAGGAAAGATGAATTTTCTTCGATGATCATAGATTCATCAAATTCATTGGCTGATTAAAGCTCGATTACAATCGGCGTCGAGTTATCCTGTTTAAATAATAATAATAATATTAATAATAATGTTGTTTATTTTTCTACTCACGTGTACTGTCATAAAGAATTCCATGCAGCTCCTCGAAACAGGGTACTTTAACGAGAGTACCGGGTGGGCTCTCAGGCCAACAAAGCACGGAGTCCCAATCAACGTCGCATCCATCCTCGTAAGTCCTCGTAGTCACGAGATGTTTCGCGGTGAGGCATTCCAGTCCTTTACGGAAATAGGAATCGTTGAGTTCATTAATGCGGTTGAGAGCATTGAGAACAACGTTTTCGGTGAATAGTTCGGTTTCCTCGACAGGTGAGACTGCCATTTTGTACTTAATCGTGATTCAACGATTCCGCACAATCGAATTGTCCTTATTTTCAAATTTTTTTATGTAACTAAAATATATTTATTCTTCTTTTTCATTCTTTCGCTCAACATTACGAAGCTCGATTCTTCTCGTTTGATTATTTTCTTGTTTCTAACAATCTTTTTAATTTTTTTTAAATTATTTTTTTCATAAATTTTAATTATTCGTTGAAATAAACTGCGTTGATAATTAGTGCGACGAAAGTTTCTTATTTTCATTCATTTTCCTTAAATATCCACTGGCTCATGCGTCATTCGAACACCACTGCAACAGGTCCGAGATGTCCTCGCGTCTCGTGGCTCAAACTCTTTTTGCTTGATCCATCACATTTCGAAGAACATCAATTTTCTTGTACAATTTTTTTTTTCTATCGATATTGTTTTTACCAAATTAACTTTTGGTTCGTTTCCAAGTATCGAAGGTTTTGATTCATCCGTTATTCAGATATGTCAACTGGTGTTTTTGGTATTCGAGTCATTTACGAATTCTTCAACAAACACTCACCGTAGCCCTGGCAGAAATTTATTCATTATGGATTATCCGCGGCAAATTGCCTCCGCGAACGACGTATAATCCTCGGTAAAGTTATACGTCGACTAAATTGCCTTTATTCACGGCACGCACTCGATATCTCCGCGTGTCCCTTTGATCAAACAAACCTTTCCTTTTCTCTTCGCTAATTCTCCCAAATACTACAGATATTCGTACGGTTTACAATCTCTGGAAAGCATCCACGTGTTGCACATTGCTGTCTCGAATATTTTATCGGCTCCCGATCACTTCGAATTTTTTCACGGATACGATCGAGTCCGATTCATCTGTTATTAATTATTTATTTTTTTCTGCCAATTCGAAAATACCTCGGTGTCGAATGAATATAAATATTAATCATCGAATTCGTATAATTTTCAAATAAAAATTGTTCGAATACAATTTATTCAACACGAGTCGTTTCTCCGTAAAGTCTTGATCGTTTTTCAAGCTTTTTATAATTCGTTTCAATTGAAATATTTCTCTGAATGAATATCTTCATTTTTGTTTTATTAATAAGAGCGAAAAAAACTTTATTTTCGCTAGCACTTTGCACAGGTTATCTCGGTGGCATAAAGTTTTTTTTTTGTTTTTTTTTTCGTGAATAAGAAAAATAGTAAAAATAACGAAACACGATACCGTCGAGCTCGCTGCTTGTTATACTCTGTCCGGAATACGAACGGGACGTTGCTTCGCGGACAAAGGACTAAGAGCATGCGCCACGTCGATTACACCCCCGAGCTACGAGGGTTGAAACTAAAATCATCCTCTTGTACGATGCTCTTTCGTTTCTTCCTGCTCCATCACCACCCCCTCGCCTATCTCTCTTTCTCTTTCCCCTTATATATCAGTCTCTATTTTCACTTTCTCTTTTTATCTGTGAAATACGTGTATAAAACAAATTCTGTTAATTTGCTCGACGCCCGTTCGCGAGTTCAACTCGCAAACACTAAATTAGGGCTAAGAAACACGTACGAAAATATTTTACTCTTTCGCTCACAAAACTCGAGTTCGCCCTATTCGTTAATCGTTAGAAATGTTTTTTTTTCGAAATTCTTTTTTATTATTGTAAATAAATTCAGCAGTGTCGATCGGCCGAATGAATTTTCAAAGTAAATCATTAAAAAAAAAATTCTTTCCCATGGAAATCGATACGAGAATACAATTTTAATGAAGAGTTACAACCGCGAGTTTTCCTATTCGATCAAGCCTGCGTATTTCGCACCTTTACGAACGCATTTGGCATGAAACATCGTTTTGCCATATTATAGTCGCATCAATAACGTAAACGTAATATAGCCGGATGTTTGGCCAGCCTCTCGACAATAAGGACTGCATTAGGGATTTGCGATACAACCTATACGACACTCGATCGCATCCGTTCCTCCCAATAATCTCAGTTGAATATCTACGTACTCATGCCACGAGAGATTGTCCTTTGAGTTTGTATTATTATTGGGAGCTCAGGAGCTTATATTTCCTCGCGGATTTCCAGGACTCTAAAGCCTGCATATATTTGCTGGTAAATTTACAAGCAACGTTGAATATTTCATTTGCAAAAACGTTCTTCAAAAGGTTTTTCAAAATCGATAAAATAATTTAAAAACAAAAAAAAAAGGGGATTGGAAAAATTAGCGTATTTTCTCGGTTCCTCGGACAGTTCAGTAATTACCATGTATTTCAACATCGCAAGAGGATTTACTATTTCTGATTAACTGTCACTAATTATATCCCTTGCTGGATCCACCTGTGGAGCAATTTCTGTTTTACATTGTTTCCTCTTGCCCGTGTATACAGTCGAGATCCTGACAAGTTTTGGATCAGCAGAGGCTGCATCGCGGCTCTCGGACGCAACGAGATATTCGCAGTTATACAGCGCTGTCCAACTATTACGAAAGCTCAAGGCTACGGAAAGAGAAAAAAAAATCGGTTTCGTTCGAAGCTTTCTTCAAGATAAATGAGAGGAAAAATTGAAGTAATTTGGAGCCGATTTCCAGGACACCCTGAGCATAACTAATCGGTGAGATCCATCTGCTAACGTCGATCATCGGATCGAGCGCGCAATATGTATCAACCCATTTAGCAGCTCGTCCGTCAATTAGATTCTCCACTTGCTCCGACCTATACACAATCATTTAATGGAATGGTTGTGTTTATGCACGCATATACACATATCCTGTATACGGGCTCTTATCGTGTCGGCCATATTGAACGTATCGATCCTTTGAGCCCGGAGAATAACGTCGAAATCTTGAACTATATTAATTTATCCGCGATTTATTCAAATTCTAATAATCTACGGCTAATATTTATAAGCCAGTGATCGGAAGCGACGATTTTTCACGTATCCATCAATCATCCACTTTGATGTAACACGATCTGATATATATTTGAATTTTTTTATCGCCCTCGTTCGTTTTTGTTTTTAATTCCATATCGTGTAAATGTCGTTACCGATTAATGATATTCACGGAACTGAGAAGTTTCGAGCTAAAAATTCAGGCACGAGATATGCGCCCGAACTCGATAAGTCCCTTGTCTCGCGCGATCTACATAGAAAATGTCAGATTCATTATTTATATTTCCTTCAAATACTCCATCGCGCCACTTGTTTTTTCGTTATTAATTTTCCGGCGCCAGAGATTCGTTATCCGCGAGCTTACTTTGGTCCTCGTCTCCCTTCTCTCTCTCTCTCCCTTCTCATCATCCTTCCCTCAGGACTCTACACACACCTTTTTCCGGAGACTTTGCATCCGGGATAAAACTTGGCCACCGGTCTGTAAGATTAATTGTTCGTGACCGTAAACGCACGGTTGAACGAACCCAAGTGGGAAGAAAAAAACGGGGGCGAACAGAGCCAGACTGTTTACCGTCTCTCTATGCGTCCGGGAAGTATTTGAGATAAAGATATTCGACGATTTCGAAGGGTGAATAAAATCACGGAAACCGAGAGGGGGAGCGAGAGAGACAAGACAAAAATAATGGGGAAAGATTAAGCGAGAGATTTGGTAGATTAATCGATTTGATAGATTCACTCAATTATAAAGCGATTAACAATAAAATATTTTTATTGTTCCGATAGTAACTACGTCTGCGTAAGAAATTGTTGTTTTTCTCAAACGGAATCTTCCTCAATAAAAGTATTGATTCGCAATGTTCAAGTTTTGGGGAGCCAGAGGTGGGACAGTCAAAAAAGAAAACGCGTTGCGATAAAAGCTCCGCCAATTTTCAAGTACCGAAGGAGTTTGAGCATTAATTCGAGCGCAGGTGCGGCTGTCAAGCTTTTGACGAGGTAGAAACTCTGGTATCGCGGAGAGAGAGGCCCTCAGGGACGAAAACGACGAGAAGATACAAGCGGCGCAATCGCCATGAGAAACTATCCGAACTACTGCCATTGGCGTTTTCCCCAAGCCTCTGACACGGTCAAAGGACGTACAGAATAGTTGTAGGACAGTTAGTGTCATTTCCGCTCGTCCCAGTTACGTTTAAATGCGGACAGAAATTATTTCGGCGAATAACCAAAAGCAACGATTTATTGGTCGTGATCAGCGAGGACTTTGAGCAATTCGAAAGTCAAAGGGGAAAGGGTCGAACTTCTTTTTGGCCTTTCTATGTTAAACATTTTTTTTTAAATCATCTATTTTTATATTCGTAAGAAAAAAAACGTGTTCCACGGGTATTTCGTATAAGAATATTTCTGACGTGCGGGTACACGAGAAGACGAAGGGACAAGGGAGGAATCGAGAGCAAGATGATTGAATGGCAACATATGGAAATTGATCGCGGCTGATAAAACGAGGGGATGTTTTTTTTTTTCCTCATGAAGATATGAAAGTATAAAAACGTGAGTCTCGGATGAAACGCGGATCGGTTCTTTTAACGCTAGAGATAACGCCCGTCAAATTCGAGGACGCGTCTAGAACAGTTTTTTTTTTTTCTTTTTTTTTTCCTGTCACTGACAAAACCATTGACACCATATTCTGACACGCGATATCCCTAACATCGATCTCTCCCTCTCGCCGGGATGTCGCATAATATTATATTTAGCTTCGAGACAATACAGCCCTTTTTTTTTGCCTCAGACGATCTCTGCTGTCAAGTTCACGACTTTGAATCATTCTCGACTCGGTTAGCAACGTACACTGAGAAAAAAGTTTAGTTGAATTAACCAAGGATTCGTAGAATACGTCGAAAGAAATATTTCGTTGATTCAAAAAATCGTTCAGTTGGACGAATTATTAATTTTATTCCACTAAACAAAGATACCAATCGAATCAACCAAATGAGATTTTTTGTCGTGGATTTTGTTGGATCAACGTAAGATATTTTTCATTTAATGAAACTGATATTTAGTACAACAGAATATTACATTGGACGTGTTTCACGAAGCCATTTGGTTGATTCAACAATTCTCTTTTCTCAGTCTACTGCTATTTTCAAACGTATAATCGATCATTTTTCATTTAATGAAACTGATATTTAGTACAACAGAATATTACATTGGACGTGTTTCACGAAGCCATTTGGTTGATTCAACAATTCTCTTTTCTCAGTCTACTGCTATTTTCAAACGTATAATCGATCATATTTCTTATTTTAATACGATATAAATCGATGAAACAATGATCGAAATCAAAATGTTACGATGATTAATCATTTAATCTATGACAATGATCTTTCAATGTAGCTAAATGAAAAAATATTTTTTTTTTTTCAGCTGTATTTAAAAATAGTAAAAATCGTCGATTTTTTCCAATAAAGTCTACAACATTGAATGATCCAATAAAAAAAAAATACGAGTCGAACGAGTCAGTCTATCGATTACATGTGGTGATGTAGAAGAGGTGCCGAAAATTGTTCGTCTGACGACCTTGACCCTGAGGCCACGAGCGTGGATTATCCGTGAAACGATTTCCTTAGAATAGGCATCCTCGATCATCATCACGATGAAAAAAAAGAGAGACAGCATGCACGAAAGAGAGAGAGAAAGAGAGAGGGAAAGGATAGAGAGGAGCAAAGTGTTGCGGATCCCAAACAAGTCGATGAAAATCGAAGTAAGTTGCGAGACGGGTGTGTATGTGAAAAGAATAAAAGGGTAAAATGCCAGCGGCGATGATGGGATAAGAAAGAATATAGGGGATGATAAAAAGGGCGGAAGAAACCATCAAGAAAATCTCTCTCGGTTTCTCTTTATCTTTGACACCCACATCGAGTAAAATGTAAGAGAGACCTCGAGAAGCAGCAGCAGCAGCAGCACCAGCACCGCACCCTCAACAGTTTCCGCTTTTCCTCGTGATTCATTCGATCCGCTCTTTTGCTCTTTTGAGTGGAACTAAGAGCTTGGATCATAACGCAGAGTATCCGTAAAAAAAAAAATGAGAAAAAAAAGATTTCTTTTTTCTTTTTTCGAAATTGCACACTCCTACGTGACGCGAACGATTCATCGAAGTTGAGTGTTTCCTCATTTTTATCACAAAAATCCTTTTTTCATTGCGAACTTCGTGCAGAAATATTTATGAAAAAAAAAAAAAAAAATGAAAAGGATTGAAACCATTTCGAAAGAAACAAAAATTAAAATACCAGGCTGAGAGATCCCTCTGGATGAAAGTAGCTGACTAAATACATAAATTATGCCATTCCCACGGAATCGATATTCTACCTCACGTATGAAAATACATTGACAGCTCTTATATATCTCTATACATCGTATTACACATCGATATATATGTAATATTTCATGAGACGAGTATATTCGATGGATATATAACGGTTATCAGGATCGTCAAGCAAACGAGAATAAATGTGAAACGTGACCTGAATGAAAAGATGTTCTCTCCCGAATACTGACTTAAAAAGTTTATTTTAGTTTTACTTCATACATATATACATAGTGTGGAAACTAATATTTTTGGCCAAAATGTCAAAATATTTGAGAAACCAACTTCTCTGTTGCCGGAACGACACCGGTTAGATGAACACTCGTTCATCAAACGATATAATTGCATTAGCATCAGCTACGCCATCGAATTGATGATTGCTACCTTCTAAATGATTTTTTCTCCCCAAATTTATCTTGTCGTAAGCTTTTTCTTTGAGGAAACAAAACAAAAAAACAGTAGAATCGAACAATAGGCCGGGAAGAAAGGAGGTTGTGGTTTTCTGTGCGAAGGGAGATTGCGGAAAGTGACTTGATTGATCGAAGACAATCAAGGAAGATTTTTGTTTCACGAAAGAGAAAAAAAAAAAAACGCCCTGCTGGCTGTTAACGGTAATGTGTAGGAATAAAAGCAGAACGAAATTAGATATGGGCGAGGATGTTGAGAATCCTGATGATAGACGCTTTGAAAATGTACAGAAATCACAACCAAAAACAGCCAAACATTATCGAACGTTCGTGATACTCGATCGATGATTAAATTGATTCTGATGAGAGAGTTGCGCGTGAAATTAATTGCGGCAAATGGAAAAAAGTTGGGAATTATCGAGGAAAGAAACAAATGCAAATGTCTGCATTCGAGAGCGAGGGAGAGTGCATGATAAAACGTCCGTCGCTTTTCCCAAAGAGCTTTTATTGCTTTCAGGGGAAGAAAATTAATGTGAATTCTCAGGATGCAACTCGAAGAGATCTCAGTACCGAATGCATCCTCAAGATTCTCCACTTCCATTTTACTCCAGATGTACTCTTTCGTCCTTGTTTTTTACAGCTTTTAAATTCGTCCACGTTTACAGACGTAAGCTGCGTGACGTAAGAATTCTATTTTAACATTGCACACGTGTGTGAGACGAAATGGGCCAAGTTTCAGGGTGAAAATCAAGAGCAAACGAGAGCAGGGCGCGATACATTGACCAGATATTATGTAAGACAACCAGCCACACTCGTACCATTGATCACGAGCTACATGTGTATGACGACGATCGTCAATTATCGCCCTGATGGCAAGTTATATTGTAGTGCCACTTGGCTTGATTACCGGTCCATGTCCTCTCCGTAATACACGTGGCTCCTCTCACAATTTCCTCTGTCTTTGGAGCGTACATACACATACATACAGACACTCTCTTTATCTCCTTCTCTCAATGTCTTTGAGACAGAGGGAAGGTAATGGGATGCCGAAGTAACGGTGTTGAGTTTCAAAGAGAACTATTGGGTCAACGTTCCTCTTTTCTTTTTCATTTCTAACATCGAGAATCGAGATGTCACGGAATAATTGGCCAAGAAGCAGAGAGAAAGAGACAAAATAGCTCGAATTCAATTTACGTTGAATTGTGGTGCAAACCGTTGGGAATTAATTGATTTCAGACACACCGGTACACCGTTGATCAACTTTACCCGACACTTGTACTCATTTTTATTTTTATACGTTCATCATTTTATTGTTAAATTATAGCGAGGAATCAAAGACGAATGATTTGTGCGTGATTAAAGCATTTGAATTTTTTACTTCATCATGTTTTCTCACTTCTTCACTTCTTGAAAAAGAATCGAGAGTGAAGGTGGTGAATTACGAGAATATAGTGGATGCGAAAGTGGATACGTATTCCCGCCGGACAAGTAGATCTTGCGGCTGTGGGGGAAAAAAAAAAAAAAAGAAAAGAAAGTGAACCGCTCGTTGAGAAGAAAAAGAAGAAGAGGAAGAAAAAGGGATAAAAGGAGAAGAAGAGAAAATTGAAAAAACGACGAAAAAAAAAAAAGCGAGTTGAAATGCCCGAAGAGACGTTGAAGAATAAAACTCGTTGTAGCTACAATATATATGGCTGGTATGATAAGGAAATTTGAGTTTTCTTTTTTTTCTCCTATCGAATGAATTCCTTGCCAGATATATGGCTTACTGGCTTTAGTTGTAATGCACATTCAAATTCGTTCGCTATCGATTCGATTAAATCCTGTTTTTTTTTCTCGATAAAATAATGTAAAATCTCATTGAAATGATTCGTTTGAGAGATCGAGGAGGTGGACAACTTCACAGGCTGTATTTTCATTCTGCGTCAAAAGTCTCGTGATCATTTGTAAATGCATAATTCTGTTCTAAAATTTGTTTACTCGAGCTTTTTTCAAAATTTGAGCGAATTATTTTTACAAATATTCTTCTTCATGGATACAGAAATTGGAAAGATAGAGGAAAAAGAAAAAACGTTGATTGAAAAAATATGTGTCTCCGGAGTCCGGAGGCAGACATTTCCTGCCTGGAATTCTAAAAGAGGTACCTGGTTTCCACAGACGGATGTTGCGATTCGTTCGAAAATAAATAAAACACTTTCATCTCGTTTCTTTTTTTTTTCTCTCTCGTTTTATTCGAAACCTTGTACTTTCGTATAACAATATTCTTTTTTCTCATAGCTCTTATAATATCCGTTTAAATAGAATTTCATTCTATTGAAATTTCGCGTACGAACCAAAATTGACTCTTTTTCTCCTTGCATCCCTGAATTTCCGGACAAAACCATTTCATTCTCATCGATTTAACGTTACTATTCTCACTTTTCGCGTGAATAATATCTCCCCTCTCTCTCTCTCTCTCTCTCTCTGCGTCTCGCTTTTTTTCATTTTAGCTTCAATGTCTCGTTCGATAAAGCATCGTTATGAACCTGCAGCACGAATTTGATTCGCATCGATGTTCCTATCACAAAAAAATCACATTTGTACGGTCGAATGCACCGCTACATTCGGGGCAGAGTGCTCTAATCAAGTCCTCTTGAAACGAATATTTTTTTTCTTTTCCCGCTACAGCAACGCGTGAAAAACTCATTTGTCAAATAATTTACGTTGCACCGATGTGAAAAAAAAAAAGTGTGAATTTTCGAAAAATAATAATAACTCGATTGATCCATCGGTCAGGATGATTCGAAAACTTATTTCAGAATAATTGTACGACGATAATCAGTCTCTCGGTACGTGATTAATGGGCGCGAAGGACAAAAAAAATTTTGACACAAAATAAAACTTATCAGACGACGAGAGAGGCTGAAAGGCATTATGTGTTTTGAGAGAGAGAGAGAGAGAGAGAAAGGATACAAAATTATTTCGTAAAAATGTACGTCGATCATAAATAATAAGGATGAGATAAAAATTTGTCCCTTTTTTTTTCTGTCTATCACATATTTTTTTATTCGCGATGACAATAAATCTATATCTCGACGAATAAGACGAACGAGATAAAATCCCCCAAGGATTGGCTAAGGTCGTGTGTGATCGAGAGGCTCGTTTTTTTCTTTTTTGTGTTCTTCCCTTATGAGGATTTGTTTCTCCCCCAATTTAGTGACTTTTGACAGGGGTATAATTAGCGTCACCGAGTTTGACAAGCTTCGAACAAGATAACGTAGCTTTACTATTTAGATAATGAGATGAGTTATAGTCTCGTGGAGTCGTGTCGTTATACCAAACTATTCGTTAAATTAGTTTAATCACGAAGGGAACGAAATTTTCTTATTTTTTTTTTTTTTTCTTTTTCTTTCTTTATTAAGATAAGTGTGCGGATATAAAAATGACAGTTGAAAATAATGTTCTGGTTGATACGAATAACGATTTTAATCCGAGAAAACGAAAAATATTGAAATTTCTGTCGTTATAATAAATGGTTTTTTTTTTTTTCTCGTTATATGAATAAGAAGAAAAAATACACACGAGATGCAATGGAACAAAACGATGCGTGGATCGAGCCAACAATGAAATCCTGTCGATTTATATTTTCCAATAGGACAATAAATTTGATATTCGATCGTAAGGAGTGAAAAACAAAATCAGGGAATTTCGACACGAATGATGCAAAAAAATAGAAGGCTTGAGCGACTTCTGAATCGTAAAACAGGGCATGCAAAACACGTGATGACAAACGTCTATATACTTCCATTTTTTTTTTTTTTTTCGACCCTCTTTATCATTCCCTCTTGTACGTGTATATCGAGTTTGGGATATTCCCGAAAAAGATCGTGTCTCGCCTACCGAAACTCGTCGATTTAGTTGCGACCTTCGTGTTCACAAAATCGTTCCATCATTTTATTTTTTATTTTTTCCAGATTTACGAATCGAGTTATATTCATTGGCTCTCGAGAACATAGACAAAAAATCGATGAAATACAGAGAAAAACGAGAGGCCGAGCAGAAAAACTAACGTCGATGGATGACGATTGATCGGAGATTGGTTTTTTGTTCTCTCCTAATCACCAATTGGTTGAATTTTATAAATAATCGACGTTACTCTTTTCGGAATGTTGCTGTCGTCTCACGATCGTTTGGATATTTCACTGATTCATCTAATTTCTTCTATATCCTCGATCCTATCTATCATCTTTCCCGAAACTAGTTAAAACGAAGGAAAAGTTCGGTCCAACTATTTTTCGACCGTTTCTCCCCCCCCCCCCCCTCCCCTCTAATTTCGTTAATTTTCAATATCATTCACCGTATCGATCAACTTGATTCTATTCCTCTCTGCACTTGTGATCTCTCGGAAAAATATTGAAAGTTGATTTTCAATCGAACTACGCGATCGATTACACTCAAGCTTTTCTTGTATCAATTCTCGTTGAAAGGATTTCAAGCCACAAATTGCGTCGCGGAGATGAAATTTTTTGCATTCTACTAAAAATGCATTAGTCTTGAATATTTTTTCAAAAATCGAATGGAAAACTAATGTCACGTAAAACACGTAAGATAAATATGAACAAGTAGATACTTGATTTATTCAAAGACGAACATTTTTGGAGCCATTCGTTATAATTATTCGTAAAACAAATATCATTTGGAACACACACGCGCACACTTATATTGTTTACCTCGCTCAAAAGTGTCTCATTAAATTGAGAATTCGAGATAAAACATAATATTTTGTCGCGATCGTAAGGCTGCTCGTTTCGTACTGTAGAAAATTTAAATTTTCAACATTCGAGATGCAGAGAGCAATTTTAAGCAGTCGAGACGACGATGCGTATCAAGGTGTGTACGCTAATAGAGCTTATCTCAGCCAAATATTTGCTATGTTAAGGATTGTGGCGGTACAGTCCGGACAACTGATTTTTTTTACAATTTTAGCTTCTGTTTGCGAGTTTTAATGTAAATTTACAGAATCACGACTGCTCCGAGATAACCCACGATTGAATGAAGAATTTGCTGAAATGAAAAAGTAAAAAAAATCGTAATGTAATTCACGAATTCGAAAGTAAATGAAAAAAAAAAAAACTAAATAATAAAAAATTCACCTGAATTGTTGTTGTTGTTGTTGTTTTTTTTTAATTTCACCGATTCGTCTCTTGTCGCCGATTTGAATTTTATCTCAAAACTCGAAGAATAATGTTACAAATCCAGACTTCTCGTTCGACTAGCTCATAAGTAATGTTGCATGAAAATTTCATATTTGATATCGGCTTATCAAGATGACTGTACGAGTGAAACATTTCATAATGAATTCACCAGTAGCAGCAGAGTAGAAGAAAAGTAAACATTGTGAAACACACAGGCACGAACACACACACACACACACACACACACATTTTCTTTTGATTCTATTTGACTCTAGACCCTCCCAAGAATTATATTATTTCTCTTGTTTTTTAGATTATGGATGTCTGAATGATTCTGCAAAATTGTGGTACGTGAATGAGAAATAATGATCGAAAAAGGAATTCGTTACTTTCACAAATTTTCGTTTTTTTTTTTTGTCTCAGTTTCGTTTTCTTTGGATCGTGAGCTTTGATTTTATTTTTAAGACTTTTTACATGGACTATTAAGAAAATATATAAAGAGATCTATAATATTATTAAACGTAATGAATTTACACGAGAGAAACATAAAAGAGATGGTCACATGTACTTTTTTCATCAGCTTAATTTTTTTATTGCATCCCCACATCAGTCCGAGTTCTTAAAACCGTAGCAGCAACTTCCGGCGACATTTTATGGACTCCAATTTCGGCCAAGACTTCCTTGGCTCTTTCAGGGTTGTTAGATTCGTCCAATGCCTGAAGCAATAGCATAGCTGAGCCACGCAACACGTTTAGCAATATGCAGGCTTCCCTCATTCTGTAAAATTAAATATTGATCGTCTCCCTGTTAGCCGCTTCGACTAAATACATTATGACAATTGTGCATACATATTAATCAAACTTACAAGGGAAAATATGCTTCCGGTTTGCTCGTATAAAGTCCAAAGAGGGATAACAAGTTTCGAATTATATCGAATTGCAGCTGAGCAGCGCCTCCGGTGTTGAATTGGTTGACGAGGACAACTTCTTCGAGAAGATACTGCAAAAGAAAGAAATAAAAGCAATGAGATTGAATCGACATAAATTGAATGACTTTCCTTCGTTCAAGTTTTCTTACTTGGTCAAGTTGACCAGCGAGATTGCGCCAAGCTTTATTGAAAATGGGCAAAGCTAAAGCATCTCTCAAGTCGTGGAGACGAGTAGCGAGCTCTTCGAACATTGGACATCCGCTCGGGGTCACCGATAAAGATGCGACTTCTTTTTCAGACTGCATGGCGAACCATTTGTCCGTTCTATAAGGCCGGCTCTTAGCTTTGACATCGAGTGCAACTGTATTTACAATCTCGTCGACCAATTCTTTCTCCAATCTTTGGAGCAAAGCCACAGCCTCGTCGAACACTGAACCTTCGTCATCGTCGGCTTCTTTACCACTTATCGATTCAGTTCCTCTATCCGTTGCGGTCTCAACCGCTTCGAATTGTTTTTTGAAGAAATGGAGTTGCAGGAAGTGCTATGGAAAAAGTTTCGCCACGTACAGCTAAAGTGTCACGTTACTGTCTCTTTTTTTTTTTTCAATAGAGTTTGAAAATAATTGGATCAATTATAAAATTTACGTACAACTGTCACTCCCCAGTCGATGAGAACGCTCGATATGTAATGTATCGTGTTCAATATACGGGGCATGAGCGAAGCCAAAGGATCTTCGTATTCCTCGTGAAGCAACTGCAATAATCTTACTCGACAATCGTCTATCAGCTCCAATTGTAACTCGAGGAACTGCAATCTTGCGGAAAAACATGAAAAAATGTTTATCGAGTGAATTCGAAAGGATTAAACATTCCAAGTTATTAATGAAAAAAAATAAATTGAAGATTTTTTTTAATATACCGATGTCCAGGTTGTGGTAAATGATTGTATCGATCGGAAATGGTCATGAGGAGGGTTAAAAAAGCATCGGCACATTCGGTAACTTTCATGTCATCGGAATCCGGGCCAGCGAGTCTTTCCCAAGCGCTTTCCGAGCTCAATATCGAGTCCATTTTTTCCGTTGCATCTGGTTTAAAAATATTGGCTTTTAATTCATCATTGTATCAGAAATAAATATTTCTTTGTTTAGAAGTAATTACATTTTTTTTCCATATTAATCCATTTGACGAAAATCTGGGCTTGCGTCAAAACGAAGACTGTAGCCGGTTGACTCGCCGGATAGAAAAGAGTGTCCCGAAGTTCTCGCTCAAAACCGAGCGCCTCGTCTACCAAATGTGCGAACAGAGTATCGTCGTATTGAACGACCGGCAATTCGGCGTGCAATTTTTCAACCGCCAATTGCACTAGAGCTCTCATAAATTCGACCTATGAGAATATGAAAAAAATTCAATTTATATTTAGGATCAAACTGCACATTCTTCGATGCTGCCTTTTTTGATGCATTTATTAATTTTAAAAATATCTCAGACTGTCGTACCTGTGCATTAATGTGATTAAAACCCGCAGCATCGACAACCGGTTGAACATTTTTGAGAACCCATTGTTCGTGGTGCTTGATCCAAGTGAGAATCTGTGTGAAAAACCATTCCGGCTTGTCATGACGATTCGTCTGTTTGGAACCGCTGAAATGGTAGATAAATCTTTGTCTCAACGGCCGTACGAGGAGCGTTACGGGTAAACAAACTGGCGCAAAATCCGTGAGAAGACTCGACGTTACTGTGACCGTCGTCGTTTCTTCTCTGTACGACTAATGTCAGGAAAATACAATTATCGCTGGAAAAACTAAATTTTGTTGGAAAAATTGATGTTTTTTGTTTTGTTTTTTTAAAGGATACGGTAAATGTAACTGCAGCAAATATTCTGTGAGCATTTGAAATCTGCTCATGGTATCCGGCATCGGAGTAGTCAGAGCTGAAGCGTTTGAGCCGCAAAAAGGCCACTTAAGAGTCTTCAACACTTCTTTGTATTCTCTGTAACGTACAGTCATCATTTATTAGCTTTTTGCTCGACAATATTATTCATAAAAATATATTTTAAAACCAGTTCATTGATTCTTTCGATATTTCAACTTACTCCGAGAGTTTTTCTTTCAGAGTGTTGTGCCAAAAATGCAAAGTGTCTCTAACATAATTGGACAAATGATGGCACGAAGAAGAATGCAACTGGCAGCTTATGTCAGCCAGATTTGTGTACATAGTTATGGCAGATTCGTCATCATCGGCTAATATAAACATTTCTAACTCGTTACTGAAATCAGAGAATATTATTAATTTCGATACAAAGATAACGATCGGAAGACGTATCGGGAGCCGCTTGTTACCTGATATTTTCTATACATTTGATGAATCGTAAATAAGACAGAGATTTTTCTAGTTCCGTGATCCGTTCGGCAATTCCTTGTACCTGACGCAGCCTGTTGTCCTCTTTGAGACAATTGTCGATCGTTTCTGAGAGTTTTGTTCCTTCTTCGATCAATGGATCAATTTCACTTATTATTTGATCTACGTAGGCCAACGCTGCTTTGACTTTTGAAGGGGCTTCCGTCGAAGCCATGGACAACTTTGAATAAAGATAACCTTGGTCAATTATTGTTGGTTGATTGATTTTTTATGAGATGATAAATATTCCGGAAGTCAAAGTTCAACAAAAAACATAGACCTTGTGAAAAATAGAGCCAACTCACCGACGCCTCGATCGCATTTTTCTCAATCTCAAGCTGTTTGTTAAACTGTCGTATATTGTCAAGATTTTTGAGATCCGAGCCAAATTCAGCATTAAATTTATCTATCACTTTTTGTCTAATATCCGACATTGTTGATTTTTTGTCACAAAACATGTACCAGCGATAACTCACTGGGAGGTTCGAAATCGGTTATCAATTACCAATACGATAGATCGGTGCGGTAATTCACGTGTAACGTAACTTCCGAATAACACACTGCTGAGCTGTCACTCGCAGGAGGCGACAGGTGACATTTTTTTCATTGTGTTCCTTGCAAATTGCACTCTAGTAGTAAATTATCTATCGAGCCTCGAAATGTGACAGAGTTTTTACTGAGTGTGCAAGATGGCACTGCCCGTCAGTTCGACGTCCGCAACGAGTTCGTCGGCACTTTTTTCCCATCGATGTCTCCTGAGTTAGTCGGTGTCAGTTGAACTTACACATATATAAATGTGTAGTATGGCTACCGTGACCGTGAGAGATTGTGTGAAAGTTGAAAACTTGAAGTGTGTGACGGACGTGTGAAATTTTTCGGTCATAATACTTCGAACACTTTGTACCGGTTGTCTTAAAAAAAAAATCTGTGATAATGAATCTAATCCTTGACGTTGGTGCGACATAACGTAAGTTATCGATTCTCTTTATTGTGCGAATAATTTTTTTAGAGGTTAGAAATTTCGTAAGCTGCTTGTACTCTACCTTTGCCCAGGGATGTCAGCTGCGCGATGGTTCCATCGATGAGCTTTTTTATTTTAATTGATTGATCGTTTCCGCGTTCAAGCGCATTCAATTAAGCCTACGACTAATGAGTATCATTATTTGAAACAAAAGAAAAATAGAGAATTTACGAGACACAGCAGTGATTGTTCAAAATTTTATTTCTTCGAAAAACTGAACTTAACCATTTATTCATCCGTTTTGCACACGAGTTTTTTTAATTTTACGTAGTCCCGGTCATTAATGTCCCATTTTACAAATTTACCGCTACAATACCGTTTTTCATTAATAATGTATTCGTACAAAAATCATTTCCGCAATTCGTAATTCGTTACGAAATAGTTATTACAATACGAATAAGTATCAGTTTCCATTCTGATATATAAATATTAGGATAGCCTTTGTGTCCCACAATGTTAATTAAACAGCCATTCGTAAAATCCTATCTTTGCGGTTCTTTTACTCGATCACCTGTGACGAAAACACGTTTTATACTCTTCTTTTATGAGTATTCAGAAAACGAGTGATGCAACTTTGCAAAACGTAACTCGTTGGAGACGCAAAAATACATCCCTGTGGTTTCACCAATCTTACGATTACACAAAAATTTGCAAGAGATTAAAATTTCAATTGAAATTTCTCATAATAACTTAAACCTAACCTCAATCCATTCGAATTATTTTCCACACATTGCTTTCGAAAAAGAAAAACGACTTTAAAAGTTCGCTGTATAAATAACCTAACAAACAGAATGAAATCTAAAATGTTTCAATTCTTATAAAATTAGATATCGAACGAAAATCGATTGTCGTTAACCAAACGGATTATTCTTAGAAAAAAATCGTTACAACGTTTCCAATTATAGCCGCCTTTACCATGTAAAATTCACTCTTTACTTAACGCACATACTTTCCTGCAGTAACTCGAAGTTCACTCGAGGTCCAGACGATCTTTCGACTCTTTGAATTGTCACCTAGTCAAAAATATCAAATGCCGAGGCTTCAAAAAAGTCGTTTTATTATTTTGAAGGCTTGATAAGTTTCAATTTTATCTTCAAATATTATTTAAAAAAAAAACAAAAGTATGAGATAGAGAATGAAAGGAAAAACTGTCGCAGAATGACGTTTCCTCTGCAAAAGGATATATAATTACGAGTTCAAAGACATTTGACCGTGCGGCCTAGTTTCGATAGAGGGTCGAACAATCTTGTCACTCTCCTGCCCTTATTCGCTGCTAGCGATTTAATAATCGAATTGAAGGTCACTCCTGGAAGAACGCCGAGACCCTAATCCGTAATTCGTCTATATCTCAACACATAATAATATTTATTTGGTGTATGCTTGACAAACGACTGTCCCATAACTCACAACTTTAAGTTTTATGGACGTAAAGAGGTCATGGTCGATGTGTTAGTTGATCCTGGCAATTCGCGAAACGGACGTGCGAATTTACCCGCGAATTATTGGCCCGACATCGTCGACGTTGTTAATAAACACGTTGGAGAAATTTCTTTGTCCCTCCTTCCCTCCCCCCCTCCTCTCGCAACATCGATTTACAAAATTTAACCCTTCGAATAAATAAATAATAATTCAATAGCCTGACGGAACATTATTTTATTTTCGAAATTAAAATTCAATGTTTTATGAAATTTTTTTTTTCTTTTTCATTTTCAGGAAATTTGAATGAGAATTCGGGGGCATTTTTCGTAGCACGAAACTTCGAATAAAATGAAATTATATTTGAAGAAGAAAAAAATGGTAAATAATTGCTGAATTATTGATACGACCGAAGGTATAAGACTGGCCTGCCTAGCGCAAAGAACGTGAGATCGTGACACATATATTTCTAATTTCATAATACCGAATGCAGCAGGTTTAGCCTTGGTCGGCCTCAGCTGGAGGCAATAATTGCAGGAAAATAAATCCCCAAGACGACGTCGTTGTACCATAATCATTTCTGCGATCGGTGTTAAATGAGTCTCATTAAATACGCAACTTTGTCGGAGTTTAAATCGCGTTGACACGGATCAAAATATCTTTTATTTTATCATTACCCCTCAACACTTTTTTTTGTAACTTGAAAATTGAATTTGGATAATTGGTCAAATGACGAATAATCAAAGTGGATCGTTGATTAGTCATTGAATCTCCAGCTCGACATGTTCCAGCAACTTCGAACCAGTGATTTTAAGAGTTCTCACGGTTATCGTTCAACTGACCAAGTAATAATAATCTCCGACGAGATACAAGTGTCTGATTTACGAAAAATATTACGAGAACCAAGATAAAATCATAAAAAGAAAAAAATCAATTGAAACAATTAGTGTTCAATGCGTATTCGGTATATAAATGAGATCGTGATGAATTAATACAGAAAGAAAAAAAAATTACAACAAAACGTTAAAACAATATAAATAATTGTATTCTTTGGTGAATAAATAAAAAATGTAATTGCAATAAATGAGCATTTTTAACTCCCGACTGGCCACTCGGGCAAAAGCCGAGAGTTATGCGTTTGACCGTGATCAGCTGATTTTCACGAATTTTTTAAACAGAATGTTTGTTGAAACGGCCAAAAATTACTTGACCAAATTGGAGAAACAGGTTCTATTACCGGTGGACGTGGTTTGGAGTCGTAATTTGATACGATTGCTTGTATATTTAAAGAATAATTAGAAAAACAAAAAATCACCGTTCAACCATATTGACACAACAATAGGTGATGCCACCATAACTATATTCACTCGGAACATCTGCGCCATACTTCACTCGGTTGGTTGTGACCGATTGGTTGTTGCTGTGACAGATTGGGTGATTGTGTTATTATTTTTTTTTTTATTATTCAATTATATTTATTATTAATTATATTTATAATAATTAATTAAAAAATTATGAACTTTAAAAAGTGTGAAATAAAAAAATGTTTTGAAAAAACATAAAAACTCATTTCGCAAATGAGATTCGATTAGAGACATCTCCCGACATCTATTTGTAGTCGAGAGTTTTTATGTTTTTTCGAAACATTTTTTTATTATTAGATTTTGATGACGTTAGCTCGACTAATGGGATATTAATTGAAATCTTATGATTTTATGTATCCAGAAAATTTTTAATCGCGTTATAATTAGGGAGAATGAGGATGAGGCGTTAATGGTGTTCTTTATGTTTATTCCGAGCGCGTTTCGTCGGGTGAAACCGAGCTGAGCTTCGCACATACGCGCGCTTACGCACGTATTGTTTTGTTATTCGTAGAGTTTGTTATTTTTTTCTTCTTTTTATTTCCGTACATTGACTTCGCATTCCGAGACTTTTGCCACTTTGTGTCTGCCCGAAATGATAAAAATCCTGAATAATTTGTTTCGAATATTTTCTCCCGATGCTCGAGTTTTCATTCCCGTTTCTATCCATTTCAGAGCCGTTCCAAATTTGTAAATTTCGTTTATTTTAAACTCGTAGCAATAACGCAAAAAAAAAAAAATTTCACTGACAAAATTCTGAACAGACTCGGGGTCAGACGCAGAGTTCGTATTGACGCAAAAAAATATCTTAGATCCGCGTATATCTATATATATATTTTTTTTAGCTAGGTTATAACAGTCAAAATCGTACGAATGAACCGGACGAGTATCACGTACGAGAGAAAAAAAATACACGAATCTATTTTAGCAACAGGCAAATTCGAAGAATTTTTCACGTATTCGATATCGTTTTTATTCCAGGACAAATTTCACACGTATTCGAAATTGCATTATTATTTAATTTCAAAAGAAAAAAAAAAACAATTTTTGACGGGCCAAAAATTGCGCAAATAAATGAACCTTGATTCTCTTCATTAAGGAGTTTCGGTACAAAAGGCAAAATGTTAAGAAATTAATGAAATTTTGTGATAATGTTGTTCAACATCAAGTACGAAAACAAAATTTTTTTCAAAATTTTCTTCTACTTAGTTATCGAGTAATTATGCATTAAGGGGGGAAACCAGTTTAGGAGGCCGAAATTTTGTTGTTTTTCGTGAATTTTTTACATATGGAATAAATAAACAGAATTTTTTTTTAATTTGAGAATATTTTATTCATGGTTTGAAATAGACTTGAGAATTTTTTGAAGCGATTTCCGCCGGAAACAGTGTCGCTAGATCGTGCTGTCCATGGACGATTACCATCGGAGTATTTTGCTGGTGGGCATTCCTGTGGTTTCAATTTTCATCTGTAATCATCACAATTTTTTTTTTTCGTTAACAACATATTTCCTAAGAATATGAACCTGATTGTGTAAAAAAAAATTGAAAATTGCATTTTTTTGAGGTGTTTGAAGACAATGTTATGTTTTTATACCATATTTTTTCACCTTTTTCGCATAAAAAAACATATTTTTAATAATCATATAATTCCAGAATTAGGTTCATCTAGATTTGAATTGAATAAAGAATGTTCACACCAAATTTCAGAACAATTGGTCAATAACTTTTCAAGCTAGAATGCCCACAAGTGGGAAAAAAGTAGTTTCGAGAAAAACGCGTTTGAAATAAAATGTAGCGAAAACGGGATTCGAGGCAGTAATTATTTTTTCTTAATTATATAAAATTATTAATTTTATTAATATATACATTTATTAATTATATAAAAAAGTTAATTATATAAAAATGCTCACCGATTAATCAGCTATTCCAGCACCATATAACAATCCCTCTTCTTGTTCGTAAGCGTCATTTCGGGCTTACCGACGAGGCGGTCACTCAAGTCCTCATAGCATTGAAAATAATGCGAATTTTGCTTTCAAATTTTGACTACACATTCTTGACGAGTTATACTAACGATTTATGCAATAAAAAAAAAATCGATTTTTTGATCGGTCTAAACTGGTTTTCCCCCTTAAAGCAGATTTCTTATGCCCGAAGTGTATACCTATATATATGGAAACGTTATGCTTATACACGTGAACTTTAGTCTTCGATTACTCGATAACTGTGTAGAAGAAAAATCTGAAAAAAATTTGTATCGTCAAATTTGGCACTAAAGAATATGTTCACAAAATTTTATAAAATTCTTAACTTTTTGACAATTTTTTGTGTTTTTAACACGGTTTAGCACGGCAACATTGTATCGCCTGTACCGAAACTCCTTAATTACTTCTCATTGTGCGAATATTATTTGGAAATTCCAACAAAATTTAAAAAAAATGTTTCCTTGTTTTTTCGATTGGAAATTGATGAAATAATAAAAACCGGTTATCGCGATTCCTCCCGTGAGTTATCTAACGCCAAATCTCTTGCGTATACGCGGCGGTAACGCCTTCGAGAAACTCACGCCCCAACAGATTTTTTAACGTCCTGGAGATAGAGGGAGAGAACATACACGTGATAAAATTCACGGGCACAAGAGCGAAACCACAACGAGAGAGATTTCTCCTCTGCAGAAATACTTTCGAAGCAAATGGTTTTTTTTTTCTTTTTCCCTCCCATTTTTTCACGATTCTCACAGCACGAGTGTTATGAAAAAAATATCGAAAAAGAATTCAGCATTTTGCACAAAGAGATTTCATAAAATATATTCGAACGTTGCTGAATTCACTATCGTTTTTGTTCATTGAAAATTTATCTCTACAAAATTCATTTTACAGACTATTATTCGAATTTTTTTTTTTTTTCTGCTCCATTATGGACAACTTGGATATCATAAAATATGAGCTAATCAATAACTTATCGCGAACTTTGGTCCTATCGTGATTCACCGATTGATCTGACGAATTCGCGATTCCGTTTGATCCTGATACTTTATTCTCAAAAAAATATAATAATAATAATAATAATAATAATTTTCGAATAAAAATGTATTTAAAAAAATGGAACGATTAGAAAATCAACGATCGAAATGATGAGAATAATCATCCGTCAAGAGCGTGTATCATAAATAAATGATACTTCATACATGAATGATAAAGAAGAAAAAAAAAATGATTGACAATTGAAAAAATGAAAAATTGAAATATAAAAAATTGGTATCCTTGGCGTTGCGATGAGCCAAGGATACGAATTATTAATATGTTTTCATAAAATTCGATAGGTGAAAAAGACTGCGTGAAAAAAAAAAAAAGGCCATGTGCTCGAAGTCACGATCTTTTTTTCGAGGGGGGACAGCAGGATGCCGAGGAAATAATACGGGAGGTAAAGAGAGGAGAGCGGTGAGTGTGCCCGTACTATGAGAGCTCCCCAGAACACGCAGTATTCCAATGTTGTTCCTCGACGTTAACTTGTTCACTCGGTGATCCGCGCGTAGCCAGGCCGCACAGTCACAAGCGGTACGGTGGCCTTTTTATTTTTATTTTTTTCAAATTTCTCAGTACTTTTCCGGGTCGTTCCGTTATACGAAGATCTTTTGAATTTTCCAACATTCGGTAGATTCCAAACAAATAAGAACGGTCGAAATATAACGCGATTAAAAAAAAAAATAAATAAAGTTGCTTTCTACGAAAACTGCGATTTTATTGTTTGCGATTCGAAGAGAACGCGCGACTTTTGTTTTCGTCGAAATCGAACGATCGTTGCTCTCGCTGCAAATGGATGGCGAAAATAATTCTTTGATTATCAGTCAAAAGTGTACATTCTCGGGCAGCGAACACTGATGGAATTTATATTTTTGTTTGACACGGATTACACAAGAGGTATGTTCAAATGAATATTGACAGTGTTCTTAATTATCTGATCTGTAAAGAAAAAAAGTCGCGAAATAACACATCGCTTTTTATTATTTTTCGAAGAAATGAACCATTTTCAGCGAACGGGAGAAAGGTGGGGGAGGGGGGGTCTGGTTCAACTGATTTCGGAATAATTCCAAGTATTCGTTCGAACGAATACAGCGATTCGAAACGTTCGCGTATTATTTCATCGTCGCGAAATTTTTATTTTCTATATTTATTATTTTAATTAATGCTCGAATCGTTGAAAGTACTGATCTCAAAGTGTACGACACACGAGGACAGGAGCGCCTCGTGTCAAAACTTTCGTGACGTGCGACAGGCTACTTCGAACTTGATCTTATTTTTAGGAATAAATAAACAGAATCTTTCGTATAAAGAAACTTTCTCAATTTTCTTGAAACCTCATGATACAGACTCGTTGAATAGTTCTCGCGCCAAAAAGATCGTAAATATGTATACTACTGTTGTGAACATGGGGAAGGCGCTCGTTCGATGCTCCACTGAATCAAAACAAATATAAAAATATATCTTGAAAACTAGAGAGTCAGACCTACACAACGATAACTAGGAGCCAGCGGAATCGTCCTTAGAATTATTATGAAGTTGGCATCGTTGTCGTTGAAATGCAACGCAATATATTTTTTTTTAATTGAGCACGAAATCGATAGGAAATTGAAATTTGGTTGATTGAAAAAAAGGAAAAAATAGATTTTCTATTGAGCTCAATATAAAATAAAGAATCCGGTTACTTCGATAACAAAAAAACAGGTCAAACGTTCATAAATTGCGTCACAATTTCGAATATCAGGTTAAACGATTCGAAGTAAACAATTTTACGAATATCTGTCTTGAAGCATTTTAAAAGGGTTAACTAACCGTTAAAAGACTTTCTCGTACGTGTAATCTGTCCAAGGCCACACTGCAATGACATTGGTAAAAATCATAAAAATGATACGAGTGGTCATTGAACTAAAACGAAAAAAATCGAGACGTTCGTTTGGAAGCTTTGAAATTTAGACGTTATTTAGTTTTTACGCAATTCTTAGAAGGTCGAAAGTTACGTCGCGGTGAAGCAATTTCGCGACTTATCCCGGTAGTGTTTGGTAATAGCTGTTACGGTATACGAAACTGATCAAATAAATGCGGTTGCACGAGTGTGTCAAAAGTGTTATGTTAACCTCAAAAATCGTGAGTGAGCGAGCAAACGGCCATGACACTCGAGTCCTCAGCGCCACGAACGGCGTGACTTTTGTGCTTGGGAAATCCGTAATAAATTGAATTTAATTTTATTAATTCTAAAACAATTTATAAAGTTTCCTCTTTTTTTTCTCCTTTTTAATCGCTCATCTTTGATGTAGTACGAGCTTTCTTATGTCGTAATATTCCAGTCGTGTTTTCGTGTTCGTCAATGCGCCACAAGGTGGCCTCCCCACTTATCGCGGTGTACGACTGCGTCGAGATGTCATGTGCATGCATAAATCATTCGCTCGCAAACAAAAAGGCTTAGCTCGGCTCAACGCGGTTCCTGAAAGTTCATGCCCGTTACGCCCTTTGCTTCGCCAAAACGATGACTCCTGGTATATATGGTATGACATATATGCGCGTGTGGTCAAGAATGTAAGGTGATGAAAGTAAATTATACAACTCTCTACCCAATCTCGAAAGAGAAAGGTGGAGAGACCGAAACAAGAATATAATTGTCCAGATTTTAATACCGCCTGACCGCGCATCATCGATATTTACAAGCGCGCCTCTTGGCCATCCTCTTTTTTTTTTTTTTTCTTCAACGAATAGACGAAAGATTTCGATTTCCAAATTGTCATGACTCTATAGGTCTCGTGACAAGCCGCCGACGAATAATGTCATCAGGATGTGCGAGACTATTGAAAAATTTGAAGAAATTCAACGATATACATACATTTATAATTTTTTTTTTTCTTTCAAAATCTTATGTTTTTCTCCGTATCCATTTTCTTCGCGATCGTGAACGTATCGGTGTGTTCGGACGTGAAGGTGTGTGTGTGTGCGTCGCCCAAGCGAATACGACTCTCCGCCAACGGCGTGATATTTTTTCGAGTAGATAACCAATCGGATTAATCCAATGAAATTTTTGGATCCACCGCAAAACAAAGGTGTAAATTAAATTTTATCACGTTGTCTATTTTCAACGCCGTAACTATGAGCATGGGTCGGTTATGTCCGTGCCAAGCTTTTCAAGGGTGAATATTACTGATCGACTCAGGCACGGGCCTGGAACCCCGGCGTAAAAAATTTTAGGGTGGGGTGAATACAAGCCCCGCCAGTTTCTCTTAGTCCGTTGACGCGCACAGTCGAGCGAGCAACTTTTCACCGGACAAGAACGACTCTGATTCATGACCTGGGTCAAAAAACCCAGGAAAATGATTTTTTCCACGAAGAAATACATTCGACTGACAAAAATTTAAAAAACCACTCGTGTCGTTGTGAAAAGCCTTTTTGCAAGGATCGTCGAATCGTTGAAATTTTCTTTCGATTCCTTTTTTCATCGAACTTCCTACTCCGTGACAACGTTTACAAACAGAAAAAATCACTTTTATTCACATTCAATTGATTTCTCAGAGAGTCAGGCGTGATACGATTATAATTGTTTTATACTCATGCAAAAAATAAGAAAAAAAAATAAATGAAATTGCGACTTTACCGAGACGAAGCCACGCGTTGCATATTACATCGCTCGTATCCCCACATATTCTCATCGGGCAATCGTTTTTCTTTACTTCTCACTACACGAATTGGCACGTTTCAACGTTATATGCTTCGGAAGCGATCCAGCAATCAATTGAAACCAAACTCCTTTGTTTGTTATTGGAAAAAAAGTTTTTTTTTCTTTTAACGTTTTCAATAATTCTCATTCTCTTCGAATGCTTTTATACACGTGTTTTATCTCGCGTATCGAACGTCTCAGCGGGGAGTTTTTTTTTTTTCGTACAACTGAAAAAAAAAAGATGTTTGAAAATTGATGAATTACGTTGAAAATGAAGTTTCGTCAAAAAGAAATAAGCGAGTCAATGGTTTCAAAGAACTCGGCAAAACTTTCTAATGCCGGCATTAACTTCCTGCATGTACGAGTGTGTATATATAGACCGTAACTTTTTCTCGTTCAAGTTCGAGTTTCGAGGAACATATAACACTTCTTTTTTGATATACGACGAGAATAGTGAGAATGAAAAAAAACGACAATGTTAAAAATCTTTCGAGACCAAAAATTTCGATAAAATTTACAAAAATTTCAATCCCAATTTGTGTATCCTTGGAGATTCGACTACTTCGTTATAAATCAAACAAAATTTATGCTGTCGCCGAGTAAGCGAAATGAGATTATCTAACGTTGGACATTTTTGCTTCGATTCATTTACAAAATATCCTCGAATCAGCTGTCCGAATTAACGTGCAAATTACAATTCTGAACCTTGGATTTTGACAGTTTCTCGTTTACTCTCGATTTATTTATTTATTTATGGGCAACGATGCATGAACGAATTTTACGTAACGCAAAAGTCTGAACCTTTTTGACTCGAGTTTTTTTTTTTTTACAGATAAGACAAGAGAGAGAGAGAGAGAAATGGATTGTACAGAAATATTATACCGATAATTGGGAGTCGATGTAAATTTTTTCAATCCTCGATGTAGATATAAATCTATTGCGAAAGAATCCAATACATAATGTATTCGCATTGTCAACAAAGCTCAACCGTCGCACGTCAGAACTTTCGAATATTTCCGGTCTCTCTATCGTTAAAACCGTAAATTTTCAGATAATATTTCAATGATACAATGTATTATGGAGATTATGGGAAGAACAATGTATTATTGACATATATGAACAAAAAAAAAAAAAAAATAAATGTGTGCAAATAAAATCGCGATAAGTTGAATGACTATCTGTGCACATTTTACGAATACGTTTTGAAGAATTATACCTCGTAAGGACAAATCTTGAATTCAATAGATCATGCAAGCGTATACGCCGCTTAAACCCGCAAGTATTTTCGAATTATTTGACAACATGTTTTAAACATTTTATTCTCATTTCAATTTTTCAAATTCTCATATTATTTATCCATTAGAATCGAGTTCTTGGAAGATAAAAGTTTGTCAAAAAAATAAATATCTTTCGTTCGAATCGCTCTTTCCCCGGATACCTTGTTGATTATCGATTTTTTTACTGCTCCATTTTCTCTATTGACTCGAACTCAATTCGAAACACACTTGGCAACATTTTTTTTATTTTTTTAAAATGAAAAATATTAAAATACCAATTCTAATGAAAATATGAATTTTTAATTTATATTATTACAAGAATAACGTAACTCGTGCCACTTTTAATAGTTTCAACGAACCCAAACACTTTGGAAGCTTCCTCAATTAAACCGAGTGCAGGATACTTGACATAAATACGTCGAGGATATATATATCTTGTACTGTAATATGATTTTGCATCTGTCTGTTTATAGCGTTGCATTTACCATGATAATAATAATAATAATAATAATAATAATAATAATAATAATAATAATGATGATACAAGTGAGCTAACGAACGTGGACGTGCATCTCGTATCTCGGCTCAAGTGCATCTAAAATGGAAAGCGATGATCTCGGTTGATCGAAGAGACCACGTGTTCGAAATACTTAGCTCTAAACGCTTCTCTCATTGAGAGAAGATGAGAGTGGGGCGGGGGTGGGGGTGGGGGGGGGGGGGGTGATCGTAGTATCTTGGAAAGTCGACGACCTTCGCAGACTTTTCTTCGTTCTTGCTGATCTTTTTTCGCGACACTTTTTAGAGCTTTAAATAATTTCCAAGGTCAAGTTTTTCGTTTTTTTTTTTTTTTTAATTTTTGTTTTTTTTTTTTCAATGCTTGGCTCGGAATAAATATTGAGAAATGATTAAATAACGTTTCGGAAATCGTCCCTGTCGCAACGAGACCCTTAAATGTCTTTTCGACACCCACGAAAAGCCTTCACTTATCCTTCACTTGTTTTCTTCGTTGTACAATTTATTCATTTATTTATTTATTTATTTATTTATTTATTTATTTATTTATTGCTTATTAAGAAAATCGTGGGTATAATAAACGTTTGTCAAATAGAGTTGTAAAAAGAGGAAAGAAAAATGTATCGTTGACTCCTATAACTCAATGACTTCCGGGAAGACGAGTGTTATATTCATGAGGATGACAAACGGGAGTAGAGAGCACACAAAAGATCTTTTAAAGCTCCGATAAATCTCGTTCGATACGAATAACCGGAGAGTTTGACGCTAAAGAAACATTTTTCATTCAGCTTCTCCCCATTGATACGTTGCTTCTCGCTGATTGACAGTGAAGATATGATTTTTTAATATTTCTTTTTCGTTTGAATTTGGTCGATAGAGAGAGCGAGAGAGAGAGAGAGAGAGAGAGAGAGAGAGAAAAACTTATTATTATTCTTTCAAAAGTATATTTCCGAAATCGTTCTAAACCGCTTTTTGTCTTCTCGTTTTTCTGATTCCAGATTGCACAGGCTTCCTTCCGGCGCAGCAACGTTCCACCGAAATTCGTATCCAAGCAAATTTCTACACTATTAATTTATAATTATCAAATATGTTGAGCAAAATTTTCGAGATTCATGGAAGATTTTGTGCCGGTCATCCTCTCGAGGTGATCGTCACCACGTTCACACTGACTGCTTGTATGCTCAATCTGGAAAACGCAAGTCCACTCTCAAGGGATGGCAAACTTCCAGGCTCCGCGACACATTGCAGACATGGACGTTGCACTTCCGATGTGAGTACAATTCATTCGATGATTTTTCTCTCTTTTTCATTTCCAATTCATTTTTTTTCCGATTGATTCCACGATCGAACTGATTTTCTATCCAGTTTTATCGAATCTTTCAATAAATATATAAATCTTTCTCAATAATTAATTAATTTTTTTAATGAATATACCAATCAATTACACCAGGATCAAAATGCTGTGGACGTGATAGTCATGACCTCGATAAGATGTCTGGCACTTTTATTCTGCTATCACCATATCCGGAATCTTCGAAAACTCGGATCGAAATATATCCTTGGTGAGTAATGTAAATTCATATATCATAATCGATATATCAATCGTTGGATAATACGAAAAGAGCGACTTTTACATGCACGAGCTCAGGGGGGGGGGAGGGGGGAGGGGAGAGAGAGCACGAAAAATATCACTGTTGAGCAATTCGTAATGGTTTTCTTATTGAGCGTTCGTCTGGTTTTCTCATTTGTCTTTTTCTTTTTTTTTTCTTGGCTGCCTGAATCAGTGGGGAATATAGCGACCCGGAAGTGCAAGCGAAAATATTGAATATAAGATCTTGAAAGTTGCTGTTAACGAAGATTTTTATTTTATTTAACAAATTGGAGGAATGAGAGATTGATGAATGTTTTTTGTTTTGTTTTTATGTAATAATTTCAACCTTGAAAATGACGAGAACGTTGCATACTTTTTGAAGCGACTCTAATGATTGAAGGATGAATTTAAAACATAATGTAAAGTGTAAAAAATGCAGTAACGTTTATTTTTTTTGAAAGGCCATCGAGAGTGCCAACGACTTTTTTTTTCATTCATTCGATTGGTCATATAAAGACTTGATAGTTTTTTCTTTTTCTTGCATCAGTATTTTGACCTCGAACAACAGTAATTTGTTTTTCAAAGTCACTATTGAATAATCGGACAATGGATTTTGAGGAATATTTTGACGCTACAATATCTGAGCTCGAAGATACTACCTTCGAGTATATTCACACGTAGAAACAACGATGACGAAAGATTCGAGCGCGTTACCATTCATAAAACCGGATCTTCACCAAGGAGGATCGTGTGAAAGCACGATCAACCAGCAGTCAGTGAAAGTTTCATGGAAAGTGATAGCGTTTCGTACACCGAAGGCTCTGCCTCGCGCGATTCGTCGATTTTTGTCCTATAAAAGAATCATCCAATTTTTTTTTTTTTTTTTTTTTTCAACCTCATGTAAAAAGGAACCACTTGGATGACTCAAAAAATGGAGAAAACATTTTTTGTTGCTTCGTAATGAAAATTGAGCCTGATATTTTATTGAAAAAATTGTAAAACATTTTTTGTTGCTTCGTAATGAAAATTGAGCCTGATATTTTATTGAAAAAATTGTATTTTTTTGTTTGTTTGATACGAATTTTTAATTCGCAGGTATCACTGGTCTTTTCACCGTTTTCTCCAGCGTTGTCTTCACATCGAGCGTCCTTAATTTTGCGCGGAGTGAATTTTCGGATCTCAAGTAAGCAAAATCTGGAGATTATCTGAACGAAAATCTCGTATTCTATTTAATAGTTGAAAAGAGCTGAAAATTTATGAAAAAAACTAAACGAATGAATCAGAACGAAATATAAAAAAAAGTTATTCAATATATATTTGAAAAGCAACACAGATTATTTTTTTCTTACCGCTCATGTGGATATTCGTTTGAAAAAATAATTATTAATAAATGAAACATTATTTCAGGGATGCAATATTTTTCTTATTGCTTCTAATTGATCTCAACAAAGCTGGGGTATTGGCCCAGTTGGCCCTGAGCTCGAGAAGTCAAGAGGAAGTACGCGCGAACATAGCGAGGGGAATGTCCCTTCTTGGGCCGACAATAACCCTCGACACCCTCGTCGAGACTCTTCTAATCGGCATTGGCTTCTTATCCGGTGTCAAAAGACTCGAGGTACTCTGCAGTTACGCTTGCCTCAGTGTTGTTGTTAATTATTTTGTCTTCATGACCTTCTATCCAGCCTGTCTTTCGCTCATCCTCGAGGTAAGAATCCACAAATTTATTTTTTCAATGAAAACAAAAAATTTTGAACAAAAGTCACTCGAGAATTGACGCGATTTGTAAAATATTCTGAAACCTCGGAAAGATTGTTTTTTCCAGAAGATTTTGGTACACACCTTTTTTAAATTTCCTCTACAATCGTTGTTTATTTGCATAATTCGATGAATACAACTGTTAATACAATGAATACTTATTATTGCAATAAAATCAGTTAATTGTGTTAATGGAAAGTATACGATTCGGCGAAGCATCGTTCGAATTTTCCTGATTGTTTATTTGTTAATTTTTAGCTCGCACGTGGAAGCTCCGGCATGGGAAACCTCAGTGCCGATAAAATATTGATGATGCACTCGTTGAACGAGGAAGACCAGAAACCGAATCCGGTTGTCGAAAGAGTGAAGCTCATCATGATCGCTGGCCTATTCGTCGTTCATGCTCACAGGTTATTATTAATATTATTAACATTTTTCTACCAGTTATTCGAGAATTATGGACTCACTCTTTATCCTCATGATTTTGCAACATCCCTTTGGTTTAAAAATCCATCACTTCATGTCTCATTATAATCCAATTTATACTCGAATGCAATGTATAAAATCATTCGTAAAAACGTTTTTATACGTACGCCTCAATCTGACACCGATTACTCAAAAATGCGATCGACCTCTAAGTACTGATGTTGGAAACACGCGAGAAAAAAAAAAAAGAAACGGAGGAGAGAGAAAGATAGACGATCAAGGCCGAAACTACAAATGGTCTCTCTTCGGTACAGCAAGATTTTTTTTTTCTTACAGCGCCTTTTACTTTTCTATGCCAACTAGCCTCTCGCATATTTAATTGACCCCTTGAGTATATGAACGAGAAATGTTGAATGATTAAATAATTAGGGTTAGTGTTTATTGAGACATGCTTTTTTATAACGGTGTTATTTATTTGTCCTGTTGACACGATTCAAGATTTCTTTATTGAATATTTTTTCGTACTTTTTTTTTGGCTCTTCTTTCTAGTATAGTTTTCAGGGTCCTGTGGGGAATCATGAAAATTTAGAAACGACAAATGTTTTGTTTTTTTTCTTCTCTTCCTTGATTCTTATTGCAATGCGAACGAAAACCTGGAAGATTCGCGAAAAAAGGAGCGATGCTCTTGGATGATTTCGTTCAGTGTCATCTGCAATCTGACCCGAAGTGTTTACTTTTCCCACGTTGTTCAAGGCATATTGTCGAGACGATTCCCCATTGTCACTCATCCCGAACGGGTCAGGTTCACCTCGGTTGTAACCCATTATCATAGATTTATTTATACTTCACTCGCACAATGGGACGACATTGAAGCGAATTTCGTGAACGACGCAGAGCTTTACCATTTCCACTTTTTTTTTTACTACCATTGTTATTCGAAAAAAAAAGTGTACGATTATTGCCTAATTTTAACATCCAATTTCGAGAGGACTTTCGTTGCTCCTTTTTTTAGTTCGGCATACAAAAAATTCTTTTTGAAACACTGAATTAACAATTTTTCGTTGCTTGAAACACTTTGAAATATCGTTGAATCGCTTTGTTTCTTTTTCGAAAGATTTTACTGGTAAAAACGACAATCGGTCGAATTACTTTTAAAACGGAAAAAATCGATTCCAAAAAAGATAATTTGACGAAAAAATTTGGATGTACCAATCGATAAAACTATTCGTATAATTTCAGAAGTTGCGGTATAATTTATTTATTTTTTCCATACACAATTGTATAAGCACTATTGCTTACCCTAAAAAATATCATTGAAATGTGAGTTTTCCTCAAATATTTTCACAGCCCGAAGTACACGGAAGCTCATGAAAGTAAATGAATTCTTGAAAAAGGTGAACCTGATAAGAACGCGTAATAATTACGTGACAATACTGATAAGCCCGATGAAATAATAAATATATTGTTATTTGACAAATGGCAAGTCTGATATTTAATTCAAAGGTACGAAAAGACGCTTACGATTGTGCTTTCCATTTGCGTTAAATATTGCATGAGCGTGGTGTGAATAATAAACTATGGACAAAGGATGTAGATAGAGGAAGGCTTCGCGTTTAAGAAGAGAGCCCAAAAATAAACTGGACTGGAGTATCGGTGGTGGAGATAAGGGGGAAAGACGAATTTTCACGCTCGCAAAGTTTCCTTGTCAGGTTGTCTAACATCTCAGTTTCGTGAACGAAGGCTCTCGCGGCTTACTTACTCGAAGATTAAAGAGACATTGTGAATAGGAACTTCGAAGCGTCGTACGTTTGTAAAAATTTTTTTGTTTTCTTTCGTTCGTTCTTTTCTGTCCTTCAGCTATCGCGATGATGGTATTTTCCCACAAAATCGCGATCGGTTGATGAATATAGAGTATTGTTTAATAGAATGTGGACTTTTTTTTTCTTTTTTTTTTGCAAATTGAAGCAAAACTTATATTTCTTTTTATCAAAGATGATTTAATCTTGTTTCAGTCGCTGGCCTTTCAGGCACGGTGATGTTGACGATAAAGTCGAAAGTGCACCTCTACCGATAGATTCACACATAATAATAACGAATCACAACAAATCCGAGACATCCGATGCCTTCACGGAGCATTTGATGAATTGGCTCTCAGTCAGTGCGGACAATATCGTTATACTGATATTGTTACTAGCTCTAGCAGTGAAATTCGTATATTTCGAGGACAAAGGTGAAATAGCGAAACAATTGCGATTCAAGGACAACGAGGAAGATACGTCGAAGTTGGAAAAATCGAAAGAGGAAAGTTGCACGAGCGATAGTATGCACCCTACGTTGGACGCATCGCTGAGACAGAGATTCGGTGGTCCTTTACCTTCTTTAAATCAACCTGTTTTTCCACTCTCCGGCATGGGTGGTAATTGGATCGAAGTCGGCAACGAAAGTCCCGTCGAACTTCACGACAAAGAGGTACAAACCGATGGCAAAGCTTTATCCCTCGATGAGACTTTCGGTGATATCAGTGAACTCGAGAAAACACCGCCTCGAAGCGTTGATGAATGCCTCTCCATTTATCGTTCCGAGGTGAGCTCAACATACGTCTTTCCTTTTTTTTTTTTTATTGCGAATACAGTAAACGAGAGAAGAGAATATTTATCGATCCGGTGAGAATAACCAGCTGGCTAACGAGGCCGTTCGAACTTTGAAATATTCTCCAATTCGTAGGAAAATTCAACGATAATCGGACGAAAATAGATATTTTCGTTGCATAGTTTCTACGAGTCGACGTTCTCACAGATTCGTTCGTTTATCTTGTCGCCTTTTTTTCCCGGACTCCATCAAATTTCGATGAAATTCGATCGAAGAAGGGGGGCGGGGAGGGCGTGAGGGATTACATAATGAGAAATTATAAAAACACTATTCTGACATGCTATCGGTGACGCAATTTGTAAATTTTTTTTCTTACAAAGTTCGTTATCTCAAACTATATAAATCGTAATTTCAGGGAAATTAGTAGATAACGATTCAATGCAGAAAAGAACAGTCTCTGTTGTTCCGGAAGTAGTTAAAAATATGAAGAGACAGAATGTGCTATCACAGTCTATGAGTTTTTCTTTTTTTAAATATTCCCAATTTCTCGTATTATTTCGAAAACTGGAAATGTTTTTATTTAGAAAATTTTTTTTTTTTATAGCTCGGAGCTGGAGGCTTGACGGACGATGAAGTGATAGAATTGGTAAAACGAAAATACATTCCGTCCTACCAATTGGAGAAAGCAGTGGGTGACATGGAACGCGGGGTTGGTATAAGGCGTTTATTGATAGGTGAAGCAGCTCACTTCACGGATGAGCTGTACGATTTGCCTTATCATAATTACGATTATACGAAAGTATTGGGCTCGTGTTGCGAGAACGTGATCGGTTACGTGCCAGTACCAGTGGGCATAGCGGGGCCTTTGTTGATAGACGGACAATTGTATCACATACCGATGGCAACGACCGAGGGTTGCTTGGTGGCATCGACGAATCGTGGAAGTCGTGCGCTCATGAGCTGCGGGGTAACGAGTCGTGTGGTAGCCGATGGTATGACGAGAGGACCGGTCGTGAGATTCCCGAACATCGTACGAGCCAGTGAAGCAATGGCTTGGATGCAGGACACGAAAAACTTTGATGAGATGAAAAGAAACTTTGATGCAACAAGTAGATTCGCGAGATTAACCAAGATACACGTTAGAATAGCCGGTAGACATTTGTTCATAAGATTCGTCGCGAAAACCGGTGACGCGATGGGAATGAATATGCTCTCAAAGGGAACTGAAAAATCACTACAAGCGGTACAAACTTTCTTCACCGACATGGAAATTTTGTCGTTGAGCGGTAATTTCTGTACAGACAAAAAACCAGCCGCTGTCAATTGGATCGAAGGTCGTGGTAAAAGCGTCGTTTGCGAAGCTGTCGTTCCCGCTGAAATTGTCACGAGTATTCTCAAAACAACCGTTCACGCGCTCGTCGACGTCAACATAAGTAAGAATATGATTGGCTCCGCGGTCGCTGGTAGCGTCGGTGGATTCAACGCTCATGCCGCCAATGTTGTCACCGCCATTTATATCGCTACTGGACAAGATCCTGCACAAAACGTTGGCAGCAGCAATTGCATGACTCTGATGGAACCCTGGGGCAACGATGGTATGGATCTCTACGTTTCTTGTACCATGCCCAGCATTGAAATTGGCACTGTTGGAGGTGGCACCGGATTACCTGCACAAGGCGCTTGCCTCGCTATGCTCGGCGTTAAAGGCGCACATGTCGAGGAACCCGGCGAAAACGCTAGCAAATTGGCCAGAATCGTTTGTGCTACCGTTCTGGCCGGTGAATTGTCTCTAATGGCCGCTCTCACTTCCGGTCATCTAGTCAAAAGTCATTTAAGACATAACAGGTAAGGCGGATTGTAATACAACTCTGCTTTCTTCCGAATATTATTGTCAGTTGTCGCTCTAAAAATTGGAAAATTTCTTTTCTCATTTTGATCCATTCGAGTAATTCGTTCAATTGAACAAAAATGAAATCCACCGAACTGTACGTTATTTATTGATTCACAAAAAATATATTATTTGATTACAGATCAACAACAACAGTCAGTAACGCAGTGAGCTTGAGTCGAAACGAAGGATTACACTTGAAGGTGCCAAATTTATTACCAGAAATGCAAGCACTTTGCGCGGGCACAGCGAACCAATCTTAGCATTAAAGTACAATTTCTTTATTCACAATTAATTTGTCGACTAACACGGTGCGACGAATTTTCACAAAGAGAGTAAGCGAGGGAGACAGTGAGAAAACGAAAAAAAAAAAAAAATAGGTCTGAAGAACTTGGTCTAACATTTCCATGTCTGTACAGCCAAAAATGTAGCTCGCTTTTACTTATCGCCCGATAAATTTTTCTTCGCGTACCTCCGAAATTTTCAACTATAAATATTTTTTTCTTCACAATCCAAACAATAGATTCATAGTAATTTTCGAATGCTTTACATCGACGAGCGGCAGAAAAGATTTCAAACTCGAATTGCAATGCTATTTATTTATATGTTTATTAGAAGCCTATATCGTTAAAATGCAGTTTTTAACAAGGCTTTCACATTGAAAATGGCCATCAAAGTAAAAGAAGAAAATTATGAAAGAGGAACGAAAGGGAAAATAGATTTTAAGAAATGATTCGAAATCATACAATTCGTCGTTGACCGACGACGATATTGCTTTAGAATTTTTGTTGCGCCGGTAACATAATGTTTTAATGATTGTACAAAATGTATATCGAATACGCGAGAGGAGTTTAGCACATGATTTTTTGTTTTCGTTTTAGAATACGCAGAGCTATATTAATATAATATCGTAAGAATATACAAACGGTAAATGGATTTCCATGTAGGACTTGTGTAATCATAATTGCGTATATCCGATAACTTATGTTGTTATCGATTATTTTGATATTAAAAAGAATTGAAAACTTATAAAAAAAAAAAAAGCCAAGAGACCGTCTGACATCATAAATATGAAAAGTTTCTAAAGTCGAACGCGAAAATGTGTGGATGAAGGACTACAAAAACGTGCACATTTTTTCTTTACATTGCCCCTTTATTTAAAAACCAAAGTGTTGACAATGTGCAATACAGCTGAAATGTGACAATAATTATTTAATTAAAGGTTCAATAGTTACAAAACTGAAAATTTGAGTATTTTTGTCTTCATCTATAATCCTAGGGTAATACTTTTTTTTGTTGTTTCAACCAGTGAGGTTCAACTTTTTCACATGCAAATATTCTTTTCCGTACATGCTTCCTTTCGATATATCAATCATCTACATTTTTTCATACGTTTCCTCGTAACCACACTCGGTGCAAGTGTGGGTGTAAGTATCTTCGTCCTCGTTGTGTGTATCATCTCCAAACACATGAGTGTGCGATGCTTTGCTCGTTTTGTCATACATCGAACTTCGAACTTCCATTCGTAGCTGCTTCACCTAATGGAATCAAAAGTTTTTGTGAGAAAAATTTAGTAAAAAAAAAAAAACGACGAGCAAACTAAATTTTTTCATTTTCTTTTCTCATTTTTGTCATTAGTTTCAAAACATGAATCTCAATCTTTCTGATATTTCTCCGAATTTTATAAAAGAAGTCTTGAATAAAAAAAAAAAAAAAAAAACGATACAATTTCCCTTTGTTTGTTGTAGAGTGATCAAGGATGATTACTTTTTTATTGTATCTCTTAATCTTAGTCTCCTGTCTCTTTACGTCACGTTTCTCTTTTTCTTCCACCAATGTTTCCTCAGTGCCCCAAACTTCCAGGGCTCGTTTTTCAACTTGTAAGTGCAAATACAATTTCATTTCTCCCCATCTCATGTTGTGCGGATTCTTTCGTACGATGTATTTGAGGGCTGGCTCTCTCTTGTCGAAGTCGCAATCTTTCAGGAGATATTCGTCCTTCGCTTCGGTTTTGGTTATCAAAGAATGCTTGCCATCTTTGTCATTAGATCTAGTTCAAACATATTCAAAAAGATTATAACGCATTTCAAGATTCTGCCATTGCCCTCTCTATCGTAGACTATTTTATCCGAGCCACTCGTGAAAAATACCTGCACGCGTCGCATACAGAATAATCGAATTTCTGTAACAACCAGGAATCTTTGAACTCTTTCTGGCATTCCTCGCAAATTGGCAAACCTACAACGATCGGAGCAGGCTCTTCTACAATTTTTAGCTGGAAGTAAAATATACCATGGAAAAAATAATGCACAATGAGGATTGGAAAAAGTTAATTTGAACTGTTCTCACCAGTTCCTCCTCCAAATCAAGATCATCTTCGATGAGAAAACCACCGCCACTGTCGACAACTTTTTGGCCTTGAACTTTTAAGACTCTTGCCTGTGTCGTATCATCCCTGTATTAATGAGATTTATGAAAACAAAATTCTTCGATAATTGATATGAATGACGAAACTTACTCTCTGGCGTAAGGATGAGCAACGACCTTTGACTTCTTCAACAACAATGCACGTTGACGATTACGCTCGGCCCTTTCTTGAAACCATTGAGGAGATTGAGATCTTTTGTTCTCCACACGCTCGGCAACTGCCAATTTTTCCGCATCCGTCGACATGCTTTTTTTTTCGAATTTCCTCTAATATATTTTGTTTTGACCATTCGAATCAGTCACGACTTAACCAAAAAAAAATCTTGTTTACAAATATATCGTGACATGAATTTGTCGTTGAAAACAGATCCACTTTCCTCGGTAGTCCTTAGTATCATTGACTAAAAGTATGTGATGAACAGACAATAATTAATAAATCTCTCAATAAATATGTATAAATCTTTAGAACACAGAACGTTGCAAATTCGCGGATAATTCACAAAAACACATTCGAATGATTCGAAAAAAAAAAAAAAAACAATCGATGGCGCCACTAGCGGACGGAACAGCGTCACCTACAGAAATTCTCTGAAGACTTTTCGAAATCTTCATTCGTCAAAGTCGAAATTTGAAAGTTTTTCAAAACAACTTGAGGAATATTTTTCGAGGATGTTGCGTTTTCACTATTAAATGAATGACGAGAATTTCGTACAAAGAATGATGTATTTAAATGTGTCAACAACTAGAATGCTATAACTTAAAACAAAAATCTTATTTAATACAAAACATTTGAATTATTCTAGGAGGTTAATACTTTTTTATAGATTTTCGAATTAGAGCTAATCGCTGCTTGTGAGCTTCGGTGACGGTCGCTCTTTTGTAAGGACGTACTTCGTCAGTACCAAAGCCAGGAATCCACATATTCCAATTTGTTTCTGAAAATAAAAAAAAAACGTTTGTTTAGATTCATTCAACAATGCTGCAAATCGATTGTAATCAATATTAGAAAAAAAAGTTTTTTATTTTTGAACATTTGAATTCTGAATATAGTGATATTGCCATTGTTCTCTATCGGATTCATAAATTTTTGCAAATTCACATTTCATCTTCAGTTTTTATAAATAAAACTTTTTTTCAGATTTGTACGTTTCAATGTTTTCCTCAGTCGTCTTATTATTAGACTCTGTACGTTAATAGGGTTTTCCATTTTGTTTTTCATATTTAAAAGTATATTTGAGATTTTTAAAGCTGATTATTATTTTATATTTCTGAATTTGTAAACGTTATACCTAAATGAAGCTGTACATCTTTAACTTCCACGGTGTTGGCATGGCGATGTTTTGCTATTAAACAAGCCGCGTTAACGGTTGTTTCCACAAAATCATCAGCGAGCTGTAACAGCATTTCTTCCACTTCTTCGTCCAGCTGTTCGGTAGGATCGACTTCTTTCACTAAATCTTGTAATCTAGCTTTTGACAAAAACTGTAAACAAACGGAAATCCTGTATTTATCATTTTCCACAATTTTTCTTTAGGTGGAAGGCTCAAAAAAACTGCAAATAACTCCGAACAATTTTCAAAGTCAAGAAATCGATGGTAAACAATCCTCAATTGCACTTAATAAATATGCTAGATAGGTAAAAAAAAAAAGTTGATCGTACTTGCAAAAGATCGATGGAAGATCCAGTGGTGGAAGAAGAAGTCAACGATTGATGAGTTTTCGAAGATTGTGATGTTTGTGACGTTTGTTGTGTCTGCGATTGACTTTGCGAGTGTTGGGGACTGACGCTTTGCGAGGACGAATTCATGGCTGAAAAATTTTGATTGCTGGGCCCCACGGATTGTAAATTGCCCAAGGTGACGGTGGAATCGCATCCGCTGCCACCGGATTGTGATAAAACGGATTGTTGTGACATAATCGCAGCTTTTGTAGTTTTTTTCAGCAATAAAACGCGTAAACAAGGTCCACCGAAACCCCTGAGCAATGAGGTTAAGGTAACTGTCGATCGCAGCAGCGCATAGCGGATATTTTTTATATTACTGGTGAAGCCCGATTTTTACAAAAGCCCTAGAAAACTTTTGTCCAATAACTTTGAAAATCCGCCCTATTTTCGAGTTCAACTTCATTGTTGTTCTATCATTTTTCTTTATCCATCAACCAACTGTCAGTTAAATCTTTTTCTCTATACACTGCCGTTTACTGTTTACGTACAATCTGAAGGAATAAATAAAATCATCCGACATTTGAATCTTGATGTGATATCAAACGTGTGAATTAAGGGGAATAATCAAGTACGATTTTCGAGCAAAACGATCGGACGATACCATGGTGAACAATTTGAAAGAAGAATGTTCCATTTTTAATTGGTATCCGATATTCGCTAAAGATTCTCTCGATGCAAGACTTGTCCGAATACCCAACGAAGTACTCAAGTATTTGCAGCACGATGCATTTATTCTTCCTGTCGAGGCTTCTAACAACGTTTCCGTCAATGCCGAGTGGACCGACGGATCGTCAACCAATAATGCAGATTCATCAGATGCAAGTTGGATTGTCTATCGCTTTGCTTCTTGCACTGTTACTACTGTTGTTTATAAAAATGTTGTCGTACTGATATACATTGAATTCATTATTCTATCAAATATTTTAGGAACCTGAGGAGGAGCAGCCGAGTTTTCCTCAATTCAGTCGACGTATTCAAGAAATAATTGATGAATTTGGCGCTGTATTTCTCAAATGCAATTGGAGAAGTCCTTCTGTATTTCAACACTTTTTTAAACATTATATTTACCTGATTATTAACTGTTTAACGTCTGATCAAGTTCTTGAAGTTTAACGCTAGAGTGATTTACACCTCACAATTTGTCCATTCATACAAACTCTACATTCCTAAATTTGTTGTTGATCGGTTGACAGGATGCGACGTGGGTCGCACCGACAAAAACTCTTAAATGCACCTCCCTGGAAGAAGTTTATCTGTTGTTGAAAAGCTCGGATAGAGTATGCGGCGACTTGAATGCGATAGAACAACGCAGTACAAATAACGAGTCGCAGCTGGTTTTACCCCCGTTACTCGCTCTCAAAAGATGGAGGGACATCATTCCCTGCACCGAGTTTCGTTGTTACGTTGTCAAGGACAAGCTCGTTGGTAATTTGAGTAGAATGAGCGATAAACCGTATTTTTATTTCACCAGTTAATCCAGTACGAAAAACCTTTTTTCATGCGTTTAAGGAATTTGCCAAAGAGACGCATCGCAATATCATCAGCACATAGAGTCTGAAAAATATAATATCCGTAAAGACATAACGAGTCTTTTCAATGAGAGAATCAAAGGCCGTTTCAAGTTGAACGATTGTAAGTTGGTAGCTAGTAGTGGAATAATTGTTTTAAAAGTGAATCGATTGCTGTATGATTGTGAATGATTTCTCTTCTCTTTTACCGCTGTAGATTCTTTCGATGTGATACGATACAAAAAGGACAAAGTCAAGATCGTAGATTTCGGTCCACTCGACGAGACCGTTACCAAGGGTATGTTGTTCACTCTCGAAGAATTGCTCAATCCATCAAACGATAACGCCATCGAATCCCCGGAATTCCGTTTTATCGCAGAAAACATGGGAATACAACCAACGACGAATAATCATTTTTGCGTTCCTCGTGAGATCAACGAGTATTTTCGTTCAGCCGGAAACGCGTCGATGATGGATATAATTCAGAGGGTAAGCTGTTGATCCGAGTGTGAAGATGAAGCAAATATTCATAGAGAAAACGATATAAAAGCGGATGCAAAATTTCTTGAATTTTACAGGAAGTCGAGAATCAACATGAAACTTGAGAGAATTGATGATTCGTCGTCAGAGAAAAAATGTACAAATATTTGCGTCGGATGTGTGACGTCCGATGCGCAATGGAGAATAAATCCTTTTTTTCCAAACGAAAGAAAACGAGCACGATTAATTTTGGACTCAGCGAGACAGGAAGAAAAAAGATTTTTTTTCTCTAAAAAAAAGTTTGTCACGAGTAGGAGAGTTTCGAGCCTGCAGCTAAAGGGATGCAAAGAAAGTAATTCGGCAATCGTTCGTAAGATGAGACAAAACAAATATGTATACAGAATTTTTCATCATTTATATTCTGCAAAGACCCTCCGTTTTTGCTATTGATACAATTACATAAACCGATGAAACACTAATCCTACGGTTTGTTTTTTTTAAAGAATTAGCGTAATATTGCAATATTTGTCGGTTTGCCGTCGTCTTTTCGAGGGACGCGCGCCTTATATAGAAAATATGTCGTCTCGTTTATGTACAATATGCAACCCTTAATACTTGCGGATGAAAAAGGATTCACAATATATGGTATCTTCGGACAAATATTTTGTTAAATATACGCTGTACATACAACATATCGTTTTGTGGAGCATTATCCCCCTCGTTTGGTAGCGTTTGTTTTGTTTTGTTTTTTTTTTTTTTTTTCTTTTATTTTTAGTCTATTTCGGCCTCTATTTCCCTCATTTCGTCAAATTCTCATTTTCTCTATAGCGCGCCAAGTCATTGAACTACGTGTTTCGAAGGTGTGAAGATGAAGTTAAGCGCGTTTTTCATCGTCGAAATAAGCATCTTTTTCACCACCGCATGGCCGGCCCCCTCCCTCCTCCTTCCGCATTAACGTTCGATACACGCTTGCGATTTGTGCATTCATTTTATTATTCCTTCGGTCACACAGATTTTCATACTTTTCTTTCTTTCGCGTGTATATTCGTATATAAGTACATACATACAGATATACCAACGTTGAATCGAAGTATAATATAAATCTCTTCTTCATTTCTAATACGTCGTCGCTCATCCACCCAAAGATCGTTCGTATGCCGGTACAATAATATGCCTTACACTTGACGTAATTACAATCATGTGAACTAATATCTCTTCCATTGTTATAATTTATATATACATGCGGGACAGCTTATTTGTTTGTTTTTTTTTTTCTTTTCTTTTTTTCGTCTCTCTTTTTCATCAGTCATTTGCACAATTTTTTGAACCGTTCGCGATATAGTTTCAACTTGCATTCGCCCTGACGATCTCTCTTTTATTATTTTTTTATTTCTCGTAATCCTCGTTTCTCATCTCTCTCACACTATATCGTTATTTTTATTTTATTCGCGCTTTTGCACTTGTGCTTGACACAGCTTCGTCGCGGCAACGTATTATTACAAGTAGTTGTTCAAACTCGCACTTTCTTCGCCGCATTTATTCGTGATGTTCCAATTTCTTTCTCAGCTTTATTATCATTATTTTTTTTTTATTTTTCTTTATTGTTTTTGTCATTGATTCAAACCTCGCTGTCGCATTCATTCCCGCCGTACTACGTAATACGACATAATACAACGCTTCGAATACTGGTAGAGTCCTAAAGCGACATAACTTTAGCTCTTATAAACATACGTTACAAAAAACTCTCAAGTTACACATCTTAACGGTCTTTAAGCAGCTTTTTAAGTACCTCTCAAGCTAACTTTGGAAAACGGGTTTCTTTTTTCACATTTTCTCTCATTTTTAGCTCTTTTATTGTTAGTACTACTAATTCTATTGGATTTATCCATTGTGTGTGTGTGTGTGTGTGTATGGTTCTCAGGATGGTTGATCTAGTAAATGCGTTCGGTACGACTATATGAAGGGAAAATTTGTAAATATGTGTGTGTATATTTATATATATATATATATGTATTTACTTATACTCAATCTTTTTCATGTTTAATAATTTTTTTTTTTTTTTTTTACCGAAAGCGACGTTATCATATCGATAAACGAATTGCTTTGCACATTATGAATTAATCAAAGTCTTTGTCGTATAGTCGTTCAAAAATAGGCGTCTATTTGTTGCGCCGATCGTTCAAAATTTACATGTAAACAAGTTGCACTAATCGACTTAATGTACAGGAAGATAGATTTTCTTTACTTTTATACGTTCCTTTCTCTTACCCCTTCCCCCCCCCCCCCCTCTTCGCTTGTTCTCTTTCGTTTTTCTCTCGTTAGATGTTGTTTAGGTAAAATGAAATTTCAAAATCACGTATAATTACGTAAAAAAAGCAAACGACTGGTTGGAAAATAATAAAAAGAAAAACATTTAATGAAACAAAAAAAAAAAAAAATTGCAAATACGGAATGCTGCTGTTTTGCGGAGACATTAATACATGCGGGTAAGAAGAACCGTGATCGGTATTTGTTTTTGCTTTGCAAACGCGAGTTCGAACCGAAAAAGCTGGCGTAAACAGTTTGCGAATAATTGCACAAAGTATAGAATCACTAAATAAAATGTGGTCGCGCATACAAATACGAAGTTTGTTTATTGAACAAGTATGATTTTCGTATAATGAGATCAAATAAAATATTTAAAAGAAAAAAATTAAAAAAAAAATAATAATAAAAAAAAAAAACAAACATAAATATAAGATGTTTGAAATACACATGTATTCTACTTCACAATCGGTACAAACAGATATTATTCTAAGTAAGAAAGAAAATAAACAAATAAAGTACGTTTTGAACACGAAAAATTCGTACCTACGATACACGATTTTTCACATACAACATTGTCATTTTGTTATTATATATGCATATAATTTTGTTGTCGTTCTTTTCTTCGTCTCACACGTCACTATAACTAAGAAACAAATGACTTTGGGATAGAAACTCAACGTGTAGAGAATTTACAACGGGTCTCACCGCGCCCCCCCCCCCCCTCCCTGTCCCGATACAAAAATCGTTTCTCCATCAACTTATTTCATACAATCTTCTTTATTACAAATGCAGTAACTCGTTATTAATTGCGGGGTCATTCATACATTGCGATAATACACGGAGAGACAATAGAGAAAGGAATGATTCTCGAGGTTGCATTCGTCGGAATCCAACAGAATTTTCATCTTTTATTTATATCTATACATTTTTTAGCACGTTTTGAGCTAAATATCGAGTCGAACGATTGTTTTAAAGTCATTTCCGTTAAGACCTCGAACGTACTGTATTCGCGTGAAAAAAAAAAAAAAAATGCTGCCAGTTTCAAAAATTGAAATGAATATTGAAAAACAAAAAACAAAAAAAATTGTTTTGTTCCGATGATGAAGACTCGAATATCATTGAAAGCAGCAGATGATTGGAGGTAGATTTAGAACGGTGGAAGGAGTAGGAGAGGAAGAGGGTAAAAAGGATCACGATGATACAAATCTGCAATTTCGAAATAAGACGAAGCATTTTTGTACTAAAGTGCAACGATATAGTATGTTACTTTTTTTCTTTTTCTTTTTTTTTTTTTTTTTCAATGAATTACCTATCGAATCTACGTAATTTACAAAAGGATTTACACATGCACCAAATGACACGTTATGATCGGGCCAATAATGAGGGCGAATCGACGGAAATTTGATGCCTCCTTCTTGTAAGTTACACCACACTTCTCTCTTCTTCTTCTTCTTCTTTGCTCCAAAATGTTTTCCGCAAAATAACTTGAAAACTTTTGCCATTCAACGTATTGATAAGAGATTAAAAAAAAAGAAGCACGAAATTTTCACTATATTCCGAGAAATGGAATGACGAAATGAATCAAGATCAATCGTCGATTATACTACGAATGTTGATACAGAGTCGTTATCACTAATTGGCCCGAGCATGCCATGTTTAAGTATGCAATACACATCTCTAGAGTGATAGATACCGCCCGGGCGTTCGTGCGAGGCTAGAGAATTATTATATTTCTCGATTCAGCGACCCACCAAACAGTCTCTGCTTCATCATTTACTATGATTTGTTTTTTTTTTTTAAATCTTTTTCTTTCCATTTCTCACTTTTTCATTTTCTGTAATTTTTCCTTTTAATTTCATGTTTTTCACATTTGTATATGCTGTCCCGAGCCTCTCCGCTTGACTAGATTGCATTTCTAATGTTCTTAAAACTTTTGCTTCTGTTATCGTTTTTTTTTTTTTGTGTTTTTCACGTTTTCTCTTCATTTCATTTAAATCCCTAAATCTTGCCCGTACTCTCAAATGGATTCGTCGGACTATCGCTAGAATCGATCAACACCTAAAAGTAAAACGATTATCTATATCCATATGAAGAACGACTGCTAATAAATCTTCTCGTATTCTCTTAAAGACGAATAAATTTAATACTAATTTATAATTACGAAGAATTTTATCTAAATCCCTACTCTCTCAATCGCCGTTTCGATCCCTTAATTCGTAAGTTTGTTTGTTTCTTTGTTATTTTTTTATTTTATTTTTTTTTTTCATCTTTTTGTTTTTTCTTTAATCCATTTCCGCATTTATCTCGACCGAGAAATTCTCGGGGGCTTCGAAGCCTTCGCTATACACTCATTAAGCGTACTAATTATTTACATTATAGATGGAAATATATTCGTCATCGGTGGAGGGAGGTAGCAATATCCCCATCCCTCTCTTGCCGCCACTCCCTCCTTTCGTCGTATGTATAGTTTAGATTTTCGATCTCTCGCGCGTATTGTTCGGGTCCATCCAGTCTCTTTCTTTTAGCCCCATTTTGTTTCATTATATATATTCGTCACTCTCAATATATTCTATTCAACAGGTGGTCTTGTTCGGTCAAAATTGATATATGATTCGAGGGCAACAAGACGAATTTAGATAATTGAAAGGAAATAGATAGAGTAGAGGGGGGAGGGGGGATTATAGAATCGAGGCGAGAGCTCGTACGGTAGGACTACCTTTTCTTAGTGAATTGTTTCGAAGCGAATTGTTTCTTCTTAATTTTGTGGTCTATCTTGTTGAGGACGGTTTTCTTTTTGGGTCTCTCGGGGGATCCGTTGCAACACGCGCAGCCTTTTTTAACGTGTCCTCTTAGACTGGAGCGTCGAGCCCGACAATCAGGTTCGATGAACGCGGTGTGACAGGTGGTAGCGGTGGTACTGGTTTTGGTGGTTGTCGTACCGGTAGTTGTGCCGGTGTTGTTGGTACTGGTAGCGGTAGCGCTCGATTCATCGTCCGAAGCTTCGGAAGCTCTGTCGCTCGGAGTTATGCCCGCAGCAGCGGCAACCGTTTCGTTGGTGACATAATTTTTCGCTCGTTTACTAATAATGTTATTGGTTTCGGTGCGGTTCAAAACGACTCTCGCGTTAACTTGTAGCTGCTTATTCTTTTTTTTGAGGCAAGCGGTCTTCTTCGCACTGATCGAACGAGCATTTTCCTCCAAACCATTGGTTATATCGGTGTTATCCTCGGTTTGGCTGCTCATAGATTCGCTTATACTCGAATCCTCGTCGTCGCTGCTCGTTCTCGTTCTCTCCGACATTGGACTTGACCAGGGAAGATATTCGGTCCGTAATAACTTCGTAGCTCCTCGTTTTTTATTGGTATATGTGTATTTGTGAGTCGCCAAGAGTGATCCGGCGATCGGGGATAGAGGAGGTTCGATCGTAACCGCGGGGTTGCTCGTATTCATAAGGCTGAGACTCTCTTCGTCGTCATCCTCCTCATCCTCCTCGTCCTCTTCGTCCTCCTCTTCTTCTTCTTCCTCTTCCTCCTCCTCCTCCTCATCTTCCTCTTCTTCCTCTTCCTCTTCCTCCCTCTCTTCCTCCTCCTCCTCTTCTTCTTCCTCTTCCTCTTCCTCCTCGTCCGAGCTTCCGGCCGATACGTTGTTAACATTTGCGACCGGTGGAAGTGATTCGGAGTCCATGATATCAATGTCGAGTTTAATGTTCGATGGTATACCAGAAACGCTGCTCGGAGAGCTCTCTTTTGAGATATTGCGCGATCTCATTTTCGTTCGTCTTGCTTCCTTGGAAAATTCAGAAACGTTGATGTGACAGGCAGCGGTAACAGCGGTGGCGGGTGACAATCTGGAAATGTCGGAATAACTGTTGGAAGCTTCGTCCTGGCTGAGATTCTCGAGACTGAGTCGTATGTGCTTGGCGGCAGGCGGGCTGCTACTTTCGATCCGCATATCGTCTTCGACTTTTTCTCGTTTGGAACGTTTTACCGGGGGCGCATCCTTGAGATTTCTCGCCCGTTGTACCGCCGCAACGTTTTTTCTTCTCTCGTTTATTTTAAAATCGGCGGGAACGGCAACGGGGCTCGTGTCCCGACTTCCGCTCGACGAATCCAAAGGACGAAAATACGACGAGGCGTTGTACAATTTCATACCAAGTGGCTGACTGCACGAAGCGTCTTGCGAGAGATGATCGAACGACGGCGAGTGATTGGTGTCGAAGAGAAGATCCGCTTCGGGAAATAGATCGCTCGTACTCGGCTCGTCGACACCCAAATCTTCGCACTCTTCGGACAGGCTCTTTTGTAATCTCAGCTCCCGCTCAAGCGCCGCCGCTTTTCTCTCCATTTTTTGTTGCAACAATTCTCGATCCAATCTTGGATTCGACTGACTCTTAACCATTCCTCCTTTGTTCGGATATTGTTGAAAAGGTGGCGGCGGTGGCTGCTGCTCTACCAAGCTATGATTCATAAAGTATTTTTTCGCGTTTGTCTGATAAATTACTTGACCACTGCCGCCACCGACGGCGCTACCGCTCGTCATATCGATACCCTGTCCTTTGTTTATTATTTGTAGCACACCGTGAACTTGGGAAGTATTTTCGTTCTCTCGGGAGTAAACCTTCAACGGCTCAATCGCCATTTGATTGCTCGAAGCTGGCACGTATCTCCATGGTGTATCGGGAGATGATTTTCTCTCCGGTTCCCAGGCCTCTTGAAGTCTCGCGTTGGCGCACATGATACCATTGCCAACTTTACCACCGTCCATTACTTCGCCGCTACCACTGCCACTGCTCGTAGTATTTCGTATCAACCCCGATGACTCTTGGCTATCGCAATTTCCGGCCTCACCTAGATATTCTCCGGTGTTATCGATGCTCGTCGAAATGGTAGTGGTCGTTGGCGTTGCGAGAGTTCGCCCCCTCGATGCGCTCGTTGTCGTCGTCATCGTCGGTGTTGTCGTTTGTTTACCCGCAGTAGCACTCGAGACAGGAACAGACTCTGTGAGAAAATTGAATAATTTGGTCGTTACACGTAGTATAATACAAATGTTTTTTCGTTGTTCACCAACATTCGTTGGGCAATGCAGATGGAACAACGAGAGGAACATCATCTAATCGATCGAATAAAATCAAATAATACTTGAATAAAAATACACGAAACGAGCTTAACAACAATCTCTACCGAGTAGCTTTTTGAATTGCGCTAGTCCATCACATGCCATGCGATAATGAACATGCCTCCCCCTGCCCTTCCCTCTTCGTTACTCGTTTTTGTTCCTTAGACAGAAACAAACGGACCGGATAGGGCAAAGAGGAAAAAAATGGTTTGCTCAAACGAAACGTCTACTACCGAGTCATCTCGCGTTAACTACGATTCTTACCGAGTTTTGTACTACTTTGCAAAGACGTCACAATGCACGAGGATACAAGAGAGTTGGTCGTGATGAGAGTCCTTGATATATTATCGTTAGCTCCGATGTTTTCGTCGATTTTCCTCTTTACGGTTTTCGGTGGAATAACTTTATCGCCGCAAGTCATTTCGGTCGAGGCCTCTTTCATTTCTTTTTGTTGTTGGTGCTGATGAGGTTGCTGAGCTTGCTGATGATGCTGATGGTGTTGTTGGTGATGATGATGTTGTTGCTGCTGTTGTGGTTGTTGTTGTGTTTGTTGTTGTTGGCTATTGTTGACAAGAGTTAGATTGGGCTGAGGAGCAAAAGCGAGAGCTATAGTTTGTCCCTGTAAAGTAACGGGCTTATCAGATAGTGTACCCTGATGTTCCTGGCCAGTCTTTTTCTCGCTGCTCGTTCGAGGAGCGACGGAGCTCGCGGGCGCAAGGCATACGACGCTTTCAGCTTTAATTCCTCCCGTCGATGTTGACAATTTGGCAATCGTCGAATTGAATAATCTTGGGCCTTGAAGGCCAAGATTCGGATTGCCACTGGTTATAACGCCGCAAATTTGCTGGCTCTCGCCACCGATATCGCTAATGTTGCGTTGTAATTGCAAACCGATGGTCGATGTTTTATTGACGATTATCGTATTCGTGGCTGATTCGCTGCTGGTTACGCTCGAAACGATGGCCTCGTTTCTCGTCGAGGAGTTACCACCAACGCTACTTTCGGAATTAGACTTGTCGTGAACGCTTCCGCCACTGGCGCCACTTGCGATGGCCGTCTCACCGCCGCTTCTGCATTGAGTACTCGCAGTTGTATGGGTAGCGAGCGGTAGAGACGTAGTTACGGTCTGCAATACGTTTTGTCCAGTCGTGGATGACAATGTTTGACTCGCACTTATTGTTTGAAGATTCGGCAATTTAACCTGCTTCATCTGCCCCCCGGGCTGTATTATTTTGCTAGGATTAAGGATCGATTGGAGGACGAGGGTATTTGCAACTCCGCTGGTACCGGAAGCCCTCACTGACGTTGGTACGGTTGCGAGTAATTTCGAATTGCTGGAGACGATCGTAAATTGTTGTCCACTCTTCATGATATTCATCGGTAAGATATAATTGGCTGGCATTAAAACGGTCGCGCTGCCAATTTTACCGGTGACGGAAGCGAGAGCCTCGCTCACGCTTACCGCGGTACCAGTACCGGTTTGTATAGCTTCTTGAACGATTACGGCTCGTGGTTGTCCGTTTCCGGATTCGGTAAATATAAGATTTCGTCTTTTCGAATTCAACTCGACAGCCTCGTTCGAATCATTGGTCAAGTTTCTCGTTTCCGAGCTCGTCTCGATAACGCTACTCGTTGTGACGGTTCCGCTAGCGGCGGCGATCCCACCGACGACGTTAGATTCTTCGTGGGACGAATAACCCAATGGACTACTATCCTGTAAGTGTACGATACCGCTGGAAGAGTCCTCGCTACCCATTGTTCGGCCCAAATCATCGATACCGCCACCGGGACTCATCTCCGAGGTTTGTCCTCCGCTTCCTCCTCCTCCTCCGCCACCACCGCCGGACGATTTCGATTTGCTCGAGCTTGATTTTTTACGCTTCGACGATTGACTGGGATTGGTGGGTGGATTGGAGCGTCTTCTTGGTGCCGGTTTATTGTTGAGATCCGGTGAATTTCTCAGCTGTTCCGCGTACTCGGCCAATATCGTGTAAATCCTCTGAGCAGTTTGTTCGTCTTCTTGAGGTTTTTGCTGAGGTTTTGGTATGGGAGATGCTTTTGCCGCGGTGGTGGTTGCGGTAGTGGTCGCTGTAGAGCTGGTGGCGCTGGCGGGTGTCGCGGTGGTCGTGGTTGTTGTTGTACTGCTGCAACTGCTGCTATTGCTGCTCGTTTTCACTGCTTTAGGTACGAATTTTTTGCTCGACTTCGACGAAGGTGTCGGGGGTGTTTTACCGGCCGAGGGATTTGTCGGAGCTGCGGGTGCGGGTGTTACGCAGGGGCTCGATGAACTCTGAGAAGTTACGCTCAGAGCTGGTGAAGCGGCCGGTTGACAGTAGCTCGTTACAACGACGACCGGCGTAGAATTTCCAATGACTTTCTGAGGCGTCGTTGAGCCACCGCCACCGGGGCCACCTCCGGCTCCACCGGCACCACTCTGATTCACGTAGGCCAACGAGACTTTTTGCGAGAATACATCTTGTTGATGAAAAGTAAGGGTGGTCGCATTGCCGTTACTACTCGTGAATTCGGTACTCGTTGGAGATTGAGTCGGTATCAAAAGTTGTTGAGCAAGAGCGCTCACCGCTTGCTGATGTTGTTTGACGACTCCCGGCGGTGTCTGTTGGCACGTTGTTTGCGTTTGTACGGTAGTCGTTGAGGAGATGTTGGAGGTTGATTGCAATTGCTGCGGTTGTATAGTACTTCTCTCTTTTACTTGCTCGAGTACGCTTTCGAATTCCCGAAGTTGTTCCAGAGTGGTGGAACTGACTTGATTGGGTACTTCGATCGTGGAATTGATGAGTGTCTCGTTTCTAACGACGTTCGACTGATTCTGAGTCGTTTGTTGTTGCTGTTGTTGTTGTTGAATACGCGGACCGCCGGATAACGCGGCTTGTATCGCAATGTGTTGCTGCCTCAAAGGTGTACCGGCTCGAATGATATTTAATTTAACGACCGGCGTACGACCACCCGGAAGAGAATTAGTATGCGATATCGATGGTATGATGTTGAGCTGATTCGTGGTCGATATCGTAACAGGAATCTTGTGCGTGTATATGACGCCACCGGGAGGTCCGCTCTGTACAAGTTGCGCCAGAGCCTGACTCACGGCTGTGCCGGTGCTTCCGCCACCGCTGCTTCCCCCGTTGTTGTTATTGTTGGCGCTTTGTACGATATTGAGTATTTGTCGGGCACTGCTCGCGGCTAATCCACGGTTCGTCACCGGTATGTTGGTTATCGATTGTACGTTTATACCCGTATTCGACGATTGATGAGTACTCGGCACCGAAGTTTGTACTGCTTTCGAGAGATTCGATGTTTTTTGTAAAACGCTCGAGTGTTGAAGCAGCACCGATGTATCATTTTTTGTGCTGGTCGAACATGTTGCAGCGCCAGAGGTAACGGTACTGGTACCGATACTGGTAGTGGTCGCTGCTGTTGCTGCTGCGGCCGCTGCAGCCGCAGCTGCCGCTGCCGCCGCCGCCGCCGTTGCTACGGCCGTCGTCGTCGTCGTCGTCGTCGTCGTCGTAGTCGTAGTAGTATTGGCCGCTGTGCTCGCGGCGGTTGCGGCAGCGATCGTCGTCGTCTTGGTCGCTGTCGACGGCACTGTCGTCGTCGTTGTCGTCGTAGAGATAGTCGTGCTTGTCCCGCTCGTCGTGGTCCCTTCGCTCGACAGTGTAAAAATAGTTTTGCGAAAAGCCTGCTGAAATTTTGGTAAAACAGCGTTTTGCCCGGACGACTGCTGGTTGAGCTTAAGGATATTTGGTGTTCTTTCGTAAGTATTGCGATTTACGATTATCGGGCTAGTCTCGATAACGCGCTGTATTTGACGCGGAAAAGTGACGCTCTCCTCCCGATTGTGGAGAGTCAGGAGGTTGCGTTGATTGGCTGAAGGATTGGAGGAGGTGACCGTGGATAATTGATAACCTCCGCCAGGTTTGCACACAAGATGAAGTTGCTGATCCGAGGTTATCGGAGGCAAGCTACTGTTGGTGATGCTCGCGGAGGGAGAGGGCGACTCTGTAGGTGAGTCGTTTTGACGGGGAGGTGGTTGATTGAGGTTGCTACGAGGGGGACTATCGGGCTCGGTGGTCGATGCATTGGTAGAACTGTTCGTTGGCGAATTGTCCGGCGGTTGATTCGCCTCGTCACCCACGTCGTGCAATCCCGATAATCTCGGAGGTGGTGTTTGTCCCGCTGGGCTCAAACCTACACCGCTGTCGTGACCACCGGAAGAGGGTGTACCCGGCAGTTGTATGTTTCCAACTATACTCGAGGTACGATTTCTGGGTGGTGTATTGCCGCTATTAGCCGAGCCTGAATTCGGGCTTTGTGGAATGTTTCGGGAGAGCTGTACAACGTTTACCGTAGATTGTACTCGAGGCGGTACCATCATGTCTAACGAATTCAATCCCGGAACATTCTTGGCAAGTATGTCCGAATCTCTGACAGCTTTGGCGAGAATATCAAATTTGTTTTTAGTCGAATTCGATCTGGCTCCACCACAGCCACCGCCAACGCCGACACCGACGCCGACGCCGACGCTTCTCCGATTACGTCCCGCTGCCCCTGCTCGCGAACCTCTCCCGCCCCCACCGCTACCGAGCTTATCGTTCGGTTCACCCTTCCGTTTATGATATGCACCGATCGAGCTCTTATGCGGCGAGAATGGCATCTTCTCTCGTATATTAATTAGTTGGCTCGATATATCTCCTGCGGTCAATTGAGCGGCGGCCACAGCGGCTTTTTTCGTAACCAACAGCTTACGATCTACCTCGTCCGTTCTCGTAAGTACAATCTTAGGATTAAGATTGAGCGTGCTCAACATCGGTGCGAATTTAGCCACGTTACTACCCGTATTATTGTTCACCGCGTTGGCAACAGCGGCTACCGCTTCCTTATTTTTATTCAATAAATTTTTTTGCAATATCTGAGCCATTCGCGTTGGCTGCTTCTTTGCATTTTGCGGTCTGAACATTCTCAGTGATTTGAGAACCGCCGGATCGCTGCTACGTTTTTCCGTTATAATGAGAGGCGCTGCAGCCGTATAAGTCGAACCTTTGATAGTCTCCCTATTGTTTTCATCCATGTCCGCGGCAAAAAGCGTTATTACGTCGTTGCTACTGACGTCCGAGCTGCTTACATCCTCTGTCGTATGACGCATGTGATTATCGTTAACGAGCATGTGAAAATGCGATACCGAATCGACAACGCTCGAGGAACAAATGCTCGGTTTGTCGCGCTTCTTCGAGATCTCGATGGGGCTAGAATTATTTATTTTGTTGTCACGTCGACAACCATCGCTACCGAGACTATCGGTTTGACTGTCCTGCGTATTGGTATCGGTATCGGATACCACCGAGCTCGTCCCGCTGTTGTTTCTAAAATTATTCCCTCCTCCTTCTCCACCGCCGCCACCTCCTCCTCCTCCTACTCCTGCACCGCCTCCTCCTCCCCTTTCACACTCGGCACTCTCGTAATCGCTCTCGGATGATTCTAACCTGTGTACTTTACGCTGTCTCCCGGTCCTTCGTAATTGCATGACGCTGCCGCTGTCCGAATCCGTCGTGTCATCCAGGCTCCTTCGGGTCGATGATCTCTTGTAACCACCGGCCGGTTGAAAACTACCAAATTGTTCGGAACTGTCGGACGGCATGTCGACCCATTTCTCGTATCCTTTTTCTATCCCGAAGAACACGTCCTTGGTGTTATCGTCCTCCGACGGCCAATCTTTGAATTGCGAATAATCGATATTCAGATACTTCAGCTCTTTGTTCGTGTTACCGATCTCCTCGGCGTTCTCGAGATAACGCTCGCACAGGCTGTGCAATTCTTTCCAATCGAGTACCCAGCTGAGCATGTGATAACGGGGACTGTTAAGTACAACCGCGAGATCGTCGCACAATTGGGGCGTCAGTCCGAGTTTTTCCGCGTCGAGCATATGATTTGGCACAGATTTCTCGTCGTAGTTTGCCGAACCGGTAACCACATCCCCGTTTATAAGTATAAGAGCGTCCAACGATCGATCCGCGTTTTTGCTACAAACCGTTGTCGTCTTCGTCGCTGCCGTTATTGCTGCTCCGGCTGATTTATTATTTAATCCATCTATTCCACGATCTTCCGTAAATTCGCCGCAATTGAAGCACAACTCACCGGAAGGCGAGTCCTCCTCCATCTTTACATCTTTTTTAGGAATCAACAAACACTTTTCGGACGATTTCAATGAATTTATCGCTTGATCCTTTAGTTGAAAATTTTTCGTTTCACCGTTCGAACTCGTCAACACCGATGGCGATGATGAGTTTGAAATACGTTTCAAACAACAACCTCTGATCGTCGCTTCAACCCCCTCTGTCATCTCAGCCGTCTCGATAATTTCTTCTTTGACTTTCTCCAATAAATCTAGACTCGTTTTTTCTTCGATCTCGGCGGCAGCGGCGTCGTCGTTGTCGTCGTCATCGTCGTTACCCACGCCACCGTTGCCGGAATGTTTCGTTTTGCCACAGGCCACAGCCATTTCAATAACTCTATCGTAGCAAGCGCGCGTTGGATGCAACGAGAATGCCGTCAATACGCATTCCCTGGCTATACCGATGTTCTTGTCGACAACGTCGGCTAATTTTAAAAATTGACCACCCAAACGTTCCGCAGTTTCCCGAACTTTTTCCCTGTCGGCTTTGGCCTTTTGGTTTTCCAATTCGTTCATGTCAGTCGTCAGAGCTCGAACGTAAAGCTCGATCACGAGAGGCTTTACGCTTTCACCAAACTGCAATTCGATAGAAAAAAACTGCCATTAATTATCAACAATATTAACCATTATTTCATGAATATTTTATCAATCGATACGATGATACTCACATGTTTGAGTAAAACTGCACAAAAAATGTACATGTGCTGTGCACTCTCAGCCGGCTCAATCAATTTTCTAATCATTCCGGGTAAAGTGGTCGATATATCCTTCAATTTAGCGTGTAACATTGACCACGAATTGAATATTTGTTCGAGAACATTTGCACCGGTTTCAGCGACAGGCCGGACCATTCCAGCGGTAACGAGATACTGGGCAACCAATTCAGCAGCTTTTACCGAGTTTCTCCAAACTCGGGCCGTTCCGTACTTGGTTGGTTTTTCACCGCTCAGTCTCTGGACTAGTTCTAGCGCCTCGTTCAGGTCCATTAATTTTAACTGTCAACAAATTAACGTATTCTCAATCAAACGACGACGACAACGACGTAGCAGAGGAAAAGCGAGTGTAGCTGGATAATGAGAATCAAACGAGAAGAGAGAATCGGTGAAAACTTACTTGAGCAAGTATATCTTGCATGCGTTTTAATTTGTACAAGAGAACAATGTATACGTCGAGCATGAAATCAACATGTTGAGGATCCGAAACGGAGCGCAAGCGATCGCTCCTCCTTAGAGAACGAACGCACGCCGCGGCGAGGTTTATGGCAATGTCCTCGCAGCGATCCTCGCAGAGTATTTTCAACCGCATTGTCAGTAATTCGCCCTTTTCCGAGCAGCAAAATTCTGAAATAATGTCAAGTCTGTTATTAGTTTTATTTTTTTATTTTATTTTTTTTTTTTTATTATTATTGTTTGAAAGAAACATTGCAACTTACCATCTTCATTTTCGGAATCAGGTTGACCGTTGAGTATGCTGTCGAGGGCTGGACGAGCCCAGGGATTGTTTACAAGAGCTATGAGAGCGGTACATCTCGGTGCGGCCGAATGGTGCACCAGGTGAGTCGCGCACCTCTGCAACGTTACGCAGAGATGCGTCTTTGTCGCAGGTGACAGCTTCGGCCATTCCCCGCGCAATACCAGTTTCAAAGTGTGTCTGCAACGTTTGACAATAAATAAATCGAAGCTTCGAAACGCCTTTCCATCAGCCGAGCCTTTCATTTTTTACGCGTGTCCCTACCATCGCAGACGTTTAATCTTTTTTTCGCAAAATTGACGTTCATTAACCCGGGAATTACACCGCTACTCTTCCCTGAGAAGAGAGATGCCCATACATACGATAAATGAGATGTTTTTGAAATATTTTTTTTCTTCGTTTCACAGCATCGTGAAGAGTAATTCGTCGAGGGGACATACGACGAGCGTGCATCAAGTGGTATTTTTTTTTCTCTCTCTTTCCTTATGGATGGAAGAATCGTGGAGTGCGCACGGGAATGTGGAATTTAAGAGGAAAATCTTCCAGTTGAAATAAAACGAGAAAAGAAAAAGTGGACCGGTTCACAAGTCGGAAAATTATAAATAGCGGTGCGTTGCAGATTTTTTTAAATATTCTTCATGCGCACTTTTCGTTCGAACCACAAAATCACGCGTTCTCCACAACGCCGACCGTACAGGAATTTGGAAAAAAAAAAAAAAAGAGAGACAAACGGTCAAAAAGGAATATCGAAAGATGTAAAAATGCGCTTCAGATTCTAGGATTTTGCATAATTTAATTGGATTCTCTGAAATTAGCATACCAAACGGCACGATAATTCTTTCTACTCTGTTCCTTTCTCTCTCTCTCTCTCTCCCCCTCTTTCTGTGTTTCAAGCATTCGAGTGGAAAGAAGGCGTGGGCGTCGGGTTGCAAACTTAGTACGGTAGAGCATTAAAATTCCCCAATTACTTGTTCCCAGGTTTAATCTGCAGCGTTATCCTACTTCGGTGTTTCATATAATTAAATTTATATAAACATAAATTGTATTTTTATAGTTAGTATACGTGAGTAAACGGGTAATATACGAATAATGGAAATATTTTTCTTTCGACCCAAACCAATTTTCTTCGTTGCCACTTTTTTCTTTTCCGAAAACAAACAATTTTAGTTTCTCATTGAAAAATAAAGACTGAATAATAAAATACAAAAAAAACGACTCGACTCCAAAGTCCGAGTAAATTGACGCGCGTGCTTGCCATGAAACGTCATATATTTAAACAGATGTATTTAACGATGATGTAAAAAAATGAAAAGCTGGGCTACGGACAGGCGTTGTACGGAAGAGAAAAAAAATCAGGTTGGATATATGCTGTACGAAGTGCATACGAAGATTGGCAAGCGAGCACATTGACGGAGAAGGAAGGAAGGAAGAAACGAAGAGAAGGGAAGAGGAGCAGCGAAGTGGTAGGTGTTGTTGAGGAGTTTTCGATCGAACGTTTCAAACACACAGGCTGGCTGGCTGGCTGGCTCTCTTGGTGTACTCACTTGTGGACCCATTCTATGAGAGACTGGGTGCCCTCTGGAGTTGCGGCAGGAATGAAATTGGTAACATGCTCCCAGGCGGACAGAAGTGCATTCACCTTGTCCCCGTATTTTTTTTTGCTGTCACTCAATGTAGCTTCAAGCCCCTGGAATAAAAAATACGTATTTTGTTAATATTTTCATAGTTTTGCAATTTTTTTTTTTTTTTCATAATTATTTCATTCGATTGAAGCGATATGATCTTTGTGCATTCCGGAATGACTATGTGTATGAAAACAATAAATAAAAACGAAAAATCGAATAGAATTGTTACTGCGTATTTCGATGAAAAACGATTTATGCAAAGGAACGATGTATGGAACAAAACAGATAAACGATCCTGTACTCGAACAGCAGAATCCACTGTCGAATCAAGTCTCAACAGATTTCGTGATCTCGTCATTAAAAAGAAAAAAAAAAAAAAAGAAACAAAAAAAAAATGTATTTGTATAATTCGTGCTCACTTTGACCAGTCCAATTTCGTTGAGTGTCCGATTTCCTATCATCCCGAAATAAGTACTTGGGCTAATCACAAATATCTCGTCGGTCAAGCTCAGTGAGATTATACACGCGGCTCTGTAAACTGTCAATGCAACCAGTGTGAATTTCGTCCACGTTCTTGTCTCCTCCCACTCCCCCCCCCCCCCCCCCACACTCCTCTCTTCTGTCATTTTCATTATCGAATGGATAAGTAAATAACACGAAAAAAATAGCCTCTCGGCTGACTCATGCTCGATAGTTTCGGTCTTCGAAGTACACCCGGGTTAAGCGATTCCCCCGTTGGACATCACAATCTTTCGTTTCTAACGGTTCATTTAAACGTTTTTTGTCCCCAAATATTTGGTTCGAGAAATGGGAAGAAATGGCTCGGAAATAAATTAAAATTTTATTCAATTCATCGTAGAGTTTTATTGATTTAATTACTCGTGACTTTTATATTCAAAAGAATAATTCGATCCTTGAATATTTCTTTGGTTCTTCTCTCCTGAATCTTATTTATCCATTTACTTTTTAACGTTTCTCTTGAACTACTCAATCTTTTAATTCGGCAGAGCAGCCGGAGAGTTGAGAATACGAGGGAGTAAGAAAAGATTCGATAAATGACGTTAGTGAAAACCCACGTGTGTTCGAGGAGGCGAGAGAGTAGAAATAAAAAAAAGCGGAAGAGCCTTTTGCACATTGCGCGAATGAAATTGAGCAAATAAATGTATGAGACGCATCGAAACGGACGACGAGAGGTAAAATATTTTTTTTTGCTTCCGTTACGATCCCGCGAATCGTGTAGCTTAAAAATGAAAACGACAGCAGCGGGGAAGTTACTTTGGTCATTCGTAAATGTGAAAGAATGGAAAAATAAAAAAGAGCAAAACAAGAAAAAGGATGAAATTGCCGACACCCATAAACACAGAGAGAAATACGACACGGACGAGTGATGAGTTATAAAAGTAAGAAAATACAAAAATAAAGAAAGGCGCGTGCTGGGAGTGAAATAAAAATAGAGAAATGACATTTTTCATATTTATTTTTTTTGCTGATCTCTCAGTTTCTCTTTTTTTCTACACTCTCTGCGCAGCCACTGTCCGTCATGACCTATGGAGACCAGAATGGAAAGAGAAAAAGAAAGGAACGGTTGTTCCCTTGAACGAGAGGAACGAAAATTCGAAACCCAAAGCCTATGTACCCGAGGAGTGTCAATATCTTGTCGCGAGTCTCGCGATCTTTGGGTAATAAAAAAATCATCAATGGACGACCGTAGCATCGTGCTCCTGGAAAGTTAGAAAGAGTGAGAATGAAGAGAAGAGAGAAGGAGTTAGTAGAAAAAGTTCATGCAATCGCGTCCGTTGAAGCTTTGATTCGAACTTGTCACCATTTATCCTCATCCAAACTTGCACTTTCTCTCAAACGAAAAAAAAAAAACAAAAGATTATACCACTGATACACAAATCCGTGACATTTTCAAATTACCCATGTAAATATTCTTTCCCAAGCGAAAATTTGAGAGAAAAATGGGAATAACGTATACGAAACGTCTGCATCAAATTTCTCAAGTTTCGAATGCAATTCACCGAGCTTGCTACTTTATAAATTAATCAATGAACGAAACAACATTTTCAAAAAGTTCAAATACCGCGATGAATTTGTCCCTCATCCGTATTCTCGTTTCACACATTTTTCTACCCCAAGCATAACATGAATTTTTGTTTTCTCGTCCAAGAATTCTGCATGCGTCGGATCTCGAATGAATTTTTTCTTTTTTTTTTCGTTTAGAGCACAGCGTTGTATTATTCAGAGTATTTTTCTTGCATATTAACTTTCTTCCAGTGGATATGAGAGAAAAAAGCTCTATCCTATCCCCCTCTTCGTGCCCAACATTTACATAAATAGTGAGTATTATTCTCAATACACGCGTATATATACATTGTATACGATATCGTGTATAATATACGTAAACGAGAGCAAGAGCAGCATACGCTGGATGCAGTTGGCGGAAAATTTATGGCTATTTCTTCGGGAGATTGCACCCTTGGATAATTCGCAAACTGCCATTCGCATTACCAACGTTAATTTTCCTACGGGCTCATACGACCGAACACACATCGATTATCTAAACGAGCCTCCTCCCCCCCCCCCCTTGCTCCTCGCGATACAAGCTAATCGATATTCGATACTATTCCAATAGCAAAATCGTCACAATTAATTCGTAGCCTCGGCCCTCTTCCGGGCCTGCCTGCCTGCCTGCCTTCTTCGGTTCCATGCTAGCTGCATACAATCTTTCGACAAAAGAACCGAAACAATCTCCTCTTCTCGGACGCTAAAAAGAAACGATTTATCGACCTTTATATGTATGTATGTGTGCGCGCGCCTATATATACACGTTTTGTATCAGGGTCGTACACGTTCATCCACCGTAAAAACGAGAAATAGCCAAGGGAGAATCGAGTGACTGAAACGCTCGGAGCAACCTCTTGGCAATCTTTTTTTTTTCTTTCTTTCTTTCTTTTTCCAAACCGAATTTTTCGCTCGAACAATTGGAGCGGAGATTTCGAGTGCGAGCGTGTACGCTAGAACTCGCTATAAATCGATGATTAAATCGTTCGGCGCAATTTATTTTTTTTGGGATTATACCGCTTTTCAAAAATGTTTACTCAACAAAAATGAGATTAAATGAAAGAAGCGTTAAGGAGTTTCGGTACAGGCGATACAATGTTGCCGTGCTAAACCGTGTTAAAAACACAAAAAAATTGTCAAAAAGTTAAGAATTTTATAAAATTTGGTGAACATATTCTTTAGTGCCAAATTTGACAATACAAATTTTTTCAGATCTTTCTTCTACACGGTTATCGAGTAATTGAAGACTAAAATTCACGTGTATAAGCATAACGTTTCCATATATATAGGTATACACTTCGGGCATAAGAAATCTGCTTTAATGCATAATTACTCGATAACTGAGTAGAAGAAAATTTTGAAAAAAATTGTCTTTTCGTACTTGATGTTGAAGAACATTATCACCAAATTTTATTGATTTATTAACATTTTGCCGTTTGTACCGAAACTCCTTAAGGAACTCGATTCATCGAGTTCAGCCGGATTTCGAAAAGCATGAAAAATATCCCGGTTGAAAAGAGGGGCGAAGCGTAGGAAAGAGCTCGAGTCAAAATTCGGGACAAAAGCTACCGAAACTACTGTTGAAGTAAGAAAATCGCTGTGACGTCATTACTACGTGTCTCGGCGAAAAAGAAAAACTAGATTGAGGGTACGGGAGAGGAGTTTGGAGTGATGTTTGCCGTCGGAGAGCGAGAGGCAAATTCGTCAAGTGCAACATAGAGAGTTTCGAGTCAAGGGGAGGAAAGAGAGAAGTTTCGAGAAGCGTGCAAGCAAATTCTCTGTATTTTCTATTCTACGTGGTTAAACTCTGGCCCCAAGGGAGGATTTCGAGTACGTGCATACGGACTGAGAGAGGAGTGTTAATTTGTATTAAATCATTTTGGTTTTTCGACTCTTTCGTCAACCTAACCGATCACCGATAATATCGACGAAACTTATCAAATGAAATTGAAAATAAAACACGTTTTTATATGAATATCAAGCAACGATGCAAACGAAACAATAAATAATCAAGCACGAGCATCATTTATCTGTAAAGAATAAACGAAAAAGTAATTATATTCGAGGATTATTGTTTCTGTGCGAAGGAACGATGAAATTGCGATATAAAATGAATATTTCGATAAAAATGAGATATACGCGATGATCACGATTTATATATATACGTCGTTGGCCGATTTTGTATAGAAATATATATAAAAAAAATAAAATGGTTATATTTACATCGAATCTTACCACGCACGACTTTTGGATGTGCGAAGACATTCAGAGGAGTGTCTTACGCTATAGCGATAGTGGTTTGTCGATGTGACGAGTTGGGATTGGTAAGAAGATCCGTTTGTGCTGATATCGCTGCAGTTGTCGATGGGTCCGCTGATGATATATTTGTTGTAGCTCGTAGGAGCGCAAGTTGAGCTGAGACTGGGTCTGCTCGTTCCTGGCGACGACGTCGACAACGAAGACGACGACGACGACGGAAGGAGCAGGAGCCTCGGCTCCCTCTCGAGCTTGCACGATTTAATTACGTTTCGATGATTCGACCTGTTTCGACCTCGTCCCGAGCACCGTCCAGGAGCAGACAGTTCACCACTCGTGGCGGACATCAGCAACCTCGCCCGATCCTCAACGCGCTCGGCCGATTTTTCACCCCACCCACCCACCCTCCCGCCCTCCACCACCCCCAAAACAAATGATTGAATTTCTTTTTTTTTTCCCCTCCCCCTCTTACCTCTTCACTTCCCCACCCTCCTGGCTTACACTTTTTTTCTCTCTCTCTCTCTCTCACTCTTTTTAACCAGCACCCACACTCACTGTTAAATCCTTTCGACGGAAGGACCTTCCGCTCACGCCTGAAACAGACAAACAAAAAACGCACGTTTAATCGCTATTCAATCGGTCGAATCGATGGTATAACCGTTTTTTTTTTTAGACTAAAGCTAATTCTGTTTCGATTTTTATGAATCATTGCTCGACGAAAATCGGGCTTTTATCCGAGCTTTCGAGAGACCCCTTTCGTGAGCTATGTATGTTCGTTCATGCGTCATTATATTTTATACGAGCATCAGCAGGGCTCATAAATGCGCATTCTGTATTCTCTCGTACCTGTTTATATCTATCGAGGACGAGAATCAATAATGCCATTTACGTGCATGTTATTTCGGACGCGTGCTCGAAATCGTACCTGCTCCAGCGCATCAGGAATGTTCCGTAATGTTGTCAAAATGCACTTTATTTTGTGCATTTTACTTCTTTTTCCGGTTTTTTTTATCTCTCGTACAATAGGAAGGAAGAGAACGGCGAACGATCATAAATAAACGAAAAGAAATATTAAAATTCGATGAGTCGGGCTCTCGCGCGACACGCCGTATACATTTATTTTGTTGCCGAATGTACCGCGATCGTATATATTCGATTCTTAATTGAATCAATTAGAATTTCACGTGTTGGCTGTAATTACGAATGAAATATTAATCGATCGAATGAAGTAATGAAATTTTTATTGCTCCGATTGGAAGGGTTTTGCCGGTCGTGGCACATGTTCGATGAATAATTCATCGCATACATGTCTCATGGCGCTTTTTTTTTCTTTACCTTATGAAATAATGTGAAAATTCAACGAGAACGTTAACGTCGATGAGAATTAAAGAAGCTTCCGGTGCTTCATAATATCGGAGGGTAACGCGAGAGAAATTCAACGTCAAATCAATTCGTGCGTTTGACCTTTGAACCTGCTGCTGCTTCACTCGTTTCGTATATTTCTCGCAATAGAACGATTCTGCAGAAGCTTTGAAACTACGTCAACGATAGTTTGAACGTCAAATTTCACTACTTGCCCGCAATTTCGATCGAAGATTCGAGAGAATAAGACGATTAGCATGAGACCGCGAATTCAAATTCTTGACATTAGCAGAGAGAGAGAGAGAGAGAGAGAGAGAGAGGGGGGGAGTATCGCCGATGCATGTAAACACGCCCTACAGGTACACATGCACGTTGTACATCAGTGACCAATTCTCCAGGCCATGAACCCTCTGCGGGGAGGCTAACGAACCGCGATTATGCCGAATCGCATTGAACGGTAAACAACGCTCTCAAAGCAACGGATTACTGTTTCGGACAACGTTCGGCACAGACGCAAGCGATACCAGTAATATATAGACACGGAGCGCGTCGCATTCTCGTTGATGGCTTATTCTTCGATAACGCTATTTGAAAACGTGCAGCATCGACGACTCTTGATTCTTCGAGCTGCATTATTTTCTGTTTATATACGAATAACATATTTTCGAACGTCGGAAATTCATCGAATTTCGCATCCCAAAGATTCGTCATTTCTTCACAGCCGGGATCCAATGTATTCTTATAGGAGAGTGTATCGGAGTAGATGAAAATGATGACGGTAAGGATCGTGGATTATGGGAGCTACGGCGTACCGAGGGAAAAGCTTTCTGACACAGAGGGCTTTCGGCGCACACGCCCTTTTCCTGCGGTTATCCAGCAGCACGGTTTCAAATGTTTCGTCGTTCCGCGAGCACGTATTTTCGTCTACATACCTAATATACGCTTTAGCACATGCATAGCTCTCTGCAATGCCATTCGTGACGGGGTTACCAGGAATTTCGAACAATGTTGGATGATGCGCCTGAATCTGCATGTATTATTATAACCTCGTAAACCGCGCGCGTTGCATTGGCTGTGTCTCAGGGGAAAATGAAACGATATTTGCTTTGTATATTAAGAGGCGCGTGCCGCAAAGGTTTACTTTTCGTGTGAAAAAAATGTTTTCCAAAGGATCATGAGTTTCGGGTTCGACGGCCCGCCGATCATGGGCACCGAGGAAAACATTTTTGTTCATCGAACTATTGAAATTCATTTTACTGAATGAAATTTCATTTCACGCCGGTTTTACACCGATCCAGCGATCTTTCGATTTTTCAGCGTACGACATAGACAGAAGAGAGAAGATCGAGAAAGCAGAAAGAATTAACGAACGAGCGCGGAACCAACAGCACTACGCTAACGCAAAAGTTATGATTTTTTTTTCTATTTTTTTTTGCTTTCATTATTCAGACAAAAGGGACGAGTGTATACATAAATACTCGTTCTGTTTTCAGACAATATACATCACACGCGTGTATACGGAGGTGAAAACTACCAACGATTCACGAGTGTGCATATACGAGTAAAGAAAGCAGCTCGTAGCTCTTTATGCTGGCCGAGGACACTAGGAAATGTGCAAGAGTTAACAACGCAAGAGATGAGTATATATACGGAAGGATAAATCCGGGCGTATGGAGGAAGGGAGGATAAAAGTTTACGAGTGTTGAAGCAAGCCCACTGTGAGAAAAAGTACAGTCTTTTCCGCTCTCCTCCCCCCCCCCCCCTCTCATCTGACGAGAGAGAATCTCTGCTGTGCCACGATCCTACTAAAATGGTGTTTTTATCTTTCTTCCGTTCAACCTGCTCCCGCATCTACGCGAGGGGTTGATCGAGAAAGAAAGAGAAATTACGTATAGATTTCCGTGTTAACTTATCGTATTGCAATGCTCCCGAAGAGATAGTCGACGAGGGCATTGGAAAAAAAAAAAATGGCGAATCGTCTGGGAAAACTCTTCTCTTGATGACGAACAAATAATGTATATGGGAATCGAATCGGTGAACTGCTCGTCAAAGCTTTCTCTGCAACTTGACTCGAATGTTGTTTGTACATTACTATTACGCGAGATATTTTTTCGTTCAATTAAGTTTCGATGCCGAATATCGTTGAACTTCGACCCTCGAATCGCTGCGATTACTCGCCCCCGTTTCGACCAATTTTCTGGACGCTACTTATATGCGGTAATCTTTTTTATTTTCATATTTTCAGATTACATTTTGGCAGTGTAAATCCTTTTATTATTCTCGAAATTCGGGAAAGAATTAAGAGACCAGGCCGAGAGGCAAGCTCCGGGGCAAAAACCGAAAACGTGTTGCCCGGAGAGCAGAACGATATGCTCGTAATTTTGACTAACGCTCCGTGTACCGTAATTGCCAATTACCATTTTCGTTTACTATGTGTACATATCGAATCTCTCTCTCTCTCTCTCTCTCGTTTTTTTTTTTCGCAAGTCGCTGCTTTCCTGATGCGTATTTTGTCCTATGGGACAACGTCCTTCGCCCGGTGAGTTCGCACAGCAGGAAGTACGGCAAAGTATACGCGCGTGTGCGAAAGTGAACGAGAGACAGTGAAGGAATGAGAGAAATATAGAGACCGGAATTCTCTCGTGGTTCCGGTGTTCCCCGTTTAATTATGTTCCTCTCTTCATCCTGTTGCGACGCTGCAAAAACATCAAAACATTGCGCTTTTGTTTATCCACCTGATTCTTTTTTTATTTTTTTAGTCTACAACACAAGAGGGTCAAAGTATGCGGAAAATAAAATTCGATAAGTTCACAAAATAATAACAAAGAGAAATGTTTGCAGCATCAAATGAATCTCTGTGCTGAAAATCGCGTCGTTGGAATGAGCATTTTTTCTTCGGTGTTGCAGACTTTTGTGGCAAACTTCACGAGTTTGAAGAATTATTAAACAAAAAAAAATAGAGAGGAAAGAAATTTCGTTCGGTAGAATAACAATGAATTTGTTTGGCACGTGGAATCAGGAGAAAGGCACGACCAGCCTCGGATTTTTCTAGACTCATACGCACACGTGTACGAGTAAACGAAAAAAAAAAAAAAAAAAAAAAAAAAAAAGTTGGCGAGCCCCAATACGAAAGAGAGGAGTAAAGAACGACGGCGTTGTTACAAGGCCGGTGGATCTGTTTAGAGTTCAGAGGTGAAAAACGTAGACGCAGAAAGAAGGGTTCCCCACGGTTCGTGCGGTTTCGTATCATCCTGCTAGTGTTTTGACGAAGGAGCTTTAATGCTAAGAGAATTCGTGCGGGGCCCACCCGTTATCCGGTTGAGCAACTTTGACTGCGTTTGTGTCGCGTGTCTCACGCGAGATCGCAACTGTGCTATTGGTATTGCTACCAAAAACTTGACACACGGATATACATGGAAAAGTTTTTTCCTATTTTGGGAAAGTCGATTTGTTGTTTGGCATTGACTAGCGCGCATTCCACTATTCGTTATGGGAATACAGGGTGAAGCAAAAGTATGAGAAAAATCCTATTAGAATACACTGGCCGATGCTGGGGGTTGCGCATCAGTCCCATTCCTGGAGAAATTTCGTTGAACAGGGTTTCCTTTATGTGTGCACTACTCTTTTACTCTATGGAAGCAATGGAGAGGAAAGCGAGAGAATTCCGAAAGGAAGGAGCCGCACTCCGATGGGACAATATGACATGCATCGACGAGAGAAAACAAAACTGGAAGTTCTTGAAATCTTTTCTATTTTAGAAATATTTCAAAAGGGCCTGAAGATGAGGGAACTGAAATTTATCGAGGATTGTCTCGGGGCATGAGAAGTGGCTGAAGTCTCGAAAAAATTCCATCTGTATGGATCCTAGGAACTTTGTTGTTGCACGCGTCCCTTGTCCGAATTGGGAGGCGGTAATGAAAAAATTGAGAAGAAATCGCAACCCCGCGGAAAGCACCCTTTCAGCGACTTGAATTTTGAAAACAAAATTTCATCAACTGCTATTTTGAAACATTTTTTATTTCTCATATTGTTTAGGGGAGACCGGAGCAAAACGAGGTACTTGGGGAAAATTGTACTTTTCAGCAGTTTGAGAATCTTAGTCTGTTTCTTACCCTTAACACAAACAAGAAATGCATGATTCGCGACGTGATTTTTGGTAATTTTAAGAAAAACAAAAATTCAGCGCAAAACTTCTCGATAAATATGTGAAATTACTTTTTTTTTTCCATTTCGAATTTCATAAAATTTATTCATAAAATCTCGATGATTGTAATATCGTTTTAGAATGGTTCAGGGGCAAAACGAGGTACCCAAAGAAATATTGTGTCGAATGAGTTCAATTCACTTTGTCTACTTCTTTCCAAGTATAAACGAGAAATTCGGCGAGTTTTTTCTGAATTTAAAAAAAAATATGGAGAAATTGAAAAAAATGAAGAAAAAAAAATCGAAATTTTTTATGTACCCCGTTTTGCCCCGGTTTCTCTTACATTCTCAGAGTGAAGGTGAAAAAAAAATCGCAACTCCGAATTGTACAAGTTCTGCAGCGAGGGTAGGTGGGGGGTAGGGTGGAATGCGCGAAAAAGCGAGCAAAAAAATCACATTCTTCCCTACTAGGCTTTGGCACGTTTTGTTTGTAGTCATACATCGTTTAATTGACCGAATAGAGGGCAGAAATAATATGAGAAAAAGAACTACGACTCCGGAAAGCAACCTTTCAGGCCTGGTAGCGACAAGAGGGAGGGGGGAGGGGGGCTACTCAAAACAATATCGTAAGAAGTTTCGCCACTCCTTTATTTCCGGAATCATCGTTGATGGTCGACGAAAAGGACCAGTTCAAGTTTTTTGGAGCCAAAAAGTACCCTCCGAATGAATGCCAAGAATTTTTTAGAAATATCTGAGTCTAAGGAGCTCCGAAATACCGAAAAATTTCACCGTCCGCTGTATGGATCTTGGGGTCTCCTTAATTTCATGCTTCGTTTATTGAGCCTCGGTGAATTGGCGAGAAATTCGCATCCTCAGAAAGCACCATTTGAGGGACTTGAATCTGAGCAGCTTGAAGAGTTGAGGGGCACAGAGAGAGAGAGAGCGGTAAAATTCTTTCATACTTCAAAATGATTCGTGAAATGAAAAGTGCCGGAGCTTCTTAAGGGATTTTTATTAGAAGCCTCCTCCCTCCCCTTCTCCTTGCTCATACCGGGCCCTAAAGGGTGCGTTGCAGGGTGGTGGTTCTTTCGCTCATATTCTTCCTGCCCTCGGTAGAATTTTTTTCGAGAACCTTAAGGAGTTGCTTTCCGCCTGCACGATTCTTCCCTTAATATCTTATTTTTTTTTCTTTCTTTAAGCTTAACGAATCTCACCTGCTCCTATGCTCCGTGGACGAAGCTGTAAATATCATTGGTTACTGGTGAATATAAAATATGGAGAAAAACAAATCCGAAAAATACTCCTTACGTTCCGAAAGCTCCTTTCAAAATCTGAATAAACGAGCTGGAAACGAAACCAGTGATCATTGTCGTTAAAAGTCCTAATTCGTAGAAGGTACAATGGTTCGGATCATTGAGTTTTGATTTGTCGCAAAAAAAAATTGAATTCTGTAAAAAAGAAAATAACGGAAAATGTCGCCAATGATAATGTAGGGTTCGCTAAAAAATATCACCCAAACATGCTTTTTATAAGTTTTAATTGCTATCTATACAACTAGATAAGTATTTCAACAAAAATAAACTATCTGTCCATCATGCATTTAAGAATTAAAGCCATCGTCATTTACCAGCATCGTTTTTTTTTTTCTTATAAAGAACGTTCGTAACGTATCAAGAGACGCAGTTGCGTTATTAAAAGAGAAAGCTCGCGTGAATCCTGGCGCGCACTCTTATATATTCGAATATAACGGTTTTCGGGCGTTTATTTTGTTTTTGCGAAGCGTTCTCACGAAAAGGAACGGTTTGGTAAGAAAATCAGAGTGCGTGGCCCAATTTATTTTTCGATCTTTCTCTTCATATCGGTCATTCTTTGAAGTCGATCAGTTCGTCCAATCTCGAGACATGATAAGTCTCATATACGCTACTGAAGTTTTTATAATCTGAAATTAAAAAATAAAAAAATAAAATAAAAACGTATGAATTGATGCGAAAAATAACTTTTGAGAGTGGATCGTTCGATGGGTGAATTCTCTATTGAAGGAAAAACTCACAGCCACGAAATTAGTCACCGAAAGATCCATTATTCCTCCAGCTGTTAATTGGCGCGGAATGCTTGCCATTGCGATTATCAGTACCATTGCTTGGCCAGTTTTTCCCGGCATTTTCCACCAATCGCTCAAGTACGTGTTTTGTTCAATCATAGCACACTATTTTCATAAAGAAAAATGTATAATTCGTTCATTGCATTGAGCCAATATTGCTTTCGTTATTAAAAATGGCCAAAACTATTAGTCGATTGCGACAATATTTTTTCCCGCGGCGGAGTAAACACGACTTTTTTTACGGATTTTTCAACTTCATGTCGAATTTTGAAGACAGACCTTGCAAAAAAGCGCACGTATAATGTGTCAGAAATAGCAACAAAAAAATTAAAAAACATAACAAGCACTCATGCTTGTGTGAAATGCACCATAAACCTATCATGGAATTCAATCAATATTTTTCGACCGCAAAGTCAGAACAATAATTATACCGCATCGATATCTGGAATCTGGCCTCCTGGGACTCACAAGTTAAACATCAAACCCAGAAAAGAGATCTATTTCGATGTACTAGGATCATTTGTTCGATTTAAAAAAACTTTCCATTTGCCTCAACTAAAAAGCTGTATTTGAACCAAATAAATAATTCTATTTGAGTGCATTTATTCGGGTATCCGCGTTGAAGCTTATCACTCCGACCACTGTGTGGCGCAGAGCGTCGAGACATTTCTTATATACGAATTGCGCTCTTGATGTGCATAAATAGCGGAAAAACAAACGGACGACCGTGATTTTTTATGCCCAACCAATGCAACAGACCCATGAAAATATTATTAAATAATAATAATATTAAATATGGTGTAAATAATATTATAATCATTTTTTGCAGCTCAACAACACGCTCGTTAAATTTGTAGAAACTTTTTGAAATTGAAAATCGCAAAAATAGATTTTTTATTGATTTTAAATATGAAAATATTCAAATGAAAGAAAATAATTTCTCAAAGTTGCATAGTGCTCCATTACGCCGTGGGACAAAGAAAAAATTTTTTGATCCAAATAGAACCTAGTTGAACTAACTAGATGTTTTTTCTGGGTGCATTATTGCGAGAGTAACCCTCAGCGTATTTATGCTCAACATAGCCGTATTCCATTATATTTCATAGTAATGAAATGGAAAAATCTATCGTTACACCATTACGAAGCGGTTCAAGCGTAGAAACAAAAGTGAAACAATAATTTGTTTATCCGACGAAAGGAGTATCAAATTGTATAATTCTTTCGATGGTATTGGGGCGGGGTTCCCGCCCCAAGACATTTTCTGTCACGATATCTTTACTTATTCTTTATAATATTGAATACAAAAGAATAAGAAACGTATGTACCTGTCCCTTGAGAATCTCTCCGATGTAGCAAAATATGAATAGATTATAAACAAGCGTGATTACATACAGACCGTATGTCAAAATCGCTACGTGGTCATGGGCTCGCAATTGTTGCTGGAAAAGATTGGAGAAACGAAAAAAAAAGAAGATAATTTCCTAATGCTCTATGAGTTGATTCGTTAGTTAATTTTTTTAAAATCGTAATCAATCCTCTACCAAAAGTCGCCATCCGAGTGAACACAACATGAAGGACGAGGCGAGAATTTCGGTAAAACAAACCTCGCTGATTGCTACTTCGATCGATTCCGTCAGTCTGAAATGAAAAACTGATGAATAAAAATAAGAACTTTATTTCGTTATATCAATTGAGAAAAATGTCTTGAACCGTCGTTTCTTCTATCAACGTTTGTTCAATACTCATCAACGGTATATATGAATAAACATTGTTAGATCAATGTTACCTGAGATTCCGAGATGGACAAACTTTTATACTTGCTTACATTTTTTTTTTCCTTTTTCTGTACTAAAAAAGAGTGCAATCTAGATTCGAATAATTATCGGTTGAAAAATTTCAACATTTTTTTGTTTCCGTTCGATCGAGAAGTTTGCGAAATGATGAAAGAACATGAAAAATTAACAGCGCTGATCACCTGAGTATTCTAACGTGCAATCGTACGATGATGGAGACGCGAGTATTGAGAAGTTCGACATCGCCTTCGAGGCCATCGAACATAGCATGGAGACGGGACATAATAATTTTAATTTGGCCACAAGCGTGCCAAACAAAAGTCGCGGCTAAACTGCACGATGTGACAATAGTGGTATAAGTGATAAAAGCGGATACGAGGCTGGTACAAAAGATGAATTCGTATCGAGGAGACAATTGAGCACTGGGGTATCTAGCGTAAATGGGATAAGGGAATGGTCTGATCGTTTGGTTCAAAGCGTTTATTTTCTTTCCGCGCATCACTGGCATGAAGGCTGTATAAAATGAACCGGTTATGGACATACAGCAAATACACAAAAATGTCATTTGACGGCCACTCAATGAACTTTTTCTCATAATTTCGCGATCCGATGGACTCGATGCTATTTTCCAATCGTCGCGAATATGTTCAAAACAGAATCTTATCGCATTCCGACGATAAATCATGAAGGAAAATTTTATAAGATTCGACACACGGAGAACAATAGGTCCGAACAATTTCATTTTTCCTGTCAAATTTTGTTTCGTATATACCAAGTGAAGTATCATCGGTACCATGAGAAACGCTATCAGCAACAAGCTCGTTATTATTATTAATATCGCAAATAAAATATCTTTTTTTCGTGGATCTATCTTAACGAATGCCCAAATACCGATTATCGAGAGTAAATTTTTTAGGTAACCTATGGTATAGCTAAAATCCTTCATATAATCTTTATTTTCTACTACAACGATATCTCCCGAGCTCTTGCGACGCTTAGTTTCGACAGACATGATTATTGTTTGACCGTTCTTGAGCTACTGCCGCGAAATATCTCCTCAAAGTTAAGCCGCTTCCGATATCAGTCTGCCTCCGTAAACGCTACGGATATATCAAGAGTAATTATTAATTCCGACTTCGAGAACTTGAGCGCGTCAGCTCCTTCTCTCGCGGACTTTTCTATGACGTTTGCTAATGCCACCCCTCGGGGAAAAAAAAAAAAACTTTTCTTTCTCCCGTTAAACGCTCTTACAAACATTTCGAAAAGTTAGTCGTTTAAAAAGTTTCCATTTGCATCATTTAAATGTGTCTTCGAGCTTGATAGGAAATGGCGATTGAATTAGTTATCTACGGGTATCGAGTGTGGGGGAAAAGTACATTTCTAACGCAGTACCGGTCAATCGCCGAGTCTACGATGATCCTCGAATTTGCGTCGATGAGAAAAAAAACAAAAGTGAATCTTATCTCGGGATATTTTTTGTATCAAGAATCGTTTGAAAAAGCTACAAATAATGAGGAATCCAAAATGTACACTTTGAGGCGTTTGTCGTCTCGAAAGGAGTTTCACCAGCTGCTGCCAGGTTCTTGGGCTCTTTTTTAATTTCATACACGTTTCGTTTGGAAAGCCCGAGAGAAGGTGGGGAAAAAATTTGTGTTTTTTTCTCATCGATCCAAACTTTAATCCCATCGAGTCGATCAGTAAACCGCTGCTTCGCGTTGATCATGTAACAACATACGGTGTACGCTTGGTCAATATACAGTCTTGTGCAAAAGTATTAGGTAGCCTGCGGACGTTTGACCCACACAAAGAGTCAAATATCTCGGTCAAAAAAATTGTAACCCGATTGAATAAAATCCATTTTGGAACGGACGATTCCAGCCTCGTTTTGCTTTTCATCTTAATAAACCGGGTGCTGGGCTCGTATCGGTTAGTAAACCAACTTTTTGGTCAGGAAACCTCAAAGGGGACGTCATGAGCTTTAATTTGGTTTTTGGAAAAATGAAATGCTATGTTTTTTGACGACGTTACGTAGATTTTTCTCGAAATTGTCGAAAAAACGGAGTTGTTTGAAACACCAAAAAATGTTCAGAATTTTTTTTCAACATTTTTTTCTGGCATATATCATATCGAGTCGTTGATTTTATCAACCAGAAATGATGATACAAAAAAATTTTGAAGAAAAAATTTGGTTAATCAAAAATAACAAAATGAATCTTTCAACTTCTCACACAAAATATTCCAAACCCCATGGTTTTCGAGATACGCTACCTTCTCAGAAATCTGCCTTATTTTCGATAACTTTGAGAAAAAACTACATAACTTCGCCAAAAAATATCGCATTTTATTTTTTCAAAAAACGAAATTGAAGCTGAAGATGTCCTCTTTGAGGTTTCCTGACCAAAAAGTTAGTTTACTAACTCATAAGAGCCTAGCACCCGATTTATTGAGGTGAAAAAATCGCGAAAAACAGCCATGTTCAAAGTTACGTACCAAGCGCAAAAAACATTGCATAAATTATTCAAATAAAGCAAAAGGAAGCTGGAATTGTCTGCTTCAAAATGGCGTTCATTAAATTGAGTTACAATTTTTTTTTACCGAGATATTTGACTCTTTGTGTGGGTCAAACAGCCGCAGGGTGCCTAATGCTTTTGCACAAGACTGTATCTAAAAATCGGTCACTCTCTAAGAAGGGTTAAAAGGCTTGCACCCCTCGACCCACGAGCTAAAGTATTTCCTTTGCGCCCTTCTCTTTCTTAGCTGCGTATATGAATACGGGGTGGTAAAAAAGTTGCGGAATCGCTGTATTTTTCCATCAAAGCCTTTCGGACTAAAACAATGTTCGCTATCAGAGGTTTGTGATTCCGAAATATCTTTTCCGTAAAAAAAGAGCCTCTCACCACGACTTTCCCTTGAGGAAACATGTGGCTGACTTTGAAATGTCAAATAGAACAGCCCAATTTTTATTGCATTCTTGCTGCTTCTTCACGAATGAACGGTAAACTTTTGTTCCAAACATTTTATTCAAACTACCAATGGACGCGCATTTCGAAAAAAAATATTGAGATAAGAGTTCCTCCTATAGAATTGAAAGGTGCGACAAGGAGGTTTATTCCTATAAAAAAGATTTTTCAAACTATAAAACTGTTGATGCAAATATAATTCGATCCGGAGCAAATTTCCGAATAAAACGAGAGACAGCTGTCAGGCGACCTTTTGAACACTCCGTATATGCATGTTGTATGTAACGCGTATTCATATACAGTGTAGCGGATTGCGAGCCCAGCATGCAAGCTTTGACCCTGCGGTTAACCCTCAAGTTCCTAAAGTACCTTATCTCCGTCTCTCTCTCATTCTCGCTCTCTCGCACTTTCCAAGATTATGCGATCGCAATTCGTACTTCAACGAGCTTTACGAGATACTCGTGTAAACACATCAGCTCGCTATTTTCAAGGAGCGAACTACGAAAATGAAGTTATACGAATCAACGCTATGAACGGTATTGAGGTAGTATACATGGGAAATGGTCTGAGACGGAAAGTTTTTATATTTGAAACTAATATTGTTTAGGTTATCCTGCACACTCTGGTGAATCTCATTATTCACTCGTCATTTTACAATTCATCAGAATCGTTTTCATAAATTTTTTTCTTTCCAGTTTATTCATATTCCTTCGCAACATTGATCGGCTATTTTTTGTACAACTCCAACACTCAACTTCCGTCGTGTGCGAGTCAAGTCGGCGGATCATTTCCCAGCCCGTGGATAACGTAAGTAAGCCTTTTCCACACGCATTCGAGTTCAACCATTATTTCTGATCCACAAAAGAACTAGTTCGGAACTAATTTTTTTGTTTTTGTTGTTATCCCAACAATTATTCAAAACGTTTCTCATCCCTACGTTATTTAAAAAAATTTATTTTAGCTCAAGAACCTCGAGTTTTTCAGTCACTGAAAAATATTCGTGTTCGTTGTCCTATTCGGTTTTATGGCATTGTAGACCTTAGGATTATAACGGACCTGTGCGCGTGGGGCTGTGCGCGAGTCTGTGAGAATTGAACAGCAGTTCATATTTCGATTTCATCGTGAATAGACGTACCTATTTCTTAAATTGCAAAGTTCTCTTACAATTCGACGTGAAAAATGTCGACTGCAGAAGTTGCTGGCTGTTCTGGAATAGGAGCGGAAATTTCTGAAGAATCCATGTACAGTGATAAATCAAAATCGCGATTAAAGGACGCAGAGTAGTTTATTATGAAGAGCAGTTGACGGAAAATAATTTAATTGATCGTGCTAAATAGTTATTAATGTAAAACTAATTTAATTAATCGCGCTAAATAGTGTAGGAACAACGACGACGACGGTGGCAGGGACTGCCTGTATTCGTCGTTACATCGCTCGTGGGTGTGTGCCTGTTCGGAATAAGGAAGGGCGGGGGTGGAGGAAGGGGGGCTATTCGTACCGTTGTGGCTACGAGTGCATTATATCCTCTTTAAATCTCTCTGGCCCGTAGAGGCCACACGAGCAGTAGGGGGATGAAGTTAGAGAAGAGGAGAGAGATGCTAGAAGAGGGAGGGAGCGGGGACGAGAGCAGGAGGAAAAGCACGTTTGATATGGAGACTCAAGGCTGTGTCGTTAAATATCATCGTGGGAGCAAGTAGCGTAGAGATAGAGAAAAGCATCACCAACGAAGAAATCATTTCATCAGGGACTTAAAAAAGACAATGGAAAGCGACACGAGCCGCGGCCTGGATGGATATTGGACCAAGTGGAGAAAGAGAGAGGGAGAAAGAAAAGGTGGAAAAAGTATTTTTAAAAAAGGGGGGGGGGGACAGAAGCGGAGTGGTGGAAAAAACGTCAAGGTGTTAAAAAAGGGGTTGCGACTCAGCTGCTCCGAGTGTGTGTGTGGAAAAGCTAGAGAGAAATTGCACGTTGGATCTCTCTGCACATATATTGTCTGTACAGGGGAAAACAAAATGCTGCCTTTGTGTTTCATTAGTCATGATTCTTAAGCTACTCAATCGATTCCGATAATCGATAAATTGTTCGGTGCGTTACGGCCAACAAAAACGTTGGCATCATCAATTTTCAAATATCTCATTCAACTTTCAAGGATCCGCGTGAAATGAAAGAGCACGAATAAACGTCTCGGTTCTTTTTTCTACAGGCACAGACAAATATTTCGAGTCATTTTATTTTCTGTTTTAGGAGGAACAAGAATCGTAACACGCTGAAAGTCGAAAGAAAAACCCTGATATTCCAAAATTTCATATTTTTATAGCTCAACTAAAATTTATTCGTACGACAAGTCGACAGAGGTAACCAAGTCTCCGCAAAAGTACACGGTTGAGATATATATGAAATTTACAATACCTTTACGATACCTTGACGTTTGAAATTTACCAACTGGGTAAATGAAGGTAGTACATATGGAAAATTCACTTTAGTGAATTGAATGAACACGTGTTGCATAGGCGGAACCCTGTAATATATCTCATTGATGTTAATATTAAAAAAATGGAGGGCAGAAACCAATGAAAAGCTGTACAATGATGAATGAGTAATGTACGATTATTGTCGAAAAAAAAATATCACTGTTCATCGTAAAATTTCAAAGTTATTAGTGTTTGAAATACGAAATTTGTGATAAAATTTGCTGGGTTATTGAACGATTATAAAGTGATGATTGTTAGATTGTCACTTTAATTGATTTCGTGAAATCCATGGGTCTTCGCTTAAAAAAATTCGGCTCAATAGTACATCGATCAACTTATTTCTCTTAAAAATTCATAATAGCTGTATTAAAAATAATTTTCATTCGTATATTAAAATTCACGAACGTTTACCAATTTTGTTGTTAAAATTAATATGTAGGTACGCGAATTTTAATATACGCTTGTAAAGTAATATTAATAAATGTTTCATATTTTTATACGTTTGTGATTTTTCAATCACACAAGTATATTAATTCCACTGAATATTACTCGTATTGTTACAATACCGCGTCTCTCAATTTTCCTCGGCATATCTGAATCTAGAGTCGCGGTAGCAACTTGAGACAAGTATATTTACGCATACTAATGTCGAAGTATAAATGAGTCGCTACCGGAGTCTTTACCGCAAGGATCGTGGTTTCGAACGCGATTTTCGAAAATTGTTTCGATGATATTTAACGATCATATTAATAATAAAAATTACAAACAAAAAGAACTGAAGCGAAAAACAATTTCAGCCGGAGTACTTGACGAGTTTGTGACTATGAAATGAGGGTACATTGTATGAAGATAGAAATTTCGAAGAAACAAATTGAAACAACAAAATTTAGCGAGCAAAGCGGCTTTATTTCACAGCGTGCCGGGCTTTCGAGTCTGTTTTCTCGATGCGCGACGAATGACAGACAACTCGTGCGTGTGCGTACGCAGTTGCGATCAGGTGGAACGGGTGGCGAAAATAAAAACAAAAAAAGAAATAACAAAAGTTCGATTCGTAGAGCTGCCGTGATGAATCGAGTTCGGAGCTGACTCGAGAGGGAGCGTTCGTGAGACGTTTCGTGCTTGTGTGAGACACGTACGATGGATATATCCATATTTAAACATGAAAATATTTGGTGTACGTGTGCTCGGGCGTACATTTACATGGAGAGGAGGGTGAAAAGGGCGAAGTAGAGCGCCCGGGATCAAAAGGGGCGCTAGAAATTTCATCGCTCCGACTCCACTGCTACGCTTGTTGGAAGAGCGGGGCAGACGGGAAAAAAGCCAGCACCGACGCATCCCCTTTAGGGTCGATCCCTACTATCGCTCCGGTAAAATATTCTTACATGCTTGCCATATGCGCGTGTCCACACTATCGGTACCACTCCAGCTTCGGTCCGCTCTCGCTCCGGCTCCGATAAACTCAAAAGAATATTTTGGAGCGAGAGTGGACCTAGGCCACGGTCCGAATTATATGCAGAGCGTTCACAGCGCGCTAACACCCGGTCCGAATCGTGCTTTTATTGCTCAGATTGCACTGAAAATTATATGACGTCGCTAATAACGTCATTTCCAGGCGTTCACTACGACCATGCCTCGGGTAGTGAGCACCGTGAGCGTCAACAGACGATTGGTCAATTTCAAAAGAAATTAATACATTTGGCACCCTCCGCCATCCAAAAGTGTGCCTCATCCAAACGTCAATACCCTGATTCGTACTATATTAATAAAAAATATCAATGTCGGCCGAAATTCGCGTCATGGTAGACAACACCGCGGCGAAGAGATGATATTTTTGTTGTCTCCTCAAAATGCGGATGGAGCCGGAAGAGGAAAGTATATAGAAACGAGTTACACGAGTCGACACAACCGTTTTAATAGTATGAACAATTTTTTGTTCCAACCCAAGTTAATGAATGTAAAGCCTGGGGTTTTGCTGTGACTTTATTCAGCATATTAATTTCGTTTTTCACTCATGTCTCTTTTTTTTTTGTCCTTATCAAAAAGAAGAGCTATAATCGCTAATTCATTTATCAATAACTGAATGACATCTCGTTCTTCTGACTTGATGTGCGAATCAGTTCAGGCTGGAGCATGTTCAAACGCTGCGTAGTGGTGAGAACATACAAAAATTAGACTAGACCGAGAGCGGCAGTGTGATAGTGGGGATCGGCTCTCAAGAAGCGGATCGCAAAAGCTTCGCTATATATACTGTAATGAGCTCGAGAGTAGAAACTTGTCTACGGGACACGAGAGACGAAAAGGAAGAAAGATCGAGAGAAAGGGAGGTGGAAAATAGATGAGAGAGAGAGAGAGAGAGAGAGAGAGGACAAGAGGAAAATACACGTAGCGAAGCTATAGTATTACTCCAGTTTCAGCGGCGAGAAAAGCACGACTTCTCCTACGGGAGAGTGGGACGCGAGCCTCCGATCTAATATCTGTTTCAAATAACCTGTATACGAAATTGTGTATTCTACTGTATGACAACTGCGCACGGAACACGTAACTGTATTGATATACGTGTATCCATGCATACGCACGAACACGGACACAGATTCTTCGAGTATCATAATATTATATGCACGAATGAAAAGAGGAAAATTATTTTTAAAAAAACAAATATAAACTCCCGACTTCGAAATATTTTTTCCATTTTTTTTTGTTTTTGTATTTGTATTTGGAATTTTTTCGTAATGTGGTTTTTTTAAATGTATGTCCAAAAAGAAATACTTGAAAATTGTTATAAAGAACTCCCTCAGGATTTCGTTTTTTTTATCAGAAAATATTTATCAATGAATAATTGAACGATAATTATGGCAGCTGATATGGAATTTAGGGGATGTCGGGAGTCGTTTCCTAAATTCTTGTGCACAGTCTAGGAAACGACTCCCAACATCCCCTAAATCAATTATTCATTGATAAATATTTTCAGACCAAAAAAACGAAATCCTGAGAGTTCTTCAGAATTATTCTCTAGTTTTTTTTTTTTTTTCAAATTTTACTTCATTCGAATACACAATTTTGAGTCAGGAGTTATTTTTATTTGTTTTTTTATTAAAGAATTTTCATTTCACACTTTTTTTATAATTTTTTCGAATTTATTCAATGGAAATCATGTCCTTTATTATTTAAATAATCATTAGATTTGTATTCCTAAAGAAAATTGAAAGAAGAAAAAAAACAATGAAAACACAACCAACCGGGTGAAGTATGGTGCAGATGTTGCGAGTGAACGTGGTTATTCGCTAGGTGCACGTATATATACTACTATAAAAACGAGTGTGTATTGTGTATGCGTTAAGCATGAAAAAATGCGGAGCCTTATTTTAGGTGGCACTGACAGTATGCATGAATACGTGACACACTGATAATTGAATAGTATTAGTATTTTCGTGCACCTAGCGAATAGGGGCATAACCCATTGTTTCGTCGATATGGTTAAACAGTGTTTTTTTCATGCAAATGGTTTTATGAACATATACTCGGTCGTGATGAATCGTTGCTAAGGATCATGCCCATCGATAACAGAATATATATTCCAAATATGGTCAAGTATTTTTTCTTTGTTTCAACAAACATTCTGCAAAAAAAAATCGTGAAAATCAGCTGATCGCGGTCAAACGCACAACTCTCGGCTTTTGCCCGTGTGAACAGTTGGGAGTTGAGGCGAGAAACCAGCTTAGAAGGCCGAAATTTTGGTGTTTTTCGTGAATTTTTTTAACAGGGAAGGAATAATCAAAATTTGTTTGAACTTGGAGGATATTTTATCCCGAAAAATACTCCTTACGTTCCGAAAGCTCCTTTCAAAATCTGAATAAACGAGGTGGAAACGAAATCAGAGATCATTGTCGTCAAAAGTCCTAATCCGTGGAAGAAACGAGGGTTTACAGAATAGAGTTTTGGTTTGTCGCAAAAGAAAAATTGCATTTTGTAAAAAAAAAAATGGAAATCGTCGCCAATGAAAATGTAGGTTTCGCTAAAAAATCATCACTCAAATATGCTTTCTATAAGTTTTAATATTTATCTATACAACTAGATAGGTATCTCATCAAAAATAAGCCATCTGTCCGTCATGCATTTAGTAGGATTGGAAGCCATCGTTATTTACCATCGTTTTCTTATATAGAACGTTCGTAGCATGTCAAGAGACGCGGTAGCGTTATTAAAAGAGAAAGCTCTTTTATACTCGAATATAACAGTTTTCGGGGGTTTATTTTGTTTTTGTGAAGCATTCTCACGAAAAGAAACGGTCGGGTGAGAAAATCTGAGTGCGTGAACCAATTTATTTTTCGATCTTTCTCTTCCCATCGGTCATTCTTGGAAGTCGATCAGCTCGACGTCCAATCTCGAGACATGATAAGTCTTATATACGCTACTGAGGTTTTTACAATCTGGAAAAAAGCAACAAAAAAAAACGTATGAATTGAGATGCGAAAAATGACTTTTGGGAGTGGATCGTTCGATGTGTGAATTCTCGATTTGCAGGAAAAACTCACAGCCACGAAATTAGTCACCGAGAGTTCCATTATTCCTCCAGCTGTTAATTGGCGTGGAATGCTTGCCATTGCAATTACCAGTATCAATGCTTGGCCAGTTTTCCCCGGCATTTTCCACCAATCGCTCAAGTACGTGATGTTTCCAATCAGAGCACACTATTTTCATATAGAAAAATGTGTAATTCGTTCATTGCATTGAGCCAATATTGCTTTCGTAATTAAAAATAGCCAAAATGATTAGTCGATTGCGACAATATTTTTTTCCGTGGCGGAGTAAACACGACTTTTTTTACGGATTTTTCAACTTCATGTCGAAATTTGAAGACAGACCTTGCGAAAAAGCGCACGTATAATGTGTCAGAAATAGTAACAAAAAAATTAAAAAACATAACAAGCACTCATCCTTGTGTGAAATGCACCATAAACCTATCATGGAATTCAATCATTTTTCGACCGCAAAGTCAAAATAATAATTATACCACATCTGGAATCTGGCCTCCTGGGACTCACAAGTTAAACATCACACCCAGAAAAGAGATCTATTTCGATATACTAGGATCATTTATTCGATTTTTTAAATTCAAATAAAAAAAATTTCTATCCGTCCAAACTCAAAAGCTGTATTTGAACCAAATGAATAATTCTATTTGGGTGCACTTACTGAGCATCCACGTTCAAGCTTATCGCTCCGACCACTACGTGGCACAGAGCGTCGGAACATTTTTTATATACGAATTGCCCTCTGGATGTGCGTAAATAGCGGAAACCCAAATTATACATACTCAAAACAGACCATGTCTAAAAACAAACAGACGCTCGTGATTTTTTATACCCAACCAGGGTTGCAGACCCATGGAAATGTTATTAAATAATAATAATAATAATATTAAATGTGGTGTAAATAATATTATAAATATTTTTTGCAGCTCAACAACATACTTGTTAAATTTGTGGAAACTGTTTGAAATTGAAAATCGCAAAAATAGATTTTTTATTGGTTTTAAATATGAAAATATTCAAATGAAAGAAAATAATTTCTCAAAGTTGCATAGCGCTCTATTACGCCGCCCGGGACAAAAAATAAAAATTTATCCAAATAGATCCTAGTTGAACTAGATGTTTTTTCTGGGTGCAATATTGCGAGAGTAACCCTCAGCATTTTTTTTGCAAAACATAGCCTTTTTCCATTACATTTAAGGAGTTTCAGTACACTTCTATTGTTTCTAAGCAAACCGCCAACTTCATTGTTTCTAAGCGAACTCACCGTTTTCGTTGATGAATAATAGTCCAGACAATAAAGCATTTCTGCATGACATCGCTTTAGGCCACCTAGATATTCTTACAAAACTAATGCCCGTGATAAAGGCCTATATGTGTTTCCGGCCACAGATTTTGGTTCGAAAAAATATGCGGAACGTTCAAAGTTGACGAAACGACGTTTTCAAGAAATAGCGACGAGAGAAAAAAAGTTTCTAAGAATTTATAGATATTAAAAAGACAAATAATTTGGCTGGTCGTGGATCAAAATTGATTAATTTGTTCTCTTGCAAAGTAATGTAATCCTGCTAAAATGGTCGTTTCAATAATAACGAAAAATTAATGCAATCTCGAATGTACATCTTTGAATGTCTCGGAATATATGTCTCTTGGTGTGACAAAAAAGTGTGCAAAACCGACGCTCAATCGGTTGAATATCTTGTGAGATAAGCTATTTGTTATTTAAAAACTTTGAGGCTAATTGAATTTTCACAATTGAGTGGGTGAAAAATGGCTCCAAAAAGGGGTACGTTTTTAACTCACAAACAAATGAAATTACTCTGTCAATTTTCAAGTTACAGAATCAGGATCAGCATTATTGGAAAGCTGTTATTTTTACGCAAATTTAGGGAAAAAATAATTCGCTCAAAGTTAATTAGGGGATAGATAGTTTTTTATTTTTCCATAATTATTGTCTTTTTAAGATGGAGAGCGGAAATTTGGGCACAATATAGTTAACCCCTCATACTAACCGTCATAAAATTTTCAATAACATTGTTTATGCACGAACTATCCATTTTTGTGGTCAATTCACGGACAAGATTTGACGCCGCGTGTAGCGGCGGAGTGGGGGACGCCATCTCCGTTTGGCAGGTGCTTGCTCCGAAAGTGAATTCGCGCCTTCAAATTCCACGAACTTTTGTTTAAATTTAGGCCTTTTTGTTGTAAGTTTTTGACATTTTTTCTCACTATTCAATGCGTAATGCTGTTGTTCATCAATAACCGTAGACATCTTGCCAAGTTGAAAAGTGTTTTTTAAGGAAGTAACTCAGCTACCTAACTAGTCATAAAACCATCAGATCATCGTTTGACCTGAGTAGTAGTTCATCTGGCAACGTCGCTTTTTCGTTGACATGTGGGCGCGTGTATGTGTGTTCAAAACAGTGCATATGGCATCGACAGCTGATCAGTTGTAACTAACGTCAAAAAACTTACAATGACAGTCTAACCTCAAAAAAAGGAAGCTGGATCGCCAGTGTATGAATATATCAATTTGAAAGAGGCAGGTAGTCAGATTTTCGATGTAGAAACGATTGCCCATCAGTTAATATGCAAAAGATTTATCAGTTTATCTATATCTCAAATATTTTTTTTCAAACAATTGAGACTGCGTCCACATGCCAAATATTATTCCAATACAAAAAAAATTCACATCTATAAGAGAATATGTATGGAAATAAAACAGTATTTATACCTTCTGAATTTCTTTATTTATTTTATTGATACTCAATCTGATTCATATCCTCTTGGCAAAACAACAGCTTTCAAATCTGTTTGCCAGCCTCCACATACACCGAAATTTCAAATTACGCGCACATAACCACGAATATGCGACGTTGCAACATCTCTAGCGACGGTCTGAAAAACAGCTAGTGTTACGTTTTATTTTATTTATTACTCCTGTCATAAGTCACCTTTGACAAATTTTAAGCCGGATAAATGATTGAAAATATTTCATCTCTCAACTGTTCAAATTTTGTTCTAATCTATCCATCACTAACGGAGATTTGAGGGATAATGTACAGTCACTCCGTGATTTCTCATAAGAGGCCATGTTGTCGTAGCTTAAAACAAATTACAGATATTTCGCGTTACAATCTACCTCGGACCACAAAAATTTGTACGAGTGACTTTCACATCATAATCTAACGTTCTGCAAAGTTTCACATCTTTCTGTCCATTAATACTATTTCCTGCGTTACTTCCTTAAATACTTAAATTCACAAAAACGGTGTAGAAGATCGATTTAAAATTTGGATGGAACATCCAGTACGTGTCAAAGAAAATACGGTTTAAATTTCAACTAAATGGCAACATTTTATCATTTGTGCCGAAACTCCATAATGGTAATGAAATAAAAAATGTATCGTGATCATTACGAAGCGGTTCAAGCGTAAAAACAAAAGTGAAACAAATTTTTGTTTCTCCCACGAAAGGAGTATCAATCAAATTGTATAATTCCTTTTTTGGTGTTACCGAGGGGTTCCTGCAGAGACATTTTCTGTCGCGATATCTTTTTAAGTTATTCTTTATAATATTGACTACGAGTGAATAAGAAATGTATGTACCTGTCCCTTGAGAATCTCTCCGATGTAGCAAAATATGAATAGATTATAAGTAATCGTCATTAAATACAGACCGTATGTCATAACTGCTATGTGGTCACGGGCTTGTATTTGTTGCTGGAAAAGAGTGGAGAATTGAAGAGAAAAAAAGATAATTTCCTAATGCTCTACGAGTTGATTCGTTAGTTAATTTTTTCTAATTTTATAATCAATCCTCTACCGTAAGTCGCCATCCGAGCGAACACAGTATGAACGTCGAGGAGACTACTTCGGTAAAACAAATCTCGTTGAGTGCCACTTCGATCGTTTCTGTCAGTCTGAAATGAAAAACTGATGAATAGAAATAAGAACTTTATTTCGTTATATCAATTGAGAAAAAAAGTCTTGAACCGTTGTTTCTTCTAACAACGTTTGTTTAATTTTCACTAACGGTATATATGAATAAATATTGTTAGATCAATGCTACCTGAGATTCCAAGATGAACAAACTTTTATACTCGCATATGTATTTTTTTCCTTTTCTGTACTGCAAAAGAGTGCAATCTGGATCCGAATAATTATCAGTTGAAAAATTTGATGAAGATGAACAAACTTTTACACTCGCTTATATTTTTTTTTCCTTTTTCTGTACTAAAAAAAAAAAAAGAGTGCAATCTGGATCCGAATAATTATCGGTTGAAAAATTTCAACATTTTTTTGTTTCCGTTCGATTGAGAAGTTTGCGAAATGATGAAAGAATGTGAAAAATTAACAGCGCTGATCACCTGAGTACTCTAACGTGCAATCGTACGACGGCGGAGACGCGAGAATTAAGAAGTTCGACATGGTCATCGAGGTTATCGAACATGGTGTTTAGACGAGACATAATCAATTCAATTTGGCCACAAGCGTGCCAAACAAAAGTCGCGGCTAAACTGCACGATGCGATAGTAGTGGTATAAGTTACAAAAGCGGATACGATCGTGGTATAAAAAATGATTTCGTATTGAGGAGACAATTGGGCACTGGGAAATTTACCGTAAACGGGATAAGCGAATGGTCTGATCGTTTGGTTCAAAGCGTTTATTTTCTTTCCGCGTATCAGTGGCATTAAAGCTTGATAAAATATACCGGTTATGTACATACAACAAATACACAAAAATGTCATTTGACGGCCACTCAATGAATTTTTTTTCATAATTTCGCGATCAGAGAGACTCGATGCTATTTTCCAATCGTCCCGAACGTGTTCCAAACAGAATCTTATTGCGTTGCGACGATAAATCATCCAGAAAAATTTTGTAAGATTCGCCACACGGAGAACAAGAGGTCCGAACATTTTCATTTTTCCTTTTAAATTTTTTGTCCATATCACGTAAAGTACCATCGGTACCATGAGAAACGCTATTAGCAACAAGCTCGCTATTATTAATAACATCGCCGATAAAAATTCTTTTCGTCGTGGATTTATCTTAACTAATGCCCAAATACCGATTATCGAGAGTAATCTTTGTAGGTAACCTATGGTATAACTAAAATCGCTTAGATATTCTTTATTTTCTATAACGATATCTTCTTTCACGCTCTTGCGATGCTTAGTTTCGACGGACATGATTATTGTTTGAACGCTCTGAAGCAACTGCCGCGATATATTTTCTCGAAGTTGAGGCGCTTCCGGTACCAGTCTCTCTCCGTAAACGCTACGGATACACGTAAAGTAATTATTAATTACGACCGCGAGAACTCGATCGCCCTTTTTCTCTCAGACTTTCCTTTGACAATTGTGAAAACCACCCCTCGTAAAAAAAAAACTTTTCTTTCTCCTGTTGAACACTCTTACAAACGTTTCGAAAAGTTGTGCGTTTAGAAAGTTCCCATTTGCATAATTGAAACGTGTCTTCGAGCTTGATAGGAAACGGGGATTGAATTAGTTATCTACGGGTATCGAGTGTGGGCGACAAGTACATTTTAAATGCAGTACCGGCCAATCGCCGAGTCTACGATGGTCCTCGAGTTTGCGTCGATGAAAAACAAACGTGAATCTTATCTTGGGATTTTTTTTTTTTGTATTAAGAATCGCTTGTAAAGCCATAAAAAATGAGGAATCTAAAATTTCGGAGGAGTCGCCTGAGCGGTTTCTAACACTTTGAGGCGCTTGACGTCTCGAAAATAATTTCACCAGCTGCTGCCAGGATCTTGGGCTCTTTAATTATTTCATATATTTTATTTATAAAGCCCGAGAGAAGGTGCGGGGAAGAAATCTGTGTTTTCTCTCTTATCGATGCGAACTTCAATACCATCGAGTCGATCGGTAAACCGCTGCTTCGCGTTTCTCATTTTGAAAAAAGAATAACTTGGAGAAAAAACAAGAAAATAATCGTTAAATGACTCCCTCAGGATTTCGTTTTTATGATCTAAAAATATTTATCAATGAATAATTTGAACGATTATTATGGCAGCTGATATCGAATTAAAGAGATGTCGGAAGACATCTCTTCTGCTAGTCTTGTGCATAGTCTAGGAAACGTCTCCCAACATCCCCTCAATACCATATCAGCTGCTATAATTATTGTTCAATTATTAATCGATAAATATTTTCAGATCATAAAAACGAAATCCTGAGGGAGTCTTATGATTATTTTTTTTTTCCAAGATATTCTTTTTTCAAATATTTCGAAGACGGGAATTTGTTGTTTTTCAAAACATTTTTTCAATTCACGCTTTTTAAAGTTCATCACTATTTTTTATACCCAAAATGTTTGCATTATATTTTTTATATTCACTTCCCGTGTTCCCATATTTACTGCCAGTGCTGCTATTACGTGGTAAAAAAATAAAAAATAAATACAAAACAATAACTTTTCATTATTATCACATCAGGTGAAAATCATAACCAAAAAAAAATATCTGTATATACATATATATACGAACTATGTAGAAAGACGGGCGTCAGTTCGGAGTGAAATTAGCCGCGCACAATGGTGCGAAGTTGGCGATAGTCGAGCATGACTTTATAAGGTCCCCTTTCGATATGGCAAAATGCGTTTGATTGTGAATATTAATGATTCTTAATTATTTCAGCGAGTTTGCAATAGAATTGAGCAAACTATGTCTAAGAACACTGTCTGTCACCCATAGAAAATACAGGTGAAAATCGGTCAAGACAGTTGTCACCGTTTCGGAGAAAAGTGGCGACAAAGAAATAGCCCTGATCAGCTGATCGCAGTGAAGCGCATAATTTCTGTCTTTTTGCCCTGCGGGCAGTTAGGAGTTAAAAATCTGCTTTTATTCTGTAACAAACATTCACCGCCCTCTATTTTTCTATTTCTCTAACATTTCATAGATAGTCCGTGTGGATGGCAGTCGCGGATGTATGCACACACGTGTATATAGCTCTATCGAAAATGACGTCCGCCAGTAGCGCGTTATAGAGGGAAAAGAGAGATGCTTTTTGCGTCGAGCATCAGCAGCATACTCGTGTGTGTGTGAATTCGTGTGCTTGCCCGAAGGTGCGGTTTACACGGAGAGCGAAGTAGTGCCGAATGCGTTGGTGTATCGCGCTAAATAGTGTAGGAACAACGATGACGGTGGCAGAGACCGCCTCTATTCGGCGTTACATCGCGCGTGGGTGTGTGCCTATTCGGAAGGAGAAAGGGCGGGGGTGGAGGAAGGGGGACTATTCGTACCGTTGTAGCTACGAGTGCACTATATCCCCTTTAAATCTCTCTGGCCCGTAGAGGCCACACGAGCAGTAGGGTGCATGAAGTTAGAGAAGAGGAGAGAGATGCTAGAAGAGGGAGGGAGCGGGAACGAGAGCAGGAGGAAAAGCACGTTTGATATGGAGACTCAAGGCTGTGTCATTAAATATCGTCGTGGGAGCAGGTAGCGTAGAGATAGAGAAAAGCATCACCAACGAAGAAATCATTTCATCAGGGACTTAAAAAAGACAATGGAAAGTGACACGAGCCGCGGCCTGGATGGATATTGGACCAAGTGGAGAAAGAGAGAGGGAGAAAGAAAGGGTAGAAGTAAAAAAAAAGAAGGAGGAGGGGCGGGGAGATGTGGAGTGGTGGAAAAAACTTCAAGGTGTTAAAAAAGGGGTTCCGGCTCAGCTGCTCTGCGTGTGTGTGTGTGGAAAACTAAAAAGACCACATATATTATCTGTATATACAAGGGAAAACAAAATCCGTTGCTTCCTTCGTCTTTCATTAATCGTAACTCGTAAGCTACTCGATGGATTTCAATATAATCGATACATCGGTTTGGTGCGTTACGGCCAACATAAAGATCATGCATCGTCAATTTTCAAAAATCGCATTCGACTTTCAACGACGATGCGCGTGAAATACTTGAATTATAAAAACTTTTTCGATGGATATACAAGTTCATTACAGGTACAAATATATCTCGAAAAATACGAAAAGTTTTGCGGTCCGTATGATCGAGCTTACTTACGTATTCATCGGATTTCGAGCAATTTCTCGCAGACACGCATGCAACATATCGATACCCACGCTAATTACGTGCTATAGAAAATGAATCGGAATTATGTTGCGCCTGCGTTTGCATCTCGGTGAGACGAGAAAAAAGAAAAATTTTCATCCATTTCCAAATCAGCTAAAAATCTGTTGACAAAATAAGGCTACACGCTTGACTAATAGAAAGAAAAGTTATGAAACGTTAACGAGCCAAACAAATTGAAACAACAAAATTTAGCAAGTAAAGCGGCTTTATTTCACCGCGCGCGGAGGGCTTTAAGGTCTGTTTCCGGGCGCGGGATGCGCGCGACGAGAGAACTCGTGCCTGTGTGTACGCACTTGCGATCCAGTGGAACGGGTGGCGAAAAAAACGAAACAACAAAAGTTCGCTTCATGAAGCTGCCGTGACGAATCGCGTTCGGAGCTGACTCGAGAGAAGGGAGCACCAGGAGCGCACGTGAGACGTTTTCTGCTTGTGTGAGCGACAGACACGTGCGATGGATATATCCATATTGAAACATGAAAATATTTGGTGTACGTGTGTTCGGGCGTACATCTACATGGAAAGGAGGGTGAAAAGGGCGAAGTAGAGCTCCCGGGATGAAAAGGGCCGCTAGAAATTTCACTGCCCCGACTCCGCTGCTGCATGCGCTCTTGTATTCGGTAGTAAATCGTGGGAGAGCGGGGCAGGCGGGAAAAAAAGCCAGCACCGACGCATCAAGCGGATCGCAAGAGCTTCGCTATATACTGCGTAATAAGCTCGAGAGTAGAACTTGTATACGGGACACGAGAGACGAAGAGGAAGAAGAGAGATGAGAACAAGGTAGGAAGAGACCAAGAGGAAAATACACGCATACGCAGCGAGAAGGTATAGTATTACTCCAGTTTCAGGGGCGAGAGGAAAGCACGAATCTTCCCCTACAGGAGAGTGGGACGCGAGCCTCCGATCTAATATCTGTTTCAAATAACCTCCGCCGCACGAAACTGTATATTCTACTGTATAACAACTCCGCACGGAATACGTAACCGTATTAGTATACGTGTGTCCATACATATGGACGAAAACTAACACAGATTCTTCGAGTATCATAAAATTGTATTGTACAAATGGAAAGAGGAAAAGCGCGAACAACACAAACATGGTATCCGAGTCAATGATAAAACCTATGCGGAAAAATTCTTTTTTCAACCTTTTTACACCATCAATTTGGATCCTTCGTGGATCATTGAGGCTTCCCAACGGTATACTTTGGTCACTTTCTTTCGAGCATTCAACGTCGTTTCATTCAATGGTTTCTTGAGGTTTTATTAAAATTTTATGACACTTGGGCAAGGGTTTTGATTGCCTAGAGAGTGTTAAAAAAATGTAGAAACTGAATCTCCGGAGGATTTATACTCCAGAGCGCGAAAGACGGAAAATAATTGAAAAATTTTGGCGTTTCCGGGCGTATTTACCGTTTTGCATTGGAAAGGGCGAGAAGTGCTCTACTCTCGTGCTCGAGTAAGCAAAAATGTTTAGGTTTCCGAAACCACGTCCGAAGGTGTACGAACCGGAGGAAAAAAGCGTCGAGAGTTTTCTGGAAATAAAAATTTTCGATTTTTGTCGAAATTCCGTTTCCGATCGCGAGCTCGGCTCACACGACACGAGTTTCATTCAGGAATCATCGTCAGCGGTATAATAATAGCAACGATCAAGTAGAAACGAGAACAAAATTATTCGAGCGTTTTGAATGAAAAAAATGATAAAATTGTCTCATCGAAAACGTAATGAACGACGAAGAAATGAGTTTGCTCTACGAAATATGAGATCCCGCGATATACCGGCGGTAGATATCTCGCATTCGTTCGTCTCCCTCTCCGGCGCTCTCTCTCTCTCTCTATATATATGTATATCTTTCTTCAGGGAACATTCGCCCCTTAGTTTTTCCCCTTCGTCAAACTTTTTCGTATGTTACGTCTCCTACTACTCGGAGTTTCTGGCAGTTCTGTGTATATCCCTCGTATATTCCTGTGTATATTCCCTCGTATATCTAGCATGCACGAGAAAACGAAGCTACACCATGCGAGAAGCTTGTCTCTCGCTCCCGTTCTTGTGCGCAGACCCTGAGTCCCGCCGCCACCGCCACCGCCGCCGCCGCACAAACCCTACATTCTCTTTTTCTTTCCTCCCCGCGTACACGCATTTATATTTCCTTCAGTTTTCCTCCCTTCGCTCGCTTTCCGGGGCGACTCGGCATTTCAGCCAAGCTTTTCCAACCACTCCGTACACACACACTCTCTCTCTCTCTCTCTCTCTCGTTCACACGCGCGCACGCTTTTCAAGCGTGCATGGCGTACGTGTTTGTCGGAGCTGGATAACCGCCCCTGTGTCCAGCTGGAAACACATGGCGTCATGGGGCCTTGGGCATTTTGTCGCTATGCCTGTTTTTCGTTTTACACACGAACATAATATATGCAACAACATTATACATTGCTCTATCCATACGTATATGAATGAAAGACTGAAGATTAGTTGCGATCATCGAAACGCATCGAGTTAATAAATTCTATCCGTGGAAATGGATTAATCGGTTTTGATACTTTTTGTTTTTCCCCAAAAAATGCTGTTTCTACGATAAAAATATTGACTATTTTATAAAATTGATGTTTCAGAACGCCGGAAATGTTTGTCGTTTTTCAAAGATCGAAACGACGCTGAAGTTTGCAACGTTGGAGTCCAACAAAATGAACGAAAAAAATCGTTTGTAATGCAATAATTTTTCATTTCACGAATCATTGGTGTAGATTTAAAAAACTACGAATTGCAAATTCGGCAGGGAACAAAATTGGATAATTACTGAAATTACTGGAGAGTTTTTTTAGATCATTTCGTTGGACTCCAACGTTGCAAACTTCAGCGTCATAGATCGAAGCTGCCCGATGCAAAGTGCGAAAGCAAAAATAGACGGAGACGGAGGCGAGGGGAGAAAAAAATGAAGAATTTATATTCAAGGGAAAGGAAACGGTGCGACGGACGACGGAACCAAAAAAAACCGAGCGGACTTCTCGTGAATGGCTCTCGTTATTTCGTGCTGGGCTCGAGGATGCGCGCATTAATCGAGTCAGCACTGTGTCATGGACAGAGACAACGCCGTTGCTCCCGTCGCAATCTCTCTCTCACCCTTTTTTCATTATCTATTCTTTTATCACATTTCACATTCATACTCGAAAGCATCGCGCTCTTCTGATTCTCCTGATTTCATTATTTTTTCTCGTCGATCCACGCCGCGTTTGCCACAGTCCCCCTCGCTCTGTGCGTGAGCAGGCACGCGTCGTACTACACCGTTGCTGCGCTCGCAGCGGTCTCCCCAAGACGCACGGCAACATCATCGAAATTTATTTCTTTTTTTGTTTCCATCACTTTTATCCGTTCGGAGATAAAACGCGATGAATTTATAGCAATCGAAGTAAAAAATTCAATTTTTTTTTTTTTTTTTATTATAAAAGAGAAAGAATAAAATCTTCTGGTCGTTCGTAGGTACGCAGCGCGGCTCGAGTATTTTCATTCGAAACCTAAATCACGCATCCAACAGCCAAGGGGGGGAGCATGAGAAGAAAAAAAGCTGCCGGAGTAGAGATAAGAGAATGCGTCGCTATCGGATGTCCTGCTCCTCTGGATCCTCTGCGAGGGAGTTGGTAGAAAAACAAGGGAAAAAAGAATAAGGTCATATGAGAATAAACGTTGATCGAATCGCCTTCGGTGTCCTGATTTACTGAGACTGAGAGCAAAATTGATGCGAGTATCACGGAGAGCATGGTTTCGGCGAGACTCTACACCAAAATCTCTCTCGCCGCACGAGCCGAGATTCAATTTGTACCAAAACAAAAAAAAAACAAAGCTCAACGCTTCGGAGAAATATGAGAGAAAAAAAAATAATTTCGCGAGGTTGTCGCGACGTTCGAACAAACGTGGTTGACGGCATTGGAAATAAAAAATTGTTAAAGAAATTTCGGACAGAGACGAAAATACTAAAATTCATCGATGCAACGAGAGATTTGGAGAAAGAGGCGAGGAAAAAAAAAAAAAACACTGAAAAATTCACGACGAAAACGAATATTTGAAACACCCGTGAAAAACAAAGTTTCAAAAGTCCCGGTCCGCGCTGCTTTTCAGATAGAAAAATCAAATATAAATTAATTTCCATTTAATTTCATCCGGTTTTAACTAAAGTCAAAAAAGCACGGAGCTCCTCTCGCTCGACTCGGTCTCTCATAAAATACAAAACAAATATAAACCGCAACAAGTTTCGGCCGCACTGAATATTTTTCAAGATGGACGAGAGAAAAACGCCGCGCACGCCAATTCGTAAATTTTGCTTTAAATTTCAATTATTATTATTCCCGAAGAATCATCCGTTATTGAAAATTAATCGAAAACGAAAGATTTTCGTTCGGGAGACGAGCATCAAAATTTCGTTAATAAAAGAGTCACGATTCACACATTATTTAGCAACGGTCAAAACTGCGCCAGCTCCCCCGCGATATCTCTCGTTAAAAATGCACGAAACATTGATGAGAGAAAAAAAAAAATATATATATATATATATATATTGGAGAGGGGAGTTGGGAAGAAACAGTAGAGAGCAAAGAGCGGCGAGGGAGGAGGAGAAAGGGGGGGGGGGGGGGGGGGATAGTCTCATAAGCGTCGAGAGTTGCGACATTTGGCACGGCGACTCCTGGTGCGCGTATGACAAGCCGGTCTGCTCGCATTCACCCCCTAACCTTCTTTGCCCCCTCCAAACGCGGCGTCAAAAGACATGCGGCGGCGACGACGGCGACGGTAGCGGCACAGGGAGAAATAATTTAAAAAAAAAAATAGAAAATGAATGACACTCGAAACGGGCGCGCAGTAAAAAAAAAAACACGCAATACCCAGAGCGTAGGCGATGTATGAAGAAAAATTTGATATTATTTTTCACCTCCGGGGGGGGGGGGGGGGGCGAAGGGGATTAATATGGCGGTCCGTTGACACGAAGTTTCGTGAGCTTCGCCGAGAGCTGCCTCGTTACGTGGTTCCCGGAGGCGCTGGAGGCGTAAGTCCCCCTCCCCCTTGCCCCTTCTTCCCCTTCCCGAAACCCCTCACTATTCACCCTCAACGAACACCCACCCTTTCCGTGATACGAAACGCGCACTTTTCACCCTTACTCTATGTTTCTCTTATGTTACTCGGTATATTCGACTCGACTCGCCTAGTCTCCGATTCTTACAGTCGCGACGCACTCTACCGTTTCATATTTTTGTTATAATATTTTTTTCTATTATACGATTATCATTCGTGAGGATTACATATCGGCGGATCCGGAGCAACTGCTGGATCAACAGAGCCCTCTTTTTTTCTCTCTTTTTCTTCTCAATAATGAGATAATGGAAAGGAAGGAAGGAAGGAATGAGTAGAAACAACACGAGGGGAAAAAAAAAAACACAACACTTTCACTCACCTATAAATCGCCGAACGTATTCCTTGCTTCGTCCTTTTTTTGTCCACTCCGAATATATCGTATATTCGTAACTCTTTTTAACATATACACATGCGTGGATATATCAATGAAGACATATATGATATTCGTTTTTTTATTGGCGCTGCTATTTCTCACTCTTTCTCGCGTACAGCCTCGCCACCGATCGGGGGCTGGCGCGAAGGTCACGCGCGACACACGCGCGTCCCGTATTAAATACCGAAACGTCTTGTTCCAATCGTACTCGATCCTCCTGCTTCTTTCTTTTCTTTTCTCCCCCCCCCCGCTCTCCTTTCTCTTCTTTTCTTTCTATTATACCTCGGATCTGTTACGTTGACTTACGAAAATTCGTTTCACGTAATATCGGACTCGAGAACACACCAATTCACCACTTCGCTATCGCAATTTATGCAAACCGTGTTTGCTGTTTCGTCTATCCTGTGTGCTATATAAATTGTCCTCTCTCTCTCTTCACTCCATCCCTGTCTCTCACACAGTCACTATATATAATATGTATATCTCTTTCTCGCACTCGGCGACTCCCCACGGACTTCACCGAAAATATTCCTTTATGTCTTGGGATTTTTTCGTTTTCGTTCTCACCTCTCTCTCTCTCTCTCTCTTCTCGCGCGCACTCGATTTTTGCTAAACGTCACTTTTCACAATGTTGCACCGAACAAATATATACAACAGGAGCATTTGATTGAGACACGAGAGCGCGACCTGTGACGGCTCTCATGCTGACACACTGGACGCGGCCACAAGCTCAACGACGACGTCAACATCGACACCGTACGCTCTCACGGCGGCCATCTTTTCACTGGGGGGGCTCCAACGAAACGCGAACCTAACGCCGCTAGCGGCAATTTTGGAGCTTGTGTACAAAACTCTATCTCTCTCTCTCTCTCACTCTTTCGCTTTCACACCGTTACCAGCCCACTTTTTCTACTCGCCCACACTCGAGACTCGTCATTTTTATTCACCACGTATCCCGGTCCACGATATTTTTTTCGTTATCTTGTTCCTTTTCCCGTTTTCATAATTATACAATTTACGATAAATTAAGAAAGCGACCTCGGACTAGACAAGATTCTCTTACCGAGTGCGGTACGTGTTTATATATACATGTCAGCCGTGCATTTGACGCCAGAGATGTCCGAGATGCACGATAGATGGAGATATTGCATCGTGTTATTTCCGCTAAAACCACGGGGCAGTTCTATAGTTGTGAGCCTAGAGAGCAGCGATGCGGAGCGTCAATGGCGCGTTTCGTCGACAATTCTCTATTTTCATACGCCCAAATAGCATTTTTACCCGTCTCCTCCTCGCAAACTCATAAAACCCTTGGAAACCTTAATAAATCAATGAAATATTGAAGAGACGTAGGTTATAATCGTTGTAAACGAAACTAAGCGCCGCTGGATGCGAGCAGGCAATTTAAAATTGCGAGCAATGCGGTGTTTCTCAAATCTCGCATTCTCAAAACAACTCGCCACACCGCTTTTTGTCGTCATCTTTGTCTCGGCTCACGTCCCGAATGAACGCAAATGCATGTCAAATTCTCCGTTACCGACGTACAACAAAATAATTAAATGTCCAACTCTCGCAACCTCCACAACGTGCTTCGACACGAGACTCACGCTGGCTTGCGGTGTTATTATACACGGCTTGTTCCGCGAGAACTGCCGCAACCGCCTTATTTACTTTTCGCTACAATTAACATTTAACAAAAAATTATTAACGAAAGACGCGCGCGTCCACGAATTCATCAAAAAGCAAATATTTAATTATCCAGTAGTTTGTTACATTCAAATCAGATTTCGTTAAATATTTTAGGGCTTACGCAACAGAGCAGGGAAATTCGTTGAATCCCGGTATACCGCAATCATGAGGAATGATAATGAAAAAAAAAAGCGTAAAAACATGACACATTTTATTTTTGCATATTTTTATATATTTGAAATGCAAACGTCACTCAACCTTTTCTACCGTACTGGCAAGAAACAGACGAAGTTCAAAAAATATTACAAAACTTTGTTCTCCACACTTCCATTCCTGCTCCACTTTTTATTCCATTCGCACGAAAAGTTGATCACTGTGATTCCTTTCATATTTTGTTTTTGTTTTTTTTTTTTTTTATAGACATCAGTATATGAAAATATTCGAAAAAAATATAGTATATCTTTATATAAATCTGTATGTTACATATAAATTCTGTCGTATATAAACGTGAATATAATAATGCATCGAATAACGGAGTAGTAGCGGCTGATGGATATAAAACAAGGCTCGCTTTTTTCATCTGCGATACTTCTCTTTTAGTATATAAAGATAAAAAACAAACGTACGAACTACGGATGTTGATTGGTTGTAACCGGGAAGACGGGGCGAGAAGAACGCGGCAGGAAAGGGGCATAAAAAAATGGAATTTGAAACAATCAAAAGGGCCCAGCCCACGAGAACCCGCACCCACCGGCACTTTTGTTTCTGTTTCGTATATGTTAATATTTGTACACGCCTTTAAATTCACAGGCAGGCAGGCAGGCGGGAGAAAGAAACATTTGGTGGATCAAGGGCGAATGTGGTCAGATCATACATCGAGAACTTGTTGGACAGCTTCGACGATAGCGCGTGCGCTGATGCCAAAAGCATCGACGAGAACAGCCGGTGGACCGGAACGAGGCACCGAGGGAACTGCCAATTTTTTAACGAGAATATTTGGTTCCATCGAAACTGCGGATGCGACAGCATCCCCGAGGCCACCCTCGGGATAATGATCTTCGATGGTTACGATCCGGCCACCAGCTTGTTTGGCGTTGTTGATTATCGTTGCGGCATCGATCGGCTTAATCGTAAACGGATCGAGGACTCTGGCGTTGATGCCCTTCTTTGCCAACTCTTCGGCGGCCTTCAACGCCTCGTGAACCGTTATTCCAGCACCAACGAGCAACACTCGATCTTTTCCCGTTGATTTTACAACCTTCGCCTTGCCAGCAACGAAAACCTCGTCATTCTTGTACAACACCGCGGTATTTGGACGCGAAGTACGGATGAAACAAATGCCCTTCGTGTTGGCCGCGATCTCGACCGCTCGTTCCGTAGAAACGGCGTCGCAAGGATAAAATACGGTCGAACCGGGAATCGTTCGGAACATGGCTATGTCCTCGAGTCCCATCTGCGATGGACCGTCCTCACCGATCGACACTCCGCAATGCGAGCCAACGAAGTTTACGTTCGTTTGCGATATCGCTCCCATTCGAATCTGTTTCGAGACAATTTCATCGATCAGTTGAGACAATAAAAATGTGACAAACTTAATGGACTAATTATTGTTACCTGATCAAAAGCACGAGTGAAAAAGGTCGCAAATGCAGAAACAAAGGGAACAGTTCGGTCTCGGCAAGCTGCTCCTGTTGCTACACCAACAAGATTTTGTTCAGCGATGAAACATTCGATGAAACGAGAAGGATCAACGCTCTTTATTTTATCGGCAAAGGTTGAATTTTTCGTGTCCCCATCGAGTGCGATAACGCGCGAATTATTTTTGGCAATCTTTGCCAGAGCCGTTCCATAAGCCAAACGCGTTGCGACCTCCTCACCGAGTTTATAATTCGGTGGTGAATCGAGCTTTATGTTCGTTATATCAACCACCGGAGCGTCCTCGACGAGAGGTTTTTGCGGATGTAGACCGAGAGGTCCAGGATTTTTCAACAACGAGGTCAAATGCTTGAGCACCTCCTCTGCATTCTTTCCCAGTGCTTTTCCGTGCCAATTATCAAGATCTTCGATGTTTGGAAAATTTTTACCCTTGAAAGTTTTCGCGATGATCGCGGTTGGTCGTCCTTTCGTTGTTTGGGCCTCGTGGAAAGCCTGCGACAATGAACGATCGGTCAAAAGTCACATTGGACAATAGTTATTTCGATACGATTAAAAACAGAAAAAAAACTCAATGAAAAATACATTTTTTCATGTACCTTAACGAGTTCCTCGACGTCGTGACCATCTACGACGAGAGCATTGAATCCAAAAGCCTCTACTCGCTTACGATAAACTTCCATATTATGCTGAAGCGATGTTGGCTCACTCTGGCCCAAACGATTAACGTCGAATATAACGCACAGATTGTCCAGCTTGTAATACGAAGCAAAATGAAGTCCTTCCCAGATAGAACCTTCCGCCGATTCTCCGTCACCGATAAGCGTGTAAACCCTGTACAACGCACAACAAATCGAATTATTGTATTTCCTATTCGTTCGTTACGTTTTATCTTCGTTTCTTTTCGTTTCATCGAATCATACGAGTTTTCTTACACGTCAACGTTTTTATTAGTTGCTTTTTTTGTTTTCTTTTCTTATCAATCCCTCATTCGGACTCACCGATAGCTTGCCTTGTCATAATTTTTGCCTACGTAGGCCATTCCAGCAGCGACGGAAAGTCCCTGGCCCAAAGAGCCGGTACCCACGTCGACGAAATTCAGCCTCGGAGTCGGATGTCCCTCGAGATCGTTTCCAAACTTTCGCAAATTCAGCAGCTCGCTCGTCGGAAAGAGACCAGCCTCGGCCCAAGCTGAGGATCACACAATAATTATGTTAATCAATACAATCTTTTTTTTTTTTTTTTTTTTTTTTTTTTTTTTTTTTTTTTCAATCAAATACACGAAATTTCCAATCAAATATTATGAGAAATAGAAAAAAAAAAGAAACTTGATAAAAGACATGGAAATGGAAGATGCTAATAGAAGAGTCGAAAGGAGCGTGACGGATTAAGGAGGTTGGCTACACACAACAATGTTGTCATGTTAAAAGCATAGGAATATTCGAAATGATTAGAATTTAATGAAATTTGGTGAGCATATTCTTTTGGATTAAATATGAATATAAAAATTTTTTAAGATTTTTCTTCTACATAGTTTTCGAGTAATTTAACACCAGAGTTTACATCCGTAAGCATAGGATTCTGATATATATAGGTATATATTTTGCATATTGTAAACTCCAATTATTCGACAACTATGTAGACGAAAAATTTGAAAACAATTTGTGTCATTGCATCAGATGCTAAAGAATGTTATCACTAAATTTTATTAAATTCTTATCATATTGTCGTATGTAGCCACCCTCCTTAAAGGAAGAAAGAAAGATAAAAGACTGCTTCGTACCTGCATATAAAATCGGAGCTGCGTGTCCCTTGCTGAGAACGAAACGATCGCTGCTCGGATCACGAGGTGCAGAAACTTTGTAACGCATCGTGTGGAAGAACAGAACCGACATTATTTCTGCCATGGATGAGCATGATGTTGGATGCCTGAAAATTTAACAACAATTCAATATTTATACGAGTTAATATTTAGATACACATTTCAGCGTTCATTGGTATATCTTTCGCGACAAGAAATGTTTAACCACAGATTGTGGTTTTGACAACGATCATTGAAATAAATCAATCAACTTTTTTAAACCGGATTCAAAGGCAAAAAAATGCCACAACTCCGTTCAAAAATTCGGTGAAAAAAAAAAAACAAACTCAAAAAGAAAATCATTTTTTCACCAATTCCTTCGCGCTGACGTTACGGTCGATTCGGATAATTTATTTGAACAATTCCCTGAAAAGTTTTATACAAAAATGGATAAAGCTACAAGAGTGATCTTGCCCTGAGAAAAAATTTTTAAAAAATTAAAAAAAAAAAAAGGAATCGATTGGTCAGTCGTAACGAGGATTTAGTAGAGCACTTTGAAACAATCGAATAAAGTGACGCATGATGCTATAAATCGTTTGATGCATTCTCGATGCATTATTGATGTCCCTCGGTGTGGCTTCGAGCCTCTAAGCTGTTCGAGTATGAGCTTTCCCTCGCGACTTCCCGAGTGTAATAAGATTTACTGATTGCACGATGATCCGCATAATTGGTAAATCGACCAGTCATTTTTACGAAAGCGACAGAAAATAATCGTTTCAACGACTATCGACCGGTTTATTGATTATTGATTATTCCTTAATAAACAACGACATCCTGTATTTCGTATGTTTGTGGAACAGTACGACGCGATTGATTAAGGGGATCCAGTCGGAGGGGGACGGGCTGAAAGATAAAAAGTGCGGCAGGCCGGCCCTTGAGAGAAGGCTATTGATCCACGCGAAGCCTACGAACAAACGTTCGTTATCTCGTAATCAATCAATTTATTCGAAATATTTATTTTTGTAAAAAATCAAAATAAAAAAAAAGAAAAATTTATTAAATTTATTAAAAATATATTAAACGAAACTGTACTGGTGTGAATTAATCGTCGATGTTATATAATTTGTGATGTAAATCGAAGAGATTGGATCGACCATACGCCTAGACGAAGATTGTTTTGATGATTCGACACAGAAATATTTTCCTTCGAGTTGTTAATTTTGTTTTTTTTTTCTCTTCGGATAAGCCAAGCCCCTAATCTCGTTCTAAAATCATAGAAAATTTATGAGTTTCATTATCACGTCTGTTTACACGTATGCCACAAAAATTCGGGAAGGTCAAACAGGTTGAATACAGTTGAAAACGGCGCCAGGCACGAATATCGAATTGGCAGCGAAGTACCGATTTGCAATATATTTCGTTCACGATACCGAAGCACATGAATAATCGCGAGTGACTGGTTATCGATATTCCTTTTTTTGTATGTAAAAAAAAAAAAACAGATCAAATTATATTGAGAAAGAAAAAAAACATCGATGTACCCGCTTTTCGAAGCTTCGGTGGCCCGAATCGAGTCGATTCGAAGCTTTTGGGCCATGTCACGTAATTTTGCAATTTCCATATCGCGCACCATTATTATATAATATGAGCACCCTGTAAATAAATAATTCACAGTTCGAGTGCTCGATGGATATTCGATCGAACCGCGATGCACGAACTCTCCCTAGGAACTAAACTCTCTCTCTGTCTCTCGCAGTAAGTCTTGCCACGAACCGAGAAACGCCAACCGTCAACCGCGACTGAGAGAACAGTGGGAGAGCTCCACTGGTACATTAATATGAAGTATACCAAACGCAGACGAAGAGAGAGTACGACGATATCGAACGGAAATTTGCCCCCGTGAACTAGGAGATTCGGGAGGTGTGAGGGGATTGTCGTGGGATTCAGCTGTGCTCGGGGATCAACCATCTATGGATATAAAAAAATTAAAATTAAAATTAAAATTGAAAAAAAAAAAACGATGCAAAAACTTTTTCAGTTTATTGAATCAGAGATTTATAATAAAAAAAAATTCTGTGACAAAATTCTCTCGTTCGATTCCAGTAGAGAGCAAATACTTATAGTTTATACGTCACTGAACATCTTCGTTTTTACGTAATATAATCTGACGTGACTCGTATGCAGTAGCACACAACAGGTATAAGCAGATTTCATGATCAAGCGAAATAATTATTGCTGTTAAGGAGTTTCGGTACAGGCGATACAATGTTGCCATGCTAAATCATGTTAAAAACACAAAAAATTGTCAAAAAGTTAAGAATTTTATGAAATTTGGTGAACATATTCTTTAGTGGCAAATTTGACAATACAAATTTTTTCAGATTTTTCTTCTACACAGTTGTCGAGTAATTGAAGACTAAAGTTCACGTGTATAATCATAACGTTTCCATATATACAGGTATACACTTCGGGCATAAGAAATCTGCTTTAATGCATAATTACTCGATAACTAAGTGGAAGAAAATTTTGAAAAAATTTGTCTTTTCGTACTTGATGTTGAAGAACATCACCAAATTTTATTAATTTCTTAACATTTTGCCTTTTGTACCGAAACTCCTTAAATAAGGAGAAGAAATTTTCTTTTAAATTATACTAATATTAGTGGTATGAGGGGAAAAAAAAACGTGATGAGCATTGAGCCAAGAAACGGATGAACTTTGGGCGAAAGAACGAGTGTTTATCGGGGATAGATTTGTCGAGGTCGTTCGAGTCAACATTGTCCGATGGTGCGATACATTACGCACATAATACACGATGCACGATTTTTCGCTAGGCTCGCGTCGAACGATTCGACGATCGACCAATCGCGATGAGGCATTCCGATATAAATAATTATTTTTTATATTTACCTTGTATCCCTGGTATAATCAGTTTTTCATCTGTACTTTTTAAAAACAGCTACGAATATGAGATTATAATGAACGGATTTTTCGAACGTGTAAAAAAGTATTTTTTTTTCATACTAATTTATCTATCTTGTTTCTTCACAATTCGCGCTCTGTCCATTGCCCGAAGAACAATAATAAACTCTTTAAAATACGAAACATAAGAAATAATAGAAATTTCGTCGTTTTCGAGGAATCCAAGTATAAATGACAGCTCGATTCGTGGTACTGCGAGTACTCAGAAATTTTTATTTCATCGAAATATCGAGCGTAATTATTCGGTTGTCAAGTCGTAAAGCAAAATATCCCCGGTATTCGTAACAATTATGCGCGAGAGGCCGACAATGTTTTTAACCAGGCCACCGGCACATTTATTGTACATAAATGTGAATTTTTTTGTCGTACCATACATTTTTTTCCCCCCATCGCGAGAACAACTCGTGGCAATGACGCGAGAGGGCGCGCGAACAAAAAAGCGCATGAATAAACATTGCGCTTAGGTGATTAGGTCCGAAAACCTTGAACCCGCGCAACGAATGCGTGTAGCGTGTTAAAAACGCTTCGGACGATTATAAAAATGATTTTAAAAAAAATAGAAAAAAAACAGCGTCTGTCTGCACTTGTAGAACGAAATTTTGTACAATTATTATTATTATGTACGTTGGGATATAAAGACTGAGAACGACGAAGCATGCATGCGATGGTAGAGGGACAAATTCGTAAAATTTTGTTATATACGAGATGTCGTAAGGACGCTAAGATCACGTTTCCGATAGCGTTTGAGGAATGGTGGGGATAAAAAAAATTGTCTCCCAGAGCTGTGTGTACCAGACGCTTTTGCGAACGCTCGAAATTTCTATTTGTTTTGGATTCAAGCGAACTTTGTCAACTTAGATACTGAGAGAAACTGCGATAATTTTTTCTAGTTTCGATAATGTGATAAATCACAGCGTGGATATAAAAAAATACGATTACATATAATGAACTTTCGATATTTGCTTCGTGAGCGCAGTCTCGTTCGTCGTGTGATGGTTTCTATGGACGGAGACCGGCCACGTGCTGGCAATCGCCGCTCTCTCGTTGCGATATAAAATAGTCGTTTGTATAGCCGTTCAACATCCAACGATGCAAAGACGATCGAAATGAGCGCGTTTCGTCAACGTCGACGTCGAATTCGGGGGATGCGGGTAAAAATATGACGAATATGAAAAAAATGTTTGTGGGGAAAAAAAATAAGATACATACCCGGACTTACTCGCTTGGGTGGCCTCGATCGAATGAATTCTCAGTTTATTTGCAATGTCCTTGAGCTCCTGAATCGTTTTAGACTCTGGTTTGTGATAGTTATCCATCTTGTTTGTTTAGAAATTACTTAATTTATTTTAGTCAAAATTACTCAACTCTAGCCTCACAATTGATCGTCACAGGCGGAAAAACACGTTTCTTTTTATTGTAATTCTGTATATCGTCGTAGTTTGATAAAGCAATGCGGAGTCTAGAGTCGATTACGCGGCAAGCTCGGCAACAAGTATTCTCAGCAAGCAGCGTTTTGCGTTTAGTAGGCGGCGAGCGGCGAACGCGGATTGTAAAATGAAACAAGTAACGAACGATAAGAACGTGGATACAAAAAAGCGGAAAAATATATGATCGCGCGCGCGGTGAGTCTCGCTGTTCTTCGGGATCCAACTCGCTGTCTACTATTTTGTAGCGCCGAAAGGGGGCAAACGCGTGTAATTCTTTAACGGCAGATTCATCCATAGAGTTAAAGTAGATGCCTACAGTATCTTGATTCGGACGCTCCTTCGATTAAAAAAAAAATACACGAAGTGACAGGTGGCGCCACCGATTGCCGCCGGTACGTGGCGCCACCGCGGAGTTTCTAGAAACTTGGCATCAATTTGGTAAAATAGTAAAATGTCAATTATTTCATCGAAATTCGGACGCATTGAGATATGTTTTTCAAGTAAACAGCGATTTTTTAACCGAAATATCAGTCGAAAACCTAAAAGATCAAAGCAGTTTTCCAATTTTAATGAGGCTATTTCTTGTTTATGAATCAAATGCAGAAAATAAGATTTATTACGCTCAAGACCTTTAGTTTTGGTTAATTCGTACAATCAGATCTGTCAACGCAAATTCTGGTCTGAGAAAAATGAGCATAAAACCAACAAAATCTTTCGAAATAATATAAGGCAGTTGTCGGCAATGAACCCCTTCGGATTCGAACGATCCAAGGTTTCAACGGTCATGAATAGTCTCAGCGTTTGCAGCTGGCTTAAGGCCGAACACACCTGGCAAAAAAGTCTCAAGTCTCATGTGTCCTTCCCTTCGTATCAACTCATCCTGTTCCGACCTTACGAAAACTTGCACGATCCTTATACGTTCATGTCGAGTCGCAGAAAAATTGTGCAATAAAGATGATTTTTAAGTAGAGCTATATTTTGTTGTATCAAAGCTTTCGTATTTTTTCCAATTTTACAATTCGACTCGACATGTCAAACGACCTGATCGAAAATCAAGTCAAAAGATACTGCGAGTGTGTGGTGTAATTTTCATTGTATCGTAGCTCCAAAGCGATAATAAATTGGTCATTGCCTTCCCCTTTGATATTTCCGCAACCGTACTACGAAACGGCACGGTATACGTTATATTCATGAGTCACACACCGATGGTCACCACCGCCACAGGCGCGACGACCTAACCGGCGTGTGTATTGGAATTATTTATATCTGTGCTAATCCATATATAACCGCGCGGAAGAGAAATATTTTTCTCCACCCTGGAATTATTGACCGCGAAGGTTTTCTCAGTTTTATGCGGAAATGAGTTTCAATGATGAAAAAAACATCTGCAAAATTAATTTATGATATTCATAGCATTGGGGTAGCTTGCTTCTTGCTACCCGAAATTATGACGAAAAAAAAAAAGATCCAACGGATTAAAATTAAACAATGGCAGCATAGAGATGAATTAATATACTAAAATAATTCGAAAGGTATAGAACCAGGATTTATGACGCAGAGTAAAGCGTCAGAGTAGAAATGCTACGTAATATCATGCGCTACAACAATACATGTTGGCGAAAAAAAAAAAGAATAATAAAGACGGTTGAAAGTTGAAGAGTATGGGAGGAGCGGGACGCGAGAGGGCCACGTGTTTTTTCTCCCTCGTGTGTGATTTTGCCTGCCTCACTCGCACCTTCTCGATTATTCTAGAATTTAAGCTAGAAATGTTTTTTTTTTCTCCATGACTGCGCCGAAGCGGCAGCATCCGGTGCGGAAATACCGAGCTGCTCTAACGATCAATTTTTAATAGACGAACATGCAAAAAAGCTGCGTTTTCCCGTTAAATACATCGCGATTCCATGTCAAATAATAATTGAGAATTTAATGATTATGATTCAACGATATAGCGATAAGAATATTTTTTCCAAAAGTCTCGTTAATGCTCCGAGTGACTAACGTAGTACAGGTATTCCAAGCCAATCAATACGCAGAACTAGCAGAATCTAACAGCGTATTGGTCAACGAACGTTCCGGAGGCGGGAAGAACGTTCCAGAAGCGTCTCTTTACGGAGTAATATGTACGGGCGAGGCGCTGCGGACCTCACTCACGTTGCGAATCACCGAACGAGAAACACCTTCGCCTCCACTCTTTACACTCGATCAATTTTAACGAAAAGACAAACGAGGTAGATAGCTATTGTCTTTTATCAACGTGACATATTCAAGAGCAAACAAACGTCTTTGTTTGCTCTACTAAACTTTTTTTGTCGTCGTATTTTTGTATTTTTTACTAAATATTAATAGTTCGTCTCTTTGATTGAATTGCACACAGAAACTAAAATGGCCAAGGCACCCGCAGTTGGTATTGATCTTGGAACGACGTACTCCTGCGTCGGAGTTTTCCAGCACGGTAAGGTCGAAATTATTGCAAACGACCAAGGTAACCGCACCACACCCAGTTATGTTGCCTTCACCGATACCGAGCGTCTTATCGGAGACGCTGCCAAGAATCAGGTCGCCATGAATCCGAACAACACCATCTTCGGTAAGTCCACCATTTTTTTTTTCTCTACTTTCCGAACACGTTTTTTCTGAGTCATCGTTAACCTTGGCGATCTCGTTGTTTTTTCCCTGCCATCGCTGTTACTTTTATGGAAAAAGTGTAAATTTTGTACAGTGAAAATTTGTCTCACTCTTACATAAATAAAATTGCCTAATTTCGTTAGGATATTTTTGAGTCAAGACGCGCGTTTGTTCTCAATTTCGTACAGTCATTGAATGTGTGTGTGTGTATAATGTTGAGCTATTGTCCGAAATTTTAACGCTTGAGAGCTCCCTCCGGGTCTAGAGGACCCCAGAGTGTGAGTCCCAATTTCAATATAAATTTTTTTTCAAATTCATAACTTTTTTGTATTATGTTGAAAACTTTTTTTTTCTGTTATCAAAGTCATTTTAGAGAATATTACAAAAGATATAAGAATTTTCTCCATGCCTCAATATTCTTCTCAGTTTGCAACAGTTCATAGATCAGATATAGGGAAGCCATATACGCAGGATCCATTTTTGTTGAAAAATTGTGTCAAATAAATTGAATTTTAAAATCGATTTGAAATATTTCTTATGCGTTTTTTTATCCCAATTTTGCAATTTTCACACGGACGTGCAATCTTAAATTATCGAATGCAATTTGACATCCCAATATACGAAATACTCGGGAAATAATTAAATTTTACTGAATTTTTTGAACAACAAGGATGTTTATTATATATGATGAAACACCATAGCACCGATGAACCTGAAATCTAGTTGTTCAATAAATCCTGAAATTTCTATCGCTGCTAAATGAAAATTTTTTAACAGAATTATGAAATTGATCCAAACATTTTCAAGCCTAGGTGTACAAATTTGATTAACAAGTTTTTGGATATGGGTGGAAAATCGAAGAGCAATTGACTATTGCAACAGCATCAATTCTGAGTGGAATAGTGAATTGAAATTAAAATATCTTAAAGTTGAGGCACGATATTCAATTTGTTGTTAAAATTTTATCACCGTAGCAACAATAATGCCCAGAGGTTTTCGTTCGGTTAGAATAATTAGCACAAATTCTTGATCGTTACTGGAATATGATTATAATTAACGTATGAATTCGTTTTGTCGTTTATTTGCAGATGCCAAAAGACTGATAGGCAGACGTTTCGAAGATGCCACCGTCCAGGCCGATATGAAACACTGGCCATTCAATGTAGTAAGCGACGGTGGAAAGCCAAAGATCGAAGTACAGTACAAAGGGGAATCGAAGACTTTCTTCCCGGAGGAAGTAAGCTCAATGGTATTGGTGAAAATGAAGGAAACCGCAGAGGCCTACCTGGGGCAGAACGTGACAAACGCGGTAATCACAGTACCGGCTTACTTCAATGACTCGCAGCGTCAGGCAACCAAGGACGCCGGCACGATCTCCGGCTTGAATGTGCTGCGTATTATCAACGAACCGACGGCGGCCGCGATAGCCTACGGCCTCGACAAAAAAGCCGTTGGTGAACGAAACGTATTAATTTTCGATCTTGGTGGCGGTACCTTTGATGTTTCCATTCTGACGATCGAGGATGGTATTTTCGAAGTCAAGTCGACCGCGGGAGACACTCATCTCGGTGGTGAAGATTTCGACAACCGCATGGTGAATCATTTCGTTCAAGAATTCAAGCGCAAGTACAAGAAGGAGCTCACATCGAATAAGCGTGCACTCAGGCGTTTGAGGACGGCTTGCGAACGGGCGAAGAGAACCCTTTCCTCATCGACACAGGCCAGCATTGAGATCGATTCTCTCTTCGAGGGTATCGATTTCTACACGTCAATAACCAGGGCGCGTTTCGAAGAACTTTGCGCGGATCTCTTCAGAGGAACTCTCGAGCCCGTCGAGAAGTCTCTCCGCGACGCCAAAATGGACAAGGCTCAGATCCACGACATCGTACTCGTCGGTGGATCGACCCGTATTCCCAAAATACAGAAACTTCTCCAGGACTTTTTCAATGGTAAAGAACTCAACAAATCTATCAATCCCGACGAGGCTGTGGCCTATGGAGCAGCTGTACAGGCCGCCATTCTTCACGGCGACAAATCGGAGGAGGTCCAGGATCTGTTGCTCCTCGACGTTACACCCCTTTCTCTCGGTATCGAGACCGCCGGAGGTGTCATGACTGCTTTGATCAAGCGAAACACGACCATTCCCACCAAGCAGACGCAAACCTTCACCACTTACGCCGACAACCAACCCGGTGTACTTATCCAAGTTTACGAGGGTGAGCGTGCCATGACCAAGGACAACAACCTCCTTGGAAAATTCGAACTCAGTGGAATTCCACCTGCGCCACGCGGAGTTCCGCAAATCGAGGTCACCTTCGACATCGATGCCAACGGTATTCTCAACGTCTCGGCCGTCGACAAGTCGACCGGAAAGGAGAACAAGATCACCATTACCAACGACAAGGGACGTTTGAGCAAGGAAGATATTGAAAGAATGGTCAACGAGGCAGAGAAATACAGGAGCGAGGATGAGAAGCAGAAGGAAACTATCTCTTCGAAGAACGGACTCGAATCTTACTGCTTCAACATGAAGAGCACCGTCGAGGATGAGAAGCTTAAGGATAAAATCAGTGCTTCTGACAGACAGGTCGTCCTTGACAAATGTAACGACATCATCAAGTGGCTCGACGCCAATCAACTCGCCGATAAGGAGGAATACGAACACAAGCAGAAAGAACTCGAAGCCATCTGCAACCCCATCGTTACCAAACTTTACCAGGGTGCCGGAGGTGCTCCCGGAGGTTTCCCCGGTGGCATGCCTGGTGCACCGGGTGGTGGAGCTCCAGGAGCTGGAGCACCCGGCGCCGGTGGAGCTTCTGGACCAACCATCGAAGAAGTCGACTAAATTCATTTCTTTTTCAACGCATTAAAACTCAAATGAAATAAATAAAGATGATACAAAAAGATCAGATCATAGAACGAATTCAAAACTGTTGTCATTTTTTTCCAACTCCTCTCACGACTTGGATGATTTTTTCAAAAATATGTACAATACCTGTAGGCGAGGAAATTGTCTGAAAATCAATAATCCTTACATAACTAAGTAACTAAAGAATTCGAATTGATACTTGCTTAATCGTCATTGAATCACTGCCGGATATCGTTACGTTATTATATTTTATCAAAAGTTTTTGCATAACTAAGTAATAGTGGAAGTAACTTGATATTTATGATTGAGTTTGCATCTTTGTCTTTATTGTAATTCAAAATTTCAATTTTCGGTGTAATTTACGAATTCGGAATATTTTTGCGAAAATTATTATCTATTCGATCCTGTATTTTAAAAAATTCAGAGATTTTAAAAAAATACGTGTTACTGATTTAGCAGAGTTGTAAATAATTCTAACAATTTAATTACATCGGAATTTCAGTTGTACAAGGAAAAGAATAAGAGTCCATTACATTCGATATATTTTTTTAAAACATTTTGTCAAAAACATATTACTCATCATATCGTCATTAATTTTTTAAATGAAGTCCTTTGCTCCAAAGAACATACTTTATTCAGTTAACGGAGTAGGAAATAATATTTTATAATTTAATCGATCCGAACTTTCATTGCACATAAACTAATAAAAGTAGATTACAATAGGGAGAACGCAGACACAATTACATGCTATATTTTTCGTTTTTTTTTTTTAATTATCGATATTTTTTCGGATCTCAACTTGTTGCAACATTTGGAAAGAAAAAAGAATTCAATCTTTTATGAAGGGGTTTCTTGATTTCGGAGATGAAACGAAATGTAAATTACGAGGTCCGTGAATATTCTTTGCATCAATCCAAACTTGTTTTTATTGCGTCGAATCATTTTTTATCACGTCGCTATGAAATAACAAAAGCCAAATATGTTTTATTACTAAATTATACCGAAACCTCTGGTTACACAACAAATTGACAAAATTTGATTACAATTGATATGGAGCAGGTTGAAAAGCTAAATCATTCTGTTTTTCGTCTCTTTAAATGAATTATCAGGCGCTAGTATTTTTTGAGTGGCAACTACGTATTTGGAACAATTTAAAAAATATATTAAGAATCAAATCGACACCATAATCTTCGACGAAGGATTTTTGCCGGAGAATCAATAACGCGTGAATTACGACGCACGAGACATGCTGGTTGCGAAGAGAACCGTTGTTTTGCATTTTTTCTTCTTTTTCTTTCCCGAGGAATTTGCCTCCTCACGATTTTTTCCTGCAACACATCAATATCAGAGTATTATAAATTTGATTTTGATCACGAATAAATATATCGATTGCTTTTTTCGCGTATTTACTCACCAGTTTGGAAAAAATCTGCGACACTCAACGACTGAGCTAAATCATGGCAGAAGCTCTGATTGTAAGAGGGTGCGGCAGCGGCGTAAGCATCCTCGTCGTCTTCAAGGACCGCGGAGATGCTTGATCGATTTTTCGATGAATCAATCGGTGGGTTAATCGATGGCCAAGTCATCGCGTTGTTCGAACCCGAACGCATTCCTTTATTTTGCAACATTTGGGCGAACGACGGACCCATCGATTGCTGTTGCTGATCGACCACCGGACTTGCTCGAGAAAGATCGAAATTACTCGAGATTACCGAATTTTTATCTTCCAAGTAACTACCGCGAGAAGGACTGCTCGCCACGCTCGACGTCGCCACGGACTCGGCTGGAGACGGTACGCTTATTCTGTGTGAAAGAGTAATTGAAATGACAATTTTTGAGTTTGCGAATCGCGAAGAACGTTACGATTTCTTACCCAGCCGATTGAGACTCGTCGGGTTGCCATTGGGGAAAATGTTTGTGAGACTCGATGTGAACTTTGGGAGCTGTAAATTTGCCCATCTGCTTATTCTCCTCCGTTATTATTTTTTTCTCCCGTTTTCTCTCATCCCTCTCTCGCCTACGACGTCGTTTCTCACGGTTTCCAACCTGCTCGGCAAAGTAGCCGCGAACCTCGTTGGTTATAAGAGGTGGACCCAACTCAATCTCAGCGATCTCAAAAGTGCAAGTTAACGGCAAGTGATGGAGGTAACGCATTCGACGGCGTAGTTCTTCGCTGAAACTACCGACTTCTTTTTCCAATATTTTTCCCCAAATCGTACGAGGACAATTCTCTAAACTTCCGTACTGAAGCTCGAGCATCTTGATGTTCATAGCGTGGAGATAAAGATGTTGCCCGTCCATGGCTGTCAAATTGTTGGAAAAAAAAGTCCATCATTGATCAATATTGTGAAAAAAAAGAATCATGGAAATAGGAAAAGAACGGAATTTGCCGTACCTTGGTAGAAATAAAAGAACTTTGACAAAGCTCGAGGCTCGGAAGTTCCGTCTTTGATGGAATCCGTGATTTCCAAATCGCCGGCATTCTCGTTAATTGTTTCAGTTGGGCTTTCAACAGTCTGTTCGTTCGTACGAGGATTCTCATAATCGGGTTTCGCGCAGTTCTAATGTAGAGAAAAAAAAAAATTGTTAGAACATTCAAGCACACGCGGTAAAGCGTAACTTTGATTTATTTCAAACTCACTATTACTCCAGAGACTTGCTCTTCTCGAGTCGCTAGATCGGTCAATGCTTGCTCGACGAAACAATTTTCCGGTGAATTTGGATCTTCGGTAAGCTCGAGTCTCAATTGAACACGTTCGCTCTCGATAATATCCATGACATCGGAGACGCTGGCGAGCAACAGTTTGGAGTAAATTTCGCGGGAATTAGCCTCAGCGACCGAGGCAAAATTTGATGGCAGGGCGGTATCCGTTTCGCACACAGGGACAGCTATGAGAGAACCACGTTCACGACGCATCAGGCGTAGCTTAACTTCGTCACCGACTCCCAAATGATTTTGCGACACTTCGACAAACGATTTCAGGTCAGTTTTGTGAACGGACTCGTAACATATCGGACATTTGCGCCAAGCCTTGTCGGAAAGGGCCAGATAATGGAGAATACACGGCCAGCAATAGACGTGACCGCAACGGGTCATTTTGCCAGCGACCGGAGGATACAGGCAAATTGGACAGGATAATCTTCCAGAGCTGTACATGCGCTATAAAAAAAAAAAAGGCGAATTAGAGCACAATTTTTGAACTCGGAGGAAAAATACTGTGAAATCAATCTCGGTGAAACTTATAAATCGTTTTAAATACGATGAAATATTTTGGGGGAACGATTATATCGTATGAAAACTGAAAAATAACTGCATGAACAGTGCTGCTAAATAGGCTTTTGGGTCCAGCTCCCAAAACCCCGAAAAAAAATGATGTTGCTGCCAATGTTTTAACGACTTGAAAATTTTTACCGAGTTTTCCCTCTTAAAAGTATTCTCGTGCAATGCAATTCTTACAATCTGCTCAATGAGATTCCAATCAACGAGGGTGTCGGGATCGGCAAGATGAGCACTGTAATTGGCATTGTCCTTCACCACAAATTGACAACTGAAGAGAAAACAAAGCATCGTAAGAAAAATAATTATGAAAATCTGAGGTATAGCAAGATTCGTACTTGGCCTGTAAGAACTGTTCTTTGTTATATTTGTGGCGATGAATCAGGGGTAACCGACGTTTGTTCTCCGTGGGATCGCCTCTCGCATACGTCCATCCTCCCGAGTTGGTGGCGACGTCTCGAGGCGCATAGTGAAAGTTTAGCAGATGATTCAAATTCTGCTTTTTACTTCCTGGAACCATCACCGAGCCGAGCTCAGCGGCTTCTTCTTCCTCTACCTATAGATCACAACGATGGTTAATGAAAAATTTGGTGAGGTTTACTAGCAGAATGAAGAATAAGTAAACAAAGCAATACCTTGGTATCCTCCTTTGCACCGCCATGATATAATCCTTTAGGTTTCGGTCTCTTATCAAAACTTCTCGCTTTCTGCGCATTAGCCTTTTTGGATTGTTGTTCATTCTTATTATAGCCACCTGTTGTCCCCGATGATTCTCGTCTGCGCCAAGTCTTCGGAAAGACCCTGCCACCGTTGACGACATCTGCAATACGAATAGAAAGCATAAACATCACAGATGTATAGACCGGGGAAAAGGAGGAGAGGTGTAACGGTCGAAACGAACCTTGATTTTTCTTGGAATCACCAGGACTCGTCCCCTTGGCCGAGGACTGAGTATACTTTGGTTTTTTGTCCATAGCAAGGCGCTGCTACGATAACGGCCACGCCGACGTTTGCGACAGAGATTATATCTCCTCCGTATGGAGAAACAATTACACTCTGCAGACCCTTCATTTTCTTCAATAAGCCATGTTCGTCGGTTTCAAAGTGTCAAGATCCTCAAAATGAGAGATCTATCGAGTGTCCTTCGATGCAAGAAGGTCAGAGGGCAGAGCGAGGGAAAACGGGCGAAGAGCTTTTGTTAACGCGTTATATATGGAGCGAGGGATGCAAGTGCACTTTATTTAGGGAGAGGATACCGCTGCCACTCTCCCTGTCGCCGTTCACCGACGAATTTACGCTTCCGAAACAACCACAATCACCTCGCGATCCTCTTGTCGCTATTATGGCGACGGAATTGCTCTGTTTTCCCCTTCCCTACTGCCCTACCTTCCGATCATACCTCCAGCTTCCGGTTATCGTCGTTGTTTTTTTTGCCTGCTTGCCTACTTCACCGGAAGTCGTCAAGCCAATTACTCGGCTATTTATTAACTTTTGCCCGATTTCCTCCGTACACCGCGTCTAATCAGTTTTATCTGGTTTGATTTTTTATTTTTGTTCGTGTCGTGATTCGGCAATATTTCACTCTTCTTTGACGAGTCAACACTTTTCTTGAGCACCTTTGACGCAAGCAAAGCAAGTTTCGTTCTCACCGTTATCGTATCCACCTCTGTGAGTTTAGCCCACCGAATTTACACTTGTTTTTTTATGTAATTCGTTTGTTGGGCTTTTGTCGGTGATTGTCAAATAAGGTTAGACGTTTGTCGGAAATTAGTTTATTAGAACATCCAATAACAAAAAATCTGTGTGAAGTTATTGGTCAATTTTTTCTAAATTATGAGATCACATAAATTTCCAAAAAAGCCTAACCGAAGAGCAATCGTTTGTCGGTCACGAGTTTCATGATTACAAAAATTTTGTAGGATTTTATTAAGAAAATATTTAAAAAAAAACAAAAATTTGTGTCGTCAGCCGATTTTTCTTGTTCTGACACGATCTAAGCCCAATCATCTGGGAATCATAAAGAGAATGTTTTCGCCTCTTTCCATATCTATATACAGATAGCCGAACGACTTAAACATAACAATTTTTCATCCATCTTTCGTCAAATGTTAGTTACATCCAGTCTCTTTACTTTTTCCTTTTTCCGCCTCAGGCCATGATAATTAATGACGCGGTCGGTAATCTCCAAGCGGGAATTTCGTAGGAGCAGGTGAAAGATTTTTCAGAACACAACGAAAGGTAAAAAAAAATAACGCCAATTTCAGTTTCCATATATTTATTTCGGTGTATATATACTTTATTATGGTATTTCATTTTTTTTATTTTTTATTTTTGTACAATACTGTGATATTTGTCACATCGATGAATGATATAGTACAAACATTTCTACCGTGATACACGACGACCCGTACTATTCTAAACTTTTTCATTCTTTCGTATCCCGATATATATATATATTTTTTTTCATCGAGATTTATATTCGTTTTGTTTTTATTTTCTCATTTCATATCTTCATAAACGATAAACGTTTGTGTGTCCAGTGATATGTTTCTGTTTTTTTATTTTTTTTTATTCTCTTTTCGTTTTAATACCTATCCGATATGAAAATGCTGAGAAATTGTATTTTAATGCTGCCTACAGAGAGTATCTTGTCTCGTCTCGATATGCAGCTCACGCAGGCGGTCCATTCATCTCCTTCCGCATTGTTTTATTTCCTTCCGTGTACTCCGCCTCTGTACATTTTTTGTATTATTCATTTCGTCATATATAATCGTTCAATATTCGATCGCTTTATTTGTTTTTTCCTTCAGCAATTCCAGAGACGCGAGAACGAGACTTGGCGACTCGAGCTCACCTCCCACACACACACTTTTTCGGACGACCCTTGTAAATATTGCTTCTCGCTTCTTTTTTTTTTCTATCGTCGAATGCGATAAGATGCGAAGAGTTGAAAATAGAAAATCAAGAAATATGTCGAAGAGAGAGAGTGAGAGAGAGAGAGAGACGGACAGACAGAATCGTATTTTATTTATGTACATCTCCCGAACGGATATTCCATTCGTTTATCATGAAAATTTCAAACTCTCTGTTACGATAGTAATTCGAATGAAAAAATTGATATGTCAATGAAAGAAAGAATAAAAAATTCTATTTACAACATCTCAGCATCTTATTAACGCGCCATTCATCATTCCTTCGTAAAAAGCATCTCTTGCGCGTGTCGCTTCACCGCGTAATATCTAACGACATACAAAATTTGTTAATTTAATTAAAAATTATCAAGTACAATGATACGATCGATATCGTCAAAGATTTTGATCGATCGAGTTTGTCTCCCTTGCAAATTGTGCACGAATAGAAGTATGAACTCTACTCCTTATTAAAATCACTAACTTACAGACTGCGAAAGCATATATAACTATTTCGTATCATAAACCTACGTTCTTTTGTTTTTTGTTTTTTGTTTTTCTCTCTCCTTTATATAAACGCGGTTCGCGACTCGGGTTTCTCTTCTTTTATTCTTCCTCCAAATCCTTCTTTCTCAAGATCTCCCTTCATTTTTCAATTCTTTCAATGCCTCTTCTATAACCGAATACTTTGGAAAATTCTCTCTATTTTGTTTTTATATATACATACGCGTATGTAATATGCATATAGCGCAATGGATCAGTTATACCTGCCCGAGCTGCCCCTAACATTATTTCTTGTCACTCGTACAAAGTAATTCAAAACAAATGAAAAAGTTTTTAAAAACTCATTATTATAAAGTACAGAAAATCCGTATCAAAATTCCGTGTCGTCAGAGGAAGATTGCGCGTTTATTAAACAATGATAACGAAGATCACACGCCGCAAAAAATAAACGAACTCGCGGAAGTTTTCGTTCGGTTCGAACACGCGGGCACGTACAAAAAGTATATAAAGAAAAAAAACAAAAAAACAATTATTCGAGTCGCACTTGAGATATACGTAACTCGAACGGAGCTGCGATTAATCGGTGCGTCGTTTTACAATTAATAAATTATAGATTAATAGACAGTCTCTTGAAGAAAAATGATTGCGGAGCAATACGGGGAAAGGGATGGGAAAAGATGATATATAGATAAAATGACAGAGGAGAGCGTGATGTAAACTCGGAAATAACGTTTTTCCAAATGTTCAGTCAGAGAGACGTCGCTTGCTTGTCGATTTTGATAACTTGTAAAAAAAAAAAAAGAAAAAAAAATACATTTCTCATCATGTTTCATATATATTCCGGAGAGTAAAAGCTACGTTTGAATAATTTTTGTTTTTCTGCTGGTCGAGTTATTCGCCGCGCGTCATTTTATTTATCTTTCGTTCTCGTCGTTTTCGTCCTTATCTAGGCTTTGGAAATGAATTTATTTGGCAAAATCGCGATGAGTCTATTGTCTTAAAAGAGGTAGAGAACGATTGGGATCGGGAGCGGAACGAATAACGGAAAAGTATCGTCGAAAGCTACGCGAAGAGGTGAGATGACGGAAGGAAAGAGGCCATTTAAAATAATACTTGAAAGCCGAGTATGAGAGGATTTTAGGACGTGATGCGAGTCGGTAAATGATACAAGTGGTCCCGGAATAAATTTTGACTAAAAGACACACCATCATCGCGAATCGTAGCCGACTCGAAGACTTTCTTTCGTTTCTTTTCTCGATTACGATGATGGGACTTGTTTCGAATTGTCTCGAGGTATAAAAATCGTCGTCGTTCTTAACTCTTTTAACGAAAAAAGTCCAATGAAAATAACGGTGCTCCCCCATTCGGTTAAATGAGAGATAAGAAAAAAGTAAAGAAATGAAAGAACTTAAAAGACAGAGAAATTCAATGTTTGACCTAGAGAACAACGTCGGGCAGGGTACAATGCCACTAGGCGTGTTGAATACCGCGTCTTCCGGTATGATGTCCGACGCCGATCATCGAACCGCCGCCACCACCCATTCCAACTCCACCTCCACCACCTCCGATCTCCTCGCGAACTATTTTTCTCTCTTTGTAATAAATCTCTTCGCTCTCCTTGTCACAGAGCAATAATACGGCTCCTCCGAATAAGAATATCGCGGCGCCCCAGCCCACTCCGTACGCCCATCCAAACTCCCACACCGTTCGATTACCTGCGAAACGATCACATTTTAATCTCAATGCCAAATTTTTACCAGCACAGCTCTTACTGAACTCGGTTGAGGGTGGCTACATACGACAATATGATAAGAATTTAATAAAATTTAGTGATAACATTCTTTAGCATCAAATGCAATGACACAAATTTTTTTCAAATTTTTCGTCTACATAGTTGACGAATAATTGGAGTTTACAATATGCAAAAGGTATACCTATATATATCAGAATCCTATGCTTACGGATGTAAACTCTAGTGTTAAATTACTCGAAAACTATGTAGAAGAAAAATCTTAAAAAATGTTTATATCCATATTTAATCCAAAAGAATATGCTCACCAAATTTCATTAAATTCTAATCATTTTGAATTTTCCTATGCTTTTAACATAGCAACATTGTTGTCTGTAGCCAACCTCCTTAACCATATTTATAAGTCAGAAATTTCATTCAAACATCGTTTGAAATTTTGACGGATTATCTTTGATTTTGACTCATAAAAAGCTAATGAGAATTTTGTTGCGTACTGCCGACGAGCACTCTCATTTTAATACACTCACCGAGATTGAGTTCGGCGGCAAAGAACACCGGATATATAACGAGAGCGATGAGAAGCGATACAACTGAAATATAAATAAACCGATAAATTAATGCATGAGATGGAAAATCATTATAATTCAATTTGTATTTCTGATCGATCGATAAATTGAGCGAATTTGACAATACTAACGCGCTAGTCCCATACAGAAAACTGCGATTCTGTAGCACTTGTGCTTGTTCCGATGATCCTTCGATCGAAGTCCAAGACCCGTGAGAAGAGTGGCCGCGATATCGGCCAAGAGGCACACAACGCACAGAGCTGCCGCTGCTTTGATGTAACCTGTAAACGAATTCGTGGTAAGTTTTTCGTTTCATCGTCTCTTTTTATGCTGATCTTTTTTTTTTTTAACGTTTCAAACAGTCATCGCGTTATTTCCGAGTCGCACGATTTTGTCGAATGAAATATCGTGGCTATCGAACAAAAATTCACTCATTTCGATTATGAGCAGCGTTCCATTTTCAACCAAGTATTAAGGAGGTTGGCTACACACAACAATGTTGCTATGTTAAAAGCATAGGAAAATTCGAAATGATTAGAATTTAATGAAATTTGGTGAGCATATTCTTTTGGATTAAATGTGAATATAAAAATTTTTTAAGATTTTTCTTCTACATAGTTTTCGAGTAATTTAACACTAGAGTTTACATCCGTAAGCATAGAATTCTGATATATATAGGTATATCTTTTGCATATTGTAAATTCCAATTATTCGACAACTATGTAGACGAAAAATTTGAAAAACATTTGTGTCATTGCATTTGATGCTAAAGAATGTAATCACTAAATTTTATTAAATTCTTATCATATTGTCGTATGTAGCCAGCCCCCTTAAACAGAACAATTTTCAAGTTTTCACTAAACATTCTTCGCTCGAAAAAAAAAAAACTTGAGCCCGAATCGAAACATCTGGTTTTATAAAAATTTATCATATCTTTTTATAAGTTGATTTATACAAAAAATTCAGTCTCAAAATCCCGGGAGGCTTCGAACCCAAAGTAGTGTGAATCCAAACGGGTGATATACGTAAAGAAAGATAAGCTTTTATCTATTATTTCTCAACTCAGAAATAACGTGAAAATGTGAAAATGTAAATTCCAAAACAATATTTATCGATGAAACGTAATATATATTCATTTTCCATTTTGTTTCGATTGTTGTTTCAATTGGTTTATTCGACAATGGACTAACCGGCATCTCTCGCGTAATGACATCCCGATGGACCCGGCATATTGAATGGTAAAGGTGTCGGTGCATCGGGATCTATGCAGTGTGTGAAGAGGCCTTGTCTCCATCCAAGGGCCATTAACCACTCGCTCGATAATAGGCCCATTAGCATCAATATGATGACGATTACTCCGCATATGAATGCGATCACCTTGAGGAACAAAAAATCACTTTAATATCAAACAATATAGTAAAAAGAAGAGAAAAAAAAATAAATAAATACAAAAGAAACAGACGATTTTAAAAAAGTTGAAAGAGGAAGTGAAATTTGGATCGCGCGTCACTGCTCGAAAACATTGGAGCGTCCCAAAAAAGGCTCGTATGACAAATCGAAGTGACGACTGACGCGAATTATTGGAGCAGGAAATAAGATAAGGGAGGAAAGCCATACCTGAGCTATTTCATTCTCCCCCATGTGGTCATCGGCCACTGTGTACATGATCATTGTAACTCTTGTTTTGTTATCTCGTTTCTAGATTATTTTATTCCTTTTTGTCAAGGCAATAAAAGATTCGTTCGACGATTTTATAATTCGCGTTGTTACTTCCTTGTTTGTTTAAAAGCCCTGCCCGTTAAAACACATTCTCCAAAGTCACTGAATCATCGCCGTAACATAAATTGCTCTTTCTCAACTACGGCACGTCGTATATGTACAACATCGGTGCACTCTGAAATCTCTATTCTGTTTTTTTTCTTCTCTCTCTCTCTCTCTCTCTCTCTCTGCTACCGATAACACGTAGATTATTAACAATTTCTTATTCGAAGATATAAAATCCTTTATCCGTTTAACGCACACCCGATAGTCGAATATAGATTGACAAATTGAGAACGCGGAGGTCGAGGGTCACGCGTCAGCCATCTTCGCAGAAGAGTCTGGCAGTTCGACCGAGAATAACGAGGGAGGGAATGCTCCCTTTTTCCTTTTTCTTTGTCCCTCTCCCTTCTTCTTTTTCGCTCTTACGCTCGCTTGCTTGTTCGCTTTCTCAAGGGGGTCGTCGAGTGAATTCGGAGGGAGGCTGCTGCTACTGCTGCTGCCGCCTGATTTTTGTGTCACTGCGCCTGTCAATGCCCGAGGCACGACTATGCGCGAGAACTGTTTACGAAAAATTTATTCGGACGACCGACTTTTTTTTTCCCCCACTCACTGCAATAAAAGAAAAAAAAACGAACGCGCCTATCCCAGCGAAATATTTGTTATCCCAAACATCGTTTCAACCGTTTTTTCCTCTGTTATAAAGAGAATATGATTTTCCTACGTTTTATTACACTTCGGGTGGAAAAATGAACTTATCGAGGTTTGCTCGCTACTAGGCCCCCGTAAGGTGTAGCTACGCGATATTATTTGGGGGATGCGCGGGTCAAAGGTTACCGCGCATCGAAGCTTTTCTCGAAATACTCATGCGCGCGATACGCGAACACCCCGTTTAACCATCTTGATATAGCCCGTATTACGAAGCTGCTCGCTATACTCGGAGGCGTCCCCTGACCTGTTACAACCTTCGTATCCCTTTCGTGCGATTTCATCGCGTACGTTTTTCCGTTCGGTTCGATTTTATAAATTCGATTTTCACACGAATAACACCGGTGCTCATCAAATTTTTATCGTTCTCAGATTCATGCGAGAGAGAGAGAGAGAGCACAAAGAGCAGCAGTGCCGAGGAATGAGGACGAGAGAGGAGAAAAGAGGGAGGAGGATTCACGCGCGATATGTGACATTCGACTACTCTTACCTTGAGAGGCCTTGTGATTGTGACAGTCTCGATGGTCGTCGCCTGAGGCATCTTTATTTCCTCCTCGTATTTTCTCTGACTAGGCGGAACGTATATCGGGCCTGATTGTTCGAAAAAAAAGAACGAATACTAGGAAATTATGAGGCGTAAGTAGTATAGAGGAGCCGTTTTTAATCTTATCTGTATATTTTGTCAACGGACCTGGTTTTCGTCAGGTACAAAAGAATAAAAAAATAATATATTCCGAAACATTAACCGCATGCAAAAGTTTGGAGGTGAGAAGAAAAAAAAAGTAGCATCTGTCGTTGGTTCTCTTTGGTGAATATTATATTTAACGAAATTATCAAGTCCCAACGGTATTTTGTTTCTTTCTTTCAAAATTTTAATACTTTATGGAACACGCACTTTCGCTCTCCATCGCAGACACGTTCGTTCTTTTCGGAGCGGTATGGCCGTTGCAAAAACTGCGTTACAAACTAACATTATCGTCGATCACGCTGGTTTAATCCCGACGAAGCACTCTCTCGGTGACGAACCAGCGTTATAGCTTCCTGTTCGATCACTCAAATGTATGAATAAACTTTTCCTTATTCATATATATGAGCTGTCTATCCGCTTCGCCAATTTTTAATGTGTTTACTACACGAGAACGCGCGATGCTGTGCTGCTCGTATATAATGCGCGTTCCGGGCTTACGAGGTTTACGAGAACGATGATTCTCTTGTACTAGTCTTTACTATACAGCCTGGTACAGCCGCTGCCACTTGGGACTTGGAACACGCTCGTGTTTTCGTGTATGTACGGTGTGACTGCTTCCCTTCCCGGCTCTCCGCTGTCCCCTCTTCCTCTATTCATCGCCACCATACCACCATACTTTCATCGCGAATGACTGTTTCGCGTGACGTCACAAAGAGAACCGGGACGCCACGACGAATCCGTCCTCGTCGCCAGCACCAGCAGCTTCTTTTTCACACGCGATCAACTTTTTCAGAATGGATCGTACTAATCAGAGTTCTCTTCCCCCCCACCATTTCTTCCTGCAATTCGGCATTTGCGGTTCGAGGAGGCACTTTCGAGCGGAATAGCATCGACGGAGCATCAACGTCGATGAACGCATCGGGGACATCACCGATTTGTATAACTGCAAAAATGGAAAAGTTGAAACGGTCGAAAAGATACAAGTGTCACGCGGGATTCTATCGCGTTGTTATTACAACTACAACGCCTGCGCCATTTAAATAATGAAACCGTCAACCTGTTGAATCCCACGTCTGAAATACCTGTGAGTATCGCTCATTTTCATCCGTTCGAATCTACATTATTTTTCCATCTTTATGAGCAATCCTCTTAACCACTTGAATTACAAACCCTTTGCAATTGATTGGTCGTATTATTTTCATATTTACGGAGTTTCCATCACGATAATATCGTGCGTAGGTTAAACACGTGCTGAGTGCGGAAGCACCGTTGGGTTTTGTGCACGACCTATTCATTGTAACCACACTTTTCTCCTCTTTTTTTATTTTTATTGATAATTTCTATAGATTATCAAAGTACGAGTAGTAACGATAAAACGCATGAACCGATTTATTCACTTTGATGTTTACCGGAAAACGAACGTCCACGATGTAACGGTCGCTGATTTAAAGTTCGTGAGAGCAATGACAATTACCCACTCATTACTGGTTGGAACTCATAATTTTTTATAATACGCACTGTTGATCAACCGAAACATAGCTGTTGACCGCTTTCGTTGAAACTTCATCCTGCTTCGCTTATATACTCTTGAACATTTTTTCATCCATAAATATTCTTGTTCCTGTCGCACAGATGCCGTAATGAAGGAAATTACACGTTGCGTCGGGTTTGGATCCAGGATCAGGAAGGATCGGTGGAAACTCACCAAAAAATACAGCTCGCTCGTAATCGGTTGGTAAACATTTATTTGTCACTCAAATTTAGAGTAATTACTAGATCTAACGTGATGAGATCCAACCGAATCATTGATAACGTGATATATACAAAAATTACATGCACTACCAACTGAAGCTGTACACCGATATCTTATGGACACATTTTTGTAGTTATATGGCTATTCCAAATGAATAACTTTTGTTGCAGATTCTCAATGGAGAGAGCATCTTCTTGCTTCGTGTACCAGTACCACGGAAAGCTGTTCACGAATGAGAATGTCATTCGGTTAGTATATTGAAAAAAAATTTTATGATCGAGTCATTTAACGATGAGAATCGCATTTATGATGACACCAAACCGAATCATTGAATACGTGATATATACAAAAATTACATGCACTACCAACTGAAGCGATGCATTTATATTTTATAGATGAATTTTTGTTGTTTTGTAACAATTTTACTCACCGATCATTTTTGTTGCAGATCCTCGAATAGACACGGAGAGCCCTGGTTCTCGATTCGCATACCTGCGTTGAAAGATGGCGCCGACCACATTTTTTGTTCCAGCGGTCAGTATTTTTTGTTTCAACGATAAAGTTATCAAAAGTTAGAAATCGCATTTATGATGATACCAAACCGAATCATTGACCACGTGATATATAGACAAATTACATGCACTACCAACTGAGCAAATTTAATCCAAGATATGATTCTTCAATCGTCAAAAGATTGTCTTTTTCAAGAGATTGTTATATTTTTTACAGATCAGAATCGATGCCTCTCCTTTACTTAGCCATATGATCGCACTCCGAACGTGGTGAGTATACGTTTTTAACGAATCTTTTTAATTGCCGAGTTTATCATATGATGATACCAAACCGAATCATTGAAAACGTGATATATACAAATTACATGCACTACCAACTGAAGCAGACATTTTAGTATTCAACTCGTGAAATTACGACGGTGCACATTTTCATTGGTGTCGTTTGTGCGTTACAGAAAAACGGAGTTCAATCAATTCGCGCTGGTCCTATCTTCTCTACTCGGTGGCAGTTCGAGACAAATCGCCTTTGAAGGTATGTGTAGGTGGATTTTGAGTAAATTCATTGCTGTAATATTGTTTTTGTAACCAGGTTGGCAATGCTAAATATTTAATCGATTCAATAACAGTTTTACAAATTTGACAGAGTATTATTATTTGTTATAGATGGAGCGGAAACGAGAATGAGGCCTTTATTCCGTAGAATATAACAGATGTACAGCGGGTGTTGGAGAGTAAGAATTTTTGTTGTTTTTCTTAAAATAAACAAATTTTCGAGAAAACAGTAGAATTTGTAATCGGTGTAATCGAATCCTTGCGTCGAATCCTATTTTTCCTTGCAGTTTTTGGTCCAACAATTCCGGCTCGAATAATACTTAGTTTCTAAAATTTGTGTGATTTGAGTCAAGAATGAAAAAGTGTTAAGAATCCTCAAATTCTTTCGCAATGACGCGTTTGGCAGACATTTCCAGCAGAAATAGAAAGAGAACTCAATGAATTATGTTTAAATAATAAATATTCGTATTATCGTGTCCGTTACTTCGATTACACGCTATTCATCGTTTCTATAAATACAAAAAAAAAGAAGGGAACGAAATATTAACGCGTTCTTCGTAATCGTAAACAAGATTTTGCCATGAAAATACATTATTTTTCGCTCAGGAGTGGATACTGCTCCTCTATAACATCCCTTTTTTCGGAGGGATTTTACTATGTACACAACTGCCACTGGCTTACATTTTTATCTTTGATAGAGATCAATTCCCGTTGCCGCAACACAATCATTTACGTATCGAATAAAAAACAATCTCTACGCTCACGAGCGTATAGATTCGATTTTGTTATCATTTTTTTTGTGTAAATTTCAGCTTTTAATCAAATAGTTTCAACAATTGTAAAATGTAAAACGCAGGAAACATTTCGTAACGATTTTTTTTCTATCTCTAACATGGCCCTATTGGATGCTGCTATCCAAATATTTCAACATTTCAACGGATACATCTATATTTATACCGGCATAATTTACGTGCTCGACGAACGACCGTAAAAAAAAAAATCATTTACACAAGTCTCGCATCGCATTATCGAGCTCGGATCAAGTAAAGGAATGATTAATATCGAACAGATTTGCTATTTCCTCGCGGATAAAGGGACACGAACGGAACAATAATTCTCGATAAGAATTAAAACAGAAAATACGAGGATGCACGAGAAAAGCAATATTTATCAATGAGGTGGTAAAGGCCGATAATTCCGAAAGCCCGTTGCATTATTTGTCTTTTATTATTGGACATTTTTTTCTATACGAATTTTCTCCTAAATGAAATATTAAATCTCGTTCGATTCTTTTTTACTTTATTACTGATCTCTTTGGTGATTCCCAATTTTACCAAATTCATTTTATCCAGTCTTTCGCGAGAATCAACCTTTTTCTTTTGTACGAACCGATGATAGATATATTTCGCGACGCTTAACAACGGTCATATTAGGCGACGGGTAAAAAAAAAATCAAACTTTGATTAAAGCTCACTCTCTCTCCCTCTCTCTTTCTCCATGTTTCCCTGTTTTTGTTCTGTCGCTACAGAGTAAATCTATATCGAGGTGAAAAAAAAGGCACTGTTTCGAAAATATAATACATAGCTAGATACATATCGGTATGACAGATGTACGTATACTCATATAATACCAAATGAGATTCCTAAGGATCGTCGTTTATACATTATAAAACAAAGTTTAATATAGTACGTGAGCACCAAAACGCTAAGAATTCTCGACCCGCGTAGTGACATGGGTCTTAATCGGGCTGCGTATCCACAGCCCGGAGAGGAGGCAAGGGAAGAGAGCGGGAAATAGAGAGAGAGAGTCGGTTTACATACGTATTCACAGACGATACGAGTGGGATAAATATATACATATATCGACGCGAAAGCTCTTGGTTTGATACCACAGAATTTGGAAAAACTCGAAGTATACGTTTTGATTACTTTCCCAGATAAAATATCCAGCATCGGTATTAATGAGGAAAGTGTTACGGGATCATAATTTCATTTCCCAAAGGACAATGTGCGCGTCGTTGCTATTGGTAGGGTCCTTAAAGTTATACGTAGACTTTGGACTTTTATCGGAAACGGTCGCCGCGTTTTGTTGTCTCCAATTGATGTAACCACGTCCACCCATGAGAGTGAGTACCGTCCTCTTGGGTTGATCGGCTTGCATATTCGTACCTTTGACGATTTTTTTGACGCTCGGTGGTTTCATTTTAAGGGTGGCTCCCGAGTTATTGGCGGTCGCCTCGGGAATGCTGGTGGTGGTGGTGGTGGTGGTGGTGTGATTGCTTACGAGAATGGGATTGTCGTAGGGTCCGCTGCGACTGGCATTGCTGCTGTTTCGCGATAATTTACCGGCTTTGATTGACAAATTTTCCTCCGATCCCGAGGACGTGTAAAGAGAACTGGCGTGAGAATCGACCGACCAGTTTGAAAGATCGAGGGACCTCGGCCGCGTTATTTTCATTTTCAATCGACGATCGAGCGTGCTGACTTTGTTGGGTATAGCGGCTAATTCGGGATCGCTTCTCCTGAGGCTCTCGTATACAGGATCTATACCAGAACTGTTTTCATTCTCGTAATCTTTGACGTACATAAGTTCCCCGTAAAGTCCGTAAACGTCGCAATTTTCGCCGGAGCTCTGAGAACTCGTGATCGAAGTCGACAAAAATCCACCTCCGCAGCCCAAACCGCGAGGCAAAGTTTTCGAGCCTCTGTATTCGTTTTCCTTGCTCCTTTTGCGCCGAAGCATAACCGGACTACCGGCCAATTGCTGTTTGAGCTTGCCGACGTTGTACGAGAATGAGGAATCGAGGCTAGCGCGATCTCGGTTTTTTTGATTCAACTGTTGTTCGGTACCGCCGACGCCGCAACCGCTTTCTTTCGTTCGTAGCTGCAATACGCTGTTCTCGTCTTCCTCGATCGTGTCGTCTCTGCTGACACTGTTTGCGAGAGTAGTCGCCACGCTCTTTGTATTATTATTTTGGATCGCGAGCAAAAACGTGATTGGACCGAAATGCGCGTGATAAGAGATATTCACGCGTCCGCTTATGATCGGCACACCTTCGAGCCTCGGTAGAGGTATCGTTAGACTTATTCCGACGTTTGTACCGACCCACAAGAGTCCTTTGCACGCCATTAATGCCGTCACCGTCACAGCCGTTTGATTGTTGTTCAAATTGTCCCCGCAACAATTACTCGATCCACTCCCTCCTCCGCTGCTGCCGCCGCCACCACTGGCGCCGCCCGATTTCGTCACTCGAAGTACGTTCGAAGCGATGTTTATGTCTTGGAGATGCTTGAAGGTCTCGGTGTGGTAGAGGCAAACGGTACTCGAATTTTTTAACGCGACCCACAGACCTACCCCCGAGTGCGCCATCAGTTTAACATTGCCCACGTGCTCGTGCTGTGCGCTGAAGCTCTTGCTAATCTCGCCGCTCGTTCCATTAAGTACCCATACTTTTTTGCCGCAAGCCGCGTAAACTGAGGCATTTATCGGCATGAGAGAGGCAACCGGATCCGTTCCGAGGGTTATCACTGTTGGATCCCGAAGCAGCCACGTTCCATCGTCCATTAGTCGTTTGAACATTAGCACCGAGCCCGTACCCAAAGCGACGAAAACATTGTCGCAGTGGTGCTTGATCTGTACGACCGGTCCGGGAACCGCATAATTGCCCAATTCCTCCTGCTTCTCGGGCTCGGAAGCCGCGTAAATGATTATTTTTCGGGAATCTGTACCCATCCATACGAGATCGGCTGAGAGAAGCCTTCGCTGCCTCGTCGTTGAATCGCTGCTAGAAAAACAACCTTTCACAAATTCTACCGCGGCGACTCTCGTCTCAACGAGATCGAACGTAGTTATCTGCTTCAACGAGGTCGACGTTGCGGTCGTCGATTGGCCGAATACCGTCACGTGACTCGATACTCCGTCTCCCGTGCAAATCCACAAATAACTCTGATTCCTGCCTCGTCTTCTGGTTGGACGGGGATTTTGAGTCGTGTAATAACACCCGCAGCGAACCTCTGACTGATACTGCGAACGATAAACCGGTTGGGAACTAACGAACAGCGGCATCTTCGTCGATGGCCTCTGCTCCTGCTCCGGTACTTCCCACGAAGGAGAATTGTTCGGATCCAATGCCAGTTGGGCCAGTCTCAATTCCGTTATCCAGTCTTTTTTCACCAGAGGATTTTCCGTTTGAAAAGTGTACATCTGGCCTTGCTTCGTCAACAGTTGCAAACAACAGCTGTCCGCCCACACCATATCCTCGTCTTTCTGTTGTATCGATGATTGTATCGATTGTAATATTTGCTTTGTCCTTTCCGGCGTCATACCCTGTGTGATATTGTAATAGTTTTGTGTTTTTTCTTTCGTCAAATTATATTACGACGTTTATACGACTCAATTCTATCGAGCTCTACTCGACGAAAATAAATTTCATAGTGTTACTTGCCTCGTAAGTTCCCTTCAATTGGCCAACCAAATCGCTTATCCTCGACATTACTTCGTAATCGTGCATGAGATCGTTCATCTCCACGCAGAGACTGTCCGCTCCCGCTTGCCCGCCCTCGCCACTCCCGCCACTGCCACTTCTCTCAGATTTGAGACTTCCTCCCTTGTTCAATCCGGCCGTCAGCAAGCGACTCAAAGTTGGTGATGTACTGGTGTCTTGTATCTGCGAAAACATAAAAAAACCATCAATATTTTCTCTCCGATGAGTGTTTTAGATCGAGCATCAGGGACAATGATTACCTCGATGTCGGACACCGGATACGTCCATTTTAAGGTCAGTCTCTCGCTACCGGAAAAGTCTTCGACGGATCTTGGCGCAACGGAAACGCAAACGACCAAGTCGTTCAGTAAAAGCAGTCTTCTTCTCTTTGATTTCGTCATCATACCACTCTGATTGAATTCCTGCAAAGAAATTGTTTTTTTTTTAAATTATATTTTAATCTTTACGAAATGCGCGAGCAGTATATGCAAAATATTCTCGTTTACCAATTGCGTTACGTTATCCTCTCTTATGAGGTAACGAGAGGAGGATGAGAGCGGTCGATGTGCCAACTTGCCGGAAACGTGTCTGAGCATTTCTTTGAAAGCCTGAAATTGTTCAGCTTCGCGTTTCCTCTCGTTCAACATTTCAGCGAGACTCTCGAGTTGCGTCAAAGCCAACTGCAGCGACATCCTGTCGTGATGTCCTTGCGGCGTGTGTTTCAGCAGATCCTGGAATTAGTCGAAAAGGGGAAAAAAAAAAATAAAATAAAAATGTTTCGAGCGATCGGGGCTGCTTTTTCGAGACCCGATTCTCACGGGTAATTATCAAGTACTCACTTGAAGAAACAATATAAATTGTGGAAACCTCTGGACCGGCTTCACCATTAGTCCGAAGAATGATAGCCTGTCATGGGCACTTATTTGCTTCACCTTAACCCGATCCCAACGAGAACATGAGAAAGAAACACGCGTTATTTATAGTCGTATTATTTTCACCTCTACTTTTATTTTCATACCGGTGCTTACCTTGAAGAAATCGGCAAGCGCAGTTTTCCTCTTGGATTCCTGCTTGGCAAGATCCATCGCGACGGAAAAATTATTGATAAAACCGCTGTATATATCGAGTACAATTGCTTTGCTGAAACTGGCGACAAATACATCCCCGAGTTTTTCGTCCTTGTCCCATGATCTGACGCATTCGGCCAATGCTATTCTGAAGATGGTGTGACACTGAAGAATCTCGGGCAAACGATGAAAGAGAGTCGCGATTTTCGTCTGACTGAGCACCGGAGGGGAAGATTCCTCCAGAGGTTTTTTGTAAACCTGTGCAATCGTGTATGAGAAAAAAATAAATAAATAATCGACGATTAGAGATTCACGTGTCTTTATCAAACTCTCGTCGTCGGTGTTGAGGTATTCGAATCGCAATTCTTACGTTAACGAGCCTCTGAAGCGTCGCCACGTAGCTGTTCTCCGAGTGCACAATCGCGGCAACGATGTGACGTCTTTTCAGCTGTTGCGCCGTCAGATTGGGGGGTGCCGGAGGAAGGGTCGGTGGTGCTTGTCTCCGTTGTTGCATACACCGAAATTGTACCATCGCACCGTTCTCCTCTTCGACCTACAATCATTGAAGAAAATATCGATCGATAGCAACGCGTAAAATAGTGTCAAGGAAAAACGCACAACTCATTATTACGAGCGGTAAAAAAAAAACAAAAAAAAAAAAAATAGTCGTATTTATTGTCTCAAGACAAAACCGAACGAAGAAACATTCGATCAGGAATTTCACGATTTCTATCACCAACGTCGCTCGTTATTTGTCAGTACTACAGTTGCAAATAGTGTGTTTGTTTTCCCCGTTGTCTGAAACGTGTCGCAATACTGTTTGACGCGTTACCTCGCTCAACTGAGGCATCTGCGGTGGCGGTGCCTTTATCGGACTCGTCAGGGACACGGTATCCGACGTATCGACGTCGTATTGATGAGTCGAGCCTCGACGGATGCTGAACCATCGGGCCAGACGACCCTGTCCTCCCACGGGGGAATCCAGACTTTCCGAATTGCCGAGTCTCATGTTTTGTGATCTCCACTTGTCGCACAGAGTTCTCGCCTTGTGCAACGTGTTTCTCAACTGACAATTGCTCCTGCGAATTTAATATTTATAATTATCATGTTAATTAAGTCGTTGGTCTAGAACAATACAGTAAGTAAATTCGAATCGGAGGGTTCGTTTGAAAAAAAAAGACGTTGTACTAACTTGACACTGACGTTGCTCTTTTCGCTCTCATCGTCCGAGGATAGATCGTGATCAGAGGCCGAACACCACGAATCTTCGCTTCTGGCGGACTGGGCCGAAGCGTTTGATCTCGTGCTCTCGAGAATCGGATGTTGTTTGCTCGTAGCCTCCATTCTCGTTGGTTGCGGTGGTCCTACGTCATCCCAGGAACGGCACCTTGACCGCGGCTCATCTAAACATTTCCAATTACCAACACATCGATAAATAAAGCGTACGATTTTGACCACGTGTTATCTTGAAAATCATTTTTTTCGTTTTTCATCTTTTTTTTTGTCTCTTCAGTGCGAAGCAGGCTTCGAAATAGTTGAACAAATATGGAGTTAAAAGTTTTGAAGGAGTGAACAAACTGTGCCAACGCTCTGGAGCACGGTGAAAATGAAGGAAAAAAAAAAACGAAAAGTCAATTGGTGAGGCAATATCGGCAAGAGCTGCAGCCACGAGAGCCCGGAGAACACTCGAGATAGTTGCGTGGGTAGGAGGTGAGGAACAGGTTCCACACCGAGTAGGTGGTTTCGGGTGTTCGAGTCAGAGAAAGAGAGGACCAAACCGGTGTGTTTGTGTCTGCGTCATAATAATATCACTAAACAAATCACAATACACTCGTACATCACCGATTTAAAAAGCACACACACATTTGCGGTGACATTCTAAACTCCTTGTATGCGATTAAAAAAAAATTAAAAAAAGTCATGAATCTAGAAAACATACGGAACGAGTCATTTGGTCAGTGACGGAAGTGTCTATTTATAAGAGCCACGATATATTTCCGTTTGTCTCGACCAAGACGTGATTCAAGGTCATACGGTAGCCGGGTCGAGATTAATTTGTTTGGCTTTCGTTGGAGGATCAATGAAAATCATAAAATTGAAGATTTTGTTTGGAACGATGATTCTGTTGAGACGCGATGTTTTGTTGCCCTACGAGGATTGATTGATCGAGGAGAAATTGTTGGTTGGACAGACTTCCGGTCAACGAGATCCCCTAAGGGATGACGAGAGTTTATTAGCTCGTGGTGGTTCGTCGCGAGGGAAGCTTTCGAAACGTGGGAAAGTCGTACACGAGGAGAGCAGCGCCCGGAGTACGGGCGCTACTGCGGGTTGTGCCTCGTCGGTCTCTAAACTCTAATAATTGAGCTTTATACGGGACGGGGGCTTCCTCCGATCCGTCGGACACAGAGAATAGCCCCACGAGGAGCAATAGTCACGTGGTTAGGCTTATTATCGAGTCAGAAGGAAACAGCGAGGGAGAGAGTGTCGGAGAGCACAGGAGCGAGCAGGGAGATTGAGGGAGAGAGAGAAAGAGAGAGAAAGTCATACAGTATATCGTCCATTTCCGTTTCTCGACCCTCGACTCTCTCTCTCTCTCTCTCTTTCTCCCGTGACTACATCGAGTTATCGCCTTTATATACGGACTCCCCACGATCATCGTCGACACCCCGACCAGAATTCGACGCCCGTTGTTCTCGCGTAGCAAAATTCGCGCGATCAAGAGACAGGCGGTGATGAACCGGGAAGGGGGGGGGGGGGAGGGGGGGCGAAGATTTATTCAATTCTTCTTCCATTAACCCTGGAGTTCGCGTCGCTCTGTCTACTCTACGAAACGAGACGTCCTGCGCGAGCGATTAAGAGATTTAACCGAGTTCCTGCACATCGTAGCTTGTCACGCGAATCTCAAAGGTCATTTTTTTCCTTACATCGTTCCTTCGCATATTTATATACGTTTGCAAACGCTTCGAGAGAGCTAAATGGAAATGCGATGTGGATAAAAAACAATCTACTCTGTTTTTAGCACACTGATCCGCGCTATTCATGTTTTTTTTTCTTTCACCAACGACCCCGCTTTGATAATTGGTCGGCAAGGATGGGGAAGGGTCAACAATTCCATAATCTCGAACAGCGACGATACTCCCTCCAAGAATAATATTTTGACCTCGTTGATAACTCTTTCCTGTCATTTTCACAGTCGAAAAATATTATTTTACTCGTAATTTGTGTGTTTTTTGTTTGTTCTCTCGTTTTTTTTCTCCTTTTTTCAATTCGGAATACGCGTCGGGTTTTTTTGCGTCACGTTCGGAGGACGGTACATTGTTAATGGAATTAAACGGTCGGGACAAACGTTTGTTATTGCGCAACTGGCCTGGAGTTCTGTAATGGATGGACGGTGTAATCGGTCCGCGGGTTCTCAGCCTCCTCCGTCTTTTCATCTCCGTCAACGACGCTCATAACTCTCGCACATTTTTTTTTTTTTTCTTCTTTTTTCGCACGTTACACAAAACGCAAATAGTTTCTAACGAAAAATGTGCTTCGAATGTTGAAGAATTTTTCTGCTATTGCACAATTTTGCGAGCGAGGAAGAATGAGGAAAGAGAGAGAGAGAGAGAGAGAGAGAGAGGAGAGCGCGAACGAGAAACTGTCGGCTGTCGGATCGTAACGAGGTCTGTGAAATTCTCACGAGCTACGCATACAATATAATCCATTGACGATGAAGCGGAGTGAGAAGGGAGGGGGGCGCACTGCCGAGTGAAGATTATCGTTCGCGCTTTCTGTCGACGGAGGTAAGCGATTAAAGACGCCTTATAGCGCATGCATATATCTATGTAAATATCGTTGGAGGATGAACGAGAGAGATCGTCTCTATAAAGATCCGTTGGATCGGTGTCTCTGGGTAATGTTGGCGAATCAAGGCCAGTCGGGTAGTGCGCGTCGAGCGATTTATTCACAGCTCGACGATCTTGCAGTCGCAGCAGTTAATAAGCGTTGGACATACGCTCTTCCGCGCGAGCCACCGCAAATCGTTCGAATCAATCGTTATCGATACGATAATTTAGAGCCTCTCTATCTCGCGTTACATTTTATAGGTTTTTCTCTATTTCCGAACTCGTCATTCGAGCGACGACGAGAGACGAGAATCGTCACATTTTAATGCACTTAACGTCGTTTGAATTAAAACGAAAAAATAAAAAGCGATAATTCCCTGCCGCGTGAGCGCGCGAGGACAAAGCAACGAATGTTGCTCGCAGAGTCTCTTTCGTATATATACATTATTTACTGCATGCGCATCTACTATAAATATAATATTTGTATATGTAGAATCGAGAGTCTTCCCGGTACGGAGAAGACTCGCTCGTCGTAACTCGCGCACATCGAATGCTAAGTGACGAGGCGTCGAAGAAGCGTTTCCGGTCAGACCGCTATTATACACCCGTCCTCACTGACAGAATAAAAAATAAAATAAAAAGTCACAACTCGAATCACACGTAGATCTCATTGTGCGTCACGCGTTAGACTTTAATTCCCCATCATCTCAACCACTGTATGAGTCTTTTTCTCTCTCTCTCTCTCTCCCTCCCTCCCTCCTTGTTATCTCACTCCTAAACCGAGCGCGTGGAAATACAACGCGTGTTGTGGCTTTACGTGAGTCCGCGCTATTATTCCTCGCACACTCATAAAAATTGTTTAGTTCATAGAATTCATTATTCGATCCGAGATAAAACGTTCCAAGTCCAAAGTATTTTTACGAAACAAAAAATTTTATCGTTTGAAACTTTCAGTGCCCCGAGCGATTCTACCATTTCTGTCTGTTTTTTTTTTTTTTTTTTTTTTTTTCAATTATTTTTCTTCAACTTATCGCTGTACTTAGCGTTTCAGGGTCAACCGGGGGGAGCAGCTCATCGGGAGAAACGAGTGCAGCGGGAAAAAAAAGAGAGAATTGTATCTTGTGGTCTCGAGCTGAGAAAACGAGAACGGAGCAACACCGAAAAACGTTGCACCGCTGAGAGAAGAGACCGATACAATAGTCGACGGGAGTGTGGGCTTTCCAACGGGTCACTCGCACGCGCACGAACGGTGTAAATTTAGAGGATGCTCTTGTGGTTTCGGAGCACGAGGTAAATCGTGGCGCGAATGCACTTTGTCCCTCTTCGCATAGCTTTCCATATATATATATCTATTTCTAACTAATAATTTTATGCGTCCGGTTAAACGTACTCGTGTCGGAGAGAAATTTTCATTCGTTTCATCGATATAAACGAGATTGGAAAGCGTGGAAGGCGAAAATGGTCGAGAAGAAATTGAAAATCGAACAATTTTTATCCCTAATTTTCAATGGTTTTAGCACTATTTCCGCAATCAAACTTCATCAAAGTTCGACGATGCTCAAGCGGTTTTTCAATGTACCGATCCGATCGCTTTGAAAAAATTAGGAACATTGAAAAAGCCTGAAATCGCTGTACAATCGTACGAAAAAATTGAAACAAAATGTTGAGAGAAATTGTTGAAATCTGAGGAACTTTGAAGGGGTTGGAATGTCACGGAGGATAACGTACTGACGGGAGATGATCGAGCACAACATTAAAAGTTCACGAAAAAGACCTACGTTTCTGTCAAACAAACGGCACACACTTTTCGATAATTTGAAAAAAGTTTTTTTCGTCTATTCCGAAGATAAATAGAGAGCAGGAATCGCGAGCCTCGACCCGATGCTTTTCTCGTATGACAAAAAGTATTGAAGAAAAAAAAAAAGGAGAGAAGAATCGACGGTGACCGGCTACGAGGACAACGCGAACGAAACTATTCTCTTGTATATAAAACCCCCCCGGAGATACTCTTTCTCGCGCTTTAACACCGCGGCGAATACTCGAAGCCCACACGACCGGGGGGGAATAGCAATAGCAGCGGCAACAAGCGCGCGCGATATACGCCTCCACTTCTCCATCCCCGCCCCCCCCCCTCTCTCTCTCTATATCGGTATGTTCTCTCGATGCTTGTCGTCGTATGTTGTACCGCAGCACGAGTCGAGCGAGTCTCCGAGAGACCATTCGAGCCTACCAACAGGAATTACCAATAACGTACAAAAGCGGCGTTCCCGAGACACTCAATTCTCTACGTGCTACATTGTAAATAGAGCTTTGAAAATAGAAGAAAACAAAGGAAGGGTTCGTTTCAGAAATAATAAAATCTCTCGATACAGAAGTCGAATACGACGAAAATGGCACGATTCCATTGGAAGTTTGGTCAGCGGGAGAAAGCGTTTGCAAAAATGGCACACTTTTTGTTCACCGGAAGAAATAATATAGTTGATGAAAAAAAAGAAGAAAAAAAAAAAATGATTGAGCAACTCGGTGGAGGTAGAGGCGGGTCAAACGTAGTTGACGCGAAATACCTCATCTATATAAACACCGCGTGTGTAAATGCCGCTCTAGCGACTAACGCCCGAGAGTCGCCACTCCTGCTGCCAATGTTAACCGGAGAGCCGTTTCTCGGGGCTGCTGCCGCTGCTGCAACATAAATATGTGACCGCCCGACGTTTTTAGTGAGTATGTTCCTTTTCCATCTTTCTCTCTCTCTCTCCCTCCCGCTGCTGCTCGGTTGTGCCTGCGGTTGTTTCAACCCGTGCTTCCAAGTGCGTAAGAGCCGCATTCGAACACGTGTGTGACTCACACACGATCCTCTCTCTCTCTCTCTCGCGTTGTTCCTCTCCTACTTTTTATTTTCTTTCTTCTACTCCTGCTGCGACCTGAAGCTAAACTCAGCTCTTTGAGAAAACGTGTGGCTATTTCTCGTATGGATTTGCGCTTACGCGAAATGTGCCGCTCGACTTTTCGCCTCTCAAATCATTCCGGTAGAATTCATCTTCGATTTTTTTATTTTTTTTGATCCATTAAAACGAGCTCCGTTTTCTCGAATTAATTGACAATGAAACGCGATTCGTCCGGTAAGAAGTTTTCGATCGTTTTACGGAGAATAAAAAGCTCCGTTGAATTTTATTATTCCGCGGCTATTGTCCGTAGCATCGTCGTCGCTCGTGGCATTCGTAGAACGAGTTTGAGGCTCGTTTCATACTCGAAGCACCACCACCACCACCGAGAGGCGAATGAACAGCAAGGACGAGAGACTGGTCGAGAGCGAAACAAACACAAAAAAAAAAAAAAGACAACTATTTTTAAATGGTGGGTGAGAATACAATTTATTTGGCTGGTGAAATGACTCTCGTGGTTTCAGTACTCTCGCGGCTCTCTCTCCTTCTCTCTTTTTAGTCGAGGACTTTCCCGAGGTCTCGTAACTCGCGGACAACCTCGAATTCGATAGTAATCTCTCGCAGCAATTTTTTTTTTTCGTTCATTTTTTTTTCTTTTCAACATCTCCGGGAAGAGACAAAAGGAGAAAAAAAAAAATAATAAAAAAAACTGCTCGCTCGGAGACGACAATGCGGAGAGAAGGAGAGGGATCGTCGAGCAGGTGCTCGAACAACCCCTCGTGGTACATGCTCAGGCCGCTGCCAAGAAAGACGTCGAACAAAAAAAAAAAAAAGAGACGAACGGTGCGTGGGAACTGCGTTTTCGTTTCGGTGCTCGCGATTTGTCGGAGCAGCGTTAATAAACTTTTGTTTTATTTTTCCATCGGTCTCATCAGCTTGCGAAACGAGTCTAAAATACGGAATTAAGGAAAAAATAAAAAATAAAAAAAAAAAAACAAGAAAGGTTCTCGGCGAATCGGCTGATTCGCAATCTTTGAAAAGGTAATCGAGGACGGGGGTGAAATTGGAAGGTCTCGAGACACGAGGACGCGAAGCGTTTCGATTATTGTCGGCACGTCGGTTTTCGCGAGCGATGCAGAGACCAATTGAGAAGGACGAAAACGTGCCATTTTCAAACCGCCGACGATGCACTCGCGCAGGGCTAAAAAAATAGCGCGAAGAGATGCGCGGACGATGCCTCGCGCAGGGCTAAAAAAATAGCGCGAAGAGATGCGCGGACGAATAAACGGAATGATCGAGCGAATTGTCGATAAAATGCAGCAAAAATGTGCGTGATTCCCTCGGGGCATCGCGACGTTTCTACTCGGTTATAGAGAGAGCTGATGGTCGCGATGTCGTCGACCCGCCCGGTGCTCACTCAGCGTGTCTCAAATATGCATACGCTTATTTCCACCTATTCCATTACGCCGTGCGTGTCTGTTACCCTGCGCGATGAGAGCATGTTTTCTACACACGAGCCTTCACTTTTTTAACTCTGACAGCCGTAACGCTATGTCATTTACCAGCAGCATCTTTTCTCTCCAAAACTATCAAATCCTCGAATCGACTTCGGTCACGTAACGGGTCGACCGTTTTATTGTACAAATTGTAGACAATTTAGTGTCATATAGGTATTTATTGTACCGGGAGGAGAGAGAGAGAGGGAGAGAAAAACCGGTGGCTTTATTCCGTACCCCAATCACGACGACATCCTCTCTCATTTTTATGCGTATGAGCTTGCTTGCGTGTATACGACACAAACAAAAATGACACACCTCTGTGAAATAAAAGGCTGGGCGGGCGGTTTACAACTTGTGCGCCACTTGCAGACCTTCTCGCTACCTCGATCAGCTGTCCAATCGTTGCTACTTCAATTCGAGGCTTTTCGGAATTATCGAAATCTCGCTTAAGGAGGGTCGCTACATAGGACGATATGATAAGAATTTAATAAAATTTAGTGATAACATTCTTTAGCATCAAATGCAATGACACAAATTTTTTTCAAATTTTTCGTCTACGTAGTTGTCGAATAATTGGAATTTACAATATGCAAAAGATGTATCTATATATATCAGAATCCTGTGCTTACGGATGTAAATTCTAGTGTCAAATTACTCGAAAACTGTGTAGAAGAAAAATCTTAAAAAATTTTTATATTCATATTTAATCCAAAAGAATATGCTCACCAAATTTCATTAAATTCTAATCATTTCGAATATTCCTATGCTTTTAATTCTCGAGGGTCATTCGAAGCATGGAGCTGGCTACCATGGAAAATAAACGATGACTATCGGAAGGAATCCCGATTTTTTGCATCTCAATTAATTTTTTTGGACAGATTCTTCGTGAGAGTCAACTAACCGAATGCACTTGATGCGTTAAACATATTTTTCGACATTTCGATACGAATAAATATTTCAGAAGCTCATTTATAGAAAATCAATATCGCACTCTCGATTCTTATGAATTCCTCGAAAAATATCAACTATTTTATAGTGCTGGAGTCGAGGCTGGAGTGGAACAGCGAAAAGAGAAAATGGGAAAAATCATCGAGAGAGAGAGAAAGAGATAATTGAATGGTGAAGCCTCGTGAAATCAATGCGGGGGGTCGGGGGGAGGGGCATTAGAAAGTAAGGGAGGAATTATGAGGCTCGAGCGAAAAAAGCGATGATGGCGTTGTTGCGTATACCCGCGCGTAGTATACTCGGAAACGAGAGCAGACGGACGCCAGGCGATTACCGGGAAAGATCGTCGCTCTTTTTTCACTTCTCTCTTTCCCTGCACATTCTTCTTATTCTCAGCTCTTCGTATCTCGGTGACTGACGTGCAACTCGATAGCGGACGTATCGTAATTAATTATTGTATAACGCGAGAAGCTCATCGAGAAGGATAATAATGAAATATCGTAATTTCAGGAGGCCGAAAGGAGGCTACGAACTACGAGCAACGTTTACACGGTCTGGCAACGTTGCCGGGAGAATGCTTCGCTCCGAGCGATACAACCAGAGTTCCAACCGCGCGCTCCCTCCAGAAGAGGAAGAAGACGAAGAGGAGGAAGGACAAAGGGAAGAGAATGAGGGATATTAACCTCTCTCTCTCTCTCTCTCTCTCTCTTTCTTCAACAACGAAGATTCCGAGAGTGAGAGTGAGAAAAAATAAATATTTTTTTCGCTTCTCCCTCGCTCCCTTTCAACAATGACGAAGAGGACCGTTTTACCTCTTTCGATGCTCGCGGGGACACGTATACGCGGCTGACCGATTCCTCGGTTTTCGTTGTACGCGGTAGATACTCGCGCACGCGCCGAATAAGCCTGCCGAAGCAACAGGCCGGCTTGTGTCGTTTGTATTCTAAATGTGGAACCATGCGTTAGTACGAGAGGCTACGAAGGGAGATCGAGAGAGAAAGAGGGATAAATTCACGACCTCCGCTCGCAAGGGAGACATCATGCACGATTCAAATCGCTCCCTCACTGTTCTACGCTCCGACAAAACGAGCGATAATCACTAAATTCCCTGCGTTTTATTATTCCGTCGAGACATTAACCGCGCGATGTAACGCAACGTAAATCCCGTAAAAGAACGAGCGTCTCCGGTGGTAGCCGGAAGTTGAGGCGACCGCGATGAGACTCGACGAAGAAACGTCGAGAGAAACTTGAACAAAAAAAAAAGAAAAACTTACACTTTATGAGAACCACACCGTTTTGCATCTCTTCCATGTTCGTGAGGCGTGTTCGAACTATCAATAACGTTGCCTGGGTGCCTCACGGAGGATTTAGTCCTCCGGCCCAGGAACGTTTCCACCGATAAAAAAACACGACGAAATTATCCGATAAAATTGTACGAGCCTTTACCCATACGCGTACGTATATCTTGATTAATTTTCATCGCACCCCGCTGTCAAAGCTTCCCCCGCAATAGCGCTCTAATTCGCGTCACTCACTTATCAAAGGAGGCTAGGCACGCAAAATCAAGCAAACGAATTTAAAACGCACGCACATCTGCACACACTCACCACCCACCACTCGCGATTATTATACTACCGAACTAACGTGCTCTCGACACCGCTATGACGAGATACAACCATCGCCCGGTTCCACTGCCCACTTATTTACTCCCCTCCCCTCTCCCTCCCAGCGCCTCCTCGTTCCAACGCGAAAAACGGCTGATTCGTCGCAATCACGATGCACACTCGCGAATAACAGAACAACGGAGCACACGTGCTCTTCGCACTCGTAACCGTATCGCGCTCATCTCCGTTATTATTCAATATTTTCGTACGATTATTTATTCTCTCGATATATCCATCCACGTTTCCTGACTTATAAGATTTTTGAGCGTCGATTCACAAATCCTGGAACTGAGAGTACAACAACAACAACGAAGAGAAGGGACAAAGAAAAGACAACTGGCCGGTGCACGGGCTCCTCTACCGTCCGGACTCGCTACGGGCACAATGGCGACTGGATTTTCTCTTTCACTCTCACAAGAACACCCCGTCCGTCTTTTAGTACGGTTGAAACTCTGGTTGGCTCTGTGCGGTTCTGGCTGGTGGCTCGGGTTGCCGTCACGCACTGAGGGAGGTTCGAGCGTGGTACTCAGCTCAGTATGAGTGCGGGCGTGCACGCGCGCGCGCGCACACGTTCTTTCGTTCTGTAGCGCGTTATGCCGATGGAGGAGAAAGGGCGAGCGGGGGAGGGAGAGGTCGAGCCCGAGTCAGCCGGCTAGGCAGCGAGCTTTACTGGCTCACTGGTCCGCGAGCGTTGAAGCAAGAATGAAAGAGAACGAGAATATATATATCGCGTCGGAGGAGTGAGGGCAAACGGAAGAGAGGAGGAGAAGGCTGGGGAAAGGGCGCTAGAGAGAGAGAGAGAGAGAGAAATAGAAGGATGCAACGAGCAAGAGAAACGGTTTGGAAGAAGTTGTGCTCGAGAGGCCGGGAACCTCGTCGAGAGCACCGATATGGACGACGATGATTCGGTCTCGATCGACTCTCGACAGACGGCGCCAGCTTAAAGGTCTTTTCTTCTCGTTTTCGTATTACTCGCCGCGCGCTTTCCCTGCTGCACCGAACCTCGGGCGGCTCTTCTCCGCGCTAGGCTCGCACTGCATCATCAGCCACCGGAGCCAACGAGAGGAGGAGATGGCCTCGTTTCCGTTGACCCGTGTTTTTCTCTCTCGTTCGGTCCCGTGACCACCCGCGCACCTCTCTTCACCTCGCCCAACTTTTTTTCTTCTCTTCTCTTCCCTTCTCCGCCTCCGTATTGTTGCGCGGATTCCGTTTGTTCTTTCTCAGTCGTGCTCGTCGACGATACGATGCTCTGAGACTCCCCTGCGTTTTTCGGAAGGCACCGAACGACGCCGACTCAGCCACCTGCTTCTGGCGATGCTAGCACTTTTTTCCTCTTTTATCGTGACCGATGATCTGTCCGGGATGATGATGATGATACGATGCGAGGGCTACACTCCGCTACTCTATTTATTCATTCATATTTTCGAGAGAATCGTTCTACGAATTCGCTCCTGTAGCGATTACTGCTCGGACGCCTGCTGGAAAGCCTCAGCGATGAGCTCTCGACATGTGTTCTCCGACGAAGAACACGAGAAGAGAGCGAATGAAATATTATTATTTTTTCTCAACTCTATTTATATTTGTTTAAGGGTTGTTGGGGATTAGCGAGAACGTCAAAACTTTTATCTCTTCTAAATCGTCGTATTTCTCGTTACGAACAGCTGTGAAGTTGGATATTTTTGAGTTATTCGATTGCGCGATACGTTTCGGAAGTTGCGTCGATCGAGTTAGTCGCCAATTCGTTCTCGAGTTACGCCCGGTAATGAATAATTACTCGCGCCACTCTGGCGAACCAATAAGAGGATTTTTATATATACATAAAAGCGAAGAGAGCAGCAGGGGGAAGAAAGGAAGACGTAAAAACCGGAATCTTTGCCAAGATCAATACGAATTCGTGGTACCTGGCGACGGAGGAGAGCGCGAGATTGCCGCCAAGTAACATGATTAAGTGGTCGAGAAACATTATTTTTGGTTTGTCGCCTACAGAGGTATGTCGAGAGAGAGAGAGAGTGAATAAACGAATCGTTCGGACAACAAACGAAAGAGCGTTTTGAGCGAGTCGATAACGCAGCTTTACCGAGCGGGATTCTCGTATCCGTTGAGTCAAGATTCGGGGCCCTCTCCTCCGCTTAGGGAAAATAGAGAGGATATTTTAAACGCGGTTCGGTCCGAGTCTCTCTGTAAGCTTGAGAGATGGCGATGGAGTTCGTTTTTATTTATCCGCTTGGCATTCGCTCCTTTTTCTCCGATGGAGCGAGAGGATCGACGGAGGAGGAGGAGGAGGAGGAGGTGAGGGAGAGAGAGAGGAGATTCGAATACACGAGAGCATACGAGCACGAGAAATGAGTTTGCGTAGGATTCTCCATCGGTCCTCTCTTCTCGCCTCCCTCCAATCGCGTTTATGAGCATTGGTGAGAGACCGCGAGTCGCGATCGTCCCCGCTCGCTGAGGCAGACTCGCGCGCGCGCGCGCGATGTTTGTATAAACAATACAGGCAAAACGGAGAGCTCGTTAAACGTATAACCAGAAACGAATACCAGAGAAGTATGAGAAAATTACGAGGAAATGGCGAGTGTTGTTGGCACACGAATGACACACGAATGAATACCACGTTGGTACTATCCCCTCTCGCGTAACAAATCCTCTCCACCACCACGCTCGACTCCTCGACTCGTCCGAGGCTACGAATCATCCACCTCCCTGCCGCGATTTCTCGTACTATAACTCACCACCGACGCCAGTCCGGTCTCGAACGAGATCTACATTTTAGTACGCATTAGAGGAATCCCCCGAGAGCATGATAAGCTTTCGTATCGCGACGAAAACACAAATAGCCGAAAACAGCGTAAGAGGCGAGCGGATAAGCAACTTTAGTAGCGTCAAAATTACCTCATGACGCAAGTTTATCATCAGGCCAAGTTCAGATGTGAGTATCCGAAATATGCTGTTACATTTTTTGTTTTCTTCTTCTCATTTATCTTTCTCTCATACTCGGATCACATTGCTTTTTTTTTTTTCAACGTATCATAAATATTCGTCCGTTCCTCGTCGCTCTGCCTACGACTTATCGCTGATAGAATTGAGAGTCGTCCTTGTCCCGAGAATATTAAAAAGAAGATGAAAAATAAACGAGAATCCGTTATCGCATTCGAGAGACCACTTCTCGGTGGTGGTGGTGTTGCTGCTGCTGCTGCCACCGCTGCGCTGCTCGATGATTACGCGTCTGAATAAGCCACAGACGATTCTCGGAAACCACGCGATATGCGGAGAGCCGTCTCCATTGTATTCTATTATCGCCGGTGATTGCGAGGTTGCACGAAAAACTATCTTATCATCGCGTCATTCTTCATCCGCATTATTATTCGCCCGTTTTCTCTCTCTCTCTCTTTTCCGTTTCTTGCGATTCATATAATTCTTGATTTTTGTATTGATTCAGGGACCGAGAATCTGACCAGTCGCTTCATACAGCTGAGAAAAGAAAATGGAAAATTATTCACCGGTCGAAAGTATTCGGCTCAAGCAGGCTGGGAGTGAGTAACCGATACGACATTTTAACGACATCGCCTTATTTTTTTATTATTTTTTATTCGAGAGATTAAACGTTAGACTCGTGAGTCACTCTCCTTCTCTCTCTCTCTCACTCACCCGCTCCATACGTCGCGTACACTTTTTGGACTCGTTGAGTATCGAGTACGCTCTTATTCTCGCGCGGACCTTCCCGGGGATGACATTGCGTGGACGATACGCCGGAGAAGTTGCGAGAAGAAACGAGGCCGAGCGACCGATGAGATTAGCCGCAATTTAGATATCGCTCTGCGAAGTTACCGGCGTTACTGACGTCTCTCACGAGCAAGCCAATTCCGAGAGCTCAGCACGTGGCTGCTCATTACGTTTATCCAGTTTTATCTCAATCGTTAAAAGGATCAAACGATTTTTATGTTCAAAATGCGTTTCGAGAGAGCGATCTTACGAAAAGTACAGGAGAAACGTCGTCAACGATTACTCCCGGCGTTCTAACGCTTTTCTATTCCTCTCGAGAGTCCCTTTACCCCACGCCACTTTGCCCTCTCGTGACTCCTGTTGCAAAACTCCCAACTTTCCTGACTACTCCGATCCTCTTTCCCCGAGGACGGCTTTCGGGATCGATGCAACGAAATTGGATGGATGCTGTTGCTGTCGAACGCGCGCCTACAGCAGCCAGCGGAGAGGGACTCGGGAGTATTGACGCGAGACGATTGTGTTTGGTAGAGAAAGAGAGAGAGAGAGAGAGAAAAAGAGAGAGGGAAGAAACCATAGCGACGATAGAGTTCAAATGGGAGCGGCAGCAGCAGCTTTTGTGTTTTTCACAGTTGGAACAATTGAATCGCTTGATTATTTTAACGAATGGAATATTAATGGGATCCGTAGGATTAATAGCATCTATTTTTAGATACATACTGCGACGAATGCGTCTGGAATTTCCCACGATAATGGCTGACGTTCACTACAGAGTACTCAAGAAAAAGTGGTCGAATCTTCTTCAACAGTACAAGGTACGTAAAATCGAGTTTTTTTTTTTTCCGATTTTTAAGGAAAGAAAAACAAAAAACAGCAACGAATCGATGGAAACACGTTGTTTGCCGAAGGAACTTAAGAATCCGGTGCACGGAGACAAGAACAAGGCCGACGACGTGTCATGGCCGTTTTACGGGGCGATCGACGAGGTTGTTGGAAACGCGACCAGACGACGATCGAACCTCGGGATTGCGGCGGAAGACAAGGAGGAGGAGGAGGAGGAGGAGGATCGAGGCAACGACGAGAATCTCGTCGATCCTCACGAGTTTCTCTGCGTTTCCGTAACTCCCGAAGAATCCGATAACGAACCTAAATTTTCATACGATCAAGAGATCGAGAGAAACGACAATCCCTCGATTATCGCTCTACAAAGACTTGGAACTCTCAACGAAGACTGTTCGATCGAGATCGAGAGATTACCGCGCGACTCGTCGAGGTATCTCGTTCTCATCGATTCGCCAAATATCCCAACTCCCATTCGTCCCTCCCGAGTTTTATCTAAATTTATACGATTTACCGTTTTTCAGGCTGACTCGAAAAATCGGTAAACCAAGAGCGAAGTGTTCGTCCCCGAACGACAACACTCTCATATCGAGACTTCCACGTGCCACCGAATTGTCGATCAAAACGGTAAAGCGTTCGGGACCACCCGCGATAAGCGTCAAAGATATGACTAAATTGGGATTCGAGACGGGAATGAGAAACGGCGATACATCCACGTTCCCGAGCATAAACGAGGTCGGTGTCAGTGACGACGATCCGGATGATTATGAAACGAGAGGAAGAATCAAGAGGTCAAGGGGAATGAGAACGAGTGATCGAGAGACACTCGAACACACCGGGAATAACTTGGAACGACGTTTTCAGGATTTTCTCGATTATACCAAACGTCGGGACGATGAAAATCGCGAAATAATGTTACGAATATTACAAGCGGTCGAAAAGATCGCCCAAAAGATTCAATGACTCCTCTTTTCAACGTTGCCACTAAAAAAGTTCATAAAATAAAATTTAAAAAAAAAAAACGAAATACAAGAAAAATATTATTTGTCCGGAAATAACCTTGCTTGGTACTTGTACCGTTCTTGGTCTCTTCGTGTCCTTCTTCTCTCAACATCGCGAATTCAAAAACAATTTGTTTCCAGTGAAGCAGGTTATAGGATGACCGAACGATACTCGACTGGTCGTCGGTTTCTTGTTTCTTCACCGCAACGTTCGCGTTGCCATTGAACGTGACATTTTTTTAATACCGAGAGAGCAGCAGCAGCAGCAGCAGCAGCAGCACACACGAAACAGTCGAAGAATGTTTTCGCTTCTTCGAAACGAGTTTTGAGCTCGTCGCGCGAATAGCAACGTCGGTGGTGATGAGAGCAGCGTGAGAGAGCTACGAGTTTGCGAGCCTTTTTGTTTTAAATATCCGTAATTTTCGAGAGCGTCTGTTCCTTTTTTATTGGATTCGCTTTTGCTCACAGCCGGTTACGTAGCGCTCAGCACCGATCGCGGCTCGTTTTATCGCTGGCAGAGATCTTCCATCGACGATAATTGATATCGATGAGAGACGAAAAGGAAGAAAAACCCTCGAGAAGATCAGGACTGCGAGGAGCGACGAAAATACTTCGAGTCAAAGTAAAAGACGCGGCTACTCCTAAACGGGAAGAAAAATTATCTCTTGAGAAAAGCCACAAAGTTGAGAGAACGGTTTTGGGAATGGGCGGACGAACTTTCGTCGCTTTTTTTTTCCCAGTTATCGGAGAACCCTCGAGTGTTCCATGGGTGAGGGTCATCCGAGGTTCTTTTTTTTTGGTGTTTTTTTCTCCGACTTTACCAGCAACTCCGGGCACTTCGGGGGCGTTATCGAAGATTAGAAAGAAAAAAAAAAAAGAAACAAAAAAATAAAACAGATCAAGAAAATTGTTTTAGTTAAAGTGCCAGCGTGCTCTCGCTCATACGGAGAAGAAAAGAGGTCTGTGTGTACGATGATGCACGTGACTCGCATCTGCTCCTCGCTCCATGCTTCGCTGAACGAGAGAGCGAGATCGACGGCATGACCCTTGACTGACCCTCGCCAAGTACCAATAATTAACTCGGATCTCTCTAGTGGAGAGAGAGAGAGAGAAGGATCTCGCTGCTCCTCTCGATTCGAATGAGAAACTCGTTTCGTTGGCTTGCGTCACCCACTACGAAGCAAGACGCGCGAGACTCGGCTTCCCACCATCGCACGAAGCATATTATACCGAGATGATCGTGCACCGCTATATACCCCTTATACACATCCTTCCCAAACGAGCTCTTTCATACATAACTATCATTTTTGGCGTTTCTCGGCACAAGTGACTCCCACACGAACGCCTTGACCTACCGGAATCCACCGGTTTTGCGGTTCATCAATCGTTTTCGTTCTTGTCGAGAAGAAAAAAAAAAAAAAAATTTTTACGCTCGTGCGGTTCGTCTATTGAATATTGATAGAGAAGTCCCGTGGACCGTTCACGGAGGTCCGAGTTCTCAAACCCGTTTAAATCACACCTCTCGAGTAAAAATAACATTTTTTTTTTACCTTCCTTTTTTTCGTAATAGATATTTTGTCTTTCGAATTATTTTCCCGTTTCTCATGGTGTGTTCGACCGATCAATTTACCGTTTTATCATCATCAAAATACACTTTAATAATATTTTGTATCCTCGATCCTCAACTCTTTCAAGTTTTACCGAATAAAATACTATTCAACTAAACACATTCGATAATATATGTAAGAGTCGTTAGAATTTTGTAGAACGGACAATAGGTAAACGCGATCGAGATAATACGAGGAAAGACTCGTTTCATGAATTTAAGAGTCGAGGTGAAAGGTTTGTGCTGGCCAATCGAGCAAGACCGAGGAGAGTGTACGCGACGAGAGCGTTATTCGGTATTACAATGCTTGCGTCACTCGGGACACACAATACCGCGCGCTCCCCTTTTTTTTTCCTCTCTCCAAATAGTTTTGCTGGCCTGCCACCGAACGTTCGACACGCTCATTATTTATCATTTTCCACCAATTTTCTCGCATCAAAGGATTGAATTGAGAAAATTGTGCTCCTTGTCTGGCTTTTTGACAGCGTTTTTCTCCTCGATGTTTTTCTACAATTCGGTAGTTCGAAATGGAGATATTTCACGGATCTCCTAACGACAAAAGTAAATTTTCTCAGGCATCAGCTTTAAGCAGTCTTCGAGTCGATTGAGCAACCTTTTTTCTCCTTTTTTTTTGTTCCGTGTTGTTGTCGCTCGTAAAAGTCTTACCGTTTGAATTTTTCGTGGTGGCGTTGTTGCCAAAAGCGTGAAGTTTTTTCCATCCTTTCCAGCCCTTTTTCCAGATCATAGCAGCCTTCGTCTTTCGTTGACCATTAGACACGCTCAATTTGGTAGGTGGCGGTGGTGGCGGCGGCGGCGGTCCGTTGACGCTTCTTCCAAGCCCACGACGGAGCGAACCGAGACCCGATCTGATGGACAGAGACAATCCCCCACGAGGAGGGTCAACATTTAGAGTTATGAAATGCCGCCGGTTCAATCGCTCGAGAGTCGAACCATTCTCATCCTCTATACCTGGTCACCAGTCGGCTCGACCTCTCAGAGTTCCAGGTAAACGATTCGAGGAATCAACAGAGAGAGAGAGAAAGATAGAGGGGGACGGGTGAAAAAATATAAGAAGCAAAAAAGAAGCCGCCACCGCGGGGCTGTTACTTTTCAATGAAACTTATTTACACTCTTTCTTTCTTATTTCACGTGGCGAACGATCCCGAGTGTAATACAACCGTTTCTTCTTGCCCCCTGCTAGGTCATTTCCGACGATCGATTTAGCTGTAAAAACGATTGTCATTTCGAAAAATGAGTGTCGCGTAAGATGAAAGGAAAAAGTATCGGCTCTCTCGCCCTTTTTCTTTTTTTTTTTTCGAAAGATCAACGGAGTGACCACTCCTACTCGCGCGTGGTCGATCAATTATTAATCAATTTGAGAGGAGTTCGCGAGAGACACGAGCTCGCCAGAGGCTCGAGAAGAAATCGGGGTGCTGAGGTAAGAGCAGGAAAAAAAAATGGATTAAAAAAAGAAAAAAAAAGTAACGAAGCTCAACTTTATTACCTGTAACTCGCGGTAGAACTCCCGCTGAATCCGCTGTCGAGATCGCAACTAAGAGGCGATAAAAGTTGATCGGTGGGACTGATCGAGGCCAAGAGTTGCTCGGTCGAAGCGCGCCGATTCCCACCGGTCTCTTCCTCTTTGGTGTCCCCAGGCACTGTTGGCATCAGCATTGCTTCCACGCTCAGATTCAATTCACCGAGTACACGTCGATGTCGCGATTGTACTCGACGAACTTCCTCGGCAACTAGGGAACGACGACTCCCGTGAAGCGCTCGGCGGCATTGTCTCCTACAGGGAAAAACGAATAAAACACATTTTTATTTTCGAGATGAAAAATTATGGCAAAATATTTGAAAATTTATTATCAAATCAATCGAGAGAAGAAATATTACATTTCTATACAAGAGATTTCATTAATTTCACGATCCGTCGCGTTCTCATTTGATGAAGGATCGAACAATATTTGTGGGTCAATTGAAAATTTAATGCGACCCCGTATACGAGCTGTGTTTTTCGTCAGTTTTTCGTATTCATGAATCCTCGTAATTGCATCACATCCATTCGTACGTCAATCACAGAGGTAATAATCCAATTTAAAAAAAAAAAATCAAAGCTACGATCGTTTTATCGAGTGGCCAAACCAGTGTTTCAGGATTCCTCTAGCAGCTCTTTTTCCAGTACATTTCAATCGAAACAGAACGATCATAACATTTTTTTTAAGGAATTTCGGTACAAAAGGCAAAATGTTAAGAAATTAATCAAATTTGGTGATAATGTTCTTCAACATCAAGTACGAAAAGACAAATTTTTTCAAAATTTTCTTCTACTTAGTTATCGAGTAATTATGCATTAAAGCAGATTTCTTATGCCCGAAGTGTATACCTATATATATGGAAACGCTATGCTTATACACGTGAACTTTAGTCTTCAATTACTCGATAACTGTGTAGAAGAAAAATCTGAAAAAATTTGTATTGTCAAATTTGCCACTAAAGAATACGTTCACCAAATTTTATAAAATTCTTAACTTTTTGACAATTTTTTGTGTTTTTAACATGTTTTAGCATGGCAACATTGTATCGCCTGTACCGAGTCTCCTTAAAGTTGAAATTTAGGTATAAAAATCTGATAGAAATCACTTTTGTTTTATACGCTTCTACCACATCGAATTTGCGAATCGTTCAACCAATAACCAGTGAAATATTGTAGTTTTCTTTCGAGTTTCATCGGAAAATAAGTTTCTCCCAATTATGAGATGTGAATCGCGTCGAATTCCGTCTCCCTCGAGGAGCCTCGATTGTCCGATGATGCCGCGAGAGAGCGAGAAAGAGGAGGTACGACGAGAGATGCGAAGAGAAAAATATATATTTGCCACAGTAAATAATTCGTCAGAAGACTCAATTGAGCAAGGAGGGCGCGCGCGACGTCCGGTCGTCTTAAACGCAATGGTCGTTCTTCGCCACGAGAGCTCGTTGCCCTTGTCACTCTCTCGTGTACAAACGCGCTACCAGATTACAACGATACTTTTCGCATACAATATTATTAGGGTTCATCTACTCGGGCGATTGCCACTTGTGCGCGTCGTCGACGCGAGAGTAGCGTTTTACGACGAATCAAAATGAAACAAGATGCAATGAAGGCCCGCGTATGCATCAATTCCGAGTATCAAAGAAGCCTGTACGTCTATCATCGCCAAGTGGATGATTAATTATTTCTCTTTTTATTAAAACTCTCAGGATTTCTCAGAGAATTCGATTCGGATGCTCGTACCCAGCAGCGGCGAATTTTGTCCAAAGGCCAAAATATTTTTTTCCATCAAGAGGATTACAGGGACGAGGAGGAGGAGCGGGAGGAAAATGCTCGCTGCTGGACCACAGGTGTTTCTTATTCTCGTCCTCTCGTCGTTGTTGTCTTTTTACCGTTGTTCCTAACCACGGAAGTCTCTCGTTGACGATCGAGGAGCAAAGTCGAGAGCTAAACGGATCTCCGGGTGGCTCGTTCCCCCTCTCCCTCTCTCTCTCTCTCTTTTGTTACTCTCTTTCGGAAAGATTGCCGCCCAATTACGATTATTACAGAATTACAAGGCGGATAATCAATGCCCCGGGGCAGCAGGTGAAGCAGGCTCTTCCGACCTCTGCTACATCGGCTTCGTTTCTCTCCCTCTTTCTCGCTCGAATCGGCTCGAGCCTCACCCGAGACACGCGAATCAAATTGTATATCGTAGATACATGTAGACACGTTGTATATGCGCCGTACACGAGCACCCAACAACTCGGTATTAACCGACGTTGCTTTTTTTTTTTCTCGTCTTCTCAACTTTATCGATGAATTCGCGCACGATTTCACCCTCAACTTTATACCTCACGTATTTTTATTCACGACCGATCGAATCGTTATTCGCGATCTTCGGAATAATGAAAATGTAATTACGAAACGTTCGCGATATATTCCTTTTGAAAATTTAGATAAACGCGATACTCCCCCCTCCCCCCTCCGATTATCCCGAGTTATCGAGATCAAAGGTGGACGAACGAAGCTCCTAATGTTTTTGTACTTCCTGTCGCTGCCTTTTATTTACTATTTTTACCGGGTTCGTCCTCCCCGATTCCCATCGTTTCCAAACTGTATTGTCAAGTTGAAACAAAAAAAAAAACTGTTTCAATCTACTAGAATCATTTGTTCGATTTTTAAAAAATTAAAATCAAAAAACATTTTTTTTCGCCTCAACCGAAAAGCTGTATTTCAATCAAATCCGACGACTACGCGAGCGCACAGAAAATCCAAACATTTCTTATATACGAATTGCAGCTTTTTGAAATTGAAAATCGTAAATATAGCTTTTCGATTGATCTTAAGGAGGTTGGCTACACACAACAATGTTGCCATGTGAAAAGCATAGGAAAATTCGAAATGATTAGAATTCAATGAAATTTGGTGAGCATATTCTTTTGGATTAAATATGAATATAAAAATTTTTTAAGATTTTTCTTCTACACAGTTTTCGAGTAATTTGACACCAGAGTTTACATCCGTAAGCATAGGATTCTGATATATATAGATACATCTTTTGCATATTGTAAATTCCAATTATTCGACAACTATGTAGACGAAAAATTTGAAAAAATTGTGTGTCATTGCATTTGATGCTAAAGAATGTAATCACCAAATTTTATTAAATTCTTATCATATTGTCATATGTAGCCACCCTCCTTAAATATAAAAATATTCAAATGAAAGAAAATAATTTTTTCAACTTAAATCCAGCTCTATCAGGCCGTGGAGAAAAAGAGAAAAAAAATGGATTCGATTCAAACAGATCTTAGTTGACTCAAATCGTAAATTTTTTTTCTCCGGATACAGACTCACCCGATTTCCGATATTTCCTCATAGATGTTTTCCTCGGTCCCGTATCTCGTGACGTAAGTATGTCGCTTGGAGGTAACGGTGGCATCCTGACGTTGCTGCTGCTGAGTCGGACTCCTCTGAAGCGACGTTGACGGGGAATAATGAGGATGATGAGGATGAGACTGATGAAGATGAAGGTGATGATGATGATGATGAAGAAGATCAGCTGGATCGATGGGATACGAAGGATGAAGGCGACTCGGGCCGGGTTCGTAATAAGCGTACGAGTAATCCTGAATCGCCCGTTGAATCGTCGATGGCTGTAGGCTGACCTGACTCTGATGATGCAGCATCGAGCCGTTTACCAAACTCGAAGTATCCATGGATGGGATTTGGCAAGTTCGAGGCGGCGGATACGGCGGTGGCGGTGGAAACTCGAGGTTCGGAAGTCGAGACACCGCCGCTGGACAACCCCCGGGTCCGACGATCCCGGTCACCACACCCGCTCCACCAACACCCAACGACGAAGCCATCTCTCATCTTTTCGCCCGCATTCTCGCTCGACCTTCAACAACAAAAAATACAACATTTTTACTTGTGAATATAAAAAAAAAAAAATTATGCAAACATTTTGCAATAAAAAATAATAGCCATAAACTTTGAAAAGTGTGAAATGAAAAAAATGTTTTAAAAAACATAAAATAACTCCCCACTGATAAAATCGTATAGCTTGATGAAAATTGTTTAAAAACAAAACGAAAAATCACTTCACTTTGAAATGTCATATTAAGGAGTTTCGGTACAAAAGCCAAAATGTTAAGAAATTAATGAAATTTGGTGATAATGTTCTTCAACATCAAGTACGAAAAGACAATTTTTTTCAAAATTTTCTTCTACTTAGTTATCGCGTAATTATGCATTAAAGCAGATTCCTTATGCCCGAAGTTTATACCTATATATATGGAAACGCTATGCTTATACACGTGAACTTTAGTCTTCAATTACTCGATAGCTGTGTAGAAGAATAATCTGAAAAAATTTGTATTGTCAAATTTGGCACTGAAGAATATGTTCACCAAATTTTATAAAATTCTTAACTTTTTGACAATTTTTTGTGTTTTTAACATGATTTAGCATGGCAACATTGTATCGCCTGTACCGAAAATCCTTAAAAAAAAAAATGACTCCTTCAGGATTTTGTTTTTCTGATCTGAAAATATTTATCAATGAATAATTGAACGATAATTATAGCAACTGATATGGAATTGAGGGGACGTTGAGAGACGTTTGCTGCATTTCTAGTGCATACTCTCTTTTCATCGAGCTATACGATTTTATCAGTCGGGAGTTATTTCATGTTTTTTAAAACATTTTTTCAATAGAAATATACAGTTTTGGTTCGAACCGAAATGACCCAATGACTCTAATGACAGCTCTCCGGACTTTCTCTTCTTCTCTCGCGACGAATAATACGGATTTACGATCAGAATGAAAAGGGTTCGCGGCAGAGATCCATTGTCAGAAGAGACAAAGAACGAAATTGCAAGTGTAAGGAAAATAATACCCGGGACTCGGGGGCACGAGATAAGAAGACTGAGGGAGTCTCGTACGAGTGTACCCCACGCGATATTTCTCTCTCTCTCCTTTCCACATATTTTCTCCTCGCTCGCTCCCATTATATGACCTCATCGGCGAATGTCTTCTACAAAAGTATTTACCAACTCGAATAGGTCGTCGAAGCGAGTAGCCAGGAGACTCCAGAAGCACCGGAGTATAACGGAGAACAGAGAGTCGAATTTATAGTAACCGCGCAGGAGAGACACATGCTCGAAATTTCCCAAGATCGTTTGACTCGTCGTTATTATGTTTGAGAGTCCCCGATAATCGAGGTTATAGAAGGAGAGTTAGGAGCGAGGCGAGGCGAGAGCGGAAGCTTTACAACAAAATTCCTGCTCCGCGTGTCTAAGCCGAAGCAGCGAAGCGTGTAAGAGCGGAGCTATGTAACGAGAATATTTGAACGTATCCGGTGGAAATTGCGGGCTCTGTGTTGGATGGCCGCGCGTCGCGAGCGGATAAGAAAAAGTGCTGGTCGATCGATCGTTTCGTTATTAAAACGATCTCGTTGATTAGCCTATCGAAATCCCTCGGAGAACAGCCCGGCTTTTATTATTCGGGAGAGGATTTTTTTCTGAGAATTAAGCCGGTCTCTCGAGATAACGGAACGATAATGTGCCGCTCCGAGAGGAATCTCTCGGCCCGGAGAGAAAAGAGGAAACAAAAAAGTAATAATCTCGAAACTCTCTCATTCGTATACAAAGTTATATTATTTCTTTCTTTCAACTGTACTTTGTACGAACGAATGGATACGAGCCGTTGTCCCACGTGTTGGAAGAATGAAAAAAAAAAAAAAAAGTCCAGGGAGAGGAATATAACCAGACCAGACCTCCCTCCGATAAAAACCTGTTGCAGCAGCAGCAGAAGCAGCAGTGACAACCCGAGGGGAACGAACGATCGGTGACCTTGCACGAGTTTGTTTCGATCTTTCAGCGGATATGCGTAAGATTTTCAAATAATTGTCGCCTCGATTTGTCCAACTCGAGGAGAAAAAAAACGTTTTTTTTTTTTTCTCGAAGTAAATGTGTTTCCGGTAAAAGGCGAGAGAAGTCGGACTGGATCCGAGAAACGCGGGCACGCATCCGTTTTTCTTGGAAGTGTTTCAAGCGCGTTCAGTTGTCTCATCGAGCTTGCAGCTCTCCCTTTTTCATATTTTTTTTTTCGATCGGCCCTCCTTCGTGTGCAGATTCGTCGGAGAGATTCTCCGGACGAGAGGCTCTTTGACGAAGAGACTGCTCTCTTGTCTAGCCTCGTTGCCGATCCCTTCCCAAGGAAGAGAGAAATGTACGAGTTTTTTTTTCTAAAAATAGCGGATAAAACAGCGAAGCAAGCGCGCGCGAAGAGCACCCACGCGAACGCGCCGGTGCTGCTGCTGCTGGATAACGAGAAACCGATGCAAATCCCAAGAAGCCGCTGGCTCGGAACGACACAAGTTCAGCGAGTCGTTACAGTCGCTTCTGTTTTTTTTTTTTCTTTTTCTCTTCTTTCTCAACGGACACCCACCACGAGTCTATAGGGGAATGGCCCGGGTATACGCGAGAAAGAAAAGGAGTGTCACGTCCCGTCTGGTGGTCTAGAGACGGGAGAGACGGGCGAGCGAGCGACCATTATCTTGACAAATGATTAGCGACCTTGTCTCTCTTTTTATAGCTCGAAATTGAGGCTCGTAAAGGAGATATATACGATCGGAATGCCTCGTGGCTCAATTCTTCAAAGTCAGGAAGCATAAAACTGAGAGAATACCAAGAAAATCGTTTTTAACACATTTTTTTTTTTAGATTGTCCTATTACTACGAAAATATGGGGGGAGGGGACGAGAGCAGGAAGCTCAGAGACCAACACGAAATGTAATACGAAGCAGGGAAAGGGGGGGAGGACGATATTCGCTCTCTCGAACGGCAGTTGCCGCGCGTACACGCGCGCTTTACTCGCTCACGAAAGTTATGGCCGTTGCCCATAAAGAGAGAGAATCGTGTGTGTACCGGTTTGGCCGTGTTGCCCGCGCTCGACCGTTCGCGATTGTGCGCGGTGCACGATCTCGCGACCTCCCGGCGCGGGGTTAAGCGGCTCTTTTTGCTCGTTGCACCCCCCCCCCCCCCCCATAACCTATTCGCATATTAATCCGAGTACCTTCCTTCTCTTTATTCTCTTCTTTATTGTTCTAAATGGATCTACGCTTACGTAGGCGATGTACGATCTTGCTCGGCGATGATCGAAAAACTTTGGCGAAACGTAGAGAATAAGACGCGGGATGATTAAAACTTACCGGGGCTCGCTCGTCTCTCGAACACTCGTTTCGTTCGATATTTTCGAGCACGAATATATAGGCCTTCTGTTCAAATATCCTCTAATCTCTTCGAGTAAACATAATCCAGTGGTGACGAACGGTACAACACTTGACGAAGAAGAAAAGAAAAAAAAAAAAAAAGGTGCACGAATAATATTTCGGTGGATCCACCGATGTCACTCGACACACCGCACGTTCGCACTTTACGATATTATACACGTGTACACTGAGGGGAATCACCTATGTTGACGCGAAACACCGCACCACTCGATTATTACGAAACCGTATCGCGGGCTCTATTATATTCCGGCAGCATCGTGGTTAAGCCTCGTGACTAACGACTCGGCGCTCTTGACCATTGTTACAGATCTCGGGGAGATCGAGAGCCCTTACCAGACCGGTCAACAACTACGACTCGCTCGCGAACGAGTGAAAGAGGAGAAACGAGCTGAGAAAGAGAGTCGGAGGAGGAGGAGGAGAAGGTGGAGAAAGAACAGAAAACTCGACGGTTCAGAGGGAAGGAGGAGAAGGACGAGGAGGGAGTAGCGGCTGAAGCGGAAGAAGCGGTATAATTCGAGGCAAAACTGCTTCGTTGCATGAATTTACGTTCTCTCGTATATCGCTCGTTTCTTCTTCGATATTATCAACAAGAGACAGGAGAAAAAAAAACAGATACCGCTTTATTCGTGGATTCACCAAGCGGTTATTCCTTTGACCGAATTAAGAAACGTTGCGCTCAAATCCGAGAAGATGCTGCTGCTGTTTTCTCGCTCGGTGTTTGAACTCGGTTCCTCGATCATTTTCTCCCTTTCTCTCACCGTCTCGCACTCTCAAAACATATCGAAGAAAGTCGCGCGCGACGATAAATCGTTGTCTCTCGAATCGCGCACTCTGTCGGTAACGACGCGGTCTCGCGGCGATCGGTTAAATGCGTATATATTTTCACGCTTCTTTTGCACGCGCGAAACACTTTTGCCGGGTTTGAGAGTCGACGCACAATTTATATTATTTAATCTCTCCCTCCCTCTCCCTCAAGGAATTTCACTCAATGTCGCGCACCGTTATAAAATTTTATATTTAGAGCCGCGTGTAAATTCGATCGTGAATAATCTCGTGCGAACACGAGACGACAGTGCCGCGAGCGGGAAGAGGGAGAGAGAGAGAGTAAATAGTTGTTCGAACGAGGCAAATATTGAGAAAAAGTACACAAAGTAGACGAGATACCGAGACGTCTTGCTTGTACGGAGCGAGCGAGCGAGAAACGTGTCCTCCCGGTGGCATACACGAGGAGTGTGATCTCTCCGTTTGGTTCAAGACCCCCGAGCAGCCAACCGGGAGGAGAATCGAGAAGAGAACGAAAGAACTAACACCAGGGGGCAGCCACTCACGGCAGCTCCTCCGCTCTCTCTCTCTCTCTCCCTCTTTCTTCGAGCTTCTAGCACGCTCGACCGGACTCTGCCGGGTTACAAGAATCGCCCGCTCACGCTGCTTGCTATTCCTTCTCGCATTGCCCCACGCTTCTCCCCCCGCTTTATTTTTTCCTCAAAGATCTTCTTACCGAACGCCGCCGCTCGAAGAGCAACGAAGATAGCCTGCTGCATGCTGCTCGATCCTATTATACATCCATAACAGCCGCTCGCCACTCGTGGCTCCCTCTCTCTCTCGCTTTCCCTCCTTCCCCCTCTCCTCTTCTCTCACTCTCGACCACATGATTCTCTTCTTTCTTCTTTCGCTCATTGTTTCCCCTCGAGTACACCGGCCTCCGCGTTCTTCATAGGAGGACAGAGAAGAAGAGTAGCGAGGAAACAAGAATCACAACGATGGACTGCTGCTTGCCGCGGGGCTTAAACGCGGCGGCGCTTAAAAATCCATGGACCACCAACGAGATTATACTCGCACGCTGCTGCACCCGCAACACACAAAGACACACCGGCCGCCGCATCCGCAAACGCACCTGTCCCCGCCGAAACGCCCGCAGGAACTCTCCCGAGTCCAGTTTCATCTCAAGAGAATTTTGTCTCGAAGTTTACATATATATACGCGCCTACGAAAATAATGCCTGCGATCGAGGGTCTCCGAGATTTATATTTTCCGACGAATTTGACAGTGTCCTCCATTCGCCCAAAACATGTGTGCGCGTAAAGCTTCAATTTTTCGAACGGCCATTTTTCGCTGTTTCGATGATACGAGAGAGAAAGAAAAAAACGTGACAAGACTCGAGTTTGAAGGAGCTTTGGATGAGAAGAGGAAACGTTTCTACCTGAGAGCCGTGTAAGTATACAGAAGAGAGAAAGAGAGAGAAAGGCTCACAGTGGGCGTCTAATTTTGAGACAAGCAGGCAAGAATTTAAAATTGTTTCGGCGAGCCGGCTGCGAGAGTAATTAATTATCGGGGCGATGTGTTTTCGTCTACGCGAGGCGTGGGCGCGCGAGCAGGGTGTGCTCTTTGAGCAACGACCCCGCGAGACTGGGAGTCGGACAGCTGTCACGTGCCTCGGAAGCCGTTCTTCTCAGCCGTTATGCTTTCTCTCTCTCTTTTTCAAATCGCCACAATTTCATCTTCTTTTTTTCTTTCTATATATAATACTACTTGTTTCGTTTTTTTTTCTAGCTTTCGTGGACAACCGCAAAACGCCGGTTCGTCCAGCGATGCTTTTGTCAATCTACTTTTTTTCGTTCGATAAAAAAACGGACGAATCTGTAACCATCGAAGAAAATGGGTTAGGAATCACGCCGAGTTGGATTTTTGGATTTCGATCGCGGTGATCGGAGGTCAAATTCTCATGAGAAATCCAAGAGAAAAATACTCGAATATCGTCCTCGCGAGCTCGTCGGCCAGTAACCGCCTGACCCGAGAAAGAGAGAGAGAGCGAGAGGGTCGTTTTTCTTACCGACCGTCTAGCGTGCATGCACCCGGAGACGCGATCATCTCGAGGTAGGATCGTTTTCGTTCGCCGCTGGATGTTGATAGCGGCGGTTATACTCTCGCTCTCTCGTTCGGTATGCGCGCGGTAACGGGTGGTAACAGGTGGTATGGTTGGGAAAAGCCGGTCGAGCGTGCAGAGTTCTCGCGGCAGAAGACGTTCGAGATCGAGAGCAGAGATGGCCTTGTTATCATCGTTGCATTTAGAAATTATCTACGGCGAGAAAGAGGAAAAGTTATTGATAAAATTTATAAACGATAATTTTCGACGAACCGATCGCGAGCTCCGCGATTTAATTAAAGATCGAGGACTCGGAGCTCGGAGATTCTGGGCTTATCGCGTACAGCTGATAACGCATCGATCATGCTTCGAGCGACTCGAACGATCCCTCCTCATCGCTATCGCCTCGGAGCATTTATCTCTCGGATGCGAAATAACCTTTGGAACGATTAATTCGTTGAATGCATGACTCTGCTCGTTTCGAGTTACGAGCTCTCTCAGACTCGCTTCACAGTCCTCGTTGCAACGAGAACAGGCGCCAAGAAGTTTTTAGTAGAAAAAAAATGACGCAACCGAGTAAAGAAGAAATGAAACTTCAAGTACAACCTCCGAGGGCACTGTCGGAGCCTCTGAGAATTCCGAAAAGAAGTCTCATGGGACCGGGACCGAGCAACTGTTCACCACGGGTCTTACGAGCCCTCTCTAACCAAGTACTCGGACATCTTCATCCGGAAACTTGTCAGGTATACCCGGGAGTAAACGTATAAACAGAAAGAAAAAAAAAAACAACAACAGAGATTAACGGATATTTATTTTTCAAGCTGATGGACGAGATCAAGGAAGGTTTGCGGTACGCTTTTCAAACGCGAAACAGCTTGACCCTGGCGATAAGTGGTTCGGGTCACGCCGGTATGGAAGCCTGTCTCGGCAACCTGTTGGAACCTGGAGAAACGGTTCTGATCGCGAAATGCGGGATTTGGGGCGAGCGCGCGACCGACATGGCAACTCGTCTCGGTGCCCGCGTGAGCACAATTTTTAATCAAATTTTTTTTCTTTTTCTTTTCTCACGTCTAGAACAATGAGTCACTGCGGTACGATCGGAGGGAAGATTACGCGATTGATTTTATTCGCAGGTCGAATTGTTGGTGACGAAAATTGGTCATCCTTTTACTTCTGAGGAACTTGAATCAGCGGTGAAAAAGTATCGACCCGCTGTCGTTTTCGTCGTTCACGGAGAATCTTCGACCGGCATGAAGCAGCCGCTTCAGGGTGTTGGAGAAATCGTTCACCGGTTCGAATACTATATTTTAACCATCGCGGGTCACTTGCGACTGAATTAAAATTCATTCCTTTTTCTTTTCAAACTTCAAATCAGCTTTACTTCTCGTTCAAACAATTTCGAAATTGATAATTCGATGGGACGAGAGATTCGAGTCTGTTTCGTCTTTGATTCGATTATTTATGAGAAATAAGAAAATACTTTTTCAATTGAACTTTTTTCGATACAGAATCGTCCTTCTTTCCTGCATGAAAAAAAAAAAAAAACAAACAAATTCATATTTCTATGATCTTCCGTCAAAATTTCACCCACGAATTCGTCTGCCATTGTTGTCATACGAGTTTTTTTTTTAAATTCCGGATCGATTTTCTCCTTGAAGATACGGAGGATTGCTGATGGTCGATGCGGTGGCCTCGTTGGGAGGAGAACCATTCTTCATGGATGCTTGGGGCATAGATGCCGTCTACACCGGAAGTCAGAAGGTTCTGGGTGCACCAGCTGGAATAACCCCCGTCTCATTCAGTTCTCGCGCGAGGTACGTCACAATAATAATTGTGAAAAAAAAAAGAGAAAAAAAAAAACAAAAGAAAAGAAACGTGTACCCGTAGACCGCGAGAATGGAGATGGCCTTTGTCGCCTCGAGGCGGCGACAAAGCGCGCGTCACTCATAACGTTAATCATCTACCTTTTTAGTCAAAGAAACGTAGTGAACTAGGAATTTGTTGGGGATCGTGAGAGAGCTCCTCGAAACGTTGCCGGCAATGATAAATATCGCGATACGGAATATCAATGAGATTCGTGAGAGGAAGAGAGGAGAAGAGAGGATAAGAAGGAGCAGGAACTTGGTCGTGACTCTCGGAGCGAGCGAATTGCGCGGTTTCGTGAATCACGCGCTTGCTTCAAGACCCACCAATAGTCTATCGCTCTCTCTGTCTCTCTTTCTCCGTCTACCGGGTATGAATCTTTCATTCGATCCTTGCACAAAGTTTCGCCTTTCGTGTACGCGCTCACGTACCATAAACCGCGATCGTATTACGTTGTTCCATCGGTTTCTCGCGCGTAAGCCAGGTGTCCGGGCTCACGAGCGAGTCATACCCCGAGAAGCATCATCGATTCTATTCAGACACAAATATTTTGTCCATTATTCATTGATTTTGTCATAATTTCATCAAATTTCATCAATACGATTCAACTCGACTCTCCGCTAAAATTCTTTTTCGGCTGATTGCTTTCAATCGTCTTATTAAGAGTCATTAGTTTTTTTTTTCTTTTCTTTTTTAATCAGGATCGTTTATTTTTTCAGAGTATCACGACGTTATCCGGCAATTACCGACAATTATCGTAGAAAATGGAGAGGGGGGAGGGGGAAGAATAAAAATAGCAAAGAGATGGAGAAACTCGAAACGAGTTCCCACGCTAACGGAGCAAATACGCTCCGTTAGCGAGAGCCCGATCAAGCATTTCTCTATACACGGAGAATCGTTAGAGTGGAACTAACTACTCTCGGGGATAAAGGGGTAGAGGGCGTCCCGCTAATGCAATTATACTTTCACCGAGAACTCTCCGCCTCGTGACCGAGCTCTCTCGCCACGTTTTCAACGTTATCACTCCTCCGCCTCTATCTTTCCAAACAAATCTTTACGTGATTAATTCCTCGTCTTCCATATCTCTATCTCTTTCTTTTCTTTTCGCAGGAGCAAAATTTTTTCGCGAAAAACCAAAGTTCCAGTCTATTACTGGGACATGACGTTGCTCTCTGATTATTGGAACTGTTCCGGTAATTCGAGAATTTATCATCACACGATCAGCGCAACTTTGGTCTACGGGTTACGAGAGGCTCTCGCGATTCTCGCTGAGGAAGGACTCGAAGCCTGTTGGCGAAGACACGCCGCTGTCAAGACACAAATTGAACGGGCCATTGTTCAGAGAAAACTTGAATTTTATATCGAAAATCCGGAGCATCGACTGACTACCGTGATGGCGATAAAAGTTCCTTTGGGGGTCGATGCCAAAGTGGTATCTCGAGTCGCTATGGAAAAGTAATTGACGATCGTTGTTTCGACGACGGTTAGCGTCGTAGGAGCCGGGAGCAGAGAGTTTTTATTCACGATTAATTCTCAAATCCGCGGTTTCCTTATTCACAGGTTCGAAGTAGAAATTTCTGGAGGCCTTGGGCCAACGGCTGGTCAAATTTTCCGAATAGGTCTGATGGGAATAAACGCAACGTCCCGTCACCTCGATCTCGTTATGGAGGCTCTTGACAAGGGCCTCGAATTCGCAACGAGGCATAAATTGTGAGTAACATATTAGCACACGAGAGAGACGAGTCACCGAGCAGCCGCTTACAACGTGAAACATTTTATTCGAAGGTTCGAGACGGGCGATCGGGATTGAGAAAAGTATGAAATCATTTTGCTTGTTTATTCAATGAAAAATACTGAAATCGGCATACAACTTGTATCTAATTTCGATTTATCCACACGTTCATTGTCCTCAGCTTCGTTTCCTTCCCTGTTTTTTTTTTTTTTTTGCTACATTCATTTTTATTACAAATTACAAAGTAATTCAGTGTTTTAAGCAAATATTCAACAAATAGGTACGATTCGTTATTCGCTCGTTACTAATATGAATTACAAATTATAATGCAGAATTTTATCGTATCCGTGGATCAGTGTGCGTGTATGTGTGCGTGTGTGTGTGTGTGTGTGTGTGTGTGTCTTTTCGTTTGTGTGTGAGCTAAAGTACCGCACTATCGGTAAATGGTGATGATGCTCGATCGATTAATAACGTTATTATCTGGGGGTCTACTTTTCTTTATTGTTTTATACTATTAAGAAAAAAAAAAGGAAAAAAAAAAAAATTGATAATTGTAAATAGGTTTTGGCACAGTACAGAATAGCATCGGTTTCCCATCAACGTCCCACGCCGTAACGCGACTCTCACATCTTGTTCCCTATCAATCTAATATCGCGACAAAGACGAAAAACAAAAAAGATAATAAAACGAAAGAGAGAATAAAATACAAAACTTAAACGTTACAGTCGGTTCGGTATCAAAAATTTTGATTATCTTTTTTTTTTTTTTTTCTTTTCAAGGCGAGTGCGCTTTTTCAATTACATGCCATCGATTCGGAGCAATTTTCATTTCTCATTCCTCTCTCTCTCTCTCTCTCTCTCTCTCTCTCTTTATCTCTTTTTCTTTCGTTCATTCGATACGAGTATTGATACAATTTGAACCAGCAAAATTGAATGCAAAACTCATCGATCTCTTTGCAACACGTTTCTTCTACTATGCCTGAAAATTCTCTTTCGTATCTCTCGACAAAACCATCCGAGCTCTCGATCCTTCGAAACGCAAAGATTGGAAAAAAAAAAAAAAAAAAAAAAAACGAAACAAAAAAAAAATGCGCTCTCGCGTAATAGTGTTTGAACAACAATTGGAAAGTATCGCTGAGTAGTAAATTATCGTAGATTCGCGGTCAACTACACCTATGTTATTTATGTACAAAAATTCTTCGTATTACATAAGATTTACGACGAATAATAATTGCCCTTGGCTTTAAATTCTAATACGCGCGCGCGATTATTATTTAAACCGCTTTTGCAGCAGGCACTTTTGAGACGGAGTAAGGCACAATACTTCCTCCCTTTTTTTTCTTCCTCGATATCTCGCACCCTTCATTTTTTTTCACGCGTCAAACGCTCTCGTCGATGCAACGCCGCCTACCGACGATATCGATTATTTTAATAATCTAAATAATAATTTAAAAAATAATAATTTAAAAAAAAAGGCAAATAGCGGGAGAGACACGGAAGAGCAGCAGCGAGGAAGATAGCTCTTCGAGTATTTCCTCCTTTTGATCATCCGGTGGACTATTCTATTATCATAGAGCATCGATATAATCGCCGATTATTCCTATATCATAAATGATAATAATATGATAATAATAATAATAATAATATAATAATAATCGAAATAGCAGTAGTGATAATAATAATAATAATGATAATGACGATGATGATAAAAATAATAATAACAATTAAGCTGGAGTAAATAATTAGTAAATCGTGTAACGCGATAACTTATGTCGCTGCCGCCGCCATCGAGGTTCTTCAGTCTTCTTTGGTTGCTGGGTAACTCGGTGAGGTTGGTGGGTTTGTTCTTTGCGCCTCTGATATTGTTTATTTTTTTTTTGTATTCCTTTTTAAATTACTTTCAGATCGGATAAAGATTGCCGGATTCGCTACCGGGGTCGGAGGAAGAAAGAGAGAGAGAGAAAGAGAGAGAGCTCGCTGTCGTTGCGTCGTCTTCGCGTCACGATACGTCCGGATTTTTTTCTTTTCCCTTTTTCTCTCCCTCTCTCTCTCTCTCTCTCTCTCTCTCCGAGTACATACCCACGTTCTGTAATCGAATAATTGTTCCGTAGGAGCTCGAGAGCAGCGTCGTTTCAACATATCGATCGTTGTACGAAGCGTTCTCCGAGTGTCATGGAAATAGCCGCTGATTTACAAAGCTCTGTTTGATTATCGTTCTGTCGCGACGTATCGTGGAAGGGGGAACCTCCGAGGATGCGTCGCTACCAATGGACTCTTGGCCGGAATACGATTCATCCCTTCTTCATCGTGTTTCGGCTCGTTGTTCTAATTTTTTGCTCGTTCATTGTTCGATTCGTTCAGCTCAATTCTCTGGGTGTCACCGAATGCTTGGGCGGATGATGATGATGATGGTGATGATGATTACGATGGTGTCGTCGGGCTCTGCGACACTGGGCCATACAACAATCGTCCGCTTCCGCTACTTGCTCACCTCGCTTCAGCTGATTCGCTATCGAGTTGCACAACGACCTTGGACATCTCTTTCTATCGCATATCACCTCACCGTTCTATAGGAAAAATAATTCAGGTTTAAATTTCATTTTTTTTTTTTTTTTAATCAAACGATTCCGGAGATAAAGATAGAAATTGATTGTGATCCCACCTTGCAGCGGCACGTGACGCATTTCATTTCGCCGTGCGAATGTACCCTCGGATGCCACTCTCTGCCATTCTCGTAAGGACCACCCATTGGATATTTGCAACCACCGGAGGACAGTATGTCCTCTGGTGTGCGTCTCGTTGACGACGTAACGAGTGTTCCGGAAGCGACACCGGCCGCCTGATCCCGAGGCAACATATCACCACCGGTCGATGCCGTCGTCATCGCTACCGCTGGACATTGCCTGCAGCATGCCTTCTTGTCCGGCCTCACCGCTGTTTTCTCGTCGCAATCCAATGCCGGGCATTCCATCCTCGGACATTTCACTTCCAAGCTTACCGGCTGTAATCAATTTTTTTTATCAACCATTTATCCCCATCCAATCTTTCATTCTCCTTCAAGGATATTCGAATACAGTAGAGACTTTTCTATAAGCCTCTTCCCCGCTTGCAACGTGGATAGCTACCCCCACCCTGAGGCGTCTTCGAGATTGACGATTAACTACTTCCTATAAGCCTTGAACAAATATCGCACTCAACCCTCCGTTACACGCGCCATGAACAAAATATAGATTCTTTCTTTGGTTTGTTTTTTTTTTTCAGGAATAGCCAATAAAAATAATAAAATTTACAATTTTTTGCGTGAACAAACAAACCAACATTGAGCTGATATGCTATAGTAGAGGCGCTGAAAACACAACAAACGCCTCATGCTTCTAGCGATTAGTCCGGCCAAGAATTCGATCGCGCTATATGGGGAGAACGGAATAACCGGACAAATTTCCCCTACAGCTCCGAGACAGGCTTATAGAGTCGACTGTATACGAAATTTTTACAAAAAGAAATAAACTATTTCGATGGAAAGAAAAAAAAAGGAAAATCGTTGAAAACTTACGTCACATGTGCAGACCGCGCACGTATCGAATCCGGAAGGTGGTAAATAAGGATGCCAAGAAGCGCCGGCTAAATGAAAATGACCGGCGAGAGTACAGCCTCTGGTCGGAACGGACGCGTTGTCCCGGGCGATTGTCCCGTTGTCGTTCGCATCGATGTCAGCAGCGGGACCTGGACGCGATAAGAAAATGTATATGCAGGTGAAATACTTGCTTGCGACTTCAGAGTTCCGAAGATGATGGGTGAGAAAAACTTACCGGCGCATATGGGACAACAGTGACCGGGTGGTGGTTTGATTCGTTTGGCGACGGGGCAAGATGTGAGAGCGGGGCAAGGAACGGGATCGCATTGCGCCAAGCCGCGATAGCAATGACACATGGCGCACGGATCCGATCCCGATTTCCATTGAGTTCCTTCCTCGTAGAATCTCGTTTCGTGAAAGCAAGCACCGGTCTCGATTTCGGAGGTAGGCGGATGAAGATTGTAAGCGACGACCGAAGCAACGTCGTTGTCGGCGTAATGCGGAAGACAGCTCAGTGGGGCTCGAGCTTTGAAAGGAGCTTTGAGAAGTCTACCGGCCTGTTTGTCGGTAACTTCGAGAAAACCGATACCGGACTCGATGCGTAAAAGTTCAACGGGCGAGAGTCCGGTGACCGAGCCTTCGAGTATATTACCCGTGAATTCCTCGAGCAATCTTCTCGAGACGGGAGCACCTTGGGCAAGAAGCGGCATCGTTTCCAGATACAAACGAAGAAGCGATCGTTGCGCTTGCTGCTGGGGCTGCTCGGCGAGGGACGAGGATGCTGTCGGAGGAGCCGCGGAAAGGCCGGTGGAGCCGGGTAACCCGGTTACTTCGAGCTCGTAATGAAGAGCGCAATCGAGATCGATCGCGGCCCATACGAGACCAACCGCTCCGGGGTAAACGGGCTCTTGGGTCAATCTGCGAAGGAGAACCGGAGCTCCGGTGTCTTTGGCATCGGCGACCGGCCTCTGAACGAGTCTACCCCGCAACAGAGAACCCACGTGAGAAGCCGCGACCACCGATAACTCGCCCTTGAAGAGAGGCTCCAGGAGACGCGGGCCCGGTCTCTCGAGAGAACCGTTCGCCAGTCCACCGACGAGGGAAGGCGTCAAATCCTCGAGTTCCGTGCGCCTCTTGGCACCGCCACCGCCGTTACCGCCACCGTCGTCGACCAGCGTCACCAGGGGACTCTCCTCCTCGAGACCGATCAGTCGAACGCCGTATCGAAGAGCACCCTGTCGATCGAGAAAGGCCCAGGCCAGTCCGGACGAGCTCGAAGCCACTTCGGATGACAAGAGCGCTTGATAGATGTCGCAACTAGCTCGCGGGCCAACGTTTCCCGTTAATCTCAACGCCTGAGGATCTTTTCGGGACATTATCGTCAATGAGAGCTTGCCCCGTGTAAGCAGACGAAGATCGGCACCGGAGAGAGCGCTTCTAACTTCACCGAAGTTCAGCTCGTTCGATGGCTTTTTCACGATAATATCTTCTCGCAGAACTACGTAATCCTTCTCGGTATGTTCGAGTATGACAGTGATCGCAACGTCGGCCAAATCGTTCGGTAGAAATAAACCGTTGAAAACGAGGGAGAGATGGACCGAGGGAGCCGAGGCTGTCGAGGCCGATACGATCGCGGTCGCACCCGCTCCCGACATGAGCGATCTATCGACACCCGCGCTCGGTTCCAACAGCGCCGAGAATTGCTCGCTCGAAAGAGCTCTGTAACGAGACAATCGTCCCGTCAGTATCGAATTCGTTTCCCATACGAGAGCAACGTGAAGCCTCTCCTCCCGCAATAACTTTCGATAATCACGGGGCACTCGTCTCCAAACACCGCACAATTTACCGGTCGCGTTCTGGTACACCCCACCGATCGGATCTATCGTTTGTTCCTCGAGTATGCTACCCGCGTCATCCACGAATTGCAAATTTCGCGGACGTCCCGTCGATTCACCGAGATAGAACGAGTAATAGAGATTCTTTCGGTTGAACGTGAAACGTCCGGTTGCGATTAAGTTGTACGCGTTGTTCCGCATCATGGATATCGTTTGATCCTCCCGGCGAAGCGATTGCGAACTCTTTCCCGTCAGCAGTGTACCGAAATCTGAAAATATACGAGATTCCATCGTTCACCGATGAGTTACGTACAACCTTTTCACCGATATAACGGAGCACCGCGCTATAACCAAATATTGTTTAGTTCTTTTCTTTCATTCACAAATATACTCACGTTTGAGGCTTCTTTCTTCCTCCTCCGAGGTCATTTGGGCCGGTAGATCTTGCACGATATCGGGACCTGAAACGGATGTTTGAATAATGAATTGAGAATAAAGAAAAACAAAAAAACAAACAGGCGATTGATCACGACGAATGAACTGCTCGGTGCAAGAGCCCCGCGGAAAACATAAAGAATTTAGTTGGAAGGAAAAGAGCATCGGAATTTGAAATTGGAAGCCAGCCAACCAAGTTTTTTTATCGCGAGTATCCGGTGAGTCGAAGGGCCTGGACGGTACAGGATTAGAGGCTGCAAACGCTGAGAAATAAGAAAAGACTCGGAGAGTGGAGATAAAATACGCGAATGGGTAAGATAGACCGCACCCGCGCTCGTGCGCAAGGTTCGAACCGGCCAACCGCTGCTTTCGTATAATTTAGCAAACGCGTAGGTGAGATCCTCACGTCGACGATCTCTCCGCGAAGCTACTTTTCAAAGCGCGCGTGCTCTTTTCATCCCGGCTCTGTATGTAACAGATGCACCGCGTTCGCTCTATGGCCCATAAAGAACGGTCGTTCGACCGGCGCCGCCGCCGCGCAGTTGGACTCGAGGAGCTACTTTGAATGTTGCTTTTACTGCCGCTGCTCGTTCCCGCTTCGGTGTGCCGCTTCGACACCATCAAACGAGACACTGCGAGAATTCTCCAGCCCTGGGACGCGTTCATAGCTGCGTCCTGTACGTGCGACCGCGGTGTGCACGAGGTTAAATTCTCTCGTTCCGCCTCAATCTTTTTGTTTTTCTTAATTTTTTTTCATTCACTTTTCCATCTTTTTCTTTTGTATTTATTTATTCCGCGCGTCTCGCATTAAACGCAGCGATAAACGAGGTGTGGCTAAATAATGAAAATGAGAAGCGAGCAAGCCACCGGTGCAGGAATTCGCCGGCGATATTCTTTCCGCGATCGTACCTCGCGACTCGGCTAAAACAAAAATGTGCTCTCGAGCAATAATTTCATCTCTATAAGAGGCGTGTGTGCCACTTTGAACTTTGATCGGCCCACACGCTCCGCGTCCGTCCTCGTCGAGGTGATTCAAATGAGATCCTCCGCAAAGATGCGTGCCGGTGAATCGCGACTCACGAATGACCCGTTAATCGCGAATAGAAGCGGGTATCTCGCGAGGACGACGAAGGAACTAGCCGGTGCCGGTGGTTGTACGTAATTCTTCGCTTTACTCGAGTATAAGACAGTTCGAAAGTCTCACCAAAACTTTAAATGCTGTTTTTTTTTATTTTCGAATAACAAAGATGCTGGCTGCTCGCGCGGTGGATAAAAGAAGAAAAGGAGCGAGAGAGTGAGAAGGGAACTAATGAGAAAACGTTTTTCAATTCGCGACAAGCTGTAGTTGGAAAAGGTCGCTAGAGTCTTGTTGACCTTTCGACGAGAGAAAGAGGGAGAGAGATCGACGCGAGGTAAAGTCGTGTATTAGCGCGTGCGCAGGTTACTCCCATGATCGGGTGATTCGAGGCTGGGTCTCCGGGTTAAACGAGTTTCGTCGTTACTCGCGCCTTTTTTTCAACCATATATACATATATATCTGCGTTGTTCTTTATCCGCGGCGGAAGGTTTCTTTCATTATTCTCGATATGAATCGATGCGACAGGCTGATCGAGAGGTTGCCCTCTGGGCTGTTCGGCGCGAGCACACGCCGAGAAATTCCGAACGATAAAGAAGCAGCAACGACCAGAAGGAACGCGGAAAAAAAATAGCTTCACCGCATGTCTGCGTGCGGGAAAGAGTGAGCAAGATAGAGGGGTGGGGGTTTACGACGAAAATATGTAGACACGGAATATATTCGCGTGAAATTGATACGACCCCGGATGATGGCGACCCGCTAATTCGATACGACGACAACGTACGAAGAAACGAGTTTCTAACGAAGGGACAGTGCGGGACGACGATCGAGTAGAGAGCGACGTCTCTCCCTGGCGAGTCTCAGTGGCGACGTTGACGATCTTGTCGACGGGTTCTGCTGCCTCTGCATCGATTAAGAAGCATCAGCATCGTGGCAAACGCGATAAAAATATATGTAACGCGCGGGTATTATCCCTCTGCCCGTATATAGATGCGATAACGGAAAATACGATCGCATCTGTTTATCTCTCTCCGTTTTTTATTTTACCGCGCGCCCGCGACTAATTGAATAATTATCCTGGCGACGGTCTCGTCCGTGGCTTTAGAAATCAACGAAGAAACAAAAAAAAAAAAAGTCGAGTAAATAATGCATCGAGGGAAGTTGTTGTTGTACAATGAAAATTGTACATCGCGTTATCGACGATAATTTAAACGTCGTGGCGAGTAGTAGATCGTACTTTGCTACATTCGCGATGAAAAAAAACATGATTCGCCTATAAACAAGTCTTCCCCCTTCGCGCGAGCTAGTCGTCCCGTAAATCGCTAGCCCGCTGATCGACAAATCCAAGTTTCTCTATTCCGATTTCAGTCAACGCTTTTCTCCCACACTCCCTCCCCCTCGTCGTTCTCCGATCATTACGTATGCTAATATTTACATTTAGATTGCGCGGCTCTTAATCGAAGTGACGCCATGCGGTAATATAACCGGCGCCGTGGCGCTAAACCGTCGCGCCCGACCGCCCTCTCACACTCGTCCTCTCTCCCCTCTTCTTCACCGCCTCCTCAGCCTTCATCTTCTCCTCTCTTTATTCCACTCGCACCAATCTTCTCCCTTCTTTTATCCTCGTTCGACATGAGATCCGACACAGCTATGTTATGTTACAACCGGCAAAAGGTATACGCTCGCGCGATCGAGCCTCGCCGCGCAACTCGCACGATCGATCACACGACATTCCTAATGTTGAGGGAAATTTAACAAAACTTTATCCGTACCTCTCGTCTCGTCTCGTCCGCGAACACGCGTATGCCGCAGTGGGACGAGTAACGAGAGTGAAATCTGCGTAAAAATAGCTGAATCGCGCGAGAAGCGCGGCGTGTCGTCTATTTTCGATTTAAAACGTCGAGGCAGCGGCGGTCCGTCACATGCATATATATTCGATCGAAACTCGCGTAATCGACGTTATTTGATGGATATGCCATCATTTCAAAGGCTAATCTTAACGATGATGTATCGAGGGGACAGTATCTACACGTTTGCGTGATCGAACGTGTATCTAATAAAAAAAATAAAAAAAAACGATAAAAAGAAGGAGAATAGCTACGCAGTATTTCCTTTGATATTCTCAATCAGCGATTCGTAACGTATATATATAACGTATATATAGCCGCGTACAATATTTTTTTGCGTCAAAAGTCGCGATCATAACGGGCTCGCGATGTACGAGGAGACGAAATGAGAGAAGTCAATTCCCGTGTATTCCCGACAACCACGTACACGAGCAGAGGACCCTTGGATAAAGAAAAGAAAAAGAAACAAAATCCGGAGGAGAAACGAAGACGAGCGAAGAAACTCTTTCTCTCTCTTGCACTCCCGCGGACACGCTCTTAGCCGAGCGGTACATAGATCGATTGATTTATTGGCGGGAGACCAAGAAGACGACACAGCTCGCGGTCTCATACCCCCCCGGAGGCCGAACGAGTCTCGTCGTACTCGCGTCTTTGCTTCTCCGTTTCTAAAGTCGGGATCGCAGCGAAGGGAGTTTCACCGCGGCGAACACGTAACGCGTCTCTGTCCGAGCAGCGTGACAAACAACGGAGAGAGAGAGAGAGAGAGAGAGAGAGAGGGTGGGGGGCTAAAGTTCGTAAAGAAACGAATCGGCGGATAAAAGTATCGATAAGCCAAGCATATGCGAGAAGGAAAAATGATATTGGAATCACACCCTCCTCCTGCTTGCTAACTAAGTACGTTTGAGCGGCGCATAACGCGGTGGTCTGCGCCGTGCTCGCGTTAAATGGAGCATTAAAGTACAAGAACGGTGAGGAAACTACAATAATTATGCTAATTAAATAAATACCAGGCTCGGTAATAATTATGGTGATGAATAATGCATGCGCGGCGATCGAGGAACCTGAGGAAAGGAGCGCGAGAAGGGATTTCCGTCGCGTCTCGAGAGAGAGAGAGAGAGAGAGAGAGAGAGCTCCTATCCGAGAGTTTCTCGTTTCACCGAGCAAATATATAGACCAATAAACATCGCTTTCCTTCCGCGGATTAAGAAAATTATCGAGTTCCGTTGATCTCGCGAATATAGCCGAGGCGAGATGGAGAAGAGACACAGAAACGTAGAAAAACGCTTCTAAATTTAAAACGACCACTTTCGGAGAGAGCAAATACTCCCGTGGGTCTGTATGTGGGATCCAGCAAACAACTCTGCGGCGGCGGCGACGGTGGCGTTCGTGCATCATCCTCGGCAATGGTAATCGCCACCACATTTTTCATCACTCGTCACTCTTGCCATTTTTTTTTCCCCTCTCATATATTTATAAGCGTGACGACGAGAGCGTAAAATACGATGTCGCTATACAAACTACTTGAGCGGTGGATGCGTTAAACGAACGGCGACGGCAAGGTTAATAAACAGTTGACAGCTCGTATCGTTTCGTTCCTGCGTGCATTTCATATTCGATTCCACGCCTCTGGGGTAACGCGAGATGATGGGGGAGGTAGAGGCGCGAGCGCGCGCGCTTGTTTGCATCATCACGGCCACGGTTAATACGCTGCGAAAATCACCGCGCGAGAGCTTCGTCCACGAAGCAACGATTCGAGAACTTGGAACCTCGGATCTTTCTCAAAACTGCCCTCGATCGTGAAAGCGATCGAGAGAGGGGAGGGAGGAAGAGGGGGCTCTCGAACTCTTATCGCCTCGCCGAGTCGCTGAGAGAAGTGAGTGATCGTTGATAAATGATTTATTTATGCAGCCCGCACTTGACTCTCGTTAATAAACGGCCGAGTACCGATTTATCGTTTCGCGCCCAGTCCCGGAGTTTCACAACTTTACGACGTCTACACACCGCATGCAGACGCGATCGCGTCGCCGCTCCCCGGCAATATTATACCAAGCGAGACAGAACGATTTTACATTTACGCACTTTACCGTTGTTAGTACGTAATTTATTATCAATCTACCAGCGGTAGGCGTTTATTTTTTCTTTCTTTTTTTTCCATTTTAAACCTTTCGTGCTGTGTGGGTAATATGGACGGGTGAAAAGTCTCTACGAATCGAGGCGCACCGCGTATGACTCATACATATACCCGAGAGCAAGATTACCGAGCAATCGGTGGAGTAATCGCGATATTACATCTACGTACGAAGGAGGCCGCGCGCATCCGCACAGATGCATGCGGCATCAATCACCGGGAGGTATGTTGTATTTTATTATCGCTATGTACGCGGCCGCGGACGTATCTCGAGCGTTGGCTCGCACGAAAGGTCCAGCATAACTTGTGCCTCCTTCGAGACTCCTTTTTTCCGTCTTCAATTAGTGGAAACTGAGCGGTGAAAAAAAGGGCTCTCGCGACAACCGGAAAATCTCGAGGGAGACGAGGGCAAAGGAATTAATTGATGATGATAGGTGTTTAGGAATCTCGAGTCTGTTAACGAGCAAAGGCAAGTTGCTTATGCGTGATGGGTACGAGTTTAAAGATTGGGCGAAGAAATACTCACTGAAATCACCGGGACACGATTTGCAGCATCTTCCAGGCAGCAGGACGGGCTCCTCGCAATTCGGTTTCGGACAGTCGTTCTTGATGTTTCGACACTGCACCCTCGCAACGATTCTTCGTTTTTTCTGGACCTGTGCAGATCGATTAAGCAAGTATATCAGTATCAGCAGCGGGTGATCGTTGCCAACAAAATATGCATCTATATCGTTACTCTCGGGTGGTTCCCCCAAATATTTATTCGCATATGTCTTGTCGCGTCTCGATTAAAATAGTAGAATGGTGGAGGCTCGTCACGCGCGATGACGGGACGTCCGCACGAGCGTCCGCCTCTCGTGACAATCGTCAACACGCGTCATCGATATATTTGTGTCGAGGGGCGCGAGGGACTCGAAGAAAATTCATTTTTGCCTGCATGCGCTATTGCGCGAGCTTATTCACGCTGATCCCGAGGAGGCTCGCTTGCTCGCGCGATCTATCTCTATAAACGCCGCGTTTCTTTTCTCATCGGGCGATGAAGAAAATAGACTCGGTGCGAATACCGCATGCGGCGGAGATTAAACTCGAGAAGAAAGCGCGGACACACTCACCGGGGCGGGGGATGCGCTGTACCTATATAGACGAAAAAAACAGTGAACGCAACAACGAGAAGCGAAAAACGTGAGGGTAAAAGCGAGCAGGCGCGTGATTCACGCCCGACGTTTCGCCCCCCTCTTTCTCATCCACTTGCAATCTTTTTCCTCGTGCTCTCTGCTGTATGCACCACGAGCAAAGCCGCGTGTATACCTATCAATAGCCCCTCATACACGGGGCGCGACTATCATTCCACCGGGGTCTAATAATACTTTTGTGTGAAGGAAAGAGAGAGAATGTATTAACCGTCCGCAACACACACCCTACCGTAGCGGTATAGCTATGAGCGTGGGCAACAGCGAGATCTTCAACCGCGCGAGCATCAAACTTTCTGCTTCTGCAAAAGCACACTGCGCAACCCCTTTCCCGGTCCGGCAAATCAATTTTTCTCGGCTGCTTTTCTTCCCAAACTAACATAATTTCGGAATTGAATGAAAAAATTCGTCTGATGTTTGATTTTTTGTTGTTGTTTCGTATCGATATGAGCTCATTCGATCGATTGAAAACAGAATCTCTGCGAGACGTGCAAAGCCACGATTGAAACGGGATCGGAAGTTTGTTCGATGAAAGAAAAAAAAAACAAGGAAGGAGCGAAAGTATGGGAGTCGGCGCAATCGCTTATCGAGCGTATCCTGGGTAATTGGATCTAAGCCTCGGATACTCGATATACAGGCGAGAAGCACCGCCGGTCAACGCACCACTCGTCCATTTTCATCTACCCCGCGTGCAGATTAGTGGCAACGCCGGCGCCACGTATATATCGATAAACGATACGAGAATCGCTTAGGTCCGATAACACACGCGTCAAAGGCTCACGATCTCTAACAGAAGCCTAAAAAACATGTTTTTCAAATGTTTCCGGTTTCATTTATGTAGGGGAATATGGGGCAAAGTGGCCCATCGCTAATTCGCGATTTCTGGGGCAGTGACCCAGAATTTTTTCTTTGTTTTCGAAAAACTTACAGCTGTTTGAGACTAAAAGGGCGAGAATCATTGTACAAATTGCTGATAGATGTCCATTTTATATTGAGCGTTGACAAATATCGCATTTAGGAGAGCAAAGTTACCTACTTAAGGAATTTAACGATTTTCGTCGGTGGACACAGGCTCATTGACTTATTTTTAAGTCCCAAAAATTCATTCCACCTTATTCTTTCCCGAATCTTTCTATTTCGTGGCCGCAAAGAGCATATTTCGAGTGATCACTTCCGGTTAAAGGCCTGTATAGGTAGATGGTGGAGGAATCTTCAAGTTTGATAGAAAAAATCGTGTTTCATCATCGTACACGGGTCGTAAAAACGTAGCTAAATTCCTTAAGTGGTGGCCCACTTTGCCCAATGTTCCCCTATATTATTTAACGAGTGTTTTCAAACGCAGATTCATGCATTTGGCTCATTTTTTTTTATAGAAACTGAAACTGTCACTTTCGACCGAATCGAAACGATCCTTCTTTCATCCATGATAATGCAGTGGAACAAATCGTTTCCGAGTTCATCTCGAATCAGGAGCTTTTGTACAGTTGGAAAAATATTTTGAAAAATACGAATTCCTTCAAGAGTTATGGGCACGCAAATTTGCCTGCTGCTGGGTCATAAAGGCGATCCATAAAGGTAACGACCGAAGCTCAAAAACACAGCAGTAACCCTGGGTTAAGACAATGCGCGTGAACACAACGAGAGTATAGAAATATTCTGCGGTAGATCCTTAAAAAAATATCAGAAGGCTAATGATAGAGTTTCTTTGAAACATTCTATGTCTGTATGGGAATTCAAAAGTTTCTTTTTTTCTAATCCTCGTTATTTATGTTTGCGCTAAACGCGTTTATAGAGTCGTTTAGAACGCGAGAAAATTAAAGCGTGTTAGAGAGCATCACGCGATATACGCATATCCGATTGGCAATATTATTATTCTCATTGATAGTTTGATCACATCGGTTCAGCGAATAGTCGGCATGCGTCAGTGACTATCGAGCCGTCGGAAAAGTAGACGCAGTTTTCACGTACTCTATAAGTTTACTCATGAAAACGGTACGATTTATTTTTCAAAAATGAATTTTTTTCACGTGCAATATTTGCTCCTGATAGAAATAGCATCGATGCAGTTGAGTTAAAAAACAAAAAAGCGGAAATTGCGACGACACTTGCGAGGATAGCAAAATCGACGCGTCGCAGATGCAATTGAATGCGAAGAAGCGCGCGTGCGAATAGTAATATCGCGCAAATATTGATGACGCTCGTGCGGCGAATGAGTCCAATGGGGTGTTGATACATTTGAATTTATTATCCAAGAGGCGATTGAGAAGGCACGCGCGTGCTGAAGAATTTAGGTATACGTATTATGCATTTAAAAAAGATGGTTTAAATCGCATTAAACACCAGCTGCGCGTTGTCAAGTACGACGGAAATAAGGAATGGAATTCACGGAACGTCGGTCAAACACGAGAGGAGAAGAGCGCTATATGCCTTACTGCAAAAATTTGCTACCGCGCGAACGTTCCCGGTGAGCAGGCGCATCGCTCTCGGAATGCAAACGACGATCGTATTACGCGATCGGTCGAGAATCTCGACTGCTTCGTTACCAACGCGTTTTCTCTTTCTCTCTCTCTCGCTCTCATGCATCGTACATGTATAATACGTAATTATTTATCTTCGTGTGAAACTCAAGAGCCCGGGAAATGTCGAGCGGATATTCGAGAGGAATTGTTATGGGTTCGCGTACGAGTTACATGCACCGCGTGTACGATGCGACCCGCGGCGCTCAGACTCGCCTCATTCTCGTTCTGCTCTGCTCGTCTATACCGCGTGAGGCTAATGTACGACTCTTCGTTTGCAGGCTCGTAATGAACAACAGCTGCCATTGCGTCTGCCGCGCTGGCTGCGAAAATGATGAAAACGGTTAAGGACAGAGAGAGAGAGAGAGAGAAGAGAAGTGAACGCCGCTTTGCGAAGCCAATTAGGAGAGGAAGAGAACACTCGTATAAAATGGATACCGACAGGTAGAATCCAATATATCTCTCAACATCTCGTCCATCTTTGCTGCGCGTACAAAATCCTCTATATGCAGCGTATAATAGACGCATGACTGTGCGCTGCGTACGCATGAGTGGCGCGGTACCGCGAGACGCAACGTCGTACAATCCGCGGACCGCACACCGACGAGGGATTAGAAAGCACGTCGAAAGTCACCACGGGTCACGTCACCCAGATCGAGATTTATCCGGGCCGCTTGCGCCGCTCACAGTCCCCGAGATCAGGGTGCTCTCGGGCGACCTACAGCGGCGTCGCCGCCGCATTCAACATATTCGTCGGGAAATAAAAAGAGATAGACGATGAACCTTTTGACGGGTGAGAGAGAATAAATCGGTGTGCGTGTCTCGTTTATGCTCCTCGCTCGCTCTCGGGACTCGACGCTGGGAATGTGAGGCAATCGAGTCGAATTCTACATCGTCTTTTCTATCTCTTACAATTGTGGTGCCTATATATATATATGTTCAATAATCTCTCCCTCGCTCAAGTCCTTCTCTCGCACGTTTAACGACGACGAATCATTCAACTCGCGAACGCGAAAGATGTTGCTGTGAGGAGAGAGAGAATGACCGGGCGCGCGGTAGCGGCGCAATGGCCGAGAGTTGTCCGACGGGCATGCGGCCCGCTCGTAAAACTTTGTATCGTTGAAATCGCGTGATCGAACGGAAGAGAAGAGAGGGGAAAGACGCGCATCATCGCTATACAGCTGAAGGTGGATCGTAAAAGAGGCCGCGCTGCGGTAATTGACGAGCCAAGCGCGGGGGGGTCAAGGTTCAAAACTATCAGCGCTCTCAGGTTCGCCTCGTCGCGATCCGTCATTCATTAATTTTAGCTCGTTTACATTTTTCGATTTTCATATCCAGCATAACTATACGCGTATACGAAGCTTCGATATCTCGCCGCGCATCCAATAGGATTCAACTACTCACCGGTATACACTCGCATTTGATGCAATACATTATTCCAAAGGGTGGTCCTAGATCAGCGTACCACGTAGAACCCAACTCCCGGACTTGTTTCCCGAAGGTGCATTCTGCAATGGATAAAGGAAAACGCGATGAGAAACAATCATTTACCAATTCTCTATAAAAATCTCTTCAACATCGTATATATATTCATGAATTTTTACTCATTTTTCGTCGCGATAGCTCGCGGCAACAAGTTTTTCTCCTCGACGCTGTTATAGATTTTTTGCGACATCGCTCACTGAAATATATCTCGGAAGCTATACGACGCATTCATTTCAAACTTTGACGTTCGTTGAACGCCCGAATGATAAAGCATTTTCGCAACATTTAGATTGGAAACGTTACAATGTAACATCGTGCTGGTACATATATCGATGATAATGTATGTCATGAGATATACAGAAATAATGTGTTGATGCGAATACTGCAGTTTCTTTACAACATTTATCTGCTTCTTTTTTTTTATTGATATTAGGTTATTGAAATCTCATCGTTGCTGGTGATCGCAAGGTATTCGCTAGGTGCACGAAAATACTAATACTATTCAATTATCAGTGTGTTACGCATTCATGCATACTGTCAGCGCCACCTGAAATAAGGCTCCGCATTTTTTCATGCTTAACGTATACACAATAGACACTTATTTTTACGCGGCTCCTCGTTGCGCGACGAATCCGACGTCAAAAACTATAGCGGATTCCTCCTAACTCGATGGCGTTCGTTTGAATTTCAATCAGTTTTGTTTTTCCGCGATATAAGTGAGAATATCACGAAAGAAAATCGCGCGATACCGCGTGCGAAAGGAGAGGAGCCAGCAAACGGGGTGAAGGGGAGAGTAACAAGGGAACGTGCAATCAGAGGCAGAGGAGCGGACGACGAAAACGTCGTCGTGTGGTTGAGGCCAAACGAGGCGTCGCGACGCCGCGCGGGGTCGTTGCACCACTCTCTCCCTCTCTCTCTCTTCTCTTTTTCAACGAACGACGACGAAGAGTCGACCGCGTGCAGAGGCCGTTTGTAGACGCATCTCGCACCCGACTCTCTCCCCCGCGGGAGTACAACGGTAAGAGATCTCTCTTCCTCTCACATATCTCTGCGAAGCAATGACAGTCTCTTTACGGACTTTGCCTCGGGAACGCTCGAGCTCTGTAATTCTTTTGGTCTCGATATGCAATGACGATTAGCGAGCGAATGATTGAACGATTGAACGGAATATAATCTCCGATCGAAACGAAAGAGGGAGAGAGAGAGATAAGCGTTAGGCCCGAGTGCGTAGAGAGCTGGGCATAGAGCGGATCGAGCAAACATTACTCCAAGAATTTGGTCTCGGCCGCTGGCTCATTGCCCCTCTGCAGCCGGCGTATTCGCCCCGTTTCGGGTCGATTAACTCGGAAAATCGTTGAGAATTCGTGTTAGCTATCGCGTCGTTTCGAGCGAATCCTTACACAACTAAAACACACGTCCCAATTCGGCGGCGTTCTCCAATCGTCTTTTCTTTAAAACGCGCCCATCACAATTTTCTCGTTTTTTTCGCGTCCGGCGGCCATCAATCGCGCTAATAGAATTTAAAATCGACTCTCGTACGTGTATCCTCGCGTACGCGTGTGTGTATAAGTGCTCGCGTGCGTCGGGGCAATAGAGAGAAAAAAAAGGGAAAAGAGAAACGTTAGAGGTTCGCGCGGAGACGTACGACAGCGCGATACATCAAGTACGGTACGCGAGAAGCGAGAGAGAGACTACGTAGAATTGGCCTGTGTCGAGTCTCGAATTGAGCATCTTCCGACGACGAGAAAGCTCGCCGCGTACCCAAAATAAATACGCGCTTGGCTCTCGCGCTTTTGATGATGTGCTGTGCCGAGCCAAAGACACGAAGACGACGACGACGACGACGACAACGACGTGGGTCGAGGCAGAATCGCCGCCGCCGCCGCCGCTACGTCTCTCGCGGGTGGACACACGCGGTCTTGGCCCGTCTTTTTAACCTCTCGGAAAAATCCGTTTAAATCTTCCGGTGTATCGCGTGGCGGTTCAACGAAATTATCGCCCCTCATTCTCGAAACGTGAATAATTCTTCCGCCAGACTTTTTTCCATCGCATCTTCTTTCGGGTCTCTCTTCTGCGCCAGGATAAAGAGCATTCGAGCGATATCGGCGAGGAGTATCGAAGGGATTGTAAGCAGAGCGACGTCGGTAGACACGTGGGCGTCGTCGCTCACTCGTTCGCGATTGACGAGAGACGATCGTGCGTGTATATATATACACTCGCGAATAACAAGTCGTCTCCCGCCCTCTCCTTTTCTTCCTGCTCGCTCCCTTTTTCCCAGCAATCGCCTCTGCGCTCATTTTGCAGCCTACGAAAGGAAGGTGCAGCTTTCTCATCGTCGAAGCATCGCGTACGTTACTTTGTACTAATATACGCCCGCTCTTGTCGTCTATATACATGCGAATCTATATACACACGGCGAGCAGGAGGAGACGCGACACACGCTATTACCGCACCTTCATCCGCTCTCTTCCCTCAGGCGATACGCGGGACGCCGCTCGCTCTCGCTGACCTCGGTACAAGCTCGGCATACAAATTTCGCTTACCGGGACGAGGATCAATCTTCTCGAAGGGCAAAATCGGTCCGACCAATTATCATACGTACAAATGCGAGGAACGCTCGGTTTCAACCCCGCGAACAAACGAACTAACGCGAGACAGAGATAATTTGTTCCATCTAAATACAATGCGAATCTGTTTAGCAGTGAGAGCAGCTTTGTGAATACGAAAGAGAGCTTCTCTCGCCCCCCCTCCCCCTTCTTCCGCCCATCTTTCGTTCAACTATGCAAAACGACTTTTTTCCGCCTCTATATATTCGCATTGCTTGTTTTTTTGTTTTTTTTTCTTTCTTTCCTTTCTCACGAATCCCCTCAATGCGATCTTATGGCATTGCTTCTCGCTGATGCTCGTCGAGAGTTTATCTTTAGATCTGGTCTAACTTTAGTCTCGTCCAAAGTGTCTTCTCCTTCTCCCTCTCTCTTTTTCTCGCAAAGAGTCTTTCTTCGACCTCTTTGCGAATGACGCAACGCGCTCTCTGCGTCTTGTAACCTTCGTTCATAACGTTTGAGTCTCTCTTTATTCGCAAAGTGCTATCCCCGGTTCGACAGCGCGCGGCTAAATTCTCCGGAGACTCGATGTCGTCGAGCGGTCTTGTTCGTCGTCGTCGTCGCCGCGTTCCCGAGCCCCTTTTTTACAGACAAAACGAAACGCGTTGCTTGCCGGCTTTCGATGATTTTCGATACAAACGGTCAGCACGAATTTCAAAAGATTATGAAAAAACGAAATATACACGCGTCCGCTCGTTCACCTCCGCCTCACGCGCGCCCAACGCGCAAACAAACACCTTTTTCCAGACTCTCGGATCAGGACTCCCCGCGTGGTTGCTGTGGCGACCTTCCGTCTCGAGGCTGCGCGACGCCCCGAAATATCATTCCATCCCTCGCACCCTTTGCCTCTTCGCGGTGCGGTGAACGGAGCGAACGCGATAGCGCGCAGGAAAAAAAAAATAAATAAAAAAAAGGGATAAAGAAACGAGTGTAGGCACGCGCGAGTGCGAGAGCAAAAGAAATGCCAAGTGGAGGAAGAGTTAGCGAAGAAATATGCGAGTACACCGGGGAGAGCCAAGAAGAAAACGAGAATCTATCTCCGACTGGCTGGCTGGCTAGCTGGCTGGCCGGCTCCCTCTTAATCAACGATGAGTAAGAAACTGGATGCAAAGGCGTATCTAGTTTTTTTTTTCTTTTCTTTTCTTTTTTTCGTTGCAGCACCGTCTCACGAATCTCCTCTTCTTCTTCTTCTTCCTCCTCTTCTACCGCCTCTGTCTCTTTCTCGATCCTCTTTATTCCTTTCTCTCTTTTCCCCGGTCTCAAAGCTTTTTTTTCTCCTTTTTTTCGCGCAGTCTGCACATTCATCGATCCGCAAATACTCGTCTCGCTCACGCTTTCCTATCTATATATAGTTTGGCCCTGAGTGTGCAAAAATCACCCTGCAAAAATCTGGATCAAGGGGCCATTCACCAACGGCGGCCAACAGCCGAGTACCCCCAGGGGGCTGTTGCTCCTGCTGATCCTGCTCCTGCCCCCGCTACAACGTCTATGTGTATTATAGACTTGTATACCGTCGCCCACGGCGTCGCCGCACTCCTTCCTTCCTTCCTTCCTTCCTTCCTCCCCATGTCCTTCGCCCCCTTATATTCTATCCCCGTCCCCCTACTTGTTATTTCAACGCCATCTCCTTCTTCTTCATTTCAAACTCTGAGGACGATGATCGTCGACAACCTCTGCTCTTGTTCGATCTTCTCTCCTTATGTGATTCGAGCATGTGGCACTTGTCCATATATAGTAAAAGCGCGTGGAACGCGTCGTTGTTGCTCACGCACTTGAGAAAGCGCAAGAGAAACACATCCCAAGAAAACGAAGAAGAAGAAGAAGATGATGAAGAAGAAGAAGTTAAACATTGCACCAAATATACTTGCACGCATGTACCGAGCGAGATTAAGAGCGAGAGCAAGAGAGAGAGAGAGAGATGGAAATTGATAGCTGGCGCGACGCAAAACGATCGGCGAGATGCTTGAGTCAACGATGGCGCGCGCGAGCGTGTGCCGCGCGTTCCAAGTGATCGAGACGCTATATCGAATCCAACAAACCCTCTGCTACCATCTATTGAAAATTCGACGGTGTCTTTCTCTATCTTTTTCTCACAGTCATCGGTATATAATGCACTTATGCACTAGTAGTGTGCGGATGACGAATCACACGAATGAAATCTTGTTTTGCAGAATTGCCAAGAGAGCTGTAGGAGAGAGAGAGAGAGAGATATGCAGAAGTCGATGACTCTCGCAGCTCGATGATATAATTAGGGAAAGAATTTTCAGTTGATCATCCTTCCGCTACAAAAGAGAGCCACACGCGCTTATTCGTCAATGAAAAATCTTGAATGAAGCTACTGGACCACTGTATATACCGCTCTTACCGAATATACATGTGTATATGAGTGTGTAAATATATACATGTATAGAAATTGACCGAAGTGCAATCTTATCCGTTTCAACCATTATTTTTGACGATAACAGTTATGAATTTTTCAATTGATTTTATACATAGAGATAAGATGAGAGAATGGAAGCTATGAAATAACAAAAGTGTTTGAAAACAACGAGTTGCACCGGGATTAAAATAATTAGTTGAACGTGCGTCGAGTAAAATGCGGAAGAAAAAAGGAATAAAAAAAAGTAGGTGGGCGTACGAGGAATCGCGATGGATGCTGATTCTATAACGCCAGCGTGTCCTCTGTTCTTATACATTATTGATATATCTATATTTTCAGAACAGCCGCCGCCGAGAAGACTCGAGATTCGATGTAACTCTCGAGCTCGGTGCCAAACACGCACCCCCCGCTCACCAGTAGAAACAGACACTCGTTTAATGCTATTCCTTCAAAATCGCTCTACATATCCTACATCGACGAGTGTACGTCGACCGTGTGACGTCCCCAACGGCGACCAAGAGTCTTCGAATATTGTTCTCGCGAGCTCTTAACGTTCGTTGGAACAAACTGGCAGGGGCGGGGGAAGAGAAGACCAAGAACGAGAAATAAAAAAATGAAACTGACCATGCATCAGCCGAGAAATTGCACCAATTGCAATCGTTTCTACGAATAAAATATCGTCTAATTAAGCCGTATGCTAGCACTGATTAAGATCTCATTGCGACAATTGCAACGAGCAGAAGAGTTGTGCGCGCGTTTTTTTTTTCTCCGGCATGATCGTTCTGGTCTCATCGCGGTCTTGGTCGTCATTCGTACACGCACTCTCGAGAATATCGAATGGAATAATTAGCATCAACATGTGGGTGTGCGTTTGCGTGTGTTTCTGATTGCTCCCTCTCTCTCGCTCTCACTCGCTTTCTGATATACGATAATAAACGCGTATCTGGCGAGGGCAGCTCGCGACATGTTGCATGAAAAAGATCGGAGAGCGGTGAATTGGCGTGTCTCGGGTAACGCATCTGTGCGATTAGAGGAATATATAAACACACGCGCATAAATATGAAATATGTCTACGGATCTTTTTATAGAAGGAAAAAAGAAAAAGCGAGATATATTCTCTCTGATTCCAGATGCGCCGATTTATAAAATGGTCAGAGAGCAAAGGGCGAGATTCCTCATAATTTCTCGTGTCTCATCACCGGACAAACGTCCGATTTGCAAAATTGATGAGATTCTCGTATCGGACGGATCATATACATATTCGAAGCAGAGATTTTTGCTCGGCGAAACAATCACGTCGGTACAATGATTTTTCCCAGGAAGAGGAGATTGAGTCCGTTGCCGTGAAACGTACTTTTCCGTTGATCCTGTGACAATCACGATCGATCGCTCTCTCTCTCTCGGTCTCTCTTGCTTGCTCGTACCGTACTGTTGTACAAGAACACATGTGACACGTTTACGGAGCAGAGAACGCGGTCGTGGAAACAACGACGACGAGCAACGCGCTCACGAATGAATAATGCATCGCTTTGGCGGCGCGACCAACGGATTGCGATTCCTCTCTCTCTCTCTCTCTCGCTCCCCTTCATACTTCGCCTCTTACCCAGGGCAAGTCCGTCAGATTTTATCGGTCTGACAATCGGCTTCCCAGAAGAGGAAAGGCTGCGAAAAATTCCAGTCAAGGATACGAATCAAGATCGTTCAACCGTGCCATTTCTCTCTTCGTTTCGCGGACGCGAGAAAGAGAAAGAGAGAGAGAGAGAGGAATAAAGTCGAGACAATGGTGTGGCGCTCGCCGCAAGCCAGTTACAACAATCAGGGCCTTCGCACTTCCTAACTCGAGTGATTGTCGCGCTCGTGGATTGGGATTCCTCGCAAGTCTCATCTTAACGCTTGGAACGAGAGAGAATCCCTCTCTCTCTCTCTCTGGCTCCCTGGAAGCTTCGCGTCATTTTGTTGAGCTCTCGAGAGCTTCCCTCGCGAAGGCGCGAGAGGGCACAACTCGGCTACTTGGAAATTCTTCTTGGCTACGCGACCAAGAGGAAAAGTGCTACTCGAGATTCCTCGAAAGGACCATTAGCCATGGTCTCTCTCTGTTTCTCTCTTTCCTTAGCTATCGCTCGGACGTCGATACGAGTACAGAAGAGGCAAACACGGCTCACGAGCGAACCGTGTCTATATGGCCTATTTTCCTTGACAGTGAAGGAGAGGAAGAAACTCGATGCCCCCGCAGGAACGTGGGAAAAACATCGATTTGGCATAGGTACAGGAGCGTGGTTGAGGCGTAGATGGCAAAACGGGTCGGGGTCGAAACGTTGAGACGGGCCTTGCGACAACAAGACTTCCCGCGTCTCATGAAAGAAAGAAGAAAAAAAAAAAAGAAAATAATTGAAACGGCTCTTTTCGTATGGAACTGGAACAGAGGCGAACTGAAACGCACCGCGAGCTGCGATAATCAGGGTCATCGCGCGTCTGCGTTCGACCTTCGATCGTCACGTGTGCGTGCGGCTTTGAGCGATATATCGGTAAGCAATCCGTCAAAGATTTTCCAGCCCTCCTCCTCCTGCAAGACTATACTTTTTTACAGTCTTAAATTTTTGGATCGAATTCAAAAGTTTTGGACTAGAAGCCTTTCCGCTAAACTCGCAAGTTTATATCGCCGCGCGAACAGCGTTCGAGTTTCGACGCAAAAGCCGCAATTGGATACGGCGCTTCTCTCTCTCTCTCTGTCTATCGGTCTGGACGCAGCATCTACTACATCCGTGCTGCTCCTCATGTCACAGAACCAGCGACACCTATCTCTTGGCTTTCACACATAGACAGGCGCACACAACTGCGGAGGCGAGCACGAGCGCGCGTATACGTGTCTCTCAGCTACGCACTTTTTTTCCCACCTATTTCCCCACCGAGCGATCAAGAGAGTAGCGTTCATCGCTCGACGATACTATCTCGCTCTACACATACTCGCCCGAACCCTCTGTATACTCACGAGCGCCTATCTCTCTCGCTTCAAACGTTGAAATAAACATTTTTTACTTATTTATATCTCAGCGGCTTAATGCGCTATATATCATTTTCACACGTTCTGCAACTTATAGGTTCGTATTATGTCTAATCGTCGTCGTCTCCGCCGCCGCCGCCACCGCCACCACCGTCGTCGTCGAGACACATGAGATCTTTTTGCCGCGGGAGCAACGGTGAAGAACCGTGTGGGGAAGGGAAAGTTTTCTGGTAACGAGCCAAGAATCTCAACGAGCCTTGTGTGGTCCAGAGCAGGATGGAAGAGCAAGAGAGAGAGAGAGAGAAAGGGAGCGAGAGAAAAAAAAAGTCGTGCAAAGAAACAACGAGCACGAGAGACCGAGTTTGTTGGTGAGTGGAATTATTGAAAATTCGGTAAGAAACGAGACGAGGAAAAAAATGAATGCGAATCGCGGTTTCGTAGAGATGCCTCAACCGATTGTAGCTTTCGAAGGGAAATCTATTGCGTTTTTGCTTCGGAGCTTTTACCACACTCTTCGGTGCGAATGGCCGCGATTCGAGAGGCTGCTTCGACTCCCGTAGAGAGCCAAATAGAAGACGCGTTACCCAGCAACGTCCCGACGCAAAATTCGACTTTGGTCTTTCGGGAATACAACCGTTAATATACGAGTGTGAAAAACGTTTTCTTCTCGCCGAGGAACGAGTCCAGCTTTTGCATGCTCTCAGAAATTTATTCCCGCGATAGAAAGGACCGAGAGAAAACAAGAAGGATCTACGTTCTCGTGTGCATTCTTTCGAGGTCGATTACGCCCGATCCGTCGAGTCGCTCGCGCCGAAGAACTCGATATCTGCATACAATGTCGTCGTCGCGACGACTCGCCCGTCCCGGAACACCCGGTATTCTTGCCCCTACGTATGTACGTACCCATTTATGCGGATCAACATTCATTCTGGATGTCGATTTCGAGTATCGAGATGCGACGACGCTCTCTCACACCTTGGAATTTACAGCCTCTCTTCCCCCTCTCTCTCTCTCTCTACAATTAAAGTAATTCAGCAAAATTACCGGCGCAACATCTCAACTCGAATTTACTTCTCAATTCAATCCGAAGGCTGAAATAGTGTTTTGCACAATACTTGAAAGAAAAACCCTGACATACGAGGCAAGTACATTGGAGAAAAGTAGATCGTGGAAACAAAAATACAAAATTTACCAAGTCACGATAACTCGAAAAAATTTTAATATATTCCAAATATTCCAAATTTAATGAAATCTGATTGAATTATTAAAATTTAATTGAATTTTATCAATATTTTGATCGATGAAACGAAAATAAATACAACACAAAACTGCTTCATCTTTTACGTCCTGAATGATCGCTCCATACCTGATCCTGATTCTTTCTCAGTATGCCTGTAAATAACTGAAAAATATGAGCCTGAAGCCACAATTAATTTTTCTACCCATTCGAGGAAGCACGACCCTCCTAGGTACCTGAATTCAAAGGCGTGGTATAGCGCGCACGAAGATTTTTGTTCGAATTTGAACGAAGCTGTACGTACGAAATGGAGACGGAGTCAATGTTCTTGGGTGAATTCGCTGGAGTAGGCAAAAAGAGCGACAGAGCGAGAGAGAGAGAGAGAGAGAGAGAGAGATATGTGGTGCATGCGGTATTCGATAAGCGCATACGGTATGCACACTCGATCAATGACTATGCGAAAAGAAATGACAGTCGCGAGCGTCGCATGTATAGAACGCACAATCGGCAAATGGAAATAACATAGGCGAGCGGTACCCGCTGGAAGAAAACGAAAAAAAAAAAATTTGAAAAATAAAAGGCGAAAAATAGTATGCAAATGCGTGTATACTCGACGACGCATATTCCGGGCCCAACCCAAATCCACCCCGTTACCACCGCGCGCGGCCACCGCCGTACCGCGCCGCTTCTCCATACGTAATGCGGCGTGTCTACTTTTGAAACGAATTCAGGACGTTACGTGCCTCGTTTCGCGTTCTCTCCTCGTATCCTCTCCGCCGCGATATATATATATATATACATCCAATACTCGCAACGCTCTACCGCTCTGTTATACGACGGTGCCGCGCGTACATCCTCGAGTTATACCGCGGCGGCGATGCATCTTTGCATCTTTGTCGAATGGGTGTGCGCTCGGTATGTGTATCAAGTCCGAGGAGAGACACGAGACATGCAGCAGCACCCCTCGCTCGTGTATATGCATTACGCAAACGAGAGAGGCGCGTCCTCTACATTTTTTCATCCTCAACTCACTTTCGAATAATAATTCTTTCGAGATATATTTTTAATCCCGATGAAACGAATCAATTTCTCGGGCGACTCTCCCGAGTGCGATCGCCCCGATCGTCGTGGGTCCTTGCAAGTGAAAAAGGTGCGCTATGGTCGGACGAATTCGAGCCCACGCTCGTCGCTTCATCGTCACACAGAGATTCGAGCCGTTCGCATTCGCGTATACGGAGATGTCGAGTCTCCTCCGCATTGAAGCGTGCGATGCACATACCCGCTCGTCCTATACATACATATACATCGCGGGATACCATATTATCGCGGCGCAATGCGAGGCGCGGATACGGGATCGATAGGTGCGTCCAAGGATTTCGGGGCACGATCGTTTTATGCGCATTCGGACGAAAAACGATCAAAGACGATCAAAGCGAACGACCCGGGTTGTCGCACTGTTTTCACCGAGAGTGCGCAAATACTCAGCCACAGAGAAGAGAAGAAGAAGAAGAAGAAGAGAATGCTCGCGCGGAGGTGGTGAGTCGTTTTGTGTCTGCAGCAAGGCTAAATATACTCGCGAAACTACTTTGCTATCGAGCTCGCTACCGCGACCAACCCTCTATCTCAACTCGAATTTTTGTTTGTTTGTTTGTTTTTTTCTCCCATTTGCGAGCACGGTGGAAAAACACACTTAGTGCATAGCGCGACGTTGCGAGCTCCTTCTTCCGGCTCATTGAGACTGATTTTTTCGTTTCAATAACTATTTTGTCGTTCGTCCTGCGATCGATCGGGAGTTTGCTGGAAAAAAAATAAGATTTTGGAGTAAATCGTCGTTTGCATCCGAGTCGCGTTTCAAAGACGCACGGGCAAGCGCAATAACGCGCCTCCGCATTCGAACCGAGGCGAAACTCTTTTCGGATACACAACGAACGTCTTTGTACCCGCGTGCGGCCGCGGTCAATCGAGCTTCGCGATCTTTCAACGAGAATCTTCTCTCTCTCACTCTCGTTCCATCGCTGTCTTCCTCTCTTTCCCCGCCCGCTCGGTTTCAGCTCTATTTACGCCATCAACAGTCTCGAGGATAAAATTCTAAAACTCGACCTGCCAACGCGGAGCTGGCATAAAAGTATCGCGAAATCCTTCTCTCCTTCCCTCTGGTCACAAGTGCACCGAGTGTGGTGCGGCCCATCGGAAAGCCTGCACAGACCCTCGGGGTGCGATGTCGCCGCGAGAGTATCAGGACGCAGCAGGTGGGAGACACAACGTAACGCCGGCAGTTATCGCGCCTCGTCAACAGGTGTTGGCGCCCGAGACTCTAGTGGTTCTATAGCGTTCTCGGATTACACACATTTCCGGTCCTCTTCAATCATTTTTCCAACTCCCTCCTGCTTTTTCCTCGATGTTACCGAAAACGATGTTCCTCCTCTCTCTCTCTCTTTCTTTTTTTCCAGAGAGAGAGAGAGAGAGAAGGGAGTACTGACAGCAAGTGCGTCGTCGCGTTAATTTGATTTTTTCTGCGATAAGCCTCTCGGATGATATCGAAGCATCGAGAAACTCAGATTAGTAGGTACACGAGTACTGACGAAAGTTTGTTCAATCCATCATCAAGACTAGTATAAAACTGATGATTGAGAAGCGAGAAGGCTCATAAAGTAAACGCGAATAGCCTTCATACTTTTCGGCTCTCGAAATTATATTTTTCGAGTCGCATTCGCTTATTTTCGATATCCGGTCTCTCGCTCTCTACCAAAACCTCTCGTTCGAATAAAACCGTGAAAGTGATACAGAGCCAGGGGAAGCGTCATCGGGTCGTTCCGTTGCAATGTTTATTATCGGAATTTCACTCGGCGCATCGAGAGATGCCTCTCGTTCTTGAGACAGAAAACGACGATGGCGCAGAGCCGCTATTGCAGAATATACGACGAGCGACGAAAGTTGTACGACTCTAACTGTTATGTGCCAGGACTAACTTTTTCTCATCCGCTCGCGTTATTATAAGATCACTGCGATGACAAAAATTATTTTTGTTCCCCGCAAAATATCAGGGAAATTTTGCCCGACGATTTTTGCTCCCGTAAATACGAAACAACGCGTGTGCGCTGAGACGCGCGTATACACGGATAATAAACGAAAGATATCGTCGTCCGATAATAATACAACTATCGTATCAATAGGAACGACTATTAATAGTAAAAGACAGAGAGACTAGAGAAAATTACGAAACGATATTCCTCGTGGCAACCGATGGCCGCCGCGTGTGTACCTTCGCCCCTATCTTCCGAAGATCTCGCTTAGACCGCTTATCCGAGCATCTGCGATCAATTAAATTCTGACGCATCGCTCCTATCGTAGCGAGCTTATTATTATTTTTTATTTATTTATTTTTTTTTTTTACATAATCAATCGATTAGCGACCAATTATCGGGGCCGCCAAACCATCGATTCTCGTTCATTGCCAGCTTCAACCCCCCCCGCTCCTTCGATAAGGTAATACACATTTTGTTTTTTTTCTCTTTAATTCAAGCGATACTCGACTCTCTCTCTCTCTCTCTCTCTCTCTCTGTCGTAACGACGTCGCGTCGTTGTCTCATCGCCAGCAGAGGGGCTAACGAACCGCGCGCACACGGAGAATATACCGGTGAAAAGTACGCGACTATGCGTGGAAAGGTCAGCACAGCAGCAGCGAGTTCCGAGCGTGGATGACTCGTGAATCGAACGAGAATCGCTCGCGGACGAGTCGCGCGCGTTGCACACGGAAAGAGGCCGCCTGCTCGTAGCTGCAATTCTTCTCTCTCTCTCTCTCTCGCTCTTGTGCGGGAGGAGGGGGTACACCGCGGTATCGCGAGTGCGTACGTGGCATCTGGGTCACCTCAAAGTGCGGTGTAGAGTACGTTGCTCTACGCGCTCCCCCCGCCGACACCCTCTTGGTCATTGGAACGCGCGTATCGGGGGGCGATCGGGGACCACCGAAACTGTATGAATCGAGCGCCGGGATTCATTGATTCATCGAGACAATTTCCATCCCGTACTCGCACTCATTCGCTTCGCAAGTTTCGGGTTCGCGTCGTGCCGCGAGCGAGCGGTTTGAGCGAGAAGTGCAAACGAGATCCTCAAAGTGATATATATGTATAGGGGAAAAAAAATAAAAGGGTGACTTACCGGCGGCCCTGTGAGGTCTTCTGGCCCAGTCGTCCTCGAGCAGAGGCGCGACTCTTCGCGCTTCGCCGCTCGCCGCCCAGCACACCATCGTCAAAACGAATCGGAAAATCATACCGGCGTGGAAAAGCATCTTGGATTTCGCTCTTTCTCTCTCTTTCTCTCTCTCTCAAGTTTCTCGGTCTTGACCGACTCACTCACTTCTACGAGCGTCAAATATTTCTACAGTTGTATATGTGTATATATATTAATAAATAGACAGACGTATATAAAGGCACGGGATACGAAACGATATATATCCGGGTCCGTCGGATATCTGGCACTGTTTTAAATCGCGATTCTCCCTCTCATCGGCCCCGGTTTAACTCTATTCCTTTGAACGTTGTACTCTCCAAACTCAATTTTCTTCTCTCATTTATATTTACAAGCGCATATTAATTAGCTTCATCTCCATTTATCTATTTATTAATCTCCGTTGATCGCGGGCACTGGTCTATTAACCGTTCACTGCACAAAACTCGTGACACACGACACACGACACACGCAACTCGCGGGATACACACTCTTGATGATTCGAAGGGGGGGAGGGAGGGGAGGAGGTGGGAGGGAAAAACTCGAAGCTCGCTGGCTCGCTGGCAAGCAGCACCGCGCCTCTTGCCCGACTGCGCTTATAACCGAGAACGGAGTATATGAAAACGTTCTCGTCCTCGTCGCGTTTGTCGTCTTCGACGTCTTCGCCTCTTTCGTATATATACGATGATGACTATCGTATACTTATATGTACGTAACGTTCCTTCCTCGCGCGGTATAAACACACGATAACAATTAACGGGCTCGAGCGTACGGCTGCGACGGGAGTAGTCGTACGTGCGACGTCCGCGTGTTCATCCTCTTTGATAACGTATTGTTACCGCCGGCGGCACCGCATGTGCCGTTCTCTATCGGTCGCGACATCGGCAATTTTTGCTCGTCTCACCTCTCTCCTTCTCTCTATCAATTTTTCCTTTCGTTGACAAATTATTATCAATCGCTTTTATAAATCTTATATCTTTCCCGTAGGCTATATAGCACCGAGCCAAACTTTTCGATTGTATCGAATCTCTGAATCACGTTCGTTAAAACTTGTGGAAAAAACAAAAAGAAAAAACTTGTACGGCCTTGCTTTTCGTGCGTCAAGCCGGTAAATTTATTGATTTCCGTAACTGACTGACTGACTTGGTGACTGACTAACTGATTGACTGAATGACTGAAACTCCGTTGGTTCCGACGTACGGTAGCTCTCGGTCAACTCGCTAGCTCGGCTAGTCGTCGACTGGGTGGGAGGCTCGGCGCGCTCTCTCGTCACTCCGTTTCTCACTCTCTCTCTCTCTCTCTCTTCCTCTCTGAACTCTCCGCGAACCTCCTCTCTTTGCTCTCGCTCGCTGTATCCGATGTTGCGGGTATCCCGATGATCGGCACTACTCGCGGGGTACCACGCAACGTCATGAACAACACCACCTCTCATCCGCGACACACACCGCGTTGCCTCGCCTCCACCTCCTCCACCGCCACTACCACCACCGCCACCTCCTCCTCCTCCTCCTCCACCACAAACGAACGAGCGCGTGCGCCTTCTGCACTCTAAATTTTTCTCAATTTTTCTTCTCTCTCTCTCTCTCTCTCTCTCTATTCTCTTCCTTCCTGTTTCCTCGCGACGGTGTCCGATCAAATATATTGGAGAAAGAAAAAAAAATCGCAGACGACAAACAAAATTTCTAGAGCTCACGAGATTACGAGAGGAAAAAAAATGATCTGAGAGATCAGAGGCGAGAGCTACGATGCGCTTTTGGTCGTTTGTCGTTGATCGCAGCGTGGAACGATGACAACTGTCGGCGGGCCGGTTGACACGGTCGCTTTTATGGGTGGAACGAGCGACACGTTTCTCTCTCTCTCTCTCTCTCTCTCTCTCCCTCTGCCTGATTCTAGCTGGGACTGGTCCCGCACCGGCGTAAAATACTCTGTACTCTTCCTCTTGTTCGTGTCCTCTTCTCCTTCTCTCCTTCTACCACTCCTTCGTCGTCTCCTCCTCGTCCTCTTATTCTCGGCTCTGTACTAAGTGTTAAACTCGGAGAAACGCGTGTGCGTCTTTTTTTTTTCTTTTCTCATACCCGCGAGTCCCGCATCTCGGCCGGTTCTCCAGCTTATATATCGATAGAAATCGCGACACGCTTCCTGAATAATTTCCGGAGCGCATCCGTTCTGTTCGAGAGATACCGCGCGGTGAAAGAGCCATAGCGAAATTGTGTCTGTGCCCGCGCGATCTCCTCTCTAAAAATAAAACGAATCTTATCACCACACCGCGTGAGAGCTTACCTGCTGCTTGCCAGAGATTACGAGGATTCGTGTTTCACTCGATGCCGTTTCTTCTCGAACTTCCCTCGCCTCCTCGCCTCCTCACCCTCTCGCACAAATGTACTCGTGTGTTTTTTAACACGCATATCTTCTTGTATAATGCTCTCTTACACAGAGAGTCCTCCCGAACGTCGTGTCGCGCGGAGAACGGGATGGGGACACACGAGCAGCGGGACGTTTCCTCGGAGTAACAAATGAATCCGACGATCGTACGAGACTTTTACGACACGCCTTTATGAGGGAATTCTCGAGAGTGCCCCCCCCCCCCCCCATCCCACCCCGCGTGTACGTGCCGCGAGAAGGCGCGCGCAAATGAGTCTGACTCTACGATCTTTGCGCTCGTCTCTCATTTTCGCGGCTCCGCCGCGGCGCAAGGGTTTAAACATTTTTTAATCACGGAGAAAGAGATTAGCCGGGATGAGACTCTCGGCCACGTACTCTCTCTCTATTTGCGAAACATCATTTTTATTCACCGCACACTCATACCAAACTTATATAGATTTAAAAAAGTTTTTTTTTTCCATTTCAACGGTAATTTATTGATATTTTTATGTGTTTATTTTTTCATCCGTTAAATTAGCGAGCGCGTGCAAGTATTAGGTATAATTCGCCTTGACGAGGATAATTTACGCCTTCTTTGGAGCAGGCTTCGTTTCCAGTGAGCGCGCGTCAGACACACCGCGTGCGAGGGAATTATTAATCCGTCGTACGGAAGAATCTCTATACCGGCTGCTCTTTCTATTCGGCTTTCGGCCGAATTCTATCCTCGGAGGATCATTCAAGCGTATTTCTCTCTCAATATATTTTTTTATTTGACACATTAGAGCGAGAGTCTCGACTCGTCACGCACAAAGCAGCCGAGAGAGCGAGAATGTTGGTTTCGGGGAACGCGTTCTCCCGCGAGTAGGTGTAACTAATCTCACCCTGCTCGACCAAAAGTCCCGCATTCTCTCTCTCTCTCTCTCTCCCTTTCTCGTGTGACTCTCGCATAACCGCGCGACCGATTCTGATATTCAACGCGTTTATATTTTCATTTTTATTTTTATTTTATCCTCTTCGGCTGCTTCTTTGTTGGTGCGTTACCTGTGTGGAAGATGGCGATACGCCGGTGCGGCGGTTATCCGCGAATAATCGGACGGCGCCAGGACCGGGCCGACGACAAAAAACATTGAATTTCCATGCCTCGAAGATGCGACCACCGCAACATAACGCTCCGACTCTCGATCTGACATTCACAAAACAACGCCGCCGCGCGACGACCGCGACGACCGATTCCGAGAATTTCGAAATCTCTTCTGGTCTCTCCGAGACACGCATGCTCCCCGGGATCGGTGTGCGTCGCGTCATTAGTTCCTGCTCGGAGAAGACTCGCTTCGCGACTCGTTGCCTCGTGACAATTCGCCTCTTCCCGTCGCCCCTGCGCCATTTCCCCCCAGCCGTTTCTCTAGATTTCGCGTACAAAGGGCGATGAGTATGAGGAATACGAGACGAGTGTCAAGGGTGAGCAACAGCCCCGGCGAGCACGCGCATATACACGCGACGAAGCAAATAGTCGTACGCGGTATAAAAAAAAAGGAGCGCGAACCGCGACCTCCTCTCTTTTCCGATGCACAAGAGGACGAACGTCTCTGTCTCGCGACAAGATTCTCCGAGTAGCCTCTCCACCTCATTAATCTTCGGGACAACGTCGATTCTACGAAGGAGCTCGCAAAACGTCCCGAGAAACCGGCGAGAGACATTGTCCGCCGCGGTACGAAAACGAGAACTCCGCAGTCTCGTCTTATTGCGAAGAATCAACGATAACGAGGGTGTGAGGAGTAGACCTCTGACAAAACGAAACGAAATAATATCTGTGAGGAAAGATGAGTCGCCGCGGCGATTTGGGCTTTATTGTCAGAGAATAATAGCTGCTAGTTTTTATTCTTGTTGGTCCTCTCGTTGGGCTTTCGTCCTCGGTTGGGACGCTGTTTCCTTCCCGCGGCGCGCATTTACCCAGCACGAACCGCACCATGCAAGGGAGAGATAATCCCGTAATCGGGTGCGCGAGCACGAATATATTCAAGGCGTTGCCCGGTTTCTTCGTGGCTCGCGCGGCCTGGCGTATCCGGTCCCTCGAGCGAGGGACACGCGCACAATAGCCAACGAACAAACCTCTCGTAAAATCCCCAACGCCCCAGCAGAGTCTTCCGTCGCGCTGATACAATTTACCGACGATCCCCCCGTACGCACCACCGCGTACAACCGACTCCGCGCAGCGGTCCTTCATTTCTCGGACTCTTAACTCGAACAATAAAATACCAGCAGAAGCGAGATACCTGCTCTGCCGCGCGGCGCGGTGTCACACCGGTCGTATACTACATTTTACACCTTGTCGTCGTTTCGCAAGCTTTACGTTTACGAACGTTTTACAGCAACATATCGCCTGGGAGAGGAGCATATATATCTTTTTTGTTAGCACCTGCGAGACCTCAACAATTTAGCACTTTTCACAGAATACCGCGCCGCGCGCGGTGAACAACGCTACGGAATCATCTTCCGTTCAGCGGCGCCGCGGGCTTTGGTATCAACGCATAAAACGCAGCGAAAAGAGCCGGGGCGATATGCGTATACGCGCGGAATCGGGCGACCAGCAGCGTTTTAACAATGCTAAATAATCGAGAGATACGCCGTCGCACGGGGGGAGGGGAAGGGGTTGCGTGCAGGGAGGCGTCAATGCAACGATAAACGCGTACGGATCTGGGACATCTATTTATGCTCGGTTCGCTGCAGTCGATCGAGCGTGTCACAGAGCCATATCGCGGATAACTCGAGAGGTCTCTCCGCGGCTACCCCCCTACTCCTAATTCATTATTGTGAAAAAAGAGCAGGAGAGATGAAGAAACCTCTTATCGGAGAGACAGAGAAAGAGTATAAGCCGTCGACTCGATTTGTACGCGGAAGCCTCCCAAGAAGTCGATTATATTCGTCGGTGCAGGCGCACGGACGTGTTGAAATGAAATGAAAATAAAAAAAAAAACATCTTTTAAAGTGAAAAACAAGACGAGCGAGTACGAGCAGGGGTTAGAAAAGAATTGAAAAATTTTTGGCAGGATCGCGCGTACACGCGAATCTCTTTGCTCGTTATTTCTCAACGAGAAAATGTGTGTCATGTCGCGTAAACACGCCATAATCGTACTATAAATACACGAAGAGAAAGGGGGCCAGGGGGGGTGGGCGAAGCAGAAAAGATCGCTCGGCAAAGAGCGCATAAATGCGGGCGCCGGCGCCAACGAAACCCGACGCTCCCTCCTCGCCTCCCTTGTGCGCCTCTCGAAAAAAAAAAAACAAATAAAAAAAAAAACTACGCGCATTATCCATTCCACGTGTGTTTCGACCTCCCCGCCCGATCTATCCTGCTCCTTCCCTCTCCGTCCTCCCTCCGGGACCATCGAAACTCGAACGGTCGCAAGCTCGCTTACGTATCGACCCCTATCCCGCCGTCGCTATCATTGCGCAACGGGAATATAAATCCGCAGCGTTCGTTGCCACTGCGGAGATCTCGCCGTTGCCTCGACAGAGAGCCCTTAAAATTATTTCTTATCGCACCAGCATACGCGTTCGGAAAAAAAACCGAAAGAGTACGAGAGGTCACCGCGCGCGAAGACGTCGCCGATTCATCACCGCGCGGGTCACGTCTTTCCGCTTCTCATCCCATTCGTCTTTTGTAACTCGTCTCTTTTGCTCGACACATACAGTCGCGGAGTACGGGCATTATTCTACCCACGCGAGAAAGACTCGACGAAGATCGCGTGGGATTCTGGGAGAAGGTGCGTATACGCTGTACAGAGATACTCTTTTCTCTTGGTTTCTCGCGAGGAACGAAGGATGAGCGGCCGCTCGGCGGCGACATACCCGCGTCGCCCATGCGACGTCGAACCGGTATGCTAAACACCGTAAAGGACCCGCCGACACCTTTTTCCAACCTCTCTCTCTCGCGCTCCTTCCCCCTTTCGTGTACTCGAAAGAAATCGGAAGAGGTATGAGAGGGGAAAAAAAAGGAGCGAAATGGCAGCAGCTCAAAGACCAGAAATAAACGGAACGACGAGAATACACGCGGAACTTGTATCTGCGTGGAAGAGAAGAAAAAAAAAATGGAAAAAATAAAAAGGAGAAAAGAGCGAAGCAGCATGCACGGGGTACTTGTTTGAACAAGAGGCTCGTTCGAGCAAACCCGAGACTAAACCGATCGGAGGCGAGAAAATGGAAGTACCCGAGAGAAAAAGAGAGATGCGGGGAGATCGAGGGAGAAGAGAGAAAAGGGAGAGACGCGGCGGCGAAGAACGGACGCCTACGACGCTGAAGCGAGTGTATACTCGCGCGAACGCGATTTTATTGCCGCGCGCTCGCGAGTCTCCCCGACTAGGACGATGGGAATGTTGGCGCCGCCGCCACCATACCGTAACCGGGGGCCTCCCCCCGCTTCTTTTCTACAATATCTATATACACTTTTTTCGCCGCGATTATTGCTGGCCAACAGCGAGTGTGTACAACAAAGATCTTGCTAATACACCCACGACTGGAAAAAAAAAAAAAAAAAAAAAATTTTGTTTTATTTACCGATGTATATCTGTATAGACATATATATATGCTTGCTCTCTGGCGAACGTTGCCGCTATGGAACGAGCATCGAAGCGTCGAGGAGAATAAAAAATTGGTCGGTTTAGCGGGATTCCGATCGAGATTCGAGACGAATCCTCGGACGCTCTCGACACCCTCGCGCCTCCGCCGTAACCGTCACCGCCGCCGCCGCCGCCGCCACCATGGCGATTATACCGGCGCGGACAACGCGAGATCCTATCTTTACCGGAGAAAGATCGTTCTTAGAGCGAGAAAAAAAGAGTTTTTGGGTGCGAGAGCCATACCACGCATATACGCGGCAAACGGTCAGATCCCATCGCGTTCCCAAAATTCCAACTGGCTGCTTTAAAACCCCAATTTATTTATTCATTCACCCGCGCACCAGTCTCTTTTTTTACTCTCACGCTCCAAACGCTAACCCCTTCTCTCCTCCTTCCTCGGATATCACGCCTCCAATTTTTATATCGTCACCCATTTCGCTTCTCCTTCTCTCTCTCTCTCTCTTCTCCCCCTGCTTCTTCATTCTTATTTATTCATTTACCGTGAATCTCCGATATAACACTTTGGCTTATAACGCTGTCCTGTATATTACGCTTTTTTTTTTCTTTCTTTTTTCTCTGCAGACCCGTAATAAAACTAAATTATTCGCTTCCTCGCGCTTTTTTTTTAATTTTTTTTTCACGGTATCCCCCTCAAAATGCGCTTTCTAACAAAGCTTTACTCTTCATCGATCGGTGCGATTGATTTATTTATTCAGCAAAAACCGCGAGTATCTCTGGATTTTGTAAAATGCTCGAAGCCTCGAATTGGCATTTTGCGAGCAGCGTCCGAGCTTTTACAATGAAAATTTTATATAATAGGTGAATCGAATTGAAACCGATCGCGAACGTTACTTTTTTTAAGGAGGTTGGCTACACACAACAATGTTGCCATGTTAAAAGCATAGGAAAATTCGAAATGATTAGAATTTAATGAAATTTGGTGAGCATATTCTTTTGGATTAAATATGAATATAGAAATTTTTTAAGATTTTTCTTCTACATAGTTTTCGAGTAATTTAACACCAGAGTTTACATCCGTAAGCATAGGATTCTGATATATATAGGTATATCTTTTGGATATTGTAAACTCCAATTATTCGACAACTATGTAGACGAAAAATTTGAAAAAATTTGTGTCTGCATTTGATGCTAAAGAATGTAATCACCAAATTTTATTAAATTCTTATCATATTGTCGTATGTAGCCACTCTCCTTAATTCTATGATCGCCAAACACTCAGTTTTTTCATTCGACATCGATGAAGATAGGAACCGCGCAATAGTATGTCGTTTATGCGTTTTTATAACGATTTTGCTGAACGCCTCTGCCCTCCGACAAATTCCGCGGCTCACACAATATTCCGACGACCCTTTTTTAACAGGAGAATCATTATTATTATTTTTTTTTTTTTTTTTTCTCGGCTTGTCCCTAATAGGAGGATCCTCGCGGGAAGCAGCCTGCATTGAAGCAACGACGTCCGGTCGCTCGAACGCACCAGCAACAATAACAACAAGAATATCCGGGGCTGCGCGATTGAAACGAGCTTTGGAGCCGCGGCCACGGTTGACCGCATCCGCTCTCGTCCATCAGAGAATATTCCCCGTATATCCGGCTCAGAAACGATTCTCGTTTTACCCTCGCGAGTCGAATTCCCCGACTATATATCCGGGCGCGATCATAATAATCTCTCGCGGCGAAAAGAAAATATTTTTCATCGGTGTGCCCGCTCTCTGGTCGCACCGTCTGGAATCGCTGTCCGGAAGAAATAAGCCGAAGGCGAAAATTTGCCGTCATATCTGCCGAGGTATTCACCGCTGCTGCTGGCAGAACCTCCGGACTCCCGAACGAGCAACTACGACCTCGCCAGCCAAATTTATTCCCTCTCGCGCCCTCTGTCCCTCTCGCGAACGCGCGCGCGCGTACGCGTTAATAAATCTAAAAATACGTCATCTCCTTATTTATGCAGCGGCCAGTTTATCTTACAAAGATGCGCGCACCGGCCAAACTGCTGCCAATGTGTTTGGACGTCCGACCATCAAACTCGCGACGCGGACGCATTTCGAATATACCCGCTTCAACCCGGCTTCTAAGCGAGAACGAAAACGAACGATGCGCGAAAGAAGACCGTCCAAAGGATAATAGTCACGAAAAATTGTGCTTTATGCTTTATTTTCAAACACTCTGATATATATATATATACGAGACTCGGGAATAGACGCGACGCTAGATTTATATATTTACTGGATGTCTTTCGTTACGCTTACGAGTCTCGTCTCCGTTATTCTTTTTCGCCCAAATCTACTTCGCTCGTGGAGCTCGATAAATTATCGAAAAGTCGGCGGGAAATCAATCAGCGAGAGAACTCGGCCAGAATTCGAGAAAATAATAGTTTTCGGGAGTCTTTCGATTGAAACAATGTAAGGAGGGTGGCTACATACGACAATATGATAAGAATTTAATAAAATTTAGTGATAACATTCTTTAGCATCAAATGCAATGACACAAATTTTTTCAAATTTTTCCTCTACATAGTTGTCGAATAATTGGAATTTACAATATGCAAAAGATATACCTATATATATCAGAATCCTATGCTTACGGATTTAAACTCTAGTGTTGAATTACTCGAAAACTATGTAGAAGAAAAATCATTAAAAATTTTTATATTCATATTTAATCCAAAAGAATATGCTCACCAAATTTCATTAAATTCTTATCATTTCGAATTTTCCTATGCTTTTAACATGGCAACATTGTTGTGTGTATCCAACCTCCTTAATTACGAGTATTTTCGATGAATTCATTTTTTTCGGTAATTTTCCGATATCGATCGAATCGTCCGATATCGAACGATTCAATATTTTTCCCGGTCTAATGAGAAACAGCATTAAAGTTCAAAAATGAATTGAAAAAAAAAAAAAATGTATATAATGAAAAAAAAGTTTTAATTCAATGACTGCTTTATTTGATGTATAACAAGCCTACAAAAATTGAAGTAAATCGATACAGTTTTAGATATTTTGGTCACCGATTTAGAAAATTCAGATTGGCGAAACAAACCGGATTGACGCTTCAGATATATTTCCTCCTGCGTTACTTGTATTTGTGACGTACACTCCGAGCGGAGCTACAACATGATTCATCGTCGTGTCGAATGATTTAAAATTCTGCAGAGAATATCCATCCCCCTTCGATAAAGAAACTTGAAGATAATGTCAAAATCCCATTTTGTGATCCGAATGAGCAAGCACGATTCCTTAGATAGTATATAGAAACAAAAAAATAGACAAAACGATCGAAGTAACGTGACGTCGAATTGGCCAGATGCTCGGCTCGTGTTTTCCAACGTTTCGATCTTCTTCTTCTGAAACGAACGAACGAGTGTCCCATCATCGGTTCTCTATCGAATAATCGTACAAGCAGCGCCCTCGTCGATGTTTCTCCCACGATAAACAAACGTCGACAAAAACAACTTCCGTAAAGCACAATTACAGTATATTTCACAAATTGTTAAACATTCATACATAATTATACGAATTTTTCGCAAAAGACGCAGGGACATTATTTTTTTTTTTTTTCCCGCGTATTCTTCATTTCAGCGTTATGGAAAAAAATGATTGAGTGAGAGCGAGAGATTGAGATTGAGATAAAGAGAAAAAGGAGAGAATGAGGCCGAGAGAAAGAGAGCTCGCGAGAAACACGGTTTACTGTATTAGTTGAGCAATGGAAATATTTTTTGCTGAATCCCGGCGAACAGGAACGTTTGACGAAGAGTCTCGTTCACGAACGAGTTTTTTTTTTCATTTTTATTGTTCTGCAATTTTCGACGAACGCTCCTTCGTCGTATTTAGTCAGGCAACGCGTGTCTCTCTCTCTCTCTCTCTCTCACTTTCTCCCCCTCTCTCTCCTCGTCTCCTCTTCTCAATGCCCCATATCTTCGCTCTTCTGATCGATCTAATGAAAAAAAAGAATCCCGCGTCGTCCGGTACGATCAACGCGTTTCATCTTCATTCGTAATACGTGTATCCGTATGATGGTATCCGCGTGTGAATAGAAACACGCGTATACGCAGGCACAGGGACGCAACGCAATTTATTTTACCTTCGGAATGTCGATATTTTACTCACTAACGCTTGACTCGCGTGTCAAGGAAATCATCCGACCAGTGCGGCAGATAAAAAAGATTCGTCTCGCGCCAGATTCCATCGAATCGGGGGTGCGCAATTTCTTCGCTCTTGCTAAAACGTTGAGAATCCACAAAAAAAAAAAAAAACAAAATCATATTTAAAAAAAAAAAAAAAAAAAAAAAACGTAATAAAAAAAATTAAAAGATTAAACGAAAAATAGATGATACCGAGGATACGAGAGATCGCAACGACGAGTTTTGTGTGCACGAGATATTCGGTGCACGCGCGAGATTGAGTCACTGAGCCCCTCCCTTCCTCCCTCCCCCATTCTTTCAGTTCGCTCCTAGTCGATTTTTTCATTAGAATTGTAGTTTTTTCTTTTCTTTTTTTTTTCCTAACTTTGTTAATTAATTTGCAAGACCAGTCGGTAGAAAACGGACAAGAGACGCAAAAGTGGCCGATAGGTTTGTAGACTCGATGTGCACATGTTCCGTCTTAGTAATCGTCTTTATATAATGTAATGTACAATACGCAGCTACATTATGACAATCGGCATGTAGAACGCATTTGCAAACCGCATATCGAAAACGTTTCTAATATTTTTGTTCATATTTTAGATTTTTTTGTTTTTTTTTTTCCTTTTTCTCGTACACGTCTTGTCGTCGCTTATTTCGTCAAAACGGCCTCGTATCTTTTCCTAATCAATTTCTCTCTCTCTCGTACACACGCATACACCACGATCATTCACACACTGAGGCGCGCTCATCCGCTCAACGAGGTAATGATATTTCGCCCGGATTCATGAATCGGTCAACGCTCTATCGTTATGTTTCGGATTTAGGTACTTTAATACAATGAACTCTTCAAAGTTTGTTGTCTTTATCTTCACTTTCATCCGTGGTATCTTTCTCTGTGTAAAAAGTGTAACTATAATGCTAATATAATAATAATAATAATAATAATAATAATATAATATAATAATAATAATAAGTTGCACGAAGCAATAGTCCTGTGTGACCGTCCACTCGTGTGCTAGCGGCCACTCTCGCTCTCGCGTCTTTCAATTTTATATATGTTGTTATTTTTTTTGCTCTGTCGCTTACCCCTCCCCCTTCTTCTTCCTCTTTCCACGGTTAACACGGATACTCGTTTTCAAAATGATTTTTCCTCCGTTTTTTTTTTTTTTCCATCAATTTGCTTATTTCGGAAATAATAAATCGCGCTCTATATCGAATAAATCTATCCTCCCCCGGGCCAAGCTAAAACACATTACCGAGCGCTTAGTCTTCGATGTTTTTTTATTTTTATTTTTTTTTTTATTTTTCTGTTTTGTTTTCGTTTGTAGTTCGTAACGAATCGAAGGAGGTAGCAAAGATCGGATACTCGAATCGCGCCAGCCGGCGACATTTTTTTAAACGATTTTTTTTTTTTTCTTTTACCCGATCGTCGATCGATAAACGGTCGGTGGGGGGGGAGGATAGGTTTGATGTTCTCCTTACGAAACATTCACCCCCAATTCCCGTTGTTGCCATCCTCTCTTTACGTTCATTATTCAACATTTTTAGCAGTTGTGTGTGTGTGTTTTAACTTTATTCTCCTCTCATTTTGTGTATCGATGTTATTATAGCAACTGAGTGTCGACGGGGCGACTGTCGGATTAGCGATTTGCATTTTTCAACTGGTTTGAGAGCCAATCGAGACCCTCGTAGAGACCGTCGCCACTCGTGGCGCACGTTGCTTGTATGTACCAATTACGATTGCGTAACGAGTGCAGGCCTAATTTATCGGTTATTTCCGCTGCGTTCATAGCGTTTGGCAGATCCTGAAATGATCAACGATCGATTTTAAATATAAGAGCATCCAAGGATTTTCAATCGACTTTTCATCATTAATCGTAGCTCTCATTCCTTCGTCTCCTTCTTCTTCTTCACTTACTTGTTTGTTAGCAAAGATTAGTAGTACCGCGTCTCTGAGCTCGTCCTCCCCCAGCATCCGCATGAGTTCTTCGCGCGCTTCTCCTATACGTTCTCTGTCGTTACTGTCCACTACGAATATCAGTCCCTGATGCAAGCGAATAACAAATTTCAATTATTCCTTTTCCGTCGCTCTCCTCATTTTATTTTTTTCACATGAGACGAGAAAATACAGAGAGAAAATATACGTACTTGGGTGTTTTGGAAGTAATGTCGCCACAGAGGCCTGATTTTGTCCTGACCACCGACGTCCCACACCGTAAAACTAATATTCTTATACTCGACCGTCTCTACATTGAAGCCTGTATGACGCCAACAAAAAACAAATCCATCAACATCCGAAGAAGCAACCCACGACCGGTGATATTTGTTTTTAGCAATAAAAATTTGAATAAACGTTTTTATCGACTTGTCTTACCTATAGTGGGAATTGTCGTGACGATTTCGCCTAATTTTAATTTGTACAGTATTGTGGTTTTACCAGCAGCGTCGAGTCCTACCATCAGGATCCTCATCTCCTTCTTGCCAAAGAGGCCTTTGAATAACGTTGCAAACATATTCCCCATGATCGGAGTTGGTTACGATACACCTGATCAAAAATCAACAGTAAAATAAACAACTCATCGCGATATGTCAGTTTTTGTTCGAGCCAGTGAAAGTCACTCCGTCAAAAGATACAAAAGATATCGTCAATGTATCACAAAATGACAGAATCGATTTATTTATGTCCGCGTCAAGAACAATATTGGGTTTATTCATTTTATTTGCATTTTTTGCACTTTTGTAACACGTAATAGAATAAATTTTGAAAAAGTTCGAAAAAGTGTAAAAAAAAAATGCAGTTAAAACGAACATACGTTTTATTCTTACTCTAAAACAGAAACAAGATTTGATTATTTATTGTAAGCCGCTAGTTCGATAATTTTTCAATTGTCAAATATAATAAGTCGTTCGAAATGACGTTGCTACTACGGGATATCAAAAGAGTAAAAACGCGAAATACGATTAAAGTGCCACGCGCTATTTGTCACAACGAGCTGTGTGGCGATCCTCCTTAGTTATAACCTGAGCGCTTTGTCACTCCCACGGAGATGGTAGTCGGCGGAGCAAAATTATAAACGTGGCGGCGGACAGCCGCCACCGTCGCCGCCTCAATTGCCCGACAGACTCGCGTCCGACGAAACAAAGAAAAAAACAAAAAAAAAAAACGTAAATTATTTTGGCAAGTTCGAGTTGGCCACGCTGGTGGGCCCCCGCGCGCTATCGATTCACCGCCACTAATTCGTCCTCTTTCTTTCTCTATATCTATCTATCGGTCCGTCTCGCTTTCTCTCTCTCGCTCTCCCTTGTAATATTACTCGCGTACCCGTTCGTTAATTGATCCTTGTCCGATGTTACGACGACGAGAAGAGGACGGCGGCTTGTGTAGCGGCTGAGACGACGACGACGACAACGACGACAATGATGACGATACGCAATCACAATTATGCGAAACTAGTTTTTCACCCGTGGTATAGCTCTTAACGAAATAAACACGAAATAATGGAAAGATAAAAAGGGAAGAAAGCAAAAAAAACGGGCGAGAATATCGCTCGGAGAATGTATGGGTATGCGCGCGGGGATAGCACCGATGCCACTGCTGCGTACACCCGGTTGTCTGTCATCCATACGACCTACTCCCCGAAAGAATAAAAACGTTTCTCAAACTTTGCCAACTCGCGCGATGCCACGACTTTCTTAAGACCCCCTTCAATCACCGATGCTAATACGTTCGCTCCTACTCAAACAAGTATATTTTTCATTTACTTACGTTTCGGTAAAAGATTATATTTCACAAGAAACGATAAAACATAAAACCAACACTCCCGAAAAGGTCCCGTATGTTAAAATGGCGGACGTGGAAAGGATTCATGCTTGATGCCACGTATAGGGCCCTCGAACGCGTGTCATTGGTCGGAGCGGGTCACGTGACTTGGTTATTCTCGCGGAGGCGTTTGACCCTCGGCGCACGCGTGTCCGTATTGCTTGCTCCTTTTTTTTTTCTACACCAAATGCAGTTGGTACCTTCTCTCTCGAGGGCTATTTGAATTATCAAATGAAAAATAATTCATCGATCATATTATTGTTCTTATGGCATCGGCGATTGACAAATAAATCGTACATTAGAGAATTGGCGTTTCAAAAATATATTCATTCAATCATTTCCACCTTTGTGAATAATTCTCAAGAAATGTCTAGATTCGCGATATCTTGCAACAGTACATTTTTCTCATGCCAATTTGAAATATTTTCGAAACCTTTAATCGAATACTTCTTGTGCCAAACAGTGTTTTGATTTATATCAAACTCGTAAATGACCAATTTGAGTAAAAAAAACTGTCAATTCATGTGCGGATTTTATTTCCACCAAGATTTTTACGAAAAGAACATTTATACGGCAGATCTGTTTGTTTATTGTTTTGTTTTTAATGAAAATCTCCAATAATGTCATTCAATCAACAAAAATATAGTTTAAATCGATTCTTCTTGTTGAGGTCTTCGAAGAGCGCGCAAAACTTCAAACGATGTGACTAATGTTATAGACGTTTGTATATTTTTTATTTGATTCGCATTCAACATTTTTTAGTGGCTTTTTTTTCACCGGTCGGCTTTTGAAAATAACTTAATCAATCACTGTACATTGACTTAAAAACGAAAAAAATATGAAAAGTAGTACAGCGTGGATGGAATGGTAGCAAAATTTGTACAGTGCTCGTCGTGTTATCACAGAGAAATATAGTGTAATGTGGCTTATATAAAAATTAAAGCGTTGGCGCAAAAACAAGAGTAAATAGCATAAATATAAATGAAAGTACATTATTGTGATGATGAGGCACTAATAGGGGGAACACTCCTCCTCCCCCTTCCTCTCCCAATTTTAGGATATTAAAATTTGTACAAAGACCGCTGACTTAGAACCGTCATTATTCTACATAATTATGAAGGCACTTTTTTATGGGTTAGTTTTGACAAATGCCGATGTTCAACGCCAAGGTTTGCGAACAGCGCCAGCGCTTGTGCTCCTCTTGATACCCTGATCTGTGGAAGAAATAAGACATTATTGAGAACTCTATAATATAATTTGTGGAAGAGCTCGGTGTGGTAGGGATAGAAAATTTTTTTCTTTAAAAACAAGCTGACGGTACTTATGAGACTCGGTGAACGTTTGTCCCGACTATTGAACGTCCATGTCTGACATCTGCTTCGCACCGTGGTAGATCGATTACCTATTGCTTTCTCAAAGTCCCCCATTCTGCAATCAATCCCGGATATTGAATATAATATTTACACTCCGACATCCCATGCGTATTGTTTTATCGATCGTATCGTAGTTATAAAAAAAACATTTTTATGAAATTAATTCAAGATATTCGTGCTAATAATTTCATAATTTTATCTGATGAAAGAAATCATGAAAAAAAACACCAAACGGGCATGCTTTATTGTCGTGTTAATACGGAAACAAATTAATTTCATGCAAACTAAACACCATAGCTATTCCGAGTCGTACTCTTTGAGCTTTTTTCTTGCTAGTGTACGTTGAGTCGCGAACGAGTAACAGGATCTCGCAGAATTCGGTCGTTCCTGACGAGCTCTCTTGACCTGACGATCTTGTTTTATTATTTCCATTCTTTTGGCAGGCTCTTGAGCGAATAGTTCGACGATGTTGATCGAAGCGGCATCGCACTGAAGAGAGAAAAAAAAACATTAGACACGATTGAACCAAACGTCGAATGTGTACATGTGGAAGAAATGATTTTCAGGTCAGCTAATATCAACTCACTTGCAACTGTAGTCGTTGGTGGAAATTCAATTCCGGAAGAGCGAGAGGCGCGTCGATGTGCAATCTGAGCATACAACGAAGAGCCTCTCCGTAGGTCGATTTAAGGGCTAATACTCTCTCGGTTTGCATTATTCTTCGTACCAAATAGCCACGTGCATAGGCGTTTATGGTGGTAGCGGCTTTAATCTGGAAAAATAATTTATTACATTCACGAAATAAAGGATCGTTGTCGTCTCTCGTCTACTAACATGTTTGTCCTCGTACGTGGCTCGCTTATCAAGGACGGGTACATGACTTGTTTTGCTCTCGAGCGGGAACAGCTGTCGACTGACGGCGTAATTTTTTCGTTGCTCGTTAATAGATTCTGAAGACCGGAGGTGATGATTGCCGTTGATCGGTGGACTCAGCGGTGACTCAAATTTTCCATCGTTCAAACGAATCGTGTCCTCGGTCGGATAAATGCCGTCCAAAGGGCATTTAACGTCTTTGAGATCCGATCGTTTAGACGATGGCGGTGTAACAGTTTTTTCGCTCGAATCGACGTTCGTCGAACGACCCGTTATTTTATCGGCCAATACCGACAGGCGTATGCCCGGAAAAGTTTGTTCAATTTGTGCGAGGAGTAAAATTTGTTGTTTCTCAAATTCCTTTTGCATATTTCGTTGTTCCCGCTGCTGACGGGCCACCAGTTGGCTCATTTGACGCTCGTGAGTATTTTGAATTTCTTTGAATACGTCTATGAGCTTCTCCGACGTGACGGCGGACAAGAGTTTTTGAGTGGAACCTCGTAAGGCTTGACCGCTGCTCTTTGTTCCAAAACTCGAGGGATTGCTGTTGTTCAAACTTTTGTCGAATGACCGAGATAGGCTCATTTGTTTTTGCGGTGTGGTTGTGGTTGACCGCTTGCTCGTACGCTTAACAGTGGGAGAACCGCTTCCAAGATTACCGAGGGATCCTCCTAATTTATTGCCACAGCTTGGAACCGAAATACTCCTCGTATATTTCCAGCTTGACGTGGTGGTCACCTTGCGGCCGGATTCTTTATCTTTGCCCGAATGTCCGTTGGTCATCGCGATCGTCGATGATTTTGTATTTTTAATCAGGCTTTCTCGATATAGCATCGATTGTATACAATCAGCGGATCTCGCAATTTCTCGAGTACCGCTGAAATATCTGGCTCCTGTCGTCCCTCCTGTCACTTTGTTTCCACTCGTTCTACCTTGAATCGCGCTCGATGCGCTGTTCCTTCGTACTCGCCCGCTTCGATAGCAACTCAGTCCGTCCCTCGTATCCATCACGACGATCGAATTCCGCGTTTTACGCAATTCCCACTCGCTTTTAGCCTCGTTAATATTCCACTCTTTGCGCCTGGACGAGCTGACATTACTCTGCCGAGACGACGGAGTGTAATCTTCATAGACAAACGTACTTTCATCTCGCAAATGAGCGAGCAGTAAAGGACTGGGAGTTTCTAAAACATATGAACCTTGCCTGACGAGCTTAGGCGTTGTCATCACCGTTTCTACGCCACTCGCCTCGCTCCAATCTCCCTGCGACTCTCCTGACCATCCTTCAATTTTTCCATTCGTCGCGCTTGTCGCATCTACCGTTATAGGAACTATATCAAGAGTTTTTGGTACTTCTGGCTTTTTCCATTCAGGACTGTTGTCGAGAGTCGATACAACTGTATCAGAAGTTAACGTATCGTCGAGATAACGATTAATATCGGTGCTAGCGGTCTCGACCACCGCCGACAAGTCTTCCTCTCCTTCCTTTCTTTCTGTTCTTTCGGTAGGCGCGTCCATGGCAGAAGCATCCTCCGACGTTTTGTCACGTGCTTCGCTCTCTTCTTCGCAATTGGATGAATCCTCCGGCGTCGATACGCTATTCTGGGTTATAGTTTCCAAACGCGGATCACGCTCCGAGCCGGAATAACTCTCGAGTTTCTTCAGTCTTTCCTCGACCGCTAAGGCCAAATGCTTGTAATACCTCATTTCCGCTCTGAGGTCCTCGCTCATCTTTGGCCAAAAAAAAAAAACAAAAACAATTTTCTCTATAAGTCGTCTTGCCGCGAAGGTAAAAGTTTTGCTTTTCGTGTTGATATTTCCAATAGACTTTTAAACTTACCAGTGGTGGAATGATCGGTATGCCACGAATTTTCATGCAGCTCACGTACGAATCTTCTTTTCGTAGATCCATTGTTATTGTTTTGTGGAAACGCGTCGTCGAGCTGTTTCGCAACTCCGTAAATCCACATTTATCATTGATATGATAATTCTTTACTAGTCCCCGACAACTTGTACAGAGTTGTTCATCAATCGAGGCTAGTTTATCTTTTTTTATATCATCAGATAAACAACGACTAAATAACAAATATAAATTTCACGTTCATTGGCAGGTTATGTAGGCTCTTTACACTTGGCAGGTGAAAAAAAATAGCAATGTAAACAAATTATGCACCTTTGTCATAGAAGTGTAAAGCCTGTGGTCTATATGGTTCCTAAAAAACTGGGGTAGCAGTACGAGCTATCACCCCGGCCGTCGGATGTCGCTAGCGTCGTCTTTGTTTGTATGCGCTCACGTACGCGACACTGAGTGTATGCGAGAACGTCGGTGAGCTGGGGTGATCCGGCTTCCCTCACCAGACTGGGTTCGTAGTTCTTTTCTTCTCGCTCTCGTTAAAGATGGTAGGAGTTTCCGCAATGTGGTGTGATCTATGATTATTTCGACTTTACAACGTGATGAAATAATATAAAAACAAAAAACGGCTCTCAACATGAATATCATTTCAGCGACTTTTTTTGGCAACTAATTGATTAGCTATAGGTGGATTCTGTCTTCATGGACAATCGTGCAGGTTGAGTGATCAAGCCCCCTGAGTTGATTTATTTTTAAAATTATGTAATACAATTATTTTATTGTTAATATAGTTTTTGAGGTTCAAATACGGTAACTTGAAAACTCACACTGAAAATCCGTGACTATTTCGATTCTATGGCATAACGAAATGATATAATAACAAAAAACGGCTTACACAATAATATCACTTCAGCATATATTATATGATCTACTTGTTTAGCTACTTGGATGCTGCCCTGGAGAATAGGCAATGGGGTGGAGGGTTCGAATCCCTCCTGAATATACTTTTATTTTTTTTTTTTTAATTTATGTACTACAATTATTTTATTGCTACTAGTTTTTGAGGTTCAATTTCCGTAACTCGAAAACTAACGGGTTCTCGATGAAATTTCACGAGAGGAAAATTGTTTATGTTTTTATTTGCTACATATTGAAATTTTTCAGATTTTTTTCATAAATTTCTTTATATAACGCAACCATGTTTCCGAGCGGTGTAAATTTGGTTCCCCGTCATGAATTTTTCATGAAATCATTTTTAGGCTGTAAAACGAAAATTTTGAAAATTTTCTAAAACAATTGGAAACGCTTTCGCTCCGGTAAAGACTCTCTGTCAGCGACTCGTCATACATAAATGTACTTGTCTCGGAGTCGCTACCGCGACTCTAGATAGAACTATTTGCAAAAAGTATAAAGAACTCCGGAACTATGTGGGGGGCAACTAGAACTCATTTTATTTATTTTTTATCTCCACATTGGGGGGCCAACTTCACACGCATAAAAAACGGGGCTTTGTTCATAGCCCATTTGACTCATTATCAGAGTTGATACTTATGAATGGTGGAAATAAAGAAAACTATTTTGGTGTTGTTTTTTTTTTGTTAAGGAAAATCCTTTTTAATACATTCAGCTATGATATATAGTTATACAATTTTCGATATACAGATGAACTTCTTAATCAGCATATCAATCTTTCGTACACGTACACGTATATTCATTATATCGTCCGATTCTCGTTGACATTGGATTTGAGGATGTTTATCCCAGATATCAATGATTTTGTGGATTATATCAGTTCTTTCATTCAGTCATTATGTCAGTCGCATACTCGTATACACATTTTGATACGTTGCATGAGGGAGAAAAATAATACAAACATAGTAGAAAATCGAAACATTCGTCTCGTAATACAAATTAATTTCTCTGAATGACTTGATATGTCCATGATCAAAGATTCTATTCATATAAACACTTACAATCATTCGTCCATCAATCGTAGATTGTATGTGGAATATTTTTGAATCGTAATTCATTCGTATCTTTTACCATACGCAGTCTTGATTACAGTTACGATTATTCATCCGATTTTCATATTTCGAGACATCATTGATTTTCAATCGTTCACTTTGAACTTCTCTGCTTAAATTATTGAAACTTGACGTTATTTTATTTAAATACAGATCCAATACTCGAGATAGAACTATTAAACGTTTTTTTTCATTTATTGAAGGACTTTACGACTTTGCGAAAAAGAATGGTGACACATTTCAGCAGCCTCTCTCGCATCATTCACAGATATCTCGCAATAAATTCATTTCAATTAAGCTGTGTTTCATGCGTAAAATTGGATGTAATTATTCACTTATAACATGTCCTGTTAGTGGGTGTTACCAGCCCACGAATTATCACACTTTTGTTTAAACTGTAACACTGACTTATTATCGTTCGTGGATTCAATATCCATGCTTAAAGTTCCATTATTATCAATGAGATCTTCTTTATCGATTATTTATTCAGTTTAAATACATCCTTTTTCACCAACACCGAAGAATCGCGAGCCTCCCCCTAAAAAAGGTAAGAGTTACCGGCAGTCGGGACTCTGCTCATACCTTTTGATGATCCGAAGACAATCTTCTGGTGCATATTAGAGGGACGTTTCTTCCTCCTCTTGAAAAAGTTAACTCGGTGTTGGGGGTGGGGGTGGTGGTCATACCGCACTACCAGCATAGAAACCTGCTTTACCCGCCAAACCCGGAGCTCTGCCCTTTCTTTTCTCGCACTCCATTGTGCTAAAAGTGTTTTGCGCAATCTGTGACTTACGTTTTGGATTCTGCAGCGTCATACTGCGCTGACTCGAGTTCGAGCTGGAACTCGTACCCGGTTCCGAAACCCTTAGTATACCTGAGTGTATCGTTCCGAAATTTTGATACATAAATTGAGGCTTTATCGCTGACACCGATGGGCTCTGATGCTTTAATGTTATCGGTACAGTTTGGCCAGCTAGTGTATACCGACTGTCATAACCCAACGGCGCATCTAATAGCGATTCAACGTTCTTACTCTCCTGTTGATAATTCGCTAATCTGGGGTCATTCATACCAGTTGATTGCTCGACTCTCCCACAAAATTCAACGTAACGCGGCTCTTGACCACTCGCCAATATATGCTCTTTACCGTCCGTAAACGCGATCATATTTTGTCGAGAATCTGACAGTATCCTTGAATCCATCAAACCCTCCTTGTCAGCAAATCCACTCAGTCGCGAGTCTACCACACTTGCATCAGCTTTTTCCACAAATGCGAAGCGCGGATCGACGATTGGCTGCGAATCCGGGTAACAAGGTGGCAGATGCGACATGTCCGCTTTGTCAACGTAACTTATTGCTTGAGGATTTGAAGCGCATATATCCGGAGCTGATTTACATAGAAGCGATGTGTCCTCGTCGGCCAATCTTTGGGCTCCAAGAATTACGTCTGAAACCGATTGAATTTTGTAATTTTATTATTTCAATTATACCTTTTTTACGTGAGTCACTCTAATTTTTTTCTCTATAATTTGTTTCAAGGTTAGAATATTTTTTTCAATTGTTTGGCTTTCTTTATTGGATTCGCCATTTTGAACTTCAAAAATGCGATTCCGTATATTCATCATCAGTGATTTCAAAAACTCTCACAGACAAAATTTCAATGATTGAGCGACATTGTCAATTTTTGGGTCCATTATATCCGATCCGTCGTCTTGAATTCCGTAAATCTGAAGTTTTTCGTACGAAGTCAAATTTAATCGACGATACGACCAATCGCATGGTTTTCAAGCCTAGTTTGACCGTTATCAAATGAGTGCTTTCCAATGGTCGAATTTTTTTTCCGTCAATATCTTTTTATTATTCATCATTTATTGGATCGTGCTATTTATAAGAGTTTCTTGAGAAAAAAGGCAATAATCTTACCAAAAAATAGCCCTTACTTCAATTGTAGAAAAGTCGGTTACAGTAGTGATCGGTAATTTTTGTTCTTTTATTTTAAGTAAGTATGATGATATGGAAAATCGATATTCAAACAAATATAAACTCTCTGAGTATCTCTATTTTTCCAAAAATTGTAATACTTGAAAAACGTGATAAAAACATCTCAAAACTGGAGTGAATATTCTTTCCATGGGGTTGATAATTTTTTTTGCGCTGACCTTTCGTTGGCTGTTCGAACGTTCTACCTTGAGTAGCCCCGGGGGATTTTTGATGAGCACGAACTAGGTATTCGGAAGATAAGCCTCGTTGTTCGCGCAGCTTTCTCTCTGCACCAGGCACCATAACTCGTACCTTAGTCACAAATTTCAATGACATAAATAAAAGAGTTTAAATACCGACACGTTACAAAGAATGAAATAAAAATGATTACGAATGTGGGGCATAAATATTCTTACCATATCCTCGACAGTAGGGAATCGTGCCATGTATCCAGATACCGTCAGAAGGGCTGCTATTTCTGCCAGTATCAGTGCCAATCCTGATAATTGGAGACACCATCCATACTGATATTGAGGCAATCCATCGTCATCGGGCTGCAAACTTGAGGGTGACGCCAGATTGAATCTTCTCGGTGATTCGAATGACGCATCTGATAGCGCCGACGCAAGAACTATTAATCCACCTCCTAACGAGAGTCCTGAAAGATAAAAAAAATCTTACAGAAAACATAAAAACCACGTATATTGTCCAGAACATTTGAAGATAGAATTGAAAGAAATTTATTTGTTTTTTTTCGTCGTTGACGAACTCGCTTAAGCTTCTCTTATTTATAATTAATGAGAAATATTTTTTGAACATTTCTTTGTATGCCTCCAAAGGTATTAAATCATTTTGCAGTTGAATTGAAAAGTATAAAGAAGAACGCAGTTCCAGATCGTTTGATAGCCATTGTTTTTCCTCGGAGTTCATACTTTCACCAATTTATCCGTATTTCGTGAGGAAAATTTGCAGGAGCATCGACGAGCCATGTGTTAAATGGACGACAAAATTATTCAGTCCTGTAAAAGTGAAAACGTCTCTTTTATCTTTTTGCAAAACGAGTCTCGGGAGAAATGGAAAATAAAAACGAGGGCGCTCCCTCCCTTGAATTTTTTTTTTTTTTTTATGAAGCACCGAATAATGTACTCGCTACCTGGGAAAACAAGTGTACAATGAAAAGCAATTTTCTCACAGATACGAAGAACCAATTACCGCCCTATGCATGAGACCATAGCACAAAATTATGAGCCTCGAGTGCAGTGAAAAAGTAAAAATTCTTGCGAACGAATATTTGCCGTGTAATGCAGTGGAAAAATTTGATCAAACAATACGATTGCTTTAAATTGTTTTATTTTTCATACTAATTTCTCATGGTGCCTTCACTCCCAAGACTGTTTAAGCGGAGCCCATTCAGAAGTTTTACAACTCGAGTTATGGATAAGATAGTATTGCCCCGTTGAAAATAAGGATGCCGATAAAAGCAATAGGATAACGCTAATACAATGGAGAAAATGCCACGAAAGAATGAGACTCGTTTTATCGAACGGTTAACGTATCCCGAAAAAGCTTATCAATTCAGCAGAGCGACGATCAATATCTCATTCAATCACATCATATTCTATGTACCACTGTACATCTCCCGTCGAAGATATTTTTTTTCGACTATGTGTCTCGAAAAATATCCTACGATAAAGATTTCAAATGATTTGTATTCGATCTGCCATAATCCGTTCCTAATACTGTCTTATTAATACACTCCAATTTTGCAATTATAAAAATGAACATATTCAATATAGTTTGTCCAATTTTGGTAAGGCTTGAATCAAATTTGATAGTTCAGTTTGCCAATAATGCAAGATTTTTCATTGACAACGAATATGTAAGAATAGATAACACAGTCTCAGCTTATTTTTTTTCCATGCATTCAACAAATATATAAAATATACAAATATACAGGAAAAACGTTTTTACATTCCTGGGGGTATGATCAAACGAATCACTAAAATCGTATAGGGCCAAGAGAAGTCTCGTTCCCATGGAAATCTGCCATCGTGATCGCAGCCACATAGATACCCAGAGTGACAAACGAATTCGTGACTAGACTGTGTAATGATTCTTTCCCGTTGCGGTCGTCGCCTACGAAAGACCTTGTGAGCTTTTTTCCCTTTGGGTCCATCACGTCCACTCTTTGCCTCACTGCCTCCGCCACACAAACAAAAACATTTCCATACCCATACGTTTTTTTTGTCATGGGTGCAACCTCGTTTTCTTAGAGGATCGCGTCTTACGCATTTCGTCGGTTTCCCATAACAACCTCCTCTTGCTACAGATTTTTAGCTTATAGTAAGTATAAGAAAGTAGTTAATGTTGAAAGCGTTAATATAGAAGACTTGCGTGACTGTAACGAAAAAATTAATCAGACTTGTGCAATCTGAGAACAGAATTTGAATTTCAAAACACGTTAAAGGCAAAGTTCAATGGTCAATGGAGAAGCAAAAATGTTGGTATGTGCTCGACTCAATGGATGTTAACATTTTGAGGTACCCAAGAACTGTTGAAACTTTAAAGGTCAGTAATGTATAGAGTCGGAAATCTTGGGTGTGTGAGAGTGCGAGCGTGGATGAGGGTGCTGTGATAAGAAGAGTGTGATCACGTTAGGTAGAAGAAAAGAGATGTTTAGTTGTTAGTCGATCTTGGCAGATGAGTTGACAGGAGAAAACGCATGTTATCGCCTTAAAATTGTTCTAAAATTGTTGTCTGTCTTTTGTGTATTCCCTCGATATCTCTTTTGATTGGATTCTATACAATAAATCCTACAGTAATCTGAGAAATCTTTGTATATTACTCGATTGTTTCTAGTAATGTTCTTAATATGAATTGTTTGAGAAAAAAAAGTTATTGGAACAACAAAATCCCTCATTACGGAGTGCCAATAAAATATATGATCATCATAATGTCATAAATCATTGAACGAACACATAAATTTTTTATCAGACTGCACGTTCATTCTGCCAAAGAAATGTGCATTTCAATTGACAAAACTCTTCCAATAACATCAATTTTTATTGAATCAACCATTTTTTTTTCTCTGTGTAGAAAGAGCGTCTTAACGCTGGTTGATTTTTGTTAAAAAATAATACTGAAAATAAAATGATGCCATATAGCTGAGCAGTATTAGCTTTATAACTTTTCTACCAGTTCTCGATCTCTTTGACTTCTGTTTACCAATTAGTCCTCATTAGCGCTCTCAAGACCGGTCTATGTAGGGTCTTGTACTTTGATTCAGACAAAAAGCGTTTCTGGCAGGGCTGAAAATTCTCAGGGCAGCGCTTTTCTCGGTGTGTGCTGCCGATGAAAAGCTCTCTTGCGTTAGGAAATAGAGAGGGTAGAAACAGAGAGACGAAAGGGCGAACGGGTGAAAGCGAGTTATGTGTTTATGTCTATACCCAAGAAAGCTGGGTTGGCTCTGGGGTATCACGCGAACGAGAAGAAAAGTAAAGTTAGAGCTCGACGATCTTGAGCTCTACTCGTTACGGAGTTTGAGTGGATTCTGCAAGAGTGAGAAAGAAATGGCGGAATAGAAGAAGACCATTGGGTACATCGTTTAAAAAAAAAAAAAATCCTAGCAAGAACCCGAGCGCACACAGACAGGAACTATCTCTTCCTCTCCAACCTCTGGGAGAAAGTCCGCTGTCGTTTTCTACCTTTTTCCTTTTCTACGAAATCGAGCACAGAGCGAAAATCTATAGCTCCACGATTCGATTCTCGGCACTTTCTTTACCCCGTTGCCAAACCTTCGTACTTTGTCTTTTCAATTTCTCTTGCACTTTGTTGAATAGCTCACATTTCTCGCGTCTTCATTTGATTCTCTGCCTATTGAATGCAAAATTACCTATGATCGAAACACGCTTTTGAGTATATAATGTAAATCTTCATTTTTTATTGAAAGGTTTTTTTTTAGGTATTGGTGAAAAAAGAATTCTGTTAAAAAATTAGCTTGATTACTCAATTTTTAGAAGTGACTATCTCGATTTTTGTACATTTTAAATGCATTTTTCGATTTTCTATGCAATTTTCCGTTTACTGATGAATGATATTATATATTCACATGTAATTATTGAAAACATTATTCTGAAATATCATTCGACCACATATTACGCACCAAAATTATTATCTGAACGATTACACTCCTGAAAAAAAGTATAGAATCACCGGACAAAAATTCGATTTGCACTAAAAGTTTGATACCTCTTTAAACAATGAAGATATTTCGATTTGGCACAAGGCGTTTTGAGGAGGATAAATTTACGTTTATATTCATTCTTGTAAATATTATATACCATTTTTTCGATGTGGTAAGCACTTTTGGAAATGTCTGTTTTCCGATTTTTTCTGGCTGCGTAAAATTCGATTCATGGCTGGTGGACATTTTTCGACAACCTCCTGCCTTTTTCTTATTTTGACTCTCTTTCACTATTTCATTTTGACAGTTGGTAGCTACCAGGGCGAATGCGTGTCAGGTTGTGAATATCAAGAAATGAGATCTCGCACTCGTGCTTCGGCATCTTGCCATGAAACATAATTCCGATTGAAGATTTGGGGATGATTCGGGGAAGTTCAGAAAAGACGGCTCTTTCTAAAAAGCAATGTTGCACACAACGATACGAGAAAATCATCTGATTGCACAAAAAGTAGTTTATCGACAACAACATCGGAACGGAAGTACAACTCATCATAATTTTCATCGTCAGTCCGTGTGATTGTACCAATAAAAATAAAAAACGATGAAAATGAATATTGATAGTTCTTTTGAATTTTTACATATTTATTCACTTTTTTATTGTCTGCTCTACATGTCAAGAGTGTTGGTGTCCACTCATTTTGCTATTACTTCGGGTTGTATTTGAATCAAAATCTGGGTTGCTTCAGCTAGTCAGCACCATTGTTAACGCATGATTTTGCTATAAAAAATTTACTCTACTGTGAACTTCAGTCTTTGTTCTAATTGCCAGGGTGGGGGAAATGTTCTCTTGGTCCATTTTTGAGAAGGAGCAATCTCATAGCAAATATTTGCATCAGGGTTCTGTGAAGGGTACCGTATGGAAGTATGGATATAGCTCAGTACTTTCTTTTATGCCGACCATTCGGAGAATGCTTGGTCTCGCTGACTACTACCTCCCCCTCCCTCCCTCTCTCACTCTTTTCTTTTCATTCCTCTGCCTCTATGAGTGAATAACTTTTTGGACTATTCTCTTCTCTTAAGTTCGCTGTCAGTAGCAGCGGCAAAGATCAAGTACACTCGAGCATCAGAGAAGAACAAGCAAACAACAAGACAGGAAGAGAGTAAGAGACAAACAAATAGATAAAGAGAGCAATTTCACTACGTAGCAAAGACAAAGCTTCTGTATATTGCTTGGAGCAAGTAGGATGAGGCATGTCGAGAATACTTCTTTCGTATACTACCTTTCTCTTTTACTGTTCTGTTTTTATCATCGAAAAAACAGCCCTTTTATTGCATTGTGCAATTTTTTTCCATTTCGAACGAACCAGTCTTTCAATCGTTTTCCATTTTTTCTAATTTATTCTGATTTCCTATTGATAATAACATCAAGAACGCTAAGGCTTTGGCGGAGGGTTTCACTCGCAAAACGTTTTACTTAAAAAAGGTCCTTGATGAAAACACTAATTTATTACGTGTCATCGCTCACCTGTATTTCATAATTTCCCACAGATTTTTCATCCATCGCAGTAGGATATTGACGTAGATAGAATTGGGACCATAGTTGGAGTAAACGGGATACAGAAGCTGTTACGCGCGAGGATGCTTTTCTCCTCGCGCGTAATTCAATTTAGTAAATTTCTCAACCTAGGTTCCTATTTGAGGAAAAGAAGGAAGGGTCATAAGGCCGATTTTTGGCCCATCCACACAATATCCAAAAATCAGTCTTATCAGTTCATTTGCATTTTCAAATATATTGTAACGAATACGCTCTTACCGACCGAGGAAAATGGGTCGGTTCGAGTTTCCTATTGTTATAAGGAGCAGGTATGACAGAAACGTGAGAAAACAAGGATTCATGATGGATAACTAACAAAAATTAATTTATTTAATTTAGACTCGTTTGTTCACATTTTGAAAATGAAAATAATTTTTCGCGTTATACATCGCGTTCGCGTTTTATTTTATTTATACTTATTTCACGTTAGAACTGTTTTATAATAAATAAAAAATATTTATAATCCAAAAGTGAATTGATTCGATACAATAAAAATGATTATTTGAGTAATTGACGCGATATAACCTCAAATTCTTACCCCGGCGTATCGGATTATCTAAAACAATAAAAATTATTTAAAATGGATGATTGACTCGGGCTTATTATTTTATAAACTTGAATTTAAATTATAATTTGAAAAAATACACAATTACAAGCTCGGTTTTCGGTGTTCTCGGCTCGGCTTTTTGGGTAGACACACAGTGAGGGAATTACGTTTTCGAAGGGTATCCTTCGTGGTTTCCAGATATTTTGTACAACTTTATTGCGAGGGTCGATTGTAGGAGGAACCATAGAAAAAGCTAGTTGGGAGCAGGGAGTGGTTAGGATAGCTCGCTATCTCGCTCACTGCTCGACGTATCCCTGGCACGGGAACTAGTCAGGCATAAATTCCTATCGCTGTACTGGCGTGCTTCATGCCCGTAGGATTAAATAACTTGACCCGCTAGCAACATATCATGCGTTGCTGTACGGTTGTTTCGAGTCTCTCCCTCCCTTCCTCTTTCTCTCTCTCTCTCTCTCTCTCTACTCTTGTTTTCTCCAACTCTTGTGCAGTATGAGAATCCAGGAAGCCGAAAAGGACCGCTCTGAATGTACGAGTCCATGGAGACATGAACGGGTATGTATTTGCAAGGTATCGGAATGTACGTACATGGCATGTACTATGTAAGCGGTTCTGTTTACGTATTTGAAATGGAAGTTATGCTTGCGGTCTAACGTATGGATTCATGAGTGCAAGCAGTCTTAGCTAAGAGTTTCAAATACTACTAGTTCCTACTTCAATGAAAAACAACTGACATTATCTTGGTAGGTATGCACTTGCTTGCTCGCTCGAATTTCATGACACACTCAGAAAACAAATTTGAAATTGTGGCGAACAAATTAAATTTGTTGATTCAACAAAACTTTTGTTGATTCAACGATATTTTTGTCGTGGTGAGAAATTAAGTATTTGAATGAACTAAATTTCGTTTGGGTTAACAAATTTCATTTTGTTCGCTACGATTCGTTGAATCAACAAAAACATTTGTCGAACCAACAAAAAATTTGTTGAATTTACGAATTCATTTTTCTCAGTGCATATCAAATTGAAACGTATGAGATTTCACACGAACGTGAAATCACAATCTTATTTTTATCTTTAAATAAAAACTACCTATCATGTAATCTGTCTTCTTCATATCTTTCGAAACCAAATGAAAAATGAAACGTGATCCTGTACCTTAAAGAAGAAAAATGGGATGTATCGTAAGGTAATATTTTCTACCTATTTTTCTCAAGGATAATTCCCATGGCTCAGTTGAATTTCATCTTCCATCAGTGTCCTTCGAAGTTCCCAAAGAGGAACTGGAAGCTCATTCATGTTATGCAGAGGCTAGTATTAAACTGTAGTGAAACCAACTATAATCTATCTCTGGCGTCGACTCTCAGATCTCATCGCGTAACTAGTAACGCGCTTGTAAACTGCGAATTATTATTGCACTGGAAACTGCAAATTCTTAATTTTACTAGAAATATTATATTGTAAATACCGGATATCAATGTCACGGTCCGCACTCACGAGTCATTTTATTTCTAATCTACTTCGCATTAATCTATATAAGCAAGTTTACATTTATATTATATCCACAATGTTGACCAATATTTCAAAATTTGCTTCAAAGTGTGCTAGGGCTTAAGCAATAGAGCAATAAACCTCTCCCTCTCCCGCCTTTCTTCGCTTTCTCAATGTCTCTCTCTACTTATGTCTCTGAATCCGCCTCGGTCTCTGTCGCTCAATCTATCTCGTTCTTTATCTCTATCGCTATTTATTCTTTTGCTCCGTAACTGGGATTTTCCGGGTCCTCGCTCTCTGAATCTTCTTTCGCTCGGCTGCCCGTTCTTTTTACCGATTTTCACCCTCCTTTTGGAATTCCACCACATCTCGACCACTGACGACCAATGTACTGCCATCATTCTCGTATTTTCTCATTTTCTCCAATTCTCGTGGTTCCCTTCTTTTATTTTCAGTTCGGCTCAGCTTCGTTACCCCGCTGCCGAATCAGTCAAGAATTTCCCATTTTCTCTCTTTTTTTTTCTCATCTCAAGAGCCTTTTACTCTTGACCTGAGTTCCGCGGGAATCCTGGAAACTTTTATCGACCCTTTTACTTCGCGTGGGTTGCTGATTCGAGAAATCGGAAGCTCGATTAACGCACACGTGAATGAAAATGGCTTTGAAAATTTTCCTCATTTTCTGCTGAAAATTTGGTCTTTGGTTGTTTCGATGAAAATTCCATCTTCTCCTCCTAGATTGCTTAATTACATTTTCGAAAGCTTATTCTCTGAAAAGTGAAGAAAAAAATTATAAAAGGAACGCGAACATTTACATTAACCAACACGGATGTAATTGAGTTGTGATTCGTTCAAATCTCAATATTTTTGTTGCGCTGAAACTCATAAGAAAAGTCGACACGATTTTTCTGTCCCTTCAAACTCTCCTTTTTCTCTATAAGTTGTCCGGAGCTGATGACGGCATGAGCCAAAGAGTGTTCCAATTATGCAAAAGTACGCTGAAAAGTTTTCTACACCAGATGGGCAAACCGCGTGGGACGTTCAGAAGGGTGAGATTCTGGAATAAATTGCATGTGGTTGTCGCCGTCCGTGTCGTCATGGTACTGCTTCGGCTCCCAATAGTCAACCCTCGAACCACTACATACCACTCCACCTGTCTCACTAACTTTAAATTAATATTCGATGCCAAACATTGTGAATCAACAGCTGTGCAGTCCAACGAGAACTTTATCATCTCCATAGCATCAACCCTCTTTTTACCTTTCTTGCAACCAATCGTTTCCTACAATTTTTTCTTTCAACTTCACTCATGTATTACCATGGTGAAAATTTAAATACCATCAGAACCAGAGCGACCAAAAAAGGGAAACTTCTCAACGAAAAAAAAATTCTTATTTCATGTGCAATTTTTTTTCATGTGCTCCAGTCTCTTCACGCAATTCAACGAGTATTGATTATCATTAATTATCTTCGGAAAACCTCGGGTATTTGTCGAACTCGAGAATTAACGTTCGAGGGACTTCCACTTAGTCACCTACAGAATCAAAGCTTCCCGAATCTACCACGAGGTGGTTAGCTGCTTCATGATTAATATTATTACCTTAATTTACCACATTGATATAGATTTTTAAATGATTCATTTGATGTTCCTAAGGAAGTTCCTATTAACATTTTGTTATAAACTCAAACGTACAAGCAATAATACAAATTCATGATTCGCATATATTTTTAACATTTTGTTATAAACTCAAACGTACAAGCAATAATACAAATTCATGATTCGCATATATTTTTATATTGTCCTCGCTCGGGTACTTGCAATATTTTTGAGTGAGTTGTTTTTTTCCTCCTGGGTAAAACTTTCCAGTTGATCTTTTTCTTGTGATGTATGAACATAGCTGAAAAAGCTCTACTACTACGACTTTTTTGCCATCTCTTTTTACTCGCTCTCCCGCTGGTTTTTTAAATATTTTTTTTTCCTCTATCCACCACCGAATTTCTCCATACTTTACACACGAGACCATAACATTAAGGCTGCCTCGGAGAACGATCATTCATAGCTGCTGGCTTCGAGCCGACTCTCGTTTCCTCCCGAATTCCCACGCTCTCTTTTAAATCACGATATCTTCGGCGACGCCGAACACGCTCACCCCCTAAGGGCTGTACCACATTCATCATATATCCAGCTCCCACGATTATACCTTACTACTATGTTCACTACACTACTACGCTTTCAAAAAAGCGGCAGATGGAGTGGAAGAGAGAAAGAGAAGAGATGATAGAGTGAGAATTGTCTGCAGTCGTTTAAGTCTAGCCAGTAGTAGTAACAGCAAGTATAGGTCAGGCGGAAAACTCGTGTCCCACAATCACTATTGGACGACGATTTCTATCCGCCTACCTGTCTTCCTACCTTGTATTATCAATCCTTTCAAACTCCCCGGTGATGGGAGCTACAACGCTTTGCACAAAAAAAAGTAATCTTGTATCTGTGATGAAACCTTTTTTTTCAATTCGTTTTCACTTTTAATCTACAGCTTTGTGCACTAGGATTTCTTTCCTGATCTTGAAAAGGATTGTTTTTCAAACTTATTATTTCTTTTCTATGTTTTAAATTCAATAGCATGATATTTTTCTCTAACGCCTTCTGCTAAGAAAGAAATCACTAAACATTTGCAAAATGAATAATTTATTGTTCAAAAGTATTTTTCGTCTGCAGTCACCAATTTTCAACTCCGAACTGCCCGCAAAACATTTCCTATGCGTTCAAAATAGCAAGTGAAACTTTATTATCGTGAACCACTTTAACCCAAACTCCGCAATTATCAAGGTATGACAAATAAAATCAGTGAGTCAGAATTTTGACCAAACTGAATCGAAAAAATAATTTGATAATAATACTGGTGTAATTAACGGACTTTTTACCTTTTTGATATTTGGTTTTGAATCGTAACATTTGTTAACTTCCACGAATACACCTAGTAATTTTTAGAAAGCTAGGAATTTAATAAAAATTAATTTTCAACACATGAAAAAGTATATTGTAACGGTACGTTTCGTTCACCACGCCGCTACGCGTGTGTTCGAGCTACTTATTATTAAGGAGCGGGCATGAAATGAAAACGAGAAAGTGCGAAGGATATCTTTTGACAAAATAAATCGTGAGGTTTATTCAAATAGACAAAAAAAAAATGATTATTGTTGTACATAAATTAAATCTTTTGAACGAATCTATTTAATTCGCATGGAGTTTTTGTTTTTGCCTTAACCAAAGTGATTTATGATTGTGAATACCTCCAGTGTCTTTATTTTAATAAATTTGGCCTGACTATTAGAAACCTGGCAAAAAAAATCTATTTTTTATATTTTTTTTATCGATGAAATTTTTCTTTAATTTGTCCAAAAGGATTCACTTGGGCTCCTCCCTATCTATATATCAAATGAGCTTGCATCTGCGATTTCGCTACAATCAGGATATGTTTCAGCACGTATTCAAAGACACTCCTCTGATTTTTTTCGACTAATAGTTTCCGAGATATTGATTTTTTCGATTTGGTCGTTTTCAAACGCAGTTTGTGAAAAAATCAAGAGAAGTTTTTTCTTAAGTTGTCTTGGTTTTTCATTCAATTTTGTATTTAAATCGCGTTTTCAAAGAAATCCCATTTACCAAAAAAGAATAAATCTATATGCTACACCTTGATAATCGTAATCAACTAAGAATGATAGTAAGTATTAATAAATGATATGGTAACATTTTCTTGATTAAAGTGTTCGTGCGCTACTGGTCATTGCGTCTACCCCGAGCTTCCTCTTCAGTGCGTTGACGTGAAGTCATACACGAACCCGCTTAGTCGCATACATACAGAAATAAATTCTTGAGCCTCTTGTCGAGGGCTCGACTTGACTCTCGTCGAGATACGGGAGAAGGTAGATGCAACGTGAGTCTTACCCACCTTACCAACCGTAAACTTCATCAGTGTGAATGTATATATTTTTTTAATCGTGAAAGTGTATGCAAGAGAGTGTATGAAGTGATAACGAGGTCGTTACACGCTTCTTGTTCAATGGAGGTGAAAGAGGGATACTCGGAGTTACCCTCACAGTTCTAGTACGAAGAGTCCTTACTCAGTTCCGCGAAAAAAAATATGCACAGGATGTACACTACCGTCGAAAAGTTTCTGGACAAAAATCCGAAAAAGTTCCCGCACTCTTTTTCGTGTTATTCGGTCGATAATGTAGATGAATGAATTTAATGAACGGCATTTTAAAGAAGAGAAATCCCATTCCATTTTGCTTTTTTTGAAAAATTTTTGCGATTTTTTTACGACCTCTACTCATAGCCGGCCAGTCGCGTAGGATTGGCCGGATTTTTTTTTTTTAAATCACGATCTGAGATAATTGAAAAATCGAATTGCTGCATTATGAGCTCATTTCTGGAAGAGAAATTGCGATTTACGTCGATCAAATTGTTATATTATCCTTAAAAAAAAAAACCCCTTCATGTCGACGCGTCTGATAAACGTTATTACTTCAGGGCCATTGTGGATAATTTTCCTCGATTGTTCAGTGATGCCTCTCTCTTTTTATCTCTTCCTTCCTATTATTTGTTTTCTGTTTCAGTCAGTATCCCTTATTCGTACTCCAACTGCTTTCTCTTATTCTCCATCCTTTCCTCTATTGCTCTCTATTCCCTTCAACTACCAGTTTCTCTCTCTCTCTCTCTCTCTCTCTCTCCCTTGAATTTCCACTTTGTTTTGGTACTGTACACTATACACGCCGTCATGAATGTTCGCAATACCAAAACCTGGTGACTCTCAGCAGCCAGACTCCTGACAATTAAGCAGAAAGTACAAATTCACCAACATCGTGTACGAATATTCGTACATCAGAATAATGAGAGACAATCCCAAAAAGGGGTGGGAACACCCTCGGAGAATTCTTACTCACTCACCCGTTGCTAATTCTCGACGTTTTCACGGTGTACCTCACACGCTATGCGTGTTGTTATGTGCATGCGAATTAAAGCTTTACAAAGCTTCGAATTCCTCCCTCCTTCCCCTTCCCTGCACCATTCGCCAAGTGTCCAAAACAAAAGTTGGTGTAATTACTCGGAGACCCTCTCTCCTAAATGTGGCTTTTAATAATTGCAGCCACTCGTTGTGAATGTTCGCCAGTTTTCAAAGCAATATAGCCTGTTACCGGTATTTTCAATCAAAACCTTAAAAGTTCATAATTGTGTTCATTTCTCATGTTGAAAAAGTACAAAATCATTTCGTCCACTTATTCCTAGACCCCGAACTTTCCAAAAAGTTAGTAAGTAAATTAAATAATAAAAATTTGGTGACTAAATACATGATTGAACGAACTTGAATGAAGTTCGAGCATATGATTGTATGGAGCGCCTCTTCCGATCGAATAGATCAACTCGTAGTCCCCCTACTTCACACCGGTCTTGCCATAATTTTTAAAGCCAAAATAAAACAAAAACCGGGTTCTCTTCTGTCTGTGCATTGTGTATTCTATCGTCATTTTTTCAAAGTACTGCCGTAATGCTAGGGCACACGAAATCATGGGAGGGAATCATGGATTGGTCTATTCGGAAGAGGCGCTGCATACAATCATGATCGAACTTTACTTACAGATAAGTTCGATTAATGATGTAATTGTATTTTGCATCTCTTCCTCTAGATCAAAATTCATAGATATTGGAAGCCAGTTATGGCAGATTTCGTCACAGAATATTCCTGATTCATTTTTTTTTCCATTTGTTTATTTTTGGAAATAGTAATGAACATATTTTCAAACATGAATTCAATGAAATAATGACATTCTGTCATTGGAGGAAGTTTATAAAACATTGCAAATCGACCAGACTTCTCACAAGGAAACCTTCCAACTGCTCACTTACCTCATTTTTTTGCTCTTAAATTTTATAAATTTTTTCTCGTAATGTTTAATTTTCCTATTTATTTTCATTTTCTCGTTATCAGACGAATCAAAGTTTTCGTTTCTCCTTTTTCTTAAAGACATTATTCATGTCACGTCCGTGGCAACTGGCACAACGAAAAAGAATGACGACAGAATAGGCGATCCGAAGACAGAAGAGAAGCGATATTTCTTTTTAATTTCAGCATTAAAAATTGTGGCAAGACCGGTGTGAAGTGGAAGACTACTACCCTACTACGAGTTGATCTAGAGGAAGAGGCGCAAATCATAATTGACGCCTCATAATACAAACATTTATTTAACGATTTCAATACAAAATTATTCGTGAAGTATAGTTTAAAATTTTCATCGTTTATGTAAAAATTGGTTGATAGATATTATATGTTAAGCGAGTACGCAAAAAGTGCTTATTTGGAGTAAAATATGGCGGTATCGCCTCGTCATTCTGTTGACGAATCGATATCATAGAGCAACTTTTTCCAAATCATGCGAATATTATTATTCAATCTACAATTTATTGCATTGAATTACAGCCTAACCTGTAGCCCATCGATAAAATAATTTGTGTTCTGAATTTTATTTAGTGATTCTTCGTTGTTTCCGCAAATATTTGGCTCCCAAAAATCTTCAAATTTAGCTGACCGCACCCGAGCGCATATCTTCCGTTGTTTTACCGGTGTTAGCAGAAATTGAAAATAATTCGTAACCAGAAATTTCAACTATAATAAAAGATCATGAAATCAAAAATGTTTGTAATTTTAATGGATGAATGGAATAGTTTGTCACGGAAAATTTCTTGTGATATGATAAAAATCGACTAGAGTTAGTTAATCACAAAGAATTTCGCCGTCAACTTTTCCAAGAAAGATTCTTACGTGGTCTCTCGAGATTTCCCTGTTTTTCTCAATTGTCTAGTGAGAATAAAGTTTCTGCAGAGATGATAGTAAACCGCAAGAGCTAAATCAGACTAATCCGACGCAGCCCGTTTTATCTCCTAGGTAGAGTAAAGCTTATATCCTACAGATATATTTGTATGTATGTACCAATTCTGATCCTTTTATCTCGACTGTTCATCCAACATGCCTTTCTACCACGCTTATATTCATTTTATCTGAGAATAATAAAGAATACATTTTCTGAAGAAATGACGGTTCAAAAAGTTCTTCATTTGCATGTGTTTCATAATACAATTTGTTTTTCAAATTAATCTTTTTTTTTTTTTGGTCGGAATATTGTAATCAGCTTTAACTTGAATTGCTACACATCGATATTCATAAACGAATAATGTAGATTTCCTTCGGTATTATTCTTGTCATGAGAAAATCGTGATAATTACGTCGAACAAGATAGCACAGCCACATGCGAAAAAGTGAATATCAAAAATGGCATAATTAAGAGCTTTTTAGGAGCTAATTAAGTGCTGCAAAAAAATTTGGAGCTTCATCCCTTCTTGATGAAATCCATGGTGGTGTCAAGTTTTGAAAAAGTTAGCACCGCCACAAGATTTTTTTGCTCTATCACAATTTATCGATAGTCAAAATTAAGAGCTTTTTAAGAGCTAATTAAGTGCTATAAAAAAAAATTTGGAGCTTCATCCGTTCTTAGTGAAATCCATGGTGATGTCAAGTTTTGAAAAAGTTAGCACCGCCACAAGATTTTTTTTGCTCTATCACAATTTATCGATAGCCAAAATTAAGAGCTTTTTAAGAGCTAATTAAGTGCTATAAAAAAATATTTGAAGCTTCATCCGTTCTTAGTGAAATCCATGGTGGTGTCAAGTTTTGAAAAATTTAGCACCGCCACAAGATTTTTTTGCTCTATCACAATTTTTCAAAGACCAAAATTAAGAGCTTAGTTTTAGTTTAATTAAGAGAACTTGGTGAAATTGTACACAGTAGACAATTTATTAAATGTGCTATTTTACAATCTCCCGCTTCCTTCTATTCGTTCCTTTTTGACAAAATAAGTTCCAACGATGTCCGAATTCACTTTGACAAATATTTCATATCAGCATCATATTCATTTTATGGATTTATTTATATAGATTCAAAACGCTTCTATTTTTATATTATTCTTGTATTCTTTTTCAGCCTATACATAAACGATAAATTTATTTTCCACCATATGGGTAACTCTTTTAGTAAATGTTTATGATACTCGATGAAATTTATAGCATGAAATATGGAGGATGGTATACTCTATATGTCATAGAGTCTCCCATTAAACCCCCATAGTGAAAGGGATGGAATTTCACAGTAGGACGGTTTGCGGAAGAGTATAAAATGTGGTGTGTATGAAATACCGTGGTTTATGAAGAAGTTTTTTTAGTTTACTTTTTCCCTGTTTTCTGCGGTCAATGTAACAAGCATAGAAGCGATTCACGCATTTAGTTTCAAACACGTTTTTCGTTTGTTTCCAAGATCAAGGAAGGATGGAAAAAGTTCAAGAATTGCATTGTTGGGCCCCATTCACATTGAAGAAAGTGACACAACGCTACTGACAATGAAAAACGAAATCGCAGGCGAAAAAGTCAGAAAGATAGTGTGTTACCCTGAAGCTTTGCTACGTGACTTGGTGGATCCAACCACTTCCTAGAATATAGATATGCACATTGATTCACAAACTTTTGTTCAAACAGTTTTATCGCTTTTCATCCTTTTTTGTTGCATTCATGTGCACACATATGTGGAAACTCAACACCACGTAATATTCAACCCAAAACGTTTTCCTTTGTTTCTCATCGTAAGAACAAATTCGAATAGCCATTTGTTTCTTTAAAATATGAGAAAATATTTTAACTTACCGCCTAGTAGAAATAATCCGCAAGCGATTACAGTCTTGTGATCCGAATAACAGTGACCTACGAGAGCCGAAAAAGTTCCCGCAAAAATCAATGCCACGGCAGCCACTTGGAAAGGTGCTGATATTCTGCAATTTCGAATTCACAAGAAACAATTATTGATATTTCATGGTTCGGCATTACAAACGCAGCAAGTATAGTGATTGCAAGAACTGCTGCCTCTCGCTAGTGTTTTTGGAACATAACGATAATAAAATAGTGCCCAATAAAAAGCTATTAATTGTTTGTAATTTTTCTTTAAATTGTGTCATTTGTAATGGATTTTTAGAAATATTATGCAAGTAATTATCAAAGAATTATTTTCTCGATTTTTAAATATTTTTAGATTAAAACTTTTTTCTCTTAACTGTTTGGGTCCTTCGATTTTTTATTTTCATTTTCAAGAATACTACTTCCTATTTCAAGAATTTTGAGCTTGGTCCCGTCGTAGGGACCAAACAAAACAACAATTTTTTCTATTTTGTCTGCAATTTTCAAAAATATCGAATTCCATTTTTTTGCATTCAAAATTTGATATATAACTTTTGATGTCTTATAAAATGAAATTTTAGATTTTCAGCTGATTAATATAACGCTAGAGGGGTTGGAGTTTGGTGATTGAATGGCTATCAAAGGCTAGCTCGTGCTGCTGCTGTTTTAATCGTACCGTTGAAGTTTATAAAGTTTTTGTAGTTTCCAGTTGCCATTTAATTGACAAATTTTAATCCCTTAAACGTTATACGAATGGACTGAAAGGTCAAACAATTTACTATACATTGCAGTAAAGTTTTCGCTGTGTTGCGGTAAAATTCATGATATCAATACTAGGATAAGTATTCCAATGGTAATTCAAAAGACATCAACATCTATCTCCTAAGAATGCTTGATAAAATTATTAAATAATAAATATAATAAAATTTTTTTCATGGACAGAAAAGTAATGCACTTGTTGGTTATCTCAGGAAGCCTCCAATTAAATAGATTGGATTTTATTTATTTGTAGTTATCGTCGTTGATCAGATATTGTATAGTTGTATATTAAAAGCTCGAGGACCGTCATATTCGCGTATATATGAGTGCGGCAGGGCTTGCGCAAGCTTTTTGTTTAATGCTTGGCGTCGAGCCGCTAGCGCGTCTCTTCATACACATTTGGACCGCACGGAACCCTCGGGATGGGCACAGCCCAATTCTTTTGTTACTATTTTTGCGTTATACCATCTCCTTTCTTTTGTCAGTTTTTTCTGTCAACCCCGACTACCACACTGGGATGGTGAACCACGCGTTCAGCCCCTTTCCACTATTCTGGCTCGCAGACACCGCAGCATGGGCGTCATTCCTCGTTCCAACACTCGTTGAACCTTTGACCCTCTCTCTTGCTTCCTCTCTCCCTTCATCTGTCTCCCTTGCTCATCACTTTTGCTCACCCTCTCCTAGCAAAAAGTTAATATAAAAAATGCAATCTATAGTATCATAGGCATGAAACCCATGAGCAAATTTTTTTTCCATATATCCTGGTATTCATTATATGTATATCTACACACTTGTGTGTGCAGGAAAATGACATCTATTATGAGAATCTCTTTTTACAGGTCTCTAATATTTCTCATGAGTGTCTTTTAGGCTATCAAATTATACATATATATTATGTATAACCGAAATATTCTAAACCTCGGTGCGTATCCTTCCTCGCAAAATATTTGATTGCACAATGCATTTCAATTTAACTTTTTCGCAAGTGTAATCGCTCTTATGACAATCAATACACCAACAAGGTAAGGAATGTGTAATTTCTGAAATCATTGCCAAACAAAACTTTTTTGCGGTAAAAAATATTCGAAAAATAGGGTGCAAATTTTGTAGCACACGTAGAATTTGACGGCGTAGTTCATTTTTTTTCGTAATTATGAAAAATGGTTACTGAAAAGTCACGTGTTAATGGTTATGGAAATAAATATTTTTTTTTTCAGTGCACTTAGTTCTATTAAATTACATCGTGCTGCAACGTAAAAATTTACCACGAAGGTCCTTGTACCTAGCCACCCATGCTTCCTAAATTGCACTGTGCAAACTAAAAGAATTGTGTTTATGATGGTAATCTGACGTAAATTTTACGATCAAAATACGTTTCTAATTCTATCCATCACTGCAGGAGAAAATTTTATTCTTCAAAAAAATGCCGGGAATTTCGAATTCGGGGGATCGCTGAGTACATTGTTTGCATTGTTGGTCTGTCTAATGAACGAGAAAGCTACATTACTCATCTACATAAATTGCCCATAAATATTTGTCTCATCACATAGTTTTGAAGATTCTATCTTTACAATGATTTTCTATTTTGATTACCATTGCTCCTAGTTATATTTACACTCCACATAAATGAGCTATAATACACCAAATTAGAATGGTTAACCTTTGATCTGAAGGATCGACGATTTTATGTTTGATCGAAGCTCAAGCAGTCCTTTTTCGTGTGAAATTTCAGTCAACTAGGATGGAGCTGTCACAAAATATATGAGACAGAGTGGCTGAAGATAGCTCAGAGTCCCAATTCATATCATAGTTCAGTGTCCACGTCTAGAATTTCACAGAGTGCTTGCTTCGGTTTATCATGGATTTGATACCTCAGAACATCAACTCGACACCTCTTCTATTGAGGAGACAGCGAGCATCTTTTACGTCAAGAATTAAAAGGTATACACACGATGGCTTCTTAGCACAGTGAGAGGAAAAAAAGTAAAAAGTCAAAAAGTTTACGAATTCTTTGAAAAATTCTCTCTTGGTAGAAAGTGTTACAAACTTAAAAATATGCAATGCTCCCCAAAATTTTGACACTCTTAAAATGTTCAAAAAGCTGCCTATTGTTTGAGGGTTTTTTTCTCTATTATTCGCGATCCTAAATATAATAAATGTATGTATTGGACAAAAATACAGTTTTTTGATCATCTCCGGGCTAGGAAAAAAAAATCGTCAAAGCTACCTCAAGCGGTTTTTCCATTTTTTAGCCAAAAATCTTGACAGATAATTATTTTTAAGCTGCTACGCTACAATTTCTCTACATTGCGTTCGTTTTTTCATTTTCATTTTTTTCAAAAATCACTGTACAATGTGCCGTAATTTTTAAAATAATTGGAGCAAGGGTCAAAGATATCAATTTGAGCAATAACGCCATTCGGATAAAACGACTGCAATGTAGAGAAATTGTAGCGTAGCAGCTTAAGGGTGTTCTGTTCGAATCAATCAAATTTTTACTTGGAAATGAAGTACATACAGGTGATGTCTTTCCAATAAATATTAACTTTTTGTAGGTGTTGTCTTCCAATGAACTTAAACGCTCGTTAAAGCCAAGCATTAAAAAGAAGATCTTAAATGGCAAAAGCAAGTCACACGACAAATATATATTCGAAATTGTCCAAATTCCCGTTGCTTCTGTACTTATGCTCAAATCCGAGAATAAAGAAATGAGGACAAGTATACACGTAACGCACCCTCATTACGGGCTTCTTGTCAACGACCATATATACTGAATAGCATGATTTAAAAGTGAAGAAAACATTGGCGCAGAGCATGAAAACTTTTTACGAACTAAACGGTACAATGACTGGCCTTTTAGAGAAGGACTATCACGCTATTCATTGGCAGAGTCATAGTAGGCTATTTATACATCTATCCATTGGTCCATTAGCTGTATTCTAGACGTGGGATGGCCAATTACTTTAGAGATGCCAACAGCTGTAGATTTTATGGACTATGTTGAAATGTACCTGGTAAATCCTTGAGGGGAGACATTCCCCCGAGGTGCTTTTCACCATTCTTACCAGATGGCTATTCAGCGCCACATGTTAAATGGTACTGGGTAAAAAGCTTCTCTCGTTTTCTCTCTTTCATGCACTCGCTCGCTCTCTCTTTCTCTTTCCCATCTTTTTCTCTCTACCTGTCGCATGGGACTCGTCATTTACTTGTTCTGTCGCTTCGTCCCTCCCTCATTTTGGCCCTACTTTTCTCTCTCTCTCTCTATTTCTCTCATCTCTTGCTTTTTTGCTTACTTCCACCGTGTCCCTCCCCTCCGCCCTTCTGTCACTTCTTTTGCTTTTTCTACTCTCATCACGCTATCTATACTCCCCCGTCTATCTCCAACCTTTTTGCCCTCTTTTCAGCTTTCGTTTTTCCCACCAGCCATATACCGTTTGCCCGTTCATGTTGTTTCTCGTCCCGTCAGCATGGTCTCGGTTACTCGACCGACGCTAGATCTTCTTGCCTCCCTTTTCGTACCCTTCATTCTCCTCCCTTACACCATGCTCCATACTCAACGACGACAACGACCATTGTTGGCATATTCTCATTGTTTCGTACAGAAAGAAAGAGAGAGAGAGAGAAGGAGAGAAAGAGAGAAAGTACACCACCATATTATAGCACGGCACAGACCCAGTTCCTGTTTCATCTGAATGAGCAAACACGAAACGATGGAAAACTGGCATCGGAATGGCCTACTCATCGTCCCATTCTTCCAGACACGTTTCCATATATAACATGAGGTTTTTCTCATCCCTGTCTGCGGCGTTTCATATTCTACTCCCCCCACCTTTCCACCGAAATATCCGACAGGAAACGAGAATAGTGCTCATCCGAATGAGAATAACATTCCATTATTTTCACATGGCATAGCACAATACTGATGGTGAATATCACATTTCAAAAACAGTAAGTAAGAACGTGATTTTTAAACGATTCGATAAAGCGGTGTAGCCATTTTCGTGAAGTGGAAAAGTATGGCAAATGTTCAATAGTAGTCATAGAATCGTGAATTCTACACCGGAACAACTATTGCTAGTGTAAAGCGTTATTCTTTGAAAACTTGGTAATACCCTTGCGGAGACATTTACGAACTGCGAAAAAAGAAATTATTTTAATTCTGACAATGCGTGTTCATTAATCCGAGTGTTCTTATCTCCAACATCATGGCTCAAATCAAATGACAATGATTATGTCGCATTGATGGTTTTTTCTTCATTTGTATGACAAACTTAATCATTGACTTTGTTAAATATTATATTTGAATAATCATAGTGAATATTTATTTTATTGTTTTACACTATCAATTGCTCCAGCTCATATTATTAGAGGTAAAAATTAAACTTTGTACGTGTAACAGACTGTATTACTGCTAATTTCGCACGTTCTCGTTTCAATTATTGGTTAAGCAGAAGTCCGGTGTAGTGAACTCGTTACCTGTTCGTTTTAGGGAAAATTGACACGTTTAATTCACTCGAGCGGAGCTTGTTGTACGTCAAGGGGTGGGAAACCCATAGGCCACCGCCCATACTCTAAACTCATCAAAAAGACCAACGCTCATCCACACATCCATATTTCACATATTTTCTCGAATTAAGCCGTTATCAGAGTTTCGATTGGAAATAATGAAAAAAAAATTACGGAAAAGATCCTAGTCGATTCGGTACGATCTTATGCAACTTTTTTCCTTCTTGATAATTTCATTCACATTTGAGTTAAGCCGCATTTTCTTGAAATGGCCTTTTTTAGGCTAAAATAAAATAACTTTGTGAAAAAAATCGCATAAAGCTTTTTCATAAAAGAAATTGAAGCTACCGTTACCCCTTTTAATGTTGTCATAAAAATAATGGAAAAAATTCCACAAGCCAGGGGTCCAATTGTTAACAGTAATAAAAAATCCGAAAAAGAGCTCTTTTCAAATGGGTGTACCAGGTTCATGAAAAAGCTCAAAAACCACTTTAAAAAAGAGAATGAAGTTAAATTCATCCTCTTCAACGCCGTTTGCTAAATTGAAATATATCTTCATTTTTTCAAGAGTCCAACTCATAGTGTGGCTCGAATATTTGTCTGGTGATTCTAGACTTTCGGTCGAGGGAGTACTCCGAGGGCCTATGGTGCCCTCACACATTTTCCAAAGAGAGCAGAGTTGGATATTTTGGATATATTCTCTATCTCTTACCACCGGGTTATTCTGTTTCTATAGGATATTGAGAGATGGGGAATCGGATTTCATGATAACTTCTAGCACAGCGGTATTACATGGAGTCCGCTGGTTTTTAATGCTCACGTATGTTAGAAATCTGCATTTTTCATAATTATTAAATGTTATTTTCACTTCATTTTTCTCCGTTCCTATCGCTTGAATTGGGACTAACCAAGGCTTTATTTATGGGTCGGAGATGTTGGATCTATATTGAAAAAAAGTGTTCCGCCTAATGGGAAGTGAAAACGTTTTAAAAATTGCATGAACGTTTTATAACTGTGAGTGCATCACGTGTGTAATTCAAAATCACATGTGCTAGTCACGGGTTGAAATAGTTTTCGAAATTTTTTTCAGTTCATTTAATAAATCTTGTTTCATAAGCCTCGATAAATTGGACACACCACAAAAACGGTATTTCAAGAAAACACGGTCTTGAAGATTGTATCATTAGTGCATACGTATTCGTGCCACATCAACCTATGATGATCGTGTTTGGCCCAGACATGTCATAAAAAGACCGTGACGTTGACAACTTGGGATGAGAGGATCGAATTAGCTACCCGTTGCTGGACGCTTGAATTTTTGCACAATAGTGATGAGATATGACAAGAGCGACGACGACGATGACGGGTTTCTCGATGAGAGAGCCATTCTCTCCTCTCCGTGACGATCACGACGATAGCGTTGTCAATCGGGAGAGCTAGCGTACGCTCGCGCGAAATATTAAATCAATAGTATAACAACAAACTGATAGTCCATCCATACGCTTCGATATTTGCTTTCTTGGATTGCTCGGGATTTCAATTCAACAAGAATAACAATGAATTTATTGAATGAAACACGGAAATGATTTTTGTTTGTACAAGAATGATTTACATTAACGAAATTTCATTTATTTCTCGCTTTTGATTTTATTATTTATTTTGCATCAACTATCTGTTGTTAATTTTGTGTGGTCACAATGATATTTCTTCCTGTTTAAACTCTGTCGTATACAGAATCATTGTATTTGATTCAGAGATGGGAAATCTGATAAATAATTATTCAAATTATTTAATTAGAATTTAATCTGAACTTATACAATCCTAGATTCGCTTTTATAAATGACTCAAATAAATAAATTTCAAATTAAATAACAATTTAATCGTAAATGTTAACAAATCCAACTCCAACAGCAAAGCCAATTCAAACAGGAACTTTGTCTCGTTTATTCTCAAAGGATAATCAACTAGTTTTATTTTTATCGAAAGTTTGGTCACCCTGGTAACTGTATGGAAAAACGACAAGTCTTCTTTTATTCAACATTGACTTCGACTATGAAGAATCACTATAAAATGTCTTATCTAACTTCATTCTGATTATTTTTTAAATGACTTTGAAAATTCAGTCAGAAGAAAATTGATGAAAATTTATGCACAGCTCCCCTGCTCACTACTTTTACGTCGCGCTCGAAATGCTTTTTGATGAAAAATGGAGAAACACTTATTCAGATAAAAATGGATGGGAAGTGGTGAGAAATAATGCATCTGTCTGCATCTATAAATATTTTCTCATTCAATATCAGAAAGATAATGAACATGTTTATTTTACATTTCGAAGCACGAGTTAACAGAACAAGAATAATGATAGAATGAAAAAAAAGCGAGTGAGTCATTTGTACGAAGAAATATCGTAGTTTTCTTCACGAAAATTTACGAACGAGGAAAAGCCGCAGGAGACTTTGGTCGGTGTGTCGCAAGGGTCAGCAACACCGAGTAGTTGGTTCTGCTTCAGATAATGAAAATCCAGGTCGTAGAATCCCGTATACCGCATACTTCAACGTTCCCCATTCTCCACAGTCTCGTCCTCTAACACAATTGCCGGGAGTAATTAGTGGAGACATTGGTACCCGTACTCTTCCAGCCGACTTCCATCGTTCTTTTTTTTTATTCTCGCCTCTATGCTCGTGCTTTTCACTCATTTTTATTTTTGCTTTCTTTCTCTGTCCCTGACTTTGCAGAACTCTCCGGGCGCGGGACAAACACTCGAAAGGCTCTCGACACACATATTTTTCCTTCCGGCAAAATTCTCAGTGAATACACCCTTTAATCGTCTTTAACAAGATTGATACTGAGGTCGTTGGATTCGAATCTCAACGTTGATTTTTAGAATTAAAAATAATAAATCCAATATGATAAATTGAATTATATTTTTTATATTGTTGTTTATTGTTCGGCAAATTTGTGGTGAATGTTGGGTTTTGTTTCATTTTTTTAAACTCTTCTCACAATCAGACATCTCGCATTATCAAATTTTGTAAACCTCTCAGTGGAAAATTTCATTTCAATAACATACTATTTTTTTCTTTGTTCCACCATATTGATTCCGTCATTTTGAATCTCAAATTCGATACGCGATTTAAATATTCAGTTAACTCAGAAACCCTCGAATGCCAGCTCTCATTTGAAAAATATAAAATTTGTTTTTTTTTCCTAAGCACCATATTGGATTCATCAGGGTGCAATCCGTTTGATCCATTTTTAATTTGTTTCTCTAAAATTTTACTGGCTCAGTGATACACGATATAAATCTTTACATGCTTCTGCAGTAACGCCATGTTGGATCATTGATACAAACGGAATCGCTTAAATCCGTATGGAAATATTTTCGGACGAATTTTTAACAGGTTGAGGTGCCTGACCCGGTAACAGAAGTACACAGTAAAAAGGGGTATTCGTGTTTTTGAATGAATACAATAAGAATAAAATGATCCCAATTACGACTAAATTAAAAAATCCAATCAATCTTGTTCGATCTCAAAGTCTCCTGAGAAAAGACTATACGCGCTTCTTAGCCGGATATCGTGTTTCCATGGAATCCCACTTTGAATTCGTTTGGTACATCGTGCTTCATCTCACAGGTATAGCAAAACGGTTGCCCCTTGCTTTCCGAAAGCTCTTCGCCTCCGGCAGTCCTTCTATACTTGCCACTTCTCCGTCTTTCCCTCGTTCATTTTCTCTCTCGGTCTCCCTTAATGCATTTTCCGTTATCGCTCTCTGAGGGATGCAATTAATTGCTTCTCTGGAGAAACTTGAATTACGTTTCCAAGCAATCTGTATACTATGAATACACGAATATTACATGGCTTTTATTTAGTATGCTGGATCATTTTCGCATCACATTGACGATTTCACATGACATGAGGCTTTTAATATTAATTGATACAATTTCATGAATGAAATTTAATTGAGGCTTTCAATTATCTAAATACATACAGTCACCGTAGTTACTCTATACCATCAATGTATTTGAATTACAAATTACTTTTTCTTTCAATTTTACCTATTCAGAGCTCATTAGCCTAATACACATTGAAAATATTGGTATTTCATTTTTTACTGGATAGTTTTGACTTTTCCTTTGAGAGTATCAGTGAGGAGGTTAAGAAATAAGGTTACAAAGATCACAAATGTGACGACTGACAATTATTTTTCATCCGTCCTGTCTGTTGGTTAGAGTCATAGTCATGGTTCTCGGTTATAAATCTGGAGAGTCTCGGTAGCGATTCAAGACAAGTATAGGTACATCTATCTGTACTGTAATGTCGAAGATGAGTCGTTAGTAACAAGGAAACCTTCCGAGGTGTACCCCGCCGATTTTATTCCGACATGTTTTTCTTATTGACAAAGCCTAGGGTAAGAGATGATTTTTTTTTCAATCTCAAGAAGTTGAACGAGATTATTGGTACACAAAATTAAAAAATGGAGGATATATAAAAACAGCTTTGTCAATTATCTCCAGAGATTGGTTCATGACAACGATGAATTTGAAGGACTCATATTTCTCAATTCCAATACCGAAAATCACAGGAAATGCTTGAGTTTTCTGTTTAACTGACAATCATTTGAATTCAATTGTTCGCCCTTTGGGCTGCGCCTGGGACCACGAGAGTTCACTGAGCTATTGAGAGTCGCAGTAAGCACCCTTAGATCAAGAGGTTTATTGTCGGTTATGTATTTGAATGATATTTCGTTATTGGGAGCACCAGTTGTTTGAATTACATTCAAGAGACGAGCTTATTAGTAGAATCCTCGAGTCTCATATTGAATAGCAGAAGGTGCAACTTAAATCCGTCAACAAGATGTAAATTGCTAGGCTTTGTTATTGACGGTCAGAGATGTTGTCTTGAACCTTTAAAATATAACCGGAAAAGATGAAAAAAAAGCTCAGACTTACGCATAAAAAAATATAATAAATGATGAAGAAAAAATCATGCCAAGTATCGAGCAACTTGCAACCCGAATGTAGAAGGCAGTGCTCGTCGGATCCCTTCCTCTACTTCGTCCAATGAGCATGGACTGCGATTCTCACTGATGATTTTTAGTCATGTGCTAATTTAACCGAGAATTATTTATTGTCATCAGCACGTTGAGCTGGTCTTTTAACAGATTTTGAATATTTCTAGAAAACTCATTATCACAGACGTGAAGCTTATTTTTCGTGCCCGTCTACAAAAGATTTTTCCCTCTCTTCGAATATAAAGATTACAGAGGCTTCCGCTTAATCCTAGAAAATAAAAATCAGCTGAACGCTCTGTCCAAAGATAAAAAGAACTTTTTTCACATTCATCCAACGTCTGCTGTATATAGCACACCATTTTTTTTTTATTATTCCAGCTAATCTCTGCTGACGCATGACTTAAGAGTTGTTTCTAGGTATCGCAAACATGCTTTCCCTTCATGACAGACGACAGATTAAAGTTAATTATTCATGGCTGGACTTAAGTTTATTATTTACCTCATTTTCGAGACGACCGTTGGCGTGAAGTCCAATTGCCGGAAACCTAATTCTTGGGACGTCACGTCTGCAACACTGCTGTAACGAACTTGCGTGCATGACGGTGTTTGGAGGTCTGAAAAAATATACAAATTATGAGAATTTTCGATCATTTTCATCTTTCGATCATTTTTTATCACGCCAACAAGATAAATAATAGATTGTAGGTATCTTGGGTATGTCAGTTATAGAAAATCTTAAACAATCTACCTAACTTCACTCTATTAAAAAAGAAAAATTCATTTTATGTTGATGACTCATTTTTCGTGAAAGAATCATTATTAAAGCCGAGAATGATGAAGAAAATGTAAGTACACGGATAGCAAAATAGGTAAAAGAATTTTTGGGTGGGACGTTGAAAGAATCAATACCCGTAACTAGCTTATCGCGAATAGATATTTATATATATTCATACAGAGAATAGTATAGAGTTCATGAGTTCAACAGGCAGTGAAAAATCGGCGATCGAGGAACTAGGGTATGAGGGAAAGTAAAGAAAAAAATGGACCTCGGAGAATTCTGTTTTTTTTTTCGTTTACTGTGCGTCATTGTTCCGTAAACGCTCGATTTTTTTTTAATTTTCCATCTTACGGTCCACGGTTTCCACAGTGTCGTAGAAAAACAGGGTGCATGGGTCTATCGTTCCATGAGGAAATGAACGCCGAAATGAAACAAAAATTGCCATGTCAAAGATGTCTGGTGTTCGTGGAGACTATATAGTACCAGGATCTTTCAGGGTACACTTTTAATGTCACGAGAGAGTTTTCCAACCGCATTGCAATTCCAGAAACCACGTACAACTCCGTTGCTACAGCGAAAATTAGAGCAGTGAGTGAAAAGCTAAGTTTCGCAGTCGTGAAACGCGTTTCTCGAATAAACATACAAACGTGGCATGAACGTTGAGCGAAAATCTACAAAATAGAGAGAAAGTTGAAGGGAGAACGATGAAGACGGTACAACAGCAAGGAAAACGCACATTTAGATCCGAGTAAAGGCAAACTTGTCTCATCCACGAGAATGTGAAAGCTCCTCGTAAGCACTTGCACTTTGTTACTTCTTGATTCTATTAAAAAGTCACGTTGTTTCTTCTCCTTCTATGTCTTCGGGATAATCGCATAAAACGAAGCGGGAGAATGTTTTATGAAACAACATAAAAAAAAGTCAACTGATGCTGAATTCTCACACAAATTTAAAAATTTCCTACACAAACTGTGCTACAGCGATTACTTGTCAATGGATCATGAAAAAGTATTACATCTAAGAGAACTTATTATGAGATTCGTCACCCTGCATCGATTTCACCCATTATTGAATGATAAAAGCGAAGCAAATGACAAATCTTCGCTCTCAATTTTTTCAAAAATGAACTTTTTCGTAGTTTGTAAAGCTCGCTTATCTGTATCAGCAATATCAAACTATTATGTGGTTCAATTCCATAATCGATTAGATTTCACTACTCTAGAAACTTTTCATTGAAAAAACTTTGGTAGATATTCTGTAATAACGTGTCTCATCATTCAGTTTTTTTTAAATATGTTTTTGTTGTCGTTAGAGTTTCAAAAATACTCGGGGTCAATTTGTTTCAGTGGATCTTGGAAAAATCATAAAAAAAACATTGACAAAAGCGTTGTCAATGTACTTGTCACTGAGAAAAAAAAAGTCACTGAGAATATAAAATTATATTACATATAAATACAGTTTTCAGAATAATTGACGGATCAAGCTGCGAGCATCGGAATTTTGGGTCACTACCAAACGACTGTAACACGAAAAATAGTCGTGAAATTTATCTCAAAAACGCAATTTGCAGTTTGAAATCTCTAGTTTCTACAACAGCTCGTAATTTCTATCAGTGTCTCCTTTTTTTATGCAAATTTTTTGAAGAAGCAATAAAAAACTGTTTTACCGAATTTTCGAGGCTGTGCACGGGACTGAGTGTCTGATTTTATGCTCAATCACGCGGAATGGTCGAAAAAATTCGTTCATGATTTTTCTTAATCCATCGAATTTGATCAAATCCCGAAAAGCCGATCAATGATTCATTCCTGATTTTACCCCTATCCACGTGAATGCGGGTGACGATAGAAACTCGTTCCTCAAACGGCAAAACATTGCCGCATAGCGAGGGTACTATCTCCCGAAGATGATTTGTCCCGAGAAATATCGCACGACCATCCTGGTTTTGGGATATACGTCACAGGATCGTCATAATTTTTGATAATGATACGACAATCATAGAATGCTATTAGGCCCCTTGCCCTCTCTTTTACAAAGAAAGAAAGAGGAAAGTAGTTTTGCAAAACTTGCAAAAAAATGATGTGCAAATCAGCATTCAACCAAAGTTAATTGTTTTATATATAAAACAAACAAAAAAATTTATTTCCTCCGAAAAACGAAGAAGTAGGGACCTCCACATGGCACTGCTATAATGGCAAACTTTATAAAATATCCTCTCTCTTCATTCCTCTTCCCTGGTTATCATGTAAACTTGGAATCTTTAGAGTGTTATACAGCAGGAGTTCAAGTTATGGAGACAAACGAAAGAGACGAACGATGGATCCAAGTGAGATGAAGGTTCATGGACACACTCCTTCTGTACATATTCGAGCTCCATACAATATTCATGCTACGATATTGCATCTTGAGTGGAGACCATTAAGGGTACCTCGTTGTTTTGGCTCCAGATGTTTCTGCTGTGCCTTCTCTGTGTTCCGTTACTCCGATGTGGTCTAGTAATAGTTTCTTGTTTTGTTATCCACACCTTGCTTTCTCGTTCTGTCTTTCTCTCACGGAATTGTACTCACTGGACTCGGAACGCACGTTATTCTCGCCTTCAATACTACTCGCAGCACTCTACGTACTCTGGTGATAACACGAATATAGTGTCGAGTTCAGAGCTAAAATCCAAATACTGCATATGCACAAGAACCGTGGGAGCCAAAGGGTGGTGGACGGACATGAATGGTATAACTTCATTATAATCTAATGGGAATAATATTAGGCATTGAGACAAATTGACGACCATTCTCGACATAAAATACCCCCATATATTTTTAGTGCTTCCATATGGCTCTTTTTTTAACACCTCTACCTGTGGAAGTGTCGTTTAGTCAAGGATAATAAACACATACAGGTGTATGTCGAAGTCAAGCTACTCTTGCGCCATATTTAAAAGAAATAATGATTTAACGAGGCTTGATGAAAAGTTTTCCGTGAACAAGAGGTAATTTCATTTTACGAGAGACGCGCAACGACCATTTTCCAGGGTGAATCGTTCACCATCGTTTCTATAATTATTTTTGCTACACTGAGAAAAGAGTTTAGTTGAATTAACCAAGGCTTCGTAGAATACGTCGAAAGAAATATTTCGTTCATTAAAAAAATCGTTCGGTTGCACGAGTTATTAATTTTATTTCACCAAACAAAGATACCAATTGAATCAACTAAATGAAATTTGTTGTCGTGGATTTTGTTGGATCAATGTAAGATATTTTTCATTTAATGAAACTAATATTTGGTATAACAGAATATCACATTGGACGTATTTCACGAAGCCATTTGGTTGATTCAACAATTCTCTTTTCTCAGTGTACAATTTTTTATTTACAAAAAGAAGTGTATCACATGTTTTGACCCTTTTCATTTCTTTAGGCATTCTCGTTTTGGCTGATACGTTTGTTTCGATCAAATTTCGAAATTTGTTGGGTCTAAAAGTCCATTAATTGATGAAAGTTGTCTTCATGGGACCGTCTCTTCGTGAAAGCCGTTGTTTTCGTCTTTTGGTAACCTTGTCTGATCAACTCTTCCGTGTCTCCTCTCGGAAAGGCTCGATATTGAAGAGATTACAGAAGGCAAGAAGACGGAAGGGCAGGAAGGGGTTCGAAAAAGTTGAGAGGGTGAGAAATAATCGGGTTTTGCCTCATTGTGAGACCAGAAAGGCTCTTAAATTGTCAAGATCCATTTCGCGGCGGGTTAGTATCCTGATACATAACGGATGTTGACATACTAAGAGCTTTTCGTACCATTTTTTTTCTCCCCATTGGCAAGTTGCTTTTCTTCTCTTTATGTGAATGAATACACAAGAAAAAAATTTTTCGAATAAATCTAGTATAAGTACACAGTGTATTTATACTAGATTCATTCGAAATGTTTTTTTTCTTGTCTATTCATTTGCTATAGTTAGATATTGATAAATGAAAATCTCTATCAAAATTTGAGCTCAATTGGGCAATATTTAGAGGTCACTATATCGACTTTTACGTATTTCGTAATTTTTTTAATTCCCAAATTGATCCCGTGCCGGGATAGATAGACAAAGGATAGACAAAAAACTGCTGGTTTTCCACAATCGTTGTTAAAACCGGAATTCATGGGTGAAATAGTTTCGAAAAACCAGGTAAAATGTGAACAAAAAAGTAATCAGAAATCTGTAGAACTGTTGAATACCATGAATACTCGTGAAAATTAGTAATACCTGTATAAATGGAAATAAATTGGATGAGCTTCGTTAATGTTCTGAAAAGAAGAACGATGGGGGTTTTTTTAATTACTCTCATGAACGTCTCGTTAGAATCGTTATTTTGCATTTATACTAAAACATAACGAAGCACAAAGTTGATTTTTTTTAATATTTATTTTCAGTAACGTAACGAGAAAGGTTGCTTTGCAGAGGACTGGGATCCTCACCCGTCTATCTCTGTCCAACTTCACTTTAACGAGGATACGAAACACATACACACACATGGATAGTCCGGCGAGATTCCCGAGTATAAATGAGGCCCGTAAATCCGCGTGGAATGATCCGGCAAGCGTTACTCCTCGTTTGCCCTGCGAAGCGCATCTTTTGCCTCCCTTCATCACCCCAACTCTCTCTCAATCTCTTTCTCTCTCTCTCTCTCTCTCTCTCTCTCTCACCTCTTAATCCTTCTTTCAGCTTTTTTTTTGTGCCCGTATCCAAGCGGGGACGTGCATGGAACGTAATTTCAATCCATGCCAGAGTTTTCTCCGACAACGCAAGAGAAAAAGAGCTGCAAGAGCAAGAGAGAGGGAGAAAGAGAGAGAGAGAGAGAAAGTGAAGGAAAGCTACGATTCCCTTTTTTTGCACCCCACTCCCCGACGTTTATTGCATCGATGAAGCATCGCCGAGGATTATTATGCAACGGACCAGCGAATCTCTTCCGCTCACCTCACAGTCTCCCGATGTTCTTCCAAAGCTTTGGGCTTCTTTTTTCCCCAAAGTTCTGCGAGCTATTCAGAGCTTGAACATTTTTCATAAAAAGCTTAATCACGATTGTTGAACACACCCAATTCGGGACAAGAATTTCCATTTTTAATCACGCAAATCATGGCTTCCATTTCTCGGCAAATTTTAAGAGTGCCCTCCAAGGTGAAAAACGAAAAATACCTGTTAGTACGTTAGCCCTAACAATCGTTCTTCTAATTTTTGTGATTTATAATTTACTAATCTTTCGATCCAAGACCCAGAGTGCATCAAGCCAGAATGGTGGCCTTTTCAAATGTTATAGGTAGACTTCTAATTCTGATAATCGGCTGGTTTTTAATCTTATCATTCAGGTTGACGGAAAATTATGGAATGTAAGCATCAAACCTCATATTGATGTCCATCCCCAATGTCGCATAGTAAAGTCAATGAATCAGGACGACCTTCATTCGGAATATTTTATCAATGCAATATTGGAAAAGCTTTTGACTTGATGATTTTTTAAATAAATTGAGAGGATTAATTGCGCAGCAACGTTTCGCCGTCGCGCTGGTCAGAGATATTTTGCAAAACCATAAAAATCCTCCATGGAAAAAGCAAATTTGGACAAGTACAATTGTTAATTCCCGTTTCCATACTTCTAACGAGTATAGAAGAGAGCCCTGCAAAGGGTTGATCATTTGACTGAGAACATGCCGTGAAAGTTGACTATGCATTAATGAACAATTTTTAGGGGAAATATAAAATTGTCTTGAAACAGAAAAAATTAGTTTATTTGACTGAGAATGAACGATAGGAGAGTTATATTCATCGGAAACATATATGTTTAATACAAATTTGATGATTATACAATTTTATCTTATTCGGAAGTCACATATATGTAATCAGAATTTTTGAATTAACAGAATTAACAGCACACGGAGAGAAATATTTTTGTTAGGACAGAGTGAGCCACCCTACTGCAGCAAATCTCATAGGTTAAAATAGTGACAAAAAATTTATTTGGAGCTATACCGAAAGTTCTATGTAGAAGTATCATTTGCTACAGGGCCAAAGAACTTTTGCTACGGTAGCACACGGTATGTCACACCGTAGCGTATAACATTTGTTGGCCAAGCAAATGATTTTGCTGGTGGAGCAATTCATTTTACACGACGAATGCATAAGATTTTTTACGTTAAAAGTATTTTACTTTATTAGCAAAATAGTATATTACGACCCTAGGCCCGAAAGTTGAATTTCCTAGCCAAATTATTTCTCTATCCGCCGTTCATGTGCTTTATATACCGAGGAAATGTATGAAGCCATTCAACTGTGTACATGAGTGAGGAAACCACACGGTATACGTATTCATTGTGCCTGCTGGGTCTCTCGTCTCTGACACGCCACGCTGATTATCGAAATAGCTTCTCGTCACCGTCGCGTGTCCTTGCATATCCATATACTCACGTACAAGGGTATAGCATGTACCGCAGGTATTCCCACCGGGAGAAACGCTTCGGTTCGGTACCGTGCTGCTTGAACGTGTATCTGTATACATGAAGATGTTTATGTACACATATATTTGTGTATATGTTGGCAGAATGGTCATCAGCAAAGCTCGAGCCGCAACGCCAGCATCGTGCTTCCATGTATATATCCTGTATGACATTCTCATGGGAGCTTGATGGAATCAGTGCAGCCTGGTAGATCACAGGGATGCAATAACTCTCGTTCTCGTCGTCCCACAAGGCTGTACCGTGTCACTGGCCAACGCGTTATGTCATTAGACGAATAGCCTGGATATGTGGTAAGCTCGAAACTATCGGTCGAACCTCCTGTTCGTTTTTTATTGTCTTACTTTGTATCGTGTATGAAAATTTTTGATTTTTGAATATTTTTTCGTATTTTCTCGTATTTTTGTTGTATTTGAAATTGTGTGAAAGTCATGAAAGGTTGAAGGGAAAAAATGATTTATTTCTGTCATTTTTAAATAAATAAAAAAAAGCGAATTTTTTTTTTCAAAATTCTCGATGTACCTCGTTTTGCCTTGGTCTCCCTCATACAGTTTGAAGCTTAGTCTTGAGGATGCCTACACTTTTTGAAAACAAACTCACAAAAACAGAGTAGTTATAGAATTTTTTCAATCAATGAATTGAAATAATATGCAGCCTTGAATAATATGCAGCAAAAGAATTAGAAACACTGCGGCTGTTTGATCTGCACAAAAAATCGAATAACTCAGTAAAAAAAAGATCACAACTAAATTTAACGAATTTTTATTGCGATGTTTTCGCCTTTATACATCGGGTGATGAGCTCCTAAAAGATGCTCAACTGACTTTTTAATCAGAATATCTTATAAAGAATATTTCTGACTTCAATCCGGTTTTTAGAAAAATAAAATGCGTTTTTTTTTCAAGAAATTATGCAGCTTTTTCCAAAAAGAAGGCATTTTTCAAAGATTTTGTGTAAGGGATAAAAAAATGATTATCTTCATTTTTTGTTCAATCGCTCACACTTAAATTTTTACAATCTATAAATCCCTTCCAATTTCAACTTCTACTTGCAATTTAAGAGTCAACCGCAAAAAATTTCAAGTATTTCTAATGGCAAGCTGAAATTTCTGAAAATATAGTTCATCACGACAGGGGAGAAACGCCGTAACTGCCGAAGTAAGGCCCGCAATGAGTGGAAGGATGACTGCACAAGGAAAGTAACTCACTAAGAGCACAAACTGGAAAGATGAGATCGATACCAAAAAGCAGAACTTGAAAAGCTCAAAGGTAAGCTCAAAGTGTAATGAAATTTGTTTACAACCCAAGGTGTCCCTTAAGGACAACCTACAAGGCAATGGTTGCCATGGGTACCGGTCCCCGTTAGGCATACACGATGTTGCAGTTTTTCATGTCCCATATTTCAGCCCCAGTTTCATTTTTTCAGCTTACGAACTACGTGAGTTACTTTTTCACGATATTTCCCAGCCCAGCCCTTGGCATGAATTTTGATTTTGCAACTACAGTGATTTTTCATTGGCACGTTGACCACTGTCTTTAGCAAACATTCAACTTTTTAGGAATACTCTGCTTTTCTCGTCATCACCACTTCACCTGGGTCGTTAGTAATTTTAATGCTTCTAATCTAATCTCATTGATCTCTTATTCTGATGATTCAACCATCATTAGTCGAAAATAGTGGAAAATCCTTTCTATGAAGAAGTAAATCAGTTTTTTTCTCGTTCGTCCGGGGTCAGGATTGTTGAAAGAAAAATACAATTAAAACGCGCGGACGAGAAATCGAGAATAGAATCTCGATGTATCTGTACGTACATTGGGGACAATTGCGCGAACTGATTTCCATGTCCGGGACCACACCCTCTCGAGTCGCAGTCTCACAGTTACAGGGCTTAGGGTGTAAGAGGAGTGGAGGGAAGATTTTCGCTTTGGGGAGAGGAATGAATCGCATCGCTGGCCATCCGGAAACATTGGATTTGCGCCAAGCTCTCGTGCAACCAGCCACGCGAGAGAATAACGTGTTTTGTCGAAGCTGTTAATAGTACCTGATGGTAAAGTTACCTGTCCCGATGCTTCACGTCGACGCTTCGAAAATCCTCGTACTCGACCACCCTCTGGCAAACCACTGTAACTTCGGTGTCCCACCAGACCATATAAACACTAAACATTTTTGTTTTCATGAGTGAAAACATCAGAGATAGATGAAGTTCAATAACGTCGGGAAAGCTATAGTGGTCTTTGAGATTGACTAGACTAGTAGTCAAATCGTGTTTTTTCGAAATAAAAGCTGTCACTTATTCAGCGCATTCATTTTATCCGACGCAGGTTTTTGTCAGCCCCCACTCAGTTAGGTTTATTTGGGACTTGTTTGGTGTTTTTTGTGGAAATTAATTTACAGTGAACAATATAGAATGAAACGAATACTCGTACGATTGAATTTATCATTACGGTACATTATATGCAAAGTTACTAGTAATTGTATAGTAAATGTTAATACAAATGAAATAGAAATGAACATACGAAATTCAGAGATCAGACACTAGGGGATACTGACGTTAAGTTTGACGAGATATCCCAGCATTGGGACTCGTGCACCTCTCGGGAAATCTCGCTTAATATAATCTCCTTATTAGCTGGCTTTTCCTTACCACCGCTTTCGCTAATCTTACTTTCTCTCTATCTCCCACGTTGCCTTCTCCTACACCGAACATCCAGGAGAGAAAGAGAACAGGATATAAATGGAAAGATGGAGGGGGCTGAAAGAAAATCAAGAGCAAAGCGTCTCTGTTAAGGCTTCTCTACAATAAGAATTCCGTTTTGGTGAGGTGGAGTCAGTGAAATAAAATCTTGGCCCACTCTTCTACCTGGTCATTTTTGCTCCTCTTATCGTATATAGGGCATTCTACGCCAAACCAGCCACTTCAGAACTTTTGGGCTTTTGATTTTGTTCAAAATGTTTCAAGTTGACCCTTCGAAAGGAGCTCTCTTGATTTTATTTAGAATTTTTCCTCGATCGCATAAAAAGTTTTGTTTTTTTGGCGAAATTAGATTTTTTTTTGTTTACCTATAACTTGAGGAAAAATGGGCTGCATTGAGCTTCTTTTTTTTTTAATCGGGGCGTTTTTTCCTGTTCTTTGTGAAAAAATTGGAAATCTTTCAATAATTTCTGCTGGATACATTTTTTGACATAACAGTTGCAGAAAAATCAGGTAAATTTCTTTCGGTGCGCTGAAAGGAAAAAAAAAACAGCAAATTAAAAAATGCAACTGCAAAGCAGTAGCCGATTTGGCATGGAATGCTTTATATATATGAGGCATTCTACGCCAAATCAGGCACTTCAGAAAGTTTGGGTTTTGGCAGTAGGACAACTTTCATCTTAAAGAACTGTAAGACGAGCATCTCCTATACATCTCCATTCATAAATATCTCTAATCTGAAGAACTCTGAGCGTGATGAAACTGCACTCATAAATAGGCATGTTCTCGAATAACTCCGTGTAAAATTATCTCTAATCCAAATCATCTCTATGTTTAAATATCTCCATTTGAAAGCGTGTCTATTTGAATATATTTCTAATCACATTAATCTCTACCCTTGAATATTCGATACAAAATCTCTAATCCAATACAGCTCTAGTCTTTTACAACTTCACTCCGATACAACTCTGAAATGAGAGAAAATCGAGTTTGACTGCTATATTTAATCAGTTGATTAGCTGCGGCTGATATAGTAGTTTCAATGAAATTGTATTTACCCGTAGCCTGGAAGATCGAATCATCATTCAAATCTTGTCATGATTATGAAAAGATATAGATGACAAGGACGATTTCATTGAATCTACTATATCGGCGGTAGCCGATCGATTGATTGAATATAGCAGTCAAACTCGATTTTCTCCTATTTCAGAGTTGTATCGGAATGAAGTTGTAAAAGATTAGAGTTGTATTGGATTAGAGATTTTTTATCGAATATTCAAGAGTAGAGATTCATGTGATTAGAAATGTATTCGAATCGACACGCTTTCATATGGAGATATTTAAACATAGAGATGATTTGGATTAGAGATAATTTTACACGGTTATTAGAGAACATGCCGATTTATGAGGACAGTTTTATCACGCTCAGAGTTCTTCAGATTAGAGATATTTATGAATGGAGATGTATTTGGCGTGGAATGCCTCATATATATAGGCATTCCTCATATATATGAGGCATTCCACGCCAAATCGGCTATTGCATTTTTTAATTTGCTGTTTTGTTTTCCTTTCAGCGCACCGAAAGAAATTCACCTGATTTTTCTGAAACTGTTATCTCATAAAATGTATCCAGCAGAAATTTATGAAAGATTCCCAATTTTTTTTCATTCATCTATAATTCCCTGAAAAATATAGCAAATCGAATGGATAAGGGGTCAAAATTTTCATTCTCGAATGTTCTGTCATCTGAAAATATTTTAAAAATTATGAAACGAATTATTTGAGCATAAAATCTTTTTTTCTACAGTGATTGTTTCCTTCAATTTTCTTCAAATTTTTTCATGGAAATCAGTTATTTATTTGAAAAATTTTAAGCCTAGTGCCATCGTCTGCAAATTATTCCTTCCATGTCTTTTTATGATTTTATTGAATTTTTTTTTCAATTTTTGGAATAAATAGTTTTCAGTGATCGCCATCTTCGATTTCCTTTACATTTTTTCATAAAAAGCTGTTTTGATTCCGACGAATTTTAAACTCAATGCGATCGTGAGTAAATAATTTTTTTCATGTGTTTTTATGATTATATAATTTTTTTCTTCAATTTACAGTATAAAATCATATTTAAAAATAATATACCGCAGCTAAATTTTGAGTCGTACTCTCAGCTGTTTTTTAGAAACAAGTTTTTTTTTTCCTATCGAACCTTTTCGTTTTCGAGTTATTACCGATTGTGTAATTTTACCAAATTTGTTTACAATCCACGATGGTCACGCGAGGGCTTAATCTTCTTTCGTCTTAATCGTCGACGTTCGCCATGCCTGCCCGGAATCGTGTCTGGCTGAGCTTATAAGCTCGAAATTATGCGTGGCTCGCGAGAGATTTTGTACCCCCCTACCCGGACGGAGGCCCAGACGCAGGGCACATTACGTATCTTCGCATATTATATGTATATATATAAATATTATATATATATATATATACGAGCCGCTACCCCGTCTCGTGATACTGTTGAGCTTATTGTGTATAACTATAGGGAATGGTAGTCGAGGGATGCTGCGGGGGGTGGTATCCTCGACTTTGCTAGGCCATATGAAATGCCTGTCCTGGTAGTTGTTGCTGCAAAATCAATATCACTCCGTTCCAACAGAAAGAGAGAGAGAGAGAGAGAGAGAGAGGAAGGGCGGGCGACGGGGAGAAAGGGTACCACGCCGTTACCGCCCTTATTCTCATGCGCTGTCTCTCTCACGCACATGATATCCATGTTCCTTCACGACAGAACCACGCACAACTACCGTCGTACTCTCCCTCTCCGATTCTCCCTATCACTCTCTCTTTCGCCCGTTTTCTTATCCCTGCACATACATCCCAAACAGCGTCACGATTCTCATAACTACCTCTGTCATTTTCTCTTCACGCACGCATGTATCCGAGGTGCGTATCGAGCTCCATATCCAAGAGATATTTACCAAATCCAGCAGTCCACCATTGAAATTAATGAGAACGTATCTGTTCGTTTTAATAAGACTGTGAGGGTTATCATTTGAGAGATACTTAGTCCACCCTAAAATACGTTTTCTGTGAATCGAAATTTTATGAAAAAAAAAAAAAAACTCCATTTCTTTTGATTTGTGGAATACATGAATGCACTCACGGAAATATTGTTCAAATAATCATTGTGTCGTGCCATTCATAATTTTTTTTGTTTTTTTTTTCCAATATTTCAACATTAATATCCAATGAATTATGTGTAACATTTTTAACTTGACTTTATAATTTATTTTTCGTCTTCTGCCGTGCATATACGCAGTGGAATCGTTATTCTAAGGCTCAGTAAGAAAGATGTGATCGAATTTTATTTTATACAATCTTGCTATGGGCGTCAATTGAAGAAATAAAAGACTGTAACTCAGACGTCCTCTTTCCAACCAACATAAGAACTGCATTAGAGAAACTTCAAGTACAAGTATATATAGAGAGTAGCGTGCGAAGAGAGTGCGGATGGAAGACAGTAACGTGAGAAATAGCACAGAGGCGAAGAACAAAGCAAAAGCACCGAGATCTGAACTTTAAGGAAAGTTGATGGAGGATGTATTTCTTCGTTTATGGTGCAATATCTGCCACGATGACAATCGTCGGAACGCTTTCGACCTACTTTTTTAATCAATTCTCTTGAATCATTTTATTTAAACAGTTGAATTTTGTGATGTTTACAGTTGGCGTTGATAAAACAGTTGAATTTATTAGACCGGATGTTGAACAAGGTGAAAAAAAAGTTGTGAGAATTTCTCAGGATCACGAGCATGCAAAGTGGGTTTTGAATTTTTTTCTTTTAATGAAAAAAGAAAATCCGATAAGTCTAATTTTTTTAATCCATAGAACTCATGTTGTGTAAATAACAATTTTTTAAATGGCTTACTTCAATTTTTTTTATAATGGTTTGAGTCACCTTGAAATAGTGCCTCAAAAAGCGTTTGACGGAAAACGCACACTTATACTTCTTTAAAAATTGTCTCATATGAAAATTCCAAAAAGATCCAGAGACGTGGTGGCGTACTGGACTTTTCACAGCAAGCAGAGCATTTCCAATTTCGTCGATAACGATTATTTCCATACCAAGTTTTAAAAAATTAGATATTTCGGTTAATTATGAAGGATCATATTTTACAAGTAAGACAATTGTCGAAATTGTCTTTTCGACAATGCGGGTATTCAGTAATTTATCAATGGAAATTCATATATAATTAACGAAATTCATCAGTTAGTTGTTGTTCCTTTATATGAACAGCATGAGTTTACAAAATTTCCAAGAAAACATTAATTCTGAACAAAATGTACATAAAAATTGTTGAGTAAATATCTGGGGAGAAAATAGTATGGGGATATCCGAGAGGCGCTTCGAATTTATCCTTTTTTTCAAGATTACTTTTTTCTCTGCGTTGGTATTCCGGTAATCGGAAAAATGTACATACCCAGCGATATATATTCCAAGAATACGAGCTTCATCGAGCTTCGATGTGCATGCACATTGAAGGTCCGCAAGACTATTGAGAAAGGGGTGAGAACCGAAGAGAAAAATAGAGAATCCGGAGTGGCTACCTGATCGGAATTCGAACGAGTTTTTGCTATCCTTTCGGTTCTCCCTTTCATACAGATCCTCTTATATATTCTGATATCGGCAAGAGATTTGATTCCGTATCGATCTTTTTTTCTTCGCACATCTTTATCTTCTCTATTGCAACGTCTGGGCTAATCATATGTCTTTTCATTTTTTTTTAGGTTGTACAGGTTGATCTCCGAAATTGACAATTTTTCGCTAAATAGCATTTCGGGTTTTTCATAACTGTAAAATTTCCAAAGACGAAGATCGAACAGAGAGTAAATAAAAAGATAAAAATAACCGTTACACCAATATAAACCGAGGCCAAAGGTTGAATCAATGAATTCTAGGAAATTTTCTTTCCTTTTCATGACAATTAACATTTCGCACTGTCAAAATTCCAAACATTTAAGTCCTCTGTTTCTATTGCTGTAACGGTATTTTTCATTTTCTAATCCTCTCCGTGAAGCGATCAACATTCATCGCCATATCAAAGTTCCTATAGGTCTACTGATATTATCCAATTGTAAGTGACAAATAACTGGACTAGTTTAATCTTCCAAGGTCTTGGAGAGCAACGTTACTGAAAACCGATTTGATAGGTGTCACAGAATTTTGGTCAGTATGGCTTGTATTTATGACAATCCGACTGTGAGGAAGAATATTAAGATTAAGATGGATCGAAGTTGATCAAATGAGAAAATGTAGTATACATCGCGTCACAAGGATTGTCGTACAAGTCTTTTTTATACATAAGTCGACTATTCCGATTGATGAGTTATTTATAGAATTCGTCAAATTCCTCGTTCGTAGCAGACCCTAAGAAATTGATATCCCAGTGATCAATTCCCAATCTGGACCGTTAAACGCATTTCCAACCAGAGGTCATAAGCCACCCATACACACAAGTGCCACACGTTTTCAGGTCGCGTCTGACCATTACGGCACTTTACTACTGCTACGAGGGGAGATTTCAACCGTTCACTCGAGAGTGAACGATGCGTCTGACCTTTCCACTCCGTTAACAACAGATCTCACGGTCCCTTCGATACACCCTTCATCCTACATGGTCCATCGATTTTTCAGAAACGTATATACATGTGGCTCTTTCCTATACTGCGGAAAGAGAACGAAAAATCTTAATCCATAAATCTATTATCCCAATGCGAAAAAGCTCCAACCCAATCTATTATATATCTACTCTCGGTCTACAAACTTTGTTATTGAATGAACATCGGACTAATTGAATAAAATAGTTCCAAGTCGAATCAGACATTGACAAAATACATCGAGAATTCACATTCGCCAATAGTCTATGATTTTTCAAGTCTTAGTCGTAGAACTGCTGAGACTGCGGGGTTATTAATGAATTCACAATCCATTAATCCCCCTTCAGAGGTGCGCGAGATCATTTCGACTCTCGACGAGGACAACCCTTTAAGATGGAACCTCGGATTTCAACCCTGATTGTCGCCATCTTGAGTCCAATAGTACCGATTGTTTGATGAATAACGCTCTCCATTTTAAAAATACTAATACTTTGTTTGTAGTATGGATTATATCACAGGAATAAAAAATTATATCATCTGAAGCGCATTCGTCCCATTGTATGATGGGAGATTCATTTTTTCCGTGAGTCGAATTACGTAACAATGACGACGACTTCAAGTTCAGAAGTGAGGGAAAATCGGCCAATCTCGAGTACAGATACGCTGCACGTCTTGCCTTGCCTGTTCAAACATTTTCTTTTTAATACTTGGCGTCAAGACGCTGCCGCGTCTCTAGATTCCTTTATATCGGAGATGTCAAGGCTCACTGAAAGGCAGTTTTACTGCATTTCCGATTGTGCTAACGAGCTGGGACTCACAATCAGTAATAAAAATGTAGCCACCCAAATCCATCGGATTTTTCAGTTTCCCGGGGCCTTCGTGCAAATACGGTACAGTGGAACATTAGAAATAAGCGGTTGCACGCAGCATCCTGGAGCGAGTGAGAATAAACAAATAGTAAAAGGAAGTAAAACTAGTGAAAATAAGAATGGTTTCCGAGTCATCGTAACGTGAACCCGAAAGCAAAAACTAAAAAGTCAAATCAATCTTGCTTGTATAGAAAAACTTGAAAACATGAAAATATTCCATCAATCAGAAGGTACTAGAGCTTGAAAATGTGAAAGTGACATGAAATGCCCCATACAAATGTATAAACGGTTTTCCGTCCCCCTCTCTGGGCCGTCTTCATCACTCATTCCCTTTTCTTTCTGTCAACGTATATTTGAGGCTCATGCAAGAGTTCTGAGCAGCAGGGTTTTTTGCTCGGAGCGTATACGGGATAACGCCAAAGTCTCGTTTCACACTGAAAGAGTATGCAGGACCCCAGAGGCAACGAGTTTCATATAGATTCGTCCGTCGAGGCTGTTACGAAACTTTGCGTGAAAAAACTCGACGCCATTTTATTTCCTTTTTCTAATTTACACTTGCAAGAAGAGACGCCTCAATTCCTGCGCCTCGCTTGCAGACTCGAGGGTTTCTTCTATGGAAGTTGATTTTCACCCTTTCTGTATAACATTTTTCGTAGACTTTGGGAAAGTGCGAAGCAACGTTCTTCAGTGATTGCGTAGCCTGTAAAAGGCACACCGTCTATTTCACCGATTCGTGTGTGTGCATGTGTTCAAGTGTTACATACACTGCTTCTTCATACCTCACTGCCCTTGTCATCCAGAACTAGCAATGTTACAGTTTCTCTGCAACTCCAGCCATGTTTACTCCGTGTTACAGTTGCTCGTGCCCAGAATATACACAATACAAGTTCGGTACAGGGTAACCGCTTTTTTTTTTCTACCAGGATCCAGAGAGTTTGAATCACTTACAAGTGGATTAATCAATATTCCGAGGTTTATTTCCATGTATGTTTTATACTGCAAAATTCTGCTGATACCAGAAGAAATTAAAAAAATATTTTCCAATTCATTATCGAAGTATGTGTATGAAAGCTGAAAATATTACTTATTGTATTAGAATCACGATTAACAGGGATCAAGTTTTCCACTGAAGGCTGTTGAACCTAGCTAGTTGAACTTGGCACTCAAACTAGCGGGATATTTTTGTTATGGCCTTTTAGAAACTGCAATTTTTTTATTTGGCAATAAACCGATATCTCATCGACGCTGATCTGAGCTAGAAAGTTAAATTAAATTTTTGACACCCTGTATATGCTCACGAATCCATATTTTCGACTAGAAAATACTTACGAAGTAGTTGGAGGATCGGTTTTCAAGCAAGCACTCCAGAGGGAGGGTCTAGGGTCGAGCAGTGAGGCTCAAGTCCAAAAGCAGCAACAACAACAACAACATGAACGCGTAAGTACAAGAAGAAGGCAAAACAAAGAAGAGTGTCTACTCGACCGGTGCAAGCTTCCGCACAGCTTAGCGTTCACTCGGGTCGTTAACCAACAATCTTGAGCTCACGAGAGCGACTTCGTGCATTCGATAACATTCCAGTTTACGATCGTGAAATACAACCAACTGAGAAAGATTTTGATGGAAAAGCTAGAATCTCCAAAATATATGTATACATGAGGCATTCCACGTCTAAATCCGGCGGCGGATTTCCGCGGAAATATTCCGAACAATTAAAAAAACCCCACCCACTTTGAGCTGATTGATTATTTAAAAAATTAGTTGAAAAAAAATGCATTTTGGGTATGACAACATTCAAGTATCTGCCCAAAGTGAACGGTTCTCGGATTTTTCGAAAATTTTTCAACCTTGTTAGCTCGTAAAGTACAGAAAAAATTATACTTCGATTACGGCTGATAGCGGAAAATGTTTTACACATAATCATGGATTTGTTAGGACGGAATGCCACGTACATCAGGAGCCAGGGTATCAGCTCACATTTAAGTAATTCTATGCCGTTCCCTCTTACCCGTGGCCCTGAACATTATTAATCTTCCTCAACTTTATTTTTAAAGGTGGACCCCCGATGAAAGGAACATCTACAACGATATTTAAATTTCTATCGCATCGTGTTTGAGAGTAATAATTCTTCAATGAAAAAAAAAAAAAAAATATTGGAAACATGAAAACGTTAAACGTTGATAACTTCAGTATTTGAACTGTTGATTCAAATATTAAAAATTCTGATTTAAGACAGATCTGTTACGGCTCATTCTCAATTTGCGCTGGAATTGTCAATAAAAAATATTTTTCTTTCAAAATCTTTTTTTATGTTATTCGATTACGTTCGATAGTTGTCAGTCGAATCCAATAATCTAAACTCGACTGCCAATCAGTCAGTTTGCATCTGACCAAAGCAAGTCTAGGTTCATTCAAAAAGTGATGGAATTTTATTTTTTTGGATCGGTCAATCTGCCCTCAAAGTCAACAAAACATCAATCATTCCGTTTCAAGTGAATGTGTCTGTATATGCACTCGTTTCCAAGAGACCGAAAGAGAGGAAGTATCAATACTAAAAACTTTACGAAACTCTTGAATTTATGGTATATTGACTATATTTCATTTCATCCTGAGTTCCTCTCATAAAGTGTAACTCGAGTACCATTCACGTAGAACGACTTGAAAAATAAAACGTCATGGTAGAGCTATAAAATCGTGAGTACGCTAAAATGTGTTCCTTACGACGACACGTAACAGGTTCGAGTTGAAATGAGCATGAAAAGATTTTCTGAAGTTATCGTTGAACTATGCCAATAACGATTTAAAACGTTATAATAAATATTTTTCGTGATACAGTCGCGTTTTTTAATTTTTATTTTCATCAACCAAGTTTTAGCTGGACTCCCAACCAGAAAAGCAGCCACAATAGTCCTGAATAACCTGTGGGTAAAGGTTCATTCTAGGTTATGAAAAATATATCTGATGTTATCCAATTGGAAGCACAGGCTCTATTTGAAAAATTGAATCGTTCGCTTTTGAAAAATGTAATCAACTCCATTGCATGGGCTCTTCGATGCTTTTATTTGCTCAAATCGTAAAACCGATCGATCAAGAAACAAGTCGTTGGATTATTCGGTGGTTAAAAACATAGCAAGGAAATTTTTTGGAGCGAATAGTTCTTTCTTTGCCAGATTTAAGGCTCCGTATTTACATAGTTTATATAATATTTATATTGGAATTCTCACTTTTATTTATTTTTTTTTTTAACAGTGAACTGACGTAAGTTCCATGACCTGTATGAGCTTTTCTTCTCTCCCGTGTACGCTGAAGAGTTCTGCCGAGAGCTCTTCTCTTTGGCGCGAGGGAATTCCTCAAGACTTTTCAACCAAGCTCTTCTTTCTCTTCTCTTTTCGACGTTCCGTCATTTCCATTTGAAACTGCAACAAGATTTGCTCTATCCACACTTGCTTTTCGTGGAGGTCTGACTACAGGGGAATCGTACCACTCGACTCGTGTAGAAAAGAAGCCACACTCTGGCCTGAATCCTCGAGACGCTTCTTCGCAAACTCTCGACATACCGGATGCGTCGATTTCCATTTGGTTTTATCCTTCTTCACTTTCGCCCGTCCCTTATTCTACTTATATATACATATATGTGTCTCTATATTGCTGCATATGTATATATATACACGTAGTACAATCTCCGAAGTATTGCGGACACAACTGTTTCCAGTTTCGCGACTGGTGAAACTTTCTCGCTATTTTTTTCCCCTCTCCTTTCAACTCTCTTTTCTTTCACACTCTCGGAAAGTTCGGGTCGCGAGAAACGGAAAAGTTCTCTGCTGGAGAGGCGTCACCTTGTCTGTGAAGTTTCAAAGCTAAGGACGAAATGCAGATGTATAACGATGCGTTATAATTGTTGTTTGCTTTCATGCAACAATAATAACTACAATATACTCTGATGAAATGTAAATACTTAAGAAGGATTTCGCTGGAAATTAAGGAACGATTATATTTCACAAACTCATTATCAGCAAATCCAGATTTTTATTCATATTTCTAGCTCTAGCCAAACAATGTATACTCAAAAATACAAGCAGGAGGTAAATGAGGGTATCACGTTTGATTCAAAAAAGAATCTTATACAATAAATCGTAAACGAACTTTTTGCATACGCATATGCGACAAAAGTTCGCCTCCCTCCTCCCTCCTGCCCTCTCGACATTTCGTGATCCATCTCGACGTTTTGTGGCCTGAGCATAGAGCAGGAATTGTGAAAGCTTTTAAAATATTTGACCAACCGACTGTTTTAAGCGACGGTTAAAAAACCACGAAAATATATATGTTTATCGAACGCTGAGCTTCGCTTTTCTACATAGTCCGATCGATTAGTAGCGCGAGCAAACAAGCCGAACAAGCCACACATTACAGATATATCGATGTATGTCAGTATATATAGTCATATGTATCAATCTATATGTAATATCTGTAAAAATGAACGAGAAACTATATACTATGTACGTTGCGTCGGGAACGCGATATCCAACTCTCGCAGCCGGCAGAGGCCGTTCTCGCTTAATTGCACCAAGCGATAAATTCTTGGTGAGACCAGAGCATGTAGAGAACTCTAAACCGATCCAATTTTCATCTTTCCCTCTATCTCTTTTTCACTCTCTCCCTTACTCATATATATATTTATAGATTCTAGGACCTACAACTTTCGAACCGCACCTGCTTTCCCAATTCTCGGAAAATGATATTAATTCGTTCGACTGCCGCAAACGGACACACGTAACGAGCATTACGAATGTCGTATAACGTTTGCGCTTGTTCACCTCCGAGCACAATCCACACGTGCACACGCATATTATATTTGTATGTGTACATATGTGCTCAATTCGATTGCTTTAATTCTGAAACGCATGAAATCTATACTTCATTTTTTTTTTTTTTTTCCACGATCGATTCATTGCGCAATTGCATGTTCTACAAAGAAATCAGAGCTGTTTTTTAAAATTCCGTATTCTTATACAAATGCAGGTTTAAAAAAATTCGATGCAGGGATATGAACACTCCAACTGGATCGATGAATTTGTTTGTTGATTGATTGATTGTTGATTTTGCCAAGGATGAATCCATAAGGCATGAGTTACATATTTGAATTATAATATGATAATGAACTTCGAAACTAGAAACTTTTGAACAAAACTTAGAGCTACACTGAGAAAAAAATTTGAAATTGTGGCGAACAAATTAAATTTGTTGATTCAACAAAACTTTTGTTGATTCAACGATATTTTTGTCGTGGTGAAAAATTAAGTATTTGAATGAACCAAATTTCGTTTGGGTTAACAAATTTTATTTTGTTCGCTACGATTCGTTGAACCAACAAAAAAATTTGTTGAACCAACAGAAAATTTGTCGAACCAACAAAAAATTTGTTGAATTTACGAATTCATTTTTCTCAGTGTAGCTTGCGATGTATTGGTTTACATTTGTGGTAAAAAATAAAACGAGATGTAGCGTATCATGGTGAGAGTGAACATGTGCGTGTTTTCAAATATAGGTGTAATAAGAATGATGATGGACGAATGACACAAAATTTGAATTGTTATTATTAATTCGTGGTATATTGATAGTTGAGTCTTAAATATATTACGTGTTTAAATACATGTGACTAAATAAAAACAGGATTTACAGATTACAAAATCTTCAACAAGTGTGTGCATTCACATATAATAAAAGAACTTGAAAATTTTGGCTGAAAAAATTGGCTTAATCCATACTTCTTTGAGTTTATTTTACTCTTTTCATAGCTCATAAAAAAAAAAGAGTTACCAGAAGTCAGTCATTTCATTTTTTTATTTCACATCGTTGTTGCTGCTTACCTAATTATTCTAAACGAGAATTCAATCGATATCGTTAGTAAATTTTTTTCTATACCCTGCTGTTAGAAAAACATAGCGAATTTTTTGTTACAATATCGAAGTGAAAAAATGTTGTCCGAATATCCGGTCACATTCTTGTCGAGGCTAGAATATATGCCGGATGCACTGAGAGAATTGGATCGACGGTTATAACCGGCAAACTATAACAGACGCGGTGAATCGTGTTTTTCATTCCTCCATACCCTATCCTCCGTCTCTCACACTCGTTACAACCCTCCGAACCATCTGCGCTCTCTTTTCCTCCCTTGCTACCGGTAATTATTTATTCGCTGTGCTGGCAACAACAATGTGGATGATTGCATATAGGCATATCGTTCCCGCCAACAGGAATAAATAGCGATGGTCTACCACGCGCTTTTCCAGGCCGCACACACACATCAAACACAATCCGCTGCGCTCTTTGGATGACAAATCATTTATTCTCATCCTCCCTTGTTAATATACATAGATATATACGTGTAGCACGCCTACGTAGTGCGTACACGATACAATAGAATGTTCGCTATAAACTCCGCATACTCTCGACTCTCTAGAGACAGATCTATTCTCTTTTTCCTATTCACGGATCCATATAAAATCGTTCCGTTCTATTTTTTCCGCTACCGATGCACTTCAAACTTCATGCTCAAACAAATGTGCAATTTAGTTATCTGTTTCTAGATTTTTACAACGTACGTAGATTTTTTATGTGGATGAATAGCTCCGAGATCAAATTTTCATAAAAATTTTTTATTGCTGATTGGATTATCATCAACCATATATTTCCAACTCTCGTACATGAAACAAGAAATTTTTTGCTATTTGATAAAAGTCGGAATGTATAATATTTGAATCGCCTTGTAATGGACAGAACATTGCTGATACGACGTTTTGCAAAATATCAGCGTACGATTGATCTCCAAGTAATTCGTGGCTGCGTTCTCGTCGAAGAACCAAGAATACAAGTGTAATAAAACTTGCTGGTTCAGAATAAATGAGCCGCGAGTGCGGTCAGGAAGGAAAACATGGGGTTGACTTGGAAATCTCTGAATCAGGTTAACTAACCGGAAGTGACGCGGAGATAGTCGTCGTTGAATGAGTCTTGTTCTCAGTACGGTGGAAGTGCGGACTGTGCACTGTTGAAACCTTCGCTCTTCCGTTAATCTATATATATATATATACGAGGCAGTCCACGCCAAATCGGCCACCGCTTGACCTTTGCATTTTTCATTTTGCTGATGATTTTTCTCTTGCCAAGCGCACTGAAAGAAACTCACCTGATTTAAAAAAAATTTTTATCTCAAAAAATTTTGGAATTTTTTTTTAAATTTATTTTTCACTCCTTGAAAAATAGTGCAAATCGAATTGATCGGGAGTCAAAATTTTCATTTTTTAATGTTCTTTCATTTGAAAATATTTACCCGATTGTACCCAGTTCGATTTCTATGGCAATCGATTTAACGATGTGAACAATATTTCCGTTCGAAAATTCAAAGCCGACTGATCCATCCTCTTAATTGTAATATAATCGGACAATAAACGATTTATCCTTTTTATATTTTTCCTCGATTTATTAATTAATTTTCCCACTAACACCAGACTCCTCACAAAACAAAACACGAAAAATAAAAGAAATTCTCTTGATTCGAACCAATTTTTGTATTAAATAAAATAAGTTTCATATTTAATTGAATAAATTTCACTATTAATTTTATTAAAACAAATTTCTCGCGTTTCTCGCATTCGTTCCTACCTGCTCATTTATTATAAAGAAGCTCGAACACACGCATAGTGGCGTGCTAAACAACTCGTACTGTTACACTACATTTAATTGGTTAACTGAGAAAATAAAATTTGTTGGATCAACAAATCGTGGCGAACAAATTGAATTTGTTGATTTAACAAAACTTTAGTTGATTCAACGATGATTCAACGGCCCGACATCTGAAGTTACTGCACAACCTCCGTGAAACATCCTGGTATTGAAATTGAGTTTGAATTCGAATAAAATTATACAACAGCTGAGTCTCTGCGAAGATACAAAACGATGGATCGATTATGATAATCACTAAACATAGCTTACTTTACACGCTCGTTCATGACCTCTCGATTTACAAACTTCGGCAGGAAGGATAGAAACTCTGTCAGTTATTCCCTCCTATGGGAAGTCAAATAATTTTCGTTGTACATTGGCTTTTACATATTACCGTCTTATCGCTCGAACGCGATACTTACTAGTGGTGAACGACCTGTTCCACTTGTATCACCTCCGAACGCTACAGACACAAGGAGAAAGCCAGCCAGCACGAACAATGTAGATTAAGACATGGTCATTCTTTCGGTACAATTGGATTCACTGGAAATCAAAAAGAACTGTTTGTGATCATTTTGGGAAAGCTGAATTTCAGAAATCGGCAGTTGAAATTAGAAAAAAGTTTTGGGCTACAATTTTTCAAAGGTTTTGTCATCTAATCAATCTTTAACGTATGAACATTTCTATCGTTTACGAATAACTTAATCAAAATGTCCTGACTAATTGGGATTTCCTTTCACAATCATAAATGTTTGCGTAAAATAACTTGGAAACTTTTTTTTGTACTCGGTCCAGAAAAGTAACACGAAAATACAAAATACTTACGGAGATAGTTTCCAGAGAATTTTCGGGCTGATGGTTGCTGACGATTTCGTGAAAAGCCAATTTTCCGGAGCAATATATACCGTCTCAACTAGCGAGCGTCTAATTGTGTAAGTAATCTAAAGTAGGGGTAAATCTTTTCACTCAAAGTGTGTTCCCAAATTAAAACTACGCCAAATTTTGGCTCGACAGCTGTAGTGGGCTTTAGTAGTTGCACCCGAGTGGGAGAGAGATAGCATCAAATCATATTTACATTTTTCTCGGAGAAACATAATATTTCGAGAAAAACAAAAGTCCTATGTTATGAAAAAAGAAAAATGTGTAATTTTCATTTTCTTCCAAAACGAAAATGTGTGTCCGAGAAAATATTGCAAAAGGTGTATTTGAGAATGTTACATTCAGTAAGAAAAATTTCAAGCTGGCGAAAATAAGAGAAATTCTATTACGAATAATCAGTCAAAGGCGTGACCACAAAAAATTAAAGAATAAAAATCTTTTTCATTGAAATCAATTAGATGCTGGTCTATTTTATTTCTGCCCGATACTTTATTGATTCCAATAATTTATTGAATTTCTAACTCCCGACTAATTTTAATAATAAAATCAATTATAATGTTAATATCTGAAGAATTAAAAATTATTTTCAGAAACAAATTTAATTCAAAGTTATGTTTAAAAATAAACCGTTGACAAATTCGTATATGGATCACATGGAATATTTTCTTTCTCACTAATAATTGAAACCACCTGTGCTGTACAGCTATCGAATCCCTGAGTTATTATATAAATGAAAACATATGAAAGTTACATGCGAGCCCTCTGAATTTTTTTGAAATCTCCCAAATTTTGGAAGATAAAACCAATAAAAAAAAATGCCTCGCCCCCTCTAAAAAAAAAATATCATGAGAAAATTAGAATAATTTTTACTCCAAACGTAAGAGAAAAAAAAATGTCAAAAAAAATTCTAAAATAATTCTTCCAGGTCCATCATGATCTCATGCAACTTTCCACTCTCTTGGTATTTTTTCCAATCTCCCGCAGTTTTCAAGATACGCCGAATTTAATAAAACTTTCAATTTTCGTCAAAACATAGAATATTTTTGTGAAAAAAAATCGCTCGATACTTTTTCAAAAACAAAAATGCAGCGTTTGATATCTTCTTTAGAACTATGATAAATAAAATTGTGAAGAAAATTTTCTAGTGGACGGGCAGCCCATCTCCAAAGCTCAAAAAATCGTCGAAAAACGGCCCTGTTCAAAAGCGCGTGGGGACTATCAAAAAAATTGTGAAAAATTATCCAAGATAAGCAATGTGAAGCAAAAACTGTCCCCTTTAAAACGGCGCTTATTAAATCTTCTTACGACCTTTTTCCACTGAGATATGAAACTTATACCGAGGCTGAAAATTTCGATGGGTGAACCCATACTTTTGAGCGGGAGTGTACATATTTATATTTCATTTGCGTCACCCAAGTGTTTTCTAATCTATAAGGAAAACACATTCAAGCGAATATCGAAAAAAGAAATACCATGTTTTCAATATCAATTGAATAATTAATGAAGCGTTAACAGATAACGACCGCGCGTGGCATAAATTATTATCAAGATATAAAATTAACCTTTTGTATTCTTTGCGATCCATATACCAAGATGCGTATGGTTTTCCTGGTCTTGTGGTATCTGTGAACATGGCTAGAAAAGACTATATACAACTTCGCCGAAAAATGTCGTAATTTATTTTTGCCAAAACCAAATTAAAGCTAGAGACGTCCTCTTTTAGGTTTCCTGACCAAAAAGTAAGTTTGTTAAGCTTAACGAGCCTAGCAAACAATTTATTTACGCGAAAAAACCGTGAAAAATAGCCATGTTCAAAATTACCCACCGGAAGCAACAAAAATCGCACACGTTATTTTAAAGAAGCAAAATGAAGCTAGAATTGTGTGCTTCAAAACGGTGTTTATTGAATCAGTTACGATTCTTTTTGACCGAGATATTTGATGTTTTGTATGGGTCAAACAGTCGCAAGACTGTATTTTCAACTCGTGTTTGCGCACTTGCAAAACATTTGTGAGGCATAAAAGCGAAATAATGTGCTTTGGCATTTAGAAGAAAAATATACTATTAATGAATTCCATATTTTTTCATTTATATAATAACAGGTGGTTTTAATTATTAGTGATAAAGAAAATATTCCATGTGATCCATATATGAATATGTCAACGATTTATTTTTAAACATAACTTTAAATTAAATTTGTTTCTAAAAATAACTTTTAATTCTTTAATTATTAACATTATAATTGATTTCATTATTAAAATTAGTCGGGAGTTAGAAATTCAATAAATTATTGGAATCAATAAAGTATCGGGCAGAAATAAAAATGAAAATTACACATCTTTCTTTTTTCATAAGATAGGACTTTCGTTTTTCTCGAAATATTATGCTGTAAGATGACGCAAGTGAGAAATATATAGCGTAATCTTACAATGCTTCTCCGAGAAAAATGTAAATATGATTTTATGCTATCTTTCTCCCACTCGGGCGCAACTGCTAAAGCCCACTATAGCTGTCGAGCCAAAATGCGGCGTAGTTTTAATTTGGGAACACACTTTGAGTGAAAAGATTTACCCCTACTTTAGATTGCTTACACAATTAGACGCTCGCTAGTTGAGACGGTATATATTGCTCCGGAAAATTGGCTTTTCACGAAATCGTCAGCAACCATCAGCCCGAAAATTCTCTGGAAACTATCTCCGTAAGTATTTTGTATTTTCGTGTTATTTTTCTGGACTGAGTACAAAAAAAAAATTTCCCAAGTTATTTTACGCAAACATTTATGATTGTGAAAGGAAACCCCAATTAGTCAGGACATTTTGATTAAGTTATTCGTAAACGATATAAATGTTCATACGTTAAAGATTGATTAGATGACAAAACCTTTGGAAAATTGTAGCTCAAAAATTTTTTCTAATCTCAACTGCCTATTTCTGAAATTCAGCTTTCCCAAAATGATCACAAACGGTTCTTTTTGATTTCCAGTGAATCCAATTGTACCGAAAGAATGACCATGTCGAAATCTACATTGTTCGTGCTGGCTGGCTTCCTCCTTGTGTCTGTAGCGTTCGGAGATGATACAAGTGGAACAGATTTTTCACCACAAGTAAGTATCGCGTTCGAGCGATAAGACGGTAATATGTAAAAGCCAGTGTACAACGAAAATTATTTGACTTCCCATAGGAGGGCATAACTGACAGAGTTTCTATCCTTCCTGCCGAAGTTTGTAAATCGAGAGGTCATGAACGAGCGTGTAAAGTAAGCTATGTTTAGTGATTATCATAATCGATCCATCGTTTTGCATCTTCGCAGAGACTAAGCTATTGTATCAATTTATTCGAATTCAAACTCAATCAATTTCAATGCCAGGATACTCCACGGAAGTTGTGCAGCAACCTGAGATGTCTGAGAGATGATGGTAAGGAGATCGTCTCTACCGGTACAGCTTCAGACAACATGTGGTGTTATCGTGACCATGTCAGTTTTCTTTCAAGCCTTTAGAACTATATTGTTTTTCAATTTTTATAATCTCTATTGCTGCTAAATTAGAATATTGACGTTCGTCTTTGTAGGTTTGCGTAAAAGGCCAATGCGAGGATCATCCAAGCACGCTGGAACCCAAGTTGAATCCTACATTCGTCCATTGCTGAAGTCAACTCAGAAGTTATCAATTCTGTATACATTTTTCCTATCAATAACAATAATTAAAGTGAAGTAGCGAATTAATAAAAATATTACCATGGTATTATCGATTGCTTATGTTGTTCAGTTGATACTTTTGCTTTTGGTGCGGATGCATCTAAGGCAAATCTAAATTCAACCAATTAATCGTAGTTTAGTCTAAATTTTCGATAATATCGCAAGCTGATCAATTGTTGTTTGGACTCGTTTTACTAATGAAAATTAGTTCAAATTGATTCGATAACATTAATAGTTGCTGAAGCTTCCGATAAAAGTTTTCTTATTTGATTCGCTCTGCGGTAATGCTAGAACGATTTCATGTTCTTCTTATTTGTTGTTCGGATTGCGTCCAATGAATGATATTTTGGTTGTAATAATTGAATTCATACTCATCATAGTCTGTAAGAAAAAAAAAATGTATAGCTAAACAAATACATGCTTATACTTACTTATATGTAAAATTTCGCCCATTTCAACTCTTCAAACTCAAGCAGTTAATATTAAATAAATCAAGCACCATATTTTTTTTCTTGATAAAAACATTCTTCAGCTTTAATTCCCCGCTCATTAAATTAATTTAAGTCAATTTATCTCGGAGTTACGGTTTTTTAAGTAGGACCCCTATTTTTTATCAGATTGCTCCAGATATTTAAAAAATATATATATAAACATTTTTTTTCCATGGTATTAAGATTGGTGCATAAAGTAGTAGGTTTGTAGCAATAGCAGGAATTTTTTCAGATTTTTTAACCGCAATAAGTTGCACATAAATGACCCACATTTACAGAGGGGAGGTGCCAAAAAAACCATTAAAGACGAAGGGTTAGATATTTGAAAAACAAGGTAAAATGCGAAAGCAAACTATATCTATTTAGTGACTTCGTCAAAAAAAAATTCAAACTGTTGCGTGAGGATCTGGTGTTGGTGGGGAAAATAAATGACGCGAAGGGAGCGGGTTTAAAAATGATGAAAAACAATGTATTTATTTATTCGTAGAACATGTGAAATAATAACCAATGAATAATGCTCCCGAGGTGAATAATGGCCCGACAATAACCCGAGAGAATGAGAAGTGTGAGTAGACCCGGTCGTAGTCGAACACACATTCGACGATGCCGAAAGAAAGCCGAAAACGTGCTCGTGAGTGCCCGAAAATGAATCCCGAATAATCTGAGGAATCAGAATATCGAAAGTCCCGAAAAGTATCTCCAATTGCCGTATGAATCGTCCCGAATTTATTGAACGTGATATTTGGCCCGAAAAAGAATAATGGCCGATGATTTTTCCGAACAGGAATTTAGAAACACGAAAGGCACGTTGGCACGCTGTACGACCGGATCAAGACTGAATTAATCGATAAGTATTATCGATGACGACGAGCCGCGCGCATGCGTCGCGCGTCACGTCGCTCCCGTGGTAATTGTTCCCGAAATTCGCGTAGCCCGGTAAGTGGCGACATCCACGACGGAGCGCCACCCCCCCCCCCCCTCTCCCGCTGAATCGCTACTACCGACGTAGCTTTGCTCATTCCTGAACACAAACAAATTGCATTCCATGAGCTCGAAAAGGAAGGAAAAAAAATCAAAAGAGAATACAAAATTCGAACAGAGAATGATATGGCGTCAGAAGTCCCACGAATAAAATATTACACTTGTACAAATTGCATTTCACGTTCTGAACGACCACTAACACGAAGCGGTTAAGGAGGAGAAGAGAAGGATTGACAAGGATCGATTTCCAGTCAAAACGTTTCATGTTCTGGAGAACCAACGACGAGGAATGAGGAGGAAGAGAGTGAGAAGGATTTCATGCACATCGAAGGAAAAGTTCGGTGGTCTTCAGCGAAACTTTCGAACTCTCTAATTACCAAAACCGTGAACCAAACTAATAATGCACAGCTCCTAACTTCAAACAATACCACAGAGAATTAATGATCCTTGGCGATGGAGCGAGCTGATGGTCGACTTTCGGAAGCCATAACAAGCATGAGCCACGAAAAGTGATCCAACCGATATTATGATTGACAATTTATACCACTACTTTATTTTAAAAATCTATGTGAACAATTCCCAAAATTTTTTTCTAGTTGAAAAAGTTTTATAAATGTGGTATGAATGAAGGAAAGAGAGAGAGAGTGAATGACGAGTATTCATTGAAGTTGAAAAATACGGTAAATAAAAAAGAAAGAAGAAAAACAGAGTGGCGTCATCTTGGAAACGAATTGCTGCTTTTTTATATGCTAACAATTTGTAGTGAAATAATTTATATAATATATAATTATAAAATCAGAGAATCTAGTCACTAGTATCTTGCCACCGTGAGTGCGAGAGAGAGAGAGAGCTGCAAATTTCGAAAGTGAAATTCTTCAACACGGTTTGTCTGATTACAAAAAGCGGATTTTTGTCCTTCCGCGTCCGCTGACAGAACCTTTTTGTAATCGGTCAAACCGCGTTGAAGAATGTCAATTTCGAAAATTCGAAGTGAGGTTAGGTGACTGATCCATGCCCTTACAGTGGTGGTAACCATAGTTTTTCATCCATAAAAAAACAAGAAGTATTAAGCAAGTTTTCGAAACCCATCGTAATAAGGGCACATGGAAAAAAATGACTTCTTTCTCAGCCAATAAGACGTGAACTCTTTCAAAAAATAAATGTCTTCCCAACGCATATACCTCTCGCCTCATGATGGAAACAACTTAGAGAGGGTGAAAAATTATGGGTGCTCGTGCTGTGGTTCGTAGATATTCCAATAACTTTCAGTCACTTTTTTTCATTTTCATTTCTTCATTTATTACATTTTTTCTATATAATATTTCGAAAAATTAATAACCTTCGAATCCTAAGTGGAATACAAAATGAAAAAGGTCAAAGGTTCTAAAACTTGCGATCACCATATAAAGTTTACTGCATTTTATTTCAGAAAAAGTTTTCACCTATTCTTCATTTTAATTGGCTTAATGTCGAGCTACGAGCAAACCGCACCTATTTTGCTTACGTTTTCACCTCCACTTTATTTCGACTCTCATGAATCTAAGGGAAGCAGCACGAGGAAAAGTTGTCCACCTGGGGAATCTCGTGAGACTCCCATTCCTCATGTATGTCCCTCTAAAGAGTTTACGAACGAAAATGAAAAGGCAAAATTTGTGAGAAAATGCGCAGTGGAATACGAATAGTAACGAATATTAAAGCACGTCAAGGTCTCGAAATTCTACACTGGCAATCTTTTGTGTAGGGTGGAAGGAGATTTAAGATGGCGGAGAATGCACATAGGAAATCTTGGTCGACAATTTGGAGTTAAGCTTTTCTGAGCCCCCCCCCTTCCCCCCTCCACACAATATCCAAAAATCAGTTTTCTCGGTTCACTTGCATTTCCAAATGTATGTAATGACTGGACTATCAAGACTGCTATAAACCGACGTGGAGCTGAGAATGACAGTTAATGATTATGCATGATGAAAAATGTACTTCTTAAGGAGGTTGGCTACACACAACAATGTTGCCATGTTAAAAGCATAGGGAAATTCGAAATGATTAGAATTTAATGAAATTTGGTGAGCATATTCTTTTGGATTAAATATGAATATACAAATTTTTGAAGATTTTTCTTCTACATAGTTTTCGAGTAATTTAACACTAGAGTTTACATCCGTAAGCATAGGATTCTGATATATATAGGTATATCTTTTTCATATTGTAAATTCCAATTATTCGACAACTATGTAGACGAAAAATTTGAAAAATTTGTGTCATTGCATTTGATGCTAAAGAATGTTATCACCAAATTTTATTAAATTCTTATCATATTGTCGTATGTAGCCAACTTTCAACAGAATAAGCATGACAGTAACGAGTCTGGGAATCACACATTAATCGGATTAACCAAATGACGTTATTTTGCTCAAATATGAGTGACAAAAGTCACTGGTCGAAAAACGTTAGTGCAGAAGTCACAGAAAAATTATCACTTAATATGGCGACGAACTAATAACAGTGTCTGTGACCACAGCGGTCTACAAAACTTTACGTATCACATTATTTCATTATTCAGCGTTATTTTAAACTTATCACTGAACAACAGTTACTTTATAACAATTTGTTTACACCCACTTTTATAATTAACTGTACAATATTTCATTGAACAATATTAACTCAAGTACGGAGCAAAATTTTTAACACTTTTTCAACTCGAGAGAGAACGTTGTAGGGTTGAAAATATATGTACATTTCGAGTACTATACAAATCGAATTCCGATATCTTCCAGCCTTGATTGGCGGCTGCGAGACCATTGAGCAGTACCTCGAAACGATGAGGAGCTTCCCAAGCGTAATGAAATTCCATATACTTTTTTTTTTTTTTTATTCAACCTGCTCGTTACGATTTCTCACTAACGGACTTTCTTCTCTTTTCTTCTTCATTCTCGCGTTCATTACACTTTCCCCTCGACTTGTACATTAGGAAAGTGGAAGAATTTCAGACAGAGACAACGTAAGAAAATGTATCCGAAGCTTCAACTCTTTTCTATTAATTCTTAAAGTTATGCGGATGGGTGAGAATCTCGTAGCTGCTTTTCTGGTGGGTTCGATTTCGATACACCGAAGGTAATTTCGTGCACATTATTTCATTTCGCTCGTGACGTTAAAAAGGGAAAGAAAAAAAAAACAGTAAAAGAACATGAGAAATTTGCTCATTAGAGTATGTATAATCAATCCACCTGCCTTTTTCTATATATGTATATACTATAGATATAACTTACGTGAGTTTTATGTCCATCCAATTCTGTACGTACGAAGGATTTTTATTCGTTCCAGTTAACCATAATTTATCGTTAATGAAGCTCAACTAATATGGATTGATAAGTTATTTTCATAACTTTGATATAAATATGCTGTGATACAAATATAGATTACATAGTAAAATGAAATAGAGGATGAATATCCAATCGAACAGAAGTTATTCGAGCAAAGTGCGTATTGCAAATCGTAATTAAATTTACTAACATCAACACTACAGTATTATCGACCAACAGTAGAAAATTGCACGGTAAACTCATTTTTTACATGATACGTAAGCGAGCACTTAATAGGTAAACAATAAGTTAAGGTAAAGAATAAGTTAAGGAGTTTCGGTACAGGCGATACAATGTTGCCATGCTAAACCATGTTGAAAACACAAAAAATTGTCAAAAAGTTAAGAATTTTATAAAATTTGGTGAACATATTCCTTAGTGCCAAATTTGACAATACAAATTTTTTCAGATTTTTCTTCTACACAGTTATCGAGTAATTGAAGACTAAAGTTCACGTGTATAAGCATAGCGTTTCCATATATATAGGTATACATTTCGGGCATAAGAAATCTGCTTTAATGCGTAATTACTCGATAACTAAGTAGAAGAAAATTTTGAAAAAAATTGTTTTCGTACTTGATGTTGAAGAACATTATCACCAAATTTCATTAATTTCTTAACCATTTGCTTTTTGTACCGAAACTCCTTAAGGTGAAAATAATTTACGCGAAAGAAATTATTTTTTGTCTTGTATAATATGCTGTTTGTTTTTAAACATTGTTTCACAAACTTACTTGCCTCATTCCCTTCAGCAAGATCGATTTCTCTATCGAATCATCGTGAACCGAAGGTAATATCCCTTGGGAGTCTTGCACCTTCGATGCACCTTAAAACGGAAAGCTGGCTGGGTCGTGGCTTCGATGCCATCACACTATCGAAAACCACGAGAACCGTGACGAAAGGACAGTAAGGGGCTGATGCTGCGGTTGTGGAAAGCTTCCCTGGCGGCAAAGTTCTTGATACGTATAGGTACGTCCGATCCCTCTTTCTCTTTCTCTCCCTCCCTCCCTCTCCTTTGTTCTGTTTCACCTCTTGCTCTTTGCTTGATACTATCTCCCTCTTTTTGGGTGTGTCGCAAGAGCTCTCATGAGCATTTCATATATTAGTTGTGCATTGTGTAGTAAAACCAAGTTTTGGTCAAACTATTGTTTTTTTCGGACTTCATATCCGGAGACTTTTTGAGTTCTATCGATCTAGTCAACCCTACTTTTTCCATCGGTTATTCAATGTTACATTGTAATATAGCAGCAAAATATTGATCATTAAATTGAATTTGATCCTCCAACAAAAATCGTTAAAAAGATAAAAAAATGGAGTTTTCATCGTAATGTATTGTGTATGAAACAGGAATATTGTTTCAATAACGATCCTCAATTTTACCATCCGGTGATTAGCTGTTCCACATAATCATTCATTTTCCGTCAAAGCCTCTAAAACCTGTGTCACAGACAATTTGTCTTCATTGGCAAGACGAGAAACTTATCGGAGAATGAAGCAGCGAGAAATCGTTTCGGTGATGATCGTAAGAGGTAGAGAGAGAGAGAGAGTATCAGAAAGGCGAGAAATGAATATGGACTGTACCATACATCGACTGCCCAGAATTCGACGGAAACGATCGATTTTAAGAGCCCTCGTATCAAAGCGGTCTACCAATAGGTTTACAATTTTCTTAAATCTGTCTTTCCCATTAATTTCGTTGTAGGTATCTATTAATTTGTTCTAATATCAGTCATTCTTAAAAGCCAAAGTTCCAAGCATGCTTCATATTTCATGTACCACTTCAAATATGAGAATTATGGGAAAAGCAATTTATTCACATAATTTATGATTTAATTTCCATTTAGTTCATTTTACCCTTGTAATTATTGGTTTTTCATCAGCTTTTTTGGGAAATCCAATTACAGCCGGATTTTCGTTGATCGAAAGACTTTTGAAATGCTCCCGTAATATGATAGAATTTGTGGTATATACGTGGTGATAATTTATATTTCACCAATTCAATATCAGTTTGCATAACTCCTGAAGATTGATCTCAGAGGTAACTAAATTTTCGTTATAGGGACTGTCATCGTACAGGAAACAAAAACTTCTAGCAGTATGATTGTTTGCGATGAATACTGAATTATTTATACGTCATATGCGCGAGCTTTGTGCTTTATGAAAAAAATTGCCTTTCGTATGTATGATATCATAGCGTGAGAGCGGAGTTTGGTGAATTTTTTCTCCACTCACTCGCTTTTCGCGCAATATTTTATGCTGAAAACTTTTCTTATATACCGAGCTTGATAAGCGTTACAAAATTGTCTCACTGTTGCTGTTCCATCTTCCTGAGCGCCACTTTTTCTTCATATTATTAGTCCTTAACTATTTGCACTCTACTCGGGCCAACGGATAATAGGATGTATATGACCAACGAGACATGAAAAAAAGTGGAATAGCCATGTGGTAAATATCCTGTTGCTTTTGTTGCGTATGCTACATCGGAGTCTAGGAATCCGAAGGGAATGAGAAAGAGACAAAAAGTGGCTGAGGTCGGAAGGGAGAATCTCCAGGAAGAGAATACACGAGTTAAAGTTTTGAGATTCTAGTCCGATCGAGCCAGGCATAGCGACGAAAATCGTGATAGTGAACCTTGGTTCACGCAGAAGAGGAGGGAGAGAACAACTTCTCAGTCGTTCGTCCACCGAAACACGAAAGGGAAACGTCGAAACTCTCTCTAAAGGCGGAAACTTTGTACAGAAACCTTCCCTCTGTCGAGGTCGTATGGTGGACCGCGTTTTCACTCTCTCCCTTTCCTGCTCTTTCCTTCTTCGTTTCTTCCCTTCCTCAATTACGTTTCTCGAGGACAAATCCTGAAGAAATAGTTGCGTCATCGTTGTCTTTTATTTTTCCTCTATATCTTCTTATCGTTCCGAGCTGTACTTCTGACCACCGTTCCAACAATTCAAGGGACAAAATGACGTGTATATTCAGTACAGAGGAAAAATTGGTACGAACAATGAGCTCAAGAACTACAGTAGTTTTTCTCGTAAAGCAGAAAGTTTATCAGATTCATAAGTACGAAGAGCTACTCTCGCACTATAGTTAAATTGTGAAATTTCTAATTTTTATAAATTCATTCTAACTTATTAGTTTTATCGATATGAGCTGTAGGAAAATATTCGTCTCGAATTCAAAGTACTCCTCGAGTTACCGAAGTTAGAACAGGATCGTGAAACAAATTAAATTGCTGACTTGGAAATAGGTGAGTAAAAACATCCGTTCGTGCAAGCCATGAAGAAGCGATTGCAAAGGTTGTGCATATATATAGGACTTTTTTTCGTTTAAAACACAGTTGCAACACAATTTCACGTTTAACCAGGATGCCACCTTGTTTTTTTTCTTTCTATTTTTCTCGTTGACGAGATGGGAGAAACTCAAATGTAATTTGTTTCCTTCGGTGATGAATTTTCAGAATAGCGACAATACTTAAGATAAGCCTCTCTGGGTTCTCTTTCGTTGATCCTTGTGACCTCTTTAAGGGAGATAAACCTCACGAAGGATAGAGCATTAAGAATCGGTTGTAGACGATATTGTCACAGAAAAAGAGAAAAAGTCAACATGAGCGTGCTGGTAGATAATACCATTAGATTCGTTTCGTTGTATTACGCGAAGAAAGTTCTATAACACTGTGGCAACAGGGTGAGATAGAAATGGGCGAGGCATCCTGGGCCACAAGACTGAGCGCTAAAACGAAATTGTCAACGATCTCACGGGCAAACCTGCCTCCGGTAGAAACAGAAAAAGAATGAGATAGATGGAGATCTTAGCACGATACCGTCCAGACAATTCATTCTGTTTTCTTTTATTTCTCCTGGAACGAGTGTCACAATCGTTCCACTCAAGACTAACAGATTGAGGAGATTACAAAGTTCTGAATGAAAGCGTCCTTTTAAACTTTCTTCTTTGATGCTACTTTAATGGGTTATTAATGAATTAGTTACTGACTAATCCACTGTGCGGTTAAAAAGCTCAAGCAATATCCGGAGATGACTAGAACCTCTCTTGTTTTTTTATCAGAGCAGCTTTAGATTGGCTTCAACTATTTATTAATATTATATATACATATGAATGAGGAATATTTTCAGAATTCCTAATCCTTATATTGTTCAGGTTGCTTTTGTTACATTCTTTATGTATCCAGTTATAAGCATTGATGGTGTTCATTGCAAACTTAGTTACGAGTTTCCTCGTCTTTGGCCAAACTTTTACTTGGCTTGAGTATAACGATGCGGCCTGATAAGCGATCGTTGCGGCAAATGTTTCAGCTACAAAGATCTATTATTAAGGGGACGTCTTATCTGTATGCAGAATCCTTCATTTGAATTTGTTTATGATGGTTACATCTTGAAGATTATACAAGCACGATACTATCGTGAGTGCGTGCTTGTAACAACACGAAACAGTATGCTCCATCTCATATAATATTTCGGGTAAAATCAGATTGAAGCCTTTCAACGAAGAACACTTGCAAAATTTTTCCAGATTATCAATATTAATAAACCCACCACTAAAAAGGTAAATGAAGACTATTTTTTTTCATTGTAGTGCTCTCAATGAATTCGAGATGGATAATTATTATGAGAACCTGTAAAATAAGGTGCATCACGAATTTCTCAGAATCTACATTTAACTACACTCGGCAGAAGAATTAAAGAAGGAGATAAATTTTCCAAGTCTTTTTTTGTAGTTTTTTAAAAGACTGTAACTTCGTGAAAAATGATCCTATATATGGAGAATTCAAAATAGTTTTTTCAAGCCCGAACTTTTGAGTTTCAAGAATTTCCGACGATTCACAGGGTAGAGAATATATAGGTAGTTGTAGCGCAGTGTTTAGCGCTTCTGACTCAGACACCGAGGATCCTGAAATCGAGTCCTCTCAGACCATTGCAAAATAATAAATGATACTTTTAGAGGATTGATCTAGCTTGCCACAGTCTTCCTTTCATTTGTTGCACACTTATTAGTTCACGAGATATTGATGATCAACTACAAAAGGTCACTGTTTTAAGCAAAAGAAAACTCTATATTTCGTGATGAGCACAAGTCCTAGATTCGTTTTGACGTTTTAGTCAATCACGGTGATTTTAAATGTGAATGGCCATGTAAAATTAAACAATGAATTAATTTGATGCAAGTTTTTGTCTAATATAATCAAGTATTAAAATGTTATATACTCACGAATAGTGAGGTTTGCTGGCTTGATGATTTTGGAGCAAACTTTGAATAGTCCAAGCTTGAATCTCACGCTAACGACGACAGGGAGCTGCCTCTCTAGATGTGGAAGGGCTAATTTTTCCTCAGTGTGAAGCCAAGCAGGGCCGAGGAGAGCAGTTGTAAGAGCAGTCAGTGCCGCAAGACCGCAAATAATCCCGCATCTAGTCATCCTCGAACCGTTTGTACCTCCAGTGCAACACATTATTCTTCTTTCGTACTACAAAAGTCACTGTCACTACCTCTATTTGTGTTACCCACTGTGTTCTTGTCACTTGGTTATTTTTCTTGTCAATGGAAATCTAGTTATTTTTCTCGCAAAATTATCGATCGTAGGACCTTAGGCTGAGGTCGAACGTCATCTCAGCGTCATTTCGTGACCGATTCACTTTTACATCTTTCTATTCGTCTATTTGTATCACTCATTGTACGGAACAAATTAAAGTTATAGAGTCACAAGAAAATTACCGATGCATAAAACTGCTGCTTTGTTCTTGTTTTTTTTCTTTTTTCTTATTTCAGTTCTATTTTTTGTGATACAACAAATGATTTTAGAAACGGAGTATTCGTTCGTTGTCTCTTTTCAGTTCTGCCTCTTTGTAACTTTTATACCATTCGTGAATCAGCAGTGTGATGAAAAAAAATAATAACTGCTGTAACAAATGTAGCTGCTCGTAGATATGGCATGCTTTGAGGAATACGAAGAATTCGTGATTTTAGATTTTACTGGTGACAGTAGGAAAAAGGAAATTTTGCGAGGGAACGGCAGAATGAAACGAGTAAAAATTCTCCATCAACGCTTGCTCGATACACAGAGACACTCACCCCCTTCAATATATCGTCGACACTTTCACCCAATATCGGACGTGTGAAAAATGGTATCAGGACGATTTTAGGTCGTGGCATGCTGTTCGATGTCAAGTGCTACCGATATTACGTAACCTACATATATATATATATTTACCTTCTAGTCTGCAGTTTTGACGATGTACCTCCATTAAAGTGATTCGAATTTTTTTTTTCTTGTGCATTCAATTGCTATAGTTAGATATTTATAAAACAAAGTTTGTATCGAAATTTGAGCTTAATCGCGCAATATTTAGAGGTCGCTATATCGACTTTTACGTATTTCGTAATTTGAAAATTTTTTAGATTGATTACAGGCCAAGTAAATATTGTTACTGAATAGAATTACAACTCGAATCTCGTTAGACTGCTGTTTTATTACAAACAAACAAAACATCAAGAATGAGAAACAAAACCTGGCACTCGAAAAATCTATACAGCCTTGTGCAGAAGTATTATACACCCTGCTGCTGCTTGATCCACATAAAAAGTAGAATATCTCAATAAAACATGATCATAACTGAATTTAATAAACGCCATGTTCGAGCAGATCATTCCAACTTTACTTTGCTCTTTTAAATATTTGGTGCGATTTTTTTTTGCGTTCGATACGTATCTTTGAACGTGGTGCTTTTTCGCAATTTTTTCACCTCAATAAACCTAGTTCGATCCAAGGATTGACCGAATTCAAAGTTCGGGAACAATTTAAAAAATTGGAAACCGAAAATTACTGATTGTGAAACTCCTAACAAACAGTACAGACAGCTTTTCCCGACCCCTCACTCATTATCTGATAGTTAAAAAATGAAAATAATAAAATTTTGAATTTCTGCTTTTCGAAAAATCAACTGGCTGCTAAAAGCGGATCCTGTTTTCTATCCTTTATATATTCCTTTCATGATTACTGATGAGATGAGACCAACGAGATTCTGAAGCTTGCTACGTGCTTTATAACTTTTTTTTGGTTTAACCCGAAGTGAAGCCCGATTGAAAGTTCGCGATAACTCTTTTATCGGTTTTGGGATTACGCACTCTCATGAGTGGTGTGCTACTGCAAAGCCGCTATGAAGCAGAATCCGGATGTACTTTCTCTCAAAATTTTCCCATCAAAAGTCTCTGAAGTCCGTTCCATTCAGATAAAAACAGAAAGGTAGAGATAGGTAGAGCGAAAGAGAGAGATAGAGAGAGAGGGGGGAGGGGGTGGGGGTAAAAATACTTGGAGTATTAAAAAACAATCAATTTACTCCCGCTTCACTTTGTTTTCGTGGAAAACAAAATTAGAGTTTACTATTACCGTATTCAATGCACTGCTTGAATTTCCAATCACTTGAAAAGTTTGCCAAATTGGAATCACAAATTTCAGTGATTCATTATTTACTGAATTAGCATACTTCTGCACCTTTTACTTATTCATTTCTTCCCTAATCCATTGGTTGATTTACTTATGAATTGATTATTTATTTTATTCACCAACTTCCGAAGAATTTTGAGCTTCACAATTGTTCAACAGAGAGGGTTTCTGATTAATTTTTTTCGGCACCGAATTCATTTTTTTTTAGCGTTAACTAAATACGTGAAATTTTTTTTTTCCAGCGAAAGCATAAGACGGGTAAACATAGAAGGAACCAAAGCTGTATGTAACGGAATGTTATAGCAGAGGCTAAATAAAGCAATATGTGTATAATGTTGAGGTTTTTTTTCATAATTGAAAATAACGTTAGACAAGAAGTTATCACACTTAAATCGCCTAGTACTATTTATTAATTTTCAGTCGTCATCGTAAAGAAACGTGACTTAAGAATGACATGCGCTCTAGAGCATAGTTTTTCATAAGCTATGAAACTGTTTGGTTAATAATATGGTACGGGTTTTGCTTATATTTGGAGAAAAAGAAATGAAATTTTCAATTTTAACCTGATATAAACGGTTTATAAAGTATTAAAGTCATGAACAGATCTAGATGATATTCAAGAGTTTCTTCCTTTGAACAAAAATGATTCAGATTCATGGACCCGATAAAAAATTATGCACGAAGTTCACGACCGTTTTTATTTACTCATTACAACATCGTTCGAGTATCCAACATATACAGAACAATAGTCAAGTGTGTTGTACAAATGTATTCTTAAAAATCATAATCCTATCAATGTCGAAAAATGATATCCAACACAGACATGTTGGAGTCCTGAATTTATGACTGTAAGATATTTCATACGAGTGGGTGGTATCGTGACACAGATGTAGTACATTTGATACGCGAGATATGTTTGTCATCACTGATATATGTACATCTGAGAGCCTGTCGATTTCCTTGTGTTCATTTGTGCTGTCTGTATGAAATATACACTCCATGTATATGGAGTGTTCTAAAAATAATGCACCAACACATGAGAAATCTGTTGGATGCTTTAGATCGACCTTGTCGATCGGTAAAATGTCACTACAGCCGGAAATTGTAGTTCACCAAAGTGTGGCTTCCAACTGGGCCAAATTTCCTGAACGTGAAAGGTATTGGGTTCAAGAAAATTCGAGGTCATTCGAAGTGAGCAAAAACGTCTTAAATGCGGTGTGGAACAAAGTGCAGGAATGCACCTGCTGTGTTTATAGCGTGTTGGGGAGTTAAAGAGTACGAAATTACGTGAGCACGATAGTCTGGGTGCTGCCAACAATCTGTGCCACCAACTATGGAGTCCAAACTTGGGTAACGTACACGACCAAGTCGAATAGCCGAAGGTTTCGCATCATTTCATGCGATGGACCCATTTTACCAATAACTTTTAATACCATATAACCAGAGACAACCTTTGACCCAAAACATCTTTGAACCAAAAAAAGGTGGACTGTAGGTGCAACGACGATGCACCCAACTTTGAGCATCTTTGATTCAAGGATTCAAGATAAACCAGAGGCTTTATAAAAAAAAAAATAATCCAATTTTCACAAAACTTAAACGCGAAATTCTCACCGAATATTTGAGTAGCAACCCATTAAAGTATTGCCAACGCTTCAACTACGGACGACGCTCGAAATAGGATTGGGTGAGTAGCTGTTTGGGACCAGCGCACGCAATTCAGGCCAATTTTAAATGCTAGCCCACAGTTACGTTCCACGTAACCAACGAAAACATTCAAGAAGTGGAAAAAATAGTACTGGAAGATAGAATTTTTGCGTGAAATCGAATTCTTCCCGGAGGTGCTCTGAGACGACCAGGGCCAACATTTTTCTTGAATTACCAGCTACAGCTTACAACAGGTTCCTATGCTGTATTCAAATTTATTCATTTCCAAAAATTGATTTTACATATCCATCTACAGAAACCTGAGCAATGAGCCCTCGTATCGTTTTATATTTTTTAGAATATTGTTTAGTTGTGCACAACTGTGTTTGGATACACTGAGTTGGAAAAAACGACATTATTCTGGTCAGTAATCAGACCGGAAATTTATATAGTCAACGTCATTCGATCCAGATTTCGTGTAATCGTTATAGTGATATTCTCGTTGAAAATATTGAATGAATTACCAAGAGGGATCCTACTATACTGTACCAAAGTCCGAAAGAGTCCTAGATTGAGTTATTTTCTAATTCGTTCAACTTACGTTTTTTTTCTTGGTCGAGAAATTGATTTATCTCGATTTTTTTTATGGCCACGCGTGTTACCGCTGTTCTCAGCCATCGAATATTGATATTGATATAATTTTTTATTTTCAATTTTGGCTACAAATAAATACATGATCAAACTGTCTAGCAGACATGCAATATTACGGAATTCTTTTTGTCGTCCCTCGGATAAAGCGACTGGAGGAAAATTTTTTTCAAACGTACTTGCTTCGATTGAGTCGATACAAAAGCGTTTTCCGCAATAAACCTCTAGACTGAAATATTTCACTGTAATAATAGAGGAATTGAGACCCTAATAAAAACGATTCAATGTTGAAGGATAAATTCAGAGTTAATGGCCGATTGTATTTTATTGAAGAAGAGATTAGGAGGATTTTAGTGGAAATTTATTCGTTATTCTATTACTTCGACCGAATACGAAGGGTTGAAGAATTTTTTTAAAATTGGAACGAGAATACACGGAGGTAAGGGGTTGAAGAGTATGAAATTGTAAACGAGAATGAGAGAAAGAGAGAGAGGGACCGAACAGACGGATAGTATTTCTCCATTAGGGAAATCTGCACGTGCCAGATTTTCAACCATCGTAACTGGTTTTTCGGGGAATATACGGGTTCTTTGTGAAGCTCTGCGGACAAAAACTCTGTGAGGTTCGTTCAGTGGTTAGGTCCCTCGTTAGTCAGACCGATTCACCGTTGTTTGTCTTGTTTTTTTTTTCTCCAATGCCAAGTATAAAGCAAAAATAAGGCTATGGTAGAGGGTCGGGGTTATAATCGTTTGGTGAAAAAAAAATTCACATGCGTCGATTTTGTTTCCGTTTGAACACACATATCGCCGTCTGGCCGAAGTAATTTCTTCAAGAGCTCGAGCAAATGTTTTAACGCGACGATATTAGTATTTCCTTTCTCCATCCTGCCCCTCCCCTTTTTTGCAGAATATACTGTAAAAATGGTTGAGCACATGCTCCGTGTATGGAAATCCATTAATGGCTCCCCGCACACTTCTCTTCACCATCAAACGGGAAAACCTGCAAGTATCGATCGCGAAGGACTCTCTTTTTGTTTTTCATCGTTTCCTGCCATTTCTCTCACTTCAATGTATGTGTGTGAGTGTGTGTGTGTGTGTGTGGGTATGCGTGTGAAAGTGTGTGAGAGTACCTACTTGTGCCCGATGGGGACCGTTGAAAATGGGGGAGAAAACTCCACCGTGGTTCGTTCAAACTAATATAATGCTACAGACCTCCCTTTGCAATGTTCTCTACCTTCGTTTCGCCTGTCGTCGCTTCCTCGCTATTTATTCGCCTCTTGAATTAAAACTTTCGTATATTGTTATATATTTATCTATATATATACCACTTGGACGCCTTTCGGACATTGCGAAGCTTGTTTTTTCTTAATTTCACCGCGACTTTGACCGAATTCAAAATAACAACAAACCTGTTTCAGAAAAGTTTAATTAGTTTTTCTATATGATACAAGGTTACCGGAATATATTGATTACATGATATCAATGAGGAATAAGAGCATCATAATTGTAAAAAAATTATTTGGAAAAAGAAAATAATTCGAGGAACAGAAGCTCGTTGTTAAAACTGAATTACTATTGAAGACTACTGTTATTATTTTGCTGCTTGGTCACGACTACAAAAAAAATGTCCACCAATTTTCGATATCCAGTATTTGTTATGAAACAATTATTTTCAGCGACAAAATCATTTCGTTTCACGTTGTAACTGTTTAATTGATCAAGAACATTTTTTTCACCCCAAGCCCCATTTTCTCCACTACATTGCATGTAGGGTAGTTCCCCCACCATTTTGCTTAACCGTCCTCCATCTCGTATATATTTCACTCCCGCTCATTCTGCCTCCGGTCCCCGCGCTTATCGCTTCCCCGGAACGGATACGCCACTTCCATGAGTGTCGCACGAATTACGAGCGGTCATGGGTCGTACACCGCCGACTACTGCAGGGTCGATATACTATGTACATATATATATATGGAACATTTCATGTCGAATTTACCTAGCCAAAATCTGTCGATATTAATATTTTTATCTAATTCACCCAACTCGAAATCTGTCGAGGTAAATAATCATAATCAACAGGAGTCGAGCACTGTCCACATTAAAAAAACCATTTGAAGTATGAACACATGCATGTATGCGCGTATGAGGCTCAGAGTCCAAGTTCAATAATAGCACTTTTCCGATAATCTCATTTTTATACATAATCCCTTAAGAACTGTAATAGCCCACATCTCGGATGCAATATGAGAAAAAATGTATCAATTTTCGGACTTCTCTTATCTTCTTTGTACATCTTATTGATTTTACGAGAAGCTCTGTGGAAAATACAAGCTGAAGCTTTCACAGAGCAGAGTAAACTGGAACTTTGTGTCAAAATGTGATTAATTGTGTGAAATACTTCGCAGGTAATTTAGAAAATAAATTAGACAGAAAAAATGACTAAAATAGAGAAGAGAGTTCGGATAAGATAAAGTTCTCATGGTAAAACGACTTTATCGTCGGCAGACAAGACCAGAAAACTTTTCGAGTGAAGATATTTTGCGAAGCCCGGAGGATAGGAAAATAATTATCACGTTTGCGCCCGACTGAGTTTTCTCGTGTAGAAGAAGTGAAATGGTGAGAGCGCGAGGAAGAAAGGAGAAAGCGACGATATTATGATGTAGTTCTATCGTCATCTTCGCGGAGATTCTTTTACGGATCTTCGAGAAATTTATCTTTTTTTATACTTTCACCATTGAGAATCGAAAAATATGAAAAATTCGCTGAACGTGAGAGAGCTTGGTTCAAGTTTCTCCACAAGGACCACAAGACCCTTTTGAGAATATCTCTCCCCCGTAAAAAAATTCTCGAACAGATGAATAAAATACTAGGAAACGAAGCGTTCGAACAGCTGAGGTGTATGTAAGTATGTAAGGCATCCCGTTTCATATGGACTATAGTGGATGGACCAAGAATTTCACATCGACTCTCTCGCTCGAGATGTCTGGTAGACTATACTGCGTTTATAGATCTGCATACATTTTTTATAACAGATCTCCAGATATACGCCGTGCTCTACACCAGTTCGCCTGCCTCGTGTCTTCAACTATTTTTTATTTTACCGAATAATGATAATATATTTTTTTTTTACTTTTTTTTGTTGTTTCTGCGTATACCCTCCGGGTTAGGAGCATACTTCAACGAAAAAATATGAATAGATTATCAGTTATCACCTTCAAAAAACCTTCAAAAAGTTATCACCTTCAAAAAGAACTTCGAACCTAATGCAATTGCAATTAATCGTTTTGTCTTGTCTTGTTCGAATTTCTCCAGAGTTCTCGAAATCAAAATTTAATTGTCTTTTTCTTGTAATGAAAATAAAAGATTGAGATCCGTTAGAACAGACACCATTTAAAAAAATAATTTTGCCAAAATAAAAATGGTTGAGGACAGAAGCTCGGTGGAATCACCGGAAAGCATTGGACTACATTTTTAGAAAAACAAAGATTGAGATTTTTGCTGGGCTTCCAAATAAACGTTATTCAAGATAAAGTTGAACATTTTCGAAGAAGTCGACAGTAAAGACGTAGAAGATATCAAAGGTCGAAAGCGAATAGTTTTCCGTTCTTGTACACAGAATCACTACGGAATCGTACAATTTTAGAACTGAAATATTGGAAATATCAGATTTGTTAGTAAAGTTGTCAATTCACTTTACGGAACATACTAGGAATAGGTTTTTTTTTATATAGGTAGATACAGATATGAGAGAGTTCAACTGTAATCTGTATAACACAATCTGCAATCGAAGACAGCATCTCATCTGAATTGTGTTTGCTCCAAGCACCCACATTTACGCGTATGAATCGCGACATATCTGTAGCCAAGGTGTATTGCTTAGGGCATATCCTGTCTCCACCAGAGTTGATTCAGTACATAGCTAATGCATTTAAGTGGAAGTTTATATATGTGTGCGTTTATATATAGTCTATTGTGGTGACAACAAGTTCGAGAGACTGCGAGGACGTTTATAGTGCATAGGGAAATGGTAGCCAATGAATTTCTATTTGCACATGTTTATGTTCTTATCCATGTGTATATGGCAGAACGATGGGCTGCATAACTATGCAAATATATCGTATTGTCACAGTACGACAGTATCTTTTGTGATTTGTATGTCATTATTGGTATTGCATTGTGACAATCGATTGTAATGATATACTCAAAACATAGGAATAAATATATTCAAAGATATCCTTGAATAGAAGACTTCAACGAGTTGAATGATGAAACGTGTGTACAGAAATGTTGATCGTTATTCGATGGTGGCATAAATGATATTTGAATTGTTTACTTGAGAATCAAGAATTCCTTTTAAGGTTGTTTAGAAGGAAATCGCGTCTCATGCTGTCAAATGTGACGTTAGTTTGGATTTTTTTCTTTTCCAAGCAAAAAAATCGCAAAGTTGCGTACTTTTTAACGCCCGACTACAATCTTTAATGGACAGCGCCATACGCGATCTCAAAAAATTCATGATGTACCTGTTATTGCCATTGAACTTTTTTTTTTAAACTTACCAACTATTCTCTAAAATGTACCGCATCGATTTATACCACTTCGTTAACCCTTGAATAATTTGCTCGAAGATATTGCAAGTCACAGATAAAAAATCGTGTCAAAATCCACTTCCAGCAGGAGGTGAGTGTCTGATAGTCACGACAACGTTAGATTTTCAAAATAGAAGGAAAGAAGGTACACAAGACTGAGCGCTGTTCAATACACGCGCAAACTTTAAAATTTAAGTAACGTGTGTACTGTTTTAGTACGGAATAATTATAAAAACTCGTGAAAACGATACAAATGAAGGTACAGGAAATGTTTCGAGCATAAAACTTTGACACATGTCACCTGGCTGTATAGTACAATATATATAGCTATAGCGCACAATAGAAAAATTTCCCCCACTTTGATCCACTCCCCCCCCCCCCATATGCTTCTAAACAACCTTAATTCATTGGCCCTAGGTTTCTCAATATAACGGCCGGAGTTGACATTTTTTTTATCTTCATTAATTGATTTTTATTACATTTAGTGTGTACATGTTTGTGTGACGTTTTTTTTTATCTTCATTAATTGAGGAATGATTTTTATTAAATTTAGTGTGTAAGTGATTCAAGGGTAGAAGTGAATTGGAACTTTCAATCATTGTAAGAGAAATCCGATGATAGTTTTTCACTGTTTAAATAGTCAAGAATTTTACTTATTCACATGCAATAATTGCATGATTATTCACCGTGATGGAGGATTTGTGATTGATTATTTGCAGCCACTTAATGTTGATAAATACAAACTTGTGAGATCGTGATTGCTATTTTGTAATAAAAGCTACCGGTCGTTAGGAGAAAGATAATATTTTTCGTGGATGTCGTTAGTTTTTGTGTGACATTTATTGTTCAGCAGTGTTAGTCGTGTCCCGGTAGTATTCTTAATATATTGTGCCGCAGGCTTATTAGATAATAAAGGTACAAAGAGGAGTTTGCTATGACGAAAACACAACGCTGAGAGTGTGTACGAGAATTTTCAAGGCGATAAACTCGTTTATCCTTTATGCCGGCCGGTGTGAGCGAGCGTACCAGAGTGCAGAATATATAAACGAATACACACTCTCACATGCATATCTTGCGGCTTACATCCACGAGAATTTAACGAGGCATAAACCATATCAAATTTTACGTATTTTATAGAATACGTATATACATGTGTGTATGCTAAGGAACGTAAATCCAAGAGTGGCGTAAAAACATTCACTGTTAGGAAGCGTCCACTAAAAACCAAGAAATTTTTCCAGTTTATTTCACCTTTTTGTCCATTGAATTTATCGATGAAAATAAAAAGAACTCGTTTAAAAAACGGTAGATCCGAACTTATATTTTTCTCTAGCTTACCCTCTTAGTTATAAAAACATTTTAGAAAACTTTCAGTCAGGTGTTGGTTAGTATCGAAAATTATTTCTATTTTTTATCGAGCTTACTTCAAACTCCTCAACACTTTTTATACAATTACGAATTAATCTCCGCGCTTTATTCTCAATTTGACATGCGTAATTAACGACAGCTAGCGACACATATTGGGCACGAAATTGCACTGCTTCGGGAGAAAGATGCACGCGACACGCGAACTGAAGCCATACTGGAGGGTCTTCGTAACTTGGCGCGCCACCATCGAACCTCGGAGTTGAAAGCTCCCCCGGACGAGTAATTCCTGCACTAACGCGCCTGACCGTAGAGTAACTTGGGGGTGATGGATTTCATATCCTCCCCCACACAAGGCAGTGACAAAACTAAAACTACCATACTACCATACTACGATGACGTATCTGTCTGCCTGTCTCTCCATTCTCGAAAGCGCAATTTAACGATCTCGATTATTTCTTTGTTTTCTCTCCCTCCCTCTTCCTCGCTCTCTTTCTACACCATCCGCAATCCATTCACATTTTTCAGAGGCGGAATTTCCAATGTGCGTTCAATTTAGTTTGGCCAAAAATCCATGACATTTTATTTTTATCCAATATTTTTTAGCCTGTAGAATTCACTCGCGAAAATATTAATTTATAAATACATTCAAAATATTTACTACACTGAGTATTGAATAAATTTATTCAGAGTAATATAGTTTAAGAAAAAATAGAAATTCAATGAATGGAATCTAATGAACTCTCCAATGCCAATTATTGAGTAAATCCTGGCAACAATTAATTTTTTTTATATTCACACAATTTGTTTTGAGCCATACGTATATTTGTTCTGAAACTAGCAAATGTTAGCTATAAGTAATTATTAATTAATTATTAGTTGCTATAAAAGTTACAGTCAACTGAATTAATAAAGTTAATTTCTTCCACTGTAATAACAGTAATAACATTACAATAGCAATATTACATTTGCACTGTAGTGAGAACGGATTGAAATGTGATTTGAATAGTAATGGATCGACAATTGGGTTTGTGTACAGAGGTTTTTTTGCACAGGATAATTGTATATAGTATCGTAATTGATATACATTGAAAGAACGAATTGGCTCATTATCTTCTTGTTTAACGTAGTTCCAGCAATTTACAATGGTTCGACCGTAGAGTTTGATTCGGGTCTACCCTAATTTGATCGTTTCCTCGAACTATTGTCGCAGTGTGTGAATTTCGGTCCCGTTGCTTTGCCCAACACACGGTTTAACTCGCTAGCAATGTTGGATCATCGTGCTCAGCGGACATTTGTGTTGACAATAGATGCTCTAACGTTGTAAACCCCCACACGATCTTCATGCTGCTATTTTACGTTCAAAGCTCGAAGCACCGAATACACGCTTCAAACGAGCCTGAGGGGCGTGAATATTCAAACGTTTACGGAGGACCAGCACCTAAAGCATCCCTGCGCGATCGATTGATACGTAACCATCCATCATTTTATGTATTGCCGAGGATCACACGCCGTTTTCGCTCTTTTGTTGCGCGTAGTCCTCAAACAATAGTGAAACTTTTATGTACATGAGCGTTGTCATTTTTTTTTTAGGAGCATTTACGATACAACCTTTATCACCCTTGATAAATGATATGATAGCTCTACTTGTCTTTTTGAAGATTCATCTTTCAAAGATTCTTATATTTATTTTCAGTTATTCAAGGTAAAAACCCATTTCTTGATGGCTTATAAAACATTAAGTAATTTCCCTCCCTCATGGGTCACTCCATCGATCTTGGCCTGTCGATATACACCATTATATACACGATACCTACGGTTATACTTGATGTAACCCAACACGTCGCCGCGGAGGAGGTGGTTGGAAAGGAACCGATCAAGGGACGTGGTATAATCCCGAGTGCGTCATTATCTTCTGGACCATGTTCTGAGAGAAGCAACCCATCTCACCCCTGCTCACTCCCTTTCGACGCTCTCGCTCTCTCAATAGTTTAGTCTCGTGACGCGATAATCATTATCGAGGGACGTTGGGAAGGAGATCTCCGCCCATACATCAACCTTGTCCGGAAAAGATGAACGGAAAAGGGGAGGATAGACAGAGCCCAGGATTGAGGGAATGGGTTATACATAGTTGTGGAGTGCCTTGAGGGACGTTTTGACGACACGTCACCCTCTCAACTTCCGTTTTTAACCAACCTCACGGTGCACTTTCATGTCTCGACTCGAGTACGCCTCTTTCTCTTGATCTTGTCTCTCTCAGACTTCACAAATACGTGATCGTCATTATACTCGAGAACGCGAACAAAACAAAATCATCAACGTCACAAATTTCGATAAAATATTCTGTCACATGCGGAATTTACTGTCCAACGGTATTTTTATTTTCATACAAAATGTTTCGGAATTCCCTTCAAAGTTTATAAAGCAAGTTAATCAAGAAATTTCGAACCCAGAAGTTTTTCATCCATCCATTTTCTTCTACGACGTGCTTCAATATTGACCCAAGAACCATGTCGTTGTTTTCACCACTTGCAAATCCTCAACACGGGTTGTTCGTTCATCGTCAGTTATTTCACTATATTACAGTGTATTGAGAAATCTTGAAAAATTGATGGATCTTCTTTGAACTCTTGATTATGAGATGAAATTGCCAACATTCCTGAAAATACCGTTTTCATCAATATTTGAAGGTATGCAGACTGTTTAAACTAGAATACACGGACACACAAAACTCATGTGTCAGGGTTATGGGGTTGATTTATTCATGAATAACCCATCAAATGATTTCACAATAGCCACACCCCCTCATCTGTATCGCTACACTGGGATGGTATTGCGCTGATGGTGTATTATTATTCCTGAACAAAGCCTCTGAGGCAAAAATAGAATAGGACTGTGTTTTAGAACTCGGTAATGTGCACCTATAATTGGTAGGCTGGCAAGAATTTTGGAACAGTCTGCAAGGGAATAATATTGTGGTTTTCAAAAGATATTCAAAAAAATATAAGACTCTTTATTCTCAGTACGAACGCAAAACCTTTATGCTTATTCGTGCGCACTCCGAGGAGAACGCAACGAGATGGGGTCAGCTTTAAGTTCAACAATTTCTATCCTCCCGCATATTCAGTGACCTGTGACTATGCATGCCGTATATGCGCTTGGGATGGAATCAGATTGTGAGTTCCAGCCCGCTTATCGTAGCACAACGAAAAGAGGAAGGGCAGAGAAGAGGAAGGGAAACAGGAAGATACACAGAAAAGAGAGACGAGAAGCAGAATCCTGCGCGGTGTAATGACGATAACCTCCATGGCTTCCGAAGCTACGAAACGAATTTCAAGCTCGAAGCAATTGCGCGCTTCCGCACCCAACTTTCCACCATAATAATTCCCCTTGCATTCCACGAATAGACATGTAGGCGTTCCAACAATGCTTTGTGTTAGACCCGTATACATAATAATAAATATTATCAAACTCTTCAAATTTTTATTTCTGTTGGATCGATCTGCTTGCAGAATTCAGGCAAAGTACAAAGGAGAAAAAGATCGGAGTAGTAAAGGTTGCACGGGCGAATGCAATGAGAAACGAAGGTGGACATATGCAGGTGGTAGACGGGAGGATAGAATAGTAAATATACGTGAAATTAAAGTAAAATGTACGAGTGCGTTAAAGGCACCAGTAGAACAGAAGAAGAGAAGAAATGAACAGAGTAAAGCGAGAAACAGAGAAAGAAAAAAAAAACAGAGTGAGGTAGAGAATGAGACGGGATAACCCCAAGACTTTTGCGTTTGCACATCGATAATAGTCAGGATGGTGGAGTAGGTGAGGGTGAAATTTTATTAGGATCTCGGAAACAACGACGAATACGAGAACGAAGAGGCTCGAGTGGAATGAAGATAGAGGAAGATACTCAGATAATAAATATATACACACAGTTAGACTGCATGGGATTGAGGGCACAGCCGGAGGTATCGAATCGATCGGGTCTCAATTTGGATAGTCGCCTCATACAAGACGAATATCTCGCCACGTAGAACCTTTGTAGTATGGCTATATGGCTGATGGTAATGTTGGTAGATGGAACCGACAAAGGAGAAACGTAGACGTCTCTGGAACGCTTCACTTGCTTCGTCTCACTATATTTTTTCTATTCTCCCGATTCGTCTGCAATGTCACTTCCTCCTTTTCCATATGCAATGCCTATTTCAAACGTCCGCACAACCGTACCAATATCTCTCAGCCTCTCACCATTTCTGTATTTCATTCTCGTCTACTCTCGCCTCACCCCTCTTCAAACGCGAACGGATATCAATTCGATATGTGAAGATGTTCGAACAGATATCTTGCGATACTGGTGACATGTACTGAAATTTCTAAAAAATCTCTTCGCCTACCGTTCTGGCAGTGAAGACATTGATAAATAATAATAGATCGTAAATGATATTTCTAGATAGAAAGAAGTTTACTACAAAAAAAATTGTCTTGAATCTGAATAAGATTATGGATGTGTCACATGTAGAAGAATGTGGAGATGAAAAAAGCCAAGTTTTTGCTTGCACCAGGAGTACCGCATATTCTAACACTGCTGCTTTGTTTTGCGCGAGTGTGAAAACTTTTGGACAAAGAAAAAGGGCTTTCATATACATTCTATGTATAGACATATGTATATGAGGGTGTGTCATTTCAGAGCGATATTTGTTTTTGGGGTGACGCTCTAAAGTTCTTAAGTTTGCACCCAAAAACGAAACTGTGCGGAAGGAGGAATACATATTTTTACGTAAAATTGATTTCAATCATTAGTATCTACGAAATTATTCAATTTCTAGACCTGGTTCAACGAACGTTATTGTAGAGCATCCAATTTGCTATGGGAAACCGTTCGGAAAATATTACAGCATGGCAAATCACAACAGGGTAATAAAAATAGTGAAATAAACAATTTTCCCATGTTAGTTAAATGGAAATTTTCAATAGCAAAGCGCGACCTCTAAATATTTTTTGACAGGACCCTCCTTTCGCACGGTTTTATTTTTGGGTGCAAACTGAAGATTTTCGAGGCGCCACAGTAAAAGAAAAATATCGCCCTGAAATGACACACCCTAATGTATATAGATTCGTAATCGCTAATCGAAAGTGGCGAAGATGTAACATGGGAAACGTTTGAATCTACGCGTTGTTGGGTTTGGTTGGTTGGTAGTGAAGCTACCGCTTGTAAAGAAAAAAAAGCTGGTAATTCGCACAAGGTCCATAAAAATGTTTATCACCTCCAATAAAAAGGCTCCCTAGACCCAGAGCATCGATCTCGTTTCCATTCCTTCCAAGTTTTCTCTTCCTTTGTCTCCTTTGGCTTGTTCTTTTTTTTTCTCTTACTTCTCCTTGATCTTCGTCTATACGCTTGTGAAAGAATTCAACTTCCTTGCAGATTCTTAGCAGTTCTTTAGATTATCATTCATGCGGAAGCCCCAAGCATCGTTTCTCAGCTTCGTGGAGTACAGCCGACGTAGATATACATGTATGTACCACGTATATGCATGTATTGATACGTTGAAACTCTCTATAAAAGGCATCGAGGTTAAGAAGAGCTCGTATCTTAACGACGCTTGGCAACGATAACGATAAACTTGGCCAACCACAACGCCGGAAAAAGTCAGAGAATAGCAAAGTCAACTATCCGGATTTTCCATTGTTTTGGGTTTAACGCGGATTTTAAGTTCACCTAGACGATAAGAAGTGAAAGAATATCCGTCCAACTTTTATATCCTTCGAACATTCTCATCAAACGATTTTGAACCCTGCAGTCTCTTTTTTTTAAGAGTGACACTTTTCAACAGATGATGTCGTTTGTTTCTTGGTGTTGAAATAGAACACGATGTGAATTTCATGAATTGCATGTTTGCTGATTGAATGATTTATGCCTGACGAAAGCAAGCCAAGATTACAGAGATTTCACTGTTTACTCTAATGGGCAGAATTGTAATTTATCGTTGACAGTGTAAAGCAATGGTATAACGGACTATGGTCGCTAGACGAGCTTTGAAACTAATAAAAAACATATATACATTGTTTGAACCATTACAGCCTTTCTTATTATTCCTCAATCTAGATTTTCCGTAAGTCTCGGTATAAGCTCCTTCTCACGTTTTCGTCGAAACACGTACCTACCAAGACGACGAACACGAATGCTTCATTGTGTTAGTCGTCGATTACATATATAGATGTTCCCCCAGGAATGGTAAAAGGTAGGATTTATTCTCTGACTCTAAACCTTTCAGAAAACACTAAACTCGAAGGATCAAGGCTCTGTATGAGCGTTCCTCTTTTGCGATACAGAATTTTTTCATTTTGCCATCGTCCAATCTAAAACAGGACTTCACAATTTCGAGGGACCTAACGATGTTGAAAATTAAAAAAATTCCAAAAACAAAACTTATTCCAATGTTTCATTTTCATTTTTCCACTTTTAAAAAATCACCATTGGCGTTTCCTTACAATATCTGATAAAGAAGGGTGAATCTCACCAATGTTAGAGAACGCAGAGCTAGTTTTTCTTGAACGATGGAAAAACAGTGTCCTATAACGCAAATCAGCAGCAGTTGGTAAGAATATCAGATTCAATTATGCATGACCTTTGGTCGATAATACTCACTGTAAAAATTCAATCAAAAATGGGTTGGTGTTGGTAAAGTAGAAATCTAATGTCATCCATAGGGACAAAGTGGTTCCCTGCCAAAATTTGTCCCCATGGCATCAGCAATCTCCCTGCTCATCTCTGATATGGATCTTTCCGAGGCTCGGTAAAGTAGAACGTATTTTTGTTGACTCTCACTCAATCAGTGAATCAGTGACAAATCACTGATTCTCGCGATTTTTTTTTTTTTTTCAAGGCAGTGATGAAGAATACAAAATAATTTTTTGTAAGTTGATTTATTTATTGTTGAATACTGTGAAAAATTATTGAAACGTCCGGTTAAAAAAAAGGTCCTGTATGGTGTCTAAGATTGCGGCCTTAATCCTGATCTGAAACAAAAATTTCAAAAAGTGTATTAAACTGTAAGAAAGCCGCTATTAGGCTATGGTGGCTATTTTATAATTTGAAAAAATGGCGGTGGTTTGAACAAAACGTATCGAATGTAGTCTTTTTTTCGACAGTTTTTCGTAGAAAAAAATAGGAAAATAAAAAATCTTCCATACCATGATAGGAAATGGCGTGAAGAATGTTCTGTTAATATTTGAAATGGATAGCTTGAAAAATTCTTCTTTTGAGAGTCAGTGGACACCGTTTTGAAAAACACCATTCCGAGAAAAACGCGTTTAAAGTTTGGAATGAGATATTTTCAGATAAATCGTTTACTTACAATCAATCGGCGATGCCAGGTCCATACAATATTCCTTTTGCTTCCTCAAATAATTCATTTTCTGCAGAAATTTCATTTTGACGAGAACTAAATTACCGCAGGAACGTACACGCGCCGGTAGGAACAAGACAAAAGAATAACGGTTGAACGGGGAGACGGACGTAGCAGATGTCACGCTCCGTTCCCTTTTTCTAATAAATGCTGTAGTGATCGAAATAATTCGAATTTCGATTTAAAAATCTGACAGAATGTTTATAACTATCCGATAATGCAAAAAAAAAAAAAAAAATCAAACGATTTTTTGAAAATTTCACATTGCGATGAACCCTTGAAGATTTTTTTATTTTTTTTTTTATTCGCGAAACATTTGAAAATTTGTACAACACGTTATTGAATTTCGGTTTTGTTATGTTTTCAAAATAAAATCCGCGTCCTTTCATCTTCTTTCATACCCGCTCCTTTTAAGGGCATGGATCAGTCACCTAACCTCACTTCGAATTTTCGAAATTGTAATACTTCAGCACAGTTTGACCGATTACAAAAGGCTCTGTCAGCGGACGCAGGACGATGCCAAAAATTGGCTGACAGGACCCCTGTGTGTGTCTCCAAACGACCTAGCTCTACCTATGCAGCATATTCTGGGCAGTATACTTGTTCTGAGGGCACGTACCCTTTACGGGAGAAAAGAAAATGTCCCGTCACGTATGAGAGGGGGGAGTACAGAGAAAAGGGTATAGCATATAATAGTGTATTAGTGTATACTAAGAGGGGTGCAGACGTTTAATATTTCAAGGTATTACTGGCACGCAGATTACTCCAGAGGCAAGCTCCTGGTGCTGTACCATTCATGGTTAGAACGAAGATGAGAGAGAGAAAAAGCGAAAGGAGTGAGAGAGAAAGAAGAAGTAGATCTATAAACCGAGAAGGGATTGTTGCTTAACTCGCTCTCTGCGCGCGAGCATGTGCGAGGGCCATAGGTGTGCTATTGCTTCTCTCTGCAGTATCAGCATTCCTCTTTCTCTCTCTCTCCCTTCCTCTCTGTCTCACTCCCTCTATCTCGCTTTGGTGTTAGTGTGGTCTCAACCCTCGAGTGCCAATTGTCGATAAAGCCGAATTACTGAGGGTTAATAATCGAACTCCGGGAACGTTACCTGCATATATACTGTTATATACGCGTATAGAAGAGAGGAAAGGGCAAAGGAGGGGGTGGTAATAGTTAGCACTCCCATGGGGGCGTCGGAACTACAGTTATGACTTTCGATATGGAGTTACACATAAACATATACTGTTATGTATACTCTATATGTTTCCATAGTATATATGTACGCCCGTAACTTTGCTTGGAAATTTCTCTTCATACCTCCATTTAACCAACCACTTTTTGTTTTTTACATCAGATTGCCTGACCCCCGAATGCTCGATTTACAACAGCAGTTCATATTACTTAGATGGAAAACTCTGTGGAATGATGTGAAACTCAGCGTTTGAAGCGAAGAATCTAAAGTACTTTCGGAGAAACCATCTCAGCTAGGTTCACAGGATTTTTCATAGACGTATTGCATATTGGTATGGGTACACGACAAATCATAGGATATTCGATGCAAAATTAACTCACCATATTTAGAGAAATTTTTAGAGCTGTTTAGAATCGAGTCATAAAACATCGATGCGTAAAGTTACACATTTTTTTAACAATATTTTTTTTTTTCTATACATTACTAACTAATCGGCACATCTTATATGAAATGACCTATATATACCCGATTACAGAAACTTCTGAATGGATATGATATGGAAACGGCCTGTGCAGCAGACTGGCCACCCCAACGTGCACTTCATTAGTTTAATTAATTTAGCCCATGTACTTTTCTCCTCTCCTCGACGTCGAGGGCGATGGAGTCGACATCATCGTCTGGCTCCGTTCAACGAAACATCAAAAACCACAGAGGATTCGGTTTGAAAATATCCTCGTCGAGCACTCGTGAAATCATCATAGACGCGTACTTACAAGAACGTTTTCGATATCTACGTACGTATATATGTATGTGTAAATATATATCAGCAGATCTATGAAGTTTCTGTCTAATTCTGGGAAGGGGTTTTTCGATTTTGCTAAATATTGGGTACAAAGTACCTAAAAAACTATTGGGATCTGAAATGGAGGCGTGGCCAAGTAAAAATGGCGACGACACCGATGCAAATATACATGTATTTGTCACATCTATAAGCGACGTGTGAATGTGTTATACTCATCCGTGTCCATCGGTGGACTACTTACAAAAACTGACACCATTTCATGGTGGCAGTTTGAAAAATGATGATTTCAATATCATCATTTTTAGCCTATATTCGAAATGACGATTCACGATAAATTTGAGTTCAAATTAAATAAAACTGATCTCATTTTGTACATTATACCTGCTACTTTATAGGAGCGCTACAAATTTCTATTAACTTCAATCTTTATATAAATTCAGATGAAAGTAGTTTTTTGCATCTAGAATGACTTCCATGAGGGAATTTTTTGGTCTGGAGGGGTTTTGGTTTGGAGGGTATCAATATCCATATCCGCACTCCTTTCCGTCCCATGTATCCAATGGGCATATTGAATTCGTCCTCACCTCAAGCCTTGGCTTCTTTATCAATGGCAAAACTGATACTGCGACCCTCGACGAAAATCCTTTGGCGAGTTTAAATTCAACAATGGTGAACAATAAAACTTAATAAATTCATTGGGAAAACAAGGTTCATTTTTTACAATAAAAATACTTAATTAACTACTCAATGTCTTTTTTCAATTCTGAAATAGCAAAAAAATGGAGTTGACAAAGAATTTATTCTAACAAAATACGGAAATGTAAAATGTTATATTGGCTTATGAGTACGTATATGTATCGGTGATAAGTTTGGAATATTTGGCTGCAAGCTGTGTACCACAGTAACATCAGGGCATCTTAGTTGTCACCTCCCCATTCTCAAACCTCGAATCAGCTCCCAAAGTTACCTCAAAACTTAACGCTTTCCTCTACCTTCTGGTTGACGAGGACCTGTGTCCCCGTCTTGTTTAACCGTCGAGAAATTCGCGAGGGTGCAATTTAGCAAGAAACGCCGAAAGCTAATCGAGCCTTCGTCCTTATCTGGAACGAACCATTTTCAATTAATTTTCTCTGACGCTTAGATTTGAAGGGTAGAACGAATTTTGAAGCTAACCTTCTAGTAGGATGTGCAATTAAATGTTTAAGTGTTTTTTTGTCAACAGCATACTTATAATTTTTGTTTCATCGTACACCCAAATTATCCATATGATATAATGATGCCTGTAATGCTAGAAAAGTGTTGGAATGCCAAAATCGAATAATTGGTTTTTAGCAAAAAACTTGGTTTTTTGCTATCAAGTTCTATAAAAAAATGTCAAGCTCCCCCAACTGATTATCATTATCAAACTGATAGGAGAGAAAGGAAAATTTCATCACCATTTGTTGGAAAAGTCACTCTCCTGAAAATTCACCTTGAATAAACCTCCAGAATGCTGACAGTTAATTTATATTGGACAAAAAATTTTCGAAAACAGGTAGAATCACGGTGCTTCTGGTAGAAATGTCTCGTGCGATTCGCTCCGTAAATATATTTGTCTCGCGTCGCGAGGGCGACTCTTAATAAGCGTGGACTCACGTTTGTTTTTGGAATGTTCGACTTTCGCATAATATTGATGTAAACATTAAAAGAAAATGGTAATTTTTTTTACCATGGCATTGTTCCAGGAACATAGTGCCACGAATTTAGCGAGTCACAGCTATAACATTGCTTGGCTATATCTTCCTAGGTCATAAAGTGACCCTCTCTATTATCACCTGTGTCCCACCACGCTGTCTAGTACATCTCGTAGATTAAGTATACATAATATTACGTATGCCAGGTGGTGTACAGCATAATGGTTCAGTGTAATGTTTTTATGATACTGATAAACTTTTGTCCGCTAATAGGGTTATTTGCACAATGCATACAGTGGATGAGGCTCTCGATTATTATTATAATTATGATTATTATAATAAATCATGTTTATATTTTGATGGGTGGAAGTATACAGCCCTGTGGGATAATAAATTTAAGGAACGATAGTGAGAGGCTGAAAGGGGTTGAGAGAGGTTGCTACTCTGCGAATTCTCTTTTGCCATAAATCTTCTGCGGAAATTTATTACGAGAGCTTCATTGAATTTTTTTTCTGCCTTTGACGCTTACGTTCCGTCCGAGATTGAAAACTTTTGTTTTCAGATTCTTCATTTTCGTCATGTGTCTTTTAGCCCGACGTTCATCCTGCACATCCTCAATCGTTCCAGGATACGAGAAAATCACCCGATGAAACTATTTGGATTGAGTTTGCGGTAGGAACCTAATAAGTAATTATTGTCTATATTTATCAGCTGGTGATTTGACGAATAGAATGAACAATCCGACTGGCGGATGTATTTTTGACGACAAAGTCGAATAAATAAACAACCCGGTCAACCCGGTGTAAATTTGACGATTAGAGTCGTTTCATTTTTTCCTTGAAATTGAATCGATTATAAATGACTCGACTGATCGAGAGATTATGAGAACTTGCTTCTTGTACAAAGGAGCAATGCAACAAAAAAAGTAACTCACCGTTCAATCGATGAATTATGGTTATTAATTAAATTCTAATTATTAAGACTTCTTCTTTTTTTTTTTAATATGATTCCCGCACCAACCTTTTTCTTTTTTTTTGAAACCACAAACTTGATATCTCGTCAAGACTCGATTTGTTTTCAGACTGACGGTTTTTCAAAGTTATTTCTCATCTCCTTGACAACAACAGAAAAATGAAACGATACGATGAAAAAAATTAGCTAAAAGACACTGAAGTTGGTTATGCGAACATGCTTATGTATATACCGTCATTCATGTGAATGGTAAATATACACATATATATACATATTTACATCGCGAAACAGTTGTATATATTCATTGTTCGATGGAACAAAAATAGTTTGGTCAACTGCACGCAATCGATATTTTGGCAATTTTCAATCCACTTTTTTGACAGTTACATACAACCGACGCTAACTATTCGCTATTGTATAGTTATGAAAAACGATTTATTAATGTCTGTTCAATGTAATGAAAATTTTGAATATTCAAACACATTGAATATCGATAATATGTTAAACAGATTCCTTTTATAGACTTTTTTACCCAGCCATTTAATTTCTACCCATGGGTAACCAAACGATATTATTAAACAATGAAAATTATTGTAGATAATTCGTATGAAAGAAGCCATATAAAATTTGCGGGCTTTGGAACTAAATAATATCTCTGGTACCCGACATCGTTTACTCGTCTCGATATATGTACGAGCTGTGCGTATTTATACAATTCCGTCAGCATCAGAGAGATGGTGAATTTGCCGCGTATTGACAAATTCCTTCGAGCAAAAGTGACATAGCGGCCCATAGCCTGAAGCCCTAACAGGCAAAATCTACGGCGTTTATTTGCTCGTATTTCATCGAACGTCCCTTTCATTGAACTTGTACAGAGGGAGAGTACATAAAAAATGCTTGACATTTGTAAAGCTCTAAAAAATAGAGGAAATGCGAGCTTAACATAACTATTAAATGCAAAAAATATTCACTGTATTTTCAAAGTTTTGGATTATTTTTACATCACAATTGAGCTGGTGATAAGCTTACTCGTTAAATTAAAAGGATTTTGAATTTCATGCGCACTAAGATAAAATATTATTGATCTAATTGAATTGCTTCGCTCAACCAAAAATTTTTCATTGATTTTTAATTCATTCGAAGATTCGAGAACTGCCTATCCGGACACGACGCCTTGGCATTTCGTAGACTTGCACGATGAGATGACTGTCCATAAATTACTCAATTAACTATTAATTGCAAAATTGACTTACCTGTATCATTTTAGGGATTAGATAGGATTGAGGAAAATATATTTTTGTTATGCAAAATTATTTTTAGTACAATAACTTCAATATACATGTGGCTTTTATTAAAAACATCTCGATTCCATTTTCATATCAGTTTTTACCTAGCCTACCCGAATGGACGTGAAGCATCGTGGGCGAAATTTATTTCACATTTTTTACTTCATTCTGAGAAGATAAAAATTTTTTTTCTATTACTTCATAAATTGTATTATCGGGAAAAAAAATTCTGTTATAATTCGAATAATTCATTGCCCGATACAACCATCCACTCTCACCAATGTAACATTTATCTATCTCATATATTAACATTGTTTTTTATTTTATTTTATTTTTTTTTTTCATGAATTATATCCGTATACGTGGCACCTAGCTATAACGTGTGTATGTATACGTGTGTGTCTGATGAACCAAAATATAGATGACAAAAAAGACGATAAAACGAGTAAAAGAGCAAACAATAGATTCTTCCTTGATTCTTGTTTTTATTTCAAATTTCCTTAGCAAATTCAATTTTCCCATTACCTGGTTGAATAAACTTAACAACGTCATTTATATCTCAGCTCATGAAACTGTACACGGACGAGGTGTTCTTTATTTGTCTTTTCCCTCGTGCTTAAACTTCAACAGCATATTTTTCTTCTGTTTCTTTTTTTTTCATTTCGTCGTCTCTTCATGACCACTGCTAGTACACTAATTACAATTTAATGATGTGTCCATTTATTTTTGTGTGTGTGTTTGAGTGTGTTTGCGCGCGTTTGCGTGTGTGCACGCGCGTATCTGTGTATTCAAATTGTCGTATGAAACTATCAATCTATGTCTCGTATGGCAGAGCAGAAATATCGACATGGAAATATTTCTTCTTAAATTTTTCAAAATACTTTCCAAAAAATTGGTCTTCCTCTGTGGACGGGCATTTCGTAGTCGATCGAAAATTGTTGATCGATTACCAAGTCTCAATAAAAACTTTTGGTGTTTTCGATGTTTAGAAGAAGTAGACAGATGAATTGAAGACCGAAACAAATTTTGGATTCGTTCGAACCAACAAGTTCCATTGAACACTTATTGGTTTCTGTGCACAACAGTCTTTTTTCACGTGTTGATTTCGAAAATGTAACAAGAAAAGTTTGATTTCCGGAATTACTTATTTCATGTTTCTTAAACGATAGTTTTCGCCATTTCTCTGTAATATTTTTTAGAATTTCAGAAGATCGAATGAACAAGAGGAGAAGCAAAGTGAGAGCATGGAAACGGGACAAGCAAACTTTAAGAGAAAAATGTAATGGAGACGTTTCGGAAGAAAAAGTGGATAAGCGAGAAATAGATATAGTTCGACGGCTGGTCACAACTGGGAGCAACGACTACGAGTAACAACGCTGATATAATTTCCTCCTGTTTGTGTATATATATATCGAGCCGCTGCCGCGTCTTTTTATATATATGAGTCAAGAGGGCAAAGGAGGGTATTTCAACGAGTGAAGTTGAAATTTTACGACACCACGAGGACGTCGCCAAGGTGGCTCTCTTTCTGTCTCTCGTCCTTTCGAACATATAAAGACGTTTTACGATCTTCGAATGAAACTTTCATAGCAGTCGTGAAGGAATCCAGGGCTGCATCATGAAAACCGGTGACTCTCTCACGTTTGTGAGTGGCGAAAAACCTCGGGCCACAGACCAAAAAAGACAAGCAAAAATAAGTAAGGTACAGGGAGTATAGTAAAGAAAAAAAAATATATCAGGAAAAGTTTAAAACAGAATAAAGCAGGCAGGAAGAGCATGCAGCACACCAGTCTCCCTATCTTTCTATCTCTCTCCTTTCGTTTCTACGCTAAAAAGTCCTCACGAGGTTACAGAGTTGAGCACACTGAGGATTTTTTCTATCAAGGGTATGATAGCTGTTGAGACGGAGACTCGTCGTTCCTTAAAAAAAAAACGAAAAAATTGTTTTCTAGCTCCAGCGTAAAAGATACCCAGGCAAACGGCAGGAGAGAGAGAGAGAGAGAGAGTAGCTGGAATCTGCTAATAAAAATGAAATCCTGTGGGTTCTCTCGGTTGGTTGGTATCGAGCCAAGTAGTTTTCTTCTCTTCATTTTTTAAAATTTATCATATTATAGACTTAGATCGAATATAATACCGGCTAAGAACGGAAACGATGATGGCAAAAATGAAGTGCAAGAAAACCCAGTGAAGGATGAATTTGCAATGGAGAAAGTCCCCACCATTTATGATCTTTCCCTCATTTTCATAGTGTTCCCTGGTCCACAAAAAGGCAACAAAGGGGCATCTGTCCTGAAATTTCAGAGTGCAAGTGTTTCGCGAGTACTATCTGGCTAAGATTCAAATTGATCCGATGAGTCAAAGAATCTACGATTTAATTTGTCCATTTGTTTAGCAAAAGTGCAAAGAGAAGAAGAGTTGTAAAAAAATGTTTTTTTTTTGACGGAATCGTCATCACGATTAATCCGTTTTTAATTCGTCATCATTTCTGTTTTTTGTTCGGGTCGAAAATTTTTAATGAGAGAATCGCGAGTTTGTTTCTCCCATTTGGACGGATATTTATGTAATCGCGCCTCTAATTCTGGATCGTGATTGTGTAGAATGTGTGTGTGTGTGTTTCATCAACTATTTTTAGTAATGAAGTATCTCACTCGTGAAATCTCGGTATCTCGTGAAAGAAACGACAGAGCTTTGATTTGGGTGTCGCATGTAAAAGATATTTGATACTTGATTGCGTTTTTTACCCAAGATTAAAGAGATGAAACTCGATGAACTTTAGAATTATCACAGCGCCGGTGCCGAACGATCGTTGGTCTTCGTTTTTCGGAGTTTCACTGTCGCAAAGGCGTTGTTCCTGGGAAATGTAATTCAAGACTTTTCTCTACGATATTCTCAAATTCGAGAAAACGTCAGGAAACAAGGAATAAAATATCGTACGTTTGTCAGAAGGATTAATACGAGCTATTGGAGATGCAATATGACGCAGCCGTGCGAATGATTATAAATTCTACATATGAATTAAAAATTTTGTCTCAACTGGAGCGAATTTTACATTTAAAATAAATTTAAAAAATATGCCAAATAAAATCGAAGATACATAGATATCGTGTAATCCTAAGAATAAAAGAGCTAGCTGGAATAATCGAGCACAACGAGAACCAATCATTTTTAACTTGTCATAAAACTATGTTTGCCTTTAGCAAGGAATCATAATTGAAATCACTTCAGTTGTGCAAGCAATAAACAATGAGATTAAAATTGAAAAAAGAAACAAATGATAAGAAATGTAAAAAATACCTATACAAATATTGATGTAGCAAAAAATGAAAAAATAAAAATATATGCGTGTATATATTAATGATCGTATTTTCCTTAATTGTCGTTTCAAAATAAAACCGAATTACTTGTTTTTCTTCGTGACAGAATTATCGACGCCCCAAAGATCGTACCAAGGTCCGCAAGTGTTTTTCTCTCTTTCGCTATCTCGACGCAATTTAGTTCTAGGCAAAAGGGTCTTTTCTGTTACAGCTTGATCCTTAACAATAATACAGCTGTAAGTGGATTCTTCATCGGATGCTTCAGTCTCGGAAAAGCCTTGAATAAGTCCATCGTCATCGTCTCCATAAGATTTGTTTCTCCTATCGCCTTTTGCAGCTTCGTTGTTCTCCTTTAATTCGGCGACTACCATATTTCTCTTAGCCTCAAGACTCCGCTTTCGTTCTTTCTCGATAATCGCTTTACGTGAAACATTACCCACGAAAAGTGATCTCTCCTCTCGTTGCATCCGGTACTCTGATCTCTCAACAAGTTTCGGTCTTTCTGCAGGTGTTGGAAAATCAGATTCATAATAGTCCGATTTGTCAGGGACGTGCATTCTCTCGGCAGGTTTAGGCTCGTTCTGACGTTGTTCCCGTTGTTCTTCGTAACGTATACGACGATGATGATCGTTGGCAAGAACAACCTCGTCGTTGGTAAGAGTATTATCACTGCTTCTCGATTCCTTGCCTATGCTTTTGGCCGAACCTAGACTTCCTTCCGGTGTAATAGTTTTTGTTGAGCTCATTGAGTTTTCTTTTATTCTACCTTCATTTTCCTTGTTGTTAGCTTCGTGTTTCAACATTTTTGGAATATCAACGAGGGACCGGTGCTGCCAAAGTGCCATGCCTTCAAGAACGTCGGAATCACGTCGGAAGCGCCAAAACGATTTAGTTCTCTTGACGAATTTAGGACTCTTGGTTTCAAGATCAAAAGTACGTCCGGTCTGCGCCAAATGTCCAAGAGTTGTTGCTTGTCTAGGTATACCATTCTTCCTTTCGTTATTTAACGTATTATTGTTTGTATCATTGATTTCCGAATTTCTGTTCCTAGTTCCATTGTTTTGCATGTTTTTACCGCTATTACTCTCGCCCTCGTGTCCAGCTTTATAGGTGACTTGCTGGACTTTTTCCATCACTTTGTTTCTCTCGAGTTTCGTCTCGAAATTCGACTCGTAGCCACGATCTTTTTCCATTGTGGACGGATTGCCAGAGTATCTCGATGTCTCACCATAAATATCTTCCTTCTCTGAATATCTGCGTTCGCGGTAGTCGGAAATCGATGGACGGACGAGGGTTGGCCTTTCCGGTGCATCTTCGAAGGGTGGCTTGGGTCGGTTGTCAAATCTACGTCCGGAACTCGCTCTCTCCCCGATGTTTCTCTTCCTCTCCGGATTTTTCGCAAAAGATGTTCTCTCGTAGGTACCGTTGACAGAACTCGTGATGACCAGAGTGCCGGAAGTGTTACTTCGAGATTGCGCCTGCTGCTGCTTTCTGCTAATATTATTGTTATTGTTGTTGTTGGTCCTGTCGACTGTGTATCCTTGCTCGTATCTTTGCGAGTTTCTTGATCTTCCTTCATTGTTGTTCTCATAAGTTCTATCGTAACTGGGAGGTGGTTTTTCGTCCCTCTCTAAGCTCCTTTTGTGTTGATCCTGGTGGTGTTCCGGCTGATGATGCTGCTGCTGCTGCTGCTGTTTGTATCCGGAGTCATTGGTAATTCCGCGTCGACGTTCGACAAATTTGGGTGGACTGTGCTCACGGGCATACTTTTGGGCAGTTTGTTCAAGTTTCTGGGCAATGTGCTCAACTTTTCGGCCAGTCTCGGGTATCGTTATGGTCGACGTATCCTCAGAATCTGTACTGGATGAATCACTCTCGCTCTTCTCATTTTCGTACTTATGCTCGTCTCTCGTATTGTTGTCTTCTTGCCGGTAACGATGAGACGCCTCGTCGCGTTCATTGCTATCATCCTGTTCCTCGTAATATTTTTTATCTTCGTAATTCTCTTTGTAACCAGCACTCGTCTCGTAGTTGTCTTCGTCCAAGCCATTCCTTGCTTCGTTTATATCCTCGTCCTCGGAGTCTTCCGTGTCGTGATTTTGCTTCAAAATCTCTCGACGTTCCTCGTCACCACCATTTCGTTGCTTTCGTCTTTCGTTGTCTCCCGAACGTTCCTCGCCATTCGTATAACGCGAGTGCTCTTTCTCCGCTCTTCCAGAATTTCGGGTAGTTTCATAATCGCCCTTGCGACCTGAATCACCCTTTCTCGAGCGTTTCTCTCGCGAACTTTCGCAGTCCGAATTAAGAGCGTGACTCGATGTCGAATATTCTTTGGCCGAATGAGGATTCTTTGGATCCTGATGGTGCCTTCGACCTCTACCAGGGTTGCTCGAATACTTGCTTGCTCCAGTGTTTTCGTTTCTTTCGTTTTCATTGTTAGATGTTTCCCAGATATCCATCGCGTTGCGATACACTTGCCAGTTTTTCTCGTCACGAGGTATTGTCTTCCACGAATCGTTGTTGTTCTCCCATTCTTTCGAGTTTTTATCGTCCTCTCGCGATGATTGACGTTGATGCTGATGCTGCTGTTTTCCGCGTTCCGCAGCTTCAACTCGCTCCGTTCGGATCTTTCTTCGTCTTTGTCTACGATTCCGCCGACATCATTTTGTGGAATCGTTATCGTATTTCAAGCAATTTGAGAATCACAGGGTTTTTCCGGTTTTTTAAATTTTTGTTCGTTTTTTTTTCGTATGGTGCCAAGCGTGACGATAACGTAAGGAAAATAAAAATGAAAAAAAAAAAGAAACGAAATAGATTACAATACAGCAGAATAGTAACTAAAAACAACTAGCGGCATTCGCAATTTGACGCGCATGTAAAAAAAAATAGCATTGGCTATTAAAGGTATATATATAGCGGTTGTACAATCTCGTAGTATATCGAAGAGAAGATAGAGACATAGATGCAAGGGGCCACCACCGCCACGAGCGTTTTAATTCCATCGACCACGGTAGCGCATGCTGAATCTACAATAATAACGAAACAGTAGAGATATTTGGATTGTTAAAAATTTTATTTTAGTATGTTGATGGTTCCGTAAAAATTGAAACAGGTGTTTTCGGCAATTATCGGTCAACCGAAACCGTCTATCGATATTGGGGAGGAGAACAGAATCGTTTGTATTTAGCGGGCCAATTATTTGTTTTTCATAATCTCGTTGTGAAAGGGGTGAATTTTTCGTGTCTACTATCTCAGTTATTTTAGTATGATTATCGTTAAATAGTAATAATAAAATCAGGAAACAATCTTCAACCCAGCACCATAATTAATGAGCGATAAAAATATATGAAAGCCTGCTCGGTATACAAGGGATGAAAATTGTCTGATCGTTCAGTCGAAATTTTATAGCCGAAAGTCACGAGATCAGCGTTATTTGATTTCTCGAAGAGTTCTTCGTTTGTTCGTTCAACTGTTCACTTGCAGAATTTTATTTTCTTTCTCTCCACTTTTTTCTTGGTCCTTTTTTAGTCCTTGTATCTTTGAGGCTAGAAAAGAGACCGTCTTGTCCACCACCGTGAACACGTCTTTGAAATTGCTCGAATCCGAAACATTACTGGCACGAGAGAGAAAAAGAACGAGAGAGAGAGAGAGAGAGAAAGAAAATCGAGTTCCTTTTCTGGATCCCGGCCAAAACTCGTTCACGCGGACTCCCGTATGGTCCTTCGGGCTAATGCCTCCTAACTTGAATCTCACGGTACGAATGCGCGCATCAGCGAGATTAGCAATTGTACAAGGCTTTGAGGGCTTTTAAAAATGAGGGCTGGACAATGATGGGAGAAATGCAAGGAAATAAAGATAATAAAGCATTACCGCTAATCTACCAATGTCATTCGTTCGATTGCCAGTTACAGGACCAAAAATTTACGTGCCAATAAAAATTGTCATCCATGTTCAATTTGAAAAAAAATGTAAAAATGTTTTCTTCAAGTTAGTTGAAATAGAACTGTTATAAATCAATGAATTCATGGAAGTTCCAATACCAAAAAATTTCGTATCAAAATACCATCAAGCGATAAAAAAGAAATGAGATAATGAAATGTTTCATACATAACCAATAACAGAAAAACATGAAAGTCAGTAACATCTTGTCTTGTCACGTTTATTTTTATCACATGAGAACTAAAAATTGCAGAAGCATTCAAAGGGAAATACTATCCGGATACTACAAATATACGTTTAATTTATTATGAAAAGGGACTTTGTAGGAGAGAATGAAATAAAAGAAAAGGTTTGCACAGCTAATGGCACAACGCTTACCTCATAGCTTCGTCATCGCTATAGTCGATGTCTGGTTGTACCGGGGGTTCATTCGAAAATCCGCTGTCGTTACTACTGTGAAGCGAGCTTACGGCCTGAGGTGGTGGAACCGGCGGAACTGGAGGTTGAACCCTTCGACCACCTGCTAACATCGCTGGTAGGGTGCCTGACGGACGAATCTAGAAGGAACACAACTTCACATTGTAATAGAGAAAAAATATAACGAAAAACAAAAATGGTAAGTGGGAATGATTCGCAGTGGCAAATGTTACTTTCTTTTCATATAACTTCGATATAAATGAAACGTTTTGTAAATTTGAACAGTAGTTAATTGCTCAAAAATCGAAAGATTAGGATTTTCTGGATTCTCTTCTCTTTTTCGTAGAAAAGGTGTGCAGGCTCATGCACTGACCAACGGGTCGTGCTTAGAGCGAGAGTCACTTTCAGATTTCCCCGTCTTGCACTCTGGCTGATGTCTGCCACAGCAGAAATCGTGCCAGGGGATAAGGCTGTCCCGCTTCAATATATTTCAATCATAGGTTTTATCTGATCTGTTTTATTTGTAAATCTATCCATTTAGACATGAAAATGCCAAGTTCTTTCTATTATTTCTGTTCACAATGACGTTGATAAGTAAATTCTCCAGCCGATATTTTAATTTAAATTCGAAAATTCATAACTCGGATCCAAGCTCGATTTCCAAGTGGAAATTTTCAGGGCTTCTTTGGGACATAACAAAGCAACTTTCTTGTAAATTGCAAAGGAATCGAATTTCGGAGAAAAAAATGACAGCTATCTAAACATAACGATTTTTGAAAAATCGATCATCTTTGGACCCTCTACAGTGACGAAATCGAAGCAATCGGGGGAAATTAGGGCAGATATCAACAGAATACACCCTCACAAAAAAAACACCTGTCATTTGTCCCTCTCTTCGGCAACTGGTAGGTTTGGGAGAATTTAAAAAACAGGTAAAATTTTGGTGATTCAGTGGTTTAGTTGATGGCTTCCAGCTGAGCCGGATTTGAGTTTATCACTAATATATATTTTTTTTTTTCAAAAGTAGGGCGTTCACCGAAAAAAATGCCGCTTGAACAAAATCTTTAAGTGATATAGTAGCTGAAATACGAATTTTTCAAAATGATGAAAAAATTGACCTTTTTGAAATTTCAAAAAATTCTCCAACGGCCTGGTTTGATCGAATCTCTTTTTATGTACTTTCAAGGAAAAAATCAGCATCAAAATCGCTGACCTAAGCGCGCACACTTTCGTCGAAAAGTAATGGATCTGCCCGTATATATTCCATATAATACATTTTTTATGAAAAAAAATATACATCTGATCTGAGTATGGTTTCTTTCATCTTTTATTCTTTTATGATGTCTCGTATACATCACGATTCAGTAATGCTATTGTTAGAGTATTAGGAAAGAAGAGAAGGCGAAAAAATGCCATGCTATAAGGATTACCGAGGGGCGAAAAGGAACAATGCGTAAATGTGTATGTCTTACAGATTTTGGCTGACGTCCCGTAGGGGTCGCGATGCTGTGTGAGCTGTTGCTTTTCGGCACATTGATCGGAGTGCCATTGGCGATATTAATGTTAACCGAATTGTTGTTCGCGTTGCCACCGTGGCCCATGGACAATTCATCGAGACTTGGGGTCACTGGAGGTCTAGAAGGTGGTGGTTTGCATGGTGGTCCTACCCTTGGTTCCGGTGAGCGTCCGTTGTTTACGTGAGTTGGTGATCTATTGGAGCAAAGGAAATCGTTTCTGTTATAAAAAATCAATTATTCACTAACGATAATAAATTGAAAAAAGAAAGCCTAATGAAACGAAAGCACAAGCTGCTACTCGACGCGATGATTTTTGCCTCCGCGTCACTTCTATTTTTCTCAATGAAGCGTATGTAATATAGGAAATATGTTTCCTCGAAATATCGCTTCCAACTACGTTATCACGTCGTCCTATTATATTTCAAGATTTTTACGAGCTCCCCTGAAACCATTGCCAGCAGTTTTATGGCAACACCGTGACGTACGTCATTCCCTTATTTTTTTTTATCTCCCTCTCTCCGTCCCGGGGACTTTCGCTTTTCCCCGATCTTATACGTGGGCATACACATGTATAGTTTATATAATAGCCGGGTTATATATCGTTTCCATATGACAAAGGATTTTATGAGATATATTCGAGCAAAGATTGGTTCGCTACGAGGCACCGGGCTATTTAACATTATTAGGACTGGCTTTCTGCTTCTGAGGTCTTGTTTATGACGAGTATATAATTCTATCTGTACTGCATATGTATATGTGCACTCTCCGAAGCTAATATTACATAGATATTGACGTTTCAAGTACCGAAATAAAGCCTGTTATTATCCCGTTCGAGCCCGTACATCCGAAATTATAATTAAAATGGAATTTACGAAATATCAAGTATTCGAATGAAATAAACGTGTACCAACCAACACATATTCATTGCCCAATTTATTTGTATCATAAATAGAGGTTTTATATTACATGTCACAACTTTGAAAAATGTTGAAAAAAAGAAGAATGAGGAATTAACTTTTTGAGGCAAAAATAAAGTTGTGAAAAGTCGACATGTGATTAATAATTCGTCAAATGACCAATCCGTTGTTTTGAACTCTGATGAACACATTATCGTTATTATCGTAGGGGTACGATGGGAATCGAAGCATTTTCGTGAAATAACATTGCGAATTCGAGCTCGTCCAGTCACAACTACTACAGCCGCATTAACATCATTGTCAAATATGCACGCACACGTTATGATGCACGTATTTGCATTTTCCGTTAATTTCCGTATTCATGTCGTCGATGCTCGTCGAACCTGTACATAACAAGCACATTACACAGATGGGTACACTACTCGACAAAAGTTGTGCTTTATTTCGTGAAAAAGGCGTTTTGTATTTTGAAAATGCAATAGATGCTTTGGAAGATATACTTTTCTATTCAGGCATTTCTTACATTGGCTGTAACTATAATAAAAAAATCTTTGAACGTTTAACATTACATTTAGATTCCAGCCATACTGAAATAATTGTCTTTGCTGTTAATTAGTCCCGTTTATTCCCAGTATGCCAAATAATTTCTGTAAGTACTCTTCTGTTATTTTATTCAATTACGATTTGAGGTAGTTCGGAAGTTGATTAGCGTTCGCAAGTGTCATGTTTCTGACAGATTCCTATCGAATTCATTCCATATAATATAATTTGTGATAGTTTTCTGCATCATTCTTTTTACACCTAGATCGAAGCTCCGTACACTAGCAAAACATTGCATATTCGAACCCCTTTTGTAAAATAACAATAACGAAATGATACGATGACGATGAAATTGTGTATTTTACACTGACTCTGACGTGCATCGATTCTCTTGATTTTCGTATGGTGTTAACTACTCGCAAAGACTAATAATTTGTCTGAACCCTCACACAAATGTGATGCATGCAGAAGTGCATTAGAAAAGAGCAGCTGCAGGCACAGCTCTCCAGAAATCGTACGAGAACATGGAAAGTTAGCAGAGTACTGGTACACTGATGGGATGAGAGCAAGAAACTTTCCCAGCTTTTTAACAATTCCAATGTGTCGAAGCAATCGCGATCTTTAAAAAATACATGAAATCAAAAGAACAAAAAATCAAAAGAATAAATATTTATTTTATAAGGACTCACCCGAGATTGTCATCGACAACGATTTCCGTATAGGCGAGTGGAAACCATCCAGAACTCTGGGTGCGAAGGTTCTCACCAAATTGCCACCCTTTCTGTCGATCTCCTGATGAATGATCGAAAAAAATGATTGAAAAAGAAAATATTTAACAGGATGGTGTGAACAATCATTTGCGAGACTAAAGTCTTGATAGTCAATATTATGTCAGGTCAATAAATCTCTGAAGACCTTTTTTGTTTCTTCAGACATCCAGGGCAAAAAACAATGTCGTTTTTTACATTCTCCTTCGTTTGATTTTTTTTTTTTACTCAAGTCCTCCCATTCTTTGTCGTTTTTCCTTTGTTCCTTTTCAGTTTCCACTTTACGGAGGATAGACACACATGTACATGTGCACACTCACCCATCAAGGCGATAAGGTCTCCCTCCAGGAAGCTGAGCTGATTCTCTCCGGAGCTTAGATAAGCGAAGAGTGCACGAGCTAGAGGCGAGTCACCCCAGCCACCGATGGAGACTCCGGTCCCACTGCTACTTCCGCCCCCTCCACCCCCGCTCACCCCGCTAACGCCACCGCTTATGCTGCTCCGTGAAGCTGGTGCCATGGACCTCGGTCGTGGCGGAGTTTCTGGTACCTCTGTGAAGAGAACAAAAAATATACCAAAAGGACCTTAAGCAATATCCTGACTCGTCTTTTTAACCTCTCCTAGATAACACGAGAATTTTCTCTCAGACTTCGATAAAATCGTCACTAAAACCAGCGAATAGATTTCCTCTCCTATATATTCATCCCCTGGGTCCACCATTTTACAAGTAATGCTATTTTTTTTCATTTCCGTTTTTAATCGAGGTTCAATTATTTTAGTTTAGTTTTATTTTAGTTTAATTATTATTTTAGTTTAGTTTAGAGATGGCTGTAATCAACAGGGATCAGAAATGTGGTATTCAATATGAAAGACTCTGCTTATAAATTCGTTCAAGTGGGCATTGAATGACATAATGATAATATGAATAATTATAATATTATAATAACCCAACGTCCCGGAGGCACAGTGTCAACACGAGGATCGAAGTTTATTGAGAAAAAAACGTTGGCTGATGTAGTAACCCAACGTAATTGCACTGGTAAAAACAGTTCGATAATGATGATAAAAATCCGATGGTGAACACACACAATGTTTAAATGATGATACAAATACATCACGATAATTGTAAAATTATGATGAAAAATAATGAAATTGATAAAAAAATAGTATGAAAAAAAAATCGATCGTTTGATTCGAAAAGTCTAAAATGAAAAAAGCTTACAAAGCAATGGAATATTTTGCCACTTCTCTCAAATTTTATTAGCACGAACGTTGATCGTATGTCGAATCGAGTGAAATACAAAAAAAAAAAAAAGAAAAAACTTGTTCGGATGCCATACATACAGAGCCTTTTCATTTCTCTTTCTACTTTCATCCGTTCAAGTACACGTACACAAGTAAACGCGGAAAGTGAGCGAGACCGAACGAGAGTAGACCACTAGAGCTGTGTACGTGTGTTCGGTCAGGTGAACCACTAGATTTTTAGCGTCACGAGTTGAAGAACAATTGGAACTGTACTCTTGGTTAAAGCGGCGAAACGAACGTTGAAGAATCATATTCATGCACACAAAATTCAACGATACAATCCGACCATGCTGCTGTGCTACTGGAAAAGCTCTTTTTCAATATGATTTATTCTCTCCATCGTTATTATATACATATGTATATTCGTATATACAGGAATAAGAGAATTGAGACCCGTACGTATGGGGAATTCCCCGGAAAAAAACATGCGTGTAAAAGAATATTGAAATTAAAACAAAAAACTTTGAGTCATTGGGGCATCAGTTTGATAAGAATTTCAGCTACTGATCATTTTTATTTTACGGAATATTACACGTAATCATTGAATATTTTCAATCAATAGACCAGACATATACAAAATTCCCCAATTGATCTCACGAAAAATTTCCTCTCCTAAAAATTGGCTGTCTCATATAGTTGAATAATTTTATCAATTTTAGATTGGAAAGATTATATGCCACTTCAAATTGTATTTGATCCCCTGACGGTGTTGATCATTCGAAACTCGTCATTTAAAAAAATCAGTCATCTGTTTTTGTTGACCCTTGTGCTATGGCCAACACAACACGAGGGTCATAATGTTGTGAACAACACTCTTGAAAGGTTTTCCAGGAATATGAGAATTAGGAATTAGTGAAGTGGGGAAAATGGAAAAAGCCCGAATAAAAATAGACAAAAATACGTAACATTTTTATTACAACAAAAAATCGTAACTATGTATCTAGGGTTTTTCATTCTATTATCCCTATTAAGCCGGATGATACCTACTGCATTTGTACAATATTATCGAGTATTTGTGTTTTATCTCGAAACAGTAGCTGGCCTGTTTTTTAGGGCAAATATTTTGATGCGTACATTACAACGAGTGATGTTATCGATCGGAAATGGTGGAGGAATAGCCATACTTGCGACTAGGGATATGTAAATTGATAAAATGATTTCTTACCGGGTCCGAGGGAAAGCGATGAAGCATGAATATTAGCCTCGGACTTGGCTCTGGAAAGTGCTGGAGCTAGATTGTTGTTGGCAGTAACATGAAGCGTAGACGGTGGATGACCCGGTGGCGGTGGCGGACCTAGACGAAGCTCGAGACAAGAACTGTCCATGCTTCGCGTTTTTCTCAACTGTGAGCTCATCGTTAACTCGGAACCACAATTTTCCTCGTCCTCGTGCCAAAATGATACTTGCTGTTAGGATGGTAATGGAAAAACGTGCTTGTTGCAGTTCATTAGAACGATAAAATACTTATGAACATTGAAAATCTCTCGCCATCCGCCCCCTTAATCGCATCACCCTAATTCACAGTTGAAAATTGACAAATTTTTATTGAACGAAAAGATGTTCAACAGATTTACGAGTCTCTTGGAATGTGTAATTTTTCTGATTTATCTATATCGAAACAAATTTAATTTTATGTGAAGAGATATTTTCGAGGTTCAGGAAAAAATGGGTCACGTATTAAAAAAAAAATACCCTTAGTCTTGAAGCAAACATATCCTCAACGGACTGGGGCAGATATTCCCTGGTGGCGGCGACCTCGCGCCACTCATCGACCGAGGGATGAAAAGCAGCAAGTGCTGTCTCGTGGAAGCTTGCGTAGTGTTTAGCCAGTGAGCACTGTCTCTCCAACACGAACCCATATCTTCTTCGCTCCTGGGTCATTGCCTTGAGAGGGTTGTAAAAACGAAGGAAAGTCAAAAAGAAATATACAAGACGAAAGAAAAGAATTCGCAAGAGCAAAACAAAACGATAGAAAGATCGTGAAGGCTATAAGAATGAGAGTAGGATGTTGAGGGGTCTGAAAAAGGTGTGTGTTGACTGAGAGAAAAAATAAAAAAAAAAAACTCTGCAAACTTCAAAGTGCCCGTGGCCGTTTTGCGTCAACAAGAAAAACTCGAGTTCATTGTATGAATTAACAATCAAAAAGACTCGAGTCACATTGTATCGAAATTTTCATCTACTCAGTTGCGCCCATCGTACACATGTATAGGAAATACATTTACTTACGTTTTTTAAGCTCTGCTCACAAAAAGCATCAAGCTTGGACTTTTCCTCCTCAAGTATCTGCATATTCTTAAGTTCTTTGTCCATTGCCAAGCCACTCTTGCTAGCACCACGTGACTTCTTTCGCTGCTTCTTCATTGTCGCTGCCGCCTTGCTGTAAGTCTCCGATCTCGTTTTGTGCTGCTGAAGAAATTTCTTCTGCTCGCTTTGCACAACTTTCGTATCCTTCGCCAAATTCGTCTCCAGTGGCACGAGCAAATCAACGTAGAAAGCTTTCAGCTGAAACGATAATAATGATAATGAGATTTTTAATTTAATTAATAAATAATAATAATAATAATGACCATAATAATCACGCACAAGTACCAGAGCCGTTAAGGCCCTTGGCTCAATACATTAAAACTCAATAAATTGACATCGAACTTATTACAATAATGGAGATAATTTGTCCCTTGCCATTTTGTGAGCTCATCACCCTGTTGAAAATCTAATATTTTTGGGCAATATTTCTTTCAAATGGTAGACATTTTGCGTACCGAGTGGTCCTAAGATCAATTAAAATGTTTTTCTGGGGTAGACGTTTGAAAAGAAAAAATGTAATTTACTTTTCTTCTATAAAGTCAATTTGCCCAATGATGGTACTTGGAGATAACAATGATTTTAACGCGATTGAATATGTTACTTCCATTTTCGAATATGCACTTCCATGATATTACTTCTGGTGATTAATTGCGTGTGATCCACGTAAAACGTCGGAAAAAAAAATACCTCGTTAAAAAATACATATTTATCGACTAGGTTAGGATTTTCACTCGACTATAAATTCTGCGTTATAAATATTTTTTAAATATCGACTGGTATTTATTTCAGGTGCTCTAACATTATTTGTTTCAACAGAAATAAAGAATCTCTGACGTGGTTTTTCGAATGGCGAAAAAGAATTCTGCTTGGATCATTAACGAGCGTGAAAAATCGCTGACTATTACGAAGCTTTACTGTGAAAATAACTCTCTCGGTCTTGAAAGCGACAAAAAGTTAGAGCTTAAATGGGGTGGTTAAACGTTCACTGTAGTACGTAAGAAAAAAGAATTTAAAAGAAAGGAGCAAGCTCGTGGAGACCAGTAGAAATTACAAACTGACCCTCATGACGTGTCGTCGTGGAGGAATAATTCTCTACTGTGACTTGACCCCGTTTCTCCTTTTTTCTCACAGCAGCTTAATTATACTCCCGGTGAAAAGAGACCACGGGCTGAATGGATGCTTTTTTATCTTTTTTTATTTTTTCTTTTTCATCCACTAAAGCATTAAAAAAAATTTGTTTGCTCTCATAACAGCTTGGAGATGCTACATCGGAGCTGGGATAAAAACTAGCCCAGAAAACGTGCTCGCCCACGTTGAAAGATCCATGTCATAGCTTAATTGGCGGAAACAAGCTTTCCAACTCTCGTTTTTTCTTATCGCTTCCTACCTTTTCTCTCTTCTTCATTTTTTTTTCATTCTTTCTCAATTACGAAGTGAAAATATATGAAAGCTCACCGTACAAAAGAGTTAACAAAAAAAAAAAAAAAAAAAAAAAAAAAAGAAACGAAACAAAAACAGAATTGTAAATAGAAAAGCTCCGTTTGGTGAAAGGAACTCAGGGAGTTCCGGCAATAAAACGATGTATATATATACCGCGTATTTTTATCTCGTTCGAATTAGCAAAATAGGGTGGAAGAGGGAAAGACCGGGAGTCATGGAACTCACAATTTTGCTCTTTCAATTTCATTCGGAAGTGGGAGCGAACATAGATCTGGACGCATACGGATTTCAAGCTCTCATCGTAATTGAATAAACATTAAATGGAAACATTCGGATTTTTTTTTTTTTTTTTAATACGCTTCCGTTATTTCTGTACAACAAAATTAAATTCCAAAATAATTGAGGCTCATACGCGCGTGATTGACGAGAAATATTTTCGCTAACACGAATACATCGAATAATAATTTATTAGATATGTTGAACAAGAACTATTCATTTTTTTTAAATTTTCGACATTCATGCTTGGGTCGTGCAATTTGTTAAAACCACGTATATCGAGCGAAAATGAAATACCTTCCGCGTGTATATGTTTTTTTTTAAACTGTCTTTTTGAAATTAAATTTTGCGATAATTAACGTACGATTTGTCGTTTAACATATATTTGTCCGTTTTTTGCAGAAATCTACGGTATTTTAGTTGCCACGTGAGAGCATGTGTGTTTACGTGGGCGCGTGTGCGTATGCGAGTGTGGCTTGTGGAGATTCGCCAAATCCCTCGAGTGCGACTCCCCCCCTTTCCTCTTGCAGTTCTCACAGCCCCTACCTGATCGTCACGTTAATTAAACGCCGCGCACAACGCTACAAACCCTCTCTGTTGATACGTATGCAATTTTTTGCGAATAATTTAAACGCGGATTTCCGCCCCGATAAACAAGGATCCCAGACCTAGATAAAAACAGAACACACGCTGTCTGTGTCCGCAACACATTTTTTTTAACCTCGTGCATAACTGTTTTTGCTTTATTATTACGTTTCTCCTTTGTTTCTTCATAAAAAAAAAAAAAACAGCTGCGAGATTGACAAAAAAAAATGTTTAAGGGTGTGATACTAAACTCACTTAAAGCGTGAATACAATTCTCTCCTATCCTTTTGACATTACCACCTTTTGGGAAAAAAAAATATTGTGTAGAGTTATATCTAATTGCGTCTGATTATCCATACACGGCCAGATTATGATTGTTTACATTAGGGTGGCCGCTATTTGGGTAAAATCTGAATTTTTCGGATACTCACCTAAAATACACAAGCAATGCGTATAAAAAACTATCTGTGCAAAATTTCAAGGCACTCGAGAAATTTTGACACGTGCCCCCACAGGGTTGAAGTTTCAAATGGAAAATACATGTATTTTTCCAACGCATTAACGAATTTTTTTTTTCTTTTCAATAGATTCATGAGCCGAATTCAAAACTTGACGCCTTCATTATGCTTAGCATGAGGTACAAACTCAAATTTTTTCAATTTTTTTAACGAATAATTTTTGTGATTGCAAGCAGTGCAAAGATGAGATCATTTCGATTTTTTTGGCAGATCTTTCATCCAGTGAATAAGGGACGAGTTAAAATAGTTTTAACGTGACCATAGGCTCAGTGCGCAATGAAAATTGTTGATTTGTATCAAACTGTATCTGTATACACAGATAATATTTTCAGAATTCGCCTATCTTAGATTTTCTGTTGAATTTTGACCACTGTGTTTTTCTTGGGTCCACCAATCTCTGTACAAACTTGGAACTTTCACAACACGCTTGAATAAATTTCGTACAGGTATCCCAACAAAAAACAAATACCTTCTTTGCGACTTTCAGAATGTAAATTTGATTTTATTTTGTAAGACTTGAAAATCACCGTTAAAGAATGGCAATGGGTTTCAACTTTGAATTTTGGACAATTTTCACAGTGCAGAATATAAATTTTCATGAAAGTAAAATAAAATTCACTGTTTCCGTAGGTCGTACGAAATAACTTTCGCTCTCGATATTTTCTGGACGTCAGCCTAAGATGAAGTTGGACAAATTTTATTCGAAACTATCGAGAACGAGAGGAAAGGTTTCCCTGTCGTAGCCGTATTTTATAATCAATTTCGTAGCAGGGCGAGGTCAGACAATTAAACAAAGATTTATCAACAAGTCTGAGACGAATGACTTTTTCCAGAAAATTTATAATTTTCCGACACTTTCGATGTTTCGTTGAGGGGTTTTTCGATGATTTGACACGATAGAATAGTGCCTTTGACCTCGGTGCACGCTTTTTTTTTTTATATTTGACACTGAAAATTATTTTTTGATAAACCAAGTCCTGAGGTTGTCCAGAAAAGGTTATGCGTTGGGCACTGAACCTTATCTGTAAAGTCACGTAGCTTTTGAAATAAATGAGCTTGATTTGTAAGAGAATATCGTGCGAATGTCTGTAACATATATATTGACTGGCTCAAAGTGTAAAAGGCGTATCATTCATACATATATTGCACATATCGGTTCAACATCAGAGCACCTTTTAACATATATATATATATATATATAACGTGGTACTATGTAGTCGACCATAGGCTCTCCCGGCCAGGCAAACATTCCTCTCCTGCCCCTTTCGATCCCAGATCACTGTGCAAATTTGAACAGGATTGGAATGAGCACGGCGAGCACGCTTCACGACCGTTCCGTCTCGTTTTTCTTTTATCTCGCGTTTTTATCTAGCTTCCTCTTTCTGCCAACCGTACTCACTTTTGATTTCTTTTATTTTCTCCCATTTTTTATTTTTTTTTTTAAATTTATTTTTGTCGTTTTTTCTCCACTTCCGTATCAACCCCTTGGCGTATTCTTCGTCTGGCCGTGCACCTTTGGCATCAACGGCATCATACGCACGATTTTTTTTTTAGACGCGTGTGTCTATCTCATTGACACGAAAAGGATGCAAAGGAAAAGAGAAGAAAAAGGGGATGGCTTTTACCTAGATTCTCACTGGTCCAACCAAAGAGCAACCGTTAACTCGCGTCTCGGCGCGTGGTTACCGCACTAAACCTTCGTCTATATGGGCTTTTCCACATCAAATGAATCTTTGATCGATACCGATTCACGACTGCGATATTTATTTGGGTTTTTCGAATATCATTATTTGAACTCTCAAAGTAGCCACTATTCGAAATTATTTTGTTGTCATCATTGTACAATTATACCAAAGCATTATGATTTAAACATTTTCCAAAGATTGTAATGTCATAATTTCTGTAAAATATCATATTTGTTGTTCAATAATATTCAACGTTTTTGATTTTATATCCAGAAAATCTATCAAAGTATCAATAATACAAAAAACTCGACGAAAAAAATACTACCGACAATTTTTTTCTCGAGCACCAACATTTTATTTTTTATTACAAAAGAGTATGAGATAATAGTACATAATATGAAATACGAAGCCAAAACTACAGGCCTTTAATCATCGCATTACACTGATTTGAAATATTTGATTTCCGCATGTACAGAAAAGCCTGTGGTAACGAGATAAAATGGAGCGGCACTCCAAAGGTTCCATCATTCTCGTTTGACTTTTCAGCCTTTTGTACGATATACACCAGACACCCAACGTCATATATATACATATTATATATATAATTTTTGTACGGGGTCTTTTCTTCATTGACTATCATTATCATTATTTACCAAACGAACCCTCTCGATTTATGCTCCATTGCCAATTGGACTTTGCACAGGACTCAGACGAGGAGCGTAATTTGTAGATAGTGAGTACGAAGACACGAGGAATATGATGGTATGTGGAGAAAATTTTTTTAATTTTCTCCTAACATATAGATCCTTTTTTTTTAACCTTTATGTGAAGTAAGTAAATTTGAAAGAAAATCGTTTGCACGTTGAGCGATGTGTATCTAGACCGGATACTTTATACCGGCTTCACTACTTGGCTTACTTTTTTTGCGTGATTCACGAGTTGAGGGACCGAATACTAACTTCGTTCGCAAACAAGACTGCATAGATATATATATATATATTCTATAGGTATATGCCCATATAGAAAGTGTTGCTTAATACCCTTCACACGCGAGAGTATCGATTCATCATAAATCTCTAGCTGACTCGTCCCCGCATGTCTGGCCAGTTACCGGGGCCTACTACTTATTACAGTCGAATGGACGAGCCGATAGATGGGAGGATTAAGCACGCAGGGCTCCATTTGAAGCATGGAAGAAAAAAATGGAAACCCTATCGCTACCGATTCTGGGAAACGAGATTTTCTAAAGAAGGCAGCTATAAATCAAATCACGTACTCAAAATCTCTCGACTTATGTAACAGAAGGGAGCAATATTTTCCGCATACCATGTTCCATGTTTGGTTTATGAATTAAGGAGCTCCGACTATTTTTTCGGTACACCTTAATCATCGGGACTATTTTCTCAATTCTATCGAAGCTAGATTTTAGGAAAGATGAACAGGTTGTGACTTTTGCTGTATCTACCATTTGTAAACAATTCTCTATAGGGGCGAAGAAAGATAAGGTATTTAATGTGAATGTGCTGGCTAAAAGCCAGGAGCTGGAGTACGGCTGATCAAATTTGTAGAAGTATCTGAAAATTCCGAAACGTATCAAGCTCAGAATCATCAAAAAAAAAAAAGAGTACGATAAGAAATTTACCTGCGGATAAATCGATAAAAAGACTTATGGCCGGCCGACTATTTACTGACTATTACCACTTGCATCACTCGTTAACGAGCGGTAAATGTTTCGAAAGGCCGCCGAAGCGTCAACAAATCAAAGAAAAAGTGTACTCGAAACTTTTCTCAGATATATAAAGATGATACGAGAGTGTAGAGAAGCGGTACAAAAGATTGAGAGAACGATAGAGAAAAAGAGGAAGGAAGAGAGAGATCGGTAAGAAGTAAAAAAGAGAAATCTATATTTTGTTGCAAAGATCCATCAGGGGTATTACATCGGGGAAAACACTCGGAGTCAAGAGGGAAAGGAGTTTCGATGCGATGTGGGAGCAGTGATAACGGTCGGTTATATTGCTCAGTGACTTGAAGAGTCTTGTCGAGAGAGTCAAGAACTTTTCGACTGTACAGTTCGACGGACTCTCCCACGAACATTTTCTTTATTCGTTCTCTCATCTTTTTTTTTTTCCCTCCCACTTACTATTTTCGTAGCGTCTCTTTGGCGATTCGGTATCCAGCAGAGTTCTTGCTCGACAAAGCATATCCTACAGCAATCCAATTTCTTCGCCATTTCTTATTCTTTTATTTTGTCTCTATTCTCTTTTTTACACTATCCTCCTTATTTTTTTAAATATTTATTCTTCCGTCCCAGTAGAAATGGAGGAACAAAAAAAATCTTGTCTGATCTTGACGCGCTTTGATCACTTTGCCTTTTTCTATTTTTTTTTTTCAATGCCACGGAGAGGCCATCGCTTAAAGAAAGTGGTACGAAAGTACCCATAGAATAAAAGAGATAGAATAAATGCTAGAGGCAGAAGAGAATTATCGCCGCTGGTCTCTTTTTCGTATGGCCATTATGTTATAAAATCCGTCCGAACAGCTATATGCTACGCATTTAGTTTATATATATATGTGGGTATGTAGAGATACACTCAAGACCACAATGGCTGCGAAAGTAACGCTCGATCAGCTCAGACGCCAGGAAAACTTGAGTGTTAAGGGAAAAAGAGCGTCGTGCTCTCATTTCACTTGGTAACGTGCATGTATCGTACACAAAACACTCGGAATATTTATTGTGCTATTCGGCCACCCCTAAGAAGACCGGTAAGAGCCGCATTTTTCTGTGCATTGTTCGAAAGTACCACGTCTGAGAGTTTCAAACATGCATTTTCCAACCCTCGTTGGACGTTCCTATACAAGGTATTTACAAACGAATAGATAAAAATTTACTTGGCTTTTTTTTTTTAAGCAAAAAGCTGTAGAAAGACAACCTGCATTTGTTAGGTAATCATCATCGATTCGATCATTATTCAATTTATTTTTATGTGATCACAAATATCATTATTGTATTATCAACATTAACCCCTTCGGCGGCGAGACATTTTTGCGCTAAGCACCCAAAGCGTGGGCAAAAAAAAAGTTAAAGATTACGAATGTGCGCTCCTCAAAATGCAGAAATTCAAAATGGTGGATTCAAAATGGCGGGCCAAAATGCAAGAACTGATCTGACGCCAAATGGCGTCAATGCAGCCGCAGGGGTTAATGGAATGATTGTAAAATTTATTTTTTAAAATGATGCCATAACTGCGACAAAATATTGAAAAAGGGAGTCATGTCAAAAGAACGAGAGAGAGATAATTTTAATGTTCCGATGAGAAATACAAACCGCAAAAATTCCCATTTTGATTTCTCTACCCAACTCGCTTGTCATCTCGGTCTCTATCGCTTCTATACATTTTCATATCACTTTCAGCCAGACGAGGGGGCTCTCATCCAAAGGCGTATCTCGTGTACCAGTGAGAGAATTTCCACTAAACGAACCCCCGAAGCAAAAACCGCACTCCTACACCGATGCTCTGCGTTGTCGCATAAATCAGCACGCTTTTAATTGCCTCGGTAAGGTTTATTTAAATAATTTGAACGCCGCAGACTTTGGCCACCATTGAAAAGTCGTTCCTTCTACTCTCCGCAACCAGCATTGCTAGCGTATATTGCTGTTGAGAAAGGGTGAGAAAAGGAAAGATGAAAGCTTCGTGAGCGTGCTACTGCGACGACTATCCAATTTCGTTTGGGTTGTGCGAACCAACTTTGCTCCTTGGCCACCAGCAGCTAGCAGCAAACAGCCGGTAGAAACTGTGTTCTACACGCTTCCGTTTAACAACCCGAACCAGCCAAAACGTCAAATTTACCATACACATACATTTGTATACATACATGCACACACATGCACTTTGAATTTAATATTTCGACTTTTACATATATGAATATCCTGTGTATCCTGGAAATTTCTACGATGCAACATTGCCAATTGTGTTATTTTAGCCTGTAATATGAGTCTCGTTAAAATTCGTGCTTAAACGCTATGCTGGATACACTTTCAAAACACTCGTATGAATTTTATAATTTTCCATAAAAGTGTTATGTACTAAATGTACTTTCATGGAAAGTTAAAGAATTCATATGAGTGTTTTCAGAGTATATGTCGCATAGCGTTTGAGCATGAGTTTCAACAAGACTAATATTATAAACTAAAACAAAACGATTACCAATGTTGCATCGTGGAAAGTTCAAACATGCAGGATATTCATATTTATCCCTAGAAATGAAGCTTATATACGAGAAAGTCAGAGTGCCTGACGCGCTATGTGCTGTTTGACTTCTAACTTGTTTTTGCAATGTAATAGTTCCATCGCTGGCCCAAGCCTCGATTACACCATGGAACAATGTGAAACATCATGGCTTAAAGTAAATAATCAAAACTGTACTCACGATAATCGTTTCTTGCTCCTGAATCGCTTTGTAAACCTCAACGATCCTCATGAGCGCTGATCCTGAAAACAATGAATGAAACCCGATAATATTAGCGACATATTTTTTATTATTAATAATGGCGGAGAGTTATTATTCATTACTATCGATTTGAAAAATACCTAAAACACTAAATTGCAAAATTCAATATGGAAAATCTCAGTAGATTCTTTTAATATCGCGTCAATGAAAAGCAATAAAGAAAAAAAAACAAATGTGTTGAAAAATACAGGGACGTGGCTCATCTTCGAGCATCAGACATGTACCGCAAGAGATTTTCGCGATGGTAACGCGGCTGGGTGAAGTAGGAAGAGGAGGTTAAAAGTTCCGATGGGACGACGATGAGGTCTGTACTGTTAGAGGGCAGATGGCTCACCACTCTGAATAATTCAGATACCAGAAGCGCGCTACTGCCACTATCAACGCGACAGCGTGACGATACTTTAATCCAGGGTTCGAGGGCATGGTGTTCCAGCTCCTCAGCCCGAAGCGACTTTTGGAAAGGTTGCACCGGTTCAAGTGAGAAAATGGTTGGGTGTTGGTAGAGCGAGAGCTTTTCGAATGACTTTTCCAAAGCTTGGTCTGGCACAAAGGGGTGAGAAAGGAAACTCTGGGATGAGTCAAAAACCGCGAGAGTCGACGAAAGCTGAAAAGAGGCTCGAAGCTTTCGATCAGAGTTTTTTTTTCTTGCCTAAAGCCTTGACGTTAAAGCCCGAAGTCCAGTATGGGCTGGTATCCTATAAGGCTACTACCTAGTTGCTTGAAAGGGTTGGTTTTTATGTGTGTGCGAGATAGAGAAAGGTGGTGGTAGATGATGGCAGGAACGAAAAAACAAACAGGATCTGGTGTGAGACTCGCGATTGCCGGAAGCCGAAAGTTGGGAAAAAGTTGGGATGCTGTGGTGATGCGCGACGCCAAATCGAACCCTCAAGGTCTAGAACTGGTAAACACATATACACGCGGCCAACTATAAATATGTGTATAAACTTTTTAACTTTGAAACATTGGAGAGGATTATTTAGCTAAAGAAAAAGTGTACACTGCTTTCTTCTTATTTCCTCTTCTATATTTCTTATTTTCGTGAGTTTCATGCTTGAGTCCGTGGTCGCATCCTGGAGTCCAAATACCGCGACACTTCCGGTCGGATGAAAAGACCGAAAACAAATGTCAACTTTACGTACTTTCACGCTTTTATTCTACTTCTTGCAACAACATTTTCGCTCAGCACACTGTAATCCAATAACTCAATGTTCATAATTTCTAAAAAACCTTTTTTCGTCCAAGTTTTTAAATAATCATGAATAGTTCCAGGAGATTCATTTCATGAGATTAACGGAGGTTGTATGGTGGGGTCCCAGATGAATAGGTATGACCGAGAAATGCTGGGAAAGTGTCTGAGCACTGTTCGGTCGTATCGCCCCTGTAGAATATCGTAATCCTTCGCAATACGTAAAGCTCGGCATGGTGTAGATTTCCATGCGTGTTATATAGCAGCATACGTGTTAATATGTATATATGTTTTGGAAGCATTGTCTATAGTCACCCACACAACTGTATGATGGGGTGCATACAATGTTGTGGGATTGGAGATACAGGGTAAAGTGGGGGAAGGGGGGTGTTGAGAGTGTAACGCAGCGTAACAACGCTTATGGGGCTTTGGTCTTCTGATGCGCGGCTTCCCCAGGATCCAGTTAATGCTCGGGGCAAGGGTTTAGCGCGCCAACGTAAACAGCGCGAACAGCAACAACAGTGACATCAAGGCAAGCATCAGTTGCACAGAATCGGGGCCACAGGAACATTTATATTATATAAACAAGATATGCATGGGTGTGTGTGTGTGTGTGTGTTTATGAGCCTGTGAATGTTAATATACACTCACACACACAAAATTTGAGAAGGCAAATGGAAAATTTTTGCACACTACGAACGGACATTCTCTTCAAGATAAATCACGTAAAAGAGCTTTCTTCCGCGGTTAGCCGGCCCATATTTGGTATTATAGTAAGCAGGACGATAATCCCTTTTTATATCCCCAACACCATTGATTTTATTTTCCAACCATACTAGAGCACGTTTTCTCATACCATGCTGACGACTTTTACCAGCTAAAACGCAGTAGTGAAAGAGCGTGACGCGTCAGACGTTTAAATAAGACTTGCGTGAAAAATGAAAAGATCGAGAAAACGCGAGAGAAGATTGCTAAAGCACCGTACTCGAACTATACGAAACTGGATTTTGTTGAAAGTTTACAATATAGAAAGCAGCTTTTCTTCCTACCACAAATCTTATTCATTCATAACACTAACATTCTTCGCTTTAATAAAAATTACATTTCTCTCTTTGTACGATACAGCCAGTTTTTTTTTTTTTTATACAATGATAGAACTTGACTGAGCAAAAATGAAAGCGAAGATATAATTAAAGATTCATCATTTATTTCCAAAACGAATAATTCAAGCATCGTGAAAGAATCAGTTCGAATATTATGTTAAGAACGATTTTGATCAGTGATTTCTAATTAGAAACTTTCTTCTCAGTTAGAAGTCTCTAGAAATTTCCTTTACCACTTTACCACCGGAACAATTCACGATCATCAGCATTGTGCTTGAGTAGAGTAACTATTTTTTACACACGTCTATTGGGGAGATCGTCGACTGAGGAGGCAAATAAATATATTAAAAAACGAATAAAAAATAAAACAAGCCCAAATAAAAGACATGTAGCAATGGAATAAAAACTACTTCAACCTCGAATGTCCTATCTGTAGTGTGCCAGTAAATTCAGGCTCTTTTTCCCGATTTCCGTTCATCCTGCACGTATATAAAAGAGACAGAATGCTACACCGATGTAGCGAAACTCAAAATCGCCGACAAACTGTATTTACCGAGCTCCAATATTTGGCATGAGTCCCGAATGAGAGAGTAAGAAAGAGAAAAAAAGGGTGAAGAGCCTTGGAGTTTTGAAGAATTGGAGATAAATCCGTACATATAGGAGATTTAACGTCAACCAACATTCAATTGGATTACATTTTTTTTCTAAATTGCGTCAAAAGTATAAAATACTTGAATTCATTTCAATTTTAAGCTCCACAATATGATCTGTTAACGATTTGAGTTTAACGACGACTACACTGAAAAAATGCAGCCTCTAAGAAATTGATGGAATCATTTGGAAATAATTGAGCTTTCAACAAATCTCGATCAAGTACGCCACTAAAACATCCCATATAAGGTGGAAAACATTGATGAGATTGTTTCCTTTAAACTGCGTGTACACAATCGAGCATGTATCGTGTGCACCGAGCCAGGATGCAAGAGCAACGAGGCGGACCTTCTTGACTCGGACAATTGACCATTCCGTTTGATTCGACGTTCGGCCTGTCCAGACTGACTTGATTCCGGTTTCGAACCGGGTTTGAACGCGCATATCTTTGCTCCATCACCGTTAGGTACAAAAGGGCGAAAATCTTATGTATTCGAATGTAAAACTATGGAATTCGGAGCCTTCTGTTCGGTGTCAAGAAATTTAACAGCGTATCGAACTTCTGCAAGCTTGGATAACAGGAAAAAAAAAGAGAGAAATACAAGAGAGAAAGAGATAAAAATATAATGGACAGCATTGGGAATCCCTTGGTGGATTCTACGAGAAAATAGACCTGGGGGTCATACTCCTCTTGGAGGGTTGAATCAGCTCGTGGAATCCATCGGCCATCGAGCACGCGCCCAACCGGAAGAACATTTGGCAACGTTATCCGTGGAGCCGCACTTCCGCCGACTGGCCTGTAAACCCTAGAATCGTCTCAACCCTCTCTCTCTCTCTCCATTTAATTCCGCTGAAGCAACCCTTGTACAACGATAAAAGCCTCCCCCACGCATTTCCATGCAAACCTCCAGCAAGCCCTCTCTTTCTCTTTCTTTCCATCCCTCCGCGTACTGGGACTTCTAGAGCTCGTTATGACGCGAGCAACTTCACCCTCATTCTTGCATCTATCCCTCGCCGGCTTAGTACTGTTATATACCGCTGCAATGCGGTATGATTCTAAATCCTCGATGAGAGTGCATCGAAGTTTCATAAACATAAATATATTTTGTCGTCCATCATCATCCTTGTTTATAATAAATTCTAAAGTGTTGCAAGGGTTTTCATAAATCGAAAAAAAAAAACGGTGTATTATCGAGTTCACCGTTATTGTTTCATGTCAGAAGACCTCTAGCCGTTCACTAATTCGATACAATAGCTGTGGGCAGAAGTAAACGAAGCGTACAGTTCAGGTCACGTTCCTCGAGTCTCGTGAACAATTTATGTAATACTTGGCATCGAGCCGCTACCACGGCCCTTGTTTAGACATTACGTGGAAGAGATAAACTTATGACAACCACCACTTTATATACACTGATTATTCTTGAATGAGTGAAGTTATACCAGGCTGATTATTCTTCATTCGGAATTAAATTTTCAACATGTTTCACAACAATACGTGATAAGAAGAATGAAAAATAAGGAATTATTCAATATTTTTCGCGTGAAAGCTTCGACAAAGTTAAGTCTGCTGGGGGTGAGAAAAGTTTTGATATAGGAAAAGAAAATTTTTTAATTCGGGAGTTTGAAACGCGATGTCTAATTAATGTCGATTCCGTCTGGCAAAGCGTCGCTTGCTGGTTAATGACGAAGATAAATATGAAATCAAGAGGCAAAAAGCGTTCAAGGAGATTCGGTACGGAGACTAGTTGAAATTCTCACCGCAGTGATGACGAGGTAAAAGCTACTGGGGAGCAAAAGGGGAAGAAGGGGAAGGGTTTGAGTTTCATTGAACACATCCTTGAAAACTCGCACTTGGTATCACGTGATTTTTCGCAGTTAAAGAGCACGTAAACAGAGATTGGATCTTTGCTAGCTCTTGATGTACACGTATTCCCATAACTTATATATTTTCGGTTAATTAATGTGTCCGTACGTACTGCATTATTATAACGGTGCGACAAGTTACTATGAATATCAACCAAATAAGCCCTCTCACCTAAACTGACTATCACGTGACATTTCGGAAATATTCCGATGGAAAAAGCTGGTCATTTTAATAAACAGAGCTCTTACATTGAAGAGTTTCAGTAAGAGTATTATTGCGGTGTACCATTTGGGAGTAGAAATGCAAATGTGATGGAATTCGGAATAAATTAGGCCACGATAATGACTTGAAAAAGAGTCTTAAAAAATTTCATTCTCATTATATCGTGAATAGTTCTGTAGTACAAGTTTTCTTTTCTGTAGAAAAAGACTTGTCAACAACCAGGAGATAAAAGTGGAAAAAATAACGAGTATTGCGTTATTTAGAGTGAAGAGGACAGAAGATTGTTAAAGCTCCGCGGAAAATGAGATGTTCTCATTTTCATGACAAATTGCATTGAAAAATTCGTAGGTTTTAGTAAAAAAAATATTTCAAATAAAGAGGAAGATGGTGGGATGAAGAGGATAAATGGGGGGGTCGGAAATTCATTAAAAATGTTGCAATTTGGTTTGAAGTCAATTGTGCATTAGTCAGCTACGATAAAAGAGATGTGGCGAAGCATAGAAATCCACTTTCGTCGGGAGATATAAATGAAGATCAGAGAGTAAAATGTGTAGGAAAAGAAAAACGGAAAGGAGAAGGAAGGAAGTGTGGTGCGGGAAGGAATAAAACGTTGGAAGATGTTCACGGGAGAGGAATGAGAAAGAAAAGCTCGTCTACCTCGTTCGGGATAAGGTAAAGACGCGAATACGCGAGGAAGTTGAAAAGTGGGGTGAGAATAGGGGGGGCGGGAAAAAGGGGGAGGGCGAATAGTTTTCCGCATCTGTGCGCCCACGACGCGATGTCGGGAGTAGAAGTGGCATCCCCTCAGTGCTAACCGACTCCTTGCTGATCTCCCTTCCCCCCTCCATCTACCTATTTACTCAGCACGCTTTGCAACGAGGGTTGCACTGGGGTGTGTAGAGCTCCGAGCTCCCAGTGAAGAGTGGGGAGGAAACAAGGAGAGTCTTGAAACAACAATCGTGCGAGTTATCGTACTTCCTTGCTCTCTTTCCAATTTTCCTTCTCACTCTTTCTTTTTCGTCTCATCCTCTTTCTCTCTCTCTCTCTCTTTCATTCCATTTCGAGGGTAAAACAAACAGTTTTGCACCATTCGACCGTCTCGAACTAATTAACGTGGGATTCTCGCGCGCATATCGGGTCCCCCGAACAAGACCGAAAGCTTATTCCTTCAGCCATCTCCTTCTCTCTCTCTCTCTCTATTCTGTTTCTCTAAATTCACTTCCGAGTTCCCATACTTTCCGAACTCTCTCGAGCGAAGCAGTCAACAAACTATATACACCTTACCAGAGCGAACAATTGTTGCTTGAACGATTGCCACCTTTGTGACTTTATATGCTCAACGAAATTCATATGATTAGTTGATTAGTATTTTTAATATTGTTTTCATAGATGTGTAAGGTGTGGTCATTCCAAAGTGACAAGCCATTTAAAAGTTACCGCGTGCACAAATTTTTGAAGTCTCTAATTCTTTTGAAACAGATCATTTATGTGTGATTGTTTTCAAACAATTTGAAGATAAATGAAAAAACATCCAAAGCAAGGGGAAGTAGTAAAAGGATAATATTTAAAAACGCTATAGCATCATAAAACCGGCATATTCGCGGATATAAGAGAGCAGCAGGTCTTGCGCTGGCTTTTTTTTAAATACTTGGCGTCAAGGCGCTGCTGTACTTCTTGATAGTAAAATTCTGTTTGGTATTTGAAGTTTCGAAAGATGTTTTCGAAAACAAAATTTTTATATTCGATTCTTGTATTATACGATGACATATGTATACGATTCTTTCAACGTCATTGCGAGTCAGGCAACTTGCTCCGGTCTCCGCTATCACAAAATGAAAGGGCTGTATTAAATTGCTTTGCAGCATGCTTTTCTGAAAGTTATTTTTAATGATGAACAACGACGTGAAATTCATTCTTTTTACCTCAATGAGAAATTAAATTTGTTAATTAAATCAACAATAAAACATGATAAAGATGCAATTCACCGAAAAAAACGTTCGAATGGAAAAAGGAGAACTGCTCTAATATAGACATGAAGGTAGAAGAGTTTACCACTTGGAAAAATGTATATATCGACAGCAGTTTCGGGGGCGTGGCAGGAAAACGTATGGGTGAAAAAAATTTTCATTTCTTATTCATCCCCAATATCGTGCTGAACGAGAATAAAAAAGTGGGATGAAAAAAAGAAACAGCAATAAAACAGAACAGGTCAGCTTGAAAAGTGATGAAAGCTCGGTGAGATAAGAGGGAAAGAGAAAATCTGAAGCGGAGTGGAAGAAAGTCCGAAAGATTCAAATAGCATTCGCGAAATCAGCCATTTGTGAGCTCTTGCTTTCTTGGATCCCAAACGCGAAACATTTCATTACGTTAAATTGTAGCATCGAGGTAGAGGCTCGCGAGAGAAAAAAGAGGGACAAAACGAGAAAGAGATAGACGGTGAGAAAAGATCAGAAAGACGAGGAAATAAGTGTACGACTGTAGCAGCTTAGTAGTTACATTGCAAACGTCATTCCTGCGAAGTAACAAAGCGAAAACGAAAAAGGAGTTTGAAAAGACGCGAGAACGATAAAACCGGAGAGGAAAACGACGTAAAGCAAGGATTGGTGGGTGAGGAAGCAATTCAAGAATAGGAAAGTACAGACAAGGAACCCAAGGAACGCTAAAGCTGTGGATACATAATAAGAACAAAAAGGAGAGAAAAAAGTGTGACGGGATAATAGTAGATACGACACAAATCGAGGAAAGCAGAATGGATGAGGACAGTTTGTGAGAGAAAAGAAAGTGTAGAAATTCGAGACGCGAGCAACTGCTGAACCATTTCCATCTTGAACTGCTCCCATCTCCTTTTTCATCATCTTTAGTTCCTCAGTATCGAGACAATTGAAAATAGAAAATACCATCCTAATTGAGAATAACCATGGAACAATTTATTTTTTTTTAATTAAGGAGGTTGGCTACACACAACAATGTTGCCATGTTAAAAGCATAGGAAAATTCTAAATGATTAGAATTCAATGAAATTTGGTGAGCATATTCTTTTGGATTAAATATGAATATACAAATTTTATAAGATTTTTCTTCTACATAGTTTTCGAGTAATTTAACACTAGAGTTTACATCCGTAAGCATAGGATTCTGATATATATAGGTATATCTTTTGGATATTGTAAACTCCAATTATTCGACAACTATGGAGACAAAAAATTTGAAAAAATTTGTGTCATTGCATTTGATGCTAAAGAATGTTATAACTAAATTTTATTAAATTCTTATCATATTGTCGTATGTAGCCACCCTCCTTAAACAAAAAAAAACTACATCTTTTCGCATTAATTTAGGGCAGTAGATTCAAGACGCTTATATTTCGGAGTTAAAAGCTGAATTCCGAGTGTCAGGAATAAAGAAAAACAATAAAACTTCATAAAATAACCAACACGGTGATATGCTACTTTTTCAAAATGATGGTGGCCAATTTTGAGGTGAAAAATGTCTCAAGAATCATAGAATCAGATCCATGTAAGAAATCATTGTTTTTCTCTTTTCGTGAAAAGTTTTCCGGCCATTTTTTCGTTTACGTAAGAACATTTCCAGTACATAACCACTTCACCCTTTTTGTATCTATCTTTACCACCAATTTTCCATAGAAAGTCTTCGTCGTCTCAATATCACTGTCCTTGTATTTATATATATACGTGTGTACATCCCACCCCTGTAAAGGTTTCATAACTCGAGCCGACACGTCCCGACGGCGCCATCTTGGAGGTTTCGTCTTTCCGCATTTCGTGCGTGAAATGCAATACACACATACACACCATTACGAGGCAACTGGCTATAGAAATAGAGATAACGAAGAAAAGCAAAGAGAGAGAGAGAGAGTGAAGCTTTTGTTTTCGTGTAGGTGAACACTGGTGCTGACGAAAATGTTGGGGCTGGAACATAAGAGCGTTCTGTATACTTTCTGGACAGAAAGGCGAATGACCAGAATTTATGTACGTGAAGAAAAATCCAAATCGCTGATTCATCTATCGTACTGGTAACGGAGTGATTCTTAAAAAAAAAGAATTGCGTCCAAAATGTGACAGCGTTTTACCACTCTTCATCGATAATCTCCGCCATTAATTTTTAATTTTTTTTTTTCTTTTATAGAATACAAAAATTCAATTCCCTCAAGACAAAATCGAATTACAGGAAGTAGAGAAAATTTTTTTTCAGATCGAGAATATCCAGACAATTTTTCACATCGCTAAGAAATAGTTTGCGTCAGTTTGAAATAGCCTGAGAATGGGTTTAGTCGTTTGAATCGTTTTTATCAAGAGCCGAGACGAAAAGTCTCCGCTACAGTGACGGAGAGGCGAGCGAATAAACCGTGGAAAAAAAAAAAGAGAGAAAAAAACGAGTAGGTAAATACCGAGCGTAGTCAGACGCGCCAGACTCATTTTTTCTGGTCTCATTTTTTCCCCTATTTTTCGGTGCCTCTTTTTCTGTGTGATGAAGAATCATCCGCAAATGAAAAAAAAAAAAAAAATTTACATACATATCCTGAAGAAAGAGAACAAAATATAGAACGAAAAGAGGAATGAAACGGAAAATCGAGAGGGTAAGATTTTGGGATTTTCTCAGAAGTAATGGGACTCGTCTTTCGCGTGATCCACCTAGAAATGGGAAATGTTAGTAATATATCCGAGTATACGTATATACAAGCCCACGACCTATAGTTTCGAGGTAAAAGAGGATCCGTATAAACGGCTACGAGTGGAAAGACTTTGAAAAGACAGTAGAGAGAGAGAGACGCAAGATTCGCAGTTGAGAAAAAGCGAAAATGTTGAGTTCGTACTGAGGTAACAGGGTGGCAAAAGCGAAACGAGACTCAGTTTTGGCTAGGTGAAACGCGCCCAAGGGGCAAACAGAAGAGAGTACAAACGAGGATAAGAAGAAGAGGAGGGAAAAGTCGAGAAGGTTGAGAGGGCACAAGAGCTGGATTCTTGGGATAAGCGTGAGATAGGGCTGTCAGAAAGAGGGATGAAGCTAACGCGTGTTACTTGCTATAGTCTGAATATATAGATTGTGCACATGAAGAATATATATGTATCTATATCTCATATATATTATATACATATGAGTACAAGTATAAATGTGTACATGCCTTTATATTCTCCTACCTGCATTACATAACGCATGTGTTCTATATCCATGGACCTATAATGCATTCTATCCAAAAGCTCGACCAACTTTTCCTCCTTATCGATTTGAATTCGATTATTTTACCATTTTTCTCCAACTAATCGAGTTTTTTTATGTGCCTGATAATTCATTTTCCACATATACTTTTCACTTATGATTATAATTGTTATTATTCGTCTCGATTTATGCTGAACGACTCGTAAAAAGTGCGTTCAACGTTTTTGTATGGATGTATATGGAAGATATAAAAAAATCTGAATCGAATTTCAATAAAAATGGTGAGATTCGGGTTCGTGAATTCTACATTGAAACTCCTATGTTCGTACATGTTTTTATGATTTTTTTTTGTATCTGTATTACATAATAAAGCTGTGCCGAAAGTGTATTTGCAGGCTATACACTATATTAGAATTCATACGAGTTCTCTTGTAGTATAAATCCTATATAAATGCCAGTTGGCAGTACGTGTTAGTTGTACCAACGAAAGCGTGGCGAGTTTACGATTTTAGCGAGCATTATCCCACGAACGTTGTGCCCGCCCTCAATGCTCTTGCACTTGCCTTTTGCCTGCCTTCTGAATCGGGCTCAGCGGTCTTTCGTCTCGTTACGGAAAACATGAGTGTAATACACGAGTATATCAGAGAATAAAACCTGCATTGAGCACGAATAACATTAGAGGGAAACAAACTGTTACGAATTTTGTGTTTCGACTGCAAAATTAATTGATTAAAATTTTTTTAAATACTTAAGCTTCTGTCGAGCGAGTTTCACAAGAACTAACTTGAGACATTGATTATTTAAATCTCGGTACGAAAACAGAATCATTCAAGTCCCTGCATTTTTCTCAAGTTCATTGTACCTATAAAAAGTTTATCAAACCCCAGTACCCTCAATTTTTTTTACTATGGACCCTTGATGATCAATTATGACACTTGTGCTGAAATCTCTAATTCTGACGTTGCACGTAGCTCGCATTTCGTGGTAGAGCTCAAATTTTAACTCTAAAGTATTCAAACAGCACAAAATGAAATGATTCCGATGACTCGAAATAAATCGAATTGTTTTTGAAAAACAAGAGAAACCCAACTACAGAAGTAGCGAACCTAAAAAGTGTACAAAAAAATATAACGATTGATAGAACAGTAATTCAATGCAGTGCTATACAAAATTGACTACAGACTAAAAACGTATACTGAAAAACAAACAAACTCTCAATGGCGTAAAACAGTACTTTGAAAAATCATGATAGCTAAGTACAAAGCAGCACCAATTGAAAATAAAGCAATGAAACTGAAAAAGTGATTGAAAGAAAAAAAAACTAGTGGGAAACAAAAATAATTCACCACACAAGTGCTGCTTTCTTACACTCGCATTTTCTTTTCATTATTTCATTACGTGAAAATGAGAAAGAAATGAAAGGATGATAAATCCCAAAAATACGAAGAAGAAGGAAGAGGACCGTGAGTCAGTTAGTCTCGTGTCGATCGACCATTTTCCCTTCCACTTTTTCATTCGGGACTCGGTGATATTAAGTCCGTGAGAGTTACACACATAAACAGCGAAGGTTGAATGAGAGTGTTCACGATTCCAGTGGTGTGTTGCGCGATTCTACTTTAGATTAAATTCCGTAGCAACACTGCATCCCCCCACCGGCAACCACCTTCTCTCCGACAGACCCAATCTCGTTTCCACCAAGACGAGACGACGAACGAGAACGAGGATAGTGAGGTTTTCTTCGTGAGCGAATTTTGCACCTATGCTTTCACACTCTGTGTGTGTCTATATATTCTTGCCAAGGAACCACCTTTTCCACCTTGATGCACCATCTCGCCTGAATATCGTGCAAGATCGTGGCTCGTACCCACCGTATCAAGAGAAATTTCTCCTGCATTCATATGCATGTACCACGTCGTTTCCACTCGATATTTCGCTCCCTTTTCCTAGACGAGTATCTCGACTGAATCATCCATACGAAAACTCTGTACACACGTACCGCTTTTAGGAATCTAGTTAATCCCTGGGCATCAGTAAAACGCGAGAAATGCGTCTGCGCTATCCACGCTTAGCCTGATGAACATCCCCTATTTATTAAAATATCCTGATTGATTCTACCTCTTCGAATAGGGATTTGCACCATAAAAATTCATCAACCATATTATATTACTTTCTGGAGCATTCGACAGAACGTTTCAGCCAAAAATTTTTTATTTCTTCAAGCATATAATTTCATCGAGTTACATTTCTTCTAGCAGGTACTCACTACAACGTAATCGATACTGGAAATTATTTTTGCTACACTGAAAAAAGAGTTTAGTTGAATTAACCAAGGCTTCGTAGAATACGTCGAAAGAAATATTTCGTTGATTCAAAAAATCGTTCAGTTTCACGAATTATTAATTTTATTTCACTAAACAAAGATACCAATTGAATCAACCAAATGAGATTCGTTGTCGTGGATTTTGTTGGATCAACGTAAGATATTTTTCATTCAATGAAACTGATATTTAGTATAACAGAATATTACACTGGACGTATTTCACGAAGCAATTTGGTTGATTCAACTATTCTCTTTTCTCAGTGTACGTATTAAAAAAGTGCATTTTTTTCCGTTTCGAGATTGCAATCCTGGTTGATTTCTTTTCAATATTCGAATACATCAAATATTCCAGACAATTACGAAGTTGTAGGGTCTAATATTTGAATTCTTCATACCGATCTTATCAGGTCGATTGTTTCTCCATCTATTCTTGTATCTGCTACAATTTCGATCTTTCAATTGAGTTGAATTTTTGTCGGTAATACTAAAATCAATCGCTATAAAATTTACCACACCTGCCGCTGAACAGTATAGAGAGAAGTACAAATGACTCATTCACACTTGTATCCTCCATGAGCTAGACGGTGAAATGTCTGTATCCTGGTAAATACTCATTCTCAAATATCACTATTTTATAGGCAAAATATCTTCATTCTGATACATTTGTATCCCAAGACATACTGGGATAAAAATTGGGAGAAAAAAAGCCTCGAGCAAGGCCATTGCTTGGATGGATGACCGCTCAGCCGTGCAGCACATCAATCCTGAGTTCCTGGTGCTACTAACTGATTGAAACTCAATAAAAATAAAACCACCTTGATCAGCTGGAGTTTCTTCGGTATCTCTTTAGGCTCTCATTCGAATGCGATGAGATAGTGTTTTCTTTAGGTTAGGTTAGGTTAGGTTCGGTTAGAATGGCTGTGAGTAACTCTCCGAACGGGGAGAAGATCTCGGGGGAACAGGAACAGAAACAGTGACGTGAATAAATGAAAACAGTTAAAAGTGTTGCCAAGAACTCGTACAGTCCCGAAAGAGCATTTGCAGATACGATGAAAAAAAGAAAAATTGATGAATTATCTGCTGCCACCTATCAAAACAGAACTTTGAACATTTTCATTGATTATCTACCGTTTCCATCTATACATTTTTCTCTTCATTCCGCTTCATAAAATACGAGAGTGCATCGAGCATAACGTTCCAATTGTCTCTAAGCTTCGCGTGTGTTCGTTTAATTTTTCATCTCCTCGATATATTGCTTCGTCGAAATTATCGTCGACGAATTTATGATACGAGTACATCTTTTCCGTATACCCGAATATCTTATATATATATACGATACATGTAGCATGAATATAGTTGAATATACCGAGGAGGAGACGTGGTATCGCTATAGAAATCTTTTATATGCAGTGAAATAAGGGCGCAAAGGTACAGGGAACGATTTCTCCGGGGGCATTATTTATCAACCACGGCTCTCGGGGATATGGGGAAGGAGTATGAAATCGGATTTTCCTAGATTTACGAGAGAAGGAAGTGGGCCGTTCGGCGGCGTCGGTGCGGTACTGTAGTACAATCCACTATATACCGTTTGTATATAACGATTGTAGCGGAGAAACTCTCTTTCTCTTTCGATCTCATTCGCTACTTCTCTTTCTCACCCCTCTCTCTCTCTCTTTCTCTCTGCCTGTCTATCTTCTGTCTTGCTCTCGAGTAATGCAGCTTTTGGCGCGCCTGAACGCGAAGCTGTGCGCGATAACCGCGAACGGGGTGAAATCCAGTAGGGCCATTTCTCAGAGAAAGAGAGAAGAGGGCAGAAAGAGTGGCGGTGCACGTTCCAACAGCAATAGAGAGCCCTTATCCTCCACATATATATAATTATATATATATATATATACATAAACGTATACACTTGTATAGGTGGTTGGTGTTACTGCTAGCGTAGCAAATTACTCGACGATGGCAATTAATAAAGCCCGTAATGGCGTTCCTCTCCCACGGAGGATCGCTACTATCGCTCCCATTTCTCGCTGCTCAGGCACACAACGTGAACCCCCCGTGAGAGACCTGTCTTGGTCTCTCTCTCTCTCTCTCTCTCTCTCTCTCTCTTGTCTGTTATATCGTCAAGTCCGTTATAACCTTGTATATAACTAAAAGTGAGAGTAAGAGAGAAAAACGAACAGAGTTTCGTTCTCGTTAATCACTTCAACGAGATCGTGCTTTTGTTAACGGCCTGCAACTCTTCCCCGCCTCTCTATTCTCCGTCTCACTCAATGTAGCCTCGTTCGCGACATTGCTTCTTTTACATCTGAAGGCTTGCCATACCGTGGTTAGTGTACCAAGTGGTAATAGACTCTGCGATTATCTACAAGTGTTGAAAGGATTGGAAGTTAAAAGTGGCGAAACTTCCCATATAATTTAACATATTCGGATGGACGCTACAAGGTTTATTAAATATACACAGTTTTGCAAACAAAGCTCTTTTCTTCGATGAATTTTCTCGATGACGATCATTCGTTGTCATGAATTTTTTATTGTTATTCATTCAGATCTGTTCCCTAATTCTATTCTATGACTGGATTCTTAGACCATTATTTTCCAAAGATACTTCGCTTGCCCGTGCAGAAATTTTTTCGGATTCAGACTGGATTCTACTCAGGATCCCAACCTCCCGGTCAGGATCTAATACGGTAACCAGATCCGATCCCAATGCTGAATGTAACGCTGGTAAACTGGATCCGGACCGGGATCCCAGTCAGGATTTTTACGGGGATACCGATATTGAATAAATTATGAAATTCGCAAAAATTATTTATTTATTATACTTGTAAATTAATTATTCATCACCGTTAATGATTATTTCACTCTCCGCATCGCTGACGACATTAATTTCTTGAGAAAAATTTCGTTGACTACACGGGGATCGAACTGAGTTACCTACCTATCTACGACCTAACGCGCACGACGCTACCTATTACACCACCGTCCACTTGTTATTTTACAAGAGCGAAAAATGATACATGCTTGTCAAGTTCGATATATAATATGTGATTAATGTATGTTTAATCAAATAATGTTTTATTTATTTATTTTTCAATATTTATAATTTATATTGTTATTCTTATTATATTTTATTTTATATATATACATATATATACAATTATATGTATAATTATAATATTATTGAAAAATAATAAACAAAATAATAATAATTATAATAAATTAATTTAAAAAATGTTTAATCAAATAATGAAATTAAAAAAAAACAAATTTAAAAAATAGGGGAGGGGCGGCCAAACACCCCCCCCCCCCCTCCGAAAAAGTGGAATTTTTTTTTCCGACGGAAAATTGAAAATTTTGATCACGGTCTTAAGACTTTGGTTGAAAGCACGATATTCAATAAAAGACCAATTTTTTCGAAAAATGAAAATTTTTTCGTAAAATTAACATTTTTTCGAATTTGAAAAATGTGCTCATTCAACTGCGAATAAGCTTTGGAGAAGTGATATTCGTTATAATATTGTATATTTCTAACAGAAAAATAAAAATAATGTTCTTCCTCGTTGAAAAAGTGAAAAATTCGATCATGGAATTTGGAACATGCGTTAATAACGTACTATTCAATAAAACGATATATTTTTTTAACATAGCAAACGAAATACGTTTATTCATAAAAAAACAAAATTTTCAACGAAAAGTGCCTATTTTACCATGGTTTTATTTACAAAAATCGCAGATATAATATAGATCATCTCCGTCGACTCCGACGCCATTGTAATCGGCCCAGGATTTTTAATCGATATAAAATTGCATTCGATAATAAATTCGAAATTTTGTCATTCAAAAAAAAAAATGTTCAATTTTCGGAGGGGGTGCTCCGCTTTGCTCGGCCGAGCAAATCGAAATTTTTTTCTCTTAATGACAAAATTTCGAATTCCAAATTTCAAAATTCCGAATTCAAAATTCCAACGAAAAAAAAGTTACAAAATTTTGTAATTTTCCAACGAAAAAAATTCGTTGCCCCCCTCCTCTGGAAATTGAAATTTTTTTTTTTCGTTGGAAAATTACAAAATTTTCTAACTTTTTTTTCGTTGGAATTTTGAATTGGAAATCTTGTCATTAAGAGAAAAAAATTTCAATTTGCTCGGCCGGGCAGAGCGGAACACCCCCTTCGAAAATTGAACATTTTTTTTTTGAATGACAAATTTTCGAATTTATTATCGAATGCAATTTCATATCGAATGAAAATCTTGGGCTGATTGCAATTGCGCCGGAGTCAACGGAGATATTAGATCTGCGATTTTTGTAAATAAAACCATGGTACAATAGACACTTTTCATTAAAAATTTTGTTATTTTAATCAATAAACGTATTTTATTTCCCATGTTAAAAAAAAATGTATCACTTTATTGAATAGTCCGTTATTAACGCATGTTCCAAACTCCATGATCAAATTTTTGACTTTTTCAACTAGTAAGAACATTATTTTTATTTTTATGTTATAGAAATATACAATATTATAACGAATATCACTTCTCCAATGCTTATTTGCAGTTGAATGAGCACATTTTTCAATTGCGAAAAAATCGGTCTTCCAGTGAATATCGTGCTTTCAACCGAAGTCTTAAGACCTAAAATTTTCAATTTTCCGTCGAAAAAAAATCTTTTTCGGGGGGGGGGGGGGTGTTTTGCTTTGCCCGGGGTTCCCTTATCAAATACAAAAAAATCAAATAACAAAATAAAAAAAAATCAAATCCAAACCATTATAATGGTTTGGATTTGATCATTGTCCGGATCATGATGAGGCCACGGGTCAGATTCTAATTAGGATTCCTTATTTGGGGTAACCCGATCAGTTCCCGATTTCGTCCGTGTCCGGACGATGGCACCGTCTGTACTATTGTGATCCAGTTCGGAATCCGATCGGGACACCCCGGGTATGAATTGAACTTGAAAGACAATGTTTTATCGTATGTGTGACGGAGTGGGCCCTGACTAGAAACCAGTGAGGATACCCCATTTGGGGTAACCCTGTCAAATCCTGATCAGAATCGGATCGTAAATAGGGTAGCCCCAAAAAATTTCTGCACGGGTGCTTTTTGTGATGAAGATGAAAAATTTGGAAATCGAATTATGATCACGATTTATTTGAGAAACATTAAAAATGCATTTAATCCTCCCCGAATATAATTTCTGGTGGAAAATCACCTTCTCAATCCAAATTCACCACCACGTGTTACAAGAGACCCCCATAAAAATTAGTAATAAAATCACAATCTGACAAATGACGCCGATTCAAACCCATCCAAAAGGTAGGTATCATCAGCACAAAAAGTTATGAAAACTATGAATAAAAATTTCAACCGAAATACCTGGCGAGTTCTATCAAGCTACAAATACGCCAAATACCTCGGTCAAAATGTTTTTTTTTTTTTTTTTTCAGTTTTTGATTATTATCCTCACAACTGTCATTGCATTAATCTACACATTCACGGAGGATCTCAAATATCACCATAATTTTGACAATTATTCTTAGTGTCACTGGACAGCGACTGCGAAAAAAAAAACAAATAAACTTCAAAAATCTTCAGGAACAAAAATTCAACATCTCTAAAACGCAGCTACATAGTTACAAATTAGTTACGATCGAAAAGGGGAAAAAATAAAAAATACCTGAACCTGGAACATCCTTCAGAAAATTGTAATTTTTTAAATATTATAGAAACAATATTGGAAAGTTTAGGAAAAAAGTTGGAATCGCGGTCCTCATCACTGTAAAGAATCTTTTCAAACTTTCTTTTGTATAGTATAAATGTAATATTATGTCTTGAGTCGCTACTGAAAATTACAATTTCAATGATAATTTTAATCAACGTTTTGAAATTATTTGTCAATAAAAATTTAATTTACAATGGTCATTCCAGTTCAGTGACGGTGTGTATGACGCGCGATATCCTCTGACATCAAAGGATTTTGGGCTAAAGATAGGTGTCAGATAAAAACTGTGTAAATACGAATTCAAAAAAAAAAGAGGGCAGATGAGAGTAAATGGGAGATGAAGTCTCGAAGACAAGTGCGTGTATAGCAGTCTCACCGTATACGAACATCCCGAAGACGTTGGGATGATGTGGGGTTCAAGACGCGGAAAATCCACTCTCTGGTATTTGGTTCAATGTGTAGAGAAATGGGGAAGTGGGTATGCCAAGGGTGACGAGGATAACATAGGTGAGGAAAGAGAGGATGAGGAACGGCGTTCCACGGATGTTGAAAGCGAAATCGTTCGAGTAATCCGAACACGCTTTCTCTCTCATACATCTCCACTCTTTTGATATGTGTGTGAGTTTGAGTGTCGTACATGATGTACGAGCTCTATTACACGTAACCAATGAACGTGTTAGTCGCACGCCGACTCGGGCGTCAATCTCTCATGGGAAACATCCGAAATTCCCTACAAACAAGAAAAAAGCTTCACGATGAAAAATCCCATTATTTTTCAATGTGAATGAATACGAAAGATTGAACGAAAAAAATCAACAGCAAAAAACTATCTTAACGGAATGAACCCTCATTGGTACCCCCTAGGGTGTGTCATCTCAGGGCGATATTTTTTTTTCACGGTGGCGCCCCAAAAATCTTCAGTTTGCACCAAATACGAAACTTTTATTAAATTAAAGCAAATCTATTAAAATTTCGATTTAATCAACATGAGAAATTTTTCATTTCACTATTTCTATTATCCTATTGCGATTTTCCGTGCTGTAATATTTTCCAAGCGGCTGCTGATAGCAAATTGGATGCTCTGCCATAACGTCCGAGGAACCGAGTCCATAAATTGAATAATTTAGTAGATACTAACGATGGAAAACAATTTTACGTGAAAATATGTATTCAAAAAATGGCTCTACCGCCTAGACTATTAATTATACAGAAAACAGTTAAATGACAACTTTGGAGAAAAACAGGTATTCTAAAAAAAAGTATTATGAACCGAACCCGTGGAGTCAGTCGTTTCAGAGATATTGGCGATTACAGTTGATTCGTGTAGCATTTTTTTTTTCATTTAACAAATCTTATTTTTGTCCAAGCAGTGTATAAGAATTGGTCGTTATGCAATCACTGTGTTAATGAAAGTCAATAGAAAAAATCTCCTCGTAAAAAATTGACCTTGAGGGATTGAATAACGAAAAACAATCACGTTTGATCAAATATTACTCCATCATTAAATGAACGAGAAAAAACTCATCTACGGACACAAAGAGCTTTTCTTTGTATTTGTTGCATGGTGTTACTGATTATTTCGAGCGTGTGAATCGCCAGCTGAAGAATTTTTCGGTTAGTCTGACAGGGGGTTAGTGATCTTAAATGATAGCCAGACTGCTTTCGTCAATAATTGTATAAAGCATTTGACCATCGGTCAAATGTTTGAATATGGGAAACGAAGTTCCACAAGTTTTGTTTTTGCAGTTTTTAGTGTGAAAGACTCATTTTGCATCTTCATAAATCGGCCAGACTCACCTTCAACCAAGTTTTACGATCACCTTAATGCGTACAATAAGTAGAATTCTCGCGAAAATAAGTTCAATGCATTTACGTTCTTTTCAGCTTTTTAAACGCCTACCCTAGCTGGATCGATCAGAATTCAATAGCCAGACTGTTGATTTATTGACAAACGATCAAATGAACCGACAAAACTTTGATTACTCCGTGCGAAAATAAGTTACAAAAATATTCACTGGCTCCCGGGCTATAACTCACAAAGCGAGCGAGAGTTGGTCGCTAATTGATGAAAGTCCGTCAGCTATATGCGAGCTTCCCAAGACTAATTTCATGAAAATTAACGAAGTTCCATAATTGATCAATAAATTTTCAATTTCATCAACTCTTCAATTTTCTTTTCATAAGCAATAAAATGATGCACGAGAATAATGATAAACTACACAAAAGAAATTCTCGCCAGTACCGATTTTTCTCGACACCCATCGGCAAATTTCGAAATTGTCGTACACCCATACGATGAGTTCCTCTGACAAATTATAATTGTAATAATGAGGACTCGGTTTCCTCCCTAAATCTCATATGTATATATATCAGGAATGCTTTATTGGCATAACTCAAATTCGTCAATTTTTACTCAACTCAATGTCCCAAATCGTCAATTGACAAGCGTTCCAAAGGGAGGTACGCGGTAGACAAGGTGGGCTTTCTATGCAAGATAACCTTGCCTGGTCGATATTATTCACGTTATACATGTAGTGACAAGAGCCGTTGATGCAGCGCCCAATGATCGGAGGGATGTTAGATCTCGTCACGCTGTGGGATCGTGGTCACCGATAGGAAATCACGTAAATTCCATTGCTCGATCGGCCAATGTGCTCCCTCTCTCTCTCTCGCCCTCTCCACTTGGATATACCAGCCTTACCACATGCATATGTATTATAGGTTTGCATCTAAACAAGCATGAGTGGGAAGCGCAGTCTATTACGCAGAGATATTCGTCACACATACACATGTCATTGCATTACAGTACACGTGTATCGGTAGTTGTGTACGTCACTGTGTTGTGTGGAAGCTCGTAGAACAGAGGACTTCGAATGATGAGATGGTGGGACAGAGTGTGGGAGAGAGAAAGGGAGAGAGTAGGTAGGAGATCCACTCCAAACTCGGACTGAATTAGGAGGATTTCACGGTCTGTGTGCAGCGGCATAGCCCCACGTCTCGTGCGGTGAGACGTACGTCGTTATGCTTCGACGCTTGTGGTAAGAAACATACTCGTATATATATGAATCACACAGTCGAGAAAATCACTGGTAGATTGAGGCGGTACACGCGTCAGGAACCGAAAACAATTGCGGTACATTTGAAACAATGTTTAGCCACAAGAATTCGAAACTTTGTTTTTTGTTTGTTACTAAAACATATTTCCAAATAGCTGCGTTTATAGAAATTTTATTTTATTCGATCATTCTCACTTCATTTGACACCATTTCTTAAGAAAAAGGAAAACAATTGAAAAATATGAAAAAAGAAATGAATAAAGATAAGTTGGGCAGGAAAACAGACGATGATAATCATTAAATTATGAAAAAATTGATGATGATGGGAATCTTGGTTCCCATCATGGATTGGACATTTATTTCGAAATAACTGTCAATGCGTTCATTATCTTCCATAAAAAATCCCCCGAAAAGTCCTCAATACTCGAATACAGTTTTTTATCCCGCAATCTCTTTGGACTTCACATGAAACAATTTTTAGAGGACCCCTCTGGGTCCCCTGGGTCTGGGAAGAGGACTTCCACTGGCTACTTTTTTTTCTAGTTGAAAAAAAAACCATGAAAATCAGCTTTTTTCATGCTCGTCACACCGTGACAGCCCTTTACAGAGATGAATTATGCTTTTGGATTCATTGCTAATCTCATTTGTGTGGATTCCTTGTCAAGATAAGTGGAATTTGTTGAAAAAGGCCCTGACATAAGAGGTCAATCCAAATAACATTTAAAAAAAGCAACCATGACAAGATCAAAAATATAAATAAGTGTTTTTTTCATTTGATAGATATTACCAATACCTAAGATTCTTCTCTTCGGAATCAGCTGCGCCCGACGTATTCGACATCCGTACAATGAGAACCGTCCAATCGAGGCACCCGCAGGTACACCGGGCTCTTAGGCATCAAAGAAAGGTGTTCTGTGCCGGGACATTCCAAGGTGGGTTTTGAACCAACCATCGAAAATTGTTTCTGTCTATTGAATACTTGGCGAGATAGAATCACTCTTATCGAACGAAATTTATAAATTCCAGATTGTTGGAATAACGTCAACTTTTTTTTTGATGAATTAGTGGTATTCGTGTGAAATCATATTGGAATCTATAGAGCTGGATTAAAAAATAGGATTCTTCAGTTCATTAGATTGATTCCAGCTCGAAATAGGCTTTCAGTTGGAATTCTGATGATTGCATGGTATCACAGTGATTTCAATTTGTTTGGGGTCATTGACGAGATAGTGTGAAGAGATAAACAAGGTGAATTTTCGTACAATTAAATTCAATGAAAAGATCTCTCCGATACGTTTCCTGGATTCAATGAACATGAGATTAATCGACGGTTGACCGATTTTCTCTATAGATCCTTCGTAACCTGTACCCCATAATAGAGGACTGAATGACACAAAGGGACAGAATCAAATCTCGATTGAGTATGTTCGTTTTCGACCTCGCCCGCCTGGCAATCCTCCCGTTTCAGAGATCAGTATTTGAGAATACATGGCAATGAAATAGGATTGTAGAGTGTATATAGACTGAGTTACATCAAAGGTATCGTCATCCATCATCGGCAACGGATTAATTGCAACTGCAATTAATTCGCCAGGTCGGTGATCGAAAGAATCCCGAGCGTTATTTGGAAATAGCCCCTTGAAACATTTCTCGTTACATTGAAAGATCCAAACTTACTAGTTACTGGGAAAAGACTCAGAGCGAGTGTTTATAAGAGTTAAGACTTTAAATTTCCATTCAGTCCTATATATTTTGATGTAAAAACAAACTGTCAAACAGCCGCACTCAAAATATTGAGCGTATAGATAGATGACAAAAATAAGTGTTCCCCTTCAATCAATAATGTCTGGCGACGATACTTCGCTGATCCGATATATCAATTAACCAATGGTAATCAATCGAAAGCATTTATTGTTTCTCTCCATTGTTATCTCCAGATTAGTCTCCAGATATCACTTTTCTTTGATAGGAAAAAAAAACGTACAAAAGCTTTGCACTCCAGGATTTGTCAGAGTCTAATGAAACTGGGAAACTCGGGCGTAACTTCGGGTATAGTCTAATACAGTTTGATTGACGTGGAGGGAAAAAAATCGGATTTAAAGTGAGAACGATTATGACACGTCCGAATTCGAAAGGTTTGTTAGAACTCGAGGGAGAACTCGCAACAGCTCGTGAAAATTGGCCATTTCAAATATGTGCATAATTGTGTAGATGAAAGCGAACGTTTTGATATGGAGGTAGAAAGCGCAGTCGAACATGCGCAGTTGAGTAAATTCTAAAAATTTAAACAACTCATCTCCGAGTCTCGCGTTCTGTTATATTGAAATTTTTCTGCTCAATAGAACGCAAGGTACTTCGTGAAAGCGATTAAAACGTCTAAAAACCGTTGTATCCGAATATACGAGTGCTGACTAATGTTCTAAGTACTCGACATTGAGTGACCGTTCGACTCTTAATACTGAAATATATTAAATTCTCCAAAAAATCATCGAGTCCTTGGAGTCCACCGAGTAATAGGAATAACGGCACTCCAATGTGCCCAAGAAGTAAAAAATCAACTAAGAAAAAGTTCACTTAATAAATATCAACTCTGACGCTCGAAAACTATTTTATCTGACATTACTGAATTTTTTAATTTTATTTTTTTCATTTAAAAAAATGTCCACATGTTTTGATTCACTTTTGTGAATCATAACAGTACCCGGTTCTGGTCAAAACATCCTACACTCATTGATAGAAAAAATACTCCTCTCGAATATTTTTACTTTTTTTTTTCCATTTTTTAATCAATATTTCTACAAAGAAATCGAAGAATTTTGAAGCTGATTAAGTCAGTATTTTCATCCACAATTTACGTGAAAATTCTGATATTTAAATTTTGTATTTATCTCGATACGTATTGAGTAGAAAGGAAACCGAATAATTTACATTACGTAAATAGGTTCCTGTTTACACGAAATTAAAGTCGACTCTGACTTTCGAAAAACTTGGCTGTATTTATAACGAGGGAATATTTAACGATAGAAACAACATCATGACGATCAACAAGCTCCGAAAACGCTTACGCACATATGCATACATATATATATATATATATTCAATCCCCTTACTCATACTTTGAACAACTGAGGGATGTGTACGAAATTAAAATTCCACCGAGGATACAACACGTGCAAAAGGGGGATAGCATAACGTGGGCACAACGCGTGTGCCTCTCGTCCAACGGGCGTGTAAATGCGCTTTAATAATAATGTAAACGGTTAACGAATGGGGAGTTAACGGACGAACGACTCTGGCGTGAAACTGGGCGATGTCCGTTTTCATCTCCCCTCCGACGTTACAAAAGCAACGGGTTTTGCCACGATGCAGTGAGAGGGGAGAACTAGAGCTCAGTGGATTGAAGAGATACAGAGAATGAAAGGAGAGAGAAAGAGAGAGGAGGGAGGGGGGGGGGAGGGAGGTAGAAAGAGGGCGAATTGTCGGTAAAACGCGTCCGGAATTCAGCAGAGTTGGCACAACAGGCGGAACATTTCGAAATCCCGTAGACCATTTCAGTAGGTGGCAATACGCATAATTGTATAAAATTACGATGCACCGAAAACTCTCCCGATCCTCGTGACCCTCTGTGATGCTTGCAAATTATGGTCCTCCAAAGAGGTGGGGGGGAAGAGAAGAAGAGAGAAGTGAAAAGCTGCTGGGATTTTTGTACAGGTGAACCGTGCCCGATGAGACTAAAGAGAAACGTGCGAAATAACAGTTTCCCCATTGACAGAAACCGTTACAGAGATAAATGAACATCAGTCTGCGACCATGTAACCAGTAATTTCTGCTCTTCCTCATCCCCATTTTATTTCCCTTGTTGTTAAAACTACCACCGCTGGAATGCGACACAGTTAGCGAGATTTTCTACCCTCGTTAAAACGCTTCAAGAATCAATGAATTCGCTATAATTTGCTATTAAACGTGACAACGCCAAAGTTTTGAGGATACCTATAAAACAGATTTGTTTAAAACTTTATTTGGGTTTATGGGGCAAAATGGAAATTACTGGCACGCGAGTCACTTTAACATTTCTTCGAGTCTGTTATTTTTTTCGTAAATGGATATTCATAATGGATAATTGGATTGCTCGTAAAACTCTGGTCCCTACGATATATGCTCGTGAAATGTTATTCGAATAATTATAATTCAACTTGAAGTATGAAAGTTCAACGCGAAGAAAAAATAACCTCCTTCGGATCGCTCATTTTGTCTAAAATTAATTCCAATTAAATCCGCTGAGTCGCGACGGTATCTGAAAAAAAAAAAATCAATTTTTTTTTCTGTCGTAAAAAGCAAAGCGTCACTTTTTCCGTATTTCTTGTTGCTTTTTTTTTTGACGGACTGTATTCGACGCCTCTAACCGAATTTCAATTTTCTCCGATGCTTTGGCGACCCTTCCCTAAGCTACGGGGCTTCTTCGTCGGCGCCGCAGTCTCGACGGGCTTGACTTCCGGTGAGACGAGCCGATCGAGGGAGAGCCCAGATTCTTTTTCGCCCTTCTTTAAGGAGGGGTTTTTCTGTCGATAGCTAGAGAGTCGTCGGTACCCGGAGAAGCACATTCGAATCGATTGATCGTCTTCACGTGGCAAGAGGAGAGAATCTCGTGGAAAACGAAGAGAAAAGAAGGAAGAGAGAGGCGTTACGTCCGGAGGGTTGAAGAGCTCAGAGGGTGGTTGAACCCCAACCTAGTACTCGAACGAGCGATATTGCCAATTTCGATATCACTCTCATTTCCAAGAGGCGTTGGCTGCTTCCCTCTTGGATTTAGATGAGAGGAAAAGTGTAGGAAAAGTAAGGTGGAACCTTGTTTTGCATTCTCAAAAATCTCGAGAAAATATTCTTCCTGAATGAAACTTTGCTCTGTGAAAAAGAATTCAAATTTATTGTATTTTAATCCAGATTAATCAAAGCTTTATAGCGAGGTTAGGAATTGATATTTAGATCGCTTCTATGAAATAACGAAATATATCGAAGACTGCATAGACACTTTTGAATCCATTAACACTCAGCAAAATTTCTGCGTAAATTTATTTCCCCAATTATCAAGTCAAACGATGAATTAGCCAATCAAATTCGTCTGAACGAAGGTGCCAAAAGCTCCAAAAGGACACCTGTTAAGTGAACAGGTTGTAAATAACAAAGCAGCGAAGGGTTTAGTTTGGAGGATAGTCCCACCACAGGATTATATTCCCAAGGCGATGCCAACGGGTCTATACTTCTACCAGCCCCTGGTCGGGCTATTGAATGAACTCGACCCAGGCAAGATACCCGGCTTTACTTGTGGGATCGTTTTGACCTCGGTAATCGAGATTGCCTAGCCACGAAGGTACCTCATCTCTTGTGCAATTATATGACTCGAGAAGGACTCGCTTTAGGATAAGATGGGAGCAGGGAGCGGATGGAATTGTTGCCGAGAAGCAACCGGAAGCTGAGAATGTCTAGTGGAAAACGGCAGATTCAGCCAAACGACAAGGGGTCCACGTTATTCAACAACCACGAGGGATTATCCTATCTATAGTCTCGTATTTGACCGAGGAAATCTTGATGAAATCACTGGCATTAGGTGCGATGAAAGTGGAATTAATTATTAAGAAGAATTAAAAAACAAAAAATAACTAACGCGAGATCTGCCGTACTCTTATGTACTTGAATATAACGATTCTCGATTTTTTTTTCAAACTGCTCTCATGATGGAACGCGTTAAGTAAAAAATCTGTCAGAAGCAATGTCGTTTTTTCCCCTTCGATTGATCCTCTATTTTTCCTATTTTTATATCGACACCCCCGTGAGAATGCTTTGCCTACCCTGACATCACGCAGTATGCTACATTCATATATTTTTCGGGTGATCCCAGAAATTTAACCATTGAAAGGCATTAATTTTATGACATCAAGCAAGCTGTATTTACTCGATAAGTCGGTAAATCTTTGAATGACATCCAATTATAGTCCAAAAGCAACAGGAAGTCGTCCAATTTCGAGAATAGGTTTTTTCTCAGGCACTAGAAGCAGGAGCAGTTTTGTTCAGGGGCGATAATCAAGGTTTTTTCGGTCCCTGGTAGCGGGAGCGGTTCTGTCCGGGTTGAAAATAAGCCAAATTGAGCTTTGCTTGGTTGCTAGTAGCAGAATAGTTTCGATCGGGGTTAAAATCACTCGAAGGTGATAACCGAGATTGTGTACCAGCAATAGGAACGGTTTTGTTTTGAGTTAAAAAAATCCAATGGTGGTAACCAAGACTTTATCGTTCACTAAAAACGGTAGAAGGTTTGGTTTGGGTCAAAATGACTCAATAAATAACTGGAGTTTTCTCTTTTTTCCGTCTGTTGTGTTTGATCCATTTGGAGCGCTTAAGATATAGGTTCTCATTGCTATTTGGTACATATTTTATCGAGACGTATAAGGAATTAATATTACTTGCTAGAAGACTTCTTTTTTAGCATAAATTAAAAACTTCTGAAATGTTGCCCTGAAATTATTCACCTCAGAGTGCATGTCCAACCCCCATCACCCATTTCTCTCTTTCCCATTTTGGATCATTTCCCGCATGCTCATTTCTCAACCTAACTCTACATAAACTGCTGAATTGACCAGCAACGTAAATGTTATCACTAACCACTGTGTCGTAGTATTCCAATTTCTAATCCGCACAGCCACAATCTGCAAGCCCTATTTCACCGAGGCAAGAAGGGCAACGACACAGTCGTCGGAAACGGAGCGTATGAGCTTAGCCCCGATTAAAGTCACTGTAACAGTACCCTGTAGCATGCCCACATACAAACGCAAAGTTATACGTTCCCGATAAACTGTAATTGGCCATGACACAAGCGAAAAAAAAAAAACAGGCCGTGTGTGACGACTGCACTTGCCGTGCTTCATAATTCATCGAATCCTCCAATTATATGCGATTTACAAGAGTGTGTTTGTGGAAGTCAATAATGAAACTAACGCAGTATGAATGCTTCAACGAGAGGATCAAAATCTTTCTTATTTCATGCTCCAAATGATGGAGAAGCTTCAGTAATTTAGTTCCTAATTTGGTTCCTGAAAATGATAGAAACAAAGGTGGTGAAAAATTAAAAAAACTCCTAATTTAAGGCCGTTTTTTTTAAATTAAAAGAACAAAATCAGTTTTAACTTGCAAGGTGAAAATTTAAAGTTTCTAGTAATAAGTAATTCCAATTGAAAGGTTGAAATCAAAAGAGCAGCGTATTTTTCCCACCTTTTTACGATTTATATGGAATATATGGAAATGACTTGTTTACTATTTGATTTCCAGTTCCTAATTTTGTTATATCGGAAATGGCAGAACAATAGACTATCATTACGTGTGTTAATTATTATTCCCCCCTAAAAAATTATATACTTCAGAAAAGTATAATTCCACATTGGAAAAATTCGTCAAGCAACTTTGAAACTTCAGCAGTATAGCCTGCTAAAAAGTTTGTGCGGTACAGTGTGTTCTAAGCACAAAGTTTTCCAACGAATAGCCAGGAAAACCAATGGTAAGTGAGTCAATTTTACCGGCCAAGCATAACATGCCCGCTACGAATTGTCGTGTTCTTTTTCATCTCACTCTCTAATCTCGTTAGCGTTGTACGACCGGCAAGTTGTCTGTTAGGGAGTCCACGATCATGGAAGGTATCAGAAAAAATGTAAAAAAATAAATAAAAGGCAGAAAGAGAGGTGAAAAGTCACAAAAGGTAGTGGCAGAGCTGGTAACTTTTACAGAGAGGCTTAAGGACGGTTAAGCGGACGGCGATGCTCTTATTGGCTTTGGAAGCCTGCAAGGATCGACTCGGCACCACATGCCTGACCAGGCAATAGTTCAACACAGCAACACCAAAGAAACTTTCTGTTTTCTTCAGCCCGTATATACATTGTAACGAAGAAAAACAACAGGATCGAAGAGAAGGAAGCATGAAATAGGATGTATCACTGGCATGTGGATCAACATAGTTTCAGGCGTGTATAAGCTGTACGAGATGTCCCATTTGAGCTGCAGGCAAACGTTATATCGCACGATACTGAAGTAAAAACTATTCAACCTCATTTCTCATAGTATCGGTGAGGCATCAAACAATTTATGTCATTCAATTCGGTGCATCCATGCAACTAAATGGGTGTTACAGGTGCATAGGAGTGCAGCGTTCAAGCGCAGTCATCGGAGCAATCGCTCCACCCTACGTTTCTTCTTGACAACACATTAAACTGGCTATTTAACAATCAGTAAACGTATTTTGTTTTAGTATTAGCATCCACTGGCTTTTAGAACCTCAAACATTATTATTGCTATATTTTGGGCTGAGAAAGAAGCCAATACCAAGAATAAAACGCCGTTGAACTGACAAAAACGGACAGGAGATTGGATTTAGCGACATATTGGACTGCGGGATCTTACGGGTCAGTCTGTAATGGTTTTTTGATCTTGGGTGCCGACACCATGTGTGCTCCAAGCAAGTGTTTAAGACAGGGAACGTTTGTTCGTTGACGGCAAATGACTATCTCGGTTAGGCACTAATCAATTTTCACTCACCAACATCCTGAGAGCCACCCCAAGTCCCAAGCTGTGCCTGTCGCGCCAGCCTGGACAGGGCATCCACGTACACTCGAGACGCCTCTGCGGCTTCTGGAAAAAGAATGAAAAAAAAGAAACTAATATTAGCTCTCGGTATCTTATTGGTTTGGATTCTTTGAGTAATTTAATTTCGGATGTAATATGGAAATAACTTTATCTAAAAGGAAAAACATTGTATAAAATGATAATTGATGATGCATGTCTGTGAATTTAAGATACACATATAGATATTCTGGGGTAACTGCTGCATGCTATTTCAATAAGCACTAATAATTCAGAATCTTTTTATGCTCAGATCAATGCACTTATAAACGTCACATGATGGACCCGATGACAGTTTCATTGGGATTTTAATGCACTACTGATAATAATATGAGAATGTGTTCTCTACAGATCTTCTATGAATTCATCATGTAAATTTTTTCTGGGTCAACTTGTTTGGAAATCATGGAAATACATTTATGCAAGTTTTTCTCCAGTGAGTGAGCAATTGGCTGGAACAGGCTGCAATAAAATAGAAAGCGGTTCATCACAATTGGTTTAAATGAAGAATTATTCTGTAACAAATTTTCATAAAAATTAACCATCGCCAAATTTTTCATTTAACAATTGAGGGTTTCGTGGAAATGTGTAATTATTAATATTTTTTAACATATCTTATGATAGAAATCCACTTGCATCACGTTCAGTGAATTCCTGAAATTTGACATGAAACTGGAAAATTCTGCATTCATTTGACTATCATACAGTATAGGAGTCACTTGGATCTGACCTACAAAAGTTTTTTCGAAAATAACTTTCGTTGATTACACTCCTTCATTAATATACCAGTAAAAATTAGGTCAATTGTGCATTGAAAACCGTACGAAAGTATAAAATTTTTCTACATGCTCTTAAACTATTCAGCTTTTTTAACGCATCTCGGCGTCCACGCCCTGGAGATAAAAATTGGAAGTATATGCTTGTTTCTCTCCTGCTCTTCCGTGTTAGAGCATCTCTCATGAATACGAGGGTCTCGTGAACCTCGGGCATGCTGTTTGTTTGGTCTTTCTCTAAATTCATCCATCTCCCTCTTTTGGTTGGATGAGCATAGCCCGTAAAGTTTTCACAGCGGAAGCGAAAGCATCCGCGTCGGGTATTCCACTCTAACCAGCGGTTGTTCCTTTCTTTCCTTTACTAAGGGTGTGCTAGCACGCTTCGAATGTAATACTCTATATAGCTTGCTCAAGGGGGTTAGTTTGTCTTGTACGGGGGTGGTTTACCCTCGGAAGCTGACTGTGGGCAGGGGGTGCGAAGAACCATAGCGTTCTCAACGCGAACGCATACACGAGCACAACTGACACACAGATATTCAAGTTCTCCATTAAAACCTAGTATGCACAACCTTGCTCCAAAGAGAATCATCCCTCACCGAGCATTTTGAAAAGCAAACCGAGATTCGCGACGAAATCAATTCGATCAATTCTATTCGACGCTATTTCCAAATGGATTCTCGTCAAACGTCTGTTATTCAAGGTTAAATCGAAGGGGAAAAGAAATTGAGGCTTTCTTCACCGGGACGGTAATATAGAGCACCCTCTCTCATCATCCCTTAGGCTTCACACTTTGTCAACCCTCGGCAGCTGCAGTCACCACCTAATAACGGACAGCTCCAACTTATACGATCTTTAAAATGGCTGGGTAGAAAAAAGTACCCTCTTGTTTCTTCCATTATCACCCTCTTGAGAAAATTCACCCCCAGCCAAAATCGTTAAGTTAGTACATATATATATCACAGTGAAGAAGACGAAAGAGTCGCATTATATACGAATGCTAGTCGAACCCCGAATATCTCTACGAAATTCAGGACAACAACACGAAAAGGAAAGAAGAATTCGATCCTTTTTGTATTGGTGTGAAAGAGCCTTGGCTATATATTTTCCTGTCAATGTAGACGAAGCGGTGACATGCTCTCGCTTTTATTACGCGATGTCTAAATTCTTCCCGAAAACGTGTTTTCTGAAATTGTCCGCTTTTTAGAGTGGGGCTGGGAAAGTCTTATTTCCCATACATCTTAAACATGAGAAGAATTTTCCCGAGCGAAACGAAAGAAACAATGCAATTATCATACATCTACAAAAAAATTCTTTGTCAAGTGTTGTTTCCGTTGGACCTTCCCATGAAGTGTATAATCAGGATATTTTTCTTATCGAATCCACCAAACTTTTACTTTCTGTTGAAATATAAAATTTGATCAACCCCTGCATCTTTGAAATTCAATCTTTTCGCACAAAATATGAATAAAAACTTATGGGAGAAAATTCAATACTTCGCGTGTACGATTCAGTCACAGGTGAGTACGTCAACAACTTTTGGTATCGCATTCGCCATGTATTCTTGCTCGAGTCTTCTTTTATAGTCATGAAACCTGAGAAAAATGCAAATGTACCCTGACACCAAGCAGCTTTATACGATGAGAGCTCGTCCATTGCTGTGTGAAAGACTCACGTTCTTGAAAAGGATTTGCAACCCTTGATATGTACTCTTACACACATTTTTTCACGTCCTTTTCGTCTCGTATCTTCTCTCACCAATCTCATGTTTCTTTTCTTCAAAGGCGCATTCACTTCGCCGAAACGGATTTCCACTCGTCTAACCTCACATTTTTTCATCATCCCTTATTTCATAAACCTAGAATATGTTTGACTCCGGAAATAAACGTTGACTTCGAGTAACTGAAAAAATGAAAATCATTTTGACCATTTTTTTTCACGGTAAATATTAATTCTGCCTCGTACCAAGTGTATGATATATATTTATAATGAAATTCCATCCGCCTCTTTCGTAATTTATCATCGATAATCGAAAACAAATTAGGATTCATTCGGAATGAGATTTACACGATTCACTAGCACGATAACGAGTGTCAGGCTATTTCATTAATACATATACTTTCAATTTCAAAATTACATGCCGGAAAATTGAAATTATCTGTAGAAAATCGAGCTTTCAACCAGGCATGATTCAATGTTGGGTGGTGATTTAATTTTTTTCTTATTGCGAAGAATACAAGTGTTAATTAAATTTACCATTTACGATAAACCAAGCTCATATAAATTGATACCTATGATTTATGGAAAACTCATTAATATCAATGGTAATTAGTAGTTCTCGTCGATTGCAAATTTCTTTTAGAGATTTTCGCGTCCATATACCAGTTTAGTGATTACCGAATTCGAAGAGACTGCATGTCTTTCACTGTATCTGGGTGACTTTCTCTAACATTCGAGTTTTATTTTTAATTGACGATTTCCCGAATATTATCATTACTTATTTTCTCAGAGTTGATTTCAATCGTTCCAGTGTATGATAAAATAGGGGTTAAAACTGGTAACCATGGTATATCGATCACCTCGAATCGTCATTAGTCCGTATATCCAGTCTCCCTATTCCCAGTGAACTGAGTAAATGAAGCTGGAAATCTTGAAGAGTATGAGTTAGGTGAATGCTGACAACGGATGAATGGAGGGGTTGGTACGGTTTTGTGAACTGTAATGGAAAAGTTCGAACTTGGACGCGGACGAATTGGCCTCTGTAGCAATCCCTCGAAGCGTATCTCTCTTTTCAAAAGCTCTCGTTTTTTCTCTCTCTTTTTATCCCTTATTTTGCCTCGAGTTCTAAGATGCCACCAAAGAGTAACTTCCCCATTGCTTTACTATTACTGCTTGATCCAGTAAATCGTGTCTCGAGTTGGACGCCCTTTCCGAACTCAATCTTTGTAAGAACTAAAAAAACATCGGAAAAAGGTAAAAAAAAAAAAACACACACAACGGGGAGCAGTCAATTAGGGTCATTTCCTGGGAGAAAACTATAGAACTGACTCGTGACTTTCGATAGATTTCTCAAGGGTTTGATAAAAGTTTGACGGAACAGTTTGTAAGCCGGTGCAAGGATGACAAGGATGCAAGAACGATACATTTTCGATCGTCGAATTCCCGAGTGTGAAATTCACCATTTTACCATTCCTTTTTTTCTTTTTTTTTTTTCCTTCATCGTACGTATGATCCCAAATGTAATTTATCATGACCCCAGGTGGAAGATACGGGACGTGTAAAGAAGAGTTGTGTGTTAGCGAGTGGGGCGTTAAAAATTAAATTTTATCTCGTCGTTTCGCAGTCCCAGCTCTTTTATAGGCTGTATATATTTATGTATACTTATGTATATAGATGTATATGAACGATATATGGTAGCGTGCAAAAGAGTGTACGGTAATAAATAAATGTGCAAGTTGGACGAAGAGATGGCTTCGTTCGTGTACTCGATGAAAACAGGAGCAGGACGAGAAGAGACGCCTCGGAAACTGAGGATAGAAGATCAAGGGGGTACAAAAGCATAACGTTACTATACATTCAGGACTCGCATGCGCAAAACCACTCTTACCTATAGGTTTATACATAAATAAATAAATATATTTGTCTGTCTCTGCCCGTATTTGTTTCCGTCTGATGTTTTCAGGCGTTTTAAGGGCTTTTGCCCTTCGTGAATATACGCAAAGGGGTCGAGGAACGGGGAGCGGAAAAACACGGAGGGTAGATCTACATGTGGGGGATAAAAACGCGAAATGAAAACGGTTTGTGTTCGTAACTCATATGTTATAAAAGGGTGGTCCTTATAATGGTTTGAAATCTTTTTTTGCCAATCCACACCATTATTCGACTTTAAATCAATAAAAAATGAATAAAAAAATTTCTAATGAAATCATGCGCTCTTCGTGCTTACTGCGAACTCTCTGTGCACGATTTTTAATTCAATTCTGATTGAATTCCTTTCATCCAATGCTATCTATAAGACATATACTTCGTATTCCATGAAATTTTGAATCCTAACATATTGAATCAAATAATTCAATAATCGGGGAAAAAAAAATATGACGTCACTCATTTCTGGACTTTTTTTTATCGACTTTGATTTTTATTTTCATTTCATTTTTTTTTTACCATGACGGTGTAGTTTGTCATATAAAACTTTTTTTCATGAAGACCACCTAAATCACAGACATACTCATCTTCGTTACCATGTGGGAAAATCGCGATCCAGACGTATGAGTATCCCTATCACGTTTACCTGAGTGCCGGAGGGTTTGTTAGGAGTATAATCCAAGAGCGCATGAAACCGGAGATGTACATGTTCTCTTTCTATTAGTACTCAAGCACCATTTATTTATATATACTGCAACAATAAACCATAATTTCAGTAGCACATGAAATATGTGCTCCAAAGCGAGAAGTGCTCGACGGTCAGTCATCCTCAGAAAGAGTAATAAAAAAGAAAGCGAGGGAGGAGGAATGGCCCCTCGAAAATGTGAGCAGAAAACGCACACATTTGTTATGAGCTTTAAGCGAGTTCTAGGATTTAAACGTACTAGAATCGTAATTTTCGTAAAAGTGTGGACAACGGAGAGCACAATTCAAGGATTCGTTTTATATCTATAAGGCACGGATTAAAAAGTGCGGGGAAGGCAGACCACTTCGCGTAAGTATTACGTATTCGACCTTCTTATACATATTTTTATTATAGTACGTTTAACATACGTATATTATACGTACCCTCTCTTAATGCGTGAAGGGCTTGAAGATGGTGGAATGTATATATATACAAGTAAACGTTTTCGAGTTTGTCTGTTGCGTTAATGGCGAAATCCTTAACGTTACGAAATTGTGTATCGCGAGCGATCGAGCCGACGAATAATCTTTAAAAATGATGGCTTGAAATTATACTATCATTTCGTTATCGAAATTTTAAATGAATTGTAAAGGCTATTATTAATTTTTCGGAAAAATATTTTCATACCTGTTTTGTTTATTTAATAAATCGCAATTTTCATTCCGGAATTTCGGGTCGAAGTTTGTGTGATCATTTTATCAAAGTACCACGCCCCTCTACCAACCTGGTTATAAAATACAGCTACCACCGGGAAACCTTCATTTTCGTTCTCGATAGTTTCGAATAAAATTTGTCTAAGGTCAGCTTAGGCTGGTTGGGAAAAGTCGTTACAACGCACATACAATGAACGTAGTACATGCATCAACCAAGGGCAGAATAAGAACTCTGGAACTGTGCAAAGAAAAGAAAATATAGCCAGAGAGAGAGAGAGAGAGAGAGAGAGAGAGGGAAAGAGGTGAATAGTGGGAAAGATAGAGAAGAGTGAACATTCCATTGAGACCACTCTTGTGTATACCTCTGTACCAAGCCCCGACACAAAAATGTTCCATACAGCATACAAGCGTTTATTTTTTTCAACCCCTTCTTTCCGTCTTCCAGTTATACGTATAGGTAACACCTGCATATTATACCGTGGAGTAAAATATGACATACTCTGTAGAAATTAAACGTCCGCTTTTGCGGTCGTTTTTCGTTTAATTTTTTTTTTTTTAGGACACCGGTTTTCATAGCGTTTTTCTTTTCATTTCGAGCCTTCTTGCTCGGTGTCTCGAGAGTTACCGAAAACGCTCTAGGGGCGAAGTATGTTCTTCCTCTTTCGTCGTCCTATCCACCAGCATGAAAGATGTAGTCTTGAATCCACGCCCAATTCGAGGCACTGATTTTTTCACCTTTTTGTAAGACCACGCTTTCATATCACGCATCTGAAGTTAACTTCAAATTTGTTTACTTCCAAAATAAGTATTACTTAAATTATTAAAAATGTTCAAAAAAAAAATTTAATATTTTCCTGAAAAACTTCGGTCTTGGCAATTCATGACACTATGGAACATTTTTCGAATACCGACAAATGTTTGATTGTCGTAAAATTTTCGATTCTCCCTTTCTTTTTATTTACTTGTCTATTTCGATTTTGTTTTCCATCTTCGAAGGGATTCTTCTTATTCAGCTTATCTCGCGAGGATACATCGATCATATCGAGGTTGAAACTCAATCACGAGACGTCGGTTTTCCTTTGCTTGATGGGGAAAGTAGAGTCAAGAAATAAAAAGAGAGGTAAACAAGTAAAACAAGAGAGGAAAGACAGGGTGAAAAAAAAATGTCAATCGTCGGGGAAACTCGAAGATACGAATATAGAGCAGCATCTGCTTGCGAACGTTGCGGTTGATTCAAACTTGTGTTGAAACACGCGGCGAGGCGAAGCAAGAGACGAGAGGCAGGAGAGAGAAGAGGTAGAGCGTTTGTTGGGGATCGAGAAAGGGGTTGTGCTTTCGGTGCTTGGAAGGATCCGACCGGCTGGAAATGCTGAGCAAGACCGAAATTGCCCCCCCCCCCTCCCCTCCCTCCCCCCCTCATCCTTGTTTGCGGCTGGTCTGCGGGGTTCCACTCATCCTCTATTGCATCTACATATACTCATATATACATGCAGTACAGATCGGGGGTAGTTTCGCTGAATTGGAACGTGGCCGATCCTCACAGTTCTCCGGTTTCCGACTCCATACATATATATATATTTACATGGATGAGACATTCTATGATCCGTCGGCCTGGCGGTTTTTCCACATGGGTCTAGAAAATTTTCAAGCAAATGAGATTGGAGTGCCATCAAGATGCAGAATCCATAAAAAAAAAAACCATAATCATATATCTCTTTCGTTTGTAGCATTGAATATTTTTCTTTTCACCCCTTTCCATCTTACACATGTTGTTTCGCCCAAAAGAAATATTTCAATAGTTTTAAAGCCTTCATTTCTCATTTCCTTCACTCTTAATTTTTCGTTTCAAGAGCTTCGAAGTCTGAAACTACAGTTTCATTGGGGAAAAGTTCTGGCAACCTAGAAAGCTCCAAATTTGGCGGGACAGAAACAAAAATCTTTATCCGAAGAAAGCTACGACGATTTCCTCTTCTTAACAAGAGCCCGAAAATATTGAACCGTTTTATTCAATGGAGAAGACGATTTGAATGCGGTTATTATTGATAGAAAACATCGAATTACAGTCATTTTATTGCAGCTCGTTTTCTTTACACAGACGTACCTACACGTGTGTTTGAATGCTCGCTCATGCTTGTTTCAGAAAATAAGAGAAGTAAAAAAATATAAATAGTCCAGTCTCAGTACCGCAAAATAAAAGCATCGCAATTTTTTTTTTCTACCTTTACGTTGAAGTACCAATTGCATGAGTTCGCATCGGTGGTCCACTATGTTCCGACAACGTTTCACCTCCACTGTCCCGTATGTTTTGGCTCGGCCAGGTCGGTACTAGATTCTCATCGAGTTTTCTACCAGTCATCTATGTATATTTCTATATATTTCATAATAAAAAGAAAAAGAGAAAAACATGGAGAAAAACAGAGCTCACCCTTGTGCGGGGAGAAAGTGCTGAGACAGAAACAAAGGGATCTTTAATTACCACCCCCGTTGTACCTTATCTCACTCTTTTTTCGAATGAAGCAAGACCCAGAGGTACTTTTCTCTTTTCTTTGTTTGTTTACTTTTTTATCAACTCTCCATTTTTATTTGTTTCATTCGATATTGGATAAGTCGTTAACCGTAGACAGTTTATCTCGGTCTCTGAGTCGATACAACCACGTCTCGGAACACTAAAGTTTAAGGGAATTGTACTAGTCGAGGTACATTGATATAAATCTATCCTATAACAGATTCTCGTTTCGAGAGGAAAAATCTTTGGTACGGATATCCTCTGAAATGAATATTGTCGCAAAAAAAATATTGACCTCAACCTCTCATAAAATATCAAAAGCTTTTCTTTTTCAAATTTACAGCGGAGTGATTGTTCAAGTTTCAAAAAATCAAACGGGCTCTAAAAAATCCTGGCATTGTTATTCAAAATTTTTAGCCTTTCGCCCAGAGGTTTTTCGAGAGCAAATCTACAGGCAAAGGGAAAAGCAGAAAAAAAAACGAGTGGCTGGGGAAAACAAGTGGAACAAAAAAAGCTCATCACTCGGCTCTATTGGGAGTCTCTATCCGCTTGTTTTTCAACCCCTTCTTTGCAAGCCTGGTCGAACCGCGTTTGTCAATATAATACAGCAATCTCCATTACACCTGGTGGGCAAAAGTTGAAAGAATAAAACCGAAAAATATTAGAAAGGTAACGGTGGAAAAAGCGAGCAAATAAGCTTGCACGGACGAACGAAAACTGAGGATGCGGGAGATACTACGGGTGAAAATAAATACATTGGGTAAACGGAGCATAAGGGAGAGCGGAAGAAAGAGGGTTGATTTCCGTACCCAACTCGTACCGGATTGATGGAAAAATAATTTCTACAAAAAATGTTGTATAACCGACGTTTGAGCATAGAGAAAACCATTGGACGAGATGAAGTTTGAAACTTGAATAACCACTTGTACTGGTGATTTTCAATATTTAGTTTGCAGAATGTAGATGGGAACAGTCGACTGCGACTCCATCTTTTTCTTTTTAGGAGTTATCAGACCGTGTTTCTAGACGTATGAGTTGGCCACGAGGCCCTCATCGAGCGTGTTCTCGGAAAACGAGAGAACGTTGAAGTACTGTTCGATTTCTCTTCCATCCAACTATTGAGAAATGAGTAATATTTTCATGAAAATGAAAAATGAAGTCACTTTTCACGTTTATATTGAAGAGAAAAAAAATTCATTACAGATATTTTGCTCTCTATTAATATTTTCTCACAAATACCAAAAATAGCGTTTGAATTCTCGAGACGCCTTACTTTACCTCACTAGTGCGAAAATGACTTTACAGCTCATGTTACCACATTAACATACGAAAAACCAACTTTTCACACAGTTAATCGTTTTACGATTTTGGATCCATGTGACGAACTTAAATACGATAAAATTCATATGACACAAAACGTCTACGCGTATATACGACACTACACGAGTAATAATCTTAGTTAGATGTGAAAGAAGCAACGGATTGCATGGCACGTGAAGTTGCTCCAAGAACCGAAAGCTCATGGTGAATTTCTCATGAGTACGAGTGTGAAATACTCCACCATGAGTCGAGATAAATACAGCAACTTACGTGGAATGTAATTTCGCTGCTTTCCGCATTTGTATCATAAATTATTATTATTAACAAAGGTGGAGAACAAGAATTTCAGTCGCGTGTGAAGTTGCCGCAGGAGCTGAACGTTTGTGACGCATTTTTTCCACGAATTATGGATTCCGTGTAAATACAAGTGCAATTCCTATACTCATTGATATAATCCGGCCTAGTGCGAATTCGCACCACTAAAATCATTTTTTGAAAATTTTTGTTTCAATTATGATGTAATTTCACTCCATAAATATCACTTTTTGCATTCGAAACTATTACCATTGGATTCCTGAGAATTTTTCTTTCGAGAAATTCTTATTATGAAATACTTTTGAATTATTTATACAAGAATTTGACAATGCCAAATCCCAAATCGCGTTAGTGTAGTTGGTATGTATCCTCGATGAAAGCGTGGTTGCTGGGGGATTAGTTTACAAACAACTACAAGTTGTTAGTAAGGTACAATCTACTCGATTCGATTTCAGACATCGAAATAGAGCTGCCTTTGATGGAACTTGATAGATATTCGAGTAGTGACTCCAAAAATCGGAGGGCATTGATTTTCATATGAATCCAAGATTTTTTTCTAATTTCGAATGGAATGACATACGGATGGCACACAAGGCTTGATTCGCCTCGCCTAGAATTGCATATTAGTGCAAAGAATTGTGTGGTTACCCGGTTCCTAAAATTCCCACGATAATTTTTTCGACTAAGATCATTTCAGCCTCAGTTGGAAACATTGTTCTTACGTCTGTCTTGTTCTTACGTTCTGATTGCTCGAAAAATTCTCAATTCCAAGTGGAATATTTTGTGCGTATAGGAAGTCCATAGCAGGGACGATTCCGATGATCGATCGGCAATGTCTCTTGGAGTAATATCAAGCGAACAAGTCCGAAAGAATTTCCGCTCCAGATATGAAAGAGATGGAGAAATGGTTGTGTGCGAGTATGTGGGTTGGGGAAGAAGAACCGTTAGCGCCTCTCTTGCTCGTTTGTCAAAGTTCGCCCGATCATTTTGGCTCGCGTGCCAAGCAGCGAAACTTCTCCACCTCCTCCCCAGGCTTTGGTTTCGATGCTTTAGCTATCAGGACTGTCTACTCTCTCCAACCCTTACCAGGTTTGAGTTGGGCTAGCGAGGATTAAGATGAGCGGCTAAAGAGAAGAACCGGAGGCCAAACGAAGAGAACACGCTATCGATTACCATCGAGAGTATACCACTTTCGAGTAAAGCGCGGAATAAAGTGCACTTGCTGAAGAACGTTGGTAAATCTAGCATTTCACATAATGCGTGTGAGCATACCAGTATAGATACTGAATGGGATTTATATATGGATATAGTTTGTACGAAAGAACGAAAAGAATGGCCGACAGCAATGAGTTTCGCATCACGGACCAGCGAAGAGTCAGAGCAGGGCACCCTCGATGAGAAAACAATCGAGCAATTTTTCATCCCCTTTCCTCTTCTACTCTTCATAAAATTTCAGAGTTCCAAACATTCTGAGTAATTTTTCAAAGTTCGCGGAGATGAAGAGCGAAAAATTTAATGGGTATGTGCCGCTGGTTGCCCGTTATACACTGCTGATATACATCTTTCTCGTCAATATATTTTTGCAACAAAAATTTATTGATCCATCGTTCAAGCAGACTGAAACAAGTCGTAATCGAAGAAAAAAGCTTCTCATGCGAAAGAACGAAATCGTTTCGATATCTCTCGTTAGATTTGGCTTCGTTTTCACAAGTAATTCTAAAAATTACACAAAATCTGTAGATAGTTTCTTTATACGAATGAATAATCAGAAATGAGTTTGTGAACCCAAACGACCGTCTGCTACTGACTCTGGCAGCTTTTCTCAAGCAAATCGAGCCAACTCTCTCAACGTTTCGTGTACATTCAATAGGGAACCCCGAGAAATTCGCGAAATCGAGCGAATACCTTCTTCTCCATCGTAGTGGCAACGGGAAACGGCGTAAAAAGAGCGAGGGAATGCACGAAAAGTCGAGGGCGAAAGGATTCAGTTGAGAGAAGCAAAAAAAAAAAAAAAAGTAGGAATCCTGTGCGAAAAAACTCGAGTGAAGTGGCGCGGAAATATTATTCGAAAGAGGTGAGTGTATGCCTATATATATTCATATAAATATCTGTATTCACAGTTTGAAAAAGAGTGAAAGAAATAGGGAACGAGGGGAAAAGGAGAAAGAGAAATCGACCATGAGGGATAAAAATTTCATTGACTGAGCTGCTGATGCTGATGTTGCACAGTAAAAGGCGGACTCCTGAATATATAAGTTTCCTCTTATTAGTAGTCGATCCTCGAATAACCCGAGTAGGAAGCTTCAGAATGAAAAGAGTAAAGTTACGAGGAAGGAGAGGGTGAATTCTCTGGAGGTTCGAGCTATAATTAATAGAGCTAGTATGAAAAAATAAAACGTGGCCAGAGCAAACTTGACTTGAGTAAGGTGGAGCAAGGTTTGATCTGCTGTATACTGGAAAAGTTTATGATAAATCGTGGAATAAAATTTCGAAGAATGTATGATGAAACATCTAATTTTGTTGTAAACATATAGTTCACTCGTTCTTCAAAATCAACAACTCTAAGAATCAACAATAAATCAACACAAGAAGATTAAAGCCATTCAAAGGTCGTCAGGATGCAGCTAAACACTATTTAGCTTTCAAGCAAAATTTGCTGATGATCTCCTCAATTAGCGAAATAAAGTTTATTCACCCGACTACAAAGTTGCTAATTGAAATGTTTGAAAAATATGAGAATCATTTTTTACAATTTAATAATTGTAACCATTTACGAAAAAAGCGAGTGAAAATAGTTTTTAATATAATTCTCGCATCTCTGGCAGAGGGCACGACAGTTTGAACAGCATATAGTTATATAAATGTCCGAATGAAAGGGGTAGTTGGTGGTATGGGAATAGCCGAATGCCACCAGGTCGGGAAATTCCAGGACTCGGACGAGACGAAGAGAACCCCTCGCTTTTAGCATTCCATTCCGGCTGAGAAATACATGACTCGCGACGGAAATGCACGACACGGCTTTCTATATTTATATCTGTATGAATGTGTACACATAGTATACAGACAATGATGTGCGTAAAAATGTGTAAATGACATATGTATAAGAAAAGTCCCTTTCTGCAGTACCAGAGGGATGTAAAAGTGTGAAAAAGTATGTGAATTTCCAAGTTCTTTCTCGGTACACACCGTACCACTAAATTCTCATGACAACGTACGGAATCCACGTTACAATTCTTTCAAGCCAGGCTCAGAGTCAACTGTTCTCTACAACCCCAAAGAATATTTTTTAAAAATAAAAAAAAAAACAACCCTTCACACGTAATCGCAGGTATATGTAAAAATTAAAAAATATGTTACGTCGCAACCACGTTTGAATCAGAATATCTTGAGCGGAGATGCATTATCAAGAGACGCGGTAGCGGCTCGACGCCAAGTATTAAAAGAAAGAAAATTACCGGGTAAAAGAAAAAGCCAGCACGAGCCCTGCTGCACTCTTATATACGCAAATATGCCGGTTTTATGACGTCACAAGATTTTCAAATGGCTCTCACGGACAAACTATTTCATTAAAAAATCTCTAAGATGATTTATCGTGAATAACATTATTCACTTTCCCCTCGATTTCCCCCACCATTCGCTCTACTTACGCGCAATGAACTCACTTTGTATCAAAGTCAAATGAAAAATGAAGAATAATCTGATTATTGAGGTTGTCGGGGTGCATTCGTAACATGAAAACACATTAATCTACAATGGTGTTGATTCATCCCTTGGAGGCTGAATGCCGCGGAATTTGCGTACACTCTGTCGATAATGTCCCCATCGTAGCCTAATTCGTAACAACAAAATCGCCCCCGCATCTTCCGGTCAGAAAGCCTTTCATCCTCTCTATTTCCCAACCCTTGTAACATGCCCTGATCAGAGTAAGAGTGTATTAGACCGAGAGGGGATGGTTGAGTCTGCGTATGCATAATAGTCGGAAGCCAAAGGGGGCCTTGCTGTCGCCCTTGATTACATGCACTCACCGGGAATGAGAAATAGGGGGGGGTTAGGACGCGAAGCGCACCATAGAGAAGGGAGTTGTTTGCATTTAGGAAGCCATCAACGCTTAATCGCGTTCCTTGCCCGCAACGTTGAGAAATTGCAACGATGGAACGGGACGAGCCGTCTAGCTATCTCCTTCTAGTCCCCACCTTCCAATGTCAGACACCGCCAGAGTAAAAGGGAGGTTTGAGGGGATCGGGAATACGTACGGATACACTGTGACGGGGCCCCAAGCCTAGAAGCCATCAAGCGATTTTCTCTAAATACACGTACACATCAACTTCTCAGAAGGAAACGGGCGTAAGTGCATACGATCGAAAGACCATCTCAGTACCAACGTGGTCCTCTACTTTCCTACATGCCGGTATGATGAAAAGTAAAGAACCCAAGAACAAGTTTTACCAAGCTGTATTTGCGAAGCCGGCAGGAGAGAGGAAAAAAAGTAAAGCTACATCAGGTACGCAATTTTAAACTCAGTTTCGTAGGCAAGTCTGTAACTAAGACGAAAATGGAGAACAAGATTGTGGGAAAAGAGTCTGAGAGCGAAGAGCTTTTTTCATCAAAAAAACGTTTAACCCTCGGATCTTTCAAGGGTAGATGATGAAATTGTAAACACACTATAAATTTTTTAAATAATAATATGCACGTACAATGTAGATAAATGAGGTCATCTGAGTCATTGGAGGAAACCAATGACTCAGAAATTCATATAATTCGTGTTCGTTGATTTTCAGTGTTATAGAAGTTTCAAACTTTGAGTGACTTATTAAAAACCTTTTTAATTACGAACGTGGTAATATATATGGTTAAAATTAGTAGTAAGGGCTCGTCCGTATCGAAGTTAAATCTCGAAAGTTTTGGAATGACTCCCCCAAGAATCATCGTGCAAGACTCAAGGGAGGTCGGGCCAAGAAAACGACGAGAGTGCAGTGAAAACCTCTCTTTTCCGTGCCACCGTCACGTTTTCACGAGTATACCAGTTTTCGATCTCACCCCTCTTTTACGTCTTCGGCGAGGCCTGTGGCTTGCTTGCAATTCGCCTCCCGAGAGCGTATATACGAGATAGTGCAGGTGAAGCGTTAAAACGTTTTGCAGAAGTTGGAATGAGAAAAGCGCCAAAGCTCTCGCGAGATATATATTTATACATATATACATATACAGACATAAAAATATGAGGTTGTAATACCTATATATACATACATGACATTTCTCTCATGCACACCTCGTTCTCTCAACCTTTTGGTATAATTAAGACCAATTAATATTCGCCGCTCGTTTTACCGCGCCAACTCTGACTCTCCAGCCCCATTTTCAACCCCCCGATGCTTGTACAGATCCCAGCAGAGACTCGAGGGTTGCTGTGTCGACCGTTGAAACGCGAAAGTACGAAAAATCGAATTTCCGCCACCAAAGCGTCTTTCTCTTTCTAACTTTCCCCCGATTTTCTCTCTGTATTCGCATTTTGTATTCCCTAAAGTTGAATCATCCTTAAGGTTCAGGTTCAACGCACAGAACCCGAAGCACATTCGTCAGGTACAATTACGAAGAACTCAACAATACAGAAATGTCCGGAACAACCCCTTTTCAAACGACAGACACTCTGTCACGTCAAATCGAAGGGCGTGAACGACGAGGAATGAGAAGAAATATCCCTCTATCGCTATAGGTCACCAGGGAGCCCTTATTATAGGGAATGAGGGAGACAGACGATTCAGCCAAAACTCAGTGACACGAAACATTTGTTGTATCATCCTCTGGGTACACAATCGCCATGGTCCCAACGGTATACATTATAATTATATGTCCCAGGCATTCTGTACCAAAATTAATAATCCATAACGTAACTTATTTTGAAAATTGTCGTTGAAAACTGATCGAGCCAAAGTGATTTTTTTTTTTAACTTTAATGTAATATTCGAATAAAAAACGTAAATCTGATATTAATTTGAAATACGCAAGAAGAAGCGTATCGAATCGAATTTCTTATTCTTATTGCTCAATCAATTAGTCGAGGCGAATGACAAAAGCAGGGTGTCAGGAGCGAGAAGGAAAGAGAGATGGCTTTTATTCCAATGATGACAAATTATTTCGTGAAACCTGGCTTCCAAACGATCGACCACGTTTTTTCAATAATGTGAATCCATCAATGCTCTTTGATTTCATGTTTTTTATGTATCGGAGTACGAAACAAAAAAATTGCAAATATTTGTTTGCCATTAAATAGCCCATATATGGATAGGTAGACGTGTTGGGCTATGAAATCAACATTTGTGGAGAAAATAAATTCACAGAGACAGGCAGTATGTCGCGAGATGGAAAAGGAGGAGTGTACATGTTCCACTGAGCCGAGAACTCTGCGGTCAAGCTCTAAATCATCCCCTATTCTCTCATCCCTCTTTCTGGTCACCATGATCGCTATCCGAGAGTCTGTTTCGATAGTCCGCTAGTCACGAGTACGTAAATATTGCCTGTCAATTATACTCCACTCTACGATATTTTTTATTCTTATTTACCTAACTAATATTTTCGGTTGTTATTCCAGTCACGTAATGTACAAAGCAGTGAGAGATTCGATTAAAAATGATACTTCACTCTTCTTGGAGCACTTTTATGTTTAATGTAAACTTGAGCATTTCGGCCTGTTGCATTGTCTTGTCGGTTTTTGTTCTAGCCATGACTCTTCCACTTGCTTTTCTAGGTGTACATGCAGAAACCATTAGTCTGTTAAACGCCATTTTTAAATGGAAGTATTATACATGGCGAAGAACAATGTATGATGAACGTAAAAATTTCATTTTTGGATTTCTGTCTTTTTTTCTATTGCAACTTCATCTTTTTTTCATTCTATTATCATGCATGCTAATCTGGCTTGACAAAAGGAACGTGAACGAATGTATGCAGGGCACAGAAACTGAGATAAAGGGATGCTCTTTGAAAAATTTTTTTTTCAATTTTTTTTTTTTTTTTTTTTTTTGTATTTTAATTTTCGCATTTGTAACAAATACGCTATTGAAAAAGAGTTACAGGTTGAGAGATAGAATTTAATCAACATTTTAAAAAATTACTCGTAAATGAAAATCACTAATTCAAACATCTTTAACAAAATTGTAAAAAAAAGTCAGCTTTTATCGAATGAAAAAATTTGGAATAAAAGAACATCGGAATATTTGGAGAAATGCAGCTACGGTTAAAAAATGATTAGCAGCTTTTAGTAGCATGGAAACACAGAATGACTGATCTAAGAGGAAAAATCTAATACGGGGAATGCTTGCTGAAAAACAAAGAGGCATAACTCGAGATTTTATCTGATCAAATGTCATCAGGGTGGCCTTTTTTCAAGTAACATTGTAGATGAATGTATGGGCGGAGAATGCAGGGGGTCGCTCGAGTGACGCAGGAAAAGGGATAAAAGGACGAGTCGGGGGTACGCTCAGAAGAGAAATGTAAACTTCATTCTCGGAGGACAATGCTCGCTGTCGGTGTACGATTCAATTATTTTCAGTCAGTCTTGTCTCTCTTTCCCTTTCTACTTTTTCCCTCTCCCTTGGACTCTTGTTCGGCCCCTATTCACTTTCCTATTCCTTTCTTCTGCCATTTTCAACCCCTCCCGTTCCGCAGGCACGGACCGCATGCTCCGGAAACCCTTAATTTCATTATCCACTCAAACTTTCGTTTTCTTTGTTTTTCACCTCGTTCGCTCGTTCTTTGTCGATCTTACAATCTAGCGCAGAGGCAAGCCCTTCGTCCCTTGGGAAGAATTTCGTATTATTTCTTTTTTTTTTTTACTGCGCTCAGCTCGATAATGCAACAAAAGGGCACGAGAGAGAGAAAGAATCCAGCAAATATTCGTAGTTGAATGCGACTTGATGCCCTCTGTCATTACTCAAAACGAAATTTGAAAAAAAAAAAAAAAAAAAATCGTTTGTAGTCTGAACTTCTGTCACGAGCTTCAGGGATCAAATAGATCAAATGCTTTGACAATACGATCAACTACTCCTGAGAATATGAAGGTAGAAGAAGAGAGAAGAAAGTTTCAAGGCGCAGCTGTTGTATAACTATTGGTTGCCGAAGAGGTGCAACTTCATATCGCCATTTGTACCACTCAAAACCTACTTATTGTCTCAGAAAAAAGACAGAGGATAGGGGATTTACGGACTCGTATAATTTCTCATGTCCAACGAACCATGGATTATTTGAAGAAAAAAAAACTCATCGACACAAAAAAAATATAAACAGGCGTTGGACAGACATTCATGTGCCAAATTATTGGCTATATAATAATTACCGAGAATAATATTTGCGAATTATTCGATTGTGATTGACGAGTGGCTGAGAAAGAAAGAAAAAAAAAGAGGAGAAAAAGAAAGAGGAAAGCAACGTTTCGGACTATTAATATCGTTGAGCCGGTAAATTGGATAACGTTGTGAATTCGGTTAAACGTGCGCATCAACGAAAAAACGCATATGCAAACTTTTTTCTCGGGTTCTCTGCACGTAAATACGTCTCGTAAATTTTCAGAGTAAATTTTTATCTTTTACGCCTCTCTGAACTTTATCGTTGAATGTGTCTGCACGTCTCTGTTTCAACCCCGCCGAACCATCCTTGTTTGGCTTACGTTTTACCTTTCTTCCGATGACGGATTACAATATGATTTCGTAATTTTCCTCGCCGAAAGCCAATTTCCTCAACTCACTATTCTCTCGTTCATTTAAACACATGAACAGATGTTTGTGCCTCGATCGTAAATGAGCCAGTGTGTTGACGAATTTAACGAGAATAAAAGTGAAAAAATGCAAACACGAAATGCGAGACGCTCCAAAAGACCATATAAAAAAAACATCGCGTAATTTACCGAGTACGCCAACGGTTGCGCCTGTGAAAATCATACCAGCGAGGTAAAAAAAAAAAAAACTCTTCGATAGCCATTAAAGTTTCACATTATAAAAAATCTAATTGTACATTCACGAAAATATTATTTCTATTTTCTGCAGCGATTATGAAAAAAAAGTTTTATGATTCTCACCAATCTCACCCGCTAAAAACCATGCACCTTGTTACACGAAAACATTGAATTCATTCAAACTTTATAAAAAACAAATTTCGAAAATAAATAATGATACTTAGAAAAGAGAAGTGCTTGAAAAAGTTTCATATTCATACATAAACAACCGTTTAAAAGTAGCCTCGACTTGGTTGACGACCTAATATTTTTAAACATACCGAATACATGTATATCTACAGTCTATCGTGGCTCTCCAATATTTTCATCAGTTTCGTGTTACATGAGCTAAGAAAAACAAAATTTATATTCATGTATTTGAATGTTATGTCAATGTCTTTTCTTTTTTTATTTTTTTTTTTGAATGTTAATTTCAGTTTAATTTCAATAAATTTGAATGTTAATGTCAAACATATTTTTCCAGTTTTTCTTGCAATAGAATACTTTTTTTTTAACTTTCTATCATTTCATTGAAAATGCTATAATTTTTTTTCTGTACAAAATTAAAAACCTAGTCTGCATCCATTTTCTTCCTTTTCGAATTGTCGTTACTCATAATCTATTTGAGAATCTATTAAGTATATCTGATCACGTTCTGACAATGAGTGTGCGAATTGCAGATGCACACTGTGACAATATTAAAAAAAAAAACCTGCTCTAGTGACTGCTTTTGAAATCGAGATTCAACGGGGAGACATGATGAATAAAAGAAAATACGAGTTTTCGCTATTTTATTTGAACGAGAGAATGAGTATTAAGCAGTCATATATATCGCAAAAGAAAATGAAGAAAAAGGTAGAAAAAGGGAAAAATGGTGCAGAACGATTGAGTGTGACCGTACAATGATAGCATAAAGAGTTTTTCGTTAAAACGAGGTCGCACAGTTTGACGATCCCGACCGATGTAATTTAAAAAGTTTTCTCGTTAAATTGCGAAAAATGGAGGATGGAGGAGGTGAGGAGAAAAGCAAGGAAAAAACGGGAGTGGAGGGGCATCAAGAACGAAAAAGAGAGGTGTCGCGAGATGGCTGAAACGAAGTGAGAGAGAATAGAAATCCGTAGTCGAGATGGAACAAACGAGAGAATACGAGGGAGAGGAGCAAAGGGTAAACTCGAAAATGGACGAACGCCCGGAAGCGAGATGAGCCTGCAAACAGTGCCATATAGATCTGTATGTAAATAGGCTGCAATGACAATGAGAAGAGATTGAAACGTAAACCGGATGTCAAACTGGACGATGTTGTGAGAAACCCAAAACTGCACAAAAATATCTCAAAAGTTTCCATAAGTTGTTTCTAACTTTCTTTCGCAGAGATGATTAAGTAAAATTCCATTTTTATGTTTTTTGCTGAATAACGCTGATTTCGGACAGAAATAATGTTTTAAAGAAGCATTCGAAGTATTCGAAAAAATATTTAAATTTGCATAAAATAAATACTGGCGAATAAAAATCCAAATTCAAAGAATTAGTCATTTAGTATTGACTAATTCTTTCGTATCGTGAAAAATAATTTGATATATCCAGTAGATTTCAAATTCAAAAGCAAATTTTCTGAATAAAAAAGCTATAACGAGTTGTCACCGGGCTAAAAAAAGATCGTTGAAAAATCGGTACAGTTTTCATGCTTACAATTGTATACAGATGCGTATACAGTCAGTCACCTTTACTCGTCGCTATCTATACATGCAGATATTCAGACATTTATGTATATATTCGCGGCAACTATAGCCAGAAGCTATGAGCCCACGAAAGAGCTGGATATCTTTCTTTTTTTTTTTCAACTCCCCATTTTTCGTGGCGATAAAGATTGACGAGTGATGCGAAAAAAAAAAAAAAAAGTAAAGAGAACAAGAAAAATGTTCTGACACTCGTCGTATCGATTCTCGCGTGTTGAGTTTCATTGTATATCACAGTTGAGTCTGGAAACGTTTTCGAACAAAAAAGTTTTATTAGAAGAACAATGCATCCAGTTATTTTAAATTAACTATTCACTGCAATATACTCGTAATTTTTTTTTATTTCGAACAGGAGTCGAAAAAATTATAAGATATATACAGAGTAATGGGAAATTGCAATAAACTTTTAATGAATACTTCCCTCTGCTATTGACGTTTTTTTTTTTCGCAAAACGTGAAAAGCATAAGCAGCGAAAAATAAAAAAAATAAAAATTTAATCTCGATCTGTTATAAGAGAACAAAAGATATTCCAACGAAAAAATAACCTGACACGACATACAAAATAATAGTTAAAAAATAATAGTTAAAAATATTCTGTTCTGGTATTGATGTTGATTATCATAGTAAATCCACTTAATATACTCTCCAGTAACAATCCAATAAAAAGTACGTTCTGGATTATCTTTGAAGCGACATCTCTCGAGATGTCAAGCGCTTTTCAATATCATTTCGTTTCAGTAGTGAATTTATCTACACTCTATGTGTAATTTAATGTTAAAGTTTAAGTTGAATGAAAGTAATTCTTCATCTCTTATTTTGTTGTTGTCTTGAACGTTTTTCGTTGAGACTGAATTCTCCACTTTTAAGACTCTAAAACCAATCTCTGCTTGTTTTTCCAGAATTTTTTTTCTTTTCACTGTACTTAGGTGAAAGATATCACTGTCCTCTAGAAAAGAATACGTGATTTATATTTGCGATGATTACGTTTGCAGTTAATGTATGCAAATCATAAAATGAACTACGATATGAAAATGTGGTAAATAATATTTCTGTCACTCCAGCAAAGTATATCTACACTGCCAAGAATATTCACTTATTCCATAAATATTTCTGGGTCTGCACAGCTAACTGCATGAAGGTAAGTATCGAAATAAAATAACAATTTTTTCGACCCTTGACACATTGTAATTAGTTTTTTAGTACATCAAATACTTAAAATGAACAAGAAGAATAATTTTATTTGCAAATAATCATGCAAATAGTATCTCTGGCTTTAAATAAGAAGGTTTTACGCGTGAAACTGTCTGACCCGAACGTTGAGCTGTGCTACTTGATTTATTACAGTCTCATGGGTTTACCGTATGGAAAACGCAAAACGTGGGTGGTCTCGCCAGCAGATTCATAAGACTATCTGGAACTGCTGATATCTCTCTTCGCTAGTAATGCAACATGCTGAAAATTGGTAGGGTCACGAGGACCGAGAAGAGGGCAGGGGAACACAGAAAAAGGGGAAGAGAAGGTGGAAGATTATTGCAGCGATGAAGTTTAATGAAATAAATCGAATAACGGACCACCCGGCGCGTAATTACACCATTAATATCAAGAAATGCGTAGAAAAAGATTGTGCCATAAAACATGTAGAAGTTATAGAAAATACGACCCTTCAATTATTAACAACGAACATAGGGTCAGGCAAACTTTTACCGGATATTCCGGAGGCCGAGACGAGAGCAAACGAGAATGTGCAAACCTACATGTATTATATGATATCTATGTATAAAAGGGCAATATGAAACACGAACTGATTTTAATTATGGAACTCTAATACATGGGCTCTGAACCGAAACGACTAAAATCCTTATGGTCCACCTGGCAGTGTTGGCAATTGCCTGGTCTTTCATCCTTTGCTAGTGTGCTGTCTCTATTTCTTTTCCTCGTCTCTCCTTTACGCTTTATCGCAAATTTGCACACACGAGAGAGAGAGAGAGAGAGAAGTGTCTGAACTCGAAGAGCACCGAACCTTACACCACAGGTCTCGAGTTCGTCGTGTCATCATTCTCCACTTCGGTGAGCTTACCGAACAGTTCATCAATCCCCATACCCTTCTTTTGCTCTGACCCCAAACTCAAATTCTCTAAATCATCAAATTTCATATTTGGCCAAGCCATACGTAAGTCGGCCAGTCCAGTATATATAAATTGTATATGTATGTTCAAATCTGGATATATGAGGGCATGAATCTGTATGTATATAAGTACACACGTCTGAAACTGAATACCCAATCGGTACATGAAGTTTACCTATACATCTACATCCGGAAAGACATTCCCATTCAATTTTCTCATGGATCGAGATTTACTTACGTAAACGCTAGTCAAGGGGTTTTCTCGTTTTACCCATGCATGTTTAGATTTCCTTCTTAGTTCTGAAACGATTGTACCCAGAAAATATTCACATAAAACAGCCCGGAGGATCTTCTATTATTGAAAAAAGTTGAAGAAAAGTAGAAATTTTTTTTTACTCTGTCGAACATGTGACTTACGGAAAAAGCATTCCTGATACACGTTTATCAGGTTTTTCAACAAATTTTCAGACGGACTTTTCCCTTAGAGAGAAAAACAATTGAATATTAATCGAAAGTTTCAATTCGTGTATTGTTTTTCTGGATTCTTTTTCGGTGCACATACACCGATGAGGTCGGATGGAATTGATTATCAAGTCGCAAGGATTCGACGGGAAAAAGGATTATCAAAACAGAGGCTTTTATCAGTAACAGAAAAAGAGAGATCGATCTAGGGAGTGCACCCCATAAAGCTCTTCTCTATTTTACCCGACAGCCCAGCGCTATGGAGACTTGTATATATATTTTTTTTTTTTTTTTTTTCATATTCTCGTTCCAACGACTCGCGTATAATTACAATTTCGCATACCAGCGTTCACGTTTTGCCGATCCGTATACAAGTCCAGCAGTATATGTGTGAGTTCATGTATGTGCGCATTGCTGGCTCAGTGTTTCTGTGAACATGTATGTGTTCTAACGCACGCGGCGTTGACCAAAGCTTGTCGTTGACACCTCTCACGAGCGAGGGTCAGTTGAAACGGGGTAAAAGCGTGTCCGGATCTCTGGTTTGTAGCGAAATTGGCGTGGAGCTTTCTCTCGTGTTCTCTCTTTCTCTGTATCGCTATCTGCCTTAATCTATCTTTCTCTCTCTCTCTCTGTCTTTCTTCTTTGTCATTTAAAATCGCTCTCACCCAAGACCTCGTGATGGCAATTCAACCGGAAATTCTATTCCATCACTAGAAATGTTAACTACAATTAGTAACACGCCTTCTACTTGCATGCAGTAAAAGTGATTTTCCGGTAATAACCCTGGCGGATTGTACGACCAGAATTTGGGTCGTTTTTGTAGTTTTTCAGGCCGAATATTTTCGGTCGTTAAAATAAATTCTTTTTTCTTTTCTAAAATTAATTTAATTAAATGAAATTAAATAAAAATAAATTAAAAAATTGTTCTTACGACTGAAAATATTCGGTCTAAAAGACTACAAAAAGGACCGAAAAATTTAGGACCACAAAATTTTGGTCGACAAATCCGCTAGGGAACGATGGTAGTTATGCCGGAGTAGTTAGCTACGTAGAAGTCCGGTCGAGAATAACAGAATTGACCATAATTCGAAAGAAAACATAAAAGTTTTAACCACTATCAGACGATAATCGAACGAAAAGATTTACAATTTAATTGGTTCTCAATGATTATTCGAATTTATTGACTTCTTCTCAGGGAACCAAAGAGTAGGTATTGCAAAATGATCTTATTAAACATTTTTAATTTTCACGAGATTTTCCGACGCTTGGAAAAAAATTTTCAGTGTAACGGGCTTTGTTTGATTTATAAATTGGATTAGATTTTTTTATTTATTTTTTTTTTTTCATAACATTGAAATTCGTGGTTACCGAAAATTTGGCAACGTTTCCCTCGAGCTGCAGACGAAATATTCGCGCAAATCCGTGAGAACGAAGACAACGAACCGGAAGACAAAGTCATGAGAATTTCACGAGGAAGAGTTGCTACAGGGTACGAGAAAAGAGAAGGAGGAGGAAGAAGAAGAAGAATACGACAGAAAGCGGAATAAACATGCGAAGCCAGATATAGTTGAAAGTACAAGCTCTGGATGTGCAGGATCACGAAAATTCGTCTTTCACGGTTGCTGCCAATTTAAATCGAACCAATGGAAAATCCCGCTGCGTTTTCACGCACAAGAGAGTGGAACAGCTATAGTATGCTTCCACTGTATACATATATATAATCGAAAAAATGTAGGAAAAAGAGGATGAGTTAGTTGAAGCGGAAAGTAACATAACGCGAAGGGCTACGGAGAGAAGATGTTTTAACAACGGTATATTTATGCATCGCTGTTTTTTTTTCTCTCTCTCTCCCCATCTCTTTCCGTTGCTTTTTATGCTTTTCATCGAATAATCCAATGTGAAGCCTAGAGCTGGAAATACAGTTAGATAAAAAAGAATTCAAACTTCCGTGACAAATAAATATCTATTCGGCTGTAATAGTGTAAACGGAGATAAGAAACGGTTTTAGAGTCTCTTCAGAGTTTCAGAAATCAGAAGTTGATCCCGAGAACGGAGATAATTTATCAAATTTTTAGGATTACGTGAAAAATGACAGTTTTCAGGATTTAATCACATTTGCTTGTCTGACAGTCTCTTGCAAAGCCATCATTGTATACGCTATAGATACCTGAAACGTTGTGCTTTTGAAAACTATACTTTTCTTGTTGACGCGTAGCGTCGAGAGGCTGCCGCGATATGCCTAGCCAACACAGAGATGATTGTAACATGAGAAATAAAGATTAATTTATGATATTCTCGTATGGGTTTCTAGAACGATAGAAAAAATGCGCTGACCCTTTTAAAATGAACAGAATATGAATAAGCGTTTCAAATCACATTTCAGCATTTTCATTTTTTGTAGCTTAGATCGCTTGGTATATCCAGACAATCGATTTTTTCATGAATGACAATACATTGTATCTCAAAAAAAAATTGGTTTTCCTTCGAGACCAATTTCAAGTCATGAAAAAGAAAGTACTCGAATCGAGAAAAAATAATTGAACGATATGTAGACAGTTGGCTAGGAAAGTAGACCAAATGAGAGAAAACATGTTGCATGTTGCACCACCATTACTTTTGATGCTCCTTAAAAGAATGTTCTTCTATCATAGCACACGAGAAACCTCTTATGGGAATTGCCTCTAATTTGAAAGACTCTTCAGTTTCAAATTCTAAAACATCCATCTTATGAAACAAATATAATCGTATAAATAGAAGACTGGATGCGAAGTCGGAAATCGCGTCTGTACGCTAAAGAAGAAGGTCGTAAGAGTGTCTGTCCTTTCACGTACCACGCGAAAGAACTTAATGCTCAAATACTGACGAACACACGTGTACATTCGTGGACTGCTTCCTCTCGCCCTCTTTCTTTCTCTGTCTCGCTGTTTCTCTCTGCGACAAGGAGATTCCATACAAGAGAGTCCTCCCGGGTGGTGCGCGTCGTAAATCTCACCCGACGCGTTGTACACGTCGATATTCAACGAGAAACAGGGACGGGATGGGAGAAGGGAGGGAACCGTAAGAGCGAAAGAGAGGGGGGAGAACGGGACATAAAGCTCCCGGAGCTTCGGAGAGCGACGCGCATACGACTAAAAAAAAAGTGAGAGAGAGAGAGAGGGGGGGGGAAGGGTGAGAAGGGCTTGCACCAGCGGTGAAAAAGAAGAGAGCGAGATAGAAGAGAGTGCTGATGCAAGCCGGAACTCGCGAGCGTCCGTTCGCGCGCGAACGCCATAAATATTCCCGTACTTCTTCGTATGTCTGATCACGGTGTGCTGCATCGTCTCCACGTTTCAAGGTATTGCAAGCTCTCTCTCTCTCTCTCTCTTCTTAACTTTACTTCGTCCACCCCTTTCTCTTCCCCAGCTATTCCTCTCTCTCTCTCTGTCTCTCTTTCTCTCGGATTGTACGATGTAACAAAATCTCCCTTTACCCTTCGCCTTCGTACACCCTCATCGCCTTTCTCGAAGTCTTCAGCTACCCCCAAAGTGCCACCTTCTCCTCCCTCCTTTTAGAACCCTTCATACGTGATACCCTCCACCTCCTCCATATTCCCCTCTCATACAAACACGCATTTACACTCACACGCAAAGTTTCCCTCTTCTTGCGAGCCGTGATAAAGCCAGATTTAAGCTCCGCTTACGTAGGAGCTTTTCTCCTCTAACCAACCTCTCATGATGCTTCTCGGCTGTGTATCTACGTGCCGCGCAGATTCAACCGAGACGAGCTGCTGCCCGACACCCTGTTTTGAATCGCAATCGGTTTATACACGGACGAGAAACTCTAGAACGGATGAGAATGGGAGGACGAGCTGTAAACTCGAATAAAAAAAAATAAAAAAACGTATTCTCCGTTCCTGAACATACATATATCGAAACACATCCCTATGTCTTGACGCCAATTAACTAATTCTAATTTTCCACATACTGAACATTACTTGAATATGTTAATTAATCGTCACTTGAAATATGTGATATTGAGAGGAAGAGAGAGAGAGAGAGAGAGAGAGAGAGAGAGAGAGAGAGAGAGAAGAAGGAAGGGAGGGAGGGAGGGAGCAGGAGAGAAAGAACTTGGCGTCTTAATGGCCAAGAGAAATTGTAATTTTTTTCACATAATCATGATAATAAAACTCGAACGTTATTACATAGGGCATTTCACGTCAAATCAGCTACCTTAGAACCTTGCATTATTCAAATTGGCTCAAAATTTTTTTGTATTATCCCATGCACTGGAAGAGCTGCCCTTGGTTTTTTTCAAACGTTTTCCTCCACCGAAAAACGGGTTCGTGTCTCAGCAAGACAACGGACCCGAAGCATATGTCGAAGCTTTATTTTAATTATTTAAAAAAAAAAAAGAAGAAAGTAGGGAGCTCGAAATTATGAAATTGCCCGATGGCTGGTAATTGAAAAATCTAAAATCGCTCACCATTGAGGGCTCTGTGATAAGCCTTTCCAGCATTGATGAGTTGTCTCGCACCCGGATTGAACTTTTCCAGGATATTCTGAAACCAGACGCAAAATGAGGGTAACATTAGACTTCGACCAAATAAAAAATTTTCAAGCCCACTTTCATCGTGGGCAGTTTTTGTTATCACACTAAACAAAAAGTACATTAAAAAACCACCAGTTAAAAAAAAAATCGATTCCGTCCATTTTTCGAAGAGTTATGAACTTTTAGAAAATAAAATCATCGAATTTTTGGAAAAAAATATATCCCGTTAGGCAGTCAAGAAAGATTCTTTCAATGCATAGAATTTCATAAAAATTTTGAGCCAATTCAAATAATGGAAGGTCCTGAAGGGGCTGACTTGCCATGGCCCCTACATATATTTCGCCAAAGTATATTTATCGAAAATTTGAAAAAATTGCCGGACCAATTTTTCCATATACAAAAGGCCTTGAGATAGTGTCCCGAGAAGAAAAAAAATATTTTTGACGGAACGACCTAGTATGAATACATCTACATTAACATGTATCTAGACGGAAATAACAGCAGAGTGAGGAATGAGTATCGTAAGTATTTGACGCGATAGAAGGAAGAAGTATATAGACGATGTGCGTGTGTGTGTGTGTGTGTGTGTGTGTGTGTGTGTGGATAAGAACCCCGGCGGCATTCTTGCTTTGAAGGCGCAACGTGCCACCCTCACCTACAGCTCCTCTTCGTTCCGTTCTTCATCTCGTATACACAAACGTTGACGAAAGCTTGCGTTACCCCTCGAAGCTCTATGCTCGTCTAGTTTTAGAGAAGTGCCCAGTACCTTGGTCTCCTTCTCTGTCTCTCTATTTCTTGTAAGCACGTATACTTGGAACTAGTGGAATTCAGACTTAAGACGCCTTAGGCTACCGGGTAAAACCGAGAAGAAGAGTCTACGGAGGATGAAAAGGAGAAGACTCGATGGTTCGCTACGTCATGAGACACATTTTCTTCTCGACTCGTCGCAATTTCCAACGAAGACTGCACACAGCCTTATAAAACCATGTATCCAATTAATTTCTGCGATAAAAAAAAAAAAAAAAAAAAAAGACGACAGTAATCTGGATATTCGGGAAATTGAATCGGACAGCTCGCAAAAACGAAAGAGCCTGAATAGAAACCCGTGCATAAAAGTGGAGACGTTGAAAATATCGAAAGTTCAATTGTACGTATATGATAAGGGAAACACTGCTGTGGAGGTGTTTCACAGTTTGTCCTTTCGAGGAAGTGGTTTCGAAAGCGCGGGAACAGGGAAAACCGAGCTTAATTTATCCGTCACCCGAACAATCGATATCTAACCACATCGACATTGTCGAGGCTACGTCGTCGGGGAGTTTCTCTTGCACCAGATCGCGAATTGAAGAGAATGAGACGAGAAGGACGCGGGAGGGTTGGTTCGAAAGGATAGAAATACAACTAAACTTTGGAAACGGAGTTACCCATGGAATTTCTATGCGGTGACATGTTTTAATATACATAGATTGGCAAGGGGGTTGGAGAATAGGAAGCGAGAGAAACAAAGAAGGGAAACAGAAGGAGTATAAGTTGGAGTGTGTGCACATTGGCAAGCACAGTCACGAACAATGCATCTCGTTCTCCCTTTTGAGATGGAAGACGGAAAAGGCCAAATTCTCAATGTTTTGTGCGAATACCTCTAGATGGATTACGCAGGGAAGATCTGGAGTCTCAAGTTCTCTAGCAGTGAGAATACATCCCCCTCTTCCCCTCTTTTTCTTCTGCCTTATCAAAGAAGTAACTGTCCAAACGGACACAGTCGAAGTTGAGAGTCAAGTGACATAGGCATAGTGGACTCATCCACAGGTTTACCACGGATGAACATTGCTTTTATAACACAATCAAGAGATCCGTCCTCTGACACATTTTCCAACGGCGAAATATAGCCGTAAAGGAAGAGAAGTCCCACGACAAAGAAAAAGAGATCCGTCCAAACCAATAAACGCGCTATCAACTCATTGTATACGTATGGAATGAAACCATTATTCCGCACTTTATAAAATGATGTTCTAGATTCAGGAAAAAATAAACACTGCACACTTGCATGGAATAGTAACATAATTTCTCAAGTATGAATCACAGTCCACTTGAGACAGTGATACTTTGAATCCAATCGAGATTTCGTTTCTACAATTACCAGATGTCACTTATTGCATTACTAATTCTTTTATGATAAACAAGAATAATACAGTTAAATAGTTATTCAATGTAGAGCAGATGGATGTCGAAATTTATTTATGCAGCTACCGATGTGAGATCTTCTCTACTCGATGTTTCACTTATGTCCGATTGCTGGGATGATGGTATCTAGGTCTAGATCCTTTTTATTGAGAATCTTAGAATAGAGAGAGAGAGAATAGTGTCACTTTATGTTGAACAGCTTGTGCTTTCTTTATTAGTTTTTATTTGTCCAAGAGATAAATCATTTTGAGGGGCACGATCAGTCCAGTCGACATCCGGAATCATTCGGGCATTTATTCATTTTGATCGCTCACACGATACTAAAAATATTGATCCAAAAAATATAAATAAAGGAATAATCAGCGTTGCAGTCGCTACATTTGAATAAACAAAATTCTATTTCATAGAACCTCGTTATAACTCTTATATTTCTTTGTTCGACCATAAAAAGTACAATACGGTATAAGACGCCTGTCATATGGAACGAAGTTTTAGCGTTTAATCAAATTAATGAATTCCATTAGAAAAGCCATATCAAAGACATTCAGTGGTATACAAATTGTGCTTAATATACTCTGCTCTGAGGGTATTACGAATGCTTTGAATAGCTGCCGCGAGTAATCCCAGTGAGCCGTGATACGAGCTCGAAACTTTGGGGATATAGGATATGCGAGGCATCATTGTCATTCCTTTTGGTAAGCGGGCAGATCTACATCAGAAACTGTAAGCTTCGAGCTTGTTGTTTGTTACACAATATGTTCGATGGAAACACCGTGCACTGAGAAAAAAAAGTTATTTGAACAACAAAATCGCTCATCACAGAGTGTCAATGGGATTAAACCATTGAACGAACACATTCATTTTTGATCAAACTGCCCGTTCATTCTGACAAAGAACCACGCATTTCAATTGACTTTTGTCAATTGAAATGCGTGGAAATAACATCAATTTCTATTGAATCAACAATTTTTTTTTCTCGGTGTGGAAATACCGTTTACAAATATTGGATTTATACATTTAGTATTTTTTATTCAGCCGGGTTCAACTATTTCTTATTTTTCTGGAATTTTCGTATAAAATTATTGAAATTTTATAGATTTTTATAGTCCGTCTTTCAAGAGCTCTTAAAAAGTTTAGATTTTGAAAAATTTAGGAAATGTTTGAAAAATCATTAGCTCGTAGACTAATTCTACGAATTTTGAAAACCATTGGCCTTATATTCGAAATTGAAACATTTTGTTTGTTTTTTTTTTCAAATAGTAACTCATTAAAGATGTGCAATGAAAACGATAAATGATCAAAGTTGTATTCAACTTCAAGAAGGCATGTGTTATAATTTCGTGTACAAAATACTTTCTGAACGTTCACAATATGTTATATTATTTGCACGATTAAAATTCGTCTATACAGATGAAATCGATGATTTTTTAATATATCAATTACGATCTTGTTTATTGCATGACTTTTCAATATTAACAACAAAATCAGGAAGAGAGTTTCATATATAAATGAAATAAATGGTCATTGTACAAGTACACGGTACAAGAACGAGTACAATTTCCATTTTCATTTACTATATATATATGCGAGAGCTCGTGACAGTCGAATGGTCAAAGAACCTATTCCCCGATTGTATATCCCAAAGTCCATGGTGCAGAATCGTTCTCTGTATTGGAATAAAGCTGAATGGATTCAGTACAGTAGTAAAAGCTTGATGTCCCAAGCCAAAACCAAACCCCATTGCCTACTACAACCCCGTGTTAACAGAGAACCCTTTACGACGAACTTTACATGCTCCGACGAGCATTGGACGAGCCGAAGCGTCATTTCAAATCTCGTTTTCACCTTCGGACAATTCACTTGAGCTTTGCCATGTACGAGAATCAAATTAGAATGATGTGAAATCACGAAATTTCTAAAATGTTTTCAACTTTATTGTGCCGCCATTGTTTCCATTTGTTCGCATTTGAAAATCATTTGAATCGATGTCGAATCGTTTGTACAATTATTTTGCGTTGTAACTTTTCTTGAAAATTTGATTAAATCTCGCGCCTTCTTTATCCTTATAAAATTTGTACAGATCAATATTTTCTGATCATTGAAACAGTTTTAATCTTGGCCACGAGCCAGTTTTATAGGCTATTCCGTTTCAATTTTGATCCTCAATCCTGACTAAAAATATCCATCTGTTCCTGAGGTGATACGTCACCAATTGTGCAAATCCGAAAACGTTGAGAATTCCTCATCTCATAAACATTCTCTGAATTTTTAACTATTCGCTCTTGATCAAGAGACGCGGTAGCGGCTCGACGCCAGTCTGCCGCACTGTACGCGAATATGCCGCGGTTTTATGACGTCACAACATTTTCGAATCGCTCTCAAGGTCGAACTGTTTCGGTAAAAATTCTGAATATCAGTGACGATTTTTTTTCGATTTTTCTCTTTTATATACCTACTTTGTCGTAGTGAGAAGAAACATATTTAGAATTTTAATTATCCTCAAGTCGATCGTGTTAAATTTATTGATCACAATACAAAAATTACGGATCACAATGATCCGGTCCGCATTGATTAGCTTGTAGCTAAAACAAGAATATTCATCGGCACAAAGTCCAAGAGGTGAAAGCTATTCCAAAGTTTCGCATGGAGTCGTTATTCGTTACTTCATCAGCATAATAACATGTTATATTCCAAGAATAGCGGGAGAGCGAGAGGTAACGAGATGTAATAATAATAACCGTTCTCCAAAGAACGTGCGTAAAGGTGAATGTTCGATAAACCGTTTACGTTGTAAAAGATCAACGAACATCGGTACTCCATTTCAAGAAAAATTGAAACAAGTAACGTAAGTGTGTCACGTTACTCTACAGAGCGTCCAGAAAATGTTAGCTCAATCGCGATAGGTGAAAGGGGGGCAGCCCCCCGACCAACGGGAAGTCTCGGCCATTACTAATATTTGTGCTTGCTATGATGCTTAGCATCAATGTTAATAAACAGCGGAAAACAAAACATTGATATTAAACATAGCAAGCATACGTTTAATGGTAATTTAATTTAATAATAATCAAATTTGGAGCTATTTCGAGGTGGAGTCGGGTTTCGATACAATTAGCCATTTTAGTTGAGGCCGAGGCTGCCCCTGCTCTTTCTCATTTCTTCAATTTTTGACTAATCATGGTCTGAACTCAACTATACAAGATTCTATTCACATGATGACACTCCGATGTTAAAGAGAGTTGGTCCGGTGGATAAAGACTCAGGCTCGGATGCCGCGGGTTCTCGATTCGAATCCTGGCCCAAACAGCAAATAGAAATTGAAAATTTGTTCAAGTGTTTTTCCCTGTGATCCCGGGTGGTCCAGATACCTCCTTCATGAATCCGTGCCCAAAAGACCTTACCGTGATGCATTCGCGGTCGATGCACGGCTTTGGGTCCTCTCCGTGGACGATTCTAATGGCACGGATGAAGTACTTGAGCCGTATACTGGCTAGTTCACTGCATCGTAGCTGAGGAGATGCCTGCCTCTAAGCTCTATCGATGGCCGTGTTTGAGCGTGCTTGCATTATTACTTGAGAGGATTAGTGAGACATCGGCTGTATCGGTGAGGTTTTCTGCACTTTCCCTTCACCATCCGCTAATGCGATACAGTCGAGGATAAATCAGGTGCAGCCGTACAGTGGGGATATTTGGAATTCCAACAGGAAGGTAAAAAGAGAAAAAGGCTTGGAAGGAGCATTAATAAATCATCGTGCGGATGGTGGCCCTCCAGCCGTGCGCTGGCAGGCTCGCTGCATCACAGTTGAGCAGGTTGCCGGCTGAGCGCCTCTGGTGGCCATGTGCTCAGATTGCCACCCGAGGGGGTCAGTCAGGTACCGGCTTTATCGGCAAGGTTTTCTGCAGTTTCCCTTCGCCCTCGGCAAATGCGATACAGTTGGGGGGTAAGTCGGCTGCAGACGGGGGGGGGGGGGAGTGTAAAAGCCTGAAAAAGGCAAACATAAATAAATAAAATAAATAAATATATACGCTTTCAAAATCAGGATACTTTCCGTTGAGTTATGTCTCATCGGTGAAAGACGGCCTTTTCTACACAACAGATAAGATCGCGCATAGCCACGATCGACTCATCGGATTAGTTACGTGTAATCCGATGATCCAAAATCAATAACGTTGCGTTAAAAAAAAATGGATGAGAATCGTTCTTTTGGAAGTTTTGCAATTTTACAAATTCACAGCTCGGAAACGATTGCCGGGTTACCCTGTATATCATTTCATACAAAGTTCTCGGATTCCATATTCCGCATTAACAATATATGAATATATACGAATCACTACGTTTACGAATATATACACACGCTGAGCAAACTTTAAGTTTGCTGAAAAATTATACAAACGTTGCATAGTTGGAGAAGACTCCGAGTGCAGCCGCAACGTCCTCTTTGAGAGGAATCTTTTCCCTCTATCGTAAATATGCAAATTAATCTTTCATCTCTACCCCTACTCTCACAAAAGTATACACAATCTCTCGTTTTCTCGAGAGAATTCTCGTCGAGTAGGCCAAGAAGTATGGGACAAGAATTTCAAAGCGAAAAATCGGGACAGCGTATAAACTTCATACAAAAATCTTTAAAGGTACAGGAGGCAATGATACCCACAGAATCGTTCAAACGTACACGTGAGTACGATTTATGTATGTCGAACGAAACTCATATATTTTAGACGGATATGTAGAAGTTATTACAGTATCTATGAGAGAGAATCCTGTTCCTGCTTAGAAGTAGCTCATGAGTTACACATTTTCAATGTCAACGATTGTTTTTTTTTTTTTTTTTATGGTTCTGATGAGTGTTTAATCACCTAAGTAATATCAAATCTTAAAATTGAAATGCAAACGAACTAAACTAATGGTCCGTCGGAATAGACCAATCACCCGATTGAAATTGAAAATTCTTTCCAAAAATGTATAGGCAAGAGAGATTTTTTCGGGGATATGGTTGCTCCACAAAAATTTTGAAGACCTCTCCATCGATTTTTTCCAAAGTTCAGCCGAGACTGAAAACATGATGATAGTTGACCGTCAATTAACTCGATTTGAGAATACTTAGCACAGATAAGGTTGGTGGAGACAAAACTTTTTTTTTTCATCGAACGATGGCAAGAAGGTATAAAAAGAAACAAATGAACGTAGCAAAATTATTAGAGCAAATAACAGTGGTTAGTGATAAAACGCTGGGTTAGAATGGATTCCTTTATCGCGTACAAGCAGTCCGAGGATTATATCACCGAGTTCGATAGTTATGAAACTGAACTGAGAGTGGAAAGACCAATGTATAACACTGCTCTTATATATAAGAGTTCAACGAGCCAGCTATAAGGAAACGATACCGAAGCTCACTGACTCTTGCCTCGTGTTAACCACGAGAGCAGCAAATCCAAAAGCAATTTACTTGTCGTTGAACCCAAGGAATCTCACAGGTCTTTTCAAAAAATGCCAAGTAAAACAATGGAAAACAAAAAAAAAACAACAACCATGTTTGTTTATTATTTTAATCAGCAATATCTCTAAATATATAATATGAAAAATCATTTCAATATCTTAAACAATATCAATATTATTTTAATATTACTATCAAAATAATTCTATGGAATTAATCGACAGTACATTTTTCATCATCAGAGTTACATGATCCTGAAATCTTCGAGACAAAGCAAGATGTGTACTTTAACACATGCAGTTTAAAATATGGAGAGCTAAACGATCACGTAAGATTGCTGAGCGCTCTCGAGATTTGTTGAGCCGCACCCAGAGAGATCGCGAATATAAGAGGCGCGGACTTCCTGGCACGTGTCGGGGTTAATCTCATGAAACTTCTAATAACAGTTAGGCGCCTACTTTCGTGTTGTTCGATTTTCATGATTTTTTCCAATATCTACAATCTTATGGTCAACACTGAAACTCGATGGAGATTACAAGAGAGAAAAGAGGCAGAGAGGGAACGATTAAATTAGCGGTACAGGATATGCCCGTGAATCACCGTTATGCGAGTCTTAGATGGTTCTATGCCGTATTCCACGTCCATCCGTCCTCGGCGAGAAACAAACAAAAAATTAACCGGGAAAAAAAGCAAAGAAAAAAAGGAAAGATGAAGAAAGAGAGGTTCGATGAGCAGCGAGATTCATCTAGCTGGTCGGGCTTAACAAATCTTCCGAAGCGTGCAAGCCGAACGGTCGACAAATGGAAAAAAAAAATGTTTGATAAAAGACGGCAAATGTCTTGACGCGTAACGGTAAACCAAGCGCGTGAATTTAATCTTTATGCATCACCCATGCAGCTATATCATCACACTTGCCCTTGTTCTCTCTCAATTTTCTAACACTCAGACATCATTAATTTCTTTGCTCCTAGGTGCACGTGCATAAGATTTTTTTCGCGTTGTCAATATTTGTTTTTTCGGATCATCCTATAATGCGGCAGAAGATTTTGACATACGCAGGACGATAGACGTCGACATTCGACCAACAAAGTGTGCTTTGTTGAGACCTTCCCGAGGCTGGGGACACCACAGGAATGACAAAAAGCCGATAAATTTGATAGAAACATTGTAGATATGCGTCAATAGCACGTGGCTGTGTTCCTCGCTGAATGAACGTTGTGCGATTTTTTAATGCTTTCTTATTGTTATACTCCACGCCGAATAAAATACCCCCCCCCCCCCCCCAGCCCATCTATTGTTGACTTTGGTGACAATGTGGTCATTTAATTATCATCATTATATTCATTTTCGTAACAAGTGATGCTTATGACTCTTTTATTTTATCGTAATTGAATGGAACCATAGAGGGGAAAGCCGGGCAAAGCGGAAAAAGTGGATTTTTTTTGTTCGTTGACAAAATCGTAGAATTTGATCATTCCATTCGGAACATGCGATAAAAATAGACTATGCCATGAAATGAACTATTTTTTTTCGAAAATTGAAAACAAAATTCACTCATTCGACTGAGGATGAATGTGAGGAAAGTTATATTCATCGGAAACATGGATAGAACAATGGAAATAAAACAGAGGACGAAGGTTTTCATTTTTACGTTCGAGAGCGGATAAAAAAAATCACTTAAAGTTACCTGGATCGTTGCATCCAGAAACTTCTACTGCGAGAGGCGAATGGTGTCAAAATCAGGGGAGAGTGTTTCGCACGGTAACAACCAAAAACACTCTGCGCAACCCCATTATCTTTGGTTGCAACCCTCTATATACCACAAAACCAGGGAGCGACTAGGAGGGAAAAAGGGAGAGGGAGAGAGAGAGAGAGAGAGGCGGGAGGAAGACGAAGATGAGCCATCGAACGGTCTAGGGGTGTTTGGCAAAAAAAGAGCTGATAAAAAGGTGACGATATATTTTACGTGTATATGTATACACATAAAGCGTAGTGAATTTAGAGTCGAGAGCGTTGGAGATTATATACAGGAGTGTGGTGAGAGAAAAACGTGCCAGCGGGAAACCGCGTTTTCTGCGAGCTCGCTCTCGCCTCTTGCGGCTTTAATTATTTAAGAGAATTAATTATTTCACCAAGAGGGGCTGATGCTCTCTCGAGTCCCCTGGGTCGACCAACCTCGAAGTTGTGATGCGTCGGCTTTTTATCTATTCTTTATTTTTATTCAAACAGAAACTTCCTCATAAACATAACGAAGACCAAAAACGGAGAGTCTCGAAAGTTAATAAGTTTCTTTTTTCAATCTTTCTTTTTATTTCTTATATTTTTTCATGCGAAATTGACAAAAATTTTTGCAATTAATTTCAATTTAGAGATTTCTTCTTTCCTTACCCTGTCCCAATAACTAAAAAAACATTCGAAAAATCGACATTCTTGTTCAAAATTTATTCCTTTTCCATATTATGTCGAAATAAATATAATTTCTATTTACCAGAGAAAGCCTCAGTCAATGAACTATTCCACACTATTTTGAAAGACCGCGATCTCGACTTTTTTCAATTCTCCTATCGTCAATACCTCTTTAGAAATATCGGTACCTATCGTAGACCAAACTGCATTCGCAAGAGTGATTTTTAAATTATGTTTCACCCTTTCCCTCGGATCTTCGTGTTGGAATCTCAATTATTTTCAAACGAATACTTTTTTAATTTTTTAGTGAATTTCGAACGGCAACGTCTAAGAACCCAAGTACTTTAATATTCAGGAATATACGCGGAATACAGCGATTAAATCTTCTATCACGAAATCTTGGAAATACCCAACATAAAAATTCAACAGGTCTAAATATGCATACGATTTTTATATATGCTCGTACAGATAAGCGTCTCGAAACAGTCAATGGTTATAAACTAACTACTACCCAACTAGATGGAAATTCATTCGTCCCGTTTTATGCCTAATTACAAAAATTTTCAGCCCTGCATCGTAAATTGTTTCATTTTTCTAACCGCACATCTATTATTGTAAACTACTTTTAATAAACGTAGTTTCAACGCGTCATCAATTTTGAATATAATTCGTAGAATATTCGAGTAATGCTAGTTATGTATATTACAAAGAATATAAAAACTTGTAGAGCAATGAAAAATATTACGAACATGAATTTTTTTCCATTTACTTAGCCTTGACTATCTGGCACCCTGTGAGTTTTTTTTTGCGGACGAAAAATCGAATATTTCGACGAGAAACTATTATAAACCAATTTTACAAACGGGGTTAGAAAACGGACAAATCGAGCTTTATTTTGCTTTTTTTATTTATATTTCTATAGTTTCTTTCCACCCAATAAATACGTCATTTTGCTGATGCCAGTTTTTCATGATTTTCTCACTCGACAAAGGCATTTATTAGACTTTCTGAAGCTAGTGATTTCAAAATTTAGTGATAAGATCTTTGGAGAGGACACCGGTAACTTCAGTTTCGTTTTCTCTAAAAAAAAATAAACGGTAGGTTTCCAGGAAACGTTTTTTTTTAAAGAGAAAATTAAATAACTCTGCCATCAAGAAGTGAAAAGTTGTATTTCAATAAAAAATAATAAGATAATCGCTTATTCGTGTAAAATTTTCTCCGTGTGTAGAAAACACATTGTTAGATTATTTCTTCCATTTGAACAAAAACTTCAGATCGTTCTGTACAGAAAAGAAAAAATATATTTAGTCTTTTCTTACGGGTGGGGTTTTAAAGAGTGTGACGACAGCTTGAGTAACAAGGAAAAATGAGAAATTTCGAGATTTTTTTACAAACACTAATTGAATGGAATTTCCATGAAAGATCAAAGGTTCCGAGTGGGACACGTGAAACCAAATTTTTTTCTTCCAATTATTCCTCAAGTCACGAAAATTTTTTACGGCGAGTTTCATCATTTCAAACTCAGTGCGATAGGGCCACGAGAGAAAAGTTCACTATCCGCATTCCTTGAGTAGATTTTCACGGTACACGCCCGTGTATCTGAGAGTGAAACGAGCATACATGGTAAGGAAAGGGATTTGTGAGCGTAGCGAGGTCGATCGGTACCGTTAGCTATGAGGAGGATCAAGAAAGAGTACTCCCCCCTCCCTACCCCCTCTCTCGCTCATTCTTTCTCTCATACTTTTGCTCGTTACCGGCCGGTTCTTTTTGAGAACCGGTCTGGATAATGATTTCGAAGCCCGTAATGAGAAAAGACGTGGCTTTGGCATATGCGACCGAATGAATAATATACCATACCCAAATAGCACGCACACATACACATGTACGTACACATACAAAAGTACTAACGACACTTGAAATTTTGCCATACGTATGATTTCCTACATGAATATTTAAGAGCTGACACAAGACAGGTACAAAAGATCCAAACAAAATGAACTTTTTCATTTTATTTTTTCTTTGTTTGCTTGTGAAAACAAAATGGTCTGGTTCTGGTCTTGGGAATTTTGCGAAGTGACATTTTGTTCCACAAAAGGTTGATACCTGCGGTACCAGCTCAATAGGAACCTGGTTGTTACACATAAAAGTGAAGATAGCTCTTTCTCACTGTACAGTGATATCGATGAAGGTTGCATAACGTACATACAACATGGATATTGTACCTATGAGGAACATGCAGGCAACATATGTTATCGAAGTCTCAGCTCCTATTCCGTTCTTGAAGATCCTCCAATTTATATTCCACGATATTTCACACTGGAACCAATTTCGAAGTCTCTGGCGTATTGATACATATATATAGTAAAACTGATGGGTAGGAATGCCATGAACCATGTGTGGACCGGACTCGAATCCGAAAATTCCGTCAACGCCCCATTGAGAAGCTCCAGAAAAGAGGGAAAAAGAGGAAAGAGAGGAAGAGAGATTTGAGATATGGTGGAAATATGGGCATGTGTACGGCAAGAGGACCGGTTATATGCGGAAATAGGTCAACGGGTTGAATGCATGCATTCTCAACTGCGTATACACAGCTTTATATACGTATCTGCAGGTATGTATATATGTATATTAACCTCTATAGCACACTCGAGTTTCCGTGTAGAATTTCTTATTATTCCTCGCACGAACATGTCTCAACGACTTGAAGGGATGAGAGAGGGTGAAAAAGTGGTAGGAAATGAGGAGGAGGAACTGGGTCTTAACAACCGAGTTCAACTGCATCAAGCCACCGATCGAGAAAATCGAAGGATCGACGATCTAAGAAAAAAAAGGGAATAAAGAGTGAAAGAACGGAAACTCTGGATCAAATATTGTGTAAAGGGTGTGTAAAAAAGAAGATAAAAAAATTGCGTTGTATTTGAATTTTTTTGAATCTCTTTATTTTCTGCGTATTACCAATTATGATTGCGCGGTATGATCGATTGATAATAGTTCGAAAAAGTTAAAAGTTATCACTCTACATTATTATTTCGTCATTATACGCAAAAAGTTACTTCGCCTCAAGCAAAAATCTCGAAATTTTTGTTTATAATTTCCGAAATCTTTTCGAGATAGTCAAGAATCACGAAATTTCGAAGAAAATTATGTACACGCCGAATAACGCCTGCTGAAAGGTTGAAAAGAGAAAAAAAAATAAAAAATCATAATTTGCAATTGGACTTTTTACTCTACCAGTTCGTCCGTGGAAGCGCTTCGAAACAATGAAGAAACCTGAAAATTTTTATATTCCAGTACACAAGGATGCGGCTGGGCTGGTGCTCGCTTTTTTAAACACTCCGCAACGAACCGGTCAACAGCTTTTAATTCAATAAATCAAAAAATCAGAATAGGCAAGCAGAAAAACATCATACGATTTGAATGACGAGTTCAATTGTCATCAATGTCTTATCTGTCAAAATATGTTAGTGGCATATTCAAATAATATAATTTCTAACGATCCTGATCGGTGGCTTTGTCTTTTCGTATAAGAGATACCGATTTTTTTCGACACATCCTGACAGTCACCCTGTACATTGGTTGCAGAGAGACTTTATCAGAAATCGGGACACGATTCGGGCGGTGACGACTACGGGGACATCGACGATGCCACTGACGGCGACGACGACGACGACGACGACAACGACGACGAACTCATGCGGACGTTAGGTCTCGAACTGAGTATAGAGAATATTGGATGCATCAGAGATACTAGTGTCCCACTTCTGGGACGCACGAACAATGCTTTCTAGCTTCTTTACGTTGTGCCATTGCTGCTGCTGCTGCTGCTGCTGCTTCACTGCTTTTGGAATGGCGGAGCCAAATAGTCGGGAACGCAAACGAGGAAGAGCAGTCGCATGAACCATTCTCGCATTTCCCGTGAGAGATCTTCCGCACCGCGGGCCCTCAAGCCATATCAGCATAACATAGATATATGTATGCTAAGTATATATATGTACACAGGGACATGGATGCGTATAAATGTATACGAGTACACGTATGACGGATAAACACCCGAAGGCTTGTAAATGTATTTCACTGCCATACGCAATGCTCGGATGCAATCCCTCGGCCATCACTTCTATGACACCGTTAATTTAACTCCATCGATTTACTGCCGTCATGCACGAATACACAGACGATCCAAAACATTGGCTTCGTTATATGCTACGATACGACGGAATTACCCAAGTATACGTGTGTGATACGAAATGAACTGAAAAATAAAAGCTCATAAAAATATATAAAAATTGTAGGGAAAGAAAATTCATGGTCCCAAATTGATCTGCATTGAAATATTCTATCGAGTTTGTATGAAACAAAATTTGAAGGAAATAAAAAAGACTAAAACTTCATTGATATGAAAATTAGATAAAAATTGAACCGAAAGCAGAAGGTATGGCATCGGGCAAAGACGGTACTAGGATGGGTGACCGCTTAGCCAGGCACCAGCTCGCGCATCAATTATTGAGCAGGAGGCAGTTTTCCTGAAAGTATTATTTGATGGCTCCCATCAGCTTAATTCAGTAAAAATAAAGCTGCTTGTATCGGTCGGGTTTTCCACATAGTTCCCCGCGTGCAAATGCGATAGAGTAGTACATTAAAAAAGAATGAGTGTGAACAACACCCAGGGAGAAGCAGGGGGCTTGGGGGAACAGTGAAGTGAGAGAAAAAGTGTGGAGAGGCTCATATAATATCTATGAGCACGGGCCTTCACTGTAATTATTGAGCAAAGTTCATTCAATCTGTTGTTTCATCTAACGAATGCTTATTATATCTGAACGAATTGTTTGTTTCCTTGAATGAGTAATTCACCCAATAACGATGAATAAGACAGTACGAACGAGAAGTAGTAAGTGAAAATAAATGCGTAACGAGCATTTCGATAACATGTTCAATCGAATTCAGTTGCCTCGATATCAATATAGATAAAGTGTTAACCTGTACCAGAATACTTCTTTTGTTCTACTAAATAATTCGCGCTCAATTAAATTATGAAAATAAAGAAATCGTTAATCGTGCTAAAATTTGTTCATTTTTTTAGTAGCTTGACCTCGCCCATTCTGCTGATTGCCAAGCCTCTTTCGTATTGTGTCGCTTCGGCGACTGGCGCCCAACATTACCATCTCACGAAAAAAAAAAAATCATTAAACAGGAAGGAGCTTTTGCGGCAATAGAAAAATTTTCGTCACAATATTTACATATTTTATTTGTACTTGATAAATTCCCGTGTACATCGTTCTTTGCCGATCTTCTTCTCCCCGAAATTTTATCACGAAGAGAAAACTTCTCCTGTGGGACAGATAAGCGAAGGTCGAAACGCACCTTCGGTCCCAATCTCGAAACTTAACTCCATATACGGGACGAAGGAGGGCGAGAAAGAATAATGGACCACTGAGAAAAGACGAGAGAAAATAGCGTAGACGAAACGAACGATGCACGATTCATCGATTTAACTCCATCGATTTACGATTGTTTTTTTTTCTCTTCTACTGTGTTTTTTCGCCTTTCAAACCCTTCGCCCCACACTCCGCTCTCTTCTTCTCTCATTCTTTTACTTTAGTTCCATCCGTTTTCGCGGTCCACTCGTTTTATTTTCAATTTCCATCTTTTTTTTTTCTCCATTTTTATCGAATCGAGAAGTTGGTATTGAAAAAACGCGCTATAAAGACTCACTCTGATCTCGTTCTCGGAGAATTATTCAAAAAAAAAAGGTTCACCAATCCTAGGAGTTATTATAATTACGGAACTTTGATTACGTTTGGGAATGAAATAGTAATTGTGAGGCAAAGAAAAATGGGAATCTTTTAAAAGGAAATATATACATGCAAGCATTCGCTATTTTATCGACGATTGCGCATCTGCAAGCGAGCTCGAAAAGTTCTTTTCATCCTGTTAATTATCATTATTAACCTCTCATCTTATCACTCTTTGAAAAAACTTTCTATGTCGTGAATTTCAAGCTTTATAAAACTTTATTCTTTTCCCCTTTTCAACCAACGAATTATATTCTATTAAATTGAGAACAAAAATTCATCAAATATACTTTATAGCTCCAACGATCAATGGTTCGAAGCTTCCCCACTCAATTTTCTTAAACAAAACAAAAATATTAATCGACCGTGAAAAGTTTAAAATCGTATTATCAATATCTCATAAAACCAACAACGATGGGGCGCAGTCGGGGGGTGTGGCTTTGGCGATCTTCCAAATTCGGTTAGGGTGAATCAGTACTTGGATGAGTAACCACGTACCCATTCATACATTGGCTCATTCATCGATCGTTGAGTGGGAGAAACTTCTCCTGACATTCTGATGACGTTGACTGACTCGACCCGATAATCATTTTTAAAAATTACCGCCTGTGTCGGTCCGAATTTTCAATTTTCCCAAGTCGTCATTCAAACGCGATATATTGAAGGACAATCGATTGTAGTCAACCCTCTCGGAGGATCTCATTTCATAGGAAGACTCAGAGAAGTAGGTCTATGGTGATAGAAAAAACCCCAATAAGATATAGTACGCAAAAAGATTTTAACCCTTTAGCTGCCATTGTAGCAAATTTGCTATGTCTACATTAACCCCGCCTGTAAAAACACGAAGACGTTATAGCGGACGAATTAATTTGCAGTGTTATCAATCCATGCTAGATAGAGCTCCAGGTGCCAGGATAGCTTGAATTTCAAACGTAAACATATGAATTATTTCAATATAGCGATAATGTAGCCGTGAAAACATACGATGCTTGGCATCTGCTGTCCGTTTTCGATCAAAAAAGTAAGAAAATGGACATTCTCGAAATATTTTCTGATAAAATTGGATATAAACGAAGCTTGACTAGACACACTAGGCTTTGAAGATTCGTGATTGAATTGGAATAATAGTTCGAACTAAGAGTGTAAAACCGTCCATGCAGGAAATTTTCTACAGTTCGAAAACACTATTTTCCAGGCTCTTATCGATAAAATTATAGTCGAACATTCATGGTCTACCCTTTTTCAGCTATACTACCAGAGGAAATAATTTTAAGCCGTTCAGAAATAGGTGTGGCCGTTAAAGGGTTAAATGGAATTGAAAAAACAGCAACATTTCATTAGATAACTCATAATTCACGTATAATAATTCGATAATATTTAGTAACACAATTTATAAACGCTTTCGACCTATCAAGGTATCTTCGTTGCAGTATCAACAATATTAGATTATTATTTTTTCTCAAATATGAAAAGCATCGCTTGATAGGCTGAATGATTAATTAATCAACGTCATAAATAGTCTGTTGGATCGGCAACGTCGATTCGTCGCTGGATAAACGTAACAGCACTCGAGTCTTCTCATGATCATTAACTAATTTCCGTTTCATTGAAAATGATTTGTACCCTCGAGAATGGAGTTTCGAGCTTTCGAACGCCGCACATATAAACATACGAGATAATTTGGGTTCTCGCGGATGTGAGTAAAATGCGTCTGTATACGAAGGGTTTATTAGTCCACATATTGTGAGGGATGTTCGATGGTTAGAGAAGAAGCTTTTTGTGGGGAAAATTCGGAATCTCTGGCAAATAGTAGTAGCGTGAATGGTGTGGACGAATCAACTGACGGGTCAGAGTGGGATACATAGGTGAAGTTCTCTTTTCCACCCTTTACCTTCGCCCTTTCGCTTAAATCCCGATAGGGTCAGATCGAACAATGCGCGCTAGTGTGCGCGATATTTCGTTTATCTTTCTCTCTCGCGCAATGATGTTTACGAGCCGGTCAATCCTGGCTTGGGTCAGCTGGTGTTGCGAAGAGTGAGAGGGAGAGGAGTAAAGCTCGAGGCAGTAGATATGAAGTAGGGAATGAAACCACACCGATGGACGGGACGAAATTGCGTAAATCTGGAATGCCCAGAGGGTGAAACGCGACTTTGTCCAGGATTTCGAGATTCACCCTCGTTCACTGTTACCCACTTCCTGCAAAACCCATGCTCCTATGATATCCAATTTTTCTCCATGCTACATTCTCGTTTCAACCCTCTGTCTTATAAGAGCATTCGAGCATAATGCATCAGCTATGAACCCGCCAGCATCCAACAGCATTTTCCTCATATTTATTTTCTCCATCGAGATCTCCCAAATTCTGTCCATATATTTCGATATTTCACGGTATATGGTCAGGAAAAAAGCACGTACGTTGTACATTCGTCGATTTACATATGGAAGGGCTTTATTTACAATTTGTCTTGATGGGTTTTCCGGTAAACGCAAATGGACTGTTAATTGAGGTTTGACTATAAATGTATTCGTCATCACGTAATACTTTTATTTTGATTTTTATCATGTTTTTTCAGCAAAACCTAACCTCCAAAATAACAGCTTGAAAGCTTTTCAATGAACAAGCCTGCGTTCGATAAATCTGCCTAAGTTATTACGATTGAGTTTTAAAAAAATGTTTACTCAAGCGCTATGTCCACTTCTGGCATTGAGATTTCATAGACTTATACGTACGTCACGAAAAAAAATTCCAAGAGAATGCGAGCTGCTTTCTCGGGATTAATAAAATGTTGGACAAAAAGCTCTTTCTATAGCCCAACGTCATTCGCTATTTTCCAGCAATGGTCTCTGGATGCCCAGTGATCCCATTGTTACAACAGGACACACATGAATATGGAGTCAACACATGGCGGGAGAACAGCCGTGCGATAATATCTGGTAAAAGTCCAGTATTGTTCGGCCGATTACGCGTACCCACGTAATCCTTAATTATACATTCAGCGTCGGTGCATGAAACAGCTACGGGACGCGGGACTCCCAACAGAATTCGTCCTCAATCTCTCTCTCTCTCTCTTGCCTTTGAAAATCCGAAAATCCATGATCACATTTCCGTTTCCCTGAAGCTAGAATATAGAAAATATCGTCCAGAGGTATTCGAGAAATACTACACAGTGACCCGACGCACGAACTCGAGAAAAGCACGCCCCGGCATTTTCCGAATGACATTGTTCCTGAAAATCAGGGGTACGAGAGACTCAGAACTAAACGACCATTTTCAACGATAACGAACAACTTGAATTTCCATCTCGATCCATCTTTACAACTACCTTGTTCGTTCTTTCTCTTTCTCCTGATTCGTCCTTTTATATTTTATACTTTTTATCGATAACGAGCCAGCTTGCAAGCACAGCCCACGGAAATTTTCATTGCCCGGGGGGTAACACGTCGTGGAACAATGAAACAAGCTTCAAAGACACGATAATGTCGGTTATGAAATTCATTGCGAGCGGGGAATACAAAATTTTCTCGTGTCCGAACGACCTCGGTATTTTCTGCTTATAAACTCGTCTAACCGTGCACTGTCGCTTTTATGGTGTGTAAAAGTTATTATTTTATCTTTTTTTTTTTTTTTTACTGCTTATTAACCTTAGCACTTCCATTAAAATTCGCTTTTTCTCGAGAATGGCAAAATTTGTGTTTTATTACGATGAGGGTGTTACCCATGATTAAGTTCAATGATGAAATTTTTTGTCATAAAAATTAGATGAGAATTTTAATAATAGTTCAGCATTTCCATGATATCACTCATCCTCAGATAAATCTTACATCAACAATATTTCTTATTAAATGAATTAGCACAAATTTCTTAACTTTTATCACACGGCCTTTCATATATTTTCCATAGTACGAGGTCGCGTCGCATATTTTCATCGTAAAGTTGCACAATCGCTGGCTGCTTTTATTCAAGAATCGTCGTTTTTATTGGGAGCGAGTAACAGAGAGTTACGAGTATTTTACATCGAACCCAATCCTTCTTCCATGCAGAGGTGAATGTTTATTTTTTCTATTCTTTTTTTTTTTTTTTTTTTTTTCATCCGCCATGCATAACCTGAGGGAATAAAGAATATAAAACTCGTGGGTAGGTATGGGTTGGTCAGAAAGGTATGCAGCTATGAATGTGGTTGTACCCACAGCCTCGCAGAGGTCTTAGGTAAAAAACAAAGAAAGAGAAACAAAAAGAAAGAGTACAAGTGCGATGATGCTGTTTCGCCTGTTACGATATACATATATATATAAGAGAACCGCGAGAGCGAGTGCCTGAGAAGCGTTCGAGAAAGTCGCTTTCGCTCGGTCTCTTGAGAGATCTCAGCGCGTATTTCGTCGTAAAGACTCTGTACACGTCTTACACTACGTGCCACTATTTCTTTATCTGTCTGTCCATTAATATCTACCTTTGAATGTCTCTCGCTCTCTCTCTCTCTTTCTCTCGAACGAGTGTATATGTGTGTGGCATGGAAAATAGTTAAATCATATGCTCACGTGACCGTTAAGTGCACCGCCACGAAGATTGGTGCAGAGATGCATCGGCATAGACGTGCGAAACAATAATTTACCGCGGAGACGAATCTCTTCGCTTTTCGAAACTTACTACGGTAATCAATTTCCTCTGCTCACGTTCGCGATAAAACGAGAAATTACTAATGGATGATGTGTAATTTCACGTTTTTTTCATTGATTTCTTTTCTCTTGCCAGCTTCAGAGAATCTTAAGACAAAAGTGGGACTCTCTTAGCAAGAGAGTGACGACGCCAGGACGTACCCTCAAGTAGGTTAGTTGGTTACTGGCTTATTCTCGTTATTTAACGTGTTGTTTTTCTCTTTTATTCAGTTTTTGTCGCAATGGCGCAAGCTTCGAAGTAAGAATTCGAGAGAAAACGCAAAATAATGACACAAATGATTCGGCATTTGTTTGATTGTTTGAAATTTAACGAACTCTCTCTCGTAAAGTTGACTTTCATGAAAGTCCAAAGGAGAGTTCCAAAGTTTTCATTAATTGCTACATAAGAGCTTCTACGTTCCAATTACAAATTTAAGCTCTAATGAGCAAACTTGCATACCTCGGTCATATATGCTATATTTTTTAAAAACTGCAATTTTTTTCTTTTTTTTTAATAATTGTTATCAACGGGCGTTCATAGATCCGGAATTTGTATTCGCGAAAAGTGTCGGTGATACAAGAAAAGCGTTATGATTTTCTTTTTTCATTGTTATGTAAACAACAACTGTAAACAGCAATGTTGTTATTTCCTTATTCATAAAATATTAATATGTAAACAATAAAGTAGCAAGAATCATTTAAATATTAGATTACACAATAAATGAATAGAAAATAATTAAATTGTTACTGGAATAAAAAGCTGCAATTTAGTTGTATTTTTACGAGTATTCATCCACAATGAGAATATTTTAATGCACAGTCAAAGATGATACAAAACTGATTGTTTTTTAATAATAATTCGCCTTTGAATGATTGTTCGCAAATACTTTCGAAATCCGTGAGCGTGGTGTCTCGCTATTTTCGATTTAATTTCGCGCTTTACACTCAGACTATGCCTGTTTTATTACGATAAATATTACGGAGAAATGAAGATAAAAATACTCAGTGTTTAAATCGTATGAATAATTCATGCGAGTTATTCGCGTGTTTCTCAAACTATAAGAACAAAGGATTAAAAACGATGGTTCATGTCTGATTAAAACTGAATGCAGATGTTTATATAATTGAAGAAAAAAATGGATTTCTCCGATAAGTAATTAGTTGTAAACGCAAGTTTTAGCGTTGCAACTGATTCGCGATGTTTTGATCGACACGATAATAGAATTAATTATAAAAAAGAAGATGAAACGTGTTGATAGTCGTACGATTCGTATGCATAAGGGAGTACCACATACAGCGGCATGCCCTACGAAAAAATTCGTAAAATTTTTATTGTTCATTTCAATCTACCCTGTCCATTTTTTTAATTCAACTCCAATCTCATCGCAAATCATTTTTTTTTTTTCAAATTTGATATTTTGCTTAACCAGAGCTCATCACCATACGATCGCTATCCACATGCGTATGCTTTTTCCCATGCAATTATTTGCTTATCGAACGTCAGCGAATGAACAATGAGAGACACGATAATTCGCTAGGTATTGCGGCAAGAACACAGCAGATTTTCGTTTACGAATGAAAATTAACTGATGAAATTGACTGAAATCTGAAAAAATATATTTTATTATCGCTACACTGATTTACCACCGTCTCCTCTATATATATATGGTTGAATGTATATATCTAGAGATCGCGTGACTCGGGATAACGTTCCGGTAAGAAAAAGAAATGTCGAGCTAGGCTCTGAGCTGACGCGGAAATAATATCCAAAGAGTGAGAGTGAAACGTCCCCGTCACGTTTTATACCGTACGTTTCTGCAACCTCGTTCCTTTCCAGCGAGAGCGAGTATTACCCGTTTTTCTTGTCTATTCGCGATCATGATTTCGCAGAAATTTTTATTTCTAACGATCATTTACGATATGCCAAACAAGCTTGAATAAACTCATAATTTACTTATGTTCGACTCGCATTTTTAAATCCTTTATTATTGACACTTATTTGCTTGATTTTCCATTTAGTATCATTGGCATGGAGTAATATCATATTTAGTATCGTTGTGTTACGATTTTTAAATGAATGATAATAAATAGAAATATCAAATTGACTCAAATTTAATAAACGGAATTTTAAAGGAGAGAAATCCCATTTCATTTTGCTTTTTTTGAAAAATTTTTGCAATTTTTTTTACGACTAGGACGTCATTTTGAAAATGACCATTTTTCGTCTTTTTTTTTCCTTTTTACAGAGCGACCGCGTTTTCAGTAGAAATTTTTTTTTTTTCAATTTCTTTGACCGGATCTTGAAAAGGCAAAACTCAAGCTTCAATTTCGTTTTTTATAAAATCCGTTACGATTTTTTTTTCAAAGTTATCATGTTTTTGGCGAAAAAAGACGAAATTCAGAAATTCCTGCGTAACACAAATACTATCGCATTTAGAAAAATATCTTAAAGGAGTGAAAAGTTGCCTCTGAGATTGTTCCAGTCACTCGATTTTTTCCAGATTTTTTTTCCGAATTTTTTTTATTATTTTTTTTATTTTAGTCGAACTCCAGGTCTATCAATTTCCATAATTTAAAAAGTATGGGTTTTTTGACCAAAAGTCCAAGTACAAAAAAGTTTTATTTCTTCATTTTAAACGTTTTGGAATTTTTTCAGATTTTTTTGTCTCCGATGATGTTTATCATCATCGTGAACATCGTCGGATAAAAAAAATTCGGATAAAAGAATTTCTTCATAGTACTAACAAAAGACATTTATTCCATTCTGAGAATCTTTTCCTTACAGAAAAAATATGGTTATCCAATTGAACGATAATACCGAAATATGACCGACGGTCATGCATTGATAAATATCGCTGTAAAGAAATGAGTGAGTGTGTGTACACGAGGGCGACGAAAACCACTCTCGCTGAAGCCGCAGCGATCTTGTCAGGTCATGTGTGCTATACGTGGAAGCGGAAAACGAGAAGGGTAAGGTAAAAAACGTGAAAAAGAACGTTTAACCGAGAAGTTGAATGCTCGTGCGTGCCTAAGCTCGTCTTTCCTGAACGGCAAGCATTAGGTGAAACCTTGTTCCCGCCGGACTGCCAAGATATAGAACGAACTATGAGAGAAGGTATCCAGCTGAGTTATGGAAATTTCCGCTTGGAAAATCGAGAGCTACAGGAAGAACGAAATAGTGTTGGTACATGAGTGTGTGCATGTGGATGCTTGTGTGAGTCAGCGAGAGAGAGAGAGAGAGAGAAAGGTCCTGGTTTGTGTGGGGTAAGCGCTCTGCGATGAAAAAGCAGTGGTTGGCGAAAGTGGACGTCGAAAGAAATTTGATCGGCTTCACAAGAATCCCAACTTTTTCAGTAACCCTTTTTCTCTCTTTTATATACGTATTCAGATTAGGCAATCTCAACCGCATACAAAATCCAGAATCGCATCGGAGTAGTATATTATCTGGAACAGAAAATTCTAGGGAAATGATCTAGGGAATTATCTAGGGAAAAAAATCGTGCTGGATTCTTTGTTGTATGCTTTTGAAAAAATCAGTCTCAATCAATCCAAGAACAATCATGCAGTTTTAATGGAAAATATATCCTCCCAATACATATCAAAGAAATACGCGCGTTCGACTATGATTAAAAAAATTGACACAAAAAAGTTTGAAACGGGATTGAAAAAGCTCCGGAGAGAACCGGACTACGTGTTCTATTGTGGGAATCTTTTTTTTTTTTTTTCGTCGAACACGATTGCAAAGAAACGAATGGATACTTTGTAACTTGCGGAATGGCAAGTTACAAAAAATTTGATACGAGAATCGAGATTGACGTCGGGAAAAAAGGATGAGAAAAACCAAAGGGATGGAGGAAAAGAGAGAGTGCGGGAGAAGCGAACATAGACAAAAGGAGGGTGCGTTGGTTTTGTGTGTACCCTTCGCGTCAGGAGTTTATGACCGAGCAACGAAAATAGAACTATGGTAAAGAGGGATATAGAGACTAAAGATATACAAATAAATGGGCTTGAGAGGGTAGAGAACGGGAATGGGGAAAAAAAGTGAAAGCGAAATGTAGGATAGAAGGAAAAGAGAGAGAGAAAAAGAACGAAAAGCGTGGTTGGTTCATACGTCCGGGAAGTTCTAGATGGCCACTCGTAAATATTCATACGGGAATTCCTGAAGCAACGGAAAACATCAATTCCTGGACATGCTGAGCGACATTTTTATCCCGAATCCTTTCCCTTTTTTTTCTCTCGATTTATCTCCCTTCGTAGCCGCCCATACCCTCTCACGTCGTTCCTTCAACGAGATATTTGTTTGTCATACATACATACGTTAAAGAAAGTCTAGAAATAACACTTCAGCTAAAACCATAACGATGAACCGCGATAAATTTTCCCATAAAGGGTCGATCATGAAAATTTACAGATTGTCATCGCATCAGCTACAATATTAGCTCGAATTAAGATCAAATGGAAGATTCACGTTCCATTTTTACATCCTCCTCATAAACTCGGTAATCATCCACACTCACCTTTGGCTGTCTATATGTACTCAGTCATCAAGGGCGCTTGGAAGAACGAACTCTTACCAAATTTATACAATATGTTTGCGGAGCAGCTCACGCCTACTTGAGTACGAATTAAGCAGGTTTGCGAAGTCTCTTATCAACATAGTCAACGCACGGAACGAGTTCGGTGCACCGAGCTTATGTCGAACGTAATTCTTTCCTCTTACAACGTTTTCCACATAAAAATACTCCCAGACACAAGGGATATTGAGTGAACTTTTATTGAAATTTTATCATTTCCGGTCTATTTTTTCCTATAATATCGAAGTAAACATGCACAAGCCTCGCAATTAATAGAGAACTGATAATAATTTAAATTTAATCTAATTGTGAATACGTTTAGTATCAAACAGAGCGTATAGATGGAACGGAAGGTATGGCATTATTATCCAGTACAAAAATAACTGATTTATCATTCAAATTATCCCCATATGATTAATACTTGTTTAAATTTACATAGTACTTACTATCATATCTTTCTTCCCATGACTAATAACCCATTAAAATGTTTCCCATAATCGGCATGCATGGACAGTCTAGATTTATAAATGACAGAATTAATCACTGAACGAGGGAATTTACGTCAGACATCTTACTTATTCTGACTAAATGTAACGTTAGTAGATGGCAGGCGTAAACGTTGAATTTCTCTTGGGCCAGGTAACAAGAGATCTTTGATGGTTCACCGTGTGCGTCAGTGTCAACGTTATCGTGAATTCGGCTTTGAGCTTTGTACAACCACGCGTGTTTTCAGCAAGAGAAACCAGGATTAAAGTAAGGGAGATGAAGAGGAACAGACTAGGAGAAGAGAAGAGGGGGTGGCACGAGAGTCGTGACAAAAGAGACTGCTGAAGCTGCATAGGAAAAGGAGGAAGAGAGAGAGTGAGAAAGAGAGAGAGAGAGAGAGCTCTTTGATCTGAATGTATTTCATGTGAAACGTATCCGGAAACTCAACGTATCTCTTGCTCTTATACAGACACGTAGAGCATACATGATGTGCGGGACAAAAGAGTGGGGGTGGAATGGATGAATGTAGTAAATGACGCTATCACGAGGGTGCACCACCGCATACTCTTTCTCTCGTCCTCTTTCTTCCTCGCTTTCTCTAACCTTTCTCCTGTTTCACTCACCCTTTATCTCTCGCTAATTCTCGTTGAGAGACTAAAAGCGTAAATGGCAATGAGCATTAGCGAATCCGCAAGTACGGCTGTTCCGGAAATTTCAACTGACGGTAAATCCTCTGTAAGGAGAGACGAAGATCGACGATGAAACGTGACGTAGATACCGAACTCGTACTTTTGTATGAACACACGTGCAGACACATATACACAAGAAAAGGAATGCGCTCATTGAGAAGAACCTCAAGACAGGAAGTGAAATGGAGACAATTAGCTTTCCGCTTGTGTGCATCCACCTCCTAATTGGTCATTTCTATACTCTCTGTGTGTTATATCAATGCTGTGTTTTGGCAACCTCTCTTAATGTTTCTTCATCGTCGTCTGCGCGGTCTGTCGGAAATTTCCACTTTGATATTTTCAATCATCTGTCGAAGAAGCTGTCGATTCGTATCTCCCCATCAATAAATTTAACGATTAAACTAATAAAATACACTTAATTTCTCGGGTCATTTCAGCAAACGAAAGTTATTCATGATATCAAAAAAAAGTCGGGTTTCATTGCTCATCGAATATTTTTTTATGAAATAAGACTCACCACATTCCGTGGTTTTTTTTTTCTTTCGAAAAAATGTTCGAAACATTCGAAACCTGTCCACAAATATGGAGCTCATAAAAGAGATAACTGGCCAATAGAATTTTCTTCGATGTCAAGAGTCTATGCAAACGATGAGACGAGAAATCGGAGAAGAGAGAAAGAGGAAGACGATCGAGTATCATTCCCAAGACGATTGCGAGCGTTATCGGAGAAACCCGTCTCAAATTTCCCCCTACCGTTCCCCCTTAAGATGGATCAGGACTTCCCAAGAAGACAGACTCAACAGTACGATGGTTGACGTCATCGACGAATAATTTAATGCTTGTTTTCTTTTTTCTCTCAAATGTATAAGCCCTAAATTGTAGAGCGTGAAAAAACCTACAAAAAAGTATAAATTGCAATTTTCGTATCTCGACTGAGAGCCGAGTTATTGCAAAAAAACCAAATTTAACCTCATTTTCAAGATGGCGGAGAATGCACACAGGAAATCTTGGTCAACAATTTGAATGTCAGCTTTTCTAAGCCCCCCCTCCGACCCCCACACACACACAATATCCAAAAATCAGCTTTCTCGGTTCACTTGCATTTCCAAATGTATATAATGTCTGGACTACTCTGTTTGGTGTTTAGGAGAATGAAGAAACAAAAACAACGTAAAGCGTACAACTCACCATGTTTCTCCCAAACGTCACATACATATTTAGACTTATTTCATAAAATTTTTCAAAATTATGAATAATTCATATTTCATTAAAAATGAACTTTACGAAAATCAAATACGATGATCATTGTGTGTTTAGAAATATTTAAAAAAAAACCTCTAATTCTTTTCCATTGTATTTCAACGGACGCAAGCAATTTCATAGAGAATTCTACTTTTGGTTTCAACCGTGAATAGCCAGAGGCATGGAAAAACAACAACAGAGTCCTTCAGCAATCTGCTGAGAAGAAAACAACACATGATTTTAGTATTCAACTATAAAAAAAATCATCAACATAATGTTATAGTACAAAAGGAAAGAAAATAGCGGAGACTGGAAAGAATTGGAATTTCATGTACGTTCACCGTCGAAGTTATGCCTGCATATACTATCACGCGGCCTCGGGTATCATTTAACGCATGATCTCTCGCGTATACGGTAGTAAACTCTCAGCTAATAATGTAACAAGTGGTTGGTACATATTGGAGCAAAACAAGACTAGAGATATTCAAGGATTATTACGTCTACTTTTCTAAATTGCGTGTATACTATTTTTAATTTTGCAATCTCTGCTGAATAGACGCGGGCGAATAAAGATACGCGGATATGGAAAAAAATGCGTAATAAATTACTGGGAATACCAACGTGGCAACGTCATCTGGCAAGCGACACGAATTCACATGATGATTGAGTTGAAGGATAAATTTCAGGGTCCAAATTAAAATTCACGAAGGTAGACTCGCACTTGATTGTATACTAACAAGCCATAAAATGCCTCGTGACCAGTTTTCCAAACTTTGCAAATTTATCAAAACCTTAACTCGGTATGAGAATTAGAAAGTAGAAAAAAAACGTTCAATCTTTTTTGGCTAAAATATTTTTCCATATTTGTGACGCTGATAGGATTTCGATTAGAAGAAAGAGATAAAAAAAATGTGTATTCAGCCTCGTCTCGTCGTTTAGCCATAGCATAGACAGCGAGGATGAGTAACACACGCGCAAAAGAAAAATACAGAGAGAGAGAAAGAGCACGCTGCGGAGAATAATTTAATCTCCTGTTTTCGTTTCACCCGGGGAAAACAAAAGAAGTAATTGGTGTGCCGTGAGCTGGTGGCATCCTGTGACCACGATGAGACACAGCGTCAACCATGGAATACTATACGTATATGTATGTTGACTATGGCGTATATATTATAATAGGGCTTCCGACTGAGGGTCGAGGAACACGGGAGAACCAACGGGATATGGTAACGAATTTTTTAGCCCATGGGAGCGAAAAAGGTAAAAATTAATTTAGCACGAAAAGAAAGAAGCAAAATAGGGTAAAGGAACACTAACTGGGATGCACATATATACATATGGATCAGGAGAAATATGCATGAGGAAGGATAGTGCGAGGATTCTTCAACAATGGGATATTTAGACGTCGTTTAATTCGTAAACGGTGGTTTTAAAAAATCAACAATGAAACTGTAGTCTTCAAAATGTCATCATTCTGCAGCAATGACGATTCTGTTGAGACTTTTTATCACGATCGTTCTCTAATTACGATGCTACTTAATTTTCGTGTTTGCATAAGGTCTACGCACAAAAACAAAAATGAGATTTAATTATTGAGTGGGTTTTAATTTCATAAGTCTGCAGAATTTTGTACCGATATAGCAGAACATTCTGATCTTCGTCAGCAGTTTAGCGGTTAAACGAGAACGATTTAATTGACGAAAATAAAATAAAAATGATAGTAATATTTTTTTAAAACGTAATAAGCAGAATAGAGACCTGAGAAATGAATTCAATATGGCCGCGCGATCTTAATTCTTCGGTCGAAAGAAGGAAAAAAAAAAACAAGCAAATGCAGATGCGTCCCGTCGAGAGAGGTGTTATATGAACGAGGATAAATTCTTTCGTTGAAGAATGGAGAAGAACTCGAATGGAATTTTGGAGGGGAAGCTGAACTCGTGGTATCGACGGGGTTGATGAGATAGATAGGATGGTAGAAGAGGAATATGCGCTGTAAACGAAATGAGCAAGGGGGGAGGTAGGGGTTCAGGCCCTTGCGGCGAGAAGATATTAAAAATTAATCCTCTGAGAGACTGAGGGCGAGAGAGAAAGAGAAAGAAGGAGAAAATAGGGAATAGAGAGGGCAGTTGTGAGGCATGGGTGTGAAACTCGAGGACAAGTGATCGTAATGAAGGTCCTAACGAATGAACTGTATGGTACACGCACCGAACGTATAGCTGTGTGGTTATATATTAAGTTACGATAGCGAGGGTGTATTCGAATATACACCATTGCAATATGTGTACACAGGATGTCTCAAAAGTCACGCCTCAACTGTAGTGAAAAATAATTCTGGAACATTTTAATGAAAAAAGTCTTATTTTTTTCGCTGTATTTTTGAATTTGTTGATATTAATTTATTGACGATATTGCTATGACCGTTACGTTAATGACCGCTGATAAGACAGCGAGCAGTCAATATCTGATAAACACAATAAATCATGAAGAAAAATGCCAGAGATTCCCGTCTTCAGAATTCTCTTATGCATATCCCATAAATGTAGAATAGAATTTGTGGAACGCTGTGTACTACAATTTGCCACGTGCCCTCAAGTTCATATCGTATTCAACGTTAATCTTGCGACAAGTTTTCACATCCATTTCTCTCTATCTTTCTTTCTCTCTAATTTCGAACGCCGATCACTTAACATCAAAAAGTTAGTTTGCCATAATCATCGAAAAAGCTTTCTTCAAATGAATCACTGCGAATCACTGCTCATCTAGTGTAGCGCTACATTCAAACTGATTGCCTCTTTTGAATTTTGTTACTACTTCATTCCGATTTGTACACAATTATATGAGTGCGATATGAGTTTCAACGAATTTCAAATAGAGTAATGGATGGCCATTACTCTATTTGAAATTCGTTGAAACATCTCTACGTCCAAGTCACTGTATTTAAGTTGATAACAGATGAAAAAAGAAGACAGAAACTCTACGGGGATAGGAGGAAAATTGAAAGAACCCCACGTTTTGATTTTACAAGTATCTAACGCGTCAGAACAACATTCATCTCTGCATATGTGTTTGCCCATATTTGTCTACGTATTGTGTATAAAAATATAGACACAAAAACATGTATATATCGGAATGAAGGTGTTGCGAGCATCAGGGAGTGCTAGCCAGTAGATTTTCTATGTTCGCGTTGACAAGCGAGCCCCATGGTGCGAGTTTATCACATACAAGAGTGTTTCCTGCCCCCTTAAAACAGTGTTCAATCTCCACCACACAACCACCTCGTTCTTCATCGTTCGCACTCCTATACATGTGTATACATAGATATGTATAATATATACACACACACAGACACAAGTAAACGTAACGTTGCACTATATTATAACGTGATAGCTAACCGTAGCGTGGCTAACATAAAATCACCGGATATTCAGCGTGGCGGCGAGAGAAGACTGGGCTGTATATGTATATGGAGCTCGTACGGATATTAATTGGCTTCCGATCCACGATCGTACAACCCCTGCACTATGGACGTTGTTATGGTACCGATACAGTTCAGGTGGTGGGGAAAAACTGAGTACGAGGTCCGGAGGGTGGACCGGATCCGCGAAAATTAAGGGATCAGCCCGGATTACGAGGCGTGCAGCCTCCTACCCTCTTAACTCACCCTCCGATTCATCTCGCTCTCTCTCTCTCTCTCTCTCTTACACACAAACACACACACGCGCGAACGCGTATTTTTCCTACGTTTTCTTCATTCCTCTTTTTGGCTGCATTTGTTACTATTGGTTTCTCTAATCCTTTTGTCGGAAGCAATATTTTAATTATTTTTACATAATGAGACGTATTCTAAATCCTATTCATTCGGGCTTGTATCGCTGTATTTTCTCTCCATTTCAGAATGAAATCGTCGGTAATAAATAAATATGAAATTTTCACGAAACTGAGATATACCTTAAGCGTTATTAGGAATTGTATTTTCCGAATATACTGAAATTTGTTAAAATAAGCTCTCAAATGAGTAGAATAATGTCAGGAATATTTGTGACAATGGACAGAAATAAATTGTAACGAAAGTGTTTCGCGCGAATTTAATAAGCGTAAAGCCTCTTGTAATCCATCCACGTAAATTGCAGCATTTATTATCGCAGTCCTGTTAATGGGCACGTAGCGTTGTAGCAGCGGAATAGAGATAAAGAGAGATAGGAAGAGAGAATATGGCAAAAACCAAGGGAGGAAAGGAAAGCGAGAAGAAAAAAGCGAGAGAGATAGTGTTGAAAGAATTAGTCTAGCGTTATCATTACGAAAGCTTGGAGAAGTGTTGAGGAGCGAAGTGCGAGGGAGCGGGCGGAAAGAACGTCGAGCATCATAAGGGAGTGAAAGTGTCGTTAGGTTCTGTTTCTCTCAGCGGGATTATACGGAGGAAGTGGAGAGTATAAACGAGCCCGTAGAAAAAAAATAAACATGGTGAAAATGCAGCGCGAGAGGATCGCGGAAAGAAGGTAGTGTATATAGGGAAAGTAAAAAAAAAAAAAAAAAAAAAGATAGAAAAAAAGTCCATGAGCTGAAGAGAAAGACGAAAGCGGAGTAGTAAAGGGGCGAAAGGAAATATTTTGTGACTTCCGGTCCTGGATAATCCGGACGCTGGAAGAATTCTGGCAACATCAGCAGAAGAAGTATAATGTTCTACGAAGTGCAAGGATTCTTCGTGAAATAGTGAGCTAAAGAACGTCCGGATTGAAACGGTTCTTTCATAAGGGTTCTCCGGTTTTTTTCCCACCTATCCACCCCCCCCCTCCTCCCTCTTGCCCTCGATCCTACCCTAAGGCTATGGGTGAGAACGACTAATAAGATTACCCGAGCTAGACTCGATCATCCCTGGCTCTTCTTCGTAAGCTACTTCTTCCTCATCTCCCCGACTGTACATTACTCCCTTCTGCTCGTCTTACCCCACAAACTTTCGCAGCAATTCCGTTTACCATTCGCGTATCCCTAATATTGCCGAGACGACACCTAATTATCAGAGAATTTTGCGGTAAGCGTAACATCCCGAAAACTCTCCCCCATCAGACAGCCAAAGCCTTTTTAATTCACAACTTTCATGTTGCCTACCCCTTGCCTCCTCAACCCTCCCGTCATGAAAGCTCTCTCTTCTGGTCGTTTGCTCGGCCTATACAAAACTTTTTGCTCTCTCCCATATATCGGTTTTTCACCCTACCTATTCAATAGGTTTACGCTTATCGTATAGTCGGCATTAACGAGGAACTCTTACCCTCCAACGGTAAAACAAGATTGAGTTTGTTTTCTACTCGAATAAATAAAATCGAATATATAGTGTGATAAACAAAAAAGTTATTGAGAGGTTTTATTTTCCACTCGAAACATAACTTATACATCATTTCAAAGTTATTAAAAGGCCGCTTGCCAATAATTTTTTTTTTTTTTGTTTAAATTACAACTTTCATTACTGCGAATGCCAATTCTCCTCGATTTTTTTTTTCAGATTGATATTGATCTCAATTAAGAACAACTTGAATCAATATCCTCGGGCTTTCCAAAATCGTTGCTTCCCGAAAGAAACAACCTCTGCGTATATGCGCATATATTCCAGTTTGAAACTTACAGCCTTCTCTCTCAAGCTGTCTCCTTCTATTCAGAGGGGACCTTGTACCTCGAGGAGAATGAGAATGAGCTCTCGTGAAAATTCCATCATCCAAGATTAACGTTCTCTCGCCTGAAGCCAGACAAGAGACTTCCGGGAGAGTCTCCGGATGATGAGGAACGCGGTTGCACACATCGAAGCATTTTGGCTTCGACGTTGATGCGACAAGAGCTTCGGCGTTCGGAACGATATGGGGCACGGAATTTCGTCTAATAGGACGACCCATTGTGTGGGGTAAAGTGCCACTTCTTATGCGTCGTTAGATATAATAATAATAAGGAAAAACATATACGAGGATCATTATTAATCAAATAATAATCAACTTCAAGTCATCATGTGTTAGTAACTGCTCGAACTATTCAGAGTTTATAGAACAAGAACATTTGATTTAAAACTAAAAGTCAATAAAGAATCAACCGCTTGAAAATCGGATCACAAGATTTCTATACACCACTGTGATTATGTAAGGTCTGCGGTCAATTCAGTGGTCGATTGAAAATACTTGATATTCTTCCTTCTCTTTGTCTATCTCCATGTTATTCGCGTTACTTATGTTGCAAATATCGGACCCAGACGATAATGCATATTATATAATTTTGAAACTGATATCTATTGAAACGTTTCATGATTCGTGAACATTGGTTAGTTGTTGAAAAATCGAAACTTAGGATTTTTGAGAATCTCTTCTCTCTCGTAGGAGAGATGTGCAGGTTGGTGCACTGACCGGCGGGTCTTTGCTTGGAGTAGGAGTCACCTTCAGATTTCCCCGTCTTGCCCTTCGAGGAGATAACTCGACTAGGCAAGCAAGAACGACTACTTTCGTCTGGATCATGAGCAGCCTGTGTTCTATGAGCGTTTCTCGTGACGCAATCGGGCGAGGCCTCGCTATTGCGACACCGTACTTTAATTGTACGAGATACGTAATTCCTCGATCGAGGATATCAGTGCTCCATTATTTGTGTGAGTATCATTTTTGGGTAGGAATAAGGAAGAGGAGGATGGAAAGGTGAAGGAGCCTTATCGGTGTACGAGTGATGCTCCGCTGACGCGAGAGCGCTCAGTCCGTCGCCCTCTGTCAGGATTTCTGTGAAACCAGAAATCGTCACAGGGGATAAGGCTGTCCCGTTACACTATACGCCGAGACGCAAGTAATCCTAATAACCTAAGATCTTGTTGTAAAATCTCTATACCGATTCAAAATAAATTAGGATCAAATTAAATAAATTGATCAAGAATTAAGAAAGCTTCGAACTAAACTAGATGACCTTAAAAATAAATAGGTCATTGAATACCGAATAGCTAAGAGACTACATCTGATAAGTTTAGCCAGGACTAGTTGACATGAAATTGAAAAACGAGATGAGAACTTACCTTGTAGATACCATCGACGAGCTTAGTTAGCTCTTCGGTCTCCATGATTTCCTCTCGTGTTGCCCCAGCTTACTCGGACGTGATCTCGTCTTCTCTTCGTTATATTTATTGCAACGTCGTGAAAATCCAACGCGACCCGAATTAATTACGATCTCATAAACACATTAACCTATTCACATATATATATATATATATATATATATATATATATATATATATATATATATATATATATATATATATAACACACTGCACAATCGATTTCACGTGCTAGCTCCACTTTCCCGATTAGCAATCCGAACTCTATTTTGCCATACTTCTATACGCATGTAAAATGGATACGAAACACGGAAAAAATAGCCAAACACTCGCGCATTAAAGACGAAGCTCCGAAACTTTCGTAGATATTTTGGAAACTTTAGCACCGGTAAATCGTATACCGCGATTGTAGTGATGATGTACCGTCGGTATGATGATCAATGTTTTTCTCAGCCACAACCCAAAACCACGGTAGCGCGTTTGTCCTCGAGAAAATCTGCCAAATAAGAAAACAATCAATTCGTCAATTGGATTTTGAAAAATTTATATGAATTTACGTAATAATGCTGTTTTTTTTATAGTTAAATCTCTATTTACGCACAAACCCAGCCCCGAAAAGGTTTTGCATACATTATTTATTCTTATTTATTTGTTTTATTTTATTTATTTTATTATATTTAAATATTTAGGACACAACATTTCCACTTGGTTCTTTTAATCCGACGAATTGACCAAGAAATGAGGAAAATTAGGAATACAACATTTATTTGAATAAAGATGAACGCCAAATTCTCTATCTTTGTCCGAGTTTCCCTAAATAAATCGGTATTTTACGACAATTCCTCTCGTAGAAAAGATAGAGAGCTCTAGTAACTCGAGAAACCGCGATCCGGAGAGTCTTACTCACGGCTGCTGGGCAACGTGAGGTCACGTTTTCCAGGCTATACTTTCATTCTACAAGGACACCCGGTGTACGTATAGCGTTTATGTGTCTTGTACTCGAGCTTCGAAATATCCGGAGGAGAAATACAATTGCAAATAATCTTGTGGCTCGTGTACGGAGAAATTGGTTCTGAATTGAACCACGCGATAAATTCCAATTAAACGCGTTTTTTTTAACTTTTTTTTCGTCAGTATTGAAAGAGATATAGAGCTTGAGTATTGTTGATTGATTGTTCATTTACGAAAGTCTTTTTAAATCACGAACAATCAACTTTTTTATTGTTTGGTGAAAAACAAAGTTACTTTATTATACTTTTTCTTCCACAAAACAAAAATGTTTTCAATAGAAGAGAAAATAAAATTGAATACTCAAGTGGTAATCAGAATTTTTCAACAACTGTCATCGTTGAAAAAACATTCGCGAAATCGTTAAAAAAAATAATATGAAAATTCATAGCGTTATCAAAGGATTATTAGTTTTTATATGAAACCAGAAAAAAAAGGAAAGCGAGAGATCAAGAGTCCCGAAAGCCATTAACATTACACGAGTTTGCGATATTTTATACCAATCGTAAAATAAGTATAGTCAGGACGTAATGAGTTATAAATAAATATTTAAGCGAAATACAATTACAACGAACTCTTCGTAGCCTTCGTCTGTTAAGCATGTAGAAACGTAATGAAATAACAACAGATTAAGATTTACGAAAAAAAAGCAAGCCATCATTAAATTCTGTTCAACCTAGAAAGCTCATCGAGTCTCAAAAGACGAACTATACTATTTCTGCAAGAATAATAAAGGATGTCGACAAATATTAAATTTCGAATTAGCGGTATTAAAAACACTTAAATACAATATTGTTTCCTTGCAAATGTTTAAAAGTAGTCGAAGACCGTTCATTATACGATCGCAGATCCCCGTATATTATACATTTTCACATCGCTTTCTCATAATTTGTCCTATTAACCGACAAACATTTACAACTCGCAGAAAATAAGACTACACAGGAAGAATTATACTTAAGAAATTACTTTGAAAACCTAATTGAAAAGGAGACAAGAAAATGGTCTGCGCATTTCATTATTTGAACATAAAATATTATAATTTATTATTCACTCTCTTACGGTTGACCTGTCACACCAGTTAGTCAAGAGACAATTTTGAAATCCGTAAGTGAGCCACAAATCATTGATTTAGATATCATTTTAATAGAATTACTAAAAGTCGATGATTTTGTAAATGTGTGCCATGATCATTTGTGAAACTTTATTTTTTATAAAGTGTGTTTTAATGGCAATGTGATTTGACTGACATTGTCTAATCGACCATGATACTAAATTTTACCGGGGTTTTATTTATCAGATATATTTCACGGGTATATTTTGTCTTGCATCCTGTTTGGAGGACAAGATTCCTTAGTTTCATTAGTTAGTAGGAAAAGTCTCATAAATTATGTATTCGAAGTGGTTCCGTTTTATACAAGGTTATGTACCGTTGTCACATCTACGTAGCCGGAGCTGTAGTAGCAGAAGATAACGACATTCCAAGTAATTACTCAACTGAATCGAATATTTTAATTATAATTGGTCGATATTCCTCTTTTTTTTTCGTTTAAAAATGATTCTTATCATTTTTTTCGATTAAACAATAATGAAGGTTTTTGGCACAGGAGAAAAAGATTTGAACACTCAGCTCAAGTACAAGGATCTTACATTATCCTCATTTCATCGTTTCCTTCGTCGTGACAAGAGTCAGCGAAATAAGGAGCAGCCAATGACGACGAAACGATCCAATCGCGAACCCTAGAATCTGAGCTCTATACATTTATATGTATAGATTATATATAAATATATATGTAAGATCGAAGCCCTTACCCGAAGTCCTTATCGATAGACCCCTCTGTGTTACGATATAAAAAGACGTCGAAGGGTCGAACGAAAGATCTTGACTCCACCACACCCACTCGAAAATAACTAGGACAGGGTGTAATAAACTCTTATCGGTTTCTATCACCGTGTCATCGTAATATACATTCGCAGGGAAATAAAGAAGCTTATACCAGTCGTATATACATAGGCATGTGAGTCATTTATTTTAGTTGATTGGATTTGTTACGTCTTAACGTACGTGTCTCATTAGGTTGTCGTTCAGTTCGATAAGTACTATATTAAGGAATTTCGGTACAGGCGATACAATGTTGCCATGCTAAACCATGTTAAAAACACAAAAAATTGTCGAAAAGTTAAGAATTTCATAAAATCTGGTGAACATATTCTTTAGTGCCAAATTTGACAATACAAATTTTTTCAGATTTTTCTTCTACACAGTTATCGAATAATTGAGGACTAAAGTTCACGTGTATAAGCATAGCATTTCCATATATATAGGTATACACTTTGGGCATAAGAAATCTGCTTTAATGCATAATTACTCGATAACTAAGTAGAAGAAAATTTTGAAAAAAATTGTGTTTTCGTACTTGATGTTGAAGAACATTATCACCAAATTTCATTAATTTCTTAACATTTTGCCTTTTGTACCGAAACTCCTTAACTTGTCCGAGGGCATTAGAATCCAGTTACTTTTATTGTCAAAATAGTATAATATTTTGAAGCCAGTACTACTGGCCTAAAATTTCACTGCGCTGTCATTAAAAATTTGCGATTTCAAAATTCGTTTTTCAAAATTCAAATGAAGCAATATTAGAAGTTTTAACAAACACTAAATTCGTTTGCTTCGTTATATTTCGAATATGAAATTCTTCAAGAAAATTTCATTTCATACTCAACAAAAACGGATCGGTTTTCTCTGCAATAAAAAGAGAAAGAAAATAACGAAAAAGAGATGAAAGTAGAGAATGAAAGATTGAAAAATTCAAATTAACAAAAAGGAAGGCGCCGGGGAAAGAGAAAAATTATACAGCGGTTAGGTGACATACTATCGGGTGAATAAACGATGCGGAACGGTGAGTACAGGTATTCGCGAAGAGTGGTATTCTGTCTTTCTGACTGGATGATCGAGCACTATGGTTTGCTTTTCTATTATCTGCTCTCACTGTTTAAACCAGTGGCTAAATATCAACAATATTATTATATAGTTTCACCGTTTTTCCGTTGTTGGTTCATACCAAAATTGCGGACGATACGACCTCGTATATTTTATGATCTGATCACGCAGTACTGCGAGAGAAAAAAGTGCTCGAGCAGAAGCGAGCTTTTTTATTATCAAAATTAATTGATGACGCTCGCAAGAAGAATTTAATTTTTTCGCAACGTTTACCACTGCCATGCTCAATGTTTAAAAAAAAAAATTGCGACCCAAGGATTGGAATAGGATAGAAATTAAAATTCCAAACAGATAATTGAAATCTTATTCGAAAAATCCTTTTCTTTGCAAAAAAAAATTGGGAAAGCTATAAAACTTTTGGTAAAAAGTAATTTTATCGCAACGAGGAACGGTCTGAAGAGTATGCTTGATAAAAGAACAATGATATGTTGAAAAAATAAGGGAGATAAGAAGTTTCGTCGTTTAATGGAGAAAATTACCGTTGCAATTTCTTCTCTCTCTCTCTCTCCCTCCCACTCTCGGGATTTCCTTCTCTCTTTCTTTCTCTTTCCCTCCTACGTCGACTTTGGATCGATACGGCAAATTTGTTCCACATTCCTTGGCTCAACGTTTCATGCACTTCCCACCGGTGCATATCTATAGGATACCAAGCGAATAATTTGACACTTAAAGTACATATAGATCTTTCTCTCTCCCTCCCAATCTTTTCGCTCCTTCACTCTTGCACCAAGCGCCAATGTATTGTCATTGTAATATATATATATATATAAGTATACAAAAAGGAAAGTCAGACAAAGAGATCGAAAGAGGCAAGGAAAGGGCAAACGAGTGAGAGAATATAAACGTAGGAATGCACCAGCGAAAGGAATTAAGGGAGTTTCACGCCGTGGGTAATAATCGCTATAGTCCTCTATGCTCGCGGCCGCGAGAAAGTTAACCGCGGTCGGTCGCATACCCACCTCCCAATCTTCTCCTCTCTCTTTTTATTTTTCCACTGCCTTTGATAATGATCCTTGCGCTAAAAGTTTCACTATCGAGTATTGAACCCATTTTCTTTATTTTTCTCAAACGACTACAACAAAAATATTGACGGAGTTACAAGAATTTTACTCGAAAATCTTGGAAACTTCTTGCCCAGCCCCAGAATCTTCAACAAATTCTTTACTCGCAAGAGAGCAAAAAAAAACTAGAAAATCAACGAATATCTGAATATCCTAATTTGTTTTCCATGTTTTTTATCGTATAAATTACATTGATATATTCACCCATTTTTATTTTCCACGATACCAATGCTTATCTCTTAATTTTTCTTATTTTTATTTTTTCTAATTGGAATTCCAGCATACGAATCCATTCGGAGCTACAAATTTACCATATTTTATGAGCCGATTCGAACGAGTCTTGTGAGATCAATGAACCTTAAATTTTTCTTTTGAAGTGCCTGGTTCCCAGCGAGTTCTCTTGACGAAAATTACATATCGAGAAATTTAACAATATTTCAATTTATTATGTGTCTATATACATATATATGTATATATCGTTATCCCTATATTGATCAACCGCCACATCAACTTGTTAATCTTCTTTCATATGTACCGCGATTGGTATTTATATGGGTGCGGAAAATATACATGTACTACACGCAACAGCATTCAAATCGACTCCACAGTGCTGCATGGGCAAGAAACCACCATGGAATGTCGTCCTGCTGGGTTCCACTTCGCTGTCGTAACGGTTAACGGAACACGCGAGGTGGCCTCCTGATGTATCCTACAGGCGCGAGAGAAAATCCCTCCTCCCTCTCCTTCCCCTTCCAAAATGCGTAGCTCTTCTCCGGTGACCGTGTACATAATACATTTTGTCTATATATATATATATATATATATATATATATATATATATATATATATATATATTTAGTACATATGTACATGGATGTACGGTTATGCATGTACATATTGTATATCTGTATATATATATAAATATATATATATATATGTTATATACTACATGCTATATGCAATGCACAAATGTATGTATTATATCTATACGCATATAAATAAAGGTATACATATATACAGATAGTACTATAAACCGTGTAGCTATCTACGTGAGCACCTGTGCCGGACGAGTGCTCACGCCGGCCATTGGGCACGTGGGTGGAACGTGGCATGAGATTGAAACAGTTTGAAAGATATACGATCAAGAGAAACAGCCTGATACATATATTTGCCCCGAAACGCTCGTTCTCTCGTACTTTGACGAAGAGAATGAAAAAAAAAAGGGTTGTGTGTTTTCGCACAGCGAATCACATCAATGAGAAAAGACCTTCTGAAAGAGACGATCCATCAATATTGTCAAAGACTATTGAACAACGCTTGGGAATGAAATTTTCATAAAATTGCATGCTGTGGGTTGGGCGACAGCGACCTGTATCTCCCAGAAGAATCGATCCGCATTTTTGATCGGCGCGTTTCATGCGCGGTAAAAAATAAAATCAGCGCAAAAGATAACGATAACGTTCGACCGGAATATGGTAAATGTGAATCCTTCTATCCTGCGACCCAAATAATCGGCTCGGAGGTGAAGTAAATTTTAACGGTAGGCGATTGAACGCGAGGCAATTAAAGAGGCCAGGGAGGAACGGAGAAAGGTAAGGCTACCTTGAATTTGAGCCAAGCTTCAGTGATGCTTTCATTCATTTCCGCATCAGGGGAAATGAAGAATCGCGGAAATCACGTGGACATCAGCGATGACGAAAACTTGGAGTACTCGTTGTATTTCCAGTTCGAGAATTCTGAATATTTATCAGCTCTAGTTTGTTTGCGATTTGATTCATGAATTCAAGAAAGAAACCTAGACAAACCTTCCAGTTCTTCGCTCTCGCGGATCCTGATGCTTTCCCGTTCTCACCTCAACAAATCCCTGCCTTCTGTGGATCTGTACAATTTGATCTCTGAAGACGTTTACACCTTTTCTCGCAAACTGAGTATTGCCCAGTCAAAAATCTCAGAATGTTTACCAGTAAGAGAATGCACTAGACATTTACTGAGACTGTCTTACAAGTATTTTATACATAGAGTAGGATGATTTCTCAGATGTTAGCGAAGTAAGACGATTTATGTGCAAAGGATAGAAATTAAGATTATCAAATTGGATGTGAGTAAGGATTCCCCGCTTGCTCAGAGATAAAAGAGAATAAAAATTCCCAGAAAAAGTGGGCCATATCGATGTTTTTTTCCAGCGAAGTTAGGAAATTTTTCAAAGTGCCATAGAATACGCCGAGATAAGTAAACCGTATAATAAATAAATAAATAAAAATCAACAAGATTCTCGAGAAAATCCTCATGTACAATCTGGAAGCCGAAATGCGGTCTGGAAAATAGTTTTTTTCTTTTTTTTTCTGAACCAAGCTATCCGCGTCCAAGCGAAACTTTGAAAAAATATCGGTTCGATCGAGACAAAAGACAGATTAGGCATCGGATCGAATGAATTCGATTACGAGAAATCCACAAACGATAAAAAAATGGATTCGAAAGCGATGTTCAACTTTCGAAGTATCAAAAAATATTTAGAGTAAATACGGAAAAACCGTAGAACAAAGACGATAGTGCAAACAACTCTATAAAAACAAAAGAATAAAAGAGGCAGCAGAAAAAAATAAAAAAATAAAAGAGCGAGGCATCCCTGTCGAAGGAATATGGGTTCAGACGCTTCCGTTATTTTCTTTGTCTCTCTTTCTCTACGTGTGTCAAGATCGAATTGAAGAAATGAAATTACGAGAGGGTTTATCCCTTCCGGGGATTTTCGTAGCTCACGTCCGTTTATCGAGTTTGTTACATTCTCTCGCACATACATATTCGTAAGGGAAGGAGTTGAGAAGGGTTGAGAATACACGCTGCGCACGTTTTTATCTCCGTTTTGCCGAACAATATCTGTACGTTGCACCAACTATTCGAGCTCTCGGAGCACAAACGTATCTAATCGCAGAATACACGTCACACATGGGCGAACGCTGCCGAGAGATATACACGCGAGGAGTATCATGCATGGGAGGGAGCAAGAGAGAACGAAAGAGCTGCTTTCAACTTCATCGCGAGAAGAATGAAACTGTCGTCCAGCTTTTACTAGGCTTTGAGATTCACTCCACTGTGTATTTTACGTGTGCCTGGAAACACGAGAATCACACTCACTGTCTATCCCCGCTTTTGAATATTACGAAACAAATTTATCACCGCATCGCTTGTCCCACTATAAATTACGTTTTTTTTTTTTTTTTTTTACGAATTTATCTCATCGATGTATCAACACTTTCGCGGCCTGCCATTTTTTTCATAACAAAAACTATTCGAAAAAGAAATAAAATAACTGTGTCCATCGATTCATATATTATGTGAAATACACTGAATTTTCTAGAATATATCTAAATCTATCTAATTATACATATATATGTATATATATAAAATAAAAATAAAAAATAAAAAAAATAATATAATAAATAATAAATAAATAATAATAATAAAATAAAAAATATAATAAATAAATGATAAATAAAAAATATCTAAAATTTGATCGTTGAAATGAAACAACATCAAAACTTTATCCTTTGAATTGCATTAAATCTGCATGCACGTCAATGAAAACTTTTCGTGTTAATTTTGATTGTGGTTTCCTGACAAAGATGACAATTTTATTCCGATTCAATTTAACACGCAATCATCTTATTCATTAACATTTTCTTAACCCAAACACGAAAACGTTTGGATGCAGAAAAAGTTGAAATTGAAGTTCATTTCACTCCAATCAGAAGATACGAATGAAATTGAATGAGGAAAAAAAAATAATGAGCGATATATAACTGAAGTTTATTAGAACTTGAAAGCATCACCTCCCAGTTACTTTCGTACTCGATCAATTAGACTTGCCCGGTTTTGAGCCACTATATATTATATGTCATCAAATCAAACACGTACACATGCAGAGTTTATATGGACACGACATTGCACAGTATTGAGTGGCGATGCACAACGCTCGGAGGCAAACTTTCCTGCAAAACCTAATGTTTTAATGGCCAAAGCAAAAGTCCCGATGGAGGATTCTGAACACTCTCGCATCACGGTACCACAAGAAAAAAAAAAAAAAGGATTACTCTTAACTTCGCGACCCCGATTTTCCAGTCTCGTGATTCCCTAGCGTTCAAAAAGGCTCGTTCCACAGCCGAAGCCTCTAAAACCCGTTGAGTTTTTTCCAAGCATAATGTAATTACGAATAACATATGTCGAGACTCAAAATCGTATGCGAATGAATTATGATGATGATTTATTCTTCAATTATGAATTTAGCTTAACTTCAATTTGTTGATAATAGTTTCAGTTTTTTCAACGTTCACTTAGTTGAGAAAAATAAACCATTGTCATTTGTTTCATTGAGCATTAAAAACATTCGATATAAATTTAAAAATGTTAGAACCACTCGCTTCAACTATTCCATCAAATGCTTGACATTTTCGAGGCTTAGGTAACCAGCATCCTTTTTACTGATCTTTATGGAAATATAAAAAAAAAAAGTAGGATCAAAGACCAGAGAATAAATGAGCAAGTTTACAAGATTAAGTGTAATGGTCAGCCACTACGTAAGGATTGCATCGAGTTTTTCAAATATACACTCGACGCTCTATTTCCCCTCTCTTTTCCTCTGCATAATACAGTGTCATGAGGTTTATATTTTATGGGTCTACGAGGACACGAGATTCGACGATGTTCCCTATCTGGCCAACGAGAGTGTGTAACTCCGTAATTAGTGAAACAAGCGAGCAGAGCCACACCAACCATACCGCAGTGTGGCTTGAAGGGTCTGTGTGCGTGTGTATTTGTGTTCATATAAGTTGGCCCAGGTCGCGGTCGAAACTTTTGAAATGATCATAACTAGCCAGTTGACCACACAACGATATTCTCATGTTGTCGTTATTCTTGTGACCATGCATTACAATTTGTGTCGTATACAAGTTGCATAAGTTCGAGATGCATTAACACAAAATATTAATCGAAAGTGTCATTTTGAGAATTTTCTAAAAACTTGGTTTTTCATCATTTTTTTTTTCTACACGTAACGGTTCTGGATTTTCCAAGGAAAAACGAATCAGTTGACAAATGTTTCATGAACTTTATTTATTCATAATTGATTTAGAGAATTTTTTTTTCTCCATAATTATATGATCTTACGTTCAATATATTTTATCTACTTCAATGTTACTCGGTGTTTTTCATAATTGAAATTGCGAACCTCAAGTAGTGAGAGAAATTTCGAAAAATTCGAAAATTATTGACCTTTTCCTGGCCAAATTCTGCGACGATGCAGGGAAAATGTTTTTCTCACAAATTTATGGAAAAACTGAAGAAAAATCTTACAAAATGGTGGTTCATTCTTTCCAGATTTTTTTATTATTATATTTTTTCTCGTTAAACTCGAGTTTCAATTGGCTGTACGACGAAGTCGTTGTAATTACACCGACACTCTTTCATTTTTCTAGTCCTATCACTCTTCAATGTTTCCCTACGATTTTAAAATAATGGAAAATTCGTAGATAAATATATTCGTATTAATACACGAAAAAAAAAGTTCACCAACCGTAAAACAATATTACAGTTTATTTCCTCACCTGATAAAAATCTCGAAGATTCAAATCGTTAGCACCATAAATTCAGCCTCACTTGAATACGTTATAGTACAAACACTCCAAAAGCACAAGGCGAATATATGGAAAATCGAATGCTTAATTTTTAGTCTTAAGAGATATTTATTATCAATTATGATATTTATTATTATTTAAACTAGTATTAAAATATTTATTATTAGTATTAATAGATTATTTTATGGTATAATTTTATACATTATTAACATATCAAAACACTATATTATGGAATAAAAACGAGTATAAATATATTGTCAATTTAAATATTTCAATGTTTGTATGAAATTTTAGCTGGTTATTTATTCAAATCGGATCTTGTCGATAAGCTTATCGATGTGTTTTATTTAAACAGTACAGAAGACTCGCGTGCAGGGTTAACCGTAAGTACGAAAAGACATGAACACTCCGTTCGTGTTGACGCGCGCGAAGCGACTGACACTCCCGAGGTTCGAACCAGCTGGCTGGCTATGCCCGAGACTCGAAGCGCGCAGGGACTCGGGAAAACTCATTGGCTTCTTTTGCTACAGCATGTCGAAACAACGAGGCTCGTTGTCTTTTTTACCCAAACCAGAAAATTATTAATTCATATTTTCATTCGTTGGAATAACAATTTGCATTTAATTGTTATTCCAGTTTTAAAAATATATTCTTTTAAGGAGGGTGGCTACATACGACAATATGATAAGAATTTAATAAAATTTTGTGATAACATTCTTTAGCATCAAATGCAATGACACAAATTTTTTCAAATTTTTCGTCTACATAGTTGTCGAATAATTGGAGTTTACAATAACCAAAAGATATACCTATATATATCAGAATCCTATGCTTACGGATGTAAACTCTAGTGTTAAATTACTCGAAAACTATGTAGAAGAAAAATCTTAAAAAATTTTTATATTCATATTTAATCCAAAAGAATATGCTCACCAAATTTCATTAAATTCTAATCATTTCCAATTTTCCTATGCTTTTAACATGGCAACATTGTTGTGTGTGGCCAACCTCCTTAATCATCAATAATTTTTTATCGTTGCTATATTTATTATTGATACAGAATTTGTCAAAATTATCTTTATTTATGCAATGTATTTTTACAAAGATTATATTGTAAGTAAAAAACCTGGGTTTTTAATGAACCGATTGAAATAACTTTTGCTTATAATTCTCCATTCGGATGAATTAATTTAATTGAAAGAGTTCTCTCCCTCTCTTTCTTTTTCTCTGCCATGTGTGTTACCGGATAAAGGGAAGAAACCTGCTGACGGAGGGTGCATGATTTCAATGGGCTCTCTATCCGTACTGACTATATACTCTCTTATCGTTCTTTTATATCACGTTATAAATTAGGGGAGTAGGGTACATCAATAGGGACAAAGAAAATAGTAGGAAAAAATCAATATGATAAGAAATAATTCAATGAGGTGGATTCGTTAACGATAGATATTTTATCGTGTTCTATAATATTTCTTTGCAGCTTCAATTAATAAGAATAAATTGTACACGATTATTTTTCTATTATTTATTGTTATTCGACTTCAGATAATTCATAGTGATTTAGCTTCAAATTATTTATTATGATTGATCTTCAACTAATCCATAAATGTGTCCAACTTTGATAGAAAATAAAGATTTTTTTGCCCACTATATTCGATCGAAATGTAAAAGTCTAAAAAATAAAATGATTAAAAATAAGTTTTTTATGACTCGTGCTTTTCAAACATATTAAACGTTCGAGATATACGTGTAAAATTGTACCACAGTATTTTTCTCGATGGAACGCAACTGCGATCGTCGACCGGTATATATGTATACTATTAAGAGAGCGACCTTGATTCTGGCCTTTAACCACATTCCATCTCGAGGCTGGATGAGTTCCTGAGCCAAAGTACCTTTAAAACAGTTACGGAAAGGTAACACAGCAAGCTGTGTTTCTCGATTCCATCGGGCGGTACTTAAAAAGACGTACGAAAAAGTTGCCTTCGGTTTAACGATCAAAACAATGACATAAATTATTGCTTATGCCACTTTATCGATGCGGAAAAAAAGTCACGAATAATGCAATATTTTCGAGTCGTGCTGTGCCGCAGACGAATTTATCTCATTATTCACCGAGAGCAATCGATTTTTTTTTCGGAGTATTGAAAAATAAATATGAGACGAATGAAATCGATCAGACTTTTATTTCGGCAAAACAAGGTCGAGTGTTTGTGCACTTTTTAAATCAAGAACATTTTTTTCGCTCTTTTGATATTATGATTTTTTATTTCACTCTAACTCTCTCCATTGTTTTATATATAGCAATCATGAGTCTCATTTCAAGTTGTTAAAATATTGAACGAAAATAAGATACATGCACGTATATATTGATAGCACAGACAAGGATTTCAAAGACCTCTAGTAGGTAATTCCAATGCTGATCAGACAAACGCCATAAAGATTGGCTGAATCTTAGACCCTTCAGGAGTACTCTATTAATCTCGATTGTGCTTTTTTGCACTCTGCCACATGCAGGCTTACGTACATAGTCTAACGAAAATCACGTTTTTGTTAAGGGAATGAGGGAATCCCGCAATCTCGAAGAGAAAATTTCTTAAGGAGGGTGGCTACATACGACAATATGATAAGAATTTAATAAAACTCAGTGATAACATTTTTTAGCATCAAATGCAATGACACAAATTTTTTCAAATTTTTCGTCTACATAGTTGTCGAATAATTGGAGTTTACAATATGCAAAAGACATACCTATATATATCAGAATCCTATGCTTACGGATGTAAACTCTAGTGTTAAATTACTCGAAAACTATGTAGAAGAAGAATCATAAAAAATTTTTATATTCATATTTGATCCAAAAGAATATGCTCACCAAATTTCATTAAATTCTAATCATTTCGAATTTTCCTATGCTTTTAACATGGCAACATTGTTGTGTGTAGCCAGCCTCTTTAATCAGTTTGCGACAGACAGAAGAAACGATGACAAATTTTCTCATTAGATATGTGCAAACTACCTGTCTTTCGTAGGTTGGGTACACTCTTTTTTTAAGACATCCTATATTTTCACACTCGCGTATTATTTTCACATCCTCGGGATGGGCTGTAGCAATTCTTGGCTAAAGCTCAGAGCTTCTTTCTCCAATATTCTCTTCATTTCCCACTAGTGAATATTTACTACTACGAAATGAATGTCTTCGTATCGATAGAGGTAGACGACATGAAAACGATTTTGTGAAATTATCTCAGCCATCTATGGGGACAATCAGTCATCTGATACATCAGATTTTCCACGTTAAGTGGAGATTTTTCTGAGAGAATATTCTAGTGGAATAAGGAATTATATCCCATCGTGGATGAACGTAAAACATAAAATACTCATGGATGGAGAACGGATAATAAAATTCGTCGCAAAAAATAAGAACTCAATAAAGCTCTCATTTTTAAAATCATTTACATTTTAAAAAAGGATTTTATCATGTTCGTTTCAAAATCCGAATAATTTTTTATAACACCGAAACACCCACATGGTTTTAGTAATCAATCAACAAAACTTTCAAATTATGATCATGATCAGAAAAAAAAAAAAGATAGAATAGATTGTGGAGTGATTCAATTATGAATTTCATTGGAATGGAAGAAACCCATGTGCAGGAACTACTTTCGCAAATGTTAGCTTTCTTCGGCTAAGGAGAAATTTCCCATTGAAATCTATCGGAATACTTAAAGTGTACTTTGGAATGATTACTCGATAAAGGTGATAACGTCGTTCTCACCCTCTGTGACCTAACAACCTCGTGCGAATATCTATAAATTTCATTGGCACTTTATAGATATACGTATACACAAAAACGAATTTTGACCTCTCCCTCTCTCTGTCTTACACACACACACACATACCTACGCATACTTCTCTCGCGTTCATTGGTAGCAAAATCTACTCCGTATGTACACAGTGGTATAGTCTCGTGCTATAATATGTGTATGCAGAGTTGCGTATCGTCGGTGTACGTTATAGTGCTTACACGACACTCACACCTCGTACACGTCCCCTCGAATTACAATTTACGTCGTCGTTTTCACGCCCGGTGCATGAACGTTCTATGCGTTTTGTCGATGGATAAAACTATAGGAGGAAAATAGGATAAACCGAAACGCAGACTTGACTGAAACATTGTAATTTTATACCGAATTAGTTAGCTATATGAATCGCAAAGTTATCGGACGTTGAATTAAATGATGCGGCCAAAAACTTAACATATTAAGGAGGTTGGCTACACACAGCAATGTTGTCATGTTAAAAGCATAGGAAAATTCGAAATGATTAGAATTTCATGAAATTTGGTGAGCATATTCTTTTGGTTTAAATATTAATATACAAATTTTTAAAGATTTTTCTTCTACATAGTTTTCGAGTAGTTTAACACTAGAGTTTACATCCGCATAGGATTCTGATATATATAGGTATATCTTTTGCATATTGTAAACTCCAATTATTCGACAACTATTAGACAAAAAATTTGAAAAAATTCGTGTCATTGCATTTGATGCTAAAGAATGTTATCACTAAATTTTATTATATTTCAAATATACGGGTGGATGACTTTGCACAGATGCAGAGCATTTGTATAAATATACAACATTTATGGTTGAAACGGTAAAATCACTCATTTTCAATAATCCACAAAATTTCTTATTTATTTACGACTAAAAAAAAATCGATTTTCAGATTCTTTTATTTTTATTACATTTAATCCGTTGAAAAGAGACGTACGGGAATGCAGCGATTGGAAAAAATGTCAAGAACGATTTTGCGCGTATATGGGAACGCAAAAACTGAATGAATATGATTCCCGGGGACCTATCGCCTGGTTAAAACCCCTCTGCTCGGAATTTTCTCTTGGCTATTCTCATTCGCTTCCCTCGTTCGCTACCACCGCCTCTCCGAGAGCTTTGGCTCAATATCGATTTTTTTTTCTCTCATTCGATCGAGTCCAAAATTTTTGTTATGATCATACGCTTTTTTGTCCGTGAAAAAAAAAAAAAAAAAGAAATCGTAAACTCGTACAACGCAGTTACGGAATACGGAAAAATAAGAATAAAACAACATAACGTCAAGTTTGACACAAAACGAGCAAAGTTCGAATTCCATAGGCACGGTTTTCTAGTGAGGCAACAACATGTTCGACGAGCTTCATAAATCCACGGGCCTGTATAATGTGCCCGACTATACCAAACACGGAATATACCTAAACTTTCAGAAATGCCGTATGGGTTATTCTATGGGTTTTGTTCGTTCGACAGTTTCGCTCTGTGTATTTCTATCAATTGAAAGAGGCTCAACAAAACAAATATTCAAAAAGTTAAGTGATAATGTCGTAAAATGTTTTGTCGTTAAAATACATGTCCGAAAAGCTAAGTTTTGCCCTGTATTAAGCAGTTTCGGTACAGGCGATACAATGTTGCCATGCTAAACCATGTTAAAAACACAAAAAATTGTCAAAAAGTTAAGAATTTTATGAAATTTGGTGAACATATTCGTTTAGTGCCAAATTTGACAATACAAATTTTTTCAGATTTTTCTTCTACACAGTTATCGAGTAATTGAAGACTAAAGTTCACGTGTATAAGCATAGCGTTTCCATATATATAGGTATACACTTCGGGCATAAGAAATCTGCTTTAATGCATAATTACTTGATAACTAAGTAGAAGAAAATTTTGAAAAAAATTTGTCTTTTCGTACTTGATGTTGAAGAACATTATCACCAAATTTCATTAATTTATTAACATTATGCCTTTTGTACCGAAACTCCTTAACTAAAAATAAAGTAATCCATTTTTCGACGATAAAGCACCAACCCTATTGAAACTTGTAGCATGCAAACTGATCTTATCCAATTTCAAGTTTACTTCTGTCTTACCCTAGAGCAGCACATCATCTCGAATTGGGACGACCAATATGTTGTTTGCAAATATTGCCACAGGCGAAGTCGAATGCGCCTAGCTTTCCTCCATACTTGTTCCAGGGATTCTCTGGACAGTTGGACAACGGTTTCTGGATGCAGATCCACTAGTTTCAGCCCGTCCTTTGTTTTTGGAACAAACAATTAAAAATTTCGCTTTATTTGAAACGGTGTGTTTGTCGGGAGTGAGAAAAAATTATTATGATGCCCAAGGAATGAGCATCAGCGAGTCGAGACAAGTACATTTACAAAAAACTCGAAAAAAAAAAAACAAAGACACAAAGATAAAAAATGGGATTCAACGTATTGAAACTTCTGCGAAAAAAGAAAACTTAATTCTGTGGATGAAGAAATAAAATTTCGGAAAATCAACTTGACAGAAGTTTGCAACGATCACATATTTTTGATCGATTAGCTTTCCACGTTTTCGAGAGGAAAAATATAAAACGAGCCCTTCAAGTTTTATTTTTCTCCATAAATCGCCAGTCGGAATTACCAGGAAAAAGTGAGTAAATTCGAAGTTCCGTGGAAGAACCCATAGTATACTTAAAGTCGACGTCCATATCCACATCTGTAGGTATACCTAATGGTACTGGTGTACGTGGCACGTACCGGGAGTGTAACCGGGAACAGGAGCAATATGACGTGATGAGAGCATGGTGTATTCGTAGTTTCAAGAGAACGAGTGCCGTCGAGAAGAGAAGAAGAGGATGGATATGGGAGAATGGTTGGACAATGAAAACTCTCGCAAAGGTGATCGATGAGCTCTCCAGAGAGGAAAAGCCACACCAGTATGATACCGATGCTCTTTAGCCCTTCGCATTTCCTGAATCATGCACCACCCTTTCTCGACATTAAATGTAAAAAAAAAAGAAAAAAAAAACAGAAAAAAATAATACTCGTACAAAAAAAAAAGGAAAATAATGTTTTCCTTTTTCAGAAACTCGAGGAACGAGCAACCATCAAAATTGACATTTTATTTTCTATAAATCGTTAGTCTCATTCATGAAAGTTCACAATGTATTGCTAAAAATGTAAAACTGTACTCAACCGTCTGACCGCTAATTATCCGTAGTGATTACCTTTGGGAAACACTCTGGATGGTTGTTAAAAATGGTAGCGAACTGCATGAAGTTCCTTGAAAATCGTCAAAACTTTAACGCGAATGAAGAGTATAAAAACCGTATTGAAAAGTCTTGGGTGTTGAGTTGATTGAGTTATTAAAAAAGCAAATGAGACGAAGTGGAGGAAGCGACCAGTGGATCGTTGATGAAGAAAGGTCGATGAAAAAAGTGTGATAAGAGAAGCTTCTTTCAGTAATCAGAGCGAGGGGAGAACGTTGGGAGAAAGAAAAGAAAGCTCGAAGAACAAGGGGAAAAGCTTGGGAATTGAGAAGAATTATAACGAATCTCCAGACTATCCTTAATTATTTATATCGAGATTAATTTCATCCTGTTCGTCTCAGTGTTTCCTTTTTTTCCCTCCTATTTTCTTCGGAATCTCGCGAAAGCAGAGTTTATTTGCACTGGAACGTTCCCGTAATATTCCTCTGCCTTTGCATTTTGCGATACTCTTTTTGTTTCAATACCTTTCTCGTTCATCCCTGCCAATCTTCATCGTCGTTTCTTATCTTATCCGTGTCTGTATTACATTTATATACGAATAAAGATTACGGAAAAACGTCCTTTTCTCTCGGGTAAAATGAAAAAACGCGAGTCTCAACCTTCGGGATATATTAAATCCATTACCTCTTCTGTCTCGGTCTGTTTACAAATCAAGTTGTCAAACAAAAAAAATACATGCGTTTACAAATTTCAGTCGGACATAAAGTTTGTGTAGCATCAACTTCTATAACAACTTCAAAAACAAAGAAAAAATAATTTATAAGGAAAAAAATCTGAAAAATATTCAAGTCTATGGTCAAAATAGAATAACTTTATTATTACGAGAACCTGTTTTGAAATGATGATTGTTGGACGAAAAATTCATTTTGTTACCCGTATTATACTGAATATTTTAAACATTCGAGACAAAACCATAAGAAAAAGCGTGCGGTATCCTTCAAACCTGTTCATTTTTTGCACAAAACACTATTTGTTAAGGGAGTTCATCCGGTAATCGAATTAACAAGCAGATATTGATTAAAAAAATTTGAATACAGTTATCAATATCAACTAGATCATCTGTCAAAATTTCAGGTCCTCAGAATACTTTGTTTGAGATAAATTAATAAAAACAGATTTCCCAATTTAACACGGTTCCTTATGCATTTCTGTGGTTTTTCCCGTCTGTAAACATGAAATTCGCAAGCATTGACAAACAGTTTCGTACAAAACTTTTATAAATGCTTAAAAAATATCTAAAAAATCTTTTCACCACTTCACAAAATCCATTCGATACTTATGAGGTTCGGAATAAATTAATTTGCCGACTACCCTAGTCGTGACAGTTTTGGGTTTTGACTTGCTCGGTACCAAATGAACTCCCTTAAGGAATTTTTTGTTTTTCATTCCAGAATCTATGCCATCTATTATGTAGAGATAAAAAGATGTAAACACAGGTCGATGTTTGAAGCCGTAGAAGAATACGGACTGTAGAAAAATAGATTTTCATGTGATTTTTTTGTCAGGCTTTAAAAAAAAGAGCAAAAGCGATTTAGTTCGTTGAAATATTTTGCGCCGCGACTTTTTCTACTATATGACATGAATAATATGTCTATGTGTGTTATAAATATGTACAAGCGTCGCATAAAACGCGTACCTATGTGTGTACAATAAATATAAATATATCAGTACGTACAGGTATGGCACATTCGCTTGAGAGATACGCTCATATTACGGGAACGCGTTGGCAACTTCATTCTACACATGGCAGTGACAGGGTTCGTGATGGATACCACATCCGGAAAACTCGGGCCAAACGTACCAATATATACACACATATTCCAGCTCTCTCCTCTCTCTCTCTCTCTGTTCTGTTTCTCTGTCTCGCTTTCTCCCTTCCGTTCCATGACTTTGAGCCCTACACCTCTTGCTCTGGCTCACTACTCAAACCTCTCTACCACACACCACCTGCTCCCACCCTGTTTAGTAGTAACGCGTTTCACGCAATATTTCACACTCCGTTTACTACTTGATGCTCCGCGCGACATATTTTTCCTGCACTTTTGCCTCTCGCCTGCTCTTTACATTTTTGCTTTTGGGCGTAGCAGTCACTTATGAAAAATATGCCAGGCCTATCAAAATGTCTCAATCTATCGATATCATCAGTAATCTGATCGGCTTCAAATTCATTTTGAATATTTTCACGAAATTCACGTAATTATGTGAATAATATAATGAATGGGTTACAACGAGTCGTTCAATTATAAAAGTCCGATAGTTCCCAATTATAACGAGTATCCGATGCATGTAAATCAAATGAAAAAATTTCATCTTCAATTCCACGTTTGAAGTAATGGAGAAAAGGGTGGGGGTGGAGAAAAAAATGTGAAGGAATAGAAGAAAAAAAAAAGACGCGGGAAAGCTGAGCTATTCGAGCGTCGAGGTCCCCGAAGACGCGATCTCTGGAAGATACGTGAAAGAGAAAAGGGATCAGTGGCGAGAGCCGAATAGAGCTGTATACGTAGCTCGGCTTGGCAGGTCCATCGATTTCTTCTCGCACAGCTTATTTATACTCTTCTCATCTCAACCGCAGTAGCACACCACTGAATAAAAAGTACATACATATTTTTTTTTTTTTCTCCATGTGCTATATGTGTGCAACGCAAAGTCTCAATTTTATTCGATGCTGCTTTCACGATTGTATATAGGAACTGGGAGTGTAAGAACCGTAAGAGAGAGCTTTTACGATCCGCTACCCTTGCTACACCGTTAGATGCTTCGCTCTTCGTTTCTCAACTCTCTTCAACCCTCAACACGCACCCTACTATTCGTGTTTCATCCCTTGTGTACTACGTGCCACGTAAGCTCTCTCTCTCTCTCTCTCGCTTACTCTTTTTCTCTACTAGGTACCACCGCCCTCTCTCCTCCTTCCTATCTTTTCGATCTCTATACTGAGCGCGCATAGCCTCACCTCATAACAGGTAAGAGCATCAAGAAGCTTTGGCTTTCACCACCAGATTCCCAGGCTTTTTCTTCCCTCAATTTCTCCCTCCGAACAGCCCTTTTCATCGCAACTCTCTTCACTTTGTCCGATCCCTTGATCATCCTTCATCGCCATTAAATTCATTTCTTTATCGTCACGAAAAAAAAAACCTATCGCTATGCTTATGTGTCCTATGTTTGTATGGTATATGTGGATTCGATATCACGAATTTTCGAATAAGATCAAAACACAATACTTTTCAACCCTTAAATATCAAAGAGGAGGGTTCATTTCAAGCTGAAGCTCCTTGAGATTATTTATACTCTTGAAACACGCGAAATCTCCTTATCGGATCAAAACTCAACTAGCATCAAAGTTGTGCAGAGTTTCATACTCAAAATACTAATGTGATTCAACTGTCATTAACCCTTATGTTACTACTTGAATACCTGGATACCAATTTTGCGTTGAAATCAATCAATTCCTATTAGAAGAATGGGACCCCCATGGTTCAAGAATATTCGAGAATTTGATATTTTTTTTTTCTTCATTCACTCAAGATAACGTTCATTGAAACGATACTCTATTTAAATGCCATTCTAGTTATACCGACCGGGCACTTGAGTATCCTGGACATTGTTTACAAAACAGAAAAACAAACAAATGCAGTATGAAAAAGTTGTTTTTAATGGAATGTTTTTCCTCGTAGTTATCTGATGTTTAGCGGAAGAAGACAAAATTTAAAGTATGCCATGGACCACGGAAACTATTGGGTTTTGAAAAAAATCTCTAGAGGGTAAAAAAATGGGTTTGTTTTTACTAAATCCACCAGGATTTTTCCCGAATTTTTTGTTTCCGACTAACTTATTAGCTGCAACTGATTAAAATATTTATAGGCTCAGCACTTTTTGCGTTTCTGCTCAATATATACGATTTCGAACTCTTATCTAATCGTCACCAATCAAACCATACTTCAGAATCGAGGACCAATTGCACATGCATTTTTGCAATACGTTTCACAATATCTCATTTTCATTTATTTGTATTGTCGCATGTATTTCGGCGAATAACGGTCCGATTTACATTCAATTGGTCGGAAAATACTCGTAAGATATTATACTTTCAGAAAATGGAATAAAAAAAAATTGTTTTTTGAAAATTCTAACTATACCTCCCCTTAAAGGGGTTAAAAGGGTAAAAAAAAAAGATTTGGGATGCGTTCCGATATTTACTGCCAGTACATGCGGTCACACGGTAAATTATACCTATTTGTAGGACTTGCAGTAACTTATAGTGAATATCGAAATAGGGATTGGCATGGTTGCGGGTAACAATCGGTTTCGATTGCTAAAGGCGATCGCAAAACCTAATCATATTTTTTATCGATTCTCGAGTCATTGAGAATCTACTTTTTCAGTTATTTGTATAAACTATCAACCACGATTGTTACAACATTAGAATCAACAAAAGTGAAAAATATGAATATTCGAAACGGATCAGAATGACTTCAAGCATTGTTTATTATCCAGCATGTTGGATAATAACGTTATACGTAAAATACTTACGCAAAAATCGTTTAGAAAGGTCACGCCATTTGATATCATTTTAATAAATTCGTCAGGGAAAACATAAAAAGTTGTCTTTCCTATACTATCATAAAAACACGGATCTTGGAGGAAATTTCATCGGATCCTATCGTCATTTTTTTTTATTGCTGGGGTACTTGAAGAATGTTGCGCATATGAGAGCAAAAGTAGTAAAACTCTTCTCTCTCTCTCTCTCTCTCTGGAGTTGGGTGAGTCGGCACATGTGTGCATAGAAACTACAGTAATACTTATGCGCGAAAACTTAGAGAGTCCAACACCATGAAAAAGAGCGACTAGGCAAGAAAGCCTCTAAAGTTCGTAGAAACAACTCAAGATCCGCAAAGTAAAAAGGAATAATCAAACATTTTCTAAAATCTGACCTAACAATTTTACGAACAGAACGAAGATTTCTGGCGATCGCATATGAATGCAATGACATAATATTTAAACGTATGTTACATTTTTATCCACGCAAGTGTAAGGTTCATTCCTCCTAAAAACTATATTATTGTATAAATATATTTATCACAGTTGAGCCAATATTTAGTGTTGTTCCCAGATCTCTGGTCCAAATAGTTTTCGAGATAGTATGAATATTTTTATATCAAGCTATTCAATCAGCTGCTAAGAGGATTTAAATTAGCCATAACTTTTCATTCAAAAAACTAACGATAAAGTTAATGTAACGAGATTTATTTGTCGCGCAGTGCATCAAAGATTTTTCTATTTCAATGATCGATTGATGGGATTCAACAAAAATAGAATTTTTGACTATTTGTTCTAACTGAATATTTTTGACACATGAAACCGAGGGTCATAAATATTGATGAAATTAATCAAATAAGCCAGCGAGTGATGAATGCTCATGAATAATTCAATAAAAACACGAATAATTTAAAAATCTGATAGCCCTGTTCTCATGCACTCCAAATTTCAATCTACTGCATCGAAGATTTCCACTTACATAAACATTTAAAAAAATATCTAGAGATACGAAATATAAAGTAAAAACTAGAGAACGCGAAGCGATTGCATGCGGCAATGTGAATTAGCATACGATTTAAAAACCATCCACGAGTCTTTTACGAACGTTCTCTTTTCATCTCTTCACTAGCATTTTTTTTTTTTCATTTTTTATTTTTATTTTCTGCCCTATATTATAGCATACACGTTGTGCTGCATAATGTATAACGTAGCCTGAATGAAGAACTCTCCTTTGTCGTTACACACCCGTGCTTGAAAAACCATCATATATACCATTCTGGCATTTCTCTCGCTTTTTTGCTTTATTTCTATCGGAATCTCGGTGTCGAACGATCCTTAGTAACTCGAAATTTCGAAGAACAAGATGAAACCAGCCTGAGAGGTGATAAAATAGATTGTAAAAAAAATTTGTTAAATTTTCTGGAATATTCGTTATTCCCTCCTACGTCGTTGAATTGGCAACGGAGGAGTTTTATTAAAATTAATAATTGATCAAAGTATTTTTATGAAATAGTCAACTTTTCCTTTCACCCGTGGGAATATTTTTAAAAATCCTTCACTTGATCCATGCAGAAGCAAAAATATTGTGGGCCCATAAATAAATATATATATATATAGATATACACATTTTATTTGCAGCTCCAGTCTGCAAGAGATCCTAGGAATGCCATCGAACGAGAATATAATATCTCTTGAAGATCGCAGGGCATACCAGATTCCTCTTTAGCTCTTGGAGTACGCTTTCAATTCTTATACGTGCCTCATGTACCTCCGTATCGTTGTTGTTGTTGTTTTTGGAATCTTCATGTCTCGGTTTATGATTACGATAAAGTTATTCCGTGATCTTCATTTACTTTATCCGAGCCATGCTGTTAAGAAATAACTCAATAATTGTACAAAAATCGCCAGGGAATAAAAACAATAATAATCGATAAATTTTAATATTTGAATTCAAACTTGTGGTATGCCCGAAGCGTTAGTAGCAGTGATATTCTTGTATCAGTGGGAATTATTGGTAATTATTTTTGTCCCCTGAGAAAACGTCTGGTTGAATCGAAACTCCTCGAGAATCTCAATTCCACAGTTTATTTTTCTTTTTTTTTATCATTATATTTTTTTTTCTCCAGCCAGTTCGAAAAGCAAGAAACTCCGGTTTTTCTTTGATTATATCCAGTCGAGAGAGGAGTGGTCATCGCTTCAGATGGAAAGAGAGAAAACGAGGCAAGGACACGAGAGGATGAGGGGGTAAACTCATCTCCTTCTTCGTCTCTGTACATCGTTTGGGCAACAGAAGAGAATGTTCTCTCTTTCCCTCTTTCTCGCTCTGTACCATAACCGTGCGATGGTCATTACCGTTAGTTCGGGATCGTTGGTTACACGGGTGATCGTGTGCTCGGTATGAGACTTGTGGCCAACGCGAGGCCATGATAATATCCGTAAACGTTCATCGTCATTTTATATCATATATACAGGTACACTTCCACACTCACTGCCAAGCCGATATCAACTATAATAGTTCATGCTTTCTGATATAGCACGTTTTTCACGCAACGTTGTGTACGTATATAAATGCCTCAGTAAAATCTTTCAAAAAGTAAAAAAAGAACGTTAAATATTGAATATCCACTACTTAAAGAGTTTTGGTATGAAAGGCAAATTGTTAAGAAATTAATAAAATTTGGTGATAATGTTCTTCAACATCAAGTACGAAAACACAAATTTTTTCAAAATTTTCTTCTGCTTAGTTATCGAGTAATTATGCGTTAAAGCAGATTTCTTATGCCCGAAGTGTATACCTATATATATGGAAACGCTATGCTTATACACGTGAACTTTAGTCTTCAATTACTCGATAACTGTGTAGAAGAAAAATCTGAAAAAATTTGTATTGTCAAATTTGGCACTAAAGAATATGTCGACCAAATTTTATAAAATTCTTAACTTTTTGACAATTTTTTGTGTTTTTAACATGGTTTAGCATGGCAACATTTTATCGCCTGTACCGAAACTCCTTAAGTTATAAGTTGACAACTCAGTATTTTTGTTTTTACTTTGAAAAAAAAATCTCAATTTATCCACTGAGAATAAATATTTTTTCGCTTTGTGCGACGATTTTTGGAGAAACTGAATCACGTTTTTGCGCGAAATTCTTCCCTCGATGTGAATATTTTTCCCATTTTCAGAATTTAATTCTCGATTGAGACGCGTATACATAGTTGATTCAGTAATGAAGGTCCTTACAGACGTCGGAAGGCTCGTCTGTCACGTAAAACGTCTCGTTTACGCATTAGTCATTTTGCTTTCCGTTAGGATATCACATATATCTATAAAATTGTACACTAAATGGAACCATATATATACCTTTGCTAATTGACTCAAAACAGTCGTAAGTATTCATTGCGCGAAACCTCCTCGCTATACGCGTTTCTCGCAAATACGATGCGTATACTGTTTACATACGTTTTCGTTATACCAGTCTACATGTTCCAAAGGATCACGTACATTCGTTTGTATCTCTAAATATACCCCGATGCACAACCAGCTAATTTTGTGCAATCAACGCTTTAATGAATTATAAAATATCCTTTATCCATGTGTAAATGACCGATTTGTTCAATTTTTTTACTCTAACGCGAGCTTTGTCCGTAAAACTCGGTGTATTATCGATCAACGGCAACATGCTCATTTCAAGGATAATGAAATACTATCAAGAGCATTTCTCATACAGAAAAAAAACGTTTCATATAACTCCTGTTCCTTGCAAGAAAGGTGAGGTTAGAGCTTGATATCTATGATGAAACTCATTTGTCCGGCAAATATAATGTTAATAAACCATACAGAATATTTTAGTTTAATCGGATGGTGGCCCTCTAGCCGTACGCTGGCAGGTTCAATGCATCACAGTTGAGCAGGTCGCCGACTGAGCGCCTCTGGTGGCCATGTGCTCACATTGCCACCCGAGGAGGTCAGTCAGGTACCGGCTGTATCGGCAAGGTTTTCTGCAGTTTCCCTTCGTCCTCGGCAAATGCGATACAGTTGGGGGGTAAGTTGGCTGCAGACACACAAAGGGGGGGGGGGGCGTAGAAGCCCAAAAGGCGTACTATTGGAAACGACAATAAAAAAAATAATAATAATTACATACAACAATAATTTTATTACATACTGTAACAGGGTTTTTCTAAGCGCATACTAAGCGGTCTTCGACAGTGCAGTAACTACTCTCAAGTTTGCACGGCTCCGCATATGTGGAATTACGTGTTGATTCATTGCAAGACTTTCTAAATAATCTGAACTCCCTGCAGGCTCTCGCAGTCTCGCAGCTATATATATCTGACATTAACTACAGTACAGAAAAGTGAACAAGGGCGAGGGAGAGAGGGAAAGGAAAGAGAGCTACAGGGAAAAAATACCGGTACTCGAAGAAATGTATCGATTATATTCCTGGGAGAAATGAAGAGGCAGGGAGAACAAGTATAAAAGATTCCGGATTCATTCGAGGTCGTCACGTACAATTTTTTCTCACTCATTTCTTCTTCTTTTTCTCCTCCCTCTTTCTCGTCTCACGACAAATCGTTCGATCGTGAGTTTTTCAGTATCGGAAGAACTTTGGCTGCTTTCGTGAAAACTTTTCTCTCCTTTTGACACACAGGTCGAGTTTTTCCCCATGTGCAACGATACTTCCGTTGAAATATGTATTACTTTCATTTTTTGTTCAACACCATTCCCTTTTTCCCCTTATTTATTCATTTTTTGCTATTATCATTGCTGTCGTTATTGTTAATTGGATTATCACTGCATGAAATTTCATGCGGTCCAATGCAAATTTGCATATAGGTTCATTCACAGAGTTTTAATTATTGAACGATTGATCTCAGGTCTGTGGCTTAATGACTTTTTTTTAGGTAAATTTATTCCCTACAAAAATATGTTAACGGTATATCCGGGAGATTTTTTTTTCAGGCAGTGTGTAATAACAGTATTTACCGGGATATTTTTTTTCTTTGTTAGTCCAATGGAAAATCGAAGCATGCTTGATCACGTTTAGAAAATCAAAGCAAATTTGTATGTAGGGTCATATTCAAGAGTTATAACTATTGAACGGTTGGATCCCCGATATTTGGCCCTAATAACTTTTTTTTTGTAGAAACGTTGTTTCCCTACAAAAATATGTTCAAGGCGCATAAAATTTCCACGGAAACATTTTCAGAAGTCATTTGTTTATCTCTCGTACTTCTGATCAACAACTCAGTGGTTTCAACCGCAGAAATTTGAAAAACTAGAACGGATTTCGGACGAATCGCAGAGGTAAACTATTGAAGATAGCAAAAAATGATTTCATACCATTTTTTAAGAAAAGATCTTGTACGAATGATGTGATTCTGTGTAATTTTGATCGGTCTTCGACCTCTTGAACATCATACACCATGAAAGAATGCGTAACGATCACTTTTATTGATAACATATAAAATAGAATTCTAATCATGAGACGATAGCTACCTTTCCAACTCAAAGTTTTTCCAAGAACCCACGTTTACATATGGTTAACTGTTCAATCTAGCACAGCCTGTGTCACAGACATATAGATTAATATATAGTATACAGAGGCGCTGCGCGCACTTTATCAAACCGAACGAATTTTCCGCTATCATTGAAGTTCACTGACCACGTTGATCGAAGGTAGAGACAGAATAACGAGAGAAAGAGCATCCACCCTTTCCCTTCCTAAAGGGAAATCCCACTCCGTCTCGTTTCATCGCTATTCAACGTCACTGATTCACAAACCCGAGACTCTTACTCGTAAAAAAAGAGCCAGAGGGCTTTAGATCTATATGTATGTATAAAAAATCCGAAAAAATCTAAAAGCACTCGCAAAGTTAACGAGTCTCGTAGCCCTTTGAAAGAGGCTAATTTTTAAGTGGCCACTCCACTATCGTGGATGTCGGGAAACCACTGAATAATAATAATAATAATACTATGAACATTCAGAATTCAATAAATCCCCTTAGTAAGTTTAACGTAAGTGCAATATTTGAGCAATAACAATCATACTTATTGAAGATTGAAAAAAAAAGCGACATTCGAACAGCTCGATCGCTTCAAATGATCAAAAAGTTTCAATCAAACAAAATCAACAAAGATACCTGTGTACGCGTATTGATGGACGTTCAATTTAATTTCTTCGTACGATTTTATCTATATTTCTATAGATATATTTATATTTATAGTTCGAGAGATATCTCACGAACTGAGTATAATGAAACTGATTCATACGCGTATAGTGGACCGGTGCAAAAAGTAATTTTTTCTACTAGCTCCTATACCCAGTGTCATTTAGGTATCAATAGAAGAAATCTGATAAAACTAAGCTCAACTGGTGAACTTTTAGAGGTGGTTCGCTCGCTGAATGATGTATAATTGAATGTAATAATAAGACATCATTCAATCACATCTTATGCAGTGAAATTTTGTGACTGCCGAGTCCAATATTTCTGTGACATTTTCCATAATCTCTACCGAGTTTTGTTTGATTGAAAAATGTATTTTGTTCTTTTTTCTCTCCATACCTTTAGTACGAATAAATGTTGATAAGGCGCAAAAATCAGTTTCGAGTCGAGACGGAATGACTCGTGCACATGTGTATACATTTTCATGTGCACGCTCAAGCCAGGTGCACGTACAAGTTGTAACGGGTTCTCTCTGTCACGCTGTGGTGAAAAAAATAAACGTAACAAAATCGAGGCACGTCCCGAGTGTATTAACGTTAACGAAAAAAGAATTCCTAAAATCTTTCAAACTTTTTTTCATCGTTTGGTGAATACGGAAAATCTCCTCTCTCCTTTTTTGATTGATGTTTTTTTTTCGAATGTAGGAAACAAAAAATTTTTCTAGTCTAGGCCTGAATCGTTTTGCGAAGATTATGTTGAGTCAAAAAACAAAAGAAATTCATATCAATTGTTCACATTAATCAAAAGATTTGGTCGAATCGCTAAAACAGCTGTCTCGAAAATTTGTCTACTTGTTTCAACTAAACGGCATGAAAAATTATTTCGAACTTACTGGTTGATAAACAATATGAACGAGTACGAGAAAAACAGCTGAAAAGCAGTATCCCGAGTTGCGTGAACGCGAGAGAGATAGCTGCAAACTCTTTACACGGTTTACTCAGACATCTTTGATTTTTTCGAGAAAAACAAGAGTTACACCTTTTTCTCTGATGAAAAAAGAACGTGTAACTCATATTTTTCTTTAAACAAGCTTCTCCAAATAAACCGTGGAGTAGGATTCTTACCGACCGAACAACTGATAGATGACCGATACTTGATATTTTGATAAAAGCAAGTCATACTTCTCAAAAGATAACGTGCAATAATTCTTCTCATGAAACATCAAACGCATCCGAGATAAATGTATCTATACTTTTTAATTATCTCTTTCGAACTCAGCGCAATATTACCGACTGCTGGATCACGTTAAAGCTATTTCCCTCTTTCTAGCATGAAAGCTTGGTCAATATTCAGAATCATTTAGATTTTCTTGTCCGAAATTTTCCTATCATAAATCAACTGACAATAATCTTATCAATAAAACTGTCAGCTTTAGAAGAACAAAGTCAACGAAATTCTAAAAAATCGAAATGGCGGATACTGAATTCGATCTTTCTCTTTTGAAAAATTCAACTCACGGTATTATGGACGTGAAACTCGACTTGGATTAAAAATATGCAAAAATATTCACTTTGATATATCAAATAGATCGATTGGAAGTATTTCACCGAACTGGCAATGCTCGAAGTTTTCTTCCCCTTTCTTCTATCAATTTATAAAATGAATGGTAAATGAGAACTTGAAAACAGTGGTATTGACCGGGTTATTTGGGGAGGGAGGACTTATCGTGAAGAACGTGTACTGTGGATACGGATGAAGGTGCAATTTTTCTATTCACAGAAAAATAGTAACGTTTTTGATATTTATCATTTATTTTTCATTCCTTCTCACCGTTGCACGAGGAGCAGATGGTTACATTAATCTAATCTTCTTCTTCTTCAGCAGCAGCATTGGTGGTTCCCTTGCGCATGTTCTTCCTCTTGACGCGACCAGCACGGCCACTTCCGAAGGGCGATTTCGTGGAGAAATCGATATGTTTCTGCGAGTCGAGACGTACGATGAACGATGGAATGTTCACAACTTGTTTGCGAACGCTGTCGGGGAAAAAAAGCAATTTTTCGATAAAAAAAAAAAAAAAGAGAGAATCCACAACTTCAATCATGAAAAATTCATTCACTTTTTAATCGAGTACCATTTATCTTATTTTTGTGTTGTAAAATTCATATTTGAAACTTTTATCTTTTTTATATTTGGGGATGAAAAAATCTATTTTACGAAACAAGTCGTACCGATATGAGATTTCGAGATTCTCGGGAAAGCTCGATTTTTCATTCAAGACGTTGAACGCCGAGATCTAAAAATTAGAACTCGTCGATCAAGTGGTCTTTGTGAATAATTGTGACACCACCCGCGGCCAGGACACTTGGTCCATAAAACAAAGAAATTGTTTTTTTGTTTTTTCGTGGCGTGAAATGACAGCCGTAACTGTAACATTTCAGTGGCCATTACGAAGTCATTCAAGACGTTATGAATTTTGTTACACTGTCGATGGGTGTCAGTGAGGTTCCTCGTATCTGAAGAATCAAATACAAAAGTCGTAAAACATACGATTTTCTCTCACACATTTCTTTTTCATCATCTTTGTATTTTAACAATAATTCGATTATTCAAATATATCATTGATTAAAAGGAGTATAATAATTTGCTTCAATTATTCATGAAATCTGATGTATAGAAAATTAGATATGTATAGAATGTGAAGGTTGTTTTGTAAAGCAACCATTGAAAATCAACAGCAATGTCGAATTTGCGTTGGTCATAATTTTTCAATAACGTACTTCATATTTCTTAGAGATGTTTTGAAATTTTGCATTTATTCTGAAGTAAAAATGACTAATAAATTACGTGCATAAAGAATCACGCATAAGTGAGTGATTAATGTTAAGTGATAATGAAGATAAGTGATGAGTTGTTAAAATTGAAATGTCTCCTGGTCATGAAGATGCAAGGAGGATAATTGCCTCCAGCATTGATTAATCCAGGTATTTGATATTGCCTCAAAGATTAGAAACCACCTGTAAAGTAGCAGATGTTCCTTGCCCAATTTTTAAGGCGTGAATCAATGTTTTTTTTTTTTTTTTTCCACTAATATTCTGAATGATATAAACATAATAATGAAAGTTAATGAAAATGATAATACTGACCGGATGTGTCTCTGACGAATGAGAACACGTGCGTGATGGATGGACTTGGCCAATCCAAGTTTGAAGACCTGCGTCTGGAGACGTCTTTCCAAGAAGTCTTCGATCTTCAGACCGAGGACATAATCAAGCTTCATGCGTCCTTCGTCCAAAACTCCGATTCTTACCAAACGACGAAGAAGCGCATTACCTTAAAGAGCAACAAGGGAATTTTTTTTCATTTTTCCTGTGTTCCGATATGGGCATGAGATCTATATTTATTTTGCAATGTCAGATCATATGTATCCTTTCACTGATAATTCAGATAAGAGGTGTCAGAATATATTATTGAATTGATCATCATTTTCATTTATAAACAAATAAAAAAATTGATATTAAATCATTTTAAAAAAATATTCTGTTTAATATTCATTTACGATATGATGAAATACGTTACGTTGAAAATTAAACTAAAATTATTTTGTAATAGATTCATGGATTATCGGTAGAGTTGGTTGGTATTTGAAAAAACCATACTCGTTATTTCTTCTTACCTTCGAAAAGACGTTTGGGATCTTTTTCTTCCAACGTAAGCAGCTCACGAGCAGCTTTGCGGATTTTGGCAAGAGTGTACTTCACTCTCCAGACTTCACGCTTGTTACGAAGACCGTACTCTCCGATGATCTTCAATTCTTGATCAAGACGAGCCTTCTCGTATGGTCTTCGTGGTGTGACATAGGTCTTGGAAAAGACCGACGGGATTCTACCGTTAACCATGATTGATCGTTGTCTGTGACCGAGAGACAAAAATTATTAGTAAAATCTGTTTTTCAGACTATTTAATACATTTTTGAAATTTTTTTCAATTATTCCGGACAAAGTTTCATTATTTCGGAAATTTCATGAGCAAAGAAAGAATATTCGTTTATAGTTTGTAAAATTATGGATTGATTCAGAGATTTGGAGAAACCATTTTTTTTTTATTTTTAGAAGGTTTAGAGGATTTGTCAAAGAAATAGAAAAGAAAACTCATGAACAAAAATACAAAAAAATGGAAATTCATCAAAGCTTGCTAACTTTGTCGACGCAGTTAATTTTTTATAATTTTAATTGAAAAAACTTGATTTGTCCAGATTTTTTTTCAGAATTTGATTAATTATATCTTTTTGTTACTAGCAATTCGAAACTGATACCTGATATTTACTACCTAAACTACAACCGGAGTATCTGTGAGCAAGACATTTTTCAATTTCGGTATTAATTTCTTGTCGAAAAGTTATATTATAATATACTCGTTACATTAATCATAAAATAATCAAGTATCAAGAAATATTCAAAAGCATTGCCGAAATTTTTCTAGGTTATGTCACCATCGAAACAGCGAAAATATGTAATAAAATAAGTTTTTTTTTAGTTTGAGAAAAAGGGAAAGTCTTTCAATCAATTGTCACGTAAAATTATCATGCAAAGTAAACTAATAGTAACGTAAAGATAGAACACAAATTTCGAACACGTGATCAAAGATCCAAGAATGTGCTCGAACCACGTTTTCAACATTTTTGGAAAGTTTAAAATAGAAAAAAATGAATAACCATTTCTTCTTAAAATTGGTCGGCCGATGCTTACAAAAAGCTTTCAGAGGTGCATAAATAAAAAATAAAATAGTAACGATTAAAAATTAAACTCACGTCTATCCAGAAACGGAGTTAACGACCGTACGCTTTGAGAGTCCTAACGAAAATGGCCGAGGCCGAGAGCGAGAAGCCTGACGCCGCGTACAGGAAGTCTTTTCCGAAACTAGCGCCGCCTATTATCAAAATTGAGAAGGTGTCGACCAAGTTAGTTTCCGGCGGCGATTTGCGTAAACATGTGAAGCGCGAACCGTGCTGCGCATTATGCGCACAAACAAAATATTTATTCGCTCTTTTTTTTGCTTTATCAAACCGAATAGAATACAATTTGAACAGCTGGCGGTTGTCGGTCATGCGTTCAATTACTCAATATTCTACCTCATTCTGCCGCAAACAGCAATTAATAATTCAAAATCAAAGATCAAAATCCAGTCATTTTTTCTCTTGAATGAGTACATAATTCTCTCCCAATTGCGCAATCGAGTTGCAGCCGACTATGAAAAGAACGATTCCCTCTATACAATCGAAATAAACAAAAAATAAAACTTGTAAATAACAATTATATCTTAGTGACTTTTTATCTACGCTTAAGTAAATAATCATCATGGATTACAGTACCACAGTGGATGATTAGACGATATCAGTGCAGATTTTCTCTTTCGCGCAGCAAATCCTAGCAATTATCTATGCATTCGAAATATATGTCATCATCTGCACGTCATTTATTTATCTCCTCCATCAGAATTCGTTTATCTGGTTCTCGCAGTTGTCGCGTATTTTGGATGATAGGTCATTTTTATCGTCACTGTATACGTCGGAAGTTTCATGCATTTTTTGAGGTTATCCCCTCGATTCTACTGCGTACAGTGTGGAAATTGAAGTAATATTCGATAGTGAATATATATGTATATAAATCAATGACAGAAACGATATCCGATGTACATTTTACTCAGGTTTCAAATAAACGTGTCGAAATGTTGGCCCAGAATTCCTTTTCATTATATCATAGATCGATAATCCATTAGACAAGAGTGCTCTGGAATCGAAAACAAAGTTAATTTCTTTAATTCCCATGACAAATGATCAAGTGACCCTTTGTTTTTCCAACTTGAATTGTTGATTGAACTTTGAGACCCTGAGCAAAAAAAAAAACAATTCGAATTGAAATTTTTAGAAAAAAAATGAGTGCATTGTTCATTTACTTTCTTAAATTTAATTGTTATACTTTTGTGCAAAATTTTTGAACTCAAAAACGGTGCTGACATTTCTTTTCACGATTAGAGTTTGCCAAGTTTCTTTTGAATCATTTAAAATTTTGTGCAATTCTGTATACCATTTGATTGAGTACCAAATGTGAGAAAATTTATTGTTTTAAATTTATTATTTCTTCTAGAAGGTTTTTCAAAGAAATTCTCCATACGCGCTGCTTTGTGATTGAGAACTTTGTTCATAAAAAATCTCTTTTCTTTCCAATTTCTTGAAATTTGATCTTTTTTTAATCCAAAACAGAATCATTTGATTTTTATCCATGATTCAAATATTTATGTTATCCAATTTTTATCTTCTTATTTCCAATGTTTAGATCAATAATGTTCTACCTGAAATATTGACTCGAGGGAACAAGATGCAATAATAATCTGTGTTAATTGAAAACAATTTATAAAGTCACGTTTGGTCTATCACGTTTTATGCCATCATCCGCAGTTTGGCCTGAAATATGCCCCGATATGCAGGGTCATTTTGTTGACCCCAAAAGCGAAGAAACTAAGATAAGCAAGGATGTAAGTAATCTGCGAGCGTGAAAGAAGCTCACTTCTCTATCCGCTACTGTCACAAGTCGCTCGAAAGAATTTTCCCTCTTATCGCAACTTCCACTTTTATAAGATATCAAATTTTCTAATCGCCCGTCGTTCAGGTGTTTTCTTTTCAATCGTTAATACTGTTTTGCCGCTTTTAATCTTACCTCAATGGATACTTTTACCGCTGTGAGTATTGTCAACTTTTTTTCATGCTTTTCATTCTTTTTGTTTGTTCTTTCGACTCTTTCATTCATCCATAAATTCATATTAATTCTATCCAAATTTTGTGTTCCAATTTCCAAGTTTGCAAATTTCTTGTTGTTGCATCTACTGTCAAAATGAAAGAAAAACAATAACCGACGTCGGAACCAATAATTTCATACCCAGTTTAGTATCGAAACAGAAAACGTCATTTTGACAATTTATTGTTGATCGTGCAAATAATTTAAGAGAAAACGCAGTACAAAATTGATTGAGTAATTGTTCGAGAGCGTAACATCTCAGGTTCATTATAGTTGTAAAAAGTTCATTACATAATTAAATATATATATATTTTTAATATCATGCATTCAATTTTCACGAAATTTCTCACTCAAAGATCCGTGAGTCGAAATATACATGAATTATTATAGTTAATACTCGATTTAATTGCACAGAGATATGATTTATGAGTTGTCCTTCAAGCGATTGCAATACCGAGGCTGAAAAGTTATCAAGCTAAATGCACAACAATTCACAGGGGGTGATTGCTTAATGTATTTGTTCTACATATTTCAACATCGCTTATTTTGTCATTTATGCGAACGTCAATACTTTTTTGTTATTTTATATCTCGAGAAAAATATTTTGTTTTATAATCGCTCACTAGCGGATAAAATTGTACGTTGATGGAAAATAACAGTTGAAGTGAAAATAATTTTTTTATAATTTATTAATCATCATGCAAAATGTATTTTTAAGAGGGATCATTTCAAGAGCTTATTGAATTACAGAAAATGTTCAATGATCGTTATAAAAAAGCAATCTGAAATATTTCTGTGGAAACTCTTTTTTTCAATGATTCAATTGTAGAAAGCTCTCGTTGACAAATTTAAGCCAAAAGGATTTATATTTTTTTGTGTGAAATAATTTTGTGCAACGATTAGATTGTGAAAAATTTGTATTCAAGAAGCTTCAAGAAACGAATAAAAATACATAATTGTGGGTGAAAATAGTGTAGATAAAACGTAGAGATAATCTCTCGACCGTGAAAAAGGGAAGCTGATTTATGTGTATTCTGTAGCTTGCGAGACGAAATCACGTGACTCAAATAAATAACGTTGTATTCGATTTTGATAAGCAAACACATTAAAAAAATTTTCTTCATCGCAATGCCTGTATCATACAATTATAAATACGACCTCTAACACGAGATTGTAAGGATCTCACGTGAGTGAACTCGTGCGAGAGATATTACCAATGTACTGCGATAAGAATACGAGTGGAAAAGTCTCGTGAATTTAATCATTGGATATATATTGATTAACCTCTGACCTTATCAACATTTTTATTCACAAATAAGAAAATGTAGTTTTCATTATTTCTTCATATTGCAGTATCCCATTCTCAAATCGTTCCTCGCTGGCTCATTCTCTGGTACCTTTTCAACGATTCTGTTTCAACCACTGGATCTCGTTAAAACAAGACTTCAGAGCACCGTTAATACACAAATTAGGTAAGCATTGCTTCATAGAATAATGTAATAAAAATTAATAAATAAATGAATAAAATAAAAAATAGAATAAAAAATTTGAAATTTCATTTTGCAATAAACACCTCATTATCAAATTTTCGCTGGTAATATCAATATCGTAATTATTCTCAAATAAAAACACGGGAAAACCAATACAAATTAAAAAAATTCGATAATTCTTTAGTTTAGAAACTTTTTCGAAAAATGAGCCTAACATTTTGTTTGTTTGTTTGATTATTCGAAAATTCCATATTTTATCACGTATTTCCACGCATTTCAAAATCCCATAACTTTTTATGGGATGATGAATTTCAGCTTCTCCCGACTGATCAACATTCACTATGATGTAATATAAGAGTTCATGGCAAAAAAAAAAAGAATTTCCCGTCGTTTTTCAGAAAAGTCACTAAACTAAAGAATTACCAAGAATTCATATCTATTAAAAAAAAAAAATTGAACACAAATTGAAAAATCGTTTGTTGCATTCTAATCATTAAAACTTCTGTACGATAAGACGTCGTTATTTGTTGAAACTCATCATGGATTATTGATTTTTATTTTTTCAGTGCACAAAAAAATGGAATGCTAAGGATCCTTTTTCAAATTGTACAGAAGGAAAACATTTTTGGACTATGGAGGGGCATGACACCGGTTTGTTGTACACTATTCAATATAAAAATGATGAATTCTTGTAAATTTATTATTCAGTTGGAATAAAATATAAAGTATTCGAATTAATAAATGTGAATTGATGATTGCGAAGATGAAATTTTGATGATTCAATTAACGAACATTAATTCACGATAAAAACGTGAGTCTAACATTTTTTTTTTTCTTTCTTTTTTGCAGTCTATAACTCGAGTAATTCCTGGAGTAGGTCTCTATTTTTCTTCTCTTCACTGGCTCAAGAACACGCTGTGTCTAGAAGAGCCACTGTCGCCACTTCAGGCAGTGAGTCTAGGAATTGCAGCAAGAACAATGTCAGGAGGACTTTTAATACCAATAACAGTAGTCAAAACGAGATTCGAGGTAAATCCAAAAAAAAAAATCAACAATGCCAAGAAATGTTCTCTATCAACTGAAAATTATTAGATCGTCTAATTGGAAAAACAATATTTTTTTTTCTATGCAGAGTGGAGTTTACAGATATGCAAACATGAGTGAAGCTCTGAGGCTTATATATAAACACGAAGGAGTTAAGGGTCTCTCGAGTGGCTTGGGGCCAACCCTACTGAGGGATGCTCCTTACAGCGGCCTTTATCTAATGTTTTATACCCAATTGAAAGACGCTACGTCTACTACCGGTAAGTCCAATAGCATTTTTCTTCCGACAAATGATCGGATGCTCATAAAATATTTTTAGACAAATTGATGGCTAACCAGGATTCATTTTACAACTCTTATTAAGGCAATCTTATCGCGGTGCCTAGGTCATAGGATTCGCGTGAAAAAATTCTATGCCGTTATTCATAGATCAGTTATTGTTCTCACGAAAATTCAGGTTCGGTTATCGACCAATCAAGGAGGCTCACGCGTATCTAGTGATAATTGGAAATTCCAACTTTGGGGGCTGAAATTAGGAAATATTATGGAAAAATACACCGTAAATCTAACTCCGGAATTATTTTGGGATCTACCGTCTAGTAGTTGTCGAGAAAACAATTTATGAAAATGACATAGGCCTTGTACATAGGTTTCTCATAAAAACCCTAACATCCTATAAGAGATTAGGGCTTTTACATGTATAAGGCCTACGTGATTTTCATAAATTATTTTCTTGACAACTAGACGGTAAATCCCAAAAAAAAAATCCGGGGATAAATTTACGGGGTATTTTTCTATAATATTTCCAAATTTTAACCCTCAAAGTTGGAATTTCCGATTATTATTAGTTACGCGTGAATCTTCCTAAAGAGAAAAAAAAATTATTAAAAGTAGGTGTTCTCCGTGAGGGATTCCCATGGGGATATAGGAAAAGACGATTTCCGGTCACTAAAAATATATTTATGTTAGTGAAAATTGATAAGGTATTTTACAAAAACCAGATTTAAGTACTTCAAGCTTGTAGCAATCCAATGATCTCGGGAAAAAAACGATTTTCGACTTAGTTTTTATGGAATATTGAATTAAAATGGAACTTATTAGGACATAAGATTGCCTCAATCCTGACGTCGAATCATTTCAAATTTGGAATTCAGAGACTCCAAAAACCAATGAAAAACACAAAACAAACAAAAAACGTTCATTTCCTTCATCACATATCGAGACATTAACATTTCTTATTACTCATGATTTATTTATTAATCTCTCATCAATCATTCTCGTTTGTTATTGAATTTTGAATATCAGAAAAAAATATTTGTCGGTTCATTATCTCGAAAGCGTGTTCGCTACTCATAAATAAATGGATTTCTCTCTTTTTCTCTCAAGATACGAAGAAATCAGTGCCTATTCACTTCGTGTGTGGAATAACGGCGGGAGTTCTCGCTTCGGCGGTAACACATCCAGCTGACGTCGTCAAAACGAAAATGCAGCTCTATCCAAACGAGTTTACGAGCGCCTTCCAGGCATTTATTTTTGTTAATAAAAAATACGGTCCTTTGGGATATTTCAAGGGTATCGTGCCCCGTACACTGAGACGAACGCTCATGACGACCATGGCTTGGACCGTTTACGAACAGGTATGTAGAAAAGAGTGTTGAGTTTTATCGTCAAAATTTGAATAAAATGAAAACAAGCGATAGAATTCAAATAATCAAACGACTCTGATCAGTACTAGGCCTTTTTCAATGTATTCATCTTTTCAAGTTTTAATTGATCGTATTGAAAATTTCACATTTCAATATTTATTACCAAATTACCAAAACAAAATATATATAATATTCACAAACTTTTGTTTTTGTGAACTCTAGTAATTGGTGCAACGATACGAAATTTTTTTTTTATGTTTTAAAATCTTGTTTTAAAATTAAAAATAGTTTTCTTAACTGACTGGTCTATGTCATCGTTTATATTGTGTTGAAATTTTCTTTTCTCTGAGCAAATGGATTCAATTTCCATTTGACCCATTTTGAAGATGCTTTTTTTTTTTTTTAATTCAAAATTTTGGTTCGATCGACTGTAACCAAAACCCAAACAATTTTCAGAATCACGACTCACCCTATAATTGGTTTGCAAATTTTTTTAAGTTTCTAATCTGAATTGTTATCACAAGTGTCAGTATAATAGCGATATTTTTCTGCCTAAAAATATACGGAAACCGATAGGAAATAAAGAAACAATTGCTATTACTAGAAATAACTAAACCCAATAAAAAATAATCATTCGTTTATATTTTTCTATTATATTGTTTTTCCTCACTTATGTTTTTTTTTTGTTTACAGATAACTCGAAATATCGGTCTGAAGTAGAAAAAAAAAAATGTCAAATCGTCACGTAATTCGGAAACAAGAATGAAGCGATTCGTTTCAGTATTGAGAGCTGAAGGCTGCTAACTTCGAAACTCGACTGCGCAATGTATTATTACTTGTTAACATAAAAACAATGTACATATTTTTATTAGATAAAACCACACTGTTGTTTATTTGTATTTTTCGCTTATTTATCGTTGATTTTTTTACAAAGAACGTTGTTACCATTGTTCATTTTGTTTGTTTTTTTTTTTTAGAATTTGTTTATTAGAAATAACATTTTATTGCGATCATTTTACAATTTACGAACAGTGGACAATTTACGACGCGATATCATTACGGCTTATGACAGTCTAAAGTAACAATTGTATTCGATGGGGACAGAAAGAAGCTTTTCACTTTTCATTTTTCAATATGTCTACATTTATACACGTATATGCATATGTTCGGAATATACATATGTATACAGAAACAGATAAATCGGTTGTTGAAAGACTTTGGATTTGAATATTTGTTTGACATGCTTCTCGAGATAAAACGGAGATTGAATGAATTTCTTTCGCTCGTTATCCGTTGATGATTTTTTTTTTTTACATAAAAATATGTATTCTATTATGGGCAAAAATTAACGATAATCTTGTTCGTATGAATGTTTTTATTTCTCCACAGGTCCAACATCGCGGAAAAAATCACGTTCGTTTTGTCCGACATTTTTGAGAGATGATGCAAAATTTTTACCTTAAACAATACATTAAGCTGGGTGCTCGTGTCCGTGTGTGCTCTATCGTTCTCGCAATTCTTCTCCGACTCTTGAAAATTCTGAAAATAGACAATCAACATTTCAAAAAGTTTGGAACGCGTCAGACGTGCGTGGATTACTTGATTTATTTTCTTGCTGTCATATTATATGTTTTTGTCTTGATTTCTTAAACGTTCTCCCTTATCTGCCTCTGCCAGAAGTGCTCTTGTCGTCAAACAATTATTCTCCGGTTCACCATTACATATCAGAGTCCTTATTATGCATATATGAGGAAAAAGCCATAAATAGTCACGGTCGTTGAGCAAAAAAAAAAAAAGTTAATGAGCGCCCGCGAACGGGTACTGCGATATCAAAATTATCGATTAATTACAAGCGCTTTTTCATTCGCGTGCTCAATAATCACACATGAGATCAATTTTAAGAAAAAGTTCGTAGATTATACAAAATTTAATGAATCCTTGTTTTTTGTCTCTTACAACAGTTTATTCAGAGTTGAGTTTCAAATAATTCCGTAACAGCTGTTCTAAAAAGATTTACCTACATCAAAAATATCCATCTGCAATCGGTATCGCGTAAGAATTTCAAATATTTTGTGCTATTTACTACAATTCTTAACTCAATTAATTCATTCTCATAACGACAGCCGCAAAAAAAAAAAGAAAAAAAAATCTAAATCGGAATTTATTACGTGTGTTAAAAATCGAAGAGGATAGTCACATTGAAAATATTTATTCAGGAAGAAACCCGAACAAAAAAGTCAAAGGAAAGCGTAATTTTAGCGTTTTTTTCTTGTAAAATTCTTGGTCATTCAAGAAATAATAATTGAATTGAAACCGGGAAGCAGATTGGTAAAAAGAAAAATACATTTCAAACGTAAAAATTCAGACTCCCTTTTCAATGAAATTCTTATCGAATCTGCCGAAATTGGAGGAAAAAAAGTTAACCGCGATAGAAAATAGTTTCATGAATGTTAAAATTTGAAGTAGATAGCCATTCGAATAAAAATCTCTAAAGGTGTTGGGATCGACGAGAATAAGTAGGTTATAATAATAACAAAATAAATAAGAGATTGTCTATTTTTATTTAATCGTGAGACTCAAAACTAAAAAAAAAAAAAAATCCGCATGAGAAGAGACGAAAGGTATATGTGGATTCTGTATAAGATTTTCATATTTATCAAAGTTCGAAAAAGATCGATGATTTCTTAAGGTTATTAGAACAGCTCGAGTTGCAAATTGAATAATGTCATTGGTTATTTTTTTTATTTTTTCAAGTTCAAAGATTCTCTTGGTTGTTTGAATCGTAAACAAAAATTGACAATCCCGATTTTTTTCGATGAATGGCTATTATTTCGATAGTTTTTTTTATCTTAAAATAGATTTATAGATTTTAAATGAATAGCTAGAAATATATTATTTGTATATAGAAGATAATTTTCGTCGAGGATTTTTCGTTTGGCGATAATATAATATATAACACCACCGAATTTCGCTATTTAAAAAGACATGTTTGGTATTATCATTCCGACATAAATACCTCATTAATGCGTGGCGGAAGTTACGAATGTATAGTCACAGTCACACAGGGCACTGTCGTGGCGGCTCTACCGGCAGTAGGCACTGATTTCCTCCACTAAACCACTAATTTTTCTTTGCGAAAAAAATTATATAAAATAGAGAGAAAAAAAAAAAAAACGAAAATAATATCTTTGCACTCAATTCGTTGGTTTCATATTTCTTTGCTTTTCGTTTGTATTCAACACAAATCGCTGCTTTGAAAACCTGTTGCGAAGCTCACATTACAATATATTTCGTATGCAAAGCAAGTACAGGTATACCTTCTCCCAACTTGCTCTGTTTTGTTAAATTTAATACAACTATTTATATATATATTTATCCGTTTATCATCAAAATAATACATTCCCGATGTTTCCTCGATTTTTGTGTCACCCGATTACGTATTATTATGGTCGTTCAAAAGTTTTTTTTTTTTTTTTCACGGTTAAAAAGCGATGGCAAAATTGGTACTTTGTGCCTCGAAAGAAATTTACGACGATTAATTTTTGTCTTGATCCGTTTGTGCTCCTGTGCTTTTTTGTTCATTTTAATGTTTTATTTTCTTTCTCTCATTTTGTCTGTCTTTTTCATAGTAATCGGCGATATCACCGATAATTCTTGATTCGTTGGTTTCATTATCTTCTGTTTTGAGCACTTGTTACACGTAAATTTTTTTGGTCATTTTCTAACTTAACTCACCTGGATTATTTTGTACCTGTACAGTAGTTATTGAGATGTAAATATTTAATCGTTTAGTGCATACCTGGCTTACTTCTCACTCACTAACCAATCAAGAGTAGTTACTTGTGACTTCGACTTCGTGAACGGTGGCGACGACGATTGTGACTACTCGAGCTTCGATGATTGCGATTCCCTAAAAAAAAAAAGAAAAAAAAAAAGATTATTATTTTTATGAAAGCAATAGAATAAGCGTGCATCCAAGTTTCATCCACAATCGATAAGTTTTATTTAGTGACAAAATACTCTATGTATTTTATATTTTGTTCCACCAATTTTCAAATTCGATCTCACGTCTTTCAAGTCTTGTCAAATTTTCAGGTTTCAGAACCTTCGGTACCTAACGTTTTAAGATATCTAACGAAGATATCTTTTCATACAATCGAGATCTCGATTTTTTCCATCTTGCTTCATACTTTAAACGGAGAAAAGAAAAATATTATCGATCATTGTCGTCAGCGTTTTTACTACACCGTAAATAAAAAGTATAATAAAGAGATAACCCGTGGAAGCCGTGAGATAAAAATTTAGAGATTGGTGTCGACATCCCTTGAATGCGGTACTATTTTATGAAAAAAATGGCCTGAAATGCATCATATGTAAAATATCCTAAACCAATATATTTATCATACCTTTATCTCGATTATGACGTCTGTGGTTTTCTTCTTCTCTGTGACGTTCATGCCGTTCACGAGATTTACTTCTGCTCTGATGTCCGAAGTTTCTGCACATTAAGGATACACATATTTGCACGTTAAAGATGTAAGAAACATTTTCAGTGCGTTATTGACTTTATTGCGTGATGAGAAATATTTTGGTTACAATAAATGTTTACCTGTGTCCAATGCCATCGTGACGACCCTTGTCTTCGTCAGGACGCCGACGTCGCTTCTCTCTGTCACCCCTATCACGATCCCTTTCCCTATTATCCCTGTCTCTATCTCTTTCCCTGTCTCCTTCTCGGCGCTTTCTCTCCATTTCCTCGTTCGCTCGAGCACGTTGCTTCCTGTCCTCGTCCCGTTTTTGCTCTTTTTCGTCTCTTACACGCTCGCGTTTGTCCTATACGCAAAAAATAATGTTGCTAGTTAAATAGAGTTTGAAGTTTTTGCTTTAAAATTTTGTTTTGCAGTATTACGTTATCAAAGTAGATCAGACTTTTTTAATGAAGAAGTTGAGACCAAGAAATTCCGATGTAAAAAAAATTCACAAAATTTCATCATCTTTTTTGAAATCTTAGTCTTTAGTTCGGACAAGACTCGGATCGATACGAAAATCTTTGAGTAGCTCACCATTATTTCTTGTAAAGCGCTTTTCAGTCTGGCGTATCCTACATGCTGTTTCCCCATAAGATGGTCGTCGATTCTTTGTTGAGCATCCCCGACTATGAGAAACGCTCCACAGACGTCACAAACTTCCATCTGTTTTTCTTGTGCAGCTGCTAACTCAGCAGTCTTTACAAAAAACAAAGAGCAAATAAATAATACTGATATTGCAATGTGATTAAGTATCTCTTTTTAAATAAGAAAAATCGTCGCTATGGGGGGATAGTCATAAAATTACCTGATTGTAATGACTGTTGTCGTTAGACTTTCGCAGAGTCTCACGTTCCTCCTTGAGTTGATCACACAATCTCATGAGGCCTTGAGCCTGCTCAACGTTACCCTGTATTCCGCTCTGTTCTGCCTCCTCTACGAGCTTGTTTATTTTTTCTGTTAGCAGGGCTATTTGCTCCTCGTTTCTTTGAGTTTGGGCTGGCGTAAGAGTTGGCTGTAAATTATTAAATCCATTATTCGACACAACAAAATCCATACTTTTAAAAAATTAATGCAAGATTTCATCTCGGATTATTCCAGTAGTGCGTCGATGCAATTCTTGTTTGAAAACAAGGATCAAGTCAGAAAATAAGCACTGGATTTTTAAAAAATTCATCATTTTCTTCAATATATCAGTATATATAAGTTACTTGACGTAACTTAGATTTTATAGCGGACAAAAAATAATACACACAAATTTGATCAATTATTTTTACTGTTTGGAAATGGCTATCCCTTTCAAATGTACTAAAAAACTTGAAACATAATGTAGTCGCGAGCACTTACAGCTTCTGTTCGTCCTATAAGCGCCAACCTCTGTTTCCCTTTGATAATTTTTCTCTCAACTTCGTTGAGCATGCCTTGGCAAAATCTGATAAATTCATCCTCGTATTGTTGTTTCCTGTACGAATAACTGGCTTTTTCAAAAAGTTCCCTTGCCTCGTCGTCGTGAACCCTCGAACATGCTCCGAGGTCAGCTCGAGTATTAACGAAGAGATCGTGAGGACAGAATTTGACAAGATAGAGTTTGCAGAACTGTAACAAAATCAAAATCAGTTGTATACTATGAAAAATTGCTGTTCCACATGGTCAACAGGAAAATAAATCGAACGAAAAGGATCGGTTCTTTGTTGGTTAACAAAATTGAAATATGGCAAAACAGGCATACTCCTCAAGTGGCTTCTGTAAGAAAACAGTCATTTTGGTTTCGTTTCCTTGACAATGAAAAATTGAATAAACAAAATAAAGCAAAATGTTGAAATTCCTTTCGAAAGTTTTGTTGCTATTAGTTTCAAGAATTACAGCTTAACAGTTAATGGAAAAGATCGAAATTTTCGGGGGGGTAAGGATGAGGAATAGGACTAAATCATCATTTTATTGTCGAAATTTTCCATTGTACGATAAAAAAAACTCACCTCAGGATCTTCCCAATTGAGTTCTTTAGGCTTTTCATTTGGAAGAACATTTCTGTTCCTTCCCATGAGCTCGTCGAGCAAAGCGGCAGCGGCTGCAGCAGCCATGTTAGAGTTTTGACGAAAAACAAGAAAGAATTAAAAACGCAAAAAAATGGTTTTTTGATTCTATTATCAGGAGCTTTATTCTGTTAACGTATCCATCAACAGTGATACAACATTTCATGATCCATTGACGAGAAAATTTCGACCAAAGATTTCAGTGCAAAGAACGAAGCCCGCACGGATACAAGCACAGGCCGAAGCACAAACTCGAAATGTTTATGTCTCGCGAAAAAATTGAAAACTCGAATTTCAATTCAGAATGCGATGGCACAAGCAAGACAACTTTATTGTTACTGTTATCGTTAATATGTCGCGTAGGAACACGCAGATTACGTAGGTGACGGAAAAAAACGATGCTGATCGGCCATTTGTCGGCGAGGGGAACGGGCAAGCGGGTGTAGCGCTGCTAGCTGTCGTGGCGATGTGTAGAACTAAAGACAGGCGTAGAAACATAACGATACAAGAAAAATAAAAATAATTCACGGTGCTGTCGACTGTCGCAAAAATTATTCGTATTCGATCACCCCGCCGGCTTTGAATTTTCTAAAATGAAATTCTTTCATGCCGTTCGTTCGATCAGAATCGAACAGAGTATCAACTCACACAGAAAAATGGGAGAAATATGCCAGGAAACTAGATCTTGTCGGCTTCATCTAGAAGCTCAAACTCGTGGTTGAAAAAATATACGTTTTTTTTATTATTATTTACGTGCAAATGAAGCACTCTAGAAGTTAATATTTACAAAATTTAAATGTAACAGTAAAAAAAAAAAAAAATAATTCAACGTCATATATACAAGTTTACAAACGAAATTTCTGCGCAACATGTGATTTTGAAAAATGAATCGGTCATTGCTGCTTCGATAAAAGCGATTGCACTTTGTTGATACACGTGCCTACGAGGTTTTTCTTTTTTTTTCTGGTATTATTGTTGAGTGTTGCTGCTTCTACGGTATCGAGAGCCGGAAGATTGTCCAGAGACGGTAAACTAAGTGTGATTGAAACTGTTTCTGTCACCGGTTCGATTTCTTTTTCTGAATACAAGCGCTTTTTTTCTTGTTTACGCTTTGGCCAAACTCTCAATTTTTTCAGTTTGGTGGCTTTTATGAATTTTCTATCGGGATCCGGCGAGACTACGGATCCATTAATTTTTTTAAGTGAATCAACAGCGACGCCGTTATCAAACGACTCAACATTTGTTTCGCTTTCGCCAACTCCCTCCTTTGGACGATAAGATTGCTGCGTAGGCAGTGGACTAGAACAAATTTACAAAAGAAAAAATAAAAATCAGACACCGAATAACGCATAGGTATTTATCTGGGAAATATTTTTTTTGACATACCTGTCAGCGCTATTGTCTTGAGCTATAACTTGCACGCAAGCATATAGCCTTCCCCAAAAATCGTACAAGCCCTTTTTACCGTAGTCTAAAATGAATTGGTATGCAAGCTGAGGTGGTAATGGGCATTTCTTATACAGACAAGGAATTATCTTCCTTTGACCAGTTCCTGTAAATGAAAATCCGAATATATGAGTATATACATTAGACGTAAATTTAGAGTATATACATAGGGTGCTTTTTTTTTTCTTCACTCACATATCAATAATATTTCTTAATTAATAATAATTTCTTCTCACATATCAATAATAGCGATTCGGTTCATGAGAGCTTTTTTCAAGAGAGTTTAATTCACTACAACTTTGTCATTCACATTTTTCTGGTAGCTTCAGCCATTTATGAAATAACATCGAAATAAAAAGGACTTCATGAAAAAATTGGTTTTAGTGACCTCGACGTGTCAAGACGCTGCCACGTCTCTAGACATAATTAATGCCAAAATGTATCATACAATATTTTACTAAAAAGTTTTACCCGATTGAAAAAACTTCATAATTATAAACATTACTTAAAATGGATTATTACCAATTCCTATCGCCTGTGCGTAGTTCAAGAAGAAAGTATTGGCAGGACTTTTCAAAAAATCGGGTGATACAACGACGATGAGCCTATTGCAGCGCTCAGAAATCAACTGCATGACAGCTTCGTGTTCGAACGCTATGCCTCCCATAAGATCCCGATCTTTCAGACATAGCTGATATCAAAAAGAAAACACATGGTATATATGTTTATTGATTTGAATTTTATGAAGGTGTTCTGTAAAATTTAACAAAGTACAAAATATGAATTATTAAAAAACCTTCAAGTGGTGTTGTTTCTCAAGAACTTGAATCATTTCTTTAACAAACTCCAAATCCTCTTCAGCGTACAAAACGAATGCATCATAGCATTGATTTTCCATACCCTTTTTCACCCGGTACAAGTCATCTAGAAAGGCAAAAATTAACTGTGAATTCATGCGATAAAAGACTGTTTTTAAAATTTCAATCGAACTACTCAGTTTTGTTTCGGAGATATTAAAATGCTACTTGTTCATTCAACGTATTCAGGTTTTCAATGGGATAGCAATGTGGAAAAATTTTCAATATAACGTTTGAAGTTTCAGAAGTAGAAGTTTTTCTCGCATCTCTCGATAGCAATTCATACTTATCGCTTCATTTTTGACAATAAGGGATCGAATCGAATGGTTTTTTCATCAAATTTCGTGATCCGTTTGTCCATAACTGAGAATTTTTAAAACAAAATTTGTACTAATGTTCCAAACTTTCTGTGTGATAAATGAAATTTAAAATCGTGAAATGCACCAAGAGTATTTGGAGTCCTCGCAAAACTGTGAAAACAAGGGTGTTAAAATTTTGTACAAGTTTATTATACCTCATCACTGGGTAATGTTTGCAAAGATCCCAAAGAATCTTGAAACTTGAATTCGGAGCTACTTAATGTGAATCTTCTAACTTGGTAGGAACTGGAAATATTCAAAACTTATGTGTTATTTAGAATCATGTGTGCTAATCACGAGTTAAATTGCTGGAATTTCAGAAGAATGTCCTTTGAATTTAAACGATATTAAAACTACAGGAAAACCTTTAGCGGCAAAACCCTGAGCGTATGAATTCTTTGATTATTGAAACTTTTACCCATGGTTAAAATCTTCTTTTCCACCTCGGTTTGAATTTCATTCGCAGAATTCTTGCACCGTTCCATTCTCTCCACATACTTTTCTGCATCTCTTTCTGAAGTAAATGAAAAAAATTGAATCACAAGGTTTGTTACATAATCGCAAGAAACATAAGTGAAACAAAACGAACCTAATAACGAGTGAGCATCGTCGATAATGTCCCATCTGTCAATTCTGCTTAGCATTGCTTCAAAATCTTTTATAGTACAAGATGAAATTTTGTCCTGTGAAAAATTTAGTAATTGTCCAGTAGGATCGGAATGTGAGGCCAAAGATGGTATTTTTTCTCCATCGATTCCCCATAAATGAGCCAAGCCTCGCCAATCCCTAAAAAATTTAACGATGGAAATCAGTTTAGTTCGGTCATTTGTATTATTTTTTCTTGACTATGACTGTGACATTTATACTGGGTTAAAGTTTCCACGATAAGTCCAAATTAATCAATTTTATTATTTAGCCCTATTAAGAGAACTAACCTCGGCAATCCATCGTATGTCAGTAGCCACTTGGTTGGATTTAAGAGCGTTGAAACAAGTATTTTCGTGTCGGTCGACAATGCAACAAGTGGAACGTTTGACAGGTCAGCCATGTAACGAGATTCGAGGTTATCGTTCACTTTTCCATATACTCGTGATACTGAATTGTTGTTTAATCTTCCTGAACTATAAAAAGGAGAATATTATCTCCTTATCATACTGCAAACTGGAACGTGCCCTCTCAATAATCGCTAGATTCTAACCACGAAGCAATACGAAATACCAATCATAACTTATAAACTATTATACGGATACGCAAGAGAGACACTCGGACACTAACTAATCGATCTATCTATCCCACGGTCGTACATACAGGTCTGAAAACGACGGTGGTGGGGGATGGGTCGCTTAACGTCCAGTGTTTGTAGCTTCCATGTTTGGCCGCATGGTGCGCATTGGAAAAGGGATGTTGTGTGCGAAAGAGACAGCCATATGTCTCTTGGACACAGTACATGCACTCTCCATTATAATTTTTTCGTATGAAAATCATTATTGTTTTTCGTTGAAATCGTTAATTCAGGGAAATAAAAATAAAAAAGCACAAGTGGAGTTTTATGATAGACATAGGACCGGGATCAAGCAGGAGAACGTGTTCGGGAAAAACCAAAAACAAACTCTTGTAGATGTTTTGAAACTACTTTTAATTTTTAGCCAGTCGCTTGACAGTTTTTTTTTTTGCCTGCCACTTTTTAAAACGTTCTGGGTTTTTTGGCACTTAAAAAACAGAGCTCTTTTCTTGATTCGATTTATACCCTGTTTTGTAGTGAGGTACCGCACAGGATTTCGTTATTCTAATGCAATCAATTTATTAAAGATATGAATTTTTCGAAAGGTTTCTGATTTCAATCGTTTGTGTGTCGTTTGTAGAGTATTGTGAGAACAAAATAAACGTTTGTGAAATGAGTTTGTCACGAAAAAATAAAAAATAAAAGTTTCGGTGCGGACTTTTCTGGGAACGAATCTTCCTAGATTCAAAAAAACCGAATGAAATTCGATTGACGGTCTTTTTTTTTGTTACCGGCATTTTTATGCGTTGGGAAAACGAGAGAATAAAACGTTGTTGAATTGTTATAAAATATTACTGAACGAATATTCATACGGTGCACAAAAATGTGATCGCTAAATATTGGCGAATGAATGTCCCTAGCTTGTTATTTGGTTTGTTTATATTCGTGGAGCCTCGACTCTGTGTTTACGTTTACGCGCTCTCGCGCTTGGCCTGCTAAGCCGTTCCGTAGCGGGGATGGTGGGGAGAGCTCACGCCGGGGCGACTGGAAGGGGCAGGCGCGAGAACTGGATCATGCGCGGGGCAACGAGGGAGCGAGCGAGGGACTCGCGTCTCGCGTTCATTCAGTCGCCCGCGGGACGCGGGGCGGGGCGGCAAGTAGCGCGCGCGGAGAGAGTTGCATTAGCATCGGTCGGCTAGTGCAATACCGCGCATTATCGTTCGTTGATTGCAACGAAATTGATAAAACAGAGTGCGGAATATGAGTCGGTTAATGAAGAAAATCTTTATATAAAATACTTTAAACGGTCTGAATTGTCGTTAAACCAAATAAAAATACAACGATGGATAATAAAAAAACGGAAAATCGTGATAAAATTTTTTATTATTAAAACTATCCAAATCTATAATTTTTACATAATTTTTTATCGCAATTTCCGTTAATTAGAGCTTGAAAATGTGCGCGATTTTTGAAAATAAAAAATGCACGAAAATAAGAGCTTAAAAATATGCGCGATTTCTCGAAAACGAACCATGCACGAAAACGCTATGAAAAGAATATTAGGGTCGTTAAACACAATTCGCTCGTTTGTCAATCGTAACGAATTTTCAATTTTTTTTTTCTTTTGTCAATGAGTTTTCTTCTCGCAAGCGATATTCGACAAGTCGATAGGAAAGCCTCTTGCCCACGATATTATTTTTCGTGCTAAATTATAGGATGAATTATTTTGAATATTTGAGCGAATCAAGATTAATGACATCGTGAGTAAGGGCTTTGAGTGACAGACAGTCTAGTGACGGCTGTGTTACAGTTTCGGAAATCGTGTGTATGCTCGCACGCACGCGTGTTCGCAAGCGGAGCTAAGATGCAACCATACATGCGAGTCGCGCAACGCAACGCAAAGCACCAAACGCACGCAAGCCGTAAAGCCATGGGATTGTCGGCAAGAATGACGGAACGAAAGCTATAAATCTACTCTGTAGTTTGCTGTTTCCGAACGCGATACAGTTTCTGTATCGCATATCGAAGTCGCGCAGGCAAGGTCCATGCATATAACCCGGATGCTGCAAACGGTGCAACGCAACGCAATGCACGCAAGGCTTGTATAACCGCAGCTATTGTACAGCATTGCGAATAGTTTTTACTATCGCAATTGCTATAGTACAATAGAACGCAAGCGCCCGTGCACGCGTGCACCCACGTGAGCACGCACGATTTTCCACGAAACTATGGCACAAGTTGCCATTACACTTTCTATCACTCGTCGTCAACCTTATTCTGTTGCTAAAAGACAATTTATTGACCCAAGAGAAAAACATTTTTTGAGTTAGCGGGACAAAGAAACATTGAATGAATATTTTTATTTCGTGCATGAGTTTGTTGACGTGGAAATTAAAAAAAAATTTGACGTCTTAATCACGCGTTTACTATCTCGGAAGTGTAAAAAGTTAATATTGGTGTTGTGTGAATTAGTGCATTTGAATTTTGAACTATGATGAACTATCGTTTTCAACCTTGGAAAAACGACGCTGCTGCTGCTCGTCTGAATTCAGAATCATGCAGGATTTGGGAAAAATCGAGTGAAAATTAATCAACTGCAATGAGTGTCCTGCAACGGAAGTGGATATTAACTGTGCGGACTATTTCGGAATTGCGGACTTTTCGGTTTTGCCAAAGGTAGGTTCGTTATTGAGGAGGGGAACAAGACATCGACGAGTGAGTACATAATTCCATCATTTTTATTGGTTTCATTTCTGTGCATACCAATTTTCAGTATCAAACTGTTGGGCTTTCTTTGATTTGAACTATTATTTTTGAAAGAATTCGATTTCCATTTCAATCGTTAATCTTTAAAGGATAAAATGTTTTTTCTCTTACTGACCGTGGATTGATTGATGAAATGAGGAATGAATACTGTATTTTTTTTGGTCTGTAGAATTTTTCCATTTTAACATTCCAAAATATTCTTATATAATCCCTCATAAAATAAAATTTAGGAATAGACCAGCAGGGGTAACATCTGAATCAGTTCAACAGACCATCCATATACTTTCGCATTTATGAATCAGTTTTATCGTTTTTAGCATTTCAAAAATCAGTTGCGACCCGTATGGTACACACCAGTTTCCTTGACTGGTTCGGAAAAACTTGTGCAAATTTTGTTTTTTCTTTTTCATAAAAATATGCGTCTTACAAACATTTTTATTGTAATATTCATGTTCTACAAACGATTTCGCATTGATTTACGTACAATTAGACTCATTTGGTTTAAAAAAGTAGAATGGGCGGGCTAACTTCACGCTACTTTTTATTTTTGATTTTTTCGCGATAAACTCATCTCACAAGCGTTTATTTTGTTCTCACAATACTCTACAAACGATTGAAATCAGAAAACTTTTGAAAAGTTCATGTCGGACGGCCAAGTTCACGTCCATATAATTTTTGACGAAATAAATATCGAGAACACGTGAAGAGAGAACATTACGGTTTAAATTAGGCCTGTATATAGCTTGTAACATCCCCCTATCACAGCGCCATGCCGTGGCAGCGGTGAGAAAAAAAAGCTTGGACATTAAGAGGCCCACATGCTGCCGCCTATGCAATGCTACTGTCGTTTCCAGACCTGTATGTACGACCGTGATCTATCCTTTTGCTTTTGATCTGCGGATATCTATGCGCAAGCGCATGATGAAATAATTGTGACGAATGCGGAATTCGTCGCTAGAGAGCGCTAGTTTCCGTGCAGAAAAGACGCGAAAGCGCAAATTTTCGACACTCATACATTCTCTTGATAAGTTAATAATTTATTACGTGGTCGAACGTAATAATAAACTTTATAATAAGCAATAAATATCAATTGATAAGAAAATACGATAAATTCTTATAAGGAAACCTTCTCAGGTGTATCCTGCCGATTTTGTTCTGCGTGGAGTATTCTACATTGAAATCTAAGAGATGCGTTTTTTTTTATTTCCGGGAACTCATATTCAAGGGGTGAAACATACCCCTAAAGATGAGGTCTCTTAAATAAGAGAGGTTATTCAGTTCCATATACATGCAGACAAGGGGGCCAAATCAAACTAATTGCATTCAATGCTTCATAAAAAGTAATCACTACTCGATTTTTTTTTCAGCCCTGAAGGGGTTAATTAGCCAAAGTTATAGGGGTTGGAAATTAACAAAACGTTATAAAAAATAAAATATGCTTGATATGGATGTGAAAAAATAGCATAATTGAGAGTTTCAAAAGTTAAGGGATACATGTTTTCGCATTTTTCTAAAAAATGCATCCTTAAGAGTGTACTACCCTTACATTAGAATAACTTTAATTTCTGTAGATTATTTGTGAGATTAGATTAATTAGATAATAATTAGATTAGATAAAAATTGCAGAAAGGTTGATGATTTTCTTTTCAATATTTTTATACTCAATATACTTATAATTATTTTTGAAAAAACTACAATAAAATGAAAAACGCATAAATTTTTTATCCAGCAAAACAAACAAAGAATAATTATGAAATAATTTGAAAAAACAACAATATGCAGGGGTTTCACTTAAAAAATACGAATCTAATTAGAATAGCATGAAAATAAAACAAATTTAGGTCCATCAAAAGTCAAACGATTTATCAAAACATGTATAACGATTTATTGAGGATCTATCGAAGCATGTTTAAACTTTTTTTTTTCATGAAATATGCAGGTACCTACCCAGCTCTACTTAGTGCTTTACAATCGGACGCGCGATATTCATATATTTTTTTGTTTGTTTTAATAATAAATCCCATCATCGGTCCGTCTCAATTCCAGCGACTAACGAGCTGAAAAAATGTTTGTTTTCATTTATTTTTTTATTTTTTTATCGACAGAAATTGCGCATAGGGACTCTGTAATTATTTGTCCAATTTTCGCTTAAACGCCGTTCATCTTTTTCAGTTTTTTTAAATTTTATTACATATTTCATTTTTTTTTCCGTACATACGCATATATAATGATTGAACGGAGGCAAAGATTTTGAGACGAACCGACCGCACTCTATACAGACTATCGTACGCGTGGAGCCGCTTAAACTATATTTTGATTGCCAGTCTTCAATGCTCTGGTTTTTTTTTCCCTCTTGCGTCACTAAGATTCATCCTATCTTTTATTTCATCACTGTTGTTACTATTAATACAATTATTTTTATCATTTATTTTGTCTCCAGCTTTTGCGAGAATGTTTTCACTTAAATTCATTGATTCTTCTTTAGCGAATAAAAAATCGCGAATTCGTTCACATATTCAACTTCGTATGGGCATTGAAATTTACTGTTGACTCATATATAAGTTTAATGTGTTATCTCGATTAGTGTGTGTTTTTTTTTTTTTTTTTTTATAAATCGACGGGATGAGTAGCCCTGAATAGTGTTCTCTTTTTTTCTTTTTTTTTTCATCAATCGAAATTCGATACCAACACAACGATCATAGGATTCCTTATTTCTGATCGACGAAATTTTCTATGTGCGTGCTCACATCTACACAAACACGACACGTATACACAATTATATTAAATTCGGGATAAGTGGTTCGAACTTTCGAATAAAATAAAATTCGAGGATCAACTAGGCTCGAGCATCGATTCAGGGCTAAAAACCCCAATATAATTTTTTTTTCATTCAGGTAAATGAGGCTGGTACGGCAGTTCCCATATGGATGTAAGGAAACAATTTTTTTTTTTTATCAAATCTATTAGTCAGTTCTCATAATTTTTAAGGTTTTCGAAATTTCGTTTACTTATCTCAAAATGAGTTTAAGTAAAAGTTCAAGTAAAAGAACAATGCTATCTCTAAAGTATAGTGAGTGGATATGTAATTTGAAACGCTGGGTTAACCGTAGGTCCATTTTTCCATCTATTTTCTGTAAAATAATTTTTTTTTTTTTTTTAAATCAAAATTTGAAGTTGTTTCTATGAATCGTATATTTCAATTGAAGATACAACCCATTGTAGGACTTACGAACCTTGTTCGAATGTAAGCAGTTGCATGTTTTTAATGTTCGTCGAAATTGTTTAAGCCACTATCATAGCAATAATATCGGCGTTAATTAAAGCGTTTACAAACTTCCTATAGTCTGGATGTTTTGACAAATTTCAACTTTTCAAAGACGTGAGACCAAAACGTAAAAATTTGTGTAGAATTCCTTCTATGGGGTACCACTAAAAAAAATCGGTAAAATGAAAACTGAATTTCAGAAGCAACAGGTTTTTTATCGAAAATAAATAAATAAATTCTATTCTATTCGTTGTTGAAAAGGAAACATGGAGGTTTCATTCGAAATTCAAGAAATAATTAATATTTAAAAAGCTTGACTCAATGTAACTGGTACTGTGGAAGCCCCAAAGCCAAGAAAATGATTGGCTGAAGTGAAATTGTTAAAGGAATATCCATAGCAGCAGCTATGAAATTCCATGACCTTTCAGGGTATCAAGGGTCTTACTATCTTTTTTTGATCGGATCGAATCGTTCAAGATGAAATCCAAGATGGTTGAATCAGCGAAAAGAACAGGAAGGTTTAGCTAAAATAGCAAATGATTTGCGGTAACCAATGGTTACTTTCTCAACTTAGATGTTGAGCCATGTTAGAATGTTCTGAAATCTCAGAACATTCTGCCATCATTGAAACGTTGCGAAAATATGCGACGGTGAAATTAATAAAAGAACATTGATAAATTTTTCAGTGAATCGTTGTTGAACAAACAATCGGATAAAGTTTTTTTTTCGTAGTACGAAGTTAAGTTCATTCATTCTGGGAGCGTATATGAAAAATCGTTCATTCAAAGCCTAGAGAATTCGTGTATACGGTATAAGATTTTTTTTTTGTTTTTTTTTACAAAAACATTTATAAATATCGTAATTTTCAAACGAACTTGTGCAATGGTTCAGAAAACAAACTACGAGTAAGGGGAATGGTGAAAAAAAAATTCCATTACCAAACTCAATTCGTGTAGCGAATAAAAAATGATCCGATTGTTTGTCGAATAACGTTTCACTTCATGAATCCGTTAAGAATCGACCAGAATTATTTTTGGAATTGATCGGTAGCGAGTCGGAAAACTAATGAGATTAATCGATCGAAAGTACCAGCCTCGTTTTTCCTTCTCGATGCAATTTACAATTACAATGCAAAAAAAAAAAAAAAAAGAAAGTAGATCGAGATACAGAGGGTGATACAAAATCTATATCGAATCGGAATCATCACACACACACATACGGATAGTTAAAACTGTCATTAGTACCCTACAATAATATTAATCATAATTAGTTCTTTATTTTAAATAGTAGCGATAGTTTGTGTAAAGTAAGTTCAGTTAGTAATAAATTATCAAGTCATAGCAATAGTGGCGAATAATAATTAGTAATCCAACTGCGTTGATTTTAGTCCTTTACTTTTGGTTTTTTTTTGTTTTTTTTTCTGTACTCCACACAATGAAATGTTCAATGTTTCATTATCAAACGGATTTTTCTGTTATTTTCTTGTTTTTTCTTTTTCTCATATACTTTGGCTGACATTTGTTCATGGACCTCGTAGAATTGGAATATTTTACAAACGTTATTGATTGTTATTTACATAAAAATTTTGCGAGCTTGACGCTTTCGAGATGATAGTTTTTCCTTGGCTCTTCTTCACTTAATTAATTAAGCTATCCAACGAACTACTATTCGATTCTCTTCGAGTTTGAAATAAGTAAAGATCGGAGTGGAGAGGGGGGGGGGGCATCTCCGAAGTCCACTTGGATTGAATCTACTGTTCTTCTATACATGTATAAGTATATAACGTTTCTTTGACACTGCACTGTGCAATATGCGTATCTTTCTATTTGTATAATACATTAATAAATTTTCTTATTTACAGGATCGTCGTTGACGCAAATCTACGAAACAATCAGCGATTCAACTTTTGTTGCAAAATTCAATTTCTTTCTTTTTTTTGTTTTTTTTTTTTTTTTTTTTTCCATTATTTCTGAACATGGTAATCATATAATTATGCGCGACACTAAACTTAAAACTAACTACAAATCCGGTGAAAGACGAGTGAACTTTTGTATTTTATTCAAATTTTCGGTAGAACCAAAGCATTTCGATGCGATCTTGTGAAATGTTTTTTTTTTTTTTTTTTCACAAGAATTTTTATTGTATAGGCGGATGATTGATTGAATCATTGAAATAAATAATAGCACCGCTTTATTCACAAGTTGTGAAAAACTATTCAAAGAATTCACTCGCTTTTCAACGTCATACCGTAATCAATAATACAAATATATTTACAAAAAGATCGACGAAGAACATCGAGGACTAGACACGAAAGAAAGAAAACACGTTAAGACTCAGAATTCTATCACCGAAAACATTTTTTTTTGTTTTTTTTTCGTTTGTTTTTTTTTTTCTCACTTCTCTACTCTACGATCTCAATACTAAGAAACTTTGGAAAAATTTATTCAGACTCTCGGTAGGTATATATATTTTTTTTTTCTGCGCTGGAACAGAGCTAACGGTGCTCAAGTAAAATGAGATCGCAGCTTGGTTATTAATTTTTTTGTTTTCCTTTTTTTTTTTCATATACGCCGAATAAACTACGGCGGCGAATGGCAGTGCTGGTGAAATAACGGTCTTGAGATTAGAGTTTCGTGGATAAAATGAAATTTCGTACGATCAACGACATTTTAATTCGTTTTAATCGACATTGAATTTGTTTTTTTTTTTCTCTCTCATTATATACGAACAAATCGTACAATATTTCGTTTCCAAGCGACTCAAAAGTGCACGAAGGGATCTTATTTGTGTTTTATTATTTGCAAATAAGAATAAAGTTGTGTTTTGTCTTTTAAGTTTTCATCAGTTCACAAATTTTTGAGAATTGCCCGAGTTTATCGTGATCGATCAGTATCTTTCTCGTTAAATATATCTGTCATCTATCTATTAATATTCGTAAATCTTCATCTCGTTAGCTCGACTCATATCTCATAAGACTACAATCATTGTATAATAATAGTAATAATGATGATATTAATAATAATAATAATAATAATATATTAGTAATTAAAGTGTTAGATTGATGTCACTTAAACACTATCTACATGTATATGTCCGTAAACTTGATATATTAAGGCCTCTTAGTTACTAACGACAGGTCATCACACACTTCAAACTTGTTTAATTCATTCCATATAATTAATATATGCGTGTGTATATATTTATGTATATATATCAAGAGCCGTGGTAGGGGATCGACGCCAAGTATTAAAAAAAAGTTAGCACGAGCCCTGCCGCACTTTTATATACCCGAATATGACGGTTGTCGAGCTTTTTTTTTTTTTTATGTACATACATATATATTTATTTGATCACTAGTATACAATATCAATACGAAAGCAATCCCGTTGTCTTTTGACATTTTTTTGTTCTTTGTTCACAATGGATATTTCCCGGTTTCACAAATTTACAAAGATTTCTCTCCGACCCGGATATATATTTCTTTAGACACGAAATATTGAATTTATATCGACATTACGAGTGTTTGAAACATTTAATATTGATAATCAGCATTGTTGGGACGAGTGTATTTCACTGGTGTATTATGTCTCGATGTATCAAAAAAAAAAATGTGAATAAATTAATAAATTAATCAAATATATCGCAGATTGAGATAAATTAGTTAAGAATCAAGGGGTTACATCGGATTGCTTGGGTTGAGAAAATGCTATTTTTTTTTTTCGTATTTTATCGAAGTAAATAATCTCATGAAAGTTTCGCAAGAACATTATAAGAATCGGAGAATTAGAACGAATATGTTTACGCGCGCTATCTGAGAGTGCGAGTTTTCGAACAACCTAGACTAAGAAATTCAAGTATATAATTATATCGCTGATGTTTTTTCAAAAGTGTTGTTGCGGTAAACACGATTCCTTGAAAGCAATTCAATCAATCTTTCATGCGAGCTTGTTTATAATTATAACGACTTCTTCCTGATCGAGAAAATTTTTATTTCAATGAAAATTGATATTTTTTCGGTCCAAAAAACATAATTTTAGCAACCTCAAAACTTGTGCTTTCCCGAAATAAAAACTTTTTTTTGGGAAACAATATCTCGGTGAATCCTGAATACGAACGGAATTTTTATGGTTTCTCCCCTCTGAATGATGTTTAGAAGAAGGGGTTCTAGGACAACGGCCATGCTTTCTCCTGTTTTCCACAAAAACATTTATAAACTGTACCCCAAAATTATTTTACTCAAATAATATGACATGAATGAGAAAAACTGTTTTCCCGAGCATAATTCGATGTAACCCCTTAAAACGAGGAACCAGTCGGGAAACGAAAAAAAATAGTGGAATGAAGAAAAATAGAATGGGAAAAAGAAACGTGTATAACGATGAAAATAAAAGTTCGGTAAAACCTCGAATAAAATAGTGATTTTTTTATAGCAACTTTATTGTTTGGTGCATCTTGCTGCTTCGCCCCCACTTTCTAATAATCAAGGCATGTCTACTTATTGTAAATGATACGTTATTGACGCATTTTTTTTTTTTTTTCTGCGATCTCGTTTTAATTATACCGTGTAGGTAAAATAACGTTGCTCCTGCGTGTTTTACGCATTATCGTCACACGCGCATACACATACACGCACGCGCGCACTACGACACACACATACGGAAACATTGGAGCGTAATTCTCGATAAATTGTTCGATAATGCATACCGTCTCTTTCGATACTTTTTTAACGCTCCTTATTCATCCCCCAATTTTTGTTCTCAATCTCATCGTGTCACAATATCTCCAATGACAAAGAAACGCTTAATGGTTTTCTTTCGAGAGAAAAAAACAAAAAGTTATTTCTCTCCTCTTACTGTTTCCTTCCTATATTCGAGTATGTGACGAATACCGACATTTTCGGTTTATCGAATGCCCAACTGACCAGCTACAGTGAGCCAAGTAATTATCTTTACGATTAATATTTATTATTTACAAAAAAAATCGTCATCATCGCGCTTTTAAAAGTCTTTTCATTGTTTTTCAAAAAAAAAAAAAAAATCATTTTTTTTCATTTTTATTTTCTTCCTGAATTTCTTTATAGGAAACATCGAACTCGTCCCCTCAATCGCGACATTTCACTCACACGATTATACAGTTTCAACGATCTTTCATTGTTACTTTTGTTACCTCTTTCAATATGACGAATTATTTGGGAAATAGAAAGCCAAAATTTTGACATCCAGAGCGGAAACAAAGATAAATACATAGAGGACAAAAATATAAACGCGAAAGATCGCGATCGAGTTACAGAGCTGGAAGTACAAAGCCGTATAGAGAAATAAAAAAATCGTTTACTGATAAACTTGTTCATCACGAAAATCAAACGTATTATCGCGTTACGGCAGCGTTCGCTGGCTAATTGGCAGGACACTGGCTAATAATTACGAGAGCTTTGCTGGCTGCATGCTGCTCTTCCTTTCAAGCCCCTGCCGACCTTTTTATTTTAACTCCAAATCATTTTATCCGTTTTACACCTTCCTGACGATTAATCATTTTCATTTATATATCATATTTACAAGTGCGCCCAACGAGGATTAAACCCCACGAGTCTACCGAACCGCTTGAGAAATTGTACATTTATATATTTGTTTACAACCATGCTTATTACATACTTTTCTCTTTTTATCTTTTACGCTTGCTCCAATTCCATATGAAAATAAGATCTCATGACAACGTTTAATATGCTAGAAGTTGCATTTCAGTGCAATGAAACAAGAGAAAGTGATGCGCGATCGAGTTATAACGAGACATATTTTCACGGTTTCTTTGTCTTTCCTTAATTGATTCATACTATTTTTTTTTATATTAAAAATGCAAGTGACGATCAAATTTAAGCTTGAAATTCGACAAATTTCCGATTCTTTTGAAATGCTTTATATTTTCATACGTATTTTCGCATCTATGAGTTTGGCACATTTAGGAGAATTGCTTTTGCACAAAAAATAATGTACGTAAATAATGTGATAGAATATATCACAGAGGAGATTTGATTGAATTCGGAATTCGGAAAATTGAGTGCAAATCTCAACATTTGGAATCGACAAAGAAACGAAGTAGAAAATAATGTTTTATTTTGCGGGTGTTTCAATGATTTTACGGGGATGTTTTTTATGTACAGTAATGGTGGAAAGTGATGAATTATTTACAAAAAAAATTATGACTTCACGTCGAACTTCAGTGGTATTTAGGCGTTTTGTAATTTTGAACGTTGAAAATATGGAAAATCATGAAAAAGTCGCTGCTGTGTCTCGATCTGACGAACTTTTCTCTCTCTTGGTTTCATTGCAAACTAAGAAGTTTTTTTTTTCTAAGTATGAAATCTCATTTCCATCTGGCACCGATTTCTATGTGCTTCTCTTAAAAAAAAATTGAAAAAAAAAAAATGAGAAGGATCTTGAAGTGTTGAGAGAAAAAAATTACATACTTAAGTTCTAAAAACCACGTCAACGGGACGAAATATAAAATAATCGTTGTTGAGTTGGAAATTTTTCGCAATAAAAAAAAAAAATCGAGCTATTTTCTGATCTCATTTTATTCGTGCCCTTTTCGCTTCGTTTTTCGTCTCGTATCAATATACTACGTTATAAATCTCTAGGCCCTATTGACCTATGTTTTTTTTTTCCTTCTTTCCCTTCAACTTTTTATCTCTGGCTCATCTTCTTTATCTCTCTGTATAATTGCCTTAAATCTAGAATCACACGCAGAATGTAACATATACGGTGGGGCATACCACATTTTGTTTCTCCATTCGAAGAAAAATTTGGACACGTTTGCACAAACATGTTGTCCAGTTCGAACGGATAATAAAAATCATTAGCGCTCCACCAGAAATCTTATCGACTCTTTTGTTTCTTTATAAAATAATTGGGAATTCTCACTATTTACAGCGATCTCAGTAAAAAAAACGCGCCATCGTATTCGTATTTACTTTTTATCCTCCTTAAGAAATTCATAACCATTCGGAATTCTTTGAGTTAGCCGAAATACGATTTCGCATCTTTCGTTTTTTTTTTATGTCTTTTCTTTTGAGATCCTTGGAAGGGGCAGTGTCTGTCCAGTGCATAGTATTACGTAAGTGACTGATATAACGAATCAATTCTACCAATCAAGACGATCTAAAAGTTCCAAATCCTCAATCGCGCTTTCTGTACAAAACTTTTTTTTTCTCCCAATTCATATTTCGTTACGGTCAACGGAAACAGAAAAAAAAAACCCCATTTTTCTTTGCGCGACACGTGCGGAGTAAAAAATTGCGCGGGCTCTGATTACTAATTCATTTGAATTAGGAATTGCACGTTCCTAGGGACCTCGTGAGCTCGTAATGAAACAAATCCGAGGGTATTCTGAGCTCCGAGTCTCTTTCACTACGTAATAAAGGACGCGAGACAAAAAGAAACGAAAAAAACAATCAAATCGACTAAAACCGTACGATTGGCCTGGTGATAAAGAAATAAAAAAAAAATATTGCGTAATTTCCCGAAAAGAAATGCAAATTGCAACTGAATGTTCTCCGATCCAATTCATAATTACGATGACCTTGAATTGTTAAGGTAAATAAAGGTTTTACCAATTAAAAATGCTTCGTCAAATGCTCGAAAAAAAAAATGCTTCAAGCTAGTCACAAGACTTGAATTCCTCGCTGTTTTATCCCCCCATTTTATCAGGCCCTGTTTTCATTTCTCCTTTTGTTTTCCGGAGAAAAAATGTTCAATGAAATTGATCGTTAACCCATGGCACTATTATGAGTCTTTTTTGTTATTATTTTTTACAGCGTTCGTCGAACATTTATTGTTTTTTTTTTTTACTCAATTCTCGTATGTACGCTGTAGTGGCGCTGTAGAAAACAACGGATTCGAAAAATTTCTATTACCCAACTCGTATCGTTCGAGTTGAAAGTGCTTGTCGTTTTGGCGCGTCTTTCCAGTTTCAATTTTTCGTATTTTGATGATTTTGTTTTAGCTTGAAATTTTTATGTTCGTGTTGGATAAGGCGCGAGAGATAAAAAAATGAAAACAACATGAGGAAAAGAGACGAAGAAAAAGAAAACTTTCCAAGCGTCTTTTTTTCGTAACGAAAAAGTTTCTGGTTACACGCTACGAAATCACAAATTTATCTACGCAATTGTCCTACCCTCAGTGCGTCAAAATTGCTGAACGCTATCCTCCACTTAATTTTTTTATTATATTGTTCAACTATTTATTTCAATACCATTCGTACTATTTTTTAAACGACTTTGACGCTTCATTTCTCGTACGTATATCGTAATAATATCCGTACTTTACGGTTTTATTTATGTATATATATATAATATATTTCCGTAATCATACATGAATCGGATCATTGAGCCGGAAGGAGTAACGATTTGTTCAGCCGTTCGATAATTTCGCAAAAATGGAGAGCGAAAGTGAGAATCTGATTTAAAAATAAAAAAATCACGTAGAACGGTTCTTTTCTTTAAAACGATGATGATCGATCTCTCGACACTTTAGTGTTTTTCAAAAAAGTGTGATGCTGGGCAAAAAAAGTACCGGTTGAGCATCAATGTAGATTTGAAAATCGCGATAAAAGCGCGGCATCGTTAAACAGCCTTCCGGCGATTCGATTGACCCGAGTTATGTTGTTCAGCTAGTCGAAAAAAAAAATTGAGGCTACGGTGCTCGGCAGTCTATTGTCTCTCATGGCTCGTCTCGGCGGTCCCTCGGTTCTCGTTCCATTGTTTTTCCATTTTCTCTTCTTACTCGTCCTTGTGTTTTTCTTTACTTTTTTTTTTTTTCCTATGACTTTTGCAACCTTTACAAATGTCAGCTGTTTTCACAATCTCGAAGAGGCATCGGAATCGATCGAGACTTGATCTTGAGTCGTAGCGAACAAGGAATTTTTCCAAGAACCTCGAGCTTCGACGATGAAACGTCGTTTCATTCCCACTGGTGAGGCGATGGTGGTAATTCCGAGGGATGGGCCACCGTGGAGCTGTAAATTTGTGAATTAAACAAACAAAAATCAAGCGTTAATATCGTAGAGTGAAATATTTTATCAATTCAAAATTTTCAGGGCTCTCTCGCGTTTACGTTTTTTTTTTTTTTTTCGAGTATTCTGTTCTATTCTTTTTAATTGAACTATTATTTTCCCTTATCCAATTACGAAGAATACTTTACGAATACTTTTGTAGCCAACATGTGTGTTTGATCAAATTTTCAGTTCTTGGAGATTAAAAAAAAAATTACATTGTTCAGAGCCAACAAACTGATCGGATGAGTAGACAATTTTTCGTTTGATTTTTTCTGCCAATAATATTCAAACCTCGGAAAAATTCATGGCTATGAAAGATTTGTCTCAATTATTTCGTGAAGAATTTTTCTTTCGATCTATTTGTTAATTATTGAAAATAAATGATTCAACGTCTCGATTATGATAAGCTTTGACAATTTTTATAAAATAAAGGAGGAATAATTTTTATTTTGGCCATAGATGTATCTATAAAGTAGCCTCAAAATTATGAAAAAATAAATGGACTTGTCGGTACGAAAAAAAATTCGAACAAAAACGTGAACGCTAAAGAGCCAGTTAGGAAAGTGCGTTTATCATGTTCCATTGGGCAAATAGCAAGCTAATAAATAAATTGACTAGCTTAATGGAGTAAAGGAATATTTACATGTAATTAATGTTTCGATAGGAACTAAATATAAATGTCAATATATATTGATATGTATGTATAAAGCAGTTCCGATTTCCATGCAGCTGTCAGCATACGTGACAGCCGTTAAACGATCATTCGACATTATTTCATTGATTTTGTAGCGCATTCGATTTTTTATTTGCCTGGTGCTGCTCGTAAATATTTTCAAAATCCCCTCTATATCTTATCGATTCTTTATTGTTTGTTCCATCGAACGTCTTGCTTTTCACTTTTCATTCATTTTTTTTACATTTTCTTTCCGTTTTAATATTCACGCGGCGATACTTTTTGATACGCGCGTTCGTTTTCATGGTGTTGTTTTTTTTTTTGTTTCCACGGATTTACGCATATTTTCTTCTTCTTGGCCGGATGGGACAACGCGAATGAGTAAATCAGTTTTTTTTTCTTTTTAAAAGAATTTTCGAGTGACTGAAGGCTGCATGGTGAATCATACCCTCTAGTCTAGTTTGTAAAAAAAAATTGCGGTTAATGGTAGTGGCGATTGGGTAGAAATGTTGTTGCGTCGACAATTCGAACGAGCATTTTTTTTTCTCTCATAGATCGAAAATTTCATTTTGCATTTCGACGAACGAGAAGAATAATTGAAGGAGGGTACGGTGAAAAATATTTTTTTCGGTCCGTTGAACAAGTGAAATAACGAAAATATAAAATATTGAAGAGAAGAATGACCCTTTTTTTTCACTTGATTCACTACACCACGGCCGACATCCCGAAAAGATTTATTCGTGTAGCGTGTAAACACCGACTTCGTTCGAATCGTCGTTGCAAACACGAAATTACACAAAGAGCTTTGAAATAGATATTTGAGAGTGAAATATTAAGGGGTCTTATTCCGATGGAGTGTAAATAGCTGTAATTATTCGATCACAACTGTAGCAAGGACTGGGGTGAGATGAAGTAAGATGAGGAAGAAAAAAAAACGACGATTATGACAATTGATGTCGGAGAGGAAGAAAGCAGAGATTGGTCTAAAAGTATTCGAGCCGTCGAAGTCGCTGAAAAACAGTTTTTATCAAAAACAGGCAAATTCTGTCATCTTCGTTTCAAACGTAAATATTCATGGGGAAAGAAAAGTGCGTGGAAAGTGAGATATATTTCTATCGCAGTAACAGGTGACTTCGATGGTCGAAAAAAAAAAAAAAAAAAATGGAGTAAACAATAAAAAGAGTGCGGGTGAGTTCAGCGAGGCATGTGAGCTCGAATAATTAGTTGGAACAGAAAAAAGTTGTGAAAAAAGGTATTCAAAATGAAATAGAGAATTAAAAAAAAAAAAGTGATGATGAAACGTAAAGGTAAAGTTTAAAGGTGAGTACCTCTGCGAGCGAGGTGCGTGCCGACTTATAGCTGGATTGCTCGTATATCAGTATTTTGTTCTTTCGTTTCTCGACTTTGACGATATTGTGGATTTTTGTCTTGTTTTTTTTTTTTTGTTTTTTTTTTCTCAAAAATGGTTTTTTTTTGGCATTTCTTTTGAGGTTTTTTTTTCAATATTCACAAGAAGACGTAACGTTGGGTAGTATTGGTAGTAGTAGACGATAGTAGCGGTAGTCGATAGCGGTAGCCGACAGTGGTGGTGGTAGTAGTGGTAGCAGCAGCGAATCGCTGATTCGGTAGTGGTAATTTGTAGTACGTGGTAGTAAACGCGGGGCACGTAGACGGCGGCTCGGCGGTTGGCTTGCTCTAACTTCAGGTAGGCAGAGATAAAGCAAGAGACGAACAAAATCGAGATCAGTAAACATATCTGGATTAGGCACATCGTTAAACTTTTTTTTTTTTTTTCAATATCTTTCACTACGATTTTCTTTTCTACCGTATGATTTTTCATCAATTCTCTTTTTGTTCTAGAGTGTCTCGCTAAAATCCATTTTCATTTTTTGCCCATCTTTTGTTTTTTTTATTCTTCAATTACACATACGCGTACGTATTTTTTGTCTCGTTTTTTTTTTCACGCCAAAGAGCACTTGCCGCGATCAATAATCGTGAATTTTCGTAATCCGTGACAATTATATGCGTTATTTTCGCGTATCTCTCCGTCTCTCTTACTCTCTCTCCCTCATTTTGAATCGTAACGAGCCCGAAATAGGCTTTTTCCGATTTTTCCCCTCTTTCAAAGCCTCGAGAGAGCGAAATCGAGAATTTGTTGGTTTTTCTACGTTCGTGTTCATTCCTTCATGCATTTCTTATTTTTTTCTTTGCCCCCTCCCCCCTCCCTTCCCACATCTCGCTTTCCGATTTCTCGGTCTTTTTTTTTTTTTACTCTTTCCGTAATTACTATTTTTCCGTTTCTCCCTCGCTTTTCTCCTTTCTCTCTCCCTCTCCTCCATACATTTTCGCCTTTTACACGTATATTTTTGTTCCATGTTCCAGGATTCTTCGATTTCGATCAGACCTCATATTTTTTCCCCTCTACTCCCCCAAATTCGGACATTCGTGATTTTCTTGTTTCTTACTATGACACAAGATACGCGAGCCACTCAAGTCTTACGGCGTGCACGTTTCGAAAGGAAAGGACTATGAAGAAAAATATAACGAGCTAAGAAAATACACAGGAAATACAGAGAGAAAAGTTTGTTCGTTTTGAAAAGCGTATTTTGTCGATATTTCTTCGCCAGCAATTGTACTTTTTTTCAAACCACAAAGAGAGAGAGAGAGAGCGAGAGGGAAAGGGAAAGAGAGACAGATAAAGAGAGAAACGCGCTCGCCGGACGTGCAGTGGCGGTTGTGAATAACGATCAAATATCAATCTTTACATTTTCGTTGAATATTTTTAACCAAATTTCTTATTTTGCGGAATAGATATAGTTTTTCTTTCGCACTAAATGGAGTTTAGATTTTTTTTTGTTTTTTTTTTTTCGTTTAATTCGACGCAAGACGTATCCTTGTGGTCGGAGTTTGAGTGACGAGGTTTCTACCGCCACGTACGGCTTACCTTGCGAAACTCTTGAACGCCGCGGACTGCGGGTTTATGCAGAGCGGCACACGCGACGTGTTCAGCTGTTCCGCTATAAATTTGTGCATTTCCTCTGTAAAGCAATGAAATAAGAGTATTCGATTAATTATTGCTATCATTGGTGCATAAAATATCGAACTGCTACCCCGCGTCTCTTGATTTCACAAAATCCAAGAACTTGTGCAATCAATAGCATAGAAATCATTTGCCAAAATTAATTAACTCGTTCATCTATTTACATTTTCCAATCAACACCGTTCGAACCATACTTCTTAATGACAATGTAAAAATACTTCAATCAACATTGGCCACCCTTTGTTCTACATTTTTAAGTATCTCGTGTAGTACACGTGGGACATTTCATGCCGAATTTACCTATCAAATGAATTTGGGATTTGCTTTATTAATACTTATTCAAAAACACTTCTACGATGATTTTTTTGGCTAATATTTTCGGTGATATCGTTTTTTTCTTGACAAATTGACGATTTTGATCTACAACTGTTGAAAACTTTAAAAAAAATCGATATCTCGGAAACTATTAGCTGAAAAAAAAATGGAAAAGAATCACAGAAGTGGCTTTGAATAAATACTAAAACATATCCCAGTTGTAGCGAAATCGCAGATTCATTTGATTTCATTTGATAGGTAAATTAGACACGAAATGCCCACCCACGTGTCTTTTTCATTGTTTTATTTTATAAAAAAAAATGTTTATACTATATTTTTTTAAGGGTTCAAGAACCAGGCGTCTCCTTGATATTACACGGATTACTACTAATTATTAGTGATCAAGAAAGAGACGAAAAAATGTGGAGCCCTGATTAGACATAATTACCAAATATAAGTATTCAAAATAAAATGGAGACTCCGAAAGAAACGGAAAAACGCACCTTTGACCTGTTGCACGCTCGTAAGTTTACGTTCCCAAAGATCATCGAAGGGATGAGAGGTGGCCGGCTCAAAATCGCCGGTGTATTGTCTCATTCCTGCGCTCGTTGTGTAACAGCACGTGCACATGCACGAGTGGTATCTCAGTCTTCCCTCGTCGAGATAAGGATGCGCCAAAGCATCCACAACCGTGATCCTTTTGTCCTACAACCATAATAAAAAGATTTACAAATTGTTGATTAATATTTTACAAGAATCTGCCGCCTGTGTTTGTTTCTTTTCTAGTTTTAATAGCGTGTAACGAATGAAAACCGATGAATTAATTCATTCGCGTCGTTGACTCGTGCATAAAAACGAATAAGCGACGCAGCGTCGATTGCACAAAGAATGGGATCGTTTAAGGAGGCTGGCTACACCACACAACAATGTTGCCATGTTAAAAGCATAGAAAAATTCGAAATGATTAGAATTTCATGAAATTTGGTGAGCATATTCTTTTGGATTAAATATGAATATAAAAATTTTTCAAGATTTTTCTTCTACATAGTTTTCGAGTAATTTAACACTAGAATTTACATCCGTAAGAATAGGATTCTGATATATATAGGTATATCTTTTGGATATTGTAAACTCCAATTATTCGACAACTATGTAGACGAAAAATTTGAAAAAATTTGTGTCATTGCATTTGATGCTAAAGAATGTTATCACAAAATTTTATTAAATTCTTATCATATTGTCGTATGTAGCCACCCTCCTTAATTTTTATCATTTCGACCGATCGGATTTTATTTTCCTAAATACGAGTTATCTTTAACTTGAAATAATTAAAAATAATTCGTTCCTATTTATACCGGTGATACGTGAGTTAGAAGGAATAAATGAATCGAGGGATAAAGGAGAAGGTAGGTAGTTGGAGAGATTGGAAATACTAACCGGATCGAATACGAGCATCTGGCAAAGCAGATGAACAGCCTCGTGGGTCGCCTGACTGCTGAGTGTGTAGAGGGCCGTTAGCGAGGGTGGCTTTGGCGCTCGTCTCAGCATGTGGGATCTCGCACCCTCGCACGCGTACCTCATATCCTCGAGGGTTGGTGTTCCCAGCAACTCCGTTATCAGTTCCAACTGCCCACGTACAAAAATCAATCGATGTTACATCTCTTTATTTCAACGTCACACCCGCGTTTCACATATAAACCACGTATTCAATCATTACGAGTGTGTCCTCGAAACTTATAAATAAATTACAATGAAGCTAGTGAATTTTTCATTCATTTTTCAAATAGAAACTACAAACGAATTTCTATTGAACGTCTATACGAAATAATATAGTCATTCGTATGGCTCGATGCTTAAACGAAGAAGCTGCCACTTCGTCTACACACGACCTACGAAGATAGTAAATCAATAATAATTCGTATGTATTTGGTAAATTTTCTAGTGTTTTATCAAACTATATGAAATAACGGTTCACCAAGCTCGTACTTGGCAACTGAAAGTTTTTTTTTCTTTTTTTTTTTACCTGCTGAACAGGACTCTGGGCCTGAAAGAGAATTCGTCGTCTAAGCAATTCACCGAATATACAACCAACGCTCCAAACATCGACAGCGGCTGTGTAATGCCGTGCCCCCATGAGAATTTCCGGCGCTCGGTAATACTGCGTTACGACCTCTTGGGTCATGTGTTTATTCTGATCGGGCTCTTCCACTCTCGCCAGACCGAAGTCACAGATCTTTAAATGAAGAAATTTCGTTATATGAATATTATGCTTAACAACAAGTTATAGATCGATATTACTTTTTTTTTTAAGTATTATTATGTCGAGTATATATCAAGTTAAACCGAGTGATTTTTCGAAGCGATTTTATAATCTTTCGCGAACAAACAAACAAAAAATATATTCAATTTACCTTCAGAACGCAATTGCTGTTGACCAGAAGATTTCCTGGCTTTATGTCCCGGTGGAGAATCCTCGCCGAGTGCAGGTACTTGAGACCTAAAATATTATTCAGAATTTAATAAGAATTTAAAATTATTACAGAATGTGAATAAAATAATTGATTTAATTAATTGAATCAGCGTCGCGCAGCATCGATTAAACAATTAAATATATTTTTCGATTTTGATGCGATTAGGGATAGTGTGAAAACCGATGGCTATTGGAGGATCAACGTTGAAACAAACTGTTTGCAAACATTGAAAAATGTTAGAATAAAAACCATGAAATATGGTGTAGCTTGAAGAGTTTCGATACAAAAGGCAAAATGTTAAGAAATTAATCGAATTTGGTGATAATGTTCTTCAACATCAAGTACGAAAACACAAATTTTTTTCAAAATTTTCTTCTACTTAGTTATCGAGTAATTATGCATTAAAGCAGATTTCTTATGCCCGAAGTGTATACCTGTATATATGGAAACGCTATGCTTATACACGTGAACTTTAGTCTTCAATTACTCGATAACTGTGTAGAAGAAAAATCCGAAAAAATTTGTATTGTCAAATTTGGCACTAAGGAATATGTTCACCAAATTTTATAAAATTCTTAACTTTTTGACAATTTTTTGTGTTTTTAACATGGTTTAGCATGGCAACATTGTATCGCCTGTACCGAAACTCCTTAATACCGCCATTTCAATGCAAAATACTATCCTGCGGAGATGTCATTTTACGAAATCATTTAAATCGAAACACATTTGCGGGTAACAATTTATCGAGATGGCTATTCGAAATTAAGGGGCTGAAACGATTATATTTTTATTGTTAAAAGTACACCCTTTGAGTCGGAATAGTTCGTATACACAATTTGACAAAAGGGGGTGTACAACGCCGATGATAGCGGTATAATCCGTCGGGGCATTGAACTAGCACCCCAAAATTCGTCGGGGTAGCTCTCTCTCTCTCTCTCTCTCGTCCTTTGACCGAGAACACAAGCAGTAAGCGGGGGAAGCGCAGCGGTCTGCGAATATTATACTTGGGACAATACGCGTAGTGTACAGTTTTTATTTGATTTTTCTTCAAACCAGCAGGCTCGCGAGAGGAAAAACGCGTAGAAATATATTTCGAATTATATTTTATCCGTGAAACATGAAGAAGAACGCGGATATAATTTTTCTTTTTGTTTATTAACAAAAGTATGTCTATGAATCCATCAAGTTGATAGTCGAAAATCGTTTTTGAGCAATAAGTATACGATAGAAAAAAGGGTGCTTAAAAAATTGTTGAAAAAGTCAACATGAAATTGTTCTATCGTCGATTCAATTATGAATTTTGATGTTGCTAAGCCAGGTTACGAAAAATCGTTGTTTCTAGGATAAAGAATATAAATGTATACGCATGTTACGGAAGAAATTAAAAGAAAATAAAAAAAATTGCGGGCATAGAATAAGAAAGAAAGGAGAAAATTAATTTTTTTCATTTTTTGTTTGGCTGAAACGTTTGATTATTAGTATTATTAAGATTGTTAGAAATTCGGTATAAAAAATAGTATATTACACAACTAGGGCAGGAAAATAAGTAATGTCTCAGATCACATGTAATTGTCGGCCGAGGCGAAGCCGAGGCTGACAAACATGTGGTCTGAGGCTTTACTTTTTCCTGCCCGAGGTGTGTATACGATTTTTCTGTCCGACGTAGCCGGAATGTGGCTACTTCGGCCCGCGCAGCGGGCCGAAAGTTGCCACTTTCGGCACGGAGGACAGAAAATGTAATTTTATTAATTTACTCAGCGTTGTTTCGTATTTTTGTTTGATACGATCAGTAACCAAATTGATAGAGATTCGGTCTAGCATTCAAGAATTTTCTTTAGTCTCGTAAAAGTGAAACAAAGATTGTAGCTTCATCGAGGTCAATAAACCGAAATTCACTTGGCTCGAGAGAAAGATCGACCTTGCCCCGAAGTAATTTATTGGCGACGATGAGCCAGCGCGATACGTTTTCATAAGAGAAGAAAATTAGCATATACGAGGGAGCTGCTACAACACACGCATTTCGGCTCATAAACAAAGAGCTTTGTAAAAGCACCGCGAAGTTTATTTTTGGCAGGAGCGGCCGATAACCGCGCGCGTTCTTCTGTATCCCCGATAGCTCCTTCACTCTCTCTCAAGTTTACGTAGGCGACTAACTCTTGCCCCCGGTCTCTTTCAGACTCTATTCTCAAGCTTTATCAAGCTTTCGGGCTTTTGAATCAGATTGTCTAAACGATCGATGAAACACCATAGAAGAGACTGATAAAATATTTTCTTAGTTTATACAGAATGTCCCAAGAAATAGATCCAGTTGAAGGGGAGAGAGGTAGAAAACTTGAAATCCTATCGAAATATATTATCTCCGTATAACGTCGGCTGAGGCTTTGGATAGTTAAGAAATTATGATTTTTTTTTTTTCTACTATTGTAGCTCAAACAAACCTTGTATGCTACAACATTTTTTGTCAATTTGCTCAGATTACACTGACGACAGAACATCTACTGCTTTCATATATCTGCTAATCTAACGTTAAGGAGGGTGGCTACATACGAGAATATGATAAGAATTTAATAAAATTTAGTGATAACATTCTTTAGCATCAAATGCAATGACACAAATTTTTTCAAATTTTTCGTCTACACAGTTGTCGAATAATTGGAGTTTACAATATGCAAAAGATATACCTATATATATGAGAATCCTATGCTTACGGATGTAAATTCTAGTGTTAAATTACTCGAAAACTATGTAGAAGAAAAATCTTAAAAAATTTTCATATTCATATTTAATCCAAAAGAATATGCTCACCAAATTTCATTAAATTCTAACCATTTCGAATTTTCCTATGCTTTTAACATGCCAACATTGTTGTGTGTAGCTAACCTCCTTAAACAAAATTGGCAGAAAGGAAAAGTTCGAAGAAACTCGGATTTCTCTTTTTCTCCTCCACCGAAAATTTTCACATTTTTTCTTAACTCTACTTTTTTCGTTGTAACAAACCGAGTATTTGTCAGTTTAAAAATTTCCTGTTTTCATTCGGTAGAGCCTGAAATTATTATTTAATTTTTGGCTATGCCAATCGAACATTGTTTTTACCGATAACAATGTTACTTCCAGCAAAAACATTTTTTGCTGCGTTCCACCAATCGATACAAAGTTGAATAGGAAAATGTCATGATTCAATAGAGTCAACGCTTGAAAAATTCAATTCGAATTATTTATTTAATTCGACCCATTTTTAAGATTGATTTCTATCGATAATCATACAGCAATATTGTAAATGTTTTATGATAGCATTTGAAATTTAATTATTCAAAGTGCATTAATATTTTTGAACCCTATTTACGAACGAAGGAAAGTGCAAGCTTCGCGATGGACATTTATACACGCAACTGTGCGAGGCATCGTGCATAACGAACATCAACCCGATCCACCATCCCTCGTCTTTGATATACATATATGCATGTGTGTAAATGGAAGCTATTCCGCCGTATTCTCTTATACACCGTGTGTGACACGATGTCATAGCAGAACCGACAAAAGCCCATACGTGCATAATGCAGAGGAACTCACGGTTGCACACGTGCCAGAGTCAACGTTTACCCGACTTTATACATCCATTTTCTCTTCCGACCCCCCTTACTTCTTTCCTTTCTGTCGAGAACACCCAGTTTATCTTTGTTACATTTTTTTTTTTTTCAGAAAATTCTCCAGCAACTTGATCGTTCGTGACTAATACACCTCAAACTCCTTTTACGATGTTCTGCATTTATCTTCGTTCCATTACGATTAAAATATATGAATAATAAGAGTTTTGGAAACTCGTACAAAATCAATTTTACTTTATATTTAAAATCATTTCTCAATTCCACATGAAAATCACTGGAGCAATCAGTGTTTCGAGACATCATTCAATCTGATTCAATGATTCAACTGGAATAATGCTAATTAAGGAGTTTGGCTACACACAACAATGTTGCCATGTTAAAAGCATAGAAAAATTCGAAATGATTAGAATTTAATGAAATTTGGTGAGCATATTCTTTTGAATTAAATATGAATATAAAAATTTTTTAAGATTTTTCTTCTACATAGTTTTCGAGTAATTTAACACCAGAGTTTACATCCGTAAGCATAGGATTCTGATATATATAGGTATATTTTTTGCATATTGTAAACTCCAATTATTCGACAACTATGTAGACGAAAAATTTGAAAAAATTAGTGTCATTGCATTTGATGCTAAAGAATGTTATCACAAAATTTTATTAAATTCTTATCATATTGTCGTATGTAGCCACCCTCCTTAACATAATTTCACGAAATCACGTTGCTCTAAATAGCGTGTTCTCAGAAAGCGTGTTATTTGAAAAATGTATCAGAATGAAAAACAAAGATAAATTTATTCCTTCATAGTAAATAGAGATCCGAGATAATGAATATTGATAGAAAATCATGAGAGAAACGATATATCGTGATTTTTGAACGAGCAGCACGAGATGTGAAGGAGGAGGATGAGGCAGAGTAGAAGAGCTGCAGCTAACGATTGAGAGGACGTCGAGGAGACAAGGGGCAACGAGAGTACACGGATAGACCGGATGACGGGGTCCGGGGTCATGGATGGCCAGCTACAGGACTGGTTTTGGTTCCCCCAGTCTCGCTACAACCAGAGCTTCGGTTCTTTTTCTTTCGTTTTTTTTTTTCACGCTTTCTCTGCTCCTATGCTAGTTCTTGAATATCGGTTCGGTGCCCTCTATGCCTTCGTCCCACCCAGGCAACAATTTTCTCATATTTTCTCATGTGGGTATTTTAACCTTGAAGCAATTTCGAATTCAACACATGTTTTTTTGCAAATGTATGATTTTATTGAGAAATTTTGGTTCAACTGTACTTTTTGGAAAAGAAAGAAAATCATGGGAACTTGTTGCAATAGTGATATCCATTTCCATTTCTACTATGCACTGTCAGCAGTAAAGCGAGCGACCACGAAAGAATGTTAAATTATCCATGCTTCGGTATAAAGTTGCGTCAGCCTGAAATATTAATATTTTCGAGTTTACTCACCCCTGAGGATCTGGTAGAGGAAGACCTTGATGTGGTCCGGACTGAGATGCTGCGGACTAACGATTATCTTGTGAAGATCGCTCTGCAACAGCTCCGTTATCACGTATCTGTGTATCGATTACCGGATAAGGAAAGTATCGATTGGCAAGTGGCAATTACTCGTACCCCGCGGTGTTTCATTAGTTGGAAGGTAAAAGCAGGGGGATATAAGAAGGAAATGGGAATTATGTCAGAAAGGTGGGAAAATATAAATCTACGGCAATTGATCGAGTAAAATTTTATTCATTTATCGATGAAGAGAGATTGAGACTGTAAAATATCCGAATAAAATGAGGAGTGAGGATGCGGGGGGCGATCAAATTTAGGGAGGATCGAATCAGCATGAACGGGTGTCGTCGAGCAACGAGAAATAAAACAAAATGTAACGAAACGGTTAATAATGCTCTAAGAGAGGAACGAGGTCAAACGCTGCTTCGTAGGAATGCGGGCACGGAGGTTGGCCTGAAGTTCGTTCATGAGAGATCCTGCCGTAAGAGAGCCCCCTCCCCCCTCCCCCTCTCCGTTCCGTTTGCCTTCTTATCTCTCTGCCAAACCAAACGATCTATTTTCGTTCTAAATTTATTTCTGAATAATTTTCATCCATTTAAACAACTGTTTATTTTAAAATCATAAAAATTAATTGACATCACCTAAATTAAAATCGTTTCGAAGATTTTTTTCAAGAAATTTAATCTTCTTTCTGCATCACTTTTCCGATATACTGACCAGAAAATTCAGAGACACGCAATCCCCTCCACCCCTTGGTATTAAAAGTACTGTATCTTTCGTCAATCCCGATGTCGGTGTAAATTTTAAATGGCGACGACTTCAAGTTCAGATGTGAGGGGAAATAGACCAATCTCGAGTATAGATACGCTGCACGTCTTGCCTTGCTTGTTAAAACATTTTCTTTTTAATACTTGGCGTCAAGACGCTGCCGCGTCTCTAGATAATCTGCTGATTTTTGAGTTTCGGGTTTTCTGGTGGAACTGATTGGAGATTTCAGAATAAATGACCTTCGAGACCCGCTAAATCCTTTCCAAAATACCTCTTTACAACGTTTGTAGATAAGTTTGAAGCTGAGGTAGGTACATATATATGTAAGCAGAATCAGGTGCTGCTGCGTCGTCGTTGTTTTGTTTTTTAGAATCATTGAGTGCATTGATATCTCGAAAAACAAAAAATACCAAGATAAATAGAAAAAAGCAATAAAAATGGAAGACCGATGGTCCAGGAGTCTGCGCGGGTTCTGCAAAATATTGTCAAATAACCATCACGAAAGCATGAAGAATGAAAAGTGTTCCGTTAAAGTTGGAAGAATAGGAAGTAAGAATGAAAAAAAAAAAAAAATTGAAAACAGCAAACAACGCGGCTCGAATCGATATCCGGAGGTGAAGGAGAAAAGTACGAAGCGAAGCCACAAAGGGCGGATAAACTTTCAGACCGTCTGGAAGGGAAATATCAAGCTGCGGCGGTGAAGGAGACCGGCACAAAGACGAGAGTCCTTTCTTGCGCCTGTATCATCGAGGTTTCCAGTTTCCATGTTACGATAGGGAAACCAAAGCTTCGGAGGAGAAACGAGACGAGACGAAATAAAAAATCAAAGTATATGAAGGAAGGAAGGAAGGAAGTGCGTTGGGGCAAAAGAGATTAAACATTTATTTTGTAAATCGACATTTGTAGAGTGCAATTAAATATTAATTTGTAGAAGAATGTAATTCTATGATACGAGAAAAAGTGTGCAGCAGGATTTTTACAGAACGCACGACCAGAGGATCGGCTCAATGAGAAATAAAACTGATTTTTCAATGCAATTTCATACGAAGGGGATGGAACAGGAGAAGGTTTTAGTGTGTTGGTGTATACGTGTGAGAATCTCGAGTTTCCCACGATGGGTCTGTCGGTACAGGGCGCGGATCGATAGCAGCTCTATGCTGGTGGTTGCTCTCGTGATGCTCTGTTGGTTCCCGCGCGCGTCTCTCTGTTCCCGCCGGACGGTCCTTCGGCTATTCTATCTCATACTACAGCTACTGCTTGAATCGCGAAATATCAGGAGGAATAATAACGCGTGGGGGGTCCTCCCCATCCAGACGCTTTTGTTCTTTCCTCCCACCATGTCAATATAAACTCCTCGAGTTTCTTGTTTTCCCTTCACTTTCGGGTCAATTCATTCGGACAATAACAATCTACTTCATCGCTTCTCGTTCTTTATCTTCCGTTTATGTTCAATTATATTTTTCTCAATTTAACAAAACAGCAACAAAAGATAATGAACGGAGGACCCCAAAACTTTTTAAGAATTTAAATTCCAATCGATGCCATCCAAGTGTCAACATTCCAAGAGTCTTTGACGAACCACCATTTCAATTGAAAGTTCATTATCTAGAGACGCGGCAGCTTCTTGACGCCAAGTATTAAAAAGAAAATGTTTGAACAGGCAAGGCAAGACGTCCAGCGTATCTATACTCGAGATTGGTCAATTTCCCCTCGTTTCTGAACTTAAAGTCGGTCGCCATTGTTTATCAACGACTCGAACTTGTCGAAGTGTTTTCAATTTTTTTTTTTAGATTTTTCGAAAACGTTCGATATACATGAGAAAAGGATACATTTCTTGGAAGAAGTCTAGATGCGGTGGTTGTAGAATATCGAGGGCTGATAGAACCTGTAAAGGTATAATAATAATAATGATTAGGACACGAGTAAACCGGGTGTTTGGCATTAGCTTCGTGTAATTCTCTTTAACGATGAGTTTACGAAGGGGACTGCAGCAGCAGCGCAAGTACCCCGACTATTCGGTTGATTGCAAAAGCCTCGTAATAGGTGAATGGTGAATGTAAAAGTTTCCTAGTAAATTGTTGCTGAATAAGCAGAAAAAATGTACTCACGTTCTCGTGTTTGAAGAAGCAAAGCATCTTAAGCTCCCTGAATACTCTTTTACTGCTTACAAGGCTTTGAAACACGTTTGGCAGTTTTTTCAATGCGACCCGCCTTCCGTCCCTCGGATCCGTCACCGCCCTACGAAGAACGAATAAAACACAAAAATCGATTAATCCGACGGAAACACCAATGTTTAACGTTCTCGTTCTCATTATCGTAACGTACTGCGATGTAAAAAATGTATGACGCCGAAACTCATTAATTTTAAACATCAAGTATATTATACCGCGCCAGATGTTGCTCGCAATCATCCGCGCAAATCATATCCTGTTTTCAAAATTTTTCTATTTTCCACTTTTACCTTTGTTCTCTTCTAGAATACGCGTACATCCCAAATTTCAAAATTCAATCTAATACTATCAAAGTCAATCGTTTGTTCGTTTGTTGCGATAAAGCTTTGTCAACTTATTGCTTGCACTTGCGCGAGGCTTATATATGCGCAGTACAAACAACTTCCGGTAGGTGGCGCGCGCGTGCTGTACCGGCAAACGTATTTGAATAAATGTTTCTGCAATTTTACAATATTTTTATTTCTTTCCTTCTAACATGATTTCAAAATTGAGAATCGACAATCGGCAAAAGACAAACGGCAAATGTTATTCGCAGTTTATTGGTACTACATATATGTCTCGGCGAGCCTTGGGGCCAGCAGACGACAGAGCTGTCAATCTACTTGTCCCGAGACTCTGCCGCGAGTCTCTCGATAAAATCTGATTATTATCATCGATAGCGATCGCAATGTGAGTGAATTGAAATCCAATTTATTAAGTGCAAGTGCTAATTGCTTTTTGTTTTCCGAATCGAGACGATACCACCTGGTGAAATATAAAATCAATTCTTTTACCGCGGTCATTCATTTGCCAACGAAATACATTGGATAAATAAGATTATATACGGGAATTCGGGTAAAAATGAGACCAATATTGTACCTCTGTGTCAAAGATCTGACGACCTTGAAGGCAGATACAATACTGATGAGATTAAGCTAGGACAGAATGCGACAGAGCTACTTCGTTCGATGAACAGTGAAATATTGATCGACGAATCAAGCATCCGAGCTCAAGCGCTTACACGGTCAATCCGAACTCATTTACACGAGTAGGCTTTGCTCTTAGTTAATCAAGAGAGGCTGTAGCGGCTCGACGCCAAGTATTAAAAGAAAAGAAAAAGCCAGCGCGAGAGACCTGCCACATTCTTATATACACGAATATGCCGGTTTGGGCATAGGTATAGGTACAAACGTTCAAGTACTTTCGAAAGGAGATAGATCTCTTCCGACACGTGCTCTCTGCTAAGGAATGAGTTGTTCTTCGAAAATGGGTCGTAACCAAATCAAATGAACGACTCAATAGAGACCGAAAAGAAAAGAAAAGAAAAAAAAAATATATGCAGCCTCTGTTCTCGTATTCGCGTGGGTGTGTCCGTTTTTGTAATTTCTTTGAGAATACTAAAAATTGATAAAAATGAGAGAGAGTAGTACGGAGGAGTGAAAGGTTGGGCAAAAGAGGAAGGTACATAAAGAGGGCAACGCACCGGAGATACTTCCGTTCGATGTTCACCTTAATCACACTCGTGAGCGGTTCAGGGAACACGCAACCCTCGCTCGATGTCCGGACGCGAGGAAGAAAGAAAAAGAGGAGGAGAGATGAGTAAAAAGAAGAAAAAGAAGGAGGAAAAAAGTAGAATAAAAGACGAGGTTTCCACCCTCGGGAGGAGAGACAGGTGTTAAAAGGGACAAAGAACCGACAGTAGTTGTGGGTCGTTGGACCGATGTCCCTTTCACGAGTTGAGTTTTTCCTCCGACGAGAAAGCAGAACGCTCGATATTCTCTACAACTATCCTTAGGGTCGCTTCTGCGAGTGCTTCAAATTCACGGCGATCATCAACCATTCTTATTATACACGGCAGTTGGGTAATAAGTTGGATTATATCTATCCAGTACACTTTCATTGTACAGAGCATCTTTTTGAAATTCCAGATCAACAGGAATTTAGTTTACTCTGTATTGTGGAGTGAATTCCAATCCCAATATGGAAAGTAGCAAGTAATAAAAAATAGAGGTACTCGACGCAACCCTTTCGGTAGGAAGTCATGTTGATTTTCAAATTTTTTCACGAGGTTGTGCTTCGCTTAAAAATGAACTTGAACATTTTTGGGAAAACTTTCGTTCATTTTGATTTAGGTTCAAATGGAGATGTCGGAGTTGGGAAGAAGAAACCGGATGGCAAAACCACGATATACATCTCGATGATTCACCAACACAGAGGTTCGTTATGGCGCTTTCTGCACTCGCTCTTGGACTATTCTCTCCTTCTCCCCCTTCTCTCTCTCTCTCTCTCTTTCTTTGACTCTTGGACGTGCTGGAGGCTGCACTCTTGCAGGAGTTGGCTCGAGAGAACCGCTCTCTCGGCTTGGAGTCTGTGTGGCGCACTTGCCAAACCGGATAGAGCCGAGAGCAGCCCTGGGATCTGGATAACCGATCTCGCACGCTGCCCAGAACCCAACACATCTTGGACTCTTCGACTTGCCCCCCCCCCCCCCCCTCCCTCCCTCCTCAGAAATTGCACTCTTTTGCCCGAAACGAAAGAGCTCTTATACGATAAAATTCAAAATCTTAAAAATTGAATTCTTGGATGTCTCGTTTACAAAATGGAGAGCGAAGGAGGAAAAAAATGAAAGATCAATTTTTTTATTGCACCACAAAATAAAAGTTTGCAATAAAATGCTATCGCAGCCAAGTCTTAATTAATTTAGGATCATTTGGAACGAGAGTGTATGAAATTTTGCATCGCCTATTGTCCTCGGTAGACTCGATTCCAGTACAAAGATTCGTCGAGGTCGAACCGATAACCTTTGCTAATGGAGTCTCGGTGTCTCGGCGCCATATTCAAGCCCGGTGAACAACTTCTAGAGACGTATATCTTTTTTCTCCTCCTCATTCCGTTCCTGTACTTTCTCTGCTACTCTTATTTTCCTACGCGAGCCCTAATTACACCTTTAATTGATCAGCTTTCTATACGCATATATATAAAAAAATAAAAAATTTATGCTGTCGTTTATAGTGATTTTATGGCTGTCCTTGTTTTGCATAAAGATTTTACGATTGGCTCGTGAGCAGTGATTACGAAGATTGTTATTTATTATACAAAACGAAACGAAAAACAATAACGTTTGTGGAGGCTCGTATAGAAACTTCAGAGCTGAGGTCAATTCCATGAGAAACAAATGTTGAATGTAATTTTTCAACTGCTCTTTTTGCTTTTTCAAACATTATGATTATTATTTTTTTCGATATGCTGTAAAAATAACGATTTTACAATAGTTCCGATATTTTGTAATGAATAAATAATCGTTGAAGTTTCAAAGAAATTGCTATATACAGATGATAATTACGTAAACGAAGAAGAAAGAGAAGAATGTATGGGGGATTGAATAAAGTATATAACACCTGAGTAACGATTCACTCAGCACTCTGCATGTTGGTACGAAAGTTTTCACTCCGTCATTTCATTCCAATCTATATATGGATTGCTAGGATCACGTGACTCATGCGCTCGTGTGCTGAACATGCGTTCAAGTGCGTCGATCAAATGGAATTCATATTCGTTTTCAATTATTTGTACTGGCGATATGTTCACGGGTTATGATTATAAATTCATCGGATGATTTGATTTTGTCAGATACTCATGGGCCAGTCGTTCGTCTTACATTTACGTTCGATCTCAAGACGATTTTTTTCGTTCAATCAAATTAATGACACTCCGAGAACTACAAACGGTACTTTCGACACTGAAGAAACAAAGGATAAAACAAATCCAACGTGCAAAAATCTGTGAGCATTTCACTGGCGACTTTGGACTTTTCACAGACATTTCGATGAAATTGATGATTTTGGAATTGGCCGATTGGATGAACTACTTTTAAGCTAGCATAAATTCATTGAAAATGGAAGAAAAAAAAACCTGTGTAATAAAATTGAAGCGAATATGGCCTGAAAATAAATTCATTTGCAGAAATGCAGAAATGAAAAAAATCTAAGGCATACGAATGGATTAAAACAAACTTTCATTCGTCGATGCAATCTCGCGTGGATCGTCGATTTTTTTTTTTGTAGAATATTTTGCATTTGTAGTGGTTGAATAACAAATTACAGGAGACACACAAAGCCCGCAGCTCCAGTCGATTTTCTGACCATATGTGACCCACAACAGCTGCAGCTGTTGGCTGCAACATCAGCTTTCACGTTCGCACCCAGGGAGGAGGGATTCCACTCGTGGCTCTCTTATTTAAACTGCTTTTATTATATTTTCACGATTATCCCACGACGGTCGGACGAAAAAAAAAACTCGTTATATTTTTCATTCTCTCTCTCTCTCTCTCACATTTATACTTTTTTCGATTCTATACGTTTTTTGAACATGAATGGAACGCGTATATTTATAACATCGATGGTCTTCAAAAGATTTGAAAATATTACACTCGGTGAAATGTAGATTTGTCAATTGAATGGGTATTTTGAGATATTAAAGTAGGCTAGAATAGAATTAAAAAAAAATTTTGAACGTTTGTTACCGGAAAATATCTCGAACAATCGAATGGACGAATTTTATTAATTAATTAATAATTTTCATTTATGTAACCACGTGGAGCCATTTTTAACCCTGACCATAAGACCGATTATTCGATCAATTTCGTGCGTCTTTTCGTTATTACTGTTGCTGAAATGTATACGTAAATTCAAAAACATTTCGGAAAAAGAGTAGAGAAAAGCGAGAGATAAAGAAGATGAGTCGTGGGGGAAATGCATGGATTGGAAGGATACATCGTGGTGGAACGTCGATGCACCTGAAAAGAGTGTGTGGAAGGGAGGGGGGGGGGGGGGAGGGGATTGAGTGTACGAACGAGTAAAGCGAGTACACGTAAAAATTGCACGCAACAGGTCGTTCCGCAGGCTGCCCTTGAACGAGCGCAACAACGCTTTTACATATAAATATATAAATATGTACCTATATATATTTGGACTATCGTAAGAGCATAAGTCTCGTATGTGTTGCATCGAGAAGAAAATAACGCAAGTGCGTTCAGTCTTTCACCGTAGATGAATATCCACTGAATTTTTTCAGGTAATTCAACGCATATATTTTGGACCCTAAACCATTCATTCTTCAATCAAATTCATTTTCATTTTTTCATTTTTCAATCAAATATATCCAGTGAATTTTCAATACTTTTAAGGAGTTTCGGTACAGGCGATACAATGTTGCCATGCTAAACCATGTTAAAAACACAAAAAATTGTCAAAAAGTTAAGAATTTTATAAAATTTGGTGAACATGTTCTTTAGTGCCAAATTTGACAATACAAATTTTTTCGGATTTTTCTTCTACACAGTTATCGAGTAATTGAAGACTAAAGTTCACGTGTATAAGCATAGCGTTTTCATATATATAGGTATACACTTCGGGCATAAGAAATCTGCTTCAATGCATAATTACTCGATAACCGAGTAGAAGAAAATTTTGAAAAAAATTGTGTTTTCGTACTTGATGTTGAAGAACATTATCAACAAATTTTATTAATTTCTTAACATTTTGCCTTTTGTACCGAAACTCCTTAATGATAATTCGGTAAAAAAATTAAATAATCGAAGAAGTATTTGAAAATGTAAAGTTCTCGATATTTCATAGCTAGAGAGGAAAATATCTATTGAATGGACAAAACAGGCAATTTTGCACCTGTTGCGGTTTCGAATGAATAACGAGATGGATATAAGAGAGACAAACAAAAATAAAAAAGGTTTTTGTCTCTCGTAACGATCAATGGGATCGGCATGTAAAATATAGTATGTATTTTCAACTCATAAAACTGAGTGTTTCAAAGAAAATACTGATAATAAACGTTGAAAAAATGTCACAAGCAGAACGCCTTTCGTAAACGCGAAATGACAAAGGTTAGGTCCAGCAAAATCATAAACTGGTTAATTAGGGAAAAATGTTTGATGCCCGATTGCTGTGAGGTGTAATAATATGCATTTTTATCAAGAGCCAGAGCCAATTTTCTTCGCAATAGGAAGTCCTTAAAAGAAGAATAATCATCGAGACGAGTAAGATTTTCAACGTAAAAATTCAAATGTAATTATTTATGAAAAAAAAATTAATGTTCAATAAAAATTTGTATGTGTAATTTTTTTTTTTTTCTGTTGAATGAAAATACCTAGATCCTCCCACCGTAATAATAGTACTGACAGTGCTGTAAAAATGTTTGAAAGTTTTTAAATTGTTCATTTCATACCGATGGCGAAATATTTTTATTTTTATTTTGTCTCTAATATTCATGTTTTCTTTGCATCTCGGATAAAGAAATCTGTTAAAAAATAAGCTCAACTGCTCCATGTTTAGAAGCAACTCCTGCAACTTTCTATATTGATGTTTCAATTTTGTAGAACCAATCTTTTACATAAGAACACCATTTTTTTTTCAACTTTCTTGTTTTCTCTCGTGTTTTCTGATATCGATATCAAAAGTTGAGACAAGTACACGTAAAATCACAATTTCACAGAAGATGCCAATTCAAAATCCTGCCAAAAGTTAAGTCTAATTTTGACAAAAAGTCATTAAATAAATTCAAACTGTGCGAACAGTAATGAATGAATACTTTAAAACCTCCGATGAAAAAAAAAAAAGATTAAAGTATAATTTGAGACCAAAGTACTCGAAGATTTTGTGACTACGGATAGCAGGCACATTACATTACGAAAGAAATTTGAGTGTAGAAAAAAACGTAATATTTTCGATGTGATACGAACACTTGCTATTTACACTCTAAATCTCATACCGCGTTTGATAACTCACATATGAATCTTTTGAATCCATACATCAAAACATTAGAGAAGATAACAACGATACTGCCAGTACGATATATGAGAAAACGATTAAAACCAATTCCCATACCCAATGAAATGTTACGTTCGTATAAGTATTTGACAATTGCGTTCGCTTCATTGACGTACAACTTTGATCGAAACGATGAATGATCGTCGATGAAGATAATAAAAATGAAAGGCAATAGTAAGAAGGAAAAGATTTTTTTCTTTGAAAAATAAAACCACGTGGGACGGGGGGGGGGGGGGGGGGGGCTGGGATAAATGTGCTGTATTTATCAACCGAACGTTGCCGATACATGTGTGTCACGTTGAATCGTGTCTCGTGGCCTGATCCAGTTCGTTTATACAACGTCCATATGGTTTGTAGCCTCGTAAGTCGCAACACCGGAGTATCAGACAATTGTGGGAGGTCGGGAAGGGAATGAGGGAAGGGGGCCGCGCCAGGGGGACATATAGGGAGTCTGGAATGGATGACGTAAACGTAAATCCGAAGCCCGCTGGGAACTGGAAAAGCATAATGCAGTTACACGTTACATCTTGTGTGTGTGTGTGTGTGTGTGTGTACATTTATGTGTGTGCGTGTGTGTGCGGTTTTTTTCTTGCGTTGTATCCTCGCCCATGATATTTATCGCTGGCACATGGTTCAGCATCATTTTTATGCCAATTTCTATTTCCCATTCTCGTTCAATAGTTTTTTGTTAGCTCATTGTTTTTCTATTGGTTATATTTCTGCTCATTTATCAAACGATGTGAAATTTTGGAAAAGTAGAGTTCCACGCAACATGCACCTCTACTAAGACAAACATACCCGAATATTTTGCAGCTCAAATTCTATTGGAACTCACGAGCATGCTCTCTCAGGACATTTTATTTACATCGGTGTAGACAGTCGAACAAACTTTTATCATTTGCAGAATTATGTACACTCTGAATAAACGGAAGCAATTGAATATGCGTACATTTCATGAACACAATTAGGATGACTGTTTATAGAAGCAAATAAAAATTTCGATTTCAGATAGGACGCACACCTGCGAGAAAAAAGTTTGTTGGATGAATCATTTCCACAGATCGTTCTTCTAATGGGAAAAATCTTCATTGAGATACGTTAAATGGGGTTCTATCCGTTCCATACATCGAGAAGGATACAGTTACGAACGAGGAATTCGTGTATAAATGTAGACACGTGCGTGTACACGAAAAGAAATACGCGGGGGTCAGATGGCCGAGATCAACGTGGTCAGGTACCGTAACGTGTCCAAAAAACTTCTCGAAGCAACTTTCTAGAACCACGAATTTCATCAACCGGAGAAAGGAAAAAAAATACATATGAAAACGACCTTGGCTCTCGAAATTTAGAGTTTCTTGTGGTCAGTTCTATTATGTCTTGATAAAAAAAAAAGTGTATGTAACGAAATACGAATGGATGAAAAAAAATGTATACCGGAATGAATGAAAATGCTTCGAATACGAATGAATTGATGGTTTAAACTGCACAATTTATTCCTGAGATCGGTTCATCGCGAACAATTTGATAAAGATATTTTCCTTGAGCCTAGATAGAAATTCAATCGGACCAATATGACACTCGCTTGAAAAGTTTGAAAAATCATTCACAAATCTAAACTTTTTCTTAAGGAGTTTCGATACAAAAGGCAAAATGTTAAGAAATTAATGAAATTTGGTGATAATGTTCTTCAACATCAAGTACGAAACGACAATTTTTTTTCAAAATTTTCTTCTACTTAGTTCTCGAGTAATTATGCATTGAAGCAGATTTCTTATGCCCGAAGTGTATACCTATATATATGGAAACACTATGCTTATACACGTGAACTTTAGTCTTCAATTACTCGATAACTGTGTAGAAGAAAAATCTGAAAAAATTTGTATTGTCAAATTTGGCACTAAACGAATATGTTGACCAAATTTTATAAAATTCTTAACTTTTTGACAATTTTTTGTGTTTTTAACATGGTTTAGCATGGCAACATTGTATCGCCTGTACCGAAACTCCTTAACTATCAATTGATTTATCGAGTCAAGTCGATAAATGAGAGTCCTAAAAAATTCGTATGTTTCGGCTGGAGACTATTACACAGTAAAATACATGGACATTTATACGTACAAAGTACGAGTTTCCTATTAACCTGTGGATATGGCGAGGCCTTCGGAGCTCGCAGAATGTTTCGTCCGCGCTACCAATGCCGAACGACTCTTTGGGCCTTGTGTACCGTACCTGACAGCGACCACAGTTTGGCAATCGACCGTGTTTCTAAATACCACTCGTTTTTTTCTAAAATCTGCGATCGCATTTTTCATGACTTTTACGTCCATCTTATCTCCGTTACCGACTATTCAAACTGAAGATCGTAAGCTCGTTTCTACTCGTAAAAAACAACCGAATCTAACGTATTCATGGTCTACAATTTTCTGTCGTGATTATTAGACTCGAATTGTTATTCGAAAAGTCACTAGAACTTTGTTTCTTTGCGGTAAAAATACTTGATTCAAAGATCATAAAAAATTGTTGAATACAATTTTTTTAATGACGATCATTTCTCAGGTGGGATAGTAGGCAAAAATGTGTGTGCCATTTTTTTCGCTACACCCGTCACGACTAATTCAAGCGGGAGGGTGAAAACAAAATAAAAAGAAAGGTATCGACATATAAAACGTTGTTGAAGCGGGAGAGGTGTCTTGTCTCGTCGGGATGAACGCTGAATTGGCTTGTGCGCACCTGATCTTGCACCTGGCGAACATGAGACACACCGGGATACACGATATATATATATATATATATATATATACGTGCGTGTTTCACGAGGCCACACACGAGACCCGTATATCTCTTCCTTTGTGTCGATTCTTTAACAGCGGCGCACCTGTAGCAAACGCGAACTTCACAGCGCAAGGTCTTCGTCTATAAGGGCGACCATTAAAATTTTCCAATTATATTTTAATTGCTCCGATTCAAATGGCATTTAGGGACAAAAAAAAAAACAGGAAAGGAAACATTTGCAGTATTTAAAAAATGCTTACCAACGACATTTATTATGGTGCGAAAAAATCATTGAAAAAGTATGGAAAACTTTACTGTGGATGCAATAAAAATATGTAGATGGACAATTCCTGAAAACAAAACTAGCCAGTGTTTTCAGTAACTGCGAAAGTGCAGAAAAATTCTATGAAGAAAGAAATGTAAACATCCGTTTGTATTAAAAAAAAAACACACACACGGACATCAAAAAAATTTGAAGGTACACTTTGAGCGAAAATTCAAAGCAACCCCTTACGTTGGATCCGGACTAGAATGGAAACGAAAGATTCCTATGTTCGTGAAGCAGGTTATGCAAATAGAAATAAGGAAAGGAGGATAGTTCTGAAGAAAGAGAGCACGAGAGAGACTCCTTGGAGTATACTATGGATAAGTTGCATTCGATGTGGGTGGAGAATTCTTGGAAAAGGAAATCGTTGTTGGATGCTGTTGCTACGAAATTTGAGCATCATCCATGAGAAAGGACTACATTTTTTCTTCGAAAATGAAGCATCAAGGGTAATTTGCGTTCAAAATATACAAAGAATATTGCCACGCGAATAGATACGTCATCAAAACGTCAAACGAGACACAAATGACGTTCGAATGTCGTTAAGATTCTTAGTGGACAAACTTTATGGAATTATATAAATGTGATTATAAATTTTGGTTCTTTAAATAATTTGGATACAGTCATAAGAATACATAAAATTGTTTTCAATGCGGACAAAAGGTACCAGTTATCAATAACATTCAAGAATAATTGATTTGAAAGACACGAGGACCGAGGAATGATAGAGGGAAAGAACATGAGCCATTAGCTGTAAAAGCCTGCAATGTAGAAAATATGGACAAAAGAAACTGCGCTACCTGTGAACGCCAGGTGCACAATTCGTGTCCTTGATACTGCACCTTTTCCTATCTCGAATCTTACAAAATTTCGATCGAGAATTTTTTGGCACAGAAATAAATTGATTCATGAATAAACTTATTTCATTTTATGTAAATATTATTATGACATCGTGTATCTCATATAACTTATTTTTGTCGCCTATTTTTAAAAATTATCTCGACGATCGTAGGATGAACGTAATAATTCCAACTTCAATTAATGGAGACGGGGATGGAGGGTGATAAGGCAAATATGAGATATGTCAAAACCAGAATTGATTGAATATTCCACAACGTTGATGTTCGAAGCTTTGCCAAAGCTTTGTACAAGACATGTGCCTAATTATTAACCGGGAAATCGGAATTGCTCTTGACCTCGATTATACGAAGACAGATAGGGGAGAAACTGCCCGTCTTGAAATCAAAATAATTGAAGTCGAGACGAAAATCAATAGTCTTGATAATATTCAGCAGACAGAGATAAGTTTATCGATTTCACATATTTACATTATTAAACCAAATTGTCCATCATCAAATTCTTTTTTTTTTTTCTTGGGATGACAACAACTTTACGAACGATCGAATTTCAACGAGTTCAACTTTTCTTTTAGTCCGTCGGTGAATAGATATACTTATACGTTGATGCGTGAACGTGCGCCAAAATTGGTAGAGGGAAAGGACAAAACGAGTTTTGGGGGGGTTTGAACCCCTACGAGCAGCCGACTTTGTTGCTCAGCGTCGCGACGCTCATCGATTCCCGCGCGGCTTTTGCCTCCGCCCCACCCTGTCGACGTTTTAACCCCTGAACACGTTCGCGTTCTCTGACGTCACACGCATGATACATTTAACGAGCCAATGATTATTCGAATTCGGACCCTTTCTTGAAAATAGTCGTTCGTCATTGCCCCCTGGGACAAATCAATGAAAAACAACAAATATGAGCAACTGTTCAGAAATTAAACCCCTCAAACTTCCCTCAAACGCTAAAAAATGAACAATTTTTTTCCATAAATGGGTTGTCGGGGTCAACAATGATACATTTGTATGTAAGCTTGCGTGCACTTGACACGGATTCTTGTAAGGGAAATGCCGACTCAACTCAAGCAGTTTATCTTCATCTCAAAAATTTTCTTTTCAAACTTTTGATTTTCACGTATTTTCTTTATATGATAAATCTCACGTATAAATTTCAACGTTCGATATTCACCTTCCTCATTCAACATTAAGCTTGTTATCTTCGTTGTACATTAAATGACTAGATGACATGATTCCAGATATCGCGAGAAGTGTTTTTGCGCCTCGTGGGGAAGAATTAACGTCCCTGCGGTTGCTTTAGAATGAAATTTCGATTATATACAATTGTAATATTATAAATTATATAAATTAAAACGTTTGGTAACTTGTTTTTACAAGTTGCCGAAGCGGGTCACACATTTTAATCGATGTGACGAAATTCCATGAATAAACGAATATTGACAATGATGAAAAAAATTACTATGAACCAACGAACAACAGTTGTATTGGTAAATATTGTATGCTAATAGAGTGAGAAAAAAATGTCTCATGCGGCAAGTGATCGAGAAAGGTGGTATGAAAAAAGATATATGTATTATTTTCAGGATGGTACGGGAGTGTCGTCAGTGGACTTGACACCGTTCCCTTTCGTCATTTTCCTTTTATGCGGAGAAGATTAACCGTATACCCGGTGGATTATCGAGGAGACCGGTTAACCGCGACTTTTGCTCTCTCTCTCTGTCTCTCTTATGTTCTTCGAGGTCGTAAAATAACAGGTAAACGATCGGCTTTGTCCCGACACTGAATACTCACTAATTCAAGAATCAATTGTTCTATTCTCCTCCGCCCAAATCATATTATTCGTAGCTCTCAGAAGATTCTATTGCCACAAAACTCACGTCTTTGCATTTACAAGTGTAGAACTTCATAAAAAAAAAAGAAAAAAAACTAGTGCGTGAAAAGTCACGCGGTAAAAGTGAAACTTCAGTGCGATGAATAAACGGATTTACAAAGACGATTTTCTGTTCGATGAAAAGAACATTTTTATTTTATTCTCCTTCCGACTTTTCGTACTCCAGGAAAGACCAAACAGGCTTGTGGTATGAAAAATAGAATTTGAAAACTCTCAAGTTTAATCCGAGGAGGTATCTTGTAAAGACGGCATCGATCGTATTTCTTGATCTTGTCATGGCTTCTTCGGGATTGCTGTTAACTTTTTTTTTTTTTTTTCTCCAAGGAAATTCCCTAACGATCGTGTACGAAAGTGAATATTGAAATCCTCTTCAAGACTTGAACGATAGTTTTCTAAATCCTCACCAAAAACGGCAACACCGTAAGATGTATGTTGGCAACATTCGATGGAGGGACCTCGTTTAATCTCGTGAACGATGCGGTTTGAGGAAATATAAACTGTTACCAATAATATCCGCTGATCACTCCCAATCACGCATTCTGAAGCACAAATTTCACCGACCTTATGTGCTTCGTTGTTCTACTAACGCGCTTCGCCGACCTATGACTCTGTGAGTACAAATCCTGAGGCAACTATTGCAATGAACATGAAGGACCACCGCCATAAAATCTAGAAGAATTTTATTTTTGACCGAAGAGGAAGAACGGTGACGACTAAATGATTTTTACAGTACCTTTTCTAGACCAAAGTTTGCAAACACAAGACTAACTTCAAAAGTATCATCTTATTGTTTTCGAAATATGAACAGCCTTGAATGGACATTTTTTATGATTTTATTGTTCTATTCATTTATTTTTTTTATTGTTCCTGCGTATACCCCTTCGGACTTGACGAGCCCTTACCATCGCTTTGACCTCACTTTTTTCCCGATCCTCTGCTCCTGCGGACCGCCCCCCCCCCCCTCCCTGCAACCGTTGTCCGCAGTTTTTCTTTTTCAATGCACTACTCTACCATAATTGCTACGAGAGCCACGAAAAACTATAGAAAATTCGACCGATACAGTCGGTTACATTTTCACGGAGTTTCAGCTGGTTGAGGCGATCAGAAACTCCGAAAAACTGGCTCCTGTTCAGAGATTGATGTGTAGGTCAGTGCATAGCTAAGCGGTCACCCATCCAAATATTGACCTCGCTCAAGACTACTCAACTTGAGAAATCTCTGAGATTTTTGAAGAGCGTAATTGATTATAAAACGGGTCATGGTCTTTACGCTCAGCTTTGTTTTCAACCTGTATTGGGTATTTACGCGAAATAATTACGCAACAGCAGAGATTTACTTATTTCCATCTTTACCTATTATCACCAATTTCATCGATATTTATCACAAATGATAACGTGTAAAAGCGTGTGCTGACAGACGAAATACGATGATCAATTTTTCGATACAAAGTCTTTCAAGTACCGAATGTTAAATCAATAAATTTTGACTTATGCATGTCAATTATACTATGCTTGCAATGATAACTGTTTGAGAACCAATTGATATTCATCGAATTAACTACTACCAACTAGATAATAAATAGCGGTTCCGTTGTTAATATCAATTCTATTAAAAAAATTATCGGTCGGCCTTTATCTTGCACGGCCTAAATTCAACGATCCTCCTTAACATACGTCAAACATTCTGTAATGGGTTCAACTAAAAATCTTATTGCTCCTAAAGTACGAATTTTTTATCGAATGATGAATTTAGAAAAAGTGTAGTTCATACAACAGTTGAGTTTACAAATGTATGACACTTCAGTGAAAATATTTCTTGTGTAAGGTCATGTCCGGTGATTGAAAACCAAAAAAATTTTATGTCTGAAAATCTCTTAGCCAATGTCTCTCACTCTTTTGTCTCTCTTTTCATACAATTTTTTTCATCGATCTCTATCTCTTTCTTCCTCTCTCCTTTTATTCCTTCTGTCTTTCTCATTCTCTTCCTCTTGATCTCTTTTATTCCTTATTCCACCCTCATATTTTTTTTTTCATTTCTCAACTTGCTTCTATCACTTTTTCCCTCTTTCTCCCACTGTTTTTTTTTCCTCCAAACTTTTCGGCTGTTGGATCTCCCCCTACGCTTCCCCTCTCATTTTCTTTCTCTCTCTTTCTCTTTCTCTCTGAAGTAAAATCGACAGCTGCGCCGTCACCTGCCTGGCAGCTGGCACGCCCGGCGCCGGGCTCGTAGAGAGTAGAACGAGCCGTCTGTCCTGCGTGTACATATTTCGCGGCTTCTCCTGCTGTTGCTTACGCGATTGTATTTTGCCCTTCCGTTCTCTTCTCCATCACCGTTTCTGGATGCAATGAGACGCAATGAGTGGAACACTGATCGGAACGAGACTCTTGAGGAAGGCTTCGAACAAAATCTGACAGACGCGAACGAGAAGGAGAGAGAGAGAATGAAGGATGAGGGTAAATAAAATGAAAATACAAGAAAAGGGGCAAAAAATAGAATTGATGCACGGGATAAGAAGATACGTAACTCGATGATGGTCATGCGAGAAAAAGAGATAATGCAAATAAATTAACAGCGAATTACGAAGCGAAAGACGAATAAAAAAATAAAAAAAAAACAAAACACGTTGAGACGATTATCTATACCGCCACGTGGCGTCGCACGCGACTCGTCCTCGATTCTCTTTACTTTCTTTTTCTTTCCACCAACAAACTACTTGTCTGATCTGATCGAACGATTAGTTCATTTTTTTAAATTTATATTCAAAATTTACACCATGCGAAAATCGAACATGCTCAATTGCTAATGCGAAAAATTCACTCCACCTCCCTCTCGGAGATTGATCGAAAAATTGTAAAACCAAAAATTTGAACGAGAAACGATTTCTCGCGCGATTACTTCCTCGTCACAAATTTGGCAATGGGAAAAAGTGGAACACACATGCTGCGGCCAATTTTCGAGGATTCGTATCATGTGTACTTGTATCCGGTCCACTAAGGAAAAACCAAGGGTCATAAAAAATTGCACTGTACGACAAAAAAAATTGTCTGGAAGATTGATTATTCAATTGATGAATTTTGCTGACCAATTAACCAATAGGCTTACAGCTCTACAGAATTGTGAAACACCAATAACGGACATCGCAATACTAACAACATATGTTATGACTATAATTGAAGGATTCTGTATCAACTGTATCTTTCATTTCGCTCCCTTGCATCTTTATCTCTATATCTATATATCTTTTCGCTAAAAAAAATTGGCCTGCTTTTCAATGAGAAATTGTTATTTATTCAATTACCATAACATGAAAACGATTTCCGATCAAATCTCAAGAGGGAAAAAAGTTGTATTTTTTTCATTTTTCAATAATGTGAATATCAAAGTCATTACAAAATATTTACATTATAACTATCTGTATAACAGTAACATGATTATCAAAAAAGTATTTTTTTCACATCGAAGCGCTTTATTAACTAGCTTCATTTTTGTACATGAACATTAGAGTGATTAAAAAAAAACGAAAATTTTTTTTCTCCCTCCAAACAGGTTGAAAAGTTTCGTTTAGGTATAAAAGTACGCCTGTTGACATTTGAGCTCTCAACATTAATATTTAGAAGTTCCGTATAAAAACAAAGAAAATTATTCAGAAAACAAGTACCGTATCGAGTAAAGAATGTAAATCGACGTTACCAAAGAAAAAAAAAAAAAAAACAGATAGGTTATCAAGTTGATGAATAAGAAATCATCAAATGTATACAACAGTTTTTAGAAAAAGTAAGGCTAAATGAGATTTCTCTATTGAAATATGACAACGTCGTAGCTATGGCTTAGCACGAGCAGTCAAAGACTGTTTACTGCCGTGCTAATACGTTTTCTCAGTTTATCATCACTTATGAATGACGCCAACATAACCTATAAAAATACGTACCAGTACGCATGAAACAGTTGTCACAGAACCCACCGAATTCAACCTTACGAACGCACATACCCAAAGACCGCGCGGCATATAACCATCGAAATTGAATTTTCTAAAAATCCCAAATAATATTAGACACATCGTCAATATTCATCGTTCATAAGTTGGCATTGCTGACGTCACCCAATGCATGAGCATTAGCAGCTTCGCGTCTTCCTCCCACCTTTCAAAAAGATTTAGCAACAACCTTAAAACACCGAGCAACGAAATACTACAAAAGGTTTTTCACTCTCGGGGACTGTAGTATCGTTTATAGCTAGCGACGATCCCAGAATTTTACCGTTGCCTAGGCATGGGACGAAAGAGTCACGAAAATGTCGACCTTATCGCACCGGAAGCCAGAGGAAGGCAACACAAATGAAATGAAACAAAAGAATAAGTGAGAGAGAGGGGGCGAGGGGAAGGGAGGGAGGGAAAGACGGAATTCCCGTGATATTGTTCGGACACGCCCAAATTTGTATTTCTTCCAGAAATGCAATTACAAAAATTGTAATCTATGAACAGAAAATTTCAATTAGTTAGTTAAAAATGAACATCTACGCCCGATTATATTCGGAGAAAAGTGAAGAGGAAGGGATTGAGAGAGTGAGAGTGAAGGAGGGGATTTTGTACGAATTGGGAGAATGTGGAAACGATTGAAAGGAGAAACAGAGGTCAGTTGCGTTGAACCGGAGATCAACTAAATATCGGATTAATTGGCGGCTATGAATGCGAAACAGAATCGAAGTGGTGAAAGGAACAGGATGGAGAGACGCCGAGGGAAGTTGGAGTGTATCAGGGCTTCCATTGTTTCGATTGAAGCGACAACGCACGCGGGTTAATGCCTGCTGTCCGCGACGAATTTACTCAAATTTCTCCAACGTTCCAATGGTCAAGGTGAACCCAATCTTAATACATGACGAATCGCCATTATTCTCGTTGCATAATTATTACCGCAATTACTATTGGTATTACGATCAACGTTCATTGTTGCTTGTATAATCATCGAATCGGAAGAAAACCAGGGCGGAAACGAGGTTCAACGCTACGAGGCAGAATTCTCGCATGTTTCGATTACCCTGGGCCTTTTCGAAAGTGCCTCACCGCTCTCTCCCTCGCCCCTTGGCCCGTCTGGCGTGCTTGCGTGCTCGTGGAGTGAATGCCCTCAACGATTCGATTTTTTAAATATATCCTACGATCGTTCTTTGTGTCAGCGAAAGAGACGAAAAAAAAAAAATTCAACCCATAAAAATATATATAAATTGTCAATTGATTGTCGATCAATTTTTCGTTATTATTCAAGAAACAATGTCTGATACGTCAGACTTGAATTTGAGTGAATTATCAAGTTTTTGGTTAAATTTCGAAATTAGTATTTTAGTCCGTAGAATAAAAAAAAACAATCGAAAGTTGTAAAATAATTATCGACCTTATGACACATTATATGGGGTCACTCGTGATCAGTGCCGCGCCAAAGGCTCGTGCGGTCATATCCCAAGGAATTCGACGAATTTTTATAAGTTAATCTCGTTATGCCTTTTTATAAAGTAGAGTTGTGACGCGTGAATTAGCTGTTTATTGTCATCGCTTTTTCGCGATTCTGATTGGTTCGCTATGTCATTGCACGTGGTCCAAGAACGACTCAGAAGTTATTCTATCTGCTCTCAAATGTTACAATGACAGCTGGTTTTTCATATGTCTATGACAACTCAGATTCCTTCTTGACAAGTCATGCATCGGAATTAACGATAACGAAGAAAAATTATTTTCAATATAGTTAACAAAAGAGAAATTTTATTAAAACTTGAGCAATTGATAAAGAATAATCTTTTGTGTACAATTTATTTTTTCAAATTCAATTACCGGTTCGAATAATGTTGAGGTTTGTTTCATAATTAAAAATAACGTTATACAAGAAGTTCATCTAGGCTTAAATCGCCTAGTATCTCATAAACAACGTGGTACATCAGGTCCATTTTTTTTCCGTGTCACTGCAATGGACAGGTCAATACTTGATTGAATTTGTGGTGAGCTACCACCGTTTTTTACTACATGACATTGAATCATTTCTCCCGTCAAAACAGTAATAGCCATAAGACTCTGTGCAATTTGAAGGCAATTTTACGATTTTTTATCTCAGAAATTGAGCGGTGAATCTTGTTCAAATTTTGCTGGTACACGCGGAATATGTTCAAGAAGGTACTATAAAAATTTCGAAGACCCGCCATCTTTTTAAGATTTGAGCAGAAAATCCTTGGTTGGCTACACACAACAATGTTGCCATGTTAAAAGCATAGGAAAATTCGAAATGATTAGAATTTAATGAAATTTGGTGAGCATATTCTTTTGGATTAAGTATGAATATAAAAAATTTTTTAAGATTTTTCTTCTACATAGTTTTCGAGTAATTTAACACTAGAGTTTACATCCGTAAGCATAGGATTCTTATATATATAGGTATATATTTTGGATATTGTAAACTCCAATTATTCGACAACTATGTAGACGAAAAATTTGAAAAAATTTGTGTCATTGCATTTGATGCTAAAGAATGTTATCACAAAATTTTATTAAATTCTTATCATATTGTCGTATGTAGCCACCCTCCTTAAAAGCTAGTGTAGTAAAAAAAAAAACTTACCAAACGACACCAAATGCACCGTAGCCAATGGGCCTGTCAGGCTGAACGGGATCCTGGGTCGGTGGTGGTGGGGGAGGTGCTGGGGCTGCCGGATGATAGTAAGTGGGAGGGGCCTGGGCCGCAGCAACCGCAACGGCGGCGGCAGCGACAGCGGCGCCGCGGCCCAGGCGCGATTGAGCCGGATGGGACCCCGTTGTTGCACCGCCACCGCCGCCGCCGCCGCCGCCACCGCCACCACCACCGCCGCCACCGCCGCCTGTCGTACCGGGCGCAGCCCCCTGCATCAATGACATCGACACGCTCATGGACACCCGTGAGTGCCGACTGGGCCCCACTACTGCCATCAAGTCCTTCCTGAGAACACCCTGAAGCGTCCTCTATCTCCCTTACTCTTAACCGCCGAACCTTCCGCACTTTTATTCACTCTTCGAACCTTTTTTTTTTTTTTATTTTAATATTCCCTCCAAGGATTTCGCACTTTTTCTCACTCCACTAAGAATTTCACCTTTTTCTCGTTTTTTTTCGGATTTGAAAAAAAAAATCGAGAAAAGTCTTGAATCTTCTGGAAATATTTATGTTTTCCAGATATCTTATCGCGGATAAACGAAAACTCGTTACGACTGGTCGTGATTAGTCACGTTCAACTTTTTATCGCTGTCATATTTTCGTGCTATTCCACAATCCGCTATTCCATTTCGTGGCGGACATATGACGTTTGAAATTCCCGCCTCCTCGCGTTCGTTTTGTACACCCGGTATACGAGAATCGTTATTGCAATAGTTGAAAACTGTGGAATTGCGTACAAAGCTGCTTCTTTTTTTTTTTTTAATTTAGATCATCGATGTGATTCCTCTTGTTTTCGTTTGATCAGAGGAAAGGCAATTTTCGTCGTTCACTTTTATGACATTGTAAGGAGAAAAAGTTAAGTTAGGTTTCGAGATTACTCTCTCTTTCTCTCTCTCTCTCTCTAACGCGTATGTTTGCTGCCGAAAAGATTCTCTATCCGAGTCCTCCGATTTTCTCACCTTTTCTCTATTTTTTTTTCTTGGCCTTTCTTCGAGAGAGCGTATTTCTCGACGTTTCTCTCCGCCCGGCCGCGTAACATTTTTTTTTCACATCCTCTCAATCATCGTTCGTTATCTCCTCTTTGTTGTCACTCTCGGTGCACTAAGAAAGGGAGAGAGAGAGAGAGAGAGAGAGGGAGAGAGAGGGTGAGGGAGATTACAGTTCGGGCAATCACGCTCAGCTGGCGATCAACGATTTCTTCTCTTTTGTCTTGGACAATCAAGGCACAGCCAATGTACAGCGTGTTTTTCTTATTATTCGAGAAAAAAAACGATTGCACAGAAGATAAGACCGAGAAGGTGGGTGGGAGAAGGGAAAATAAAAATTTCGACTTGGTCAAAAGTGCCGAAGGAAAATGCGAAAATAATAAGACGGGAGAGAGGGGTGGGGAAAGGCAATGCGGACGTGCTGGTGAAACGAGTGGAGAGCAAGGCTGCTTTTGTGTTCGCGACTAACAAACTCAACAATTTCGATCTTTCTTTCTCTGACTTCTTTTTTTTTTTTTGCCAGGTCAAAAATCTTAGGCGTCTATTCGTCTTTTTTTGTCGCTCGCTGATAGTCCCGGGCGTCGACGCTTACCGTTCCCTTCGTGTGTACACTATTCTTCGATCTCTACACTCCTGTACAGATTCCTACACATATAAATCTGTGTATAGAATTCACACCAATCATTTATAAACGTGCTGAATTATGTTTTTTTTTCTTTCTCTTTTTTGTTTTGTTGCTCCGTTTTATAGTAATTATTCCTTCGAAAATACTGAGCCTTCCTTTTGTTTTTTATACGACTGATTGAAAAAGAAAAGATACACATAAAGACACACGTACACGCACACAGAATAAAAATAACACAACGTTGAAATTCACACACAAGAGAGTAGACACGCGAGTTCTTTTACACACGCACGCACTTAAAGTCCCGCGACGATTGTTCGTTTGTTGCCCCCTTATGAAACAAGAATTAGACACGAGTTTCGACTTTGTTTCTTCACTTCCCCCTTTCACTTTCTTCCAAATATGGTTTTATGATTTCAATGTCCTTTTGGACAATCGTCGGGGTTAAGGGGAAAAAAGGGTTACCCGCCTACCTCGCGCGATTTATTTCGCGGCGGGGTCGGAGAGAGTGCAACTCGACGCGATGGGAAGAAGGAAGTTTAAAAAAACACGTCGTACCGCAGCCAAGGCTTGCTGGCTACTGGCGCTACTGAACAACTGAACTGTGAGTCCGAGACGTGAGACGGGAACGGGAACATCGGAGGAGCGCCACTCCATGGAAGCCCTGATGCGCGAGCGCATTCCGATTATTCGCCAAAGCAGACGGTGCTGCTACTGCGGCATAAAACGGTATCAACTAAATAAATGGTCACGTGACCACAGCAAAAAGGCGGAAAAGGGCATATTTGAAACGATCCACAATTTTTCTCCCATTTCATATTCTTTTTCAGCTAAAATTCTTATCGAATGAGACTTTTTCAAACTGCTGGATTCGTCAAAGAGTTGAAAAACATTAGCCACAATTAATTTTTTGTAATCAAAAGTTTTCGAATCTCTCAATTTCCCGAGCTTATCCAAAATATTGCGTGGAAACTAAAACTCACGAGATTTATGAATCTCGGTTCAACGGCAAGAATTAAATTTTAAAAAACTCTTATTTACTCGGATGTGCTGATTTTCGAGTTTTATTTTTTATTTTTTTATACTGAATGAAAATTTTGAGAGTTCAACCAACAGACTTTTGGATACCACCTACAAAAAAAATGAAAAACAGAAATTTCATTTCATTAATTTTCATTTTCGTAATAAATTTTTTTTTTTTCTTAATATTAGTGGGTAAAAAAAAATCATAGCCACAAAAGTATTTGCCTCTTTTGCATTTTTTTTAATACTCAGAATAATGAGACAAAATATCCATGAAATGAAAATGTATTTAGAGCCACCTTTTCTGTACACTTCAAATTACATGTATTTCATATTTAAATAATTTTTACAATTTTTCTTTTCATTTTCGACTTGCTTTACAAACTTTCGAATAATCCAAGCGATTGAATTTTTAATATTTACACAATGACTACGATAATTCGGCCAACGAACTCGACTAATTATTTAGTTCACGTCATTTTTTTTGGGATCGCAGTGGGGAACTCTGGTGGATGTAGTTGTTATCCGAAAAAAAAAAAACAACGATTCGATGAAAGTTTAGGATTATTGCGCAGTTTCGATATGTTTTGGGGAAAAAAATATTGTGAATGCTGAACTCATTAGTTTTCAGCACGTTATTTCTCTCTTTTTTTTTTATAATCATTGACGTTCAAAATCAGTTACGAACTAACGGTATATCAACAATTAATTTACACGTACTTAAAATAGTATAAAACAATACGAAGTTGCAATTACGTACAAGCGAGCAATGTACAAAAGCGTTTCGGTGCGTTCGAATCCCGATTATTTATTTATCGATTTCTATGTTTGAAATCTTTGGTCCATTCGCAATAATTTTTTCTTTCTTCTCCTCGATAAACTCGTTCGACGAGTTATTTACCGGAGCAACATGGCGATGCAACTCGATATTTTTCTTTTTCTTCTCGATTTAATATTATTCAATGAATTGTTCAAATTGATTTGCAAAATTTTTGGTTGTTTCGTAATTGCTAATAGATCGATTCAAGATCGCGGGAAATCCTGCATTCTGCCTTCTCGCCGAGAGGTTCCCTCGTTATTTTTAGAATGCGCTGTTGCATCGCTTTGCTAACAAAAAACGTTACCGGAGGATCTAAACTCGTCTCAGATGAGAGAGCCCCGGACGAGACCGACTCGAATCACCATCAGAAAACGCCAAATTAAATCCCATCTTCCCAAATCAATATTCAGACGTCAATTATCGTCGTACTATTCGTTTTTTTTTCAAATGATTTTTCTCAGCTGCCCGGCTGAACACGTGATTCGATTGGAATCTTGGTAATTGGCAATTCAACGAAATACGAAATAAATCAGCAGGCTATGAAAATTCGTGAACATTTTTCTCGAGCACTGACAGTAAAAAAAAAAAAATGATTAATAAATTGTTACAGGAAAAAAAATTTCAACAAACATGTTTGAGTTTTTCGTCTTATCAATCATCATGACTCGAATTAAAAAAAAAATGATTATCCAAATTAGATTATTAGTTTGAAAAATATTGTAATTATTTGGATATTAAAAAAATACCAAAAAATTCGTTACATTAAACGATTCCGGATGTGATGCTTTTCTAATCCTAGATTTCTTTCGATTCGCACGAAAAAAAACAAAAAAAAATGAAGATTATTTCAATATAAACCTAGCACATATTTTGCGCTATTGAAGGGACCGAACCCGGATTTGTACCACTTGACAGGACCTTTCAAAATTTTTTTTTGCGTGATTCTAATCAAAACTGTCCGAGAAATCCGAAATGTTGGACGCGAGGCGTCCTACGTGTGTCGGCGACTATATACTAGGTATACTGAACGACGAAGGCGCGTCCCTTGATTTTGAGTTAGTTACGTGAGCTTGATTACTCTTAATCACTTTTCGACTTTCCTATTCATAGCGAAAATCAATGGTCTGGATTTGCCAAATACCGAAATTCTAATCGAATGACATTTCTTATCGTAAACGCGAAAGATTCTTAAACACTCGTTATCATTTCTTAGATTTTGTGAAAAATTTTTATCGAACACGTGATTTTCAAAATATCGTCAAAATATAGGAAATTCAACAGCTTCGCAGTTTGTTTTTTTCAAATTGATTTATCAATTGTGTCTGCAAAAATATTTATCCGTTTTTTAAGCCGCCAAACAACGAGTCTGTAAGAGTTGGAGGGTTTTTTTTTTTTTACGAAAGTTCGAAACCCGTGTTGCTCGTCACGGCGTAACGTAGCTTCTCTCTGAGAGTACTTTTTTTCTGATAATTCGGCAATTTCAGAAGATTGAAGCATGTCGAGGACGTTGGCAATCGATTCTGAGGATCCTTCTTGCGAATCGTGAAAAATCCCCTTATTACGCTACCTGAAAATCATACGTAAACGCATTATTCGTACATGCTTTCTTCATTCAATTGACAATTATTTATTCAACCGTGGGCAAGCTGTTTGAAGAAAATCATTTGTTTTTAGGGTGTGAGGGAAGAGACATACCGATCGTATCGCCGGTATCCTCGTCGTCACCGACCTCGACGCACCTTATCGAAAATGGCGGCTCCAAATAGGCAAATCCGAGGAGCGGAGATTTCGAGCAGCTCGTAACAAACTGGAGTTTCGTGAAAATGCAATGAAAATCCGTCATGATTGTTATAAATGGCAGGAAGTTATCATTATTATTTGCGATTCCTTAGCTCCGATGATTTGGTAACATAATAAATTCATAGACCAACTTTCGAAGAAATTGTGTTTACCTTCAGGAACAATCCTCTCTCTTCTTCGCTGAAATCCGATTCCAGAATATCCCATAGCCAGCAGACGACTCTGTGACTGTCATGAAAACCACCATAGTATTGCGTGTGTCTTCTTAGATCGCGAAGATCGAGAGGAACGTTGTCGCCCGAGATTAATCTTTGAAGCTGTCAAACATTACGATGGTCAATTAATTATAATTGCTTTACGAGATAAAGAATTTTTGTATCGCCCTAATTTTCCCGACTTTCGGTAGTATTTTCCATTTTCCAGGACGAATACGATCCCAATTTTCCTGCCGGGCGTACATTTTTCTGACATTTACTTCTATTTCGAACGGTCCATTTTTTTTTTTACTACAATTATGACATTACTCGTTGCTTCGTATTTTTCAACGTATTCCAACTGCCAATATTTATAGCTTTAAATGACAAAAATCATTAGATTTTCAGTGGGAATTTGAACGCGTCGATAACTATGATTGCGTTATTTGATGAAATAAAAAGTGTTTGAAAGTGAAATTCGTCATGAATGAAAAATAGGGATGGCATACCTCCGGAGTAGAGAAGAGCGATAGCCACTCGGGATTTATGATGGAGCGGAAGCCCTTGATGAAAGCAGCAGTTTGATTTTTGATTTGTCCATGCATCCGGAAGTGAGCCATGAGATGTATGTAATTAATTTTGTTTTGATCGGTGACCGGCTGAGCTCTGCCACCATGATTGAGTTCATGGGTAACGAGTTTTCCCATAACGTCTTCGTCCAGAGAATAAGTGAGTTCTAATTGACTGACGTCACCTTCGTAATGTTTAACGAGGGTGAGACTCCGATATAGATCACGATCGAGGGAGGCCAATTCATCGAGCCAACTGTACACGGCGCCACCGGCTTGGCCAGAAAATTGTGAAACGAAAAAAGAAGCGAACGGTACGTCAACGACGATCCCTTCGTAAACTGCCTTTCCCAACATTCTTCCCACGAATTCAAACAACTGCAAATGGTTTTCCTGCATCCAAGATGTTGGCGATGGATACAAACGATTTTCGCTCGTTGCTTTGAACAGATTCAGAGACGGATCGAATACTCGCTTTATCGTCTCCTCGAGAAATTCCTTGAACACACCGTCCTGATCTATTCCTGCTTCGTCCAGTCCTTGCTCGTTTACGAAACGTACTCTAATCACTCCTTTCAACGCTTGGGAAGGGAGCATTGCCAATTGGCGATAACCATCTTCCACGATTCTCGATCTGTCAAATTGGAAAAAGTGGAAAAAAATTAAAAAACATTTAAACGAATTTAATGAAAAGTTTTTCACGTTCCGAGGGGAAAAATTTCTATTTGGGATGCAATTTGGGTCTCACTTGTCTACTCAAATTGTCAATTCTAATTGGAATTTTGTTTGGGATTATTTTCAGGACTCGCTGATCCGTTAGGGTACATAAAAACAGCAATTTTGTTGCGTTCCAACGATATTATATTACAACATTCTCAATTATGATCTTAGCGAGTGAAAAATATTGAAATTCTCTTCAGTCATAGATAAAAATATTACATTCACATAAAAATTTTTAAACCTGTTATTTTTTATGAATTAGATGAAAAATGTGAGAAAAGACGATTCGTTTGTTACCTGTGAACAGCGATTAAGGTCGAAGGTGGACTGTTGCAAGCGCTTTCGGTCAAGCCCATAACGGCTTTTTCATCGGCGATGTGTTTTCGAAAAAGTACGACTCTCTCGGAGTGTGGAATAACGTGGGGCATTTTAGCCAAGAGAAGAGCAGCACCGCGTCTGCCTTTTTCGAGATCGGCGAGAAAACCGGAGACCCTGACTTCCTTGGCGAGCCAATGTCCGTCGGGACAAAAGCTTCTGCGGCAATCACGACGATAAATCGCCATCAGGAGGGTATGAAGCGAAGCGAAGAGCGGATTGTTCGAGACAGTTTTGACATCGAACAAATTGTTGAGAACAGCTTTGTAGAGAAATTGATTTAAAAAATAAGACATCGTGACGAAATCGGTGAGTTTGAAGGGATCCTGCTGCTCGTACATTTCCATGTCGTCGAAAATGGTTACGTAATGAGTCATACAGTCGCAGAAAAGAATGAGCATCTGAAATTCCGGGGCTGTACATTTTGTGTTGGCGGCAAGATGATCCAGAAAAGCTTTCAATCCGCAGTGAGGTCCGAGAGTTCCAAGAAACAGCCACATGTGATACAATATTTTATCCTTGTAACAGAGCCCCGTAAGAATGTCGGATTTCATTTCCGTGAGTGTGTGAAAAGCTGTCTGATAGAGCGAGCAAATGAGAGCTATTCTTGTCGTTTCAGGACTTCCGAGTTTCCGATAATTTTTGTTGTTGTTGTTTCTATTTGTTCGAGCTTCGAGGAAAGCTCTTCTGAATATGTTGCTTCCTACCGAAGTACTTTGTTGTTCGGGCTGTTGAGGAAGGGCTTCTTTTTCCACCAACTCCTGCAGCGGCTTGCCGATCAACTGCGAAACTATTTTTCCCTTCCAGAGATGTGTCAATTGCGCTTTTGTATAATCAATTGCGCCGTGAAGATAAGAATCGACGGCTTGAGCAAAACAGCCCAAGACCGGATGCCAATAAGTTAAATTGCTCTGTTTCGCTACCACGTACTGTTGACAAGCTTCCAATATTTTTGTCGCGACAAAAGTGAACGAAGGAAAATACAGATCCCGTAGAACTTGGTCCCTTTCTATGTTAGCCAGTTGTATCAAATTTGCTAGCAGACAAAGCGCGTAACTACCTTCCAGGGCGTTGAACACTATTCGTAGATTTTGCTCAGAGTTCAAAAGTTCCAAGGAACGACCGAATAGTCCATGGGTCAAGAAGGAAGAGATGCATTCCGGACAATTGAGATTCAAGTGATAAACGAGCGCGGGTACGCTGAAAATATTTATGAGAAAAAGGGAAACGAGTTTGTCCGACATCTTCGACGATATTAATGGTCTGAGCGACAAAGTCACCGCAGCCGACAATGCTACCGGCGTTAATGCAATGTCTTTCCTTCCCAATCCTTTCACCAACAACACCCTCATCACCGTGTAAAATCCACTGTTCACCAAATGCCCCATTATGTTAGCGCACAGTTGCTTCATTCCGGCCTCCAATTTTTCCATTCCTTCCACTTTTTGTATTGCCCATGTTCCCGACGCCGTAAAACTCACTAATGTGTGTAATCTCAGTAATATCGATCTGTGGTCCGCTGGAATTTCTGGCCTCAGTGTGTCCAGGCCTGTCATACAATGATAGAGCACCATTTTCACCTGTGAAACGCATCAAAATGTTTACACACATATATCTTTCGTCGTTAACCCTACAGCTACTCGCACTTGTTGTTCATTCTGTAATGCTACATTCCTATCGAGTTCATGCTATATGATAATGAATATTAAATCCACAATGGCGGTGAAGTTCTTTTCATTGACAGTTCTTTACATTTTTTTTTGCCCATTTTACATTTTGAAAACTCAAAATTGTGCGACTAATTTTCTAAATCTGAGATCGGCTAGAAGAAAAGAAATCTTGCACGATTCCGAGTAGACAAACTCTCGTGGTACGAGTAATCAAACAGTTGTCACAAAAATAGAATTTAAAACTTATTCGATACGTTTTGAATAATCCGTTGCAATGTGATCAAAGAAATGTTCTTTTGTTTTTTTTTTTCTTCATTTACCTGTGATATCCACGATATGTAGTGTTCTTTGCTCAAGGCCACTCCTATATAAGAAAGCTTCGGAGAATCCGAGTCAAGAGACTTGACAAGGTACCTAAAAAAACAAAATTTGGTATTTGAAAATGATAGAAATCAGACTAATGATTTTTGTGTATATTTTTTGAATACCTGCACAAATTTTCCAATCTAGCCTGGTCTCTTTCTTTCCTAAATATTCTCAGAAACCTTGTTATTATTCTATACACCTGGAGAGCAGGTTTAAATTCGACGTGCGGCTTGACAGACGCCTCTTCCGGGAAATAACCATCCAATTCATCTCTGCAACAAGGAAATCTTTTCAAAGCGACGAACAAGTATTTATCGAATCGATGACATCGAACCGACGAGTATTGTTGCAAAAAAAGTATGGAAAAAGACATGAAAAATCACTATGAACCTTCGTTGGATTATATATGTTGTTTTTTTTTGTGAAAATATCCTTTCAGTAACTTTTTGGGGAATAAGACTTTTTTAAAAAAAGAGAGTAGAAAATGGGAAACGAACGGCCTTACAAGATTCTCTTGGCAAATTTAGTCCTGGCGAGCCAACCTCTGATGTTCTTTTGTATACAAATAACAGCATCTTCTTTGCATTTCTCGTGCGCGCGTTCCTCCCTCGCGGCCTTGGTTTGCTGGAGGAAACTATCCCTCGAGGATTCCTCAGTTTTAAACATACTATATCACTGTTTTCGATCACCGACACTTTGCTATATTTTTTGTTTTTTTTTTTTTTTTTTTTTTCAATTCATTTCTTTCATTCGCTGAAACGTCAATGAAAAATTCTGAGAAAGCAAAACATCGTGACGTATCGATGTTTGCAACGGTTGTGCAATAATGATTAAATCCTTTTTCTTCGTTCCTCAGCCCTTTTCATTATCTCGTAACACAAATTCATAATTTTTATTGTTTCAAACTGTGCGACGCGTTTTTCGTCGTTTTTTAATTTGCTTTTAAGCCCGATTCATTTCTCGACACGATTACCGGTTGCACGATTCATCGACTCGGCGTTTTTTTATGTTATCATTTTTATTAATTTTCATATTTTTTCGGTGTTGTTCTTTCTTTTCGACAATACACACTCGAACTCAAACCCTCCCTGACAAAAACTGTCAAATACGAGACAACGACATTTGACAGCCCGTTTCGATCGCCATTGTTGGATGTTTGCTCCGCTTACCCCAACCCCCGTAAGCTACCCCTTGCCTCGCGCTCTCCTTCGCCACAGGCAGTTCGCGTTAACGACGCAAGGTGGGGGCAGTGGACGAGAGATTAGGTTAGGTCATGTACTGCACACGTGATGCTGTATTAAAATTGGTAAAACAGCTGCTCCCATCTGCTCAATGTTTTGTTGGTATTGTCTGAAATTTTCTTATCGACCAGAAGTCTTCGATTGTTAAACCAAAATTTCTCACAACCACGACGATAAACCTGGCTTCGTTCCGAATCAAAGAACTTTTATTGCAACCTTTTCTATATAAAGTATCGAATGGCTGGAGGAACAAAACGTCACATTTAAGCAGATACGAAAGAAAGAAACATGATTTTTGGCGATTACAACAATGCCTCGGTGGTTTACTTCGTCGTGTTTATAATCGTTGTTATGATCTCGAGTCTGATCAATCGATTGGGCGGTAAGTAGTACAACATCAATCAACCAAAGATTATTTCGATGCAAAAACGAATCTGCTTCGTTATAATTTGTACGATAAATCAAACTTACGAAAATATTGATGTCACGTGGCATCATTTCTCTTTTTTTTTCTTTTCTTCGACGAGACTGAAACAGGTCGCGAACTCATCATTATTTTCGACGAGTTCAACACAAACTTACACTACGCGAAAAAAAATATAAACAGTTCTCGATGTTTTCCATGAATTCGTATAAAAAAGCGACCGATATTATAATTTCAATTATGATTTTCATGCCCAAAATAATTTAGAAGATAAACGGAAACGAACAGCGGGAAATTGTACCGACGACCACGAAAATCATGATCGAATCAAGTCCGAAAAATGTCTGCTGGAGGAACTGTATTCAGCTGCTGACGTAATTAAATCGAATTTCTCATTACGATATAGCGATACAATATAAATTTTGGAAAATAAATCTACAGCGAAGTTTAGTTTTTTCTTTTTCATCGACTTCAACTTTGTTCGAGTTACTTCCTCCCTACTTTTACCACGGAAATGTGCATGTGTCTCTTTACCCATTAAGGGGGTGACATTCTACTTGTTACTGTTGGGAAGAACTTTTTTGTTTTTCGGCAATTTTAGTTTGTTTTTTTTTCTTTATTTTTTGTCGAATGATAGCTTTGCAGCTAATTCGATGGAATGTTTTTTTTTTTTTTTTTTTTTTTTTTTCAAATTTTTGGTGTAGTATGAAAAATCTGGAAAAAAGTCTCGCAGCTATTTTTGATGCCATTTCGCGGGCAGTACAGTAAATCAAACTTAATAAACGGCATTTTGGAGGGAAAAAAACCCGCTTCAATTTATTATTTTCGAAAAAAATTTGCCAATTTTTTTCAATCTGCTGCATCGCTTTGAAGACGACCATTGTTCACCTGTTTTTTTTTTAGACTTACCGTTGGACCGCGTTTTGAGAAAAATAAACTTTTTTCAAAGCTCTTTCAACCGAGACTTTAACAGGGGCAGCGAAAACTCCAATTTTGTTTTTTAAATATATGAAAAATATTTTTCAAACATTCTGATGTATTTACAATTATTGAAAAACAAAACTTTCTTCTATCTTGAAATTTTATCAAAAATCCCACAGTTGATAAGAAGTAACGACGATCAAATTTTCAGAGTTCAGACTGACATTAGTTGGAAAGAAGAAATTTCGAGAAATAATTCTGTTAAATTCAGCAAAAACGAACACATTTTTTTTTCTTTTTTTTCAAAATCCAATAGTTTTATTTGTACGTTGCATATTCTAAATTCTGAACGCACAGAACTTGAAAAAAAAAATTATAATTGCCAAGTTTTCGTCGTGTCAAAAATTTTTATTCTCAAAAGGCGATCCAACGGAGTGAATGCAAAAAAAAAGATGACAAATGGTCGTGTTCAAAACGATGTAGCTGGGTGTAAAAAAAAAATCGTAAAAATTTTTCGAAAATAGCAAATTCAAGCGAGTTTCCTCCCCTTCAAAATGCCTTTTGTCAAGTTTGATTATTATCTACACTGTCCGCGAAATGGGATTGGAAATGGCTCCGAGACTTTTTTGCAATTTCGTTGAAACTTGATGGATACAGCGTATTCGCTTTAGCTCACGTTGAAAACAAAAATTTCTCGTTTTCTGTAATCGTACTTTTGAAAAAATGATAAAAGAGATTTTTCAGATGAGAGGAAATAAATATTTCTACATCCAACTGTATCCATTTTGTTGGACAAATATTTTTGATTCCGAGAATCAAAAATATTTGGATTTAAACATTTGTGTATGCGAAGCATTACCAAACAAAAATAAAAATAAAAATAAACGATCCCCTTAAAACGATGTAACAATTTCGATTGTAAAATGAGACAAATGCATCGATTCAAATTACAGAAATGTTTCATCGAGAAATACGCTGAAAAATGTAAGAAATTGAGCGCGGATCGGCCTAGTCTGATTAACATGAAATTTCTACCTACCGGACAAACTCCCTTCCACAGGGTTTGTTTCCACGGTGAAGCACCGCTCATCAAGTTTCTGTTGGAAAAAGGTAAAAAAAGAAAAAAAAAGTGTGGCATCACGTTTTAAGGTAGTGGGTTTAGCGTATATACGCGAATATGAGTAAAAAAATTTATTTTTCACAGGTGCGGATCCGTATTTGAACTCGATGGCTGGAGAAAGTCCGATGTGTTTTGCGATGTATTATTATATGCATAGAAATGATTTTGGGAAAAATGAACCACTCGTTTGTCTCGAAATTCTTCAAAGAGCTGGTATGAAAATACTTTTTATTCGTATTGAAAATGTAACGATTGTGTTTAGAAATTTTACGTCTCTTTATACTGGAGCGATATGAGAAAAATTTATTCAATTTTTCTCGATTTATCATCATTTTTACGTTCATTTTATTCCAAAAAAAAGGATCACTGCATTCGTAATTACAATTTAAATCTCGTTTAAATCTCGTAAAAGTTGAGTCGTGATAAATAAAAAAAACTTATAAATGTATGTGCAGGAGGACTAAAAAGTAAAATAAATGAGAAAACTGTTTGTAAAAAAAACGATGGAGAACATGAAACAGTTTTCTAGAATTGTTTGAAAAATAGTTTTCAAAAAACAGAAATATTCTCGATTACAAAAATTGCGATTGAACCAGCGAATTCGAACGAAGCGTTATTGAATCACCTTTTTTTGCAACGATTGTGTACAAAAAATAATTATAAAAGATACGAAAAAATATTTCAGCTCTAGCGTAAATAAAAGTGTTGTAAAGTCACAATTACCGGGGACAAATAAAGTTCAATGTCCTACTTATTGAACCGAACAGTTTAAACCATATATAAGTAACGTACTTGCTGATGAATCGAGTCAGTCATAAAATTTTTATGCATTCAACATTCCATTATTACATTTCGATTCTTCATTTTCGACCTTTCTGTTCGGTGCTGCTTGTTTTTATATCTATAATTATATTGGAAATTTTTTTCTTTTTTTTTTTTTAATTTGAGTTTCCGGCACATACATGCACTCTTTGGATGTCAGTTTTCTTGATCCGAAAGTTTTTTTTATTCATTATTTCCTGTGATTAAATATGTACGATGACTTTTTTTTCATACGCGACGATCTCTTCTTTCCCTGCGAAATTTCAGTCGAAAAAAGAGATTTAAAATCGTAATTTGAAGCCGAAAATTTGTTTTTTAATGTCTAAGGTGACTTGCGAGCAGTGAACGTGTGCAAGAAAAAAATTGAATATTTTGTTTCGCATTGATGAGGAAGTTGACAGGCAGCAAAATCAGTGGCAGTGCTGGAATCTGAAAATTTCATTAGTGTTCAACGTTCTCGCTGATATGCCGGGTACATAATTTGTCCTGCAATTTGATCATAAACGGTCATACCGTAGAGTTACGCTCCGGGCCAAATGACGGCTCGAAAAGTTTAGAAATGTTTTGTGATCAAGCTCCTTCTCCCTGATGAGTTTCCAATTAATAACAAAGTTGGGGGATACGCGTTCTGTTATCGCGTATATGCTGTTGAAATCATTGCACGAAAATGGAGCAAAAGTCCATGAAACTAGTGTTGTAAGCACGAAATTCCCCCCCCCCCCCTTCCCCCCACGAAGTTTTTTACATCCTGAGTATGGAACTAAATAAAAATCTTTGTTTCGTGTATCGCTTCGGGTGCTCTCGGGCCTAAACGACTGAACGAAAAAAAAAAATGCAGCAAAAAGCTTTTTTTACTTCCCATTATTTCCACAGTATGAACGATGATGAAGCATCCAGCCTATTGAATAATATATATTTAATAAATATTAAGGAGTTTCGGTACAAAAGGCAAAATGTTAAGAAATTAATGAAATTTGGTGATAATGTTCTTCAACATCAAGTACGAAAACACAAATTTTTTCAAAATTTTCTTCTACTTAGTTATCGAGTAATTATGCATTAAAGCAGATTTCTTATGCCCGAAGTGTATACCTATATATATGGAAACGCTATGCTTATACACGTGAACTTTAGTCTTCAATTACTCGATAACTGTGTAGAAGAAAAATCTGAACAAATTTGTATTGTCAAATTTGGCACTAAAGAATATGTTGACCAAATTTTATAAAATTCTTAACTTTTTGACAATTTTTTGTGTTTTTAACATGGTTTAGCATGGCAACATTGTATCGCCTGTACCGAAACTCCTTAATGAACACTCAATAAATAAAATAAAAATGAAAATAAATTAATAGAATTTTTTTTAAATCATCGGCTAACAAACTGATGTACTGACGTTGTGTTTTTTGCTTTTTTTCAAACAGGATGTGTTTTGGATGCGAATAATATTTGGTACGATATACTATTGAAAATGATTATACGTGAGAAAAAAACAGCATTGGGAGAATGGCTCTTGATGAATAAAACCCGAGGACATCCCAATAAAACAACAACTAGAATCGAAAGAATATCGTCGTGGCACCTCTGAACGTCTAAACACAACTTACTCAAAAAATGGAAAATCATCGGAGCATCTTCTTCGTCAAAACCGTCGCGGCGACACTCGCATGAAACAAAAAAAGTCTTCGAAAACGCAACAACCGTTTTTGCTTCTTCTTTTTTGTTTTTTTTTTTTCGATCCTTCAGTTGTTGAATATATTGACTGACTGTGACTCCGTGTAACCTGCAAACGTATAAAGATCAATAGAGAAAATACATAATGGATTTTGTGGCTGGATAAATGAACGAAAATGAAACAAGGAAACACGAGGAATTGGTTTACTATAAATTCCGATCGTCCAATCAATTCCATTCTTCACGTAACCTATCCATACCGTTCAATTACGTATACAATAATAAAAATACACTCAAAGATACGTCATATTATGAAAAATGTGAATCAAATAGGATTTTATTTATAAAAATACGCAGCTCTGGCTCGGAACATGGTCGGATACAATTCTGACGTTTTCTGGTTTATTAGCAGCAATTTTATCCGGTATATGTATACCTGGAATAATAATTTTGTACGGTAATTTGATTGAAATTTTTGTTCAATATGAGATTAGTAAATCGATGGGAAACTCGAAAAATAAAAGTGACATTCCGGTCGGTTACAGAAGGTAAAGTTCTGCTTGAGTCACGATTATCGATAACTTGAATATTTATTCAAAACTGATGTAAATATTTTATTTAGTTTTAGACTAATGAGATTTTTTTGTTTTTAAGATCTGATTCTGCAGAAATTTCTTCGAGCGAGCTTGCCAAGCAAACTTCAAATTTTGCGCTGTCTTCAGCCGCTCTTGCCCTCGCTCAACTTGTATTTACGACGACGTATATCATTTGCTTGAACCGCACGGCTCTCAATTGTTCATATCGAGCTCGACTTATTTATTTCGAAGCTCTTTTGCATCAAAGCATTTCTTGGTTCGATTTACAAAACTCCCCCAAATTAGCTACGAAAAGTATAAGGTCTGTTACATTTATTCATTGCTACGACTCGCTGATTGGTAAATTAAGGAGTTTCGGTACAGGCGATACAATGTTGCCATCCTAAACCATGTTAAAAACACAAAAAATTGTCAAAAAGTTAAGAATTTTATAAAATTTGGTCAACATATTCGTTTAGTGCCAAATTTGACAATACAAATTTTTTCAGATTTTTCTTCTACACAGTTATCGAGTAATTGAGGACTAAAGTTCACGTGTATAAGCATAGCGTTTCCATATATATAGGTATACACTTCGGGCACAAGAAATCTGTTTTAATGCATAAATACTCGATAACTAAGTAGAAGAAAATTTTGAAAAAATTTGTGTTTTCGTGCTTGATGTTGAAGAACATTATCACCAAATTTCATTAATTTCTTAACATTTTGCCTTTTGTACCGAAACTCCTTAATACTTTCAATTTTATATTCCGATAAAAAGAAAAAAAAAACGAACGGATGTCGTTTCGTTGTTATTTCGAAATTGCTTCGATCCAATTATATTTTATTTAATTAAAAAAATTATTCAAAAGAGTGAGAAAGAAAAATTTTCGATCAGGGATTCGAGTTATTTGGAAGCGAGTCTTGGTGAAAAACTTGGGATGTTCGTATCCAGTACAACGGCAGCCGGCACTTGCGCTTTTGTTGCGCTTTATTACGGTTATATTTTGGCCGGTGAATTATTCGCAGTTGTACCAATAGTCGCCCTTATTATTTATGCCGCTAAACGAGTAAGTGAAATTATGAGTACCATGCTTTTAACATGGTTTAGCATGGCAATATTGTATCGCCTGTACCGAAACTCCTTAAGCCTGTTATTTTTTGTTCGAGACAAATGATTTTATGAAAAATCGAGAAGCTTCCTATTACGCACCAGCCGAAGCTCACATAAGAGAGAGTCTCTCGAATATACGCTCGATCATAGCCTATTCCGGAGAATCTAACGAGTGCAAAAAATATGGTAAATTATTGTCTCGGGTCGAAGACATGGAAGTAGCGAGAGGAGCAATAAACAGTTTTGCGTCTGCCGCGTTATGGGCCATTATTTATTGCATGTACGGTTTTGCATTTTGGAGAGGAGTCGAATTAATGAGAATCGATCAAGAATATACCGTCACAACGTTAATCGTGGCAAGTATTCTCAATTTTCATCTTCATAATCACCGATATAAACAATATTCCATGGAGATATTTATTTTGATAATTTTATTGAAAAACTTTTTACGTTAAAATAACACCAATAATTTTATAACTATTGTTTCTTTTTCAAACTTATTTACAGGTTTTCTTTTGCGTGCAAATAGGCGTTTTGCATATTCTCCAATTACCTCAATACATGTTTCTGACTGCTAAAGCAAATTCTGCATCCACAAATGTTCGTAAAACATAAAATTTCTTATTCGTAATAAATAATTGATCCGAATAGGTAAGAGTATGAATTAACTGAGACCAATTCGGAATCGTTGTCAGATAATTGGAATGATAAAAAGAGTTCCACGAGAAAAAGTCCTTATGGATTTGGATGGGCAAGTCAAACCGGAAATGGGTCTTGAATTTCGTAACGTCGAATTCGCTTATCCATCAAGGATGACAAATATAGTCAGTACATACATATTTTACAAGCAATTGTAATCACTCACATTTGAAATTATTCCATTCAAAGCCTGTACAGTTCTCAGCTGGCATTTTTTCTGTTTGTTAGTTTGAAATAAAAAAGTTAATTGTCCGATTTAGATTTTCAAGAACGTTTCCTTCGTGGTACCACGAGGAAAATCCACGGCCATTTTGGGACCCTCTAATTCTGGAAAAACTACTTGTTTGGCACTTATTCACAAATTTTATAATCCACAAAAAGGATCGGTATTTCGATCATCTATCTAAAAATTCACTGTTACATCGAGCAATTTTTAATTTGCATCTTTCATTTTGAAGGTTAATTTGGATGGTTTTAATGTCAGAGAACTGTCAAACAATTGGCTCCGAAAACACATTGGTTATGCCCAACAGTGTCCAGTTCTTTTTGGAACGACGATTGGAGAAGGGATAACTTGTCATGCTTCTTACAAAAGTTCGATCTACTTGGAAAGCGTATCTAACATGGTCGGAATCCATTCAACCGTTATGAAATTGACAGAAGTATTTTTATTATCAATTGGTCACGACTAAACCTTCGTTTACACGTTTTTTGTAATTTCATCGAATCGGACTTCCGAAACTGTGCAATTGCATTGAAAATCTAAAAAATAATCCCAGAAACCTTACAAATATTGATTTCCAATTATAAATATTTCGAAAAATGATTTAAAAATTGTTTCATCAAAATGTGCATTCTTGGTCAGAGATTTTGTTGAGTTTTTTTTTTTCTTCATGTGGAATGGGTTTGATGATTTTACTAAACGTCGAAATTAAATTTCTAAGACGTCAAAGCGATTTAGTTTCCAAAATATCCTTGTTAAGAACGAGCGAAATGCAAAATTTTAAAAACTAGAAAAAATTTCAACTTATTTTGGTAGCATTTTGGCCAATAGAGAAATCTCTAAGGATGTAGCTTATCCTTGTACTCGAAATTGGGCGATTTTCCTTCACTTTTGAACTTTTAATGTAGCGAGAAACATGGACCGATTATTCGTTGGATAATTTAATTAATTACATATCTGTTTGTTGCCAGAAATACAACTGTCCATTAACGACCGATTTATCAGTGGACCAACGACAAAGACTCGCTCTTGCCAGAGTCCTATATAGGAAACCACATATTTTATTAATCGACAATGCTCTGTCATCTCTGTCTTTTGAAGAGGAAGCGAATGTTTACGATTCGATAATATCGGTAATTCGATCCCTTTAATTGTTATTCGGAATCCTACATCCTTAGTTTTACACTTAAATTTCATGTAATCAAGGCCCAATTTCGTGCATTGTTTTTGTAGAATGCTCACATATTTTCCCAAAATAGGCTTTACCCAGTTTGACTATTTTAATAGTCACGAACAATCGGAAAATTCTTCAAAAAGTTGACAAATTACTTTATTTATCGAACGGAATTCTCAACGAATATAACTTTCTGGAGGATCTAATCAATGCTCAGTCCGATTGCAAAAAAATGATAAGCGAACGAAGCGACGTCGTTGAGGACATGGACAGTGAGTTTTCATTCCACTAATTCAAAGTCATTCCATTTGATTTTTCAATAATTTTACATCTCGGTAAATTGAAAAATATTGAGCTCATATTGAGCTGGACGAATGAATGACTGAAAATGAGATCAAGGATAGATGGGTGGATGGAAAGTTGAATGGATACGATGGATGTGTGAATTGGACCGGATGAGTGAAATGAATGTTTTTACTTGCTATGTGTATCCAAGTTTTAGCCGAGATTTGATTGACCAAAGAGTTGATTTTTGGATGTGATTGAGACGCGTCTCTTGCCTGAAAACATTGTGAAATACAATAGTAGTTTTTATCGACACGTTTGTTTTTCCAAGTCGAAACAACATTGAAGTGCAAGCATGCAGCTTCGACCTCGAAAATAATTCTTTCGAACAGTTCGAGCTTTACGACAGGGAGAAGTTATCAAGAACTTTTGCGTTCCGAATTGGTCCGAATTGGTCGTTATCCTGTTTTTTTTCAAATCACCGATATTCCGACTACGGAACATATACCGGTAATGAAATTAAGTATTCAGCTCGACACAACTTATCGTTCAATATTTTATTTTTTTAACAAGTGTTAATTAATGTTTCACTGTTGATAGCTGGGAGACATCGTGTTTACGAAAATGGGAAAATTGTTATATTACAATCGGAAGGAATGGCTTCAGTTATTGCTTGCCTGCGTCGCAGCCGCAATTCTCGGCTTCAGTTTACCAATTTACACAGTACTCTTTGGGGAAACTTTGAGCCTGGCTGCTTTACACAGTGGAGCTGAACTCGAAATTCGATTGAAATTTTTTACCAACATGTTTTTCGTGGCTGGTTTTGTTTCGGGAATCAGTACAATTATTCAGGTATAGCAATTTTGTGTTTTTCAATTATGTGGTGACCGGTATATGACAGTGGTTGTGATCAGTTTCGGCTCCGACCCGGCTTTTGAAAAAAAAATACGTAATAATAATTATCGAATTTATTTCTTCTCCTCTCTTGTCGGCAGAGTCCAGTTCACCAACTCTAGATCAAATAATAATAAATAAATAATAAATAAATAATAAATAAATAATAAATAAATAATAAATAAATAATAAATTGAATAATAATAACTCACGAAACTTTTCATTATCAAGAGACTCGGTAGAGTCTCGGGACAAGTACATTGACAGCTCTGTTACATTATATATGTATAGGAGTTTCGTCTGCAGTTTAGAAGAAACCTTAATCGTTGTTGGACACAGAATGTTAATTTCAAATCCTTTTTTTCTGGTATTCAGTGCTCTGAAGATCGTGGCAGGTCACAGGCGAAACCCATCACAACCAACATCAATTTCGATTCAGAGTTCACTTTTGTATTGTATTTTGCTCTATTTTTAGCAATGTTCAAACGAATGTTTTTCTCCATATATTATTTTCTGACAGTTTTATACCATTTTGATTAATTCATATCCATGCACGGAGGAAATTTTCTAACTCATTTTAACTACGTTTTTGCATTTTTTGTTTCCTTTCGAAACCCCATAGTTTTTGAGTCACTCGAGACTGCGAAAAAAAAACTTTTTAAATTTTCTAAGAAAAGAAAATGAAGTTTTTGCTGCCCCTTTTGCTGCTCCATTGATTTTAATTTATGCTATTGTAGGGTTACATGCTGAGTGTATCCGGAAGCAAACTGACAAGTAGTGTACGAAAACGAGGTCTGAAAAAAATTTTGCAGCGCAATATGGAATGGTTCGATTGTGAAACGAACGATGAAAATGGAATAAATTATTTGTTGAGAACGAGTGTGGCGAGAATACAGCAAGCTTGTGGTCAGAGAATGGTTTTTATCGTTCAAGCTGTCACGTCGTTGACAGTGAGTATCGTCCTTTCGATGTCGTACAACTGGAAAATGGGACTTGTCACCGTCATTTTTACACCTCTCAGCCTGTTATTGCTTCGTTACAACAACAAACTGCAGTTGCGTAAAAATGTTTACACTTCCATTTATTTGAATCGCACGAAAGAGGTGAGCATTTCTTTTTTCATTATTTTTAAAATACAAAGAACAGTTAAATATTAATTCAACTCACCGTGGTTCAATTTTTTATGAGTACTGTGAGCTGTCGGTTTGAGTGTTCACGAAAAATATGGATTTACACATCGAGCGTATGAAAGCATCGAACAACCGTTTTAATGCATAAACAACATTCATAAAACAGTACAAAAAATTTGGAAACGTGCATCTGGATAAACTCGTATTTATAAAAGTCGGGGTCAGTTGAACCTCACATGACTAGGGAGGGTTGAATGAATGAAAAAAAAAAAGACATTCAATCAGTCAATGGTCATACCATGAAACTTTTCTCCCCACCTTTATTAAAACGATGATTGCCTTAGAATTTCAAATGGCATGTGCATTCGAAGTTTTTTTTTCTATATTCTCTGAATGTATTCAAATATATTCTTCTGTATGATGAAAAGTTGAATTTTTTTCGATTTTTGTACAGCATCAACTGTCGTTCGTATCATATTCATGGTTTTTAAGAAACAAAAATGCTTTAAAGTTAAAAAATTACGGCAAAAAGTTAATTTGAAAATATTTATGCGAAAAAAATGACGTGAAAACTTTTCATAGCGTGACCAACGTTCGGGGACCAAGTAGCGTGACCTGATGGATTGAGGAGTTTCGGTACAAAAGGCAAAATGTTAAGAAATTAATGAAATTTGGTGATAATGTTCTTCAACATCAAGTACGAAAAGACAAATTTTTTCAAAATTTTCTTCTACTTAGTTATCGAGTAATTATGCATTAAAGCAGATTTCTTGTGCCCGAAGTGTATACCTATATATATGGAAACGCTATGCTTATACACGTGAACTTTAGTCTTCAATTACTCGATAACTGTGTAGAAGAAAAATCTGAAAAAAATTGTATTGTCAAATTTGGCACCAAAGAATATGTTGACCAAATTTTATAAAATTCTTAACTTTTTGACAATTTTTTGTGTTCTTAACATGGTTTAGCATGGCAACATTGTATCGCCTGTACCAAAACCCCTTAAATGTAATGATTGACAAAAAAAAAACAAAGCTGGAAAATGTTTAAATTCATTGATCGATTATTAGATAATTGTGGAGTCAGTGACAAATGCGAAATGCATCGTAGCATTGAGTCTGGAAAATGCATTTTTGGAAAAATATCGAGACGAGTTAAAAAAGCTTAGGACACAAAATCGCAACGAAGGGCTGCGTGCCCTGGTTTACGGATCGTGCGTCGCTTTACCGGCGATAGCTTATGCAATTTCGATGTTGTACGGTGGTCACATGCTCAAAAACAATGAAATTGAGATAGGAAAAGTGTTCAAGTGCGATTTATTTATTACGAAAATAATTAACTGTCATCGAATGGATTCTCCATTCTTTACCAATTATCATCTCGTTTCCAGAGTCGCGGAAGCGATTATACTGGGGACTCTCATGGTTGGACATCTCATTTTTTTCGCGCCGAATATCACGGAAGCACAAATAGCAGCTGCGAAATTTTTACGTCTAATCGAGAGTCCTGCCTCGAAATTAATCAAAGGAGAATCAAAAGTAATATTGATCTCAATTTTTTCAAGGCACAGTTAAACATGAGGAAATGCAGCTGGGGCATTCCATAACAAATTCCACTATCACATGAGTTTCTGCGATTTTGCCATAATCGTAGCATGTTTTAAGACTTATTTAAAAACACTTCTGTGATTAAAAAAAAAAAATTTTCGCCTGATCTTTTGTGAGATATAGATAGAGACGTGGCAGCAATGTCTTTGTCTTTTGTTTTTTTTTTTTTCATCGCGAAAATGTACTTGTCCCGATTCGCTACCATGAATCTTTAATTTTAGCGAAATCGCAGATTCAAACTCAATTGATCGGTAAATTTGGCGTTGTAGTCAGAGAATGCCCCAACTATAACGAGAAAAATGAAATTAATAAGAAATAATTCATTTTTTTTTTTTTTTGAGGAATGTATAACGTTTATTCCCTCCCAAAAAGAGATGACCATCAGAAATAAGTTTTTTTTTATTGAGAAAAAATAATGTATGAATACAGAAACTGACTGGACAAGTAACTTTCGACAATGTCTCTTTTCAACATCCACACTACGCGGGTTTACCAAAACTTCGGAAATTCAGTATCGATTTACAGCCTGGCGAATCTTTAGGACTGGTTGGTCTTCCCCATTCCGGGGTTTCCATTCCCATTGAATTGATTTTGGGATTTTACGGAATAACGTCTGGTAAAATTGTGAGATTTTTTCCGACTTTTCTGATCCGAAGCAATATTGGAAAATATGAAACAATTGAAAAATCTCGGTTAAGCTAATCATACGTATACGTAAATCTAAATGGTGAATTTTCTTTGCAAACAAATCTGTAGACCTTCGATGGCGAGCCACACTTCAATTTGGATAGAAAAAAATTGAGGATGCAGATCGGCCTCGTTGAGGGTGATCCAATATTTTTTCAACGTACAGTTGCGAAAAATATAGGCTATGGTGATTTGACTCGTGAAGTACAAATGGAAGAAATCGTTCGAGTTTCTAGGCAAGCTTTTCTCCACGATTTCATCCTCACACTCCCGAAAGTGAGTGTAATGACTTGAAAATGTATTCGTGAACTGGGACACATATTCTGTACCCGAAATTATTGAAATTAATATAAATCAACATTTTGGCAGAGCTATCGAACTATTTTGGACGACAAAATCAAATTGACAATCAGCCAAAAAATTCGTTTGTCTCTGGCACGTGCTCTCGTACGGAAACCAAAGATTCTTATATTTGTTGATTTAAGGCGTGGTGAGAGCGAAGACGCGGAATCCGTAAGAAATCTCGACGATGATTAGAAACTTATTTTGTGTTCTAGAAAAAAAAAATCGAATGGGTCGTAAACAATGTCGAATCACGGCACCAGCTAAATACTGTTCCGAACTTCTTTCTATTATTTTAGAGATTTAAAGAAAGCCTGAAGAAGTAAAAAGAGCACCGATGCTTGGTGCATGTGGATTGCATGCAGTGCAACAACACCATATAGTGATATAGTGAAAATATAGTGAAAAATAGTGATAGATATAGTGAAAAATTCAATCAGTGAAGATGATTTTTCCGTGAGATGAATTTTCCGAGTGCCAGGTATCTTGCCAGGAATGAATTTTCTAGAAGCCGAATTTTCCGAAGTCCCATTTTTTTTTGGATCTATTCGCCTGAATTCGTGGAATAGTGAGACATGTAAAATAGTGGAATGGGTTTGTACCATATCGTCTCAGTGTGTGTGGTGTGTGTGTGTGTGTGTGTGTCTGTGTGCGCGGAATAGTAGGGTATGCAGAGTTGCAGGGTGCATGGAATCGCGATGTACGTGAAATAGAAGGGGAATGGCACATTTTCCTGGAATCAATTTTCCTATTACCCCGTCCCCTCACCCCCCATATTCCCTGTTATATTTGATATCCATACTACTCCGTATTACTCAAAGCGACTGGTGTACGCCCGGTGTATGGCTTCCATTATCTTCTAAGTTAAGAAGCCTTTGGCGAGGACAATACTTGGATGGATGATCGGATGAGCCCTGCACCGGCTTGGGCATCTATCACCGAGTGGGAAGCAGTTTTTCTGAACTTCTGGTTGAACTAATCGGTCGAAACTCAGTAAAACTATAGCCGCTTGTATCGACCGCGTTTTCCGCAGTTTCCTTGGGCCCTTGTGCAAATGCGATTCATTAATGGCGCGTTAGGAAAAGGTGGCTGTGGTCAACACTCCGGAAGGGTCTTGCGGGAACAGGAACAGTGGAGTGAGGGGAAAAGTGGGCTTGACGTGATCGGATGGGCTCGTTAAAACCCGAAAGGGAATACGCAGGAACAATAAAAATGAAAAAATAAAATAAAAAATTGTCACCACATCATGTTTTGTGGCGTTTGAGATTTTCCGCGACCATCATGTTACACGTTGAACCATTGTTCAATGATAATGAACGTTGGGAAAAAAAATTCTTTGCATTTTCGACTGGAAACGTGATTCGACATAGACCCAGTAGAAAGTGGTAAGCTTAAAACTTGTTCATCCGATAAACTTATTAAAACGTCATTTCAAACAATGTTTTTGTTTTTCGAAGATTCTCCGTAGAGCGATCACAGCCGCTGCCCAAGATCGAACATGCATCATTTCGACCCATGATCCTTTTTCCACGGTGCAATTATTCCCGCGTCTGCTTGTCATAAACAAGGGAATGGTTGAGGAAACGGGAAATCACGAAGGGTTGTTGAAAGCTGGCGGATTGTATACAAAACTTTGTTTAAATTCACGGAATTCAAATTAACATGGTAGATCCAGTGAAATTGAGTTGATTTTTAAGAAAGTTAATTTTGATAGCCTACTGTCGTTATTTTTTCATTGTAACGTCAATTGCAGACATAAAGATAACAATAAAATTCAAATGATACTTTTTCATTTCTTCATACGTGATTCATATGCGTTTGTGACGAGGGCCAAGGAAAGTTGGAAAACCCAGCCGATGCAGGTGACTATGATTTTGCTGGATTCCGGAGCCTTTAGGAACTCGAAAAAAGTGCTTCTTGGCTAAGTGGTGCACCACCCAAGTATGGGCATTCATATAAATACTCGCGTTTCCTAACAAACGGAATGATTAAATATCAGATTGGTAATTTTGAGAAAAAGTAAAGAGAAATTAATCAACATGAGAGGGAGAAGATAACACGAATCAGAGTCTATGAGTATCCCGGGATCGTTGCTCAATATTCTTGTTCTGTTAGAAATTAACTCTTGTGCATCCCCTTTGAACGGTTGAGAGTACCTAACTTTTATTGGCTTGGCAGCACGGATTTCCAGCGAGTCAAAACTTTTCGATTGATCATACCTCGAGCCTTTTGCCCCCCACCCCTCCCATCCCTCCCGCCGTTTCTGCCGCGCGCTTTCTCTCTCTCTCGCTCTTTTACTCGTTCTCGAAGCTCCGTGCTCCGTTTGGAAACTCTAGCAGTCTGACCTATAGCAGTTTAAGTAACTACTGGAATATCCGGCAGTGTACAAACTAACTTCTATGTGCTATTACTGAGGCTCAAAAAGGGTATGGGAAGAGCCAACACGTACTAAAACAGTGACGTACACTCGCGGATAATCAAGCCCTCTGGACGACGTCCCAATGGAGAATCGTGTGCACACTCCTTTAACCAGCAGTGATTTATGTTTCCCGATGTTGTAATAACGTTAGCCACCTTCCCATTCAAACTCTACCGCCGTTCAAACTCTCTCCAACTACACTCTGCTCTCGTGTTTCTACTCCCATTTATATAAAATTCATTGTTTCAGTTTATTACTGATTCTCTAAAAATCGCATTTCAAACCGACCAAAATGGTACCGCGATGCCTCGATAATGTTCCTGTTTTCAACAGAACGGCAAAGTTCTTCATTCCAGCTGCCACCAATTACCACTTTTTCGATGTTCATTATATAAGCTGTGCAGCGATGAATTGAAATACATTATTAGAAATCAAATGGAGGAACTCGAAGAGAAATTCGTTGATTTTGGGGAATAGCGAAGGCTTTATCGGTTCCACTAAAAATCGGCGAATAAAAATGAAAATGGAAACAATGACAACGCAGACGCGGTGCTTCTATGAAGATCGATCGCGCATGCGCGGTGGCGGTCGTACAGTACAGGAAATACGACGTGATTCATAAGTAAATGAGAAATAGAGCTGGTATAACGACGGATGCTCCGAGCCCTGTAAGCTCTGAGCAATATCGTTTATTAATACCAAAATAATGAATCGTATCTAAATTTATAATGAAAAGTTAAGATATTGATATCGACTTGAAATATGGAGAGAAAAAAGCTGTGCGACAAATGTGTAGCGACAAATATATATTATGATCGTTTCTCGTGACAATTGAAAATAGAAGATGACGATGATGCCATTATCGAGAGAGTGAAGAATGAGTATTCGATGTAATTGTAAAACCACAGAAATTTATTAGCAACAAAAAAATCTCCGTTCGGTTCAATTTAAAAATCAAAGATCTGAAGGTTGCAACAGTGAAGATTTTCGAAAATTCAAGAAATGCCGAAATTGAATGATTCGTCACGAAAACCTCTATCCTTGATAATTGAATATTTGAAAATCGGAGAAATTGGATCGCGAACGTTGAAACCTATTTATTCACATAATTTTTTTTTATATTTATGGACATATTTTCGTACATGGACATAATGTACCTTACATGTGGGTATATTGATACATACACGGGGAAGAATGAAATAACGAATGGGAGGGGGGAATATGAGCGAAGCGAGGAGAGTAGATCGGTGTACGTGGCGATTGAACGAGGGGCGTCTTCGCCCTCCACTCGCATTTGTAACACGTATACCTCGTGAATGTTTAACGTACACGGGGTGGAGTTTCGCGATTTGCTTCAACGGCAAAGCTAGAGTTGATGCGATCATGTTGCCTTATTATAGAGTTTGGTAAACCGTAATGTCAACGTGGCCTATCTTCTGGTCTTTCCCGCCCCCACCGCACCAGCTCCCCGCTGCACACTGAATTTTCTATCTATCTATCTAGCTACGTACACTATATTTCCTCGGGTACTAGAGAACTTCGACCTGGCCACGTGGTGCAATGAGCTTTCCAGAATTTTTCATCGAAAAATTATGTATACGTATACTTAACTTTCAAATACAAATAAAAAAATTATTGTAGAAAATTGAGAATGCCTGATTGCGATGGAAACATTTGAATTTTTCAATTTTAGATCAATTTTTTCAGCCTTGTTGAAAAAAATGGCCATAACTAAAAAAGTATTTATCCGACAGCACCTGGATTTTTCACAGGGGAAGTATCTATCAATACCTACAATCGTGCAAAAAAAAAAAAAGATCCAACTTCAAAAATGGCGACGATAAAAATTTTCGAAAAAACTCGTCTTTTTTTTATGTTTTTTTCAATTTTCTCCGTTAATTATCAACCGATCGGGTCGTTTTAGGGCTCATTCTTTTCGCATTTTTATTCTCTACATTTAGTCTTTTGGCTGCTTTTCCATGGCTCCATTGGTTTTCGTTTTATAAGCAAAAAACTAAAAAAAGTGCGCTTTTTTTTCACTAATTTGTTAATAACAAATAAGATACTCGGAATCTCGTGTCCAAAACTATGCATCAGGGGACCTTTCCGCGTGTGACGGCACTCGCGGTTACCTGTTAGTATTTTTGTCAAAATCAAACCCTTCATTTCCTGGCCTACTTGTGAAATAGGAACTTGACAGGAAACAAACAAAACATGATTAACGTGCATTTGTAAATAAACAAATTGAGTATCGAATGGTTGATTTAAAGTCAATTCGATGGTATTTTGTCGGCAATCTGACTGATGTGCGATGCTTGGAATACTCACTCAAAATAAATCAAGTTTTTAACCAGCAAGTTTTATGTATTGGTTCCCAAAATGGCAGTTATCGACGCTGTTCGAATTGTCATTTCGTACAGCTCAGTCGGCTGATAAGAATTCGAAGAATTTTTTTTATTTTTTTTTTCACAGAGTAAAATACTCGCTGGACTCGAGTATATTTTCCATTTTGGTGAAAGGAGCTCAATAGCGAGGTCTACGAATGGTGGGGTTCGGACATAAATGCTTTTTCCTGCCGGACGTTGCGCACGTGGCGAAAGTTCCCGCGATGCTTCCCTTCTTTTCATAAACATATGTATATTCCCGATAAATTCCTCGTACAGACAGTCTGTACACGATATATTTAGTATTTTATATAGCATGTACTTCGTATAACGATGAATTTTCCGTGTTAGTCACGTTTCGACGTGCGTACTATCCGCGTTCGTTTCTTCACTCATCGTACAAAGCGTTTTTTTGTTTTTTTTTTGTTGTTTTTATCAAGTTTTTCACACGTGCTTTGTGGAGAGGTGTACTAAACGATTGTTTTCAGTTTCTTTTTTTTTCCATTGTGTATTTAGTCGTAGTGGAAATATATCAATGAACTTTCGTGCACCGAATCGTTATCAGTTCCGTCTCAACCTTGGTGAGTCCCTGAAAATGTCCTTCCACTGTACAGGCTACACGAGCAGCCACCGGGCGACAATGTTTGTTACAAAAGTTAAAATTTCTAAAAAGGCTCATTAAATCTCAATTTAAAAAAATGGTGTCTACGAAATGTAAAAAAATAATCCCTTTCTTTGCCGATATACTTGTCTTTGAGATTGAAAACAAAAAACTAATCACAAGACATTTTTTGGAAAGGAGCATCAATGGGGAGTTCCTAACAAGCGTTTATAGTTGCCAGCTCCAATTTTCATGTTCCTACATTTTTCATCAACGATATTGAATGAATGATGGTGAAAATAGTGGCTTTCATTGATTCGTAGCGATTTGAAATTGGTTAGTTTTTTTTGGTTCAGTAAATGCGAGCGAATATCGCGCTTGGCGATAACGAGATAAGGCGTCAGGAAAAGGTTCCAACCTATAAGAACCGAAGTGATTATTCAATGTAACTCTCCGATACGGTCATAACCGGGTGTACATTTGTAAAAAAAATACGTCTGAGGGTGATCGTTATCGTCGAAAATTGACGATAAACTGGTCAGGTTTAAAAACAGGAAAATGGGATAGGAAAAAGTGAGAAACAAAGACGAATGGCAAAGCTGACTCGGCTTTTTCGTATTTATTCTTCCGCCATTTTCCTCTTAATTCTTCCTCATCATTTTTATATTTTTTTTTCCCCTTTTTTATCCTTCCTTTGTCTCTCATTCTTCGAAATTTTCTCTCCCGTCTCATATACTTACCCATTCCCGGATAATTCACATACTCAACCACTCACGCACGATGTAAGCGAAATAATACTCTCGCGAAAACTTGGCGATTCGCGTATAGTTTCGTGGCTAGTTAGCTCGCGTACTTATAAGCGACAGCTTCCTATACGTATATACACGCTTTATTGACTTTCCATGTTTTCGTCTGCCAACTTCCGGTACGAATTCAATTATTTTTTATACGAATACCGGAAGTAAAGCTTCTTTGGCTATCGTTAAATGTTCGACAAAACGATCAGTATTTTTCAGCTGTAATTGCTTCTCATTTTTCATCGCTTTAAAAAGGCCTCGTTGTTTCGTTTTATACAAAATTGCATCGATTCGGAATTTCTGATTAAATAAATTCGTTATCTCGATCATTGGCTGCTTTATGCTTATGGGAAATGATAAAAAGTTATATTCCAGAGATAAACAGTCTCTCTATTATAAACACAGTTGAAGCGAAAATCTCTTCTTCGGAATAACCCAATATTTTTCAACATTCAAGGTATTCGTTTTGAAACGAACGAAAAGCATTGAAAAAATTGAAAAAAATACATATTGATTGACGGTATTTATGGGTTTTCACAGAGATTAACGCCCAATTGAAAATTCGTTACTGTCCTCTGGACAATTCCCCGGCATCGATAAGTTCGTTGACAAATGTTAAAGAAATTATTCCTAGAGCTTCGGTGGCCCAGAATCTTCAGAAATTAGCATGCCTTCAACAAAAATGTAATTCAAGTAATCGATACCGACATTTTGGAAAAATCCAATTGAACGATAAAAAATGTAACCCCGATGAGTTAAGCGTATAATGCGAAATTATTATTGCTCTCATCTTACTCCTGAAAGAGTCTTTGAAAGTATATTCGGGAAAACTCGTTAGGCGAATTTGCACGTGCTCTCTATCGTTCTCCGGTCGTAACACCGCAATGGAGATTCGTGAAATGGCGCGGGGAAGGTCGTGGTGGTGGTGGTGGTGGTGATGGTGGTGGCGATGGTGGAAGGGTGGAGGGGGTTGATGGAGAGTGGCTAGGGTGCCAAAAGTTCTGCCGCATGTAAAACTTTTCTCTACGGATCGACGATGCAGAACTGCGGAAAGTACGAAGCTGAAAAGAGAGGGGGTAGAAAGACGACTCGAGGTACATAATATAAAGCGACGAGAGGTCTCGTTTCCACCGGAAATTAGGGACAAGCTTATTTCTAGGACGTTTGAAATTCTCAGCAAAATTGCCGTACACAATAAGTATGAGAAGAGAGAGAGAGAGAGAGAGAGAGGGGGAAGGAATAAAGTTGAAGTTTCTATAGTGTAGATCAAAAGTACAGGGTTGTCTGTAGAATGTATTCTCAATCTTCAAAAGTACGAAAGTTCGTTAATGCTTTTTTCCTCATCCAAACAACTGACAGCGAAATCTTTGAAAATTCTCACGAGATTTCTGAAACGTCTTCACATTGACGTTTCTATTTTTTTTGTTAGTTTCTATACGAAATTTTCGTGGATGTTCAATTTCGATAAATAGAGTTCTAGAAATATGACACTAAGAGTAGCTATAATTGTCATAAATATCGAGAAAAAAAAACGAATGATTGAAACTGATGATGTTAGGATAACGAAATATCCGGAAATGAATCGAGGATACCTCGTTTATGGATTTTTTTTTATCAGTACTCGCCCTTCATACTTTTGTTTTTCAAAATGCTATTCCTGTCGCTACATTTTTAATACAGAAACATTGATTTTGTTAGTGCTCGATGTATTTACACTCTGGTCTGATGCGGAGCTTTTTCTTCCCCCTGACTTGGACGATACTCGCTTTCCCGAAGCCCGAGTTCCGGAAGCGGGGGAAAGTTTTGAGGAACAATTTATTGAGGATAAACTTGCCATTTAGAGAGAGAGAGAGAGAGAGAGAGAGAGAGAGAGAGAGAGAGAGAGAGAGAGAAAGGGAGGAAAGAGAAGAAGAAAAGCCGATGTGATAATATTATAACGTGGGTAAAACTTTATTGAGGAAAGAAAGAAGAGAAAGAAAGGAAAACGAATAAGGCGGATGCGAGGCTTGAGAATGGATTTCGGAAAGAAGTTGAGATGACACACGCAGTTGCTTCGCTCCCTATCGAGAGTAAAAACTTATTTATGATTTATCGTTTATCCTCTGTTTATCAGTTCTGTAAAAAAAAAAAAAAAAACGTGATATGATGCGTCATGGAAAGTATAGCATTAATAAAGCAATGAAGTTTCAATCTGAAAATCATTCCCTGGCGGGTAACGCGGCGGATTTATTGTCTATTGCTATAAAATAGTAAATAATGCGCGAAAGTGGTATACTCGGATTAAGAAATTCCTTCGACAATCGCAGATAATAATAACGGAAAATGAGAGGTGAGTTTGGAGTGTACGGAACGCAAAGGGGTGTGAGTCGAGACTCGAACGCTTTCTAGGCCAAGTTAAATTTATCGAGAGAATTGTGCTTTGCTCGTCGTTCGTTCGCATATCACGGAACAAGGATCGATTTGTGCCCAGAGCTCGTCGCTCGATTTCTACCCCACAAACGCGTGTGAACTTCCCGCGACAAGAACGAGACGGACCACGGGTTTAAGGGTACAATCGGTGGTGACCCTAGGTCATGAATTCGCTCCTCTCCCTCTCTCTATCTCTTCCACTCCCAGTTGGAGTGGATTTGACCCCTTGCTTCCGGAAATTAGTAAATAGATTCGCTATCAGGAACGAACCTTTCGACCATTTATTTAACCGACATGAAATTTCGAAATGGTTTTTTTCATCGACATTGAACTAGAATTATCAAAAGTGTAGGCGTTTAGAATAATTTTTTTTGGATTACAAAAGCTAAGTTGGACCACAAAAGCTAACTACTATTGTCATTCGATTTCTAATTGATAGCATATTGACGTCGAAGCTAAATGAACTAACGAACAAACCGATTTACAATCTTGGCCAACCTTTCCAGAAATAGCTGTCGATATAACCTATTTCTATTGTCTCGAATTAAAAGTTTTTTTTTTCTCGTATCGAGCATGGAATTACCTTTTTCTTTTCTTTAATTATGTTCCGGTTAAAGGATTTCTTATTATATCGAAGTTGACTCTTCTTTCATATTCTCGAACTCCATCCACTCACTTGTTTTCATCTCTGTCTTTTATTTTTTGTTTTTTTTTTTCCTTCCTTTTACTTTTATACTATATATACTACGTTTGAACTTATTTTATTCTTATACTTCTTTCCACTTCTGCTCCCATTACTCGACTTACTACACCGTGGACGCTTCAACGTCTTTCTCGAAGGGTAACCACCAAGTTCTACGAAACTTGTTTTTTTTTTTTTTTTGATCCCTCGGTTCGCTCGAGACCGTGCGAGAAAAAAACTCGTCCCACCTTTTCATCCTCTTCCTCTTTCTCTTTTGTCTCAGACTCCGGGGGGGTTGAAAACTTTGCGAGTTGAATTTTTCTCGATGGATTCTCGAAACTTTTGCTTCTGTGTTCTCAAACTCGAAACGCGTTTCATTTTTTTTCTTCTTATTCGATGTCATATTTTTTAATTGCCTCGTCCAAGTCAAAATGATTATTTTTTTTCATCGTCAGTTCGCGTTGCCATTTTTATTTTCTTCTTCTTGGGTGGCGTTTGATTCCTTTCACTTATAAATTATCTCGCCATTGACAAATATGAGCCAGTTTGATTCTTATTTGTGTTTATATTTGTGTTAAGGAGACGAGACATAAACAAGCGTTTTCTCGCTTTCTTTTCGCCTGATAATTCTCCTCCGGTATTTCCTCTTTTCGCTCGTCTTCCTCATCCTCCTCCTCCTCTTTCTCTCACCCTCCTCCTCCTCCCTCGCTCTCGTAAAACTCGAGAGACGAAGCTCAAACTCTCTCTCACCGCTTCGCTCTGAGAGTACCAAAAGTTTTCCATGACTTGGCAAAAGTTTGTTCAACTACCAAGAAATACGATGTAGAAAGTGTGGCTTGAAGCCTGGGATGGGAGAGAAGTTGAGCACCGAGATGAGAGTAATGTTACACGAGCTTTGGATTTCTCCACTGTTCCATGAGACACTGGCTTCGAAAAGATTTCTCTCTCCCTCCCCTTTTCCCGCGCCCACTCACACACAAAGAACTCAACTCTGATCAAAATTGAAGATACGACCATTTTGATATCATTATTTTAACAAGCAAATATTTTCCGACGGAATATCGCACTTTGCTTTTGTTGATATAAAATAGTCACATTCAGGCAATCACTGGCCACATGACTAGTTTTTCATTAAAAAAAACAAATCTGTATTCATCGATGTAAATTTGAAGTCTTTTTTCAAACGATAACGAACAAAAAAATGATTTTCACGTTACTTTCTGACAGTCCTATGCCACTCGTAGTATTCATTCATTAAAATTAAAATTAAAGATGGCCATTTGACCGGTTTCATAGTAAGTAATGTGTATAAGTTACCCCTAGTAGGATAAATGTTGAGAAATTCTTTCGAGATGTCTAAAATTCTTGGCAAATCGTGGTATAAAAAAAATTCATTGCTTCCGATGAAATCATTGAGTCTAAAGAAATAAACTTAATTAACAGAAGTTTCCAAATGAATAATTTTTTATCGACAGAAGTTTCTGTGATTTATTTGGTAGCTGGTATAAAAAAAAAAAATTTGATAGAAGTATTGTCCGATTGTGTGGAATGTAATAAAGGGATATGAAAATATTGGAACGCTCGTTGCAGTCGAAGAAAGTATTTGAGGAGAGAGTAGGACGAGTTGCCTCATCCCTTTGAGCTTGTTTGAACCTCCTTGGTGGTATAGGAAAAGATTTGCTCGACCGACAGGGGTAGAGAGAGAGAGAGAGAGAGAGAGAGAAAGAAAGAGAGAAGATCGCGTTGGAAAAGGCGACGTTCGAGGAAGGAGTTGGTGAGGGTTCTCGGAGCCGGGCAAAGTTTCGCCGGGAGTTTCTCGACTCTCGGCCAGCCTGCTATAGGAAAACGTGCACTGGTAGGGAATGAGTGTCGAAGGGAGGGGTGAGAGGGGATTGAAAATAGGAAGCGAGGCCCCGAGAGTGAGCCAGAGGGAGAAGAAAAGCGATAGTCGTGTATGAAGGCAGGAGCGAGTGATAGCGCGGTGCGGCGAGAATCGGCGAGGGGAAAGGAGGGATGAAGAGGGGTGAAAAACTCGCGTGCGGCTCGGGGTTCGAGTCGTTGGTTGAGCGGGAGCGCGCGGCAGTTCCCGCTAAGCGGCCGCAACGGTTGGAGCGGCCCGGTGAGCGGTGAAAAATTTTGTTTTTTTTTCACGTGATTTCGTATCTCCAGAAAGAAAAAAGTAACAGTGCCGATAAACAAAAAAAAAAAAAGATCGATCGAGTGGATGAATCGTGAATTATTCCTCGGCCCTCCCGAGCCAGGATCGAGGGAGGGAGGGATATTGATAAATAAACAGTTTGTAAAGCCCGAAAAACAAGTGACTTGAGACGTTAGCGGAGATATCAAAAGGACCACGTGGGATAAAAAAAAACCATCTTGATTAAAGCCCCTGCATATACAAAGTAACGGCAAAACGTTTTTTGTTTGTTTGTAACATTCATAAAGTTGTTTTCACGCTTCGTTGAAAGTAGTTGGCATAAATTACTCGAAACAGGAAGTAAACAAGTTGGTGCAATTGATAAACGCGTAGAGGGCCGCACTAAAAAATTACAATCGCGTATATAATTGCATTAGAGAAGGTGGAAGTAGTAAGAGTCGGTGAAGATCAGACGACAAGATTGTTTCGATAGCGAGGATCACTTTACAACGAGTTTACGGGTAGTTTGACGAGAAAGACTACACGGGGGAGTGAGAGATAGAAAGTGGGGGGCTGAAGCGCTGGTATACGTGTGGAGCGGCAACAGAGTAGAGAATAACAGAGAAGATAATTCCCCCCCCACCCCCTCCTTCACCTCCGCTTCTCCTCCTTCGCCCGGCTTTTCTCCCTCCACTTTATCGTTTCAGCTGCGGAAATACGAAATGGCAAAAGTTGTAGAGGGCGCCTCTTGCTCGTGGTGTTTCAGCTTTACAATGTTTGTGTTGGTGGCGATAGACAAGTTGCTCCGTCTTTCTGAGCTTGCGCGCTTTTCCCTCCTCATCGTTGTACGAATCATGCTACACACTTTTTCACCCTCTCTCTCTCTCTCGTTTCTTTTCTCATACACGCTTTCATCCCCTCCAATAACGATAGCGTTTTCACGAAGAGGCAGGAAGAAAAGTGAAATGCTTGGGAAATCATTCCCTCTCACTTTTTCACACGTTACCATTCCATTATCATACTCGCTCGTCGTTTTCTCCCTCGCTCGTGTCTACCGGCATACCCTCTCAACCCCTAGTGAGATATTGATTTCCCTTAGCTCTTACTCCCACGAGGGTCTGGCACACACAGAGTTAGCATCAGCCGGCACGCGGCTGCCGGCCGAGTCTCTTCACAATCTTTTCCTCTTCTTCCCTCTTTCTTTTCTCTCTGCGCCCCCTTCTTCTCCTTCTCTGCCCTCTCACGTTCTCTCACTCTTGTGCCTCTCGTTCGCTACCGCTCGCGGTGACCGTGTACGAATTTTCCGCGAGATTTCCTCTCCTAGTTTACATCTAAAATGGACCTAAGCACAGAGGAAGCTTCTTCAAAGTCTTAAGTAGATTTTGTCGGTACATACACGGATCTCCCTACTTCTCAAACTCTCGCGCCAACAAACTTGCACTTCCTTTGTTCTTGTAAACTAACCTTACTCCCTTCCATACACTCCCCTAGTCCGCGTCTTCGACTCATCCTGGACCCACTTTTATCAAACTTTTCTCTCCAACCCCACGTGGAGGTTCGTACTCCGATATGCGCGCAATTATGTATTTATGCAATTTGACTTTTTTTTTTGTCAAACCTTTTCATCGGATCACCCGCGACAACTTTAGTGCACGGTTGACCTCACCGATCGATTCGTTTGTAAATGGACCTATGAAATTTTACCCACATTTTCTTGCAGCTCGCCGCAGGATCGCGGAATTCCTGAAAAATTGTAATAGCACTTCGTACCCTTTCCCCGGTTGTGCAACATTTTTTTTTTTCTAACGGGCTCCAATGTCCGTATCGACGATTAATTCAACTCGGATCCTCATACAAATATATCAAGAGTTTGGGGGAAAAATGAGCAATTTCTTTCAACCACGTGGCGAGTGTGAAAACTTGAAGAAAAAAGCATGAATCGAGTCCAAAATAGCGAGCCGCAAAAAAAGTAATCTCCTTGATTCTCAGCAGTGTCCGGGTAATCATCGTGAACGAGAGTGTTTGAAACAGTGGTAGAGTGTATAGGGTATGGAAGTTTGTCCAAAATTTGTCAAGATAAATATACAGTTATACAAATATATCGGGAGATTTACGTGGGCTACCATGTTGGATCATGCGCGCAAGAGTTTTCCGAGTCCTTGTGATTTCGGGGGGTGGGCTTGGGGGTTGATTTTGTATTGGGTGACGAGCGCGGTTAAGGTGTCGTGGGGCAATAAGGGGAGTTCGGAAGCTTGCCGCACATACGCACACATGTAGTACGTGTGTATAAATAACACGTAGCGGCGGGGACCTCGAAACTTTTTTATTTGACGAAGAGTACGTCGAGAGATCCCACAAGCTCGGAGCTTTAGGTCGCGCGCCTCGAGAGTTTTCATCTCCCTCTCTTTTACAACCCCTTAACCCCCCCCCCCCCCCGGCTCCCTTCCCCCTTGAAATTGTCGTGCGCCAGCGCGAATCAAACTCTCACAGCTGCATCTCCGCGTATTTCACAACATAGTATTTGCCTATGTCTATCTCTATGTGGAGCATACACACGTATATACAGCAAAGAGTAAAATCAACCACCCTCGTACTATCCGATTTCCCATTCCGTTGAGCTCGGCGCGCGCTAAACTTTTCTCGAGTTTGGCTCCGAGGGTGCGAGCGAGATCGACGATCCATGCGAGATAGTACAACAGTTTTAGTCAATCAGTTTAACGCGAGGCAGACATTGTAATTATTGAAACATGTTGAAAAGTTTACCTTCATTTTTTTCGTTCGTTTGGTTCTTGGTATTCGGATACATTATTTCATTTTCTCATTTATTTGGGCGTCCGTACGACAATAATCGTGTTATGTAACTTTTTTTTTAATTTCTTTTTATGCTGCTCATCGACATTGGAAATTGATCGGTGAAATAAATTTCTAATTTCTAAAAGTTTTTGGCAACATTTTTTTCCAGAATTAATGAAAATTCTGGTATTTTGGGCACTCAATATTGAGCTTGTTTTCAATAACTCACGATCAACTTGATTATTTTTTGGGAGCACTGAAAAAAAAACTAGTGATTTCTCAACGAATCGCTTTCGAAATGAAAATTATATTTTTGGTCCTGTTCACCTCAGAGAGCAGTTGTTTGATATTTTTTCATACTTGAACGATTATGATTTCAGCGTGACTGGAATTGCCGGATTTCAATATTTGTTGATCGTTCCGATAATCATTCAAATAAGGTCAAATCATTAAACTAAGCAAATCTACGATCGTTCAATAATTGAGTTCGAAAGCCCATAGTCAAACGATAGATTTTTTTATCATTGGATCAATACGATTTGAATCTGTCTTGCAATTGATGCGATTTTTTTCTTATTCGTTGATAATTTTAATACAAGTTCATGGGTTCTTCGTTATTTTTTTCTACTTCGAAGATCGTTGGCTCACTTACTCGATAAGTGATTTCTACCTTTTTTTTGGGGGCAGTTTTTTCATCTGGATTGTTCAACGAGTGCAATCGCAGATCTGGACTAGGACAACCATCGACAATGACATTGGCCCCGAAGGGTTCGGCTTTGCAAGCTCATTCCTGATAGACAGTGCGATAATCGAGTCAGGGTGTCGCTGTAGAGCGAGGGTGGCGCGTGCGAGCGAAAGTTGCGCGCGCGCGTATGAAATCCAAGAGAGAGAGAGAGAGAGAGCCTTTCGGGGATGTGTACCCTACGGTCAGCTGATCGGAAAGTGGCTAAGCTTTTGGCTCGCTTCACAAATCTTGTTTTCATTAGGGCTAAAACACACATCGTTCTCCATTAAGCACGATTCGCTTTCTCGAATTAATCATAAATTCTTTGTCTAGATAATACGGTTATTAAATACCCTTAAAAAAATATTGGCGAATCATCAAACTTTTGGGGAGATTTCTCATTAAAAAATTCAACAAAATGAAATAATGAGCTATTCAAGGGCTTACAAACATATTTATGGGAAGATGAAAAAGGATTGATTTTTATTTTAAGGAGGGTGGCTACATACGACACTATGATAAGAATTTAATAAAATTTAGTGATAACATTCTTTAGCATCAAATGCAATGACACAAATTTTTTTCAAATTTTTCGTCTACATAGTTGTCGAATAATTGGAGTTTACAATATGCAAAAGATATACCTATATATATCAGAACTCTATGCTTACGGATGTAAACTCTAGCGTTAAATTACTCGAAAACTATGTAGAAGAAAAATCTTAAAAAATTTTCATATTCATATTTAATCCAAAAGAATATGCTCACCAAATTTCATTAAATTCTAATCATTTCGAATTTTCCTATGCTTTTAACATGGCAACATTGTTGTGTGTAGCCAACCTCCTTAATATGTTTTTATCTCATGGTGTAACTCTCGTTGCATGAATTATAAAATATTTTCAACATCGACTCATTTTAAGCACGTCAAATGAAATTCTTATCAATTTAAACTTGTTATTTTACTACATCTTTCAACCTGAATCACCAATTTGGCTGACAATTTCGTTCAAAGGATCTTCACACAATTGTCTAGTTTTATATTCATTTTTCTCTTACCTTGAAGAAAAACTTTTTATTGAATTTTCCGTTTGAAATGTAACACACTCGGAATTTTCTCGTTACCGCATTCCATGGTATTTTCCAATCCTGTAAACAGCATAAGGACAAAAGTTTTTCAACATATACATTTTATACAACTGGATGTTGTATCAAAAAATTGCCAATGTTTATTCGTTAAGTGAATAGTCCGATTCATTATTGTCTATTCGAAAAAATACATTGAAATTAAATACAAAAAATGATCCGCATGAACTTAAAAAAAAAAATCTCTGCGTCAAGCATTTCATTCCATTATTATGAAAAAAAAAAATATGTACGTAGGACCTCCTCTCGGAAATTTAATAGCGTTTTTTCTGTCCCGTAGAAAAAAAAAAAAAAAAAAAAATGTACGAGTTTTCTATTTCGAAAAAAATTAGGCTTGGCTGAGCCGAAACAAAACGACGCCGAAGCTTGAGGAAAGAAAGGCAGGAAGGAATTGTGAGGCGCGAACAAAGCTCGCGTTTGGAATTTCACGAGCTGGAAGAACTTTTTCTCCAGTCTCTCATATTCGCGAGAAGGTGCGGAGGGAGTAGATAGAAGAAGATTGTTTAGTTACAATTTCAAGAGGCTTATTTAACACGCTGCGGTGAAGAAAGAAAGAAACAAGAGAAAACAAGGAAACGGAGAAGGGCGAGGAAGGGGATTGACAACAATTTCGCTCATAGCTCGAAGCGAGTGGTTGCCGTAATTGGCGGATTTTCGGATCGTTGCGTAATTTCGAGAGTGTGACAGACTGACGTTGTAACACCATGCAATAAAAACATCACCACTGCTCTCTTTTCTCTCCTCTTCTTATTCTCTTAGCTCGAAAACAAGAGGAAAGGGAGAAAAACGTACAGAGTCACACGAGTGTGTGCCTCGACGAGGGGAATTCAGGAATATAGAAAGAGAGGGGGATATGGGGGAAAGCAGATTTTGAAAGAGGAACGAGGAAAATTGTGGCCGCTCATGGATTCTAATTAGGCCGTCATCGCTCTCATTTCCCCGTTGTAATTCCGTGTTGTTGGTCCCTCATTGTCCTCGAATTTCACCAAGTGGCTTGTTGCCCGGGCTTTTGGGATTCTTTGGAGCGTGCTACCTTTCCGAGTGCATGTTCTCAAACATACAAACAACACACATACAGTTCCGTCCATTTTCACCGCGTACATTTAGCCCCGCGAAACGGCCTTTCAACCCCAATTTGGCGCGATCCTCAAACTTTAACTCTGAGCTTTCCGTTTCGGGAATTTCTCGACTCAAGAAATATACCCCCTTGCAGCTTCATTTTTTCGGCTTCATTTATGCCTGGTTTGGAGGTTTTTCAGTTTCGTATTCATCCTCCTATCTTATCACAAACTTCTTCATTATTTGTTTTTCTCCATATTTTGAGAATTTTAAAAATTCATCATCTTTCTGGAATAATTGTCATCCAATTCTAAGCTCTATATATATAAATCTTTTCGCTAAAAAATTTTTGGCCGCTTTTCAATCGGAAACGACTGAACCGATTGCAATGATTCTTTCACGAGATTAAAGATCACGATTCAAACTGAGTTTCTGATTTTGTATAATTTCGTTATCTTAATTTCATCAGATATGCAAAAAAAAAAAGTTTAACGATTTCGTTCAATTTCCAATTTCGTTCGATTCGAAGGAAATCGGACAACGACCAAAACGAGCGGTGGCTGAATGCTCAATTTGGTATAGAAAAAAAGTTGCAGCATTTTCAATGCAAATGATGAAAAATTGAAAAAAAAAAATGAAAATCTTTAGTTTCATTATTTTTCCTGTTAGATATGCGACGGGCGAGGCCCGCAGGCACGGCTAGTATCTAATATTTTCAAATAATTGACGTTCATTGTCATATTGAACTTCAAATCGGAGGTTACTTTTTTGAGGACTCCACTCAACGAGTTTACCAGCAGATTTTGTTTGGTATTTTATCAAAATAGTCCGTATTCCATCATCGAATTCAGAAATAATAAGAACCTTCGAGTTTTCTTGGAAAATCATTGCAATTATTGAAGGACAGAATATAAAAATTGCTGAACTCAGGGAGTGAGAAAAATAGTGAGAAGAAAAGCTCGCATATGAATCAAAGCCGTCTATCTATGTGGAAGCTTAATGACCTTCTCGAAGTTCTTTTCTCGTTTATCCTTTGTCGTTGAGTTTTCTCTTTTTTCTTCGGAAGCTCGTCGCTGCACACCGAGTTGACCAATCCCTTCGTGCTTTCGCTCTCCTTTTTCTCAGCACTAATATATAACTCGTCCTCTATTAAAAATCTAGTATTTGCCTGAAATCTTTATTTCTCTGTTCTTGAATAACTCTGTATTTAAATGTTTCTATTTCGACACATTTCTATTTCTAAATATATTGATTTCTGAAATTATTCAGTCGTTGATTAACCGTGCTCATGTAAAATATAGGCTACAAAATGTGTCTACTCCGAAATGTCTGAATTCTCGAATGTATCTATACTCTAAAATACGTTGAATCGGAATAGTTTCTAATAGAGCACAATTCCATTATCAAGGAGTTCATTTTTTTATTCTTCAGTTATTAATTTTTGTTACTCAATTCTAATGGCTCTTTTGTAAACAAAGAAATTTTTATTTACCTCAAAATTTATATATTTTTGAGTCAAAAACTTTATTTTTGAAACAGGTAAAAAGTCACATTACTGGAAAAATCGATGGCAATTTTTAGAAAATGTATCTTAAGCAGTTTTTGGTTTAAGGCAGTTTAACTGTTGCGACTACCGCAGTCGGCTCAGTATCATTAAAGTGTTCAACTTCCAAAGTTTAACCTCCTTCTTCGAGATAAATTAATTATTCCGAACCTTATAAGTATTTGAGAAGTTTCTTTCGAAACTGTTTGTCAATGCTTGCGAATTTCATGTATGCAGACGGGAAAGCCACAGAAAGACACGAGGAAATCTGTTTTTATTCATTTCTCTCGAACAGGCTATCCTGAGGTCTTGAAATTTTTACAGGAAATTTTCTTCGTATGCATAACTGTATTCAATTTTTGAAAATCAATATCTGTTTGTTAATTCGATAACCAGGTGAGCTCAATGAAAATCGTAAATACTTCAAAAACAATGTGAATACCATGCTTCGATGAATATTATCAGGAAAATGGAGACTGAAAAAAGAGAATTATTGATTTGTTTAAAATCTGAAAAAATAGCTTCCCATCTGTCTATAGATTGAATGTTAAAAGTTACGAGGTTCGAAAATAATTTAATCGTCTAACCGCGCTTGGTAATTATCGAAAAGTAAAAAGTTTCAGTCGATAAAAAACGTACGGGGGCTCTGCGAATTATTTTAGTGAGGTATGAAAGTGTGTAGTGCAAGTTTATATATTGGGGGGTTGAGTTCAAAACGAGATGGACGAGAAATAAGAGAAATGGGGAGGAGAAGATAATAAAAAACGAGCAAAATAGAGAGAAAACGAGTGTTAAGCTCGCTACACACGACGCTTGTTCTCGTGCTGGATTTCGTGCGTTTTATTATTTTTTACATTTTTATATATGCGTATACATGGGGCATTCGACGCCAAATCGACCACTTTTGAACACGACTCCTTTTGATTTGGCAGAAACTTTTTTATCCTTTTCTACGCTACCAAAAGCGTTTTTCAGAATTTTTTCAAACTTTTTCTGATTTTTTCGGAATAAATTGAAATTTTTCCAAGACTACCACGTTCAATTGTTATAATTATAAATTTTCTTCAACTTTTAAGATTCTTGGTACATCCTAGAAAATTTTCAAAGTGGTGTCATTGGAAATAAGCCGAGTTGAAAATTTTTTTTTTTTTTAATCTAAAAAAAATATAGAACGCGAAAAAGTTCCACTCTGAAAATTTCAGAGAACTTGTAGAAAATGTCAAAGTTTCTTATGAAGAGTAGAAAAAAAAAAATAAAAAATGGCAATCATCACAAAATTTTCGTTTTTCTCTTAAATTCTCAAAAAAAAAACGATGAAGATGAATTCGTATGACCTTTTGATATTTTTTTCTAAAAAATACAATGAAATACAAAAATTTTGAAAAAAAAAACGTCCCAATAAGCCAATTTTCGAAAAAATAATTTCACTTTGAAAAAAAATAACGCCATTTTTTTGAAAAATTTATAACTCTTTCTGGGTCGGGTAAAAAAATTTGAAAAAATTCGAAAAAAAACGCTTTTGGTAGCGTAGAAAAGGACAAAAAAGTTTCTATCAAATCAAAAGTGGTCGATTTGGTGTGGAATGCCCCATATACAGATATACAAAAGTACATAACGCAGGCGATCCAGCGCGAAAAAAAGCGTCGTGTGGAGCGAACTTAACGGGTATCCAATCGTGCGGCTATAATGGCCAGGAAAAATTGTTAACCGGGAAAACTATTGGCAAAACTCCATCGTGGCGTGCCTCGCGAAAGACTCATTCGAAAGCTCTCTAGTTTGAAACGCGCGCGCATTCCAAACTCATTCTCCTTCTACCCTATATATAGCTCCTTCTCCTCCTTCTTCAAACCAAAGAAGATGAGTGGGTGAGTGAGAGAGAAAGGGAGGGAAGTAGGGGATGGATTGATTTCGTCGCGTTGTCGGTGTCTATCTGCAAGAATATATAGCCGAGTATCGGAGTGGGCGAAAGGTGGGAGGAGGGGCAGAGGAGGCTAAAACTCGATCGTCGAGTTTGAGAGGCTGAGAAGGCACAAAGGATTCGGAAGACGGAGGATGGGGGTTCAGGAGTCAATTGATTAATTCTAATCTCTATATATTCATCATCCCTCGGGAATTCGCTATCCCTTCTTCCCCTCCTTTACTCTCCTTCAATTTTACATGAGCGATCATGTCGGGAACATCCAAACAGATTTTCTAATTGTGTCCTACATTCGAACATCAATAAAAACACCGAAAGAAAAATCATTTCACCTTTTATACTCACATTTCGGGCATATTTCATTGATTTTTCGCTCGACGTTTTGAAACGATGCGTTCAAGAATGGAGGTAAATACGAAACGCGATATTCACTTGCGGTCTTGAGTTAAATGTTTTTTAACGAAGCGCAGCGAGCGAGGTTTAAGATTAAAACGGCCCCATACAGGGAGAATAAAATCTAAAATTAGGGAATGAAAAAAGGTGAAAAGTTTGCAAAAGTATCAGGCAAAATGGGAGGAGGCTACTATGCCCGGGAAAACGCTTAAAAAGTTTGTGGCCCTTGCGTGAAAGAGCGAGGAAAAGTGGAAAGCAAGTTGGTCTCAGAGGCGCTTCTGGTCCTTGTGAGTCCACGCAGGGGGTGGCAAAGTCACGCGAAAGGATCTTTGTAAATGAGCACGAAGTCTATGGGTAAGGGAAAAGGGGAGGGAGAAGTCCGATGAAGCAGGGGGTGAGTGAGAAACTCGTCGTTAAGTTGTCTCTCTCTCTCTCTCTCTCCCTCTTTCTCGTATTCTGCTTCTACTGCTCCTGATTCTTCTTCTTCTTCTTCTTCTTCTTCTTTTCGACGAGAACGACGATGAGAAACTTTCGGTAAAACTGAAAAGTTAATTTCGTCGTGTTAAATTACTCGGGAACGCGAGCGTACCCGGGCATTAAACTTGCAAAAGTTTTCCCCTGGATGACTGAAATACGTATACGCCAGACTTGGAGCTTTTTCCAACACATACTTACTCTATACGTACACATATAGATGTGTATCTTTGGTTAACTTTCTCCAAGATTTCTCTCGTCCGCATCATTCTTCTTCTCTTTTTGGCTCATTCATTTTTTCGCTCAGTCCACTGGAGTTGCATCGGAGAATCCAGCCAGTTTTCTTAATTATCGGAATTTTCCTAGGGGCTCGAGCTTCCAAAATTTTCTTTTTTTTTCTTCCAATTGTCTTATTATGGTTTTTCTTTTTCAACGTGTACTTCGTCGTATCTTTCAAGAAAGTTAAAAAATATCCTAATGTAAAATATGAAGCATGCGAGCTCCTTCATATTTTTTTGATCTTTCTCTGTTGATATCGAAGTCTCTCAACATATATTAGTTTCGATGAATCAGACGCGAGTAGTTTTTTAAATCGATTAAGCGATTTTGGTCGAACGATCGAACTTTTAGCAATAAGAGGAGCAAAGAGATTTTGAGTAATTTTATTCCCTTTATCCGTGGGGAAACAGACGCGGGGAAGGGCGACGAAGAGGGTGGAGAGCACTCACTCTCACAGATGTATACTCGCGTACACTCAACGGCGAATGTAACCTCCAACATATTTATATATATTCATATGTATATATATGTATTACGAATTGAACGAAAGAGAGGATAGTTTAGCGATGTTACCCGAGGAACAGGGATAGAAAAGGAGAGAGAGAGAGAATTTTGCGCACGCGCCATTCTCGTCCCGGGCGATTTTAACCCCTTCTCCTTCTCTCTCTCTCTCTCTCTCTCTCAGCAAACTTTCTCCCTTTCACGACAACTCTCGGATCCCGCAACTATCCCTTCGCGTGAGCTCACCGCGTCCTTGTCTCGGAAAAGTTTCCGGTGATGAGCTTTGTTGCTCGTTTCCCACCCCCAAATCCTCCCGCTTCCTCTCTCATGATTCTCGCTCGCTTCACCATTCTAGCGGTGCTTTCTCTCCTCGTTTCCATTCTACCCTGAAGCGTAGAAAAAGAGAGAAAAAAACAGACACTCGGGACGGTAAAGTTAAATGCGAAAGTTTTACCAGATATCCACAGTGCTCGCGTCCACTCGCTCTTCCTCCTCCTCCTCCTCCTCGCCATTGGAAAAAGGTATACGTACGCAGTTTCATCCCTCCCAAACCAAACGTCCCCTTGCTCTCGTTTTCTATCTTCGCGAGCTTTTCACTCTTCCCTTATCTTTTTCTTTACTTTTATTCTTCTCTTTAATCTTTTTTTTTCTCCCTCCTCCCTCTTCCTTTCTCTCTCCCTCTCGTTTCCTTCGAACCAGTCCCTAGCCTCAAATCACTTTTGTTTTCTTCCCCCGTTCTCGTGTACGTCAAGATGCGTTTTCGTAAACATCCGCTTGGGTTGAGAGGAAAAAATTTTTTTCAAGATTTCCTCCATTCATCGACGATTTAAACGTCCGATCTTCTATTTTTGCGCACTTGCATATTCGAACATATTTTTCAAATCGTTTCCAATTCCCTGATCGAAGACACATTCCTTCACTATACACGAAAAGAATCTTTCGATATTTATAAAATTTTTATTTTCTAGTGAGATTGATTCGGTCAACAATGCTTCTATGTCCCGCGAGATTTTCGTTTGTGAATGATGAATTTATTATTAATAACATGCGTCGTTATATAACTGTTTATTTAAGCGAAAATAGTACATTAGGAATTATTTTTGAACAACAATTATGACTTTCAAAAATGTTCGTTTCTTGTTAACTGTCAAAACTTTCTCATTAAACAAAAAAAATCATGAAAGTTTTGAGCATAATCATTGTTTTAATGGAAGTATAACAAACAATTTTCGTGGTGCGACCCCTGACGGGTCGCCAGCGAAAAATCCTTGCTATTTTTACTTCTCAATATTTGAATTTCAAAACATCGCTTCGTGTCCATTCTCTAATCGCCTCAAGCTTCTTTTTAGTACATTTTATCCCGCAGTAAATAATTATTAATTGCCTCTCGATATGTTATTTGTATGGTGGAATAAATAATTGACCATTCATTAATGCCAATGCCACCTAGAATCTAGTAATACAGTAAAGTGTCGGTCGAAAACCGGTCAAACCTTCCAACATCATTTTGATTGATGAGGTTGTTTTTCATTCTGAGAGGTTCCAATGATATACATTTTGCTTCTTATATCAAGACAGAAAATCATACGCCTGTGTATATTTTAGTAAGAAAAATTCTCTCAAGATGATCGAGAGTTTTAATATAAATATTAAAGCTGGTAATAAGAAAACAAACATAAATTTTATTATTTTATTCATGATTAACTTCACTGACAAAAAATGAATCATGTCAACCGATAATGAGGGGTAAAATTATTAAGGATTTATCTCTGTTTGATTAGATGAATAAATCCGACATAAAACGGACCCTGATCAGAGCTGAAACGTAGCGAAAGCTTAAACATTGAAAACATAACCTTATCGAGTTGAATCGCATTGGGGGTTGGTTTAACCGGACCACGGTCGACACGCTACTAAATTATAGTTGAAAAATTGGAGATGCGAAAAAGTAATTTTGACAAAACTGACTTTTGAACACTAAAAATGTATCAGCTTCCCCATAAAACTTTTTTTCTTTATCCAATGGCCACATATTTATGGTGAAAATGATATTTTATTGGTGGCTGACGTAAACAACGCAGGATGGCGTCAAAGAGAACGAGACAGAATCACTCGATACAGCATCTACTGGAGCTGCCCTCGAGCAGGGAAGAGAGGAGACTGGCGCAGCAACAGGCGCAGACACGACAATTAACGACTCTCCCGAACACGACACCGCGACAAGTGCCCGTGACCGTGCTTCATCCCACACCAAAAAAGGTACGGATCTACGGTTATTAAAATAACAAGAAAAATCTATGTTTTTACCGATCATTTTCATTGTAAAATATTTATTTTCTCTTCCACCTTAAATATCGTTTCTATTCATTTCGGGGATCATTTTCTTCTCAAGATATATATACACCACGAGATAGCCTCGCTCGACACCCTCTTATCTGCGTGTGTATATATATATTTATGTATGTAAAATCGTGAATCTATACTGCAGCCTCAAATATTTGCTTAGGTATAATTACCACAGCGGGCGATCGGTCGCTATGTCAGAGCACGGTTTAAAGGGGTGAAAAAGTTTAACTTACCCTCCGGCAACAAAAGCTCGAGAAAAATTCATTTACCCCATAAACCAAAACCAACCCTTTCCCTCATTTCTTCACCCAACTTGATTTCATTTAACTTTCCAAAATATTCCTTGCTCCCATAATTTTCAAATTTTTTTCCATTTTTTTTTTTGTTTTTTTTCATAGTTGGAAAAGATTAAGGATAAGAAAAAAGGGAAGAGGAATTCGAGGATGTAATAAAACGCGAAAGGCCGTTTAACTGCGGAACATAAAAAAGCTGACGTTACGCTTTGCAACGTAGTTGATGGTCCCATTTTATTTTTCATCGATTTACCTCGCGGTTTCGCACAAGTACCGGGGCTTTGTTATTGCACCACAATAAACTGCGTACTCCCGTTCAACATTTGCAGCTCTGACTAGACCATTAAATTCCCCATTCTGACATCGATAATCTCATCTTTTCCCACTCTAAACCATTTTTTTCTCGATTTTTTACCAGCATTTTCTACTATTCTTTTTTCAACAACGAATCAAATGTTTCATTTATTTTTAAGCCGGTATACATCCGCATGAATGATGGAAATAAATCTCTCGAGGCTAATGAACAAGGGGTTTGAAGAAATTCCACACCGAATTATTGTTCGGAAATTGGAAAAAGTATGATTTGAAAAATGTGACAAACTTTTATTAGAATTTGCTTTCCATACGAAGCTCGATGATTTTTCAATCAAGTTTCAAGGCAATTGTTTCTACTTTTATGCGAGTAAAGTTTTTACGTAACGTACTAATTGCCGAGTACAATGAAACGTTATTATTATTATAAGAGATGAGAAAAAGCTTACTTCGATTATTTTTTGAATGTATTTTATGTATATAATAAAAAAAATGTATATACAAATATTAATGCATGTAGTACACGATTTGAAAAAAGAGAGTAAAAGCTAGAACGGTGGATGGGATCCGATCCGCGCCGTAACGATTTTTAAAGTTTCTACCGCTTCAGAGAGAAAGTTTGGAGAACTGTTGGCAGCTTGTGGGAACTGGCTGGCTCTCCTCGTTGCTTCCCTGTCGTGTTTGCTTGGCGGGGAAGTTTCAAAAGTTCCACCGTGCATTATCCACAGTTTGTTGGAACGAGGAGAGGGGATTCTCCTATTTTCCACCCTCTCGTTTTCCTACCCTTAAACTTTTGTCGCAAACCCTCCTACGAGTTTCCCCAAATTTCCGCTAGAGGTGAGTGATGCTCAATTCGTCGAACCGCTAGAGGTCGTTAAAGCTTCAGGTACCAACATTTCACTGAAATTTTCTCGTTCACCGGTAAGGTAGGAATTTATAGAGCTTGCAACTTACCGTTGGTATGTTATCGACGACTGGCAAGCTTTCGTCATCCCGTGAACCGTCGGCAAGAAAGTCATTCGGTCGGTAATTTCCAAGGATAAAAGTGGCGATAAGTGTCGGTCGAAAGGTTTCCGCGGAGCGTTGGTCGGTAATTTTTATTACTCGCGAAAGTGTCGCTTCTAAGCTGTGGATAAAACAATTTTCCGTCGGTATTGTGCGGTTCTTGGAGTCCATCATTTCGATACAATTGAAAAGAAAAAGAAATAAATCGATCCGAACGAAAAAGTTTCGATAAAAAGATTGAAATTGGGTTATTAAGGCTTTTCATTGACTCATTCCGTCCAAATTTTCCACTCTGATGCTTTCGATCCTCAAATATTGGAAACCTAACAAATAGCATCGCAAATTGCGCTCTTTGTGAAATTAAATTTCAAGAACACGAAGTCTCAAGTTGTTTTACTACGAATTCACGAACTCGGTCGTTCCCCGAAATTTTCTAAATTTTCTTATTTTTATTTAAAATCATTTTCTCGGCGTTATTTATCTCGAAAAGTTGAGATAAGATCTCGGTGGGAAGGGAGTGGGAAGGGCAACCAAGAGAACATAATTTCCCCATTGAAATCCGGTTGAATAGGAGGATAAGATCGCCTCGAGCATACGGAAGATGGCACACCGAAGAAAACGGGAAGGGAAGGGAAGTGAGAGTTAAGAGCGACCAAGAGGCTGAGAAAAGGGAGAAGGGAGAAGACACTGAAATTTATGATAATTGCATAAATCAGAGCTTTCCTCCACAATAATCATAATCTATTGGGATAGTTGTGCCAAGTTAGCTATTTAGCTAAAGGCGAACACCAACCCAACGGCGCTTGTCGTTCCAAACGTGAGAAAGAAAAGTGTCTGCATACACCAAATCTCTCCTCCTGAATAAGATCGAGTCTCTCATCCTACCCCTAAATGTCTCGGGGTTCGATTATCTATCGTTGGTTCCACATCTTTTGCCATTTTAATCGACCAATTATGTCTCAATTATATAATTCCTTCGAAGATATTTATATTTTCAAAAATACATGTATATAAACTTATTTCAATCTACTTTTTCAACAGAATTTCAGCGGTTGTTATAAAAATTCTTTTTTCTTTAGATTCATTTTTATTTTTATTTTTCTGGGTGCATTCCGCCTTGCGTTCTTATACGAGTCCATTTCATCACTTTCCTAATGCACTGCTGTATCGCATTTACACAAGGGTCAAGAGATATTCCGGAAAAAAAAACCCAGACGGTAGAGGCAGATATATTTTTACTAAACATCGATTGATCAGCGGCATTAGAAACACTCAGAAAACTGTTTCTTGCCCAGGCATTGATGCACGAGCCGATGCAGGGTCAAGCGGGCACTCAACCAAGTATCGGTCTCGCCCGAGGTTCCTTAACTTTAGTGATCGCCGTAGGTACACACTGACCTCGCATCCATCGCTGTCAGGCGATTATATTGTTGATAAATTTTCTAATTAAAAAAAATGCTAAATTTGTAGTTGTAATTACAAAATATTTTTTAATATTATAGTTTCAAAAACTTTTGTGTGACTCTCGAGACTCTGCTGAGACATTCCTTCGTTGCTATCACTAAATGAGGACGAGCATATTATTTTTTAACAATTAAAAATATTTTTTCTTCATGAATTCCATGCAACGTTCATTCTCAAAATAATTTTGGGCCAAGTGAAACAGATAGTGACTCCTTTTTCGAACCTTTTTTTTTGTTTTCCTTACGAAGCTTCAACGTTTTTTTTTCAAGATTCTTGAGAATAATTTATTGAAAAATGACTTCTCGCTCTTTTCTCATTCACCATAACGAAACTCTATACATCAGTGTCTTTTCTTCTGCTACTTCGTTCGAGTATTTTTTTTTTTTCGTGTGAGAGGGGTTGGAAAAAAAAGTAAGCTCGATATCACGGGTAGGATGAAGTGGCAGAGGTTGATGGCTCATTCCGGTTAATACTTCATCCGCCACTTTGTTCGAGACCTCGTACACAAACAGGAAAAACCCTCTCGTGTATTACTCGGACTTGAGTGCGCCCCCATCTTCCACATCCGTACGAATTACAAACGACCTTTGCACCTACACACAAATTATGATGTATTACGGACAAAACAATTCTGCTTTTCCAACGCTTTTTTTCGTCTCTCTCTTTTTTTTTTTTTTTTTTCCGTTGCCACTCATGGATCTCGAACGCGCGCATAAATATTCATGACAAACTACACACATCGACTATAATATACTTGGCTCACTTGTTGGTCTCTCAATAACATAAATGTAAGGCATTTCATGCGGATGAGTCACTTCCTTCTTATCCATTATCTCTTATCCAATTTCTCCTCCTGAGATCCATGTCCAAAGTCTATCGCTGTTTTTAGTGTTGCTAAATTTTTGAGACTGAAAAATTCAAGATATTTCCTGATACGTTTATTCGAGTTGAGAAAGCGTCGAGGGTGGATTGGGGCTGGAACGTCGAGTGTATAAAATAACGATCGTAGTAGGTGTACTTCTGGACACTGTATAGTTTCTTAAGCTATAGATGATTTTTTGTACTGAAATTATGGGAAGAATAACGGCTGGCCAATAAAGAAAGTAACTACTGTCGTTACATGATTATACTAGCGCGACAATCCACATGAGGGAATTTACGAAATGACATACTTCAGCCTCGTGTTCACGATTCCACGACATTTTTGCTGGCTCTTGATTATTTCAATTTGGAATTCCACCGCTCTAGATTTTTCTGTCGTTACGGAAGAATGAGTGAGAAATAGGTGAAGAATAAAAGGTGAAAAGAGGGAGATAGAAAAGCAGGGAAACAAGAGAGAGAGAGAGAGTCAGAGAGAGGAAAGATGGAGAAATCTGTTTGGGGTCCGGCTAATCCGGCGTTAGGTCGCGGAAAACGCGACGTTAAAATACCGGAAAGCCAGCACCCTAATCCGCTTAAGGAGATTTATTTAATACTTACGGTCGTCTGGTTCTCGCCTTTCTCTCTCTCTTTCCTCCTTTTTTTCTTCTTTGCTCTCTACTGCTTTCATCGTATCAGTTGAAAGAGAGAGAGCTTTTTTGCTCTTTCGAAATGCTCGACAATTCGCTTTTTTGTTTTTATTTCTCGGCCCGTAACCGCGTACTTTTTTTCACACGCTTTTTTTTCACCAAGTAGTTAAATTTCGTGTGGGTCAGACATACCCATTGAGGTCACCACAACTCAACGTTTATGATACCGATGAGGGAGACCCAAGTAGAACAAGCCGTTCTCTTCAACTCTGCACGCTGCTCACCTTGTTTCGTGATTCTTTATTTATTCCTTCTACTTCTAACTAGAATAGAAAAGTTTGCTCGCGTGACAGTTGTTATCTCCTGTTGTTATTCTTTTTTAGTAGTCCGCGACAAAAAATTTGAATAGACGCTCTAAATTAATGTGTAAATAAAATATGTTCATATTTTGAAAACTAAAATGAGCGGCTTAAAGGAATTATTGTTGTGTCTCACGTGAAAAAAATGATGGACAGAGGTTACGCGCTGGTTCATCTATTTTCCGAAATACAACAATAGCTCGATACACGTTAACCATTAATATGGGTATAAATTTTTGTTCGTGTGAAAAAATGTATATTTAAAGGTGAAAGACTGAGGGTAATTGCGGAAAAAAAAGGAAGAATATGGGCAAAAAGCTCGTATAAACGAAGAAAGAGGTCTAACCCTCGGAGTGTACGCCTGAGGCAGAGCGGGCGAGGTTTTCCCGAGGGTTTATAAAAATTGTGTCAATTAGGATGAGAGTAGAGAAGAGACGGGTGGCATGGTCCGGTATTAGTATTCGAATCGGAAAAGGGAGTTGGAGAGCCGCGGAGGTCGAGAATCCTTGAAGGGAATGAGAAAGAGTCTTTATTACTATACCAGTGGCAAGGGTGGATGTCTGGTGGTTGCCAATTTGTTCTCCCCTCTCGAGAACACTTTCGAGATTTTCAGCTCTCAAAACGTCTTTTCCATCCAACGATCAAATACTTAATACTCAAAGGATAATCTCTTCCCAAATGAAACGACAAAAAAAATAAAATTCTCACTGTAGCCCTGAAACATAACTAGGAAACTACACAATAGTCGATTGTTAATTTTCTCGGAGCTCAGGAATTATTGTAGCCTCGAAACAGAGTATGAAAATTTATTGCCAAGGGAGATGACCTTCGAGATGAATTTTCGAGCTGCATTGTCAACCAATTTCTGGAATTTCCTTACTTCTAGGAAATGCGAGGAAGAACGTTCTCCAGGAGGTTATGCCGCGAGAACGAGGAATCCGTGCTTAGTTTCGATTCTCCGGATTTTCATCGATTGCCCACCAAGCCCTGGACACCACACTTGCTTCTCTCCTTCGATCTGTCCGATTTCTGTCTCTTTCTCTTTCACTTGCTCACTTTCGTCTTTGAGATTCTCGAAGGGACTAGAAACTAAGGGCGAGGATTAGTCCGTGGGGCATTGTAACGTCGTAAATAGAGCCCCTGTCCTTAGTACTCTCCCTTTTCCCACCATAGTATCCTGTATCTTCAGGAGCAATGGTACAAACCTGCATATATATCCGCATACACATGAGAAATGGGAGCAAATACAAGGGAAAGCAGCCATTATATTTGGAATAAATGAAATACCAAGGGGCAATTATTATGTCAAATTTTCAGGAGTTGAAAAAAAAAAAAACCTTTCCCCATAACCATAAACTATTTCGGGTGTTGCCAATGAGTCAGTAGAAGAGTGGTTTCATAAGCTCAAGTCATACAACCTTGATGAATATATAGGTATATAAAAGCGTCCAGGTTAAAGATTAGGGAAAACGAGGAAGGGCACTTTAAGCAATGCCGTGCACGAATCTCCTGCAAATATCCCTTCAGCTCTTTTCAGGAAGGAGGAGGAGAAGGGTAGTTTTGTCTTCGAAAACGTCTCTGCTTCCTTCGATATTTTCTCCCTCGATATTCTTGGATATGGAAAGAGGCAAGAGTGTAGAACGATAGATGGAGCCGGTGGGGAGGGGGGGGGGAGGAGGAGGAGGAGAGAGATCGAGAGAGTAAGAGAAAGGGTTTGGCGGAGTGCTACGGAGACCGGAAGGGCTGCAGGGTTATAATGAAATATAGCTCGATCTTTTCCTCTCTCTTCCTCTTTATTCTTCACTTTCACTGGTAGAGAACGACGTTACGCTTCGTATAAGACTGCATTAAGATTATACCATAGCGCGTTGTGGCTGAAGGGCGAGTTATCCCGCTACTGCTTCAGGGGGTTTTCTCGGTTATACCTTTACGTACGAGGATACCCCGGTCTCCGCAGAAAGAGGAAAACCCCAGTGAGTTAGAAGGAAGGGGTGAAGAAGAAGGTTTACGCACACACACACACACATATATATGTATACACATCGATTATAGCAAGGAAAAGGGCGCAAACCATCTAGATTTTCGTCTTAAATCAGACTCGTTACGTCTTTTCTACCCTGTAAAATAAGAAAGAGAGAAAAATGGAGGGAATTCTTAAGGATAAAGTGAGACACGGGCTTGTATATTCCACCTACAGTGTTTTAATCAAGCCGGATTTGCTGCGGCAAGCCTCTGCTCCAACTTTCGTTTTAGCTCGTCGAGACAACCTCTCCTAGTCATTCCTTCCCGCCCCTTTCATATACAATCCCCAGTTTTTTGCGGTCTTTCTATTCACCCCTCCCCCCTTCCATCACTTTCTTTTGCTTCAGGTATAAATATGATGTAAATGCAAGACAGGTATTCTCGCTTAAGTTTTCACCCGCATTTTTCCTCCCCTCTTGATCTACTCCACCCTTTTAGTGATCAGAAAATGAGTGTCCATATGTAAGATGTAATTTAAAAAATGCTATTTCGTTTCAATTAATGGGAAATAAGGTTTTGCCAGTGAATTGTGATCTTTTCGGGGGTTCAGAGTTGAAAGGGTTTCGTGGACAAGTTTTCGTAACTGCTGCAAGGACACTCGAGGAATTCGTTTAATCTTAGCCACAGGACTTTGGGGAAGGTTAGGTCAGGCAGGAAAGCAAGAAGGAACATACGCGAGGGGCGCTTTGGACAATATGGCGGAACGTCCGAAAGCCCCGAAGCGTTGCTTGGACCGGTCACTATGCAATATGCCACGTTTCAACCCTTCCACCATCTCGAACCACCCTCCCCCTTTCCAACCCCCCCACATCTTGATTCTCAACCGCCGTGCTACCTCGCGGGAGTAACTCATAGACCTTTCCCTCTACCTCTCTCTTTCTCTCGTCCTCAGGACTAACCTCCGAATCTCCTTGGGTTTGAGAATTTAATTACAGTATAGTGCCTACATTGTAGCCCCAGCCGGCCCGGAAATAAACTCCCCATTGTCGTCGCACAAAGCTTCTATTTGTCGCACGACGAGAAAACCACTAACCACCCCCCCTTTTCCCTGTCCACCCGTTCCGCCCCCGTAAAACCTTCGACTTCCTTCGTCTAATAGACCCTAGAAAATCCGTTTTTAGAAATCTTGTATCAACGATTCCCACGAATCCTCACAAAATGCATAATTTTTCCGAAGCGAATAATCATTCCAACGTTTTTCAAATATTTCGATTATTTTCTCGAACCTTTTTTTTAATTAGGAACGATGATCTTTTTTCGAAGCCTGATAAACCGTGGCTCCGAAAGTTTTTCTCGCATATTATCTCTTGCGGAAATAATCAACCTCAACCGCATCGCGTTTAATTATGAATTTTGCGAGGCTCTGCTTATGAGAGACTTAACGCCCTGGCACAAGAGTTTGCATCAGAAGAATATACGTATCCACCGTTTCACCACCTTTTTCCCCCCCCTTCGCCTCTCTTTATATTTCTTCGTACCCGGTCGTACCAGGGTTCATGAATTATTGCTTCTTAATACGCCCTTAAGTAAATGCAGGAAGCTCATAATAAAATACTAGAGTTAAACCGCAGCTACGAGCTAAATTAAGTGTATATTAGTCCTTTCGAAAAATCATTCTTCGTATCAGAACGCTTCTAAATTTCTTGAAATATTTTCATTCAAGAATTATATAATTTATGTAAATGATTGGTTCACCTCCCGACAATAATAGACTTGAAAAAATAAATTTTTTTTTTTTATTCCAGGGAGCTGATGTTTGTAATATAAAAAATGAGAGACGGAAAATGCCGACGAAAGTTTTCGACGAAATTACGCGGCATGGTTCAAACTTATTCCCTCTTTTTTTTCCTTCCTCCCCCCCTCCCTCTTTCTCTCCAGTTTCTCTACCAGATGCAAGGGCAGAATAAGCTCGAGTCCACGAATGCATTATTCGATATGAGCTCCGAGTTGGCCCGAGGTAGAAAATTCGAGTTTTCAGCTCGCTCGAGCGTAGATCGACCTCCCGTGCTATTATTCGTAAGAGGATCGTTTCGTAAGCACGTTTGCCTCTACGCTACACACACAGATACACAGGGAACTAGAAATTTACCTGGTATTGGATATATAAATGGTTGGGATGGGCTTAATTGCCCGCGAGTTAATTAAACTGTAATTCAATCGTGCGAATTCGCCGATGTTTTATCGCGCGCCTTCGTTTTCGGCCCCGCTCCTATCCTTCCTACCTAAGCTCGTGCATTATTCTCGCATCACCGAGACCAGTCGGTGCAACTCTGCATTTTCAGAGAGAAAAAAAGACCAGACTGAACCTTCCTTCATTTTAAATGGTTCAGTTATCTAATGCAATAATAATCATGATTTTTACTCACATTAGAGTATTAAATTGTCTCAAAAGAATGCTCATACAAAATAGCGCATAAACGATGAAATAAAAAAATCATTTTTTTTTTAATTTTCGATTTTTGTTTGAACAAAGAGTATTATTTTTAAAAAAGTTGAATTTTTGTAAGGAAAAAAATGATAGAAAGCCACGGTTGTTCAAACAAATACACACCGAGAAATGCAGAGTCGAAAACCTTTTCAAAAATGGCATTGAAACATGAAAAAAAAATGGTGCTTGGTTTATTTAAGTATTTCGAATTTAAAATAATATTGACAGCATTTTGAATCACGAGAAAAAGTATTATTCCTTCGGAGAACAATTATTAAAAGTTCGCCATTCCCGAAAGTTCGGTAAAATGAAAATTTGGAGGAACTCATCAAAGATTAGTGAATAGGAAAAAAAAAAGAATTGATGCATTTTTCAATAAGCCATTTTATCACGTGGAACATGAACCTTTTTCATTAACATTATTTCTGGAACGCCCTACGCACGGGGAAGAGAACGAAACGACTTACTTGGCTGCGACTCTTGAGTGTACTCGAGATTTTCTCTCCCTTCGTTGTTCCCCTACCCAGCCACTCCTTCCTCTGATTGGATGAATATTAAACTTTCGTGGTGGTGACCACGAAGGCAAACAGCTTTGCATATACATATATTATTCACGAAAAACATACAGGGCGTCTTATCACAAACCGCTGATTCCGCAGACGTACAACCCTTGCGGATTCAATTCCGAATCGATAAATTTCGTCAAGTTTTTTCTATCAAATTCACTCCCCTTCAGTCAGTGATTATCATTAAAGTTGGTGGACACTTTTTTTTGATAGTTTAGTCTCAAAAATCCATGCATCGGGATAAAACTACAAAAACGTTTTTTGTGTAAGAAATGCTGTAGCTTATAGCACTTGGCCTGGAAAATTTGGCTTCATCGTTAGTTATTTCGCCGCAGGATGCCGGACGAAAGAACAGTTTTCATTTTTTGACTTTCGTGAATAAACAATGATCTGAGGAAAAAAATTCGATAACAAAACGAAAAGATCGACTTCGCGATTCAAAATAAGTACTCGATACCAAATTTATGGAATTCATCATTCGTAGTGGAACTCCATGTACATGCTCATATGTTTGAGGCTTGGGTTTTCGTTTTTCAAACCCTCGGGACCTTGCCCGGTCCGATTGAAATATGTATCCGTCACGATGATGTGACGAGATGGAAGTCAAACACATCGGGGAAATGCTGCTCTCGAAGCTTCGATTTTCGGCTACACCGAGGGAGGGAAATTCGTGGTTTCAATATATTTCATGTTGGAGAGGAAAAAAAATATGAAAATGAATAAAAGGTTTACGATTTTTCACACGTTTATTAGCGAATGAGATTCAATGTTTTTATTCGGATCACGACACAGTGATTTTTCCTTTTAACTTTTTGAATATCATTAATTCAACGAAGAATATCAAAGAATTTGATCTCGTTGGATACAAAATAAACAATTATTCGCTCGAGACAAATTCCATGATCGGGTTCAGCGTATCGTCGTTAATTTCCCTCAGATTTTTTGCCCGTCCCTTTCTTAGTCCGCCTTTGTCACCCGGTGTATAATTGTCGAGAATGACGCGGTCTTTACGGAAGAATGCAATTTAGTTTACGTTCACCCGATGGGATTATCGATGAAAAAGCTTTTTCGTATTTCCCAGTTCGTCCCGCCGCGTGAGATACAAAGTGAGAGGAGGCTGGCAATTATCTGGGTGAAATTAAGGTCGTCCTCGTAGTCTTCTGAGGCGCGAGGGTGAGGGGTGGTTAGTTTGGGTGAATCTTGACGGAACCGAGTTTGTCTCGGTAAGAAAAGGGGGGAGGGGGAGGTTTTTGGTGATGAGAAGCATGGCTTTTGGTACGCTTAATTTCATAGACGTTTCTGGTCCATGTAAGACACGACAGAGAAGGAGAGAGAGAGAGAGAGAGAGAGACGCCATTATGGCAGAAACCTTCTGTTCGATACGGTGCTTCTGTTCTCTCATGCTTTTTGGGCTTTGGGGGTGAGTTCTACAGGCTAGCATACGAGCAAGAACAATCGAGCCTCGAGCGTGTCGCCCTAAAGGGGCTTTCCAACCTTCTCGGACTCTGAGCAAAGGTTTCTCCTGCTTCCAAGGGATAATTACAATAAGCAGACTCACCCTGCCCTCGCTGCCCTTATTCGTCCGACAAAGTCATTCTCATATACTCTCCTGTCCGAGTCCTGTATATAAATGTGACTTTTCCCGGATGAAAAATAAAAAATGCCAAAGCTTTGTCATTATTAACCAAAGGGGTTAAAAATTAAATGACGTCAGAAATTGCAAAAATTTCCATTCATCTAGCTAACGGTTACCCGTTAAAAAAAAACAACGGAATACTTGGGGAGAAAATGATCGGGCAGTTAATAATGTCCAAGAAATATGGTAAATAGGTTAAGAAAATCAAAGCGGCATTGTCGAATTATTTTTCTCTCTGGTGGTCCGAATTTTTTTTAACTATTTAATCAATTATTACGTTTGTCGCGCTGCTGATTTAATGGATATCATGAATCTAATCCACGCCCATTAAGCATGGACCTGTCGCTTTCATACGCAAGCATCGATACTGAACTCGGTAACAAACTCAACGCTGTATTTGGTCGATCAAAGTTAATTAGCCCGTAATTCCAGACATAATAAAATCCAACCGAGCAGCAGAAAGGTATATTGAGAGTTTTTGTTTGAACGTCGTTTTCATAATCTACGAATACCAGGCGCGATTATAGCTAAAAACTGATGAAGATAGAACGGCTTTTATATATAAGAATTTTTTATTCCTTGCGTATTGAATGAAAAATATCTTTTTGAAGATTTAATCATTTCCTTCGACAGGATTTAATGACTTATTAAACGAAATAACTCTAATGATTTGGCACGCATACGTAGAGACTGCTTTGCAATAGTAGTGGGTTGAAACTAAGAAGCCCGAATATCGAAGGTTTTCGTTCGAGACCCCTTTACTTCCTCGAGGCGTTAGACCCTAGTCCATTGAGGATCAGCAGCAGCGAACGAGAGACGGGAGCCTCATTAATTATAAGAAAACATTGTACGGAAAAGCATGGTTATATTGAGCTCGTCTCGGAATTTCTAGGTGGACGAATTTCTTTCTTTTTCTTTCCTTCTGAAAGAGAAAGGGCGGGGAGTGAATATGTGTGTTTCATTTTCTTTTTATCTTACCGCATTCCAACGAGCGTTTTAACTAAAGGCATGACTCGTCACAGAGAGTGAGTAGGGCTGGGGCCTCTCGTGAAACAATCACAAGGCCTTAAAGTGAGGAAGTAAAGGCTCATAGTTTTACGGTAGTCCATGAAAAGACTGAGAGAGTCAGGCAGGAAAGACGATAGGGGTTGTAATATATGTGGAGAAGGGATGCGCTTGGTTGTGAGAGGAAACCCTTTGACGTATCTTGCCAACGTCCTTGCTCGTCTTATCCTAATAACAAGCGGCATTAATCACTGGTGCGCTACCATGCAATTACCGTGATGACGACCTTCACCGAAGGCCACGAGGGGTGGAGGAGCGGGTGATAGAAGATTTTCTGTACTGTATGCAAGGCGTAGAATCTCCGGGGAACGTTACACTACAAAGTCAAAGGATTAAACCTTCCGAGACTGTATGATAATTTTCGCCTCATAACATGTAAAATTGGATCATCTTTTCTTCAATCCACTCTCAAAATTGGAATATTAAATCTGTTATGGAACACTTTGTTTAGCGATTTTGCCAAATATTTGATTTATGATTTTTTTCGATCATAGATTGGGATAATATTTTTCTTGGCTTCTTGACACTTTCTCTCTTTTTCGAATATCTGCTAGTGATCAATGAGAATGACGCAGATGCTGCTTCAAAACCGACATATTGTGTACGTAATCGGCGACCCTGTCACTCTGACCACAACGCGAGAACGACCCTTGGGACCGAGGAATACCAGCATCTAAAATCCCAGACTTACAGCCCATTCTCTTGGCCCTTTCCTACCTCCTCTCTTCTACGGCATCAGCCTTAACTTTGGACCTGGCACCGGTGTCCTCTACCGTCCTTCGGGAGCCCATAAATCGAACATTCTTGCGTCCCCTGTATCAAAATTGTTCATGTATAGTAATCTTGCATCGGTATACATTGTCATCTGGTAGAAGGATTCCTGCATCCATATAGACTGAAAATTACAATGAAAAAAGTGTTTTCAATCTTTTTTTACTCCAAGACGAATACCAGAACAATTTTCCGATTTACCTAAATAAGTGTTTTTTCAAGAATTTTCAGCTCCGGGATCGCGATGATTTTTTTTAAACCTTCGAATGGTTAGACGATCGGGAATTTCATCGAAGGAAATATCGAAAAATTGCTGGCTATTAAGGTAATTAGGAAGAGTTGAGTTGCACCGTTGACCATGTGGATTTTTGTATGGAATTAAAAAAAGGATAATTTTTCTTGTATCTTGGAGGAATTTGAGATCTCCTCATCGTATTTTTAAGATATTCATTTTTGAAAATACATTGCGAGCATAGGAGATTGCAGACGACAACAAAGGTTACAACTTTTAGTTCGAGAAAAAAAAGTATATGTGAAGAATCGTTTACGAAATGTCAATTAGACAAGTACCTTTTTTTAGTCACCAGCTGCTTTATTTAAAAATTTTTCCAATTCATTACGTGTTTCTTGAGCTTCTAGTGAACGTTTTTAGTAGTTTAGTTATTTTTCTTTAATGAAACTACCCGAAAAAAACTCGTGATCGATTTATCGTGTGGAAAAAATTTCGAGGTTATGCTTACATTCTCACAGTTTCATGGATGTGTTACTTGACGAATCAGCCATAGTTTTTGTTTGACATTTATTGTCATTTAGATCATTTACATTACATTTGAATGAAAATAATTTTTTTAAATCGATTTTATCATTCGAACGCCCATTTTGCAAATTGCGAAAATGGACAACATTTTGGACGCTGTCGAGATTTTCCCAACTACCTAAAAAATTTGTTGGCTACAAGAAAATTCGATGTTGCGCATTGAATGCACACGAGATCATTTAACGATTAATTTTCAAAAGATTTCCCATCAATGTATACCCTTGAATTGGTAAGGATCGTGGTTTTTGACTTCGGTATTGAATGGTCGTGAAAAGTTGTCCAACAGTTAGTTTTGCACGCAAACATTATGGTGGTAGTTGTCCTCACGTGTTTGTTCTTTGAATTCTCCGGTCATGTTTCCACCAGTTCTCTCGTATACAGGGTCACCATCCTTCGTTCTCTTTCGTCGTCGCCATTTTAGTGAGTCCTCTCTTGTCAAGTTTAAACCCACTACGTGACTAAGTTGCAAGCAGCCTGCTAAGATGTCCGCTAATTTATATGTTCCCGTTAACTTGGTGTCCTCAGAAGCCTTCTGTCTCCACGTTCATTCTCCTCTTTCTCTATCTCGTTTGTTGCGTATGGTAAACCGGCCACTGCTCCTAGTAACGGCTCGAAGCTTCTGTGCCAAGGGGAAAGCGGACGCACGGCCTCGCATAAGTAATCGGCTCCCTATCGCGTGTACAACGCACGCTTGCACGAACCAGATGCGCCGAAGATCCCTTGGCTCTTGTCCCCTTTTGTCCCAACTTATTTGCCCTGAAATGATTTTCCAATCTTTCCAAAAGCTTTCCATTCTCCTGACATTCCAATAATTATATGTTTAAAATGTTTATTCTTTACGTTTAATATTTTTTATTATTTATTAGCTATGGTAAAGAGGAAGATACCATTGAGTTTCGGTTTGACTCTCACGAGTCACGGAAACTCAATGGTCACAGTGTAGACCACATTAGGGTTGCAACAAAACGACATTGATGATGAAGAATCGAGGATGGGGCTTGGAGATTGGGTAGTTACGTTTCTTAGGACTTCCAAGTCACCGCTTGAAGATTTTACTCAAAGGAATCTTGCGGTTTCACTATATCTGTCTCTCTTTTGCTTTCTTCAATGTTGGTCAGTACTTTGGTTCATTCTTAGCTATCCTCTCATGATCAGACTAACAAGGAATACTCGATGGAAGAGAGGGAGAGCGACTCTTGCTGCCTCATTCCCGATAAGAAGTATGTTGAGCAGGGGTTTTCGCTAGGACTTTGCAGGTCAAGTTTAAGTAGCGGACATCAGCGGAGTGTCTTGGCCGAATCAGCCAAGTATTCTCTTTCCAAGGAAAGCTCCACGAAGTTTACGGTTAAACCGCGAGACTCGGACGAACCGCAAGAGTTAACGATGGAGAAACGAGAAGGAGGGGCAAGATATTTCGCGAAAAGCTCTTCCTCTTACTGAAGTTAAACTCGACTGATGGATTCCTCTTTGATGATGATCCGGGCGTCCACTTGGTGCTTCATTAGCGCTGATCGGGTGAAATTTTTTGAGACAGCTAATATGGTGTTTACTAATAAAGGACTAATGGATTGATGATTTCTTTTTTCACGCCAAAAATGACATACTGCATGGATAGAAAATGAATATGAACAATAATGAAAAGCAAATATTGGAAAAATACTACACGAGACAAATTTTCTATTTTATCGTTTATTTAGTTGCATAGCCTCCTCGGCTTTTTACACCCTCCATTCGTTTAGGCTCCCGATATTGTCTTCATGGTCCTCTCTCTCTCCCATGTGCATCTGCAGTGGATTGATTCTTGTTACATCGGATTTGCCGCGGGTGATGATGAAGTGCAGAAAATATTGCCGATACAGCCAGTAGCTGACTATATAACGTCCCCAGGTAAAAATGCATTGATCGCTTATGCATTGAAATCAGGTGTTTTGGGCATGCACTTAAGTAAGATCGGTTGAAAACCATCCCTCGAATTCTTGCCCGGGTTCCGAGCTTAAAATCCGTACTGATCGAACGCTTAATCACTCAACTATTGCTCCCCGTAATAAAAAGTTGAATTCATATTAAGAAATGGATATTTGTAAATAGGATATGGCACTTAAAGAAAAAAAAAAACAAAAAAAAATCAGTGACTCGGTTATGCCTTGAACATCCTTTTAGTTTATCCCTTTGAATATCACGGAAATACTAGTGCTTAGTTGCAGACGATGAGAAAAAAAAAAATATCTCTGAAATAGAAATGTTTTTTCTTTTTTCGACTTCGTCTTTCAGTGGTTTAGCATTTAACGACAGGAAACTCAAGACACCGGAAACGAGGGGACATACAACCCGTCTCATCCGCATCGAATTATCCTCTTACGATATGTGGAAAAAAGAAAAGAAGTAAGATTTCCTCATGTTTGAATATAAATGTGTTATTATAATGAATAATAGAGAGCGACGTGGAGAAAATGAATAATAGATCCGTTTTTTCGTCGGTACCGCGAATCTATCGAGTATACAGAATTTTCGTTTTTCGACATTTTTTCAAGAAAAATAAATATATATATTGTGTATATGGATAAGGAGAGATATGGTATGGAAGTATCTGATGCAGTCAGCTCGAAAGTTTCCGCATATCATGAAAGTTATTTGTCGGTATGGAAAGCTCGTTTTGGATTTTTTTCTTCTATACACTGAAGTCTAATCCGTGATGTGTTCCCCAGTGGCGTTTCCTGAACTCGGACTTGGAGTATTTGTACATATACTCGTGCATATACACGTGTGGATCTATTTGTATATAGAGACGTGTTCTGAGGATTTAACTCAAGGCGGGCGAGCAATCACTTAGGCAAATATTCACGTGCGGGCGAGTCTTCGACGTGCTGCATATACATGTGGGGATGGATTTCCGTGGATATGTGGGCGCTTCTAGTCGTTCCTCCCACCCTATATTCTACCCGATTACATTCTTGCTTTCGGGCTCGAACATACGGGTTTCTAATTGAAGGGTGGGCTTCGTACAGGATGTAAAATCAACCCTCTCCCTTTCACATGTCATTGCACTTGCTCGGAAAAGTAAATGGATCAGGCTTGCGCAGCTTTCATCAACAAAAAAAAAAGCACATTCGACGGATTGGAAAAATTCATCAAGCTGGAATCGGTGTACTCGAAAAGTATCTTTCACCGTTGAACAGCATATTCTAATAATTGATCCAAATTGTGCGTCTAACGATTGGCACGGAGTGGAAGTGGCCTTGGGCCAAATTTACAGGGTCCGGTCGAATCTTAGTGAACTTTCATCCCTAAAAGTTTAAGAAAACTCGTTGAATCGTGGTTAACACGCGATGGAAATTATCTCCGTTAGTCAAGGTCAAAGGCTCCAGTCAAATCTTAATGGCATTGTAAATCCAACTCCTTCAGACTTCTATCGGGATTCTCGGTTGTACAACACTGCAGAACCATATCCTTGTGAATCTCGAAGAACTCTAAAGCCAGAAGGTCACTACTGAATACTCCATTTTCCAATGTATATCTATAGATAAATCGTGATACTCTCAGTGGGTCCAGGGGAGTCGATATAAATCATGGTGTATGCGGAGGAATCTTGTAGGGGGTGAAGAGCTCAAGGGGGATGTTGCATCCCGTCGAGGGGCGCTGCTTATATCCAGATTGTAGGAAAACGCCACGTGGATGCGTTTGGCCTTTATCGAATCGTTGAGTATCAAGAGAGATCGAGAAAAGCGAAAAGAGAGAAAGAGAGAAAAGAAAAAGAAAGATCAGTACATTACAGATAAAGTGGCAGACCCTCACGGACTTTTTTTAAGCCTATAAATTTTGTCCAACCTCGTAAGAAAGCAAGTGAGAGAGAAAAAAGGGAGAAGTGTTTGCTGAACTGGTTCCTTCCTAACTCAATTGCTCTGACTACGGAGAGCTAGGGAGTCCAGGAACCACCACCAGGGTGATCTACGACTGTGTACCTCGCGAAATCACGATTCTCCCCTCTCTTCGTCTTTTTTTTTTCTCTTCTTTTTTACTCCCTTTCAACGTGTGCGATTTCACCGGCTGGATTTCTCAGATTCTCCAACGTCGAACTATAATGAAAAATTTTCAAACTACTTTTTTACCTTCGGAGAATCCTTCATGAGTCAGCAACTGATTTATTCTGTTTTTCTTTCGCACCGTAAAGTCTTTAATATCCTTGGTAGAAATTGTACACTTCATAATACATTCTTAATTAATATTTTTCTTAAAATGTTTGTTGCGTAATACGTCCCGCAGGATTCAGAACGGTATTAAAGTGCTCGATTAAAAACAACCCCCTGTGTACTCCAACCCACTATGACTCTTTTTCTCGTTTACCCGCCGCATGAGAGATTACATCTTTTTTAATATCGTCTTTCTTTATTTTTGAAAAACGATATATACATTTTAATAAATTCAAATTGTTGATAAAAAAATTATTTTCAGATTCAACGTGAATACAATTATTGAGAAAACATTGGAAATTTTTCAGGGTATTTGAACTGATTTCCCGGTGGATGTCGAAACGCCATCTGGAGAATCGGAAAGTTTATACAATTCCATTCTTTCTCTTTTGTTCTCAATTCTCTCGGTCCGCACCTGTGCATCCCTTGCTAATTCTCGATTTTCCGGCTGCATTCTATGTACACGTGTGTATGTGTGTGTGTCCATTTGTGGCAACTGCTGTTCGGCTTTCGTGAAACACGCGAAAACGTATCACTGTCCATGTGGTAAATTCTGTTCCTCAAAAGTGTTTATAGATATATGTATATAAATTAACCCCAACAAGAACGAGGGAATAATAATCCTCTTAGGGTAAAGAAGTAAAGGAGGGTTGAAACACGATGTATACGGCGATTTATGCGAAAAGAAAAGACAAAACATGGCACGTTAGCTCCTGGAGCTGGTTTTTAGTTCTGTTGGAAAATCGTGGAAAAAGCTCTGGTGTGTGTCGAGAGCATCGAGCCTTGGGCAAAACGATCTAATGACTGGCAATCCTCTTTATGGTTTACAAGAAGTTTGACCCTTCGACCTTTCTAGCCCTACCCCCTACCTCGAACAACCCTCTGGACTTTAATTCTTCGTTTTCCTACATTATACTAGTGACATTTTGGGGTGGTCGTGGGTTGATTCGCAGTGCTGGAGTATCAGAAAAAGAGAGAGAGAGAGAGAGGCGCCGAAAACTTATCCTCTCTTTGCCTTTCGGCCTTCTTCCCTTAAATCGTCTCCATTTTCCTTTCCATGTATGAGTACTCTCTCTATATCTTATTCTTCTTTCTGTATCTTTCTTTTTTCTCCCAAGCTATAAATTTTTCGAGGACGGAAGGCGAGAGTAGAGGGCAGCCCAGTCGAGGTGACTAGAGACAAAAGAAAAAGACACCCTTAGTTTCCGCTCTTCTTTTATTCTCTCTCTCTCTCTCCCCCCCCCCCCCCCACCCCGATCTCTCACTCCTCATCTTATTCTTCTGTGTAACGTATTTAACTCTGGAGAGGAGCCTCGCGGAGATTACGAGAATATTGCCCCCTTCCTCCAGCCAAAACCGGTGGTCTCAGCGTCCACAACGCTCGAGGGTAGATTTCATCGCGTTCAGACGACAAGAGAGGGTCCTGGATTCCCTCATGCTCGACAAAACAGTCTACGACATTATTTTTCTTTTTCTGTTTCTCGCTTTCTCTCTCCTGTTTATTTTTCTTTGCCCTTCGTTATCGAGCAATCTTAAAAATAGTTTCCACACTCATAAAAAATTCGTCTTTTCTGTCACACTGTCATTATTACATTCGCGATAATGTTTTTCGTTCGTCACTAGAATGTCGAATCTCTCTTTTACACTGAAAAACTAAATATTAACAGTCTTGATTCTTTTTTTTTATCAATCTCAGGCTCGTTCATTTATTTCCATAGAATTTTCCATTTACGATTTTTATATGGAAAAAGTGTAGTTGATATACGTCATGACACACGAGTAATGTTATACAGGGATGAACGTATGTAGATTACTTTGAAAAACGTTCAGTGGCGGTTGTCGGAGGTTGGGAAAGGAACGAGTTGAAGGAAATATTCCACGAGTTTGTTCCAACACAGACGCTTTCAACGTTCTTCCTTTCAACGTCTTTTCCTCAACGACTTTCCATTTTGTACACACATATGAGAGAGAGTCTAAAACAAGCTAGAAACAGAGAAGTAGAAGTGGAAGAAGAGAGAAGCCGAAGAAGAAGAAGAAGAAGAAGAAGAAGAAGAAGGGAGCAAAGAAGAAAGGGGATGAAAACAGGCAAGCCTTCCATTTCCATCAGACATAATTGCATGTCTGAAAGCGGATCCAGGCGCAGGCAAGCGCGCAGTCAGTCTGAGGGAATCGGGGCCACACAAGGGTTGATGGTAACGCGATAGCTAATTATACCAACTCCCCACTCTTCTCCCGTGAGTTTTAACCCCGCGTCCGATTTTCTGTGACAGATATACCACACATCGCTCAAACACAACATCAATCCGAACTTCCGCCCTTCCAAATTTTGCGGGATGACTTATGAGCTTTCACCCCCTAGTACCGCATTTTTATTATAAACGAATCATTTCATTTATATTCTTTGCGCTGATAATCTATGAGACTCGAGAGTTAGCTCGGTGAGAGTCGCGAACACATCTTTTGGCCATTTTCCTTCGTGACCTCTTTTACAATAAGGTTTTGTCATTTTCACGCTCACTATATCGCACGCAAGCTGCTGTTCCGGAAGACACATGTGTCGCCATTAAAACCACCTAAACCAGCCACAACGGCATAGACCAAGGGCCAAAAAGTTTCGACGCTGACGAAGACCGATTTTCGTTTGATTCGAGTCTTACAACACGTGTGACTCTCCTTTACTTTTTTACACTTCCTCTGTATCTCGTTTCCATCGCAGCTCCTCAACGTCTACGTGTCGATGATCCTAATCGACTATCGAACACCCTCTTACTCATATTTCTGCACACACCCTTCGTTGCCTTATTTTCTACATTGTTTTTTTTCTTTTCACCCCAAACTTATCAATCACCTTTTCGCGTTCTCCTCGTGCACTCTTTCTTCTTTACGTCATTTGTCTATAGATCTAGGATTTATTTACATTAAAAAACAAATCCTCCGCAAGTGAACTTTCAACGAGAACGTCTGGTTTTTCAAAAACGAATCTGGACTCGTAGAATTTTCACGCTTTACTCTCTTTGACCTCATTCGCCCTCTTCGTTGGTGCACGAAAATCTGCAAAGCCCCCGCACATTCGTGCCCTTTCTCTGTATATCTCTCCGCCACCGCTATCGGGAATTACTTAAACCAGCTTTACGACTATAGCGAAAACTTCGAGGCCAACGAGCTTTCTATCTCTCCCTCTTTCCCTTTTCCTCTCATACACGTTGCTTGCTTCGTTGAAGGGATTGCCGATGCATTACCGTATTAGCCGCACCATCATCCCCCAATACCACGCTTAGAGAGGGTCCAGGGTGTAAGTGCAAAGTACATTATGAACCTCACCCCGGTGTTATTTTAAATCCACGACATTCTTCCAAAAAGCTCTCAAATTTTACAATCCAAATCTAATTCCTCCAATTATGATCTAACATTTTTTTCACGTTACACTTTTTACAAATAAAATGCGATCGATTTAATTTTCATAACTTCATTCCAGTTGTGATTGATTAATGTAATGAACAAATAAATATTTCGATTTCAATCGAGTATTCTGTTGGATTTCTTTTATTTTTTAAACAATTCATTCTGGTATATGTCCCTAGGGTGAACGGAATAAAAATTACAGGCTTATCTCGAGTATCAAGTTCAATATCACTTAGTTTTACTGCCTGTAATTATGATTTAACGATTGGTCGCTGCCTGCGCTTTCGCGCCTCTGATCTTTTTGTGTGTATTCTTAAGGGTTTTATTGGCCAGACTCTGCACATCCCAGGTTATCGAGATTTCGAGAAAGACCTCATAACAGCATGAGAAGGGGTGGGAGGGGTAACGAGCACTCTGGGCTTGTGAAAACGAGTCGGCAAGCATAATCCACAGGAGACTCCAAAACCATAAATGCACTTTCTTTGCTCTCCTCCTTTCGAATTCATCTCTTCCGACCAAAGAATTTTGCAGTTGTAACAAAGATTTTTTTTTTACATCAGAGATAATTAGTAGAATTGATGATAAAAAAATGAAAATAATTGCTCCCGAAGATGGAACTAAAAATATTGGGGATGGAACGGCTTGACAGATCGTACATTTTATTTAACCGTTCATTCTTCGCATCACCACTGCCGGAGATTCCGATATAGCCGTAAGCTAAAAGAGTAAGCTAGATACATATATATATATATACATATACGGATAATGGAAAATTTAGGACTGTCGTGGACGATAAATTCGCAGCTGTCCACTCGAATATTTTCCATGTTTTAGGCAGTCAGGGAGCCGAGGCTATCTTGACCGGTCCCTCCTTCCTCGAGAGCCTTTTCCACCCCAGGGCCAAAACTATTCCTCCTTCTCTCGTTTTATATGTTATATATATTTATTCCCTCGAAGCTTGCATATTCACAAATCATTCTCGGCTCTTACCCGCTCACCGATCCCTTTCCCACGGGATTATTTCCCTCTTACTCCATCCCCTAGTATACCGAAACCGAACGGACCAGCTTACAGTCAAACCATGTCCATCTCCGACCCATATCTCACCGGGGAAATTTGTCATCTCGATTTTCTATGGCACACACGAATTACAAATTTATTGGCGACTCGACTTCAATTCTTATTCATCAATTATTAATATATATGCAGAATCATTGCACCTGTTTGAAATATTTAAACAGTATTTTTATTGAAAATACTGTTTTTAAAAAAAGATATGTTCGTTCTTTCATTCGTAGATTTTTTGCGGAGAATTTTTTATGAATAATCTGACAGCTCAACGCTCCGATCCTCTATCCTTTCCATTTTTCTCTAGTCCCAAGTGAATGTGGTCAACACCACTCTTTCCTATCGCTTTTATTTCAGCTTATAACCTCATCAAAAAATAGATCGCTGCTTAGGGACGAAATTTCTGTTTCAACGATCGATTCATAGAACACTCCCCGGAGAATATTACTCTTGGAATGGATTTTTTGCTGGGCATTTATAAAAAAAAAAAAAATTTCAGTACCCTTTCTTTTCAGGGCCTAAAAATGATCCTTTGAAAAATTTTTTAAAGAAATATTTATTCAAATGATGCTTAAAGGATTTTTCTAGATTCACAAAAGCTTGTGAATATCTTTTATTTTTTTTTCATTCTGCAAACGCGGCGGATGTTAAGGAGAGTAGATGGGATGAGAAGAAAAACTTGGTACTTAAAGCTGCTTCATGGAATGGGAGAAAGGGTTTTTTTTTCCTGCATCTCTTTTAGTTTTTTTTTTTTTTTTTTTTCTTTTGACACATAAGTCAACGTTTCGATGCTTGAGAAAACTCGACGAGGCACTCCGCCGATGGATATTTCCTTTGTTCTACATCTCCTTAATGCACGGTCACTGAAGATTTTTCTACAAAGCACAAACGTCAAAGGAACCGATATTTTTTATCACCGATATTCGTGAAAAAAAGGGGGGGGAATTAAGAGCAAAGTTTTTCTCGTCCAATTGGATTCATACACTGAGAAAAAAAATATATATTGGAACAACAAAATCTCTCATCAACTGCGCGTTCATGCATTCTGACAAAGAACCGCCCATTTCCATTGACAAAACTCTTCCAACAACATAAAATTCTATTGAATTGTACGCTGAATTTTTGCCACTGTTGATTTATTTACATGCAAGAAAAATATAAATTTTTGGAACGATTTTCATGTAGGACATGCAAGACTATTTTTCCCTTGGGAAAAATACTTTATACATATATCTTCTCGTAGATCGGATAATCGAGTTCAGACTTTTCTCGTCGACCTTCTGCTCTCCGAATTATCAGCTAGGCAAGTAACCTCCAAGACCCTTGGAGGAACCCTTGGGTAAGGCCGAACAGTCCCTCGGGTTCAACTACTTACAATTAGTAGACGTTCTCTCCTATTTTCCATTGGACAATGGTGACGATACGAGATCTCGTTTACGACTCTGGTACGAGTTGGCCTCATCTGACAAAGAATAATGAGGTTAGTTCGTTAATCGATTATCGTGACGAATCTTATGAAGTGAGGGGCAGCCAAAGAAAAAAACACATCGATAAAGCGGGAGAACGAATTTTTTTTTTTTTTTATAGAAACGAATCGAATAAAAGGAAAAAAGTGTACCATTTTCATTTTCTCTTTCGTCTTTGCATTGTAGCCTCGTCTCCTGTCAGACTTCCTCAGCATCTAATTAAAATTGCAAATCTGGCCTCACTAGCCCGCATCTTGGCTCCAATCATTCTCCGTTTCCCTTCTTTCTTTGTCCTTCCGAACGCGTCGTCATTTCTCGTCAAAGCGGACGAGAGTGAAAGTGGAAGTGGCCATTTGCACGATACAAACAACATTTGTTTATTTTTATTTATCAACTCGTGACGAGCGGACTGCGGGGCTTGAGTGGAAAAGCTGCTCGAGATTCACGGTTCATTAGCTATTGTAATCCACGAAGGGCACGAAACCACCGTTACTAAAAAAAAAAAAGTCAATGCCTCTCGTCTCCGACTAATGAAGATAATGACGTTAAAGCATTTTCGAGACCAAGACTAAACAAACCGCCTGCAAAGAGTCTGTTCGTTAATTCAATCAGTCGAATTATACGATGGGAGATGAAAAAAAAAAAATAAGAAACAAAGAAAATAAAAGTAAGAGCGATTGGGAAAAACAAAGGAAAGTGGCAACAATGACATAAAATTTTATAAAATTTCGCTTGGCTAAATCCTTGTTTTTCATCTATACATTTATTTTTCAACCGTGCATCGGGCATATTTCAAAAAGTTTATCATTTCCATCGATCGAGACAAAATTTGACTGTGAAAAATAAACGATAAGGTTAATTGAAAGCTCGATGTTACAAAGACCGATGCTTCTTACGTTTCGTTCCATGCGGATGTTTTACGAAAGGTAAACAAGTTTCTCAGTCTCGCGCGCTGAAGTCGGTAAATATAGTGTTAATAAAATATACAACGAGCCAACTCGTCGAGTCTTTTGCTCAACTCTCTTCCCGACCTTGCTTGCCCCCTCCCCCCTCCCCCCTTTGAACGAGCTTACCACTCGGTCATCAAGAGTCCTTAAATTTTCGTTCAACTCTTGGTAATTATGGTAGTTTTACTACCACTTTGACGTACTTTCCATTTTTCTTTCTCCCTGTCGTTTTCTCTCTTTGTCCTTCTTCCGTTTTCTCTCTCTCTCTCTTTTTCTGCTCGTCGTAACCACTTTATTATTCAAATTATATTTAAATTGTTGGGGTTATTCGTTCGTTTTTACTCACGGTTTGCTCAATACGGAAGTTTCTACTTTAAGTAGTAATGTCCAGTTTGGTCAGACCAAGCTGGTTACATTACAACCACCTATTTTTCTTTTTCTTTTTCTTTCTTTCTTTTTTTTTATCTTTCTCTATAACATACGAAGGTTTTTTGAGGCAATAAATTCCCTGTGATATTAGCACGACACTCATCTCGAGTCAACCCTTGCGAAGTTTTGAAACGCTAGCCTTCGGGCAAGTTTTAACTTCAGGCCAGGTGGTTTTTTCCCTTCGTCTGCTTTTTCGATGAGGAAAAGAAGTAAAAAAGCGTAAAAAAAGGGCTCGAGTATACGAAACGGCGATGGAATTTTCCCAGGTTGATTTTTGACCAATGCGGCAAAGCATGATCGCGAAAAGCTTGAGGGTAGTTGGCGCGATGGGATGAGCGTAGAAATAGCCCGAAGAGGCGAAATGAAGCATTCCTTTACGAGGGCCCTTACTGCTCGTAAAGTCGACTTTATGATGATAATTACAGGCGGGTGTAGTAAATCTGGTTGTGGTACAGGGGAAGAAATGCCGAGGTGAACGAGAGAACGTCAGATCCGCAAAAGGGTGAGATGGCTTTCGGTACTTGGAAGCTTTCTATGACGCTAAATGTGGTATACGTGAGCGTTAAAGGTTTCACGAACTTTCGAGAAGTCATACGTTTGCGCTCGGGCATAGCCGATCATTTTTTCCGTGATGACGCATGAAAAAAAAAAAAAAACACATCTCTGATTTTATTCCTCAAGGCGAGACACGAAGAAGATTCGTTTATTCTCTTCAGGAAAGAATAAAAAAGGCCAATCATGGCTGTATCTTTGGTTGAGAGGTTAAAAAACTAAAATATTACTTATTATTTGAGGAAATTTTACTTGCATGCAGGGTGACCGATCAATTATTGATGGTGGTAGTTCGATGTTGATTGGATTTCATCGAAAACTGTTATTTTTTGCATTATTAATACTCGCTAGTTCTTGTGGAATTAGTAAGCTTTACGACTTATAGGTTTACGCAATTTTACAAACCAAATTCAACAAATTTGACCTTCGATTATTCTCCCGAATTCAAACTGTATTTGGACCTCAAGGACTTCCGGTTCTCATCTCTCTTTCTCCCCAAAGTTCCTTCTACCATCTTTCGATTATCTTTCTCGTTTAATCAAGCAAATCATGAAGTCGTTACGAATTTCGCTGGCAACGATCCTCGGATCTACCGAGACTATGAGCTTTTCCTTCAATCGAAATGGTCGAGGGGTATTTTCCCTCGAGTGCCCTAAGGAGACCATATCCCCTCCTTTTCCTATCTAATTCGCTGCATTGCTTTTCTGCAGTCTCACAGTGCGATTTTAACGGAGTCTCTTCGGGTTCTTCAGATTGTCAAAGAAACGAGAGAAGGGTGACTGGACAAGGGTCGTTTCGGAAAGACTCCTCCTCGGTGACCGAACCTTCCAAGAATGAAGGTTGCAGTGAGTAAACTCTTATGAATTTGCAACAAGTTGGAGAAAGACATTTAACAGTTGAACTCTAGAGAATCATCGCGATATCATTTGGTCGTGATATTATTCGGCAAAGTAGACGATCCAGTTTATTTTTATGATCCTCAAATTGCTTTCCTACCATTTTCTATTCTTCCTCTTTTTGTCCGTTCGTTCATTGCTCACAGAAAACCATAATTTTTCATCGAATCGTTAAATTCACTCTCTTCGTTCGATTCGTTGAATCTCATAAAAAGTATAAATTCTTGACATGAAATTTTATTGGAAATTTCATGCCCTGCTATAATCATTGTAATTCGAAGAGTCCACACCCTCTCTTTTGCCCTCTTTGCTGAGAGGGTGATGTGCAAAGATCGCATTTTAATTGGCATCCTTCGCCAATTGTTATTCATCGACAAAACGATAATACTGCCTCGCGAGCACCCTCTCAAATAGCACCCCTAACCCGCTAATAACCCTCGCACAACTGTGAGGATTTTCGTGTTTGCTTGAGACTCGGACAACGCTGCGCGCTCGGTCAAACTTATTTACGGAGTAGTAAATAGTGTTTACACGACGTTTAATGCTTGTACGACTTGGTGGCTACCTTAACGATCCTCCCCCTACAACCCCTAATGCTGGATTGTTGTAGGATTCGTGGTTGTTGTCGTTGAAACTGATCGTTAAAGAGCCACGCACTATCGCCGCAATTAACGCAATTAACTGCCCCTAAATTTGAATCTTTATCACCGCATGAGCTTCTTTGGTAATAATAATAACAACAACCGCACAAATGATTACAATAATAATCATCGACGCTCAAGGATCTTTTGGTTTAGAGAGTGTGCGGGCGACAAAATGATTTGGATCACTGAGTATCCATGGGTATATCAGTCGTGATTCCCTCAACGAGCATTGTTCGTCGATTGTCATGAGACGATGAAAAATAATGTTACAATAATAATAACATAAAAAGAGCCCAAAAATCATAGTTTGAAACGGTTAGCTCGGTCAGCTTGTTGGGCATTTCGAGGAATCCAGTGTTGGCGTATCTTTTTCACATTATTCCTAAAGTTGCTAAAATTTCGGCGACCACGGCGACATGTTCCGCCATATGTCAGTTGATCCATTCTCCCTCCGCAAGCCTTGGGGTAACTAAATAACTGCTGGGGGAGAAGGAATCTCGTGAGAAAGTCTTCCCGTGAAATTCTGAAAGCGACGTTATTATAATTCGAAAAGGGATGGAAAATTTGAATTAGAAGATGTGGAGCAAGAGTCTGTGCCTGGCGTCCTCCATCCTCGTTCTCGTAATGTATACTCATACATACATGTGTGCATGTGAACCTATATAAGCAATGGCAATAAGGGGCGAGGGAGGAAAGGGGAAAGAGAGTTGGGGGACAACCGGTGGTCTCGTCACGTGCTGGAAAATAGAGTCTCGATATATACGACTCGCAAAGAGGACGTATAGAAGCTGCATCAGGTATAAGGGTACTATTTGTAATTCCGATTAGCCTGGTTCCCCGTCCTCTTCTCCTCTGCCCCTCGGTGTTCTCGCTTTGGAAATACTACGCGGAAACCCGCTCTCCCGTACGTAGAAACTTAACTTTCCCAAAGAAACTTACACGTGAAGCTTCTGGTGGCTCCTGTGTGTATATTTCCGTAAAAATATGTAGAGCTATGTGTTCATGTGTGTGCACCCTGTGCACTTTTGGCGTCGGTATGTTGGTCAACTACGGCAGCTACTACTTTCACCGGGATACGTCGATATACTCTGGGAAAAAGCGAGAGGACATTCCGTTTGAATTTGTTCTAAGAGAGCTCTTTTCTCGAGACTCCTGTTAACAGGTTCGAAAATCGTATCATGGATACCCAAGCCAGGAATGAAGAAAAAATTGAATTCTTTTTTCACTATGGTTATCATAGGTGCCGTAATAGAATTGACCACTCTGATGAATATTGGTTCAACGTCGGATGTTAAACAGGCTGGAATGGAAGGTCCTCTATTTTTGGTACGATGCAGGACTTCCGATGACTCGTGCAGGTCCCACACGGGCATTTCCTTGCGCTCTCGGGTATAGACTCTGCAACTGCAACGAAATGAAAACTCGTGTGTGGTCTTGGTAGTCTCGCGTGACTTTGAACGACCACCAACGAAACACATACCCGCAACGATGAGACCGAAACTTCCCTCTTCTCCATCCCCTTTTTGCTCTCTGCTTTTGCTACTGCATCTCAAGAGGACGAGACGGGCGAAGGGGGTCGTGTATAAGAGAGAGCCGCAGGGCGTACCGGGCACTTCGTATACCTGACGCGAAGACGTACGACTCTCTCATGAATAGCATTGCGATAAATTCGATTAAAACTTCCGTCCCGGCCTGGTGACTCCGCGCGAGAAGCTCTGCCGGTCCTCGCTCCTGGAACCCCTTCCTCCATTTCTCGTTTCCCCCTCGTTGCTCTGCCGAGCATACATCTTTCTCACTCGATTCCTACGTGTGTCTCGTTCTCTGGGACCCAAGAGGCATCTCTCTCTCTCACTTCCTTTCATAGACGTACGAAGCTGCGACTTTGTATTTTCTACCAACTTCTCTCCAACCACATATCCTCTGCACTCTTTGAGGATTATAGTCCGCGAAGATGTCGTATATCACTCGTTCAACCTGATTCGGGGACTGTTGTGCTCGAAAGTTTCAGTGGCAACTCATCTCGGAAGCTAAATAAATATTTCAATCAATTTTTCGCTGTCAATTAACTGATTAGGTGCGTATAGCCATTCAAGATCATTTCGATTTGGTATATTGCCTAGAGTTCAATGTGGATCATCGGGAATCATGATGCGCAGGAAAATCAAGCTTTACTATATGTTTCGGATTGAAAAACCGTAGCACATTTCGTCACGATGGTAAACAGGGTATCCTATGTGGGGTACCTCAATGTAAACGTGGTTATTTTTCTTATAAAATTCTCTCCGTGTATAATGGAACAAATAAAAAGCTCGGATGGATGGTTTTTGGGGAGTAAACTTTCGGATTCGGCCTTGGTATTAACAGGAGCTCATGAGGTAGATAAGACAAAGGGTGTCGAGGATCACGAGACAAAAAATGATGACCAACCTGCAAAGTAATTTTGTAGGGAAGGAGGGGTGAAAACCACCCTGGTATGTACCGAGACTTTGTGAACGAAAAAGAACCCGGAGATGCTACGAGACTGGCACATACTTGAGAAACTTTCGGCGTAGCCCAGGCGCACAAGGAGAGAGTCAAGAAAATGGGAAGGGAAGAAGAAAGAGGACGAACTAGAGAGAAGAGAGGGAGAAACAACGACGACGTAACTGAGTGCGAAACAGTTTGAAGTGCTTGGCTAAATGTTGCGGAAAATAATGACTGATGGTCTCCTTGTACAAGGACGTGTTACACACCGAAACTCCGTGCTTTTCTTCCTTGCTCAAGACTTTAGCCTTTTCCCTTCTGTTTGCCACCCTTGGTCAGGGCAATAAAAAAAAAAAACAGGCTGAAGTCCATGACTCGTCTCTTTTTTGAGGACTTTTCTCTCCAACTTCTTGTTTACTTCTTCTCGATCGTTTAAACATTATTTCTTTATCAATATTTTTATTTTTTTATTTCATGTTTTTAATTACCCAAATCGTCAACTAGTGCGAATAAGCGAGTCGTGCTAGGGGCGTGTGTTGCATCCATTCACCGAGGTTTCTCAATACAGAAGTTCTGTGAAAGGAGAGATACCAATCTTGTTCCCATTATACAAATCCTAATGGTGTAGGATGTAGGCCGTCATCTTTTATCTCTGCCCTGAATATATATCATCACTACTATTGTTATTAACATCATCCCATAAACTTGGCCATATATCCAATTCATCAGCAGCCTGTCACATTCGGAAAAGCATAAAAATTAACGAAAGCTTGTGCTATTCATTGGAAAACTGTTCTATGGTATTGAAGATTTGAATATTAAAAAAAAATATCACGAATGCAGTTTTAATGATGGTGACATTCCGGGTGGTTTTGTTCTGCTTTTTTTTTTCGAGCTTTTCAAAGTGTTTGAGAGCTTCGAAGGTTCTCGAAGGTTTTCCCAAGGCAGGGGAAAACCTGGTAGGTGGATAGAAGAGAAAAGATAAAGTTAGAGCGCAGAGGGAGGACCTCGCTCTTTTTCTCTTTCGTTATATCGAGGTCAGTCACAGTTTTTCCTCTGCGCAAGTCGGGTTGCGCGCTTGTGGATAAACAGGGTGGATGAGAGGGTTGTTCACGGGTACAAGAGGTTAGTCAGTTGGAGGATAGAGGCACATCCATATATAGTATAAGTGCTTTATGTGTACATACTCACCCATATGCGAGCACACGCAGACACGCATCTACACACACACACACACTCGCACACACACACATGCTTGCATGTATGTTTATGTATAAACGTGTATTACGAAGCATCAGAAGTAAAAGCTCTGGTAGTGGGCGTCGTCGGAGTTGCAGTGCGCCTGGCTGGTATTCGAACGAGAGTACCCGGCGATTGGGTTTCCCTTGTGGCACCAGCAACGCCCCGGACCCGCCAAAACCCGCGAGATGCGTGGGCGTCAGATCCGCCTCCATTTCTTTTTACGCAAGCTCCACTCATTTTTTCTCCTTTTCTTTATTTTTTCTTTTACTCTTTTTTACACGGATACATGCTACGGATTCCATGTACCATGTACAAAATCTCGTAAATGGAAGCTCGCTCTTCCCTCCTTGCCGTTCCTCCCTTTCTCGTTCTCTTTCTCTCTCTCTCTCTTTCTCGCGCCATCTATTTTTTATCTCTTATCTTTGCGGTCTCATCTCTCGTTCACGCTTGGAATAACGGGAACGAGCATGAGAAGCAACGAGGCGAAAGCTTTTCCACAAGTTTTGCATCCTAGCTCAAAATGAAAATCGTCGGCGAGGTCGAAAAGCTCGTGCCCAAAATGGGTCACGCTAATTTTTAGTGCTGCCAAAGCTTTCAAAATTTCTTTCGATTAATCTACAGCCTCTAGCTTTTCAACCTGCCTCTTTCTTTGAGCTCAGGCTCAAAGAAAATATATTATAACTCAAAGAAAAGATATTAGAACCGTTGAAATCTCCAGGATTTGAAGAAATCGAGAATTTTTTGGATTTTTCGAAAATCGGATGAAAAGACCAATGAATTTTGGCCCATGGTAACCGAACCCGATAACCACTTGCTCAATCCCGAGTTTCCTCGGAACAGCCTTGTAAACTCGACGATGGTCTGTTTGCCAATCACTTTAGCTTTCTCTCTTTCGCTCTTTCTCTTACCCTCCTATTTGATGCTTTTCATCAGATGGTCCAGCTGAAACCTTTCCTCATTCCGACCATCACTGATTTTCCGAAGGACTGATACACGTGTATCAAACTTGTACGATTGAGTCGAGCAGAGCATTAAACCAAATGGGTTCAAGTTTACACGATAAAATCAGCCAGGAATTACTTTCTCACTTACATCCCTCCAATCTCTTTTCACTGCATTTGGATCCAAGAGAATTTCCTATATTTTTAATATCATGGTTTATCTTTCGATTATTAATGTTGAGTAAACTATGAAGGGAGACTCGTCTTAGCCTAATCATTAGCTGCATTCATAGGATAAACTGTGAATAACCAAATTATCGTCGCACAAGCTTCCAACGACGAAATATGGCGTAAGGGGGCTTCGTTCGATGCTTTCTACCCTCATCGAGTCGCTTTGCTTCACAAGACTTTATATCCCAGAGGGAAGGAGCTTCCGCAGAGTTAACCTCGTTTGCCACGAAAACCCTTTGCTTCTTTACCGATCTAATTACCCCTTGGCTCCGTCCTTCCCGATATTCCTTTGCCAGTCCCCGTACCCCGTCTTCGACTCTTTCTCCTGTACTCTTCGTTTTGGCCCTTGTGCCTTTAATCCTTCAACCAGCAGACTCTGTATCTTCCTTAATGACCAAGAGATATTCTAGTCGTTGGCCAGCCTAAACGGAACTAACTTTCCAAGAAAACTATCCCCTTATTCATCCAATCATTGCCGTGGGAGAGGACGCGAGATTTCGGGCAAAGCGACCTTCCAATATGCAACCATTGAACCTCGAGTTTTAAGCGTACAAAATATAACTCGATGAAACACTTAGTTGTGAATTTCTATTACTGGAACATTTTTTTATCACGGAAATTGTGAAGATTCGACAGATTCAGATAAAAAGCTAAAATTCTGATAGTAATCTGATAGAATGATAATTGACCATTACCATTCGTTGAGACTCGACGAAATAATAATCACGCGTCAGACACTCGTAACATGAGTTCACATGAATTTGTCGTAAACTTGTAGTTCGATCGACGTGTTCAGAGTTCTGGGCGGCTGAAAAGCTTCAAACCCTCGTTTCCCCGGATTCTAATTATGCAAAAGAAACGTCCGACTAATGCCCGGCTCGTCATCAACGTCGATTTCAGTATGCACAACTTTACAACTACAATTCACTATACATACGGTTTCCATCGGGGCTTTTGAATTTTCCACTATTCGTTTCGAGCCTTCTTCATGAGCATTTAATGAGCTTAAGGGCGATGGAAAACTTGTTCAACGCTTCAATCCTTCACGATCCCTCGACCAGATGATTTCGTAATTTTTTCTTACCTACGTTCGAGCGACAATTTCTTTGACGAAATTTTTATTCGGCAATTAATTCCATCATTTTGTTTAAGGAGTACTTTTTTTTTCTTTTAGATTATAGACGTTGTGCAAAATAAGAAAATTTCTCTACTTCGCCCTCCTTTAACCGTATAGCAACGAGTGACGATCGCATAAAGAGGAAGGAACCTCATACCAGATCGAACTTTGTTTGTTCTACTTGGCGTCGTCTATAAAGGAAGATATCTCCACTAACTCTTTTCCCTTTTTTTTTCTCCGCTTTCTCACTGCTAGACTCTGTTGCAGACTCAGCAAAAACGGATCTTCTCTTCTATTTCCCTTCTCCTCGATTTCTCGACGGAGAAAAATTCCATGCTCGTGAAATTTTTCTTTCCAAGATTCGAGGTATTAATTTTATTGCGTGTAGTTACGTTCTCGGCTCATTCTTTTTCGGTCAAGATTTACTGCAAATGTCTTTTTTTTTTTAGAATTGAGATCGCTTCGCTGCTTAATACGAAATCGCTACAAGGATATTATCGATACATTTTCAATTGGGAAAAAAAAAAATATTGGTATTCAAATTTAATACTTTATTCATACCAAATAAATTCTCCCAGGTATTTGGCTCTTGAGCATTATACATTGAAAAGATTTTCTCAACCATCATCCATCAAAGCTTCGTATACAGTACAAATACAACTTCAATTTGGCCATTGGTGTTGACAAGCACACAAGTGTGTGTGCTTGTGTGTGAATACTCGTAAGGACGAGCAAAGGGTTGTAACCCATGCTCTCGTATAAATCCTCTCTTTCGCTATTAGTTCTCAGTACAGGACATACATGTATATAAGCTCGCGGTATTAGCTGACGAGCAAGCGTGTGTGTAACTCGATTCACGTTAGATGAGTTAAAAGACGAGTGAACCGAGCTTGAGTGCCTTGCCGTGTCCGTTAGTCGAGGGTCCATAGCGCCCTGCGGTCACACTCTCATGCTTAGTTCCTTCCTCATGCTAGAAACTTTCTCTCTCTCTCTCTTTCTCTCTTTCTCTTTCGTGTATGTGGACCTTTGGTCCGTTCGACGACAATTAGCGACTACGACCTCGAGTCTATTCAGTACGGTCATCAACCCCTTTATCCTGGTAACATCACGGGAAAACCCTTTTCTCGAGATACTCTCAAGCTCCGTGATCTTTCATTCTTCAGCTAAAAAAGAAAAAAAATATATCAAGATTTCTGGCCACGAAACATTATGCGAGCTCTGTAGAAGAATTTTTTTTCGCGTTTATTCAAGTCGGCAAATTTGTTTTCCCTTCCAAAGTAGTAAGATATAGTGGATGATTTTTCGTATCGATACGTGAGACAAATGTGAATAGCGGATAAGAAATATATGCTTGACCACAGACAAAAAAGAGTGATTCGTATTTATACCCTCGTCGTACTATGCACGTGGTGCCTTTTTTTTCGAGTACAAACGGTACAGTATTCTTGGATAGATTTTCAGCGAATGATGGTAAACGAGTGGAATCCGAAATTCGTTGAGCCCCCATAATATTGAGAAAAGTGAGACAAACTCGAATACTCAGATTGTGAGAAAGTTTTATCAAGGGTTGTTTTTCATTTCATAGATAAATATAAAACGAGGGTAAATATATCAGATTTACTCTGTTTTTCATACGCTTGTTTCATGGTCGCTTCGATTTCAACCAAGTAGACCAAGAAGAAGAAGAAGAAGAAGAAAAGGATGAAAGTGTTTCAGAGAAAGTTTAACCGCGTCTAATGGCGAAACTTGGCCGGTCAACACAAAAGTCCCCGTGGCCCAGGGAGGCCACGCAGAGTTTGACTGTCAGCCAGATTTTCTGGGAGAAGCGGAGGAATGTCCTTTGCAACAACAGCTCTTCGTTCATCCTCGAATATCACTGTATCACAATGAAAAGAGTGAAAAAAAAGGGGTAAAATCTATGAGAATAGCTCGTTCCGTAGCGTTTTAGTACCGAGTCGAAAGTTTTTCATCACATTCATCTCCCAAGGTTTGGCTCTACGCGCCCCTCCGCACCCCTAACTACACTTGGCTCGACCGTAGATAGTTTCACCCCATGATGCTTGGACTTTTATTCAAAAGCTTCTCACCCCCCCCCCCCCTCCCCCCCTGAGTATTCTCACCCCCTCCGTCCATAGACGAACAAAACTCCGTGATGAACTTGACCCACTCCCTTTTTCCCTTCCACCGCTTTCCGTTCGTTCATATACATAACTTTCACTAAGGAAAAGTCCCGCGTGACCTTGGCATCGGAGTAACCACCTCGAGAACTCTGCATACCCCCCTCCTTCCTTAAAGAAAGCCCAAGCAACTTATTCTTCGATGAGATTCACTTCATCCCTTGCCCCCGAGACTCTTACAGGGGTCAACGTCACCCCGCGACCAAATTATCCCCGAGTTTTATTCAACCACCGGAATTTATAATCTTCTCGCGTCCCGGTTTATCATTCCAACAGCGGATTAAAAGACTTCCGGTCCATGTTCTTGTTCTTTTTTCTGGAATTAGGAATTATTCTTTTTTCTCTTATGTTCCGTATTTCTGATCCCCTCGAGGCTCCGAAAATTTTCAACCACGGTGGAGTTACTTATTTTCAACGCAGGGATGATCCTCACTACTAAACATCATTGCACGTTAACCACCCTCTTGGCCAAGTAAATTTCGAGTTATAGGTCGTCAATGGAACGAAATAGTACCGTCTTCCTTTCTCGCTCGGTTCGACGTCGGAACTAAAATTGGGGTTGGTATGCGCTTGTACTACATCGGGCTAAAGCATCGACCAAGTTGGGTGCTTACTACCGGTTTTCCAGAAACCACAGTCGCCCAGGGCGATTTTCCTGCTGAGAGAAACCGGTCCTAGTATTCTCCGAAATGTTCCCTCGTTCCAAATTCGCTGGATATCTACACGAGATTCGACACTTAATTAAAAAGAAAGAATTAACCTGAAGCCTCTCGATTCTCTCCTCTTCATTCTCAAGTGTTTCGGTGCCGAGTTTTTCTGCCTATAATAATTGCTTCCCCAACGGGTGATGAAGTAACGAAGCTTTCATCTTCACGACGAGCATGCGATCGATTTTAAAACATAGTTGGACGTTTATATCGAAGGATATTTGGAGAATAGTGGCATCTGTCATCGTAAGTAGGACCGTACCGTCGCGAAGTTATCCCTTAGGACGAGCTCCCCGGAAGTGCCCGCACAACCTTCACTCCTTTCAGCTCCTCTCAACCTCCGCAAACTGATGTTGCACTTGCGACATCTTCACATCCTTGATGCACGAGGAACGTCTGGCAGATACACTCGTTTACAACCCTCTCGCAACCAACTTCCAGCCTCCTCCCTCAAAAACATGGGGAGCAACTTTCAAGATTCCTCGTCTCCATCCCCTTCATCGCAAAACTTGTACCTCTCCTGCTATCTTAACTAAAATATCGCTTTATTATTAGTCCGCGTGAATAATTTCGCAGCTATCGTCGGTCAATTTTGTTCGAATGCGTTCCCTCAGCCGAATCTTCTCGACTGAGTTAGAAACTCTAATTTCAATCTCAGCCAACTGTAAATTGCACTCCAATGTCTTTATCTATTTATAAATCATTTTTTATCGTTGCTACACACAGCCTCGCTCATATTTGTGAGCACATCCACTTCAACCCTACTTCAGCAATATTCCATTTTCCAAGTTTCGTTTTACTGAGACATCTCCCAAGAGTATGTTGCCTACATCGACTCTATCCAGAGTCAATACTGCGTTGCATAAATGTCTACTCTACCAATTCAACTCTACCAAAAAAAGTCCCGTGAAATCCCGCGTAAAAAAGTGAATAATTCATACTTTTGACCAAACGAACCAATATTTTTATCTGCAAAAAGAATTAACAATGGTAATTTTGAACTGCGTACGGTTGATGATGCGGAATACCCAATACTGCGAGTATAAATAACTTTCACTCGGTTGCTTTTTTCGATCGATAATATTTGACGTTTTTATTACTGTCACAATAAAACTCACTTTTTATGATCGGTTATGGATTTTATGATAATTTCTTTCGATTAATACCAATTTGATCTTTGAATTTTGAATAGCTATCGCACTCAAAAATAATATCCTTAAGTTTTATTTCAATTGATATAGAAATCTTTTTTTGCAGTCAAATCCGACGTACACTTTCGAAGAACCCTCGAACTGATAGCGTGTGGGCAATATATATAATATGATAGGCAAAAACATATCGGTTTCATATCAGTCACGTACAAGATGTATCTCAGAGAGTAAACGAGTGTTTCCGGTTGCTCCGAACGGTCATATATCAATGACCGACGGACAGAATACTCCCTCCCCCTTGAGCCTCTTTCTCTCTCCTTCTGCGTCTTGCTTTTTTCAGTCTCGTTGTGTATGGGGAATTTCACGTGCAATACATCGGCCAAGAGGACATCGCTACTTGAATTTTTCATAGGGCTATGAAGAACATAAATGTTACCGATTCAAAATGCTACTGGATTTTTTTTCTAAGCATTTAAGGGTTCACTTGAATGTGTAATGATCAAAACTTTGTTTCTATTTTCATTAACTTAATTTTGTATCACAATGCAGAGCCGCTACCACGTCTTTTGATATAAGAGACAAATTTTTCTTTAATTATTTAAATAATTTGCGTTGTTAACTTTTTCGACAAAAACTCCTATGATACCTCTGAACGTACATGGGGGAATGTTGTAGAAGATGGCCCTGGCGTTTACTCTCGAGGGCTTTTCCGCCCTCACTGCTCCCTCGCTAGCTCACACTTATTCGTTCATCTCGGGGCAGACTCCAAACTTGGTTCTTTCCATGAGGGGCAGGTGGGGGGGCTGGTAGGAAAAGGGAAGGAACGCCATTTCACCTTCTCTCTTTCTCTTCACCAGCCGTATACGGTTGAAAGTGTCGCTAACTATTTTACGTAGCTCTGGCGACAGTTTGGCCCCACGTTTGACCACGTACGGTCCCGTTGCCTTTCCCAAGGGTGGTCAGATGCTCCGGGACTGGTAGGAGACAACCCTTGGCTAGAGGAAGAGCAGAAGTGGAGGTGAAACCAGCCGCGACACGGTCAAACTCCACAGAAAAGGAGTGAGGGCTGCTCCTAGCGCTTCTCGCTCTTTCCCTCCCTTTTAAAATGCCTCGGGGGTGGTAAACTCCACACATGGGAGGGGAGGGGGTAGCTTCAGTTAGGGGTGTTTTCAAGATATGCATACGTGAGGGACGTGGATACGTGACCGTTAAACGCTTCCCAGAAACATTTCCCCTTACATATACATATATATATATAAATTCGATACATTTTCGTGATCTCTGTTTTTTACATTTCTGCACTCTCTCTCTCTCGCCTCTACTTTTTCCTTACTTTGATATTCTCTGGGGAAGTTAGACTCGTCTCTTCCAAAGGGGACCTTTCGACATTTGCATCTGCCGATATCTTATAGAAAATTTGCCTGAATATATTGCCGTCACACCTACGGAATCCTTTTTTTTTTTTATATGATACTAATTTCGTCAGGTATAAGAGAAATATTATTTCCAAGATGGGTATTATTATCACCGGCGGAAAAATTCATAGATTTCGATTCTAAGGGAGAGTAAATGTGTGCGGATGGATTAATTGATAATATGAAAAATCTGAGTGTTCTTGGAGTCTTACAAATCATCATGAGGACCAAGAGAAATGAAGCGTTGATGAAATTACCGTGATAGATTAACACCTGAGCTTATGAGAAAAAACATTAATTTATTTTCAAATATCCGTGTGGTATTATAACGTATCGGACTAATTTTATCTAACGGGAATCAATATCCTAAATTTATAGATATGCATTTGATGCGAGGGAGAAACCTTTGGTTCTCCCTCGTAACTCTGATCCGTAATAAAAATCTTTTCTCGCGTACGTCGTTCCCATATATCTTCGATGTCTCTATCCATCTATCTATTTCCATCTCTCTCACTCTCGCTCCTTCGATTCCACCATTTCTGAACGCAGCTTCGATGGCCCATAACGAAACGTTAATGACCATCGATTACGTTGCCTTAATTACCGCGATAAATCGCAGACGTAGTACTTCTCTTCTATACAAGCGTGGCGCCGCGATTCTCATCTCTCCTCGAGCTTTGAGAAACGTTTTCTCACATAAGTACCAAAAACACAATGCATCCACACTATTCCTCAGTATTAATCCTCTCCACTCATTTTCCTTTCGTTGTCCTCGCACTTTCTAAATTCCACACCGGCTTTATGAGATTTTAGTCGAGAGAATCGCGTGCTGGAACTCGGTAAACTTTTTCAAAAGTGCTCTCTCTCTCTCTCTTTTCTTCCTTTTTTCTCCGATAAATAGACGAACGAATTATCTACAAAATATGACCGACGGTTGCAAATGTAATCTCGCAACTTTCCAGACACTACGAATGTTCTTTCTATCAAGAGGAAAATAATATTTGAACGGTGGAAATCGTCATCGTGCAATTCGACACCTTAAATCCCAAAGGTATGTACGTATATTCATGATATATATGTTCACTAGGCTCTATATAATATATATAGTGAAGTGAAAATGACGGAATGAGAAGGTTCGCAATCCTTTCTGGATTGATGAAGCTTTTCCGACTGATCACCCCGTATAAGTATTTTTTTTCCTCTTTTCAATCTCGACTTATTCTCTCATCGAAGGCGGATATCCACTGAACCAAAATTTTGCAACCCTCTTTTGTTTTTCACCTTGTGCCACGACGACTAAACCCCTCAAGCTCATGCGTCCTTTCCTTCTGGTCCGAGTGAGAAATCAATTATGGAACTTTTCAAATTTGTCAGTAATATTGAAATTCCTTTTATGCCATTTCACCCCCCTTTTCCCACCTCCTTCCTTCGAGACCCCTATGAGTCTTTCTATCTTCATTGCGAGCACCTCGTAATTGAAGTCCATCGAAGGACTTGTCGGAAGGGATGTAGCCAAAGGAAAAACAGGGATGAAAGCAGAAGAGTTTTCATCTTTCTTTCTCTCACTCTGTTCAATAAAGCTTTGAGAACGAAACTTTTTGTTTTTCTCTCGTTTCTCCATTGTCTCTGTTACCATTGGTGAAGAGCTTTTTTTTACTCTTCTTTTGACACAACGAGCACTTGAAATTTGTGGGATCCTTGAATGAAAAATGTCGCACCATAAGAGAAAAGAATTAACCTGAGTGAAAAGGGTCTTTACTCGTTATAGAAAAACTATCGAGCCTTCAGTCGAATGTCCTGCGTTTACTCGCAGGACATTCTTTCCCCGGAAGATTACCAGTGGATATTACTCGTTGAAAAATAATACCCCGGCTTCGAAAAGATTTTGAAAAAATCCTGCGACGACTCATCCCGGGATAAAATTATAATTCATCTTTCTTCCCAAACCTGATGAGTATAGAACCTCTGAACTGGTATTGAATTTTCCGATCCATGGAAAGAAAGCTTCAAGAGTGTAAAAAAAAAAAAAAGATGGGAGGATACCAGATTAATTGATGCCCAGCTCGTTGAAGCATATACTTTTTGCAATTTATTCATTAGAATGGAAGTTAAAAATATGTCAAAAATGTCGCATAACAAGTTTCCGACCTCGAGTCCTTTGAGGAAAATACCGGGGAGCAAATTGGTTGTTAAAAAGAACGATTGCCTCGTGAAGCGAAAGGGTTGAAAAAGAATGAAGAGAATCGCGCTACCGGGTTGCTGGAACTGCAGGGGAGGGTTTCCACTATCACAATCGGCGATGCTCTGCGGCAGTGAAAAAAGAGCTACAGAGTAGAGAAGAAAAAGACGGACTGTACCCAATATGGACGATTGAGAAACAGGGAGGATGGAATACGCCAGTGTGGGGGATAAAATATGAAAGGTAAAACAAAGAATTTCTTTCGTTCGAATTGTTTTTCGGAAACGATAATAAAAAAATGCATTAATTAAAGTATCTAACGGCGAAGGAAGATGAAATTAACTCACCAGCTTTGGGCTTAAAACGTTTTGCATCACGATTTTGTCCCACCCGAAAAAAGAAAGAAAAATTCAAAAGGCTTGATGAGTAATAACAAAAACTACTTTTCAACCTTCTTGTACTTATTTTCATCCATCTCTGAGCCGATTGTCTATATATCCTGATAAAATCTTTCAACCCTTCTCGCATTATCCGACCTAAAATGATAATCGTTTAATTAACCCTTCTACTAGCCTGGGGTGTGCAATTCGCAGAGTCAAAGTTTGAAGAAGCGGCCTTATTGCCATAACAAAAAGAGATTACCTCGTAATCATAACGTTTAAGATGACGAGCTTTTCTCTCACTTTTTTCACCGAGCCAAAGTGCCTAAAAAAATCCCTCGAAAAACAGTCTTCGAATTTTTATCGTTTATTCTTTTCTTTTCAAATTATGATTGAGAAAATTAGGCAATCAGACTTTATTTCAACGGTATGGCAACGAATTATTCCATGCATTAAAATTGTGCTTTCGAAATACCATGGAATTATAATACTGGCCAATATGATTTTTTTTCGATTGGCTTTAGGTTCTTGACAAAACAAATGTTGTCTATGGAGCATTATAAACAAGTTGCCATTTCGATAAAGGAATGATTTACGATGGACTATTTATGTTTCATTTCAACGTTTTTTCACCGTATACCTACATACTACCTATCGACATCCGGCGAATAAGATTCACTGACATGCCTAATGATGCATGACAATCTAGAAAAAAATCACACCGAATTTTGTTTTTGGCAAAGCTTAATATTTTTTACAGTGCTAGCCACCATAAACCGTAATAGAATCAATACAGTTCGATTTTTCTAGCCTACCATACGATATGACCAACATACAGCTCACAGTAGTCGATAGCTTAGTGCATGGTTAGGGTCCCGAGTTTATAGGAAGTCCGTAGGTAGGCAGTCAGATTCTGAGTGAGAGTAAAAATATGAAAATACTATACGGTCGTAAGTTTTTTTCTTTTCAATCACACATGGCGTCTGGCATGGTCGAATGACTCTGAACTTCTAAAAGAGATGTAATTTTTTTTTTAAATAAAGTAAGGGGTAATTGAATTAATTTGAAGCAATTTCAATATCAGATGATTCTCGATATCCGTCCAATCTAAGTAGACGTAACCATATCGATTGTGGGATATTGCTTGGGTTTTGAATGATAACGGACTAGACTTTTCCGGTAGTATTAACCGTCGTACTTTAGTTATCCATACTTAACGTGTGTTTATATAATGATTGTTGCACTAAACATTTGATCATCGTTTGTACGACCATGGGAATATGATTAATTGAACTATGTTTTTTGACGTTACCCTAACTATGAAAAATTTCTGTCAACTCAGGGAAACATACTGTATAGTCAAATTATAGTCAGAAATACCATTTTTTTTTTCTCAGTAATGATCTGTATAATTAATGAAACTTTGAGATACATTTGTGTAATTCAAATTCGGAGAGTGACGGGTGAAAAAAGGAAGGAAAATGAGTGTATGTATATGCAAAATCAGAGATACGACATTCGATGAATTCACTACCCTGCTTGAACAGTCCCGGTTACATTGCACGTCGAAGCTCGTGGGTCTCGCCCTTTTCAAACTCGTATTTTCACAAACTCACCCTGTTCGGATTATCTCATCAATTTTCATTAGCCTCTCGTGAGACGCATCGTCCACGGAACCGAGTAAACCTTCCTGATCGAGACGCAGCCCCTCGGATTAGTCCACATGTTTTCTTGCACCATCCGCACTCGCTTCCTCTCCGCTCTCCCCCGTAATTACTGATATATAATTAAGAAACAACGATGAAACTATCGGGTGAGAGTTTTTCACGTTTCCTCGTATCCATTCCCAGTTGTTAGAAGACTCGATCGATCACTCATTCCACCCGGCTTTCATCTAGCTCATTTTGACATGAAATAAAGGATGACGTTGATCTACCTGCACCTGTAAAATCCCCATATTCCTCCAAAGGATGTTTTCATTTTCGTTCGCACTCAAAAAAATGTTTCCTCCGCTGCATTCCGAAATACAGGCCATACATAGAGTTACCCCTAAATAATGGATAACCATTGGAGTCAGGGAAGGGGACGTCGAGCCTGTTCAGAGCATGGGTTTTCATGTTCACTAAAAAAGTCTTACAGTTTTCGAGATGTGTGTTATTGAATTGTTCTGTATCAAGCGTATATTAGAATTTTTAAATAATTAAGGGGACTCGGTCACGAACGTCTGCGCGGTAGAAAAAATTAAGGAGTTTCGGTACAGGCGATACAATGTTGCCATGCTAAACCATGTTAAAAACACGAAAAATTGTCAAAAAGTTAAGAATTTTATAAAATTTGGTGAACATATTCTTTAGTGGCAAATTTGACAATACAAATTTTTTCAAATTTTTCTTCTACACAGTTATCGAGTAATTGAAGACTAAAGTTCACGTGTATAAGCATAGCGTTTCCATATATATAGGTATACACTTCGGGCATGAGAAATCTGCTTTAATGCATAATTACTCGATAACTAAGTAGAAGAAAATTTTGAAAAAAAATTGTCTTTTCGTACTTGATGTTGAAGAACATTGTCACCAAATTTCATTCATTTCTTAACATTTTGTCTTTTGTACCGAAACTCCTTAATTTCGACCGCATAAAAAAGTAAAAAAAATGGCTTCTCAATCGTAAATATCTCTACTTATCGTAGACACCGAAATATCACGATTCTGTAATGGGCCTACTTCAAAAAATCAATACGTTATTATGACACAGAAACAGAAATTATGCTTTATTTATACTAACGTATATTTCACATTCAATTAATGAAATGGGCTTGAATTTACTCTTCTTATATTGGGAGATTTTCATCTAAAAAACTATAGATCGTACAGTGTTTCAGACTTAATATTCATGGTGATTATTTTAGTGTTACAATCTTTCCACCTCCGAGTCCTTGTGCTTGTGAGGTATAAAAATGAAGAATTTTCAGATCACAACTGTCTGTTGGTGGGCACAGCAGAAGAGAATTGAGGACACACATCGTCCCTTGAATTTTGCCGAGATCTGGCTAATCCGTTGAATGTAGTCGACGAACCGTGATCATCGTCAGTTGGGAGAAGAGCATCATCTTCTCGTTTATCAATGTTTTATGTATGAATGTATGGCAGGTTCATACATAAGTGTGTATGGATATGCGCGTCGAAACTCAATAGTACACATTCTCTTTCACAGGGACAATAATAGTCGTGGGGACAAAGATCTCGTGCCAATTAATGTCCAACGATAATTGTAACCCACCCGCCCACCTTTACCATAACATCGAGAATTTGACACGCACCCTTATATACCGGGTGTTCAAAAAAGTCCTGATTATCCAATTATTTTCGAAAAAAATGGGTCGGACAAGAGGAAAGTCAGCAATACAAGTTCCACGGTTATGAGACAAATGTATTCAAGATTTGTTCAGTATTCAATGTCTTTCTTGAGTTACGCTTTGCAGATTACTCGAGTAGGGCCAATATTGTGTGTTTCAGTGAAAAAATTTCTGCATACGAGTAGGACTATGGGGAATTTGTGATGCGAAATTCCATAACTTATCGTCATCTTACATTCTTGTGATGGAAAAAATATCGATTCTACTTGATGATTATAAATATTGAAAACTGAAGCTGCATTCTACCGCTTTAATGCAACACTAATAAATATCGTAGTTATATTTGAAATTATTTCTATTGAATAAATTAAAAAAAGTCTGAAATAGAAATTGCGTTAAATAAAGAAACAGGATTTCGTTTTTTTTTTATCTGAAAATTTTTATCAATGAAGAATTGATCGATAATTATGGCAGCTGATATGTAATTTAGAAGATGTTGGGAGTCGTTTCCTAGATTGTGCACAAGAGATTAATAGGTGTATGGTACATTTTAAAAATATATAACTTGAAAAATTCAAATGGCATAAACATTTGAAAATTTTTGTCCTCATTTCTATTGAATAAATCCGCCTCTATTTAATGTATCAGGAGTAGATAACCACACAGATGACTGACCCCTTGATTACATTTTTTTTGTGTTCTCATGGTGGAATTTTAATCGTTTTAGATTAAAGACATTTCGGTTTCTGTTTTATCGATATCAGTGGAGTTCTCATGAGAGAAACTGCAAAATCACCCCTCGACATGCCTTACTTGGGAGGGTGATTTCGACCTCTAGAAAGCGTTGTTCGGCTGATTAAAAAAATCGTGTTCCATTGTTTCTGATGCTCTTTTCTTTACAGAAGTTTTGACTAAGCTGGGGAGGGAGGACACCGAACTAGAATTTTTTATAAGTGCCGATTTTTATTCGAATGAAATCAATCCTGGTTATGAATTTCCTACGTCATCAGCTTCATCTTTTTCCATCGTACAGGCTTGTGAAAAAAAGTATAATAATAATAAATGTTGGCTCATTATCAGGGGTCGTGGTAAAATAAAAGAAAATTCATAGCCAAAAATACAAAATTAACATAGCCGTGGTGAAAAATTTCCCGGTTTGAATCAAGCAAAAACTGCTACTGCTGGGTAATGAGATTTTTTTTTAAAAAAGTGACAATATAACGAAGCGAGGAAATTAATTAGCTCTGGAAACTCGCGGTCACTAGCGAAAAAGCTTTTCACTCATCTCTCTCTCTCTCTCGCGGTCCATGAGAATTTTCCTCACGTGTGTGTAACAACACATTGAAAGACTTGCCCTTTAAAAACGTTTGCTTCGCTTTTTTTTAACCTATAATGAACCAGATTTCCTACCACGTTATTAATATTACCAATTTCTGCCGTGCTATTCTTTCTTTTTGGACCCTCGACTTTTTCACATTTATGCTGCAAGGTTTGGTTTTCTCTTCGCGGTAAAAAAAAAAAAAAAAAAACAAATTTCCAACGCTCTCGTTATCGAATCTCCATTTTTCAATGTTTCATGAACAACAGAAAAGAGAATTATACCCTTAAAATTTGGTGATTCTATTATGAGTACTCGTCGTTCATTTTTTCTTTTGCCTCTGCCCTCTTGCTCTTTTCTGTTCGTCGGGATTTCGCGATGCTCCACGGATTTACGTCACGTTTCTGGTGTAATATTACAAATTCAGCGAATCTGGCTATTCACCGCGTGTATGGGGAAGTCTCTGTTGTTTCCAGGTCTCGTTGTTTCCAAGGAAAGGGGAATTGTCGACTCCGAGTCACTACACACATTTATATTGTTCCGAGAGTTCAGGGTGGCCGACGATATAATGCAAACTGATGCTAAGAGGAGAAGTGGAGTGACGTAGGAGGCTCGTAGGTTGGCCTGTAAGGTGAATTTGAGCGGTGAGACTAGATATCTAATTAACAGCACTCTTGACAATGGAAGAACGATTCGTCGTACCATGTGAATCGTATCACGAGTGCATCCCTCAAAGAATGAGAGAAAGAGAGAGAGAGAGAGAGAGAGAGAAAGCCCTGAGAGAGTTATCCACTGTTTCGCTGTTACATTCTCGACTTTGGGTTCACGCGCGTTATGTTTTACTTGGAAGCGTGAACGCGATGAAGAGAGAAAAGGGGAGAACGCTCTGGCGTTGTCGAGAACGAACTATTCATTTCCATACAATTCTACCGTTGTTCATTTTCATTCTTCTTCGTTCATTATGAATCTATATTTATCTGGTACAAATTGAACTCTTAGTTATCACTTAAAAAAAAGATAGAAAAAAAAAGACGAAAATTATTTCTTTCAACCCTCGAATATCAGAATATTCTATGAAAAAAAAATGCATTTTCATATCTACACGGTTATAATGTAGAGAAACAATGGATGTGGAAAGCTTCGCTCGCCGGTGTTGAGAACAGTATTCCTAGAATACTATTAGGGTGGCTGAGAACGAGGAGAAACATCGGTCGAGCGTCTAATCGGCTACACGATGTATTACGTATTCAAAGTTGCAACTACTCGGCGGGCGCTCGGTCGAGGTAGAAACGAGAAAGGTTGAAGCTAGTGTCGAAAGACACAGGCTGTATATATAGCTACTAACAGGACGAGGAGAAGGAGGAGGAGAGAGAAAGAGAGAAGGTTCTGTAGTCGCGGAGGTTAGCAGCCTGTAAATAGGGCTACACGTCGTCGTTGTCGTCGTCGTCGTCGTCGTCTGAGTAAAATCTCTGCTCTTAGGGACAGCATTATATATCCTGAGTGTTAGATTGTATATACGAGCTCGAAAACGCTGGTGTTTCGTAGTTTGAGAAGGCGAGGGGTAGGTAGGTATTAAAAGTTTCTCACCAAGGTAAAACACTGTGGAGGAGGGTCGAAAGGAGGATGAACATTTTGGGGAACTTACGAGTGAAAAGAGAAAAATAGAAAGATGGCGGAGAGGTATGAGAGAGAAATGGGCCTTTTTCAAAAGCTTCTCAGACTCAAAATTCTTTTGGGACGTGTGACTCGGCCCTGTCATTTAGGACTCGCGATGTTTTTTCTCCTGGAGCTCATCCTGTTTCACTGGGACATGATCCTCGACGATTGGAAAATAATTTCATGCGAAGCTATCCTGATTTGAATTGATTATATACGAATAAATTCCTTCAATTTAATTGCTCTTATTCTGGGGAATAGGGAAACGTCTTCTCGTTCTTTCTTTCTTTCTCATTCTCTTTCTCTTTTTCTCTAATCTTTTTAGGTGTCAAAAAATGTCCTCATCACATTTCCCAATGAGAACTTGGATCTTTTAATCCTGGACACTGTGGGGCTGGTAAAATAAGAAGAAAACCGACGATTCGGATGACTGTCGCGAATCTTTCTCTCCCTGACAATTAGAATCACTGGAGAGCTAAGGGGCATACGAAATAAGGAGCTTTTGGTGGAGCAGGATGTAAAAGTTGAGAGAGAGAGAGAGGAGATAAAAAGAAGGACGTTTAATTATAAACAGCATAGCTACGACGACAGTGACTGCGACAACGGCCAAATGGTCACGGCTCAGAGAAAAGGGCTGGAAAAATGGAGGGGTAAAAGACGACCTCTTTCAGCCAAACGAAGGGAATCCGTCCGGAGATTATCCCCGGATTCAAAAAGTTGTTAATTACTTGGATTTCCTCTCGTTCTCTCTCTCTCTCTCTCTTTATTTTTTCTCTTTCGGCTTTTTCTATGCTCTACCTTTTTTTTACTACCTCTTAAACCAGAGAGTTTAACCAACACCCTCTCAAACTCCATCTCAATTTTTCTACTGCTTCAACTACGGTCTCAAACACGCGTATTTCCTCCGACAATCTCTCAACGTGCGTTCTTGTTTCGTCACTCTGCCTTACTTACCCCTAACCGCTTCCACCCCCTTTCGCGCCTTCCCAAGTTTAATATAGGGACGATTTTTTAATCCCTACCTTCTTTCCTTGTACACTTTGTCACAAATCCCGTGGAAGATGGCCTCGACTCGTTTATCGGGAACGATCGCAATTAGTAGCAACGTCCTTCCATCACCATCCCATTTCTCAACCCCCTCGATTGGTCTGCTATACACCAAGTATCTTTCAATCGTTAGTCGAGCGATTTTTAATTTTTTTTTGTAGTTAAACCATCCCTTCTTTCGAATTGTCATTCCTCGATGATATTCCCATCGGTAAATTTATTCGAGAATTCTTTCTTCTGTTCTGTTTCAAATTTATTCCGATCAATCAATAATACGACAAATGATTTCGGGTTAAAAGGCTTGTTTGATGCACTGATTGGCTAGCGTCTGTCAGTATATTCCCCTCTCTCTCTCTCTCTCTCTCTTCCTCTCTCCATGTTACTTGCCTTCGATGGTGCTTGGGAGACCACGACCCTTATTGCCTAGAAGTCTTAGAGTCAGACGAGGCCCATGGTGTTCTCTGGTCCACGATCACTTTGCGGTTTCACCGGATCGTACACTGAGACTTGACCATTAGACAGACAGAGTAAGAGGAGAGAGAGAGAGAGGGAGGGTTGAGCAAGAGAGACGAGAGAAACAGCTAAACTTCATCGCTGCTCTGACAAATATCGTTAACGTACGTGAAGGAATAGCGGCAAGGTTACGTGAACCGATTGCCTCGTGGCACTGTATACAAACACACTCTATGACTTTACCTTTGCCTCCTATGTACCATGCCCCTCCCGCCCTCATCAACACACGTATAAAACACCAACCTTGCTATAAAGGAGTTGCAGGGTCGAGAGGAAATCGTGAGGTTGGCTTTTCGAGAAAACGATGGCGGTGGTGCCCACGGAGCCACTAGTAATTTTGCCGCAGTTTGCCCAACAAGAACAACAACAACAACACAAACGTTCCCCGACTGACCGAAGGTTTCGAGAGGCCAAAGTGCAGCTAATAACGCTCTGCCACGGAAACCTGCAAAAAAAAACTACTTTTTAGCTATCTTCGACCTTCCACTCAAAGATGACTTATTTTTTTGCACATCTAAATTTATTTACGGTTATTGACATTTTCAGCCTGACAAAAAGTATCAAAAAATTTCATAATTTAAACAGCTGAGCTGAAACTTTCGATTTTTTTGTATCATTCGAACTCAAAAGTGGTTATAACTTTATTTTATCAAAATCTAGCCCTATTTTTGGATAAATAGTAAAGGTGCATGTTTACCAATGTAGTTGACACCGGAAATGTGCAAATTTAGTCACTACTGTTATGGATTTGGATAGAAAAAATTTAAGGGGCAGCAATTCTACGTGCGAGAAGTACTCGGTCAATATTATTCGCAAATATGTACCATATAAATACCATTCTGATATACAAAGGCGTTTCTCCTCCCCCCCCCCCCCCCTTTGCCGCTGGTTAACAGCGGGCGTTTGTCGTTTGAGTGGGCCGCGGGGATGAGTTTCTCACACCAAGTGTGTGATCCTCTTGGACCTTCTCGTGTCGTCTCTCTCCCATTTCTCTGACGAAGATACAGCCCTCGTGTCATCTAATCCGACGAGAGGGTCAAACCCGAGTGTTAACTTTACCGACACTTCTTGTGGAAATGGCATTCCAACGTTGACCGCATTCTATTCGGAGCAAATTTTACGATCGAGCTTCCAATCATTCCACTTTTTTCTTTGCTAATCGACCGTATGGCTTGAGGGGTGAAAAGAAATCGCGACTTTGATGAGCTTCGAAATCGGTACATCAAAACATTGGGATTGAAATTTGGCTTTAACAATCACCGTTACACGGGTCAACGCGATTTTTGAGCCTTATTCTCAGCAAAGGATGGTTTTTTCTTATTATTTTTAGGTTTTGGAGAAAGAGAGAGAGAGAGAGAGAGCTACGATTTTGCTTGAAAAAGTTTGTATTCGTTTAGTTTTTCTTCTGATTGAAATAGATGTTACGAATTAATTTTAAGAGTCTCAAAGAATCGTGGTGTAGTTCCACCTTCGAGCACAACGGTGTTAAACGGAACGTTGCGAATCATTAATGCTTATGTCAGCTAGAAACATGTACATTTTTCACGTTCTATAAATACCGACAGTTTATACCGGCAACCGGTAAATTGATAAAATGTGCATACTGCTTGTGAAGAAGTCTCAGAGCCATTTTTGATGCCTTTTTCGTCAAGTTCACTTTTCCATTTTCCATTTCCTGTCAATGCTCTAAAAAAACTGTTCACCATAACTCTAAATCTATGGGGTTTGAGATGTATTGAGAGGGAAAAGTTATTTTTCAACTACCGAACGCATTGAAATTTTGCCGATATTCGTTAGGAACTTTTTCCGATGAATCGAAAATCGTCTCGAAAAACTGTTTCACTGCTCGTTCAATGATTGGACCGATCAATTGGCACAAAAATTTGAATTGATTTAGTTCACGATGCCGTGACCTTGCGCACTAAAAAGAAAAAGTTTGAACGACGAAGGCAAAGTGCAGCGCGTATTTGCACTCGAAAATTTTCGTCTTTTTCGTTGCGTTCAGCTTGTAATCCATGCAGTTCTAACAACATCATTTTTTTTCCGGTGACTTCCAGAAGTATAATTTCCCTGTCTCGGTGTTCAGGTAGAAGTTTTGTGAGAAAATTCGTTAGATTATTCTAATTTCTTGCGTTTTAAATTCAAAGTTTGTTCGATGTTTTGGTCATCGTTCCGTTATTGCGAGATTACTAAGGAAGGATCCCCCGAGCTTTTCCCCCGAGGTTTTCCGGTTTCTCATCGAGATGGAACCAGGTCGAACCCCACAACGTCGGTTCACCGCATTCGGACTGGACAGGGAAATCTAAACTTGCTCAGGCAGCAAAGCAGAGTAAGAATTTCCTAAAAACTCGAGGTATGCAATTTCACTTTTAGCCTTAAGTTTTGTTATGAAGCAAAATCATTTTCCTCTTCGTGTAATCGAACTCCACTTGTCACTCTCACAAATTTCCGGTGAAGAGACGTTTAAAAATTACTATTGTACTATTGTAAATTTGTTCATGACAGCATCAACGACAAACGTTGGCACTTGATACTCATAGGTTCTTACGTGGCTACAATTCGATCCGAGCGCAAGTTGACTTATGGTCGACGTTTTTTTAATCTTTTATTTAAAGGGTTTCTGGAGGGAGAATAACCCGATTTGAATTTAAATGACAAACCTTCTATTCTATAGTCTCGAGTTTTAACCTTACAGGCGTTTAAAAACCAATTTAGGATGGATTTGTCGTTATGTCTGAATGGCGGGGTTAAGAAATTGCCTTTTTTCATATAACGCAAAGACGCCTTGTGTGTTTAGGGAAAGAAAAATAGAGAGTTTACGAATGAAAATTAAACTATCGAGAGGTTTGATCGCATTGTTTATAACGAGGAACCTTAGCACGAATCGATCCGTTGCGGGTGTAAATGCGTGTCGACCATTCCGGTTATACCATGGTTCCTATCGACTGTGCTACCAACAAACGTTACATTGTACTTATTGACTGATTGAAATTCAAATTTTGACATCATCAATAGACAAACACATTAAAACCCGTTAACAAACCTCTCAATAGTAGTTTCGGGTGATCAAAAATCATGCCGAGACTTCAAAAAAATCATCGAATAAATAAAAACTTCAAGAGCATTAGTAATCATCTTTAAAATTACAAACATTTACAAGAAGAACTAAAGCGAAAAAAAAATTCGGCCAGAGTACTTGACGAGTTTGTGACTACGAAACGTGGGTACAGTGTTTGTAAAATTCCACAGCAAGTCGCAGGGAAGTCGCAGGGCAGCGAGTCGCATTATTATTGTTATTATTCTATCTTTCACGTCGAAGTTCAGGCTCGTCTTTATTTTCTCATTTTTCTGGCTGACCGCGATTCGTCTTCAGCACTCCGTTTGGTTCAGCGCCTGCATGGTCCATTGCACTGGGCGTTTTTTTAATATGGCGATGGATGCTCAGCTGTTCACGTCGCGTCATGCCACATTAACAGGCGATATGCCGGTACATTTTTCCTCTTTTTTTCTTTCTCGTTCTGGGGACAGGCCTAAAAAGTCATGAAATAGTACTCAGTTACGACAGTCACCGGCAGTTTGCGGCGGAATATTTTATCCGGTTATAGACACGCAGAAAAATGCTCGCACATAGAAAACCAATCGTCTTGGACGAAATGGAAGCATGAGTTTACATTTTCGTGCTGTTTTCTTCATCTCCGCTAACCAAGGTTTTATGACGAGTGTGGGCAAATAAAAAAATATATTCGCTCATTTATTGGAAACGTGATCGAGTCAAAAGTCACTGCAATAACCTTGCTTTCTCTCCCCCTTACTCCCCTCTCTCTCGTTGCCTCTGTCTCTTTCCATCACACATGAGTCATAAAAGTGTTGACATGAAAAAGTTCTAGAAGATGAAAGTATTCACGGATTTGTGTACTCAGAAAAAGTATGGAGAAGCTGATCGTTCATCGTTCTGCATACATTTATTGAAGACTATTCTATGATGTCTCGTCCCAGATTTTCGACGAATTTAAAACCACAATCTTTATCGTTCTCTCAAATATTTGGAACTCGCAAAGTAGGGGAGGACCGGGCAAAACGGAACACCCCCCCTGAAAAAGTGGGAAATTTTTTTTTTTCGAGGGAAAGTTGAAAATCTTGAGTCTTAGGACATTCGTTGAAAACGTAATATTCAATGGGACGACCAATTTTTTCGAAAAATGAAATTTTTCGGGGAGGGGCGAGGGTGTTCCGCTTTGCCCGGCCCTCCCCTATAGTGCTATGAAAAAAAACTTCAACCCTTAAACTCTAACAATGAATGCACCATTCGCTTTAAAAGAGATGGCTTTCCAATTATTCGGGTAGTTTCTTTTTTGTGCTATTATGGGAATCGGCGTTTTTGAAAAGTGTTTTTACGTTTGGAAATGGTGAAAAAAGCGGCTGAATGAAGTTGGATGGATCTTTTCCACCTGCAGGGAAATAGTGCAACGTGAAATCGTGCCGTATATCGTAGAGCGAAACGAAATGAAGTGGCAGGGGTTGTGGGAGCTACGGAAGGTTCGTGAAACTTTTCGGTCATCAAGCAGAGAGTGCAACGTGGCGGTTAGGTTCCTGGAGTTCTAGCTACGAGAGAGAGAAGGAGAGAGAGATTGAAAAAGAGAGAGAGCAAGAAAGAGAAAGGATGCGGGTGGCAGATCTGCAATCTGGAATAGAATCTGTCCGCTCCAGACCCTGAACACTGGATCCTGCTATACCTTCCGTCCAGTTTCCCGGAGGCGTCTCTTTCCCTCTCTCGTTCCAACTCTCTTGGTCTCTTTCTTTCTCGCTCTCTCATAGCTATCAGTCAGCCCTTTCCTGCCCTGCATCCTCAACGATAGAGTCCGCGACACTTGCCAGCCTTGCCAAATCACCTACACCCCTTGTCCTCAAGTCCGCCCGGGCTTAGATTCGTTCAAACTCAATTTCACTCCGATTCCTTTTCACCGATCGATTTTTCATTTTTTTCCAATTCCCCTCATTTTCGAAACATTCCTCGAAACTGTTGGATTTGCGTTTTCTCGCTGATGAGAACCCGAAACGAGGCAAATTTAAAATGTCGGATATAGAAAAGCCCACAAAAAATTATTCCACCGGAACGATTGGCCAAAATACAGAGTGGCTTCCTTTGCGCTATGAATTTATAAGACGGCTCTATCGATGCTTTGCATACAGACATAACTTCGGGCCACGAGGCCGTCTCAAAAAAATCTTTCCTTCCACTTTTTCAGCTCTACATTTTTTTTCGTCGCAATTGCAAGCCATTCTCGCAACCCGATCACGTGCACCGCATGGTATTAGCCTTTCATATCGACTCCCCATTCCTTTCTCCGCACTTTCCAAAAGATGCCTGGACCACTCGTACGTCTCTACATATCTTCCTTTGTGTAAAAAGGACCTCACAAACAGAATTTGAGGGCAGCTCGTTCGGGAATAAGAATGGGCCGATAGAAAAACCTCACGTTTCGTTACTCTACTTTTATTCTTTCCCTCCTCTTTCTATCTTTCTTTCTCTCTTCGTCTTTTCGCCCTCTCCCCCCCCCCCCCTCTCCCGGCTCACGCTGTCATTCTCTCTCTTTGATTCACTTTTTTTTTGCATATGCACTGTACACCCTGGAAACCCTACGTCTCGTAGTTACGTAGTCCTTGCGGCTTCTCCTTTACTTTCGAAGCCAGGATGGAAACTGAATTTTTTCCCTCCCTCACCTACCCGTCGATTTTTTTTTTTTATGCATAACTTCGAATTTCCATGATACTATATAACGAGAACCCAAGGATGCGGCGAATTTCCTTGCGTTTTCCATACTCGATTTCATGATATATAAGACGCACCGGTGTGCTCGCATGTATTTTTGTTTATTCGTAGTATCAAATTACGGAATATTCATTATTGAAAAACAAAACATAATTTCATATTTTTCAACGCTTTGTAATTCATTCAGGAAAAAAAGTATCTTCATCGTCTACCATGTCATATTAATTAAAAAGTTTACCCCGGGGAAAAACCGCAATAGTGACAGACAAATGGTCGCGTTTCTCGTCGGCGTCGTCGCGACTGTTTAATCATTTTCTTCCTTTTTTCGTGTTCCTGTTTTTTTTATACTCAACTATCTCGACTTTTTCCATCCGTTCCTATGGTGCTTTCGTTTTACCGTTGATTTTGAATGTTAACTCGGGTCGGGCAATTGATATATACGTCGTAACTAAGCCGTGGTTATTTTTTCGTGAAAAATAATTCACTCTTCCTTCCTCTCTTCTGTTTTTCACCCACTCCTCTCCGGACATTTTACATATCGCTGTTTTTCGTTCCTGAAAACTGCTCACCAAACTATTCTCAGCGCTAACGAATCGCGATGAAATCTGTCCCGAAAGCATATTAAATGTTCGAGCAATTCGTTGCGTGAGTGATGTCACCAGCGCGGACCCCTTTCGGACTGTTCACAAATTTTCTCTCCTCCCTCCCTTCCTCCCTCCCTCTTTCTCTCTCTGTATTTATAGCACGTGCATATATATACAAAAAACCGACTTTTCTTTTCGCATACCAATACCTTAGTACATTATGAGAATTTCTTTTTTCCAAAATTTGAATTTTATAATAAATTTTTTAGAGTATGTCCTAGGGACTTTGCTAAATTTTTGTTTTCTGATTTTCGCCGACGGAAATATTATTTGAACCGTTTTAGGTTTGTTCCAACAAACCTAAAACGGTTCTCTGGAACCGCCACAACACCACGAGCTATCAAATTTTCTTCCACGTGTGTGTTCCTTGATGAAGTGAGTCCGTAATCATTATTAATCATATTAATTGTAATCTTCGAATTGAATTTTTCTCTTTGTTTATATTTATGAGAAATACTTCGTAGAGGTTGCGTTTCAAACATTTTTTTTTCTTTCTGCTGGAGAGAAGTCAAAAGTCGCGGTCGTTGAGGAAGAAAGAGGCCTTTGGGGGTTTCCTCTGGCATAATACGAGGATCGTGTATCACGCGCATCACTAGCTTTAGTACGTTATAAATCGGAACGGTGGAGGTTGTTGTTGTGGGGTCTTTCCATTCCCTATGCATGTATGGGGGTTGCCGAAGTATATTGGTGTCTCTTGGTCGTTTTGCTGATGTTGCACGTTTTCGCACCCAAGGAAACGAAGATATAGATGGTCATCGTCTGGAAATCGATTGCACGATCTCATTCAACTTCTGACCCCTACCCCAGTAGTCATGGATAACGTCCATATTTACAGGATGTTTAAAGCCCGCATCTCGTTCCTTCCATGTCCCCGAAAGCAAATCATCTATTCCCGTATGTTTCTCATTTTAGTATTAAAAGAAAAATGCGAGCGCGAACCCTGCCGCACTCTTACAAACGTTATTAGATACCATTCCCGGTCTAGGCAATGGCCTAGACTTGGGCACGGCAAAAAAGAGTTTAGAAGCTTGAAGTTTCTAGTTTCGAACACTTTTTTTTTCAAATTTCTTTTTTGATATCCTTGGGCTCAGAAAATGTTTCTGAGACTAAGGACATCTGCTTTTCTTTACCGTATTTGGCTACACTCATTACGGATTGACCCTTTCGGCGGCAATTACGCCATTCGGCCATACGGTTAGCATGGGCGAATGGCGTCAATGCCGCCGAAGGGGTGAAGTACTTGGCGAGTTTTCTTGCTCAATTCAGATATTGTACCGATAACCTCTTATGGTCACGAGCTCGGCAAGTACTTCGGTCGAATTCTTTTTTTCAGTACTTGTCTAAAAATTACTTTCGGAACCACGTGGAACATGTTTCTGACTCAGTCGGAGATTTTAGTGAGACGAAATCTTAATTTTTCTTACTACGGTTGAACTTTTTTCAATTAAAAAAAAGGGGGAAGCGACTGGTCTCATTTCGAATCGGGATTGTTGTCGGCGGGATTTCCTCCCATTCAACATTTACCATAATCTCCACATTTACCGAATACTCTTTTTCATTTGGGGAATGACAATTTTTGACGATTGATGACCAACTGATATCCTGATAAAATGTCACTTTTTCAAGTTGAGGATGTCTTTGCTAAAGGGACTCAGATTCCTAAATTTTTTGTTTCAGGTACGTGATGTTCGTGATACTTCCATAAATGCCGAGTAAATATACTTGAATTATTTTCGTAACTTTTACATGAAATTAAAGTTACGAAAATTGTCTGAGTTCTGTTTGCTGAGAAGCTATTAAATTTCTGTAATTCGTGGAGGTAAGTCATGGCAGAAACAGCATGTTATACAATTATTATTATCACTGGTCACTGAGTAATTTTTTTTTTTAATACAGATTGAGATTTGACTAGATTAACTATACAGTGTGTATAAATTGATCGAGAAGAAAAGTTTTGGGTCTGATTAAAACGGGAATAAGTGCAAGTTCGCGTTTCACGGTTGCTCGATAAAATGGCGCAAGCCTAACAGAGAAAGACAGAACGAGAATTTAAGCCTGACCACTTGTGATCCTGAGTAGCAATTAAACATCGGGCTAATGTGCTTTTCCATTCAGAAAATTGGATATTTCAAGCACGCCATATCCTATAGCCACAGAAATCGGTAGAGTGTGTTTCCTAGAAGTAAAGGGGGGGGGGGGGGGGGGGTCGGGGCTTGCCTTCGCTGAAATAAGCGAGCGATGCTTTTCGGGGTGCCTCGACTCGATATAACGGATTAATTGAATTTTCGATGGGGAAAACGCGGTGAGATTCGAGCAAGTGAAAACGAGGAGAGAAGTTGGCTGGTACGATTTGGGCTCTTCTGGACAGACTATTCTCCTCTCTTTTTTCTCTCTCTCTCTCTCCCTCTATCTGCCTTTCTCCTCTACTTCGTACCGGATACAGTCCGAAAATCCTCAAACGACTAGCTAATTTATTAATTGTCTCTCACTCAGTGCTTTTGCCTTTTTGCCGCTCAATTTATCGCACAATAACCATCAGAGCTTATTATCCGATCATTATTGTTTAAATATTTATTTGAAAATAGTGAGATTTGCATAATGGCATAATTTTCATCCCCGCCCCTTTGCATTCCATTTTTCATTCATCAGAACTTGGAATAGTATTCATGCAACTATATCCGACCAAGTCACCTATTAGAACATGGATATAGTTGAGACTGGAGGATGATGCAGTCCAGCGAAGCACGTACGAGGTTGGACCGTGAGTGGTGAGTTGTCGGCTGTGAGTGGCCGGTCCTCTCTCACTCCCTCCCTCTCTCTCTCTCTCTCTCTCTCTCTCTCTTTCTCTATGTACGGGGTAGCTCGCAAACTTTGATATTTCGTAATTCCATTGCTCCTCGCAATTAGGGACGGTAATTACCATAACCATTAGCGAGTCGTGTGGTGGGCTAGGTTTGCTCGTACGATGTAAGGGCTAAGAGGAAGATATACACACACCTATTGGTATACATATATATGAATGAAGGAAGAAGGGAATATGAGAAGGAATATAGTAGAGCCGATGGTAGTGGGTGCGTTGGAAAGCTCTGCTGATGCAGAGGGAAATGTTAGAAGACCAAGGCCATACTCGAGTGCTTCTCGTTCTTCGTGTTCCTGTATGCCTCTACTCCACGAAGCAAGCGGAAACTAAAGAGAACACTCGTAAAGGTAGAGGGAAAGAGGAAGAACTACGGGTGTCCCGGACATAAATACTAGTGGTCAGGAGTACCCTGGCCGCGGAAACTCTGTGAGACTACGAAAGCTTCGTCGTTGAACGGTTGCGTGCTTGCTTGGACCTCTCCTCCTCTTCTCTCTCTCCCTCTTACTTGGTCTTCCCCTTATGAACACACTCGCCGCCGCTGACTACCCATTCCCTCCTTTTGTCGCCAACCACCCGCTGGACACACAATCACGAAGTTTCATGAGGAATGCGACCGCGCCGAATTTCTTAGGTGGTCGAATTAAACTCGTTCCGCCGTCTGGCTCGGATGTTACACACCCAGTTTGCCCTCGTCTTCTTAACCTTCATCGCCATCTTATCCATCTCGATTCCCCAATTGCTTTCAAAAGAAATGCTTTTTGTGTATTTTAGTGTACTGCAAAATCGGCGTATCTCCATCGCGGAATGATCTCCTCCCATCGGTTGGTTTATCGAAAAAATGAACCTAGAATTCAAGATTGAAATTTCCAATCCTTACCTATCGTTATACCGATATTCTCCGAGAATTGACCAGTTGGAAAACGTTGCTAGGCTACCATTAAAATGTTACCGCATCCGGTACGATGCATCCGCAAGCGTCTCCCGATTTCGTTAGCCAACCATACAGGAAAGTACCGTTGGAGCGAAGCGGTTGGTTTCGAAGCTTTCTCACTATCTGTGTACTTGTCTCGCTATCTCTATGTCTGTAAGCATCCGGTAGCCTGTTTTCCGCTCTGGCTGGTGTATAACCTCCAAACGCAGCCAGTATACATCCATGAGAAACTATACTACAGCTTGGGAAAGCAAAACCCACTGCTATCTTCTCAATATATACATTTATATATATATATATACGTTTCACAGAATCCTTTACTTTCCAGAGGCTCTCGTCCCTTGGTCAGCGGTCTCGACGTCGTCCTCTCCAGCAACGTACGTAGCGTGACGGCCCGAGTTGTGGGCCCGTGGGTGTAATAGATTCGAACTCTCTCAGGAAAACGTGTGTTTCTCCCGCCTTTTCCCTTGCCACTCTCGTTCCATATATCCTCTCCAACTTTTCTAGCCCTCGGGAACATTCATTCCCTACACCCCTCGCTCACCAACCTCGACTTCTTTGTTTCCAATTTATTTGAAGATTCGTTATCATTCTTCTTTATTTATTGTCGAAGTACAATCGACAGGTACTGTTTAAAAAAAAAATCAATTCCTTCTGTGAGAATAATTTCATATCCTGATTCCACCTACTTGTTTAATCTTCAACCATCTTTTCCATTATCATGTGTTGTCTAGTCATGTTTGATTCTTTATTAAATCTCGAGTCTAGATACACCGCACGTCTTGCCTTGGTCGGTTCAATTTTCTTTTGAATAATTGGGCGTCAAGACGCTGCCGTGTATTTAGATACCGAAATAATTCGTATGATTGGGATTGAAAATTCAATGCATATCATTTTTTGTTTGTTTCTGTCCCGTCATATGGTTTATTGAATCCTCTCACGCGGTGAAACAAACCCTGAGTATGCCGTCAGAGAACCTAGCAAAAACATCACGCACCCTCTTATTTTCCACTCCTCTGACCTTGCTACTTTTCCTTTCTCTAAATTGGCAAATATTAAAATTCTTTACTCCCCACCGTCTTTCTTGTATACGCATCGAACTCGAGTCGAGCGGACGCGTGTGGTTGTACTCTTCATCCCTCGTACGAGGCATTCACCTTTTAACCTCTTCTTCATTTTTTTAAACCCATTCGCTCCTCTTCTCTCCTCGCGCTCCTGAAAAGCTTCATCTTTGTACGTGCTTCATCGCATCTCAAAAACTCCTTGAATGTTTTTTTAAGGGGTTCATACCAATGTGTTTTTCAAAATTTTTAATTCACTAAAAATATCTTTTCTGAATACTATACTCGTCAGAAACACATCATACAAAAGTCCAATCACACAAAATAAAAATGAATCAACCTTTTCGAAGATGAATCCTCCATAGCGTTTTTTAAAATCGTCAAATATTGTTGAATATTGATAAAACGAATAAAAATAATTGGGAAAACTGTTAGCGAATCAGAAAAATCATAAAATCTTTACGGAATAAAGTCCGACGCAAAAAGATTGGAAACGTAAAAAAATTAGTTTGAAAAATAAAACATGTCAACGAAAGTACTCAGCGCGTTCCTGACCATGAGTGATACGTAGCGGGAATTAACTCAAGAGTTGTGAACATGGGTCCTTTATATGTCCATACATTTCAATGTAAACAGCCTACATACCTCCAAATTTTGCTAGAAATGTTGATTCAAAAAAATTTCGTCACAATTCTATAGAATGTTTTTTTTTTTCGCAAATACATGGGATGCACACTCTTTCGGGCTCTTCAATCATTTGCTTTTGTTAATTAACTAATGCGCATATTGAAAATACGAATTTTATACTCTGTGAAAAAGAGGTCCATGATTTTTTTTCAATTTTTTCTGGTGGTATATAGCAGAATCTTATGTCTCCGTCGAGAATCTCAAAAGGTTCAGAGTCTTCTTATCAGACGTTCGTTCATCTCGTTTACTCTTTATTGAATGTCTTCCTCTTGTGTGGGTACTCTTATAATTTCCATGGTTGCTCAACGTTAATCGAGCGAGCGATTTCTTCCACGTTATTCGTTCGATATAATGAAAATTAAGGGAGCGGGCAAATAAAAAAAAATGAGCGAAGGGGTTGCTCCGTTCAGGTGTAGATTCTGTTTCACTCGTGGCATAGGAAAAGGGGTTGTGATTGTGACAGGGACTGGCTTACCAAGAGGCGCGTGGAGGAGTGGAAAAAATTATAAAAATAATCAGCCAGTGTTGCGACCTTCGACGAGCGTTGGAGGGGTCGTTTTGATGACGCTTCTAGAGCTGCCACCTCCCCCAGGATCGATTCGGGTGAAAAACTTGTGTAACAAGCGCAGTCTGGAGAAAAAATGTAGGGAGAGTCAGTAAAAAAGAATTCCAGCTTGGCCACGCTACTCGACCCTTTGTCACCCTTTCTTGGAAGATTTTTTTATTTTGCTCCAATCCTGGCAACCTTTGAAGGCCCCTAACTCTGCAGCGAGCCTGAACTTTTGCTTTATCAACAAGCAAACGGAAACAAATGAGTCGCGGTAAGATGTTGTCAACGGTTGAAATAAAAATATTTTCGTTTTCTTGAACGAGTGCGAAGATGAAATTTACGGAAAATTCTCTACTATATTTCTATGTCGGAAAATTATGCCGGTGAATGAAACGTTCAATTAAAATGATGAAGCAGGGAATAGGAGGATAAATTAAATTTTAGAGCAGGAAAAATCATAGATAAATTAGTTCACACGATTTAATGGCGCATCAATTTATGTGTTTCTCGTTATCTCGAGAATAATACTTCCCGGGGACAAATTTGGTTCGGAGACATTTTATCGAGGCACGCAGAAATTCTTTTTTACTTCCTCCTCTTTCTCTTCCTTTTTTTTCCTTAGCAGTCCCCTCGAATGAAGCGACAAGTAGCTATTTACGTGCAGCACACCGCGAAGGCTCGAGGGTGTCAATTTTACCTTCCACCTTTTCTTACAGGCCCTCTACCACCCTCTATTTTTTAAACGCTCCACGAGCTTAATGCGACACACGAGAGCAATTTTGAGAGAGGAAAAAAAATATTCATACTATACACCAGATAAAGCCTCTTTGGAGTCTGTTAGAACCCTCGAGCCAGTGTTAACCAAGATCTTAGCTGACACATCCGTGTCTTACCACCGAAAATTTTCTCTTTTTCTCTGTCTCTTTATAGGCTTGTCCTGAACGAGATTCAACCTCGAGTTTTTTCATTAACCGATAACTGGCTTCCGGGAAACGCTCGGACTACGAACGACCTTTTAATTCCTCCAAGAACTAAAATCTTCTTGCCCTCATATCTTTCTCATGAGCCCCTCCCCCCCCCCCCCCCCCCCACCCTCTCAAAACCCTTAAAATTGTTGACTTTTGATCACATTTCAAATATATGCTGATTTTATGTATCAGTTATTCCTGGAAAACCGATCAAATTTCGCCCTTCAAAAGTTTCCCAAATGATGACTGAATTTTTTTTTCTGACTGCTGGATAAGTTTCACATTGATATTGTACACCCAAAAAATGACGTTGCACAAAAGTAAGGGAGTCAGAGTAAAAATGAGAGAACGAAGACTTGAGAAGTAAGCAAAATGATTAACTTTATAAAACAACTTGTTTCCAGACTTGGTTTCCAGACAATCAGTTCTGCTTCCTCTTACGTGACCTCCAACTTCCAGAGTTTAGGGTCACCTGTCATTTATTCACATTTTCTCTTTCCATGTCGTGATGTTCAGATATCGAAGTAGTTCTTAGTTTCAATTTTCTTATCTGTATTTTTTATTTTTCAGTTTCTAGAAATAAAGTGTATGTTTGCTTTCCAAAATAGAAAACTTATTTTCAAATTAAAGATCATCGTAAATAGCTAGCCCGAGTTACTAGTTCCTTTTTATAGCCAGCTATCTGCAGCTGCCTGAATTTAATGATCCAAAAGCCCCGCTCTGAGAATCCCAGGAAGCTCAATCTTGTATTCCAACCACGAATTCTATTTTTTCTGAGTATCTGAACGCTAGAATAGAAATATCTTTCATGCTATTTAATTCATTGAAGGTGAGCCAGACCGATTCGTGCACTGGTGGAAGTTCAATTTTTCGGCCAATGATACAGCTGCAGTTTGGAAGAATTGTCCTTTTCCTTTGCTCGAATCGTCTTGTCCACCTATATCGTGGATTTTTTATAAGTCCAGCAGACAAAATATGTTTTTTGTGTGACTTCAGAATTAAGCTACAGTCCAAAGCTAATGCACCTTCATGGAATAGAAAAGAAAGGCGCAACCAGGAAACATAATTTTGGTGTCATGTTCCACGAGACGTCATCTGCCTCAAATACGACGTGCTTATGTGTATCCCGTTGTATAAGCGAACCTTCAACAAACAAGTTTTATAAGCAATTTTCGTTTATTCGTCACGTTTGTATGCCCTGTACCCCTCTTTTGCTTCTGAAGGGGTTTTCCCCTGGCTTGATGAAAAGATGACCTCGTAGTCGGAAACTGGATGGAAGGGGCCAGATACTCCTGGCGATAATTTCATTAGCCTCGCTGTACAAGAACTCGGGACAAATGAGCGAGCATCGCCAAACGCGCGCCGGCTGCTTCCAAGATTCACGAATGTGACGCCATACAGTACATATATACACATTGGTAAAGTCCAAAGATTTTTGCGAATATGAGAAAATAGATCTCGGGACAGTCAAACGAGAAAATCAAGCCCCTTGTAATTCCATCAGGTTTTTCCTTTCTTTCTTTTTTTTTTCCCTCAAAGTCCCCCGATGATGTTTCCTTCTTAAGTAGCCATATCAGAATGCTCCGTTTATCCTGAAGCGAAGAAATATTTCTTTCGCTAAGAAAAGTAATTTTACTCGTGGGCAAAATTATTTTTCTACCCTCGCTTCATCGATCGCGAGTTTCTTCTACTCTAGTTTTCGTCCGAATTATTATTAGACACATGTCTCATCTTTCTTATAATCCCGTGTACACTTTTTTTTTATTATTCTTCGGAGGAGAAAAAAATTGTTGCGATCGCTGTCGATGACAGTCGCTAAGAAGAGTCGCAAACGAAAATCTCAGTGGGCGCGCAGGTTATATTATGATCTCTCTATTTTCTCTCTCTCTCTCTCTTTTGTGTCGTCCTTCCTCTCTCACCTCTTACAGACCAGTCTGTTTGCAGTAGTAATTACAAGCTTTTGCGCCAATACACTGTGACTCGTAGTTGCTTGAGTTGCTCAATGAAGAGTCAAAAAGCTGAAACGAGAAGTGGGAGAAGGAAGAAGGAAAATTGTACAGGCACCGGTAGTCCTTTCGAGAGGTATCGCACAAGAAAAACATTAATATCAAACGACGAGAACGTTTGCCCGACTCTAACAGTGCAAACACAAGATCCTAATGGCAGAGCGACAACTTTTGCGAACTACCCCACTCTTCGAACTATTTCTTCTGCCTCACGGATTCGATGGTTTCCCGTCTTTCGGTGGAACATTAAAGCTCTTATTTAAAACCTAACCGTTTTAATTATATCTCTGATTATTATAATTTTCCTAGTATATTTATTAGTGTTATAAACTTTCTTCTTTTTCTGGCTATTAACTTTTGTTTCGTTAGGACAAACGTGGTTTTTTCTTATGTCTTTTTTGACATCTAACACCGGTAGAATAATTCGAATTTTCAGCATCTAGCAGCATCCCGACAAGTGTCAGGCAAAGCATCAGTGAAAGAGAAAAGCGAAAGAGGATTCTCTGCTTCTTTTTTGTATTCATCTCGTTCTCATATTCTCGGCACTTTTAACCTCTCTTGTGTTGAAGAAGAGTACCACCATGGAGCTTTGTCCAATTAAGCGGTCCAGCTTTTGGCCCAGAGAGGCTCTCATCATCTCTGCCGCACGTGCAAGTTTCGCATGTTTCTGTCTGGAGAGCAAAGCGCATCCCTCGAAACGAGGGAGGCTGCAAAAAATGTAAAAAAACAAATAACTGAACAAACGGGAAAAAAAAATCTCTTATTTCGCTATACGACGATTGCATCTGAATTGGTCATGAAACTCGTCTGCAAAATTCTCAACTTCCCTCCCGTAATCCCTCCCTCCATCTCATCGAGGAATTCCATTTATCTACTTTCGTGTTGTGCTTTTTGTCACAATTAGCTCAATATTTCGATGCTTTGCCTTCCGCGACGAGCTTCAACGTTCTGACATGGCGCATGACTTTAAGTATGCTCTGTCACCGGAAGTACCGCGACACTCCGGTCGAGAGACGACTCATCGAACAAAAAATAAATAGAAATCCGGGGAAATGCTCATTACGCTTCGACCAATTTTTTTCAAGGAGACTTACGAGCTGAAGATATTTTTCCATTAGCCAATTTGTGTGAGCTCTAATTCCTCGATCGCCTATCGAGGGTTGTAAGACTGAGTAAGGAACAAAAGCGAAAAAAAAATGACGGAACATAATGGTGTGTAGTGTCGAAGCGTGAAAATGCACGTTCTTACATAAGGAGTCACCGAAACGAATTATCCAACATGACTCAACGCAAATATGCTTAATGACTTTTTTTTGCACTTTCTAAATGACCGATTTCGCTCCTTGAAATGTTAGAGGGGATGTACAGGGATGGAAATACCTTTACAAGATGAAAGATGACAAAGAGAAAGAGGAATATCGAGCCTTATGAAAATCCAGAGCAACTCGTCCTTTCACTTGCCTTTCTCGTTCTATTATTTTTTTCTCTTGCACCCCCTCATCCTTCTCTACTTTAATCTTGTCTTTTTTCTTTTTCTTCGTCGTCTTCGTCGTCGTCGTCGTCGTCGTCATCATTTCTCGCAAGGGTATTAAAACTCTGGTGAAAGTTTTGCGACGCGAGCCAGATGGCGTCATTATCGACATTTTCTACTCTACCCTTTCCCCTATCCTTTGCCCCTATTTTCTCTCTTTGCGTCTTATTAAAGCTTTTCCATCGATCCTCTTCTCAAGTTTTCTTTTACTTTTTCAGCCTCGATCCGATATTTTCGAGGTCGAGTGTGTCACAATATTTACAGTAAAATTTAACGCGAATAAGAGAAAATAATTTAAAATAAAAACGAAGATCTACGTTCAATATTATATAATTTTTTTTTTATAATAGTACTATTCCCTTGTCAGATGGATGAAACTTTGTTTAAGCCTCTCATCATGACACTGGATGATTTTCCAGTAATGGTCTCGTTGTATGAGAACCAAAGTACTTTCAAATTCCACGAATTCCGGTGGACAAGTCGTCACCGATTGGACACCATTCTCTAGCGGTCGATCATTCGGAATTAACGCGAGAATGGCAAGTTCATTGCAGGCACTATCGAAATATTAGTTATCACAGTTGTACCCACAGTTATACCGGGAGAAGCGTCGGTCATTAACCGAAATGGATTTGGGCGTTATTAGTCATTGGGTGAGCCATTAAGGCCGGTCTCCAGTGTCTCCATCGCTATTCCCTGTACACTTCCTCCTCTTCCTTCAACAATGTATATACACGGCTCTAACACCTAATTCTCTCTTTGTCTCTTCTTGTCGGGAGAGGTTGCAGCCTGAAGGACGCCAGGAAACTTGCTTCGACGTCTACCAGAGGCTCGAAGATGCTTTCCGCTTTGCATTATCGAATTCACAGCTCCCCCCCCCCCCCCCTCTCCCCTCTCTCTCTCTATATTGTTTTCCTCAGATGTGTGATGAATAGTAGTCTTTTTTTTAGCCGACAAACAGTCTACCCTCAATAATATAATTGATAAAATTAATAAATAATAAAGTGTGACCCTTATTATTTGCACCGCACTCACGACCGTGTTGTCATTCGATTAATATTTTCAACCTTTTCAAAATAGATATGACATTTTCTATATATACGAATATACGTATGCATTAATGACAATAAGGGAAAGAAGGGGGCGAGTTACGAGGTTCGAGATGTGTTTGCCCAGTGTGTCTGACAAGTGGAGAACTTCTTGTATGCGATCAAGTTCCTGAGATCGGTATCTCTTCAAGGGATAGTGCGCTATATGTAGGAGCCATATTACAATCAGACCATTACGTATATATGAATATCAACAAAAGTATATGTATATATTGTATGTAGATGTGTATGTATGTATCGTAGGAACAGCACCGTGTGTTGTTTGCTACGTTGTGGTCTTACCCATATTGAATTCCTTACCCTCATCCTCTTCATACCCCTGTATATCAAACATTCACCCACACTTTGGAAAATCATCCTCATCCTTATTTCTCAAATCAACGATACAGACTGAACTCCTGAGAAGCTCAAAGCAATTGTAATTCTACGCTGAATTTTCGAAAAAACTTGTTTCCACTTGATTTCGCTTTCTCCCTCTCTCTCTCTCTCCTCTTTATTCTATATAGATATTTTTTTATATAATGTTTTTCTGCCTCGGGTTCATTCGCCACAATATAATATCGAGGGCTGAAGTTTGCAGTTTGGTACATTCTACAAATTCTGTTTCAAATCATCGAGATTTCTGTCGCGTGCCAATAGCGGTCACGAGACTCTACTTCATTCTCTCTTTCTCTCTCTCTCTCTCTCTCCATATATAGTTCCTGCTCGTGAAGAGCCGTCCAATCTCCACTGGAATCCCAGTGGCAGTTCCTCGGGATGGACCCACAGGAATTCGTCATCCAAATATATACATATATGTATAGAAATATATCGAGGACGAATTCGTCCATTGAATGGACAGAGCGAGAAAGGTGAAGAGAGAATACGAGCCACTCGCATTGCCAAATGCCCGGTCATTTCTGTGACAAACGAGAAACGCCACCGAAGACACCAGACACTTCTCTTTCTCTTTGCCCCATCCCTCCTTGCCTTCGTCTTATTTTCCCCCTCATCCAAGAATTCTGCTACAATCATATTTTGACCATTTCCATTCTCCTATACCGCTGGATAATTCGCTCGCGAACACATTTCGATGAGAAATGTTCTCGATTGCCCGTTAATTCATTGATTAATTCACTTCGCCCAACAAGCCGTACTTTATGGTTGAATACTTCTTCAATGAGCATGCTGTGTTTCCACCTACTCGAAGAGCACACGATTCCACGAGTCATCCGATACCATCATTTGTTTGCAAAAAGAAAAATCAACTTCCATTCAATGAATTAAGAATGAAATTGAGTGAAAATGTGCAACGAATTTGGAAATTCGGTAAGGCAGACTCAGCAGTACCGGACAACAGGTCAAATTGAATAAGTAGATTTTTGGATAGTACACAATTTTATGAAAACAACTGTAAAAACTTAAGGTAATTGTAAAGATTTCGACAGAGTCCCCAATGTTGTCCATTTCGCAATTTGTAAATGGGCGTTTGCACGATAAAATCGATTTAAAAAAATCATTTTCGTTCAAAACGAAATTAATCAAATTGTGTACAGCCATATAAATAATCTAAAGGACAATCAATAAATAGAGCAACTACTATATACTTCGAATGAATTGAAAGATTTTTCGATAGCGTGTTTGACTATTGTATGACTATTGAAGCTTTTGAAATGTTTATTTATTCAACGACTTCCTGTAAAATGTAGACTTAATTTTTGATCACACCAAATCAGTACTATTTGGGAAAACTAAACATAATTATAATCCAATATTTTATAACCGCCTTGAACAATCAAGCCTATCGAAAACGTTCAAGACTTTCAGAATTCGAAGTCAGCTCGAATATTCAGCTTACACCACTAAGCTCCTACCATCGTAAACGGTTTTGGCAAATCGGGGAACAGGATCGTCAACGACATTAAACGGTTATACTTCACGTAGCAGTAAGGAAGCAGGGAGAGAAGTGATGCATCCCTCTCTTTCTAACTCTCAGGGCAAAATGTTAGGTCCTCGTATGCGTACGAGAGTCGCGTTTATGGCGAATAAATATTTTATTCCCTTCGATACTCGAGCAAGCAAGTTTATCGCGTTTAGTTGTCCTCTGGCCTGCCCTTTCCCCTACAAAATCCTCTCCCGAATGGTCAGCGAAACACTGAAAATTCCCAAGCCCTTAACACACTCGGATCTGAGGTGCTTGCAACAAAATTCTCTTCCACAAAACTATCCCTTTTATGTACACACGGAAATTACCAACAAATAAATAATTTACCAAACTCACCCGAAAACTATTAAATCCACCGATTCGTTACTATTGAGAAGGGCTTTTTCTTTTTAAACTGTCGTAACATGAACTTACTACCCGCTCCTTCCCATTCATGTCCCCAGCTTATCCGTTCGCTTTGGCTCGCTCACGCGCCACGCCTACGAGGCCTCGTACTTTTTTTTTCTTCCATTTATTGCCAAACGCAGAAATAGAACGAACATTCCCGATCGACTCACAGCGGCAACAGAGGATTAGAAAAATGAAACATTATTTTTAAAAGTATTGGTATTTTGATGTGACAATAACTCGTCTTTTTGTCGAGCTGAAATTCTGTTTACATCGAGTGAATTTGAAGGAAATAAGAACAGGATTACTGAAAGAGTTTTGAGTTATTTGAGAAAACGAGACTAGATCGCTAGCGACTCTGGTTTTTCTCACGCTTCTTCTATTTCCTCTTTCTTCTTCACGACTTCGGCTTGCATATCTTCAACAAAAATGGCCAGCATTCCTTTCTCACTCGTTTCCTTTGCATTTGGTGGCTGCTCTTGTCGCTCGGAGTAGTCTCACCTCAACCCCTTGGACTTGTTTACTCCGTCGCACTGTTTTCTGAGCGATACGTCAATCCCCGCTATACATATATATACGCTTTCCTCTTTCACGTGTGGTGTACGTCTTCCTTGCGAGGACGAGGAAGAAACTTTGCCAAAGTTTATCGCCGTCCGGACGTGGCCACGAGAAAAGCTGTACTTCGATAAAGCATCATCCTCGAGAGTTATACCAGGACAGAGACTGTGGAATATCTATGTGTCGTTGTCGAGGTGGGATCTGATCAAATTTCTAAGCGAGAAAGCTGCGTGTCTTTCGTCCGTGCATCAATCTCCTTGGCTTATACTTTTGATGTTCATCATCCCCCTCTCCTAGTTCTTTTTTACTTTGATTCGTCTTCGTTCACATGTTCAAGGATTGCATTAATATATTCTTGGATTTATTTTGTAAATGATATCCAGGAGGGTGTTGTTAATAGTCGAAACGGAGCTGCAAGTCCCTCCGGATGCACTCGAATGATTTCAGAGTCGTGACACTGGACCGAAGACTTTTTGCTCTAAGATAGTAAATATTGAGAAAAAATCTTCTCGACTGTTTGTGTCATGGAAGCACCCAGATTTTCTCGTATGAATAAGTCGTCACTCAACGTCTACGTTGATAAATCATTTTTCACGGTGAGGAGATTCTAAGTCCCGAGATTCAAGCGTTGTTTTAGTGACGAGTGTATTCTGGGGGAAAACGTGCGTGGAAAGGCCACTGCTGGCTTAGATGTGATCTTTAATCCGAAAGCTTCGAAAGCTCTCTTTCTAACCTACACGAATTTCAACCCTTCATCCTCCATATTTCTCGTGTACAGTTTCAGGTTTTGGCATTAATCGTTTCGTTGAGATATTCGCTTCTGAAAGCTCTCTACCCTATTTTCTCGATCCATATTATCTAAAATGTTACAATGTTATTGATTCAAGACACTGATGGTAAAGCAAAGTAATAATTACAAGAAATTTTTCAGAAGCTTCGTCATTTCTCTTTTAACATACGTTATCGCTCGTTAAAGCTTTTTTCAATACATTTTTTGCGAAATTTGGGAAAACTATTACGTAATTTCGTGCTAAAGTTTGGGATAATTCAAAACCCCATATTCGATGTATTGGATATGAAAATGTTACCGATGGTCTGATAGAGAAATTTTACATTTTACGCCGAGATTTTTGCACAAATTTTCATAATTGTCATTTACAGAAAAAAATGTAAGAAAATATGTTGAAAAACTGCAAGTATGTTGTTCTCTTAATTTGGACATCACAGCGATATGAAATTTTGAAAATTCTTAACTTTGTATTTGTCATTTTCCCCAAAAATTTGTACCTTTGCATCTTATTTTTATTCATTAGAAATGCATCATTATTATTATTTTTTTTCAACAACTATTCTTCGTATCCATGCACGACTAGAAGAATTACAACTCATCGGAATTGTGACGAAAATTTACAAACAAAAGTGACAAATTTCCCCACAAAAGTCTGATTCTCTCGCTCGCATCACTTTTTATTATTTTCCCATGGCGGTGTCAGTTGCCGAAGCAACGTAATGCAAGAGAGAAAGATAAACGGTTGACCGGCCCAGCGGGATGGGCGGAGTCAGACACGTTGGAAAATTGAAAGTTTATTTAATAATTAGATTGATTGCGGGATCTATCATTTCAAGTCTCCATACATCGCGAGAGAGAAGTGTAGAAAAAGCATGAAAACAGAGAGAAAGAGACGGAAGATAAAACTAAAAAGTTGAAAACCCCGTAGGTTATAGTATACGCGTGTAGTTTTGGCTCACGGATGCGTGGTTGGTCGTACTTTTCCCTAGGATTCTGGATAGAGAGTCTGCCGTGTGAAAAGAGACCGCGGGGACGACAAAAGATTCTTCTAATGTTCCGATACGTATGTGCGGAACGTGCTTCAGCCATTTTCCTATTTCTCTCTCTCCCTCTGCCTTCGCCACAAGAGAAAACGGCTTTTATGCAGTGCTCGTCGCACTTTTTTTTTTTTATCTCTGTTTCGTCTTAGAAAACGTGAAAAAAAAAAAAAAACTGGCAGTAGGTGTTCGTCTCGAGATACAAAAAGATGTACGTATATATAGTCTTGACACGAGAAAAAAGCTTCTGGGTAACGTTCCATTGTCGGAACAGTCTCAACGCTGCCGAAACGAAAAAAATCGAAGAGCTGCGGAAGAACGAGAGTGAAAAAAGACAAAGAGAATAATGTATATAGTGTATAGGGTGTGGAACGAGAGTTACGCTCTGATTTACCGAGGCAATCGCTCTTTATTTCTCTCTAGGCGGCCCTCACGAGTCCTCCGATATCTGCGTCTTCAATAGATATCGTCATGTAATAGCCTTCCGTTACCTGAATATCTTTATATGTGCTCACGTATGTATACATATATATATATATATATTTCCACAGATAAGTAGAAATAAGTCTCTTGCACGAAATTTATCAGGTAGAAAGATTAGTTGGCTCGAATTATTCAGTTAAACTCGTACATGTTTCTTCGTCCATAAGCTTTTCCCCCATTGAGATCATATGTATCCTTAAAGAGACAAGCCCTTTTCGTGTAAAATGAATTTCTCGAGCTTTTCGTCGCACTGCCTCTTTTGTTTTCTATCTTTCGTGTATATCAAAGAGAAGTGTCGATATTCTATTGTCTTCCAAATCGGAGAATGAAAAATTGTTTTCTCTTTGTAATTTTTTGCTAAGTTTTTTTATAAAATAGAATATTATTTCATGTAGAAAAATATTTAAACTATTCTTGTCGTTTTTTTTTTCTTTTCAAAGGCGTCCCTTCAATTTATTGTTACAATAGGGCCTTAATTTACCACACAGTGTGAACGCGATGCATTATAAATTAAAAAAAAAATGATAACAGAGTTGGTAAAAGCAGATACGTGTCAACCGGTAACATAAAAAAAAATCTTTATCGGAATATAAATCGTCGTTCCGTTCAAGTCCACAGTCTCCATGGAATTTCCAATTAAAATCCCATTCGAAATAATATGAGCGTGCGTGTTTGGTTCGATTAGCGAATGATTGACGACTCTGTGCCGCGGCGTTGGCAGTCCGTTTTAGATAACGATTATTTCACAGTTGTGAATAAGGCCGTCCCGAGCTTATTAATCGGGTGCGCGCGATTTTATCACTCTTATGATTATTAAACGTATATCGTTCGTGTACTTCACGATAATAACTGTAGAGAAGGAGAAAATCTCACTCCGTACGATGATTGCCGAAATTGTTGCAATAATAATCATCAATATAATGAATGACAATTTGTTTTATCAAACTTTCAATTCTTTATCTTATCTCGGAACGATCATGTTTCAATTGCGTTGTAATAAATACTCGACGGATTAGAAAGATAGTAAAAAAAATCTTACTCCTGCTGGAGGCGTGTAGGAAACGATTATCGAAGCTGCTCAAATTTGTCGTCCGAGGGCGCCACGCTCTTGAATGCTTCGTGCTATAATGAATATATGTATATATATTTCGCATCGCGGTAAAAATAAGTTTTCGATGAGCGCTCTCGTTCCTTGGCGATTGAATGTCAATAGACAGGCATCTGGTGTCAGGACGACAGGACATTTCAAAAGATTTTTGGAAAGAGGCACTACGTAACGGACCTCGCACTGAGAAAAATGAATTCGTAAATTCAACAAATTTTTTGTTGGTTCGACATATTTTCTGTTGGTTCAACAAATTTTTTTGTTGGTTCAACGAATCGTGGCGAACAAAATGAAATTTGTTAACCCAAACGAAATAAATAAAACCCAAAACTTAATTTTTCACCATGACAAAAATATCGTTGAATCAACAAATTTAATTTGTTCGCCACAATTTCAAATTTTTTTTCTCAGTGCGCCAGCACTGCTATCGGGTATTTTACTTTGTTTGAAATTTCATACTTATATCGAAGCAACTATAAAGCGTGTAAGCAGTGTCACTGCGGCAGTCAGCGAGTTATACTGTTTTCGTTCATTATCTATAACATTATTTTTTATATCTAATATATATTGTATATTCACATCCAAACTGTATATATCTGGGACTGATTACCAGTGAGGAGAGGCACTTTGAAATATGTATAATTGTTACTCCGTCAATGATTTATTACAAAAATTGTGGATGAACTTTCCATAGATTTTTTACGTCGTGATAAGCTTGAATCTTTTCCATTAATTGAATTATTGTATAATTTTTTATACTTTATTTGAGGGTTCAGAAAAAGCAGCCAAGCGGATCAGTACGATTGAAGAGAATTAGGTATAGTATTGAGATAAGGGCTACTAGTGTTATACAGATAAGGAGACTCAAAATGGAAAAGACCGAGAAAGAATCAGAGATCGAAAGATTTTTTTCTAACTCGAGAACATTTGGGTCTTTTTGGAGAGCTTATCGTTCCGTGAGTCTGTCTTGATGTCAAGGCTCACTCTCACAAAACCCGAATCTATTCGAAATTTATATCCTCTGCTCCTTATATCTTTGAATCGTATCTCTCTGTCGACTCTCAATCTAGGAATTGGAAAAAAACAAGTAACTATGCCATGTTTTTTTCAAAATGGTCATTTTTTTCCCATTACTAAGAAATCATCATCAGTTTTCAGTGCTCAATCATTTTTTTTTTTCTGATTTATGAGTAAAATTGCTTCAGTCGTTTAAAAAATGCTTCTTTTTTAGCGCTCCCGTGATTTCATTTTTATTATCGGCGTTCTGTTCCTTCTTTGTCTTTCTCTCTCTCTCTCTCTCTTTCTCCGTCCTATACAGGCAGGCTACAGCATCCTATGAGGCAACGAAAAAAAACTGCTCCAGAAACTGCCTTCATTCGACGAAGTAACAATAGCCAGGAGCAGAAGGATCGAGGGAGAATTTGAAAAAGCGCAGTTTTTCTACCCCTTTTTTAAACTGCGAAAAGCCCGAAAAAAAAAGAGAAAGAGAGGCTTTTCGACTCTGAGAATAAAACTGATAAACTGAATAACCGAAAAAATTGCTTCTGCTCGTTCGGTTTCATTTTGCGTATATGTAGTCCTCGGTTATATGGCATCGAGCTTTTGGACAATGCTCTCGTCGCGCCCCAGGCCACCCTGTAACCTTCCACCGGAAACTGTTCCCTCTCCTTTTCATCTTTTTTTATATTCCAACGTCTATACCACAAGAGAAAATGGTATTCCGTTCGGCTAACATTGTACTCGTTTACTGCTCATTCGCCATATTCCTTCAGCTCCATATTTTTCACACCCAGTTGTGAAATAAGTTAAAAATATGACACCACTGTTTGGGCAGACATTTAAGAAGCTTAGTTAACGGAGAGGCTGTTAATTGCTGGCCACACCCACAATCTATTTTATAAATCATAACGTGTCCAGACGTCCTAACGAATGTTTTCAACACTAATTGCAATTTTAACCAAAATTATACTCCGTCGCAAAGATAAGGCACAGCTTTGTTTATACAAGCTTCTGCTACCTTATGGGGGAAAACGTATGTGATAGGGAAATGAAAACGGGATGAAATTTATCTCAGACGATAACCTTTCTCTGTATTTATCGATATGTTAGGAATGTTGTCTTGGAAGTACCCAACACCTATATATTTATATTTTTTTCAATTGAGTTGATTGTGCGTCACGAATTCTCCACTTTTGAATATTATTTTCAGCTTCGAACATATGTTAATTATTTTAAAAAGATACAATCCATGTCACCCCTAATTTTAAAGATTAATCAGAGTTTTGGTTCACGTTTGACAACGATAGACAGTCTCGGAACATGTATGAATTTTCGTATATTTCAAATATATGTGTTCATTGAATGAATTTGAGCAGTCGATTTTTTTTTGATGGGTTTAAATTATAAATATTGATATATAAAGTGTTGGACCTAATAAATACACTTTTAAAATACATTAAAAAAATTTTTTTTTTAATTTATTTCATTAAGTTTTTGTACAGAAAAATGGTGGCTAAAAAAAGGTCCAAAAAAAGGTCCAAAAAAAGATGGGTGTGCGCTTTTGACAAAATCTCTGAAATAGATGATCTGGAAAAAAAATAAAAATGGCTTCAGGTGCAGTAGGTTAATAGCTATCATATGATTTTCGATTTTTTTCCAAAATTGACCAAATGATGGCCATTTTTCGAAAAATAACGAACAAGCCCCTTTTTTATCGTTTTTTTACAAAAAAAAAATATAGTTGAACTAAAAATTTCAAAAATCTTATGATATGCGCTATAGCTAGAGTCAGAAAGAACATGTGGTAACATTTTGGTAGGCATCGGTTCGGTAGTTTCGGAGATTTTATCAACAAGCCGTCTAAAAATGTCATTTTGAGAAAAACGCGTTTAAAGTTTATTTAACGAAAAATGAACAAATCTTACCTACGTCTAATCAGCGATGCCGACGTCGTACATACATTATGCCTTCAGTTTCTTCATAATACTCATTTTCATCCAAAAGAGCCTGCCTTTTAATTCTAATTAGAGTAGACCCCTTAGATCGGAAAAAAATTACATTTTTTCTAAGTTTACCCTTGCAAGTTCCAGGACCCCATTCAGCTACTTTAACCGCACTTCACTGATATCTTTATTTCATTGAGACCCTTCCATCTAAATGATACCCACGGTCACTCTCTCCTAACGCACTATCGTACCATATATTTGGGTGAAGACCATAAGGAATTATGGGAATCCTGACTGACATAGGTGACTATATTTGGAGTCCTCTTGTCTGACTAGTTCCAAGTATTTCCTGCCTCAGAAATGCTTCATCAGATTTTTTAATTTAGGTTTAAAACTGGTCCAGTTTTTTTGGTTTCCGAGCTACCTCCCCGCCCCCCTCCCATTATTTTCATCACCGAAAAGCCGGTTTTCAAAGCTTATAGTCCAACATATGCATGTATATAAAGTAATAGGAAAAGTTTCACGGTTTTCACCCTCCCGTCAACCACCTTGGTCACTCTATTATACGAGGGTTTGCTCTCGTGGGAGGTGTCCTTCGAATTTTCCACTCTGACGTACTATACGTTTTCAGATTCGACGTGTGGACGTTGTATGGCTGTTGCATTGTATGCTGTGTAGCGTATTACAGAGAACGTGAAACGGCTGGATGGTATATTGTATATGAATGGTATGGAAAGCGAAGGTGGTTACGGAAGGCACGTAGGCAAAAGCTATATTCTAGTCCTTGTATGAGAACTCTCGAGAATTTGACACAGCCTGAAAAACAGAGATGCTGGACAGAAAGAGAGAACAAGAGAGAGAGAGAGAGTGAATGAGATGGAAAATCTTTGGTCGGTCAACGATGGTGTTAGACAAGGGTATATTGAAGAGAGCGTAACTTTTCAACCCCCTCCGGCCACCTCTCATTGTGATTGGTATGGGTCTCTGGCTGACCATTTGAATACGTGCTACTGTAATCACGCGACACCCTCAAACTTCCGATTCTCTCCTCTTCCAGCTAACCCCTCTCTCTCTCTCTCTCGTTCTCTCTTTCAGTTTCTTTCTTCCTCGCTCTCATTCCGATCCATCCCTCTCTCTCAGAATTTTATCCCCTTCTTTCTTAGATATCCATCGCACTTTCCACAGTTCGCCTCAATGCCAACCCTGCTCAGAATATACTTGGAGAATGCGAGCTCTTTATTTTTTTTATCCTTATGACAACATTGGTTACCACCACGTGCTTGAATCTTTATGCTCAATAATAACTAGGCGTCTTCAAAAATATATTTTGACTATTTATTACTCCTTTTTTTTTGTTTCGGTAGTTGAAATATTAGATTGGAACATGGACTCTCCGAATGGTTGAATTTAATTCGTTTGGTCACGGACAGTTTGCTGCCTTCTCTGATTATCGTCCAACGGCGTAGTCTGTATAATTAAATAGTGCCACGGAATCTTTGGTGTTCTAATTTCAGCCAGAATATCAAAAAGAATATACAGTACTACGACCGGAAATAAATAACCGTATTTTCCAAAGCCAAAGCATTACTTTCTACGCAGTTTTGTAATTTGATCGCCAAAACATAGTGGCAGCCATTCAAATTCCGTCTTGCGTTTCTTACTACTGCTGAGCACGTTACTCCCATGTGACAAATGGTTGGGTAAGGGTTGAATTCGATACAACCATGATTTCATTTTTGACGTCACACCCTTCTACATCCTACACTACCTCTTCGTTTCTCTTCTTCCTTTTCCACTCTCTCTCTTTCTTTTTTTTACTCACTCTATCTCCCTACCTCTTTACCGTTCCTTTTTCATCTTCTGACGCTGATTTCAATATAAATTATTAACTAACTCCGTTTCCTAATAACCTTTCTTTGGTTAACTCTATCCTCCCTCCATAAAAACAGGCCATTTTCTTATTAGGTATCCCTTATTCCGTGATCAATCATTCCACAGAGGTAGGCGGAGGAACTCGTGACAAAAATATGCACGCTCCCAAGAATAATTGCTTACATCAATAAATGAACCGAAAAAATGATATTATTTCTTCATCATTGTATTTTGGTCGCACTGGTTCTCACCTTTTTTACATCTGTCGGAAAATTCACGTTGCTATCTAACATTTATAAGATCTACTTTATCTGATTCAGATTTTTTTCTCATAAGTTTTGAAACGTCTTAAGTTGAAGGTAGATTTTACAGAATCTTTCGGACGTAATCTATGCAATACTCATGGGAAGTACTGGAAACGGGGATAAGGCTAGGATAGACCGAGAAAACCGATGGATTTATGGTTCTTAGACCCCCCCTGGAGTCGAAGAGACAAAAAAAAAGAGAGAGAGAGAGAGAGGAATAAAAATATAGCTCTTTTTGACCCTATCTTGCATTTATCGAGAATTCATGTTGCAACATCAAACTTTCCACCCACTCTCTCCCTCTTTTGCCTCCCTCTTCTTTGACGAAGCTTCTCTTCTTGGTAGTGTTTACTCTCGCATGTTCGTAACACGTCCAGGGTATTCCTGATTTCACAATGTATCCCTTATTTACTCGCAAATGGTGTCTACTTCTCATAGTTGTGTGGGCGTATGTGTGTTTTTCCCACCAGTCATGGTGTAGACTAGCTTCCATGTTTGTCTTCTTATATCACTCGCTATATCCCTCCTGCTAGCTAATATACTATATGACCATGTGATATATGAGAATGGGTCGGGAACATGGGAGCCCCAGGCCACTCTTCGCGAGTTCTCATCCCTCATTGAATCCCCTCAAATCGAATCAGCAGCTATATTCTCCGGTATCCACTTTTTCGATCAACCCCTTTCACTTTATCGGAATTCATTTTTTGTTTTACTTAACGAAAGTTCATCAATGGGAGCCTGCTCAAATGGGAAATATTAATTTCTTACTCACATATAGCCTCGTTGAATTCTAAGGGCACTCGATCTCATTTTATTTTTCGATTGGATATATATATCTCCCTTATTTTGTATCTCAGGCATTGTGCCGAGTCTTGTAAGAATGAAACAAAAAAAAGTGTCGCTGAAGGGGTCAACGAAAAGTTGGTCGCCGAACGTGGCTAGTGAAAGGACCGAAGGCCACAGGGATGAATCGAAGACTATATGCCTGGGGGGTACAAGTTTGGTTACTCGATCGGTCAAACTTCGCGTCCGAGACTTTGAACTTTGCTGCTCCAGCTGCTTTTTTTTTTTACCAGGAAAAAATCCATATGTACAGCTCCTCATTTCCATTTTCTCACGGTTGCGTGGTGGTTAACATACTTTGCCAGCTCCTATTCCTGTCTTTTTTTTCTTACTCATCCTATTTTTATTTTCCTTAATTTCCCACATTTTTACCCGGTCCGCAATCAAATTTCTTCTGCAGAGTTCTCATAATTGGACTTGTTTTCCACTAGGAACTCATGATCAATGACTCATAAATGAATAAAAAAATCATATCGTATGAATATATAAATACATCTGGGAAAATACTTCTGTGGATGTTTTCAGAGGGGGATGATTGGTCCAGTTGCTCAGAAATCCTGCACGATAAATGTCGTTGTCGTCTTTGACTATTATCGAAGTGGGAGGAAATCGTTGCGCACGCGCAGGTCGATAGCGAATCTGACCATCTTTCACGGAATTGCGCACGGGGGTGGCTCAACAGCCATGGTACGGGGAGGAGATGGGTCTTGTACATATATAACGAGCGAGACTCTCTTTCTTTTTTTCTCATTCCGTCACTCTTGTCGGTGACTCCGGCCTCTAAGGGTTATTCCCATGCCGAAATTTCTTTAATTCTACTCGATCTATTTCCTATTTTATCAACATTCAAATTCGAATGAAAAGGTTGTTAGAATGAATCATGATACAAGAGAAATGGTATAAATTGTAAAAAAAATTATGCGGGGCAACGAACTTGGTCGAAAATCGGTAACCTTTTGCTAAACAAGCATTTTTATCAGCTAAAAAAATCCATATTTGGAGTAACTGTGGTAGCCACAAAATTTGAAATGTTCCAATTTGCAATCTGAATGATTAGATTCTCGGAGGAAAATGAGCTTTGGGTAAACAATCAAATCTACGGCCAGTGTATTCGTATGTGATTTAGTCGAGATTGAAAATGTAAAATAGAAAGCGGAGTCTCGGTTTCACAAGCACATTTCATCTGGCAATATCTGTAATTGTCTGCGTTTGTATTTTAATGGATTAAACGGTTTTCATCATTTGGAAGCTTTCCTCCCAGTGAAATGAAATTGCAGCTGTTACGTTTTCACGCTAGATTCTCGCTTCGAATTTTGTGCAATGCTATTCATTTCCGATTTGATTGGATTCGCGTGCGGGCCATATTGTGTTTCGGGTCGATCGGTGCGATAAGATCGCGAAGTACATTTCGTGCTGTGCAGTCTATTATTATCATTGAATGTAGCAGAAATGGAGGTTATAGCTGTGAGAAGCAATGTGAACCGAACACTGTATATAAACGTTACGTAGCACTCGGTCCACTCGATTCCTCAACCTCTCGTATATTGTACAAGTGGATACATGATAAAAAAGATGTTTTGACGCTTCGGCGATCACTTTTAGTAGCTCTCCAATTTATGATTTCGTCACAGCTAAAATATTCGTGTGAAACACATCAAAGTACCGCTTGTAGGTAACGGTCCATGCTGGAGAGAAAACGATACGGAGAACGTTCAAGAGAAAGAGGACTGACCAGCTAAAGAGCGAGAGAAGAGAAAGACAGAGAGGCAGAGTGGGAGAGGGAGAGGGAGAGAGAAAGAGAGAAAGAGGAGGCTTCACGGACGGTAAAGCAACCGCGGGCCCCGAGCTCTAACTACGTTAAAAGTTTTAATATTAGTTTAGTCGACGGCCACGGTAGATTGAGACGTAATTCCAGGTAATACCTCGCTTCTACGAGCTACTTCGAGAGCTAATACCGAACGAAACGCGTTCTACAAAGGACCCTCTAGCCCTTTTCCGTCCTCTCCTCCCCCTTTATCCCCGCTCCTATCGTCGAAATGTAAAGAGCCGGAGCTCTATATGTGCAGCCGCACTGATGCTCTTCTCCATCTCAACGATCCTTAATCTGCATTAAACTCCGACGTTCGGTAGCTCGACCTTACACGATCCGTTCGCGCTCCTAACGCACTCGAACACACACGTACCGAATTATCTCGAGGTACAGGTCAACGGTGGATACCACATGAAATTCTAGTTTTCTTCATTCAAGAGCGTTTGGATATACCATTTGAAAAAATTGTCCGTCTCGGATGTACCGTTAGCAAAATTCTCAAAAGCTCAGTCAGAGTGGGTTAAATCGCCGGCGAGTAAAGCGATCCTTCGAGATTTAAAATGAAAATAGAAATACAGATAGAGAGAGAGAGAGAGAGACAAGCGAATAAGGATAAGTAGAGTGATCTGAAAAAGTGCACCTGCTACAGACTATAATTTGCGGGTTTCTCGGCCTGTGAGCTTCAGGCGAAAACCCACGATATCTTCTCTTGTCCCTCCGCGATATTCTCTCCATCTTGGTTCTGTTTTTTTTTTCTTCTTTTTGAGTCGCTGCCATCTCACCGTTTCTCGTGTCTCTACCATGAAATCTCGTCCAGCATCACCAACACCACTTTCCATTCTGGATATTGTTCCACTTCTCCCTCCCTCTTTTCTTATTTTTCTCTTTCTCGTTTACCCCTGGATGAAAAGGAGAGAGCATAGCCTATAAGTAGGTACAGCTGACTAACACAAGCGAGAAAAGTTTTATACTTACCAATACGAATCTTCAGAGAATCTACAGCCTCTGGAGTCAAGGCAAAAGCTCCCCGTAAACCAGACACGCTTACTCATACACACATACATTCATGTATGGTCGCGTCTGTGTCCGACTCTGCCTAATCTAACTCCTCACGGATATGCTCCACCATCATACCAAAGTAAAACTATATAGTTAAAGAGGTTGGTGTAGGTGTGTGGGAAGCATCAGCATCACCAGAATTGGGGACAAGGAACGAGGAATAGCGTCCCAACACTATTTCCTTCAAGCTTTTCAACTCCCCCCCCCCCCTTCCTCATCTCGACCCTCTGCCTTTGCCAGCCTCTCTTTTCTCGTTCCGCCTAGAACATATCGCAAGCTCTGGAGGTTGTATGTACAATCTGGCATTCAGTTTTCTTCATGGAGAGTCGTTCTTACATGAGATTCTCGCTCACTATGACGTTCCAGCAATCTTATACAGATATAACCTTATTCTAATAACAATAATGATAATAATATGAATAAATAGGTCAACGAAAACAATCGTAATTATGATTTAAAAGGTCAGGCCTTGTAGAAAAAAAGAGCCTTGGAAAAATGTCTTCAGTCATAAAATCACTTGCGCTGTTCGTCTTAGCATCAAAAGTTCTTCAAGGTGCATCGTACCCCAAAAGAATCCTAGAGTTTTCGAGGTTGCATATGCATTACAGCTTACTGGGTTGAAGAACACAACGGTTTCAAAGTGGAAGAAAAATAAGGGAGTAAACCAGACGCAAGACGTTTTGGATGAAGGAATGGGGTTGGTGGCATGAGAGTGGGAGAGACGAGAGGTACGGAACCGAGAAAGGAAGCTTCGAATAGGGAACTTTGTTCTTGTTCTTGAGAAGAACTTTGGGACACCAGCTCTCCTTTGTAACTCCCCCTTTCCTCATTCTCTAGTTTCGACCCCTTTAACCCGCGCGGCACACATCGCGAAACACTTTCTCTGTCCTCGCAGTTCTTCGTGCTCCAGTCTTGCCACGTGGTCGTGCCATTGAACAAACTAGTCTTCAACGATAGTTACTTCTTTCTTGTTGCTCGAGTAACACGGCGGGGCTTGGCTACCAACTTTCTCACGGTGAGTTAGCCAAAGCTTGGAGTAAAACAACCGCCCTTTCCCCTTCCCTTGAAAGCCTGGTGAACTTGGCTCGTCCTCTTACTGTCGCGATTCACTATTCCTGATCTTGTGAGGATTTATTTTTCAGGGTCAATTTTTGGCACCTACCGAGTATTTCCCTTTTGCTTCTTTTCTTTCTTCACTCTTTCCCAGTTCATATTTTACCGTTTCTTCCACGGGACCTCGGTAAGGTTTTTTCGTTATGGTCACATTCAACTCTGAACATTCTTTACGCACTTTCAACTTTTGTGGAATATTTACGCTTTCCTTGGCCGCGAACCAGCCGCGAACGGCATATCGTTCTATTGCCGCGTCTTCGAATGAGAAAATGAGGGGGCCGGGGGAAAGTTTGAGAGACGATGAACCCGCTAAAGGAGTAGGGGAGAGTCGAGGAGAGAAAGCTCCTGGAGAAGGAGCATACAGATATAGATAGAGTTTTGGTATAGGGATTGTTACCCGAAGTTTAAACTTGGTTGTCGACTGCCGTTAACAAGGTTTGCCATGGGGCTGGTTCAGTAGTGTCTAGGTCTCGGGTTGTGCTACATCTCGCGCTTTACTCACCCTGCTCCTCTCTGTCACCTTCTCCTTCTTCATCTCATCGTCCCCTCGGTATGTTTTCCAACAGTTCATCGAAACCTCACCCGTCGTCGCGCCATTCTCTCCTGTAACCCCCCTTTTGGAAACGTCTTCCTGCGGTAACCTTCCACCAAACGCAGGAATCCTCTTCATACTCCGGAGTTCCAGCTTTCGATAGTCTCGAAATAACCGTTGCTTCAAGAGCAACCACAACACGATTTTAAACAGTCTTACCAGATTAATAGTTTTGTTAATTCCTTTCTTAACTGCCAACAAATATTAATTCTTTGAGGTGTATAAGATGTGAGATTCAAAAAAATTTACGTGAAACTCAAGTTTCATGATTTTCTAAAACCATTATCCGGCATTGAAATCAGTCCGATAAATATGACTCGATGGTCGAAATGCCATTTCATAAATTCTCTCAAAGTGCTACAAGATCAAAAAAAAACTTTCTAATTAAGTGTAAAAGTGTTGCGCTCAATGAAAATCCTGATAACATTGTGATCGTCCGACGGTCGTCGATTTCTACCATTTGTTAATAAGATTTCGACGAATTTTCCACGGAACAATAATCGCCATCGAGGGAATTAAGTTTTTGTGTAATCGGGAGTTTATTCCGGAGAATGTCCGACTACTTGTAACGAACATAGCACAGCACACAAATAATTTAACTACTCCCGTAAGATTTCAATCCTTTTAATATAGATATGATAACTCGAGTTTTGGCTCGCAGGTTGTCGTTAAATAATTCGTTGTTTTCCATTTTTGTACAATCAAATAACGAAAATTATAGAATCTCCTATTCGTAAATTAATTTTCGCGATAATATTCCTAGATTACCACGTAAATTTAATGTGAGAGAGAGAGAGAGAGAAAGAAAGATTGGCGGACGCGAAAGGGGGGCGGGGACGAGCCCGTCAATGCAGTGAACGCTTATCAAGTCGTTCGGGACTTGATTTATAGTTCCTTGGTGTTTGGCTCTTCTATAGCAAAGTCAACTCTAGATTTCACTCGCGCCATTCGTTAAACACCGGGTAAGAGGTACGTGTGGCAATTGGTTTTGGTCATAACATGTATACACGTATGGGACAATTTATTTTACAATCGTTGTTCCCAGCGTGTAATTTTGATGCAATTCGTTGCGGCTTAATTAACAGCGCACACCAGTCGATTATTTGGTTTATCACGAGCCTGCAAATATAATAAAGTCCAAAGGATCATTTATGCAAAACTTTTGTCGGAACATTGCAGTAAATCCCTGTAACAATTATTTCCTTTTAATCGTATCTCAATTCTACGATTTTTCAATATTACCGTTACATTCTCGGAATAATATGATGAGACTAGAATTTCAATATCGAAAGTAGCATATTTGATATTTGGAAAAATCACTCAAGCTTTCTCCACATCACTCGCGATTCGTCCGCTCGTTCTCTCGTGTCCTGAAAATCTCGTTTTTATGCTTTTTTTTTTCTTCTCCGGGCTCGATTCACCAATCGCCGAGTGGTATACAGGGTACACATCCTGGTCCCGGAGAATAATAGTGGAGCAAAAGGAAGTCGGGAATCCACACAGTTCACGAACCAAGGGGAAAAGAAGGAGGGAAAGAGGGAGAGAGAGAGAGAGAGAGGAATCGGAGCTTTTCTCGTGTCGTGGGTGGTCCCAATTCTTATACGTCGAGAGCTTGACGGACTTTTATCTCTCTCTTTCCTCAGCTTCTCCCATCTTCTTTGGGGAAGGGGTTTTGTACGGCAGGGTTATGGCGGGTGTGTTGATCCCTCGGCGTTGGCTGGCGAAATACTAGCAATGATACCGATGGAGGTGGACTTGCTCCACTCCCTTTTTTCTTCTTTTCTAGGAATATCACAATTCGAATAAGGCTAGAAATATTCTCGTATGCACATAGACTTGGTCGTAAATTCATGTACATACATATCTATACGTATGCATATAAAATGATGAAGAGAAGCTAGGACAAGGTAGGCAAGTAGCCCACCTTGGTTAGAAACGTGTGAGTGAGTGCAAGACACTTACTTGAGCGAGATCGCCAACTCCCTTCTTTCGGGAGGGAAAACGGGATAGAGGCACAGAAGAAAAAAAAAAGAAAAAACAGAAAGGAAGAATGGGCGAGAGAATGAGGAGTAAGGGAAACGAGTAGGCGCAGAAACAGAGCGGTAGAAAGGGGTGGGGGATAAGAGGAAGAGTCTCGAAGGAAAAGAGGATTGAGAGGGGAGGTGGCCGAGAGTGCCAGTGAGAAACGGGGGTGGTCCAATCAGCGGCGTCTACGAGTGGTGCGCGGTGCAGCCCACCTCCACCAACCAATGCTACCACTACCGATCCTACCCCCTTCGACCTCACAGCCCCTCACCCTTCTTACTCTCGCTCTCTCGCTTCGTAGATCCTCCGAGCGAGAGTCAAAAGCCCTCTTTCCTCATCCTCTCCTGCCCAAGGACTCTCCTCTCTACTATTCCCTCTCTCTTTCTCTCTCTCTCTCTTCTCTTCTCTTCTCGTCGTCTCCTGGAGAACCGCCACCTCCTTCTGTTCCACCTCGTCCTATACGATAGAGGTTTCGCCGTTGACGACGATGGCGCAGGCGACGTCGCCCTCGTCGTTGTTCCTGCTCTGAAATACCCCCCACCCCACTCCTCTTATGAAACCCACTCGATTTTCCCCTCAGCCTCCAAACCACCCCGCCCCAACCACTGCCCAAGACACTACACAGAGTACCGAGAAAGCTGGAGAACACGAACCGTAGAAAACCAATAGAGACCCAAAGAGAAAGAGATAGAGATTTACCCCCCGAGATATTCACCGACAGAACAAGCACTAGCGGAGCTTGTTGCCCGGTCTACCTCACGAACGACCACGACGACCTGGACGACGAGCTCGAGGTGGATTCTCGCTGACGACTACGCGGTATCTATCTCAAGAAGCACCACACGTATCAGCGACTGCATCCGAACAGCGGTTTTGTGCCCGTGACTCTTAAAACCCCAACAATAATAATTAAAGAAAAAAAAAATACCGATAATCACACAATTTCCATCCGAGTCAAGACAATCTTGTTTTCTCCTTCTCTCTCTCTCTCTCTCACGCTCTCTCCCTCTCTCTTTCGCCCTCCAACTCGTTCACGTGTCGCGCGCGCAACTGATAACGGTGTAGGGTACCATGAAAAATCAAACAAACACATAGGTAGTGCGTTTACCTCTTGTTCCTCGGTTCAAAACTCCTCGAATCTTGGTTCACGAGGCAAGGATACTAAAATAACGTTGGATTCGATGTTAAAAATTATTTTGAGAACGTAATTAATTGTTCGAGATAAATATTGACATTGTGATGGACTTTCGTGGCGGTGGAGCAAACTCGAAGACCGAACGGTGATCTTGGCAAGATTTAACTGAGTAAGTAATTGAGGAAAATTGAAAATTATCACTAGCTCTTTAATTTTTTTTTTAAGTGATTCAGTGCATTAAAATAGTTCTTTATATGCCAGCAGTGATTTTGAATTATTCGTCAATGAAGAAATATCTGTATGTGTGTGAATCTTGTTTCTCGTATAAGCCAGAATTACGATATTTTTCTACTTTGTGCATTTGAAAACACGCTTGGATAAACACCTGCACACCGAAACTCGTGCTTCTTTTCTTTTTCGTCTTTGCTTTCCCTTTTTTTTTTCGTATACTCTATGGATCGAATAACTCGAAGATTCGATCACTTCTGGGCCATCAAGCCCGATTCCAAGAACTTACCTCCCCCGACGCTCACATTCCACCCTCTACCAACCCCCGAAATATATCTCTTCCAACGTACTACGGGGTGCTTCGTAGCTCTTTCCTCCCTTTTTAGATGCAATAAAGAACATACGTGTTTCTTCAATTTTCCTTGTTTAACATACTAAAGTTACTCCAAGAACTTGTAATAAGCTGGAAGTAATAATCCATCAAGTTATGAAAAGTAAACTAATAATTTTCCGCTTACCGATGAAGGGAACATGAATATCACCGTGGCTGACTCCCTTTCTTCGTGTAATTCTGTGCTGGCAACTGAAATTTCTCAGAAAAATTATCTCTGATAAAATTTCTCCATATTTTAGGGAACCCGGACAAAGAAAGAGTGCAAAAGAGAGAGAGAGAGAGAGAGAGAGAGAGAGAGGGAGAGAAAGAGACTTCAAAGCGTTTTTTTACAGTGTCCTCATGTGTTCCGCTGATATGAAAGAGAAAAAAAAGCGAGAGGGGAGGGGGGGGGGGAGAAATTTCCCGAGTGGAATAGACGGCGGGTTACGTGTCTCACGTATTAGGTCCAAATGGATAGTACGTGAAACTGGGGCGATGAGATTATCTTTGGACCGAGCCTTCCCAATAAACCGAATGGTTCGGAATGACTGCAATTATTGCGTCGCACGTGTTTTGCCGGTTTTGCCCGATCGTATAGAGCTGTTATTATCTTTGAGAGATGGAGGGAGCTTTCAAGTAAACATACATTCTATATATATATATTTGATACATAAATAGGATAAGAAGTATAGGAGTCTTTCATTCGCCGAATGGGCATCGTCGATTAGTGTCTATCCAACAAAACGTCTCCAAGATTTTTTTTATATCCATATATTCTTACGTAGGACTCATACGTAGCTAGCAAAACTTTTTATATCTCGCTATTTTCCTTCTTCTTTTTCTTCATCGAGGTTGTTAGTATTGACAGGTTCGTTTCTAAAAGGACAATGTAAGATCTCTTTGAAAAAACTTCTTCTTCGTGTTCGTTCGACTTAAAGGTTTATCTTTTTTTTTTTTTTTTCAAAATTTGTAATGTTTTTATAATTATTACCAGTAATACTGTAATTCACTATAACAATTCTACGAAAGCTTTCATTATTGTCATTTTTTTTTTCTGATTTATATGGAATAAAACTTTTCTAACCTCTCATACGCTCACGTATGGCATGCACGATCAAGAGAACTTCCGACGTAGACTTGTTTTTTATTCATTTGATCGAACCATAGATATATAACATCGTGCGATCAACCACTATGAGAACTCACGAGCTCCATATCATATTCTCGAAGGCCGTTCGACGTTGGCCGACAAGTGACGCCTACTTGTAGCATGATACTGAACTTGGAATAATTCCAGCGAATTGGAACGAACATGATTATAGAAGTAACGTTGGTTCTCTTCCTATCTTTCTGTTGTTAAACGAAAAAATTCTTTTTCGATTCATGGTGATGAACGGTCGGTTAAATGAAGTCTTGTCCAGAAATCGCATCCTCTTTTTTCTTGACAGTCTGCCTGACCAGTAGAAACTCTTTCGTTTCTACGTCTTGACTCGAATCGAAACATCCTTTGTTTCTTGAAGCTCTCCCAAATTTGAACGCGATGTAAATGAAATTTTGGAATTTTTGAGAGCTGATTTTTCGACGCGAGCTCTATGAAGCTTGAAGATTCGAAGGAGGACTCGAAGGAGAATCTTCTGTGATCTCGTGTTTTAGGGAAAAATATAAACAGTTTTTTTACTGTAAACCAAAATCGGGTTTAATAAGCATCCTTTTATCAAATTACTATTCCAACAGATTTTGCATATTTTTAGCACGCTGCCGAGACAAGAATTTTTTAAGTAGACGGCGACAAAACGATTCAAAGTTGTCGCCTTTATATACCGCCTGTCGAAATGAACTGATTTCTGAAAAATCGTCGTTTCCAGACAGTTGCAACTTTTTTCTATTGATTCGACACTGCTCGAATTTTTTATTTTGCTGAGAATCTGAGGATAGAATACTTTATTCTATCCTTGAAACGAGCTGAAAATTTCAAGCCTGGTTGACCAACTGTGATTTTTTTAAATGTTCAACCTTCCCACATTTCTTTCATTTTTATAACATTATTGACAATTTGATTATTATTTGATTAAAAATGATTCAAATACGATTGAATTGTTAAAAAGAAATGAAAATTCATTTTTTTATGGTTACGAAAATCGAAGTGTTATGAAAATTTTAAAAAATCACAACTGGCTAGCTAGTTTTATAGGAATTATTAAGGTTTCACAGGCTGTATATAAAAAGAAGTGTCGTAATAGGCAAAAATTCGTGTACGTCACGATAGAATATTCCTAGACAAAAAATTAAAACCACCTTATAGCCGCCTCCTCGTAAAATTCTTGCTCCGGTAGACTTTCAAAAATACGCGAAATTTTGTTAAAATAATAATTCAAGAAAAGAGTACCAGTTGAACCGGATTCCAATTCGGAGTAAAACACTATTTTTCTCTCGAAAATACAAGATTGAATGAAAGAAATGCAGCTCCATTTGAGGCGTGAAGCTTCATAACGCTCGCGTCAATAAATCGTGAAAAATGGCTAAAAAATTGACTTTTCAAACATATCAGCAGTTATTACAGCCATTAAATTTCTCTATACTGAGTCCAAATTCGAGAAATCGTTTTTTTTTAAACCTTCTTTCTTGAAAAAAAAAAGGTAGCGAAATCGCTGAGCCGAGCTCGCTGACTGCGGTCGAAAAGTAGTGGATCTGCCCATATATATAACGTAGACATATTTATTGTTAGTCATTCGTACACAGATATGTTTGGAAATGGATCACGACACAAGGAGTAAAGGTTGAACTGTGCAAAAGCCGTAGGATGAAGAGAGTCACGCAAGGGTGTGAACGAAGTTGACACGCAAGACAATTCAGCAAGGGGTCCGATCTTTGGTTTACAGTCACGCTGAAACGTTTATATACAGCAAGGCTTTGCTATCAATTAACGTAACGTTGCATACGTTATTTGAATCGGTGACCCAATTTTCTTTCACATCATTATTTCACATTGAAGATTTTATCAGAATTTTCGAGCTTAAAACTATTCTCGTCCCGATAATAAAATAACAAACTTTCTTCAAATAAAATTCTTATTTTATTATTAAGGGAATAGTTTAAGCAGTACTGATTGTTTTTCGAATCCGAATTATTCATTTCTTCGGCCCAAAGAATAACAAAATCAGTTTTCACTTCCAAGTGACTCACAGCTCGAGAGATGACTTTAGAGATACTCTCAAATTTATTGCAGAGTTGATGTAACTCGAATAAACGTCTAACTCAAAAGATGAATTTTGACACGCCCACCTGAACGTAAAACAAAACTATGAAATAAAAATGATGAAAAGCCTCGAAGTACTAAGCGGTATATCAGTTTTGGACAAGCTCAGATTTTTTTTTCTCGCCTGTTTGAATATAGTATCCCTTTAAACGTTATTACGATCTTTGCTTCGGTATAATATATCCAGAATGGCTATGAGTCTCTCGCGTTTAGGGGCCTGAGCTTGCGAGGCTTGGCTTCACCATTTCTCTAACGTCGACGATGCAGCTTCTTCGCGTGCGGAGCGCATTTTCCTCTTTCTCTTTCTGGTGCTGAATTTCTTGCTAGCGGAGCGGAGAGTAGAAAGGAAATAGAAGAAGAGAGAGAGAGAGAGAGAGAGAGAGAGAGAGAGAGAGAGAGAGAGAGAGAGGAGAAAAGCAGCAAGGCTCGAGCCGATGAAAAGTTTTCCTGAGCAAAGTACCATGCGGACTGGCTCGGGGGTTATGAAATTCTGATGGCTCATAAAATGTAAGAAAATTTACAGACTTTGCCTTCTCTTGGCGCGCTACGGCGTTTCTCGACGTTCTCGCCCTCTGTACTTTACCAACGCTCTCTTTCTCTCTTTCCCCCTCTCGCTCTCTATCGTTTTCCCAAACACCGTCGAAGAATGACGCAGAGCAAGCGAGACAAAGAGAAAACGGACGACAAGTGCTGGCGTTTTTGTGTATATATAAAGTTTCAAAAGCTCGCACTCGATCGATTAGGAGAGCTGGCGAAGAATTTTCATTCCTCCATGTATCGTTGGGTTCAGGTGAATCGTTGCTTCGTCGTTGCATACACATTTTTGCTATCTTTTCGAAAAGTTACACCGATGAATTCCCACGAGCCAACAGTCACTTTTCGACTTTCGAGAAAAATACACAGAAAAGGAAAAAAATGGTATCGTGAAATGAAAATCACATGGATAACGTCGAACAAACACCGGTATGGGAAGAGACCCGGGTAGTGTACTTATCTGGCACAGCCTCCGAGGATATTGGTACGGAATTAATATTTATTCGCCGGAAATGAGTGGGAAATATAAATACGTGAGTTCGCGAACAACTTTTGACTTGTATACTATCGTATTCCAGAACTCTTCGAGACTTGTTTCTTTCGTTTTCATCTTTTCCGCCTTGGCAATCGGATACGCTACGATCTTACTTGAGAATGAAGGGTAGAAGGGAAATATTTCTTCGTGCCATATTCAAACACATATTATATATAAGTATATAAAAATTCAGATGACATTCATCTTCATTTTGAAAATTCAAATGTTATTCAGCTTTTTCCCTCAGCCGTTGTTCACTTGATGGAAGTATCGTTCATAAAACGGAAGTCAAAACGGTCTTGTATTGCAAACTAAACGTGAAGCTTTTGGAAGACGTAATTTACGACGGTCGAACGGATACGCGGTTTATCACCAAAAAATGAATTACATTCACATAAAGCATTCATAAAATTCTTTTTTTTTCGGTATTTTTTTGTTTGACCAACTCTACCGTAACCACATAGAGCATCACGTGGCGCATTTCCTGTCAAATTATGAAAGCTCGTTTGATGTAAAATTTGGTTACACCGTGCTCCGTGTTTTGTATATATGGACCATCCCAGAAATAACCATTATCACCCACCCCCTATTTGACGCGCGCCAATCTTCCGCGAATAATTATGTATAAAGTCGGTCGAGATGTGACGACGACGATGGAGATGGTACGCCGTTAGTTCTCGAGGTTCTCTCGTGGTTGCCCGCCGCTCAAAATACGTCTAAATATTAATGAGGTGTCCCTGCCTACGGCGAGCCGAGCCATCTAGCCCTCCTCATCTCTCTCTCTCTCTCTCTCTCTCTCTCTCTCTCCTCGCTTCATCGTTCTCTACACCCTTCCCCATCCCCTGTTACCCATGCTTTCTCGCGCGTTGCCCATTCACCACCCCTTAACAGACTATCGCGTCTGACTAAGCAACCACCTCGTCACAAACCCCTGTTATACCCTCTGCTCACCATACCAACTTTTCGTATGAAAAAAAAAAACAAAAAAAAAACAAAAAGTTCTATGCAACGTGATTTTTATTTGTGCCTGACTATAAACGCGTCGTGACTACTCGAGCGAGTTTTATTTTTTTTTCGACAGCCCTCGACGGTGCTGGATTATGCAAGCACATACATCCGAATCGAGTCCAAATAACGATTCTCCAAAATGATTTCAAATTAATTTGATCAACTTCCCCTCGGTCACAGTTTTATATTTGGAGCAAGAGTTGGAAAAACTTTCAACTGTTATTCAGTTTTATTCTGTGATATTTCCAAATTCCGTCGGAATTTGGAAGTCAACTTTCTTGAACAAGTCTTGAAAATGCGATTTTGTAAAAAAAAAAAAGGGTCCTGCTTCTCGTATTCTGGGAAAAATAGACAAAATCGTTGTCCATAATTAGGAAAAAAAATGTTATACACGTCGTTGGAGTGAATCGAACACTGATAACTCCTGTGCCGTCGAAAAAATATATTGATATTTTTCATCAGCTTACAAAAGTTTAGACTATTTGCCATCTTCTTAGTAAATACTTTTTACAGTCAGGACCAACTGTTAATTCACTCCACTCTGTGGGTGACTACGAAGTTGTTTGTTGAATAAGAACCGAGTGAAACGAAGTCTCAGGATAGTGGAGAATCCAATGTAAAGTAGAAGTAGAAGAAGACGAAGCGGCTGGAATGGGAAACGAATGAGAGAAAAGGGTTGACAGGAAGGACCCACTAGGATAGTTAATACAAAGAGATATTCGTGTAGGAGTCGTCGTGGGACTCGACTTTTCCTGTTATCCTCTTTCAGCTCCTTGTGAGTTTTACTCGTTTCGTTCGGTAGCTCTGTTGTATCCCTCTCTGAAATACTCCCCGGTGGGAGAACTGCTAATTGTGAGCGACAGTCACACGGGTAACAGGGAGCCAACGTCGTTTTCAACGTCAACTCAGATCTCCGTTTCTCTTGCCACGTTTCTGTCGTTAACACGAGAAAACGCAGCTACGCGTTGACTGTCGTCGAATTTCACTTCCCACCCTTATCTGTCTCTCTTTTTTTTTCACGTTTTGATCACCCCACATTTATCACAATCGAATGTGCTGCTTACGTTCGTTCATTGTCGAAAAAATAACTCCATTGACGGTAATTCACCAATGACTGTACGTGTCTAAATTTATCGACACCGGTGTTCCTCCAACATCTTCAAAATTTCCTGCATTCACTCGAGGGCTGGACGAGGAATGATACGAGGGCAAGAAAATTTTCTTCAACTTCTTTTCCATGCAATGCCACACCCTGGTATGAGTGGATGAGTTGGTGACGTGCAAGGTTTTATGAAGGCTGCACCAGGAAAAGCAGCCGATCCGACGGTTCTTTCTGGAACTCGTCATTCTAGTCGAGATTGTGCCTCGTTTCATCTTGCTGAAGAAGTCTAGAAAGATGATCAACCAACTCTGGCAACCAACTTTGGAAAGTTTGAGCGCCTGGCAACCATTGAAATTTAGCTGGTCCATTTGTTCCTGAGAATCTTCCTGACGTGACACTTCATTTCGCTCTTGAATTTTCCTCTTGATTCGAACTTGTTCCCTGATTTTTTTCCCTCTTTTTCTTTAGGATCAACTTGTTCTCTCTCTCTTGGCTGAGAGCTCACAGGGAAAACGATTGGTGAGAGCCACCGTTGAGTTAGTTCGTGCAAGTACGAGAAACGAAAGTGACGCTCCGAACTAGCCCATACCCGCGACCAACTTTCATTTGTTTCTGTCTCATATTACTTGATCTAATGGCGCGTACATACAAAATGGGAGGATGCATTAAGAAATGCTTTTCTTTTATAGAAAGATCTTCATCATCGTCGGAGTTCTAACGAGGATCTTTGTCATCGTTTAATATTCAATCTGTTCTTTGCAACTAAGTTTGGTGTTTGGTTTGCTGAAAAAGGTTGGCTGCCGAATGTACGGTACTCAAAGAAATCGAAATTCATTCGCGTATAAGTGTAATCCATAAGAATAAATGCCTCTTTGCATCTTACTGCTTCAAGTAAGTGAGAAAAAAAAAGAATTTAAAAAACTGAGTTTTTGTTGATTCCTAAACGTCAGGCATCGATGAATTTGGAACAGAGCTTATCCCGAGACTCTTCAGAGTCTCTTGACAGACGTCGCTCACTCCGGTCGTTTCCAAAAAGCCTAAACTTGGATGATCCGATGATTCAGGAAACATTGTGAAGGTTTTTGTTCCTTTTTTGGAAAGTCACTTTTGTTAACGTGCTACCAAAAGAATCGCGTGACGATGCGATGAAGGAAAAATAGAAAGATACACGACTACATACACACGGCGTCCATGGTGATGTTGTTGCAAGTTTAAAGACGGAACATAGACTTATAAGGGCTGGTGGTATAAATGTAGCTGCGGTTACTTGGGCCTTAAACCGAAAGCGGTGGATATATGCCCTTCGTTATCGCTCGTACTCGTCTCAAATCCTGTGTGAGCTTTCGCAAGCTCTATCTCTCCTGCTTCGGCCTCGTGTCTTTAGATGGGCATTAAGCGTCCGGAATTAATTGATCCCGGGAATAGAAGTGGGTACCCTGGGTACACACACCCAACATTCTTCTCTCTCTCTCTCTTGCTTCCTTTTACTCATGCACTCGACCCTTTGCACCCTGATTGCAAGACAGCCGAATACAGGCGAGGAAGAGAAAGATAGAAGGTATTATCAGGCAGCCGCAGAGTTTGGTGGCAGGAATGGGAAAGGGGGAGGGGCTAATATCGGTGCTACTCGGTGCCAGTCGATGCGCGAGCCATTCCCGCCTGCACTCTTCCAGTATTTGCAAGCATTTTCCCTTCGCTAGACCCTCCAAGCATCAAGCCACCCCCTTTTCAACTACCTCAGCTTTTACTTCTTAAGGGTTAACCAAAATTACTTACGATTGAAAAAATTGTTATTTCACATTTTTCCCTTCAAACGCATATTTTATTCCAATGGAATCCATATATAGAGAGTATTTTTTATTTTTTCCCGCCGGCTCAAAACTTTTAACTCTCATGTTTAGCCCAAGGCGTCACTCTTTTCGTCAAACCTTCCCGACCCATCTATACCTTTTGTTTGACAAGGTCCAGAAGGGAAGTGGACTTATTAAACCCGGACCGTAAACCACATCAGAGAAACCAACACGAGACCCCGAGAATATCGTATCCTTCGTGATGTTGGTCTTTTTCGACCCAATAAACTGCCCCTGTTATAACCCTCAATGCCATCCATCTAGCTGTCGCGAATCATATTTACACTTAACAAAATTTCCATCCGCAGCACACTCACATTCCGAGAAGATCACGATCAGAAAAAGAGAGAAAGAGCACTTTTCCCTCATGGTGATCGATAATTTTGGACCGTTGTGTATTCAACATTTGAATCTTTTCAAACAACTCGAAAAACCTTCAATCATATTTTCAGTAAGCTAAAAATACTGGATCGATTAACTTTGCATTGATTAAACACTGTTCAAATTTCATTATTCTACTATTCCTCTAAGAATTTTTTTTTTCCATCACTAACTTATTATCAATGAAAAAGAAGCAGCAGATTACTTTGCACATTGATGTCGAACCACTCGGGAGGTTGAATCTCGGCGCAGAATTTTACCTCAGGAAAGAGTAACAGGCGCGTATCGCTTACGAGGGATGATCCCAGGTTCGTGCGGAGGTTCGCGAGGGTAAAAAGGTCCTAGCAATGCTTCCTCGTATCCATACCTCACAAGCACATGGTTTAAACGTGTTTGAGCTTATGCGAATCTGCCCCAACCTTCTCTCCGCCACGTTATTCACCTTAGACATAATTTTACGTACGTTCGCGTGAATTTCGTATCTCCGTCTCTCTCACTCTATATTATTACACGAGCCAAGCTCTATATATCTGACTGGCGTTTGTGCAACGTATGGCTCTTATGCCAGAGTACCGAAGGGGTGAAATTGAGACGGTGTGTGATGAACGTGTAATTGTATATCGTGGATTGTATTGAGAGTGATGAGAAAGACGAAGATGAAAATTGAAGACGGTGATTACCCTTGCATGCTTCGAGGGCATATCTGTTTGCTTCACGAGATATATCGAATCAGATACTTAACCCCTCCCTACAAAATCGTTTCTGCATATTACCCCATACGCTGCGAAAGAAAGAGCGAAGGAGAAGTAGAAAACAGAAAGAGAGGAAAGATAACACCTGGTATCGACGTATATAGCAGAAGATCCAGGCAGCAAATAAATGCGCAGGTTCTGTTAGCCCGAGCACAAATTTACCATTTTCGATTCAGTATTCATAATTATCTATCGAGCACGAGTCACTGCTACGAGTCACTGCTTATGCCCGAAATGTATACCTATACATATGGAAACGCTATGCTTATACACGTGAACTTTAGTCTTCAATTACTCGATAACTGTCTAGAAGAAAAATCTGAAAAAATTTGTATTGTCAAATTTGGCACTAAACGAATATGTCCACCAAATTTGATAAAATTCTGAACCTTTCGAAATTTTTTATGTTTTTAACATGGTTTAGCACGGCAACATTGTATCGCCTGTGCCCAACCTCTTTAATGCGTTTAGAGAGACTGCCTAAAAAAGACGTTCACACAATCTTTTCAAGGGTATGAGAAGAAAATGCGAGCAACGCTTAACTTTGATAGAGACGAATGCGAACTCCGGTGCTATCGATGCGTCATATTGAGACATATAAAGTCGATTTTAAAATTAAAATCAGGCAGGAAGATGCACGAGAATTATTCAAAGAAACATTTATTGCTCAATTTATCAAAAACATCTTTATCGCAATCCTCATATTTTGACATGACAAATCGAAAAAAATGCGAATATGAAATCACATATGATTTCACCACTGCTAAAAAAAAAAACAAAAAAAAACTTTCCACTAACTACGATAATTAAGAAATCGGGTACAATAATTAAAGGGTTACGGAGGCGATTAGATCATTTCATTACAAAGCCGAATTATTTATTCGAGACAGAGTCAAGGCTTACCGTTACCGCGGATATCTTAATCGCAGGGAATTTTTGCTCGCGTGGAAGTTCCGTCGTCTTTGCGCTCACGAGACTCTATGAATCATAAGGGAGTGAGTTGACAGAGTCTCAAGGCATCCCCGCATCATTCGCCACCCTCTTGCTGTGCAACGTATCCTCGATTCTCCGGGGGTTGGTCGAACCGCGTTCTATATACACGAAATCCATATTATACATCTGTGTATGAGTGAACACGTTAGATAGTATGTTTGCAAGTATATATACATCTCGATATTATATATACATAGATGTAGGAAAGCAGCAGAGGCACGTATTCATAGTACAGAACCTCTGAGGAACGACGACGTCGACAACGATATTGTTAACAACTCGACTCGCTTTAAATTATCTCTCCCTCCCAGGGCTAATTACAGAGAAACGCATGACATTCGTGCAGGGTAATAATTAATTCGAGCAATTATTGTTCCGTTCCTCGTACCAATGTGAATCTTCACCACGTCCCTCCTTCGACACCTTATCTCAGCAAACTCGTCGTTTATATGCTCCATAAATAATAAATCAAATTAATTAATTCATTAATCTACTGGTTAGCTATAAAAACAAAATTTACCATTAAACACTCACGATTTTCTTTTTTTATGTCGTACAGGTAATTATCAACAAATACTCCTGCCTTATCATTACATATATGATGCTGCGTTAGAGGAGTGACGTTGGTGAGTTTTAACTGCATGCCAACATTTATTATAACTTTTCTCACATTTTTTTTGTTTTTTTCTCACAAAATGGGTCTGTGTTTTGTATACTTGTCCGACTTGAAAAATAAGATTTAGTGCTACTAATTTACTGGGAAAAAAAAAGTTGTTTTCTTGTCTTTTCGTATAGAAACGCACAATATGTGCTCGTCTTTGTTGACTCTTCCGGGACTCGTTTTTCTTCCTAGCCTGGTTGGTAATTTTAGCGAAACGAAATGAAAGAAAGAGAGAGAGAGGCAGAAACGAAGAAAGAATGAAAGAAAAAGAGAGGGGGCGAGGGAGGGGGGGTCGTGGATAGGGAAGGGGGTAAATTAGTAATTAGAAATCTGATATAGGTAAGGCAAGTCGGACGGTGTTGTTCCGGCATTGCGTGGCTGCCAGGACGAAGTCGTGTGGACTTCTGCGACAGGCACGGCCTCGCGTGACCCAAACGCCCCCCCTAGCGGTGAACGTACGAGGAAAGAGAGTGAGAGGGAAATAGTAAAACACGTTCGGGCACCAGGGCGCAGGGTGTAGAGAGAGCATTGCATCGGAGATTTCTCCCGTAGAGCTTTCTCACCCTCCTTGGAACGAAATGTAAGGGATGACAATTATGCCCTACAGGTAATTGCCAGGTTGCAGCTAAACGGAGTGAGTGCTGGTCGTTCTTTCTCAACCTTCGCTCCTTCTTTGTCTGTGTCTGTCTGTCTGCCTCTCTCTCTTTCTCGCTTCTGAAAATTCTTCCTTTTCATAGATCGTCGCGAAGCAAGGAACCCGTCCTTATACCATAAAATTATTGGCTTTTAAACATGTCACGGTATTATAAATCAGAAAGCCTCCTTTCGTAACAAAATACCCCTTCGTATCGCTTCAAGAGATAGTGGTGTAGAGCAGCCCTTTTGGATAATCGTATTTCGGCACGTTTTTTCTTGATTCGACCGTTTCAATGATCCTACCATTTAAATGAACGTTTTTATTTTATTTTTATCACATCAGTCATTTTATTTATTTAATCCTCCATTACCTTCGAAACACAAATTGAGAAAGAAAACTCATACTGCCATTCTCTCCCCCCCCCCCCCTCGGTGTAATTTCAGAAGTTTTCCTCGAATATCAATCGAAACACCCAATTTGATCGATTGAAAAAACGAATAAACCGTCGTCGAATTTTTCACATTCACGCGGAGAGTGAGTGGAAAATAATGTCATATTTCAGGGGCTCGAGAAAAATGGGCGTAACAAAGGATCGCCCGAGGCTTCATCTATATATTATACGCGATAGGTTTGACATTGGTCTATATTCACTCTCATACACTGTCTCTCTCTCTCTCTTTCTCTTTTCCCTGCCACTGGCAGGCCAAGTGTTCCCGCAAAATTAGCCCACAAATGCGGGTTATTTCGCTCGGTTACATACGACGTTCAAACCTATATACACGTGCATTTACGTACGTGGAGTATGACGAGGGTAACGCGAACGTGAACGCCCTTCCCCTGATACAGCTGCACCATTCTGCTCCATGAATTATAAAGCTCGTATTAAAGCAATAAACATATATAGTCTGTATATTTATGTATGTGGATATTTATGTATGATGGAATTCTTTATTTTATTTTGAAAACCAGATTAATTAAGCAGCATAATTGAAATAAATTTTAACTGGACATTGAAAAATATGAACCATGATTCATAAGTGGCATAAAAAGTTTAAAAATACGTATCAGGATCTCCGATTCCGTTCGTTTAAGGAGGGTGGCTACATACAACAATATGATAAGAATTTAATAAAATTTAGTGATAACATTCTTTAGCATCAAATGCAATGACACAAATTTTTTCAAATTTTTCGTCTACATAGTTGTCGAATTATTGGAGTTTACAATACGCAAAAGATATACCTATATATATCAGGATCCTATGCTTACGGATGTAAATTCTAGTGTTAAATTGCTCGAAAACTATGTAGAAGAAAAATCTTAAAAAATTTTTATATTCATATTTAATCCAAAAGAATATGCTCACCAAATTTCATTAAATTCTAATCATTTCGAATTTTCCTATGCTTTTAACATGGCAACATTGTTTTGTGTAGCCGACCCCCTTAATTGATTCACAACGTAATTTTAGACTAACGTGAAAGTTTACAAACACGAAATATTGAGCTATACTTTGTTGCAGGCGGGAATATATACGACAACACTTGAAACCTTTGACATCACTTGAAAATATCTATCTATTTTTTGTTTCAAATTAATTTCTTCAGATATCGAATGGACTAATTGATTTAGACACCCAAGTTCAATTGCATATATATTTAAAATCACCGATTGGTATTTCACACTGCTACACATTGTTTCTGATACAATATTTTCTGGTCATTGTCGTTTCTGTCGTCAAATACAGTTGCATTCGCATTCCCTGTTGCCAGTCTTTATAATTCTCTCTCTCGCCCTCGCTTTTTGTGCACACGCGAGATTTCCCAGCATGCACGCCTCGCACACATTGTCCAACGCTCCAGATTTTCATATCTGGCAACCTCTAGCCGTGACAACTAGGGGGTACTGTAACAAAAATTATGTCTACAGCAATTAGAAGTTGAAAAAAGTTTTCGCTATAACGAGCATTAAAGAGGAAATTATTAGAAACAATGTCAGATGAATTTTTCAAGTTTTCCATTTGCACTTTGAGTTATATATTCAAAGGATACTATTCTATCGTACCAATAAGCTCCTTTAAGGTAAGATCTCTTATCATAGATCATCACCAAAGAGAAACAAAACGATTCTCTCCCCAGTTCTGAAGATAACAAAAAAATATCGTTAACACGAGCATATATTTATATATGTATGCATATAATGGTAGCATTTGAAAATTGTCGTTTCGTGTATGGGGTGGGTTGCTCGTGACGCGTTCAAGTGGCGATCGCATGCCAAACGGATTACAAGATTCATGTTATTAAAGATATGAAAGCTTACACCGCAACCTTTTGCATGAATTTCTTCAACTTGTCGAAGAAAAATGAATTCATATTCCTTTTTAGTTGGGAACATCAACTGGAACTTCACAATCGTCTGCCAACGAAATTTGGTTTCAAATATTTGTGCTTTATTCACAATTACATATTTTTTTATTTACATTTAAATTGTCTTGGAATTCAATTCAACTAAAATTTAGACAAAAATAAATTTGTATAATATCGCTATTATTGCTAGCAACGATATCATAATCACGAGCACATTCCATGCTACACCACTCGACTCTGGATCTGTGACCCGAACGATTTTCCATTCCTTTCAAAATATGTTGTTTCTTGGCCCTGTTCGATTTTTTTTTTTAGAAAAAACTGTCAATGCCTTGACTTTTCAAATATCCTGCACAACTCGCGATAGCTGCATGTTCCGAAAAAATATATCCTTCAAAAGTATCTCTTGTCCACACGGAGATGCAGAATACACAAAAAAAAACGAGTTAATCTTTGAAATTTTTAAGTCGCCCAATCTTGAAGTCATCAAATTTTTATTGCCAAGATTTTTTAGTCCCAGTATTTTCGGAAAAAAATAGATTTACTATTTCGCGATATTCCGGACACCCTGTATATTTATACACATGTACTATTCGTGTAACGTTTTTTTCCTACTTTTCTTCGAGCTACGTATTACGAAGTTGAGGACAGCGGAACGGTCAAGCTGTTGCTGAATTATCGATAAGTCTGAGAGCAGGACTTGGGCTTTTACGGGAAAGCCTCCCAAGCTTTTTGCCTCCCCTCTGGTGTTCCTCCCGGGTGAGGGTGGTGTACGGGACCGATACACTTTCAAAGTATCAATTATTCGACCTGCGTGTGCACCCTTGACCAGAGTCTTCCTCCGATCATTCCACATTCTCTTTCCTCCCCCGCACGAAATATTACGTTTTTTTTTCTTGTACCTGCTCCGAAGTCTCGTCATTGTCATACGACCAACAGTTCTTCTTCGAACGGATGTACATACGCGTAAAATTGCATTTTAAAGCGTAGCAGTGCGTTTTGTTGTGTCTTGTTGATAATTAATTATTTATATCGGGATAACGGATTCAGACTATGAAAACTTTAATATTATGAAATATCCTGGGGAACTTGGTTAAGCTGGTCGTAATTCGTGCCATCTTCACATTATTTTGTTCTTTGTTCTTATCCATGTGGCATGCTGGATCTTAAAAATTTTTCCAAAATAATTTCAACGACTCTTGAACTTTCATCAATTCCATATAAAATACATAAGAAAATGCTTATTGTTTTTCGTTCACTCACCGGTTGATTTTCTTGATATTTTCGGCATATCGTTCGGAATGATGAGTTTAGAGACAAAAATCAAGGGTTGAAGAAATTCGATAGCCTTTCACGAGTTCGTGTGTGTAGGTTATTTCGAAGCAAGCCCACTTAACGCAGGATAAACTGTGTGATAAGATGGAAGTTTCCTCGGTAGGTTTCTCTTCTCGGATCTCTGCTCGGTGAAGCCTCGAGTATCCTGACGGAAGTCTGGCTCTAATTAAGCGGGCATCCTCGTCCCTCTAGGAAAATTCAACGTTTCAACCCTCCCGTATACTTGTCTCGTCGTAGCCGAGGGATGAGTATGTACTAGCCCAAGAATATCTCTCGGATAGGGCTCCTTCACCCATCATCTTTCATCTACATCTCTCACAATCTTTCTCGCTCGCACGCCTGTTCGCTTTCTCCGTCTGGTGAACCACGGAGGTTTCACAACCCCTCTGCATACAACCGTGAGACGTTGGGCATGGCCAAGTAGAAACAAGAACATGGAAGAGGAAAATACACCCTCTCGATCTTCTTGCGTCGAGATGTGCGAAGCTAACCATTCCTCGTCTATACCAACGCGTGCTGTTATCATATTCTCTGATTGTTATGTCTTGGGATCTACGAGTATCCGCTGGTGCGTGGGTGGTACAAAAGTTTCAATGATTCGACCGCGTATATATGATTCGGTAAGGTTGGGGGGGGGAGAGGGAGGAGGAGGGGGGATGACTTTCCGTTATCCCCATACCCTGAAACGGGGCTCGAATATCTCCCGACGCTTTTCTTCACGGCTGCTTGCTGGCACAAGAGCCTTCCTAACCGAAGCACTACCCGAACATTCGAGAAGTACGAGCATCAATAAGCGCACCAAAACCCCGCACTAGAACGCACCAACGAGAGAAGCATCAGCAATCCCGTTTGCTCCTAATTAAATTCCACTCTTTCCTACCGATTCTCATCTCCGCGTTGTGTACCCAATCTCATCGTTTCTCGTAGTTCCACCTTTCTCTCTCTCCCACTTTCTCTCTTCCTTGTCTTTTTGTGTATTCTACTTTTAGCTACCCTCTTTCCCTGGCTGCTTCTATACTGACTCTCTATTTACGTATTTTCTTTCCTCTCTCTCTCTCTCTCTCTCTCGCTACTTTCTCCCTCCCCTATTTCGTTCTTCATTTTTTTTCACTTGGAAATTTTCTCAACCGCACAGTAATTGCGCGGGAAACGCCAAGCCAGAGTCAGCTACTCGTGACGAAAAGTCTCGCAAATTTCTCTACTCGGTCCTTCTTAATTGGCGCATAATTATGTAAACAATTGTAGGTACTGCGGGAATTTGCGACTCGCTCGAACTCAGCCACAGGATAAAATTGCTTCTTTCTCAAAGCAAAAGATGCCCGGGTTCGATTGTTTTTCTCTTAACACATGACCTGCTGAATATAATTCGTGGTAATCGAATATATCTTCGATTGAAATCGTTAACCCTCTATTAAACGCGATAACCTTCGGTTACGTTGCACGATCGAGATCGGGAGTGGGCTTTTAGCAAAAAAATAAAATACTTGCCAGCAGCAGCAGCAGTAGCAGCAGCAGCCCGGCAAGAGGTTTTACGATTTTATTTATAGCGCGTATCGCAAGCCCTTTCCATTTGAGCGAGCAAAACCACCGAATATAAGGCGTACCAAGGATCTACACAGAACACCAAGCTTGCGGCAACATTATCTAAAATTCAGGCAGTAATTACTTTGCTGGGCGGCGATGGTGGCGTTGGTGCCGCCTTCTCCGCTTGATTTATAGTCATCGCGGCCGATGCAGCTGCGTGGGTGTAAGTAATTAAAAATGTACTATCGCGTGGTGAGGCGCCCGGAGGTAAAAGAGATGGCGATAGAAGCGAGAGTAGGTTGAGTAGAGAGGCACCACCCTCTATTTTGCCTTGAGCTCGAGAAAGTCGAGGGGTGCGCCTGTAGGGCTCGTATAGTCTACAGAGACGGTACCGTGAGAGTTTGGCCTCGTCTGGCTTTCCTCAAAATAACATATACTCTCTCTCTCTCTCTCTCTATCCGTTTACCTCATACCGTATCGCACTTTGGCCTTGAACAAAATGCTCGTTCTCCGCGTAATCCGCGACGCAACACTCCTTTTTTGTATTTTTTTCCCAAAGACCAAAATAAATTCACAGTTTGGCTGAGTTGAAAAACGAAGAATAGAGTCGCGCGTTCAATTCGCGAATCAATCCCGTGCTTGCTTTTTTAATTTTCTTGATATCTTCGTTTCATGAGTAATCGGTTTTTGTGATAAGAGAATTCCATTGGATGCTTTTTTTTCTGAAAATTGAAAAAAATGAAATTCTAAAATCCTTAAAATCGAATGAATAATGAACCCGAGAAGATAATGATGATGATACCAATGATTTTATTATGTTTCTGGCAAACGTAGAGGCAAACATATCATTATACATAAAATGAGGGGGGGGGGGGAGAGAGAGAGAGAGACAGAGATAAGATGATGATGTGATGTGATTTATTATTATACCCGTTTTGACTATGGGACAAGTGTAATTCAGGGAGAGGAGGGGGGGGGGGGGGCATACGACGATTTAGGGGTTGATCTCTGAACCGAGGTCGAAGTCCGGGTCGAATGTACTTGGATGAGAGGATCGAAGAGAAGGAGGAAGGGAAATGGCGGTGGTTAGTTCGCACAGTCAACGGTTCCCAGGTTAATTGGCCATTCATGGTTAATTTAGTCGCGTCGATGTCGGCACCGTTGGGGGACTAAGGCGATAGGGCAGTTTCTCCCTCGGCGTACGATTTTCCCGCGTACTATTTCACCATCGATGGTACTCTTCATCGTCCTCGCATTTCTAGTATCTCCAGTCGTACCTCACTACCGATTACGTATTCGTCCCGTTGCAAAGCTCCTTCCAAACCCTCCAATGAGACAGAAAGAGAAATCAATGTGCGACAAGATGAGTAACAAGATGGGCGAGGGGAAGGAGGCTGCTGGTCGATTCAACCCATTTCCACGAATTGGAACGAGAGGACGAGTTTAGCAATCGTAGCCGCCGTTAATTTGGTTTCTATCGTGTACGTCAAAAGCCAACATCGTGTTATGCCACGTCCGAACTTCCCTTCTCACTCCGCTTTCAGCTTTACAATTTTCTAAACAGAAACACGACCTATTACATATTATTGAAACAGAATCTCAACAATTCCGAGGGATATCAGAATGTGGCCTGAAACAATCTTCGAAAACGAAAACTTATTTTTTTTTAACGAGAAATACTTTATCGGTGGAATCGTCCGTTCTAGCCAGCTTAAAAGCTTCTGAATTATTTGCCTATTTTATGTTCAATGTGCCCCCCCCCCCCGCCCTCATTTCCCTTCGTGTCTCTCTCTCTCTCTTATGCTTAGTTTTAGTTTGAGTTTTAGTTTTAGTCTATTAGTCTATTAAGTTACTTTTGTTTATTTTTAAGGTTTTTTTTTTGTACTTCAATTGTATTCCCATGATCCCAGCTCAGAAACTTACTGTAACTGAACTGGGCTCCAGTTTTATCCCTATTTTGCCTAACAGTTTTACTAAGGCAAATAAACAACCATCAATCAATCAATCAATCAATCTCTCTCTCTCTCTCTTCCTCTTACAATTAGATAATATTATGTTTTTTTTACTTTTGTCCTGAACTTTATCGGCACGAAATGAAACCAATCAACTATTGTCTTTTTTCATAATTTGATTGAGAGATGACGAACATCTCATATTTATATACGATGAAAAAAATTTTTTTTTCTTAGGACATAATAAGTGTGAAAGAAACATTATTCACGCCTACATTCCCGTGGTTAGGTGATAACGTTCTGGGGGGTGAATACATTCGACTTTGAAATTTCTGCGCAGTTCAAGGAGTTGGAAAACTCGAATGAACCCAAAAGACTATGTATGTGTGTATAGGTACGGAAAGAGAGAGCAAGAGAGATAGAGAGAGAGAGAGAGACATTTTGTAATCCCAGAGTGTTCTTATGATCCTGAGATCGAGACTGTCTTCTCCGTTCTCCCACGGCGTTGCGGATAGTTTTCGTCGTCTTGGTGTTCAGGACGGACGAAGAGAATTCAAGAACACCTCGGGGAGATTACTAATGTGGGCTAACTACAGCCAAGACGCCTTGGTTCTCTCTTTCTCTCTCATTCTTTCTCTCTCCTTGTCTTACCTTAACCATCTACGAGAACAGCGAGGGATGAACGGAGTCGTGGTAGTGTCGAGGGTTGTTTGGTTGAGAACGAATACGAGGTGAGAGAGAAAAGCGACTCGTTATTACATTCTCTTACGACGTGTGGTCTCATAAACCACACGCTGACAATGAGATAATGATTTGGTTTGAAAAATATCGAAAATGAGAACAGAAAAAATAAGTAACCGATAGAATTGATAAGTTTTTTTAACCGAAATTTGATAATACAAAGTTGAAACAAAGAACAAGGTGGTACTATGATACTGTTGTATAAAGTATCGGGATATACTCGATGAGAATACGCGGAGAAAAGACAACGAGGAGGCAGCCAGAGGATGTGAGGAGTAGCAAAGGCATATAATGCTATTCCAAGCGCGTCAGCAGGCACGAATGAACTTCTCCGTAGCTTATATCCACTTTCGTACGTGTTTCTCTACTTCCCTTAAACGCGATACGAGGCCCAACACAAAGTTATTAGTAGCACGCTGTGGATCGGATTTCCTGACTGCCATATCCAACCTTTTCCTCTCTCTCTCTCTCTCTCTCTCTCTCTCTCTCTCTCTCTCTCTTTCTCTCTTTCTCTGTCTCACTGTCAAGAACTATTTTTTACCTGTAAAATTAAAAAAGAAACAAAAACGAAAAAAGCCTAATTAAAAAACTAATTTCTACTGAAAAATTTCTTAAAGTTCTCCATTTTTTTTTATTATAACAACAAAACGATTGTGGTTAAAATCTCTTGAAATACCAGTTTATGTTTTACATGAAATTTTGTGCACATTGTGTTGATAACATTGATAGTTCCGCTGTAATATGCAAAAATCAGTTAAATTGACGGTAAATTGAACTTTGACCTTGAATAACTTCTGAACGACTAAACTTATCGAAAAATGATACGAGACCTTTTTTGCAGAGCGTTCAACTCCCTATAAAAATGACGCGTTGTCAGTTAGTTATAGAAATCAGAAGAAGCAAAAAATAATTTTGCCATGTTATTTTTACGGAAAATCAAAAAGTGCGACGTGGAACCTCTAAATATTAATATTAAGAGCTCAAATTATAACAGGCGTATTTTTATACCTAAACGAAACTTCTCAACCTGTTTGGAGGAAGAAAGAAAAAATGCAAAAATACAAATGCAAAAGTTGTTGTATTCGACACTTTTTAGCAACGTCCGCGTCTGTCGAGTTTCAGTTAGAAGTCCGTATCTATCTCACTCTTCCTCATCTTCAGATCCTCTGCGTCCGGTTCGTTGTCACGTCTGACCACGAAGGCTTTACCTACTGGTGTATTTCCCATTCGCATTATTAAAGAGATGCCCTTCTCAAGGAATTCTAAATTCCTTTGCTTAAAAATAAAAAATTTCTCTTGCCCGCATACCGTATTCATTAACCACAGAAAAAACCTAAATAACTAGATAAATGTTCATTTCTGCTCCTCTTTAGTCAATTTTCAATCGAAACTCTGCAATCTCGAATTGACTGGAATGTGCCACTGAGACTCAAGTTTGCTTTTCCTTGCGTTTTACTTAGATGTTCCATGGAATCTTAGGCAGTACGTTTAGCCATTCGATCTCTGAGGAACTATGCGAGCCATGAGCCGAAACGAGGTAATCTAAATTGATGCTCCGGTCATGATTGAGGGACGATAGTTAAACCTACGTTCTAGAGAACGAGGAAAGGATGGACGAGAGACAGTGCGAAGATAAGACGAATTGGCTTTTATTGAATGAGCGTTTTCCTTTGAACCCTTGGAAACTTCGATGTCCCAAATTTTACTACATCTATCGTCCAATTAGAGATTAAATTCGAGATACACAAGACCATGGAGAATTGAAAAAAAAATGTTGTCTCATTTTTCAGAATCAATAATTCAATGTGTGACAAGTTATTTTTTTTGCTGCTAAAGTGTCAAATGTTTCAATGTTTTTTTATTTTTATTTTCGAGCACGTTTATTTGGCCAACAGTTTCAAAACTATCATCACCAGTGGGAATAAAGTAAATTTTCGCTTTTGGAAATATCGTCAATTATTCATGAACGCGACAACGGGATCAAGAGACCCGTTGGTCATATTTTATTTAGAGAGGCTATATTGATTCGGTTATTCCGTGAGAGACGTTTTCTCTTCTTCTCACGTAACTTTCATCCCTATTTTTTGTTCCACCCTTGATCTCGTAGTCTGGCGTTTGTTTCGTTATTTTTTTTTTTTTTTCCGTAATTGAGGTAAGAAAAATGAGGGAAAGTGGGAGAAGAGGAATAGATGGCTCCTTGGATGACGCCAAGGACAGCTCCTTTCATAATCGTTTTCGTCAAGAAAAAGTAACCGAGTTGGGGTTGATTTTGAGCATCACTCTAGCCTGTATATTTGTATATATATGTGGATACATATATATACTCTCTTGGTCGCCTTTTGCGTCTTCTTTTTTTCCCATTACTAGATGCAAATGTCGGAAGTCTTAAAAAAAAAGAGCTGAAGAGAGAGAGAGAGAAGGATGCCTGATTTTAATTTTGCATGTATTAAAGAGGGCACCGCATCGTCAGAATTTTATTCATCGTGCAGCTGACGTTGTATCACGCTTATATAATATATACGAATTTACGTGTACGTATATAAATATATATTAGAAATTGGATGAGGTTTGAAGGGTGTTCTTTTAACCGGAGCACCGTTGGTAGATGTGGAATTTGAGAGATTCAGGAGGTACGGAGATAAGTCGGAAAGCGATTTCGATTCAGGGAGTTGGTAAAATAAGGGCAAGGGGACGGAGGTGAATCGTCGCGACGAATGTTTGGTACGATGCATTCGAGCAACGCGTACATACGCTTTGTGAGATACGAAGGAAGTAAAACCTACCCTCGTAGCCTTGTGGGTGCACACCTTTGGCAAGGGGGGTAAAAGCCCGTTGAAAACCGAAGCCCAAAATTAGAATACAGACGCGTTAGCTCGCGATCCGACGCGATGAGACCCATATGCCGTATTTTAGTGTCTATCTATATACATTTTGCGGGGGAAGATTCGCGGCTTTCGACGACAACGACGAAAACCTCGAATCTCCCCTACTGCTCTAGAAAGCGATTCTAATTTACATACTCGCTCGTTCCCAGAGAAAGCATCGGAAACGTACACAGCGTGAACGAATTCGTTCAATGCTTCTATCCGTCTGTGTGTCTCTGAGAGAAGTGTGGACTCCGTTCTCCCGGAAAATACTGTAATTGGGCTTGCGAAACCACCATTATCAAAAATATTCTTGTTCCTGCTCAACTATATGAATCTTATTATTAATTTCTCGTCCTAAATCGATGCATGAAATATTATTTTTCCCGCTTTGCAATTTATTTTTATAATATGTGTTTCCGATAAGAATTTTCACACGGATCCAAAGGACTCAAGAGTGGAAATATAGGCTAGTTTTTTAACTGATAATTGAAAAGACAAGCATCAAAATTTTTCTCACATTAACTATATACTATTCCCGAGGTTCGTACATTACCTTTTCCTACCCTCTTGTCCCTACATGAGGACAATTTCGGTCGGTCACTTTGCGAGCTCATAACTAAATTAAACATCGATATTTTTTCAAGGACCAATGTGAAAAACGGTTGGAAGATTATTTTGAAGGGAATAGCACCCTTGTAAATGTTCTGGATCCAATGAATGATTTCAGGTTTAAAAATTGACGTGGTTTGTTAGACTTAACGAGAAATAAGAGACCATTTTTTTGGCAAACGTTGACTCGATCGCTAACTCAGTCCTCTCCCTTTTTCTTCTTCTTTTTTTATTCCTTAATCGGTAGCGACCATGGACGACCCTTCTATGCCACTGGATGTGGAATAAGATGAAGATGGTTGCGTAAAGCGTCCATCCAGGGTCGGGTTATCGCCATGGATTATTTTACGAGCTTGTGGTGCGGTATGTGGCATCAGCTGCTTCTTCGAAGATTCGCGGAGCCCTCAGGCGTCATTCCCCCATCGGGGCGACTATGCTCGCATCCCCTAGCCCGTAAGATCCATTTCTATATACGAGAGAAGCCCGAGAGCCGCTTTCCCGTGGTGCGATCGTGCTTGTCTGACAGTATATGTATACAGAAGACGACACGAAGGGACCGAAAGATCTCACAAACCAGCTTCACCCCCTATCCACCCCCTTAATGCGAGTTAATAATACTCCCTCGATATATATTTTCTTCTTTCGTTCGGGCGACACTCCAGGGTTTATTTTATGCACGAGAGGGAAAAGTACTCGTCCTCGTGTCCTCGAAAAAAACACGTAAGAAAAACTCTAGGCACTCTTTTTTTTTTCTTTTCTTCTTTTTTTTTTTATCACGGACAAATGTAGTCTTTAGCAACTTTGATGGATGTCGGGATATCGAAATAGACGCTGTGCTGACGACATCAGGGGGATCGAGGAAAGCAACCACCACCCAGTAATTATCTTCTAGGTAAAAGAGCGAGAGGAAGAGAGAAAGGAAGCTAGTACATAGAGGCGGCGAGAGTCCAAGTGGAAAGGGTTAGGAAATCTCTCGAGCGACGAACCAGAGTGTATGGACGTCCAAGTTACGAGAGGCCAACGAGGCGAACGTCTACGTCGACGCTGACTGTGAGCTTCCTAGAAGTTTCACGAGCGAGCCAAGCAGCTCGCTATTCGTGGGAGTATTTGAGGGAGGGTTGCTTCATGCGCGGACAAAGTTTCTTCTCTTTCTCACTCACAAGGAGAGTGGGGGAGGCATAGAGTCCGCGTCCAGGGCTTCGTTGGGACACACGGTGTAGCAACCGCCTCCCGGCAACGACCCCGCTAACCCAACCAAGAAACTTTCGCCTTACGCGAGAGAAGAGTGAGGAGCATGCTAGTGGAACGAGAAATGGCCGATGGGGGGCTTCTTTGTGCCGGTCCATGATGGACTGAGAAATGAAATGAGAGAGAGAGAAAGTAAGAGTATTGAGCTCAGTGTAAACGGGAACGATCCGCTAATTGCGACGGACGTCCATTAGATGGTGGAAAACTTGTAATTCTACTGGACCTCTAGGAGAAATCACCTCTTTTGAGAGGTGAAGGGACAAATAGAGAGACAGCAAAGGGGAGAGGAAATTTTTGCCTTATTTTGTGGACTTCTTGATAATGAAAATGATGAATGAATCACTAAAACTTCTGCGTCAATTAAAATCTCTCCCGTAAACATTGGAGACGTTTTGCAAATGTTCAAAATAAAACTGGACCCATATACAGGAACAAAGAGCCAGTTTTCGGCCTGCAATATTTTTTTTTTCAAACGCTCTCGTCTGATGACACAAATTAGAGCCCAAAACGTGTGTACCTTACGAGGCAATAGTGGCTTACATTCACGGCTAATGGCACGTCTATTCTATTTCATCTCTCATAATCTCCACACGCCAGGCAAAAGGCTTTTTCAAAATGAAAAGAAGAGGCAAGTTCCCCGTCGACTTGACACGGGAAAAGAGTGTGCATGGGGAAGTAGGGGATGGCCAAAATGGAAAGACAAGGGATTTGAAGGTAATACGGAAAATGAACCCTTTTATATCAGTGATATATATTTCTATCTTGCACCCTTGATATTCAAGAGCTCGTGTTCTCAAGAAGGCTTTCTGTGGGTGATATGATCTTTTAATGGCTGCTTTGTGGCTCGATCCATTGCCGAGATCTAAGGCTAAGGAAGCTTGTGGCGAATTGCGCGCTCTCTCTCTCTCTCTCTCTCTCTCTCTTTCTTTGCCTCACTTGCTCTGCCTTCCTTCATACACATATAGATGAATATATATAAAGATCCTTCGCCTCAGCATCCTTGTTCTGCCCTTCCGTTGTAAGCCAACCAACGTGAGTACAGAGAACGATGAAAGAGAGATTCTCAAGCCTTGTTCCTCTTAAGGGACATTTCTCTAAACTCTCTCTCTCTCTCTCTCTCTTCCTTTCCATTTCTAGTACGACGAAATCTCTGACGAGAATAACGAAAGCGTTAGGACGTCTTAGCTATAACCGTCCCTCTATCTCCGTCACATATTTAGACTCTCTCGCATTCGAAATACTCGCAAACAGAAATTCTCTCTGTGGAACGCTAGTTCACGTATACGTTTCTCTCTCTCTCTCTCTCAATCCCTCCCTCGCTCTATCCATTCGTCTCTTCTGGTTTTATTCATTCCATTTCTCTCGCTCTTATTAACGGGAGTGGTAGCGCGAACGGAAGGACCCATGGACATACTGAGGAACGACGGCTGCACCGGTGCTTAATTTTCCCCTCGTAATTACGAAAAGGAGAAAGGGAAAGAGAGAGTGAGATGGTGCGAGAGACGGACGCGTCTCAGGCATAAGATGAAGACTATTGTACGGAAACTGGTCGTCATTGCTCACTGTGCCTCGAAGAGGAGGTTATGGAGCGTAGGGAATCGCTTAGGAAAGACATATTTCAAGTGACAAAAATTTGATCCACTTTTTTCTTGAAGATATAAGTCACGTTTGTGGTATTAAAATGGAGAAAAAGCTTGATTTTTCTCTATCTTGTCTTTTGTGTATCTCTTATGGCCCATTACGACTCGATGAAAATGGCTTTCGAGATTTTTTAATTAGCTCAACTTACATCAGCTGTACTCGAGAAGTAGTTTGTAGAAAATAAGGTGGAGGTGCTCCAGAAATGTGTTCTGATGTCAGTTAGGGTGCTCCACGTCCAAAAAAGTCACGTTCGAAACCAAGGTCAAAGGGGTTCCATCGAAGTATCAGTTGAACAAAAAAGTCATATCGCAGGAAAGCTGTCGATAATGAAATATCGCTGGTAATATTATTCTAGAATTTTCAAAAAATACAAATGAGAATTCTGAAAAAAAAATGTAATGTGATCAAAATTTCATTATGTTTCTTGTCTCCTCTTGATATTTCCTGTAAAACATTTTTGTTTCAAAGTACCGGCTACAAATTATTGAGATAAATCGTCGACTGATCGATCGAAAATGATGAGACGAGAAAATTTTGGAAAATAAATTTAAATCAAATGATTGAGTGATTCCGAAATAACAAAATACAACCTTTGACTTTTTGAACAACCTGTTTTTCATTTAAGAAAAAACTAAATAGCTCTGCAAAAAAAAAGTTTTTGAAAAACGAAGCTAAAACTAACGGTGTCCTCTCCAAAGATCTTATCACTAAATTCCAGGATCACTATTTTTCCAAAGTAGAGTCAGTGCTTTTTTGAAATGAGAAAATCGTGAAAAAATGGCATTTTAAAAATGACATACCAAAGAAAAACGCAGAAATAAAAATATAAATGCAAAATGGATTAAGTTTCATCTGTTTAAAAATCCCGATTGTTAAATTGCTTTAATGGCTTCTCATCGAGATGTTCGATTTTTGTCTGCAAAAAAAACTTAAAGAGTGCCTTATACTTTTAACCGAGGCTGTATATTGATTTTTTTTTGAGGTTCGTCGAATGTGCAAACTATTTAATTAAGAACGGAAAATCAATAGTAATCGGCAGACATGACAGGTAATAAATGGATAGAGACTCTCTTCGAGTCTCTCCGTAGAACCTATAGTAATAACTCTACGTCAAGTTTGATCGTGAAGACCGAAAGTAACACGTTGTATATACTATATCTCTTTGGAGGCTGCTGCCACAGCTTTGGACCACCCTCGCGGTAGCCGCAACTTCGTACTATTCGTCTCTCTTACTGGGCTATAACCCGATGGTAGTGATGGTGGCGTCGCTCGCCCCTTCGTATCCCGGTTATGGGATCGTCTCGTCTGATGAACCTCTATTCAATGGACAATATAGTCCTGGAGGAAGAGAGAAAGCGATGGATAAAACGCAAGAGGGAATAATACATAGACATGCATGCTATACGTATATATTGCGATTGAAGCCAAACGATTGAGTACACCGATCAAATTTTTCACAGGAACAAAACGTTGAACATCTCGATCAGAAAACCTCACAATCGAGTTCAAAAAACAGCGTTCCCAAACTGACAGATTCAGCTTCTTTCTTTCCTCTTTGAAATAGTTATTCTATTTTTCACACTCATCGCCCATTTTTGAAGCTGTTTGTTTTATTACGATTTTCTTACTTTGTAAAACTGACTGCTTGGCTTTCGACAAACGGTTGAATGACTTTTCAGTTGCAGAACATAAAAAAAAATTTAAAGCTATGATTTGGTTTTTGGAGAAATGTTCTGTGATGTTTTTTTCAAGGAGAATTTCAGGTTTTTCAGAATAAACAAAAAAAATACGAGTTTTGTAGAATACAGAACAGTTCTACACACACGTTTTTTCTCCTGAGTCGGTTATCCTAATTCTGATTGTTCACATTTTTCAAAATCTGTTAAAAAAAAACTGACTATTTCTCCGAAAAAAAAATCCTACAATTTTTCCTCAAAAACGAAATCTAAATGTCGTTTTTAATGCTCTTTAACCATAAAGTCAATTTACCGATTATCAAAAGCCAGTCAGCCGATTTCTTGAAGTTAAAAATCGCGAGAACACAATCAACTTCAAAAGCACGCATTGGAAGCAGAACAAATCGCGTAAATAAGAAAAAAAAATCCCAATCAAGCTGCATATGTTAATTTCAGAACATGTTTTCAACCGAGATATCCAATGCTCTGTTAAGGTGAAAAATTAAGGTAAAGAGTTCTCCTTTTTTCTCCTAATTTTTTCAATTCTCAAAATGTACCGAATATTCATGATTTCGTAATTTAATCATTGCACAATTGACTCTTTTGTTCTTCAACTCCGGCGCACAATCACCATTTCTGAGGGTATAATTCCGATTTATGATGTTTTGTAGTTTTGATGACAAAGCCGTGCGAATTTTTTGATGCCTTTTTCTTCTTCTCCTGCCCCGATATCTCACGTTATGGGGGGAACCATATATGTATGGAAAAAGTGGCTGAGAGGAAACTACGGAGATCCGAGATATTTGAAAGGGTAGGAAGCAGCGTGGAAGCTACTATAGCGTGTATTTGTTCCAGGGGGTTGAAGCAATTCATAGGGGTTGAATTTATTCTATATAGTGAAGGATACAGAGATAGATATAAATGTAGGATATGTGTGCACTTGCAAGCCTAAGTAGAATATAAAGAGGGCCCGATCTTGGAGGTTTTCACTTTGTAGAGAGGAGGGGAGGGGAGGGGGAAGGGGATGAGAGAAAGAGCTTGAGAGATAACGCAAAGTCGAGGAGGAGAATGATTCTATCAAAGGGTTTTGCGAACCATTCAGCCCGAACCCTGTGATTCTGGAGATATATATAGATTATGGATATATATACGAAGCATTCCACGCCATTTCGAGTGGCCGTGACTTCGATAATTTTTGTTAATTTCCTGAAAATTTTTCATCGAATAGCACCCAACGAAAGGAATGTCCAAACCAATTTTTTGATTTTCATCTCACATCTTTCGAGAGTTAGTAGTGTTTAGTAGTGTTAATAGTCGTGGAATTAGTCATACTATTTTAGAGAATTTTTAGGAAAAAAAAAGAAAATGGCAATCACCTTTGAAAACAATAGTTTTTACTTCAGATGCGAAACAATATTGACAAAATCCTGATTATTAGGTATGTTTCTCCTTTGTTTATGTGGAAGTATGAATAAAAATGAAAAAAATCGATTTTGAAACTTGCTAAATGTTGGTTTTTTGAAAAATCTTGACTCTTGAAAGGTCTGAGATAAAAATTTCAAAATTGGTTTGGATATTCCTTCCGTTGGGTATTATTTTATAAAAAAATTTCAGGAGAAATAACGATAGACACGGCCGGTCGAAATGGCGTGGAATGCCTCATATACACGTATTTTTCCTTCGTTTTTCTTTATATTGTGCGTTATTCGTGGAATATCTGTATTCGATTTTCGCGTAGTATACGACGAGCAGCTCTCTCCCTCGATGATTTCCCCCCCGATATTATGGATCTCAATGTGGATCCGACACGCATGTTGAGCCCCATCGAGTATGTGGAGTTCATCTTTCTTGCTCTACTTCACGCTCTGCTGTTTCAGAGCTTTTAAGGGGGAGTTTGTTTTTTCTTCGATATATTGTTCCTACAGAGAAAAACACGAGACACCTCTTGTCCTAGACGATGATTCTTTTCATTGCCCCGGAAGTCGGAAAATCCGAAATCTCCGTATCTCGTCTTCTTTCTTGGTATTAGGTAAAAGGACATGTATATATATATATATATATATATATATATATATATATATAAAGTGCTTCATGAGGTTTGTGTCTCGATGCTTAAAACGAACCAGAAGTCTAGGAACTTTTCCTTGTTTTCTTAACGTATATCTATACTTGAAAAGAAGCGTTGCTTCACTATCCCCAGGAAATGGGTATACTGTGACTACAGGAACCCCTCTCTAAAACCTTGCTCTCCTAGCAAATGTCTTAGTCGTGGAATACCCAGAACCTTTACAATACGTCCTGCTTGACGGCCCAGCGGCTCCGTATACCCTTTCTCTTAACGTCCAAAGTTTTCAAAGTACGTCGAACTCAATGGGGAAATGTCGTAGCTAGTAGACACGACACTAGTCCTCTTATATACATCTCCCACTATTTTCTCTCTTCCTCTCTCGGCCTTTCTGTCCTTCCGCCCGAGAATTCACGAGAAGAGCCTTCCGCTACCCTCTTTCTTAGGCTTTTTCCATTTTTCTTTTCTCCTTCTGTACGATGTATGTCGAAAAATCGTCCACTGTTATTTACCGTATTTTTTTCAAACATTGTAGAATTTTCTTAACTAAAGATTCTCCGGTAATTTGAGATGAAAACTAGAAACGTTCAGTTGAGAACAATACAATGTAAGGAAGTGGTTGTGAATAGCCCGGTAGAAAGGAAAAGAGAAAGAGAGAGAGAGAAGATACCCCTCCAAAAGGGCATTTCTGGAGCGACACCGGGGCTGGCAAGACTCGGTGGTCTTCCTTTAGTTGTCGAGCTCCGGACGCTACCTAGAAAACGGAAACAGTTGCCAGGAAGTTGCTGCCGGCACATGAGCTAGACTAACAGCTAGAGAACGTTGTCTCACAGTAGTGACGTCACACATCAATGATTCGCTTGTCTCGTAACACGACTGTATAATACAAGTTCCCGTTGCACATTTGCCGAGGAGCTTGTCGGAAGCGGTCGCTTTCTCGACACTTTCATAAATGTCTACATAAGCGCATTTCATGCGCTTGCTAGGAATCTCATGTGTTTAGAAATTTTACTTGTTCAACGAACGCGTCAAATGATTTTATTTCAATGAGTATTATCATATTTTCATATACGAATAAACATTGTAAAATAAACCACGAAATAATGTCAGATGTAATTTTTTTAATTGGCACGCGATTAAAATTTTCTTGACCCTTATCTAGTCGTAACTGTGATCAAAATTTTATGAACAAGCCATAGGGTCTCGATAGAGTGTTGTTTCTACGAAAGTAGCGGATTCAACCCCCGTGCTGTTACGTTAAGTAAGTAGGCGTCCAAACACGGATCTTAGGGCACAAAAGACGATAGTGTCACGGTGAGAAAAGGAAACTGGTAAAAGAGGCAGAGAGTGAGTGAGAGAGAAAGAACAAGTCGTTGGGGCGTCGACGAGAGCAAGTCTTTCGCATCCCTGTTCTTCAGTTCTCTACGCCCCGCAACGAATTTATGGGGCCGTAACAGCGACAAGTGGTTCACAAGTCGCCGGTGGCATCACCGTTCGGGGGCGTCCCACTCCATAGACTCACGTAGTTTCCTCACGGTTTTTCCTCACAAATACGTACGCATATACAGATATATTTAGAAGAAGGCTTTTTGGTCCACGTGCTACGTGGACCCTCTTGTAACCCGTTCTCTTCTTGGTTCTTCGCACTTCCAGGGACCAAATAAATTGGGTTTACCGAGGTGTCTCTTCTCCTCGTTTTCCAGGATTTATGCGGAAGCTCGCACTCATGTAGGTTTTGCGATAATTGCACGCGTGCGGAGATTGCTCTTTGCAATCCCCAGAGTTCTTTTTTCCTCTTTTCATGAAACAGGGTGCCAACTTTTCCTTCAATTTTCCCTACTGAAAATGTTCCTCGCAATTTTTGTGTATTTGTTTTCGTGAAAATTTATCGTGCACCTGCAAATGATCGGCTGAAAGGGTGAGCTTTATTTTTATTTTTTACGCATATTAAGCCCGACTTTTCCCTACTTTCTCATTCAACACGGAATGCCCATATTCATGTAGAATGCCATCCAAGACCGACGATTTAAAGGGTATTAATTGACTCTTTATTAGACTCCGGTGAAAACTACGGCGCAGCACCATCGAATATTTACCCACCCCTCATCTGCCCTTACCCTTCAATTCTGTCTCTCCTTATTCGTAGCTCAGAGAAAGGCAGAATGCTGCAGATGCGTCACCCAAGATGCTATTCAGTATTTATGAAAAGCCTTTCCATGTCTAAGCTCTTCTGATTTTCAAGATGGTTTCAGCGTTTCGTACGAATCAAGTCGAAACGTTTTTTCCTCATCAAACCGCTATCAAACGGAATCCCCATAATCGCTCTATAAAGGCCCAACAAGGCGTTCGTGTGGTCATCCATTGTAGGGGTTCCATATATTCCAGCCCATAAAGGGCTTAACTTTTACCTGGGTCTCGCCAACATCTTTTTATACGGGAAATCCGGATACAAATGTCGAGGAAATGCAGAACTGTACGAAACATGTCTCCCTGCATGAAAGACAGCTCTCTTCCACGTCCGCTCAAAACATTTTCTTTGAATTTCACTATAGGTGGAGTGATCGTTGAGCGGTCTTGCGATGAAACAGGGTTGCCCTTATACATGCGGAGCACCCTTCAGAGCCCTTATTTCAGCCGAAGAGGTGAGCGCTCGCGCAAATTCTGACGAAGTGAAGCAGTGTGGGGTCGCGTGTGCATTTGATAGCCTGATGTTCCCGGGCTTCTCAGGCAAAAGAGCGGTGAAGGGTAGTATGGAAGTAGATATGGAAACCAAGCAACCTTGAGGCTCAAACATTATATCGCTGCGTCTCGGTATCCGCCATAAGAGTGTGGCTACTGTATGAATGATGGGAAACTGAGCGGCAGAGGAAAAGAGAAAGAGAGAGAGATTGAGCAAAAGGGGGGGGGGGGAGAGGGAGATGAAAAGGACGTTGAAGGTTAATGCTATGAGCATGGGAATGGGATAGATCGGTAGGACTTGACTCCCCTTTCCTTGTGTTGTTCCGGAAACTCGAGAGTTTAGACAGCGGCAAATAACACATACATAGAGAAGCTTAAGGGCCTCGACGAAGCAAAGTGGAAGGGTGCAAGTGAGAGAACCTGATAGAAAATCTAACAGGACTAGATGGGCTGATACGACGCGAATATTACGTGGATGCGAAAAGGGTTAGACTCTGCTAGCTAGTATCTTCCAGCTAGCAAAGAGATAGTGAGCAAGCAAGAGAGGATTGACTGGCGTATCTCGGCATTGTAGGTGAGCTGTCGATATTAGGAAACGATGAGAGCAACCACGGTTTGAAGCTGTTGCAAAGATCTCCGGATGTCAGGCGTCTCTATATCCTCGATAAGGGTTTCGCCACAAGAGAAAACGCTACCGGGACTTTGTTATGCGTCGATGTGCCTCGACACAAACTTCGGAGCTTCTAACGTGAAATCCGTCAACGCGTTGATCGTATCTTAGGAAAGTATATATGTGTAAAAGAAAATACATCTCATAATGAAATTGCGAAGTCAGATTGAGCGATGTGCGAAACTGTAGTAGTGACAAGCCATGGGTTCTTTGAAATATTGTACCCTAATGATTTGAAAAAAAATATACTCCCCCTCCTTGAGGCATCGAGATTCAGTGCGAGAAATGTGTTCGTCAGCGAAATTCTGGTCCAGTGAAAAACCCAAGGAATCCTTTGTTCTCGAGAATGTTGACGATCTGTTACTATAGAAATGTTCTTCATTCGATGTCTTTTCCTTTAAGAGATTAAAGAGACCATCCTCTGGGCTTCCGTTCAGAGGAAAGAATCGAACCATAGACATCTCTCTCCACGGATCTTTGTTAGATTCCGATGCAAATTCGATGACAGAATCGTAAAGTGGAGATTTTCCGTGGTCCGGCTTGCATAACCATTTCCCTACAATTTTCCAACGGGACGACGTGACGGCAACGTTCCGAAGGGGGTATATATATATATATGTATATGTATATGATTTGTATATAGGAACGAGAGACGACGGAACAGAGAACTCTCACCCCTTCGACCGGAGTCATTACTCGGACGGCAAACACACTTCGACCCTTGGTCAAGCCCTCGGCTTCAACCCCTTACCCGTACCCCTGAAGTATATCCACAAAAGCACACATATATTAGAAACACATATACACACGCACATGCCCAAATACAGAGAGAAGCTTCGTGTTGGCCTCGGTCTCGCTGTATCGACGACGAGATTCGTATTTAAATGAGGCGCAGCCATTAATCTGGACGAGGCGGGGGATCTCGAGCTTCTCTCCAACGATCAGACGCACACATACATACGCTTACCCGGAGGAATAGGACATAGAAATGGAAACACGGAGGCCAGGGCCAACAACGCGAGTTGGTCACACTCGCTCATGAAGCTCACGTAAACTTTCCCGACGTATACACGGAAGACCGGACGCTGGTCAGCGTTTCATCGCAATGCAAAGAAGCTTTAAATATTCCTTGGAAGTCAACTATACCAGTAGCAAAAAAAATGTATATACACGTACTCTTACTCCCATAGATTTAAGCGATTCGTATATTCGTTGCTTACTGTAGTCAAGGGTTGCAATGCCTGACCAGCAAAGCTCTCCAGAGAGAGCTCAAATCTCTTTGTGAATTTTTGATCGAGCTTTGATTGAAAAAGGAGAAGGAATAACAAACTCACGCTGATGTACATACATATCGAACCGCTACCACGTCTACATATACATATATTTATATGTATATGTAGACGTATACATATATTTATATTATATATATTTGCACAAAAGATTGAGTCACGGAGATGGTAACTTCGAGTGTGTGAATTGTGAAGGGACTTGCATCAGGTTAAAGGGCTGATCTACGTCGGGGAACCATCATTAAGAGAGAGAGAGAGAAATGACAAAGCCGCTCGTTAGGTCCTCCAAGGGTCCTCATGAGGAACGCCAAGGGTGAGAACGTGCTTGGGTCTCCCGCGTCCATCGCTCCTGGACAGTTCCACCACCCTCGGACCATCGTGTTCTATCCACGTATCATCGTTCTCTCCACTTTCTCACACTTGGTCATGGTTGTGTCTCGACGCGACGGTCAACCACTCGAGATTTCCCGATGAAAGAAAAGCTTCTCGAACGTCCTTTCAATGGACTCTGAGGGACTTCCGAGTGTCCTTTTTTTGTTCTTACACTCTTTGAAGTTCTTCGCTCCCTGCGATGGGACTCTCAGAAATCAATTACTAGAATAATCTCTGTTTAAATCTCAAAATTTATAGTGGACTATGATTGCAATGATTACTAAATTTCAATCTGGTTCTTTTAAGATCTTAAAAGGGATTACAAAAGTCGACATAAGTTCCATGCGAGGAAGCACGAATCAAGACGCCTTACTGACTGCTTCGGTGAATTACGAGCTTCTCTTGCCAGCAATTAAGCCACGACAGCATCCATCTAATGCGGCAGTGCCTCGTAAACACACTTGAACGCTTTTCACAAGGCACATCACCCCCTCTCGCTCTCACTCTCTCTCTCTCTCGCTCTTCCTTATCCTTTTCTCTCGCTTCGGCTAGCCATGTCGAGATATGGGTAACCAACGAAGCATCTAGATACAAGGATCCCCGCCCCGGTTTGTTCTACCCAGTTGCAGCGAAAGAGAAGACACTGTCGTTTCTGGCAAGCCATTTGAGCGCAATAAAGTCACGCGCAACATGTGATACCTCAATTAACTAGCACGGTGATAAATATATTATTCATCGTCATACACATCTTAAAAAGCGACGACACTCTTAATTCCATTCGGTTAAAATTAAAATAACGGATTATGCCTAGGTAGATATATCACCTATTATTATTACGAACAAACGGATGGTTGAATCTTAAATAATTAATATCAAAACTCATGACAGAGAAATATTAAGCACGAGTATTCATAGCTGCGGTTGTACTCTAATACGTAGTCCACATCTAGCGATGGGTCTAATGGGATGCTAGGGGAGAGGAGCAACGAGGATAAGTCGTTGCTCAGCGGTGAGAAAACCGCCGTTTCGCCACACGCCCCTTTAGGACTTGCACCCCTCACCGTGTTATATCTCGTAAGGTTGCTCCCGAGTGAGTTGGCAATCACTCAGGTTGACGCTTTTGCCCGTCTAGATGACCCAGCCTGGTTGTCGTTCCATCAACTTTATCCCTCTCTCTCGTTCTCTCTGTTTCTCTTCATCTGGGAGATATACATACACGAGTGTAGAGCCTCCAAGAGCTTCTTCTTCGTTCTGGGGAGCTCTCGACGAACCCCTTAGTCAAGATGTGATGTATGCACAGGGTCGCGACCGGTGAAAATCGTAGCGCATACGTCCCCGCACCAAAAAGCTAGTGGGCTTGTTCTCTTCTCTACCTCCTTTCTTTTTCCCATGAATATATGAATCGAAAGCTCCCTCAAAAGCTACAAAGTCATTCGTGTGAATATACGAGACGTTAGAAAAGTTACGCGAATGGAAAAATAGCCCAAAAAAGTGGTTTTCTTGTTATAAGAAGTTGGCTGAAGTTATCACAAGGAATGTTAATTGTCCAGAGGCATAGTTTGGCCCCGTTACAGGAACATTTGGAAGCCCGCAGTCTCTCTCTCTCTCTCTCTCATGGCTAATGCCATCAAGCGATATTACAAGCTGGTAATACAGTTAATTGCCACCCATGTCTACCTCTTCTACGGGTATATATGGCCTCCTGGGTCGTACTAAGAGAGTTCACAGCAGGACAAACCTGGCTTACAACTTGAGACGCAAACTGCACCTGATACCAACAAATTGCCTCCCGGTTCTTACTTTACAGCGGTGTGAAAGCTCCACCCAGCTGGCTCACCGAATTTGTACACTCTTACGGGTAATCAAGAGAGGGTGTTGTAGATCTAGTGGATAAAGCTAGGTGCCCAAAGGTCAGTCTGAATATACGAGCGGAGGAAATTCAAACAGTGAATCTAGTAGATAAAGTCAGTATCGAACTGATAAATCGAATTATGATATATCGGAGATTTGCTCTCTCTCTCTGCGCGTTTCATAATTCCACGATACTTCTATGAACTCTTGTAGACGTCGGGAGAAGCTAGTAGGAAATAGAAACGCTAAAAGGTCGATGATAAAGCCACGAAGCCTCGTGGCATCGTCATATTCGTCGTTGACGCCGTCGAGGGACCACGCTACGTGACTCCGTAACACAGAAAAGACATTAGCGCGACCGTAACTTCCTATTCCACTGAGAGTGTGTGAGAAAGAGAGGGAAAGAGAGAGAGAGAGAGAAAGGGAGAGACAGAGAGAGGGAGGGAGGGAGACAGAGAGAAAGCTGGATAGTACTGTGATGGCCGTGGTTAGAGGTAAAACCGCGAAATCCCCTCTGCTCCTATTGCTGGTTACTCCGTTCTGCGGAGAAACGAACACACAAAAGCCCACATTGAGGAGAGCCAATTTAAGTTGAACCAACGAGACGAACGTAAGTGCGATACAGTCGGCTAATTATCGTCGTGGGGATAGATGAGACGTTCGGAGAAACAGAATATCCGTTTTCTTACTCTGTCAACATACAACTTTTCTACCTTCTACCCTCAAATTCAATTCCTCCATCAAGCGCATTGAAATAATATAAAAGCTCATTCCCGTATCATGTTCCGAGACCGGACAAAAATATTTCCAGGCGTCGAACGCACCATAAACGTGTGAATGAGGTGGTTTTGAGTTCTAATGCATTTGCTACCGAAAGCAAGAAGTTCATTGTAGTATTTCATTCTTTCTACAGTTATAGACTTATTACAAGATTCATCTAAATGGTCCCCAGTCGTTGGATGATATATTTCTGGATAAATGTGATACAGCATTGCGGTTTTAGCGAAAACTAAGAAGGAGAGGGCGTCACCTCTGGCCACAAGCTTCGAGCTTTCGAGCTCGTAAGCCGACTTGAAAATTTTCTTCCTCAACCTAGGTCCCTTAATCCTTCGCTGGCCGAGCTCCCTCGGAAAGCTCAAGCAGCCCCTCGAATGGCTCGTCAAGCTTCGTGCTCCACACCCCGACGAGCTACCCTCAAATCTCTGCAGCTTTTTCCTCGAGTAAAAGAGGAATAGCAGTGGTAGCAGGTTTATTAGCGCTCTCGACACTCTCTCCCTCTCTCTCTCTCTCTCATCCGCATACAAAAATACGCACAGACTCATACACGTGCATGCGTAAATATACACGGACACATATTCATCTCATCTCTGACACGGAATTCTTTTCATCGTATCTCGTCGTGTCTCGTCCGGGACCCGAGGACGCCCTTTTCCTCCACGTTTACATAAGCGAGTTCACCGGATTGCCTTTTTGATATGTAGATCGTTTGCCTGGCTCGCCTTCCCATGGATTTAACGCCGTTTACCTCACCCCTTTTTTTTCTCGCAATTCTTTCGTATATCAACTTTTCACCGTTCTAAAACATTTGGAAAAGAGAAAGGGATTTTATTTGTTATTGCTCGGTCTTTTACTTCTTTTTGTAAGAAAGAAATACCTCATACTGTTCGTTGGAACTTGTTGCCGGGAATGATACAGTCAATTGCTACCGTAAGGAAAGTTGTGAGCAACTACTATTAACTGTTGTGATAACAGAGAGGAAAATAAGAAATCTAGATTGCAGAAATCGATAACATTTAAACTCAAAAGGGTTCTCGGCTCATTTAATCCATCCACTGGCGCCTCTACAGAGACAGAGAAAGGTAGTGTGAGAGAAACAAGTGGGAGAGATGATGAGGACGGCCAGAAAGGAGAGTTATGGGTGGCGGGCATGACCAGGAGCATAAACAAATTACACGCGAACGGTTTCTTAGCGGTGATTAGCGGTAAACCTCGTTAGGAAAGTTTCGCCTCGAAGCAAGGCAGCTTCAGCCAACACAGAAGCGGAGCCTTCTCCTTCTCGCTTCCTCTCTCTCTCTCTCTCTCTCTCTCTCTCTCTCTCTCTGTCCCTCTATCTAGTCCTCTGTCTAGGTTCAACGAGACTGCCAGCAAGCAAAATATAGTGCGAAGATTCTGCGTTTTTTCTCAAATATACCGAGGCGTTTTCGTTGTAACCAAAATAATAATTGTGAGGTTAGAGACATTTTTCCCGCTGCAAGCTGCATTCAAGTATATTACCTAGTTGCAAAAGAAAACGATTCCAAAGATAAATTGTCCATTCACCAAATACTTTCCTCTTCTCCCCATATTTCCCACGGGACGTCTCCCGTAGAAGAAAGTGATGAAGAAGGAAGAGACTTCGAACGAAACGAATTTTCTCTCGTCTTTCGCTTTTCCCTCGTCTATCTTATCTTCGTCGATTCACCGTTATTGGCCGCCACCCTCCCCCTCCTCTCCCGTCTATTGGAACTCTCATTCGCCAGCCCACGCCCTTCATTTACTTCTATTATCCAAGGTTAAACAGATTTGCCGCGTGGCCTCTATCAAGGTGTACCAGTTGTCACTATTAGCTCTCGTTTCAGATCCATCCCACGGTTTCTTTTCAGATTTTTCTTCAACGCTTCATCCATATCCAGTAGACTGTTTCATGTTTTCGTTTGTAAACATTTTTTATGGCAGCTCAAATCACACTTCATATAATGTAAGAAGGAGACAAGTTCAATATCTTATATATCACGGAAAGAAAATAATTGTAGCAATTGCTAAATGGTACCAAAGTGTTGGGGGTTTTTACGAAAAACATAATAATATTTCAGTTGATTCCGAATGAAAAATTCTTGACTGCGCATTTTACTTTGGAAGAGGTTTAAAATTTGCTATTTTTTTCTACGGAGTTTGACGAGAAAGCATAGTAAAATTTGTATTCACATGAAAATAATTCGTGGAAAACCTCTACTAATATCGCGTTGAGTTACATTCTACGATGACACATAGAACGTAGAATGGTTCAAAAAAATTAGTATGGTACATAATAAAATATCTGTCGATATACGAAAAAATTGATTTACCAATTTGAAGAAAATTGAAAAACGAACAAAATGAGCGGTGGCTGAATGCTCAATTCGGTATACATCTACACTAGTGTGACAGCGAAGGATTAACGCAAAAATCTTGGACAGGAGCCAAAAAAAGATGAAAATATAGTCAAGACCGGTGGTATATCCATGTCGGACTTCTCGATCTTTATTTTTTCTGTTGTCTAAGGCTTTCCATCAGTCCGCACCCAATGATAAATAACGAAGTCGAGACACGTAGGTAGGCTTCTAACTCCATTCTTCCGTTTCTTTGCAAAACTCTTACTGCGTTTTGGCCCTTCTCCCACACTCCCTCCCTCCTACTATCCACTGCCTGTCTCCCTGTTTCTTCACCTGTTTTGTCGTTTTCTCTCATTTTTCCGAATACCTTTGAAGGGTGATCCGAGGACTCGTAGCCCTTGTAGATTTTCGGGGATGAAAACCATGTCGCGGATTATCAAGGATTCGTTATCTCCTAATGCCGAAGCTTAAAGCGAAAAAAAAAAAAAAAAAAATCTGCATACGTGCGACTTCTTCCGTGGATTTCTCTTTGCAGCATATTCACGTCTGGAAAAGCGGATTGGCTCATTCTCGTATGTGTTCTTCTACGGACAATTTGGAATCCATCAAAGCGAGAACCGCAATCGTAGAAGATACGAAAACTCATTTCTGGACAGACGCTACAGTTCTTTTACTCCATGTACAATTGGCATGAAGAGAAAGAGAGGGATACACAAAGAGATCCTACAGTTTCACAGTCCGTAAAAGTTCACGAGTTCTGGTAGAGTCAAGGGGATTGTCAGTATATTAAAGTACTTTTCAGGCTTGCACCCTCTCTCGTCACGAAATCATATCACTACTCTTGTTTTCCTCTTCTCCATCGTCCTCAATTCTTTTTAATTCTAGCCTGAAAAAAAAAAAAAAAAAAAACAAAAATCATTACTGTCAAAATCATACGACGTGATACAACGAAATCAAGTTTATTATTAAATCAAATATGAATTCGAATGAAGACTGAATAATATTTCTTAATTATCGTTTGAAACCACCAACAATTATCAGGCTGTCAAAATGTTATTGTAAGTACTAAAAGAGAGTCCAGAACAAAACAGAGAAGCTGAGAAAACGTTGCATTTCTCAAAGTTTAATAAATAAACATGATGCTTGTCCTTTTTCTGTTGTAATGATCAAAAAATATACTCAATTTTTTTGCGATTCTAATTAATCAGAATTTTTGCGAAAATAAATTATTCGACCAGTTTTTTTTTTTTTAATTTTAAGCATAAAATCGTTTTTTCTACGGTGATTATCCCCTTCAATTTTTTTCAATTTTTTTTCATGAAAAGTAGTTATTTTTGTGACGAATTTTAAGCCCAGTGCGATCATGAACAAATAATTTTTTTCTATATGTTATTATGATTTTATCGATGATTTTTTTCAACTTTCAGTATAGAATTTATTATTTTTGTACAATGATCGTCATCTTCGATTTTCTTTAAATTTTTTTTCATTTCGTTTATCCCTCACTGATTTATTGCTTTTGAAAAAAAAAAAATCCTTCCTTTTAATGAGCACGAGCATATCCAGGTATTTCATGCGTTATGACCAGAGATTCTACGAAACGGCAAAGTAGTTCATGCTGACCCGAGTAGTATTTAATGAAAAAGCAACATTTTGACCATGAAACGACATAAAATCGAGTCGTCTGGGAAGGTTGCCTTAAATCCAAAAGCTGGAAATGAGCATCGGGGGGTTTGAGTAGAAAACGAGCTTCTCCATTCTCGCACGCTTTGATAAATGAAGCCTCACTTCCCATTAAGTTGAAGCAACGTGAAGGCTACGCCTCGTGTTAATGTTGGGCTAATATTCGAGAAACAAGACAGGGGCAGTGGAGCTTTTAGAATCGCTAATGATTAAATGGCATCCACGATACCGAGAGATCTCGAATTTCTGCAAGCTTTTCTCTTTGCACGTAAACCTTTCACGTCCGCGTCCCATTCACAGATTAGCTTTTCTCTCTTCTGCATTCATGAAAAACCACAAGACATTCCACAAACATTGAATGAAAATGAGTAAAAAAATTTTTTATATCGTCAAAATAATTTTTGTCGTTGACGAAATAAAAAAAAAATCTAGAACGGTGAAAAGGCGAAAAAGTTGAAATATTAGCAAGAAAATCTGCTGTCAATCGGTGTCAGAAGATTCCAATGGACCGAACAATCCCCGTTTGACATTACGTTAGACGGCAGCGATCCGAGAAAACTCGTTTCGAGCTTTTCCAGGCTTGGGGAGATGACAACTGGGAAATAATAAAAATGCCATTAGTGTCGTCCCGTTGGTAGTTTTCTTTTTTCATACACGCACACGCCTCGCAGCGTTTCGTGACTTATGTCCCAATGGGGTTGACGAAAGCTCGATTCAGTTGCGGCACCATTGAGGAAAATCATTCTTGTCGTCGATATAAAAAAAAATACTATTGTCAGAATCGTTTTTTTCACACCGTTTTTTTTCTCCCTCGCACTTGACGAAGCCAATCCTTCTTTTCCCAATGCACTTTTTTCTCTTTCACGATTTATCGAACTATTTCGTTTTTTCTTTTTCTTCTCTTTGCTAGAATCTCTCAGAATATTTCACAAGGGAATCCCGTGTTCGGAACTCGTTCATGAGCTGGAACGAAAATAATTGCGTCGTGATTTCATTCCTTCGTCTCTTTTCGAGTCTTCCGGTGTTGTCTTCTCATCCTTCTAGAATTTTTTTTTTTTTCATCCCCTACCTCCTGGTCCCAAGTCAGTTATTTACTCTTTCTCAAAAGCTTGGAGTCAGTGCGAAAGAGGAAAAAAGAGGGAGGGAGAGAGAGAGATAAAATGGCTCGACCGAGAGGGTATTAATCCTCTAGATTTGGATCGTCCACGGAAAATAAGATAAAGTCTCAAGGATAAGGGAGTCTGTGCTTGCTTTTTCGTGGTCTCTCACCCCCTCCTCTTTACTTCCGCATGCTCTTTTTAGGTGGCAAGGAAAGGCGCAACCCTGGAAAAAAAATTGAGCGAAGGGATGCAGCAATAGCAGTGAGGAAGAGTAAGAAAAAAAGGCAAATTCATGAACAAACACATCCGTGCCTTTTTTACGGTAGTAGTTTGTGAAGCTCTGAGGCCAAAAAGCAACGAGATTCCGAGCCATTGCTATACCGACTCTCAATTCACTCCTCTTTTTCCTTGTGTACCACCCGTATTATTAACTCAACCACCGGAAAATGTCAACGGGGACCTTCTTATCTCCATCCCCGGTCTTACTCTTCTTTATTTTAGCATGCCCCTGGAGTAAGACACTCCAAACCACTGGCATATTCGTTTTTATTTACTTTTTTTTTCTGCTGCATCGTCTTTTACTCGCTATGAACCTTTTACGACCTTGATCTTTATTATTTCCTGCTGAGATCTCGACGATTCATCCCGGAATATTTAACGAATTATTTTATATAAAAATTGGTCCCGCAAGTGGCACGCAACAAAATTACGAAAGCTACTGAAAAATCTTTTGCATTTTAAAATTTATCTTTCCACGTCAACAATGGATTCTACTCCATTTTACACACATTTTTGCCAATAATTAATTCTTTTCGCCGAAACTGCATTTTTAAATTTATCTTTCCACGTCAACAATGGATTCTACTCCATTTTACACACATTTTTGCCAATAATTAATTCTTTTCGATGAAACTTTTATAATATTATAGCTTCGACAGAAGTGAAGATACAGACTCAAATTAAAATGAGGTTAAAAATCAATTAATGAAAAATATCTTTTGCAGAAAGAACGTGGTTTCTCTGAAAAATAGTATTCTGATAATCTTCCTAGTTGAGCTGTCTTGGACTGTTTTCTTCAATTTAACTTTACCTTCGTTCAAATGCGATGTGTAGTAATGCATGAGAAAGAAAAAAAAAATATTACACCCACCACCATCAGCACATGGACACCCAAAGGTATATACAATACATCGGATCTAAAGTGTATTTCAATCCGTTATTTTAAAAAATCAATTGCATAAAATTGGGACTGAATTATTGGTTGAATTTGAATTGGTATTCGTTGTGAGATGCATTAGTAAATTTTGGCCAGTTTTCCTAATATTTTTTACCGAGTTTTTAATTGGTTGAAATTCATTCTCCGGCTTTATACTTTCTTGAGATTTCATGTTAATGAAAGAATTTTGAAATCGTGTTTTTTTTTAGGAGGAATTCTTTTGCTTAACCTTTTGCTGGAGTTTTATTTCAGCGAAGAGATTTTTTGACTGAATATCTATTTGGGGGAATCGAATATTTTTTTACAGCACTCGCGTATCTTGAATAATCAGTAATAGGAGAAAATGTTCAACAATGCAGAGACCAAACATCACTGCAGATATCACTATGCTAATACAATAGTAACTTTAATAAACTACAAGAACAGAAAAATGGATCGTTATAAGGATAAAAAAATTAGCTCGAAAACTAAATTACCCATGACCACTGCTCTATAGCTCTTCTAACAGGAGATATGAGTAAAATTTTGATTCAAAAAATTGGAAAGAAAAGCTGTCACAAAGTTTAGTGGCAGAGAGAAAGAGAGAGAGAGAGAGAGGGAGAGGGGGGGGGTGTTTGAGACAGACGGACAGAGTAGCACAGACGAACGCAAATACCAGCAACAACGGGGAGACCCTGGCTGGAGTCTGAGAGATAAGATTACCCTGCAAGCACCCTTCTCGTGCATCACTAGCACCCCTCTCTCTTCTCTCTCTTTCTCGGGCAGTCTTTCTCCCTCCCTCTGCCCGTTCCTAGATTATGGCATGGCACTTTAATTACACTAATGGGAGAACCAAATGTTAATTACAATTCGAAGCCTAAAAGAGAGACCGGAAGAGAAACAGAAAATGGGGGGGGGGGAGGGGGAGGGAGAGATAGGCGATCGTTGAAGCTTCTCTGAAGCGGAGAAAGGGAGTTGGCGCGCGAGAGGGTGCGAGAATCTGCGAATGAGATTTTACAGAGGGTTCAGTCTCGCCCAAATTTCTCTTTCTATCGAGATTAGTATTATTTAATTGAAAATGCCTCGTCTCTTCTCGATGAATCGAGGCTACGAAGAATAACTCTCTCACTGGAGATTGAAAGGTTTTTTTTACAATTTTCAAATCAATATATATTTATATAAAAATAAAGATCTTAAAGTGTTTTTCAATCTTCCTAAGCTTTCAGTGAAACCCTGAATAAAAAATGCTTCATTCTGCTGTGTTGCATTTTCCTTGAGCTACAAATATTCATTCTACAAATGCTGACAAAATTTACTCAGGCTCATATTATTATATACATATATAATATGGATAAAAAGCGAGTTTATCAAGAAGAGACACCTTTTATGGGAGAAAACGTGTATATAATGGATATCGATGCAGATGGTGAGGTGTTTCGCTAAAGGGGAAATATATGAGGCCTCGATCGTTTCCCGAGTGTTCGCGAGCACTCGATTTTCAAAGGGGTGTTGCTGCTGCCCTCCTCCTATGCTGCTTCTATGATGCTGTACTCGTTCACCGCAACGTTCACGTTTTGTACTCAACCCCCGAGTCTCGGCAAAGAGAGTGTGAGATGAATTTCTCTCCCTCTTGCTCTCCATCTCGTCGCTCTTTACACTTCACTCGTAACGATGTAACAGCTTCCGCATCGACGGTGTATAAACAAGCCATAACTGTTTTATGGAACCCTCTCGAGATCACGGGAGGCTGCTTTGTTGTCAGTCAAGTTTTATATTCAGCGTTCACCGTACTTGCATGTTATACGAGAGCGTTGACACGTTCGGAAAACCAGGGACAAACGTAAACTATCGCACTTCCCGTACTAAATACGTAAATACAGGATTATCGAGAGCATCGATACAATTATATGGGTCCTTTTTTCATATCTCCGGGTTTAAACCCGTATAACCGTAACACGCGACGAGTTATATTTTGTCTCGTGAAACACGAATTAATTTTTACGTTTATTCCTGCAATATGACGAAAAAAAAAAATGTAATACACATTCGTAAAAAGATTTTTTTCCCATCTTTATTTTCTTGAAGGTATACGGTTGACCGAATCCTCGAAAAATATCAGCAAAGTTTTTGCTCAGTTGTGAAAGAAGTCTTGAATTATTCGAATGTCAATTGAGGGAGATTTGAAAACAGAGGGTTGTTAAAAAAAAAACAAAAAAAATACTAAACTCTCTCGAGGTTCGTAGACAATCTTTCGGTTACCACTCTATCAAGCTTTCGCAAGTCCTCGGACCAGAGGATTGTAGATGGTATCTCTATGTATATAGATATTTATGTGGAGTAAGCAGAGAACGTGGTGTGTGATTGATTTTGCATACGACACGGATTGGACGCGGGTTTGAGAAATTGGAATGCCACACTGTTGGCCTTCCACTTCTTATCCTCTTTCTCTCTATACGGACCTTCAGCCTGAATTTTCCACTTGCTCTCACCCTCTCTTGTATACATTCAGTACATATTTACGTATATATATATATATATATATCTACATTTCGCCTCAGGAAACACCGTACATTGGCTCTCGTGCTTTCGTTCGTCGTCACAAAATACTGTCTCGATCGTACGTATGAGACGCGAGAACCGTTAGGCACAATATATAGTCTGTGCGTTGGGCTCTCCACGCTCGTATCTCATCTCAGATATCGAAGGGGATATCGAGCTTAGAAGTCGCGCTGGGGGTAAAAGCGAGGAGCGATTTGTGAGAGATCCTCGTGGACGTATTTACGAGCTTGAGTCCGTCTCGATCTCGCGCTCGCTACTTCACTTCTTTTCATATCACACGTAGCTTTTTCTTTACCCAATCGATGTCTCGCGTACATATATATTTTCTTGAGAATATATTCACACGGGCTGGCTATTCCGTAAATAAGATCGAAATATTCTGTGATGTAAACATTTTTCACGCCGATTCTGTCAAGAATATTTGGCACTGATGATACTTTGAGCAAAAGACAAGTTGAGATTCGCATCCATAATTTTTATAATATTATGCTTACATCGTGGCAGACATAAATCCGTGAAATATCTATGACTTCTATTAGGAAATATGCTACCTGCTCTCGTTTTCTCTCTCGGTATTTTCTTGCAATATAATAAATAAAGAATCGTGTCCGAGGCTGAGGAAAACTTTTAATGATTTCTCGGCAGATATATCGGGATGAGATCAGGGATTCTGACTGACGAGAAACTAGGAGGGATGAAAGAAAATGAAAAAAAAAAAGAAGAAAAAAAAAACTCGACATGTCTGGAGAAGCGAGAGGATATCGAAAAGGTCGAATTAACGCGTCTCGTGAGTCCCCGCACACCGGGTGGCGATAAAATTTCTTCGAGCTTTTGATTCTATGGCTTTAGCACGAGACCGAAGCTTTTGACTGGTTTTATCAGTTCGCTCTACCGTTTTCCCTCCCTTGATAAGACAGTGCGGGAGGCTCTGCCTTGTTCGTACGATCGAGGATTTCGGGGGAAAGGTATCCGTCTGTATGCCGATCACGTGCCTTCAAAACGCCCAACTATCGTCCGACACATTGGGGTTGAAATGAGGCATCCCCTTTAACGCCGTTTTAGTCAACGAGCCAACAAGCTCGATAGATTATTGTATATAAATTTTATTTTCGATGTTCTCATCGACCATGTGAAAAATACAATCCATTTTGTATTTTGTAATACAGTATAGTATTGAAAGAGAAGATGCAGATAACCCGAAGAAAAGCAGGCTTGCAGAGCTTTAAACCGACGAACGAGGATCGAGTGAAGGGTCGCGTCGTCACCGTTGTAAGAGATGACTGAACAAGTCGGGTAACGGGCCTCTTTTTTCATAAATTTCAAGTACGACCGAGGGCTCTTGCTCATACCGCACACGGACTATCATTCACACAACCAAAACTCGGAGAGCAATGGAATAAATCGTTCGGTCCGTTATCCACCCCCCGATGTCGAATTTTCAAGAGATACTTTTTCTCCCTTCCGCCGTTTCTTTTTACACCCTCATCTTTTTTTAAGTACAAAATGCTTGGGGTCGAGATTTTCATACATCAAGAGCCTCTGTATAAACGTTAACTCTGTCCAAACAATTGGCTGGACAAGTATCAATAAAGATTTGTTATTAATAATTATATTTGTTTTCAGCTTTACCTGAGCAAAACGCGACAAGCGATTCTTGCCCAAGATATCCAGAGCACTCTCTCCCAGACGGTCTGTTCCAACGCACACCGACCAGGTAAGTCTCATCAGTCGATTCAATTATCCGATTGCTAATCCTAACTTTGCCTAACTCAACTCTGTCACACGCGTCAGTTGGACATCGTGGTTACGTCGAACATAAACATTTATGGAATAAGAATTCGAAACTGTGCCATATTTTTCGGTTTCTATCTGATTTACTAATTATAATCTACAAGGATATATAGAAATACAGGAATAATTTTTCTAACTGGATAATTCATCGTTCTATTTATAGACGCGTGTGACGGAACGTTGAAGTTTTTTCTTGTACATAATGACGGGATCTCTTGGGACCAAAAATATCTAGTGGATAGGACGGATCTTTTGGAAGCTCCGATCCTCACAGTAATTCGAGGATGAGAATCTGAAACGACAATGTCTCGCCGCTAACTGACCATTTCCACTTTATACTCATTTTCCTTCTCCTGCTCTGGTGAGCTCTTGTCGTTGGAGCCGCGGACAATTGAGATTTCCATGAAGGAAACTCGACGAGAGTTTAGGCATTGAAAAGCCATCGTCCATAGCCGGAAACAAAAGACCGAACGTTTCAATTAGGTCCCTTATTAGTTGGTGATAATAATAGAGAGTAAGACCAAGTTTGTTTTCCTATGGCGTTTGGAGCGTCGTTTCCATCGTAGCAGGCTTCGCGAATCGTTATGAAAGCGCCTCAACCTGGCTCAACTGGCTTCTCGTTCAAGAGGGGTTTCCTCATAGCTACCAACATATACATGTAAACCTTATTTTCTCCCTATCCTAGCTCTTGGACTATCTCGGGGTAAGGTCGTAAGAGGGGAAGATAGGTGGGAGCTTTCTAGTGCTTACGATCGGTCGAACGGATGGATCGTGGGGTCTTGTTTGCGTGGGTCCGGCTCTTATGATATTAAGGGCTGACTAGGCACTCACCACCGAAAACCAGTCGTCCAATCCTCCACCCCCCCCCCTCCCCTCATTCTCTGAACTCGGGGTTACATCGTTCGCCAAACCTCGTTGAAGTTTCTCTATCTTTCTCTCTTGCTGGTAAAGTCCTGCAAGACTTGATTCGTCCTACTATAGCTCGATCCAAACACCCACTGTACATCCACATCTATGAACAATCTATATAGATACTCATATGTATATAGGTAGACTTCGTCAACAGATTGGGGTGAATGGAGTTAAGGTTTGAGGTAGAGTGTGCAGGTCGAACGGGTTCGTAGGTGGAGATGCAGGGTTCGGTTGAAAAGCCCCTCGGGGTTACCCGCGTCGACTGACCTGTCGGCGTCGTTAGGTCGATTGATTTTACCACCTGTTTCTCATTTGCTAAGAGGGAGACAAATCGAGAGAAACAGAGATGGTTAGAAACGGTGCAAGGAGAGCTTTCCCAGGGAAGCTCTGCTGAAAATGACGACGATAAGGAATGAAAGACAGAGTCGAGGTTCACCGACGATGAAACAGCTGCCTCTCGAGGTGGTCTTCGTACGGAACCGCGAATAGGAAAGGGATCGTAACAACTTCGTATGGGGCAGAGAGCTTTTGGGAAACATGACGTTCAGAAGGTGGTGAAGCGACAGACGTGGAGAGAGAGAGAGAGAGAGAGAGAGAATCGGAGGTGGTCGACTGTCACAGCAGTCGCCTGTGGTGGCTCACCACAAAACGATCCTCTCTCGAATTTCGAGGCTACACTCATACCCGTGCATACGTATACACCCAACCAAGAGTTTTAACCTCAACGCACTAGCCCTATAGAAAATCGCACTTGGTACCGAGAAGCACCGCGAAAGGATGTTACATAGGCGTTGGTTTCTGGCTCACGGACTTGACTAGGGTGAAAGAGCGCTTAGAGCACTAGTTCGCGAAGGACAAACTGAGACAGCTACCATTAAACACATACATGTGGATGGTCCATTTTAGTGTAGGTAAGAAGCTAGAATGAGTGTGTGTAGGGAGCAGTATACAACTAGACCCTGAAGGATAAGAAAAGAAAGCAGAGAAGAGCAGTGGGAGTGTTGCAACATCTTGTATTGTCAGGATTCCAAAAAGCGATAAATTCATACTGGGATCTGGATGGCGAGAGAATGAACAAGGATTTCTGCTTTCAGACACAAGTACCATGGAGCCTCATGCTTTGTTGTTTATTGTACTCTTAACGCACTCTGAGTTTTTGCAATGCAATTAACATTATTTTCACTTTATACTCATTTATAATTGTCCTGCAAACATACGGAAATTAAATTGAAAATTGGTGAAACATAGGGGTTGCTAAAAAAAAACGAATTTGAGCCTTTTGATTTATTGGAAATTGGAAATTGATTTATCAGAGGTGAAAAGTGAAACCCTTATTCAGAGAGGGTGAGCAAAAAATGTGAAGAACTCACTCTCTATGAAATCTCATGAACGGGTAAAAGGGTGAATCGATGCGTGTATATATAGCTATATATTCACATACATACACATATATTTATACGATATACAGTGAGAATGTAATTTCGCAGGAGAGTGGAGCGCGAACGAGCCGAAATAAAACAGTGATATCGAGGCGTTTCACGCACGAGCGAGAACGTTTAGCAGATTCAACGTGCGTGCCGGTACTCTATGCCCTCGCAGTTTTCCCTTTAACCCTCTTTCTCTCTTTATCTTTCGCTCTGTCTTTTTTTCTCTTTGACTCGTTTTTGCCATCACCATTCCATCTGTGTGTGCCCCGCACGCTTATACTCTCTTTATCTCACTTCGTGCTGCTGCTGGTGCTGCTCCCCCATGTTGAAAAATGCTGCTTCTGCTACTCGCTGACACCTGTAGCTTCGAGCACGGGCCAGAGACACGACGAGCACGTTCTACATACGTTTAACACGCGGAGAAAGGGTCATGGGGTCCATGGAGTTGAGTATCAGTATGCAAAAGAAAATAGAATCGTGATAATGGTGGAGGAATAAAGTTACGACAAAAATATGAAACGAGTCGATAGAAATGCATTTTACAGTGGAGTTTCACTATGTTATTGGCAACAAAAAAAACTACTACATCGAAGGTTAAAAAAAACTCGTAAAATAATTAGGCAAATTCGACAAATAATTAAATAACAAATGAGAGAAAAAAATATAACAAGAGAGAAAGAAAAATCATTTAGGGCTGTTAAGTGCACTGTGGGGCTCCACAAGTGGTAGACTTTACGGGACTTGAGATTAATCCCCATAATTACCCGATATCCCACTCTCGTTTGCCAGAGACTATAGTGTAACAAGCTCCCGTCGTGGTCTGCCCTTTATTTCGTTTTTACACGGGTCGTGAGCTCGCTCGTTCATATGGCGCACTCGGACCCTCGTCCAGGAGAACCCGCTTCCTCTATATCTCTTTCCACACTATAAATGGGACGAGCTATAAAGATATTTATCAGGTGACAAGACCGCTTGCCATTCTTTACGAGCTCGTGCCACAAGCCTGCGGTTTCTTCCGAAATATCCGAGGGATAAAAGCTATAAGTGTGTACATACTCTTACATCTGTCTCTGGCGTCATAAGCACGGGGTTAAGAAATTGGTTGCTGAATTATTTTTCAATCGACGATATTAAACTTTATTTACTTCGTAATTGAAGAATTATCTCTTGGCCTAAATCCGAGTTGTTGAACCTCTTCTAAAACAGACATGTTTCACGTTTGAATGGATTCAAATGGAATATAGCGGTGAGTAATTAGGAAGTGGACGAACATTGAAAATTTTGGACGCAGATACGAGTCTTTTCACGAGTCGCGAGGAAAGATAAGAGATAGATAAAAGAGGGTAGGTCAAGAGGGGGATGGAAGCTCGAGGCGGTCGTTGGTATCGGAGTCTAAGATCGGCCGTTGCGTTGAGTTTTGGTGTGCTACTTCCGGTCAGATTTCTCGAGCGTAACAGTGGACAATAAGAATCGATATCTTAATTAGCAAGAGGGGAAAGATCTGGTAGGGAGTCTCGTTCGTTGATGGTTCGATGCACATTTTGTCGGGTGTAAAGCTCGAACCGACCTTCTCTCTGGTGTTCCCCTTTCGTTTCTCTCATCGTGGTCAATTCAAAAACATCGCTGCTAGAACTGGCAAAACCGTGCGGGGCGGTGAACCATTGAGAAAAGAGGGATAAGAGCAGGAGAGATGGTAGAAAGCTTGGGTTTTGGAGAGAGCCGAGTTGAACTATTGGGAATGGGAGGGGAATGATGCGCGCGAGTGGAACGAGATCCGGACCGGGAACCGGGGACCGACGGACGCTGGACCGGAAACTCGAGTCTGCGAAACCCCCCGAACCTGACTGCGAGCGTCCCACCGGAAACCCTATTCACGCCAACCATCCCCCAATTCTCAACCCACAACGCAAACGTCTTTTTCTCTCTTCCTCTTACTCCCTGTCCTCTTTCGTATAGTCGACTATTTTAACCAGCATGCTCTCATAACTTCATCTTTCGCATCTGTCCCTCCTTACTCTCGTCACCGATATATGCTTCTGAATAAACAATGCTTGAGCCTAGCAGTCGAGCTTTTTATACTACCCTATTGTAGCTATAACAAAAAAAACACACACACAGACCATACATTTTGAATCCAGAAATCTTGAATGAAAGCCAAAGCCATATTATTTTAGAGGTTGATGACCTCCAAACTCGACATTGATTTTTTCCCTCACCAGGCGACTTTAGCTAGTTATTAGCTAATTGGCCTCACATTTGATGTTTCGCGCACGCAAATAATGGACAAAAAATGCGTATGAGACTCAAGTAGTAATCCTCTCGAGTGTCCAAGTGGCACGTACTCGTTTCCGCAAATTTCTGCCTCGTCTTTGGTATTCTCATCAGTAAAGATTCGAGCGCGAGGGTGGATTAGGGCCTCAGGCAATAAACTCACTTGAAACAATCTCTAATCCACCCCGCTGCTTGTTTCACCCAGAAATGAAAATATGTATTTTTCTATACGTCCCGGTTACTTCTGTTTGCTCGAACAAACGAAATGAATTTGAGACTTCGGTTGAATGGTCAGTCACCGGGTTATAAATCGGCTATAAATCTTATCATCAAAGATATCCAGCGTGGCGGGTAAACGCGGGAAGGCTTATGATTATTCAGCGGCTAGCGTTACTATAGTGATTAATTTATTTGAATCCCCCACTCTTCGATAGTGACGAGAATAAGGATACCTTATAACTGTTGAGAAAATGACAGAGCGAGAGAGAGAAAGAGAATCCTATTTGTACAAGAGGGTGTATTTGCTCTAGCTCACCCCTAGAATGACCGTTTCACAAGCTCCACTACGATGGTGACTCTTCCATTCTCTCTATCTCTCTTTCTCTCGTTATCTCACTCTCTTGACCTCTCGTTAATCACCAAAGGTTCTGTCGAGAAAGCTCAGTCGATCCTAAAGGACCGCCACCTTGTCAGTCAAGCTCTATGTATACCTTTTGTGTCTATGAAGACCGCAGATGCGGACTCCATACACTCGTCGCCTGCCTTTGATCAAACAGATCCTGAGCTCCCATCGAATCAATTTAACATCATTTTATCAACCGATGAAGCTTTGGAACTTTCAACACCTCATGATAATGCGGTACTAACGAAGGAAAACATTTTTTAAATTGATCAATCTTTTCAGTCAGCTTCAGTAATAAAATTATTGTTTCCATAGTTCTGTGAAAAACGTTTTATTTTTTTTGCGCATTGCTAATTTATATCGTGACTATCTACAGTATATTTTTTTATTTCTGAATCAATTTCAAATTTCTCGTCATAAACTACTTGAATATGAAATATCCTGAAAATTATGTTTATTGTTTTTCGTTAATATTGCCTTAATCATCGAGAACTCGAGACATCGTAACAAAAAAAAAATAAAAACAATTTATCGAAATTTTATGAAACTTACAGAATAGCTTCAATCATAATTCTTGCTCTTATGAAAAATTTATCAGAATCGAATGGTTTTTTATTGAAAAGCAGCGAAATTTTTATTTTTCCCAAAAAAATTTATATATCTTTGGAGAAAAGATGAATTTTTATTAGAATTTAAACGTCTACCCGCGGTGTGGATTTCGCTAATAAATGAGCTTGAGCTTCGACACCATTAGAAGCGGAAGGATTGCAAGCCTTAGGCTAAAATCAAATCGAATCGCAGCTCTCAGCTCACGTAGAGAAAGCTGGTGTTTAGCATCGCAGCTCGCTCGAATACCAAAACGATATGCGTATAAGATCTTCCACGTCTCCATTTCATACTTTGCCTCTCTCCTATATTGCCTGAAGCGAACGCCGAGTGTATACACACACCGCGGCGCAAGTCACAGTCCGCCCGCCGGGCTTGTGTACGCTTCCTAATCGCTGTATTAACTTGGATTCCTCGACCAGAGTGAGTCTCGAGATCACTGTTATTGGCAAATTAGGACTGATTCCACTCGGTAAACCGAGACTTCGAATATACACCACGAAATCTCAGGTACGTCTTTCCTCCTTCTCACAATTTTCCGGGTCCATTAATACGACACTACTCGGTCCACTGAACTTATCAATCATTCGTTAAATAAAAATAGATTTCGAATTTGATCCCGCATTGATTAATTTGGACCACTTTTTTCCTTATTTTCATGCCCATTGAGCCTCCATTTTCCTTTTGAAAATTTTATTATTTATACTTACACAAAAAACAAAATCACGATTCTCAGCATTAGCGAAAGAGTAATGGGAAATTATTTAGTTTTCACTTTCTTTAATAAAGTAAAAATGATTGAAATTATTGAAGTGAGGAAAATACACAAAGCAAATCGGCAGCTGGAACTATTCAGCCTTTGGAATTTTCTAAGCTTCAACCGTGGTGAACCTCAAGAGCCAAGGGATTGTTTACGCTAACAAAATATCTCTTCTTTTTTATATAAAAACCCTTGGCTCTACTAGATACGGATTTAAAAGGTCAGACAAGGGTGCGTATAGAGACTCGCGTGGCGCATATCGTTTGTTGGTTTTGCGGTACACCTTTAACGCTGCATTTCGCGCGTCCTCATTGGCAAAACCTTTCATGAATTTCGGCTTTTGCCCGAACACCACAGACTGAATCTCCTGTGGGAAAAGACGTGGTACAAGCCACCGTGGTTTCGTTTACGATCTCGCCTTTAGTGGTTTCATGAAGTAAATACCAGGCGAAATTCTATGCATCGACCAAACCAAAATAAATATGTTTTATTATAAAATTTCTTGAATTTCAGTCAATTTTTCTCAGTTTCTTTTTTCATTTCTGTAAATAAGATTGAAAATGTACATGACAAACTCGTATTATATAAGTCTGTAAATTTTGTATTTATTCTCATAATTTTTTTTTTTTTCCCGTTAAATCGTCATTATTTTATGCAACTGGAAATAACAGAGTCACACTAGATATTCAAAAGTAAAGGAATTTTGCCTCTTGTCTCTTGCTGGGCTTTCGACGTTGAGAGGGAAGACTGCAAAGGCGTCGAGAACTTTGGAAGTTGGTGATTCTCAACTCCCTCCTTATTTTCTTTCTTCTTCTCCTCCTTTTCCTTCTTCTTCTTCTTCTTCCTCATCTTCCTTTCTTGGTGTGACTGTGAGAAAATCTTGAGAAATTCTCTCGCCTTTTGCGAGTTTCGAGGCTCGGATCAGCCTCAAGAACTATGGCTCACCGAGCTTCTCTATTCAACCCCTCTTTCACTCCCTGCTTGGTCGCAGTCCCAGAGTCCTCTTTTTTTTACCGTCTGCAAATGGAGAAAGAAAGGAAGAGAGAGAGAAAGAGCGCGAGTAAAGGGGTGGCGAGTAAAAAAGGGCGGTGGAGGAAGAAGGAAAAGAGCTGGCTATCCCAAGACAATGATATCTCGAGAGAAGAGAAGAAGAAGAAGAAGAAGAAGGGAGCTTGCCGCCGCTTTACAACTCCCGACGGGCCAACACACCCTTATAGGCGCAACCTGCAACTCTCTTCTCTCTTTTTTCCCTCTCTGTCTTTCGCTTTCGTAAGATGCTTTCCGTCCGAGAGAGGCCGCGATGAAAATCCCCGCTTACCCGTGCGAAATTAATATCATAAATAATATCGTAAAAATTCAGCTTTTCGGGGGAGGGTGCTCCAAAGAACGTCGCAAAGTGCCCTTGGCTCTCCCTCTCTCCCTCTCTCTCTCCCTTCCATTCTTTCCCTCAGCCGAAGCTTGTGATTCTTCTTGGTTCTTCCTCATTGTGGTGCTGTGTCTCGCCGAGAAATACGCGATAAAGCGTTTCCCTGCGGTGAAATAAGACACCTTGAGAGAAACCACGAGAAGGAAATGAAAATTAGGAGAGAAGAAAATTCTATAGCTAAGTAACTTGTGGATTTTTTTTTTCTTTATCTCTCAGTTCACGTTATAGTTGTGTCCCATTCTGTATCGGTATCTTTGCATCGTGTGTATCATTTTCAATAATCTTGTCGGTTAAAAATACAAAATAATTTTTTATTCTACTCTTGTAGATGAATCGCATCAATTGCCGGAAACAAATGATCCCGGCGTTCAATTAACTCTGGTACCATTTATTTGGATGCCCATACTTCCGGTTCCTTTTTAATAAAATATTTGATTGAATCTCGATTATCAAATTGATTGAATGGTGAGAGGATTAATACAAATAAATGAAATCAGTTTATTTGGATGAAATTTTAGTGAATTAACGTCAGGTTGTCCTTGATTCAGCATTCATAAATTATTCGCGTATCGCGTATCTAATGAAATAATTTGGTCCACAGAAATAGAAGCTCCATATTTCTCTTAAAATTGTTATTCCAATTTTGTATATTATTATTCAAGAAATTTTTTTATGAAGAATGGTATTCAGTTGCGGCATTTTCAAGGATGAGTCTTACACGGCTTACAGTGCGGAGTCATCTGTCCCAAATCATAATATCAACACATATTCGTATAAGAGCCTCGTCAACTTAATGCCTTTCGTCACCGAATGGCAATATAATCACAGCTTGATGGTACAAAGGAATGATCTCTTCAACAGCCGCCGGCATGGGTTTTCTTTGCCTCCTACTCTCCATATCATCCTCCCCGTGTCAACCTTTGCTGTTGTATGTGAGCGAAAGGCCTTAGACGAAAATAGGGTTTATACGGCTGCACTTGGCAAACGTGTCCCATCAAACGCTGATGTTTGAGAGGCGACATGACACATATCATATTCGTTATAAATTCACGTTGCAAAATCCGGCTAATTCGAACTCGCATTGTCATGTACTCAAAGCCAGTCGAATCCAAGCGTGTGGGTGGATTCAAATTCATAAAATGAGCTTCGAAAGAGCCACAGGTAGTTCGAAGGATCGCGCGGCCTTAAAGCCGCGCTCGATCTAACATGTTTTTATGATGTAAGTAATGAATCATGCCGTACAGTAACCGAAGAATTCGGTAACCTTTCGTATGATGCACAAAATCTCAGCGCTTAAATTTGAAGGCATGTATCTCGTGCTCTCATTAAGTTTTTGGTCGAGTGCCAGTTGAGATCCCTCGTCACGGTCTTGATCCTAACTTCGGATAACCCGATTCTCAAAGGATTCTCATTGGGTATTTCAAATGGTAGAGAAAAGGGGCATTGGATAGCACAGAAAGAGTAGGAAAAAGAGGTAAATGTTTCCCGTTGCCAAGAAGCTTCAAAAGGTTTCTCGTATACATGTATATATTAAAATCATGTGAACTCTCTCACTCTGACTCTTGAGAGATGTCAAGTTTTCTCAACGCGACAGAGCTTAAAGAAAGAGAGACGCGATGAAAGGGTTTTGGTATACCCGAGCTTCTCTGCCACTTAATGGAATTAAAAGTATGCTCGGCAAAATAGCAAGATCTTGCTATCTCTGTCTCGCTCACTCATCTCCCTCTTTCTCCTTCTTCCCACCGTGTACGGAGACGTTTATCTCGGTGAATAAGCTTCTTCTCGGTAACCGAGCCTCCTTTTCTTCATCCTATTTCTTCGTTTTTTCTTACCACCAAGCTGCCGCAACTTTTCTCCCCGAAACCTCCTAACCCTTCATTACCATTTAATTTTAATCGCCAATCCTCAATTCCGCGTCTTCCCGTTTCCGGAGGAGAAAATAAAGTTTTTTTTTTTTCCTCCATACTTCAAACAGTATTCCCTCGCCATTGAATTTGATGAAGAAATATGGAGCTTCTATTCCTGTGGACCAAATTATTTCGTTAGATACGAGCAACAATACTTTTCAGATCAGACTAAATAATTTATGAATGCTGAATCAAGGACAAACTGACGTTAATGCACTAAAATGTCATCCAAATAATCTGATTTCATTTATTTGTATTAATCCTCTCACCATTCAATCAATTTGATAATCGAGATTCAATCTAATGTTTTATTAAAAAGGAACCGGAAGTATGGGCATGCAAATAAATGGTACCAGAGTTAATTGAACGGTATGATTTGGCTCCGGCAATTGATGCGATTCATCTACAATAAATTTCTATAATTCAAATAAAATAAATTTCTATAAATGAAATTATTTAACATTCGACAAGAACATTCGTTTGATCGACCAATGTTTTGTCGAACAAAACGAATGTTTTTTTTTTCCAAATACTTCTTTACATGAAAATATGCCTCGCTTTTATTCTGAATGAGCAATTCTCTCACTCTCTCTTGCTTTCTCTGCCTCTGGCTGAATAACCAAAGCGTCGTTATCACCGCACTTCCGGTTTCGTTCCAGACCATACAAACGGGGACAAGAAGGGTGGACTTGTATCGACCAAATAACTGACAAAAGGGCATATCAGTACAGTTTTTAAAGCGCTATGGAACAAGGCTACAAAGCCCTTTTACCTTCGGTCCTCGCAACTCGACAAGAGACACCCTTCCGTTCTGTACGTTACAATATTTTCAACGTGCACACGAACTCGGAGGATACAAGGGGATTTCTAGTTGCCCGCGAGGCTTTCCCTCGGCGTCCTCTCGGAAACGTACGAAATCTGTTGGTAAATGGGTCAGAAACTATGATCTTGCGTGAGTTTCCAAACGATGTAACATGCTTCCACGCCATATTGGTTATTGCGCACAAACTAGCCAAATCGTTCGGCTGACTAACGCACGTACTATTCCTAAATATATATATTCCAATAAAGAAACCTCTTGAATCTCTAGGAATTCCATTTGGATATTATTTCATCAAATGCATCGCGATGATGTTGATTCATTATTTTTGTCATAACGCGTGTGGCTGAAAAAATTGAGGACTTATTACCCGTAAATACATCAGGTTATGTACAGCGACAAAAATTTCATGTAACTCAGTTCGGTAATATTTTCTTATTACGAAATTAACATCTGCATCATTGATTTCCGGTAATTTCTCCTTGAAGGAACCCCTTAGAGAGTCACTTCGGAAGACTATGCCGATCCAACCCCTCGTTCCACCGAATACTTGGAGACCAATTCAACGATTTTGTTCCAGCACTATTGCGTAAAAAAATAGGACGACAAAATGGCAGCTACATCAAAGATATTGTTGTTTTTTTTTTTTTATTTTTATTTAGACCATCAAATTCCTCACCAAGATTTCCACGGGACAACGGAGACGAATCTTTTTTTTACGATTACATCAAAGCTCATAATGTTCTGAATTTTCAGCAGTATTCAATGGAAATTATTCGTAGATACGAATGAAAATTCCCAAAAATTAAAAAATTACCAGCTTATCACTGTGACATCCCCTTAATATTGGAGGAACGCGATGTAAGAAAAAATATGGATAAATGGACTCCTCCGCACTCCACCGATAACGAACGCGCTTCTCTTGCTGCCGTGCTTTTCTCCAACAATTATTTGAAAGTGCATTTTTAGTTTCATGGCAAATAATTGAGGATTCAGTTAAACGAATGAAGAAATAAATGAACAGGTTTAAAAAGGGACATCATTCTAGAAATTTCTTTTCGCACCAGTCTGTCATGACATAAAAAGCATACTTCGACTCTTATTTCTCAAAAATTTGCTTCGAATTACGTAGAATTCTTTGTCTAATAAACTGCTGGGAATACCGATCTACGAAATGTAAAATGCCTGCTTAAGAGCATCGAGTTCTTGCGGTATGAAAGGATTTCTCTCTCACTCTCTCCCTCTCTTTCTTTCTCAACTAGTCTATCAGAAGGTCACGTTGAAAATTTGAGGTCTATGGCGTGTGGAATTTGGCGCTTCACTTCGCGAACGTTGCTGTGAGCAAAGAGAGCATGAGACAGAATGAGAGGGAACATCGTGTGCCAATCTATCTGGCTTCTATCCTTGCCCTCGGATGATTAACACGACGTAGAATTCCGTGAAGATATTCGTGGATCGTAGGGGTTTGGTGGTTGGCAGTAGGTCCATACTTCTCTTTCGCATGGTTCCAACCTCTTTGTCCTTTTGGCTGTTCTGCATGTATAAGAACGAAAGAGAGAGAGATAGATAAAGACGAAGAGGTCGAAGTGAAGTGAAGATAACCGTTGGCGCAGAACGGGATGAATAATGAAGTAACTCTCGCGTCTTGGACCGGCAACTCCTTCGCGCAGCAGCATTCTATATCTATATATACATGAATCCGCCTGCCCCTCCCTGCCCCCTCCCCAACCCCACTATCCACCGCTGTGGGTCGACCCCGCGAGAGATTAGTCCTGAGTTATGGCGTTAAGATCACATCTAATTGTATCAGTCCGACCGCGCTCTATCTATCTATCCATCTGTGCGCGAGCCTCGAGCCAAAGCAGACCGAAGAGACGACGCTACGATATTCGAGCCAACTCGCTCGTAGAGAGCCTCGAATCTCTTCGTGTGTATTATATTGTTGTATCTATGTATTTTATAGGTATATGAGTAAGCTTAGAGCAAACAAAAAGGACCCGGACCTCTACATTTTACAGTGCCAAGAGATCTCGTTCGGGCCCTTTTGCTTGTAACCTTTCGGCATACAAACCTGTAACCCCGAACAGGATCTCCTTTCGTCTCTTACGCGCCATTGACCGGGACCTTAAACCGTTGCCACAGGGAGTACACAAGAGATTCGCTTGCATTCGCTTAATCTCTCGATCTTCTCCTGACCGCACAACCTCCTTCGTTTACCTCGTTTTACCCTTTCCATATAATGCCCAGGAACCACCCACCGAATAGCTAATTCCTCTCGATACCCAAATTTCTTCCGGACACTATTTCAATACTCGTTCTTTCCGAAATTTTTGCTTTTTTTCTAATTTGGTTACTTTGAAAAAAATAACGAATCAGAATTTCCTGGTGATATCACGACGACTTTATCGTGTATTGTCTTGGCTAAATACACCGTTACCGCGTCTTATCTTCGTTCCAACGTTCACAAGACGTTCTTCGTAATAGTTTCCTTCGGGCCTTCTCTCTGTTCATCCCCGTGAATCTACTGTATTACATCCACGTTTAATGGGCACAGACACAGACACTGAGATCAACCAGACTCGTGAAGGAATGAGGTGGTTTCGGGATTATGGAAGGATAGTTACATCCTTTGTACTCTGTACCGGGTGTGTTTTATTCGTATTCACCTTTGATGTTGATGAGAATAATCGCTCCGAACGTTTCAGAAAACAGTAGCAAACTATTTTGAAGGTTCAATAGCCAAATCCCCGTACGATTAAACATTTGTTACGCGCTTCTTCGAGACAATAATATTATTCGAATTCATGGACGCCCCGTATGAATATTCTATGCCATATTCTATTGAGTTTACTCTCATCAAGAAATCTCCAGGAACAATCAAGACCAAATTCTATCCACCGATCTCACTCGGGCTATATTTTACAATGTGCGGAGGATTTATTTTTATTTTATTTAGCGAGCTTGTCGATGATTACTAGACCAAGACACTTATCAAGATACATAGAGCTCCGATATACTCTTGGGGAGAACCAAGAATCACTCACATACCCCGCTTCATCCCTCCAACGCTCTCATATATGATTTTAACACCGTATACTTACATCACTGTGTTTTTGGGTTCCAATGTTTCTATTATCGTCATATCAGATGGTAAACTTTCTGATTTTTTTATACTTATTTTTGAGATTGAAACGGATTAAGATTGAGGCAAAACGTGGCGAGAAAACTAAACTTTTGAAAAATAACTAAAAAACTTTTTGTTTAAAATGGAGAGTTTTATCTAAGTACATTTCAGTGTGCAGTCGATAGAATTAATATGCAGAATATAAAATTCAATATTTCATAATAAAGCAAAGTGAAATTTTACACTGTAAAAAATTTGCGGTGTAAATTGAAAAAGTGTGAGTGGTCAAAAAACGCGGTGTTGATAATAACACATTTTTCTTGTAAAAATGACACTCAGCAAATAACACCGGTGTTATTCTATTAATTCAACACCGCGTAGGTGTGCAATTAGAATGAGCGACACAATTCGGTGCATGTCACCAAAAATTTTAATCTTGTATCATAAAAACAATCTATTTCATTTTGGTGGTGTCAAATTTACACCGCTCTAGATTTTATTTTACAACTTGTTTTGAGTCAAAGTATTCGATGTTATTCACACCACAATATGTGCCTAAATTTGTAAGTGTTTATATCCTTAAAGGATTCACATTCACACCAAGCCTTTGTGAAGGTCTCTGTATAAGAGAATTCGTATTATTCTCAGCCACGCGCACTTCATATCGTATAAGTTGCATCGCTGTGGAATACATGTGTACCACTGTATCGGTTTGTGCGTGTCTTTTTATTGTATTTACTTTCTATAATTCCGTGTTTCCCGAGGCTCTGTCTCCCCCGCTACCCCCACCTTTGACTCTCGCTGCTATGGTCAAGTTCATGCGTGCCTAGAGGGCGACAAAGAAATTTGGTCATAAATCCCGATATCGCGACCGAAGCGTGTGAGAGAGCCATGCTTCGCGGAACTTCGAAAAAAAAGATTAATTTCTTGAATACGAGTTCGGATACTAACAGTGATTGTGATGGTGATTTAACGACTCTCGAAGGGCTATTGTTCGACAAGGAACAATCATCTAATCCGCATCATTTCACATTACGCAAAATAAAATATAATGGTGAAACGAGATGGGTAAAGATACCCGGCGAAATCTTCACGAGCATACTTATCATATACTCAGACTATGTAAATGTAAAGCTTTTTTAAATGACTTATTACTCAATAATACAATCAAAATCTACAAAATGTTTCAAAAAATCCAAGAAATACTCTCCTAATTTTAAGTTGGGCGTTGAACGCCATTTTAGCACATGGTCCAAAACTGTAAAAACTGTATAAAATGTGCTTCACGTGTGTAATTATTAAAATAAACAATAATTTCTGTTTTCTTACAAAATATACGCAGTCTTTCCCCTTTCCTTTTAAAACATTGAATTGTGGCCTGAAACTACATAATATTGGGGTTTCTAATTATCACAACCTGAATCAGAAGATCTCAATACGACGATTAAAAAAAAAAAGCGAAATTGGTCATTTCTGCACACTGAATGGTGTCAGATTTCTGAACGTCCACAAATTCAATTTTACACCAAATTGATCATGATCAACGGTGTAAGGTGTCATGGCTTAGCATTCATTTGTGTAGAATTTATGCACAAAAAAATTTCGGTTTACCGATTTTAGTGTAACTCACTGACACCTAATTGTGTTCCAAAATACTTACATGTGCGTCAATAAAAAATGCACCGAAATGTGTTCCCTAGTTCGGTGTTGATTAAAAACTCCGAGTCGACACCAGATATTTTACACCATCGATTTACACCGTGCTTTAACACAAAACGGAGAGACCTATATGTACCACTAGGCGGTGTTGAAGTTGTGTTATTTTTAACACCAAATTTTTTACAGTGTACCGAGCATTCGATTATCTTAAGTCTGTCATGAATGTCCTTGAAGGCGTGCAGTACTTATGACGGCTATTTCAATAATTATTTTGATATATTACTAGTGTCATGGTGACCCTGCGCCACGGTCAATATATTTCCCTACAAGTGTTTATGCCCAGATGGAATAATAACGGGGATGGTGTGATCACCGCCATCCCTTCATTGGCCTACTGCGTGTTGTTTCTGCATGATGGGCCCTTTCCCAAGCTGCATGAAATGAAATGTTATCGGTAAATGCTAATAGTTGATAAAAAATTTTTAAAAAACATTACGAATCCATGAATCTGATGAATTTCTTTGACTTCGTATTCCTCCCTCCGGTTAACCAAAAGAATTTTTTAAATAACAGAGCATTTGAATGTTACTGGATATCTAGGGAGTTTCTCTTATGTCGTCGCAGGTTAATTTCGCCCTATAGAACCTTTAAATTTTTACTCTCTATCTATATCTTTCGCTGTGCAAGGAATAAAAAATTACGTGCAATGTTCAAAGCTTTACATTTCATATCCATCATATTTTTTTTAGTTCAGGGTTTTAATAGCATTCCTGGCACACAAGCGCTTTTTCTGTCGGACAGTCAAGGGATTAAGGGGATTAAAAAATTGATTCTGTCGCCTGGATACTAATTTCCCATTTCTTTGCGTTGAAAAAAATAAAGCGCGATTACGTAATCAATCGGATCGAAGAGAGATTTGACAGATTGTTCGTAAAAGCTCCATAACGCTTTGGCTAAATTTCTCCAAGGTCGTAGAGCAATTTCCGTTACACATACTCCTCCTTCCACGCATATACACCATTTGAGGTTGCGTTAAGCAAGTTAGCACAACCCCTAACGCGAATCGCGTTAAATTATGCTCAGTGTTGAAGCCGGGTGTGCGCTTCTGTGCACACAGGGATGTACAGCTTTGAGTACAGTCACTTGTGCGAGATATGCATGTGAAAGGGGATGAAGGAAATTTCCTCGAAAGAGCAATTCCGATAGTTTTGTTAGTACATACCACGAAATCGACTCAAGCAAATTCATTGTGATCGATTCTGAGATTATACATTTTTTCTTAATAGTTTTGGACAATTCTCGCTCGAAAATTTGGATTTGAGAAGAGGAAGATGAAACCGAAATTGCGCAGAGTAAACGAGACTCAAGTATATAAGTATACGCTGGAACGTTAATTTCGTTTCCACAGCCGAAGGTCCGAGCGAGTCTGCCAAACGCTCCGCTTAATCTTACGTGAGCGTCGAAGCGTCGAATTCGCAGCAGGGATTTGCCCCACGGGCTAGAGAAAGCATCACCGAACCTCCAAAGGGTTCACGGGATGAAATAGGTTGTAAGGGGGGGTCAAAAGCTCGTTTGGCCTAGCATTGAGGTCAATTTCGTGGTGCACTACCAAAGACGAGAGTAGAAATTCTCTCCTCGTTCGTTTGCATCCCTTCGAATCATTCGCTTATACGTCGGTCTTCGCTAAAAACAGCCCGTTACAACATCACTCATCTACAATCTCTGTGCACGAGTTACCATATATTTTTTCATCAATACGACATATTTCTTGTTTTTAATTTTATAGTAGCAGGGTATGAAGAGGAAAATGTATCACGGACTAAGGTTTTTGCTGAAATTTCTTGAAATTCTTAAAAATAAGGGCGGAAAAAATCCGAGTGAACGATTCCACTGTCGATGAGGGGTTGGAGATGACTCGTATTTGCTTTTATTTAAATTGTAAGTTAGACGCATCTCGTACGCGACGGTTAAAGGGAAGGGAAAAAGTCAGAACATTCCAGCGAGTGAGTAGCAAGCTTTTAGGGAATGGAAAGAAATGTTTGCGCTAAATGGTTCGATCCCATATGGAAATGAGGCAATTCCTTCTTCTTCAAATTCTGCTACGGACGCTCTCCGTATAAGACGTCTTGACTCTTCAATACTTTTTTTTTTTTTTTTTTTTTTTTGCTGTTTGTACGTGTCACAACGTTGAAGTAACTTTTTCACTCTGATCTTTGGCTTTTTCACTCGTCGGTCTTTTCGAATTCGTTGAGACGTACGTGATTCCACGTCTCGATGCCTTTCACAGACATGACATATTCTAAAGAGCCGGAAACTGCCTTGTACGTCCACACACACATTCATAGATTTAAACGTAATTCAGTAGCGATAGAAAGATCCTTGCGAGAAACTTTGCGGAATTCATGAAAACTCCCTTAGCCATGATCTTACTCGCCTTCAAGCTCCTTCTACAGTCTGTAAAAATAAATAAAATCATTTGTATTCAACGATAACGGATAATTTTTTTGAATACGTTTGAGTTTGCAAAAAATAAAATAAAATGAAAATTTACAACAAACTTTTCTAAAATCTCAAATATTTTATTGACGATACGTCATTATATGAATATCATTAAGAAAAAAAAGGAGTTCCACGATCGTGAATTGTGTTTGTTAGATAAAATTGATAAAAGCTTGGATCAAAATTTCCCTTCGTGCACGATGATTCAAGGTTCCCGAGATTTTCTGCTTGCCCTCTCGCCGAACGATACTAGCGAAGCGCAATACACAGGTGTATTGGTGCTCAAAGCCTTGCATATATACATATAGTATATATGTTTAAAATACTCACACCTCTTTTCGAAAGTTTCTCGCTAATACCAAGCCCCGTCAGGGACACACGGGGATTGCACTGTTTCGTCGGAACGACACAGTGCGCGGAGAAGGCATCAGTGTTTCCTACCTCGGCGAAGTAGCGAGCGAAGGGTGTGAGTGAGGGCGAGAGGTCCACATTTGCATACTCGTCAGCTGTGCTTCCTTCAACTTTTCCACGCGACACTACCACCCCTCGACCCCCTGTCCTTTCGCTTCCACGAGTATCCTCTCATGATTTCCTCTTACTCCCTCTGTTCGGGTACAACACACTCCAAAGCTTAACGTAAAACGAGCGACGCTACGCATGTCCCTGCATCTCTCGCGTACTACGAAATGGTCGACTCTTTCTTTCTCTCTCACTCCTCAAAAACCTAAATCATTCCTCTCACTTATGCGCGAGTTCTCTTTCTAGTTGACGTAGACACAAAGAGGGTTTTCCAAAAGTTATTCGTTGTATATCTATACACTCGTATCCATGCGCATGCTGTTTTTGTGTATGTGCGCCGGGGTATGAATATATGTGTTCAAAGATATATATACATATATAAGGCTCTTACGACGGGAAGAAAAGCAGCCGTGTATTTCTAGTCCCGATTCATAATTGCAAATTTTCCTCTTGCCTTATTTATGCAGCCACCACCCTCGCTCCATCTCTATCTCTCTTTTTCTCGTTATTTTCTCGCCCCTTTCGATGCCAACGCACTCTCCACTATGGAGAAAATGGATTTTCAGGGTTCTCGGAATCTTCATTTTTTTATCTACGCCCAACCCCATCACCTCCTTAATCATCTCTGCCGAAATAGATCTCTGCAAGTTTCTTTATTTTATAGAATTATTCCCATCAAGCAAATATAGCCTGACCATTTTATCACTTCCGCCCTTACTACTGCAGTTTTAAAACATTCGTACAATAAGAAGTGAAGAATTTTTCGTAGTGCAGGAGAGTGATGAGGAAAAAACGATAGAGAGAGAAAGAGAGATTCATCTCTGAGATCACGCGTGAGATAAATCGTTTAAAATATTAAGAATCGCGAGCAGTTCGATTGCAAAATCAGGTTACGCAACAATGAACATGTATCTAAATATGAATAAAATGAAGATAATAAATCATTGCGTCATTTAATTCTGATCACAACGCAGGTTTATAGTCATCGAGACAAATATCATTTTTTCTCCTCAAAATGTAATCATTTCACACCTTGATGAAAGTGGTGAGTGAACGAGTACAAAATATCATTTGGATAGAAGTAAAAAAATTTCTTGCCACTGTTATAATGAAACTCGATCTCGGACCTACTCATCACCCCTTTCGATCGCTTTTGGTTAAGAATTTGTGCCACCTAGAAAAAAAAATCTATTTCAATCTCATAGAATCATTTGTTCGATCTTGTTAAATATAAATCAACAAAATTCCTATTTGCCTAAACTAAAGAGCTGTATTTGAATCGAATAAATGATGCTATTTAAGTGCATTTATTCGAGTACTCGCGTTAAAGTCTACGGCTCCGACAACCACTCGGCACAGACCACGGAGGCATGGTATGAATAATATTATAAATATTTGTTGCAACTCAGCAACATGCTCGTTGAATTTATGGAAATTTTTTTAAATTGAAAATCGCAAAAATAGGTTTTTGAGGTTTTTGTCCTTTTCAAAGAAAAATATATTTAGTTGATTCAACTGGATCCTAGTTCTAGATGTTTTTCTAGGTGTGCGAGAGAGAGAGAAAATCAGTCCTAAACAGTCTAGCTGCTTTACGACCCTCATATCGAGTTATGAGAATCTTTTGAGACTGCCACATGCCTTTTGATTTTTCCTCGCATCGTTGTTCCTTTTGTTTAACACAGAGCGGAGTCGGCTCACGTGCGAGAGACTTGAGCCATACATTTTCACTTTGGCACACGTGTGTCCTTATAGTTCTTTCTTAGGCTCTCGTCTTGGAGTTTGCAGCCGTTACGGGCAAGGGTGAAAGAGATTCACAGCACGAGAGAGTTCTGGCACTAAAACTCCTTGTCTCCTTCGCAATTCCATTCTTGTTTCACGATACATAAGCTTTCTCCCCGCCTCTACCAAACGATGTAACATTATGCCGCATGACTTTTTCCTTCATTTTTTCAACCCCTCGAACCCACGGGATTTTTTTTTCATCCCCACACTCTCTTATTCTCGTCTCATACAACGATTCGGTGGAATGGAGATATAACGATGCACCTCGTTATGCATTATGCATACTCCTATACGACCGAGTCACACTCGACAATTCACTTTTGTTGTGTTTCCACACACGGACAGCCAATTTTTCGGCCCTAATTCTCAACACCGATTTGTTTCACATTGAGGTCCATAATGGTGAAGCTGAAAAAGTAACAACTTGGGCTTAAATTCTCGAACGAATAATCATTTTTCATAAGCTCGTGTGCATACTAAATTATTCATTAAATATCTTCATTGTTAACTTTATGTTTCACATACTTTTTTTTTATCACATTTTCTTAAAATATATTTACTGCTACTCCCCTGCTTCCAGATTCAAATGTGGAAAATCCTGCTTGAAAATTCCGTTAGTCTTTTGAAAGCGACTATGTTTGCGATGTGTGCGATTCGAGTGAACGAATAAGAATACGAAGAGTGAAATTTTGAATTATTATTCAAATTCATGTGGATCAGGGAATGAATTATTATGTTGAAGATCTGGAACGATTGTTTTACTTTTTTTTTGTTTTTTCTATTTACAAATTATCAGAATTGTATAGAAATAAATTTTTCGTATCTCAATACACCAGACTTTTTCTCGTTATCCCAAAATGTTTTTATGTCAAGCGGTGGATATTTAGGAGAACAGCAGCAGTTTCGTAGAGTATAATCACGTTTATTTTATGGGCTTTCTAGGGCTGCCAGATATTTTAACTAATTGTATAATTTCTCGGGTGTCTATAGCGGGAAAGGGGGAGAGAGAGAAACGTGGTAGCTCGACATCGGAGCTTTTTAGCTTTCTCGGTTTTTGTCGTTTGCGGTTTTTCGACCCCTTTTTCTTGTAGAGCCGGAGTAACGAAGAGACCGCGAGTGAGAGAAAAAGGGGTTGAAACGTTGTGACGGGCATGATATTTTTTTTAAGCTACCCCCGAGACGTCGGCGCGCGTGCCGCTAAAAAAGTCTTCAACCCCCAAACACCATTGTATCTGTTTTCTACGACCTCTAGCCCCGAATTTCCGTCCTTGCTCTTCTCGCAGTTAATCCAACGTGAGCGCTAATTGCAAACGTTTTAATTTACCGATAATTCAAATGAGACCACACAAATTCACACTTGATTCACTTGGTTTCTTTTCGTTTGTCTAACTCTGAGAAAGTTTATTAGAGCATAAATCCATCCATACTCCTACCAAACCCTATTCTCAGACTTTTTTTTTTGCTTCATTCTCGCCGATTTTCTTGAGCTACAAAACTTCCATCTCAATTTCATTGCTTTTCATAGGTATACGCGTATGTGTGTCTTTCTGCTCCGTTCACAGGGCGTAGAAAGTTCCACCCCTAGACACCGACGGATTCTATCTCGTTCTCTTTCCCTCGGTTCACGTTCACTCTTTCCATCTGAACCGGCCCAAGAGAGAACCAGGGCTTCCTCAAATATTTGCTCAATCACCGCAAAGACATTTCACTAACTTGGTGACTATGGATCGAGGAAACGGAGTCGAGGAGTAGATTCGAAAGCAGGGTTCTCTCTTGGTTTTGGTTTCTCGGTCGTCTATACTTCCTTCTGTATATGGAGAAGGGTGAGGAAATCGCCCGAGGAGAAGACCACCATCGTCACCACGGCGAAGACCCACCGCGAGGCTCCATACGGAATCGTGCCAAACCATTTCCTACGAGCAACTACATTTCTAAGTCCTGAATTTATGGGATATTCTACAAAGGTAGCTTTTCTCTCAACGGTTAAACGCCAAAATATATTAATAAAGATTCCTGATGCATCATATTTTCATCGTTATTCAAACATCACTTTACTCATTATTTTTGTCAAATTCTTCGAAGATAAAAAACACTCGAAATTGAGCAATTTTTGTGGGTCAACCAAAAGTTTTTGAATTTTATAAATTTACTTCAAGTTCATTTTCGCTTCCGTATACGAGGTCATCTTGACTCCCAGAAGTAAAACGAGATTAGCAATTCATAACGGAGCGTGGTTATTGTCGTGGGGAGTTGTTTGCTCGCATCTCACATTTAGGTACAGAGTAGCGAGACACAAAGGCAATAATAATAATTAAGATACATCGCAACGTGGCCTAGCATATTTGGGGAAGCTGAATAGCGTGGCTTCTCGTTCGGCACCACTTATTTGCCTACTTTTATTTCTTTTTTTTTATTAATTTACTCATATTTCCCTTCAATATTTTCTGGCTCTCTCTCTCTCTCTCTCTCTCTGCTGCTATTTCGTTCTCTCTCATTGCTCTCACCTAATCTCGCCCCAGTACTTGTTAAAAAAGCCCGTGAATATAAAGAGTTGCATTATTAAAGAAGTTGGCAAAATGTGACTGTAAAAAAAAAAGTTTCCAGTCGGCCGAGTTGGTAGAAGGGAAAGCGTCGAGGGCGTCGAAAGCAACGATCGAGAGAGAAACATAACAGAAGGCGAAAGGGAGGGAAGGAGAGAGAGGGAGAGGGAGAGGGAAAAATGTTTTTTCCTGCCATGAGTGACGAGACGTTTGAGAATATGGGAAAACCGTACAGTTAAAATGTAAAAATGTGCACAAAAATAATAACTGGCCACAATTTTGACGAATATTGTTGTGTAATGTCTTGAAAAATCGAGATGATTACAGATTCGAAAATTTCGTTGATTAAATTTTGTTTTTGAATTCCCGTAATAACAAAGAGCAATGTATGTCTCGCCCAGTAAATAAGTGTGAAAAAAAAAATACAGAAGAGAACGTCGTCGAGATATATGGCGAGAGATGGTCGGAGAAACTTACAAGAAAGCCAACGGTGCTTAATTAGCATAACGACACTAATTAAAATACAAATGAAGAGTTTGAGAGGGCGGCACCAACCAGATGACTCATTATCGTCGCCAGTTTTGCTGGTTCTTTTACTTTGTCTCTCTCTCTCTCTCTCTCTCATTCTGATTCGGCTGTTGGTCCTTGTTTCATTTCATTCACTCATCTCCTCCTTCTCTCAACTCCGTTTACCAAGACCTAATTATATTTAATCGCTGAAGGATTCCCTATTGCCCAATTGCTCGAGATCTATAAGTCATACAAATTATACTTTGCTAGAGCAAATTTATTTCGAGTCTCGTGTAGGTCAGTACTTTGTATTTCATTAAACCCAAACCGTTGACTGCTTCCAGTAACATATATTTATTCATTCTCGTAGTAATTTTAACATCATTCGCTCTACTACGAGCAAATATAAAACGATGTCCGCGAACATTTTATTTTCTGCATATTCTCTTCCATTTCTTTTATCATATTTAGCGTCGAAAATACGACATCCTCGACCAAGAGGCAATCGAATAAAAAGCTTGGGAAATATAGAAAAAAAATTGAAATCGACAGTATCCGGAAGGCGTTATGTCACGGACGATTGGCCGCTTCAGGGTCGCTTTTCTTTTTTTTTGTTCTTGGGCTTGCGCTTTTTTACGGTCATACAGAGTCTTACGGAATACAGTAATTTCCTACTTCTCTTCTTCTCCTCATCTCTCTTCTCTCTCTCTCTCTCTCTCGTTCTGTCTCTCTCTAAATATATATATATATATATATATGGTTTCCAGATTCGGCAGTTACAGCCCTGAACCATACACGTAGTATCAATAGTGCTCAGTTCCATGTCGTAAAGCATTCTATTTGCTCTTGGTAATACACGGTTCACGCGAGACAAGCTAGAATACGTTTTGGTCGATCCCTGGTTCGATCTAAGCAAGAAAATCGAGATAACCCCTATAAATATGATTGGAGGATCGTTGCATTTTCTACTTGTACTAAATTTTCTTCCCCCTCGTGTTTTCTCTATCTTTATCACTTTCGTACGGTCATATATATGAGAATTCTACCCTTTCACTCCTTCTTCCACCTTTTATACGTAACTCTCTATTCTCGTTCACTTTCCCTTCGTTCCTTACTACTGCCATTCATGGGAGGAAGGATCAGCTATGAGTACGCAGCACACGCGATTTCTCCGCCTCACGAATCCTCACCCCTTTTCCCTTCACAAAGTCTTCTTATGCCCTTGATCCCTTTACGACCGCGTTACGAAGAGATATTCGATCGGGGATTCTCTCTTCCCTTACTCTCTCTGTCTTTTTCTCTCTGCATTTCCCAAAGAGTTGGCAAGTCTACGAGCTAGACAACGCCTTTCATCCGAAGAAAGTCAACCGGAATCTCTCCAAAGTCTCAATGTTATATACACCTACCATACTTACTAGCCTATACAAGTAAATTCTACGTCTGGAGAATTCTAATTGAATTCTTGCTCTTTGCACATAGTCTCTCTCTCTCTCTCTTTCCCTCTCTGTTTTCCACCACATCGACAGTTATAGCTCCATAATAAACAATATTATTTGTGCGTAAAATAATATCCTGTTCGAATGTAAAAATCGATAGATATTATTTTGATCCAGCCCATGATGGAAACACATATATCTTCCGAGGAATAGTAAAAATGAATCATAAGGTCCATACTTTTGTTGCAACGTCGAAGTTAAGAAAGCAGTGTGTTAAAACAGTCCCCAACCACATTTTTTTTTTGTTAGCAAGCTTCAAGGAAAATCGAGAGGGAGAAGTGAGGTAGCAAGTCGTTAAAAAAGGCCAAGACTCGTAAACTCGCGGGTGGATGAAACGCGTGGACGAGATAGAGGAGAGAAGAGAAAACGAGCACTTGGGAGAAAAAGATGAAACAGGAGAGAAATGGAGATATCACAGCGGACATTTTGAGACTGCCGTGCACGTAGAGTTAATCCCAAGCTTTTGACGGGGTTTCTCGTACAACATATATATATATATATTTATTTGAACCCTCGTTCGTCCATAGAACACATAGCAGCGAATGAACGAACGAATGAACGAACGAGCATCCCCCAGCTGCTTTCTGCCTTCTCGACTCTCCGCTCTTTTCGGTTGACACTTAATTTCCGTTATTCGTACGCGGCCGGGTGTAGAAATATATATAACGTTTCTACGCTTTCTCGCTTTATGTCACACTCCAAAACCCCCCCCCCCCCCCCCCCCCCCCCCCCCCCCCCCTCATACACTCCCGCCTCTTCTTGCGTGACACTCTCTCTCTCTCTCTCTCTCTCTCTCTATCTCTCCCTTTCTCTCAGTTAGAGGCTCACTATCTCATTATTCTCTCGGTTTAACCACCAACAATATTCATCGCTACTTGCTGAGTGTAAAAACTCGTGAAGACGAGAACACACCGATTCGGTCGTTGTCATCACCGGGAGGATAACTTTGTATGCTGCTCCTTTATTCCGTGTTACGTCATTTCAGGGACCTTTTTCCCATGTCAAAAAAACCCAGTAAGCTACAATTCTATCAAGTTCGATCACACCACATACTCGTCTATATACACACAAAAAACATTGCCGTATTAGAATGACACGGAAGTTAAAGAGCGAAAAAGAAGAGACCGAGATGGGGGGAGATGGTGATGGTGGTGAGACGATAATCAAAGTACGGTGGAATGATATACGAGTAAGCATCGGTAGAAGATAAAGAAAACGCATACGTATGATGTGCTGGGATCATTGGGACAAACGAGTTAATATGCGTCGCCAGGATGACGGTATAGAAATTAAATATAAATGTGTTCAGAGTGTTTTAGGCAACTGAGTGCGTTTCAGGCATTTGTTAAGGAAGCATAGGAAAATTCGTAATGATTAGAATTAAATGAAATTTGGTGAGCATATTCTTTTGGATTAAACATGAATATAAAATTTTTTAAAGATTTTTCTCCTACATAGTTTTCGAGTAATTTAACACTAGAGTTTACATCCTTAAGCATAGGATTCTGATATATATAGGTATATCTTTTGCATATTGTAAACTCCAATTATTCGACAACTATGTAGACGAAAAATTTGAAAAAATTTGTGTCATTGCATTTGATGCTAAAGAATGTTATCACTAAATTTTATTAAATTCTTATCATATTGTCGTACGTAGCCACCCTCCTTAAGTGCTACGAGGGACTAATGTCGCATTATTTTCAATTGTAAATAGGTATTTTATTGTTTATAGGTATTTTCTACGGTATAACTAATATTCGTTATATTTTTGGTGGTTTTTGTTTTTCAAACAGCGCCTTTAGTTTACGTGAGCACAATTTTCACTTTACCTATTCACTCAGCATACACATCACACAGTTTGCATCACAAACCCTCATGCTTGAAGTTCTATGTATGCTTGCAACTACTTGGTTCGCGAGGGCCTTCGTCCTTAGGGCCAGTGTGCCGAACGTAAAGTGATTCCCCGGGCGAAATTTAATTAAAACAATCAAATTATGGAAGGAACCAACGACGATGGGTGAGCCAAGACTGAAGGAGTAACGAAAGCGAGAAATAGAGAGAGGGAGAGAGAGAGAGAGAGAGACAGAGAGATGGAATCAGGAAAGAAAACGAAGACTCTAGTCCACGCAAAGCTTGGATAAGATTTTCTTGGTTATCTTCTTCTAACTTCCCCCTCATTTTCAATTTCCGGTTGTATTTTCTCCCACTGGCACTTTTATGATTATTAAAAAAACATATTTACCGTTTTTTAATTACCCGATATCTATGGGTCATAGACGAACTTGGATATGGTAGAAAATGTAATTCTTTTCACACAACGTGATTACCCAATGAGTGAATAAAACGTTGAATCGTTTGCTCGGGGATACATTCATATTGGAAATAAGATAGGAAGCAGAAAAAACTTTCAGTCCAAATAAAAATCATTCCCTTTCGTTTGGTTCATTAAAAAAGAAAAGCACCACATGAACTGACATTGGTGGAGATGGACATGAGGGGGCGCCTTGATGAAACAACGCACGGACATCACAAATTCTTGAAATAACTTCCTCCTCTCTCTCTCTCTCTCTCTCTCTCTCTCTCTCTCTCTCTCTCTCTCTCTCTCTCTCTCTCTGTCACTCTATCTCTTTCGTTCACTGTTTCTCGAAGTTGTGGGGATTACATTGTCGTAAAATCAGTCGTGGAATTTCCATGAGGAGTGATGTCGTCCATGCTTTATTCTACTCATAGTAGCTCCATTCATATATGATGCAATAAAACATCGATGCCGATAAAATTCTAAACTCGAGGAATAAAGAGGAGGGTTGAAAAATATATGTTTGAAAATTTGCATGCTGCAAAACTTTACAGCCTAGCTTGTCCTGATCTTTTTGCTCAATTCGTATACGCGTAAAATCTCCACAGGGGACCGATTGTAAACATTTCGTAACAATTATATTTCAGCGAAGCTTACATTTTCTTAAATTTTAATTATGCCAATACCTAGATCAAGATTCCGTTAAAAATGTTGGGTTAAATCGATCTCGAATTAAACCTTCTTCTTGGTAGAAATTTTCTGACAGATGTTGACGTTTTCAAATATCTTGATGCATCAATTGCCATATTCTTTCCAAAACAGGCATTATTATGAAAGTTTTCGGAGGATCAACACATACCATTACTATCTAGTTCCCAGAACTTCTCAAAACAATGTGACTTCAAGAGTATAGATTCGATTATAAAACTAAGAAAACCGTAAGGGTTAGATGCTTAAAAAAAAAAAATTTAGAATCTTTTAACGTCATGCGGTCACATTTACTTCGTGGAATGTCTGAGGTTGCTGCCAGCTGGCAAATTGCCGCGCAGTATCCCCGATCAAGGCTCCGTACGCATTGTATTTTGTGGAGCCAGAGAACGAAACAAAGAGGGAGGGAGAGAGAGAGAGAGCGAAACAGAGATAGAGAAAGCTCCGCAAAGCCACCCGCACGAAAGCCTCTCTTCTCTTCGACCACCGAACCTCTCGCGAAATATTAATTAACGTTATTAACGCGTCCTCCACTCTCCTCTTTCCGAGGCTCTCCGCGTTATAACGTTAAATATATACACACCTACCCCATACACAGGCACACACAAACACACACACACACACACATATACGTATATATAAGGATCGAAGCTTCGAAGATGGAGACGGAAAAAGAGGGTTGATGGTATACGAAGCAAAGGGAGTGTATTTCACATTCTCTCGTCGCTTCGATCTCGTCCCTTTCTCTCTCCCTCGCTCTCTCTTTCTCTTTCAGCTTGTCCAATTTGTTCTTCTCTTACTTTTTGGCCGGGAACTTCTCTTCGTCTACAAAGAGAGGGGATTGAGGAACGGAGAAGAAAAAACTGCCCCCGTACATTATCGTAAATCATCGTTTTCCAATAACGCGTTCTCCCAGGCCTTTCTTACCGTTCGCCGGTCTGACGATCTAGCTTCAAAAGCTCGGAGATCTGAGCATCTTTTTTTAAACTAGTTTTCAAGGGGCAGAATCCTTTTTTCTTTATTTCAAACCTCCTTGATTTACAAGAGTATTTTTTTTTGTTTTCTGTATCTATCGAATCTCTGACTAATCCGATACATCAGTGATAAAATCTTCTAGCCCAAAACAACAAATATTTCTCGAAGCACTCTTGGTAAAACTACTTTACAAGAAAACCACGTCGAAAGAAATACTAATGCAATTGATTCAACCTTCTCAACGCGTGCTTCGGGAGATAGAGACTTTTAACTTTGTTCGAGCTGAATTCACGGTTCACCACAGATTCCTTCCAGAGCCGACTACAAAATCTCCGGATGTCAGTCTCATCACCAATAGACACGTGAAAAAAGTGAAAAAAAAAACGTAACTGGTATAAAGTGAAAATAAGAAAACTCGAACTTAGTAGAGCAAAGTTGGAAAAAAGCGGTGAAGGTAGTTGGCCGTGCGTGACGTACGTTACATCAGGATTTCTGGACACGTGCTCACCGAAAGAACCGAAAGGCAGTCCTCTATCTCGCACTTTTCTTAGGTAACAGAATCAAATGTTATGTGTCACTGTACAGGAAGAATACTATGGATGCTGGCAGTCATCCATATGGGCATCAATGATGCTGATGTTCAAAAAAAAAGAAAAAAAAAACAAGCTGCTAATTCTGAGATGTAAATTCCAATAAGTTTTCTCTTTCTCCTTTATTCTTCGTGACTTTTTTAAAACCTTGGCCTTCTAAAACATTTTTCAGAAGTAGCTCAAGCAAAACAGAGAACTAATGAAAAGTTTTAGAAAGTCAAACTCTTTTTTAGAAGGCTCAAGATTTTGGGAAAATTGCTTTTTCGTCAAGCATTAACATCTTTCGTTCCCCTAACTCGACCATTTTCCAAATATCACTTCGGCTATGTGTCGAAATATGTTTGAAAAAATTTGAACAAATCAATTATCACTCAGTTCCAATAAAGTTGATGCTTGACAACACAAGGAATCTCCTAGTTCCATCGAATATAATTAGTCATAACTCTATCTCTTCATTTTTTTATTTTCATATCAAATCTATTCTGCGAATAGCGTTTCGGATTTTGACGAGTCCTTCCCATCACTTTAACCCCACTTTTCCTCCCATTTCACTGTTCCTGTTCCTGGAATAGTCTCCCAGAGTGTTGCTCACAACCCCTCTTTCCTAATGCACTGCTCTATCGCATTTGTACGAGGGTCAAGGTGTCGATGTATTGACATTCGTCGATGTAGTGATTAGTTTAACAGCGCAGCAACGTTTCTGGAATTTCTATAATCTGGATTTTGGAAGAATTGTAAATCTTAAACGACGTGAGATGGGGGGATCTTAAAAAAAAAAAATCCGGAAACAAAAATTTTTCGAGGCCATGACCGCTCGAAATGCCTCGTATATAAGTATATATATTATAAATATCGAAACGTACCGACTGCTTATATGTGTTGTTATATTGCAGGAGGAAAGGTTTGAGTGCAGAGAGAGAGAGAGAGAGAGAGAGAGAGAGAGAGAGAGAGAGAGAGAGAGAGCGCGTGCCTATGCCACATTCCGTTTCTGAAGCGTTCTTAAAGCATCGTTCCCCCGCCCATCCTCCCACGAAAGCAAAGCCACCCCGAGCATCCGGACTACCCTTAACCCTCTCGTTCGCTTCTTTTTTCATTTTTTTTTATTTTATTTTTGCCAAACCCTCGACGATTCCGCAAACTCATCGCTCTCTCTTTTTTTTTTCTCGTGCTTCCTCGCTCTCGTGCCAGCCTCTCGACTCTTCGAGTCCCCTCCGAAATTGCTACCCTTGTTTGCGTTTAATGCTGCGCTATTTTTGTTCTTCTTTTTTTTTTCAACCGCGCTCTTTCTCTGGCTTTTGGCTTGGCTCGATCTTCTACGTGGCGGTTTTTTTTTTTTTTTATTTTTTTTTTTTTAACTCGCTCTCTCTCTCTCTTTTTCTCTTTATTCCTTTCGACTCTTACCTTCGTTCACTGGACGCCGCAGAAAAGACGTACATACTCGGTGAATATTCCCACAGTACCGGTTCAAGTCGCAGAGGGAGGGATGCTTTGCTCATTTTCGCTGTACTCTATCGTGTTTCGTTCGCGAGATGAGATATTATGAGAGGGATTGTAACGAGGAATATATCAGTCAGGAAGGAAAGAGAAGGAGATTGAGAAGAGGGGAGGGTTGGAAAAAAATTAAAATTGCAGTCGCCACTCCGTTCCACTCTCGACTCAACTCCCGTTTTTTTTTTTTTTTTTCTCTCGTGTTTCCCTCTTCTTTCCCCACCTTTGTAACCTTCGGTGTCCACTCGTCTCTTGTTCTCCCAGGAAATATATTTCTCGTTAAAACCGAAATGTCGCGAAGCCACAGATTTTATATACATTTTTTTCGTCCCTTTATCATTATTGTTACGAGTGAGGAAGAGGGTCGTTTCTCATCAGAACACACCATAGTAATGCGAAAAATTATTTGTACGAGTGTCCAGGGCTGGGAAAAGGTGGTAACCGAGGAACATAGAATTTACACTCTGCCAGAAACAAATAAATAAAAGATTAAAAATAAAAAAAAAAGGTAAATACAACACTTCTTTCCACGACCACACCCCCCGCCCCCTCCCCCACCCACCCACTCACCGCCGAGTGAAAAGGACAACTGCTTTGAGAGGGTGCCTTACTTTCTCTCTTGCCCCCTCTCTCACTCAACGTTCAAATCGAGCCCTTTGTTGCAAATACTTTGTCGGGGGCGACTGCGGTCTGACGGAACTCACCGGTATACGCCAATTCCTACACTCTGAACTCTTCACGTATTTTTCCCCCTCCCCCCCCCCCCCCCCCCTCTCTCTTTCTCTCTTTTCCGTTCATCCCTATTGCAGCCTCACTCTATCTTTCTCTTTCTCTCTCCCTCTCTTTAGAGAGTGAGCCGAGTGTGTATTTAATTTGTAAAAGTATTTCGTAATTCCGCATGGTCGGGGAAGGAAAGAGGAACAACCCACGCACCGAACGGAGGTTTCTGCCTGCCCGCTCGCCTCTCTCGCCCTTTTATCCCTTTCTCGTGTTCCCATATCGCATGATAGAGGCTTCCACGAGAATTCGAGAGTACGGGGGAGAGGGAGAGAAAGAGAGAAAGCCTGCAGGTCTTTTCTGTACCGGTTACTTTATACAGTTTTTTTTTTCTTTCGAGTATATATGTTGAAAAAAATTAATTGGCGTGCAGGAGTGATTTGTTACAGTTGAAAGGAATATTTTTAAAAAAAGTTGAAAAAATGGTTCTCTAATGAATCATCTTCTCGAGAACATCATGAAATTTTTGTTTCTTATCTTGAATATCAATAACGCTAGAAAATTCATTTTCAACCTCGTTAGGTTTTGAAGATTTTTCTACGATCTTCTTTATAGGTATAAAGCTCTGTTGAAAGAAACATTTAAAAGTTTGGTCCTAAGAAATCTTTAAAATCAGCTGATGGCGTTCAAGAACATAACTCCTGTCTTTTTACCCGTATATCAGAGAGTCGGGAGTTGAAAAGATCGGATCTCGAGAGTAGCCAACGAAAACCAATAAAGGTTTTCCTTCTGTGGAAGTCAGTTCTCGTTTTCCCGTCCCATTCTCTCATTATTTTTTGTTCTACTACCGAGTTCTTTAGTACGAAGAGCTGCGGTAGTGCGGTCGCTTGCAAGGGCTCCATGCTCCGCGTGTTTCTCCTACCCATATATACACGACTCTCTACTGGCAAATGAAAGGTCGTAACCAATCGCACTTTACGCCTGCAATCGGCTGAAATACGCCATTTTTTGTACCACTAGTAAAGTTATCTACACAAGAACCCTTTTTTAACGCTTTTTCCGGTTTTCGACGAGCCTGCAGTATATCAAATGAAAAAAAGGGTTCTTCCAGGAACAAATTCTAGGAGACGTGACTGCCGAAACCACGAAAGAGTGGTCGCGAGGTTGTCACAAGAGTTTGTTCGTTGATTAACTATCTTGCAGACTTTTTTTTTACTCGCTTTCATTCATTTTTGTAGTGCTTTGGTTAAGGAGGTTGGCTACACACAACAATGTTGCCATGTTAAAAGCATAGGAAAATTCGAAATGATTAAAATTTAATGAAATTTGGTGAGCATATTCTTTTGGATTAAATTATGAATATAAAAATTTTTTAAGATTTTTCTTCTACATAGTTTTCGAGTAATTTAACACTAGAGTTTACATCCGTAAGCATAGGATTCTGATATATATAGATATATCTTTTGCATATTGTAAACTCTAATTATTCGACAACTACGTAGACGAAAAATTTGAAAAAATTTGTGTCATTGCATTTGATGCTGAAGAATGTTATCACTAAATTTTATTAAATTCTTATCATATTGTCGTATGTAGCCATCCTCCTTAAAGAACATCAATTTAAATAATAGGAAAAGTGATTGTATGGCTTAGCCACGTGAACTGATTCATTCGATGATTCATTCATGGTATTTATTTCATTCATTTTAGTATTTTACCCATTGTATAGTCAAGAAAATTAATATGTTGGAATTTCGATAGGTTGGAATGAACTTAAAAAAAAACAACAACAACAACAATAGATAAAAAAGTGAAGGTTCCCAAAGATAAAAACACAATTTTTCGCTCTGGGGATGTTGAATTTGGACTATCGCGGCATCATTATTTCTCTCCTCCGATCGTTTCTACCCTTTGAAAGTTCTGGCTGCGGCCAATGGCACATAACATCGCTTTGACGGGGGGGGGGGGGGGAGGGGGGTTGAGACGAGACTGGGTTATGGAACTGGCGCAGGGAGAGGTACGGATCGGCTACTTTGCGATACGCAAGACTCCCCTGCCTGTTTTACTCTCGTGCGAATCCCCGAGCGCAGATTAAGTCAGCCGTTCTTCCTCCTCGTACTTCTTACCCCAACCTTAAATATTCATCCCCCTGAAAACCTGATAAAAATAAGAAAAAAAAAAGCTTCTCACAAAGAAAGCTCTTGCCACTATCTTTCATAGTTTTCTCACTTTTTTCTATCAGGGCTAATTGCAATATAAAATGAATTGTAGAGTAATTTTTGCAGCAACAAATACTATAGGCAGTGATATACAACGTTTGGCGAGGTAGTATGAAAGACCAGAATAAAGCTGAACACTCCTTCCAAAAAAGTAAAGTTTAAGATCGTTTCGAGTTTAGCCAATTGATAAAACAAATCTCTGCTACCCAAATGCGCTCGATTGCTCACTGTTTAGAAAAGACTTCTCTACTTTAATTGCTTGCAAATACATATATTTTCTTTGAAAACAAACGAGAGACAAATTTTGTTTGTAAAATTATTATAAATAAGTTTAGTGTCGTCTAACCATCGAAGTTTTTGAATTAATTAACTTTCTTTCTTCGATATACACTTCCCTCGTGTCCCACATGAGTCAATAAATCAATGCATTTAAGATGGCATCATTATTCGAATAGATAATTATATCAGAGTCCATCCAGATGTCGATGGAAATTGACGAAAAGTCATTCTTGTCTCAGAACTTCCAAAATACTTCCAAAAATGTAGATATTGAGCTTTTTTTTAATAGCATTTGTATTTCATCGATAATGCACGAGGAGGAAGAAAAAATATTAAAATTGTGTACATAAAAATAGAAAAATTTTCAAACTCACTAAAAGTGAAGTCACTTTGACATATTGCAGAATATTGAGCTGTTTTGTATCATTTTTTTTCCATTTTCATTCAAAGAAAACACGAGTATGGTAGAAAAGAACGAGCAAAAATTGCACCAGTTCAGTGAACAATTAATAATTTTCACACATGCATACAGCATACTACTGTTCTTAAGCTAGTCAAATCCTCACATTTCCGATTTGCAGAACAAGATATTTTTATTCACACATTTTTTCATTGAATGTTAATTTTTTTTTAGTAACAAATATATCTAAATTTCCATGTAAAAAATAATTGATCGCTTCGGTGGATATTGTTTTTCCACCAAACATCCTCGGTTGCATGATTGAATTTTTCAGTTTTCCACTGAAATAAGAAATTTCCAATTTTTCGGGGAGGACTTACTTCCACTCTGCCTGGGTTTCCCCTACACATGCTATTATTTTCAAAGCGAAAAAAATTGTAGAAACAACAAAGAAACAATTGTTGGAGATAAATTAAACACCGTCGTGTCCATTTTTCGTTAATTGATGTCATACTTTTTTTTTCTAAAGCTCCACTGTGTCCTAAGTGAGCTTTTTGTGTTGAAAAAAAAAAAAAAAAAAAAAAAAAAAAAACATCTGAAGCACTCGCTCTCAACGATCTTTCTCGGCAACGGTATTTAATGTCTCTCAAGCCTGACTTTAAGCCTCTTACACACTTCCGAGACTCTTAAGCCGGACAAAGAGATCCTTATTCTTCATTTCTCTCTTTCTTCCTTTGGGCTATTTGGCTGGTTTTTTTTCGGCTCACTCGTGGTTCACGTCTCTCGAGTACGCTTTTCTCCCTGATAATTGAATCAAACGATTTATTTTGCCCGATTAAAAAATACCTAGAACGGTAGAGTGAGGTGGGAACCCATGGAGGAAGAAAGAAGCGAAGGAGGAAGAGAGCCGAAAAAGGGAAAAGAGATATCCAGTTACTAAAGCAGCTTTTTAAACCCCCTCCAGTAGCTTGATAGCGCAGACCGTATACAACGATTGCTCGGCGTGCCGGTATCCGGTTCTCACTATATCTCCTACCCTCCAAAAGAAGAACGCAAAAGAAGAGATCACTATGGGGAAGGGTGGCAAACGTTTGCCGTCAAGGGTAGTTCAAGGCTTGAAATGCGATCCTCTTTCGCGTTTATTTGCACTCTGCTCCTGTCCGTTCGATCCCGGGGGGTATAAATGAGAAAAAAATCAGCTGAGAGAAGAAAGACCACATAAATACCTTGATCACTTGTCAACACGTCCGGGTTAATAATACAATAATACTATTTAACAATATATTTATAGCGCAACATCTCTGCCCTTCTCTCTCTCTCTCTCTCTCTCTCTCTCTCTGTCGGTATCCTATTAAAAGAGTGATTCCAACAATACTTAAAGAATCTTTAATTTGAGTTTAATTTTACGAATCTCCTACCTCTAATGAATTCTTTGTATCCATTCGTTCGCACAATGAGAGAGTTGAAAAAATATTATTTTTATTCGTCTTTTTTTTTCTTCTCATAATAATAGTTATACTTGTGCTCTTCGAGAAATAAAAATGTTCTAACGGACTGATTCTCTCATGATATTCTGCAAACTAGGATTTCTGTAATAATTGAGATTTCTACGATTTTTCATGATTTTTTAACAAATAGCTGGAAAGTAGATTCACGTTTTGCTCAGCCACGCTTAATGCTTCGCGAAATAAATAAAGTTTAAACTTTATTTCTCGATGAGATTTTCATTGTTCTCCAATCTTAATTGTACACTGAGGAAAAAAATTGTTAATTCAATAGAAATCAAAGTTACCGGACGTCAAGTTCGATCGATGACGCATCTCCAAATTGCCTCCATTCTTCAAATAACGCCTAAAATATTTTTTTTAAAAATCAATTTTTCAGAGAGCAATTTCTAGTGTAAAGATTCCAAGTCATTTCTCTGCGCAATCGAAATGTACGTTTCATACATAATTTTCGTGTGAAATATACATCTATATATTTAAGATATAACTGGTATATTTTCGATACTCGGAAGCATCAGACTCCTCTCCTTTCTTCTCCTTTCCTCATTCATTTCTGTATCAGGCGAATGGATGAGCCTGCCTGTCTCGGTAGCGAGAGAGAAGCCACAGATGGAAGTACCCGATTTATATGCAAATTCCATATTTGTCGCGGTTCGACCGCGTGAGACGAGAGAACACGCGAAGGAAGCAGCACAGGGTGGAAAGAAATAAAGGCAAGGTATTTTTTCCATAGAGTTCTTTGTGACCCGAGCTTCGGAAGAAAAAAAAAACTCAATGAATCAATTTTTTCAATCAAGTCTAGATATATATTGCTTAATAAAAAATTTCGTGAACGCATTTTAATGCTTTGTTGCTAAGCCTGACCACAAAATGAGTTTTTAAAGGGATCACCAGCGTCTAGTCACCGAACGTCCTGACATCCCATCTTCATTTCCTCTCAGGTGGACGATCTCCTCATCCCCTTTTACGTTTATCACGATCTCGTATTTTTCGAGCAGACAACATCATCCCTGAGCAGAGAACGCCGGTACTCCACATTTTCCGAGCGCAATATTTGCATATTTGATGCTTACTGTAAATATTAAACTCGACCCTCCCCCTCCCCCCCCCCCTCTCTCTCTCTGATTCCATCAACAATATTCTATATGGAAGATGACTAAAAAAATCTTCGTTCTAGAAGCTACGTTTTCTATGCAGTTTAATCCTTTTTCCTTACCAAATTACACAAATTGCTCCGGAATTTTCAACTACATTTCTGTAATGCTTTATGTAAAAGTTTCAAAAAAGAGTTTGATCTCTTTTGTTCTCCAATTTTATAGATTAAAGTAAAATTTGAACGTCAAAAAATCTGGACGCAGCATACTCGAATGATGATAAATTGTGGTACATATTAAAAACCCAATTGAATTTTTATTGAAATTCAATATGGCGTATTCAATATATGGCTAAAATTATATACTGTAATTATAATATTATTCGTTAACGAAAACCAAAGAAATTTGCAATCCTGCGAACGAAAACAGTGTTGATCAGTAATTATTCGTTCGCATTTACCGACCCACAGAGGCACATACACTTGCACTTGCTCTCGAACGTATACACACCACGCCATTCAATATTATCTGCCAAAATATTGGGTACTTCTAGATTTTATCCTATTTTATGCTCTCTTTTTTTTTCTTCCAATTTGTATCGATCAAATCTTGAACAGCGTTGTTAAAAACTCAGGAATACCGTTGGTATTCAATTTAAAATGATTCATTTTTTGGGCAGTCCGCCGCGTGATGGACCCACCAGAGAAGGGGTTAATTTTTTGGGCCAAATAAATATTGCTCCCTCCCTCCCTACGACACAGTTATCGTTGAAAGAATTTTTGTTTGCCTCAATGCTGCATTCCGGAAATATTCCATTTGGTTCGAACAGAGCCAACATCTCTGCCTCCATTTATGACCTTTCGAGGGAGCGTTTTTGGAAAAAAATCGCGAAATACCCTTTTTGGGAAACCAAGCCATAACTATTTGGCAATACACGGCATCATTTTTGTCCGAGATTCGTCTTAGATGACAGTAACTCTTGCGAAACCGAGTGATCGAAAATATCTCGAGTGACAAATTTAAACCTCCGCTCTTCGAGTTTACCCAAACGAAATCGCAAAAAATGGAAGACTAATTGTCGTACATTTTTCAGTGGCGATAAAACGAAACTGTCGGGGATGCACGCGAAGATTTCAGTACGAGCACACGGGGCGCAGATTCCATGACACACTCCTTCAGATACACACACACACATATACATTCTAACTAACATGTGCGTGACGTATATATCTAATAAAACATCGAGGGGATTTTCCATCGTGAGACGTTTGCAAGATATTCCCTTGGGATTACCAAAAATCCGTTATAAGCCCTTCGCGCCATGATCGGTCTGATCACTCGTCGACTTTCTCTACTGTCACCTACGATTTGTCAGTCATATTTTTTCACTTCCTGCTAGCTCAACCGATGGGTTTTTTTTTTTTTCATTACACTTTTTTTTTTTCAAGCGCAGCCGCGTGTGTTTTGGTAAGAGAAAGACGATAAAGAAGACGTGGGAGAATGGGAGAGAAAAAATAAGTCTTCTTGAAAAACAAGACGAAAATTTATCTGCAAAACGGCGATGTTCACGGTGGAAGGGTGGTTTCTCGCGATACAAGCGATTACTTCATTTATATTTGTCCTCAATCAGACTCTGCTAGGCATTTTCGTGAAGGATAAAATCCTGATGGAAGACATTCAAACCTCAATATATAGTCATAAATCTGGCTTGAAACAGAGAGAGAGGGAGAGAGAGAGAGAAATATGTAAGCATCTTCGTCGAGGGATGACGTGATAAATTATCGCGCGTCAAAGCCTCCTCGTGCATTCATTTGTAGCGTCGCGTTAGCACTGTCATTCGATATCATTACTCATATCTTGCGTCTGTCGTATCTACTATGGAGAACCTCTTTGCAAGCCTGGCACTTTCTTTCACAATTCTCCAAGCGTTTAATTTTTTTTCCCCACACCGATTCTGCTTGAGACAGCCTCAAGATTTTTCCTAGCACTTGAGATATACGAAATCATTTGAAGAAATTTTTTGTGGTAATAAAAAAGGCAGAAGATTAAAACGTCGAAGAAAAACAATGTTTATTCGAGTAAACAAATAAAGATTCGAAATATCGAAGGTTCGTATTTCGTAAGATACATTTGACAGGGAAAAAATACGTAAAAATCAAATCACTGCCTCTCGCTCGGTCTTTCTCAATTTTTCTGAGCTTCTCTTTCTCCGTGGCTTTTCGAATACTACAAAGATTGCGTTTTGACGTCTGATAGATTCATGGTTATTGGAATCAGAGTGGTTCTATTACATTGGCTAGAGAGAAAATCTCCTCGTGCTTATACAGTCGAGTCGAACGGAAAACGAGCCAAACTTATCGCCAAGGGCGACGTAAATCAAGAGAACCCAAGGGCTACAGCCCGCTCTCCAATATCTGTTTCGTCGATAGAACCACGAACACTTTTTTGCCTACGCTGCAGGTATGCGAAGGCTACGAAAAATCTCGCACCCCTTATGCTTTTTTTTCGCTGTTCATCTGACTTCCGAATCGTTCGTTCGCAACATTTTCGAACAAAAAAGCTTTTTTTTTCATAAAATACACTTCATTGGTGGACCAATGCATTTTTCTACCTCCTGCTGGATTTTAATAGTTTTATTAGACCAAAATCCCTTCCAATTTCGTTCGCTAATGTCTTCATTTTTCCCATCACGAACTTTCCATTTATTTCAGTTCAGTAGAATAAAAAATAAATAAATACCACCCCTCAATCCAGGTTGATAGTTTGTCACGCGCGTGTAGTCTTTCTTCAGACTTTCGAATGTTTCCATATTAAACTAGAAATAGTCTTCGTAACGTTCGCAAATGGCTCCTCGCTGCGAAATGTTTTTTCTTTTTCTTTCTTTTTTCTTCATTGGGAAGAAACCTCCCAGAGGATTTCGAAAGGCAGTTTTGTGGTGACGGAGCCCAGTATTGTCCTTCCTTTTCTGCTTCTTCGACGTTAACTGGACCGGGGACTCCCCGAACTATGTATCGTCCAGGCAAGACCAATTGCAGATGAGGGCAAGGGAGTTTTGGGTTTTCATCGATTCGCTGGGGAAAGAGGATATCCGCATTTTGTCTATCCTTCCTTTTATTGGCCATAAAAGCAATAATGCGATACCATAGTCCGTACGCGGAATTCCCGATTTTTCACGACCGAGTCAACGACAAAAAACAATGAAAAAAAAGGACGACCACAAAATAAAAAAAAGAAACAGAGAGCTTCGTTGTTCCGCCGCCTTAATGCGAGAATTCGATAGAAAACGCTCAGAAAATCGTTCGGTCCTCTTCGCTCTCACCTCACTCGCCACTGCTGAATAAACAAGCAAAAGCGTATTTTCCTCTGTATAGTTTCGAGATAAATAACCTTTAATTTAGCGAGGAAATGAAAGTGTAAAAATACATATTATGGTATTCGTCCGCGAAGGGCATGGTACGTGAGTAAATTTGATAACGTCTCAATTCCTTTGCTCAACTTGTGAAAAAAAAAAAATCATCACAAAGACAAACAAGATTTTTTTCCCCGTGAAAATACAGTGAGTCGAGGGAGATTCTTATCAGGCGAGTCTAATTTACTTACATCTCTCTCGCTCCGAATTTTCCTCCAGTCCTGGGTAGGTCGTTTTTTCTTCGCAGATGAGCAAGCTGCACAGCCCTATTTACAAGTATGAAATTGGTCGGTGAGCAACGGGGGTGGTTCAGGAGTGGAATGAGATGCTGTAAAAAATGAATGTCGAGGTGGTCTCGTTTTCGAAGTTACTACTAAACTCCGACGGAACATTACGTTTAATACGTGTTGCTTTAATGACATTTCGTGAGTGGCTGCAATATTCTTGCACTTTTTTACTCTCGAATATTCTCTTCACTTTTTTCAATCTTTTTTACTTCTTTATCGAACAGAGGATAATGATACGATTTTGTGTTATTTATCCGCTGTCCTATTTTCGTTACCCGAGTAAAGCGTGTAGGTATGTATGTCGAGAAAAACAGAGTCTCGATGTCCATGGCAAAGCTCGCTGAAGAGATTTTATGGTGAACGACACCTTGAGCCCAGATTACCAGCACTAGAGCAGTACTCCGAATCCTCTTTGCCAGAGATCTCTTTCGCTCTCGACCTTCCGACTCGTCCTTGTAGTACATAGATATATATATATATATATATATATATATATATATATTTATACACACAGTGGATTTCCACCCCTCTTGCAGTCTTACGCGTGTTCCCTTGGCCATACAATCTTTTCTCACGTTCAAGCGAGAACGACAGACCGTTTCGAAGCTTAGCCATCCCTGTAAAGGCTATGTAGGATCTCGTTTTCACAAGCTCTTACATTTACTCACTCCTGGTATACATATAACTTTTAGGAGACTGAATAAATTTGGCCAAGTTACTCTCATCTCCGACTGGTAGAGTTCTTATGGAGACGAATTTTTAGTTTCCGAGCTTGTAATATCTTTTGTCCCGGTGATAGTACGAGAGTATGGGAATGGAAAGGCCGAAAAGGAAGAAGAGGGGGGCGGGGGGGAGAGGGTGTCGGTAATGGTTTCAAGAGGAACGGTCCCAATGGCGGCTTAATGGCCCACCATCTCTGGTTTTACGGTCGATTATCGCCCAGCTCTCAGGCTCAAACCCTTTCCACGAAATACTACATCCCGTGGATTCTTTTCCTCAACCCAACCACCGAGCGCTCTCGATTTCCCGTTAGCTCTTTCGGGCAAAGATTTTCATCCCTCTCGAACTTCATTCACTTCGTAAAGAAGCTAAGATTTGCTGGGACTCTAGCATCACTCTCTACGAACGTAAAGGGAATTGTGGTATCATCGTAAAACCGACGAGAGAACGACGAGAGCCCTTTGGCCTCGAGGAGAAAAAACATGCAGCTTCTTATTTCAGTTTTATACTCGCTATCAAATCTTCGAGATGTGTTTATTTAGTGCGATTCAGCCCGAAAACTCATATTTTCAATTTTACCAAGTTGCAATCCAACCTATGTTGTTTATATTATGAAAAGTATTTTATCACCGTTAAGGAGTTTCGGTACAAAAGACAAAATGTTAAGAAATTAATGAAATTTGGTGATAATGTTCTTCAACATCAAGTACGAAAACACAAATTTTTTCCAAATTTTCTTCTACTTAGTTATCGAGTAATTATGCATTAAAGCAGATTTCTTATGCCCGAAGTGTATACCTATATATATGAAAACGCTATGCTTATACACGTGAACTTTAGTCTTCAATTACTCGATAACTGTGTAGAAGAAAAATCTGAAAAAATTTGTATTGTTAATTTTGGCTCTAAAGAATATGTTCACCAAATTTTATAAAAATTCTTAACTTTTTGACAATTTTTTGTGTTTTTAACATGGTTTAGCATGGCAACATTGTATCGCCTGTACCGAAACTCCTTAATACGAGAACTTGATATATGAAATGAGACAAAAAACATAGGCGTTATTAAATAATTAAAAATGGCCAGAATCCGCAGAAAGTAATGAAATAAATGAAACTTGGTTCACAAATATGAAAAATATTCGAATAATTGCACAAACAATGAACTGGCTCATTAAATTATACAGATATATTATTTTCTTCGGAAAGCACCGTACGAATAAAAAGTGGCAGCTATTTCGAAATATGGCCACCGAGCGGTAGTTCCTAGACGAGGGTCGCGCATAGCCAATACTTATAATCAGAATCGAGTAAATAAATGAAGAATCAGAGCGAGACAGACGACAGCTCCGGATGAATTTAATCGACCTTGTGAATTTTGGGGATAAATGCTCTTCGCTTTCTCCGAGAATTCTCAACGCCATTAATTTATTTCCCTTTGAATGCATCCGAGCTTCGTACTTGGTCGCTAGTCGTATAGAAAGCAAGCTCTCTCTTCGTGCTCTCCCGCGAGCTTTTACTTATCCTAAGCTTCGTCGTCATAGAGAAACCTGGAGGCAAATCTCGCTCCTTCTCTCTTTCTCTTTCTCTTTTAGTCTCTCTTCCGTCTTTGGCGAGTGGGCGTCGCATGACCGGGACATTAAGACATTGTTCGCATGATTTACAAGTCCGAATTACATTCAGGCCATACTCCTCGACCCCGCGTTGCTCGTATATTAAACATACATTGTGAGTTAACCCTTTCCTACCGGGCCCTGCTTCCTTTAGTCACACCCAGCACACAGAATTCGCACCCCTTCACTTTGTACACGAGCACTTCTTCGAGCACAATTACGACGATTGTTCGTTTTGAAAATTCGTTGTACCGACATAAAGGCAAGCGAATTGTGAAATCGTTAAAAATATCGAAACGGAATAACAAAAAAAAAAACAAATTTCTTTAATCCTCCATCAAATAAATCCTCGAACGAAATCTTGCAACGAAAAGTTTGGAAATTCGCTCTTAATGAAATGTTTTGTGCCGGAAAATTATGCTCACGACGCGGAACGAAATTGCGGTTACGTCTCGTACGAAAACTCCACGTGGAGTCATCGATCATCCTCAATTAGCTCTTGCCGCAAAAAATACAAAGAAGTGTGTGGGTCGTGATCGATCGATTCTCGCGGCGGTGGACGATCGCAATTTTCGAGACTCAATAAAATGAATGAAAATGTTTGGTACGTTGGAGAAGAGCCTCCGGGTACGTTCACGAATTTTGCGAAGAAACGGTGTTCGACCCCTGCACCCATGATATCGGTACATCCCACCCGCTACCCGTCGAATTCGGAGACCAGGGCTGGAATCCCTAATCAACCCTTTTCAACGCCTGCAATTTCGAGAAACATGAACCCCTCTCCAACGTTCCTATCCAACGTCCGTAAAGCCTTGAAGCTTTTACCACCCTCGAACCATTCCTTTTCTCACATTCAACCCAGCTCCATACTCTAATTAATAGATTCTTGACACGCGCTTTTCACAAACTCTGCCAACTAACGAACCTACTACTATCGAGCTTTTTACGAAAAAACAGAAAAAAAAAAATAAGAAAAAAAAAAGGAAAACATGAAAAACCGGAAGAAAAAACTACGAGGACATTGGTGTAATTCTGCTAGGGCCCGAGCAACGGCGTCCCAACGTCCAGAACTCTTGTAGAAGGCACGCCCCTGCGCCCTTGAGCGAAAAGCTCGATACGAAAGCCAAAGAGAACGAGATAGAGAAGGGGGTTGAAAAAAGTAGAAGCGAAAGTTTGCCGGCATTACGTCGGGAAGTTGGTTATTTTTCCAATTTTTTTTTTTTCCTTTTTTCCCGACTCCGCTCAACCCATGAGACTAGAGATACCGGGGTGGGACCCTGGGCAGAGTCTTGTTAATTTTTTTCGCTTCTTCCTCAAGTCCTTCGACGACTGAGACGACATCGTAAAGGGACGAAAGGGAGATCAACGAGTTTTCGTCTGTCCCCTGTCTCTCGATCTTTTGTAACCTTTTCTTCCACCAGATTTTCGAATGATCACAAAATTACGTGAGCTCATTGATTATTCCAACAGAATTTTTTCACACTTCAAGAATTTGTTGCCTGTTCAAGCATCATGTTATTATAAATAGTGTAAAAACGCATAAGTGTTCGAACTTATTCTCGTCAGTCACATTCCCTTGTAATGTTTAGGCGTAAAACTCTCTTGGCACGTATTTATTTATCCGTTTCATATCCTGAAGCTTTCTGCGAATGAGCTTTCCCTGTATGATCTCCACTGAGAAAAATTAATTCGTAAATTCAACAAATTTTTTGTTGGTTCGACAAATTTTCTGTTGGTTCAACAAATTTTTTTGTTGGTTCAACGAATCGTGGCGAACAAAATGAAATTTGTTAACCCAGACGAAATTTGGTTCATTCAAATACTTAATTTTTCATCACGACAAAAATATCGTTGAATCAACAAAAGTTTTGTTGAATCAACAAATTTAATTTGTTCGCCACAATTTCAAATTTTTTTTCTCAGTGTCCTTTGTCACGAGAAGTATTCTCTGTAAATAGAATGATCGATAAGGTTTATAAACAATTTATGATTTAACGTATGATTCTCATGAAATTATATGAGGAATGGTAATAAGAGTTTCCCTTTTTTATTAGAACGAATATTGGTACAACTTTCGTTAGGCAAATGCTGATTAAATATTGTATACAAAGGATTCATGTTCAACTTTATTTTCATTATCATTTTTTCCTACCAGTAACGAAATTTTGACAAAAGATTATTTATTTTTTAATGTAAAAATTATTTTTATTCGTCTATCCGGAAACTAAATTAGATGAAGCAATTTGTCTAATTTCGTTTGGGATTTTCTTGAAATACCTTGTTTCTCAATTTAAGTGCATATTTTTGTTCATCCAATGATTGATTTATAGGCAGTGAAATTGAAGAATTGTAATTTTTCGAATTTTCCTTTTTATTCAAATAAATGTTGACCATTTTTTCTCAGTTATCATTTATTCTACAATATAAAAATACAAATAAAATCGGTGGCATCAAGTAATATCTTGTGCGAGCGAGAAAATTTTACCCGCGAAAATAATTGACTGGTAGGAATTGGAGTAAAGGTGAGACATGCGTGTGTACAATCCAAAATTGATGGACTTGCTGTTAATACGCGAAAGCAGTCAGCTTCTCGTTAGCGAAGGGAAAGAGCTTTCGCAAGGAATGAGAATTTCCCGTGCGTGAGCAATCATTTTCTCTCTCTCTCTCTCTCTCTTTCTCTCTCTCGCCCGACAATATACGTTTATCAGCCCGATACACCGAAATCATTTCCCATTTCAAGCACACCCCTCACAAAGTTACTCACAAACACATCGGGCCTTGAAGTTGTTTGATATATAACTTCGATATCGGATAATAATGCGTGAGTTGTTAATTTGCGCTTCGCGTCCAATGCACATTTCCACTTGTTATGGTTTCTCTCATGCCACTTTCGATCTTTTTTTTTTTTTACTCGTTTCCTCAATAATATAAAAGCTTTTCTCGTATTGTATCAATAACGATTTTTTATCAATAATATCAATTACATATTTGGGGTTAGTATTATATACTAGTAATAAATACTTGTATTATTTTATTTTAATAATATCTTAGGATTAGTAAATTGAAGGCCTTACAATAATTAAAAACGATTCATCATTTTATTTGTCGAGTGTAAAAATTTATATGATGAATGAAAGTGATAAAATTTACTATCGAAGTAGTAATCGTCCATAAAAAAAAAGTATCTAATCCTTTAATGCACGGTGTAACTTATAAGTTAAAAATTTTTCCAACAGTATTTCAGTTCTACGGACTCATTCCCTGCATATTCTGGCATAAGATGAACTTTTACATGATCCTCAAACACGAAACTAACAATGTGTAATAATATGTTTCTCTTGCTATAAACAAATGAGAGCATTGAGCAGGAGTAAATTGAGGAGGAGTAAAATGTACTGGACCCGACTTTTTTTTACAGCATTTATACTGTTTTTTGCAGGGCTATACTTATATAGAATAAAACTAATTTGAAAATTTGAAAAAAAATTTAAAATACCTAAAATTCGATAAAGTCACCTGTGAATGTTGAGTGAGCTTAATTTTTTACAGAAATTTTGTTTTATCAGTATTCAAATATAATAATATGAAAATTCCTTTTTTGCATCGATCTTATATGCACAGTATATTACTATATACAAAGTCGAACAGCCACTGCATCTCCTGATTCCACAGTGCGATCGATATTTTTAATTATCAGTCCACAAAATTGAATTTGCCATCTTAAATTAAAAAAAGTCTGTTTCCAGATTGGTAATCAGCGAAAAAATTCCAAAAACTGCATCAAGTTATTCGTTGTGGAATGCCCTATATCATGGGCTTTTCTTCTCATCTATCTCCCTCGATTTATATCTATTTCCATAATTTCCTCTTAGCTGATAATTCGCCCAGGCACCAGTGCCCTCGGGAGGTCTCGCCCCCTAAAAAGCACCGCAAAATATCTATTATATATATAAATGCATATAGCTTCTAATATAGAAACGAGAGGAAAAGAGAAAATTTTGCTCTTCACGGATCCTTACAACCACCTCTGGCGCACCCTTCTTGCCCCTCTTATTTGAACTTACTTTAGCCCGCATTTCTCCACGCTTCTCCGTTCGTTCGTTCATCTTTCTCGTATATACACCGACGTGCTATCTCTGCATTCACGGTCGCTGTGCATGGAAATATTCAAATGAATTTCTAATCTCCGGCAACTCAGACTCACTCCGGCCCGGGACGAGAGCACAACCGCGTGAAAGTAGATAGCGCCAACAGGAGCAGGTATATTATACCGTAATATACACCCCGACCCGCTCTTACCCTTTGTGGTTAAAGGGTTGTGCTCGAAATTTAATACAAGAGCTTTTTTTTTGTTTTTTTATTTCATGGCAAAAATAAAAAAAGGAGTTTTTACTGCAGTCGAATGTGATAATGACATAATGACCCAATTGGGATTTTTTTTTTAATTTAATTCATATTGGGTCGACCGAGTAATAATTATTATTCTGTTATTTAATTTTCTGTGAAATGAAAATTTCATTTTGATACGATGAACCCAGTCCTTCAACCGACGATCGAAAGTCATATTGGCAAAATCATTTTTCGATGGCAATTGCTTATATTTGTTTTTTCAAATTTGAATTATCGAATCCAGTTCAACCGAGTCCAGGTTGAGAATAAAAGATTGCAAAGATTATTATCTTCAAAAAGAAAATTGTATCCAATCGAGATTACAAATTGGATCGACTTTTTCGTGAAGTGACCTTGAAATGTTCAACTATTGTTGAAAATTGTGAATCTCGTTCGGCAATGATTTTCTCCGCGTGCATCGAAGAACTTGTCGCGTGTGTCTGTGACAGCCGGCAATTAACAGCTCGGTCCCGGACTCGCACGACCGAACGATCGCTCTCTATTTCTCTGTTTTCTCTTTCTCGTTTTAGGCTTGCGTCAAGCCCTTAAATAATCGTCCCCTGTCGTGGTGAAATCATCCTTCGTCCTTCTCTTTCTCGTTGCGCATCCCCGCGAACCTCGATCAGTTCGCATTTAAGATACTACGATTTGTGCCCAAGCTCTCTCTCTCTCTCTCTCTTTCTTTCTTTTTCTCAAATACATACAAGAGAGGTTCGAACGTGTGAGAAAAGAGAAAACGCGAACGAATCACCCCCACGTGCAAACCCGTCAATGCCAGATTTCGATTCACAGCCCTCGTGCGAGAAAAGTCTCCCTCCCTCTCTTCATCCCCTCCCCCCCAAGCCGATATCCGACTATTTCCCGATTTATCGAAACTACGGACTTTCATGGTTTCTCTCTACTTTCCTATTTCGCTGTCACGCTACACTTGAAACGCTGATGAACATTTCAACCCCATCGAAGTTATGATCCATCGTTCAAAGCGAAATTGTCGAATAATCGGGGTGTAAAGAAAAATGATTGAGTGAAAACGAAATGTATTTTGCATCATGGTGATTGCCATTTAGCTCCCCAGCTTTATCATATAGTCACAAATTTTCATAACACTCACGCTTAGTCTCCGGAATGGCTCCAGAGCTTCGTTATATGTTTTTTTTTTTTTTTTCGCCGCAATAAAAAGCCGTGAAAACGGGGTGAGCTTTTCTCTACTAATACAATACACTAGAGCGTATATATATCAGCCTATATAATATGGGTAACATGAACGAGAGTAGCGTGAATAACGTACACCGATGCCCGGGCATTATAAGCATTACGGAAATTCACCCCCTTCGTCTTTCAACCCCTATCTCTTTCACTCTTTCCCCTTTTTCCTCTTTCTTTCTCTCTCTCTCTCTCCCCCTTTCTTCCTGCTGCTGTGCCCATACAAGCTTTCCTGGCCTCTCTATGTCCTGGCCGCGAGCAAGCCGCCTGTTATTACCGCGTATATCATTCGCCCCGTGTTCTTTACCGCGCGGTCGGAGATAGTGATACGGCAAGGGAGAAGGGTTGTAAATACGAAATTCTCCGGACCGTATAGGAGCCAGAGTTTCCGCACGCGCTGGGGCTGAGTTTTCAACCCTTGCGACTCGTTCCTTTTCCATCTCCCTCTTTTCTCCGTTGATCTACGGAATTCTCGTACGAGAAAACAAAACTATATCCGTATGAACGCCGTCGTTTTGGTATTTTTTTTTTTTGCGTGTGTGTCTTCTGTTTTCTCTTACACGCGTATATCGAATGAATACACGTTTCTGTCTGCCCCAGCGTCTGATTCGTTACGGCTATTATCTACTTCGAAGGAAAATCGTTCATTCTTTATTATCTCTCTGATGGAATTAAAAAGAAGATAAAACACAGAGAGAGATAAAAAAAAACAAAAGTATAACATACTTAAACGCGGTACGTTTTTATGTACATCGAAGTATGTATGAGTGATGAAAAAAAAAAAATCTTGAGCCCCATTTTGGAGGGTGTTGATCGATCCATCTCAATTACCGAAGAATCAGGTGCGCCCACAGGACGAAAAACTTTCTTTTTTTTTTTTTATCTTATAGTTTACAGCCAGTATTAATAAGACACGAGACACATTTATTTTTTTTTTTTTCTCCGTTGCACTGGTAATCTTTCGATCATTCCTCTCCTCTTTCTCATTCCCTCAAGTACACGGTCTCTGTGACACACCAAACGCTCGTTTAAGATGATTACCACCTTAGCCTTGAGGCGGCACACCATGCTCCCTGTCTGCTGCCCCTCATCTAAAAGCCAAGAAAAATCGTCTTTAGACAAATGGCATGTTTTATCTCGTGTAACGTCTTTTTATTTGAGCTCCGATTACGAGGAGTGAAAGCAGCCTGTCGCTTTTCATTTCTCCCAGTCTCTCTCTCTCTCTCTCTTTGGGCGTGCTTCACCAATGCACGAGGATAAAGGTTCAAAAAAGTTGAGAAAAAATGTAGATGGAAAGGTAAGAGAAAAGGGCGGAGGAAGGGGGTTGCAAAAGACGTACGACACTGAGATTGGGGTGAAGCGATTTGCAAAGTCTTCACGCCCCTCCTGTAACGCGCCCACCTTAGAATTTCTTATTCTCGTATTTTTTTAACTCCCTCTTTTTTTACTTGTCTCTCTCCTTGTCGAGTTTTCAAAGGGTTAACGTCTTTCAATCTTGCCTCGTTTGTTGTTCCCTCATGACTTCATACATTTTTCTACGTAAAATATTTTTTCTAGTTTTTATATTTTCATCGTGTCAGTTGAAAGGTATGCACGTATTCTGTTTATACGTAGCCATTATTGGGAGTCAAACAAGTCAAACAAAAGCAAAACGATTAGACAATAATTAAAGACGATAGAGATTTTTACGGGTCGTCGAGGGGGGAGGGGGACTTGAAAAAGGGGTGCAAACGAGTTACAGATGCAAGAGAGAGAGAGTAAAGAGAACTGTGTGCAAAGTGAGAAGGTCCAGGAATCTACTTCCTCGCAACCTCCCAGGCTCCCAAGCAACGCAAGAAACTTTAAAGTTGGAAACTTTAGTTTCGGAAGCCCAGTAGAGCCGTTAGCTTCTAATTAGCGGACAAACAGTTAGCCTCGGGATACAGAAATGAAGTACGAACGAGGCTCAGCTAAGCCCACTCTAACCTACAGGGTCTACTGTAGTTTCGTTGGAAACCTTTTCTGCTGAGTTAGACTTCATTCCTCGGGGTGTTGAGGAATGATTTTCCTTGGAAACATGCTTTTTTATTCGGTGAGTCAAAAATTGCAGTACCCTTTATTCAAGATATACCACGAAAACGTTTACACCGTTGTCACAAAAATGTGAATTTCTGAGAAAAATAAATTCGTCAAAATATTATTAATTAATCTTTGGCAACGTTGATTTCACGCATCCGGCAATAGTCACCACTTTTGCTCAGTGGTATACAGGGAGCATGATGTTGAGAGAAAGAGAGGGAGGGAGAGAGAAAGAGAAAAGAAGAACGAGAGATTGTACGACGACGTCCAACGGAGCAACCCCTTTTCTCCTGGTCTCTCAACGTCCGCGTACAGGCTGGTCTCTCGTGATCAATATTCCTTACCCTCTTTTGCCTTGGCTTACCCCTCAGGCGCTCTACGCTCAGTTAGATCTTCTGTCTTTCTCCCTCTCATCTCCGTATCCCTTATAACTCGAGCTATTCTCGATGCTGCATAGCCACCTCTTCCTCGTTCTATCCTCGTGGCTGCGTGGTTTCGCTATGCCGACCGACGTACTACCCCCCTCCCCCCTCCCTCTCTCCTCCCCCGAGATCCTAGGGTGGAACTACCCTGAAATCACCCCTCTCTCGCACCCTCGTCTTAATTAGGAGTCTGAATCTGCGGCGGACACGCGCGCGTAAAGAGAGAGGACTTGGAGGGAGTCGAAACGGACAGGAATGAGAGAGAGAGAAGGATGAAATTTACCCCGGGGTTCTGCTAGACGAGAGGCTGAGGAAGCGCAGCATCCCCTTAGAGTTTGTGCAGACAGAGCCTCGTCGAGAACGTCCTATGTCCAAAACATTATTCGCCAACTTTACGTATGACCAAGCATCATCTAGACTCGAGCTTTTCTTCTTCAGCTTCAATTACATGTTATACATTATAACATATATATGGATATGTGTGTGCCTCGTTGTGCCTCGTGTGTACATATAAACCTCTTACTATTACCTCTTTCAACCCCTTTTATTTCCACTTTTATTTATGTCCTTTTTTTTTATATTTTTTTTGTTATGTACTTCTCAAACCGTCCGAGCATGCACGAACGAAAGCAGCCTTTTTAGGAAGAGTCACTTACTCGACCCAACTCACAAACGAGGCGACAAGGAGACTACCCCATTCGCCTTCTTATTATTTTTGTTGCTATTTTATCTGCGCAATGTGTGCGAAAAAACAATTAATTTACCAGTAGTAGCGGTGGTGGAGAGCGATCATATTTTCAGCGCACTTGTAATAATTTAGGCGTGAGCGAAACTGCAAAATATATGTGCTTATTATCTTAGTGGCTGGAAATTCTTAATGTAAAGAAAAAACATAGAAATGTCGATGTTTTACGTAGGTTTCGCGGGAAAGAGATATGTTTGCATAGATTTTTTTGGTAGTATCGTCGGTGTATGTCAAAATGACCTGGGTTGCGTAGAAATATTGATGATTCAATTGTGTTTATTATTTACACAAACAAATTAGTTGTCCAGTGTCCGGATCGAGTCTTTGCAACTTGGTTCCGCAACATGAAAACCCACAGAAACTACCAATTATACTTTCTAAAGTTTGTTTTCATTTCTAGGAAGACCATATTTTTCAAATTTTATTTTGTCATGTTTTCGTGATTGAATTATGGATTTGCTGCCATGCTTGAGAGCTGCGAATGTGTATTTTTCCGTTCAGAGAAATGATAAATGTGAAGTTCCCTTTTTATAGAGTAGTTTAGTGTTTAGTAGTACTTTACTACTAAAGTAGTGTTTAGTAGTAAAGTAGAGAATTAGCTGTTTATTGTCATCGCTTTTTCGCGATTCTGATTGTTTCGTTATGTCATTACACGTCGTTCAAGAACGACTCTGAAGTTATTCTGTCTGATCTCAAATGTTACAATGACAGCTGGTTTTTCACATGTCTATGACAACTCAGATTCTCACTTGATAAGTCATTCATCGGGAAGAACAGTATCGAAGAAAAATTATTCTCAATAAATTTCGCAAAAGAGAAATTTTATTAAAACTTGAGCAATTGATAAAGAATAAGCTTTTATGTATAATTTTTTTTTTTTCAAATTCAACGAACGGTTCGATGTAAAATGCATTAATCGTTTTAGAGCCAAACCTGAAAAAATGTATTTCATGGTAATCTAGAGTTGTAATTACCGTCTTCGTCTAGAGCCAAAAGGCATGTCATTCCGAAATAAAAAAAATTCTGAGAATATTGGCAGACAGGATGAACCTTTTTAGTTATTGATGATGTATGGATTAGGATGGTGATGTATGATGTATGATAATTAAATAACGAATTCTTCTTTAGGAGTTATTTGGTCACGGTGGTGGTTGCGGCCAAGCTCGAAATTCAGCCACAAGCGATCTCTTCCTCTCTAGCTCCTTGTCTGACCCATCTGTCTACCTCCAGCTGTTGTTTACCACTCGCACAAAAAAAACAGTCTGTGAGACAGTCTCTGAGAGGTCTCCCGCAGGACCACGAGAGAGACTTTATCTGAACGACTTGAGGAAATCTTGAAGACTGGTTTTCGAAATTTTTTGAAATTCGTTTTGAGTCTCGCCGAGACTCTTTCCGAGACTCTTAAATGCTTTTTGAGAATTTATCTAAAACTTTCATTTTCTTTGCTATTTTTAATAGATTTTTTATCAATTAAAAAAAAAGTATGCAGCAAAAAGTTTGCTCGGAAAAACTTTTGTTTTCTACTCCCAAGGACCAAAGACCAAATTCGTTGGTATCGACGCACTTTGACTTGCCTAAGATCTTGGAATAATAATACGATCTCTTCCAATGTAAAGAACTTTAAATTAATAATTTTTTTTTTTCTAAAATGGTAAGAAAAATTCAAAAAATGAAAGTTTTAGATAAATTCTCAAAAAGCGTTCAAGAGTCTCGGAAAGGAAAAATAAACGAATTTCGAAAAATCTCGGAAACAGTTTTTCCCAGACTTCTTCAAGTTGTCCAGATGAAGTCTCTCAGAGAATGTTTTTTTTTGCGTGGGCTCTTTTGACGAAAATTCCTTCGTACCTACCAATGAACCCTCTTCCATGTAGACTGATTTTTTAAACCGCCATATCTAATGAAACCTCATTTCAACCAAAAAACCGTGCTTTTCTTGTGCGATCACTCACATTTTTGGGTCTTGTGTTTCAGAGTCGTCTCCTGCGGGGCGGGACTATCCCCGCCAAATCATGAACAAGGTACGTAAAAATAGAAATATTTTCATTTAATATTAACACTTATCATTGTGACATGTAGCCTAGAAATGTATTACGTTATGACGATTCAAGAGATTAACAACGCCCTTGGCAGACATCGGGACGATCCAAGCGTCTACTTTATAAGATTTTCCGCCCGATCCTTTCAAGAAATACTTTACTCGCTCATCGTTCTTGTTATGCATTGCACATGAAAAAACTTGCCTCTCGAGTTTCTTACTTCCTATCGACGAACATCGAGGCCCAATACTCACGCCGTTATCGTCCGTCGGCCATCAAGCGAAATCGTGACTTTCTCATCTCGAGTGAACATCAACTATTTTGTAAACTTTTAATGACGGCAAAGCCTAATCGCTGAAGGAATACAGGAGCAAGAGTTTCCCGTGGGAAAACGTGGGGCGGGAGAGGGGGGATGGCGGATGACGACAGTAGTTGTGAGGAAAACGACAACATTTTCAAAAGCACCGTAAATCTACGCTCTCATACCATTTCTTGTACTTCCATCGGATTTCAATACTTGGAGCAACCGGGAAGATACTGGAATATATGTCAAGGATACACAGAAATGGAGTTCTCCGTCATCCGCCGCTGTGACTCTATAATTTCTCTCCTTTTCCTGCTACAACTGTGTTCTGACGAGCAGGATTCCAGGCCCATCGAAGAACGATCGACAACCTTTTATTATCTCTCCTCCTCCTGCAACCAGGCCTTATTGATGTCTATTGAAGCGCTATTCATATGCACATCTCCGAAGTAAACAAGGGAGTATCGATTAACCCGTTCTAACTTTACCGTCAGATTACAATCTAGCGGATACTCATCCAGGATTCTTTGCTAACGTAAAGCTTAACCAGTTTCAAGAAAACCTGATGAGAAAGGCGAAATCTCTTGTTGAAATTAAATGTAAATGGACTTCTTTGTGTATGAACAACGATTTCAAACGATTTGTCCACGAGACTTGAATGCTCACGAGTACGTGCTCGAACGATGGTTGCTGAAACAAGTGTCGAAGAAGCACAACCTCCCCCAACTTAACCGAGAATCCAGAATCTACTTGGACCGTAGCAAAAGAACCTCGAGACTGCTTTCGATTTGCAACAAATCATTCAAGCATTTACGCCAGACTGCCCGCCCAGTTGAATTAAACTTTCCAAGAAGTTCTATACTCTCCCTCAACTCTCTCTCTCTCTCTCTCTTGCTCTTCCGCCTGCACTTATAGTATATGCCCATACACACATACCCACACACGCGCATACGTAGAAGGAAAGAGAGGAAGAGAGTTACGCGGGGATGTTCATGTAACCAGCGCGAGCTTTCGCGTACGGGTAAAATGCTATGGAAGATTTCATGGCATGCGTATTCCTTGTGAGGCAAGCAAAATTCAGATCCCTTCCCGCCCCTGAAAATACAGGCGAACAGTACGTCCAACCCCTACCGAGCATCTCTCCTTTTACAAAGTTGCTTTCTCACCCGTGCATTCACATACCAGTCTGTGCTTTCGTGCGAAGCCGGTTAACTATTTGACGCAGTCCACAATCCACGAACGTCCTTCCAATCCTCTCATTCGTGTACATCATACGCGTATACACGTTACTCCCTTTCCCCATATATTCTTAAATAACCCGGCTGGTTTCCTCGTTCACAGGAAACTAGATTAACATACTAACGTGACTCGTTGAATTCTACGAAAAGTACGTGGTTCTGAAGCTCAAGAGATATATGCGACATTTCATCCCCGAGACGTAATTTTCGATGTCGCATCGGTTAGTTCGTTGAAAGTTCGCTTCGTTCAATTTCTCACGCAGTACAGAAGAAATTTATACGTAAACGTGGAGCTGTAATACTGGGTTAAAAAAATAACCATAAATGGTCCAAATAAGCTTGTCCCGCCAAAGTCCTAAAGCTCGATTAAATTTAATCTGGACTTATTTTTCCAAGAGAGTTCGTATTTCTCACTTTCACCAAACAGGCATGCTTTATAGCTAGGGTAGTTTTTTCGCTTTTCCTTTCAGCTTGGTCATTGGGCCGAGCTATTCCGGTGTATTTCCCGTGCGACCAACCCGCTCCTGATCATGGGTTACGACTTGTGCTTCGGGGGGAATTGTGCGGGCAGTCCGAAATTCGAAATTCTCTCAACCGTAGATGGGTTCAACGGTAAAAATCCATCCTTCTGTCTTGTTTGGACGTAAGACACGAGTTGTCGTGAGCTTTTGCACCTCTCCCCAACCTACCGCCCAAACAATAGGATTTTTTTTTACCTTTACCTTTGCGGATTTTTTCTTAATTTGCTCGAATTTAAACGTCAGCGTTATCGACCGCGAATTTCCGCTTTTGTACACTTTTTTCTTTCTCCTCTTTGCTATTACCGCCGTGGTTCACCGCACGAAAGTGCCAAAGGGCGTTGGATAAAGGTGAATAAAAGAAGGAAAAAAAGTGTGGCCGCGCACGCCATTTTGCAGTGGCAGGAACGAGATCTTTTCCAACCTCTACTCTCTCTCTACTTTTCTGTTTCATAAAATGGGTCGGAAAGGGGAATGTAGCTACGTTAATAAAAATCCCAATCTAAACAAGCTTAATTTACGTCCGCCACATAATTACCTAGGCCCCTGAGGCCCCCCCACCCTCATCCTTTTCCTTTTTACTTCGTTTGGCCTGGTGCTCACGCCACTTCTGACTCAACGAGAAAAACTCAAGCCCATAAAGGGTGTAAAATTCACGCGAGAGAAGCAGGAAGTAAATAAAAGACTAAACCGCTTGAGTCATCGAAAGTACGTACGAGAGGAAAAGGGTCTTCGCCCCGAAAAAGCACAGGGAGATGAAGACTAAGAAGAGGAAGAAGAAGAAGAAGAAGACGAAGAAGAAGAAAGAGAAAAGGACCGAGTTTTGGAAGGAGAAAAAGAAAGAGAGTACTTAAAAAAAAAATCCAAGAGGCGTAAAGCATTAAAAGGGTTATATAACATTCATTACGTGAGCAGGGGGTCAGCCTTTGTTGAATTTCCCTTGGAAGCGACGAGAAAGAGGAACGGTGGCAAACCACCCCCTTGGCAATTGCTCCCTCTTATTCTCCTCGTAGAAAATCGATCTCCGAGCTTTGACAGGGCGCAACTGTTCGCGAAAAGAGCACAAGAAACAGTGTAAGTCACGCCTTTTTGGTTATCGCATGAACATGTCGCTTCTCGCATTCACGAAGCAGAACGTCGAGGCAACCCCTTGTCTCTAGGGGTAGCAGAAGTCACGTGACCGTTGTTGTATAGAAGCAAGAAAGGAAGAACGTTCGCTACGACAAGGGTGGTCGGCTGACCAGCCTCTCGGCCTGATGAAGATGTCGCACACGCCGGGGACCCTGGCCAGATTATCTGTGGACTTCGTAAAACCGACCCTGAAAGTCTATACGGAGACAAACCACCCTTAGTACTCACAAGGCACATGCTAATTGCTTTATTTGACATCAAGAAATAATGTACCGCCACTATCTCACTTATACGCACTTCATACATCCATACACACATACACGGTCTGTATAAATATATATATATATATTTGGGTGTATTACATATACTCCCTTTGTAGCAACTTTGCCAATCCGAACATGAGAAAACTGGCTATAACCACGAACCTGCAGCTTACCATTCTCGTAATATACCAATCGTACACCCGAGACACGAATGAACTCTCCTCCTCGTACTGTTCTGGACTCATTCGCTCAGTGAGAGCTTTTCGTCAACGATAATCTTCCACCGTTGATCAGCTTCGCCGCAACCCGAATTACTGCCACAAATCATCAACTGCTTATAGAATTTACGAACGAGCCTGACTCCGATGTGATGGAATCCAGTGATTTTATGACTGGTTACTTACCTATGTGTAAACGTTTTAAATATCCCATACACGTCGTAAAAAATAGGCATTTGTAAAAAAATTGTTGAAAATTCTCCGCAATTTTCCAAGTTGTGAAAGAAAAAAAAAACATAAGGTCGGCGCGAAGAACCGAGTCTCTCCGCCAACGACAAATCCCCTCAGGACAATGAGTTATTCCCAAGAAAACTTTTTATCCGTAGGTCGAGCTTTTCTAAAGGGGCAACCGATGGTGCGTGATGTATAGGCAAAGATAAAACGCAAAAAATAACGTTAAAAAAAGAGCCTCTTACAGTTGAAAAAGTTATAGATCGATTCTGCTCAACATATGATACCAAGCTATTATTTAATTGTAACCAATCAGATCCTGACACACCGAGAGTATATAGAATTCCATGCTCTTGTGGAAAAGTGTACATAGGAGAAGGAGAAACCGGGAAGAAGATCAGTACACGGATCGAGGAACACCAGAGGTGTGTCAGACATGGCTATATTGATCAGTCAACATCAGCTGAACACAATTTAGAAACTGGACATTCCATTTGGCATGCAATGGCATTTTTTTTGTTCAATTAGACAATCATTTTTTACATAGTCGTTGATAGCTTATGTCTGCAAATTCAAATTCTCTCTGCGATAACGAAACAAGAGGGAGACCGAGTACTTTTGACCAATTCTGCTATTTCGGACCGTGACACGTTGGAAGAAACTCGGATGAGATGGCTATACACATTTTTCTTCAAAATGATGGATCATGGACAAGTAAATACCGAAATTCTGTACAGGATGCAGCTGAACACCCAAGAAAAAATTGCGTCAGATGCTGATAAACATATCTGGAATCGGACAATAATGTCATCAATCATTCCATTAACAATAATTTGATAGGACCGCGCTTTTGGAAATCGAAAAGTGAAAGTTTGTTCTCCAGAATGATCCGAAGAATAGAATCAGTAGCATTCTACGATTGCGAAATCCATGAGGGAGACACGGAGATGAATATTCGAAAAAATGCGTTGTTGTACTTTGTAGTTAACATTACTAATAAAAACTAAATATATAAATGAATATATTATGGTATCAGTGAATTTTATTGGATTGTATTATTCAACACATGCAGTCGAAGAATGTTGGAAGAAATCTCCAAGATGAAAACATAGCGAAGGGTTATTGAAGAGAAATTTCCAGCCGCATAGTCGACCACTAACGCTTCAATTTTCTCTTTTAAGCTTTATCCCTTCCAGCAATGAACCCGCTTCTTAACTGACTCAGTGAAACAGCAAGGAGAGAAGTACGGTCACCGATGTGCACCTCAGCGGAAAGATATTGTAGCTCTAAACACTCGTTCCCATCCGAGGGTTGAGTATTTCATGGGGGAATAGAGGTTGATGGTGTTTCTTTGATGCCGTTCAGAGAGCCTGCTTTCTCTACTCCACTGATGCTCTTCATATTCATTCGCCTTTTCGTCTTTTGCCGCAACCAAACGCGTGAGAGATGATTAACACTAAAGGTTAATTCCCGGTAGCCAGAGGGAGTCAACGGAATCTTTCATCCCACGTCGTGTTCTGAATCTGGAACCTCCTTATCAAGCTGAGAGATAGAACCCAGAATTCTGGTATTACGTCTGTCTACTTAAAAAATTACATTTTTGTCCCAAAAATTATACGAGGAATTTTGCGACCTGAATATTTTCCTCGGTTGGAGCTGCTTAGTTATCAGACCTATATTTGTATAATTGTACTAGAAGGATATCGTCAGATCAAAAAACAAATCGCGCGACTGCGTTCATAGAAGGTGTCGCTGGCTCTTTGACTCAGTGTCCGCTTGAAATGCCAATTATACAGAATCCACTAAGGACAGAGATTTTGATTATGTATATGGGACATTCCATACCATATTTAGCTATCAAATAAGTTTATGTCGGCACTTTTGTAATTTGTTTCGATTTTTTTCGGCTAATAGGTTTCGGGATATCGATTTTTTGACAATTTGATGATTTTTATCTTCAATTATCCATAAGATTTTGAAAAATTCTAGTAGTCTGAAAGTATTCGCGAGCCAGCGTGCAGCGAGTAGAGTGGAAGTGCTTAGTTGTGTGAGTGACCGGGTGAAAGTCGCGTTCGTGAAAAAAAAAGTCCGCCCGCGTAACCGGTTGTTGGGTATACTCGGTGAAACATTGAATAATTTCCATCTGTATGTATCTCGGTCGTAAGCGTGTGCATAAATGGTGTGAATATGCTCGAGATGATTCGTACGTGTCATTCTTGTGAGAAAAACCAAATTTTCTTTCAATCTATATGAATCTAGTTATCGTCTAAACCAGAAGTAAGTAAGTACAAAATTTTTTATCAGAATCGCAACTGTTTGAAAATTTAGCTTTGATTTTCTCGGAAAATTTTCAAACAAAACATCAAAGCGGGGCTAAAATGTTGAAGCTATCGGTATCATTCCAGTTCAGACTCTAAGTGCAGGCTCCCTCGAAATGTGTGCAAAACCCGAAGTCAATCGGTCCAATAGCTTTTGCAAAAAACGTGCCCTTGACTTTGGATGGCTACCTGCCGCGCCCTAACGAATCGCAGCTTTCAAGCCTGGGAGTTCTACGAATTTTAAATTAATATTTTCGAGACACGTTCTCCGGACCCAAAACTATAAGAAAATGCGAAAAAAAAAAGAAAAAAGAAATGGAATTTTTGAAGTTTCTAGACGGTACCCCCTTAAAGAAAAATATTAAATTAAATAATGCAAGCAAAAAAATCGGGTTTTTGTGGCCCTACAGAATACTCCTGTCACAATATATACATATGTGTATGTACCGGCTGAGTGTGAACGAGTGAAGAGAACGTGTGAAAAACGTTTAAATTGCGCGTAAATAATTATATTTGCATATTCATTAGGAGGTAAATATTTAATAGCGAGAAAAAGGTTGGAGGAACAGTGTGTGTATGGCGAAAAGGAAGATAGAAAAGAGAGGTTTCGTTGGACGAAAGGGTTTCAGTTTGCCGGACCCTCGTAATACGTACCGTAACTCGATGGGACCAAAAGAGTGAGAGGGTTATCCGGTGTAGCACTCGAGGGAAAGGGTTGGCTTGTTCGAATTTTACTTTAATTTTACTTAAACTTCCGGTTAGGATGATGCGAAACGAGGCAGGCTAAGGTGGAAACGTATTATTCTGGTGTAATTTCAATAGAAAGGGTAATGACAGGTTACTCTGTACACGTGAAATTTCTCGTGCACACACGAGGTTGTCATTCGATGTTGAGGGTTAAAAAAGCTTGAGTAACAAATAAAAGGGTAGTTAAGGGAAAGTCCGAGGACTCACAATTACAGTGCAATCGATTTTATAAATTTAACAAAGAAATGAACGAAGTAACGAAGGGGTGAGGGTGAAAGAAGATAATAAAAAATTGCTTCCATCATTTGTGTCTGCGATATTACATCGATCAGAGCTCTTGACGAGAGGTTTGAAGAGACAGAGAGAGAGAGAGAAACAGATGACGATGATGCTTTATTGATACTGCTCTAGATATTACCTGTGGAGCATTGTTTAAAAATACGATTGTTCTTCGACAAACCTCACCCTTTAAAAACTAATCCAAACTAGCTAAAAAGAAAAAGTGAAAAAGGTTAAAATCTTGATGTGAATAATAATAAAAATGACAATTTATAATTGCATCTAAAAACTTTTCCCACGACACGTATAATTATTAATAACATGAACGGCATATAAAATTATAAAAATTACCAAAAATTACAATTTCAAATATCACGAAGACATTTGATGACGACTCAGCCACATGCACCTGCTCAACATTCGTCAACTAAAGTATAGTATCAGCAGATTTATCGATGCAGCCTATTTTTGGAAATTTTCAGAGATAGAGAGAGAGAAAGAGAGAGCTGGAGAAGGGGGGAAACTGACGAGAAGGTGATGCTCGGTTCAAGGCTAGGGGTGGGATGGGGTCGATGATGATGCCACCTATTACCAGCTAGGACACCTGAGCCTTGGAAAAGGCGACTCACCCTCAGGCTATGTCGTCGCCAGCGTGAATCAACCATCACCGAGTATCACCACCCTCAAAAGCGTGTATAACCCCGCTGGCAGACTAAGTGTATGGAAACGAGCACGCACTTTATCCATGTACAACGAATGGTGAACGTCATGAGACACGATTAGGGGCTAAGAAAGGGGGAGGTTGAGGCTACCGAGACTCTCCCTTGGTCGAGTGAAGCTACCCTGCGGTTTACTGCATTCACTCTTAAATTATTCGCAATCAGGAGCAGCGCAGAAAACCGCAAAAATATTACAGCATGAAAATAACTCTGTGTCTGTCGTCACTCGCTGTATATAACCTACCGATGTGCGTGTGCATGTGTTTGGATGCGTGCACACGCGCGTGTGCGTTAAAACGATATTTTTTTTTTTTTTTCGTTATTGTTGCATCGTGGAATCGCAAATTTTTTAACCTCCCAGTATCATGAGGCTTATTATTACAGAAATAAGTATACAAGGGCAACGTAATGGAAAGTGATTGCAGCTCACATTGAGCACCTCCGGTATAAAAATTGGTCAGTGAAGAATTGGAAAGTTGAGGTAAAAAAGTAATGCGTACTTGAAGCTTACACCAAGGGTGGATTGCTGGGCTTTCTACGCGATCCCGATAAAAGATGGATGATTCCATATATTTACGAGTCGATATATAAAAGTATGTATTTCTATGTATATGGATTCGTATGTAGCAAGAGAGGGATGAAAATTGTGCGCAGTCCACTTTGCTATGGCTGATCGGTCTCCTGGCTGACGTGACCGAAGATGAAATGCACCCTCGACGATCCGCTGTGACGTCTGCTCCGTTCCCTTTTACACCGTATATTCCTCCTTTTTTTTCATATCCTTCTGCGGCACCTTGTACATTCTTTATATGCCGCGCTTCTGAAATAAAATTGTAAAAAGAATCTGAAATGAAATTTATAAATAAAGTTGAGCCCACAAAACCGTGATTAAAGTCAGATCTGCCAAAACATAATAATTCAATCTTCACAAAAGGTTAAGTTTAAAGCGTACAAATTTTTTTTAAATAAACCACGAAAATACAACATTGATGTTGTAACAAAACAAGTTGAGACAAGCAGCACATTTACTCTCTCCAAATAGTAGTTTCGGGTGACGAAAAATTAAGTCTAGACTTCACACAGTCATTGAATAAATAAAAACTTCAAGAGCATTAATAGTCCAATACATTGAAAACCCTTCAACGAAAAATCTTTCAATTGATTTAAAGTATAGTTGCTTTTCACTTCCACAGTATTATATCCACAGAATATTATTATCCACAGAATATAAAGTAAATATTTCACTTCCACAGTATAGTTATACCGACTACACAACAAGAATATATTACTGCACATTCTGCAGTAATTTCTGGAATAAATGTAAATGAAAAAACGAATGCAATGTAGCGTAGTAGCTTAAAAATCATTATTTGTCAAAATTTTGGCAAAAAATTAAAAAACAAAATGAAAAAAACCGTTTGACGTAGCTTCGACGGTATTTTCCGAGCACGGAAATGATAAAAAAAACTGAATCAGTATCCAATACATACATTTATTGTATTATGATCGCAGAATTTTAAAAAATCCCGAAACAGACAAAAATTTCATACCGGAAAAAACTATTGTTAGTTGAAAAAAAAAAAATTCGGACCAACTACTCGGGGAATTCGCGAGCACGAGTGATTGCTAACATTACACCAATATTCAGCAACGTTTTGCTAAGTACTTGATCCGAATTGTTTTTTTTTCCAACCAACAAAAGTTTTTTCCACATGAAATTTTTGTCATAGCGTTAGTACGCTGGCTAATATCATACGGAGTAGTTGAATACACGAATATATGATTCCCGGTACGGGCTTACGACCTCTGCAGTACTCCAGGCCTGATAGGAAGCTTCACAACGAAAATTACTAACATACATATATATATATGTATGAACTAGAACAGAATCATTATAAATAGTCATAATTACAACAGTCGAGCGAGCGCGGCTAATTCAATTACGCTGATTAACGTTGTATGTTGCACCTTCTCGAGCAAGGATAGTAAAGTCGAGAGAGCCATCTAGCGACTGCGACAGTATGTCTGTGCGCGTGTGTGTATGTGTGCGTGTCAGTTCGCATACAACATTAACTTAATGTTATATATATGTATACACGCGGCAAAGCGAGAGGGCTAGGAAGAGCAGTAGAGCATAGAGGAAATGAGAGGGGCTGGAGACTCACTCCTCTTTACTGACGGACTAAGGGGATCCACGATACCACAGAGATTAATACACGCATACTTATACGTATCAAATACACATGAGCATAGATACGTACACAAACGTACTTCCACAGCCTGGACGAGCAGTATCCCTCGACAGAGAATAGCAGCAAGATCTGCCGAAGGATGCAAACACTTGCCCATCTTTCTGCACACTCACTTAACGGAGTAGAGGAGCGAAGGAGGGGTGGGGGGGAGGGTGCATTATGTACAGATAGTATTATACTTATCCATGGACAAGTTATGTACAGCGAGTGTGCTTCTAATACGATTATCTCTGCGGCAGTGGCGTGGGCTCCATCTCCAGTTGGTACATCAGAAATTTTGTACGTCAGTTCTTTAAATAAAATCGACCCTCTCGAGAATTCGTTATACCATGTGAAACTTCGAGATTATAGAACTGGATACAATAATTCATCGATTTTTTTAGGATGATCTTAATCTCGAGCGAGTGGTACAACTTCTTCAAAATTTGGTGAAGAGTTTTTTTTTCGTAACAAGTTGGGGAATAAAAGTTAAATGAAAAAAAAAAATAAGGGAAAAAATGAGAAATGGAATATTATTAGTGGTGCGAGCTCCAAGACCAAATCTTCTCGTGAGATTCGGAAGGGATTTGTCGTGGCAGTGCGGATCGAACCCGAATAAATTAGCCTCGAAGACTTGTCTATATATATATAAGTTAAATGTATTTACGTAGGCCCCATCTCTCGCTCATCGTCTCATCCAGCTTTCTGTGCTTCTACTCGTTCGTGTACGGCTATGGTGAGATATAAAATTTTGAATATGAATGGCCAGTTTTGCATCCGTAATGAGCTCTTATTCGTGAAACAAAGCGCAGTCTGACGAGAACATATGTAGATGAAGAAAGAGATTTTGTCTTCTTACTTTTTGTCTACCTTACAATTCCCCTCCGGATCGTATGAAACTGAAAGAAGGAAGAATTATACGGATTTTTAAGAGGAAACGAAAAAAAAAATTTTCCACCTCGCCTTCAGAAGCTTTCGATTGCCAAAATCATTAGCCTAAAAAAATCAACCATCATCTGCCATCCACACATTCGAAAAAATTCTTTTATTCGCGGGTCAATGAAGTCATGCTGTTTTCACTGTTACTTCAACACTTCAATTTGACTCATTTTTAAGATAAATCTGGGGAGGGGGAGGAGAGGGGGTATCAAGATAATTTGGAATGATCGAATAAACGTTGGAAGCTGCCTCCTTGTCCTCCTTTTCCTCGTTCTCTCTCTCCCTCTCTCTCTTTCTCTCGTTCAAACTCATATACATCTATGAGAGGTCGTCGTGTGCTTGATCGAAAAAGAGAAAGACTGAGCGAGAAGGTTGTCAGTCTCGATCCTTTGGGTTGCATGGTGGAGGGTAGATTTTGGGGTGGGGCAAGGGTTTGAGGGGAGATGGAAGCGGCCTCTCATCTCGTCTATCCTCCTTGCTAAACTCATTACCCGTCGGTAATTCCATCGATGCTTTAAGCTCGCCAAAAGAGAGGAAGAGAGAGGAGAGAGAGAGAGAGAGAGCGAGCAAGGGAGACCCTACGACCTACCAAAGCAAGAACGAGCCTTCCTTACGACAGCTTTTCAAGGGATGAAGGAATGTATTTCTGTGTCTGCGTTTGCCTTTCGTACAAGTTAAGCTTGCAAACTGAATCGAATGGGAGTAGATGAATCTCAAAAAAAAAACATAATAATAAAAAAATCTTTGTGGCTTTCGGAGTATGAAAAACGAAAAAGATTCGAAGCTATAAATTGTTCATAAAAAAAAGGATTCATCGAGCACCAATCTCGTTACGGATATTGATTTCACAAGAAAAAAAAAAAAAAAAAAAAGTTCTTAGTATAAATAGAAACGTATTGATACGTTTTTTTTTTCTAACTTGACTCGGTCATGCATTGACAAAGAATAAACTCGAGTGAATTGCAAACGAGGCAAAAACTTGGTTCAACGCCGGGGGAGTTATTGAGAGCGTGGCACGCGCTCTGTGAGGGTAAAATCGACGGTTCGACAGAGTGGAAAAGGACCGGTAGGCATTTAATACCAAATCGTTGAATATTCCCGACGAATGGTCCTCGATATTGAATCGGCTTCTGCCTAATTGTAACCTCTACCTCTACCCCTCCTCCATCTTGTTACCCCATCCTTTTTCCAAGCTTGTGCAGATTATTTCTCTCTTACCCATTCACATTGCCTGATTCACTTGTAAACGACATTTGCATAATTTTTACATCGTCTTTCGATGTAATCGATTCAAATATCAAAGCATCCCTCTCTCTCTCTCTCTTTCTCTCTCTCCAACGCCGTTCATCGATCTTCTCTTTATCCGGCGTTCTATAGATTTCTGTTGAGCCCATTTTCTATTCGCCTAAAAGTACCCCACGAAAAAGAGCACAAAGAAAACAGATGAGAAAAAACAGAAAATATTTTGGAGGCTGATTTTTCGTTTAAAAACATTTGACAAAGAAGAGAAACCAATAATTAAGAATTTCAAACACTTTATTTCTAGGGTGAGGAGAGCGATAGGAAGCAGCGTCGTTATTCGTCCTGAATTTTTTTTCAGCGTCATTTGTAACTTCTAAAGCGCCTTCTGATTATTCGAAGTACAAAACGCGTATTAAAGACGGAAGGCCGAATCGTAAACGAGCTCTCTGAATTCTCTGAGGCGAGAGAACGTTGAAACGAGAGAAAAAAAAGGGTAATGGACGGTGAGGGGATAATTAGAACAGTGTGAACTTGCCATGCCAAGTTACTTTGGTGATCATCTCATTCAATATGAAATAAAAAATAAACACATTGCTTGATACATAGTCACATTAATAATAATAATAATAATAAAGTCAGTAATAAAACAAACAAAAAATGTGGGGTGGAAAGTTTTGGACCAATTAACGAATTTAACTTACGATCAGATGCAGGCAGCATTCTCGAGTGTTACCGGTCGCTGATTTTCGTTTCTCATCGCTGCTCCTGAGCTCGATATTTTCCTGGTAAAGGCAACTCACCCGGGAGGTTTTGTTTGATTTTTTTCTTGGTGCGCACGAGTCGAAAACGAGCTTCGACCCCAATTGACACGAGACTCTATCATTAGCGGCCAGTCGATACCATTTCCAACTCTCAGTCTTCAATCCCCTACCACAAGTACTCCTTAAAGTGCACCGCACTCGTTTATTCCCGTCTCCCTTACTTTTCGAGTGTGTACATATAGAGGTTGAAAAATTTCTTCGGTCACTCAAAGTCCACTCTCGCGTTACTCCCTCGTACCGTTTCCATCTCGTTTCCCTTTTATACTCTCATTTTCTCCATGAACTAAATTCCCTTCGATCTTGGTAGGAATTAAAGCTAATCTTGGTACGGGACGCGTAGAATTTTGGGGCGATGATTAAGGGATAAGAGAAATAGGGAAGGGAACGTGATACGAGGCAATCCTCAATTTTACGTGACGACATGACAGGATCACCGTTTATGACACGAAGGACAAGCTCCCAAAACGTGTTGAAGGGTGGAATAGGAAGGAATGAAGGATTAGTGGTTATGCACCGAACGAACTAGGATCATGGACTCGGAAGGGAGAGAGAGAGAGAGAGCTTTTGCACGAAGCTCCACCGAGATCTGAGAGATCTTCGAATTGGTATGCGCAATGAACTCTACGTTCTCTGATTACTAATATTTTCAGACTCCTTTTCTCCCACCTGTACAATATTTTCATCTAAAATTTGTCTTATTCCGATCATTCTGCCACTACGTTAGCAAATAATAATTTTCCATCATGTGTCCAAGTAAGAAACCCAATGTTCTCAAACAATTCATGGAACATTTTCGAAAACAAGGAAACGACAATAATGTGGAAACGGTCCCCACATTGCGCGTTATCTACCTTACCGCTGCGCATGTTTTTACCCCGACCCCCCCCCCCCCCCCCCTCCTTCCCGCCCCGTGCAGCTATAGCAGGGAAACGACACAGAGGTGAAAAAACGGAAATGGGCCAGAGCGTAATAAAAAATAAACACGGATATCCCGTGAGCGGGTGTTAAGTTGTTGCGTTGGGTGTGCGTGTACAGGTGCGTAGGTAAAATGAGTCTCAAGTTCAACAGGTGGTCACTCAGGTCGGAGGGAGAATGCTAGGGGGTGGCAAAACCAGCAGAGGGGGTAGTTTAGCTGATGGTCTCTGGCGCGCTCGCGAGCTCTTCTCTCGTCCGCAAACCGGTGCGGCTACCCATCCATCAAAAGCTTTGTGCTCCTGTACTGATTCCACAGAGTCGTGCGTATTCGCGTATATGTGTCGGGTTTATGCGCGTGAGTGTGCCTGTCAAGTCACGACAAGGGCCTATCAGCCCTTTTACTCTGTTCATTCTCTCGTTCACGATCTCTGTTAACCGCATATCTGGTTTACGACAAGGAATCGTTGGATAAACTCCGGCAATTTATTTTATAATAGTTCATCACACGACGATCAAACGTTTTTGTATGCGGACATTCGAATATTTTTGAATCTATTTTCTCACAGTTAATTCATTGATTCCAAGTATCACGTGGATTTGTTTAAATACTCTCAGGGTAAATGTTATGCTCTTTAGAGAACACATTTTTCAACGTCTCCGTGTAAGAAATTGTGAGATTTGCCCGCGGATTCATTATTCTCACAGCACATTATCTATGCCTCGTCCTGTTCAAGCTATACGGTATTACTTTGGGGTAGGTTGATAAAGGGGTAGGTTATTTCGAGAGAGGAATCGTCGTTCGAAGAAGGGAATAGCAAAGATCCGGATTTAAAGCGTCGTTCTCACGAAAGCCCTCTGGTGGCAACGAATGGAGTGGGGCAGAGGGTAGTTTAAGAGAAAGAGAAAATGGCTGGCTATAATGCTTGTGGCGCGGGAGGATCTTTGGCGAAAAAGAGAGGATCTAGCGTCTGTGCACATCGAGAAAGAGAACTCTGAGTTGTTCGAAGAGACTTGGTTAAGACGAGGCGAAATAAAAGATAGAGAACGAAACAGAGAATAAGAAGACAAAGATAGAATGAAAGAGAGGGACTCTTGGGCGTGTTGGAGTGTAAGTGCTAAGATCTGGGAGTGCATTAACATGCCCTGGAGGCAAGCTGAATACAACCCTTCTTACATCCCGAGGAGCTCAAGTACGAAAGAGAAGAAAGCGACATCCGGACGTAGAGAAAAGAGAAAGGGATGGAAATTACGAAGGAGCTGTGTATTCCGTCAGGAGGGTGGTCTAAGGCTAAGGGTGGATGATAAAGAAAGAAACCGAGAGAGAAGCGAGCTTTCAGGGGTTGATCCTCGAGAGAGAGTGGCGTACGTCGTGAGCTAAGAACACCGCAGAGATTCTTCACTTAATTATATTAAAAATGTTTTATACTCGAGACGTTCATCTCATCTCAACGCGACATGTTTCACTCAAACCTCGGTATCGCTCCTCGTAAAAAACAAAAATTACGGAGAATGTTGTGCTTCTTATAATGATACTACGGTGAAAAAAAAAAGCTCTTTGTTACAATGAAAAAAAAATAAAAATTCAAGATATTCATTGGGTCTCCTGAATAATTGTTCCTCCGAACATTCTCGTATTATCAAGCTTCGATGGAGCACAGCATCGAATATTTTTCATTACATGTTGTAAAATAAAGATCGAACAGAGGTAATTCGTCGATGGAGTTGACGCGACTGAAAATTGAGGTTGACGTTGGTGTGGGAAGCTCCAAGGATGAGGTTCTGTTCGTTGATACTGCGGTTCCAGGGATGTGGAATCGAGTGGGTGGGGGATGCATCTTCTTACGTGTGGCTCTTGAGTTCTATAACGTCGGGAAGAGATAGTCTGCGGCGAGCCACGTCTTACATTATTTAGATGGATCCCGAAGCAAATATAGAGGACCCGTATCGTCCCTCGTTGGAGAGAAGCAGACGAAGAATGAAGAAGAAAAAGAAGAAGTTAAAGATGGGGAGGAGAGAAGAAGAGCAGCCGCATGCTAATCACTCGACCCAGATTGAATAATGAATCAGTATATTCTTTCTCACTTCTTTGCCATCATCAGAGCCCCGTGGTCGAGTCTCCTTCTCCACCTTCTTCTTGTTTTACCTCCTCCACTTCTTCGCGCATCTCTTATTTTTTTCCTTACACCGAAAGGCAGTTACGTGACAGGTTTTTTATTATCCGTTCCTTGTATATGCGTCTATCCTTGCTTGAAAGGCTGAGAGCTTTTCAACTTCCTTTCTCAAGGCCCACCCGTGCGACCATCGAACCAAGCTTGTGCTTCTTACATCCAGTCAACTTTGAAAATCGTTATCTCGATTCAACCGAGTCTCGAGAATCCGTTGGGAGATAAAAATCCTTCTTCATCGTTGTGATCTCAATTTAAAATCGGAAAAGCACATGTTTCGAACAAATGTGTTCTACCGTAGTAGTCTCTTATGAGTTTTATCCAAAATCAACTTTTTATAAGTCAGTGGTTCTTCGATCGTAAATTCAGAACGTTTGTATCCTCCTTTTTATTAACTATAGGCAGTTAAATAAAAATATATTACTAATTGTTTTCATTGAATTTTCGTAAACGACGTTTCTACCCTCGCTCCGTTGAAACAAAATACACTCATCCGAGTCTAAAATTTATATATAACTGCGACACAGAAGCCTCCTCGCTCACTCCCTCTCTTTTCATACACACATACAAATATACGCATACGTAAATGTGTATGGGATGGAAGAGAGGAAAATCATCCTCGTGGCTTTACTTCCAGTCTGCCTCCTATTCCTGCATCCTGCTACTCGGTACTTTGTGTGCAAATTACCCGACGAGACGAGACACAGAGGGCCTCGAAGAGAGAAAGCAACGCGACACTGTTTACATATACAGTCTGTATATAACCGTACGAGCGGAAGCTTCGAACGAAAAGCAGTGAGAAATTTAATACAGTAGGACTTTCAGGATCAAGAAGAAGTTATTTTTTTAACGTATAAAAAATGACATAGAAAAAATCAAATCTGATAATCAGGTAGCAACGAAAATCTTTGGTAAGCGAGAAACGTTAAAGGTGTTAAAACGTTCTTTTCTCTTTATACTCGAAATTTCGGGTCGCTGGCACGTTTTGTTAAACTCCCCAAACCGTATTCCAGTTTAAGGGCTGCAAAGAGAAAGTCTTTGCTCTGCCAAGCTCACTCTCGGCTAGGACACGTTGAACCTGCAGTTTCAGTCTCGGATTCTGTGAGAGATTCAACCTCTCCGGAAAGGATTCTTATTATTGCTCTTAAGGGATTACCGCCCCGTAGTTTGTGGCTAGACCCCAGAGCCAAGCGATGGGACGAAGAGGGGACGTTGGGGGATGAAGAGGGAGAAAATGTTGCGTTCTTGGCTGTAATAACAGGGACCTTTCTGTACACTACGCGGGTAAGCGTTGATGGGACTACGCTCGGTCTCAACTTTGTCGAGCCTCCTATTGCTTCCCTCAACCCTTGTTTCGAGTTTCAAGAACGCGAACGACGAGCACGTAGGGCACGATCGCTGATGAGTATGCAGGTGTATTCTCGCGTGAGCGTTTCACTCGGTCGAGCAATTTAACCTAGCCTCTGCAAACGAATATATTTTTTTGTGTTTAAGGTCTTTTGTAACAAAATTCAATAAATAACGTTCAATTAAAAAATGTATTTTGGCTTTTCATGATATTCTTCTCTCGAGATGCCTTATTCATAACCGGTTTGTTATTAATTAATATAATTACGTATACCTGGTTGTTATTAACATGATTATGTTTTTTATTTATCCATTTTATATTATTCACGACTTACTATAAATAAATTTCGATCATCTCTTGTGGTTTCTCGACTCACCTCTAAATCTTGGGTGGCTCAAGCTCCCCCGACCGTTAGACCCACTTGAGAATCTTTCCACTCTCTTGTGTTGTTGTCGTGAAGAGGAAACTCTCGCCGACGTTCTCACGGAAAACAAGACATTTATAAACACCCACCGCGAGATTAGATTTGTTAAGATAATGGTTGTTGGCTACGAGAGCGAGAGAAAGAGAGGGAGAGAAAGGGCATGAATGCTAGTGGAGTTGCTACCGCGTGTATAGATATAGTATACAGGAATATACGGTAAAATCTGCATGCTCGGTGATAGTGACACTAACGCACACCCCTTTAATCCTAAATAAGATCTTTGAGCTCTGCTCTTATTACGTGGGACTAGGACATCCACCTAATAAGTGTGGATGACTCGATTCTCCACTTTGTGAAGGAATAAACACCCCCCTGCGTTTCATTCGATTCAAAATAAATATTTTATATATGAAATATCTGTAATAGTGCAAAAACGCTGGCAGTATCACTACAACAGCTTATTAAACCAGAATACAAAATAGAGTAGCTAACAGAACGGAAAGCTCTAGAATTATTCCGACGGTAAGAATGTATGTAGGAGGTAGCAGTAGTTATAGCCACCGAGGTAGAACTAAGGGATTTCTGGGTGGTTGGTGCGCCCCCTGAATATTTCGCGCCACGATGATGTATGTGGTGGAAAATACTGGGGGCAATCTGTCACGCCATCGACGCCTCCACTACGGCGCCTTCTTTTTTTTTTCCTCCTTCTTCGCCCTCTAACCATTTTTATCCCTCCACGAGTTCATATATATCGATGAGCTACCGAGCGATTTTTTCATTTTCTGCACTTCCGTAAAAACATAATCTACTAGAAACTGAGCTTTTTTTTATTATCGAATTCTCGACAAATCGGTACCATCAAGGGATCCAATACATTACTATAGACAACTTTTATTCCAATATTGATAAAACAGAAACTAAATGCTGGCTCTCCATAAGTTTCCAGTTTTGCAAATCTTGCATGACTAAGAACTGAATTAGGTGACCCTAATTCTATTTCTCAGTCGAATAAGATCTCCAGATAATGCGTATTTTCTTTGTAATCGATGCCCGTTGGATATGATTTTTACAATTAGTGGATCGAACCACGATTTCACGTATGTATACGGGGCGTTCCACGCCAGATCACCCAACCCGTGAGCCTCACCATTTTAGAATTTCTTTGAAATCGTTGATCCGTTAGCACTCACTGAAAACACAGGTATCAAAATAAAATAGTTGATCATTTTGTTTATCTTGAATCACAGTTTTATAAAAAATATTGAAAAAATAAATATAAACTGATTTTCATGTTTTTTGTTTTTTTTTTTTTTTTTCACTTTTTATTCAAAAATATATTTCTTGACTGAAATTCTGACGTGAAATGCCTCCCGAGTAATCAAGAAGCATGAAGGCGGCTCGACGCCAACTATTACCAAGAGTATTCAAAGAAACAGTTCGGACGAGCCGCACTTTTGTATTTACGAATATATATTTATGTACACACGTATGAGTATAAATTTTTCTACCGAAAGTCAGCGATTCCGGTATGGTAACGAGCAGCAAACTAAGAGACTTTGCCATGTGCGAAGAGACAAGCTTTCTGTGCCTCTGACCTTTGCTAGAGAGCGGCCCCCTTTTACTCCGTGTTCTCTATTTCTCCCCTCATATCCTTTAGCCTTGCGCTTTAACACAACATTAAAAAACCGACTACAGCCTCGATTTCCATTCATGTTTGTATATGGATATAGTTGAGCACGAGTATAAAAGAGGAAAAGAGATAGAAATCGAATGGTCCAATCTGCATAGTTCCTTTTTCCATCCACAAATGCCCCATACCCTGGCTCCATCTTCCTCCTGGTGCACGGCTGATTAAACGCGTAGCTATCTAACGTAACGCAAATACACTGCTTTTCCCATCTCTGTATACATATCTATACTACATATTCGCTGTTTTCCAGCCCTCTCGCCCCTTCATCCTTCACGGTCTCTCTCTCTCTCTCTCTCTCTCTCTTATTCGCTTTTTCTTTCTCCGTATACTCACAAGCTCATTTTCCTCCGTTCTCATCTCATTTGAAGGAAAAGTTAAGGAAGAGAACTCTCCCCAGTCCACATTTCTAGACGCTTCGAATTTAAGACCCCCGCCCCCCTCTTCTCCACCTTTCCAGCTCCTGCTCTTCAAACGTCACTCTACTCCCGGTCACTTCAGCACGGAAATATTTATCGAGGGTGCTTCTCTCCCCCCCTCCCTCCCATCTTCGTGCCATGCTCCTAACAAATACCAACGTACACTTTGACGCGAATACCAAGTGAGTGTGTCTTCATTTTGTTTCAGTTTTTTGTTTTTGCAATTCAGAGCATCAACGAACGATGATTGAGACGCCCAGGATTGCTTAAATAACGTTAATTCTGTCTGGAAAATGAACATCATATTTATCAGCCACATTGATGCCTCGGCTTTCCACGATTTCCTCTTTGATCCCCCAGCCAGTAACTCAAACTTGGAATTTACATGGGACGATTTGTTTATATACTCTTAATTATATTTCTAGCTCTAGTTAACAGTCCAATCTGTTGATAGCCTCGCTTTTCAAGAGGAATCTACGAAGGATTAAATCCAAGGAAGGATTCAATTACGTACGTAAAGTAAAAGCCGAAAGAGACACACGAGTCAGAGAAACTATAAATGAGTAGTAAAATGCCTGAGCTACCAACGGTGGTCATTTTATGCATACATGAAAAAAAAAAACAAAGAAATCGAGTGAGATAGAATTTTTATGTGCCATCGTTGTTTACACCACTGGGCTCGAAGATGGACGGTATTGGTGACCTGGCGTCACACGGGAAATTTCGCTACTTCTCTCCAAAGACCAAACAACCTTTACATCCTCGCTTTGAACGATAAAGTAACACTTTTATTCCGGTGCTCTTTATATGCAAAAATTTGTCAATATTCAAAGAGATACATTTTTCGAATTTATTCACGGTCAATAAAAGTTTATACGACTCTAAGGATTGAAGAAAACGAGCATCCAAGGGTGAATCTCATGGGGAGACTTTGAAAATGGCTATCGCAATTTCTTTAACCAACAAATTCAATCAATCCGAGTCGTCTAAGAAATAGAATTAAAAAAATCAATATAAACGATATCTTCGGGGTTAAATCTCAGAGAGAATATTTCAAATGGCTAAAAAGTTTTTTGTGTTGGTGGAAGAGGGTGCTCGTAACAGAGCAGAGAAGCAAGGAAATAAAATGTTACTGATAATAAATCCGTGAAGCTCACTCTCCACGCTCTGTGGGAACAAGAGTAACGAGTGTTACAGAAATAAATCGTTAAACGCTAGAGCGTGATAGAGAAACAAAACGAAAAAGAATGAGCATATCGTGAGCAACGGGGTTTTAATCTTCCTGAGACCCTCGAGCAGAGAGATTCTCGGTGGGGGTTGGCTGGTAGAGTTTCGTCGCAATGACCACTGGTAGAATTTATGTCACTGGCAAAGAGAACGACGGAAGAAAGGCAGGGAGCAAAAAACTGGAAGGGAGAGACAGGCACTGTTCAAATTGTTGCGAGAGAAAAAAATGTCAACGTTTGGGAGTACACGTTACGTACCGTGCGTGCATATATTTATTAGACAGTGATTCCCTCTGAATATGCACCCAAAAGCTTCACTATGGAATAACAGTGGAGTATTGAAAGTACGAAGAGGGTGAAAGACTGTGGACGCGGACAGGTAGAGAGGAGAGTCTACCTGTTGCACGAACGATGTTCCCCGGATAACAGACATTTACCGGTAACTGCAAACACCATCTGTGAGTGGGTGCTTGCGTGCGTGCGTGCGTGCGCGTGAGGAAAAGTGAGTGGACCAACTTTGCGCGGGGTTTGAAATGGTCTACTCTCCTTAATAGTTACATGAAATAGTATTATCGACCGAACGGTTTTCGGAATTTTTAGAAGGGCAAAAACACCGTAAATCGTTATTCTACTTTGGATTATTTCCATCTTTTTGGCTGAAATGGATTATCTTTCGATGAAAACACAAAAACCATTATTTGGTGCTGTAGATGATTTTAAATATTGTTACGGTACGATTCGACCTTTTTGGAATGAGAAGGGGGTATGAAAAAACGTGAGATTTAAGCCGGTATAATGATTGAAACAAAATTGAGTAGAGTCATCGACCAAGTAAGTCCTTTTTTCTTTCTTGTATTCGTGACCGAAGAGCTCTCGTTAGCCAAGTAGGCAATTTTTGTTGTACACTCGTTTGAGATTTTTCTCGTGCCTTTTTTTTTATTTTTTTGAGATCTTCCGGCCTATTAAGGGGGAGGGGTCTTGGAGGTACAAAAAATCGATTTTTTTTATTTCACAACACGAATGTACCACATCACAAGAATCTTGTGTTAGAATTTTAAGTAAATCGAAGCAGAACTAACAAAGATATGGCATTATAACTGTGCGCCGCTCGACGACTACCTGGCCCTGACACACAGTGGCATGAAAGAGATTTTCGCTTTTTTTATACGAGACAACTTTCAGGGGTTTTTTTATTTCAAGGAGACAAGATATTTTTTGCTAGCCATTTTATCAAAAACCCAATAGAACGAAACTCCAAACTCATTAACCTGTAACGAAAAAATTTCAAAAGGATTCAAACAAGTATATTTCAAATTGTAATCTAAAAATAATGTAGCATAATTATTTTTTATTATTATTAGAGAAAAAAAATATGCTGAAAAAAATGACGATACAAATAAATATCTCAAACAAATAAAAATGATTGAAAAAAGAATTTCAGCATAAATCATTTTTCGCCTGACTGTGAAAATATTTTGAGCCTCGACGCACAAGAGTATACTATGATTTTCACGCAAACATTATGTATTCGCTATTTCAGATTGACGATCGAGTCAGATCGCCAGGTACGTCAATGCGCCCTACACCAACCTCGATATCCGCCGTCTCACCCTCCAGTCCTGAAGAACCCATTACGCTGTAAGTACATCAAATAGCGATTGAATTATAATGAAACAAAATTAAACAACGAAAACTACTAAATGCACACGAAAGATCGGTTATTACTTGTCAGATTAATTTAACGTGAGATCGAACTCTCATTGCATACCAGAACCCATTGTATTAATCGTTGCCTTCTCCTCAAACATCTTTGGGGTATTTTGACTCTCAGTATTGTTTAATTTTGCGTTTACGTATACATACTAGACTGATTCGAAAAAAAAATTTGTTTTTTTTTTAATTTTTCTTTTGCATTTCATTTGTTATAGTTAGATATCGATGAAACAAAATTTCTGTCAAAATTTGAGCTCAATCGAACAATATTTAGAGGTCCCTATATCGACTTTTACGTATTTCGTAACTTTTTCAATTCTCAAATTGGTTTCATCCCAAGTAAGATTGTTACTGGTTAGAATTACGGCTTGAATCTCGTTCGACTGCTGTTTTATCACGGAAAAGAACATCAAAAATGTGAAAAAAAAACCTGGCACTTCAAAAATGTATGAATTTTCAAGGGTTTCCCGGTATGGACCTGGAACTGTACTAACTGGTGGCACAAATGTTTGAATTTCAATAATCCATGGTGAAAATTTTTTTTTTTCCAATTAGTGTATTTAAAATGGCGACTGAAGTGACAAATTTTCGTTCAGATTAATTTGGTTCAGAGTAATTTCAGAAATTACTCCGTAACTACAAAAATTCGTATATTTTTGATGAAAGTGGTCATTTCTTAAACTCGAAAAGTTCAAACAAAAAATTGTTCACAAAGTTTATGCAAAACTGCAACGTTTTTTGTCTAAAACATTCTTCTGTTTAATCGTATGCTTTCAAGATGTAACGATACTTGGAAAATTTTTTAAAACTCGACAAAACGTGATCCGAGAATTTTGGAAAAATTTACACTTCTCTTTTTTTCATATAATTAAATAATTTGACAAAATTACAATTTTTTTGAGAGTGGACAAAACTTTTTGACCGTTCGAAACCGCATGAAATGCCTCATACGGTACGTACGCGAACACCGTACTGTTTTCTACCAAGGAATTGCCCCCTCTAAAAGTCAAAGAAGCCCTCCGAATGCGTGACGATATTTATGCCGGTTTTTGTTTTATTGCGCTTTACCCCCCACGAGAGAAGAATGGAAACAATATGTCACCGGTTGGTGGGACTAGCGTGGTACGTTGTTTTCGCACATCTACGAAAAAACGAAAGGGAGGATCGACTCTCGACCCGGCGTTCTTGCACACGTACCCGGCGGCTGCGGCAAACTAACATTAAATTCCCCCTCCACCCCCGGCTGTGGACCCAGCCTCTTTGAGGAAATATAAAGCGTTACGGCTCTTCGACCAACGCAGAATTCATGAAGTACTCTATTTGTTTAATGTTCATATCAAAGAGAAAATAGCAATATCACAAACGAATGATCGACTACATTTGCTATGGTTTGGAATAATGGCGTACACCATAATATAAATGTAATGGGATTATTTTGATCTCGTCATCGTCCGATTCATACTGAAACTCAGGGGAAAAAAAGGAAGTGGATGAAGTCAGGGGGGCGGATGTAAGTGCATATCGATTTCGTGACCTTTGTCGACAGGGTCGAAGATCCTCAAAAAAGGACGACGACGACGACGGCGAGGAGAAAAGTAGGAATAGAAGGATGAGAAAGAAGAATAGAGTATGAGAGAGAGAGAGAGAACGGTTCGAAGGGCCTCTGGGCTGGTAAAAGAGCAAAGACTATAAGTAAAGAACCGTCTGGTGGAAAGCGCTCCAGGGCGAGGCAGTGATTTAGAGAAATTAAAAGTTTAATTCATGTTCGGCATCTTTCCATCTCACTTTCTATATCCCGAGTTCCTTACCCTGATATTCTTATTTTCCCACCCGGAGGTGTTTCTGCCACAGAACGAAAATCTCAGACCTCCTTCAGCGCTTTCCTTTGCCCTCTCAACCCCACGGATTTGATTCCTCTAAGACGAAGGAAAATCGTTAAAAATTCTGTGAAACATGTCACTATGATCGAAATGCCAAATCTCAAAAACCGCGATTGGGATTCGTGAAAACAGAAGAGTTAATCCCATCGGTAAATAGTCGGGAAACGAGTAGAGAAAACGGGCCTGTTGTTCTTGAACTAACAGAGATCTTATTCGCTGTCCCTCTCTCTGTTTCTCTCCTTATTTTTCCTTTTTCCTTCTCTATCCTGCCGAATAGCTACTTATAAAGAATACAGGAACGAAAAGCAGTCCAGCTCTATGATCTATCGACGAAAATATATCATTCTTGAAACCAGAATCCCCTTCTCCTTAACCCTGCCCGTGCACCCCCCGTCGTACCAGCGGGACAAACTTCTCCTGAGAATTCTAAAAAGAAAAAAAAAATGATTTCTGTGAAAAGAGGAAAAATAAATGTTCCACCATCTCGCACCATGGATGGAAAAATGATATACGCACAGAATAGTTCGCAATATGGCGGAATTTCCCGAAATCTTACTTCTTTTTTTTCTTCGTGCATCTCCCTCATCTCATTCAGGTATTCGGCATTATTTTATCATACGTCTTAGAGCGAATGAGGAAAGAATATGCTACACTTCTCCCATTAGCATAACTGCCTCTCTTGTATTTTTCCCCAAAACTCTTGGCGTATGCTATTTATTCAGGTTTCAGTGAAACGCGAAGCTAAATTTCCATCGGGGATTAAGAATGTTGCACAAAAAAAAAATAAATTCAGTTTCCGCCTGTTTAAAATCAATTTTGAATAATAAAAAATATACTCTCGCGCGATCAAATCTCCACCTCTCTGTCGCTGTTTCTCCCTTATTTTCCCAATAATAAAAACTTGTAACGTTCCATTTCAGTGGTACGGGATATGTGGTCGAGGGCAACAATTGGACTATCTCGTCTCCGTCACGATTTACCGATTCACATGCGCATTGTAAGAGGAAAAAACGAAACGCTGTTGTAAATGGGATGGGGATAGTAAAAGTGGACAGTACTGAACGGACCATAGCGGGACTCTTCGATGACCCTATTTGCACACTGAACAGATAAAAATTCAACACCAAATTTCCCCCCGATTCTATCTTGCGCGTCTGTGTATATGCGTGTTCGCGTGTGTCGGCATTTTTCTCCTATCGCTTGAGAGGGAACGGAAAGCGGTACGAGAATGCTTATTATTTCTTTCCGAAACGTATGTACCTATTTGTGTACGCTTGTCCGACGTACCACAAAATACATATGAACACCAATCTCTCTCTCTCTCTCTCACTCTCTCTGGTGGTAAAGAATTTCACTCGGAATTCCGGTTTAGCGAAGCTTCTTCCGATAAATCTGTATTTCACTCGGTCGCAAGTGAAAAAAAAAAGTATGATAACATAAAAAAATATGAGTCTCGTGGTTTTGGACAATGCATAAACATTATGCATGACCTCGAAGGATTCGTCTGCGAGCATTCTTTTTTCAGATATTTCTCTCGGGTTCTCTGTACCTTCACCGCACTATCCCATCCTCTTCCATTCCTCCCTTGCCCTTAGCGTTCGCCTTTTCCCTCATTCTTTCGTTTTCGCTGTTAGGGCGGCGTCCACCACCAATAAATTCCCATCATCGCTCTCGACTCTCTCAGGTATACGCCTCTCTCCGGCATTATCGTACATAAATCATATCGTAAGTGAAGCGGAATTGAATTCAATGAGTAAATATGGCTCTCGCAATAATAACAATAACTATCATGATTTATTGACTCTAATAATGCTTTACTCAATGAAATTTTAAAGATTGTCAATATTAGAAAAAATTCTTGACGGTTATGACGTATGAAACAAAGTATAAAATCATTTGAAACACTTGCAATAGAGAAAATCAAGAGAACATTTTTTCAATTGAATTATTAACTGCAGAGGAACTTAAGCTTAGTATAGACAAAAAAAGCGATTATAAAAACGGGCTAGGAAGCTCGATTATTCAAGAATTCGTGAACATCGTTCGTTTCCTTAAAATTCATAGGTATGTATCGGTCAGCGATTTGACTGCCAACTTTTTTCAAGAAACTGTGTTATGAAAAAAAGACGCTCCTTTAAATTTGGATTCAATATATATATATATAAATCTGGGGCAATGAAAATTTTTGAAACGTTCAAGAATAAATTTTTTCCTATGAAGCTTTAAGATTCGAATGGAGCAGCATTTTTCTTCCCCAATCTTGTATCTTTGAGAAAAATAGTTTTTACTCTGATGGAAAATTCAGTTTAAAAAACACTCTTTTCTTGAATTGCTATTACAAAAAAAAATTCGTATATTTATAAAACGCTGTTGGGGCAAGAATTTTCCGAGTGAGCGGCTGTGAGACGGCTCAAATGTTTCATCCGAGTATATTCTATCTATACCTCACTAATTTTTATATATTACCACGTTCCTTTTTATACGCGGCCTCTCAGATATAATTGGTTTCTGAGAAATCGTTATTTTTTTTTGCACAGCTATAATTTTTTTCTATCAACTCAAAATTGCTTGAATTTTCCAGGGAATATACTTCATTCTATCCTCAAAGAATGCTGAAAATTTCAAACACAGCTCCGTTTTGATTAGGCAGCTGTAAATTTTAAATGTTGATAAATTTTTAATATTTTTTCACCATATTTCAGTTTAGGGTGGAAAAATATTTGTTTCTCGAACATACAGGAGTGAAGAAAGTAAATGCTGATCCATTCGGGTCTTCGAGCTTCACAGAGCTCGCGTAAAAAAATTGTAAAAGTGGTTAAAAAATTGACTTTTTAAAAATTTCCACAGCCATCTCATTTCTTTCTATTGAATTGAAATTCGGAGGATCGTCTTTTTTCATAATCTTCTTTCTTGAAATAATTCGGGAGCCATACCGCTGACCCAAGTCCGCAGACTGCGATCGAAAAGTAACGGATCTGCCTATATATATATATATATAGATGCAACGATGGCTCGTACGAGCCGACAATGGTCGATTCTGCGACAAAATGCATAAATACATGAGTAGAGACTTGAAGCTAGGAGCCCTCGAGCGAGAGAAGGGAGAGAGAGCGAGGGAGGGCCACTTGATTCAGAAACAGGGTGAGAAATGAAGCATCGTTGGATTATCATATGCGAAGAAAAACAGGATAAAAGGGCTGGAACGAGAAATAGAAAGGGTGAAAATAGACGTAATAACGATGGGAAAATATAACTTTAACGTCCAAAAAATCCATCGCCGGAAGAAAAATAGCGTCATCAAGAAAAATGACTTTAGATGTATAAGAATATGTATTTATAGCCAAGGGATAACGAGCGTCATAGCGAACGTCACGTTTATTTCACGTTGAGACGAGAAGTAGACTTTACCTCACGGAATCTCCGAGATTTCCCAGCGAGGGCATTCCAGCCGGAATTACTGTCACGCGAGTAATTACGCGCGAAGCTATATCGTACAAGCTCTAGATCCGAGCGTGTGGAAAGCTGCTTCCCCCACTCCTTCCTCGCCACTCTCTCTCTCTCTCTCTCTCTTTCTTGCTCTCGCTTTACATTCCCGAGGGAAACGCCTTTCGTAGTGCTCTCTCAGACAAACCAGGCATCGTAGAAGCATGTAGAATAACAGGAACGGCGAAAGCATCACGAACTGCCTCTTTGCAGTATTTGCTGCGTTGCTCAACTCCTCTTCTCGCATTTCCTTCATCCCTATACAAAATGTATGTACATACACTTATATGTATATATTCATTTCTCTTGCTTTCTCACGATTCTGCCTGGCAAACCAGAGCTAATAAAAGCCCACAATTACCTCCGGTTTGGGCACCATTTGTCTTGACGCCACCACCACCACCAGCCTAACCATCGTCTCATGCCCGATATAATTCACCACCATCCAACGCAACAACACATTGTTGCCTAATGAGGTGTAAAACATTCCAGAATATCTGACAGTCTGCCAGAGTCTCACGATTCCCAAATTTAATACTGTATATGAGACATTCCACGCCTATTTGAGCGTTCATGGTTTCGACAATTTTTCATTTGCTTAAAATTTTTCATCCAATAAACCCCTATTTCAGATTTTTATCTCACATCTTTGAAGTGTATACATTTTTAGCCACTATAAAGGAAAACAAGCTGTATTGAAAGATTCAAATCAATCGCTCAAATTGCTTTCGTGCTCACGTGAGAAATTTTGTTTATCATCAAAAAAGATGTTTTAGCACAACAGCCATATTCTTTCTGGTAGTAGAATTTTTTTTTTCTTCAAATAAAGTGTTAAAAAAAATTGCCGAAAATATGTCGACAAAAATTGGAAAAGGTGCTCGATCACAGTGAAAACTAGGCTTAAGAATTGATGGATTGTCGTCGAATCTCAAATCGCACCTTTGAAACAGACGTTGCAAAACGATACTGTGTATGAAACGGTTAAAAAAAAGAGAGAATTTGCCTAGATGTTTGGTGCATTTCACTCTCGTACTCCTGTACTTATAATCCTCGCCTTCGACTCTCGTCATGCAAATCACATTTTTTATATTCGTATAAAATGCATCACAAGCTTTCGGCACCTCGGATAATGTGAACAACGATTATTGATAATAAAGTGTAGAAATTCGATTTAGTGACATCTGTCGTTACGTCATAAAATTGGTGGGAATATTCCTTCCATGGGGTATTATTTAATGATAAGATTCCAGAAAAAATTATAAATGTTCGAGGTCACAATCAGCCAAAACGACGTGGGGTGCCTTGTGTACGTGTATATCGGATTTTGACTAGTACATGAAATATATACACTCATACACATTTGTTGGACATATATCCATTTATCTGAAGGTATTTCCCGTATACGCAAGAAAATATTCCGAGTTGAATATACATATAGATATATAGATATGAAATCGCAGTGATTTGCGACGATAAAGCCGCATCGACAGGCGACGCACGTGTTTCCTTCGCGCAGGCTGTGCAAAGAACCTTTTGAGGAGTATGCTTCGAAAACGTGTGAGGTACAACGGGAAAGGCCGTAGCTTTCTCCTTTCTACAGTGTTACTAACATAGAGAGGACGTTATGATATATTTGTAATCATGTTACCTCGTACGTGACCTTCCATTACAACTGCTTCTCGATAACAAATCGTTACAAGCCAAGGGACTCGACGACGCGAAAGAAAGAGACCTCCTTATTTCACTTTATGGGCTTTCGTAGCCTTTTTTTTTTGGTACGTTTTTTCTGTTTGTTCTTCTCACTTTTTTCTCACACTTGACGTTTACGACACCCTCATGTATCCTCGGCGATCTTGAGAGCACTTCGGGGACAATGGTAATTTTTATCGTTCTGTGTCTGAATATATATGTATATATACGTATATATTGACGCGATTGAGCAAATTCGATTTATAGATATTCGTTTACGTTATAATATCGAGCACTAATTCTCGAATGCTTCTGCAAGCCGAAAGGAAAGTCACGTTTTTGGACGTGGAAAACCGAGTGGAAACCGCGGAAATTCTGTACTGGGAAACAGTGTACAGGACGTAGGTATGCCTCGAGCACTATTGTCATTATTATTATTATTATTATTGTTATTGAGCTTATTATTATCATTATGTAGGGAGCTTCCTAGTGGTAAGCGTGTATAAATATACTATATGCATAAAAGTAAGGGACAGTTTATATTCCACGCTCATTTGAGAATTTAGTGCCCGTGCGAGCCTCCACCGTTATGTTCCAACCCTCCCACACTCTTATACCCTTCCCAATCTCAAACCAACCTCCGTGACACGTTTCCTCGGTAAGAACTCGGCCGTGACTCCCCCTCCCCCCTTACCCTCGTATTAGCGAACAAGAAGTACCTTATATTATTATACGTACAAGCTCTGCTTTTCACACACTTATATACTTTAGAGTAAAACCTGTGCATACGTATGTATAAGAGAATACACACCGGTCCGCCCTTAAATCAGACTAGATTTGTTTGCCCCTGGATGCCACGGCAGATGCTACTGGCGCGCAAACCATCCTTATTCTCCTGCCTTCTTCCTTCCTTCCTAAACTGCATTTTACCCTCTTGATCTGTACCATTTTCCAACGCTAGAGATAACTCGTAACCACTTTACAATGGATAGTACGTGTTAAAATTCAAAGTTATATTTTCTGGAAACTTTGTTCTCATACATATATATTTTTCGGAAGAATAATAAAGTTGACAATCAAAATTTAAGTATTCGAAGGCACATTACGCGAGAATACGTTAAAAGAAATTATCGATCCGTCCCTCATTTTAAAATCCCGTCGATGAATCGGAAAACCAAATCAACCTCAACCCTTTCGTATAGCTACACCCTTGCAACTTCATCCCTGCCTTAAATTCAGTCCCCTCTTCACATCCCTTCATAACTCTTTACCAACCCGATTTCGAAATATAAATCAGCCTTGGGTGATGACAAAATAATTTTTAGGGTAATTGATTTATTTTGTTTTTTTTTTGTTTTTTTTTACAAAGCCGCGAAAGGAAGAAGTGTTTTTAAAATAACTCTCGAATGGAAAAGTGGGGCGTTTCTTTCGTGCTGGGTATCTCGTTGCTGATGTGAAAATTTTCCTGGCATTATTTCGACTCTTTTTTGTTTATCCTTCACTCTCTCTCTCTCTCTCTCCCTCTTTCTCTCTCTTTACCGCCTTTCCCTTTCCTTCTCGCATGGCTCTATAAATCAGTGGAAATTTGTTATGCCCGGCACGCAGATGGTTTTGTTATATGAAAATATGTTCCCGTTGCGCGAGCGCACACGCCACATCGTGTAGGGATGTTGCGGGTGGGTTTTGGAAAGCGGGAGTGTAAGTATCCCTCTTGGTAAAATACATCTCTTATACCTCGCCGCGCACCCCTTGTACTCCGGTATATACGAATACCCTCGTGGTACTCGTTCCATTCTAAATATACCTACGTATATACATGAACACACAAATATATTCTCGCAGGGTTTTCTCCTCGAGGCGTCATGCTGTTTCGCCCTCGGGCTATCTTTAATTACGCGAGAACGAGACTCGTACAACTTATATATTAGAAGCGTAAATAAATTTTTTTTTTTTCATATAGCAAAAACGGGCGTGACGTTAGTAAAAATGAAAATCTCAAAACGTTAAATTAGATACCGTCGAACTGGCAAAAACAAAAATATGACGTAAGTGGAGATGAGATACAAGTGACCGAAATGCCATGGAAAATCCCTCTAAATATGTAATAGCGACATGAGAACCTTCTTTGCTATCAAAGGAGGGAGGAATGAACCGGGGAATGTCCGGCTACGCTATGTCGGAAAATTCTGTATATCGGTATACATAAAACGGTGCTATATATGTGAGTTTCTTTACTCGAAGATACCTCAATGAAAGAAGACCACTTGGACAAGAGAGCATAGCTCCCAGCAGTGCTAAATATTTGATTGGGATTCGACGATTGGTTTAAGACTTTTACTACGGAAGAGAGATGAACATATTTTACTGTCCTTGTTAGTATAGGGACGGTTCTTTTATTTCCGAAATGGTCAATTGAAAAAGAGTCTAGAGCCTAGAGGGACGACGAGTTAGGCTGCACGAGGAAAATCAAGAAATAAGGGGATAGTCGAACCGTTAAGAGCCGGGTCGTTATCGAAGAAAACGAGACATGTTCTTCCAGCATGCTTATATACCTATATAGTTTTACATCAGTATATATATGTATGTGTGCGCGTGTGTCTGAATATCCTCCGAGCCGGAATAGTCCAGCTGTCCCAGTCACCGTGCTTATTCCATACATCCATGTATCTCTCAACTTCAGCCTACTCTTCTCTCGGACAAAAAAGCACCTCGAGATACGCATACGTATCCTCATATGTGTCTAGAAAAACTCTCAAGCGCTTTTTAGTCGCGAATCACTAGATTTCCTTTCTGACCTTCCCAAATCGAGGCAACTTTTTTTTCTCTACATTTAAGCTTTGGATTTCACTCGATTTCACGTCGAGACGATTCACCCCTAGATTCACCAAAATCAAGAAAGCCTTTTCCGGCATACCATGAACGTGCTGTCATCTTTTAACTTCGTGAAAGATCATTCTTTACTCGAATATCCCATCAACAAATTTCTATACAATTTCTAATGCGAACTTTCTGCTCTTTTAGTGGAGTTGCTCTTGATGATTGGACCTCATTTAAATGCTGGTCATCTCACGATTATTTAGTTATCGGTTTGAATCGAATTCGAGAGTTGTAAAGTACCTTTGAAAAAAATAAATCTGTAAATAACAATCAGTGTACAAAAAAATACGAAAGCTCAAAAACTTTATTCTCGAAAGTGTTTGCAAGGGGATGTGAATGCCGGGATAAAAGAGTACGTCAGAATAAGCACCCTTGGTACAAGGGAGAAAGAGAGAAGAATTCCTACACCAGGGGAAGGAAAAGCTAGTAAGCTCGTATCCCACGCGTTAGTGCCAAGTGGGGTGCATTAGCAAAGTTCCCATTATCCACGCGTGAGAGACTCCTAAATTATCCGGCTCTCCTTTCTATCTCTCTCACTCCCTTCCGTTCTCTTTCTCACTCTCCCTCCGTCGTCAGAAGACGAGCGTGTGCCTGCACCGACAAGGAGAAAAAAGAAAACCCTTCGGTGGAAGGTCGGTGAGTAAAAGACGTATGAGCCGCTGCAGAAGGCGTCAGAGCTCGAACAACGCAAGACCCTTGCGGGCTACTATTTTTGACGGGTGCGAAAATCGTCGAGAGGACGAACGTGTGATTCTGCAAATTATATCCTCGTCCACAAAAACCGAGGACCCCTTTAATACGTTAAATTAATCGGTACGAATCGTTCCTCCGATTAATCATCGAAGAGACAAGCGAAAGGAGCAAAATTCTATACTGCATCAAATTATTCCTGACCAAAATAATGATTGTCTAACCAATCTTTCGGTATATAGTTCAACGCATAGAGTATATTGATTCGGAGAGCGATTATAATTCAACGCCATTGAGCGGAAATCCTTTGGCTGACCCTATCGACTATTTCGTGCCTTGTTCCTTATCCTCAAGCAAGTTCGTGACAAACTTGCGGTGATGATCGACGGAATGGAAAAGAGGGATCGAGACCGTACGAGACGAGGACGATGGCGACAACCACAACCGAACCAAGGAACCACAGGGAAAGGGGTACGCTCGGTATCCGGACGATTTGCCGATAGGTCGAGCGAGAACTTTGCAATCGAGAATCGCTGAGCTTCCGTGTCATGACGTTCACCACCCGGAGCAACTGGATATTTCGTTGGAACGAGCGATTCGGCTATAACATCAGTCGGACAGCAAAATGAGAAAGGGTCAGAGACAATAACCCGGATGATGGATGAAGAAAGACCGAGAGAGAGAGGAGTGAAATCGTGAAACGCGCAAGATCGAAGGCAAAATCCATCGACAAACCCAAAAAGCCTTGTCTAACCGCTAAGAACGGTGATCCAGTGGCGGTGATTTATCTAATTGGGATTGTCGAGGGTGTACAAGATATAATGCTGAGTAGAAGGACTCTCACTACGACATTGCAATCTCTTCTTCGTTTCTCTGCCCTCGAGGAAAAGGAAAAGCGCACCAACAACCCCAGAGTGCCAAGAGACAGGACCTACTCTCTCTACAACGTGAAGAGACGTCCTGCAAGCAAAGCCAGTCAAGGAGAGCCAAGAACTTTAGCTATCTCCAGAAACACACAATTCGAAGGAAGCTCTTTACCACGAGGGAACAAGAGAGAAGGAGGAACATTACATTGCCTAATACTCTAAGCTCTTTTCGTGGTGCGAGCCGTCGAACCCGTTTCTCACTCGATTCGAAAGTCTTTCAGCGACCATGCACCAATTTCGCTCTTTAAACCTTTGATCTCCGGTGCTATCGCATGAAAAGTTCGAAAGAAGAGATTGAAAGTTAAGGCAAGAAATAACAGTCAAAACCTGAATGGTGATTTCAATGACTGTATATCTTACTTATCGGAAGAGCGAGAAAAGTGTGGTTGGAAATGAATAAGAATTTTGAATTTCCAATGATCTCTCTCTCTCTCCCGTATTTAACCCTTCTCGATAAATCCTTTGCAGAAAGAGTATTCACTTGTATCGAGAACGTACGAGTAATCCGAATCGAGGAGTTTTGCCACTCTAAACTCTCCCAGAGAGCTTCGCGGTCTGGGAGTGTAGAAAGCAAGGGTGAGAGACCATCGGTGGGGTTTAAGATTTAAGGGAAACTCTCACTCATGCTCTGGAGGGATGAGTGAGACAGTGCACTATGAACCTCGAAATTCTGATCCGTCTCTGTCTTACTTTGAGAACACGAAAGCTTCGATCTCGGTTTATCTAATTCAAGTTGTCGGTTCTCTTCGCAGTATCGTTCTTAAAGTCAAGAGGTTTTGAGATTATACGTGCCAGTGTACACTTGCCGATAGCGTTGCTCCGAAAGCTTGGATCAAATTGACTATACACGCACACTTATATATGAGGCATTCCACGCCAAACCGGCGGACATTTTCCTTGACCCCTGCCTACTTGATTCATTTTTTTTTTTTATATAATTACATCGAGACTAAAAGACACGAAATTTTTTTTTAAAGATTTTTATAAGCAACCCTTATTGATTGGAGAAAAAAAAAAATTCTGAAAAAAAAACGTTCCGTTGTAAAAATCTGAAAAAATTCCCAAAAATCAATGATTCAATGTAGAACATTTCAAGCTATCATTCGTCGTGGAAGTATGATTTTTTCTATGTTTTCCGAGCTATTAACGTTCTAAAAATTCCGAAAAATTCGAAGCCCGCTAACTTCGAGCTGATTAATTGTTTAAGCTGATCAATGAGAAGTCATATTTTTAAGAACAGATTCTGAGACGGATGAATTGATTTTTTAATAACGAAGCATTACATTCAAATCGTTGTTCGGTGTCAGTACAGCAAAAGTTGCAGTGAACCATGCTTTGGTGTAAATAAGGATTACGAATATCAAAAATTCTTGCAAACCGCTTGTTTTGCGAGTTTCGAGTTTGAATTCGTCTCTAAATGTGAATATTTATAAACTGCCTTTATCATCGATCTCACATGGTGCATTGCTCGAGGACATTTAATTACCTACATCAATCGAATCGCTTCTGAAGAAAATTGATTTTTGTCATTTTTTTAGATCACTGAATTATATCAAAGACATTTGAAATAAGTTTGTAGCGGCTCGAAGCTAAGTATTAAAAGAAAAAAGCCAGCGCGAGCCTTGCCGCACTCTCTTATACTTCTCTTTCTATAATATTCCCGAATAATGTGAGACTGTTGCGACCTTCCTCCATTTCCATATGACTTCTTATGCATCTCGCTGTTTGCCGACTTTGCTCATGAAAATGTATGCGGGATTGTCGTGCGCTTGCTCATCGGACGAGAGGGTCAGGTGGTGTCATATTTCTTAGTGTTCAAATGTCATTACTGATGATCTTAAGAAAACCGTCATCGATACGTATGAGGCACTCCACACCATTCCTCGTGGCCGTGACCACGATCATTTTACATTTTCCAAAAATTTTTTTATCGAATAGCACCCAATGAAAGAAATATCCAAACCAATTTTTAGATTTGTATCTCACGATTTCTGGTGTTAAATTTTAAACTATAGATCAGATCAGTTCATCTGCCATTGTTATACGGACATTAAAGACACTCACACTTCACATATAGATCCTGCACAGTCATGCGTATGTAGAATTTTTTTTTGATACCATACCGACTTAGTCACACCTCCATCCCGGTTTCCAATATCCGCACTCAAGAAAGATATGTGAAAATAACCAACATGCCTATGCGAAAAGAAATTCATGATTGATGAAATGAAAATGTGATCGCGATGATTTTCATATCACATACAAAGGGTAATCACACGCCATCAACTTCCAACAAGTTTTTCGCTCACGTATCTACCGTGAGCAAAAAAAAGGGAAGTGAAAAACGCTTTAGACGCGTTTCTTTATTTTCCTCGAATAAACGGAATTCTCATTTTACCGTACGGTGCTCTAGATTCTTTGCCAAGCGTTGAGAATTCCAGTAACGTAGAACAGGTGAAGCATTCCGAAAGGAAGAAGAACATCCAGACGAAGACGGGGTCTCCAAAATGGAAAGAGACGAAGAAATAGAAAAAATAAGACGACGGGAAAGTTAGGAAAGAAAAGTAAAAAAAAAGGGTGCACCAGCAATAAAGAGAGAAAGTAAAGAGGTGGTTCCAAAAGAGTGAAGAGAACGAGCATCTACAGCTCATAGGTAAACGCATCGGAGGGATGATAAAGAAAGACGAAGTGAGGAAAACTAGTGGAGAGGAGAAAAGGAGTTTCGGGGGCTGGTTCGTAAAATCGAGCGCGTTCACCGAAGGGGGCTGCGCACCTGGTTTACATGCATATACACGTTAAATGCAGCATACCACCCACTTGGAGGCTTGAGGTGGAGAAAGACAGAAAATATCGTGTAGCAAAGGAATGGTAGGGAGGTGGTCGCATATAGAATTTCGAAGTCACGTAACTTGCATTGCAGGGCTTCCCGACTGTTTTTTTTTTTTTTCCTTTTTTATTTTATTTTATCAAGCCCACCTTCTACGTCTGTACTGCTCACGAATCGTCTTTCGTATAATATGCACTGTATGCGTATGGTATATATTCGTTTTTTTTGGTTTTACCGTTGAGACCTCAGTTGCTTCGGGGACTGAGGGGATGGATCACTGGATACAAGGTGGAATGCGCGGACAGAGATGGGATGTTGGCCAGAACCTAGCTTACCAATGCTAAATCTCTCTCTCTCTCTCTCTCTCTCTCTCTCTTCTTTTTCCCTTCTCCAGCCTTCTTTCTCTCTCTTCCTGTTTCTCTGTATAAGGGGTGGACAGTGCGCAGTACCCGCCCCCACCTTCTGAGTTCAAGTTAAGGCATGACGATAACGCGTCTCTGCGATGCGCAGACGTATACTTCTCCCACCGCTGTAGCACGAGAGCTTCCTATGCCTTTACTCTAAAAACCACCCCCTAAAGCGAGCTCAACCACTACGGGCATCAGCGCTACTACTATGACTATTACCACTACGACTGCTCGACTCTGCCTCTGGCATTGCCACCACCACCGTCGCCGCCACCACCACCACCACCACCGCCACTACCACCACCACCACCATCACCCCCCTCGACTTCTCGTTTCAATTCTACATAGCACACCACAGTAGCTCGCGAGCACCCTCATCGGCAAGGGCTTCTCGCGCATGCATTAATCGTATATAAACTTTGTTTCGAGAAAAAAAAATTTTGCGATTTCGTGTTTTTCTGGGCTCGCTTATATTTCTATATATACATTTTGTGGGTGGACTGGGTCACGCTTTTTTTTCTTTCGAACAACTTTGTACTTGAAGGGGATATTCTTCGTAAATGACATTCGAAAAAAGGAAACGAAATTATTCATTTAAGCAGTTTTCGTATTATAAAAATAATCTTCATTGAAATTTGAAGAATCTGTGGTCACGATTCTCCACTATGCAACGCTGACATTGAGGTAGGCATGAGAGAGGCATTCATGTTTTATGCAACATTTTATTCGTAATGTAACGCATGCATATAACATAGTGTTTATCGTCGAAGAACATAATCGGGAGTGCGACGAGGTGAGGTGGACGATTTCGTAAGGAAGATCATTGAAACGAAAGTAATATAAATAAACGAAAAACAAACATTGGGAATGTCAGAATGAAAGAGAGAGAGAAAGAGGGCATATAAGGGTCGTCCCGGACCACGTGTGGATTATACAAACAGAAAACAAACAAACAAACAAAAGTACCAACAGACAAATTCATACTCTGGAATTTTTGTGTTCCAGGGTGGAACTTACCAGCGTGCCGGGCGGCCAGAATGCGATGGCTCATCTCAAAAAGAGGAAGTTGGAAGCCGACACAGGTTTGGCTACTGCGCTAAGCTGTAAAGCTAAAGGGCAGCTCGTCATTTCGCAAACTAGCGGTGCGAGTGGTAGTGTCAGTGGTGGTGGTGTTGGTACTTGTGGTGTGGTGCCACAAGAGATGGACAACAATACAGATGCCGCAGTTAAACGTAGAAGAAAAAGTATCCGCGACGATGAAGCTAGAAAACCAATGGAAATCGAGACTAGCGGAACCAAGAATACCATATCGTTGCCACAAAAAAAGCGTGCTTTTGCAACTGGTAACTCCGGCAGTCCAGCAAGGAAAAGTAGTAAAAATTCGGAAGATCCCGAAGACGACGAGACTCTAATACGCGAGACGGAGGCAGCCCTTAAGAGCCTTTCAGGGAGTTGGCCGGGTCCGAGTGGTTCGTTGTATCAACGTGGCAATTCGGATGATGACAGATACGAGTCGAATTTCGAAAATTTGTTTGAAGAAAAAAAAGACAATCCAAAAATGTCACCCTCCTCGGTGTCAACATCATCAACGGCAAGTAACGAAGCTGGTTGTTCGTTAAAAGACGTCATAACATTAAGGGGTCAGCAAGATCGCGGTGGAAGATCGTTTCAATCAAGTAGGTTGCAGGACCACAATAAAATTCAGCAACAACTCCAACAGCAGCAACATCCATCGAGCCTTGTTCACGATCCTACCAAAATTGGAAGATCAATCACGAACAACCGATCACTCTCGTCGAAAGATAGAAACGAACGTGGTGATTCACGACACAACGAGAAATACTCGTGTTACGATCCACCGGATTTCAACGAGCTCGTAGATGATTCGTCGAACGAGTTAGAGATCGACATGTCCGATCCGCTGGCTGAAAAGGACGATTCAGACCGAGAAAAAGACAGAAATTGTAAGAGCAGCGGTTCATCGCCACACGGTTCTGGCAGACATCATCATCATCACCAACATCACCAATTGCATCATGCACAATCCCAACACCAACAACAACATGGACAACAACCTCATCATTTATCCTACTCAAATTATCACAGACAATACAACGAAAGTGGGCTGAATAAGCAATCTTCGAGTATCTCTAGCTCAGCGGGTTCCTCGCCCAATTCTTCCGGTGGTTCCTCGTTCTCCGGTAGCTCGGCATTCAGGCCACCAAATACGGATCATTCGAAGAATCCCTGTAGAGTAAATCCTACGGTAGTGGCAACGTTGAGTCCACCGATTGGACCATATCCAGCATCAGCGACGTTCGTTGGTTTCCCAACTCCTGTTCCGGGACCAGCAGCTATGCCGGTGGTCCAACCGATCGCCGGATTGCCATCGCCAGTGGACGAGAAACACTCGTCAGGGATTTCGTTGCTCCAGTTGAAATCACCTAAAGAGGAGGTGATGCACGCAACTCCGACAAACCTAAATTCCCGTGAGGCTGGAAATGAAGTACCTGTGGGAACTATTACGAACTCCGGAGTGAGTGTTCCCAAACGACAGAACAACGCACTTTCTGCTGGAGGATTAACGTCGGTAGCAAGTCCCGACGCAAATTCTTCAAAACAGTATACAATATTGCAACCTGCTGGAGTTGGATCAAGGGCCGCAAGTGCTATTCAAGACATTACGCGGGAAGGAGTAGTCAGTGTGGCCGCCGTTAGTAGCAGTGGTGCGAGCACAACCACCTCCATCAGTGCGAATAATAGTACGACCAGTTATACCGGAGCTGGTAGCAATCATTCTGCCAGCAAAACCACCAATTCCACCAACAACTCTGCACCCGGTAGTGCTGACATTGGTAACAGCAATAGGAACAATAATTCCTCAGTAACAGGTACTTCCGTGGCAGCTGTCACTAGTGGGGCAGGAAATAACAGAAGTAGCAGTAGTAACACGTTGACGACTATGACAACTACGACCACCACCACTTGTCCCGCAGCGATAGGTGATGTTTCGACAACTACAGATGCTGCTACTGGCCAGCCGGATATCGTCATGAAAATTCCTGACAACCGAGGACCTGCTTTCGATCCAACAAGACCAACAATGTCCATGTCACCGTCGAGTCTCAGCAGAGGTGAGACAGAATTCGAGGCTTCTCTTCGATCTATAACCCGATCGTCCTTTCTATTTTCCTCTCTATCTCTCCAGCTTGCTTCTTGTTTCGGTTCTTCAGTGGATGTGTCTTGCAAATTCACACGAGTTTCTCGCAAGGGCAAAACTCCCTGTACGTTTTACTGCTCTTTCGTGTATACGATGGATATCTCCGGGGCCGGACAAGAAATTTGCTGAAACATTGATGAGGGTAGTAGTAGCAGGGACCCGGTTATAGTTTTAGTACAAGCAGCAACGGATATAAGGGTTGTCGCTGGTGCGTTATGCATCTACGGTGGGGGTATAAATGTTCGTAGGGGTCCGCAGGAGTTTATCTTCTTGCTCTTGCTATGCGTTCTCGTCAGCCTCTCTCCTTTTCTCGGCCACACTTTGTTCAAATGTATATACTCGCTCTTCCGTTACTCTCGCTCACTCTTGCTACACATACATAAAATTAGGGGAGATTTAGACCATGGAAGCGACCCAGCGGAAAATCAATAATTACAAAACCCTCGGGATACGGTGACTCGAGCGGCCAAAGTAAAGTTACACGTTCATCTTCGTATCTAGCCTTTATAATTTTTTTATCCCATCAAATGCACTCATAAACATTTCAACTAAAACAACACGAGGAGTCCATGATTGAAAAAGAGAGGTTATTTCTAATGCCAGCCCTCGATCGTCACCTCGAAACAATCGAAAACAAAATAACAATTGTGCTTTCTCTCGAGTCTTCTCTTTATTGTCACCTTCCTGAGCCCTCAGACAAGAGGGGTAAACTCCTTTTTTTCGTCTTTTCATTTTATTCACGACGAAGCTCGGGAGGGTTAAGAAAATGGGATTTAATTCGGAAAACGTGGAAGGACGAAGTAGTATGCTATGTGACTTCGATAGAAAAGCATGAGGAGAGATTCATCCCCTTGGAGTAGTAGAAAACACGGTTCTGCACATCGGGTAGCAGTGACTGCTAAAAGAGGGATCAAGACAAAGCGTGGAAGAGAGATGAAGAGAGTAAATCCGTTTCGGTAGACGCGCCGAGATACAAAGTCGCGAAGGTGGAGGAACACGGGGGTGTTCTTGACGGGCGGTGAGTTTGAGTGCATTCCACGGTCTTAAGAGTGCGGTGACACGGGACGGCTTGACTCAACCCCCTTAACATCCCTCACCTACTCTCTCTCCCTCTCCCTCTCTTCTGGTCTTCTCACAACGGATCCAAGAGGGGATGAAATTTGGGGTTGATACCGGCGTCATACGTATAAGCCGCAGCTGTCAGCGGGTAGAAACGTGACTAGCGTGCCTCTGCCGTTTCGAACCTTTCACGAGCCACCTTATTACCACCCCACGTTTTCCCTTTGCCTCTCCTCATTATCCCCTTAGCGTTTTCTCCCCGTACACCATGGAGAGTCAGATGAGAAAGAGAGGAGAGTACGCAACGACTACGAGAAGTTGAGATTTATCAAGAAAAACGAAGAGAGCAAGAGAAAGAGAGACAGACATAAAGAAGAGAGAAGGTAGAAGAGACCTAGAGACGTAGGACCATTCCCAAAATTCAATCTCCGCCGTTCCGACCCTCGATTCTCCTTTTACCATGCTTTTCTCTGTCGCAAAAGCTCACTATGTCGATTCGTGGACGACGGGGGATGATTAAAAGCATCTGCCTCCATTGGAATCAAAACCTTTAGTATTTAATGGCTTTTCGTAGCACGAAGAATATATATGTATATTATTTTACTGCTGGCATTTTCAATCTTGGTAACTTTATATCGACAAAATCATGGCTTTTAAACATTTCACAAAAAAGCTAGCATAACGATTTTTATTATTAGCTCGATAGCTTATATTTATTACAATAAATTATTCCGATCGTATTCAGCATAAAAAGAGCTACGGACGATGACCACCTATGATCTTTTTTATGATAGTACAGGGTTCTGTGATCGTAACCGCGAGTTGAACATTTGTGAACAGCGAAATGAGGTACGGATCTTTGTGCTCACAAATAGTTCGTGCGCAAGATTTACTTCTCGTGCTGGAAAAAGAGCTTTCTAGTGACCGCGCAATTGAAGCAAGCTCACGAAGACGTTAAATATTAGTTTCGTTATTAGCGTGTGACCTGGTAAAGTCCGTGAAGCATATTTTCTTTCTTTTTTGCACGTAAAAAATCACGCGAGCCGTATCCGGATGAGTGGTCAGAATAGAAGGGTCGGAACCGTGTCGGTGCTCGATCCCGTATCGAGCGTTTGATTCTCCGGCGTGATTGCGTGCGACTCGTGCGGTTCCCGTGTTACCGTATTCTCATACGACAATCTCCGTTCACCCACCCCCTATATACAATCGGAGCGTTACGAAAAAAACGTGTTGACACGCCATAAAAAGGCTATCGGAAAAAATCCGTCAACCGCAAAAGTGCTACCGGCCCTTTTCAATCCCTTTTTTCGAACGTGATTGTATAAACCTTGACGTGGGTTTTACTTTTATGCTTTCCTGTTTACTAGTTATTGCTATACGCGCCCGTAACTCAACCACGCTGCTTTCTGGTCCGTTGCCATTTGGGAGGAACATCGAAACTACCCTCTAACTTAATTCAACACTGAGTAAATTTTCTATTCGTTTCACGACCCCTGGGCTAAATTTTTTTTCTTTTTCTTTTAACGCGAAGGGGGAAATATAATTTGCTTATGTCACAATAAGCTATTAATAAAAAAATTGAAAACATCGTTTAGGATACCACATGAATTTTCTCGACCGCAGCAAGTGCCAAAATAACCCCAAACTACATTCACATCCGAGGATGATGGAGTGAATGATAAAATGAAGAGCATTCTGCTTGACGTCTTGGACAATAATTCATCATGAGAGTCAGGTTGGATAAAGATGCTCGGATTCCGGGTGAATATATGTTTATATAAAGAGATTTTCCTATGGCACGCGTCGGACGTGAAAGCCAGCCGGATGAATAAAACAATCCGGGTGTTTATGTACACCTTGGGTCTTCTCTCTTTTTCAACCTCACTTTTCCAACGTTCTGGAGCTGACCCTCACATAAAATGGCTACAAAATAACACAATTACACACTCGGTCTCGCCTGCTTACTGCTCGCGAGCACATATACACGAGACCCTGCTCCTTCCTTTTCACTCGGCCCTTTCTCACTTTTTCTCACCATACATTTTACCCTCTATGAATCTTCTCTTTCTCTCGCTATCATACATATCTATATATGTATATGTTGAAACCCTCGAGGTCTGCCCTCGTCTTTTCACCCTCTCTCATTCTATCGCGCTGTCCCGAGCACGGAAAAAAGGGGCCGTCCGGCTCGTTACAAGTCTATTCAGACGTCCGGAAAGAACAGCTAGCAACGCGTGCCGGTATTCATTTTGTTGACCGGAACCATTAGCCTCTCTCTCTCTCTCTCTCTCGTCCTGATGATTTTTTTAACCCTTTTAGCCTTCTCTTTATAAAGTATCTCCGGGTTTTTCAAACCTCACGGCTAATTTATTAATCTCACTTCTGGTAGCTTTTCCGCTTGGTTCTCTCGGCCAAACTGCTATTCCACTTTAGTAGCTTGTTTTTCTTCCCCAACATTATTATTATGATTTTTTCTAACAGTGTGTCCGATGTGAGAAGGTTAAACGGGTTAGTCGACCTTTGCTTGAAGGTGGATAAGCAAACATTTCAGAAAATCTAATTCGTTGTGCTGCGTTTCATGAAAAAAATGAAGAAAAAAAATCGTTTCAACGGTACCAGATGGAAAGGATGAAACGAGACACAGAGGGTGTAAATAAGGCATTCTGCTAATGACGTCACGTATTGTAATCCAATTTACCAATGAGGGCAGGGTGAAAACGTTGTGTTCTTGGATTGAGAAGAAACACCGTGAATCCACGATGGTGAAAGAGCAAGGGGGTAGTGAAAAAGCTCACCCTTATAGCAGGATACACACAAAGTATATCGGAACTGGGGAGTAACCGCCGTCTAAGCAGGGATCTCGACTGAACGGCTACGCGAAATGACGGCGTGATGAAGTTTCAAACCGTGATGTGCCGGCCCGACCAAGCGATACGAGGAGCACAGCCAACTCGAATCCTCTCTCTCTCTCTCTCTTTCTCTTTCCCTTCTTCCCGCACAATCCCTTGTCTTAGATGTCTTCGGGGAGGATCAGGGCTCTACCGGATTAGTACACAACAAAGTTTTTAAAAGTGTACCGTTGCTCCGGGGATATCCACAAAAAATCGTGAACCTTTCTTTCATCCTTTATATTTGTCAACCGACCGGTTCGATCCTTTCGTACCAAGTTCTTGAAACTAATGGAACAACTGAAATAATTAGTCGTTACGAGAGTAACGAGAAAATAATTTGCTATTTTCGACCCGCAAATAGACAACGTCAACTGTGAATGCGGGTAGGTCTACCACAAGGATTCGTAACAGTAATCCTTTCTGAGCTCGGGTCAGGAAATCCCAAGGGCCATTCGCAAGAAATGAAAATCACAATACACAGCGATCCGAGAATCTCGTCACGCCAATTTTTCTAACGTAAAAAAAATCGTTTCTACAAAGCTCTCACTCGATTAAACGCGGAACGAATCTTCACGTTGTTGATCAAGGAAATGAGTAATCGTTATGAATCACATAAACCATCGAGACAGAACGATTATCAGATTCATTCCGTCCAAGCGAGACAAAAAAAATGATATGCCTGTGACAATACACTGACTCTTTCTACATCGAAATTGTACTTATCGTGCGCGACACTGCGCCAGAAGAAGAATAATGTTCCCATGGTGCGTCAAACGTACCGTAGCGTTGAATGCCGAGTGAATATCGCTCGTGGAAATGCCTGGATACGTCGTCCTCGTCAAAACATTTCAATGCCGGAATGTTGCATTTCATACTGTCCCCCTCATTGAAAGCTTACCATCGCTGGTGGCTTCATACAACCCTCGTAGAATCCTTTCATCCCTCGCTCTCACGTCGCCTCTCGTATCTTTCATACATATGTAAATAAATATATTTATGTATAGTATACATCGATAGAATAACGTTTAACAAATAAAAAGGCCAATTCTTGTGTCGAGCATGAAAAATAATATATTTTCAAGGGAACTTAATCAAAGCATGCACATTTGAACTCGGCAAATTTTATTAGATATTCCAGTAGCTTTGAAACTCAATTTGAAAAGCGAAAATGTTTTGCTGACTGGCCTAATTTCCCTTGAAAAAACATTCACTCGCAATAGGTTAATTTGTCGATCGATTAATTTGATTAACAAAGGACTTTGTGTGCGTGTGGTATTCAATTTGTATGTTGCAGAGGGCAACAAGTGCCCGACTCCTGGTTGCACGGGACAAGGTCACGTTACCGGACTGTATTCCCACCATCGCAGGTGAGAAATCATCGATAATTACCAAGCGTTATAAATTGTGCCCTCTCACCAGTGGCCAAGAGGTCACGGTGTAACTTAAAGCCCTTAAACGATGTTTGGGGTTGCTCGAGGGTTTCATATACTAGAGAATTATTATGGTTCGGGTACTTCGCACCCCAGCATTTACACCATACGAATTAAACACAATAAGTTTTCTACCGATGATCATTATTATTGCAAAATATCAAGTTTTTCGAATATCATACCCATGTTTTTTGTTCTTTCAACAGTCTATCCGGATGTCCAAGAAAAGACAAACTTACGCCAGAGAGTGAGTAGTAAATTTCACGAAAATCCATTTTTTTCCGTATGTTATTATAATCGACACGTTTTTTACATGCCGTAGTACAAAGTCTAGATGCATACAAAAGCTGATTTGGGAATGAAATAATCATGTTAAATCAAAATGAAAAATAATAAATATTCAGTATGAGCCTACGCAGATAGGTACATACAATCGTTTTTTTTTTTTTTTTTTTTTTTTTTTTTTTTTCATCTGATGACGGCACTACGGCACTATTATGTAAATGAAAGTTTTTTCAAGCATCAATTGTCATTAGATATAGTTTTCCGCGTTTTAGCCTGGGTACGTGGAGTCATTTATCACTTATTATAAATATATTTTACACTGATGGTTGTATCTACGACACATTATATCTATATAAGTACGTTATATATAATTTGATATTTACTTTTGTTTAATCGAGTGCTATAAATTTATTTGCGGGGTAGAGAGCTTTATTGAAACTTATTATTTGACGCTGAAGCATAAAAAATTCATGTATAATTGTTTTGTAGTTTTTCTTGTCTTTCATAAATTATTTTATTGTAGCGTGTTGATCGCAAAACACTTGTACACAAAACACGCAAACTTTCGTTGACCCACACGAGTTGCAAATGTCTGATTTATTTTAGTTGCCATCGTCTCGATTTTTGTATGCCCCAAGAGATTTTTTTTGGTCGGTCTTTTTTTTAAGAACTCGAGATCCCGAGACATTGGGCCTCAGAGACCCGACATGGGCGCACGCCAGAATCAAGGGAAGGCTATTGTTGTGCTATTGAGTATAATTAAAGAGATAATATTGGAAAAAAAAAAACAAAAAAAAAGATAATGTTATTGCGCTGAAAATCCATCCAATCTGGCAAGTACTATATTACGAAAGGAAATTAATTTAAATCACGTCGTATTACATGTTCCCCAAAATTCAACCAACGTTCCTCCCATTCCTCGGCCGGACGACTGTTGCAATCACCAATTTTCCAGTCCCCCTCACCCCTCCTTCCGCTCATCCTTGGCTCACTCTGTCGAGTATACCAAAAAATTCTCGCTCTCCTTACAATCTCGGTAATTAGCTCTCTCGGGCAGCGAAGTCCAATTAGAAGGAAAGCTGGCGAACGAGTGAGTGAGTAAGTGAGTGAGTGAGAGAGAGAGAGAGAGAGAGAGAAAGAGCACTCCAGCCCTTGGTCCTACGTACGATAGGATATTGCTGCCGGGGGCGTTAAAAAACGATAGACCAAAAAGCTCAAATGTAGTAAAACGAAAAAGCCCCCTATTCTCACAGTAATCTCAACTCAGTTCGCGCTAAGATGATTCTTTATATCATAATTTTATCTTACAAACTAAATCCGATCGGTATAACACAAAAGATCAGAATAAAAATTAAAAAAAAAAAAAAAAAAAAAACACACGTGTCTCGTTTTCAATACAATTGCTGTCTTCGTCGTTATAATTTTTCTGTTATTAGTAGTTTTATTAAAATTATTCTTCCTTTATGATTCTCTCTTGAAAAAGAACAAAAAAACTATTCAGTATATCTCTCTACCCGCTCGGTAAATAAATGTTTGTGTTTTGATTCGTGACTTTTATTTTCCTCTGAATTTTCGTTGTATTGTTTCAACTTTCTTTTTTTTTCCACCGTTCGTTACGTACGTATTTGTTCGTATCCTCCCTCGAGCGGCGCAATATGATTTTCAAAGGGGGTGAAATAAGAATAAGAATTATACTCAATATGGCAGTCGGGATTGAATGAAAAAGATTTCGTGGAATAATTTGAAAGAGCATCGAAAGCCGTTCTCTTCTCGATTCTGTCGCGTGTGTCACACGACGTGTCTGTAATTCTCGGACGTCTATGGGTTCTCGCAGTTCTGGCGATGCATGAGACTATTTTGAAATGCCCAACTCCTGGTTGCAACGGTCGCGGTCATGTCAGCTCCAATCGATACACTCACAGAAGTCTCTCAGGATGTCCTATCGCAGCGGAAATTAAGCAGACCGCACGCCACAAGGCCCAAGGTAAGGTGTTGCTGCTGTTGTTGCTGTTGTTTTCATTCGATTACGATCAGTGCTGCTTCTACGCGAACACCACTAAAATAATAACATTTTGCAAAGCATCGTTTCTAATTTTTTGTTTTTTTTTTTCTGCAATGAGAGTCTCTTATTAGTTGCGTTTCCACGTTGTGCATCTAGACCTTTTATTGATTTTTTTCTCAAATAAGAACACCCGATAATACGACGCGTATTCATGATACGATAACACGATGAAAACCCTGACAACTTTGACTGAGCAGCAATGATATTTTGTTGAACAGCGTCGGGAATGCCGCCAGAGTTTATAAGCACGAATTTGCTTCCGGGCTCGATGGACATCAAGGGTTATCCCTTGTACGGAACCTCATCGCAAGAGTCTAAATCGATGATTGGTTCGCCCTCGTACGATTATTACGCGGCAACTAAAGCAGCAGGTATAAACGTGAAAGGGCCTAAAACTCCAGAGGATAGTAGCCCGAGAACGAGCAAAGTTATACCAAAAACGGAGAGTTCAAGCAACACTGGAACGTCTTGTAGCAGTAATTTGGGCAAAAATCAATCGAGCGATGATTTGATCGTGCCAAAGTCAGAGGATACCGCGACGAGCAACAATTGCCGAGTGAATTCACCGCCTCCACCACCACCACCTTCGTCCGCGGTTAGACAAACATACGATCCTTACTTGAATCAGGACTCCAACTCGTCCTCGATGTCCTCGATGGAAGCGATGGGTTCTAGATCGATAGGGGGAACCATTCATCACCCCGGACAACATACTTCGCATCATGTATTGCCGATGCAGCCTACGGTAACTTATCCTATGACTATGGTGGAAGACACGAGGATGACTCATCAGATGTCACAGAGGTCACCGTACGAGTCTGCGGCGATGATGGCAGCAGCAGCGGCTGCCGCCGCCGCTGCATCGGTCACGACTACCGAAGACATTTATCATCACCGAACGGCCGAGCATCCGAGAGCTTATATGCACCCGGTTGTTAGTAATATCGCCCGACCAGTTGTCACTTATTCGAACGACGTTGTTGCGTCTCGAGGTTATGAAAACGCGGTTGTCAGTGCTGCCAATCATCGACCGTATGACCCTGGCACCGCATCGGCCTACGACAGATACGACACGCAAAATTGTACAGCCTTTCAACCCCAGCAACAACAACAGCAGCAGCAGCAACAACAGCAACAGCAACAACAACAGCAACAACAACAACAGCAACAACAGCAACAACAACAGTTGCACTCAAGAGCTAACATGTACTATCTCGGACAATCGGGAATGACTCCTGAGGAGCAGGAGAGAGTTTATCATCAAGAAGCTGCAGTGGTAGTCCAACAACAACAACAACATCAGATGGCAATGGCTGCCGCAGCCACCGTTGGTGTCATGATCAAGTCCGAAGATGTCAAATGCGTCACTAGCGCTCAGGTTCAGCAAATGCAGAAAAATGGCCCACCAACCTCGCCCGGTGGATCGGTCATGGATCTCTCCACTTCCAGTGTCACCTCTACCAGCCCGCAAGTGAGTAAAAAAAATGGCTGGACGTTATTTTATCCAAGTTGAAATAGCAGCCTCCGTCGACTAAATCCAGCAGCACAGAATTTTTACGACCCGAAATATCCTTTGTCACTTCCGATCCTTGATTGCCTTATGCTTAATTTAGTGACTGAAGGTCACCGGATATTTTGTTTCGACATATTCGGAGTGTATTTATTGGCAACGTACCAAAAAATGACTTTCCAAAACCTTTCCTTCTTCTCCATTCGTCAAACAATTTTTTTCATGTTAAAATGATTGCTACACATGAAACACTGTCTCAGGCACCGCCGTACGGCTCGAACAGCCTGAGCCCTCAATACGGTGGTGGACAGACCGTTGGTGGGAGTCCTCAAGCTGCAGCCAGTCCTCACCTAACTGCGAGTCCTCAAGTCCCAAGTCCACAGGGTCAAACGCTTGACCTTAGCGTTAATAGGCTTCACAGGTAAGCATACCGTAAGATTTATCTCCATGAGGAAAAAACTGGGTGAACCGAGATGTCCTTCAAGGGTTCAAATTTAAAGAAACGCCGCGAAATATTTTTATTGCTTGAGCGGAATTAGCTGTTTAACGATGTTTCAACTCTTTGTAACGGTATTCAGAGAGATAGAGTGAAATAAAAACGGGAAAAAACGTAAAGAAATCTAACGTTTCGAACAATATACAGAAGACTTAATCGAGCTTGTATTTATTCGTAAAAACTATATTCTTGAAATGAACACAGCGGAGCTCCTAGCCCTCAGTACTCGACCGGGCATGGCGAGGCTGTGCCGGTACCGGTCGGACCGCCATTTCCAGCTCCACGACCGATCGAGGAACAAACTGAACCGGTCGATTTCTCGACGGCTAACGAGCCCGTTAATTTCAGCGGTGGTCCAGGCATAAGGCCAGTAGGTTTTCCACCTCCAGGAGTCCATGCGGCAGCATACAGTCGAGAGAGCACACCGGACAGCGGAGTATCCCACTACATGGACGCATACCGAGATCCCAGTGGTGAGCTGCTGAATCAACGTTTGTTAATCAATCGACGAAAATCGTGTTCAAAAAAGCACATACTGCTGAATTTTTATTTTTCCATAATAATCTATTACTTACCTCTACGACTTGATACGGAAATAAAATTCTATAATCCCGATCGCCACGATTCAAAGTTCGAGTCGATTACCATTGGAAAATAATTGTTAAAATGTGTATTGGAAAGAGCACGACGTAACAGCGAAGAAGCCCTATTCCCATAAGAGCAAATCTTCCCGTTTACTCGCCTGATCAATATGGTCAATGTTATAAATGTGTATGGTTGAGTCGAAGTGATGAAACGCGATTGAAGCGTGTGCCAAACCTGCCTCTCGGTGGCTACACACTGTGCGTACAACGTGAGACGAGCGACATCGTCAAATAGAACAAAGAACTCGCCACCCACCTCACCTTCGACTCCCGGGGTTCAAAAGCTGCCAGAGGGAATGGGGCCGTGAATAACAAAGTTGGGATGGGGTGAGCTTGCAGGTGGTTACAGCGAGACGAACAAAAATTTCGTCAGAACCGGTACAAGGCTTTTCCGTAATAGAAGACCTGAGACCGATTTTTTGTCATCTATATATACATCGTTAGTAGGGCTCGACTTTCATTTCATCCGCCCATCACACTCATTCCCAACATGCAAACGTATTTTTTTTTTTTTTTTTTTTTTCTACCATCTCGCTCCTTTTTACTCCGTATCTCGCTCCCTCTTTCCGTGTTAACTTGATGCATGCATTTTTCCATACACTTCACATGTAGACATATATAATATATGGATATAGAAGAGCATATGTATAATATCATAAGTTGACTCTGTATGAGTAGCCTGCTCTCACGAGAACAGGCACGTTTCTCATTCCACCGGAGTCCGGCAACACGGCCATTGTTAATTATCAATATTTCGCGTACACGTTGAGGGTGAATGAAACGTCCTCTTCCCATACATACATATGTATATACAATCGTACGAAAAGAGAGAACGAGAGAGAGAGAGAAAGAGAGAGAGCGAGGAGTTTGAAGGAGATGAAAAGCGAGATGGGAGAGCAACCCGGCAATATTGTCGAGGCTGGACGAGGACGCGGGGGAGTAGTTATTGAAATTGAAACATTCGAATATAACGGGAACGTCCAACGATGCCACAGGACGTCGTATGAACGCAAACACATATACAATTTTCTCCAGCCTCCACACACGTTTAACTTTTCTACTGACAATTTTACTATACCCTCGTTCGTCGCTACCTGACGCTCGATCGTTCTCGATTCACCCTCCAGTACTCAGTTTTTTTTTTTTTTTTTTCTTTCGCTCACGTAATACAGCCGCAAGCGCATAGAACGTTACAAAGCGTCAGAACGGAATATTCCAGTTGGGAGGATAATAAACGGGCAAAACACCCTCCCAAACTCCAATTCACGACCGAGTGGATTAATCAAGTGGACCGGCAGAAAGAACAAAAAAATCGTCATGCATAAATCAAGGTGCTCTTGAAATGGAGTTATTCGCCGTCTCTCGGTATGACGATTCCGATTAATTTCAAAAATTTGTTGACCCCCTGGTGCTGAAACACTTTGTCCTGAAAAAGAAAAAACTTCGAAATAAAGCTTTCCAACGATTTCGTGGAAAAAATTATCGGTGTTTCCTCCAAGTAAGAGAATACCCCGAACCGTAAGATTTTAGAAAATGTAAATTCTTGATTCATTTTATATCTAATCAAATGGGGTATAAAAAAATGTTCAAACTTATCATTTATTTACTCGTTGTGCCTTACCATACCCTTACGTTCGTGCAAAGCTCAATAAGGAGATAAAAAAAAAAAATCTACATCCATCGACCATAACAATGAAAGGCATTAAAAACAAGTAAATAAAAACCTTCCCAGCGGTTTATTCTCAATTACTATTCTTGGCTTATTGTTCTGTTTTCCAGTGGGTTTTATTTTCTTTTTGCAGCTTATGGGCCCATGAGCCCTCATCCGGGCTATGGTATGACTGGCGTTCAAGCTGAATATCCCGGCAACACGTACACGCCTTATCCAACGGCTGGTTACAACTGCGGTGGCGCTTATCCCGGTGGACCAGTGACTTCCGGTTATCAGATACCAGCGGGTTACACCCCGGCACCCTGTTACAGCATGCCACCACCTCAGCACACCATTGGAGGCTTGGACAAGCCTTCGGGCAAGGACGATGGGTAAGGCTTTCGCAATCCTTCGGAAAGCGAGTTTTAATTAACGATTATTAATTAACCGGAAAGGAGGGATGAGTTCGGGTCGCTGGTCCGGAAGCTGAGAGAATATCTAAGCTTTATCTTTGTCACGGCCTCTCTCTCTCTCTTTATTTTTTACTAGTCCCAAAGAAAATTAGAAATCTCTCGAAGGACGAATCAAAATAGTCAATGACTTTTGAGTTGGGTTACGATTCTTTAAACCAAAAAAAAAAACTCGTAACCCTGAGTGACTGACTGACTCATCGACGTTGCCGAAAGTCGCGTATCCTCCCACCACCCGTCACGGCATACCGAAGGCCGAGCCTCTAACCATTTTGTTAATTAAAGTAATTACTCTTCGTAGGGAAAGTGCCAACCTTATTCTAATTGACGTAAAGCTCCGTGGTATTGGTAAGGGGGAAGGGGCAAGGGGATAGAAAGGAGGGTAACATCGAGAGACGAGAGACGAGAAACGTGGAGGTGAAGTAATATAGGAAGAGGTTGAGGGAGGTGTTGGAAGGTCGATGGGAAACGGCAGGAGAGGAAGAGAGAGAGAAAAGCTTTGCCAAAGGGTGGATAAGGCCGCGGGAAACGCGCAACCCACGGGAACTCGAGGGAGTCTGGGTATAATCAGTTGCCACCGCACTGGATTATGGGCCAAGAGAGAAACGTCGTCTCGCGAAAGGAAAGATGCAAAAGACCCAAGAGCGAGAGAGAGAGAGAGAGAGAGAGAGAGAGTGGGGAGGGGGGGGCTGGGGAGGAGCCTGGCGATAGAAACCATACTAAAATACACATATACACACAGGCACAAAGCTCGATCTACGAGGATGATGCCTCTGAGAAACTGCTGCGTAGTTACTCCTCTTGCTTCCCTTTTCCTTGCTTAACCCCATCGAAATTCGATGATCCGGAAGGGACAAAATTCCTTACTCTCAAACACCAAGCATCCTCAGAAAACTGAGTCTCTGATAGAATGAAATATTGTGACTTCGTATCAAGGCTAATTTACCTAGCTAGTCGAACAATTCTCTTCACACAACACACAACTGCGGTATAAAATAAATTTGGCATGTCTTTTCGACATTCGTACCGTCATTTTTTCCGTTTTTATCCGATTTTAATACTTCAGTATCATTTTATTGAGACGACCATGAACTTTTCGTAAATCCATGACAGAGGGGAACATTTTTCAATCTTGCCTCGACGTTCAATCGATAAAATTTCTGAAGAGGCTCATTTATCCCGGAACGATTGTTTTCCACGAGATGGTTAAGAGACACAATACCGGAGACTTTATCCCGCAAAGATTGTTTCCCACAAGATGGTTAACAGACGCAATATCGGAGACGAGATATTCTGCGATTTTGATGCTTGCCCACGCACACTACGAGCCACGTTATTTTCTCTTCTTGCCAATGTCTGATAAGTAGAGAGTTCGATAGCGATGCTTCAACATTATTAATGGCCCGGACCAATATAACCATCTAATATAGAGAAAGACGAGGGTTTCTAACCGTATTACCATCATACCGTACTCTTGAAATCATCATCATCATTATTATCATACTTATTGTGAATATTATTATTATTATTGTTATGATTATTATTATTAGTTATTGTCATTAGTATCATCGTCGAATATATGTATATATATATAGATGCATGAAGATAAAATCGTACTATCGTTTTCTGGCTCCACGTCGCAAGTTTATTGGCCCTATAGCTGCCACATTCATGAATTCAATTCGTCTCTCCAGTTCGATAATTCATTTGACTTTGAACTGAATTGAAAAAGCTTCGCGCGATTTTCTGACTCCGTCAGAATAAAATTTCGATTATGTTTTACACGTAACGTTTTAGTCAAAAATTAGATTGCAACCAAATTGTCAAACTTAGCGGGTGACAAAGTCAAAATAAACCCATCACCCGCCTTTCAAATGTTCACCATATATTACCTTTCATAGGATCTTTGGAAATCCCTTTCTTCAAACCCTCAAAAACTGTTCATGCGCAATTGCCGTTTTGAAAAAATAAAAAAATATGTTTTTAACAATTCAGTATGGTTTTGAGGGATAGATTGGAAAAATGACATTCTAGAACTTAACGAGAACACTGGTTTCCCGCGTATTTTTGGAGCAAATAATTTGGTTATAACTTATTGATAATATATTTATTGAAAACCGATGATTAAAACATTTTGAGAGTAGCCGAATTTATTGGACCATTGTCACATCATTAAGGTTAGAAAAATAAAAAAAATTGAGGGTTAAAACGTGATACGATGAAATTTATACATCGATGTGAGGAATTAACTCGATGTACTAGGAAGGATAAAGTATTGAGATTGGTATATGAAATGACATATACTATATGCATTTATCCTAGTGAAGAAACGGCGAGGGGTAGAAAGGCGTATCATTGACGATGTAACGAGCAAAGGGGGTGTGAGTCGCGTCCTTTTGTTTCCAATGATTTCTTAAGCTTATAACTATATACATATAAACCCTGTTTCTCCTCTTATACTATCAGGAATAGCTCGGTTATGTATAAGTGGAGACGATAGAGGAAGAGAGCGAGGGAAGTGGTTAGTCGGTCGGAGAACACGGAATCCCGAAGCTCGAGGTACGCCGACGGCGTGATTGCACTCAAGTCCTCCGCTAGTCCGTGAACCAACTCCGAGGGGTGTGTAGCAGCCTCTCCTCTCCTCTCCTCTCCTCTCCTCTCTCTCTCTTGGTTATCCTTTGCTGCTTCCCCCGGCAATATCGCGGCTACTCGAGGGTCATCCAGGTTTCAAGCTTTCTCGTCTCTCCTCACCACCATCAACGTCTCTATCTACCAGAATGTGTGTATATTATATATATATATATATATATATATAGCTGTATACGGGGATCTCGAAAGCTTAAGAATCGTCGAGGATATAGAGAGAATCTCATAGAACACTCCGCAAGCTGACCACGTACCTTTCATCTCCTTTCTATTCGAAAATCGTCTCAACACTTGAGAAAAAGCTCGCTCCGTACTCTTACGAATGTAGCACGATTCAATGTTCCCTTACTCATTTCGAGATTCTTCCATCGAACGTTCAAACTTCCATTCTTATCATCCAGAGAAGGATTTTTGTTTTTTCACTGTTAGAACAAAACTTCTTACAGCGTATTAATACGTAATCGACACTCGTTTATTAATATTTTATATATCGGCCAGGGCACTTTAATAAATCGTCAAATATTTATCTGTATGGAGATGCCAGGTCTCGCGTAAAGCCTTTTTAGGTCTTTGCAGTCCCAGCATCGAATCGCATCAATTTTATTCTTACTTCACTAAATTCCCATGTTCCTCTGAGATCTCCCAGACGGGTCGCCTGCGGCCACTTCTTCCTCGGTCACTCCCGTATCGCATTTGTATTGCACTTGTTGACCTGCGATATAAAAAACTCCGTAAAACTAGCTCCCGCTCAGAGATCGGTAAACGAGCGTGCGTGCGGCTATATACCGACCATCCAATCATTGCTGCTTCACCCAAAGTGAAGCTTCGTTCTGGTGGCGGGAGATCGCCAAAACCGCGCACCAACCGATTATATTATTTATAATATTTCATTTAATTTGATATTCATTTATTGACAATCGTACAACAAATCAGGCTTCATTTCAAATCACTAAACTTTCTTCAATTTGGAGAAGATCAAAAACGAAAAACTGTACGATTAATATTACAAACTTTGTTCAAAATAATACTGACAATCGAGTGTATCATTTTTTGATCGAATTTGCTATTAATTTTATTAGAATGGGTATAAATAAGTTCGAATACGTTGTGACGAGTCAAAATGAGTCACGTTAAGACTTTGATTGTATGGAATGAATGAAAGTTGAAGCGCGAATGAAGAAAAAAATTGGCGAATACTCTGGTTCAATTTTGGATGACAATCTGTTCGATACGCAGTATGAATGTGCCGAGGCAAACGTTGAATTACTCACTACGGGGATCCCCTCGGGGCCGCGACGGCAAGGAGCTCATTCAGTGTCCCACGTCTTCTTGTGATGGCATGGGTCATGTGTCTGGAAACTACGCTACCCACAGAAGGCAAGGCCTGCAAATATCAAATCGACACTCCACGTTTCCTTCAATATTACGTACATCATTTACGTATATATTTTATTTTATTTTTTCATTTTCATCCTTTTCACCAAATTGCCGATATCTTTGTGTGTTCATAATTACCCGTGTGTCCAATTAATAAAACAATTTTTTTTTTAAACTAAAATAACGCAATTTCGATTGACATCGATTGACATTGAAAAACAAATATTTATCAAATTCCGTAGTTCGCACTTATTAAAGGAATTTCATCAGGGTAAAGGGCCGAAAAACATACGTATTTCTGAGGATTTTCTTGATCTTTAACATGCAAACTGTATCTTTGGAATAACACAATAAGAAACAATTCGAATCGTCCGAACTTTAAGGAGGGTGGCTACATACGACAATATGATAAGAATTTAATAAAATTTAGTGATAACATTCTTTAGCATCAAATGCAATGACACAAATTTTTTCAAATTTTTCGTCTACATAGTTGTCGAATAATTGGAGTTTACAATATGCAAAAGATATACCTATATATATCGGAATTCTATGCTTATGGATGTAAACTCTAGTGTCAAATTACTCGAAAACTATGTAGAAGAAAAATCTTTTAAAATTTTTATATTCATATTTATTCCAAAAGAATATGCTCACCAAATTTCATTAAATTCTAATCATTTCGAATTTTCCTATGCTTTTAACATGGCAACATTGTTGTGTGTAGCCAACCTCCTTAAGAACCAAGAAAATTCGAAAAAAAACCCATCGGTAGCATTCGTCGTACGATCAGGGCAATTTAGAGATTATTCGAAATAGCATAATGCCTACAAAATATTCAATAAAAATATGTCAGCTCGATAAACATGAAAAAAGAACAACATACAATGATAACGAGAGACTTTTTTAACAGAATAAAATTCTCATTAATGGTGATTAGATGTTTTGTCCTGCTGTCAGCATGGCTGAAAAATGCAATTCGGAAAAAGACACTTTTTAGTATGATTTCGAGAATATACATACATAATACATGCCAAACGAAGAGCAGTCCCTGAATCACAGAAAAATCCATTTTTCATCATCGTCATAACGAAAATAATCACCAGCACCCATCGACTCGGTACCCTGATGAAACCTCTTAAGGCCGGAATTCGATTTTCATATTTCACCTTCCAACCACTCGCACAATTCGTGTCCAATTATTATTGATTAATCATATTTACTTTATTGTATCTCCATAGCACTATATAGCCCCCTTTGCAATTATCATTGAATCTTTGTATGACCGCCCAAAATGCCTAAAACCCAATTTCTGATGTGTAGTTAATTTTATGTCAAATGACGTATCCCCATCGCCCCCCCACTCCGTTCTCCCTTCTGATCCATTTAAAGACCCGACCCCCACGAAAAGAAAAATGACGTGTGACAAATTCATGCTCTCGTTAATACTGTCATTCTACTCTTGATACAATATTATCATTGTTACTATCACAACTATCATAACCAATCGCAGTGTTTGCTCTCGACAGCTCAAACGGCTTTGGTAAATGATAACAAAGCACGAATAAATCGGGACATTTACAAAATGGCATCAGTCTCGAGTGGGCAGCTTAGTTGTTAGAACTATTTCGTATGACCATGTCGGATCATAGCAATGACCCAACGTGTGGTAATTGATATTAGAAGAAAAAAAAATATAGTATAATTGGCGACTATTATGATAACGATAAAAATGAGTGTGATGCAACAATTGGCAACGGGCGAGTTTCATTGGGGTCTGGTGTGAGTGTGCTCCCAGCTCTCTTATCTCTCTTTCTCCCTTTTGGTGTTAGAGTTTAAGAACTTGTTTGTTCGAACGTTATTCAAATGAGAGCGTTAAAAAAAAAAAAAAAAAGAAATAACATTCTTCCAACGATGATAAATCATTTGTTAATGATGAAAACAAATTGATAAAAATGATACGCTCAACGAGCTACACCTCATGAGTGATCCTGATGGAACGAGACGCTGCCACTCGCTGCACGCCGATTCATTCGCTCGCCAACAAGGCGAGCAACAAGGCGTAAGATCGTAGAATTTAAGTTACCGAAGCGATGAGGAAAATATTTCAGATTTTTATTTAAATTAAAAAAAAAAAACATCGAAATGAATCAGTTGCTTTAAGGTTTTCCGAAATACTTGGCTCGTGCATCGCATTCTGTGGCAACGTCACGACAGTGCATGCGATCACTTGCTAATTAATCTCTATATCATTGTCCTTAGTGTAAAAGGAAATTCGTGAGGTGTAGCCTCATAAAAATGAAAAGATCGACGTTCGAAAAATATCGTGCGTAGAATAGTCGTCTCGCACGAAAAATTATAAATACGCTTTAAAAAAAATTGGAACATTTTTTTTTCACACCTTTCAGTCTCTCCGGATGTCCAAGAGCTGATCGTTCACAAATACAGGCCCATTCCCAAGAGTTGAAGTGCCCGACGCCGTCGTGCGATGGCTCGGGACACATTACCGGCAACTACAGCTCTCACAGAAGTCTTTCGGGTTGTCCGAGAGCGGGCAAACCTAAGAGCAAACCTCGAGATGGTCAGGACTCGGAACCACTGAGGTTAGTACAATTGCTGGTGCTTTTCTCCCGTTATCGGTTTTTACTCCAATCGTTTTCAGGATTAACATATAATAGTTTTTTTTTAAGGAGGTTGGCTACACACAACAATGTTGCCATCTTAAAAGCATAGGAAAATTCGAAATGATTAGAATTTCATGAAATTTGGTGAGCATATTCTTTTGGATTAAATATGAATATAAAAATTTTTTAAGATTTTTCTTCTACATAATTTTCGAGTAATATAACACTAGAGTTTACATCCGCAAGCATAGGATTCTGATATATATAGGTATATATTTTGCATATTGTAAATTCCAATTATTAGACAACTATGTAGACGAAAAATTTGAAAAAAATTGTGTCATTGCATTTGATGCTAAAGAATGTTGTCACTAAATTTTATTAAATTCTTATCATATTGTCGTATGTAGCCACCCTCCTTAAGGAACGTCGGTACAAAAGGCAAAATTTTAAGGAATTGATCAAATTTGGTGATAATGTTCTTCAAAATCAAGTACGAACACACAAATTTTTTTCAAAATTTTCTTCTACTCAGTTAGATAGACGTAGTTAGGCAGATTTCTTATGCCAGGAATGTATACCTACACATGGAAACGCTATGCTTATCTTTAGTGTTCAATTACTCGATAACTTTGTAGAAGAAAAATTTGAAAAAATTTGTATTTGAAAATTTGGCACTAAAGAGTATGTTTAACAAATTTTATAAAACTCTGAACTTTTTGAAATTTTTTATATTTTCAACATGGCTTAGCATGGCAACATTGTATCGTCTCTGTACCGAAACTCCTTTAGTTAACTCGATGTATTTTTTGAAAGATTCATCAATAAAAAGAAAATCGAAAAACTTGTATTTCACGAGTCTATTGATTTTAAAACGTTTTTCATTACAACACGCACATAGACATAAAATACGTGAAATATTTTCAATTTGTGCTTGAATAAGCGATAAACGACAAGAACAGAGTAATTATGAATATGTAAAATACGTGAAATATTTCGAATTTGCGAGCCAAGATAGATCGTCAAATTGAAACGAGCAGGTTAAATTCGTACGAGTCGAATAGGTGGGTTCGAAAACCACGAGAAAAGGGTATAGCGGGTGTTGGGTGGATGGAAGCGATGGGAATTTCCCTTAGCTCGCAGAGTCTTCCTGAGCGTCTGCTACAAACCCCTATCTTCTATTAACCCTCGAGTTAAGGCGAGAAGACGCTGACTAATATGTGGTGGTTTCCGCTCGTTTCACGCTCCCTTCTCGTCCTGTCGCATCTTCTTCTCATCTCACTCTGTGGATGGATGGATGGATGTACGCTGATGATGACGGTCATGATGGTGACGATGACGTTTTGTCCCCGGATACAGATGTCCGATTCCGGGTTGCGACGGCTCGGGTCATGCAACTGGAAAATTCTTGTCTCATCGCAGGTGAGAAATAAATCCTCTATAACTCTGCACCGCATTAATCATGAGGGATATGAATCAATTACTATTTTTTTTTTTTTATTATATAATTAATCAACTGTTGCGCAAATACTTTCGAAATGATACACATAAATAACCATTTTCCCCGAATGAAGCATGCGTTCTTGCAATGAAAACTTATTCGTCGATTGGTAACGAGAAAAATATAGTGAGCGAACAAAAATTCTATTCTCTTATCTAAAATGTTGAGTCCGAGATTGGCAGCAAAATATTTTTGAAAATCCAATTGTGGATTCTGAAACGAGAACGAATTAATTTTTCCTTCGCTGCCCTAACGATTCTGGACGTTTATTCAAATCGATCATCAAGTTTCAAACGAATATTTCAATAAGCAAACGAATGGAAGCAGTTTTTCACGAATGAAGCGAACAAACTGATTAAATCATGCTGAATCCTTCAATTATTTGTCCAACTAAATGAACTGGATTGGAGGAATTTTTTTTTTTTTTTTTTTTTTTTTTTTTTCAAAATTTTTGTGCAAATCGAGGAAGCAGGGTTTCGTCCACGTGCATTTTATTTTCATGGCTCTTCAGGAAAGCACCTCCAGATTTAATTAAAAGTCGCTTCAACGTTCTTTGGTATTGTTCTGTAACGAAAAAAATGTGGCTGAATTTGTTGCAGCGCTTCCGGTTGTCCAATAGCGAATCGAAACAAAGCGCGAGTTCTCGAATCCGGTGGAACTGTGGAACAGCATAAAGCCGCGGTTGCAGCAGCGACGGCAATGAAATTCGAGGGTGTCAATTGTCCAACCCGTGGGTGCGACGGTATCGGACACGTGAACGGTTCATTCTCAACCCATCGATCGTTATCCGGTTGTCCGAATGCTGGCCATTCGATCAAGAAGCCAAAATTCGAGGACATGACGAGTATATACAACAACAACAAAGGAATCAGCGGTGAGGACAAAAAACTCGAAGAATAAGACTCGATCGTAATCGGCAGTGGCGGGGGTTGAAAGATTCGAAGAAAATAATAAGAAAAAATGGATAAATACGATGGAAGATCGAACCAAAAACAACAGAACAAAAGCCAAGTAACGTTTTTCGCGTAACAGTCCAAAATCACGAGAATCATTCCGAGCTTTTCTTCTAACCGATTTGCCACCTTTTGCGCGTGTCTCTCATCCAACTATTTATCTGTGATATTGACGCAACCGTTTAAACGAGTGCGATAGACTAAAAATTCAATACGAGTTTATCCTCGAGATCATTGATCCTCGTGTCGGTTCATTACCGTTCACGGTCTAAACTTTTATTCAATCAGAACTTCGGAATTTTGCAATTCGAAACCCATAAACCCGAATTCATGAACCCAATTGAAGAAAAACTTTTAACAAATGATAAGACTATCATTGTTTTTCATATAAAAAAATTGATGTTTCTTAATTTTCCTAAAGACGTACGAATTTTTTTCGTAATTTTAACAATATTTTTTTCTTAAATTCTCACAAACCTAATAATTCTTCAAAGTATTGAACCAAAGGTTTATGAAACCAAGTCCATCGAGCAGGGTATCGAAAAAGAACAAAACTCGTTGAACAATTTCAATAGCATTCAGAAAAACTAGCAAAAATTTATTCGATACGTTCAAAAAATGTTGTCTATATTAGAAGAAAATTTTTTAACACAATGAAACAAAATACTTTTTTTCTAATTCGAGACACCCAGTACGAAGATTCTGATCGAACGAAATGATTGCCTGGAAATAACCGTTTCCAATTTGAAACAATTTTCGTCTATCAAGCTCAAGTTATTTCCGAATATTTCATCTTTGCTCGAAATACTTTGTGTCCAAGTTGACCAAATATCTTGGAAACAATTTTGGTTAGACCAACTTCAAAGAAAAAAAAACAAAAAACAAAAAAAAATAACGAACGATCGTAGAAGAGTTTTAAAAAAACATGGCGCCTTCAAATTACGGAATATCAGCTCGTAAAATTAGAAATTTTTTTTTTTTTTTTACATATACCGAAACGAAGAGACACGAAAGCAAATTAATTAGTATAACTCTTACCTTGCGCTATGCCACGCTCTGCTCTACCATCCACGCAATGATGTGCTGTCATACCAATGATGAGAATTTAACTAGACCCTTTTCCCTTTCCCCAATTCTCATTAACCTTCGATAACCCAAAAAAAAAAAAAAAAAGATACGGAAATTCGTCCGAATGGCTAAAAAAAATTAATTAAGTTGGTATACGATGATCTCTCATTCAATTCAACCCCCATGATCCTCCTCCAAAATAGTTACTTCCCACAGAGATTTTTTCAAAGTATAAACAAAAAGGACAACAAATTCTTTCACTCAATCTCCCTCACTCCCTCCTTCTTTATCACGTTTTTTATTCACGACAGTATATTCGTGTACTAGAATACCAAAGGAGAAAGAGAGAGAGAGAGAGAGGGATTGAAAACAAAAAAAGGGAGAACAAAAGAAACAAGAGATGCATTAAAAAAAAAAAAGTGTTTGAAAACCCCCTTAAAGAAAAAAAAAAGAAAAAAAACGTGCCTTCAACGAAGCCGCATACGAGGATGAAAAATAATCTATTCTGATTTATTCTGGGATTTCACGCGATCAGGTCCTACTTTCCTGTCATACAGCTTTGAGGAGAACATTTACTATTGAAGGTAAGGGACTGACGTACTCGCCACTTGTTTCTATGTGTTTTTTCTTGGTGTTACGTAAAGAGAAACAAAAATAACAAGGAAGCCAAAAAAAAGTGAGAAAATCAAGAAGAAAACGAATTGACAACAGCGACTAAAAACATCACACACGAGTATCTATAATTTTTACGAAACGACCTCCGAGCCTTGGCATTTGCTATAACTTCGAATCATATCTTTGAGCTAACTCGATAATGAGATACAAGAAAGATGCATTTGCGTATCTTCAATTCATTCAATTTCAAACAACAAAAAAAAACCAAGTCAACGCTCGGAGTCTCCCTTCGTTTTTTTGTTATCTGGTATGATGGCACCTCACGCTAATTTTTCCCTTCAATCATCCTTCAATATGTATTTATATATATATATCACCATTTCCTGAAAAAAAAAAAAAAAAAAAAAAAAATATTTGCATAAATAAACCTCCAGAGCGTCGTAAAGCAAGAGGATGACAACGAGTAAGAGAAAAAGTGGGAGAAAAAGAGCTCGAGTTCGATTCCAGAGTGAAAGCAACAATGTGCTTGAAAGCAAGAGAGAGAGAGAGAGAGAGAGAAAAAGAGCAAGAAAGTGGGCGAGATAATTCAAACGTGGGAGACGAAATGAACGATTCGTTTTTCGATCAACCCTCTCCACTGAACCTCTATACATTCGAATGCATATGCATATATATATATATATATATATATTAATATATATTTATATATATATATACTTCTATGACACAATCATGCGTGTGTGTGTGTGTGTGTTTGTGTGTACGCAGCTTTTCCCACGTGCATATATTTTGTCTTATACCGTTTGTGACGTTTGAAAAAAAAGGAACGCCTTCACGCACACACCACTTTGCTAATTTTTATACATATATATGCATATTTTCATATATACATTATGGTATATATATATAGATATATATGTACATCGATAGAAACGTAAGACACGAATTAGCACTCTAATTACTACATCAAGATCCTCGAGCCGGCTGCTGCACCAGCGGGTCTGCATCGACAGCCCCCCCCCCCTCGCCACCCCTCTTGTTTTCGATGCGCCCGTCATTATTCAAACATGACAATATCTTTCACTCGTATTTTCCCTTGCAAACACCTTATTTTCCTGTCGTCTTCCATTGCACCCTTGAAATTGAATTCGAACTTTGATTTTCTTTATTTCTCGCACTGAAAAAATTCAACATCAAAGAAGGAGCAATCGAGCCCTTTATAATTATTATTGAACTCGAGTCTTATGCAAATGAAATAGTTCATAAAAAAATGTCTACAATATTTCATGAAAGCATTTTTTTCGAATAGTGGTGGTTCGAATAACATTTATCACGTGCAATTAATTTTTTGATATTTATTTCAAATCGTGAAAAAAAATGATTAACGTACTTTCGCTTGAAGTGAATTAAAATTTTCTTTCTACTTTCATCGTGAGCCGCTTTCATCGTTACGGCAAATGATGCATATTGGGTACAAATTTGCACGAAATTCGAATGAAAAAAAAAAAAAGGATCGGTAATTCAAAGCACAAGCTTACCGGAAGACTCGATTTTTACCGTGAATCTAGTTTTTATGAATTTGGAATATAATTTAAAAAAAAGCTGACATAATGAAGGAAGCAAAGTAGTAAATTTTTCTTCATCAGAATAATTTTTTTTGTGTGAGAAATAAAAGAGTTGAATCAATGTTGTTAGATTCCATCGGTATCGGTAGATTTTTTATTATCATTTCATTTATTTTCACTTTGTTTTTGTTCTCCTCAAGGGACAAGGATTTCAATGATTGAAAAGTTCGCGTCGGGAAGAGTAGAAAAAAAAAGTAGATTGTTTGAAAAAAAATTGAGAATATATCGTGAGCAGCGGATGGTAGTGGGATAAAGATTCGATTTAGTTGATCGTCAGAGCGACTAGCGTTAAACGGGGCTTGTCTATCTCTCTCCCGATTTAGGGGTGGATGCCGGTGGTGGTCCGGCACAGGGTGGTCCGTTGGGTGCCGGTCAGGGAAGTATCGGCGGTAACGGACCTGCTGGTTGTGGCGGTCAGGGCGAGGATCTCTACACCCTCGAAGCAGAAATCACCGAGTTACAGAGAGAGAACGCCCGTGTCGAGTCCCAGGTTATGCGACTGCGCTCCGATATCGCCTCTATGGAAAATCAACTGAAACACGGCGACAAGGTCAGATATTACGCTCAGCCGGTATTTGAGCTCTTTTCACCGTATCCGTTCTTACCCCCCTACGATATTCCATTAAAACTTATTTTTTATCTCTGCTATTCACTTTTGTCGGAAATTTCAAAACGCTCTGATCTATCGTTGGTACGCGAAAAAACATTTTTTTTCCTCTGCTCATGACCGGTTGTTGGAACAAAAAACAAGTGAATCTTCTCGATCTTTCGTCTGCTAAAAGTCTCGAATATTTAAAGTTTTATACGATGCCGAACCGGAACCAAATTCCGGCAACCAAAAGGATCGAATATTATTATCGGTAGAAAATACGAATTTCTAACCGATTGCTGGCAAAGAAACATTCGGTTCTTCGTTTCATCATCCGGCTATCAATGCCTCGAATCTTTTGCTGAAAATTGAAAAACAAAAATTTATAACCGATTGCTGGCAAAATTGTAAAGCGTCAATTCCATTTATTCACAAATGAGTACAGATGTAAATCAAAGTTCGAAAAAAAAAGATAGGAAATCGGTCAATTTCGAGTATAGCGATAGCTTGAAAGCTGTATTTTTTAATACTTGGCATCGAGACGCTGCCACGTTTCTAGATGGTGTACATGACCGATAGCTGAAAAGAAAGATATCCATTCAAGTCCTTTCTGGATACCAAGAATCTCTACTTTTTTTCATCCAGAACAAAATAGATGGCAAGAAAATTGTCAAAGAAACGAATGATTCCTTTAGCAACAATCTCAATTATTTTGAAAAAAAATGTCCAAGTTTTTGACTGAGAAATGATCTCCCTTCGAATATAAAACTGATGGATTATTTAAAAAAATAACAAAAGCCTATTTACGAGTGACTGCTACAAATAATAACGAATATGTTTTATTTACAGGAGACAAATGCGATATCTCAACGAAACAACAATCTAAAAGATTATTATCACTCGTTGCGTGAGAACGTGATAACGATACTGGAGCACGTGCGTATACCAAATGCGCCAGGTGGAGCGCATCAAGAGAAAATGAGCCACGAGAATTTCGACAGTTATCTGACAAAGCTGCAGACCCTTTACACACCCGATGGCTACTGTGCCGATGAGAGTAACAGGCCGATCTACGAGTCCGTTAAAACAGCCCTCCAGGACTTTACGGTATTACCAACGCCCATCTGAGACCATCCTCAATGAAACGTATAAAAAAATCATTTTTTCAAACCGATATTCGATCCTCTCCCATCGATGGAGCAGACCAAACGAAATTGTTCTTTAATAATTAGTGTGATCCGGAATCGACGCCTGTGAACGAACCGGAAGTGGGATGAAAATCCGCATACCGACAGAAAAAAAGGTGAAAAAAACTTGGTGAAATTTTTGTTTTTCTTTTTCTTTTTTAATGTTATGTTGCTCGATGGAAAGTGCATTGCAAGAGTGCAAGAGCAGGTGCTAACTAAAGAAATCCCATCGTCTTGAGCAACACAAAAATGTAAATCGTGCAATATGTCAAGAGCAAAAACTGAGTGCATCGTGAATCACAATTTACGACTTATTGTAAATAAAAATAATGAAATGAAAAAAAGAAAAAAAACCAAAAGAGTAGTTGACGAGTTTCACGGGCATTGTAAATAACTTCGATCAAGGTGTTGAGTAAATTGTAAAAAAAAAGAAAAGAAAAGAAAAAAAAAACAGCGGGATAGAAAAAGTAACCTTATGCTTAAACGTGTATATCGTCCCTTGGAAAGGCTTGCTTAATCATCAACGACTAATCGATACGAATCTTGATTCAGCCATTATAATTGTGTAATTTAAAAAGGTACGATCGATATCAATATTTATAGAAATTTGACGAAAAAAAAAAAACGAAGAAAAAACAAAGTGTTAACGAACGTTAATACTTGACTAATTATTGACATTAATATTTATATTTATCTATATACATAATGTATATGTGTGTGTGCGTGTAAGTGTGGGCGCGCATATATATATATGCATAGTTCGAATTGAAAACACCGAGAATACTTTACTCGTACGTGAGCCTCGAGCTGATAATATATTTCAAGGCGAATTTTAGTCAGTACGTTAATCCTTTTTTTCATTTGACTTGACGAAAATTTGAAAAAATATATATTCGTGAAGAAAGCTAGAACAATTAATTGCCATATTTATAAATGCATAGTGATCTCGATTAACAGATCGATCATAAAATTGTTCGTTGAATAATTAAACTTTATCTTTTAATTTCAACGACTATGCGCGAGAATTTTATGAGAATTTTTTCGCAATCGTGATTTGGCTCTTTATTTATCTTGGAAAAAATGCAATATTCACAAAAGTGTTGGTTAAATAATTGGTAAACTTGTTGCGCATCGCGTTTAGTCTCATAAACGAAATTTCGTGCTGAAAAATTCATAATGTTTTGTTAGTTTTTCGTTACAATTTTTATATAAAAAATTTTGAAAAAAAAAAACCACGAATATGGAAAGAAATCGCCTCATTGAATATCGATTGAAATTTTTGGGTACTAGCGTACGCGTGAAGAATTCTCAAGCTACAGCTCCCTACTATTCCCAACTATACGAATATTAGTGTTAGCGAGGGATTCATAATCGGTCAGTAATCGAGAAAATAATGAGAGGCGCCACACGAGAAATATTGTCCATAGTTTGTACATAGTATTATTATCAGTATGACTATTATTTATTGAGGATAAGATAAACAAAAAAAATAATATTCGAAAATAATATGTGTACGATTATCCATTAATGCGAGTGATTAGTTCGTAAGTGCCATGATAAGAAGGAAACAGTTACGAAAAAACAAATCAGACCCACGAGAGAGAGAGAGAGAGAGAGAGAGAGAAGATTTACTCGCCCTATAAATTTCCGGTGGTCAACAGTCGAATTTTCATCGTATTTAAGATGTATATTGTAACGAATTTATAATTGCCAAACAGACAAGGAAGATCGAGTCGATTTATCCCGAAAGAGCGAAGCAGACGATTCGGAAACAAAAGTTTCAGATAATATTCCGGATTAAGGGAGTCTCGAATCAATTATACGAAAGGGTATTTATAAGTATATGACTCGTGTATATGTAAAATTGACACCTGTTCCGGGGAAAGGTGCCAACGAACGTGCAATAATTAACACAATTTTTATTCGTTTGTTCAATTAGTCGTAGTCTTTGAATTTTTCATTACCACATTTATTGTTCTTACCTTCTTTCGTAATTCAGTGATAATAATGTAATTTCAATAATTGCTCAATATTGTTATGATTTACAAATTATGAGTAATGATCGTCCGGAACGTTATTTATTTGTATTTGCCTTTTTGTACTTTCTCGTCAAAAAATACGAAACGCAGTACTTTTTTCTATTAATCGGAGAGACTAAACATTTTCCCAACCCATTTTAGTGATGTTTCAATGACAAACTGTCGCTAGTGATACTGATTTTTTGATCTTCTTATTACCCTCAATCGTCATCGGGCAATGCAATCATTCCTGTTCTCATCAAGAATTTTTGTTGAAGAATCTTTATTAAAATAAAAATAACATTTTATAATAAGGATATTTAATTTCACTTATTATTCATCGAATTTAATTCAATTGAATTACATTTTTTAATTAAATTGAAGTAAAAAAAATATTAATTTTAATTTAAAAAAATTTTCTCATCAACTTATCGCTGAGAAACTATCACAGCTGGACCTATTTCGTTTTTTTTTTTCATCCTCAACGCATTCGTCAATCATGATCGAGTAAAAAAATTATTTATCATTTTGACCGAGCATTAAAGTAGAGAGATACCAAATTCCCCAACTTTTGAATCGTAAAACGCCACGTTATACGTCGTAAAGGCTAGCACCAATTCTCAATAAATCTTCATGTCGCGAGGTGGTACTTCTCCGGAAATACGAAATAAAATGCCGATGATAATAATTGATAAGGTATACAACGTTGTAACTAAAATAGCCAGTAAAGAAAAAAATAACAAAAATGTTGGAAGCATTCAATGTCACGATTATCACAGAAAAGGACCGAGAACGAATGAAAAAAAAAAACCAGTGTGAGAAAAGGAAAATGATGAAAAAAATGAGTGTGAGTGGATTGATTGGACGTGTGTCGCTGAATGAGCCCGTAAATTAATAAATATTATTATCATCAATTCGATTCCAATTTATCATCATCCAAACCGTAACTCAAATGGATCAAGATTATAATTAACGGATCATTCAATCATTTTTTCGCCAAAGAAGATTTATCGTTAACTTCAATCCAACGGAGAATCTAAACGATCAAGTAAATTTTTCTCGTGCTAAATTAATATCAGAATCGGCGATACAAGCGATCGCGATAACAAAATTGCGAGTAATTTATAGTTCGGGAGGAGGGAGGGAGGGAGGGAGATGGGAAGAGGAAGAATCTCGTTGTTCATATATAGTAATTAAAAACGTGATACGGAAGCCACAATGCGCAGTGCACACATGTTAACAAAAGCTCAACCGAAACGTTAAAGAGAAGTAAAAAAAATGGAAAAAAAAAAAAACAAAAAAATAAAATAAAAATAAATGAGAACAAGAAGAGAGAACCGAAAACGATTTTTACCACTGCTAAATTAGAACGTGATAACATATGTACATAAATGGATGGAGATCGTAACAAAATACATTTTCATCGTGTACTTAGTAAAATCCCGAACGAAACACATCGACGTGACGAACATCTCTATCTGGGGATTAAATACGGAATAAAAATTAAAAAATAAAATTGATGAAAGAAACAGATATACTTTAATCAGCACCGTGTAGTGAGAGTATTATTAAAATAACAATTAGCCATAGTCAGAACGACAATTAAAATTAGACCGAACATTATTGATATCATCCTCATCATCATCATGATCATCATTATCATCATCATCATCGTCATCGTCATCATCTTCATCTATTTTTTCTCTACTCCTATTATTATTATCATTATTATGAATTATTATGAATTATTGTTATCATCATTATTATAATTACCGTTAGTATTTTCATTATCGTCGTAAATTGTTATTTTATTGGCACGCCTTAGAATACAAAGAGAAAATTGTTCTTTCACTCTCACCCGAATTCCCTACGCAGATATAACGATCAATTTGTAATTCAAGTTATTTATAAAACGAAACACTTTGACATTTGTGTTAACAATTATAATCACGATTAATTGTTGCGGTTGATGAAATTCTACGATATTATAAGTTCAATAGTATGCTTTAAGTAAGAATAAATGTTACTCCCATTGAATAAAGGATATTTATCGATGAATCCCTGTGCTTTTTTCTTTTTCATCTGTTTTCATCGTCACTAAACTTCGTTTCGATTCATTCGGTAAAAATTCGATTCGATTCATCTGCAATTCTAAAAGATCAGAAAAAAAATTTATGAGTTAAAAGTTAATTTCTAAAGTGGAATTCTTCAAAACGTTTTGACTGATTACAAAAAGGCCCTGTCAGCCCTGTGAGCTTCCACTTTCATTAAAATGATGATTTCTTATCTACTCATTTTAATGTGCGATGAAAATGTTACAAATTTTTTTCATACGTTCCACCCGTTAGTATAGAAAAACGTATTTCGAAGAGCTTTTCGAATGAGACTTTTTCTCATCGCGCGTCGAAAATATAATCCGAGCGATAGAACGACATTAATAAGGACACTTAGTAATACTCGTACGAAATGTTGTGATATTTGAGATCGTCCGTTGTTGTGACACTGCTGATAATGCGAGAACAACGTATTCATATTACTTCGAATGAATTACTGTTCCCAAATAAATTGTCTCGCAAATAAATTACACAAATACATTGATTTTAAACGTACTCGACATAAGCGACTCTCGCATGTGTCAACTCGAAATCTTGAAATTTCGGAAAGTTGACATAAAGGATCAGATTTCGAGATTTCAAGTTGACACATGGGAGAGTCGTCTGCGCCTAGGATAAAGAGCTTTCACACATTACCATCTGCTACACACATCGATGATGATTATATTTTTTTATCGACTGAGCAACAGAGTCGGGATTATTAGATTCGGACCCTCTTCTCCCCCCTCCTCGTGAGATGGCACTGGCGACGTTCATGAAACAATTTCTGTGCTCTGTGTTTAGTCCGTACCAACTCCCACTCTGATTGAACTAAACATACATGTTTGCATCCATCCCACTCCTTATCCTTGTGACGCCAGTGCAACCATTATAGGAGCCAAATTTTAACTTCACCCGAAACAATTACCGAGTTTAACCACCTTCTTCTCTCTAGCCACCATGTTGAAGATACCCGCCGACGCATTGACGTATACGTTCAATACGTTGAATCGTAAACATGCGAAACATAACCTCTGTTTCCGTAAGTATAGTAAGGATATGACAGAACGCAGGTTATGAATATTGTCAATTATATTAAGGTGATCCTATTGCGGTGCCTAAGTCATAGGATTCGAGTGAGAAACTTCAATGCCGTTCTTCATAGATCAATTTTTGTTCTGACGAAAATTCAGGGTCAATTGTCGACCAATTAAGAGAGAAACAAATGATTAAAGGTAGGTGTTCTGCTCTGTGCTGGGTACGCAGGGCACCCAGGATGACATAGAAAAATCCGATTTCCGGTCACTAAAAATATCTCTATATATATAAATCTGTTCGCTAAAAAATGTTTGGTCGCTTTTCAATCGGAAACGACTGAACCGATTACAATGATTCTTTCACGAGATTAAAGATCATGATTCAAACTGAGTTTGTGGTTTTGTAAAATTTCGTTGTCTCAATTTCCACAGATATATGCAAAAGAAAAGTTTAACGATTTTGTCCAATTTCCAATTTCGTTCAATTTGAAGGAAATCAAATCGAGCGGTGGCTGAATGCTTAATTCGGTATAGAAAAAAAGTTGCAGCATTTTTATCATGGAAATGATGAAAAATTAAAAATAAATGGAAATCTTTCGTTTGATTATTTTTCTTGCTAGATATGTGGCGGGCGGAGCCTGCAGGCACAGCTAGTATACATATATATATTAGTTAAAATCCATGAGACATTTGACAAAAACCAGATTTGAGCACTACAAGCTTGTAGCTTGACTAATTATCTCAGAAAAAAACTATTATCGACATAGTTTTGATGGAATATTGAGTTGAAATGGAGCCTTCCGGCATCTGACATTCTTTTGACACTTTAGAAATGAAGAGGTTAAACCCGCGCGTATCAACGAGTACTACGGCAGTCACTCAAATATCTATTATTTCAGTTTTGTAATTATATATTAATTGTTATAATCGATCTTTGATTGGGACAAATTTATCAATCAAAAACTATTATTTTTACAAGTATCAAACATTGAGATGGGCATAAGTTTTGAATTTAGTGATTAGTATGACCAGCAAAAACGATAGAATTACAGCGTAATATGAAATAATAAAATGAACACTGTACGGGGCTACACGAAAAAAAGGTTATAAAAGTTTTGCCACGCGCTAAATGCTCAGTTGCGACTTTTATAGGGCCGATAAAGAAGATTTTTTCCGACATGCGGAGAGAAAAAGAGAAGAAACCCCCATTGATTTAAGGGTTGCGTTCGAAATGGAACCAAAGAGGAGAATACGTAGGCGATATATTAAGCTTGCGGGGGCGATGATGACCACCGACCTTTCTCTCTCTCTCTCTCGCCCTCTTCACCTCTTATCCCGCTCTCTATGACGTTCGAATCCGGACGTCAGCAACGTCAGTCCGTCAGTCCCCAAGGGAGAAATCGATACGTTCCTCGCGCCCTTAGCTGCTCTCCCAGCGCTAGCGCCTCTTTTTTCCAAATGTTTTTACGCTGGTTAGTACCAATCAATGTAAATTTCAGCATGCTTAGAAATACTTTTTTTCATTGCCTACTCTGGCATCCTCTCGGGAGATACTCGAGGCTACTTCTGAAACGCACTCCCGTCAATGGTATCGTAATAACAACCGACAACTTGTTACCACCTTGGCACAAATTTGAATTCTCACAAACATCTTTTCTACAAAATGTAATTTAAATTGTGGCAAATGTTTTCGAGAGAAAAAAAAATCGACGATTTAATCCAGAGAATACAAATATTCTATTTCCGTTATTCCTATTCTCATTTTCATAACTAGTTTATACGTATCCCTCGAACAAATACGATAGTTGTTTGCTCGGTTTGAAATAAGTATGGTTTTTGCATTTTGGAATACTGCTTACGAGTGTATCAATAATAATTGGAAAACTGACCGTTGAAAGAATGTTCGATCCGTGAAAAAAATCTCTATGAGCGATTAATTTCGGCGTAATACCCAATCATTATTGGTCAATTAATACGGAACTTTCAACTATGATTAAAAATATATCGAAATAATCGAATACGCTGAGGCTCTTCTCTCTCTCCCTATTCGTCTCTCTGTTTCTCTCTGGTCTTTGCGCTGTTAGTACTGCCGGACGCGAAACGCCCGACGCGGGGTGGTTGCCCTCGTCTGCGCCCGCTCTCTTTGTCGGATATGCTCGCTCAATAACGCGTAACTCCCGTTCTCACCCTCTTGTCTCGCTCCTGGTCGCTGTTGCTGCTGCTGCTGCTCCTGCCGCTGCTGCTGCTGCTACTTCGGAACCTCCGAAAGAGCGAGAGAGTAAGAAACAAAGATAGGAAAATCTTATTCGCTGGCGAACCCAAAATCACTCGGGGAAATGGAAAATGAAACGCCGGAAAAGACTGAATTATATCTCGAACCGGGCGTCCTGATTCGAGGTTCTACGTTACTATTTATTTATATAAACTTCCTTCGACCGAAAACATTGAAAAATATAGAAAGTCCTCGAAGGACTTTCTATTTTTTCGATAAAGATTCAAATCTCACGCGTAAAATAAGGCCGTACAAATAGCTCCGATTCTCAAACCTTTTTCAAAGACACCGAAAAACCATATTTCAGTTTTTTTTCCGTTGAATACTCTGGCGAGCAGTTATTTCTGGCTCTTTTGATGCAATGAATTACAATGAAGAACTATCCGCAATTAATTAATTCATTAATTTGAAGAATAACTCAGCTGCGAGCTGCGAGGATGCGAAAGATTAAAATGAATGCGATAAGCGATTGAAAGTTCATCATCAGACTCATTTACAATGAGAAATAAGCTCGATTGGTCGTCAGAAGAGAACAACAGTACATAATACATAAAGTTTCGTAGACAACGCAATTTTTTAGCGAATTCTCAGAGAGGATTTATTGTTACGCACAGGATGGGGTTTAGGCAGTCGAAAAAGAGAAGAGGGAAAATTGGCGAGAGAGTTTTCCCCGTCGATTCGATAACGTCGAGACGAGACGGGAGAGAGAGGTGAGGAGCGAAGAGAGAAGGGTTTGTCTCCCAGAAGGACGCTTACCCGAGGGAGAGAATATCCTCCAAGAGTGGAAAAGGATGAGTAGAGAGTTCACGGAGTCCCATACGTGCGAGCACGTATAACCGTGCGCGCGCATACGCTTACAGAGACTTTGTCAAATGGTAGCAGTAGCAGTGGTAGTATTGGACAGTCTCTGGAGTGCAGCTTTCTCCCTCTATCCCTCTTTCTCTCTCCCTCATTTGGAGAGAATATTTCACCCTCGCGCAGGAACGGTGGTAGGGTCCAAAGATCGTTCGGCCGATGACCTCAAAGTTCAGGATTCACGACTGCTTCGCTGCTGCGAGAGCGCGTTCTCTCTGGCATTGCGGAAGGCTCCTATACGATTTTCAATGTTTTCACCCTCCTCTTGACTTTTCATCGTATCGGAACTCTCGTTCAAATTCCATTCACCGCTATGCCGCTGAAGAAATAATCATCTTCCGAAGAAAGAAATGATGATCGGTCTTCAACCTTCGTTTGTTCTTACGTTCATTCCTATCATGTCCCAACAGACAAATTTTTGTCTTTGGGCTTAAGAGAGTATGGATCAGTCACCTGTAACCTCAGTTCGAGTTTTCGAAATTGAAATTCTTCAGCACAGTTTGACCGATCACAAAAAGACTCTGTCAACACCCTGACCAATCAGCAAGTCCCAAAAAAATTCGAAAAAAGTCCCAATTGGGACTCGGGGCTTAAGTGGACAAGACCCAAAATAAGTCCCTAATAGGACTTTTTTTCTGTGACGTCATGAATCCCAAATCAGGAGTCAGAGTCCCAAACAGGGTCTTTTTTTGCGACTGACCTTAGACAAAATTCCCGTCTCGCACCGAGTGAGGGGAAAAAGTCCCATTTGGGACTCACAAGTCAGTCTTACTTGTCCACTAAAGTCCCAAATCCTGAGTCCCAATTGAGACTTTTTTCGGGACTTTTTCCAGAGACTTGCTGATCCGCCAGGGCATCCACGCTGTGTGATGGCAAAAATGAACTGACAGGCTATTTCTGTAATCAGTAATTGTCGTCGTCGTCGTCGAAGAATTACACTTTTGTAATTTGCAGCTATCTATCTCTCTCGCACTCTTGATGATGAGACAGGTACCTACCGACTGACCCTTACTCTTAACATCTTGCCTGCATCATCGATAATCTTCGATACCGCCCAAAATAATCGCTACTCGAGTCTATATAAGATGGCGATAGAAAAAAAAACTCTACTCGTCAACTTTCTTCATCTATCATACTCCAATACAACTTTGCTCTCAAATAATTTCGTTACCATAAAATCTCTATTCTCACATCCTGTCTATACTCCTGTACGATAAAAAAATTATTTTATTATTTTAGAGCAGAGCTGTCTTCGAGCAGAGACCTGATAGCAGAATTTCCGGACCGCTTTATTCCGGTGATAGAGTTTGGAGATAAACTTCCAAGTGAATATATTTCGAAATATATTTTAACCTTACGATCGCTAGATATAATAGACATTAGAGATAACACGAAAGTGGATAAGTTAATGAGGAGAGACGTTTCCTACATAAATCTACAGTTTTTAAGAGCGAAATTGATATCGAGAAGCCCTCCACGGCGAGTTGTTAGTTGTTACATTACAGTTAAGTTTTTGTTATACTCGTCTAACATACTATTGGAGTGGAGATATATTGTTGAATACGGTTGTGAGAGTAAAGTTTTTAAGTTGGTGCAACCTGCAACATAAGACACATTAACTCTTGCAACTCCACTCTAAACGTCTCAATACTATATGCATGAATAACGTGTGTACTCTCCAACATTTGTGGGCGGATATTGAGGAGCGTAGTATCCAGGTTTTCGATCATTGACCGAAAATTCAACGCGATTGCGATGACGCTGATCGCATTTGCCCTGAACAGCCGCCGAATAATTTGGTAGCCGAATAAATGCACTCAAATAGAATCATTTATTTGATTCGAATACAGCTTTTTAGTTGAGGCAAATAGAATTTTTTTTTTTTATTTAAATAGAAAAAAAATCGAATAAATAATCCTAGTAGATTGAAATAGATCTTTTTTCTGGGTGTCCTCAATATTTATTTCAGCTATCCCACAAAATGATAGTCCTAAATGATAAGTTGTTATTCCAATGAAGAAGGAATATAAACCAGGATTGTCTGGGAGTACAGGCGAGAATTTTGATGATAAGTATCGAGGAGGAGAATGAAGAGAGGAGCGCGTCCTCTGGATCAATAAGTAGGCATGCACTCTTCGCTCTTTTGTCTCTCTTTCGTTCCGAGTTATCTCTTTCTCGTCTTCTCTGCATACCTTGCGTCGATCCAGCGTCTGGCAATATCCCTGCAGGAAGTTGTACTCGATCGCTTATCGCGATGTGTATGTTGACCAAGAAAATAAAAAAAATAAAAGCATGTTGATGGAGAGGAAAAAAAAGAAGATGCGGGCGAGAAATGATCCCGCGCGCAAGTGCTTTGGAGTTGTCTCCTAGAACTGATCGCCATGACGTAAAGAATTAGCGTTTAGTTGCATGACTGAGCTCATCGTCGTGAAATTCTTTATCCTAAAATAAAAACGGGTACGCAGAAGTGTGAAAACCGTCATATTCGAGTATAAAAAAGTGCGGCAACAAGGTTCGCGCATACAAGCTTCTTCCGTTAATACTTGGCATCGATTCGCTACCGAGTCTCTTGGTAATATAAATCTACATTCGTAAACGCAAAATAATCCTCTATGAACGGTCAAGAGGCATGCGACCAGCGGTATATAGGTGCATCGACCTCCGGTTAATCCGCAATTTTGTATGTGCGAGCTCGTACTTTCACAGCTAGAAAAGAACTTTTGGGATACGAGTCGCGCATAGGAGATAACTGTACGTATTATACGATTTTCAAAGCGTCGTGCTCGTTGCATACGTCGCTGTACGCGGAGAGGAAAGAGAGAGAGAGATAGAGGTGTGCCTATCTATTTATAAAGAGGAACGCCGCGCCGAGGCAATTGACCGACCAGCCTTGACTTCCTGTTGACTCGACCGTCATTCCGGGAGCGACCGTCTTACGTATATACACAGCCCTTTTTCGTGGATCATCCAATTTCTCAAACTTATACAATATTATTTCTCACTTTGTCACCCTGCCAGAGTCTTGCATGATAATAATATAACACCATCAATAAAGTATTGACACATTTTGTCTTTTTTTTATTCTTGTCGTGACCCATACAGTCACGAATAATGTGCCCATCTGCCCTCGGTCTCCAATTGCTCGTATTGATCGGACGAACGAGAACTTGACGACGCTAATTCGTCCACATTACCTTCGTGAGTCAACTGATCAGTAATAATAATGATAATGATGGAATGATAATCATGGGGTATAAAAAATAAATTGTATTATTGCTGTAATAATAATGAAATGAAATAATGACTAATGCTACCCGGTCGATAGTATTCTGGGTGGACACCATTCGGAAAAGTTGCTTCGTATCCTTTAGCCCTCGAGCCTGAGCTCGTCGACAGTCCGGGAATTCAATTAAAACGGTCGGAAGAGCAATTTATATCGATCCGAGAGCGTCAATCGTCTCTCGTCAATTGAACGGTTCCGTGCGACCTCGAGACTCTGAAACGGGACATGAAACGCAACGGCATGCTTTCAGCTTACAAATTCAAACGTTTCAATCATGTTTCTTCTTTCTCATTCGCTATTCATCTTCACTAATTTCTATTTCTGATAGAATTTAGCTAATAATATGGTGAATTTACGCAAGAGCTTGCAGAGAAGTTATTTGCTCTCTATCTCTTCCGATTTAAGCCTCTTCCCTTGAGCTCTCAAGTATACTCGCACGCGGAATGATTAGAAGATATACTTTTGACGATGACATTGCGCCGTGCGTTCGAATTCCACAACGAGCCATTTGAAAATTTCGCCACATCGCATTATTGCTCTTTGCTGTCGCGACGATCGTATCATCGCCGTCCTCATTGCGGCACGTTAAGTGTCTCCTGCTCTCTCACACACGTGCACGAGAGAGAGAGAGAGAGAGAAAGAAAGAGCCCGCCCGGTGCGGATGAATGAGGAGCGGGAGGGACGGGAATAAGGAGGGCAACGGCCTTGACCTTGTCCGTGGCTTTGCAGCTAAGGGAGAGGGATATAAAGACACGAGAGAGAGAAGATATTATATGTATACCGACTACAATGTGTATAATGCGCGGTAATGACTAGAAACTATATAGAATCCAGGTAGTCGGGAATGTATACCTTTAAAATAAAAATCTTGCCTTTATCCCCTGCTTTTGCTTTGCTCCTATAACTGTATCTACCGTTGTAGCAATTTTACGAAATAATTTTTACACTGAGAAAAGAGTTTAGTTGAATTTACCAAGGCTTCGTAGAGTACATCGAAAGAAATATGTCGTTCATTTAAAAAACTGTTCAATGGCATGAGTTATTTATTTTATATATATATAATATATTTTTTAAATTATATTTATTCATTTATTATTAATACACTAAAGACAAAAATTGAAGGGTCAAAAAAAAATTGCGAAATTTTTCCGTGATTTTTGACAGACTGTATTTAGGTGAAAAATGGTCGTATTGAGACTTTTAAAAAAGGATTTTGAAGCTCCAAGATTCTAGTTTTCAGATCTTTTGGTTAAAATTTTTCGCGAGCTACGGTTATCTCGCAGTCCTAAGAAATAGCGCAAAAATAAATTTCCATTTTTTTTCAGAGTCCACTACGATTAGTCCGAATACGATTAAAAAACATTATTCAAAGGTACGAAAAATACTCGGAGATGCAGAAATAAAACCCTCGAAAGGAATTTAACGTTAAATAATAATATTTAAATTATTTTCACAGCTTTGACTTTCAGCAGAGTTTACGAATGGTATTTAATTAAAACCGATCGATGCGTCATTGATGAAAGTACGAGTCTATTGGGGGAACATATAAAATTGTAAGGTGGGTCGCGTAGGTCGCTATGGGCAGAGTTGAATAAAAACGTTTTAAAAAACCCATCTGCCCTGCCCTTCTGCCGCTGTCTTCTTAATACCTTTCGTTGCAATTCTTTGTTTATTATTTGGTTACTTAAGCTTCATCGTTACATTTTGACTGGTATGCGTTCTTTATCACCTCCGCACTATAAATGTCTTCTTTCCGTATCGTTTCCTCATCTATTGCTCGCTTTATCTTTGCTTAGTTTTTGATCGTCCAAGAATTTTATAAGGCAACATAAATAACTAAAAATGCAAACAAACGATCAATCAATCTTTGTATCCAGCAGCAGGCAAGCGATTCATTCTAATCCGATTTTTTTTTCTTTTCAATTTAAAGAGGTTGGCTACACACAACAATGTTGCCATGTTAAAAGCATAGGAAAATTCGAAATGATTAGAATTCAATGAAATTTGGTGAGCATATTCTTTTGGATTAAATATGAATATAAAAATTTTTTAAGATTTTTCTTCTACATAGTTTTCGAGTAATTTAACACTAGAGTTTACATCCGTAAGCATAGGATTCTGATATATATAGGTATATCTTTTGCATATTGTAAACTCCAATTATTCGACAACTATGTAGACGAAAAATTTGAAAAAATTTTTGTCATTGCATTTGATGCTAAAGAATATTATCACTAAATTTTATTAAATTCTTATCATATTGTCGTATGTAGCCACCCTCCTTAAGCTTCTACCCTCTGGATCAAGCAAATCGGGTATTCACACTGAGTACGTTCGGGTTGCACGCTTTCAGCGCTGTAAACACGATATAGTAATATACTTAGCATTTAGCGTGCAAACCGAACGAACCCTTTGAGCGCTGACAGCGCCTACAGCGCTGAAAGTGTGCAACTCGAACGTACCCATTGTCTCTAATGTTTTTTTTTGACAATCGTCTCTCCAAAGCCTCCAAAGTGAAGCGATCTCGTTTCTCTGTATTCTCCTAATATCAGGGACTCGTCGGTGCGACCGGCGGCGCGGGTGAGAGAGGGGGGGGAGTGGCCAACACCGACAGTTTGACCAACATGAAGAAAGCAAAAATGAAGGCGCGTTTGCAGCGCCACGGTTTTGTATCGAGCGACGGTGGCGCCGTCCATCTGAATGTCTTTGTCGTACACGAAAAGAAGAATTAATAAATGCCCGATGTCCCCCCCCCCCCGTGTTCTCACTCGTGCGAACTATCCAGAAAAAAAAAGATGCACTTTGAAATATAAGAAAAGTGGGAGACGGAAGAAGAAGAAGAAGAAGAAGAAGAAGAAGAAGGTTGAGAACACACGAGACTGAAACGTGACGGTCCGATAATATTGCGCTGCCCGAGTGGACGACGGCGCAGACGGGCGCGGCTGCGATCCTTCCCCCACTCCGCTAGCTCATTGCCTCTCGCTCGCACTCGCTCGAGCTAGATACTAGAATCAGCCTGGCTCTGGCTCTCAAGTACAGGGTTGCTCTAATCCGTATGTATATGTATAAGAATCTTTAGGACTGGCGCGGCGCTGCGCCTCTCGCGGCAACTCCACTCAGTTTCGGGCCAAGATGGGCGAAACTCGCCGGCCAGTAGTAGCTTAGACTCTACCTACAAAACAACACACACCCAATTCTTTATTCCCGGAATGAACGAGTGACCGTAACAAATATATAGCCAAAAAAAAAAAAAAAAAAAAAAACAAAAGAATAAAGAAGAAAATTATTTAAATACCGTTCATGAAAAAGAGAAAAGCTAAAATAAAAGATTTTTCAAAACTGAGTAGATTCGAATCGAGAGCGGCCACGAAAACGACCAAGTTATTGTTTTCGCGAAGAGGAATCGGAGCAGAAAAAAAAAAGATTAGTGTCAATTTTTCGAGGGTGAATAGAGAAATATTGGGGTTGCAAGAGTGCGACAAAGATCGAACGGTGGCGTGAAAAAGTTGAAAGGGTTATAGAGAGTGAAGTGTCGAAAAGCCAAAGAGAGACGGAGTAAGGAAAAATTGAAGAAGAAGAAAAAAAAACGCATCGAAAAACGAAAGATTGCGCGAGAGGCCTCTCGCTGCTGCTCCCCTTTCGTCTTTCTGCTTCGTACACGTCTTCTCTGCTACCTCGCCGCTCCTTCTTCATCTGCATTTGTTCGCGGATGCTTGTTCATCCGGCGGTCCGTCAGTGAGTAGCGTTTACAAGTTTAAAAGAAGAAGAGCCTCAAGATAGTAGTCACATCGGGAGAGTCTTCGCGAGGAGATTGCCATTCGTGGATCGCTGTGTGTGTGTGTGTGTGTGTCTGTGTGAGCTCGCGCGCGCGCGAGTGTGTATATATTTATACATATACATATGTGTTTGTTCGTGTGTATGGCTACGAGAACCCACGGAAATCCACGAAAGGAATAACTTTCGTGCGTGCATAAAAAATAAAATAAAACGGAAGGGCGGAAAGTCATTTATTGGAACGAAACAAATCGTTGTGGGTGCTAAGTGAAAACTAAAGAAAAAAAAAAAAGAGTGAAAGAGCACGAAAAAAATAATAGTAGGCAACGAATCGAAGAGAGAGAGAGAGAAAGGGGTGAACGAATTAGGGAATTTATTTATCAAGTCGAATTCCGAAAATCTATTTTTGTAATCGAGGATGTACCAGTAACGGCGGCTGAGTTTAGTGGCCGGTGATGGTCGTGCGGTTTTCTCTCTTTCTCTCTGATCTTTTATGTGTACTTGTTACACCGAATATACGTAAAAGCACACAGGCGCTGCTGTACATCGGGGAAAAGCGACGATATATATAGTATATATCGGTGGTGCCCCGAGAAGAGAACATCGACTGTTCGCTGTACGTACGGTCGTGTACGCGCGCGCACGCGCGTGTGTGTATGTGTGTATCGTGCAACGCTCTAACTCGCGTGTGTCGAACGGAAGACACTGCGGCTATTTGTGAATTTCATTGATACCGGGAGCTACAAGAAAAGTAAATATATATACATGTATGTGTACACGGATACGTACATCAATTTATATACCTATAAAAATTGAGAAAACATAAAATCAAAACCCACGAAAACGATAACTACTCGGCGTAGCGAAAAAAAAAAAAAAAAAAGCATCTCTGGGATTTAATTTTCCGTGTGGGTGTAATAATAATAATAATAGAAAGCAGTGAATTTGAACACGGGGTTATTGTGAAAAAAAAAAAAAGGAAGGCACACCCCTTCCGCGTCTTGGTTCTTCCGAAATCCTCTTCCGATCTCAGGCTCGTTCGAGAGCAACTTTGCACCGACGCCTTCCATTTAAAAAACAAATAGTTTTAAAAAGACAGCAATAAGAGAGTGCAAGATGAATAAAAAGATAAATATATAATAAAAGTGCACGTGACAGAAAAAAAGGGGCGAAACTTTCGATATTTTATCGCCGGTGATACATACGGAAAAAAAAAAAATTAAATATACAACGGAAATAATTCATTTTTTCAGGGCGTAAAAAAAAAATACGACCCTGACAGGCCGGCAAAAGGGCCTTCGACATACGTGTTTTCGTAGCGGTAATTGGAGTGTTGAAAGAAAAAAAAAAAAAACAACGTAAAAATTCAGGGTTTCGTCTTGGGGCGATTTTTCGGTTTTCTCGTTGCCGCTTACGGCCGTCGTCGCCGCCACCTTCTCGACGTCGTCGTCAACGTCCACCTCCACCTCCACCACCACCACCACCACCACCATCTCCTTTTTTTCTCTCTTCATTGCCTTCATTGCCGATCGACGGGGGATCCCCGCTCGTTCTCCCCGTGTCTCGGCATTCCTCTCTCTGCGCCTCTCCCTCCGTTTGGCGCACGATTTCTTCGGTGTGCAAATTTTCGTTGCCTCCGCGAATAAGTGAAAGATTTGAACGCGCAAACGAAAGTGTAAAAAACAAAAAATACTGAGGTAAAAAGAAGTGCGGCTGTCAAAATTATATTCAATTTTGTTTTCTCCTCAAATCTTCGATCGTCTCTCAGTGAAGTGTTTTTTTTTTTGTTTCTGTTTTTCAACCGAAGAGAAAAAAATAGTGGCGTAAACTTTTTTCAATAGAAACCTCCGAGTTCGTAAGTTTTTTTTGTTTTTTTTTTGTTGTTGTTTTTGTGAGATAAAATATATATATATCGAATTGAGACTCTACCGAGAGTCTCTTGATATATAGACGGAGAAAGAGCGAGATAGAGCGGTTGCCAGCTGCGCCACGAGACACGAGAGATCACCACCACTGGCAAGCGGCGGGAGGAGCACCAGCAGCAGCGGGAACAGCAGCGCTAGACTCGCCAAGCATGTCCGTGAGGATGGAGAACGTAGCGGCTTCGAGGAAGCTCCAGTACAAAATGATGGTAAATATTTCTTTAATTGTATCAACATCTGTATCCGTGGACAATAAACGTGTGTGCGTCGATACGAATATATGTGCATTTACGTTTATACGTACATATGTATATGTACATGCATACATCGATGTATGCATGCGTATTCCGAGGTTATAAATATATGCATCGAAGATTATATAAGTTTGTCTCGTGATGTTCGAAAAATCAGCCGATTGAACTCTCTCGTGCCCTTTTTATTGTGCTAAAATATCAGTATTTCTCGCTGGAGGACTCGTTTCCCCAGCGTATAAACCGAAAGTCATCGAATTTTGGGTCCCTCGTTACGGATTAAGAGTGAAACAACGATAATGAAAAAAATAAAAAAGTGTGTCCGTGTCCGATCGCGGCGAGTCTACACCGGAATAGCGGGACGCGCGAACGTGTTGGATTTGCCGAAGAATTTCTCGTATCACGTGGCGTTAATGATCGAGCCAGTGAACGAGGATTTTATTGAGTGCGCGAAGAAATTAGTGTCGAGTGAATGAAAAATAACGTGAAAGTATCGAAAAGCGTTAATATGCGAGCTGAAAAAGAGGAAATTTACAGGGGAGAAAAAAAGAAAAAACAACGATGTTTGGTATTTTTTGGCTGTTAGGGGGGGCGAGCAATGTCCGTGAGATCCTCACGGAACCGGCGTAGTTTGACAGCTTGCCGCGGGGCGTCTGCTCGTCCCACCCAGGCACAGCCAGTCACTCCATCTTTCCTCGTCGTTGGCGTCGTTTCAATCGTTTTCTCTCTCTCTCCCTCCCCGTATTCATATATCTATATAAATGGGAGAGAATATCGTCATCTGCCCTCCCTCTTCCTCTTTTCCATATTGCCGGCTGGCACTCTGGCTCCGTCCACGTTCGCTCTTTTCTCGCCTCCTCGTTCCCTCCTTCCTATTCCCCTCCATTCCTCGGACAACCGGCGTCGAGACGTACGTATACACGCGAATACCCTCAAATCCGTGTATACACTGTACACGTCGGCGAAACTCGCTTACGTGCACTTTGCACAAACTCTAGTTTACGCATACATATTTCCTCGTCGAGTGTCCATACGCGCGTGCGCGCGTTTCTTTCTGCGTGTGTGAATACTGCCACGCACGCACGCACTCACACGATCGCATTTGCCCGCTGCATTCGCCAGCGGAACCTCCCGTCGTCCATACGAGTTTTTCTTCTTTCTCTCATTTTTTTTTCTTTTTTAATCTTTCTCTCTCACTGGTGAACGAGAGAGATACGGTTCCTCGCGCCATCCCGTTCTCATCTCCCGTACTAGTTAGTACCAATACTGTTGTATAAATCTTCTTCATCGTTTCTATATCCGCAAAACAAGTGCCAATATGTGTGTATATATGCGCGTGTCTACGTATCGCTTATCGTTCGTTTCGTTCGCGCAACTTAATATACCCATGCTAGTTTTCCCGTCTGCATTCCCCGAGAGAATTGATGCACCAAAGAGCCAGACAGCAAAGAGAGGGCGAGGGAGAGGAAGAGAGGAATGTAGTTGCGGGGATAACGATTGGAAAATGGCCAAGTATAGTTACAGGAAAAATAGGTAGATGGCGCTTTCGACTGTGATTTGTAAAAGCCCTCGGCCCCGCGACTTCCGGTGTAAATGGTTTTATCGAATATCCTCCTTCGTACAATTCGATATACTCGCGTGGGAGAAACGTTAACTGCCGGTCGCATTGTAACAGGCTTGTTATTGTAGAATCTTTTGATGTTTCGATTATTAAAATATCGAATGGTTTAGATCGGAATAAAAATAATAACAGTTGCGATTACGACGCGTTAGCCTCACGAGAATCCGACTACTGGTCTCACGGATGTTGAACAAAAACGGAAGAGAGAGTAATGTATAGAGAGTAAATGAGATGTAATGTATCACAATAATAAAAACTGTAAAATGGTGAATAAGTATTTTACGATTATTATCGAAAAGATGATCATTTTTCACGGTAAACTTTCCAGGTTACGAGTGTTTGAAATATGAAATACGTGATAACATTTTTTTGGCTGGATCTATCCGTGACGAATCACGACACCGAAAATTGGCTGTCAACTGTCCAATTTAAGAACGAATTTTAAAGTGTTGATACTCACTTTGTTTAAAATTGTATTTTCGTGACCCAAACACGACACCAATATTAGAGCCTAGGTCAACGTAGTGTTAAGAAATATTTTTGAAGTCAAATGTCAGTCTACCATACCGACAACTGGAATAAATTACATGTTCAGTTGTCGATATCGACCGCGACGTTGCCAAACGATCCAAATGAAAAGTCGATCGCTATTTTTTTGTAGGGATTGTACTGCATTTCATAGACTGTACTTTGCGCCGTATTGGAATCTCCTTAAGAGGACCCGAGCTGTACAGGTCCCGCTAAAAGTTTTCAAAAAAATTGATTTTATTTTAGTCACTTGTATATCGAGAATAAGTAATTTATTGACTTTCTAAATTATTGCTCATTGTGAAATCTCAAAGTTCGTTTACTTTTGTAAACGGGGGCGCTGCGATCGAAACAACTCATTAACCAACCTCAATTCATCAAAATACGCGCAGTGTCTATGTTTACGTGTAAGTAAACTAATAAGACTGCATTTTTGTGAATTATTCAAATTTTTTTGCCATTGATCACGTCAAATATAAAATAATTTCATGTGTAATCTCGAATCGAAACTCATTCAGGGGCTTATACGTATTGGGGAAAGTGTTGTTTTTTTTTCTTATTTTTTTTCCAGTGTTTTACACTGTAATACTTAAACTCATCATTGTTTGATCGTGATAACGACTTTGACATTTTTTTTTAGATAACGACACTTGCGTTAATACGATTAGAGTAAAAGCGAGTCTATTTCTTCCATCATTCTCGAATTTTAGCTTCTTTTCGAAGATAATGGGCGATAACCTCCAATCCAATGGATCGTCATAAAATAATTAGCTTCTTCAATGAATCATAAAATAAGGCTCATGTTTTCAAGGTTGACTCTTCTGCTTCTTTAAAATGATCATCGGTAACGTGAATGGATTTCATAACCATGCGAATAGGTAGTGTTTAAACTGTTCGAAAATATATAGACATAGTCGGTGCCACATTCACGGCCAATCTCAAATATCACCAAATTTCTATACCAGTATTACTCGTGTCATTAGACAGCGACGGCGAAGACAACAAATAAACGTAAAAAATGTGTGCAAAAAAATGAGCTATTTTTTTATACTAGGAAAAAAATTAAAAATATTAATATCTGCAATAATTTTTGAAAATGATCGAAAACAGTTGGAAACTTGGCTTTTCCATTATTCGATTAGTCATCAATTCAATTAATCATTCAATTACTATCAATTATTCAATAGTTATTCAGTTTGAAACTTTCATCATAATTGGCTACTATATTAAACAGATCATTTCTAAATTATTATGAATTTCGATTGATGAAACCTCGTTTGGCATGTTCGCAGTACTAGCAACCCACAACAGCGTGATGAAGTTGTCGATAGTCGAGGACTGCCATACATGGTCATATTGCAATATGTTCAAATGAGGTGAAACATTGAAATTAATAAACATAATGAGTTCGTAATGGATTTTAACATACCAGACTTGAGAACATTGGCCGCCACGCTTGAAAAAATGTGGATAAAATTGGTCAAGACATCTATCACCAGTTCCGAGAAAAGGGGCAACAAAGGAATGTCTCCTATCAGCTGATCACAGTAAAATGGATAACTCCTGTCTTACTCCCGTAATTACTGAAATTGGACGAGCCAAAAATCGCTTAATTCGGACGATAGGTGACGTTCGAATGTTGGGTTGTTGTTTCATCAGTAAAATAGCTCGAACGGTGATAAATCGCCCAATCTAGCTACCCTGACTGAGCAATCGTGGAACGGTCACTTTCGTTGTGTGCATTAATTTTCTTGGTATATCATTGGATCTTTCAGATGAACGCGATGCTAATGGCAAAGCGGAAAACTTGTTGAGAACGGGTCTTTAAAAGCGCCGTTACTCTACTTATTATCCTTTGCCGTGTCCACCAATTTAGTCTAGTCTCCCTGTGGGAAAAAATAAGCTGATTAATCACACACATGTCACGAGTAAGCAAAACCGGGAATGAAAAATAAAAAAATAAATTATGGAAATTCCTTGAAATTTCCACAATCCGTACATGCACTCCTAACTGCGATAATCGGATATTAATCATGCGACTAATTTATCATTATTTGAGTTCGTGCATTCGCGATTACAATTTTTTTCATGGCCGTTACTGCATAGCCGTAATTTCCATTCCTTTGATTATGAGAATTAATGGATTATTCAATTTGTGAATGAACGAACGATCGTTTGATGCAGGGAAGACGCTTTTTGTTGAACCGTCCAATGGGACGAGTGCATTCAATTTCTGGCTTATGATCCATGCTCCTTTTGATGTATACATACTCGTCTACGTATGTATTTATCCTAACTAATATTATGAATGCGAAAGTTTATTGTTTCTTTGTCCTTCCTTCACGCCCAAACGAAACAACCAATCGACTTGATTTTTGGCATAGAATTAGTTGAAAGGACCGAGAGTAACATAGGCTACTTTTGCCGAAGGATATTGGAAATCCTGAGCTAAATCGCTGATGCGCACCATTCATGCATATTCATTTTCATTCGCATACAGCGAAGCATGAGTAATAAATTAACACGCACAGTCGCATAATTTCCCAGGAAAGACAATAAGAAAAGAGTTCAAAACGAAGGAAAAAATCAAGTAATTTGAAAGAGCATGACGTGAAGGAGGAAAGGAGAAACTCAGAGAGATGCGGAAAAGATGGCAAGGCCAACAATCCGAGGGCGCGCGTGCGTTAGATCGTAGTCTCGCGCATGCGAAGAACATAACCCGACCTAAAACACATATCTTATTCGATAGCAGTCTCGCTCGAGGTTGCTGTTCCACCATTGCTTACAAGCTGGGATAACGAAGACGTGCAAAGAGAAATGGATGAGATCAACCTCCTCCTTCACCTGCTGGTGATTTTTATTTCAATCGCGCAAAAGAGACGTCAAATTATGATATCTCGAGATTGGATGACAAATCGAAAAACAATTGGCCTATAAGATTTTTCATCCAACCTGCTCTTCCGTGAGAACGATTTGGAAAAAAAAAACAGAAGCCCGAAAACCGTCATATCCGAGTACATAAGATTCCAGCAGGGCATGCGCAAGCTTTTTTTCTTGATACTTGTCATCGAACATACGGCGATTCTATTGCACCAATAACAAATAAAAAAAACTCACCTATATTTTGTTATCAGATATTTAAATGTCGCTGTTCAGCGAATGAAATTGAGCAAACATGCAAAAGCTAACTACGTGTATTTGTATAATGCGACATTCGGAAGATTTCCATATGTTTTGTAGAAACGACAAGGACGAGATTTTTCAATGCCCAATAATAGAAAAGAACGGACCTGGGTTCGTATAAATTCATTCAAAGATGCATAGGCACGTTCGTGCATGACACGGGAATAATCAGTAGCAGGCGATAACGAGATGAACGAAGAAAATTGTGGATGGCAAAAAATTGCACGTAATAAATGCGTTCCAGTCACTTCGAACGTTTCTATTTGCTTCTTCCCAATGTACGGACGCCGTGACGGCATTGAAATAGAAGCGTACGACTTTCGTGCAAGAGCTCAAATTTCCGTCTCATTGTACAACACCGCAATCTTTCCCTCTCTCTCTTTCGTTTCATTCTCTACGCCCTTGCACGTATTAAGAAACGTTTTTGTTGCACGGGGTTACTCCACGGAGCCCATGGAACTCATCCAGTTAGGCTTGGACACAAGACTTCAGAGCCGTAAGCCTCTCTCCTTCCGCAATATTAAACGAGAAAATCGTAAGAGAGCAAGAGAGATATAGTGGTGTCGGCGGAAGCGGCGAGTAGACGGTGCAAGAATATCGATTGTTTGTGGTTGCGGTACCCTGCTGCCGCTGCGCTCGCTTTACAAACGTTGTACCCGCCACCCAACGTCACACTAAAACTACGTAAACCCTTCACAAGCTTCTCCGCGACGTTAGTTACTTATTTGGTATGTCCCTATAACAACACATCGTTATCGACCTAAACATTTTAGCCCTTCAGGCCCGATTCCGTCATTTCATCCGAATCCTAAATTTCATGGTGTTTTAGTCTACATGAAAAAACGAAACAATTAGCCTAAACCGTAATATACCATCGCGTCATTTAAACGCTGGATGCACCAAGAAAAATTCATTTATGATGTAATTTTTTCAAGAGTCCTCCATCAACGCGCCCGTAATCTCAATTTTGTACAATTTTTAAAGCGCTATATGAAAGATGGTAGGAAGTTTATAAGATTGCAATGCTATCTCGTGCTTCTCGAAGAGGATAACGAGTGCCACGGTGCATTCCAATCACTGCGATGGTTGAATCGCTGGTATGCGACCCCTCCCCCCCCCCCCCAGCACTCTACTCCATGCCGGCCGGTGTGGCTCTCGAGTATCAGCGTTAACGGTATCGGAGAAAGTTTCGCGTATGACGCCATCTGCATTAACTAGGCTGCATTCGCGTGTGTCTCCCAAAGAGGACCATCCATCGGAGGTCGTTCCAATTTTTTTTTTACGTCGTATTTCTTTTATGCTTTCATACACCAGGGTGGTTCAATAAAAATCAACATTTTTTTTCCAATATGTACGATTCAATAGTTACATTAAGGTGAAAAAAGACGCTTGTCAAAATTTGAGCCCTTAAAAAAAATTTTAGAGGTCGCTGATCGCTTGTCGCTTCTGAATTTTATACCTCGCCAATGCGTGATCGTAGAATAATTACGTAGACGGGTTTTTTGTAGGGATTCAAACGCACTATAAAAAAGGTCACTTATCGTTTTACGATAAATCTACTTTTTCGGAAGTTATTTAAGGTCAAAGTTGACTTTTTAGTAAATTTCAAGATTTTTTCACTTTTTCAGCGAAACCATCGAACTTATCACAAAATATTATAGGACCTTTTTTGAGGATCATTAAATTTTTTATAGAATCATGTTCCTAGATGATTGAGAAATCGAATTGCTGCATTATGAGCTCATTTCTTGAAGGAAAATTTCGATTTCCATCAATCAAATTGTTTTATTAACGAAGAATGTCAGTATTACAGAAAAGCGCACTAGGTCGCCTAAAAAATCAAATAATATTTTAAAGAAAAAAATTAAAGTTTAATTCATCTTCTACATTTTTGACAGAGTTATCTAACTTGGTGCATCCAAACTTTTGAGCGGGAGTGTACTTTGATCACCTTGCTGGTTTAACAAATGGTGTGACCGCGTGTTCCGCTAACCAATGTCGACTTTGCCATTCTTCCATAGCGGTCAACCCGTGTCTTCCACACGTACGCTGCCTCTTTCAGCGATAACCTTAAACTTGGTATATTCTGTGCCCACCCGAGACCGTTCCAATTGATCTTCGTTGACGCACGCTTATTAGAGAGCTGGTGAGCATTTTGGTATATGATCGGCTCGTGTCCCATATCGATCAGTATTAAAGTTTAGATCAATACGAATCTATTTGGTCCAGTGAATTAAGGTCCTACAGTGATAGATGTCATAGTGGCAGACGTGATCCTTAATGTTTCTTGGGGTACCATTATCGCTATAAATAACATCTGCCACACGAATCGATCATATAGAAATTTTACTCGTCAGCTCCCTAGCTCCGTGTTCTTTTCATTTTTCATCTTCGTTTGACCTACAGCATTTCGTGCTGAACACTGAGATTTTTTATCGTTCTCGTGTACTAATGAAAAAAAATTGATAACATCAAAATTATGTTCCCACCCTCGCCTCTCTTCCTCGTTGTATTCCACGTCCGTTCTGTGATCGCAAACACGCCACACTCAATGAGCAGCATCATTCATGAGTTTGACGCCATCGTTTATGTACAAGTTTCATACACGCACACATGCTAGCAAATATAGTGTACGCGAATGAGTATATAATCTTGATGACCGTATCGTATGACGATCTGAAAGTGGGAATAGAATCGACGTGACACGTATGAGCATCCATCGGCTCGAAAGTTTTCCTTTTTTTGAATTCATAATAGACAATTGGTATGAATAAATTCAATCCGTCAATTATGGTCGTATTATTTAGCGATGGATTCCAATTAAAGATTCGCGGCGGCGAATCGAGACAAGTACATTTTTCGAATAAAAAAAAAACAACAACAAAGACATGACAGCGACCGCGAATCTCTATATACAGCAAGGACCGTGTTCTAACCCAACTTTTAAAACTAGAGATCAGTTTTTTACGTTTATCATGTCTGGAGAAATATAAAGCAAGCAGTTATTTTTTTTCTCTTTCATCTAAAAAAAATCAATGCTGTAGCTATTGCAGTACGGAAATCTCATTCATGTAATGTCATTTGCAGCTTCTAGCAGCTTATTCGTCGGACATAGAATTTTTGCAACCCCGTTTTTACGAAAGTGTGACACATGAGGTTGGAAATTTTTTGATTTTTGATAAATCTCGGATACACTGTCATCAGTGATGACTGTGAGTTTGTGGTTTTGTAAAATTTCGTTATCTCAGCTTTTTCGAGAGCTCTGAAAATGTACTTGTCTCAACTTTTCTACAGCGCGTTTGCGTGCAGTTTTTTTGGGTTTACAAATACATAACTGTATATGCGTGTATAAAAATGCTTTTTCACTTTTCGCTCCGCAAAAGTTGAAATTTCCGCGAAGGTTTGGTGAAAAATAGTATAAGCTACACAAGACTATCTCAAATCGCGGGCAAAATTGTCCGCGATTTGAAATAGTCTACTTTCCCTCCCTAGTGGCGTAATATACTATTCCTTGTGTCTCGAAATAAGAATCGAAATCCGCCAGAAAAAGTTTCAACATTCCAAGATGGATCCGTTGCATCCGAGAGTCGCAATTGTCGTCCGCAATTAATAGAAAATTCAAGCGTCGAAACCAAGCGTATGCATACATATCATTATTATCATTCGATTGTGTATCTAAAGTAAACTGTATATATAGGCAGACGCGCTGTATAGGTTATAAAGCAAATGAGCTTGTTTTATCCCATATGACGAAAACAAGTCCGACGACGATGACAATCGTCTTCGAACGAAATTAACCTTTATTACGCTTATATATATGTGCTGATCTGTTGGCAAACTGATCGGGAGAATGCATACACATTGTATATACTACAAATCGAGAGTCTCAACATTGTTTTATTTCTTCTTAATTTTCTTAAAATTCCTGAGAAAATTAATGATGATATAAGAATGCAGCAGGGCTCACGCTGGTTTTTTCTTTCTATACTTGACGTCAAGTCGCTACCGCATCTCTATTCATTTGGAAGACACAGCGTAGTGGAAATATTCCACTAATTTACCGTGTTGCCATCTACTGTCTTTTTTCTCCAACAAATACTACTTCGATTGTTTATTCGTGTTTCATATATATTTCTAAAAAGTCGCCGGCACAAACGCTCGATGAAATCTCAAGAAGCACCATTTATTATTGATGCAAATATCAAGAAGTTCAGGGACTAGAGGCGTAGAGAGAAAACGGGTGTCAGAAACCGGCTCAAATAAAAGGCATTATGCTACACAGAGTGACCCTAGAAGATAGCTACGAGTATGCGCGTAACCGGTGCCAGCAGTTTCAATCTCAAATGTCTCCACGGATTCACACCCCAATGTCGTTATTATTTTGCACAACCAAACGATTCTCAGGTTCACATTGCACCCCTGAAGTATGTTGGGCCATATATATCGTTTCACTACTTCTTGAAACAACAAAACATCATACCAAATTTTTGACAAACTCAATACACTCTGAAGAATTAACAATTGTACTTATTGGGAACTTTCCCTTTTTTATCAGATTTTGTTGTGAAATAAAATAACCTTTTCATCAACACTAGAACACGATGCTTCTCTATGGCGGACCGACATTCCGTGTAAGCCATACGAGACAGAAAAAAAGTGTGGTGACCTATAGGGTTGATACATTTGTATGGATAAACGCGATGAAAAAATTAGGATTCTTTTTTCAATCTTTCACGACCGCTTGAGCTACTGTAGGAAAAGTGTGTTTCTCAATTAAATGACTACGAGTTGAATATGAAAATGGTATTTTTGTATTTGATTGCTTTTGATCAAATGTCATAACGAGCTAATCCAAAGTTTCGGATAAATCAGTATTATCCAACGACTATGATGCTAGCGAACGGCCGATTCCAGACGCGTCAACTCATCAAAAGTATGGAGCAAAGAAAAAAGGGTTGACCGGAAGTAACCCGGCAATAAGTCGGATAACTCACGCTCGTTCGCTTAAAGATTGAAGAGAATTAAAGGATTAATATGCACATGCATGAATTCCGGTAAGATTGCAACATTGCCACGAATCAAACGCGATGCCGGTTGTTTCTCAAGGTAAAGCGAAATGTGGAATGTCCGTTGGTATGCGCTCACGAGCTCCCCTTCCACCCCCTTCTCTCGTTCTCTTTCGTGCGTTGGGTTCGCGATGAGGCCTTTCCGAGCTATGAGAAGAAAGATAGAGAGAATTGCCAACTGGTTCGACCGCACCCCACACTTACTTATTCTTCTGTTTCTTCTTCTTCTTCTTTCTCTTTTTCACGTTGGATTCCGTTCTCCTCTTCTCAGCATCTCAAGTCTTCCTTCGATGTACTAAGCTTTGCCACCGTAATTCTCAACTGTGCATGCGGTCAGGATTATGGCCCTCTAGCGGCTATATGCACAGGATGCCGCAAACAAATCTACCCAGAAATACACACGTACTCTCTCGTATGATGTAGTAGACCATTGTATGTAGCTTCTCTTAGCAATATTCTTTCCTTCGTCACCACATCGAAGATAGGCCCAGATCAATAGCAATAACGACCTACTTTGCAAATCATTTGGGCGCAGTCCAGATTGTGCGTTTCTAGGATCCCGTCTGGAAGCCTCGAATACTGCACCTGAAACAACTGCCGGAATTCAACAAAAAAATTTCATCGGACAGCAAAAAAAACTGAAAATATTTTTAGTCGCAATGTTCGTGCCATGAAAAGCAGTACTTCGCGGAGACGCTGCTTTGCGGCATATTCGTTTTTCAAAGCTCATCTTGTTATCGCTTATCGACGTGACCTCATGTACGGTCGATATCGTCTTCTCTCCCTCTGTCGCAGCGAATGGGCGAGTGAGAAAATAAAAAAGGGTAAAAATGGCCGAAGCTCCCGTCGGTCTCTTATCATTTGCTGGGCCATCATTTGTTTTTTCATCCTTTTTTATTTTTTCCAAAACATTCATCATCTCTCATAACCGCGGTAGAAATCTTTCGAATAAACGGATTGACTAATATTATTCCAAACAAGAATGAACTATTCCTGCCTGCATTACCGGAAATCATTCTCATAAGATTCTTCTATGAACTGGTATGACTATGAAAAACGTGGGAATAAAAATCGGTGATACAAGATACGCGGGAATGAAAGATGGGAAAATTAGAAACAGAGAGTCTGGAACGAGAACCGGAAGTAACGTCCGGTCTCGTATATCTCTCGCTACTAATTTTGTGCAAGTATTATCTCCCTTTCTTTCTCACACGCACCATCATACCAAAATATTTCTTCTCTTTTAACGTTAAACTACGAATGAAAACTTTTTTTAAAAGAATTTTGAGATTCATTTGACACATTAATGTAATGAAATTTTTGTAGGTCGTCCTATAAACATATTTATCGTTAACTCTGTATACATGTATAAATCTACTCGCCAAAAAATGTTTCAGATAAAATAAAAATTTGTACAAGTACAACTTTGAAGGTTAATAACTCTTGAATTATTAGATTTAGGATTATTTTGCAAAGGACCTTTTTTGTAGAGAATCAAATTTGCTACAAAGACCCATTGCGAAATAAGTGATTAAAATTATCGTTAAGGAGGTATACAGTTCTAAACACGCCAAGTAGTATTTCCCATGTTATTTAAAGGGGAAAGTACAATAAGCTGGAGTAACCTCTAGATATTTTTACTTCGAGCACTCCATCGGTAAACCCCCTAATATGTACGTAACCTCTCTTGCTCTCAAGGTGGGTGGTGTTTTTCGGGGTTATGTTTACCTCGAAACTCAGCTGTGAATTGACTACGTGCGAGCCACGTTGTCAAAACTAATGTTCCGCTGTATACCACCGAGTCAAGTTGAAAACTCAGAACGTTTCAGATTCTATAACGAAATAAACATAAAATGTTATGATACGTAATGATGAAATGAATATTAAATAATATGTTAACAGAGAAAAAAAAGTTATTGGAACAACAAAATCTCTCATTACGGAGTGCCAATAAAATATATGATCATCATAATGTCATAAACGATTGAACGAACACATTAATTTTTTAACAGACTGCACGATCATTCTGCCAAAGAAATGCGCATTTCAATTGACAAAACTCTTCCAATAACATCAATTTTTATTGAATCAACCATTTTTTTTTCTCTGTGTTGGGATGGTTGCACGTCGAAAAAAAAAAAAAAAGAAGGGGGATAAAACGAAAATATTGCAATTAGGATAAAAACGTAATAGAGAATAAGAAAAAAAAAAAAAGGAAAATGTTGATACAATTGATAAAGAAAGTGTGATCGTTATCAGGGTACGAACGGACCACGTCCAACGTACGCGGGTGCGAACAACGGTAACGCCGGAAGTGGGGGAGCAGGAGGCGGCGGGGGTGGCGTCGGAGTGGGTGTTGGACCGAGCGCCGGAGGACACGGATTGAAGGGTGGCGCTGGTGGTGGACCGAGAGGAGGTAACCCGGTGCAATATCGGGCTAGCGGTGCTGGCGGTACAGCATGGGGTGCGGCACCGTCCCACGCGGCAGCGGCAGCCGCAGCAGCCGGTTATCCACCGTACACGAGGTATCCGAGTGCTGCTGCCGCAGCCGCAGCCGCAGCCGCACAGATGCCAGTCGGAGCTCAGCAACTTCCGCCCACGACGAATCCTTACGCGGCTACTGCCTACGCTCAGCATGCCTCGGTAACTCAAAACTTGTACTTTTTCACTCCAAGGTCACATCCCACCTGCTCCCACCTCCTATTTCCATTATTATTAATTCATCGATACAACATCCGTTTTTCATACTTGTACTCGCTCAATTTTTTTTTCATCTTTTGATCCTTCAACACCTTTCATTATAACTCTTTTCATTTGACAATTATTTTCATTCATTTTTTATTACGAATTACTCACGTCAGAGTCTCGATTATGACCTGATCCAGGAGCATTATTCATTGTATCTCTACAAATGGGAAGAAAATGTAATTTTTTACGTGAGTTTCTCCCACAATTTCCGAGGAAGAAAGAATTTTGGTATTGCAATTTAGATTTTTCAATGTATTCGAACTGTCATGTACTATCAAGCTTTCTGCTTCTTTTTTGTCATCTTCCATTCTAACGTGTTCGAAACAATTGGGATTTTTGTATTTTGAGAAAGGTGGTTCAACCGTTTTTGTGCTCACAAACATATTTAAAAAAAAAACGATACAAAATTTCGACAAAATCTCTTTGAATTTCAAAAACATTTTTTGTTTGTACAATTGAAATACATCCGTTTCGAGCAGCCAAACAAATATATGAAGAATTAGTTGTTTAGATAATGTTATTCCGTAAGCATAACTAGAAATGTAATCTCAACCTAACAGTATGGTGGACAAAGAGTACCAACAGCATCTTCGCCGGCGAATACGCACAGTAGCTCGAGCAGCGCGACCGGAAGTCAGAGCGGTACGATGAGCACGAGTCTGAGCAACAACGCTATGCAGGGACAGCAGCCTGAGCAATTGTCAAAAACGAATCTCTACATACGCGGCCTTGATCAAAAAACGACCGACAAGGATCTCGTCAACATGTGTTCTCAGTGAGTACCACATTATCTTCTTATCTGAGCATTTAAAAAAAAATAAAAGCTCGATTAAAGCAAAGCTCTTTGTAGAAATGAAAAATATTCAGTTCGCTATTTATAACTACAATTTGTTTTTTCAGATACGGAACAATAACATCGACCAAGGCAATTCTGGACAAAAATACAAATAAATGTAAAGGTACTTAGTTGAATTCAACACTTTTTAGTTTTATGCATTGAAAATTTGTATTTTTTATTTTTCTCTTGAAATTTCAAGCTACTTAAGCTTCACTCGTTCAATGCCATATTCATCCGAAGTGTCGCAAGTTTTTATGAATGTTGAACACGTTTATTTTTGTGCCAGGCAACAATTCATTATTTATCACTTTTTACAACGGCTAATTTGAAAGAAAAAAAAGAAAAAAAAAACATGAATTTACGAACACTCTGATTTTGCGCATCACTGCTATCAAAAATTTTTTTTCGGTAGTGAAATTTTGAATTTTCTTTCCCATTTTCGTGTCAACCCCACCATTGTTCGTGTTTTTAATTGTTTTTAATTCCTTTATCGTATAATAATAATACATGATTAACAAAATTGACAATTATTCTTGAAGGTACGAAATTGGTTGTGTTACAGGTTATGGCTTTGTAGACTTTGAGTCACCGGTGGCGGCTGAGGGTGCTGTGAAAGCACTGGTCGCCAAGGGCATCCAAGCACAGATGGCGAAAGTGGGTATCTGGTTGCATCGTAGACTGGCCAGTGTACGTTGGTTGTGCATGCAAGTACAGTAATACCAGAGTAACAGTAAACCTTTCTCTCTCTCTCTCTCTCTCTCGTTCTATTTTTCTCTTCCTCCGCTCCCTCTCTCTCTCTCTCTCTTCCTCACTTTTTCTCTCGCTATCTCTTTCTCTCGTCTATCTTTTCAGTCAACTTCCATTCATTTGTCTCTTTCAATACTTCATTTTTTATTACTCTAATCCTATTTACTTTTTCCCCCTCGTTCCTCATCGCGATTCCCGTATCTGTGTTCTCACTTAATGTCATTTTAAGATAACATAGTCGCAAATAATTAACAGAAAGTAGAGTCCACGATCGGACGAATAGCTATAGGCCGCATTCCATATTTTTCTTCTACGCTATTCGAGAAAGAGTCCCTTGCACATCGCGATTACGAGAAAACAAAAATTAAACTAACAAAAAATACGAATATCCAGTTACGAGGTTCTCCTGTTCGTCGTCCGTTCGTCTCCTGAAAGGCGATACGCTTGTCCCTGTTTCTTTCTTTATATTTCTCACAGAAATTAATACCATTTCTCCTCAAAAAATCAAAAACTTCCGGAACGGTTTTTCATGCCATTTTGCCGGTAACCGTCATGAAGAAATTCACTCAACATCATTTTGAAGGGTAGATTCGACTGTGTTTTCTTAAGGGCCGTGCAATTTTCTGCAAAGATATTTCATTTTTCGTGAAAAAAGAAACAATTCGGATAATGCCATGTAACACGATAACGATAAGATTTCAAGGAAAAATTCAAGATGGTAAAAAGTTGTATCAGCTTTCGTTGAGTTCAAGAGAATTTTTTCAGATTTATTGTCTTAAATTTTTCAAATTTATTTTCGCTCGAGATTCAGACTAACTAAAATAAATGGAAAGTTTTACCTCTAAATATATGAAATACATCCTTCATTGCAATTGAACGATTATTCATCACGTTTTTTTTTTTTTAAACGATTGCCGATTGATCAATCGGCCAATTTTTCACATCCTCATTCGGCGTTCATTTCCTACTAAAAAAAACAATTATAGCAATCCTTTCGAATACTTTCATCCGCCATACTTGTACTACTACTACTACCACTACTACAACTACTACTACTACTACTACTACTTATTACTACTGTCTCACGTACTTATAAACCTGTCGATGCTTGCTGCTATACCTCGGCTATACAATGCTGAAACTGCTATGTCAACACGCGTTTAAGTTCATGTACGAAAAACTGCATACATAAATATTTTTAAAAAATAATCAAATTAATGTATCGAGATATACAATGTACATAATCAAATACTGACGAAACTCATAATTGACTCGATCCTTCGAAAAAGTCAGCTTGTAAAAACAAGCAATCAACCCTAAGACCCTACAATAGCTTACACTGGGGTTGCACACACCCCAGAACTTTGAATCGTTACAGCTCAAAATTAGGAACATTTTTTAACTAAAATAAATTTTTAAAAATTGACACACGTATTTTGGTAAATGAAATGGTTGATTCTTGAAAAAGACTTTATGGACCAAGCTTGGAAAAATTGCAAACGAAAAATTCCAAGTGCTTTATTCTCTATACAGTCGATTAAGTGAGCATAGAAAATGCAGGAAAATTTGTGAGGTTACGCTATAACCCCAGGCTCTCGATTAAACGTACTCTCTGTCACGTCCAGGCCGAAACTTACGTTTTACCGGACACAAATCTACTTTTTATACTCCTCCTTCCTAATGCGACCAATAGTATGGCATGACCACCTGAACTGTCTAAATGCCAGAGCCTTAAAAATGTGGTAGGGATTTGGGGAACCCCTGTCTAGGGACCTAGGGTTAAATCTTTACTTCATAAATTCGGGTTTGTGCAATTTTTTGTTTCTATTGAGATTCTGACAATATTTTTGAATGAAAACACTGCCATATCCGACTCGATTCAGAAAAAAAGAAACTGTATTGAAATACTTCGTCAGACACGTTGATATATCGCAGCACAGACATGAAAAATATTCTAGAGTAGTATTTATTTTTTTTTTATCACAAGATGTGTTGTGTATCGATCATAATTATTTTTGAAACACGTGCGACATTAGTTTTCATAATATAATATTCATACATGGATACACATACGCGTATAATGTCGTGAAATTTGTCATATGGAGTTATGTCAAGCCGTTACGTCGTTGAGGAAGTCGTACGATTGCTAAAGTCGTGCTCGTTTCGCGATGAACCACGAGTTCACAGATTATTTCATATTGGCATAATGATGAAGAACATTATTTTTTTCAAAACAATATTTCATTTATATTCAATTTTTTTTTTTTACAAAACTCGGAAAATATCCGTTTGTCCCGATAATCGAGGAGAGTTCGTCTTTCCGGCAACAGAACCGAGTTAACGATATATTGTACTTGATAATGATGAATTAACCGTTTATCGTACGCGTGAACTAACCCTCAATGGTTGTTCTAACTCAGGCAACAGTTTCGTTATTATTTACGCATTTATTTATAATTCCATTATTTTTACTATTATCATTGAATGTGAAGGAAATAATTTGAAAACAGTTATACACAAGCACGGGGCTAGAACCACGAACGAGAACTTGCTGTGAAACGATGACCATTGCATGCGATATGATAACCGACAAGAAGCAACAATTTTTGAATGAAAACTTTTACGTTCTAACACGTGATACGTCATAATAACGTCTTGTTTTTCACGAGACATTTTTTAATGTGTAATCCAACACAAAAAGCGACAAAAATACACAATATATCATGATTTTAGGATTTTTAAAAATAATAAAACATTATACCGTTTGACAAAATGAAAAAAAAAAAGAAAATATCTGTACATTATTTCATCAAACTAAAAAATGCCATTCAGCCTGGCTTATACCATAATATTTTCATTATTTATTCTTTTTGTGTTAATGCATTCGCAAGATTGAAGTAAATTGTCGTAAAGTATAAGTATATTCAAGTAATTGTAGCCTTGATTGAGTCTAAATGAAAAAAAAAAATGTGTGTGTGGGTGTGTGTGTGCGCGCGCGTGTGTGCGTGAGTGTATATGCGTGAGTGTGTATCGAAAATAATTTTAATTACAATAAAACGACATGGTGGATCTCGAAATAATTGCCTGAGATGATGCTCGATTGTGTGCGGCAATCCGTTGCTTAAATATTTCAATGGTTATTTAGATTCTTTTTTAATTCAAAAAATTTTAGACAGGATTGGTCTCGAATTGAAAAATTGTACATAGAGTAGCAAATAAGTTCAGTCACCCACAACATACCATGACACAAGCCACAGTCTTTCTTTCTCTCCCTCTCTCTCTTTCTCTCTCTCTCTCTCTCTAGCTCTTTCCTCTCTCTTCCCATCTCGCTGTTTTTCGCAGTACATGATTGTGTGTATTTGCTCATCGTTAATACTACATGAGTCGCGTTTTGTCATTCATGAATTGCCATACAACGACCAATTCCTTTTGGCGTCTAATTTTTTTTCTCACTTCACTTAATAGAAAAAAATGATTGAAAAACATTTAAAAAAAAATCTTGCTCGGCGTTATATAAAGCTTGTACTGTGCTTGTTGTCCCGTGCTGTATAATTCGAGTGTGCAGCTTTGTCTTCTTTCCGTACGCTAAACATTCATGAATAGCATATGCATTAATGGAAATATATAAAAAATTTCTATTTAATTTTTTTTTTAATTGCTGTTCAAACGATTTTAAGAATTGTAATACAAACGAGCACGATCAATGCCCACAGTGGGGGCAACATTTTTCACGTATTCGTGAGTTGGGCTATCAATGTCACAAAACAAAAGGAACGTAGAGAAGTTGACTGTATTAGAAGCAAAAAAAGAAAACCATCGAGAAGGCTGAGTTTCGAGAGTCACCATTCGGGAATGTGGCTAACGTAATAATGATGCCATGCAGCATGCCAAAATTTATACGAAGTTTGGAGATCTGACAGAGCCAAAGAAAAAGAATAATATCCGATGTCTCTCCATTATTTTCATTTCCATAGTTTGATTAGTATTAGAAACGAAAATGTTGCTCAAAATCTAGTTCTTGTTATAAAATATATAATTCACTTTGAATTCTTGAAACATCTGTTCCACAATATTCCGAAGCATCTCACATCAATTGAACAATCGATAGAAAGCGGTACATGATTTATTCAATTATCATTGGTTATAATCAACGATGATTTTTATACTTTAATGATTGATTCTTTTTTGTTGAGTACAAATCCAATTTCAATGCGCTCTGTACAAATAACAACGCTGCCATTGCGCTGCCGGCTGTTCATAATTGTTTTCGAGATTTCGCTACATTTTATAAGTTCCTTACCGTTTACTTCATTAGCCGAGTAATTTGATGAATATATGAAATGTGACTTCATCGCTGGTTCGAGATATCTTCTTTTTCTCCATTACCGTTTCTTTTCATCTACTTCTCTCTCTCTCTCTCTCTCTCTCTCTTTCTCTATCTCTATCTCTCTCTCTCTCTCTCTTTCTCTCCCTCTCTTTTTCCCGCCCTCTTCGTCTCATTTTTTTTTCTCGCTCTATCAAAATTCCACATCCATGCGAACTTCGTGATTCAAACTATAATTAACGATGAATAGCCAGAAAAAAAGATTTTATGGAGCGGAAAGAAAATAGCAAAAGAAAAAAGCTGCTGTCGCGCTTGAATCACGTGGAAAGCAAAACACCAAACACCAAGAAAAATTAAAATCAGATGTCTCTACTTCATAAATATATACATATTTTAGTGAGACAAACATAACAATTTGATTGCATAGTATTCTTGCTCGTTCCCTCAGCAACAGGAGCAGGATCCGACCAACTTGTACATCGCGAACTTGCCTGTAAACTTCAAGGAAAACGATGTCGAGGGCCTTCTCGCTCAGCACGGCCAGGTTGTCTCGACGCGAATACTCCGCGATACAATGGGACAAAGTAAAGGTGTTGGATTTGCCAGGTAAATTGTCGAAATACGTATGCATTAGCAATGGAAAAAAAAATAATAATTTTTTCATCTTGTAACATTAAGAAAATTCCATTTTTCTATGTATCCGAAGTATTTAGTTGGATGTGGGCAAAAAAAAAATTATTCAAGAAAAGACGAAATCATTTTTGAATCCTGGAACGGATCAATGGCCGAACCAACGAAACTGAAACGTAGTCAAAAATTATAATGTTGATACAACTAAATATCATGTTGATAAAATAATTCATTTGTTCATCCTAACGATTACCGTTTAATTGCATTCGAATGCTTTGAAAGAGAAACAAAAAGAAAACAAAACAAAAATCGTGTTTTGGCACGAAAAATTAAGAAAATAAACGACAAATTAAAAGATACACTGGAAACGAAATTTGCTGGGAAAACCAAATAAGTATATTCTGTTGGCGGTTCGTTGAAATGACTAATTTTTTTTTTTTCAATAATATAATAATATTTTGTTAACCGTATTCAATAAAATATTCGACGTTTTGAACGAATTTTCATTGACTTCAATTCATAAGACCTGTAATAATTGATAAGCAACGATGATTCACTCGTTCCTTGTGTCTTGTATCATTGCAGAATGGAATCGAAGGAAAAGTGCGAACAAATTATCCAGATGTTCAACGGCAAAGCGTTGCAAGGAGCTAAGGATGCTCTACTGGTGAAATTTGCCGATGGTGGAAACAAGAAAAAATCCCTTTACAAGAGTACGATATGGAGAGAAACTGGCGATGTGAGCTCAATCGCTTTATTTTTTTATTTTTTACCATTTTCAAGATCAATATTTTCTTTCGAAACAACAAATGAATCGACAAGTCTGCGACGATTAAATTTGGATAAAACTGACAGTTGTCTTTGTTTTTCTTTCCAGAACATGACATTAAATTACGATCCTAGTGGCGCAGGCCAAAACGGTGTACCGACAGCCCATATGCTGCCCACCGCGACGATCGCTCAGTATAGTCGCCATTATGGTCAAGCAGTTCCAGGCTACAGCGTACCAGGAGCACCCTGGGTTACCCCGTATCTCGTGCAAACCGGGCCGCCGCACATGCAACAGGTTGACGTGAGTTTTGTAATAATCCAACATGTTCTTTTTTTTTTTTTTTTTTTTTTTTGTCATTCTGTTAAATAAAAAACATATTGAATGCCAAACTCAATAAACATAAATTGAATCGATAAATAAATCAAACGATCGAATGAATTCAATCTCTGGAATACTTTTTCATTTTCTGTTTCATGTAACACTCAGATGATGCCGACGGCTGATCCAAGCAATGCACAGTACAGTATGATTCCTCAAATCACCACTCAAATGTCTACTTTACATCTGGGCACCGGTTCCGTAAGTATGACAAAAAAATGATTAAAACCCGTAAAGTCCTTTTTTCAACAAAGTTATCACCGATGAAAAAACTTGATAAATATTAACATATCAATTTGAGAAGAATTCAAATGAATAGTGGAAAAATGAATGGTAGTCACGAAAATTGAGCTAAAGATTCGAGAAGACATCCATGATGCCATTTTAACAAACGTCCTTTTAATCGGAGCGATATTTTGAGTAGAAAACTGACTTTTCAACGATTTAAAGTTGGATGTAATTCAGAGAAAATTTGTAAAAGCCGATGAGAAGATTGATCACGAATGAGTTATTTTTTATTTGTTCGTTCGTTTAGTATATCGCGGCTAGCCCGCATCCGTATCCTTACACGACGTATCCTGCGCCGGGAATAATTCACACCCTGCCGCTCGGAGATTCGGAGCAAACGAGTAACGCAGCATCGCCGGACGACACTTATCAACAGTACCAGGCACAGCAGCCCAAGTAGGCCACAGTTCTATAGGTTAGATTGAGCATAGTGTTTTTTAGTTAACGATCCGAGCTCGGATCTTTGCAAATTTTTGAGCTTTATAAATAATGGAAAATTCTTAAGAATAAAAGTAGCATAAAATACCGTACTCATTCTTATGAAAAATTTTAAAAATCATCATTCAACTAAAGTGAGAATAATTTTGCTGTTTTTCCAGGTACGACTATGCCGAGGGTTACATAAGTTAGAAAAGGCGTGCCCGTCGTAACGAAGGGATGTTTATGCATTGAGGAAAAAGACGAAAGGAGGCAGAAAGAGGGAGTGAGGGAACGAGAGAGCGAGAGAGAGAGAGAAAGAAAGAGAAAGAGTAAAAACGATTAAATAATATAAAAGAAAGGAATAATTGCAAAAAAAAAAAAAAATGATGAAAACTGCGAATCAACGAGCGAACGAATGTGTGTGTGTGTGTGTGTTTGTGTGCGTGTGAGAGAGAGAGAGAAACTAGGTATACAGCAGCATCAGTTCCGAATTCTTCCTCGCGGGACTATGAGAGATGTAAAAAAGAAAAAAATGAAGAGAAAATCAGCAAAAAAAATCAACGGAAAAAAAGGTGGAACGTGAGTGACGAAGTTATGAAATGCGTAAAAAAGACCGAACATAAAGAGGAAAAAAGAGAAGAAGAAGAAGCAGATGAAAAACGAAAAATAACGTGAAATTATTGACTTGCCAGCCATCTTTTATACATTTTATCCTCCAAGATAAGATAGGGTGAAAGTAGTTGAATATTTTGCAACGAGTAGATATTGACCTTCGACGTAAATTGCGACGAGTGTTTTTTTTTAGGGAGAAAAGGGGGGGGAGAGGAAAAACGGGCTCGTGGAAGAGCACGGGGGCCCCGTGAACGTCTTTAAATCCGTAATGGGTGGTAAAACGAAGCTAAAATAATGAAAGGAAGATAAATTTTGATTACGCGATACGTGAGGCGTGAAATTTTTGTTCAAAGAAACTAAGGGCTGAGAAATTCTCAGAGAGAAGATTTTAACGACGTTCGTGAGGCCCGGGCTCGCGGGAGCCAACGACGATAGGCTTCCAGGATAAATTTAGGTATTACACTTACTAAGATGATGCGATTCAGAGACGGAAGCGTCAAACCGGAACGCTTAAAAGTGTGAATAAATATTTTAACAGAAAGAGCAGATGAAAAGTGAAAAAAAAAAAAAAAAAAAAAAAAAAAATAACGAAACTTATTATGAGAGTGGGAGGAAGAAGGAAAAAATGGTTTTTTTTTTTTTTTATAAGACAAAAACGAATGCGAGTGTAAAATAAAACTTGGTTACACCTTTCTCCAAGAAAATGCATTCTCTTCAATGAGGCACTGATTTATTTGGGGTGAGATGATAAAAATATTTGTTTTGACGCTTGGATCCGCGAGGACGAATTTTTTTCATGCACTACCCATACACCTATATTTTTTTCTACGCTCCAACGAAAATTATTACGCGTATAAGAGCTCTCGCACGACTCGGGGGGGGGGGGGGGGGGGGGAAGTCGTGAAAACACCGAAACTCGGTAGCCGTTACGCTTCCCTCTCTCATCTTCCTCCATATCTCTCTTGCTCGTTTCTTCCGCACTCACATTTCCATCTTTCGTCCTTTTTTTCTCTCATACCGAGAATCAACCATCCATCCTCTCTGTTTCGTGCACAACGCGTTATCAAACAGGAGTGTGAAAACCTTGAATCTTGAATTCTTACGGTCGATCAACACGAACAATTCGCTCATTGTTTTTTCTTTGCTGATTCTCATTCGAAATCGTTGCATGGGTAATCGAGTGGTTTGTTACGTGAAAGTATATCATCGAAGGACGATAGTGTTTAGCGTTAGAAAATGAAGAATGCGACGGGACAAATAGAAATGTTTTTTTTTATAGCCAAAACGGAATGGAAGAGAGTGAGGAAAAACGGCTTGAATTTTGACACACGCCGTTATCGATGATCGTTTTCTTTATTACAGACATTCCAAAAATTAAAAACGAATCCGCGACGTTTTTTTTTTTATTTTTTCTTTTTTTAATTTTTAATTTATATTATTTTCATCGCAATATAACTGACAAAGCGTTGAATTGACTTTTTGCGAATATTAACATAATGAAAATAAACGAAAAATTGTTGATCGAATAACGAGCGAGAGAGAGAGAGAGAGAGAAGGTAGAGACGGACGAGTGGAGAAGCAAAGAGAACATAGAATCGCTAAAAGAACAATGTATTTTATGATACGAAAACAGAAAAACGATGCGAAATGAAACGAAACGTTTTATTCCGCGATGAGGGTAAACCTTCCACGAGTTACATATTACACAAAATGTAAATCGAATAATTATTGGTGCAAAAAGACGCGAACAGTGACATGAGAATTGGAGAAGAAAGGAAAAACGATAAAAAAGCAGAACGGATAACCAGGAGACACAGGCTCGAGGAGAGAGGATATCGAGACAACTAACACCGCAAGTTTCAAGGGGAAAAACAGAACGAAGGGGGAAAAAAAAAGAAAAAAGAAAAACGTAGTACTCTCTAGAACATTAATTATATATTTATGAGTACAGTTATCACTGCGAACGCGTATCGAAATATCAGTTTCAATTGTACAGTGAATACAAATATTTTTTTTAGAATTGTGCCTTTTCCGACAGCTCCGCCAGACAACGGAATGTGCTGGGAGATGAGGGAGAAGAGAGGGAGTGGGGGGAGGCGGGAGGGAATAAACGAACCGAAAAAAAATGAAGGAAAAACAAGTAACGTAATTGTAATATATTTCTACGGTCGGCGTGTAAGCTGCGTGAAACATGAGCCAAATTTTTTCATCTTGTAGTTGCAAAAAGGTATTTGAAAAAAGAAATAAAAGTAGGAGGGTCAAGAGAAGGAGAAGAAGAAGAAGAAGAAGAAGGAAAAAGAGTTTTCTCTTTGTAGCCATTTGTATCAAACACTTGTACAATTTTGTAAAATTCGGTTATGTTATTTCATACAACCGAATTTTGATAGATTTTGTATACGTGTAGTTGCCAATGATGGGATTGTGTGAGACGTGATGCGATAGTTTCGGAACGGTGCAACCAATTAATCGTCATTATTTATGAAAACCAAGTTTCTCCCTTTTTTTTTTTTTTCATTTTTATTCATTCTTTCTCCCCCCCCCAAATCATTATCGGCGATATTTTGGTCGTACATTGTTTTTTAAATTGCAATTTGACGCGAGAGCCTGAGAAGCAAGAAAGCTTAGAGAAAAAAATATTGGAATAAAAATTTTCAAACAATGAGAGCACGATTGTTAGTCGCTTTTTCACGTCACAGGCATATTTATCACCCAAAAAGCGAAGGCATGAGAGAAAAAATAAAATTAAATATCGAGATGGTCCGTAGTCACAAAATTGTTCATTAGGGGGAGGATTCGCGCTCGCGAGACACAGATCTTATTTCTACGACAAATACAAAAAGGACGAGAAAGAAAGAACAAAAGAATTTGGTAACGCGACAATAGCTATAAATTAATATATTTATATAAAAATAAAAGAAATAAAATGAAAACAAAAAAAAACAAAAAGCGTTTACCGAGATCGTCAGAGATATTTGAGATCCCGTCGCGCGATACGATCTTTCGGTCAAAGTCCTTATGTTAGACGAGCGATTCGCAAGATCGTTGCAAGAAGAAAAATCAGGACCAAGGTGAAACGTGAAAAATTTCACCGTCTCTTCCATCCTCCTCCGCCTACGTATTCCCATTTCGTAAAACTGCGTAGCCCCGATTTTGAAATAAAGAGTAGAGAAACAAAAAAGATACGACGAGACTCGATAAATAATGAGCAAAGCAGAGAAAATATAACATGGATTTTATGAATATTCTTGAGAGAGAGAGAGAGAGAGAGTAAGAGAGATATGGGCCAAGTTGAAATAATTTTTTCAGAGTGATTGTGGGATGATGATGAAATAAAAAAAAAATAAAAAAAAGGAAGAAGTAAATAAAAAACAAAAACAAAAGCTTTCTACCAAATAAACTCGAGCTCCGTTAGATAACGTGGAACGAGCGTAAGAGAAATTAAAATGAAGGAAAAAGTAAAAAAAACGAAGGAGCTCGGTCGATGCGAGCCTGGTGATGTGCGATGGACAGGTAGTTAGGTAGAGTTTAGAACGAAAAGAAACAAACAAACAAAAAAAGGTGAAAAAAAAAAAAAAAAACGGCGACTTGTAGCTATTATTATAATATTACAATAATAATATACTGTATTATTATAATTAACAATTACTATTATTGAAAGCGTCATCTGAAGTATGAAAGATTTTTACACTGTTGAAACTTGAAGTAAATAATATATTTAGTTTATTTTGGTACATCACAATTTGATGCAACTCGAGAAAGAGCGGAAAATTTAAAATGTGAGAACTGAAGTCAAATATCTTGTGGTAGGTACGAAGTTGACGAGATAAAAAAAGAAAAAAAAAAACTCTACGTACGAGGAGGAAGAGGGAAAAGAAAAAAAAAAAAAAAAAGAAAGAATAAGCAGAGAACGGTGGGAAGAAATATTTTTTAAGAGATCGATCATCGTAACTCGATCCGAAGAGCTAATGTCCGTGCTTTATGTGGATACCTTTGGTGATAAATTTGCACTCGAGCGATGAACGAGCGACCAAGAGTCGCACAAAATCGCAAATTGTTTCGCAAACATTTATTCTCACGAGCATTTGACGAACGAGAACTAAACAGATCTAGAACCGAGAGGCAGTAGGGAGGGAAGAAGGTGGAAATGGAAGAAATCACATGTGATTGATAGTGAATTTTTCAAATTTTACCGAGTAGACATTTGGTACTAAGTTAAAAGAAAGAAAGAAAAAAAAAAACACAAAAGTACTATTACTGTGACGACCAAACAGACGTAGCGGCGTTCAAATTGTCGAGCCATTTGGATACGCGCGAGGAAGCCAGGGGCGGGGGGGGGGGGGGAATCATCCAACCAAAAGTCGAAGGAACGGAGTAAAAAGGAAATCATATAACGAGAACCAAAAAAAAAAAGATGAGAAAAGAAAGAAAAACGAACAAGACTAAACTAAACGCGTTGAAGGAGGAAGAAACGACGGTTATATAAATTATTGTACAGTGGTGTGGAATAGTGAAAAAATGATAAGAAGGTAGAAGAAGTGAGGAACGAGAAGACTGCACGCGAGAAAAAGAAGGTGGAAGATAAAGAATGAAGAAAAAAAATGAAGAAGAAAAAACATTGTAGTTATTAAGAGAATGATAAAGAGGAGATGAAGATGAAATAAGTAAAAACGAGCATATGAGAAAATGTGAAAAGAAAAAAAAACAATGTTGGATAAACATCTGCGTAGCTAGGTAGATTTGAGAACTTAAGATTAAGAATTTAGCGAGTACGCTCGACTTAGTAGTTTAACGAAGAAAGAGAAAATGAGAAGCCGAAGCAAGCGAAAAGAAAAAAAACGTTTAAGAATTAAGATCTAAGATTGAATTTAAGTAGATAGAGATTAGACGCGTTAATTAGGATACGACTGCCTCTTATTAAAGAAACAAGAAAAACAACAATAAAAAAAAAAAAAAAAAAAAAAAAACATGAAAATCTGATGAAATCCTGATATCCTTGCTCATCCCGACCACGCTGGAGCCGGGAACGGGGTGTAAAGAAAAAAAAAAAAGGTTATTAAAAACAAAATATTAAAACCGTACAGTCTACGCACCTCGAACCCGTCAAGACTGACTGGCTATTCATAACTAAAGATTTTCTATAATTGTACACGTAAATAAATGGGCATTCGATCTGTAAAGAAAAATAAAAACAAATCTAATAGTTATAAAATGAATCACGTATTTTTAAATCGAGACGTTTCCGGTGTGCCAGATGTAATTTCGAATCTTGTAAAAATTCCGAGTTTTTCCCTACATTTTTTCAACGCTTACACGAATGATCATGCGTGCGTGCCTGCGAGCGTGTGTGCGTGTATGAGTGTGTGCATTTGCGTGTAAGAAAAAGAAAGAAAACAATTCGGAAACGGACTCGGAGCGTTCGATCGTTCATTTAGATACGTGTACAGGGAAGGAAATCGATCTGCAAAAAAATATGACATTATTACGTGCTAATGTAATGTAACGAAAAAAAAAAAAAAAAAAAAAAAAACGAAAAGTAAAGCTTGCCGCGCACCGCGGGTCGGGTGTGCTTGGGCTGGCCGGGCAAAAAAAAAACAAAACACACACACACAGAGATTATCTGAAAAAGCACTCGGATGTTGATTCAAAAAAGTGTATAACGAAGGATGAAGAAAATAAACCCCTCGCGATTCCGGAGAAGCGTAACGGCGCTTTTCACGATTATAAAGTTTAAAATAATAATAACGAGAGACGATGAAAAAAAAAAAAAAGGAAAAATTGAAGAAAAAAAAGAAAAAAAAAAGTCGCGCAAGCTTCGTAGAGCTAAAGCCATCGAGTGAGTGCGTGAGTGTGTGTGTGTGTGTGTCGGAGAAAGGGATGAGAAAAATGTGTTTTTTTTTTTTTGTTTTCTGGAATTGTATGGTGAAACAAGATTTCGAGAGAATACGTGAAAAATTTAGAAGCCGTAGCCACACATTTTTGTAGTTTTTAGATGTCGAAGAGGCATAGTAAGTCCGTAGGATAATCTCGTAGTTTTTTTGATGATAAGATAAGTGATTAAGAAAACCAGAAGAAAATGATTAAGGAGACGAAGATAAAAAATAAAAAAATAAAAAAAAAAAATAAAAACAATTAACATGCATTAAGGAAAATAAGGAAACAAACGTAGGGTGTTTTTAAGAATTAACTTTTAAGAGCGCAGTTATAGAGAGGAAGAGTGAGTGAGTGAGAGTGAGCGAGCGAGCGATAAAAAATGGGTCGTTTAATTAGGATAGTAATGATAATTGATTATGATGAATTATCGGCTTAAGAAGACGGCGAATTCCTCGTAGATTTGTTTCCTTGCCGAATTCTCGTGGAAATAAGTCACGAAAAATCGGGATAAAAGGAAACGATGGGAAAGAATGAAGAAAAGTAAAGAAAAGAAATGAGAAAAAAAAAAGAGTGAAATTCGCCGTCGTCAAAACTCCGACTTGTACAGTCCTTGCGATCGACAAGGTTCTTTATGTCATTGTTTTACTTTGTTGAACAAAAAAAAAAAGTATGCGTGTCCGCCTGTCTGCGAGAAAAAGAGAAAATGCAGCGCGAAAGAAAGAAGAGAGCGAGCGCATTAGATTTAATTAATTAGCAAAAAAAAAAAAAAAAGGAAAAGAAAACACGAGAACGGATCGATAATCTCGATGGTTTTTTATTTTTATTTTTCTTCGAACCATTAGTTTCCTGAAACCCAAACTCCTTTGCTTTTTTTTTTTTTTTTTTTTTTTTTTTATTTATCTTCTACTTTCACATTGTAATTAATTTCATCGTCATGCTATCTTGCATCGCATTGCAACACGTTTGGCCCATGACGGTAACGTTGGAGGGTAAAAATTAATTTTAGCAATGATACTAACTAACCCCGTTGCAAGAGCGCGAGAGAAAAGAGAAAATGATTTTAGAGACGATAGTTTTACACGTGCGGCGCATGGACGAAATGAGACGAATACCAAACGCATTTGACGAGACGACGGAATACACCCGATGTTCTTCTAGACATAGGCTAGTTTTTAAAATATGATGAGAAAAAAAAAAACGAAAAGAGAAAAAATACACGACTGTAGAGAAGAAAAAAAAATGAATCTAGAGAGTAAGACGATAATTGTGTAGTTAAGCTAAGGACTCTCGACGGTCGATAGGTGCTCTAACGAAAAATATCTAAGAAAACGTGTGAGAAAGCAGAAAAAAAAGAATTGTACACAGACGACATGGACGATTGTAGAAAGAGACGATAAAAAAAAAAAATACAGAAAGACAAAAGCTGCATATGACAAAGTTGAAAGAAAAAAAAAGAAAAAAAAAATAACGAAACAATGGTCAGAATTAGATTTTTCATGAAACTCGAATAAGAACAGGGCATAAGCCACTAAAAAAAAGTGCCCTTAGTTTATTTTCCAATCGTTTGAAAAATAAAATAAAAGTAATTTAATAAATAAAAAAAAAAAATAAAAAAAATAAAAACAAAAGATGGGAAGAAAACGCTATTCTTTATTACAAAATATAAATTTCCTTGTTTAAGATGAGATTTTTTAAAAGCGTGCTCGCCCGCGGGCCAGTTTCGAGGAATTTTTTAGATAGGGTCTTTAAAAGAAAAGAAAAAAAGAAGAAAAGAAAAAAAATACAGATACATGCGAAAGAAATAGGAAACACACACGCGTTTACAGGTTGAATATACACTAAGGGAATAACAGTGGACTTGCGCGATAATATCCTTGGAATGGACGACACGAATGCTGGTCAAAAAATCGTCGCTAATCAGCCTAACGAGACTTGAACGATTAATAGAAAGCTCGAACGCGTCAGGACCGAGTGATAGGACGTTAGAGAGAGTGAGAGAGAGTGCATGAGACGAAAATACACTGTTAATGTAAAACTTGCACACTGCGAGTGCAAGAGCTCTGTACGTATTGCGATTCGAGTTTTTTGTACCGGAGCATGCATCGAGGAAAGAGTAAAAAAAAAACCATTAGATAAGAAAAGATACAGAGTCTCAAGAGTTACTTACGACTATGGTTCCGTACAATTGAATAATGAAATAATCAAATTCCTAATTATTATCATCCTTTATTTTTCAATCAAATAAAAGATCTGTTTCTGGGGACGCATTTGTGTTAAAAACGCGTTTCCTCGTTTTTTCCACGTTTAAAAATTTTTTTTTATTCTCGTTCTCGTTCTTTCATGTCGGAGAAGAAAAAGAAAGGTTATCGAATCCATGACGACGGAAAAATAAAGACGGAGTCTTCTCATGGTCAAGGCTTATATATTATTAAAAAAATATTTGAAAATTACAGTATCTAGAAGGAATAGAATTTCAACGGAACGCGTGTTTCGTCTTGAATATTCTGACGGTGTTGTCGGCTCCTCCGGAAACCATGAGCTTGGGATTAGACCAATTACTACTGAGTACTTTGTCCTCGTGACCGGTAAGATCGTACAGTGGAGCTTTTGGACTGGAACAAATCAAGGAACGTTTTACTCTCGACTCTTGTTGGGATACATTTGATTGTTATGAAACAATATCTACCTTCGCGTGTCCCAAAGCTTGACGGCGTTGTCGTAAGCTCCGGATATGAAAAGGTGCTCGTCGGTCGTTGACCATCGTACCGTTTGTACCCACTGGGTGTGCGAGGTGAACATCGCTTTTACTACGGAACCCTCTGAAAGGATGTAAGACAGATTTTTCATGAAAATAAATCTTATTCTTGAATCCGCCAAGTACATTGACAGCTTTGTTGTTGTCTATTGCCATTAGATTTCTGAAGATTTTTCCTTCAACTAACTCTGATTATCAAATACTTTTGAATTATTTAAACAAAATTTTGGCAATGTCAAATTCTATATCGTACTAGTGTCGTTGGTATGTATGCTCGATAGAAATGTGGTTACTGAAGATTAATTACGGAGTTAAAGTTTGATATTTCGAAAATAGAACTGGATACTAATCGGAAATCCATCTGTACTGAAAATCCAATATTTTTCTTTCATGTTTATGCTTATACATATGGAAAAATGGGTTTTCGATCGATGCGTAAAATATTTTGAAATTAAAATCGATAAAAAAAAAACGATTAATTGTTAATAATTTTTCATTTTTCGAGCATAATACTCTGAGCGGGAAATATATCCATAACGTGTGGACTTTAAAAATATATTTCTCGTACCCGTGGATCTTGGATCGTAGAGCCTGATGTGACGATCCGCGGAACCGGTTACAATTGCGCGTGACAATCGCGAATAATCAAGATCGAAGAAACTCTTGTTTCCGGATATTTCGTGTTTCATCCCACCCAATTCGGAATCCCAGATTTTCAGTGTGTGATCCCACGAGGATGTTATAATTTCGGCAGTGTCCGACCACACAACACCGCTTATGGCTTCCTTGTGACCCTTCATCGTTCTCTTTGGAGTCTGAAGAAAGAACGGCACGAAACTTGATTAGCTTCAAAGTAAAATATACAATGCCGAAACAACAATTCAATTATAATCCCAGATTATTCGACGAGACAAAAGCTCACTCGTGTTTTTCCGTTCTCCGATTTCGATCTTTTCGACGCTGATTCACCATCGTCGTTCTCGTCGTGTGTCACTGCAATAATCATGAAAATTATATCACAATCAAATTGAATTACTTTTCACAGTTTGTTATTCATTGAGCTCTTGATCTTTCTGGTTCCGCCATTATTTTTTACCATTTTTTTCGCGACTATTTTTGTCCTCTTTTATTTATTCTTTTTATTTATCCGAAACGTTGCAGCGACGGCGCAAGAAAAATATCTAATAATAAACGTTACCAATGATCCAACTCACGCGTTGACCAAATTTTAATCATGGTATCCCAAGAGCCCGTTGCCATGGTTGAACCGTCGTAGCTCACACCGACAGCCTCCAAACTCTGCGAATGTCCCCTACAAACGTGTACACGATCTACCGAATTATTGGCTATGTTCCAATTCCATATTATAGCCGTTTGGTCCTGAGAAGCACTGACAAACCTCCCGCTCTCAAGATCCAACGCTATCCATGCGACTGCTTTTATGGGCGAAGCATGACCCGATATCGCCAGATGATGCTTCCCTCTTGCCGTCCACAGATGTAAAGTATTGTCGTAACAACCCGTTAAAATCCTGCATCCAATGATTAATTCATGAAAGAATTAAATGGAGAATCAAACAAAAAATTTCTACATATGATAATAACTGATCCTATAAGCCCGGAGTGTCGATCGCTATGAGAGCTTTTTTCTTATCGATCGTTTAATCGAAGTTGAATATTGATTGTTAAGAGTAGCGCACATTTATTTGAAATTGGTGAAATTTTTATCTCGCACCTACAATCTTAATATTTTCAGTCAAAATTTGACAAATATTTCTCTATCAAATAGATCGCTAATATAATTGTTATATAAAAAATGTGAATAATGAGAAATACCATTTTTCGCAAACCGCGACTGCGGAAACCCAATCGTCGTGTATGAGACAATCCTGTGGTTCTGGGGGTGGATGTTTTTCAAGATATTCAACGTCAACGACTTCCTCGGTCGAAAGTCCTCGTTCGTTAATGTGTTCGAGAAGAGAGGTCCTCAAAAATTCTTTACACACGAGAAAATCGAAATCCGTTCCTTGCGTAACGCTTTTCGACTCTGAAATGAACCAACGCAATCGCCGCACGATAGACAAAAATAGTCAATGCCGGAATAAACATTTCGTATAACGTGTAATAAGAAAATTACCTTTCAGTAATTCGTGTACGAGTGAGTTAAGTTCCGTAGGAATAATCACAGCGGGTACGGAGAGAGGAAAATCTGGCACGGCATAACTAAAGAATTTGAGAATGAACAATATATTATATGTACCTGTTTCAACAAAAGCAGGTTCTAATAACCTAAAGAATAAAGTTTTTAATGAATCGATGTATACTCACTGCTGCTGTTTCGTAACAAAGCGTATTTGAATCTGCGGCGCATCGCTATCCGCACTTTTGCCTGCCATATTTTATTAATTATCGAAAAACTATTACAATTAAATAAAGTGTACAATAAAATTTTAAGCACAGCACGCACACACGAGGCGGCTCATCGGATTCAAACGGACTACAGGGTTTATTTTATCCACCGAGCAATGCTGAGCAACGATATGTATATATATAACTCGATGACGCTCGCCGCCGCCGTCGCCCGCCGCTCTATATTTGCCTTCAGATGAAACATAACCTAAAAGTTTTCAAGGCTCCGGAAACGACTGTGTTTTTCTTTATTGCATTATAAAAAACTGACGACAACAGATATAATAAAAAATGGAAACCGTTCCCAAAGATCTTCGTAGCTTACGCGCCTGTTTGGTGTGTTCATTGATAAAGGTAAAGGAAAAAATAATAAAAACAAACCTAATTGAATCCCCAAGATATCCCAGCGAAATTTTGAGGCCAACCCGATCACCCGAGCTGTTGCAATTTCATTACTCTTCGTAATCCTTTGATGAATTTTTTCTTTTTTTTTTCGTTCGACAAACAGATTTTTGTCTTTTTGAAGTAACTATCCTTTTACAGTCCTTTTCGCGATTCAACTCTGCGGTGAATATAATATCAGAGCTTGGACTGGAATATCCAAATCATTTTCGTTGTTATATTTTGATGAAATATTGAAATTTCCATAGTGATGAATTGATGACTATAAAGAAATGTGTCTCCCTATCTCTGATTGCTGTCAGGTACCTGCAAATAATGTCTCGACAACAGTTGAGAGTTTGTGCACATTGTTCATGCCTATATACCCGAAACTGAACGATTAAAATCAACATCCTTTTTATAACTCGACTCTATAATCTCCCTTTATTGGAAAGTTTCCAAAAAAAAAAAAAAAAAACAAATTCACAAACCTAACGGCGCGGAGCCAGGTATTTTGAAAGTTTTGAACGTACAGGGTCATGGACAAGGCTGACCACTATTTCATTTATCATAATATATTATATCGATATTCTTTGCGAATCGAAGCATAACGCATGGCGTACTATCAAAGCATCTTGAAAAATAATAACTCGGTATTTTCTATTCCGCAGACTTTTGATCAATTTGAATTCGACGGCTGTGACAATTGCGACGAGTTTTTACGAATGAAAAACAACAAGGATAACGTATTCGACTGTACCAGTTCAAATTTTGATGGGTAAGTTGAAATGAAAAAAGATTCCTACCGAATCTTAAAAGATGTAAAAAAAACTATTTGTCAAGATTACCTATTTTGAATTCCATAAATAGCATGATCGCGGTGATGAGTCCGGAAGACAGTTGGGTGTGCAAGTGGCAGAGAATAAGTAAGTTCCGGTCTTCTCAACTTTATTACGCTAATAACTTTTATTAGATTCCAGAACAAACGGACAAAACAAAAACAAAAGGATCGGCGTAGTGGCCAAAAACTCTGAGATTTATTCTACTTTTCCTCCGTTTCAGATCGTTTTTGTAAGGGGGTCTACGCCATATCGGTATCAGGACGATTGCCAGCGGGAGTGATTAGAGAAATGAAAAGTAGAGGAATCGTGTATAGGCCAAGGGATACGAGCCAACGATGAAAAATTTTACGTCCTTCTATACTTTGGAGAACTGTTTTTTTTTTTTTTTTTTTTTCTTTTTTACGAATTAAATAATAATATTGATAGAAATAATAAATACGATAATAAATGTGTATAAATGATGCTAAAACTTGGCGCACGATAAAGTGGACGGTTTTTATAGGACGTTCTATCGTGAACGAGCTTAAATAATTCAATAATGAAAATGAAGGAGATGAAATGTGAATAAAAAAGAAGAAAAAACAATCACAAATTGTGCGCTACGAAACGAATGACTGTTGTTCGATCGGCGATCAGATCTGACTGTTACCCGTCGAGGCAATTGGCATTGAATGCGAAAAAAGGGACGAAGGTGGATATCGTAATATCGGTAAATTGTGGTTTACGCAATTAAGCCACAAATTGGCACAGGTGACGTGATAATTGTTGTCGTTGTAGACGATTCTTCCGCTGGTGACGACTGTTAGACAGAGGGCACAACAAGCTGAACTCTCGTTCTGATGCAACGGCCATACCGGTAACTCTGTAACTATCTGAAATTTTTTTTTCTATTAAACCGCTTGTATTTCAAACTGTGCGAAATCGAAGTATAATGTAGCTATGTAGAATGAGCGCTATTTCATCACTATCAAAATATTCTGCGAGAAAATACCGACAAATTTCTTTTTTGTTCTTTACGTTTTTAAAGAAAAAAAAAAGAGAGAAGATGTAAGAAATAAGTAGGTAGGAAAATACGTCACTAAGGATATACGGTCTTGTGCAAAAGTATTAGGCACTCTGCAAATCTTTGACCCACACGAATTATCAAATATCTCGGTCAAAAAAAATTGTAGCTGAATTTAATAAACGCCATTTTGAATCAGATAATCCAGGTGTATTTTGCTCTTTTTAAATAATCTATGCCATTCTTTTGACGCCCATTTCGTAAATTTAAACATGGCTATTTTTCACGTTAATGAATCGGACGCTAGGCTCGTAAAATTTGATAAACAAACTTTTTGGTCAGGAAACCTCCGAGTAGACATCTCTAGCTTGAATTTGATTTTTGGAAAAATAAAATGCTAAGTCTTTTGACGAAGTTATATATATTTTTCTCGGATTTATCGAAAAAACGGCAGATTGCTGATGATAGCGTATCTCGAAAACCATGAGGTTTGAAACATTTGGTACAGGAATGAAAAAGTTTCATTTTATTATTTTTGATTAATCGAAAAAATTTCAAATTTTTTCTTCAAAATTTTTTTGTTTTCTAATTTCTGGTTGATAATCAACGACTCGAATTGATATATGATACAAAAAAATATCATTAAAAAAAGGTATTGGCGAAATTTAAGTTGCGCCATCGAAAAGAGCGACCTCGAAAATAGTCGACAAGATAAGTTACGAATTTTTTCATCGACGTTTTCATAGCGAATAATCCCTTAGAAAAGTTTACAAGCGAAACGTGTCTTTGTGACGTTAAAGAGTTAATAAAAAAAAAGCGAAATGAAGCTAATATTGTCTGCTTCAAAATGACGTTTATTAAATTAAGCTGCGATTTTTTTTTTTTACCGAGATATTTGACAATTCGTATGAGTCAAAAAGCCACAGAGTGCCTAATACTTTTGCACAAAAGTGTATAACGAAGGGAATTTAAAAAATTGAATAATATCTCAAATCGCTGGATATTTTGAATGTAATATTTCTCGAGAATCGTAAAATACGTACTGGAATATTGGCGTAAAATGGTTCCATCTCGGCCCAAATCTTATCAATGTCCATAAGAATGTCATCGAAACCCATTATATTGATATCCATCTCCTTGTGAGAAAAATTGACTCTCCTACATACCGCCGCAACTTCCGCTAAATCTGTCGATTGCACACATTACGATATTTTGTTCGGCTACAGCGACCGAATTACCACGTACTAAATATCGATATCGCGAATGGTACTCACTGCAGAGAAAATTGTAACCGTGAGCCGAAGCCAATACTTCTTGAAGCACAACGTCCGAAGTTATACCATTAAAAACATTGGCTGCAGTTTGCAGAAGAAGAACGCAACTCTCCATATACTGTTTCCATTCCCAATAAATCAGCTGATATATCAAAGACAGACAAAATTAGAATTCGTTTCTTTCAAATTTCATTTGAATCCTGTGCGAATAAAAACGAACCTGATGCATGTCCTCTACTTGTTGTTGTTGTTTTTGTTGTTGTTGCTGCTGCTCGTCCTCCGTGCATGGAGATAAAAACGACTTAAGATCGAGACTCGGCACAGAATTTGATCTCGTGATAATAGCTTCGTTCGATCCATTAACGAGCTCAATGCTATTTACCGAAATCGTATCTTCTATCGGTGTTATTTTTTCTGTAGAATAATACAAAATAATGAAATTAAACAAATTCTCATACGCACGGATCAACAAAAACTCTGTTTTTCGAAAATCGTTTCCATTGATTCACCCACCTGTTTCAACGGTTGTCGCGTTCTTCTCTTCCGTAGAGTCAACATCCCGATTGGTCTCGATCTCAAGGGTCCCAAAAACTTGACTAACCGCTTCCAAATCAAGGGGAGTCTCGCTTCGTTTTTTAACACCGTTGGTCGATCTGAATCTTTCAAAATCGCTGAATAGATCGCTCGTATTGTCGTATGGGATGGACATAGAAGAGGCACTATTTGGGAGAATCGTGGCGGAAGAAACTTCGGTATCCGGTTCAGATTGCTCCGCGGATACAAAATCACCGAAATCGTCCGACTGAGAGAGAGCGCTTGTAACATCGATCGACTCAGTGACAATGCTCGGCTTTGACGATTCAACGAGATTGGGCTCTTCGACAAGAACCCTAAGAGCGCTGTATTTATCCTCTACTTGTTGAAGATTCATGAGATCCTGCGCCAAGTTAGTAGATTCCCCGGAGAGCGCCGATAGTCCGATTTTATCAGGAATTGGTCCGATCGAGGTAGGCGGTGTCTCAATTTTATCAGCGGAGACACTGTCAAACGGTTGGCTCGACGGTCTACGAAGATCGCTGTTCCTAATAGCGGTGTCCTTCAAAATCACCGTTTTAGCTTGATTCTTGAGGGCACATTTTGGAAATATATCACCCGATCGTTCGGCGTTCGGAAGCAATTCTTTACCGCTGACAGGAGCAAAAATCATTTTTTCAGGAGCTGAAGAAAAATTTCTCGATCCTCCATGAATTTTAGTCGCGTTGGAATAACCGGCGGATGAGACTCTCTTTGGTTTTTCGCTCGGCTTTTTCACTCCTAGATTATGGTTAGCGAGGCGGCTGCCGATCGCCGAACCTTGTTTAGAATCCCGCATGGATGTACTCTGGGGAATTTGTTGGAAAGGTGCAGCGCTCTGAAAATCTGAAAAATCGTCGTTGGAATCGCTCGACGAACAGGACCGAGCCGCCAAAGTTTTTCCCTCCGACTGAGCCGATGCGGTCTTTCTCGATTCGGAATTGGCCTCCGTCGGTTCGGGGAGAGGGAGCCTCAGTGGGATTTGGGTATTGGAATCAATTTTGGTTTCTCCCATGTGAGAATTATTCGCCACCAGACCAGGAATCGATATCATACCGGATGAGGCTGCGTTAGATTTATAACTGGATCTTCCTTGAATCTCTGTTTTTGTCGCGACATCGGCGCTCCTTTGGGACGCATCTTGATGAGAAGAGGCGAGCGTCGGCGGCGGCGTGGGTGCAACCGGATAAATCAAAGATAAATTGAGTCTCGGCTCTGGCGGACCCGGCAGCAAGTGCAACACTTGTAAATTTGTAAAAGGATAAGACGTCTGAGCTACGGCTATCAACGCCAATACCACATAGAGCTCTTGTTCGGTCAATTTTCCAGCATACTTTTGATTCGCCAAACTCCAAATGTAACCCAAAACTTCGGTCGGCAATTGACTTGTTAACAACAACGGGAATACTTTTTTCGTATCGACGAGGAGTTCAGTTTGATTGGCGCCCAAATGAGGTCTCTCTTCTCTCACAGCTTCCCAAATACGCCTGTATGATGTGGGCAAAACATTGGAATTGGACCACAGCCAATTGGGTAGTTGTGAGACTCTTTTATCCGCGACTCCACGAGATTTGTTCATTTTTGTTTCTTTTTTTTTTTTCTCTTTCTTGTTTTGATCTTTTACGACCTTCGCGGGAGGTTAACACGTCGTATTTTTCTTTACTTTTTTATTTATTCTCACCCGACGACCTGACTGTCAAATAGTCACCATATTTAATTAAAATCCTCCCGCAAACAGAAGTTGACAGCACTAAAAAATCTTCCTGTCCGTTATCCCTTCGTACCTCAATTGACGCTTTTATTTACACACACACACTCAGTGGATGACCCGAATGCGTTTGCACTTTTCGCTTCCGTAATTCGCGTAAATAAAAAATGTCAAAACGTTTTCATGACTTTTGGTTAATGACATTTTCGATGGAGCAGCAGCAGCTTCGTGCATGCGGACTGCGAAACTGCGAACGAGCAGACGACTTTTTTTTCTCTTTCTTTGGTCCACTTGTCGTTCGTTATCGTCGTTTCTCCTATTAATGATAGTTTCCGAGCTCTTCGTGGCGCGACAGCACCGCCCGCTCGGTTCAACTCTCTCTAAAGGGACCTGCACACGACGCTTGTTTTCGTGCTGGATTTCGTGCGTGATATGATTTTGTATATCTATATACATGTGTATATAAATATACAAAAGTACATCACGCAAGAAATCCAGCACGAAAACAAGCGTCGTGTGAAGCGAGCTTAAGCTCTGTTTTATTGTAAAATTTTTTTATCTGTTATCGGCAATGAAAATTTTCATGAAACACATTGTTCATATCTTAATTTTTTTAAATTCAAGTTGATATTTATGTTCATACTATTGATCTTCGAATTCTATGTGCACGAGTTTGAAGCTATACGTATAAATGATTTACATAAGAAAAATAACACTTATTGTACACTGTGTGTGTGAAGTGTCAAAAACGAAAACACACAGCGTCGGCAGAATTTTTTTTTCGAAAAATCTGTTCCATGCCGTTTAGTTACTGCTTTTCTGTAGATGTAATTTTAGCGGTGTAAATTTGGCTGCCCGCCGTGAATTTTTCGAAAGGTTTCTGAATTCAATCGTTTGTGTGTCGTTTGTAGAGTATTGTGAGATCAAAATAAACGTTTGTGAAATGAGTTTGTTGCGAAAAAATAAAAAATAAAAATTAGCGTGAAGTTAGCCTGTCCATTCTATTTTTTAAACTTTATGAGTCTAATTGTACGAAAATCAATGCGAAATCGTTTGTAGAATACGAATAATACAATAAAAATGTTTGTAGGACGCATATTTTCATGAAAAAGCAAAAACAAAATTTGCATAAATTTTTCCGAACCAGTCAGGGAGACTGGAGAGAAGGAGTGGACACAGGAAAATAAATAGTCGAGATCCGCGCGTGCGCAGAATGATTGCCAGTTTTTGGGATCGTCCAGTTTTATGAATTGTCTTTTTCATTAATCGAAATTCATTTTTTTTACTAATCCGGTTTTATTGTTTCAACGTAACGTTCGAATGCTGATCTTTATGAACCTGGATAGTTCTAGGTCCCGAGATGTGATTCAAAAATTTTTTCTTGTATAATTCTTTGATTTAATACATTTATTAATTTCCTACCATGATATGCATGCTGGGACTCGGGCATATATAGGTTCTGGTCACTTTAAAAGTTCCGGTGCGGACTTTTCTGGGAACGAATCTTCCTGGATTCAAAAAAACTGAATGAAATTTGATTGACGGTCTTTTTTTTTGCTACCGGCATTTTCATGCGTTGAGAAAACGAAAGAATAAAACGTTGTTGAATTTTTATAAAATATTACTGAACGAATATTCATACGGTAACAAAAATGTGATCGCTAAATATTGGCGAATGAATGTCCCTAGTTTGTTTGGTTTGTTTACATTCGTGGAGACTCGACTCTGTGTTTACGTTTACGCGCTCTCGCGCTTGCTTGGCCTGCTAAGCCGTTCCGTAGCGGGGATGGTGGGGAGAGTTCACGCCGGGGCGACTGGAAGGGGCAGGCCCGAGAACTGGATCATGCGCGTGCGCGGGGCAAGGAGGGAGCGAGCGAGAGACTCGCGTTCATTCAGTCGCCCGCGGGCGCGGCGGGACGCGGGGCGGGGCGGCGTGTCGCGCGTAGAGAGTTGCATAAGCATCGGTCGGCTAATGCAATACCGCGCATTATCGTTCGTTGATTGCAACGAAATTGATAAAACAGAGTGCGGAATATGAGTCGGTTAATGACGAAAATCTTAATATAAAATACTTTAAACGGTTTGAAGTGTCGTTAAACCAAATAAAAATACAACGATGGATAATAAAAAAACGGAAAATCGTGATAAAATTTTTTTATTATTAAAATGTGCTTGCTTGAAAATGTGCGCGATTTTTTGAAAATGAAAAATGCACGAAAATAAGAGCTTAAAAATATGCGCGATTTCTCGAAAACGAACGATGCACGAAAACGCTATGAAAAGAATATTAGGGTCGTAAAACACAATTCGCTCGTTTGTCAATCGTAATGAATTTTCAATGTTTTTTTTTTCTTTTGTCAATGAGTTTTCTTCTCGCAAGCGATATTCGACAAGTCGATAGGAAAGTCTCTTGCCCACGATATTATTTTTCGTGCTAAATTATAGGATGAATTATTTTGAATATTTGAGCGAATCACGATTAATGACATCGTGAGTAAGGGCTTTGAGTGACAGACAGCCTAGTGACGGCTGTGTTACAGTTTCGAAAATCGTGTGTATGCTCGCACGCACGCGTGTTAATTCGCAAGCGGAGCTAAGATGCAACCATACATGCGAGTCACGCAACGCAACGCAAAGCACCAAACGCACGCAAGCCGTAAAGCCATGGGATTGTCGGCAAGAATGACGGAACGAAAGCTATAAATCTACTCTGTAGTTTGCTGTTTCCGAACGCGATACAGTTTCTGTATCGCATATCGAAGTCGCGCAGGCAAGGTCCATGCATATAACCCGGATGCTGCAAACGGTCAACGCAACGCAATGCACGCAAGGCATGTATAACCGCAGCTATTGTACAGCATTGCGAATAGTTTTTACTATCGCAATTGCTAAAGTACAATAGAACGCAAGCGCCCGTGCACGCGTGCACCCACGTGAGCACGCACGATTTTCCACGAAACTGTGACACTAGTTGCCATTACACTTTCTGTCACTCGTCGTCAACCTTATTCGGTTGCTAAAAGACAATTTATTGACTCAAGAGAAAAACATTTTTTGAGTTAGCGGGACAAAGAAACATTGAATGGATTTTTTAATTTCGTGCATGAGTTCGTTGACGGGAAAATTAAAAAAATCTTGACGTCTTAATCACTCGTTTACTATCTCGGAAGTGTAAAAAGTTAATATTGGTGTTGTGTGAATTAGTGCATTTGAATTTTGAACTACGATGAATTATCGTTTTCAACGTTGGAAAAACGACGCTGCTGCTGCTGCTTGTCTGAATTCAAAATCATGCAGGATCTGGGAAAAATCGAGTGGAAATTAATCAACTGCAATGAGTGTCCTGCAACGGAAGTGGATATTAACTGTGCGGACTATTTCGGAATTGCGGACTTTTCGGTTTTGCGCCAAAGGTAGGTTCATTATTGAGGAGGGGAACAAGACATCGACGAGTGAGTACATAATTCCATCATTTTTATTGGTTTCATTTCTGTGCATAGCAATTTTCAGTATCAAACTATTGGGCTTTCTTTGATTTTAACTATTATTTTTTAAAGAATTCGATTTCCATTTCAATCGTTAATCTTTGAAGAATAAAATGTTTTTTTCTCTTACTGACCGTAGATTGATTGATGAAATGAAAAATGAATCCTGTATTTTTTTTAGTCGGTAGAATTATTCCATTTTTACATTCAAAAATATTCTTATATAATCTTTTCATAAAATAAAATTTAGGAATAGACCAGCAGTGGTAACATCTGAATCAGTTCAGCAGACTATCCATATAATTTCGCATTTATGAATCAGTCTTATCGTTTTTAGCATTTCAAAACCTTCAAGATACATTTATTTCTAATCAGTTGACCTGTATGGTACACACCAGTCTCCCTGACTGGTTCGGAAAAATTTATGCAATTTTTGTTTTTGCTTTTTCATAAAAATATGCGTCCTACAAACATTTTTATTATAATATTCGTGTTCTACAAACGATTTCGCATTGATTTACGTACAATTAGACTCATATAGTTTAAAAGCGTTTATTTTGTTCTCACAATACTCTACAAACGACACACAAACGATTGAAATCAGAAAACTTTCGAAAAATTCATGTCGGGGGGCCAAGTTTACGTCCATTGTAATTTTGCAAACATCCCCCTATCACAGCGCCATGCCGTGGCAGCAGTGAGAAAAAAAAGCTTAGACATTAAGGTGATCTATCAGTTGTTCGGTCGGTAAAAATCCTGTTACACGGTTTATTCCAAGTGGATTGATATTTGAACGAAAATATGAGTTACACGCTATTGACATTTTATCAGAGAACAAGGTGTAACTTTTAGTTTTCTCGAAAAATCAAGGATGTCCGAGTAAACCATGTAACGACTTTGCAGCTATCTCTCTCGCACTCACGCAACTGATAGATCACCTTAAGAGGCCCACATGCTGCCTATGCAATGCTACTGTCGTTTCCGTGGTTGCAGCTAAATAATCATCCGCACATTCACTGCGCAAGTTCACTGCGCATACCCACTACGCGCACCGGAATTACATGGTTACAAGGATCCTAGGGTAAATCGTGTACTGAGTCGTCTAAGTTTATTTTTGTAGGAGATAAACAAAAATGTGGGCCAACTTAACGCCAAAAAATCAAATCGTTTTTACGTAAAAACTATCAACTCTCAAATCATTTTTCTTTTCTCTCATACTCTCTCTAACGATTCTCAAACGATTTGCGTTAACGAAAGTTTAAAAAACTAAAGCGGGGGGGGGCTAAGTTCACGGAGGTCCGCCCGCGACGTGCGGTCTAGCCACGGGTCTAGCCCGAAAGTGGTAAAATAATATACTACACGACGACGACGACGACGACAACGACGAAGAGACCCGAGGAAGAGAGGAAGACAGGGTGTGAGAGAGATAGATTAAAAAAGGAGGAAAAAAAAAAAATTCCGCGCGTGCGTTCATGTGCGCGATGAGTTTGACAGCGAAGCGAGCTTCGATCTGACATTTCGGAGAGTGCAACACTGAGAGAGCTCGTGAAATAATAAAAAGCTCTCTCGCACTAAGCGAATAAAAAGTGAAAGTAACATTAAAAAAAATTCTTCGAATGGAATAAATACGATTTAACTTGGCATCGAATTTTTTTTTCTATTCTTTTTTATTTTCAAGAGAACAAATCGATTATTTTGTCCTCGCAGTGATAGTGAGATGAACGTTTTTTAATTGGACTGTTTTTTTTTTTAATTCTTTCAAAGTCGTATTGGCTTGAAAAATTGTGACGACAGAGAGACTAATATGGGAGAATGGTCGGACAAAACGGGGCTGTTCTGCTGCTGTTACTTGCAGGTAAACAATTTTTTATTGTTTTTCTTTATTTTTTTCTCTCTAATCTCAACAATCGTCCGTACCATGTTGAAAATTCACGTTTTGACCTCGTACGATTTCCTGCGCGTGATGTATCGCATGCTTTCGACTAATTAAACCTTATTTGGAAGAGTTTCAAAATCAGGGTTGATTTTACGACCGGCTATGAGTTAGCTCAATTGACCTACAAATTCAAGGGTAAAATCATTGAAAAAAATCTACGAAAATATGTTGTAGAAAAAAAAAAAAAAAAAAAAAACAATTGAGGTCTCTCCGTTCGATCGGAATTAACAATCGCGGGGGCGTTGAATAACACACGGGAAGTAGATCGCGTGCATATTGGCGAGTCGCTTCTCTACCTACATACGTATATATACGCGATGTCATACGCGAACAGGTACGGACGCATAGAATTGTCCAGTAAAAGATTAATTTATCGTCCAAGGACAAAGAATTTATCTAACGTTCGCCGATCCTCTGGATACGGAATTAGATTAAAGCAACGGATTATGCTTTTTTCCCCGACCCTGACGGTCGATTAGGTAAATACAAAACGAGAAACATATCCTCCAAATTTTCAGATTCAATCGCAACAATGCGCGACATTTTTGTTATTAGTTTTTTTTTTTTTTTTTTTTTTTTTCTAAATCGGCATAATTTTTTTTCAACATACTCGATACTTATTCTTATTCAACTCGAAGCAATTTTTACGAGCATCGATTTTCTGTTATTCACAGAGACTACGCGTTTGTTTATTTTTTTTTTGTTTTTTTTTAGATTTTTTATTTCAATTTCGTTACCATCAGCCGGAAGTGAATAATGGCGACATTTCAATACGAAATCATGTGCAATTTTGTTGCCATGCGTCACATTTATGTATCTCCGAGAAGACGCGTGTATAATATATACGTTTGATGAAGCTTTTCTCAAATTAATATACTTTCGTGTTATGACGGTTGTCGAGTCGTTCATATTATTATGGCGTCGATATATTTTTTCCGTTAATTGATGCACTGTTTATTCCCGTCTCTCTCTCTCTCTCTCTCTCTTTCTCTCTCTGTTATTCTCGATTATATATTTATAGTTTATCTAACAACGCGTCTCTTTATTGTTTTTATCGAGTTTGAATTTCGTCAAGATCGACTTTTAGGTTGTTTTGTGTTGAGTTTGACCCTGACACGCCGTAACCCGATTCGGTTAGCCCGGAATTCCGTAGTGGCCTTATCGAACGAAAAATAATAATTATATACTGTCTAAACAAAAACTAAGATGAAATGATGAAAAATACACAGGAAATTAAGACGTAAGTCTATCGAAAATTGAAATATCGAGAAGAACGTTGATGTCGAATTGTTTAAATCATTTTATTTAATTAATACGAAATTCAGCAAAACGTCGTTATTTTAGTTTTTTATTTTTTCACCATAAACTTAAACTCTTTCCAAAACGCTTCTATTTTTTTTTAATAATCGTTTTTTTTATTATTATTTCTGGTAAACTTTTGAAGATTTCGTTCAATTTTCGTGAAATTTTTCAAATTTTCCAATTTCTATTGCGTTTTTTGCCAGTATTCTAGCGCTGTTTTTATTTTCGTTCTTAAAGTTTGCTACAAAGCTCCTTGGGAACGTCGATTTTCTCAATAAATTTCTATACCATTAAAAAAATAGTTAAAAAACGTTTTTTTTTTTAATTACAAAAAAAAATGTCCAATCGCACTTTTTTTATTGAGCAAATCCATAAAAAAAAACAGCTTGAAGAACTATTGGAGGCGAAACTTAATTGAAATTCTAGTCTCCTCCGAAAATTACTTTATTTTTAGTTCCAATTAAAACTACTACGTGGCCAATGTCGATTCGATTTCTTTTCAACATTTACACTTTTCCGTATTCATGTATATATGCGCATGAAGTCCCGGAAGTAGAACAAAGCCGCGGAATTGATTCACCGATCGCGCTACGGTTGATGAAATACTGATCAATCTTTATCTCAATGTTTTGCGCTTCGTTTTATTATTATTATTATTATTTGTACATCATTTCTATATTTTAATTTTATTGTTTTCCTTCCGGACAAAAAGTCGTTGTCCATTCGTTCAACGTGAAGATTTTTATATATATTTATTGAAAATCAAGCTGTCTTCGATATATGAATCGAAATATTGACAACTCTTCGCAATATCATTGCTTTCAAGGCTGGTGGAAAGCTCTGGCTCTCGTGCCACCGATTCACACCGTAGAGGTTGACATTGGACAAAATGTAACGGTCGCATGCGCCGACGAAGATTCCGTCGACGATGGCAACGTTTCCAACGTAATGTGGAAAAGGGACGGCCAATTGAATGCCAAAAGATCAAACGTCTTCTCAAATCGTGCCCTCGAACTTGTCAACGTGAGTCTCGATGATGCTGGCAATTATTTGTGCATCGTCGACGACGATGCTGATACAATCAAAACGAGGATCAATATAGAGGTTAAAAGTAAGTTTACGTCCCTTTTTTTCATTTATCTTCAAAATATTTAATCACTATTTTCGCGATTTTAATATTCATTTTTCAATTACAGCTCGATCGATTGCGAAAAAAACCCTAAATAGTGACTACTTTTTACTAAAATTTAACGATATTCTTTTCGGCAATTAATTGTCGTGAGATTTATTCGAAATTTGCATTTATTACTCGAAAGTTTGCACGTTTGAATCTGAACAAAAAAAATAAGCAAAAGTTTCCACACGATACAATTCTCAATTTAGATTCAGTACAGATACGACTGCATCTCTATTATTTCTGGAATAAATCAAGACCTAAAATTTTTTCAAAGAAATCAGAACAATTGTTTAGAGTGTATAGGGCTTTTGAAAAAATTGCCACTAAAATTTTTATAGTAAATTTTATCGATGAAAATGTTTCTTCATAAAAAAATTTACACCATTTGTGATACATGAAATTTATAATTACATATTTTTTTGTACATTAATGAATGTTCTACGAACCATGAACAAACAAAAAATCCAGTATTCTTTGTACAAAAGTAGGTGAACAATGAAAAACCTGCAAAAAAAAGGTATACGGTGTACAGAAAATTTTCAAAATTTGTAATAAGATAATTGAAATATTTTTCCAGGCCCACCGCCAGCCCTGTACAATGTGTGGGTCAAACCGTCAACAATTTTGGCGAATATACTGTGGCAAGTGAACGGTACTGGTGGATATCCTATAATAGATTTCACCGCCGAATATCGTTTGAAACCGGTCATGGATCAGGAGCCCGAAGAATGGAAACCAATCATTCCGACGCACATACCTCCAAACTCTGTATGTTCTTCGATTTAATATTTGCACAATCATTTGTATCAGAAAATATTTCCAATGTTTTCGAATCAATTATTTCGGGTCGATAAAATCTTTTTTTTCCTTCATGGATTGCTTTTTTTTTCTGTACATTCTTTATTAAATTATTTCAATTCTGAAAATATTATTAATGCAAAAAATAAATGGAGTCAAGATTCGTGGACGATGGCGTACTGATAATTCGATTAATTTTTCACAGAGACAAATCGACGTTTATCACTTGGAGCCAAACACAACGTACATGTTTCGAGTATGGGCGACGAACAGACTGGGCCGAGGCGAAATCGTCGAGGTCGAGGGTCGAACGCATTACACGATCGAAGAATTGGGTGAGTAGTCGCGCTTGCTTCGATTCCCAGATTAATCCTGATACCTTAACGCCCTAAAAAAACCTTTATCAGAGAAAAAAAAAAAACATGGAAGATACAAGGCAAAGTCGTGATAAAAAAATCAATCAATCTCGTCCTCGTGTGGTCTAAAAGAAAATGGGTTTTTCTTGCAGGATTGAATGTAAAGATATAAAGCAAAAGGTTGAATAACAGAAAAAAGGAATAAATGTTTTCAGAACTAGCGAAACATCTGCTGGCTGGATTCGAAAATTTCGATCGTCGTATTTGGGTCGCTGCGGTAGGCATAGTTATGGGAACACTAATGGTCCTCGGTTTAGGTACATGCTACCTTCTCTATCGTGAGTGCAAGGCACCCTGTAAGCATAAACATTATAATTCTTGATACGACTGTCTTTTTCTCTTTTCCGACGTATCGACGCTTATCGCTTCTACTCTGTCTCTTTTTTCGATGCCCTTGGCTTGACGGACAGGCTTCGATCTACGATAAGAGCCACGAATTTTCGTACGTAATACTCGAACGAGAAGACATGAAAATGAAAGCAACTGTTAAAGCCCGTTTTTTTAAATCCTCGTTTCCCTCGTTTAGTTGCACGTAGTTTCACCCCGAACTAGAGCAACTTTACTATCAAATATTGCCGTATATTTATTAGATTCTTTTTAACGTTCGAAATTGGAAGAGTTTTTATCGCGAAATTAGCCAAGAAGCGAGGGCATCGCCAGCCACTCTCAACTTATCTATGGCCCTGATCTCTAAAGCTTTCTTTCAAATTTCTCTGTATACGTACATGCAGATTCATTCATTTATACGGAATATCCTCGATCGTTTCGTCAATAATGTAAACTTTATTTCAAAACCGAATTTCTAGCCCATCAGTCTTAATACCATTTTTCATTCCTCATTCATTTCACATTCGTTTCTTTCCAATTTTACTTTCATCAATTCGTACATTTTTACCACTAAATTCCACATACTTTTGTCAGCCTCTGCAATTTTAATCTCTCTTACTAAATCCGATCTCTGGTAGTTGAAAATTTATCGATTCTATCATTTTTATTAATCAGTCATTCGGGCATTTCGATATGAAACTACGTTTACATTAATGATCATGTAACATTGGTTATTCCGTGATTATACGCATCGTGTATATCGTATGGTATTCCACACCGAATCAGCCACAGTTTTCATTTATTATTTTTTATTCAGTTGATACCTTTTTTCCTTTTGAGCTTATCAGAAGCAAATTACTTTTTTTTTTTCAAGCTTCTATACTGTCTATAATTTTTCGACGATTTCCTGATCTTTTCATTGAGAATCTAGAATCTCCGGAAAAATTGAGTGAACCAACAACCTCGGAGGGTTTTAGTTTTAATTTTGGAATTTGCGATCGTTCCAGAATACGTCAAAATGATTTTTAAATGATCGCATTCTGTTTTGTCAAGTCTCCCATTGACTTACAGCCTCTCAATCTTGTTCATAGTTTTTTATATAGAAGTTATTTTCTGTTCAAAGAATTTCGAAGCTTGTGCAGTGGTGGGCAACTATTTGCTTCTATTTATTTCGAATTAAATTGAAAGAAAAAGATATTTGTTACTCGGAATTGAAAAAAACTGGTTCTAGTAATATTTCGACAATTTTCGTTATACTTTTGAGCCAGAGTCAGTTCCAATTCAGAAATTTTAATCCCTCATCGGTTCGCTTTGCTCGATTTATCTGGAAGTTACGAGATTTAAAGAAAGATTTGAAAAATTTTGCCCAAATTCGTTGAAGATGAAAATTGAAAAAATAAAATTATATGCTGCTTTCGATGAGCTCAAAGAGGAATAAGAATTGACAAAATAAAAAAAATGCAGTACGCAGACTGCCGAATTGGCCTGGAATTTTCCATAATATGTGCGCAATACGTATGTACGAAATATCAATTTCGTATTCATTGATCGATTGGGAACGTCGTAACACAATTAACAATAAAGATATTCAACAAAAAGTGCCCATTTTCTCTCCAGCCAACTATTTTTATTCATTCAACTCTCTGTTCTATCCATCACACTGATAAACAACTATTTTTTCTGGCTGCAAGCGCTTTCAAACAGCAACTTTAATCCAATATAATTCTATTAGTAACAACGAGGCTCTTTGATTCTCGATCGTTTTATGGTTCATACTAATTTTTTAAAAAATCACAAACTTTTCCAAAACTAATAATGCACTTGACTAGTGTCACGCTAATTAATACGAATTCAACTATTTTTTAGTTCCTCGATTATCCTTGCCGACTCATGCACTTAGATATTGTATTGTAAACAAAAGTATGTTAATACGAGAACGACTAATGAGTTTATGAAAATTAATCAACAACGAGATCAATCCCTGTGACCTCGAGGAGATTCACTCAAAAATTTAATTTTTAAATTGTATTCTTGGTGCACTTGGAACGGAAGTGAAAAAGCAAAATTGAAAATAAGAATGCAGGAGAAGCAGCAAACGATGCAAACGAAAAATGTAACGAGATAAAATCGTAAAAATTTATTTGTCAGCGAGTGAATCTCCTCGATGCGAGAGGAGTAAAAATCTCATAAAAAAAAAAAATGAAAAATAAATAAAATAAAAAAGAAAAAAAACAGAGTGATAATTGCGGAATGAATCGATAGAGTTGCAACGTCTGATACTATAGAGATTGAGCGTATATTAGAAGAAATAAAAATGGTTTTGCGGCATAGAAAATGAGCAACGAAATAGAGATTAGAACATAGAAAAGTACAAAAGAGAATGAAGAGAAAGATGAAAAAAAAAAAAAAAAATGAAAGGTCGGTGAAGGGAGAGGGTAGAAGCTCCAGAAGGAAGCGTGGCCCGGACCAATGAAAATTAATCTCCGCTAAAAAATTTTGCAGCGCAGCTGGAGGAGCAGGAAGTGATTGAGCTCGTGCCGAATATTATTCTCAATCCTGGATTTTTCGACGAGAGAACGGAGCGCGTACCTCAGGACGAGAATTTCAATAATCAGACGACGACGAGATTGAACAATAACACGGTCGTACAACCACGACGACTCTAGCTCGATACTTGATCGTTTTTTTTACTCTTTATGGCGTATTTAACGAAAAAACAAAAGTAAAGAAAAACAACAACAACAACAACAACAAAATATTTAACCGAGGGAAAATTTTGCATAGCACGAAAGCGATTTTTATCCATTTGACATGGAAAATCGATATTTTCCGTTCTAGCTCGGTGAGTATTTTGAAAAGTAAACGAATAACGTTACTATCGTTTTTTAACGCCCCGCGCAGTCTCGCGTCCTAAAAAAACGCGTTATTGCTCCTCCCCCCCCCCCCCCGCCCTCCCGTCCCTCCTGAAATAAAAAAACGTACACGTAAATGCAAATACGATACAAAGCAAAGTGTTCAAAGATTAGAATACAAAAGTTGTAGCTTGACAAAAACAAGACTCGAGTAGATGAAGAGAAGCACACATTGCAGATTCAAATGCCCATGAAGGCTCGAAAGAAAGTAGATTTTCGTACTTTTATGTTTTCCCTCTCTCTAAGCCTCATTCGGGCTTTTGAGATGCAGCTTTTTGTTGACATGTTCATTTTTATTCCTCCAAGACTGCAATTTTGTACAGACGCTTTCTCGAATTTGTTGTATTTTTGTTTTTTTTTTAATTCCATGTTATTTATTGAATTTGAGATACGCGTCGAAAACAGTGTCGAGCATGAGATTAACGTTTTTCGCCTTCTCGGACAAAGTTTTTTCGATTTTTCTGAGAGCGAAAGAGGATCGTGTTATTATTTGTCTTGTTTTTTTTTCTTTTTTAAATCGCGTCGAAGTAACGTCTCTTGACGTTTTACTGCCCCCGAGATCACGAGTCATCTCGGAATCAACGAAGAGGCGCAAACATTTATTCGAGCATTGGCCTCAAACGAGAAATGCATTTTTTCTCTTTTTTCTACTTAAAATGAAAAAAAAACAAAAAAACAAAAAAAAATGAATTAAACAAAATAGACTCGCCGAGTCGTCGTTGTAATCGTTGTCGCTGATTGACCGTGACTTTTTTATACGGAAAAAACGTGGTTTTATCGTTGATACATTTAAAAAAAAAAGGATACGAGTTGAAATTCTCGAACCTGAAATGCGCTTTTTACAATTATAATCGTATCGATGCACGAGAAACATTGTGGAAATGATTGAAGAACAAAAAAAAACAAAGAAGAAACAAATAATTATTATAAATAATAGTAATGTTAACGCTTTTGCACAACCTTCGAACGAATATTAAGATTACCGAGCGCAAACGCCCGATAAAACTCACGCTCATCTTACACCCCATGAAGATAGAATCAAAATTTGACTTTTGAATATCGACGTGAAATTTGGAAAAATAGGGAAGAAAGCGCGAGAGTGAAACGAAAATTGGGTTTGAAGGAAAAATAGAAATGGATCGTGATTGAATTTTTGCAATTTGTGGCTTTTCTCACAATAATCAATGGCAATTCCGAACGATCGCATATCATAATGAGCTCGGAATGTAACGAAAAAAAAAAAAAAAAAAAAAAATTCGTAATCTTTTTAAAGGATCACCTATTAATATCGATGTGAAGAGACGAGGAAGAGAAAAAAAAAACATGAGAAAAAGAAATTAATCTTTACGATAAGTGTAAAAGTTTGAGAAAGCCGAAAACAAAAATGGCGTTTGAAATTTGTCGTTTTTCGAAAATTTTAATATCAAAAGATTTCAATTCGAAGTTCGGAGTGTGAAAAAGTTTTTTTTTTTCGACTCGTATTTGAAGTAAAAATAAAATGAGAAACGGTCGAAGCTCGACGAAATTTGCAATTTTGTCGAGCCACCAGCAGGAAGAACGTGAAAATGAAGTGGGTGAAATGAATTCGAGAATGAATAAGAAAAATTACGATAAAATCGGCAGTCTGATGCAAGCAGGTTGTAAAAATAAAATTGGTTGTGCGTTGTGCGTTGTTACGTAGAAGCTATTAAAAATTCGATGAATTTAGCAGTTCGTCGTTGCCCGTAATGGTAAACGACGCGAGACCGAAGAAAAAAAAATCGAGTTGAAAGGTATTTAAGAGTCGAAAAAAGCTTCGTACTATGCACTCTGTGTTGTGAATGGTATAACTGTAATAATAATAATATTAATGAGGATAAACGTACGTAAGGGCGCTCGCTATCAGTAAAGAAACACAGAAATAAGATTGAAGAGGGAGAAAAGAAACGGGGGAAAGAAAAAAAAAAACAGCAACATGATAATAATATATAAACATAAAAGTACATATATTTATATAGCCGAGGCATCGTAATATTTTAGCTGATAAGCAAAGACAATTTTTTATAATATTATAAATCGGTGATTCAAATGCTGGAAAGACGTTTGTAAAAAAAAAAAAAAAAACAGCAAAACGTCACAATATTTATCTAATTAATTGTATCACCGTGAACGAACAAAAATCACAAGCGTTATATTCACAGTCATTTATATCGATCATCCTACGATAAGAGTTAAGCTTTTAAAAGTGAAGAAGAAAAAAAAAAATAAGAAATGAACAAGAACATTTAGAACTTTTGGAGTATCATTCGATAGTGAATTAATCAATCGATCGCTCTCTATCAATACATCATTAGTGTTTTCTTTTTATTTTCGACTTTTTATCCATATTTTTTTTCTTCTTACCATCAAGTTATCGCTCATTTGATTGTTTAACCTGATTTTCGGTATTTCCGTTCTCTTTGGTATCCGAGGCGAAAAAATCGCGGGCGGAAACACTCCCGAACGTAACGAAAGTTTCGAGAATAAATAGATAAATCCACTGTGTATAGTTTCGTGAGATAAAGAGCTTGTACACACTCATAGATGAAATTATTCTTGTAAATCAAGTGGATGGATCTTAGATTTATAAAAAAAAAAAAGAAAAAGAAAAAGAAAAACAATGTGAGAAGATGAAGAAGCTTTCGATACAGAGTAGATTTCTCGTTACGTAAAAACATAGTTGACTCATTCCTGCCATAAAGCTTCCACATTTTCGCGACAAAAAAATCGATGAGAGACAGTACGTAGTATTTTTCTTTTCCCCAACACCGTACAGCTTCTGCCTTCGAATTACAAATCCCCTCTACCCCCCCAGTATTTTTTAGCTTTAATCAATAAGCAAAATGTAAGAGGAAAAAAAAAAAACAAACAAACATACAAAGTTACCATTAACTTACCGGAAGGATTAATCTTAACGTAGTCGAATACAATACTTTTAGCTGCTTCCGTAGATCGAAATACATGTGCGCTTCTAAAACGCATTATTCTTTCTTCGTTCAACGAAGAATTCATTTATACGTCGATGTGGATTAATCGTCCAATTCATAGAGTATTTTCGATACGAGTAAAACAAACAAAAAAAAAAAGAATGAAAATAACACTTCTTTCAAGTACGCAGCTTTGTTCCGTTCGAGATGGTTTGCTTTGAAAATTTGAAGAAGAACGATAAGAGAAGATAGCATTTCGATTATTGTTTCGTACAAATCAGTTTGTAACTTTTTTTTTACTCTGGCCAAAGCATCTCGTTTGTCCAAAACGAGAGATTGCTCTTATCTTCTGCATTCCATTTAGCGCATCGTTTGTTTTTTGTTTGTTTTCTATTTTTTTTTTGTCAATTATGTTGTATTTTATTATACGTTTTTACCTGTTGCCTCGTTTTATTCAATTATTATTATTGTATTATTAATGTTGTTACGATGATTGATATTATTGATCGTAGACTCGATGGCGTAAGATTCTAGACATAATAAAACCAAACTGCGATAAAGAATCTCGTAGATGTTTTATCGAATTGAAATAAAAGAAAGGAGAAAAGAGATACGGAAAAAAAAAAAACACGCACGCTTATCAACTGTAATTGTACTATTCTACTGTACAACTATATTTACTAGACGTTCATTGTAAACGAAAAAAAGAAAGAAAAAAAAAAAAAAAAAAGAAATCACGTATGAATTACTAAGGACATTAATTGCCTTCGAGGATGAATATAAACTATACATACTATATTTTATTTACAGAATATTAATGAAAAAAAGAAAGCGGAATGATAAAAGAAAACGAGGAAAAATGAACAAATTATTTATGAGATTTAAGTTTTTTCTTCTTGTTGCGATATTGCATTGAACTCTGACAATTCGAGAGGACCATTTGAAGCGAGATCGCGGGTGTCATTGAGTCAAATTCTTTTACAGAATTGTATCTCATACGTTAAGAATAAATAATGAAGGAACCGAGGTAAAATGAAATAATAAAAGATACGAAACGAGGAAAATAGAGCAAATAGCCTCTTATTAAACAGAATTTTCATTGTGTCGAGTCACGTGTGAGAAATAGAAAATAAATAACGTCACAAATAATACACATTTCGTCGTCAAGTACAAAATAATGAGGATACAAGAGAACAAAACAAAATGAGGGGGCGGAAAAAAAACGTAAAAGAGGGATTTAAGCACAGATTAGATGAAAATACCAAAGAAATATCGAGTCTTCTTTAAAATATCATGAAAAAAAAATCGCAGAAAAAAGTATCGCTGAATAATATTCTCGTTGCTTGTACTAGTCATTGCGCAAAATCATCGGAAAACTAAAGTAACGAATATTCGAGTAATAGAAGAAAATAAAATGAAAAATAATAATAATAATAAAAAAAAATACGTCATAGGCACATATCAGAATAAAATTTGTGACAGATTAAAGAACGAATAAAAGAGATTAAACTCATTGATTACCTGCGGGACGCGCGCACTTTATTTTGGTAAAGTTCAAATTGAAAAATATATTTAGATTTAATATATTTTCGTTTTTATTCAAACGTAAGAAAATTTCTTTCACAGCCGAGTTTTCATTTCAAACTGTAATAATTAGTTTACATTTTTTTTTTTTTCTCGGCCATAAGAAAGAGCGTACGCATTGAGTATTTCAAACCAAATTGGCAAGTTGATGAAATTGCATTATTAAATACGTAATAAAAGCCTCGTTTTTGAATAACGGATTTTCACAGTGGACACTCAATAAAAAATTTTTATTAGATGAGAATCTCGAAAAAAAATATCGTAAATTTTTGGCTCCTGATATTCTCATTTCCACGAAATCCGACTAGAACAGTATTCGAACGATAACGCGCAAATCTCGGGTTGTGAAGTAGTAGTTTTACGTGTGAGTCCGTAGACTAGGACACATTTCGAATCGAACTTAAAAATGTATAACAAACATAAGAAGAAAAAAAAAGCTTTTTTATGTTTCAAATCGACGTGAAATTCTCGCTATGAATGCAACTACTAGATATTTTTTCTCTCGAAGCATTGAGAATGAAAATTTTTGAAAAATCATTTATTTCCGTGAGAATGGAAAGTAATGATTAGTGAAAAAGAAATAATATTGTGAGTGTGATTACCTTGTAAGGCTAACAACTACTGTTTTCATCAACGTATTCATAAAATAACATTGTAATAACAACAATGCCAGTGCATTTCAAACGATGTATATATCTATACACACAATGTATAATACGTGTTAAATTACGATATTATAAACTCATAGCTTTCCCATAGAAAGATTGTACCGAGTCGTCGCATCCACCGTCATCGATACCCAATTCGTTTGGATTTTTTTTTATGTTTTATCCACTTATCGAACTGTATGTAAAACGACACTTGTAAAATCGCAACGCCACAATCACGAGTAAAACATAAGATGCAACATTATTCATTTATTGTGAAATACGAATGAAAGGGAGGAATAGAGGGAGGATGGGGACGAGATCCGACCGAGTTTATTACAAATTTTCGGTGCAATAAAGAAATAATAAATGCACAATTAATGTGTTATTTAACAAAAAATTTTTAAAATTTCCAGTTTCAAAAAAAGGAACCGAATGAGAGATTTTTCAATCGATTTCCCAATAAAATCATGATACTTTTAAAACTTTCTTATCTATTGTTCCAACTCGAAAATGCTTCCTCAAACTCACGAGATCGATGAGATTAAGAAGGGATCATTTTTCTTGGAATCTGCATAAATTCAGCTTCATCAAATCGCTCGTTCTTAATGGATTTTCTAATGATAATAAGTGGGTAAGAGAGATGATTCGTTACTTGATGTCTAAAACTAAAGAAATGTTTGTAAAAAATTACTGTTTTCTGGGGTATTAGGATGGAAATACATCGTAATGCATGATTTTTGGTTTTAAGGTCATGATAATCTCATGAAACTTTTTTTATTCGTGTTAATAATGACCATAAAAAAATGTCCTTAGAAAAACGGAGGTTTCAACTGTTTTCCAGAACGATTTGTGAGACGTTCGAGCACAGAGACCTCATTTGATCGTAAGGCGTAAATTCAGCAGCGAGCAGAGCATTGGCCAAAGCGACTGTCTCGGTCACAGTTTTGGCTCTGATCCAGATTTTGCCGTTCATTCCAATGGCCAGTTCATAAGCTTGCTCTTTAGCAAATTCACCGAGGAATGGATTATCAGGATTGCGTATCTTTCTGACGAGGCTCAAGGAACAAGAGAGTAACATACCGCCGGGATCCAAAACACCCAATTTTCCTTTTTTTCCATGACCATCTACGCACACCAATTCGGGCTCCGTGTCTTTACTGGCCACCAACAATTTTGCGAATACAGCATCTCCTATTTGTACATCGGGACGATTTTTCTTACTCGTTCCCTCGAAAGCAAGATACGAGAGCGAGGCCAGATCGCTCGAGCCGATGTCTACCTTGTAAATGTCACCAGCTTTTTGTACAACAACTCCGACAACATCCTCACCTCGAGTCGGAATATATCTGTGAATTAATTTTAAAAATTGAATGGAAATGGAAAAAAAAAAATCGTTAACTACAGAAATTTTATTTTTAAATTAACGAAAAATTTGCTGATGGCAAATGAAAATTCATGGAAAATACAATTTTCTCTAGGACATATAAGTACGCATGGTAATATGTTCGAATCGAATTTCCTAACCTCTTTTGATAACTGTCGACGTAATAGATGGAAGGTTTTCGATGTCTCAAAATACCCGATTTACAGGCGAATATTGTTTCTCCTTCTCTACGAAGTCCCGGTCCAAGAACAATTTTTTCCTTCGTTTTTCCAAGTGATTCGATCTTCACAGTGTCCCCAGGCATAACCACATCGTCAATGTTTACTTCCATTTTGGATATTTAAGTTTCTCTGTAGTTGATGATTATACGATAATTTATTCAATTTCATTATTTTCCAATACTTTAGTTTTTTTTTTCTAATCATCCAGAGCCCATTGTGGTTCTGATACGTAAATAATATAATAAATATTTGAATGAAGAAATGTTTTTTTAGCTGATGTAAGATACAACAAACAACGCTGCTCTGTACTGAACAGCGTTCAACAATCGGCAATCGGCGTTCTCAGAAAAATAATTGCACGTGTCACGTGTCAAATCAGCTGTGCAAAAAGAAAACAGCGAATGAATGAATTGCGCGCCAAAACTCCATTGGTAAAAAAAATATTAAATGTTCGTATCTCCTTTTTCTTTCGCATACATAAGCCAGAGTTGAGTATCTACTCATCTGTGATGCACACAATGCATATATATATGAACCGCTCGAGTCAGAGTGGTAACTGCAAATTGGTTCTCATGATGTCCGCAATATTGTGGATGTCGCGCGCACCTGGGCAGCAGTGGCGAACAAAAAGCAAAGATGTTCGGCACTCTGTATAGTTCTAACTTCGTATCTTCCATCTCTCTCCGCCTCGCTCGTCGCCGATCTATTCTACTCTCCTCCTCCTAATCCTCAGTTTCCTTCCCTCCCGGTGCGTTGTACGTTGAGTCGTGAATTTCTGGTGGCCCGCACCCTCCTGCTGCACCTACTGTGGATCGCCAAACTCGATTTTGTCAATTTATAATATATACATATATATCTATGGCTATACATATATAAAACGGGAAGAGATCAGTTTGGCGCGGTATTGTTTCGGTGATATCTCGGTGACGGGTGAACGGAGTATTCACCGTTGGCCGATTCTTCAACGTTGACGCGCGTCGAAGGTAGGAAAAACGTTGCCAATGTTTTCGTCCGTGCAAATAATACCTATTGAAATAACAGACGTTTAAACGACGATGGCGTTACAATTTATTGTCATCCCCGTAATTTTTTTTGCGCAGTGCTTCGCATAATTCGTTTAGAATTTAATTCTAACCTAAAAAAAAGTTTTCACTCCAAATCCCAACTTTGGCTTCAACGCCGGTTTTCTGTCGATCCAACTTTGAATACACCGCATTTTCATTGTTCTTTTTCATATTTTTTTTTTGTTTTCGTTCCCACTATTATTCCACTTTTATATTTTTTATATTTTCTTTTCTTTGCCAACTTGCGCGCAGCTTAAAATGTACAATGGCATTGGACTCCAAACGCCCAGAGGTTCGGGTACAAACGGCCATGTACAGCGCAATTGGGCCATCGTTAGAAAAACTAAGGACAAAGTTAATTACAAGAGCGATGACGCTAAACTCGATCAACTGAACAAACAGCCGAATAAAGAAATTTTGGATCATGTCAGAAAACGCAAAATCGAGGTCAAGTGCGCTGAACACGCAGACATTTTGGAGGAGCAAGGGTAAATATGTTTATTTTTTTCTATCGTTTACGATCACAATTTCAGGCATGATGACCCTGCAAATCGTGATCGATCACTATTTTATTCAGTAGATTTTATGAATTTGAGACATTGGCAAAAGCCAAAATTTAACTTTTGCTACCTTCTTTTCTCTGAACTTTTAAAGGCTCTGGAATAATCTTGTTAATTCGATAAATCAGTCGTTAAACGTGGCAAAATTGTTCTCATAATAATGCTCATTTTTGGCTGACTGCAAAACATTTGGAGTTTCTCAGACGTTATTTTATTGATACAGAGACAAATAACAGTAAATCTAACAACATAAAACTAGCTGATATTTTGTTGTTACTCGACAGATTTACAGCTGAAGAAGTGAAGAAAAAAGTGGAAGCGTATCGTTCAATGCTGATGGGCAGTGATCTGAAGCCCCCTGTACCAATCGATGAATTTGGTAGGATAAAGTGAGTATTGAGCTCGGCTTGCTCCACATTTCGCATATTTTCCATCTCGATATTGCAAAATCTCGGTTTTTTTTCTGGAATATTTGAAGAAAATATATTGCACCGGTCTGATCCAGGATTAAACCGTGAATATTGGACGGAAAAATGGAACTTTTTCAGCGAATAATCGAAGCGTCGAGATTCGAAATACGAGCAAAATTTCAGAATTGTATTTTTTTTTAAATCGTTTACAAGATGAGAGGGGAGAAAAAAATGTAAAAATTCTGGGGCAGATTTATCGAAAGCAAAATCTATGCAGGAATATCGAGAGGATTAAATAACGAATAAGTCGGTGAATCGGAGGACGAATTTCGTGCGGATTGAGGAGTGTCGAATTCGTTCGTAAAAGAGAGAGAGTGCGAAGGCCGAAAATATGGTTGGAAGTATATAGAACGCGTACAGAACGCGGAGCGCATAACATGGTGTAAAGGAGAAAAAAAAGGGGTGGGTGGCCACCTCGATATTGACTCGGAAGTTGAGGAACGTAGCGCCGGCGCTTCGAGCCAGGAACTCCCTGAATAAAGGGGGTGGGGAAGGGGAGAACGGGAGAATAACGGGACGAGAGACTCGCGCAACCGTGGAAAATCGAGGATCGAGCGAGAGAGAGAGAGAGACAAAGTAAAAGGCGAGGGGATGCTGTGCGATGTGGAGAAGATTTTTGGTCGCATCGCTATTTCGCGTTTAGTACGGTAACGTTAAGGCGTCGCGTACGTCTCGCGTACCCAACCCATCTTCGCTTAAAAACAAAAAAGTTTGAAAAGCTCAAAAAATCGCGATGATGGGTTCGTCGCGTGTTTTCAACCAGAGGAGGAAAAAGCGTTTAATTTCCAAGAGGAATAGAATCATAAATAAATAAATAAATAAACAAGAATAATGAAATACAGAGAAATGAATGAAAAACAAAAGTATTAATAAATGAACGAAGCAACTAAAAGTTCCAAAATTATGAAGAAAACGCAAGAAATGTAGTATCTAAGAATATTTATAAAATCACAAAAGTCTTCCAACTTTTTAGCTCGTTAAAATAATATTAAAAAAACCATTACTATTAATTATAAATCAAAGTTTTTTTTTAAATTATCAAATAAAACTTCAAAATAATCCGCCGAAGAAGGATCAATTTTCGAAAATACGTATTATCACGAATTTTCGTCCTGAATTTGTTATCGAGCACGAAAGCCTACACGTTGCACTCACACGATTAACGTGCAACGTCCATTAGTGGATTCCGTGTCCTTCTATCGACAGTTCCTGAACGAGGAGAATCCTCGAGGTGAGAAAGCGACCTGTGTTTACTACTCGACTCTGCGTTCTCGTTCTACGTTTCGAATCGTTGACGGACGCACACCGATCAGAGTCTACTCCGAGGCATTTCAGTCGTTATCATCGAAAGGACACGCTTTACGAAGATAAAATCAAGCTTTTTTCAACACTGTCTTTATAAACGAAAAGATGAAAAGATTCAATATTTAAAACGTCATAACATCTTTATATTTTTCATTCGATCAATCTAACATTTGACCGAGCATTTTTACCTACGATTTACGAACGAATTTCGATCTCAGATTGTAACAAATTCACGGAATCCACGTGTCTCTCAATTCCTCCTATCTCTTAGCTATGAATAATATTTTAAACAAAATAATATTAATAATAATGATAAATAAATATTGACGGACATCGTGCCTAGTTGAACTAGCGTGCCTAATCCAACGTCTTCCTGAAATTTAAACAAATTCAAGACTAATTATTAAAATACTAATAATAATAATATTAATAATAATATTTGAATAATAAATGGGAGAAAATTTGCTATGACCGGTCAATTTGAAAAGGCAACAGCAAGAACGAAGCAAAGAGAAAATAAAAGGAAAAAAAAAAATGCGTGTATAAAAGAATCGAAGAAGGTTGAGTTTCGTCAGGAAAACAAGAAGAAGAAAAGCGAGGACGGTAAATTGAGGATAAATACGGAAATCATTAGCTCACCGACAAGCCGATTATCTTTTGAAACCAACTCGGCGATTAAATCCTGGAAAGAGAAGTGTCATTTTTGAACAAAAGAAAGGAAGAACAAAGGGGAAAAAGATTGAGAAAAGTTTCCGAGTGTGGATTCAACACGGGGAAAATCGTACAATTGTTACAACGAGGGAGAGGAAACGTCGATCGGAAATATTTAAAAGTCTATTTAACAATCAGCCGTTTCCGGTGCATTCGAATACCGGAAATTTACCGACAAGAGGAATTAACAAAACAAACGACCAACGAGGCGTCAATTCATCAATTTTATTTCATTAATTATCGTTTTACCGAGGAATTTGGAGAAATATATTTGAAAAAAGAAGAAAAAATGTCAAAGATTCTTTGTGACGAATGACGATGTCGACGTCTTTGGCGCCAAGAGCGGCGCGTGGACGCGGCCCACCTGACGGTCGCGCCTTTTTCGAGAGACTCTGGCGAGGAAATTTTCTTCTCGATCGTCAAAGAGTTTTCAAACGTTCGCGAAAGCGCAAATTGCAATCGGCAGCAGGAAAAAAAATCTCGCAGGCTTCGATAAAACAACAACATTGTTGTTGCTGTCAGCGCATACAATTGCATTTGCTTGCGGGACGACGAAACAACCTGAGATCGGTCGTCAGGTGAATTATTATCTTTAATTCTCGCTCCTTAATCATCGGTTTCGACGTCGTTAAATCTTACCATTAAATTCTCGAGAAATTATTCACAACGAAAAATCATAATGATTCATCATCAACAGGCTCATTATCACGGCTGATAACGATCGTTGATAACTTTCTCGACAACATTTATCTTGCTCCAACATAAATTTTCCATTCGATAGAAATCTAAAATTCAATTTTATTCCAGACCTCAAAAACTTTTAGATACGATCGAGAGAACGAACAAAAAAAAATTGTTTCATTTGCTGTGAGTGGAAAAAAAAATATTGTAGGGCTTCGTGTACCCCCGTTAATATTTCTCGTTTCTTTTCTCTCTTTTTTTTTTTTCATTATTTCTCTCCACCGATATCTCCTCCGCTGGCTTCTCTCACTGCACTCTCCCCTTCTCTCTCTCACTCTCTCTCTCTCCTTCTATTCCGTGTATCCGTATGCGTGAGTAAGGGATGTTGGAAAAGAGAACAGCTGGGATCGTATTGATCGGGAACGAGCAGTGGGCGGGTTTTGCTCGTAGGGGAGAATGCTGTCTCTGTCTCTGTTCGACTCACGTTTGAGCTGCTGGCTCGTTCGTTCGCTCGGTGCTTCTGGTGAATCCAAGGGGGTTGACTCCCTTGCTTTGTAGCACCCAGTGTGTGTTATGTCACCTCCGCGGTATTGTTTAATCGTGTTTCCTCGCGGCAAAATTCTCCATCGCATCTTTTCAAACAAAACAATTTGAGAAATCATTAATTTTTTCAAATCGCATCAGTTGTTTATACATTTTATTTATCAGTCGTGTACAGGCAGCAGAATAAGTGGCTTAATTGTATCTCAAATTGTCAAGTGCGATCGCTATCTGTTCGACGATATTTTAGCAGTTACAGAATGACTGTTAAAATCACAAAGTACGTTGAAGTATTTTTCAATCTTTACAAACAATCAAACTGTTGACTGTTGAACGACAGACGCTCATACATCATCTCATTTTCATTACGCATGTATGGGTCTGCATGACCCAGAATCCCCTTCTTCGATGTAACGTCCACATATCAGTTACTAATTCAAAGATTATTGTAAAATCGATATTTGCCTGTTCCGTGTCAAACTATAAACCGAAAGTTCTGACAAGTGGAGCATCGAGAATGTCAAACGTAATTAATTTGAAGAATAAAAAATAAAAAAATTCCTCTTTTCTTTACAGCGTACGCGAAACACACCAAGTTGCGGAGGCACAGCAGGAAAAAAACGCAAAACTCCGAGAGGCTTTCGGCATATCGGAATTTTTCGTTGAGGGTAGCAGCCTGGACCCGGAGAGGCACGCTCGTGAGGCTGAGGCACGTGCGGCCGCGAGCAAAGTTTACGAGCTCGTGAGAACACCGAGTCCGGTGGCATTGACACATTCAACGACTGGACAAAACGTTGAAACGGTCGTTATCGCATCGCCTGAGAAAAAGCTCAAGAGAAAACGATCGGGCAGCAGCACCAAGAAGAAAAAGAAAGAGAAGAAACACAAGAGAGACAGGTATGAATTGAGCGCGATGGCCAAGTCCGAGGAGACTCGACGAGCTCTTGTTCCGCGAGTTCAATCAAAACTTTTCCATCAAATTAGTAAAAAAAAAAAATGCTTTATCAATGATCGAACGATAAAGAACGAAAAGGATGAATTATTGTGAGGAACCGAGGACAGAACTGATCGAAGCTCCGAGACACGAGAGCCAGAAATAAGACGCCTTACCGAGGGAAAGAGAAATCTTTTTGTTTCTGTTTTTTTTTTTTTGTTTTTCTTTCATATTTATATATTTCCTGTTTCCCCGTAGATCGCCCATACTGTCGCTAATTATATTTTTATTATATTTACACCCATTTTTTTTCCCTCTTTACATCACTTCTCTGATTAATCATTTTCGCCAATTTCATTATACGCTTTTACGACACACGTTTCGATAATACATTGCATATTTTTCAATATGTACACTCGTAAATTTTTCAACGAATTAACACGATACTGATGTTAATGCTTCTAGTAATTTTGACCAGTGACATTTTACTAATACGAGACTCGTATTGTTCCGTTGAAAAGTTTCGTTTCTATACGTTTTTTTTTTTATATTTTCTTGATTTTTCTTTTTTTTTTTTTTGATAACTCAATGTCCTCTGTCAGTGAATGACGCTCATGAAACTAAAACTTCGTCCACTGTTCTCTCATATCCCGTACACCTTTCTCTGTTTCAAACAGAACTGAGGAGGACTGAGTGCCTACCTGAGAGGTAGGCACAGTAGGTAAGTCTCGCGTCGTATCGCGATTTATTTTAAAACAAGTATTAAAAACAAAACAAAAAAGAAAAACAAAAAGTTCGAGAATAATAAAAACTATCGCGGCCCCACGATTGACTCGTTGAAAATGGAAATATTCGTAGAGTTAAAAAAGAAAGAAAAAAAAAAAACACACATAATGAATTACGAAAACGTTTTACTGATCTTCGGTAGGTTGGGTTTGGATGAAAGAGACAGGTGGCAAAATTGGGTCAAGAAATGATGAAATAAATATTATTTTTTTTTGTTTGTATTCATTCGAAGACGAACGACAAATATATTCGTCCGGGTACGTTTGACCCAATTCTGTCGCTATGAAGACGTCAATATTAAAATCGGTTCATCGTTCAAAGTGAATAGAAAATGCGCGCGTTATACCTAGACAGCTCGGTGCAAAAAATATCAAAATTTTTCATCCCGATTGAAGCATTAGAGAAACGAAAAAAAAATTTTTTTTTTTTTTAAAAGTAACAAAATCACGCAATTCTTATCTTTGATATTATCGATGAAAGCTTGTTGTTAATGTCATATCTCTATTTTTTTCCGACAAGTCCGTCCCTATCGATGGTTATCAAGGTAATGCTAATCCCATATTATATCGTAATAATCTCCTCATTATACAATAAATCTATGCTACTCTATTATACTATCGTATTATGGGTACATACATTTAAAAATGCATATTAATTCATAAATATAAACTTTCGTTTGTTCGTTGTTTTTCTGTTTTTATTTTTATTTTTTATTTTATTTTTTTCTTCAGTTTGTTTTTTATTTGAAGGATTTGGTTCCAGGGGCCGAAAGGAAAATTTTTTGCTTATTCAACTCCAGCGTAAAACATCACATTTCAGTTATTAATTATTCAGCTCTTCAAGCCTCCCAATTACAATGACTTTCTTCGATTAACAAACAGTGAACGATTCGCTGGGAACCAAATCTTTCAAATCAGCATCAATATAATTCACGTAGAAAATTAACTCGTTTAAAGATGATTATTCTGTGATGAAATTAATCGTTGTAATACTTTAGCTACGGAGAGAAGCTGCGACTAAAGAAATCGCACCACGTTTTCCATACGAAGACTCTTCCATCACCATTTTTATTTTTTATTTTTTAATCGTAAACCTCATTCTTTCATGCACACCTCTATACATCATTTATTTTTGGCAGCAAATCTTCTTATATGATCATACTGATTAGATTTTTTTTTCTTTTTCATTATTACTCAATACGATTCAACAATTATGTTGATCACCGATGAGTCGTTTGATTATCGATCTTAAATTGGCTATGATCGCTTATTTATATTCTTTGCAGTTATTTTTTTTTTTTTTTTTTTTTTCGCACATGAAAATACAGAATCCTACAAATATTCGTACACCAATGAATTAAAGGAGTACAATAAATTGACACGAAACTTCATACGATCCGTTTTTACGGTCGTAATTGTTGCAATACTTGTTTTATATTATCAGCACAAGAGTATGCACTTGACAACAGGAAGACCGTCCACCGCAACGTTTGATCGATATTGTTAATTGTAAACATACTATAAATTGTTGGAAAAAAAAAAACCGAAAAGCTATAAAACCATGCTGATCGAATAATATTTAACGCATTAACGAGGGCCGAGCATAACTAACGTTTTTGTGATTTCCCCCGACAAACAGATCCGAGACACCAAAAGTAAGCAAAAAGAAGGACAAGTCGAAAAAAAAGAAGAAGGAGAAGAAACACAAAAAGGCGGAAGTGAGCTCATCCGACAGCGAGAGCAGCGATGACTCCGACGAAAGCAGGTACGAATATTCAATGTTTTTCAAACTCTTATTTCCTCATTTATTAATGTTTCAAAGTTGTGAATTGATATCTTTTCAAAATCAATGATATTTCGTATGAAGTGACGTAAAAAGCATTATACGATGTTAATACCTTCCGATTTTTCAGCTCCTCCGAGGCAGAGTCAAAGAAGAAAAGAAAAAAGAAGAAGAAGAAATCAAAGTCAGAGGGAAAAGACAAGCACGAGGTAAGAAGCGTTATTTCAAATTCTCCGGAGACGGAGAAAGAAGATTTTTATAACCATAGCGGAAGAGCTGAAAGCGCACATATAGATATAAATATATTTTTGTTTAATTCACGTATCGATATATCATAATGGATCTATAGTACACGTTGCTACATTCGTTTAAATGATAAGTATGTACAAACATAATTATACTTTGGCACGAGAAGCGGAAGCATGCACGAAGAAAAGAGAAAAAAAAAAAACAATGGAAAAAGCGAGAAAAAAGAAATTAACAAACAACAACTAATCGTCGTTGCTCCAATTAATTTCGATGTAGAGAAATTGGGAAAAGAATCGTTTTGTAAAGCGAAGTTTTGAAGAAAAAAAAAAGCCGTGACTCGACGCTTATCGATTAAGAAAATTCGTCAAATGAGATCTTTGAGATAATCCAAGAATTTATTGCTTCGTTGCTCATTCGTCTTTTACTTTAATTTTTCTTCATTCTTATAAATCATAATTTCATGGTTTTTTTACCGCCGGTCGTTTCACCTCTATATATTACATCTGTCTTTCTATTTCCTTAAGCATGGACTCATTGCTTGTAGCAGTTATAAACAAAGAAAACGTTTTTACATTCTAATTTCTCTAAAGTTCAACGGATCACATTGTTTTCAAAGTGTAAATCTCAGTATTGTTTGTAATTATCAGCGCCATTTGACAGGATACATTCCCTGAGTGAGTACCCGACATGCCGCTTACTCAATGTAATAAATAATTCGTAATTACTTCCTCTCGTACGGGGCTTTTCTTACGATTTTTATTTATGTTTTTATTACATACATATTTGCTGTAATTGCTAATTGATTATACAACAACTATTATATAATAGAAAACTCACGTTGGTTTTGTGTCAAGCACCTGATCACATTGAAACGATGGCGATATTATACCGTCACCTGGAAATGTGATGTTTCAATTTTTGTGCGTGTGTGCCTCTTGATTTCTTATTTATCGATTTACTTTATAAAATTTTTTTTTGTTTTTTCTATCACTCTTACAATTTTTCATGACGCTACTGCGTGTTTATCGAATTTCAAATAGTTTTTTACAACTTTCTTCATGATATGACTTCGTGTGTCAAATATTTTATTTTTCTATATTTTGATTGGTGGAAATAAGTATTATTATTTCAGCTGTTTTAACGATTCCCTCATTATCCATTTTCCTTCTCGACAATGGAGCCCTCGACGAGATTCCATATTTCTTAATGCCTAAACGTGCAACAGTCGATAACTGAATTATATATTTATCAGCTAAATATTGATGAGGGGGCACAAAAAATATATTTGAAATACAGTTTAGTTCTTTCTCCCAAAAAGCGTGCAAGACGGATGATAGACGTGTGATCTCGATACGGATTATACAATTTAACACTATTAATATCATACCCGCAGTAATGTGTCTATAACGAATTTGACAATTACCAATAATATATTATCATATACATATATATTTGCATGAATTCGATGTTTATTGAATTTTTAAAATGACAAAAATGAAGTAATATTGAATTTTTTGATGTTACTTTTAGAAGAAAAAGGCCCCGGTGAAACGGAAATACCAGACGTCCGAAAGCTCCTCCGATAGGTAAGCGATTTTTTTCGTTTCTTCATTCTTACGAGTAAGCAAAATTCTGAATCCTAATCCAGATTTTTTGCCAGTAGAAGATACCTTCGCTGTTGCATTTTTTTTGAAGGTTTGTTTTCTTTTATGAAGTTTTCATCATCGAATGTTGACCGAATTCGATTTTATCGTACATCATTTTCTTCGTTGATAAAAAACGAAGAGAATAGCCTAGAATAAAGGGATAAATGGGGAAAAAAAAAAATTCTGGGAACTAGGATTGAAATTTAAATGTTTAAAGTTACTTATAGACGAATGTTTTGACATTGATGCTTACAGTGGTCCGGATCCGCCAAAAAAACCTTCAAAACACGATAAATCGTTGGATAAATCATCGCGTGAAGTTGTTGAACCTGTTCAGTCGACTCGCGAAATTCAACGTCAGCAGCAAGTACGTTCGCCGAAATTGTCGTCCCGACGTAATCCGGAAACGAGTAGTACACCACCGCCTCGCAGAGGCCGAGATTCATCGCCGTACGGGCAACGTGCGGCGACAGCAGTTAACAAACGCAGCGGCGGCGGAACAAGCGGAGGAGCTTCTGAGAAAACGAAGGACAGATACTCATCGCCACCGGGAAGAGATGAAAAATCGCCGATTCAGTCTTGGAAACGGAATCGTTCGTTGTCACGAGGACGGGGAGAAACCCGTACAAACGCGGGTCGAAATTCACCTCGTAGATATTCGCGATCTCGTCGCGGTGGAAATTCACCATCACCCTCGTCGCGTCGACGTCGTCCGGCTCTGTCAAGATCGCCGAGACGTCCGAGCCGATATTCACGCTCTCGTAGTCACAGTCGCGGTCGTTACGAGCGTTATCCACCGCGTCGCAGAGCTTCCCCGTCCCGGCAATCCTCACAGCGACGTAGGCGATCAAATTCTCGAAAAAGATCACGTTCCCCGCGCAGGAGAGACAATCGAGCTTCTATAACTTCGAGAAATCACCGGGCCAATGATAAATCATCGCGAGATGGTAGAAGAGCTCCGAGTCGGAGCGGTTCGCCGAGTCGTTCGCGTCGTTCGACTCTGAGTTATTCACCGATACGACGAGATCCCGATCGATATCGGGATATTCTACAGGATGAGCGAAAAAAATCGTCGATTTCATCGTCTAAACGACGCGACGGGGATAAAGAGGAAAACGAGGCTAACGACGATGACGAACAGACCAGACGCACCAGCCCGAAATCCCGAAAATCTAGATCTCCGTCAAGAACGAAAAAAACTCGAGTCGTCGCTCAGCCACGAGTGAGTCTGAGATCGTCCAGTGACGAGGAAGAGACCGAGGACATTGCTGAAAGCGAGACGAAGCTGCAACAGCAAGAGGACAAAGACGATGAGGAACGACAACGCGAAATAAATACTTTGAAACGTTTGCAATCCGGTCTCGCTGCTAAAGCTCGAGAAACACTTGGCAAAAAAGTCATTAGTCCGACTAAGATTAAAGTCGAGAAAAAGGGCGATGAGAAAAGCGCTCTTCTGGATATCGCATTGCCTAGCGAACCACCGAAACATACGGTACAGAGCGTTCTCCCGACGATCGAACGAACGAAATCACGATCGGAATCTCCTCCGGTTAAATCTCCGCTTTCGAGTCGTTCACCATCACCGGCTTTGCCATTGACGCGCGACGAAGCGCCTCTCCGTACGAGCTTCGTTACGATTGCAGCTTCGACTCGTCCTTCATCATCAAAATCGCCGACGAGTCGTAAAAAATCTTCACCTTCGACCGATCGATCGGTCACGCCGATCAAAGAAACCATCGTCGAGTCGCCAAAAACTTTGAGATCAACAGAGGAGGAACCGACGAGCGTTAAATTGCGATCGCCCACCGAATCACCGCCCCCGGCAATCGCGACTTCCGATCGCACCTCAGCTTCCTGGAAGAATAGCCTCGGGATGAAAATAGTTTCTCGTCGTGGAACGAAGTCGCCGCCGCCTCCACCGCCACCGCCAGCGTCCTCGAACGACGCGAAAAAATCACCGGAGAGAAACAAATCCTACTCAAGATCACCATCGCGTTCTTACACGAGGTCGCGCTCCTCGGAGAAGAGAAGATCAAGATCAAGGTCACCGAGACGCGAGAAAACTGAATCGCATCTTTCACCCTCAGCGTCCTCGAGAGAAGAAAAGAAAAAATCTCTCTCGGGCTCGCCTCCGAGAAAAAATAAGTCTTTGTCCCCTTTGAGCGCACGACGCGGATCCAGATCGCCCTCTAGAACGAAACAACACTCCCCCAAGTCACTCTCCATCAGATCAAAAAGATCCAGAGACTCAAGATCTTCCTCAACCGGATCTAAACGCTCGGCCGCTTCGAAATCCTCCTCTAGAACGAAGAAAATCAACGAATCGCTTTCGCGCTCTCCGCCTGCTAAAATTTTGTCCAGATCGAGAAGTCGCAGCGGATCTTTATCCAAGAGATCGAGGAGTCGTTCCGCCTCGAAGAAATCGCCGAGTCGATCCAGGTCAGCGTCGAGAAATTCGCATGATAAATCCAAGAGAAGTCGGACTCGCAGTAGCTCGAGATCTTCACGGAGGTACGGAATAAATCAGTTCCAAAAATCCCAATAATAATCGCATCACTATTTATGTCTTCTGACGTTACAATTTTTTCGTCTCAGCTCGACACGGCGCAGTCGACGAAGTTTTTCAAGTTCATCGCGATCCTCGAGCAGCGGTTCTAGTCGATCATCTCGATCATCCTCGAGCTCATCTGGCTCGAGCAGATCGCGATCACCTTCGATACCTCGTCGTCACGGTTCTCCGAGCTTTCTCGACAGACGTCGAATCACCAGGTAAAATTGCATCACCATTTACATTCGTTGCGAGTACACGAATGATATATTTATATATTTATATTTACTCACAACTATTATTCAATATTTTTTTTTTCTCTCTCCAATTTATCATTGTCGTAGTTACGAAAGCTCGAATTTTAATTTTCATTATTTATTATTATTGTCATTACCGTTATTATTTCAATTAGATGATTTGTTGCTGCACAAAAAGCTACCAATTACTTTTATACTCCACATTGTTGGCTAGTTTTTTTGTTCCTCCATATTTTGTTTTATTATTTTACGAGATCCTCGACGAGATTCAATCGTAAGAGTAACACGGTATTGCTCAATATTTTGCCCCAACGAATCGTCTTCGAAATGACCTATTTCTTGAAAATTATCTATTTTATTTTTTTTTTTTTTTTTAAACTCAAAATAGTCAGTACAACTTTCAATCATATTGCGAAGTAATTGATCTTCATTTCTCACGGAATAACGACGAATCTAATGATTTATTTGTGTTGTGTCGAAACAGGGACAGATCGAGGAACAGGCGTAGAAGATAGTGTTTTGTACGGACTCCATTAAAGAAAAAAACCCCAGTCAATACGACAAATTTTCAATAATATTAATGATACTAATGACAAAACACTGCTATATCTAAAGGTTATTGTGTTCCGTCGACATAATGTTTGAATCTGAAACTTGTGACAAAGTATGCGAATCTAGAATTTGGTAATAATCGTCACGATGATGACTTGTAAGACTTGCATTAATTATTGAGGCTCGCGATGCGAATTCATTTTTTTTTCTTTTTCATTCAGTTTTTTTTTCGTACGATTTATTTTTATTAGATCGAAACACGATTATTTAATTATTTTTTTTCTTCTTTTTTTTTCCCCCCTTTCTCCTCTATCGTACATATTGTACCACACAGTGATTCATTTACGTGAGTGAGTTTAATTATCTAGACGTATAGCATGTGTGTATCACTTTCAATTTATGTAAATGCATTGAATACGTACTGCATACATATTTGTATGTATATAAAATTAAACACGTGACGACAAAAGGGCGAAAACCAAATTTTTGTTTTTTTTGTTTTTTTTTTCGTAATCTGTCCAGTAGTGAATTACACCTTTTTCACATACAGCAACAAATCCGGTTGAAGGAGTGCAAATAGAAAGAAAAATAGTTTCTATTTGAATGTCCACATTGGAAAAATGCTGTCGCAACAAAAATAATCCACTAAATTTATCTGGTTGTAATCCTTTTTTGCTGATCAATTTTATTGCTCATTGGTATCGTATTTTTTTATAGTGTGTAAAAAAAAAGAAGAGAATCATTGAGTGAATATTGTATTAGACACATGCTGAGCCTGATTTTGTTGCGCGTCTTGACAATTTCACGCCTGATCACACGATATTTTCGATCTTTAATAGGTAAGTAGATTACGTTATTATTTTGTACCCACGTGTCCTTGCCGTTGGTCAACGTATGCCGTATTTTTTCTGCGCATGGTTTATTTGTCGTTTGAACTTGTTTATTCGCATGCTTATTATTATTAGAGTAGAAATGTAGTTGAATGTCATTCTAGAAATTGTAAAATTTGACGTAACAAATTAGAAAAAATAATATCGTACGACTCAATGCCGACAAAAAATATAATGCTTATTCTTTTGAATCGATTACACCGGTAACCCACCATTTTTGCCATGTTTAAAATACAGCGGCTGAATAAGTAACAAGTCAAAATAAAGACACGTTAAGTTTCTCAAAATAACTTTTCAAGGATTCTTTTCCTTCTGTTTTCATCTAACCTCCAAACAATCTTTGATTTTTCTACATTCCAATCCCTTTGATGTAATAAGAACACTAATAAGATGTAACTTGTTGTCCCATAGTGAAATTACATTTACAACGAGAGGCTTATATCGTTATTTATATGTTAATGAAATTGCTGGACGCTTGAAAGGGACCTTCCTGGAGCAAAATACTCAAGAAAATCATGAAAAAAGTAGAACTGAAACGCTTTATCCATTCGTGGCAAGTGTATTATATTGCGATTATTGTCAAAAGTGATAGACTCTTGAACAAAAAAGGAATCCAAGTGTCACAGAAAATTTTGAAACATATTTGTTTCTAAAAAATAATTCACATCCCACTAATAAGAAAAACATTCGCGATAAAAAAAAAAAACTTGAATTTTGTCGACCAGTGCTGTCAAAATTTATCGTTTTATTATAGTGCGTAAAATTGGACTAATTTATCATAGAAAAATCTACACTTTTTGTATACGTACATAATAAACAATATACGATCAATCGATTGAGGCAAGGCACGCGGTAATGACTAACTTCTACTAACACCCTTATTTCACAGCGCTAGGAAAAGACCAATACCGTATCATCGGCCAACACCTTCGCCACCTTCCTCGCCAAGCAGCTCAGCGAGCAGCAGGCACACCGATTGGTCCAGCCCGAGTCGACGATCCAGTCGGTCACCTACTCGAAGTCCTTCCTACACGCGTTAATTAACAATTATAACATTACTAACGACATCCAAACGAACGCGAAAAATCACGTTATCGCGCCCATTTATGGAATGCTCGCCCGAACCTGATCTCGAATTTTCCACCATTACTTTCTTTCCATTTGTCAAAGAAAAAGAAAATCAGTTTTTTTTTTTTTCGTATTTTTATTATTCATTTCGATGAAACTTCTTCGAAATTGAGTTTTATCTTGACCGAAACGTGAAAGATTTTTTTCAGATGAGGGAGCTAGTCAGATATTATGAGAAGAAAAGAAACGAATTCTAGTCCCATTGAGATTCAAGTATACATTTAATTAATATTTATTTGTAAAATATAAATTTTTTTTTTTACTTAGAGACGAAATGAATCAAAACCCGAACGAGAGAGGCATGACAACTAAATCATTGCGCAGATTCTTTTGATCGTGATTCGGCGGATGTGAATTTTTTTTCTCTCATTCATGATAGAAAAAAACTAGGATTTTTTAATTTGTTTTAGAGAATTTTTCAAATCGTGCCATTCGTTTGTCGTGTCGAACGCTAGTCAAATTATTAGCACGAAAATAAGTTTTTAAAATAATTTTATTAAAGTTCACTAGAAATTTTGCTTCACCGATTTAGTTTGCCACTTTTCCAAAATCATTTTTCAGTGCAATGTTCCCCGATCCTTATAAATGTAAATATAGGTATTATTATATATACACACGTGTATGGTGACGATTAGATTCCCCATTTCCTTACTTAATCGTCGGTTCGTTCATTGTTTTTTTTTTTCAACCTAATTGGAAGAAATTAATGAAAACCAGAAAGGAGCCTGTTCTTTAGATAAAACTGTAATCCATTCGATATTTATTGCAATGTTTATCGATTCCCGTGGATTTTTGTCTTTGGCAGTAAGTCAAAAAAAACCTATAACTCTGCGAAAAACGATTTGTTTATTGATTTTTCTTTGAGATTAATCAATTTTGCAATACTCATGCTCCATCCGAAAATGGATGTTCTAGTCTATTGATATTGATATCGACCTGACCTTGATATTGTATAGTTAATATTTATTTATATTATTGATTAAAATATTTTGACTATAACGACTCTGGAGAGTCGAAAATTTCGATAAAGTGGAAACGAAAGAGAAAATTGCTTCTTCGATCGACGAATTTTCGTAATGAATTTTCCCGTATGTTAAAAGTGCTGGAATATTCTCAGAATCTCTTTTTACCAATGAAAATGGAAATACAAAGAGACAAAAAAATGTCCAGAATGTCTCGACTGTAAACTTCCTTTTGATCTTATCTATTCTGAAATTTACCCCGAGGGTTGTCCCCAGCTTTTTGAAAATAGCTCGAGGACGGTGATGTTACTTGTCGTTAAAGCGAAAGATCTGGAATATATCTGTAATATAAAAAATGAAAAACAAAAAACATTCTGTATTGTTGTTGTGTGATTAAATCAAGATGCTTAAGAAGAGCCGAACACAGTGAGACTGGTCTTTTCCTAAAAAAGAAAGAAAAAAAAAAACAAACAAACAAACAAAAAGTATCTTGTAAAATAACAAGTTGTCAACGGTGCAAAAGTTTTAATAAGTTGTGAACAAAAAGAAAATCCTGGAATGTACATCGTATTGAACCCTGAAAATAAATATTCACATACAAATAACGTACGAGTATGTTGGATACTTAATATACGGAAGACAAATTGTATCGGTTGGACAGGACTTCCGATCGGAACTTGATCTTTCAAAAAGTTAAGGCTTTAGGCGTTTGCTAGCTGCGAGACGTTCACGTTTCTTTGCCAAAAAAATGGTCCACAACAATCCGATGATGCTGACCATCAAAACCCGTAGCTGTGAAAAAATTTTTTTATCATTTTTCATTTGATTTCATCTTGATTTGAAAATGGTGAAGAATTTATTGAATTTTGTCATTACCACCGGTGGGACGTAACGAATATTGATGAACTGCAGCAATGTCAGATATTTTAGATTCGCTTCCAAGATAGGCCAATAAAGCTCTTGTAAATTTTTCAACGAATTTTCGTGGGATTTGCCCTGTAAAAAACGAAAAATTTCAGAACAATTGCTTTGTTTTTCTGTATTCTTTCATTATTGAATTTCAAAGTTCATAGAATAGTTGTCATTTCGGATAAAAATTTCACCTCAAATCTGGCAAGAGTGTAAAGTGCGAAAGCCTGGTAACAAGGCGTGTAAATTGTTCTCTCGATTAACAAAATAGTTAGTGGATTTTTAGAGATGAGCGGGACCCATTGATAAAAAAAATGTGATATCGGACCACCGCAGAATAGGCCAAAAAGTGCAAATGCCATTAAACTGTCTTGATTAATGTGTCTCGCTCTGGTCAATTTCTGAGCCAAATAATTACCGAGTGCGGCCGTGACGCAACTGTAAAAAAATAAGAATTGAATTTAAGAAATCAAGTACAAAAAATATATAACTCCATTACTTGTGAATCAAATGTAATAACCTCGTAATAGCTTTTGTTTTTATAGGATTCGTATACAAGTTACGAAAGTATCTTCCCAACAGATCGTAAAGTATTTCTTTTGGTTTTGACAGTGACATTTCTATTGTGGATTCTGTTCCTTTTCAAACGCAAAAGAAGATGTCGATACTAAAATCAGCGTAAAACTCACTGAAACTTATCTGAACTTGTCTTCGTACATAGATACATTGATATTCATAACGACAGCATATCTGGAAACCTTGAATAGATTTAAAAAAGCAACGAGATTATACGAAATACAGAAATCGTCGTCCAAAGTTCGCTGGAATATACAGTCGACTCTTCCATCTGTCGAACGCTTGTGATTATTTGATTGAGTGCATTGTTGCATACAAAGAAGATTGTTGATTGGTTCTAATTTCCTGGCGCTAGAGATATTCCTATTCAAAAAGAAGTGAGGACGCTAAAAATATATTCCAGTGAGTGAGGATTTTGACGACGATAACAAAGATGTCCTCGAAGTTTTACAGGTTACGTACTCGAGGAAAAGAACGTACGTAAAGACGATCTTCCCTCCATTCGGAACAATAATTTGAGACAAAAAAAAGGAACAATAATGAATTATTGCGAATCTAATGCTCGACTGTACACGATGTTATTTTTCGTGGTAAAAAAAGCATGCGTCATGTACTTCCGTAAAACGAACGCATACTCGGTCTCTCAACTCCGTCGGTGAGGTAGAAAAGCAAGATTATTAGTCGGTAAAAGCGATCTCGCTACGTCAGTACACTGCTTTCCGTTTGTTTCAATTTTCGAGAAGTTATCCAAAAGTTACCTAAATGGTGTGTATAAATGTCTACTTGGTCTGAAAGTCGTCCGAACACTTTTTTTTCGGACGAGAACGAGCCGTGGGTCGTGGGCCCAAAACAGAGTGGGCCAAGAGGGAGAATGAACAAACAGTGTGATTGCAGTTAGTGTGTGAAAAGAGCGTTCGGAGCTGCGTGAGGGACTCAACGAATGGAAGAATGTGAGCCGAGTGAAAAGAGTGAACGTCAGAAGAACGTTGTCAACCGTCGAGAGAACTTGAATAAACTGTGAATGAGAACTCTATTAATTATCAAATAAAAGTATTTCATTTCTATCTTCAATTCTTCTGTTAAATTATAAGCGAGGGAGTTCGGAAGGCAAGTTTTAGCTCCTTGTCAATCGGACCCTGCAAGGACAATATTGAATTAACGCGAATTTTCCCGCTCAGAGTCACAGAAACGAGATAGTGGCGCCATCAGCAATCTTAGGTCAGAATTAATTCTAGAATAAAATAGGGGGGAAAGTAAATTCCCAAAATCTTGCAAATCGTTAAGTGACGAACTGGACCGAAGCCTCGAAATTTTCACAAATCCATAGTACGAGAATTATAACCTGCACGGACAGGAATAAAGAGCGACGAGGCAGTGGGTTTGGCGATTTGGAATTTTTTTATTATTCGTTTGCATTTGTAAAAGCCGAGTTAATCTAGTTGCGATAAGAGCCTTCGATAAAAAAAAGTTACAAGGGAAAAAACATAAAAACACTCGCGGCGCTCGAACATTAAAAACAAAGAATAAAAAAGAGTAAACAAAATAAATGAGTGTCAGATTGAGATAAAAAAAAGAAAACACGAGAAAAAAAAGCGTGTGCTGTGCGTGCGAGTGCCTATATTATGGTACTAAAGCCATCTGTCATGCAAAACTTTATTTCGATTATCGTTCGTGTTTAATTATCATTTTAATAATAATAACGGGTTACAAGAATCTAGAGCGTTTTTTTCTCTTGTCAAAAGCGATGAGGTTTTTTTTTTAGTTTCAAACTATTATTAAGAACGAACGAAGGAACTAATTTGTCTCGATTAGGCTTTGATCTCGAAGGTGGGAAGATATTTTATCTTTTTATTTTCTTTTTTTTTTCTTTCGACCTTCTATTTACGTTCGGACGAGCATCTGCAATCGTCAGATGTTAATGAATTTGCTCTCGATCTCGTATCATTAATTCTCGTTTGTGTTCGGTTAAATATCAGTGCGAGGAAAAATCGCATTGCGTTTTTATCGTTTACGAAAAATATAAGGAACGAATTTGCCAAAAAATTCGTGGATAATGTTGCATTGTTAAAGACGTAAAAAAAGGTAAGAAACTATTGTTATAGTTATTATTATTATTATGGGTGTTGTGATTGTGTGTAAACAACTGTGATAGCGTTGAATATCTTTGACAGCCTCTTTCAGAGCATTGTGTCTTCTCTTTTTTTGTTTCATCTTTTATTTTCAAACAGTGCTTTTTTTTTTATCTTGCCTTGACGTAACTTTGAGACTTAGGCTAGTTTTCCATCAGTACTTCCTTGTGCTTCACGCCATTCAACTTACAGAGGACAAAATATCAAGATCGCAAGAATGTGTAGCAGAGGAAAAACCCCAAAATGCAATTCTTGGAAATTTTGCTTCGATTGTAATGAGAAATTGGCCATAAACTTGTTTATTCGGCGATACATATTTCTTGACTATTATTTTATCAAATTGATTGAATTGACTTGCGACATTTGTCCATCATTATGTTTTTTCTTACTCAAATTTCAGCTCAAGATTTTTATAATTTCTTGAGTAAAGTTTTCAATGTTTTCAGCACAGATTACCAACAAAGAAAAAGAAATTTTCATTTCAGTCATTTTTGTAAAATAGTTATTTATAAATATGTCGCTAAAAGAAGGAACCGATTGTTTAGCCAGAAAGTATTTCGACTGATCAAAGACAGCTGAACAGAAGTTAAGATCGAGAAAATATTTTTCAACAAATGCGAAGGTTGAGGAAATTCTTGAAACATGCGAAAAGAATTAAAAAAAATAACTGTAGATTTCTTTTTATTGGATAGTCATTTTCCAAAATTTATACTTTAGAGAAAACTTAGAAATAGAAAAAAAAAACAGAAGGAACTGAGAATTTGTGATAAATTGAGGAAACAAGATTCTAATCATTTTTCATTCGTACAAAACATTCCCTGCTGTCATACCAAAAATTATATCGTACGCTAAGAAAGTGTGGGCTAGTAGTATGTAAAGAACACAGTGCTTGAACACGTTGCGAATCGGAGTCTGTCAGTTGAAGCTACCCTAGTTTGGTGATATTTGTCGTTGAGAGCAGAGTAACTAGAAAATGGTATTTGCTTATTAGGTGCTCTGGAACTTAGATAGCGCTCCGTCGGTCAACTGTTCAGGTACAAAGTATCTCTGTGATGTTTTCGTCAGGTCTTGGCTGTAATCTCTCGTTTCCCAGCTGTCTGGGTTACCCTCAAGATAGCGAAGAGCTTATTCCAAAGATGGCGCGCGAGCCAATTGTCCTCAATGTCTACGATATGGTAAGAACGAATACAAACTGTTGTGAACAATTTTTTTTGTATTTTTAGACAATTTCCTGCGTCTACAATTAGAATAATGCTATTTTTTTTCTTGTCTCTCGTTATTAGTATTGGATCAATGAATATACAACACCCATCGGGTTAGGAGTCTTCCATTCGGGTGTCGAAATTTATGGAGTAGGTGCGTACAAAAATAACAGCAGAATAATAAATCAAATTCGTTTTCAATTCCACTTCTATATTTTCAATTTTTAAACTTATTTCAGAGTATGCCTACGGCGGTCATGCCCTTCCAATCTCTGGAATCTTTGAAATCGTACCCAGAGATACGGACGAGCTGGGAGAACAATTCAGATTTAGGTAACTATTTTTGGATTCTTATTCTAGTAGATGCCTGACAAATATAAATAAGTGCAATCGGTCAATCAATTCGCACTAATAAATCATGACTTTCGGTGAATATTTTGACGCATGAGGAGAAATAAGAAAAATTCGAATACAGCGGCAATGTATTGTTATTCGTTTCAGACAATCTGTCCACATCGGATATACGGATTTTACAGAAGAGGATGTGGCCAGGATCGTCAGTGAATTGGGAAAAGATTTTCGTGGCGATCGCTATCATCTTATGAACAAAAATTGCAATCATTTTAGTAGTCAACTGACGCAGGTATGTAAAATTTCATGCTTATATCTTTCACTCGAAAAATGTTGACAGAAGCACCAAATAAATCGGTGAGAAATTTTGTCTAGCAACTTTTTTCATGAAAAACTTTTTTTTTTGGCAGATTCTTTGCGGACAGGAAATTCCTGGCTGGGTAAATCGTTTAGCATACTTCAGTTCGTGCGTACCATTTCTCCAGAGATGCCTGCCAAAAGAATGGTTAACACCGGACGCGCTGCAGCATTCGTTGAGCCATGTAAGTCACCAAGAAAGTACACCGCCCTCGGATACATCGTTGTAACATTCAGCCAACCGTGATGACAGCGAGGCAAACATATTGAAATGTCGCAGAAGTCACACTTTTTGAATGTTGGGTATGTTTGAATACCAAGTAAGGAGAGTCGGAGCGAACAAACTTTAAATAATGACGGAGTTTAAATAACTAAAAACACTAAAATAAAATAATAAAAGCAAAGTAATTAAATAAAGAAAGAAGTCGAGAATATGATGTCTTCGAAAGAGTCTCGAAATAAGCTCATAAACGCGCAATGGTCAATAAGGAAAAAAGAGGGATAAAATAAAGAAGATGAAAGATCGAAAAATTTCAATTAATTTACGAATTTTCGTCAAACCGTTATGAGCGATTGCGTGTTTATGAAGCACGAAGTAAGAGAACGAAAAAACGAGATAAAATGCCTTCCTTGTAACGCTGTTCATTTGAAAATTGATCAGTGTATACCTTAAATAAGAGTTTAGAGAAATGAAAAAAAAAGAAGAAACCGAAAAAAACAATGAAGATGTAACAAGAGGAAAAAAAATAGTTTGTTAAACTTACGGACGAAATTTAATAGCATTAGATTGAATAACGAAGAAGAGAAGCAATGCAGACGAATATAATTTATTCAAAAAAATAAAAAATAAAAAATAAAACAAACAAAAAGTCTTCGTCAAACGACGAATCGTGTAGACGATTACGAAATTTTCTTAAAAACACAAATAAAAAAACACGATTCGTGCGATATTCGTAAATGATTTTTTTTTTGTATATTCGTCGGTGTTGCTCAATTGCCTATGAACAGAAACATCAAGGAGACTGAAACGAGACGAGAGAAACAAAAAAAAATTGCGACGTTTCGTGTGAATGAGAAATGTCCCGATTGAGATAAACCGTGTTAAAACCTGTTTGAGAATTTTTTCAGCTCACGTTTATAGATCGCTAAATAACAATTGCGGACAAAAAAATGAAAAAAAAAAAAGAAACCAGAGAAACCAGAAAGAAAAATAGTAAAATGATAATAACGCTGTTGCACTTTGTTTTACAGCCCGTTATCGAAATTCAAGATTCTGGCGATATAAACATGAAATAATAAATAGTAGTAACGATAATATTAATGATAATAATAATAACAGTACGATAATGATAATAACGATAATAATATTAATATTAATTAATAATAATAATATATTAGTCTTAATTATTATACATAGATATGAAACTCATCACACACGTCCATGACAACAAGCTGCGAGTAAATCTTCAGAATAATTTACACCATAAATTCAGAATAATTTGCATAAGGAAACACATTTTTTTTGTTCCTTCAACAAAATCGTGTAACGAGGTTTTTTTTTTTCTACAGGCAGCTCCGTTTCTATAGTTTCTATCTCTTATTCTCATTTCTTCGCACATAAAGATCTCTCAATCACCTGAACGTCCTCTGAATAAGTATTAATCTTTAAAAACTTGTCGGACGATAATATATGTAGTCGTTATTATCCAAAAATTTTCAATCCCACCAATTTTATTTCAATTTTTTAAAGGATATATTTGAACACAAAAAAGATAAAGACGAGTTTCAAGTCGCGAGGATTGCTAAACTACTGAATACGAGGTCAAACTCCATTTTTTTGTCTTCGCGTGTTTCAATCACTGTTGTTTTTTTTTTGTACTATTAGTTAATCATACGAGAAATTCGTTTCGTTACGCAAATATTGAGTTTGAGAGTCACGATGATGTAATTTAAATCGAAAAACCGTTTTTCGTTGCGAAATGTACGAAAACTATGGTCCTCGTGAAACGAATGCATCTTTGAAAGTAGAGCTCCCGGACTATCCCTTTCTCTACTCTTTATCGTAGAAAAAAATACAAGAAATCTTTAACTCTTCTCGAATAAAAGAATCATTTTCTCGTATCGAAATAAAAAAAAAAAACAACCTAGTCAAATTGAAAGATTGATCAAGTGATAGCGAATCGAGAGACACGATTACGACTCGTGTCATTCATTTCTGTTTCACCTTTGATATTAATCACTATTTTTCTCTCTCCACTTTAATCGTGACGTTGAAGTTTGTACCGTTCGAACAGAACATTCTTGCACATTCAATCGTTGAATAGAAAAACAGTTTGACCAATAAAAATGACGAAAAAAACGTTGCACTCCAACGATCCAAACTTCAACTACGTTTTTATTTGCATTTATATAAACGCTGCGATATTTTCTTACCACGTACTTTTAGACTATTGTGCACTCTACAGTCAATTGAATAACGCCACCTACGCTCTAGATTCTTGAAATCAATCTCAAAAAAGTGAGTGATTTATTAAAAGATTTATAACGTTCAAATGGGAAGAAGAATGAAGAATAAAACACTGAAAGATTGTTACTATAAAGATGCGGCTAATGTTTTAAACAAAAAAAAAACAAAAAAAGAAACACCATCATTTTTCGTGACTAGGAGAAAATATTTCGAACAAATATTTTTCGAATTGTAATACTTTAAACTTTGACTAAATCGGAATTAATTTGCATCGGAGCAATTCTGCCTGCGATTCTGGTCTAATTTGCACTTTTATCTTTTAAAATGTAAAATAAAAAGAAAGCACTTATTTCAGTGTATCGATCGTAAAGATACGTTATCACGTGATTTTTTTGGTCATAAAGTATGATTTACGCGAAATGTGCATATTAATTATTATTATTATTATAATATTGTTAACAGCACCATGTACCATTAAAAAGGATATACGTATTCGAGAACGTAAAAAACTGATAAATAACGTCGAATTTTAATGAAAACAAAAATAGGGTAACTACAAAATAAAAACGTAATTAATTTTATTTTATTTAATTAATTTCATGAAAAAAAAAAAAAAACACACACACAAAAATGAAATGTTCAACTTTAATTAGACGTCTAAATTAATCGTTGAAGTACTCGCACACTTAAATCAATTAAATAAATAAAATTTTCTATGAAAAATAAAAATAAAAGAAAAAAGGAAAACCGTATTTTCATCAAAGTGTCAAAATCTTTTATTTGTAATATAATATATTTTTACTAATCGACAAAAACTCAATGAAGCAAATGTTCGCACACTCCGAAAAGCGGAATAATTCACGAAGAACGCCCCACAAAAATCAATCTCTTAAAAAAAAAAAAAAAAAAAATTGAAGAAGCAAGAATAGTAACAACTCTGTAAATCGAAGTACAGCGAGAATTAGAAATTATTCCTCGTCCACCAAAACTGTATCTATATTCTGCTCCCACAACTTTAGCTGTCAAAATGTTGATTTTTAAAACGTGAAAACGAGAATAAACTATACAATATAATAATTTATATTCGCTGACTAAATTGATTTGAAAGACGAAGCGTAAAAAAAAAAAACGTCGTTCGTCGCGCCTAAGATTTTTTAGGATTTAATTATTTCTTTTGTGCGTTCTGAAGTTACGATATATGGATGAACGAAAGACTGCCACTTACTCGTCTATTAGGAGTATTAATGTCGTTGACAATATAGCAAATTATATTTTAAAAAAGGAATATCGACGAAAAGAAGCCACACCTAAAAATCCTTGAAGGATGATATTGAATATTGCATCGTTGGATTGCAAGGAAAGATATATTTTTGTGATTCTTCAATTTCTCGAATTCCCAAAATGCTCAAATTTCGTGTTTCTTTATGCTTCCATTTTCTTGGGCTCCAAAAACACTGACAAATTCTTGTATACCGCAAAAATGCAAATAGATTTTGGTATTCATCGAGGAGAAAGAAAGAAAAAAAAAAAAAACACAAAAAACAGACAGACAGACAAAGACGTTTCGTTGCATTTTAACGATGCAAAATTCAAAATTATTTTAAAGGAAGATCTTGCACCTTAACCAAAGTGAAAGAAGATCATTTATAGAGGATTTTCGACAAATGTATTATTCGTCATTCGTCATAAGTTTGCGGAGCCCTGTTAACCTAAAAGAGAAAGAAAAAAAAAAAAAAATAACAAAAAATTGATAAAAATAATTAAAAAGTTGATGAAAAATATATTATCTATAAATAGTGATTAACAGGTACGCGAAAGTAATTTGTTACGATTGTATATGTATCTATTCCTGAAAAGGCGATAGCAATAAAAGAAACAAAAATTAAAGAAAAGAAAACAACTAAGTTATTGAACGTTGATGCTGGCTCAGACTGTAAATACTTAAAAATATCGATTGACGCAAATTTTTAGTTATTTATCCTTAAAATTCACATATAAATAAACATAAGGAGGGTGTTAAAAAACAAAAACGTACAACTATTGCGTGTTCTAAGATATAATTTGTCTGTGCTGCATATTAAATTATGTAATTCAAAAAAATGAACATAATTAAACACAAAAAAAGTCGTAGGTATTATCCGCGAATATCTTTTTTCTTTCACATCGCGTAGAACGTTTTTTCTCCACAACGAACGAGAGACAAAAGGTGGGGGAAGGGGGGGGGGGGGGGGGGAAGAACAGCAGGAACGAGAGAGGGTAAAAAGGGATAAAAATCATATATAAATACTACGAAAAAAAAAAAATCTACAATTACACAAACTTACAATTAAAATACAATATTTGATTAGATACTTTGTTATTTATAGTCGGATCAATAAATACTTTAAAACAATGCACAAGAGTCATAAATAAGTTTATTCGTAGTTCTCCTAAACTAATATGCTTCTGTTTCTTTTATTTGTTTATCTCTTAACGTTTTTCGTTTTTCATTTGTTTATCGATTTGTTATTTTCGAGATGCTGGATTAAGGGACCAGATTCATTATTAATTATCAATATTAATATTATATTACACTGGTGTGAGAACGTGTACCAGCAACGAAACGATAAGAAATGCTCAATCGTAACGCAACATTCGTTACGTTAATCGTCAGAGTTTTCGATTTTTGGAGAACGAGGGATGATTAATGTTTTTCTGTTTTAAATTTATCAATAATGATAATAATATTTATACTACAAGAACGTCGCTCGTATAGAAATTTTTCGTTTTAGACTATATCGTCGGATAATAGGATTAATAAAAATTAGGACAATCTTTACAAAGTTTTTCCTCAGTTTATCTTTCTGGTAATATAGAAATAATAATAATAGAATAATAATAGTAATAATATTATGCACTTGCCAGACTTTGATCATTGCGGGAGTTTCTGGTTCGTAATTTTAAAAATGTAGTAAAAAAAGGAGTAAACAAAAGTGAGAAACGTTTTGTTTGTTCTTCGAGCCTGCTAAATGATGCTTCGAGTGATTCGAGGCATCTCCGGGCATTGCGGTAGTACACAATTATTTACACAATCATAGATGATTAACGAACAAACAAAAAAAAACGAAGAGAACAAAAATTGTTGAATATTTCAAAATGTTTTCAATGATTCGAGAGCAACTTGTGTGTTTTCGTGAGTAAAAGAAAGGAATGATGGTTTGCTTTGATCCGGTTTTTTTTTCATACTGTTTCCATTATTTTCCTTTTTTCTTTTTCTTTTCGTGAGAATTTTGATTGACGGATCCCAGTTGATTTTTTATTTCTTTTTCGTTCGTAAAATTGATGACGGAATTTCAGAATGAATTTCTCTATAAGTACATTAAACTGCTTGCGAATAAATCACTGACTGAAATCGATCGATTGGCTTTCTTTTTTTTCGTTCATTTCAATCTGAACTTTTTTTTTTCCATTTTCATTTTCGAGGGCTTATTCGTCGCGACGCGAGAATCCTCAATGGATATTAGTCAGCGGTTATACATATTCGACTCTTTTGCTTTTTACTTATTTTTCTTTTCTTCATATAAACGCTTCGAATGAATGTGGAGTATATTTTTTATCTTCTTCATTTTTCTGCCTATCTTCTCGTCAACTTTTTAGCTTCATTATACAATGTTAATGGGTAGCGCAATATACGTAGCATTACATTTTCATATAATAACATTAACATATTTGATCTATTAACGGCATTTCTATATCTTCGATACAAGACTGTTAGATCCGATGGGGTAATTCAGTAATAATGATTTACAGGACGCAGCTTTATTTTTATTCATTTCTTTTATACTTCAGTTCCCTTTGCCTTTTTTTTTTCTCTTATCGATGCTAAATTCGTCACTGGCACGAATTATTCGTTGAGCTGGAAACTTGTATCATTTTTTTCTTCTTCAATATTTAAAAAGATAATTGTACATATTCTGTTTTCTTTTGAAATGAACAAAATGTTGGTACGAATATTCAACAACGGCTTATCGAATTGCTGGAGTTTGAGAGTGACCGTTTAAATTAGATTAGGAACGTCAAAGAATACGGTTAAGTTATTTGTAAACACGATGATGACAAGTTTCTTACTGAACGAAAATGCGTATACACGTGATTGAACTGATTATATAGTTATAAAAACTGCTTCAATTGTTTTTTTTTTTTTTTTGTTCCATTCTCAAACTCAATAACGTTTTGTTTTTACGTACTTGTACGTAATTAGGATTTCGTTTCTTGACGAATCGAGTTTGAAGGGAAATACAATAGAGATTTCGTTGACGTTATCGCCAAGAAATTCGATAAAGATTTATTCCAAAGCCAACGAAGTTTCGCTCGATTTTTATGCTCGTCGTATCGTGAAATAATATTTTTTTTTTCGAATTTAAAAAAATGGCATGCGTTGAGCCTTTTTTTTTAAACGATTAAACGACGAATCATTCGACGAACGTACGTTTCATTATTATCCATTATTTATGCCTTGTTTATCGTCAATTTTAACGATGCTTCGTTGGCCTCGGATTATTGCGTGGATTTTTCGCGTTTACATCTATTCGCGTCCATTTTTTTAATACTCAGATAGGCCAAGACTTTTATTTTATTTGAATTGTACTCTAACATTGTGGAAAGACACGTACGTTGAAGGGCTATAAGTTACTTTTTTTTTCCTCTTTTTTATTGATTTTTTGTTCTCATTCGGAAGCCACATTATTATACGTCTCTTATCGTCGATTAATCTGACACTGAGTGTATTTTAATTTTTTAATTTTTCGTAACAATGGGTATTTTTAAAATTCAAAAACACTATTTCATTTTTTCATTTATTCGAGCTGTTTATATAAACCATGTGTAGAAAATTCGCATTTCTTCCAAGTGTATACACATAAACGGATGAGTCACGAAATTGATTCGATGTAGAGACCAGGATACGAGTATGTAAAAAACACGATTTGACATCGAAATGTTAAAAATAAAATGAACGAGCGTCCGAATGACGATGGATAAAAAAAAAACAGAGTGGATTTGAAGTAACTACGATTATCACGGTAACGAAAAAAAGCTACGCGATTTTCGTAAAAAACTTGTCAATAAAACTCGTATTAAAATAAAAAATTCTACAATTGTTTCGGTTTTGCCATTTTTCTTTTTTTTTTTTTTTTCAATCTGGAACATACGTTTATCCAGAATTCTTCTAATCCTAAACGAACAACGGGTCTTAATAATTGTCGTGAAAAATCTCACGTTCGGCACTAACTTCAAAGACCAATCGGGTGATCGTTATTGACTCGTTTATTCTTTTTATTTCTTTTATGATTCATTAGTCGACTTTTCCTACTGGGTTTTCTCATTTGTTTTACTCTGCGAACGAGATAAATGCCCAATGACGATCGTGCTAACTCTCCCAAAGCGGTTAAAACTTCATCGCTGTTCCGATTTTTCCCTTGTTTTTATTCTGATCTTGATAAAATTTCATTTTTTTTTCATTTGTTTTTCGTCTTCAATCATAAGGCGTTCAATGAATTTATTTTCATTAAATTTATTACGATAATCTTGTAACAATTTTTGAATACTCTTTTGATGTACGGAAAGAAAGAAGAGAAAACAAAAATAGGAAACGAAAAATATTTTGTACCTAGGCTCTCGAGAAGTAGGTAAAATCGAGTAAATGTAGTTTTTCCTTTTTTTTTTTTTTATTACCATTTTCATTAATTTCTTGCATTTTTCCCCTTAATTTTATATCGCTAAATATATAATTTGACTGGTATTTTAATCTGATTACGTTTCTTCTTTTTATCGTGTGTAAAAGCCTCTAACGTTGACTTCCCAGTGTTTCAATTGTTCCTTCAAACTAAATATTCAACCGGAAGAAGCGTCGGTTTTGACGACGCAGAAAAAAAAAAGAGACGTTAAAATAACCAGACGTCACAAAAACGAGATTTCGATGCCACATTAGCTCGTTCTTCGAAATTTCTTAAGTGTATCAATTATTTACAATCACTGTTTTTTATCAATTCGATCAATTATTATACGACAATAAAACGCCGAATAAGAGGACAAAACAAAACCAACAATGGTCTAAAAGTAACGCCCGAAAAATTGGAGTTTTCATTGATAAAACGCTAAGTGAAATCTTTTTTCTTCATTAATCGATTTTCCAGTTTCGTAAGTTGAACAAATTTCATTCAAAAAACTTATTTTACGAAAATATTTCAAGTTTATAAAATTGCTATTTAAATTTTTCGCTGATTTTGTCAGTAGATTTCTAAAAGAATGTCAATAAAAAAAAGTTGACCAATTTTCGTGGCTCGAGTCTGCATCAAAATTTTGGTGAATATATAAAAAAAAAAAAAGAATCTCCCTGCATTCCAACGATGCAAACTCCAACATGATAAAAAACGATAAATTCTCTGAGACTATACCTAAATATTCTCGTTGTGTGCGAGAAAAGGACGTAAAAAATAAATAAAAAAAAAAAAAGATAAGAAAGAAAAAGAGAACGAAGAATCGTCGGACTTTCGAGAAAGTTCTGGTTTCTCGTTATTTTTTAGGGTCGCCAACATTCACTATAGGATCCTGACTACGTCACTGATTCAGGACGTTAAAAAAAAGTTCTCCACTGGTCACACGCTTGCGAATTTCGTTCGGAGAATACACCGTGACAGTTTTTCAAAAGAGCTCGGAAATACTGCCCTTACCTCGAGATCCTACATCGTTATATATAGATTTATATATAATATATATATAATATTTTATCTTTTGCTCTTTTTTCGTAATTTTCTTTTTCTTCTTCTTAATAATTCTTCTCTCCTTTTCCATCCTAGTCGGAGCCGTAGATATATTTGGTCAAAAAATTAAATTAAATTAAAAATTGCGGCCCATGCGAATTGTCTGGGCTTATATGATGAAAACGATGATTATTTTCGTTCGACAGCCTTGTCGATATAAATATTTTGTTTTTTTTTTTCATATTTTCTTTTTCATTACGAACTCTTTGTTTCAATTGAACAGGCTTGAAGGACCCTCCCCCCCCCCTTTAGGAGTCGTAAGACGACGAGCCATGATCGTGAGCTGGACTCGGCGGCGTCGATGGATTTGAACTATTATTCGAGGCTATCGAGTGACGAGGGCTTCCACCAGAGGTATGCTCTTGCTGAGAAACACATAAAGAATCGTATTCACAATGAGAAATTGAACGTATACTAAATTTAGACTGAAAAAAAAAAAAAAAAAACTGGAGAACTTTTTAGCGTTTCACGAATATTTCTAAAACAATTCTTAAGTTCTCTCGAAACGAATGCACATAGAAAATTAAAATGAATTCAATTACAATTACAATTAATTCAAACACCGAATACTCGGAGGTTTTTTTTTTAAGCAAAAACAAATTTCTCCATAATCAACTATTTTTATAGCATTAATGCTGTGAGAATGCAGTGATGTTTTTTTTTGTGATAAAAATTGTGCCAACCTTGTCTTGTAACGATGCAATGCTGCCGAGTGACAGTGGAGTGTGCGATCGCATGTGCAGTGACTCCGAATCGACTTGGTCCACGGGAGTGCGCGGTAATGAGGGAGGTGTAGCTGTTGGTCGCGGTGGCGCCGGGCCTCGTCTAGACGACGTCGAACCTTCGAATTGATTTTTTTTTACATTTTTTAATCCCGAAATGTCAAAGTTTGAAAAAATGTCGAAGTCTAGTGAAATTTCGAAACCACACGTGAGCAAACAATCGTTCAATTACCATTTTGAGGCGAATATCCAGAATTTCGTGTCATGTGAGAGCTCAGACGTCGCGTGTCCGATGGAGGATGCCTTGGAGGCAATGGTGCAGGTTTTGATGGCGCTTGAATCGCCGAGCCATAAAACTGTGAAATAATCATTTGTATTTTAAAGAGAATTCGCATTTTTCTGCTATTTTCCATCACAATTTCGTTGTAAAACGCATAAAATAGATATCAATAAATATTAATAGTATGGGAATTAAACTTTTTTTTCTTCTTTTCAAGGTTTTTCGTGTCCAAATTTATAAACAATTTCTACTAATGCGATGCAGTGGTCACTTACACGTTGCGGGGCATTGGTGTGGAGATGAGTTCCACTGTGATGACCCGAATACTGTTGTTGGTCCGCTGTTTCCAGTGTTGTTGGCAAATCCAACAGTCTTTGAATCTATAAGAAAGTCAAATTCGTTATTTTCATGAATTCCTGTTCATGTTCGTAGTAATTTGTAGAAAAAAAAAAATAGATTACAATGTAAAATTACCTGTATTCCGTTGCCAGGTCCCATATGACTGATGTGATTAAAATTCGTCGGTGCTGAAATCATTTTGGATCGTCTGTCGGTAGGTCGAGCTCCTCGATTGCCTTCGCGAAGTGAAAATCGTCTTCTCGGTCTCGTCATTTGTCTACCGCTTGCATCTAAGGGTGTAAGATTGAGTAATTCCCCTGTGGAATGTCGAGAGACAAAAGAGATAATCGAGATGATATTTTGCGAGATTTTTCAATCGAAATATATAAAAAACGATGATTATTTCGAGTACTCACGTTGATGCAAATTACTCAGGTAAATAACGTGTGGCATATCGTTGATCATGCACGTAGTTAAAGAGCCCGAAGTGTTCAAAGGTCTCGCTTTCTTTACATTAAGAGTTTGCAGCCAATCGCCGGTCGTGCAATCAAAAACATCGACGTGAGTTTCACTGTAGACTAGAAGGTAGCCTTCGCAATAGCCTGAAAGTTCAAATAAAATCGTCAAATAAAATAGATAATTTGAAGATCGTTCATTATTAATTGAATTCCTTCTGACTCACTGACTGCCGTTGGAACAGCGGGATACATGATCTCGCGATCTCGACTTTTTCTTCCCTGACTGTCGACGTATACTGCGAGCGTATGAAAAACCAACAAAAATTCACCGCGAGGCAATTCTATGCATCGCAACGCCTCCACGGCACTGTACGTTAAAAATCCCAGCAAACTGTTCTCCTGATGGACCAATGCTGAAAATTCAAACGAATAAAACGTTTAATATCAACGAACAAACTCTTGATATTGGTTAATTACGAAATTTTAACTTACAAATCGGGTGATGGTCTCCTAATATACTGTAGATTGAAAAACCCGAAGGATAACCGACGCAGAGTCGTCCTTCCGAGAGTACTTGTAGCGTTTGTGCGTGGCATGGTAACATCAATTCGTGAATTCGTTTGTGTCGCGTCTTCGTTCGGGTTACTTCGTAAATCATAACATGTGAGGCGTTCTAAAAATTTGTATCAATATTATTATTCATTGCAATTATAATTATAAAAGTATTTTTAAAAATTTAATTGTTCATATTTTATTCGGTGAAAAAAAACGAAAAAATAATAATTAAACTAAATTGAAATGTGGAATAAAGAATGAAGAAGATTAAATCGATGTCTGCATTTTCTCACCTGTTTTTTAATAGCGACGCAGAGGCAGTAAGTGAGAGGATTTCGTCGGACAATGCCAGTAGTAAGAGTAATGCAGCCTTTGGTCTCAGCCACTTTGATCCACTCGACCTCGTCACCGTCCAACGCTCTAACCGGCACAAGTCGTACGTGACGTTGCTTACCGCTTAAAACAACTATCAATTGTTCCTCCGTAATGTACTCGAGGAGATATATCTTTTTTCCTTCGCCGACTCTTGCAATTTCTTCAAAAGAAAAAAAAGAAATGAGATTAGTTGATTCAGAGTAAATTCACAACGGTGAATTATTGCTTTTTCGTGACTCGTGTTAGCGTGCGAAAAATACTCACCGCTACGATCTAAATCTAAACAGAAAAGTCCCTCCTCGGTGCCAATGACTAGACGATCGGGATCTATTATTGCTCCTGACATTACGTTTTTAACAATTGCTAGCGTGTTGTCCAGCAATTCCTTCGCTCGGAAAATCTGAAAACAAATTTGGCTTTTCGTTTATACTTTCGAAAATCAATGAAAATACTAAAATAATTGCTAAATTTTTTATTACTACCGGACAAAGTGGTTTTCCAGAGTTGTATTTCACGAATGAAAATTTGTCGTTTGTCATGATAAAATAGTACGATAAGCCTTTCCAATTCAATTGAATTCTTGTGCAGTAGATTTTTCATAAAATTTTGAAAACATCGATAATTTTTCCACGCATGAGAATAAAATAAATATCGTGTCATTACGAGTTCTTGTTAAAGTTAGATGAAAGTTTTGTAAATATGGTGTTTCTTTTACCGTCGTGTTTGGAAGATTATTTCGCTTCAAGATACGATGAAGCTCGTTCAGCGCTACGACCCACTTCGTTTTCTCGCTCTCGGTATCGGCAAGCATCAACGTGTGGTTTCTCAACCCTGGCGGCTCGAGCAGTGACGTAGTAATCTGAAAAAAATGGCAGTTTTTGAGACAATTCGTAATAGCAAAAAAAAAGGTTTTCTCAAGAATAGGCAAATTTTTTTTGGGCCTTACCCTAAATATACATGGAATGTCCTTCTTGGTCGCGTGAATGACATCCGAGTCGCGCACACAACTGACACTAAATTCCTCGTCCCGCATGTCCAATACTTGGGAAACGTAAACTGAGGGTAAGGCGTTACGATCGGGCGATATATCGTATAAAAAGAGTTTAAAGTCGCAAACAACTACGAATTGTCGGACCCAACCCTTCTTCACACCGCCCATTTTTGGTACTTTTACGTAACCCTCGTAGGCGGTACCGATTCCTCTCGTCGGATCGATTCCGAGCGGTCGTTTGGCTGTTAATGAACGAAAATAAATGAATAAAGCAATTGTAACGGAATTCGAGAATCTTCGTTGTCTAATAATATCGAAATAATCTTCATCGAAATTCAAAAAATATATTTCAATTTTTTTATGTTGCCTAATAAGACTTACTCTTATCGTGGGGAACCGGACACATGGCAGGCACTTTATCACAGCATGGCATGTGACAAGCGAAACCGCAAACTTCGCAGACGACACCCTGTCTCGTGAGACCGACCATCAACGATGTACAATGATTGCATTTTGTTGGTGCTGAGAATGTGCGAACGAGAAACTGATGGGACTTTGGTTTCGGCTGTATGCTCGTTTGTCCGTGGGACGCGGACGATTTGTTCAATAACTCGTGTGACAATGGGGATGTTGGATCCTGTAAAAAAAAAAAAACAAGAAGCGAAATGTAAATTTATTATTACTGTACTTTTTATGAATTGTTTTGTTTTATTTAATTCCGTCAATTATTTTCTTTTTGAATTAATGTTTTCGTTTTTTTAATGTTTAATATTTTCTTTAATAATTTTAAAATCATTGAAGAATCGTTTTAAAAAAATTGTTCAAGAGCCTGGAATTTCATTTTTTGTCGTATAAAATGAATTGGTTGTTTTTTTATGAATCGTTTCATAAAAATTGGCTGATTATTTGACGATAAATATTCGGGATTGATTTGAAAGAACAGAGGAAATGAAGCAAAAAGTACTTACGATACTCAGTTCGGAAAGGTTGCTCTTACTACTAGCGATGCTCGGGGCTCTGTTATCCTCAATATCACCTTCAACACTATCGACACTCCCGTGACGGGTGCTGCTTGCCGTTTCCTTCAGAAAATGCTCCAGGTATGACATTTGCGATGTAGGACGTTCCAGAACTGAAAACGACACAAATCATCGTCATTTTTTTCTTCTAATAAACTGTCATTTTGACGTATAAGCGTTTCGAATATTGGAACATTGCCATTTTAGCAAACGCGAAGAGGAGTCGAACGATGAAACGAGGGATCAAAATATTTGTAGGCAAAATTGAATTGTATCACTTTGAAATAAGTTTACAAAAATAGGGAATTCAACAGCGTTCGACTCTCGATTCGCGATGTTATCATTTAAAAAAATTCATTATGTTTTCGCTAGCCTAAACCTCACCAAACGGATTATACAGCATGGCAATTTATCGCACACATTGTTAACAACGTAAATCGAATATTTCATGGATGTGAATAACAAAAAACACATAATTTGATTTCTGTTGTTGTACACGATTGAATTATTTGCTGAGTTCACTGCAAATATGAAAAAAAAAAAAAAAAAAAAAAAAAAAAAAAACCAATTGCTGCAGAATTTCGACGCTAATTAATTACAGACACTGATCTAATGAAGATTAAGTACTAGAAATCAAGGAGAAAAGCAATTAGCGCCAGTCTCATAGACTTGCAAACCTCGTAGAGAATGTTATCAAGAAAAATTCAGAGCTTCGGTCAGATTTATCATATTCAGAATAATTTTTCATTGAAAAATGAAAAATTTCGAAATTTGGTAATCCCATATTTTCGATTCCGATCAAAGCAAGTTTTTGTTCCACAAATTTACTTCGGTAATTACAAATTTCTCATCGAAATCGACCACCCATTCGGTTTTCCTTTCTTTTTTTTCCAACTATAATCCTACATTTATGAAAAATAATGTTTTTTTTTTTTTTTTCAATTTTCCTGAGAGTACAGTGAAATTTTCTTGAAGAAAAAAAAATGCAATCAGCACTACCGGGACAGACAGCATGCCACTCTACAATTTTTTAAGCTTTTATAATAAAACTATACACGAAGAAGAATCACACGTTGTTTAGGCGAATAAATGTAATTTCTTGGGCACGGCCGGAAGATTCGCAAACCCACACACACACACACACACACACACACACACACACTCTTGCACATGGACGGACACACGCACACGCGCTAATGGATAGACAAACTCGAAGGAGTTAAAAAAAAAAATGAGACCTCTCGTCGAGCATACACGTACAAAGTCTCTGTGTACTTACAGAACTTGCGAAATGAGAAAGTTTGATACAGTTATTATTCGTTAGATGTTTTTTTTTTGTTTTTTTTTTTTTATCTGATCAAATTGTCGTATAATTTTGCTCTTATTCCGTGTCTTAACAAGCAAAAAATTGTTTTGTCCCCACTCTCGGATATCGGTTGGGTACAAATCGGTAATAAGAGCGTGAAAAAAATGCTTGAAAATAAAAAAAAAACGATGTTGAAGCAAGCATCGTTGCGATATATGAAAAAATTTCATGTTCGTAAGAATGTACCGAGATATTTTTTCAACGATGCAAACTTCGATGTCACGACGAATAATTCTTTTTTGGGGGTAATGGTTATCCACGAGATTTAAAAAAAAAATATGATAAATAATAAACAGTGAATAAAAAAAAACCACACCAGTTTTTTTGTTGTTGCTTTGTTAATTGGCCACTTGAGAAGCGACCAGCGTGTGTAAAAATCAAATGAGAGGAAAGAAAAACAATTGTATGAAAAATACACGAACAAGTCGCACTCTCGCAATCGTAGGGGGTTTTTTTTTTTGTTTATTCAAATCTTTTGTTGCTTTTTTGTTTCGTATGCTGCTTGCTTTTGCTTTTTTTGCTGCTGTTTATTTATTTATTTTTTTTTTTGGATTGTTTTGTTTGTTTCTTGGGTAATTTACCGGGCGACGAAACGATGGAAACGGCATTGCGATTGATGATCGAGTTGACCGGAGCGAATCTAGTTAATAAGCGACATGTTGTGATTCGGGGAGAACGCATTACTGGTAAAGGTGATGACGGCTGATGTACGATGATACGTTGGGGCTTTGTCGTTACGATGTTGTTCGTTGTTTTGCTTGATGTTTTGTAGATTGGCAGAACAGCTGTCACAAATACAGTTTGATGATGAGCAACAAGAGGCCCCACACGCAGCTCGTTGCCCCAATAAACAGAGGCACTTTGTAGTCTAGAAATCAGAATTGCATACCGTACCGAGACATCGGGTTACTATGCTGGTATTAGCCAGTAGCAACAATCGCAGTATTTTTTGTCCGTTCCTTCTTTTTTTTTTGACCTTATATTCTCTCTCTTTTTTTTTGTCCACTCTCAGAAACATTAGATTTTGTTTTTCGTTCGAGGAATCACGATATTGAATGGTCGAATGATTTATAAATTCGAATTGTTTAACCGTCCTTCGTAATGATATTAATGACAATAATTTAGTTTCAATAGAATTTCGGTAGTTAGCGAGTCGTGAAAAATTTGGAAATAAAAAATTCAGCAATTCTTACAACGTTACGAGCATTGATATGCAATCCCTCGGCCTCGTTTCCCAGGTCAGGTAAATTTACTTCATTAGGATAATAACGAATAATTTCCTCAATGCTTATTTATTTGCCATATAAAAATGAGTATCAATTTTTAGCATTAACAGAAGCTTCATTTTTTTCTTTGCCTGAACATATCAAACGTTTTTATATAAATTAAAAAATCGACAGTCCTTAACGAACTGTCGTTGAAACGGTGCGCGTAAAATTTTTCGTTGAGAGTTCGTCGAGGCCAAAAATACAGATTTGTAACTGAAATATCAGAGCACTCATCAAGGAGAATGACAAAATTGTTATTTCCTTTTTCGAGATACTTTTGTTTCTGTATTTCGGCTTTTATTAATATCGCAGGCACGAATACGTTTCGATATCAATCGATATTTCACCTGAAAGATTCTCGGTCAACTGTCTCCTTTCGTTGCAGCTATTCATAAGATATTATTATACTTTTCTGTTATTCGCTGAATCATTTTCTTTTACCATAGAATTTTTCTTACCAGTAAAATTGACCTATTTAAAACGATACAACGATTATTTTTTTCGTCTCAACCGACGATATACGTTATCAAAACAGTTTTTCTAAATACACTTACAATAAACGATACAACCGACACGTATTTACTTTTTTACACTAATTTACTACAAAAAAAAAAAAAATAGAAAGAAAAGTGCATGCAACAACTGATCATCATTGTTTAATACCACCGATAAACGTTTTTGTGTCAACGAGTTATACAACCATATGGGAGAAATTGCTTCGTAAACATATCTCGCATGCGTAAAGATTCGCAACAAGGTGGATTCGACCTTTTTATCAGGCTAATTAAATTAAATTAAATAAATGCTTCAACGAGGGAATCGAAAACTTTTAAAATACAGTTTTAATTACTGTGAATCGACGACGATACGCTTAACGATATTAAAAGATTTCATTTCGTTGATCTTTTAGCTACGAATATTGATTCTCCATAGGAAAGATGTTAATGAAATGAAAAAAAAAAAAAAATTAAATTAAATAATAGACTAAATTTCGTTTAATCAATTGATTAATCAAATACAGTTTACAAATTTATCAAAAATACGAAGGAAATTGTTTTTTGTTTCACCGTATTGCAAATCTTTTGAACTGACAACTTTCGTACAAATTTTTATTGAAAAGTAAAGTGGTTTTTATTATTTAATGTTTATAACGAAAGCGGAAAGAGAGACAGAAGAGTTAGGAAAAAAGAATCTACCTCCCAAATAGCCAGCTAGAGAAACCAAGATGTTTGAAAATTGCATAAACAGCGTGTACAGCCGCTGCTCGTGTAACAACTATAAATACGACATTCTCGTAAATTTCTCTTTTTTTTTTCTCAGTCATTCCCGATAACACGAAATTTCTTTCAACGTTACTACTATTTTTCTTTTTATTGTACTTACAACCATCCCCAGAGTCGAGACGTGACTGCAATTCTTTTATCTGTATTTCCTTTCTCTTCATGTCGTGCGACATCGAATCCAGCCTTTGCCTCGAGTCTCGAAGTTCCCTGAAAATAAAAATCGAAGCTGTCAGCAATTTATTGATGCAAAATTTTGAAATTACTATTTTCAATGCTTCTTGTGATGTAGAAATTCATTATTTTGGTAATAAGATCCTGATGATCGAAAAAAAAAAACATCGAAGTCAATAATTGCTATGAAAGTTTATGAGAAAAATACAAACTTTTGAGCCGCGATAAGATCCGATCTTGTTTTTGTGAGCTCTTCGGAAATTGCCTGTTTCGCTTGTATTTCACTCTGAAGTGAGCTCTGCAAATTGAGAAGTTCCATTTTATCCAATTTTTGGGATCTTCGGTTACGCCAATTTTTGTCAGTCATTGTTGAACTGCTGCCGACACCTCCAACCCCGCCTGAGTGTTTGAGGAACTCGAGCTCTTCGGTCATTTTTGTAGCCAGTGCCTTGAATTTATTGTTAAAAGATTAATATTTTGAAAAATGAAAAGATTCGATATGGAGAGCCGTGATTTCTATTACCTGTAAATATCCTCTAGCATCTTTTTCGTCCGAGACCCATTGAATAATTTCGGTAATTTGAGCTTCCCATTGAGCGATGGCTTCTTTTTTGTTTCTCAATTCTTCGTATTCCTCTTCGAGTTGTCGTCTCTCGCCCTGTATTCTGTTGACGCTGTCGTTAACGGAACCGAGCTCAATTAGCAATTTCTTGTTCTCTTCGGCGAGCATTATTTTTTCTCTCTCGTGTCGTCGATTCAATTCGTTTATCGTTTCTTCGCTGTCGGTTATATTTTCGAGTCTGGCGGCATCCAATTTTTCCTTACTCAATTGTACTTCGCGTTCGAGTAATTCGCGTCTGTTGTCACTTTCGTGCAGTTGCTCTTGAAGGCTGCGAATTTCGATGTTGTAACGAGATTGTTGTTGATTCAAATTCTCGTTGTATTGAACTTCGAGCTTCTCCACCTCAGCTTTGAGTCTGTTGATTTCTTGAGTCGCCAAAGCGTGATTCGTACTCGCGTCGTTGCCCGATGTTCTCTGTCGTATTTTCTCAGTTTCTTCCTGCATTTGCTTGCAATATTCTTCGCTTCGTTCGCGCAATTTTCTCTCTTTGCTCGTTTCGGCCATTGCTTCCTCGACTCTGTTCTCCAACTCGCGACGCAATTTCTCTGCTTTTCTTATGTCGTGACGCAAACTGTCAACCTTTTGCATCACTACTTCCAATTCTTCTTCCTTATCGCGCACGTGTCTCGACAACTTTTGCTTCTGCTGTCTCAATTCCGACAATTTATCCGTCACTTCCGTATACTCGGCCATCGCTAGCTTTCTCTGTGTCAATGCATCCTTCAATTCTTTGTCCTGTTGCTTCAACTTTTCCTGATAATCCAATTTGTCCTTTATCGCATCTTCTTTCTCCAATCTCAACATACGCACGAGCCTTTCGAGTTCGTGCAGTTTAGTCAAATCACCGTTGTCCATTATTTTTATTTCACGTGGCAATTCCATCGATTTCAATTGAGTCTCCAATTCTAATTGCACACAAAAAATTACCATTGAAAGAGATAAGGAAGTTAAAAAGTAAAAAAAAGTAGCACAAAATAAAGTTCAAAAGAGGAAAAATTGACTGAATTTTTCTGGTTTTGTTTGACACAGTCCTGCGAGAATTTGTGTTGAATCTTACCACCGTTTCTTTTCGTGAGGGTGTTAATTTCGTCCTGCAATTTCCTCGTCGCGTTATTCGAGTCCGGCGAAATAGTTGGCGAAATAGTTACACTAACGCCAATTTGATTTTTCAGGTCTTCTATCGTTTCCAACAATCGAGCGTTTTCTTCTTCTAGAATTTTCATACTTTTATCCTTTTGTGGTAGAACGGGTAACGAGCCGAGGTCCGATATGCAACTGTTAAAGTTGAAAAAGCAGATAATTTAACATCAAATTGAGAATCAACGAATTCGTAATAAATTTAATAGAACTGAGACATTTTTTACCTGCCCTGTGTAAAGCTAAACCCCACGAACGGTAAATGGAGAGCTGAAAATGCTGAATTAGCAGCAGGCGGAACAGCGTCCGAGCTTCGAACGTCCGTGTCATCAACATCGAAATTCGATGTGTCAGTAGGCGAAGAAACTTCGGGAATATAAGGCGCTGTACTATCCCTGAGAGTGTCCCAATTTACACCCTCGAACCAAGGATGTTTCTAAGTAAAAAAAAAAAACAGGAAATATTTATCAAATTCTGATTTTAGTAACTTTGTTTCTCACGATTTTCAAATAAATTTTAAAAAAATGGATTTCATGATCGCGACTTACTTTAAAATCATCAATTCCATTTTGTCCCAGTCTCATTTCCGAGCTGCATATCAATTTCCTCATGAGATCCTTTGCTTCTTCAGAAACATTGTATATATCTTCCGTTGGGAAGTCAAAACAATTCTGAAATAATTAACATTGTCATTAGATTTTTAATTAAATAACAAAAGTTCCTTTTCTTATGAGTTCTACTCAAATTTTTGTATTACATATTTGAGAGAAAATTTCGGACAATATTAATTTTTGTATCCTTTTACTCTTGCGTAGATTTTTAGTAACGATTTGAAATTTGAAATAATTTGAAGTTTACAATTCAACGAAATTGACTGTTTCCGAACCTCGGTTATTTTTTTTGTGCCTACTTGATAATAATTGCTATTTAATCAATAAAATAAATGAATTTTTAAATATAATTTAGTGAGAAAATAGTTGATTTTCGGGTACCTTATGATTCATGATTCTTCCATAAGTTTCGACTAGAGATTCAGCGTAAAAGGGTGTTTCACCGTAGAGCATTTCGTACATGCAAACTCCGAGAGACCACCAGTCACACTCGGGACCATATCTGCCTTGTCCGTCTTCCATAGCGCGCAATATTTCCGGTGAGATGTAATCCGGCGTGCCAACAGCAACGTTACTTTGTACAGTACCGTCTTCGAAGAGTCTAAGACACGAGCCGAAATCCGCGAGACGTATATGACCATGAGCATCGAGCAGAACATTGTCCGGTTTAATGTCACGATGAACGTAACGCAAATCGTGTATTGAACCGATCGCGAGAACCATTTCAGCTATGTAAAAACGTGCCATGTCCTCCGGTAATCTGTCCTCGAATTTGCTCAAGAGGGTCAACAAATCACCACCACAATAGTAATCCATTACTAGATACTGTAAGAAAAATCGTAGAAAAAGAAAATTATCCACACGATTAAACTTGCAATGTTTTTTTTGTGACATTGAAGCGCAATTTATCAAAAAAGGAAACTTAAAAGTGGTTTGTTTGTTAATATATATTTATCATTGATTCGCAAATCAGAGAAAAGCTAGACTTTTGTCCATTCATTCGTTCATTCGTAAGAGAAAAATGGTTACTAATTCGTTCAAAAGCATAATCGAAATCGTGAAGAATTCGTGGCTTTTCAAAAGTTTAAAAAAATAATCGTAAAGGAAATACTTGAAAAATAGGTGAAAAGGAAATAGGTGAAAAAAATTCAAAAGTTGGTAGGAAACTCATTTTTTGTAATGAAACAAAAAAAAATAGTACGATCAAGTTTTCGCCTAAGATACGTGTACTTTGTGCTTCATTTGCAGAAAATTTTCATTCTGCCTTGAAAGCTTGGGGTCATCCCCGAAAATACACTTCCTAATCTACGACTCGAATGTAAATACGAAAAAAAAAAATAACAAACCAGATTATTGTCATCCTGAAAGGCATAATGAAGATTCGTGATCCATCTTCGATCTCCGTACACCAAAACGTCTCGTTCCTCCCTGAAGCAAGCGGTTTCGGCTCTCTTGAGCATTTCCCACTTGTTAAGTATTTTCATAGCAAAAACTTTGTCGGATCCTCGCATCTTAACGACGCAAACTTCACCGAATGCTCCTCTCCCGATTACTTTAACAATCTCAAAGTCTTCACGAGCCAGTTGCAAACCTTTGATGCACGTCGCAACCGGTTTGACTGAAAAAAGAAATACAAAAACGCATTAAAAAATTAATTCAGGATCATGAAAAATAACGAAAGAAAATATATTTTTCGTTCTGTTGAAAAAATATTAAAACTCACCGAACTCTATGAAATCGGACACAGTCTTTTCGCGACGCAGAGAAGAATTGCAACATTCGTCGTACAAAATTAAGAGTATATCGATTAGAGTTTCGATTGAAAATGTATGTCCGACACGACCGCCTTGTACCGGACCACTGGTAAACAACGTTTCCAGCTGTCGCAGCCTTCCTGCTACACCTGCGAATCAAAAGTGACAACAAATTTTCAATGATAATTATCAAAAAGCGTTTGAATTTATTAAGTAGAAAAGTAAATCTCACGAAATTCGTTAAAAAATATTGAATAATTTGTTTCATTTTATGGAATCATTTCCAGACACTAAAATGAAAATTAATTTATGAATTAACGAGTCTATCGATGTTTCTTTACAAAGTATTGCATCGTTCTATGGAAATTGGTAACTCAATTGTTCGCAATTCATTCAGATTTCATTCTCACCGAGTAAATAACGATTATGGATTGAAATCAAAATTTTACCATTGTTCGCCAGTCCCTTAGGCATGATGTCAGGCGGCGGAAGGCCAAAGTTGTGAGTGGGATTGGCCATTATGCCCAACTGATGAGGCGCTGCTTCGCCTCGATTTTTGGACGAAACTTCAGCCATTATTGTTATGGCTAGTAGCTCGATTAGTAACGCACTGCAGCATTACGCAACAATCTTAGCTCTGTAATAAAATAACATGAATATGAACAACGGCGGAAAGTAATGAAAATGCATCATTCAGAACCAAGTCGAAAGGTAGAAAAAGTTGCAATTTTTCATTCTCTCTATTCGATTACTTTACGAGAGAAAAAATAAGCTTCGTAACAAATGTTTATCCTTATGTTTTCAAATAATATTCATAAAACATGGAAATTTGATCGAGCGAATGCAAAATTCGTACAAAACAAGTTTTGAGAAATGCTAATCGTTAAGCGAACCATTTTTTTCACCGCACAGAAATAAAAACCTGACACAACTGGCAAGAGTATAAACGCATGATTCTGGAGCACAATTTGAAATTTCTTTTATTCAATCGGTGTCTTTTCCCCTCGAAGAATAGCAGCATTGAAAGAGAAGTTTGCCGGCGCAATCACCGATAAGATTGTTTACAAACTGTTGGCCACTGGGATGATTTATTTGTTTTGAGATAAAATTGTTAAAACAGAAATAATCTGCAGTGTGCAAGATAAAAAATAAATAAACTTCAACGATCGTTGAGATTTCGTCAACAAAGAAGGGGAAAGAGTGAAAAAAAATGTAGAAAAATTGAAGAAAGAGGAAGAGAAAAAATTAAGTCGGTGTGAACGAGAGTTGGAGATAGAGTCAGGGATCGAGAAAACACACGCACGCGATAGTGATCGACGTGAGAGGAAAATTACGTAACGTTTTGCGGTTTGCAAAGTTATTTAAAAAGTATAAATATATATAGGACAAAAATACGTGGAGAGAGTTCAGGATCAAGTAGTATCGCGGATATAGTTTAGTGTAGTGCACTCTCGAGAAGCTATTGCACCTATGTTACATATATATATGCGTAATACATGTATATAAATCTTGTATAGATATAGCTATATAGTAAAAATAGTTTTAACGGGGTAGGGCCTACAATTGCGTGCACTCTTGGCCAATTGCATCGTGTGTGTGTATTCGTGTATACACATATAAAGGCATATATCTATATATAGTGAATTGAAGAAGGTGAAAAATACATTCGATCTCGGGTCAGCCCGAAAATAGATTGATTCGGCGATGTAGAAGAAAAAAAAACGTCATATGTAAATGAGAGAGAGAGAGAGAGAGAGAGAGAGAGAGAGAGAGAGAGAAAAAACGCCACACTTGCACTTCGGTTTATGCGTTTATAACCTTTATTATTACGAACGATGCTACGTGATCGTCTTTCATTATGAATCACAAAACAACGCGTTCCGACGTGTGCCATTGAGGCTTTATCGTGTTTATTTCTCCAAATGAAAAAAAAAGGAGTGAGCCTCTCGGGATATAAGTCGAGAATGCGGAGGATAATCGGCGAGTAAAAAAACACACACACACACACAGACGACGAACACACGACGGTGTCAAACGCGAGAACGTAAGTTTGAAGGAAGGTTTATGAAAAAAAAAGTGGATAAAGAATAAATCGTTGTTATGCGCACCATTTAATTATCACAAAACAACATTTCGCCGACTCCCGAGATCCCCCAGTAGTATTTCGTTTGACCCCCTGGCAGGCCCCATACAAAAAAAAAATATGGCAGCCCTACGTCACTCTGGTGGGTGGCTCTCTCTCTCTCGAAAGTCTCTCCCCCCCTCTCTTACTCTCCCAGAGCCCGCCCCCACCTTCGTGCTCTCCACGCTCTTTCGGGAGCGACGCCAGCGTCGTCTTTACCACTGGTGGCTAGGTGCACGAACTTCCAAGAATTCCTCGGTTTTGTTTTTTTCTTATTTTTTTTTATATTATTTTTAACTCCATATATACACAAATAAACTCTGCGACGAACCGATGACTCGAAAGTTCACGTACATTTTTAACACTCTGCCTCAACGCTTTGAAGCGGATATTCGTTCTTTTTTATTCTCGTTTTTGTCGATTTTATTGTCAGAATTGAGGACTGTCACGTTTGACGTTATCGATAATATATCGATTAGAAATGTCAGCTGTCATTTTTTCCTCGTCGTCGTTCCGGTGGTAATGCAGATTTTCAAAGTTTTTTTTTTTTTTTCGTCGCCTTCACCTTTTGACACTCGTATACACGCGATTCAATTATTTAAAATAAAATTTACTCCAAACTTCCCAACCATTGTGCAGTAAATGATCTTCGATTGTCGTTACGCGTTCCAGCATCGCGTGTGTTTAAAAAGTATTCACGATGTATATACGACATGCTCCAGTGGCCAAGGACGATCTACCAACAGTACACAAACGTGAAGGCATTTCCGAGATTAGAATATTATCCTCACTATCCCTCCTTTCCCCTGCGCTCTCCACTCTTTCTATTTCCCTCCTTTTTCAGTCATTCTGTCTCACTCAAAATGTGTATAATGATCCGCCATTTTCCGACATGCACTCTCTTTCTCTTTCTCCCTCTCTTTCTACGATACCGAAAGTTCGGCTCAATAATTAGGATCCTTTTTTCTCTCGTTGAACTATTTACTCTTATTTTTATTCGTGAGCTATCGAAAATCTATGAATGAATGGGCACACAACTTTCCAATAAAATCTCAACTATTCGAGGCACACATGAAACACTTGGATTATTTTGATCAAACACGGAAAATTGTTTAAAAATTATAGAATTTGGAAATAATCCCTTATTCGACATTTAAAAAAAAATGTCAAAATAGCAATTTTTGGGTATTACCGAAGTTTTTTTTCAATATATACACATTTTTTTTAGGTTCTTCAGGTCGTTTTGTGACATAAAAAATTATATTATATATTTATTGAAATTTTCAACTAAAAATAATCGAACAATGATATGAATTATCATCAGTGGTTACACTAGGATTATTTAAACATTGTTTCTTGAACTTTTTGTACGTTACACTACATACGAAGATATGTAATTTCGTAAACATTTTTTTTGCTGTTTCGCTTCAATAACTTCGTAATAAATTTCAATAAATACTGTTTTATAGAAAATAGTTTTCATATCATTATACGATTTTATTTTTACAATTTTATTAGCTTGCTCATATTTCCACGGGATGTCGTCACTATTTTGGACGGTGGCGCCACAGCGGGAACTCAATTACCTAAAATATACCAAAAGCAATAAGTCAAGAGCGAAAAGTAAATACATCGAGCTCTTGTGTACATGTCAGATAAATTTGTATATGATATGAGAATGTTCAAATTGCGCGAGATTTAATTACGAAAAAAACCCTGCCTTATAAGAACGCCGATCATTAAACGAATATCGGCCGTTTTAAATCTACAAAATGTCACGTGTGTTAGTTTGACGTTCCTGGGTGTAACTTGTCATGTCCATGAATAATAGTGAAAACACAAATTCAAAAGACCCACGAAATACATTAATATTCTTCACGCGCATTTTAATGAAGTTTCCCGCGTAATAGTGAGCAGTGTCGCAATGACATTGAGCACTGATTTATCAAAAATTGTGTATGCGAATGACTATGACATGTATCAGGTTTCAATAAGCGGTTATCGCCTCGCTGAGGTCACCCACGGAAAACGATTTTATGTTTATACCATTGAAGTTAGGGATACCAGAGGCGGTGCAAAATATTCCATTAATCGACGATACAGCGAATTCAATGCTCTTCATCGTGCGGTAATTATTCGTTTTTATTCCTACATAATATTTGTAATCGTCAATTATCATCTCATTTTTTTGCTTCAACTCGAAAAATATTCATATTAATGTTTATTTTAATTCGTGACTCATTTTTCTCGTAGCAAAATCGCACTCCTAAGAAAGGAGAATAGAATCTCCCATTCTATACTCAAAAATATATATTCTTCTTTTGTTATTGTATGAAAAAAAATGATGAAATATATTTTTCCATCTAGTGAAAAAATGATTCCGAGGTTCCTATTAATCGTGTAGTTCAAATTGAGAGAAATTTTTCTTAGTAGAGATCGAAATTACTTTTCATCAACATCCAAAAACTGGTGGCAAATCGTATTCTATAAATTAGTCGATTTAAGAACACAAGACATTTCTTGAAAAATGTTGTATTTACATAAATCATAGTTGAAGAAAGAGTGCGACACAGCGCCCTTTCCACCTAAACGAGTGAGAAATTCTCAACCCAAAGTATTGGAACAGAGGAGAATAGCTTTGGAGTATTACGTGCAAAAAATGTTGAGGCTCGAGACTACGAAGAAGCAAGTACTGGAATTTTTGGGTATCGAAGGCATTCGACAACCTGAAAATATAAGAAAAAGGTTCGTATCGATTTCCAGTCATTTTCTGTAGCTTCTTTCATTGATTTACATTTCATCTATTATTTATTTGAATTATCATTCGGTTATAAATATAAAATACAGTATTTTTTTTTATAAAACTGCCCTAAAAAATTCTGGCTTCATTGAAATAAGAAAATTTTATGACGTTCGAATGGGATCGATCTAAATTCTGTTTCACAAGTCGAAGTACTTGAAAATTTCTTTCGTTTCGCAGAACAGTCCAGGAATCTGATACGAGTCGAACCAGCCAGATGTTCAACTGTCCTTCGATCGGTCATCAACCTGTAATGACGTTCAAACACGATCCATATATTCAGCCGCGAAGCAACACGAGTCTGCCAGATATTGTGACTCAGGGAGTTCTCTTAGGTATTTACAAAACGGCGAATTACTAGATATTTAAGAATTTCCTACAAGCATAGACATACACGTATTATGAATATATTGAATAAAATAGTTGTTTATTTGTACTTTTATATATACCATACGATCTTGCTAGATTATTGAAATTTTTTACCGGTACCTGAAGCGACGCTGTAATTATTCAATGCCAATTATTATCCTGTAAAGTGAGATCTGATAATGCTTATTTCATAAATTGTTGCATATTGATGCGAAGCGATTGTATTTTAGGAACTAATAAAGAATTGAGTAAAGAGAACAAGCGGCTGGAGTTTATTCTGGTAGTTCTTCATATTTTTGTATTCTCATCGCTAAAACGAAATACTGCAATGAATAAATCCTCTTCAAAATTCTGAAAGATTTGAGATTTTCTCTGCTGTCTCTTTCCTCTTGATTAACTTTAAACTCGTGGATGTTGTTTTCCAAAATCTTTGTCTATTGGTTTCGGTGCTCTCAGATCAAAAAGTGTATATCGAAGGTTGGGATCAAATGAAAATCTGTGAACACACGCGTTTATTCAATTTTATTATCTTTATTTATTTAATCTCTGTATTTTTGTTTCATTGTTTTGTTTTGTTTTTTGTTTTTTTGTTTTTTTTTTTCTTGAAGAAAAGGATAGGGAAGGAAGGAAATTACATTATTTGTGACATTAATACTTAATCCTCTATTAAACTTATAGTACGAATATCGGGATTGTAAATGTGTGTGAGTTTTTGTTGTTTGTATGAACTCTCGAATGAGTAGCGGTTCAACGGAGTACGATGGCAAATACTTGTTTTTTTTTTTTTCATCATCGATTTTATTTTTTGTTCTAGCACGTGTTTTACTCCCTAAGTTTAGGCATCATGACACAATATCATGTCGTAGAAAAAAAAGGATTTCTTTATAGTTTCACTAATTTTTAATGCTTCATTCCTTCTTCGTTATATTTTGTTTCGCGTCTTTATGTGTCTTATTCGGTATTACAGCGATTCAATACGAATACAAATTGTTGAGGAAATCGACGCGAGTAGTCGTAAAAAAAAAAAAACAATGATTAGATGTTTATTAGATGTTTACGAAAGATTACGACGTAACTCTTTATCGAAGATTCATCTTTTCGATAGTTTTTTTCTTTTGCCTTTTATACACTCTGCGGAAATGAGTTAAAAATATCGTATTTCCCTTGGTGAAGAATAGCAAAAGGAGTCTCTCGCTGATTTATTCTCGTAAAATGTTGAAATGTTCGTCGAACTTCACTTCGTTGAGAGGCAATGAGAAATCTTTTTTTTTCTTCTTATCGATTCATTCGTATTTTGATCTTCTAAAAAGTGTGTCCAATTTTTGCAGCATCTGCATCCAGATAATCGATGATGGATTTTTTCGTTGAAAAAAGACATTTCGTAGCTTTTCAATGAAGCAAAATTTCGAAATCATGAAAATGTTTCAAATCATCGACAAATGTTACGTACGTAAACAGTTCATTTTCACGCTGTTGTTTCGTTCGTTTTTTTTGTTGTTTTTTTTTTTTATGTGGAAGAAATATGAAATACTATAATGCTGTCATGATATCGCGATATAATTATTAATTAATATTATACACAACTCTTTCATTATTTCTTCATTCGTCACGAAGCACGTAATCGCTCTTTCGTTACCGCATTATAAGTTTATATATACATTTTACGGAGTCGCAAAAAATAGAAGAAATGGAAAATAAACGAAAAAAAAAAAAAAAAAAACAAAAAAAAAAAAAAATAAAGAGAGAACGCGATTCGGGATCGCGCGTCCAAATAACCCGTGGCCTCTTTTGGGATTTCTATTATCTTCGGTAAGTATGTATATATATATATATATATAGCATTGTGTTTATTTTCTTCATCGTTTTTTTTTTATTGATTCATTTATTTATTTATAATATGCTTCGCGTTAAAACTATCGATAACTATTATTCATATTTTTTTTTTTTTTTTTTTCGTGTTCGCTTTTTTATATATATATACAAGCTCCTCAGTCTTTCGCGCAAAGTCCCGAGTAATTTTCTACACGTATATTTATTTTCTTCTTTTTCTCACGTTTTCTTATTTATTTAATTTTATTTTTTTTTCATTTCTCCATGACCGGAGCGTCACGTTTAGAGATGAAAAATCATTGATGCGCATTGGTTTCTTCGTTTTTTTTTTTTATTTCGAAGTTCTCTTGAATTTTTGTATATTTCACGATTTTTTTTTTCAAATGGCAGTCGATGGAGCGTTAGGTAAACGTATTATCTGTTCTTTATCCTCATCGTTTTTTGGGCAGTTGGAGAAACGGATATCAGCGATGGAGACGCTGTCGATTCGGGCTTTAGTTTTTTTTTTTTTTTTTTTTTTTTTCGAGATTTTCATTTCATATGAAGATTTCAACAGATTTTTTAATCATCTTTATTCATTATTTTGGGTGATATGTCCAGCATATTCGAAATGGAAGATTCGGAGCTTTGGTTCAATTTATTTTATAAATTTAATCGTGTTTCGGTGTTTATTGATGGAGAGAAGAGAATACCTAGATTAAATACGAAACGAATTTGACATTATTCGATAACTTTTAAAGTCGAGTTTCTACGAAACGGGGCAATCGATCGAAAATAATGAAAAAAAAGCTCAATCACTTTTTGTCATTTTTCAGATTGGATCAAACTTTTTTATATTTTCATTCGTATTCCCGTTGAGGAAAAATAGAAATTTGAACTTTTATTCATGCACGTCAAATCGCATCTAAAACGCCCATTTTATTTGAAATTTCATTTTTTTCCGCTTCTCCAATTGCCAAATCGTTCGAACGTGATACTAAACTCGTTGATAATTGTTGTCCATTGAGTGTTTGTCTTAATGAATAAAGAATGAATTGACATCGCGACAGGAAAATCGATCGACTGTTTTATACGAAATGTCAACACGTTTTGTTTTTCTTTCGTATATTTTTTTTATTACGACTATTATCATTATTATTATTACTATTTTATTTATTCGTTACATAATGTTTTTATATTGTTGTTTAACGTACAATTTATATCTTCTTCGCCTTATATTTTACTATATTACAAACTCGGTGTCATGGATGACGTATTACGAAACGTAAAGTTTCATCATTCGATCGTGAAATATAATAAAGCCCTACTTAATATTTTCTTTATATTCCTCCATTTATTCCAAGATAGAGAAAGCGCGAGATCAAAGTGTTTAGAAAATTAAAGAGCAAAATAAAAAATGAGCGTCATTGAGAATTCTTTACAAACGTATTTCCAAAGTTCGAATCATTGTTTCATCAATATTTTTGGTATTTAACGATTATACAAAAAATCGATACAACGACAAAAATGCGTTCGATGTTTCAAATTCTCAATGGTTATCGAATTAAATAAAATTCATTAAAAAAAAAAAAAAATGGTCAAAAATTCTTTGAATAATCGTGGAAAAGAAAAATTCTTGTACGTAAAATTCATAAGAAGTTTTTCGTCTCTGTAAAAATTGAAAATTAATGCTCGAAACGTGATAAGAGACCGAAAATTTTTAGAGACTTTTGTTCAATCGTTAAATACTTAAATTTCGATCGATTACAATGATTGTTGGCTATGAAATACGAGTGAAAAATATCCTCAATCATTCGTCATAGACTTATGAGCTACAACCGATCGAGAGCGGTTGATGGGAAAGAGAAAAAAAATAATATATATAATATATATATATATATATATATTTATATATATATGTATTTATGTTATGTATAAACTTGGAGATTGATATTTAAAAAACAAATGAGGTATGTACGCCATCGTTTCTGCGCACATTGTGTAACACACATACACACATACATGCTCGCACACACTTATGATTTAGGCGGAATATAGCGTTTGCGAATCATTGGTCGATCGAATCCTAACACGAGGATCTTTTAATAATTTTTGATACCCAATCGCTACAAAAAAAAAAGTTATACGTACATTTTCAGAGATATATATATATATATATATTTATGTTTTCCCATTTGTTCGTTTATTTTTATTTGTATTATGTATAATAATGTGTGTAGAAATTGTAATTATGTACAGTGTTTCGCGTGTTCGATCGACCGGCGCTTTTTATTATTTCTCGTCTTACCGTTAATACTTAAAAAAATTTCATTCTAATTTACAATCGTAAAATTCATAATGCGCGCAAAAACAGAGGGCATTCGGAAATATTATTTGTTCGACGTTTACACCGATAATGAAATTCACATTGGAGATGAGCAGAAAATTTTATCCCAAATATCGATTATTTCGAACTTTATTTTGGAGTCTTTCAAGCACTGATTCTTTAATTGTATTTCACAAAATTTTATATCAACGTTTTTTAGGGTCTGAGCAAGCAATTTTACGTTGAATTGAATACAAAACGAAAAAAAAAAAAACGATCGATGAAGTATAGCACAGTGATGAACGATTTTGGAGTAATTGGCTCGTAGCTGTCGAGAGAAAATGCATGAAGGACATTCAACGATTGAGTTTTTTTTTTTCAGCCTTCCTTTAGACATTACGATCGAACAGATTTTGTTTTATTTTATTTTTTTTTCTCATGCTCTGTATACCAATATTCGCTTTTATCGACGTTCAGTTTTACATTTATTCGCTTGTTCTATGTACACAAAATACATTGCATTGGCACCGGATACATCGTGTGTGTGTGTGTGTGCGTGCCTGCCTCAATTGCCATATCCAATATCTTGAAACCCGCAATTTTTTCATTTTCATTTTTATTTTTATTTTTCTTTTATTCGGTATTTTTATTCTTCCTGCCATTCTTCTCCTTCTTCTTCTTTCAATATTCTTCCTATATTATTAACGCGAATCGCAATCGGTACAATACGTGGAACAATTGTTCGTTACTTACACATCTAATAGCCTATAACGTACACGTTAACGTTTTATTATCGTCTATATATCTATATTCACGATACTATATGTAACCCCGAATAACAGCCTGGAAGAACATATAAATATTCTCTTTTGCCAATAAAAATTTTCCAACTTTTTTTTACTTTTATGTATTTCATCTTTCTTCTCTCTAATCCTCTCTTTCTCTTTCTGATTTATTTCTTCCAATAATCCTTTCTAAATAATATTATTCAACGTCTCTGAGACGAATTGCATGATGAAAACATACCGGAAGGTCCACGACCCTGAAATTCCTCAAATTCATTCTCGAATTCTTCGTTCATTATATTTTTCAATTTTCTCTCTCCCTCTCTCTTCACCCTTGTTTTTTTTTGTTGTTCCTAAGCAACACATCCGATTCGTCCATTCCATCGTTTCGAAAATATATAGGTACATCTACGAAAAGGCCACTAAAATATTTCAGTTTTCATCTTCACTGTTTTTCCTTCCTCTATACCTCCCAATCTCTTTCATTTCTCACTCTCTCCCCTTTTTCATTATTTTTCTGCACTTTTATCGATCGCGATCGCGATATCCGAATCAGCTTGCTCTCGAGTATTTTCGTTCAATATTTTTTTACGACATTTGAAAATATGAAATCAGAGCGAAGTAAATGAAAATTTGTATTTTCGACAGAAATTCATCGTGCAACGAGATTCGTTTAAAAGCAAGCTGATGCTTTAGATTCATTGATCAGTTTGTAGTCCCGGTGTCAATGGAATGTAAGCGATAAAACAAAAAATTGAAAAAAAAAAAAGTATATACTTGATCAGCAAGATTGCTGCAATTGTTAATTTTCCCAAAAATCGAGAGTCGTCAAGGCATCCAAGACGAAAAATTAAAAAAGAAAACGATCGCCAGTGTCTGGAGGAGCCGAAGTTATTTCTTTCTCTCGTCAACGCGTTAAATTTTATTTTTCAGTTTCTATGTTCGAAAATGATGAAAAAGCGTAAGAACGCCAAAAAAAAAGCCACGAAAGAAAAAATAGGCGCGGAATAAAAAAATTTTTCAAATTTAATTTTCAATAATTAAGGCTTTCGAAATTGATTGTAAGCGTCATTATAAAACGGATCAATGATTTTTCATCGAATTTCAACTACGATCAAATCGAGATATAAAAATTGGGCAAATACATTCGTTTCGTTAATAACATTCCAAACAGATTTCATTTTAATCCCTTTCTCATTGATATTATAATCCTTCAATGCTTTTTTTTTTTTTTTCATTTTTAAATATTTCAATAATTTTTATCACAAAAAAACGTTCTTTTTCATCATTGTCCTCCTCATATAATTTTTCTTCTCTTTCTCTCTCTCTCTCTTTCTCTAGTTAATACAATCGATTTCAAATTTTCAATTCGTTCTAATAATTTTCATCATAAAAAAATCTTTTCATCGTCCTAATAAAAACCTTAGTACGTATTCGTGTAACCATTTCTACAATCGGCGTTAACGCGTCCGAATTACGAAGGTAAACCTTGCAAAGCCCTTTCGTGTGTTAATTTTTTTTTCATACATTTCCTTAATCCTCCAATCTTTTCATTTCCCATAGCAACACAAATGATAATAATAATAATAATAATAACCACAATAATAAAAATAGCAATAATAATCATAATAATAATTCTCTCAACATCATTTTGGCCGAATGAAAATTTACGCATTATTTCCCGACGCACAATCGTTTCTTCATATCAACGAAAAATGATAATACCACAAATGGCAAATATCGTAAAATTTGCGAAACAAACCGAATGAAATTTTATCGTTTTTCGCCAATTGAAAATCTTAAATCCGTTGTACATATGTAAAATAGCTGCCATTTTGCGTAATGCATATAAACGGTTTTGCCCTCGTACAAAAATCATTGTTCGTTAATAATAATAATATTAATAATCTCTATATAATGGATAAAATTTTGAGAAAAGCGTTTACGTATACAAATCGATTACAAAAAAATATCTACTTACGCTATACCTATCGCCATCCGTACTGCCGTTGGACTCTCTCTCTCTCTCTCTCTCGCGTTTTTAAATCTTTTTTTTTTGTTTTTCTTTTTTTTTCCTTTTGTTCGTATTTACAATGTACGGTAGATAAATTGTGTTATCCATTTATTCCGCAGTGGCAATTTGTCGATAATTCGTCGCTCCGAAGACGATGATAATCATGAGATATTAATAATACTAAAACGTAATAATAATAATAATAATAATAATAATAATAATAATATCAATATGTACAATATCTCGTAATAGTTTTGTCACACTTGGCAGTTCAGCTTGGGCGAATTGTTGTGTACGTGTTATCATATTTGACAAGTTTGTAAATCGTTGCTCAAAAAGCAACGAGAATTATTAATCAAATGTTTTTTTTTTCTTCAGTTTTGTGTGCAAGAAAGTCTGACGATTCTGTTTTTAAAACGACAACGTGTAAACAAACGTTGGGCAAAATGGAATAAAATGATTTCGCTGCGTTTCAATGATGCAAACTTCAACAATGTTTCGTTTTTTTCTCAATCAGTGTGTGTGTGTGTGTTATTTTTGTTTGTTTCCTCGTGTAATAATATGACGACGAGCTATTCGACGCATGGTAACAAACTACCTCAACAGCACAAACAAGTGTGAATAAATTTCCTTCCATTTTCATCGCTCCCATCGGTTATTTCTACAGGACAATGATCAAAATTATTTTTCTTCAAAGAAAAATGCTGTCCTTTCGTATAAAAAAAAATGAGCACATGAGTATTCGAACGTTCATCGTGGTATCAACGATCGGACTTAATTTATCCTCGATTTCTACTCTTACAAAGTTTTTTTTCTTTGTTCTCGTCATAGACTTTGCGATTTTCCATTCTCGACTCTCCCCCTCCCCCCTCTCTCTCTCCCTCCTGCTCTCGCTCCTCTATTTTTTGTGTTCGTCTCTCTGTACATATGAAGAAAAGGAAAAGAAAAATGCCAACAAAAATACATGGAAGGCACGCCTCATCTGCTGAGAATGCTTATGTCTATATCGCAAAGGTTTTTTTCTTATCTTCTTCTTATCATTTGTTTCGTTATTCTTTAAAATTTTCTTATTTGTTTTTTTTTTTTTTTCGTTTAATCTCTCCCTATATTCGCGTGGATTTCTTTCTCGTATGTTTTGTTCGTTTGTTCTCTTTATAACTCGTTCACACACTCCTAAGCACCTAAACAGGCCGCACTACTTAAGAACACAGTCGTTCTCCAGTCGTATCACATTTGACAAAACTATATTCGGATTCTATTCGGTCTCGTTGAACGTAGCAAAAGACATTTATACATATATAGGGAAAGAGATGGCAGAGGGGCTAAAAGCACTCGACGTCGATCTTCTGTCCCCTGTTATCTTTAGCCTTTCTAAAGTGTTACACATAAATTAGCCAAAAAATTTCGAACCACTCGTTCGTTCATAGTTCCTTTTTTCTTAATATTGATTTTTTTTTTTTTTTTTTTTTCATTAGTTCTTATCCTCGAAACACGATCGATCGTAACTCAACAGTCAAAATCTTTTCTTCCTTGGCTCTTGAATCCCTGAAAGCCCACAGGAGCATAAATATTCTCGCAGTCTTGTTCTCTCTGATCTCTAACGTCGAGCACCATCTGACGGATACTCGCGTAATCAGGCTCTTGTTCGAGATTGTAAGGATCGCCGCCGCAAGAAGATTCGTCGTCCGGTCGATCGTTGCAGTCGTAAATATTGGAGGAACGATCGTCGAGGATCGAGCTATTAGCTTCGTTGTTAGACCACTCGTTTTGATCAACGTTGCAACGATAATAATCACGTTCCCTCGTTATTCCTGTGTTACCAACGTACATTAGCATGTCGTTAAAGTTCGGTAAAAAATCAGGATTGAAAAGAGACATTGTACGCTTGTCGTTCGATCGATTTGGCTCGTGTGTTGGTATCATGTAGTGCTCGTGTTGACCTTTATTTTCCATCGTAAAATGGCGACGTCCACTTCCAGCTGTTTCACGATACTCGTACGAATTGACCGATTTCAAAGAAGCCGGACGTTGGAAATTTCTTTTTAAACGTTGTTGCTGCTGCTGATGCTGTTTTTGTTGTTCGTCGATGAAATAACGATCGTGCAATCGTAAGTTTCGCCCAATTGAATCAATGCCGTTGTTTTCCCTCAGAAAATCAAGATCGTGGTACAATACTTCGCCACGGGATGGCGCTTCGTCGTATGGATCCGCTATACGTGGAGGTTCGTTTTTCGATCTCTCGTTCTCTTCATCTTCTTCCTCTTCTTCCTCTTCTTCTTCTTCTTCTTCTTCTTCTCCCCCCTCCTCCTCTTCCCCCTCTTCCCCTTCTTCTTCCTTTTTGCTCTTCTGTTTTATTTTGTTACCAGGCATCGTTGATTTTTTTTCATAATCGTAACGTTCGGTGCACGAATTTTCAGACTCCGTTGCTTCGGACGAGCTAGAGCCGATTGCCGTTTGATCCATCGACGTTGCCAAGCCTCAGACGGCTCGTCGTCTTCTGTATCATATATATGTCTTTTTAACCTTTTGCATAGGTTTGTTCTCCGCCGAGGAATTTGCATTTTTTCCATTTGGATTTTTCGGCGGTACGTTCAACACGAGATTTATCGATTTGTTGTTAAAGCCCGCCGGCGATTCGGAGCTCTCGGTCAAACGATTCAACTGTTGCCTCTGCTCCGGCGGCTCCGGATATGGAGCTCCTCGTAATCTTTGTGAAAACCAAAATCCCGAGGCGAAGCCAGCTATCAGAGAGAAGAAGCAGGTACCGATGAGCGCCCCCGTCAACGTTTGGGCCGAATAAACCACCGGCGTCACTATCACACCTGTGAAAAATCAATCGAAAAAGCGTATCAACTTTTTTTGTTTTTCAAATTCTTTCAAACCTTTTAATTAAATTAATCAAATTCCTAATGAAAATTTTATATTTTTATAAAAGCTCCCGAAAATACCACTTCGATCGAATCCAACAACTCATTCATTCACGTGTATGAAAAACAAAATAACAAAGCTAATCAGAATCGGATATCATGAAAACAGGTCAATTAAAACTTGATTCAATATTAATTGTGACTAAAAACAAAACTTTTTTTTTTTCTTTTTTCTTCATACACCAACAAATTCGAGTCGATACATCAATTATTTTAATCCTATTAAAAGCAGCACTCTGCATACGTTCCAAGTGAAATAAACGTGGCCAATTTTTTCGAATATCCCCATCGCACAGGGTTGCGGACTAATTTTATCGAATTATTTAATCGGGCTCATTAAGGTTTACGTAAAGTTCCCTTAAATCGCTAGCACCCCAGTTTCACTAAATATCTATTGTAAAGTTAACAAAAAAAAAAAAGAAATATCAATCAAATAACCACAATAATAATAGTAATAATAAATAAATAAATAATCAATTGATAATAGTCAGGCCAGTATCGACTTCGTGAAAAGTCCATACTGCCTGAGCCTGGAGCGCTATTCATGAACCTCCGAATGAAAATAAAAAAATGTATCAAAATGAATAAATAAATTAACAATAATAATAATAAAGATAAAAGCATGCTCGATGCACGGTTTGGGAGGAGACCTCACCGCGGAACGTTAGTAAAGAAAAAAAAAAAAAAAAATGAAGAGTAATTTCGTTCTCTGCTTTTTTTCTGTTTTTTTTTTTTTTTTTCTCTTTCGAAATGAAACATACAGCTTTCACCGTGATTGCGTTATGACGATGCAAACGAACATGTATCTGCGTATGTATATGTAAATGTATGTGTTTTCGGTCGGTTAACACAGAGTGAAGTTACTGATGTATTTTGTTTTATTATATTCATTACGAATATGTTGGTCGATGAACAGGATAATAAACAAAAAAAAAAAAAGATGAAAGGAGAGTTTGCTCGACGGTTTTGAAAACCGTTGTTTGCTGCATTTTTCGTGAAATTGTCGATATTATTGTAATAGATTTTTCGTTCACGGATTGAAAGCTTTTTTTCTTTTTGGGGGGAATTATAAAGCCTTTTTTTGTTTGTTACAACATAAAGAAAAATTGGATCGTCCGGCATAAGCGTGTGGATCGACGTTATGATCGATCCGTTTTATTTTATACTTCGAGTGTGTATTGTCACGAGCCACGAACACAAGAGATAATAATAAAAATCGTTGCTTTTATACGAGTATCATGAGAATATACGATTATTTGATTTGCTCTAAAATCAATTAAATTTCATGGTACAACGGAATTAACAAATGTAACGTTCATTCAATTTTTAGGATGCTTTTGAGCTCGTGGTTATCGAGCTCACGAATGAATCGTATCGATGATCATTCGGTTCATTAACGTTTCATCAATATTATTACATCAATTAATTTTTTTTTTTTTTTCGGATGATGCATTCATTTTCAAAGTGAAAATGAATTATTGTGATTTCGTATTCGATGTTGATTCGCATGTGATGTGATAATATAAAATTAGTAAATTCCCATGATCTCGTTATAAATGACAACGATTTGATACATTTATTTGGAAGAAAGCCCGATCGGTGATGGAAGGATCAAGGATATTTGTCGTTCGTCTGTTTCGTTCTTTCGTTCAATTTCGTCTTTTTAAACTTTAGAAAGATTTTTTAATTTTTTTTTTATTTTTCGTATTTTGTTGGTTTTTTCTGCGGTGGTTGCTGTCGTTGTATTTGTTCATTACCTTGAGGTTCATTAGCCCTTGGCTGGGTGCGACTGTATTGATTTTCTCGATCCAACTCGATGACGATTTCATTGTCTCGCTCGTCAGGCTGCTCGCCTACGCGACCGATTCGTGGCGGTACAGCTGGTGGCACGGGCTTCGCCATCTCCGAGGCAACATTTGCTAATCGACAATTACAGACACGGGTTGGTAACACAGACACAGGATATGATCGACATTTTACGAGGAGCTCATTTAGGATTTTATGTCACAGAAGTTTTCATTCGTTCTCACTTTTTTTTTCTCTCAAATCATTCGTTTCTATTATATACAGTTCTATTTTGCCTTTGTCGTTCATCAAAAGAATTTTCAATTTTAATGAACTTGTTCGAATTTTAAACACGAAAAATTCTAGTGAAAATATTTTTTTTTCTTTGCGATGACAAAAAATACATTTTTATTGCACAATTACGTGAAATTTTTTTTACTTTTTCGCAATTTTTTACTTTATTTATAATGGATATAAAAATTTTTTTAACAGACGAAGAAATTCGATTTCTCGTTACAATCGAAATTGAATTAATAAAAAAAATTCGTACGATTCGATCGTTTCAGGGATTTTTACGATAATTCATTAAATTGAATTCTTTCGGTGTACACTCACGCATACCGGGAGTTTAAAAGGTGAACATTTTCATCGGAGTCATTCGTACAGCTCGAAATAAAAGGGAAAAGAAAAATTCTACAATGATCACGAGACGAATAAACCGAACAGTCCCGAAAATCGAGCGAAAAATGTTAAACAGCAAAATTCTAAACGACGATTAAAACTGCCTCAATGATTCAGTTACCATTTCGATTGAAAATCGTTCCACCAAATAGAGTCACTTGATACATTCGTTCAACGTCAAAACTTTCATTGACTTTTCAATTAATTTCAGGACTTGTTAAAAGAAGAAAAAAAATGAACACAGAAAGTAATGAAAGGAAAGAAAAAAAGATGGAAAAGAAACAAAACAAAATTTCGTTGAAATCATTACTTCGAGAACAGTTATTTTGGCTCGAGTGCTATAAATCTTGACTGGCAACGTCACAAAAATCGCTGGCTCTCCGATAAGCGAGATTATTTGAAAAAAAGTAGTGCATCAATAAAGAAGGTCGTATAGATACAACGTATATATTGTTTTTTTTTTTTTTCCTTCTTTTTTCGTTGACAAAGTAGTGTGAGAATACCACATAGAGGAGAAAAAAAAAATCCTGGGGGCAACATATCTACACGCAATAAATATTCTCTCACTTGGCTTCCGCCTCTTTTTTTTTTTTTTCTCTTTTTTTCAGGTGTACGAACACACACGACTGACACAGAGTGACACACACGCAAAAAAAACTGACATACAGGTTGGCTATAAGCTCGGGGAAGCGAGAAAAAAATATTTTTTGTTTGTCGATCGAAAACGTTAACAGGCAGAATAGAGAACAGGGAGGCTGAATGATGACAGAGTTTATTGGTCCATCACATAAAAGCAGCTTAACGATATATATATATATATGTATATGAAATGCGATAAAGTGAGAGCTTCTTTCGTTTTGCCAATGAGATGCCTTTGACGTGGATGAAAAATAGTGACGTATATTCAGATATTCAAACAAATAATAAGCAACGTTCAGGCAATGTGCGAAAAGAATATAAAGAAGAATGAGAATAAAAAGAAAGATCATGAAAAAGTATAATGAAAAGAAAACGATTAATTTACAATATTGAGAACAAGCCGCTAAGGAAAAAGTCGATAGTGTTAGTCGGGCTGTGCTGGGAGGCTGGCGATTCGGGGTGATAGGCAACCAGCTTGAATGATCACGATAATTGACGCATTGAACTAAATTCATGATTAAATGAAAGAAAAAAAAAAAAGAAAAAAAAAAACGCATACACATTTGTCGAATGATTTTTTTTATTTTATTGTCGATAGTTTCCCAACAACGCGATTCAATTGCACTTTCGAGTGTTTATTCGTTGACACAGTTTTCCCGATACGTTTTTATTTTCGTTCGTTATTATTCGAGCAAATTAATTTGTGAATGAAAATTTTGTCGATGGAAAAAACAAATCAGTTGATACATTGTTTTTCGTTCTATTGCTCCCGACGTTCGAATTCATTCGCTTGGAAAAAAAAAATAATAAAATAAATTTTTATCAGGTATTTTGATAGAATTGATACCGGTGAGATGAATTTTTTGTATTTTTTTTTTCATTATTTTGAAGCAATCGTATTTTATTCAAAGAAAAGCTTTCATGTGGAGAAAATTTTAAGAAAATTTTACTCCTCTCTGACTTCGCTACTGTCAGCTGAAATCTCCAACGTGTGTTTTTGCAGTAAATTTTTTTACAGAATCATAAAAAAAGAGCTGATTCCCCCCATTTTTGATCAAATATTTTGGCAAAAATTCCTGGACAAGCGTTTCCCACCGTGTGGCTTGTACTTTCGTTCCGGACGCGCCAATATTCCGTGTCATTCGCGAACTTACGAGAGGGAAAGTATAAAAAAAAAAAAAAAAAAAAGAAAATATTGTACGAAATCCTGAGATTATGCCTTACCTTCCTCGTAACCGCAGCCTTTGTGTTTGCCGTTGAGAATGTCCTGGAAAAGTGTTTTTCCGGCATCGTTGTCGTGCAATTTAGTCGGTACCGCGACGCACAGATCCGTCGTTGCATCCCAAGCGCAATGAGGATCCTGAAGGGCTACACAAGCGACGCAGGAATTCGCGTTCACGCTGTCGCAATAATGCAACGGTACTGCACGGATTTCCGAATCCGCAATTACTACCAATTTACTCGCTTCCCCAGCTAGATGCACCACTTGAAGATCTTTTACCGCTTGACCTGTTCGAGAAAAATGTTGTAATTCTATATTATCACGAGATCGAATCTCTCGGCAATTGACGTTTGCGAAATACTCTTCTCAGACGCGAAAGTGCATTTTCGTTTTTATCGAACTTTGATAGAAAAAAAAATCTTTTTTTTTCTCTGTTTTCAATAAATATTGCTACTGAAAAACAAGAGTTTTTTGAACGAGGAATAAAAACGTGTTTTTTTTTTTAAATGAAACTGTGACAAAATGGAACAAAAAAAATTCAATTTTTTTACATAGAAAAAAAAATTGAAATGAATCAATGAACAAGTGGAAAAATATACAAAAAATGATAAAAAAAAAAAGGAAAATCGATGTGTTCACTGACCGTATTTGAGGACCTGCACATCGCTGACTATGACCTGACCAACCTCGGTGAGTGAGTCTGGTGACCTCGTGTTGAGCGCTTTCAGAACTCGTCCGTCATCTGTAATTACATTAAAATGAGTTTGCTTAACGAGGTACAAAGCCCTTGACGAATACTCATTATATATTACGAGGAGCATTATTCTTTTCGAAATTTCTCTTTTTTTTTTTTTACGTCTTCCTCTTCTGCCTCCTACAACGCTAATTATTATTATTATTATTATTTTTTCATTGTTCGTACTAACCTGTTCCTATGTAAAGTATATCGTAAGTTCTACCGTCGAGGGCTTTGACTTGAGGATCGACTGCGACCTTCGTGAATTTGTAACTGTAATAAAACAGAGTTAAGAATTAGTAATTTAGCAAGTAACTTATGGATTCATTGTTCAGTATGTCAATAATGTAAAAACAATTTTTCTCAATTTGTTCTTTTGGATCCCAAAGTAAATAGACGAGCAAAAATTAATGAACGATTTTCGTTACGAGTATGAATTTTCTTCTGTTACTTTAAGGATGTTAAATTGCTTGGTATGAAGGCGAATAAGGTTCAAATCACGAATAACATTTTGTTGTTTATTAAGAATATTGCAAATATTATTTGAGAGATGAGTTGACGAAAATTTAGTTAATTCGATAGTATCGTACGGAGAACTTACTTGAAGCTGACTTTGGTGATGACCGGTAACGCGAAGAAGGATTGTACAGCATCGTCCATGAGAGGATGAGTTTTGACGAAGTTGACAGTTATGTCAGGCAAAGTTCTCGAGTCATTGACACAAGCACCGGGTCTTGGCTCCGGTACTTTCTCCGGAAGTACACGTAGCCAATTACTGTTAATGGTTTCTTGTTCCTTGAACGCACCCTGGAATACATCGAGTACGCTGCTCATGGAAAAGGCGCAAATAGCTGAGCCACCTATCGAATTAACGGGCGTTGTAAAAACCCCGTAAATCAATTGGTTGTGTTGACCGGCGTATAAACCCTCTGTGACGTCACTCGTCGATTCTACAATGAAATAATAAAAAAATAAAATTAAAAAAAAAAAAAAACCACCATATGGTTCAGTAATGTTGAATGGCTTCCAGCAAACGTCGATAAATTTTCGTTTACTCGTTTTTTTTTTAACGACCTTACGAATAAGAGCCTTCGAACGCACTTTTACGTATACTTCAAAGTCACACTGGCGATTCGCTTTCGAACTTTTTTCTGTTCGAAGAGCCTTCGAACTTACTAACTATCGAACTTCGAACTTATTAACTAATATTAATAGTTGATCAAAAAATTGAATAAATAAATAAATTGAACACCTGGATTGTAGCGTTAAACACACTTTTGTAGTTATCAAATCGTTACAATATATATATAAAACCCACCCAACTATTAATACACGTTCAACTATTAAACGCACACAATATGAGAGGTTAGAAACCCACCCAACTATTAATACACGTCCAACTATTAAACGCACACAATATGAGAGGTTAAAAACCCACCCAACTATGAATACACGTTCAACTATTAAACGCACACAATATGAGAGGTTAAAAACCCACCCAACTATTAATACACGTTCAACTATTAAACGCACACGGTATGGGATGTTAAAAACCCACCCAACTATGAATACACGCCCAACTATTAAACGGACACAATATGAGATTTTAAAATCCCATCCAACTATTCATACACGCCCAACTATTAAACGGACACAATATGAGATGTTAAAAACCCACCCAACTATTAATACACGTTCAACTATTAAACGCACACAATATGAGAGGTTAGAAACCCACCCAACTATTAATACACGTCCAACTATTAAACGCACACAATATGAGAGGTTAAAAACCCACCCAACTATGAATACACGTTCAACTATTAAACGCACACAATATGAGAGGTTAAAAACCCACCCAACTATTAATACACGTTCAACTATTAAACGCACACGGTATGGGATGTTAAAAACCCACCCAACTATGAATACACGCCCAACTATTAAACGGACACAATATGAGATTTTAAAATCCCATCCAACTATTCATACACGCCCAACTATTAAACGGACACAATATGAGATGTTAAAAACCCATCCAACTATTAATACACGTTCAACTAATAAACGCACACAATATGAGATTTTAAAAACCCATCCAACTATTCATACACGTCCAACTATTAAACGGACACAATATGAGATGTTAAAAACCCACTCAATTATTTATACACGTTCAACTATTGAACGCACACAATATGAGATTTTTAAAACCCACCCAACTATTAATACACGTTTGTATGTTATAAGTTTATAATACACGTGTCATTGAGTCGTGTGTTATGTTGTGTTAAAGTTATTTCGTCGTCGTGTTATTTAGACATGTAACCGAAAATATTTGCTGGCCAGATAAATGTTTGAAACAAAAGTTTTACGGTTTCAAAAGCTCTATTCGATGGCGGTTATTTCGACCTCTGCTCCCCATCCCCTTGCCAGAAAGTGAGGACAACTTTGGAAATTTTCAATGAAAACCCCTATTTTTCATTCGACATTTTTATTCTAGATATAAAACCAAGAAACTTTCGTACATTTTTTCGCAAAGTTCCTTCATCGCGAGTTATGCGGGATAATCGAAAAAGTTGCTAATATCTGTTTTCACGAAAATGCCTATCGGACAAAAAAAAAGTGTTTAAAACAAAAGTTTCTCGCTGTCGCGCAGATTAAAATATATTTAAAAAAATGAGCGTTCTCATTCACCCTTCCTCCCCCCACGGGCTCCTCCCGGTCAGGGCTTAAATTTTTCTCGATTCATAGATTTTTCTAAACCACCAAACTTTCATACCAAACATATCCCTGTCCAGCGAGTATTTTAAGAGAAAATCAGCCTTCCCGTGACCGTTGAAACCGTCAGCTGCTCTTTTTTGTTTGTTAACAGCAGGCAAGTTGCTAGTATAATTGACGAGTAATTACATGAAACCTGGTGGCCCAGGATTTCCGAGAATTCCGTAGCGATTCCATCGAATTTTCTCTCGAAAATTGCTCTCCCTTTGACGAGGGATGATCAGGGTTTCTGTTTTCCGCGTCACAAGAATATATCGTTGCAGGATAAAAAAAAGGAGCAACGATCATGCTATAACCAGAAGTCTCTTTTCTGAGCGTTATACCGAATCGTTACTTTTATACTTTGTTACTCAACGTGCCTGAACAACATCGAGCGGATAACAGGCTCAAAGGGAACTAAGCTCTCACTCGAAAGTTTGTCTCTCGTTAATTTTCCTACCATGGAAAATGGCTCCACGAACGAATAAAAATCGAAGCAAACTAAATCGCGATATTTGACGAAAAAAAAAAAAAACGTATAGCATCATTGCAAATGTCAGAAAAATGAAGTGCCCGTCGCTGGGAGGGGAGGGGGGATAAATAAAAATTGAACATTTGCCTCGAGATTGCAGGATATCGGAGTAACATGAACCGTGAATTTCGACATAAAATACACTTTTCAATGCTTCCCGCCTGTATATGCATTCATTCTCGTTTTTCGGTTAACGGCAATGCTTTTCATTCTCTCATTTTCGCTTTATATGACTTTCATCTTTATAACTATTGCTCTATATTACATGATATAAGCTCGGGTGAAAAAAACAAATTGAAAATGGAACGTGTTTCGGTTTATTTGTCGATATATATATATAATAATATATATATATATATATATTTATATCGATAACGATGGTGTTGGAGAGTGGCGAGATCGAGGGGAGAATATCGGAGAAGAAAAATACCGCGGGTTGTGCGAGTTTCCTTGCAGTTTTATCGTGTGTTCGAGGTCTTGAAAACTTTTCCAACAATTTCCGATATTTCGCGTATCCGGGTAAAAATCCAACTGGCAGGATGTCACACATTTGTGCAATGTATATATATAAATATTTTAATACACGAAAGGGCGTTTCAATTCACCATCGGGATTTCGAAAAATACGCGACGTGGCCCTTACCATTTTCCTCGGACGATTAACGTCAATTTCTTCACGAAAAATATCTGCGATACATTTTTTTCATCTATATACGATACGAACCTTCATGCATTATATATTTTCGTTCTTACATTTCTTAGATATATTTTTTTTTGTTTCGATGCCAGTGAAGGTAGAAAGAAGAGGAAATCATTGGCGGTTTTCAAGATGAAAGAAATACGATAAAACAAAAAAAAAAGAAAAAAAACCGAGAGACAGACGGAGTAAGATCGAACGATCAACTTTCAGAGCCGCTAAAACTTTTCCCGCTTAAAAGAAGGGTCAGCCAAAATGTTATTCTCCAAATTTCTTGAATCTTTTCCTCTCGTCGGATACGAGAGCTTTCTTGCAACGTCGATATAGATTTCTCGCGGGCGTCATCGCTTTTTCGAATCTTTTTCTTTTTTTTTCTATATCACTGTACTTCGTCGATCAATTTACTTCGATTCGCTATTTTTTTTTTCTATTTGGCTTCTCAGATTTAAATGATATAAAAATAAGGCTCTAGATTTTCAAAGTTTTTTTTTTTGTCATTTTTGTAATGTTCTTCGTTGTGCACGTTCACGATTCAAGTTTGAAGACAAAAATCGTATGATTTTTGAAAAAAGGAAGAAATAAATGAGTGGAGAAAAGAATTTTTCGTCGCGTTCCAGCGAAGAGCTTTTTGATGACTCTTTTTTTCAAAACATCTCAACAATAAAATGTAGAAAATTAAGAAGAAACAGGAGGAATGACAGAGGGATGAAAAATCTACGGTTTTCTTTTGAGATGAAAATATGAGAGGATCGCACGTTTCAAGCATTTTTTCCAGCTTCCACCCTTTAATTAGTTACTTCAATAAAATTTAATTAGTAATTCTTTAATTAAGTAGCTTCAATCAGTGACCCTTTATTGCTCCAGTACCAAAGTCAAAGAAGCTCTTTTCAGGATTTCTATATATCGTGATACCGTGAGATTCTTCTTTCTCGGTTCTCCATATCTCGTTTATTATACTTTGCAAAGAGACGAAAAGCTCGTAATCTGTAATGATGTAAAGCGATAAGAAATCGTATTAATTTTGCTTTGGTTCGGGGTGAATAAACATAAAACTTCATTTAATTTTACGAATATTTGAAAAGACGATCTACAAACGTCATTAAAGCTTTAATTCATAAAATTGGAAATTTCGTTGAAAATTTGATCGAATCTACTCAAAATTTAAATTTAAATTCAATTTCCTGTAATTCGTTTATCGGATGTGAGAATTCGAAAACGTTCTTCGCTTTCATTCGACTCCTTATTTCATTGACTGTTGACTGTTTTTCATTCATTGTTTATCGCGTTGTAATTGAATCTGCAAGAACGTCTGTATATTCTTCGAAGTTGTTTCTTTCGCTTTTATTTATACGATTATCTTGGATCGACTCGTTTTAATGTCATCAGATCTCAAAAGTCGATTCATTCGTGTGCATCGTTGATGAACGAGCGGCCCAGATATCACCGTTTTTATTTATTAGTGTCGTGGCAATTAATTCAATGATAAATGTCACTTCACTCGATACTCGTATTTCCTACAGACGTGATCCCGAAAATAATATTCAATTTAACAAATCCTTTATTTTTCTTTTAACCCGAAATGAGGCGATAAATGCCAATATTGATAGAATTATCCGACGAATTTCATTCCTCCCGAACCGTAAACGTAAGCGAACGAAAATGTATATATATTTTTTTGTAATTATCGTTTGACCGAGTTTACCAATGAGACTCAACGCAAATTTAATATTTCAATTAACCAGTAAAATCGCAAAATTCACGAGCTTATAAAGTTGTTAATAATTTGATAAATTTGTACAAAGCCAATCCCCGATAAATTCGTTTAATGAAAGATCGTGATAAAAAAAAAGCGTTTCTACTCGGAACCGATTCGAAAAATATGAATAAATTCATATTTCGAATAATTCGAAGCTTCTAAAATCAACGAAATCATAAAAAATACGAATCAATTGCTGAATCAGCGTATTACTCAAAATTTAAAATAGTAATAAAAACTGAAAAAAATGAATGTGAAATAAGAAAAAAAAAAAAGTGTCTTCGTGAATATGGCTTTAAATTCAAAGCTCTCTGAAATTGAAGAGGCCGCGATTGCGGTTGTTTTTTTCACGTTTTTTTCGTTCTTCTCTTTTTCTCTTCTTTTTCAATTATTGCAAGTATTTTAGGGAGTAAATCCCTTGCCAACTGTTATGAATGGACGGAAAATGGTGATCCGATGCCTACAGGGGAGGAAGAGGCTGAATTTTTGTTGGTCCTTGGCCACAGCAGACGAGAGAGTTGGGCAGAAGGACAGACAGAAAGAGAGTGATACGAGTCAACGTACGAGCCGACGCGGTTTGCCACCCTCGTCTGCCATTCTGCATCTAGAATCTCGGCAATGTGCCAGCTATCTCGTTTGAAAGTACGGAGATTTCGATTTTACAAGTACGTATTTGTGCTCGTGTGTGCAAGCATCCCAATGCCGTATCAGCGGAGCACACCGTATCCGACGAGTTTCCCTCGACGCCCGAGATATTACACGTTTTTACGATCCGCCGGAGCGTGCTCTCTCGACTCGCGTTTTCTATCCCTCTCAATCCTACCTGCCAAAGTATCCTTCACTTCCTCCCCCCCCCCCTGCCTCTGCCGAACCAACCAATGAATGATACATTGATTGCTCGATTTTCAAGCAAGTGAAAAAGAAAATGCAAAAAATGATTTTTTTTTCATAAATCCCGAATAGTGGAGGGTGCGCACGAGAAGTTTCGTGTCGTCGTGGTCCAACTTTTCCTTTTCTTCGGACTGAAAATTTCATCGCGGAGCATCTTCGAAATTTTTCGATTATTTCTAGATCGAATCACTTTTCTTTTTTTTTTTTTTTTTCATTATTTTTGTTGATGTTGATTCGAGTCTGAGCGAAATAATGGAAATTTTGTTATTTTTTTTTTACATCCCATGTATTTTCATTTCGATTTCACCGTTTTTTGTTGATGTTAAGTTTTTCTGATGGATAAACAGTTTTATTTGCGCGGGTGTCTAAAAAATTGATTGCCAATGCGAAATAAAAATATTTCCGGTGGGAACCAGCGATGCAAATTTCAACGTCGTTTTGTATACACCATTTTTTTTTTTAAATAAATTCCTTTTGGCTCGTATTTAAATACAAATGGTTCGAAATATCTTTGAACCGATATGAAAATATTCATACAAATGGTGCATATTTGCGGAGAAATATTTGATTAAAATTCAACTCGAGAATCGTTTTTCAAAGAGTTGAAGTATTTTTATTAAAAATTCGGTATTTACACTCGACTGAAAGGTTTAAAAAAAAAGCCTGAACGATATCATCCCGGAAGAACATGAAAAGTTTTCGAAATACGATATTCAGAGTGGAAATTGAAGCTGAAATTTGTCTACGAAACTCGTGAAAGATTTTGAATGGATAAAAATACAAAAAGAAAAAAAAAAAATTACAAAATTTCTATTTAAATTGACGAAGCGTAATGAGAGAGAATGAAAAATATAGTTCACGATGAAATAATGATTCTTCACATTGGAGTTATTAAGTCGAAGTATCCATATATACATGGGAAATGCATAAATTATAGTACTCACGTATCTCGTTGAAATAGAAGGGATAATCCCCGGGGACGGAGCAATTGAGTCTCGCTTTCAGGAAACTCGTCCATCTGTCGCTAAAGGCGTGAGGTCCACCTTTATCGTGTTGGCACACTCTACCGACCCGCGAATAAACGGCCTGCGAGAATCGAGAATAAAAGAATCGTTTGAGCGAATAGTTTTTCGACAGCCTGAAAATTTCTATGGCGAGAGAGGAAGGCATAACGTAATTTCTCACTATATGCACACCATCTTTTTGGCACGGACTCTTCAATGAATCATGAGGCTTATATAACGAGTCGTTAAATATCGAGCATGTACTAAAGCTCACAAGTATTGATTAATCTCGATTTATTGACTCAATTATTGAAGTTTCGAATTATTTAAATATTGGATCGATTTTTTCGAAAAAAAGGCAAGAAATCAAAAAAAAAAAAAATTTCAAATGCCAGTTTTCTTAGGTTTTGAACAAACGGATTTATTTTGTCGGATAATTTTGTATTGTTGAAAAAAAAACCTAACATAGTTTCGTGACGAATAATATTTATTGCTTCGAACGAGTTTTCTTAAAACTGGCAAATAATTCTTCCTCGTTCGAGAACGATCTTTCGTGAGATTTGATATTCCACCTTTCTCTGTTTCGACATTATTCAAATTACAGCAACAGCAGTGAGGCAGAAACTCTTTACTCGTAGTATTCTTTCTCACTGAATGAGATTTTTTCTTCCAACTTATTAAAAATTCAGTGTAAAGAATCGTGTGATTCTGAATGTGACAGGAGAAGATGAAAAAATTATTTTTATCCAAAATTAGATAACTTTGAATCGGTAGAACGAAGTTTTGAAATAAATGATGCAAACAGAGTTTTTCGAGGGCTCCCAACCCACGGTGTCGAAATATTTTATCGACGATTTCGCGTAATGGCTGTGAGAAATATCGAGAGATATCGAGTCAGAAAAAACGAACGAAATGAATTTGCGATTGAGAATATTTATTTTTCTGCATTTATTTTTAAAGACCGAGCGATAAAAATTGTCCAACATTTACATTCGTTCTGCGAGTTCAGATTTATGAAAAAAAAGAAAAAAAAAAAAGGTTTATACGAGGAATAATTGAAGCGTTGAACGAGAACTTACCTTGCCACAGTTCATATACTCGACCGCGGTTTCTCGATAAAAGAAGAATACGTAATCTCCGTATCCGAAGGAACTGACGAAATTTGGACCTAAAAATAAGAAAATAAGTGTCGTTACCGCAAATGCCATTTTATTAAGGATCAACCTCTGTCCCGAATAGATTTTGTTGTCGTTATCAGTGTACGAATTCTTGAAATAACAGAACTATATAAATAAGCCAGCGGGTGTGATTTTCGTTTGAAAAGCCAACAAAAGCTTGCTGACCCGAAAACGTTGAGATATTTTTGTCTATAAAAATCAATCGAATGATCGAAGCAGCGTGCCTCTTCGTATTCGAGCGAAATAACGATGAAAACGATTCTTCGAGAGCCAATATACTCGTGGCTTAATTGTCAGATGTAAAAATAAAGATGGATTATCGACTATCGGATTGTTATTATTTTGAAAAATTGTCTCAGCTCGAAATTCTAAAGAGATTATCATTTGATAATCTCTCGAATCATATTTTATGAATAATAATTCAAGAATAATCGAATTAGACGAGCAATTAATAACGATTTTTCAATCGCTATATATAATCGTTGATGTAGAAAAATTGATTGATTTATTTACCGTTTAGCTGATTGAGATCGGATCTTTCGGTACGAATTTTTTCTCTGTGAATCAAGGGTTCACCGCCCGAGAAATCAGCGACAGTCGCTGCATACAATTGTCCACCTGTATTGTCACACAATGGAGAATAAAAAAATTAAATTATCGTTAATGCGTATGAATAAGTTAATGAAAAAGAATAGAACAGTGTTGGGCTAATCGGGAAGTCAATTTTCGAAAATTTATCGACGATTAAACAGCCTATACGGTTTGGGCTTACTAGAGTTTGAAAAACTAATAAACTAGTTGAATTATTAATTTTTCAGACGACTTAACGAAGTAGAGACAATAAAAGTCGAGTGCCTATAACCTTATTTTACGGCTGCAGAGTTTTACGGAGCTTATACTCTCTGTACCCTTGACAAGCTCTAATAATTCGAAGACTACGAATTGCCCTTTATTCAATTTGCATTAAGTGATTTTGTCACTAATTCGTTGTAATCTTTTGCATCTAACATTTACATACATTCGTTTGAATTTCGTACGTGTAAAAGCTCCATTTTAAATGCTATTTATAATGATGATAAGTAATAAGAAATTGCCTTTTATTCAGATTACTTCGAGTCATTCGGTCGCTGATTCAATTCGCTGCGATCATTGGAGAACAAATCTCAAGATTCGTTCGTTTGAATTTTTTATTTCTCAAAAATCGGATTTCGAATCTCATTTTAAAGTTCCAATAACGAATCAAAGACTTTAAATTGTTTTTTTCTTCCCCAATTTGTTGCAAACGTTAGACCAAACATCGGAATAGATTAACGTGAATTTTTCATCTGTTAAAACCGGATCTCGAGTCCCATTAATAAATCTCGATTATAAAGCTTGATGATGACTCAAAGCCTTGGAATAGCTCTTCATTCGAATTGCTCAAAGAGCTCTGTTTCATCGAAATCGTTGCAACAAACATTTAAATTCATTCGTTAAAACGAAATCGGATTTCGAATCCCAGTGATAAATCAAAAGCTCCATATAATAACTCTTTTCTTTTTTGCACTTTATCCAAACCGATGAATAAAATGATTTTCATTTATAAATTTGAAGTTCGAACTCGTTCTTTGGCACGATTTATTTATAGATTCAATTGAAAATTATTGAAACTTTAATACCGAATGATTATTTTTGCACTTCGAATGATTTTTTGTTTTTTTTTTTCCTGTAAAACTTGTAACTTGAGCAGCATTTATAAAGAGAAGCTCGTACATTACGCCCCGGAGCAGATCCTCGACTCCAGAAAACGTTCACGTAGCAGGGAGCATGTCATATACCCTTTCCCCTTTTCTCTTCTGCATTTCGTGTCGGGCGTGGGCTGGCGGGCGGACTTAGCGGGCCACAAATCTACCTGCAGTTGAGCCCTAACCCGCCAAGGGATATTCTAACGGCCGAGTAAGAGCACACGATGTTGTAATGCAACGGAGAGCCCCCTGGGCCAAAAAGTGTCCGCGTTAAATGTACAAAAATAAATAAATATAAAATTCATTCCGTGTTAAAAACAGAATCTCATTCAGTCAAAGAAAAAAAAATTGTCGAATTAATAAAAATCAATAGAAAAAAATAGAAAAGGGAATATTTTTTAAAAACATCGAATCGTCCACTTTTTTGAGTTTCTTCCTCCAGTTTTTCTGTCCACGATAAAAGAAAATTAACGTTGAAATAACGAGACGACGTATATACAGTTAAATTGCAATGAAATTTTTCTTCGATCAATTTTATTTTGATAAATTGTCACGAGCGATGATGAATGATTCGAGTGTTTCGGGCGGAATAGCTCATGTAAGTGGTAACCGTCTATGAATATAGTAAAAGAGCGAGTTCTCGAAGTGGAAACACACACGCGAGTGTACCGGTGGAAGGAGCAAAAGAGGGGCTTCATCGCTCATCCGGGCAAGCTCCTATCCTGCGGTGGTACACGTCGTCGAGGACGAAACTCGAGGAAATTTCGTAGTAAACTAGATTCCAGTCAGCCACAAGACACATGTGTTTCGAGTATATATTCTCTGTCGTGTATGGGAGTCTTGAGAAAGAGGTAGAAGGTGGGTGGGTGGGTGGGGGGAGGGGAAGAAGGGTGAGGGCAAAGGTGACGCGAATTTCCTCAAGAATTATTGTTATCATCGTTGCATTAAAGAGTACGTTTTCTGTTTCAAGTTCGAGAGAAAGAAAAAAAGGAAAGGAAAAGAAACACGAGCATGTGAGAATGTTTAGAAAAGAAAAAGAAAAAAAAAAAACGTTGGTGCAATATATTTTACGATCTCGGGATTGTACTACGTGTAGCACAGTAGAATTATCACGAAAATTTATTGCTCACGGTCTTTAAATGTGATTTATCTCATTTGAGAGTAACAAATTATAGTTTTCTTTATCCCACTGTTCTCCTACGGTGTGACTCGACTGTTATAAATATATGACGATTCCTCTACGTCGTAATAATCATTTTAATAAAATTTTTATCATTCAAGTTTCATTATTGCTGAGGTAGGAAAATGAGAGAGAGAGAGAGAGAGAGTTTGGATATAACAAATGAAGATCACAAGTTAAAAAATTAAATGTAACTCACCGGCAAAAACTGCTGTGCTGTTGTGAAGAGGGTCATACGGACAGAGCCCCAAGCCGTCCGTCTCCCGATCACTTCCTACGTAAACTCCGTCCTAGAAAACAGATGAAAAAAAAGAGGTTGCGAGTTAACATAAAGCTATGAAGCCAGCTCGACTATAAGAAAGAGATCGTTGGAGTATAAAAGGAAGAGAAAGAAATGAGAAAAATAGATAGACCGGGAAAAGGGCGAAGACGCGACAAAAAGCAGACGAGAAAAATAGTAACACACGACAAACTGTCGCGCGAAACAAGTCGAAGGAACAACGCTCCTTCGGCGAAGCTTCTATATAGACTCGTACGAAGCTCGTTGACCCCTTCATTTTTCTTTCTTACTCTTTTTTCCTCTTTTCCTTGATCGCTTTTCTATTTTTTTTTTCTTCTCTTTTTTTCATACTATTTCACCTTTTTCTCACCGAGAAATGCATGTCCACGAGAAATGAGAAAGATATAAGAGAGACAGAGGAAGAACGTGAGAGCGTACAAGGCTTATCCGAGAAGTAATAGCAAAATACGTCGACGGTGTGTGTCTCTCTCGCCAATAGCTCGTAAAAGTAAAAAGCCAGGACTGCTATATACCAACGAGAAAAAGAAGGCAGAGCTTCGCCAATGAATACGAAATTTGTTTTTCAACCTGGGCTCTCCTGCCATCTCGAACCTTGACGTGATTTCTTTCTTTCTTCTTCCTTTTCCTTCTTTTTTTTTTTTCTTTTTTTAATCTATAAAAACCTAAGAGAGCTACTTTCGTCTTTGTTCGCACGTGTACCGTAAAACTTGACGCGCGATCGCCTGATTTTACGTTTAAAGATGCTTCAGGATTCGCGAATGAATTGCTGAATCGAATTAATTTAATAATTTTTCGTCCACTGAGAAAATTTTGTTTCAAAGCATGTCATAAAAATCACAGTGACGAAAAGACAACGTCAAATTTCTTCAGACTCTTATCGAGATTCGCGCGAAAGAGCCGATTAGAAATTCAAATGAAATCTTATGGAATTTTATTTTTTCCAATATTTGTCCAAACGTTTTAGTGCAAAAGTAGAAATTACACGAATACAATGTTGCAATGAGCAGTTGTCAAAAAAACAAAAAAAATCTAAAGACGATCGTTGATTTTTCGTGATTCATAAACTAAAGCGAATTTCATACGATGAATCGTTCATAAGCAATAAACCGTGAAAGAAAAGCGCGTTATGTTAACGGAATAACTCACGCTTGAGTAGAAAATTTACAACAGAAATAAACAAGCTGAAAATTTCGATAAATTCGACGAATGCAAAATCTCAATACTCCGGATTTATTTACTTAGTGTAAACATTTCGTTAATCTTGCTTGTGTTTCTAGGTTATTTATAGGGCATAAAACATTCGATAATCCTATACCCGACTAATCGTATAAGATTAATTCTGTGCCAATAGGGCAACGCTATAAATTTGAGACTATTGATAAACTGGCGGCGGCGTTAAATCATATAAGCTCCGATCGTCAGCCCACAAATATACAGAAATTTCAGGAATTTCGTTCAACATCAATAAATCGGTAACACTCGTGATCAAACCAGGAAGTGAAATTATAATAATGAGATTAAAAATATATTTCACAAATAAAATTCAATGAGAATAAATAATTCGTTAAATTTTATTTTGATCATTTTGGAACGAGTCTCAACATCGTTGTTTCTCAATTTATTTAATCAATAATTCAGTAAAATGCAATTTATATATTTCATGATAAATATTCAACGTGTTTCCGGCTTCAAAAACAACTCACATCTCAGAAAATATCGTGTCTAAATAAAAAAATAAATAAATAAAAAAGGTGTGAATAAATACATAATATATAAATGTATTAACGTGTGCGGAGAAAGCTAAAATTCGCTAAGGAATTTTTATCGCCTCCGCGTTGTTTTTTGCAATGGCGTTTCGCTGCTGGCCTGCATACACAGTTACGATTGGAAAAAGGCGAAGTAGCGTTGAAAAGAAAAACGTGAGGAGTTGGAAGATTAGAGAACAATCGGCGTTTATTGAGAATCGATTTTCACGACTAAAGTTATATGTCGGTATCGTTATATATATATATATATAAATATATATATACATAGAGATATAAAAATATACATATATGTATGTTGTAAGGTGCTTCGTTGAATAAAATATTCGAGTTCTCGTCGGTGAAATGAGTTTCCCCTCGATGTTGAATAGAAACGATAGGAAAAGAGAGCGCTGCGAATTGATCGATCAAATATCTTATTGATCTTACGGAGGTTTCTTTTTTGCGATAGTTATTGGAGAATCAGAGCGAAACGATCTCCCGAAAGTATATATTCTTAGCCAGAAAAGATCGAAGCACACTTTCGAAGTAAGATTTCATTTTCACTCGGATCGTACCGATTTTTATGAACGTGATGATTTTTTTTTTCTCTGTACAATGCGTCTACAATTTTTATTATTTATTTCTAATATTCGAAGAATGTTTCGTGTAAACAAGACATCTCGCAGCTACTGTTTGACGTTGAAATTGAAGCTGCGAGAAAATGTTGGTGCTTAACGAATTATTAATCGACGCTATAAATTGAGTCGGTGCGAGGATTATATACACAAGTACAAAGAATAATTGGCTTTTATCGATTTTTCGAAACAGTTTTACTTAGGCGATTGAAAATCAATTGATTTATTGGCTCGAATGATCGACCCTGATCGTGTTAATCCAGGATAATAGATTTCTTTTTAAATTTATATCTGAAAAATACGAGCAGTGTGAACGGATTTAATCGTGACGAATGCGATCACTTAATTGTTCCGGATGAAGGAGAAAAAGATTAAAATTTCACGAGAATCAGTTAATCTCGAATAAAAATCAGAGCGATCCGTTCGGTTTTCAACGATCGGATGAACGCTGAAAATGCACTAATTTCAAGGTATATGCGAATACTGTGCTGGCAAAACGAGCAACAGAAACCTAGGAGATGCGCGGAGGCTTTTCGTAAGAAGTTGAGAGACAAACGAGACGCAGGAGAGAGTGAGTGAGAGAGAGAGAGAGAGAGATAAAAGAGTATGGGAACGACTGAGTCACTCGTTATCTCGGTATACCAAAACTTTTCAGCTAATTATCATTAATTAGAAAAGTTTAGGGGGAAAGGGTGAGAGGAAGGCGGCTGAAGGAGCCTGTGTGGATGGCGGCGCTTGGAACGAGCAACGACTCTCTTCTTATGTGTTGATCTATATTGCACGTTAAGTGAGGGTGTGTGATACGTATTGCCACGGTTTGGAGCACAACTGGTTCAACCTTAAAAGTTTAAGGCAAGAACCGGCACCTCGTAAATCCAGACTGCAAAACAATGACGTGCCAAGATAGCGAGTGCCAGTTGTGTAACGCTTAACCGTGTGCATATATATATATATGTCTCGACCTTAACGATACACTTCCGAGCAGATATATAAAAAAAAAAACAAAAAAAACCTCAATTTTATATCTATTTATAGATGAAACGAGGATCTTTCATCGTCAAAATCTTGAAAAAACAACAAATAAGATTTTGACAGTTCTCTACTTCCTGTTTCTTGATGCTCATAAAAGTTTTAGAGAAACGCGAGTGTCTCGAAAATTTTCGTATTTTTTCGTAGAATAAGATGAAAAAAATAATATTTATGATTATTTCATAACGAAATATGTTACGCAATGAAAAGTCTTTCTCCGAGCAGTGTATGCGTTTTGTCATTTTAATCGAATCCGGTTTTTTTTTTTTTTTTTTCGTTGGAAAGTAAATTTTTCCGAGTGTAGCTTTGAGAAAAAGCTTGCACTCGCCGATGAAACTTTTTGATTAATATTATCCTCGGTTACGTTTTCATTTGGGCGAAACAGAGGGCATATGCGCGGAGAACGATGAAAGTTTATTAGAAAAAAACGTTTTTTTTTTGTTCCGGACTTGATAATTTTTTTAAAATTCAATTGAACCTGCCATATTCAGTGGCATTCGCGAATGAGTGGGGATATAAAAATATCCACTTTTTTCCAACATCACCGTTTCCAAATAGTTGTCCGCGTGGCTCCGATTCAAAACTGGTTGCTTTCGCGTTCTTCACTTTTGCGCACCAATGATATAAATCAGATTTATTCCGTGTGGCTAAATAATTAATAGAACCCTGTCGATAATGAAACTAATTTGTGTATCCAGTGGTTTTATCGTAGCACTATGATTACATAGCCCCCCTTATGGAAGGTGCTTCTAGATTCCAATAATTGATTGGATCGATTAGGGAGAGTGATTAAAAGCGTACCGAAAGCAAAAAGCTTTAATCCTCGATCACGGTATTCGGGGGGCGGAGGGGGGGGGGGGGGTGTGGAGGTTTTAGCGTTAACAATAAATTTAATTGAAACTTCCATTAGTCCTGACCCCGGATACGTATAAGACCGCGGCATAAATTTCCTTCAAACCGTCGATATTTTAAGATATAGAATGGAAAAATAATAAATTAATCGCAATTATGATGATTCGTCGTCGCGGTGTTGTATATCAATGAAAAGAAAATTCCACGAGTCTCATTATACCAATAAAAACTTTTTCTTTTCTCTCTTTCCCCCTCGTTTTACAAGGCTTTTTTTTATCGTCCCGGTGCCTATCGCAAGAATACGAGAGAAAATAAAAAAGCGAATTAACTTATCAGACTTTGAGGTTTCAATTTCGTAGCCGCGAGGCCTGAAAGCCTGGCGATTAAGATGAACAACCCCTCTCTCTTACCATCCACCGTGTCAAACTTTGAATATTAATGGGGAAGCACTGGATTAAACGTACGAGATCAACCGTTTCCCCATCCTCCTTCTACTCTCCCCTCGATCTTGTGCTTCCGCGTTTCACCCTTTTCCATTTAACCTCGAATAAGGGAGAATTGGAATCACGGGGCAAAATTTCTATCCCCGGCAGCTACGGCCCGGTCGGGAGAGCCCTGGAAAGGGCACTGCTGGAAAGGCGTGTAGGCCCCGAATAAGGGTTAGTGGGTGGATGGGTGAACGTATCTTATCGGCTCCCGGAAGTTCCGTAAATCATTCGGGCCAACGGTGTGAAGAAACGAGAGAGAGAGAGAGAGAGAGAGAAGAGATGAAGCTGCGTTGCGGTGCATCTAATGGACCGTTTTACGGAATTCCTTCTGCATTTATATATAGACACGAGTGTGTATATATCCGTGTGAAGCGAAAGCAGCAAAGTCACATTTTTCCATGGATAGGAGAGTGTATATACGGGGCAGGGAGGGGAACAACGATTTATAGAAAAATGAAAGACGCCGCACCCCCGGGGAGAAACGATTTTCCTTTAACCCCGTTATACACGCTTTGCTTCACTATCCTATACCTGAGAAATCCCATAAAACGATATAAAATAACCCACAATGATGTTAAGCACGCGATATATATTGCATAAAATACGCGCGAGCGCGAGAGAGCCTCTCGATCAATAACCGTTTAGTTACGACAAACGATGACGCGAGATAAATACAATTACGATTTATTTGTGTAACGAGTGTGCGCGAAACCGCTTTTTTTCTCGAAAGCTTTAACGCTATTTCATTTACAATCATGCAGACATTAATCACCGATAATTAATCTATCATTTTATTCAGAATTGCTAAATTGTTCTTTCTTATCGTAGTCATGCAACAATCGCGCCGAGAATTTGTGAACGTTCGCATCAATACTTTTTTCACCCTTTTCTTTCGCGTCACATTTTCAATATTTCTCTCTCTCTCTCTCTCTCTCTCTCTCTCTCTCTCTCTCTCTCTCTCTCTCTTTTGTTTAATTATAATCGGTGGCGTAAATCGATCGGATTTTTGACCGTAACAGAGAGGAAACCGCCAGAATCATCGTCCACCGGAATTTCATATTATTCACTGACAATCCGGAATCTCTCTCGTCAGGCAAAAGATCAAACGTTCATAATAATGCTCTTTCGAGTCGAATCAACCTTCGTATACATTAATAATGAACACGTTTATCCACGATCATCAGATTCGAGGCTGCAAAACATTCGAACGATCCTGTATATACGTAACACTATACACGAAGTTACAAAATCCAGAATTTAACATTAAATATTATCTGACCGCGATAGAACGACATATTAATACCGGCCGAGCACACATCGTGATTGGAAATGGGAAAATCGAAAAACGTTTTGTGCATATACATGGGGCATTCCACGCCAAATCGACCACTTTTGAACCCGACCCCTTTTGATTTGGCACAAACTTTTTTATCCTTTTCTACGCTACCAACGGCGTTTTTCAGAATTTTTTCAAATTTTTTTACTCAACCCAGAAAAAGTTATAAATTAAAAAAAAAAATGGCATTATTTTTGTTCAAAGTGACATAACTTTTTCGAAAATTGACTTACCGGGACGTTTTTTTTTTCAAAATTTTTGTATTTGATTGTACTTTTCAGAAAAAAATATCAAAAGGTCATACGAATTCATCTTCACCGGTTTTTTTCAGAATTTAAGAAAAAAGTGAAAATTTTGGGATGATTGCCATTTTTTATTTTTTTTTTCTTTTCTCCATAAGAAACTTTGACATTTTCTACAAGTTATCTGAAATTTTCAGAGTGGGATTTTCTCGCTTTCTATTTCTTTTTCTCGATTAAAAAAAAAAAAAAATTTCAACTCGGCTTATTTCTAATGACACCACTTTGAAAATTTTCTAGGATGTACCGAGAACCTTGAAAGTTGAAGAATAATTATAATTATAATAATTCAAAGTGGTAGTCTTGGAAAAATTTCAATTTATTCCGAAAAAATCAGAAAAAATTAAAAACAGCCCTGAATATTTTTTGTATTTTTATAAACTGCATTAAAAACAAAAAAAATGGAATATCTTTTATTATTTGGTCAAACTATGAGCTTTTAGACATTTAGAAATAGAAGAAAAAGAAAAAGCGTAGAATGAAAAAGAGAAAAATTCAAATGGATTTTATCCCGATTAACCTATTTCTAAATTTATAAAAGCTTATAGATTGGTCTAATAAAAACATTTATTCCATTTTTTTTTGTGTTCTAATGTAGTTAATAAAAATACCAAAAATATTCAGGGCTGTCTTTAATTGTTTCCGATTTTTTCGGAATAAATTGAAATTTTTCCAAGACTCCCACTTTCAATTATTAAAATTATAATTTTTCTTCAACTTTCAAGGTTCTCGGTACATCCTAGAAAAGTTTCAAAGTAGTGTTGTTAGAAATAAGCCGAGTTGAAATTTTTTTTTTTTTTATCGAGAAAAAGAAATAGAAAGCGAAAAAATCCCACTCTGAAAATTTCAGAGAACTTGTAGAAAATGTCAAAGTTTCTTTTGGAGAAAAGAAAAAAAAAATAAAAAATGGCAATCATCCCAAAATTTTCATTTTTTTCAGAATTAAAGAAAAAAATGAATTCATCTTCACCGTTTTTTTTTTCAGAATTTAAGAAAAAAATGAAAATTTTGGGATGATTGACATTTTTTATTTTTTTTTCTTTTCTCCATAAGAAACTTTAACATTTTCTACAAGTTCTCTGAAATTTTCAGAGTGGAATTTTTTCGCTTTCTATTTCTTTTTCTTGATTAAAAAAAAAAAATTTTCAACTCGGCTTATTTCTAATGACACCACTTTGAAAATTTTCTAGGATGTACCGAGAACCTTGAAAGTTGAAGAAAAATTATAATTATAATAATTGAAAGTGGTAGTCTTGGAAAAATTTCAATTTATTCCGAAAAAATCAGAAACAATTAAAGACAGCCCTGAATATTTTTGGTATTTTTATTAACTACATTAGAACACAAAAAAAAATGGAATAAATGTTTTTATTAGACCAATCTATAAGCTTTTATAAATTTAGAAATAGGTTAATCGGGATAAAATCCATTTGAATTTTTCTCTTTTTCATTCTACGCTTTTTCTTTTTCTTCTATTTCTAAATGTCTAAAAGCTTATAGTTTGACCAAATAATAAAAGATATTCCATTTTTTTTGTTTTTAATGCAGTTTATAAAAATACAAAAAATATTCAGGGCTGTTTTTAATTTTTTCTGATTTTTTCGGAATAAATTGAAATTTTTCCAAGACTACCACTTTGAATTATTATAATTATAATTATTCTTCAACTTTCAAGGTTCTCGGTACATCCTAGAAAATTTTCAAAGTGGTGTCATTAGAAATAAGCCGAGTTGAAATTTTTTTTTTTTTTTAATCGAGAAAAAGAAATAGAAAGCGAGAAAATCCCACTCTGAAAATTTCAGATAACTTGTAGAAAATGTCAAAGTTTCTTATGGAGAAAAGAAAAAAAAATAAAAAATGGCAATCATCCCAAAATTTTCACTTTTTTCTTAAATTCTGAAAAAAACCGGTGAAGATGAATTCGTATGACCTTTTGATATTTTTTTCTGAAAAGTACAATCAAATACAAAAATTTTGAAAAAAAAAACGTCCCGGTAAGTCAATTTTCGAAAAAGTTATGTCACTTTGAACAAAAATAATGCCATTTTTTTTTTTTATTTATAACTTTTTCTGAGTTGAGTAAAAAAATTTGAAAAAATTCTGAAAAACGCCGTTGGTAGCGTAGAAAAGGATAAAAAAGTTTGTGCCAAATCAAAAGGGGTCGGGTTCAAAAGTGGTCGATTTGGCGTGGAATGCCCCACATATACGTACACGTATCGTTCAACCTGACCAGACGCCCGACCTCGGATTTTTGTTTTGCCATTTACCCGATTCGGCTCTCGTGATATCGTATCGCGCGAGGACATTCGATTATTTTTATGTACGATTGGGAAGTTTGGACAAACCAACCGGAATGTCGAATATAAAACATCGCGGTTTGTGCCCCCTCCCCCCTCCCTACGGCTTCCTCAACATTTCCGTTTGTATGTGTGTATATACGTGACAGAATACAAGCTCGTCGAGTTTTGCAACCGAGCGGAGCTTTCACAGAACGTTATGCACGAAAATATGATGGTCGCGATCGAAAGAATTATTGTTGTTAAACGGAATTGAACGCGTTGAAGAAACGCAGAGGAACGAGCTGCTCGAAACGTTTATCGTACTTTAACTGGCTTTAAAACATCAATAAAATTAACGAAACGTGTTTCGTGGACCAGCGGAAACTGCAGAAATTACTCGAGGCCCTGTGTAATTACGTGAAATTTTGTGCTTTTTTTTTCTCGCCTCGACGATTAGCGATAAATACGCAATTTCGCAACTGGTTCCCACGTTTTTCGTGCACTGTGCATCGCGTTATTTATCTCACGAATTCAAGCGTAAAATTTACTTCATAATTCTCACCACATATACGAACAAAAGATTCTGACGTTTTGCCAAAAAAAAAAAAAAAGAAAGAAAAAGAATCCGTTTAAATGCTTTCATTTACAGAAGTCGTAAACTCGGCGAGAGAAAAAACAAAATTCAATCATATTTCACGCTGATTTAACGTGGCAGTATCGTTTGTTTCTCTTTTTCAAGCTTGAAATTGCAGCTACGAAAGGAAGTGAAAAAAAAGAAGTAAAATAGAAAGAAAAAAAAGCTTAAGTGTTTTTTATTTTCGCGAGCCGAGATTACTCGCGAACACAAAGCCCCTCCCCCCTCCCCCGCTCCCGAGTTATACGATAATCTGTTAGTAGATTACAGATGCATACGTGTATGCAAAGTTCATATAGAAGCGTGTCGTTAGTCGTGCAAAATCCAGCAAACACCAGGGAGATGGATAGAGCCACGCCCCAGCTCTCCAACCTAATTATCGTTACGCTCGACGAGCATCGGTATAACTATCCGGTCAACCTGCTGGACAAGCGTTCTCCACATATTCATATCCGTATAGATATATTTATAGACACAAATATACATGTATTCTAAGTTCTCTGGAACGTCAGCTGTATCCAGGACACTCGTGTTATAACGCAACTCGACAGTGCGTTCTCGACGCATTGCAATTCATGCACTATTACGTACATGTATACATAGATTTTGACATTGTAGATATAACCAAGATAAAAGCATTTGGAACGAAAAAAAAATAGCAAAATGAATCGCTGAATCGAAATAACGTTATCGCTACACAAAACGTTCGGTCGATGATCAACTGCGCTGGAGACTGTTAAAAACAAATTTTTGGACGAAATAAAATTTATTTAATGCAAATGAAAATCAATTAATTGTATATTATCCAGTAATTCATGATTGGTATATGGCAAATATGTTTTCTTGTATCAAATCATTAGAGACAGTGGACCTTTAATAGACTTATGCACGATTACTACAAACAATCAATCGATTTAATTCAGTTAAATAAATGAATAATTTGATAAAAATTTTGACTACACAGTTCCATAAATTGAACTGTTTTATCGATCTCGAAAACTGTTTTTACTGACACGGGTAATATTTACTATTTTTTCTATTATCTCGGACGAAAGACTAATTATTTTCATTAATGATTTTATTTTTGTACCAAAGAGTAACATGCTGGATGTAATAAACGTAAATTACTTGTTTCCAATGCGTGTTGTTTAAATAAAATATTGCAATCAGAAATATTAATTATCTGCAATTGAAAATTTTTGGTTTGTTGCTCGTAGAAAAATTGTATTTAATTCAAACGACGATAATTAGTTTCAAAGATCTGAATTATAACGACCAATCAATGGCTACCGAGCAAACGACTTACCAAATGCAACGTGTGCGAGTTTATTCAATGCTCAGAACTTTCTCTCCAGTGATTTCGATTCAAATAATTTGAATTGCTTGAGTCGAGAAATTTTTTTTCAACATTGCAGCTTCTGTTATTACGTAAAATCGAAAAAAATGAATATGAATTATATCAATCCAGGGCCAATTTGCAGTGGCACCTCGTCAAAGTTCTCGTAAAATAAAATGTTTCATCGCCGGTCATTACTCGTGAATAATTAACGCGGGGGGTGAATTAATCGGTAACGGGAATGAGAAAGTAGTGAGTCCGCGAAGTAGATTGGCGAATGGGACATAAAATTGATTTACATTTTACGATTTCGGGGTGTACTTAAGGACGTGGACATAGTTGTATTACAAGGGCAAAGGTCAAGTTGGTCAAGTTGAAACGACGAGGATGAGTTCCGGAAGTTTGAGTGCATGTTCTACGGTCGCAGGGTTTACGAGGGAAGCCTCAAGAGTGCGATACCGTAGACGAAGCGACTGCTGCAGTTCACCTTGCAAGTACATTTGTTCACTAGCTCGTGCTGTATATGTGTATATCGAGAGAACGGTTAACAGTTGCAAGTATAGTATTACGGCAGAGCACAGGAGGAGAGCTATATCCAGGCGAGAGTTAATGCGAAACCAGAGATTCTCTTCCCGACGGAGCATCCGCCGTAAGATTTATCGCTATTCGACCTTCCACTTGGCACCAAAACAGTCCAAGTACAAAAGTAAGGAGCCCCCAACGGAGACGAAAACCCTTTCCGGATATATACGTCTTTCTCACTCTATATACACCTGCACATTTACAGACAACTATTCACCAGGAGTTGCTCAATCGCTGGACCAAAGCAGAGATCCTTCGCACACCGCAGTTCTTACCAGACTTGTCCATAAATTTGGCAAAATAAACAAAATCTTGAGATAAATCAAATGGCATATAAAGCGAATTCTGCGTTACCAGGAGAAACAAGATTTTTTGAAAAGTCTTTCGCTGTATAAAAACCACAAAAAATACGAGGGTGTTCAACTGAATGGGAAAAAAAAGAATGACAGCCGAGTGAGACGATTTATCCTTTTTTTTTCTGCCTGCTGCTCGGGTCACAGTCGATTTGTTTCGTTCATTTTCGACAAGAGTTTCTGTGGATCGTGAATGTAGAAAAAAAAAAAGCAGCGCGAGTGTCAAAAGTCCTGGAGGTCCAGGAGAAAAATCGTGGCGGAAATAATGAGGCGAGTAACACAAAAAAATATGAACCATTATCGCTTCTGGACTTGACCACATTGTGAAATTCGCCCGGTACAATTAGCGGTGAATTAGTATGGATTGTATTGCAGTAAGCAAATGCATACCACAATAGTGATTGGATCCGATAAAGCGATGTATATACACCGGGAGTCCCAGTAGATGTGGGTCGAACATACCCGTAGTAGTCTCTCGTCAGAATGGCAAAGCGCAAAAGGCCCCCATGCAACGTGGACAGCATTAATCGACGACCACCGTGTCCGTTTCAGTTCGTTTCGGTCCGTTAAAGATCGCGTATTCGCTTCCGGCGGAACCAGCAACTGAGAGAGAGCTAAAGAGAGATAGAGCAAGAGAGAGTGAGAGAGAGAGAGAGAGTCTGCGGCCTCGTGCATTCCCAGCCGCGTGTTAACCCTGTCCTGTAGTTCACGTCAGTTCACTATGCCATGGTCACTAAATCGTATCCCTTACTTGGCCGTCATTGCAAGACTCGATCGTGCACGCATATATATATATATATATTCATACCGAAACGGCAAAACGACATCGTCGGTCTTGACTGGCAGCGGAGACCAAATTGCTGCATAATTATTCGCCCTGAACAAAGCGATCGCGAAGATCTGAGACTGCGCGGATCGAGCTCTTGGATACAAGAATTGAAAGACGATCAAAATGTAATCGGTCAAGTGTGAAAACGTGAAATGAAAAAAAAATTGAATAATTTTAACGAAATTATGATGAACGAGTTGTTGTTTCGTGGATTCGATGAACCATTGATCGATACAATTTTCAAAGAAACCAGAAGTCTCAATGGTGCTGGTGTTTCGAGGTGGCGTTGAAATTTTCAAATATTATTAGTAATTATATGATCCTGAGAAGCGTTTCGAACGTTGGTATGATGCTGGTGTATGATTCGCCCGAAGGAATTCATCTCTCGGCAAGTAGTCGACGACCAGAGCATTGTCCATTGATGCGAGAGGAAGCTCAAAGTCTGAAGGCGAGCGTGGGCGAAGTTTGTTGATGAAATTTCTGCAACGTCTGCGAGAGATCTTTAGAAAGTTTTTGACAACTTCCTTCGTGTCTCGAATATTGTTGATACCCGAGAGAAAGAGAGAGAGAGAGAGAGCGTTAGAATTGCGAAATATTCACGAAGCGTCGACAGCAATGTTAAAAACGTGATACTTTTGTTGATTAATCGTATTATATTGGAGCGTTATGATTTCTATTCGTTGAAACTCTCCTTCAAGGCTGACACGAGAAAGCTGATGATTTTTTTTCTTTTTTTTTTTTCAAAACTTTTGATCAATTGTTCAAGTAACTTTTACTCTATTTTCAAGATTCAAAATCCTTCTTTTTATTTTTATATATCCCTTCATTTGGAACGTTATTTCCTAACTCCCACGATTGCAAGTTGAATGAAAAAAAAAAAAAAAAGAAACAAGAAAAATTCTATGAAAAGTAATTTCCTCCGAGAAGGATCAGAGGGTCCCAGGGTCCAGGAAGATGATCTTCATCGCGCTGTCAAACTTTCACAATTTTTTATTCCACCGATTTGTTCATTTTATTCTTTTCCGCACATAGCTATATATGTCCACGTCTAGTTTTTTTTTGTTTTGTTTTTTTTTTTCTCAACTCTTTCTCCACCAGGTCACCAGCTCATTCTCTCGTTCGTGTCCCGACGGTGTTCACCCTTCGACGGAGCATGAATTCACCGGGGAAATTACTTCCGTCGTTGCAAGCCTCCAAGGTCCCATGAGCCGACACACCGTATATATAGGATTTACTTGTATGCCTGCATCTTTGTGTCCGTGTGTCCGGGTGTGTGTTACAAGTTCGAATCTATTCGGAGATTGTCGGTGCTGACGCTCCTGTCCGGTAGTACGGTTCATTGGATGCGTAGTATATTTATTAGCCACCTATTTCGTGATTGATAGCATATTCTTTGGGAAACTATATAGGTGGTTGATCGAGTAGAATAAAAGTGTCAGTTGAGCTTTATTGTTTCATCGACATTTCCTAGCCAGATTATATGCGTCAATTTTCTTTCGTAAATTTATATATTTTTTCATTTTCCAGTGGGAAGGAGGGAGTGAAACAAAGTCAAAAAGAGGTTTGTTGCAATGTGATCTACATGGATATAACTGACATCTGTCGAGACACGATACCCAGGACGTATCTCGTTTTGTTTCCTATCTTCTTTCTTGTTTCTTCTTTTTTTTTTACAACATTGCTTTTTCCTCGACCTATACGATCTCGAGTTTTTTTTTTTTTTTTTTTCACCATCCTGATACAGAGGAGACTCACTTCTTTTTTATTTTTTTTTCTTCTCAATTCTTATATACACCGCGAAGCTCAGATTGCCGTTTCTTCATCGTTTCTATATAGCCGTACATTACTTTTACTCGAAGGTATAGAAGGCTAGACAGGATTCTAAAGTATTGGAGGTACACGGAGGTTCATGCCTTTCTGGCATGCTTCGTCCGATTCGGCTTCTCGTAGCTCTTATCTCAGATACAACCGATACTGTACTACACACGCAAGCTTTTATATCCTCGGTTTTGGTCCCGTCAATTGTAAAAAAAAAGAAAAAGAAAAAAAAAAAAAAAACCTTTGACCAAGCGTACCTCCGACCAACGTCTATGAAACGTTTTGTGCCAAATCGACAAATCCACGATTCTGATACGCCTGGATTTGGCACATGATTTATTTTGGCATTGCTGGGCTCCTTTTTATAAGAGCAACGTTTCGTTGCTTTTCTTTCTTTTTTTTCTATACATTTTTTTAACCAGCGTTGCTCGATATCACGATTGTCAAAGTTTATATCCTTCCGAGATGGGAGAAAATATTTTCGACTCTTTTCCCATGCTGTTTGTACTAATTGTAAAATATTTCAAAACCGATATTCATGCGATGAGATCCTTTTTGATTTTCTATGCGACAAAGGGTCAAGGCGATAATGAATTTGAAAAATCACCGAGCTCGAATTCCTCAAAGAGCGTTGGCTAAGGTCGGACGTTGATGGACATCCAGCGAAATGCCTCTCATAAGTACTTCAACGAGAGGTCTATTTATACAGGAACGCGAGCAAGTTGAAATCGACAACCGATTCAGAGAAGCGCGTATTCGCTTCCATTGGCTTTTCTATTAGTTGTTTTTTTTTTTTAGTTCGAAAAAAAAAATTCAGGGCGAAGAAAAAAGGATGAGAGAGATGAAAAAAAGGGGTGAGTAGGAGGATGGCATGGAGAGTTGTCCGGTTTGTCACAGTTTGGCTCGCCCAGTTGAGGCGGTTTTGAGACTGACGTTATCAAGAAAGCTCGAGTGGGTGAACCCGAGTTTATATACCTCTCGTCGTCGGACTTTTCCAATCGAGGTTCAAACCCTATGCCTCCCCCCCCCCTCCTTTCCCTTCTTCCTGCTGCTGCCCCTTTCTCCCCACAATCCGTAATCGTTATCGGTTCGCGACCAGACGTTGCTCGCGATTACTCCGGTGACAGAGAATTCAGAGCCGTAGACATGGGAAAGAGAGCGCAGCAGCGGTGTAGTTTCATTCTTGATTATCGACGGGACTTGTCGATTTATCGCGAGTCACTTTTATATACACAAGCATCAAACACACGTATATACAGGACTCTCGAAGCATTAATCTCACGAGTATATACATCGATGTTGCGCGAGACTATTTGCATCAAAACTTACCGTTCCTTTTTCACTTTCCAATGCTCTATCTCCCCGATGTTAACTGACGATTTGAAAAGAAAAAGAAAAAAACATTAAGCTTACTTATTCGTATCTGCATCGCGCGCAACACTTTTTTACACACCATTTTATTCATTGAATTATACGACGGAGATTCCGATAACTCAACCTAGTTGCCTGAAACATTTATTCACCGTGCCTTCGCAGCTATTTTCCATTGTCATTTTTCTGATAATCAATATTTCATCGCACCTCCAACGGAATCACATTTTCCTTTAAAAAAATAAAGAATAACTAACGAGAAAAGTCTAATCCAAACGATCATTTATTCAGCACTGCTTATAAATGATACTAAAAAATCCAGAGTCGTTCGTGTATCCGTTAAAAATATGATCGAGATACGAGAATGTTATTCCGTCAAATAAAGAATGGTAGATTGGTATTTAGAATATGGTTGTCCAGAACCGAGGCGAAAATTCTTCATATCCATAGAGATTCGAAGGAAAGCAGAGTAACGAAGCATAGAGAATCGTCAATCAAAATTTATCGCAGTAAATAGTTGGGGCACAGGGATATATATCTGTATGGAAACGAAACAGCATACGTGTCAGTATTGAAATTCCTATAAAATCAGTAACTCACATGGTACAGGCAGCCACGCACGATATAACGATCTAAAACCAAGTTGGCTTATACGCGGTACCACGATGTGCCATACGAGAGTTTCAAGCAACCACGACCGATCCTCTAACGCGATGAATTCGTACATATATATGTGTGTGTATATCGCGTATATGTGTGCAGAAACATTCGCGAGGGTTTGATACGAAGAGCGTGAGCTTCGCGAGACTCCAGTGGGATAGTGTACACCGAGCATTGAGACACATTCCATTCCGTCCCATTAGCGATCGTTAAGGAACGCGAGAAACGCCCGGTACAGTATCTCCTCGCACATACGAGAATAAGTTTCGATTGGCCCGAAAATAAAAAGAAAAAAAACACAACAACAAGAAAGCACACAGCAATCCGATGCACCAGGATATAGAGTTACGTCTACGTTCCAAAACGTTGTTGCACCTGGCGCGAGAAGTGAACCGCATGCTATGGCGATTCTACACCCTGTTACATGTCTCTGCATTTTCATTCAACGTCAACAGATCCGTGTGTGCATTTGTCGAGGTATTTCTCATCGAAAAACAATGATATTCCTTCATACTCGTGTGTGTGTGTCACACTTACGAGATCCTTGGAACGCAATTTCTTGAACGGATACGTTGCGGTTATTGGTAATTCGAGAAACGTTATATTTGTTTTCCAATGACTACCGCAGCTCCGGGCAGAGTTCCTATATTTGTATTTATAGTAGTTCAGAGTCCTCTTGTAATTCCGGAGCCGAGATTCATCAGAATAAATTTGACGTTGTTCCAGATCGTGTTCCTTCGGCTAATACAATCGTTCGTGAAGGTATCGTATTTTGGAAAATTCTAGAAGAACACATTCTCGTCCGAGTCAGAGATTTTCTTGCCTATTTCAATCCTGCTTCGTCGGAAGATCAAACGGCTATTTCACTCTCTCGAATAAAACTTGATATTTCAATGAAGCGCAGTTGGTAGAAAAATATGGATCATTGTAAGAACTCCGGATGGAGTTTATAATTGAAACGATCCTGTCAAAGATTCTCTGAATATTTTTCAAGTAAGGCGGAGGCCATGATCAAGTTTGCTCGAAACTTTCGGATACATCTATATCCATTTACTTACGAGTACGGATCTAAACGGATCTCAAGCTACGTTGCAGCATATTTTTTAGTAGATGTGGATATATTTGTACGTTTACCGCAACCAAGATATGTGCTCGAGATCAACGGGCAGTGTTAGAGGTCTGGTTACGTATATACAAGTGGTCGTGAGTCTTGGATCACGTATGGGTTGGGTTGCCTGGCGAACTTCCAAACTACCATCCTTCTTGACATTCGAACTACCCTTTTCTATCCATGTACGTACCCCGACGTGTACGTATGTGCTGGGAATCATATATATACACACCGATGTATACATATACATACCGACATACATGTCTGTACATAATATAAAATCTATAGATATAAAGATGTGACCCGCCGAGCCTATCCACGGTATTCGCCGTCTCCGACAGCTTGACTCGGACCGCGATATTGCATCGTGCCCGGGTTTGCTCTCACAACTCGAATAAGCCGAGAGAGCTGATACGAAAAGAAAAGAAAGAAAAAAAGGAAAAACTGACTGAAAATCAAAACGGGACAAAAAAAAACTCATTCTCCTGGCTTACTTACCAGCCGACACGTAGCTCTGCTCGAGTCTCCACAAAACGATGAAATACGGATGTTATAATATTCTTGAGGAAGAAGTGGAATATTGATCCGACCTTATCGGAGAAGGAAATACGGTTAGGAAATTCCGGATTAAAGCCGTCATACTGACGAAATGATTAATTTTGACAGGTTTAGGTCGAGAGTTTATTTTCTCTGAAGTATATTTTTGTCATTGATATATATATATATATAAAATGGTTACTGGATGAGGATTTGCATCGCATGACAAAATCGATGTAACCTCGCGATCGTCACCACAGCAACGGTTCTTATTTTATTGCATCCTTTTTGTCGAGGCTTCTGAGAATTGATCGAATTTCTTATATCACCATATTCTCGAAGCTCCGAACTAATTTAATTCAAAGACGAATAACGGATAAGATTTTTATCATTGCACGTTGATACGCGGAGAAATCGATGCATCAGAAATTTCGAATCTAAAATTTCATTGCTTGTTACGAATGCTCTTTCACTCTCTTTCGCATTATTCACGTGATTTTGCTCGAACGCAAATGTAGAGTTTTAGTTTATACCGGTGTATAACGGCGTTGAATATTCATGATCATTTGAATTCTGGCTCCCCGATTTCTGCGTTTTCGTCTCTCTAGTTTTTCTTCCTGTTCGTACATATGTCTCTTGCTCTCTCTGCTGTTTCTCTCTCTCTCTCTCTCTCTCTCTCTCTCTCTCTCTCTCTTTTACCCTAACGCGTATTTATCTCATTAATTCATATTGAATGAATCACACACGCGGAGGTACGATTACTAATCTATAAGCGATCCGAAGCATCAATCGCTTTTGAGCGAAGCTCTCAATCGAGGCGTGATCTTGACAGTGAGAGAACCGATAATAGATTTTCCATCCCGGATATGGATTTATGTTACCGCTGCTAATATAATCGTGTTAATTTGGCAGCTCGAGTATTACCAACGTCTGTATATAATGTTGCTCGATGATGCGGAATAACTTTGAAACCTTGTTAACGAACGGTATCGCTCAATAATCCGAAACCTATCGACGTACTTAACCGAGTTCTCGATAACGTAAAAGCATTTAATATCCCTGACGTATTTAACCTCACGAAAAATAGTATTATCACTTGACATTTCGAAATTCATTAGTAAACCATAAAAAAGAGAAAATGACGATAAAATGATTCGATAGAGATAAGTTCGATATTTTTATTCGATCGAAACTCGATCCGACGTCATTAAAAATCGATCTCACTTTCTACATTCGTTGCAGCATGAACAAAACCGCTGTAAAATAAAAATAAGGCTAACCAAAGTATCGAGCCGCCTCTCTGTATACATAAATCGCAAATATTTCTCTCTTTCGTTCGAGTTATTTCCGATCAAGAGAAAACACATTGTTGTTGTCCGTCGATTATACAATTACAAAGTCCCGCATTCGCGAGTCCTGAATTCGAAACATAAGCGAGAGACAAATGCTGGGATTGTTGATCTCGAGCTCGGCAATGAATATATATCTATATATATATATATATATATATATATATATGGGGGTTCGGGAACGAGATCGTCGTTACGCGAGTCCACGATCCGAAATAACTATCAAACGGTGTGCAAAACGGCAATCCGGTACACATATTTGCGTCTGTTATATACTTAATACAAACATATAGACGTGCATGATCGTATACCATTCGACAAACGTTATACACGTATGGTTTTACATCAAAATGTATATAAATATAGGGTCGTATTGTCTCACGAAAGTGTAGGTATACACGTGGGAACGTGAACGGCCGGTGGCGAGAGATCTCGCCAGGTTTAGACGAGACGAAGAGAGATCGAAGCGAGAAATGGTCTTTGGTTACATTTGTATATCGTAGCAGTATAGATATAGCTAGTCCGTTTAACCGAATAGCAATCGATCCCGAGGGGAGAACGCCGAATGTTTGCCATGAACGGGCTAAGGGGTAAATGCACCGATGTCCAGTTCAGTAGAGGAGATTGAGAGTGCGAGATAGTAGTTTTGCGACGTCAGAGTGTACAACACGTTTCTATCGCTGAAGAGATTATACCTGCTTCTACGTATATAGCTCACCGTTTCGTGGCTTTACATCTGTGTATTACACGCGAAGAGAGACAGAGAGAGAGAGAGAGAGAGAGAGAGGTTATCTCGTGATCTCTGTAGCAATCAGCTCTGATCGGTCAGAACATTCACCACTTACACTCGATCCACCCTGACCACGTATTTACCTCTGCCATATTCTCCCTAATGAGATTAGGGACATTCGCGTGGGGAGAACGCGATCGCTCGACGTAATCGGGAATAATCATTTCTGCATAAATCAAGTTTTTCATCGTCCCAAATACTCTTTATCATCGTCATCAATCTTTTTCAATGTTCTCACTAATTATTTGTAGGATGCAACGAATTTCATTGAAATCAAACATTTATACAGTGGTAAGAGTGGTAGAAATTCATTTAATCAGTAAATTTACTCTTATTTTTTTCGGAGATTTATGTAAATGACAAATGCCTCGAGTTTCTGGGCTCGAAAGCAATTTACTCTGAAAAAAATGAGCCTCGGGGAGGATAGAAAACGTTGAGATCGAAAAAAACAAATCCATTAGAAGAGTTTGAATGCGTAGCAAGAGAAAGAAGCGGCCAAATGTTTTTCAAACAGACGTTGAATCATTGCATCTCCAATTTAGTTTTAACGAGAATACGTATAAAAAGAACAAATATCGCTTAGACGAGAGATAAAAAGAAAAAAACTAAAATAATTAACGACTCTCAAATATCGGTCGAAAAAAAAATTATGATTAATCAGTAATTGCTAGTTATTGTTTTTTTTTTGTTTTTTTAATTTAATGCAGGAATATTGATTGTCGAACGATACGTAATAACACACTCACGTATATACGCGTGAAACGTTGAGTTACCATTTTTCGTAACGATCGCGTTCGACCTCGACTTTCTAATGACTGTGAAATCTAATCTATCACGTCAAATCTGCGCCTACCGCGAACGTACACTTATTATCATTCGGCTATTAAAGATTCTCTAATGGATTGTCATGTTTTGAAACCAGTGTTAATTCCTTCTCTGTACCGCGTGTTAGTAGCCATCAAAATCTTTTCGTGAAGCTTTGTCAGATCTTTCGTAGCGATCGATTATTGATTCGTGATGCTCGAAATCACTTTGAAATGTTTTTTTTTTTTCCCCGACCTCACATAAAGAATGTGCGTCGACGACTCATCCTCGTGTGTTCGACCACTCGATTATACGCACCTTGAATAAATGCCTCGACGAGTGTTTGCCAAATGAGTATGTTCCGGTGAAATCGAAGTAATTTATAAAACTGGTGATTCATTCGTGATAATTTTGACATCTGTGTCCTCAAAGTTGAATCATCCGATGATTTGTTACAAAAAAATTGTTCTGAACAGAGAATCATGGCGAAGTTGGCCTTCTTCTAAAAAATTGTTCTTTTTTCTCAGTCGAAATGAAAACATTTTGTTTATAAAAATTTGGAAAAAATCTAAACAAAGAAGAGTTTGAAAAATTCGAAAAATTCATGAATAAAAGTAAGATTTTTCGTTGCAATTCTGTAATGGATTTCGTTATACCGTTATTTCACGCGCAGTTGAATTTGTAATACGATTTAAATGTTTATTGAACAATGAAAAGATCCGAAATATTAAACAACAATTAGCGAAGCTTTAACATCAAGGAATGCTCAATTTTAGCCCGAGGTTTTTATTTTGTTCTGGTCGTTCTAAATGCTGGTTCCAATACATTATGTATATACATGTAAATCATTCGGTGAAAGCCCTCTGGGCGTCGGGCTTGATAGGCCCACAGGGATTATTCCCGTATCCACAGCGACAATATATCACACCTGTTCATTCGCTATCCAAATTCACAGCCCACATACGATTTTTTCTCTTTTTTTCTTTTTTTTTTTTGGTAACTCTGTTATTACGATTATACATTGTGTTTGAATATTTCAACGAAATAAGTGACACAGTTTTTGTGAGGTTTATTCAACGTTTGGATATATACCGAAATGGTGGGCCAAGAAAATCTTTGCGGTTAATATTGATGAAAAAAAATAAGAGAGTCGATAGAAATTGTTGTGCATTATTACGTCAAGCTTTGAAAATGAGTGGAAGACTTTGAAATTCTTTCCTTGTTTCCACCATGATTTTTAAAGGGAGTTATTTTTTTCTCGTTTATTCCGCATTTATTTATATTTATTTGTGTTTATTTATTATTTATATATTTTACTTATTATTTATTTTCATTTATTTATAGAAATGAATGTTTCTACGAAAATCTGTTGTTAAACGATGCGAATTATTCGAAGAAAGTTTGAGATTATTTTTGAATACTTTATCGCGAAGCTTTTTAGTAATGTTTTTTTTTTTGGCTACAAATTTCATCTTCCATTTTAGTTGGTTCAACGCGATACACTTAGTCATTATTCAAGCGATCTCGGTAGCGAAGACAGTTCTGGTCGATTTTTTTTTCGCTCGCTCTCTTTTTTCCTGCTCTTCGAGTGATAAGAGAAAAGACGAGAACACGCTTTCCCGTTCAAGAAAATATTAGAGAGGAAGTATTCAGGATCGCAGAGACAGAAAAAAAAAAAAAATGACTGGAGAGGTACAGAGCGAAAAAAAAGGGCGTGAATATACCGTTTCGAGGTAGTACATATACATATCGAGGAAAAAAAAAATTGTGGAAATGGACAACGCCGGAAATGGTTAAAAGAAAGTCGTCCGGAAATAGGGAAAACGGTGAGAAAGAGAAAAATCCTTGTGGAATATCACGACTTTTCTGGTCACCAGTTTTCCTCTACGTTCAAGGCAAATGTGAAAGAGGTGAAAAGAGTTCAAGGCAAAATGTAAATCTCTCAAATCGAATTGATAATGGAAACAGAAATCAGAAATAAACTCGCACACTCCTTCGATATGTTGTTACATTTCAGAATACAGATAAATGAGCAACTTCAATTTTTAAAATATGTTGAAAAAAAAATATAATTCCCAATTAAGAATTAAAAATCGTATTGAAATTCGTAATAATTTTGAATTAAATTTACCAAAAAAAATAAATAAACAAATAAATACTTTTGTAAGAAATGTTTTAAAACTTTTTATCGGACATTGATCGACAAAATGGAGAAACGATTTGTAAAAAAATGTGATAACGACACAATCGTGTTTGCAGAAGAGTCAAGTTTTCGTCGTAACTCCCGATAACACCAATTTCCCTAGTTTTCCCTCTGTTTCACGTGTCTTATATATTCTCTCCCGTAATTTTTCGTATGCCAATCAAACTCTCGTTTAGTCGATCACGTTCCCTCGCTCGCTCTTTTGATTCTCCCTTGGTTTTCCGATTGAGCGGAAATTCGTTTGTGACTGAGTGCAATTTGGAACTATATCGGATCCCGATCAATTAACTTAATCGGTGGTGAAACTCGGTTATCGCTTTGCAAGAGAGGTTTACGGATATATATATAGATATATAAATATATAAATATATTCGTTGGATGAGATCATTGGTTTTGAAAGAGACAAGAGGTTGTGACAATGAAGACGAAATTAAATTCCAATATCATCTAGTGCAGGGCTGTGCAATTGTATTTTAAATAAATCGATCTCCACTATCTTACATCGTTGATAAATGAAGTGAAATTCCGACGAGTCGTGGCTTTACCAATAACCATTACTTCATACGAAGAATTATCATTTGTGATTGTTATAATAATGAGTTCTTTTCGACGATAATAATGAAAAGAATTGTTTTTCATAGAAATTTAATAAAAATCGGTAACGTTTCATTCGACGAAGAATAAAAGTACAAGGAACACGAGAGTCGACGTTCTTTGCAGATGCGGCCTAAGATGCATCGCTTGTGTGAATTACCCGTTACAAAGATAAATGTAAAAAAAAAATAAAAGGAAAAAGAGTGAGAAACAAGAGGAAGATATTTTTTTATAGTCTTTTGAAAAGCACGAAAAAACGAACGGATCGGCCTTTTTGCTTTTCGGGTTTGCAGCATTAATTCAAAGGGAGTTTTGTAGGCCTCAACACTATCATGGCAAAGTAAAAACGACTAGGGAGAACGTTTTGCCGAAACACTCGACGTTAAAACGTTTTTCTCTCGCGAGCTTCTACAGATTTCGCGAGAGGCACCAGAAAGCACACTCGTTAAAGAGCACTACTCTTCGTCGAAGCTCGCACCGGTGTAAGCTTCGTCGTCGAGAGAATTCTTACTCTTTTCTTTCTCTCTCTCTCTCTCTCTGTCTTTGTGCTTTCTGTACACTCGAGTCTGAGCCATTACTTTCTTCCTTCTCGTCCCCTTATCCTCCTGACTACCTTTACTACTTGCTCTCCTAGCCACCTACAACTGTCGTATACTACTAACAGCAATAGTTCGTGAGTTGCCAACGAGTTTCAAGAAGAAATGAGAGGCGTGAAGACGAAATTCAAGTAGAGCTTCCTCTCTCCTTTCTTTATATATATATATATATATCTTTTATCGTTCTTTAGCCTCTTTTATGTATCCGTTTTCGTCTCCAGTTTCCTTCAACATTCTCATTGCTCTTCTTCACTCATTATAACCAAGTCCAATTCTTTTCTCCTCTCGGTAGTAATTCAACACCTTTTTTTTATTTCAATGTTTCCTCGCGAAATAACGATGCCGAGATAGTGGAAATGATTCCGTTATTGTAACGACAACGACGATTATAATAATAACAACGAATATTAAGTCCATTAGTAATGTTTGTACTTTGAAAACATTTTGTAGCAGCAGCAGCAGCAGCTATTAGCTTCCAATGATTGGTATATTTTATTATTCCATGGGGATTGAAAATCGTCTCTATAATTTTCCCCATTTTCGAGATATCGACCACATATAACAATAGAATTAATTCATAAACCTCATACTTCGATATGATTTGAATGAAATGAATATAAAATAAGGTATTAACGATGAAAACGTATTATTGGTTATTTCTATAAATTTTCATGCATTACTTCATCGAGATACGCCGATGAAAAATTCATATTTCGTTTCTATACCAGCACTCAATATGAACGTTGCACGATTTTCAACAACTGAGATTTTATTAGCAGCTTTATTATCGGTTGTGAGAAAATTCAAATGAAAGGATTAAAGAGGGCATACTTACGTTATGCAATGTATTGTTATGTGCTATTTGCATCGTTCAATATTCAAAACGATAGAAAAGCGATTTGTGAGATGAAAAAAAAAAAAAAAAAAAAAATTTTTGCAGTTTCTTCTGGTTCTTCGGGTTCTGTTTACCGGTTGTTAAACGTGATTTTAAACGGTAAATTGATTGTATAATTTACGAGGGTATGTAAGTTTACGCGATAATTAACATAACAAAGAAGATTTAACGTAATTTATGAAACGGCTAATCGTTACGTTGACAAATGTATGGGCACACATTTTTTCCTCGATTTTTTCTTTTTTTTCATCATTATTTACGATATTCGTTTTTCTGTTTGTCCATACTGAGTTGTTCAAATCTGAACAGTTGGCTGTCTAATTCATCATCGATAATTCTAGCGCTCGTGTGCCCTGATAGAATTACACTGAAAAAAAAATTCTGGCCACAAGTAGTAGCTTTAGAATACGGTCGAAAATAGCTGAATTTAGTAGATTTTTAAACTGTAAGAATGCTGCCAAAAAAAGTCGGAAAAAAATGTAAAAATGTATGAAAATTATTTTCGATAAACAAAAAATCCTAACTACGAAATAGTTCTGGGAAAAAGTTCAGAAAAACTGAAAAAAATTAAAGAAAAAACCAGTGATTAAGATTAACGTGAACCACTACTTAACATGTAACAGTATCAGTGAGTCCTTCGCAATATTTGCATGCGATACTGACACAATATTTCAGAGACTCGTCAGCGATAATGTGTAATTTTATTTTTTTTAACTATGAGTTTGATACTTCGAATTGAGTGTAACAGGGGAATTCTTTCTGCAGTTATGAAAGTTGAGTCATGCCCGCGAACGTGTATGCTTATTTCATGGAACGTTTTTCTTGACTAATGACAGTGGATGTAAGAATAGAAAAATAATGTCATATAGCGAATAACAGGCAAAAAAAAAGACAGAACAAAGCTTCGGAAAATCTTATAATTATTTCAACCTGTTTTTATTTTGCTCGTTATTCTCGTATTTTGTGTTGATAGTCACACAATCGCGTTCGATACTCATTTCAAACGAATGCGATAACGATTGATATTTTTTTTTTATTCCCTCCAAATACAGAAGACTTTGGCATTCGGTCGAAAAGTTAATTCTTTTAAGCCTCGATGCTATCGAAAATTTTGTAAAATAAGCGCGAGCTGTTTTACGACATTTATTCTGATAGAAAAAAAAGGTATTGTTAGAATTTTTGACAAATTGTTGTTATTTGAGACAAAATTTTGATTGATGTTCAAAAATTGATAAAATATTGGAAAATGTCTGATGGTCTCGTTATGTATATATTTTTTTATGGTAAAGCTCAAATATTCCCATGTCCCTATCTCGCTATTTTTCGGTATGAAGCACCCATATGATTTTGCCTTTCAAAGCCCCATAAACGAACGTTTCTCAATTGAATGATAAATATATATTCGCTGAGAGACAAAGAACTAAATGAAGTTTTGCTTGTACTCATATATTGATAAATGCTATGCTATTATTTTTCGTATAGAATATATATATATTCACGTACGAATGACGCGTGTATATGCTCGTTCCTCTGTCCCCTGATTCATCGATCACACCAGTTCCCTCAGCGTTTTAGCAAGCAGCAGGGAAAACCTCGACACAATCGATAGACAGAGCCTGCAATCCCCATTAGCAGGTGAAATTTTATCAACGACCATTCAACGCAACTGTGTCAAACGACGACGAAAATTATACGGGTTATCCCAGGTGGAATGAGCGATGAAATAAACTCAAGTTCAGGATTGTTTTTTTGATTCGATCCTTTGATAACGATTCGTTGTAACCAATAGCACTGAAGAACTCGCGCACTTTAACTCGGAATACGATCAAAGCGGTTGAAAATGGAGCAAAAATCCAAGAGATCATTTTTGCGGATCAAACAATTTACTACGAAAAAGCTTCTGTCGGCGTTTTTATATTTTCGGTACTTTGGTACTGGGAGCAGGGAATAAAAAAGTGTTTGAAAATCCTCGCTTCACGTGATAGTGAACGGAGCTGTTGGACATAGAAAACGTCCGTCAAAAACTTTTTTCTTGCATATTTCGTGCTTCACAAAACTGCTCCCATGTATTTTTGCTCTTTTTTCATTCATTTTAACCGTACGAGCGATGCAAGGACGCGGGTTCGTTGAATCTACTGGATATCAGTGCATTAAGAAAAATTTGATGAAAAAACGTCATGAAATTTTTCGCCTCAATGTCCCGGGGTGAATTGAAGCTGCTTCAATTGAGACACCCTATGCGTTCAATTTTTGCTGGGTTTGAGCCACACGTCCATGCATCGACGAGTGTTACGAATCAAATTTCCTATCCAACCATGTCTTCTATCTCTCTCTCTCCACCTTTTTATGGTTTGCGAAACTTTAGTACTAGAACTATTGTACACGACTACAATAAGCTATCGGGAAGAGAAGACGGATATGTCTCTGAATTAAATTGGTCGATAGATATATATATCACGTGGATTTTGTTTGGTTTCCCGAAACGCTTCATTTCGAGGATATCGATATAAACCTGTGGGAATAGTTCCAATTATCACCTGATAATTATTATCACGTTTCTATGTTCGAACGAAGCACTCCTGTGCATCTCTAGAATTCTCTAATTTAACCGAGATATATGAAAAATTAAATGAAGAAAAAATATCTGGATTTTTACGCAAAACATCGAGTCCAAACAGCATTAAAGAAAAACAAAAAATGATATTAAATATTCAGGAATATCGTCGAAAAATGTTTCAATCGTCGCTACGAGATCTGATTTCAGGAAATCTTGGTAAATCCTGTCGGTTATTCGGACATTGAAAGCTCTAACTATATTGCAAAATGTGGAGTCAACTGAATGATTGCAATTCACGAAAGACCTATATAGCTACTTCGAGCAGAATTAACCGTTCATTCAATTATTCAATTATCAAAATATCCATCTGTTAATTGAATCGATCAGTCGATCAAATGAGTTAATTGAAGAAATTTTAAACGTTGAATTATATACGCGAAGCCATATGGAATATGGAAGATTAATTTTTATTTATTGCCCAATTACGTGGGAGCATTCAGCTTCATCGATAATTTCCAATCAAAACAAGTGCCATCATCATATGGCACTTATATTTTGATTATTGATGATGAATTAACAAACACTCATCAAAGCGTTAACACTCATTGGGGTGTTTGTTAATTGAATGAGTTACTCAAGTTAATCAGGAATGAGTAGGAAGTTGAAGAATGTTATACGGATAACTCAGTTCTTTTTTTTCAACGCTCTACAAAGGAGAAAGAACTCGGTACATGAGCCCTATTGCGATCGAAACGGTACAAGTAAAGTTTCGTCGTGGTATCAGGGGCAAACTTGAAAGTGACAAAGGGAGGGTGGAGTCTTTTGAACAAAAGTGTGAGGTTAGAGTTTAGCGGAACGAGGTAGAAGGTTACGTACGCCACGACGAAAATTAACTTATGCCAAGAGGCAGCAGCAGCAGGAGCAGCAGCAGTAGCAGCAGAAATCTCGATTCACTGAGATCTTTCTCGAAAGGTTCAATGTTCCTTTCTCTTCTCTCGGTGAGTGTCTGTGCACCGTGTTTTATTCGTATTTCTTTTTAGTTCGTTTCTCCCTCGACTCCCGCTAACTTTTGTCCTCTGCTGCATTTGTGGCAAGAGGTACAAGCAAGTTTCTTAGACGCTCCCTGCAGAGAGCGCTCTTCGCTGCTGCTGCTACTGCTGCTTCTGTATACAAACCCGCTTCGCTAGGATTAACCGCGGCGGAGCTACTGAGATCACCGCTGTATACCGCGCTAACATTATCCCTCATACTTCCCCAACAAATCTCTGTCTCCCTCAGCGAACCAACAGCTCCCTCAATTCTAAACTCTTTGGTCGAGATCTTTCCCTCGTCTCACGGGACAACCACGAATCAAAGCAAGTCAATCTCGAAACCGGATAGTCCGGGGAATCCCAGCTAACGGCATGAAATTATTGAGGGACTGTTTGCACCACATTTTTTTAAAAACTACTTCCTTAATTATGGACTATCCATTTAATCAAATTCTCTCACAGATAATTCATGGGGAAAGCATGAAATTTATGTTTTGTCAACGCTTTTCTGCGATCCTCTTATATAAAGTTCATCGCTCTCTCTCTTTTTATAAAAAGTAGCGTGAATTATTCATTGTCATCGTTCATTCTTACGTCTATGATAATTCAGATTCGTTCTTGAAAAGTCGTGAACAGGAAAGAACAATTACGAAGGATTCTGATTCTGAATCAATCTTTTAAAAAAGCAAATTTTATTTCATAAACTCAAGTAATTGATAAAGAATAATCTTTTGTGTGTGATTTTATTTAAAATTTATTTAACGGTTCAAATAATGTTGAGATTCATTTACCATTAAAAACAACTTCAGGCAAGAAGTTATCGGGCACAGTAAATAGTAATTATTTATCTGCTTTCCGGTCGTAACTATTTTCATTTTGATCGATTCTATATTTCATTAGTTTCTACATTTAAGATTATAGCCAGTGTCTAGAAATTGATTGTTTTTTCCAAACTGTCTCTTGAAAACAATCTCAATGGACATATTTTTATCTTTGTAGGTGATAAATGTGTCGTTTCTCAGTGATATTTCTTTGTACTCGGTTCTCGATCGTAAAAAATAATAATTTGTCGGTTTTAAAAATGATTTTACGATAAAAGTGTGGTACAAATTTATAAATTAAATTTGTGGAAAGGCCCTTTGCAGTACGTTTACAAAACTTACTTTACTGTTTGCTCAGAACTCACTGATACCGTTATGCCATTATGAGATCCTTGAGGAGTAGCCTCGAGGATTCGTGTATTGATTACGTGCCGGAAATTAAGTTTCAGCGGCGGATAGCTAGATTAGAGACGAGCCCGTGGCTTCTCACTTTGAGATATCTTGTTTTAGGATACTGAGAGATTAAACATACGTATATATATATATATATATATATATTTGTGTATACGAGTGCTAGAGTGTTACGGGCTGGAGCAATGTGCTGTTGCATCCGAAGCCAAACGAGGCCTGGTATCGTCCATGTTATTCGGCTTCTGATTGTTGCCCGCATCAACGAGATAAATTCGAATGATGCAGAGATCAAAATCTTTTCGTAATAATATTAGTCAAATGTATGTTTGAACGATGAAAAAAGTCGTGGATATTTCGAATTCATCAAGAATTTAAGTGAGAAATCGTGTTGAACGATCCGAAACTTCAATATTAATGAAATGATGTAATTGGCAAATATTACGATGATTTAAATTCAATTTATTCGATTAGATTATGATAATCACTTACCACTATCGAGAATTCTCGACACTGAGGTTTGTAGGCATTGGTACCGCAAGCGAGGAACTTGTCAGGTCCCTGTCTGCCGAATACCCTGACATAATTCTGGCAGTCATCGTCGCTTCGTCCCTTGAGATAGCACAATTCCCGATGGGCTCCTGTGCTCGACCATTGCACTTTCTGTAACAACGAAGAATATCAGCTAAGAATTAATCTATACGAAAGAACTAATGGAAAAAAAAAACTAATACGAGAAAATACAGTATACAAAAAGTATGCAAAAAAAAAGAAAAAAAAAGAGGGGAGAGTACTAACAATAAGAATGTAAAGTGAGAGAAAAATACGGTGGAAACTCAGGAAGCCACAACGAAGCGTAATTAATGGTAAAACGAAAAAAGTTCCTACACAGTTCGCATACGCTTGGAGAGGATAATCTCTGAGGATTACTTTCCGCGCAAATGCACTTTCGGCTTTTTTTTTTTCTCACCGATGTATACCAAGTATACGGGATGAGAATATTTCGTTTTTTTTTTTTTCCAAAGACAGTTCTTGTGCTCGTAGAGTTTCGTACAGGATTCAGTGATTTATTGCAAACTTTTTTTTTTTTTTACTGAACAACAAGTATTTTCGGGCGCACAGGATGATTTCGAGGCTGCAGCACTATCGTGAGACACAGGGGGAACGTAAAAAGGCGAATGTATGTAGTAAATAAGAATAAAGAAGAGAACAAGCAAAAAATAAAAAAAAAAGACGATTTCGGGCCAAGAGGTTGTAAGATCTGGAAGGCAGAAGCATCTCCGGGAGGATTTCTGGGCTGGTATTCTCTCGTTTAAATTGTTGGCTCCTTTTTGCCCTAATTAGAATACGAAGTCGTATGCGGGGGGAGATATTCCATCCTTTTGCACACCCTGAACAGTGCCAGGCTGCTGCAGTAGCGTTATAGTTGGAGTGCACGAGAAGTTAAAAAGAGAAAAGGGCGGGATAGAGCGAGATACGGAGATATAAAGAGAGTAAAGCAAGCTCGAAAAGCTCACATCAGCCACGTCGCACGTTTCGCCACGCCGTGGTGAGTACCCGGCTAAAAGTTTAAACCGCAAAATCGCACTGAATATTCATCGGGTTAGAGCGGTCAGAGAGAGAGAGAGAGAGAGAGAGAAAGAGGAATAGAGGGAAGGGAGACCGGAAAAGGATGAAGACGAGAATAAGGGGTGGTGGTACTGGGGGGATGGTAGTCAACGGCCTGGGATTTTCACAGTTTCGAGCTTCCACCCAGCTGGGCTGGAAATCCGCGGATAAATTCGTTTCTGTCTCTTGCCGCAGCTCCCATTCTACAGGCACGCATCTATTATTACACCACTGGTGGTGGCAGCGAAGGAAAGAAAAATGAGGATACCGCATCGCCATCGCATGTCCAGCTTCGTCCACCATTTTTCTTGTTATGGACGAATTTTATCTTTTTGATTCTTTTTTGTTTTTTTGTTTTTTACTTTATGTCTAATTCATTCACTCGTGCTTCGAGCATTTCTATCTCTCTTCAAATCGCTTTCGGTTTATGCCATCGTCCATACGAAAATCCTCTTGGCCACCGAACTTTTTGGTAGTTCGTTATTCTCTTTGTAAGCTTTTGATGAACAAAAAATATTAGAGTATTTTTTTATCTTCCATGGAATAAGCAAATGGAATGAAAATGAATTTGTCATTGGACGTGAAAAAAAAAAAAAATAAAAAAAAAAATGGTCTCTTTCCGTTGAATATGATGAATAAACTGAAATTAGTTATTATTTTGTATCGCATCGGTTATGTGCAACGTCGTATACGCGATATCATTCGTGCATATGATGGAAGAGAACGTCAAAAGTTATATCATGATACATTCCAAGTATTCCCAAGTGCCACTTCCTTTTTCGAGAAATTATGTTATGAAAGGTACCAAGAAAACTCATTTCAAAAAGTAGAATTATTATTTTTTTTTCCCCTTTACCCAATGGTTCAACTTTATAATTACATTTTATAATTTTCTCGATACACTTGAAATTGGAATTCTCAGTCTGGTATTAATTACAAGTTCATGAAACTGGACGAAGGCTTTGAATGAAATAATATTTGAAACGAAGTAATAAATCGAGCAATCGAATGGTCGATTTTTAGAATAAAAAATAGTGAAAAAAGGATGAAGTATGAAAAGAGAGACGATGACAGCTCATACGGAGAACCGCAATGAGACCGAATGGAAGTCAAAGATTCTCTTTGGATTGCAGTAAAGAAAGTGTAAGAAAGAGAGAAATATGTCGAAGCTGAGATTAAGGTCGAGTCGGATGAGGTTAAAAGGTGGATTGAAGAGGCCTAAGGGTGGAGTACCTACAAGCAGTGCAACACCAACGCCAGAGCGATAGGAGTACCAAGCAGCCGGAGTACTAACGGAGGAGAAAGTCGAAGCTCAAGGTAAATACGGTTCATAAATGGTACAAAACGTTTTAGGTGTTTTAGCCATTTCTGAGAGCACTCTACAGTGACGTGCTAAGTGTGCCTCCTTGGGACTCACTGCAAAACTACCTCAGCCTTCTTTTCCTCTCTCTCTCTCTCTTTCTCTCTCATTCTTCCCTTTTCTCATTACACCTCATTGCAAGACTCTTTCGTCGGTAGGGTAGCAGCACGCGAGGACTTTCTCCTTCTATGCATGAGAGTGGAAAATGTTCAACCCCTTTTCCTTGCCTACTCGACCGTTTCGACGACTTTCTCTCTCTCTCTCTCTCTCTTCCATTCTCTCCTTCTCATTCTGCTTCGAACGATATATAAGTACGGTTACTTACGTGCTAAATTCGAGCTAGAATAATAACGAACTGCCGAGTAGTTTACTCTTTGCCCGGCCACAATACAAATAATAGCGATTTCAGAGAATTGTTGATCGTAAAAGAGAAACTAACTACAGACCTTCTAATTAACCCTCGAAAAGGAAACTATTCAGAGTTTCACTGCTTATTCCAGTTCTGTGTATTTAAAAAGCTAAGGAAGCTTTTAACCGGTGCTGGGTGTTGATTATTGGCCGTACGAAAATGCTCGAATTCGCCTCCTTCACAGGATCTTTCCCGGATTTGAAAAGTTCGCAAAGTCAAAATTTCAATTTTTTCCCATATTTTTCATCGCGATGTACGACTCAATGAAAAAACAAAACCAGCGTTATTTTAAAACCAAAACCCAAGAAAAAGGGCAAAATCAAAGACGCGACTGTTCAAATTCTATGAGAATCGATCAAGCGAAGTGAAGAGGACCATCGGTATTTCAAATATAATTTTTCAACGCCGCGCGAGCTCGTAAGAGATTAATAGCTTTTTCCGTTAACAATGTGGTTGCAGTGTGAGAAGAGAGTAAAATTTTGGATTATACTAATTATGAGGATAATGGCGTTAGGGGAGGCCACAGTAAACGAGCCGATATGTGTGCACTGTATCGCGTTTATTTAGCCGATCCTTGGCCCATACTCAAACGCATAAATTTAAAGCTGATGCTGGGTTGGAGTAGTGTATGGATATAAATTAAACGCGATATACGTCGTATCCGACTTTCGAGAGGTGATAATGGGGCAGTGTGTAACCGAGACTGCCATTTCGTTGAAAAGGGTGGTTCGAAACGATGCGCGATATGTAACGCAGCAGAGGGCTCGAGCAGAATGGCGATTTAACGGAAGATATATATTTTGCACGCTAGTGCTTTTCCCCCATCTTTACCTATGTGTAAAATTTTCCGTAATACACAATCAGGTTAGAGCAAAGAGGTAACTAATGGCGCGGACTAATTTTCCCTGGGTTCCCTTCTCTCTTGGATATTATATCAAGTAGACGAAAATATAGTACAAGTTTAGAGCTTGTAACACTCGCAGTGAGGATCCATAGTATAATTATGATAAATATATCTATATATATATGTATATAGTTTTAGTACAGCATTTCCTGGTGAATGTTGGGTGATAAGAGCTTCTCTATGTATACATACATCATCGAGGTTGAAGCGACGTTCGTATATTCGATCCGATATACGATACAAGAGGCCAGCACGTTTGCGAGGAACTTGGGAAGGTGAGAGACGAGTGGAAGAGGAATTGGAAAAAAAAAGACAACTCCGGCATACTCCTGTCGAAAATTGAAAGTACTGGGGAGCAAGCACGAGGGGAGGTGAGCAAGGGAACAACATAGCCGCTTCACTGCCTAACCTCTTGGGACTTTGGCGCGTCTATGTGTTGGTGGATTCCTATATAAGTGTGCCCGTGTATATACGTGTGTATGGGTCGAGCTCGTTTGACTACGGTAAATAGATTAAATTTGCTTCGTCTCTACCCTTTGTCAGAAGACCGACAGCCGGAAATAGACGCGGAGACCGTGCGGGTGGCTCCGAGATCGGTGCTGCCCCCTCGTGTCTCGTTTCTATCAAAGCTTTATACTTCCACATCGTGACGGGGGTTCCTACCAAGACTCTCTTTTACTCTCTCTCTCTCTCTCTCTCTGTCCCTCTTTCTATCCCTTTACTAGCAGTTTATTAAAATTTTCAATGCGGAAAACCTCTCTGACATTAGCAACAAGACAAAAGTATTTAATTTCATTAACAGACTGGGAGTTTGTTCGATGGTGTGAGACGGCAGACCGAGCCAAAATATTCCAGCTACAGCCGCGTTATTAAAACTGTAAAAATTCTGACAGTTATACACTTTTACCGAAAGAAACTTCATTGAATCCATTTTGATATTCACCGTCTCGTTGAATCACGTAACAATTACTTCCCTGTTCAGTATATATTCAAATTGAAAACTCATTTTGAAAAATAGCCCCTGCTGTGCTCGCCGGCTCTCTCGTCATTGTTATTTTAAGCGAATAAACCAGAGGTGTCTCCGTCTGGTTTTATTGCCAATTTGTCAATAATCTCCCGCATGGCTCTGCCTCCTCCCGGCCTCTCTTCAACCCTTCGGTTAATTGTAACCCTGTCAAGTTTACATGCACATGCCTACTTCGTACCTATATTACCGCCCTCTTCATCGAGATCCCCCTTTTCCCTAACGTTCCATATAGTACCATGCACGTTTTATGAGCCGGCCGAAATAACTAAAGGGAGAAGGTGATTAGATTCAATTTGCACGAGCCAGCAAAAGAGAGGGACAGAGAAGCCGAGAGCAACGTTTGCCTGCAACGTGTTTCTCTTTCCTTTTTCAACACACCACATTCACCGTTCATTCCTTTCTCTCTCTTCTTCTCTCTTTCGACGTAGCTCCACCATAAATTTCTCTTCGGTCCCTGTCATCCAGAACCTCTCTGGATTTCTGCAGCGAAAGAGACCACTCCGGTACTCTTCAACAAGGCTACTACCATCAGCATATAACACCACTACTCTCCATAGAGCCCTCTCTGCCGTTGCTACTCCGGAAATGGATGGACGGCGCGTGACTGTACCGTAACCCGTTGACGGGCTCGCGCTCACGTTCCTTCATGCCTACTCGCCGGCACGACTCTCTCGCTGCTGCGGCCTGTCGCGAAAAGGTCTCTCCTTTTCTTCCTCCCTCACTCTCTATCTACCTCTTTCACCATCACCCTCTTTCCTCCCATCCACCCACCCACATCTCGCATACATGTCATAATGAAATGACGGCGTGCTCCCCCTCGTGCTCTTTATGGCACTGCTCGACTCGCACTCACTCTCTCTCTCTCTCTCTCTTTCCCTTCACTACCGCACTCGCTCGAGTGCGGAAAGCGTGAGCCTCCTCTCATCCCAACTCTCGGCAACCGCGATTTAACGTTACCAACACGTTCTGCATCAACCTTCGTGGCAATAATCACGCAAATTTGGCTTCCCAGCATCCCGGGGAGTGCCGACTCTGTGACGTTTTCCCTGAGCACGCACTTTTCCAACTGCGCCTATAACTTCGGTTCGGGAATGGGCACGATTCCAGCTCAAAGTTTTTCTTGTTGATTCGTCCACGATTATAAAAAAAAAACAATTATTGGGTGAAATAAAAGGAACATTATTCGTATTTCCAGTGGCGAAATCGGAGTGATTGAAAAAGTGCTTTTAGCAAATTCCTAATCAAAGCAATTTGACCGCATTAAAATCACGATTCGCAGGAAATGTTTTATTCGTCCGTTCTTAAAGCTATTTTCAAATCATCGTTAAATGTAAATTCATCTTAAATCTTCACTATCATTATCTCTGATGGCACGACGATGGACATTGTTAAAGAACTTTTCGTTGGAAAAGAACATCTGGATCTGATGTCGGGGACCAGATCGAGTGTGAAATAAAAGACTTTCCTGTAAAATATCATCAGAAGTTTGGAATAAATTGTTTCCCCGCTCGTTGAAGAGTTTTCCCAGTCATATACGGGATAGAAGAATTACATGAAACAACTGAAAAGGGTAAACAATGTATTACCATTCGTGTAATGAAAACTGATTTTAAAATTATTTTTTTGTTTCTGTTTAATTTCCACGTCGGTGAAGTCCCACCGCGGGAAGTTTGCTTGAATTTCAAGGCTCCGAAGTGTGTAATTCGCGGCGGAGAGTAAGAGATTTCTGTATTTATATTTACGGGATAGAGAGACTGTTATTACGGCACAAGTCATTGCGGTGAGTGAAAAAAGGAATGTCGGAGTAAAGCGATGTGCCGCAAATAGTATGAGCTTTGGGTGGGTAAAATAAATAATGAAAAATAACTCAATAGCAGGGTTAGTGAGGAGGCAAGACAAGAGAAGAGAGTGAAAAGAGAACGATAGTACTTTTTTAATTATATGCATTATATGAAGCTCTTGAGAAGTGAATCTCAGTTGGTGGTATGTGCACGTATATACATGCTGAATGGCAAGTTACACTTCACAGTCAGAAATGGTTTTCTCTCGAGCCTTGAGGATCGTACAGAGTGGGAGCATAATGCAACAGAAGATATTACATGACCCGTAACGTATAATAACGGTCCGCGTACAAGATGTGCCTCCTTTGTACATTGGGATGAAATAAAAAGAAGAAAAATAATGAAAAAGACAAAGTTACCGGACGCATTTCACCGCGATTCTCGCCGTTTGTTTGCACACACATAGCGAAAATAAAAGAAACGGAAGGTGAGGGGGGGGGGGGGGGAGAGAGGCAAAGAGGTTGCCGCGCGAGTGCAGAGAGAGGACGTAATTTGAGGAGGAGTGTCATAGAGGGCGCTACAGCGGGGGAAAATATACACGAAGCTTCTTCTTCGGCATACTCACCAAGTGCCCATTTATATATATATATATACGTATATACGTTTATATATCTCTTTGTGTCAAGGGTAAACATCGTTGTTGGTCGTTGGTATTAGTGAAGGCACATTGCTCGCTCGTATAAAATTCCACGAGCGGTATACCAGCGAGTTGATGAAGAGCAGAAAGGACCAACGGAGAGAAGAAAGCTTCACGAGCACCAGGTAAAAAGGGACGCGAGAGAAAAAGTAAAAGGGAAGGGAAAGGACAGAGCAACTAAAATGACAAAAAACAACCAATTCACGAGGACAAATCCATTTGGAGCTGGGCCAGTCGGGCGTTTATTGTCTCCAACATTGCTGCTTTCTCGTTTCATTCTTCCTCTCTCTCTCTGTCTCTGTCTTTCTCCCTCTGGAACCCAGAGCCAGAGCTTCATCGGTACTACGTAACCATTATCATTTTGTAACGTCACTATGTTTTTCACGTTCTCCACGCTATTTTCAAGATGGCTCAACGATCTTCCCGCACTCTCTGCTTTCCTGACAAATAATACCGACCAATTTTTTCCCCATACGTTCCGCTTGAGTTAACATTTTTTCATACTTTTTTTTGTCGCCTTTGTGTAAAAAAATAGTCTGGTGTAGATGGTCGGAAAAGTGCTATTTTTACGGTCCTTTGACGCTACTTGTTCCCCTATGACCTGGAAACAACCGCGGTGTAAATAAATCTGCTGTATATTTCATATATGATTCCACATTCGACTAGCTAACTATTTTAGAGTCCTGCGTATATAGGATTGAGTCCTTTTACAAAGTAGCACACCAGCAGCTTGGACAAGAACATCCGGTTGGGCGAAAACTGCGTTACGCGATAGTCTAGTCACCAAGTATTTTTCCATGACAAAAAGAAGTAGTTCGAACCAAGTCGAAACTGACTTTTGGTTATTTGAATGTTGGATAGTTCGAGGAGTTTCTAAGCAAACGATGAAAAAGTATGGAACTTGGTGGCTGTTTTTTTTTTCGTTCCTATATCTATGATTATTTGATTTTGCGAAAGTTTCAGCGGCTTATCGAAGTCTCAAAGGCCTTGAGGCTTCAAAAGTAGTGGTCGCTCGTCTCGCCACATTCGCTCGATTTGTATCTTGTACACGCAAACTCACAGGGAGAAAAAGACAGCGTTTGTGTACGCGGTGGGGTGCTGATGTGGCGTTCCGACTCATGAAGGACCCAACACTCCGCTGGCTACGACGCTGGCAACTTTTTACGCCGGTTGTATAAGTGAATGACCGGTCAGAGAGCCGCCTCTCACCATCACGCGCGGTCTCTGCCCGAATCCCATAGGGAACTCTCTCGCAGAACACTTTCAGCGCACGGTATAAGGTTATAGCTTATCCGCTGGTTCGTGTATGCCAATCCAACGTGTGCGCTGCTCTCGCCGTTATATACCCGAGAGTTAGATCACTATTAAACAGCATCAAAAGTCACTGTGCCATGTTACTCAGATCATAGACAGACGTAGAATTCACCGTCGCCGCGTGTAATGAGACAGATCCGTGTTTAAAAGTAAAATCAGTTCGTGAATTATACATCTGAACGAGGCCCTGTACTGATGTTTATCGAAGAACCAGTTTGTGTATCATTATCTCAATCGTTAACCCTTGAAGAACGAGAGCTATATCAACTTCACGATTCCACTACGGTTTTGTGTGACCTGGACAGACTTTTATTTCGATTTTATTTCCTGATATAATTCGCCAACTATTTTTCCATCGTTGAGATCCAACTAAATTTTCTTCATTTGTTTTAACAATGTCGTCTTCCTTATTGAGACTCGAGCTGACGGTCTTAGCGTCTTCCATTGATGTTGGCTTTTCAACTTGCTTCAACTTCTGTTTAAATTCTCAATGCTTCTTCCTCTAAATTAGACTTCTTGAAGAGCTGAAATATTTGCTACTGCGAGTTTGATATGACATCAGTGCAAAAATAAAGCTGAGTAAAGCTCATTAAAACGAGCTCTCTTTACAACTTTGTCGTTAATACCTATTCAACGATGTTTTGCAATTCTTTTCAGCAACCTGATTACTCATTTACATATGATTTTCATAGAAGGAAGTGCATACTCGAAACTTTAATATCGTTTCAACCAATATGCCGATGTGTGGTAAAGCGAGAGAACGGAGAGGATCGTCGCGTGTCATGTTACAAGTGCCAAGGCCATAAAAGATCGAATAGTATTCTCGAGCCTCACTTAATGGTCTTTAACTACTTCCGTTTTTCCTGGATCGTTAAAATTTCACCTCGTTCTTTCGTGAACTCGAGTGTGGTAGTACACGATTCACTGGTTGGATATTATCCTGCTAATTGTATGTAAATAGTACAATTTTCTCAACACGCTGAACTTTTAAATCAAAGTTTCCCGATGGAAAGGTCTTGCGTTGTTTGATTTTTTATTTTTTTAAATTTATTTCCCAAATTTTCCAAACACTCGGACAGTAAAAATGGCGATATCGATAAAATCATGTCAAAGTCAATGGAAGATTCAACAGAGAATTCAACGAGCAGCATAAGCTGCGTATTCTTGTTCTGCTTCTTCAGTTCATCAACGATATTGAAGGTCAAAGCAAGAATAAATTATTTCCAAGAAACGTCGTGAATTTATTTCGAAATTCTGGCATTACTAGTCGAGTTAATTACATGTGAAAACTGGTCCAAGAGCTAATCCCAAGTTCGTAGTACATACAGAGACGTTGGCAGTGATGCAATAACCCGCAAAACTTGTTTACCGATACTCGTACGCCGGATACCGTTATCGTACAGCCTGTATTTACAGGTATCGTGTATATAATGCAAAATAAAGTGAATAATGTATCAGTGCACGAGCCGAACTTCGACCCTGCATTAAGAAACTGTGCGGGTCCTGATGTGCGCTGCTCGAGGGTGAAAACGTATTTATTGACTTGGGAAAGCGGACACGGCGGTTCCAATAATATTTCGCGGTTCAAGTCTTTGCGGCCATGAGAAATAATGGCGTGTAGCCGTCGAAAAATGGAGAAAAAGGATAAAATTCGTGGGAGGTTAAGCCGAAAAGAAAAACTCGGGCAAAGTGTGAACGCTGTGTAAAAAAAAAGGGCGGGAAAAATCTTCGATTGCTGCGCGCCTTTTCCAAACTCTTCTGCCCAAGTCTACCGTCTCATTTTCTGTTTTCAAACCGGGTTATGTCTAACGCTACTGGGATTTATTCGGATATATATGTAACCGAGTATCTGTATAGATATAACTAGCTATATATATAGATGTAAAGCAAACGGGTCGGAAAGTCAGCGTCGAAACTTCGTTGCAGAGTCAGACTTAATTAGTCCGGGGCAGAAGTTTTCCTCAGCTTGGGCTGGCCGACGAACGGGGGATTACGCCGTCAACAAGCTTGTCGTGGCAGAGCGTGTTCCCTACCGCGGCGGAAATCCGATAAAGGCGCGGTCTTGCGGACCGTGCGTTCACCTCACTCTCTCTCTCTCTCCTGCTCTCTCTCTGCTTCCGTTTCGTAAACTCCATCAACGAAACGAATGAAGGAATGAACAGCCTGTAACCAGCACCCCGAACTCATACCACTTTTTTCACCTTTTCGAAGTTTCTTCCTCTCTCTTTCTCTTCATCAACCTTATTTTCCCTTTTTCATTACTTCTGTACAGACGTTTACGGAGATTTTCTCACTAGTCAAATCAACTTTGTTCCATCCTCCTCACTTTCAGGCATGTCCATATCACGTCTATATATTTTTCGTTGAAAATTTTCAATCCCCTTATCGCTTTCGTGTTCACGGTTGTTCAAGAACCAAAATCTATTTGATAAAACGAGACGAGAAGGCTTTCCCCCTATGGCTGGATAGTCACAGAACTTTTATTCGGCATGTTCAAAAATGAAAAATGCCAGTTACGCTGAGCTCCGAATGCCCTGGCTCGCTACCACTTTCTTTGAGCCCTTCTCATCCCTGGCTCTTTTGAATCCAGGCTACTTTGAGTACAGCTCAACTCTCCAAGAAATTGCCTTTTTATGTACTCGGACAACGGATCTCTTGACCAAAAGGTTGAAGGCCAACGTCGAATTTTCGAAGAATAGTGCTTTTCGATTAATCCGAAAAATGACAGAGTCTGTCAGTTGTCAAGATGCTGGCTATAAGCTAATGGCTCAGGATCAAATCGGATCAAATCAAAGCTGCTTTGTTATCCTTTTGACACGACAAAATGCAAGTGCAAAGAATATAGAAAACGTAAGCAATTCTGAGAAGATGAATAGTGCGTATGATGCAATAAAAAGAATTTTTATCAGTGAATGAAACTTAAAGTGTGTTTATTCTTGAAGAGGAAAAAGCATCAACCGTGTTATTGCGAAAATAACTTTATGTTTGCTATGAGAAAATTTATCGGGACGAGATTGTGACACGAGGGTGAATAAGAGGCAAAATATACGAACGTGGCATAAAGGAGTAGAAGTACGTGACGGCATACACACATATATATATATATATAATGTATGCAAGACTATGGACAAAAGTATGCCATCCGACCAATAAAGATGAGAGGAAATAAAAGACGGAATAGAGGGTAAAACTGGGGGTGGGTTTGCACGGAGAGTCCGGAGACAAAGCTCTCAACTCCCGTCCTCGGCACTGCAGGAGCAGGAGGTTTCCTCGGTGCGTCGGTAACTTTCATTCGACCCTATATTGTACGAGTTTTCGTAAGAAAATTAAAAAAAAAAAAAGAAAGAAAAATCGTATTTCTTGCTTTGTAAATCATACGCGAGCGACAAGCATCATTTTTTTCAAGTGTCGCATTTTTATAGAGTAGAAAAATCATTTTTCCCCATTGCCTTGCTTATTTTTATCGTTCGTTTGAAAATCTGGACTTACCTGATCGGCGATTTCCGAGAGATCGTGTAGACTGATGTTGTAAATGGCGTTTCTGCAACGAAACAAAAAGAAAAAACCAATTTATACGATACTTGAAATATTTTATTTTTCGATAATTCTCGTCTTATTCGTCGCTTCGTCATTGACAGTTCGTTAGAAATAATACTGTGTAATTACAACGATCGATATTTCCTCAAATTTCATTACAAAGACTGCAATTTTCGCGCGCATTAATGCAATAAAACGTGCAAAGATCAGATATGCGACACGATTACATTTAATTTTCTGCCACCGTAGCACAGACGTAAATTATAAGCTTTGGAATCATCGCAGACGGATTTACAAGTTACCGAGAATGTGTATCTGAATTCTCTATTCATTTACAAATGATTCCATGACTGAGATCCCCAACCAAAGAGGAGAAAATAAGAGACAGAGAGAGAGAGAGAGAGAGAGAGGGATACTTAGGAAAGGAAGACAATTGAGAATGAGACGAGAGTAAAATCTATTTTCGAAATGGTAAATAGACATATATATCTGTATCTATGCAAAGCATCGTGTCACGTAGTTCACCGATCTTCCTCAATTAGTACTGCTGAATGTAATTATACACGGAGTAGAAGCGGCTTTGGTGTACGTGACATGAAAATCGTGTATGTCTATTATCGAATGTTTGCGACTGGTCTCCCCTAACACCGACGTTCGATGCACCCTTTCTACTCTCTCTCTTTATCTCCCACAAAATAATGCTCTTCTCATGGCTTACAGACGTAAAATTGATTACAGTTTTCTGTCTCCCTCTCATTCGCGGTTGCCGAAACGAATCATTCCCCATGGTGCACATTACAATTTCGCTATACATGTAGAGTTCCCTTAATGCTGTTATTTATTGAAATTTGAACGAATAATTTATCTTCGTAAGGACGCATAGGGAATCAGGTCAAAAATCGACTGAATGAAATATTGGAAAATTCATTGTATCAAGCCTCGCCAATTTTGTTCACGAAATTGCATACTTTTGCACCGGTTATATTAAAATTGCTCCACTTTTTTTTTTTCGTTTTCCTCGAAATTCCCATTACGAGACATGAAAAAATAGTTAAATGTTTACTACGCAATTTCGACAGTAAAAAAAAAAAAAATAAATAAAATAGCACTCGATTATTCAGTGAGTCCGACAGTTACGAGGAAAGAAGTAAAAAATAATTAAGTGCCGCTGTACAGGAAGGGCATTGTCGTTACGTCAAATCTTCCAAGTTTTAAACTTTTCAGTGCTAATGCAGAAACTTTCAACGACCCGGGACAAGTAACAAAGTGTCGTAATATACTATGACTGAAATATTAACAGTTCAACTATACACGAAGTCTCTTATGCTTTGCTAACAAATTTAGTACCCTAGTATTTCGAGTAAAATATTCGCGTTCGAATAAGTGTTGATATAGAAAAAAAAAAAAGAAAAAAAAAATGGTAAACCACTCTTTGATCGACTGTTCGAAAAAAAAGTGGCCGAAATTTTCAGGTTAAACGATCAAATCGATAACGGATTTTTCGAGAAACAAAAGAACTGCGTAGAATCATGAATATCGTGTACTAGAAGAGGAGTAATAGGAGCAGCAGCAGCAGCCACGTTATTCCCGATCGATTGGCTGCATGTTCGATAATCAAATCATGAGCAATAACACGAACGATATCCATCGCAGTCTCGTTGAAACTTTTATTGAGCAGCCCACAGGCAAATGGATGATAAATTTATTAGGTCAACATTTTTTATTCGATCTGCAAGGTAGAAGGAGGTTTTTTTTTTCTCGCACATTCGGACACAGATTTTTCTAGTTGGATATGTATATATATTAAAAACTGTTAAATCTTTGTCGGAGCGACAGAAGTTTAGGCAACATAAACGAGTTTAGTCAGTTGAATATGAGAGAAAAAGAGTAAAAAGATATATATATATATATATATGACGGTGGTCGTCCGTTGGTGTTTCGTCGACGAGGACAGGAATGGGAAAGTCTGCGGTTTGGCGGGGGGAAGGGGTATAAAAATTTGCATGCCAAAATGATGTAGACGAAGAGGCTAGTATCCAATTTTCTTTTAGACTTGAACAGTGCCGCGAGGCACTGATGCGGCATGGCCGGGGGCAAGCAAAGCCTGGAAGCTCGGTAAAGATAGCTCGAGGAGCTTCTCTGTCTAGGGGAGCATAGCAATATCTCGAGAAGAGTTGGTTGAAGAAGTTTGCAAAAAGAAAAAAAAAAAAGAAGAAGAAGAAGAAGCCTCTGACACCGTACTTGCCACGAAACGTGTGGCTCTCTTACCGCTTTGAAAATTCTCGCCTGCTGACCTACGAATATATATATATATATATATAAATGAATAATAAAAGGGCGTAAATCCTATGCGGCTTAGCCCATCGGGCCACTCGATCCAAAGCCCTTTCGATCGTAGTTCACTGACTCGGAGATGAAACTTACGAGATCTTGGACCGAGCGATTTTGGCCCCGAGGAAGGATAAAGTAAACTTATATTTTGATGAACCTCCGCTTGAAATTAAATAAAAACAAAATATATGATCCGGCGTCGTATCTTTTCTGCATCTCATTTTGAAACTTTGCATCGTCCAAGCGAATCGAAAATTCTGTTTCTTTTTCTTCGGTACTTAACTTTCGATTATAAAAAAAAACAAAAAAAATTTCGAGTGGACACTCTTTTGCCAAGTTTATTTACGTCATTTTTCAAATATATTCAAAGATATATATCTCGACAGCGCGGAAGCTCTGACCTCAAAACTAATAATGTTCATTAAGATTCTTAAATTTTCCATTCGACTTCGATAAGATAAGAGAAACGTTCGAATTTAAAAGCTGGTTGGGAAAATTTCATATCGGTTTTCCAATTAACGAGAAACAGATCAATGAGCGGCGTGCTATATCGATATATATATAAATCGATTAAAAAAACGTCTCATTTCAATTTGACACGTTGAGCAGATCAATAACTCAAATTTTCCAGATGTCACGAGTCGATTTTGCATAATGCTCGAGATATATTTAAAAAAAAAGAAACGAAAAATCCGATATTACGTGAATTCATAGAGGTTTTTATTGATAATGTAATTTACCTCGCGCCAATCAGGAAAAACGTAGCAGCTCGTTCGAGCAACTTGAAGTGTTCCACGTGACTCTCGTTGCCTAGAAAACGTTGGCCAATCACTTCGCCTGTAACAGAAGAAAAATAAACAAAAATTGAGATAAAAGGTATAGTTGAAAGAGGAAGAAGAAGAAGAAAAAAAATACATGATTCAATGAGGTGAGCGTGTGTATCGCGTCACGATTCGATCGTAAATCGACTGGTAGCGCAAGGCGGTTCTACAGAGGTTGGTTGTGACGTTGTAATGTATGGGTTTTACGGGTATAGTAGCAATTTTTTATTTTATTTTCATCTATTTTTTTTTCATTTTATTTTTTTATTCATACTTTGTAGCCCGAGCGATACAGCAATTGCTGGAGAGAAAAGATGGTCACTCTTTCGGTACTTAATTGAATTCTCCCTTCATGTATCCCATCATTTATTTAACTTCATAGGGAGGGTGCGGCACGCTCGTGATTTATTCACGTTATCGAATTTTCTTGCTCAAAGTGCTCGCCGAAAGTAATCGAATCGAAACGAAGCTGGCTGGCATCACAAGCTATTTTTTTTCCTTGGTTCCAACTGAGCCCGTAAAAAAAACCGCCATTTTTGTCCCTCAAGCTCGATATACAAATTTAAAATGGCGAGTCGACGCTCACCAACGAATGTTTTTGGGTCATAATGTTGACCCGGAAAAAGCGTTTAAAAGTATCCGACACTTTTTCATTCAGAATATCAACTTATTTCGAGATATTCTTTTCTCAAAAGCAAAAGAACGAATAAAAATAAGAGAAAAAACGTGCGCGAAAATAGGAAAAAAAATGGAAGAATCCACGATGATGGTAAAGAAGATTGTGTGCTCGCTGGATGCGAAGCGTCTCGTAGCGTATCTACGAAACATGAATACACCTGACTCACTAAATATTTATTCGATTTGATATGTCTATCGCACTTTCTCCCAGAGAGCAGTCACGCTCTGTCTTAAGATTGAGAAAAAGTCGTAGAAAACATACAATCCCGGGGCGGCGCTGTCTGCCTACGCGTGCGATGTTACTTCCATTTGTGATTCGAATATACATTTATCAATTTATTATTATGTACAAGAAAACGCAGGGGGGGCGTTGAACATTCTGTGAATCTGAATTCAACGAAAATCGAATCTTTGAATTTCGCCGCGCTCCAGCGATAAATGTTAAATCTCGGGTGTATATTTTCTCATGCATAGTCATGAGGATTAAAAATATAAAATTGAACGAGAAAATCGACGGAGTTTCGTGGAACTGTAACGTGGGAATATTTTTTTTTTTTTTTTTTTTTTTTTTTTCGAGATAAAATATTCCCGTGTTTCTACCTCTCGAATTTGGCAATAAATATTGAACGTAGGTATAAGAATGACGTACAGAGAGATCGCGAGAGTAAATAGCTCTTAATGAAATAACAATTTTTTATGACGTTATGAATTTCTGCTTGCGATTATTAGTCGACGATTTTGTATACACCATTACGTAAAAGTTTATTTCGCAAAGTAGTAAGATCCTTGTTATTTACGAAACGTTTTTCTACCGAATACGAAAATACTGTAATTATTATTAAACAGGTAAATTTGAAAGCGGTTAAAATTTGAAAGTAAAATCGAATTAGCATCAGTAAAGTAACACCGATTTTATTCGAGAAATTGAGGAATCTTGAGAATGGATGTAATGAATAAAAGCTTGAAGGGGTGAAAAACACGGAGAGAGAAAAAAGGTTAGTTTGCGCGAAAGAGAGTAGATGCGGCGAGGATGAAAGCTCCCTTTTTTTATCATCTCTCTTTCTCCCATTTCTTTTTCTAGCTCCTACGGAGTTGAAGTGGCTGGCGTGCTTCGTCGCTCGAACGCGTGCGGAATAAATTAAAAGCGTTGAACAAACTCGCCACGAATGTTCTGTGCGCGGGATGATGACGGTGAGAGAGGAGGAATAAGAGACGAAGAAGAAAATCGAGGAAAAGTTGGAGGAGAGCGAGAGAGAGAAAGAACGGAGCAAGAGGGCTGAAAGTCATGATAAAAAAAAGAAAAAAGAAAGTAGTGAGGCGTTCAAGAAGAAAAAGAAGGTAGGTTATTAACGTGGAATGAGAAGTAAAGTATGAAATTAAAAAAGCTGCAGACTACCCCGTGACGCATAATTCTGGACCAGGAAGGAGAGCGGTCATCTTTTTTCTTCGTTTCCTCAACATCTCTTTTCTCCTTGCACTTTCTCACTCTCGGTCGCCTTTATTTAATTTTTTTCTTTTTCATCCATTTCTTTAGTTCCTCTCTTTCAGGTTGAACTCGGGGACGACGGGAGCCAGTTAGCCGGAGGATAATTAACTGTCTCTTGGGAATGCCCTGGTTTTGAGTTATTTCACGAATTTTCATTAAGATGAAAAGCCACGAAAACGGAAGAAAAAGAATTGATGGTAAGAACGGCTAACAAGAGGGAGTCATAAAAAAATACAGAAAAGGAAAAGAAAGAGGTTAATAGAGACAATCGACTGATAATAAAATTAGATAATAAACGACTTTGGAGCAATGAAAACATGGATGAGAGCTCTGTTATAGTTGGGTGGGAGTTTCAGTATATTTTTTGTGTGTAAGCAAACAGATTCTTATTCTCTTCAATTATCGATTGGATGACATCTTTGCTGGTTTCGCACTTTGACCCTCCACCTCGAGGCTCCGTTTCCGGGTGAGAATGTCTCCGTAGATATATATACGCAGCACACCGTTGGCGTATTTCGCAGTGGAGACAGAAGGAGGTAAATGGAAAAGAGGAAAACTGCAGAGAGCTTCGGAAGGCGATAGAAGGTTAGGAAGGGGGGCGAGGGAGCAGAAGAGGAGGAGGTTTGGATGAAGCGAGAGGAAGAAAATATTACCCCTGTCAGTTTGGTGAATTTATGTCGGCCGTGAGAAAGCGACTAAACGAAAAATTGCTAGATAGTAAGAGAGAAGGTGAATGCATGTAGGTGGTACATAGAGAAAAAAAAAAGAGAGAGAGAGAGAACAAGAGAACGAGAGCTGAAAAAGGATAGCTGTATCAGAGGTCGAATGTATCCAGTTTGAACGAGAGTAAAAAAAGAGACATAGGAAGAGAGCAAGGGGCTGATGCTGCTGCTGCTGCTGCTGCTGCAGGAGGAGAGTGTGAGGTGCTTGGGGAGGAATCGTTTTCAATTATCCCTCGTGGCACTTTGCTGGCCACGCCACTCTAGCGAAACTCTAGTCGATCGAGCTCTCGATGTTTCCCTCTCAAATAGGACTTTTTACACTGACGAGAAGAACCCTCGCATGAGTCTGTTTGGATTTACGAAGACCGATATATAAGCCTGCTATTTGAGAAGATTCTGGGGCACATTCATATATTTGATGGTCCATGGATCGACGCGAAAGCTTTTAACTTGGATTTCAGCGTGATACTTTATACTTCGTATATTAACAAAGATAAACTGCAACATTACTTTGTTCTCAATGAAATGTACTTATTTAAGATGAAAAAGTGTGGAATATCTTTAATGTATTCCTCTTCTAAAATAACCACTTCGAACGAGTTAGGCGAGATTAACTTTGAAAAGTTAACAATTTCGGCAACAGGGCGACATCATACTGCGAGTAGGCACTTTTCTGGTGTGTTCCCATATCACGCAAGTATATAGAGAGGAGTTGAGAGTATGTTCAAGAAGTGAAAAGTACGGTTAGAACTTATGCTGGAAAACGGAGTCTATGTGTTTTCAGCTCACCTCAACTCGTGCGAAAGTCATCCGGGTGAATGTGTGTGCGTGTGTGACTTTCTCCTATGTATTCTCTCTTGGTCGCAAAGTGTGTGCATGTGTGTGTGTGCATGTATATACGTACTACAAGACTTGGAATAGCTAGTAAAAGGGTGAAGTAGTCGAGAACAAACACATAGAGAAGATACATATGGATATACAGATCCACACACATCTAAAGATCTAGCACGATTCACCTGAACACACGAATCGATATTCGTTTCTCGGAGGACAATCAAGCGGGTTCCCTTGGAAATTACTTCGATTCCGCCCTACCGGAAGCGAGACAGAGTGGAGTCGAAGGCAAAGCTTCTCTCTGGTTCACATCCGTACCCGTTCCACCTCCAGTTACCTTATACACGGAGCGACGGTGAGCATTGCAGGTATTTCTCAATACTGTCGCTCTCGGGTCAACCAATGACAACGAAAGAGAAAGAGAGAGAGAGAGAGAGAGAGAGCAGCGTCGAATTGAAGGGAGAACTTGGTCGAGAACGACAAGTTACAGAGGGTGAGACCAAACCGGTGAATCGTAGCTATATATTCCAGTCGACCAAGCCGACTTCAGATCGGATTGGGGTATTTGACGTTGTTCTAAAATAGTTTAAAGACGTATTGAGAGGTAAGATTAGTCACAGGAAGAACCAAGGTGGATGAGAAGCAGTGAAGTGATGAATTGAGGGTTGGATCAAATGTGTAATTGAGTTTTTGAAATGCTGAGCCACAACTGGGTCAAACATATCGTGGTAACAATTATGCGACTGGTCGACAGTGGCCAATCGAATAATTCAGTAACAAAATTTCATCCAAAGAATTCAACAATAAATCTCTCCAAGTTTACTCGACACAATTATAAGTTTAGAATGATGTAAAAATAACTAGATTTTGGGGATGTGGAATCAGTGTGAAACAGCCAATATTTGATCACGAACGCCAACAAATGTATCCCTCTCGGAGTGAATCGAGATTGAGAAACGGGTGGGTGGTGGTCCGGTGGTATACATGGGAAGCCCCTTAGGCCCTCGTTATCGGTGCTAAATGGGTTACGTGCTCGAGCGCGTCAAGGGGCAAAGGGGCACAGACCAGACCAGGCACAACCGCATATATATACGCTCCTAATTCCATCCTCGTTCAACTCCCTCTTTCTCGGAGATCGTTCCAAAGTTTCGCTTCTTTGCGTTTTCTTATCTTGCCACCGAGGCTGATGCTAGTGTGGCGGTAGTGCGATGATGCACCGCCGTGTGCTCTGCTATCCGCCAAGAGTCTTGAAGCTTTGCCGCTTTTTTTCCACACCCTTTCTTTTTCCCCCGCATGTGGCCCTTTTTGCTCTTTTATTACCCAGGTATATCTTCGCCTCACTTTCTCGCTCTGTACGTAGAACTTTTTTTTTCTACATTCCCACTCGTTTATTTTGTGTTTCTTTCACATTTCTATCTTTCTCTCTTTTTCTCCCGCTCAGTTTTTTTCCATTCCTCCCTCAAACTCTTTTTATCTCCTTTCACCAGCGTCTCTCGTTTCCCCGAAGAGATGCACCGAGTCCCACACCGCATACCACCCACCCATTCGCCTTTTATCGGCTTCAAGCATTGTGCCTCGTTCTTCAGTACCTCGCGTTATAGATCTTTCACATACATGCTCAATGGGTCGCGAAGAACGCGACAGTGTGAACACGTCGAGGCGTAAAGAGGAAAGACGAGTTCAACTACATACGATCCAACCAACGAAACCGCGATGCTTCATTTCCACCGTCAAAGTGGCAGTGCAGCAAAGCATCTATCCTTCGCAACAACGATATCGTAATATGAAATAAACGGCAGAAGAGGAAAAATCGTCGCAGGCACTAGCATAAAAATTGTGCAAAGAACTACGTTTCTTATGCAACTATGCATCCTTATATTTTTCTTTCGTCATGCTCCTCAATGCGACGTGCTTTTCGACAATTTCATCGTAGATATCACATAAATATATGCATAACCTCTCTATATAAATATAACTGTAGTATTTTGTCCATTACCGTATGAATGTCGCTAATGAGACCGGTAAAGGCTTTCTGATGGATAAACCGATAAGCGATGGAAGTTGTTTCAGATAAATTATATAAAAAGGGTCAGCACAACGTGGCATATTTTATCAACATCATCCGGGCTGTAATAATACAATCTAAATGATTAAATTCCTCGATTTTTATGACGAAATACATAGAGAATTTCCTATAACACGAACCTGGAGCAATTTCTACGTATCTTGGAATAATAAATTTACACGAACTTGGTAAACTTGGATTACATTTCTCAACTCTATTACAGAGAAAATGAAGAAATTTTCTTGTGCAAGTTGTAGGCGACCGGGATATCACGTCGACGCGGTGGGCGGACGGATATGACATCGGGTTTGAAAGATAGAATTCCGTTTTACTATGGTAAAGAGAGATTTCGAGATCTCTGTTTTACTGCATATGCCGAAGACAAGATTTTTTTTTGGGCTGGCATCGAAATACCCAGGAAATATGATCGTTTGGTTAGATAAAGTAAAAACAAAAAAAACGAAAGCTTTAAAATGTAGTGTATAGATGCGGGAAGGCAGTGAGTAAGAGCGAAGGTGAGTCATCGGGTCGTCACGCGAGTGCAAGAGCCCGGATAGTTCCAACAACCCTTCCAAAAGCCGGGAAAAGGATCGTCTCTGTTCTCCGTGGTTGGCGGTCGTCCCGACGCTCATGTCCGTGCAGATATTTCCTCTGGTACCGTGCTGTGCCACTCTACTTCATTCTCCGCCTCGCCCAGACATCGCTACATGTTTTACTCGCAGTTCCTCACTCAACTCTCCCCTTTGAGAACAAATTCAACCTCCCTTTTCGTAAGAACCCTCTTGGCCTAGCTCGTCCTCGAAACTTCCGGTAGCGCTTGACCTAACCTTACTCAAGATAAGACCAGAGACACATATAAACTTCTACATACTTTTCTCAAACGACAGTCCCGAGGAATGCAACGCGCGCTCCTTGGGACTCTTGAGATTATTTTCGCAGGAGACTAAAGATCCTTAGATTTTCCCTCGTTGATTAAATTCTTCAACGTTGCCAAAAGTCACGTAGCAGAGCAGTGAGCAGACTTTTTTCGAAGCACGAATTGTAATCCGTTGGGAGAAAAGGTTATGATCAATGGTGGTTGCTAGCAGTACGGAAAATAAGATTTTTACCTTCTTCATTTTAGGCCTCATTGATTTTCCATTAGGCTCCAAAAGATTCGCCGGATGGAATAATCAATTTGGTTGTGTGACTAGAGAGTGTATTGACGTTTCTTCTTTCGCGTATGATAAATTATTTAAGCGAGGGTCAAAAAAGTTTCGTAAGGTCAGAAGCATCGACGATGCTATTAAGCGTTTGGCTGAGCTCGCGTCTCGTTCCAGTTACAAAATACGTACTAGTGTGCCGGTTGCCATATATCAAAATACCAGCAGCTGCTGTTCGATAACGATGGTAATGACGGGAAGCTCGATGAAGTACCGTCGAGGGTATATTTTCCTTTTATATATAAAGCTTCGCCATTATGCGTTTAACGAACGATAGCGTATAAATTTAGTTCCTCGCTATTCGCTTTCCACCGAATCGACAATACCCTCGACGATGGCCTACTCTCACAACGTTATTCGTTGAATGTGCGGTGATTCACCCACTCGTACTGAAAAAAACAGTACTAGGCATATCTCTATGAATGCAAAGAGCCATATATATATATATATTTATATATGCAAACAAGAATTGCCAAAGAGTGGGAAAACGACCAATCAGCCGTATCGATTTCTCCGAGTACCCCCAAATCACCCGCTCTTCTGGACCAAACGTGGCAATACATTTCGTGGAAGAATTATTTGCCTTCTACGAGTTGGTTCGTTTAATACCATCGCGGCCATGCGTATACATATATATTATTATTATTTTTTTTCATACATACTCAGTTTCTAAACTGTCTATATGCATACATATCAGAAATTTGACGTGATCATTAGCGCACGCGATGTGCTTAATCAATTACGTTTCGCTGCATTTAACAATGTATTTGTTGTTATTCAGCACTTTTATGCTTCACATAAAACTCGTTTATTCATGAAGTACGAACGTTTGTTATGATGCAAACATGAGGCTGTTTGATTTTCTTCACGCTTTGTCCCACAATAATACCGTTTCATCATAGCTTACTACAGTTACATCAAGTTTGCCCTATTTCGTATACACCCCAGCTGCTACCCTCTTCTCTCTTGTCCAGCAGGCATTCGCGACTCGTAATCCCCGTAACACGTACACCATCACGACTATAGCCCGTTTTACTGATATCTCGTCAATCAAACACGATACTAAACTGTCCAGCAAACTTGGCCACCCTGACAACGCGCGGTTGCAAGTTGGTACAACACGGGGAAGCATTGAATGATCGTGTAGTGCCAATAGAATCCCGTAGCTAGGCGATCGCGAAACAAAGTCAGCGCAGAGCACGTGTGTGTGCTGCTCCTGCTTCGACTCATCGCGTGTACAACTGTGACGCACCCGCTCGTATTACCCCGGAAATCGATCTTCCGGCATTCCCCGTGTATTAGCCCGGTGGATTAACGAAGTTACTTTGGATGACGCGACATTAATGTAACATGACTAAGCCCCAAGATGTCCGAGGTAGGCTTCGAATGCAAATGAATGGAGAACATATCTGGGTTAATGAAAATGAACAAGGATCAACTCGCTAGGGGATGTGTGACGGTTCCCCCCCTTTTTTTTTCTTTTTTTTTTTCACCGATGACTTCTCTGTCACGGAACAAAAAAAAATGGCATGATGAATTGCTCGTTTGTTAACCCCATTATACGAGCCGGCATGATATGATATGGGCTGGTAGACATGCAGGAGTGTCAAAGTGAAATTGATCAATGCGGAAATCGGCGAATTGTGGTGTTAACCCTTTGAACCGTGCTATTTCATTTAATTTCATTTGAATCACCATTTTTATCATCGACGAAACAGGATATTCGTAAAATTAAGCTGGACAGGGATTTTGTGAGATGCTTTGTAAAACTGCTGAACAAATACAACGATATGAAGTAGTACGATTTAATTGGATTTTGATATGTTCTGCATTTAGATTGAATCTCTGTAACGAGATTTTCAGGAAAGAATATTTCGTAGAAAAAATATGATACGATGTTTCACCGATGAATTGATGAACGTATGGCCTATGTTTTCAAGGGGAATATCATAAGCTAACAATACGAATCTAATATAACCGAGCAATTAATCCATTCGAGATAAGGCCACCGAATCTCGTATCTAACATTTGATAAACGTAATTTATCGATTGACCATTGGAGGAAGTAAATGAACGAGAGGGATATATCAGGACGGCAATAACATTTTCAGAAGCGTCATCGTTGCTACGAGGCAGTACGGTAATTTGAATGAGTCAGCTCAAAGTATACGAGGGGAAAAGACGTATACGTCGTATTGGCTAAAGACGGTATATTGCATGAGAGAGAGAGAGAAGGATTGAGGGAGCTATAACACGATACGAGTTCCGGTTAAATGGACGTAGTACGAATAGAACGAGAATGAGTGGAAACATGTTAGTGTATGTTCGGACATAAATATATATATATATGTATACGAGTCTGTATGCGAGTGTGTTTAGATGCTCGGATTGTTGGATGCTATCACAGGATCAAAGAGACTCGGACGTTCGAGCTGGAGGGGTAGCGCCCAGACGTGTATGGACATATACAGGAAGAGAACGATGAAGAAGAAAGGAAAAGTCGAGAAGAGGACAAACGAATGAGGCCGACCGGGCCATAGAGGACATCGAGGACCCGATCGAGTGTCGAAGATTCGCTGATGTTGGTTACGGTACGAAAACTCAGAGCAGCTTCAGCTTCGGATCAAAAGGAGAAGAGCAAATGGAACCGAGATGAAAAAGAGTGCGAAGAACATACAGAGAAAGGGGAAACGGACGAAATGTTGGAAAATGCGGATTAGAAAGAGATGGACAGATAGGTGAAGTAATGACGAGGAAGAAGTGCACACATGTGTATACCCGAAAAAGAGACACACTACCTGGGGAATATAGCCGCGAGTAAGTAGTGTGTGCATGGTCGTGAGCCAGGCGACGATATAGGAAATAAAGGAAATGTGTCTGTATATGTATCGCAGCAAAAGCCGGAGGGTTAGGAAGAGAAGTTGTGTGTGCCAGTGTGTGTGTGTGTGTTCGGCACAATCGTGCTATTGCGAATTGCCTTGTTTTCCCGAGCACGCGGTACACGGTAAACACGGCATTGGAGTTAGGGGGCTGAAACACAACTTTGTACACGTTGTCGGCTAACTCTGTCCTGAGTTGTGAGAGAGCACGAGGTATAACAGAGACGTAAGCGAGACATATATATGTACAAAGACTGGTGAAGGGAATAAAATATACATACGTATCGTGTCGGTGGATTCATATTGTACAGCCACATGTACGAGAGAAGTATATAGAGACACCGGTACACATCGGTAAGTGGACTAGAAAGTTGATATGATGGACTTGAAAAAAGGATGATTCCCTATATCCAATCGGGTAACAAGTAATGTCATACAATTTACGTTAAGCTGTCAGTTATACACCGATATGCTTTACATTGTCGAGATAGATGAAAGATGCTTAATGCTCTTTTACCTTTATCTTCGGCACAGAAAGCCTTTTGATTTATTCGTTTTATTAAAACAGCGATTGAACTGCTCATTTTACTTTATTTCTTTTGATTTTTATTTTAGTTTTTGTAACTGAATGCAAGCCTTCGCGTAGCATATTTTTCGTTACTCTTCTATTTCTTTCTCTGTACTTTTCAGATGTACGTCGTTCTGCAAAAAAGTTCGAGACTTGCAGTGCGCGAAACGCCGAGTCACAGAGAACCTGAAGGATGGTGAAAAAGTTTGGATTACGTATATCCTAGCCGGAAGATACTTGGATTCGGGGGAGAATGAGGACTTCTCGTGAGTAAAATAAGGAGCAGGGCCAGCTCTCAAACGTCTTGGCAAATTGAATTCCTACGAGTTTTTCTTTCCCGTTTATATCCTGAATGCTCTGCCAATAGCGGGATAAAGAACGGAACCTACGATACGCCGATGATACGAGTTGATCCTCCGTGCAGAGAACTGCTCAAAAAGTACCTTCTATCTGGAGCATTAAATGTTCACGCGGGTAATTCTAAATGAACAATTCGACGAACGTTTCCTGCTTATGAAAGTTGATGGACAATGCCATCATCGCGTTCATGGCCGTTGACGATACGCAATCGTGAAGATCAATGATACAATCATAAACATCGATTGACGTATATACCTGGCATTAATATTTATCACCGAGTACATCATTGAACGAACGCCGTGCCATGAGGGGGCCAGATTGGAAAACACGAAATAGCTATCATCGATCGGAGCTCATAGTTTATTAGATATGAATAGATATCACAGCAACAATGGTGAAGAATATATATTTCGTTGATGGGAAACACGGACGTGCGTAGAATTTCCAAGTGGGTCGTTTCATCGGAGAAATCTTTTTTCCTATTAGAAATATCTCGCAGTTCAAAGGGCCCTCGATCAGTTTGGTCACATAAGTTTTCTTCTGCCTTTTGTCGATAACCGACGTCGTATAGCACGAGATGAGAAAACTCGCCGAGACTTTGAAGCATGACTCTCGATAGAATGGAGTCGAAAGTACCAATATCGCGAGAAGATTTCTAAGCTCGACAAAGGTATATAAACATGCGCCAAGGTAATGATAACCCAAATAAATATTGCGTGAATCATTAGTGAACCGATGAAGCAGGATTATACGCGCCACCGGAGTATCCGTATAACGTTGAGAATTCTTAACGAGCAGCATGAGAGATGAGATCGTGATGATTGTTATAATAATGATGAGAGCTAGATGATGACTGGACCAAAAGCAAGAGAGCATGCCAATGGGTCTGCAACAACCGCATTGACCACGTAGTGGCAATGGAACGTCTTTTCAATGAGTAATCTACGCGCGAGGCATAGCGTTTTATATACACTTGGGTTGGGTTTGTAGGACTAACACACGCGTCGGTCATTAGAAAATATAATTACTCGTCGCCTTGTAGAGAGACGACGTCATTGCGTCAGCCGAACACGCGTTTACAATTATTTACCGCGTATACGAGTTTACGTTGTGTTATTTTTTATTTCTTTTTTCTTCTTCTTCTTTTTCACTGGAAACTGCGCGTTTTCGCAATGCTACATTCTTCGATGAACCATGCGACAATCATCTTTCATGGGCACTCTATTGCAAATCGTTCATTCAAATGAAAATATATTCTTCACGTTTTTCCTGAATATGTTTCTGCAATTTTCTTTTTTTTTTTTCCATTCTAATGCCAGGTTTTTGTTCAACGAAGTAAATTATCTTCATACCTTACGGAATAAATATCGAAACAACTGGAAAAATATACGTTGACGTTTCAATGTGTGTTTTTTTTTCTATTTCAATCCATGAAATCATTCCGAAGCTTCCAAGCTCCATCAGTTTTTCCAACCAACGAATCGTTATTTTCAAATTAGAATAATTGAAACGCCGATAATTCCTGGATTCTCGTAATTGACAATCCGTTTTGTTTTCGTTCTCATTTTCAGCAGGTTTTTTTTTTCTTTTTTTCTTTTTCAATAGAAGGATTACAGATCGCGTTGAAAAGTACTTTTTAAATATTTTCATCGAGGTCACCGGTACATCCAATACACAGCCTCAATAAACCGGGTTAACATGATGGATCGATTATTGTTCTGTTGGGTTCAAGGGTCGTCGAGCCTCTCGTCATGCCTAGAGCAAGTGATGAATCGTGCGTGTTTGACGTATAACCACTTCTCATGCGGCATATACGGTATTATATTCGTACACGTTAACATGTTAGTAACGTGGTAAATAGCGGAACGAAGTCGATAGCTGGTCGATTCATGTTACGTACTCGTACTACAGACACCACGTTGTACATGTACATTATCGCTGTATATATTTATTTATAGGAGTTTGTACATATATATATATATATATATATATAAATGAGCAATGTGTATTGTAGTCGATTCACGATGCTCGACTTTGTAACCGGCCCACTCGTCTTCCAACGTCCGGCAGCATATCGTTTTCGTACGAGTAGAAACAATCGCCATCAGTCGCACATCCGTTTGCAGTCCGTCAAGAGTTGCTCGACTGAGTTCTCCCTCTTCTCGTTCTGTTCCTCTTGCAATTCGACGAATCTATATGCATCACTGTGCATGTATACTGTAACAGCATTGAGAAGATAGTCTACTGAGAAGCACCGATTTAATGGTACGAGAGAGGGAGAAAGATCGAAAGGACTAAAAGAGCTGAGGAATGGTGAAAAGCTGGGAAGGTATGAAGAGGGTTAGCGAAGACTCGAGAGATGTTGTAAAACGTTGGAAAGTTTCGTGCCTTCTACGACATCGTGAAAACTGCAATTTGCTACGTTTATTTGTTGGCAAAGACACGAGAACCATGAGAGAAAGAGCAGAAACGTAAAAGCAGAGTGAGAAAGAGATGAAGATTGGGATAGAGGAAAGAGTGAGAAATTACGACTGCGAAACAACCAACGGAATTTAATGTGAAGAACAGAATCTTTTTTTTTTGTTTTCTCTAAATAATATTAGTCTCATGAATTATCGCGTGAACGACGAGACAGGCGGAAGAAGAATCACAATGGTTTTGTCAACTTTATCTTGTCGACGTTAAAGTTCATAAAAAAAGTGGAACCATGTTGAAAGACGACGAAATAAAAATATATTAGGAAGGAATACACGTAAAACGAAAGGAAAGAGAACGAAAGTAATCAAAAGATGCTCCAGTTGAACACGACCAATTGACTGGCGAGAGAGCGAAAGAAAATATGTTGAAGAGACGGGGCTGAGAACATAAAGAAAAGAATGAACTCTGACCTCGCTGAGGAGAATTAGAAGAAAGACGTTAAATTAATTCAAGAAACACTGTGAATCAAGCTCCTTTGTGATATTCCTTATGAAATTTCACTTGCCTACATTAAAATCATATTCCTTTGCAATCTCGTGAAACGATATTCCTATAAAAATAAATTCTTACAAACACAGAAGGAATATAAAAAAATATGATGACTGAATAATGGGAAAGAACTGATAATGGATAACAAAAATATAAATAACTAAACACTATTTTTCGATATTTTTCTTTCCATTTTATCTTCGTATCAACGATGTACTTCTGAAATAGTACTCTCGAGAGTAACCTGATTGTATTCTTTATCCATCCTGTTTACTGATTTAATAATCAAAGTACGAAAAAGTAAAATAAAAATGAAAATAAGTACTCGTGATACAGTAGCAAGGCGATGAGAAATTCTGATTGCATCTGAAAGTATAGAATCTGTTTGAGTCCATGGGCGCGACTCTTCGCTTATGACTCAATACGATATTCTATAGTGCAATGTATATGGGTCGTTCCATCTCAACCGGATCGATCTTTCGATTTTTTACGTACTATTTCAATGCTTTGGCAGAGGCATTATTGACACAGAATTTTTCTAGTCAAAAAATAAAAATTTGTGCTCCGAAGCTTAACTGAATTGAGGACAGCAAACGTTGCTCCATGTTTGAGAACAAGTGTTCAGTTTAAGAAATATTTAGATGTAAAAAAAGCTCGTGGTTAAATCGATACCAGATATGCTGGTAACGTCTGTTGGCGAGGTATGCACTCGAAGGGTTAAAGATAGAGGAGAGTTGAAAAGAGAAGTGTAAGAGGCATCTTGACTGAAGCTGGAACGACCCATGTATAGATAGAGACTCAGCGGAGCACTGATGTTTCTTGCATCGAAAACTATATTCGTTTTCTCATGCTGTGTATTATATAGGAATAAAAGAAAGTGTTCCAGGGTCACGAGGTCTCTAGTTCTCGAGAGGTTTTTTTTTCTCTCTCTCTCTCTCTCTGTAGTATAGTTTCAAGCAGAGTTTCACGATAGAAAAATCGAGTGAAAAGATAAAAACAAGTCTCTCGGTAGATACTTGTATACGTCTTTGGGTGTATGAAGCAAAAAATAAAATAAAATAAAATAAAATAAGAGGGCAGAAAAGAGTCGAGAGGACTCCATAGATCCTCTGGTTTATCCAGAGACTGGAAGGATCCTGGAGGAATGAATTGGAACGACGAGAAAAATCGATCGAGCGATTTGTTTCGCTCTCGACTTCCTAATTGGATCGCTTTGTACAGTAGTCCGCTGGCAACACTCGGCAAGAATCCCTTCTCTTTTGCTTCTCTTCAGAAAAATATCTCTCCTTTTGTTCTTTTAACCAACGTTAGTGCTTTTTTTTCCCCTTCGTCGTTGTTTTTTCCTTTGCGGTCAAAGCGAGGTATCAATACCTCGGTATACAAGTATTTAATACTCGTCGTCGAGTCGCTACCGCCTTTCTTGACATAAACATATTAATGGATATATTTTTATTATATGTCTTTCTACTCTATTGCACAAAATGCCGTAACGTCATCGCGTCCTAAGCTCCGGCATATGGACGTGTGTACAAATATATACGAGTCACAAGTTTTCTTTGCAGGCAAGCTTTGCAAATATCACACACATGTGCGAATACAATAAGGAAACAGCAGGAAATGCACACGATGGATCTTGTGTGTATTTTAACCATTTTCATATACGAGAATTATTTATTTTACCAGAACTTCATCCTTGCGTATATATTTGTGTATTTTTGTTACAGATTCGACGACGACATTTTTTTATAGGTTCCGACTTCACTGAAGCTGAGAAGAATTCAACTCACTCTGCGTGCACGGGCTCGGGTTTAGTCTGTTAGAATATAATTTGAGGTAGAAAACTTATTTTTTTTTTTTATATCGTTTATTAAATATTATTTATGATGTTAAACAATTGTATGAAAAACGAAAAGAAAAAAAAACTATGAAAAGTGGAAGCCGAATGGAAGAATTCAACCTCGCTTTGATCGCTTACATAATCCAGTGTCCACATCTATGTACTTATGTTCTGGGCATTTGGAAAAGTCACGAAGACCGTTGAAAAGGAAGAAAGCTTCGGTCCACGGAAAACGCGGCAAACTTTTCACTAGATGTATTTGCTTTTTTCGTTCTTGCTCTCTATACTTTCTCTCTCCCTCTCTCTCTCTCTCTCTTTTTCTATCTTTCGCGAATTTCAGAAAGTCAAGAGCCTCGGGACATCCATCGTGTGTATATGTGTGTAAAAACGCGGGGATATACCGGTGCTCTCTATAAAACATGGTAGAAATTAAATGGAGAATGGCTCCAAGTGTGCACTACATATAAAATGTCTTGAGGCTGTAATGTACGAGAGTGAAGAGGCAGAGGCTATTTTCGGGGGGTTGGGGGTGGTTATACTGCGTTGGTTCAAGCAAAAAGTGAAATTGACGTGGAAGACCGTAGCTTTATGTTTAGACAACCTAAATTGAACGGACGAGCGTACACTCGCATCGTAAAAACTCTCGTCGGAATATCGGTACGTCAAACGCGATGTTCTTCGCTACGCGAAATTCACAAGGATATGAAAACGTATTTGTGACAAATGGAATATCTTATTTTTCAATTCGAATCCACGGAATTAATTAATTTGAATTAATGTATGAAAGTCTTCAGAGTTATTAAAGCAGAGAATACGTGATGTTGCTCCGTCTCCAATGTGCCCCCATTTCACTGGTTGCAGTTAATGTAAGTTGGAAACATTTGGAACGAGAGAAATGCTTAATATTTCATATTAAAATTATACCGATGAATAATATATATTACCAAATGAATTCGTGACCGAAAATGAAATTGAAAAGTGAAATATTTTCTAAATCTCTATCGTAAGTATCTGGAGGATTTTGATGAAATTTTTTCAACAGTTTGTGATTTTCACGATAACGCACAAGCGATGAGCGTGTGGAGAAAGAAGCTTTTCGAAAATCGTTGTAAAAAGAACTGAAAACGAAGAGATTGCAGAAACGAGGTGAGAAAAAAGAATCGGAAAATGTTGAGTGGAAAAGAGAAAAAAAAACGAATAAGTTGAGGAGAAGAGATTGGACAAGTTCGATAAAGAAAAGGATGCTGGTCAAGCAAGACTGATGTTTACCAGTGGGAATATCTACGAAAAAGTGCTTTTGTTCGAGGATTGCAACAAAGAATCACGTAACAAAAAAAAACACACAGAAAAGCACGAATACCTATAGGTAAGTTCACACGCAAAGAGAGAGAGAGAGAGAGAGAGGGAAAGAGAGAAAATACGCAGCGTAACGATCGCGGTAGGTAAAAAAAACGGAGTTTCCATAGTTATTCGACTGAGAGTTGGCAAAAGGTTTCCCACACGTTTATTTGTTCGTCCATACGCTCGCGATCTCGTCGTACTTTTGTTGCGAACTGCTTCATTGCATCACAAACCATAGAGAGCTGGAGAGAGCGAGTGCTGCGAGAGAATCAGGTTGCTCCTCACATGTGTGCGAAAAAGCGTTTTTGTGCTCTAAAAGTTTCGGAGGACGAAACGTGTGAGAGCGCATTCTGGTGAAGTCGAAGGATCGAGAAAGGGTGGAAAAGCGAGGGTAAAAAGCGACCAGAGTGCGCGAGAGGAGAGAATAGGTAAAAAATGAAGGAGGATGGAGGAAGATTGCATTAGGTAACTATACCAGGCGTTTGTATGCTTGAAGAAGAGAGAGAGAGAGAGAGAGAGAGAGAGAGAAAGAGAAAAATGAGAATAGGAGAGAGGAAGGAAAATAACAAGAGGAGTAAGAGTTGCAAAGAGGAAGAGAGAAGAGAGGGGAAGAAAGTCTCGAGCCGCAATCCCTCCTGGCACGCTTCGACAACTGAATTAATTTCGAGCGTGAGTCACCGCTCTCGCCCCGTGACTGAGTCAAAGGGCGCGACCCCGTTCTCTTTCCCTCTCTCTCTCTTTCTCTCTTCAACCTTGTTTCCACATTTTATTCGCTCCTAGTTATTTATCTCACGCTCTCCTCCCACTTTCTTTCTGTTTTCCTCCTTCATCTTGTTCCACCAACACGAGACCGCAACTTACAGAGTTGGTAAAATAGAGTTTCACATTTTCACATATATATTTGTACAAATATGCGGCTGAAAATTTAAATATCGCGTACCTCTTGGCTTGAGGAGGAAATTAGAGTAAGAGCGTGGGAGAGAGCGTTTAACAGTAAGAGTTTTGTTAGGGACGGTTATGACTCGACAGTTTTCTCATCTCTCTTATTACAAACTCACATTTATCTTGGGGCTCTTTCCTTTTTCCTATATTCTCTCGCACTTTGAAATTGATATTGCGGTTGTGGTTTTTGTCAGCATCACCCTCTTTTCTTTCCCCTTTAAACGTATCTTCGCTGTGTCTGTGCATATCGTTGTTGGCTCCAGTTCGTCTTGCGCCAACCAATAAAGGGAGAGCTTCGCACGCAAACTCGCGTGTCCTAAATATTCTCAGCGAGGGTTGATGTGCGTTTGTGTATGTGTGTGTGGATACGCACATTTTGTAACAAGGGGAACATAGAGCCAGAGGAGATGGAGGTGATGGGCAAAGACGAGGAAAACGAGGGGAGGTTACTGAGGGCGATAGACGTTATGGGCCTTTCGAGGGAGGAGACTTTTGTGCACAGTTAACTCGATGTATAGCCAGATGACACGCGTGTTATCCTCTCAAAACCTGAAGGTTCTTTCACAAAGCGTCAATTTCCAAGCCATCGTTATTTTTCAGTAAAAAAAAATAGCATTTTTCTTCCTGATATCAAATTTCGAATGTTTTGTTTCACTTGCACCAAGAAATCATTGCTGTTTTCAATGAAAAAAAATGCGATTTGGATCGATGATAATTTCGAGAATTTACTTTCGTCTCTTCTTAAGCTTCCTAGTTATTTTTCACTCCTGCTATTTTATGTACACGTCTAACCAATGAAAAAATATCGTGCCGTAGTTTTATAAAAAAAAAAATCAAGATTGTACCTCTTCTGAACGATTTGAAAGTTTCTCAATATCCGACGTTGTGAATTTACCTTGACGTCTCATTTGGCCAATTCGGTTTCTCCCTTCTAAGCCGTTATCGTGTAACGTCGTAATGACTCCCGTGAGAGAGAGAGAGGCTTGCGGAAAACGGGGGCGGACTCGCCAATGGCTGGCTCCCTGCCCAGACACCGGCCAATATTTTATTCCTAGCTGCACGATTATTACCACGCACGTTTCACCTCTGTCCTTCCGCTGCGCAATTTACTCGCACGCATTTTATGATGTCTTACGAGAGCGAGACAGGTTTCGTGTATATACGTAAAGCTTCCGATATGTGTATTTATAAACGTGCACAATTCTATCACGCATATTACATATATACGTACGCGGAATTGTAGACGTCTGACTTTAATTTACGGGGAAACAAAGTAGCGCGTTATATATGCGCTTGTTCACGTGGGATTTTTTTTTTTTCCAATGTTCACAATGAATACGTGTCATTTTCTAAGCATTGCTGCAGAGAAACAGACAGAGAAAGATAGAGAGAGACTCCGGAGTGCATTGTAACACACGTTTCTTTTTATTGTTATTGTGGATCGTGTCTCATTGGGCACAATGAGACCACGGAACTGTTATAGTGACTCTGTGCGAAAATAGTCTCCCCATCACCTCCAGAATCGCGACGGAGATTAATATTGCAACTGTGCATGATTATGCACATTTCATATGTTTTTTTTTGTGCTTCTTTTCACATGTATATTTCTTTCGTCGATTCAATGCTCTCTACTTTCTAATGGGAAATGCATTGTTTTAGAAAATATTATTGTTTTTTTATTTTTTATTTTTTTTTTTCGGTAGACTCGTCATCGGTGACAGCAGATCGAAGATTTTCGTAGGCCAGTTGAAATGGCGGAAACGATCTCCAAATCGATTCATGATTGATTGATTGATCAATGTTTTATTAACAAAGAGTTACGACGTTAATTATAATTTAAAACTAATTCAATACTAATTAACAAGCTCGAGATGATGATCTTTGTAAAGTAAATTTTCAAGTTGTCCTGATTGGTGGATATGAAAAAAGAAAACGTTTATAGGATCAGAGCTAATTTCAATCGCCATTCGTGGATATACGTAATCGTAATGAAGTTTTTTAGCGTTTGGATAATTTCAGTGAAAAAAACAAACGTATCGTGTAGTAGAAATAATGGGTTTGAAGGAAAGACGAAAAAAAAAAAAACAAGCAATGGTTTTATGAACGTAGAGCAATTCTGTTCGTATAAAAGTTTAATGATGGATTTAGCATACAGCATGCAGGTATAAAACTCTCGTATATCTGGTTTTTGGTACGCGGGGATAAACAATGCGTGTATATTATTTATTTCCATCCCTGGTTTCCCTCCGAAATTTGTCTTATTGTTGTATTTTTAGCTCGTATATATATGTTATAATATTTTTCCTATTTTTTCTCGTCGCTTGTACGTAGTACGCCGCCCCCGCAACTTCGTTCTCCGCACCATTCATTTCCCATTCGTACGACGAATATACACCGGTCACGGGGTAGAACAAAAACGAAGAAAACAAATAATAATAAAAAAAAAAACGCTCCTCCCGAAATCGCGACATGGCGATGACCGAGAATGAAAGCGGAAAAATTCGCGAAAAATTCTGTTCTCGACATCGCGTTGCTCTGTGGTCGAGAATGTCAGATTCACGTGTATTTTACTGTGTTCATGTGCGTGCTTTATATACGAGAATGGAAAAACGTTCGTCGCTCGCCTGGTTCAGATATCTACGAGAAAATTCCTGGTAACGTTTGTATATATGAATGTTTTAAAAAGCTTCGGAAAACATCGTTTTATGCTCTCTCACGATATTTTTATTTTAGTTTTTTTTTTTTTTTCCCCCAACAATTGTGCACCGTTATAACATTCAATAGAATAAATCATTTGCATACATTTACTTTCGTTCTTTCATTATTCTCCTGTATACGAGAAACAGAGGTGAATTCGAATGTTTCACGCTGATACAAGCTTATTTCCAATACGCGCGAATAAGTGTGTAGAAAAAAGCGTCACTCTGTATTAAAAAAATGTGGCTGAACATGAGTTTCAATTTGGCCAGTATCTCTCTCTCTCTCTCTTATATTTCACCGCGTCCGAAAATCGATACGTCGAGAAATGAAGAGAGAACGGGGACGGAGTGGTATAAATAGAAGAAATTTCATGCGCGATCGAGTGAAAAAAAAATGAGAAGTTGCTTATTTTTCAATCGATTGTTTCTGTCAATTTTTTTTCCTTCTCTCTCTCTCGCTCTCTCATCGTCATTTGCCTTTTTTATACGGTGACATTCCGTCTCAATTCCTTTCCGTACCTCACCGCCGTTACGGTAAATAACTTGTTCTTTATTTTTTTTTTTTTTTTTTTCACGTTTTGATTTTCCAAACTTCGTCTCTGCTGGCGCTCGCGGTATATATGCGGACAAAATGTTTCGTCGTATATTTCCCCAACGAACGGGAAATACATTCACGCGAATGACACGTTGCAGATGACGTTTGCAGTGTGCAGTAGAAATCGGCGAGGGGACAGCTCTCGCGATGAGAAGAAACAACGAAAAAAAAAATATATTTTTTAAAAATAATGTAACTGAAACAAATATTGAGCGAGAATGTCCCTCTCGAGAACAGTTGGCATCTGAAGCTCTGCATATGCAGGCACGGGTACAAATGCACGTGCGTGTCGAATATTGACGACAAGCATGGCGCTGGGAAAAGAAAATCCCTCGGTGCACTTTTTCCAGTTTTTTTTAACCTGTTACCATACAGTAATTTTAATTACCATCGAGGAGAATTTCACTAAAGACACCGACAAAAACCGTAGTTTTAAAATAGAAGTGCCATTTTCTCATAATTCCCAACGCGGTCATCCGAATGCTCGGGACTCACCGATTTTTCATTTTAAATGACAAAAAATATTGACGAAAGTTATTTTCGCACGAACGGTACATTCGAACGCTTCCAAATGGTATAATTATTTTTTTAATTTTCCCCATTTCTTTATTGGATGTTGCTGACCTGTGAAAACGTCTCCGACATTCCGTGTCCCAGAAAACATGCATATTTGCTAATGTGTCAATTTGATTCGTGATTAATTTTCCGTGGAACAAACTGTCTGGGATACTCGAAATCACTAAGCAAGATGTGACCTGGATGAGAAGCATGCGATGAAAAAGTTCATCGGGTAGTGACGAGTTCGAAAAATAAAAGGATTATTAATTGATCAAAAAAAAAAGACGTTTGATTCTCGATGAAAGTTCAAACGCGTTATTAAAAATATTGAATAAAATCGAACACTTGTGAATAAAATAAAGTATGTATTTACATGAGATATCGTAGGAGAGGTCATTTATGAGATGTGTATTCAAATGAAGCTCGTAAATTTATTCCGTCCAAATAAATTCTTTGTCGGTGAGAGGTATAGTAAATCTGGCATAATAGACTAGAAAGGATTCATGAGAAAACGCAATATCCGAAATGCGAATTCTTTCGGTCGCCGCGACAACGCAGTAGTTCAATATTGGGAGAAGGTATAAGAAAAAAAAAAAAAAAGTGACGAGTTTATACGAGATTTTCATGCGAACCTTTTGGCGAGCCTGTGCGACAAAAGTTGCGATGAAAAAAAAAAAGAAAAAAAAAGATGGCTCTTGCTACATTCGCCAACCCTCGGGGTGATGCGACGCTTGCACGTCGTATTCGAGAGATAAGAATTTCGCTCGACAAGCAAAAGTAGGGTTCCGCGGCGCTATCGGCCTCCGCTACTTCGGATAGGATCCCGGAGCATTATTCTTTTGCTTCTTCACTTCCGATGGCTTATCTCACGTCGTGAAGATAGAAAAAGAGGGAGAGAGAGAGAGCGAGATATTTTTTATCGTGGCTTGTACCCTTAGTCTCGAGAATGGCCAATTATTTTTTCACTCATCGAACAAGATCTTTCTATACAGTTTTTTTTTCTTCGACATATTTTTCTAACATCGTGAAAATAAACCGTGTGCACATGGTATCGAAATTTCATGACGAAATAAAGTTCACAAAAGAGTTATACGTGTTTGGTGAATCTATTTATATTTCCATTCGTTCGTAACACTTGTTATTCAATATCGATTCGTCGAAAGCATCCGAAGACACTCTGAAATTTATATTTATTCGCAGTTAGATCAGAGCGAGGCAAAAGCCAACGCATTGTTGTTTTTTTTTTTATCCCTTTTTTATTTCTTCTTCCTTCAAAATCCATACCTCCATATTCAGCGTGTTAGTATTTATATAACGTATGTCTACTATGTGAATTTTTGTAGAGCATAGTGCACCAGCCAAAGCAGACTCGCTTTTCCACACAGGTTCGACGATCCCGATGTACCAGGACGTCGTGCACACCGTCCTCCGGTATACCGAGGTGAGTGAGAAGCTCCGCCGGAGCTTTTAGTTTCTCTGGCTCTTGGCCAAGTACGGACTCACATATCCCTCTGGGGATCGAAAGCTCCGTGAACTCCCTTGTACGCCTATACGTACACATTTTCTATATAAAATCCTTTACGTATCCAAGAACATATGCCCACGTATAGGGACATGAATACGTATATATATGACGCCAAGCTTATCTGCCCGACTCCGTGTAAGCCTTTCTATACCAAAAGTTCTACAGTGATAAATATTGCGTGTACGTATTAACGACAATTGTGTAACATTGAATTGTCTATTGTGGATTCTGCAGATGTGAAATTCAAGCTGAGATTGCCACGAGTTCTCACACATCTGAATCATTATAAATCAATTTGTCAACGTCGATAGTGAGCAATGGAAAAATGATTTTGCATATCTCTATCGCGTTACGGTCCATCGATCAGCTTTAATATCTTTATATAGAAAAACTATGTAGTCAGGAAAAACACACGGTGAAAAGAACTAAACGTCCGCCGGGGTTGTATCAGTTGTCGACCGGAAGGAAAGGAAGGAAAGTTCGTTTTGAGCTGTAAAGGAGGAGTGACGTCGAAGAGAGCTACGAGAAGAGGAGAGAGTTAGTGTAGAGTACTGTGGATCTGCAGCAGGCTACAGTAGCCAAAGCTCGGAGAGGGTTGAGCTGTGTACTTGTTTCGTGCACGTTCTCGTTACTTGCGTTTTATTCTTATACTTTGAACTCATTCGAATGCGCGACGAGACGGTGTAGAGGGAGAAAGACAGTGAAAAAAAAAAGGGAATGTGCGGAAGAAAACAGAGAGTTGAAAGCTCGAGTGAGAAGAAGGGAGCTTGGTGAAAGAAGATGGTACGAGAGGAGAGCTCATGGACTGTTGCTGATGGGTTGCTGTGCCGGATTATCTCCTTTATATCCATGCTAGGGTCTATGGAAAATGGAGAGAGAGAGAGAGAGAGAGAGGGGGATAAACGAGAGAGGAAAAAAGAGGAAAATGAAACGAGTGGCGAGAAGGAAATAGAGAGGATGAGAGCAACGATTTTACCGGAAGAAGGAAGCTCAGAAGGGAAGAGGTGAGACCGCGGTTCGTTTGGCAGCACTGAGCGAAATGAATAGCCCACATTGAGGCGGGCCACCGTGTTGCGAACGGATCTCTTCGTCGAGAGGCGGAAAGTGCGGTATGGGGTAGGCGGGCTGAAGGGAAAAGAACGGAGACTATACTGTAGAAGAGAAGATCGAGGGAAAACGAGAGAGAAAGAGGGCGAGAGATGAAGAGGAATGGAAAGAGGATTGTGAAGGAAAAGAGGATGGGTAGAGGCTGGTGAAGAAAGAGGGAGAAAAGTGCTCTAACGATGAGCCATTCAAGCCCGAGCGCATCGACCTGCAAGGTTGTAGGTGGTAAGGCGTCTACCGTAGACGGTATATGCCATAGGTGGTCTCTACGGATTGCACGAGTGGTCCAACTATACGTCTACTTTATATACAAGGATATACCTAAGTGTGTGTATATATCTGTATGAATATATATGAATACTTGGCCGTGATACGCGTCGAGGCAAAGTTGCGAAATGCTTGCAACCTCCACCGCCACCAGAAGATCGTATCTACGCTACCAAGAGACTTTGCCGAAGTACCATAAGAGTTACAACTAGTCCGGGAAGGATGGAATATCCATTGGACCCATTTATTAACTGGCTGGTCTCATAAAGAAGAAAATCACAAAGGTTGGCCGGAAATATACAGCAAGTTTAAAATACCACACTGAATATGCCGCTCTTGTACGAAATAGGGATGGGATTCAGTTTTCGGTTTTCCTGAGATTTTCAAATACAGATAAAAATGAATAAGTGTGATAAAATTCTGAATAATTGATGATCCGACCTCCTTCTAAGGCTGCAAATATGTTTTAGACTCTATAAATGTTCAAATGAAAGAGTGGATATGCTCATTATCATTGAAATGCCAAGTCGTATATATGACTGTAATGAGAAGAATAAACGGAACAAAGAAGGTGGTCGCTAGAGAGTGGCGAGAGTTTCGAAGGGAACGGAGATTCATAAAAGTAGAATAAAGACTTCGACATGCGCGCAATATCTACGTGGATATGAACAAAAGAAATGAAAGAACAAGAGTAAGAAGAAGAAGAAGAAAAAGAAGCGGTAGAGCGGGAGACGAAGTGGAAGAAAAGGAGTTGGAAGGATCACGGTCATGAATGAAAGACGTTCTGAATACTTTCTGGAGTTCGTGTGTATTGCTACTCCGCATACACTGCGATAAGAGAAAAGCACAATCAGCGGTATCAACCTGGCAAGATGGCCGTAGAGAAAAGGCATCATTGCTAACGAGAATTCTGTAGATAGCGAATATAGAGTTTCAAAAAGAGACTGGACTCGGGGCAATCGTTGGGACTGATCCAATGCCATTCAGACGTTACTGATCCCAGGTCATATAGTATAAGACGGCTAGCGAGTAAGAGGCGAAACAGTAGCCATTCGAGACAAAGAATATGGATCTCACATGTATAAATATATATATATATATACGTATATCGGTGCAACGTAATAAGAAGTTCAAAAGAAGCAGTCCAGGAGAAACACACCGGTGGACAGTATGTTGCAGAGACACGAGAAGGGGAATTACGAGTGGTCTTTTTGTCGTTGAAGTGAGACTACACCCACGAAATTGCTAGTCCCGGGGACTTGTTCAATCTTGGCTGGGTAAGCGCGCAAGCTTGTGGGAGCTTATAGCCCCAACCCTGCTTAATCCTGAGACTCTATGGGACGATGCTTCCGACGAGTTCTCGGTCTGCCTTTTACTACGAATAACACTATCCATGTCGAAAGTATGAAAGCATTAGGCGAATCTATATACCTCGAAGCATCTTTACACTTTCGTTTATACATATATATCTGTACAATGTATTCATGGGATTGATATGTATTAACCGGTAAAAATGTAGACTGGTAAGATTTACATGCTTCGTATAAAGTTAATATCTGGTAGTCATTTTCTATTCGAGCTGATGCAGATGTCTAAATCAGCTGCTAAAATAAGAATGTTGCGAAATACATCCGATTCAACACTCTCAACGACATTTTATGGACACATATGTGTACGTGTATATATATGTACATAAAATGTCGCTCGAGGTCTAGACAATCATCGTAGGACGAGGCTGAAGAGGGCAAAAGAGAACGAGGAAGAGGCGACTACATATATATATATATATATATATATACTCATCTCTTTCTCTTGAGCATCCTCACTCAAGCCACCATCGTTTCGCCCGACGAGTCTCCGCAGGCTCGTAAGAGCTCCAAGAGCGCAGAACGACTCTCGTTACGCTGGTAGAGGAGAAGCGCACTCTCCTCTGAATATAACTTCCCGATGTCTCGAGTCCTACTCGATCCTCTGCCGAGGAAGCGGTCTTTCGATGAAGAACCTCGATGTATACAGAGCGTGCAGTTGCCGCAAATGGAAGGACTCTTCAACGGTTTCTCTTTCTATTCTGTTCTTCCTTTAAATTTTCTGTTTCTCGCTGTACCGCTTGCAACAAAGTATCACCTTGGTAAAATTCAATTACGTTTTAGTGCTGGAATACGATCGTGAATAAATCTCTTATCAATGAACCGAATCCTGATTGAAATCATTTAGTAACTTCGTTTAATGGCTCCTTCAACTTTCTGGCTTGAATTACACGTCACTTCGTCGTGGAGTGATAGTCAACCGCGTGAATAAACTCCTCTCTTCTGACTTATTAACTGTTCCGTCAATCGCGCACCGTCGTTAGCACAAATTCTTTTTTGCTTGGAACATCTACGGTAAAACGGCTGCAAGTTTTCAAGTTTTTAAAAATTGAAACGTTAACTCGGCTATCTTCTTTCATACCAAGATTTCTACTGTACAGGAAATAACTTATATCTGGTATCCAGATTACGTAATGCTGCAAAGCGTAATTGGTTAAACTCACGATTAATTGAATCCAATGATTTTACGAGCGTACTCAATGACGCAAACGGTCGAAAGTATCGAGCAGTAGAACATATCGGAAGGATAGATTATCCAGACATTTCGATTGATCAAAAGCATAAATCCGAGTTTTTCATTCGGGGAGAAATTAGATAAGAGATATATATATATATATCATTGAAGGGAGGAAATTGCCCAGAGGGGTTTACCAACCGTGCTAGTGGCAACGCAAGTGGATGGCACACCGCAAAGGAAAGAGAGGAAGATATATAATACATATATATATAGGCGACATGGAACGAGTATAGCAAGAGTACGATGCAGGCCACAATGTAGAAGAGCGAGCTCACAGTGGTCAGTGGTATAACCGCTGGTCAGTGGGCGATGACTCGGACTAATGGGCTAACAGGCTAATGTCGCCTCATTTTGCCCTCTGATCTCGCGAGAGTTTCTCCTATCTCACTCCGTCACGAGAGTACCCTAGCGCACAATTATCGGAGTCAACTGGCGCGAGTTGACCCAACGCGCGGGAATTTTTATTTCTCTCGTTCGTTTTTTTTTTTTTTTTTATTTCATTCCATCTCTTTCGCTATACAGCTTCATTCATGAAAACGTGAGTAGCCAGTGGAACGCCCTAGGCTCACGCATCTGGTTGATAAACCAGAACAATGCGTCGTCAACCCGTGCTTTCTATTTATAGAGACTCATCGTGTGTTTAATGGGTGCGTGTACAGCGTGTTAAAAACACATCTCGGGACGAGTGTCTCGATGATGATACAAGAAGAGTGTCTTTTCTCAAACCACCGCTTATTTTCAGCGTAGCATTGGCAGCGGTTAAAAATTTATGAAGAAATCGTCCTCATCTAGTGTGCAAATCAAACTATAAAAATTGAAATGTATTTAAATCCGAGAAATATACTAAGTATAAAAGGTCTCCGATTCGTCGGCGATATATGATCGGATAATTCATAGAACTCCTACGTTTTCCTACGAAATATAAATTAATCCGAGCTGTGTGGTAAAATCCGTGAGAAATCAATGAAGAATTCCCGGTATGAGAAAAGTTCTTTGCACGTTGTTCCCGCGGTTAAAACCAACGTTATGGGAGGTCAAGATGACTCAGTCACATTGAAAGGATTGAGATTGAATGGGCTGTATGATATTTCAGTGAGGTTCGAGTGCCGGCAACATTAAGGCAATTTCAAACGTTGCCCGTAATTCGTAAAAGCAACATTAGTAGAGAAAAATATACGGATTTCGCGGAGTTCAAAAAGAGCGAGAGAAATTTATGTTAACCGCAAACAACGTTCAAGGGAGTTACAGGTCTGGCACACATCCGAATAGTTTTACGAAATTTTGTGCTTCGCTAAGCTGGATATTCGCAGACATTAAAACCAGGATGGAATGAAAGTAGGAAAGGCCGAGCATAAACTGCATTTTTGTTTTTTTATTTTTCCAAATTTTTCAAGCAATGGTTTCAAGCACTTGCCAAGAAAAGCGTGTTTGCAAACGCGAATGTTGAATAAATTTGGCGCTCAAGCGAACTATCCTTGCATGCGGAATCTTTGACGTTCGATGATTCATTTATTCAATATGTTTTCGTCTCGTGTGCGTCTGGTCATACATTTGATAAGTCGACAAACAGGATATTTTCGAAACAATAGAATATGCGGTGTAACACGTTTCATTGGCAGCGTGTATACCAACCAAGAGCACGTGTAGTGACGCGGAGAATTTAATCGATTTATTTTGCCGGAAGAGTTGTAGTTACGGGATATTGCGGTAATGATATTAATCCTGGAAGCTCCACGGGTGTTCACGGCTTCACGCATGAATAAAAACAAATCAACAACGAGATTCGGCCGTATTGTTGGATATAATACTTTACGATTCATGGAGGTAGAACTCTGTTTTATCAAAAATAAACGTATCATAAATACGTATATTCAAATGTGAATATGAAAATATGAGCAGATATACATAAATTTTTAATTAAACTAATGACTTGTATTGTATTTCTATTGTACGTTATACGCAATATTTTGATTTCGGTTGGCACCGTTGCTAAAACTGCAATTTGTGAACATTCACGCGAATATTCATATTCTATAAAATCAGACGATTGGAGTTCCGTTTGAAAATATATAACGAGCATGTATAATGAAAGGTACAGAATATAAATATCGTCTTGTTCATCGTTTTCAGAGGGATGGATTGTCGTCGCAGTTAATATCTTGCCTATGAGAATAATAAGATTGACGTCGTAATAGGGAGATATCAGCGTAGACACATTGTTCGTTGATTAATTGCTACGAATATCAAGTTTCAATAGAATAAATTGGCTCATAGAGTTTCGTGAAACGTATAGAGTCAGTGATGCAAGGGAGGAGGGGAAGGGGGAGGGGGAAAGGGTTCCGCTGATATACCTTTATGGATTTTGCTACGAGTAAACGAGGAGAGGATCTTCGTGGCTTCTGATATGCGAAGCGTGGAGTCAGAATATAAACCGATGAGAGAAGAATGTATACGTATATGGGGTTCGTTGTGGGTTCCATAGTGAAATGTGGAGAAAACCAGGAGAGCAGAAACAGCAGAAGGAGAAGGGCGTGGCGGTGGGTTCGTGAAGGTGTGCGGGTTGCTGCATACTAGAGGGTTGGAACCGAGTTCGCCGTTGAATTATGCCACGTATGCAAAGTGCAAGCTATCTTGCCGAGTGATAAGGGAGAGACACGCGAGCGAGTAAGGCCTCGTCGTCTGTTCCGTTAGCTAGTGAGTGAGAAGTATGTGTATGTGTGTTGTGTGAGTACATGCGGTTGCGACACTTTGCTACCAGCAGCAACGTGGCAAAACCCTTACCCGTCAACCGTCGACATCTTTCGTTGGTTCACAGCTATGCGCTCACACCTTGCTACAATCCACTCGTTTCAGCATTTCCGCGTTTTGTCTGATACTCAAAGCCGGCCAAATGTACGGGGGAGGGGGCTTCGTCACGACTGGAGGAAACGGTGGCCACTCTGGGTTTTAGCTCTCTTATACCTTTGCTGTTCCATTCAGCCTGGATCTCTTTCAATAGAGAGGATTCTAACACCAGCGTGAATCGTATCAAGAAATTAAACCTTCACTTGTTGAACTGATACGAATATGGCCCGTGTGGATAGTAACTAATTTTTACTGTTTTTCAAATTTATCCAGATTTTCCATGGATCATCCGACAACGGGATGTTTCACAATCAGAGTAGTGAAATGAACAAAAATTCTATGAACCTGAAATGGGGCACGAGCGATCATATCATCATTTCTGTTCCAGTTTCACTCATCGTGTTGTTCAATGTACATCATCTATGAATACTAATAAATCAGATTTGTACAAGTGAATTAAAATCTCAGCTCCGATCTCTACAACGGAGCATGTCTACTTGTATGTATGAATACACGGATATATGCGGTATGTCGAAAGAGAGAAGGAGAGAGAGAGAGAGAGAGAGAGAACGGTGAATGAGGTTCTCTTACAAATCAGAGCAGAACCCCTTCTATCCAATCAGATAAAGGTAGTCGTACACCAGTAGAATGGAGTGACTCATGGTTAGTCTCGAGCGGAGTTTCCTGCTTTTCACGTTGCATATATGCATAGTTATATATGTACCATAAGCCAGTAGGATGCATCTAGATGGAATGGAGAGAGTATACCGGGGACAGAAAACAGAGATTGAACGTGGAACATACGTGATGGCTTTTGGCTTACCTCCGGCTCAAAACTATATCTCTAAAGGAGGTCCAGCGACATATGCAATATACTTCATAAATCTACATGGATTTGTGAATTTCTGAAAAATAGATACATACACGTATCGAGTTTCTTGATCTGTCGTGACTAGAGTTTGTCGAGATTGTAGAGATTTGATCTCAAGAATATTTGCAGTTTGTGAGTGCTCTTACGGGTGACCATTACCCTGGAATTTTGCTTCTTCATAGTCTGTCAGAAGCCTTTGTCATTGACACAAGTAAAGGGATTAGGTCGCAGATGGGGCACGTGGACTCACAGTAATATCAGAACTTTTCTGACGCATCAACCGATTTTGAATGGTGCGTTCATCATGTGTCTCTATTTTAATGGATTCATTACTGGATTTCGACGGAATATCGTCATTTTAATGAGCAGAAATAGAATGATATTCCTATGCCATATTGGTGAAGATATGAAGAAAGGTATTCAGGAAGTACAATAGATATTGTCACACGAGTTGAAATTTGCATCCGGTATCCCGCTGGATTTTGCATTGTCGGCGAAAGAGACGAAAATAGGCACTAGCTAAAGGGTTTCAGATCGATTACATCCTGGCCGCAAGTGAATAACGAATGAGACGTTTTCTGACATTGCAGAGGAAATTTGAGTCGAACCGGCGCGCTGAATCGAGCAAAATGGTGTGCAAATTCATGGGAGGTCTCATAACTATACCAGGAATTATGTCGAGAGGTAATCAGAACCTTATTGAAATGAAAGAATCATTATTTTCTGCTACCTTTCGGTATGACTTCTCGAATTTCGTTGTTCGATAATGAATCAACGTCAATTAGACAATAAGAGTAAAGAAATAGAACTGAATAATGGTCGAGTTTATTCGTAAATGGAAAAGCTGAAGAAGCGAAACTAGAGCACATGGCTCGAGGTGTCAAAGCAACGAAAAGAATCAGCCAGTAAACACATAGTAAAATAAGAAGATAATATATAAGCTCACAGGGAGAGAGATAGAGAGAAAAGCTTTACATTGGGGCAAGTGCAAAAGAGCTGTACCAGTCGGTCCACCAGTACGAGAATCCAAAGAGTGATCTCTCTTCGGCTTAGAACATCGGATAGACACAGGCAGGGCCTGAATCTCTTTAGTGCGACTGTATGGTAGTAGCAGTACCACTAAAGAAGGAAGAGGCGAGAGTACCGGTCGAGTCTGGCGCAACGCAAATTGCAGCGTACATTAGTTTAAATGAATGCGGACGGAGTCATACCAAGAGCGGACGTCAGTCGCGCGCGGGCGTTCCTCTACGATTCCGCCTTATGTACAACATAGGCGTTATATACATACAACTTGAAGCACATAAATATATACATATAGGTATACGAATATGTAAGCGTATATATTCTGCTTTGGGAAATGCAAAATGCCGACACGTTGTAATATTAAATTGCGACTGGGGAAAACGGTGAGGGAGACAGAAAGAAGAAGCGAGGAGCGAACGAGTAGAAAAAGAGGACGACATTTGGCCGTCACTCAACATATCATATGCCATTATCAAAGTAACTTTTACATGAGATAATACATCGAATAGGAGCGTTGCGAAACAGAGAAAAAGAGTGCAATTTTACGAAAAAGAATGGAAAAAAAACAATATGTCCTCCCTTCTATGAGTAACAAAGTTTTTTTTTTTTATTTTTAGTCGTGCAGTGTACATGACTGTACATTATTGCTAAAGGAAAAAGGCGAGTAATTCCCTTTGATGCTGGTGCAACAAAAAAATCGCTAGTGTACCGAAGCCATTTTTCTTTCTCGCCCAAATTCATGAAAGGTTTTTAGTTATTTTGAGGATACTGAATGAAAATTTGAATTTGGTGTAAATCATCGATGATCGAGTAGAAAGTATAATTACTGGGTGTGAATCATTTTCAATCAATCACATTGAGTCATCAATCGTAATTTGAAGCATATAGTGGCAAGCGCCTCTCGCCGCACTCCATTTCGGAGCTTTCGTTTAGATTCGACGATTTAATTGACTAAACGGTATAATTTGTAGTGCTCGGATAAACTTTAGACCGACGAGATAAAAGTGTGAATGCTTTTTTTTTTTTATTTTCTTTTTTAAACACGACGAATCGAACAAAACTATTCTTGGTGCGATGTAAAATTGCCTCCGGTCGGGTAGAAACGGCTATAGCACACGGGCGAATTTCGTGAGGGCCAAGATAGGGGTTGGATATACCCAAACCATAGCCATTGTGGAGTTGTGAACGAGAGAGCGAGTGAGAAAGGAAGAGTAAAGGAACGAGAATCGTGTCGTGCCATTTGCAGGTCAAGCTCTTTCTCGTCCGTGTGCGTTTATCTCGTTTCCTGACTCTCGCCGGGTTGCCGATAGTGTGCGGTGTAGGCACAACCCTCGGAGAATCGCTTGACGACAAATTGCATCGAGATATCGCTGGCGCGGACCTTCCGTTCTCGTATTTAACGGATTCGCCCAGAGTCACGACACCTCGGTCACCAACGCTATGGATTGATCGCGCGACACTATAATGTGTTCCGAGTTCGCTTGAGAAACAGAGACGAGAGACCGAAAGGCAGGTGGAATATGTTGATCGAGAATAGTGTCAATAGAAGTGTACAAAATGATGAAAATAAGCGATGAATCAAATCATTCATCTTTTATATCACCAATGTATAAAAATACATTTCAATAATGATTATAACTATGACAGATTTAGTGTAGTCAAAATCAGAAGGAAAGTGCATTTTGGTTATGTCAAAAATGACGGTTTTTCCAAAGCGATTCAACTGTCGTCCCCAGGAATTTATGGGTCAAAGCAGTAAAAGCAGGAAGAACTCTATTTCGTCGTACGTGATCAGATCTAAAAGCTTAGAAAATTCATGATCCACGTCCATCGAAGAATTCTATTGTTTGATCAAGGAAGATATACCAAGGGAACTATATAAACGGTGTAAAGAAGAATTGCATGCGGATCAAAGAAGATAAAGCATTTGGGTTGAAGTAATTATAGTTTGGGCACACAACGAGTATCGCAATTCGAATCACCGCGTGCGAAAAGGATATTCTCACTTTTTAGAAACTTTGCAACCACATAGCTGCTGTTAAACGTCAATGGAGAAGGGATTATTGGTGGTTTCGGTATGCTGGTACACATAAAGCAGACTCTTTCATTCGTTCTTTCGTTTGGAAGCAATCGATCACATTCTTGGGCTTTCAATCAACTTGTGGACAAGAGTGCGCGCAATGTGGGTGGTAGAAAATGTTGGGCGTTTGGATGATTGTGACGTTTGCCTCTCATACCCAGAGCCTTCGTTACACGTATTGGGCGGGGAACAGTCGAGGTGACAGAGGAGATAGCTTCACAAATCGAAACCTGTGGTAGGATGACACTCGGCGTATAGAGAGCGAGCTCGCGTTTGCCGTTCGTTTTATTAAACGCAGAGGGCATTCGATGTGAAGCCGGTACACTATTTTTCTATCTGTTTCCCCTATGTAGAAGCAGTTTTTATAAAGTAGACACACTCACTTGAAAATGGCGTATCTACGATCGAGCGATCGAGCAAAAAGTCATTCTTCTTGGACGTCAAAATATAATCGAAAATCATTGTTTCTCGAAGAATAGATTGATATTTGTGGAATGATCGATCACTTTCTGACCGTTTGACAATTTAATCTCAAAATTGAACGTCTTTCTTCGGATAGCCGGAATGAAGTCTTATTTTTGCAAACAACGTGTATCAAGTGTATTTATTCTTTCGGTTTGTAACATCGATTCGTTGAATCGAATGTTGTACGATTCCATGAATACCCGAAACGTTCCTGGACTTGATGAAAATTCTTTTGAGCCAATGATCGAAAATATGCAACAATAGGCTCGGAGGATTCGGAGCTTTGTATAGGAAGAATGGAATAGTAAATGAAATGACGATGTTGAATTAAATACAATTCCCTTTGTTTCAATGAGATATTCTCGATTGGACCACACAAATATTTCAATATACATCGCAATGCCGAGTTTTCACGTAGGTCTAGTGGATCTCGGCATGCGGGTGGAAGTGGCTCTATCGAAGAGAATTGGAACGAGAGAAAATAAAACAAAACAATAAAGCTTGTGAAATTTTGGTCATGTTTCCAGTTGGCCTAGCTCAAATATCAATCTGAAAAAAAAAAAAACTAAATTGGAGATGTGTCGGGCATTGTAATATTTCAATGTTTTCGATCTGTTCGAAAAAAAAAATGAATATTTATCAGAAGTAAAATGAGGAATAGCGAAAAAAGATGGAAAATTCAATGCAGTGGCATTTACTCAGAAACGTTTTATACTGCGACACATACATTCGTTTGAATTCAAAATTTAAATCAGAAACATTTCGATGGATATATTTATTGCAATACGCGTGATTAATCTCCGTTGTTTCATGCATCAATTTTGTATAGAACGGAGTATAAAAATACGATTAAAATAAATGAAAAAAGGATGAAGCTCAAGCCTTTCGGACTTTTTCGATTTGTTTCAGAAATGAGATATAAAGAAACAAAGAAAAATGTTCTCGTTCGTTTAAAATAAAAGCGAGAGCAATCAGAAAATTTCCATGTAAAATGTTTTTATCTTGATTTACGTGAATAAAATGAGAAGCGTGTATTTTTGGTTGCATGGGACAACCGTAAGGTCATACACGCAAAATAACTGGCAAATGTCTCTTTATCTTCGTTTCTGGTATATTTATTCTCGCGTTTCCGAAAGTGCCAAAGTGGAAAATTCAACGCCAAGCGAGATAATACGTAGGTGGACGTTGCGTGGGTGTACATCTTTGCTCTCGTCGACTGCTGTGAAAACGTCTGCTCGCTCGAGAGTTTGCTGATATCATCTCGTGAATTTGGCCCGTCATGTGCGCTACGGATATGTGCCCGGTATAAATATATAGTTATATGAAATTGCTGAGCAAAGTGAAACGTGAACGAAGAACACGAATTGTTCTTGCTCGACGATTTTAACCAAGTGAATTTTTGACGGATTAAGAATTTGCTAACGTGACCTCATTTAATTAATCTTCTAGGAGCTCTCAAACAACCTTTTTGCCTTGGCATTTGCTGTAACATTTAGCAATTTTCATTATTCTAACACTTGTTCGACAACGATTAACGATATTTCTGGTTCTTAATATATATATATCTTTGAGCTTCTCCAATTTCCTTACTTTCGGTGATCCGGATTAATCAATACTAGGAACACCGAATAGTGCAAAGATTTCATATCATTCGCCAGATCAGTTTCTTGCAAGTATTTTTCGGAATGGAACAGCATATATCCATAGTTGAAAAAAAGAAAAAAAAAACGAGGAGAGAAAGTTAAAAGAGTCATTCGTGCGAGAGTGGTGCGAGAAAAAAAAAGAGAGGTCGACGAAAGCTCGTTATCAAGACTTTTTCGAGCGTTGACATTTCACACATTTTCATGTTAAAGCATTGGTTTTATATATTGCCCGACGTTGTGACGCCTCCAATCGGAGTGACAGGAGAAGACCACGTGTGATAGAGGCTCTTGAATTTATTGTTGAAGTTTAAAAAATCTTTATTTCCGAAGCCATCGAGATTTTTTCTTGCAGAATACAGCGTCAAGCTTTCTTACTCACAAATCTCAACGCGCCTTGTCGTAAACACTTTCGACAAGAGATATAGCTCGAATAATGTGGTAAGAAAAGAAGTGACAGAGACGAAGCTACGAAACGTGTGGACGGGGTATACATGTATATATAAATGCATCACAAAAGACCGGCTAAAGACCTTACCGCACCTCCTCTTTTCTCCTCCAGTCGTTCGAGAAATCGCATTTGGCTTATCGCGTTGTTGCACTTTTACCTGCGACCAGCACCACGCGAGGAGGAGACTCTTTGTGTCTATCGGATATATAAATATACTCGATCGGCTTCTCTCTTCCGGATTTATAAGCCTATATCTTCCGCTTTTCCTTGATGCCGCGTCACGCGTTACTTTCGTCTTCTCTTTGTATCCTCGTATACCGAACTGTGACGCTAAATTTTCACCACCACCTTTTGGCCCTCTTTTGCGCTATGCTTGATGCACTTGGTGTTCAGCGTATAATAAATATTCTAATTTATTCCGTGCAACATGCACTTGTCTCTCAAAATAACATAGAAACGAGTAAAATCTGTTGCAGCGAATCTGTTTTGTTATTTTCGGCAACAAAAAGAGCATCGTAGCTTGATCCAATAAATTTGGCTAAAAACCCGATCGGCAGATATCTCTTTTATTTTGAGAATGAATCACAGCAGAAATGGATTTCACGGTAAATGTTGCTTCGATCATGCTGAAATTAGCAATGTGATTTGACAACGTACAAGCTTCGTCGTTTTATCAGTCCATATTCGTTTAATCATTCCAGGGATAGTAGGATCGGATTGCTGTTCTTAGAATTGCTATAATCTTCATGGAATCGCGTTTCAATGCATCAACGAAGCGCAAGTCTATATATCATGACATTCTTCAATTATATATCTAATGATCATGCGATTGCTATGACTTCAGCTTCCTACGTTAATGCTGTAGCAAAGAGAGCTTTGTAGGAGCAACGTTTCACAATCGTGAATAGTATTATCCCGCGTATGGCTGCATGTAAAAGAGGCAACGTGTATATGAAAGTTAGGTAGTCAGGGTTACACACAGCGTTGACGGCTTTAAGCCTCCAAGTACTCGCGAAATCGATGATAATATATAATGTGTAGGAGGCAGATATCGCGTACACGATCCATCTCTATCCTCCATAGATTATAATTTAAGGTTTGATATATGTACGCACGTGCCATGGCATATCGTGCATCATCCTACGTGGCATCAAACGCGTCCATTACTCTACACATTATGACGTGGATATATATGTGCTTTCGATCTGAATAACGTAATACCTCCGATAAATGAAAATACGAGTGTGTTAGATTGAATTTTAAGAATCGTACATCCATCCGACTGACAAATGCAGTAGAGAACCATTAGCGTTTCTCGATGTTGAATCATCGTGCGTCCGCTTTGATGAAGCAACAGAATGAAAAATATTGGCGAATTATCGTCGCAATAAAACACTATAACAAATAAGAGTTAAGTGAATTCAAGTCTTATCGTTGATTCATTGCCTAGTTTGTTTACTAAGTTTCATTAAACAGGATTATATATTTGGTTGTTTTCTTTATGCTCGGTACCTCAGGCATCTCGTACATATTAATAGATCGTACAATATGTATGCTTACGTAAGTATACCATGACATGAGAATAACTAATATATTAATATAACTGTATATATCGAAGTACTTGTATCTGTGTATATATTGAGGTTGTTCGAACAGGCGAGGCGTGTCATAATCCGATGTTTGCAATAGACGGTAGAGACGCGGGGCTGCGGTGGAGGTGACGGGCAACGGGGATAGAAGGGTGTATATGCCGACCACGTACAGCCCGTCGAGAGGAATAAGGAGACATCGACCCGAAGTCGCGAGAGTGTTTGAAAGGGGGAGGTCGGGGGCTGGCTGGCTGCGGCGAGGAAAAGGTGGCTCAGTTTAGCAAGGGCATATAAGGTCGCCTCCTACATAACCTCCCTCGCTCATTCCTTACGGTCACATCGCACAAGGGACACTTGCGATATTTGAATTTCGTTCTGGGGTATAACGGTGAAAGGTGTCTTCGAAAAATCAATGTTTTGAATTGATGAAAACTGACGTCAAGGCTTTATTCCAAAATAATAATGATTACGAAAGCTTTTTCCTATTTACCGAATCGCCACAATGGCAGCATAACTGCTTGGGAGAGCAAGCCCTGGTAAGTGTGCTTTGTGGGCACTACGTTTTTGTATTATTCAGCAACAGCTAGCCGTAACGGCAGCCACGTAAACAACAGATTATTACATCATGTCGTAAACACGTGACATTGAGAAAACAGAGAAGAGAGAAAGAGAGCGAGAGAGGATGGAAAATACAAAACGACCAGACGACTTTCATGATAGGCCATTGGCGCGACGTCGTCGAACGCATTATATCATCCAGCCCCTCAGGGTTAAGTGGTCGAAGACATCGACCCAACACAGGATTCTTGTTATACCGCGTAAGACATGAAAAAAAGAGGATGTTGTTCGCAGGGATAAGGATGAAAAATAATGGGAGAGGCAAGGACAGAGAAGAAGAAGAAGAAGAAGAAGAAGAAGAAGTGAGAGAGAATAGGAGCTGGGTTGCGGTGTGAGGGAGTAGGTTTGGGGGCAGATAGGGAGCTGGGCGAAGACGTAGTGGTGGCTTCGTTCTGTCCCAGAGGTCGTAAGATCGCCAGCGCTTTCTCGTTTATTCCTTTCGTGCCTGCAGAACTCACGGGAAAGGGGAACAGATCCTAGGAGACTACGTACAAAGTCCCTGAGGTTCACGTCGCTACACCGGAACACGTCTCTGTCCAGGGGTGATTGATCTTGTGTTTTAGAAATTTTCTGCCAGCCTCCATTTTGCCGGACAGGCTTGTTTCAAGTGCGCGACTTCACAGCAGAATTGTTTTTCTATTATTGTTTTGATATCCCAATTCAAGATCGAATCGTTTCTCGGTGAAGGAAGAAAATTGTATTTTTATTGCGCAAGAGAAAAAAAATTATTTTGCCAGCACAATTTTCATTGTTAAACATGTTCTAATTAACCTTTCAATCCAATGAAGTACACAAAGGGAAGGTTCCTAGAAAGATAAGCAATTAAGGTGATCTGGTGGCTGCAACCACTGAACCATCGATGAATCTGAGAAGCTACCAACTATAATGAGGGAAAATATAATTAAGCTGGTTTCTGTGGTGGATTTTGTGTGGTGCTCGGTTTATCCTTAGCTATAACACTTTGAGGCATCTTTTCATCTCTCTCGTACCTGATCTTCGCATGAAAAACGTTAACCACTCTTTGCGTCGTATCTACGCGATGAGCTATATATAGCCCACATCGGATGAAGGAAGACAGGAAGGAGCAAGGATAACGATGGGAGCCTTCAGGATAATACACATCAAGCTCTGGCTACCTGGGAGAAGACGTCTTTTTTTCAAGTCTTTTTCTTCTAGTTTCGCGAGAAGAGATGGGTAACGTCAAAGTATAATGTGGTGCAGAGGAGTGAGAGCTAGAGCACACAAACTGCTGGTGATGGTACAGTGTTCGCCTGATCGATAAGAGTGAGTTGAGAATGAGAGGGATGGGAGGAGCGATGGTGAGAGTGGGAGTAATAGAACCTCGAGAGCAACGTACTAGAAACTACATAGGAAGAGAGAAGAGAGGCAAACACATACACACAGGAAAAGATAGTGATACGAGAGAGAGAGAAAAGAGTTAGATGGAGGGACGTTAAAGGGAGGGTGGCAGGTTCGTTTTGCCTCGAGTGGCAATAAGCATTGTCCGAGCATCAAGACCCTCTATCAACTGCCACTAACCTCTTCTCAACACGCGGCTAGCCTCTCGTCACGTTTAACATGTATTCCAGTACGTATACATATATGGATCAAGCATTTTCTGCGTTCAACTTTGTTCAGCGCACACACGATGAACGATACGATTTTGTCTGTAATACACATGTATGCGCTATGCAATGTTACCAAGGACCACATGTATGCACGCATACGGTGTGCGCAACTTTAAATATGTACGTATATATTCAAGAATTCTATAGTTCGAGGGATGTTCGAAACTGTAGTAAAGTTTGGGTGAAAACTATGGATGGCGCTTGGAAACGAGAGGGTTAGTCAGAGAGCGTTCAGTTGGGTGACTTGCCTGAGGAGACTGGTAACCCCCTGGGCTGTTCGCCCCATCGTCATGAAACAAAAGAGATACAGTCATTCAGCCATCTCGAAGCTTCTGGATAACATTGTAGAGATTGTCCCTTGCAACGTAATGGTCATAGGCTCCTTTTGAATCACCGTTTGCATCACTATATACATGTCTTACTTCAAACTGCCAATGATTGTGGATGAGTGCGATGGTAAGCTGGTAGGAGATCGAATCCCTGTAGAACACCCACACTGAACGGCCTGAACATCCGCACATAGACTGTTGGAACTATACGCGGACCAACCTCTTTTACTTCTGCCCGTTTGCACTCTACTCTCATCTCCCCTAGTCCATACCCACCAACCAGGCTTCTCTTCCTCTCAAATCTCCCGCTACGGAAAATACTCCAACAGTTTCGGTAGTGCATGGGGCTGTGTGTGAACAGCAAACTATGCGCGCGTAACGCGTTCGTATGCTTAGTTCCCGTTTCCTCTCAATCTCCAACTCTCTCCATCTTTATCTATGTCTCTCTTTGGCTTTCCTCCAGCCTGAAACTGCTTCGTCCACATCTATTCCGTCCAAGGTTTGGCGTCACATGCCATGTTACGCCACGCCATTTTAGAGTTGTACGTAAACTCGGCAAAGTCCCCGAGCACACCGTCTGGATTACAACTTCGGCTAACGTTTGGTCACATTAACAGGATCCCGAAGGGAATCCAACCGCAACCAGCTTCTCCCACAATGTCCCCGTGAACATTATCCTTGTTGATGAGATACCCACACATGAGGTAGGTAAACGAAAATGTTAAGGCGTCGGTGCTAGCCGTAGAGATTGCCACTCGTGTGTACCATAGAACGCAATACAGGTGTAACAATAGCGCGTATGTGTTCATGCATTCTTCATGAATGTCATCGTCCATGTACGTATATGGTACACACCGGAGTGGCGAAATGTGCATTGTGCGATTACATGCGCAAAACGCGCGTATCTCTCGCTCGCTCGCCACCACGAGAGAGCACAACGTTAAACGAGGTGCCGACTACGCTTTACCTCGACTTTTTTACGTCAAGCACATCTAATGGATACACACGGACCACGGGCATAGAAACTATCTAGGTGTTCGTTAACTGCTTACGTTATAACAGGTAGATATGGTGAATATGTGTATAAACATTATACACACACCTGCATCTGCATGTGTGAGGACGTTCACTCGTAAAACTAACTAACGTTTTTAAAGCGTGTGTACATAACCGGCTGGATAAAATCACCTCGTTTTACCGCAGTTTCTTGTACTTGTAGCTGTAACTCTGTCCTCTTTTTTTTTTTTAGGATATACGAGTTCTGGAATAATGCAGCTGGTGTAAGTAATCAGCGCTTTGTGCTACTTCGCTACACAATCTTGCACTAGTACGCTGTTCTTTTCGTTCATTTCCACTGAGCGAACTGTGGCATTTCAGGGAGATATCAGATATCAGAATTGTGGCATTATTCCTGATTGGACCCCAACCCATAGTTGAGTGTCTCGTTTTATACTCGGTCACACAGACCAAATGACGCTTAATGGATTACACATTGCACGCTACGACATTTTGTTGATATTATAGAATAACCCGACTCCGTTTTTTACAAGGACATTAGACGTAAGCTGGGAATATCAAGGTATCGAAGTGTCAGAAGAACCTTATCAGCTGCAATGAATACCATCGTATATTGTTAAGTAATGATAGTTCCGAAACACAACACTTCGACTACGTTTATTGAAAAATCTCTGCAATGTAATAGAAGATCAATACTCGAGTCTTGGTTATATCGTTCAGATGGTTAAAAACACTTCCAAAAAAGATGGTTAGAAGCACTTCCAAGCTCAATCCATCCGATAGCAAATCCAAACAAATCTAAATTTACATGAATTTCAATTGTCTGTTCATCGATGGACTCAATCAAGTATACGAGTATTCTTTCAAGTGATAAATTAGACTGGAGTAAGCGACGAATCAAGAATTATGAATAAGGTGATGTGGTCCGATCGGAATTGTTTGACTTATAAGACCCTGAGATTGTTGTATCAGTGCATTGTAGCAAAACATTTCTACGTCCTTGCTATACAGCAACCCCGGAAGACCTTAGTTTACGAAGGAACGAACATTTAATAAAGGAGAAATGTAAACGAAGCAAATAAGGACGTATTTCTGTATCATGTTTATCGTACACGTACATATATAACGGTATTTGAGAAATTGCAGATATCGCATATACAACTCTGAATTCACAATATATATGTATACGCGTGTTGGATTCAATACAGATATGGGAATATACACACGTATAGCAGTTATTTGCGACGCGTTTGCTTGCACTCATCCTCGAGCCTTCCGAAGCGTGTTTTCCCTCATACCATACAACTGTGCACCCAAGCGTTGTTGTAGTACACAGAAATGAGCGGAAAACTCTTATCTCCTTGATGATTTACGAGTCTCACTACAGCACGATGAGACGAAGGACCGTTTTACTTCCTCTCGTACCTACTTACACCACCACCACCACCACCAGTAGAACCACCCTCAGCAGCACCCGGCAGCTTTGTGAAAATGGAGGAGGGCTTTTGTGAGATCAGAGGCAGCGACGAGGAGGAACATACAATTACGAAAAGAAACAAAACAAAAGGGGAAGAAAATGATATAAAAAAAAAAAAAACCAGCACGAAGCAAGCATCAGGGACATTATTACACCCATTTCTTTTTTTATTCTTTCCCTCAACGAGCTTAAGCTTTTATCTTGTATTTAATTGTTTTGCCAAGGAAATGGAAAAACCAACGTTTTCTAACCGCTTAGCGCAAATGTACGGAGAAACAGGTTATGCTATTCGTGCGTAATAAGCATGTGCTAGAAGGGTATTAACCTTTCTACCTGGTGTGTGCATCGTGGTCTACCATCATGAAAACATAAAGGTCGCTAGTTGAGAATTTCACGGGCAAGCGAAACGCCACAATAAGAAAGGACGAAAAGGCCACACTAGGGTGGACTAATCGCTGGAACCTTTGAAAATAATGGTCATGGCGCCACTGTTACTATACCAACCATCTCACCTGCTGCTCGGCTTTATTCCTTATGGTCACTGGTTCGCAGCAGCCTCTGCGGTCCTACGTGCCATGACTTTTTAGAAGTCTGATACATTCGGTTTTGGTTCGCCTGAGGAATATTCCGCTATATATATCATTCATACGGTTGCACCAAAAAGCTGAGTCAATTCTCGTAATGCTACTATGAATCTGTGATAACGTCACTGATAAGTATAAATAATCCAAAAGCAAAATCATTCATGTACGTGAATGATTTATCGTCATGTTCGGACATGTGGATTCCGCAGAGATCGAGGATAGAGTCGATTTTGATCACGCGTCAAAAGTGTCATAGAAAAAGTAAAGCGAGCTTTTTTGAAACCGATTTGTTGTTGAATCGATTCTGACCGTTCGAAATTTTTAGACCGTGTTATCAAACTTTTTATTTGACAGGAAAGTTTCTTTGAGGCAAGTAGACAAGTATTGCAGAATTTCACGAAAGTTTTCGATCCACCAGAACGTTCGAGTTGAGTACGTAACAGGTACGTGTCGCACAGGGTGAAAGCGTTTACGTACATGGATACATTATATATATATACATAAAGATATTCATACGTAGGTGCCTGCACCTGCGAAACGTCACGTTTGTATCCGTAATACGTGTATGCGCCTCGAGAGTATATAAGGCCAATCTCGTATGAAATGACAGCATCTTCAGGTTGCACGCTTCGTAAGGTATCGAAAACTTTTCGTATAAAACTTTTTACTCTCCTGCGTTACCACACCGGTTTGAGTGTATACCTGCTGGAGTGGTACGCGGGGTGCACAAGAAAAAAGAATGAAACATAGATTTTGTTTGCATCTCTGTATAAAGAGCTGTTGAAAAATGTATATTTAAGTTTGTTGGCTACACGTCAACCTGATTATCACCATAACCGTTATATATTCATCATCATCGACCTTCATTTTCAGGCACATGCTTCGAGATTTTTCTCATCACCAGCAGACTAGCGGATTTCGCTTTTAATTGAAGATTTAAAACTTTTTAGATTTCGGTAAATCGAGGCTATCCATTGAGAATGAGAGAATGAGAAAACTGAATTAGGGCTGATGCTGAATTTTGGTTAGGTATTTATCACTGTGTATAAGGATCACCCATCGATTTCTGGCTCTCAAAGAGCTCAACGACGCGGTTTCCGGCTGAAGCTCGCGCTGCTTGGTCGCTAGGATTTTGGCAGGTCGCCAGAACTCGTCGGTGTTCTTCTCCTAGACTTCGGTTAAGTACATATATATATGTGTGTATCTAGCTGGGGATATTCAGTTCAGTGTGTATCAGCTCGCCCTCTGTCGATTAGTCCACACACCATGGCACACATTCATGATTTGGTGGAGAAGTTTTGCGGAGAGCTGTCCCGTGATCCACGACGTTCGTTTCAGCCTGGTCCCGGACCATTTCTCATTCGTTACGTCTGTCTCTTTCTTTCTCCGCGACTTCCTCACAATATCGACGCCGCAGGCTCGTTCTTCTTTTAATATTTAGACCCGAGATTTTCGATTAGCCGATATTAGCGTGCGATCTCTCTCTCTCTCTCGCTCCGTCTCTCTACCAGTGTGGCGTCTATCGTTTTGGTTCCTCGTGCCAAAGTACCCTGGCACCGTATTCGCTCTTTACGTGTTCTGTTGTATATATATTTACATTACGTTACAGTAGAGATCCGATGCTTCAACCAAATGCACAAACAGGTCAGTCAATACCATGGCAACAGTCTCATTGATTAGAGAATTTAAGAGCATCCTCGTGCTCAGGTCATTCTGAGTAAACAAAAAATGTGAATTAGTCACATTTTATTCGTATTAGTTTGGCTTAAAATCAATCTAATTTTATTGTCGTTTTTTTCTTTTTGAAAACTATTTGCTAGGATGTAATGTTTTATGGTAAACAAGCAATCGCATGAAGGAAGTCTCTAACGATCAAAATTCTACAAGTTCCTCTGCACCTCAAGTGCATCGCAGTTATAGGTCAAGGCAGTTAATGGTTGGTATGCAATTTTCGTATATATATACGTAGAGTATATTCAGAGTTTCAACAACGATTCATATGACAGGAGGTCCAGAAGCAGCTTCATCTCTTCAAATAGAGAGGGAGAGAACTGCGAAGAGAGAGAGAGAGAGAGACCAGACCGTGAAACGTCCTAAAAGTTGGACCGAAGTAGGGGTCGCGAAAGCAGCGCAATACCACACACTGGTGGATGTATACCTCTCAAAATAAGAGGGTTAGTTGAGGTCGAGCCAAAGTAGCAAATGAGATAGAGAACTGTGAGTTGTTCCAGAAGGTGGATGCCCTCGAGTTTCGTGAAATTTTACGAGCTTACTAGTTTATATTGTACAATTCGGCTTCATTCAAGTCGGAACAACCTCAGGCTCAACTCGTTTTAATACAGACGTACGATGAATACGTTGGGGAACCGTGAAATATTTTGAAAAAAAAACTTTCACATTTGCATGAATAATGTTATATTGATGAGAAATAAATGAAAGAAAAAAGGCCCCGATTTCGTAGCTTCGCGAAGACAAAAAGAGAAAACGAAGAAACATATAGGATTCGATGAATTTATTCCGTTGAAAATGTAGATCTCTGAGCGAATCCGTTGAATTATTCGAAAAGACCATATCACCAAGCGGCAGAGCGGTATGAATGAGAAGAGTGAGACCGCTGTCTCGTCGCCTTTCGGGCATGATCGAGCGTGAGAATTCTCAAGAATAGGAGAGAGAATATAGTTGAGCTTATCGTCCATGGGCTGGGTCAGAACGGAATAGATGACATTCAGGAGAGACGGATGGAGAGAAGAATTATCGTTTTTATTTTTTTCAAAGATTTCGTGAGAAGAGCGGATGATAAGCGCCGGAAGTTTATTCGACCTTCTGTCTCTTCTCTCATCAATATATGCCCCAGTGGGTTTCCTACCATTTCCTATCCATGCCTCATTAAAGGTTGAATCATCAGCGAATGGAAGCAGAGCGGATCATAGGGAGATCAAGATAAGAATGAAAAAAGAGGAGGAAACGGAACCGCTCTGCAAGTGTCGGCTTTCTATTGAATTTCGAAAGAATGCAAATCTATCTATACAAGAGTTAAAAAATCAACGGTTACACGATTATTTTTGGCACATTTCATACAAAATTTACTTTTGAAACTTTTCGCGTTTCCAACTGAAGGTTACATGTGATTACACTTTAATGTGACAAAGATATTAATGATTCAACATGAAAGAAGCTATATCCCTTCGGACGGGATGAATGTTTCAAAAACCTGAAGAATATAAATACTTTCCGTGACCTATTTTATAGATTGACGTTTGTCAGTTATCGACTTTGTAATATTTATATTGAAAACACTGAAATAGCTACCCGGTCGTTTGAAACCCCGAATTAATGACTTATAGGTTTTTATTGTTTCTACCAAAAAACGAAGAGAATGACGCGACGATTTTTTTTCTATCTTGAATGTTCGAGTAATTGGTAGGATTGACAATTTTTTCGTGATTTCGAATTCTCGAAGAAGTTGAAAATGTCGCAGTTTTAATTATGCAGAGTTGGGTAGAAATCGACTCAGCTTTCGCCTCATATTTTAGTCGATACCAACGAAAATAAACAACAATTTGAATAAATGCCTAAACGAGTCAGAACTGAAGATCTTGACCAAGGAAAACAAAATTTGATGGTCTGTTCTACAGCAATAAGTTTTTACTTCTATCGGAATTTATTTTGCCATTGTTGGTGTCATTCCTGTAATGCAACTCATGCAAGGCAGCAGGTACAGCTAGGCCGCACATAAATTTATTTATGAATACATACATATATGTTTTATACATGTATATGAACCGCATGTACGTGATAACTCTCGTCGCTACGAAGCATCGCGTGTTGCAGTTACATGCTAATGAGAGTCTCCCGTTGCAATGTGAAGAGAGCCTGTTTTGACCGTTCAACTGCTAGAGCTCCGTGACGTTTCGTAGCGATGAGAACAAAGTTATATTGAAACGTTAAACATCAGAGAACAGTAACCGCGTATACTAAACTCGCCCTTCAATGGCTTAATCATTCGCCAAGTTTTCAGTTTCGAAATTTTTCATACGAAGAAATACGAAAAAACAATATCGAAATTTGTGGAATTGTGAAGACATGCTGTCGGAAAAACGATCAATGCTTTAAAATCAATATCAGTGTTTTTTATTCTTTTTCATTTTCTGAATGAGTGTACCTATTGAATCTAAAAACTTGGCGTTATTTCAGTCGTTTACATTCCTTATATTTCGAATATGACGATCACAGTCACAGAGAAGATTGAATTATTACGATTGCACGGAGTAATTTCTAATTTCGAACCTTCGTATATTCATCCACAATTGGATCGTTCTCGTATTAATTGGGGTATTTGAAAATTTCCAATTATTCTCATAATAAACATGAAATAACCGCGTGTATATACTTGTGCAGTATACCAAAGTAAATGCGATTGATTGTGAAGCAACGAAATTCTATTGGCTCCGATGTAATTGCAAATTTTCCGTACCGTTGTACCATATAAGTCATTGTTTCGTTTCATTGAAGTATCATCCGCAATATCGTTGATACGAAATTTGCAACCGTATTATATCTGTACGAATTTCGGATGCTTTATCAGGCCAAACAATTCGCGTTGCCATGAAAATTTACTTAATATCACGAACTCGGTACTACATTTGAAAATATTCGAAAAAAGTTGCTTAAAAGTTTGTTGCGTTTAAACGTTTATTTGACTTTGGATTTGCTTTGTAACATCTAAACTCGAACGAGTTTAATGTCATTGTGATTACCCCGAGTGAAAACTTGCTCGACTTTTAACGAGCTGTTTACGAGAAGAGGTCATAAAAGAATAATTTCTTTTTTCAATGAAGAAACGTTGAACGCCAACCGACTGCCTATTTATTTGCAAAAATGGTACTTAAATTGCACAGCGCAACTGACAGCGATGGGTGCCCGGTTGGTATACGGCTACGGCAGACTTGCGGGTTAAGCAGTCCTGAGCGAGATCAATACCTGGTTGGATGACCGCTCAGCCATCCACCCGCTTGGGCATTGATCGCTGAGCAGGAGGCAATTTTTCCGAGTTCTTGACGGTGAAACCCAACTGAAACTCGGTAAAAAAATTGCCTTGCGTATCGGCCAAAAGTTTCCCTTTGCCCTGTTGCAAATTCGATGCAGTTACGAATTGAAAAAGAGTAGTTTTCGCCAACTCTCTCGTGAAGGTCTCGCAAAAACATGGAAAACAATGAAGTACGAGAATAATGGGTTGGAATCATGGAGTATGCTTGAAAAAAAGGTAAAAGGGTATATGTAACGAAGAAACACTGAATACGAATGTTGATTCAAAATGAAAAAAAAAAAAAAAGGTTCCAGTTGCGAGACATGGTAATCAATATATGAACTCAAAATTGTACCCGGGAATAAGGGCTTGCGGAGTATAAAGGTATGATGGAGTACACGCAGGAAAATAGGAGAATAACACGGATCCATTGTTATCCCGCGTGTATATTGAACTAAAGGAGAAAATATATGGTTGTTTCGAAAAACAAGAAAAGAGCTGGGTTTTTTTCAACAGTGCACCGGAAATTGATAGAGAGGAAGAGAAAAAGGGAGAAAGAAAAAATGAAGCAGATTGGATGATAGCGCTGTATGATTACCGGAAACGTGGAAACACCGGTGTTGGACCAATGCTGCAACGTAAAAACCGTACTCGCGATATCCCCGATAATTGGTAGCCCAATATGTGCACGCAGTGGCCAATTATAAAATTCGTGTGTACGTTGATATTAAAGCAGATGGAGATATGTCAAAATAGTTTCTTCACGATAAGGAGATTTTCAATGACGTTAAAATGGCGACAGTTGATTTTTTCAAATAGCAATGAATTTACGATGTGAATTAAACAAACAAAAATACATTTCACTTTATATTTATTAAAGAGTAAAATATGGTATTCTCGTTTCCATCGCTCTCGGGGGCTTGCGTAAGCACGATAAATAATTCACTTTAAAAGTTCGAGAAGTGCCCTGGAAAAAAAAAGGTCCATGACGCATTAAAACGAAACGAATTTACTCGCAAGCTTTGATTCCTCGTGTCGTTGCGCGTATATTCGGTTGCACGTTGGTATCGCGTCCCACTAAAATGCGATTTATCCACGTTGGTGAAAGTGAACCTTGGGGCGATTTGTCGAGGAAGTGGGACACACCGGTCGAGGAAAAAAACGATCAAACAAAAAACGGGCAACGTTTCGGACGGAGTTTTCAAAGAAAGGTTAACTTGAGAAGGAAATTAAAAAAAAAAAAAAAAATCAACTTGATTATTGAAAGGCGTCGAATGTTCAATGAACCGTTCAATGAAAGTCACGGTTGGAGAAGAAAAAAGGCGAACTCGTCGATAAATCGTTATGAAGTTTGCTGAACGACTGTTCATGCGGTAGCAGCAACGCCACGATCAAATATAATAATTCATATAATATAATAATCAATAGCTGGTACATGTTTTATGTTTACCAACGAGTAAAACAAGACTCTGGAATGATTATTGAAAGTTTGAGGGACTATTTATCCGCGGTTTCAGTTACTCTGTCCTAAGCTCACGATCGATCTGAAAACTTTTGCCTACAGGAGTTCCCCACTGATAAACTCGATCGCGTGAAAAAATAGACAAAGTCATAGATATTTGATTCTCATCACAAAGCTCATCTAGTCTGTTGATCAAAGTGTACAGAAATGAGTGTTTAAAGAGAACGTCAATTATGATGTAAAACAGTAATTTTATAATACCGCAATGAAAATGTTCTCTTTACAAATATAAATTGTGGAATCCTCTGAAACTCCAGTGTACCATATCACAAGTTTTCGTTACGGAAAATGCTACGGATCTGTAGCCACAGTAGTTTTTAAATCAATCAAATTCAGAGGACCTTTGACAATGACAGATTTCTGATAGTACAAAAAGTCAAATAAGTATACGCAACCGAATGGATCTTGAAGCTATAAACCTTTTTTCACTTACCGGTTATACCTTTATTATGTTCTTTTACCTTTTTCAATAACCGAGTGTTCCACGCTCTACTGGCTTTCTATCATATTATCTTGTTTTGTTCTTTTCCTCCTTCCTTTCTTCCTCATTCGGTTTTCCACCATATTTTTCTGCTTTATCCGTATTCCCCCCCCCCTCTCTCAAAAGCGTTGCCTCGGACAAACATCAGGCCGGTATATTTTTCATTTTCACCACAATATGCATATCTATCTATTCATTTCACACGCATTGAGCCAAAGTCACGCTAACTACTCGTTGGCTAACGAGCTTAGTAGCGCTGGCCGATGGTGTGCTTGGCAGAGCATCGCAAAGGTATAGTTTCAACTCCGCCAGTGAGCTGCTCTTCTCTATACATGTGTTCATGTATTTTATGTATTGGATATATACATTTACACACATAAAATGTATGTACGGCTTCTGTCGTTCGAATGCAAACTTTGACCCACATACCACGAGTCGTAAGAGCCCACCATCGTCGCGTCTATCTATATATTCGCTGATAGTAGAAGTGAGCTTGTGGAGCATGCGATTTTCCGCGGTTATACTCAGTGCAGCGGCACGCATCCACCCCAACCTCGTGGAGTTTCGCATCCTTCAACCCTACTTTGCTACCACAAAGAGCCATTGTACCAGGCATAAGCAAGTAGCGTCAAGGGCCAAGACGGTTCTTATGGAAAGTATTATATCGACTGGCATATCTTCTGTGTAAAATAAAATACATGAGCTGCGAGCGTTGTGCACCAAAAATACAATTAAAAATATTTCCTGACTTTCATTAGTTACAAAAATATGGTGCACACGTTCATGAAACGGTCGCATTGAAAATCAAAAAGAGAGAGGCTCGTTAAAATGTCGGTAAAAAATACTGCACGATGAGAAAAAAATTGAAAAAACAAATTTCGGTGAATATTTCATGGATCTCAAGAGGACAAGTTTAATTGCAATTTGTGAATAAAAATAATTGATACTACGGCTTCAAAGATTTGATTGATACCCCTTTTCATCTGAGCAGACTTCATGCATGAGGATCCATCCACCACTTTATCTGCTCAAGAATTCAAGAAACAATGTCATGAGTATTATATTCATGATTCTTGACGCCACGAATGAATGACCGTTACATAGAAATGATGAAAATGTTACGATAAACGAAACACTACGATTAACTTTGAAGACTAATGATATAGCTCCATGGGTTCTGTTAGTTCAGAGTAGCAGGATGAACCGGTGCAGCAAATCGACAATCAACGTGTGAACCAAAGGGTCAAATGGTTGAATTCACGATAGATTATAGTGTGTACGGTTTAGCACCACAACGCACATACACACGGAAAGACATGCATCATAAAGGGCGTAACAAGGGTGTCGAGCTCCGCGCACACACATGACGGACCCGTGTAATACTCTCGAGGCTTTTCGTTTCAGTTCTCCGATCGTTGGTACACGGGAGTGTAACCAAATGGCAATTGGTACAATTATCAGCTAAAACACGAGCGTAAAATACTGCACAAACGCACATATGTGCCTGTGTGTGTATGCCGGAAATGTTGAAGATGGGGTGCATAGCTTTCTCTCGTTGTTGGCTGATATATTGACGATGTATGAGTGAGTTTGAAGCCGAGTAACAGTTGGAACGAAAAGCTCACGGTGGTTTATTTCGTATCAGGCCCTACGCCAAACGAATATAGCGCCGACATTGCATGTATTTGCCGGAAAGCGGTTCAACGAAATTGGCAAAGAGTAAACGCTGAGAGCACATCTCGGGTGAGGGTGCAAAACGCAAACATGTGCATAACACGACAACAACAACAACAGCGACGAAAAAAAAAAAACGAATTATACGAAAGGTATTTTAAGCAAAAGGAAATAAAAATACTTGGATATTCGAAAGAGCGTTTTATCCTCTCAAATATATCATGCATAATTGTGCAACTACAAATGTAAACAATGTCTGTACATTTACGTGGAGAAAAGAGGTGAAACTGGGTAGATTTGAGCCGCGTGCTTACACACCCCGTTCACCCGGCTGTATCCGAACACCTGTAGAGCTCTAAAGGGATTTGCCCGGGCGCTGTACCTAAAGTATATCTTCATATTATCCCTTTTCTTGCTTCTTTCTCATTCACGAACGTTTTCTCTTATCGCAGCATCGAACATTTTTGTATATATATGAAGTTTCGAAGACTTTGCGATGGAAAATTTTTGTCTGAGAGTCAAATAAGTTAAGTTTCTCTGTTCAACTCGTTCGCGAGTTCACGCCATAACTTCAGTGACAGGCAAAGATGGAGGAGCTATCTTAGAGCCAAATTTTGGAGACTCAAGCTTTTGCTGGGTCTCCAACTTGGACCCGGTGCATTTTATGGAGTCAAGCGTGCGTACACACAAGCTTTTCAACAGATCGACGCCCCCGGGTGTATCCTCCAGTTTAACCTACGCTGAAAGTCCTAGAGTTTGTAGCTCGGTGTGCCAGCTCCGGAAATCCCATTTGACTGGAGGAAAACTCGTGGCGATGCGCTCCAAGGCTCTATAAACTATTATCGACTACTGCTTCATATATCCACTTGCACTTTGAGGGCAAAGAGAACCTGGAGAAATGCATTAGAACCCGGAATGATGGGAAGCAATTCATCTGTTCCGTCGGTGTCTATACGGCTTCGGATGGTTGAAGGAACTAGAGCAAGGAACGCGGATAAACAAACGAGAGACTTCGAGGTAAACAAAATGAGCATGGGATTCAATAGCCAATATACGGAGATCAAGGCCAAAGTAAACGATTCAATTTCAGTTGTTTGCAACGTTATATATACATAGAAACAATATTCTCTACGGATGCGAAGGGTGGAGCTGAATGCGGATGAATCTTATGCTGACATGGTGTGTGTCTGGATTCTTTATTCGTGTTCATCATTATTCGGCTCGTTACGGATATTTCGCATTCTCAGGGTTCTCCTGATTACTCCAAAGTATTGAAAAACAAATGAAAAGCTTCTAGATGTTGGCTTGTGACAAATCCGTATTGCTAAACGCATTTCGTTCGATCGGGTCTGCAGCGTGCCACAAAACCTGATATTGTGTTCAAGGTGAAAAAGGTACACGAATCCAAATCAATATTTCCCTTCAATATTTGGATGCACCAAGATGTATTAGGAGTTTCCTGGGAATCTCGGAAGCATTTCAATATATATTCGAACGTAGTAATACTGTTTGTATCTCCGTCGACCAGGATCCTTCTCCAAGCTTCTTCCTTAGCACAGGGGGTCTCCTCGAGAGGTCGCAATATTTGTCAGAAATATACATCGATGTATATGTGTGTACAGGGTAAATACGAAGGAGTCCAATAACATAGCAGGTGAGCAGTGAGGCGAGGCTTCAAAGCGCCAGGATATAAAAATACATTTTTAATCGGTGTTGAAAATCTACTAGAATCTAGTACGCTGTGTAAACTGCGATCGAAGAGCTCCAAGGGCTTTTCGTCTCTCGACGCTCGAGGATACCAGCAATAGGATTAGCGGCGAATGTATACACCACGCGAATTGTCGAGCAAGAGCTACAGGTGAGTTCGGAAAAGACAATAAAAATAGGATTGGAGAAAACGAGAAGGAACAAAAAAAATCAGAAAAAAAATATAACTGGGTGATAACGAAAGGGATAGAAAAATACCGAAGGTTAGATGGTATGTACGATAATCGGATAAAACCCAAACCGATGAAAAATGAACGAAAAGGGAGAGAAATAAAAACGCAGGTGAACAGAAAAACCAAGATTATTACGACGACAGGTGGTTCGGTTACATTCTCCACTTTTTTTTTCGGATTATCTCGACCATATACATACGTATCGGATCATTTGATTCAGCTTCTAATCTCGTGAAATTATAAAAACCATATGTCCGATAAATAAATGTTATTGGATTCAATGAAAAATAATCTAATGTGATAAGTGGCGTGTATTAACTGAAATTGTCTCATCTATCCATCACGTTCATGCTAGCAGTTTCCTTGAATTAGCACACAAAGTACCATTCGAGTATAATGCCACGGTAGGACGTAATAGTTTCGTTGGGCGATCGATTACTTCAGGGTTTCCGTTTACAGAGTACAAAGGGGATTGCCTGAATTCAAGATAGTAATTCGTAACTGTTCCTGTCTTTATACAGAAGGTAAGGAAATTGTATTGGCACGATGAGGTTCGAGCCATCTCGCGACTACATCATTCCCTCTTCTCTTTTTTCTTCTTCTTCTTCCTCCTCTCCTCCGCCTTCTTGTTTTTACGTCTTGGAAGGTTCGATTGTTCGACATAACAGTATGCGGATATAGAAATGTTGAAAGGAATCGCGGTCAATACGAATTGGAGGCTTCACCACCGCACAGAGGATTCAAGCTAGTTGGCGAACATTGAAGTAGTACACGTTGAATGGAGGATCGTAGAGTGATCGCCAATCAACTGCGATATACCACAGAGGTCATTCGGCTTTCAGATCACTATTGACGTTCTTCTCTACTTGTGTGTGCATGATTGTCTCGACTTTGATGCGTTAGGATGGAGAAGCATTCCCACTATAACTGGGACAACGTCCATCGCGATGTGGCAACGAAGCATCATATCGAAGATAGAACAACGAGCATTCAACATTCAAATGTAACACCTGACGTACAAAGGAAACAGTGGAAACTCATCGATTTTCGACAATCGATCAACAATTGGCTGTAATATTGAATGAATAAAAAGAAATAATGGACTTACGATGTTTGACGTGAAGTCGCGGTACTGGATCCTGCGGCCAGGCAACATTGCGCGATACGAGGGCGATCAACGCCAAAATCCTAAGAGCTGCTATCATCATTATGATGAAGACTTAGGATAACCGGCGAACGGTGATCCTTTCGGCCCGTTTGATAGCGAGGCCACTGTGCACCTCCGCTTTTTTTTTTCTACCAGTCCCACTTACGCTCGTAGCTTAACGTCATCGTGTCTCTATCGAGCTCGCTCCACGATGTTCAGCTGAAAAACAGAAAATCAAGAAAATACAATTAATGTATGAAGAGTCACTGTTCTCAGATCAAATTTTACGTACTGCACGCATGGATCAAGTAATTTAGCTAATAAGTTTTATTTTATGACATGACACGTTAGAAGTTTAAATTGGATGCGGCCAAGATCACTATCGAGTTCAACGCCGCTCGCAATTATCCGTTCGAATTGATAGCGTTAATTATCTCAGCTCGCTCATCCTCTATCGCGAAGGGAATGTTGTGCTATTCCACAGGTGCGCTTATAGGATCCTTGTGGATCATTCATTATTCAACTAGGCCTTGGCAAGGTACCACCTTCAATTATATTTGTCTTCGCTCCCTTACGGATCGTTTCGGAATTGGATTTAGAAGCCAGAGATCAGGCGAATATATACTAGCAAAAGCGCACACAAACAGTTCGAGATATCCGGAGAACCAAGAGCGCGAGGGTATGCGTGTTTGTACAAGAGGCTAACGAAAATAAGGTAGAAGGTTTGGAAGACTCTCGATAAATCGAGAATGAAAGACGCACATTTTCAGCGAAGTAGTGACACTCGTAGTCAAGCTGCTCTTGAAACTTTATGCATTATGCACAAACGCTTTTCGGAGTTAGTGTTTGTCTCATCTATATCTGCCCCATCTGTGTATCTCGGCAAATGGCTCTCTGCCGACCAAAAACGAGATAAGAGTAGTGTACGGAGACAGACGATGACAAGATTGCCGGATGGGCGGCATAGGAATCAGGCAAACTCATCCATACCCGAATCGTATTAAACCTATGAGCAACGTGTATCAGTGCTGATGCAGTTCTTGCTACACTCTTACTTCTTGTATACGTCTCGAGTCTCTCTCTCATTATAAGATGAATGAAGACGACCTACCGTTCTCCGGCACATACATACTAATGTATATATATAAAATGTATACGTAGATGCAGACTCTAAACTCGTTGACGTACGTTTCGAAGTAAAGCTACCCGCTTGCAAGATTCTGATTTATTTAAATTGCTGTTAGCAGTTACGCCCGCGACGCTCTTTCGAAATAGTCACGATTCCCCATCATCGCGTTCTTATTTTCAAGAACTATTCAATTACGAATTGTCCCGTTAATTCTTGGCCTCGAAGTTAAGCGTTGCGATAGTCGCTTTCTTCTATTCTTAGATAAATGCCATTTAATATAGCGGCAGCAATAATAATAAAATTATTCGAGACATAAATAATTATCTCTCGGTTCCATTGTCCCTCTCGGTCAAGAGAACTTTCTCCGCGCGTGCATCGTTCAGTTCCGTGGGTTATGTCAAGTGCAGTATATATACGATTTGCTATGGTGCAAGTGCTACAAAGGAGAAAATATATGCTGGAAGAATAGCCTTAGGGGCAAAGTAGGCACCCAAGATTCCGTTGGATCCTTCGCTCTTTTGGCTTTCCATCGCTTTCGCATGTGGGTAAAATCTCAACTCGCCGCAGATACAAACTTTACGAGGGGGCGAGAGAGAGAGAGAGAGAGAGAGAGAGGGGGGGGGGGGGCGGGAGAGATCTTCGTCGCTGTCAACGCTGCAAGTACCTAAGGCCGGGTCGAGTTCATCGTGTATAATATCAACTTGCTGGATACATACGTTATTTATGTACGTAAGAATATTTATATACAGATGCAAAACTACTTTCTCTCATCGGGATTCCGTTTAGGAAGGAAAGTTTCTTACGGTTTAAGAGACTTTCAGCAAGGATTCGTTGAGCTCAAAGTGCAATTTTTTATAAAAATGGCCAAGTCCTCCCAAGTCAAGAAATTATTAAATGAATTTTATTTTTTCAAATAACTACAGTTCCAGCATTTATTCTGATAACTTTTTGAAGCACTGATGATCGTCGATTTATTTACTCGCGATCGTAGAAGATTCGTTATTTGCTGCTGTATCCTTATCGACAAGAGAGTCGTGCTAATGAAATCGATTAATTTCGAAAAATCTTTTTCACAAGCATCTCGTCATTCTCCGCCAATTCTCAGCTAAGTAGGCAATTTTTTTTTTTCGACGTGCAGAAAAAATTCATGATTCAAACCACGAATGAAAGGTTTTTAATAAGGTGCTTAGTTTCTGCGGTAACGTTAATTTATTTTTGAGAGCGTTGTAATCGGGCGCACAGTCTTGACTTCTCAGTTTTTGGCATTGAACAAAAATTATGCAGACTCAACGACGAAGAAATCACTCGAGCACGAAAAATTCTACATCAGCGATTCGCTCCGAGTCTGGCCGTGTTCCTTGCTATAGGCAATTCTTAGCTCTCGTTCTCAAGGTATAAGACTTGCTGTGTATGATTCAATATAGATATATTAATGAGTATACAGAGTGAGACTCACACGAGTCTCTCGTAGAATCGTTCGAGCCGGAAATTCGTTCCAGTCAAATGATTTCGGCTCTTCGAATAGTTTTGAATCTTGACTGTTGTAAAAAATGGCTCCTTTTCATTCTCTCTATTCTCGTTACTCAAGGCTATTCCTCTCTCTATTGAAGTCCCCCTCGCTCTTTTCCTCATCTCTTAAACTTCTCACCGAGGCTAGTCGTCGTTCGTCCTTCTTTTTCCGGCCCACTCCATCTATTCCACACGATAAACCTTATTCTATACCTTCTTAAATTTCCGATAGGTTCTCTCAGTACGATGAGCCATGATCGATTACGGATTGGCTACTTGGTCATGATATCGGCAATTTTCATATTCTCCTTTAATTTTCTAAATCACAAAAATCGACTTTGAAAAGAAATGAAGATTCGACCGAATTACTGTTGCTCTTTCTCTCTTACATCAAGAACTATCACGGTTCATGACATTTTTATGTTTCAGGTGTAAGTCACCCGATGCATTGAAACGAAAAAGAATGTTGCAGAAAGTAAGATTTTGTCAATGACAAACAAATGCAGTGAAAATTGGTGAACACGCATCACCGAATGCGAGGGAAGATCGTGCAAAGCAAAAATTCGGCGTCGTTTATACATTTGATGAGAACGAATAGAAACGGTGATAAAAAAAATGACTGTGTGCGTATGTGTGTGCGGAAGAATCGGAACAGGAAAAGATCAACGATGAGAAGAGAATTGAGGTAGACACGTAGGTGATGTTGGCGTACAGTGAACAAAAAGAGAGATAGGAAGAAAGAAATAGAAAGAGAAAGAGTATGAGTGAGAGTGACGGAGAAACGGAAACGAAAAGGAGAACGATGAGACAGTCGATAAGGGACCATTTGGAAATGGGCCACTTATCCAATAAGACGTGAGCTCGTTGAAAAATCTTGCACGTAGTCCACGTAAGGCCGTAGAAACGTAGCTCGAGACTTGGTGGAACTCATTTCGGTGGCTGTTCTGCTACGGAAGCTGCTTTCTGCCACTGGCAAGAGACAGCTTTTCCACTCCCCAGTTTTATACCTTCCTGTCTTTCTTTTCCCTTTTTATCTACGTCTTGACTCTTTTCCTATCTCGCGCTTTCTCTCTCTCCCTCCTCTATCCAGTGGAAAAGCAAAATTTTTATTCTACCATTCACTGCTTTCGCGAATGACACACGAAAGCGTGATCCGAAAACTTCTGCGACGGTTATTTACTCCGAAACCAGAAGTAATTTATCAATCGTATGAATCGCGAATAAAAATGATAAATCATCTTGGCTTTATCGAGACTAATTGTGTCCCTGTTTTCAATAAACATATCAATTTAAAAATAGAAACTCCTTTCAAGATATTTCTAGCTTCTCTTCTTCATAATTTTCAACTTTTTGTGTTTACATGTTTCTTAAAGATAAGGAAAAAGTATATGAAACCGACGCGACTCGCTTGAGTCAGCTCTTGAAAAATCTCTTTTTCCGCGACTGTCAACGTCACATTTTATTACAGCGTTTATATCATTTTATAGTGGATTTAGATATATACATATACGATAGGCTATTACTCAAGAGCTTTGCATAAACTCACCGCGCCGGAGTAGAAAAACGGCAAAGGAATTCACAGAATAAACGGGTGATCGCCGAGCAAGAAGAAACAAATTTTGAAACGGATTCTTCTCCTGTTCCGTTTACAAGATAACCTTTCATCCGATGCGTTTGAGAATTTAAGAACACGAGTCTCCCAACGACACTCCTCTTTCGCTTTTATATTTGAATTTTTATATAATACTATAATGAACGGTTGAAAAATAATAAAATTGAGTGACCGATAGCGATGAGTGTTCGGTCAGTGTATGGCTTTGGGGATCTCTCAGGCGAGGTCAGTACCAGGATGGGTGACCGCTTAGCCAGACGCCGGCTTGCGTCTCGATCACTGATCGATGCCTGTAGAAGGCAGTTTTTCTGATGGCTCCAACCAGTGGAAACTCAGTAAAAATATAACCGCCTGTATTGTTCGAGTTTTCGACAGTTTCCCTTGGCCCTCGTGCAAGTGGTGCAATAATAAAATAAACTACAACTGACGAATTGATTGATACGCAAGAGATTTTCATATTTTTCGACGACAAATGCTTCGATCTTAAACGAAATTCTTCAGACATTTATACACGAATAACGAAAATGCCTTTCGGAGAGCCTTTTCGTGTGAAATTGTATGACTGGAGAAAAATAGTTCGTGGCCGATTTTATCAACGATCGCGAGCTCGTACGCGCTCGCGTGGAACGTAACATCGCTGAGGAAACGTCATCGATTGAAAAGTGAAAGAGAATCAGGGAAGAAGGAAACGCATCGGAATTCACAAAGATTTCCTTCCGTTTTCTCCTGACTGAGCATTCGCCGAGTGTGTGTGTGTATACGTAGGCAAATAGGTGCACGTGAATGCGTACAAACGATTCTTTTATTCGAAAATCTTGAGTGAAAACGTGTGTATGTATATATGAAAATATATGCGGGCCCTTCTCACGTATGGCAGGTTTGCATTTGATCAGTTAAATTTTTCGGAACTGTTCAATTTTCTATATAATAAATCTCGAGCAAATAAAACCACAAAACTGAGATTTTTTTTCTCGTTCCACTTCAGACTTCTTCTTTCTGCATACATATTTGAGTTCAATTGCGAATCAGATTTAAAGAAGAATAAAACAGAAATTACATTCTCCCAAAAATAATACTTTTTTTTTTTTTCTTTGCCAAAATCATTTACCGAACGTTCTCGATATTTTTGTTCAAACTCTAAAAACATCATTCCACCACGAAATGCGGCTGCGTTTTTCCTATGAAATATCCGATGTACGAGATTTCGAAGAATTTTTTTTTCATTTTCCGGATGCAAAAGCACAACTGTAATCGAGTAGCAGCGGATGCAGTGGCTGTTAAGAGAGAAATCACGTGCTGGTTCGATAGTTAATTACGACGAGATATATATATATCTATATATACGTGTCTGCATCTGTGTGCCTGAACAAGGGGCACATGCGCGCGTCTATAAATACATCTGTACGTATACATACGAGATGATGTTGATATGTAAAGGATTCAATTAATCGGAACCACGTCCAGAAGAGTATCGTCAACGTTCGCAGTTGCAACAATTTCGATGCGCTATTCACTCGCTCGAAATTATGCGACGTTAATTCAACAATACGTTAAAAATGATTTTGAAAATCCATTGCGATTGGTTCTCGATTCATCGGAATGGATTCGAATATAAATTCAATTTATGACGCAACACCACGATAAATAACGATCGTTTGTTACGATTAACATCATTATTTTGCTTCAATCGACTGTCGTTTATGTCGAGTTTGTTTAATAATAATCACGAAAAAAAAAAAAAAAAAAAAAATGGTTGACGCGAGTCCATTGCACATTTTCGTACTAGTCGAAACAGCGAGGATGGAGGAAAGCTCTTATAATTCTATTATTAGCGTCATATATATATATATAAACAAAGACGTCGGACTCTGTAATATAATAATAATAATAATAAATAATATGCAGCAGAACGTATGGCGGGTGTGCGAGTGTGTGATATGGTGAACTAAGGTAGAAAGAAAAAAAAATAGAGAAAGATTAAGAAGAAGACGACGACGACGACGACGACGACGAAGAAGAAGCAAAGAAAGACGAGAGGCGTCGTAGTCGGGCTTCGCGGAAGTCGCGGCGCTTGTAATCCCGCCGCCGTTGAGAGAATATTAGAAGCTCTCGTGACTGCCGCTTCGAAAGCATGTGCGATATAAACTATCGATACTTGGAATATATCCACGATAAAACTATTCTCCTCCCAGCACGAGTTTCTCGTATACGCGTATTATTCTCGTCGAATCACTTCCACGTTGATCTTTTGATCGTTGCATCGATTAATCCGAGGCCAATTCACCGTCAATGGCATTATAAGAGCGCGAACGAGAAACCGTACATAATAGCAAAGTACAAAAGTGCTCTCTACGAGAGAGATATACAGTCTCTTGTTTTCAACTATATTCAACATTATTCACGCAGACCGTAGTCGCTCCTATCGCGCATTCCAACATTCGTTAACACTTCAATTTCTTTCAATCTACGTCGCAATTCCTCTCGTTCAAGGACGTTTATTGCTCGCAACGATAGAATTACAAAGCAAAAATTTTAATACGGTCTGACTCATCGAAGGAAATAGCGAAACATAGGAGTGCAGTGACGAACGTTTTCGTTCGATTGCATTCAAAATTTAAATCGATTTCAACCGTAAATTTGACTGGAATCTCGATGAACTGGATCCAGCCTCCAACATTTCAAGTTTACTTTTCAAAATAGTCGCTTACGTCGATTTTTATGCAATTTTTTTTTCATATTTTTTTCTCGTACAAACTCGACTATCACTGTGGCCCGAGGAAACGGCGGTGTCTTTGCCGGTAGTAAAAAGATTATCAAAAAACTTCATAGTGCATTTACGAACCGTAAGCTCCATTCCCCAAATGTTTCATATCCGCGAAGGAGTTCGCAGTGAGAAAGAGAGAGAGAGAGAGAGAGAAGAGGGCGTATACGATGATCATGTATTCAGTGAGAAACAGAAAAAACCGTCTTATCTCTTTCCCTCCCTTTTTGCTAAAGCCTCGAGAGTTCCTCTGGAAGAAAAGTTTGTGATATCCTTTGTACCATTGACTCTGCTTTATCTCGGCAAGCTCTTTGCATACGACCCTCTTCTCCTCTTTTTTTTCGTCTCTCTTCTTCCTCTTTACATGCACAAACTTTAACCACTATGATTTTATTTTGTCGACCTTTTGCGGTTGAATACTGACGAGATTTCTGGATGGAAACTTCACAGTTCTCGCCTTTCTGAATTCCTCGCGTTTCCACTATTTTTTTCTTTTTCCCCCCTCATCTTCCTTTCTTTCTTTCTTTTCATCTTTACAGTCGAGATGCGTGTGTGTGTATGCAATGTTTTTTTTTTCCTCTCCTTTTATTTTTAGTCTCTCAGTGTACTAACCAATCTCTAGCAAAGGATTACAGAAACGGGAGAACGGCACACACGCGCAAATAAAAAAGGCAAGAGGATGATATTATTCGAGTTTAAACGAATAATGCATTCATAGTAGCGTCGGAAAGGTTGGAAGAGATGACGCCTTGGAATATATATGGAGAAACGAGGAGAGATAGAGATCTATACATGTATATATGAAAAGAATAAGAATAAGAAGAGAGAGAGAGAGAGAGTCTAACGTTGTCGGCGCTAGAAAGTATGGGGATAAAAATATATTTCTGTACAGTACTCTGCATATAATATACTTGTTCTCGTATACAACATTTATATATATATATATGAATATCTGTATATAAATCCTGTCATACATACATATTACATTTCCCCGTACAAAAAGAAGACTCGACGAGAGCTTAAAGCAGGTGCAATGGTACTGTCGTTTCACCGAATAGAAATAATAAGAAAATCTCACCTGGATCTCCGCCCCTCTGTTCATATTCAATTCAAAAGAGGGTCCAATATCTAATTCGCGAACTGTAATTGAAAAAATTACGAGATGGAATGAAATTTCAACAATTTTTCATTGGATAACAGTTTCGATTTAGGGAGCAGTGCGTAAATGTCGAAAACAAAGGAATATAAATGATAAATGCTATTATTGGATCGCGAAAGAGATCAGTTTTCAGCTTGCTTGATATATATGTCTGCAAAGAGGGTGAAAGAAAGAAATTCACTGTTTTCACAATTATGTGGTATCGAGTAAACTAGCCGAGAAAAGGCCAACTCTTTACAGAAGTCTACGCAATTTTGGCAATTTTACTTTAGCTCCCCTATCAGAGGATTCATCTCGACGCCATTGGTAGGTTGGAAGCAAGGCGCGAGTGGAGCGTTGGGGATCGTCGCAGCTAGAGAAGCTACTACCCCAAGTATACGGGGCCAGTGTAGAGGATAGCGCCTCATCGTCATTCTGGCTATTTAAATTCAGTGGCCTCAACTGAATTTTAAATTAGCTCGAATTATCTTAATAAGGATCCAACGTTCGCGGTTTGTGCACGTGTCCTCGCTCCTGCTTTTGCTCTCCTCGGCCGCCGCCGCGCTGCCATCTTCCGACGCAATTGCAATTTTCTCTCCCTCTGTCTTTCTCACTATTTCAGAAGGAAGCGCGAAAGTGAGCGCGGAGCCAAGTGGTATACGCCTCGATTTGTATGCATTGAATTTAAAACAATGTTGCGCTTTCACTGAATGAAAATATAATGCTCGCCGCATCCTATATCCTCCCCTTTGCACAAAACGTACTCCAAACACATTCTCATTATTCGAATATTAAGAGAGAAGTTCCCAAGGAAAATCAAGCTCTCGCGTCCCAATGAATTATTCGTTGTTCGTCCATTATATAAACGATCCTCCCAAAATACAAGAAATCCCAAAAATATTTATGTATATTTGTATATATTTTATTAACGAACGAATCAGAAGCACAAAATTTCTTCATATTTTATTCGACTAATGTCCATAATCTGACTCGTCTGTGACCCAATATTTTTAAATCGAATCCCACTTTTCTGTGTGAAATATTTATGGTCGAGATACGATTATCTTTAAAGCTATTCGTCAACGTTCTTTCATGTTCGTTATTTTCCATTTAAAAATGAATGGGATAAGCTATAGAAGAGTATGGGAAAAACGGCGTTAAAATAGTCACGCGAATTAAGATTTTTTTTTTAAATGCTTCATCGCGACCTTACGTAATTAACACGTATCGTTCATCAATTCTGTTATTTACGAGAACGAACTGCTGCTTTCACAATTTCTAGTATTTGCAGCAATTTCGTTACGATACGGTCGAATGTGTGTATACATATAGATATATATGTTTGTGTGATTGAAAGAGTGAAAAAAAATTGGGGATTCTGCTTCTGGCGTACTGGGTGTACGCGGACTGACGGAAAGGGAACCGTCAAGCGGAAATCATCGAGAGAAGCATCGAAACCGCCGAAAAGTCAATATAGTCGTCGACGAATTCTCTCTCGCAATTCTCGATCTCTCCTTTTCCCTCTCTGGATCCCTCGTTTTATATCTCTTTCGCTTTTTGTTTTCCTCGCTTTCTATATCTTTCCATCTTTCTCCCTCTCTCTCTCTCAGTATATATACACACACACACTCTATCGATCCTCTGTCTCTCCTCGTTCCATCGATCTCATTTGTTACGCGATTCACGTCAAGGATCACGATGCGCGATGCTCACATATACGAAAAGCTCATCGGAGTACGCGACCAGGCCGACCAATCTAACCCTCTATCCTTCCTCTCTGCTGAGCCTGCCTATGTTACCAGCATGTTTACCCCGCACTCTTTCGTACCCCAATACTTGCGTGTGTATAGACTCGCTATCGCGCGTCAAGATAAAAACACGGGGCATTCCGTGCAAACGATTTAAAAAATCCGATTGGCGCACTAGCTCCGAAGCGAGAGCTTTTTAACTTTTATAAATCCGTTCCCATTCATTGTTATTTATTTTTTCAAATCGCCATTACGTTTCGTCTGCTCGAAAAACCATTCCAAACAAATATTAAGAAGAAAAAAAAAAACATTTGAAAATTTGAATCGAACCAACAAAATTGATTCATCTTTTTCCGAATGATCTCGTTACGCCGTTATTTTTTTCGGATTCTTTTGCCTTCGATGAATCAACCGAATGAGCTCGCATTCCCCTCGTCTCGGTATCTTGCCACATCGTTATTTCAACTTAAAAAATGAAAAATTGTTGGAAATACGAGAAGAAGAATAATCGTAAAGAGAGCCGGATCAAATTTGGATCGATCGAGTTGCTTGATTGGCTTGAGATCAAGTTGTCACGAAATAGCCCATACGATATATATGTATGTATACGTATACATGCTATATTGATACATGAACGTATGTTTTCTCTTCGTCATGCTCATTTTACAGTCACCACTTCTCTCATTCCAATGGGGAATAGTCGATTTTGTATTCGTTCGGGACTCCATGGAATGTACCCTACGGAATACGCAATTGACATACGAGGCGATCTCCTCTCCTTCCCTCGAAACTCTTCGCCGCCCCCACGATATAGTGGCTATATACGGTTAGAGTCTGTGGTTTTCCGTATAACGATTGCACGCCCAACTCTCGCGAAATGTGTTTCGCGCACGTATAATTGTAATACATTTTGTATAACCAAATGATAAATTAACAAGCGATCGTATTATAAGCGTAGAGTAGAGAAGAACACGGGGGGGGGGAGGAGAGGGGTAATGAATTCGTGAAATTGTCGACTCGTTTTTCCTATACGACGAGCATCAATGCCCGAATTATTATTAAATTTGTTTTATTATCAAAACAATCGTGAATTATATCGCTATCAGTTGAAGCGAATTGAGATATGTGCTCATTGAATTATTCATGGAACACGTATTCGTGATTTTTTCAAAAAAGTTTAATCTATTCTAAAAAAAAAAAAAAAAAGTATTTTATGACTTTTGATTCGCTGATTATTTCATTATTTATTTTTTATTTTGGATTTTGAAAATGGGAGTAAAAATTTTATCAATTTTTTCACGTTACATACGTGTATGCAGAGTTTATTTCTTCGCTTTCTCAATGTGTACACACACACACGCGCGCGCGCGAAATAAATCGAAAGAAAACTATGGCTGTGAAGCGAGAGAATTCCGCTGGTGCGCGGATCACACCAACGCCCTCGATCTCTCGATAAACGAAGAAGGATTGCAAGCCCGAGAGATCGTGTTCCACGTTTAATTGATTATCTCGAAGTAACGGATGTCCGACGTTTCAGCCTAGTAAGAGCGTCGAGTGGCGTAACTTCACCCGTCACGCGTTCGAATTTAATTTATTATTTAGAAGATTCGAAAAATCGATAATTCTCATAAATAATGCATTTTTGTTGGTTTCTGTATTTCTCAAGTGAACGTCCGACTCGCGACTGTCGCGAAGGTTATCGCCCGAGTGTTTCAACGTTTCGCGTCAAGAAAAATCGAATGTTTGATCAAACAAATAAAAAAAAATATAATTAATGCGCAATGACGTATTGATCTCTTTGAATTAAATATAAAAATTCAATCGTCACCGTTGAATTTCATTTTAATATCATTTTGGGACCACACATTCCTCTTTATCCGTGAATCAATTAACCGTTGAATATTGAAACGAGTAAAAATAACTGTTCGGCGTTTATCGTGCACGTAACATTCGTACAAAATTCGTGAATGCGTATTTCTCGCTCGCGCGATAATAATGACGTTGCTGAATGACCGAAAAGCTTCCGTATGCATGTTTCTAGCAGAATAATAATAAAATATCGAAAGAAAGAAAAAAAAAAAAAAGAAAAAAAAATATGATTACAGTGAATCCACGTGTATGGAAAATTGCACGGTAAAAATTTACATGACCGAGAGACGAGATTGCAGTGTTCATGATCGTCATTGCGGGTAGGTACGAATTACGAATGCGACATGCTCTACTGACCATCGTCAATTATACGTTGTATACGTAACATTTGGACTATGAAGCACGTGCCCGAGTCCACCGATCATCATTCTTACGCACGAGTGTTGCACCGCAGAAACTCGATGATTTTCATCCATGACGAGGACAAAATGTGTCATCGTTTGCAAGCACATCGAGTCAAGGAATGTAAAAAGGCCTTTTTATTTATAATTATAAACTCGATTAATAAAGGAGCATCGTGGGATCGTTCGAGTTGACGAACATCCGAAAAACAATGTCCATCGATTTAATTTAATAACGTCGAAAATTTCTTGATTTTAATTCGAAGCAATCGTTATGTATTCATGAATATTATTTTTCTCTATTTCGTGTAAATTTTGAGTTACGAAAGCCCACTTAGTTTATTGCATGAATTTCAAGAAGCATCGAACGATATTTGCAAGAGAAAAAGTGAAAAATTATTCTGTCACAAAAAAAAAAATAATAAAAATTCGTTGAATTCCAACGATTCGCGAACTCAGGAACGACGATGAAATTAATCGTACATGCGATCAACTCCCGTATACACGTGGATTAAGAGCTGTCAGCGAGAAAGTTATCGGGCTATAAAAAAAAAAAAAAAAAAAGAGCGGAGAGATCAGTCAAAAACAAAAAAAAGTTATTCTCGGTGAAAGTTGAAAAATCACCGAAAGCAGTCTCTGCAATTAATTTCTCGAATGAGGATGGCTTGCTTTTTTATACTCCTCAACAATGTTTTTTTTGCCCAGGACTTTCGATCCACTTTAATCTTCGCAGAGTATCGGATAAGCCCTTCGTGAGGTAGCAGGAGCAAAAAAAAGAGTAAGAAAAGCAGATAAAAAGAGAAAAAAGAAAATGACGAAACGAAAACTCGAAGTTAAATACTTTTGAAACTCGAGCTCTCGATATCTAAGCGTTTCGTGCGATTAGAGACGTTACATCGAGACGATACGGCGAAAGGATGAACCATACACATGCATTCACGAAACTCGTATCCTATATAAATATATATATATATATATATATATCTATAGCCCTCATTCCCGTTGCACTTTCCTCGTGCTTTTGACCCTCTTCCCCTTTCCCCCCTTCCCTTTTTCGGCGCAAGCTTCTCTCCTCGATATAGATCCGACTGCACATTTTCCCACCCTCTCCTTGCTTTGGCTCCTCGTGTACACACATATGTGTGTGTATATATATATATACGTATGCGGGCAATAGAGATGCAAATGAAACGGAAATGCTTCCCAAACACAGCAGCCAGTGGCTGCCTCGTTCGTCATTCGTGGTGGCCACAAAAGCTGCCCAATTGGCTCCGTCGGGTTTCTACTCTCGCATTACCCTTACCCATACACGTCTCTGGTATATATATATATATGTGTATATCAAGCTCGTACGAATTCTCTTGGTGCTTCGCTATATATAAGCGTATACAATATGCACTTTGGGCTAGAAGAATGGACGACTCAATCGCATACGGTGTAGTACGTGATACGTATCGGTGTGTACAGATATCGGATGTGGCACGGTATGACTCTCAATTTCGTCGCGCACTTGTGATAAATAACTAAAATAATATTAAAAGAAGAAAAAAACGAAATAAAATATCATTTATTTCGAATCAATTAGTTCATACGTGCGCGCGAGTCGCGCGTATTCTCGTGGGTCTTACGACATTTTTATATTTTCAGAGGTATATGAAATACGAGACAGAAGTCTGCATCGTTGAGGTGCAACGAAAATATGTTTTTTTTTTTAATTATTTTTATTTTATAAACGGTTCAATTTCTCGTCGGGGCTCTTTCGAGCAATTTACAAATTAAATTTATGAGAAAACAAACAAAATAAAAAAAATAAAAAAAAACAGACGGTTTCGCGATGAAAACTGTATGAAATTGAAAAATAATAGGAAGAATTTTTATCGCCCGTTTTAACTATCGGAGTTTCGAGTTTATTGAGAAGTATACTTTTGAAGCATATATTTTTGTTTTTAAATCGCCTCGATTCAACGCGCTTTCTCTTGCATAAACTGAAAACATTAAGCTCGTTCGTATATGCTTCATGAATATTAAAATTGTTGTTATAGAAGAATAATTTGAGCAGCGAGCTTTTCGGGCACGAAAATAAACGGCTGTTATCGATCGTTTTTTTTTTTTTTTTTTTTTTTTTAAGTCGAACATTCACAATGTTTCAAAACGTCAAATACTTTAGAATATTTTTTTGTTCTCTCGTTAGAGAAGGCGTTTTTTAGCGTCATGAAAATGTTTTCATCGCGAATCGAGAAGGTTTTGCTACATGACACTTTTGTGTATTTCGACCACAATGGAAAGCGCCCTCTGCCGGTAGCGTCCTGTCACTGGTAGTTCGCGAGATTCTCACCTGAGGGCTTTCATAATTACACAGGCGAGAGAGGCCGGGCAAGGATGTGTGGCAGCCCACCTCTCGTTCCTCATCGATTCGACAGTGTTCCCAATTTCCTCTTGTCCCCTTCGTTTTTTTTTCTCTCTCACTTTTCAATATCTACGTATATATTTCGTTTCACACGAAACTTTTTGGCTTTTCTTTTGTCTCGTGACGAAGAGAAAAATGTTGATGCCAGAGGTCGAAGAATTTTCCGTTAGTCAGAACGCGAACGACGATGTATTTTTTCTCACGCTCGTTTTTCTTTTTCTGTTTTTTTTTTCTTGTTTCAAGCTTTCGATGTGACGTAACGGGGAAATTGAGAAGATGGTTGGTCGGGGGATAAAGGGAAAGTCGCGAGGGAGAGATGAAGAGGGGCTGCTGGAAATGCAGAAAAAAATAAAAAGAGGATGAGGAATATTGAAAAGTTATCGTTCTCTTTTTTTCTTGTCGTCTTCTTTCGTACATAGAGGCGATGTGGCGATGTGGTGGCGCAACGTACCAGAAGGAGTTTGGAACAGTTTGGGTAACCTGAGTGAAGGGCTTGGTGAGGAAGGGAGGGAGGGAGGGAGAAAGGAGAGAGAAAAAGAGGAGTTGGGAAAGACGGAATCCCCGATATAAGACGTGCCGAAGGACCCAAGAAAGGGAATGAGGACACTTTCCGAGCTCGGAATATAATATGAAAAGTTGCTGGCGTCTCAATCCGCCATATCGGATGCTTTAATTCAATCCTACAGGAATGACGTATGGCAGAAGCGTGTGACAGGAAATATCGCACAGTCGCGTGTTTCTTTCGCATCTCAGCAATCTCTCTCTTTCACTCTCTCTCTCTCTCTCTCTCTCTCTCTGTGTCTGGTGTACCTATTTTATTCTTTATTTCCTTCTATGTCGATAAATTTTTTTATTTTTTCTCTATGAAAGACGGAAATATTTATGAGTCAAGGATGTTCGACGAGAAAATATTGTCCTCAACAAGAGTTATTTTAATCGAAAATCGTTCGCAAAATTCGGGATTCACGTAATTTATCGAACTTCGGTTGTTTCAAAATGACTTTTTAGGTATTTTATTTACCAACAATTTTTTCGCTCGAACATATTCGTTGAATGATATTTTATCGATACCACGAGGAAGACAGGTCTGTATTCCCCGTGGCTGATCGCGAATATAACGCTGCTCTTTTCTCGTTCGCTCGATTGGCGAAAGCCGCTGACAGTTCTCCATCTATCGTACGGGAAATATAATTTCCTCGAGCTTTCGGAAGGCTGAGAGGAAGAGAGGGAGAGAGAGGGGGGGAGAAAGTTAAAGCAGGAAAACGAGAATGATGAGGGTGTGGAAAGAGTGTGGATAGGATATGTACACGCAGAAACGTTCACCACCACCACCATCACCACCGAACCAATACCACCCGTACAGTTCGAAAGAATCGATCATTAGAGATATCGACAGCTCATCAAGTTTGGCTGGCTGACCGGTCAGGTAGGGTAGCGTTTGACCAAAACTCATTTGACCAAAAACCCGTTTGACCAAAAAACAAATGAGTATCGGCTAGTTAGCAAAGCTGAGCAGAGATGTCGCTGTTGGGATTTTGTTGATAATTCCTCGATTACAGATTCGACGGAAAAGCCCGAACCGGTCACTTCAATTGACTAGGGCAGTCGTCGAGGTTATTCTGCTGGTTTAAACAGAAATGATTATGTATAGATATATATTATTGACCATATATCTTTTGCGTTGAGAACGATTGGGATAGCATATTCAACGTTGATTATGAGTTGTTTATTGTTTATTGTTTAATAATAATACTTACAGTATGGAATAATTGTGTACCGTAAATTTTACCGAATAATTAAATGTAATAACGAGCATTTGTAAAACATATTCAATAAAAGTATAATTGAAAATAAAAACAAGGGTTGTCGTTGTTATTGTTGTTATTATTATTATTGTTGTTATTATTATTATTATTATTATTATTATTATACCGGCGAAATTTAACGTCGAGGATAGCGCGATCCAGCGACGACACTACGAGAATGGCCCGCGATTACGAGGGCCAGGAAGTTTATCTACGAGAACAACGCGTTCAAGCGGTAATGCTCATCGAAGAGGGTAGCGCCGATTATGCCACGAGGACGGTGCGCTAATGGGAGTGTCGCGGGACGATTATCCACGAGGACAACGCGATCTAGCGGTGGTGTAGCAAGAAGAGGGCACGATTCTGAGTCTCAGGACGATAATCTTCGAGAACACCGCTATCCACCGGTGGCGCTCGATGACGAAGGTCACGTCGGTGACGCTACGAGGTCGGCGCGCGATAACGAGTGTCGGGACGATGATCTACGAGAACAACGCGATCTAGCGACGGCGCAACGAAGACGGCCTGCGATAACGAGAGTGAGGAAGTTGATCTGCGAGAAGAACTGGTTAAAGCGGTAATTCTCATCGAAGAGGGTCGCGCCGATCATGTCGCGAGAACGGCACGCTAATAGGAGTGTCAGGACCATCATCTACGAGAATACCGCGATCCAGCGGTAACGCTCGACGACGAAGGTCACGTCGGTGATGCTACGAAGTCAGCGCGCGATAACGAGTGTCAGGACTATTATCGCTATGAGGATGGCTAGCAATTACGAGTGTCAGAACGATAATCTACGAGAACAACGCGTTCTAGTGGTGACGCTCGACGACGAAGACCGCGCCCATTACGCTACGATGACTGCGCGCTAATAGGAATGCGAGGACGATTGTGTACGAGGATATTGCGATCCAGCGGTGACCCAACGAGAATAGTGGCTTGATTCTAAGCGCCAGGACTTGATCCATAAGAACAACGCCTTCCAGCAGTGACACTCGGACGTATCATTCGGAGCATTTCAATTTTCCATATGACTTTTCACTTTTCCATTGTGAATATCGGATTAGTTTCTCTGTTAAATTTTATAGTCATATACTAATAATATGAAATAACAACCTCTGGAATGAGGTGCGAAAAACTTTTTAATGTACCAAAAACAAAACTGACTGTAGAAATGACACAAACAACGGATTCATCATTCTAAATAATTTTACGCCCTTTCAAAGTAATTTTAGTTTATAATTTATTTTTTCTTATACTTGGCCTGTGGGTTTCAGAATTGTTTCGTTACAATTTTTGAAGGCAACAAACTATTGCTTGAGAAACAATTGTCGTGTTTCTTCAAGGAAGCTCTACTCCCAATTTCAGGGATGTGCGGGACACCTTGGGTGCCTATGCTTATAAACGGTCTACCTGCAATGCTGCCAACCTCATTTTTCTATCTTCCTCTCTCTCTTTTCTTTTTCTGTCTCTCTTCAACGAATTTTTTATTCTATTCTCAATATTACCTTATTTTTGTATAAAGGTCTTACACTTTTAACAGTGGTGAACATTTATTCATATTTAGGTTTGTTTCCAGTCATAGGAAAAAAATAAATCCCAGAGCCTGAAATTGAAATTCATTTCGTCCTTATTTAAAAGTTTGGAACTGAAGCGTTGCTACAGAATATTGAGAGAGCTAAAAGAAATCCGAAGTAGTTTACGATTATTTCTGGTTGGGAATAGTTTTTTATGTAAGAAATTATTTGTAGAATAGTCGGATTTGTTTATGCTCGATTGATAAAAACTTTTTCGTATTTTCCACGCGTTTATACCCTACAACATTATAAGTATGACGGCACCGAATTCGATGAAGCCAAATCCGATAATAACAAAAATGTTTTCTTGATATAAACCACATAAAAATAGCGGTGCACATTCGGTTATACTCAGATTCGTTTCCAGTAATACGAAAAATTAAAAAAAAAATCCAGAACCCAATGTTCAAACCAATACCTGATTCGGAAGCTCGATTGTCGAGTGGTCAATACGGTATATTTTCGAAGAGGAAAGGTATCCGAAGTTGTATGAAAGTATGTCCAGTTGTGAATGATTTCTTATTGGAGAAACATTTTCTACTATGATCGCTTTTGTTTCTGGAATATTTATTATAAATATTTCATTTTTTCCACACGCCCTTACGCCATATTATTATAAGTATACGATACCAAATTCGATGAAAAAAATAATCCGACATCAACTATGATATTTTCCTAATGAACACGACACTTTAACAGCGGTACATGTTTGATCGTACTCGGATTCGCTTCCAGTGATATGAAATTAACATTTGGCCAGCACCGAATATCCGTTATTTTAAAGGTTTTAAAAATATTTACAGGCCAGTGGAAATTAATAAATATTCCGAGCACTTGAACGAATACGTAAATTTTACAATTATTTCGGATAACATATGATAATTAGTCTCACAAATATTTCATGTACTTCCCGTTTTATTTCTGACGTCTTTAAAAAAATTATACCATCCATTCCAGACGTTCTTCTTTGGTTCTATTGAACCAAAAATTTGTCGGATCAATCGAATTTCGTGTAACAAAATTGATTCAAATTAATGCAGAATATTATTTTCTCTGTGTATATGAATGATTATTTTTGCATGAATGAAAAACTATTTTTTCAACAGTGAATCTTTTACTGAAATCGGGCTCGCCGCCAATGCAGCAATATTGAGTTTATCGGTATCGTCAACAACAACAACTCAGTAAATATTAAATGAATATAATTTCATGTTATTTTTATTTTTAGGAAAATGAATTATATAATTTTTACAGCATTATGAATACTTGAACCTTTCCGATAAATTTCCAATTTTTATCAAAACCGTAAATATCTTCCTCTTCATTATTTGAAATGTCATAAATTTTGTGGTCAACATAGTAGTAGCAGAGAAACTGAAGCTGTGATTGAAGCAAATAAAGAAGTTGATGTAAACCAAACAGAAGAAGAGATCGTTGAAAAAAATGAGGTGAAAGCTCCTCCTCCTCCTGAAAGCTCCTGGAAGAATAGGTTTGCAAAATATCTGGGAGTACAAAAAAGTACAAGATGAGGGGAGGTGTCCCATTATGAATATAGTTAACTTCATATTATACAAACATGTTGGGATAAATAAATAAAAAAATATTTCAAATGGTCCATCACTTTTAAGTTTTCTTCCTGACCGCAAACTTTTTTTGTACTTAGAAATATTATTTTTCAATTAATTAATGTACATTTGACTCTTCAAGTTGGACAGCAAATATTTATATGGAGTAAAAAATTTTGCTATACATAAAAGGGTTTCCATAAATGTACCAGAAGCAAAATCGATGATGGAAAAAATATTTCTTAAATCAACAACACTCGATACCTCGAAATTTTTTAATAATAATATGGATTATTAGTTCCAGCTAATTCAAAATTAAGTATATTAAGCTTGACTTTTTGAACTTTTCGTTGATTTGTCTTCTTGACTTGTTTCGCGATCGAACTCGGTGTGGTCGTATTTAATAGTATATATGGAGTGAAGACGCGTGAAAGGCACGAAAAAGTTTTTATCAATGAAGAAGAACAAAATCGCCCAACCTGAAAATAATTTCTTCAATAAATTATTATTCCGAACTAGAAATATTCGTACTACTACTTCAGGTTTCTTTCCACAGCCTAAATGTTTCGGAGTCACGAATAACTATCAATTGTCAATAAAATCGCTATTAATTGAAACTGCAATAAAAAAAAAAACCTGTACACGAAAAATCCTTTACCACTGTTAAATACTTTAGTACGTTCAGAACAAATCTTTGTTGACGTAGGATTTGTTTCTTGATAGAACTCATTGTCAGTACAGTCGTCCTTTGTATGTTATGAAACAAGAACGTCTGGGAGGGATAATATAATTGTTACCAATACGCTATATACAAGCCGGACGTAAAAAAAATATTTTTAGACCAACAATACTTTTTTATTGTAAATCATTATAAGCTTATCGCATTCGTTTATATGTTCATAATATTCATTAATTTCCACTGGCCTCTAAATATTTTTAAAAACCTTTTAAAGTACGGATATTTGGCGCTGGCCAAATGTTGATTCCATATCACTGGAAGCGAATCCCAGTACAATTTAACGTTCACCACGGTTGGCATGTAACGTTTATTCGAAAAATAGTATTGTCAATGTCGGATTTGTTTCTTGATGGAACTCAGTACGATCCTACTTGCCATCATATAGCGTTAAGTCGTGCGGAAGTCATAAAATATTCCTTATAAATGCACCGTCAACAAAACCGATCATAGTAAAAATAAATTCTGCTATGAGAAACCATGAACAACTGCAAATAGCTCAACACAACTTCGGATAAGTGTCCTCTTCGAAAATATTCTGTATTTTACGCCTGCCATCATAACTTTCGAATAATGTTGTGATAGATTTTATATTAGTTTAAGGGTTTCTTTATTTTCCCTGTTACTGAAAACGAATCCAAGGATGATCGCATGTGCACCGCTTTTGAAACGTAGAGTACATTAGCAAACTGCATTTGTTAATGTCGGATTTATTTAATCATGAAACTATGTGCCATGGCACTCATAATGGTATAGGATGGAAGGTACGCAACGGTTGTTATCAATATAACAGAAACAAAACCAACCATTATAAACATTATTTCTTCAATCAAATATTTATCGTAACCAAATTAAATCGTGCACTACTTCGGATTTATATCCGCTTCCTAAACATGTCGTGACAACGACTCACTCAATTAATTTTTTAATAACCTTGCAATGGATTTTAGATAAACTTTACAGTTTTTTTTTTATTATTATTGACATAATTTTTTAAATGTACGATTCATTTTTGAATAGAACTACTAGGTATTAGTACAGTCGTCATTTTAATGACATGGAAGAAGAACGTCTGGAATGGATGGTATAATTTTTTTAAAGACGTCAGAAATAAAACGGGAAGTACATGAAATATTTGTGAGACTAATTATCATATGTTATCCGAAATAATTGTAAAATTTACGTATTCGTTCAAGTGCTCGGAATATTTATTAATTTCCACTGGCCTGTAAATATTTTTAAAACCTTTAAAATAACGGATATTCGGTGCTGGCCAAATGTTAATTTCATATCACTGGAAGCGAATCCGAGTACGATCAAACATGTACCGCTGTTAAAGTGTCGTGTTCATTAGGAAAATATCATAGTTGATGTCGGATTATTTTTTTCATCGAATTTGGTATCGTATACTTATAATAATATGGCGTAAGGGCGTGTGGAAAAAATGAAATATTTATAATAAATATTCCAGAAACAAAAGCGATCATAGTAGAAAATGTTTCTCCAATAAGAAATCATTCACAACTGGACATACTTTCATACAACTTCGGATACCTTTCCTCTTCGAAAATATACCGTATTGACCACTCGACAATCGAGCTTCCGAATCAGGTATTGGTTTGAACATTGGGTTCTGGATTTTTTTTTTAATTTTTCGTATTACTGGAAACGAATCTGAGTATAACCGAATGTGCACCGCTATTTTTATGTGGTTTATATCAAGAAAACATTTTTGTTATTATCGGATTTGGCTTCATCGAATTCGGTGCCGTCATACTTATAATGTTGTAGGGTATAAACGCGTGGAAAATACGAAAAAGTTTTTATCAATCGAGCATAAACAAATCCGACTATTCTACAAATAATTTCTTACATAAAAAACTATTCCCAACCAGAAATAATCGTAAACTACTTCGGATTTCTTTTAGCTCTCTCAATATTCTGTAGCAACGCTTCAGTTCCAAACTTTTAAATAAGGACGAAATGAATTTCAATTTCAGGCTCTGGGATTTATTTTTTTCCTATGACTGGAAACAAACCTAAATATGAATAAATGTTCACCACTGTTAAAAGTGTAAGACCTTTATACAAAAATAAGGTAATATTGAGAATAGAATAAAAAATTCGTTGAAGAGAGACAGAAAAAGAAAAGAGAGAGAGGAAGATAGAAAAATGAGGTTGGCAGCATTGCAGGTAGACCGTTTATAAGCATAGGCACCCAAGGTGTCCCGCACATCCCTGAAATTGGGAGTAGAGCTTCCTTGAAGAAACACGACAATTGTTTCTCAAGCAATAGTTTGTTGCCTTCAAAAATTGTAACGAAACAATTCTGAAACCCACAGGCCAAGTATAAGAAAAAATAAATTATAAACTAAAATTACTTTGAAAGGGCGTAAAATTATTTAGAATGATGAATCCGTTGTTTGTGTCATTTCTACAGTCAGTTTTGTTTTTGGTACATTAAAAAGTTTTTCGCACCTCATTCCAGAGGTTGTTATTTCATATTATTAGTATATGACTATAAAATTTAACAGAGAAACTAATCCGATATTCACAATGGAAAAGTGAAAAGTCATATGGAAAATTGAAATGCTCCGAATGATACGTCCGAGTGTCACTGCTGGAAGGCGTTGTTCTTATGGATCAAGTCCTGGCGCTTAGAATCAAGCCACTATTCTCGTTGGGTCACCGCTGGATCGCAATATCCTCGTACACAATCGTCCTCGCATTCCTATTAGCGCGCAGTCATCGTAGCGTAATGGGCGCGGTCTTCGTCGTCGAGCGTCACCACTAGAACGCGTTGTTCTCGTAGATTATCGTTCTGACACTCGTAATTGCTAGCCATCCTCATAGCGATAATAGTCCTGACACTCGTTATCGCGCGCTGACTTCGTAGCATCACCGACGTGACCTTCGTCGTCGAGCGTTACCGCTGGATCGCGGTATTCTCGTAGATGATGGTCCTGACACTCCTATTAGCGTGCCGTTCTCGCGACATGATCGGCGCGACCCTCTTCGATGAGAATTACCGCTTTAACCAGTTCTTCTCGCAGATCAACTTCCTCACTCTCGTTATCGCAGGCCGTCTTCGTTGCGCCGTCGCTAGATCGCGTTGTTCTCGTAGATCATCGTCCCGACACTCGTTATCGCGCGCCGACCTCGTAGCGTCACCGACGTGACCTTCGTCATCGAGCGCCACCGGTGGATAGCGGTGTTCTCGAAGATTATCGTCCTGAGACTCAGAATCGTGCCCTCTTCTTGCTACACCACCGCTAGATCGCGTTGTCCTCGTGGATAATCGTCCCGCGACACTCCCATTAGCGCACCGTCCTCGTGGCATAATCGGCGCTACCCTCTTCGATGAGCATTACCGCTTGAACGCGTTGTTCTCGTAGATAAACTTCCTGGCCCTCGTAATCGCGGGCCATTCTCGTAGTGTCGTCGCTGGATCGCGCTATCCTCGACGTTAAATTTCGCCGGTATAATAATAATAATAATAATAATAATAATAACAACAATAATAATAATAACAACAATAACAACGACAACCCTTGTTTTTATTTTCAATTATACTTTTATTGAATATGTTTTACAAATGCTCGTTATTACATTTAATTATTCGGTAAAATTTACGGTACACAATTATTCCATACTGTAAGTATTATTATTAAACAATAAACAATAAACAACTCATAATCAACGTTGAATATGCTATCCCAATCGTTCTCAACGCAAAAGATATATGGTCAATAATATATATCTATACATAATCATTTCTGTTTAAACCAGCAGAATAACCTCGACGACTGCCCTAGTCAATTGAAGTGACCGGTTCGGGCTTTTCCGTCGAATCTGTAATCGAGGAATTATCAACAAAATCCCAACAGCGACATCTCTGCTCAGCTTTGCTAACTAGCCGATACTCATTTGTTTTTTGGTCAAACGGGTTTTTGGTCAAATGAGTTTTGGTCAAACGCTACCCTACCACCGGTCAGACCAGGGCGTTTGCGGTTAACCGTCTCGATCCAACCTTCCTTTTCCTCCATCTCTTCCTATTTTACGTCTATCCATCTACTCCTCTCTCTCTCTCTCTCTCTCTCTCTCTCTCTTCCTCTCACACTCTCTTGCGTTTATAAACACACATCAATACCGATAATTCGACTATTCAATCGCTCCGTCTCTCTTATTCCGCAAGTACCAGCGATATGTTTTAAACCGAGTCCTCTTGCTCGCAGTTCGATTATACCGATGAAAGGCCAAAAAACCAATTGAAAACGGTGCGAATGGTCACTTCCACAACAAAATAAAACAATGCCAAAAACTTTTGAATCAAAGAAATTGAATGTCAAAAACTTTTGAATCAAAGGAATTGAATGCCAAAAACTTTTGAATCAAAGAAATTGAATGCCGAAAACTTTTGAATCAAAGAAATTGAATGCCAAAAACTTTTGAATCAAACAAATTGAATGCCAAAAACTTTTGAATCAAAGAAATTGAATGCCAAAAACTTTTGAATCGAAGAAATTAAACAACGAAAACGTTTGAATCAAAAAGGGATTGGATGAAACGCACGTGGACGACGATATTGAGAGTACACGAATGAAAAAATGGTGGGTTTATTCGAACGATCATTCATTGTTATATGAGTATTTTATTGAAGGATGCGCGTTGCGTTTACAGATGTAAATTTATGATTTCACAGTCAACTACTCAAAAGTTAATAAAACAGGGGGCATCAAATTTTAAAATAAAACTTTGATTAATAATTGACAAAATGAATAATTCACAATAAAAAAAAATCAATGTCATCGCAACGATAATACGAACTTTTATACCCCGTACGTTGTTTCGACCTATTTTCATTTAATTAAATTAATGAAAAGCTTGATTTTCTTCATGATCGACTTCCCTAATTAAGTATTTAAATCTCCATGCTTTTTTTTTCTTCTTCATTCAAACAAAATTATTATCGACGGGTAATTTTGTTCACTGGCCTTCGTCATAGTAGCCCCAGGCTTTGCATATAGCGCACTATTTTAATTATAACTTTCGTGGCAGTTGATTAATTAATGGTTGGCGCAGCTTCGCACACATAGCATTTGGTACACATCGTTGTGAGAACGAGACGGTATCCATATGTATGACAATATTCTTGTTATCATCGACGCAAATTATCAATTATTATTCAAAAATATTATTTGTTAAATTTTTTATGTTTCTACCAATGAATAATACCTATCATCGTCATTTTGCATTGTTATCGAAATTGTAATCATGATTTTTCCGATGATAATTTCACTTGAACCACAGAGCAGACCAGGAACATATTTCATTGATAAAAAATACCGAAATCATATGTTTCATTCCGTTAACCGTTGCCATATAAATTGATCTCGCGTTACTCGCGTTAAAATAACCTCGATTCCAAGGGGATGATCACGCGATAATGAAAATTTTTAAATATACGAATAAATTATGCATCACGAATTGAAACTACGAATTCGGGGTAACGCGGCGCCCTGCGAGAAACAAAGTGTTTAATCATTTTAAAGATCCAAATTCCAAATAACTAAAAATTGATAGAAAATTCCAATATTTTTTGCCATTATCGAGCATAACGTTGTAAAACATCAAATTCCTTTATATATTCGCATAAAAGATGTATTCAACTCGATAACTTTTGTTAGCGAGACTGAAACGAATGAACATTCGTCCTCGATTATGTTACACAAGCTCAAGGGTAGTGTCCGGAGAGTAAAAAAGTTTTCTCTTTGAGAGTTGAAAAAAAAAGAAAGAGTAAAAATGTTCAACCAGACTGCTCGTCGCGCGGTCGAAAGGGACGAATCGAGAAAAATGCGTACGGGATAAAAATAATAATAATAATAATAATTCTATAAAAGAGAGATGCACGAATCGAAGTTGAAACGCAAAGCAACGTGACGCAAATGCAGTAGAGCAGAATATCGAGATACGTTGATGTTCGGAATGCAATAGACGAGAAAAAAAAAAAAAAGAAAACACACACATAAAGAGAGGATTGTAATAGAAAAATTGCAAGATGGATAAACTGGGCGAGTCTGATGAGAGAGACAGGACGAAAAAAGATGGAGGTAAAAGAAAAAAAAGATGCTGCGAAAATTGTATAACGCACATGGAGACACACGTATACGGACACACGTTGGTGTATATAATACATTTGTGAGGGAAAATGAAAAGAAAAGAAGGGGGAGGGGAAAGATCTTCCGTAGGAGGTCGTAAGAGTCAGGGGGCGATCTCTATCCGCAGTTACAGCCTCGTTAATCACGCGAGGATCGAGAAACATGACCGAGCGGAAGAGCAGAAAGGGAAGAATGGAATATAGAAGAAGGAAAACGTGTAGCTCGGGGTATAAGGATGGAGGATACAACGGTAAGGTGAACGAGGACGACGAAAACGACGACGACGACGACGACGACGACGTCGTCGCACCACGACGACGACGACGTCGTCGTCGTGGTGCGAGAGATTCAGGATAGAACATAGAGAGAAAGCCGGTAGTTGAGTAAGAGGAACAGTCTCTCGTGTAGAAACGTTATCCGAACACGACTATCCGCCAAGCCGAGCTTTTGCCGAGGGCGTGGCTCTTTCATTTGTGTGCTTCTCTCTATCTCTTCCATCCCAGAGTTTATATATGTGGCCACACAGTCGTCAGACTATCTTTCTCAAACTGCATTCTCTCTCTCTCATTCTCTTTCACAGCGCGGTTTCTCTTTCCTAATATATTCTCTCCCTTTAAATCGAATTCTACCTCGCTGCTGTACATCCTCCTCCCGGAGAATTCGGGTCTGATGAGCGCCAGTTATTTTACCGAGAATGTTCCAAATTTATAGTATTAATTTTCTTTCGTTATATGCACTCCTGTCAGAATAGTCTTTGTATATATATCATCATGGAATATATGCTCGTTTCACCTGCTTTAATTATCTTTATGTTCGTTACGTTAAAATATACTCTGCTCTATCCAAATATCGATCATTTTCTTCTGAAAATATATTTTGCAACGAAATACCGTTCGAAAGTTTTGTTATTACACCGGTTTTGTTCGATTAAAAATCATCTTCGTGTAAAATAGTGAAAATCGAATTTCCATTGTATCGGTAGAATCCAATTTAACACTTTGTTTCATTTTTTAGCAATTTGCCAAAACCGCCATCGAGGAGCGTACGTGCGACCGGGAAACGAAAATATAATGTTACGTTGCAAGCTCAAACAAACGCAAAGCCTCGATGGATCCAGGTATTTCGATTAAGTTCAAATGGAGTAAAAAAAAAAAAAAAAAGATCTTGATAAACACGAAGATTCTCCATAACAGAGAAGAATTTATATTCAAATTATTCGACAAATCGATCAATTTTTTATCTTACCGTGTCTATAAAAATTTAAATTCAAGGAATCATGGGAAACGCTCGTATCGAACGATGTTGCATAATTTAAAGGCGCCAAAGCACTCATGCAAATGTAAAAGCTTCAAATTACTGATCCGCATAAATGCTTGCAACGCGAACGAGGTCAAGATGCACAAATAGAATTTTGAGGTTAAAGTCTTATCACGGAATAATAATAGCAATGCGATACTCATCTAATTTGGTAACGAAGGAAAAACGAAATTGACAATAGCAATAATGGATATCTCTGATGAAAATGACGACGAAATAGATTTTTCGAATTGAATCATTTACGAACCAGTCAGCAAAATCATTCATACGGTCTCGGCAACGTTACGCTCACTTTGTAGCATATGAAAATTGAATTGAAATCGGCAAAAAAGTTTGACAATGAAGAGTCCAGAGACGATTTTATTTTGAATCATAATCAAATATTCCAACTTCTCAGCACTCTCTGATCTTTCATTCGATGTTCGGCGGGACGTATTCCGACTAGATATCCAACGAATTTATGTCGTAGGTGTGAAACTATCGACTTTACAAACTATGGATCATGAAACTATCGATCACTGCGTAGATAATTCCATAAACATAAATAAAGTGTCAGCGATGACGATGTAGGAAACGGTAATATTTAGTAGTTTTTCCGTACCGGAAATTCATTTTGTTCCAATGAAATGCAGCCCAGACGAGTGAACATTAAAAAAAAAAAAAAAAAAAAAAAAAAAATATTTTTAATCTAAAAATATTAACTTGAGAATCAACCTATTGAACCCTTTCTTTTTTTTTTCAAATCCGATCGTCCACAAACATTTTAAGAATTGATAGACTCGATCATTGACGCTAAAAAGGAAAAATCCAATTTCGAGATGCGTTTGAGAGAAAAAAAAAAACGTGATTTACACCGCGGTCAAATGAAGTGAAAAACTTTAGACAATGAAACGCGAAAGAAATAACGTTGGTAACAACGAGAATGTTTTTGTGTACCGCGTGAATAAATCAACATTTAACTTCTATCTCGCTCTGGCTGCTGTACATTTTGTAAATTGCAGGCCATATTTTTTTTCTTCCTTTTCATACAGTTTCGTAATAGCTCGAAGCTCGTTTGTTTGCCTCTCCAAAATGTGTGAAATAATATGTGTGAATAGCTCAAGCCCCTTTTCTCAACGATATATTATTTACACATTTTTAACAAGTTTTATTATTCTCGGCTCTTGTGAATCCACAAACGAATTACGTTGTATGAACCCGAATTCAAATTAATGAAAGATTTAGTACAAGCATAGCCAACGGTTGTGATTAAAATATTTGTTACTTCGTAACATTCGTAAAATCCGATTATTCATTAGCACCGCTAACTTGATCTTTCATAATGAATAATTAATTAACCTCCATCGCACTTTTATCTTCCTTTTTTTTTTTTTTTTTTTTTAAATATGTTTGTTTTATATTTTCGAGAAAAATGCCCGTAACTCGTCGTACGTTTTATGGACTCGGTGAAAAAAAGTGCAGTACTAATTACATTTCCATTCTGTAATTGTAGCCGAGATATCCTCGTGCGTACATACATATGTAGCAATGAAAATGTTTTCACGAAAATGAGCGTTGAGAAAAAACATTTGTCGAGATACACGAGCTACGAGAGCTGTTAGTATGGGTTAACCGAAAGTGCCGGTGAAACAGCTCGTGTCCCTTGCATGTTAAATCTCTTACAATACCGAAAATATATTTATATATATATGAATATATGTATACGAGGACTTAAGCACAAAAGGACACTGATGCATATGTGCAAATTTACGTTGAATTAACATTATTATGGTCTTTGCCACCTTTATTAAATTAATTACTCTATATTTTGATAACACTAATGAGTAATTACAATTTAATATGATAATGAACGTCGTTGTTCGTAAATAAATGAAGCTCCAACGAAAAAATAAGACAAAACGCATTTGTAAATTACAAAATCAGTCGAAAATGCACAATTCCAAATTCTCATTTCTTCAAAAAACGATGCCAAGTCGTTTGGTATCGCACGAGAATAAAATATTTCGTCAACAAAATTAAATTCTACGATACGTGAATGAAGTTTCTGATGGCAAATGAGAGCTCGAGAAGCGTGTTCGCACACATACGGTTCAATCCCGAACGAACGTTTCTCTCGGACCCAAATGAAATTGACGGGATTCCAGTTGTACTACGTGAGAAAAAGAGAAAGAGAGGCCGCGAGAGTCGGAGCAAAAGAAAAAAAAAAACGAATGTAAAAGAGAAAAAACACGCTATATACTGTCTACCGGCATCACCAGTCAGACCGGAAGTTTTGTCCGCTGTCCGGAGTCTTCAAATATTTGCGTGCATCGGGCAAATTGTGCGCATCGAGAATGTCCGCGGATCAAAGGATTCAACGACGCGCGTGAAACGTTTTTTTTTTTTCATCGAAGCATCGTAGAAGGATATACGCGAAGTGAGGTGAATAATGGAGAAAAAAAATAAAATAATCCTTTACCAAATCTAAGCAAACATTTTCTTCATTAAACGAGTGAATATCACGAGCAAACTACTTTAGTAGCTTTAAAATAATCATCATTATTGATATTCGAAATTCGTATTTGCTAACAATAAAATATTGTATTCGACTCCTGGTTATCGGAATGACAGAAAAAAACATTGATATTTTCTTTATTTTTGAAAAGCAGGAATAACTTATGCGAATAAATAAATTGCAGATGAAATTCAAAGATTGATCGAAAATGTGAGCAATTCGCATGGATGACGGGATGTGTACACGAGCGCATCAATTTCGCGAAGATGTGAGAGTATAAGGAAAGAATGATATGTGAAGAGAGAGAGAGAGAGAGAGAGAGAGAGAGAGAGGAATTTAGGTGTGGAACGAAGGACGAGAGAAGCCGTTGGACTGAGAAGAATCTGGTTATGCGAAAAGGGCAGAAAACGTGGACGGTATATAGAAGGAAGAGAGTATACGTTGAGTGTCTACGGGAGTAGATCTTGAGAGGATATAGTTACGTTCACGAATGGAAATTCGTACCGACTCGGATCCTTCCTGAGGCTGTGTGAGTCAAGAGATAACCTCACGGTTGCGTGCAATTGACCTGTGGCCAAGAATTCCAGTCATTGGCCACACACAAAAACCTCAAGATATTCCAATATTTTCAGCACTAGTCTACAGCTCGGAAGATTGCATCGTTAGAGACTAAGGGAGGAATGTTCTTTTTGGTCCATCAACGTCTCATCATTTTTCTAATCAAATATCAACCCAAAACCCGCGACGCCCGAGTATATAAGAGAAAAGCCGAGGAAAAGGTGTCTCTCTGAATTGTTCTCAAGCCCGAATTCTCACGCGATTATCAAAATAATAATACAACCTCGAGAAACTCGAAGGATCAGTGAATTTCATACGAAATGATATTTAATTACTGAACCGACCAGTACCGCATCTCAGGGGGGAGGAGGGGGGGGGGGCACCAGTAGAATAGAAGACAATGTTGTGTGGGCATTTACTCCGAGCCCGCCAATAACTGTGACGTTTAACGAATAAACGAGCAGGTTTCCTCAATGAGGGAGAACGGAGAGAGCAGGAGCACGAATAAAGGTACTGACACGAAATGCCTCTTCACACATGGACGTATCCACAGACACAGACACACACACACACGGAGTGTCGAGACACACAAACGAAACGAGAGAAGGTTTTGGGTCCTTAACGGCCACGAAATTAAACTCCGTCCGAGGACGATAAATTTCTCGAACGTCCTCTCTCCCGGAGTCACCGGAGAATATAAGGACGCCTCTATACTACATATACGTCTGTATAATCTACCTAAGATATGTGAATATACGTGTGTACACACATATATAAAATACCTTCCCTCAGAGGTTATTCGTACAGGTTGGGCAAAAGCTTTGGCTCTAGGCTTGTTGGCTTATATTCGCCTCTGACACACTGATCGGATTTTATATATCACTATACACGTACTGCACACACCTAACGCCAAGAAGCCACCAGCGACGGTATAGTGTAGGATAAAAGCCATCGTCCTGACTCCGTAGACATGTAAATATAGCTCTCGACTATGCCGTATATCGGTGAGTGTGGAGACACAAATATAGTTTTCTGAATATATGATAATATATATATATATACATACGTGGATAAATAGAAACATTTACATTCGCTATGGAGAAAGCAGGACTCTTAACATTAACGTGTATTTAGTGCCTGATTCATAGCAATTGCTCTATAAAGGGGGTATTTTGCCATGAATCCTCTTGGAGGTAAGCCTGACGCATGGCGAATGTGGCTTTTTGATTATAATATAATGTCTCTTGATAAGTTGCTAATTATTCGAATAAAGCAAAGCGTATGGAAATTAGTGCGACGGCATTAATATTTTCGTGATATGTATATTGTACGAGAACGGATTAATCACCAAGTACTTGCACATAGGAATAACGACGTTGACTTTTATAACGACGTTTTCATATTTTCAAAGAATTTTCAAATCCCTTTGTGCCTTTACATGCTCATAAAAGAGCTTGAGCTTTGACTCTCACGATATTATACAATTTTTCTCATAAAAATTCGCCCCTAATCGATAAAACATCGTATGCAAACCACAATCGATCCATATGCTCTCGCAAAGAAAGAGAACAATTACCCTTTTTTTTTCTCTCTTGAAATTAACGATCTGCAGCAATTCCTTCACAGGGATAATAGAAAATTGTAATTGTTTCGACGCATTGGATAAGCGATCGAACGAAATGAATTTTTGTTTGGACGCGTGTAGAATTTTCAAACAAACAAAAAATACCATTTCATCCATCAAATTGTCTACGTCAATAATTTCTTTTTTATTTCACGATTGAAAAGTCGAAATTACCGATACAGCGATAGAAACTGATGAGAACAGCGTTGAATGTTTGGAATTTTTTCTACAGTGCAAAGTGATAATTCTCATAAAAATGAAATTAAATTTCTTGTGATATGAAAGAGGATTTTCATCAGAATTTGAACTTTTAAATGTAAAAATTTCCGAATATTTTCGCAAGGTTCTTCCCGGTTTCTATCGCTGCAACGATAATTTTATTACATTTTCATTATACCCGTGCATAATTATCTGTCATTTTCGATGAATTTCTCGAATCAAATTGAAGATAGTCACGCGTCGTTTCTATTACGAAGCTTCGCGAATCTTTTTACTGGTCCACTGTGACGATTTAGAGATTAGTGATAAAAACTCTTTCGAGATTAATAATTTTCTATAAAAATGAAAATCCATTGTTCGCGGATGCAGGAGACTTTGACGAGCGGTTTGAAGAGATACGCGGAGACAGGGCTTTCGTACGTATTTCGTAGATTATACATTACGTCGCCGAACTAGCGGGATTTTAAATACATCCGTGTGAATAAGTTTTGAATAACGCGATTAATTGCTTCGGCGACACCACCGGTATTTTATCTTTCTGCATAAATGTGTACGAAAAAATGTAAATACTTGACAGGTGTGTATGGAAGAATAGTGTAATTTTTAAGTACGTAGGAGGAGTAGGTATCGCGCGGCAGAAGAGTGTTGGAAATAGGAAGGAAGAATGTAAGCCTCTAATCGGGCGCGCGCGCGCGCGCGCCTCTATATCTCGTCGGATGAGAAGAGTGTTCGCATGAGAGAAAGAGCCCGCTTATCCGCGGGAAATCAAATTCAGCGTTACACGCACGCAGTTTCCGCGAGGAGGTTTATATAAAAGCTCAGCATGAAAGTTCTTTGCCCATAACGGCAATAAGTCATACACCATTATTATATATATTCAGGGAAAAAGGCATATCCGCGCATGTACTGTACAGACGTTTATGCATTTATATGTATATACATGTACGAGAATAATAGCATATAATAAACTCGTTAAAAAGTATTCACGGTACCCCCCTGGCGTATGTATATATTTTCATGTATTCAGGCTTTGGACGAGCCTCCAACGCACGGTACTCTCGTTCTTGCTTCCTCCGATAAATCAGTCTAAAAATTTAACGGTATTTCGGAACTTGGAGTTTTCACTGAATTTTTCATGAGCGATGTCCAAAGAAACTTGTTTCAATTAAATCTTAAGACATAGGCAGAGAGCGGAGAGAGGCGCGACGGTGAATTATTTTCGATTCGCATTGGGTAAACGTTCCATTCTCGGTATATTATTTATCAAATTTCATATTAAATTCGTATGAAAGTTGAAAGAAAACAAAAATTAAAAATAAATCATACAGCGGAGGAGAGATGAAATGTTGAATAAAATATTTCGAATACGCTTGTGTATATTTCGGTTACGCCGCAGAGCAATAGGCGATATTCAGCTTCGTAATCATTAATGAATATGAAATTATTCTCCATTATTTCTTTTTTTTTTCTCTTCTTTGCATTAACAGTAGGAGGAGATGAAGGAGCGAAATATATTTTTAGTTTTATGAATATCGAATGCAATAAGTTGATGGTGCATAATGTATTGGTCAATGTTATCGTTCTGCTTCAGGCTCTATATATGCCTCGTTATACCGCCTCTACATACCACCGGAGCAAGAGAGAGAGAAAATACGTAATGTTGAATTATTCACCGTTCCCTCGATGCTCGATAATTATTCATGTAAATTTATATAAAATATATTTATACATATATATATCTATATATATTTATAGAGAGAGCGTATTTTGTTAAACGGCTACGTTCGGTCTATCTATCTCTCCTTTTCCTCGCTCCTGCTGCTCTCGTACACCTCTCGGTAGATCGCGGTCTTTCGATCGATTTCAACGATTGCTGGTACACATTTATACGATGTTGCAACTCCCTTATAAAGAGCATTCGTGTTTACTTTTATTTCTCATTTCAAATCTCTACGGAATGCGGTGAATTGTGAGCAAACGAAGGCGAGTGCACGCGTGTGATCGTTAGAATAACGCTTTTTTCTTTTCTTTTTTCTTTATACTTCTTCCAACCTACGCACGCACCTGTTGGCCAGATTCGCATGTTCGTAGATACGAGACACTCGGTCTCCGTGTTTCATTTTAATTTCAAATAAAATGATAAAAACTGAGATAAAAAAAAAAGTATCGAACGAGTCTCCGGTCTTAATAAGGAACTGGTTCTATGTCTTTCATGAAAATGAATTATTTTTCATATGTTTTTTTTTTTTTTCATGGGACTACCAAAGGTTGCGTACACGTTTGATTTTCCAACTCTAAAAATTACGAAAATATGACTAAATTATTATAGAAATATTCGAAATTCACTCGAAATATATTTCAACTCTTCGATGTCACGCAATCGCGCGATCGCTGACTCGGAATAATAATTGATTTTCTCCATTTTTACATTTTCAAGAATGCGGCTACCGCAGTGTTCTTTCATCTTCTTCTTTTTCTTCAAATATATGAGATGAAAAAAAAAAAAAAAACGAAAAAATTTCTCGTAAAAAAAGCGGAGGAGTGAATAATACGAGGGACGATTTCGTCGAGAAAGTTTGTATGAAATCTGTAGATATCTGGATCTTGAAACGAGAATGAATGAGGTGCAATTAAAAAAAAAAAAATTTCAATTTAAAAAAAGAAAAAAAAACATTTATCGCATCTTTTTCAATATCTTGGTCGATCTGGAATGGTCCGTGTTTATAAACACATATAAATATGTGTGTTACATGTGCGTGTGGCAAAAGCGGTGAAATCTCGGGTCTTGCGAAAGTGATTCGGTGAATGAGAGTCTCGAGGTACGCATGGGCTACTTTTATCGTGTCCTGCGCCGTGACTATAAAAATATATACATATGTATATATATGCGCTGTTGATCGGTGCGGTGCACCTGAGAGGAAAAAGAGCTCGAGTAACGAAAACGATCTTGGTATATAAAAGAGAAACCGAGCCACGTTTGGACGGAGCGAGAGACCAAAAGAAAAAACAAACAACAAAAAAAAACATAAACGTTTACCGAATGAGAAAAAAGGGCCAACGCGGTATGTTCATGTGCGTTTACGCGGCAATAAAAAAAAAAAAAAAAAGATTCAATAAAAATCCATTCGATCGTTTTAACGCGAGAAAAACGTTTGTACCGGACGAAATTTCAATCTTTTTTTTTTTTTTATCGTTCTTGAAACGAGACTTTATCGAATGACAAATTGAAAGCGAGGAGGATAGTCAATTTATTCGAGCCAAAATCGTATTTGTTCAATTTCGATAATTCACTGGAATTTTTCTTCTTGTGATTCAATAAATTTGGATGACTTTTAATCAATATTTTCTACACGATTGATAAAGTCTAAGAATTTGCTACTTTCGTTTCTTCGTTCGACTCATTTTTATGTTATATTACAAAAAAAAAAGAAAAAAATTCTTTCCTCGCGGGGCATTCGACGTTGAGGACAGTTTTTTTTCTTCTTCTTCTTTTTGCGACACTTATAAATCCCCGTTTTATTCACTCAGGCATATCCGAAGTTCAATCTCCTCGAAGATTCCCTCTTCCGCCTCGATCACGCGTTCGTTATCCTCGGGCGACACACGGAGGTATAAAGGAGCATCATTCTCATGCGTTTGTACCGTTAGTTCGCGCACAAATGCACATAGGCACCTGTGCCAGCGCAAAACATCACGAAGATTATACTCTCTCATCCTTTTCCATCAGCAGCCTCTCTCCTCTGCTCTCGCTCGCCATCTTTTCATTTTTCTTTCTTTCTTTCTTTCTATATAACTGCGTTATTCCACTTGACGTCTCTCACAGCTTGATAGACGCGTTTTTTTACCATTTTATTTTTCACCATTATATCTAATTAAAACGGTCATCCCGATCATTAACGAGACATTCGAGTTTCTCGGTTCCCTCGAGTCACGAGAAGAGCGAAGAATGTGATTTTTGCTTCGCGAGTATTTTCTCTGCTCGCCGCGCGCGCATTTCGCATCGGTCGAATAAGAAATAAACAAAAATAAATGTGTGCAAATCCAGTTTTAATACGAGACAGATACTTCATCGTTCCGCGATTCTTTCTTCAACAATTACGAGACAAAATCGTACGATTTTTAATTACTCGGATTCGTGATTAAAAGTACGAGAGGAAGTGTCAATTAAAAAATTTCGAATCCGCGATGACGATTCAGTCGATTCAGATTTTCTCGAAAAATTGAATTTCCTTGAACCGAGATTATTGAAGTCAAAATAGAAAAAGAAGAACGACGAATGAAACAAAGATATTTTGAAAGCAATAAATTTTGTTGGATAGTTAAAACCACAAGTGCATTTTAACAGTAACTACAAATATCTCTGAAGCATAACTACAAGAAGAGAAAGGAGGGATGGGGGGGGGGGGGGCGAGAAATAATGCGAAAGGAAATGAGCGATTATTGAGGGTAACAACAATTTCTCACCCGCGGCGTCGTTGCGGGTTATTTCTTGGAGAACGAGAAAGTGAGCTTTTGCAACTAGGGCTGGTGGTGCGGGCGGCGGTGGGACTGAAGTTGGCTCGTCGCGTCCTCCTCGTTATAAAACTTTAGTCCGCGAGTTAACCGCGAATGAAGAGTAAGAACAAGAAGAAGGAGAAGGCGAGGAGAAGCAGAAGCAGAAGAGTAAGAATATGAGCGAGTAAGTAAGTAAGTAAGAAATGAAGAAAGAATGAGAAGCAAAAGGAAAAGCTGAAGAGCAGAGGGGTGACTGCCCCTGGCTCGACCTACTCGCACCTCTGGGGAACACGTGACAAAGTTCTTTGAGCTTTTCTTGCCGGTAAAACGAGACGAGAAAAAAAGGGAGAATGAGTAAAAAAAAATGAAAGAGAGTAAGATCCAAAAGGAAAAGTGCCAAAGAGAGAGAGAGGGGGGGAGAGAGAGTTGGACGATCAAGGCGGACCCGGGGGCTGCATTTGAATAAGAAAGGACTCGGACGCGTAATAACGGCCTCAGCACCCACGCGATTTCTCGCCCGACCCCATCATTCCTTCTTCGCTTCTTCGTTTTCGTCGTGGTGGTCGTCGTCACCGCAAACCTCGAACCATCCTGCTCGTGCACCCTTTTATTTTTCTTTCTCTTCATTCCTCTTGTACACGTAATACGCTACACTGGTCTTGGTTCCTTCTATTCCTACCCTTGCAGTTCCCCCGCATTACCGAGCAATCCCTTAACCTCGATGGTGATTCGTGGTTACCCCATGAAATTTCCCACAGGAGAAATCGACGTATGTCTATGATAATTGAGAATTCAGGGCTCTTTGTTATACACGAGAACGTCAGATTCACCGAGACAACGTATTTCTTCACTTTGAATAAACGAACGTATCAAAAGCTCTTTTGTACATTTTATCGCAAATTTTTCTCAATAATTATGTTAAATAATCGATCATTCATAGAGCAGACTCTTTCGAATCGAACCTTTTAAACAAATGTTCGAAAATAATCACGTTTTTATATTCATTTTGAAAAACCTTAATGTTTCAAAGGAACTGATTACAATGAGTCTCCAATTACTCGAGAAGAAACCTGGATAAGCAAATGAATATTCAAAGGCCCTGCTGTACCGATGATAGTTCGTTGAATAGCATTAAAAAAAAAAAGGAAAAGCATCAAAATTGCACAGCGAATGGATCATCGAATATTAATCGCAAATTCCAATAACACGGTGTGTATCTATTTTCATTACAAAAGTGATAATAAAAGATCTTTTCTCCTATACGGGAAATTGATGTTCGGGAAGGATATTCTCATAGCACGAATTTAATAGGGTCTCAACATGGAAATTTCTGGTGCTTCGAAACCAACAATCGGAAAATTGAGCTTTGTACAGGGATTGCATGGTCGATAGTACAAGGATCTGATAGGGGAAACTAATCTCACAATGGTATTCCGAAAGTACAATAATCGAAGCTCTCTATAGGTGGAATAGAACAGGGTTATATGTATGGAGTTTCGTGTTCATGGAAACAAGAAAAAAACGTTGAGAGGAGGGGGGGGGGGGGGCGAGAGAAGAAAAAAAGTGGAAGAATCGTTCCGATCGTAGGAAACGGGGGTGCGAAAAAGCGCTATCTTGGGGCTTACGATCGAACTTTCATTGTAACAACCGTGAAAATTTGTATTTTCGTACCGACGAGAGCTGAACACATTTCGAAAAGTAGAAGCAGAGGTGAAAAGGGTGAAGAGGTTGGGGTGTGGAGAAAATTCTCAAATGGTACGAAGTCGGTAGTACAGTGAACAAAAAATCCGATAGCATTTGCCTTCTGGGTGAATATTCATGACACGGCGAATCCCCTGGCGAGGTTTTTCTCTATATATCTTTTTTCCTCTCTCTCTCTCTTCTCTTTTAGTATAGCAAAGCTCATGGTTGCTCTCCTGTAAACGTAATCGCTTGTCCGTGCGGCTCGCCAAACTCTCCAAGAGCGTGTGAGAGAAAGAGAAGGGCGAGAGCTAGCGAAGCTAGCAGTTCGTCTACTATCTTTCTGGCATAGAACTCGCGGACTAAAAGTTCGTTGCACCGAAAGCAGAGCTCTGCTCGCCGAGCCTGGAATGCTCGAATACACTGGCCTCTCTCTCTCTCTCTCTCTCTCTGCTTCGTCGCGTTTTACCGGTGTGCCATCAATGCGTTTGGTTAAATAGAACTTTTGCGAGCATCGAGAGAAAATCGCGGAGAGCCCGAAGACGTATAAGCTTCCTTTTTCCTTCGATCTCCTTCGTCACATTCGATCCTGATTTTAAAAATTAGCCTCATCGGACCCACGTACGTTGAGAAGATATAAAGGAAAACGGATAAAACATTTTTTTAGTATTTTAATTGCGGAACACGACGCGATGACAGAGAGTGACAAAAAAGCGTTTAAAAGGAGTATCGCACAGAGTTTACGATCAAAAGTTGTTTTTTTTTTCTTTTCTTTTATTTTTTTTTCGTTCTCTTTTTACAACCCTCTACGACGAGCAATCTTAGCGAAAATTTTTCCTCCGAGATCGTACACTGTCCTGTGGGAAATCTTACGTGTGCGCCGAATCCAGAAACACGCGTGTACCTTTTGAATGAGAATAGTGAAGTTGTAGGACACGCGAGAGAGAGAGAGAGAGCAGCCTTTAAATTGATGTGTGTGCAGTTTTCTCGTAGCAGAAAAAAAAAAAAAAGTGTACAGTTGAATCGAAACGCTGCTCTTTCGCGTTAACGAGTTGCGAGAACGCATCTTCGAATGGGTAAATCTGTAGCTGACAACTGCGTCGATTGAGCGCGCGAGAGTTGTTGTTGTTGTTCCCCGCATCGGTTCTCGCGCAACGCGCGCGCCAGGTGAGCGCGCGAGAACAGGTGCATGAACTCGGATGAACTTTGCGTCACAGAAAATGAGATCGAACTGTGTAGTAGCAAAGTAAAGAGAAGAAGGAACGAGCAGAAGAATGAGAATAATAAGAATGAGAAAAAGACGAAGAAGAAAAAAAAAGGAGAAAGAACGGCGAGACTAGTGATATATATATTTGAAAGAAGAAAGGCAAACGCGAAGAATTCGCGTGCGTCTTTCAGCTTGATTGGCAGGTGACTAGGTTCGAGTGTACCGACTCTCGAGTCGTTCATAAAAACAAAAAGCAATCAGAACGAGACTAGAGGAAATAAGTATTCACCGAGTGCCGAATAAGTATTCAAATGGACTGGAAATCAAGAAAATTATTAAAAGAATTATCTAAAATTGAAATCAAACTATGAAACATGAAAAATCGAATGGAATCCGAATTTTTATTTCACCAAAACTCCGTATAAATCTCTTCAACTCGATGAAATAATCGAAGAGAACAAAATTATATCGAAACCAAAATCAATGGCACATTATTACGTGAAATGCATAGAAAAATCATATTTCGATATTCCACGATGACGAATGGAAAAAAAAAAAACAGAGAGTTGTCTGCACAATGAAAAATAGTAAGCCTCTCGATCGATGTGTGGCTATCCGGAAGAAGTAACGAGTGAATCGGAGCCGATGCATCGAGAGTTCTCTTCAAAAGCATAGAATCCTGTTATACATAGATGGAATATCATATATCTATGTTGGTATATATATGCAGAGGAAGGATAAAAAGGACTCGATCGTTCGCTATCGCTCCGGAGGAGTGGTGTAGAAGGAAGAGAGAACCTGTGCCGTTGGTCGAATCTATACACATATCGCTATTGGCGCGTTACAAGCGGGAAGCGCATATAGCTATAGTAGAATCTCGGGACGAGAGAGAGAGAGAGAGAGAGAGAGAGAGGGAGAGCCGGTGCATGAACCTGCGTGAACTTTGCGCGCGAAAGACGCGAGCGCGACGAAGCGAGAGATACACGAGTGAATAAAAGAGAGCGAGAGAGAGAGATGCGGAGAGCGACGAACCGTTACGCTAGGTTGGATCTCTCGCTACGGTCACTTCCGGCCCCGTGGCATCTCGATCCAGACGTAGTTATACAAGATCCGCGAGTTCGTACGTCCGTGCGAATAAACTTTGTGCGAAAGCACACAACGTGTCTGGGGTCTCCTTATAGTACGTAAGAATTTCGCAACGACACATAATGCAACGTTTTTTTATCAGGGTAAACGTTAAAATTCGTATCGTTGAAAAATACAAAAATAAAATTTATCAAATATCCGCTGGGATCGATGATTTATCCAATTTATTTATTTAAACCGTCGACGTATGTAAAGATTTTTGTTTGAGAATTTTCTCAAAGAACAAAAAAACAAATTTGCTTCTGAAAGCGTACGAGATATGACGACAAAAATTGACATTTCTTGACAGAATTCCATACCGATGTATTACACGTACGCGGTATAATTTTGGTGAACACGGAGTATAACGTAGATACGTCAAAAGTTGATGTCTGTGTGTATGCATCGGTTGATAAAAAGTAACGAAAATCGTGTCCGAGTACGTAACGCGTATATATATGTATAACATGGATGAGTGTAATGAATGTAAAGTAGAAACGGACGGTGTGCAACGAGGAAGAATATGAGCCAGGGGAGGGTAGAGGCAAAGCGTAGAGTCCTCGGTGGTTTGACCGTAGGGGCGATGTAGCAAAGAAGAAGAATATAAAAAAAACGCATATCTCTTTTTCTCTCTCCTTTTCCCTCTCATTTCCTATCTCGCTCGCTCGTTGTACCAGAGGCGAGCGTCAGCAAGGGCTTGAGAATGTGCCATATGCTCACCGCACAAGCACCGGAGCTAAATTATTTCAGGTCATACAGAGGTGCTTTTTCGTCCCATCACACCCTCGCAAAGGAAGCAAGAAAAATGAGAGAGGCAAGAAGAAGGTGGGGGGAGAGAGAGAGAGAGACGAAGCTAGCGGTACAAAAAAGCGGTGAGAGAAAATAGATGTCTTTTTCTTTTGAATATCCGTCAATGGGCGAGTTAGGCACTGCGTGCCCCAACCTGTTCACCCTTTTCAATCCACCTTTTTCCTGATTTTCTTGCTTCCCCGCTTTGTGTCCGCGATGTCGATGTAAATCATTGACGAAACCGAACTAAATGCTGCGCAAAATTTTGCACAATTTTCATCGATGAACAACATGGGACAAAGTTTTGTTATTGCTTCTACTTACGAGACAGACCCAACGATCCGGATTATCGTTAACGAGATTCTTAAACTCACCTGCAACAAAAGAAAAATACAGAAAATTAATGAAATTTCATGAGCACGTGGATTATGAATTGACACATCGATCGCAATGTCGAAAAAAATGTGGATTTTGTGTGTTAAAATATTTTTTTGATTCAACAAACTTTATCGTTGGAATCGTGGCAAATAAAATCAAATTCGTCGATTCAACGATGGTTTCGTCATCGAGTGTTTGAATAAATCAAATTTTTGTTGTTGTTGTTAACCGATAATTATCAGTCGACATTTTCGTTAGCAATGATTCATTATTCATAAATTCTATTCAATTTTGAATGCAAGTTCGATCGATCGCTGGGACTATGTTTGAAAAATTCTCATATTTTTTTTCCCCCCACTCGTAACGACTCGAAGAAAAAAAACTTTTAATATTATAATTTTCAAAGGGAAAGCGGATGAAAATAAATTTAAAAAATCAGCCGAGTGTAGGCTACTCTCGTAGGGTTAATCACCGAAAAAACTTGGAGATTGTTTAAATTCTTGTATATCTCACGGGTATGAAGTACAGTGGCGGGTCGTTTTTCTCGTCACCTTGTTTCGTGAGCTTTTACAAATTTATTCATAACTCGTTCGAGAGACCGGAGAACGTTGCCGCGGCTTTGCAGTTTCCTCTCGTCATATATATATGCGAGGGTGTATCGCTATGACAAACTTGGAGGGGGAGATAAAAGAGAGGAAAAGATTGTCCACAGAGGGAGAAAGATAGAGAAAGAGGAAGAAGAGCGAACCGGGTGAGAAAAATGTTGAAAGGTATGAGAGAGCAGGGTTTTCTCTGTGTAAGGGAGATTTGCGATGCTGGTGCAAGCTTATCGCGAAAATTAAAAGGGAATGACGAGCGTGGGGCTTTAAGAGAGTAAAGGGGCAAAGAAGATATTGCAAGCAAGAGCGAGGAGTGAAAGAAGCAGAAGAAGAAGAAGAAGAAGAAGCAAGAAAGGAAAAAAAAACGAAGAAGCAAAATTTAAGGGAAGCTTAAGGGATTCTTCTCGTGTCAATGCTGACGGTAGGGTGTTAAAAAAAAAAAAAAAAAAAAAAAAATCGTAAAAGAGAAGAAAAAAAAGAAAAAACTCGGGGTTTACGCAGACCATCATCGTTCATCCGCGATGTGCCGCCGCGGCACGAACTCTCGTGTGTCACTGCCAACGGGGCTGTTTCATCCATCCGACATAGTGATAAGAATCTATAGGTTGGATAAAATCATGAAATTTTTAACGCCCGCACCTCACCGCTCCAGTATCAAAAGACTCAATGAGATTCAAAACTTTTTTTTTCCACCGTTTTCATGAAATTTCTCTTTTCAATTCACATCTGTACGGGGATGAAGAAATTAAATGAGAATTACATCGACGGAATAAATACTAAAGATTGCAGCTTTAGATCTGCGCACATGGCGAGAATCATTTACGATGGTCAATCGTCAGGTAAAACCCCAGATTCTGATCTGAAATTTTTATATGATGGAGACGAACGTTTTACGCGGCTATTCGCAAAATTTGGGGCTAGATTGACCTTCCAGTTATTTCGCAATAAAGTTTCAAAGTAAAGCATTTTGAGGCACCGAATACGCGTCGTTTATGGAAAAAAAATCGACCGGAAGTGCCGTGAACACGGTTTTTCTCTCCCGAAATAAAAAATTGATAAAAAAATCGTTAAAAAACCTCGATCCTGATAAATGGGACGAAAAGAATTGGGTAAAAAAAAGAAAAATCATACTTCATCGGGTTTTTAACACACTGATATTACAAAAAAAGTTTTAATTTCCGGTTGAAAATGGTGAGAAACGCGACCTTGGCAAATTCGGTTGCTCACAATTCTAATATCGAGAATACTTATACATAGTCGTTGACGATCTTATTTTTTATTAGTTTTCCCGAATTGTTGGGCTGTTAAATACTCATGTATCGGTGATTACCTTTTTATTAAAATCGCTAATACGAATATTCAACATCAGTAAACGTAAATCTGAATCTAGCTGAGTGTAAAATGAATTTGGGCTCTTTTTTTTGCTCCAAAGTCATAGTCGATCATCCTAAATGGAAACATTCAAACGATTGCAGATTCGATTGAAAATACTTCAAAACACATTATTTTCTTTTCATATTAAAAAATATATTCACAAAATCGATTTCATTCCGTGCACGTGAAAAAAAAAAATATTCCCAAGTTTTTTAATTACAATTTTGTTTTTTTTTTCAGTATTTCTCTGTTGGTTCTCTGTTGGTGGTGGACGCGCCCACAGGGGGGGTGACGCGAATAGAGATTAAAATTGGCTCTAGAACACTCGGGCCTTTGGGAAGCTTTTGCAAAAATAAACGGAACGTAATAAAAAAAAGCGTGAAAGTTGGGGCGCGAAGAGATGGGAATAAATCGGTACGTGAAATAAACGATGCCACGTGGCGCGCGGTGCGCCGAGTCAAGAGGAGAGGCAGACCGCGCGACGATATATACGCGAACACGAGAGAGCCACCCGCGCGATATACACGAGACCCACTCGGTGCTTTTATCGTCGTATATATGGAGACTGTCAGAGATGTATGCGAGACGCAACTTACGCGCATTTCGCGCACATACACCACAAGCACGCTAAACTGAATGAGGAGGATCGAGAGAGACCAGACACTCGTTGGAACGGCGAGCTTTAGCGGCTCTCGAGCTTTCACGCCTCTCGGCATCGTCAGCAGCAGCAGCAGCAGCGGCAGCACATACGTCTATATTTACATGCATTGCAAATAAATTAATGCATGCATGTACCAAAGCGTTCAACATAAAAAGTTTAGAGGTCGATTTTATGGCAACGATATTTGCTTGAGAAAGTTCTTCGTCTGCAAAGGCTTTTTCGATACCTCCGTCTGCAAACCAGAGTCCAGCTGTTCGTCCATCCTGTCAATATACGCGAAAAATTCTGAAAAAAATTCATGCTGCTCTTCGAAACCTTTAACTCGATGTTCGAATCATAAAATTGTAGAAAAATTAATTTATTCGTGTATTTTTTGTTCAATAAATGAAGCGACTTTGAGTCTTGGCTCGGACACAAAAGACCCAAGGTGTACAGACAAAGAGTTGATTCTTCAAAAATATTATTATTTCGATCAGCTCGTCGGTTGAAACGAGTTAATCGACGCAGCGAATAACGGAGTTTCGATATTTTTTAAAAAGAGATTAATTCTCATGGTCCAAATTTATAGCTCCGTTTCACGTTAGAAAACAAAACAAAAAAGAAAAATAAATTTCTACAGAACCGTATTAATTCAGGAAAAAAAAAAATTAAACGAGAGCTTTCAGGTCTCATAAAATATGACGCGGAGACTTGTCAGCCCGTATAGCTTTATGGTATAGTAGAATAGTGAAAAAAAAAGTACGAAAGGAGGAATAAAATTGCGGAACTCGCGTGCGACCGGAAGTTCCGGCGCGAATGGCCGGTTTGCCTCTCTCCTGTTCGCCTTTTTCGCTGACTAACATCCTGTACACTTTTGCCCACGTCAGTTTCTTCTTCTCCGTTTTGTTTCACGAAGAGCAAAAAACGAAAAAAGAAAAACGAAAAAAAAAGTCAAAATAAAACCGATGAAAAAAAAAGGGTACATGAGAGGACGGAAACTTATTACGGCTTTTCCGCGATTTCCTCGAGGCTGCGGAGTCGTGCTGATCGATCGACATCCGCAAGAAGCCAGCATCCTTCCCGATTACTTTGCGGCGATCGGGTGGAAAAATCATCGTGGTAGCCCGCGCGCGCGCGGTTGCTTCGGAGTAAAAGGAAGCAGGCAAGAAAAAGTCTGAGAGGCAAAAGCCAAGAGGGAGGATAAGTAAAAAAAGAGGCAGAAGAAAAAACGTTGGACGAGAACGTGAGTGCATTCGGACACGAAGACGGACGGACCGAGGTGTATGTGTGTGTTTGTGAGAGAGAGAGAGAGAGAGGAGTCAAGGGAATAGGTGCGAGGCAAAGAGAAGGTTGGAATATCCGCGACGGTATATTAAAGGGTTGAATGCTTGAAGCAGGAGGAGGTAAAAAAAGGAGTAATAAAGTGATAGCGAGAGAGAAGGGAAACAGAAGAATCGAAAAGCGGAAGACACGGAAGGAAGGCAGAGATCCATGAACCGTAACAAGTGCACGAGGAGGAGACCTCGAAGAGAAGCGGACGAGGAGTGAAACGCGACGACGGGATAGAGAACGGTGGAGAGACAGAGTGAGAGAGAGCTAGAGAGACTTTGGGAGTTGAAGACACGCTATGCAGTGAGCGAACATCTCCAGGGAGTCGGGAGGAAAACTATTCCTCCGTTTTCTTCGTAAAACCGGTTGAAGAGAGCTCGTGAAGAAAGAAAGATAAAAAAAAAAATTGAAAAAAATTAGGATTATCTACGAAGCAAGACGGAAGAACGATGTATACATTTATAAAAGAAGTTTAATGCCTTGAAAAATCACACGACTTTAATGAGACAAGATATTTAACGGAATTACGACTTACGCGCGTATAAGATTCGGAGAAACCGTCGTAGCGAGATTAGAGAAACAATTTTTCCGAGATATTCCAACACCGTATGGTACTCCCCAACTTCATTGAAATTCTCCAGCAAAGTCCTTAGATCCAGAAATCTTTTCATCGCCGTTTGTCCTGCATGCACTTTTCTTCGACATCAAAAATACTGTAATCTTCTCTAAATCACACGATTTTCATCGTTCATCGGACCATTCACCAAAAGCAGTTTCATATTTCTCATAACGATCATAGAAACTAACTGTACCCAATTCTTCATATTTTCTGCCCAAAATTCAAGAATAAAATTATTGACATTCCGGCTGTTTTCGATCAAAATTTATCGAAATAGAATATTTTAATAAAAATATACATTTCAGCGTCAAATATACTTTACATTTACTTCACGAAATATTCCATATAAAATGAAAAAACACATATGTGAAAAGTACTTTAATAACAGTTTTCATTATTTGAACTATATATTATTCGGAATGACTTAAACACTTGAATGGTGTGTGCTCGCCTCTCGTACGCGCACATGTATACAAATACATTGAGAGACTGGCGCCTCATTTCTCTCCGCGTTTGTACCTGCTCTAACGCAAAGACAAAAAAACCTTCTCTGAAGACTCCCTCTAACGGTGAAAGAGTAAACCAAGAAAGCAGAGAAGAGAGAGAAAGACGAAGTGTATAAGAGAAAGAGGTAACCGGACGATAGAGAGACGAGGAAGAAGCTTGGTGAATAGAGAGAATGGATATGATGAGAAAAGAAGAGAGCGAGAGAGAGGACCAGTAGAGGTGAGGTTAGCACACACACACACACACATGAGGAGAGGAGGGTTTATACTCCACGAAATATATATATCTGTAGTCTCACTAGCGAAGTCTCTTCACGTTTGCAGTTCATTCGCGTCGAACCACGTACAGGTTTGCACCACCAGAGGTTTCTCTCTCTCTCTCTCTTCCTTTCTTTTCATCTCGTTACTTCTCGTCTCTTGGTACACGCTATACATATACAGCCTATTCCATAGAAAATAGAGCGACTTGTAGCCGAGAGAATTGGTTGGTAGAAGCATCAAATTTTCGAATGGCTTGATCTTTCGTGTATTTAATTCCAACGTATATAAAGAAAATTAAAACAATAACAACCGTCACACTCACACTCACACACACACCGTGGAGAAGGGTATTTTCGTTAATTATGTAACAGGAAGCTGCAGCGTTTCGAAATGAGGGTGGTTCGAGCGTGTACTTTCGAGATGAAAACTGTCACAGTTCACGGGAAATACCCCGTGTACTACTGTCCTATCCCTTTCATCGAACACGTTCTCTGCCAAGCAGAGTCTGTACGTTTTCTGTGAATATATATATATATCTAAGTCGAATGCTACCGGTAGGATGACATCGCTCCTCCCGTTTATTCCTTCTCTCGTACACGCTTCCTGTCTGACCTGGCTCTCGCTTCATCGAGTTGCGACGCGGTGCCTTTGCGCGTTTCGGTGCTCTCTCTCTCGCAATCCTCATTGCATAGAGAGAGAGAGTGCATTGGCTCGTTTGTATCTCAGATTCCGAGCTGCATGATCGAGAAGAGAATTTACGTCGCATTGCTCCAAGGTTCGAGCAACTCGATTGAAGAGAAAACATGAGACTGAAGGAGAGAAGAACGCCGGATATACTCGAGGGGGATTCACTTCCATAGTGCTGGGCAATCGTCATTGCATCCGAAGACGAGAACGATATCGAGGGTTTCGTGTTACATCCAGTATAATTTGTACAAACTTCTCTGTCAACTGTTTTCTAATCGATGAACCTTTCGACGGAAAATTTTATCGACCCGCTTGAATAATTGTGGAAAAAAATCGATCCTCTCGCTATACTTGTTGCTCGAATTACTCCTCCATTTTATTTTACCAAACGGAAAATCTTGGACCGACACGAATCACCGATGTTGAATTTGAACAAAATGAATTTCAACGTATTATGGGCGCGAAAGGTTCGAAGCACGGTAACTGGAGAATGAAATTCTACTCATGAACCCGGCTGCCTGGAACACGCGGAGATTGAGGCCCGCGTTGAACACAAAAGGGTGATTCCATAGACGTTAGTTTGCGGATACACGAAAAAAAATTGTTTTTTGTTTTCCTTTGTTTTTTGTTCATGTATGCACGAAACGAGAACGCTTTTTCGAGAGTTGTCGATGGAAGAAAAAATAAATAAATAAATAAACGAATATAAAAACGGTTTGAAATCGAAAGGGGGCGCAAAAATATCAGGTAGAAAATGGTCATACACCTGCACTTTTGATGCACAGTGGTAAAAAAAAAAATGTGAATCCGATTTTCGTTATAAAGCTCGTTCTATCTCGCGCCTCTCTATTTTATTTTAGTGTCTCTGTGTATGTGTGTATTTTCTTTCTGTTTTTCGCTACACCCGATACATTGGCCAGATTGAGTTGGGAATAGGTTATAACCAGCGATACATATCTGCGGGCTACGAACTTATAGTTGTATGGTTATACACACGAGCCACAGAGGAGATGGGAGGCTATTTGAATTTGTGACGGAAGATCGGCCGGTCTAACTGGGGGAATCGTTTAATCCCCGGACAATTTCCGGTCTCCCATCGCGCCATTTTCATTTCGCGTTTATATTTCGTGCGTTTCGTTTCATTTTTGTTTTCAACCTGTTTTTTTTTTCTTTTTTTTTCTGCCTTTTTTAAATTATTTTATTCGTTCATACACCAGCGCCTTTTGCTCCGTAGTATTTCATGCTCGCGTCGAGTATTAATCGTTTCAAGACCTGTGGGGCTTTCTTTACGACGAAATATTTGCATTTTAGTCGAGAGTGTCTCGATGAGCTAGGCGCGCGAGTGTGACACGAAAGATTTGTGTACGAAAATTTAGTGAAACGTCAGGCTCTCTCTCTCTCTCTCGCACCTCCGAATATACTTACGAGCGAATTAATTTTTCGACCTAATTCTTAAAAACGTAAAAATATAACTCGCGGAGATTTGGGATCGTCCAACGCGCTAGACGATTAAAAAAGATATTCATAATTCGGGGAACGAGTCTGGATTTGTGAGCTTATAGCAGAATCCTTCGGGGAATGATTTTCATAAAAATAGAGAGGCGCGCACATGTCTGAGTGTCTGAGAGCACTGTGCGGTGTAAATTTTAAGACTCTCCTCCTCCGCGTTTGTGTATACTGAGAAGTAGACGTTGAAGAAACAAAAAAAAAACGAAAAAAAAAAAAAGAAAATGAAAAAGTAAAATAAGGCGAGAAAGCAGAGGGCGCTCGATTTTATGATCCCCAGGAATAGAGTCGAACACCGCTGCGCGCGCGCGCGCTCGCGCCATCGAGAAAGCAGGTCTTTGGCTTTCAGGCAGCAAACGCAATAACTAACGAGAGAGCGCGAGACAAAAAGTGATCTCGTCACTCCGTATTACGAATGTCAGGCAAGCGACGACGACGACGACGACGACGAGAAAGGAGCAGGTTCCGGTGGTCTATAAAAATATAGACGTAACCACATTAAACAGCAAATGAAGCAGGTGATTAGACCTTTCTCGATGATCAAAAAATAGCAGGGGATAAGGCGTGTAATCGAATCAGCCGGGTTCCTTGTGACTGGCTCTCTCTCTCTCTCGCTCTTTCTCTCCGTGGAGTAATCGTCGTGCCCTAAAATTGGGGTTTACTGCAGGTATATAAGCGAACCGTTCCATGCTACGCTCGCGACATTTCTTCGTTGCTTTTATATTAATAAACTTTACGACATTTATTAATAAAGTAATTAAAAAATAATATCTGACACGAGATACCGATATATCACGAGTAAATAAATGATCCACAGAAGAATAAAAAACCTGCTGAATTTCATTTACATTTACCTGATTTATTATGCAAAAGAAAGAAAAGAAAAATGTTATGAACGTTTTAATCGTCGTCATAAAAAAGTATCTTTGAAAAACCCCATAATAATCACTGTATCGAAGAAAAAGTCCCATAAAAAGGAATTTCTCTCTCGAATTGAAAATGATTTTTTTTTTTTACGACGCGATCGAATGAATAGGCGCGAATGTTATAAAAAATGAAAATTTAATGGGAAACGAGACGTCAAGTATCAAGGTATCGCAACTTGAAAAAAAAAACGAAAAAAAAATAGAAAAACTGATGGAAAAATAAACAACGGAGTGTATGGCTGCAGGATTCTTGTAATTGAGTCTCTTCCCCGAGTCAATTATAATCGATAAGGTATCAACGGATTCTCAACCGATAAAAAGGTGTATCGAATCGCGATAAAGCGAGACAGATTTAACGGTTAGTTCGTTAGTAGAATTCTCATCTCGCTCCCGATTCTTTATTCCCGAAATTAAATGCCAAATACGATAGTCAGTGAAAAAAAAAAAAAAAAAATATATCTTTAACCCAATAAGAAAACGTTCGATACAAGAATTGAGTATTATTGTGATAAAAATCCAGGTGAATCCGTACCAGGAGTTGTAGGAACATGAGAAAAAGCAGAAGGAAAGAAAGAAGATGGAAGAAGACGAAGGTTGAAAAAAAAAAAAAAAAACAAAACAACAAAAAGGCTATATTCTACGGTTGAGGATTACGAATGAAAGGAGCGAAACGAGCTGTTGGCGAAGATGAGCGTGCTCTGAAAATGAAATTATAGCAACGAGCTTCTTGGAAGTTGAAACAACAGAGGGGGAGCAAATAAATCCACTTATCCGAGTATATACGCACCCTCCGCAGGCCTCTCTCGTTCTGCGTGTCTTAAAATAACCCTCGGGGCTTGTAGGTCGGTACAGCGCAGTTAAGAGAATTAAAAAAAAAAAAAAAACCCCCACACACACCGCCGTTCAAAAAAATGAAGAAAAAACTTGAAAAATAAAGGAAAAAAAAGAAACGAAACTAGTCTTGCGTGTATGTCGAGGAGACTGTATGGTACTGTACAGTGTATGCAGGGATCTCTCGCAGGGTCTCTGAAGAACGATGAGCTCGCATCCGATCACCGGTATAGAGTTAAAAAGACCGAGTGAGAGCGAGAGAGAGAGAGGGAGGGAGAGCGAGAAAAACAGATTCAAAGACGAGTGTGTGGGGTCCAAAACGAGTATATCTGGCTTGGTTGCTATTGCTGGTCGTACAACGACGTAGCCGTCGTCGTCGTCGTCGACGACGACGACGAAGAGAGGCAGAGAGTACATCAGACCGTACGGGCAATGGTTATGTGTCTGGAGGGAGCCCTGAGGCCATAGTGCGAAACGAATTAATCCAATTACAAAATTATGCGATCCATTCTGTACAGGAGTAGTCTTCTTAGCCATAAACTCATGCCGCAATCTCTGGTCGTTCGGTCATCCGCGAGAGTTTTTTTTATTTATTTTTTTTTCATCGAAATAAAACCATTTCGAAATAAGCTTGTCAAATTATCAAATTAACATTAGTACAGCATCGCTTATTATATTATCTGTAACTTTCGAGTGCGACGGGAAAAAAAAAAAACTTTCGTATTAAAGAATCGAGTTTCAAAATTTCGAAACTATTACGAGCACATCCTATTGACACCGTAACAACTTAGATAAGGAAAAAAAAAATGATGAATTTTCATAAGAAATATGCCAATTATGCTACAAAATCCTGTCGCTTATTCTCGCGTCGCGATGGCGATTTCACGCGTCCTTTTATTTTTACAGGCTAACATCAAAGTATTTATTCCCGATTGAAATAGTCCCGAGCACCTGCTCTTGCGGGTACGTGAATAATGAACAAATATATATCTATATACGCGTTCTATAGGTATATAAAATCTTGCGATACACCGTGAATCGCCAAGAAAACCATAAAATCCGCAGGAAATAAGTGACGGTGACGCGATTCTCTTGCTCGTCCAAGGACGTAAAGAGAGCGAGCGAGCAAGAGAGAGAGAGAGAAAGGGTCGAGATCGCAAGAAGACAGAGTTTCAAGCTGAACAAGATGAAGCAGAGAAGAAGAGGAGAGAAGAAAGATGAAGAAAAGAAACGAAGAAATGGGAAGCCGCAAGAAGAAAAGCGCGTCGCGCAGCCAAGAGTCTGGACCTTCGAGAGAGCGCGAGGGACGTTCCCGGTTTGACTTTGCAAACGCGTCGTCTTTATAGAATCGTTCAACCATATATCTATATACATATTTATAGCCTGTGTGTGTGTGTGTGTGTGCATATATACGCGTCTCTCGTGGGCTCGTAGGTATAATATAACTAGCGTACAAGTCCACCGCCTTTAACTTCAAGGTTAAACCGTTCTGGTTCCCGGGTACAGTCGGTGAAACAATTTTCACCATAGCGACGATCACCGCGCGCTCTCCAAATCGGAGCACAAATATATCGATCGATTTCATAAATAATCGAATGAAAAGCTCATTAATACGCCTCCTCCGCGTTGAAATCGCGCAATTATACGTTCCGTTAATTCCGTCGTAATCACCGCACTTTCTTTTCTCACGCATGCTCAATCGATACGATGGAATCCAATTAATTGATAACGCGAAACGAACGATATAAAACCCGAATTATTCATCGTTCCACCGATCATTAATGACTCGAGTGAGCAGACGAAACTTATGACTGTGAATGACTGCTGGCGGATTGTTATCAATGATACAGATATTATCACTCGCAAACGATACTCTCGCCTTCACCGACGCCTCTATGAAGAAAGAAAAGAAAACAAAAATTCTGATAGAGCATTTCATTCATTAATTAACAGCGAGAATCTCATTTTCTGACAAACCGATAGAAATATCACGGTTGAAAACCTTCAAATATTTTATCGTCTCACTAAAGTTTTCTTTCGGTATAAAAGAAATTTTGTTGTGAATAAAAAAAAAATTTTGTTCAATACCCGCAACAAAATATTTCAATATTTCATCAAAATTTTGTTTTCAGTGTTAGCAGAATTCGACGATATTAAAAGAGATTTTAGCAAGAAAAAAAAAAAACAAAAAAGAAAAATATATCATCACGAGCAAATCTCTTGTTGAATTCTTCAGTTTTATCTGGTATGGTAAATTGCATTATTTGTTTAATTGGTACTCGGGTCAAGTAGCGTCCCGACATACGATATATACCTGGGTGCGATTCAGAGCGATATGTATGTACAACGCATTAAATATATGTATACGTATTCATACTCTCGTCTATTGGTATTCTATGGATAGACACTCGATGTGATATTACAGTGGGACGCGACGTGTGTCTCTCGCTCGTCTATATATGTAGTAGCCGCAGACATTAAGTGCCATGTAGTTAAATTACACAGGCATATACATATGTGTACAGAACACGCATATAAAGGGTGAGCGATACACACGAAACATGCTCAAAATATTAACTTCCCTGGCTCACTGTTTCCACAGTCTTTGCTGCGCGTCTTCGAACAACAGCAAAATCCAAATGAAGTGAAAAACAAAAAATATCATCCAACTCCGAAGGATCACGTCTAAAAGTTGATTTTCTAATGTAAAATAATGATTTTTTTCTTGATTGAAAATAATCACGATCGATTGATGATCAATTGCTCGTCGATCGAATGATTTTTTTTTTCGTTTATTTTTTCTCATGAAAAATCCACGCGAATTTCACAGGGCTTTCGAGAAATTTTTCTCTCATTTTATTGAAACTGACGTTTATGATATTGGACGAATGTGGCAGCGCGACACCCTGTATATTTATAGTCCTTTTGGTCGGTTGGTGTTATAGAGCGTTCCTCCGGTCATTGGCATCCGTCCAGCGTCGCGACGCCTCCTCCCAGCTCATAACCCTTGGCGCGAGACACACTCTGTGATCGGATATACGACGAGCTGGATGGACAGTCGTGTATATCGATGTACATATGTATATATATATATATATATATATTCGTATGCATACGTGTGCTTTCGGATATGATGGTGTTTAACATTCTGGATTGACCGGAATCTTGTATATTTTCTCTCGATATTAAAACTCCCGCGTGTGGCAGCGGCGAACGATCGTTGCGGAGGAAAGAAACGTGTATAGAGATCTCTTGATCATGATCACGAGTATATACATAAAAGAGCGAACAAGTGCATACACTCGCCCGTCGAGACGATGGAATTAAAGGGAACAAAAGCAAAATGAATGAATATATATTTGAGAAAGAAAAAGAATAAACGCGAGAAAGGGATGAAAAATAATGTAAAACTAGTTTGAGAAGCTCGGAGGAAAACTAGAAGAGTAGCTATATATATAATCCGGCATCGAATGATAAAATGGAGGAGCTTTTTGTAACGCTCATCCTTAGTCGTGGCAGAGTCAAAGCTCTCGTAAGATGAGGTAAACACGCACACGAGCCAACGAATATAACGATGCGATTTAATGTGATTAATGTGTTGAGGTTTGATTCAAAGTCATTAAGTTTCTTCGACCGATATCGCTCGTTACTTTCAACGAAGGTATGTAATCAATAAAATCAATTGAATGCAATTACCGATTGAAGTAGAGTAAGAGAGAATGAAAAATTCAACGAGTTTGCAAATAGAGCTTGGTGCTGGTACATAATTCGTCGTCACCGCGAGTCCAAACGTTATTCAGCAGCTCCGTTAAGTATTCTAAATTTTTATTTTCTATTTTCGAAACCTCTCGCTCGTCTGGTAGAACGAATTCCTGTCTACGATCAGCAATCGTCGTTATACTATCTACGAAAAAATCTCTACGTATTCACTCATTTTACGCCGTTAATCAACGCTCTGATTACTCGTAAAATAGTCGATATTTCTTGTCAAAAAAAAAAAATCACTCAAAATACAAGTAAAAATAATCATTATTACAAGACCACTCGTTTGAATATCCACCGACCGCGAAGCCCCGAGTGTCAGAGTTCCAGGAAAAAAAAAAAAAAAAACCTATTTATACGAAATAATGATTCTTACAAGATAGAACGACACGATGATTTATACACGAAGGTATATGATTTAATATTTAATTAAGGGAAATTGGACTGTATAGAAGGATCGTAATAAATCGTCGATCTTCCTCGGTCGGTACTGTATATATGTGCTCTCTTCAATCATTCTACGAGACTCCTCCAAGTCTCTAACTCTGTCGAGGATATACACATAGATATATAGATATACATATTATACGTTAGAATCTCCGCGGAGCGAAACACACGACGAATGCACCGTGTCTTACTCGACAATCTCGTTCGTGCGTGAAAGATGTTATACACGAGAAGGCACAACGGCCCTGACCAGGCTGGAGGATTCTTCAAACACGAGCACACATGCCCTATTCATACAGAGACACATATCTATCCACGAATATATATATATATGCACAATGAATGTGTGTTATAAAGGCCAGCAAAGACAGAGAGGAAAAGAGGAACCGTACAATAAATATGTATATAGGAACGGACTTTTCTTCTTCCTGTTTACCGTTACATCCCAAGAGTTACGAGCTTCCTCTAAAACTCACATGGACACGTGGTACGTGTAGATAAAATACAAAACGCATACATTATTTCAAATATACGAGAATTATCAGTATCGAATATCGTTACTGCGGAGGCTTTCGAGTGGGAGGAGTGGGAGGGACACGGAGGAAAAAAAAGGTCGAAAAGTAACAATTCGGATGAGTAAAATGAAAATGAGAAAATGTTCGCTTTTAAAGAATTTGATTTTTCGTCGATTTCTTTCGAATATCTCGGAATGAAGATGCGACACTTGATAAATTCGGTAGAGAAATTTGATTCTCGATTTCTAGATAATCGGTATAAAGAAATAGAGAGAGAGTGAGTGCATTTAGTAGAATCCCTTTGAATTTGTTACTCGCTGTATGCATTTTTTTATTCAGTAAGTACGCCGATGGAGGATGATGAAAGGACATAGACATAGCCACAGAGGGCTTAAGCTCTCCAAGATAATGCACTATCACTTGGGCCCTTTGTAATCTGACATCAAAGGATCATCAACGGAATGCATATGCATCAGTCGGAACGTATGTGCGATGTTGTACCAGATATTCTCCGTTAATCTCGAATAATGGTACGCATCTATATGGGAATATGTGAAGATCAGTACAAATATACGTATATTTCGGTACATTTTATTTTATTTTTTCTCTTTTCTTCAATGTAGATGAATGTGATATATGGGACGAGAAGAGTAAAAGAATCTTGAAGCATAAAGCGAGAGCCATTAAGTTTGAGGTTCTTTTTCATTGGAGACCCTAAAAGGCAAAACGAGCAATTTGTCTCTCATTCTCAAACGTTGTCTGTGCATGCTCTCGGCATCAAACGTCCGTACCCTAAATCTGTGCCCAGCACTCTGAATTCAACGTTTTAAAAAAAAAAAAATTTTTATTCTCCCTGCATCATCAAGAACCTGTGTTCACCAGCAATGGCACCATTTTCATGAAAACTTTCATGAAAAAACTATGAGAAAACGTGATTATGATTTTCTCGAATGTTTCGAACTTGAAAAGGTGAAGAAAATGAAAACGAATTTGGCATAATATAAAAGTGACAAAACTGAATGAAAATTTGGAATAGAATTTTAAAATAAAATACCAAAGATCGATGGTCCTTGAAACGATCCTGGCCAATGTCATAGAATTCTTTCAAATAGACCAATTATTGGTCGTTGAAAAACAATTAAAATCTCGTAAAAAATAAATGTACGGTATTTCGAATGGTGTGAAGTGAACGTATGCGAGTATAAAAATGTATTCTACACGCGAGTTGGGGAGAGATCGGTGAATACGTGTACCCGGCGAAGCTGTGCGGTTCGAGTGGCCAGAATACATTTGTTAATATAGCTTGAGTGCAATTTGGCTGGTACAAAACAAGTCAGCATAAATGTATATATGGTAGAGTCGGATATGAAAGGGGCAGAGAGAAACGTTGAAAATCTGTCAAATATAGAAGGTGTACGGTATGAAGAAGGCTTTTTCGGTAATATGAACTCGTTGTGAAACGAGTATGCCTCTCGTAGTTTTAATGCGGAGTAAAGGGTGAAAGTGGGGTTGTAAGCCAAGTTGGATGGGGGGAGGAGTGGGTGGGGGGGGGGGGGGGCGTCATCTTCAATCCTTCTCGAAACGTTGCTCATCTCTGTAGTTCGTTTTGGCAACCAGCTCCCCCGCATTAAGAGCTACATTTTGAAGCGTGGACCAGCAGGAGCACTATACGTAAAATCTACTATGATTTCACGTGTACTACAAGTTTTCACCGCTAATGGAAACAAGCCACTAGCGTTTGTTTGCTCGGTGTTTGTCTTTGTCAGAGCGATTCTTCATCCATCGCTCTTTATTCTCATCCACATTTTTACCATTTTTATACAACCATCTCCCTCTCTCTCTCTCTCTTATTTTTCTTTCTCTTTCCATTATTCCGAGCTCTTGTACTTTAGTTATCTCCGAAATCATTCTTTTATTCTACCTCTGCATCGTTCACTCTCTTTTTCTCTTCAATCTCGAAACTCTATACTCTCTGCTCTGTAGGTGTTCCCTTTAATCTCTCTCTCTCTCTCTCTTTGCTGGACACTCCAGTTCTGCTCCACAGAATTTTCAGTTTCTCTCTCTATCTCTCTCTTTCTCAAGCGTTCATACACATTCCACTTGAGTTTGTAGAGAGAGAGAGATATTTGGAATAAAAGAGAACGAGAGTGAGAGCAGAGGTTTTGCGTTTCCAACAACGAACGTAACGACGTGGACTACGACGAGACGTCGCGACTACGACACCCCAGAGGTAAATTTTCTTTTTCTCTGTTCCTCCGCACTTTCGGCCATTCCGGACTGGACTCTTTTAGTTTCTCTTGAATATATTTTTCCAAGTTAATTTACCGTAAATTTCGAATAAATAAAAAAAAAAATGAAGAAAATAAAATTTAAAAAAGGAGGAATTTCCACTAAATTTACCTAGCGATTTTCGTTTATTAGAGCGACCTGCTGCTCTCGTACCTTCATTTCTCTCTGATGTATACCGAAAAGGTCACTCTATACAGGGGTGTACTAATTGCACCAAACGTTTTTCCTCTCTTTTCACTGTACTTCATGCATCAAAGCGGACACGAATCAAATTTACGTGTAATTAAAAAGCCCTTCTTTTTTTTTTTCTTCTTCTCCTCCTCATTTCGTTTTCTTCGCTGTGATTTTATTTTTATTTTTTTTCTCCTTGTATCTTGATATTTTATATTCAATGAGAGAGTCAAAATTAAAATCGCTCTTCCTCTCATTCTAAAAGAGATTTGTTCCGATGCAATTACCGAAGCAAGGTTCTACTGTCAAAAAATAAGCACAAATAATTGAACCGCTTAAACGTGCTTCTTGTTCTTCAACGCTCCATCTATCATGATAACGATTAATTTCACTGTTTCATTACTCACTGCTAGCTCGCTCAGAATGAAATTAACGAAGTCTCAATCAAGACCGATGCTTACCTGAAACAAACAAAATTCAACAAGAAAAATTAATGAAACGATCAATCATTTCGTTCTTTGATTAAATTCACCCAAATATTCAAATCAATAATGAGGGGTTAGGAAGAAAAATGAAAGTAAAACGAAAATTAATAACGACCCCGAAAGATTTCAAGTGACCGCGCGGTGATCGTTAAAAACCTCGAGATATTCTTTATATTTTCGTTAATAACGTCGTACGTTACAACGACGTCGGGGGGGTACTTTGCATCTGCCACTCGAACTTTGTTTTATTTCAATTTTCTTCAATTTTAAGGTGCACCAAGAGCTAGTTCTCAAGGCTGTAGAAACTGCAAGAATAAAGAATACGGTGGGAAGGGTTGGATGGGGGGCGGATGAGGGAGGAAGGGAGGCGAAGGGGGAGGTTGTAAGTAGAAGGGTTGCGAACCCATAAGTAGAAGGTAAAGGAGTTTTCGAGTTAAACAAAGTTGCTTCTCCCCGGAGATGGCCAGCAAGAGAAGCAGAGCCGCGAGGATGAAAAAGAGGAACGGTAAGGAGAGAATAAGGGGAGGAAGGAGGAGGAGGAGGAGGAGAGAGAAGGAGGAGGGGAGGCACAGTAATAAAGCAAAGAGTCGTGGTAAATGCGACCGTAAAAAGAAGTTTATCGCCTTTGCGTCCGGAACTCGCTCTCCGGTCTCTCTCTCTCTCTCTCTCTCTCTCTCTCTCGGTTAATAGAGAGCATAGAGTCGAGAGGAAGAGGCGGAAAGGAGCCTCTGGATCGTCCTCTACCATACTCGCCCTGTTTTTGCCTTGTTTTTCGTTACGGTCTGTCTATACAAACCCGACGCACATACACTTGTATGCAAATAATAAATAACCATAATAAAGTATAAACAACCCCCTTTAGGACATTTTTTTCTCTTCTCCAGACGTTTTACATCAACACACACGGATGAAAGAGTGAAAGAGAAGATGGAGAGGAGCAGAGAGGACAGGAGAAGAGACAAGAGGAGAGAAAGAAATATGAGCTTGAAACATTCGGTCTCGTATTCGCGTGTGGATTATACCACTACTAATCGATACTATCAGCCTCGTTCGCCGCACCCCCTCTAGTGGCCAACGCGTTAATTGCTACAATCAACGAGTTTTACAGTCTTCGTAATAAAATTTATCTCGGTCCTTCCCGCGAGTTATCGCCCTCGTCCTTTATATATCCTTTTTCCTTATTCTTTTTTTTTCGAGTGTATTTCGTACCGTATATATCTATAGGCATGTACAATGAATCTATGAACAGTGCATATTCTTATTCACTCCGAGATGCGCATGATACCGCGGGTATACGAGCGACAGAGCCGCACCGCGCAGCAAACCTGGAAAAGGCGACATCGAGGAAGGGTAATGAGAATTTTCCATCCGCTTTTAATAGTCGATTAAATTTGTAACTTATATAACCGGTACGATTATTTTCCAAGGTGCTAATAATCGACACTCCGTCGAGTCTCCAATCGATATGAGATCATCGTGACCGCGAACGACGAGATGATATTAAATCGTGGCAGTTATACAGAAAAAAAAGGGATAAAAATTGAGAAAAAAAAAAAGCTGTAAAACCAGCCGACTAGAGTCGAACTCTCGTTGCTACCGCGAGTTCTCTGAAGTTTGTGAAATTGCGGACGACATTTTACTCGCGCGCGCGCACACACACACACGTGCACACGTCGTAAAATGAGTGAACGTCGCGCTCCTTCACTCCGTCTCTCTTAAATAATGCACCAACTAACGAAGATGCATTAAGAAAATCACGCGCTAATAAAACAGCCGCACGAATGAATACTGCGCAAGAAGTACATATATATATATATATATATATAAGCGCGTCGGAAAGTTCAACGGCAGAAGAAATAGCTAACGAGTAGCGTAATCGTTCGAATAAACTTTATGATTATCGGTTAATCGCACACGTGCACAGCAAACGCGGCAATTATAATTCGCCATCGGTTTTCCGATGATCGTAGCGATGAAAAAAAAAAAAAAAAAAAAGCCTCCCGCATTTATTATATCCGTTAAAACGAAAATACAGCTCGACTCGTAATTTCTTAGAAAGAAAAATGATATCCTTAAGGAAAGCCGATAAAGAGCGAAAAATGATAAATGATCAAGTTCGTTAAGGAATATAATGTTCTCAGGTTCCGAGGCTCGAGAAATCGATGTTTTTCTCTGTCGAATCTGCACTGCTTTATAGCTAACGCCATAGAGATTGGCCAGCGCAGCTTCGAGTATTTTGAACTCGCGTCAAAGTCATATAATATCGCGGTGCCATTTTCCGTTATTTCGATACAGAAAATCAAAAATGGTTTCTCTATCGGAGATACGATCCCGAGCTTGCCCCGCCGAAACTAACGATCCGATAAAAAGAAAAGTCTCTCACCTACAGCCGCACAGAACTCGACCCTCCCCCCCCCCTCCCCCAACAGAGCAATTACATGTTTTCGATTCGATGTACAAATGTATCGTAAAGCCGCGACGAGAGTGCTGCTTCACACCACACCGGCAGCAGCGTACATCTATACTTTTATTAGTACATAACACATTTATATATATACGTACTGAGATACATGCAGCTTTTATAAAAGCTGCTAACGAGTACATACTTCATTTAAGCCAGTTCTATGAGAGCTCTCGTTCCATTTTATCAAGCACGTATACAGAGCCTTATATCCGAAAAATATCTACCCCGATCCCGATATATCTATGTGGACATCATTCTCTTTTTGGTTTTCACCATTATATTCATACACACGTAGAGCAAAGATCTTGATGAGCCGAGAAATAAAAAGGGGTAAAAAAATGGAATAATCTCTCGAAACTTGACTTTGCCGGGATTAAAAAAAAAAACAAAAAATAAAAGACTGAGCAAACGTGGCTTCAATGGTCGCACATCTCATGACAGACTCCTGTTGCGAGAAAAAAAGAACCAAAGTCTTGTTATTAATTGATTTTCTGTTTTTTGAGACATCAAAATGAGCTTTTTCGAACAGAACCCTCGCTCCCTGTGTCGTATTCAGGGTGCTCGAGACATTTAATAAATGTTAAGTGAAAATAGCGATTGATAAAAAGTGATGAAGAAAATGGGAAGATAAGAGAAAAATGTTAATATATTCGAGAGGAAGTTTCGCGGCCCTGTACGTATAACGTTATCGTGTGTATGTGTGTATAGTGTTTTGCTAGAGACGAGAGTAGCAACTTTAGGGAGAAATTGCGGCGCGGAGTTTGGCGGTATAGGTACATCGTGGGGCGTATATAAGTCAGTGAGAATGTAAGGTAAGGAGAAAATAATGGCTCCCCGTTGCTATCGAGGGACAGCGTGACGATGCAAAAGTAAAGAAAGAAAAAGGGAAAAAGAATAAAAAGGAAAATAAGCAAAGGTATAAGAGGGGAGGAAGAGAGCGAAGAAAAAGTAGAAAAAAGAAGAAGAAGAAGAAGAGGGAAGAGGAAAAGTAAAAAAGAGGCACACAAGCCTTGGCGGATATTTGCGCGACGCTCGACTTATGAGCTACATAAATTTGGCTTCTTTCTAGCCCGCTTTTACCCTGCCTCTGTGTTTGTCTGTGTGCACACGCAAGTGCAATGGCTCTCCCTAGAGCGTCACAGCTTTTCTCAGGGGGGCTAGTCGAAGTTACAATCTCGCCTGGAACACGCTCTTTCTCTGACCCTGCTTCTATACCCGGGCCTGTCTAACCTCACCGGTGCAAACGACGAGCTACGAGTGCGAAAAGCCTCGACGTTGGAGCATAGAACGAGGGGAAAAACGGGAGGGAGGCAGGGACGGGAGGGATTTACTTCATAGAAAACTCACGTATACAATGTCCATTTATAGGATGTGTATGGAATAAGATGCTTGCAAAGAAGCTCACACCACACGAGAGAGAGAGAGAGAGAGAAAGTGGAAAAAAAAGGAGAACATCTCTTGGAATAAATTTTGCGAAATTGATATATTTTCACATTTTTTTAAATTGATGTGTTGCCACGATGGAAATAAATTTTGTAATTTTATCTGACGTGCATGTATACTCTCGCTGACGATAAGAGGTAACATCTTGGAATATAGAGAAATCGTGTATTTTGAAAATTGAAAAATCTCAAAATCTACATTTCATATTCGTTTTTTTTTTTTCTTGTCCCTCGTCGCATTGTTTTTTCTTCGTTTGTCATTTCGTCAGATGACAATTTTCTTAGTGTTTGAACTCCTATAAACTTGGGAATTTAAACTTGGAAACAATCGTCGTATCATCAAGTTTTGTGTGGAAAAGTTCGATTTTTCTTTTCGTCCTCGTTTCAAAGTACCACGTCCTTCGATATTGTTGTCGTCGTCGATGAAAAGCGTCGTTGGTTGATGAAACTTGTTCTCGTAAGAAAAGCGAACAGGGGGGATGAAAAAAAAAAAAAAAAAAAAAGTTGCACCGAGCAAAGAAGAGCGAGAGAAAGATTCGAGCAACAATCTTCGAAAGGCTGTCACATACCCGGTGTAATTTTTTCTCCGCTCGCCCTCCGACGTGTATATATATACGCGTATATTCACGACTTTTCTTTTCATCTTCGAACTCTTCCAAGTTGTTTTTTTTTTCCACAAATTCTTCGATGACGTCATGAGCAAAAAAAAAAAGAATGCTTTGTTCCCTGAAGCAAAAGGCGGGAAAAATGAAGCACAAAAGTCTGGTTTCTCTTAAACTTTCAGTGCTTTTCTCATAGCGGCGCTATAACTGGGTCTGTAAGACGGAGCAAAATATCTTCAAGTTTTTCGACAAATTCAATATGTATCATTATCGTCGTATTAACCAACGCTTTTCGCAAGTATATTTTACGACTGAACCTTTCAACGTTGAATCCACGAATTCATTTCGTATGAAAACTAATAATTATATTTTCTCTCAGCTTCTCTTGCTCTCTCGATATCGAAATTATTTTCAAAGCAAATAACGCGTCTTTTCTCGTTCAATGACAAGCGTGCATTTGCCAACGCGTCCGCACAATTGAAAGGGATGAAAAGAAGAAGAAGAAGAAAAAAAGCTTCGATTCTTTCGTACTTTCCGCAGGCTTTTTTCCCAAGCCCTTCGCGCGACTCTGTACTTCAATACTTTCGAGTCGAGAGGCAGGAAGGGAGTAGAGAAGGAGCAACGATAGTAAATATCTCTCATGAGAGACACTCATCTCGAAGTTCTCGTTAAAATTTGCCCGAGGCTCTTCTCTCTCTCTCTCCCTCTCTCTCAAGAGAGAGCTAGCAACGATTCAAATTCTCGTCGACGCTCCAAGGCCGAATTATTCGGAAGCAAAAGGGAGAAAAATATAAGCAGATCTGTGGGGAGGTTTATGCATCAAGATAGTGTGTCCCGGGGCAGGAAATAAGGATTCGACGGTAGGAGTTGAATCGAAAGAATGCGATAAGAGATCATATATGCATTGATTGAGATAAAAAGTTTCAATGATAGAACGTATGCCAACGAGAAAGAAATTTTTTCATCTAAAAAGCCACCCCGAAACGACCCGAAAGAGGCAAAGATGAGGAAAATCATTTGAAATACTCAACAAGTTTTTCTAACGAATGTTTGCACCTTTCCGTTTTCAGATTTCGCACTCCCGTGTAAAGTATCCAATAGCCATGCAGTGAAAAAGCAGAGAACAGAGCTTCCCTTCGTATCTCCCAAAATTCCCAATTCTCATTCAATCCTTTTTATCGAAAAAAACCAACAATTTGCCAAGTGTTGATAAAGATATAAAAGAAAAAACAAAACCCATTTAATTTCACTCGAAACTCATATCCATGGATGAAAAAAAAATGCAAATATCAACGTCCTGTACCTGCGTTAGATACACATTATCGTAGGATATAGAGTAACATAAAACTTGGTGTATGCCGAGTCGGAAAGACAGATAGCACGATGAGCATATCCACACGAAGTAGTATATATATATTTCTATGTACGAAAATTAACGGCAACGACGTCGTTTCGCAATCCGGTTAGCTGCGAGCACATATATATCCATATAGGATAGTAACTCTCTATACCGCGGCAACGTTCATAGTCTTTTCGCGTATATATATTCCGCACCCACGAAGATGTCCTTATGTATATCTCCACCGCGACGTGCATATATATATGTTTAAGCACGGTTTTATATACATAAAGCCAGTATCCCATAGGGTAAGTATACAATACAGACACGCCTGGTATTATTTCTTGGCTGGTTCTCTGTTATTTCGCTGCTTATCACGCTAACGGAGGTGGAACAGAGCGTCCGTGCGAAGCACGAGAGCACCGACTTGGTTGGTGCGCGGTGCAAGCATGCGGCATAGAAAGATATTATAAGCGCGAGAAAGGGTGAAATTGAGGGAGGTTAACAGCCGAGTTTCGCCCCCTCATCATTTCCTCTCAGCTCTCTTATCATTCAGTTTATTTTCTTTTATTGTACGAATCTAATCATCTGCTGATGCACTTAGCACGCGAATCTTATTATTGTTTCAAGAGACAGAGAGCAGAGAGGGCGAGAGCAAAAGGTTTGTAAAATAATAGAACAAATGTTGGATTCGAATATGCAAGACTGCGGTTGCTCGAAAGTCACAAAGTTCACAGTTGAAATGTAATTTTGGAAATTTCACTCGAATCCTTTAATCCCTCATTTATTAATGTAGGAGGATCGTTCAGGATCGCGGTGTAACAGTAGTGACACACGTCGGGAGGAATGCTTCTTTCGCATACATCATTTTCGAAGTACACTTCAAACGTTCGTTTTCATTACTGTTGCAAAGGCTCTTTACGTAGACACACGAATGCGTATATATGAGCATGAAGATATTTAGTTCGCCCATATATCGCGCGTTCACCGGAGAATGATTTGTGTTTGAAGACTCAGACTCTGAAGCGTCGCGCTCGCAACTCTTTTAGCCTTTTTTTTTGTTCACGCGAGTTCGTGTGTGTATGTGCGCGAATGCTTGTCGAATGAGGGACACGCGAGGAGAGAACTGAAAGCGCACTTGGTGAAAAATCGGTAGTGGTGAAAGCACAAATAGAAATGAGGGAAAAGCAAGTGAGTAGAACACGATGAAAGAAAAAGGAGGACAACAGAAGAAGAAGGAAAAAAAAAGGCAAAGTGCTCGCGAGAGAACAGACGAACACATAGACACACGTAGACGTTCGTCTGGCGCCATATTGAAGAGGGATAGAATAGCACGAGGGTCTCGTATTTCGCATAGTCAACCACTCGAAAGATTCAATAAATCGTATACGCGACGCTCTTCAAGAGATTTTTCAATTTAGACGAGAGAAAGAGACTTTTATTTTCCTTCGTCCGTGGTGTTTTCTTCGAAGATAAAGGAAACGAAGTAGTCGAGAGGAGAGGAGGGGGGAAGGGGGGGGGGGCAAAATGAGTGTACGGAGTCGAGGGCATTTTCGAAATTTACTCAGGGCTAAGATGTTTGGCTTAATGACGGTTGAGTTGAGTGCATGTACGAAGAAAAGTACAAAAGTTTGGGAAAAGAAACGAAGCCCGATTGTTGTATCTCGATAGCTTATCATGTTTTTATTTTTTCTCGTTCCATTCTCTCTGTATATATACATATTTCGAGTGAAATAACGAGGCAAGAAAAAGTGAAATATTACGAGGAGGATAAATGGGAAATGTATGGTGAAGACAGCCCGGTAGCAGCTAGAGAGAGAGAGACTTTGACCGAAAAACTCGACGTGAGAATATATAGAATGACAGATAAGGTTGAAAACATTTCTTCACTGATTGCTATCCCTCAGCAGAGTATTTACGTATATACACGTATTTATGTGTATATATATATATATATATATATATCTATATATTTGTATTCAGAGGCTGTGCGGTCCCGAAGCGCTCTGATTGCTGCGAAGCTTGGAAAACTAGAGAATGAAACGTTCAAGAGAGGTTTCTGGGGGTTTCTGAGCCGCGCGGCTGAACGAGAGAGACTTCTACCTTCGAGGAAGTAAATTACGATAATTACTGGAGTAAAGTTCCACCTTTTCTTTCGATTTCTTTCACTTTTTATTTCATCTTTCATCATCCGGTTTAAAATCCTCTAATAAAAAGTTCATGGGGTCGATATATCGAAATATCGAATTTTTGAAGCCTCTTTATTCGTGCTGTGATTGGTCGCTCGGCTCTTATACAATGGAATTTCGAATTATTCGAGTTTCACTGTCAGTTTGACAGTTGCGCGTATACGCTGGCGGTTATACGCTACTGTCAGAATAAAAACTGTATGTTTTTATTTAAGAGAAAAAGCATATGTACGAAATATGATTTTATTAATCCATGAAATCGAGCTCGAAGGGTCCAGGATTACGTGTTAACCATCAATTTCTTTAAATTTTAGTGTCCAGGTCGATGATGCTGCTGTTATCGAAGTTCAGGACGTCTTCATCTTGATTTTTAGTGTCCAGGTCGACGGTTCAAGGTTTTCGGTCTCTGGGTCGACATTTTTAAGATTTTGTATGTCCAGGTTGACGGCCTCATAGTTTTTGGTCTCTAGGTCGACGTCTTTGAGATTTTTTATGTCCACGTCGACGGCCCCATGGTTTTTGGTCTCTAGGTCGATGTCTTTGAGATTTTTCATGTCCAGGTCGACGGCCTTATGATTTTTGGTCTCTAGATCGACGTTTTAAAGATTTTTTATGTCCAGGTCGACGGCCCCATAGTTTTTGGTCTCTAGGTCGACGTCTTTGAGATTTTTTATGTCCAGGTCGACGGCCTCATGATTTTTGGTCTCTAGATCGACGTTTTTAAGATTTTTTATGTCCATGTCGACGGCCCCATTGTTTTTGGTCTCTAGATCGACCTCTTTGAGATTTTGTATGTCCAGGTCGACGGCACCATGGTTTTTGGTCTCTAGATCAACGTTTTTAAGATTTTTTATGTCCAGGTCGACGGCCCCATAGTTTTTGGTCTCTAGGTCGACGTCTTCGAGATTTTTTATGTCCAGGTCGACGGCCTTATGGTTTTTGGTGTCTAGATCGACGTTTTTAAGATTTTATATGTCCAGGTCGACGGCCCTATGGTTTTTCGTCTCTAGATCGACGGTTTCAAGATTTTTCATGTCCAGGTCGACGGCCCCATAGTTTTTGGTCTCTAGGTCGACGTCTTTGAAAATTTTTATGTCCAGGTCAACGGCCCTATGGTTTTTAGTCTCTAGATCGACGTTTTCAAGATTTTTTATGTCCAGGTCGACGGCCCCATGGTTTTTGGTCTCTAGATCGACGTTTTTAAGATTTTGTATGTCCAGATCGACGGCCCCATAGTTTTTGGTCTCTAGGTCGACGTGTGTGAGATTTTATATGTCCAGGTCGACGGCCCTATGGTTTTTGGCCTCTAGGTCGACGTTTTCAAGATTTTGCATGTCCAGGTCGACGGCCCCATAGTTTTTGGTCTGTAGGTCGACGTCTTTGAGATTTTATATGTCCAGGTCGACGGCCCCATAGTTTTTGGTCTGTAGGTCGACGTCTTTGAGATTTTATATGTCCAGGTCGACGGCCCCATAGTTTTTGGTCTCTAGGTCGACGTCTTTGAGATTTTATATATCCAGGTCGACGGCCCTATGGTTTTTCGTCTCTAGACCGACGTTTTCAAGATTTTTTATGTCCAGGTCGACGGCCCCATTGTTTTTGGTCTCTAGATCGACGTTTTGAAAATTTTTTATGTCCAGGTCGACGGCCCCATAGTTTTTGGTCTCTAGGTCGATGTCTTTGAGATTTTTTATGTCCATGTCAACGGCCCTATGATTTTTGGTCTCTAGGTCGACGTTTTAAGATGTTGTATGTCCAGGTCAAAGGCCCCATAGTTTTTGGTCTCTAGGTCGATGTCTTCGAGATTTTTTATGTCCTGGTCGACGGCCTTATGGTATTTGGTGTCTAGATCGACGTTTTTGAGATTTTGTATGTCCAGGTCGACGGCCCAATAGTTTTTGGTCTCTAGGTCGACGTCTTTGAGATTTTATATGACCAAGTCGACGGCCCTATGGTTTGTGGTCTCTAGATCGACGTTTTAAAGATTTTTCATGTCCAGGTGGACGGCCACATAGTTTTTGGTCTCTAGGTCGACGTCTTTGAGAATTTTTATGTCCAGATCGACGGCCCCATAGTTTTTGGTCTCTAGGTCGACGTCTTTGAGATTTTATATGTCCAGGTCGACGGCCCTATGGTTTTTGGTCTCTAGGTCGACGTCTTTGAAAATTTTTATGTCCAGGTCAACGGCCCTATGGTTTTTAGTCTCTAGATCGACGTTTTCAAGATTTTTTATGTCCAGGTCGACGGCCCCATTGTTTTTGGTCTCTAGATCGACGTTTTGAAAATTTTTTATGTCCAGGTCGACGGCCCCATAGTTTTTGGTCTCTAGGTCGATGTCTTTGAGATTTTTTATGTCCATGTCAACGGCCCTATGGTTTTTGGTCTCTAGGTCGACGTTTTAAGATGTTGTATGTCCAGGTCAAAGGCCCCATAGTTTTTGGTCTCTAGGTCGATGTCTTCGAGATTTTTTATGTCCTGGTCGACGGCCTTATGGTATTTGGTGTCTAGATCGACGTTTTCGAGATTTTGTATGTCCAGGTCGACGGCCCAATAGTTTTTGGTCTCTAGGTCGACGTCTTTGAGATTTTATATGACCAAGTCGACGGCCCTATGGTTTGTGGTCTCTAGATCGACGTTTTCAAGATTTTTTATGTCCAGGTCGACGGCTCCATAGTTTTTGGTCTCTAGGTCGATGTCTTTGAGATTTTTTATGTCCAGGTCGACGGCCTTATGGTTTTTGGTGTCTAGATCGACGTTTTTGAGATTTTGTATGTCCAGGTCGACCCAATCGGCCCAATAGTTTTTGGTCTCTAGGTCGACGTCTTTGAGAATTTTTATGTCCAGGTCGACGGCCCTATGGTTATAGGTGTCTAGATCGACGTTTTTAAGATTTTGTATGTCCAGATCGACGGCTCCATAGTTTTTGGTCTCTAGGTCGACGTCTTTGAGATTTTATATGTCCAGGTCGACGGCCCCATAGTTTTTGGTCTCTAGGTCGACGTCTTTGAGAATTTTTATGTCCAGGTCGACGGCCCTATGGTTATAGGTGTCTAGATCGACGTTTTTAAGATTTTGTATGGCCAGATCGACGGCCCCATAGTTTTTGGTCTCTAGGTCGACGTCTTTGAGATTTTATATGTCCAGGTCGACGGCCCTATGGTTATAGGTGTCTAGATCGACGTTTTTAAGATTTTGTATGTCCAGATCGACGGCCCCATAGTTTTTGGTCTCTAGGTCGACGTCTTTGAGATTTTATATGTCCAGGTCAACGGCCCCATAGTTTTTGGTCTCTACGTCGATGTCTTTGAGATTTTTTATGTCCAGGTCGACGGCCTAATGGTTTTTGGCGTCTAGATCGACGTTTTTAAGATTTTGTATGTCCAGATCGACGGCCCCATAGTTTTTGGTCTCTAGGTCGACGTCTTTGAAAATTTTTATGTCCAGGTCAACGGCCCTATGGTTTTTAGTCTCTAGATCGACGTTTTCAAGATTTTTTATGTCCAGGTCGACGGCCCCATGGTTTTTGGTCTCTAGATCGACGTTTTGAAAATTTTTTATGTCCAGGTCGACGGCCCCATAGTTTTTGGTCTCTAGGTCGATGTCTTCGAGATTTTTTATGTCCAGGTCGACGGCCTTATGGTTTTTGGTGTCTAGATCGACGTTTCGAAGATTTTTTATGTCCAGGTCGACGGCCCAATAGTTTTTGGTCTCTAGGTCGACGTCTTTGAGATTTTATATGTCCAGGTCGACGACCCTATGGTTTTTGGTTTCTAGATCGACGTTTTCAAGATTTTTCATGTCCAGATCGACGGCCCCATAGTTTTTGGTCTCTAGGTCGATGTCGTTGAGATTTTTTATGTCCATGTCAACGGCCTTATGGTTTTCGGCCTCTAGGTTGACGTTTTAAAGTTGTTGTATGTCCAGGTCAAAGGCCCCATAGTTTTTGGTCTCTAGGTCGATGTTTTTGAGATTTTTTATGTCCAGGTCGACGGCCCCATAGTTTTTGGTCTCTAGATCGACGTTTCGAAGATTTTTTATGTCCAGGTTGACGGCCCTATAGTTTTTAGTCTCTAGGTCGATGTCTTTGAAATTTTTTATGTCCATGTCAACGGCCCTATGGTTTTTGGCCTCTAGGTCGACGTTTTCAAGATTATTCATGTCCAGGTCGACGGCCCCATAGTTTTTGATCTTCGTGTTCTTGTACATTGTCTATTGACAATGTACAAGAACACTATGGTGGAGGTATGATTGAGCTATGCGTACACTGCACAGCTGCACATTTCGTATCAGAAAAAATATCCAACATGCGAAATTCATTTCACGATTGCTGTAGTCGCAAAGTCAAATTTATTATCAAATAAACACAGCCCTTCACCCGCCGCCCAATGAACTGCCAACCTACGGTCAGTTGTTCATAGTAGATTCCCATGAAGCAGTCAGTTCTATACAAAGACAAAACATTGCCCTTGATCCAAGCATTCTGGAGCTATTGGATCGTATTATGCGTGAAAACAATGTTTTCGCTCAATCACATAAAATGATGGGGGAAGAATTGCAAGCTCAAGAGACCTATGGATCTGACAACGCACAACCACCTGACGAGTTACAACTTCTTTTTACTCTAAAACCAAGAATGGATTGCCGAAGATTCAACTTTCAACGAAGTAACGAGGTAGCGGCCGTGTTTTCGACTACTGCCGATGGATAGATTCCGGAATCGTACGTTACTGTTTGCAATAAAAATGCGCTTATACTACAATCGGTAAGTACTATGGATCCTAATGTTGAACCCTGGGTGTATCCACTGTTTTACCCATTTGGTACTCGAGGCTGGCGTCGAGATCTGAGACAAACAAATAATACTCAGAAACGAATATCCAGAGAAGCTTACACCAGATATCGGTTGGCTATCCGCGAAAACGATCACGGGAATGTCATTCTTCTGGGAAGACGTCTTTTTCAACAGTGGGTAGTAGATAATTATGTGAAAGTCGAGAAGGATCGCATACATTTTATAAAACTTACTCAGGATTAGTAGATTAGGTCGTCGTATCTTGCACACGCCGTAGTATCTTATCTAGATACTACGGCGTGTGCAGTAGTATCTAGATAAGATACTACGGCGTGTGCAAGATACGACGACCCGTAGATGCACGGGTCGGAAAAATAGTCATCTTACCCTCCACATTTAGTGGCTCACCGCGAAATATGATGCAACACTACCAGGATGCCATGGGAATCGTACGAAAATTCGGAAAACCGGATTTCTTTATTACGATGACTTGCAATCCAAACTGGCGCGAGATAAAGGAAAATCTTCTTCCTGGTCAGCAACCATCTGACAGACGAGATCTCACAGCCCGTGTTTTCGATATGAAGAAAAAACATTTATTCGACTTAATCGTTCGAAAAAATTTCTTTGGTGAATCAAATGCATTCGTGTACACAATTGAGTCACAGAAGCGTGGCCTATTGCATATTCTGTTGGTGACATTAAAGAACAAATTATCAACCCCAGAAAAAGTCAACCAATATACATCTCTGCTGAAATTCCTGATCCAGATGTAAATCCCGATTTGTATCGGATTGTTATGGGGAATATGATCCATGGACCTTGTGGCGCATGGTGTGAAGTGAACGGAAAATGCTCCAAACACTTTCCAAAACCAGTCCGCAATGAAACCATAATGGATGCGGACGCTTATCCACACTATCGTCGAAGAGATACTGGAACTTCATACGAACGTCGTGGAGGACACGTTGTTGACAATGAATGGGTCGTACCTTATTGTCCGACGTTGTTGCGCATTTTTAATTGCCATATAAATGTAGAAATTGTGACAAGCGTCACAGCTCCAAAGTACTTGTACAAATACATTTTCAAAGGACATGATGCAGCTGCTATTCAGATAACAAACAGAGAAGACGGGGAAAACGAAGAACGGGTTATTAATCACGATAAAGTTACAGATCACGTTGAAGCTCGTTACGTAGGACCAAACGAGGCAATTTGGCGAATTTGTGATGAAAAAATGCAAGAGAAAAGCCATCCTGTGATACGCCTTCCGGTACATTTACTCAACGAGCATAATGTGACAATTCCGGTAGACATGAACAATGATGAAATAAGGAATGCTATGAGTCAGATAGGTATGCTGAACGATTATTTCGCGTTAAATTTGCGTGATGCATTTGCGAGACAATTTATATATCCCGACATTCCATCACATTATGAACACATAATGTTTAAAAGATCGAAAGTTGATGGACAAACAGTTTGTAGCTGGGAAAAACGACAGCGTAGACATAACGCGTTCGGACGAATGTATTCGGTGAGTCCTGCACAAACTGAATTATTTCATCTGTGGTTACTTTTGTTGAAGGTTAAAGAAGCCAAGCGTTTCGATGATTTGAGGACTATTAATGACCAAGTTTGCGAAACTTTCATCGCGACATGTTTAGTTTTAGGTTTGATCGAAGACGACGACGAGTGGAAGAGAGCAATGGAAGAAGCTGCTATTTGGATGATGCCTGGGTTACTCCGAAGATTATTCGCAAGAATACTGGTTCATTGTCAGCCGATTCATCTTGAGAAGCTTTGGGAAGAATTCAAAGAAAAATTGTCAGAGGATTATGCGAGACATATCGGCATGCAACGAGCTCAAAGAAAAGCGTATTCCCAAATCGCTCGCATGCTTATAAATGAAGACTATATATCACGATATATCTCAAATATATCCCGATATATATCAAATATATCACGATTCCCAACAATGGAGCAAATAGAGATATCGGACGACGATGAAAGAGATATCTCTCCTGCTCAGTTTGTAGAAATTGGCATGCAACAATATGAGCAGCTGAATGATACTCAAAAGGGATTCGCTGATGCGGTCTTGAGTGTGATAGACAATAACAACGATGAGCAAACTTGTTTCTATATCGACGGGCCAGGGGGATCCGGTAAGACGTTTACATACACTACCCTTTCAAATCTCGTTAGTGGTAGAGAAAAGCGCGTCAGTGCTATGGCGTTCACCGGAATTGCAGCAATATTATTGCCAGAGGGAAAAACAGTACACAAAACGTTTGGACTTCCAGTACCTTTGTACGCAGATTCTACATCGAGCATCAAAGTTCAATCTAAACAGGGTGAGTATTTAAAAAATGTTGATCTTTTTATCTGGGATGAAGCACCAATGGCACCACGCCATGCATTGGAAGTAGCAGATCGAACATTGCGGGACATTATGAATAATGACAAACCGTTTGGTGGAAAAGTCATTGTTCTTAGAGGAGATTTTCGACAACTTCTTCCTGTCAAAGTGCGAGGTACTTGCGGCGAAATAATAAATCTGTCAATTAAATACAGTGCATTGCGGTCAAATTTCTCTAAATATGCGTTAACTCAGAACATGAGAGTACTACCAAACGAAGTTGAATTTTCAAAATTCTTACTTAACGTTGGTGACGGTCTTCTCAATGATGCGAATGATAATCTTAAAGTTCCAGAACGTTGCGTGGCGCCTGCAAACCAAGATATCGTAGAAGACACTTACGAACAATTGGTGAGAGCGAAAAATTTCCAAGATGTAGCAAAACGTGCAATTCTGTCCGCTCGAAATGTCGACGTCGACGAAATCACTTCAAGAGTTATGGATTTATTCGATTAAAATACAGAATGGCTATACACGAGTGTTGGTAGTACCGAGAATTGTGGCGACAACGATCAGATCAACGAGACTGTTTTACCCGAGTATTTAAATACATTGTCACCACCGGGTTTGCCACTTCATGAACTTCGCCTCAGAAATAACGGTATTATAATGCTTATAAGAAATTTGAGTATTAACGAACGGTACAAGATTGATTCTTCAATCACGGTCAATTGTACGTGGTTTCTCACGTGTGTGTTCTTGGGAAGCTCTCAAAGTTCACATCGGAGTACAATGTGACAGGAACATCGTTGAAAATTATGTGTACAAGGAATTATATCGCTGAAATATCACTCGAAATTTGCCCATAAAATTCGATAATTTGAAACATTTTTTCTACTTGTATTATATTATTATGATGTTGATATAAATATGTTGAATTAACAAATAGTTCATTAAAAAAAATGTTATCCTCATAAAAATAATAATTTACGTGTGTTTGGACATAATACGGAAAAGCGGTCAATCCGTAGAACGGTCGATAACGGACAAGAAATTAGCGATCTCTCTCTCTCTCTTTCTCTCTCTCTCTCTCTCTCTCTCTCTCTCTCTCTCTCTCTCTCTCTGTATTATTTGCTACTTGTAATAAATGTTCTTATTTGTCTAAACTCGTGTTTATTCTTATTAAACTGCTCCAAAATAGGTTGGCTTCAAGACACTGTCGCATATCTCAATAAGTTTTTATACATGAAAAGAGCGCTGCAGCGCTACCAGAAAACCGCTCGCGCGCTTCAGCGCGCGTGATGCACCCTAGTTTCTATAAAATCGTAATACAAGTCTCTTTCATATCGCGGTTTGTTATTCAATGGGGGGGATTTACGTAGATGAATTTTATTGCTTACAATTAAAATGGAGTATTCAGGAAATTTTCCTTTTTCTTTTACGAATAATCATCCGAATGGAGCGAAGTTCGAGTTTCAGGTTAAAAAAATCGTCGATAAAATCGAGCACAAAATTCATCGAAGTTCGATCGAATATTCAAGCCACTTCGATCCTTGAATCGACCTAGTTTGTGCGCAGTTTTTCTTGTAACTTTGCATGTTACAAAGAGCCAATATGTTTCTTAAATAATGAATTCCGCGAATATAGTCGCGCCAGCGCGTACACAACCAAATTCAATCGTTGTTTGTCAGAAATTAATTACATCCAATCGTAGCTGTGTTTATGTCCAATTGTATTTCAAGATCCCGCTATTGTGAAATGGGATTCGGTGGCTGACGAAAAGCCAACCGGTAATATTGTCATGGGGATCACGACCAAATATGTTTACATATATGTACAATACCAGGTTTACACGTCTGTGCTTACAGGGTGTCCCAGTTAACACGATAGTCGCAGCAGCAAGATTTGAATGTCTTCAGAATTCCGTATACGAAATAAGACAGGAACTTCATCGATTCCTTGTTTTCCTACTCACTTTACAGACAAAACCAAAAGCGAATCCTATAAAAATGACAGAAAAATTGTCTGCTCCACTAGACTCTTCGAGAATATTTGCCCTCCATTCCTAGCAGTTTCGACTCTGAAACGCACTAAAAGCCTAAAGATTCATGAACTTGAATAACGATCGATGCCATATCTTCGCAGGAGGTTTTGATCGAAAGGTATTAACAAAGTTTACGACTGTGGTTTCGACTTTAAACTCAAGTTTATATATATCGTTGACCATATTCGAGCAAGGACATCCCGTATGTATGAGTATATGAAACTGTGGAGAAGCGAGACTACTGCTGCTGCTGCTGCGGTATCTCACTTTGGGAATCTCAAGAATTTCCAGCCACTCCATACCTCGAACTGTGCACTACGTGCTCTCGACAAAGAGACACCCGAACATTATTGAGACCGGCGTGAGTGTAATAAAGGGCAGTGCATGGAAGGTTGAGAATCGAGGGTGGTCTGATACCTGATGAGAACTTGGGTATACGGTTCGTACTTAAGAGATACCCTCTGCGCGTATACGTTTTACCCTCTGGTACATAGACATACAAATTTGAGGAGGAAAAGCAGCAGCGTTCTGTCTTCTACTAGTCGGAAAAGCTGTATATATATATATATATATGAGTGTGTAAACCTCCTCGATCTTATCCAAAGTGTATATTGATGGTGGGAAACTTTGAGCCAAAATCTATACATCGTTTCTTCCTCATGCATCCTCATTGGTCGTCTTCGTATTTAGCAATTCTTCCTTGGCTCTTCCTCTAACTTCGGCTCGTTTCGCACGGTACATCGTAACCGGGGGTTGAATGCAAGATCACGTTTTACTCGCCCCTCAACGCCTCTACTTCGGCACGTTCCGATATTCCAACGTGTTTACACATACAAGTGTCTCTATACATATAGACGTGTGTGTAAAGACCCGTGGCGCACGACGTGCCATTACCGAAAATATGTGTATAAAGCCAAACATACCTTGCAAATCTCTAAGAATATTTATATTGCTCATTCTCTAGATTCTTAAATCATTCGAAAAAATGAAAATACTCAGAAACTTCGAGATATTTTTGACATTGGTTCGTGCCAAAATAACTAAATCATTTACGAACTTTGTTAAACACTTTCTCGTTTCGTTGGAATATCAGATATAATCAAAAGATCCGTGACGTTCGTTGAAGGATATTCGAAAAATTGTAATCAGCAAAAAAAAAACTGTTTACCATCGGGACAAGTTGAAAACGATTAATTTTTTTTGGCTTCTTTGAATATTTGACAGATTCGCCCACTTCAATTGCAACTAGATTCGTTCGAAAGCTGAGCAAAAATGCTGCCAACAACCTGAAAACAGCGATTCTGTTCTACTCGTTTGGGAGCTCGACTCATATTTCTAATGAAAAAAAAATAGCAAATATGATTTTTTTCATCAAGTGACAAACATCGGAATGTCAACTTGCCATGAAATGTCCTCTAGGCACTCGCTTTTCTGTGTTAATGAGACGAAAGTTCAATTTTCTAGTTTTTTGCCCTTTACAAGTTGGTTGTTCTATTTCCGCGTTATACATGTATACACCTTCGGTCTTTATTATCGATTGGCAGCCCCAAATAGCCGAAAAATTTGCATAATTCATGAATCAGTGCCTGCTTCTTCACCCTCGGTTTTGTCGATAAATTTCAGCCATCTGAATTATGTATTACTTTTTTTTCTTTTTTTTTTTTTCGAGGCTTTTTTTTCATAATTTATTCACGTGTCAAAATTGCCAAGCAACTACTCATCGTTGCTCCGAACGTTACTGTGCATTAATTAAAAAATTATCGGGTGACGGAAATACCCATTATTAAATAGTAAGTCTAGTGAGCTACTATATCATAACGTCGAATATTATTAATAGAGATGAATATCCAACAATCTGACGACGATGAACCTCCAATTGCAGAAGTTTGTTTGATAATGAGCGTGCAGTGACAACTGCAGGAGATATTCGAAAGATCAATCATTTATGATCTGGCGCAGCAGAGTATTCTGGGCCATCGGTGAACGGTGACGATTGAATGTCATCTCATTCGAAGAGTTTTATTTTGATCAATCAACAATTTCAGGCTGCCAAGAACGAAAAAAATGATATTTCGAAAAGCAAAACATCTGGGACATGATTTGGGTGAAATGCATAACGAGAATATCTGTTTGATTTGGATAAAACAAGAGATTTTTTAAGCGAACGATTTGAGAGTACAAAAATTCAAGTTTTGTGGGAGAAAAACAGAAATAATTTAACAGCGAGCTAAACCGATGAGAATATTTTTGGGGCGAGAGAATAAACTTCCGCATGCGCAACGACAGAGAGGAGGATACACGACGACTTCCGGTGCAGAAATTTTTTCCTATTGTTTACCAGTATTTTTTCTACTATTTTCAATAGTTCTTTCTTTCGACTCAACGATTTTGTTTTGTTGCTGTATCTTTTGCGATGATTTATAAAAACAAACAGGAAAAAGCACGAATCGCGCACGTGAAAACGTGGTTCGGTGATCGTTAGTCGTGTGTGCGCTAGTTATAACAACATGGCGGATGCCGCAGAAGAACATTCAAAATGGCGGGAGCAGCATGCGTATACGCACACACCTCGTGTGCAAATTGTGAATCCGTCGAGAGTTCATTATGCGTATATTCTTGGCTGTTTGCGTACGTGTGTGTGTGCGTATGAACGTGCGGTTAACAAGCGTCGCGAAACGCGAAAACACCGCAACGCAAACGCGCGATGCTCGACGACGCGTGGGACGATTCGCTCTCTCGACGGTACACCGTGACAAAAGTTTACATTATATATCCGCGAGCTCCGCGCGCTCTCGCGGATCGCAGCATACGCGTATATGTGCGAGAATATGTGACGCAAACACGGGGTCGGAGCGAGAAAACAGGGTAGTTACGCTATGAGGGATAAAGAGAAATTCACGATTGTCAGCAACGACGGAGAGAAAAAACGGACACAAAAAAAAATGCTCGTACAATAAAAACAATACGATGCAGTTGTATATTTACGAACATTTTTCATAAACACCGATGAGAATACAACCTACTCGTGGGTACTGAATGTCGGGGAAAAAAAAACCAAGCTTCATTAACTAAAGTAAATTTAATGACGAAATGAATCGTCCAGACAGGCAAAAATAATGCGAAATTCTTTGAATCGCATTGATAAAACTGAAGTCAATGAAAGTGTGCAATGAAATTTCTACTCGAAAAAGAAGAAAAAAACATGAGAATGAACTGAAATAACATTCGCATCAACGGCGAATTCGATTAAAACTTCTTCTGTCTGTGACGTTTATGAATCCATATAAATGTTCACAAGCCAGGGATGCTGCGAAGCGTGCGGCGGCTCGGTTTTACAAATTATTATGGGAATGACAGAAATTATATTGTTGTACCGAAGCAGCAAGCTCCGGACTCTCCGTATACCCGGTATTAAAATCACACTTGAAAAGTATGATGCAGTCGGGTAGCAGGTTACGAATAACCTGAAATTAAATTAACTGCAAAAACGAGTGTCAAAAGGCTCGTTTTTATGGCACAAGTAAGGTTTATACGTTCCTGGTAAAATGAGAAGAAAGGTAAAAAGAAAAAAAAAACAGGTGAAAAATAGCGAAAGATGTACGCACGCGTTGGGAGGGCATCAAAAAAGCTGACTTTGTGCTCGTATATAAAAAAGATACTCCATGCAATTAAAGGTAGTGGATATTAAAGGAAGGAATGTGTGTGTGTGTGCGCGTGAGGAAAGCTGGAAAACGGTGAGACCGCTGCCTCATTCGCATTTAGCAGACCACCCGAGCAAGGAGCGAGTGAAAAATAAAAAGCCTGATGAAAAAAAAAAGAAGAAAGCAAACGCAGAGACGGGAGAAAAAGTTTATAAGGGGATTGCATTAGAGACTTTTGCCTTCTCCAGACAAGAAAAGAGTGAGTGTGGAGCTAAAAGAGAGAGAGAGAGAGAGAGGAAAAGCGGAAAAGCGGGGAAACCGAGGTCAGTCATGATGGCTGGTAAATTTTCCTTCTCCCCCCTCCCCTTCCCGGCGCGCCCTTCCCTCGCTCGCCTCGTGTGAAAAGCTCCGCGACATGGTTCATGGCTTTGAAGCCTGTGCCCATGCGACCCCTCGGTTCTCGCCCCTCCTCCGTCGGCTTCACTTCGCATCGACGGTTACGGCCTCTCCTTTCTCCAACGAGAGGGGGATGAAGAGAGGAGACGAGGAAAGAGGACAGAAACGCGCGCAACGTGCCGTTCGCACCTGTTGGAATGCAAGTATACACGCGGGGCGGCCGCAAAACTGAGCTATATCCTTGAATCTCGCAGGAAACTCGCGCGTCCCTGCTTCTGCATATACATCGCCAATTTACCATCCGCGCTGTTATAACACGATATCAAAGTTCGCATCCTTCGAATACCGACGCGAAAACTTCACATTTTTTCAATATTTCATTCATAAATTTTGTCATTCGCTTCAAAATTATCCCAATATTCCTACAGCAGTATCTTCCAAAAAAAAAAAACGATTTTTCAAACGTGTGTGAAACAAGGAAACAGAGATTAACCAAAAAAACAGCCAGCAAAATCGTTAAAAGGAATAAAAATTTTTTTACATATAACCATATATCTAATTTGATCTGCATAGTCATAGATGGTCATATACAAAAATTGGCCTCCTGATCATGAATGACTACATGTAGCCACATATATTCATATATCCATTGATATATGAACAGCTACGATTGTAAATGAATGAAATTTTGTAATGATGAATATATAATGATGTATAATCATGTTTTATGAACATGAGTGGGACATTAGATATGAAAACATTTTGATGTTTGACGATATCCTAAAATATCGGAAAGTCAGGACTTTTTAATGCTCTTCTCGCTGCTTAATATAAGTGTGTACATCGAAACTGAGTTTCGAACGCGATAACTTATGAGCGTTGGGACACGATGGGTCGCTGGCGCGAGAGCACAGCGACCGTGGCCCTCTGGTGGATTTTTGCCACACCATAAAATGGAAGGTCCGTACTAGTTAGCTGTCCTCCTTCCTTTGAGACATGAGCCCATACGTGTACTTGTATGAGATATATCGATCTATATATATACTCACATTCATGTTCATATTTGCTCAAATATCAGCCAATACCAGTTCGATACGCTCAGATCTAACCATATATGCATACAATTACATGAACTCAGATATGGGTCAATATCAGACGTACGTGATCACATATGATCATGTCTGGCTCGATACATGGAGTGATATCTAATTAAACATGATTACATATAAGTCTATGAATAATCATATATAATTTTATGTACAGTCACAAATAAACAAATATGATTAATGATCATATATATCAAAAAAATTTCTCGAATGAAATTTTCAAAGAAAAATGAACATCGAAAAGAGAAGAGAATCCGGAGGTGAAACGTGCAAAAGTCGAAGATGAATGTCGAGGAAAATATGAAGAAGAATAAAAGAAAGGAAAGGAAAGGAACGACGCTAAAAGAGTAGTAATGGTTGTGACGAGCTTGAGTATGAGCACGTACGTGATTTCTCGACTGCAATTCTCTTTTCCCTCGCCCCGTTCATCGTTTTCTCTTTCTCTCTCTTTGTCTACCTGTTCCTCTCTGTCTACCTCTTTCTATCGCTGGCCGTTTTCTTATTCCGCGAATATAATAGCTCTCGGACCTGACTCTGTTGTGCAGTCTCTTTTAACTCCTTTCCTCTTTCACCTCCCCCCGCCGCGTTTTATACCTCGAAGCAGCGCTCAGATAAATCCGCGAGTTTACCTCGCCCTTCATCTTCACTCGTTCCCCATGCATATACTCTTTGCTTCTTCCTCGCCACTGATTTTCAGTTCTCTCTTCGGTTTGCTTATGTCGGCGTATAAAGGCCCCTGCTGCTGCCTACCGCAGCAGCCGAGCATTGCCACGAGGACTTTGCTTACTCGCTTCGCTTCGCCCGCACCGCGAGCGTATGCAACTGCGTTTTACGTCTGCCCGGTAGCAAATAGCTAAATATTACATGTACACGAAGTCAGACATGTGTGCGCGCACCGCACGGTCTCTATCAAAAGTCCTCGTTTCGTATACGAGATATTCTCGACTGTTAAACAACGTTTACAATCCAACTGAGTTTCTACTTTGTCCGAATTAATACTGTTTTCCGGTATTAATCAAAGTTTTAAGTCGAAGCCTTGAGGCGATCCTAATATGACTATATAAATATATGCACAGCGAAGCATCCCTAAAACTGGATTTACAAACAATTTTCGTAAAACAGCATTAGCAGAGATGCTGGCTAACCAGACGTATTTGGCTACTTTGATAGAACGTTTGATTCAGTAAAAACAAAAAAGATAATAATAGTGACGCAATAAAAGGTGTTCCAAAAAAGAGAGAGAGAAAAAGGTGAGTGGCAAAGATGTCCTGCAACGAGAATTCCAAGTTGCCGAGATTGCGGAATTCGTTGAAGCGAGGAATGAGAAAGACAGGTTGAAAGTGTAAAAAAAAAAAAAAAACAACCATGAAAAATATTGCGAGAAAGGTACGAAATAGTTGGAATAAGAGAAAGAGAGAGAGAGAGAGAGAGAGGGAAGAAATAAATTGAAAGGAGAGAAGCAAAAAAATAGGCTGCTGAATGTTACGTGAAGAAGGACTTTGATGCGTGGATTTTTCCAAGGAAATAGAAAAATAAATGGCAAAAAACTTGGCACACGGGTGTGCCATGCTATGAGAGAAAGGAGATTCTGAGCAAGAAAGAGCAAGAAAAAATGGTTTTCCAAGGGGGGAGGGGGGAGGAGATAAAATATGCGAGGAAGAGTGATTGGTCATGGCACAGTTATCGGCAAAAGCTTTAAGAGTGAAGAAAATAGCGTGATTGAAAAAGGCTCCGTGTAAATGCGCCGATAACTGTTCTTTTTTTTTTGTATTTTTTTTTTGCCCTCAAGCAAAGTATTACAAAATAGAGCTGGATATCCCCCCGCGTTGTGTAATTTAAGTGTACGTGTTTTCTGTGCACTCTGCTCCACGCCCCATCGGGAATGTCTTTCGATCTGGAAAGCCTGCGCGCGTATACACTCTTCCAAGGAGAAACACCATGGATCCGACAACGTGTAACACACACACACACACACACAGACACAGACACATGGAAATAACCGTAGTCACGCATACAGACTCATTCGTCCTGTCTTTGGCCCGACTTTCCCCACGCCGGGTGATAGGAGAGCTCAACGAACCCTCTCTCCCTCTACTTATTCAAGCGAGCACTATTCCTCGTTTTGCTTCCGTAGAAGCAGCAGCAGAGTACACCGCGGATCCACCGTCGAGAAAAACATTTTTCCCCTCTTCCTTTGCGCTTGCCCCACCGCCCTCGAGAGAGTCCTGTCCAGGAGTCATTGAACCTCATCGTCGAAGAAGGGTTTTCCACTTTTCGAGCTGCAAATCTCCTACGTTTATATATATACATACGAGCGTGTGTGTGTGTGTGTGTGTGTGCAACCCTCTCGTATATTAAAGGAAGGTATTCTCGAAAAGGGAAAGAGAGAGGGAGAGGAAAGGATGGAAATGGTGGGAAAGAGGAAAAAAAAATAAAAACATCGGTAAACGTTGAGTCGAGGAAGTATGTATATCGGTGGAGAGTGCAGTGCGGAAATATCTCCTTCTGCTCGAGGTAAAATTGTATGGAAATCGGATAAACGATCGAATCCTTTAGCGAAAAAGTCGAGTTTTCTTTTATCTCGGTCTCAACCCCTTCTCTGCTGCCAGCGATGGAAAAACTCAATTCGAAATAAATTTACAATTGTTTCGTGTATAAAGCAGAAGGGACGTAAGGGATCGAGATGCGCGATCGAGGTGAATCAGGTTTCGTCCGCGAGTAACATGATCGAGTGTGTCGGAATGAAATTCATTTTTTCGTAAATATGTTTGAAACGTATGCGCCATTTATTCCATATCGATTCTTCCAACTTTGTTCATTTCTATCGTATCGTTCGACCTCTCCCGAATACATTTTCATCTTTTTTCCCTACAATTTTCATCAAACTTACGTAATTTCGGTGCGCTATATCGCGTTTCGAGATTACGTTGCATCGGGGACAAATTCAATCACGAATTTATCTGAAATAGAAAAGCTCCCCCCGTGAGACGACCTCTTGTTCCGTACGTAGCAATCTCAATTGATTATTTAGAAAAGCAGATCGAATATAGTTTCCTCGAAAAAACACTTCCCAAAGATCGAATCTCTTCTTCAAAACCATCATATATTTTTCTACCGAGAGAAAAAACAAACAAAAAACAACAAAAACGTTGAAAAAGTAATAAATCTCTGCTTCAAATTCAACTCGAAGAAAATCTTCATTCGAAAAGTAAACTCGAGTCTTTTTTCAAGCGATCGACATATTTCGCGTTTCAATACAAAGTCCATAGAAGCCTCGACCTTAAAACACGAAAAAATTCGTTCGAAAAAGGATTTAAAAAAACAAGGAAATAGGATTTCCTGCATGGGAAACGAAAAGCAGAGGAAAAAAAAATAAAACAAAATAAAGGGATAGAGCCCTCGCCCGTTATGGATTTAACTAATTAAACGCGGGATATGCAGTCGCCATTATGCGCATTAACCGCGATTCAATTGAATTTATGAATGAGATAAGAAGCTCCTTCGCTCTCTGCTCGCCAAGAGGAAAAGAGAGAGAGGAACTTTGCTCCTGATGAGAGAGTTCGGCTTATTTCCTCTCTCGTTGCTAATTAAAATAAAGTGTATGCGCGCGAGGATATCTGACGGAGAGAACGGTGGGGATTGAAGATTAGGGTGAAGGGTCGCGGGTGGTGGGTGGCGTGACGGAGGAAGAGGGTGGAAGGAGGAAGGAAGATCGTTGTAAGCTGATGAGAGTTAGGCGTGTGTTGTTGTTGTTGCTGTGTAGAACTCGTTTAGCCGGCAAAATCGAAACCTCATTTCGAATCCATGCTCTCAGGAGCGCGATTTCAACGCAGAAGCTGTAGCCGGCGAGAGAGCTTCATAAATACATGTATATGTGCAAGGCAAAGTTAAACAGCGTCAAAATGCCGGGAGAGATTACAGTCTCTCGGGGGGAGGTAAGCGAAAGAGAGCGAATGAAAACTCTTGGAGGATCTTATCGTCCCGGTTGGCTCCTTGCGGAGAGAGGCGCAATTCAACCGCGATCGTTTAATCGTGACCGAACGACACGAGGTCAACTCCGTGTGCTTGTTCTCCATGTGCGCGGAGGGGCAAGCCGCCTTTCTGCTCTCTCTGGAGCATCGACGACGAATGTACACGGTGGTCCGAGGTTGATTGTTCAACCCAAAAAGCTCAATTTTTCCTCGAAAAATGAGTGTCAAAATATTTCGAAACGTTTTTTTTTTTTTTTTTTTTTTTTTTTTTTTTCAAACAAACTATTGTCCGTTGTGAAATTTTGCCATTGGGCAAGTTGTCAAAACGACGATAAAAAGGAGCAAAAATTCACAGAGGACTGATCCTGTGTACGGAGATGCGAGAATTTTAAACGAGAGAAAAAGAAAAAAAAAATTTGTAACGTAAAACACTGAAACAGAAAAACTTTTTTCTCTCACGTGATAGAAGGACATTAGAACTGATGTGTTTCGAACGAGAGACACTGTGTATACGTACAATTTAGTAAATTTATGTTTGTAATGAGTATGGAAAAATAAGCTCTCTGAGCTTTACAAGCGAACCTCGCTCGTCGGTTATGTGTGCAATCTGACAACCCGGTAAAACCTATACGACCTACGGAGACATTCGATGTCCGTGTGTATACAAAAGTGATGTTAAAAGGTTTATTCGAATTCTCGCGGGAGTTGCAGTACTATTAAGCGATTATCGAACGGAATGATCGTCTAACTGGATCAATACGGAATCACAGTACTCTGTGTGAGGGGCTTAGCATAGAATCGTGCGACCTATCTTTCGCTTTCCCCGCGCGGCACATCGCTCCGAGACGATTACACATTTTTCCCCGGAATCTTTCTTTCTCATCAAATAGTTTTTTTTTTTTCCCCCTCCCTACAACGCCGCTTTTCACCGACCCTTTTGTTTATTCGCTCTCTGCTCCATTTACTTCCAGCCACTTAAAAAATATTCCGCGCGCATATACAAATTGCATAAATGAACTTCACAAGATTTCAAAAAGCACTGTTAATTTACAATTTTTTTCTGTTTTTCCTCGAACGTTAATCAGACGAAATGACTCTCGAGTTTTGTACTTCCATTTTTAATTTACAACTTTAAACAAAAATCATTGAAATCGTTAAAATATTCTTGTTACATGAAAATTTATCGATTTTACAATTAATCTTCGATTCGCCTGAATCCTGTGAAAATAAAACGAATGAAATCGAAGTATTCTTCTCACGTGCGTGTGTACGAAATTCGTTCGCACTTGTTTCGTGGCTGTTGCACACGCGAGACCAAAAAAAAAAAAAAAACGACGATAAATTCTCAAATCTAAAATACAATTCAATTAAATACGACCTCGTGCATATATATGAATTCGATTAAAAATACGGCCTCGTTGTGGCAAGACCTTGCAGTGGACATTTTATGGGTAAAAACTTTCAACGCGTCGTTCCTCCGCATCCGTTAATTTTCCAACGACAATTAATTACAGAGAGACTGGTGTGTGTCTCTCTCGAGGTGAATGTAACAAAAAATTCATCGTTATTATTCGATGTCTCGCGATTTACTGAAATCGTCATAATTTCATAGCTGTACGATGCATCGTCTCCGAACGACCGATAAATACGAGCTAACGTGTAATTTTTCTGTTCGAAAATACGAGCAAAATATCACACAGAATAGAGATTCGCGCTCATCAAACTTCATCATATACTCATGGCCGCGCGATGAACTTTTTTCCATTAATTTCTTTCCTGCCGGTATTCCCCCGATTTTTTTTACCTCCTGTGTACATCTTTTTTTTTTTTTTTTTAAATTCATTTTTTTCATCTTCTCTTTGCACCTTTTATTCACATCGCGGATTCCAGGCTCGCACGGCGAAGTTCCCAGCGCGTGTAAACAATTTTTCCGGGCGAATGTAAAGGAAAGAGTCATTGAGACGAACTAGTAATTACACGAAGAAAGAGAGAGAGGGAAAAGAGACTGAACTCTTTGTGGAATGCACGAACGTAATCGCGTGAGGTCTCGCGAGCAAAGCCACACCGAAAGCCGAGAAGGTATAACATTATTTCTTCATTATATATTTATAAACCACAATCCTCATATACAGATATATACATATATATATATACATTAACAAATCCATTGATACATACGTTTACGAAAGGAATGAGCAACGAAAAGGCGTAACCCACACACGATCCAAAGCGTACAGAAATGTGGGTTAGGCTTTTTCGTTTGCTGTCAGTCGAGAGTGAATATATATTATATACATATACGTATACCGATGAATAATAAATATATATTTACACATGTGTGTGTGAGTGTGAGTGTAATGGTATCGCGGTTGGTATGCCTACGTACAGCAGTCGATTACAGTAGAGAATGAGCGTAAATTTATCGGTTATTGGCCAAGCGGGTGAAACCATAAGATCGAACTAGTGAGCAAGAGAGAGAGAGAGAGAGAGAGAGAAAACCGTTGGTTGTATCGAATCTCCGGCAGTCGTTCAGGGTACATAAGTTTCTCGCGAAACGATTTGCGCAAAGGCGTTAGCGCGAGAAAGTTTTTCCGGGATTTCCTGAAAGAGTTAGAGAGACGTTGTAGCTCTCGCTGTCTCGCGCGTATATATATCTGCAATCCGTACATATATATACTACATGTATGTATGTATGTATCACGCAAAGAGAGAATTTCTGTACCGCGCCCGCGATAAACTTCTCGTTTAGGACTTGCCAACTCTAGTTCTCGTGAATAATGCTTTAAATTACACCATTTTTTTTTTTTTTTGTACCGGGATCCTTTATTCTTTCATTCCTCCAGAAAATTCTTTACACCGCGAGCACGACGAGAGGGATTTGTGTGCTGAGTCTTATATTTCGAACACACCTTGGTTATGTACCGAGCAGAAATTTCATTCCGCGGCGGCATCATCCTTTCATATGCTCATTATCATTTTATATTTCTCGATGAAATAAAAAAAATAAAAGTTTCTCGAGAGAACGCTAAAAAAAAGGAGAGAGAAAGAGAAATCGATGATTCGACACATATTTTTTGAGTGGTGCAATAAAAGATGTAACAACCAAGCATTAACGAGAGAATTTTTGACGAATCCGAATGGGATATATTCGATGAAAATAATGTGCGCGGCGCGATTGAGATCTAACGACAAGAAAAGTAAAAGAAAAGTGTTTAAACGAAACGAAATCAAGGCGAGCGCGCGTCGATGTTGAGCTCCGAAGAAAAATGGAGTGACAAAATAAAGTAGTAGTTGGACAAAAGTTTCGTTACGCCATATAGAGGTAAAAGTAGTTGAAGCGAAACGAGAAGTAGGGAGCCGGGCACACGGAGAGCTCGCGCGAGAGAAGAGATATTCGTCGAGGGGAGAAAAGCTTTAGATTTCTCGTCGTAATTCGTAAAGTAAGGAGAAAACTATAGTGACGTATGGGAGACTGCGAAGTGGATGCTTGTGCAGTTGAAGCAGAAAAAAAAAAGAAGAAAAAAAAAAGAAGGAAGATGTGTATATATAGATCGAGAGAATAGTTTTAACCGATACAGAAGGACTCCGGGAAATTGGCTGTTGTGCAAGAAAGGGGTTGTCAATGTGTGTATATATACAAAGCTACAGATATATAGGAACGCACATTTCACAAAGATAACGATCTAGTTGAAGCCTTTTCGACCTTACAATTCGTTATCGGGATACACGTTAACCACTGGGCAAAAGCGTTAAAAGAAAATTTCACGATTGGCAATTACTTACGACGAGAGAGCAAGAGAGAGAGAGAGAGAGAGAGAGAAGAGAGAAGCAATTCTGGTCTACGCGATGCTACCTTCATTGGCAATAGTAGCGGTGTTAACGGAAGTAGAAGCCCTTCGCTCCTCGCGACCCCGTGGCAGCAGCTAAACCTCGATTCATCCTTTTTCCCTTCCTAGTTTCTCCCTATCGCTCACCCCCGCGCCTTCTTTCTCTTTCTCTCAGCATTCAATTGGCAATCGCGTAGAAAATTAAAGCTAGCTCGGCAAAAGCTGGTGAATCGACCAAAGAAAGAGAAGAGTCTGCTGGATCGAAGAAAAAAAAACGAATGGATCGAGAGACGCGCGCGTTTAAATGCATTGGGCTCACAGAGCTGCGAATTCTGGAGCACATGCGGGGCAAGGCAGCAATGAAAAATGTTGCCAGCACGATAAAAAAAAAACAACAAAGTGTGGCTTCAATCTTCAACGATCTTTCCATGGTAATTGAATACGAAGAAAATATTAATTGAACCAAAAATACACGATCGGTTAATTGATAACGAAAAAAAACAAAGTCATTAGGAAAGCTCATCAAATTGCAAAAAGCTTTCTTGGCACATGCAAACTCGTATATACCTTGGGAAAGGCAACGGGATCAGTTCAAACGAGCCTGGAGTTATACTTCCGAACGAGAACGGCTCTGTTTATCGTTTGCCACGCGAGAGTAATAAAAAATAAAAATAAAAAATAAAAGTAGCATGTATAATAGCTTCGTTACAACTTCGTAATTGCAGAGTCGTATATGCACAATTAAATCCTCGATCGTCAATCTCTCTTTCGTAAATCTACAGACGTAATACAACGACGATACGATTGATCAGCGTGTGTATCCTACGGCGTGTGGTATACGCGATGAAACTATATTAATAGACCGCGCAACGTTGAAAAAAATAATAATTAGATGACCAGCTCGAATTTTTTCTGCCCACGCATTATTCGTATTTGTTACTCGAGTACACTAAATCATTCGTGTCATGAATCAACGATATTGAAATCGTTAATCACGCGACCTCGCCACATATATATTTGTGTATATATAGATATTTCAAATTGTGCGAAACGAAGTGAAAGGGTTTGGGATATCTTTGTATTCTCCTGTCTCAAGACAGGAGAAAAATGCAAAATTGTCCTCTTCGTCGTTCATTTCAAAAAAGCCCTGACCGCATACGTAAAAATTCATAGTCAAAAAACACCCCGAGTCTTACTTATCGCAAACATCATATGTTAAGTGCATGCGAGCAAAATTCTCCTCATATCAAATGAAGTCTAATAAATAAAATAAACACGAGACAAACTACAGGCGTGGATGAAACGTCGACGAGGGCGGGCGCGCGCGCGCTCGCGACCCTATGTATAATGCAGGGTGGTTTTAACGACGTTTATAACAAAAGCGAGTGCCTTTACGAGATAAGAGAGTTGCGGTCTAAAGGGCATACGACGAACACGAACGTATATATATTTATACGAGTCTCGAGTCTTCCATTTATGTATAAATATGGATTGCTGCGTGGGTGGATTCGAGGAGAGAGTATATTAATAAATGCGAACTTTGTGGCCTGATCCCAAACACCTTCAGGAATTCATTAAAATTTCATGGAACTTGGATAATGTTGCGCGAGTATATATAAATACGTGTGTGCCATGCTGAGTGAAAAAAAACCAAAATGGCACATTAATAACGATCAACGATGCAAAATTCGTGCCTTTCTGGCTCCGAGAGTCAACGATATATACGTTTTTGTTTTAAATACACCTTTGTACCCTTAAATGTATGTATTTATGAATACATTTGTGTGTTGTTCGCGAAAATATGTATGTACACGAAGGAACGTATGTAGATAGGCGTTTGTAGGGCTGAGGGACCGGAGAGGAAAGAGGACACAACGTAATTCTGGGATGATGAACGACTGTGCACGAGCTACAAGAAGGGCTGTGGAAAGTATAGTTCTGGCAAGGGGAGGGTTGCCTCGCCTTATTGCCTTCCTTTTGCTGCTGCTGCTGCTGCTTTTGCTTGGTGCAGCGATGCGAGATGTGATTCCATGCGGTACGTGAGGTTGTACACACCGCATTTCCACGTACATCGTATACATATATACACAGAGGAACCCTAGATTTGGTGTATACAAGAAACATCGATATGGGGCAGTCCACATACAATTGTCATCGAAATTCTTGGTGGAATGTACGGAGCTCGGATCTTTTTGACGAAATAAAAAATCTTCGGATTCATTTTCTGTTGACAATTCGCTCGGGATTTTGACCAATTCATACCAGCAGGGATGCGAAAATTAATCTTTTTTTTATTAGGTGTTCGTATTTGGGGAAAATTTGTTTGTCAGCCCTAGGAAAAGTGTGGCAGAAAAATGTGGAATAAAATTGATAAATTTTCATCCTGAACGTCGATATTGGGTTGAGATTTTTGTTCTTTTCGTCTAAAATGTGAAAGTTGTCCTGTAGATTTTTTCGTATTAGGAATAAATGTAAGAAATTCAAAAGAGAACGAATTTTTGGAGAAATTTATAGGTTGGACGCAAAACTAGCAAGAAATGTCTCGTATATGGTAGCAAGTGCACTGCTCACGGTGTAATATTCTGTGCATATGGGTTTCATACCACACACAATGTTTTCTTTATATTTTCCATGCCACTGTTTTCATCCTTACGGCCGGACTCTACCTCGTCCCGTTCTCTCCTCTCTCATACTCTCTCTTTCTCTCTCTCTCTCTCTCTCTCTCTCTCTCTGTCGTAGAAGAAAGGGAGTGAGAGACAGAGAGAGAGAGAGAGAGAAGAACGTTAGCCTCAAGCTTTGCAATTTAACCACGCACGCTTTTGCCCTTTTCTCGTATTCCCCATGACTTTTGGTTCCCCATAAACATATCTATATCTCCAAAGGCATATACACATGCTAATCTCTTGGCTGCGTGTATATACGTTCGTGTTCCAGCACGAGATTACTGGTGCAGTTTATACGTGACGACATGCGTATAATTTCTTGAACCTGGGAGTCAGAGAGAGTAGCGGGTTGGCTGGCTCTCAATGAAGATGTCAGTCGAGAGGAGAACGTTTACAAGCGTTGCGTTTCGTCGGTCGCGTCAACGAGTCATGAGATTTTTATTTTATTTTATTCCATTCATCATTCGATTTCAACATTTTGACCAGACGCTCTCCAATTCAATTTCAGCTTTTTTTAGCATTTTTCTTTACATTTTTCTTCACAAGTTTGCAAAATCAGAGAAAAAAGAACGAATTTATGCTGATTTTTTATGAGTAGCGCGAATCGGCGTTAAATCAAATCGAACGCATTGCTCCAAACGTCATTCGCGAATATTTTAAATCGTGGAAGAAAAAGATCGTGAGAACAAAAGTGATTCGAGCGTGCTCGTTACGTTTCGATTATTCAAGATCAATCATTGACAACGAAATATGAATTCCGTATTAAAATTATAAAAATATGCATTCGTGACATCGTGTTCGACGAGGATCAACAAAAGACTCGCACCACTCGGTGCGAAGCGTATAGAAACAACCTGATTTTTCACCACAAAGTTTCATAAAATTTTGAAATTCCGATGGAATTCAAACGGAAACATTGTTAGCGGTGCCGTTCCGATGCTAAACATAAACTCTCGAATCTCGAAAAATATAACTCGTGAATGAAACTAATTAAAAAGAGCAAATAACTGATGAATTCAATTATTTTATATGTGCCAGAGATACGAATAAAATTCAGCCCACAAAAAGGTTAATCACGATGAAAAGTATGATAAAGACTCGAAAATGAATGAAACTAAAATTAATAGAATTTTTTTGCTCTTAGCCACACACACAGCCAGGAGAAACAGTAAAAAGTTGGTACAGAATTCCTATTGATGAAAATGAATATACGCTTTGTTAAAAGAATAACAATAGCCCAGAAAGTATTATTCCCGATTAAAATGCTGCTAAACAGATATAGCCAAGTATAAGTATAGAGCAAGTGCATCGATATATAAATAGCGATAACGTTCTCGTCCCAAAGCTTCGAGAGTTTGATCAAACATCTAGTAACGTTGAGCTCGCAGTTTTAGTATCAAGTTGGAGAGAAAGAGAGAGAGAGAGTGAGAGAGTAGTGAGGTTCGTGGCTCGAGGAGAGACTCACGGCAAGCAAGTTGTTTGTTCCATAGAATCGAGACAATTCGATTGCGTGCACGTTCCGTACGTACAATAGTGATATACGTACGATATAATATGTTCTATATACAAAGTCCATATAAACATATATACGTACGAAATTCGCAGTATCTACACACCACACCTATTGCTTGTAATGCGAAATATGCCATGCATATTCAGAATACTATAATAGACCGGTGTGCATACTCTTGTTCTCCGTGCATCCGATGCATTGTAATTACTGATTTATGAATTTTGTATTAATCTAGAAACGCCATAATGTGTATACGCGAGCGTTAGTATATGATTTCGTGAGTGAGTGAGTGTGTGTGTGTGTGCACGCTTTCGTTAATTATTTGATTTAACGACTCGAGGGAAATTGGATTCTAATACTCATTAATAGATGTTTCAGCCGGTGAATCGCGCGCGTGCGCCTTTGATCAATGAATTTGAATTATTTTAAATTTCATTAATCAGTCATCATCAATGTTGTATATATACAGTAATCTAACGGTAAAACTTTTGCAGCGCTGTTTACTCTCATATCTCACTATTTAATTAATACTTTGCGGTTCGAGTCATTAAACGATCATTGAATGGAGAGCTGCGAATCCGTTTCAACGAACTTTCTGTTTTTGTTAAATCATTATTTTTCCTGCTGTCAGATCCCATGATATCTTTTCTATTACTCATCATTTATCAGTATCCGATCGGTGATTCGATCTATCATTTTCATAAGAATTTATCACGCATACGGAGAGGAGAGAGCGAACTAGCAGGAGTGCCTTCGATGAAATGAGCTGGAAAATGACTTTCTTCATAAAAATATTCTTCTGATCTCAACCCACGAAGTACTCTCAACTTTTGTCATATCGAATATTCAAAATTCGTTCGATTTTTTTTCTCTAAAACTCGCAAGCAAAACAAAAGCGAATATTTTGTTTCTATATGTAAAAACTCGATCGAACAACAAAATCGAAGAGAAGAATAAAATGTTGTGCATACGAGCACCCCCGTTTGGTAATATCGTCTGTTGTGTGGCATGGATAATAATTCGAATCGGCTTTTCGGAATGTCGATTTACCGCATATGAGACAAAGTATTTCTGTCTATGAAGTAAACTAATGCGGTAAATTGTGCCGAATGTAGTATATATATGCGAAGCTCCCGGATTAAATTGCCGCGGTTAAATTTTTCATCGCTTTCGATGATCGATATCGTTCGAGAGGGAGTCACCGTGACTCGGATTTTATATATAATCGCTTCAAATCCGATTGCGCAGCAATCGTGTTTCTAGCCGAGCTCTAAAACGGTGGCTATGATTTACAGAGCAAATTGACGAGGGAGAGAGAGATCGAAATGCTAGATTAGTTCGATGCATACGAACTTTTAACACACACACACACACACATAGAATATCGACGTTTGTGTGTATGTGTGTGTGTGTGTAAGGAAAAACCGAGAGGAATTTAAGCAACTGTCGTCGGAGCGTTGCACCGTTCCATAGAAAGGTAGGTGTTAAGTGGATACAAACTGTATACGTTGGACGCGCGTTTTCAAAGCTGTAGAGTAAATTCGAGACTCTATTTGTGTGTGTGTTGAGTATATATAGACAACGAGAGAGATCCTTGCGTAATGTCTCATTTTCAAATGCCAACAGCGTGAGTTATACGCTCTCTCTCTATCTGTACGATTGTAAGAATCGTGAGTAGTGTCGTATGTGATTTTAATGCATATCTGTAAGCCTGTTATATATATCTGTACTCGGAGAATTATCGTAATTATCGCGCGTATATACGTAGAACCGCGATATCGTAAAAGCCAAAGATCGAAGTCGTCGTCAAAAGAAAAGTGCAATTCGAGTTCGAAATTCGTTTTTTTTTTTTAGACTTTTATTGTAACTATTCATATGCGTAGATCCGCCACGAGGAATGGATCAAAATTATGGTTGAAGTAATGTTTTTTTTTTTTTTTTTTTTTTTTAATCGCACGTATATAAACGCTGCGACGTCTGAACCATTAACTTTTTATAGAAACGAAAGAATGAACTATTCTTTCTTCTTCTTTTCTTTAATAATAAGTCGCACGACTTCTCTCTTAGTGATTACACGTTGCAACTTTCCCCAGATTACCCGACCACTACCACCCCACTGATGCCTGGTACACTCTGCAGCGGATTAATCAAACCGTACACGAACAGTGCAGTTGATTTTAGACACCGATGACAGCTGACATTGCTCGAATGTTTCTGACCCGTTGAAGCAGATTCGGAAGAAAAAATTCATTTTTCAATCATTTCTGTAGACAAACATTAAACCGAAATTCACGCTTCACAAAAGTCGTGGAACAAAAATATTTTCGTTGTGTCATTCACGATATTTTCTGATATAAACTCCATCTGGAATGATCACAATTGTATGAAATAATGAAAACGATCGAGTGTGATAGACGATTCAGTCGTGTAATTATCCAGAAAGAGAGAAAAAAAAGGAAATAAGAAGGAAGCGAGTGAACAAAAGAGAAGTAGAATAGAAAAAAGTGTGAGAGAGAGATCGATCGACGTAATCTCACGTGGCCACGTCGACGAATCGCGACCGAGAAAGAAGGGGCTTTATTAAGGTGTAATAAGTCGTCTCATGATTATTCGATACGTCGTTATACCCCCGTGGTGCGCGATGATATCGTTGAGACCGAGTCGGATCTGTTTTCAGCGTGTCTGACGCAGCGATTCGTCGCGACTCAAACTAGTATACGAGGCTTATGCTGCACAAATCCTCGTATCCGCACGTGGATAATTGATAAGCTATATTTTTCATGAAGCTTCGATGTGTACGAGACGAGATGAGAGCAGACGCTGAGAGCATGAGACAAAAAAAATGCCATAATTTAATCATCATCTTTTAATGTTATTCCTCCCCCCCCCCCCCACCCCTCTTTTCCCACTCAAACGAGTCTCTGGTACACTATTGAATTAAACAACTTTGGCTCTTTTGACGGTTTCATACAAAATTCACGAATATCAACGTCGCTTAATGCCTCAAAATAGAATTTTAAAAGAGTAACTCAACTATCGAGAGCTTTTCATCATGTTTAATGTTATTTTTAAATGCTCCGCGCGCACGGTTAATACGTTTCGAAAGAGGAAAAACATAACCGGCGATACTTCGTTTGCGGATGTTAAAAAAAAAGGGGGAAAAAAAAAAGAAATATTACGATTTTATAATAAAACCGACGTCATAAACGTAGTTTGATTTAGCCGGACGTTTTGTACACGCGAGTTCGAAAATTATTCTCAAAAACCTGTTTCGTTCATTTTTATGATACCGACTAAAAATGAGTATTTTTGAGCACTGAAAACAAAAAATTGGATTCGATGTCACGTGAAAATCGTTCGACGAAATCTATAATACAAAATTATCAAAATCATAATCCGACTGAGTTTCAACATCGATGGCAATCGAATCGAACTTTTTTTTTTTTTCAATTCTAACGAATTCGATATTTTTTTATTACAACGAAATTCAAATCTTCTTGCTGAGAAATACGATATTTTCCACCGAAAAAAAAAACAAAATGAATGAGAAAAAAAACTGATTCTCCACCGAGAATTCGTTCGAGTAAGGATTTGAATAATTTAAATTGGCGGCTCGTCGCGGTTCATATAGGCAGCGAACGACGTTTAACGCGATATTTTTAAGAGCCGCCGCCGCGCCATCGTTTACAACGGTAATATCAATTTTATGAATCGCTCGTATTTTCATAAATCGTGCATAATATTTAACGAACATTTCTGATTTGTTCACCGTTTATCCTATTTCGTATAAAACGAAATTGGCGATTCGAAAGAAAAAAAAAAGAAAAATTCGCCGAACCGAAAAGAAGCGTGACGAAAACGTAAGAAAAATACATGCCCGCGAGCACAAATAATGGATTTGCATGACATATATTAGAATGAAAAGTTTTTTGGAGACTTTACAGGAGAAAAAAAAAAAAAGAAAAATTGGTTGTTTCAAGGGAAAGAAAGTAGAAATAAAAGGAAGAAAAATAAAGAGCAAGCAGGATACACACGAGATGTTGGTCGTGACACGAACTTCACTTCGAGGTATTCCCCATACACAAAATGCATAAATTATGGTTCTGTCATAGCCACATATACATATGCATATATATGCATAAGTCTGAAGAACATATTCCGTTGGTCGTGTGTCATTGGGTCGAAAGTCGTGACTCAATTTCTATACCAATTCTTCGTGCACTCTTCGTGACGTAAACACGGGAATACCCCTATCAACGAGGGTGGGTACTTGATACGAAAAAACACTAAGGGAAAATGAACGAGAGAGAGAGAGAAAGGGGGAGGAGGGGGGGGGGGGGGGGGGGGGGGGTGAAGAAATTATACACCCCGAGATGTCGGTGAATCGATCTGTTTCAACGTGACTCAAGGGCCTTTGCGTTGGTAACATTGCACGTGGGTGGTTTCAACTCCAGTTGCGCGTCGGTATGATTCATCGCGGTATCTGCAAACTTGGTGATTAAAAAAAAAAAAAAAAAAAATGGGGCCTGCTTCGTGTGTTCAATGTCATTGGCAAAAGTCTCTCGATCAATCAAACCACGATAATACGATACAGGAAACGATATATACATTATAAATCATCGTTTTTAGGGGGTTTTCGCTTGACGGGAAATTACGAAAAATAATCCGAGAGAAACAAATGAAATTTCGCCACAAAATTTGTTGCAACGATCGAGGCAAAAATAAAACAGAATTTTGTTACATTTTATCCAGATTTTTATAAATCGACGAAATAATTCGCGACAGATGCCGACGATCGGAATAATCAAGAGATTCAAACGAAATGATTTCCGATAGAATTTCGAAAGGTTTGAATTTCGATCGCGACAGACCAGAACGAATCGATGTCCTCTCGTGGAGCTCGGTCATCATTTACGTTCGAATCTCAGCGAAGAAAAGGATTCAAACGATACTCAGCGAATCGAGGGAACATTTTGTGAATTTATTGGTTTAAAAAAAAAAAAAAACACAAAATAGATAATTGAGTGTGAAGCAAAGACATAAAAAATGAGAAATGTCACGGTTGAATAACAAATGTTGCTTATGAATGTAAACGAATTGGAGAAGAAAAAAAGCAAATAAAAAGTGGCTCTATAAAGAGAGAGAGAGAGAGAGAATATTTACATAGTATATAGAGCATTATTCTGTTGCACATATATTAAGCCGGCTCTAACTCGATCGTTGTAATTTTTTGCTTTCCTCCTGCTTTTACACATGTGTGTGTGTGTGTCTATATATATGGAAAAGGGGAAAGAAGGAGGAGGACGAGGGCGAGGGCGACGTGTATTATATACGAACGAGTTGAAAATGCGTATGTTACGGGCGCGCGTGCAGCTGTCACGCTCAGGTGCACTAGCTAAAAGAGAACAGGGAGGCGAAAGGGAAAGGAACAAATAGAGAGAGATGAAAAAAAAAAAAAAAAAAGTTGTGTGCGGCCCACGTAGGAGAGAATGGAACTAGGACAATTGTCATGCCCTTCGCGGGGCATGACCCTCGCTGCCCCGAGTCTTTTCGATAAATTTATATCGATAGAACAATAAACTATTCAATAGAAATAAAAAAAGGGCGTAACTTTGCCCCCGCAGACACGACTTCCGTGCCCTTTCAATTTATCGCGCTGCTGACGTACACGCACGCGCGAACGCGCGCTCGCATATTCCAAAAGCAAATAACGCACGGATCATTTCACCAATTGCCAACAATCGTGCACACCATTTTGCAGTTAGCCATAAAATAATAATAATAATAATAATCATGAAAATTCCAGTGTAAATCGGTGATGTTTGCACCGTTCGAATCAAACGAATTTTTTTTTTTTTTTTTTTTTTCCCGGAAACGTAATAATCATGGAGAAATCGTTCTAATTTTCATTCGGACTTTTTATTCCGAGAAACGTGTATATAAGCGAAGGATCGATGAAAAGAACGAACGTTTTCACGGTTTTGTATAAGGTGAAAAAGAAAAGAAAAAAAAAACGAATCAAGGAATTTTCACTCGGTTAAAGCCGGAAGCGAAATTCCATGTTCTCATGATTTTTTGAATTTCTGTATACGGATACCGCCTATTCAATTCGTAGTTAAAGCATCGTGGAAATTTCAATGCAAATTTTTACCTCCGATCATACGTATTTCGAAAGAGAGAAGAAAAAAAAACGAAATTTCGTTAATTTCTGGTCGAATTACAGAAATGTTTTCTGAAGAAAAATCTCATGCGCCACGGTTGCAAACGTCATTTCGGTAAAAAATTTAATCGGGGGGAAAAAAGCAGAAAAGAAAGAAAAACAGAAGAAAACGAATGGATCGTTGCAACGATCTCCTCGGTTAACACACACAACAGCCTTAACGCTTAACGAATTTCCGGATAATTCGCTTGGAAAAAGTAAATTATATCAAGTCAAAAATAACAACAATAATAACGCGAGAGGGTAGAAACACAAACAGATACGAGGTCTATAAGGAATGTAGTTTTTTTTTTTCCATTTTATTTCTCGTTTCTTGAGTCGCGTCTGATCTCTCCACCGGTCGACTTGCTGCTGCTGCTGCTGCTGCTGCTATGTACAGCAGCTCTCCCCGTACATAAGAGGAGGAGAGAGAGAGAGAGAGAGATGGGAGCAGGATTGTGCACCTCGAAAACCTGTGCACAGATATACATTGTCGTGGTGGGATAAATGTGAGCCCGAGAACTCGAGCTTCGAGACACACACTCTTGTTCCCTTCTCCTGGGCCCTCGTTCGCCTCCCCCCCCCCCTCTCACTCCTCGTTCGCCCCCTTTTACCCTTACCCCTGTCTCTTTCCGGGGCACCTATACCTCCGGAGCACGCTTGGAAGCTGGCGCAAACCGGTTTTCTCGCGCGCGCACTCGAGTAAGAAACACACAGAGGGAGAGACACACCATATGCTTATAGTTTACTCGACCAGACGTTCCACAGCTCTCCGAAAACTCCGCTATACGTATATATATACGAAACTCCCGGGATCAACCGAATCTCCGTTTTCTTCATTCAAACATCAAATCTCTATTATTTCAAAGTTTATTCACGATTTTTAACGATTTTTTACAAATTTTTTCAACCTTCGTAAAACCAAGAGAAATAAACAAGAATTTACGCAGCCAGCGTTCCAAGAATCCAGATCCGAAAGCATTTTTTTCGTGAGAGCATCGAACGTTACCGAAATTTCGATTCTTTTTGTTTCAATGAAGAAAAACAAACATTTTCCGGCGACTCAACGGTCGAATCGAAACAGAAGAAAAAAAAAACTAGATTTTTCGTTGCATCATATTCGTCGATTTCTGAATTCATCCGAATCGATAAACGACGAAAAATCTCGTTTGGAATTGCCTTCGGAGAAGATTTAATCATCGAATATATATTTTGGAGGATCGAATATTGTATCGAGAGCGAAAAAAAAAAAGATCAGGAGAAGCTAAACCGAATGTGGCGAGCTGCATAAAATTTTATCATGCCAACAAATAATGGGAGAGCGTGCTCGATAAGATGGCTTACTTTCAATAATTGTATACTTCTTCGAGTCTCGGGGGAAAAAAAAAAAAATCGATATTCCTGTTATATATACGTGTGTATACGAAGATGCATATCTATGTTTAAACTGCTCAAAGATATGGAAGGTATAATGTCATTATTCGGTGAAGCGAGCTCGTTAAGTTCATCATATATATATATACACGTTCGTGGACACGCCCCGTAACAAACTTGACCAAAAATCTAAACAACAACATCGAGAAAAAGAAAAAAAAAACAGAGAAAAACATGAAAATGACGAAAGAAAGAGAAAAAAAATGAATAAATAATGATACATAATTCCCAGCTGAAAATAATCTTTGCATTAAATCGTACGATATTTTTGGAAAGTAACCAAGGCGTTTGGCATCGACTCAAAATTGCATGCTCGAATTTACATCATTTAAGTCTCTCTCTCTCTCTCTCTCTCTCTCTCTCTCTCTCTCTCTCTCTCTCTCTCTCTCTCTTTTCCCTGGCCCTTTTCTTACGAATCCCTCGAGTTCATCAGAATCTCGAGAATCATTGAACCCAGTCGTTTTCTCGTTTTATAAATTCGGTTGCCAAATTGCATTATTTATTTCGCTCGTCTCGAAACAATCACGCGAATGAATATTCATACAACGAACGCCCGTAAAAAATCTTATTTTTTTCGTTTTCATTGTCACCTTTCCTCAATATAAATAGCCCGTGGTCCTTGAACCGTACAAAACCGACAGCGAAATCGCTCCGCCTTTGCGTGGGAAAGTCCACGATAGCCCTTGAAGCCCAACAAACTCTGTCGCGTAGCACGCCGCTTCTCGTACGTATATATAGATATAATGAAAGAAAAAAAAAAATACGAATACAGAGGCATAAATACGAATGTGTATATTTATATTTGTATATATATGTATATATTTACACAGTCACCGCTGTAATACACGAACGAGATGTTTTTTGTTTTTTGTTTTTTTTGTTTTTTGTTTTCGACAAGCCCACTAGTTATATTTAATAGGCTGATGTTGTCCCCCGAACCATAATCACCGCGAGAGTCTCGACAGTTTTTCTTAAACAATGGTTACCCGGTTGTTTCGTAAAAAGGATAAATAAAAAATGAAAAAAAATAAATAAAAAGCTTTCGACTGTCTCGCGACTGTGACTATAATAATCCGTAACGAGTATCCGTACACGAAGTTGCGTTTTAAAGAAAAAAAAAAAATTTTTTACAACGGTTTGAGTAATATTAACGAGCCTAGAAATAGTCTCGAAAGATTGGTTCATTCGAAAGTCTTTTTTAAGACCTTTTTTTTTTTTTTGAGTCTAGAGTAGACCATTAAGCGAGCTGCAATAAAGTGGAAGGATGCCCGACATTTTTCGGTGTACACGAACTGTCATTATTTTTCGATGTTGTACAGCTCGATGCTTTGCTTCTACGAAGCAGTCTCCTTGGTATTCGTAATGACGGTTTGATCGCTTGGATTAGAAATTTCGTTGGGCAGCATCGTCGTTAGTTTGGAAAAAAAAGATTTTTTTTTTGGTTTTAGTTGATTTTGGGTTTTTTTGATCATTTTGATTGGACTTTGTTTGTAATGTAAATATTATTTTTAAGAATCGAGGTTCGATCGGTATAGTGGCGAGAGAGAGAAAATCGAATTGGAGGTTAAAACGGATTGAAAAATTTTTGACAGCTCAATGGCCTCTTGAGAAATCGAGATCGAAACTATACCGATGACGAATACGGTACACGAAAGGGATCGTTTCGATTAGGATCACTCTCGAAAAGAAAAGATCAAGCGAGTTCAACGATAACGAGAGGTAAACCTTTCACTCTTCAAATATCACATGCTCCTTCGGTTTTGTCAATTCTACGAACAGTACCCTTTTTCATGGTACCGAGGATTGCATTAGTTTGGACGCGAACGAAGAATCTCATCGTTCGTTAATATTTCAGTGTTTAAAAATCGTGCTCTTATGACTCAAGGTCTACGAGAAAACAAAGGAAAAAACAAAAAGTAAAACTTCGTTGCATTCCAGCTAAGCGAACTTCAATTTTTTTTTCCTTTTTTATGACGAAAAAATAAACAATGAAAAAAAGCTTTCTCAGCGTTTTTGTATTTACAGGGGGCATATTTCGAGCTGGTAATGAAATGAAATTTTCCGGGAATTGTGAACATTGAAACACGCGACAAGTAAATGACACAGTCGGGACAAAAGCATCGTTGGATGGCATCGAATTTTCGTTGTTAAAAATAATGAAACGTGTTTATACGAAATGAAGGGTTTTTGCTAAAAAATTAAACGTCAAATACGTGTTTTTTTTTTTCTTAAAAAAATAATGAAAGGATATTTACGTTCAAGTAAAAAGCTTGTGGGATAAAAAGTTCCGTCCGAGTTTTACCAACGTTGTAAGCTATTACTCAGGCCTGCTTATTTTTCATTGGTCAACAAAATGTCGGTCGTAAAAAAAAAAAAAAAAAAAAAGGCGCGTATTTCAAACACTTTTCAACTTATAGTTGTTCGAGCTCGTTAATCTGTCAAAACTTTATCGCACTGCAAAGTTTACATTTCGCTCTGCTACTTCTCGCGTTCTTCCGAAGAATCCACATATACTAAGAACATAAATTAAAAACAAAAAGAGAGAGAAAAAACAAACAAAAAAAACAGTGAGCTCACCGGAAAAAAAAGTGCGAGTATTCGGTGTACTGCAAATCCCAAAACTTTTTTGTCTCCTTAGCGCTTTTTTTTATTTGTATTTATTGCTCGAAGAAAGTTTTATCGAACGTGCGTTTATCCCGCGGAGATGTTGACGAGTAAGATGGTGTGCCGATGCAACAGTGCCACCACGCGTCCAATGTTGGTACTTGCCGCGACGAGCACGAACCGCACCGAATATAAATAATAACGATGAACAAATTAAACAGAACAAGAAAAAAAAAACTAATTCGTCGCAATAACTCCCAGGGGAACAAGGGAAAATCGGTTTATCCCAACCGCACTCTTCACAATAATAATCACAGGTTGCGAATAAACGGCGAAGAAATATAAAATTTTAAAAACTGAACAAACGGAAACACCAAACGACACGCGATGCTCGACGTGAAAAAAAAATAAGCGATTTTGAAGTATAAATGTCGAACGCGCTTTAAAAAATCACGTGTTTAATCCAACAGTGGAATAAAACTGAAAAAATGTTGACTGCACAGGGGCCAGACACGTTTATCAGTGCAATACGCACACATTTATATTCACTTGTGTATTCGTATCCCATAAACAAATATATATATATATATATTATCGAAGCACCATGAATATAACTGTCACAAAAATCACCGAATTAGTACGAACGTTGTTTTCCTCGGTAACAATCCCCAGCGAATACGCTCGATCTTAATTCCACTTTATATCTGAATATTAATGATGGATCTTCACTATTTTTTTTTCACAAAAGATTAATCCGTCGATAAACTCACACGTGAAACTCCAGTTCTCGAGACTCTTTCCCGCTGTTCGTAAGCCTCCGAAAACACAAGCGTTTACGAACACACGATATTTATTTTTATTGCATCGAAACTTTTGGCTCGCAACAAGAATTTGTTTAACGCACCGATATTTACGGGATAATATTGAGAGTTCGAAGTATAAGAACACGTTTTCTTAATGCAAGGGGGAAGGGTCGGGGAGTGGGAAAAACAACGCGCGTTTTGGCGCGAAAGAACTCGGATACAACGCGCGCGGCAGTCAAGTCGCAACTGTCGGACTGTTGGAAAACGATGCCAACGCGAAGCGCCTAGCGCGTCGCGCGCTCTCTCTCTCTCTCTCTCTACTTCGTTTTCCCCCCACTCTACCTCCATTCACTCGCTCTCCCCACTGTGTCCACGATCTTGGCGCGTTCTGTCTCGTTTCCGCTCAACCAAATAACCTTTTTTCTCGCTCTCTCTCTCTCTTCTTCCGTCGTCCTTTTTTTTTTTTCTCTTTCTCTTGCCTCCTTTTTTCTTATTGTCCCTTAAACTTTTTTTTTTCTTCTCTTCTTCTATCTTATTTTTTTCTATCTCCCTCTTACCTGACTCGCGTTCGCTCGGACGACGCGCTTCTTGCGTACGCTCTTCGTCACGCTCCCCGTTCTGTTTTCTTTCTCCCCCCCCCCCCCCCCCCCCCCACTCTCCGCACATACACACGTACTCATTCTTTTTTTTTCTTTTTTCTTCTCGTTGTCCCTCATCGCACCACACATAGCGCAACTAACGTTTAAGACTCCAACTCCTAAGGGCCCAGCTCGATCTACCATACGAAGATTATTTCAACGAGTTACGCCATTTCTATACCGAGCTAAATATATATAAGGCTCTCCAGGACGAATCGTCCTGTCAACTGCCTCTAGAAAAACTTTCGGCCCTTAGCCTCGGCTCGCGTGGCTTTCTGAAGTCAGTAATTTTGCGCATTTTGAGCGCGTAACCGGACCAAACGGGGTAAAAATTTTACTCGTTTTTTTTTTTTTCATTCTTTTTGAACTTTTATTCTTTTTCAAAATCTACTCAAACGATCCTCGACAAAATGTGACTTTGTCATTCACCATTTTTTTTGGTTATCGAAAAACAAAAAAAAAATTGAAGTAAATATTTTTTCAGTGTTGGCTTCGAAAAAAACGGGATTTTTTCGGGATTTTTTTTTTTCAAACGAGTTTTATCATTTAGTGAAAAAGGGTTAATGGAAATTTTGAATTTTTACAAAATGGTGGATGTTCAAAGTCAAAATTTGTTTTTCGACCGAAAATTCACTCTTATTTTCAGTTATAAAAAAAAAAAACTATTCACCGCCGATAAAAAGTCCTTCGTCCATCCAGGCGACAATTATGTAAAGAACGAGTGATACAAATTTCAAAAGGATCGATCAAGCCGTTCTTCTCGAGTTATACAGCGATCACCGACTTTGAAAACGTGATTTCGAGAAAAATTCGTTTAAAGTTTCAAGTACAATTGACATGTAAATAAAAAAATTATTTTTAGTCTTACATCGAATCATCCTTTCCGGCACTATGAAGTAAACCTTTCTGCGCCTCAGCAGTCGCAGTAGAAGCGATTTTTTTTTCGTATCGTCGAGCGCATAGCTGCCGCTACCTATCTACCTTTACCTACTCGAGGCAACTGCCCTCAAATTCGTTCATCTTCATAAACGATGCTCCGATTTGTCTAAAATTTTCAGAAAATATATCTGCAATTCTGTACTTTGAGAAAATACCAAAAAAAAAACGATTTTTCGAAAATCCTGACTGGCCCTCACTCCTCATTAAACCGGTCAAGAAATATGAAAAATTCAAACAAAAAAAACGAAAGATTTTTCCATTTCGAGTTAACAAAACACGGTTCATCGAAATGAATTAAAAAAAAAAAAAAAAAAAAACAAAGTTTTCTCGCGGTGAATTCTGTTATGCTCCGGTCGCTTCGATAATGAATGTACCGAGTGATTTCCTGGTGCTCATCTTCAGAAACGCTTTTTCGTTCTTAAGCAACGTCGAAGCAGCGTATTATTATATACGTATTTATATATCTCTTCGGTATCGCTTCCATCCTGTCATTGTCATTCTCCGGCAGTCGCAGAGCCTCGTTTTCGATATCTCCCGCGACTTCTCTCATTTACTTCTCGCCCCGGGCGTTTTCAGCTTTTCTTTCGCGAGGTCTATATACATCCGAATGTTAAAGACGACGAGAAAGAAGAGGCAAAAAAAATGTAGCGAGTGTATAAGAGATAGGAGGCAATCGTTGAGAGATTCACTTCATCGGTCTCTGGGTTATTGACCCACTTAAAGAAACGCGATACTTTTCGCCAGTTGCCAGTTTGTTTCTTCTAGTGCCGGTGTATAATACATAAAAGAGAGTAAAATCAGTGTAAGCTCGAGAGCTGAGAAACAGATCTGCCAAGAGAGCTAGCGCATATAGCTAGTGCGCGACGTCTCGTTCCCTAAACTGGGTCAACAACCGTTCCCAGAGAGTTTCTCGCTTCATTTTTTCTTTGTTTTATTCACTAAACGATTGCCAATTTCGTGAGCTCTTCGAATCGGCATCGAATAAAGATAAATTCGTGAATAACGAATGAGCTCGAATGAAGAAATCATCGAAACGAGAACACATATCCGTTTCGCTCGCATGAGTACAGATTTTCAGGAGAATTCTTTTTCATTTTCATTCATCGTTATTCAACAGCTTTTTTACAATATTATTCGCCCGATATTTTCAACGAAATACAACAAAAACTTGGTTTGTTTTTTTTTTTTCCATAATTTCATCCTCGCAGCTAATCAGTGAATTCATTTTCTTTTTAATCTTCTCACACACGCGAGAAAACGAATGTGTTCTTCGCACACGATTATATTTTCATCCAGAATAATTATCACGTTTTTTTTTCTCTGTTTCCTTGTTCGAAATACTTCTCGAGCAGGACAAAAGTCAAGATTTTTTATTCCAATCAGTGTCGAAACTCTCGCGCGCGGCTATGAGGAACGTCGAACCTCGTGGCAAGATCGCGTAATACCGAACGGACGCGACAGGCACCAGATTCAGAACTTTCTTCCTCTCTAGCTCTCCATCTGGGTCCTCATGAGGACAGGCTTTACGTCAGTCGTCAGTGCACACAGACACACGCATATATAGATTCGTGTAGGAGCAAAGCTTCTCACACGTGAATACCGAGACGACGTCCGGCCGTTTCCCTTGCTCCCTGCCCCCCTCCTCCCCCGCCACAGATCTCGAGCGAAACCAATTACGTAGACAGCCGCGAGCACGAGACGGATTGATCGGATGCCAAATTACGGACGTAGTTTAACGCCGGGAACATCGCCAGACCCTCCGGGGTCACGTGACCCGTTGGTATTTACTCCGCAAGAGACATATTACGGACACACGCGTGTATATATGCTCGTGGCTCCAAGAGAAAATGCGTTTTGCGCTGCGCAGCTTTCGAACCGTTTTCAACTTTTCAAATCGCGAGAAAAAAAATATAAAAAACAACTTTGGAAAACCCGCGGCTGCTGAATTCCGACGACTCCCACGCTACGATTCCGCCTCTCTCTCTCTCTCTGCTCCCCTGTACATCGAACATTTCTTACAAGACTTCTCTCTTTTCGCCGGAGCACACGAGTATCTTTTTACGAATCTTATCGAATCGTTCAAAATTGATGCTCCAACTTCTTCCGAGTTTTTCTTTATCGTTAAATCTCGAAAAAAAAACGTAACGAATAAAATAGATCGTCGTTTTCGTTTCTGTACGAATTCCCAACGCCTCGAGAAGACATCGACGAACCCTGTACAGTCGATTTCTGGCGCTCGTACAACTTTCGTGAATGATTTTTTTTTTTTTTCACTGCTTTTATATCTCGACTCGACGCGGAATGGCTAATCGTAGAGTTTCCTTCGAATCTCATACACAACTTTCCAAAACTTTTTATCTCTCCGTCCGCTCGCGATCGATCCTCGAAAAAAAAAAAATCGCGCGCGAGATTGAATTCCGCGGAATCTGACAAATGAAATGACTTCGATGGAATTTGGTACGCGGATAAACAAACGCACCTTTCGTTCAATTTCAGTTGATTATGAAATAATCACAATTCTCTCTTTCTCGTTGCGTCAATATTCCCAGGACAGCAATTCGTCGCTGAAACATTCACAGCGTGGTATCGCGAATTCACGAGGTGCGAGTAAAAACAAGGGCCCCGAATAAAGCTGTCGTCGGAATGAAAAATGAAAAAAAACAAAACAAAACAAAACGAAAGAGAACAAACGAAATAAAATACAAAAAGGAATATAAACGTGAGGGAGAATCAATTAGCTAATTGTTGCGTTCGTTCGTTGGGCGAATAAAAAAGAAAAAAAAATATTAAAAAAAAAAAAAAAACAAAAGTGAGAAAGACATTTTCATCGCGACTACGCTAATTACTTTATACCGTCGAGGCGTGACCCAGAAAATACGCGTACGCAGAAAGAGCCGAATGAAATATCGCGCGGATACACGTACAAATATAAAAGTGTAACATTCATATTTATATTTGTATAAATATATATATATATATATATATGTATGTATTTCGTATAATAAACGTCGCGTGATAAAGCTCAAGAAGAAAGATTCGGTTGACCTGTTACGCGAGAAGATTCACACACCAGGAAGCCTCTGTGCTCTGCGCCCATGTAGAAATAAATAAACTGTATAAATAGAAGCGTATGCAAATGTGTGCGAGAACATTAGTAAGATTGAAAGAAGAAGAGAAAGAAGAAGAATAAAAAAAAAAAAAAAAAAAAACGGTCTCATGCATCGACAAGTGGTTCCTTGTTGGCCAAGGCAACGTATGTACACACAGTACATTCCATTCACTCGCACCAAACCTATACAATCAAATGTAAATGTGTGTGTGTGTGTGTGTGTGTGTGTGTGTGTGTGTGTTACACGCTGGCTCGATCGGGCTACGAGCGAATTTATACTACTACGCGGCACAATAACTTCGTCAAAACATTGAGATAAAGATTCACGTGCACGTGTGTTTGTTCGAAGCGTACTATGTGAGAATTCTCACGTTATGAATTCACGTGTCATCCGAACGTGAGTCTCAGAATTCATCGTGTTCGATGACGATAATAAAAATAATGATAATAAATGAGTTTAAAAGTTGCTCGTATGTTTGTTCTTTTTTCAGTCTTAAAAATCATTTGCACTGGGCGTCGTTATTGTTGGTGCTAAACTCCACGTGTGATGTACTTTTTGAAAGGAGGGCAGGAGGGCCCCTTGGCACAGAAAAAGGGGAATGTGCACGGGGCTTTATGGCATTTGCTCTATATATTCCGTCGAGTCTCTTTCATGCGCTTGACAGTCTTTATACTCTCGTTTGTCAAACTCAATTCGTTCTGTATCGTCGACGACTCGTTTCATTTTTAGACGTTACTCGTTTTTTTTTTTTTTCGATACTCGAGGACCTGGTTGCTGCCCTTTTTATCGGTGTTGAAGCAACTTTCGAGAGTCGGACATCCAGAAGAGAGCTGAAAAAATGTATTGGATGAGAATTATCGTCGCTGATTTATTTAACACTCCAACGATTCGGGAATTGTTGAGAATTTGATGAACATTTGATTCAGAGTATGATTCAGATTTTGATTAGAGAGCACTAACGTTTCGTTTTTTCGTACACTCATCGTTCGCGTACACACGCGATGGATCAAAATCGTTCCCACATAAATATTGAACCGGCTCGAGTGGCTATGGAATCGAAGGAGGGTGCTGGGTCTTGTACGAATGTTCCGAGTGCTCATCGCGAGTATTTAAGTCACAGAAACGAAAGTATTGCTCTTTAAAAGCTGATACTCTCAAACTTGACACCGCAAACACACCGCGATACGTTCTCGAGTGTGCTGACTCGTCGAAGCATCCTCCTCGAATTTCATATATCAATGACGATTATTATTTTTACGTGAATATGTGTGTGCATGTTTGGGTAAAACGTCTCAAGAATTTCGTTGAAAAAACAAGCATCGCGATCTTATATATTTAGATTTTTTGTGCTCTCTCTCTCTCTCTCTCTCTCTCTCTCTGTTTCCATTGGACCACTCAATGGAGCTTCTTCCACTTGATTTTTCATCGGGTAAGCGCGAATCGCTTTCAACGTGTCATAAAAGCAAGAATAAGAACATATTTCCCGACACGGATTTTCATCGAGACGTTGTAAATATCCCCCGAAATCCGGATTTAAAAGGTTTTCTTTCTCTCGTTTCTTTATATCCACGATATTCGAAGCTCTCATAAATCTGCTTGCAAATGCACAAAAGAATCTTACGGAGTCGTGTATTCCTTACTGATGGCGAATCTAACGGGCTTTCCCATCGGGAATCCTCATCCTCCTCCTCCTCCTCCTCCTCCTCCTCCCACTGCATACTGCATTTTGTACTATTCTCTGCACTGCGTGACATTCGCAAAGCTTGTATATATTTCTTTTATCCTCTCTTGTTCCCTGAGGCATCTAACCACTTTGTCAGAATTGTTCTTGTTCCACCCTCTTCCCCCCCTCCCCCTCCTCGTATTTAATGCTCATACAGTACTTACGCAGTTCTATATTCAATATCGCCATCCAAGACTCTCATGTACCCTCCTCCCATACAGATATTTTGCTATATCGTAAAACAGGGACGATATGAAATTTGTAGAAGGGGAAAGAAGGGAGCTTTCTTTTTCTCCCTTCGCTTCATGCTTTCCATTTATATGAACAAGAGAGAGAGAGAGTTGAAGCCTGGTTATCGTCGCTCTCAAGTGTCTCGGAGTTTGCTTGTTTCGATCATAGCGCACACAGCCCGCCCTCGGCCCCATGCTGCACTTAACATGCACCCTTTGTGCCTAAGCTTTGATTGGTGTACGTAAGTTCGTGAAAGCTGTATCACTATATATCTATAAACATATACGTTGATTATACAGCCATGATCAAAAGTATCGGACAGTCTGACTGTCCAACTTGTGTCTAAAAAACTTGCTCCGCGATCAAACCCTGAAGGCTTTTTTTCTGAAGACTGAAGTCTGAAGTCAGTCGATAGCGTATCGGGAAGAAATTATGAAACGTTCTGGACAAAAGGAACACGCGAAATTCAGATTAAAGTCAAAGCTCGATCGAATAAATGCAGATAAATGAGGCTCCGGCCATCTCAGCATCGAGTTTTATCCCTCGGGTCGATATCGAGGCTTCAATGACTTCTGATGTCAGGCTTTATGCCAAAATAATGTCAGATCGAATCGTTGTATCGATGAAAAGGGCTTTACACTTTTGGTGGAGGCTGTATATTCTACCCACCGGTATTGTAATCCTATGGAGTGCGTACTGTGCGGTACAAGCTCTGATCTCCCCTATACACGGGCTAAATACACGCGCTAGCACAATGTAGGCCTTTTCTCTTCGATGTGTCCTATGAATTTTATAAATTCAGAGCATCGTAATCGTTCGAGTCCCTGGAGAAAATCTGTATCGCTGCCTTACGGATTATTTGCCTCCCTTTGCCCCTTGTTCCCTTGATCATCGGTGAACGCTCGCTGCATAATTCGTCGCGTTAATTGTTCACCTACCGACGGATTCATAATTAATTTGAAATTTCGCGGGTACGTCGAACGAGACGGGAATGAACGACGAGAACGATGCGCGTTCCGACTCTCTGCTGCACTGCTCTTCGTGTATAATCTTCCCTTCACATACTCACCCACAAACACACACAACCACACAAATGTACGTATGAAACGATCGTATGCTGTTTAGTATGTGCGAGAGGTACGAAGGTATGCACGTAAGTGAATCACAGTTGATGAGGCATCGCGTGATTTGTAATGGCATTATCATAATGAATGTTAATTTGCTCATACAGCGAGCAAGAATAATTTTACGAAAAGTATTTGTCCGCTTGACCACGTTTTAAGTTGGACTAGGTTTGTTTTTTAACCCTGATTGGATTCACCTCTACCAAATTCACCGGGGAATCGTCAAGCCACGGAGGAATGAATGAGTATTTAACGGTATAACTCTGTTATAAGTAAGGGTGCTCGCTTCGTTGGCAGAGTTAGCAGCATGAAATCACAGCATACGAGCTCACAGTTTTGCCAGAAGTCATCCGCTGGATTTAAATGCTCTTCTCTTATTAAATGCTTTTTTCTGTACGATCGTATGGTCATCAGGAAAATTCCTGTGGCAGCTGGTCTAGACGTTTCAGTTTCGAAAAAATCAGTAGGTTGTTTGCGATGAGTATTTCGATTCCTTTTTCACATTCCACAATGTTCCAAGATTCTTTTAATTTCTTCAAAACGTTTTAGATACTTGATTGAAAAATCTGGAAATAGTTTGACAGAATTCTGACGTCCGGAAGACCCACTCCAACGAAGCAGGCGAGGAAGGATGATCCACGATCAGCGCTGCCAATCTTATCAGAAAATAAATACTTTTTCCCAAAGATCCTGAGGTGTGTTCCCTGGCCGGGTCCAGGTTTACAACGTTTGACTGACCGACCAACGGTCTCATCGGTTTCTGCTTCAAGTCCCTGATAGAGAATCGGGAAAAACCAATCAGGGGTTTGTCAAAGCTCTTCCTGAATTCTCTTTCGGACAGGACTATCTTAAACGATCAATAAAGTCGGTATTAGAGGTTAGATATACGAATGGCTACACAGAGCCGAGCATATAACCTCTGCGATTGAAAGAAGCAGGAATTTCTTGACCGAAAGTAATTCATTCCGATAAAGCACAAACACGTACCGCGATGATAAAGATTTGACGTGCTCGCCCCGTTCGCCCATATAATTCGGAGCTATAAATGATTTTTTTGCCGATAAAGTCGGTTGCAGATCACGACTTAACCGGGTCAGTATTCATCGTTGCGGATTAACTGCATCGTACATTGAACTTTTTCGCTTATACGATACAGAAAATAACGGCGGGGTTAAAGTTCATGAAGTAAAAGGTATTGGATAAAATAGGCCACCGTTGCTTCGCGTCGCTCGTCGAGTGAAATAAAATCATTTACAGCCCTATTTTACGAATGCATTTGACGATGTAGCGTAACACAGCGAGAAGAGAAGAAGAGAGTGTGTGCAGCCTCAAGAGCGCAAGGGGTTTTATACTCTCGCACCAGCAGGGTTTTCTTCTCGCTTCTGGCGTGTGAGAGATCCGCCAACTTCACGATGAGCCTTTCATCCTATCGACTATTACACTTAGCCAGGATCTCGCGTACACGCTTTACGGTAATGCCGCTGAGAGCGACTCCCTCTCGGTAAAGCGACATTAACTCCCCAAGGAAGTTTCAAGCCACGTTTTCTCCTGTTTATAAGCAAGTGTGCGTGTGTGCTTGACTCTCTCTCCCTCCCCCTCTCTCTCTCTCTCTTTCTCTGTACGGTTGAAAGTGTGTTGATAGGGTCCAGCGAGATAGCCAATCGCCGACCAATCGCCGCTATTAACTTTCTTTATCGAACTTACAGATCGAAGGATACACCGAAGAACAAAGAGAAATAAAAAGGAAACTTGCCCTTCATGATCAAATGAAAAAGGACCATTTCGACAACATCCGCGTGATCGTCGAAAAAAACAAAAATACTACGTCACAAAACAAATAATATTCTTTAGCTAACGACGGAAAATTAATGAGTCGTTGCCATGACACATTTGTCATCACGCTAAATTTCATCAACATTGTAATTATAACAAAAATGGATAATCAACAGCTCCGCAACAGCGTTTCTCACTTTGCTCATATGCTCAGTGCGTAAATGTCTCATATATATATATATATATATATGGATTCAAGTTAATTTACGAAGTGTGCAAACTTCGCCGTACTCGGAATCCTTATTCAAGATCTTGGCAGGGTGTGTAATTTTGAATTCTGTCCCAGGATCGCAAACCCATTAGCAAAATGACGCAATGTTTCCAATTTAGTTGCTCGCAGCTATAAGCTTTCGTGACGAACTGCATGCATGATATCATGGTCGCGAATCGAACCTATATATATTCCATTAATAGTTCGTTACGTTAGAAATACAAGCTCTGCTGGTTAATTGATCAAATAAAAACGAAGGAAAAATGAGCGGAACTCGAATTTCACGTTGGCGCGATCAATGACCTTCTCTTCATCCTTTTTTCGCCATTTAGCATGCAAGAGGCTTATCCGTGTATCAGCGGGTATAACGAGAGAGGCAAGCCCTGTACGTATATGTATATCGCACACACATTCATAAGTACTCGCTAGGAGTAATGTCTGGAAATATGCTTGGACTAATACGAGTCAGGCGAGCTCGGAAATGCTATTTCTTCGTATTCATATTATACCGGGTGGCAAATATATACGAGTCAAAACATTTTCATCCAAAAAGAAATAATAAAATACAATTTCGTGATAGAAATTCATTGATTTTGTGCTTTCAGTCAACTTTGAAAGGAAAAAAATCGAACGTTCTCCCGATTTTTAGTTCTCCAAACTTTCCAATTTCACTCGAGCTAACCCGTACAAGATTTTCTTTCGGCTTTTGATACAAACATTTTTACACCACACGAAAATTTCACCCTGTAGACTCGTGCATATATGTATGAAATATAGGAAAACATTAAGTTTCGCCCTCGCACCTTGCCCTTTCCGTCGTTATAGGCCGGCCGATTTAAATCGTCCTAGCACCATAATGCACTCCCAACGTTCTACCTTACATTTTACGCGGAGTTACAAACTCCTGGGTGCCACGAGAGTACGAAGAGGTATGACACAGTCGGAGAGAAAGAGAGAAAAAGAGAGAGAGAGAGTGAGAGAGAGAAGGGGGGCGCGTGTTGGTTTTTGCGACAGTGGTGAAGAGCAGAGGCTGTGATATAAGCAAGTAAAACGAACGAACGTATAAGCATACACGCGGAGCGTGTGGGTGGCTGCTTAATCGTGTGGGTGTAAGCTGGTAGCTTAAGTCTCTTATGCTGCTTGGATTTCTTCTTTTTTTTATTTTTCCTTCTCTTCGTTGTTGCATCTCTCTTCGTTTTTACGGACGTCCACCCTATGGTGGTTTCTCTCCTCCCCGCACAGTCTCTCTCGAGGCCACGTCGGCATAACGAGGCGACGTAAACAGGGAACCGAGGATCATGCGATAGAAGAGAGAGAGGGAGGAAGGGAGAGGGGGAGAAATTGTAAAGGAAGAGGTAGGAGGTAGAATGAAAAGGACGACAGTGCGACGACCACGTTCGTATTGCAGTGGCGGTCGTCGCCATCATCATCCGGTGTATCGTCGCGAAAAACCAGCTCGTTCTTTCTCTCTCCTATTTATATCCACAGCCATGCCGTTTCAACTCTAATCTATGTATACGTGTATACAATGTATGTTGGAGTAGACTGCGTGACGCTGAGAGAGGGCGTGGCGATACACGTTGCGCCGCTGTGTGAGCGATAAGAAACGCACTATCGGCCGACCGGTGTGTCGCCCGTAATTGCTTGCACGACCTACCGCGCCCCGACACTATTCTCCCTCCCAATGAATACATATACAGAACGTATATACACATCGAAGCCTCGTGAAAGAGACGCTGCTAGAAAGACGCGATGGGAGCAATGAAGCGAAAAGATATTGAAGCCACGTCCACAATGTGCTCTGCTTGTCGCTATCGAAATAATGCGGAGAGCCTTTTGAGCCACGCGAATAATGATGTTGCACCGCGCGTGCAAAAGCACCGACTCAAACCCTTTTTGCTCCGCATGAATTATTACGGATATAAAAATAAAAAAGAAAACATATATTATGCAGTGGCAATTCGCGTTTTTTGCCTGATAAACGTAATGTAGTTCGAGCGAACATTTCTTTTTTGGAAAAGTCGCTTCAGCCGCTCGATTTCGACATTTCGTATTTCGACCGCGGATCATTGATGCAAAAAAGCGTAACGAAATCACGAAATTGACTGAAACGCGAGAAAAAGACTTGGCAAAATATCGAGGAAAAAAAAGTCTTTCGGGACTGATGGGTTTTAAACCGATTGTGTTATTCGGCGAGTACCACAAATTGTTTCTATTTATATCTGGTGTGAATAAAGCCTTGCAACGAGGATTAAAGAAATTAAGAAACGGACATGAGTAAAAAGAGCATAATAAAAAAGAGAAAAAAAAAACACCGACGAGAGTACGTGCATACGATTTCGCAGGCATGTGTGTGTGTGTCTGTGTGTATGTGGTTAAACGAGAGGCAAGGATCGTATCCCTCCTCGCGCCTTCCGCGCCTCGTTTATAAATCTTGCTTGGTAGTATGCGCATAGCACGCGAATTATAACTCGCGCGTATATATGCGGGAGCGAGAGAAAAGAATGAAAAAAAAAAAAAAAAAGAGAAAAGAAGGCAGGGAGAAAAGGCAGAGGAAATTACTGCACAGAGGCGAAGAATATGTATGTCTATATAAAAATACACATTGCTATATAAGAACAAGCGAGACTCACGCACGGAGGCCCATGCTATACGCGTAATTATCGAAGTGTACGCTCGTGTATCTTTCGAGTACTCGTTGTTGCTCTCCTCTCGTATGTACTAGGGTTACTACCGTATAGTAGCCCTTTGGAACATATTTGTGGGCTCGTAGCACAGCTTGTGGAACAGAGTAGAAAAGCCAAGGGGGATGAAAAAAGATTGAGTATAGGTTGCAATCGTATATATTACAGTAAAGCTACTGGGGGAAAGTTGGAAAAAAAAAAAAAAGCAACAAAACACGAACGAAACACACGTACAGTCGTAACTTTCGCAAATGTATCCGTTGATGACTCGAGACCCATTGGGAACGGCGTATTTTTCTATTTTCATTGTCATGTTGTATCGTCGAAATGTCGCGATATCCATGGCAAAAATCTCGTTGAATTGTTATTCTTATGAGAGATTATTGCTTATTTCTAACAGATTCGTTGGATCGATATTGACGTAATTTGTTCTCGAGAATACCAGATTTATGAACACTCCCACAACCCGCGATAGTGGAAACTCGTCATGGACACCGTGTTGCGCTCGCTAATGAAAAGTTATGCACCGAATCAGTGGTGTCGTTTGTCAGTAAATATAAACTGGAATGAAACTCGGCTGATATCCTAACCGTATAGTATCTAACTGCCTATAGATAAATACTGTCTCGTGGTAAGTAGCAAGAAGTTTGTTCATGCCTGTCCCACAGCTCACGTTTGTATATATCGTCAGGTAGCTGTGTGTGTGTGTGTGGCCTCTGCTGCTCGGTACATATACTCTACGCTTTTCCTTCACTCTCGATTCTCGTTTACGCATTATTATACCGGACTGTGCCAATGGGCAACACGCCATACTCAAATGCTTATAATATCTCTGTATATATAACTATATCGCAATCCTTGCTCGTATTATCCATTTATAATGCACGATACATGTATAGACATTGGGCAACTTACATATGAAGGTACCAAGGCTCGTTTGGCAGCAGCAGCAGCAGCAGCATCAACTGTGCATGCTCGTGCACCTTGTACTTTCGAGCGGCGTGCCACACCGCACGCTGCAGGTACTGATTGAACGGAGCTACTATTATCCCAAGAGTTAGTTACACCTGGAATGTAAGTACAAAAGCTTTGGAACGCGGAGCAAAGTATTTCCAACTGCAACATGATTTTTTTCGATGTACGCTACGTGTTTCCTGGACATTCGAGTTTCTTGATCCTTAACCATTGTTTTTTGGTCCTGCTCCTAAGCTAGGAATGATCAATTCTTTTTGTTATTGCGTGGACAAGTTATCGAAATGGTGAATGGTATTCGTGGAAAAAAAGCGACTTCCAATTGATAGTGCTCGAACTGTAGAGTTTGTTGAAAAGATTATCGAAATGTTAGGCAAAAACATAGGAAGGAGAGGAGCACGAGGAATGCTCTCACTGGAAGCCTTGTATAGATACCGGCGGCAGCGCTCAACAATGAGAAATATTTCGCCCCCCAGCCATCTGGCGGCGCTCTAATTTACTGTGCAGAATCACGCCGGGAATCGGAGATTCTGCGTTACGAATATATGCCTCTTTATGGCTAGTGGAATACCCGTAGTTACGTTTCACGCGAAACAATATTCCGTAATTGTCGAAGACACAGTGGGCACTTAAAATATATATATCAAGGGATATATAATTCGAAGAGGTATATTACGTTGGTGCTCGTCGTTTAAATCCGCCAAAACGATATATATATACCGCGAGAATGGCGATACTAAAGCCCGAGGCCTTGTACTATACCTATCTCCTTTCTCGCTTCTCGCCTCTCTTTGTTTCTTTCCCTTTGGTCAATAACGCAGTGGAGCGTAAACGTTTATGGCTTATTCCACGAAATCTTCACTCTTGCGTACATACACCAGACTTCCATCGGTTTTGCGATAACGATGAGCGTTCTTGAATCCTCGTAGTTAAGTATATTCGAGGTTTACATTGATAGCGCTCGTGTCCTTGGTTCTTAATTTTTCAACTTTTTTTCTCCCTTTCTCCAGGTGTCTTTCATTTGAAAATGTGCAAAAATTCATGGTGCGATAAAAGTACGAATGGAGAATTACCAACGCCGTACACACCCGAAGCGAGCTTGCGGCACCGAGACTTCGACGCTTCAACATCTACACATTTTAGTGCAAAACTCTGCCACCAGATGTCGAATCGTTTCCGCCGCGACGTCAATCCCCTAATTCGAATATTTCAATTTTAGCCTGCTACATCTTTTGGATTAACCAAAAGCCTCTATAATTCCACTTAGAGGATTGCCATAATTTTATGCAACATTTGTACCTCTCTGATAAGTTTAATATTATCTCATTCATTAGCCTCGAAATGGGTAGCTACTTAGAGCCACAGTGACATTAAAAGGAATGTGGGGAAACGACGGGGCGGAAGAACTTTGTATTTAATTGGCAGCGCAGTGACCTCGAGATCTACACGAGAGCCCCGAGAACATTGTTCTCTATTAACCATATTCTATATTATACTCCACATTTTACGCTCTACGTACCTATATATATTCTCTCGAGTGTTATATACTCGCAATAATACCGTCGTATAACTATAGCTATTTCACCCATGGAGCCATGTAATGTAGAAGAGTCAATAAACGTCTGGCACTTTCCCTGAAACGCTTGCCCAGCACTTTTCCTCGATTACAGAGAAATTCGCGAATCTATATCGCGTCTATCTACGAAAGTAGCTACGTATATATACGCTCCGAGAGCTTCTCTATATATGTACAAAGTGCTCCGACACGTACCCGGATATATGTAATTAAGTTGAATTTCCCATAACCGCAGACTCCTCTTCGAGGACCTAAGTTACTCTCCCTTAGCGAGTAATATAGTTGAAGCGTGTATAAATATAAGTTATTTCAGCTGAGAAATTTCGTCGCGTATGAAATTCGAGCTTTAACGAGTAGGCTTTTCTTAATCGCAGACGAACATGAGTCGCATGTGCGTGACTCAAAGAATTGCCGACGACTATTCGTTATCGAAATGCTTGTCTTATTCGATAACGCCGCTATTTCACTCGTTTTAACATGCCGAATAAGAAATACGAATAGATAAATAAACGAACAAACAAACAAAGTCTTTGCGGAATTAACCTATGTTAAGTGGAATTCGTTTAATCGCCCTTTACGCAGTCTCATCGCCGCGGCGATAATAAACATTAACGACGTGAGAAAAGTGGTAAAACGATCGTTATCGAAAGTATTCCGCGGAAACACTAGAAGACACAGTAAAACGTTGCTGATTATTCTTACGCCCGTATGCTTCACTGTCGCGATCTTTACACACTCGACTTCCGGTTGCGATTTTGTACATGCGCACGATTCTCCCGTTCAATATCCCTCTTCGCTTACAGACTCTTGATCTCATTCCTGTGAGTAAACTCATTCTCCCCGTTTCTACGAACTCCGGAACTGCACACAGCACAAAACGTATCTTCCACCATATTAGAGAAACAGGCATTCGTGACTGTCATTGTTATTGGCGTCGTTTTCGTCGTCGTTCTTGTTGTTGTTACCGAAGTTGCGGCGATGAGAATTGCTTTCGAGTGTATACAGGGTGACCCAGATTAAATTGTTTATTACGGAATCTCGAATCCTGAACGTAGCCCTTTATATGGCAAAATTAAATTCCACTTTTTAATCACTCTTCGCTCGTTGATGAGTTATAAATTAATAAAGCTGACGCGATGTGCACTTTGCCGGTGAATATTCCGCTTAAACCGCTCGAGATAGAGCAATAATGTACGAGACCAATTTTGCAGAGCATGTAATTTGCTATAAAAAACTTTTCGCGCAGTACTTTTTTTTATCAGCGATACTTTCGTCCTGAAACTCGATCTAAAACTAGATGATGTTCGCGAAATCCGCGAGAAGTACTCCTATTTCAATCGACTCTCAAGATCAAACTATCGAAGATCCAAAAACACTGTCAAGAGCTTTTTTCTAGGAAATTTCATGCTCCGAAAGATTGGTCCTGTACACATTGACTCTATTTCCAATAGTTTTAACGATATTTATCGCTCAAGCGAGTGGACTCATACAAACTCGATCAAAAAAACTCATCAGCCAGTCCGATCAACGGTATAAGACCTTTCGAGCGTAAATTCGGTTTTGAAATTGAGTCTAAATTATCGCAAATACAGCCTGGTACATCCTGTATACAAGCATACTATCATCGAGGTATAAAAGTCCTTTGGATCTTGTTCCAATAGCGAGAGAGCAACAGACATCGACCACGTACTGTAAAACGTGTACAAGAGGGTGTGTGCCCGAGCAGAGGGCGTTCAGAGCGCGTAACCTGTTTTCATTTTTATCGTTCGCATCAGGTTTCAACGCAGGTGAGCAGCTCACGCGAAGCCGAGCCCCGCAAACCTCTCGTATTCCACGCAAGAGTTTCCTCTTTCACATGGTCTATACTTTAATGCGTTTTCGTATATAGGCGCGCTCTGGCATATGTATCTTCCCGGGTACATCCGTATAGCCTATGCCCCTTCCCATGTGCGGGGATGAGCCCTGCGAAAACACTTGGCAAGTTTTAACCTTCCGTTCTACCAGCGACAAAAATGTCCTTCTTACCGATCCTCGTTCTTTTCTTATTCTCTTCAAATCTCATTCTTCTGTACAAGAGAGGCTAATTACACGTTTGGCAACGATGAATAAGCTCTTGCTCCGCGGCAGCACGCACGCAGAGAGCGATGATTCATGAAATTCATCGCCGAATAACAAAACACACAACCGCGAAAGGTATCGTCGCGTCATAGGCGTGTTAAACTCGATTGCTCAAATCTTCAGTAAACGCTCGTAGTTTTACGATTAATTTGCAACCTCGAACGAGAATAAACTAGCTCCGGAGATAATATAGCGACCAAATATTACAATAGAACACTTCATCCAGACATGTGTATTTCGAGCCAGAGAACATCAACGTATACGACCCACTTCGATTTCATATGCATACATGTATGTATGCATATATATATAAGACACACAGAAATATATTCGAAATTGAAGTGGATTGTGTTAGGAAAGGTTTCCTCTAGTCTGGTATACGATACGACTTTGACTTTGCATATGTAGATCTCTCGTACAATATGACCGGAGATAGATTTGTGCTTATTCGTACATTTATAGGAGAACCTGCATGTGAGTACGAGATATTCGTGTGTATATGGGCATCAAAGAGTCCACATTGCACACACACACACACACACACACACACGTACAACTTATGGCGTGGCATCGCTTTTCCACATACGAAAATTCACCTATAAAGGATTCAACGTGACTTATATATATATACAGTGGTACACTTAGCTTCAGGATTTAAGCTCTTAGGATTTAGGGGAATCAATGAGTGTGGAAACATCAGGTCAACCCTCAACACAAGTCTGACAAAGTTGGATGAACAAAATTTCACTCCTAAAACTTATGTCCTCGTGAATTCAACGACGAAACATACAACTATGATTGGGCTACATATAAAAGCAGTTGTTCCTGTGCACCGAGATACATATACCATATTATACACACCGGGTCGTACCACTTTAATATCGAACGTAGATATACAGTCGTATAAACTCTCCAGACGGTTGGACACGCAACCTTCTCTACTTTGCTCTTTCTCCAAACCCAAGACTCTCGTAATCTCTCTACCTTAGCTCTTGCCCATTATTCGCCTAGCCTCAAAATCGTGTCTCTACACTCTCGCCTTTTCTAGATGTATACAAATTCAGGATTGCGAGAAACAATCGCACGAATCGACTCGAAACTTCTGTGCTCTCTACCGCTCGAGCAGCGCAACAACTCTTTTCCGTGTACTTGTCTTTCTCGAGACTTTTGTATCCTTTCTTCGGTCCTGCTTTCTCCTAAGCTTCGCCGTTTGCATTTGCGTTCACGTATTAATGTGTGAGCGTGTTGAATTACACAGAAGTCATATATCCCGGGAGGGGGCGGCTTAACCCGTAGGTAATGGAAAAATGAATTCTCGAGAGACGCAGTCGGCGGCGGCGAATCGTTTGGAAAGAAAGCGAGAGGGCCAATCTCTCGCGTGCTTCGAGACAATTTTCTCCTCTTCATATATATATTCCCTCCAGAGCCTAAATCCGGAAATTGTCTCGAATGGAAAACGTACTCGCGCTCTTATCGCTTCGAGAACTGATTTTTAAAAGAAAATATTTTTACGTCTTGTTCGTGTGTTGAACTTTACTCGTTTTCATTCTGCTTCGATCATTTTCAATTAACGAGTGTTACTTTCAGCTTCTACGAATTTTCGTTTTTTCGCATTTCTTCGTCGAATGAATAATATTTTTATAGTTTACGACTATCGAGATGGGAAGCGATCGCCAAACAGCTCACGTGTGCGCACACAATAATTCTCAACGCCTCATTTTATTCGTCATGAAAACGTTGCAATTTTCCGCACGAGCATTGCTCCCTACGACGGTTAACTCATAGGAGCATTCCCCTTCGTTTCTCAGTATCGTTTAGTCGATAAAGAATTTAAAAAAATAAATAAATAAATGAAAAGAAATAAAAACAAAGCGTTTTTACGTTGCAACGCTCAACTCGAGCTACGTCATATTGCCTCAATGAGTGATTATCGGTTAGCGGGATGTATGTGCTCGTATTCACCTTTTAACTCGATAAGGCAACAGGTTTTCCCGACTATACGACTGACGGATGGATGGATTGTGTATACGGACAAAGCGTCGAGTATCGAGCGGAAAAACTACTTCGTATAGAACAATTAACGAGCACATAAGCCTGCTCGCATATTTCTTTTCTTCGTTTCTTCGCCCCAACGTCTGCGTGTTTCATGTATAGATCGTTTCTCCTCAACACATGGTGGAAAATATCTGCAAAGGAAAAAAAACAAAATGTTCGTTTGTCCGTACGTTTGATCGGGCGAAACTCGATAACCGCCGAACCGATTTCAATGAATCTTTCGCACAAAAGCTCATTAACCAACGACAATGCTTTGATGCGGAATTGAATAATGGAGATCAATGGGGAAAAGTGACCAAGAAGCTAGAAAAAAACTCGAACGCAGGAGCCAAAAAGTCAGAATTTTATGATTCCTGATCCAAAAGTCTATTTTTCAATACAATTTTATCTGGTTCCAGTGTTTTTTAAAGTTACTTTCACAATTCGACCGCAGTCAGAATTACGCGTACATCGTATTTACCACCCTTTTCATTTGCACCCCCCTTTCCTCCCGATTCATAAGGGATATAGGTGGAAAACACGCACGTACAATAGACTCGCCTCGTAGTTACGATTCGCCTATACTTTTGTGGTAAACCGTCACGGAACTAATTAGCGTTAGAGCTAATTCGACGAGGCCATTGGACCAGGGAGAATGAATTCAGTGGGTCGTTATACCCACGCGGCAACTATTTCGCATAAACCCCTCGGTTTATACAGCCAAAGTTTAACGCTACCTTTCGCCAATGATTTTTCAAACTCACGTATATATACCCCCTTCAATTTTATTTTCTCTTCGTCTTTTATCCCGCCCCCGGAGCCATTTTATTACACTGAAATAATTTTATTCACTAGATATTCGGAATTTCGAGAATTTTTTTTTCATTCTTCAGAGCATTTACGAAATTTCAGTTCTACCGATCATTTGAAATCCAATTTATCGATCTTCACAGACCCGCGGAATATAGAGAAAGAATAAATTTTGAATTTTTCGTCAACTAAAGTTGCTATAACGGTGGGTCCATTTTGACAGTGCCAAAAACTAACGAATGGCGAAGATGGTAACAACGATCACAGCCAAAACAACGAACGCGGTGTTAATCATTCATCGATTTTTAATTTAAGGTTGAATTGTTTTTTGTACAGTATCCTGCAGGCACGTAGCGAGCTCGAGTGACATACCAGCATAACAATTATCCGTATGCACTGTGTGGGTGAAATTTGATTTTGCCAATTTGGACACAGGTTTGTATGCTAATTTTTCGTAACGAATGCATATAGGGAATCAATTGTTATCGAGTTACGACGACTACGATACCATCTCGGTTACATTATTTCATGGTTAATTTCATCAAACATTCTCATCATAATTATCGTACGATATTACATACTCTACGGGGGCAAGAATATTACAATATTTCGTGAAATTCATCGGTAATGGCGTGCGGTTACAGCATTTATGAATTCAATGCAGAAATTAATTGGTTTCATTACCCATTGTATAGATGTGCGAATTATTTGTTTCGAAAATTTCGTATATATGAATACGACTCATTGGATGCAGCCAGTAATTTCAAAAATTTGGCTGTTAATTGATCAATTTCATGAATAAACCTCTAATTTTATGCTTCAATTACGTCTCCGTTACTTTGTAGGCTTATAAACTTCGTTCTCAACTCTTCGAATAGTATTCCTTGAAATTATCTTATTTAAAATAATAATCGATGAAAACGACGTTTCGTTAAAAAAAAAAACAATTATCAAGTTAAATTCGAATGAATTTTATTGATTGATATTTATATTTGATCATTAGAATTCTGATTTGAGAAAAAATCATCCGAATTTCGCTGTCATCGACTTATGATGGAACGAGCATGAGTTAGCCCTAATCCAAATATAAAATCCAATCATCTAAGAACTAACGAATGAAAAACTCGCTCGGTAAATTATACTCAGTTGGTACGAACGGTCGATCACGCGTGCGAAAGATATCGCAGGTGCCTATTTATCGTTCGGTCTCACATAATTTCGAAAACCCTCTGCCCCTGAAATTATATGATAAAAATGAAAATTTCACAAAAGAGAGCGATGATTCTATTTATTATTTCTAATTTTTCTTCAAGTTTACGAATCGAGTGCTAAACAATTTTGTAAAGATTCCCGATTGACTCGCGGTTGATAATATATTCAGCACGAAAGTTTGAATGAAACAGCAGAGAATGATATTGAAAAAGTAAATCGAAAAATCGAAAATATCTTTCGAAATGTTTTCTTCGTTCAACGTATTTTCGATTAAATGGCTGAGAAAAATGATGAAATTCTGTTTCGAGCATTGAGAACTTGCTCGGCCAGTGCGTTATTTCTTCCTTCCGGTGGAAGCTCTGAACTCCACCAAACAAGCTTTTCTCTGGCCAGCGAGTTAATTGCGTAGTAAACTTTTGCAGAGGTGGTGAAAAAAAAAACGGATTTAGGAAGAGAGATAACAGGAGAAAGTCTCGTCGAGCTTGCGTTGCAACCCTAAAAAGTCCGTTCATCCACATTAATATATTAAATCAGGATGAAAAGTTTAGTTCGCACATCCGTACAGCAGAGTTTTCGTTAGTGCAGAGTCTCGTTGCGAAACCTAAATTCGATTACTAACGGTTTCACAACGGGAAATATCTCGGCCGGTGAAAACGCATGCACACGATCTCGTCGTTTTCTCTCTTGTTCTATCGCACTCGCTCGCCAATCTCGTTGACCTCGTTTTAAGGGTTTTAAACTATATCCTCAACTATGCTGAGCAGAGGGCGCCGGAAATGTCACACGACGAACCTCTCACGCCATCCGTTTCATTCACTCCGGATGCTGATGCGCTCGCTTAATGTTTCGTACAATTGGATCCAGAATCACCACCACAGAGTCATGCACTTACCTCGTATTTCCATATACGAGAACACCGAAAATTCATCAATTTTTTACAAAAATCTCTCTTTAGAATTAAAAAAAAAAAAAAAAAAAATTAGATATTTCAACAGAATTGATTGAACTTACCCTTTGTCGGTGAATCATAATCAGAAGCATCGATTTTGGAGATGAATTTGTGGAGAGACATAGGATTGACGAAAGGAGCGGTTGTGGAGAGCGTGAGCTGTAAAAAGTGACGAAACGCAGGTTAAATCGAATGTGATGAAATTGGTCAGCTTAATGTGCTTATATATGTAATTCACATCGTAATAATACATAATCAACGTTTCTCGGGGAAATGAGTAAAGTAATTTTGTCCGCGGTAACGTATTTCGTTTGTATAGTTTGTTATTAATTTGTTTTTTCTCTCTCTCTCTCTCGAGGAGGGGGGAAAAAGTGATTAGATTCGTGATATTTCACGACTGCGATACGATCATTGTTTCTTACTTTTGTTTTTTTTTTTTTTTTTTTTTTTTCGTCGTTCTTCGGACCTTCGTTCTCGCCACAATTTCGAATCGACGCATTCGGAACGATTTTTTACGCGTTTATACGTATTGATAGAGGTAAAATTGCACTCGCACTCACTCTGCATCCACCATCGCGAAAAAAAAACTAAAAAATTAAAAAAAAACTACTAAAAAAAAAAGAGTAGATTCGATCGGTACAGTTTTTGGCCCCGTGAAAAAGCGATTTCGGAGCACAGTGCAAAAAGTCTCGTGAACATGAAGAATTTCTAATGTCATTTATTAAGTAATCGAGGACGATGAAGACTCATCGTGGGCCAACAACTGAACCGTTTTAGTCTACAAGGGTGAAGAGCACCGGTGACGTCATAGCGTTTCTCGAGTTTAACGAAAATTTATGAAAAAAAAGATAAATTACGAAATAATTAGCTTAAAAGTATATTTTCCTAACGATCGAACTAACGAAATTTCTACAAAACAATATTTTTCACGTTGGTACCTTCACCCGAATTCGCGATATCAAATGTTTGTTTGTTTGTTTTTCTTTTCGTTCTTTTTTTTTATATATCAACGTTTCATACGAATTTGGATATATTTATATATAATTATTCTTACAAACTAAATAAATGCGTCCACGTATATTGCATTCAATCTCGTAACAGGGTGCACCGTCCAGGCATTCACGAGGAAGCTGATGAAAAGCTACATTTAAAAACGTCCATTTTCATTATTCGATCGAAATTGAAAATGGCCTTTATATTTATTCATTTAAATTTTATTTATTTATTACTTTTGTCGCATCATTTATTTAGGTATAGATGATTGAAGTGTTTGCATTTTTAGAATCTGTCGGACCACCCTGTCTCAAGCATCGTCGAAAATTGTAACATGCGTCTTTTAAGCTAAATCACGTTTAGAACGAGTCGATTTTCTTGTCCCCCTCCCTCCGGCATAATGGACCGTCCGGTAAACGTTATTCTCACTTGTCAGAATGCCATTCGAACACACGATTCACATAAGTACATCAAATAAACACACTTTTGTCCAAATTTATCCGTTTCTTCGTCGTTTTTTTTTCCCCCCTTTTCCCTCCTCTTGACCTTTTTCATTCGCTGTTTTTTTTTTTTTTTTACTTTTTATTTGCTTTTTCTTATTTTTGTTTTTTTTTTTTTCGAGCTTACTCGTAGTGCTATATTTACAGTATAAATATCGACGTCACTCAACGCGCCCATTTCATTGAACGAATTGACACGATCGCATTCATAGTCACGAGCAATCTTTCGCACGTACACACACCGAGAATAATCATCGATGAAAAAAAAAAAAAAAAAAAAATGTCGTTCGAAAAAAACGACGAAACGAACGTTTTTATTATTCCAATAAATGTCACCCGTTGATTCTCAAATGTATACGGAATACAGTGGAAAACGTACCAGGACATTTATTTTCGTCAAGTTTTTATATTTCCTTGAGCCAAACAATATTTAATTGAGCAAAATAAAGCTGTGTCATGAAACTTGAAAAAAATAAATAAATAAATAATATTTACGTTCGTTTCGTTGCCGTTTTTTTCGAAATAATTCATTTCCTCGTAATATATTCTCGACAATGATTTTTAGTCCCACGGTGACAAATGTCATATTTATCATTCATTTTCTTTGTTTTATCTGTTCGAACGATCGGGATCGTAGAAAATCCTTTCATCCTATTATTACGAATGTTTATTTATTACTCGTTATGAAATATTACTTCGATTATCGTTTGTTTCTCTTTGTCAATTTTTTTTTTCCATTTTCTATTTTCTCACGTTTTTTTTTTTCTTCTTTAATCATTAACACAGCTAAGGAGACAATGGAATGAGGTCTTCGACAATGATTAATGTAAGGTGTACCATCTAACAATGTTTTTCTTCCTCTTCTTATTTCTCTCCACTCTTTTTTTTTCACTCGCCTTCCTCTCTCTCTCTCTCTTTCTCTCTTCAGCGATTTTCATTTCAACAATTATACCGCCCCAAAAAGTGAGTATAAAATGCATGCTCGATACGATTCGAAGTGTTAGTTTCGTTCGTAAGTTTTTTTTATAATTTTTTTATTTTATTTTTTTATTGTTTCGTCTATCACTCTCAACGATCCTACGTCTGAGCATGTGTCGCGAAAGAATTTTTTTCTTTTCTTTCAACATACGTGTACGATAAACTTTCCAAGAACATGAAACTGTTTGCAACGATAGTATTTCTTATCATTTTTTCTCTTCTCTCGCTCTCGTAACTCCATTTTTATTTTTTTTTTCAAAAAAAAAAACGTTTTGCAAATAATCTCGGATAAAAAGATAGTAAAAAATGAAAAAAATAATCTGTCGAAAAATACACACAAACTCCGATCACTCGATTCACTGATTTCATCCAAAAAACAATATAAACAACCAGAGTTTTTAAAATTTAAATTAAAAAAAAAAAAAAAAACTATGCACAAAAATGATATCGATGCTTCTCTCACATTGAAACGACGCCTCTTAAGTACAATTTTGAGACATTGCAATTTTCCTTCTCCCTTCGCTTCTAATCACAAATTAACAGCAGCCTTAAAATTGAAAATCTTTGAACTACGATTAAAGACGAATATCCACCGAACAATCGCACGCAATATATAAGAACTGGAAAACAATTTGAACAACCTTTCATCGAGAATCAGCGATTTTTCTTCATTTCTTCATCTTTCTTTTTTTTCTGGAGTTACTTATCATTGATTATTTCATAAAAAAATGACCGAATGATTCTTCGCACGCGTCTTTTCATTTTGTACTCAACGTCACTTATCATTTTTGTATTGCTTCATGGAAAAACTCATAAACGACCATCAATTTCGCGTTTAAATGCAGAATTGTTGAATATTTTTTGAAAAAATTGCAAAAATGTTGTGGAAAAAAAAAAAAACTGCTCGAAATTTTTTGTAAACATGAAATTCCGAGGTCACTTTTACGAAATAATGAACAATAAATAAGTACAACAAAAAGAAAGGGATAACAAAGATGATAAATTTGTTCGAAATGAACGAGATTCGCTTATCTCTGTTTCACAATAAAACCGTCGTCTCGCAATCGACGATTTTGGTTTCGCCCGCACGTAAAACAATTTTATTTTTTCGTTTTAGTTTCCATTAAGGAACGTTTTTAGAAATATTCGAATAGGTAAATTTCGTAAACTATATAATCATTAAAACGTAAACTCTCACTCTCGTCGAAAAAGAAAGTTTAGTAATAAAGCGAAATAAATGTTTGTTTCTTGCAGTTAGTTATCTCATTTTCTTTCGTTCAGGTTCAAGAGACATTCAGAAGGCATTTGGCTTTTTTTTGTTTTATTTTGAAGAAGCAAACGCCCGTACTTTAGTGTGTTTTACTTTTCGTGTTGATTATTTTTGGTGAAAAACCTAGTAATTCGAAAAAACGATAAAACTTGATTGTATCGATTGTTTATAATCATAATGACAATTCAATATTTACATCCTCGATCGGTTATTACAAGAATTCTAACGAGTTTTAACGTCAGGTCAAGATTTTTTTTTTCTTTTTTCGTTTCTCATCTGTGTTTTGTCTTGTTCAATGATGGTACACTTTTATTCGGATAATAAACTAACTCATTAGTCGAGTTTGGCAATGATATTGTCCCTAGCTTTTGCTTTGCATTACTCCATTATTATTACTCGTGTAAAAGATTATTTTTTTTTTTCATCGTAATCATTTTTTCAAACGCTCCTCTTTCTCTCTCTCTCTCTCCCTCTCTCTTTTTTATCTTCGGTAAGACACAACATCGCATCAAACGCTGCATTTAATTATATCCTTCATTTTGTTTTCGTACCATCTATTTTAGTTTAGTGTTTATTTATTTTTTTCACCTCTCGCTTTTCTTCATTTTATTTTAACCATTCTACGCAACTAATATTACCATGGAAGATTTCCAGTCGTCGATATTTGGTGGGTATATTTTTTGCTTTTCAACGTTTTTTTTTTTTTTCCTCCTCTTTTAGCTATCAACGAGAGTCTACGGGATATTTATAATACTCGTTTCCCCCCTCCTCGCCCCTCTCCCTCCCTCCTTGAAATTACGTTGAAATTTGCATCATTGGAGTGAAACGAAACGTGTTTTTTCTTTTCGAATATTTTTCAGCTATTTTTTGGAGCACGATAACTGGTCGAATTCTTTTTATATGAAATATTCGCTCGAAATTCACACGCGAATCTACTAAAACAAAACTGATTCGACCAATTCAGAAATAGGAAAAAAAATATTGAAAAAAAAAAAACGCTCGTCGCGCTCCAATCAGACAAATTTCAAATATTATTCTTATTTAGCTTTCTCGTAATCGTTACGATCTCAATAATGGTAAATAAGTTTCATCGCTAGAGACACAAGTAGTAGAAATATATTCGAGGATGAATTAGGGCAGTATCAGCCATTTCTCGCTATATAGACGTCTTTTATACACCGCGCGGTAAACCGTTTTACAATTTCTCAGGTACCGACTGGTTGTCCATCAGCAAGAGACAGAACGACGTGTAATTTTCATCATTATTTCATATTTTTCATTATTATTATTTGTTTTTTTTTTTTGTTTTCATTATTTCATCGATTTGTTCGTTTCTTATTTCTTTATTATAAAAGTCATCTGGTAAACTCTATCTTTCGCCCGGCCCTCATTTTCTCCCTGGCGATAAACAGTAAAAAATAAATGTAGAAAAAAAAAATGGAGAAGAATAAAAATAAAAACGGGCTTTCTCAAATTGATTATGAATTCTCGTTCGATCGCTCACGTTTGTACAACGATTGCATTTCTTCTTCTTTGGCACTGACGATTTTCTTTTTCTTTTTTTTTCTTTCGTTTTCTTCATGATTTTACAGATTCTTTCTCGCACAACTGGAATTTGAAATTATACTTTGTTGTTCCGGATTTACCGGCGAGGCGAGACGAGATTCTCGCGAGAACTAACATCGTTCTCGCATGATCGTCGTCCTTTTTTTTTATTACGATTATCACTATTTCTCTCTCTTCGTTTTCTCTTTCTCACACTCACTCTCTCTCTCTCTCTCTCTCTCTCTCTCTCTCTCTCTTTCTATCCATTGCTTACGCTTTTTTCCATAACTTTCTACGACGAAACGAAGATAACAGTGTTCTCACATTTTTAACGAACAGTCGTGAGCACCCTGGAGCTTTGATTCTTCGAGTTTAGTTCTCAAAGAATCGTGAAAATGGATTAACTTTACAGTGCTTTTTGTAAAATGATTTCAAAAAAAAAAAAAAAAAAAAGGGAAGTGTGGCCAAAAAACGATGTCCCCTTCGTTAAAATTCAACGAAATTTGCTTTTTTTCTTACAGCTCGCTTCTGTGTAGATTCAGGATACGTTATTCGGTGAAAATATTTGAGCTGGTGAAACTTTTCTTTTTCAAATTCTATCGATTTTCGATTCTTCGCTACCAAAAATTCTTCCAAAAATAATTATTCAACGAATAGTTTGAAAGTACTAGAATCTGACGAAATGCCAAAAATCAAAATTCAAAAGAATTAAAAACAAAAAAGCTGAAATTTACTGAGATTTCGATGGAATCAGCACGATCAACGGAACAGACTAAAAAATTTGAATTCAGGAGAATCAGTAGAAATAAAATTCGCCGCAACAGCGAATAACGAGAAAAAGATTTCAGAAGCACACATTCGTTGAATTGGAACGATGAAAACTCGGATTGATGAATACGTAAAAAAAAAAGAAGAAAAAAAAACGGGGGGGGGGGGAACTTCGGATAAGATTAACACTTTGTTTCGAGATTGGCCTTGCGCGAGCACGCGATATAATCTTCGCTGAATTTGTCTCTGATCTCTTGTTTCTGTAAAACCATAATAGATTCGTCGACGTTAACGTCGTTGACAGTAATTTGTGGGCAGACTTCTTCGAGGGACAAAATTTCGGTTCCCGTTGGTGAGTAACTCAGAGTGGTAGCTTCACTGGTAGGTGAAGTGACGCAACTGTCGCCAACGCTACGGCTCCTTGGGGCAGGATGTGATTTTCGATATTGTTGTATGTTCAACGAAAGACTAGCCTGAAGGGTTGATTTTTCGTTATGTCTGGTGGGATCCAAAAGTCCGTTTTCTTGAGCGTCTCGTCGTCTTGGACTTTTTGATCGAACGGCTTGTAACGGACTGTCGGGGCTGAGGGGGGAGTTGCTAGAAAGGATTTTCGAGCTGGCGGCCAATCGGCTTGCGCAGGGTGAATATTTCGAGAGATTAATGGTTATTTTTTCGGATTCTATCGTCAAAGATGAACGATTTAATTTTTTCAATGGGCTACAACCGATCGATGGTTTTTTACATTTGATCGATGTTTTTTCAACGAGGCTGTTGCTCTTTTGCAACGGTTCGTGTATCGTGAAGTGCTGATTGGTAGCTGTTTTCGTTGCTTTTTCGATAACACTTTGGCTCTTTAGCAACGGCGTTTGTTGCTTTTTCTTGCAATTTTTACCGCTCCATAAATATATTTTCGTCGAATCGCTGCCTCCCGAATCTCTCTTGTTCTCGATCGTTTTTTCGGTCGGTATCTCAGGCTTTTTCATTTTACCTGAACTCTGCAATATTCCAGACTTGTTGGAACAACGCAGCTTGTTCAGTTTAACGCAATTCGAGTCTCCCATCGATTCCATCGAATTTAAATTCACCTGGACGGCCACTGTTTTCTTCTTTCCTCTTATTTTATTCTCTTTTTTTATCGTCGTCATCGTCGTCGTCGTCGTCGTTTCTTGCGGAAACAACGCGATCGATTTGTCACTGTTCTCAATCTGTATCGTAATCGCTTTCCCCTGCAAACTTCGACTATCAACCCCTTCCTTTTCACCCCTCGCTTCTTCACCGTCGATCGTTATCTCCGTACCTGATTTTTTATCCACCATCATTCGACTCAAACGATTCGACGCCGTTTTCTTCTCTTTCGTCTCCTCGCAATCAGACTTCTCATCCGATCCACTATTGTCAAGCTTTTCCACACCGTTATCTCTCCTCGTTTCATCCCTATCCATACTACCTTCCTTTTCACATATGAAAAATCCCTCGTCGCTCGATATCGGCGAGGGCTCGTCGTCACAGAGCAACATCGCGTGACTTATCGTGTCCAGATAATTCGAAAATGAATTATCCTGACTATCCTCATTCACGATTACTCCGCCCACGACCTGCTGCCCTCCCGCCGTCTGGGAGAGGCTCAGTTTACGTCAGTTCACCAATTCCACGCTCACAAAGTGTTTTAGCCGATCTAAATACTGATTGTACAACTCAACGTCGTTGTGGCCAGCACCCTGAGGAAATAAAAGTTAACAAATTTCATTTTTTTCCGGTAAATATCACATTGGAGCTATAAAATCGTTTTTTTATTCCTTCATTTTCCAATTTCTTGATTTCACGAATCGTTTGGATGTTTGTTTTCAATGTTTTGAGCAATGTAATACTATTCATTACATTCCAACTATTCGAATTTCGATGTTTAATATTTCTTGGATTTTGTGATCCATCTCTTCGCTCTTAAACTGTGCAAGTTTTTTTTTTTAATCATTCAGAAGAAATCTAAAAAATGTATATTCACCTCGACCCAGAGAGGTTCCACAGCTTTAGGACACCTTTCGTAGATCGCAAGTCCATGACTGATATTAATGATATCGTCGTCTGTACCATGGATGACGAGCACCGGTGAAGTGACCTTCGGCACTTTGTCTATGCTGTAAATGAAAAAAATAATGAGTAACGAACTAAAGAAACTGTTTTGTACAAGTCGACGACTTCAAAACAGAGAATTCTTTTTTCTTCATCAATCTGTTGAAATCCGTTACTTATGTTTGCCAGCACATGTCAATTATTACTTATTCGAGCTTTCATGAAACAATATAGATTTTTCTGAATTTCAACTATGCAAACTTCAAAATCAATCACTGTTAAGTCAGTTGATGGAGCGCATAAAAAGTTTTTTGATTTTTAGATCTGCTTATCGAAGATCAAAATTTTACGAATGCTTCGCCGATACTTTTTTTAATTGATTTTAATATTCAAGAAAAATCTCTGATTGGTACCACACTCGGTGGACAAGTGAGATTTGTGTCGTCAGCATCAAACGAAAAATATCTTTGTCTCGCACAGCTGTTTGGATGTGCCGAATGACCAAATGTTTTTTGTCGATCAAATTTTTTGCTGCCGAGTGAAATCCCAAGAATTTTTGGAGTTTGGAACCACGAATGAGTGTTCTATTGAACCAAGAACCGTAGCAAACTTTAAATCATTGAAACGCCAAGAATATTTGTTTTACGATCTGCTTCTTGTAGATGGAACCTGTCCAATGGTTTTGAAATTCACAGTGCTAGAATGCCTAGAGATTTTCTTTTCATTATTTATAAAATTATTGACCTCAATCTACTGCAAAAACTGCATAATTCAACTTTATTCAATTCTTATCAAAAATTTCTGACGATTCTCTGTGCTCTAAATTGCCAAAAAAATGGGACGATTCGAAGTGAAGCGATTTCAATGCGACTCGAAGGTGCGATACAACAAAACCCTTGACAAAGAAAACTTTCTTCGCGTTTCAATGACATCAAAATCAATACGGTTCCAGTTGCTCGTCGATAAATGTTTGAACTGCGGCAGAACGAAGCTCAATCGATAGTACCTGAGGAAAGCGTCGAAGAACCAAGTGCGTTTGGTATTTGGAAAAGCGACGCGCATCCCGGACATGAGAGGAGAATGTAGAACGACTGCGCCGACTTCGTATCGAGTGGCGAGATCGACGGTAGGAACGGTGCCGATGCTTTGTCCATAAAGAATGATATTTTCGGGGCTGATGCCGTAGCGAGTTCTGAGAGCGTGCCAGGCGGCGTCGATATCGGCGTAGAGATTTTTTTCAGAAGGTTTACCGCCTGAGACACCGTAGCCGGAGTAATCGTAGCTGAATATGTTGCAATTGATTTGTGATCCGAGGCTGAGATAAAAACTGGACATTTGTCCAAGATCGACGGCATTACCGTGTGAAAAAAGAATGGTGAATCGTGCGGTAGCGGAGCAACGAACAAAGAGACAGGCGATACGATTGCCGCGTGAGGTGCGAGCGTAAAAACCTTCGACGGATTCTTTTTCACGTTCGGAAAAATTCCATTCTGCACGTTTAGAAAAAGATATTGTAAATTTGGTGCCTTCGTCCTCGATGAAACTGTAGGTTGGCTCGGGCGGTGCGAACGCGAGTTTGGCTACGATTCTGGACGGACAGGGAGGACAGCAAAATAGGGAACAAAATTCGCTTAGTGTGTTCATGATTTTTACGGGTTATGGCTTTTGCGGACGCTCCGCGCTTAGACACACTGTTTGTTGTTTTTTTTTTTTTTTTTTTTTTCTTTTCGCTCTCCCCCTCTTGACTTTTTCGCGAATATAAACACTCGTGCTATATATATGTTACGTATAATCGTCGGAGTCAAGCATCTGGGAATCTGTCGGTGGAACCCCAAAGGGTGAAGCACTTGTAAACTTGACGAAAAATTATTATTTTGATACTCCGTGTGTGTGTGTGTGTGTGTGTGTGTGTGGGCGAACGACGACAACGAAATCAGCTTGGCGAACTTATTACACCTCGCGCACTATTTTTTCTTCTGTTTGTCTTTCTTTCGTTTCTTTGTTCCAATTATTATCTTTAAAGTCGTATTTTTTGTTTTTTCTTAGCTTCGACCTCTTTCACTTTATTCACTTTTGTTGTACACAATTTTATTTTCACTACATTACTATAACTATCAACTCAGCTGTAGTCATCGTTTGTTATCGTATCAAAGCAAAAGGGTTCTCTTTCTCTCTTTCTCATCCCGTTTTGTGTCTTTCATTCGCGACCAACTCAAACCCCCATTTTTTTTCTTTTCCTATTGGTTTACATGTAAATACCTTTGTACCTGTATATACGTGTTTATACGTGAATATATGTGTGTTTGTGGATAAAGTGAGTCAGCCATGACGGTAGACAAGGAAAATAATAATGCACCAACCCGAGATATCTCCCAATCGGGAACTCCTTTCGACGTGGCGCTTTTTACGTTGCGGCAGATTCTAAAACGTTACAAACTTAACCGCTCTCCCGTGTCGGTACTACAGATTCAATGACTTCGACCCAGTGGGTTCGAACTGTAATTTTCGAAAAGTTGTCCGAATATTTATCGAAAAAAAACATATCAGAGTTGCTTTCGAACGTAAAGTTTTTCAAAGATCGCTATCGATCTATCATTGTCTTAGAATATTGCTCAAAACTGATTTCTTCCCTTCGCTGCCCGATTTTCGTTTACTTTTGCATCTTCAACGTTCGGATGTTGATAAACATATCGTTACGTTTGAGAATAATTAAGAGTGTGAAAATAAATCAATCAAGTTTCAAAAAACAATCTAAAAGATCGAAAAAATGCATACATTTTTGTAAATTTCGAAAAAAAAAATGAGATTTAAACAAAACTGAGCAACTTCACGGCGTCGATGCGTGAGAGGCCTGCGCAGAGGCGTAAAAAGAGCGTCAGAGTACAAAATAAATTGGTGAGTCGGGGGGTAACGTAATTCTCAGTGACGGCCTTGGTCTATTGACAGAAATAGCAGACGACAAGTGCGCTCCTCGTCTTTTGCTGGGGCTGCTACTTGACGGGAATACAAAACGTTCTTCTTTTTCTCATATCAACCTTCTCTCTCTCTCTCTCTCTCTCTGTTTTTTCATATATACACGTACAAATTGTTGGATTTCGGGCTCGAGGCGCTTGCGTGAATGCGTATTTGTGTGTGTGTCGTGGACGTTTGTCCGATGATCGGGTGGGGTGGCCCTGGATGTGATTCTTCATAGTAAACACGCGCGATTAATACACAACGCTCATAAAATAACAAATAAAATAAAAACCGCGTTTGAATCTTAACACAATTACTAATTGAACAAACATTCGAATAATCGCGAGAGACATGAATCGAAGCGCAACGCGAAGTAATAACGAGACGATTACGAACGAAGATACACGACGAAAAATGGCGGATCACACAGAATTCGGTCCACGAAAGACAATTATCGTTTTGGCCATTGTTGCCGGATGTTTCGCTATTTTGTGGCCCAAAATCTTTTATCCCATGCTCAGTTCTCCTGTCAATACAATACACACCCCGATTGATGGACCCGGTGAGTAACACGTCATTTTTTTTCAGCTTCACATTCGTCGAAAAATGTATTCGTACCTGTTATTTATAAGTATGAGCAAAAATTTATTTAATTTATCAGTCAAAATTATCAATTATCATTATTTTCATAATGTTTCTCGCTTCTTCTCAAATCTCTTGTACAAAAACGCTTCTTAAAGATATTGGAAAATTATGAAATCAGAATTTTGACAATCGGATCAAAATATTTAAAAAAAAATCGACGTTCTTCGATAAATAATGAATTTTCAATACTTGCATCCTTGAAATTCGGAATTTTCAACGAAATTTCTTTTTCTCTTTATTTCTCTAATTTTTTTCTTCTTTTTAAAGAATTTTGAATTTTCTTCTTGAAAAATGGAAAAATTGGTAGACGACAAGAGACAATTTTCGTTCTGTTTCGAGGATGCGAATTTTCAACAATTAATTTCTCTTTATCAATAAATTCAAAGGAACATAAATATTACAGAAAAAAAATCGTTTGTCAAATGAAAAGTTTTCATCTGGAAAAAAAAATTATAAGAATAACGAAAATAAGAGCGACGGATTGGTTGAAAAATTTTGCAAATAAAATTTGATGAATTTATCGAGAATTTTCATTGATAACGAAAAAAAAAATTGACGATTATAAACAAACAAAAAAACTGTTCCTCGTTCGCTATTTTTTCTGATTCTAACAGAAATATTAAGAAAATAAATGAATTTGAGAAAAAAAAATGAAGAAACAACGACAAAAAGTGATGAATTTTGTTTAATAAAAATGTTGTTAGCTTGCTGCGATTTGATATTCGAAAGCGACGTGAACGCAGTGGACATAATGCAGGAGATGTGTAAAAACATATTGAGGCATCATCAAGTAGATCCGAGAGTACGGGATGCCCTGAAATCGAACAAATTAACGGCCCAAAGTGCGAGTTTCTGCAGGGACGAAGTATTGGCCCGATGCGGCATAGATCTCTCTTCGTTTCTCGCTGAAAAAGAGAGATTGGGAAAAACGTATAAACAAGTTTTGGAAGAAATAAGAAGTTTCAATAGCTCGTTGTGCCTTAAAAATCAGTTTGGCGTACCGCTCTCGCAATTGGGAACTCCGCATCTCATAAGATATCATATTTTAATGCCTCACAGTAAGGAAACGTCAAAATATTACGAGAGTCCTTTCGTGTCGATAACTCAATTAACGTTCATTAATCAAACTTTCCTTTTTTTTATTCATTAATGTGTGAATTTTTTTTCAGTCGTTTTTCTTGACATTTCGAAAACTAACTACAACATATTTCCTCATTTCTATCTTCGAAATAAGAAAAAAAATATGAATTTTTCTTTGAAAGAAAAATTCGTTTTGTTTCGTGTAAATTCGTTGATCGAATAATTTTCGAATCCAAAGTTCACTGACGAGGATAATTATCGGTGATGATTAAAACGGTTGAGAATCGACGATTCCAAAGAGCCACGAATCAAAGAATCCTTCAGCTAAAAATTTAGTTGACTAAATCGACTGAATATTTCCATAAAAAAAATTAAATCGGTGTACGAGAGCGGCTTTTCAAGACTTTCTAACATTGCAAAGGTCGTTCGAAGTATAAATGGATTGTGGTCTGTAAGCTGTCCATGTTAGGCTGGCCGATAGCCAAAAAGAGTTGAGAGGAAAAAAAAGAAGAAGAAGAAGAAAAAAAAACGAAACGATTTGATCCTACGCGGAGAGAGACGACGAGCGTCCGGCAGATTGGCGAATTGTCAAATTTCCCAGTACAATTTTCTGTCCAACGTAATGTTACAAAATAACGAAAAAAAAAAGAGCTATTAATATCCTCGCTTCGTTTTTCGTATGACTAATCAAGTTTGTTTTTTGTACCTTTATAATATTTTCTCTCGCTACGAGCTTGATGATTCGGATTTCCATTTTGTTTTTTTTCTTCTGATTTTTAATAAAATGTTTTCATCATTTTCATTTTCAGGTCCAATGAGACAAGAGCGTAGAGTGCCACCCCACGCTGGCGGTCTTCATCCGGCTCTGCAACAACGTGGCAGAGCCATTCCATCGTCACACATTGTTCCAAAAGTCGATGGCCGACCGGATCACGTTGTTATTGAAAAAATGAGACCGCCTCTAGGCGCCGCCGGTCGCGTTGTCCCAACACCAAGCGGCAGCAACAGTATGGGCATCATTATGCCCCTCTACACTCTCGGAATATTTCTCTTTTTTCTCTATACCATCGCTAAGGTCAGTCAGAATCGATCGTCTCGATCATTTTTTACTGGACTAAAAAAAAAAAATTTGTCGACCGAAACGAATCTCGTTTTTCTCAACCAAAATATTCAGTTTGACAAAAAAATATTTCTGAGATGATAAAAAATCATTTGGAAATACCGTAATTAACTTTTGGCCGAACGAACGAAGCTTTGGGGAAACTAAACAAATTCATTTTAATGCAACCGAATATTCATCCGAACGATTATCGTTTAGTCAATTCGATCATTCAGATATTCGAACAAATATTTTTGTTGAAGCAACTTAAAAGTATGTGTAAGCAATCAAATAATACCGATTGCTCGAACAGAATTGTTGGTCTGTAAAAAATTTTCATGATTTAGTTGAATTAACCAAATTCGTTGCCATTCAACGAGAAAATTGTTGGATCTACCAAATTCGTGTCCATGGATTCGGTTCAAACATTTTTTTCTCAAATAAATATTATTTTGGCGTTGCAGTCGATATACAAAAATAAAACCATTTAAATTTGATCAAAGCAAAAATTAAATGACACGTCAACTATAATTTTTCTTGCTCTTCGAAATAATGTTTGTTTCGTTGAAATCGAATGATAATTTTTTTTTCATACAAAAAAATTATGAACATAAGACGCGAGGAACATTTTGCAATTGGTTGTTGTTCTCCTGTATTTTTTGGTAAAAGAAATTCGAAAACAAAACCGTTCCATAATAATTGCTGGTTGAATCTGGATTCTCAAATTTTCCTCAGCTTTTCACGTTAGCAAAATGTTTAGCTAAATATGAAAAAAAAATGAAAGAAAAACTTGTGCTTTTGTTCTGTAAATTTTTATACGAAAAAGCATAATCGAACGAATTCGTAGTCCAAAGAACAAAAAAAATTAATCGTTTTCTCGTTGAGTATTGCTGCTTCTTTCAACATTGTGAATCTGAATCGAATTTGATTGCAGGTCATGCGAAAAAATTCCGACAACGAGATATACGCGGAATATCAAAATCCGACAGCGGAAAGAGAGTTTCGAAACAAAGTTTTCAATCCAGAAGTTCTGACGAGTGCGATGACCGGAGGAGCGCCTTGCTACAGAAAAGATCGTTCGCCATCGCCGATGCGACCGGTTCCAACGATCGAGGAATTGAAGGAGCGTAAGTACAAAAACAAAAAAAAAACAAAAAAATAATAAAACACTTTGAAAAATGTCTTTGAACGAAAAACTGCAAAATCACCCATTCAGCGTCAATCACAAATTCCTGTCTAAAATGAAAAATCATCATTTGTCCCAATTATCAATGAAAATCTTAGGAAAAATAATAGCAAATGTTGCTTGATGCAAAAAAAAAAAAAAAATGTCACTGCTTCGACCACGTTGAATTTGCTCGAAAAAAATCGTCACTGCGAGTGCTCTCGTGTTCGAATCACACAGCAAAAAATTTTTTAGACTCGATATTGTATACGTCAGCAAAAAAAGAAAAAAAAGAAATCGTCTTCACAAGAACGTAAAGACTCAAAGGCTGCACTTGTAATTGACACAAAAACGAATATTTGTGTAAAAAAAATGCAAGAATGTTTGCGTGGCTGTGTGCGAAAGAGATAGAAAGAGAAAGCGGCGAATCTGAAAGGGTGAAAAATGAAGGGAATTATCGATGATTCTGAATCGGTGTTGGGTTAAATGTGTTGGACATGCTGGACGAAACACTAGAAGCCGCTGGAGACATAGAGATAGATCAGCTGAGGCAACGTTTGGTCGACACGGAAGCAGCGATGGAGAGAATAGTCGTACAGATGGGCAGCTTGTCACGTACGGTCGTAAATAGCCAAAGCCCTCATCAAGATACACAGGTTTTACAACGACACTAAAACTTTTTTTGTTTACATTTTTATCGTGGCAAATTATTTCAACAATAAATCACAATATTTAACTCTTTTGGAATTTTATCATTTTTGTTTGTCTATATTTAGACATTAGAAACGTTTGCACGTTGCTGTTACTTGATTGGTTTTGTCCGAGCTTTGAGAACGAACGAAAAATTTGACCAAATCGAAGGAAACTTCGTATTTGACACTTGAGATTATTATCGTTCCAACACAAACGACTTTTTTCGAGTTTACAAACTTTTTTTCTCCCCCCCCCTCATACGATCACGACTCATTTCTCATTCGATAAATATATATATTCCTTTTATTTTACATACAAATTTATTTACTTTTCGAGTAGTTGATGGAGTTGCAAAGTCCAGTCTGCCAGCTCTTGCCCACAATTCGAAGGTACACTTTCTTGCCCTCCCTTCATCCTTTTTTATTTTTTATCACTAGTTTTTCGTCTAACGTGTAAAGATTTTTTTATTATCCGTTTAAAAAACCTCGAAATATCTCATCGGACATAAAATCATGATTTCTTTAGCTGTCACCGTCTTATTAATACTTCAATTGACTTTACACGACCAGCAACATCTTTCTCATTCACACGCCTTTAACAAAAACATGAGGAGTTCTTCGTTTCACGATCATTATTACGTCTACATCGTTCGTTTACGTGCTCTCGTGTTTTTTTATTTATTTTATTTTTCTTTGCAGCTACTTTATTTTTCTCGCTACAGCGTGTGCATGTCGTGTGAATTGATTATTAGGATGTGAATATTAGTTATTTTCCGTCAATGCGAGTTTCGACGACCTCGCTCCTCGTACAAAAATAATGTTTTATCTCACAGAACCAATAAACTGGCCATTTCTCTACTGGGATTTTGTCATTTGACATTTTTTCATTGTCATCATGTACCATTTTTTTCTCTTCATTCAAATTCTTATAATTTTAAAATATAAATAATATTTCATTTTTTTTCGTTATTGGCACTTGTTTTTTTTTGCTGCAACGTAGTAGCATCTATTCAACGATTAAATTTCTGGGTTTTTGCAAACCTTTGACACCATTTTTCCAGTCGAAATGAGTCTTTTTATTCGAATTTGGCTGATGGACGATTTTACACAAATATTTAAAGAATTCAGCCATTATTCGAACGTTACAAATATTTATTTTCAACGATAATAGTTTAAGAAATTAATTAATCAATTGAGGAAACAAGATAGTTGAATCAATGATTGGAACTTTTTTTTTTTTTTTTCATGTCAAATGAATTGTTCTTGATTCTCTATCTTCTTTGGAATTTTCATAATTTTTAACTGGAGTATTCGATTGAATTCTGCTGGAATCCCAGAGGAAAACTCGTGTGACAATAGAAAACTCATATTGTAGTGACATCATGGACTTTGATTGATTTCTTTTTACTTTTTCATGAGCTTGGTTGTTCGATTCTGAAAAATCTTTGTTTTTTTTACAATGCTATTTTGTTGATGCCCTTGGATTGTGCGAACAACACTTTCGGTTGCAGGACGAATGCGTATTGCGATCTTGCTGTAGACGAGGCCAAAACGAAGTTGAAGAAGTCGACGAATCTTCGCCCACTGTCAAAGTCATGGGAATGGAAATGACCGCTTGTTGCGAAGGTGGTCAGAGAATCAGTCGCCCGACAACTCCCATCATCACTCATACGTGAGCAGAAAAACACTTTTCATCCTTAAAATTCAATGATTCAAAGTCAACTGCTTTGGAGATTCATTTGAAAACCTGTTTTAAGAAAAGAAATTTGTCAACGTTTTGAACGAGTTTTGTCCAGTTCGAATAATTACTGTTGCGAATATTTTGGTTTGAATGATTTTCTAAGAACCAAGAAAAATGAATTATTGTATCGAAACTGTTGCAGTCAAGAACTATCAACATAAAATAATTGTTTCTTCGATTTTTTGTTAATTTATCATTCTTAAAATCCATAAAATGTTTTTCTCAAAACTGAAACTCTGTAGTTCATGGTGTAAAAAAAAAAAAAATTGGATCGTAATTGAATTTAACAATTGTGAAAAGTTTTGATTTGGAAAACTTTCAATTTCGAATTTTTTGAGTATTTTTAACGAGTGAATTTTCGTAACAGTCAGCCAGAACGAGAAATGACTCCACCAAAGCCAATTTACCTCGAGGGTGCGTTGCCACCTCAGTGTGAATTGCTGGTAACGGATTCGGAGACACAGGCTGAAAATTCGGAGGACGATACGGAAGCGCCGGTGGTATTATCAGGCAAAATGACCCTGTCACTCATCAGCCACGATCAAAATCAAGCTGTAAGGAAGTATTAGAATTTACAAGCCAACTGAAACGATCAAAAATGAAAAATCTTCGGAGCCATTTATTATTTGGTGAATCTCTTAATAATTTCATTACGAAGCTTTGCTCTAATGGTCAAACGTTGAGAATACTAACAAATATTAACCGTAGTTATACCATCGGTTCCCAAAAGCTGCAGATTTTGTTTGTTTCCAATGAGTGAGAGAAAGGAGAAAAGAAAAAAAAACCGCTTTTAATTTTTTATCCCCCAAAAATGGCTATTTTTCCAAACGATTCGATCTTCTGCAAAGAAATTTTTTCGATTTATGGCATTAAAGTTAAGTTTTATGTATTTAAATTCGTTTTTTTTTGTGTTCGAACGTCAAGCAGTTGAATTTCAATGATTGCTGAATATTTCTTTTTGTTTTGTTTGTTTTTTTAAACAATTGTTTTTCGCGCTCTTTCTATTATTTTTGCATTTTTTACCGATCGCGTTATTGGCGAAAAAAATGACATTAAAATTGAATTTCATCATTGAGTTGGACCTAAAAGTTTTTTTTCTGTCATACGTAAAGGAAACCGAGGACTCGAGTCTCGAAGAAAAAGAAAGTCCGTCGAGAGCTGTGAACACACGAGAGAAGAGAGAGTTGAAAAATAAGGAAAAAGCGGGCAATCTCGAATCGAAGAAGGCAAAAGAAGGCTCCAAAGTTGAAACAGGTTCCGAAGAAGATGAAGAAGAAGAGGAGGAGGAGGAAGAGAGCGAAGTGGAGGAGGGCGACGATGAGGACGAGGACGACGAGAATTACGAGGAAGATGATGAAGCGGAAGAAAACGAGACGAGCGAGGAGGACGAGGAGGAAGAAAATAAAGTTTCCGGAGCCGGAATTGTTTCTGGGCAAAACGATAATCAAATGGAAAACAAAGTGAGCACGACGATTGTAAAAAATAGTACGGACGATGAGGACGAAGACGAGGAAGAAGAGGAAGAGGAGGAAGAGGAGGAGGAGGAAGAAGAAGAAGAAGAGGAAGAAAAAGAAAAAAAAGAAGAGCATGAAATAGTTGATTCGGAACATAACGAAAGCGAAGATTCGAAGGAGGAAGAAGATGACGATGAAGAAGAAGATGAAGAGGAGGATGAAGAAGAGAGCGAAGCAGTTAGCAGCGAAGAAGAGGAAGGTCCAAAACGAAGGAGTTAAATAATAATGAATGGTTTATCTCGAAGTGGGCTAATCCATGAATCATCATAATAAAGCTTGAACAAAGAAAAAAGGATAAAGTTCATAGAGTACTCCGAGATATTTCACATAGCGCTATTTTTTACAACAGCCCAATTGTATTAATGATGAAAAATGAAAGAAAATTATGGGAGAAAATCCTCCAGTTGAAGCCTGAAGCAAATAATATATAGAACGTCAAGACGCCGTCGTTATATTCAGATTAAAGAAAAAGAAAAAAAGAAAAGAGGAGATAAAACAAACGAAAATGTATATTCATATCGTAATTCCATTTAGAGAGATTACACTGTTCAATCGTTCTCATCTATTTTATTTATTCCATGCTATTATCTCGATCTTATCGCTCTCTATCATTTCTTATTATGTATTTACATTGATGAACCAACAGACGAACACAGACACACACGAACAAAAACACTCGATATATCGTCATCGTTGTTATCCAGCCGTTCAAAACCCGATGAGTTTATACATTGCGAAATAAAAACGGATGTTGCAGAGATTTAAAAAATGTTTGTTCCTCTTTTTTATTGATTTTATTTGCATCGTTGTATATCATGTATCAAGTTTATCGACCATGAATATCGAAATATTTTCTCAGTTATTTCTTCATCTCTTCGTCATTTCCTCAATTTTTTCAACGACATCGAACAATTAATGAATTTTTCAAATTGAAAATTCAACAACGAGCAGCCATCCAATTATCGTGAATTGGTAACAAGAAAGGAATCGTGGAAAATCGGTTTTCAACGGTCATCAAATTTTTTTTTGTGAATTTGTGTTTTTTCTCTTTTTTTTCAAAATTAATCGTAAACTTACTAAATCGAAAAATTATAAAGATTTATTCGACAATTAATAGAGACTTCTTAAACTTCGTCGAAAGACGTCGACAATCCCTACACTGGGAAATGATGGTCCACTGCTTTATCAGCTGTCAATATTTCACGAAAAATAAAAATAAAAAACTTCGTTTTCCTAAGTCAATTATTCGTTGATATCATAAATATTCTCAAATCAAAAAAAGACATTCACTCAAATGAAAAAAATATTAACAAATTAGATAAAAAAATCACCATCGTAAATTTAATAAAAGAAAAAAAAATCTTTCGACTTTTCAGTTTATTGGACAATAAAACAAAAATGCTGCAGACAGATTGTCTTATGTTTGGCAGGCAGAGCACTCTCTTATCAATGGATAATTGTTACAGGTATTTTTTACATTCCATTCTGGATTTAAAATCTTAAAAAAATGTTTATCGACAGTTGACAGAACCTTTATAGCGTCAACCAGAATCTCTGGACTCAACTACTCCATCCAGGATTAAATAAGAGCAATTGATGGTAAAAGTCGAACGTATATGGTAGCAGATTTAAAAATCTCGAAATTATTTTTGTTATTCAACTGTGAAATAGTTTCCACGAAAATCACTCGATAAATGATTCGCGTGAATAATAAAAAGATGACGAAACATTTGTGTTTTCCGAACAAAATTTTCTCATAATAAAATTTTCCGGATTTTATTTAACGCGTGAAAAAGGCATGAATTCGTGCAAACCAGTTTCAATAAACATTCCATTGGAGACGAGAAAAATTCCCTCAGCACGACGAACCGCGAAACATCTGGAAGAGATTTGTACAAACTTTGTGTTGACCATTATTTCGAAACATCGCGATTCGTAGAAATTGCGAAATACACTGCTCGTTGCTTTATTTCCTCATTCGATCGACAAAAAAAAGTGATCACTTCTCTGCTATAAACATGAGAATATGCATCGTAAAACAAAAAACGAGAGAATTTTTTATTTTAAATCTTCACCAATGCGAAATTATTGGACGAAACTTTTTCCACAATCACAACCGAAGCTTTGTTTTTTTTTTTTTTATCGCCAAACAGGATCAGAGTGATTGGCAAACGAGAACAAAAAAGTATTCCAACGATCTTTTGTGTTGTTTATTTTTCTTTTTTTTTTTGTTCGTTTTCTATTGGACAAATTGCAAAACACTGGCAACAATGAAAAACTCAATATGTTCGAAAGCATGAGGACGAAAAAGAGTTTCGAGCGATGGAAACAAGGCTCACGAATAAATCTAGACACGAAGAGTATGTACGTTTCAGGCAGTTTCGTTACGACGAACACAAATAACACACACCTCGCGACACACGAACCGATTTTCGTTTACTAATACGCAATACACACTCCGCTCGTTGAAAGTGAAATAGCGTTTACAGTGGATATCAATTACTAGGGATCATAAGGACGTACCTCTTGTTTATTCGTTATAGAGGATAATGGCCTTATGACTATAAGGATCGAGCAAAGCATCCACGCATACAGCAATTGTATATGCACACGAAGGAATCTCGGGACACGAGAGATTGCACACAAAGCTTGTGGACGTAGACGCGATTTGGGCATGTACGACGATGAAAGAGCGACGGTTATAGTCATATATGTGTATTAAATACGTACAGGGTGAGTCATTTTCGTTCATATAACCATGAAATATTACGAGATTCATACGAAAAGACGTTTAAGGAGATCTAAGGAGATCTGGTAATCGAATTAACAGATATTGATTTTTAAAAAATTTAATACAGTTATCAATATAAAAAAAATCACCTCGCAAGCATTGACAAATAGTTTCGAACGAAACTTCTATAAACGCTAAAAAATTAGCCAAAAAAACTTTTTTACGACTTTGTAAAATCCATTCGATACTTATGAGGTTCGGAATAAATAAATTTGTCTCGAAGAAGGAGGTTAAACTTTGGAAGTTAAACACACTGACTGACAATGAGTCGACTGGGCTGTGTCGTGACAGTTTTTTGTTTTGACTTGCTCGGTACCTTGATGCTTCCTTTGTGTTGAGAAATATAATTGACTGTAAATATATCACAAAAAATGTACATTTTTTGTTAGGAAAACTAATCTCGACATTAAAAAAGTTCAGTTGAACAGATCGAAACGAAAGAAATCGCTTTCACGTCGATTGTCGTCGAATAATAAATCGCATTATTCCATTCTTATAGACGCACCTCTGATAACGTAATTCAGGCAATTATTGTTTCCAATTTTTGCTCAAAATTTAACGCGTTTCGCAATCTCTCAGAAACGAAGATGCCTCGTACCGAATATCTATTAGAAGAATCATTTTTCTTGAGATATAAAATTTCTCTGAAACTATGTGACTCACCCTGTATAAAGTAACATGGGTGCACATCGAGTGATTCTATGCCGAGTGTGTTTGTACACCGTCACCCTAGTCATGTATGCTCTTATAGGAGACTATAGAACAAAGCAGAGGCATCTCGTTCTCTCGCTCTTCACAACCTCTCTCTCTCTCTCTCTCTCTCTGTGTTATCTACCTAAACACCCTGCTCTCTGGCGTAGACGAAATATCTGTCTGACGAGCCTGCAACGACGTTTTGCACAATAATGATCGAACTTTTTCGTTTTTTATTTAAAATATCAAAAAAATTCCTCTTAAACGTATTTTTTTTACAGACAAAAAATTATAAAAAAATATTTTATCAATTTATTTCACGTTCAATGCTGTTTTATTAAAATTAAATAAAAAAAAACACGATTCCATTGTAACTCAATTTATTTTCATCGTCAAATTGAATAAATACTCGATCACGAAATATAAAAAAATAGTGAAAATAATAACCAAGCTTCCAGCACGTTTCTATCGCGATGACAAAAAAAAAATGTTCGTTTTTCAATAAAATCGATTCGATAAAACACGAATCGAGGAGATAAAACATCAAAATGTTTTTATTAGCAATATTTCGAAGAATTATTTATTAATGAAATTAGCAGGAATGTAGGCCATTGATTCAGGATTGGCAATGGATCATTTCTTCAAGTGTGAAAGATGAGCGTGAGGAGAGAAGAGAGATGCGGGGTGAAGATAGATACACGATTCATTTATCGCTGTGTAGAAAAGGGAGAGGAAGAGAGGGTGTAAGAATTGAAGAGAGCAGGGCAGTAGGGAGGGGAAGCAGGGGACGAAGGCAGATAAAAGCGATTGACCCTCGGTCGCCTAATGACCTCAGTGATATGCCGAGAGTTTGCCGACGTAAAATCCTCGTCATCTTCGGACGCATTAGTGTAGTTTTACAAACGTTCTGTTCATCCTCGAAAAAGCATGTTCGAGAATATATATCACGAGTTATAAAACGTTTCCGGCATTTCTACTCGTTTTTCAACGTTGACTAAGATTTTTTGCGGAATCGAGTCTTTTTTGAGGTTCGATCGGTCGGCGCTTTAACGGTGAAATGAAATTGTTGAAGTTTGTTTTTATTTTGGCGTGTGGAGTCGCCTGCAGCTGTGAGACGAGCCAAAACGGTGGGTTTAAAAAGACGCTTGATTCGAACTCGATGAAAAATATTGAGATTTTTTTAAGTGAATTTGAAATAAGGACGATTCGATTTTTAAGTATCCGAAGCGTTGTGGGAAGTTAACCTCAAACGTGTTTTCGTGTATCGTGTTCTCGAGACCCGAGCCAAGTGATCCATTTCGTAACAAGTTTTTTTTCTCCCTTTCCTTATTTTTTGTTGTATTATTTTTTCTTTTATTTCGAAAGAAAACTTTGTTCACGGGATGAACGATCGCCTCGTCACGTATGCACATACATTATTCTTACATCGGAAGTTACAAAAGTGAGAATATTCCAAGTAAGTAGTATATCTGAACTTTTGTTTGCTTCTCGTTTCAGACGATGACGTTGAAGCGAAATTGGCCGAGGGCGAGAAACGTCTCGGCGATCAAATAAGACTGATCCTCAAGCACTATCAGCAACCTGATCCTCTCGGACTCCCCGGTGCTCCCATTCCTGATCCAATGGACGTGCCCGACATGAAACATTCCTTTTCCATGTACACTATGAATTTGAAGGAGATCAAAGTTTATGGACTGTCCAAGTTTCGAATCGAACACGTTCGATCCGAATTGGCTCTCATGCAGGTAACGAATATAATACTTCTACACGCTTCTCTTTAAGCGAGTTCATCTCGTACCGAGCGAGTCAAAACAAAAAAACTGTCACGACTCACGACTAGCGCAGTCGGCTCGGTATGTTTAGTGTGTTTAACCTACAAATTTTAACATCCTTCTTCGAGACAAATTTATTTATTCCCAACCTCACAAGTGTTTCGAATGGATTTTACGGAGTCGTAAAAAAGTTTTTTGAGCACTTATAGAAATTTCGTTCGAAACTGTTTGTCAATGCTTGCGAGTTTCGTATTTACAGACGCGAGAAAACCAAAGAAATGCATAAGGGACCTTGTTGAATTGGAGAAATCTGTTTTTAATTATTTCTCTCGAACAAAGTATTGTCAGGAATTGAAATTTTGACAGGTTATTTTTTTGGTATTGATAATTGCATTCAATTTTTTTGTTTGCATCAATATCTGTTCGTTTATTCGATTACCGGATCAAGTTCCTCAATTTTTTTCTTTTATCTTCGAAAAAGTTCGAAAAAGTAAAAGGTTCGTCGTTCACGATAATAGGGCTTAATTGTACACCATTTTTTTCGTTTTTCGATAAGGAAGATAATGGCGTGGGATAAAATCATATTCGGTGAATATTTGACGATAAAACCTAATAAAGTTTTGGAAAAATGTAAAAAAAAAGGATTTTAGTTGAAAAATAGAGGTCGCTCGTGATCTCGTCGTGTAGTGGATCGAGGATTAGAGAATTTAGGAAAACGTTGACGAAACATATCGTCTGCCGAACTTTTTATAAGTAGAATTCGAAGAAAATATTCAAAAGTTTGTTCGTTCAAGGTCTCAGTCGCTCTGAGCATCGAAACTCTGGACATTCGTGGACTTTACACTTTGGCATCTTGGCTCTCAAGAACAGCTGGCGATTTCACAGTGAAGCTCAGCGACGTTATTGTCCAGGGTGTTGCGAGGCTCGAGGTTGGGGCCGATGGTAAACTTCATGCCCAGGACATCGACATGGATTTGACCTTCGAAAACATCGATTTGGATTTCAAAAATCTTGGCTTTCTCGGCTCAGTTTTTCAGGGAGTCATTAATTCCGTTGGTACGTTTATTTTCGATGGTATCAAGCCGTTCATACTGAAGGAAGTCAACACGAACGTTCGGTGAGTCTAGACCGACGTAATAATTGAAATATAATTCGAAAAAAAAAGTCATGAATAAATAATGACTTTATTGAAATTCTATAAATAGAAACGATTCGGAGAAGCTCGGAAAGAAAAGTTTGAAGGAAAATATAAATTCATACTAATTCTGTTTTCTTTGAACGTGTTTAAAAACTTTCGAGGTGTTTACCTCGCTCGTTTTCTTCTCGTTTTCATCGCAAAGATTTTGATTCACGAAAATTGACTTTCTTCATGCTCTCCACCGAGAGTTTCGTCGCCCTCTGCGCGTATTTAAACCGGGCGCGGGCGAATGAACCGGGGGGCGGCAGTGCTGTATCCAAACTATTCTCCGCGTTCACGTTGCGGCTTGGTCTCATTAACAACTTCCGACTGAAGCAAAGTCTAATTAAGCTATTGGCTCTTCTACGGGGGAAAACTCGTTCGAGGCCAGAGAAACCCTGTATAACTTTGATATTTTACGCGAGTCCGGTAACACAACTTGATTACAATGCAATCCAATTTATAGTTTATATACATATAAATACACAACCCTATCCACCAGAAAATTCTATCTCAGTCTTGGCATCTTAGAATTCTAGAAAGCACCAAACTTCAGTTGCGATCGAAGATATTCTTGGTTTTTTTTGTTTTTTATTTTTTTTAATCGTATTTCAATCGATATTCCCCTTTTTTTCTTGGCTTCGACAAGAATCGTCAATAAATTATCATTATCTCGATCAAATTCATCAACGAAAATCGTTTTTCATTCAATTTTTTTACTTCTAAACTCAGTTTCATTGATTTTTATCAATTTTAGTTGAATTCCAGGGTTTCTATTGTTTTTTTTTTCGTTTGAAATCGTCGTTCGAGAATGATTGAAAATCTCGAGATCGAATCTGCCTTTGAAATGCTTTTTTTTTCTTTTCAAGATTGTTTTTTTTTTTTCAAAGTTGCATATGAACCGACTACTCCGTGGAGTTTACACAAAAATATCCCATTGCAACATCGTGCGGATCGTTGTTTCACGTTGAATGTACACAAATATCGTCGATTTCATGTTTTCAGCGGGGAAGTTAACAAGCAGATATCGCAGTTGCCGCAGTACTTTCCAAACTCGATTTCACCCTTCGATATGGCGGTCGCTGAGGCTCGCAAACAAGTATCAGACTTGGGATATGATCCTTACAGGGTCAAGGATTATTCGCAGAAAGCCGGTATTTTCATATTTACTTCGAGTCATACTTGGCTCACTGGAATCGCGAGCTTTTATCGGGTCGGCAACATAACACTCACCATGGAGAATGGAACTGTGAGTTCGTTGAACGAAATAAATTCCAAATTTGCCTACGAACGTCCAGGGAATCACTATTTACGTCAAAAATGAAAAAAAAAATGTCATCAAATGATGGTGGTAACGCTTTTGGCGCGAACAGAGACTCCCTAACGGCGCCTTAAGTTTATCTTTTCTCTGAATATAAAACGTCAGTAAAAAAAATCTGGTGAAGGAATGAAAGTTTATTCAAAAAAGTTTTCTCGAAATGAAAAATAAAACTAAGGATTTAAAAAGTTGGTTTTGGCGGGAATCGATGAGTCGAAGAAATCTAATAAACATTTTTTCTCTGAAATAAAAAATTAGAGTGTAATGAGTGTTTGAAGAAATATTTTGTTGAAAACGGATAAAGTTGTAACTCAAAGAAAATCTACTCCAAATTTTTCTCGGAAATGAAGTAAAATAATTTTAAAATAGTGATTTAAAATGTTGTTTCTGACGAAAACAAACATAACTTTGAGGTCAGATTCTATTCCAAATTTATCACCTATAAATTCGACGTTAAAACAGTTTCAACTCCCTTCGTTATCAACGAAGAAAAGTAAAATTTTCAACCAGTTGATTGAGCAAAGCTTTAATTGATATGACATAACACAAACTGTTTTTTCGTTTTTTTTTTTTCACGTTGATTATTCTCCCTTACGGCAATAGGTGTACGCGTCGCTGGACGTTGGTACTCAGGAAATCGAAGGTCGTACTCACTGGGAAGTAAGCGTCGTCGGTGGAATGTTTTCCCGGGCTGGAACGGTCTCTTTCACAATCCAATATTTCAGAGTTCAATTGAGGCTTAGCCAGCCATTGGATACTCGCAAGCGAGCGTGTCTCGAGGATCTCAATCTCGAGCTTGGAAATATTCAAGCGCGAATTCATGGCGCTGGCACTCTGGATTACATTCTTGAAGCCAGCGTCAATGTTATTCCCAATATTTTGAGGTTACGTAATCCTCATTTTTGATCTTTGGAACATCCATTTTTCCTGTATTCTTAAAAAATAAGTTCATTTTTTTGTACGTTTTCCATTTTGCTTCTCATTCTTCATATATTTTTTGATAATTTGTTTCAATCAATGATTCGTTCTCATGTGAAATTTGAACTGAAATGAATAATAATTATAAAAATTGGGTTTTTTTTTTCTTCGCTTTTATGACAGTTACAATAGTTTTGTAAAAATAATATTCTGAATTGATTTTCATGAATTTTAGTTACGATGGAATGGAAATGAAAAAATGGTTTTTTCTTCTTCTTCAGATATCAAATTATGGATGCTGTAGAAGGACCAATAAAGCGACGAGTTCAGGAAGAATTGGACAAGGTTGATGTTGAAAAGTTGATCCATGACAAGATTCCGGAAATTGCTGAACAAGCGAGATTATTGAATGGAGGAGTGCCAGCCGATGATATTATCCTCGAGGAAGAAGTGGCTGTGCCACATGAAATCGAGGACCAAAAGCCATTCTCCGAGAGCGAAGAAGAACGCGGACCATCGTAATACAAAATTCCTCAATCTTCGGTTAGAGCGCTCAGCGAACTGTGTCTTAAGGCTGTTTCAGCTTCTCCAATTTTGGCAAACAGTCGTTGAACTGTGAAACTAATATTGTTGTTATTTATTTTTATTCGTAAGACAAGTTACGAGTCGATAAATATGCTGATTTTTATAGGGAAATTATTTTTATTCTTAAGACAAAGTTACGAGTCGATAATTGCATGATTTTCAGTGAAATGATTGATCAATAAATTGAATCGTACGGGAGAATTTTAATGACGAAACAGCGGAAACTGCGAAATTCCTTCGGAATTCTTTCATTTTTTCCTGATTCTCGAAGCAGCTGCCAGAGAGAGAAAAAGCTGAACTTCGAAACGTTGAATTCTCGAAAATCTAGATATTGGGATAAATAAAAAAGGAATTTTTATCGTTTTTGGGTTTTTGTTACGTAATTTTGGGTAAAGAATGAAACCAGCAGTGATTTCGTTGTATCTGCATCGAAGAATTTGGCTAAATTCACTAATTCCAACCGAGAAAATCGTTGAAGTTGATCGAGCTCTGAAGGCATAAACGAGAATTGAAAAAGTCATTGTCCCCGTAAATCATTCCTCTCACGAAATTTCCTTGAGTGGCAAATTTGCAGAAAAAAAGGAAAAATCAAAAGAGATATGACCGATGGAAGAAATCATCAGCCAGGGTTGCCGATTGATCAAGCTAAATTTAATATTCATGGATTCGGAGTGCTCGAGAATCTCGGAGACGATGTTGACATAACGAGAGATTTCGACCGAGCGGATCGAGCAAGAAGGAAAAAAGCGTTCAATTTTTCTTTATTCATACGTTATTCGGTTCGATGAACATAAAATCATTGGCAAAAAAGCACGAACGATAAAAGCATCAAATTACAAAGGAATCATGATTGAAAACGTTTTCGAAAAGTGTCGAAAAAAAAGATTTTTTTTTCATTGAATCCCAAAGACGTTTATCCTTCAAGAAAATTTTATACGTGTCAATTTTCCTCCTTCTTTGAGACAAATTTATTTATTCCGAACCTCATCAAGCATCGAATGGATTTTACAAAGTCGTAAAAAAGTTCTTTCGATATTCTTTTAGCACTTGTAGAAGTTTCGTTCGAAACTGTTTGTCAACGCTCGTTTACAGACGAAAAAACCAAAGAAATCCATAAAGGATCTTGTTGAATTGGAAAATCTGTTTTTATTCATTTCTCTCGAACAAAGTGTTCTTAGGAATTGAAATTTTGACAGGTGATTTTGTTGCTGTTGATAATTGTATTTAATTCTTTTTTTTTATCAATATCTGTTGGATAATTTGATTTCGGATAAATCTCCTTAAAAGAAAATTACAAAAGATTCAGAATTTACGAGAATTTATGAGAAGGCACGTGAACATGATTTCGCTAAATTCATGGTGGCACTTTAATTACATTGACGTAAAAGACGAGTAGCGACAAGTGGGCGAGGTGCGAAAGCGGTTACTTCTAAATTGGTGAATTCTGGAGGTATATAGAAACAAGCAAGGCTTTAGGATTGCGTGGAAGTCGACGACGAGTAAGGGGTAAATGTAAAACGTACGGATATACGTCGCAGTATTGTTCAGTTCTCTTGGGGACTTTGCTTCAATTCCATTCGCTGATATTCGAGGATCAGGATGAGTTGAGAGAAAGATGGAGGGAGAGAGAGAATATCACAGAGAAAGAGGGTGAAGTCAAAAACGATAACGGTCGCTGGGCGAGACGGTTGCGAGGAAGGAAAGAGCAAAAACCTTCTGTTCTTGTTTCTCTCTACGTCACGCACGTTCAAGGTTCAAGCATCCGATTGAACTTGGGGGCTCCCAGACTTTGATTTCTACCATTTTTTTCATTTTCCAATTCTAATCATCTGAGAGTCATTAGTCGAACGAAATATCACAATCAAAATGTCTGCTCGATACGAAAAAGTGAGAGCAACATTTGGCTACATTTTCCTTGATTCGTTTCTTTCCTTATTAGGAGGAGTTCAACCATCAAAACATCAAATTTGTGATTTTTCAAGCATCAGGAAGTTTAGACAAAGCGGAATTATTTCAGTACAGAATTTTTACCGGTTCGACAACATTCGTTACTCAGTTCCTGAATGTTTAAAGATAAAAGAAAAATGAATAAATCCAACATTGTTTTCCAACACTTCGAAATTGAACAGTTCGGAGAAAATTGAATAAACAAGCCTATCGAATCTACTGGTTTGTTTACTTTTTGCGTATTCTTTTGTGTGCCTCGATCGTGTACGTTTCGTGGTGGGGGCACGTTGTTCGCTGGACTAAAGCGACGCACTGCGGGAAAGCGCGTAAGCGCGATTCGTGAGGCGTGGTGGGGCGCGTGGGCCCCGCTAAGCGAGGCGCTACAGGCTACAGCGAAGGGCGTGCGGCGTGCGGCATAGCGGGGAAGCGGTGCAAGTCGCTGCAAGTTTAGTCGATGGCCAACGGTCAAAGGGCGAGGGCGAGGGGCGAGAAGAGAGTCGTTTGAGCGTCGGTCGGCCAATTCAACACTTTGCTTTATCGTTCGTGGATGTCGATGCAGGTGACTAGATACAAAGCAATCAATGCGACAAACAGGATTCTGCTCCATCCTCATATCCTAAATGACAAAAATATAGTATAATCTTCTCTCCAGGTTCAATATTTTTTTATTCGAATAATAAAAATAAAATAATGATATGATAAACGATGAATAATTATATTGAATTGATTAACAATTAATGACAATTATTCTATTAAATAGTAAATATAATACAGTATTATTATTTTTATATCATTTTTGTTACGAAGTCAAAAATTTGATATTATTTACGAAGAAAAACGTGACGAAGAATGAAGTTTAAAAAGACACAAATAATCTATTTCTCCATGCGTCATTCGTATAAAAAGTAACAATTTTTTGTCAATTAGGATCCTTGACACAAGCGAATGGATATCGAACAAAAAATTCCAATTTGGAAAATCTCAATGAAAAAAATAAGAAAATAATCATGAAATAACTCCCTCAGGATTTCATTATTCTGATTTGATAATATTTATTAATGAATAATGCAGGAAATGTTTCTCGAAATCCCCTTAATTCCATTTGAGCTGCCATAATTATCGTTCGATCATTCATCGATAAATATTTTCAGATCGGAAAAACGAAATCCTGAGGGAATTATTTTCTGATTATTTTCTTGTGTTTTTTTTTTCAAGCTTTTCTCTTCTCAAATATGACATTTCGAAGTCGAGAGATTTTTCGATTTTTCAAATCCTAATTCTTCATCGTTTTAACGTGTCAATTAAAAAATATTGTTTTTGGTGCGGATCGTGAAAACAAAATAAATGTCAATTAATCAGACAATCGAGTCCGGGAACTAGAGTGTGTACAAATCGAAGTGAAAAGATGAAAAGTGAGTATCCATAACCGGAAATGGATCTGAATTACAAAGTTTTGGAGAGAGCAGTTTTACCCTCTGTGAAGAATGGATTTTGGATCAGTGAGATGTGCTTGTAGTGAGGAGTTCGATCATGTTTATTCAATCAATTTATCCTAGCTACAGAGATTCGAATGTCCAATCTTAACGTTGAGCATTATTTGACTTTTGACATTTACCAACAAGAAGGAATGTCATCGTGAAGATTTATGACAAAAATCTATAATGACCAGTTGTACATTATCTCGTTGTTTCCCATTGACAGTAGCTCGCACGATATTCGGTCGAGAAGAATTAGAAAGAATTGAAAACGTCACATTCGGGTAGCCAGATGAGTTTATTTATTAGCTCGTTCGAACCTTTTCGTACGCAAGTACGTTTTCCTTTATTACCCACTTGCTTGGAAGTTTTTTGTTACGGTGTTTCCCTTATCTCGTTCAACCGACCTATTTCGAGCTGTCTATTATTGTGTTCACGTGCCTCAGGCAAATGCCCAACGACCATTTTCACCTTCCCGCCCCTGTCATCTTCCCAGCTCGTGGGTCCGACACTGAAATAATTGAGTTTAGAAACGACACACGATTGTCCCTCTGCCTCGAGACGTTCTTTCGTTCCGGCCCATTCGAATATTTTACTTATTTTTTCTCGGCTCCCAAAAAACTCGCTTCGTTAACTTTTTTTTTTCAATATTCACAACAAATAGAGCAGTTTAATTCCAGTTGTACTTCGCCCAGCAACTGTCGATTCTGGATATTATTTTTCAATTTTTATTTTTCGCTTCGTTTTCATAGGTTCGTATTCGCACAGCTAAACTTCGAAGCTCTGTTTTTGTCTGCTTTCGTGTCCCAAGCTTTTGGGGCTCGAAATTTTTATTCACTCGAAAGAAATATAATTTTTTGTGGTTCATTGATTGAAAATTTTGAACTTTATGATTATTTTTATTTTCATTTCTCATTCATCTTGCAGAACAAAAAAAAATTGATAAATAAAACTGTTTTCTTACAGGTATCGACGGAACGTTGAAAAGCGACGATGAGTTTTGAGCGTAATTCCAAAAGCTACGTTTATCCGAGTTTTCCCGGGATAAAATTCTCATATTTCGTGGTAAGTCAAGAGACTCTTTGATGTTAATCATTATTATTATTATTAAAATGAAGATTCTCGGGGAATTTGAAAGCAGGTTGAAAACTCACGTACGAACGTTATGGATCATCTCTATTTTGACGTGAATTTGAAATATTCGTGTTGCATGTGTACACAAAGCGATGAACGATACAAACATATGTGTCCAGGGTTTGGCAATATTGTGAAATGCGAACGCTGCTTTTATCGTGTTCGGATGAGAGTTTTAGGTTTGTTTGGGGAATGGAGAATTCCCCGAGCCCCGCGGTGGCTTCGTTTGAAACGATCGGGAAAACTGAAATTTTGTAAGTTGCTGCTATCATGGGAATCGAGGCAATTCGTTCGTGGATCAATGGCTGTGTGCACGATTTTTGCATCTGTAGCAATAGTGAATGTCAAATTTGTGCTGTAAAAATATTTTGGAATCTCGAGTCCGAAGGTCTTATAAAAAGAAAGCTTCAAAAACACGTGAGTATGAAAAAAAAGAAACAAAAACTTAAATGTTCGAGATCGCAGGAATCTTGTTTACATGATTAGAAATTTTTTAATCTCTGTTCAGACTGATTCAGGTGTTTATTGAAACGAATAAATGACGACGCAACAGTCGCGTCGTGACGGCACGATCAGGTCCTTTGGCGATCATTGATTGGTACTTTTTTCACGTACGGATTTATATCCTGAGAAAAAAAGAACGAGGCAGTTTAGAAGAGGAAGCGATAAGGAACGAGAGCGAGAGAGAGAGAGAGAAAGGGTGGTTTAGATCGTGATACCAACGGAACTTTTCCGCTTCTTGTAGTGGCACTATCATCGTGCATGAGAGACGCACGTGGGTAAAATGTGCTGATGTGAACTAGTAACTACGTGGATACTACATCGAAATGTTCTTAGTGCTGGATCTCTCACTGCGGGTGTTCACGTTTCGCATTTTCCTCTCTTCCATTTTCGCTCAATCCTCTCTTTTATACATTTTTTTTTCTTTGTTTTTTTTTTTTGTTTTTTTTTTTCAATTCTATGCTCTTTTCGTGTCTTATGAGTTTGTTTTAGTCAATAGCCAATTACCTGGACGTTTTTTTTTGTTCTTTCGTACTATCGTTTTTATAACTCGATTGGCTTCTTTGCACTTTCGTTTTTCTCTTTCTTCATCATTGTTAATCGCGTTATTTCGTCATCACAACTGTTTTCTCTTGTTTTTCCGCTCTTTCGAATGTTTCGGGTTATCGACACGGAAGATAAGAAACGTTGATAGATCGGTCGAATCAAAATATAATCAAATAATTTCAATGCCAACGATGACTTGCACTGAAAACAGTGTGTCGAACCGCTTCTATACTTTTGCGCTCGCTTTTGCGCCGAAGATCTCGCAGGAAAAAAAAAATAAAAAACAAAGTGGAGATAGCAGTAAGATCGCGGAGTAGCGACGGAATAATGATAATCGAGAAAAAAAAAAAAAATAGAATAAAAATGGAGAAAAAGCGAGAAAGCGATTGAAATGAAAATTTATTGCGGAATTGAGAAATTTTTCGATTTACGCTCATTGCGTGTGCGATATATTCAACATAGATGACCGTAGAAAGATAATACAAGAGTGTTTTCTATCTCTCTTTCTCTCTCTCTCTCTCTTTGGCAGTGGTTTTAGCTCGATTGCATTTACAAGTGAAATCTTAACGACCGGTATACTCTCATCCTTCTATGTCGAGTTGGAACGCAAAACTGCAATATCGGACCGCGAAGGCAAATCGAGAGTGCAAAATAACAGAAAAAAAAGGGATTTGCTACTTTATCCTAGCTCTTTTAAAATTGCGCCGTTGAAAATAATAAATTCCGACTCATTCCTTATTCATGGAGAATAATTTATTCGAAAATTATACTTCGTTCAATATTTATCTCTGTAAAAAAGGATTTTCTCATCAGTAACCGTTTAATTGAAAGTGAGTAAGAGATCGTTTTGCTTATGTTATGAAACAATGAGATTTTCGTAAACACTAAGAGGCCAGTGAATGAGAAAAATACAAGGAAAAGAATAAATGTCAATAAAAATGGAATTGCAATCGAAATTCTTGAAGCACAGCTTCCGCTATCACCTCATCAAAGTTCTGTATGAATCGCAGTTCGTTTCGAACATCAAAGGATACTAAAAGAAGACTCGGATCTGTAATTTCGATCGAAAGATTACTTTTACGATTGCGAAATCGTCGCTCGGAGCTTGAAAAACGTCGAATATGTTTTCTCATATATATATATATATGTATGGTATGTCTTCTTTAGCTACGAGCAATTCTTCGGTACATTCTTCACCACTGGTGTGAAAAGAACGCAAAGGGAGAGCCGGCTGTGACACGTGCTGATATATTTATTTATTTTTCGTCCTCCGCGAGAGCAAATGCCTTTGAAGTATATGTATATACGAGAGAAAGAGATGAAACGTACAAGCAGCTGGAGATAAACCCGAAATGGAGTAGCTTGAGGTATTTCCTCGTTAACGAAGCAACGAGAATCTTGCTCACTCTTCTCACACGTTAACCTACAAGACCACTCAAAAGTCTTTGCACACTTTTCACCGAATTCATCGAAATTGTGATGAATACCACAAATCTGGAATCTCGAGTGTTTTTTTTACAACTAGGCGATTTAGGCACGCACTTCTTATCTATAACGTTATTTTTAATTATGAGACAAACCTCAACATTATTCGAACAGTTGATTGAATTTGAAAAAATAAATTATACATAAAAGGTTATTCTTTATCAATTGCTCAAGTTTTAATAACATTTCGCTTTTGCGAAATAATTTTAGTTCGTTATTGTCCTTCCCGATGCTTGACTTGTCAAGAAGAAATCCGGTTTGTCATAGACATGTGAAAAACCAGCTGTCATTGTAACAGTTGAGAGCTTATCTTATGTCATAACAGAGCTGAGAAGGATTCGATCTTGGACGAGCAGCGTGTTCAAGAGAGATAGGAATAGGAAATAACCACAGCAGCACGTCGATGCTCTGTTTACGTACTGAGGGTTAGGGCTTTTGTTTTTGTTACAGTCTTAGGCAAGAATAGAAAAAGTTGGACCCAACTTATCATTTCGGCTTCGTCCCGGTGGTGACGGCAGTTATTGGCCAAGGATCAAGCACTATGTTGAGCTAATTTTTGGGTATTTGATAATAATTATCGAAATTATTCCTGAAAATATCAGTAGCACTGATCTTCGTTATGATGAAATACCTCGAATGTTTAAAACGGTTTCGATATATTACATTTTCTGGTATAAAAAAATTGAAACGTCCACAATTGTGTGAATGATGTAGGAATATTTTTAGGAAAAAATCTAATATTCGAATTCTTTCAATTTTGAAATTGTATCAATTTTTGTTCGATGCTATCTCTGATGGGTGAATTTCATTTCGCTACATCGTATGGAAGTCTTGTTTGAAGGGTTGAAACTTGGCGGAAGTTGAGCTCTGGTACGTAAAAGAGGAAATCGATGGTGAACTCGATGAGTGTGCCGTTGGCGTGTGATCTCCGTTCTCATCGCAATATTCTGACGTCTCGTCATTTCCCTTTTCTCTCTTTCTCGTTCTCTCTCGTTCTTCCTCTTGGCACATACATTTATCCCTGTCTCTTCCGTGCTCATCCCATTGGTAGATCTTCAATTTCTTCGTCGTATCTGGTGCGACGATGACGTTGAGTAGAAACGACACACGAGTGTGTGGAAACGAAACGCTCTCAGCACCTACGAATTACCGGTCGTTCGACCTCCGAGTTAACTTCCATCTTGGCCTTTTCCATCGCTTCGTATCGTCCGGTTTCCGGCCTTCTCTCCTATTTACCCATCCACGCGCTCCGTTAACCTCTTTTCATCTTTCCCTCATCCGGCTTCTCTTCTCTTGCCCTTTTCAATACCTTAATTCTCAATTTCTCCCCAGCATTTCACTTTCATTTGCGAAACACATACTCGTTCGTAACAGCCAACGTATTCAACGGTATCGATCAAACTTATTCTCACTAAAATCTACTTCGGATGAAATAGAATTTCGATCTCTGATTGCGTCTTAATAACGCAGTGAGCCCGAAGTCGAACAGCTTTCAATTTTTTTCTCTTACGTTGCTACAAAAAAGCATCATTTTATCGCCATCAGGATATCCGCATCGAATGATTTTATCGTACCGAATTTTCCGGTTATGGCGCGTGAACACCGAATACCTGCTGCTGCGCCATTTGTTCCTCCACAAAATTCCTATTTTCGTTGAAGTTGCAGGATATTTGAAATATTGAATTATTTGGAAGCCCGAATTCGGAATGCTGCACACTTATTTAACGCTACATACTCGATAACCTTTTTAATCAATGCCGCTGCGCGGCGGGGAATACTAAAAACAACTGTCCAAGTGTACATTCCCCTATTTGTGGCTGGAGATAAATCGAGTATCGATATTTGCATTGTATAAAAGCCAGAAAAAAAAAATCATTCAGTTTTTCCGCATACCACGAGGAATCCGCATCTCCGCGTGATCAGTGAACATGTTCGTTATGGGGCGTTACTGCAAATGGTTCATGTCTATTTGGGCCTTTTTTTGGTCTTTTTTCATTCATAATATCTCGTATCCGAGTCTCCGGATCGGCGAGTTTCGTGTATTTTTCGCTAGGTTTCGTTGTTATTTTTTTTTTTTCCTATCCGGTTACCCCGAGGGTTGTATATCTAAAAAGCATACGCGAGTATCCATGCAATTGAAGTTTTACCTCGATTGGTGTCTCGTGGCGTTTGACAGGAGACTGAAAATGAAATATAAACGAGTATGGAACATGCGAGAGTATTGCAGATGTGGAAAAGGGAGGAGAGAGAAGGAGGAAAAATGAAATATCAATGTATATATGAAGAATGTGAGAGGGTTGCGGGAGGTAGAAAGAGACAGGGAAAAAAGGGAGCGGAATAGAGGAGGTAGAATGAAGGGGGACGAGACGTAATCTGCGGGGAGCCACGAGGCAATCACTCGTTCCTATCGGAATTGCGGTTGAGAGATTTTTCGACATGCCTCTCTCGCTGATATAAAATTTGACGAGAAGCGAAACATCGAGCCCAGCCCACGAGCGGCGATCGCAGGAATTCCTGCACAATCCAACCCCTTCCCCACTTTATTCGCGTTACATTTGTACGGGACTTGCGGTATCGCTTTACCCTGGCATTGGTTCCAATAATGCATCCTGATTGCACAAATTAAACTCAGCCTTCAATTAACTTCTGATAATACTTAATGTTCACTTGTTTATTGATGATAACTGACTCGTTGTTTTTCATTCCGATGTAATGGCTCTGAACATTTCATTTTTTTAAACTTCTTTGCTTAAATTTTCATACACCAGTCTAGGTTTTTGAAATTTGGGTGTTTTTACGCTGATAGCAACGTTTTCTAATAAATTTGCATGAATAAAGAAGCTTCGCGGTTCGAAATTATGCTGGATTCGTATTATTTTATTTGAAGCTGTTTATATGCTGGTTTAGGCTCGTACGGTTCTGTTTTTTGTTCATGATGGATAGAGATACTGTTTCATAAATATGGGCAGGTAAAGACGTATCCCAAAAAGGTTAGTCCAAAATAAACGGTGATCAGTCATCGAGACGTCTGAATATATACAGCACGAACTACTGGTAGGCAAGTTTTGTCTGACTCTCGTTACACACGACTACTTGCTGACACATGAATGTGATGGAGTGCAAAGAAATTTTTATTCCGAACGTTGGTAAAACGGGATCGCGTATTTCGATATGTTACTTGTACCGTTTATTGACTTGTTCCACACTGGTTTGTTATTGGATTTGTCATATTCTTTCCAATAACGCGATAAGCTTAAAAATTGATGCGCACGGAAGGTAGTTTGTAAAACGTGAAATTAATAATGAAACGTTTACGTTTCCCTGTTGTTTGATAAGCATACGATGCTTAATTGAACTGTTTTCGGGTCAACTCACCGCCAATTTTCATACACCCATTTGCATGCGCTTACGCATTAGAACGACAGAGAAAGAGGAAGAGAGAGAAAGTGCCTGTTGGAGCCAATATCTGATATGTAATATTCATCGTTATCGAGCGAGGTTTCATCGAGCACCCGCGTGTGCGAGTCCCGCTTTTGTGAGCCTTTTCATACGCAAGAATCGATTTCAAGGTAAATGCTTCATATCGTGATCTTTGGATAGAGAAACACGTTTTGAAACGCTGAGGATACCGTTGGCCGCTTCTGATACAAGCAGCACGAACGATCCGCGTATCTCGAGTTACGATTAAGCCAGGAACTCGATAATATGGATCATATCGGATCATCATTTTCATGCCACGCACATCAAGTATCGATCTTTACGGCTATGTTGGCTATAACTTTCGAGATCCTCGTAGGAATATAGGTTACGTGCTTCCGAAAACGATATATGCCGACGTGTCGACTTCCCCATGGATCCCTGTTCCCCTATCAGGGTTAATAACCACGTACAAGCCCAACAAAGGCTACCCGGTAGGTATATACTCATCAAATTTTCTCGCTGCGTCTCCACTTCGGATCTACAAGGGAACCCGAAACAACGATATTTTGTTTTATTGTTACTCGAATCCCAGTCCAACGCTTTTTTTCAAGCTGAAAACTCTCATATCGTCGATAAATCGCATTCTGGATTAGATCTCGGTAGACAATGAAGTCGATTGAGCTCTTCCTCTTGCATTTCTGTCTTCAACTCCAAGCTGCAGCAGGGCTCATCCACCCTTTGTGACGCTACACCCTGTAACTAGTTTACTACTGATGTTGGCTTAGCTCTTATTCGCTTGCTTTTCAGCTGATCCCCCCCCCCCTCTCCTGCTTCAGCCACGAAACTCGCAATACTGCCAAAGAGATACGCACAATAGCCTGAATCATGTTCGAAGATTAAGACTTTTACGATCTATCCTCCAATCGATCCTTTCCACTTGGTCGTATCGGTGAATTTTTAATGGCCAATTAAATGACTCGGCTATATAGTCATGTTTATTATCCATTACAGCGCGGCATTTATCTGCATCGAGTATCATCCTTTTGACGAGATTTCGGTGTTGCCCGAGTAGAAAATGTCGAACAGTGAACTTTGTTGATTCGAAATGAAATGAGAGGCTGCACTCATGATCCTGATAATATTTTTCATTCATATTTTGTCATCGTTCTTTCGATTCAAAGACTTTGTTTGACTCGATCAAAAGAACATCTGATCCCATTATACTCGTTTGATCCAAGGGTTCAGGGTTCAATGTCATTCCAATCCTAATTCAGTTGGTTATTTTGATGTTGGATCTTATCAGAATGATACAGAGACTCGAAAAGCCGGGTGTGAATGACACCATTTGACAGAGTCACTCCAGGATCGATACGGATTTATAATTCATCGAGAAGGAACAAAACAATGATCGCGAAGGAAGGTTGGAGCTTGTAATTAATGGTTTTACGTTGGCTTAACGACCGGTTACATGTTGGACAGTGTCGGATTGCCGGTAAGCGAACCCGAGAATCCTGTCGCAGCAGGGCGCAACGGAACACACGGAGAAAAAGAGAGAGAAACGTGAGAAAAAAACGTGATCCGCGGAGATTATAACGTAGAAAAGCGAGAAGAGAATCGGGAGAGTGAAACGAGCGACGGGGCGCCGACGCGAGGAGTGCGTCGAACAACCCCCAACCTGGTCGCAAAGTTTAGCGTCAGTCCACGTTCACCCCCGTTGGTGTGCACCTCGTGGTCGGACATCCGAGCGTTTCTGACAAAACGTTTAATCGTTAAACGTTTCTTCTTCCACCTCCTATTTTCAGGATTTAATTACATCAAAATATTTCATTTATAATAAAAATTATTGAAATTGAGTAAAAAATAATAAATAAATTTGTTTCTAAAATTGATAATAATCGATCACTTAAATCGGGTCAAACCCGCATAATAATACAACAGCAAGAAATGCCTGCATGACACCGAACAATTGAGATATTTTTCTTTTAGAACAATGAATATAAAAATGAGAGTTAAAACTCTCGTTGAAATGTTCATCAGCGATGTTGTGGAACAGAATACAAAACGAGGAAGCGACGCGTGATAAGTGCGAGAAAAAGCGTTTCGACGATTGAAGTCGTCAGCTGACGAAGCGTCGAAGGTTTTTGACATTTTCATTACGAAAATTTTATTTACACAATCGTCGACGTCAAACGAATCCAAAGTGCTGAAGACTGTTAACAAAAAAAGTACATTTCACTTTTCGTTTTATCTCTTAAATTTTGATCCCTTCGAAACAAGAGAAAAATCACTCAAAGTGACAGAAATAGCACACACGTGTTTCCCGTTTGGGCTCACCCTATACCAAACGTTTTGCCGGTGCGAATATACATTTTGACTGCATATAACACAGTGCGGAATTTTCCCACCCCTCCGCCAAGCCCGTTCGATCGAATCTACATTCGTGATTCTTCTCTCTTGTTAGCTTATCGAACGAATCGTGAAGGTTAAAAGGGGTTGGCGAGGAACGACGGGAACACACGCTGCGGATATTATGAGCAGGAACGATGATCGTGCTGTGTGCCCGTAACTCAAACGAACTCGTTCGGAAGTCCCATTTTCTGCATTAGTTCGACCAAAACGTTGAGGACTATACATATATATATATTTTTTTTCCTATTCAGCCTGCAACATCTGCCACGAAAACAAAAAAGTGGAGTAGAATAGATAGTGGGCAGAAATTTTTTTTTTTTTTTTAACTTTCAAGATTTTAAAAATACTTCAAAAGCACTTTGAGGAGAAAAAAACCATTTTTTCTATAAATTCGATTAACCATTGTCGAGTTTTCGAAAAATTTTCTATTGTTTTCACTATTTTTTATTTCTGCTTCTCTCACCTCGTTGAAGAAACAAAAATCAATTATTTTTCTTTTCTTCCCCCCATGGAACGTTAATCCAATTTGAAAGAACATGATACCCGGAAATATTGATGTTCCATAGAAAATTGAACATCCCTCGATCGATTGTGTAAATACGAGGAGAGCAGAAGGTAAAGAAAAATAAGGGATTGGAAGGTGAACTTTTTCTCATCTCGTCGCTCAAGGAATAGTGCGGTTGTTCCTGGTTTGTTGGGTTTCTCGATGACTGTATGGTGTTAATTTTGGGGTAGAAAACTTTGATCGGCACGTCGATCGTTTCGTGACAAGGAAGTATCGAATTTCTCAGCGAACCCCACGTTTCGTTTAACCATTCGACTCTGCCTCGATGTTTATTGACACGATATTTCATCGAACAATAAAAACAAAAAAAATAACGAGTGTTTCTTGAACGGGGCAACCGATCGAATAATTGTCCTGACAAGTGCTTTGTGCGCTTTGTGATCGCGAGAGTGTTGGAATACGTGCTCCATTCAAGACGAATCTCACTCGTCGAGACTTCTCGCTTTTGTCATCGTCGACAAAGCGAGAAATTGAAACACACAAATTTGAGAGAAAAAAAAAAAAAAAAAAATTACGTGACATCAACTACTGTGCTTGTGCTAGTTGTGTCTGAACTAAAATTACAATATTATCATATCAACATAAAACTAAGGAATAATGAGAGTCCCGCTGGTACTACTCAGCGGCATCGTCGTTCTTTCCGTCGCAGTTGCAAGAGCACTATCCTGTGTGTGCTCTCCTCTCGAGTGCGACGTTCTCACCGAGGACGATTGTCCCGGAGGACTTACTTGGGATCCTTGCCAGTGAGTTCGATTTATTTACCTCTCAGCCTAAATCACTCGAATTCTCTTGGATTCCCAAGTTTTTCATTCGCATTTACAGACGAGTTCGGCAATATTTTTACAAATTTTCGCGAGCATTGAATAATGTATTTGAATCATATATAATTGGAAATAACAACAAATTCAATGAGGAATAACAGTTTTTTTTATATAAAAAAATTGAATAATTCAAACGCGAGTTTGGTAAATTGTTTTACGGTTCATCGGAAATATATATTTTTCTTCTTCTATTTTTTGTTTTCTATTGTTACCGACGTCATAGCGGTGTTTCAATAGTCTCGAGTGCACACCAAAGAGAGAGATATGAAAAGGATGATTATTACTACAATCGATTTTCTCAGAGAATACTTCACGTCGCCTATTCCAATTGATTCTCTTAATTGGAAATAAAAAATGTTGGAAACTGTACTCTATTTTAATTAACTCGATAAAGCGTTTCTCGTTTTAGCTCGTTTCTCTGGGATCCTCAATATTTGTTTTTGAGGTAGCTAAGGTGTGGATAATTGAGTCTCTAAGTAAGTCGAGTGAAATGTTTTGTACGACGAACCAAGAAATCTTTTTATTTTCTCGTCTATCGTTGTCTCATTTCTCAATTATTCCAGGCTGAATTAAAATAAATATAAAATGATTGAAAATAGAAAAAAATTTCAGTTTTTCCAACGAATCGTAATCGAGCTTCGTTCTCTACAGTCAAGAATCGTCGATAATAATCGATTTTACCGTGATTCAAAAAATAATTTCATTCGAATAATAAAAAATTAAAATATGTTAGATCACGCTAAGCTCATAACGTCGAGTACAGCTCAAATCCTCCCTTAAATTTTTCTCTTATTCCGATCGAATGTATTCAAATAGAATAAAGCTATCGTACGCGAGGGACCTCTCGCGATGTAAAAAGTTACAACAATCGCTATTGAAATTCATGAACGAAGGGGGTTAACACGAATTTATTCACCGAACATAAGTTTTCTCCTCTCGTATACATAGAATTATATAGATATACACACACACACTACACATGTGTAGTGTATACATATATATAGCCATATACATATGTGTACGTATGACGCTTTTCAACTTTTCGCACACTTCGGTCCGGTATACTTTTTCCTCTTTCACTTTTACTACTTCGATCGTCGTTTCACGAGTAAGAGCACCCAGATTCCGGGTTCAAACTGCTCTCTCACCGACCGAGCGAAAAGTTCGTCCGCGCGCGAACCTAGCAAAAGATTTGTCTCCGATATAGGAGGAAAAAGCAGAAGAAATACTTCTGTATAACCATAAAAGATATTCGAGTGCAACAAAACAGGACGTGCAAAAGCAAAAGAGGCAGCGAGACGGGAAGAAAAAAGTGCATGTAAGGGGAATGAATCGTGATTCGATAAATTTCAATATTTCGCAAGTCTTTATATACATCTACTTGAGATTTTCGAGTTCGTCCGATCTGATTGAGCTCGTTTTTCAAAGGCCTGTCAAAGGCACATAGGACTGTTGGGATGGGAATTTTGCAAGCTTATATAAATCGAGAAAAGAGGTGAATTTCACATACATTTTTTAAATTAATTGTTATTCGTGTTAAACATCACACAATCCTCTCTCTCGTGCGCTGATCAATGTCGTTGAAGTTTGTATCATCGTGGTCCAGCAAAAAGTCTTCTTCGTCCTTGTCGTTTTGTTATTTTTATAATTCGTTGACGTATTTTATCTCATATATTTGTTTTCCTTATTCTCCAACAGCAAGAAAAATGATATTGTTCCATAATATTCGGTCGAGAAAAACTTGAACATTTTGTTAATTAGAATTTTTTCGAGGGAAAGACTCGAGTGTAAATATGATGGGGATTTATAGTTTTTCTATTCAATCGCGATTCGTGGAATAATCGAGTTATCTCTTGTATCAGGACCAAACGAACGGATACACTTTAGTTCGCGCGTAATTCGCGAGTGTCAAATGAAATAGGAATTATTCGTGTGAAATATTGCTGCTTTTTGTTGAACGGATGATGGACGATTTGCTTGTGAAAACCGAATGAAAAATTTTCTCTCACTTCATATCGTAATTCAGCAGCATTGTCGATTTGTTTTTATAACTCTTTATCGCTAATTTTTTTTTTGTTTTTCAAGTAGAAACGGAAACAGCGTTTTTACTTGAAAAATATGCTTTTTATTCTCACAGGAACGTAAGAGTCTGTTTTCGGAGGGATAAAAATGAGAATTATTATGATTTTTTTTCCGTTATTCTACCGCTTGCCGTTGTGTGCACCTTTTGAAAGTAAAAAAAAAAAGAAAAAAAAAGATGAGAGGGATTTTATTACGATATGCTTTAAAATTTTCAAAGCTCGTGCAAAACGGTCGTGCTTCACAGCATTTTTGTAGCTGTAAAACCACCGGGCACTCTCGTAATTTTCAGGAAAAGTACTAAAATTTTCTCCCCTATAGCCAGTCAAAGTCACATTGTGTAACGCCGCTTTGGTGTGTTCAAGTTCTCGATATTGTACGACACCACCGCCGCACCAAACGTCGTTTCTCACTAATTGTCCGTTGTGTTTTATACCGTTAGTTTGCTTATACACTCTCTCTCTCTCTCTCTCTCTAGCCTTTTTATTTCTTCCTCATTCGCAACGGCGATAAACCATTGCTCGACCGCAAACTTTTACGATCTCTCGCTGTTAGATCATTTGCGGAATTTTCATTATTGTTTCAAATATGCACTGTGGCTTTTTACAACTGTCGGGCCAATGGTATATTTCATTTGTTTTATCATATTTTGTATACGTTTCTTTTTTCTTCTGTTTTTTTTTGTAAACGATGAAAATTTATTGTCGCGAAGCATTGAAAATTTTTTCAAAGTTACAGAAATTTTTGCCAACCATTCCTGGACACACGCTGTCCCCCCCGTAACCAAAAAGTTCACGATATTACGAACTGGGAAATTCCATGAAGTTTCATGCCGACGAAATATCTTTAAACTCTGAAGATTTTTCGAGCTACAAGCACTCTGTTTTTGTCAAACTTTCTTTGAACAGGATCCCATCTTTGTATGGTATTCAGCTAATTAAATGTCAAAGCCAAACGACGTTGATGACAAAAAGGTCTCTTAAGAGCATCGGCTGACTTTGATGTGCTGAAATTGTTGGAATATTTTTCCATCATCAAGTTACTTCACTTTCGATCATTTTTACCGATTCCCTGTACTTTTTTTGGCAATCGTTTGTGTAAAGAATTTATGAGACAAGTTCATTGATATATAAACGTGAAGCAGATCGTGTCATTCTTTTTTAAAACCGTCAAAACACAGGGCCAGTAATAGTGATCAGAATTTAAGAGTTTCTTGTCACTGCTTTTATCGATCAATAGTTTTTCTGAACACTTCCAAGCGAAGAACAAATCGAAGCCAAGCAGAAACGCAGAGCAGCGTTTTTACGCAAAGTATTAAAAATATAGTTTTTTTCTAAATGACAAAGTCCAGACCGTGCAACGTATATCTATACTCGAGATCGAGCAATTTTGTCTCATTTTTAAACTTCATTGCAGTTCGACTTATCGGAAAAAATGAAACTTTCGCAACGCAATGCGATCAATGCGCCTCCGATGGTATGAACGTTTTTTTCAACTTTTCTCGAAATATTTTTTTTTTACCTAGCGATGATTTCAGGCAATATTAAACCATTTGTCCGGAACACTGAACTAGTTCGTGTATCGAACGCAGAAGATGTTGAAGAGCGCGTTCGATACACTCTGCAAAAGTGATAACGCCGCGTGACTCTGATTAATATAAAATCGATTTTTTAATCGATGCTTCCCTCTCGGATGAACATTTCTCGAAGGTTTCTTATTCAGCAGTAAATAGATTGAGCAACGAAATTATTATTTTTTTGGATTCACGTGTACGGCGTGGATATCTGATATTCGTTTTGGATGAGGGAATCAGGGATCAAAAACGGTTTTCTGGTTACAAGGCTCTCGTTTCCTACGTTCGCGTTTTCGCGATTCTCGTCGTTCGGGTATTTCAAATCATAATAATCCAATCGTGCAAAGGAGCACATAGACAGGAGTATAAACGCGACGCGAAATTGGAAATTTTTTTCATCTACTCCGTACTCAACTCTCCCTTTGTTCACGGGGACGCATGTAATTCCAACGAAAATTAAATCCCCGCATTTTACCGAGTCTCCATGGCGATTGCAATTGTTCGATTCATTCGTGCAACTAATTATTTTTGCTTCTTTTTTTTCCTCGTCGAAAAGAGAGAGTTCGTGCAATTTATCGATGGAAAAAAAAAAACGAGAATTTACCTCTTTTCTCGACAGATTTTGAATTTCGAATCTGCTTCGAAATGTGAGCTCAACATTTTCAATGGCTTGGTCCAGATTTTAATTGAATTTTTACTATTCATCAGTTGGAAATAAAAATACATTTTTTTTTCTCGTGGAAACGTCAGAAGAATTAATATTTTTTTTTTTTTATATTGTCAATCATACTGCGCTTACATGCGAACTCCAGTTTCTATATTCCTCTTTCTCTCTCTCTCTCTCTCTCTCTCTCTCGACTCAATGAATCCTTCATGAGTTACACGATTGAACGAATGCGAAAAGCACACGATACGTTTTAATCGGGCATGTGTAACAGTCAAAAGTAAATAAGTGAAGTTGATAGTTGTACGAAATTTGAAAAGCTTTCGATCTATACAACGTTACGTCGAGAACATTATCCTAATTTTTTATACATTTTTACTTTATACCTTTCATGTGCAACGTGCAACGTTTATTTGATGTTTGTTCTCTAGTGCATTCGTGAAAAATATTTTTTGAGCGATAAAAGTATCACGAACGCTGCAGGGCTTTTGATTCGAAATAGAAAAACCATTTTTTTTTTTTCACTGTTGAGCGCTGAGTTTCATTTTTTTTCTCAATTGAGCGTTTTTTTTTTTTTTTTTTTCAACGCTTGCAGTCACATTTTTTTTTGACATTCATACCAAATCCCTTTCACCGCGTCCATTTCAATATCTCTTAATTACAATCCGGTTGTATGCCGGAAGCTCAAACGCACGAGTGTACACACACGTTTTTTTAAATAATATTTTCATAAAAGCAGAGCCTCGACGCATCGGGTCCTGCGAAAGAACAAAAGTCTTATTGCAATATATATACACACACACCCACATTTCCTCAGTATTTTTTAATTTTTCCCATTTGTTTTTCGACAGCTCCGTCATTTTTTTTTTTTTTTTCGACGCTACATTTCAATACTTCGTTTCTTTCATAAACTTGAATTATTTTTCGATTCGGTGCACCTGGATCGAACGAATTACACTCGTATACGTTGATACTCGTATCATTCTGTTGAACGAGAAATAATATACTTGGAATCGAAAAATGTTTTCTCCGCACGCGTATCTATGTACGCGCGTATATAAAATTGGGGTGTTTATAACGACGGTGAAAATTTAAAGCCGAGAGTACGGCTCTGTCGAGTGGAGAAAACGTTGGAAAATTACCGGCTTCCTCGGTGGTGAGGTTTGCGGTTGTCGAGTGGGCATCCTCCTACCTCTTTCCCCTAGCCTCCACGAGTGCGGAAAACGATGGCAATTTTCATACTGAGGTGCTAGCACACGCTAGCAAAGAATCGGTTAAAGAGAGCAAAAGAGAGACATCGAGCTAGGAAGGAAAGACAGAGAGAAAAGAGGGAAAGAGCTAAAAGGAGAGGGGTGGGTAGGTCAGGTGTAGCGGCACAGGGTTGATGGTAGTCGGGGGGCTAGTAGTTTTCTCCCCTTTGCTCAGAATTACCGTGCTTTTATAAAGCCGAACACTATAGCAAGAGTTAAGAGTTTGTGTTAAGTGTGTGTGGTTTTAGGAGAGCTTGAAAAATCGCATTTTTTTTTCGTTTTTTTTTCTTTCGTACCACAGAAAAAGCGCACACGCGTATAGGAAAAGGCGTTTAACGAACGGGATGCAAAACTTTTGGGGGTTAATGAACAATGTTGGGTCTGACGATCGATAGGACTGATTTGTATTTATTAATCGTTTGGTTACGACGATGATTCGTTGATGGATGGCATATAGATCGAGCGAATTATGAACGAGATTTAGAATCGGTAGAAAATGAGTTTCTTTTTCTTCAAATTTTTGAACGATTTTTTTTGGGCATAAACGAAACGACGCAGCTCTTCCAATCATTCCTGATGACATTGGTTCCTGTGCAGTATTTTTTTATGGTAATTACACGATGTATTCGAGTTTCCAAAAGTTTCTATCACACGCCAAGTTGTTTTACAGCGGAAAGCTATTTTCTCCCGAGAGTTTGAAGAATATTCGAAAAAAAGTCAGAGTCGTACTCTATTTAAAGGAAGGTGTCAAACTCGATTCCGCATCCTCCCCCCCCCCTCTCTCTCTCTCCCGAAGCAACCTTTTCTTTGTTGACAAAAGAACGCGGCTTCTCACATAAAATTACGAAAATATTCTTCTATACTATATCCCCGGAGAATTTTCCCCAAGGGAGCGAGAAAAAGTACTTTTGTACAAGCCCTAAAAACATTTCATGCTTTCTCAATATTTCAGATGCTGCAAAGTGTGCGCTCGTGTCGAGGGCGAACCTTGCGGTGGACTGTTCGGCTTTTCCGGAAGTTGCGCGCCTGGCCTTCAGTGCGTCATTAAAAATCTCCTTCATCATACAAAAGAGGTCGACGAGGGAACATGTTCGAGTGAGTACGCTTCTTTTTTTTTGTTCTTTCGTAATGATTGCTAATACGTGCGATGAGCAATTACCGGATCTAGAAACCTCATCACACGACTTCAAGTCCCGTTGGGTTTTAAACACTCTTGTCTTCCCACGAATTTGAATCGCTCCCGGTCTTTCCCTAGAACCGTGATAAACTCGTGTTTATTCCACATATATTTTATGGAATCTCTAGCATCCAAACACTATTTCGACGCTCATTGAAATCAGCTCAAAAATCTACAAAATTCCCTCAAAACTAAACCAAAAGCTATGGATGTACGGCCGGTGTATGGTTCCGGCGATTTCCCAAGTTAGGCAGCCGCCAGCCGAGGACAATACTCGGCGATGGATGATCGCTTAGCCATGCACCGGCTCGCGCATTAATCACCCAGCGGAAGGCAGTTTTCCGGGTTTTTAATGACCCCAACCAGCTGCAACTCAGTAAAAATATAGCCTTCTGTATCGGACGAGTTTTTTTTAAAATAGTTTCCTTTGGCCCTCGTGCAAATGCGATACACTGGTACATCAGGAAAGAGCGGGCCTGTAGGCAACACTCCGAGGGGATCTTGCGGGAACAGAAACGAGAAGATGGCGTAAATAATAATTAATTGGTCCAAAACCAAAACATATACAATCTTAAAATCTTTCTAACGTTTAATGCCAGTATACTTTTGCGAATGTAATGTAGAACAGTTGAAAGGGCTGCCGCGAAGACTCATTCGTTGATGGTTAGTCGGGCGAGTAGTTTTTTTTTTAATTTTCTTTTTTTCTTTTTTTTTTTCTCATCTATCGTATCTACACCCTCGATTCTATTGCTACTTAGATTTTTCCGTGGGGCAGCACGCGCTGGTGAGTTATAAGGAACGATCGGCGAAGCTCCGCAAACGGTAAAAACTTTTATGGCCACAGGCCAAACGACTCTGGGCGAAGGTCGAACTAACTCTCTTTCTCTCTTTTTATCCATCTCCATCTCTCCTGTTTTTTTTCTTCCTCTTTCGCAGCCTCCAATCTTCCATCAACCACTTTCCCTCTGTAAACACATCTAACCTTTACGCTACCTCGCAGATACGGGACAATGGTTCTTACGGTTAACTTGACAATAACGATGTTGTATCCTCGAGCTTCGGAGATATTACCGTAAAAGAGTTTTCGATTACGAGCGGAACGCCAAACCATATACAACAGCTTCATGCTCTCTCTCTCTCTCTCTCTCTCTCTTATAAAAGCTGAAACAACGGATACCGAAAGGTTAACATAAAAAATAAAATTGGGAATGCAGTACGTCAATTACTTCTTCGCTTCTGTGAGCACACTTTTTATCAGCGATCCAACACCAATATTTCCGGGCTCCGAGACCAACGTTCGATTCGCAAATTTATCTAAAATCTGATGAATTATTGGCGACTGAAATATTGCCGTAATAGAGAAATGGAAAAACTCTAATATAGAAAAGAACATTGAAAAACAAAACTGCCAATGAGATTTTCATCGAAGCGAAATAAACTGCAGTTTGGCAGCTTGTATTTTACACGTTTTTTTTTCTCTTTTCTTAATTCTTACTCGATGAATTCTCATTCGCTATCGTTCTTTTCTATTCTTGACTTGTCAAAAACAGATTTGATGTGTCATGGCTATTTTTAAGGACCAGCTGTCATTGTGACACTTCGGAGCAAACGGAATAAATTCAGTCATATTGACTTGGAACTCTATCACCAGACGCGAGTTGCGTATACAAACGTCATAGCGGACCAATCAGAATCGTGGAAAAGCGATGACAAAACTCCAATGTCATGCGAGGTACTCATGCACTTGATATAAGAGGAGAAACTTTCTATTTAATGAAATGAGTTTGAAACGATCGTTGGTTACCCAGGTTACCTGTAGGACCTGCTCGAGAAATGTTGAAAAATTTGGATTCATGAGAGAGAATCGTGCAGATACGAGGGTACTTGAAATGAGGCTTGAACGAGTGGACGTAACGAGGATGTCATCAGGCGCCTGAAAATTTCAGGTTAAGGAGTGGTTTTCAATTTGCCGGTTAAAAGAACCTTTCGAAGTTTCTGTATATCGATTCTGTGACGGTTGTATAAACACACGACATAAAATTCTACGGTTTACCTATTGCATCCTTGGACGGGGCGCGTTGTGAGCCTCAGCCAGCAACCAATTTCCTGCTTTTCCGTCGAATTCAATCTCCCTCGATGAAAAGAGGAGCGTGTTGCGAAGATGATGCCAACGCCAATAGTACAGCCTAGAATGTTACTCGTTGTAAGTTCTGGTCCCTCTGCGCGCTCTCGGTCCTAAGTCCTTTAGGACTCTCATTCGTCTAGGGATATAAAGAAACTAAACCCACAAGAAGAGCCACATTGGATCGGTTCTTAGCACCGAATGCGAATCTATTCAATCACTATCCACCAAATGTATCCTTTGCTTCGATACTCTATTTCCGATTAATCAGTCCACCAATCTCGTGAATTGATCGTTCCTGGTTATAAATGTGTGAGAAACTGTCCTCAACTGGTTTAAGCCAAAAAGGATTTTCTTCCAGCAAAACTTGGCCTGATTGACTTTGTACAAAAACTATTGAAATCAGCTCATCGAACGCCTTTCTTCGAGCTCTTTTTATTTCGAAAGTTCCGATGCAAAAAATATATTTTGTCGACGTATAATTAAATCGGAATATTTTTGCTTGCCCAGATGGCACAGTTTTATTTCTGTCTCGGGTTGAAAAAAATTTCGGTCCAATCGGTATTCAGTAGCATTTGAATTAAACAGTAATGAAAAAGAAAAAAAAAAAAAAAAAACAATTGTTCTCTCGTTTGCTCGAAATTATCCGTAGACACGCCGATTTTATCTCGTTCGAAAAATCGTTCCCAAGTTGTTTAATGAATTCTTAATCCCTTCGTACGTTTTTCCTCTGTCGTGAAAAAGGGCTCGTGCTTAATTGATTTCTGATCAAGTATTCTGGACTCGATGCTATTCGCGCTACCAATCGATAATCGTATTCTCAGTTCATTTCGTCAGAGATTGATTCCGACGAATACGATAGAAGTATCATGCTTTTTATAGCCATTTTTTCTTATATCTGTTCCCCGAGATCATTCAATTCACGTTTTAAATAATTTAGCATTAAAAATGAAAATTTTCTGTACAATTACAATGTATAAAAATATTTCAACGACGAAATATCTTCCAGCAGATGTGTAAACAGCAAATGCAATAAATCTCTATTCGTGTCAGACAAAAGTCAACCTTTCTCATTTCATAAACTGAATTTGTACATTACTGGATACATCCAGGTTGAAGAAGATTTCTCGTATTTTACTGTTTTCGAGATGACGAATGATCCCAAGTTTGTGAACGTTTTCATTACTTTTGTAACGAGTTTTGCGTACACACGTACGAAAATTCGCTTGACAACAAAGGCTCATTCGTTTTTTTTTATCAATCTCTCAGACACTTGTGTTCCTCAACTTCTAATATTATATCGTTCATTTCGCAGCTCATTTTTCTATGCTCCTCACTTCTCCTCCAGCTGTCTACTTTTCACTCCGGCGAAGCAACATCTTTTCCTTGTAGCCAAAGCGTGTACACATTTAAATTGATACGTGTGCCCTCCAACTGAAGCGTCATCTCGAGCTATCCGGTGAGGAACCAGCGTTGTAGAAAATCCACCAGATCCCATACCTGCGTCCATCTGCTCTGTATTCATGGAATATTATGGAACAAATTAGTTTACCTCGTAGATATTTACATTGTTGGAGGCCATTGGTGAAGCTGCTGCTGCTGCTGCTGCTGGATGGCGAAGGTTCTCTGTTGCTTATGTACGCGCTACATCCCATCTTTATTATTTTTATTTCGTGCACGCGAAAGTTATGTATGATGTTGGGGTCGACTGCATCAAGTGCACATGTATGATGGGAGCTCCTGCGAATGATCACATTCTGTTTTCAACATGCATTAATAAAATGGTTACCGAATATGTCTAAGTTCATAAATGGGCCAACCAACTACAGTTGCTGTTAACTGTATATTATTCGGTGAAAATTGAAATCGTTATTTTCCAGGATATTATCTCTTTCGTACTCCATTAGGAAGACTCGAATCGAGTTTTGGATGCTTACCAAAAATTTTCCATGCTCCAGCATATCCTTCCATTTTACATTCTATATGCTCCAGGTGAACATGCTCCTACCATATTTCTATACACACGTGTGCTAAGAGAAATTAACACCATCTTGCATACGATTTTTCGTCCGATATAGTTATAGACACGAGGCGAGTGGGATCGCTGGTCTGGTTTCAACGAAGCGTGTAACTCGTTGAATTCCCATCTTTCATCATCTTTTTAAAAAAAATTCTCTTTTTTCGAAACCTCTCTCTCTCTCTCTCTCTCTTTCTCTCTCGTCCAGTTTTGTAGGACTCTTGGGTGAGCGTCGTTTTTCGAAGCTTTTGCATATGCAGCCCTCTTCGGAGAAGTAGGAACAGGACAAGGATGAGGCCAAAGAGCTTTTTCACCTAATCCTCTGCATCTCACGCCCTCTTATCCTCCCACTTCGGTGTGACCCCTTTACGAAAACGTTTCTATATATTCGTTTGTATATCTCGAGAAAGTACACACACACAAGTATGTATATATATGTATATTTCGTTGTTGTCAGAGTTTTCCTTTTGGAGAGGTGAAATATTCATGCTCGTAAGAGAAGACTCGCTACAAGTCACCCCCGCATCATTTCAGTTATCTCAACTAGACAGACTATAATTTTCTTGCCACTTTGGCTTACCTTTCTCGTACGTATATATGATTCGGCTCGTCGGTCAGAGTATAACCGTGAAAATATTGCTATCGTTTACCGCGTTTCAAGAGATACGAAAAATTTTCGAGATCTTGACGCCGCTTCAAGAAAACTGACAACTTTTGCCTTCATCCGTGCAGTACTCCAGACAAATTCGTCTCCGTGTTACATTTTTATAAATTTTTATTCCATTTTTTTTTTTTTCCCTCGAATTAATACACGCTTCTTCATGAAACCTGACAGAGAGGACGCCTTTGAAAAATGATGAAATTTTCTTTGATCCTCGTATTTTCACACGAGCAGCTATACCATTCGAGGCAATAATAATAACATTTCGTTCTTTTTACACGAATCAGGTTGATTAGGATTATCGAAATGAAAAAAAAGTGTACCCAGGATTTTAGCTGACAACAGCTACTGGATGTTCGGATTGGAAGCGAGAAGGAAATAAGACTCGGAAAAAAAATGGAGGTACAGCTGTATGAATTCGTGAGAGGCTGGCTTTTTTATCCCAAATGTCTTTTCACCCGTAAAAAAAGCCATAAGGGTTTATGATAATGTATTTTATATTTGACACCCTATATGCTGGTTTTAGTCGACCCAAAGAATTTATACTCCCTTTCTCCGGTTATTGTATTGGGGAGGGCCGGCCAAAGTGGAACGACCGGGCAAAGTGAAACGCTCCCTCGAAAACATTTTTTTTTTTTTGGAAAAGTCGAGGATTCGATCATTCCAATCAGGACAGGCTTTCAATAAATAAAAGCCATAAAACGAACAATTTTTTCAACCAGAATATTAAAATATATTAAGATAAAAATCCTGAAATTTGCTGGACTGCTAAATGCTAGAAATTTAGAAGCAATTCTTTCGAATTTTCGTTGACGTTTCTGTTATTTTACTTCCCTGGCTCCTCTCGTGCTTTCTTGGTGGAAGATAAATTCGAGTGAGAAGTAATTATAAATTATTCTCGTGAGGCTGAACCATAAGATTTCTTGTGTCTATTCCAATTAGCAAATTTTTTTTTCAGTAATGAATGAACGAATCTCGAAAATTCATTTTTTCTCATTTTGACTTTTTACTCCAGATTCATCGAGTTATTGATTAATATTTTCGTTGAATTTCAATTTTTTTAAATGAACAAATGTATTCCAATTTCCATGCTCGAAATTTTACTCGTTTCAATGAATATCACGTCTTGAATGTGTGTCTCGAGTCGAACGATCAAATTTTTATATTTCTATCGATAAAAAATGTTCACTGTCTCGGGGAATGAGTGTTCCACTTTGCCCGGCCCTCCTCTACATCGATGACTTTTTATTTCTTTTTCTTCAAGTACAAACTTTCCAAAATACACTCAACCATTTCCATACATATTTTACGTTATTATCGTTTGTACACACATACTTCCCTTTCGAAGCACGTTCGAGAAAACGATTTGAATATCTGACTACACCCTTAGGTAAGTCTGGGGGCTATCGATCGATACCAAAAGGAAAACGTTATCGGCCTAACTTATTTTCAAACACCGGTCTTTCCCTCCACCCTCATAAAGGCTTCGAGCAAACGAGCAGAGGGTAACGACTAAAGAAGAAGGGGAGAATATGAGCATGACGAGATTGATGATCGCGAACCAAACAAGCAAACATCGGGAAATCGTACAGAACTGTTTTCATAACAACTTTATCTTTCCGAGAATTTGTTTTTCGCTATGAGTGATGAATAAATGTGCGAAATTTCAAACTCGTGTCGAGTTATCAGTTCATGATTCAAAAAAGTTGTCAGAATTTATGATTTTGAACGAAGCTCATTTGTTTTCACGTTCCGGTTTCACGTTCATTTTTGAAATCATTGAAAAATTGATTGGAAAAACTTTTCGATGATCTCTATGTTTTCATAATCGATTGGGCTAATTGAGCGTTCTAGTTATAACTGTACTTTGAATTTTTAATGCGATCGAATACATGTTTTTATTCATCTGAATATCATATTTCATTTAACCCAATTTGACGATGGTGTGTCAACCAGCATTCTTCTATAAATCGATTTTCCAGGTCTATGCTTGATCGCGGCTTCTATTATTAATGGGGTAAACTGAAACGGCTTCAAGTTTCTCGAATATGCAAACTTTGCGAAGTAGTTTATTTTATTTTATTCTTTTTTTTTTTGTTTTCAAAATGTCACGTACGATAATGGGAAATGTATGTGTCCGTGTATTTTATATATATATTTCGACGATATTCAATGAATTTTATTCCCTCGTTGTCCTACTTTTCAAACTTTTATCACGACACGTATTTCCTTCGTCGAACAGATATCTGTTTTGTTTTTTAATATTTCGAAAAAGAAGCGTAAGACGAAATTGTATTACGATAACGAGATAAATAAACGTCGATTATGGAAATGATAAGAGTTGTAAGAGAAAAACGAAAAATATTGACGTTTACAGAGAAGAAGGTGCTGAATCGATAGCGTAGTCATTATTTTCTCTTTTTTTTCAAACGAAAAAAATAAATAAATTTTCAACTTTTTCGTGAGTTCTCGAAAGAAAGAAAAAAAAATGTGCTTTTCAGAGTTTTGAAACAAATACAGCTTCATAATTCGAAAGAAATATTTTTAAGTCTTGAATACGTAAACTTTTCTGTCTGCTGTTTTTTCAGTTGGGAGGCTGAAAAAGCATTTGGCATGGAGCAAAAAAGTACACTATACCTTTTGTTTTTTCTAGGGAGAATTTTTATTTGAGAATAATCGCTGTGCTGGAAGGGATTAAATATTTTTTTTTGAGCCTTGCAACCGACGATTCTTCTGTGCTGTGAATAATGAAGATTTTATTCAGCCTTCGACTACTCCAACGATACATTCATTAAACAAAAATATATTGGTTCAGATATGAAACATTGAAATTTGAGCTTCGAGGATGAAAGTCCTCGTTGTTAAAATGTAAAAAAAACGAGAATACTTTTTCGTCTGCGTTATTAACGCAGACATGCTCGTTTCAATCAAAAATGAAGAGTTCAAGCAACAAAAAACCGTTCGTTGATGAAGAATTCAACAATTTTTTTGTTTTCGTATGAAAATATAAATTGGTGGAACAAAAAAAAAACAGAAAAAAACTCTGAAAACAGAAGAAGAATATTGAAAATTATTCGATTCCGAACGGTCGAAGGTATTGAAATTTCTAATAACTCAGTTAAAGTTGCATGGCTCAACCGTTACGCTTTTTTTTTTTAACCTAAATTCTGTAAAATTTGTTTTTCACCGAATGGAATATCGGAAAACGAGAGAATAAAACAAGAGAAGAGAAGTACAAAAACATCGAAAAGGTTGATTGTTTTTTTTTTTCTTCATTTTTTATCTTTAGAAAAAGGTGGAATCGCGTGTGCCTCGATTCTCGTGTGTTTTGTACGTGTAAAAATATCCCGACTGAATTCTGTTTTGCATGAAGATACAAACTTCTCTCAAGCCAATGATCTTTCGCGCAGGATGCAGCGCAACCATTGCAGCTTGTCCTCGTTTGTGCATATTGCACATTGAGAAGGGAAACGGGGGTTGGATATGTTGTTGAAATATTCATAAGGAAGGCGAAAAGGCATATGGGATATCTGCCGTTGAAACAGCGAGATGTCCACGAGTGCAAACACACCCGATATCTCAGGAGCAAAAAAAATGTTCAAGTATTTTTCCATCCGATACACATATATCTTGGGCCCACGTGTCATACGTCTTTGTCTCACGTATTCGTCCTTGCGTCGTCTCGAACGTATTATTCCAGAATAGCTCGAACAATCTTTCGATACAAATATTGCTACTGTTTCTTCCTTGTTCTCCGAACAAATTCTCAAGTAGTCGCAGCTTCGAAGAATAAAATCGAAGAAAAAGAATCGATTTTCGTGGAGGACTACGACGCCCGAAAACTTTTATTTCATTTTCAAACCATTTTAATCCTTTTCTGCTCTACTTTGCTCTCCTCTCAATTGTAAATGACGTATTATTTCTACCGGATCACGGTTCGTTGGAAAAAATTAATTAAGGGTTTATTGACAGCTTCATTTTTGATACTGAAAGTCTTGAGACACGTTTTTTCAGATCTCTTTGAACGATCGGGCAAAAAACGATGAGCTCAATAACCATATTTATCTCGATTGCACGGCGTTAAGTTCGCGGATATTCTCGTGGCAATTTCCGAAGCTCGTCGACTCGGACGAGTGATCGTGTTTTCGAGAATGACGTGAAAAATATCTGGATTTGTTACTCGGCGTTCTTTGGAAAGGGCCCAGTGGGGTGAGGGGGAGGGGGGGGGGGGCGTTGAGGAAGGTATAAATCCACTGTACGAAGAAGAATTTGGGTGCGCGGCTCGAAATGGATCTGGAGCGCAACGCAGTAGTAGGACCATTCGCGTTGGATGGGCGAGATGAAGGTTGAGCGATTGGATTCGACGTCTATTCCACAAAGGGACGGAAGAGAAGGAAAGAAAAGATTTGGAGAGGCGAAAAAAAAAAAAATAGAAAGGATGAGAAAAAAAAAACGATTGAAATGGAGATTCGAACGATTTTATCGTAAACGAGAGTCGGGGGCGAGATGTCGAAATCCTGCAACTAAATATATACACGTATATTTCGCACTAGAGCACTCCAAATGGAGCCTCTTTTTACTGGCAGCGAATGTAGGGAATTCCGCTACTATACCTAGTTATATATGTGTATAAAAAAAAAAAAAAAAAAAAACCCGGAGAAAAGTACTGTAATAACGTAATCCTCCTGGAATTGAAACGAATTTAAGAAGCGAGAAAGGATTTTTTGGAATCGTCAAATATGCAAATCGTAGCTTCAACGAGAGAAAGATTTTTTTTCCCTTTCCTGGGAGTTTATTTTTCATTTCACACGATTGCTATTTCAGGTTGAAGTCCATTTCAAGTTGAATGTTGGGCCAAATTATTAAAGTAATGCGCAATAATTACAGATTTATTGATATTTCGAATAATTTAAAAAAATTAATCATAATTACGAGAAAATTAAACTTCGTTTAGCAAAAAATGCTGACATTTGGTACCGTTTAACAAGTCTTTGATAACTCGTCACTGTTCGCGGTTTAAACACAAAGTAAAATGAAACTTTCCTGCTAGTAATTTGGTCCGTAGTTCATCCTCTTGAACTATCCGTGGTGCGGAATGGTTTGTACGTATGTATTGATTTATGTGTAGGAAAAGAGAGTAATGGAGGGTATTATTGCGTAGAGAAGCACATCAGCACCGGTAGGATCCGTTTCCTCAATGTCGTGGGCTAACAAATCTTTTGAAGACTTTCACACTGCTCGTAAACGGGACATGCTTGGGGGATGGGTCGAAAGTGCGAAGGAATTCTCGTGTGCACAGAGCTCTTCCAAAGCCTGACAGTCATTTCGGCATCAATTTTCGAGAAACTTTTTTTTCTCGAGCGAGAAGAATCAATGGTTTGGATTAATAGGAAGAAAGATGCTTATGATCCGCATAGAAAATTACGGACTTTTCGGTGAATCGCGAAATTTGTTTGTCAATTGAATACGAAAGTAGGAAATGTTTTCGTGCGGACACTAAGACTGAAAGTAGCTGGTAACTCTGCGTTAAGAACTTTTCTTTTTTTTTTTCGGTGGAACTAGCAAGAACGAATTGTTCCATAAACATTCATTTTTCTCGCGGTAAAAGAGCGCGCGAGATAACGAAACGAACAAAAAATAAAATAAAATGGAAGGTGAAAAAGAACGCGGACATAGTTTCTCACACCATGAAGAGTGTCGGTCCCAAAAAAGGCTGGTAATCCGTAAAAAAAAAAGGTTTGGTTTTTATACCCGCGAGGGTTCGCTGAATATGGACCAAAAGGTTGTCCCTTTTGTGGTGAAGTTAAACTTACCGAGCATGATCCGTTGGGATAGAGGGAGTTTGTCAATTATTTTTCATGACTAGCTCACTCTCTCTCTCTCTCTTTCTCTCTATGCGGTTCTCTCCCTAGTTTTTTTCCCCTCTATATTCGGACTAATAGTGTACGGGAAACGTTGCGGAAACGAGAAAACGAGGCTCTCGTCAGTGCGGCCAAAGCAAGACTCGAGAGAGAGAGAAAGAGAAAGAAAAGTAGAGAGATGGGGAAAACACGAAACGTAATTGCATATTTGCATTTTTATCACGGTACTCGTGAGAGGAATGTACGCGAATTTCAGTGGGTGACGAAGCACTCGTTCCCTTTTTTTTTACTCTCTCTTTCTGTGCAGCTTTTTCTCTTCTCTCGCTCTATCACGTTGGCGTCGATACAAATTGGCGGCAAATTGTGGTACATACGCCGGTTCCTGAATTTTATTTGCCCAGCTTTATGACGTACAATTGAACCTCAGTGGTGAGTGACACACCAGGGAAAAAAAATTATTCGACTCTCGATCTCGTGCCACTACCGAGCAACGAAAATTTCACACTCTCCATATGACAACCTTCGTCATTTTTTTTTTGTTTAACGTTATTATTTATATTCAATTGGCCTCGGCTTAAACTAACACGAGCCAAAATTGAATACGTCAGTTGTTTTCATTCATCACTCCAAAATTTCTCAATTTTCACTCTAATTCGTTCATCTCGTTGAAATTTCATGAAGAATTACGCCATGAAATTACATTATTTCGGAGTTTTACCAGCCTGTTTTTTTTCACACGTCACTTTAAGAGGGTCTGACCGCCTAGAAACTTCAAAGATTCGATTTTTTTTCTTTCATTTTCTTATAGTTTGGGCTTCTGAGAACGTGTCTCGAAAATATTCATTTGAAATTCGACGAATTCCCATATAGTCACAGAGGCTTAAAGGCTGCGGTGCGTTGGGGCACGGCAGGTAATCGTTTTTCTCAAAAGCTATTGGACCGATTGAATCCAGATTTTGATCTCATTTTAAGGGAGCCTCCACTCTCGAACAGCTGCAATTCCGTTAACAAATTTTCGTATTTACTTAGTTCTAGCTCAGACGAAATCGACGAATCTCGAGTATAGATCCCTGCACGTCTTGCCTTGCCTGGTCCAACGTTTCCCTCTTAATACGTGGCGTCAAGACGCTGCCGCGCCTCTAGATAACTGCACTCATGTGAGAATTGTAAAAAAAAAAAAAAAAATTCTGCTTCGGACGCCTGGAATCGCGGTAACGCGTGCGCCCGATTGGACGCGAGCGATTTTTTCTTAAAAAAATACTCAAAAAACGAGCTTCCAGATGATAATACCCCCTCAAAGTTTATTTGTCCTCTTCACTGATTGCCTTCTGTCCAGAAAACAAATACATTTATACTTCCGGTCAAGAAATAAGTTATCAGACATAAAAAAAGTTGATGAATCTGAAAAATATAGGAGAGAAACAGAGAGTATCGCGTCAGGGCAACAGGAAAGTGTTCCTATCGCATTCGTTATTCCTTTCCGTTCACTTCGTTTCTGAAATTGAGCCGAATTCACTGTGGATACCTCGGTGTATACGCGCATCCAGACCGATTATTTTCTCCCTTTTCATGTTCTCGTTTAGCTCGCTACACATCCACCCACATACAATCTCATCTCCATCTCTTCCAATTCTTTTTCTCTTTCCCTCGCTCTCTGCTTTTTTGTTATACAACACGTCCAGTGTTTCCTGCATGAAAAAAAGCTACCCGTATTCGGAAAGTCATCGGCATCTCGTTCGTTTTTTTCAATCACACACTCCGCGTGTCCCAATCAGCAACAGACGAAATTAGAATTTGATGGATGGAGACATTCACCGTTTGATTTGTGCACGAGCTATTTCTTTCCATGTTTTCATAAATTTGTGTCCGTATCTATAAATACAAAGACACTTTTTGACCCGTTGCTCAACTTCGTGCATCGCGTTTAAATCTTTTTTTTTTCATTTGTCACACTGCAAACGTAAGCTTGAAATAAAAAGTTTCATTCACCTCTATGCCGCGTCACTAGTTTTTCAACGTTTTGGGTCAACGAGTCAGGATAATGAGATTGATGATTTTTTATAGCGAGAAATGCTGCTCGTTTCCATGATTTTATTTGGATTTGCAGAAAGTAAAAAATTTCTATCGAATCCTGACTACAAGAAAGACGCGGTTTCAACAACTTGGCATGTTTTAGCACATGAATTCTGCCCTTTCGAGTTTTCCATTTCTGATACGTGTATCCGAATGCGAAGGCATATGTGTTTCGAAGCAATGCTACGGAGATCGATGAGTTACAGGGAATAGCAAAAAGCCCAATTGCTCAATGTTCGATCGCACTGCACACGCAAACACTCACACACTCTCTCTCTTCCTCCTGACTTTGACGAATAATCCTGAAAGTCGTTACATTCAAAGTTAGTTTTATTTATTTTTTTTTTTTTACATCGAAATTGCAGGGCTGCAGTTACGCCAAAGCATTTTCGTTTATGTTTTCATTGCTATATTTTTTTTTAAAAACTTTTTTTGGAAATGTGTATACGAAGATTGCAACGGTGATCGAGTGCCATTAGAAAAACTGGGATGCTTTTGACGTTTTCCAATTTATCGGTCATTTCGTTAACTTGGAATGGCTATTTGTTGGCAATTTTTGAATCGTTGATCGTGCACCAATCAACTGCTACAAAATTTTTCGACAACGAGAGTCACCGCGTTTTTCCCATTTCTAGCATTTGTAAATTATTCCAAAAATTTCTTGTTACTCGAATGGAACATTCGAGCGAAAAAACTTCAATGTTTTCCGTTAGAAAATTCTCATGAAAACAATTAGCTTTCCATCAAACTCGATGCATAAATTATGTGATTATGTAGTCCTCAAATTCTCTTAATTTCAACGAGATTCAACGTTCAATCTGATTCGAATATTCAATCAATTATTGCATTAGTAAAATGATTTTTAATTTACGAATTTAGATATTTTCATATTCTCCTGCTGCATAAATGTTTTTTTTATTTCAATCATAAAACATAAGATGTCATTCTGGTTTCGTAATATTTTTAACTTACCTCATCAAAATTGACCCTCACTAGAATTTTGTTTGTGAAGTTAAACATTTGTTTGTTACACAAACAAAACCCTATTGCCGGATGAGTTTTGTGATGCTCACGGGCACAATTATCTCTGGTGGCCTGATTTGTAAATATCGACTGCGTAATTATGCCATTTGCAGGCTTCTGTCTTTATTGACGTGGATAACAACATAACAATGTTCTCTCGTGTACACACACAGCAAGCCTTATTATACACGATATGCCGTATATATAGTATTTGTATGTTTGTTAACAAAGTACGGTATACAGGGGGGGTCACTGCAGGATATAGGGCGAGCCATCAATTATTGGCAATCGTGTCTGTGATCAACGGGATACGAGTTCGCGAAACATACACCGTTTATATGTTCATGAACGTCCTCGTGTTTGCTATCTCGATATAATTGACTTCGAGAATTCATAGATTTTCCAACATATTTATAAATTCGTCATTTCAATCGATTTCATTTGGTATTTCATAAAAAAATCGGTAGAATCTTCGACGCCGGATGATAACGAGATTTCAATGTTGAGTTTTAAAATTCGAAGGTCTCCTTGGTCGTTTTGAAAAGATCGATTTTCACCGTTCACCGCGGATGCCTTCGATTCTCTACAAATTTATTTCTCCTCTTCTTTTTTTTCTTTTCTTCAACAGAAATTCCCGGACGATGGCGGAGACATTGTCCCCAAGGTTTAAAAATGTCCTCGCCAGGCTGCAATCTCATCGGCGAAGGCATGACCAACAATCCGGAAAAGGTGAAAAGTGCTGGAAAGTGTTCCTGCGGACCAGCTGTACTTTGGTGTCCGAGTGAGCCCCGACCTTACACGTACCAGACCCGACACGAGTGCATACTTAATCTTGTTGCGAAACTCACTTACGGTAAGCTTGAACAAGCGTTAAATATATATATATATATATATATATATATACCAATCGATCCGAATAAAATCATTGACAAATTCATATTTTTCGAGTGAAAAATGTTTACGAATGTTCTTTACAAGTTCTCTCTGTTTAAAAAGCTCTCAAAAGATAATGAAACATCGATCTTTTCTGCAATGGCTTCACAAATCCAGCGAAAATATAGATTCCTGCACTCCCTGAGTCGATAATCCTCAATTATATTGTATTTATCAAGGCTGTTACAAATTTGTATTTATTCAAGGATGAATGACGTTTACATTGCGGTAGTTGAAACATTATTGAACGGTATATAACTTTGTTTAATCCAAAAGCGTAGTTGATAAGTCGTACGGTAAATTCAGGGCGTATGTTTTACGTGAATAATGGGTGAAATGAAGAAGAAGAAGGGGAGAAGAAAAAGCAGTAGAAGAAGAAGAGGCGATGGGCACTCGCTAATGAAAAGAAAATATAAATAGAAGTTTGAGGGGCCGGAGGCGCGATGCGGGGGAGATGGTGAAACAGGGGGTAGTCGTAGAGGCGAGTGAAGAACGAGAGAATAAGGGGTTGAATGGGAGTGAGTTGGAAAAGATGAAGAAGTGGATAGGAATAGCATATACGAAGGGAGAAACTGACAAGAAAAGCAAAAGAAAAAAAAAAATACAAATAAAAGGAAGTAAAAAAGAGAAGAAAAAAAAAGGGGGAGAAGGAAGAACAAACGGGTCGGCTAAAGGTCTTGCGACGTGACACCCAACGTTAATGAGAAAAGGACACAGAAGCGCGCTAGAGTGGGTTTGTTTTTCGAGCCCGCGGTACGATATTCTCATCGTCTCCGACATTGTCCTGCCTGCTGGCTGGCCTTTTTTTTCAATTCTTTTTTTATTTTTACCTTTCGTTTCTTCCCGTTCTCCTCTGTTTCAAATTCTCTCTCTCTCTCTCTCTCCGTCTCTTTCCATTTTCCTCTCTTCTCTATTTTAGCTGATGAGAAAAACGAAACACCAAAATGCGTTTTCACCGTTCATGACTGTTATATTTTCAAGCAAAAATCTTACCAACCGGATATTTGTACCTTTTATAAACTTCCCATCGAGCCAGATGTTTATTTCAAATGCTCTCTCTCTCCCCCAGCTGTTTCGAACCCGCGATATGTTCAATGAAATATAGAAACCGAGTGGCCGCAGCGATATTGCACAAAACTCTGAAAAGTCTGCTCTCGAATGATTTTTTATTCGAAACGTTGAAGCAGCACTCCCGAAAACCCCAAAATAATTGTCCCCCTTTCGAACCTATGGGTCGTCCCCAAAGCGTTGAAAATTTACGCAATTTCTCATCGCGTAGTACTCTGACTCTGACTCTGGTTTCACCGGTCCAGGCAATATCACCAGCCTCCAGGAATGATATTTTCTGCTATGTTTACATACTTCGTTACAAAGCAACGTTGCTATAACTCGATATAGTTTCCAGACAATGTTGCAGTGTATGAACGCGTGTGTCTACCGGTTCGAATATCTCGTCGGGGATCTGCTCGTATCGTAACGGTATATCGCATGCATCGTTGTTATCTCTCCAAGAGCCGCAGTACGCAAATTCAACACAATCAACGAGTATTTTACCTTCGAAATGCCAACCGACCACAGCATTGTCGTTCGTTGTTTGTCACGTAACTATCCATGTAAAGGGCGTTTTCGTGTTCATGATTTAACGAGGTTTGCCGGCCAAGTAGCTACGGAACAAAAGTAGTTTGTCGGAATTGAAGCTCCTCCTTGCCGCCAACCCTCAATAACCTCTCTCTCTCTCTCTTCCTCTTCCTTCGCTTCCTCGCAACGTCCCCTCTGTTTGGCCAAGTTAAATTTGATTCGAACGGAAAAGTTTAATCGGGCTTGCACTTGGCTTTCGGTCCCCGCGTGTATCTCACGACCAGACCAGCCAATATCTGTCACACTCTCGAATAAGTTGTGCCCTCGAGCCTTACATACTTCTCGCCTATATATAAACCCTACTTTATTCATACAGATATGTGCGTAAAGCCACGAAGAATTATAAACTTCATTCCACTCTTAATCATTCACCATAAAAATTATCGTGACTCTCGAACAATGGGGATACGATTAATTATACTTATCACTGGTTGAGGATTTGAAAAAAAAAAAATTCAATTCTAAGAGTCCGGGGCTAGCACAATTTTATAGCTGCAGAAAACAGCTTTTTGAATAACGAGACTTTCGGTGAGGATTAAAAAAATTATGGTGCGGGGATCGATTTTTTGCCGAAATGGTGATCATCGAAGTTGGACGTCAAATTCGATGGAAATTTTGATAAAAAATACTAAAAGTTGAAGCCCATTGATTCTGGAATTTTATATGATTATGAGAATTTCGCAATTGTACTTTCGTTTCTATGATTTAAAGAGAAATTTTATGAAAAAGCAATGCCACGGGAGACAGTCGAATGCGGTGCGAAACCCTTAAAATTTTTCTCCTTTCATATCCGCTGGAGTATTCGAAACAAAAAAAAAATCTCTTTTGAAAATTCAGCTACGATACGTTACGCCGTGTGCGAAACAGGTGTGTTTTCTTTTAGCCTTTATTTGTTTCAACGTTTGAGGAAAAAGTAGAAAAAAAAAAAAAAACAGAAAGAAAGCACACACGTTGAGTAACGCGTACGTGGTAAAAGTACATTGTGGACTGAAGCTCGTTATATCCGCTTATCTGAAAACGATACGAATTGAAAGAGCTCCGTGGAAAAACGTTTTTTTGTTGTTGTTGAAAATATAAGTGAACCGTTGTAACGGGAGCCGAAGGAGGATCAGAACGAGGAAATAAAAAAGAATCATACGCTCCGAGTTGTATGGGATTCGTGATAATTCAACTTTTATCGAATGTACGTTTATTTTTTTTTTCGTAGTTATGATTTTGTTCGAGGATCGATGAAATTGTTCACTGCTGGCTCTATCGCGATCTCTGACTATCCAAAAAGAGAATTCTATATCGTTACTGAAAATGTTGAAAGAAAAAGATTCGTGCGACAGCAAAGAGGCAAGAATAATTAATATTTTTTATTCTTCGGTCATAGTCCGAAATTGAAAAAAAAACGTATAAAAGCAGTAATCGGGAAACCAAACAACGATAAAGACGTCATCCAGTACCAACTTATATTCACAATGTTTTTACGCATCTTTTAATGAAGAGACGAAACGCGCGAGTAGCAATTAGCCAAATGAATGGTTAAACGGTAATGAGTTCGTAAACAACACATAAATGTAACATGAATAGGATGAGAAGTTGAACAAAAGGGAGATATTTCAATGTAACGAGAGACGGTTCATCTTCTCGCGCAGCAAAGCTGCATCGGCTAACGGAGTGCGAGTGGATCCACGCCATATAAACGCCACACGTTACGTGAGCTCAATTCTCGGACGTCGAGAGAGGGCCAAGTTAGTTTCCACCGATTTGCAGTTTAACGTCGAATATGCAAATATCTCTGGGCAAGCAAGAGAAAACTCGTACTCCTCCCTCTCTCTCACTCTTTCAAACTCGAGAGTTGCTATACCGCGAACGAAGAGTAACGCGGTAGAGTTGATGTCCGTATATATAAACTACTGATTTATACCGGGTGTCCCATCAGGTAAACTCTTGTATCTGAAACTCTGATTAATTCAGGATCGCTAATTCTCTGAATCGATCGATTCAATAAAATTCTTCTTCTTTCTCGAATTATTCATTTTTACGAATCAAATGATGATTAATAGTTTCCAGATATGTGAAAACGTCAAAGAAGATTCATTGCTCGTTGGTTATCGATGGAAATCTGTCAGTCAGCTGTGATGGTGTGACGGAATGAAACTCTCTCTCTCTCTCTCTCTCTCTGTCTGTTTTCGTTGCTCCTCGATGGACTTATTTCATCAAAATGATCAAAGTAGCTCCTTTCAATCGGTTCATTCATCGATGTCAGAAGTATATCCGATTGGATAACTCAGCTCAAGCTTACGATATTTTTAGTCCACGATGGGACACCCTCTACATGCATCTATGGATGTTCAACAAATGGACATTGGGCTGGAAATAACCGCAACGAGCATGCATTGTCCGAATAATTAATTAATCCGTTATCCATTTCCACGAGCGTTTGCGCTTTCGTTGGACTTTGGCTATCTCAGAGTGAGTGGCCAGCGAATCATATTTCCTTCGAAGAACGATGATGAAACTATTGTCTTGTTTTCAGGAAACAGTCGGAAAATTCAGCGGAGATCCGTTCCAGACTCTTTTTTTTTTTTCATAGTCTCTGCGGCTATGAAAAAATTTCTTATTTTTATCGAGTCGAACGTTTTGGACAATTCTCGACTCCACTTTTGTTACGTAGAGCTATCAACGAACGTCCAATTCGTATAAAAATAATCACTGAATTTTGATATCGATTTTTTATCAGTGTTTACTCGAAAACTGTGAACTGAATCAGATTCTTCAGGAGAGTAATTAAATTTTTTTTTTACTTTTACAGATCAAAAGTTCACCGCGCCAGATCCACCGACGAGTGATAACGGTGAGTTGAAACTTGAGCTAAACTTCGTTTTTTCTTTTTCTTTTTCTCTCATCTTTCCTGTTTCCTTTTTGGTTGAATATACCAGAACCGATAAATCTGAATTTTATCGAACCATGAAAATTGAAGGCTTCCGAAATTTCGTCGACGTAGTTTCAGAATCGTTTCGACGCGGCGTTCCCATTATGCTATGCCTTTCCGTCTTGCGATACGCTGAGAGACAGGTAGAGAACCGAAGCGGATAGTTTAAGTGATTCACGTTGAGTGCACTCTGAACTTTCTCAGGAGAGTTTGTATCCAGTGAGGAAAAGCTTTTCCCGCGGAATAACATCGCCGAATAATTATCGCAATTAACGAGAACCTCGCGTAGGTTGACGCTGAACGGTTAATTTGCTTCTTTTGAAGGTTCAATGGCGTCCTGAAGTTTTCTCGCTGATGTTCTTCCCCCGCCGAAACGCACCCCTGACATTATATGTACTTTTACTTTTTGAGTTTGTCGATGAGATATCCGGCAATATTGAAACTCGATTCATGATATTTCAATGTATCCCAACCCTTTTAACAAGCGTTATACACTTTCTCCCATTCCACTTTCGATAATTGCTTCTTTTAGTACCGTTCAAACGAACGCTCGATCTATCAATTATTGACCCTTGATTCTCGTGCTATTTACGAGCATCGGATAATTATTCGTTTTGATTAACCACACGAATCCCGAGCTAATTAAACCCTTTGAAACAGGCTTTCGGGTAGAGACAGATAATTATATTCATCCCGATCGAATTAGTATTTGGAGTGACATGAAAAGTTTTTTGTGTCACTCCACGATGTCGAGTCGATTGATAAAGTACTTCTGGACGCTAAGTTGAAACGAAACGAGCTAAAAAAAAAGAAAAATCCATTCGATTTATCGAGTTATTCGATAATGAAAAATAATTCGATTCTGTACAGTTTCCGTTGTACAATTTCGTATCATTTTATTTCCGAGTTTATCTTTTTGTATTTTTTTTTTTTCTTTTTACACAAAGTCAAAAGAAGAAACTATCGTTTGTATAACTTTTTATTTCGCACACGTTTACTCCGTTGACGTTTTACCATTACACTCGACGACACTCGTACGCAGCAAATACTTTCGGGTCTCGAGTATATACTCCCGCTGTCTCGTGGTTCGACAAATATCCTGTACGAAAAAAGAATAAATGTTTGATTGTCGCTTAGGCGTCGCATCCCGAGAGTTCAAACTTTGTACAATTTCTTTTTTGCACCAAGTCAAGTGGTGTCTCTCTTCCCTCAGTTTTGGCACTTTGAACTCGATACAATGAAATTCTTTTGGAATACTTTTTTGTTTTTCGTTTTTCGTTTCGTCGAAGAGAATAATAGTTGAAAGTAGGGCAAACCGCGTAATTGCTTGTCGGATAAGAGTTTCCAACGGGATGTTCCTCGAACAAGACAGTCGATAAAGAGCAGAAGGAAACTAATTGAAGATTCAGCCTCGATATAAAAAAAAAAATAAACTCGAAAAACATTCTCGGCGTAATTGAAAAATTGCGCGAGGAATCGCAGATATTCTTTATGCCGAATCCATAACTTTGTGCTTCCAGGAGGGGCCACCTACGCAAATTTAGAAATAGAAATTCACATTTTATTGGACATTCGTGCTTTGAGGCTCTCTTACAGAACAAACATTTTATTGGATTTTCCTCCAACGCATGCAATACGCTTTTATTAAAATCCATTCGTAGGATGACATTCCTCGCGAATATCTCGCATCACGAGTACTACGTTGTTATTGGTTTTTTTTTTTTTTATATATCTTATCGAATAAAATATATTCCATTACCTTTGAAACACGAAATGACGAAAATCTTTGGAGAATTTTATTTAATCTTGATGCAAAAAATTCTCTTCGCCGGATAATCCTCAACGGGTTCGACAACGATTTTATTCCTCGGTTGCTTGTAACTCGGCCAGTTTGATGTCCATCGAGTTCTAATAACCTTTCGATCCAACGAGAAACTCACGTCTCATTCGTCGAGTTAAACTAGCTCATTTTTTTTGTGCTGACGAAACATTTTCAAGTGATGAAAAAAAAAAAAAAAAAATACTCCCGTTTGCTCGAAATTCTACAAGATGCCGAGTCACTCGATTTGAGACAGTTTGGTAGTTAGAAGCTGCGTTACCGTCGACGGTTTTTACGAGAAACGAAAGACTCGGAATCAAGTGAAATGGAAGCACCGGTTTAGAGGAAGATGGAGAGAGAGAGAGAGAGAGAGGATGCAAGATTTCGCTGAACCGTTGAGATGACAAATCCGTTCGTTAAAAGTTATCTGTGGGCACATCCCCGTCGTGCCCGTAGAATTTCTTCATCGTTTCTTATTCCTCGTAATGTTTGCGAGAAACTCTGTACCTACGGAAGTACTTTTTCATAAAAAGTTTCGTCAACGAACTCTTTGATATTTGGTCTCGAATACCTTTTTTTTTTCTCAAAAGAACGTTTCACAACGTTCGGTTCTTTTTTCCTACATATAGAACAACGAAATGAAGAGGACACTGTAGTCGCAATTGCAACGTCAATTTCGATAGACTTTAAAAAAAAAATATATATATAATCTCTCGTCCGTTTCTCTTCACGTTGAGAAAATCTGCATAATTCTTTTCTTTTTATTTCGACAGTCCTCCGTTTCGAATCAATATTAAACGAGAATCCAGATGCTAACAATTGTTCTTTAGATGAAAAACCTTTGTGGATTTTCTTTTGTAACTTATTCCTCATTTTCTGCCAGTTGGGCCTTTCAACCAACATTGTTTCCAGAACTTTTGTATCAACGTTGTTATTTTTTCTTTATATTATTGTAAAACGTCAATTTACATCGGAGTCGCCTCTTCAACGATTTTTTATGTTAACTTTTCCGTTGGCTACGAAATATGGCGACAATAAGATTTTAGCATTATTATTACAACTCGCGATGATGAAATACGCGGTTAAATGAATGAATTAATTGAATCGTATGAGTGTGAAACAGCGTTGTATATCTCTGGTGCTCTTGAGCAGAGTCCTTCGCACGTTACGAATAACAACGAGCGGGTTGTTGAATTTCGTTGAACAAAGTTTTCGGCAACAGAAACCAAATATCTTTGGAAAATGTCGCTCAAGTTATTTGCATTTGTGGCAACGGCAAAACGGAATTTAGTTCTCCCGTGGCTTGTGTTCGCGTATGTGTTTCAGCGTATACGCGAATGATAAAATATACCCGCATTTGTGACAGAGCAGAATAAATTCTTGGTAAAGGTAGGAGCCAAAGCTCTGTGTGTGCGTATACCGAACGAGAGACAGGGATTTTGTAAAACCCAAGAGCCCAAGAAAGTGGCTGGATTTCCCCGATGTAAAATACAGGTTTATACAGAAACAAGAGCTCTGTGAAATAACGCGAGACACGAGAAAACTCTTCCGCGTTTTAAAATCTCACAAAAAATCGCGATTTTCCCATCCAAGATTTTGATCGAATCAGCATTTTCTTTTTTTCTTACGTTTCGATACGACTCTCAATCCCGAATCGGTTGATTTGAATTTTACCGATTTTTCATGCACACCGAGCAAACCGAACGATCATTTTCGCCATCATTTTTATTCATTTATATTTTTTCTTTCGTCACACTCGTCGCGACTCTCAATTCTGAACAGATTCTCCATTACTTTTTACGGTTTTATATTCACAGAAAGACCCGAAGGAACAGAAACAAAAAAATGATGTCTCACAGTTTTTTTTATTCATAACACCATAAAAATCTGCTGCCATAAGATATTCGGTATCCCCTCGAATCAGTCTGTCCATGAGCGTATAGACGGTCGTAAGAGTATTCCATCACTGTGACTGCGCAATCTCGCAGACTTTTCATCGAGTCTCGAAAGCCATTGGGATGCGGGAATAAACATGAGGCCACTTGGCCAAACTATCGTCATAATTTTCACTCCATGCATCGGGCCAAGTCTCCTCCCTTGTAAAGTTGTTCACACGGAGAGAGATTCACATAGATATATTAAAGTGTGTATTTACCTTTCCTCGAACTTGGTCCCAAAATTTTCTGCTCTTTGGCAAATCGTGGAAGATAGCGATATATCGACCTTGAGAGAAGTAATCTCTCCGCTCGGATACATTCGTGTGGAAAATCGCGAAAGGATTCCCCTACGATCCGGAGATTAATGATATATATTTAGTACCGCAACGCACGAGTAATATATTCTCCGCGAATATATTAATCCGTGTTAGAATTATGCCGACGAACTTGGGTGTCGTTTCGGATGATTCATGCGAATACACCAACGGGATTAATACACCGGTGAATTATTATCATTCGCCTCACCGAAGTTGCACTCGTCGTACAAAAACAAACGTCAAACTTTCGAGCGAAACAAAGCGTGATTTCCGTTTGAAAATATATTGCGAATCGTGTCGTGTCGCGGGTCCGAACGATGACGATTATTTCGAAATCGAACGCGGACACGGGATCCAATTTCGATAGCCCTCAATAATTTTAACACGTGTGTCTAAGAAATCCTACGAGTTTAAGCTCCGATATAAATTTGCCGTAACACCGCTTGCCAGAGACTTTATATGACGGTATAACTCGAAAAATCTTATCCGTGTAAACTCGTAAAAATTCATCGGTACATTTTTCAACAATGGTTGAAAATATCCGGGGAGATGGTACAAGCACCCGGTAGCGAAAATCCCGATCGTCATATATATATATAAATATAATTTTTATGGTACAGAAGCATGAAAATTTATGTCTCGGTTTCTTGGCTCTATGTACACCTCTACCAAATATGGAAAATATGCTGGGAAAAATTTAACATATATTTGCGATATATTTCTCCTCTGAAATGTTCCCCGCTGGTCGCATGAATATACTTCTCGTACGCCCACATATGTTTCATCAAAATGGTGTTAAATTTGTATAGACGTGGATATATAAGAAGTAACACACACACGGTTGGTATATGCTTGGACGAAGCTACATGGTCACGCCTAGACGAGAAACGAGGCTACTTCGCGTATTGGCTTGTTTCGCGAGTGATAAATAATCGATAAGTGCGTTGTCCCGTTAATAAGATAGGGGATAAAGTTGGCTTGTGGCGGTTGCCCTGTTCGCTTCGAAGACGAACTCGTTAATCCGATTCATTAGCCCAGATACTGAAACAGAGAGAGAGAGAGGCAGAGAGATTAGCGGTACCAGGAAATGGATGGTAGCCAGGATGCGAAGAAAAGTGAGAAAAAAAATGAAAGAGACGATAAAAGAAAAAAAAAGAAGGAATTACAGATTCAAAAGTCGATCGAGCTGGGCGTCCTCTATTTGGTAGAACGAAATAATTGAGTAAACGTAAAACCGATTCGACTACCAGTGGATTGAAGAAAAAAAAAACCAAAAATGAATAAATCAGTAAAGAAAAAACAGGATCAACTTTAACGCTGGTCCAGGTTTTCAATGAATAAATAATAATGACGTTGAGTAGAACTTTGCTGCGTTGTAGCTTAATTGGGCGCGGGCCATAATTTAAAGAGTTCCCGTTGCCCGCAAGAGAGAACGTGGGAGGGGGGGGGGGGGGGGAGGGAGGAGCACGAAAACAATGAAGGAATAAATACGGGCAGAAAGATAGTGATGAAGTTAGGAGGAAGCGTACACGCGCAAGGTTGTCTCATGCAAATTAGATGAGGAGAAAAAAAAAACAAAACAAAAAAGCAACGCCCAGGAGCCTGAGAAAAAAAGTGCTTCGGTAAAAACGAATCGCGGGGAGGGGGTTATTCGTGATATTTCCTTCAATCCCCTGTATACACGAGATTCGCGAACAAATGAGGCCAGGTAGTTAGAGAGGTGAATGAATAAAAAAGCAAAAAAAAAGAAACGAGGGAAAAAGAAGACGAAGAAGAAGGGAAAAAAAACATTCTGGAACGTCTATTTGCCCAGTTCCCTGCGTGTTTCTCCGTTCATTAATTCTCTCTTCCTTCGGCCAATTCCCGTAATTCCGAGGGTTAAAAAAAAAAAAACTAAAGCCCGAGTGCTTCGTTCTTCGTCCGAAAGAAAAACCAATATCCTATATATATATATATATATCTGTATTCGAGATGGCAAAGTTTTTCCGCGCTCGCGGTGCGCGACCAGAGAGGTTGAATTGAAGAGGAAAAGAGCGTCTCGTAGCGTGTCACCGTGGAAGCTCACTCCAAAGAAAATCCGATATTGTCGTGGCCACAACGACGAAAGCGCATATATCTATGTCTGTCGGAGGGAGAACAGAGCTTATGCAGGTTCGTCTCTCTCTCTCACACACGCATCCTCGCGTATATGTTTAAAAAATAAATGTACTCGAAGAAATATAGAGATTATAAGAAACTTTTGCAGCCACCGACAATAATTGGAGGCCTGAGTCTTCTTTCGTTGATATCTCGGAACATAATTGACCTTTTTTTGTTCAATTTATTCTTATTCGATACCCAAAAACACTGGTGAAAAAGAGTGTGGAATTGTAATGACCGTAAATCTTTTGATTCGAGTGATTTTGCTCGAGATTTTGTGGTCGCAGGAAAACAATGTTTGTTCATGGCTTTCGGGCTGGATAGTAGCTCTCAAAATTCGAAATTCATTAATATCTCGATGTATTTTTAAACGATTTATTCAGAGTGCTTCCGATGGAAGCGGAGAATATAAGATCGAGGGGGAATATAAGTCTGATTAAAACCGATCGATGTATCGACCGAATGAAAATGTAAGGACCTGAGAAGCATGCGAAAATAAGAGAGCAGAGGAGGCTGAGAAAAGAAAATATAAGTACAACGTTGAGGAAGAAGAAGAAAGCTTCTTGACGTGCCCACCACGTAGGGCGTACAAATTTCTATTGTGTATCGACAATGGCTTCGGTGAAGCGTTCCAATGTAACATAAATAAGAAGGCGGTATGTGCTCTGGTGTAGTCACGTGAACTTTGGAAAAAAATTCAATTTTGATAACGCTACCGCGCACCAGAGGGTGAGAAAGCTTCTTTCTCTTAGCATTTGTATTCTTCATCTTCGTCTGCTCGCAGACCAGTTAGAACACATACATACCCCATGGATAAAGCTATGCCGAAAGGGTTGCACGTGAATTCATAGATACTCATAGACATTCTTAAACGTGTCTCTATCTTCGTCTGTCAGTTATTCTATTTCGTCTGCCGATGTAGCGCTACTACTTTGTCGAGGTGTACATAATCTCGTCGCATAATCGACGATAATTTTCTTCCTCATGCCTGAATGTAAACGCGATGATAAAAACAAGTTTGAGGAAGATACTTGAAGCGTGTTGTTAGGTAGAGTTGCTCGGTCGAGTACAATAGCCAGATCCTCTCAATTTCAAGGAGCATCATCGCGGTGTGTGGCACACCTTCGGAGGGTTGAAAAACCGTTATATTTATCAGTTTTATCTTAACTCTCGTTTTCTCTCGGCGTATTTCGATCTTTACCCCGCAAATTGTACGTGCTCTCGAGACCTCATAAATTTAACAGTTATGTATACGTACTCTCTACCCGCTCTACGTTTATCGAACCGCGCGAGAATATAACCCCGCAGACTTCGGTATTCTTCGCCTTTGGGGGGAGAAAAAAAAAAAATACCGACGAAAGTTTAACACCCAAGAAAAAGGTCACGATGAATGAGCTCCGGGTCGTTTGAATAATATTCTTTTAGCTCAGACCTTATTTGTCTGTATTATGATCGAGGCTCGGCTTTGAATCCAGGACCTGGCCATTCGCAATTTGTCTCAATTTTCGTGCACATTGACTTTGATCGATTGAACTTTTGTCAATTATAATTCATCATTTGCCTACTGAACATTCAACGGCGGATACATTTTTCTTCGTCGTTTCTCTTCCTCCTTTCCGCTCGATATTCCATCGTAAACATATACTCAACCTCATTGTCGTACCAAGAATCTCGAGAGTCTCTCAATATTTTTTTTAAACACGAAAGATCGATGTTTCCATAATTAAAATTTTTTTTTCTTCCCCTATCCACAGGAGAGCGCACGTATATGACGAAACGTATAAGCGGTTGTCGCATATGTAGACAGAAAAAGTGTACCGAGAGTTATACACACAAGAAAAGAAAGAAAAAAAACGAGGGAACATGCACAAGCGGAATACCGTAAGTTATTGAAGTGCACGAGAGCGAGAGGGGCAGAGAGAGAGAGAGAGAGAGAGAAAAGAAAAAAGATGCGCGAAATAAAGACGCGCCTGACGTTATTAATTGAAGGCGAACCGGGGTCATCTCATTACTAGAAAATTGTGCAAGTTTGCGAAGCGACCAGGTTACGAAAACTCTGTACAGCGCTAGCCGGTTACGTTGGAGAAGATTGAGGAACGGGAAAAGAGACGACAGGAAACGCTCGCTCGGCAAGGAAAAAAAAAAAAAAAAAAAAAAAAAAAAAGACCAAGTGTAAGAAACAGGATACATATATTTGTGTTGATATAAAACGTAGCAACGAGTATAGAAGTGCAGGAAAGTCGATTTCCCGTGGCTAAATCCAACGTTTTTCGTTTCATTCTCGCCTCTAACCCACCTCGCTTGCTTCTTTCCCACTGAAACTCTTTTCCTTCTTCTTGAACCTTCCTCCTTTACACCTCGATGTCATAGTTTCACGATTGTTCAGTTTACCCGAGCGGATACTCCTGGGCTGGTCGAGAAGAAAGTTCTCTACAATCTTCTCTCTCTCTCTTTTCCTGTGTTCTTCGTTATATCAGACGTCTGGTTAGGCAATGGACCACACGCGATACTTCGAGTCACCTTTCAAAATGAAGTGTACTGAGAAAATTAGATTTTTCTAACCCAGAAACTTCGCTCAACTTGACTACATTGTGTTACGTTATAAAAACTCTACTAAACTCGTGATATTAATCGCGTTATTTATTAATTGAATTACGTATGAAAAATTGGAATTTTTTTTTGAAAATTTTTGCCATGATTCGTTGCAACGATTGATCAAAGAAATATATTTTTGTCAGCGAACTTATTCGCTGACGATTCAGAAATCACACGTTTCGGCAATAAATCTTTCATACAATTTTATAAATACTGAAAACGTTACTCAAAAAGGAAAAAGAAAATATTAAAAAAATTATTTGATAACGAAATCGTGAACGAAGCGTGTTCTTATAGAGCGTATCTCTGGGAAACAGATACGCTTCAGAAAAGGGAGACCTATTCCAGTCATGTGTTACGAGAGCAGAGCACCCTCTGGCAAATCTCTCAAAAGATCCTTTAATGCGTCGTGACGGTTTTTCCGCTTGCATTGCGAACCTCGCTGTTACTCCTCGCGGGATCTTTGTCCTCTCTCCTTCTCTCTCCCTCGCTTATCTCTCCTTCCGTTTCTCTTGCAACTCTTTGCACCTCTATTTACCAGCCAGGCAATGGAAAAGCAAGAACGTAAAACACGCGGTTTAAATATATATGAAACGAAGAAGGATCGTATGCAAAAGGGACGTCAAGCGGTGTAATGGGTCAGACGATACATTATTCAAAATTCAAGTTACAAACTTCCAAGCAGAATCTTTTCGTTTTAAGTGATACGGAAGTCCTTTATTGCCAAGAACCTAGAGAAAACCTTCCAAAAGTGTATTTTATATCTGATCAAAATCCTTTGAACCTGTAATTACGATTCCGTAGTTACGAGAAAAGTTTAATCGTTTTTCAATCGGGAAAAACCGAGATTCTGACGTAACGAGTAAACTTTTTTTTTCTTTGCTCCGATTCAACGATACCGGGTTAGCATATTTTTTTTCCATATTTAAAAAAAATGTGTTTCAACCTCAAAGCCGTTGAACGAGGATGCGATTGACGGATACAGCGATGAATCAATACTCTTGGTTTTAGTCGCTTGAAAAAATGGACTCCTGCTCATGATCCGTGTATATCATTAAGGTATAAAAATAAAAAAAAATAAAAAGAAGGGTTGATATAACCGGAGCGGAACCCGAGTGCCGCATTGACTCGCGGAGTAAAATAAAAGGGAACAAGCGGTGCACCTGCGGGCCATTCTGCTTTTCTACCAAGAAAAAGTAGGATTTTTCATGCCATATATAATAACTAAGCACCGAGCGCGCATGGATACATACACTTTTGAATAAATGGTTATAGAGTGTCTCTATATATATATATGTAAAATCGCTTTCTTGTTAGAAAGAAGAAAGTGAGAAGGAGAAAGGAGGTTGGTGCAATGATCATAAAGCGTGATTTAACGCGATATTCGAGGCAGATATGTTTGACCAATTTGAAGAATGAGCCGCGAGCTACCGGCCGAAGGCGTTTGTAAAGAGGAAAATATATCGCGCGAAGAATTACTAATGAAGAGGAGGGACACCTTTCCAACGTTAGAGAGCGAGAGAGCGAGAGAGAGAGAATATAATATCGTTAGTTAGGGTATAGGCTCGTAATGAACGAGTAAAGCGGCGTTAAAGTGGAGAGCTGAAAGCCGCATAAGGAAAATATTCTGGTAAAGCTGGACACGAGCCTACGTAGTGGAAAATTAAATATGAGCACGATTTTAGGCAAGCAATTTATATGTAAATTTAAGGTGAATTTCCCGGCTGTGGTTGCAACTCTCATCCTCCAGCCCTCTCGGTCATTCTCCACTGGCTGAGAAATACACTGAGACTCCATTCGTACACCGGTGCGCAATGTTTCAGATCCCTTATTATACACACTTAGTATACTTTTTTTTTTCTCTGAATATGCTTACTCGTGTTTTTTTCTTTTATTACGATATCAAACATTAATTATTTTTCTCTCTATCATGTAACGTACGTTTTTTTGCACCTTTTTTCATTAAAATGCTGCAGCCGTTTCGTACGATGGTAATTGACACTCGTTTTTGCAGGTTTGTATTGGAAAACTTTGAAATTCTGTACTCGAAATTTCAGGATGAACAACTGACGCGTTTTTTTTTCTCTGTATTAACAGGTTTTCAGGAATTTTTACGAAAAATGGGAATTTTTCTACGCTCGTTTCTACAATCTCGAAAAATTCATTTATCCCTCGTAACTCATGAATTTTTGAAGTTGTAAAAGAATAATATTTTGTTCTCGTATGAAAATGCGTTGAAAAAAATAAGCTGCTTGGAGAAATGTTTCAAATGGAATAATCCTTTTTGATATTTCGTTGTTAATTTTAAGTCTTTTCGATGTTAAATTGTGAAAAGTTTACATGAAATCTGCCCTGCGGTTCTTCGAGCTATATTAACGTATACCATAACGATAAATGTGGAACATACAGTTCCACATTTTCTCACTGCTCAAAGATTCTACATGAAATATAGAAAGAGAGAGAAATATTAGAAAGACAAAGATTTAGCTAATGGATTAAAATGTACATTTAAAATTTCTTGGTATACATATATATTTGTGAAAATGTATGAAGAGCTGCGCAAAGTTGGAACGGGCGGTGGGTCACAGAGCTGCAGAATTTCGGTATGAATAAAGCCCTTGGACAATGAAGTTTCTGCGGGCAATGTGCATTGCGCTGCTCTCTTCTTCGTTGTCCTGTCTCCAGTTCTGCTCGGGCAATAAGAGCATCAGCAGCATCGCAGCGAGCCGGCCAAGTTCACGGAATATCCTCCGACCGCGCATAAAATTTCGATTATTTTGACCGCGAACCCCATAATCCCTTTACAATGGGAACGTAGAGAAGGGCAGAGAGTTGGCCTATAAACAAAAGAACGTACGAAAAAAAAAAAAACAAAAGAAATAAAAAGAAAACTCGAGAAGCACCGGAGGATAAAAACTCGGGGGAAAAATGTGGATGCCGGCAGAATAGTGGCAAACAGATACGGTGGAGGGTAGAAAAAAAAAAAAAAAACAATAAAGGAAATGTAAAACCGGAAAAATAGATCGATATACGTATGAAACTCATTGGAACGTGGAGATAACAAAAAATGAAAGAAAAAAAAAGGTATAATGATGAAAGAGCAACAAAATAAAAAACGAAGAGATTGAAAACGAACGAAAAAAAAGGAAGAAGAAGAAGAATTACCGTACCCTGCTGGAAACATTTGCGCTTCTGTACAAGAGGAGATGGCTCTCTCACTACTTTTTCTCACTCCCTCTCTCTCTCTTTCTCGTAATAACGGCGAAAGAATTTCCCGCCCGCCATCACTGCATCGTCGTTCCAGGGAAATGAAAATTGTTTTGCCTACGGGCTATACGGGACCATGCGTTATCCCGAGCTTTGCTCGAGAGATTTTCCGGATAATATAGGCGCGAGGGCGACTCTCGAGCACTCGTAGCTCACGGATATTTTTCATACACCGCAGGGACAGAGGGAAAAAACGAACTATGAGAGAGAGAGAGAGAGGGAGAAAAAAGGGTAGAGCTTCGGAGAAATAAAGCGGATATCCGTTACGCTGTGATGATGACGATGACGGCCTAACCTTTTTCACTTTTCTCGTAATGTTGCGAGTAGAAATTTTTTTGTTTTTTTTTTGTTCAAATCGCACGAAAGAAAAATTCGAGAGTCACTACTCGCTCTCTTACTTTTTTTGCTGTCTTTTTCCGTGTGCCACGAATTTATGCCTTCATCTAAAAATGAATATCCCACGTTTCGAAACCACTGGCACGTTCATTTATTTCAGAATAGAAAATCTTTTGAATGTGCGATATTTCTTTAACATCTGTGTAGTAACTTTTATACTTTTGTGTTTTTTTTTTTTCACCAACCTCGATTCCGTTTAACGAGATGCACGCGAATGGAGCATCGAAATTTTACAGCATTGTGGCGATTGACATTTTTTTTTAGCTGGCAACATTTCACTGAGCATTCGACCTCGGTTTATAAGATATTTTGAAGTAGTTTTAGGTTTTATATGGTTACGAATGAAAAACTAAAAACTAGGGGTGATGTCCATTGCAGCATTTATAATATAATATCATTCATTGATAATGAAATTTAAAAAATCATTCGAGTCAGTTATTCTTCATTACGATTTTAATGTAATTGGTCACAACAGTTACTTCTGTTTTCTCACAATGAAAGCAGCAGACATCGAAGAACGTTGCCCTCCAATTACCACTACGTTCGGAGAAGCTTCAAAGTTCGAATGAAAAAAAAAATGCAAAATGATAAAGCAGACGAGCGCTAGTTGTTGATTTAATTACAACTAAGTACAACTAGTGCTGCAAAGCTATCTCGTTTGTTTTGCAATACATTTATACCGAAGTCTAATTAAATTTTCAACCTCCATAACACCGAATGACTCGAGTTTGAGCTTATCGTTTCGTAACGTTTTTCATTCACAGTTCTCGAATATCGACTGAAATAAAAACACTACAAATGACTAGAGTCACGCCGAATTCAGATCGTATTTCGACTGCATCTCACGACGAAACAATTGAAGATAGAAAAAATTGCAAAAGTACTTTTTTTCAGGAAATTTTGTGCCTCACAAATTGACTTCTGTGCATTTTTGCTGTATCTCTAACCGTTTTGGCGCTATGTGCCTTAACAGAGTGGACAGATTCGTCCAGTTCAATAATCAATAGTTCACAGAAACGGACGTTAACGGACAGGTTCAGAAAATGGACTTTTCGATTAAGAATTCGAACTCGTTCATTTCATTGGTCATTCAACCCGGGTCATTCCATTGCCTCCCACGGAGATACGGTTTAGCAAAAAGTGTGATAAAAAAGAGAAAAAAAATATATACACGGTAAAAAATGGAACAAGTGTCATGGAAAATCGAAACAGAGTAGAGACTACTTGACTCGGTTCTCCTCACTCGGCTCTTTTTATACTCGCGTCGTTTCTTCCTCGTACATCTCTTTTTTTTTACCGCACAATTCGTATATATACGAAAGGGAGAAACGGCGAAGGGACGAAGGGGGCAATGAACTAGGTAGAAAAAGCAGCTTTCTTCCTGCTGGAAATTTCTCTATAATTAAATTGTCTTTTGTATTCAACGAAGCCTAGGGAAATGAAGCTATCCGGATAATCTTGACAGTTCTCTCGACAGCCTTCTCTACCTCCATTCATCTCTTCATTCTTCTTGTCTTTTTCGTCACGGTCTTTATCCGTCCTCGAGCTATCCAGTCTTCAGACACCGTATACCTTATTTTTACGTCCCATTCTTTTTTCCCCTGCTGCTAACTTAATCGGATTTTAATTTCGAAAAATAAAAGAAAACTTATGTATTACTCCAAAGCTCTTTCTTCAGCTTTGGAACTATTTCTTTCTCGAATGCCAACCGGTCGGATTACTTTGACTAATGAACTTGCGATTGAGTACATTTACGCGAATACACTCCAGGAAGGATTCAACAATTTTGAGACTCATAACATTTGGAAACGATGCGATGATATTTACATTCGAATATACAAATTTTAATCAACGTATTATCATTTTATTTGGATGAAAAACGGTGTCGCTGGTCAGCGATTTGCAAAATGTTGTCACGTATCGTTAATATCATGCGTACGAAGCATTGCTCGGGGGCTTGTGTTACAATATTGCCAATTTATGTAATTTCCATCGATTGATTATCCCAGCAAATCGATAATACATTTTTATGTTTAGAAATATTGTTTGTTCCACAATGATAGCTTCCGGTCCAATCCCCCTGTTATTTCGAAACAAAAATTCTTCACTGCGCTTCGAAACAGATATTGTGACCAGGTTCGAAAATATTTATAGATCCGTCTTGCTGTTATTTTATGTATCGAACAGATGAAACGTCCGCCCCGGTTGCAGTTTTCACAATTCTGCAGAGTATATAAATATTTTCTTCGACGATAGGAGAAAGAGCCTCGCGCGCACCCATCGCGGCTCTCAATCCTTTCCTCTCCATTTTCTCGACCCTGCCTGTCCGCTCGAGCTTTTCTTCTCGCCCATCTTCATCCCCTGTGGCCACAAGACTTCATCCCTGTTGTTATTTTGTTTCCTCCTCTTTATAACTTCTTCCGTTCTCTTCCTCTTTTTACCTCGCTACCCCCATCTTCCTCTATTCTTCTTCTCTCTTTCTCTACACTTTTTTCTACTTTTCTTTACTTTTTTTTTAATATTCCCTCCACTTTTCCCGTTAGTACAAGCACGGATACGTAACGTTATGTCACAATTTTGATATTTTATGTGATACAATAATGCAGTGAAAAAAAGTAAAAGAATATTTGGAGGCAAGCAATTTTCTGTCAGCAAACAAATTTTTTATTCGTCATCTGCGAAAAGCGAGCAAAGTATCAGGAAAACATACACGATCGTGTCTCTCCTGTTTAGGTGTACACGACTCGTATCATTCCTTTTATCAATCTTCTGACATTAGAGATGATCATTTTTCAGTACCATCAATCTTTCGATCTTTGAAAAATCAGATCAAGAAATAGTGAAAATCGTGATGTTCCCTGATCTCGGAGTCGTTATTGCCCACGGCAGTATATCTTTCCCTCATTAATTGACATTTAAATAAATTTTATATGCTATAAATAACAATTCTGAAGGAAATATTTATAAGATATCAAGAAAGTACATACATATTGTTCGATATCGTTATATAAAGGTGTTTTATCAAAACCGCAGCATCTTCTTCGTGTTGAGGCACATCGAGAACATAAATAACGCGGCATGTGAGATACGTTAACGTAACTCGTTGCGCACCGAAGGTATATCTACGGTGTAAACCCTGTTATGTACTTAGAGGGAGAAAGTACGTAACACGTAGAGTTGCACGTATACGAAAATGTAGCCCAATTCTCTTTGCGCATGTCTGCTTTTCTCATTTTCTCTCTGTACCATTTTATAATAGACACGACTCGTGCATTACAAACCACGCGGTTGGGGGGCGGCTTAAATATATACGTATATAAATATGTGTGTTTACTTTGATGTTTGAGTTCTTTCGAACCTTATGAAATATTTAAAAAAAAAAAAAAAAAAATCGATTCTGTGACTTTGCTGAGTTTCGGTATTTCCACGAATTAAAATTGATCCCAAGTGAATTCTCGTGTTATTCTGAGTTTGAGGCGAAGTTGATTATTCGATATTTTCTCTGAGTTTTCATTAATTCATATATTTTTTGTTTGAGAACATCAAAATGCAATGAATTCGAGGTACCATGGGAAAACGAGAAGGAAACTTTATTGAAGCTTACACTTCAAACGAGATGTTTGAAATAAAATGATATCGTGGGTTTTTCAGAGTCAATCTCCTCTCTCTGTTTCTCATATCGTCTCATTTGCTTTTTCAACGATATTTTTCCTATTTCCAATATTTCTTTTCGTGAAGTATATTGAAGTAAAATCTCATGGTTCATTCATCGAAATCCTTTTAACTTCACGAACGTAGTCCATACCTTGGATATATACACATACAGACGCCCTAAATTATTCGATTGTATAGTAAGGTTCTCTCGAGGGCCTGGTACCATAGAAGAAAGTGAATCGCGCCGCGGAGACTCCCCCAAAGTCCAGTTACCTTCTCTGCTATTCTTGATTTTCTCGTTTCGTTTCGTTTTTTTTTCTCTGCTCCCTCGGAAGTGCTTTGCTCCATTAAAGGCTCCCTCGCATCTGTTCTTTTCCTCGCTCCCCTCTTTCGTATCTATGTCTGCTACTATAACTTATCTTACGTACAACGTATTCCCAATGAGCTGAGATCTTTGCAAATTTTTTTTTTTTTTTTTTCCCCCCAATTCACTTTTATTCCCTTCGAAATTTCCATCAATTTTGTATCCACTTTCGTTGATTCGATAGCGCCGCTGCTTCGAAGATTTTGTGAACTCTTCGAATCATTATTTATTCTGTTTTTTTGTTTTCTAATTAAATTATAAATTTTTGCTTTGAATTAATAAGTTTGGGAAAACCTCGAGTGCTCGACTCGTTAAAAATTTTCAGTTGAAATCAGTCGTTCTACAAAATTTCTCGCTCTTTCTTCGTTTCTATGATTTTCTAGTACCAGCATTTCAGCGTAATAATAAATTCAGAACTCTTTCTCTCTCGAGGATCAAACAAAAGTTTTTATTTTTTGCTGTTTCACTAGTCAGCAGTTGATTCGCAACTTTCGTAAAACTAGTATAGACCAAAAGGCAGGAGAATGTCATGATTGCTAATCGTTTTCCCGAAAGCGTCTAATCCGACAAGGGAAGCCTCGTGAGAGTTAAGTTAGAAAATGACGTCGCCGAACAGTCTCGACCGACTAACTGTGACCATGTACGACGCGTCGTTTATGTTCGTTTGAGTTTGCGGTTGGTTTGATTCTGTTCTTCGAATCGAAAGCTGCCAATGACGAGGGAGGGCGTCAGAGTCTCCTCAGAATCTCGCTAATGAGGAAACTTACGCGTCTAATGGTTATTCTCGCTGAATTGCGCTTTCCAATGGACGCGAAGCTTGCCAAAATCGCGTCGAGCATAGTACAGTTAAGCCTGTTCAATTCCCTTGTTCGTTGAAAGCCATTTTCAGAGGGCGAAAAAGTACAATAAACAACATTTAAATTCGAGGATAAACTGATGTATATTTTTAGCACTTACGACTTTAGTTTATTTCACCGCTAAACATCGCTATATTTTTTTCGTTTTCTATTCAACGACGCGCAGAGGGAACACCGTTAAAAGCGATGTTTCCTACGCCTTTATATAACTTTTGTCGACAAAGGGTCAAATTAGTTGAACCAACGTAATAATGAACGTTAAATTGAAGCTAAAACTTTTACAGGATGCAGTTCAAAAAGTCGTCGAAAACTCTCATTTAACTGCAGAATAAATAAACTCGATGCTACGAACACGTGCACCCTACACTCAAATTTGTCGATCTTCTGCTCGAGATTCTACGAGAGAAAAGGCTCCTACGCCTAGGACAATAAAAACAGCAGCTTTTTAAGCCTCTGAGCAGAGTCGAATCCGTCGATTAGATCAGGGGATGCGAAAACAGTCACACAGTTTTACTCCAAATCGAAGTACTCGTCTGTATTATATTTATTTTCATCCCTTTTATTTTCACCCCAACACTCCATCTAACTTTCGTTCGGGTTTTGTCAAAGGAATACTAATGTCACCAGCCTCGAAAACTAATTACATTGAATAATGGAGCAGATGCATTTAGTCGTGGACTTTAGATTCTCTGTAGGCCTCTGCTCTTTGCATCATCCATTTCCTCGCACATTTGTCCCTCTGCCCTATCGCTTTTCTTACTCTTACTGTCTTCCTGCTCTCTCTCTCTCTCCTTTTTCTCCTGCTGGTGTCAACATTAGCGATGCAAATGAGAGACTCTTGTATCTCGAATATTTTCAGGGAGCATATCTCGCCTCACATCGTAATTCGTTTCGTTACGAGAGATCTTTGTTTTTTACGATTTAAAGAGGCTTTTTTCTTATCGGAAAATATATTGGTGCTTCTCGTTTGCTCGTGCCCATTTTCAGGTAGTTTACGAATCTTACTCGCCTTTATTACAATTTTTTTTTTCACCGGAGAGAGACGATTTATATTTATTTATAATTTCACTCCGAGAGGAATCGATACTGATTTTGTTGATCGAGCCAAAAAAAAGACAAAATGATCGTGAAAAAAACAAATGTTTGTCGAGCCCAATGAGATACGGTACGATGACGCGGTGGCGCAGTTAAAGGAAACGTGTTATTCCATCGAAAAAGCTGTTCGACACGTTCTCAGAGTCTCTTAAAGTCTCACAGACAATAAGCCGTTTACACACGTAATATTTCTGCTGATACGAACGTTTCCCGAGGACTCTTAAACCTATTATGACATTAAACTTTAAGAGATACCCGCGCTAAAACGTTTTTATTGAATCATTGTACTTGAGCTCCAGCAGGGGATCATAATTATAATCGTAAAAGAAAGTGCTGATAAATAGTCTGGCTTTTTGACGAATGTCATTTTATGTAATAACCTAAGTTTAAATCGAAGTTTGGAAACTAGTTTATTTTCAGGCAAACGATCCTCTCCTCTTCTGAGAAAAATTCAATTCCAGAAAACAGTCAAAAATGATGATTGAATTGATGATTTTTTTTTCTACCTTGTATGACGACCTGGAATCACGAAAATATATTCTGTAACTCGAGCTCATAACCGCGTAATCTCGGTGAACGATCGATCGATTTATCCTGCATATGGAGATTCTTGCCAAAAATCGGAGTAAAGTTATAGCAACCTGTTTTTTGTCTTTTTTATTTTATTCTATTTTATATTCGTGCAGTTTTATGAACCCAGTCGATACATTATACGAAAGCGTATCTGAGAGAAAATGCAGTAAGGTTGTAAGAGAGGTGAGTGAGTGTATTGAGAAGGGAAAGAAAGTCGACTCGTGTTCATCGTAAATCTTTGTACGTATGTACACGTTCCCATTGATTCCGCGAGCTATACATGACCCTTTACGGTCTTGAACATACAAAGAAAAGCTGCGCACACGATTCCTTCTACTATCAAAGTCTATGACTTTTTTTATTTTTATTTTTTCATTCTGAAATACATCACCCTAAACATATATACGCTTAATCGAACCGCTGTATACTATTTCGATTGCCACGGTACGTTTTTTTGGCGAGATAAATCTCTCTTTCTGTGCAAATCGATCTCCGTAACTTTGAACACATATACACACACTGCGATGGAATTATACTCGATAAATTATCGCAAAAAAACTCGAATCTCGTAGCATCGTTGTTGAATTAAAATCTTATTTTAAAAAAACATTGAATTCTCTGGCATATCGTCGTAAGATAAAACATTGCGTGTCGATTTTATCGTAAGTTTTTCTCAAGGAAACAGCCTCGTGGTTCAGTCAGATTTGAAAAAGAACTTGATCGATGGAATTCAGCGTTAAGGGACTAGCCAGTGTGAACGCTAAAATTTTTGGATGATTTTCGGGAATTTTTTGGAAGAAGAGTACTCGATTAAATGTTTCGGTAAATGAAGAATATATTTGGTTATGTTTGACTTATATTGCACAATTTTTTCATAGAAAAATATCGAGATTCAAACGACTTGTGCGCTGCCTTCGGAGGCGTCAATAAATTCCTCCACTGCTGACATGATTCTGTACGAGTAGCTGAAACCGAAAAAGGAAAATAATATCGTTGAACTGGAAGGTGTTTCTTGTACAATAACGGAGAGATTACGAAAAATATCAAAATCTAACCAAAAATGGCGTAGTTATGAAAAAGTCTATTTTTTTGCCCATAAAATGGTCGTTTTTTCAGTGCCAAATAGTCAATTTTCATACAATCAAAAATGTCTTAGTCCATTGTAGAGTTAATATATTCAAGAGTACTCGGTTCAAATTTCAAGTCGCCATATTATTCTTTCAATTATTTATACTTTCTATAAGATATTCTCGAAAGCATAAACTGGTGGAAAAAGGCAAAAAAAAAATGGATTTTTTTGAAAGTGTCACACTGGCAACGTGAAGCACCATTGCTGGATCCTTTTTTATTATTTCAGTGGCTTATACGATTCTTCGTAAAGAAAAATCATTTGATCATTCGTTGAGGCAGCCTCCTGACGTTGTACACGCGTAAATCTACATGTATAAACTTTTCCTTCTCGAAGTTTCATCTACCGAGACTCGATCGTCAAGTCTGAAAAACTAATATCGTGAAGACCATAAAGACGGAGTTAAAGCTGCATCTCGAGCTGATGCTGCTGCTGCTGCTCTTGCTACTGGAGCATATACTTTTCTATTTTGTTCTCGGTGATGCATATGATACACGTACATATACTTAAGTTTCACCACGGAGCAATAGAGAGCCCGATATAAGATGATATAAAAGGAAAAGAGGGAGTAACATATAAAACGAATTTATAGTGGAACTGTGGCATAGTCATTTTTATGGAGTTTGCCCATTCCACAAATGACCAGGGGATCGAATATACTTTAGTCTGTTTACTCAATCGCTTTTCTCGTTCCCTCACCTAGATCATATAGAAAAGAAAAAAACGTATCGAAAACAAACAACCCGATGCATCAACGTTTCAATCACTCATATATATCAACACGACTCCATAAAATCTTGAAACTGGTCAACAAATTCAATGAAAATTATACTCGGATCCTTGACCTCTCAACCGGTAAGACTCCTTTTCAGTTTTCCTGCCAAAACTACTACGAGCAAAATATTTATCAAAGTAAACAATAATTCAGTTGCAAGAGTCTTCGAAAATGCAAATTCCATTCCCGATTTGGAAGTATTTCATCAAATTTCTCGATAAAAGATCATTTACAACTCCATGATTGTTGAAAAATGGAGAAATTCATGCAAGTTTGTACGTTTACGATACGATTTGAAAATTAGCTTGACAGTTAAAAGTTTAAGAAAATGAATAGAAAAAAATTGGAAATTCACAGCTGGTTATTTGATACGTTGATAACGAGTATCAGGGCGCGGTGAGAGTACGATCATGTTTAATCAATTTTGCGTGGTGCATTATCGTCTCACGGTGTCGGAGGAAAGGGAGCAGGAAGCGGATGAAAATACATGTGGCCGTTAGATTTTGGCCCCTTAAGGCTTGTGTGAGTAGTCTTGCAGTAACTGTTTCCCCTGCTACGAACCTACATAACCCGTCCTCTTTAAGCAATAACGCTATCCTTCAAGCGAGAGCATGCCTCCCTCTGCTTCGATGCAACTCCTCGTTAACCACCAATTACCGTACACACTTTGGGTTTCCAATATCACGAAGGCGACCGAGTAGCTATCGCATCTTCTCCGCATGATTCTCGGCAAAATCGATCGTTACAAATTTAATAGAGCGTTGAAATTCTCTACTAAGATTACCATCTCCCTTTTCCTGCTCGTACGGTAATGCATCATGCGTGTGTAACGAGATAAATAATTCTATAGGTGTAATGTCTCTCGTAGAACCGAATAGAATTTCCTTCGTTGTACACGAGCTCATTCAATTCCTAATTATACTTGAGACAGAGAGCCTCAAATAAATGTTAATAAATGTTGCTCAAAATGGAAGATCTTATTTGGAAGATCTCGCTGCTCATTTCGAAGCAATTAGAACAAATTTATTTACTCTATTGGAAAAAACTGTTTGACACAATGAACAAGATATTTTTCGAGATTCCGTCTTTGTGGCATGATTCAGTGACAGGAAACTTTTACTTTTTTTCATCGGATACCATCTCTCGTCACTCGACCAACTAACTTTTGCACTGGTTTCCTCCATTTTTCCCCATGACGTTCACTCTCTCGCTCTCTTTCTCACGACACACGTATCCCCTGAATCTCCAGAGCTCTTTTACTTCCCTCGTAGATGCTTTTTTCTTCCTCATTTTTTTCGCTCTTTTCTTCTTTTAACGTGCTGCTGCGAGGCCTGCTTTTCCGTAACACGGCTTTTCGGACTTAGCTCAGGGCTTAACCGGAATATCCAAGGACGAAGGGGACCGTCCACTCTTTTTTTTACTCCGATACGCTTTTTTTTCTTTCTTTTTTTTTTTATGCGGAGCTTTACTGCTCTTCGCACCTCTGCTTTGTTTCAGGGAAAACTAATTTCTTAATCGTTCAACTTCAGAGAGATGAACAGCGCTTTTTTTTTCTCTCTCCATGCTTTTGATATTCGATGCAAAAATGTCAAAAAACACTTTATTTTTCAGCCTTATTTTCACCCATCGAAGTATAATTATCTCGTTTTTCTTACTCGCCAATTACGAGCTCAAACAAATGGCTTCGTGTTTCTGTTAAATTGCACCGGTGTACACTATTTGTTCTTATATTAAAGCATCAAGTTTGTCTTCTTTCATCCCAAGAGATCACTCTTTCGCCTCTTCTTCCCTATTTCTCACTAATCCCAATTTCTTGGCTTTTCCCTTTAAGAGGATACGAACCAACCGACAAAGTCACTATCTCAATCCCACCTGTCTTCTCGTTTCCGGCTTAAATCCTTCTTCTTGCCCAGCTATCCGCAATGGTAAACGAGGTAAAGAGATATATCCTCCTTTTTTCTCACTCTTTTCTCCCCTTTTTCTTCTTCTTCTTCTCCTCCACCGATGAACCGAGTTATCTTCCTGGACGAGGAAATTCAATAACCTTGCTAACCCATCACCGCACCACCGATACATAATTTTGTTCATTTTTCGACTCAAAGATTACGATACGTCCTTGCGTTCGACGTCATTGGTAATGAGGAAAAATTTGCCACTCATGGGAACCAAGTACGAGCACATTTAGAACGTTTCTTCACAGTCGTTTACCGTCTCATTCATTTTTTCTCCAAAAGCAATAAAAATTTTCATGCAATTTCGTAAAAACAGTGAAAAAACAACTCGTGCCCTTGCTCCCGAAGCTTTTTAATGGACTAAGAAATTTTCATCCAAAGCAACCTGGACGAGAATCAGCCAAATTTTGTGTTGAATTTGAAAATAAAAAAATGCTTCTGTACAAAGCATCTCGTCATACTTTCCTTGCTCCGATCGGCAAAACAAAGTTGAGCTGCTGAATGTTAGCATTTTGTAGAAAGAGAGAGGGAGGGGGGGGGGAGGAGTATGATTTACGATGATTGGGAGTTTCCTCATGGACGAATTCCTCTGCCTTATCAACGGTTATCAATGATTCAAGAATTTTAAATGTTCACACCTAATGCATGTTTAATTGGCTTGATTCATTGGAATGCGAGAGACACACACGTGGCTTATATGTATGTTCTACGTATCGTTGGCGAATGTCAAAAAAGATAAGGTGTAAAGACGCGATGCAAAACCTCGCCGAGAGCGAACGCGCGCGTCATGCTCACGGTGTAAGTTCACATGTTTCATTTTTTTCTCCTCTGAATTCAGTCGAGCAAATATTTTATTGATTACATACACACAAAATTAGGTCTGAACGTGTACAAAAGTGTTACGGTTTAAGCCATTAGTCATAGTTCAAATTCCTATCTCATTCTGTCAGCATATACTTTCGTTCGATAAACCGATTTTATTTTTCGATTAGTACAAGTACGAACGAAATTCGCTATACTCATAAAAGTGAACTTTACACGTGATTCATACAAACGTTGTCAATAATGAAACATTCCTCTCTTTCATGATATAGAACTATTTGCTGAATAATGATTTACGAAATCCGAAAACGATTAGCTATCGAAATTCTCTGTCAACGCAACGTACCTACCTGTTCGCTCGTTTTATTCTTATAAATTTGAAACAAACTCGTACCCTCGTTTTCCAAACTTCGTTCGTTATTAATATTTTCAATAATTTTACAAATTCAACTTCATCGACAGGAAAAATGAAAAAAAAAAAAAAAAAAATTGTCAAGATTTTAGTAAATTTTTTTTACAGTTTGAATCTTTTCGAGCTAAATATTGCTGGTTTTCTTTCTTTTTTGCTGAAAAGTGTATTCATGGTTCATCGCTATATATAAACACGCGTATACTCAGCGAGGAATGCGCTTGGCCTTATCTGCCGTTCGCAAATAAAGGATAACTCGTAAATTTTGTTATATCGTAACTGACATAAATGTGTATGCACGATCGCATGTGACATTACAAGACGAATGCAAGAAGCGATGAAATTGAGGACGATTCGGTAGACCGGTAATAAATAACTTGCCACTCGTTTTTTCTCTCATAAATTAACATTGATTATTGCAATTATAATACCGAATCAAGTAAGCTGAGACAAAGCTAATACGTGATTACGGAATATTGAAAAAGAAATGCTGCAAAAAAATAATGCACGAAACGTGAATAAAGATAGAAATTCTAGGGAATAGTACTTGATAAATAAATTGAGTGAAATAAGTGCGAAATATTTCAACACCAAGTTTTCGGGGCTGCAAAAATGTATAATTTTTTTAAATCTATAATTTTGACGTGGATTTTTCAATCTAAAAAAAAAACGGTTCTCATTTCGTTGACTCAATAGAAAATCTACATGAGAAAAACCGTACGAATTTTTATCTACGTAATTTCAGCTAAAAGGCATATCGGAGCTTGAGTCATGAAAAAAAAAAATCGCTATTGTTAGCATCGCACGCTTGAAATGTATATACTTTTAAAAATGGTCGAAGAATTTTAGTTCGCGAGAAGCAACGATGTTTTAGCGACGACGAAAATCACTATTGTTATCATCACGCTTCGATCTATGCTGCATTTGTGAATGCAAACACCGCGTGGCATTTGCACAGCTCTCACGGTTCATATACATACAAATATGTATGTGTATGGTAGACGTTTTCTCGTCAATCTCGTTTGACGAACGAGACAAAACCGACAGAGAATGATCGTAATGTTTCGTGGTCTAGCGCACTCTCTCTCTCTCTCTCTCTCGCTCTCAACCTGCTGATAATAGGAATGAGTCATGTGGCCGGCAGGCAAAAGCCGCTGAATATATAGCTATGCGATCGGTGCTAATCGAAGTACCGACGAAACGGAGAGAGAGAGAGAGAGAGAAAAAGATATATGAAATCTCGATAGGCGCCGTAGCTTATCTACCGCGAAGTTTCTGCACACTGTGTATTTTTTTTTTGTTTTTACAATCGCGCATTATCTTGAAAAGTAAGAGGAAATTACATATAGCCCGTTTTAAAGTCCCGGTGAGTTCGTCGCGAGCCACGAGAGCAGCGTCATATTTGCTCTCAAGTTCTCCACTTTACGAGCCGGAACAGCTGTTTGATAAGCATTTCTTCTTCTTCCTTTTTTTTTCGTTTTTTTTTCTCCTTTTCTTCACTTTTACATTCTTCTCGTAACAATATTCCGACGCTATAAAAATCCAGTTTATCGACGCGAAAAACGAAATGATCGCGATTAAAGACCCCGAGTATTATACACATTACTAGTGGCCAAGAAAAAATTCATGCGACGAAAAGAAAGAGAGAGTTTCTCTCGCGTGATCCAAATATGAATTAATCGAGCCGAACGAGATTGAGTTTCTGCGATTATTTTACTGTTTTTCAATTCAAGGCTCGCTGGAATGCAGATGCAATTAATTATTCCAATGATTTATTTACATCCAATCGAAACTCCGCGTACCTGTACTCGTTCACGGTTTTAATTACATTTTCTATTCGTGTCAAAAGACCGGATAAAAAAAAAATCTGTCGAGCTGATCTCTGTCAAATAAATCACGTTGTTTATTTTTTATTTTTCGTTCCTTTTTTTTTTCTTTTTTTTTTTCTTCAAAACTTCATTTCTAAACGAACTAATGATAAAACTCGAATAATCACAACAGGCAAAACGTCTCGATAGGCGGGGCGGAAGCGAAAGGTGGAATTGCTCATTGTATTGACGTATAATTAGCGGTTATGCCTCTTATACGTCGCAATATAAACGTTGCTCGTTCCTCGGCGACGCGTTTGCGAGTGCAGTTCTCCGACGCACATAGTCTGATAAGCTCGTCGCACAAGACACACACGCGCTCTGCTTGCCGAGGATATTCGACCGTGTTTTCTCGGCCGAGGTGAGCCAATGAGAGTTTTTCTTGGGATCGATATGCGATAAAAGTCTCACTATTTTTTTCCTCTTCTTTTTTTTCGAGACTCCTCTTCCCTCCCGAGCAATCCATTTCTGAGGTATATTTTCGAACAAACTGTCTGACATCGCGGTGATGAGTCAAGCATCGACCTCGGCGAGACGCAGCTAGAAATCATCGAATGCAGTACAGTTACAATTTATTACGTAACGCGGACGTCCCACTCAATCGTCGCTCGTAAACATAAAGTCACGATAAAACGTGAAAAAAAAGAAGAAAGAAAAAACTTACTTTTCATCGGTTTTCTGTACACCGCGACGTTTTCAACAGCGATTTTTCAAACACGAATCGTCATTATCAGACTTTTTTATACCAATGAAGCATCAACTATGTTTTTTTTTAAATCGAAATTGTCAAGGTCGAACACTTTCAAATTTGGGTGCATCGGCTCTTTACATTCAGAAAAATTCAACTTCTAATGTCTACACTGGGTCGGTGAGAACCGTGAAAAAAAAAAAAAAAACAATTTTTACTCGAATAACGTTATTCGACATTTTTTTTTAAAGTTATTTCGAAAACGATCTCATCACCGATAGTGATTAAATTTTCTTCTTTCTCAAAATTACTCAAAATCGGTAATCTGCACTCAGATACGATCGTGAAGCGAGATCAGAAAATTTCTATTCTTGAAAATCTTTCATCGTTTTAGATGATAATTATTGTATGTAAAATATAATTCAGAAGAATTTGAAATTCAATAAAGAGATAACGCGAAATCATCGATAAAATTAGAAAAAGAAATGATGCGATTTTCCTAGAATCGCACAGTTTTCAATCTCTGGAAATGTGACGTTCTTAAATGGAGTGGAACATCGATTGAGTACACGCATGTAAAAGCTAAACGCAAGGCATAATCGGGAGTGACGTTGGTCTCTTGTCGTTTTCGTCACCAGTATATAGAGCCATTACTTTGACGAAGTCGAGTATGCTTTACCGGTTGTGTATATACGAGCGATATAAGCATCACCAGAACCAGCAGCAGCAGTAAGAGCAAGAGCAGCAGAAGCAGCAGCAGCAAGAGCAGCAGAGCAGTAGCAGCGGCCACACGAGAACGAAAGACGTCGACACCGGTCGCTCGTATAAAACCACCGACGACTCGCCTTAACGCCCAGTCCGACTCGCTTGCGCCTCGCGAGTATGTCGTGAGCCTTCGCGGCAATATCTCTCTCTCTCGTCAATCGATGCGAATCGCTTCCCGCGCTTCTAATACCCCTTATCGTTGAAAAAAAAAAATAAATATAAATAGCAAACGAAAATCGTTATACGTCAGTCACGAAATTCAACTAGAGGATGGAGTAAAAAAAAAATCGACCGACGAAAAAAAAAAAAAAAACAAAACAAAAGCAAACACACGATGCGGACACAAGAACTCGTTGATATTCGTTGTCGAAAAAACAACGAGATTTCCCGTTCCGCAGGTGCATAATCACAGTGAATGTTAATCATCGAAACGAAGTTGATTCGTTTATCATTTTTTCAACAGTTTCGTTTTTCGTTCTATTCTTTATCGTTCGATGTCGTTTTCATTATTTTTTTAAATCATCTGACAAAAGTGCGTGAGAGCTTGAAGAAAAAAACAAAAAAAAAAAAAAAACAATACAAATATTGATTGGATATAACGAGAGAAAAAGTACGAAAAAAAAAAAACAATTTCATAAGGTAACAATTTGTAGCTCTTACAATTTTTGCTTTTTATTTTTAATTATTATTGTTATTTTAAGAGAGGGAGAGTTTTAATATCATATGGAAAAAGGCACAAAGTTGTGACACTTTTATGAGCGAACGAAGAAAAAGCCGCGATTTTTTTTTTTTTTTTTTTCAACTGACTCTTTGGAAGTTTTTCGCCACGAGGCTACGTCGCACACAGGCGCGTATGTTGTCCTAGGTCTGAGCAGACACGCGCTTGCTCCACTAAACACGAAAATATACATACACGTACACCAATACCTTTTATATCTATAGACATATATAGATATATATTTTTATTTACGGGCCATCCAACTCGGCTTCCCACAATCCTTCGATTATAAATGCCAGCTCGTGTGCTCTATTTTCCTTCTTTTTTTGTTTTATTTTTATTTTTACTTTTTTATTAGTATTATTCTTTTTGCCAACGAAATATATGTTTGGAGTCAACCGACCGAGAATTCCTACGATTTATCGGCCCTTGATAACAATGAATTATAACGGTTATGTAGACTCTGCTCGCGTATACGCGAATAGTCGCGCGCGGATGAGCGAATTATTGAGCCAAGTGCGGCGGAAAAAAAAAAGTCGTGTTTTGTTTCGCCAAGACAAATGATCGATCGTAGCACCGGGAAAATATTTATTTTACATTTTTTTTTGTTTTTTTTTACTTTTTTATCTCGCTGCACTTGTACACCTTCGTACGTGTAAACAGGCAACAAGGCAATCGCAGATTACGTTTTATTATTTTTATTTTATTATTCAAATGAACGCTTCTGTACGGTTATTGAAAATAGGCGATCCGCGTGGTAAGAGCAGCTTCGATTATTCAAATCTTAAAACTTTTATTCAATGCGACTGACAAATTGGAAAATTAATTATAGCCTTTTATCGAGATCGTGCTCTATTTATAAGTCACCCGGTGATTAATCGTCGCACGCTTGAGCTTTGGAGCACGTGTTTACGCGCAGCACGAGTTCTATACACTTGCATTATCCGGTGTTGAACAATACGTAAACGAAAATTGCGATAATAATAACAACTCGGTTGAATTTAGTCAAGCTGGTTAATAAGTTTTGAAGAGAAAACGTACAAGTCAGGATGAGATTTAAGCTTTTGATTGGTAGCACGAAATAAAAGGAATTATGGGATTCATGGGCTGGGAAATTTTGTACGAAAGATCAGCAATAATTACGATCAGCTCGTGCTTATTATAGAGGGCAATTAAAAGAACCCACCGTCATAACAAATAATCGAAAGAAATATTAATCCGAGTGGTAAAATAAAATACAACGATAATCATAAAATGTCTCTTCGTTCGCGTCTAACGTTTTATCATTTTACTGGCTAATCCCGATGGCGCTTTCGCTGAATCAAACACTTTGGAATCGTGAGCGCGAAACGGTGTCCAATTTTGCTTTATTTTCCTCAAGCTTGCACACTTTTTTCTTTCACAAATTCATCGGTGAATTTTTATCGGTGATGAGCATTTCAATAATTCGTTATTATCGACACTCGTGAGCTTGCAGATTTGAATAATAATGAGGAACGAGAGTGGCGCGCGTACTCGAATCATTATTAGTTTTACGTCCGAATCGTTGATAAAAGAATCTGATGACAAATTTTCTTTGATCGTTCGATCGGTAAATGACCTCTGATCAAAGCTAATATCACCTCGTTCAATGTACGTAAATGACCCCTGATCAAGGAATATACTCCATCGGGATATCGAGCTTTTGCACCAAGTAAATTTCAACCCTCTGCACTGTATCGCGAACACCACGTACTTGTCTATCGTCATCCATTCGTCAAACTCTAGTTCGAAATGCATACCAGTGTAGTGCGAGCCATAATTTACCCGTTTCCATCCAGTTGATCTATAATTCATCGGTTAAGCTTTCTCTCTCTCTCTCTCTCTCTCTCTCTCAACTTGATGGACCAAACCTACGTTGATTTAATGTCCTAGTTCCCTTGGACTCGGAGCATGTATTTGTCCCTCATAATTTTTTCCATTCAAGCACGTGTAATATAAATTAGTCGTCTGTCGATGTTTATCCCATCGTTTTTTTTTCAGCCAACACGTTTTCATGCGGTATATATTCAGACGTGTGTGCTTAAAGCTGTCCTGACTTTTAACGAGCGTTCGTTCCGTCATCTCGTATTCCGGTGGGAGAGTTTATCTTCCTTCGCTCGACGCTTACTCTCGGAATGTGTTCCTCGCCTTTTTTTTTTCATTTTTTTTTCCTCCTATATCCACCACTCTCGAGTGATTATAGTCCGAGTAATGACCGTATGAAAATTATGGCAATGTTTGCTGAGCGATGAAAAACAAAAATGTTGAATCATTTACCCAACCACCGTGTTTTTCGACCCCATTAAAAACTCTTTTTCTCTCGTTATGCAATAAATCCACTTACATTTGTAGGTTTTCCGACGTTCTTCGCGCTTCGTGAAAACTGAGATTCCTTTTATCCTGTTTTTTAAATTACTATTTGCAGACTTGGATTATTTATTTTTTATAAAAAATATTCATTAAATTATTAATAACAATAGATCCGAGCCCCAATTGCAACTTGCTCATTCGATTCGAACGAACAATCGGCATTTATTCGTCGACGCATTCGTGATTGAAAAGATAAAAAAACAGTCATTCGTATAATGACATTGCAAATTGAGTGATTTTAATCTCAGACAGAGGGATCGTTGCTTCGCTCGAACGATCGCAATCTATCAGCGATCTCGAATCTAAAGGTCTTCCCCAATGCGATAGATTTTAATCGAATTCTTATTAATAATCAATTGAATTAAAATAACGGTAAATTCCGCTTGCGAAACGTTTGTAAAGAAATCAACCGGAATCATGGCTAATCCCTGTTTAATGATTCCACTTCGTAACGCATTAACCTTGACGGTATCGAGTTTGTAGATCAGCCGATCTTTATATACGCGCGATTAAGAGCTCTTATCCGAAGAAGTGCACTTTCTACTCTGTATTCCTAATTAAAAATCGAACGGTGAATACCGAAAACGATTTTTTTTTTCACTCGAGTCAATCCAAACGCTTATCGGATCGATGATTTTTGTTTTTGATTTTTTGGACCGATGAGATCTCATTCCTTCGATGGAATTTTGATCTTTGGAATCATTGTTATGGCTCCTTTTCTGTTGATCCTCAATTATTTCATTCAATCGATCAGTCCATCAAAACTCGTCGTCGTTTATCGTTGAGCCAGTTTTTTCATTCAACGTTCGTCCTTCGCAGTTTCACAGGGTTCTATCTCCAACTGAAACAATCGAAAATTTTTTCTAATCAGTTCTCGTACGAGTATCAGAGCAGATCGTTAGCTTTTTTCGTTTCGAGCAGTTCGTTTGGCAGAGCAACCACGAATTTTCCACGAGACGAGCCTTCAGCTCCCTCGTTTTCATTCGCGTACCACAAAATCGAAATGAGAACGCAGCAGCAGGGCAAGCATTGCAGATTTCGTTGAGCTTGTATATACCCAACGGGTATAACATATTCTCCGAAACGTAATTGTTCGTGAGTTCGAAATTCTCCTATTTGGATCGTAAATTTATGAGAAATCGATGAAAGCCTCCGATTTCGCGTTTCTCTCTCGATTCAACAATACCGCTGTATCAAAACTAATCTGGGTTTTGAAACGATGATACTATCGACTGATTTTCTCCATCCACTCTTCCCACGTCGTTCCACCTCGTTCATTTATTCCGTTTCCCATATTTGATGGGATGAAAATTTTGTCACGATCTGCTCGAATACACCTACCCGGCACAGACTAATGTAAAAATACGCGCGTACACGTGTGAAAATACACTACGAAAGTGTTTTATAAGTCTACGTTCATCGTTGAATGATTTACGCTCTTTTTTTTCTGCTCTTTTCGACCGCACACATGGTTCCGTTTGAACGAGCCAAGCATTTTTTCTCCTACTCAAACGTTAATTGGTATTTTTCTTTCCCTTTTCTTTCATATTCCAACGAGAAATATTTACAAACAAGAGAGTTACGATCTGATGAATTTTATCGTTTTTCAATGACGCGCCCGCTATAATTTTGACAAATAAGTAGAATGTTTCGAGGTACTCGCAGAGTTTTATAATTAGCGGGGATTTTTAAGTGAAATAAAAACTCGAAGATTCTTCTCATCGCGGGGGAAAGCAGAGCCGTGAACATATATGTGGCACAGAACTGCATTTCGTCGATGCTCGCGAGGCGCGTTCTCAAGAGTCGCTCGTTAAAAGCCCCGATCGAAAAAGCGTAATGATTTTTTTTTGTTTTTTTTTTTTTTTTCACCGAGATATAACGAGAAATCACGAGAAACCAGATTCAAATGAACTGGGCCTCGCGAGAGATCGCGGGGCTGGGAGAAGCGATTAAGGCTTAACACATTTTATTTCGACAACCGTATCGGGGTTAAGGTACCGTGCGACAGCGACGACCATTTATTTTTACTCTTTTTACACAGCCTCATATATATGTATACGTCGAATTGCATAACATCGTATGTACTGGACGCTCGTCAGGTATATACGTGACAGTCGCGTACACCGCCTGCCGGCCACAGCACACGGCATTTATTCGAAATATAAAGAAATCGTGGGTAACCCGGATCGCTTAATTCAAGCGCGTAGTACATTCCTAAAGACTTTTCGGGAATCCCTCTTGTCCGCTGTGGAATAACCTCGAGTAGCACAAAAACTTTCGTAAAAAATCGACAGTCCTTGGTACGTGCTCTTTTTTTTTTTACAAATTTCTGTCTGATTTTCGCTCAAAATGCGAGAGTTTCACAGGCACGAATTTAACATATATTTCCATGGGGGTTGATACACCCGCCTCATTCGCCCGTGAGCTTATCCCTGGATTAGTCGAGTCACCACACACGAAATCCATTTTTATGTTCCCTCGATAAACTTCTTTGTTTTATGACGCGTGTGTTTTATTGCCGCATCCGAAACTATGAAAATCTTGACGAACGCTCTCGAATCTTCGGTTCCATTTAAATTCCCGGGCGCCCCTTTTCATTAATCGTATAAAGAAGAATTAAAAAAAAAATTTGTTTTTCGCGAAAAAGTTTGAAATTCATTCGATGAATTCGGAGCTGGCTGCGTATATAATTTAACGTGTAACTCAAAACGACGATAAATCATGATAATTGAGATGAGATAATAGATGCAAGAGTCGAGTTCTTAATCGGATTCATGAAATATATACAGCTGTTTTTTTCTTCTGTCTTTTTTTTTTGTTCATCGGTGTGATTGACAGACTCTGATTAATCGATATATTTCTTTGTTACTCCGAGTAGTCCAACCAGTATTACATCGAAATTCGTACCGTTACCTTTTCACTCCATTTCTTATATCGCAATTGAAGAAAAAACAAAAGAAGAAAAAAAAAAAGTCGTATGTATCGAAGCCCATTACCTCCTGATCGTCATTACCCCGTCGTGTGCTCGTCAGTCTCTCGTGATTGCCAGCAGGCGTCTGGTAGAATTTAGATAGGGATATCGATAACCGCGACGACGGTGCGAGGACGAAAGAAAAAGAAAAAACGAAGGAAAAAAAAAAAAAAAAAAGAGAGAGAGAGAATGAAAAGAAATATGGCCGCGGGCCTGGCGCCTTGTTTCGACTCTTTCGCGGACGATGTCACGGGCTCTTTCTGTCACGTGGAAATTAACGTTCTCCCGCTCCTGTTCCGTACTCCCCCCCCCCCCCCCCCTTCCCCAATGAAACGTATACGTAAATCTGCGTATGTGCGCCGTTCATATATAATTATTTTACATACCTACGCGTTCGAGCAGTTTATTTTTCACCAAAAATACGTGTCATACACATTTCGCGTGTAGTTTGAATAAATGTTCATTTATGTGCATATTCGAGAGCCTCTTTTCGATGAAAAAAACGACATTTCGATATTCCGATTCAAATTAATTGTAATAAAAAAAAATACAAAATGTTGAAAAAACTCGAAAATTAATAATTGAAGTTTAAAAATGAAACGATTAAAATCAATTTTTAATCGATCATGGATTTTTTTTCTTCTTCTCATTCGATGTGTATTTTAATAATGCATATTTGCACTTGTAAGATTTTCAAGGCAGCCGGGGAGAGAGAAAAAAAAATCGGGAGCTCATGAAACTATGGCTCCCTCCGCTGCGCGTGATTGTTCCCTCAGAAAAGGCAGAGAGCTGTCACTTGAACTATGGACGTATCGAAGAGCATGAAATAAAAATGAAAATAAATTTAAAAAATAGGTCAATACGAGAGATTCTCCCGGTCCTGGAATTTTCGATGCACGCAGACTGCTGTAAAAGCGGCTATAAACGATCTCCAATAATTCGCGGTATTCTAAATCACTCGGAGGTCTCGATCGAACGAATGCACACGAGATTAGCATATGAAAACCGAAGAAATTGAAAGAAAAAAAGAAACAATAACGATCCGTGAGTCTCTTTTTTTATTTTTCTCATTCATTCCTAACGAAAATAGGAGGATTCGAGTGTATGCATATTTATATGGAGGTGGGGAGGGGGGGGGGGTTATGTATTTACTTGCTGGGGCGTGGAAATATGTACGGGTATATATGTAGAGTGAGAGAGGCGCGCGAGGTCTCGAAGAAATATCGATTGCCCGCCGCAGGATTCATTTGCATGTAAGAAAATTATTTTAACCCGACCCCGTTGCCCCGGAGTCCGTGAGAGAGGAAAGGATCGATTCGGGTGGGGGTAAAACACGTGGATGGGGCAGCGTACAATAAAAATAAATAAATAATACAAGAAAAAAAACGGTGTCAGGCCCGAGAAAGAAATGAAATAAAAAACAGAAATGTTGAAGGAAAGGCCCTGATGCAACGGGTCCTGAGAGCAACCGCGCGTGGATGTATATATATCGGCGAGGTATTATTGCACGTGTAGGTACTCGCGAGAGGCCTCACTCGCAAAACTATATATATTCGTGTATCTCTATATTTTTGTTTGACCGTGTGCGTATACCTTGTACTCGGGTCGCGTTAACCACCGTGTACCATGGCGAACGAACGAATTTATGTGAGCTCTCTTTCTCTCATTTCCTTCTCTGCACTCGCGCGCGCGCGCGCGCATTCCCATCTAAAGAACCCTGGAACAAACAACAACAACGACGACGACGACGACAACAAAAAATATATATAAAAACGAACAAGCGGAAAGAAAAAGAACGTGACAAACAAAAAATGTGTATATGTGTGTGTGTGTGTGTGTGTGTGTGTGTGTGTGTGTGTGTGTGTGTGTGTGTGTGTGTGTATAATATAAAAGAAAATAAATAAAATGCTAAGAAAGAGCGAGATGCCAGGAGAGCGAAACGAACACGAAAATCTCTTTACCCCGGGTTCTCCAAAGTGTGGACCGTGACTCAGGAGAAACTTGCGCAATGTGCACACACACACGACCAAATGTTACCATGCAAAAATATATGTGTATGTACATATGTTATTTATGTGTATATTCACGATGTGGAGTGAAAAAAAGAGAGCCTGATGCGAAGAACTACGAGAAGAATATACGGGTGTATAAGTCAGTTCATATCTTGTCCTTATAAGGCTCGAGTCCTTCGAGACTATTGCTCTCAATTTGTACCCTTTTTTTTTCAATCTCTCTTTTAACGTAATATTAACCCTCCGCTGGCTGAATTACAAAGGTTATATAAAAACTAAAAAATAAATTAAAAAATGATTGACTCGCTTCAGTATTCGTTATTCAAAGTATTGAAAATGTCATGATTTTTTATATTTGACTTCCAGTCTTTGAGCTTGTAAGCTTCATTTTTTTGGTCCAAAGAAATTTTTCAGTTTTTTTTTTTCAATTTTTAAATATTCCTCCACGTTTTGCTTTCGACAAAAGCGAAATCGTTTTGCAATATTTTACAAGTCCGTAGAATTGAATTCTTTTTTTGCTCTGACATTCGGGCGAACTTTTATTTTCTTGGTGTAGAACGGAAACGGACGACAATTTTCATGATCCGATTTTCTTACGACGCAAAGGAGCAGGCTAATAGTCTAATTTCTTCCAACTAGAATCCTATGTAGCGTGGAAAGTAGTACAAGTGTACTACCGGTGCGCTATACGGTTTACGTAGTTACGCGGTTAGTAGCTACGGAGTATCCCCCATGTGGTAGCATCGAGCTCGCAGTGCGACACTATATATACTGTATATATATATATATATCCCTCTCATTTGCCCAGTGGTTTCCAGCAAGACGCAATTGCATTTGCGAACACTTGTGACCAGTATCTCTCCTTCGGGAGAGCTCTCGTTGATAGAGTCATTTAAATTTCTAATCGTACACCCATCCGGACTGTACAAGCTTCTACATTCTCCATTTTCCTAAATGTCCAACATGTGTGAGTTTGAGAAAACAAATCTTTATTCAACTCCTCTCAAACACTCGAAAGTTGTTGGCACGATTTTTCTAAATGTTTTACAAAAAACGTTTTCCAGTCCGATGATGCAAAAGATACGACGAAACTTGAGATTTCTTTGAATTCATTTTTATGATTTCGTAATTCTATGGATTCGTGATGCAGAATTTTGAAATTTAAATTTCGAATTCAATGGTAATGAATCTTCCAGCCTCGCAGGATCGTTTCGATGGGTTTTTTGAGTCTTGCTCCGTCGTTCGTTCAACGCGGTCACGATTCGTGCGATCATCTTTTTCAAACATTTTTCCTCGAGACGTAGTTTAAACGGTAATAAAAACTTATGAGAGAGAGAGATAGGAAAAAAAAAGGGAAAATACGCTGCGCAATAATACTCATATTTGCATCGTGGAATGGACTGGAGTGTTTGGAAAAGGAGAGAAGAAAGATTGACACGGAGGAGGAAGGTCGCAGACATTTGTGGATCAGTCTGAGCAAACGTCTCTCTCTCTGTCTTTTTTTTTAGCGTCTTATCGGTGTTACACGGGTGTATCTTTTTCTTTACTACCCAACGATAAGGAGCCTCTCGTTTGTGCCACGTCAGCTATGACGGCTATGACGACGACGAGTCTGGAAAAAGTTGCGAGACTGCGACTCGAGCTCTATACACACGTATACGCACTTGAACTTTCACGACAATATCCGTCTTCTTATCATTGCCCAAACTATTTTTACTTTGCTCGTTACTTTCCTACCGTCTCTTTTACTTTGTTCCCCCTTCTTTCCTATTTCTCTCTTTCTTTCGCTTTGAAATGTCCTTCTCCATTTAACAGACGCTGTACTATTTTTTTTTCTTTTTCATTTTTATCATTTCTTTTTTTCGTATTTCATTGTTATTTTATTTTCTTGTATACCGTTACTTTGGACCGAAGTCATTCCAGTCTCGTCACGCTCTCCGGTCGACCCCCATGGCGAAGGATAAGTGTGTTGCTACCGCCAGAGCCAGCAATACACTTCGCGTTACTCGGATTACCGCCTGCATTTATTTTACGATTCATATATACACATCTGCATGTAAAGATTACGCGAATTTCTTTTTTTTTTTTTCTTCTTTTACCTTTCTGCCTTTCTTATTCTTCAACGTGTGCCACTTTGCAAATTCTACCGAAGAACATCCTCCATTTTTATTTTTCGTTCAACCACTTTCCCTCGATGTAATTCGTTCAAATTCGTTCAAGGATAACGCAAAGACGACGAAAATTATTTGCAAATGAAAAAAATAAATAATAATAATAACAGAATCGAAAAAAGTCACTTTTTTCTGCAAAAAATGTACAAAAAATATTTGATATTTTCGCAGTAATTCGGTCGACTGTTTGTTCGCGTGTGATTGGATATATTTTCTCCTTCGAATCGGTTTGATGTGTTTTTTTAGATTTATTGCCGAGAGTTGTGGGCTGCCGAATAAAGTGTAGCGATCGTGCTCGACGCGTTCGTCGCGCGATAAAAAAAAAACTACCGTTTCCGTTCTTTTTTGTTTGCACAGAATTCTCGTCGTTGACGAGAATTCGATATTTTTCTGTTGTTTGCGAAATCTGGTAATCCTGAGCTGGATTATGCGTGAGCCGTGAGCGTGTTCGTCGCGTGTCACGATGCTTATGAGCAAATATTTACGTACGCTAATGTAATACGAGAGGTGATGTCATATCAGCGGTACAACATCATCCGTACAGCAGTTTCAAGAGCATCGATGCACGCGTAGAATCGTTTGCATCCTGTCGCGATTGATTTTGCACTAAAAATCGCGAACTGAAAAATTACCTATTTTTATTCCCGATCACTGCGCATCGTTTCGACGTTCCTACATTTCTGATGTCCCAGCGCTACTCCTTTTACCGCACCTCGAGCCAAATGCAATTTTGCAAGCTTCGTTCAAAAGATTAGAATGCAATTATGCACTATTTGAAATAGCCAACGCAGAGATTTGATGACGAAACGTCGACTCGTCGTGTGCCTCGATCCCATTTCATATCTTGGTACTCCAAATATTTTCTCTCTTCAATCCCCCCCGTCTTCTTAGCCAGACAAATGAGAAACTATAAAAACTTTGACAGAGAGTTATAAAAAAAAAAGAAAAACATGCCGATGAGTCAAGTGCAGAGGAAACAAAGTTGTAAAAACACGTTTAAAATCGTGTCCGATGATTCTTCATTGTCAAGCCGAGCCTGGCCCGGATTCTAGGCATATCCGTTAAGTCTGGTAGAGTCTGGTCAATCAATCAAAAAGTTTGCAACTATTTTCGGCCCAGAGAGACTCGAATATGCCCATATGGATATATATCCATATATGCGGGGTTGAACACCTGCTACTTTTGCTTGCCTTGTTACATGGCAAATGGGCACATCTACATAGAATAGTCCACCTCTTGGTATGACAGCAGTTCGGAGACTCGGACATTCGTTGCTCGTTAAACTTTGTGACGAAGAGTGCCACCGAGAGAGAACGAGAGAGAGAGAGTTTCTTCGTTCGATATCGCGTCGTCTAGTTTCGTGTAACAGGAAAGGAGACACCTATATATATAACTGTATACGTCATCGTGGTCGCCCACAAGAATTCTCTACGGAAGCGTCCGAGCGGGAAGTTGCTCGTTTTCATGCTCAATGAAATTCCACATTGAATCACACACTCGCTCCTTTTCTCTTTCACTCATTTGCCTCCATCGTGCGTATCATTCTCACGTTCCATCTAAATTCAGCTGACTCTCTCATCATTGATAAATTACTCGGTACCATCGTTCGACGTACATCCAGTGCCAACTTTTTGCTAATTTTACGTTACTCCTACACCGAAATATTTGTTTCGTACAATAGTGCGCGTTCTGGTAGAAAGGATGAAAGGGATTCATTCCGCGTCGCTGGAGTCATCGCTCCAGCTGGATGTGCAGCTTCGAAACACTTCGATCGACCCAGTGCTGCTTGGTTATTTTTTGACTCTGGAATTCGAATGAATTCAGTTCTGCCAATTCCTGAAACTTTGAAACTTCAATCCTTTTCTTCGTGTTCTTTTTTTTAATGCTAATGTGGATACTCACCAAGAAATGATCCAACGTTTAAACGCATGTTTCCAGCATCATATCCTTATGCCCATTCAACGTAGTCGTTTCGAAATATGTGGGCCGATGTTTAACAGCCTCAGAAAGCCGGAAAGTTCATGCTAATTTTACGTGCTCGTTCGTTCGTTCGTACCAAGCGTTCCAAGCATCCTCGATAGAAATGTCCAATTTTTAGTTCGACGAATAAATTTTGTAGAAATTTGCAGAAATCGACAAAAATTATAATGCGATAAGTGTTGTATCCAAATTCGTAATGTGACTGAGTAAAACATCAAACGTGACGCGGCTCGACACGAGGCTCCCAACATCATTATCCCAAGAAATTTATATTCTCGAGAAATCATATTAAAATTTCTGTTTCGGTACGAGGAACTTTCTTTGATCGCATCATTAGTTTTGACTCTTAGCTCGAATGTTTCGAACGCAAATTTTCAAGCTGTCCGGTGCAAAATCCATCGATCGAATCAACATTATATTCATGATTTTCTTCTCAATTATGTTTTTCCATTAAAATTGCCATTCTCACTCGTCATTTTCGCTCGTCAAACTCAAAACACTTTTAATAATGATCGATAAATCCAATTTCTACGCTTTTCTTCCCGTTCAAGAAAATCATCGTAATTACACCGTGCATCGAAGCGTCAATTTCGTTTTATTATCAATTCACACAGAGCGGATATCACTAAAAATTCTTAATTCAAGTTTCGCAAAAAAGCGCGGATTAAACGCTATGAAAAGTCCGAGATCCGTAACTCGCGATCAATCCAAATACTTTGGAAAGTGAAGAACGACGATGGCAGCAGAGATTGAGATGAAGATTATGACAGGAGAAAAATTCTATAAGAAAATTACTCGAACAGATTGTCAAGGAAAGTCAATGGAACGAGAGGGAAAGGGATGGGAGGTGGGTGGGTAAGGGAGGGGGGGGGGGGGGGGGGATCAAGGAGAAAACGCGTGTTAGCGAAGATTGGCGCGTTTCGTATAAGAAGCTCCGGACGACCTTGATCTTAAAGTTGAGTCTCGATAAATGGGGAGTGCGATGCGCCCTGGAGGCGCGTGCCGTTTGTCTCGTGGTGGTGTGTATATATACTTGCATGTTTATATCACGAGAAGCGTAAATGCAGTCGCACGTCGCACCCGGAGACGATATCACGCTCGTGATTTCGCTACGGGATTCGTGAGAGACTCGAGCAAGGACGCGTAGCCCATAATCGTGGGCGTCCGTGTCTCTCGACGTCATTGGGCATTCCTGGAGTGGCGCAATCGATCATTCTCGAAACTCTTAAGAAACTCCTTCGAGTACAAGTCAATTTTTTCAGGAATTTTATTAGCTCAACATACGCGAATACGCATTGAAATCGGCTATTATCTCCGGCGATAGAAAATGAACAGATCGTATTCTTAAAATTCTTTTGAGCTCGAGTATCAAAACTCGAAGCTCTTTTATCGCGATTCATGAATGAAATAAAAAAATAAACCCATCGACTTCGCATTCCTTCGTTGCTGTATCGGTCCTCGACATTCGCGAACTATTTTTTTTTCTCTGCTTCTCCTGCTACTGCTGCTTTCGTTCCACAAATCGTTGTATCTAAACCTTGTCGAGCTGTAGGCTCGTACAGTGTTTTTTACACTTTGATACAGGAATGTCGAAATTTAACAGATGCTTAATGGGCTCCGCGAGAGTTTATGTGCGCTTTTGACAAATGGAGCGATCAAAGAGAAAAGAGAGAACGGAAGAAAAATACGAGAGCTTTAAACGTGTCATTTTAAAACGCGATTTTATAAATTCGTTGGATTTCACACGTCATTGGTTTAAAAAAAAAAAAAAAAAAACGCGTTTTGTACTATCACGAAACAATAAATACGAGTTTTTGAATATTCATCATCGATTTTATGTATGATTCTGTCATTTGCAAAGATAAACAAATGTCTTTTGTGGATAAAAATAGAAAAATATCGGTTTGTTCGAAACGCAAGTGGATCGCGGATCAAGTGAGTCCAGCAGCGTACAGAATTCTTGTGATATTGAGACATAAAATATAGCAGGTTCCTTCGAATATTTCTCATGTACATATACGACCGGGATATACGATAATTGCGAGCCTCTAATTATATTCCCGAAGTCTCGCTAACAGTTCAGCAAATAATAAAAACGATCGTTTGTATGGAAGAGTGTCAATTCGGAGGGGACAGAAATCGCGGTGAATGTTAAACGTTCGCGCATCAGATACGTCTCTCAGGTAAAAAGTCTGTTTTCACACACAAAACGAGTGTCTTGCGGCCAGGATGACGTAGACGCCGTAAACATAGAAAAATAAAATTTCCGGATTTACCAGGTCGTATCTAAAGAAAAAAAAATAAAAATAAAATAAAAATACAAGCCAATTAGCATAAATAAACTCGTGGTTTCTCTCCCTTTCTCGCCAATACGTTGAGGCATTTCATACATTTTTTTGTTTCTCTCTTTCTATCATTATTATTTTTATTTATTCATTTTTTCGCCTTCTCTCGTCGTGTTTGGTCATCTTCATGGCGCCAACGCTCGTGTGAGAGATCCACGCATCGACGCCTCTCGCCATGAATTTCACACCTCTCGCTTGTTTATTCGCGACGATTTTTTCTTTTTTTTTTTTTCAATTCTCTTTTGCACGAGACGATCGAGAACACCCGCACGATTTTTTTTTAACGGTGTCTGAACGACAATGGCGCCTCTGCCGGATTCTATCTGTCCTTCTTTTTTATTTTTTTTTCATCTTCATTTCCATCAATTTATAAGCAATTTCCCATAAACGTCCAGTCTGTTGTACCCAATTTTCTAGTCAATTAAAATCAATCTTTCGTTCTTTTATCTCCTGCTTTTTCTTCCACTTCTTCTTCTTCTTCTTCTACTAACCATTGAATTTTATCCTTCATGGAAAAACGATCGATCAATTATTCCACTACATCAGAATGGAATGTTTCCGCGAATTATCTCGCGGGCATTGATTCTATGACGTAATTTAGCGAGTTATAGACTCTCCCCCCCCCTCCCCCCCAAGCTTTTTATGTAGGCGTGACTATCGTCTAACATACGTCATTTCGTATATTTTCGATGGAATGCATTCATCGGCGAATCAAAAGCGTTATTCGCACGCGATATGCATTCCTAGAGGTTCTTTCAACTCGAATATGTCTCATTTAAAGATAAATAACGTCAATTCCGCTCGGCAAAACTCTCGTTACTCTCTCGCACAAGCACAACTTCTGTGTGTTCACTTTTATCAAATATTTTGATGTATGCATCTTTATTCTTGTCGCGTTTGCTCTCAACTTCGGTTACTTAATTGGCCTCGCGTGCGTGCCCCCGAGCTGCTTTTATCAGATTGTAGAAATATCGCAAAAATAGAACACGAGCCGCTCTATTTTCTTGACATCTGGCAGATTTCTTGGCTCTCGCACGTAAGAAAGTTTTTCACTTATTCAAACGCTTATTATATTCACATTACGAAAATATGAATTTCATTCGATCGAATAGACAGCAGCAGCGATGTTGAGAGTTCGTATGACATTTGTAAAATAATTAAAAGCGACTAAACGATGCGAGTATATATGGGAGTGAGAAATGTCGATGAACAGTTTTACTGACATTTTTTTACTCATCCACCGCTGACTAGTACGGGAAATAACATTTTTTTTTAAAAGCTCTCAATGACGAAAAAAATTGACGGGGAAAGCATAGCCGGTTCGTATGCAGCGGAGAACACGAATTTCAATCATGATGACAACGTGACAGCAGCAGTAATTTTATTATCGAACAAAAAAAAACGAACAAAAGCTGCTGCATCAAATGTTATGACGCGAGTTGCATAAAATATAATATTGAATTATCGATTTCGCTTCTGCGCGACAATGACTAACTCGATGCAACATTGACCTCTTCGAAATAAAATAAAATAAAATAACGAATGAGAGAAACAGGGAGAGAAACAGAGTTCTGTCCACTTTCTCCGTGACCTTAGCCTGGCCTTAACGAGATATATACCTTCGTCCAGCATGCTATATCGCGTTTGCGTGGGAGCTCTCAGTTCAAAACTTATTCACTTATACAATATCTTTATACGTACATTATAAAGCAACCCACATTCGCGTTACACAGGCTCTGTTGTACATGTTCTAAAAATATCAGGTGCTTGCTTACGAACCGTTATAAATAGATTTCAACATTTATTTCGGTAGGCACAAAATTTCCCCTTCCCGGTCGCGCGTCTATTCAGGTTTCGTTGTCGTAGTGTATTAATGGAATAACGAAAAGCTTCGAGCCTCATAAATTATGGGAATGAGTTTGAAAAAAAAAACCAAATAAAACCAGCAGTAGACCAAGTCAACAGAAAAATACATTCGATTTAATGCAGCCGAGAAATATTCCAATATTTTCTTTTCATACAAACTTGATCTTGAAATAAATATTTATTCGTTATTATTATTATTATTTTTTTTTCTCTGACAGAATCGTCGCTTTGATCTTACTCAGATTTATTGACTTCGGTGATTCAATTCGTAAAATTCATGTCTCGCCTCTTCTCGCCTCCCAGTGTTTTCGTTCTTGCAAACAAATCAGACGCTTTACGATTGCCTTCGTTTCGTCATTTGTTTTTTTTTTTTTTTCAACAATTATTTTTTCGTTATTTCGGATAAATTATTCAAATTCTTTATTTAATAGGAATTCAGCTGAGAGTGTTTTTTTTTTCTTCTTATTTCAATCGAACTGACCACGAAGCGGTTGACACGAAGCTTGACAGATCGATTATTTTCTTCATTCGTGCAAACACCATTGCACAATTTTATCTCTCCGACTTTGTTCCAAGGCTTTTAGACCGACTTTCTTACTCTTTGTTTGACATTTTTCACACAAAAAAAAAAAAAAAACAAAAGTTCGAACAGGCTGACACCTAAAAAATTGCTAGAAACATTGCACTTGACACTGCGCGGTGTTGACACACCGGTTGAGAATCGATGGTGCTTCTCGTTTCAAGTTTCTCAGCGATAAGACCCGTGTACACCGAGAGCCAACGAAGATCCCTACCGAAAGTTCCAGCCCGCAAAACGTCGGGGGCTATGAGGAGGAACAGGAGCGCTGGAAATAACGAGAAACGAAGACGATAAACACAACAAACGTATAAACACCATTCCGTGCTCTGATTCTCGACACACCTGGTGCACACGTTGCAGAAAGTGGAATCGCGAATGACGAAACATTAACGTCGACCATAATACATATCTTGTTATCGTATCTTCATGGACGGTCGACTTCACGGATTCTAATCTGCTTTTAAATTTCTATCGATAAATCGTGTTGACAAAACTATTCGGCGAAATTCATTTCGATTTGAAAGTTTTATAGTTCGGTTCGTGATAACGAAGAAAATATTTTCGTTGTTATTTTCTATTACGATTGATATTTCGGCTGAAATCAAATCAAATTTGTTGAATATTTCATTGGCTTAATTGCTGATGGATCGGAGGAACACGAGTGCGTTTCGTGACTTTGAAAAATATCGGGATCCATTTTTCAGGTATTTATTCGGATCGATAAATTCTTCTGGGTTCCAATATTAATATTTCTAAATTCTTCTCAAAACGTACGATCTCAATTGTTTTGATGCCTATCGATCGAAAAACAATTTCATCACAATTACCGAAGAGCGAAAAATATCGAGATTCTTGTATCGATTTTGCAGAACTGGTTTAAGAATATAATTTAAAAAAATTTTTTTTTTTTTTATCGAACTTCATAAATAAGGCATTGCGTGTGGCACTATTTTTACAGCATCAAATGAGTCACGTAAAAGTACGCGCAGGTGAGACGTTGTAGGAGAGAAAAAAAGAAAATTGTTTAAGAAGAGTAAATACAGGAACAAGATTTTTCACATTTTTATAGTGCATCGAAGAATTGAAAATATCTCGTTCGAGTTTACACGTGGGTGGGAATAAAAATTGAAAATGGTTGAATCGATCATGAGGGGGAAAAAGAAAAACGCGAGTAAATTGTTGGTAATAAAACTCAACGAGTATGTTCATGCGAAAACGTTCTTCGTTCAAGTGTTATGAAAGAAAGCTTTCTGGAATATCTGAAATAAAAAGAGAGAGAGAGAGAGAAAAAATCGGTCGTTACATATTTTTGAAACTCGATAGAAAATATAAATTTTTTTTTTCCATTTCGGGTAACACGATAACTTAATTTTATCACAAGTGTATTCCTGCATTTGTATTAATATAAAAATAAAAATTGGCTGCTGGCATCAACGCTGCAACCAATCGAAAAGTTTGCGATCCTTTGAGCCTCGACCCGATTCTCCATCTCTCTCTCTCTCTCTCTCTCTCTCTCTCTCTTTTCTTCTTCCTCTTTCTCTTCTCGTTCATGAGGAAGCTCCGCGAGAGAGACTCTTCTGGGACGAGGCCGCGCGCGCGCGTGTCTGCCTACCATCAGCACACATCCTGCAAAAGTCGATACTCGACTGCCGGTGAATATCGTGTGTCTTTCCGCATTTCAAGATCTTACGAGATTATTGGACAATTCGAGATTCGTTTAATATCAATTTTATTTAATTATTCGAGATTATCCTTCGCTGGAACAGAATAAACCAGCTAGAAAAAAAAAACACACACAATTGATTAAGATTTTTCAAATCGGTGGCTGCTCCATACCCGAGTCGCACGAGGTGCAATGAAAAGTGACGAATTTCACATTATTTTCGATGGATTTATACATTTTCAAGGTACTGTTAATACGAATCAATTAATTCATGAACTTTGACATCTTCGTGACAGTTTCTCATGCAAATTTATTGATCACCTTATCGTTATATAAGACGATAAAAATTTTGCTCTTCTCTGTAGTTATCGCAAGTGTCCAATAGTTTTGGAAAGATTTTTCGTCGTATCTTTTAAGGAATGTGGAATTCGGTTTATTTATTTTTTTCTACACGTTGATAACGATCTAACGACTCTTATCACTTATCAAAGTATTTCGGAGATTAGAAATCGTGCATCGTAATATACTGTTGCGTATTTCCATTTGCTATTGAGCTCTGTCTCTCTCTCTCTCTCTCTCTCTCTCTCTCTCTCTCTCTCTCTCTCTCTCTCTCTCTCTCTCATGGCTATTTTGTTATTGACAAAGTTCGTTCAACGTTGTTAAAAAATCGTATAAATTAATTCCGATTGGAAGATTCTTAAAAAATGTTTCAAGACCGATAATCATAAAGTTTTCTGATTTTATTGTAGAAATTAGGAAAACATTTACAGCTCCAAAAATATGTTTGTACCCAAACGAAAAAGCATTTTGAAAACTTCTCCTTTAGAGTTTTATTCACGCAATTTATTTTTGGCACATGCCGAAGAAATAACGATGAGAAACCTTTTTTTTTCTTTTCTTTCTTTCTTTCTAGATTGAAGCCTTCGTTTAATAACGAAAGTTCGTTAAGTGTGATTGAGTTAGTTCGTGTGTGCCAACTTTAACGTCTTCGGGCCGCCTGCTTCCGTTGGTGTAACTGCGCGAAGATCTGCATGCACTTTTGGCTGCACTTCTCGTCTTGTATCATCCCACACACCTTTAACGACCGAGGATATCCAAGTGTGTACGCGTCTCAAAAACTTTTCACGTGTACGCGTCAGTGTCTGTTTGCGTCTTATCGGTGCTCTCGTGCCCGTTCTCCGTTTAATGCAAACGCGAACAATTACGTCTAGCTGAGTGTCTACGCACACAAGTTGCTTTCTCTCGAGCCACCATCATCTACTCGTCGACAACCACCAAAACGTTCTTCTTGGCCCTTCTCGTTAGGCTTACGACACGAGAGACAACGTGGCGACCAATCTCAAAGCTCCTTCTTCTCTCTCTCTCTCCCTCTCTCTTACCCTTTTCTTTCTTTTTCTCATTCCTTACCTCGTATTATTCGTCGCCAATGTTTCGCGAGTCCGAGTGCCGAGAGTGAAACGTGAGTTTGAAACGGCAAGAGACAGAGATTGAGAAAGAGAGAGAGGGAGAGAGAAAAGGAGAGAAAGAAACTCTATAAAGAGAGGAACGAATCGAGAAGAAGATTTAAGAAAGGAATAGACTTGAAAAGAAAAAAAGAAAGAAAAGAATACGAGAAGCCACATTCAAGATGAAAACGTTCAGAGTCACCGCGCTTCTTGTTCTGTCGTGTATTATCGGTGAGTCGACGAATTATTATCATTATTTATTATCACGTGCTTTAAAATTGATATTAATGTGTTTTTTAAATAGCAAACATTCGTTCTCGTTTATTTTTCAAAATTTGTATTGTAATGTAGAAATTATACGGGGACGATATAAATATGAATGTTGGGCTGTTCCTACTCGGATTTATTCCTTCTTCATGCTGCATGATTTAATTGTTAACTTTTAGGTTTAGTTTTTTTTGCTTGCAAATAAATTAAGTTTTTTTTTTTTCTTCATCACCGTGGGGATCCAAGTATGGAAATTGTTGTTTTGTATACACGGACCTTATGTATTCACGTTCTTGATAAATATAGCCAAGCAAAATGGGGTGAAGATCGTGAAGCTATGGAACGACGTCTGGCTTCGAGGTAAAAAAAAAAGAGAAAAAAAAAATGTTGTTCAGGTTCATCGCAGTCGATAATTAACGCCGATGAGTTATGTCGGAATCCCTCGAAGGGACGACGCAACGTAGACGGGTTAAGGACGCAGAGAAAGTCAACGATTTGCGCTCAGTTAGAGACCGACCGAAAGGAGGGATTAAAAAATGCTGAAAAAAAAAATACTCTTCAGCGACCAAGGTTACGCATATATATATTGTCAAGGTCTCCGGCCCTTTCGGTTTCGATGCTCACGCGTGCCGTTTATACTTGAAATACTCATCGACATTGAGCTTAAAAAATGATACATTAAAATAACAATCGATAGATTATTAGTTATGAAAAAATGAATGAATATTTGGTGATTCAATTATCAAAGATTTTCATATTTTTCGAGCAAATTCGAATTATCTCTAGCGTTGATTAACATCGGTACGATTAATCAAAAGTTTGGACTTTGTTTTTGGACTCGATGAGTTCGGAATTTTAATTGAAATTTCACAATTTATAGTTTCATCGAGATGAAACAGAATCGAGTATCCAAATCTGTTTCGATGAAACGTGCAACTCTGAATTTTTGTTGAGTCTCGAATACAAAAATTTACCATCCAACAGTCTTCTTTTATCGTTTCTTTTTTGTTTTCATCTGATCGCGATGTCGCTTGACACATTCTGCCAGTGATTTTTCCTTCTTTCCGGTATTAACTTCTCGCCCTCGCCATATCTCTCTTTCTCCCTCTTTTGTTTTCTTTCTTTTTAGCCACTGTCTCCTTACTTTTGCCCTATTCTGTGTAATATCCGGTGAAATTTGTCGGCGCGAGTGTGTTTCGAGTAAAGCTCCTCCTACGAGAAATACACTGCTGTTAGGATACGTGCAGGTATTCCCTTTCTCTCTTTCTCCCTCGCGAAGTTCTCACGTCTGTCTAGTTTCGTGAAAAACCTGCTTCTCTCGTAACTCTAACTCGAGAGGGCTATGAGCCACACAGAGAGAGAGAGAGTAACTTTCGCACTTTTCGGTGAAACAATCCTGGACTCTCTCGTGAATCGATTTACGAGAAGAGAAAACAAAAAGATTCTTTATAATATAGGATTTTGAAGTGTCAAGAAGACGCCGAAAGAGTGCCTGATAAAGATGAGAATGAGAGAAAAAGAGAGAAAGCAAGAGCAACAGTAGCCGAGCGAAGGAAAAAAAAGTAAGAGGAAAATAACTGTACAAGTGCATGGTTATCGTGCCAAGAACGCCGCACTCTCGACGCAACTGGTTGAAAGTCCATTACGTCCATTGATTTTTGTTACCACTGCCAAAAGTTTTCCGACGATATCTTCAAGATTTGTCAAAAGCCAACTAGAATTGCCAATATCTCGCTCATCTTGACAGAGATATCGCGAATCAACATCGCGATAAATATCGGAGAATAACGTTCAGCGAGTTCTCATAGTTTATCACAAATATTTTTCTAACACATATTGCTCGCTGATTCAGCCTGTAAATCGACCCATCATCCTTATCGATGTTTTCAGCCTCCTCAAACGACATTTACTTCAATATTTTTGACGAATTACCGCTTATCGAGTGTGTACATCAAAATTAATCCCCGAAAGTCTCGGATATCAGCCTGTATTTTTCAAAGATTTATCGCAAGATGGCCGATCTAGAAAATACGTCAGGAACCTTGTGCGTCAAAGAGGCATCAACGATGGATTTATGGACGGGCTTGGCTTTGCTCTGTAATTTGTGAATTGTGAATGAAGATGTAGGAGTGTGCGTTCGCGTGTTTGTTCAAGAGCAAAATGTCCTCAAGCCGAATCGTAAGAACGTATTTACCGTCCGGTGCGGAGATAACGGGTGATGAAGAGAAAGAAAAATTGCGGGAGGTCTATATAGTCGATGATAGTGGGATTGCCAGGAACAATATAAAGTAGAAAGGTGAACTTCGATGGAGACCGGGAGAATAATAGTCCTTTATATCGCATAGAATTAATATGAGCGTGCTTCGAATAAGCAAACTCCATTATTTCACATAACAATAATAATAATGATAATAATCGTGCATGACAATGCGTATGAATATATTCTTGCCATGGAAAACACGCGTAACACACAGGTAACACGGTATGAGCGTTTTTCTCATTGATTTTTTTTTTGTTTTTCATTTTTTTTCTCGTTCCTCTAACCCAAACTCCTTTCTTCCAACGAAAGATGGCGTCGTGGCATTTGCCGATTTGACGGCTTCGCTATCCGTTAACTCGCGAAACTGGCCATTACCCAGGTTTTTATCTACCCAACAGCCATAAAAAAAGAAAAATATTATGCAATAAAGTCAAACTTATCGAGAGCCCAGTTTCCTCTCATTCTCGCAGTACACCGGGCTGCCCGCACCGTTACATACTTTCAAATATATATTTTCATACGCCCACGGTAAAGGGAAATGTGAAAATTCTTTGGGTATCTATATACCGAGGACATAAACGAGTGATGCTCGTGTTGTCTGGTATGCGAGCACAATTTCAAGGAGTCGTCTACTACCAGCGACATAAACGCGAAATAGTTTTCCGCCTGTGCGGAATCTTCGCAAAAGGGGGTCATAGAAAACCTCATAGAGAGTCCCGCCTCTGGTTATGCCAATGTACACGAAACACCGAGACGAGAGAAACGTTACAGTTTTCGTGCTGTGGAATAGGGGTGCAGCTTGTGTTATCGCGTTCCTTATTTGTTTTCTTTTGCTCCATTTTTTTTTTTACTAACTCTCATAATCCTGCGTGGATTGTACTAGAAAATGTGGAGGGCTGTTGCCCATGGACTTTGGGCTTGAGCCTCATAGATTATACTCACACAATGAGGTTAATGGGGAATTTTCCTGAACGTTAATTATTGACTCGCTTTAGATTTAGGACATAGTTTCCTAGCCTAAAGGAAGAACTATGCAGCCCCTTCCTCAAAGCTGTGGAATGCAACCCTCCCTACGATCCTTTCTCACTCCAACAGCCGGTTACTACCTTCTCGCTCTCGATCTTTATCACCAACGTCTTTTTCCTTCCTGTCTTTCTCTCTCTCTCTCTCTCTCTCTCTCTTTCTTCCTTTATCGCTCGATTTCAGTCCACCATTCTTCCCAAGCCAGCAGCTATTCGCACGTTTCCCTGGCTCTCGATCCTTTGGACTCGAACTAATTAAAGAGCTACTGTACGAAGCGTGTCCCTCTCGTAGCAACGAGGTTATCGGTACTCCAGATTAAGCTCTCCAATTCAAAACTGAGATGTAACAGGGGGACAGAGATTACCATCGTGATTGGAATCTGTGTAATTATCATGAAACAGTCGGTTTCCTACAGCTTTTCGAATTAGGGAGTGTTAATTCTTCCCGACGTCTCTATCCATTCGTCATTCTCGTTCCTTATCACACGAACGATGTGAGATTTTTCTCTCAGGATTATAAAAACGATTCGGTTTTGCTATTCAAAATCTTTCGAGATATCGAAGGCATTTGTGCCGTTAAAAAATTCATCCGACCACAATATTCGCGTTCTTTTACTCTTCGTCGTTGGGAATCTTTTCCTGGCTCCGTGAAAAATGATTTTCGATTGATATCGCTCGAGGCGGTATATAGAGGACCTCGCACGTATTGTTATTTGAACGAGGCAATTTATCTGAGCTTCTGCCGGTGGTGGATCGAATGTGGTTGTATATCTGTGGCTATAGTTGCCGCGGAGTTCACGAGATCTCAGTGGCCACACATCGGATGATCGATTCAGTCGAGCCTCTCTCTCTTGGGGCTGGGTCAGTTGGTCAAGTCGATAAATAGTCGGACGACGTAGAATCTTTCGCTCGTTGGCCCAATTGCATTTAGACTGTTCTATGGTTTCTTCATTGCTTACTATGGCAGATGTTTCCCTGGTATCAAACTCGAATAAAGCTTTTGCAGATTTCTTTAGCTACTAACGTCTCTCCTAGGACACTTCATGAATATATTGTTACCAACGTCGATTGCTTGAATTTTGAATCACTTTTTTTTATGTTCCGATACAATTGTCCAGTCCACTCTGGTTTACTTCCGAGATAATTGAATCGCAAATTCATTTTACTCTTTATCTCTCTCTACAAAAAAAAAACACCCTTGAAAGACGACGATATCAATTGAACAAGCGAAAGTACCAACTCCATCGTTATATCATGTACTTAGTATAATGTGTACACGAAGATACAGGTTAGCCATCGAAATACTCGTCACGTTTATGTTTTACACACTTTACGTGCCCACCCAACAATTGCATTCGTTTCACTTTATTACCTTTCTACTCACGGGTCATATGACGCATTAACTCTATGATACAATAAATACATGTATGCAATTACGCGTTTATATCGATGGTCCGTTATTGATCCTAGCCAGCAGTGTGATGAGAAACGAGAAAGACAGAGAGAGAGAGAGAGAGAAGGGCAGCTATTTAGCCATTCTCATTTGTGATATGTTCGTCACGTTCGGTACTCAGCTTTACCGAGCGTTGCACTATACGGACAGATGTACAGCTCACTATAATTTGCATTTATATTCGCATCGAGCGATATATATAGATTTTTAATTAATTGTCTTTTCTCATTCTATCCATCAAATATTCCGCACGTATATTGAAGATAAATTAAAACAAATTGAATTTCGAATAGGCTCTTTTTTGATTGAGCATCGATATGTCTTTCGTATTGAGGCCACTCATCGATAATCCATTAATTAGTGAACAATTACGATTGGAAATTTTTAATTTTCTTCTATAAACTCGATGACAGTTGTGTGATGAAACATCTGGAGAATGAAATATATATACGCGCTCGTAAATAATAATACGATCATATAAATATTTTCATGACGTAAATATGGAATCGAACAATTCTATCTATTTTGGTGAACGCCAACGAGAATTTCTCAATTCCGTCCGGACATCGCGAAGTGACTTCGCACTTCCGCACATTCCATGACCCGAATTCTCTCATATTTTATTACACGCGTCATCGAGAATTCCGGAAAATGTCATAAACGACAGGTTTTTGTCAGAAGATAGTGACGCGACAACTTTTCTTACTCGATGCCACTCTTTTTCACCTTCATTCGTGACTTTTGAATTCGAAATTGGATTAATCATTTATTTTGACATTTACGTCCATCGAAGTGTTGCTTTAGAAAATATTGAAGTTCGCGAAAAGCTTATTGATTCATCCATTCTAATATCGACTTTTCATCCAACAAACAATTAATCGGTTTTATTCAAATCCTGTATCGTCGTCAATTAAAGATTCCGTTTCTTATACGTTGTCGACTTTGTGCACACTTTTCATCGTTTTCCATTCGAATTTTCGCAATCTTCGTAGCTTCTTCCATTCCTTTATCTGGAATTGCTCGAGTTCTCGGCATCTCAAAACTTCAATACGCAACAATTGTTCTGCTTTTTGATTCACTCGCGATGTTCACAGTACCGAAGTTACTCTGTTCTCATTCAACCGTGCAGATTCCTCCTGCGATGCGCGGCTGTATGCTTTTAATTCAATCTACGTACAATATCCTGTGAATTGTTAGCCTATCGTCTTTCGTCTTTTGTCTTACCTCGTCCTTTTGTTCGGTACCAGAGTATTTATTCAATGTTTCATTTATTCCACGTTTAATTTTCAACGTTCCAGTTCTGTTTCTGTGCTGTTCCGAACATCCCTTCATTTCCTCTTTCATAATACAGTTTCTTAAGTTTCTGTTGATAATTGTCTTTGAAATACATCGAGTGAAGAATTTTCACGCGACAATAAAATCTTTTTTTTTTTTTTTTTTATTTCTCAGTTCATTTGAAACCGGAACATTATTTCGTCAACTAATCTTCATCTTCGTGGTCGGTGGTCGCGTATTTCGTGGTGTCTGCTCCTCCACCGAGTATAAATTCACTGAAGATAAGAAATAAAAATATATCTCGAGCGAGGAAAGAAAATGCGGTACACTCTCAGGGTGAAGACGTGAACCGAGATGTTTCCAAAAGCTTTAAGCGTGCACCAGACACATATAGTTCACTCGGTGCGGATGTAGACAGATATAGGGCTACAAAATAGTGTGAAAAAATATATATAAGGGCGTATCCTGTACGATATAAGCAGTGGGTGGAGGTGAATAACGTCTGTTTGTTCGGTAACGGTCAATATGTACATATATAAGTATCCGTATGTATACCTATAGCGACTAACTTTACTCTTACCTCGCTCTCTCGGACTCTCTCCAAAAGTGGACGTCTGCGAAAATCGCTGGCTAGAGAGCTCACGTATGTACGTAATCCATTCTTTTTTTTCTTCTTCTCTCCTTCTTCACTCTTCGTTCCTTTTACTGCAGACGGCCAGGGTCAGAGAAAAAGTCGAAATGGAAAACTTACTCCACCTGTATACGGAGCTCGAGGACACGACGACTTCGTCTAGGATCTCGAGGAATTCTCAAACAGATCGTCCACATTATGATGTGACGAGAGGAAATGGAGCTATCACATTTATACAAAAATTCTCATACATCTCCTCCCTCCCCCCCCCCTCTCTCTCTCTCTATCCTTCTCTTTTATATAGCCGCATATGCAAGTAAAAAATCTGAGGTGTGTGAACACGATGCTATCCGCATTTTCTTCTATCGAGGACTTCCACAGGATTTTCATCGAACAGTTTTTTTTTCAGACTCTGTTTTATTCATAAAAATTCTTCTCCGTGCATGATCTCTCGTGTGAAAACGGATTCAGATTTTTCTAAATGATTCATGGGCATTACACGATTGAATGGTGAACGTTGGCAAATGAGAAGTTTCGAAAGCAGAAAGAGTTATCACAAGGTGAAGTCGTTTTATAATTCTCCCAACTTTTCGTTCTTTCGAAAATCGGCTTTTGATAGCGATCGCGAGAGCAAGGAAACGTCTTTTTTTGAATTTTTTTTATATGATTATGTTTGCACTCGGAACGTATTACCATATAAGGCAAACGACGAAGGTTCGCGTATCTTTTCGGCGACGACTATAATGGTAGATAATGTTTGAACGACCGGGCGGTCCACTTCTAGAACTTTATTTCGCTCTAGGGACATGTGTCCTTCATTTTTGCGAATGACGAGTCTTACGAGTTAGGGTCTTCTTCCTGACCGTATCTACTGCCGAGATATAAACGGAATATCCGAAGTTCCGTCGTTTCGTTCTTCTCCCCTCTCTCTCTCACTCTCTCATCCTTCCTTCTCGTCTGGAAAATGTTCTGTCCTCCCCTTTTGTGAAATGTAAGAGCTCGCTGATCTCCGAAAGCCCAGAACACACATTTGCCATCGCATAAGGATACCCACATAAAAAATGTGCCCCAAAGATATTTATCGAAGCAAATTTTCATCCGGTAGATTGTTTCATCCCAATGAAACATAACACCAACGGAATAAACGCATCGTTCGTTTTTTTTTAATTCAAAGGTGCTAATAAACCTTGTTATTTCCGCTGATTACGTTTCTTCCTGGAGCTGAGACGAAAAAAAACTTTCAACTGATATTACTTTTCCACTGTCATCGAGCTTCTTGTATTAAGCGTGAACATTATGTTGATTCATATTTATACCCCGACACACAATTGTCCGCTCGGAGGAAATGTGAGAAGCAAAAATGTAATACGAACGAAAAAAAAACCGTAGAAGCAGAAAAAGAAAGAAACAAACAAATTCGAGAGCGGAAAAATCTAAAGTAAGCATACCCAGGAGCGTTTTGTGTTCTAGTTTTGGTGTATAATGCTGAATGTGCTGGCAAAGAACAGCGAGAGAATGAAAGAAAAGCTGGAAAAAAAAACATGGAAAAGGTTGGTACGTGAAAGGAGATGTCTTCAGTCACTCTTTCAAATCCCCGAAGCGGACGTAACAAATAATAGCCACATCGCGTGTATATATACAAGCGGAGATGCGAACTACCAATTGTTGAACTTTTTAATTGGTCCACGAGAGCTTGGATAGCTTTTTCTCACTCGATGCTGTAACAAAATAAAACGGATGATATCTCCAAACTGGTACTTGCCAACTTGTGGTTTCAAGTGCAATGTTACGATATTTTCGTCTAGTAATTTCGCCGCGGAATAATAAAAGTTTATTGGCTAATAAGGCCGGAAACGTTTTTCCTTTTATGGCGCGTCAAATTAAAGACGCTTTCATAAATTAACAATTTCGTTTTGCAGCTGCATAGGAAATATTAAAACAAAATGTTGGGCCATTGAAATATATAAATATTTTTCGTGGAAAAAAAAATTGAATTTCGTTTTAGTCTCAAATATTCGTTTCGATGCCCAAGCTGTGGCTGGCCAAATTTGGATTCATTGTAAACATTACAAGCTATTGTGAAATCAAGTTGAAAATAAAAATGGTCTTTTCTTGGCCATTATTGACCAAGGATCAACTCATTCAAAATAAAAGTCATTTTGACAAACCATTAAACTTCGAAATCTTCACACGAGCATCTCTTCATTCTCTCTTGCGTCGAAGTGACCTCCAGCTTTTCCGGCGTATTATTCTCTCCGTCGTTGCTATTTCTCTCGATCACCCGTAACCCGTAGCTTTTTACCAGGTATATATAAACATATGTCAACATGTACGATATCTTTTTGAGCTATGTGGAGAAATAGCGTTCGATCCCCTTCGGGGATGAAAGACGGGTAGAAGAAAAGGGTGGGATTGAGAGAAGAGCGGTTTCTAGGGAAAAGATATAATCTGGGTGTGCGGAGAGATAGTCAGTCAACGAGATCCGGGCAGTAAATTCGCGCAACAAACTGCCTGCTCTCTCTCTCTCTCTCTCTCTCTCGCTCTCTGTCTCTCGTCCCCCGATTTCTGGACGAAGATAAGAGCTTCGACGTAAGCGTAAGGATGAGAAGGGATTGAGCGAGAAAATCGAAGGAAGAAGGTTCAAGAATCGATCCTTCATCTCTCTTCCACTTTCGTTCATCTCGACTTGTTCCTTCTTTTTTTGTTTTGTTATTTATTCTTGAAACAGCTCTCCTTCTTTTCCTCTTGTTCCATCTTCCGCATCTTTTGCCTAGTCTCTAGTCCAGCCTCCAAGTGTTGACTGGGGCTTGAATAGCCTCTTCGTCTTTCCTTCTTTTGTGTCATTGTGCTATTTCTATTCCTCTTTCCCATGTTATACCTCGTGAGAAAGTGCTATCGACTCTCTTTCATACATCGTTCACTCTCGCCACCAAGAAGATTCCGAACTTTGGGATCTTCCTGATTCTCTTTCCTGACTCGCTTCCACCATCTTCCATATATTTATCCAAACCTCGTAGATGTCCCATTGTTAGCAAAGATTCTTCGGTCTCTTCAGACATCGATAACCGGGATCTCGGATGCTTCACTTTTACGGCAAAAGGCCTCAAGCTTGCCTCCATTGTCTAGTTAATTTTTTTCTCTTTGCACGCTGCTTCTCTTTAGAACAATATCAGCCAGTGCGAATCCCGATATCTCACTCGTATACTCTCTTCCCCAGTCATTTCAGTTTCCTAACAAATTTACCGTCGAACCTCCAAGCCTTCTTGTATACCTGCAGACTCACTCGTTTGGATAAATACTTTCCTGAAAACATCGCGGAACGATGTCCGAGGAGTAGATTCGTCTCGAAGGTACTTCAGACTCTCTTCAGTTTTTATGTGCCCTGGTAGTGATTCGGTAAAATCAAAGTAACGCGAGAGGTAAGAAGAGTATCAGCGAATCCGAGTTTCGAGCAATCACCAATTCCCACTCGGTTATTTTATCCCAACTAATACAAGTTTGTCCATGTGACATTGAAACATTCGACTCTCCGGGTGAAGCTTTCCTTGTTCTTCGTTCCAACGACCACTACCCAGTCTCTGTTGTTCATAGTCGATGAAGGATTTCAAATAAAAATAAAAGCTCATCTCGATTTTCGACAAATTGGCCGATCGTATGCTGCTTTTTATCGTACATCGCTCCTCCTTTTCGCATACTAAAAGCATTATAAATAGCACAAATATATAAAAAAAACGCACGATACACTACTGGTATACATCTGTGATAAGAGTCGGTGGCGTTATATTTTTCATTCGTATCCGGATGTACGACGAGGTGGATACGCGTCTCTACATACAAATATATATATATACAGCACAGTAAAAAACGGTGGTAGGAAGTTTCACGCATACGTATATATATTATCCACGAAACGTTTTCATTTTGATCTCGCTCTTACGCTTTCTGCTATGCTGTATGTTTCGCTATAGATAACGCGAGACTTTATGAATATGAATGAAGGTTTATGCCAGCGCCCGATGCCAAGATCCGGTGTGGCTGTGTGTGTGTATGCGAGTATGCATGTGCAATGCCGTATTGAATTCTACACGTGGAGCGGCGTCAGCGGCGTGGACAGCAACGAAAGGGGTTGGCAGGAAGGGAACTGTACATGTCGTGGAGATTCAAAGCTGCCCATCCTCTTCATAGACTTTTCTCTATCTATACCTCACGGTATAAGCTTCAAATATCCACGTACGGGATATAGATATATATTTTTTTATACACATTTATCTATACATGCTATACATATACGTAGTATATTCCTAGATATATAGTGTCGAAAGGGATGTGGACCAGAATCGAAGATTTTTCCGATTTGAGATTGTACGAACGTGCATTTCCTTCAGGACTACACGTTATACTATATATATGTTATGAATCAAGGATTATAAAAGCGTTGCAAAAGAAAAAAAAGTGATGGCTAAAAAAAAAAGCTCACCGACGTCGAAGATTATCCCCGAGCGAACGCATAATACCTGTAAATACTGAAACTCGACTTTCAAATAAATTTTATTCCTTGCATACGATTTAGTGTAATATGCATTGAATTATGCGTTGCAGCTGCATGAATTTCATACTTTTTTTTTTCAGTCAGTACAGCCGGGGATTGAGAAAAAATATTTCATTGATTTATTTTAGTTTGCGACGAGCAACCAGACAAGATGACAAATGAGCAAAATGTGCTGGAAATCGTTGCCAGACAATGATGCTCGTCTATTGAATATTTGAATCTGCCAAATTGCTAACGGGGTTTCAAATTACCACTTCTTCCTTTGTTCAGGGTATACATATATGTATACTCAAGTATTCGTACATCGAAGTGTATTGTAGCGTATATTACTCATTCGCGTTTCTCCAGGATTATGCTTTCCCTACACAAATCCCAGGATATCCTGTTGTTCTATACTGTATTCCGTAACCCTGCCCCCCCCCCTCCCCCCTCTCTCTCTCTTGGATACCGAATCATCCGGACTGTGCAACGAGACGATGAATCGTCGAACGAGAAATCGCTTTCACGTAAAATGCGTTGTGGCCTGCTGGACGAGCTCAAATTAATCCGAAAATCGGATTGAATGCCCGGTGTGTGTGTGTATATATAACACTGAGGAAGTCCGATCTGAAAATACACGAAAGTGATATACACAAGGAAAAGAAACGAAGGAAAAAAAATGTTCCCAAATCCAATGGCACTCTCGATCGATGTTCTACCGTTGCGCTAAATCTACGCGTGTATGCATGGGTTATCAAAAATACATGATTCTTTCAAACGTATACATAGTATGACGTTATTTCATTGATACGACGAAATTAATTTTCTGAATTATTAAAATGTCAACATATAATATGTTTTACCTATAATTGAATAACAGTTGATAGCAATAATGGACTAGGAGATGATCAATACCATTTTGGATGCTTTGCTTTTAATGGAAATTATCGAACAACTAATGTGTTGTTGAATATAATATTTGGTATTCTTCCCCGTGCTGCATAATTATGAAATGTTCTACATTTGAAAAGATTCGCTGATTGAAATTTGTCTCCTATTGGTTATGAAAGTTATCAGTTTGTTTGAATGAACATTAGTCTTCTAATTCTCTGCAAATAGTTTTAATATCGAAAGAATTTAAGAGATTACATGCAGTGCATCAGCGCGTGTGTGAGCCACTCCTTCGCGAGTTATTTGACTTTGAACCTTTTCGATGAGATGCAAACCGAGTACAGAGTGCATGTTTCTGCATATTGAGGCCATGACGTTGCTGTTCCCTTGAAGCAAAAGTTATATATAATCGTACAAAGTAAGCCTGTGCATTACGGCCTGTACATGTTGTATGTAGATGTCAGTTCGGTCTTTCGATGTACCCTTTACAAACGAGGCATTTTTCGCTGGTGAATGATTGCTCGGAGCGTTTAACTGTGCCCGATGGAGACGAAGGCAGAAACAATAATTCGCCATGCGAAATACCGGACCATCGCTTTATTAAGCATCTAAGCAATCGCACCAAACGACTGACTCCGTGATCAAAGGTCAATTTTCGACGTTATAGATCATGCCAAATAATCTCAGTAGAAATAGCAATTCTTCAGGTTTTTTCTTGCTGTCTTTTTTGATGAACTGCGCCATTCGGCTCAGAAGCAGTTCGTCTTCTTTTTTTTTTCTTCTTTTGTCCTGTACGAACTCCGGTTCCATGTCTACTATTATTTAGTGTATTTTATGTCTATCAAAAAGTCATAAATCTCTAGCCAATCGGGCAAGTATCAAATTTTATTCAAAGTACTTGAGAGATTTTGGAATGGGATCTCGGGGTATCATGATTTCTGCAGCTTATATGACCGAATCTTTCCATATCAGTTTTGTTCCGAACGATGAATTTTGATAACCCCATAGATACATGAAAACTCTCTCTCTCTCTCTCTCTCTCTCTCTGAAAAAGAAACCGGAAAGAGCTTATGTAGGAAATCTTATTGATGGTTCAGCGATTTTTACTTTTTTGATGTGCCAGTTTCAAACCTAACTGCGTGTCCATAGATCCAACTGCCGCCGAGAATTAGCTGTGTTTATCTCCAACACTCGCAGGTTGCCAATTGCAGTATAACGGTGATACGTTCCAACACCCGAAGCTTACATTCACTCAGGGATAAAGGATAGTTCATCAGACAGTTGAAAATAACCCTTAGCGTGGTTAACGAGTGTCAAAGGTCATAGCAAATTGGTCTAATAAACGCCCGCAGTCAGATTGGCAAGTGAACCGTACCAGTATACGAACTACTCGTAAGTACTGCCATGTGTCATCCGTGTCTATATCTCATATCGTGATAGATACGGATACGAGAAATACAGAGCGCATCAAATGCAATATTGGAGCTTTGCCTGATTATGTGGATGGTCGGGTCGTAGCACTAGCTAAGGGTCCATTTGTAGTATCCTGAAATTCGGGTTATCCACATCTTGGTTGGTCGTATAACAGGAACTACATACCAATCTACCAGACGCACATATCCACCAACTAAATCGGCCACTCGTCCTCTAAAGCTCTCACGAGGAATACCGTTGCGAGAGGATGATATGCCGTGGGCAATGAGGGCTGAAACTACGAGGCGTTTCTCAACCCTCGAGCTCCCGAGGACAACACTAGACTCGAGATATCCTCACTCTTCTTCCACACCCTCCTTTCTCCCATATCTATATCAAGCCCAGTTTCCAACCTCAACCTCGAGTGTCTCCTATGCTATTATACGGGATGGTGGGAGTGCGTTTCGGTCCAGGTTTTCACCGGGTACACAGTTATATCACCAGCAGCACCTCGCGGATTATCTTGGTGGCCTGCAACACGCTCACTCTATTCCGTTATACGTGCGTGTACCGGTCCTCGCCACTCTCCACGTAATAACTAGTGGCGTTGCGGTGTCTCGCGTCTCCCATTACCATTTTACTGATTCATGCTATGCTCCTTCCGGAAGCTCCGTATGGCTTTTCGTATAATAACGGGATTTGTTACATGAGCCATGCTCTACACACACACACACACACCGTCAAGATCTAACTCGCCTGAGTTTATTTGACTCCTTGCTTTACGTCCTCATTAATACACGGGGATACATCAAAACGGAAATGTATTTTCAAAAAAAGAAAACACAAACATTTAACAATGTTGGATCATTTCGTCTGGAATGCGGAAAGAATTTTATGCTAAAATCCCGAGTGAAATCCTACGCATACTGGAATGATGATTTTGATGTAAGCATTGATTGTCTACATCGCGGATATTGGGTACCACTTCAGTGTTGTTCAATATCGTGTAATCTTGCGTTTATCAAGAAATCGATGAGAGAAAAAAAAACAACCGTTAGCAGTGTTCTGAGAGAGAAAAAGTGCTAGTAACTTGGAAAGAAAACGATAAAAAAGAAGAATTGAGGTGTTGTCACCGATGCAGTGAAGAAGAAAAAATAAACGAAGAATATATCACGATCGTACTTCAAGGAAGGTATAAAAGATATATATACACAGAAAATTGAGAGTATACCACAAATACATGGGCTTGCATCTTAGAGTTTTACACTCTCGTAGCTGAAATATATATATAGATATCGGTGCGTGTTTTATGTATAACCGATAATACAACGTCTCGAGGCAAACGAGAGTACACAAAGAACTCGTACGATGAAATATTATTTTTCTTTCAACGAGTTTTCCTCGCGAGGCTCTTTTTCATTGTGTTCTTCTGAATTTTTGATTGACCCGGAGGTTACTATTCAAGGGATATCTCAAGTATCAACTTCTCTCGCCCAGTCAAGCATTGCTTCTGTAAAACTACAAATCCAAACTCATTTCTTTTCTTTTTGTTTGTTTTTTCGTAGTCGATATTCTTTTTTACTCTAACCAGCTCTAATCTGGACGGAACTCTTTCACAAAAAAAGGAGAAACGGGTCTACCCAACGCGCTGTTGGCCAGGGATGTACCTGCTGAAGCTTTGAGTTTCACCCGTCTTATACGTACACTCGCTCCGCGAGTTTTGTTTAAAAGCTCGGCTCTTAACTGCGAAGAGAGCCGCCGACCAAGTACCGACCTAAGGGAGAGAGATCCGTGGATTAAAGTTTTCGCCGCAAAATCCCCGAACGGGATTGCCCGTTTCTCCAGAGAAAAAAGAAACGACTTGAAAAATGTAGCCTCCGTCCTCTATTTCCATGCTTTCAACCTTCAGCTTTATTCACTTTTCTTCAATGAAGATGAAGAATGAAATATTGCGTTCAAGCAATATTATGATTTAATGTCAACCCAATTAATTGATCGGTCGACTCGATGATGAGTTATGTGCAATGGAGAGCTCTAAAAATTCCTTTAATCTATTACTCTCAATGAAAAGAAAAAAGAAAGGAAAAAAAAATAGATTTCCGAGGAAAAACAATCTCATCTGTTTCAATCTAACTTGAAAGTTAGTAAGGAAAATCGCTGTATACACCAGATTTTCACGATGTCATAGTGGAAAGATAGAAAATTACTGGGTGGAAGACGACGACGGAATTTAAATAAGGCAGCGCTTCGTATAACTACGCGAGGTGAACACTTTCGATCGTTTTCGTTTTTTATTCTTCCTTCCCTCTGTCATTATCTTCTTTCGCGGTAACACTCGAGAAGAATGAAGATTTTAATTTGATAACGGAAATATCGTTTCTCCATAAATGCGACGGCAATCTATGTATGTATACAAGTATTTTTAGTCAAGAAATTACGTGGATCGATGTGAACTTATCAGAAGATGCATCGTCGTCATTTTTTTTTTTTTTTTCTAGAATATTCTTTTCAATCTTGATTCCGTGGTCGAGGGTTTTATCGGAAATGATATTTATAACTTTTACATTAACGGAAGCGTAAGAAAAATTCTTCAGATTTTCATGAATATCCCGTAACAAATATTTTCCTTTAATTGATTCAGCACAAACGAAATTTTTCTCGATTCTTTGCCCCCCTCCCCCCTCCCCCCACCGATCGATCTTTCTCTCTTTTAAGTCTGCATGATTGAACTTCTTTTTACTTCCTTTCTTTTTCATACGATCACTCCTGATGAAATCCAAAAGGTCGACGAAAGAAGTCGTGGGGTCAAAAAGGAAATCGGGGCTTTGGCAGGGAAGGAAATAGGGAGAGCCAGAGGAAATTAAATGGAAGACGGATGAACAAGCGCCATGAGGCTGACATAAGAAGCAAGACAAATATACGAGTGTGTCTGTGTGTGGGTGTGAGATTAATGTCGTAGCGCTGAACACAAACGTCGAAACGTGTTCTTAACAGAAATTTTTTTCATCCTAAGTCTAATTAATAATGAGGGGTTGATCGTTTTCCTGTCTAGAATCTTAATTTTCTAGTATTTTGTCTCTCAAGATTGGAATATATATACTTCATTCGATCGAAATATCTCTAATGAGTTTGTTTCGTTAAACTAATAATGAAATAATAAACTTTTCATTCAATAAGACATTAAAACTCGTTATTAAATGAATCGACGTGTTTTCGTTTTACGTTATGAATAAAATTTTTCAAGTGAACGGTCTTGCGATCGTTGGTCCCAAGCCTTCGTCTAGGCTCAATGCTGTCGGTTCGGACTCTTTGATGCATGAACAAGCTACGTTTCTCCTGCTCATTCGTCCGTGCAGTATAGTGAAGCAGCAAAGTTTAGCGCGCAAGGAGGAAGAGCAAGTTCTGTGTGAGTTATGGAAATGTATTCTCGTGGATTCGTACCGGGGTCAGTTGGCCACAGACAGTTTAAACTATTCGTGTTATCCTATGAACACGTATATACATATATACAGATGGATATAGTTATATCAAATAAGCGAACCGACCACGTCATCCTTCTGTCATATTCTTCTTCTACTATTTCTCTCGTTCTCTGTCACTGTCTCTCTGTCTCTCTTTCTCTCTCTCGAATATAAAAAAAATGTTGAGTTGTGAATAAATTATTTCTTATGATATCATTCGGCACGCTTTGTAGACAAATAATGAATGAATACCAAACAATATAAAATTGTATAGAAAATTAGAAATTTATTTTTCTGGCATCGATCGGATTCCTTAGAATTCGATCGATGTCATATCGTGTAGCGTGAAATAGAATTTTCGTTCAATGAAAGCTTGTCATGGATACGCCGAAGATTTGATCCTCTCTCCTATTATTGGTCTATTGATCTTTCCGATCATTACAGATATCTATATATACGCAGGCACACGTTTCATTGGCCATTGCTATCGTGAATTGCCATTCAAGATTTCCAATTTCAGGTTCATGAATATAGACACTTGTGCCAATTGGGATTTCTCGTACACCTGGTCATATGTATTGGTCGAAAGTCTGTTTGAGCATCCTAAGCAACATTAGAGTCGTATGTAAAAGTAACTGCTGCGCCCTCGAAAATAAAATTATTAGAATCGTGATGGAGACCGAAATGTCACATTTTGCTGAATATAATAGTTATTATTTTAAAATCATATTAATATATATAGTCTAGTTACTTTGGCCAGGACTCGAACTTGTATATACGTTAGTAATGTGAGTCACGTGTATATATTTCGCGAGGACGACGGTGGGCGCTTTGCAGCACAAACGCCATATCAGGTGCGCTCTGCAGCATCACTCTCTACCTCTCTCTCTCTCTCTCTCTCTTTCGTTTCTCTATTGCTCTTTCAGGCAACACTGAGCGAGTGCATCAGCCATGAGACCTTGGAAACGTGGCGTAATTGGGTCAAGATTAAATACATAAACGAGGTAGTGCCGCAGCTTTTGCATAATACGCTTAGACTCGTGGTTTCTACTCGCTCCTCTCTTTCTCTCTCTCTCTCTCAATTTCTCTCGCTCTTTCTCCTGCTCCTTTCATTCTCTTTTCTTTCTCTTTCGTTCGTTATCCTCCAGTTTTCGCGCCTCGTTGTCCTCCATCGCTGAAAACTATATAAAAATTCTTTGATCCTGTCAAACTAGTTCGCTCAAACATCATTAATGTAAACTCTACAGCAAATGTAAAGTATATCCGTATGAATGACTCGTCAAACCGTATTTACGATTTCGATGGTAGTTACATGAAGTTTTTTTTAGTAATAGCAAAGTTTCGGTAAAATTTGTACCTCGTAATTCAACTTTGGCAAACCAAGTACATTTACTTTTATTTCGTTTTTTCTCGATATAATTTAATTCGTACATTTCTTGCAGCAATCATGCACGGTCGAAAATTTAACGGGCCACGGTTACTTATAAATTAAAGCGACACGCTTTCAAGCTCCATGTCGTTTCTCTCTCTCTCTCCCTCTCTTACTCGTCCCCCCCCCCCCCCGTTTTTGCGTTTTTCTTTTCTTTTTCACTCTGACTGGCCAGCGTTCAGGACCGCGGAAATTTTGCCCCTCGAAGGCCTCAACGCCTCTGCGAATCCACGCTTCGTTACTTTCCAATTTGATTTGGAACGCGTGACCGGTGCCGAACGTTACGGAGTATTGTACGATATGCTCCTTACGTACGAGTCAACATATACGTGTGTACCATAGCGTATTCGAGATGCTCGCTGGTTATCGGGACAGCCGAGCTCGGTAGAACAAAAAAAAATTTTTCAACGCTCTTTTAACTTCGTGCATCCGTCGATATTTTCCTCGATATTTTCAAATGAAATAAAAAGATTTTTCTCCTCGCGCGTATACTTCCGCTTGTGATTGCAATCGTCAAGCGGACAGAGTAATAAAAATTTTTTGAAAAGTCGTTCAACTTGGGTTCGACCTGACGATTACAATCGTTAGCTTTTTACAAAGCAGAGATTTTGGGCTTCGATAAAAAGGGGCAAAAAATTGATAGGATGCTCGATTCAAAGTATCGTTTAAAAAGCAGTTTTTCCCATTCGTTTTACGCGATAAACAAGGAATTTAATGACAACTTTTTCTTAAATGATGATGCAGATTTTAAATTTATAGAAATAAACGCATAATCGAAAGAAAATCTCACGAAAAACCCAGCTCGTTGATGCGATCAGTTGAAAGCTCTTCCTTACGAGAAGCACACAGGTTTGTTTATCACTAAGCAGGTAAAAGAGAAAAAGGTGAAAAGGGAATGAAAATCGATAGGTATAGGAGAGAGGCTAGCCGAAAGCAGGTACGCTCTCGTTTCTACGAGAGTGGATGGAAATTGCTTGAGAAGCGGAGCGGGTGAACCTTCTGGGCTTGCCCCCGGAAACACTCTCAGCTTTTCACCGCATACGTAATAACACTTTCCCCTTCCTTTTCGTCCGCTAACACCCTTTTTCGTATGTTTCCCCTTTGGATATTCGGAAATTCAGTGAACACGCTACATTGGTCCTTGAGGAACTTTAAACTCCGTTTGTAAGTAGAGAAAAGGGCAAGTGGGCTTCAAAAAAAAATTTCGTTTTGTACATTCTTTAAGTTCCAAATGAAAGCAAAAAAAAATCTTTTTCACGCTAATTAAGCACATGTGCTTAGAAGATTGTGAAGGTGAAAAAAAAGGGTTTCAGAATTTTTTTTTCTCTGCTTGTACAAATGAAATGAAGAAATAATTGTTGCAGTGTTAATATTTTTGTCGTACCCACTTTATTTCATTTGATCCTCGTATACTCAAACAGAAATTCGTTTTCGAAGTAAAAACAGATTTAAATGTCTTATTTTGCTCGAAACTAAGAGGCGAGTTAATACGCTGAATAAACGACTGGAATGAAGCGTATAGTGAAAAAAGAAGAGAACATAAGCGTGCCTAAAATATGGTAAACGATCCTCTCGCGTGGCAAACAAAGGCTCGTCGAGAATGGCCATGTATGTCTCTCTGCACATAGAGAAACATAAGTGAGTGAACTGAAAGGACTCGCTCTGACCCATATGCCTCGTCTAACGGTTTTTCTTCCCGGTATCATCCATTACAAGCTTCTACAAGAGTCTATTAAGAGACTGGTTTGTGTAGTCAAAGTACATAAAAATGATTGGAAGATCGAACGTGTATACGGCGTCAGTTGAATTCATAAAGAGGCTCCTCGATTCGAAACTCAAAAATTCAAAACTAAGGAAACTGACGAACGAACGAACTCGAGTCGCGATGAAAATTCATTTATAAAAACGAACACAACTCCGACGATAAAATCGTTGCCGAAAAGTACATTATTTCTTGTCTGATAAAAAATTTTCAATTTAAATTCAGTAACCGTTGAGTGAATGTTGCCTCGTTCGTGAAACCATAGGTCACGGAACGTATTCTCATCTGAAATTCAACACAGATGTAATAGGAAATACAGTCTGTTACTATTATTATCACCGAAATGTCAACTTACGCAATAATTCTATGGTATATTGTGGATGAAAGAGAAGAGCCAGTGGTATCCGTGTGTCTCTTCTGCCTCCTCAGATTCTCTCTCTCCTTCCTTCCAGCATCCTCTCTCCCTCTCATTCACTTCTCTTCGGTTCCTTCTGCGTTCATTCGGTTTACACACCGGTCCCTTGAAACCGTTGGAACCCAGAGTGAACAAACGGTCGAACGACCAAAGCGCTGGGCTTACACAAGTTATTTGTTTAGAGACAGAAACTCGCTTGTCAAAGCATTCTCAACGGTTTCATGGAATCACGACCATCAAATAACTCGATAGTACCCTCCTGTGTATTATAATAATTATGGCAAATTTCAACACCAACGTTTATGTAAATTTACAACGAAATTCCTGATGTCCTCGAACATTTCTGTTCATGACGTCGAAGACGATGATACAGGGACGTTCATATACGAGTAGAACAGACGATTCAATTAGTTGAGAATTGCTGATTATGACAGATAAGTTTGGGACAGAAAAATGCTGTTCGCTTTCATTGTGATAAGAACAATCGAGATTTTATGCAATCAGGATAACACTAAAAAGTTCAAAGAATTCTTTAGCGATGAAGTAAATCAGCTGGGGAAAGTGTTCCTTCTCATAAACGAATTCCACTTTTTTTTTTAATTGCTGAAGAATCGATTTTTCGTTGTTTTTTTTTTTTTTTCGTTAATTAACCGTTGAAACAATATTCATGGGTATCGAAATTTTGATGAAACGCATTATGATCGCAGGAGCAAACGTTCTATTTCTCGACGTTTTATTTCCCGTTGGTCTCGGGGGCGAACGAGATTCAGGAAGAGAAGAGCAATTAGCGCGTCACAATCAATTTGAAAGTATCTCGTTATCGCGCTCCAGGGCACTCGCGCACTCTCGCGCGATGGAACTTTTGGCCACTTTGCGTAATTACCCGGCTAGCTGACTCTCTCTCTCTCTCTCTTTCTCTCTCTCATCCAACTTTTTCTCTCGTTTTGAAGGTTGGTGAAGAATTGTATGCGCGTTTAGCAAAAGCGAGTAAAACCCCGGAACTTTCTTTGAAAACGGCTAAAGAATTTACTTTTTGTTAACAGACAACTGCAGATTTATTATCCACCATGATAAGATTCCTTTTTTTAATGCGATCTAATACTTGATTCAGCCCTAAAGTCGGATTATCTTCATTGATTTATAAAATCGGAGACGATAATTACGATTTCATTAAATTATCATCAAAATTAATTTATTAGTATTTTCAATAAATCAAATTGATGGCTGAGTTGATTTAATGCATTTGTATTTCTGCATATTATCTACGTGTTTATACAAATAATATTGATCAATAATTTCAGGAAATGTTTGCATTGGAGATAATTTCAACGGATTGTTTTATTTTTGTTTCAAAAATAATACTCTCATTTAATAAGCTCGCGTCGCGATAGGTTATCTTTGAAAAATGTTATCACGAAATTTGATATTTCCTATTAACGACCAATCAGACTCTTATCGCTCAAATCGAATTCCGTTTTTTTTTTATCGCCTGAAAAGCTTTCACGCACTGACATAAAAAACGTTTTTTTTTTTTTTTTTTAAAGTGATGACATTGTTCGGGATCGAATTCGTAACGAGTGTATATCGATCGGCGGGCTTCACGGAGAAGCGAATTTTTATCATGTTCGTTTTTGACACCCTTTTGTCACTTTTAATACCATTTCGATGGGGATAAAACGCTTTCGGTTATACTTGCGAATGCGTTATTTATCTCTGTCCTTTATTTTTTTTGTCGCTGCATGAATAAAATATTCAAGTACAAATCCTGAAATTTTTCATAACCGAAAAATGCCAATTTCAAACGTAAAATTGTTCGTTCCTTTCTCTTGATATCATTTACTGAATAATAAAAATTAAAAATCAATCGATTGAAATATTATGCAGAAATTGAATTGCAATTCTAATTAAAAGATCAAACCCCGTTGGTTTTGATTACGACGGATAACCATCAGGCATCCGGAAAAGAGCATTAAATTCCATTTTATAGTATACCCATGACTGATATAACACCGAGTCTGAAAGCTTCAAACTTATTGGCAAGTGAAACAGCATAAAATTCAATTCGACGTTATAGCTCTGGGTCATACTCGAAGCTGAAAATATGCTCGTAAACAATTTATTCGAATTAATTAATAATAACGGGAGTACATAATTAACGAAAGTCTGTACTTTTCCCCTATAGAGACCGAACGATTATCCATATTCGCTCAAATCTTTTTCCATAATTGTACGTTAGTTGGAGTTTTGTTGAATGGAAAGCCAGTCGATGTATCGTTTCCATGACACGAAACATCGATGCTGTTACGTCGAAATATTGTTGAATTTAAATATTGGAAGCATACGTGCATTGAAAAAGATGATGAAATTGGTATGAGAACATTTCTGCTCAGGCATAGATGAAATGGTGGCAAATATTGCGTGATTGCTTCACCCCTTTCCATACGCGACTACGTCATTTCCTCGCCCACCTTTCCACCCGAAACGATTAAGCACTCGATCGAACGGATATCTCTGCCAACGCTTCTTCGCCAAAGACCCGATAGTTATTTCCCATTTATGCCTCATAACTCGATGACATTCGTCGTTATTATTTGATTTTCGGCAGTTTCCTATCTACCGCCTCTCCCTCGTGTTATCATTAATCGATCAAACGTACGCACATGTTTATACGATAAATATTATACGCATACAAATTCTCTCGCATCTTTGCTTCGTTGATTATTGATTATTCCGGATTAATTTCTCCAGCTCACAGTCCATGCAAATTCGTTTATGAAGTCATGCAGTCAAATTTCTAAATTTGTACATCATTGTCACGCTCTATTTATACCAAATATCCAATCACTAGGAATTTCATCCGAATGTGAATGATCGTCTCGTCGAATGACGAATATTTGTAATTATTTTGAAATCTGCTTGATCAAACACTTTGGAAATTGCATCAGAGGAAGTTTATATTCTTCAATTGCAATTTTTATATATTTTGTCTCGAGTTCGCAGTGGGTTCATCAAGACCCTAAAAGCATAAATTTTCAAAAAATAGAGAAACTTCGCCCCACGCTGAACCGTTGTCACATTTTTATACAAAATTTCGCTCAGTGGCACTAAGCATGATAAATAACGAATAAACAGACTCATTTTTCGCGCTGTTTTCATCGTTGTAACTTGACAAAAAGTATGAAATAAATCACGCCAGTATGGAGATGTGAAATCTGCCAACGAACTAGAATCACGAGTACGAGAGTGCAACGGTTTTGTTCGTTAGTAAAACAGAACATCGAAAATGGATGTTCTCCGGCTTGGGGATTGTAGATCAGCTTCCATATTCACACACAAATGTCCATATGCAAATGGACGTATCAATATTCAAGTATATGCATATGAATAAGCTAGCAAATAACCGTAATTCGAGTTTGATATTATTTGATTATTCATCATAGTGCATTATTTTGTAAAAAAAAAAAAAAAAAATATATTTAAAAACATCATCAAATGCGATTGGACGATTTGTTTACATGATTTTTTTCTTTTCATGATGCCTGTATGCCTCGGCGTTGCGCCAAGTTCCAAATTACTCCATGGTCACACTGCGATAAATATAATTTAATTCTCGAGACAAAAATAATCGGGGATTTGTCATGAAATATAAAAATAATGAGTTTCCTTCTGATTTAGAGTTTCACACTTTTAGAAATGGATAAGAAAGAAGGAGCCAGTCGAACAATGAAAAAAGATCCGAACGGATCGTTTTAGAAAAACCTAAATCGAGAGAGTCACGCTCTAGGAGAATTTCTACATAGTACTTGCATCACGAGTGAATTATTACACCTGTGTATACGTTGTGCATGTGTGTTTGTGTTCGCAAGGGTGAGTGCGTGTCCATTATGTGTGCTCACAGGGATTATACGTCTGTGGAATCGTGGCGCGAGCTTTTGCTGGCGTGCATCAACGTCGTAAAGTGAGAAATATAGTGCAAGAGCAGGAAAAAGTTGAGGGTAAGAGAGAAACGGAGAAAGAAAAAGCGAGAGAGAGAGAGAGAGAGGAAAAAATGCGGACTACGACGTCTCGGCACGTCATCGAGGGATTATTCTCGTTGAAAAGTGCTCGTGAGCGAGAATTATGTTTGCCGGTTGCAAAATCTTCTATATCTATAAGTAAACAAATGCCTGAAATTCAGAACGGCACATGTTGCTTCATTCGACAAGAAAATCTACGAGATTTCTGCTTTTTCTGAGCGAAACGTACACGTTAACAGAGAATGCCTGCTCGGTCGAGATATCTGATGATTTAGATAGTTTATTAATAATGACGCTCGGTCTATCATTATGGCTCAACGGATAAAAGCTTCCGAATTAATATTATGCTATTAAATCATTATTGCACAATGATTTTCTCGAAAATATCTCCGATTATGCTTTCAATAGTTTAACAACGTTTTACTATGAATTATATATTTTGTCTACTTTTGCATAAACTCCATTATCGAAATAGAGTATGGCAAGCTCTTATGGATTACGATTTTACTGCTCTCCGGAGTAGGATTATCTCCTTTCATGGAACATGATTGTTGAACAAAGACACGTTGATTTAGATTTTTACGTTTTTGCGATTCTTTTCATTCGAGAATGAAGAAACGATTCGAAGAATAATTCAAAAACGATTTAAAGCAGGCGTTATCCATTAGGAAATATTTGAAAACTTTTCTGACACATTTTCGAGCTGGATATATGAAAGCAGTAAAATTGGATCTCATTCTAATGGAAGACTCAGCTGACCTGATAGACAAGCATCAAAATTCTTCACCGTGTGTATATAGAAATATATATATACATACTAATACCGGTCTATATTAATGGTAGGAGCTGATGATTAAAACGGTTGGTTACGCGAACGTAGAGTCGACCGGAATAGAAGCGAAGCAAAACATATGCATCAGTGACGGATTTTGCTCTTCCGAATACCACAGCATGAATGCCTATAGCCTGATGAGGCTTGGGGGAAAAAACGTCATGAGATTATCGTATTCGATGACATTTTTTTTGACAAATTTATTGATCCACAGCATACATGAGGACTTGACATCCTCATACTCTGGTTAAAATTTCACATCTTATCATATTTAGTTCTCTATTTCTCGATTTCCGTAATCTCGTCTCTATTCTTTTTTTTTCTGCTCATTTTTTCGTCTAGTTATAATGGCGAAGAATTCTTTTTAACTTTTGATAAATTGTACGAAAATGTCAAATGAGGAAAATGACCGAATTACGCTTGTTACCTCGAGTGATCCAAATTATTCTAGTGACACATAGAAAATAATTAGGTCACAGAATGCACGCAACAAATCAGCCAACTTGATTAGTTTCAACGCTAAATTAACAGAAATTAAAAATTATCATTTGACCGGGAGCTCCAAAAAGTATTTTTTCTAAAAGTGTGTTCATATATAATTTTTCAATGAATTTTCTCAACATTTTCACTGTCCCAGTAGTCCATTCGAAGTACACAAAATTACGTAGTTCGAGTTTATATAACGGGTAATCGAAATCGTGTTAATTCCTTCCGTTCGAGGATTTCATTAAAATCTCGATGATACGAATTGTCACGTATCGCGGATTATAAAAACTGAAACTCCGTATTCCGGGTTCGCTGTATCAAACTCGTTACGACGTTATTTTATTTTATTTTTTTCATCAATTCGTCCAGAATTTATAATTTTTCGAACGAATGAAACATGATTATTCGTGATAAAAAATGAGCACCGTATCGAGCTGTCTCGATGAAAATTGCACGATCAAACGTTGGTCTTGAAGGGACTCTCTGAGAACTTTGGAGCAGGGCATGAAGCATTTTCGATATATCTAACGACGGTCACAGCTAATGGCTTTTAGTCCATTACGGACTGAAACCATTTACGCGGTAACACGAACGATCTTATGGCAGGGGCTGGAGATATTGAGCCTCTGTACCGTGACTAACTTCTCCGAACTTCCGATTCACGTAAGTGCGTGACGTACACCAGTCGAAAATAAAATTCAAATACTCCGCGTCATCGCGCATTGAAATCCTGTCAAAAGAAATATTTCCGATGTAATTACCGCCCATTTACACACGATCGCGATTCATTGATGCCAGAGATTTTTATCTTTTACGTCCAGAGTGATGATTTTTCTTTTCGTACAGAGATTATTAGATACCAAACTCATGATCGATAAATCAATGTCAAAATGAACGAACATGTTCGCGATACTACTGAAGTGAAATTGTCTATTCGGTTGTAATTCGTTCAAATTTTAATGAAAATTCTATTACAGTGATTTCATTATATTTCTGTAATATTTCTTTGGCTGTATTAATGTAGCTAACGGAGTGGGACGATCGTTTCACAACAGTAAAAATGTGTTTAGCTCGTTTTCCTTGTTCTATTCCAAGTTCTGAAATCGATATGAACGTACACGTGATTTATTTAACATACAAGACTGATTACCGTTTGGCGTGCTAGTCCTGGAAATTGCGTCAGAGGGGAAAGAGAAAAGCTCCGCCTCCTTGACGGTCGCCTTGACATTCTACGGTTGAACGCGCGGCAAAGTTCGAACACCGTCGATCAATGAGGACCTAATTAGTTCTGGTGGTAGTGTCACGTTGCTACATGGTCTCCTAAGAGATCAACAGTAGCAGAGTGGAAACGAGAAACTCGGAAAACGGAATGGCCATCCGGAGTATTAGTCCTGTCGTCACGTTGAACTGCAATAACGTTACGCCGTTGATTTTACAACTCGATAAAATTCCCTCGGGATTCACCGAGATCGAATGACAATCCGAGAAGTCACGGCTTGACGCGATTCACTGCTATTTCATCCTCTTAAAATCACAAATTTAGCTTCAAACCTTTTTAGTGCGTTTGTTTTTGTTGTTTTTTTTTCAGAGTAATGCAAAAAATCGAAGAAACAGGATAATGAGAAACGAATTCTTGATTCGGTCTAGTTTTCGTGTTGATAAACAGATTTTTTTTTTTTTTTTTCCACTGAATTTAACCTTCTCAACGTTGATTTATGGATTATTTTGATATTAGCGTTGGATGTGATTAAAAATAAACTCGGAATCGTGAATACATGCTCGAGCGAATTCTATAAATATAAATGTAAAATGTTTCGAATTCCTGTCTCTCGGGCGGATGATGCCTCCTCTCATCTATACAGTTTTATTACTTCGTTCTAATTGATTTCCGGTTATTACCCCCGAGGGCGTGTAGACTTTTAATTTAATTGGGCGTTGCTGATTGAATTTTTTTCCATTCAATTTTTATTCTTTTTTTTTTGCTCTCTTTATACACGCAACGCCGCTTCTTTTTTGTTCGTTTTTTTTTTTGTCTCGAGACCCTCATTTCGCTGGTGTAGTTGGCGAAAAATATATCGTCTCATAAATTACTCGAGCGTGCACATTTTTGTGATAATTAAAAGGAAAGGATGCGAATTTTATAAAATACGATGACGAAAAATGTCGACGAAAAATCGTCCAAATGAAAGGAGGAGATTCGTTTGAAATTTCTCGCAAACGGATTTCTATACTTTTATCATTCAACGATTCAGCCCATTTCCAATTCTTCCAGAGACGTAAAAGAATTGAAAATATTTTAATACGAATCGAAATTGGTCGTGAAAACGGCGACGTTCGTGCATCCGATATTTCGTAACTTTTTATTTGTACTACGTATATTGCAAGAACTATCAGAGGGTATAGGCGCCAGAGATGCCATTCTCCCACATCGTAGTTTGGCAAAGTGCCATTTCATCTTTCTCGTTGCGGGGAAAAATAGAGAAAGCAGGAGAGGGAAATGAAGAAAAAAAAAAATGTTACTGCCCGCATTGCGTCCGCGGAACCCGTGATGACGTGTTGCTGTTGCTCTTGCTTGTGGCGTTGATGTTTCCCTGCTCTCGGAGGAGGGAATCTCTTTGCTTTGTATGATCTCACAACGCGCCCCCGCAATTTTCCTCACCAGCCTAAATACACGTCGCTGCTATAATCGCTTTGCCATATTCAATTTACGAATGGAACGTAGAAATATTTCATGCAAATTAAAAACAAAAAATGATTAATTTTATTCTATGCAAACGTGTTTTAATTATTTCAAGTAGATTAAAGTGCTTTTGGAATTCATTGGTTTTGAGTGACTTAGAATCCATCGTTATGACGCTGGCGGGGGAAATTTTATTGGGGGCGTTTCGAGTGGTCTTAGGTTATTCTGAACTATTGCGAGTGTGCCATGTTTCGAAGTCTTTTGAAATTCTAGACCAAGATACAAGAGGCTCGAAGGACCCGATGCCTCACTGGCATGAAATACAGAAGATAAAAAAAACAATTCCATCGTTGCCAAAACGTTCTGCTCTCTTTCCTTTTTTTTTCCATTCACCTTTAACGCGGTTGAGTAACACTAAAAAGTTGTCAGAATCGGACAAGTCTCGGTCCAGACAGGATGCTGTTTCTAATTTTCTTTAAACACGACTATTTCTATAACGAGGCCTAGAAAAATGTAGTTACTTCTCAGTCAGAACGTATTACGTATTCGCGGTAGGGTAAAAAGTTAATTAAACGAGGATCAAAGAGTATAAATGGAAATTCAAAGAGGAAAATAATTGTGGTTCAGGGGGACCACTGCAAATACAGAGACTTACGGATGACAGCCGACCTTGATTATGTGTGTGGAACTTCACATTCAGGCAACGCCATCCAAACGTTTGATACCGGTCTCGGGAGGAGAGAATAGCGAAGTGAGGAGACCAGAAAAGATTAGAGCACTTTGAAACGAGCATTTAATTTCAGATTCCGGTTTAACGATAGGGCAAAAGCTTAAAAAACTATGTTCTCTCAAACGAGATTATGGATCAAAGTACAAACAATGTACCACTTGTCCCGAGTAGCTCTAGCGAGTCTCTTGATAAAGATAATAATAGATAATTTAATAGAAATTTTATAAATGAAAGTTTTTAAATTCTATTTGGACCTGCTTTTTCGTTTCTTTTTTCTTTTATCAATCTAAAAAATAATATCGGCGATCACGAGTTATTTACTGCTCTTCGAAAGTAGCACGATGAGTCTAACTTTGATTAAGATAATCAGGTTACTGCGATTGATCTTTCTATCAAACTGTAATAAAAATGGGAAAAACAGTATTCCGTTTTAGGAATACGTGAACCTTGACTACGTGCGGATATGGTTGAACCATTCGCCGTTTTCGAAAATCAATGTAACAGTAAAACATGGAGAAAGAGAGTTTGTGTGTGTCTGTGTGTGTGTGTGTGAGAGAAAGAGAGTAAGAATTTACGAATGAGGGATATTGAAGATCTCGAGGGAGAGCACGCCTCGTTCAAGATACCCAAGAAAATATAGGTTCTCTCGGGTTAATTGGAAATAAGAAAAAGAATGATTCACGTAGAAGACTAATGGAGGAAAGAGAGAGAGAAAACCTTCGTCTAACTGCGATTACGAGAAAGCACGCTGAACTTGGCAAGAAATTACTAATGAAAGGGAAAAAAGGGGGGGAAACGAATTGGAGATAAAGTTAAAAACACGCTCCTTAATAACTCATAACAGAATTTCTCAGCTCCGTGATCGAGGCGCACGCAGCTGGATCTCATCACGATAACTGAATCCGTGAATAACGAATCCTCCGCGTAATGCAATTCTATTCCCATTTTTTAATATTTTTTTTCATTTTCTTCACGCTCTTTCGTCCATACAAGTCCATTTCCGAAGAATTTTCATAATTTTAATGATCTGTTCTATATTACATGTTAACGTAATTTTTTTTATTTTTCCAGAAAATAAAAGTTTACTCAATCGTTGGATTTTATTTTTAATTACGCTCTTTACAAATTAAAATAAAAACCGAATCTCATTTTAATCAACTTCTCTTTTCTATGTTTCAGGTAAGAATGCTGCAGTTTTTTTTCCAACAAGCTAATCTCAAATAAGAGCGTCTTATCACTGTATCCAGAGAGTAAGCATAGAAACAATTATCCATTACTTAAACGAATCCAAAATCAACGAAAACAGGATTCGACGTTGTAGCCAGCTCTTCTCTGAACTTATCAGCAAAACTATCACCTTTATTTCCAAGCACGAGTCCTCTTTGTTTTTGAATCTCTCACTCTCATTATCTTTATTCCCTCGTAATCTTAGACAAAAAGTCGTATACAATCGAAGGGTCGAAACTGTTTGAAATCGCCAGCTCGGTTAAGTATGCTTCATAGAGCAAATGTTTCGTGACTTTGTATCAATTTCTTTAAGTGGAAACGATATCGGCCCGTTTGAATGCTCATGAACACAACGGTGTAGCCTACCCTAAGACGTTTTATACGATCGTGTATATGCACTCAAGAATCTTTCGGGCGTGAATGAATTCGCGTTTAGAGTATATCTGCCCGAGCACTTATGTGTTTTTACTCGGTATAGATATATATACGATCAACGATACCGGACGGTTATATACAAACATATATAGATGTACACAATCGATAGGATTATTGTACTATCGCAGCAGTTAAGTATATGATGAAAATTCTGCATGTGCGCCTAATCCCTGGTTTCTCTTACCCCTTGGCAAGATAGCGAGATATAATTCACGAACGATCATTTCTTCTTATAGACCTACGATAATACCCGTTGAAATACACATGAGGCAGGTGAATGTATCACAGTTAATATCAGTCTTTTCAATCTTGCTGTTCGAGAATATTACGCACCTATATGTATCGACCATAAACATTACGTACGTGCGAATTCATTGATCCTTGTAGGCTTGCCAAACGTGTTCTGAATTTTAATTCAGATCGCGTCGGCAACATTGTTATTCGTATTTATTCTATTTGTGTATGTGGATACGTATCCTCGGCATCGTATAGTTTCATTAAAGATGTTACTATTCTGGTTATCTTGAACGAAATATACATCGGAATAAAGTGATGATAAAATATTAAAAAAGTAATTATTGAAATTTTTTTTTGAATGTTGAAAAATTTGATTAATTAATTAATTTTTTTATTGGGAAACGAGTGGATCGAATGCTTGGCTGATTCCTGTTCGAATTTTCTTCGGAGTGGCTTTTTAGTTTTCCCAATTATCTTCATCTCTCGATTATGAACGAATTTCCAAAGTCTTCGATCGACTGTTTCAAATTTATTTCAATAATTCTGCCAATTTTCGCCGGCATTTTCCGGCCAGAACCACTCGAGGTATCGACATAATTCTGACATTTTTGTTGTCGTTAATAATACCGAAAGGCTCTGGAATTCCTTTCTGTCGAATTCTCTTACCCTAAAAGCCTGATTATTTTTCCAAAAATTCGAGCTTCAAAAGGATTCATGATTGTTTTCGGATTATGAAAACCGCGCGGAATAAGCTTCTTCGAGGAATGACGAGCATCGAAAAACTTGACATTTCAACCAGTTTCGGTATATTCGTATAATAATAATAAGTATAGACGAAAAATGTAATGGAAGAATAAGTCGGAGCTCTACATGCAAGTGACGAATATGCCGGATTCTTAAGAAGCCGAACCCCTTCACTTCGCTCTCGCAAGCTTATCGCACCCAGCGCATTTTTCCTAGCCTACGTGTGTCCGGGATGTCGCGAATGAGCTCAGCCATGTCATATACTCGTCGGTATGTATATGTGTGACATCAGTATGAAATAAATGCACACCCAGACACACGCTTATAGAGCAGCGTCGCATTTCCCGGTTCTCTCCTCTGTGCCACGGAATACCGCACTGAGATTTTTTTTTTTCTTTTTTTTTTCGCGTTCTTTGATGCATTCATTCATTGTTCGGAAAGTCGAATTTCCATATCATTCTCATTCCGTTGGAATCCCGCTTCTTTGCCACAGGCATTTTTCTTTTCCGAGGACAAGAAGAGAGTGAGAGAGAGAGAAAAAACGTAGAATTTATTCAAATGTTCCACGTTAGAGCTACTTTTTTTCAGCATCTCTTCCATCTTTTTAAATTCATTCCATATTCATGTGGCTTTGACACGATTCTTATATTATATTCGCCCGAAAATCAACACAGCGGATATCGGAGATTAGCGAGTCTTTGTTAAAATCAGTCCTGTTTTTTTCGGTTATCGTTAAAATTTTATTGCGATCATGACAGAACGGATGAAAAAAAATTTCGATCGCCCGTCACGTCAATCTTCATCGTGGGCTTAAACGAAAACAACATTTATGATTATTTTTATCGAGTGAATCGATTCGAAGCGAGTGAACGGACGGCTGATTGAGAAAAAAAAACAAAAAGTAGTTTTCTTGAATAGCTTGTTTCCTGGATCGGTGGCCGGTCAAGTGTAAGTTGCTCAATCAACGTATGGACACACGGTCCAGTCATATATGGCTTCGATAGCCCCCGCAATGTCTGGCAACGAGTCTGTTCCACTCTGCGTGTGGTTTATTGCTCGCGCGAGAAACTTATTGCAAAAGCGGCGTCGATCAAATCGCACGTTGAAAATTTTTGCTCGATTGATCGTAGCAACAAAAGCCTGTAGCGATTCAGATACCATCGAGGATAATTTTTTTTTTTTTTTTCATGCATCCGCGCGGTTTCTTCTATTCGACAAACTGTTCTATCATTTAGTCTTCTTTTTTTTTTGTTTATTTTTCAAAATAGCATATCAAATTGGAATAACTCTGCGTTTGATCTTTACGACATCCGAGATTAATTGGAGCGTTAATAATGTGAATAATGATACGTGCCTAGAGTATGGCTTTCCTCCATGAATCGCTTGAAACACTCGGTTGTCTGTAATGCAACGATCTGGAATAATCGCAAGATCCAAAACTGCACGCGAATTAGTCTCTACCCGTTTGACGGAGCTCTCTCTCTCTCTCTCTCTCTCTCTCTCTCTCTCTCTCTCTCTCTTTCTCCGCTACTCTCTCCTATTCGATGTCTACATGTATCTATAAATCTTTCTATCCATCCATCCGTCTCCCTCATTCGGGCTCGCTCGTAGCAAAATCGTGATTACACATGTGGCTGGAAAGCACACTGTGAATATTCCCACCTACGACGAACGAACGAGGCCACTACATTCGTAATGTTAACCATTTATCGGTTCAACCATCATGAATTTCCCGGAAATCGTCTCTCCTGCATCCCAAATTCTGAGTGTAACGACAAGAACGTTTTCAAACACAGTTCCTCAAAACTCATTGATAAAAAATTCATTTTGGATCATCACAAATTGGTTGAGATTCAAGGCTTTTATCATTTACCCCGTAAAATTTCGTAGCAGATGATACGCGTGAGAAGTAATGGAGCTTTCGTGCGGTCGTTTCCTTTAATTCCCTTAGTGGAATGAAAGAAAATGAAAGAAAAATAGCGCGAAAGTGACCGAAGATAAAAGAGACGGTGAGAGAGAATGAGGGAGAAGATAGAGAGTCAAGAATTGAACAATCTTCGCGAATCTCTGCGATTCTGAGGGAATCCCCTTGATCGTTTAATTAAAGCAACGAGAGAGTTCAGATTCCATAGAGCCTTTCTCTATGTACGCGCGAGGTTCGTTCATCGCAACGCACACGGATAACCGAAATGCTCTACTAAACTTTGATAACTTCGGCTTGTTCTCGGAGTACCGAGCCAACTCCCAGGCGTACAATTCCGCAGTCTCCGTAGCGTCAAAATATAATTTTTCATTATTTCATACTCCCGTTAATTGCAAATCACCGCTCCGCGTGTCACTCGTAATAAAATTCAAGAAGAACAATCACCAATAAAAAAAAACAATTGATGACGTACAAAGAAGTAAGAATGTACTACGTAACGAAGTAGATTGAGGTAAACAGCGTGTATAACGAGAAAAGATATAAAAAAAGGGGGATGAAATCGCGAGAAGGGTTGATAAGAGATTTGTGCAAGGGAAAAATAAAAGGGAGCACCTTTTCACGGTTTCTTCGAGCCTCTAACCAAACGATTCTATTTTCAATCCTTTTTTCAATCAACGCGTGCCCAACTGTCTGCACGAATAATGTGAATCGTTATAATTATCATTGATTTTCTGATTCTAGAAGATACGTGAAATAAAAAATGACAAAAAAATCGTGCGCGCCCTCTTGTTCGTTATTCAGACCCGGAATAATTCGCTTGACAGTTAATGAGAAGCAGGATAGATGAATAAAAATGACGGGAGGATAAAAAAGAAGAAGAAAAAGGCGGAGGTAGATAAAAAATGGTGTTGTGCGAAGGTAACGGGAAGAAAGAAGCGAAGGGATGGGGCTAAAACGTTCTTGTCTCGATGGATCTGCAGCCGAGGACAATACCAGAAGGATACCTGTTGAGCGATCATCTGTGTCCATCGACTCGTGCTCTCGGTTGCACCTATTCCTCTCTATCCCCCTCCTTCAGCTCGACTCTCCCTCCGGAGCAATTTGCTTCTTTTTTTTTTCCTTCTTTCTTTTCCCCCAACTGTCGTAACCTATCTTGCCTTAATGCCTACGTAATTTATTCGAGACGCGTACCGTTAAAGCACGTCTCATTTTTTTTTTTTTTTGTTTTTTTTTCGATGAATGAACGACCGAGATGGAACGTAAAGATGAAGTGAAGGAAAAGTTACTTCTTTTCCTACGATGAAGAGGGAGTTCTCATGCTCTTTTATTTTTCAAATCTTCTTAAGAGAGCAATTAACCGCTTGAATCGAAACAATTTTGTACCGGTGTCAAGTTACTAAAACGAAACGATTTCTAAGGAAAATTTTACCCCATTTCCTTATTCCAAAATGCCAAAGTATTCGTAACTTTGCAATTAATTTCGTTCGATAAATAATTGAATGGAAATGTTTTTTATTGGATTGTACCAGTAAAAAATTAAATTACTCATATTCATAACGTTCGAGATTCCGAATAAAAAAATTCATCAGTCCTTAAATCGATTTTTCAACAATCATTTTCATTTTCTGTAATTAAGATAAATGTTTGGATGTTAATTAACGAGTTCTCGTATATTGCCGAGAAAAAAACTTTAGTTTATTTAATAGTGAATGAATGAACACTTTTCAACGTATTTTTCTGCCTTGTACTCAAAGTAATGACCGGGTCGAATCATTTGTTCGCTAGAAGGAACAAGTGGATTGGAGAAAAAAAATGAATAAAACAAGGATCCTGAGGACGAAATCATAACTGGGGAAACGAGGCAAGATTCAAAAGAACAAAGGAAAAACGGTGCATGATCGTTGAATTCTACTTTTCAAATTATATTTTATTCAGAGTCCAACGACGCGGTACAAGTTGACGACTGCTCTTTAGTAGACCATCAATTATATTGTCATCGGTTGCATGAACAATGAAAAAGGTCGTACTATTGAATCGTTTTTGTGCTTTTTTATTATTATTCATGAACTGAGGAACTGTATGAAATCCTAGCTGTTCTTTCAAGATCAAATGTACAATAATGGTGCTGCATGATCCGAGTGAATGTAAGAAAACAGTAAGTTCAGAATAGTCATTTATGAAGCTGGGCAATTTATAATGACATCAGGGAGAACAGACCTGAAAAATTATTCTCATTTCGTGCCACGACGTTTTCGAGCGTAATTTTTCGTCAATTTATTCTATTCCAACTGAATTAAATCATTTAGTGAGAATAAAATAAATTCCAAAAGTGAGAAATGAGAAAAATGAAAATCACAAAATAAGAAAGAATCAAATATTAGAAAATTTTATCGTTTCAAATATTCCTAAAACTTTTTCAACAACCGGATTTTTCGACTGACACGATCGTCAAAGGAGAAACAGTTTTATGACATTTACCATTCTTCAGCCAAGTAAACATAAAAAATGTATCAGTAAGCACCGAATATTTTTGTCTAAATTAAATTTTATATTACTTCGAGAAAAATCGTTGAAACAAATTAAAACCGTGATTATATATCACGAATCCAGACATTTGTGAATATGTAGAATAACCCGATGCATGAAAAGCCTCTTCGACCGAAGCTTGCACGTAAAATTACGTCGATGACAGTGTCTCAACAATGTGATACTAATGCCAATTACTGTTAATCAAGAACTGCTATCTTTCAGTTCGCTCTATATAACTGTGTGCGCGTGTGTGTTCATTGACAATCGTTAAATCAGTTGCCGCGCCGCGTGCTCAATTCGCAGGGCATTGCGAATGTACGCACAAACGATGCACGACCTCGTATAATGTTCCCCATTACCCGTATGATCTCGTATGTGCGCCGAACGCCACCATATCGACAACACTATTAATATGACCGTGAAAATCCCGCCGTAACAATTATTCGCCTATGTCATCGATCTAATAACCGCCTCTCCAGGCAGGCAAGTTTATATTCGCTGTATTGCCGCACATAAACCACTGCGATCAAATATAATAACGATTACTACCTTAACCCTCACAGGTACGAATTACGAAATACATGAAATAGCAATTATTCAGCTCCAATAATATTCTTAATTAAACTCAATCGCCTAAAAATAACGTATTTTCATAAGAGAACACGTGAAAACCTTATCCATTATAAAGAATTTAAAATGTGGGTCAAACTTAAAAAAATAAATACCATGAATCAATTTGAGTCGTCTGCACCCGTCGATTTCATATTTTTAAAGCTCGAAGTCCAAGTCTCCATTCAAATTGACATTTCGAGCTTTAATATTCATTCATAAATGAAAAATGACGTAAAGAGAATATGAAGTATGAGGACAAAAAAATTTTGTTTAAAAGGGATGATCTTCCAGAGCCAGTCTGATGGGTCCAGGGTAAACAGTTTCTTCCAATGATTTCCAGCATGAGATGGAGAATCTTCGAGTAAATGTAAGTTAAACGTGTGGGTGGAGTATATCGTACGTTGAGAAGTCCCCTACAGTGGCCTACATCGCGACTGTACTATTGACTCAGGACGCCTGGTGACAATCGAACCCGGGTATAATTACGCCTCCGGCTAGCCTTCATTATGCCCTCGCTTCAGTTGCGTACATATACAAGATATATGTGTATATACAAAGCATTATTCGTACGGCTGAGAAGCAGAAGGGCGAACGATGCCCGGATGAACCACGATCAAGCTCATACGGTTGAGCCTTTTAGATCATCCGATGTCAACATCCGTATGTAATACGTACGTGTTTAGTGCAGGATTATATATGTGAGTTGCGGCTAACGTTCACTAAAGCGCAATCGGAAGCTACTAGCTCCCGGCGTAAGCCAGAGTTCCCCTGTTTCCAGATGAGAAATCACGATATCCGCCCTGAGCAAACTTCAGTCAATGAATCTGTGGATCAACGGACGAGAATCGATGGATTCTTCTGTAGAGAAAGGTCCCTCGATATCTTCACCCATCCTGGGATCATGTTTTCCTTGTCCCCTATTGGTAGAAACTCGCTAATGTTTCTTTGATCACATATCCATATAGGCTGATTGTACACAGATGTACCAGACTGGTTGCCACAGGTAGATGGATAGAGTCAATGTTGGGTTACATTCACACAAAAAAACTGGCCACATTGGACGGTAGTGATGAGTATCAAAATAGTAATCTACTTCCAATTCCATCATTTTCTATCTCAACCGTTTTGATAGTTCTTACAATTTTTTTTGCACTTTGAGCCTGATTATATCGAACGATTTTCCAAAATGGCAAGGTTCTGGGTTCAGACTTATTGGAGAATTGAAATTCCAAATGTCCTCACGTATGGCAAAGTAGAATCGATGTGTATTCGTTGCAATTGTTCCTGATGACAAAATACCGAGCGTTAAAGTTTGCGGTCCGATTTTCGTGGACACGATCATAAATTTATCGCTCTGCAGGATTAAATATGGGATAAAGGGGTGAATTCATCATTTCGTCGATCAGGGTGTCATTTATAATACACGCGTGTATAGTTAAGTTTGAAGAAAAAAAAGGATGCAGGAGCCAGTGGATATCGGGCGCTCGGTTGAACGGCAGTCAACAAAGCTTGGTTGGCAGCGAGTGGGGTTGGTTAACTGGTGCTCGTAAATTAAGTGGAAACGGGCGCGTCCTTAACCGAGGTTGCTGGCAATAGTGGTCGGTTGTATGGTTGGCAGGTTTTCGTGTCTACACTGGACCTGGTATTATAGATATGAGCGTGGGTGGAAAGTGTGATACGCAGATCGTTGCAGCCCATATTTATCGAAAACAAAGTTTATACGTCGATTGGTCAATCTTAAATTAGTGTATCCAAAACCTCGGAGCATGGAATAAACGTTCTGCTCGATTTAATCATGAATATGCTTAAGTCTACTTGTTCATAGGCATAAATTGGCTCGATGATTAGCAGGAACAGAGTATTTCGTAATTCTGTTCATTCTTGATATCGCGTTGGACATTAATTTGTACCGAGTTGTTTGAAAATAATGAAAATACGATTCTGTAACATGGAAGAAAAATTTCATCAACGAAATTGATTTATTTTCATATCTTGAATGCAATATTCTATGGTCAATTACTAAATGTGAAAACCAGAGATTGAATAGGGATTTTTGGAGTTCCTTTTGAATTTTTCTCTTGTAAATCACTGCGTTGCTGAACTAAACAAAGGGTGAAAAGTTGCTCGATCAATAAATATCTCAGCTGAACTATAATATCTCATGGAGGGAGTGTATCGCCGAATTGAGAGCACGAACACGTTGGCTCGTGAAACTGTGGTCCAGGCAGATAGGAAATTTATCGGTGCGTGGCTACGCGGACCTTACACTATTCGCCCGTGCATCGAACGTTCATTCGCTAAAACGCGTGTGTTTGCCCTCTCTATCTATTAATAGTTATGACCGATACGAGAACGAATCCGTCGATAACTGCTGACTGGTCATACGAATACGTGTATGTTAGCGAAACGCGTTCATAACTGAATTGGCAAATGGGGAAGAGAATGAAGTAGCAATTTCGTATTAGAAAGATGTTTGATCGATTGATCGTTTTATTCATTAATATGTCGAACAAGTTTCTTCGTACCGAATAATAAAGAAGCTGAATGAACAGGTGGAATTAAAAAAGAAAAAGAAAAAACTATATAAATGGGTAAATTTTGAATCCCGTTAAAGCCAAAACGTTTTATAACTTATGGATCATAAATAATCGTCATAACGACAAACACGTTTTCGTCATCTGGAAAGATAAATGGATTTCGTCGAGATATTCACGCTTTCACTAAATTTAGTGGTGACGAATATACGTCAGTGTTAATTAATCGCTTCGATCTCTCGAAACTGTAATGAGCAGCGGCAGCGGAGTCTATTAATAACGAAACAACAGGTTAGACAGATTTGCACTGATATTTTTATCCCTCGTGTTTTGTATTCGTTATACCGAATACCCATGAATATTTATACACGCATTTGTCGTCGTTCGTCTTTGCCATATGCTCACCGGATTAGCATTGATTATCATAATTAAGCGCGTAAATAATAATATCGCTCGTGAGAAAGCTCAACGAGCACCTGTCAGCGGTGTAGTTCCCAATTCAGTTTGCAAAAAAAAAAAAAAAAAGTCTCTAAACCGGATGATTATGTATTTCGATCATTCCAATTTATTGTTTCTTTACTGCTTTTCATTTTAATACGAATTCATTCGATGCAATGAAATTCTCTGACGTTTGTTCACTTCCGGAAGAATTATCATTAAATAAATAAAATTATTGTTGCAAGAAAACGAAGATTTTACATTTCAATTGTGAATCGAAGCTCGGATGATCAAAGACCGAATGAAACCTCATTTCAAAATGGTGTTTTCTATTAACCTTATGCTGAGAGAATGAAACGCAAGCAATTGTCGACCGTGAACTTTAATTAGCCCGGGATCAATCGAAGCCGCGTTCTCGACTGTTCGACAGAACGTCACGAATCTCGGCGATCTTTATACTCTCTGACCCATATACATATACTTTTACCATCATTTTGTCCTCCAGCGCATACGCTTTTTTATGGCTCCTTTATATTATATTTTTTTTCATTCCATCTCTGATTACACTCTCCTTCTCTCATTTCGAATCCACCGCAGTCCATATTCCATTATACATTTCTATTTTTCTCCCCTATATTTGTTCTCAATTTTTTCTCTACTTTTTTTTTGTCCAAGCAGCCTGTTATTTCTAGCGTTTCCATTGAATTGCATTTCTCCTTATCAGCTTTTATCGTGTATCATCGCTCGATAGAATTGACAAAATACGTTGCTTCCGGTGACCTGGACGACCGCAGAACAAATGATGAAAAGCAATTAACAACAATAAAATAGCGAGCGCGGTTATCTCTAAAGCAACTCTTAGCGTTTTCTCATCCCCCTATTCATTGCTTTTTCCGACCGTGGACTATGTACAGAGAATAGAAAGAGAGAAAGAGAGAGTTAGAGGAGGACAGAAATAATGGACAGAAAGAAAAAGTGAGATACCGCTGCACTATCGTGAATAAATGTCCATCTCATTAACGTAACTTTTCCCTCACATTTTCCCCAACGGAGGATAGCACACATATATACACATACATCTATTCGAACGACTCTTTTTTTAATATCCCCTTTTACTCAATATTCCACTCTCCGTGGACGTTTATTCTATCCGCAATTAATTTCATTCGTCGACTACTGTACGTTTCTTATACGAACTTGACGATAGCGAGCATGCAAAGCTTCACTCGTGTATGTACATGGAGAGGAAGAAGTGAAAATATGGCCCCCTGCTGATTAAACGGCGCCTGATTATGGTCCAAGCATGAGAAACACTGCTGCGTCTACGATTTCCTATTGGTCAGAAGTAGAATTTTTGACAAGGAATGATGAGCGCGGTAGAGCCTTGACGATAACTTTCGTTGCCAATAGATTAGGATTTTCACGATCGAAACGTTTCTTTAGTGATTTCCAAGTCTATCGAGGAAGGGTGAGAGAGGGCAGAGAATAAATATTCAGATTTCATTAAAATAATTGCAATGATGAAGGTATTTCTTTTTTTTTTTGTCACTTGACACCAAATCGGGGAGTCGTATCACCGCGTGCATATATATATTGTATTTGCCAAACGATCTACCGCGTTGATTCTCTTCATTTATTTCATTCTAGCTCTACATTTTTTCCTTTATTCCCTCTTAACCGAGAAATTGCTGGTTCTCTCTTTTTTTAAATATGTATGTACAGGATTGAAGAGCGTATTGTATATGGTACATGTGCTGAAAATATAATGAGGAAAGAGAAAAATAATAATGGGGACCAAAATAATGCAGCTTGGCAGGAAAATCTATAAATAAATTTCTTCGTATCCAGGAACTGGAGCATTCAAAAATAATGGAAATAATACATTTCATCGTTGTGCGATACTTATTAAAATATATCAGATGAAATGAATCGGATGAAGAAAATAGGAGTTTAACGGAGCAATTGCTTTTTCATTAAACAACGAAAAGAAAAGAAAAAAAAAAGAAATCGCTAATGGAAAAGCTGCGTGACGCGGTAGCACACGGAACTGCATTCGCAAATGCATGAAATTTCAAATGGCTCATACTCCCGAGGCAATTAACCGATGTAAAGAGCCATAGAAGTCTCTATCGTATCGTAATTCCATAGCGCCCTCGTGCTATCATTGCCGGAAATATCGATAATCACACCGTGTAATCGGATCCGGATAGAGTACACAACAGTTATGGCAAACTCCCATGGTACAAAAACACGTACTCGATCCACCGAGGTGGATTCAATGGTTCAGGTATTAACGAACGGAAATACAAATCATCGAGTTTGCCAGATTCTCTCGTTCCCATCAATCGGTCTTCGGCTTTTAAACACCGCTTCATATGTTTTTAATTGAGTAAATCGAAACTTTTTCAAACATTTATAAATTCACCAACGCAGATATTAATTGCACACACCCATGTGTGCGTATACACATGTTAGAAATGTATTTGAATTCGCGAGTACAGCGATGAGAATGTGCGACGAAGAAGTCAAGGCTGAAAAGCAATCGTCCTGTATGAGGATTTTCCCCTTATGCCCATCCGCAACTCTGCGGTCGTGACCGCTCGCCGCGTAATTAAAATGAATGTAATTAGTCGACCGCTCGCACCCCCCTGCCCTGCCCCCCTCCTTTCACTTCCCTCTTTACGCTTTTGCATTACGCAAGACTCGGATATCAACGAGCGGCTCCCCATTCTACTACGCTTCTCGACCCATATCCATGGATATTTCCGTATATATATCGCGAATGTGAATCCAGATTGCGTTATTCGGTATCATCTTTATTATCCGATTTCTGCTTCGGACTCGAGAATTTCTATCGTATACCTAAATGATACGAAATCGCAGAAAACGTTACACGCGGAATATGATTTTCGAATCCATGGAAAACGGAAATTTTATCAATGAATTTGCAAAATTTTTCACGCGAAACTTATCGCTAATTTGTGCAGATACAGTGAGCGTTTCGGTGGCGTAACTATAACACTTTAGCCGCGGCGCGAAGTGCGAAAATGCTGGTTGCTCTTATTCGAAGCGGTTTCTTTGTGGCATTCGTGAAGTATGCTTTGTCCTTTTGTGGCTGAACTTGGTCTTACGTCTACATACTTTATCATGAAAAGTGGTGGAAGATATGTACGCAGGAATGGTTGAGATATATAAACCGGATCAAGCAGGGAGCAGAGATCGTCGTGGATATACTCTCGTCGCTTCATTCCTACGATGAAAAAAAGTTCACGCTCTGCCTCTAACTCTTCTCGGTGAGCCACATGTCTCTCATCTTTTTCCTTTCCAGCTCACGATCCTTTTTTTTCTTTTCGGGTTTATTTTATTTTTTTCATCTCGTATAGTCACCAAATCTTCCGAATACGTAGAATATATATAAAGAAGATTCTCCCTTCCTTTGCATTCCCAAAAAATTCATATCTCATTCCGCTCCAGAACCTTGAACTTATACTTTCTCACTCGCTCGAAGCTCTCTGTGCTCCACTCGAATGTATGACGCATGGGATGCCCCGAACGAGAGGGAAAGATTTCTGGCAGCTGAATCTCCGAGGTTTGTCCAATTCGACAATAAAGCTAAGCCTGATTAAACAAGAGAGTAGAGAGAAGAAAGTCTCATTCGTTGGATTAAATTTATGAGAGGCGAATACATAATCATTTCGATGTCCAACGATCCGTCACTGGATGAGTTCAAGTTTTTCTTTTCTCATGATTCGGAGCCCATGAAATCGCTGCGTTTCATATTCGAAAAAGAGTTCTTTTTAAGAATTGGTAAAGGTTGTTCAATTACGAGAGTTGATACCCCATTTGTACTGTATTTTAATCGAGGTACTCTAAAAGCTGGATAAAAAAGTCGACCTCCCGATGGTTCGTGGTAGAAGGGAAAGAAGAAGAAGAAAGAGAAAAAAAAAGAAGTAACAACGGCGCACACCAAGGATTATGTAGATGAGAGAAAAAATCGTTTAACGATAAAACATCATGGTGGGATGAGCTCTTTAAGAGACCGGATATATATATAACCTTTCAAGCTCCAGCGTGCTGTTCTATTATACAAGATATTCGCTCCTTCGTCGGGGACGCTTTTCTCGCGAATGAGGCCTCGTTTGCTCAGACTTGATGAGATGGCTAGACATCGAGCGTTTTCTCGACAATTTCACGAGGCTTACAAGATACAGGAACGAAGCTGATGCGGCAAGAAGTGCTTGTTGACTTTCGTGGTACACGCGTATATCTTGAGCGCATAAAGTCTCCCGTAAAAACACTCCTTAATGAGTCATCTTTTTGAATTTTCTCCCTGTGTCTTTTACCAAATCGGTTCGAAACACGTATGCCCTGTTTCTACCCTACAAGACATTTTTTATTCTCACTTTCAACACCTTATCTATTCAGTGCTCGAGTTATCACATATTCTGAAGACACGATTAACGAATGGTCCAGGTTTCATTAAAGTCCAGCTCGTGAAAGTAACTTTAAAAATGGATTTATTGAAACGATCTTACGCAAAGTGATAGAAAAAAAATTCAACTACATGCGAGGATTCTATAGAGAACGCAAGTAAATTCTAATCTAATATTCATAAAAAATAATTCAATATTTTTTCAAATAAACATCGTCTGAGGCTGTTTCCAACGCAGCGAAATAATTATGCAATGAGCCACCAAGTAGGATGAATTCAAAGTGTTTGTCCCTGGCACGTATTCCATGATCCAAGGACAGTCGCAATGACTGCGGATCTACTTTTGAATTCAATCACGAGATATTATTCATATTGAAATTGATATGTCATGGGTCAGTCTTCTGTTATTTCGAAAATGATCTACCTCATAGTGATACGTACCTAGAGTCGTGGTATATATCTTTTGCGGAAGGCACATCCACCAGGACGATTCATACAGGAGTACACGCAGTTATGAATATTCGAGTAAACTCGTGCTCCCCTGTCGGAGAAACGATTGTATTCAGCTGACAAGATCGAGTTCAATAGCTCGGAAGGGTTGATATTTTCGTTCGGAAGATCCGTGGTCCGGTTGAAGAATTCAGACATCGTGGCATCTACAGTCTCAATAATCTGGGAATAAAATGAATACGCGATTAAGAGTCTGATGCTGAAGTCTTAAACGCTGTGCAGGTTCACTGTTTGGCGGGAAAAATTTCATTGTAAGAGAGAGAGAGAGAGAGAGAGATAATACTCACATCATCGCAACTACTTATTGTGAGACATGTGTTGTTCCGATTCTTGAGATTTTTCAACTTTTCTTCGGCCGCATCGGCTGCGTTGATCGTTTCATCAAGTTTTTTTATCATCGCATTCAATGTGCGGTTGACGACGGCATCCCCATTGCTCTTTGCATCTTGTTCATTTGTTTCGAAGTTAGACAAATAGCTACTGCACTCCGTTTTATTAAAAGTTCCATCCACGTAATAGTCAACTAAATCCGCAGCCGTGAGGCGAACCTTTGTAAGAGAATTGATAAAAATACAATCACAATTATGACCGAAAAATATCCAAATTTATGGTAAAATAAATTTTCAAGCGTTTTACCGATTCAAAATTATCTAAAATCTGTTGTTTAAACTTTTCAATTCTATCAGAATCTTCTTCACGAGGTAGCGAGGCTACAACCGATATTAATTGGTCAACGATTTCGGACTGGTTTGCGACGCGTTGTATTGCTTGGTCGATTTCTCGGTTGACTAAGTGATTCAACGCTTCCAAACTGACAGACATTGCCTGTTCGATGTTTAGAATTTGTTTATAATTCAAACATATATAATAATTTGATAATATAAATTCAATTAAGTTAGTAACATCTGAGAATGAGTTCGTTAAAATAGTTATATTATATTTATGAATTAGTTATATTTCTGCGATTCGATTGAAAATCGAGTTGAATTACCGTGGCAACGAGAGCAGTAGCACTAAGAATGATTGCGAACTTCAGCATCTTGATGATGTTTCTTTTCTCGTAGCTGAGGGAACACTTGTTCGACTTTCGATTAATTGGACTTTTATAGTCGTTTTGGATCCATAAAATGTGACACGTGATCTTCTGTACTACAGCCTTGAAATTATAATTCAATAGCGGATAAATAGATTCCAAGAATTGAAAAAATAAAATAAAATAAAATGTTTCTCTTGTTGTTTGCAATCAAACAGAAATTATCTTTGAATTTAGATTGCTCAGATGTCTTGTCGATTCCCACTGTTTGAAAAACAGTCGGGAATCGTTTGATTGTGTGTTCCTGATACACACCATTAACATCACTCGGCAGCAGTATAACAATAGCAATGGCAGAATGTAAATTTATTTTGTTCCATTTTTCGGAATTTTTCGAGGCGTAATCTCCAACAAATAACTGTTTTCATAATAAACAGCTGTTACAAATGATGACGAAATTCAAATGTTTATGATGAAACATTTTTGAGAATGTATCCGTTCTAATAGAAACCGTAACAGAACAAGCAAATAATAACTTTTAGTGCTATCGTTCGATCGCTCGATCGATATAGATATATAGATCGATATATTTCTCGTTGAGAAAAATATCAGTCAGAAGATATACATAAAAAATTTAAAAAGGGTCGACCGTTTCGTTTTTGAGATTTTGGAAATCAAAAATGGCGCATTTTTACGTGTGTTATTATGAGAAACGGTAGAAAAATTTGCATTTTACGCAATAATGCCGAAACTAGAAGAGTATGGGGCAAAATGATAATTTCAGGATCGAAGCAAGTTTTATATCGATGAGCATACGGTCTTTCAACTAAAATAGCAACTTTGAGGGGTTGAATTACATCTTATTTGAATTTTTGTACTGCTCATGCATTTTTCCCGTTCTATGTGTTTGCACTGATTCAAAATGTTACGAGAGCTTCGAGTCCAAGTTTTCTCAAGTTGCGAATTTAATACAAAACTCTGAAAGGGTGAACTATCCCCACTCGATTTTCCTCTACATTCGCTATTTAAAATTCCTTCATTTATTTTGTTCGATCTGCTCCCTCTGCATCGACATCAGAAATTCAACGGTGTTAAGGTCGTATGCATATTGGTGTTGACCTCAATCAGGGCGGAGGGAAAGGGGGGGGGGGGATAGGGAGCGGCCACAACGACTATCCTGATTATAATGACAAACTTGTAATCCACCCCTAAACTAATAGGTATTATGCTGGTCTACAATTGGGCTCCCCTAAGACACTTTTTTTAATGTTAAGAAAAAAATAGAGACGTAGATATGTGATCCCGATGTTTGTACTAGATAAGAATGTTATCAAATAGTCATAATATGTGTAGATTACAAGTTTTTCGTTATCATCAGAATAGCAATTGTGGCAGCTCAATACAAGACTGTGAAAGGGGTTTTGAGAGTGAGAAATCTTGAATTCGGAGCTCTCGTAATATTTTGAATCGGTAAAAAAACATAGAACATGAAAAAGGCATCTACAGTACAAAAACGTTGAGGTTGCTATATTTTTTAAAAAATACGAAGACACGTGAACTTTATTTTCATGTTTTTATGATAATAGAACCCGTTTCGTCCCATTATATTAGTCCCTTTTCAATATGGAGTGAGAAACAGATAATTGCAAGAGTGATTCTATCCCCATTTTTTTTTTCGCACGCATGGTCGACTTTTCATCACTTTGGATAAGGAACATTTTGGTTTGTGTCAAAATCGGTTCAGTGTTTGTTGAAGAAACTGCAAAATCGTTCTTGACAATACTCTGAAGGATGGTTTCACGTCTTGAAACCGTTTTTCCACCGATGAAAAAAAAATACGTGTCCCTTATTTTTAAATGCTTTTTTACACATAGTAGTTTCAAGAAAATCGGAGGTGGACACCAAACGGATATTCTTCGTTAGTTTCCGAGACATTTAATACTATTTTGTAGATTTTTTGAAACAAATTAATAATGCCGATTATCTTTGGAAAAATAATTCTTACTTCAGAGGGTAAATTTCTTCCAGGGTTTCTCCCTTACTCTATACAAAGACTTCATCCTTTCACACGAACTGGTTCCTTTTCTCTTCCCCTCCGCCTGTGTCGTGATTGCACTGTTTGCAGTAGTTCGGTTTGTCCGGCAGCTCGCTGTCTTCATTTTGAACCCTGTAATTTAATTCTTCACTTCAATCAGAGAAGTAACCCCAAAGTAAGTAACTTAAATATTGTATTCGAGTCTTTCCGTATAATTATTTTGATGAAAAGATTAGAGCGGAAGACTACCAAAGAATTCCAAGAATTTCGGATGAAGTAATTCGAACTTTTGTTGCTTCATCCACATTTTTTTCATATTTCTTCAGGAGAACAACTATATTTTCCAACAATTTGAAAAATGTTCATTAGAGGTTCATAAGTTTTAATGTATCCGACTATTTTTTATAGTTTTTATTCATTCAACACCTTTTTGTGAAGTTGAGACTGAGTTTTTCACCAATCGATGAGTGATTTTACATTCATTGGAGACTCTGGATAACCTTTTTTTTCATAACATTAGTGCTGTTTTTTTAGGGTTATGTATAGCGTATTGGTTTGTTACAAAGCATATAGTAAACACGTTTTCTAATCACGAACGAAATCTTACAACGATCAGAGCCCTGTACAAGCACACAATTGTGAAATAGAATTCTCCCGATGGCATATCTATAGAACGGGAAGTCCGTTGTTCCGCAAAGTTAGTTTCTAATTGAATACGCGCAAAATCACGCTGGAATGACTTTTCGTTTGCTTGCTCATACCGGGAGACCCTCTCGAATCTCGAACGTGACTCGACGGTTCACTCGACGGATACACACGCACACACACACTGTACGAAATATACATAGTTCTTGCTCGAGAAACTTATGTGCCGGCGTATACAGATACAATGAGAAATACTATAAACTAATCTTAGATTCTAACCGCAATTCCCTCCTCAACGACGACGAATATATTCGAGAGCTTCGCCTCCTGAAGGAAAGATCTCGTTGGGCCAAACTTGAAAACGAAACGTAAAACAACATGTTTTGCGAGAAACAAAATATTTGCAGGATGGATTTGCTTGGGAGTAGGCTGGAAGCAGTTTTTTTTTTGTATCGGAATCGATTTGTTAGAAAATACTGATATTCAACAAGAAAACAAAACGCAATAAGTTGCATCTAAATTATTTTCATCCCACTCTTATTTTTAGTTAGAATTAAAGTAGAATTTGTCGTTGTCAAAAGCGTTAGCAATAATAATATTGATGAGAAAGAAAACCAGTTCATTAAATGGGTCAACGAGCACATGTACGCAGATGTATGTTTTATTAGCGTAACAGAGTAAATAATAATCCATGTTATATAGTGAACATCTCATGGGATTGGTGAAGATACGAGCCAGGTGGCATTGACGAATTTAGCTATTAACTGAGAACTGATGCGAGTTCATTTTTCCAAGCAACACAGCATCAGTGGGAACTAACTTTATTCCCCAGACTGCGAGCTGCCTATTGCTACCTCGGAGACCGCTGAAAAAAGGAGAGAAAAAAGTATGAGATGAAGTGACGCAGCCACTGGACCAGGAAGAAACAAAAATGGAGGAAAGAAGTTGTTCGGAGTATTGCGACGAGAAAAAAGATTATTATTCAAGAATCGGTCAAAGGATGAAGATATGAAAAACAAATATAAAACAGTATTTACGTTGCGAAGATGCGGTCAGTCATCATATATGTTGATAAATAAATTGTACTTTCGCTCTAATACAAAAATGTACAATTTATCCGTATCGAAATATTCTCGAAAATGTCATTGAGAAGATTCGGTGCTTTCGTGAAAGCTCACGAAAAGACAACACGATGGATAAAGACAACGTGAATCGGGTAAAGAAACTTCACCGTTCACGAGATGGAAAAAAAAAAGCACAAAATCCAAATATTCACCGAGGTATGAGATTGAAGATACGCAGTAAAATTCCAGGAACTGAAGTCAGAACGAAAGTATCAACCTCGAGATTTTCCTATTTATTCAAGCTGCCGCCTCCATCCATGAGTCCATCGATCCGCCCATCGAGTCTCTCTATATTTCGCTGTTGTTCCTTCGAATGACAATACTTGAGGGAATCGAAACGTTCGTTTTTTACACTAAGCGATATCCCCGTACGTAAGCAAGGTGTGTGGCTGACATCGCACAGTTCAGAAGAGTAAAAAGGTCAAGTACCATGAACAAATTGACAAAGGAAAATATAAAGTCATAAACCCATTTTGATTTCCATTTTTCCTCATGGGAAATATTTCCCCACTGGAAATGAAATTTTTCTTCCATCGAACGTCAATCTTTAAACCCCGTTTTGGATTCAAATGAAAACATCATTTTTCCCATTACACGCGATTTGTTTTTGAAAGATTAAAGTCATAACGACATGAGATCTCAAGAGCATCGACAGCGGTTGATAAAAAGCGGCAAGTTTGAAAAAAATGCTTAATAAGAAACGCAAGACCGGATTCGTAAATACGAACCTAAAGCGTGGGTGATTAGAGTGATAAATCCGGTACGAAAATAAGTGTTGAAAATAAAGTAAATAAATCGATGGACTAATTTATCGTTGGTTTGTTTTACCAGTGTCTGAGTTTGCTAAGCGTTTGGTGAACGAGCAAACGAGGAGAAATCACGGTGAAAAAAAAAACAAAGAAGAAGAAGAATGAGTGGAAGGAAGATGGTTGACTTTAACGAAGACAAACGTGGCGTGTTGGGGATAGGGCCCCACATTCTCTCGTTCGCTAACTGAGCCAAGGTTTGATCGGTAAGCCATGTATACACTTTCTGTGACTACGTTTACGTACCAAGCAAAAACCACAGAAAGGCAAGTGTGTGTGTGTGTGTGTGTGCACACGCGTCCTTGGAGAACAAAAATCGTGGCCCTCGAAAGGGGGAATACGATTGAGGTTGGGGATGGCTGCATTTCCATATGCTATATAAACTACGGAGGGATTCGTTGGTCCGCGCGCGAGCCTAGGATAAGTTGGCAAAATGCCAGGAACATAGCATGGGCCGACGAAGCGAACCCTTGGGGCTCTGTACGTTCTTTCTCTCTTTGGCTCACTTTCTCTCTTTCTAGTTAGAGGGTGATCAAGATGCCATCTCTTTCTCTCTTTGACCAGAGGGTGGCATACGCTGCTTTTTTTTCCCTTTTCTCCAGCCTCTAGTACGGTAGTCAGCAATTTAGCTACATTGAGCTTTCGTTCTCTGGCTCGATCCTTCTTTGCAACTCGATCCTGGCCTATCTATTCATACATATGTAAACTATCCGCCAAGTGTGAATTCTTTTGTGTTCGCAATGCTGTTGGAAAATTTGCTTGTTTTCATTTATTTATTTTTTTCCCCACACTTCCAGTTGTTACACAATGTCCCGGATATGCGCGATTTAAAAAATCAAATATGGCCTTACTGTCGTATGACAGAACCGAGCTCCAACGTGTTTATCCATTTTTTTTTTTCGAGCTCTCGTATCGTCCATTATCGGATATCAACCTCGTTGTGGTGGATTCGAGGTCTGTGTACATTTGACTTTTAGAAAAAAACGAGAACACCCGCGTTTATCCTGGGGTCAGGTACCGTGATCGATCGAAATGTGTGTGCGAAATTTCGATGAACACTGAACCGAGAGAATTTCTAACAATCTTGAATCTCATTCTGACCAAAATTTAAATTTTTGGCTTCTTTATTTATTCTTAGAATTTTCTCATTAATTTTTCAAGTATAATTATTTCACTGGGTCTATAACGTTTTACGTGAAAAGATGCTGAACACTACAGAAACTTCTGACGGCTGTAATAACGTAAGTTCCTTGTTCATTCGCGCTTCGCTTCCTCATCTTAGGCACGGAGAAACGTATAATTATCAGAACAATTAAGCTCAGTCTCGCGACGTACAAAGTCTCTAGTACGGTGATTATTAGTCTAATTATAAATAGTGCTTTGTGCCATTCACGTATACAGGTTATACCCATAAATGTACATGTAACGTGTGAGTGTGCAACGACGTGTGAACGCTACACGAGATGAGAAAAGAAGACAAACCTGCTCGATGCTACGTGGCAAGATTCATAGGGGCTGAAGCAAATGACTTCAGAAGGCAGACTTTCACGAGCAAAAATATCTTTTCGAGACTCGAAAAACAGTGTGCTAGCTTTCATTTGCATCCACGATATTAGCTCAACCTTCACAATTGCTCTGAAACACACACGTAACAAAACATCAACCACTGTAATCATTGTAATTTAAATAATAATCGCTCTACGTGATCACTTTGGGTCTGCTATTTATTCAGGTTTATATCATAACAACGAGGATATTAGAGATTTCGAGGTATATGGAAATGGAGCAAGGTGGTCTTGTTAAGTAAGTGTGGCTTTCCAGTTTGGCAAGTGTCTGTCTCTTGCTCTCTCACTCGTTTCGCTTGTGTCGCGTTAGCGTCACCGCAAAACCACATGAGATGATGCGTGCTCGATAACGTTTACGAGTACGACGTTGTACGAAATAGCTATACACCATAATTTCTACACTAGTCTACGTAATGTGGATCGTACGGTGTGATAGTACAAGCACCATACACATAAACGTGCCTGTACAATACGTATTAAATTTATATATAGACCTAACGCATACAAATGTCTGCTCGAATATACGTCTACGTACACTTATCGATCTTTACGTTGGACTTGTCCCCAAAACCGCAAAGATTGATCAGCAACGAAGGCACATACCGCTATTAAACCACCGTGCATTCCGTCTTCCGCTCTAGCAACTTGGTACAACAATATGGCGTTGGTTTGAGGTTGTTGGAACAAACAAAAATCTGTGAATATTCATTTTTATCACTTTGATTCTCTGCTGCATTCGCGTTCTACAATCTGTTGTTATTTTGAAATACCACGTGTAGACACATCGAAAAAATATGCTTCATTTCTATTCGGTAATTGATGGAAGGTTTTATCATTTTACAGTTGAGTTATTGAATTCAAACATCGATATGACTCGAATGAACTCGAAGATCACATAAATAATTGGATCATTCATTCATAAATAACTCCTTGTCATTTTTAATCGACTTGCTGGAGCATTGTGGTCAAGAATTCAATAATTCTTAGCCTGAATTGAAACTTTGGAAAAAGTCGGAAAACCAGACATCATGGGTTGGTTTATTTCTGTTAAATTTGAGCAATTTAGCAAACAAACTTATTTCAAAATAAATATCCATTGAAAAACTCAATAACTCAACTCTGTACGTGTATTCTATGACTATATAATGGTAATTTGAGTTGATATCCTCCTATCTTAATAATTCGAGGATCAAAGCATTTCGAGATCAAGTCACTGAATAATTTATGAATAATATCCGAGGCCAAGCCCGAGGAAGATGAAATGAGAACAAGGGAGTGGATTTCAAACCCAAGAATGGGAAAGAACGGAAGATGAGTCTCGGAAAGAAAAGAAGTAGGGAAATGAGAAACTGAGGGCAAGGATAACGCGAAGCCCACCTCTCGATTTATCTCACAGTATGGCTTGCTGGTGAGCTAAATAAAGAGAGTCACGAGTTTTGTATGACAGAGAAAGAGATCGGGAGACAAGAAAAGAGCTTTCCCTCGTCTCTGATCGTCCCCTTTCATCCTTCCATATCTTACAATACCCTTCCCATAGGCGTTTCAGGACGTAACCGGAAAAAAGAGATGGAGAAAAAAAAATGAGTTGAAAACGAAGAGGAAAAAATTGAGCCTCAAAAAAATGTATAACGAGGCAAATGAGCGAGCACGTTTAAAACTGTGTCCGGTACAATTATGCAGTCCATTGTGCATGGAAATGAATTAATCTTTTTTTTTTGTCAGTGCCATTACGCAAAATTGTATTTATTCAACGAGACAAGACTCAGAAAAAAGATCTATTTGAATCTACAAAGATCATTCACGCGATTGTTTTTTTTTCCTGTAAAAAAAAATTGTGAAAAAATTTCTATCCTGACTCAAATCCTCAATCGCATCTCCGGTTGACTCTGAAGTAGACCAATTTCTTTTTAAATATATTTATAAACCTTACTTCTTGTCTAGGGTAGCGAGGAATAATCTTACGAAGAAAAATCTCTCGCGAGTGTTAACCGAGAGATTTATCCGTGGTAGTCGCGCGCGTTCCAACTCCTGAATTCCTTATTTCTAATACTTTCGAAGTGGCTGCTTTTACTTTTCCTTCCGTATCTACGTCCTCGTGGAAAGAACGTCAGGTTGAATGAAAAATCAGGATTTAAGTGAAAACGTGAAATGACATAAGCTCGCAGACTATATTATGCATTTGGTTTGTATATTATTTTCTATTATTCACCGCAATCGTCCTTGCTTAGAAGTACACATTTTTGTTTCAAATTTTCGAAGATTTAAGCCTCCAGAAATTTTGGATATTGTTCGAAAAGATTTAAGTTCATTTTTCGACTTAGAATTCATAAACAAAATGATAATCTGTTTATTCCCACATAATCGATTGGTTATTCTTTTCCTTGATCCTATGTCTAGTATAATAATATTAACATTGCCAATAAAATTAGTTTCTTCAAATTCCTAAAGAACAATAAAACACTAAAAAAATGTATAGTCAACCATTTTTTATCTAAAAAGAAAAATAATTATAGTGCACTTACTTGAAAGTATGAAAATACGTAAAGCTCCCTTAATATGCCAATCACCAGTGGTTACGATCCTCACGAACGCAGGTGCAATTAATTTAGAAAGCAAAGGATTCACGAATACCGCACCTGGTGTTTCGCGTTTCTCTGCATGAGACCGCACTCAAGATGCTCGCAATAATAATCCTATTTTCGCTCAAGCATGTTGTTATAATTATTGAAAATTGGATCCTCCGTAATGAGACTTGACCGTAATCGATAGTCACGTGCATTACATCAAATGGTATCAATTCATAGAATTAGAGAATGTCTCATGAATATTTTGAATGTATATGATTCATAGAAATTCTGATACAATTATCATGAGCAGAAACTAGAAATTTTGTTGATTTAAATTTAAAAAATTCGAATAAATGATCCTGGTAGATTGAAATAAATCTTTTTTCTTGGTGTTTAGAAGAAAATAAACTCTTTCAAAAATCTAAAGCCTACAAGAAAAAAATCATCCTTCAAGAAGAATCAAAAATCGTGTCGCCCAGTGTTATCTGTAAATGTTTTAAAAAAATTTATTATCTCCACGATATCAATAAAAATGTATGACTCTCACCTAAAACTGAATGATTTTGCTCTTCAACTACCCAATACATTGGTGCCTCGAGGGTGCAAATGAAAGCACTAATACTGCTCCTTTTCCGCGTAAGCTTGTTTATTTCTCATACAGTTGAAACTTTGACATATCTATTTGAAGTTCTGTAGGAGGACATTCTTGCTAATTAATCAGAGGTTAATTCCAAAGCGGATCAAGTATCTTGCTCGTTGTGTATTTCTCGTCAGCTATATATGAATGTCTAAGCTCATCTGAGCGATGCTTTCCAAGGGATTGAGTGAGCGAGTGCAATGGTAAATGCAGAGTAAAACTATAGTGGGAGTACTCAACGTAGATTTAGAGAGATGAGGATATGCATCACCACCCCTAGGTCTGTCTTACCTTCTCCACCGATTGCCCCTAGCTACCCCTTTAAATCAACGGCTGCCTCCGCCTCTGGGTTATTGCTTGCGCTTCAACGAACCCCCAATGACGTTTCGTAAGACGCCTTAGGGGCATATGAAACGATCTCATCTCATGATTTCACGGTCTCCTCGTGTTCCTTCCCGTATCATACCCTTCCTCGGGTAACCAGAATTCTACAACGAAAAAGAATTATATTTTAAAAACACAAAACTTGAAAATCATAGAAACAAGTTGCCACGAATTTCTGAAGATCATTATTCCTCTGATTTTGAATTTTTTAAATCAAATAAAATGGAATTACTTGATAAAACTCGTTCGAACTTTTTCAAAATGGACGATTCCATGATACATTTTTTAACGAACTCAATTCATCGCAATATTACTGCCACGAAATTATGAAATAACGATAAAGAATATTGATGGTCCATTAATTTTTTAATTCAATGATTTTGTAGATTGATTAGTCTCGTTACGATGAATGAAAAATGGAAAAATCATCGAATACTTGACTCACTAGACCTGACGACAAATCGATATTATATGTAGTTTTTTTAACGATGAATGTAACACGGTGAAAATGATAGTCAGAATTATATTGAAACGAGAAGATTCGTGAGTTGCCGAGCTCAGCTAGTCCATCTACATCAACGTTTCGCCTGGATCGGTGGATAAGAAGAAAGAAAAAAAAATGTGAATAGGGTGATAAAATAATATAAAACTGGATTCTCGCGGATATGGTGCAAGCCTTTGGGGCGTAAAACTGTTATTAAAATTGACGATGATCGTGGTCCATTATTATACGGTATTCTGGATAAGCTGACATTGGTATATTTCTATATATATATATACTGGAAATAATTCTTGGTATAATAGCAGAGTAAAAATGGATTCGACCCCCATAGGCAATTAATTAGAATTCATCTATCAAGGGAAGAGCTGTCTCCATTGAAATATTCCTTTTTTCAAGTGCAATATTTCATGGATGTTAAAACGAACTCCGTGTAAGATCGCGCGATCCGCATAGAATATTATCGGCTCCCGGATCGTAAAGTATTAACCTGAATCGTCTTTCCATCTTCCTCTTCAATCACCTTTTCTCTCTCACTCACTCACTCTTACTCCCCATTATTAATTCACAAAAGGAGGCAGATATTTTAAAGATTATCCCTAATTAAATGCATTTTCGTTATTTTTAAATTTCTGCACAAAAAAATCACATGTCCCTGAACGTTATTGCACTTAGAGAGATGATAACTAATAAATGGAAAGGTGAAAGTCTGCATGCGATCAACGTGAAATAATGAGAGTTACGCCCGTTCGTTCATCAGCTTCATATACTCATAGCCATATGCGTGTAACTTATTTTCTCTTTTGATCGTTTCCCCACGATAATCTACATGGTCGTCGAGATCCAACGCGCGTCATACTACCGACAATAATTTATGTTAATCGCTGTATGGACGGCGTAACGCGCGCGCTGTGTAAGTAAGATTATATAGCCCGGAGCGATCCTCTATGCGAAACGGATCCGACTTCAGCATTAAAATTGACTGATTTAGATCGAATGATCGTTATATATTTATAATCCTTAATGATACATCTTACTTTCAATGTAAAAAAAGAAATAAAAAAGCCTGTCAAAAAAAGTTTTAGTTTTTCACTGCTCTCTTGAAGGTTCAGAGTGGTTAACGATGTTAGAACTTCACGACGAGTCGAATATTTTTTTTACTGCCAATTCATGGGCAGCCAGTTTTATCGTACGAGTGAATTGACAAATGTGGTTTATGAGATACGTCGCGGAAAGGTCTTGGCGGTGCCTCCCCGATAAAAGCAACTTTCTACTTCATCGTACTGCTCGTCTTATTAGATACACCAGAGGGTATAATAAAACGAAAAGATGGTGAGAACAAGAGAAGGAGGAGATGAAGGCACAGAACTTTTTGCATATATCGTGAAGGCGTAGAGAGACTATTTCAAGTGGGTAATATATATCAGAACTAATGCCTCTCTCGACAGTGATTCTACCGAAGCGCTTATCTATCTCACACGCAAGTCGCCTTCCGTCGTATTTGAGCTTGGTTATAGTCCTCGACGTCGCCAAGCTCTCTTTCACCAACATACCGACAGGTTACCTCACAACCCGTATCCTCAAACTCTCTGAATATACATGTAGATGTTTGTCGACGATAAACCCATACAGATCCAAACATATATATCTGCGTATAAAGTCGCGGTGGTCGTCTTCTATAGTTGAACGTTGGAACACGAAATAGACGAGATTGCCTGACACAGTTAAACCCTTGTTAGGAAGAGATTAACGGTGAGGAAGGAAGGTTTAGAGATGCCTGTGAAATAGAAAGACCTATATATACAGATATAACCCACTCTCTCTCTCTCTCTCTCTCCCACTCTCGGTCTCTCATCCTCCCTTTACTAGTTCAATCTGTATATCTTTGGTACGAGTTTCTGAGGTTTCATCCAGTATAGGGCAGAGAGGGCAAGAGAAAAGGGGCTAAGAAGGCGAACAACGATTGTAGTATAACAGAGGGCTGGTTAGTTGGGTGATAATTAACACGGGATAAACCGAATGAGAGAATATCACATCGAGATCCAGCTCACGTCCCATCAAACATCGTCTTATGTACATAAATGTATATATCTATATCTATACCATTAGACATAATTAAAATCACACAGCGTACATAAGCCATCGTTACGTCCTCGCGGCATTTTGTATCATCGCCTCCACGCTCTCCATTAATTTGTTTGTCTTCTGTATCGTATGATTCTCTTTATAAATCCTATGAACGATTAGGAATAAAAATTTAACTTTCTTATTTTCTTAGTAGCTTATACATTTGGAAAAAATGCAACGTTCTTTCGTTTCGTGTAATATGAAAATCAGGGTCAAACGTTGCCGTGGTTGGTCAAGAATATGCTCTGCATTATGTTATGATTACGATGACCTCGTTTCCTCGGTATATCCCTCGCGCGAGAAGGTTCATTATGTGGGACAGGTAACAGCTGATTGATTTTAAATTACTGACTTATTCATGTATTATGGATGACGCACCAGTCATTTATGGCCACTTGCTTCGATTAGTCGTCATCCGTAATATAGGTGTGCGTTATTAGATTCATAATTCGTTAACGAACCAGTCGATCATTATTAACAACGACACTTATTTTGATTCCATTGATATTGCTCACCGTAAAAAAGCAAATTGGCCGTTGCTTTTCTACTGAATTTCTAGCTTTCTGCTTTTCGTGTACACGCAAGAACTTCGCCCGTTATCCGAACCGGTTTTCCTGGCAATTCAATGCATTTTCTAGTATTTCCAAGTTGGATAAAAGATCCTGATTAAAAACGTCCCTTTGATACGAGGAACCACTCGTAGAGTTTTTCTACGTTCCAGTACTTCGTTATTCTGACCTTTTAGCTTACTCTTTTAAAAATGAAGTTCGTTTCTTCGAAAAGAATCTTCAAAGCATTTCAGCGATTTTTCGTCTGCAATAAATTCCTGCTCTGGGAAAGTCACGAGAAAAAGATGCTGGAGAACGTTTTTGAAATTTTAATTCATCTTCAAAGCAAGAGCGTTCTCGAGTACTTCATGCTGTGAATGACACTTCGTATATCTAAACACTGTGCAAGTCAGAATATATATATATACACATAGAAAATCTGTCGGACCTTTCGATCGTTTGTTTTGTCGGAATAGCTGCAGGTGACGTGTGATAACTGAAGCGGTGCGAATACCTGTTGTATGTCTACCTGTGAACCGGAAGTGAGAAATCTCCTCAGCAAACCTAAATGCAGTAAATTAACTGACCGTTTCACGTACTATTTGTCAACCATCCATTGCATGCCATGTTCAATCGAATCACACAATTATGTGCACGTATATTAATCTATATTTACCTGAATCTAAACCCACATCGAATACGTGTTTTCGCCAAATGTTTGTTAACAATTTTACTCGAGGCATGAAAACCGAGTTAAACGAACCAGTCCATTCCAACTAGTAACCTACTGTCGTTTTTTGAATGCAAAAAATCTCTGTTTTCGTATATTTTGGAAAAAGCCTCTTCGAAGATCTGCATCCGTGAGTTTATAATCTGTAAAATAATAAAATTTGCTGTGAGAAACCTCATGTGGGTCATCGTTGTTTTCCGTAGCCGAGAAAAATCTTATTTGATGAAAAATCTCATCGTTTGCTTGATGTTATTCAGCGTAACGCCTGATCAAGTAGTACAAGCAAATGACTCGTCAGGCCGATGATAAAATGAGTAACTAGGAGGTGTAATTCAATACGAAATTGATTTATGACTGGAAAGTTGTATTTTTCAAAGGATTTTCTATCAAGTTACTCAAATTTGTGATGCACTCATCGAATAAAAATGTCTTTCATCATTTCCATAAATGTCAAACTCTTACAGACAGTTTTGGCATCGAAAAACTTTATCACGAGTATATTCCTGAAAGCGAACTACTCGTCTCGATATTTCTCATATCAATCATCGATAGTAGCTCTTTTTTTTATTTGTAGAGGACGGATAGTTATTACGAATATGAAATTGGACACAGAAAAAAAAAGTCAATTGAAACGTGGAAAATTGATGTAAGCAAATGAGTTTTCATCCCTTATCGATTATTTACGGTTTAGACGCTCGTGTTATCCGGTTATATTTTCCGTTTCAACTCCGCCATCTCGTTCTTTTCCTTTTAATGGAATGAATCTGCGAGAGGTACGTTTTTGACATGAAAATCGATGCAACTGAAAGCAAGAACGTCGCTTGAACGTCTCGTCTTCAATGCTAAACTAATCAGGCTGTATTCAGTGGATTCTTAACTTTTACGAAACACACCTTTCATCGTCAATGAATTCTCATCACATAACTGGGAGTCTATGTAACTTAATTACTTGAAAATTTCATTTCAACCGAACCATTTCGATTGGATTGGTTTTTTTTTTCAACATTCGTAGTGAGTTGAAATTTTTATTTTACTGAAAGACCGCAGTATATTTAGTTAGAAAAAAAAAACCGTTGAAATTTGTGATCGTTTGGAAAGAAAAATTTTCTGACGAACGTGCAGAAATTCACGTATGAAGTACAAAGAGAAATAGAGAACGAGGAAAAGAGATGAAAGATCTCGAATGCGAAGAAGACCTCGACTTTGCAAAAGTACAAGACGAATCGCAGGCCCGACGGAGACAAGCTGTCGACTTCGAACAGTGAAATATATCAAATCAGGTCGGGCGAAGACATTCTCTGTAAATTGAACCGCGGAACACGTTCTGCATGTATCGCCCGTCACATTGACAGCCGGATATGAGACGAAGCGTGTATTAGACACGTCCTACACGCTTGAATAAAAATGGTGAATCTTGAGATGAAGGAGAATGGACATGAGCATTGTTCACGTACATACCTATCAAGATAATCCAGGAATGAAAATCACATACCTATCTCTGTACAGTTACAAATCTTATGGGAATCCATTCATCATCTTGTGTGGCATGACTATTCAACGAGAAGCTGTCTAAAAATTTGTATCGATCAATACTCCGAGTGAGTTAAACTCTGCCTAGAATATTCCATAGATATACCGTCTTTGTGGGAAAGGTAACGTGGACCACGATATTTGCTATTTCTTGCACGCGCGCCTGTCTCTCGATATTTTTCCAAACGTGTCGATGGGTCCGGGGAAAATGGATTTGAAAAACGTCGTGCATCATGTGTTTTAGTTCAGCGACGTTACTTGCAAGACAGATGGGGCTTTTGTAATACAACTTTTGACAGTTTTTTCCGTGATAGAGAACGAACGGTTTTTGTATTTGTGGCAGTGGTCGATAATGACTATGATCATTGTTCGTAGTTATTGTTGTTCACGTTTCTATTTTTTTTTTATGTCATCCAACGAACTATTGTTGTTTGGACCGTGTGTTATTTCGACCAACTCTTTGGGAATTCGTTAGAGATCCAACGCTAGTGAATTACAATTTTTATTTACTGCTCTCATCCTCCTACTTTGTTTTTTTTTTGTTCTCTCACTCTCGTGAAACGTGATTCGAGGATTCGAGGAATGAAGTAAAAAGGATAGAGTACTAAGATATTATTGTAGGGGAAATAAGTGCGAGGACGCTCTCACGCTTTCGTCTGTTGATGTAAGAGGTGATGATTTCCCAAGTGACACCAACAGCATTGCCACACTTCACTCGTTGGGTTGCTCCACTTAAACCACCAAGAGGATAGTTTTCTAGACAGGCTCGTTGATTATACGCAGCAAAAGCTTTTTTTCTTTCGTGTGTGCATGCTCACACTGACGTGGCGCATGCGTCTGTAGAATCTTCGTGTCTTGAGTCTTTTTTTGCATTCTCTTTTCTCTCAATATTCAGTCACAACGAAAAATGATTTTTGTCGGATTTTCTTTACGCTATTTCGAGCGTAAATAGTATGCTCATTTCGAATACAATCAGTATTATGCCGAGTCAGCGTTCACCGTTAAAACAGATTTACATACTATTAATTTACATGAATTCATTGAAGTTTCTATTGTGTTAAAACAGCGTTGAATATAAATTGGTTATTACATTTTAATACGATTTAATATTTCTATATATTCGTAAAGGATTCAATTAACGAAAAAAAAAATATGCGCATCAATCTGATGAAAAAACAAAAAAAAAAATTTTTATTTATGAAAATTTCTTTGCGGTTAGTTCAGATAAGAATGTTACTTTTTTCTATTTCTTTTTTCTACGATTTCGTAGTATAATAATTCAAACTTTTTCAAGACTCTCAACTTTGATACTTTGCTCTTTTTTTTTTTTTTTTGGAGATTATGTGAGAAGACCGCAGGAAAAATTACGGAGAGAGTGAAAAGAAGCCCTGAAAATAGTAAAGACCTCTTCCGATAAAGTGAACTTTATTAACTTCTATCGAAAGTACTGGCTCGAATTTCATTCGAGAAATTGGGTCAATGCTGACTTAAATTTTCATACCTCTTGCGGAATCTAATATTTCGCAAAGCTTCCAACAGTTGTGTAATAATATACATTTATACAAACACATTAATCGTGTAATCATTGAATCGGAATACGTTATTTCAATTGAAATTGAATAAAGTGAAAATTAATATCTGTATATTCGTGTGACGAGAATGAGGATCTTCATTCCGATGTGAAAAACGCAAAAGTTCAATCGTATATTTCTGGTTTAAAATTGCTTTCGGAATAAACACTATTTAATCCGTAATGCAACTGTACCAGAAGGGGTGGTTTGAGAACGAAACTACATTAGTAACGAGGAAGAGACTCTATGAACAGGAACGGCACATTGAATGAACCGGAAGGAAGAAGAAAAGAGGGAGAATCTGAGGGAAGAGAGAATAAGGTGGTCTTCGCGCATAATGTTACATATATAAGAACATAGATAATGGATAAAGCGAGAGATGAAACTCCGGAAGTGAGGAGTATAATAGTGGAAAACCAAGAGCGATAGAGGACACACCACTGACAAGAAGCGCGCATCACTGCTGTTCCGTGAACTAGACATTCTCAACATTTTCGAGTGATAAGACAACGACGTTTCCTTTCTCAGTTAGGTGCGCATTTATATGAGATCTGTTATAAGCATTCGCTCGACTCGCACTCAGATCTTATTATTCTCGATCTCATTCACTGCACCGAAAGAATTAAATATATATTTTTCAAATACCGTTTAATGTCAAAGGAACGGAAGTGAAACCTGAAATTTCAAGAATTATATTTCAACTAAAATTTTGTGCCAATTTATGAAAAAATTTTTCCCACGCTAGCGACTCAAATTCAATAATTAAATATTTTGTGAATTAAAAAATAGCGTTCTACGAGGGCAATCATACTTTGGAGTATAAATAATGAAAATAGAAATGAAAGTGTCGATGAAACGAATCAAATCTTCAAATTTACCTATCGCTGAAGTGTAGGCTTCGAAAATTCAGTTCGAATCATCAAGAAAACGAACTGATAATCAAAATCGTGAATCATAGTAAATGAAGATGAGGCTGAACAGAAATATCGCTATAAGAACATCACAATGATTCAAAACATTAGCAAAGCTTTGGAAGATGCTGGTAATACCTCTCAGATAGTTCAGGCAACAGTTGAGGAAAATATTGTACAGCGTGGTGTGTGGCTTCTGTAAGGGTACACAGGTCGATAATACTCACGCGTTAGTGTCAGTACTTTGGGTTTTGCTCGTAATGCCCTGGCTAATCGAACTTTCAGCCATTAACACAGATAAGCCTTCAGTGCCAACTTGGTTGGCGAATATTGACCTGCGCCGAATCCTTCATCCAATAATACATAGGCTACTGGTGATCACGAGAGCTTTGTTTAAATAATTCGTGATACTTTAAGAATTTCATTTTATCAATCGACTGTATTTTAAACTAGCATTTTATGGATCTGAAAACATTGATTGATAAATAATTTGTCAGAAAATCATTTGAATGCGGTTGGTACGTGACCCTTGGGACTTCAATGATGTCCCGAGATATCCGACGAGGCCAATACTCGGATGGGTGACCGCTTAGCCACGCACTGGCTCGCCCATTAATCATTGAGCCGGAGGGAGTTTTTTTTAGAGTTTCTGATGGCTCCAACCAGCTGAAAGTCAATAAAAATGGAGTCGCCTGTATCGGCCAGGTTTCCCACAGTTTTTCTTGTTCCTCGTGCAAAAGCGATACAGTAGTGCACTAGGAAAGAGAATGGCTGTGGACAACACTCTAGAAAAGAACTCGCAGTAACGGCAACAGGAATGAGAACAGCGAGTGAAGGGAAAAGTTGGGGGTAAAAGTGATGGGATGAGCTCGTGACAAAAGCTAAAAGTATATTTACCCAGGAACGATAAAAATGAAACAAAATAATAGAAAAACAAATAAATACTGTTGAAAAGGATTTCAAATGTATTTCGGACCAGTTGAAAATATATTATTTACATACGGTTACCGAACAATTGCAAAATTTGTGATAACATAATGGCTCTGTCGAAGTTTGTATAACTTTGTTATTGTGCTGACGATTTCGAGCGTAATGCACGTTGTTTAACCATAAACCCTTGAAACCTCGTCCCTTTGTCCTTAGTCCGGACCGTTTTGCCTCTCTGCTTCAACGTTTAATGACCGCACTATCCAATGCGTTTAATATTCAATGGAATTACTATCGAATCCATCTTTATTCATGCTTATATAATAGATATTATATACAACATGTATATCATATTACATTTACAGCATAGGAAGCTTCGTTTGGTGAACCATATCTGTAAAGGTCTCTACCCAACCTTGTGATTCTCATTTTCTCTCTCTCTCTCGTTCTCTCTGAAGTCCCTTTATTCTCTGTCGATCTCATGAGTTATCTTGCAAGTGACACTTTGCATAATTGAATTACGAACCTCACAGTTCCGGTAGCTCTAAGAGTCATCACGAAAATTCGATAATACACCCTACGAATCACTTCCGATACTCTAAGTGGTTCGTGTCTGCTATCACAAATTTGTATTGAAATACATTTCCAATATTCTCGATTCTAGGGCATTCCATGATTGTTTTACATCGAAAAGCAATTAGGACATTCAATATTCACAATTAACGTGAAAATATTATTTTCTTGACGCAATAGATATAGCAGTGTTTAGATATGCATTTTATACAATGTAAATTCCATTGACAATGTTAAATTTTTTAATTACATCACGTATACCGAACATTGACATTATCTATCTTCATGTTGATTATGATTATTCTAATTATCACTATTGACGCAGAGAATTGTCTCGAAATTCACCGAGCTGTGTCCAGCATCGTGGTTCACTAAGTGCATTTGCCCTCCAACAGTCCCTACTAACGAAAATCATATTGCACAGAAATCTGATCTGATTTATTCTCGCTCTGGTATACCTCGTCATAATTCATACTGCTATGAATCACTTTTTTTAGTCTTCAAACAGAAAGATCGAAACAAAAATGTTTCTTGCCAGTTTTGTAAATATCGTTGTGACGTTGTCATATAATTTGATTTTTCTTCGACATGATTATTCATTTTTCGTTATTCAACTATTGTTTTCAATCAATTCACATTTTTTTACCCTTCTCTCACATTTTTCAACGGATTTTGTGGTTAGTGTAACGTTTTTTTTGTGATTCGGAGTGGGCTAACGAAAAAGAGTGAAAGATTATATCACTCGAGATTGATCCGGGGTAGAACTGGCCGGTACGACGAATCCCAGGAGTGCGGTATCGTGAAATTTATTGAATTCGCGATATCGCAGATATGATAGAGTTGCCTTGAAGAGAATCGGTGGTGATTTTTGGCGGATGTTATTTCTTGGATCCGTTTCCAATAAATACGTTCACACGAAATCAGCTTTCAATTTCTGATTGAAAAATTCTCAGGGAAACACTGTTCGAGTCCCTCGTGAATCAAAAAGTTTTTTCTTTTTTCATTCGCACTACTCTACTTTTATACGAGTGAGAAACTCGACAATTTTTTCGATATTTTCGAAAGATTCTTTTTCCAGATTTCGTTGATCAGATTGCATAAAGCGAGAAAGTTGAAAGTGTACTCGAACTTACAATTACTCGGAGTCCAACTCTTTGCCCAAGTCGCGAACCGCAAAATCTCGAAAGATTGGCATTTTTATGAGGACCAAAACGTCGATTTCATAGTTCGATGATAACAAAGTAGAAGGTAAAGTTCATTGCGATTCAAGCACAAGAGATATTACACAATGTCAAGCTTCTTAACCTCCGAGTCACGAAGTCAACTCATCCTCCCCTGCTCTCTCTCTCTCTCTTTCTCTCTCTCAATGTCTCTCAAGTTATCCTTTTCTTTTCTTCTCTTTCAAGCTCTTAGCTCATACTTTTACCCGTCGGCTTAAGCAAAAGACTTGAAAAGCTACGTCCTTTCGAACACTCTTGGCCACGATCGACCTTCAAAACTTTTCCTCCGTATGACGTACAGGCGTGACCTTTTTAGCAAAGAACAAAACATCTTTTTAATATATCGTCATTCATGCCACGAATAAAGTATAGCAATTGAGCCTTAAGACCGACCGAGGTTTTTTCCTGTTGAAAGTAATGCGATGAAAAAATACTCGAAAAAATTCTTCAATTTTCGAATTTTTTCAAAACGTTTTCGTCAATCATGATTTTTTATTCGTTTCCAACGTGCAACTCAACGCAGTATTTTCAACTTTCACGTACTTCCTTGCTGTTTTATTATCGGATTTTTTTTTGTTTTTTTTTTTTTTTCGAAGTCGATAGCTCCTCATTCATTGCTTCCTATTTGGGAGGACAGCGTTTATACGTATCGAATATAATATATAGAGTAAAACTTGCTGTACTCTCTTCTCTCTTCCTTTCTTGACAGCTCGTTTATCCTTGTACAAGCTGTCGAGCCGAGAAAAATGAGGCTGAGAAAGGCTCCGGCTCATTCCCTGAACCTTTTCGTCGAAGATATAAGAGGTCGAAAAGTAAGAACCTCACAATTTTGAATTCTACAAGCATTTTGACAATATTCGCGGCAATAGTAGCTCCATAGAAATATGCTTAGGTACAAAAATCATCAACAGAATCACAAGCTTTCTTGCTTACTTTTATTCCCGATACATCCAGTTTAACCTCTGAATTTTGCTGCAAAAAAACCACTTATGAATCGAATAATAGCTTTTCGATGGTTAGGAACACATATTTGAAGAATTCGTAATAATCGTCGTAGTGTGTTTTCTGGAAATGAGTGAATGAACTTTTGATTATTGATTCAATCGGATGAATTAAAAAATTAGAACGAATTAACGAATAGTCCATTTTGGTCCACTTATAACTTCATATTCTCGCATCGTAATGAGAAAAATAAAAATTTAATTGTGCTGAATTGAGAATTTTGAATAGAGGTGCAGAATAATACTATTATTATGTATGTTTTTCAGTATGTGTAAGGTGGATAAATTTAGCCACTTAAAAACGATGAATATTTTTATCAAAACCTGGATGCTTGGCGAATGAAGTAAAAGGAATAGAGAGTTGATTCGACAAGCGGCTACGCTTTCGTCATTAAGAAGCATATATTAACTTCGTGCATGTAAACGTGAGAGTGCTTCAACCGAGGGATTAAACTCCGACCATTTTTCAACCTCGCACCGAAAAAATGAGGGAAAAAGAGTCTTATAAATAATACTTCTCACCATTACATGTTTATTTTGTTTTGGGGGCTTATTCCGCAAAGTTACGTTCCGGGATTCCTTTACCTCTGACATGAGTCGTCGTATGTGAAGCTCTTTGACAACTATTTCAAGCAACATGAATGTCTTTACTGTATTTTCTTTACAGCTTTTTGCACATCGGAACTCCTGCTCGTCTTGTACGTCATGAAGAACCTAAACTCGTAAATATTAATTCATACGAGAAGGAAAATTTTTTTTAATACTCATTTTGTAACAAGTTTACATCGCTGTTTTCAAATGCAACGAATACACTAAAATCTTGAAGCTGGAAATCCTTTTTTAATGTGAGATTAAAAAATGTATTTTTCTGTATTTCAATAGCGAATGGGTTTAAACGAGCTTTGCAAAATGTATATCAAACGAGAGTTATTAGAATGAAGAGAGATGGAGAGAGAGAGAGAGAGAGAGAGAGAGAGAGTGAGAAGCAAATAGATCGATATAGATGGAAAATAGCTTCAAAGAAAAAGAGCTCGAAGAAAACCTCATTTGAACTTTCCCACTTCTAATTCTCTAGCCCTTGGCACTCGGCATGAGTGTTTTTTTTTTTTTTTTTTTTTTTTTTCATTTCTCCCCGTTTTCTTTTTTTTTCACGATTGGAGGATAGTTCTTTATCGATCTGTGGGGCGGTGAAGGTCCTCGCGGTGGAAACGAAAGGCTCGGAGCAACGCGAAACCTAATAATCGCACATCTCTCCTACGTCATCTTTCACTTTCCCGTATTTCTCTGACCTCTGTTTTCGCTTTGAATTTTTCGTACGATTTTTCCTCTCTTTCAGTCATGAGAAATCGAAGAAAAATCGAGATTGAATTGAATTTTTTTTTCTTTTTTTTTTTTTCTTCTGTACGAGCTCAAGGACTCCGAGGATCTGTTGATAAGAAAAGGACTATTGGCCATACGTAGCCACATCTATAAGTGTAAAACGATTGTTCATTCGATGCTCCATTTCACCGACACTCCATTACTCGGGGCACGCACCTCGGCCCTCTTCTTTGCCACATTCAAAATAAAACTAGCAACGAGTAGCAAGCGTTTAAACATCGCAGAAAAATCACGATTCGTGGCTCAATTATTATAAAGCTCTTCTAATGACTTAATGACTGATAAAAAAAACCTCATAAAATCCAACCAGGAAATACTCGTTGTCTTTCCTCAAGTGTACCCTTTATTTGCCGCGATTTCAAAATATCCATAGATCATGAAACGAGAGGAAAAATACATGCGGGTAATCGGATCCCATGGATGTGGTCCGCATACAGGTATCTCTTGTATATCGAGACCACAGTACGACATTGGTCAAGGGGTTCAAACTGAAAACGGAGCCGCAATCGTGTCGAGGGAATAACAAACCCGTGCTGCGGCAATTCGTAACTATATACTGTGCATATACTTTAAATATATGTATATATAACACACACAGAAGCTATGTGCACAGAAGAGGCTGAAGGTAAATGGGGCAGAGGGGCGAAATGAACCGCCACTTTTGTGCAACAATATATTTTTTAACATCACATTTTTCGTGCGTTCAACATTACAGAGCCTGAGTACTGTGTATATACATGCAGCACACAAATGCTTTAATGCTATAATCATTTTTTTTCACTTTGTTTTTTTCTCGAAATGGTAACTCGTTCTGCTTTCCTCAGTCTGTTGTTTTTTAGGTGGCCCATTTTACCCCAGGCCATCATTTCACCCTGGTCTCTTCTGATATATATGTATACAATATAATCTGCTATACAGTGACATGCATCAAGGGGATAACAGTATATCCAGTTACGACATTTCGTCTTCTCATTCCGCTACGACCGCAAGTTGTCACACGCCCGTAGCAATTTGCTAGCAGTATGTCATTTTGGATAGCTGTGTACACGAAAACTAACCTCTATAAGCGTGCATCGTTCCGAAATCGTGTGAGTTTATGTGATGTTTTATATAAATTTAGTATAAATTTAGCAACGTTTTCTCGTTGTTTTATTTCTTTCAAAAACATCACTTTTTCGAGGACCATGTTTATTTATTTTTTATTTTATTTTTTATTCATTTCCGGCTCACGTGTTGCGATATCTTTATAAGGGAATTGTCATAGTTAACCGCAGCAATATCCGAGACTCCAATTAGCATGTTTTATTTCTCATTTTAATCAAAGGTTAAGCAACAAGCTATACCGGTGCTTGCAAGCTCTTTTGTAACGAACCTTCATACCCATTCTTCATAGGTTAGTTACTAGCTCTTTGGAATATTTTAAGACCACTTGGTTAGTCATTATGGTTACTGGATTCAAATAATTTCTGACATTTAAGAAACTTCGTTTTAGATTAAAATCGAAGAAAAAAGTGTTCAATTGACGCATGTGCCTGGTTTGGGCGATTTTTTTTAAATGAATTCTACACAGAGAGATCTGACTCATTCTCCGGTAGAATCGTGCAATAAACTGTCACAATTCTCAGCGTCTGGGTACGTTGAATTAGTCGCGTCACGAGAACTATTAAAACCGTTGATTACGGAATATAATAAGCGAAACGAGGAGGATCCCAGAGACGGTAAAGGAGCTCGTGGAGGGCGAAGGATAGGGGAGTGTAGAAGGGGGGGCTTGCGAGAAAATCGCCACTCGGGACAAGGCTCTGTCGAGGAAAACGCTTTGGCGCGTCCAACAAGGGTTTGAGACTAATTTCTCTGGCAGAGAAACAGGCCCGTTCGTTGAGAGCCGTCTTCCTCCTCACCGTACGACAGAAAATATATAGGCAGACAAACAGAAAAACATGTATATAAAACGAGACACCGGAGGAAGCGAGAAATATGGACATCCACAAGGATTAAAAGAAGGGAGAAAGAACGATCGTAAAACGTAGCTGACGATTTCACGTTCACTTTATACCCGCCACCGTGTCACCGGCTGACATTAATGACCTACCCTTTTCTTCTCTCTCTCTCTCACTCTTACCCACTCATTTCCGGTATAGTCGCTCCGACAAAATTAATAATCTAATCGTGCACCAGAATTCATTAATTTTCTCTTAATGGATTACTGTAATCACATTACTCATTTTATTTACGACGAATATATCTATATGTGTGAATATGAAGATAATATACACGAACTCTGAAAAATATACTTTATTTCGTACGCAGTTATAATCAGAGCCAATTTTCTTTTCACTACACCAATAAATCGTGGAGCCTACAATCAAGCGGAATTGTACAACATTAATGGAAAATTACAGGCTCAATTTTTTAATTCTCTTCTGCTACTTATTTCAATCATCAAACAATATTTCAAGGATTTTTTAAAAATTATTTGTGCAATTGATATTCGTAGCCACGTATTTCCCCGGACTTTGATGTTGAAATCATTTTATGGAATCCGAAAAACTTGGGATGAAGAACTAAGATTTCAATGCTTTTCCAGCGACTTTCAAAAGTTTCTATTTCGGGTGCTTTTGTCATATTTCGCTGCAAAAAGACAAAAAACGAAATGCTGGAATCAAAATTTTTTCGACATTCTAGACGCTTCCCAAAAATCCCGACAGCGTAACGATTTTTCCGAATACGACAACAACTTTTGATACTTTTTTTTACATTTCCTGCGTCAATTTTGATCAAAAGTTTCAAATTTCTAAGATTCCTTCAGACTATACTCGCAATAAGGTTTTTTTCCAACCATGAATCATGGAATCGAAGCTAACATTGGTAGCTCGCTCATAAGCGCTCGACCTGGATTTTGTGAAAACGCTTTTTTTTCGATGGGAAACCCCCAGACCATTCGCAATACATTCAGGTATATGTGTAATGAAATGATGGTCGATCTCGAGAGCCATATTCCACGGAGATGATGGTCTCTTGACATCCAGAAACGGTAGTAATACGACACCGACAAATTGCTCCGGGAACATTTTCCGATAAGCGACGGTTTATTTTATCTACTAGAGTATACAAGGTGATCAGACACGAATGTACGAAAGTGCAAACTTGAGTCTGATTCCAAAAGAATAGAGCAAATTTCCAATCACCCCTGATTGGTCCACGATGATGATAGCTTCGTCGTAGAGGATCCAAGAAGAAAAAAGCACATTTTTTTACTCTCAATTCGGTTCATAACTAGAGTTGACAATATACTAAAACTCTCTGCAGTTGAACACCCTCTATATATATTATATAATACTCTTCTATATGTAAGTATATGACCCGAGATATCCAAGATTCATAAGGAGTCTATTCTCCGAAGCGCATTGAGAGAAATTGGCGACATCGCTATTCAGTGACGTTTACTTTGCTCGAGGGGAAGAAGAGATCCCACTTCGAAAATGATCTCCGGCAAGTAGACCTATGGGCCATGAAGCCATGCTCTCTCACTTCCGCCCTCTGTTTCATCCCTTTTCCTCCCTCTCTCTCTCTCTGCCATTCTCTTTTGTTATCGCCTACCTTCAAATTGCCTGGTCATATATGTTTCTTACCGCTCCTTAGAGGAGTTTCCACAGAATTTCGCGCACCAGTCAATCGACCCTATCAACCTTTATGCACCCTTATATTAATATAATGGAACACCGTAGTTCTTTCAATCTCTATATACCTATCTGGAACGCTGAATTCGTTATCCAAACTGGATACGAACAGGAAGAATAGTACAGAAATTTTATTTAATATTCTTTCACGCTTTCGATCATCCCGGAAGAAGTGAACGTCGAAACTGGCCGCCTGTTTTTCGCACTGTTTAAAGATGGCGATAAATTTTTTTTTGATTCTGTGAAGAATCTTTATATTTGTGAAGTACAAGTACAAGTTTCCTCTTCGTTTTAAGACGAATGATGAAATGCAGAGAACGGAGTATGATTCCGTTTGCCATACACACACGAAATAATTTCCATATATCCATTTCCTCACGTTTCTACGTCTATTAATAAACGGACACGGATGGATCGGTGCGTGTGTGTGTGTGTTTTATACGTACGAGCGGTACACTGGGGGAAGAGGTCGAGTATGGTGAATTTCAGATGGATATATAGTACGTAGAAACGGACATAAAGGCAACATGACGGGGTCCACAATGGTCGGATGCCTGAAGCGCATAACTATCGCTCCCGAGTACCGAATACTCTACTCGTGCTATATATGGAGAAAGCCAAAATTCACGAGAAATGTGTTGGTGGTAAGGGATGTATGACCAGCAGCTGACGCTGGCCATGCAACAGCCAAGTTTGCTGGTAACGTTCGAGAGTGCGTCTCTGTTACTGTACAGCACTCGTCTACTCAAACCGGAAAGACAGAAGGTTCCAGTGCTTTTCAAACTCGTCCTTGTAAATTGGCAATTTATTTGAACTTGATTCTCAAACGACGCACGGTATCTGAAAAATTTATATAGATAAACCTTCTTATTGGCTACACCACTTTTTTTTCTTTTTTTTTTCTTTTGTTCATTTCTCAAACAGTGTTTCAGAAGATCGAGGCAATGGTTTTTATGAAAAATATTCTTTCGCTCACGTATAAAAACCTTTGATTCACGAGCTTGACTTTTATGGAAAAAAATAACTTTTTATAACAGTCCTACTCGAATGTACTTATAATCAATTCTGTGGAGTATTCAATTTCTTTCGCTTGGCTTTTCTCTCTTTCTCTTCTCACTCCCTATTACTTTCTCTTTCTATCTTCTTGTCTGGCAATCCTCATTCTCATACTCAGCAAAAGCGCAAGAGAAGCGTAAAACGCGAGTAACTATTCATCGGAGTTACTTGATAAATTGGCTCAAGTTTCCTCAGAGCATGGAACGTTTTGCGATTCCTGGGAAAGTCTCGCCCGTACGTCGCGGAGCTATGCACAGAAGTGAAAACGTGATCTCCCTCTCTTCTTCTATCCTTTACACTCGAATCCTTCTCCGCGTGTGCTGAGAAAAGCACAACGGGAGAGAGAAAGAGAGAGAGAGAGAAAGAGACTTTCATGCTAGATGGAGAATAAAAGATGAGGAATAAAAAGTAGCATCGGATGCTCACGTGAGATACGTCTCAAGCGGACTTTCTACTTGTCTAGCTTCACCGTACAGGGTCAATCGATCAGATAACAAAAAAGAAAAAACTTTATTACTTTTATCTCTCTGAAAAATATTATACTTGAACTATTCCTTCGATTAAACGAATGATACCCTTTTATTTTAAAAGCCAGCAAGAGAGGTTCATCGAAACTTAATCATTCAGAGGCATAAATTTGAGGTCACGCTCATCCCGAATGCATTCGAAGGGTTAATACAGGGTCAACTGCATTACATATTAATCTGCCTGATGTATCAGTACGATCGAATCAGGCCACATCGATAACGGTTCCCCGGGAACCCTCTGCTTCCTACACCGCGCACCTTGGTACAGCGACGTATAATATGGGAGATTTTATCATCGGGGTATAAATGCCAAACACGAATAGCAGCGTACATTATACATCCTGGTGCATGCACACGCGTTACATACGTAAATGAAACATTGTTTTAAAAATTTCAAGTAGCACATCACGCGGTCTCGCAATAATTATTGCGAAAAATATCCATCGCATTATCATTGAATGATAAATAACGCAAATAATTAATCGTGCATACTCTCTTGATTGTCTTCGTATTTAATGCTTTTTTATTCACATCATTTTGTGCTTCGATTCGAATCCTAGAACCTAGTTTTCACTATTTTTCGTGCGTGCTTTTCTATTTCAAGTTGCACTCTACGTATTATTTTTTAATATAAACTTTGCTGTTGTCTTTTGACACGTTTGTTTTTTCATGGGGAATACCCATCGAATGGAAACCTATTTCGATACTGCTGGTTTGGTATTGTTATCAATTATTCGACGTATAATCTCCAGCCCGGTGGGAAGTTTGGGCTCATGTCTCAGTCCAGCATTTAAGATTCGAGTCCTTAATCCACGTACATAAACCATAACGTTAGTAAACTCGGTAGATCGATCAGGAACAGAATGTTTTAAAGTGAAATTATTTTGGACAGAAAAAATGATCAATTGAATAATAAATTTATTAAAATGATGAATTTGATGAAAAATGAAAAAAAATATTTGTTAAACAACGCTGTTTATAAAATTTTCATAGTTAAAATTATTTTTATTTCTTCGTGGCTGAATAATGACGCTACCGGGATGAACATAAACACTTTCGATGTATAGACAGGGCAAAACGTCGAAGATAAAAGTATAAGTGAGAGGTATGTGCGGCGAAGAGGCTTTGTAAAATTGAGTTTTGCGAAAAGGGTCGGTGGCGGCATTGAGACGCGCGCCGCCGTCTGTGGTGATGGTGGTTATATTAAGGTGTTGGCGTTATCGTAGGCAAAAGCTTTGAAGCTTTGTGAAACGTCCCGGAACCGACCAGGAACCGGGGCGCAGAGAGGCTTTCTTTACCTCTCGGGCTCCTGTACACGAGTATAGAAACTCGCTAGGAAAACCGGGCACACCGGTACTTTCGTATATACGATGAATATAACTAACTCTCGCACGAGACGTAAATTCGACGAGTACAGCGGATCAAAGCGTCACAAGGGGTCCGTATATCCATTATTCATAACTAACCAGTATCGACGTTTCTCTCCTGGGATATCTCAATTTCGTTCTATATTCATTTTCACTCCTTTTTCGACCTTTACCTCTCTTTCTCAATTTTCCTTTCATCATCACTTTCTATTTTTCGTTTCTCTTCTTTATTACACCACATTTTACTTTCGTACGTATATATGTCATTATTGTTTCTCGGTCGAGCTCATTTATCTTTCGACAATTTCACATTTAAACCTGTTTTACTTTCTCTCAAAAGACCCTCTTTTGCTGGGGGACTGTTTTTCTTTAATGTTGCAACAGAAATATTTGTTTTTTTTTTTATTTATTGTTGAGATACCATCAACCCTGTTCTGGTTTTCTGATGTCTTGCTCCTTTTTCTTTAAATTTTGAATATAAATACATTTCTTTTTCTTGAAATGTTCAAATATATTTTAATAATTATCAAATAATCAAAGTCCTCCCAGATTAGTACTCTTGAAACAGTCAGAGCCTTGTTTCATTATATCACTTTAGTCTTTTCAATATCGATTATTGCACGAGAGGCCTCGAGAGCTAGTTCAATCAAGAGTTTCTCTCGAAGCTGCTGTTATAACGAGACACGAGCGTTTGTATACTTCGTTGCCTTTGACGATGTCGCCAAGATTCCTGATTCGATTTTTTATGACGAATAAAAATGAGCTATATTGAAACTAGAGAGAAAAAAAATTAATTAAGCAAAATAATTGAGTTTCTTCAGGCGACCTTCGCTGCTTTACCTTGCTCCTCTCTCTCTCTCTCTCTACAACGTCTCCCCTCGGATTATGCCTTGCAATTTTTATTGTAAATACAATCAAGGCTCGTGCAACAGCATCGCCTAACCAAAGTTTTGTGAGACGTGAGAATGTGGATTAAAAACCAACTTCAAAGTTTTTACTCAAGGGCCTGTGGGTATAAAGGGTCGGAAAAATCTTTTGAACGTGTCACAAAGTACTCATCTCCCTTGAGGCTTGCATAAACAAAAAGGCGAGCCATGTCCTAAGCAGGCGGGGCTACTTTGTCCAGCCTACCGGCGTCTTTTCAAGCAAACATTAATTTCCTGAGACGAGGGACAGGCTTTTAACTAGCCAGTCCTGCAAAAACATGTCAACATCAGGGACCTCCGTTATTCGAGACATCTTAATGATCAACCCCCGAACTCTCTTTTCTTTTCACTCTAATTCCTCGGTAAAATTGCATTTTTACCAAGAAAAAAAAATGATCTCAACGGAAATTCTTCTTATCGAAAAACTACGGTACATTAAAGACGAGATAACTTCGAAATAGAAAAGAGCATCTCAGGTCAAAAGTCAGGGAATATCCTCAAACAAAATTATTCTTTTCATCGTTTTAATGAAAATAAAAATTGATCGGATTAAAAGAGTAGTAAGAATATCAGTTTGCTCGGTAAGCAGAAAACCATTTTTGTAACATATTTTTTTACGTGTTTCCCCACTTAGCTATAAAGAGCTATCGATTGTTAAGGCTCGAAAAATATTGTCTCAAGCTCGTTGTGTACACGAGTCCTTCGATCATCCCCAAGCGTCTTCCAGCTATCAATTCCTTTAATAACAAAATGCCTGAGTTCATAAAAGTATTTTTTTTATTCATAAAATCGTAATAAAAGAGAAAACGTTTCCGTTGAACTTTAGTATGTGTCGAAAATATTTGCCAAAGGTTTTAAGCTTTTTATTGAGTCTCCAATCGGTCGATGAACGACTTCATCTGCCTTTTTTTTTGTGCTTTCGATACATTCATAAACCTCCCTGCCGAGCTGATGCAACCGTATTAGGTTTCGCGTACAGCGTAAAAGGTTAATTTTCCAGTATTTTCATAGACACGAAGCGAGTCAAAATCGGAAAGGTTAAGGATGTTTAGCGGAATCGAGTGAAACAATAGAATCCTGTACTGATTTACTCGACTCCATAGGAACGAGAGAGGGGTGTGTGTGTGTGTGTGTGAGAAGAAGAAAAGGAGAGAAAGAGGGTTTCGCTTGCTGGAGACTGGATTCCAAAGAATTTCGAGTTTCGGGTTCGACTCATGTGTCTCACTGCTCGCGTGGAACGGGTATACAAGAGGAAAGCGTGGGCTCTGGAAGCAGCAGCTGTATATACTGGCTTTACTCGGTTTTCCGGTGGACGTTTCTGGAATGTAGATACGCTGGCGGGACTAGCATTCGAAATGAAACCGAGAGAAAGAGAGGGCTCGCGGAGGGGACAGGGAGAAAAGAGAAATTCGATGGATCGAGAGGAGGGTGAGCCGAAGTATGTACGTTGCGCTTCTGCTCCTCGATATATATTGCCGCGGTGAATGAAATGGGGAAAACCGATGCATAAGGATAGCGTTGGTATGGGAAGAGGGAATAAAAAAAAGGAATAAAAAAAAGGAAAAAAAAACATAAAAATAGAAAGAAAGGAATATCGGGAGAATGATGAAGTAAACATGGGAGAAACGTAGATGGAAAATTCCTTGATTACTCTTAAAAAGAACGTTTCAACCGCGGGAGCTACGAGTTTGTATTTAATTCGAATGAATTCTTGTTTCGTTCAATCATAAATTTAGCCTGTACGAAGAATAAAAAATTTACTGCCCATTATTCCGAGCCATTCGTCAGTTTTTACTTTCAAATACAATTAGCATTGCAAAAAAGAAAAAGCAGGCTCTCTGGAGACTAATTGTTTTATACATTCTGTCGAAGTTTTTGATTCCATCGCGATGATCCAGGTGGTTACTTGGTTCGTGGAAAAAGCATCATCGATCTTATAGAACAATGCAACTAGGCAGTGAGAGAACTACGAATAAATGATTAACAGAAAAAAAAAGAAAAGTTTAAGCCCAGTCTGGTACTATCTAGTCGTTGCCATTAAGGGCTTGTACTCTCTGGGGAGCTGGAATAGACAAAAGGTCGGAAAGAATTAATAGGATCCGAGAGGGATCCTCGTATAACAGGGACGCGCAGGCCTTTCCACCGCGCATCTTGTCATCGTGCTTTCGTAGCTCTCGACGCCGACGAGACTCTTCAGGAAATGTATTACCGTAAATGAGTTACCCGTGGCAGTTTCCAGGCACCAACTACTGAAATAAAGACAGACAGAGATGGAGAGAAAGCCAGTGGGTGGAAAAAAGAAAAAACATAACAAGGATACCCAATGTGAGAGAGAAAGGAAAAAAAAAAAGCATTACGTAATTCGTAATGAAATTGTCCTGTTCTTCGAAATGTGTACAAGAACCAAATTTACACTGTGCCTCGTTTCAGACCTTCGATCATTAAATTGTCCTCATTACAATTTTTCTTTCGTTCGTACTATAAAATGAAAAAGTTAATTGTATTATTCCTTCGTACAATTGGTCATTAAAGAACAAATTTCACTTTCGTTCGCACGAGCTTTTCGTCTTTACTCAATTTCATTGTATCTTCATTAAGTTTTGCTTTTTCTTATTAATTGATAAGTTAGCAGTTTTGAACAATCTCAATTTGTCATTATTTTGCATATAAATTATTTTATCTTTCACCACTTTATTATTGGACTTTATACTTCCGAAAATCGACAGTCAACGTTTGATTTGAAGCAAAATAGTATTACCACGAATTTGAGCACTCGACTCGAAATAACCAAATAGTAACGATGCGGAACAGCTGACACCAGTCCGAACAGATGGTAAAAGAAACTCGCTCGATTCACCAATGGTCGTGGAATTTCGAAACAAAACTTTTGCCTGGATTTCAACGATATAATATTAAAATTACCCACTCACAAACGTAAATGTCTTACGAAGAGAGAGAGAGAGAGAGAGAGAGAGTTTAAGATGAACATCTTCAGAAATTACTGTAAGCACAAACGGTCACTGCTCTCTGACACCAAACTTCTCTCTCTCTCTTGGAATGGTTTCAAAAATAACGAGATTATAAACAGAAACAAGAACAGAGATAACATTAAAAAAAAAAAAGAATTCTTAGTGTAGACCAAAACGAGACTGAATGAAGTCGAATTTTCCGAAAAATGTAGTTTCCTATTCACCAGTTGTGATACAACGACAATAACAATAGAAATCTTTTCTAACATTCGCACTGCTAAATATGAATAGTCAGGCATTATCATTCCCCATTGACCAAAGTAATAAAATGAATTTTCGGTTATAGTAATTTGACGGTAACCGTGAAAACCGCGTAAATGGCTTCATTACTTTAATTAACGGATGTTCGCGCTCTTTCAGTTTTATATATCGATTGATCGGACACGCCACGTTAAAGCCACCAACAATTCTCTTCATTCCGATTTTACCACCGTGTAGTTAACGTCAATGCTGTCGCAACTTTACAACCCTCTCTGTGTTCATGCACGAGATAAAATCGAGAATAGCTCGTAGATCTTTCGAAAATTGCTCCACACGCGAATATATTTAACGCGTTTATACAAAACTGACTCTATTCGTAGATTTTAATTAAGCAGCGACACACGTTAGGTTCAATGGTCCGGATTATGCCAGAATTTAATTAATAATCTATAAATACTTATAGAGTCTTTCAATTTAATGGGGGCAATATATTCTCAATGTTTGTTCGAACTCGCTGAAGCAACGTTTAATTTTATCGGTTATATTTACGTAACGTTTCAGTAATTCATGGTCAAAAGAAGTTGTTTTTCATTTACAAAACCAATTTCTATCGTATTGTACTGTTTTTTGGCAAGAAAATTCAACGAAAAATTGAATCCTGAATCATTTCTGATCTTCCAGTAAAGTAAAATTCTGATTTTTTGTTTCAATTGATTGATTAAAGTTTGCTTCGAATATCGGTTATTTGTGATCGAAATAGCAATTTCGAACGAATATAAAACATGCATACGGAGAGCAACAATATAATAGTGCGGACATGGATGTTCGATGAAAAGTTCGATGTTCTGCTTTTATTCATTAATCGAGTTTTCATGAATCTTTCGGTTCAACGAATCCCGAAACGAAATCGTATATACTAAAAATATCACTGTCGATGCTGGAAAATATGTTTTTGTTTCTCACCGAAATGGCGAGCTCGCGAAACAGGATATAGCTGTTACCGAAGTTGAATCGGCTGTAAAAATTTGTTCGAATAATTCTGTGGAGGTGAAACTGAAACGATAAAACAAAAACGAACCATTAATTGGTGGACTATTATTTTACTCCGGAACAATGCGTGATATTGAAAGGTTGAAGGTTCGATTTGCCCAAAGATTTATCACAACTGAAACAAAGTTTTTCAACGTTTCCCTGCTCTCCATTTCTCTCACCAACGTTTTGTATTTTCTCAGCGTCAAACCGATTTTTAGTAGTAACTAAACGTGTCGCGGCGTCCACTTGGTTTTCGTTGGGGCGCGACAAAGCACCCGATAAAAGCGTGTCTCTTTTCGCGGCTCGATGCAACGAGGAAAAGCGAAAAATTGGTTAGAGTAAGGGAGTAAAGCGAGAGATGAGATGGGAAGCGAGGAGGCAGGAGGAGAGAGAAATTCGACGTAGTTGAAAACTATGGCACAATGGTGAACCGAAGTGGAAACTCGAAAACAATACGAGCCCTGGCGCTCGTTCCTCTCGAAAACTCGACTCTTTCTCCGTCTGACAATGCGTCGATCTGTTCAAGTGTGTTTTCCTCGTTCCCCCATCGAACAGATAGCTTCGATGTATTCTATCGGCAACGAGACACGCGATAGCCACCGCGGATTCTCCGGTGAATTGCAATTGAAAAAAGGGACACAAAGATGCGTGTACAATAACCCTCTTTTTGATGAAATAATCATTCCGAATAAAAAGCTTTTCGTTTCTCTCTTTCGACAAACAAAATGAATAAAGTTTTCATTGTAATTGAGTTATTGTTAAATAACAGATCGAATCATTAATCGATTTTTATTCGATATTATTAGATTTCTATAAATGAACATTTACTTTCTCTGCCAGATCGAACGATAAATATGAATTTATTTGTAATCGAATTTACGATCGAATGTCGTAGAAAATTGAATTATAACTGGTTCCAAATTAAAATTAAAGGCAATTTATGACGAAATATTGATAATACGATCGAATCGTATTTCCGAAGAGTTTGCTAGTGTATTTGCAATCTTCGCTCAAGATAGACTCACTCGTGTGTCGTTTTAATCGTAGATTCTCGTGGATCGAACGAGAGCAAAGTCGTGACGCGGATAGTAGCAGCAGCAGCCAGAGTCCTACAAAGTGTCTATCTCTTTCTCGTTCTCTCTCTCTTTTTTTTTTTTCCTTTTTTTTCTTTCTTTCAGGACTCTAGACGACCCCCCAGAATTCTACACCGCTAGAATACTTACCGTTTGTCGTGATCAGACGAGATTTTATCGGAACTTACGGTGATAGTAGAAGTAGTAGAGAGAAAGGAGCAGAAAAAGGAAGATGAGGAGTTTAGAGGGAAGGAGAGAAAACTTCTATAGACATAGAACAAGCGAAGCAGAGAGACGTTTCGGTAGCCTTTATCGAACGTGTCTAGTAGATACAGAATCCATGCACCGTCATCACGTTTAAACGGTAATGCAAAAATATATACGATATTATATTCATACATAAAGGACAAAAACGAAGCCACCAAAAACTTGTTTTTTTTTTTTCAATAATTTAAGCACATTTTATTCAACATTGGAAACTATTTTCATTACCTTTATATCAAAGAATATTTGTCTTTCTGTCAGAAAAACATTGATGACATTTTTGAGAGTTTGATCGATAAAATTTTTACTTTTAGTCGAAAAATTTCGTGCACTTTTCATTTTGTTTTTTTCATTACACTTCTTTTTATTTAGGTATCCACGTATAGCGATGAGATATTTTTTAATTGGCAATTCATTCGAGCCTGACAGGCTCACCCACCGTGAACAGTTAATGCAGAATTGCTCAAAGCTAACCGACAACATCAAGTAGATATAGAGACTATAGAAGATGGACCGTGAAACAGTGGCTTTAGAGTAGAATTTCCTATAGAGACAATTGACGGGAATGCTCTTGGTACACGCCTCGAAAGACTCATTTGCGATTGTTCAACCAGTCGACGAACTTGACGCTCGATCACACGAGAATCCACTCGGCATTTCAAATATCTATTGAACTATGGAGTCGAAACACACACACACGCGCATACACACAGATTTCCTGGTGAAAAAGATCTTTTGACCGATATTTTTCCACGTCACAAAATTCGTGATAGGAAAATTCGAGATAATCGATGTTTTCACATCCTATCGATTCTCATTTCTTTCTCAACTATCCTCTGCGACAAAATTATTCCGTTGAAAACTTTTAACTCCCTAAATATTCGCATAAAATATTCAAATTTTCTGAGGATGTTGCTTCAAATTCTCAGGTCAAAGCTGACATAATCTCCAAAAGCTACCTCCACAAGCGTCGTTTTTTATTTCCAGAATTCAGCAACAATCGTAATCCTTGTTTGACGAAATCTTCTCAGCAGCTGTTTCATAAATCGAATTTACAGCGATTACGAAATAAAATTCTTTTTCGAAGCTTTCTCTTCGAATATTAGCAACAGAATAATGTTTTATTCTCAAACAAATTATTAGTTGTTGAACAAATGTTTAAAACCTTCCAAGAAGATGGAAACGCGTCGAACTTTTGATAAGAAATCCTACAAAAATGCTGTTTCGTATGATTACAAAAAAATCAGCGAAATTCAAGCGAGTTCGTTACGATGAAATTTTAATTTTCATTCAAACGATTTGTGATGTCCTCGGAAATACCGTAAGGATATCGAGATACACGCACGTACGAGAACGATCGATCGGCCAACGAATTTGTTATTCGATGCATTCTGTACCAGTTCTCTCGGTCACCCTGATTTTATCGCTGGCTTCAATCCAATCCCTCACGTCACCCTGTTTCAACGTTTCCAATGGCTCGATGCGATGTGTTCACGGATATGCGTATATGCATATATATATATATATGGACACGTATGTGCGCGATGCACTACGTGCTTTCTGTTTCTACGTTCGATTTCATCGAAGCAACACATATCGTGCTTCACATTCTTCCCCTCTCTTCCAACGTTTCCAGTTGCTCGATCGCTGAATTCACCTGTACCACGCGTCACATACAAGCGTAATTTGAGGCATCTGCACACTTTACATACAGGCGATTCTAATCCGAGACCAGCGTGTTGCGAATAAAAAAGAGAAACGAAAAAACGTGGATTACTTTTTTTTTTTTCATTTTTCAAAGGAACTTTTGTATTGCTGGATAAATGAAGCTGCGATTAAATGTTTACCGAAGAGTCATCAATGGCTGAAATCGTTAATCAGGGACGCTCGTTCATAAATAACGAAATGTTTGAATAATTTTTATAATTATTCATCGAATTAATCGAATCGTTCGAAATCTTTTTTTTATTAATCGTTGAGAAGAAATGAAATCGAGCAGGTCGAGTTACCGTGAAGTGCCTTCTACATTCGTGTGACTTTGGTTGAATTTAAATACGCAAACACGTTTTGGACAAGCGCGCACATCTCGATGTTCCTGGCTCAGTTGATTTTACGACAAAATTAAATTGCGGATTGAGGGGTCGAGCGGAAAAAAGAGCGAAGAAAAATTCAGGGGGCTGGGAAAAGAGCTCGGAAACTGCGGGTCTCCCTGCTCCAAAAACTGTATGCAAATTTTGTGAAACTTCAATTACGAACTAAACTTTCTTTTTCATTTTTTGCTGCCCTTTTTTTTCATTTCCTCTGACTTTGACGCTGTCGATATCTCGTTGTCTCTTTGTTTATCACTCTTTTTTCGAAATACATAAAAAATCAATGTCGTACACATTCATTGAAATTCTTGTCACGAAGTAACTGGTGGAAAATATTGATCAACGAATCGAAATTCCCTGGAGCAACAAAGCGATGGGAATTTGTTGACACTCGTTTGTCGATAAATTCACAGAGATGGAATTACGCATTGTCTGAAATCAAAATTGATAAATCATGATATATCGTTTGTTCGACTCGTATATTCGTTGTAAATATAAAATCTGATCCATGTTTCCTCATTGTTTCCTTCTCATATGCGTTTATTTCCCAGAATATAGTATTTTATCATTTTTATTTCATCCTCGATTTCATTAACCGATTTTATTTCACGATAACGTGAGTTGAAAGAGCGGTTGATAAAATTGCATCCGTAAATTGCGTAGATCGATACAACGGAATTGAGTTCGATATCGATATCACAGGAAAATTGAGTTCGATGTTATCCGACGACAAAATACAAAAGTTTTTAAAACACCAGATTTTCGATTTATTAACCAATTTTCGTATCATCAAGAGACTCGATAGAGTCTCAGGATAAATCTATTTGTAGCATTTAAAATTTTACTTGCCACCGGACGATTCGAAACCTCTTGCTCACCGTTATTTTTAATGATAAAATGAACCTCAACATTATTGGAACCGTTACAATAAATTGACAAAAAATAAGTCACACATGAAGAATCATTATTTATCGTTCACCATTGTTCTTTCTCCCTACGTACTCGTGACCTTTTTTCAAAAACAAACTTGATTCGTCATGGATGTTTGAAGGACCAGCTGTCATTATGACTTTTTAGGGCAAACAGAAGAACTTCAGTCATTACTTGACTTGAACTCTGCCATGAGATGATACATGAGAAACAACGATAATTTCCAGAAATTGATTTTAACATCTGTGTGTTCCAATCTGAATCAAATTACTACAATTTTCCTGGAATCCATTTAATCAGTATTCAAGGTCTGTGACTTTTCGAAGTCAACAGATACTCAAAACTTTGAGAACATCGGCTGATCTTGCTCTATTTATAACTATCGAGTATTCTCTATAAGTAAATCGAAAAGTATAATCCAATAATGGATTTTGAAGTAACATTAAAATCTTATTTGACGATGTATACGTTTGAAAGTTCCATTTTCCCATTGTAAGAATCTAAAGCATCAATGGGCTTACATGTATTATGCTCTTTAGTGACCTACTATTACCCCTTAAGTTCTACGTGTTTCGTGTGGTTGAGATGTTAAGATGAAATAGCATTAAACCCTTCAACCTGGTCTGGGTCGCACGTGCGGAACTTTGCTCCGCTTTCCATTCTCTCTTCAGTGCCTTTGAAGACGCAAGAGGGTCCACTGCTCAACGTCTCGGTCGCCTGTCAAAGGCATTGTTGTCGGTACTCAAACGATCCTCCTTATGCTCCACATCCCTTATTTTACTCGATATTGCCCTCCCTCTCTCCTGCTCTCCCAACATTTTCTTCTCAACGATCATTTCTTCGCTCGGGGTATTGAGTTTCTTTATTAGTTCCAACTTCATTCCTAGTCGTTTATACTTTTTATTTCTTTCAATATGAAAACAAAACCTTTGCACGAACAGGCAACAAAGATTTTGTTGACAAATAAGTGAACTAAACGATGACGATCGTTCCAATTGCATAAGATGATTGAAGAATCATCGTTGGAACAGTCGATCGTTGCTCGCAATCGTTTTCACTCAAACAGAAATCACTCGCTACATTTGAACTAAATTCAAAGACTTTTGAGCGTATATTCAATCGTGATTTGACCTTGGTCGAACCAGTGATGCTGGTGATGTCTCGTGGATCGATACGATGGTACTAATGGACGTTTATTAAAACGAACGTGTAGGACAGATGCATGAGTCAAGAATGAAAGAGAGGGAGTGGGAACCAGGTCGACAAGTTAATGACGTCTTAAGTAAATACGAGAGTGAACGAGGGAGAGAAAGAGAGAGGAGAGAGAGAGAGAGAGAGGAAGAAAAGTAGCGGCAACAAGCCTTGTATGATAATAGCACAGAGACCCGGTGATGCTCTGTGGAAAAGTTATGTTCTGTGACGGGTCCCAAGGTGGGATTCGCGACTTTGAAGTCTCCGAGCACACCGAAAGTAATGTACGTGTACATTATGCATATCAGAGGATGTTGCAAAATGAATAACTTTGTTGCCGCACGTGTGTATACCTTTAGCTCCAGGGTACAACGAAATTGCAATTATTTCTATGTACCATAAATATTTTTGAGAAATAGATGCATCATTAATTTTCAAAAATATCAATCCTTCCTCAGCTGCTCCTATATTCACGGTATTAAATGTAATTCTGCAGGTCTGCACTTGGATTTTGATTTCAGAATTTAGAATCTGGTAATAAAGATCATTCGTCATATGGATTTTCAAATTTCAGGCTTTCAGAATGCAGTCTGAATTGGAGAGCAAACTTGATCGAATAATCACTTTCTTGTGATAAAAAAATATCATGTTTTAATGAGCTCGAAACCTACTCGGAGGAAATAACATCGAAAATTGTTCTATAAGCGTGGCACGTATGCCTATTCGTTAAATTCGTTAACGCAGAGTGATTCGTGTTTCCATCGGAAGTTTCGAGCCTTTAAATACGTTGCGTTACGAGAAATTCTTGAGTTCTAGTGTTAAACGAAATCGTGATTTTATCGAAAGCGAAATTTCACCTTCCTCCCCCTTCTCTCGCGTGTATATATCTGATAGAAAATCGTATAAATGTGTATATAAAAAGGTATACACAAAGGTGTAAAGCTTTACCGCCTTCAAGGCAAGAATAACTCGGTTTTCTGGCCTTACGATTGTAATTTCAACCATTTTAGTGATATTTATATCGTTCGTGTCACACGTACAAGTCTCAAGAGCAAGAGAAACCAGTCGCACATTTCGCTCTCGACACGTTTCGAAATCGTTTTCTGGCTTCGGCTTCCTTCCACGATTCTCAAACGAGAAATCGTTCACCGATAAACGAAATGCTGAAGGCGCGAAACAGAGAGCAAGGGTCTGAATACGCTCGGGATAAGATCGCTACGAGGGTGAAAATAAACGGGAATGGTGCTTTAAAGAAACGAATGATCGAGGGAAAAAAAAAAAAAACAAAAAAATCATCGTTACCAAAGCTTTTGTTGCTACATCAAACTTTTTTTATTTCCTTAATCTGTAATGTACATCCAGCACTTTTCTCAAAATTGCATCAAACTCAATCAACCTCATAATAATAGAATCTTCATAAATTTGCCAAAAATAGGTAAAGCAGCATCGCGACCGAATTTCCAAATGTTTTTCTCAATTTTTCTGCACCAGTTTCCAAAGTTTCAACTTGTTTCTACGAACTTTATTAGCGATAAACTATTTCTTTTGGAATTTTAATCGTCATTTTTTGATTTCCTGTGAAAAACGAATATTTTCGAGATCGATTGACCGTCATTAATCGAAGAAAGTGTCACCCAAAAGAGATCTGACGTGCTGGCAGCGCTACCATCCCCACAAGTCCATCAAACCGTGACGCGTTAATCAAAGTTAAAAACAAATTTGATAGAACTTGGCGAATCTAATGTCAAAAGCAATAGTTTTGGCCCTCTGTGCGATAGTCCATCGAAACAGATACTGGTTCAGACATTCGATGTCAATTCAACGAAGACCTCCATTCGAAGAGAATGAAATTTCGAATCAGGCATCAGAGCTTCGCTTGATTCATATGCTGGAATTCAAAAACGAAATTATACATTTTCTCAAATATCCCACTTCGCCCCAATTTTTCTCAGACGATAAATTTGAAAATTGTTGAATACGAAAATGTTTTGTTTTTTGCTCTCTCTCTCTGGTTACATAATAAATCCTGCCACATTAATTTTAATAATTTGTCTAACCAGGTTTCACACTCAGCTTTACTTGCCATTAAATCCCACTCCAAAATGAACTTCTGTATTCACGAACAATAATAATTAATTTCGAGTAATAATATCACGTTTCATAATCTCTAACAAATATGAGCTACAAACATGTTTGGTTTATTAACGTCACTGTTACCTTATTTATTTTACAGGTGTTCACGGTACAAGATGTCCTCCGGACAGTATACTAACGGAGGAGGGTGCTTGCGAGTGCGTGTCAGTCTGTCCGACCCACAAATGTGGACCAGGCGAACGACCTTTAGAAGTAAGAGCAGCAGCAGTCCCGGTTACTCCAGGCAGCTGTTGCCCGTTGTACAACTGCGTTCCCTCAGGTAATTACAAAAGTCGTATCAAAGCACTGTTCCAACTAGTTTCACCAGGGTTGACCTGAACCATGAATCCAGCAGGTTCTTTCCTTTGGCGCTTTTCCATCCGAATCGTCATTTCAAACTCTCACCAAGTAGGATGACTAGAACCCCATAAGAGTACCTTGGAATAGCTCGTGTACGATCTTTTCATTGCAAGAGCTCTTTGCACATAGAACGAGAGTTTCGTACCTCAAAAATTATATTTCAGAACGACTTTCAACGATTAAAAATTTGTGCAGATGTCATTTGACAGGAATCAAGAGACTCGTTCTTGCCTCTTCCCCCACGTAGCCATTTATTTACTTTTTCCAGCCAATGGAATCTCGAAATTCATCACATTTTTTCAAATCTGGGTCACACTGCAAAAATCTGAAGCACTAATCTCCAAGAGCTGCTCTTTTTCCCCAAGGACACATTCAAAATTCATACCAACTAAAAAACTAAAAATGGTCAGGTTTTTCCAATGAAACTTCCACATCAAAAAAATCTCGTATAAATATTTTATATACTTGTGGAAAGAAACAAAAAAAAAAAGAATATACATATTTACGCACACGGTATACAGGTGGCACGGTAACAGTCGCAGAACACTTCTCTCTACGGTTTAAAACACGCCCTTCCATCGTATACCGATGTAGGCACTATCCGGAATCGCGCTCTTCCGTTTCTCTTCCAGGGTTAAAACCTAGTCGTTGTATTACGACTCGGCTGTCCGTTAGAATATAACAGAAAATGTATACACGTGGAAATATGTGTTTGAACGCACATATACACCAGTGTATACATATATATATATATTTAGATATAAAATCTAGATGTGTATACATGTATTTGGTGAAACGAACCTCAAGCCATTCCCCCGCAAACAGAAGCAGACCACCTCGCAGTTGCACTATCTCGGATCTCCGCCGGGATTTCCTTGTGAAATACGAGCGTTTGTACCACCATACCCCCGTATACGATCGTGTTTTGTAGAACGTATACATTTGCAATACATTTTCGAACGGGTTCCCATCATTTTATAACTATATATATATTTTGTCTATACACTTGCATATAAATATATATACACAGGTTTGAATACCTCTGCCGGTGTATAGAGTTTATACCGAAGGTGGCATAAGTTACTGGGATGCGCCAACGACCACTGAACTTTGGCGGTGTCGAAATCCAACCCTATTAGAAATATCCCTTGAGTTCACGAAGCAATATTACCTTCTATACCTTACAGAAAATAGCTCGATGCCATCGTATTACACGCGTGTTCTGTTCTACGTGGCATCACGATTTTCAGGAGCTCTTATTGAACTCGATTCATTGATTTTTTTATCGATCCAACACGAGGAAATCATACCAAAGGAGATTGGATGTCATTGATCTCAACGGGGGGTCTGAATTCGGAGATTCGTTATTCAAAGACGCGTTGGCAGTCGGATCAAGCAATTGGGCCTTAGACTCAATGAAAAAATCTTTTGGAACTTTCTTCAATATTTTTTTGTAGACTCTCAATACGGACTGTCGAGAAATTAGTCACTGAGATCAAGAATCAAAATAGCAAAAAAACAGTTTCAGGATTGTTTTAACGACCCCTGTGATCTTTTTATCCAATTTACTTTTTCATTCCAACAAAAAAAGACTCGAAAGACTCGACTACGATTGGATCAGGTAACATTTCTGTTTTTCCGATTACAGAAACCATTTCCTGGGATCAGAACGAAGATAGTCAACCGGGTAAAAAATGTATCGACGATTTCGGGATACCTCGTCATTCGGGCGAGGAATGGCAGCAAGGTCCGTGCGTAAATTGCACCTGCGAAATGGGCCATATCTCGTGTCACGCTACCATGTGCAAAAGTTGCGAAAATTCTGCACCCCTCTTACCTGGCGAGTGTTGTCCACGCTGCTTAACAGCCACGAACGAGACAAATGCTCATCGCAACCATTGCCCACCTCTGGACGACTGTCTATTACCATGCGGGCCGTTCGACAATGGAGTGGACGAATGTCCAGCTTGCAAGTGTCCCGAAACTAAGGTACGCAATGATCTATTTGAAAAATCTCCGATTTGCAGAAATGTTTGATATTTTTTTTTTTTTTTTAATTTAATTAAGTTAGGAGTTGAAAAGAAAAACAAAACATGAAATATCTTCGTGTCTTTCAGAAATAAGATAACATTATTGCGACAATAAAATGAATTAGGTCACGATATCTGCGGATGTGTATAGATAAAAATGCCTGCAGTAACTTTGTAACAGGGAAAGGAGAGAGAGAGCGATAGATTCTTACGTTCCTAGTGAAAGAAAAAAAAGAAACTGTTTCTTGTAACAACGAGCAAAGGGAAAAAAGTATGAGGATAGAGGAAGACGACGACGACGACGTTATTAAACGCGTTCCCGAGATGCTCGAGGGCTCCTATATATAGCCAAGGATACGAGCAAACGTTCGCAACGTCTTTTCTATTCGCATGAACCGAATTCGAAGCTTCCTGTGAAAAATCTAGTGAACTACGAGCTCCACTCAATATGATACACTTCTTTTTTTTTCTCTCGCTCTCCCTTTTCGTGCTTTTTTTTTTTGTTCCTCTCTCTTACCTTTGTCTTAACGTCTCTTGGGAAAAGACGAAAAGGAATGAGAAAACGTTTCACACAGAGAGATACGTACCCTCGGGCTTTCATTATATTTCTTAGATAACTGCGAGGAAATAAAAGACTGAGACTCGAAGAAATGATATCGTTCGAAACTCTCTTGGAACCTTTATCGAAAAATTGTTACCAAAAGAGTTCTCCCTCCTTCTTCTCCTCCCTCCATTACAGTCCTTCTTGGAAGACTTTGATTCCCATTTGTTCAGCAGTCTCAAGTGATCAATAAAAGTTTTGCACTCTTCTAGCATTATACTTTTTTATTTTTTTTAATCTTTTTTTTTTTGTAAATGTTTCTTTACAATAGTCCCTTTGGTACTGAGTAACTTTATCATTTACCGATTCTTTCCTCTCAGCTCAACTCTTTTTCCTTCTCTCTTTCTTCCTCGCTCTTACTCTTTCTGGAATCGCGACACTTTAACGATCGTACGGATTAAATTCTCATTCCAACGTCGCTACTGAGTGCAGGAGGAGGGAGGGGGAGGAGGGGGAGTGGGGGAGAGGCAAAGCTCATTATTAACAGGTGAAGCCAATTAAAGCAGAGCATTCTGTATGTTGTGGTGAATCCCTGATAATTCAGTCCTCGTAGAGTCGTTCTACCAAATAATTGTATTAACGTTAATCCACTGCGCTTGGATCTTCATTTTTTATCAATTCGTAAGACTCGTATATTCTCACTAGATACGATTGTTCTCGATTTTTTTTTTTTTTTCAAATTCAATTTCAATCGAAGATTCTACGTAATCAATTTTCTTTTTTTTTTTTCTTTTATTAAACACAGTGATGTCTGGAGGCTAATAATAAATCTTAAGGTAGTCAGTTTTTACGGTTTTTCTTATATTAAATTTTGCTTGTAGAGAGTTCTTTTACGAAATCTTCATGAGACGCGAGATTGAAGAATTATGAAAATGTACGATTGAGCAGTTATTAAAAGTCGTTCGAGTGTATAATCGAAAAGTATTAAAATGTTTAAATTGAACGATTTTGAGGGTAAAACGCATAATAGAAAATGAGATCAATAACCAACCCAATGTAATATCTATCGAGCAGAATTTTATCCGTTAAAAGAAAAAAATTTGAATTCCGCATCAATTCGTCGAGCGAATTTACATTTAAATTAATAACTCATTCATCGGAGTTTAATTTTGATAAGCAAAAACGTTTTGATTTCAAATATCTCTTTTAAATCGAACAGTGTCCACCTCTTCATCACTGCGGATCAAATTGCATGGTGGTAAAGGATGACGACGGCTGTGACGCTTGCGCCTGCAACAAAGATGAACAACCTGACGCTCCACCCTCTCACAACGGGGCTGTTACTTCGGAAGATTCCGGAGCCATTTGTCCAGAACTAAAATGTGATTTGCACTGCGAACGTGGATTGGTCATGGATGAAAATGACTGCACTCTCTGTCAGTGTAAACCACAAGCAGGCTGTCCCTCGATGGCAGGATGCAGGAAGAAATGTCCTTATGGCTACAAAACCAACAGACGTGGCTGTCCTGTAAGTTCCTCACAGAACTCATTCGAAATTATGATTCCACTTTTTTTTTTCTATTGGAAAAATTGCATTTACGATAACAGAATAAAAAAAAAAAATGATCGAAAGACCTAGAAAAAGATCACGTTCAACATTGAATAATCCTGCAGCTTTGGAATATTCATTTTCGAATAGGTTTGTCGATGTCGTGCTACGTGCACCGATCTTCACAATACGACGCATCCCGAGGGAACCTCTTGGGAACCAGACGTCTGTACAGCTTGCTTTTGCGATTACGTGGGAAGACTCGTCTGCAAAGAGACAGTCTGCTCAGTTGCCTGCAGCAATCCTCTTCCAGCACCCCCTGGATCTTGCTGTCCAATTTGTCCAACGAAGGTAAGTCTCGTTGCATTTGTCCATAAGTAATGGGGGGGAGGAGGGGGGGGGGGGGTAAAAAAATGATTTTTTCTCTTTTCTCATACCGTTTTTTTCTTCAACGAATTCAGTCGTTAATCTCATTGGAATACATGAGATCGATGACAGTTTTTGGCTGAATTTTTTTCATCAAAAATGGCTTTTACACTCGATTCAATCAAACTGAACTTTTTGTCATTAGCATCCGGACAGAAATGGAACGATGCAGCATGTACCAAGAGGCTGGGGAACCGTTCCAATAATTCTCATATCAACTCTCGCTCTCATCTGTATAATGCTAATATTCTACGTTTTAAGAGGAAGATTTCGTGGTCGACTCTCACAAAAAGCTACACTTTATTCCACGTATCCAACGCAATATTACAAATGCGTGCCAGCGTACGAAACGCCAAATCACAGAAATGAAAAAGTTGTTCCCCTCTAAACAAAATTTATTTTTATCCCGAATCTAAGTTATTGACTCCACTTCGTTGTGTACGTGAGAAAATTAGACAAAATCCAGCGATCAGTGGAACTGTGTGTTTCTTTTTTTTTTTCTTTCATTTTAATTAAAAACAGAACTGAGAGTTTCGAGCGTCTAATCGTTCGGTGTGAATTTTTGAACGAGCAGATGTTGATCCAAATGTCCATTGATCGATTACGTTAAATTGTTTTTTTTTTTTATTCCGCAGCAGTAGATTCATAAACGTTGAAAAAATTTGTCAACCGGGAGATCCTTGCTACGTTTTTTTTTAATGAAAACTTCATATCGATACGGATTATCGCCTATCATGCAAACACACGGACTAAAAGAATCGAACTCTGGAACTGCGCTTGATATTTATTATTCAATATTATTTATTCAATAAAAATTATTCGATGAAAGTGTTTTCAGTGCTCATAGCTGCACGCGTTGACTCCGAAATGCAAATTGTGAGCGGAAAAATCAACGTGTGCGGGTACGAATACTGTTAGGGAAGGGATGAAAAAAAAAATAAGTTGAAATAACAAAGCTGATTGAAAAAAATTGGGTAATTTTTTTGATTTATAAAAGGATAAGTGACAATTCTCATGAACTAACACAAAAAATACTGAACGTGTGTACACTCTTTTCTGTATTAACTGACCTCGAATATATCTTCCTCAAATATATTTATTGATTAATGGTAAACTGTAAACATTAAGATGCAGAGATAAAAACCGATGACGACGACGATAAAAAAAAAAAATACTTATAAATATATAAATAATAAATATAAATATATAAATATATATATGTAATGATAAAACAAAATGTAAATAAGACGATTGTAAGTGAGGTTGTGTATATCGTGAGATTTCTGATCGATTTGTCGAAATCTTCACAGACTTAATTTATTTATACTCGAAGATGCTGACGAAAATTTGAATCCAAAATCATTTTCTTACAAAATAAATGGAAAAAAAAATAAAAAAATAATTGTCTTTCAGTTGAAAAATATTCGTTACGAGGAGGATCATCGAAATAATCATTCTGCAAAAATAAATTAATGCTTTCGAGTTATTTTTTCAATGAGAGTGTTCTCCTGACAGTATAATTTACGAGTATTGATGTATCACGAAAATGGTTTAAAAGATTCAATAATTTAATGAATCAACGATTGCACCATCGATTGACGAATTTGTGGTATTTTTTTTGTTCTTTTTTTGTAAAATTAATCACAAATTTTACGTCTACAAATTTATAATGAAAATTTTTTCTTCCATTGTCGACGATTCGACGAATATAAAATCTCGTTCGTTTTTGTGACAAACGAGATACGCAAATACCGTGAGATTTATGTTGCAAATGTGGATTGCAATTTTCTTTGATTCTTTTTCACATGGAGAAGAAAATCAACTTCGACAATGTGATATGTGCGAGGCGTTCTTGATCAAACGTCATACTCACATATACAAAACATGTATCTAGTGAGAAACGATGTACATGTGCGCTAGAATTAACAATTTTCGGTTATTGTTAAATTGTGCCATTTGCCACGAACGATTTTTCACTGAATTATTCCAATTTGAACCAATTTTTACTGATCTCCTAATACGAGAAATAATTTTAGCAAAATTCGTCCAAATTCCTGATTTCGAAAATCGAGTATTAAATTTCTAAAAAATGATTTTTATCATTGTGTGATCAATGGTAAGGTTTTCCAATCGATTAACCTAAAAAAATGAATCATAATTGGTGTAAAAATCGAAAAGAATCATTGGTGGCAATTGGATCAATGACACGATGCGTGCAACAGTGTTATTCGTTGACGATTGTTTTAAAAATTGTCTTTGATGAATGATAAATAGCTGTGTTATTAGATTGTTCCTACATAACGTTCTGCCTCTGTTTAATTTAAGTATCTCGCTGCTTTAATATTTGAGAAAAACCTATACATATATATATATATATACAATTATTATTTAAAACAATAAACGAATTTATTTATCATCAACATAAAATGATCGAATGATTTTTATTTATGCATTATAACGCAAAGTTTTTTGTCGAAATATATATTTTTTATTTTATCTATCCAATCTAGACTGTGAATCTAAAAGTGAATTTTTTCATCGTGTTCGAAATGCGTGATCGGAAAGAGGAATGAGAGAGTAAGAGAGAGAGAGAGGAAGAGAGAAACGATTTACACATATCCACGTATAATTATGTAGTCGCGCGGGTGATCGTTTCGTTTTTAATTGATATATATTTTTTCAAACGTGATACCTCGATCACAACGGAGGATTCTAGCTCGTACTAGATTATTCCGGGCGTGTTAACGCACCACGTAATGTTATAATAATATAATAACAACCGATAATATTATTAATAATATGGAAAACAAAAATCTAGAAATAACAATAATCAACGTAATTATAATACTAACGTATACAATTGATATAGTTTTTAAGACGCGAAATAACACACATTGATGTTAACGATGGTGAGGTTTCACTTTTTATTAGAAATAGATCAACGATTTTTCGTAATTTTCCTGTACGCGCATTATTCTATCACGTATTAATCTTATAAATCACACTGTAGCACAGTGGTACACGGTGCTACAGAGTTTTTAATTAAACGACGAGAAGTCTGAATGAAAAAAAAGAAAACGATTCATTAAGCACACTGAAATTGCGACAATTTTTTATTCATTATAAAAAAATGCTTGCTGTCACTTTTATTTTTGTATATAAACTGATCGATCTGTTTTGACATATTTGCATCGATTTGATTATTCATTCTAGCGATATTTCATCGTAATAGATTTCTGGATCGATCTCTTTTAAAATTTTTAACAAGAATCGTCGTGATCTCATTTCGGAATACAAAAAATGTGCAGTTTACCGGTATCGGGATCGTAATTTTTTGACTGGAAAAGAAAATGTTGATATAACGTCGTCGCATATCAGTCGAGGATCGTTAACTGTGCTGATGAACCCTCGTCCCAAAAATCTCGTCACACTTGGGCCAAGTCAAGCTCATTCCAAATCGAAATCGACTCGACTCTGATTTTCACAACTTCAACTATTAATTCTCAACTTTTATTCAAATTTTAATAAAATGATTCGTAACGATGAAAACAATCGATCGATTACATGATTGAATTTAAAAAGTGATATTTTTCGATTGAATAATGATTTCCGAGTTATGAGAATTCGAATAAATTGAAAAATATTTAAAAACCAACTTTGGAATTTTCTTTTGAAGCGCACTATGAGTTAAAATAAAAAGTAAAATGTTTAATTGAAAAATTGAGAGTCACAGTTCAGTCGATTCGACACGGAATGACCGATATACTTTTAAAAAAATTAATATTGTTTGTCGATAAAGAGAATAGGATTAAAGTTTCGTACGTGTGTACCTTGGAGACAATATTTATTACGATTCGGAGTAGTGGATGTGTAAGCGAGGACGTTGCAGTCCAGATTTGTGAATGTCATTGACGCAACTTAGTTGCTTGAATATAAACCTAAATAATATGAGCACTAATGTTATTAATAATAATAAGAATAAAATAACGATAATAATATTGACGATAAGTTAAGTGATAAAAACTAGAGATTTAACATATCCAACAAGATATTTCGAAAATTCGTTCGATTCGAGAAACTTTGCTTATTAATAAGAAAAAATGATGAGAATACTTTTGACGAGGAATTGATGTACAGTCCCTATCGTCGAAAAAATTACAGGGCTAATTTAATGAATAAAAAAATAATAAATTGTCAGAGACTCTGGAAGGAAACTTAAACTATTATTATTATTATTGATTTTTTTTTCTAAATGACTGTGAACATTTTTAATAACGAATTGATACATGGGACGTTTCGCTGTGAATTTTTTTCCTCTTTTTAATGCCTATTTCGACGATGGCGTCTTCCCCTATGAAAACACATTATAAATTCAATTCGGTGAATCAATGAGGTCGATAACGCTTGCACATCTTGAGGAGTTACGCTGCAAAGAATAAAGTAACGATGGCAAGTGAAAAAAATAAAAATGATGACAAAAAAAAAAGTAAATCCATATCAGTGTAACGTAATTTAGATTTAAAATAATAATGATATATATGATATAAATATTATATTAATTAAGTCGTGTTTACAATTAGCTCTTGTATGTCAAATAAAAGGAGAGTAAATAAAATATATTGTTGAAACCCGACTGTCTTATCGGGACGTGTAGATTTTTTTTCTCACTTTTACCATCGAAAAAATTGTTTTTTTGTTTTTTTTTTTTCATCCGATCCTTCGGATTTTCGTTGGAATAAGCTTTTTCATTGAAATTACAACTCCTTCGAATGTCTGTTTTTCAGTATACTAATTGAGACGTGAATTGCAAATTTTTTTTTTCTATTGAAAAAAATTCAGTTTCAAAAGCGGAGAAGTCCTTGAAATTTCAAGGGTGACCTTATTCTAAAAAGGGCTGCCTTCTGTGCATAAATTTAAAGTCAAAGAGAAGCGTAAAAAAAAGTTTTCACACGCACACACAACGAATGAGTTTTCGTTAAAAGCAAAAAGTTTCTTCTGTCCGTTCAATTTAGCTCGTACCGGCAAAGGGCTTCGAATGTCAGACTCACGTGAGCTACGTAATTCTCACACGAGCTTTAAATTATATCTCTGAATAAAGACGAAACCTTTCCGACGGCGCTGAGAAATCGTCATTTAATTATAATTAACCTTAGTTTAATTACACGAGCTTCTCTCAGCTGTTGCGAAAAAGTTTAAAGCTCAATTAAAGCTGCATTCCGTTGTTGTGTTGAAATACTGTAAAATTAATGCTAAAATGAGAAGCCCTCGGTCTATGACAAATTAGAGGTATTTAAATTAATATTTTCACGGTTATTTCATCATTTATTTCTCCCTATTAATCAGTAATGGATTCAATTAATTAATTAATCAATTCACACGTTTGTTTCAAACATTTTATTATTATTACTACAAAATTCCGATAAAAATGCACATTGAAAAAATATTTCTGAAATAGTCAACTATTTGAAAAATGAAAAACACTCGATGCTCCGATTCATCAAGCCAACAGAACCAAAACGATTCCGTAATTGAAAATTCTCTCAATTTCTCCATTTTTTAATAAAGAACGATCGAGACAGCAAACATTTCGAGTTTCCGATCGAAAGATAATCGAGTTGACAAAAAGGAACGGAGTTTACATAAGAGAACGTTACAAGATAGAGCGTTGTCATGAATCGTTTGATTTCCTGCTTTATCGACCGTCGATGCATTATCAGAGTTGGCAAATGATTTCACACTATTTTTCGGCTCCTTAATTTACCAACAATCGGTAACGAAGAATCCATTTCAAGTTCTCAGAACAAGTCACAATTTAGTAGCAAAATAACAATAAACTACAAACGATTTTCGTCATAAATTTGACGCTTTGCAACGAATAACAAATTATTATCTTTGATCGCAGCATTTAGTTGCAAACAATCGATGATTGTCGTCAAAACAATAAATTAGTCGTATCAATCCGTGAAGAAATCTCTAAGAAAGAAATAACTTCGAGCCAGGAAAAATGGACGATTCGCAGTCGAGTTTTAATTCAGATTCATTTATTCAAAAGCAACACGTCCTCGTGATAATACATCCTCAATTTTTTGTTGTTCTTGATTCTTTTTTATTTTCACGTTATATATACATACACCATCATCGTTCTATTATACTTTATAGATATATAATATATTTATATCGATAATTCTGATCTATTTACACTTAATTAGGATAAACGTATGAAAGAAAACTGATTTTATTTTCGTCTTTATTTCCATAGTTCGATAATGAAAATCGTTTTGTTTTGTTTTTTTTTTTTTTTAATTTTTAATTTTTTATTATCGTTCGTGCTACTTGATTATTTCGATGAAAATTTTCGATATTTGGTAAATCTAAGCTTGATTTATAATTATTTATTATTCGTTTTTGTTCACGGGATGAAAAACGAATGATTTTATAATCGTTCTCCATGAGATAAATCGATTTATTCGTCGTATTTATTTCGGCAAGAAAGATCGAAAGTTCGAGCCAGATAATCCGTCGATATTCCGGAGCCTCGAAATAATTTTTTTCCTCTCCAAAGATCGATACGAATTGTCATCCCCACGGCCAAATAAAAGAATAAAAAAACGCGCTGCAACGAGGATCGAAGACCGAGCTACCCGCTTTCCGGTCGGCCATTTTTCGATCCAGAATGCATTATACCGGTCGCAGGAGTAGCTCGTACCGGGAGAGAAATAAAAAAAAGAAACCAGTTTTCAACTCCTCCCAGCCTCTTATGTGGAACACACCTTTTGCCCCCACTTTTTTTTATCCGGCCTCACGTTCTCGTAGAACAGATCCAATTCTCTAGATTTTTCTCTCTCTCGTATACACGCACACACGATTTTTATTATTATGCCGTTCACACCTACTTTCGTCTTTCGAATGGTAAGAAAAAAATAAAATAAAAAAAATGACAGTTCTTCGAGCAGAATTCACATTATTCTGATCGACATTTTTTTCCTTTTCCGGCATTTGTATATATTTTTTTTTTTTCACGAGACTCAGATTCAAGAAAAACGCTGTTTTTTTTTAAATTTATTCGTTCCCGAACAATCTCGAACCGTTCGTAAACGAAACGCCATCGATCACTGTGCAGCAGTTCGTAAAATTCACTTGGGATTCTGTTTTTTTTTCTTAACGTGTTCTAATTCATTCGCCATTTGGCATTCATCCGTAAGCATGAATTCTAGCGATTACGTCGTCGCATCCCTGTCCATGATGCGACTGATCCTCCCTGTCGGAAATCTCGCAATCCATGGGTCACATGGAATGTTGAGGCGGTGATAACATGATCTCGTAACCGGTTGGCATGCCCTGCTGATGATGGTGGTGATGGTGATGATGAGTACTCATCATCTGGTGATGATGACTCGGCTGGTAGTATTGATGCATGCTCGAATGACTCGAATAATACATTGAACTTTGTTCTATGTCTTTGCCTGAAAAAAAATGAAGAAACATCGTTTGAAAATTAAGGGGAATGCGAAGAGAATTATTACATCGAATATATGAAATTGATTCGCGAATACTCAGTTGTTTCGGAAATTTTCATTTCGTTTCGATAGCATTGAAAGATATTTACCAGAATCGTAAATTCCACGACCATAACAGAGAGTCTTGACGTCATTCATCGGACTGAGACCACCGTTGTGGGGATGTGAAGAGTGCACCGAAGAGGGTGTCGCCGGTGCTGTATAGCCATGATGATGAGAACCCATTGGACTCATTCCCAATGGACTACAAGGATTCATGCCAACCGGTGACATACCCATTGTCGAAAGTGGTGACATTGCCAAATTCGGGCTGCCAGATTCGAGAGGCTGTAACGACTGATGTCCACCTCCACCGTTACTTACACCACCGTTGGGATTACCATTTCCGCTTGTTTGACAGTTCAACGAGACCATGTCGCTGCAAAATATTAGGATTTACTATTCAGCTTTGATTTTTTTCGAAACTCTTGAATTTTATAAATTTTTATTCGATTTCCTGCTATTTTTGTTCGTTTGAAAAATTCGTTGGCTGATTCGAGCTGTATTCGTTTATTCGATAGTCGAGTAGAAAACGATTATCGAAAAAAATTTTCAAGTAATTTGATAAAACGACGAAAAAATCGTTGTTAAAACCTTTTTTATTTTATTTGCCATCGATCTTCGTGGATATTCCGTGAATCGATCAACGCTTTTTCTATCTCAATAATCCCTCCAAAGTGGAGCAGTAAAAAAGAGGAATTTTTTTTTTCTGCGAACGTAACACACGTGTTAAAACTTTCCAATGGTCCTGCACAGCAAAGGGAGGCTATAAATTGTCCTTTTTTTTCTACCATTCCCCACACGAGCATACGTTAACTCAACTGACCATAGACATGGTGACTTTCTTCGGTGCATAAATCTTCGAATTTTTGCCGGGCGTTTAAAACAAAAGCATCGAAATATATATCTTTCATGCAACGTCCGTGGAGTTTCCATGTGCATTTTCAAACGTAAAAACACACACATGGTCGCTGAAAAAGATCTTGGAGAATATCCGTCAAGTTTTCGTGTCTCTCGCGGAAAAAAAGTTTCATTTTTATTTGGAAAAGAAAAAAAAACAATCATGTTTAATAATTCGTGTCAATAACCATGTTCAAAGTGCATTTTTCATTCTCAAATCATCACTCGATTCTCAAATACTCTCAATTTCAGTAAATTTTCTTTTTAAATTTAATTTTAATTTAAATTTAAGGATAAAAATTCTCAAATTCAGTAAATTTCAGGACGAAATTCATTGTAAAGACAAGATTTCTTATCGTGCCTGAAAAAATTAAATTTCAACGTCCGAATTTCGATGAATTTACGAAATTAATTCGAAATAACGTTTGCATAAAAAATTCCAATGCAACTGATCGAACGGGCAATAAATTTTGACGCGAAATCACAATGGAAGTATCGGTTTACGTAAATGGACCATGTGTGTCTCACGGTGTCAGTGTATTTTCCAAGAAAGATTTTTTTTTTTTTCGAGTACTGTGACGAGAACGTGGAGAAAAACGGAGAAACTATAAAGATGACTGTGGGGTGAAAAAAAAAACGATGGAAATAAAGGAAAAAAAAAATGCAAAATGCACACACGGTCATTTGGAGCGAAGTGGCATTGTTCTTTGGGAGTTCGCGCGACAACCTTCGCGCGGTTCTCAACGACATGTGTGCACGTATGAACGGACGTCTGAGGGTGGCTAAGGGAGAAGAAGAAGAAGAAGAAGAAGGGAAAAGGGACTTTCTCATCGGGGTCTTGGCGTAAAATACAAACGAGCTTCGGATATATATACGAACGGCGCAGGGCATTTGGAACTCCGCCTACGGTCGTCATGCTCCAAACTTACGGTTACTTCGCTGTGTAAACGCGAAAGGTTCTGGAAACAATTCTTTCTCTGTTTTTTTATTTTTTATTCTACTTCATGCTCTTTCTTCAAGGTTCGAACTTGTGGAAGAATGCTTTGTACGAGCTTTCAAAAAAACAGGAAGCTCGACTCTGTATCGAGCGAAAAAAAAAAAAAAAACGAAAATTATCATTTGAAAATGATATTTGGAAAATTATGAATAAATTAATATTATAAATGGTCAACGAAACAGTTCAATTCGACACTGAAATTATTTTCACGACAACGATCAAACTAATAATCACTGACGTTTTATTCCCCTTTTTTAAGCTAATTTCGAGCCCTCCGGACGAGAACGACGTTTTTTTTTTTTTTTTCTTAATCCCAATCAATCTTAGCACAGAGTAACTTTTCAACGGAATAAAATTTCGAATTAAATGGGATTGAACACGATGCTAGAGAGTTCGGAATCCATTTATATCGCGAAGTAACGGATTTACAATTCACCAAATACTATTATTGTTTTGTTTATATAAACTCTTCTCTGCTTGAAGCACTTACAAAATCTATTCGCACCCCTAAAGATCTCATTTACGAATACGAGCATAGGTGCAGATAAATCGGGCGGGTATTGCCCTCCCCCTAACGGCGGGGGCTTTCCGCACATCTCTCTCTCTCCTCTCGCTCATTCTCTCCCGGCTTTTATGTTACCAAACTATTGGTAGTGCGAACAGCTCAATGGTGAAACGAGATACGTAACCGAAGCTGTACCATAAAATGGTAATGGGGCGTCGCGTTTCCTTTTCCTCTAGGACCTTCGCGAGGTCGTGCGCGCGCGAGAGTACGCTCGCCGGAACATTTTCTATCGCTATATACTCGCACGCACGCTTGCGCCCGTCGATCATCTTCCATTTAATTTTCAGGTATCATTGATCCTGCCTAAATGGTCTCTAATTCCGTATTTTATTTATTTTTTTCTCTTTCCCCGTTATTTCAATGCGTCCGAGCGTTTTTTTCATATTTTATGTACACTTCTCGAACTGGACTGTGCCATTAAAAAATAATTAAAATGTTTATCAAACATTATTTTCGACAAAAGACGATAAAAAGTCATCAAAACGAGAAGTTCGTAAAATCTTATTCATTTTGAACACGAGGTTAACTAAAAAGAAATATTACTTTTCAGGCACTCGAGAATTCAATATATACAGTTATAATTCGTTTGACGAAAGTGATTTTTTTTTTTTTTTTTCTTTACGAGAACCAAGAGAGTAGAGCAACCAGCAAAAGTGATGGAGGGGCCCTGACCGCGTCCCCGGCGTAGCCATAACAATGCTACTCGCTTCCAAACGAATTTCTTCTTTTTTTTTTTTTGTTCCGAGATGTATACATATATGTGGGGCCTAGCACACGATATGAAATCCTTTCCATCGTTCGCGCACGAAACATCCATAATGAAAGGAAAAGTATAAAAAATTCAATTGTTTCACCCCTTTTATGCGTGCTGCGATAAATTGGTAATCAATTGTTTTTTTGTCGAGCAAAATGAATCGTTTTACGTTCGAAATTTGTGTCAGTTAATATTTTCGTATCAATTTTCAAACGCGAGAAATTTTCTTCTGCTTCTCTATCGTTCGTTTATCGGGCCAAATCTTTTTTTTTTCTTTTTCGAACACAAAAAATGAGAATCAAACTGTTACAATCGTCAAAAACGTTTTTTGCGTTTGTTTTATCGCTCCGTTTTAATACGGTTGTTTAGTATTTCTATTGTAAAAGAAAATAATACCAAACAGTTCCTCGAAATATTAGATAACCCTGCTACGACGCGTTTCATTCAAGAATCATTCAACTCTCTCTCTCTCTCTCTCTCTCCGCTCGCCTTTATTGTTGTGTTTATGAAACAACAATTGTAAATAAAAAACACGATTATTACGAGGCGAAGGCGATACACCGTATTGGACCACGCGTCTCGAGAACCGAAAGAAGAAATTATCTAAACGTGCGCGACGACAGCTCACAACATAAGGATATATTACAATCAACTCTATCGCATCTGTATATTTACATATTTAATACAACGAACGAGTTACGTAGGTGGCAATCGCATTACGATACGATTAAATATCTTTAAGCTCCTTGGCTCAAAGCCCATTAAAACGTGCGTTTTTTTTCTAAACTATTTGTGTATTTATATTTCGTCAGGAAATAAAATTATTCACATCGTCGTTCGAGAATCAACCTTTCACGATTATTATTTGACATCAGATTATCCGCGTTACGCAGAGAGTATTGCGATAAGAAAATATTTTTCGTCTCTCGAGTGAATTTCAAAAAAAAAAGCAAAAAAAAATAACCGAAATGTCAAATCGCGATGAATTCTTCCATCTTCTTCGATAATTCAAATTTCATGTTTCTCCGAATGAATTCATTCGTATGAAATTGCATCGAATCGCTTAAGAACTGATAAGATAATAAAAAAGTGTTTAAAAACTCCTAAATTGTCTCAAGTTCGATAAAATTCTGGAGCAATAAGAACTTTAGTGATATTTCATTTAGTCAAGTTGCTGGTCAAGTGTGCTCATTTAGAAATTCAAAAAAATGGACAAGTCGAGTGGTTCTCGGTAGGCGAACGAGAATTCTTAAAAAAATCGAAACTTTTTTTTTTTTTGCATCGGCAACTGTGCGAGTGAAAAGTGGTGGAAGAATGATTTATCACTCGGTCGAGAGCAAATGTCAGAGAATTCCAGAAAACTAGAAGACTTCGGGGGCTGCAGTGCTGGAAAAGGATCACCGCGGTTCGACATACACCCGAACACACACGTGTCTTGATACACACATAGGAACACTTGTTGCACCGAGGAAAAATTAAGAGAGAGAGAGAGAGAGAGAGAGAAAGAGAGAGACCCCCCGTAGGCACACGTGCCCTCCATACACGCACCAAAAGCTATTCGGCTCGCTCGCTCCGCATCTTTACTCTCTAATACGCCTGCTCTCGTTTCCTTTTGCTCTTTTCACGTTATTACCCAGTCCCCTAATAATACACAAGCTTATCCCAGGGGCTACTTTTACATTCACATTTGTATGTCCTTAAGTTTTACGCTATTAATGTCCGATACTCGATATCTGACCATGAAACTAGAGATTCACGAGTTTGATATTCTGCTGAATCGAAGCCTGTTAATGAAACGAAAAATTCTTCCTGTAAGACTTTACAAAACATTTTTATACATTCCGAATCTTCGGATTCTGCTGACACGACGAATTGCATCATTTTCCAACGAGCTTGTAACGTTATTTTCAAATTAATGTAATCGTAACGAGTCAAATTCGTGATTTTGTAATCAAAAGTAGTAAGATTATGAAATTATAAAATAATTTCCTCAATTTTTTGTTGTTTCTTCGATAAATAAATTAACATAAACAATTCGATAAATGGAAGAAAAAAAAAATTGTTTCCCGTATGATTTCTGGACTCACGTTCTCAGCTGAGGTGTGCGATCTCGTTGCCGTCGGTTCTTGAACCAATTTGACACTTGTGTAAGGGTGAGGCTCGTCTTTTTGACGAGATTTTTCTTTTCGTCGAGAGTCGGATATCTGTTTCGCGAGTAACACTCTTTGAGAGCATTTCTCGATCGTTCCTTGAAGCAATAAACAGTTTCTTCACCGTCCCAAATAGTTTTGGGCAACGGATACTTTTTTCTGAGTCGATATTTGTCGACCGCACCGAGTGGACGGCCACGAATTTTTTCAGCTTCGCGATAATGACTCTTGAACCATATTTGCTGAAGTTCCGAATGTCGTCTCGGTGAAAACGGATGGCTCTCGAGTATCGAGTACAACTCGTGATAAGCACCTCGATGAAAAGCTACCGCCGCTCTTGCTATCAGGACGCTTTCGCAACCGCGCAAAAGTTCACCGCGTGGCAAAGAGCAGAGAAACCTGTCAACATTCAATATTTACGGATAAGTTTTAACGAACAATAAATTGAGGTGCGAGTTGAATAAGTTTGACGATGCAAAAATCGATTCAATCAAAGAAAACGTAAGAAATAAACATTTCTGCAAAAGAATAATTTCACGGAATCGAAGCAACTTTTTCGACGTAAAATTTATCGAGTTCCAATCCATTTTATTACAATTTTCTCGTCATTTATCCACGAAAACCTCAACTTCAATCATCGTTTCGGACCACAGAAATTTATTAGTCGTCAAAGTTTCCAAGTTTTTCATTATCATTCCGATTCCGTCGGTGGATTCGTGAAGCAGACAAAAAAAACGGTTTTGGTAACGTTTACGATGTTGAAATCTGCGCCAAAGTGTCATTGTCCTTCAAGGACGAGAAGTTAGAAACGATTTTCGATGTACAAAGTCAAAAGCGTTGATGATTTTGAATGTTTCGAGGACGTACGACATAATTGGAAATTTACCTTGTTAATTTTTCGATATCCTGACTCTGATAAAGAGCTTCGCACATGCACGATATTTGTTCGGGTGTGAAACCTTCAGGATTGCCGATCGACAAGTGATCCGAGGTGATGATAACATTGTTAAAAGGATTTTCAAAATTGGTGCAGCCCGAAGCTTGTTGTTGAGGATAACGGGGACTTCCGTTCGAGGCGATAGTTGGATGTTGATGATGTCCGAGCGGCAAACCGGATATAGCACCTAACGCACCACCGCCGTTGTTATAACCAACCGGAGCGTTTGGACTCGTGGTAGTCGAAGATGTCGTCGATCCACCGACGTTACGATGTAAAGCACCCATCTGTCGAGACACGTTGTTGCACTCGGTGTTCGGCGATGACAGTTGATCCGAACTGTCAGACATCCTCGAGCATCAACGATTTCATCAACTAACTGTTTATTCTTTGATGAGATTGAATTTTTTAAATAAATTTTCACTCGTCTCCTGCGATCGTATTTTCCTTTGATAAATAAAGTCTGACATTCGTCGACTTTCAAACTCTTTTCAACTGTATTTTCGATCACCGAATTATCGTCGAATTATTCCATCAAAGCGACACCTTAGGGAGGATAGAAAAAGTGGTCATGACCGTTTGACGTATCATGGGAGCGACGGCTTCGCACCTTCGAACAGTTGCACAATACTCTCTCGTAACACTAGTATATTGCACCAGCTGAGTTTTTGTTTATCGAAAAAAAAAAAAGAAAAACAAATCGTCTTTCATTCATTCGTCAATGATAAACTTTCGTCGTCACCGTTGATCGTCGACATCGTTGTCGTTATATCTTCATTCATTGATCGAGTAGCTTCGTGTTCGAAATGTCATCATTTTTTTTTCTCGAAAATAACACGAGTGAACGAAGCGCGAAAAATTTAATGGAAAATGTCGAATTTTCAATGAGACATCATCGATTAACCGTTTTCATTGAAGTTCAATGAAAAAAACGTTCGAATAAGCTGGCAAAAATAATAATTTATCGAAATCCAAGCAGCGTCATAACTTTCGATATTCGAATCAGAGTTTCGCATAAATTCTTCGCGCACACTATTTCGACAACTCCTCCAATTACTGGACAATGGAAGAGAGAAAAAAACAAACAAAAAAATCACAAACACCACTGATTAACGGATAATTATTTTTACGTCACTTGAACGGAGAGTCTGATGTTACGATATTGTTAGAAAGAATCCTGAGGACTGCGACACTTCTTATTAGTACGGGGCACAATGATTGAGTGACCGAGTCACGAAGTTACCGACACCAATGAGAAACTTCGCTCGCGGGAGGCTTAAACTTGAAACAGCAGCAGCAAACATCAGCAGCAAGCAGCAGTTCGAAGCTCTGTGCCCGTCTCACTCTCTTTTTCTTTTTCTTCTTTCACTATTTCATTCTCTCTTGTTCTTGTTCTTGTTCTTCTCGGTCGTCGGTAGCGTCGACGATCCACTTTTTCTTTTTTTTTTTTTCTCATTCGTGGCATACGCCAGCTATAACGCGGCGACGTGTGGAGTGCGCCGTTGCTTCGAAACGAACAACGGCGAGGTAGCGATTGGATGAATGAACGCGGAGCTCTCTTCTCCCATTGGTTGGCCATGGGGGCGTTGCAACCCCATAATCTCTTACCCCCAAATCCAGCCCTCGATTCCAGCCAGCGTCCTCCACTCTGGCCTGTAGCCACAGATTTTATACACACATCTGAATCTGCTCACACACACGCCAACAGCTTCGTCCAAGTTTCTGTATTTTTACTATTTTTTTCATCTTTCATTTCTGAAACGTCAAGTGAACATTTTTTATTCGATTTTTCATTTGGCGAAGAGAACTCATGATTTTTTAAAACTATTTCCATTCGCAACAGTTTTGGGAACGAAAATTAACGAATTTACAAACATTTTGCTGGTTCGATGAAGCAGAAAGATGAAGATGAACATATCAGCGAACTCTTCGCATCAGTTTTGAATCGAAAGATTTTTTTGGTTATCTGTAAAACCGATGACATGACCTAATGTTATGCGAGTTACGTTTATTACGTGGGCTTCGAATGAATATTTCTGCAACTGCCTACGTACGTGTGTTTGGAAACATTAACGGTGGCCAATAAACACCGGAAACGAGACGTGTCAACGTTACCCTACACCGTGTTACGATTCTTCGATATGTAGTTGGCCGGTCCGACTAACACACGTTTGGCGCGTGGTACTATGCTTCGATTTCATCGTTAAAGACTTCCATTTTTATCGGGTCATCATTCGACACGCTGTTTATCATTTATTTTACGAATTTTTAAAGACGAGTGTATCCAGTCGATCGATTTCTTCAGCTTATTCAAAAAATCTTGTTATTCTAGACTTCTGAAGAGAGTCTGTAACCGAACAGAGCCTATTTCCTTACCTCCGAATGTCCTCGCAATAAAATACAACGATTTACAACTCGGATACGAGAATCCTGATGACATACGTCACTTTCGTGTTTATAAAAAGTGTCATATCTATTTTAAATTACTTTGTTTTTTCCAGCTTTAGAAGCTGCTTGCTCGTACCTTTCTGACCAGTAGAACTACTTCGAATAACATGTTCCAGGCAAATATACGACAGTCGTACGAACAGCGTATCGGGTAGATCAATGAAAAAGCCCAGTGTTGTTGGTTCTCGAGTCGAGAGATCTTTCATCGCAATACAAATATGGGACACGCCGAGAAACAGCGAAAGGTTTGAAGATATGAGAAAGAGCTCGATAGAAATGGGTAAGAAACGAGAGAGAGAAAAAAAATAGAAAGAAACCGAGTGGATAAAAAAAAAGGTCAAGAGAGAAGCTGCGGATGACGAGAGGAACGCTGCATCCGCAGCTTCCTCATCAGCGGAGAGTACCAATCCGCGTGTCTCGGCCACGCCTTGCCAATCCTTTGTATCAGCTCCGCCTTTCCTTACTAATTGCCCCTTTCGAGTGTCAGTTCACGTGTGCCAGAGTCTCTCGCTCGTCGTCTAGAAGCTTCCATGCACGTCAGACACGAGTGAGACGCATTGCCAGACAGCGGTTGCCACACAAGACGCGCATGAAAATTATTAAATACTTTTTTAACGTACTCGTAAGATTCGAAACGTCAAAACCAGCCGTCTGTTCGAGAATTTTCACGTGTTAGCTTCGTGCATAACCAAACTTTTGAAACTTCACACCGTAACGTGTCAAGAAACGTCACTGCTGCGCGACGTCAACATTCAAAGAGACACCGGCCTTATTATCCTCCTCGTTTACTCTCACTTGTTTCCCTCCTTCCTCATTCTTCGTCGAGAAAACAGATGAAAAAAAGTTGAGGAAAAACATAAAATACAACATTTTTGTTTCAACGAAGCGTCATCTTGGAACTTCATGCACGATCGCATTTCTCTTCTAAAGCCAGTCAGGATGGGGAGGATTTTCTCTCGAGTATATCTTTGATGAGGCAGAGAAAAAATTAAGCACGAAAATATACGTTTTAATAGAGAAAGACAAATTTCCAAAGTTTAGAGTTTTCATTTTATGCTCAACTCATGTACAATTTGAAACATTTATATTTACATTTTATTGAGAAAACTTCCAAGTAAGTTTGCTCCAAAATGAAGAAAAGAGCTATGGACAGATTCGAGCATTGAATTTGTTCGATTTCTATCAAATTTGATTTAACAAGATCTCGAATTACCCCCGACGACGTTACAAACGATTGGTTCAACGAGATTCGAGGGTCGCGCGAATCAAGGGAAGGGTCGATCGTAGAACGAAGGTATATGAGATTCGTCTCGATAATATTTGCGACTGTTTTAAGGGTTGTTTCCAGCTGTATTACGTCCCTGGAGAGGGATAAAAGGTACACGAGCGTAGTAGGAATGCGTGAAGGAGCGCGGAGGGTTGGTAGCGCGAAGATTGCCAGCACGCGCGGCAACATCGGAGCAGCGATATAGTGACAGTGGGGCGGCGCCGGGCCTCGCGATGGCCGCGTCTACCTTCGATTTAGTGTCGGATTCCCTCCGAGCCGCCATTTTCATCTCCTCCGCGTTGCCTCTCTCACCCACGTTCATATCCCTCGTTCGATCCCCCCTTTTTGGCTTCTCCGCTTCTGTCATTCCAGCATTCGTACTTCCTCTTTGAACAAACAAATGCATAACAAATTCTTCTTCTTCTCCTACTAGCTCACTTCACGACCACTCTGTTCGCTAGGATTCTCGTTACATGCTTGAGAAACTCCGTACAGGATGTTCATATTGTTTCAATCCTCGAGGAAGATCCAACCCCTGCCTGCGCGGAGCTCGTTCTCATAAAACGATCCTCCGATTCCCTTCATGATTCCTGGTGCATTTTCTCCAGGATTCCACTCGTCTACGAGAACGTGTCATCTTGTCTTCAGGCAAATGTGCCTTCAAGGACTTTGCGAGTTGGCTTGGAATGCTCGGATTGTTCTAACCGTTCAACTGTTCCGAGGATTAGGGATCGGGTGAATTCATTCAACGATAAACATTGCAGATGCAATGTTGAAACAAAAGGAACACCGTAGATCCGGAGTCCACGAAAACTTGGAAATTTCTAGATGTTTTTCGTACTCATTCTCTCGTTTGCTGTTTAGAGAATCATTTGATTTTCGACTGAAAACTAATGATGTTCTCTCACGATCCAGATTTTTTGACTCGATATTGAACGAACTTGAGCAAAATCGGAAACGCAGCGAGTCGATCCTTTAACGGTGAATCGATAAAGCGAGAATCTCTCGGTATGGTATTGAAGATATATGGACATAGAAGAGCGAAGGTACATTTCAATGTGGATCTGACGAGAGTGCGAAGTGCGCCGGACCAAAAGAGAGAACGAGCAGGTGAGAAAGGGCTCTCTTTTACGAGCATACGAGTGTCATGACCGTCTCGAGTTTCAATCAACTGCGTTTAATTGCATTCCAAAATGGTTCGGTGAAAAATTCATCCAACGCTATTCAAATTTCCTCGGCTATATGCGAAATCATCCGGAACCTGAAGTTTCTCTGTGATACATTATATTTATTAAAGTCTCACCTTTTACTCGCATTGACCAACGAAAAAAGTAGGTACCGACGACGCTTACGGTTGAAATTAAATAAAAAGTCCGAATATGAGCAACCGACGCTCGAAAAACAGGAGCATCGAAACAAAAATGAACATTTCGAGTTGAAGAATCAACGCATCAGTAGTAAACGTATGAGAACCTGAACAACTACGATAATGATTATTTCGCGTAGACAGAGAACGGAACGACTCTTTATTACAATAAAAAATGAGAATAATATTCACAAAAAAATATAAATAACGAAAAAGATTTTGATCTGCTTTTGAAAACAGAGGTAAACGATATAAAACTTGGAACAAGAAATATATTACCAAATAAAATGATAAACATGCCATTATCATGAGGATTGTGAAGTAAAAAGAAACGTCACGTATTTTATAATGTTTATCTCGTGGATATAAATACTCGCGAAGCGAAGTTGAAAAAAAAAAAAGTAACAAGACAAGACGGTGAGAATTCAATTGCCGTTTGCGATAGTGATGTTCTCGTGTTTCCGACGTCGCATTTAAGCCTCGTGCACTTTTTTTTCTCTCTTTCTCTCTCTCTCTCTCTCTTTCTTTCGTTGTTACAGGGTGGCAGGTGAAAATTAGCGTTATGAAGAGCAAGGCGCGCGCGTTAACGATTACGACACATGAAGTACACATAACAGAGCACGGGTCAGAGACGGAAAAAGGACAGCGGAGAAGTCCGATTAACTCGTATAGATCGGGAACTTGAGAACACACCGCAACACTTTGATAGCAAGACTCTGTCCTCGTCGTTATCGAGTCTTGTACATATGCAAGCCACATGTAGTTTGCTGCAAAATCTTCTTATCAGAAAAGAAAAAAACGATGCAGTCTCTGAGCCCTCGAACAAATAAAATGACTCGAAGCTCAACGTTGACGAAATAAAAAAAATTTCGTAGAATAAATTCGGCTTTCTTGATTCACAAAAACGTTTTTTTTTTATTCATATCTTCATATATTTCCGCAGCAAAATCATAAATTCATTTACAACCACGTAATTTGACGCGAATCCAATTAAAAAGAAGAAGACTCTTCGAATGAAAATATTTCAGCACGCAACTTCCCTTGTATTTTCATATTTTCGAAAAATATTATTGCACCAACATTTTTATCCCATTTATCCGGAATACCAACAGCAATAAAGAATCATTTCTCATTCAGAAAAATCTTCGAAAACCTATCAATGAGAGTTTCCACAAAAAAGTGTGAAAAAAAAGAGCATCGAAGTAAGGAAAAAAAACGAGAGGAAAAAAGGAAATGAGATGGCGATCAAACGGAGGGCACTGCCACACCGGATTATCGGACATAATCCGCTGGTTATTTCCCCATTAGCGAAGAGCAGGAAAAGGTTTTAGCCTGTGGTGAGAAAAAAAAAAAGAGGAGATCGGTAGCCAAGATTTATATGCAATGTATGTGGCACTGGGCACGAAGATTTTGTTCGTACAGGCGTGAACACAGGTAAATACATGCTCGTGTGTATTAACGCTTGGCACTTCAACCACTCGGAGGAACCCTCGTGTTCGCACACGATGAATCCCGCTGCGTGTCACCGCTGAGAGGAGAGAGAGTCTCATCGTCAAAAGTAAAGAAAAGTTTGAGAGCTAATGCCCGAAAATATGCTCTTTATGTGTCACTGGCCACTTTCTGCTGCGCGCCCTTCTCACCTTTAAAAATGTCTCTTCGTATGGCCATGTACCCTCCCCCGGTTCATTCTACCTTGTACAATTCCACCGTATTCTCCATAGCTTCGGTTAAGATCAGAAGCTTCGATTGTGCTGCACCAGCCGATGGAAACACGATTGTCCCTCGCTTTAAACCACACTTCTTATTTATTTAATTCTCACAACGAGATTCCTCTCGATTCGACGAAGCGTGCAGCTAGCCGGAAGAGGTCGTAAAAAAAAATGGAAATCACTTGGTCGTTTGTAAGGTGTTTTTACCCGATTAACGACAGCGCTTCGTTACTGTCGTTTGAAACAAAAAAAACGTGGCTGCTTCAGGCGTGTACGATCGGTGGATTAAGAATGAGCAAAAATTATTTCGTTTCAATGGCTCAGTCTCTGCTGACCATAATGTTAATGCTGCTTCATCGCTAGCCTTTGTCAAATTCAGCTCTCCGTTAAACCATCGCGTCCTTTCATCCTCTGGATCGAAAATATTTCATTATCGAAATTCTTGTAATTACGAAAATACAAGCTTCCCTTGACGAAACTTTTTTTTTTCAGGTGCAATACGACAATTATTCATGGACTAGAGATTATCCGGAATAGTATTTTCAGACCTGTTTGTCATCATGGAGAAAGTGAGTACAGGGCTCGACTCAGAAACAGAGAAGGGACACGAGACAGCTTAGCGATAGCTAAAAGGAAGCATGTAATGGCACCGAATCACCGATTACACGGTTAGTTAGATTCACCCCGTGATTTAGGGAGTGGCGATGCTCACTGGGGGGGTATCAAGTCCTCCGAATAGTACTACACGCGTTTGGGGGACGCAAGCACGTGTAATACCCTCGCCTAATTCTCTACTGCGTTATACCAGGTTGTTGTTGTTTTTTTTTTTTTTTTCATTTACAGTGAAAATGTCGTCATGACTTGAAACTTCATTATTTAATTAATCGAAAATTCCAAGCATTTTCATCTTATATTTTTCGGACTGCGAATGCACGCGTATCTGATTTCGTTCATTGTACAGAACTGCAAAAATTATTTTTTTAAACCTATCGATAAATGATTTCCAAAATGCTTTCGAATAAAAGCAGGATTTTAGAGAATTTTCGAAAGCACAAGCTGTAAACAGGAAAGAATTCGAAACAAGAAATTGAAGTTTTCATTTCCATTGCCGTAGTTTGCGGACGATGAATATCGAAAAATGTGAAAAAAAAAAACGTAAAAAAGTTGAAAAACATTTTGAAAAACGTGCTGAAGAGATAAAGATGGAAACTATTGGAACGATAATGCTCAATAAATAATTGAAAATGCCTTAGATAGAAAAATAGTTACGAAACGATGATGAAAAAAAAAGAAAAAGAAAATAAGGATGTCACAATAGTAGAGAAATAAGGATGGGATGGATCCACCAGAGCTGAGTTCAAGATTTATGACTGGAGCTAATTATTATCGGCGAGAGGGTTGCGGCGAGAGAACCGCAGCATCTGCGTCGTTAGGCAAGGAAGCAGCCCTTATGCACTAGCTTGATAATCTCCCTTATTCCAAATCTGTATATTTATATGTTTGTTATATATGAATATATATATATATATGAATTTTCGAAGGAAGCCCATATGCTTGGGTTATCTATACCCTCCACTTTCGTAGCTCTTGACTCCTACATACACGTCGCCAATTATGACGATCCTCGATAGATATACACCGGTGTAGTAAAAGGGGCTGCTTTTACCCTCAGTGGTATTCGGTTGCTTATTAAAACCGACTAGGACAATCATTATTATCCACCAAGTGAATTATCCGATGGGCAATTCCATAAATACATATGTTCCACGTAATTAATGTAATATTGCGAAGACATTTGGTAGTTAACTTAACAATTAGCAATCGACATCGAATGTCAGGATTTATAGGACGATGAGATTCTCTATTATTGATAAAATATCTAGTACTGAGTCCTGAAGGACGATTTTTGATCCAGAAATTAAAAATCTATAATTTTTCTTAAACAGATCCTGTCATTGATCGGATTAAGGTAATTATAATGAAAAATGGATATTTTATTGAGAAAAAAAAATCTTATTTTGAATTTAAAGGAACAAATGAAAGCGAACCGATCAGAAGCTAATAATCGAGTCAAAATCATGAACCAGAGATAGAATGACACCAGTGTAGATAAAAAACGGAATGGAACGGGTTTGCGGAAGCTCTTTTCCACTATTTACAATAAAAAAAAAAAAAAGAATTGATCGTGGTTGCTTCTCTGGGAACTCGAATTACGCCTGAATTACGATCAAAACCATTGGAGTATTTCGTCGTTCTATTAATATTGACAAAATTTAAGTTCCTGTCAAAATGAGTTCAAGCTTGGCAGGATTCTTCTTGTATTCATCTCTAATATTTATTTTTCTAATTGTTTTTCTTACTATTTCACGGGAGTATATTATTTCAATGTACTTTGAATAAAAAATGGCGGCTTCTTATGATTGCTGGTAGAGAGCCCAATTCTTTTTTAAATTTCTGCATTATTTTTTTCTGTTGATTATTCGTTGAATGGAATTTCGGAAAAAATGCTGATGACAGTTGCGACGTTGATTTTGAGTAAACTCATCCAAAAAAGTAACAACGGCAGGAGGACATTTCGCTCAGACAGACAAACACGTTATTATCGAGTTTCGTTATCTCAGACCCAAGCTACGCCGCTATGTCAGGTGAGTTTGGTGGGAAAATGTCGGACGCATGAATTTTTTTTATATACCATTGTCTCGCATCGTATTTCGCTGACACGTACGAATCCTCGCCTATATAATACGTTCCACTATCTTGCTCGTCTCTCTCCCTGGATTGTTATCCATGCAAATTTTAATCACGGTTCGAAGCAGCCCCATAAAAATCCCGAGGATCACTTCCCATCCAACTTTCTGCATCATCAAATCTTCGCGTCGTTCGCTCTTAGCTAGAAATTATTTTCTCGTAACGTTAACGAAATGATCAACGTGATCAGGTCCATTTTCGGAACAGCAATTTTTTTTTTTTAACCAATAAAATTAATGTTTGAGCAGAAAAATTCAAATTCCATGCAAAATAGATCGAACCATGTAAATATTACTAATGAGATAATAACAAGTAAAAAAAAAATAAAAAAAAAAACAACATTTTCTAAAGTTTTGTAATATTTTATTCAAATTTATAGATTTTTATGATTGGACTTATCACGTATGGCACAAATGTGTCAAAATGGCTTTTTCCGCAGAACGTTCTATCTGATTCTTTGTACCGAAAAGAGCATCCGAGCGAGAGCACAACCGCAAAACGTATACGTCGTACCCCGCAGTTCGACGAATTATTGTCAACATCTCATTCGCTCGCACCCTTCAATTGTCCCTTTCTTTCGCACCTCCGACATGCCCTTTGGCCCTCGTGCCTCCAACTACCCCTATTTCATCTTTTTTGTTGGCTCTGTCGTCGTGTATGAAGCACGCAGCCATGCTGGTTCATGAAAATGATTCAATCAGACCTTTTACTCCGCTCGATGCCAATCTATATTTCCGCATCAATTATTCAACCCGCTAAATGAAACCTCGGAAAAAACGTTCAAAAATTATGGTCGAAAGTTGTTAAACGAAATAATAAAATTTTTCTCGACATTCGTGTTCATGAAAATAACAAAAAAATTATCTCCGAATAATCGTTATTAACGATAAACATCTTTTCCCAATAAATAATTGTTTTTTTTTCTCTGTCTGCCCGAGAAGGCCATTTTGTCTAATGATGCAAAAGTGTACACTTTATCGACCGTTACATGGGTATTACGAAATTCTGAGAGATTAAACCGAGGATAAACGATTTGTTGAATAGGTTGCTGATCCTCGTATATAACTGTAGTGTACGAATTGAAAGCGGATCAAGAGCGATGAAAGCCTGTGAACACGAGGCTAAAATCACTTCTCGCCCTCTCGTTTCGATGCGAGAATAAGCGAGCTGTTGACGCCACTGGTTGAATATCTACCGTACGAATACGTACATTTACAAATACGTATATATTCGCGTACACGTAGAAATTCATACCGTGTCTATATAGGCGTGTGTATATATGAGAATATTATAGCGAGCTCTTCTCTCAGCTCTCCACAGACACAAGGTATATCTGGCCGAGCTCGAGAGGGTGTTCGACACGTCGACGAGGGGTGTTGGCCTCTCGACAAATCTGAAGGCTCGCGTTACATCATTGTGTATCCCTCGAGAAGCCCAATACCGGTCGCTACACGCCGTACACACACGCTTTCTGTACGTGTGAAAACTAATTTTCGTTTACATAATACGAAAAAAAAAACTTTTTTTATACTTTCATTTTTAACGACGAATCTCTGATTCGCGAATTTTCTATTTTTTGCACTTCTCGAACGTCCTAAATTTGAATAAATTTTCATCCAGAAACATTGATGAATGAAAAATAGTTTGAAAAAGCGAATAAAAAATATTTGTAAAGGGCAAGAATTCGGTAAAATATCGAGCGTTTCGAGCGCTGTCTCGAAGCCGGTATTTTACGCGGTGTCTGTATTACGTGCGGAAAGACATGCGAAATCGCTGGACTTTGTTAACGCTGACCGTGCACACGTTTAATCAAGGACGTCACTGTGCACTTTTATCGTGTCTTTATCACTTGGAAAAGAGAGCGAGAAAAAGAATAAAGACTACGTGCAAAAAAAAAAGAGCTGAGACGTCGGTATACTTTAAGGCTAATATTCCTATCATAATTATGTCGACGTTGTGTGGGAATGAAATGATTTTCAGCGCATCGTGAATCTCGAGGTGTATTTATAGGACGAGATCTTTTTCTGGGAAGAGAATATCAAGACAACTAACGACACGTTCTCAAGAGTGCATCTATCACGACATGCTGGTAATTCAATATCTGTGTGAGAAGGTACTCGGGTAAAAAATAAAAAATAAAATGTGAATTAAGAAAATGGACGAACACTTGCTCCTCCCACGATTGTCACATGTTTTCGAATAAGTATGGAACTCGAAAATTGATTTTTATTTTCGTGAAAACAATGTAATCATCGAAATTCGTTTAATAACATTGTTTAAGGGGTCATAAGTCTCTCTAGAACGAGATAAAATTCCACAAAAAATTGTGGAATCAATTCAAAATCCGTGGACAGTTCTCCATTGAACTATTATTGAACTGAAGAAAAATCTCTAGAATCGAGAAACGAATAGCGTCTCCACAACTTTTCTTCGTTGACACCTTTTTTTCGATGGCGGGGCTCAAACCTCATTCAATTATCAACCAACAATGAAAAACCAAAGTTTTTTCGATTCTATAGAAGAATAATTATAGAAATACGCAGCATTTTTTTCGATGTTCTGATTTTTGCCAAAATGATGCCTATTTCTTTTAAAATGGTAAAAATACAAGAAATTTTTTTATGGATCCCAGTGATTTTTTTTCTCAGTTCAATAATAGTTCAATGGAGGACTGTCCATGGAATTTTAATCGATTCCATAAGTAGGCCAAAAAAATTCTAAAGTAGACCGATTTTTTCTTGCTCCAGAGTGGCCTAGCCCCTTAAGAACAGCATCGTCGAATTGATGATCTAAAATTGTTTTGTCACACATAAATATCATTTTTTTCAAACTGATCAATTATTTTTCAAGATAATTAGCAAATTGGTCGACAAAACAACTTTTTATTCGTATTTAATGAGCATTTTTGTCAATACCACTTACAATAACATTTCAATCAAACTAATGATCATGTTTCAACAAACAAGTATCATGAGAAATAACAATTTAACACTTTTTAAGCTACGATGATTAATACTCTTGAGTACCCTTGACGAAACTGCGGGCTTGTCAAAATACGTCGTTGTATCGAAACACTCGACGACCCCTGGTGCATGCTATACCTACAGATGCGATTCTTTGTACGGTCGATTTACGGTCGTGTGTCGTGACACCCAGGTAAAGAACTTTACTGTATTATTGAGAAAAGAAGCGCCACATTGAAGAATATAGATATATAAATGAAGACGAGTGACAAATTCAATGGAGTCTTTGACACTCTTTCACAGCATTTTCATTTTCACGTTTGTCCCGACTTTATAAAAAACAATAATTTTTTTATTTTCAGTGTCGAAAACCAGACAAAAATTACAACGATTTTTATTCGTTATTGATCGAAATCGGCATTGAAACATTCATCAATTCAATTAAGCTTCTCTCATTAAGCATCCACCAAACAATGATAATTAGAGAAACACGAGGATCATCCTCGAAATAATTTAATCGACAGAGATTTTCGCTGGCTGATAATAGTAATGACGATACGAAATTGGAAGAAAAAAGAACGAGGACTACATCCCACCGGTGAAAGGGGAAAACGCAACGATGTACCGAAGATAATTGAACGTAATTGGTCGGGCTTGATGACAGATGCAAGCCCTCTCTCGTCCTGTCGAGCCAGCATTACCGAACTCCAGAAGGAAATGAGCGTGCGCAAGCTCGGTCTAACATACATTTGTTTGTACATGTTTATGTGTACACAGGGTGAGACATTTCAATTCGAACGCATGAACATCCAGAGTCGTACAATTTGAAAAATAAATTAACAATCAACACGGAAATTCTTGACTCCCAGAAACAGTGTCAGGAACAAAATATTCATTCTGCCACTTGAACAGGTTATTTTCCCCACCCGAAACGTTTGTTTGCAAAGTATTTCAATTTCTCGGTAGCCTCATCGATCTCAACTTCAATAACTCACCCTGTATACCCCTCGATTTGTATATCTGTACTTCTGGAGTATTCCATCAACGTACCAATATATTTGTGTATATTTGCAACGCACATTGACATAACCTGAGTGACCTAACGCACACCCACACGCCAAGGATTCACATGGGATGGTCTATAATTTATAAGCTAGGGGATGTTTTGGAGGTAATTGCGGATAACGATGGGGCGTTGCGGATAACAAGCCGACATGGGAGTCACGGGACACCGTGGCAGTAGCTCTCTTGCTTCATCTCCATCTCCCCTGTTTACCCTGGTTCCATCTTGATCTTTCTCCATGTTGGATCTCTCTGTGTTGCTCATATTGGATGTCTTTTTATTTGGTGCAACTATAGAGCTATAAAATCTTATTGGACGTGTATACGTCGCGACACGAAGTGCCAGAATGATGAGGATGTTAAAATTTTCCTCGGGGAGATATGTGGTGGCAGAATTTCCGACTGAAGCATCCGGATGAAGAACCAACAGCAGGCCTGCTGTTTCTATTTCTAATTCTTTGGACACAACAGGTCGAAAGAACTTCAGTTGGAAAGTTCTCCTTTCTTTTTCTCTGTTTGTAAACTTCTTACGCAAGTGCAAATATGATTATAACCGAAGCAAACAGCTTAGAAGAATCATTAAGCAGAGTGAATGGAAGGCAAGAAAAAAGAAGTGGGCTTCGATCATCATCTCTTGTAAGAAAATATCTTCGTTTTACTCGGACTAATCCACGTTAATCCACTGAAAATGGCCTCTACTATTTTTGCCCCTGTTCATACCTCGATGCATAACAGACCTTCGTAGACTGTTAAATCTCGTAAAAACCCCATGAGGATTAAGATCGCCGGACGAGGTGTTGAAAGCTCTCGTTTTTTAAAAATGAATTTTAAAGAAGAAAAAAAAATGATAAAGAGAAAGAAGAAGCCAAAAAAAAAGAAATCTTTTCTCAACAATATTCAGCCCACGAGAATCGTTCGATCTTACATTCGGTCAGAGACAGAATTGTGGAATCTATATGAATAGATATATAATGAAAAATTCGGTAAAATGTCTTCGTCTCGTTTCAAATACTTCGCTTCCCCATATATTTTATTTTGTATATGAAACTATGTACATGTACATAGATATATAATGGATTATATACTGGAGAACACGAGGAGAGTTTTACAATGCGATTTGTTGGCGGTGTGTAAACCATTGTCGTTTTGAATTCAATGGGCATTACGACAATAAGCCATTGAACAATGTGAAAGGTTCCACGCGCGTTGCGCAAAGGGCTGTTCACACTTCCCCCTGATGATCCCCACCACTCCAACATTTTTGGCACATCCTGACACAGTCCCCATTTTTTTTTTTTTTTGTATTCCCTTTTTGTACATAAGCCTGCTTGACTGTTCTTTTCACGCCCTTGGAGGATCACGGTCGGGGGTGTGTTCACGAAACCGTTCAAACCTCTGTCCCCCATGTGTTTTTGTTCGTAATTTTATTTTAACGTCCTCGAAAAGTCTCTTTTTCGCGGGGATCTATTTTGGATATGAATTTTACACTTTCGTTGGGAATTTAGATAGAATTTTTATACTTTTCGGGGATTCAATGATTCAAGATGATTTTTAAATCGATAATATTCAATTTATGGAAGAAATTTATGTTTTTTTTTTTTTGGTTCTTGACATTTTCGAAACTTCGTTAATGTGATCGTCGTATCTGTTGATAAATGGGTGTCTAAATTGACATACAATGGTAACATACCGACTCGAGACAGTTCGACAAAGATAATCAAACTTAAAAAAAATGTGTCGTTACCTAATTGCTTTCGTCGTTTAATAATTAATTCAATAAATGAAATTATAATCGATATAATTGAAGGACAGCTGTTTGTCGATATAATCGTAAAAATTAAAACGTCAAGTGGTCATTTCCTACTCGATTTTCCGAAGGTACAGAAGAATTCCATCTTCAAGTTTTCCTTTTTCATAAAAATGGATCGAAACTTGAAGCCACTATTCGCTGCAATAGTTTTGTTTATTCGTTGTTTAGCATCTGGAGGAACCAATATTCGTAAGATTAGTTGGTTCTTTATCATGGATTTATTTATTCTTCGACTGGGGAAGTGGGGAAAAAATGGGGAAAAAATAATTGTAATTTTGAATGAATGCACAGTCGCGCATTCATTCAAAGACGAGCAAGGAGTTCCCCCATCGAATTTATATTTGAAAACCATGCAGGCCAAGTTTTAGTGTAATTTTTCCAATAAATTTGGGCATCAATCATCGTTCTTAGTTAGCACGAAATCATAATAATTTTTGCATTTTTTCGTTTTCTGTGTTTCCTTCAGTAGGCACTGTTCCAGCAGAGATCTGCTCATCAGTGGTTCAAGAAATGCATGATTCCTTGCGGTATTCGGCGTTTTTGGCTATGTTGGAATGATTCCATTGATCTATCATTAAAATCATGGGCGACAATTTTTCAAAAAACTTTTTTTTCTTGATCAAGTAATAACGAAAAAATAGAATAATCATTTTACAATTAAGTTCATGATTTTTTAATCCTTGGCGTTATATTTTTATTGAAACTTTTCCAAAGTATTTTTTTCACGATAAATATAGACAAAACAAGAACATGAAGAAAGCTCTCTATCGATTCGCTGTTAATAACGGTAAAGGAAGAAAAATGCGCGTGTTAATGGGCCAATATTAGGTAGCAAAGAAGTGCGAAGTTCGAAGACGAAGGGGTAGCATGATCCACGAGCAAAGTAATTAGAATTATTCATTGACGCTATAATAAAAAATGAATGAAAATTCTATTTTGAGGAATCGACAGAGATGGTAATTAAAAAATAAAACCGTTGCTAATAAAAAAAAAAAAATAATAATAAAAAAATAATTTCCGAATGGAAGTATGACTCTGGCCTGATATCCAGATAATTTCGAGCAAACGAACGTAAAAACTGACTCTCGATGAAGATGGAGATTCAATTTGCCACGATAGTAATAATTTTATTTCGAAACGTTTCACCGCATATAACTCGTATAACTGTTTTCTTTTCGTTTATCTGAACCGGTATACGATTATGATGTATACACATATATATATATATTTTTTTTCTTCATATTCATTCATTTATTAACGATATATGTGATATATTTGTATGTTGATATATTCGCAGCAACGCGTCCTGATTTTTGTATGACTATTTCCGCCTATCTATGTTGTATTTTGATTACTTTTTCTTCATTTTTTTTATATAGTCGATCAATTGTTGTCAGCAATTTGTTTGTACCGTACAACAATATATTCTCATGAGTATTCAGTGGCAATTCTGACCTTTTATCATTTCTTCGTCAACATAATATGTTAAGAGGAGTGTACAAGTTAAGTAGAAGTACGACCAGCGTGACATTTTCTCAAAATTTCTTCATCGTTAATATCGTTTTTTCGTTACACGTTGTTATTTTAAAAATGCATAAACATCCTGTCATCCATATGAGTTGAAAATGACTTTCCTTTTTTATTCTTCATTTTTTTTTTTACGATTCTCATTGAATTTTTTTATTATTTTATGTATGTTCCATTTATATTGGATTGCAAAATAAATATTCAGCAGGCAAACGACAAGAAACACTTAGTGATCTATAATTACGCAAATATTTCGACGAAAAATCCTTTTTTTTTTCTTCGGAGACCGATGGATTCACTTTCGTCGTCTAACGTTTGTCTCTCGCTTTGCAAACGTCAATAATATGCGATTCGAATATGACGTCGATATTTACAGCACGATATACTCGTCTATGTTTATCTGCTTTTTGTTTTTCTTTCGTTACTACGTTGATATTATTAAGTTTTTTTTTTTCTTTCTTTTTTTCTTCATTTTTTAAAATCTCTTGCTTATAATATTACAATATGCACTTGGAAGACAGAGGTTTATATCATATAATATTTATAATTTAATGCATACATGCGTATATTGATGTTTGTTTGTTTGTTTGTTTTTTTTTTTGTTTTTTTTTTTTCAACGTTTTATCTTCTTTATAATATTATTTATGATATTTATAACGATAATATCAGAATAGTTGTAATAATGTGTATATATACATGTACACGTGATATACGCGACATATGCAGCCACACATAAAACACTCACTCCCATACCAACAACGATATTTTAATTTCAATCTTATTTCATATCGTCGAAAAATTCTGTGACATTTATTTCATTTTTTCTCTCCCTTTTCGTAATCCTCGCAAATTCCTGTATACATTGTTTTTTTTTCTTTTTTTTTTTCGTTTCGTCAAACAAATTCTCGAGTATATTTCAATGAATGAATGTGAAAATCAATAAATATAAGTACTAGCAGTAACGAGTTTAAACAATTTCGACCACACTAATGACACTTTTTTTGTTTTTTCTTTCAACGACTCACAGACTTACAAATGATATGATACAATATTAATTTTAATAGATTTGATAGTGAAAGATTCGGCCTATGATAGGAAAAAGATGGCCTATTATTTATTTTATAAATTCATTTGATTCTTCGATATGTTATTTCGTTAGGGACTAAGGTATTATCGAAAGAGTTCGATGAAAAATTTGGATCTGACGTTTCTCGTCGAGTGCATGAATGAAAATCAAAATTATTACTCCTCCGAATGTAATTGAATGGATAATTTTTTTTAAGCTATTCATAAATACTATAATTTTTTTCGTTTTATCGTTAAAAAAAAGAAAAACTTATCGTTAGAATTTCGATCGAATACTTCATCGAAGAATCGCTCGAATTTTTCGAATTTTTGGCTTCTTAACGATTGCGCGAAAGATCGAAAAATGTAATGCAGCCGAACAAAACTTTGATGGGCAGCGATTGAACAAACGGATATTAAAACTCAATTTCGTGTATGTACAACCGTCTGATCGTGAGACCGAAGAAATAATCATTTTATTCGATAGATATTAAGGAAGCAGGATCGATGATAAAAACGATGAAAAATTAGAGTAATAATCAAGCTGATACATTGGTTTTCGATGAATTCATTATTTTTGAGCAACGAGTCGTTCAATAAATTGCACGAATAACGAATTTTTTTTTTTTTCTTCCAATAAAGCTGCCAATTCTTTCGTTAACATCAATTCAATTTCTATCGTCAATTATTAAATAGATGGATAAATTTCAAGCGACACTTTACATGATTATAATTATGATAATGAAAATTTTGTTGTTGTTGTTGTTTTTTTTAATATATATGTACATTGAAACGTGGTCACGGATCTCAATATCACGCTCAAGACACATCTCGTGTGTTCTTTCAACCGGTAGGATTTTTTGTCGTTCGTTTTTTTTTTTTTTCTTTTTTTATTCCACACGATCTAAAATCTAACTACGCTCAACGAATTTTCTCTGTTTCCAGTAACGACTGGCATCTAGCTGCCTAATAGGGCCTCCACTCACTTCGTTCCATCGAAGATGTTTTCGTGCAAATGGTTTTTTTTAACGAAACAAAAAATAAAAATTTACCAAGTTTTAGTAATTTTATTGTGCACCGAAGATATTATTTCATATTTCTTGAAAGTGGAAGCGTGTGAAAAACGTAACAACGAACGTTGGAAGTATCTAAAAATGATGAAGGAACTAGTTTTTATCGCGATGATAAAAAAATTTACGATTATTTTAACTTTTCATACAAAAATCTGATGCACTTTTGAAATAATTAGCTTTTCTTTTTTCCAGACATTGAAATGATAGGCTCGAAGAATGTTGCACGAGGGAAAAGTCGAAGGATGAAATGATCGCGTGTTATCACGTCAGATTTACACAGGTCAAAAAGCCTATCGATACAACCATAAGAGTTTGCGATTTCGATGAGTTATTTCATTTGAAAAATTATCATCCACGACTTCTCGATACTTCAAAAAACTATATTCGTGTATAAATGAAAATTATTTTTTACCCAGAGTACAACTAAAGCCGAAATTTTATGAGAAATTCTTTTCACTCGTCGAGGCTCCGAATGAGGATTGTCAATTGAATGACAAAAATCATTCGATCCCTTGGGAGAAGCTCAACGAAAGTATTTAAAAAATTTACCTTTTTATTTCGAATGATTTATTCATCGAATTCTATACCCCTCAATCGTTCAACGCTCTAATCATAAATCTTACTCCATTGTGTCGTATTTTACCTTTTTTACTTTGAAATAACGATAACCGGCGTAACCGGTGATGGTGAGAAGAACGGCAGCAGCGAGAGTCGAGCCAACCGCAACAGGAGCCGTCTCGTCTCTTCCCGCTTGTGCGTTTAATAATTTGCAAGAAAATTCAGCAGCGAAGTCGTTGTTCTTGAACTTGAAAGGTTGGAGCTTCATATCCCTAAAAAATAAAACGATTTATCGTTGCTACTTGGAATAATTAGTCGAATAAAACAGGAAGCAAAACGGTCGAACTCACCTCAGCAAGAGCGTGGCCGAATTTTTGCCATCTGTCAAAGTGATGTTTACCTCTTCGTCACACCCATAAGATTTTCCAACAGGCGTTGGAAATATCATCGCAGTATTTTTCTGCCCTGTACTCAGTCTCACAGTTTTATCTGAAAAGTTTTATCATTCCAGTGAATAAAATTTGATAAATTTTCGAGATAAAAATACTCGTAAAAAGTACGAGAATAAGTGAAACCGAGAGAAGGATAAAAAGGACTCACTGGGCTGATCGATGTGCTCAAAGTGTCTATCGCTTGAATTATAAGTCAATTCTATTTTGTCGACGTACCATCTCTCCCCTCCGAGTGTCTATGAAATAATCATTTCGTTGCATTAATTCGTACGAATTCATCAATTACTCAACCAGATCCTGCTTAGCTCGGATATCAACGAACCCACTCATATTTTTTTTCGACTTGAGTTAACCCTTAGTAACCGCACTAGTGCGATTTGGGATTTAGCACTGCTATACTCTTGTATAAATAAAATTCAAAAGTATTTGACAATCAGAGAAAAAAAAACGATTTCACAAAAATACGAATGCAAAAAATTGTATTTTAATTGTATAAAAGAAAAAAATACGATTTCGGTGGTGCGAATTGGCACTAGTCTGGTAAGCACGGGTTAATAATTGTAAAACTTCATAATTCTTACCTTGGCAAAGCTCCATGAAAGGTGAAAAGCGTTCCATTTCAAGGACATCGTTGCTGAATTTGCATCACTATCGCAATTACCCGTGACAGTGGCCGAAGCTGGTACGTAAATGTTGGCCGTCTAATAATAGAAGAAGGTCAAGGAACGATATGAGAATAATCGACATTTATAATCTCGGAAATAACTGCTTGAAATTACGAAGATTTCGATCTAATGTGTTGTTTCAGGAAAGCTCTTTGCTCCAAGGTGCATGACAACTTGGCTATTTTTGTGCCGAAACAATTTTTCTATTGTTAGAATGAATTCGTTTATCAATATTTCGTATATAAATCGATGAAGAACATTTTTTCTTACGAAATGCACTTTCTTTGACAATCAATAAACTTACGTCTTCGACACCGAGCTTCGTTCTGTACTTGACGGTAATGAGCGCGTCCACCTGGAGCAGAATGCAAGCTTGACCATTGATAGCGTCGAGACGATAGAGTGGATCGGTCAACGAAATAGTTCGCTGAGTCGTCGTCGTTACCAGCAAAGTTGTCGTCCCTTCGGTCGTTGTTATTTGTCGCACTTTGGAATTCATCGCCTGTTTTTTTTTTTTTTTTTTTTTAATTAAAAAAAAATCAGATCAGTGCAAGGATCAAATCGACGTTCGAATTTCTGTGATTTCAACGGAGTGTAAAAATGTATGAAACATCGAAAGTTCCTAATCGAATTCGTCAATCTTGACGTCTCTGTCAAATGGTCATTAGAACTCGTGCCACGATCCAACGAATCGATCAAAACCTCGTTGGATTGATTATCACAACAATCCCACTAAAGATATTTTGTCCTTTTTCGTATTCGTATTAATCGTCCGAGTTTTCATTGAAATAATATCGTACTAAGTCGAGAAAAAGCATGAATTATTATCGTATAATTTGACGAGTATTGTAAACATCACGAAAAATAAATGAATAAAAATACTACAAAGTTCTTTCATTCGTTCGAGGAGTGTAGTGGGCAGCGAGCATATAAAGTAGCATTTTAATTTATCGCGGTGGTCTCTCTCATTAGAGAAATGAGTAGCGAAATGTCATTTCCTTTAGAAAATACATACAACATTATTAATAATGGTGTTTATAATGATATCGAAGCTCTGATTATCTCGAGAATGGAATATAATCCGGATACGATATAGATTTCTATAACTGATAAGTTCATTAAGACGAGTCACGTAAAGAGGGAGTCGAGAAACAACGACGTACGATAAAAAAAAAAAAAAAAAAAAATTAAGGAAACAGAAAAGAATGACCGTTTTACTTATCGGTTTATGTGACACCTGTTCAGTCATAAATCATAGTAACTGAAAATGAGGACTATTTACATTCGAATTGATGATTTTATTTCGATGCACAAAAGCATGAAGAGATCGAAAGCTAAAAACGAAAATAAATGAAATTATTATTTTTATCCATTTCCGAAAGACTTTTTTTTTTTCCTAAAAATGTCATTCGAACTGATAGTGAAAAAGTATGAATTAATAATGAAAAAATGCAATTTTTAAAATTCTGTCAACCGACGAAATCTCGTAAAGCTACGAACTAACGAAAAGACGAATTCGTAGAGCGATTTATACGGAAATTGAATTGCAATTGGAATCAACAAACACGACGAAATTGTCGCGTTACCAGAACCGCGGAATTCCGTTTTAAATGTCAAAGTTTCTCGTATTCACGCTCGTATTAAAGCTCCGGTATACATATATGTTTTACATTGTAGAGCAGGTTAAATATGAGACAGTGGGGTTGTAAGGAGAGGAACCAACTGTGCTTTGCGTAGGTGTGGCCACCCACGGGGATCCATATAAATATCTACCTCACGTAAAGTGTCTTTCGAGTACTCTCGTATACGATGAACAAAAAAAATAGGGGGGAGGGGAAAAAAACGAGGAAAAATTGCACCAGACGCTATATAATGTGTACACACTCCCCCGCCATAGAATCCGTGGAAATGTCGGTCACGTAACCGGAATCCATTCAAACGATTGTACATGTGCATATATTTGTTTTAATATTTTTGACGATCTGACGATAATGATGCAACTTTTCGAACAAAAAAATAATATCGTTACAAATTCGAAGTGACATCGTTCGATCGAACGTCCATCAATTAAGAAACGTTTGATTATTTTCCAAATACGTAAATCCGATTATTTTGTGTAACTTTTTTTTATTCCCGAAGAACTTGGTTGTTCGTTTCATTCTTTCATAATTTTCGTTCAAAATTTTTGCACAATTTTTGCTGAATTTACCAGACTCAAAATATTCGTTAACCACTCGCTCGTTTCGAATCTATCTGCGATGTTTTTGCTCGAAATTATTCGATCAGTTTATAGGCGAGTGAATAAACAAATTAACGTTACATTCCAATTGTTAATAAAAAAGAATGCTTCAATTAATGAGTTTCATACTTTTTCGTATCTATGGCAGTTTTTAATTGACCAAATACGTTGTCAGATATTGGAGAAATTCTGGGTCATAGAGACATTTGTGTGAAGGAATTTTCCAGCCATGTTGACTGGGTTTCGAAGTTAAATAAACTCACCACTGGCAATTTAGTCGTCGAAGTGGATACCATTTGGACGATTGATCTCTTAGATGGACTGGTGGTGAAACGTGGTTGTTCATCGAGCTTCCAGGGTGTCGGTGTAGGTACAGATGCAGGTATGCTCAAGGCCGTGCTCACTATGCAACCTTTACGTCGATTTCAATGGGCCAAGGATATTTCCTCGATTATTTTTCATTACAGATAACTCGAGCACTTACTCTCCTAATTCACTTCTATATATTCATCGAAATAACTTCTACGATCAACCGAATAAGAAAAGTATCGAAACCATGTTAAAGCGATTTGAAACAAAAATCATCATTAGGATAAAAAAAGAAATTGACAGCAAACTCAAATTTTCATCAAAATACGTCTCAAATAAATCGAAAAAAAAAAAAAATCAAATCCATACAAAATTGATGTTAGTCATGAGAAACTTTGATTTAAACAACGAAGAAAAATAGTGAACTACAGGCAGAAGGATCTCTTTTCCTATGCATTAGGTTCAGTCACATAATTTGAAATCGACATTTCTCATTCGATCAAGAAAAATCAAATAAAAATATTCAATTCGAAGAGATGATAGATTGACACACAAAATTTTGAAACAATAATTAAATGCAACGACCGATGAAACGATCGTTAAATTCTCGAATCATCGTCCATTGAAATTCATCAACAAAAAACATGACTACAGATATTTTTCGAGTCGAAGCTTTAAAAAATAAAAGAAACTTCAAGTATTGAACGACAGGAAATAACTGAGTTCACACATGGACCGAGTTTCGTCACAATGAAAAGATCACTGGGAATGATAACTCAGGGTCCAGAGAATAAGTCTCGAAATCACAGAATGTGAGAAAACAGGAAACAAGTACTAATTCTAGAAAAACAAAAACAACAACAACAATATTTATATAAAAAATGAAAGCTTACACAAAAGGAAGAATTCCCTGGATGTGGAAAAGATTGCCATCGTGTCGTGTAACTTCTGTCGGATCTTTCTCTCGGGATAAGAGAACGAGGCACTCGCGCGGGGGGTCGGGGGGTTGGGACAGGGATGATTCCCTGATATCCGTTTTGTCCTGATTACGTTATGAGGATATTAACTCGACGGTTGATTCCCGATGTGCTTGGGGATTGTGATGCGGTTATAATATTTTCTACACCGGTTGTAAGTCTTGCTCGTGACTGCTGCCTCTCGAGTCTCTGGCTGATTATGAAGGGTGAGAACATAGGGAGGGAAAGAAAGAGATCGAAAGGGACGAAAAGAGTGAACGGAAGAGAGGGAGAGAGAGAGAAAGGAGGCGGCCGATCGTCGCGACGATCAATAGGGACGAGCTTTTCAGCATGCGCTACGCGCGAGAAATGCCGGCGTCGCGACGCCGAAAAGCCGCGCTTCGCTCTCTCTGTATCCCTAAAACGAGTGGGAGTTATAAATGACGTAGGAAATTTACAACGAAAAGAAAATATATATTACAAACTGTTTCCGCATGGATTAGTCGCGTTTAAAATCACTTTGTTAGACGAGCCTCTAAAAATAGGGAACAATCGATCGATAATGAGCGAAAGGACGTCAATAAAAATGATCGTTGAAAAATTTATTGTTTTTTTTCATTTATTCGTTAATTTTATCTGCATGTGCCAAAGGTTATCGTAATAATTGTTACAACGATCGAAGGACTTTTGTAAAGGTCTATAGATTCGATTGAATTTCGATTTTGGTAACGATCGTGATAAATTCTTTATAATTATGAATCAAATTTGAAAATTCATGTCTTTTGATTAGATGGAAACGTATTTTGAGATTCTTTAATAACTTTATCGAGTCCTGATCACACGCTGAATGGTTCTTACATTGTTTTTTTTTTTTCATCTTCATTGAGAAGTCGTTTTTCAATTCAAGCGTCGATGGTACTCGTCTGGAGAACCGTTTGTTTTATCGACCGTTGGAAACTAAGTTTGTTTTGAGTAAGGCAGAATCTTTCTCCACTGCGAATAGCACCCTAAACATGATTCTATTGACTATTTTTTACAGATCACTCGGATAATAAGTCAGATCGAAACACAACGCTCCGCCGAGTACGGTCGATGTTTTTTTTTTTTCCAAAAATTATTTTTTATTCTAATTCGTGTTCGGTAAAATTACTTGAATTTAATCAAACGAAATAATGTAATAATTTAATAATGAATGATGATAATAATAACACTAATCAATGAAACGTCGATACATGAACAGATAAAATGATAGAATGAAAAAATATTGAAATTTTTTTAAATATAATAGCTGTACAATAGTTGAGACAAGTATAATTTACAAAAAACAAAAAAATCAAAGGAAAAAAGAAATTTCGTCGATTACTCCGGCTGAAACATTTTTTTTGTTCGTAATTCGAAGGTTTGTTAATTGGTTTCAATGTATTTGACTATTTATCATTTCAAAGTTTCTATTCATCCAAAGACTAGTGGTTCTTTGAGTAGAGGATTTTCAAGATCAAGAGCAAGAGATGATTTTCGAGGAGGGGAGCAAAAGGTCATCGCACAGATACGTTTTCATCACTTATCGAGTATTTTCAACTGATACGAGAAATCGTTTACGAACTTCAACAATGTCAAATGTCGAATAAACGATAACGGAAACATGCCACTTAGAATTTGCAGTTATTCATACTCACATACCTTTTTTTTAAATCCTCAATCTTTAGAAGAAAAAAAATCTGAATCTCAAATAGGGTTCTATGAAACCGAAAGACATGAATGGAAATTAATCACTCAATAAAAAATCTTCCTGACGACCCTGACCAAAAATTGGATTTTCTAAAGATATCTGTCAACTTTCACACCCACGATCTTTGTACCCTGATTTTTTTAACCTCCCAACTATCACTATTAATGCGCGATCGCGATCTTCATAACCAGAGAGACTACGGAGAGGAAGTGGACACAACATAGCAGGAAAATAAGTTTGTAGCAACGACGTCCTCAAAATCCCGTCTTGAATAAGTTGTTAGATCTGCCACTAAGTGTCAAGATCCTACACGTACAGTATCTCCCTGGTCACACCAATGAAACACAGTCTCACACAAATTAGCAAAATGTTTCTAGTTATAACCAGTGTCGTTGGACTGTGAGCTGCGAAACGTCAAAAAATGTGTGCGAAAAAGGCAACCTCTTTTTAATGCCAGGAAAAATTAAGATATTCATTGAAAATGAAATTTTGTTGGAATATTAAAATATTTTGTTGAACCTATTCAACAAAATATTTTTAGATTTCAACAAAATTTCGTTTTCAATGATTTTGTTGTCCACAACATGCGTTAGGCTACAGAGCTCTAAATAGTCAAGATCGAAAGAGAAAAAATGAAATTTTTTGAAAATTATTAATTAAATATTGTTGAAAAAATTTTTGGGAAATTTATGAAAAAACGTTCGACCAGCTCTGCTCGCTGTAAAGACTCTAGCGACGCGTCTTTCTTTAAGTAACGTGAACGTACTTGCCTCGAGTCGCTACCAGGACTCTAGATATTTGAATATTCCTGATCGAATTTGGTTAACTTGTCTGATTTATTAACGTCGCTGGAGCTCAGACTTCATCGCGTTTTGAGCGCTCTCCGTTGTCGAGATGGCGGAGACAGGGTCCGCCGTGCTTGCGGAAGAGGCGAGCGGGAGAACTCGGTCAATGGCAGGGCAGGAGGGAAGGGCACACGCGTTTGTTCGTTTCATTCAGTCTCCAGCGGAATACCAGACAGCGAGGAGCAGGGCACGAAAAGAGTAACGTTAGCCTCGGTCGGTCAATGCAATGCTTCGCGTTATGGTTCGACGGTTTTAAAGAAATTGAGAAAACCGAGTACTCTCTGGTCGATATTTCGTCGTGAGCTCAAGCATTTATCTTACCAGCAGTAGAGAGAAAAGAGTTCTTTGAAAGGGCGAGTAAAGCTGGGAGAGGGTAGCACTGATGAAAAAAGCGATTTGGAAAAATATAATGAAGTTGATAAAGTAGAAACTTGGAAGATACATTAAGCGTCAGATTAATTTTGTAACAAAAGGGATGGGAATAATTCCTGTCCGATGATCTCTAAACGAAAGTTCATAAATTCTTTTGGAAACTGAATTGTTAGAACTCTTTTTAACAAACGACGAGAAAGCGATGCTTTGAGAGTTGAATAGTCATTGAATGGATTAAAAGATATTTATGCTACGCGCGACGCGAAGACTCATTCACCCAAGAGAATTTATCGTTCGTTATTAGCTGAAAGAAAAAAGAAGTAAGGCACTAAGAGCTGAAGATTGCACCGAAATTCTCCGGATGCAAAAGTTCTCATGGGATTAAAATTTGTCACCGAATGAGAGACGATGTCAAGTTCGGTACTAAACTGTGCTCGTATACATATATATCGGAAAGATTTTTCAGTCCTACAGACGATCGTATATGCTCACGAGAATCTGAATCGTTCTTTTTTATTCTCTCTTTTTTTTTCTTCCTCTTATGGCCACTTAAGATATCCAAAGCGGTGATAGCCGGTAGGAGCAAAACGGTTTATCAAAAAAAATAAGGCTCCTTGAGAAGCGAGTAAAAAGCTCTCAAGACATTTTTCATAGACGTTCGAGTGAAAAGAACAAGATTATTTATTATTATTTGCCTCTTTAGTTTGACAGTCACTGACCACTTACGAGGAGGTCCCATTTAATCGCGTTTTCCTCTCGCTTTCTCTCTTCGGATACTAACAATGGGGGGGCCCCCCACCATGTAATTTATCTAAGAGAATATTCTTCGGAATTTAACGACAGATTTTTCTATATATATATATATTTATATATATATATATATATTTATTAGCGTTGTCTCTTAATGGAGCCGGAAAATACCGAACTCGTACGCATTTGTTCCATTGAGTATTTACTTTTTATATGACGGATGAAAGCGTTGATACAGGAGGCAAAAAATATTTATCGATGTTTTGAAACTTGCCATGAAAGCTCGAGAAGAATGAGAACCTAAAATTACTCGCGGATCATTCGCATGTTCCTCGAAAAAAAAAAAACAACAGTGATTACAGCTTCCGGAATTTTCGAATCTAAAGTACCATCAGAAGAGGTGCGGTACGATAAAATTTTGGAAGAGACCCAATTATTGAAAAACCTACATCAGCTCAATCTTTCGCATTGGCCCCCCCGCCAGAGCATCGCGAACTTCTTTCCCGAATTCAGTTTCGTTAGTTCGGCCAAAAATCTGCCGGATGTGAGTAGAATAGATAGGAAATGTGTAGTGAACACGTTTCACCGGATGAGGACATTGCTGAGAATCGTTTCGGATTTTTTGGAGCGGATACGGAACACACGAGTCAGCCAAAAAATCATGGAGAATGAGAGATACATCGTAGCCGCAGAGATAGCGTCTCCGATCGATGACCTTACGCGATACAATGTTTTATTAGACGTTACGAAATGCAAAAGCGCATTTCATTTGTTGATGACTAAGATAAAAAGCTCGAAACTTCGAATGAACCTCAATTATTTTATGTTTCAGAGTTATTTCATATTTTCTTCCCTCAGAAATTGTCAATAAACTACTGGCCATGCAATACCAAAATTGATATACGAGTCTGTTCGCAGAAGCCACTCGCGCATTCCTTGAAAAAAAAAAAAAAAGAAAAACATTAATTTAATTAGTAAAATAATATTGAGATAAAAGTATGTACTTTCCTACTTTCAGCCTGCGGCGATGAAATTTATTATGTAAATTCAAAATGAATAACAAGAGGGTTTCAAAATATTTTAATTAATAAATAATGTAATTGAGACTAATCGAGAAAATCGAACGAATTTATTAAACTGTAAAAGCAGCGGAGTTGCAAACGTATACATCCACAAAACCCGATTGTTTGAAGTTGAATAACAAAACGAAGAATCAACAACCGGATAAGGGATGATACGAGGGTGTAATAAATGAAAAGATTAAGCCAAAAATAAGCTGGATCCTAATATATTTGATCAAATTGTTACTTACACCAGGGCGATAGTATTAGCATTCATAATAATTCTCATGAAAAAAAAATAAAATAAAAAAAAAACTTCAATAAGTATCGAACAGTGGAAAATTGTAAACGTGAAACGACGAATCGATATTATATACATGTATCAAGATTCAGCAGTGCGAGAAAGAGGATTTTCCACCTACACCACCGATATTAATTAAAAACTCGACAGCGATGGCTCGGGTTCGAGGTCGGTGTTACCGGACCAGAGGGAAATACCAGTATTAATGATAGCGAGATGTACGTACATGTGAGGGCGCAACACACACACTCTGACAAGCGGGTGTACGCGGATACATGGATTCTTATTTACTAATAGGGTGTCCTTTTCCAATTTATAAGCTGTCAAATTAACTTAACAAGATAATTGAATAACATTTAATTATTTTTTTACAACCAATAATAATACGCGTTGTTCAATGGATATATTCATCATCCGGTATTTCAGTTTCGTACCAGTCGATCACGATTCAATTTACATCGGTCCCAAAGCTAATATTTTATTAAGTATGCAAAATAGATCGATCTAATCATCATTTTATAAATCCCTGAAAGCAGTAAAGTTTAACGAAAAAGAGAAACGAGATGGACAAATTTCATGAAGAACCTTAAACTTCGATGATCGGTATCGCGTTATCAATTTTGATGGAATATTTCGAGATGATTGAATTCATAAATGAAAAAAAATCTGGACACCCCGTGTGTATCGGTAGACAAAACTGTGGAACGGTGATGATAAAATAAAAATTGAAAAAAAAAAACGAATTTCATCAAATTGCGTATCAGGAGAGGTGCTAGAGGTCGAACCTCGTCGAGTAAGAGATATAGATATCGAAACAAAACGACTATGACTCTAACCGGAGAGGTAGGAAAAGTAGCGAAACGACAACCAGTGGCGGCAAATACCGCGCTTGGCAACGATATATAACGGACGAGGGAAAATAGAAGTTACGACTATTGTACGTATTATACGTGTATAACGTTTTTAGTACATTTCAGTTTTCACTGCGTATACAATCAACACTTGATTTCGCCAACAGCTCCACCAACTCGTGTCACATCGATAACTGGAACAGAATTAATTTCTTTGGCCACACATCCTCCCCCCTCCTCACATGGTCGAGCGAATTCAATTTTTTAACTGTTCGCAACGTTAAAACCCGCCTGACACAATTTCCCGACTGAATGAACTACTTTTTAATTGTCTCGCCTACGTTACGACAAACACATTTGCTTGATCCTGAATTATGTAATTTTCCATCATTCACCGATGCTTCCAAGCTTCTATCTATTCGTGCTGTTGATTATGTGCCCAAAGGATGTTATTTCCGCTGTTGCCTTCTCCATTATTCACTATTATCATTATAATCGAAGTACGAGCTCTTCCCATCAAATGTATATTCATACGTTTCACGAAATACATGTTTGCTGAAAAGACAGCGAGAAAATCATTAATTTTTAGACTCAATTCGAACAGATGACGATAAGAATCCACGTATCTGGTCCGTTTGTCAAAAAAAAAAAAATGCGCAGTCAGCGGTACATACGAATCGAGTGCAATTGGCTCGTGTTATCCACCGCGAGCGACTCTAAATAGAAAAGATCGGTGGCGAGAAAAGGCACTGAAAATATTGACGAGGCTTGCTCCTTCAAGCAGGTTGTAAAATCTGGTTTATGGGAATCGTTGGAAAAAAATGATAAAAAAACATCAAGCTGCGACTAAGCTCGAGGCAAATGTCGCAAAGATTCGGCTCCTCGAAGCCCACCAGTGTGGATAACTCGTGCGATCCTAAAATGCACGCAATTGTATCGCGCCATGCGGTTATCCGGTTTGTAAGCAGGGACGAAATCGTTGGGGAATTCCCGTATCCACTGCTTTATATGTCAATGCGCCGTTATGACGTAACGTATATCCTACGAAACGGAATGTCAGGAACATTCGCAGACAAGATGAACGTTTCTCTCTCTCTCTCTCCTCTCTTATCCACGGACTGCTCGATCTCGCCCTGCTCAATAATCCAACCCTTTAATGTTCTTACCCCCTCGTCATCTTCAACCCGCAGACCCGCGTCCTTCGAGTTACTCCGATAACTGTTTTTTTTTTTTCCACTGGAATACTAGCATAAATATCACGGTTGAGGGCTTGATAGAGAACGATAAAAATACTCGAGGTCAGCCCAGCCTTCTCGTGTACGATTGTCGAGACGATGGACACCGAGATATTGGTCATTCGAGCGACTGACTCATGAATCGTCTATTATTATATTCCATTGATAAAGAAACGACAAAAAAAAAGTCTTTTCCATCAACAATTTGTATGGATTTACATATTCGATGAATAATCGCCTCGAATCTTCGTCATTCCTAATTAATCACGATTTATTCCTGTTTTAATTCTGATCGAAATCAACTCCGCAGAAGTAGGGTCTAATTTTATTTTCGAAAATATTTTCTCGCCGGATAGTAATCGATCGGGATACTTTAGTCTTCGACAATAATTCAATAACCAAAGTGGCTAAAGAGGAGAAGAAAAAAAACAAGATCAAAGATGAAGAATGACGATCGTGAGAACTCTACAGAATGAATGAGTACTCGAGTCATCTACTCTATAACTATTTCTACATGAGAGCTCAAGTTTGAATAACCATGAGAAACTATGCATATGTATACATATATATATATCTTTATACGTGAGAGAATTACTACCAGAAGCACACGCCTCATGAAACTTCTTTACTGCTTGTTCCCGGCGCGTAGGTTGGAAACGAGGATTTTCTATCAAGAGCGATCGTGTAAAACAGCGGTATGCTCGGTGACACGGTCACGATCCCTGTTCGACTAATGATTGTGGCTTCGATCAATCGATTATATACATCGAGACTTGAAGTTTCTAAGGTAAGGCCACACTCGCCGTGATCCGCACTTTGTCGATCACCTCAGCACGCTCTAATCCTCGGATCTTGTGAGTAAAAGTCGTGAAAACAAATCGAGCGTGAAAGTCGATTGAACCGCTGCTTCCATCAAAATAATTATCCAAAAAGATTGTTGCGATAAATCACTATAAAAATCATCGAAACGACATTTTTCGTTTAATTGAACGATTCTCATTACTTTGTTGTGATAAAAAATTACGAGTTTGTCTCAATTATTTTACAACAGCTCTGTAGAAACTCTGTCGTGGAGCGAATAATGTCGTGACGATCGTGACTGCCTGCGTATTGCCAACAGTAATTTCGATAGCGATCTATTCGCGCAACCGTTTTGTCAAATCGAGATCACCGATATAGAAATAGTAACGAAGGTATATATATACTGGGTTATTTATATTTACATTGATCAAAAGTGTCAATCGGATTCACGATTCTTTGATAAAATAATGAAAGAGATGTTGGGGCAATGATTTATGAGGACAGTTGACATTATAAATCTATAGGTCAGTTCCGTCGCCCACGAGAACACTAAATCGAGATCAATGTAAAACATTCGTACAAAATATATCACTCGATGTCGTTAATTCGTATCCGAGAGGCCGGTGTATCGAGAGCTCGAAGATTGGCAAAGAACGAAACTTTGATAATAAATGCAACAAAGTTTTGTACACAAGAATCGAAGAAATGATTAGCTGAGCCAACGTTGAGTTAACAAGTTGTTGCAGTATCGTAATTCGTCAGAGATAACTCAATTTCTTTCGTTATCCTGATTATCTCGAATTGGAGGTCAAGTTTCGTTATAACGGGTATACTCACCTTAACAATTTATTTTCTCAATCGATCCTTTCCCTCTTATTTTCAAGCTTTTTTTCCCTCGTACTCCGGCATACTACTCGACTCGCTATATTTCCAAGAGCCAAATTATCAAAGTTTTCTTCTACTTCTCGAAGTTAGCCTCCGATACTACCAAAGATTCCTGTATACTTTTCTTCCGGTATATATAATCACATATCTTCTATTTCACTATCTCTTTCTCATTCTCTCCGTTAAGCAAGTTCCTGACGAGAGGGAGGATACACTTCCTCTTGGTAGAAAATTGAACAAGGACATTCGCGAGTGCTCATTCTCCTCGGGCTACACTCCTACAACATATCTCGTGAACGAAAGCACTCTTCTCGTATATACATAACGTATAGTACATCGAAAGAACTAACCGGATAGGGGTATCGCGAGAAAAAAAAAAAAAACTTCGGGTCGACCGTATAGCTTCGGAGTTTTCTTTGTACAGCGGATGAAAAGTCTCTCCTTCTCCTTAGCTAGGCGAGAAGCAACTTTTTTCTGGACCATCGAAAAGGTTACTTCTCCGCTGCCACCTTTCCTACCATTGCCCTCATCGAATCTGAGCAAAAAGAATAACGAAAATATGAGGGTCTCCAAAGTTTCAGGATTCTTTCAGGAAAGAAAAAGGAGAAATCACTAAGCTTTGACACACATTGAATAATCGCTTGTCCAATTTCTGGTACAATTGATTCGAGAGAATCGACTGGTCCAACAATCTTGTTGATCAATCGATCCATCTTTCCTCCTCCTAATTTTTGACCAAAATTTTTCGATCCTGCTTTCGTTGCTCTAATGAAATTCTCGTGAGTACCGTGACCACCGAAAGCATACATTTTGCATGATAAATTGTATCGCGAGATTCACCCCAAGGCCCGACACTCTTTCGATCTGAGCCAGTTGAGCGATCGCGAAATCTCGCAACCCGTTATATTCGCCAAGGGCCTCCTTTAAATTTGCATTTATCGAAGCATACGTATTTTAATCAGCCTACATGCCACGAAGTATAAATTCTGTTCACTGGAGTGAGCCTCTTCTCAGTTGCTGAAAACCGATAACAGAGACGCGATATATCGAGCCCCAAGTACGACGACAGTTTTGTACATACGCGAATCGATATTTTATTCACTCGAAATGAAAGAAGCATGAAGTTAGCTCTCGTCGAACGTTTGCTCAAAATAAGTGACCCGATCGATATTTTTTTTTTTTTATCCGAAATTAAAATCAATTACATGAGAAAAAGTATAATGAGAAAGTGCTGAGCTCGAATGACGCCGTTTACGGATCACCGAATAATTGCATTTTACGACAATCTATCTGTCGCGAGTTGTTAATCGTATAAATTAAAACGAATCAAGATTACAATCTTGGAAATATTTGCGTATTCACGGATGTCGTTTGTCAAAAAAGAAAAATAACAAACGATCGAATCTGCATTCTCGTTATTATTTATAAACGAAAGAGACATTTTTAGATGAATTTTCTCGAGCTTTTGACTCTCGTTGCCGAAGTCTAGTAACGAAGTAATCGTATCGCGTATTTTTTTTAATGCTCTTCAGCAGAGTTTAAGAATGGTTTTTTTAAAAATGAATCGATGATCGAGAAGAGTTTTCTCGTTGGCCAGGTTAATTGTATAGATAAAATGTCAAAAGCAATATTTGATTCTCTCAATTATTTTGGCACACGACGGAAACTGAGACTTAAACTTTAAAGTATTTAAAAAATGGTGTATTTAACTAAATTTTATCCTTAAAATAAGAGAGTTAAGGTAATAAATCTCTGTCATTCTTGCTTGGTTATTTTCGTTAGGAAACTCGAGAAACTAGCACAAAAGTTGACGTCTTTTTGTTTCATTTTCCATTTAGCTACTTCGTCTGATCCTTTCCTCCTCTCGTATTCCCAACTTTCTTATATATATCTCATTTCGTTATCACGTATACTTCTCTCATTCCATTGTGCTTAATGTTGCATCCTTATTTCTTGTTCGTTGTCACCATACACGCCTACCTTTTATCTGCTATTCTCTCAGAGATTAAACCATTGCAATGCCCTTCCCTCTGTACTCGTGTCCTCCAAGCTTTCTTCGCGATGAAATAGCTACGATATTTTCGTGTCTTATTTGTTACGCTTTCTCTTTCCATTGCTTTGCTTCTACTTCTTCTACTTCTTCTTCTTTGCTTATTCAACTTTGTGTGTTTTCCTCATTTCTCTCCTGTTTTGTTGTGCTTTTGATCTCAGCTTACCTCCCACACCGACTCATTGCTTTTCTCCTTATATCCACAAACATTATTGCTCTCTTTGGATAATATTCACGAAGCTACTCTGAGTGAACAGGCTATTAAAAGCTTAAGGCGCTATTAAAGTTCGAACGCTAAAAAAAAGGCTATTTTTGGGAATTTTTTCAGGGTATGCTGTTCAAAATAGTGAAATATAACTTGTTGGGAATGATAAATCTGGTCTTCATTTACATATAAAACTTTAAAAAAAATTTTTTTACTTCATTTTTATTTTAAAAAATTTAAATTTAAAAAATTTATTAAAATTTATTTTTAAAAAAATTTAAAACGGCTTGTCTGGAACCAAAAAAACAAAGTTCTTTGAATTAAGTACAACGTCAGGCAGGTAATGACGGTTGGGTATCATTTTTTATCGATAAATAACAAAATGGCGGATGGAAACAGAAAAAAAAATTAAAAAATACATTTTTTCACTGTTTTTTGTACAAAAAAGATATGAAAAATCAAAATTATATCTTTGTAGAGCGTTAATTTCTAGGAATACGTGTGTGGAATATGTGATTAAAATTTCATAAGGATCAGTCCAAGTAATTTTTGACATGTCGTGGAAACCAATTTGGAATTCCAAATACAATAAAATATTCCATTCGTTATTTCTTCATCTATTCTAGTAAATCTTCTTCAAATGCTAATTGAATATTGTAATTGAGTTATTGGTATTTGAAATTTTGGGATTCGTTCGAGCACGAAACGGTTCGGGAAAGAACCAAAGTTCGAAGAACTCTGATTTCCTCGTGTAACAGAGGAAACACCGAGGACTGAATTCTGTCATTTTGTGACCAGCTTTTTGATTTATTTTTGAAAAAATCTCATTTCTCGAGCAGTCGAAATGAACTTTATCGACGTTTTCGATGTTTTTGATTGAAAAAATGTGAAAGTAACTCATTCAAACAGAAGTATTACAAACAAAGAATGCTGAATGTTATATGAAACGATAGTACATTTGAGCAGAACATTTTTGCGAAAAGCAGCTGTGAAAAGATGCGAGATAATCCAGAACTGTGGGACACTGTAGTCGAGAGAGGCTAGACCACAATCGTCCGCGAACCTCTATCCCTTCTGGAACGTTTTCCGTACACTTGCACAAACACCGGAAGTTCGTCGGTGGCCTTGGACAAACGTGAGGTTTTTTTGGACTTTTTTGCACCAGATAAGCGTGTTAGCCAGGTGGTATAAAGCGTTTTCGTATGTGAATGAAAAATCAATGAATTGTTTGTATGACCAATGAGCGAAGGCAAACAAAATCTTTTACCAACTTTCTATACGCGACTCGTTTATCCATGTGTGAAGAAAAAAATGTGATTCGAAATGAAGATGCGAAGATAGGGATGAGGAAAGAACGTAATTAAGTTTGAAGAACGCAGGCAATATGGAATTTTTATAAAATCGATTTCAAGATCAAGTGCCATGAATTGTTATTTTTTTTTTTTCTTTTTAATTTCATTTTCATCGTACTAAGATCGCGAATAACTCGATTCGAGTGTCCTACGTTGGAATAAAAGGCTTCAAAAGGAATTTCTAACTTCATATCCTCTTCCTTTCATTCTATCTAGTCCTTCCACTTACTCTCTGCTCCCGTCACTCGACCTTCTTCCTCGACAATGCCGTTTGTCTAGCTCCACACGCTGTACACGTTGAGCCACACACAGAGCACTTATCACTCTTCCTTCATCCCTCGCATAGCCTGTTCGATGTCGAGAGGCCAGGCAACGTCACAGAGGCAGTGCCATTGTGTATTTACGTGCGTGCATGAACTAGGAATCACGCGAGACTCATAATAATTTTCTCGTTTCATGGAATCAAGAAAAAAAAAATGAATTTCTTGCCCTTTTGCATTTTTTTAAATTTATTATATATTCTCGGTAGACGTCAGAAGTTTTTCTCTCACCAGCATTTAAGTCGTACGAGCTTCGATGAATATCTAGGTTAATGTTCATTTTTATCTACAATGATTATTCGTCGAAATAAATTATTGAGCTCCAAAATGACGATAACGATTTCGAGCTCTCCCATCGATTCTGAAGCCTGCTCGGATAAAGAATGTTTATCCAGCCTTCGAATACGAGAAAAAGATGACATAAATAATTCATTATTTACCAACATAATCGAGCATAACCATACACACGATTCCTCATACGAACGAGGGCTTGCTGCGGATATTTTCCACCCCTTTCAACCCCAGATATCCCATAAATCAGCCGACCTTGACCCGAAGAATTACGGAACTCGAAAGTTGTCAAAGCCTCCCACCAGGATGAGAAGTTTTTTTTTTTCCTCCCAGACGACCAAAACCAATAAATAAATGATTGTGTTCAATAATAAAGTAATTATCGATGAAAATCTGAATAATTGAATTATCCATTAGCGTCGGAAGATATAGTATTATTATACATTTATCTGGTAAAGCACGAAATGTCGATTTATAATCAAATAAAAAAAAATAAAAAAAACAAAAAAAAACCCCCTAAAATTCAAATAAATCGATTATAGACGATGCCGAATTCGCCCGACTCAATATCCCCAGCTTGCGATATACTAATTATAATTATTGGCTGATACGACATTTTATTTTGAATATATCCGAGAAACATTGAAATTCAGGCACCGGACACATATAATATGCGTACGTTCTATTGACGTTTGTCCGATCAACGCGGAATATATATCGGCTCCACCAAAATAATATTTCTACCTATTTCGAAACGGCGTATCAAGACAATATATATTTGTACGAAGCTTACGGTGAAAAATATCAGCGTCAGCTGATGGCGTACGCGAATGTTTGGATTATTGCACATTGTTATGCGGCTATTCAAAACGATCTCGAGTTTGGCATCATTTTGACCATTAACCACAGCGTTATTCGTGGTTTTTTTCAATTACAAAACGTACACCGAACAAATGAATAATAAATGACAGATTTATTCGAGTCGTGCCGTACATCGTTCGGTGTATTTAAATTGTTTTAAAATAATCTTTAATTTATCTCATTACGAATTCATCCTGATTCGATGCATCTATTGTTATTTTATCGTGCTTATTTATCAAAAATATATGAGAATAATGAAAATTTTACAAGCGTTAAGAAAATAAATTCTTCAACGATCATTAAACGATAATGAGACGAAGCCCCATCGTCTTGTAGAATTGGCACTCATCGATCCGCGAAACGAAGAGAATTATGATGCTGCATCGAGTCGAATAGGAGTGTAAGAGAGAGAGAGAGAGAGAGAGCTAGAAAAGTGGATAGTACAAGAGAAAGTAATTTCATCTTCCAGGATTTTTGCTTCTTAGTGTTCATCGCTGCTGAAGAGTTACGTTGTTTATGTTCTTTTAGGTTGTTCAACTTTTATCGAGATGCCGTAGATCTCAGAGCAAGAAAATCAATTTCAAAAAGCTCAACGGTGTTTTTTTTTTTTTTTTCATATTTTTACAAAATGAAAACTCAATGAGAAGATCCAAAGAACTTTTTATCCTTTCATATCATAATATCGGTCATAAGCACCGAGAAAATTTAAATGAAATGCTAATAATGTAAGAGTTCTTTGCAGGGATGAAGGAAAATCGTTTACTTTTTCTTTTATCGCGCGATATTTATGCCAAAAAAAAAAGAAAAAAGAAAAGAAAATAAAATATTTCATCCCCATTGCCCGTCTCGCAACCCCTGCGCCGTGGAAAAGCGTGTCAGGTTGCCGACGACGCCGCGGTCGCTTTCGTTTCATCTGCGTGCGGCTGGCGTCGCTGGCGCACATTGGCTTTAGCCGCAACAACGAACGAGAATCGGGCTCTTCGGTATTACAAAAGCGACAAGGCCGCGGCACTCGCGCGGCGAACTTCGGCCCGACAACATCGCCGCGACCGAATGTATCGACGATCCAAGTTTTCCGCGTTATTGTAACGTCGATCGCGAGTTTAGGTGCTACGATTGTTCAATGAAAATCAATTAACCGATAAAAATTCAATGAATAAATAAATAAATAATTGAATTTTTCGAATTTCAAGACTTTGACAGGCCTGTCATCGCCGGAAAAATAAATCAATTAATAATCGCTGTTGAATCAAAATCTACAGCGGTTGAAAATATTTCAAATATTTGATTGAAAAAAAAAAAATCTTCTTCTCGAAAACAACGAACGAGTTTCCCGAAAATAAAAATAAATAAAAACATAAATAATTGACGAGAATATTCTCCAGTGAATTTAGTGACAGCGAGAAAAATAAATTCGTCATAGTTTTCTTTCGATCATTACGTAACAAGTGAATCATTTGTTCACTCGATAATCGTTGTCACTCCAATATTATTGGAGTATATTACGGAGCCACTTTGCTTTTATTTCGTTGAGTCTCTTTCGAGTGACCAGTGAATCCAATCGGTGAAACTTGAAAACAATTGTTGCGACATAATTCATTCAAGACGATTAAAAAACGCGACGAAAATCATTTCTCGAGTGAAAAGCTTTCGTTACGATCGTGATAAACAAATTTAAAATATACTCGGGTCAGTTCACAGGGGCTTGAAAGTATAAAGAATGTGCACGTGCTTGGGTGAATCGTGATTTATAGCGTTGTCACTGGATCTCAGATCGAACGAGACAGAGATTTCACTCTAAATTTCTATCTTTTTATCTTATCTAAATTGGTCACGAATTTCTTTTATTTTTAGATCGAGGAAATGACTCGTTTATCCGGATGACAAAGTTCTCTTTCCGAAGTTCATAGCTATCGTCGAAAAAGTGTAAATTTGTGAATAATCGTGATTTCTTTTTTTTCATTTGTGCATCTATTGTTCTTCGAATTACCGAGTGTTGATATAGAAATTAACTCTTCGTTGGATTTCGAGGGTCTAAAAGAAAAAAAAATGGTATCGCGCCATTTCTTCATCTCAGTAAGTCAAACGTTTGAACAAAATGTTGTTGAAAAATAGAATAACAATGTTAATGAATCGTGGTTACGAGTCATTTGTTTTATCGAGGGTGTATAGCGAAGCCTTGAAACAATGTTCGTAGAACTTTTATAGTCTTGTACGACAACTGTAACTGTTGGGCGTTCATATACGACGTTGCTGTTCCAGCCTTTTCTCATTTAATTAAAAAAGAGTTTTTAATGAGTTGTTTTTTTTTTGTTGTCTCGCTTTGTCACGATTGAGCTTCCTTCTGGAACGAGAATTCTTCGCGAGAGCTACAAATGCTTTTTTCACTTTATTTTTCTTCTCCCTGTTCTTCTCTATACGTATTCTTGGCAAATTATGCGAAACAGTTGACGTACATTTGTTTTCTCAATATGTTCCTAGCAATTAACGCCGAACGAAACGACCTGCTGGAAAATAAATCTTGAAGATAAATATTGCGAGAGCAAGATAGAAATTATGAAAACGCACAACAACTCATCACTTTTTTGTTTCGTATATATTTTCTTATTTCAAAAACAATTTACTACTTTTCAAATTCAAATCTCAGCAGCCTCTTTCACTCCTCGTTCATTCGGCTCCAGCAATTTTAGGATTCCAATATTTAAACGCTCCCACAAAGCTCTCTTTTTGGCGGTCAGAACAAACAAAACGAAAAACAAAAAGAACGGACGTTCGCCATACGCGAAGCATTGACGCGGACGAAAAGCTCTTCCTATCGGCGATTGATCGGTTTCGCTCTTCCTGTTAAATCTATTCATTCGACTATGCCCGATAAAGAATCGTGTCATATTTTTTTGGTCTCCAACAAAGCCGAGATACCGCTAGATTCTTCACACGCTCGACTAAACCGTCCAATCGTTTTCCCGGGTGTTTGGTCCTTCACGATCCTAACCGTCCAGCCTGCCTCTTTGCACGTTTTCTCGTGTTCGGGGATGCGTTACCCAAATTACGTGCCCCATTCCCTCGTCCCTTTTTTCGTCCATACTCATCCTCTCTCTTACTCGTTTACTCGAATTCCGCTACGTGAGCAGCGTCAGCGTTTCATTAAATACGAAGAAGACGAGGGTGAAGCCGAGGGAAAAAGGGGTGATTTAATTGCGACCCCGGGTGAGATATAAATTTGTCGTTACTCTCTATCTTTTTCTTTATCTCTCTCTCTCTCTCTCTCTAGTCTTCTCTCTGGATGGTCACAGCAGGTGTGCTTGTAACACGTGATCGTGACACCTTTGACACTTTTTCTGTAATCAACTAAACCCATTCGTCTATCTTCGTACACCAACTCTGCGAATCGCCTATTTTTTAACATTCTTTTTTTTGTTGTATCCGGTAAAAACCTTTTTTTTTATGCTCTCAGGTATCGCTCACGAAAAAAGCGGTAAATTCTTTGCCTTCCGATCAAATGTACGGGCTCTAACATCCTAAAGTGAAGTAAAAATTTGATTGGTTGCAAAACGGTGATTTTTTTCTTCAATTTCCATCGAAATTTTTTCAAATAAAGTATCATTTCATTATTTATATTCATTAGGCATCATTGATATAATAGTACGAAGTATATTCTGCTAGCAACTAATGAAAACAAAGTTGATAATACGACGGTATCAGCGAAGGATTTAGTAAGCTGGAAAGTTTGGGTTAAGGGAACGAGAATCGCGACACAACACAATGGGAACAGAAATAGTTTTTGAAATAGTAAATCTCGATGAAGCTCACAACTGTTTATTGTTAAACTATGTTAACGGCTGGTTTACAATTATACGCGATGATTCAGAGACGATAAGTGTCTGCTTTTGGGATTGCTGGAATTACACACTGGTCAAGGAGAAGTCGAAATTTCAATGGCTGGATTCCTCCGACCACGGGGCCCAACGCGCTCGTCGATCGTTTAACATTAGACAGTTTATCTGATGCTCTCGGTTGATGTACAGTGAAAATGTAGGCATTTATATGGGACGAGTTTTTGCACGGTTCCCTTTGGCCGTAGAGCCAATTTGATACAGCATTGGGTTGGAGGACTTTTACGGAACACGAAATTTTCTGAAGTGAGGGAAAAAGGCGATAAAAGTCTTGGCACGCGAACGTAATATCTCCAAAAGTACAAATAAGGATTCTGACAATGAAAATAATAAAAAAATCATGAAACCGGTTGAAAATGTTGGAGGAAAATGATACAACTCTCGAAATATAAATACACGAATAACCTATCAGAGGAGGAATCAACACATCCAAAATGAATGCTTGACGTAAACAGCCACTTACCACTGCGATATCGATAACGCTATTTTTACCTTGAGCTAAAAAGTAAAAAAAAAAAAGCAATGAGCAAAATGATTCGGTTGCAGTTGCCAAATGGTATCGATTACTCAAATATAAATATCGATGACAAAATTATAATCGAAGAATTTTATTCCCGAAGGCAAATGGCAAATCGTCGAAAATACTTCTCGATGGACTATCAACGTTGTCGAAATGGTAATTCGATGAATTTATAAATTCACTGAAAAGGTGCACTATCGATTTTTTTTAAGGACCGAAGCGGTAGCAAAAAAGTAAAAGAGAAAGGCAGAGAGAGAGGGAGGGTGGGAGAGAGAGGGTTAAAATACATCAGGTATACGCGACGGGAGGTTGGCCTCGAGGGATAATTTTCGTGATACCACGTAATTACCTCGTCATCCTAGCCTACGAGAGATCGTCAGGACCGGTGTGTATAATTGAGATCACGGTTCTATGTAAACATTCGAAAATAATACTGTGCTACCAAACATAAGATAACGTCTGCCTCTCTTACATTGCATTTAAATTCTCGAAGAATGGTTACTCACTTCGAATTTCTGTCTGGTTTTACACAAACTCGTCCTTTTCTTCCTTTACCTCTCTCTCTCTCTCTCTCTTTCCTTATTTAACTCTTTGCTACCAAGCACACGTCTTTCACGACCCTGAGGCCTTCCGTTATTTGACGTGAATTATTGGTCCGTCAATAAATCAGTAGTAGTGAAGGTGGAAATCGCCTTTGGCCCGTAAACAGGTCGGAATCACGAGTTCCGTGTACTTTTTCTGCTGCTATATACGCTACATTGCAGCAAATGTAATCCGTAGAAAAACCTGATTTCATTGGAAACATCAAACATTTAAAGCATTTTATTTCGAACCGACTAAAGCAATCGATGAACTTATGAAAATTGATGTATCGATGTCACCTCATTCTTTTTTATGTTGATTAACGACGATACTTACGCCGATTATTGACTATCAATCACAATCAAAGTTATATATATAGAAGATACATCAGTACTTTCATTCTCGATACAGTTTGATCGACTCAATTCGTGTCAAGGGATTACACCTAGTTGACGGTCAAAAAAAGGCGCCTGGACTGCTGTTCAAAAAAGACTTTCCACGGTGACCACTGTAACTTCCCGACTAATTATCCGAAATCAAAAAACCAAATGAATTTTGTTTTTGTATCACAGTATCTAACTCTTGATAGAAGGATTTGATGTAATATCAATTTTCGAAAAAATACTCGCCGATCGAAAGTGAAGGTCTAAATTTCGGTGAAAAAATCACTTTACTTCCGTTGATATAACAAAGAATATGCATCGAAAAAAAAAAATCCTTCGATCAAGTACTGCCTTTTGATATTAAAAAATTGTGTGCAAAATTTCAAGTAAATCGGTCAACTCGTTTCTGAGATATCGTGGTCACCGATTCTGGAAAAGTGGTTTCGAGATAAAAACGCGTTTAAAGTTTGGAATCGGGTATATACATACTTACATAATCGACTGTAAAAACGTCCGTAACTCCCTCAATTTTGAACGCATCGATCAGAGACTTTTGGATAATATTTTCGGAAGGTTATGCTACGAGAAACCGTCGAAAATGATAAAACGTTTTTTTTTTTCAAAAATTCTAACTAGATGTAACCCCTCAAAACGTATTATCCTTATATGAAATCGTAGTTGAAATATCTCAAGTTCTGTTCCAAAATGCGATTCGACAAACGAATCGTAGTTTTAAGTTATTCCACGATCATTTACCCTCGAACAAGTACTTTGAGAAAAACTTTAATATCTCTGCAGAAACTCGGCTTCATATTTATTCACTTTTTATTCTTTCTCGCATCAATGTGTACGCGGTTATTTCAAGATTCGTTCGTCAATTTCTTGGCAACATGTTTCCTCGAACTCGTTGCATTATACGTCACAAATGCAGAGGAGCAGGGGCAAAAGGGTAAAATACACATATATAATCCTCACAAATACATACACACTGTATTTGTAGATAAGAAAGAGAGAGAGAAAGAGAAAGAGAAAAGAAATATCGCTTCGTCGATTCAGCTCACGCGCCCCTGCTCGGAGCTCGATAAGTCTTGGTAACGGTTCACGAAGCGTGATGTCTCAAGACGTCGCGCGCAACCCCCCAGGTGACGGGCAAGAGACCTAAAAAAGAGCGAGCAAGAGAGAAAGAGATGGAGAGGAGAGTAGGGGGGGGGGGAAGAAGAAAAGATCTTTCTGTCGGTACCCAACTCCTTTACCGGAGCAAGCCAAAAAGTCGTGGAATACTCGTGGGAGAAGAAAGTTATGGTTCGAGTGCGAAGGGGTTGAAAGCAGAGGCGCCGGTACGACGTTGAGACCGGGAGCGCGCATTGGTGCGACAATAGTTCGGTTATATCGCAAACTTTCCTTCGAGATATCGGAGCCATCGTGCTAAACCACTGAGATTACACAGCGTGCGCTGGCTATTGGTCTCTCAGCCCTTCAGGCACTTTTTCTTTTCATTATTGACACCGGAGAGAGAAAATACACCGATGGGCAGGGGTGGAAGCTTTTGTTTTTCTTTTTACTCGGAGATCACGCGTCTGATATCAAGTTGAATTTCTACATTGCTGACGAGAAGAGTGTCAACGAGAGCAGAGTGTCTTGAATCAAAAATCATTTTTATATTAATTATTGAAGGTTCTGAAAGACGCTGAATTGGCTCGAAAAGACGAAAGCTTTTGAAGTTTACACAAGAAACGTTATACATTTTTTATAGCAAAGCAAAGAATTGATCACTTTTTTTTTCTCTTAAATATGACGGATATTGTACTCAGCTTGACGAAGATTTGTCATCAATTTATAATTCTCATTGCCTCTCCGATGGAGCCTCTCTTGAAAGCCACATTCTTTTTTATCTCCGCTCTTCACATCTCATTTTCTTTCATCTCTTGCTTTGCCTCACATATATATATTCCGGTCTGTATCACCGTCAGGCACCAGGTTTTGTTCTCGCGTTGCTTTTTCCTGGGCTGACTTTTCGGTACCTTTTTCTTAGATTTTTCCTTTGGAGAGCAGATTCACTCCGTTTTTTTCTTCTTTTTCTTTTTTCTTCCTCTTTTTTTTCGTGCGCTCCGCGGCCAAGAATGTAAGAGGGTACTCCCCCGGAGATAAACTTCAAATGAGCTCCGATTCGGTCCATAAGGATGGGACAGTTTATTACCAGTCAATTTTTACAAGCGGAGCGACAGAGAGGAAGGCGTTGGACCGCAAAACGAGCAAAGGCTCAAGGAATCCTTCGACTCTGTTCTTTCTTTAAAACCTGGCATTGTTGGAACATGCAACATCCTCAGTACGGACGAGGGTGTCCTGCACTGTTCTACCTGTCGAAAAAACCTCCGGGGGTCCCTCCGTCTGTCTATATCCATTCGTCTAGCCATTACCGGTCCTCGTTTTTGCAGGGGACTTTTTTACTCCCTCTCTCTCTCTCTCTGCTGCTGCTCCATTGTAGCGTATGTACACAATAGTGCAAATGCAAGGAGCGAGCTGACGGGTTTCTAACACTCTCAGGTATGTCGAATGCCGGACGCTCCGCATGTATCGGTTCGCGAAGCTGCACAAGGTGCAGTCCGTTATTCTCTTGAGTTCGAGGAAGTTCTCCTTAAGGAAATGGCTTTAGGTTCAAGGACCACTACCGAAGCACACGCGTGACTTTAACAAGTGGCTCTTTGATTCTTACTGATTTTTTTTCCCTCTTCCCTCTCACTTTCACTGGACACAGGCGCATTTCCGTAATCGTTTCGTCGCGAAGTGCTTCGAAATTTTTTTATTCCTTCTAAGGTTCGCTCGAAATGAAAGCCTGCAATTTTTTCTACAGAATTCTAATGGTTTATTCATACTTTTTATAACTCATGAAGTTTACGAAAGATTCATTTAAATTGCAATGAAACGTCTGGCGGATTCTCAATCCGAAGCATTGTCAAATTCATCAACGTACACAAGCCGATGTTGAGAAAACCACAACTACGGAACTCATAGTGGCGTTAATTCGATTCGGAGTTCATTCAACTGGACACTCGCGTGAAATTCCTCCTTCAAGTTGAAACGAAGCCAGCAAAACAATTTTCTCACCTGACTAATCGATCTTGGCATAGTCCGGTCTCACGTGCGGCCGGCCCTTTGCTCTCTCTCTCTCTCTCTCTCTCTTTCTCACTCTCTCGTCCTTTACTTTTATAGTCGGCCTTGTGAGCTAACTTTTCAGGCCAATGATTATCGCACAAACACATGCCTCTCGATAATTAGTTCGCTATTATGCTGTTCCATTCATTTAATAATACCCATAGCACCTGTGTTTTCATAATATACAAAAACTCTTCTTTTTTACTCCTTCATACAAGCCATTTGCGTAATTATGTATTAAACGCTTTTAAATACACTCTCGAATCGCAAATAAACAGAAGCCTGAGAAATTGAATGTATTTCGAGGTCCATAAATCAAAGGAAGCCTCATTATCTTCTTGATTTATTTTTTAAACTCCAAATAATTTGGCACGCTCGAAAGTATCTCAGGAAACAAACAATTTTTTGAAACGTTAAAACGAAAATATTTTTAAAAAAACTACGGTCGAATACCGCATCAACTGGCAAAAAAATTCTGAGCAAAGAAACTTTGAGGGTAAGAGTACAAAAAGAGCATCGTAACATTCTATGAAGAGCACCGATGAAAGAATCTTTTTACTCGAAATTGCCTGAATAACCGTAACATTTTAATGAATGTTTGTGATAGAATATTTTTACGTCCTTCAGAGTCGATTCCTGTGGTTTAAAGTTTCTAGTGTTGAAGGGCACGAGAAGTGAAAAGACTAGGGAATGATGGAAATTCGAATATTAGGATTAGGCTATTTTGACGCGAATGAGTCGAAGCTAAAATGGTCCACTTCAAAGGATTTCCCCAGTTAATCAAATGAGACTAATCCTTGTGAGGCAATGTTGACCATTCCTCGACGATTCAACCGGAATTACCACATGGATGTACATAAATCGGGCCAATCGTGAGAGTCCAAGAATTTAGCTTCTCGAAAGAATTGCACTCGCGACAGGAAGATGCGATCGCATTTGGTTTATTTTGTCAAAAAGCTTGACTCTCCTCTCTACACTTGGTCAAGCGTAATAACGCTCATCCGTTCAGAAGTTCCTTTTGCCTTTATATGGCCGAGAAAACACGAGCAGGAAAAGATCTTTGGGTCCATGCATGAATACTCCAGGTATACGTAAAACCTCGAGATTCTCAAAAGTCCAAAAGGTAAAAATCCTTGTTTTTCATTGGGATTGAAGAGCCCGAAAAAAATGTCGGTTTGCCTGAGGTCTGAAATTTTGTTTGCTCGAACCATTCGAATACTTTCTGCAAGATATTTACATGGGACATAGAAGAAACTGGAGAATTAGTGACTCCAACGAATCTATTTAACTTTATTATTTTGTGGTTCGTTCTACGATCGAGCATTTAGCAAAATTCCCTTTTTTTTCTCTTCACTTCTTTTTTATAACCGTTAATTATCCTGCTTGAAGAACAGTTGTTTAAGAACCAATATAAGTGCACATTTTCGCTTGGAAAAACGTAGCTAATTTATGTTTTGCATCATGGTTATCGTAGTAAGAATTTATTATTATTATTATAGTACAAAAAATAGTGTAAAATCGATTTCCCATTAAGCTTGATCGAAGCATCGATGACCAAGAAAAAAAATGTACACTTTCGATTAAGTACGATTAACCTTGGCTCTGGTTGCGAAAAATAAACGAGAAGTGGCAGCCGATGACAGGGAGAGTACGACAGGACAATTGTGAACGTAACAATTGTCCTCCTCGTATACGGAATTTGCCCATTGATATTTCTCGACCGGTCTCTTCCATTCGACTAAGGAATATATAAGCCGATGAGCTGACGAGCGTATAGAAATTGTTTCGAGGACTCCTACACGAGACAGAGTAAAGCGATGGAAGTGAAGAGAAAGAGAATATATATTAGTGGCGTAGAGTGAGAACCGTAGAGAGATGGCCTAAAAGGATTACACACTTTGGGGCGTCAGGACACGGAGATGGCTGGTAAGGCATTAAGGATGGAGAAGCAGGTCAGTTATCTTGATAATACTGACCGTTAAGCTTCCTCACTCTCTATATATATAAATACTTATACATATGAAGATTTTCTTCTGAACATTTCTCTCACCGCCAATCGTACCATTTACCAATCCTGTAAATCTTCTGTCTTTTTTTATTTTTCTTATCCTTTAAAAAACCATCACTGTCACATTAAACGAAAAATTCTTGGTGTCAACGGACGTCTGGTCTATTTCGTGAAGATATATTTGACTTTTCGAAAGTAGACGAACGAAGTGATAGAAACATCGAAACTCCGAAGAAAATAAGCCCCAATTATAGGGGAATTTGATTATCTTCATTGTAGAATGTTTCTAAGATTTTTCTGATCTTCGTATCAGTATCGTAAAATCTTTTTATCGATCGTTACGAACTATCGAATATTTCTAAGTACACCAAAAAATTGAAGAACAAAAGTGGTCTGTAAATGACGAAAAAAACTAGAACGTACGCGGTTGTCTACTGCACGAGAGAATTTGGTGCCAGGAGAACGACAGTTGGGAATAGTGGATGGTTGGCTCTGGCGTATATAATGGGTCTGGGATGTCCAGCATCCCCTTTCATCATCTGGCTATACGGTAATGGACCGATAGGTAGGTGAACCTAGCATCCAGTAAGCCCACAAAATCCGGGACAGTGAGAACAGAGAGAAAGAGTGGGGTGCGGAGAGAGAAATGGACTGACTATGTGTGTACGTCTAGGCTGCCTTTACAGGAGACCACTCTATTTTCTAGGCTTTCTCTCTCTCTCTCTCTCTCTCTCTCTTCCTCTTTGGCTGTTCTTCCATTTCCCTTCATATACCCCTTTTTTGCACTTCTTTAACTCATTCCCCGGCTTTCCTCAATACCTGCTATACAGCAGCCTTTTCCCTCACCTCTTCCATCTCTTATTTCTCTTCGTCTTTGCGTCTTATTCGTTCTTTTCCCTCTCGCTGCGTTTCTCCAAACTCGAAAAAGTCCCTTCTCCTCTCCCTCTGTGCCACTGCCAACCTTATATATACCTCTTCGAACTTCCGGAGTGATCGCTTGCTTTCACATGTACTTGGGCTCGGTCGCATTACCAGATCGATATCCGGATAGTAGCCCTAAAGAAAGATATATGAGGGTACCAGCTCCTGACGATTATTTCAGAACCTCTTCCCCGAAATACCTTTTGAAGACTTCCACTTTTTTTGCCAGTGATGTATACGCCTTTTCGAACCATCGACTTACGACTGTATTGGCTAAATTAATCAAGCTTCATTTCTACTCTGCTGGATAAATGCGTGAAGAGTAAATGATTTATGGATTCATAACTTTTGTTTAACGCTGTCTGTAACTAAACCAATCGATTTTTGTGTGACTTGGAAAAAATCATTGTTCCTATCATCGCTTTGAGAATGCCTCAATTCCAATAAGTATGACTAAATCTTATTTTCTTCAAGACATATAATTGCTCGTCGAAAGAAGCAGCTCGAGGCTTCGAAAAACAAAACGAATTAGCGAATCAAGTAATATATCTAGCCTTATACCACTATGAAAATAAGTTGAAGCCTGACACTACGTGAAATTTGAAAACCTTCGAAAGTTTGTTTGTTGTCGAAAGGTTAACGCGAACTTTATCAGGCGGATGAAAACTTGGCTGGGTAATTGCTGATCCAACTTTAGGTTTGGTCAGTTTATATGGCAGAAGAAAGCCTTTTACTTGCTTGTGTATATAGATTTCTCGTCGGAAATTCTTAAGAACTTTACTTCTTCGATTTGTCTACTATACGATGCAGAGTTCCTTGGATACGATCAATTATCCTTTCCCTTTTCTCTTCCTCCAGCTCATTTTCATTATTCCTTTCTCACTGCACTCTTCAGAGCTTTTAAACACGTATCAAGTATATTATATACAGCTAACATCTAGCAGCAACGAAATCCCTCGCCAATTATCGATCGATCTTACACTTGTCTTGCACATGCATCGTTACACAGTTCCAACCTTATCGAAAATGTTATGTAACGAACGAATTAAGATGTTAGTCTTAGGTAGTTGAATTTTTTATGCACTTGGACACAATCATCAACAATTGCTCAGACCCATTTAGACAAAAGATTTGATTATTGCAAAGAAAATTTTGTTCCAAATTTCTGAAAATAATTCATGTTCGAAATTCAATAAAAATGATCATCAGCTTGGAAGATTCGCAGCGATCGTTAACCAGATATTCCGAATCCTGGAATATTAGTAGCAACGCATAAAAATATTGAGCTCTGTCGATCATTAGACTTTTCAATGGTACTGGAAAACTGAAATAAGACGAAACGCTTGAGTGTCGACGACAGAATATTTCTTATCTGTTGACACGAACGTCGCGTCGACTCGATCATTTTTTTTTTCTTTCTGTCTATACCTGTCTCTCGATGCCCCATCTCGTTTTGATAGCAAAACATGTTTATGTAAGAGAACCGTTACACACTCTACTCTTTGCCCCCGTCGCAGGACTTACCACGAACTATCGCATCGACTCGGAAAACATTTATTCGTGACTCTACAGCATTCTTTCAATTCAGTTAGTACATGCGAGAGCCATAAAAACTTCTGATATATTGTATCTCATGTAGATACTCTATCATAAACGAGAGATTGTAACTCATGAAATCGTTGATGGATTCTGGGTAACGGATAAAAATGTTGATCGATTTGTTTTTTTATACGAAGGACTCTCATTTCGAAAACAACACTGAGGAAATCATTACGAAATGATCGATAAACCGAATGATTGAAACTTCGGTGTTCAGTCGTTTGTACCAACATCGTTGGAATCCTCATTGTTCAATTATTTATTCTTCAGATACGAGTATTGAGGAAAACAAATTTTACTCGAAAAGTCATTTTTTGGGAGCTGATTCAAGTTTTATTCGATAAATTAGTGAAGCAAGCAAACTACGGTCGTAAAATTTTCCGGCTCATCCTAAGCGAGGCAGTTATCATTGTACCTTGTGGAATTGCAAGGAAAAATGATGCGAGTCCTCGCCACCGGTCGTAACGAGGGATTGATAAAAAAAAACGAGTTTATAGGTAAAAAAAAAAAATGTATTAAAGTACACGAAAGCCCTGAAATGGTTCGATACAAAGTGGACAAAGGAGAACGACCTGGACGAAACTGTGCCACGCGCGCGCTTGTGGCGATATTCGAGGCTCTATATTGGTGGAGGGATCCTGGGCGCATATTAGCGAATCTCCAGAGAAGAGGAAGAGTAAATGGTTTTGGAAGGGGAAAACCTCATCCGCGTATCTGTCGAGAGAATAGAGCAAGAGATGCAAAAGTTTTGTACCATCGTGTTGTACACTCGCTCTCGGCATTCATGGAATACCGGATTAGGGCCACGTGGAGTCCCAATCGCTGCGGCTAATCCCGGATATCGTTATATTCAGTCGATAACCAGCTATCTCTCCCCCCCCCCGTCCCCTTGCCCTTCTCTCGCTCTCTTCTCGCTTCATATTGGAGGAATTCAAAATTTCAACTATTTTTAAATCTCAAGATATTTAACAGGAAATCTATTATTCGATGCCTTCACTTCGCAGCTTATAACTTTGCGAAAATTCAGACATTTTGAGATACTTTTAACAACTATTTGCACTGATAACAAACCATCGAAAGGGTAATGAAAAAACTATCGACGTAGAAAATGATTGAAAATATGTTTTTAACGATTATTTATGACAACTAAAATGTGCTCATTTCCGGCGATGTAGTTATATCCGGATATTTTATAATATTTGATATTATACTCGTTCTCCATGAGCTCAAAGAAGAAATTTTGCATTCCGGTGCAAAACATAATAAGATATAAGAGACATAATAGAATTTGCTTTTTCATAAAATACATTCTTTCGTGAGAATTTTCTTTCCGCATCGATCAGTAGAACTTCGAACATTCCTTATACACCGATGAATTGTAAATGATCAAAGATCAGTTTGAATAAATAATAGTATGAATTTAGCAGTCAAACGTTTCGATTGTTTCGAATTCAACTTCCAGCTCGTTCATTAATTTTTGCATTTGAGGGACGCGTTTTGTATCGCATACGTTACACTTGTTCCAAAACCTCCCTCTCAATATTGCTTATGAAATGAGTATCGTGGGCGTCGATTTAATTTAATACGTTGATAAAGTTCATCAAAACATTGTACACGCCCGAATTGAGCCTCAGCAAAGATAAAAAGGAAGTGTAATAAAACATTCATCGACTTTAATAATGCCTGAAAAGAAATGAGAAAAAAAAAGAAACGACTATTTTAACAGGATGTCCTGTAAAAAGTCTTCCTCTGCATCACAGACTCATTCTCTTTTACTTTGTTTCGGGGCTTGAAAAGGGCGTACAAATTTTATCTATACGCACAGGAATAAGAGGAGAGAACGAAGAGCAAAAGGGTGGAGTTATATCCAAAACGAGACGAAGAATTTTGACCTTTCCACGTCCCTCTCTTCCCCCTTCTTTCAATATTTAGTTTCTTTTCTCTCGTCGCCACGAGCCCTCGGAGTTGGGTGAATCACACGAGACTCTTTTCACATTGCGTGGGCGACAGAGTATCACGTATGGAGCACTCTCGTGCGGAGAGACACGAGAGAGAGAGAAATTACTTTTATAGTTTATTGTGTGCTAATAACTCGGAGAAGTTGCATTTATCTCTTTTTATCATTCTCTCTTCTCAGTGCCTCCTGCCAAAATCGCAAATCATAAAAACAAAGGTCGTGAGTGTCCCGAATTCATCAATGCACGACTCCCTTCGCGGTGCTTTTGATTCATAATTTTGTCTGAAAAAATTATCTTCCACGAGATATAAGAGATCGGTTGATTAAAAATCAGGATTCCTCCGCTCGGCATAACACAAATCGTCAATAAATGAATTTATCGCTAGTCGTAAATAAAAATATAGCAATAAAGTTCTCTCGCTGTCGATTTCATCACTGCTTTCTCGTGTCTCATTCGCCCCTTCTCTCACATTTTCTCACCTTAATTTTCCTCTTAATCGCTCAATACGCTTTTACCCAAATTTCCATTCATCTCTGCAACAATAATAATTTCAAATTATCCCAAAATTCATGTAGTTAGCGGAATTTTTCGATTTTTCGAACGAAACTCCTGAAAGCCGAACAATTTCTAACGCGACGTGATAATCGTGCTAAACAATGAGTCTTATTCGAATAATAAATTTAGAGGTCTTAAGAGAATTCAGCATTCATGTGATGTTTAGTAGTAATTGGACAATTAAATTCAAGAGGTCTTTTGGCACAGTGTGGGAAGGAGACAGAGTCGGTGAAGTTGCTCCGCTCTTGCGGAGGCTGCTGGGGAAAGTGCAAGACAGTGTGGCGCAAATTCCAACTCATTGTTTCTTCGCACAAGTCCATATATATATATGCATGTAGAATAGCTATAAATATGAGGAACACATGGCGGGAATGGATCTTACAAGCCCACGGATACACCTGGATGTATGTATAAATAGATTTATCCTGACAGTCTTGCATTAAAATCCAAATACTTACACTGAATTCCCCTTTCTTTTATTATCTCTCTTCATGTGTGCAGCTATATATACACCATTGTATAAAAGACTATAAAATCTGACGCGTGCCTCTTTCCTATGGGTAAAAAAGACGACGGCGGCGGCGGCGGCAGCGGCTGTCCTTTTTAAAGACCATGAAACACCGTATACGTACTAAAACATATTGGCAGAGTTAGGTATTCCCCGTTGGCGATACCTTCTCCTGTCGTTATATACATTTCATTACGTGAGGCCCAACGAAAATTGACAAGGTTTTATCGGCTCCTATATATATACGATTACGCGTTACTTCTCTCGTCCTCTCAATTTATACTTTGGATGTCAGCGTTGAACACGTGGCTCGTTGGGTAAAGCCGAACCAACATTTATTTCCTTGAGCAAGTGCTGCGTGACGATCGAAATTTCGACGTTTTTTTCATGAATTTTTTTAAACAAGAAAATTCAATGCGATCGTTTTGAAATTTTGACATGTTTTTATTGGTATATTGAAGTGTACAAAAAAAAATTATTTTACTGAAATCGAGTCCTCTAAAAAAGGTGGGTTGCTTCGGGAAAGCCCACAGCCTTCCGGGATCATTTGAAATGAAAAATTCGAAGAGATTATTGTTCCGTCGGTTCAATTCCAATGAACTAACCTGTAATATGGATATTTGAGAAAAAAAATGGCGGACTTGTGAAAAAAAAGATTAATTTTTCTTTTGAGAAATTAAAAAGAAAAAAATTAATTTATTATTCAAAAATTGAATGTCTTGAAGGTTAGGTATTCAGTTTCTAGCCAGTGCTTCCTCAAAATTTCGAAAACGTGGTTTCGAGAAAAACGCGTTTCAAGTATTGACAATAGATTTTGTATTAAAAAAAATGTACATTAATCAGCCATGCCTGGTGGATAGAGCAATCCTTTCGTTTCCTCAAAGTGATCATTTTTCAGAGGCTTTGAGAGCCCTACGTATAATACACCGGACTATTCCCTTAAGCCAAAATCCTCCGTTACTATATTTAGTTCAAATGACGTCTCTTCCAAAGATTCTTATTTTTTAGGATTAAGATCACAGCCGCGGATAACGAACGTATAAAGTTGAACGCACTAAATTCCTGAATGATTTATCTCATATTTTCTGTGATTCAATGAAAAATTTAATCATCGACGAACGAGAGGGAATTAGTTATATAATCCCTCGTATAAATATTAAAAATTGCTTTTCTTTCGTTGAGATTTATAACTTCGTGATGCTAAGAATTTTCATAATTTTAATATTCGTTCAATAAAAAATATATGACGACGAACGAAATTTTGAAATGAATCCCATTTTTTTGTGAAAATATATATGAAATTGAAGCATTGAAAATAACGATTTTAATTATCAAACGTATTTGATATCATTACTTCTCGCATAGAATATAAGTATCGTCTCATTTTAATATTTGTGGGCAAAATGAATTTTGAAATACGGTGAAATTGTTATTGACAGAATGAATATTAAATTGAAGCATTGTAAATAACGATTTTAATTATCAAACAATTTCGATATTTATTATTGCCTCTCGAATGTTATAAATATCGTAATAAAGTAATAGCCTCTCAAAATGAGTGTTTGAAAGCTGGAAAATATGTGATTCATGAATATTAACGAATAACATCTTTATGCTCATGGCTTTGGACTTATGACTTTTTATGATTTAAATCCCCAACAGAACTAATAAACATTTTGGATCCCCAATATATCAATCAGAAGATAAAAAAAAAAACCGCGCGGAGCAAGCATAACTTTGATATTTGTTTTCCTTCGTCGATATAACCTCCGAGGCCTCGGAATTCACCGCAGGATTTAAAATTTATTCACAGAAATATGTACGTATATTACAGTTTCCACACGACTGTTGGATATGGGAAACCTGTAAGATACGATATGTTTCTTCACGCATAGGATAACCATTTGCATGAAAACCACAATGTGAGCTCCATCGAAGCTTCGTACTCTCTCGTCACACGTTTGGCATTTCTGTTACGGCCATAAAAAAAAAAAAAAAAAAAAAAAAAAAAAAAAACAGAAAAGAAACGCGACCGTCGTAATACATCTCGGACGTTGTAAAAACGGCTCCAGCACCAACCGTTCCTGACGCTTTTTTTTTTTTACGATGTGCATACTACACGTTTGCCTAGGATAATCTACCGAGGCGAAAAAATTATTTCTTCGAACGTTACAGTTATGGATGCCTAGAAATATTCCCTTTTTTTTCTCAGCTTTTTTGCATTATATCACACGATTCTCGTTTCACGAGAGTTTCAAACGACTCTGTGGATGAACGAAATAACATTCTCTCGTGCATGCCAAATCACCAATTTTTCTTTAACATAAATCTACTGCAAAAAAAAAAAAAAGAAAAAAAAACACAATGCAACGTTTCATCCAGATGTAGACTTGGACTCGAATAACTGCAGTCTGAGACCAACATCAATGTGGTCTCGTCCACGTCGTAACTAGCATCGAATATGTTACAGAAATTAACACGATTTTTATGTCTGACGAGACATGCATGTTTGGGTCTTGATGCTTCCGCTTTAAGAGTAAAGAGAACAGTTCTTGTTTTTTTTTTTTTAAGTCTTTGCTTTTATGCCCAGCAGAAAAGTTGGATCAAACGATAAAATAGATGAATTTCATCTTCGTTGATGAATCTAATTTATCGTAGAAACAATTATCGTTTTTTTTTTTCTCACACCTCATTTGTCGTACCTGTGCAAAATTCTTTTTCTCAACGTATAACTGCTTCGAAATGACGTTTAAACGGACGATTTAACGCTTTTCAAAAAAGCTTCATTCCGCTCAACTTGATAGCACCCTTCTCGAGCCTTATCGAAAATCGAAAAATCCTTGTAAAAAATAGACTCAAAAAACTCGTGCAAATGTTTTTCGTGCTACGAGATTAAACCTGTCAAGTCAATGGATTGAAAAAAAAATAACAAATAAAAAAAGAAACTAAAAACAATTTATTACGTTTACATAAAAAGAATAAAAAAAATAAAAAAAACATTGGGGCTGAAGGGAAATGGACCCGGAAGTGAAATGGAACGACAGAGAAAAACGAATGACCGGCGCGCAGGGTCGCGTGACCTCCGTTTTGACGCTAACTTGGCATAAGCTTCAACGAGAATTTCCTTGGGGTCTTCTTATAGTTTTTTTTTTTTTTTCAGATCAGATGTACGCCCACCCCTACACACACGAACACACACACACTGTAACTTTTATTCGATATATTTCGTTGGAAACGTTACAAACTCCCACACAACCCTATAAACTCCAAATTCTATACGTTACACACGTTTTATATACACGTATCAAAAAGAAATATTAAATCTGCTGTATCTGTACATAGTTTTTCCAATAGTTGTTTATCGAACTAACATTTTACTTGTTTTTTTTTTTTTATTTTTTTTTTTTCTCGAATTGTGTGAAATAATGATGTATTTTTTCGGTAGATCAGAAGGGGACAAAAAATGAAAAATAGTTCCTGAAAATATGATTGATAATACTATTTTGAAATTTGAAGGGGAAAGAGACAAGAAAAATGTGAAAACGAATAAATGAATTTTGTGTCGCAAGATATGCGCATTTTTAATGCAATGTTTTCGACTTTTTTTTCTTCCTATCCCCTTGAAAGCTCTCTCTTTTTTTTTATTATTATTCAGAGGAAACTTATGGGGAAAACTATACAAAGCAGATGGCAGTCAACGAAATGCCAATCGAATGAAAAAAAAGGTCGTTCGGGACAGCTTGCGGGCAGAAGAAAAGGGATCTGGAGCTCGAAAGCTCGATTTAAGATAACCGTTTCGTTTCCTGGACTTTCGTCAACCTTATTCAAGAATTTTTGTACACGAATGCACATCCTGCTTCCCGATCTCGTAGAAAGCTGCACGTGGAAATGTTATCGGAGCTCGATAATTTTGAAATTTGTCTATCATCAGGAATTTAGTCGTCATTTTTCTTTTTTTTTTTACTGTGAACAAATTATTTTGCGTTTTTGCAAATATTCAAATTTGTTCCAATAATAAACTAGTTCTAATGATTTTCACTCATAATCACACGAATGGATACAGTGCACAATCGAAATGGAAATTTGTAAATTATACGCTTACGATTCGTGAACCATTGCATTGCTGCGTAATCTCCAATTTATAAAATGACGTCACTATCGATGGTAACAGAGAGAGGGAGAGAGAGAGAGAGAGAGAAACAGAGAGAATGCAAATGCAATTTCATTCATTGATTGGCGTCGTCATAGAAACTCTCGGTACATTGGAAGGCAAACTGCCTGTTCGCGGGTCTCCCTAGATTCATATAAATATATATATATATATATAATGTAGACGTTTATGAGAGAGCGACAAGCCAAGAGAGACTTTGACGTTTCTCTCATCCCCTTTACCTCAGCAGGCTCTTTCCCAAAGCGCCGTCTATCAGTCCTATCTCACCCTCCTTCAATTCTCTATAACTACTCTCGAACCGCCATCTTGAAGCGAGCACGTTTAGTCTAACGAGGTTAAAAGAGAAGAGAGGAGCAGGAGAGCCCTCTTTGACGGAAGGGGGAGTTGGAACTCGCGGTGTGTCGAGATTTCCATAATCACTGGAGAGTCCGAAAGGGAACGTAATATTAAATGAAAAAGGAGCAAAAAAAAGAAAAAAAGAAAGATTTATCGGTAAGAATTAATTGTCTCGCAGGTCAAAGCTCAATCGAGAAATGTTAAAACCTCTTGACTTCCTTTTCCTTTCTTTCTCCCTTCGCTTTCTTTCTATTTGATCATATTTTTTAAAGAGCCCTCAACATTCGTAGCCCCGCATAATATTTCACGTAACATCGAATTTATTGCTGTACGCATCGATGAAAAATCACTAAATTTTGAAATCAATTTTCACTTCTCGTGCATATAATATACGAAATACAGAAATCTCAGAATTTCTCGAATGCATTATAACGAGGCAATTAATTATACTTTTTTTTTTTCAGTCACCCATTACCTCCTGACACTTTAATCCGATTTACCGTCGTTATTTTTCCATCTCAGCTTGTCTCGTCTAGTCGTCGATAAATAGTTACGGATTCTTTCCCTCCATCTTTCATTCTATTACTAATCCAATTAGCCCCCGGCTGCTTTATCAATCTCGTCGTACAACACACAAAGGCGATGATTCCGCAATACGTAAAAAATGCCTCCATTTATTCCTGTGATCAAAAGCTCTGTATCGGTGTAACGAAACATTCGTTCGATCAAAAGTTTCGTCGAATATAGCCTCATTGAATAATCTCTTCAATCAATTATGTTTTCCCTTAATTAGTAAGTTATGACACACTCCGAATGAAAACGAGTTATTCGCAGATTCACACCGTCGTTATATTTTAACGTGGATTTATTTAACGTTTTTTTTTTTTTATATTTATTATTTATATTTATATAAATTATATATAAATTATATATTAATATAATAAATTATATAAAAAAATATATAAATTATATTTAACGTGGATTAACGTGGATCACTAATATAGTTTTCGAAAATGTAATATCGCGCAATTCCCGGAAATACACGGTTAAAGGGCAAGGAGAAGGGGGAGGGGGGGAGGAAGGGATGGATTTTCACATGCAATTACAAATCGGTCGTAATGGTTTATCCACATTCGCGACCCAAAACTTTCTCATCCCTTCGCGACGTGTAGTACCTCAACGCTACACTGAACTCGATTTGCTCTCTCATTTTCCTATCTCCCATCACCGAACTGGAAGATACATCTAGATAAATGCGACGAAACGTGCCAGAACGCTCCGGAGATGCCGTCGTTCTTCTCCTCCCGAAAATCAACCTTCTCACGGTCCAGTTTCCACCCCCCCATTGCGGCAAATTTATTGACCATCATATCACGGCACAGCGTCATAAGATTTTCTAGTTCGGGACAATACTTTTCGAGCTTTAAGGATTTCCAGAGGCCTCTTTTACTCTCCACCCTCGTCTTATCCCTCCCCCTTCTTCGCCTCGTCTTTCTCTCTCATTCCTTCTCGCCTTCTCTTCAACGTTTCAATGTACGTACTTTTTTTTCGCTACGTTGCACCCACGAAACCAAATATCCTTTAAAGCTTTTTCCAATGTGACTTGAGTGCAGGAGAGGGAGAAAGAGGGAAACAAATTTTTCGATGGAAAATGTAATATCTGCATGCGAAAGCTCGACGAAAAATTTTTCAAAAATGAAAAACAGACATTTTTCCATTGGTCTGGTATCGCAAAAATAATATTTTTGTGTATAGTGAATAATATTTTTTTTTTTTTTCATATGAGCAACGATAAAACAGAATTTTTTTCATGCTACAAACGTACGTTATGCAACGAATATTTGTTATGATTTTCAGTGATCTTTGAACGTGAAAGTTAAACAATGTATTTGAAAATTTCTATCAATTTGTAATTTCAAATCGTAAATATCTGATCGTTATTACATTCTTACAATCATAAAAACTATTTTTTTTTACATCCTCCCATAATACACGCATTGAAGAGTTACTAAAAATCGGATAAAGCTTGATCGTAATACGAAGCAGTGTGGTAAGGCAAAGCGATTTGTGATGGTACTGATTTAAAATCACATTTATATACTATTCCGGACATTTGTCGTGCTCTATGCTGACACAGGAAAACTTTTTTTCATGCAACCGAGATCACCACCCTAACCAGACACGTTTTTCTTCACTGCCAAGGGTATAGCAGTCTTTATTTGCTCTCGATTTTTTTTTTCTTATTTTTTTCATTACAAGCAAACTACACCGGTCCATGAGAGCCAGTTTCATTCGTGTCGATATGCACCTATATATTGAGGAGTGAATCCATGTGTGTCTTGCCTAAGAACTTTAATATACTTGCTCTCGAGACTCATGTGCGGTCTTATAACTACTACCCCTGGTGTGATTTATCGCAACTGTAATTCCTCCAGTTCATTAAAATTTCGTTGAGAAAAAAAGAAATTAAATTTCTCAATAATCATGCAATTTTGAAAAATCTTCATAAAATCTGTGAATACTGAAAACGTGTAATTTTGGGTAACGAATCGAGTAAGATTATTTCGTGCTGCCAACAAAATGTTGTTCGAGTGGAACAAAATAATGTTGAAACACATGAAAAAAAAAAATACAAATTCATGTTGTATCCATGCTTCAATGAATGTTTTATCGAAATGAGGTGTTCAGCAGTGAATGAGTAAAATCAGTGCGCATCGAAATAATCAACCTCATAGAATGAAGGAAATTATTTTGTACCAGTTTTGGGTTGAATAATGAAATAATTTCATTATCCAAGTGTATAAAGTATTGAATCAGTCGATTAATTTGCGTGGATATTCGTTTTAACGGTTTGGACTGAGAACAAAAATGTTTGTTCATTCACCAAAATCCCATTTATTTGGACGAAAATATGGTGAATCCAACTGCTCTTCTGTTGAATAAACCGACTCATTTGCCATTAAAAAAATTAGTCGGATCCAATATATTTTCGTTCAAATAAATGGATTTTGATTGATGAACAAACATTTTTTTTCTCAGTGCATTAATAAGGCGAGTAGTACGAGTCAACGCTCAGAGCAGACCTCATATTTAGATCCTTCGACTACTGTTCGATGATGATCGAAACTCATGATTGTTTGATTAAAAAGTTGTTTGAATTTTATTTATAAACGATTGATTTTTATTACGTTGCGAATATAATCGAGTTTCAACATTCGAGTCTGTGAATATTGATCACGAAACTGTGTGAATAAAAATTCAGAAAAAAACAAGATTACAAGGAAAAATGTTGAAAGAATCTTTTCCGCAATCTTCCCCCGTCGATTGTGATTCCTGAGAGACAACATATGGAGTCCAAAAAATATTGTACCCTGTTAAAAAAAAGGCTACGTCGAATCCCGGGATGAAAGGAAGCAAAAAAAAGAGAAAATAATGAAGAAGAAAAAGAAAAAAATGTTGGGTGTGCGGAATATTGCCGATGCGACAGAGATTCTATGCCGCGCATGGACCTTGACGAAGCCAATACTACGAACCTCTTGAATATTCAATTCAACCAACGGCAAGAGAGCGAATGGAGAACGACGATACGTGTATACAGAACATGCCCGAAGTATTCAACGCCAAATCGGGGCCCGGTGCAATCCTCATTATTAAAATTAGCATATTGTCCAAACAGCACATCGTACTTCAGTCCGAAAAAAAACAGAAAAGCTGTAACCGTTTTCAACCATTATGCAAAGAATTTCAGAGACTCGAAAACAAAAAAAAAACATAAATTACCCCAATCCACGAGGGCTGAAAATCCAAAAACAATTCGAAACTATGTACGTCTGCACCGAACCATTCTTTACTGCACTGATTCAATTTTTATTAAGTCAACATCTGCTACAACGTATTGGAAAGCTGATTATTAAAAAAAATATAAAAAAAACAACTTCTAAGGCCCCAAGTCAGCCCGGTTTAACGCGAAACACCTTACGTATGTATACCGAAATATTTATATAGGCACACACGTGTTTATATGTGGAAAATATGCAGCAAATTTTCATGAAACTATACCGATGTTTATTGGCAAACAGAAAGACAAAGACAGAGAGAGAGAGAGAGAGAGAGAGAGAGAGAGCACGAGTATACACTCGCGAGGTGCTGATGAAACATTTCACGAACCTCCGGAAAGCAAACATCGAAGTTGATTTTATCAGCACTCGAAACATACGTACCAAGAGGCCACGTATGCTCCAGTATGTGGCTATACTTATACATATATGTTTATGTGTATAGCTCCAGTGAATACGGACGGGAATATGCATCGCTTGCATCCGACGTTAGCTTTCAACGCTTTTACCAAGCTCCCCATCTCCCTTTCTCCTTTCTCTCCTCCTCCTCCTCCTCTTTCTCCTCTCCCTGTATCCCAGCCACACGAATGGTCAGCCAGGCAACGAGAGAGCTGTTCGGTGGTCTTCACTCTTTGACCCACCTAACCAACGGCACTAGCTGATTGCAGCTCTCTCATTCAACCCAACTACTTTCCTCCAGATTTTTCCATCGCATGTGACGTAGAGCTTTTCAGAGTTTAAAATATAGAAAAAAAGAAACGAGACACAAATACAGTATTTCGTGTCGCCAAAGAAATTTTCATTTCGATGTATTTTGAAAATTTCTACCCGCATCAGCTCGGTATGATTCATACTTTGAAAGCTTTTTAGAAATTATTTTCGAAGAGTAACTTTAATGAATTCTCTGAAATATTCGTTAAATTTATTTTAATTTGAACTCCTATTTTCGAATTCGTATTGAAAAAAGGATTCAAATGAATTTCATCGAATTTATTTAGCAATCGATCGATCGTCGCATTCGATAGGGAATCATAAAGATTCTCGAACGAGTGAAAACGAGGCACTCGAGTTGAGGTCATCGATAAAAAATATTAACAATCTCTCGTCATTGGCTCGTTGAAATCTCGTCACGCATCCTCGTCAATAGACTTTTTCAAAGTTCATAAGGTCACAGACGTCAAAATCAAATAAAAGACAGAACTATCCAGTGCCGAGGGAAGCTTTGGTAATGGTGTATCAAGGGATACCGAGAGTCATGCATGTATGTCGAGAGGTCAAGAGTCGATGCGGTGTATGAATCCAGTGACGATAAGCCCCCAGTCATAACGTACTAAATCTGTCACAGTTTCCGGTCAAACGAATATCTATTTTACACCCAGATGACTGTAGATACAGGTTCATGGGATTCAGGAGGACTCTGTTGTACTGCCACACGGCTACACTCTCAGCGATCATAGCCATGAGATTTTCGGTGACGAATTTTACGCGTTTGGGACTCCGCTAGACCAGCCTTTCGCTCTCTCTCTCTCTCTCTAACTCAAATAATGTACAAATTTTTCTGCCCATCGATATATGCTGTTTCTGCTTTATGAACAAACGATTACTTTTTTATTTTTATTTTTATATATCAGAGTCAATGCGTTTCGCTTTTTAATGTACTGTTAAATTCTCAATGACCTGCATAAAAAGCACATAAATCGAACAGAACGTAACGATCTTTATGGGCGATAATGACGACGATGATTAATCGAGTCATCATTTAACCTAATTACACATGCTGGCTTCGGTTTTTGGTCAATAAAAATGAATTTTTACGTTCAACTTCTTTTGATGATAACTTTCTGGTTACTCGGTTCAATAAAATCGAATGAAAACTTGGCTTTTAGACGATTGAAGTGAGTTTAAAAATGTAAATTTCGATACGTTATTCTTACAGCGTAAAAATACATGAAACATCTCAAACAATAATCCGTCCAACTCTTGGTTTCGCCATGTGAGAGATCCTGGTATAAAAGTTTAAGGGATCACTGATAACCCGAATACATATTCTCTTTTAACTCTGGTTGCGTTATAAATTTATGGACCGTGTCCGAGAGCTTGAAGCTTTTGCTGGTGCGGATATACTCAGCTTTCATATAGAGTGCGTGTGAAATGGCACCGTCCTGCTTTTGGGGCTCCGGAAAACGAGGATATAGAGCAATGACAGGGAGCGAGCATGAGGGAGCGAGAGAGAGAGAGAGAGAGAGAGAGAAAGAGATAAATGAAGATAAAGATAACGCGGACCATACCGTGATCCGGAATCCCACAGGACGCCGGATCAATTCTGAATTCGTAATTACTTATACGAGCTCGCGATTGTGAGTTGCTGGTATTATTGATGCGGCAGTCATTTATATTTAGCAGTAAAACCTTTATTTGTTCACAAATCCCAGAACATTAATTCCACTTTCGTTACAACTTGTCATAAAATAAATTAACGATGTGGGTTGAAAAAAAAAAAAACAACGATGTGATCGTCAATTCACTCTCCCCCGCTTGATTAACTGTCTTTACAAAATTGTCCATGAAAAGAATTTTTATTGAATTACATCTGTGTCAAATTGGCATTAATTTCATATTTTTCTTTCATTTTATTTCTCTTATCGATGATGCATAAAAAAACAGCAGGAACCGAGCATCGCAACGGTCCACCATGATCCCATTTTTCTTGTAATTCGATCAGCGAGATATTATTTTTCAAGATTTTTGTAGTGTTCACTGTAAATAATAGAGTTGGAATAAGTGATGCATTAAAAGAATGGAGTTTATCGAATTAGAAAGTATATGAACCTCGTCGCGAGTGGTGTTGATTAATAATTTGAGAAAATCGTGTGAACAGAGTGCGACGAAGAGGCAGAAAAATGGGTAACAAAATGGGAATTGTAGCGTTAAGTATCGCGAAAATCGTAAATGTAGCGGAAAATATACGAGAAGAAAAAAAAATCATGAAAGAGTATTAAAGGGAAGCGTTGGACCTCTACAAATAGAAACGTACAAGAACAATGGAAATAAAAATGAAAAAGATACGACGAAATGAAAAAAAAAAGAACGAACGTGGCAACGGAGGTAGAAAGCTATTGCACGCTATCGAAAAAAGCACACTGCAAGTTTTTTTTTTTTTTTTTTTTTTTTTCAGCCTCAGGTGTTGTAACAATCCTCTCACTCTCTATCACTCCTTTCTGTCTCTCCCATTGTCTCGTTTCCTCCAGAACTGATATCGATGCGAAACCCTTTTTTATTTCTCGTCATTCTTACACTCGCTCCATGAACGAAAGAAAAAAAAAGAGGAAAAAAAAAAAAAGATTCGTGCAACAAATACGATTGCTTTGTAACAACCAGACGGATGCACCTGAAAATTCAACTCAGCATTTATCTCGGAGATCGAATTAATTTTTTCTTGGCTTCTTTCAAATGCGATTTTCAGGATTCATCTTTTTCTGCTCGAATTCTCACTCGATCCGTTGACTGAACATGAGCCAAATTTATGCATCTACTTATTTGGAATCCTGAAAATGATTCACACGAAAATCAACGAAATTCGATTAACGGAATGACAAATTTTTTGTATCATTGTTAAGCTTTTTTTTCCTTTTTTTATTTTTCTTTAGTAATGGCTCGATTTTTATAAATAATCAAATGCCTGAATAATTTAGCAATATCGAACGTTTACACAAAAATAGACAAATCTCTTTTTTCGTACGACTTATCGATCACAAATTCGTTGGCTCTTCATTATCCACGCTGCATTCTCACCGAGGCTTTGAAAAATTCAGTGGGAAAAGCGAGAGAAACGTGAAATTTTGACAGTTTGTCAATTTTCGAAATTGCGAGAAAAAACTGGACAATGAATGAAACAACAATTTGCGGTGACATCTTCTTCGTGTGTGTGTGCACTGTGCAGAAATACCATTGTCAAGGTTATACCGAAGCTTGTACACGAGGCATGAAAGCTCACGAATATTTCATTGGCTCGAATGGCTTCCACGATTTTTATCAAAGGATTTTATTTGTTTTTTGTTTTATCTTTTTTTTTTTTTTCAATGAGAGACTACGTTCGTCCAGTTCCAACTGCGTTCATACACTCGATGCCGACAGATTCATGAAAAACTCCGTAAAAAATTGATGCTCATCGATCCCGAGTGATGAAAATCGTTTCCAAAGAATGAACTTTTGACTCAAAAAATGTTATTTTCAGCTGAAAACTAAAAGTTGAAGAAAAGTCATTCGAAAGCTCGAAGCTCGGACAATTTGGATAAAAACTTGAATTCCTCAACTTCTGTATTCCGAAGTTCTGTTCAATATTGAAAATCTAATCTGTAAACCGTTCGCACTATCGAAACGACTTTTCTCGAACGTATATAGTGAAATTTGAAAAATAAAATAGCTCGAAAAACGAAACCGAAACGTTTACAAACGCGCTGTACTAGATTCGAGCTCAAACGGAGAACAAAATAGAAAAGAATGAAAATAATAAATGTAAAGATTGAAAGCGAGTCCTATCGACGAACGTACAGGTCATTGTATTTCGAATAAACAATTTTCCGAATAAATTTATTTCTAAATAGAAAAAAAATACGTTTCGAAAAGAAATTTTGCTCCAAACTGTAATTGAAATCGAAAAAACATCTCGTTGCACTTGCTCCTTGAAAAGGAGCTACGAAAAATGATAATCGATGAACGTTATTGAGAAAAAATATCGTGTTGACGATTTGCGTGAAATATCCCATAGCCGAAAAGCACCGTGACAGAACCGTCACGATGTAAAATGCAATTCAGTTTGGGCTAGACACCGGCCACTGTTGTTTGCTTTCTGATTGAAGCATTGTACGGAGGTAAATTGACATCCGAACTATGGCGCGGTTATAGCAGGAACACGGGGCTGGGGGATGAAGGGGGGGGGGGGCACAGCCTTTTGTCCCAAAGAGGCACGTATTTCCCGGTCGCGAAAGCAGCTAAACCGTTCTCCACATACGAGGGCTCGTATATTCGCCTGAGAGCAGAGAGAGGGAGAGCGAGGAAGAGGGAAGGGTGTAGGAGGCATGGAATATAGGCAGCTTTGTATCAGGACGTGGAACAGAGAAGAAAAGCTGTGTATTGCCCATTTTCTTCGGTTTGTTCTCTCTCTCTCTCTCATTCTCTCTATTTTTTTCTCTTTCTCTTAAAGTCTTTTCCTACTTTCTCCGTTACGATCACCTCCGAGTTGATAGGTTTTTTTTTATATATTTTTTGCCTACCTCGTTTGTAAGAGATCAAGGGTTATGTGTCTCGAGAACGATAAAGAAAAAAAAATGGCTATACATCCAAGAATCCGAAGATTTTTGTGCACCATATAAATACGGACACAATGACGAAAAGGAATGACCTCTTTTATCGTAGAAACGATAATTGAGTATTTCTTATTTAGGGCTTTTTTTTATATGCTATTTTTACAGCAACAGACAAACAACTGCAAACAATAATTGAATCGTCGAGATATAAAGTTTCGTACGAGATTTATCGACAAAATATTTTTTCTCTCTCGAATCTTTTGAAAATACTGATTGCTCGCGAACGGAAGTGGCAACTTAGAAAGGAAAATAGATTTTTCACGATTTGTTTGGATTTTTCTTACCCTTTTGAAAACATTTTTTTTTTTTTTTTTTTTTTCAATTGGAAATTCTACCCTGGATATACGTGGTTACAAAAGATGGGAAGAGTGAAACAAGAGTGTCTTTCTCACGTCCGTACAGGGTGTATAAACATGAGAAAAAAAAAAAAAAAAAAAAAAAAAAGTACGAGAGTCAAGGGATTGCACGTAAGAGAAAGAGCAATATACAGTTGCTCGAAGAAATACAACGAGAGAAGAATGAGCAAATACCTTGATTCCTTTAGCGTGTGCCTTCTAAAGTGCGTCCTCTGCCACGCGGAGCTTACAGATACGGGAGAGTCAAACGGGACTGCTCCCACGGGACAAGCTACTATCATAACAACGTTTTCTCGGATGCACGAAGCGTATACGCTACCAAAATAGCGAATGCCCCTTTACAGCTACGCCGAGAGATACATTTCCCTTTTTATCTATATATTTTCTGTATACACACTGAATTAAGCCGGTCAAATCAGAGATCTCAGATGTAAAGAAAACGGAAGTTGGGTATTTTATTCAAAATCTCAAATCCTACGGTTGTTTTCTCCGAGTAGAACTCTCCCTTAATCTGATATTGACTGTCAAATCAAATACCGATTTTATTTTATTTATTTTTTTCCCCTCTTAGGCACCAAACTCAATGTCACCAAAAAGATTTCTGCTGTGCTCACGATTCCTGTATTGTGATTCCGCGTTATTAGTCTTTGGACCCCGAGTCCCTTAGACCACTTGCTCTCAGAATTATGATTCATGGATACACGAGACGAGAAACACAAAAAGGATGTAGAACCAGCGGTGAAAGAGAGTCACTGTTAATCCTGAATGGAATTTTCTTTTCTCGTGCTGTGTGCTACAACGGGGTGTCGCGGAGACCGCCTTAAGGGGATAAAGGAAAGTGGGTGGAGAAAAAAGAATGCAGGATGCATCCACCGATCCAAATATGCTAATAGGTTTCTTTCAACGTTTAGATCACCATTATAAACGTATTTATATATATATGTGTATATATTTTTTCAAAAAGAAATAACAAATTGTATCATCCATGAATTTATACAAACGCAAGAAAGCATATTACGTTCAGAAATGCCTCTCCCACAATCTCAATACCGTTTCTTTTCCACACTCCTCGATCGCACTCCTTCACTAGTCTCACACGCGCGGGCTCACAATACGACCAATGTCGCCGTCGTATATCGTGACGAAACGTTAACAATGATGACGATATATCTCTCAAAGTATAATTGAATCCCCATTGTCAGATTTCCCTTTCTCAATTTCTCTCATTCTCTCGCTCTCTTCTCATACTCACTCTGTCTGCTGTTTCTTTCGCTTTTGTCGGCGACGTGAAGAAAAAATAAGCGTGGCGTGCGTGGCGTCGAGTTTTTCTTAATGGCATGACAAGACGGCCAATTTGGGTACTTTGCATTTTTTATTGGAGAAAAATCAAAGGAATAATTAGCCAATGAAATTCCTAAAAGAAGCAACGAAACTTGGGAAAATTAAACTTTTGTATTCATTGGTAAAAATAATCAGCAAAAGTGATGGAAATAAATTCAGAAATTCATTGGTTTCTTTTATTTTAAATTTGATTTTTTATCAAATATTCCATTATGGAAATAGTACACTCTAAATACATTGTAGCCTCACGATAATAACTTCAACATTGTCTCACATCGAATGAATATTATGGAAATAAAGCTCCATAAAAGGGCACAGAAAATAGTTGGAATAACAAGCGGGGAATAGATTTTGACGAAGATCCGAGAAACGACAACACGAACTGGGTTTTCCATGTCACTCTTTTGCTCGCTCTTTTGTAACTTTATATGTGGGAGTGATGATGTTCGAAATATATATATATATATATATATATATATATTCAAGATGTAGATGTGCGATAACGAACTAATATCGGTTACAACGTAATCTGCATAATAATACGAACGTCGGATTATTGGCCCAAGAATTTCTTGCTGAACGCGCATACAGATTCGGAATTACCGAGATTCGCCGGTAACGGGAGTGAGTAAATCTGTACCGATCAACGATTTTCTCTTCGTGTTCTGCCAAATTTCATCGCTTCGATTCCCCGTTTTGATCCTATTTGAACGGAGCTCAATGTCTTCTTTTTTTTTTTATTCCTGTGATTGAAAGCTATTCGAAGGATTATTAATCTTACAGTTTGACACAATTGCTACCGATTTCGGTGCAACATCGTTTGATGACGATTGAAAACGAATTGATTTTTAGCAGATACAATGATACGAGGTTGAAACATTCAATCGTTGGGAAAGATAAGTCGGTCGATATCTATGAAAGGGAAAAAAAAACTTATTTTGGCCCGAATATCCGGAATAGTTTAAAGCTTGAAACTCATAATACTCTGGGGAATGACAAAGAGGAAAGGAGAGAGGAAGAGCGAAGATGCCTGAAACCCTGTGACGGCATGGTGTTAAAGTGCTCGGTGGTATACCTTGTTCGCTGTGCGAAGAGGAAAGCGTGCGAGCAGAGTGAGAAAGAGTAAGCCGTCGACAGAAGGAAATACGGACTCGCTTTATTAAAGGCATTTAATTTGCGTCGCGCTAGAGCTCGGTGGCAGAGAAAAGCAGGCTGGATGGAGTGTGTAATCAACGGTTTCTGGTAGCGGCTGGGCTCTGAAGCTTTCGAAGGGACAGAGAGTGAGAGAGAAAGAGAGAGGGGGGGGAGGGCGCAGAGAAAGGATAGAAGGAAGGTCGGTGCTCTGCCGACTCTGTATTTTGGCACGAGTAAGGGCGGCCTAAAATGGTGGATGTTTATTCCTGCTCTAACAATCCCTCATTCGCGCAATCTGGTTCTGGGAAATATACTGTCCCAGTGGAGAGAATATTATTGCATAGTTCCCCTTTAAGCCGATCCAGAAATACATTGAGTGTTCAAAATTAGCGAGGGAGAAGAGAGAGGGAGAGAGCGGTCATTACTATAAAAGCTGGAAATTCAAACTGCTGATAGATTGAGTGGTTAAACAGAATTTATCAGGACATTGTTTAATAATCACGAAGCTTTAACAATGTGGATGACTTATCCAAGATGTGTGCAAACACAACACGTTCCGGGTCAGTCAGTAACGAATTGGCTAATTAATAATGCTTGATCCCATTTAATTTGACTCGAGCTCTCATTAACGATCGTATCACCTAGTCCAAACAGCACGTGATGAATAAATCTGACAAACTTCCTCCGATTAAACATATTCAACAATGCGTGATGGGTGCTCAATACCGCCAATGAATCGTTCCAAAATACGTTTTGATTTTCACGGATAAAGGAAACCTTTCAAAAGGAACATTTATAACATAGCGATATGCACTTGCTCAGGCCTCCGGTGTTAGAAGCCTTGTTATCGAAACATTTACAAGACAAGAGTCGTTACGTCATCAAGTGGCTCATTGAAGCAAAGTGTATGTTCAGCTATAAAGTTTGCCATGATTGAATATCCAGAGGCTTCATCTCTTGTTTATCATCCACCAAGCGTTCTAGTGGCAGAGAGAAACATTAATCCATGTGCATACAATGAGGAAAGGGAAGGAAGGAAACTAGAGAGAGAGAGAGAGAGAGAGAGAGTAGATTGTACAGGTGGAGAGCTGGCCAACCAGGTGAAATGTACTCAGTTGACGTGTTTCTTCGTCTCCCTCAGCTAGGCCATCAGCAGGTGTGGATATATAGTTTATGTAGGCCAATCGATATCGCTCCTACGTATAGTTGAGTACGTTGCCATTGTTCAAGCTTGCAATAGGGTGGACGATCTCGTAGCTCACGTCTCTCCTTCCTCACTCGTGGGATTCAGCAGGGTTTCCTTCGGTGTGCATCTTCCATCGAGAAAGCAGGCTATCTCCGCCTCTATCTTTCCCTCTTCTTCAATATATATGTACACACAAGTGTCAAAAGCATCCCGGCGAGCTGTCGCATGCTGAGTCAAGCGGGAGCTTTCACAGCATCTCTGTGCCCTTCACGTCCGCAGAGGAAGAAAGAGGCTGACGTAGTCGGCCATAGGCAGAGAGGAGGGAAAGAGAGAGTGTGCGGAGATACGACTTTATATCAGCAGCTTTCTAATTAAGCACCGAGCTCCGCACAGCAAGGGAAGCTTGATCGTCCGTGCCGATGAGAAGAACGCTGAGGCAAAAAGAAAACTTCGACCAACACACGTGATTCCTTCTCCATTTTTTTCTCATATGTCTCTCCTACTCATTTATTTTTCCTCATATTTCATTTCACATTTCTTTTTTTTTCTATCTCAAACTCCATTAGGTTTTTATTCGTTTGTGAAATTTTTCCCTGTTATTTCTACTTGCATGTGAAGAAGCATTCATTTTTACTATAAAAAAAAAATGACTGAAATAATTTGTTGACTTATTCCTGAGTGCAAACATTATTTCGACAACGATTCACCTTTCCTTTTGTCACTTTATCCGCTGACCTTTTATTTTCTATTAAAATGTATTTCAATGTGCGATTCTAGGCTCGAGAAAAAAGTAACTGTAAATGTACGAGCTAGGACACGGTTATTTGGGTCAGGATATCCGACCACGAAGTAGACCGAGTGATTAGCTACCAGGAAAGAAAAACATCATCGACATGTGGTGTTTTTGCTGTCATTTAACACGAGAGTTCGTAATCTCTCGTGTATCTCCCATCCTCTGGCTACTTTTTTTACGTTTTCGCATCCTGCTATTTCTCATGGACTAACTCCTCGGGTCGAAAAAATTCTCCTGAAAACCTTTTCGTACAATGATCGTGAAAATTTTTTCACAATATTCTGCACGCTTCGAATGAACATAATTTTTAAAAATACGAATATTTTCTTCTCTCTGTTGGATAAAAATATCATTCTCAGACAAATATTATTTCTATTGTATTCGTGATTACATCGGTATGGCATGCGCCTTTATTTGGGTTGAACCTTGATTCGTTTGCGATATTAAAAATAATTTGAAAACTGATCAATATCATTTGCCTTCAATTTCCTTTCGTAATAAGGACTGAAGATGATCAATTAACTTTTAATATTTTTCTTCTTAGCACTAATAAAAATTTTGTTTGAACTCAAACGGGACATTTTTATTGAAATTCTTTAACAGATTTTTCATTAATCTACTGCTCACGTCGCATAAAGCTTCAAGCCATTTTTGCGAGTGTGATCTAGCATAATAATTTACAGACACACATACACACACACGCGCTCAAACGTAAGTGTGAGAAAACTGCATACTAAATTTTTTACAAAACCCTTTCTCTTCTCGTTTACGACTGTGAACTTTTTTTTTTTACATTCATTCTGTTCGTTGCCGAGAGCTTCCTATGGTGACCTCTAGGTTTATACGTATTTTCTCTCTGGCCTATATACCCTGAAGGACTAGCTCACAAACTTAAAGCTATTCCTTCAACCATGTGAATTTAATTCACCGCTTTTATCAAAGCAAACGAAGCAGCAATGTAAGGGAAAAGATTTTTCCATTTTGTGTACACCGACGTTATACATTTTTTGCTGTAAAATTTTTATAAGAAAAAAGAAAAATTGTAACAACATAATGTTTCATCTCATATTTTATCAAACAACGAGACGAAAAATATTTTTGTATCCCGTCTACCGAATGAAGATCCAAAATAAAACTCAGAACAGTCGAATCAAAATAACGTTAATAAAAAATCTTTTATAACTCATAATTTTCAATTTACCCTATTTTATTCAATCTTTTCGACATTAATTATTCCTCTCATTTATTCACAGACGGAAGTATTCTTGCACCTGATACATTCACTATGCACGTTATCCAGCCCGTTGAAAAATAACTGTTTTTACTACAACCCTCTTTTTACTCGAGTCCACACCTCGTTAGTCAGCACTGAAGAATTGTTCCAGCTCGACATGCTTCGCCAGCACATTAAGCACGATGCTTAGATTTAATTTATCTGATCCTGTGAAAATATGAAGTATGCCTAACAATGATGTAATGGAAAAACAATTGTGAATAATATTTTAATAACATATTTATACTTTGGGAAATGCGTGCACTGTCGTGCTGCTTCAACATTGATTGTGAGGCAATAAAATCCTCGGGATCTGTATTTATCTATGGAATAAAATCGTAACAACGAGGTAGCATCTGCGAGTATAAATACAACAACATAGAATGAAGCCGTTTTCTGTAAAGACCATAAAGATTGTTGCATCGTTGCATCATCCAGAAACTGTTGATGATTGGTAGAGAGAGTCAGGAGATGACGCGTGGGACAGATGACACAAGCTGTTTCTCGAATTCACCGGCCGTGAGTCGAACATTGAATCAACAGAGGCGATGGTAATACCCATGGGCTAGTACGAGACTAGACCGATCGACCCGATCCGTCGAGGAATTGTAAGGACGCGTAAATAGCTGGGCATACACAGTAGCGAGCGTATCCGTACAGGGTTGTAAGCTTTCTATGGATAAACCTATGTATAGCTTGAAGAGCGTGATAATTTGGAACTCCATTTGTGAGCGATAGCGAAACGGGAGAGTCCCGAGAAGAACATAGTCACAGTGATTGCTTTTGTTGCTTTCGTGTGTGAAGAAGCTGAGCGTAGTCATTAGGATGATAATCATTGATGTGATTTGACGAATACGACGTTTTGGTTAGTGAATTATTAACAAAGCTTCATTCGTGCAAGCATTTCTTAGACAGATAATGGCGCACGTGTACGAGATATATTCGAGAGGGTTAAATCACTGGGAAGGGGTCCAAATTGCAACCCCTTCTTCTATATAATTGGGTATACGTAGGGACACAAACCAAGGAATAATACCACACATGGTCGATGCAAAGCAGAGACCGGGATCCCAGATAATCGAGAGGGGTATATGTACTCCAGCAAACTTGCGAATAACACACGCTGTCACTGGTCTACATGCACGGAATATACCTTGCTATTGTTCAATACGTCGGTGATGCACAATGGATTCACATCGCATACATATTCCGAAGTTGGTTTAACTTAGATTGTTTGCAGATTGTTAATTCGAAATGAGCGAAGGTAGCGGTGTTTATAAAAGCTTGTGTTCGTTTGCTTCCATCAACAAACATTGATGGCACGCTACGAAAATCGAGCTAATAATTAACTCGTTTCGATTTTGATTTGTTGACTATATCGGGACAAATTAATCTATCGAATAATTTCATGTTGCGAAGAGATTCATTCGCTATGGAGATCTGGTACTGTTTTTTTTTTTCATTGAGAGAAATAATTCGTTGAAAAATAGTATTAAAAATTGAAGGAAAATAATTGGTTGGAGAAATATCTTAAGAATCGTGAATTCTTCAGCTCCCTATTCATTTATCTCTGACGTTCTGTCAGAACGTTTCTTCTTTATTTCTCTTTCTTCTTTCTCGTAAACGCTGCTACCGAAAAGGAAGGCCTTCTTCAACGTGCAACGTTTCGACCTCAACCTTCTCCTTAGAATATATACTAAAGAGTGTTCAGTAGCTAGTTATCCAGTTGGCTCTCTCGAACCAACTGCGAGAGAAACCGAACGTAGACTAGTTCCTCGAGTTCGCGCGTTTCCACAGCAATTATCCTTCAGGCAGTTTTCCACTTAGGTGCCTCGCTATTTCTCTTCTGCTTTCACGTCTATTTCTGTCCACGCCCCCCCATCCAGCTTGTTTTCTTTTCAGTTATACCTGCTGCTTCACCAAGTCCTTCTATCTTCCTTTCGCCGCCTCCTTCTTTTTTCTGTTTCACCCCTAAATACGGTTATCTAACGATCGTTTAACCAACAGGCTGACGGCGTGAAAAAGAATTGTACAATATTCAAAGTGGACGAAAGATGATTGGTTTCCGAATCGCAATAAACCTTCCTCGTGTATTCTCACCTCGGTGAAAAGGGTTTTTCTAAACCGTCCATCTTCCATACCAGGAATCTGTACTTTTAATCATTTTCAAACATTCTTAATGCAACCGCAAATTCATGTTTTACTTTATAAATCTTTCATGCAGATGTCTCTTGTTAAAAATGTACTTTAAGGTCCTCGATGAAAGAGCGAAGCTGGTTAACCATAGTCAACTCCTGACGTCTTCCATCGAAAAGTCTACTTATACGTTTATATTGTTAGCAACTCCTTGTCGGAGCCCGTATCAGAATCGTGAAAAGTAGGGATAAGCTTGCGGAGTGCGAGAATATCTATTCGGTTTAGCGCAATGTGCAAAAGCGTGCAAAGTATACATATCTGTGTGTAGTGGTTAAGGTACCAGCGGGTTAACGACAAACTTCAAGTTTCTTTCGCACCCAAAAGCCGTGCCGATGTGAGCTGGTTGTATGAGAGAGTATGGAAGCCAGAAAAGTGAGGGAGGAAGAGAATCCTAACTTCTTCGCTCTCTCTCTCTCTCTCTCTCTTTCCTTTTCTCTCTGGTTCCTATCTCTCTTCGGTTGAACGGTAAACCTCAACACGGAACAAGTACAAAGTTACAGTGAACATTTAAACAGGGACGAAAGTCGATAACGAAGACGAGGAAAACGAGACTTCCCCGAAGATTTTCTGTCTTTTCAGACAAAAGTAAAAAGAGAATGAATCCCCGAAAAAGATAGAAGATCTTTCTTGTCGCTTACGACTTGTTCCCGATTAACCATTGCGGATCTCATTGCCCGATGCGCTTGGAATAAACAGGCTCGGGTCTTTATTTTTTTCTCTCTGTTCTTGTGTTTATTTTTATTTTTTTCTTTGCTTGCCTCAGACTTGGGGTTGATCTTTTTTCCGACGCTCGTTGCTTTTGAGACTTTCGTTAAAAAGAACTTTCTCTCCCCGAGGCCGACAGAGCGGGAAGAGCAAAACGGAAGACTCCGTTGGACACGCGGAAGGACCAAAGAAAGCTAGCACGATCCTTTTCAATGACAGAGAACGCTGATTTTCCAGTTTTTTTTTTTCCCTTTTTTCCTCTCCCTTTCTCACTCTCTTTTTCTACACTCCATGTTTCGCAATCTCCCCTCTTTCCGCTGCTCTTCACTTCCTTTTCTATGGTTTTACTATCTCCCTTAACGTGAATACCCAGAGCTCGAGGTTAATTGACTCCATTGGAAAAACTTTTCCGGCCTTTCCTAGCTCGCCCCCCCCCCCCCCTTCTGCCTCATTCTGCCTCTTTCTGTCTCGCTTCTACTTCCTCCGAACTCTCAATCGGATGTACCAAACTCGGAGAATGGATTGACTGAAAGCAAAATGAATAGGAGGATGTGGCTCTCTCAGCTCTTCGACACAATCAGCCTCTGATACCAAAGTCCTTTTCTCTCTCTCTCTCTCCCTATTTTTATCTCTTTTTCTCTCTGCTTCTTTCACTCAAAACTCTAGCACTGGTAAAACTTCTCTTGTGACCCATCGAAACTGCCGTTGTTATTTCTCCCTTACAACAACCTACTTGATCCCGATTCAATGCAGTCTTTAGTATAATTGACCCCGATCACGCTTCACTCCCGATGACCAAGAATGAATTATAAATGTTTGAAGGTTCCGCTCACGGTATGCAGAGAACAAATGACCAGATATTGAATTTTATTAATCCTGAAAATCACGACAAGAGATGAAGGGAAATGGCCAATGTTTTTATGAATCAGATAAAAACACCAAATGTGATTTTCTTAATGATCGAAAATTTCCCAATTTTTTAATCTCTCAATGTTTTTCCAGATGATTAGCTTTTGATGGATATCGATTCAATTAGCTGAGGGATCAACGAATAAATAATGAAATTATAAACTCTTTGAGAATCGAAACAAAAATTATAAGCTCTTATTTGTTCTGTCCGATCTATGAACTCCCGTGGCTGCTCTCATTATTTGTTTTCCATTCATCGGAAAACCCTACAAGGGTAAGCCGATTTATTACTTTCACAATGGAAAATAATAATATCATGCTTTGTATAAGATCAGGTCGCCGTGATAACGAGAGCAAAAAAAATGAACGCATCATTGTGATCGTTAACAGTTACGCGGTTAGCGCAAGCACGAAAGGGAATTGGAGTCTCGAAAGGTGTCTTTAACAAGCTTCGAGGTGCTGAAACCACTCTCGTAAAACGATGAAAAAGGAACAAGAAACCTTGCCATTTCCCACGGGCTAAATCTTGTACGTTTACAATAGAATGGAATATAAATTATTTTCAAAATCAATGCACGAATCATTTCATTCAAATCTTTTGTTTATGAGCCCATTCATTCGAATCGTATTAATTATCCATTTTGTCTCTGAAAAATGATTGTTAAACTGACATACATTTCTTGATTGGATTTCTATTCTCATTTATCGATCAAACACAATCGTAATTAGTACAGGAGTCCAAATATTTGTGTATCCAATGACTCGTCCATGGAAAATGTGATTTGTCTCAAATGTTTAAGCAAAGCATTGAACCAAATTTGAACATACACGATGACAGCAGATTTTGAAGAATTTATATTCTCAGGATAGAGCCTCGTTCGTACAATCCTTCTCGTGAAAAAAGGTCCATCGAAATCTTTGTCATGCATAAAAGCATCCGCAGATAGTAGATATATATGCACGAAACGATTTCAGAGCAATCGACGTGATAGGGGTTTCCTTCTGGGCTCTTAAGAGCTTCGGAACTAAACCTGCCCCGTGGCATCCCACCTCATCTCTAACGATTCTGCGCTAACCTGTGAGCGGCCTCCAACTAGGACAGAATTTGTCCCAAGGGATACACTCTTACCACTCGTGCTCACCGGCAACTTTATCCAACGAGAAACCTCTCCCCCCCCCCCCCTCTCGCACTCCTTCCTTTTCTCATCCCTTCACTCAAATGCAACCCCTCGTATACATTCTCAAACTTGCACCTCACACTCTTTACGCTTCTTCGTGGATTCTTCTTACGACCTGCAACACTCGTCCAAGTATTGCTGGTCATTTTTTCATCTCACTCTGGGTTGCTGGGTCCTCTTTTTCACCCATAAACTTTTCGCTACTTTTTCTTTATCCAGTCTCACATCCTTGCTCTCTTTGGGCCAGCTGTCAGTTTCCATCAGTTATGAATGAACTAATATGCTACAGGGACAAATCGGCTTATCGACCAAACCTCTGTGATTTCTGGACCCATCATCATCGGTTTCTTCAATTATTCGATCCACTTTTGAGTTCCTCATTTATTTTCGTGAAGAATTCGTAATCGTTTATCAACGAAGTGCTTATTCCTCATTCAACTTCCTGCCAATGATCATATACAAAATGATAAGTGAATAGTAACATCAAAATAACAAGAGATAACTCAATGAAAAGGGTTGAATTATGGATGAACCAATATACTGCAGGGACAAATCGACTTATCAAACAAACCTGCGATTCATGCACCCATCATTCTGGATTTCTTCAATTATTCAATTAACTATTGATTTCCTTTTATTTATTTCAGTAAATAGTGATAATCTTCCATCAACGAAGTGCTTATTTCTGGTTTGACTTGCTACCAATGGTTAGGAGCACGATGATAAGTCAATCGTGACATAAAGAACCAGCAGAGATAACTCAATGCAAAGTGCTGGTGAATCGCTGTAATGCGGCAAATACAAAATCATCCTGCAATTTACATCCGTCCATGCGGACTCTCCCGGGTAAAATGTGCTCAGATATCCCTTGGCACTTTCCTTCCTCGTATACAGTGGTTGCAGTTACTGCTCGTGAAATCCAACGAAACTGCGGAATACTAAGCGACATTTTGCAAAAGCCGGAACTTGTCGCATTCTTCTTCCAATCCAGTTCCACGGACCAGCCTGTTCTCTTTCATTATTTCTCCAATTCTGTTCTTTATTTCAACACATCCAACCTGTGACTTATCCCCGTCGAATGCTGAAACGGTTCATGAAAAATTGGGCAAATGCTGATATTTTATATGCCCCTTGCGAGGGAAAAAGGAAGAGGTCGAAATAACCTTCGGCATTTTCCAACCGCAGATGAAAGCCGCTTTCTCCGCATCTCCCCGTTCCTCATCTCTCCCTCTCTTTTTCTCTCTATCGATTCGTTGGAACTTAATGCGCGTTGCGGATGACTCTCGTTTCACCAACCAATGTGGCTTTTCTATAGAGCTCTCTCACATTATGTGAATACAGAAATATGCTTCGCGATATTATATCGAACGTATAACGGGATATGATTTATTTTGTAATTTCCAACGAACCCGAGAATTAACGTCATACCCTCACCCTCGCTACTTTCCCCCGCACCTCTCTCATTACCTACACATCCAAGCATTATTCGCTTTATCCATTAATTTCTTAATTATACACGTACTAGAGATTAGCTAATTTCTATCGATCTCAGATTCATAATTTGGTAGATTGATTGGAGTGATTAGACTAATTAAAATGAATGAATTATGAACTGGAATGGAAGGGCGACTGACTAATGCTAAATTTGTTGATTTAAATATAACATTGAATGAAATTTGTCTGTTTTCAAACAGTTTTTTAGTAATGTTTCTGTGGCACATCGATGTGGTGACGGTTCGTCGCCACCCAAGCTGTTCGATTTACTTATATTTAAACACCGAATGAGAATTTTATTACTTTCGTATAGGAATAAATGTGTCGAAATTTAAAACAGGATCATAGATTATTTGTGGAGAGATAAGAATCGTTGTAGATTCTTATTTTTCTGTGGGAATCTCTGTTAAGATCGGACTCTATACGGATATTACATCGAGCAACGATGTTCCGTCGCTTTCCTCCAAAGACAAAATATATTTTTTTTTTCTTTCTTTCTCTCGTCTTACGTTACGAATTGCTATGTCGTAAACGTCGAACAAGAACTAATCGATTCTAAATTCAAATCTTTACGCCTGCCTAGAAAGCCTCGAGAAACCTTTGATGCCCACGGAATGTACGAATTCTTCTTGGCCTCTTCGTGTACCTTACTATTTATTTCATCCTAAAGAACGAGAAGCATCGTCCGGGTTTGTTTGGTTCATTTTTTATCGAAATCCTTCCATTAATATTGATCGTAAATCAGTTATTTATTCATTCATATATTTTTCAATCGTTTTTTTGAGTTCGTTGCTTTCTGCAATTGGATTTAAATACGAAAATGATTATTATTGAATTTTAACTTTTAAAAAATCGTCAAAAATAATGCAATTAAAATTGTATCGTACATTCGATCGATCGAATTGATTGAATTTTTATTTTATTAATTGAAAATTGTAGTTAATCGAGAATTATTCGTTTCAATTATTTCGATTAAAACCAAGTTTTATTTTGTACCAAAACTCATATCGATTAATATTGTAAGTCTTGGTTTGGTTCGTGGAAAGTATGTTTCAGATTTTCTCACAGATTAAAACGTTGGAAGAGAACCGACGAGAGACAAGGATTGACCTGAGAAGGTGACGAGGCTGTTTTTTTTTTCCGGCAGAATTATCGAGAAATTAGCTCGACGACTTTAGGACTTAACGACTCTTCTCGGTCCTCAAGTTTGGGCATAAGTTTCCTTAATTTACGAGTTCCGGAAGTTGGAGGACTTGTGGGACCGTCTTTGTCTTAGCCTAGCGCGCGCGTTTTTTTTTTTCGTAAAATATGTCGAGAGTCCGCCGATAGTTTTACTTAAGCAACATCGATTTTTTTGTTTCTCAATTTCTGTTCTTTTTTTTTTTTGTTCAACCGGTATATTATTCTTTGAGATTTCAAGATTGCGGTGAGCAGCCTCTGAGCCCCGGAATCTTTATTAAAACTCAGTCCGGTCGACGGACGCTCGAGAGTTACTTCAAAGTTTTTAACTCGATTTTTTTGATACGTATTTCGTTAGGAAAGTTTGGAAAAACATCGAACACGAGGAAGGGAAACCCGAGAAGGAAAAGCCTCGTGGTCTTCGACAAATATCCTCTAACCTCGTATGCCAGTTTCGAAAGCTCCTCCGAAAGAGGCGGAAATAGAAGTTTTTTGGAAAATTCGAATGTGTTTGCTCCGACCACTACGCTTTTTTTACTTTTCAATTGTTATCGTACTTTTATTATCAACACGCGTTTGACCATCTCTTTTTCATTATATTTTTCAGACATAATGGGACTTTTGGTTCGCTCGGTGTAATCGAAATTTCGAGTACGATATGATGCTGGACACAACGGAGAAAATGCGAGTTCTACTAGTAACGGTAAGTTCTTTGAAAACCTTTTGCACCACTCTGTTGAAATCCTCTTTGGTAACCACCGAAAGTACTTCTTTCCTTTTCCGATCAGCCTTACGATTTTTTTTTTTTTCTCTATATACCTCCCTCGAAAGTACGTATCTCTGGCATCAATTTTAAAGCCGATAGCCTAAATATCGTTACAGCGGGAGCTAAAGTTTTATCCTGTACCCCGATACGTGAGTCATTAACCGCTCTTACTCTGGTATCTAGCTAATAACCTTGAAGCTTTTTCGAAAAAAAAAAATCAGAGAACGAACCATAGCGAAATCAAAGCAAAGTTATTGCAACAGGAACTCATAATGATGCGAGTGAACAAATATCAAAATCTTTCTCAACCAAACCATCTGTTGACAAAAATCCATTTAATGTATATATGAAAACTGCGTATTTCATGGAAATATAATAAACAATTTTTATTATTCATTTATCGTACTTTCGACCGGCTATAAAGAAAAATAGTATACGCCACACGGGCAAAAGTTTGAAAGTTTTGAACTGCGCGTCATGATGCGCACTGCGGGAATTTAAAACTTTCAGTCCTTGTAGTGTAAGATACTATTTGTTTCGATCAGTGCAATGATCGTTTGAGAAAATGTAGAAAAATGACTTTCAAAGTGGTTTTTGGGGGTTCTCTCACAAATATGCAAACAGAAAATGAATAGAATCGGTATTCTTGATTTTTTCGGAATGGAACACATTAAAACGAGGCGCAGAGAAGAGACTGAAAAGTTTTCAACGTTTTGACGACCTCAAATGGTCCCTTTTTCATAGCAAATTGTATATCGAACGTTATTAAATGAAAAAACTAATAAAAAAATGATTCGACGTCTTCCATCTCTTCAATGGATCTGACGATTTCAGTGATTTAACACTTACAGCATGAGTGACTCGACGGATAATGACATCATATTTAAATCCAGAGTAATGAGATAATTTAATAACGAGATTTTTTCGAAGCCTTCACTTGAGAAAATTAAATTTTCATTATACACCAAAGTTGTATAAGAGAGTGACGAAACGTAACTCGACTAATAAAATCGTTCGAACGAGTTGAAGCGTATTTACTGAGAGTCTAGCGGACGATTTTTCTCCGATAATGGAACTCGGAGAGCGGAGAGTCTGTTTTTTTGTTTTTTTTTTCCTTTTTGGTCCCGCGAGAAAATCTATTATATCAAACCAAACGTGGTAGGATTTTGGGATGTGAGAAGGCCGCAGAGAATACTGTTGAAAAAAAAAAAGGGAGGTGACAGGAGGCGTGTCAATCAACACACGTACACACACGTCAACATCTCTGTTTTTGTCTGTCCATATCTCTTTTGCCCTTTCTCTCCATCTCTGTATCCATCGTTTTATGAGACTTTGGAAAATTCGTGTTGGCGTTACGCCTGACACTCGAAATTCTGACGCCATCGGCGATGTCTGCAGAATTTTTTATTATTATTATTACTTTTTTCCACTAAATTTCACACGTTAATTCTGATATTCATGAAAAATCACTAGAATATATTGCTTCCACATGAAAAAACAATGCGCAATGATTTCATTCGTCAGTGACAAACGCTTAATTACACAGGACTAAACCGTATAAAATAAATGAATAGTTCGAACGAACGTTTTGATTAAACGTTATCAAATAATTTAATTAACTAATTAATGAAGTAACTTTTTCGTAACCGCGTAAAATTTCGGCAAAATGTCAGTTCGCGAGTTTCTGGTATAATAACGAGCTCGTTTTCCATCATTTTCATCGTGAATCGTAGTTGAAAAATTTTTTTTTTTTTTTTTTTTTCAAACTCCAAAAACAACTGTACGTAACGAGAGGCTGCGGAAAACGTTCGAGAGAAAGGGCGCAGCCGCGCGAATATTCGGTAAACTTTCGTAAAATTGTGAACGGCACCGACAGAAACTGATGCTCGAGAGAAACAGAAGCGAAAGAGCTAATTAGGTACTGTCGATGACTCACGTCCACACGAGAGATTTATACATGAAAGATGACATTTAATTTTTTGTTTTTTCGAAGCTTCTTTTTGTTTTTTTTTTTTTGCGTCGTCAACGTTATGAATTTCGTTACGAGGTCGTGTCATATTTCTAAATCGTTCACCGGTGCATCGTGTGATAACGACGCGATTGTCTGCATAACGAGATACGATGGGAAACCCAAAAAAAAACAAAAAGGAACGTCGTTTAGTTTCCGGTAACATGTTCGAATCGTTTTCTACTCGATGCGGACATGTCGAAAAACATTTACACCGGACGCTTTGTAACCCCGCAGAGATAGTAAAAGTTGTGAGAAACAAAAAGGTTTTAGCAACTTTGCAATGGTAACCTACTCGATCGAGTTTCGATACTTCACTTTGCCAGATTCACTTTTCCAGGAAAATTGCGTAAAAGCAAACAGAGAGCGCAATGTCGTACCGAATTCTCGCGTATTCGGTACTGCTTGCAAAATGTAACTAATTCCAGTAACACGAGCATTCGGCAACGTGAGCTTGCTGTTGATGGAAAAAAAAAAAGAGAAAAAAACTTAAAAAGCATTCATCGCACAAAATCTTAAGCTGAAAACCAGACACTTTGCTATTTTTTTCTCCCACAATTCTCTCCCACGATATCAATTAGCAAAGTTTCTGACCAGCGACGGGCCAGATGCAATCGTCGATCAAAAGCAAATGTATTCGATCAAAAATCAGATTTAATCGCTCCCAAGAGATCGAGGAACCTGTGAAAAAAAAACTGGCTTCATCTACTAGGGTCGTTCATAACGTCTCAACGACCTGCCTTCTGCTACCAAATTACTAAACGAATTCAAGTATCTTGTTACAAAAAAGCAGTAATTTATATTTATTACGAAAATAACTATTCATATTTCTCGGTGATTCTGTAGTCCGCACCGCGTCTTGGAGCTCGCGAAAAAACGCGTATAAGTATCGACCACCGGTCGATGCGGAGGAACACGTGAATCTCGTCGGGATGGAGAAAAAAAAGCAAGGAAAGGAAGGGAATTACTGCCCCAGAACGTTGTGTAGCACACAACGTGAAATACATAGTCGTGAAAATCTATATAGAAATATAAATATATGTAGTAGCATTTGAGAGTCAGCCATCCCGGCGCCCAAAAGACCACCCGGACGCGGGATCCGCGCCAGGGGGACTGGGGTTGGTGCTTTACTCCCTTTTGCAGCCCTCACTCTCCGCTCTCTTCTTACCAACGAGCCAAAGCACGAGTAGAGTTGGGGAATTCCAGACGCCAGTACGGCTTGCCACCCTCTGGTTACATCATCTCCGATAGGAGGACTCTCATAGGAGAAACGTACTTTCCAGTTTCTGCCTCTCTCTTCCTCCTGCGGAGAGCCAGTTCCTCTTGTTCCTCTTTTTTTTTCCTCTCTTTTCTTCAGTTTGTTCTTTTTCTCGTTTCTAAAGAGCCTTGACTATCTGTATATGTGTTTTCTCTCGGGGCATTTGCAGCAAAATCTTCGCCAAGGAAATCTTTTCCACTCCGCTCATTTTCTTTTTTTTTTTTTCTAGTCGCTTAACTGCGACACTATAACTGACTGGAAAATCTTCACGTACTACCGCAATCCCTTCCAATCATGGCGCATCCGTGGGTGAGAACAAAGAAACATCAGGGCACAAGAAAATAAAAAGTCTGTTGAATAAAAGAAAACTTCGAGCTTCGAGTAACCGTACAATTACGGAGATTGAGTATTGAAATGCGGAGAGTAATTTCTTCAGTGATTTTCTGATCGCTGTTTTAATTTTTTTTTCTTCCCCACTGAAACGTTCATTATTTCAAATAGATCAACGAGACATTTGTCAATGAAAACAACTTCATTTTTCTCGTATTAACAACATTGCCTGAGTAAAGAAATATTTTCAACAAAAGATCGATCGAGCTGGGTCTGGAACATTTTGAAAACAGTTCAACAGGCAAACTCAGTCATCACTGCCAAAAAAAAAAAAAAAATAGTACACGTTTGTTGACTCTCATTGTAGGAAAAAAAAAACTTGGAGCCTAATTAGCCAATTAAGATGTGGATCGATGTAGCTCCGAGGAGCAGTGTATCTATATACAAAAGTGTTCAAATGAACTTGGCATGAAACAAGTGTTTGAATAACGAAAACGACGTTGGCTGCATCTCAACACCATAGAGGAGCGCCTACCTCCGGTACAAGAGACAATTTGTAATCGTTTGTCAGGCGTTCCCCGTCATAAACAGGACTAACTGCTGTCTTATTCAAATGAACTACTTCTCTCTTCTACGCGACATCACACATTGTAACGGTGTATCCTATACACATTCGACGATGTATACGTATATACGAATATTTGAATATGGAAGGTTACACACTATCTCGCGAAGGTTGAATTGGTCCGCAACAAGGCTGACATATCTCGGCGGCTTTTGCTCCAACCAGGCATACCGAGACGTTCGAGACAGCTTTTTGAAATATCGGATTCTCGGTTGGTATAGTGGCCATGTAGAGCCTGGTGCTTCTCTCCAGAGCAGTCTGATATTCTGGCTTCGCTCGAATGGTGGCCAACAGACAAGCTCGTCGAACGTCTATCTTGCCTCCTTATATATATACCTTTGTCTTCTTCCTCTTCTTATACTTTTTCTTTCCCTTTCTCACTTCTTCTTCCTTTTCAAAGTGTCTTTCACCCTTCTCTCGTATTCTTCTCAACCTTCGAGAGATACTCACTGTCTCCCTTTCGCGTGGCCTCTTTCTTTCATCCCTCTTCGACGATGAGAAATTCGACTAGACGTTGGGAAATAATGCAACGAACGCTGATGTAGCTTGTGCTGATGTAGCCTCCTGCATATTCCATACGCCAAACGAGGAACAAAGAGGAGAAACGAAACGAAAATGTTACTACGTGAATTTCTCATTTCTCTTGTAAACTTAAGGGATTCATCTTCTTTTTTATTCTTTCTCTTCCTCTCTCTCTCTCTCTCTCTACCGGTCCCTCGCTTTCTTATTCTTTCCTTCGTGTTACTCTCGTAGTAAATAAAATAAAGACTCCACCATGCACAAGCATCCAGAGCTTTTGGCACAAGAGCCACAGCGGGACTGGAGCTTGCAAAGCCCTTGGAAAACAATTTTTCCCCTCGGTTTCTTGATTCCTGTTCCAAGAAACAACAACAAAAAGAAGAGAAAAAAAAACGGCTTCGAGCAATCTACGTTTATCTTGGCGCAAAATTTATGGAGGCGTCCAGGTTACAGCGAATAAAAGTTCATTCTTCAATCCTTTTTGCCTTTATCATTTCTACGATTGAACGTAATTCTAGTATAAAATCGTTGAACAATTGTTGGTAATTGCGGTTTTTACCTTGATGGAATTACACTCGTTGAAAATGAACCCAACAAATTTGATGCTGTTCCTGAAAGAAAAAAGATTCAACTTCATTCGAATTATACAAACACAAGACTCCGTATAATTTCAACTTTGTATTAATGTATATCTGTACTTTGGCACCCTTGTACAAGGGAATATCGTGGCGTTTAATACCTACCCTGATACTAGAGTCACGCGAAAGCTCAACCCGACTGTAAGTGCCTCGCAATATACCGAAACCGTAGTACGCGATCCTCCGGTTCGTGCGAGGAACGATCATCGAGAGTTTGTATCCTCGCACAACACACACACACACACATGCCTTTTCATACTTATACTACTTCACGATTCAGAAATCTCTGTGTGGCGTGCAACCCCGTGGCGGTGGTCCATTGTTCGGCTTTCAATAGACGTGCCCAGAGTGTATCGCCCCAAGAAGATGAAGAAGAAGAAGAAGAGAAGTTTGCACCCAGTTCTCTTGCATAATACCGCTTTGATATCGAATACCTCGAGATGTGCGTCAATGAAACTGCCTCACAAACAACTCACTATGAAGACAGATGAGACAGGGCTAATTTAGAGCAGACAGAGATGAATAACAATTCTGAATCCTTAATCAAATTTCAGTCGTTCGCCTGAATAAAGGAATTGTTCTAATTAATTTTATCAAATTAAGAATTTTTACAATTTAATATAATTAATCTACTTTTACTTAGGAATGAACTTACGAGTGAAGAATTCGAACGATTGAATTTCCACGTATTATACCAAGATCGCTGTTATATTAGTTAACATGGTTATTGTTGAGCAAGTGTTAAAAAAAAACCGTTATGGAACAAGGATCATTTATCAAATTGGCCATCACTATAAAAGACCGAATTATGCAGTCCATTTTTTGTGGGAACTAGACAGTGTCTAGTCGCGAGCGATACCCGGTGCTCTATATACCCAACATCAGACAATGAGACAGAAGCTAAATAGCTTTTGGCAAGGAAGTTCGTAGTCGTAGTCGTCGTCGTCGTTGTCGTCGTCGTCGACGCGAGGGGTTACACAGAGAAACGAGAGGATCGACTGTCTTCTTCGCTATTATTGGCTTGTCTCATGGCGCGTCGAGGTCAAGTAACGAAACAGTCAACGAAGACACAGTGACGACAACGTACGTTAATAAAACGTTGATCTCTCGCTTCTTTACTCAGTTGCCAACTGAATGTTTCACGTTACATAACGATAGTGCGAATTCACCTTTTCCCCTCGTTACTCTCATTTTATTATATTCTTTTGCTGCGTTCTCCGGCTCTTTTTTCATAGTCAAAAGATCGGCAGTTCTTAGCCGAAAAAAAAAATTCTATGCGTTTATTCGTATACCTCGGTACAATCCATTCTTATACTTCGTTTGGATAGCTCGGTTTGGGTTGAATAGCTTGATCTTCCGAAAGGTCGCTTTCTCAATTCCATTCCCCTTGTGTCTTCCTCCATCCTTGTTTTTCTCTCGTTCTTATATAAACTCTCCTTAATCCGCTTCCTCCACCCTTGCAATTCTGTAACGTCGATCCGAACAATCTCTTTCCATCTCAATCTCAAGCTCCCTCGACCCCTTATTCCACAACTTCGCGCACACATATATATTTCCAGTTTCTGGCGCCAAATTGACTGACCCACCAAACGTTATTATTCAGTTGTTGGAACGAGGTTCCTTAAACCGCGTCAAGCAAGAATCGGTGTCAGCGAAATTTTCGCATCACAGAAGAAACAACCAGGCATTTTATCTTACGTAATCCGGGCAACCAATTCTCTCAACGTTCAATATAAAAAATTGATTTTCTCAAAATATCAGTAAATAAACGTCACAATATTCGAGCAGTGTCGATCATAAGCCACCTATTTTTATGTGCCATTATCGACCTTCCAGCCAGGCATCCATTGTTTAACCCATCGAGAATATAGAATCGATGTGACACACTCATTCCAACACATTCGTCGACACCCACGGAATCTTAACAGAGCGTATAGCTATAGGATAAATCCTCTGTTGAAAGATTCATGAACACTGGGAAAGCCAACGAGGATGCCAACCTTCTCGTCAAGCAATCGATTTCAGTTTCGCGTGTATATTATATACATCGATTCGCATGTTACGCCGATCACGCGCATCATCCAGACAACTACCGTTTCCCTATTATGCGTAGGTACGTGCTGCTCTATAGAGAACGACTACATATTTGATGTAGAGACGGGATGAGGGTGTCTCAATAGGTAACATATGTCCGTTTCTGGCCCAAGATTTCTCATACATAGGTCCGGGAGAGCCGGAAATTGTAAACGTCGCTGCGAATACATCGCGTGTGCACACTCTCCGCAGGACGATATACCAAGCATGAAAGCACAACGGATGAGATGATGAGAATGTGTACGAGGAACCGGGGTTAAAGAGAACCTATACCTTTGCTGAGGTTTGCAACTGACAGTCAAAGACTCGGATCCAGGGGATCCTAAGTCACGCTTGTCCACAGCCTTTATTCCACTGTCGGCTAGCCCTATTCTCACGTTCCCAAAAATTATCAATATTATGACAGCAATTCTTTCGTATCGAATTCAAATTTTCAATCATTCAATCGTTTGAAACACAAATCTCAATGACGTTTTTGTGGCAAGTAGAATTTTTAGAAGTTGATGATCAACAGCTTTTTAACAGACTCAATGATGCCTGACGGTAGATAGATGCCTTAAGAGTAGATCGAGGACGGTGCAATGTTAATGACGGAAGACTGGAGGACGATAATAAACATGAATTGCAGCGATCGATATGTCGAGCCACCTATCATTCTATGTCTTTCTCTGACTCTCTCTCTCTCCCTCGAGTTCAATGGACACTCGTAAACTCGGAGAGATTCTATAGCAGCTTTCGTACATAGCCGTTAATATAATAATACGTACGTGTCTAAGTAAACGTATATATGCATTGACATATCAAAGTACAACAGTACCAGCCATGACGGAGTTTCCATTGATTCAGGATCTTTCACTTTCCACCACGTTCACACAACGACGGATAGAGCTCGGGTTGAGATAGCTCTTCTGCTAAATAACAGAGCACATGCATCAGAAAATTATATTTTACAGATGTAATCTCAAATTGTGTGATTCAGTCCGAAGACATCGAATGCAATTCGAAAATGTCATTTGCTCATCCGACATCAACCCTTCCCACCTAGTGTCGGATGAATCCGGAGTGAAAGAATTCGTCACTGACATTTTACACTGCTTTCGTAGAGGTCGATGGAAAAGAGTTTCGACCCTGGTTGACTGGTGAGCAAGAGGGTGGTAACCCTCCAGTGTGTCTTTTCCCGGGTCAAGTGGGGTCGCGGACTCTTACTATTGCCACATTGCGGACATGCTTCAATGCACGACTTGCTCTCTACGATGTATTTTCAGTATACGATAAAACGTACTATTGTAAATTGAAACAGTCTAGCGAGCAGCACAAGCAAAACTATCAAGTTCTCTTCTTCTCTCTCTCTCTCTCGCTCTCTCTGTCTATATATGTTTCTTTTCTTTCCCGTATTTTTCGTTCTATTTCCCACGAATTCAAGTGCTATACATACTTTTGCATTTGTGTCCGTTCTTGTATAACACATTGAACTTCTGCTATAAGCCATCACATCCTTTTCAGTATAAATCGTTTCGTGCCAAGAAGCGCCGGTTTGAGAACCATATTTTCGTGCCGAATACATATCCCTACATATGACGGCTGATCCTCTCGTGACTTATTTGAATAATTGAATTTAAGACAGTGACGTATAAGCTGGAACTTGAACCGATAATTTTCCACACTCCACCATATCGTAGAATAACTCTTCGGTGCACTCCTCATTTAGCAGATTATTTTTTGCGAATTCGCTAAAATAATTAAATCCCTCGATTAAAACTCTCGGTTATGCCGTTTCCTTCGGAAGGTCAGATGAATTAATACAAAAATTATGTGAACGACGGTTGTCACGGAATTGTTATAATACCTGTGATTGACACTCCATTTTTTTTCGTCACTTTTAAAGCTATCCGATGAGATTAAAATCTTAATATTAATCGCACCATCCTCTAAAAACGTTGCAAGAAAAATGTCACTCTGACCAACCAATTTTGAATAAATTTTTCAACATGAAAAATGAACAAAAGGGAAAAAAAATTTAAAAGAAAATGTTGTAGTTGGATTAGACGGTATCCTATTTCCCGTGTCTTTTCCGGTCCACGTTTCTAGACCCAACCCATACACTCTCTTGGAAACGTACTCGACCGAGACGACGCCGTTCTGGCGCCTTCAGATTTATTCTCCGCCCGTTTTCATCCCGTCTCTCGCTTCCTTCTCTCCTAACCCGCCGTGTCTTACCGAGGCTTCACGATCCTCTCTTACACCCTTTATCCCCTTTCGGGGATATAACCCGAGTTCTTCCGGGTTTTCCTTTTTTTTCCCACATTTTTTTACAGTTCTTTTCTTTTCTCTTCACTCTCATTCAAGCTCGAGAAATCACTCTACCCGTCCTTCTCGTGTCCTTAGATACTTTTCTCGGGACTTGAGAAGGTCACGACGTAATCTCGTACACGAGTACATTTCAATCTCTTGATACAGTCGTGGAAAGATCGCTCATATGAATTATTTCTAATTTTATTAGCGCACTAACCAAGAGCTCTAAAATTTTTATTGGACTTGCGAAGAGTTGCAGCTTCGTGTTAAGCGATAAGCGATTGTTCCAATTGGAATTAAAAATAAAAAAAAAACAAATACATTTACTCTCGAGTCTCGTCGATTAGCGCCGTTTTTTTTTTTCTTCCTCGTCCTTTCCAGCGACAATCTCGACAACCTTCGACTTCCGGCGATTGGCTATCGAATTTTCCCCAGCCCAGAACTTTCGTTCCACTCTTATCCAGATCCGTTGAAGCTTTCCAGCGGCAATTGGGGAAAAAGTAAAGAAGCGAAGAGTAGAGCGGTGAAAGGGCGATCGTACCCATTCGTGTACATCGATGACTATCCTGCTTCAACCACATCGAAAACGTTTATCGGATTCATTAAGAGCCGAAGAATGCCAAGAAAAAAATAAGACCCGAGAATCCGACTGGAGAAAATCCAAAAAAATTGGGTCAGAGGACAGTTGGAAAAGTAGAGAAGAAAAAAAGAAGCCTAATGACACAGGTTGTCACTCGATAAAAACGCCACCAGCTATTTAAGATAGAATTAACTGATTGCGTCACTCAAACGAGTCACTCGCTAACAGTCTTATCTATTTTCTCTTAGCTTTTTAATTTTATTCGACTTATGTATTTTCCACTCAAACTCATTTTTAAGATCCTGTTCGGTTAGGATCCGTAATATTTTGAGTGCAATATCCAAGCGTTAAACATCGTTTTTCAATAATTGTTTTTTCTTTACTAATACTCAAAGCTTTCGCTGAGAAAAAACTTTTTTTTCGACTTTATTTGTACAACTTGATTGACAGTTGATTTTTTTTCTCTCTTTCCCCTAAAGTTTATTCATTCCGTTTTTCCAATTAGCGTTGCAGTTTGAATTTAATTTACGATTCGAAAACATTGAAATGTATATTTGTGGAATAGCAGAGAGCGATATGGCGTCCTATTTTCATAGTTACCTTCCATGGGAACATGCCAGATTTTCCATAGCTTATGATATTAAATGGCTAATTTTATCCTGCATATATAATGTTATCTCTGTTCCATCCATAATTCGCACAACACCATATAATTGAAGCTCTCCGGAGCAATATTATTTTCGTCAGAACAACTAAAAACAAAAATTGTATGAAATATAGATGCCATTGAGCTTCTTCAATTTTTGAACTTCTGACAATCGCTGAGTCATTAGTTCGAACCTGATGGACAAGAGAGAATTAACAGAATAGCGAGAAACAAAGTTTTTACTATTCTGTAAAGCATGGTTTCCATGGTTTTGGCAATTCCATGGTTTTGAAGCTCACGAGAAAACTTCAGCTGGCTCATTCCGGCTTATCGGTGACCATCAAAAGACTTGGACGTGTTTCGTTATCAAATTACGATTTAGCTTGAAGAAATGATCGATCCTGTTATTATTTAGATTTTTATCAGACCCTCATTTGCTCCAATCGAGTATTTCTCTTTCTTCTCACCGAATCCTCGTATGAATCTGTTTTCTCCGAATAAGGTGTTCTGCATCGATCATTGCAAGTTCAGTGCACTAGCTTCCCTAAAGATCAGACCGTTCCAACGTATTTTCTCTCGTTTCTTCGTCCTTTTTCTTTATCACTCTCATTCTCTTCCATCCGCCTTTGGCCCCTATTATTTTTCCTCTCTTTTTCAAAGTAGCCCGACCACCCAGTAAATAACCGCTGGTTTTAAAGGTCGTTTTACGAGATGCTACTGGCCACGCGCGACACCACCGGTCGTACCGAATGCAACGAGGGCCAGTACCACCTCTCTCTCTCTCTTTTCCGACCCCGGAACCTCCAATAGATCTCACGACCAAACCACCCATCGTGTGCACACCGGAGCGAAAATAATTCGTTGTTGCATTATTTATATCGGCGTCGAAGATCCGCATCCTATAAACACACCGCGTCGAGTTATTATTGATAAAACGAAACGTCACACAGTTCCACGGACGCCGATTTCTAAAGAATTCCTCTTCATTGATTCTGCACAAAAAGGTGTGGATAAAAACGTCTGATGATTCGTCCAAACAGTCCGACAAAATCTGTCCGAAATTCACCCGATCGGATGACACATTGAACGTTCCAGAAACCAAGGCGAAGGGTTGTTCCTTTTTACTCAGAATTGAAATACTTTTTGTACTGTTTGTTTCGAAATAATGATTTTCGCCGATTCGTTCATCGTCATAAATGCAGAAAAAAAATCAATAAAATTTCGGATCCGTTGTCAAGGCTATAAGCAAATCAGGCCAGAGATTCGTGTCGCAGAATGACTAAAAAGAACAGATAAAATAGGAAAAAGATACTCGTTTCACATAATTGATTCGGTTATCCCACGTTCCCATATCTCCACTCCGAATTCAAAGTAAACTTCATCGGTACGTTACAAGAAAATTTATTCTCGTATCAAGCCGATTTCGTCTATCATAAAGATGAGCGAAGGCGCCTCTGCTATACTATTCTATTTATCTCACCCTCCAAAACTTTTTCCTATAATTCTGGCTTTGCCAGACGTATCTATATATCTATACCATCGAGAGATATATATTCTCCAGCCGAAATCGAGAAACGTACGTACGCGTTATACGGAGAGATAGCTATCACCCTGATAATGAATATTAATCTCCGCATTGCTCAGCTTTTCAGAATATACAATCAGCTTCAAAATCCGCTGTCTCTTTTCAAACATTGTTCAATAAAGTTTTAAACATTGAAGGTATCAGTGAAGAAATCGCCAAAACTCTTGGAAGACTGTCAAAACTCCCATCAGAAAAGCCTGTAACGGATACTTCATGGAATCGTTCTTCATCGATGATCAATGACTTCGAAAACAGTCTTTGTCTCCATTATTTCGATACAGAATCTTCATAGTTTCTTTCAAAAGCGAATGAGAACCAAAAAACTAATGACTTCTTCGTCGTTTGTACTTTGAAAACTCAAACTCTGCGGTTGCTTTAGTTCTTGGATGTGAAATACATCGAACAATGTGTACAACACGTTTTGGAAGATCCTGTATATATAGGATATGATTTGTATACATGTATAAAGGGATAACTCGAGCAGAAAAGGGCGTAAAGTTTCAAAGTATCCTTTAGCCTTACAGCCCTTTACCGTCCTTTTGTTTGTCAGTAATCCGTACATACATCTCGCATACTATGCATTATGCATATAATATATTCACGTGATTTACATGCACTCTGAGGGCAAATTCAGGGTTTTCGACGTCGAACGGAAACTCGTCGTTTTAGTGTCGAATATCGCTTCCAAAGTTCAACCCTTATACCATCTCTGAATCCATAAGAACGTTTTCATATTGGGCATCGTGTTCCCGCCCAATCTCAACACACGTATGAAACAATGAATGTAGATAATAATAAACTGTCTGAAGTTGAGCTTTCTGTAGGGAATAAAATAATACAAGGAAGATACAGTGAATTTACATATCTGAGATTGAAATTATTAAATGGTGAATAAACCATAAAATAGAAAGCTGAAAAGCATGAAAATGTAAAATTATTTCGTTACTAAATTTTGTTTGATTGGATTTTCATCATTGTTTCGTTTGACGAATGACGAAAGTCTGCTTTTTCTTCGGGTCCATCGAGATTCATCCAATATAAAAGAAATAAGAATTGATTAGTTATATTTCAATGATTATGGACGACGATATAACTCTCTAGTTACGAATTCAATTTCGTTTTTTAGCTTTTCATTCGAGTACATTTTCTCCTGAGTGAGTGAGTTAAATATAAATTTTATCTGGTGTCATTCCGGAGCTTTTCTCGCTAGTTACAAATTGTTCCACCGTTCACATCAGTTACAGTTTCATCTTCGTTTTTTTTTTTTATATCTTTTTTCTTCGTTACTTTTTTTTTTATACATTCCTCTTAGCCGTTTGTATTCAGGAATACACTTTCCGAAGCTTTCCGAGGACTCTCGACGCTCTGGTGTAACGACCCCGAGATTATAGTCGTCGAGGGGCTCTGCGACACGAAACTGGTACACGAGAGACGCACCGCGAGAGATAGCATGTCCCAGGGAAACCTGAAAACGATGAAGAGAGAAAGAGAATCGAGCCGTTAAAGCTCGACTTCGGATCTCTCGTCGTCGCCGTACTCTCCGGGAATCCAGCCCCAGCCAGTTGGACGCCAGCCACGCTCTTTTCTCTTGCTCCCATTCCCCCCCTCTCTTTCTCTCTCTCTCTCTCTGTCTGTCTGTCTCAGTGTCCGCTATATTCGATTTGTAACGCGCTTTATGTCATTTCGCTCGACATTTTCCGACGCTCCTCTCGATTTTCGTCTCTCCACTTATCCACTTCCCTTTATTATCTACCATATACACATATATACATGATTGTTCAAGCAGATTGAAAACCATGATATACGGGAAGCAATTTCATGAATTTTCATTATTTGATTAATCGCTCGATAACAAAAGAGGTCGAGAGCGAGAAGAAATTTCTACTTTTAGCATAATACTATTGTCCTTTGCTTCGAGCACGTTGAATCGATCATTTTTAGTGAAAAACAAAATTTTCGCAACGTCAAAAGTCGAATAGTTGCGACCGAGCGGTTAAAGACGTCATTGAACCTCAGTGGAATAAAAAAGTTGGAAAAAAAAAATGTAATAAATTAGCTAATTAACGTACATCATTAAACTTGTGTAAAAAATAAAACTTTGTAGGTACATTTGAAACGTGAGGCTCTTGCGCCATTCATACATTTCACGGTTTTAATATTCACCTTCTCGAAAAGTTTTTTTTTTCATAGTGGGAACCAAAAAAGTGTATGTTCAAGGAAATCCGGGAAAAAAATTGAATCTGGCGAGTAATATTCATACAGGACAGTTGGCATCGAAAGTAGTTGTACCGAAGCGAGGACTAAAAGTACCCACGGGAAGTTACGAAAATTTACTTGGAAAGAGACATTAATAATTTGCATGAAAGCGCATTTCTCTCGTGCCTCTCTCTCTCTCTCTTTCTCACTCGCCTTTCCCATTTAACTTTCCTATATAGACATTAAAAGCAATGTTCGTTGTTACTCTTCGCTCTATAAAACCCTCTTTTTCACGGGCCAATGAACCCTCCAACCCAAGTTTCGCGGTCTCCGAGACCGCGTGAAACTCGCGAATAGTCCTCTTAGCCCCCCCCCCCTCCTTGCTCTTCTATAGATAACAACTTTCTCAAATCATCCTCCAATTAATTATCATTATAACAATAATAATACTCGTGATAAAGATAAGATTTATTGGAATTAAATTGCAGACCATTATTTCGCATTCTGAGAAAACTTTTACCAACCATTTCTTCTCTGCTACGCGAATCAAAATAATTATTTAAAATCGCGCGAAAATACTTGAGTTTTATAACGTTGAATCTCTCATTACGATTATTTTTTAATTTTTTTTTTTCTCAATTTTATTCTCCATACGAGTATCACGATTTTTCTCACTATTTTTCTCTTCCGCATCATAATTATTATTCTCAACAGCTGTGAAGTTACAAAATTCATTCGTTTCCATTGAAAGTTCTCAACGGAATCGAAATATTTTTTTCTTTCCTGTCTTATTCGATTTTCAATTTTAACGGAAAGTCACAAGTTCGTAAAGAGGAATAGAGCAGAAACACTGTGTGTTCTTGGTTATCCACATTGCGAAGTTGAACGTTAGTTTCTCGTACAGTTCTGCGGTTCTTTCCACACCATACCGACGTCGCAGCAGACTTGGTCGTCGGAGTCTCCTCGCGCCTTGACTTTTTGTTCCCTGCGAAAATACTTGTTTACATACACCCTTGATATTTCGTATACGTTTCTCTTGCTCGTGTCCCATACCGTATGGAGATGCACTGGCCACGAAAAAAAAAAATAAAATAATTAAAAAAATAAAAACGAAACTCGTTCGCGCCGCCGTTTCCTGTGGCCGCATCGCAACGCGGTGAAAACACTCGAATCTCTCGGCCCCACAATCCCTTTTTCTACCCATTGTATTCCGGGACAAAAAAATGTCGTGTCAAAAAAAAGAGACACGAATTTATGAACCAACCGAATTTTTATTTAAAAAAAAATCGTTATTCCATTGGTTTATCCTGGTTCTACGATTTTTTTTTTTCCATTTTTTTTTACACAAAATAATAATAAATTTCGACGAAAAGCATATTAGAATGACAGGTTCTGAACCGTGCAGGCGAGTCTATTATTTATTTGATTGAAAAAAAGTTTATTTGGATGATTGAAACTTTGATGCTTTCTAGAGGACACAGAATTCACGTTGTTGAATAAAGAAAAAAAATGGTGTCAATCATAAAAACTTTATTTTCGCAAAAAAAAAAGTTTGTATCTCAATGGATCTGGTCGAAATTCCATTCACGTTTTTTCTTGATGAAATTGCATTTGTGAATTTGTCAAACAGTGAATTTTTCGAGAAAAATTAAGTTAAAAATAAAATATATTGTAATCACGAATATACGTTTGTTTTGAATTTATAACAATAAGAGAAGATTTGACATTTCGGGAATATGGTCGCACTCACTCTGGTCATCCCGAATCGCTTTACGCAATGAACACACGGTCCACCTGCATATTAGGCTTCTCTAATGAAAGAATCCGCAATAAATCAGTCTCGAGTGGATGGGCGTGTTAAGGCGTGCGCACATTTTTACCCACCGAAGAGCATGAGCCAGCGATTCCCTTTTATATTTTCGAAACGTTCGCTTTCTCCCTCGCTCTTATTTTTTTATTTTTTTTTTCTGTTTCTCGTCTCGCTCTCTCGTAGGTGTTTTTAGGAGAAGCAAAGGAACCGAAACGAACTTCGTCCTTCTTTTACATTTTTTTTCTGTGTTTTTTTTTTCTCATTCTCCCACATCTCGGCGTATGGGATGAGGTTCCTCTTACATGCGAGATATACACGAGCTTTGTCGGAAGATTTTTCTTTGTCTCCGTGAGTGCAACGAATACGATTATTTCGCTATTAGAAAAAAAAAGATTGTTAATTTTTTGGCTAAATTACGATAAGAAAACAGTGGAATAACACTTTAAGGGGTTTTCAGCTTGAAACGACATTCATCGTGTCCAATTTTTTTGGCGAATGAAACATCGTAATTTCGATTGTACGTTTTATCGTCTTTTCAATCTCAATTCTCTCGCAATTGTTTCTTTTTTTTTATTTTTTGCCAAATATTTCAGATGCAAAGTTTTTTCTTCGTACTAAAATTGAACGGCCACAAAACCGAGGGTTTATTGTACTCATTATATTACGCCACTAAAAAATACGGCTCTATATAGCCTCGGACGATTTTTTCAGCTCTGCGAATGGCTCTCATCCACTCTCGTGGAAATATCACAGAGAATCCTTACTCTTATCTCGATGAGGATTTGGGAAACAACGACGAAATAATCCCCCCCCCCCCTCCCCCGCCGGCCGCTTTCCGAAAGATAATGAGATAAACCACCGAGTTTCTGAAGATTTTCTTCCAGGCACACAAAAAGAGAGGGCAGCATCCGAAACGCCCTCATTTCTATTTCCCGAAAGATAGAATGACTTCTTCCACTCATCTTCTCCCTTTTTTTTTCTTTTTTTTTTTGTTCAAACTCTAAGTGAAATCTTTACGGACAAGAAAAATTCAGACTCTCCGCAATTCTCATATTTCTAACTGTACAATTTCTCAAATAGCACGAAATTTCTTTTGTCACGATTGCCGAGAAGAGCATGCAGCGTACGAAAAGAAAAAAAGCAAAAACGAAAATATTTAATTGTAAAATAAACAAAAAATAAATTCATCAACCTGTGAAAAAACTCTCACGTTTCAATCCACCGAAGCATCAGCTCCGACACAGTATGTCACCGTAAAACCTATTTAAAAAGTCTTGATAAAAAAAGCTTGAATCTAAAAAAAAAAAGCATGAAACCATAAATAAAAGGATTTAAAGAGAAAATACGACAAATTGGTTCCACCTGTAAGCAAAGGGTTGATGTTCTTAAAATACCCAACGCGTGCCCCCGTGCTCACAACAATCATGAAAAATCTCGTTTTCTTGTATTTTTATCACCCAAGATTCCCAAGAGAGGCAAATAACTCGATCAGAATATAGATACATATATATATATATACATGAATCGGTTAGAACAGGACAGGAGGGCGTGACCCAGATGAACGAACGTGTTAAATTATGAAGGTTACGCTCTTTTGCTCCGTAGTCGTAGAGATGTGTATATACATATATAAACTTTTATATATCCGATTGGTATACACATGTATAAAGTCCCTATATCACAGTCCAATCGTTGAGGCTTTCACCAGAGACTCATGCTTTTCCCCATTTCCTTTTTTTCTTGTTTCGTCGACGTCTACATATATATATACATATATATATCTGTACACATAATCCTCAGGCTTATCTCTATAAGTCGAGAGACGAGTATAGAAGACAACACGCGCCTCCAAACGCGTTTGGTAGAATTTCACTTTCGCTATCTGTCATTTCCCTGCTTCATCTCATCTTCCTCGTCTCACCTCTCCCGAAAAACTTAACCCGACACGTGAAATCATAGAAGAGCACGCGTTTTTCTCTCGGAATATTCCATCGCGATTCCTACGAAAATTCGAGGAGACACGTAAACATACGAGAACTAATATCACAGTAGCTTTTGGGCAAGATCTCTTTGAAGTAGTGTCTCGTCGAATATGGGATCCGTTCAAAAATTATGTCAAGAGACTGGATGGAATCTTGCGACAAAAGTACTTTGACAGCTCATCTGTTATCCGCCTGCTCGAGAGGCTCGCCCGGTGCATGTTTTTTCGAAGTAAAAATATTCCTGAGAGCGGGGATGAAAATGGCATGGAATTTTGTTTGATCAGTTCTGGTTTCTGGTTTTTCGAAAACTGATAATAAATCTCTGAATGATTAAACGATCGAGAAATATTTTCGATCATTTATAAAAATGCGATAAAATCGGAGCGTGATTATTCGGTAGAATAAATAAAATTTCTTTGGCTAATCGACAAAACGTTCATGTTGAAATAACGCATAGAAAGTAAAAGAAAAAATTGATGAAAGAGCAACTCGATACGGGGACAAGGCTCAGGCGAGACGAAGCCTCGTGTTGAAAGAGCTCAATGCGGTGTATACCGCAACCCCATGAAATCTGTCATCCACGAAGTGAGGGCGTTGAATACGTGTGGTGTGACAATAGCTCATGAAAAGAGAAGAAAAAAAAACACACACACGCAATATGTATTACGATCCTACTTTAACGCTATTGAACAACACACGCGTAAACGCTTCGCTCATATTCGCATAAGAAAATATATATGTTTAAACGGAACTCCGAGGGATTTGATGTGTCGAGGGCCTATAAAGGGTTGGGACTCCAACGCAACCACAAAAGGGTTGTAAAATAACCGCGGAACATACGTATAACTGTGTGCCTCGGTGTAAACATAAATTGTATTTATGTTCTATATTTATATAGCGCGTGATACGAGTGTATGATTATGGGATATAAAATTTAGAGACCGATGACAACGACAGAGGTTTGTGTCAATTCAATTTTTTTTAGTTGCTCAACCACACAATCGGTATCCATTAAAAAAAGGTTCTGCAGAACTGGACATTCATGTTGATGTATTATTTTATTGACTGATCGTTGCAGTAGATTTGTTTACCATTTTTAAACACAATTCAGCACTCTTTTAGACGAATTTAGTTGAAAATTATGAAACTCGAATTTATTGGGCTGTCAGTGCTTTCGTTCGATGATGAAATTGTGGGAAACTAGCTCCGTCATGCACCCAAAAACATCTAGTTGAATCGAATGAATTATTTTCTTTGTCCCACTGCCTGGAAGAGTTCTATTCGACTTTGATAAATGATTTTCTTCGATTCGAATATTTTTATGTTTGAGATCGATCAAAAATCTATTTTAGCGAATTTCAATTGAAAACAATTTTCCACGAATCTAACGAAAATTTTTTTTTTTTTAACGTGAACACTCGAATCATTTGTTTGATTCAAATACAGATTTTTAGTTGAGGCGAATAGAATTTTTGTTGATTTAAATTTAACAAAAAAAAATCGAATAAATGATCCTGGTAGATCGAAATAGATCTTTTTTCTCGTCGGCAGTGATTGGTCGGATCCGTAAGGAATATTAACCGAAACGCATGCACTTTTATGTCATTTTTTATCCATTGTATGATACAAGACACTTTTCATGGGGGTGGAAGAAAATGTATAGAAACGGAGAGACGTAAACGTTGAGCGGAGTGAAGAAAACAAAAACCACGTGAAAAGCACCCCTTTCATCTTTCATCCCTTTTTTTTCTAGGAAGTTCACCTTTACGCTCTGCCGGTGACAGACGAGATCATCTCGTGTTACTTTACTGCGCGACCACTGCCCCGTACAATACGCCCCTACAAACACGTATATTTAACCCTCCATTTTGTCCCGTTTCGCGTGTTAGTTTCTTTTTTTTTTTTTTTTCTTCTTTTTTTTTTACGCTCACGTGTACCTAAGAATACAAGCGGGGCGAGAACGCTCGTGAAAAACTCGTAACGCTGGGACACGAAAAAGATTTGATATCGGTAACGAGCAGAGGTCACAAAGGTGTGCTGCTCAAAGTGAAGAAACAAAATCAGAAAACCTGATGCGAAACAGCTATTAAGTCGATTGAAGGTAATCATTAAAGTTTCACCGAAGCTTGATAATGAGCTCAACACTTTTATTCGTTACGAGTCGAGACTTTTTCGAGTCCTCTAAACGTGTCTTACGACGAAAGTAAGATCTGGTTGCGTTGTATCGAGAAATTAAGACCAGAGCAGCAGTCATCGCAGATGCTTCGAGTTCCATTACGTCGTTGTTGTTTTTTCCATTATTTTATCGACTACTCTGCACCACCAATATTTACTTCGATGCTATTTCAAAAGACGAGCTCTAGAAAAAAAAAAAATAGAGTGTTTTACTCTGAAATGAGAAAAAAAACCGATAACATTCGATCGGTAGTTCTCCTAAATGGCCCTCCGCATCCGAGATGTTTTACTCCTTTTTTTTCGTTCTCCTGGTGCTTGCTGAAAAATGGGGTCAAACTTTCTTATTATAACTGTACACAATAATTGCCTGGAGCATCTCTCAATTGACCCAAATACACCGGGTGCACAGGTTACCGATACATTCCTCGAAATTTCATCGAACTTTGAACTCCAATTAGACCGTATACGAATTTATTTTTTTATCCAGAAATTTGATGCGGGTCAGTCAGATTTTTAGTAATATTCATGCTTCATCAACGCGTTGGCGAATACGTGTGTGTAGATTCGAAAAAAAAAAAATTTGCAATTCATAGTCGAGTCGACCAGGCCGAGAGAGTTCTCTGTGATTCCGGTAACCGTTTCTTCTTCAATCCGATACGGATAGATCGTTACCGCAGACGCCACTCGCGCATCACCGAATCAAGGGTCATTATATTACTTTTAGAAATTTGTAGTTTTTAAAAACAAGAATCTTCTTCTAGCATAATTCAACCAGAATTATCCCCTGAGCATCATTCATCCCCTGAACTTTCAGCTCTCATCTCTCGCCTGCATCATCATCGTTATTGTTATGGCGATTGAATAAAATCGATTTATCCAGGCTGCAAATGTTGCGTAATAAATGAAAATGGATAAATGCATATCTGTGTCAGAGACATTATATCGCTCGGTAATAAAATTTTCCTCCCGAGACGAGATCGAATCCTGGTATCCTCACGATCAACCCAATCTCATCTCTCATCTTTCCCCCTCTTCTTTCTCTCTCTCTCTATTTTTCTCCAGAATACATACATATACACGAGAAACTCATATAAGTATATATAGTAAATCGCCACGACCCAAACCACTTTCAAAGATGACGTACAAGAAGAAAGAAGACGTGATCTCTCAAGCGTCGTACACCTCGTCGCTCGCTAGGGTAATACGTTTCAGGGGGTTCTAGCGTTTTGATGACATAACCTCCCAAACGTTATAGTGCTGTGAGAGAGCGACTAAGAAAAATCATGGAACGCTATGCAACCTGCCAAAGAATCTCTCTGTATATATAAGTCTATATAACGAATCTTTATATACGTTTTTTTTTTTACTTTTTCTCTTCACATTCATACACATTCGTATGGTATAGCGATGGCTCGCTCATTTTACGAGAAAATGCCGCATGATCGTGTTATATAGTGTATCATATACACTATTCTATTCTCTGCTATACATATATAGAAGGCACGTTTACCTGTATCGTATCTTACGATACTCCGAGAGTTTCGTGTGCCCGTCTAGATTTACACGAAATCGATAAAAATATGGGACAACGATATGAAAAGACGTTTGTGTGCAATTCGACTGCGCGACTTTCCCCTCGACGATCTCTCTCTCTCTCTCTCTCTCTCTCTGACTTCCTGCTCGCACTATATTTCTGTAGTTCTCCTTCTTTCTCTCGTTTTCCATCTTCAACCTAATCGATGAACCATTTTCATTTTCTTTCTTTTATTTCGGCCTTTTTTTTTCAACGTTTAGATGCCTCGATGATATCCTTTCGCACAATTTTCTCTTCGCCTATATGTCTCGGATGGAATATACACACGATTTATCGAATCCTATTACCCGGGCATCGACGATATGAATTCTCGTGAGACGCGATAAATTTTTGAATCTTATGCCCCCCCCCCCCCCTCTCTCTCCACTGCACAATGGATACAAATACTCGTAGAAGTAGAATGAAACGATCGCAGCTTATTGAAATTAACGGTGTGAGAAACTGACGTTTCGGATCTTTGCAATTTTTCTGACAATCCGTAGATCGGTGACCCAATTTGTTTGATTTTTTTTTTTCTCTCTTTTTCAGCGCAAACTCTATTTTACAACGAGAATATTGAGACACTTTTGTGAAACATGATGAAAAAAAAAAACAAAAAGACAGGAAGAGAAATACGAAAATGTTTTAGCACGCGAGAGCATGAAAAAAAAAAAAGAAAGAAAAACGGGAAATAGAAGAACGAAAGAATTGTGGCGAGATCGCGGGCAACTATGATTGCCGATAACGAAAATAAAAAAAAGAAAACCTAGCCTCTCCCAATATCCTTCATACATCCACACGTGTATAAGACATCGGACACGTATAAAGCCATATAAACATTTCTGAAACGTTATTTCCTCGGTCGGCGAGAGCATTCGGAAAATTCGAGTTATCGCGAAGCATCCCCGTAGACTATCTTCGAGCGAGCGAGAGAGATGAGGCAAAGAGAACGGGGGAAAATCTCGTTAACGTGGGCTTGAAGTGGTCCGTTGGAAAAATGTCTCGCAAGTTTTTCACCCAAGCATTTCTCATCATGCGGGAAAAGAAATTTTCTTTTTAATTCTTAAATACAAATTTGACGTATACGTTGCTCACATTCATTTTTCTTCTCATTATTCAAAAAAAAAAAATTCCAATTTTTTTTTTTAATTCTTTTTCCTCGATTCTAAACTCGTAGAATCTGACGTTTCTATTCTTGCCTCGCGAATCGATTCTCCGCAGCCCGTACATCGGTGCATTTCGGCAGACACTGAATTACTAAAACCGATGAGCAGAGTCGCTGTTAAAACTCCGAGTGAATACGCTTCGTAATAGAGACCGAATTGATCCGTAACACACAGTGATCGTTAAAAACAAGGAAAAGATACAAAAATAGAATAGAGTATCGGGAGACACTCAAAGAGATGTGTTACCGATTGATTCCGAAAATCCTCAATAGTTATACGTTAAAATGCCCTGTATTTCGTGACCTGGATCTATACATATCTCATCCTTCGACCTTTTCATTCACGACATTAAATGAGAAACGAGATACATCGATGTGTTTCCCTCTCAAAAGCTGATTTTACTTTTTATATGAAAGAAATAAGCAAGAAAAAATGTCTGAAATGAATCAAGATAAAATTCATCATACCCAACGACATTGTTTATAATAATTTTATCGTTGAAATGATTCACACGAAACGAAACACTCGAAAAAAAAAAATTCTTGTTTTTTCTTTCAATTTTCTTGTTGATTAATCCAATAGAAAAATGTGATTGAATCAGAGTGGCGTATGAGTGTTAAGAATCAAGATAATCCGTCAATATTATCAAACATCCAAACCACGATGATTTATAAAGCAAAAATTTATAAAGTAAATATTAACAGGACGAGAATTCGAGCAAATGTTCAAAATGCCTTCGGCTCTGTTGCGGTTATATTTTATACGTATAAACCTTGCTTGATACGAGCTGGTTTGAGGGGAAAAGGGCAAGCCTCGAATATGTGGCAGAGGACTCTGCAACCCTTTCGTAGGGTTTTCCAGCTTCAGGGGGAAGGGGGGAGAGGGGGGGGGAGGGAAGCCGGAGGCTATTTGTCCCTGAACTGTAGAGAAAGGGGGAGAATGGCTTCGAAAATGGGTGAACTAGCCTTTATGGACATCGAGTGCAGAAGGGGTTCGCTGATCATTGACCAGCCCCGCGTCCCATTCACCATGGCAATTCAGAGTTATAGGTTCATAGAGAGAATCTCTCGGCAAATACAACCGTCGTCGTTCTCCCTGAGGTCCGAATTCAAAATTCCTGGTTCTCTAGGAAGGAATTTCGGATAATTAGGGCTCAGAATCGAAAAGCCGAGAATGCAAAGTTTCCGCGTTTGAAGTCATCGGAGTGCGACAGAATCGTATATACACTCCTCTAGAGTCATCATTATTTCATCAAAGTTTTCATAATCCTTCGTAATGACGCAACGTTCTCCGATCCGAAGAGGTCCGATCTGAATGAAAAAACCGATCGCGAAGCTGGCAAACTTCAAAGTTCCTTTGATGCCAGGAAATAGATGAAAATATTTATCTCCGTAAAAACGACACAAAAGTCAGATAAAAAATAAAAATCAGTGACACGCAATATCGTTAATTGGATATTTTAATCAACGATCAAAGAGGACATCGTCAATGGAAAAACAAAAAAAAAAATTTGTCAATTATGACCAAGAGGTTTTTCATGTTGTAGTCGAACGTGGAAAAAGTAATTTTATTGAAAAATAGTCACGGTGTTTTAATTCGATCCGAACCAGCCCATATAGAGAGCACGGTTTGCTTTTAGGGAGCCCTCCCCCCTCCCCCCACACACACACGAGCGCACTCACATGAGCACACACGCGATGTTCGGTTTGTTTGGGACAATAGGTCGAAGTCGAGCCGATGGTGTACAGTCGGCAAATCAATTTGACCAACACTGAAATTCGCTTAGATTCGATCATGGGATAAACGTAGCTCGGATGAAACGAGCGGAAGTGGGGAAAGGAGGTGGAGGAGGAGGAAAGGTGGGGAGGCTCGCGGGTCGAAAGGGATATATATCGGTGATGCATCAGGGCGTGAACATGTGCTAGATGTCCGGAGCTTTTGCCAGCATCCACGCGAGACAGACGGATGTATTAACGAAGCTCGCCGCGTTAATTGCAATTGCCTCATTCCGCTTCGATGATGCTGGAAATACAGAAGCTAATTATGATTCGATTAGCCTGGGCTTCGCGTGTTATTTTCCCACCAACGCGGGTCGCGGGGGGGCCACCACAAACGAGTGGACACGTTCGAGGCCCACAAATGCTGCCCTCGCGTCATTTCGCCTCGGTGATTCTCACGAAATATAACGTCCGAAACGTCATTTATATATATATATATATATATATGTACTTGTCGGTAAACTCTCTGGAAGCACACGTGGGAAGCGTTGTATTGACGCACGACAATTTTGTTTTATTTTTTTTATTTTTTTTTTTTCATCCTTCGAAAGTATGAAATTAGATTACAGTCATTGATTACCAAAGGTCGATTTTGAGGAACGGTGAAAATAGTTGGCCAATGAAACAGGTTTTCTTGCCGCTCCGTTTCGACAGGAAACTCTTAAAATTTTACAAAGGTCAGACGTCAGACGACTAATTGGGATTGGAAAAAGAGGCAAATTCTTAATTCATTAATCAAAATTATTTGATAAAGTTCACTTGGAAATGTTGACTCCTGGAGAACATGTATTTCGAGCGATCTCTCGATTCAACGATCCGAGCCATGCAGAGCCTCGCTCGAAATTCTCTTTTTCAATCAAGAAATCTCGCGTGCTCGCATCTGCGCAAATGGTAAAATGGCTAAAAGTACCGTTACAGAGCCTCTCAAGCGTTTCCCCTCTCCGTTCATTCCGTCAATCGATACGAGCCGTACGGTGGCGATTGTCGCTTTGAGTCGAAGACCATCAATTCGGCGTCTTATTTGAGTGGTCACCGGGCACCCTAAAATCAATCCTTTGTACTTTCAAATACGGTTCGAGAGCTTATCGGATTAAAATCTTGCGCGAAGCACTTTCTCATGTGGCTGCATTTTGTCTGCAACGATTTTTAAAAAAATGACCACAAAAAATAATCCTCAACAGCAATAAAATGAACATTAATTGTCTCTAAGAAGCCTGAACTATCTGGCTTTGATCATCGAATTTCGAAAAACCACAATTCTGTTTAAATACGATCGAAAAAAGCAAACAAAATGTGCAACGCCGGGTAAAAACGAATAGAAGTGTGGGCGATCTCGATTAATCCAGAACTCGTTATTCATTCATAGAAATCATTGATCCACTTGTCTGATGAGTGGAATAATTACATAATATGAAGATTCAATCGACTTTGACCCGGTTGAGAACGAATTCATAATCTTCACAGGCTGACGAAAATTATCGCTCTGTGCTGAAAGCCATTGCTAGAGTAGAAGTAAAAAAAAACGCCCAAATACGACGCAGAGGGGAGAAAAGGAAAGAAAAAAATAAAACGAGGGAATGAAGCCATGATTTGATCGTATCGTGAAAATCGTCAGAGCACCTAGAGCATGCTGAATACTTTTGAACTGAAATTCGATGCTCTCTCAGCTATCTCGTATCTTCGAATCAGAAACCAATTTGGAAGCGATGCGGGGGCTCATCGTATCTTTTCTCTCTTTTTCTCTCTTCTTTTCATCCCTTATCCGTGAGATCATCTTACTCGTGTTCCCAGCAGCAAAATCGCATTGCGAAATCCCAGAATTCGTCGTCCATCCAATGAGTCTGGAGGCAATGGCTATTACGGTAAAAAAAAAAGGAGAGAAAATCAAATATAATTCGACGTACACCGAGCAAACTCGAGTGATACGCTTTACTTTCGTCTAGTTTTTGTGCCAATAACACGTAGTTACTTTATTCCTCAATTATTCGTTGATCCGGCAAGTACTCTCTTTCCACTTTGAAACAACAACAATTTTTATTTAAAAAAAAAAACATAACGACTGCAAACTCTCGAGTTGGAAAGGCACTTTCACCGGACGATCCACTTGAAGTTACGCCTCAAATGTTAAGAACGTAATACGAAAACTCTCGTACACTAATTTTGCGCTCTTTTAACCAAGTAACTTGAACAAAATTTGCACTAAGCGCGGACACCAGCGTGAAAACTGTATTAACCGAGAATTAAAATTTATTTTTGGACACGCTATGGAGCGTGTCAAAATTCCACAAAAATAGGCCTGCAGGAATTTTTATCGTGTAACAGAGAAAAATTGATCTTATGCTTGATAAAAGTATTTGAAAAGCTGTAAAATATTTCAGTAAAAACTTCCATTTTACAGCATCAAATCATTTTACAGAAATAATTAAAAAAAAATAAAAAAAACATTTTCTTTGGCCTATCGATAGAAGAAATTCTTTCACGAACAAAAATTCTCGTGTGCAAGGTTAGGAATGCCAGGAAAGCAATAAATAAAAGATCAAAATCAACGGCGAATTAGTTTGATTTATAAGCCAGCTACGAAGATATTTTAAACGTTATAGATCCGTATCTACTTCTTTTTCTTCATTGCCGAGAGGATTTAGTGGGGAACAAAAAAAAAAGAGTGAAAAATAAAAGAAATCCATTGGGGAGAATAGTCCAGACTTAGCAGAAAAATTGACGGGGTGCGTGTTATAAATTTTATGGGGGTGGATCTTTCTGCTGGTGTTTAGGCATTTAATTGGACAGTTAAATTCATTGTTTTCATGCTGTTTTTTTTTTTTCCTCTTTTTTCTTTTCTTTTCATTTTTTCCCCATGTCATGGAACGCCATAAAAGCACCCCTGCCATGAAATAAAAAATAAAATAACCACAACACACGCTCCACGGGGTCGGCGAGCGACTCGCGAAGAGAATTTACGGCTCTCGATCTGGGCGCCGCTATGGGACCACCGACGAGGGGGGGAGAGAGAGAGGGAGAGGCCTTAAATTCGATTTTCACGCCTCCTGGCGCATTCTCTTCGGTTTTCTCCTTCTTATTTTTTTTTTTTTTTATTATTTTTATATGTTCTTCTGTTCTTTCTCAGATACCACACCTCGAGATCCTGCTTGTCAGACTTCTCCAATAGATATTTATGAGTTTTTTGATGCTCAATATTAAGAGACACGCTTAATACTCGAATCGGCATTTAGTATATATTCTAAAGCCGTCAACATCGTTGCGTAAATGTCGTAAAAAGTTTCAAAAAACGTTGTAAAATCGTTGCTTCGTTCATTAATTAAATTAGAAGGTTTTTTGAAAAACTTTCTTCGACCATAATTTCAAATGTCTTTCGAATAACGAAACTCTTTAACAGAGTCATTTTTTTTTCAACCCCCTGAATAGTTATGGGTACTCTAAAATTCATCTCGATACGATAAAAATATTGTAACCATTCGATAAAGATGAAACGTTTATTGAATCTTCAACATAAAAAATGAACAACATTTATTTTTTATTTCATTTTTTTTCGAATCGACACGATCCTCGAAGCTTGTACCATGCTCAACATTTTTTGTCGGTCGATGTCATGCATGTAAAGTCGGATTTAATTCTTGTTTTCATGAATAAAAACATTACGCCTCCCCGAATCAGCATACCAGAACGACCATTAGTTTCAAACGAAAAAAGGTACGAGAGAGAGAGAGAGAGAGAGAGAGAGGGACTGATACGTCGGCAATTTTTCAAGTTTCCTCCCCGTGCGCCGTAGGCGAAGGTAGGACCTCGGTGGCGAAACTCCTTGAGACCAGTTATTCGCACCCTTTACGAGGGTGCGTGCCTCGCTACAAAATACCCAAGACCCCCAGGGTGAAGGATGGGAATGAGGCGGGAGAGTCTCGAATTTATCCAAGACATCAGCTTCACCCTCCGATCGGCGTTGTCCCCGTCGTGGAGAGAAGCCATCACGATCCTCCATATAACTGATGTTGAGAGCACGTCTTCGTTCCTCCCTCGAAGAAAGGAAAAAAAAAAGAAGAAGAAGAAGAAAAAAAAACGAAAACGTCGAAAGAGCTCCGTTCAGAGGTGAAAGAAGAAGAGAGCGCAGCCATCAGGATCAGCCCTCGGCAATTTTTTTTTGTTACTCTGGCTTATCCGTGCGTCCCACAAACGCTGCTTTCCTATTTTTCCTTGGATTTTTCAACCGAAAGATCCTCTGCTCATTTTCAACGTACACACAGACATCGCGAATGAATATATCCTCGAAAATAAGCTTTCGGGATGCTTCACTCTCGTACACGTTAAGTCCCAAAAGATTTTCCATATTCATTTCGTTCTAACTGAATTTTTTTTTTTTTTATTCATCCAATTTTCATCCAAGCCTGAATATTGAAAATAAATTGAATCAAGTCTCGAAATAAAGGTGAATGATTTTCCGCCATATTTTCTGTGCCCCCTATCCGATTTGCTTCGATATGCCATCAGAAGTCAGACTTCAGGAAAATTTGGATCGAGTATCACTGGTTCCTCGTTCAAAAAATCTCTCTGGACCAACTGAAAGACGGTTATTACTGTGGCGAAACTTAGATACCAGACACATTCAGCTTTCACTATTCCTCGAAGCAGGCTGCTGATATAACAGCCCGTAATGCATAGATGGCGCTTGGTATCCATTTGCTCGGCTTCTCCAGTGTGTCTGCTTTTGACTCGTAAGTCTGTCGAGACAAACAAGTTGGCTAGCTTTAACGCCACTATATATACGTTGGTAAAGTCTCGACGCACGCGTTGCGGTCCCTCTATATAGAAGCCACACATATTTCTCTCTCTCCCTTTATACTCCGGGCCCCCTTACACCGGTGTAGAGTTCGTCCTCTTTCTGGTCTCTTGTCTCGCTGAACGTTTTGTCCCTCCCTCTCCCCCAACCGTGTACAACACTCCCTTTGACGAGTGGGAAGGAAAAAAAGCTCTCATATGCACTTGCTCAGGTATATGGCCTCCCCTTTTCCCCCTTTTTCTCTCCCTCGCTCTTCCTTTTCCTCTCATCTCTCTCTCTCTCTCCAACTATTTCTGTATGAATTTGTTTTCGAAACGCTCCACGCAAAGCTCTGAAAAATCTTGAAGAGCATCTCCTGCTACGAGGCATCCAAGTTGACGCGCACATATCTTGGTCGCCGAGACACGATCCTTATCTCACTTTCGAGATCCCATGAGACTTTTCAATGGAGAAACGAGAGAACTTGAACGAATAAGACAACGATGAGCAGGTAGGGGAAAGAATGACGAGAGTTATACACTCATAAAATAATCGAGCGTGTAGAGAGAACTCTCTCTCTCTTTCTCTCTTCTTACTTCCGTCGTTTCTGGCTTCTCTATTACATGCACCTTCCGATGTCTGTATGTAGATATAAATCGATAGTGTACAGTTATATCCTCCTCTGTGAGGCAGCTATTCCTTTCGGAATCTCAAGGGTCTCTGTGCCCCGACCGCCTGGAACGAAAAGTTTTTCCTCCTGAATTTTCTCCGTCGGGAAATTCATTGATGACCCAACAGGCTTCTTTTTTTTCCCCAAATATATACAATGAAACGGGGCACGTTTTTCGTTCGTTTCAAAAAATCCCAGAGTCGGAATTCTATTTCGACATTTATTATTGCTGCAGCCTGATTCGTTTTTTTCTGTGTTACTCTTTTTTTTTCTCGTCTCTTTACCGTAATATCGTTAGCCCCTGAATTTTCAATCCCCAGGTATATACGTTAAGCGAGAAATCCGATACGCGGATCGGAAGGCACGCGATAATTCTCTTTTTTTCTCCAACAATTTTTATTCTTTTTTTTATAACGATTAACTTTATTGGATTTCATGAAACAATCGAGAAAGGCTTCCCCCCGTTCGCTGACGTTGGTTGCTCGCTCAAATTTCTAATTAAAAATGTCCGCTTTTTTTTCCGGTACGAGAGTTCACTTGGAAAAGGGATGAAACGGAAGAACGAAGGGCTCGTAAAACTTTTTTCACCGATCTCCCTCTATAAAGGTCAAAAATAGAAAAATCCATCGGTTGAAGCGTCGGTAAACTCGCAGATCAATCGCAGGAAAATATATGCTCGCGTATCGGAAAAAGTCTCGATGTTTTTTTTTTTTTTTTTTTTTTTTTAAATATATAGCCAGCCGAAATGGGAGGGTCAAACGAAAAGAGAAAAAGAATGCGATACACGCAGAGCGTGCTCATTCATCTGAACGATTAGTCGATTTGTCGTGGACTGACACTTTTTTTTTTTCAGGCACCCTCTTCTTCGAGACCCTTCCGGGTGGTCCACGGTGTCCCGAAGAAAACCTGAGGGTGTGACACACCATTGCAAAATCGTTTTTCCGGCAAAGCATTACTCGAACAGAGGTTTAGTTAAAAATTCAAAGAATTAAATGTCGTTTTTGTTGAATCACAGATTCGGTCACTCGATCAAATGAGTATTGATCATTCGACTGATTTGTACTGTCGGAATTTGAGTACATTTCTATGTGTGTATTTCGAATGATGATGAAAAACCGTCGATTAGAATTTGTAAGCGAGCAATTTCGTTCGTTCCCTCGATCGATTGATCCGTTTTTTCAAGCTCTTTTTAGCATTCATCCGAGCATCAAATACTCCGTTCGAATGAGGCGTTAATCGAGGATTTAAAGCACGATATTTCTGGAATTCGAATTCCCCTGTGCTCCAGGGCAGGCGAATTATGGCAAGGATTTTAAAAAATTACTTTTGCCACACAACTAACGTGAGGATTCAGGGGTAAACGAGATGGAAAAAATCATCCATTGGTCCATGGCATTGTTCTTTTTTTGTTTCCACTCTTATTCTTTTTATATATGTACTGACCAACTCTTCCGGTGTATCGGTATATACAAAACGCGATGCGGTTGGGTCAAAAATTCTCTTTCGCCCTTATTACATAGTTCTCGTCTCCAAACTCTTCGTGTTCTCTACAACCACATAAATTCATGTCTCGCCAGGCTCTTCGTGGCTCTTTTCGAATTTCCGAAAATACCGGGACTGCTTTTCCGACCTCAAACGTTTATTCGTGGCTACACGACATCTCCTTGTACATGCATATTCCATTCCCTGTCTAGTTCTGATTTCAGTCGACATGGTCGAGCAAGACCTTGAATTTGTGTCCTTATACATGTTTTGTTTTTTTTATTTTATTTTATTTTTTTACTATTTTGTAGTCTCTAAATCGACGGTATTTATTTTGGTAATAAAACGAAGACTTTCTTGAATATTTTCCTCGAGCAATTTTCATTTCTAACGTTGACTAAACCGAATGAAATAAAATATGAAAAAACCTCAAACTTTTGTGAATAAAATATTGTTTTTAATTATCGCTGCTTAATTGCAGAATCAAAAGGTCTTGGAAAAGTTCTGAAGTCAATTGAAAGAATTAAGAGCAAGAGTCACGAGTCTGTCGCTTCGAAATCTGAACAGTCTCATACATATTTTGCTACATAAAAAGTTTCTTTCGGTACACGAAGTCCTGGATTATTTTCGTATACTCGTTATAACACCGTTCGTTTAGGATGAACAAGTTAAATTTGCACAGACAGCCCGATAGCTAGTGGTTGCATTTTCATTTTACGAATCTGTCTATATACATTACGAACAGATTAACTTGCCAAGAAAAATATTAAGTCCTTTTAATCGAAAAGCAGTATAATATTTAACGAAGACTTACTCGAGGATAGAATCGATCTTTCTAATTAGCGAATCAGCTGAGATATTTTATGAGGACGTTTGATTATGCGAATATTCGTAAAACTAGAGAAATGCAATTCTGTTGATTCAAATCAATCAATTCAAACTGACAAATTTGAATGAAATTTCTTTTTTATTGATTCACACATGTTTTGTTGATGAACGAAAAAATGTAAATTCTCTTTTTAATGTACGTGGAAACGATCAAGGAAAAAACATGGTCCGTGGCAACTGTTTGTCAGTGTTCCTGCTGAGATTCTGCGTGTGCTCGAAAAAACCTTATCATTAATTCATTCATTCATCGAGATTTCTCCCTCGAGTCTCCTGGGAACGAACAGAACGTTCACATTTTACGTTTATAAATACGAAAGGAATATCGAGATATTGCTGTGTTGTCTCTCGTCTGTATCACAGGTAACAACGATTCGTTCGAGTCCAGCCGATGCTTCAACTCTGAATTATCAATAGGTCAAAGAAATTCACATGTACGATTGTGGTAAAGGGGCAAAAACTATTTGAAACGTGAGAAACCAATTTACGAGTTTGCTCAACCGTTTATCAATCCATTTCTAAATTATCCAGACACTGACCAATAAATATGTTTCGTTTCTGTTGAACTTTTGTGCCCTTTTAACCCAATTTATTACCGTAAAATTTTCACACTTCTGTGTAAAGTCGTATTCCGTGTAAATATTAATCGAATTTGAAAATCCGTTGGAACAAAAATTTGTCAAGTTTTATCTCATTGTTTTCAGAGAAACTTCAGAGTCGATGAAAGAATTTGCAGTTTGTGATTGTTTGTGAAGAAAAATTTTCATGACGATTCTCGTTCTCTGTCTTTTTCATCTCGATCCTTTTTGGCTAGTGGTTTTTCTTCTTTCCTGGGGGTTTTTTTGACGCAATCCGGCCTAAATTCTCGATCGAAAGAGAGACAAAAAGGTTTGGGGAGTCGGTGTTTGCGGTAAAGACAATCGTATACGTTCTCTCAATTCTCTTTTCAAGCGAAACGTTTCAAGACGAGAAGTAAAGCGCGAGGGAGGGGTTGAAAAAACGTCACTCCGTATTGGCCACTTTCCAAACGTTTTGGCGTTGGAAAAAAAAAACAAAAAAAAATAGAGAAGACAGGAAGCTCGTGCAGAGCGTCATCCGCGAAAGAGAGAGAAACGGGAGAGAGAAAGAGCGAGAGAGAGAGAGAGAGAGGCGAGGGATGAAAAAGCTCGAGGGTGGAAGCGAGAGTGTAACGCTTTCGGCACACTTGCTCTGCGGCGCGGTTTGCTCTCGAACCTCCACGATCTCATAAATAAATTTGCTCCGAGCCTTTCTCGGCTGTACCTTCAACCCCATCCCTGCCACTCCTCCTACCCCAATGCTATACGCGAGGCCATCGAAACTGAATCAATTTTTCCACGATTCGTCCTCGTTTCACGGTGACCGAGAGGACCTTATTAAAAAATAATAATAATGATCGGAAGGAAAAGCACACTCCGTTTATTAACCATCCCGTTTCAATGCGCGCGGGGTCTCTGTGACCCGGAGTCTTCCTTTCCCTCGTATCTCTGAGTACACATCATTAAAAAAATTTATTTCGTATTTTCAACTTCGAGCAAATCGATAAGTAAAAACACTTTTTTGATATAAAAATATTCGACAATATTCAACCAGTCGGAAATGATTAATCAACATTCCCTTTCGAGATTTAAATTCTTGAACCAAAATCAACAAAATTATTTCTTGAAAAATGCGAGCACAATGAAAAGGTAATATAAATTTTTGCTACTCTTGTTTCCATCGATTATTTCATTTTTGTCTACTACTCTCTTTTTTTTTCGAATCAATATTCAGAACAAACTTTATTTGCTGTTTTATTTTTTTAGTTTTTTTTTTGCTGTAGTTTCGAATCGTTCACTGTTATTTATCGATTAAGTATTAATCCGAGACGTGGCCGTGTCGGCACGTCGTTGTAAACGCCCTCGGTGCCATCGCGATTGCTTAAATCTTAATCCAAAATCTTATTAGTTGGCCAACAGCGAAACATCTCGTGGACTCTGTAATTTGATTCAATCGATTAGCCGACCCTTCTTTTTGGCGCTTAATTGATAATGCGATATTGAAATATCCACAGTATTCACCGTATAACCGTGTGTGGCGCGAGTGTTTGAAAAAAAAAAACAAAAAAACAAAAAGGAAAAAAAATAATCTCGACGAAAGATCGAATCGGCTACGATTTTTGGAAGGATTTTTTATTTCCTGTGGGCGTAACTCGTTAATAACTGATTACAGGGCGGAAGGTTCTCGTAAAATTGATCGGGAATTAACGTTTCACCATTGAAAAAAAAAAAAATTTATTTTTTTTCCATTTTTTCGTCCTTCTTGAACAAGTTTATACCGCAGGACACGAATCGAGGAAATAGTTAATTATCGAGAAGGCAGAAATAATGATCGTATAAATTGTGGGCTCATCGAGAAATCCATGTAATTAACGAATATTCAAAATATTCACATTTAATTGAACTCGGAATCCACGTTTATATTTTACCATTCTTGCAAAAATGGAAACGAGCGAAATAAGATTGAACGAACTGATAAAACAGTTGGTTTTTTTGTATGAAGACTCGTCTTTGCTTTTATAATTAATTAATTAACAATAAAACAATAAATCATTTTTAATAAATCATGCAAATTTGTTCGTTACCGTACGCTCAAGTTTTTCGTTTTCATAAACTTGTCGCGAAACTATTAAAAAAAAAAAAAGAAGAAGAATTCATTGAACCTGTATGAGCGAAACTCAGAGTGAAAAAAAAATTGATTTATTTTCATCTTTCCGGATCTCAATGCGTTCTTTCATGCCCCTGTCTTCGATCCTTCTAAAACTTTCTCCGCACCTTTCATTTTTCGGTCTTGTACCAGTTACATACTATTCCGATGGGTTGTCGTGTTACCATGATGAAGGGTTGTCTGTTAGGGGTTGGCCACGACTACAAGCCTTTGGTATGCGATTAAATTGGACTTCGTTTCTCAAACTCTGGAAAGCCGAGCATGCAATCACTTCACGCCATTTCACGACGTCTGATATACTTTGTACCAAAGCTTGGGGGGGGGGGGGGGGGCATCGTTCGTTCATCGTTAATTAAATCTTTGTATCTGAATAATTATTAAGACAATTATTAAAACGATTTACGTTCGAACGAAGAAACTTTGCAATTCATTTTTCATATCACTCAAAATCAACCACTCGTTACTTCAAATCAGAACCCTTTTTGCACTCCATTTTGTATAATATTCAATTGTCTTTTTTTTATATATTTTCAGATATGCCTGTTCGGTATAGCGACCAGTGAAAACAGCACCATTGAGGATGTTACAACGTTCACAAGTACCGGGCTCCACCCGGACATTGAAGCAATAGGACAGGTAAAAAAAAATAATTCGTTATCTGGTACCAATCCGCCAAGGGGAAAATAACTATTTGAGGAAGTTCTGCTCAAATTTAAAAAAAATGACAGGTTTTTCAAATTTTGATAGCATCTTCTTGAACATATTCCACGTGTACCAGCAAAATTTGAACGAGATTGACCGCCTACTTTCTGAGATATAACATCTCGAAGTTACCTTCAAATTGCACAGAGTCTTATGGCTATTACTGATTTGAAAAGATAAATGATTCAATATCATGTAGTAAAAAAGATGGTGGCTCGACGCAAATCCGATCAAGTATTGATATCTACATTACAGTGACATGGAAAAAAAATAGACCTGATTCACCACGTATTTCATGAGATATAACGAATTAACCTATGAAAATTCGTCGAATTCCTTGGGATATGGCCGCACGAGCGATTTTGTTGGTTCGTTATGTTGTGCCCATGGCAACACCAAAATTGGCAACGTATTAATTTCATAAGAATACTTAAAGTAGAACACTTAAACAGAATAATTACTAAATCACGAGTCTCGATCACAGAGCGCATCTATTTGACCAAGAGTTGCACACACCTAGAATCGCTGACAGGGCATTTCGCCACCGATTGAGAAAGACCTAATTAATAGATCGAGAACAACTAATTAACGGAAGGGGTAATTTGACATCATTTTAGGATAACTCATAAAAACACACGAGACCGCCCAAAGGAGGCAGTCTGCGACAGTCTACGAATAGAATCATAACTATTGGTCTCGAGGCAACCAAACCTTGACTTTGTAAAACCTTATTTAATAAACCTATCGTTAACTTGTTTTAAGTAATGAGTTGGAGTTAAACTCATTTATTGGCAACAATCCCCAAATTACCCGTCCACGATAACTCGTCCCTTCGAGACGGTATTCGCGGGCATAACAGTTACTTTGTCGATTTCTGTTGAAACAACTCCTATTATAATAATCCAACACGCTTATCAGTGAAGTAAAATTGATTTCCCAAGTTGGAGAATTGCTCGAACATTGTGTTTTTTTTTTTTTTTTTCAATCTAGTCTTCGAAACTTGGTAATCACGAGCCGAGAACACGCGAGGGTTTTCTGCACTATTTTCCGAACAAAAAGTAATTTTGCTGCTTTCACCTTGTCAGACCTAAAGAGATCTTCAATGAATTCATAAATTACGTAAAAACGAAGAAGAAAATCGGCAAATTTTTTTACAATTCTATAAATCCAAAAAAAAGTGTCTTCAATTCAAGGAAATGAGACGAAACATTGGAATTGATAAGAAACCCAAAATTGTTTATTCGATGGTTTGGTAAAGGTATAAGAAATCATTGAGACCGAAGAACAAACGTCTACGAGCTTTGAGATCATTTTGGCATCGAGCTCCACGTACAATATGAACGAGCTTGGACCGATGCATATGCCTCAAATTCAAATGTCAACGACACTCGGTCTTTCACACGTATACGCAAAGTGGACGCTTGGCTACGAGATGCAAAGGGGTGGCGGGAGGGGTTGACTACTTTACCCCGTGAAAATACAGCCCGCACACTGGTTTCGCACTGCTGTCGCATTTACCGTTTGCTGCTGTTGCTCTGACGAAAATGGGTCGAGAAAATCCATCACGTACAACCGCTTCGTACATGCCGCTTTACATACCAGAGAGAGAGAGAGAGAGAAAGAGAGAGAGAGAGATGTTTGTATTTTCGGCTCAAATTTTCCTTTACCTACGTTTTCCATCAATTAACTATGAGCTCTCGTGTGAATGTTTTCTTTTGAAATTCAATGAATGATAAACTCCATAATACCACAGAATTTCATCAGTTCTAAAGTTCCAAAATGATCGTCGAATTAAGCTGACACTTTTCGCTCGCAGCTACGAATGAAAACAATTTCAAACGAAGCTTTTGAAAGTAATTTTGGCAAAAGCTTTCATCGACTTCAATTTTCCATAAAAAAAAAAACAAAAATGAATCACTCTGACCGAAATTATTTTGCGACGGATATCTTCTTTGAAAGACCTTTTGAAGGTCTTCGTTTGAGGGGAATGCTGGTATCGTGAACTATGTTCATTCCCAACTGTGGAACAACTCGAAATACTTCTGATAACGAAACCGGAAATTGGTATAATTAACATAAAATTTTAGCCTACAATTCCACGAGTATATCTAGTGGGATCGTGGACCAAACGAGTCGATTGTATATGGGCCATGATATTTGATCGAAAATTGTACGTACCGCGGGTATAAACTAAACCGGAAAATAGCTGAATACCGGACGGATATCATTCGGGATCTAAATTTAGGAATTTATTGAATCGAAGTGGATGGAGCTCGAATAAATCGCATCAAAATCCAAAAGTGCTTATTCGAAGTAATGCGAAATTTACAGCAGTAGAATAAAATAAAAAATTGTTGGAGCAAATCTCTTCTAGATGATGATAATGCGTCACAAATTTGTTTTCTGTTATTTCATGCAGCAGATTATCGTACAAACGCTCGCTGAAAGGGCCTAAATGAATTCAATTTATAACCAAACGTTTTTCATTCGTTTCAACGTTTTTTTACTCCTTTAACACAGTCACATTTATTATCGAGCTGCGTACCCATTCTGACAATTTTTCTTTAGCAGATCGAGGAGAAACGTTGAAGAGATAAGTATATTTTTCACGTGTCATGGCTCTATCAGTCGTTGCCAAGTCGAAGGCGTTCTCCGCGTTTCTTTCATCGTCCTTTCTCTCTGACTTTTTATATTTTTCTTGCGCATTCATTTTTCACCGTTCGTTGTATCGCTCGGATAAAGTCGATAAAGCGCGTGAGCCCGAATGCCCCTCTATGTGTACTCGAGAACGAGTGAATTTAATCGTCTGAAAAATAAGGGCTTGCAACGAGAGTTGTACAAGTTTTTCATTCAAAGTCGGTTACGCGTCGACAGCAGCGCGTATATGTTCTAGAAAAATTGAGTGAGAAAGGTGAAAAAGAACGAAGAGAAAGAAGAAAAAGTCAAGGAAAAAAAAAAACCGGTCGATTCGTACGAGTACGATTTTAGAACAAGAACAAGACGTACGATTCTCCTTTCCGCTCTCATTCTCCATCCAATTTTTTTTTTTTTTTTTTTTTTATCTCTCCGAAGCTTTTCTCATTTATCTCTCTACGACCCATACTAAGAGTGATTCCTGTTAAAAATTATCGTTAAAATCATAGAAACCATTTGATACAACGATATATTTTTTTTTTTTTTTTACAAAAAATCATTAAAAATTTTTGGAAAAAAGCATTTCTTTGAATTTTTCAAAAAATGGCAACATTTTTAATATCAAAAAAACATTCTTCTCATTCCGAGTCCACTCCAATCCCGTTTTCCAAACACCTTTACTATTCGCGCGTCTTATATACGTCACTTTCAAAAGCTCCACGTACACATATATATGTCGATATTCAGTGAAAGAAGACGCGAAGTACGATGAAATCCGTAAAGAAGATTCCTTGAATTTCCGGCCACGTCGAAGCCTCCGATGATGATGCCAAACGTACACACAAGAGAGAGAGAGATATATATTCTCTCATCAAAAGCAGCAACTCTTCTCTTTACTTTAAAATTGCGTTTATAGACGACCCCGCGCCCCGCACCCCTAACGTTCATCCGGTAGCGCGGTGTGCCGGAGATTAGACTCATGAAAATATCGCAGCTCTTGCTGGAAAATTTACTTATATTTAATTTAACGTCTCGAATGTAATTTCCGTTTTGAAAGCGACGTCTCCGGAGCATTTCAAGATATCTCATTAACAAAGGGTACTAAGTAGTCATAAGCAGTTTTATAAATATCCACGAATTCAATTAACTCATAAAATTCATTAAATAATCATTCAAACAACACCGTAACAAGCAGCTTTTTCGGGCTTCTTTTCTTTTCAACCGCCAACAAAAACACACATTTCGGATGTCGCAATGTCCACATTCGCGAAAATACGAAGAAAGAAAATGATGCATTGCTTTTAGGGTCTGTTGCGAGGAGAACACAAGGGAGAAAGAGACGCAAAGTAACAAACGAAAAAAAAAGGATGAAAAAAAAAAATGGGAAGCTTCTAGGAGAAAGAGAGAAAACGGGGGAAAAGAGGTTGTAGTAAAACCGCCAGGTCGTCGTTCCCGAAGCGTATGTTTCCCGGACGAAACATATATTCGTTGGAACCAGTGGGGGAGCTTTATTCAACGCCATTTTCCTTGTACTCTTCTATTCGGTCGTAAGAGACCACGAGAAGCTTTTCTAGTTTATTTATATATACGTAAGTTATATATATATATATATATATTTAGACATATGATCACTGTGCATGTATATCTGAAACAAAAAAAAATATATATATCGCCGAGCGTAAAACTTGAGCGCAAACTGCGCTGTTACTTGCTCCGAGGGCTCCTATATACCTCCTTGTTATCGCACCCTCGTTGTCGTCGTCGTCGTCGTTTGGACTCTCCTGGCAAATGTAGAAACGCCACAGAATGACTTCAACATCCTCGTTTCAGTCTCCAGTCATCTCATAAGTCAGTTTCGTGCATTATACAGGCAGGGGAGTCCTAGTCGTAAAACAAAACTAAGATTTTTATCTCTCCTTTACCAAAACATATTTCTTGCCTCTCTCACTTCTTTTCGTACGTATTTGTAAAAAAAAAAAAAAAATCTTTCACAATTGCTTCGAGTGTTGAGCGATTTTAAATAATTTTCATTCTTTTAACTTCAGTTTCCTCGAGTCCTCAATGTTCAGGCTCTTGAACTTGATTTCGAAGACTTTTTTCTATGATCGCACAGCAAAATTACTAACGGAGAAGAAAGAGAAATTCCAACGAGACAAAAAAATAAAAAAGTAAAAGTTTTCAGCGTCCTTCACCGCGGTATTCACGAACGACGAGCACCTTGTTGACAAGATTTTGGCCTCCCTCGGTACTTGCGCGAAAACAAGCTTGTTTTGCTTCGTTATAAATTCTTATTCAACGTGGTCGCACAGTGACCATGAGCTGCGCGCAAGGGTTTGAAAGTTTCACTCGAAATAAGGCAACGGTCTTGAGGGTAAAACCTTCGCTTCTCACACGCATACACGTACACAAAAACATGAGCAGAGAAGCCAAAGTATCCAAGAAGGAAAGTAGCCGACGAGACTTCAGCCTGGGGGAAGATTTTCTTGAAAGATTAAGGGATCTCTCATTATACGAAGGGGTTCGCAGAGGAGCAGGTATTCAATCTCTGCGACTATCAATCTGTCTTATCTATTCAGTCTTGGTGTCTGATGCTCAGACGGTCTAGGAAACATTAAGCCCTCTGTGAACTCTCAGCAATTTTCATCTTCGAGTCAAATAAATATTTGCACTCTTCTAATGAATTTCGTACGAATGCAGATCACTCGAAAAATTCTCAAATATTCAACGAATCGATATAAAAAAAAGTGAAATTTTGCTAGTTGCACGAAAATCAAAGGAATCAGACGTTGAAAAAGCTTCATTCGGGTAGAAAAAAAAATCGATTGATCAATCAGACTTTCAATCCAATCAAAATAATATTCTCGCGAATATCGATATAATCCTTGGTAAAAAAAAAACACTGACCCTCTAATGACCGGTTCAAAGCCTCTGTGTAAATACCAAAACGAGGGCTCCTGCGTTCTCTCCGTATGATAAATAACTCCAGAACAAAACTCGCGTGTGTAGATATACGAAGATTATCAGTAACGAGGTATTGAACGACCCTTCTTCGATCGACGACGAATTATTTTTGCCGGTGTGAAAAATACGTAAGTTTTGTGCTAAAGGGGAACAGCACACGGGGGAAAAGTACGAGAGTCGAACGAATCAAGGCCTCAGGGAATTTGCTTTTTGAATCACATTCGCGTTACCCAGTTTGCGCCTCTGTATACACCCCTCTTGAAGGTACGCTTAGCGATTTTTTATTTTATTCTTCTCACCTCGAACCTTAAAATATCGAATGAAAAATGGGAATCGAAAGCTCCTGCTTCGAAAGAATCGAAAAAAACGAAGTGATGAGAGTAAGAGCAATGCGGTGAGACTTTCCATTTTTTTTTCACCTCATTCTCTCTCCTCGTGTAACGACGTATCAGTTTGAAAATTAAAAAAAAAAAAATTCTATAAAAATGGCTGCACAGTGAATTTTCGTTCTGAATTTTCGCTCAAAATTTATCATCATTCTTTTCGTAAATGCATGTATATATACGTGGCCGTTGCAAAAGTCTGGTAACGTAACGTACCGCGAGAGAACTCTCGACTTTTGGCATTCACCTGGGCCAATGGGACGTTAGCACGTACAAAGCGTTAAACTTGGCTTATCTTCGGTGCTAGTTAACTCAGATAGTGGACAAAAGGGGCTACAAACGAACTCATATATGCATGCACAAATATATTTGTGCTCGGGTCCTCCCCAGGCATAACGTATGAACATACGTCTCTCAATATACATAAGAACGATATTTAATTCGTTGCACGAGTGTTACAGCTTAGTGTTAACTGTGGCAATTGTTCATAATGAATTCTTCCGTTGTGACGATCATAATCGTAGCTCTTAGCTTTATTCAACATAAAATAGAAAGCAGCAACGAAAAAAGGGGTTGATTTGCCCAAAAAAAACTCGATTTTTCTGCAAATAACTTTGATATTACTGTGACAATTGTTGTTTTATTATCAATTAACGCGAACGACGTTATTTCATACACATTTAACTAAAATGAATAATAAAATGAATTTTTATCACTTTAAATACAAGAAGCAAATTAATACGAAGAAGAATGATTAATTAGCGGTGATTACTCAATTTTCACCCCTTTCTTTTGAGTCCAGCAACGCGTTTTTTCTCAGTCTCTCGACCTCATTTATTTTTCCTTTTTACGCTACAGAGAACAAAAAGCTCGGGATAACTTTGTCTCACACTCTCTGAATCGAGACAAAGTGAAACAAAATGGAAAGCAGTCGAAAAAAAAAGAAAAAAAAAAAGATTCAAAGTATGAAAATGAATGTGAGATGAACGCGATTGCGCAATGTCGATCAAAGTTTTTTTTTTTTTTTTTTTTTTCCACAAGAACTTTTCTACGATGATTTTTCTTTACTTGCTAAAAATCGAATGAAATATCTATAGTTTATCAAAGTGTATTTCGAGCACACATGAACCCCGTTTTTCTCAATATTCCAGTCACTTTTATTATTATTATTATTTTTTTCATTTTTTTTTTTCTATCTTCCATATTTCTCGTACTACATATACGTTTATAAAAATCGAGGACAGGAAGAACTCGTGTGTGCGTATAAATCATGAAAAATGGTGAAAAAAAAAAAAAAAAAAAAAAAAATTCGTTCACCGAGTTTCTTAGACACGTATTCAGCCTTACAAGCCACCGGTGCGCGCTTACCCGCGTCTCTTTCTCTATCGGTGTAAGGCCTGATTGCATCCACGAGTCTTCTCGTGTGGCACAAATATATACATGAAACTAACTTTGTGAATGTTCTCGCTCCGCGATTGGAAAAGGTACGAGGAATAAAAAAAAAAAAAAAAAAAAAAAAGCGCGATCCATAGTGACAGGAACGAGATCGGTAATAGAAAAGAAAAAGATAGAAATAATATTTTACCGTGTACGATACGAATTTGCATTCTATTGGGAAGATGCAGAGGTGGATTTAGAGAATGAGGGTGAAACGTTCAGTCTATACGCTGCACGCGAGTTATGCAAATATTCATTTATATATATATATATATACGCGAATGTATCTGCATGAATCAATAGAAAAATATGTACATTCGTATCGCGTATCTCGACCTATCACTATAAATCATTTTCATCAAACAAAAGATTCCAATTTCTATGATTTCATATGAGATAAATAATCTGAACTGAATTTTTTTTAATTCTCCAGTAGATTCTGTATCCTGCAGGTTTTACAATCGGCTCTTTCTCGTGTCGTACGAGATAAAGATTATATTCGTAAGAACTTGAAAAAAAGGGGTGATCAAAGATAAACATAATTTTACGTTGATCCCCGAGTTTCAGTTCACCTCGGTAATTTTTATCACGATTTTTGTCATCAAATTTACTCTCTAATTATTTTTTGTGACAGAAAAAAATCACGATTATAGTTCAAGATTACGAGGCTTACGTGGCGAAAAAAAAAATCATCGAACCACGATAATAAAAATAACGTAGAAGAGGGGAGTAAATCTGTGTACGAAAACTCTGTGAAAGGGAGAGAAAACAGATCGAAGCAAAAAAAAAAGAGCAAAGTGCATCTTATGGAAAGAGAGTCGATGTTACCTCGTACGTGACGTTACAATGAAGCCGCGTATCACTCGATGTAGAATACTGCTTTTCTGCAAATTGTGATCGTGCTTGGTTGTGGTAACTCGCTACTGTGATAGCGACTCTGTAGAATTGTTCTCGAGGAACAAAAAAATGCTTATATGGGTACATAGATACTGAGAGAAAGAGAGTGGGAGATAGGGCTTAAAAAAGCTTCGTGTAAGCGAGATATTTACCAGCTACTTGCTTAGCAAATATTCATCAACTGTACACATAATTATAACCAAAACGATTATAATCGAATAATTATACCTGAAAATTAACAGTAATTCCTTTGATCCAGTGCTTACGATGGTTTCAAGCAAACCTACTATAATTCTCTCTCGAAGGTTTATCGATAATTGAAATCAATTATAATTTCGCTGTGTTACAAAATTCGAGGAATTTGCATCTCGCAACTGGTGCGAGTGAACGATCGAATAATTCTGACGAAACTTTGAAAATCGTAATTTCGAGGCATTAGAATATTCGTTTTGAAATCATGGTACAAATAAAATAACAAAAAAATACTTTTATTCGATAAGAAATAAGATAAGAGCGAGAACACTTGTCTCGTTTTACTGTATCGTGTGCACGTGCTTTCCTAAAAGCTTTTCGGGTAAGACCATTTTTTCCAACCAATTTCCCATTTATCCCCTCGAATCGTACACGGGATCACTCGACAATCAACATTCTCGCTCTCTTCTTATTCCCCGGTTAAATCGCTTCTCCCTCGTGTTCGACAGATGAGATTCGACGCGGAACATATTTCTCGTGTTACACCTGATCTCGCTTCGAATTAAATTATAAAACTTTTTTCCAAGCTGAAAATAAATGAAAAAAAATAAAAAACGATTGTAATTTCAAATATAACGAGCGTCGAATTCAACGAAAACGATTAAGTAAAATTGGACGAGAAAATGGAAACAGAACGAAAAATAAAGACGTGACAAATTTGTTCGTTTTTATTTAAACAATGAATCGATCATGATTTAAAATTCTCTGTCCCAATAACTTAATGAACCGAGAACAATGTTTTATCCTCATAACGAGAAGAATTTTATTCAATAATACCAGAATGTTTTCTCTTCGTTACTGAATGATTTTGACACTAAATTTCCACATCCAATGCTTGATCAGCATTTGCATTTGATCCCTCAGCCTAACTTTCAAGTCGTTCAAATAGTATCTTCGAAGAGAGTTCGTGGGACAGGTTTACATTGAGTCGTGAAAATCGAGAGAGAAACGCATCAGTGATATTTCAAAAGCGTCATAACGATAAAGGTCTGAGATGACGTTGAGGATTTTATGGAAGGAGATCCAACTCGGAGATGTATACAGAGAACGATATATTACGAAACTTATAGACAGATGAGAACTCATAGATGATTTGGATAGATGAAAACGATTTGTTGAATTGCAGCAAGAATCCATACCACGAAATAAAAAAAAAAATATAAATCTTAACAACACGTGGCTGAGGGGCTCAAAATACGTTTCAGTATCTAAGATCTCTCCGAAGTGTTCTCAGTCTCTATCTCCATTAGCAATGAGGGTGAGAGTACCTTCTACTTTTACTAACCACTTTCTATCCCTCTCTCTCTCTCTCTCTTCCTCTGTGTCTAACCCGGAATACATATACATATCGATTCGATTCTCACACTTTGCCACACGCGTTCCCTATTCCCGAATCGTTCTCATTTAACCTTCGTCATCCGCTACTCTCCTTTCAATAATTTGAGAGTCTAATGTCGCGGAATCTGGTGGTATATCGAACGAAAATGTCTGGGCTCCAAGATCTCGCTCTGTTCCTCTCTTCTCCTCGCCGTCAACCTCTTCTATGTCTGTCTTAACTACCCGAGAAATCATTTCGATAAACGTCTTCGAAATGACAACTGTTTCGAACAGTCCGTAAATAATCGAAATTGTGTGATAACGAGATCAACGGATAATACAATTAAAAGAAATCATATTCCATGCGATTGTCCCAGATTCTACATTTTGTGATCGTTCGTGTTACTAAAAGATACTCTGCTTCAAAAAATTATGATTTTATCACTTTTTTGTGTGAGTGAATTTTGAAACAGCTATAAAATGATATGAAGAGACGAATTGGATCGCAGGCGGGGTGTGGTCCAGAGACAAATTGACATCTGCAAAGGCAAAGAAAGTTTGGCGAATAAAGGAATGAAATAAAAGAGAAAAGGGATAACTAGACGGAGAAATTCTCGTGAGTAACTAAAGTCAGTAGTTTTCATGCAAAAGTAAAGGATCAGAGTAGCAAGTATAGGAAAAGGGATAGGAGGGGTTTAGGATGGTGAAAGCAGAGATGTTGCGGTAGCATTGAATAATGCAGTATCGTCGCTTCTCACGAATGTCTCATAGCAGTGAAAAGAGTTTCCACCCCTTTCTGGGACGATCTTTTTCTACCGTATATCACACAGAGCGTTTGATCATCGGGCATTTGTCAATGTTCCTCGGATGCATCGATTTCATGCGTTTTTACCGGCTGCAATTTGGCAGATTTTCATCGAATTCGCGATTTAATTTTTATTTCTTTTAATCCACTATCGTTCGTCGATTTTTTTTGAACCTTTTAAAAATTCGCTCCTTTCGGACTCAATTCGAACTATCAACAGATTCGAGAACCGAAAAGAGGATTGGAGCATCGATTCTCAAGAAGAGGCAATTGCCAAGCGGATAAAGGGGCAAAAAGGGGGATAAAAAAGGGCCAAGAAAGCATGGAAGAAAAGATCAAGATTTACTATACTCAGAGAAGAAATATAGCTATAGAATCTCCATTCTCTTCCTCTCTCTCTCTCTCTCTTTCTCGTTCCATACCCAACCAAGACGGCGTTTGAATAATGCAGTCTGGTGAGGCCCGCTTAAAACAGATCGGTACTCTCTCACTTTCCACACTCTCACCCAACACCTCCTCCTCCTCCTTCTCACCTTGCATTTCCACGCTCCTCTAACCCCGTCAAGTTTGCAACCCCATCGCCAGCCTTCTCTATCCACCTTTTCGTGCAACCTCTTTCACCTCTAAGAGAGAACGAACTAAGATTGATTTTAGATTGAGTAGAAATTCGGGAATACGTATTTCGCTTTCGCCAACCATCGTTATAGATCCGAGAAATACTGCCTCTGCAACTGGTACTACGCGTCACTATTTCCCCAACGACCGAGAAAATATTTGTACCAATCAGAATCGTGCATGATAATCAACCGCGATTAGACTCTATCGGTTAATAAATTTTGCAACTTTTCGGCATATTTTTCTATACTTAACAGTTTTTTTTTAATTGATGAAATTGAGCTCAGGATCGAGAGCGAATGGCAGTCGTTTCCTCTTGAGACGAGAGTAAAAAAAAAAAAATGTGAAACGTCGTCGATAGAGGCTTAAGGGCTAATCGACGTTGAGGCAATATTCAAGATTTTATTCACCATTTTATCCAGACGAGTGAAGAAGAGACAAATAATGTTTAATGACACCCTGGTACAAAGAGCCTGAAAAACTGACGAAAAAACAATAGCTCAAAGAAAGAGAGACACTTCACAAGGCCTGCGATTGATGGAGCACCAATAAAGGGTGAAAACATGAAAAGCAGGAAAAACAATGTTCGCTATTTACACTGCGAGTGACACAAGGACCCTGAGTGTAGTCCTTCGAGGGTAGTCTCGAGTGTGGATCAAAGATCGATTCACGTGTCTCTGAACAGTTTGACGCGACAAAGTATTCTAGAATCGGTATCCTTGAGGGACTTGATCAAAATAGAAAATTGGGCATAGAATTATGCTGATTTTTCGTGAGAAAAAAGCTACCTTTGATCGTGGTCCTTTGATAATTTCATTATTTTCCATCCGTCATGAGAATAACTAAAAAAAAAAAAACCCCTCCCGAGTAATTATATGACTATCGGATTCTAACGAACCTGTCAATTAACTTGCACAATTTAACCATAAATTTGAAAACGAATATAACACGGTATTAGATCACGGAAAGCATCATTAGCGTGAAAAAAATATCCGAAATATATATTTCATTGAGAGAATAATTACTCTTGATTATGATTAATTATTCTCTGATGATTAAATACTCGTTATTTTCGCAATAATTATCCGATTGCAAAAGCAGAGTAATTGGAAGTATCGATTGCAACGAACCAGTCAAATTCACCCTATTACTGATCGATCATTAATTTATGCATAAAATTGGAGCGTCGTCAGTGAGATAAACAAATGACGAATTCATTGATAATGAGCTCGTATCAAAAAAAATCTTCATTATAATTCTTTGACCAATGATATGAAGATGTTCTGGGTAAAATGAAACGTATGAACGAGAATGCTCGTAAGGGTAACAGCCAGATCGATTTGACGTGGCAATATGGTCGTTAAGTGGTCGCTATGGACAGTCATATTATTCCGAACGAATTGACAGGACGCCAGGACGCTCGAGATATAAAAACAACCCTCTAATAGCGTGAAAGGTCCGTATAATCGCCACTTGAGGTCGAACAATCAGAAGTTATATATAAAAAATAAAAAAAACGGATGCTCGGAGGGACGAAAAGCATGAAGAAGAGTCTTCTCGCATGCTATATGGCAAAAAGACCTCCGGAGCTTCTGTATAAATTCTCCCACTCGTATGTCGATCCGTTTCTCATTTCTACCCCTCAACTGTCGTTGATATACTTCACCGACTCATTTTCTTTCTGCACTCTCATCCATTCGCTATTTTTTTTTTTTTTTTCTTTTCCCCTCGTTCATTCATCACGACAACAATAAGTAGCCTTAAATAGAAGCTATAATAGATGTATGAGAATTCAGAAGCTTTTATTGGGAATGGAGATTCATAAAGAAGCATTTATAAATAAATATTATTTATACATTGAGAGGACTATGAAAACTCTTCATTCAGCAATTATGAAATCAGCCACGTTTTTTAATGAAATCATTTTTTTTATTTAACCTCCTTTTTTTACATGACATCGAATATTTACAAATGAAAAAAACAGTGGAAGATCCAAACAATGCGACAACGAAGGATTTTTTATTATCAACCCTCGATGAACACAGTTTGAACAAAAAAAAAACAAAAAACAAAAAAAAACTCATTATCGAGTACTTGAGAGTGCTGCGACAGAACTCGTCCTGCAATACTGTATCAATTAATTATCTGCAACTTGTTCAATCTTCAAAGAACCTTGAGAAGCTTAGAATTAGCAGACAACAATTGAACCTGCAATCCCCTAAGCCTGAGTCCTCATACACCAGTGATTCCATACGCTTTGCGCGATACTATCTATCATGAGCCCTTCAAAGCTCGTTTTAAGGAACTACCTCTGACGTTCGTATTACCTTTCAACGATTTCTGAAGCCCTTCCCATACTTACTCCGTGCTCCTTTGTGTCTGCTTCTCCCTTCGGTCGTTCAATTAGCTAACTTTTTACCTATATACATGAGAAAAAGAAGTGAGAAACTGATTGATTCTTCGTATAGAATTTAATGCAAAGACTGTAAATAATAATGAACAAAACATTGAATTATTCATTCCGGAAGTTCTAACAATCTCATGATTCCCTTTAATAGAAGCGTAAATACGGTTTTTATTAATTATACCGCTGGATATTCCATCATCTGGATATTCGATCATCGTTTCATTTTCACATCGGTTATTCACCACCCACCTTTCATGTTTTTTCTATCTAGAATTCGCCAATGACACGTCCCCGAAGTAATGGGATTTTTTATGAGATCGCTTGATCAACTTCTAAAATTCATATGTACATTATATTTTTCCTGAACTGTCATCCCAAACATCCAACTCATGAGGTAAAAGATATTACAGACCTGCCAGAGACCTGCTTCCAGCCTACGTGTCTCCACGGTTTTTCTTTCATCTTCTTAATGAAAACTCATATTTATGTGTTGCAGAATGTTGTGTGGGGAGAATGGTCGCCATGGACAAAGTGGTCTCCTTGCACGAGGTACGTAATTTCATTTGACCAATTTAATAGGAAAATTAAGCTTTCGATATGAAGCTCCGATAACGTAAAAGCTGTAACGAGTTACCTCAAATGTTTCGTTTTAAAACCTTCTATATACGATATTCCGATAAATGGTAAAAGCAACATGCTCGATATCAACATCAAAGGATTCCTTGTTTTCAGAAAAGTGACCAGAATCGATACTCATATATCGACGTGATGTTTGAAAAAAAAAAAAAAAAAGATAATTCGAGGCAACCCTTAATTTACTGGAAAATATTCTCGTTAAAACTTCCTGACCTAGATCGGAAAAAGTAAACATTGTAACGATCCTATTTAACGAAAAACTTGGCACAAATTGCTAACAAGTGTTGAACAAACGTTTTTATTTTTTTTTCAGGAGTTGCGGAGGCGGAATATCCCGTCAACAGAGACGTTGTCGAAGAAAACCCTGCAAGGGAAAGTCTTGGAGCGTCAAGTACAAAGTTTGCAACGTTATGGTGAGTTTTTCTTTCACTCTTTCTCTCTCTTTCGCTTCCACTTTATTCGATAAATCAGCAGAATATTCGCAAAAGCTGATGAGGCTGCTAATTAGTTTTGTTTCGGGGAAAAAAAAATCGAAGAGTTACTTTTCCTCGTCTAATAACAATCATCTTCGAGAGCAGAATAAGAGAAGAGATCACTCGAAATATTTCATCAACAATTGATCGATTTTCATTTATATAATTGACTCATAAATACGTTATCACTTATCAACAATTTGAGCACCAAAGACCGTTAAATTTTCGCTTATCAAGAGCTGTCTCGACGAGTGGGTCTCAGACGTATATCTGTGTGGCGATTTCGACAGCGATTGTATATGCGGTGATCCACGAGGGAGAAATTTGCGGTCCGGGCTAACCTGGCAGGGAAACCAAAATCGAGTTACCGTGGAGTTGAGCGTGTTGTTCGATTTTCCCATCAGGCATCTGCACTCGTGAGTCTTCGTGTTCTATATACCGATTTCCAAAACCAAACTGAAAATTATCAGGCTTTCGTAGCCTGCTATCCTCGGAGAGTGAATTTGATCTTTTGGAAAGTCTTCAACCTTCAACCGCTTGGACCTTTCGTCAAACTTCAATAAAATCGAAAGCAGATTGTTCTACTTTTTAGAGATCGTTGTCACCATAGCCGGAATGGTACTTTGAAAAGAAAAAATTCTGACTGAATAAAAAACAAATGCGGAAGTACATAAAAAATGAAAATGAAAAAAGAATTTTGAGCAGAGCTGTATCTGTTGTGATATTACTGAAAGGAACGCTGAGGATTTTGGTCCTGCGTTAAATTGCGGAATGTATGTAGAATTTGCCAGAGCTTAGGAAGAGAGCGTGGCATTTTCAATTCCTTACCCTCATCTCGGTGTTCTCTCTAGTAAACACGAATCCTTTGAAAGTGAAGGGACCGCTGTGTATCATTTTAGATGTTAAATCGTGTGAATTACGCCCTTATCCTCATCGCGATATTCGTTACGCTGCATAAATTCATAATAGGACATGAATAACGCGAGTCAAAAAAGCGTATGGGATACATTTTTTGTCAGATAGAAAGCAACGTGCAATAAGCCTGTCTGGGTGTTAGCAGGCGCGATATGCATACAGGAAAATTAGCATGATCTGGCGAGGGTCGGTCCAGGTCAGAATGAGGTTATACTCGAGTCAGTTCGAGTCTCGGCGTAGTTTCGCTAGAGAATTATTCCGAAAACTTTCTCCTGCATCTGTGCTCCGAAACCTGGTAGGTTGAATGGAGTTTAAAAAAAAAAAGTAAAAAAAAAAAAAGAAGAAAAAAGAAAAACACATTCATCAAACCTCGTTCAAGTTTAGCGCCCGAGCCATTGTTAACTCGCTTAAACAAACGAATCACAAATTTTCCTGGTGTAAATAAAATTAAGAAGAAAATTGCAACGTCAAAAGTAGGTAAAACGGATGCAGAACTCTGTGCATCTATAAAATTTAATTAGTTTACTTTTTAGCTCTTTCTTTTTTCATTCAAGTCCCCAAAATTTCTATCACCTTGGTTTTCACGTATGCATATACATGGAATACCGGACCGTGGAAAGGTAGTTCATACAACAAGCAAACCTCCCCTGTGCCTGCTCTATGTTTCTGCTTTCAGTCGTATATGCCTTATCTATATATGTATAAATGGATGTCGAAAGCTCTAATGTTGTTAGCATTCACATACATATTCCGGAAATTCGCCATATTCACCCTCTCCCACATCCTTCCATGCCTTCTCTTCCTCTCTCTCTCTCTCTCTCTCTCTCTCTCTCTCTCTCTAGCCATCTCTCTATCTTTCTATCTATCCATCCATCCATCTATCTATCTCTCGTCATCTGTCCCCCTCTCATCCTCTTGCTCTTCTCCTGTCTTTGTGCTCCTGTTCTCCGCACACGCGCCAGTTCCTGGGATAGACACTCTGCAGATACGAGGCTCCCGTGGGGCGGTTACGATGCAGGTGACCCGACCTACATTTCGACATCTAGCACCAATTTCACCACCGAAAATATAAACCCTTGGACCTCCGGAATTTCTGCTTCAGTTTTATAATATATCCGTATAAATATCTGGAGCTTCAGGTATTTCGATACCTCAAAAAAGTACTGCAAAAACGAACATCAACAAAACCCTGCATCTTGGCGTTTTTTGGCGAACAAATCTTTCATTTTAAAACTCAATTACGAAAATTCCAATTTAACAATCGTCAAGAAGGATATTCTGTCAACAATTTATCAATCACTTTCATCTTTTTATTGTCGTAGTATATTGATAAGAATGACAATGAAGCAGAACGCATGGAAAAAAGAGAAAACTTATAGAGTTGCGGCAGTCACGAAGAGGATGCGAGGAGGGGTAAAACACTTTGGAAATCCACATCTGGTTACCTGGTTACTACCACCGCTGTTGCTCGGTACTTCCGAACAACTTCACCCTCGCCTTAGAAGCCCTAAATCTGTCTGTTACATTAGAAACTGTGTAAGCTTATTATATATATATATAGATATCAATCTCAGGAAATACAGAGTGTTGTTCCTTGGGGCCATGGAATAGTATCCTCGGAACTATCGAAATCGTTCCCAACCTCGCGAGTTTCCGGGTTAGCATTCTCCAGTCCACCATATCTCTATCTCTCTCTCCCTCTCTCTCTCTCCGGGATAAACTATCCTGGATAGGGGTCGATGGATATCTTTGTAAACTATAGAAACCTGCGGGGCTGCGTGTATGTACGTAGAACGTGTACAGAATACATATTGCTATACTTCGTCCAAGTCCCAAAGAAACTTTTCACCCGCCCACTCTATACATCCGCATTATATTTGTATTAGATGAAATGAATCTACAAAACCGATAAAAATAAAAACACGTTCGATATACGTGTCTCCCTTTAACATGTACAATGAGGAAAAAATATTGTTGGTACTTTCGAGAAAACATCTCTCGAGGAAAGAAAAAAAAAAAAAAAGGCATAAATATGGTATCCAATGTGTCACGAATTCCTGAGTGGCTACAAGCTTAGGTTTTTTATCGAAAAATTATCCTTCTCTGATCAACTTGTTCGAAAATGTTTCTAGTATCGATCATGTTTGGTTTTACATAAGAAAAGCGAGACATCGAAATTGTGCTTAAAAAATTTTGGATTTTTATCGATGTTAACAAACCTTTTTTACTACTTTCTCATCGAGATCGAAAATTCTACTGCTCTTTATTGAATCTCCATTTTTAATTGATTTTTCCTTGCCACATTTTTCTTGAATTAATCCAAAGCAGTGGTCCAACGTCTGTTAAATCTCTCAACGTAGATATCTAAGCGAAGACACTCGATGTCTACTCTGGATTGAAGCAAACGTCGATACAATTTTGAAAATTGTGTATTTAGGAAAAAATCCTCATATTTAAACTCCACGAGTACCATGATTTATAATTTATGTTTAACGCATGAAATCACAGTTGGTCACCGCTTTTCCACAATTCTTATTGATTCGCTATGACGCTGCACGAGCTCGCGTCTCGTGGTAGACTTCAAGTCGAATTATGACTGAAGTTATCCTGTTTGCTTCGAAGTGTCACAATGACAGCTGGTACTTCAAAATATGAAAAAATCTAAAACGAATCAAAATTGTTTTTGACAATTCGCAAATAGGAAAGAATTGAAGCGAAAGAGAATAGTGCTCGATATACATCTCGAAAAAGGCAGATTTTTTTTAAACTTGAGAAAGTAAATCCTGAATAATAATCCTTTATGCATAAATTATTATTTTTAATTCATTCTAACGGCTTCGAGAATGTCGCAGTTTATTTGATTATTGAAAATAACGGCGCGAACAAGAAATCACCTGATGTGGCATGAAAACAGGTGAAAATTCGTTCATTTTCTACTCACCCTCACTCAGCTTTTCTCTATATATAGATCACAATGCTCAGCTCGGTCGACGAAAATGAACAAGACATCAATAAAAAAGAAATCTTCCAGTGACCTTTCTCTGTCAAGCTCGAGAGGTCCATCTATAAAATTGTACAACATATATTTAGTTATAGGTGTACATATTGGATGCTCGTTCACGTCTCTTACCCCCGAAGTAACCTTTTACGATGTCGCGTCCAATCGACTTTTCCGATCGTCCGCAGCGGTAATCGAGGTTGGCGAAAGAGCTACGGTGTATACGCGGCTAAAGTGTGGCTAGAAGAGGCTATGGCTCTTTGCTCCCACTATGCTATAGACAAAATCGTGTGCTAGACTGATTTTTCTTCGTCGTTACATCCCGATGGTATTATATATGTGTCTCTCGGTGCGAAAATTCATCCGATTTCTGAACACCGTTGGCTTACTCTCCGATGGCAAGTGTTTTGCAATAAAATCTATTCCTGAAAGAGCGTAACCATTCAATCGTAAAATTCGATTCTTTTCTCATTACGTCCTACCGGGGGGGGGGAGAAATAAGTAAAGAGACAAAGAAAATATCGTGAAAATCACGAGGAAGAAATTGAAATTGAATTTCGTCTGCTCGACTCATTAACAAATCTAATATGCTCGAGTTATTTTATGAAAAATTCAATATATTTTTTCGCTTCTCCGACCACTCATCCTTTTACAAAGTTTATAATTTTAAAAAATTAAAAAAAAACAAACCATGTTCCCGAAATATTTTGATTTAAAATAAAAATACATTTTCCGTGGACTCGACGAAAATTTCTGGAGCTTTTTTTTCTATTCGGAGTCGAAATTCCATCGCATGCTCGTCCGATACGCTCACGAATCTAGTCAGAACCAGCGTTTCGTTTTCCCATTCCATAGTGACTTTTTGATTTTTGACAAATTTCCAAATTCGACGGTGACGTTTAATCGATTTTTGTTACAGTCTAGTTTTTTTTCTATGCCCAGACTTATCTTACGTTATTATGCGCTCATTGAAATAACAGGAAGCGAATGTCTAGATAGAAAATTCATAAAGCGAACATCGATAAAATCGATCGTCGTATATATAAAGCACAGATAGTTTTATTCAACGAGAGACAGTATTTTCTGCGAGATATCGCGATGAAGTACTCTGTTCTCCATACACACAACTGTATTAACAACGTTGAAACGAACGTTTTGAGGGGCCCTGCCAGATATTCAGGTCATCTCCTGTTCCATCATGTATTATGATGCGACTATAGACGGCAAAAGTGGCTTTAAAAGCGGTAGAAAAATTGCAAGCATCTGCAACATTCTTTAGCCTCATTCGGCATCGACAAACAGAGAGTTTTTGGCAGTATTACCCAAGCAAAAAAATATATATACAAGAATACGTGTGCAGTACGAATACTAAAAAGAATTATCCTGCCTTCTCTCTTTCTCTCTATCTTCCCATCGTGCTTCTGCTCGAGTTCCGAAATCCGCGAGCTTTCTTTGCCCCAATTTGATCAAACGATACCTCACGAAAACTACTATCAATAAAAACATTAAAAACTGCATCGTACAAAACAATTTTTATATTCTATATTCTCAGTAATAAAAAGTGAAGGGTCTATTGAAAGATCAGAGCGTGACGGTTTTACAAAAGCTCACTTTCATCATCATTTGTTTTTTTTATATCCGTTTTAATTAAAAGCTTGCTCGAACGAATAATCGAAATGAATGCTTTATTCGAAACTCACACCCTCAGGTTTTAGACAGAATTATTAATGATGGATTCGAAAAACACGATGTTTTATTCCAAACCAGGTACGTTTGAAAACTCAGCAAATTCAACGCGAGCGATTTTCATTTTCATCATTGTACTCCATTTCATCATTGCAGTACTCTCTCTCTCTCTCTCTCGCTTTTTATATTTTTCTCTCCCTCTGCGAGTCTTTCATATTCGGTATTGTACGTGATGCGTACTGACCCAACGTGTCGAGCCATAACTATTTTACCGGAGGGTACGAAGGGAGTTAGTTGCCAAGGGGTATGACCAGAGTTATGTGTTCAGGGCGTTGCTGCACGTGACCGACACAAATTGGCATTGCCATTTTTGGCCCTGGAGGTTGAGCCATCGCCGTGGCGTTTCGCATCAATCTAATCCGAGCTTCCGTCACAAGCATATGGAGTAACACATGTGTTGGTTGATCGTACGATTATAGTTGATGCTGTTTAATCATTGAATGAATTAAAGGAATATGAAAAGTGAGAGCTGATGCAGCAGCATTGATGTTTGAAAATGTTGCCAGACAAATGTACCACTTTTTACTTAATATTGACATTGATTTTTATTTACCGGATGCGATAACAATATTTGATAAGCTTATATGTTCGTGATAGAGGAAACAAAGTAATATCGATTAGTTAATAAAGTCCATACGTTTGGTGTAACGAAACATAATGATCCTGCAATCAATCGAATCGTAAAAATTTCAGTTAATTCCGGCCTCTATCAAAGTGCCAATGACCGTGATGTTTGCCCATGAGATACATCAAATGTCGCAAATATTAGCTGGAAAGTTTTCGCATCGACGGTAACTGTGTACCGTACCGAAAACACTCGACGATAATAGGATTAAATTGCACATGGATGGCCACCAGTTTACGGCTTGTTAACGTATTTCAACGTGTATATGCACGCTACAGAGGGACAGGAAATGAGAGAGAAATAGTTAGAAAGGGATGAAAAGAGAGAGAGAGAGAGAGGGGGAGAGACTCGAATTTACCAATGCGGTAGTGAGTAATCGAAGCACATCGTGACAAGCAAAGTGTTAGCTCGTCTATCGTCCAAACTCGACACAATTCAGACCTCGTGATTCATCGCTGATTTTGCCTATCGTTCTGTTTCGCATCGTTAGAAATCGTGACGTCATGCTCCTCTCGAAATGACCTCGAAAAGCCTTTTTTTTTTTATTTATTCAACACCATTTTTCAACCCCGTTGAAGTGTGCAGTAACCTCGATGGCTTTCATCATTTTTGGCATCGAAATGATCGTTACAACCACATTGTCCCGTAATCCCCTCACTATTTCGTTCTCCTCCATTATTCCAGTCAAAACCTTTGTTTCTTTTCACCATTTTTTAACCGAATCCAACTATCGTAACAATCCGCTTTTTTTTCGCTTTCGAGCTTTCAATTTGATACTTGAACATCGAATGAATTAAAATCGTTACCGCCTCTAGCTCGATGGCTTTCGCTATTTTAACCTTCATGCCATCTATTTTCAGGCCAGATTCGTCAAAATTGATCAAATTGTTTCGACTCAAGAGATTATTCAACGCTTTTTTTGTCTAACGAATTCTATTCTCGCTCGAATATTCACTACCGATGGAGGATTTTTTATTCAAAGCATCCTGTCTCTCGATGGCCCCTTACGCGCCATCGATTTTTGCCAATTTTTTTCAAGACAATAACGATTATCTCACTTTTCTTTGTCTCGAATATTCTGGATTTAAATAAATCTAGAACAATCATATTTTTCCAGTATTTCTCATAATTTAAACACCCCAACTCCTGAGGATTCTTTTTTCTTTTTCTCGTCAGAAAATTGAGAAATAAAGGAGCGTTGGTCCTTCCGCCTCGCTGAATTCACCGGCTCATTTATCCTCTCGTTACGTGTTTCTCTGCCCGATCTAATATTGTACAATCCTCTTATATGTGTATACATACATAGACATGCATGGATACACACACAGTGTTACAACACTATGTAGAAGCAATAGAGAAAACGGAGAGCGAATAGCAGTTTTTAGTCTGGAGACTTGTGAGACTAATGGCATCTGCACTCTACGAAATAACTCAGTTTCATCGAAAGTTCACGATCTCTTGGTGCGAGAAACTATGAAGTATCGAACATTATTCTTTTTCTTTATTTAGACCTGCTTCTTCCACATATTTTGTTTTTTTTACCGAAAATACGAAGAAGCACAGTCGAAAGTGTTTTTGTATTTTTCTCATCTTATTACAAAAAGGCACTTTATGAACTGTGAATCGAATTCGTTATCAAGTACTAAACAGCAGAATCCATTATCGAATAAACGAAAATACTTCATTTTTCCATGACTCAAAAGTTCAATATCATTCAAACACAAATTTTACATTCCCTTTTATTTCTGATTGGTTATCAATCCTGTGCAAAATGAATTCAATTTCATTGATACACTTTTTTTTTTACGAGAGAAGAAAACGAGACAAATGCAGATCTCGAATTGGATAGAAACAGAGAATTTACAACGGTTTTGGTGTTCATCGAACACGAAGCAGAGAGAACGGCCTTCTTTCAACAATAACTGCAGAATCATTGTTCGATGTGACTCCATTATTGTTGAGCATTGCTTTCACGTGTGTCTGGGTTTGTTAGCCTTGACTGAGTGCGATATTCCGACTGCTTTGTTAAATCTCAGTTAAAACTGGATCGTGTCATAACGGATCAATGAATAAACGAAAAACGTGCCAGTTGTTTCGTCCTTTCACCATAAATTTCTATTGAAAAACGATGAATATGAATAAACCACATGAACACGAATGAACGACAAAACGAATCTTCTACAAATTAACCAATCATCCCTGTGCCATCACGACCCTCAACCGTGATTGAATTTTCCTAATGATGAACAATCTTCAAACATCCAACATGCGGCGGATTTCCACTCTGATATCTGTCCCATCATTCCTAATCCTCGTCACCATTCAATTTATAAATACCAGTATCATCAACCGTCAACACCGCATCAATTGGAATGAAAGTCAAAAGAAATTTTCTACGAATTAACCAATCATCCGTGCTGTCACGAAGCTCAATCGTGATTGAATTTTCCTAATGATGATCAATCTTCAATGATCCAACGTACAGTGAAGCTTTCACTCCAATATCTGTCCCATCGTTCTCAATCCTCGTCACCGCATTATTCCCTCTATTACCAAGCCCAGTTTTCTCCAGCATCCTCTGATCTCTTGGTTCATTGGTTACGTCCTCAGTGGTATTCGAGCTTCTTGTGGTTGCGTTACAGAGGAGCACACAGGGGATGAAACGGAAACGGGGTAAGGATAGAGATCGGGTCCCCGGAATTTTAATGTCCTCGTCGAGGATTCAGTCTGCCGTGAGATTTGACCCCGTTTCTGGCAGCGCGAGATCGTTTATGACGCCGAGTATATACGTATATAAATATTTGGAAGGATGTGTGCGCGGGTTTTACGTGAGCTTTAATACACAGCGATATCTACAATTACATCCCTGATGCAACCCCAAACTCTAGGTCACCAACGTTTTTATTTTTCGTCCTCATCCACCCTTTGCTCTCGTTTCCGTTTTCCCCTCCATTCCTAAAAAACCTCCTCGTAACGCACACACACAAATACAATTTTACATTTTGCGATATGTAGATAATGTACCGTAGTACATATGAAGAGTAAAATTCTGCAGTATGCATTGCAGCTCTCAGCCAGAACTCGAGAAATTCGTGTCGAAATGCAGCCAGGTTTTTACCTCCGTTACTCCTAAATCTCATCCATACATGTCTCTCGACTCGATGCGGCTTCAACCGCGTATAGAACATAAGCTTGAATTGCATTTTTTTCAAAAAACACTCTGTCATGGTTCGAGAAAAAATAGATATTTTTGACAGTGTGCTCGAAATGACTGTATAAAAATATTTCCTATTAACCAGATTGAACCGTTGGTGACGCTCGATAAAAATTTAGTACGCATGAAAATATTTTTCAATATCGTTTTTTTTTCGGAGTTGAATGCACGAAATTACGGATGAGATTCACTAGCAGAAGGACTCGTTATCATTCATTTTTATCGTTAAAAATAATGTTGATGAATTTTTCATTTATACCTGAAACTCTCATTGTTTATTCTACATTTGTTCACCACTTTCGTCACACATTAAAGGCACCAAGCAAAGTGTTTTCGTTGTATCACGACCTTAAGCTTTTCCAGTAAATGTTCCCGGCGCGGTCCTCATACTCGTTGTGCTTATCGCAGTGGGCTTTCCCGTGAAAACACATGAGCAGAAGGCCATTTGAAAAAGTGTTACAACGAGCAGAAAAATAGAGAAAGAAAATGAGGAAGAAGGAATTTCCTAAGGCATAACACTCCGCGCGGAAAATGTTCTTCCAACGCCTTTTCTAACCCCTCGCATAGTCCTGCGCGAACTGGCTGTGTTTTGTTCAGGCGACCTCTCGTTCTCTCTCTCTCTTTTTCTCTCCTCTCGTTTACCGTTATTTTTACAGCTATTCAACTCGTTTTTTTTTTCTTTAAACGCTTCACTACGGTTTCTCAACAAGAGCGTGTTGCATCAACTTGAAGAAAAAGAGAGAAAACAGGAAAACGAACGCGAAGAGCACCAGACATCGTGGTATTCCTCTTCCTTATATATATCCGCAAAGTGGTGCTCTTCTAAATCGCATACCCCATCCACCCCTTTTCCTCAGCACCCTTAACTTCTCCACTTCTCGTGTATATACATCTACATTTTATGAAATGAAAACCGCTCTTTTCATATCATGAAAAATTCTAAAGCTCTTATCCAGAATCCAGCTCTTGTGAAATGAAGAAAATTCAAGTGTTTTCCTACCTCATCAGGTCTCTGGAATCTATCATGATTCAAGATCTCGTCGCAATCGATAATTCATTCAATATTTTTATAAGTTCAAAATTTTTGAGCCTAACGTCACCGACAGCGATGGGTGTACGGTCGGTGTATGGCTTTGGGGTTTTCGAAAGTAAAGCAGCTGAAGCAGGTGAAGTCGATACTTGGATGGGTGACCGCTTAGCCATGTATTGGCTCGCGCATCAATCACTCAGTGGGGGAGGCAGTTTTACTGACAATGAGTTTCCGATGGCCCCAACCAGCTAAAACTCAGTAAAAGTATAGGCGCCTGTATCGGTCGGGTTTTCCGCAGTTTCCCTTGGCCCTCGCTCAAATGCGATAGAGCAGTGCGTTAGGAAAAAGTCGCTGTGGGAAACACTCTGGAGAGTTCTCGCATAAGTAGCAACGGTGGAGTCAGGGGAAAATTGGGATTGAAGTGATGGGGATGGGCTCGTAAAAACTCGAAAAGGTATAGGCAGGTAGCAATGAAAATAAAATTATAAAAAAGATGTTGAGAAAAACTTGAACTTTGCACTTGGAATACTCTGAAACGTTCTTAATTAAATGTTGATTTTGTAAATAAAATTTTGAAAAAAACAAGTGTCCGGTTGTTATTCGGTATTCTTTTTGTGCAAGCTTTACGTACGGAATTGAGCAAAGAAAGATATTTTTGTTTTACGTATAATGAATGCCCGGGAGCAGGGAGGTATAAGAAAAAAAGAAAGAGATGACTATCAGACGCGGGAGTAACGGCAGACAGCTTTTTCCAGCAGGCTTCATTCCTGAAAGCGAAAGACTGGAAGAAACGGTAGCGCTGGGGTAAGAAAAAAGAACGAAATAAATAGAGGAAGAGAAGGAGGGAGAGAATGAGAAGTGGCCGAGAGAAGGACGAGTCAAGAACGCCCGCGGATTTGCGTTTGTTGATTCAACGCAATTAATATTCATCGTCAGTCTCTCTTGTGCGAGAGCAAAGAGATCCGAGAGTCTTGGGAACCCCGTAGTAGCAGAGTACGAGATGACGCAGAGAAAACTTCGGTGTATGAGAAGGCAAATATTTCAACTGACTTTGCAAAAATCTTTGCCTGACTGAGAGAACGAGATTAGGGACGACAAAGTTCCCCAAAGTTGACTCTTAACGATTCTGAGTGAGTTTGCAGGTTATTCCGTATCAATAATATCGAATAAATGTTGCAGGATTCTCAATCTTTCTCAACGACCAAACAATTCATTTTTTTTTTTTTACAGAAACCCTGATCGTATAGAATACGAAAAGAAAATGCAGTCAATCAATTGTTATTCGTTGAAATATTTTATCTGGACGCCATATAAATTCCGGCAAAACTATTTGAACCAACAACAATATCTGTCAAAAAAAAAGCCGAACGACATATTCGTGATACGAATTAAAATCGCTCTGATCAGAGTAATCAACACAAAGATTATGATCACTATTCAGTAACTCCACCTTCAGCAATTTATCTGGCGTCTTATAAACTAATTAGCTTTAAATTGCGTTGTATATCAGTATGGAAAACGCAATATTCCCCATAAAGGACCACAATTCGCTAGAAAATCCGTATTGTGCAAGTCGACACTGACGGTATAGCACCGGTATAACGTTTGGTGAAGGAGCACTTGCTTCAAATCCAGGATTAAATGTGTTCAAATTTAATTAGCAAAAGCATATTCCTCGCAAATCAGCATTCTCATAGCTCTTGAACTTATGGTGAACAATTAATATACGAGAACATCATTGAAGAATTCTTTTGAATTTAAGCTGCTTTCGCTGCAATATAAAAGCCTTCTGAACCCCTCGGAGAACTTGTCACCCTTCAAGTTGACGTATTTTTAAATAATCAAATCAAAGCTATTTTCAATTTCATTTAAAAAGGTCCGGAACATTCATAACTGAATGAATGCCCTAAATGGTGATCCATCAATTCAGTGCATGAAAGAATATTAAAATATATCCACACTCATCCAAAATGGAGAGCTATAAAAAGAAAAGTCTCATAGTGCTATACGTGCTCACACCAATCTCTAACAATTCATCAGAATCATACAAATATATCTATATTCATATGACAAAAGGGAAGCCGAGGGCACAACAATTCTAGTGCTAATCTATAAGAGTGCTGGGATGATATAGTTGCGGACGTGTCCCGGTTTATCCGTAGCTGTTCATCGTGTGGTTAGCCCAAAACGTGCTACTCTTGTCTACCGTAATATATACAGACATAAAACGTAACCTCGGCTTACAACCACGTTACATACCCATACAAACTCGTGAAGCTCGAGCTCATAACGTTGTCAAGTTTAAGTTTGTAAGTTGTTCGAATTGCCCTTAAAATTTGGAGCCTTTGACGTGTACCCCAGTATCGAATATCTCTGATGAACCGGAATAATCTCTCTTGACAAATTCCTGACTTGTTCGAGGCTATTAACAATGGCGATGGCCTTTTACGAGTTACGGGCTGTTTCATGCGGATCAGTTATGCGGATAACACCTTAATTTAAGACGATTTTCCTAGATGTCGTCGAAAACGTCGTACACTGATGGAACTTCGTATTTTATATCAGGCACAGAAATTCTTTTGACAGAAATACCGGAATGTTCATCAGACTTCAACCTTGTTGGAGGAATCTTTTCATCCGAATTTTTCGAGTTCCCACGAAGTCTGAAATTAGTGTTTAACGAATTGAATCATCTCTCGAAAACGTGCATACATTGTTGGCTTTGATTTTTATGCGGCTGTATAAAATTGATTAATCATTCATTTTGATTCGTTCAAAAGCACGCGTCTTCATTGATTTTTCAATAAATCCGCAATCAGTGTTGATTCGTGAGAATCAGGGCACGGGATTAATACAGAATTTGGTGAGATTTAGGTGACAGGAAAAATGGTCACGCGCGATGCTCGGAATAGCCCGTATATACCTATGACAGTAGTATAGCATTACATACGTGCGGACGTGACACGGAGACGGACGTGAAAGGGAAGAGGTGAAACAATTACCGGGACCGCTGGTTCACTACCGGAAACGGAGAAGAGTAATGGTCATAGGTATCATTCACCGTCACTTGCTTTCCTTTTCCTCATTCATTCTCTCTTCATTCCCTCCTTCTTTCTCCCGTTCTCGCTCTCTCAAACTGTGACACCAATGCACTGGCCCAGTTAACTCGCTACTTCTACTCCTCCCATTCTCCGATGTTCCAATCCTCACTTGGGGCGTTCTCCCTCTGCTTCAACCGCAATCAAAATAACACATGGTGCATCCAAAACAGACGATTACCGAGCGACGCATGTGCCACGTAAATCATCCAACGAAATTTCCAACGAGAATCAATTACTCTCGTATTTTTCGAGCAAGTAAATTGAAGTGATCAAGAGAAATGGGTCGTTGAAAAAGATGCAATGTACTGCTTCAATCAAAATGTTTCATATCCATTTGCAATATTTCAATCAGAATTTGCTTAGGTACTCGGTGACGAGATATTTGGGGAAAAAAATGGAACCCAACCATCTTCTGAAGACATGAACATTTCTAGGAATCAATTTCCTCTTTTTCATCAGTGCAGAGATGTAGTTGATTAAATTTGCTATCATTTCCCTCAGAGCTATCAACTCTTCATCCGCATTCCCATAATAATTGATTGAAAGACATTGATTATTCGAAAAGTTTTGTTGCAATCGCACTGATATAACTTTTGAATAAAGTTTGACTGGAAACTGTCAGGTGGAAGAGTTGCTCGTTGATAAGTGCGGTGAATAAATTCTGTCTGTTAGTAAACGTAAATTGAAGCTTTCGGACTTGAAATTGATTACAGACTTGCGAGCCACCGAGTGATTTTCGTTCGGAGCAATGCGCGGCTTTTGACAGCGTGCCCTACAGTGGACAACTTTTCAAGTGGTACCCTCATCACGATAGGACGAGACCGTGCTCTTTGATCTGCCGAGGGGTACGAACGGTCAACGATCGTACAAGAACGAATGATTTTCGTCGAACTAGGAAACTACATCGTGATAGCGAGAGCATCGATAACAGCGGACTTGTTGGCGACCAGGATGGTGTTACGAACGATAGCGAAGACGAGAACAATTTTGGTAGAGAGCTCGAAACCGAGGACGACATCGTCGTTCAATTGGCTGAAACAGTTGAGGATGGCACAAAGTGCCATTTAGATACGACGGACGTTTGCGTTGCTGGAACTTGCTCGGTGAGTATATATTTCTCCATACAGAATTCGTTCGAAAGTCAATTGAATGCTAAAAATCTGACTGAAACGTTGAAAGAGTGCAAAAATTTCATCTTTCATGATTTTTGCAGTCTTTCTTACTGTTAAAAATCTGATTGATCGATAGGCTGCATGGAAAAAGAAATCAACGGATTCGATCGTGACTTGCGGATAAAAAATGGAATACATTTTGTTATTTAATTCAATTCAAGCTGTGTCAAGTGGAAAAAATAGAAGGAAAAAAAATGTAAATCCGTGACCTTTCGGTGATGAAAAATTATTCGAAAGTGCGAGAGGCTGGAAGAGAAGAATAATAAGGAGTTAGGGGAAAAGCTCTGTACAATAACTAATCAGGATAGGGGCGGAGAACGGGCTACGTAATTAAGCGCTAAAACTGAGGTTGGTAAACGCTAACTAACTTTGCATTATTAAAGAGGGCGTTGGAAAATCCGAGTTCTGGCGAGCTCCGCAGTGCGAACTTCCGGTGGACGTTGCTCATCGTCCGGTAGTTCCGGACTCCCTCCCTCTTTTCTCCTTTCTTCTCTACCGGAGAAAATATCTCGTGGCAGTTTAGCAAACGAAATAAACGGTTGTCTGAACACACGTGTAACAGATCATTGTTCAAATTAATTACTAAAAAAAAGAAAAAAAAAAAAACAACTGAACAAGATTGAAATAATGAACAATAAAAATGATGAAAAGCTTCGAAAGAAAATTGTTATTCGGGCAAAAAAATCAGCAAATAATTCGAAAACTCCAGCTTATTTCTATCCTGCACCAGGTGCATGTGAAATTTCATCAAATTCGACTATCCCCTCAGGATACTTAAGTCGAAACGATTGCCAGTTTCTCGTCTTTACCCATATTTCCAGTACTTTCATTCGGAGTTTATTGGACCATAGTGCTCCTACACTGGACGAATATTTATAGCTATTCGTTCAAGAAATATCTCTCTGTGCAAATACAAACTCTTGTATTTGTGTACGACTCGGTGCTCGATTTGTCTGCATTCCCTCACATTCACCATTTCTCTTCTTCTTCTTCTTCTTCTTTTTCGTCCTGACGAAACACTCGCGAAACGTATCCACTGCGAAATGCGAACTAAGCCGACGTCTCGCGCTGCTCATCTGCTTCACTTCTTCCCTGCAATACGAATGTGTATACGAAAGATGCCACTCTTCACTGTACTTCTGGTATTATACTTTTCCTCACTAGCCTCTCATTTCCACGCTCTCTGAATTCCAATAATACTCATTAAAACAATATGTATACAAATATAATGAGGCGAGAAGAGCCTCTTGAGTAGTAGTACAGCAAAGCCTCATATGACTCATCAGAATATATCGATTGACGAAAAAAAAAAGTAGCTCGATGATCTATCAAGGGGCATAGGGTCTTGGAGGTTAAAAAAAGCGATTTTTTGACAATTTTTTTTAGAGAATATGGTTAATGGAAGTTCATTTACGTAATTCGTACATGATAAAGTAACATCTGAAGAAAATTGTATTAAATTTTCATTGAATGATATAAAGAATTGAGCCAATTGCAGCAAATCTTCGCAGGCGCCTCGAAAAAAAGTTGTTTTGCGGTGTACCGCATAACTCAACACTGAATTATCTGAAATCAAAAAACCAAAGTCTTTTTATTAGTCAATCAGTTTCTTTAGGTAGCAATGATGAGTTTTGAAGAAAAAAAAAACATTTTTTTCGATTTATGGCAACACTCGGAAGTGAAAATACCGATTTTCGAACAAAATTAGCCAAGCATCAGAGACAAATCGAATTTCAAAAATCGATTTTTTTTATTTCATTAATTTTTTCAAGTCAACGATTGTGTCGGGATCAACATTCTTAAAAATCAATGCCCCCTGGAGACAGGAGCACTATATGATCTTGTATGATTCCGATGGTTGTTTTTTGTCAAAATTTTGTTACGTACAGTAGTGCACACATCTTCACCAAGCAAAACAAACTTATAGTTCCGATTTCTTAGTACGAAACGAACATTTTTTCATGCTTTGTCGAATTTTTGTTACCTATCATTCTGTCTTCTAATTCTTTCGAAACTATCATCCTCCCAAATAATTTTTTTTGCTGTTACATTTCGTAGCTTGCAAAGTTTCATTGAAACCTCTCCATTTTTATGTATTGACACAATATCCTTAATGAGAACAAAGAACGGTTTGATAATAGCTCCAAGAAAGGTGCAGAAATTACTCGAATTAACTCGATATCGAAGAAATAGGTATTGATCGACATGCAAGTTGACCAAACTTGTGTGACACCACTGAAACGATGCATCAGATCCGTAACTTTGCCCCTTCTCTTTTTGTTTCCCCTTTCTCTATGTCTGTGAATTTCAATCGCGAGCCAGAAAGTGGGCTGCGACATGAGAGTGGGCAGCAATAAGAACAAAGATTCATGCGGCGTTTGCGGGGGCAACGGTTCGAGCTGTCAGCCTCAATACTCTTGGAGTCTCGAATCGATATCCGCCTGCTCCAAGTCATGCGGTAGTGGTGAGCTCTCTTTTTTTTCTGCATACAACGTTTTGTTGAAATAATTGTAACGTTGGTCAACAAATAACACGAAAGAATAGTCGCGAATTGGAAGTTTTTTTAATTTTGTTGAAAAACTGAATTTTTTACTATCGAAAAAGCAACGTTATTTGGAAAGGAACAAACTCGTCATGAATAATTTGATAAACTGAATTATTAACGCAGCGCAGTCGTTACTACTCAACGGGAAAATATCGTTGTACAATTCTCTGATTACCTAATGAGAGTAATAATTCGAAACGATAACTGATGGAATATTCCGGCTTTCCTTAATTAACTTTCATTGAAATTTTCAAATAACAAACGACTATGGAAATTACAGAAATTCATTACTTAATCAGCACTGATCGATTGAACTTCCAAATCCTCCGAGTTTTTACAAATTATTCATCGTTATTCTCTACCACAATTTTGTTAAAGGCTTCAAAATGGCAATGCCTGTCTGCAAATCTCCTGACGACGGTGTCGTCGAAGATATCAATTGTGATCCAGACGCCAGACCCAACAAGACACTATTGCCTTGCAACGTTCATCCTTGCTCGACCAAGTGAGTACGAAAAATAAGAAGAAAAAATATTCTTTCGTGTCGTCATTCATCTGAAATCCGTCGATTCTGCAAGACTCAGAATACGAAAGTCCAAAAAAAGGTACATTCGTTCGGATTTTTTTTCGATCGGTCCAAACCATTTGATTTAAAGATCCTCATAATTAATGATTCAATTTATGATCATAACGAGCTCCATTGTCCCATAATCGATGGTTCTTCGTGTCGGTCTCCCAATAAAAATAATAAATATATAATTCTCCGTCACTTCTTGGCTCTCTCGAAAATGTTGTTCAGCAATTTTTGTCATTCATTTACATTCTGCATACTTGAAAAATTCAACGAAATATTATGGCTCATAATTCAACATGTTCAGTCGTCGAAGATACAGAAAAGCGAGGAGCTCGTCCATTCCGTATGGACGATGCAATATATAAATATACTTGTCTACAGACTTATAGGCTCCAGGGAACGTGTGCCATGGTGAATCCCAGCTAAAGTCATTTTTATGAATTTTCTATATTCCCAGGTGGATAACCGGTGAATGGAGTAGGTGCAGCGCAAGCTGCGGTGGTGGATCTAGAACACGACCGATATTCTGTACCGAAGAAAACGGAAACGAGACTACGAAGGTAAGAGAAAAATTCAGGAAAAATAAAATGAGGACGAGAGAGAAATAACGTTGCCATAAGTTTGGAGCAAAAGGCAAGAGCCGAGTACATTCGCGTATATACGTTTATAAATATCGAGATGTTGGTACCGAATGGTGGAAAAACGTGAAAATATTGATTCCGAATGTATTTCCATTTTATTGTTTCATTTGACCTGCAGAATTTCGTTTTTTTTTGTCTCAATGGAAATTTTGCATGAGCTGAGAGAAAAAAAAATGTTTTATCCAAAAAAGTAATTGGACCCATCATTCTGTCGTGAAACTAAACAGAATTTTCGTTGGAGAAGAAATTTTTTTGATCAGTATATCTGCTTCGTCATATTTCGATTTTATTCCTCGAAAAGAAAATCTTCAGTTTCGATATGAAAATGAGAAAGAATACGCTTCTCGGAGAATCTTTTTTTTCTCGTATTTACTCCACCGATTATCCAGAGTATTATTTTCCCATGTTTTTTATCGGTGAGAAAATTTTTCTTTTTAAACAGCTACCGGAGCACAGATGCAGCGCGATTTACAAGCCTCGCTATCAGGAAACGTGCAACACCGTTTCGTGTCCCATGTGGGAAAGCAGCCCGTGGAGCCAGGTAAGAAATACGTTTATTTTTCACCATCAAAAACCATTGAAAATAGCTTTTGAACCCTTTTCGTCTGACAGAAAAAACGAGACTAATAAAATATCGTATCGTTGACAAAAACTGGAACTAAACCTGATTAATTCGTCGAAGGCATTTTCAATCGTTCAAAAAAATTGTTCTACGCCATAGAAAAGTCCTCCAATGAGAAGCAACTCGAGTGATCCACTAAAGTTTTTCCCAAGAACAAGCAATTTCCTAGCATTCCTAAAATAATTTTATTGAAGACATCAATTTGTAGCTGGTACAAAAACAAAATGAAATATTTGTTCACCCTCTTTGACCCCGATTCGCTTGTATATTACATCTACTGAAAATGAGATGCGTGAAATTGCGATGAATACTTCAAGAGAACGACGCAGAGTCGAGCAGAGAGATGAAAGCTCTTTGCTTCTCTCTCTTTCTCTTCTTCTCTTCCTCCAAACTCCAAATGTGTCCCCCTTTTTCTCCCTTGCTCTCAAAAGATTTCGTATTTATCTATGAACCTATACCGGAAAATCTGAGTGTTTGAACTCCCGGAACGATACATATACACACGCAAAAAGAGTGTAAAACATGCACGCACACGGGATAGTAACTCGAGCGCGATTTATATATTTCGAGCGAGAGAAAAGGCGACGCTTCGTCTCGCGTGTGCATGCCGAGGGAGACCACGAAACTCTCGAGATGCTGCACGCTTCGTTGATTCCTAAAAGAGAAGCGAACGACCGTCTGGGCTGCATGGCCAGTGTAGTGATGATGCAGTAAGTATGGCGCCACGGACCAACCTCCCGAGAGTGTAAAGCAACAAAAACAAAATAGCACAGTCATTGGCATTTTACTATTTTATATCCTCTCTCACATTTCGTACATAAAAAATTACTAGGATTTCACCGAATTAATACGAATTTGCATTGTTCCGAATATCAAACTACGAATTACTCGTGTCATTAGTATTTTTTGTCTGCTTCTTCGAAGCTGAAAATTGTCCTACTTCTCTACACTTTTACAATAATTTCGATGTCAAAAACCCCCCGGAACGAGGCAAATTATGAAGTTTTTATAATTGTACTCGAGTCTGATGTCGTCGTTGAATTGAATACGATTACAACGACAATTGCAGACTCGGTAAATTTATTGAACTAAAACGGACTGGTGTCACGATCATTTTTCAGTGGGTTTGAACGTCGGGCAACCTGTATAATTCTGCCCATGCACAATATCGCTGAGACTGTAATTTTCTTCTTCGAGCATAGGTACAAATTACGTATTCAAATTATAGTTCATTCGCAAAATGCACTTATCGAATGATCCTCGCGTGAAAAAGGCTCTAAACTCTGAGATTTAGTGATCAGCTGTTCGTATAAATTGAATGGTAAACGTCGAGGCAGAAGATTGATTTTATAAAGCAGAGAAAAACGCCGAAGACAGAAAAGTCCGAAACTGAAAAGTCAGAGACATGATTTTGTTCCTCCGGTAAAAAATGATGAAATGAAAAAGTTTTCGGTACATTTAGCGGCCAACGACTGTACGTTATACGACGTTGACAAAAATGTACAAAAGGAAGAAGAAGAAGAAAAAATAAAAGAAGATGTTACACTGAGAAAAGAGACGTAGTGAGATAAGAAAGAAAGAAGAAAGGTTGAACTGAAAAGTTGTGGCGAAGGAAAAGAGCCAACGGTACTACATCAGCGACCGACATCAAACAGGACAATTTTCTCGTCAAATAACTCCTCCTCCTCCTCCTCCTCTTTCTCTTTACCCCTTTCTTCGTATATAAATTCCTCCCCCTGCTCCTTTAGCCGGAACGTTCCTTGACACGTTCTTGGCGCAGTTTCTATGTACGCCCTCTCTTTCACCCCCATCGAGCCTGTGCTTTGCCATCACCGGGAAGAATCGCGTGTAGCAAGTAAACGAGAGTCGAGCAGAGGGCGAAAAGGGGTCGAAAGATAGTAAGAGTAGGGAAAAAGGGCTCTTGCGCCGAGATTTTCAAGCCGGCAAATAGAAGGGACATGGCATTGCTCGCGAATTTTCCCATTTTTCACTCTCTATCGGAGTCGAGCGAAAATATTATCCATACGGGTTTATTGCGGTCTTAGATCGGCGGCGAGCCCCCAAATTGACGATAAATAGTATTTGGCAGTAAAAAGATATTAAACCGAGTCGAACGAGCCTGAGCAAAAATGAGATTGATGAGAGGAAAACAAAGTTGCTTCGTTCTCGACTCTTTTACACTTGTTTATTTCCCTGAAAAATTTAACTAGCCAGGAAATAGCTGTTTCGAAACATCAAACAGTTGCGAGTACCAAAATTCTGTCGAATTCAAAGTTTTCGGTGAAAATTTACGTGCCAAAGTTGCTCGAATACATTTTATGAACAGGAGGGAGGTAAAACTGGAGAGAAAGCAACCGCGGCGGCGAGTATGTAGATTTAACATTTTTATTTTTATTTTCTCGTTACCCATTTTACGAGAGGTAAACTCATGTTTGCCCAAGATATTTCGTGGAGCGATTGCCACCCAAAATCAAGCTTTCAATTCAAAACGGATTCATCGGTACGGACAAATGTATTTTTGTACATTCTTTATATTATTATCCATAAACAAAACTGTCAAATACTGCGTCGGTGTATATTCAAACTTGTACAAATGATTTTACGAGCTGCGTCCGCACTCGCACTTTGTATGAAGAATACACAGCAGCGTCGTCGCAACCGTGCCAACGATGTAACCAACATTGTGTCTATGTACCGACCTCCAGACAAGTAGTACGAGTCGACGGAGATCAGACCCGCGGCCAAAGTAGTTACGGCGCCGTATTGTCGCGTCAATCTTTTCACGAGCTTCGAGCTATATTCGGGGCTCGAGATTTATCAAAAGTTGGGAGATTGCACGCTTCGGCAACGATGAGAACAAAATCCTTCAAATCCAGTTGAATTATACTTTTTATTCTTTTTTTATTAATTAAAAAAAAAAATCATTCATTTGAAAGAAATTTCCACTTTTTTATCCAAATATTTTTTTTTAAGGGACTTTTGTAATCAGCGGTAGGAGAATCCTTATAAAATTCAGTGATATCTAATTTTAGGAGCTTACAATCAATCTTTTGCGGGCAAATTCTACTTCTTTGGGTAAATAAATTCTCCGAAAGTTTTCTTTTTTGTTTTTTAGTTTCAAATTAAAAGTTTTTTTTTTTTGTTTTTTGATAAAGAAGAAACTTGATTTATTTTCTTAAATGAAATCTCTAGTTTTGCTTTGTTTCAACTCGACTATATTTAATTCAATTTTTTCGCGACGCTGGATACTTGAAATATCAATGAGAATCGTACTGAGAAAGGATTTTCGAATTCTGTGGCTCTTAAAATAAACTATTCCCATTCGCTCTCTTTCACTTTTATCTTTTATTTTATCACTCTCTCAACTGTCTCCCTTTATCTCGGGATCTCTCCGGTAACATTACAACGAATTTTTTCCAAATTTTCGCAACCCTCTTTTTCTCGCACTCCAAGCAATCCGGGCTGCATCATCCCTCACTGAAATGCAACAAATCGAAAAATCGACACTCGCCTGGACCCGAGGATTGAAGAAAAAAGCCTTCCCATGAATTATTCATGAAGCCATTATATGCGATCGTATCTCTCGCTCGGGGAAATACATCTACAAACAGCTCGACATTGGGAAATTGGTTTTTTCAAAGCTCATGCAACTCGGGGACAAAATAAATCAATTAAAATGATACAATATTGAATAAAATGTTTGTCCCTGAACGAAGACGTCGAATCATCCGTTGAAAACTGATAATAAAATTATCGAGTCAATTTTGTCGAAATAATTCGTCGCTCAATTTTTCATACAAAAAACGTCACGATTTTTATTTTATTTTTTTCTCAAATTACATTCTATGAATTTATAAATAGCATATTACGCTACAAGGACAAAAAGTTTGAAATTCCTGCGCTGCGCATCATGATGCCGCGCATCCTTATAGCCGGTCGAAACTACGATAGATACATGTTTTGATGCCTGCCCCGACATTTGCCAGCACCAGCGAAGCGAGTGCTGCTGGTCGGTGGCAGGCATCAAATAAATTAAAAAAGCAAATATAATTGAAGTTGAAAAAAAAAAAAAAATTCAACGTACAAAATTATCTTTATTTTTAGATTATAAATAAAAAACAAATTGATTATCTATTTTCAAATAATGAAAGCATAGAATTATTATATTCTTTATGATGAATCTCGTTGCATATTATTCTTTGTGTCATCTTTTTTATGATCACATGAATAATAAAAAAATTGTTTATTATATTTCCATGAAATACGCAGTTTTCATATATACATTAAATGGACTTTTGTTAACAGATGGATTGGTTGAGAAAAATTTTGATATTTGTTCACTTGCATCATGATGAGTTCCTGTTGCAATAACTTTACTTTGATTTTGCGGTGGTTTATTCTCCAGTTTTGTGCTCCCGCTGTAACAAATGACGCGTTTGAAGTTCCACCAGTGCACAAATCTTTTAGGCTTTCAGTTTTAAAATTGATGCCGGAGATACGTACTTTCGACCGAGGTATAAAGAAAACGAAGATTTCCGTAATATTTTTCTCGATCAAGAATTCTCATTCGCTCTTTATTTATTATCTATTTTATTCCTCCTGACAGGAAAATAAAAGAACAGGATAGCAAAAAAAAGAATGAGTGATGAATAATTACCGATATCGTCAGTCGGAAAAATTGGAAGATGTGCTTTTCCTTCCTCTTCGTAAAAGTCTCGTTCACGTAGCACGAGTATAATGCGCGAGAATAAAAGAAGCGTTTTGCATGAAACATGAGAAAAAAGAAAAAAAAAAAATTGGAAAATCTTTATACGCGGCAACGAAGCTCAGATCTCAATCATCAATATCGTTCATCTTTTGTAAACTCCCGGATCTCTCTCACACCCACATCTTTCAACGCTTATTTGTCTGTTCTTGCTTTATGATTTACGATTCTTCAGCGTTTGCTCAGCATTTTTATCAGGTAAATTCCGTGTTTTATGAAGCGCACATTTTACCATTTTTGTGCTATAAGCAACAGCGAAAAAGCATCGATTTTTATATCGTCAGAAGATTATGTTTTTAAAAACAATGAGGATGAAAAATTCTTATGAAAAAAAGCTGATGGTTGAGGGAGCTTCAAAGATTTTTTTTTCAAGCTCCGATTCTTATTTCATTGAAATTGCCTGGATTTTCGTTCGAAAATATTTCCCATAACCGAAGAATCCTTATTTCAAACAAAACGATTTTATTCAACGTGAATAAACTCGCCTAAGAGTAAAAAAAAAAAAAATACGTTCGAGTTGAATGCGATGCTTCCAACATTAAAATTGATTAATTTTCACTGAATAACCGCGTTCAATGCTCAACGTTAAAACGATGTTGAGAACGAGTCGTATTTGCGGCAAATAAATTATTAGAGCTGTAATGAATCTCAAAGCAATATAAAAACGGAATACAAACCTGCGAGAATCAAAGGAAAGGAAACACACACACACACACACACACATTTTATTATGAAAAATCGAGACGAAAAAAAAACACACACACAATAAAAAGTATAATATTCGATCGAGGAGTGAAAAAATAAAGAAACCGGAAGACAGGAGTTGATAGATTTTCCTCTCTATCGCAAAACGTAAAGAAACAGCGCTGATCCTGAGCCAACCGAGAATACATAGTGGTTGAAAGCTCTTTGGCCTGACCCGCCTCTTCCTTTGCCTCCTTAAAGCACTCCGGCTTGCTTCATCGACGTTTCTCTCCTCTCTAGCTGTCTTCCAAGAAAATTGTACGTTTTACCGAGTACGCATATACTTGTATATATACGCGTGTGCCTGAAGCTGCTTCACTATATATATACACATACAAATTTTCGTTCTTTCATTGTATATAAACACTGTATGGAGTATTTCGTCCTATATTTATCGTCCTACATTTTTCAGGCATCCTTCTGAAGCATTATTCATTAGCTCGATCATTTATCGTCGAGGCTGGAGCCACTCGAGTGCGGACACTTGCATCCTCGAAGTAAATTCAATTTTTCAGAAAATGAAAATTTTCATGTTTTCTTATCGAAATTAACGACAAATTCCTGATTTTTTTTTCTCGGTGCTTTCGTTACGTCGTCGTCAAATATTTGGCTCGGTGTAATAGAGAAAAAAAATAAATAATTAAATAGCTCGGTATCTCCCTACAAAAAGGTCGCGATGTACGAAGGAACTCCTCGTGCACGTTGCACGTAAGTAGAACCATGAAGCAAGGCTTGAGGCACGTCGAGTGCTTTTCCATTTTCTCACCATTACCTCACTTCTCTTCCCGTTCAAAGCCCGATTCTCTGCAGTCTTTGAAACGCGAACGAGTACTAAGAAACTCCGAAGAGGCGAGAGAGATCCTTTTTCTCAAAATTCTGTAAACTCATGCTCCACTCTCATACTCTCTTTTCTTCTTTTTTTCATATTTTCTTCGTTCCTCTTAGACACACTTGTAAATATCGCTTCGAGGAAGAAGACGTAAAGAAGATTTTCCGGCTAGTCGGGCTCGGCGTCCCGTATCTGAAAATAAAAAAAAAAAAATAAAAAGGATGAAAAATTCGAGGGGAACATAAATCGCGAGGGGGAATATTGATGGAATTATTTTTTTTTTTTTCAGGATAAAAATCCTTTTGGAGCTGCTGTGAGAAAATGAAATAGAGAGTCACGAAGCTTTGTAACGCTCGTTGCTAACGCACGAGCCTTCGCGTTCTGTTATTTATCAACCGATGAGTAATTATAATTCGGTTGAAAAAAAATCGAAAAACCCTTCGCCCTCGATTCCCTTCGCAATCCTATTGAAAGGAACGAATTTTCTTCAGATTCCGATTCAATTTTATTTTATTTATTCTGACAATTTTATTTTATAATTCAAATGAAAATCTATTCTGAAAAATGAAAATTTCTGGTCAAAAATACAAAAAATTGATGGAAAATCATAAGTTTTTCTGCAAATTTCATTTCCTGACATTTATTTTGATGTTTTTCGTTTTATTTCCAATCTCAATTTTTTTAGCGAGAAAAAAATAAAGAATTCGGTGATAAAAAGCTGAAAAATTGGTCGAAAATAATAGTTGAGAGTTTTCGAATCAAAAAAATTGATCGAGTTTTCGCGCAACTTTTCCCCGAGCGTCGTATTTTCATTTCTTTTTTATTTTTGTCTCGTTGCAGTGCTCAGTCACCTGTGGCAATGGAGTGAGAACAAGAACGATCGAGTGTCGCGACGCCGAGGGTCGTGCATCCTCAGACTGCGAAGCAACGGAACGCCCACGTGACGAACAAGAGTGCAAAACTAACGAGCCATGCGTCAACTGTGAGTTTACTTTCGATACTCATTAGTCGTATTTTTTTATTCGCTTCGCTAAATTTCTGAAATCGAGTTGACGACTGATTCTTTCAACCGAAACCGTTCTTTCGGCATTTCATCACTTAAAAATCTGAATTCGAATTTCAAATAATTACATTTATATTTTTATATTTTGGAATTTTGAAGATTCCGGCGAAATGAATCAACCGCTCATGCAACCGTATCCACCGCCGCCTGTTCCTGAAAAATTAATCGATCAAAAAGTCCCCGCCGAATCCACGTGAGTATCCGAACATCGATTATTGGTTTACCACCAAATTATTTATCCCATATTTGATCAAATGATACTTTTTGAAAAAATTTTCACATTCCTCGATGTCAAGGATTATTTTTCAATTTTCGAGTATCCCTAACGCGGGATCAAAAACGATTCCAATCATATTAGGAAGAAACTTCACTTAATTTTCTATCGCGAGCCTTCTGGTTAATCTCGTTGAGTTTTCGTCACTGAATATTCACCGGATGTGATTTTATCACGGAGTGTTCTCTTCGTTATCGAGAAACGAAGAAAATGCTATACGATTGAACCTCGATATCGCCTGCCAGTAACGTTTTATGCCAACGAGAAGATTGGCATCGTTTTCAACGATAAAAAATGATTTAAAAAATTTTTTCGAACCTCTATATAAATGATTTTTGACTCCCCGATAGTTTGATGGCTCCATCAGCTTTTGAATTATTATACAAAAAAACCCTGATGAAATAAAAAAAAAAAAAACGAAGAAAATCGAAGAATTTAAATCAATCGAGTTGATTGGTCAACAAAAACAGATTTTAATTGAACGAAATTGATTTTGTGTCAATAAAAAAAAAAAACGAACTAGATTCATAGCCGACGAGTGGTCCTCGTGCAGCGTAACATGCGGCGAAGGGATTCGCCACAGAGAAGTTCATTGCAAAATATTCCTCGAGTTCAGTAGAACAATAGCGACTTTACCGGACAAACAATGCGCCGGACCAAAACCACCGGAAACAGAAAAATGCACCGCTGAACCTTGCACCCCTTTGGACAACAGTCTCTCCTACAGAATCGACACGGTTGGCGACAGCGGCTACGAGGAATCAAACCTCATGGACTCCTACAGATCATCATCGGGTTCCGGACTGAGCAGCTACGAGAGCGACGTCAAAGTAGCACCCGGAAGTTCCGTCCAATCGACCTACTCGTGGAAAGAAGCTGGTTACACATCGTGCACTGCCACGTGTTTGGGAGGTAACAGGCTTCGTGAATATTTAGTGCCGCGCCAACAGACTGAAAACAAAAAAAAAGAAGAAAATTCTTCATTCAACTGAATCCATTCGGTTGGACAAAAATTTGGCAAATCCAACGATTTTTTTTTTTTTTTTTTTTTTGTTGAATGCTGAATGATTCAGTTTATAACGCCAAAATTTGCAGCATTGAAATCCGACGGAATGGAGGGGAAAAAATGTTTAATTCTCATCTTTTTTATTTCATGAATCACTCGGGAAGGTTCATAAAGTAAAGATTGTTAAGTTTGAACAAAAAAAAAAGTTCCGGAAGTGATCCTTTCGAGGGGTTGAAATTTCGAATAATTTCTGTAATCAGCTGTTTGGGAATTTGGGAATTTGACTGGCAAATATTTTATTTTCACTTTTAAGCTATCAGTGTCTTTAAAACGAGGAAAAAAAAATGATCTGGGAAAATGTTTTATCACAACGGAGTTTACTGAAGAAGATAAAAACGAAACGACGTTTCAAAAAAAAATATTCTGTTAAGAGCTGAAAAATCATAATTTCCAATCAATTTTCAGGTGTTCAAGACTTGATAATAAATTGCGTGAGGGACGACGACAACAAAGTGGTAATGCCCTATCTGTGCACCAAGGAAACGAAGCCAGAATCGAGGATAAGGACCTGTAACGATCATCCCTGTCCTCCTCGGTGAGTAATCCCAGAACTAATGAATTTCGATTCCAAAAAAAAAACCTTGAAATCGACCAAAAGAAGATTTCGATTCTCTCCCAATTCCTGAAACCAGGAACTCGAATCTCCAGTTTTCGATCTTTCAGTTTCTTTTTTCCTGTAAAAGAATCAGAAAATTTAATTAATCACGTTTTTCGTTCGTCACTCACAACCGATTAATCTCATAATGAAAAGTAAATAAATTTTAATCGTTCATACACTCCCACGAAATTTAAAACGAAACTTCCCATAAATATGTAAATATATTTACCCAAATTTCACTGCATATATTGATGTTTGTATTGGTTATGGTTTCAGATGGAACTTCAGTGAGTTCTCCCCGTGCAGAAGTCCCTGCGGTATCGGTATACAAACCCGGGACGTCACTTGCATACACGAGGTTGCGAGAGGACCAGGAAACACGGTGGTCGTACCGAACCAGATGTGCAAACCTCCACCACCGGCAGACAGACAGCATTGCAACGTTTTGGACTGTCCTCCCAAGTGGCAACCGACCGAATGGAGCAGGGTAATGACTTCAACGATCTATGGTCACTGCTAACCATTACGCCGTATTTTCTCTCCGATTATTTGACACCAAACACTATATTTACGTTTTCGTTCAAAGATTCATCGATATATTTCATTGAGACTGTGATTGACAAGTTTATAATGATCATTCATACAGGAATCACTGGATATATATTTATTTATTTAATTTTTTCAAATCCGAAGTCAATCGTGATCGCAAAATATTTACTTTCATTTTCTTGACGTCGAAGTTTTACACACTTTTTTCAAATTCTCATTCTGCTGAAGCAGGATTCCGGATTCTCTCGATTGGACGAGAAAAAATTTCGTTTTCGAAAGTTCAAGAATATTTAATGATTTTTTAAATCAATGAAATATCGTCCAAACGAAATATTCTTTATTCCCTTTTTTTTTCTGTTTTTTCCATAAACTTTGAGCAAATTGCGAAAATTTTCGTAACAGTTTCGAAATAGTATATTACACTACAAGGGCAGAAAGTTGAGATTCCTGCACTGCGCGTCACAATGCCCGAGGCGAAGCCGAGGGCATTTGACGCGCAGTTCAGGGCTCTCAAACTTCTGCCCGTGTGGTGTATACTATTTTTCTTCATAGCCGGTCGAAAGTACGGAGACAAAATATTAAATGTATAACATCAAAAAAAAAATTGATGCCTGCCCCCGACATTTGCGGCACGAGCGAAGCGAGTGCTGCTGGTCGGGGGGGCAGGCATCAAATTAAAAAAAACCTATATAGACAACTAAACATTCTATCGGAAATTAAAAAAAATTTAACAAACATGAAAATTTTTTAATTCAACAAATGTGAAAATTTGTTAATTCAACTAACATGAAAATTTGTAAAATTCAACATGAAAATTTTTCAAATTAAACAAACAAAATTTGTTTGAATTGAACAAACATAAATTGTTTTAAATTAAACAAACGTAAAATGCAAATTAACAATAATATTAATGCGTACATTAGTTTTTTTTATTAAAATATATATAAATAATAAAAAAAAACCAATGTAGACAATTAAACATTTAATCAGAAAATTTTTTCAATTTATCAAACATGAACATTTTTAAAATTAAACAAGCATCCAAATGAATTAAACGAACATAATTTTTTTTAAATTAAACAAACGTAAAATGCAAATTATCAATAGTATTAATGCGTACATTATTTTTTTTCATTTTTACCATGGTCACATGCATAATAAAAATTGTTAATTATGTCACCATGAAAAACGCAGTTTTCGAATAAATTATGTGGATTTTCATTGATAGACAGATATTTTGATTTTTGTCCATTTATATGATGCTTCAAATTATGAATAACCAGCGTAAACAAAAGAGCAGCTTTGACGTCAGAGAAAAAAAATGGTTAGGGACAACTGTCACCGGTGACAGTTGCGGGAGCCTCACATACAGCTGTGCGTGGAAAAAGTGTTTTCTGTCCTCCGTGCCGAAAGTGGCTACTTTCGGCCCGCTACGCGGGCCGAAGTTGCCACATTCCGGCTACGGCGGACAGAAAAATCGTATACACACCTCGGGCAGGAAAAAGTAAAGCCTCAGACCACATGTTTGTCAGCCTCGGCTTCGCCTCGGCCGACAATTACATGTGATCTGAGACATTACTTATTTTCCTGCCCTAGTTGTGTAATATACTATTGCTCCCGCCGTCATTCAGTTGTTTTACCAATGCAAGAAAGTCGGTCTTTCTGCATCGAAATTGATGCGGAAAGAGCGTACTTTCGACCGAGGTATGAAGAAAAATCAATAAATTTGTTGATATCAACGAAAAAAATCGGAATCGTTTTTATTCGGTTAGTAATTTCTGGTTTATTCGGTTGGAAATTTGATAAATTATTGAATGTTTGAAGATTTTTCGTTGATTGCCAAGTACTGAAATATTTACAAAATCGATTGGCAAATTTAGGAAATAATTTTTTTTTAATTCAATGAATTTTTAATTTTTTGATAAAAAATGAAAGATTTTAGGTTAAAAATGATTTAATTAACAGACTCGAGTGACAAATCGTTGTTAAATTTGATCGATTAATAACTTTTAATTTTAGTGTTCAAAAAGTTGTGGGGGTGGAACAAAAAGGCGAAAAGTATCGTGCGAACAAGTGATGGCACAAGGTCACATACTCTACAAATCAGATCGAGATTGTCCGGGGACTAAACCACCGATAGAAAAGCCATGCAACACGAGATCATGCCACGAAGTTAATTTGGGCGTACAACCGACAATTTTAACGGTCAACATGACGTTTATCCAACGTGACATCGAGCAAAAAGTTAATCTTGAAATAGGAGGTAGCGCTACAGTTTATCCTGGAACTGGAGTCGTTAAAATTCGATGTCCAGTCAAAAAGTTCAAAAGGTAAAAAAGCTCATTGTCAGTGGTTAACCTTGAAAAAAAATTCCGTTCGAATCAAATAACGAAAACAAACGATCTTGAACTTATTGTTTTTTAAAGAAATCAGATCGAGTGGACAAAAAATGGGGTTGAATTAACGAAATCGAAAAAGTATAAAATCAGCCGTAAAGGAGCTCTCAGAATAATCGACATCACGTACACCGACGATGGAACTTATGCTTGTATAGGTAATTCACCGAACTTCACCTCTTTTTTTGTTTTCTACACTTTACAGAAAGAAAAATCCGTCGAAATATAAATATAGAACGAAAAAAAAACAATGCACAACGGATAACCGTTGCGATCCAAAAAATGTAAACAAGCCAGCGGTTAACTCTCTCGCCCCCCCCCCCCCCCTTCCTCTTTTCGAGAATCAAGTGAAATGTATTGTTTGAGGTTAGTTCGAGTTGAGACTCGCGTAAGAGCGCGACGTTCTTTATACATTTTTATCAACGTTTGATTTTTTCCGAAGTGAATACAAACTCTGTCTCTAAATTATTATTTCGTATTATTATATATGTGCCTTCTACGATACGAAAACGAGTAAACCCTTAATACAATTTCAAAATTTTATTACGATTTTCCAATCGAATCGCGAGTTCGAAGTTTTTGTGTGTGTGCGCGAGTTAAACTTTCGTTAAATTTCCGGACGTAACTGAGTGAGCAGCAAATATTGATATTTAACGTGATATGGATGAAAAATTATGAATATTTTACCATAAATAAGTGGATAAATTCGAGCCGTATTAAGAAGAAATTTAGAAGAAAAAACAATTCAGTTCGTCTACAAAAAAAATGTTGAATCGGGCAAACAGAAATAGAGTTAAAAAATGAAAGTTTTTTTTTTTTCTTTTCTCTCAGCCGGTCAATCCCACGCGGAAACTCGATTGATCGTGAACAATCGACCGAGAGAACAAATGAGCAGCGAGGAGATATTACGCTCAGGAAATACCTTGCATCATCGTCAGAGCGTCAAGCTTCATTCGTCCCCGGCAAATTCCGGTGAAAATCTGCAAATCGATCGAGCCGGTGAGCAAACTCTTTTTATAGTAGAATTCTATTATTTTTCACCCCGTAATTGGCTTTTCATGTTAAATTTACGGAAAAAAAAAAAATTTCGTGAATCAGAACGAAAACTCTTTACTCGACTGCTATACTTTGGTGAAATGAAATTTATTTTGAATCGTGTTTTTCAGTCTTCGGCATTCGAATTATAAAACCGGAAATTTTATTCGAACACCATTTTTTTTTGCAAATATTTACAAGAAAATAAAAAAACATTTCGAATCTGCAAAAATGATTTTAATTTCACGATGATAATTCACAGAAATTTATTGGCTTGAAAAAAATTAAAATAAATGTCGAAATTCCAATTTTTTTTTTTTTTTTTAAATTGTTTTTTGTTTTTCACATCCCAGCACCTGGATATCAGGGAAGTTTTACTTTCGGCAATGACGATTTGAGTCACGAGGCAAGGCCGGATATCCCAACGTCAGGAAAACCAACGAAAAAGCCACGAAATCGTAAAAAACCAAAACCGAGCGTCGGGCCTTTGGATTCATCGATGGCGCAAGGCGAATATTCCGTCACGTCAGTCAATCAGGTAACGAATTTATTAACGAATCTCCTTTTTCCGGATAATCGTTAAACCGCTTTCATTTTAATGGTGTAACAAAAGGTGGATGGAAATTTTCATTAAAATTGCAAATCTTTCGATCAGCGAGTTCAGCGTCCGATACCATGAATCATTTAACGTCGAGAGAGGATTGAACTATTCAGTAACCGATTCTCTTGCACATTTATCGCAAAAGAACGTTTTTTTATTAACAATCCTATCGATTATGCAGCTTCGAAAAGTCCGTCGCGATTTTTTCCAGACGACTGCGATTAATAAAAGATTCTTAATCGATCAATTACCATTTTCATCTCAAATAAATCTTTTTTCGAGTCCAAAATTCTTCTGAAATCCGTTTTTTTATTTTTATCGTTCGTCCTCGAGTCCCGAGTCCTGAGAACGGCGAAAAAGTTGATGCAAATCCCGTGTTTTTTCTCCAAACTCTTTGAATCGTTCGAAAAAGTTTTTTTTTTCTTCAAAAGTCAAAAATTAAAAAAAAAAAAAAAAAAACTCGGTAATTTATGAAGAAATGTCGCGAATTTTCAGTTTATAAGAACATTGAAAAATTTTGTTTGACAAACTGTATCGAGAACGATGCATTTTGAGAATTTTATTTTTTTTTTTAATCCATTAATCTCCGAATGATTGATCGAGTCGACGAAACGTCTGAAAACTGAAAAATATTTCGTGGCTGCCAAGGGGCTATGATGAGAAATAATATTGCGACTGTTTGCATGATTGAATTTTTTTTTTTTTTTTCTCGATTGAAATAACTAACGAAAAATTAACATGCGAATGAAAAATTGAAGTATTTATTCCCTGTATTCCCTGTCTCGTATCGCTCGGACCCACTAAATCAATCGTCTGATGATGGAAATTTGTAATTCCATGGAATAACGAATATTCGGTAAACACAGCCCGGATATCAAGAATCCGTTGAATCAGCTTCGTCGGGTGGCTCCCAACTCAAGCCACACTTGAGTCAGCTAATCTCGAGTTTAAAGGTGAGGGCTTAACGGCGTCGAGAACCGCACGAACGAAGCTTCTTTTGTTTTTTTTTTTTTTCGTCAACGAAAACCCCTCTTTTTTTTCCTCAACTCATTATTCTTCGTCATTTACGAACGTTTATTTGAAATTCAGTAGAAAAAAAAATATATAAAAAGAAAAAGAAGAAAAAAAAAACAAGAAACTTTAATCTGTCTCTACAAACTCGTTCGTGTATCAGGCAAAATGTCAGAAAATAAAACAGCCTCGTGCACTCAAGAAAACAATTAAAAAAAACAAGCTCATTAACATCGCTAATTAACGAAAATACTCTCTCGCACTTGCATGAAGTCGAACCACACGTTTCGACCCACTGCCATCCTTCACTGGCTACCTATAATAATCGTTATTTTTCATTATTTCCTTTCTTGACAGGAAATCTATTTTCTACTTGTATTCTTTTACCTTCAACGATCCCTTTCCTCTGGTCTCAATGACAGGAAACTCATTCATTTATTTTCACAATATTCGTACTTGGTTTTTAGAGTCGCAGAATGAAATTAGATGGAAATATTATTGCATGTGCACTCTTTTTGTTTTTGTGAATGCATGCAGAATTTAGTTGTGAATTTTGAGAAGATAAAATATTCTTATTATTCCATTATAATTCATGATTATTAAAATAGAAAAAAAATTTCGAATGAATTTTGATAAAACTGCATTGAAAAGAGAAAATGAAATTCATCAATTTTGTGCTTGAAATTCCAAAGTTGATTGGAGCACAAGAAATTCCATTTCTTGTGCGTGAAAAATTGAATATTTTAAATATATTTTTTGTTTCGTGCAACATCGGAATCAGAATTAAGGGATGTTCGATGAAAAAAAAAAAAACTTTGAGAAAATTAACGAAAAATGGGATTTTCTGTGACGTGCCAGGCATACTGGCCATTTCAGGGTGATTCGAGCAACCGTGGACACAGAATGGCTCCGCCGATGCTCCTCGACGATTCGATGAGAAGTTGGACGGGCAACGACGAAGCTGGAGAGGCATCGGAAAACGATCTTCGTTACGATTCTCGAGAGCCAAATCTGCGTGTATTCAGTGACGAAACGATAATACCGGACGATTCTTTTGGGCCTGACGAGGAAAGGATATTTATCGACGACGATCCTTACGACCTGGATGCAGCATTTTTTGCTATACACAAAGAAAACGCTCCGATAATGAGCGAGGATAAAAAATTGAAGGATTTTGTCTCTCCGGGCAAAAATCAGGAGTCGAAAACAGCGCCAGGCGCTGATAAGGATCTCGATTACATCGAACAATCGTTGATCAAAACAAAATTACAAGATCGACGAATAATCGACAATTATTTGAGAAATCAACGAGGCACTGGTCGATCGGAATACGAAAATGATGAAAAGTCACACGAACGTGGTCAGTCGAACGAGAAAAAAGAACATGCGAAGTCTCACAATTTCGGTTACAATCGAAGTGATCAAAAGAAATCAAACGTCAGTGGAAAACCAGAATCAGCTGAAAAAACAATCGACAAAAAGTTGCCTGATTCTGATCGAAAAATCGACGAATCGACCACTCTCCGAACGACCGAGATAATTCAAGAAAACACCCAGGACCGTCAGGATCACGGGGATGCGAAGAAAACTTTGAAGATCGAGGCATCGAAAAATTTGGTCGATTCAACGACTACCATTTTGCCCAACGAAGTCGTCAAGAGAGAAGGTTTCCACGGCTCCGAATTGTCTCTGGAAAGTATCGAAGGCGACGAATCCTACGATGGTGAATTGAGCAAAGAAATTAAAACAACGAGCAACGAAACGTCGCATGAAAATAATGAACGATCTTCGAAAAATCGAGACGCTTATGGAACCGAAGCTAACGAAACTACGAAGGACGACAGTTCCGCTGGTGGAGAAATAACGAGAGACGATGAAATCGTCGAGAACGAAGAAAAATTAATACACTCGAATGATCATAGCAAATTATCTGTGAGAGAGAAAAATTCTGAGGAGTTTGACTCCGGGGCAGCTTCCTTGGCGTTTGAAAATAAAGAATCGTCGAACGAATCCGCGATTGGTGGATTCATGAATATTTACAGCTATGGTCAGTCTTTTTTATTCATTTTTATTTTTTTTTTCAACCAAGTTTTTATCTTCCTAACAAAATAAACTAAAAATCGTTTCGTTGTTTCAGGAACTGCTGATAATTTGACCTTCGAATGGATCACGACCGATTGGTCAAAATGCTCGCAAACTTGCGGAGGAGGAGGCTTTCAGGTATCAATTTTTTCAATTTATTTTTTTAATACAATTTTTTGATTAAGCAATTATGAGAATAAAGAGCTTCGTTACTGAAATATTTTTCAACATGAAAACGATTATTGTCCAGATGAGAGGAGCTCAGTGCACGGTACGACCAACCCATCAATCGAGCAACGCAACACGCGTCATATCAAGAACAGTGATCGGAGCTTCGCTATGCGAGGACGCGGGATTTCCAGTACCACAAAAAGTCCGAGCTTGCGGAGCTGGTCGATGTCCCCAATGGCACGCGGCTGATTGGACACCTTGCGAATCTTCTCGTTGTTTCAATTGGCAAACTGGTTAGTGTGTCAATTTCAATAAAATGGAACATTTTGTTTGTGATTAATTGGAAAATAACGAAGCGATTGCCACAAAATTATTGGCAGACTTTCAATTTTGGTCAATTATCGTTTAAAACGATAAATTAATGTTTCCGAGGACACATTCCCTTTTTTCGACTATAAATTATTGTTTAGTGATCGATTGACTGTCAAAAGAGTTGAGACAAGTACATTTACATACACAAAATTAGTAAAGTCTCACAAAAATTTACCACAAAATGATTTTCGATGCTAAGGATTAGAAATTCGATGATTTTGATGATTTGTTTTTTGTTCACAGCGATGCAGAGGCGAGAAATAAGTTGTCGATTGCCAGGAGACACCGACGACGAGTCTCAAAACGTAACGATACTCGATTCGAAGCAATGCGACGATGGAATAAGGCCTCCTCAGCGTCAAGAATGCTACAATGATGCCTGCAAAGGGGTTTGGAGAGTTGGAGAATGGTCAGAGGTAGATTTTTTTTATTTACGTGTATTTTTCCGAATACATTTGAAAAAAAAAAAACAGCAAATTATTTATTTCTCGATTCATTCATCAATCATTTATAATAATTCGATTTTGCTTCTTGAATACCTCAAGTGCACAGCTTCGTGCGAGGAAGATGGAATAAAATACCGAATATTGCAATGCGTTTGGTTCGGAACAAAAAAACCAGCTGGAAATGCATGTCGAGATCTTCCACGACCTCCGGTTATGAAAACCTGTCGAGGACAGCCGTGTCATCATTCGTCCGGTGAATATTTCAGAGTTTCCTCATTTTTCTGTGCATTCTACAAATTTTTTTAATTCTTCATTTTTTCTTCCGTATTTTCATTCATTAAACGAATATTTTTATCTTTTTTTGTTGTCTTTTCCCATTTCGTTACGGATGCAGAGATATTTGTTGTATTATCATTTTATTTACTCGTTCGTTCATTTATTCAAATAATTTCTTCTTTTTCTGTTTGCAATTTTTTCATTTACTTCATAGATTCAACTCATTTTCTTCATTTAAAAAATCTTTTTTTATTCAAATCACAAATTTCTTCTATTTATATTTATTTCGGATTCAATTGTTAATTTAGAGAAATTGTGCTTTGTATATTTCAATTGTTTCTTTTTTTTCGACTTGAAAAATAATATTACAATTCCAGATGAATGCAAGGACCAATCGCAGTTATGCAGCAAAGTGAAGTTGATGAAAATGTGTCGTATTCCTCTTTACCAGAAGCAATGTTGCGAGACGTGTCGCTAGGCGCCAGGAGGATTTAGTAAATCTGTCGAGCGACCAGTCCTTTTTAAATCCACGAAACTTAGATAAAACGAATTAAAAAGAAAATAATAATAATAAAAAAGATAAATAATGAAATAACAAAATCGGTGGAACGAGGGTAGTGAACGTGACGAACGAAAGAAAAAGACAGTATTGAAGCATCGTTGGACATTTCATAAATATATATGTGTATGAATTATATTTATATTTATATTCGTATATTAAAATACATTTAATATATGTATATAAATATACATATAAATAAACATTAATATAAAATATAAAAAATTATTTCACGCCCACTTTAAAAAGTTCGGTACCTCAAGCGTTCACATTTATTTTGTAGCAAAAAAAAATGATACAAAAATGATTGATACACTGGAAATAAGTGACGAAGGTCAATGAACGAAAGAAAGATTAATAATTTATTGTTAAAAATAAAATGAAAAGTATTGGATTATAGCTATTAATTAGGCACGTCCTGAAAGGACCATTTTTATTATCAATATTATTATCATTATTATTATTAATTAAACTGCAAGATTCGTTAAAAATACGTTTCGTCGTAACAAAGTCTTTGATCTCGATGCTCTATCGTGAGAAAAAACACTTTTAATTGTTTTTTTTTTTTTTTTTCTAATCTTATTTATTATCGATTCAAAAAAGTTAAAATATCGTTGTATGACTCGCCCATTCCTAAGGATTAAAGGAAAAGAGTAAAATTGTTTCTCAAGACTGAAAGGGTAACTTTTTAATGTTAATATATCATTCCGCCGGTACAATGTTTTTAGCGACATTTATAATTTATTGTTACTCATAACGAGAGACTACGCGGTTCGGTATTTTATCGAATCGTAAAATTGATCGAATCATTTTAAAAAAAAAACTCCATTTTTCGTTCCGTTTAGCGATTTTTAGTTGGACTGAAATTGGTGGTTTTTTTTTCTTCTATTTCTTCCTTTGATAAAATTAACATCACGTTATCACGTTGTCATTATAACGATAGAGCAAAAAAAATAATATTATTATACTAGCATTAACGATGTCACGGTACTCTGAATAAATATTGATACGCCTGGTAAATAATTAAAAATTAAAAATTGAAAGAAAAAACAAAAAACAAGCAAAAGATAATGAAAGAGAAGAAAAATATGGGAATAAGAAGAAATGCGATAAGCAACTCTCAAGGAATCGTAATTTTTAAGCCGATAGATTCTAAGCAATAAATTATACGTTTAGGTAATACGTAATACGATATTTTGTTAAACGCATATTTAGTGACGAATGACTGTTTCGTGTCTGATTGAAAAAATGAGATAAAAGGAAAAAACGAAGAATGAAGAACACTGAATAATGGGGAAAGAAATAGCGAGAGTGGAAGAGAGAGAGAGAGAGAGATGCAGAGAAAATGAATTTATTTCTTACGCTGTAATATTCGTTGAATTTACACCTACGATCCCAGCCGAAGATTCTATTCGATCATGATTGAATGATTTTCTGTTTTATTAATATCCTTAAGCACCGAAATTCTGATTGAACAAAATTTACCACTGGGAACGTACGTGTGAATAATAGAATCCAGTTTAAAACAGAAAAACTATTGACGAATGGTCAATAATAATGCAGAGCATCGACGAGCCTTAATTAAGTGAATAAAGTTATCGAAAAATCATGCGGATTTAATGACGATATTGAAAATCAATCAACATCCAATTCATGCAATCTCATCAAATTTGCATGATTCATGATTTTTCGGTTACCAAACTCCTCGAATATAAACGCATAATCGATTATATTAATATAAAATACATATTTTTCGTTGCTGCTGGCCTCTCTAATTCTCATTCGTAAAATTCCGATGTGACATCAACGGATTGTTTGACAGGCGATTAAAACTAACTGAAAACGATAAAGTTACTTGCTGCTAAATCTCAAGTACTTGGAACGAAAAAAACGACTAATTTTTAACACCACGCTCTGGGTCTGTGAAGCCCGTAAAAAAATCCGTAATTTTTATTTAAATTTTTCGAGAAATCTTACACTTTGAATTCCAGTGACAATGAAAATAATGATAATTAATTATTTTTTATTTTAATTGTGTCAAAAAATAAAAAGTTTCAACCGACGATTTTATAATAATAAAATATTGGTTTTATCCTGTTCAAAAATAGTCTGGGTCACACGGACCCACGTGTGGAGCAAATCGAGTGACTGATGAGAAAGAAAAATGGACTTGAGTGTTCGAAACGAATTAACTGAATTGTGCACGTCTCTCATTTTTTCCAGTGTAAAAGCACACGTTTCTTGCACACACCGAAACACAGACGAAGTTTTACGAAAGAAATAATAATTAAACGATTCGCAACGACTGCAAATCGCACTGTAACTGTTGAACGACTCAAAATATTAAAAAAAAAAAACATATGAAAATTATCGAAAAACCTGGAAACTTTTGTATATATACAATAACACACACATTGCCGCTATGTAAAATTATAACACACTCGAAATACGGATTACACAAAGAGTATTATTATTATTGTTCACTACATCTATATGTAAATATGTAACTGCCTACATAATAAATATTAATAGTTATAATATTGAAAAAATAATAATAAAAACGAGAGACGATGTATATCACTGCATAATTGACACGTTGTTCCTTTATTCTTTTATTTTCCATTCGTGTATTGACTGAAAGGACTTTTTTATTCTATGCTCAATTGAATGTTCAATAATTGACGAATACTTTAGGAGGTTCATCTGATAATCGAATTGACGAACAGATATCGATTAATAAAATTTGAGTACAGTTTATCCATATCAACAAAATCATCTGTCAAAATTTCAAGCCCTTAGGATACCTTGGTCGAGAGAAATTAATTGAAAAAAGATTTCTGAACTTAAGGATGATCGATCATCAGATCAAATCCAAGATACTGACTTGAAATTTTTATATGATGTAGATGAACATTTTACGCGGCTATTGTCAAAATTTTGACTAGATTGACTTCGCTGATCCGTCAGGGTGGCAGTTTTTTGTTTTGACTTGCTCGGTACCAGGTGAACTTCCTAAATCTTTTTTCTTTCGTATTTTTCTAGTATTTTAAAAATAATTTTGGCTTTGTAATCTATTTAAATTTACGTTCGAAAATTCTTCATATTTTGATTATGAAATAAAAACGATTTTTTTTATTTTGTTCGAATTCCCAATCATTTTATGAAATTCGAAACAATTCGAAATCGGCAAGTTTTTGATTCAATTGACATTCCGAATATTGGGAATATTCGAGGATTTCAAGTTAAAAAATATTCTCGATTTCGCAATTATTTGATGAAACTGTGAAACTTTTCAACGTCACGTCCACCTTTTTTATCGACTATTTAAATTAAAAAATAATTAATCCTAAGCATCGGCGTTACTTTCTTGTTTTTTTTTTGTCTTTTGATGTTGCCGAAATTTCCATAATTTAATTAGGAATTAGGTCGTCGTTTGATCTCCAATTAAAATGTACACAATAAATTGCGGCGCTGTAATAACGCTCGAGAAATAATTAAAATTTTCTTCACGAGCTTCTCAACGTCATATAAATGTGCAGACGCCTCGTCAATCAATAAGATACAAGATCACAGAGCTTCGAGTCTTATCTAATCATAGAATTTTCTTTGTTCGCGATTTCGTATAATACAAAAAACGATAAAAAGATAAGTGTGAAAAAATGGTTCATTAAATTAAAGATAAAAATACAAAAATTCTATCACATCGGGCATCAATCCAGGAATTATTCAAAATTTCTTTTTCGAGCTCCATTAAAAACTTTTATAAAACTTCAGGCAATCTCAGAAATTTTTTTTCTCATTGTCCCTTCCGGGCTTTTCGAGACCCCCCACTTCATCGTTGCATACATCGATCGTTTGATTTCGGACTTACGACTCTTCGAGGCCCCAAATTTTCAGAACATCTTCATCTGTCATTGGCCACAATTTTTTCATCACTTCCCATCCAGGTTTTTGTGTAACGAGCAAATATTCATTTTGAGGATCTTGCATATAAGAATAAGCCCCAAGTGCGAGACTTTGCGAGAGTCTAGCACAAACGCAAATTTTCATAATATTTTTTTCAATGTTTTTCAATTTTTTGACACTTTGAAAACCTTCGATAACGTATTTAGCTGCAAAAATGTCACGCGTCTGAATGATCATATAACAAATGGCAATGGCGAGGTCAAATACTGTACAAGCTCGATGGCAATCGCCGAAATCAATAACAGCGATAACTCTTGTTCCCTCGGCATCAACCAGAAGATTTTGTTCGTTCAAATCACCGTGAATTATTCCGTGCTCTAGTTTATCCGTAACAGGAAAAACCTGAGCCTCAAATTGCTTCACCACTTCGACTATCATTTTTCGATCTTCTTCATTATTTAACGCGTACACGTAATCACCAAGTTTTGGCACTGCAGCCAACATCCATAGAAAGCTTCGTTTCTCTATTGCCGGATGTGAAAAATTCGACAGAGTCGCCCCCAAACGAGCTACGAATTGACCAACGTCTCGCAGCAATGTTTTTGTTATTGGAACAGAGCGAAGCGTCGTGCCCGGCTGATATTCCAAGAGTCGTACCTGTTTATTCGAAACGACGTCTTTGATTTGCGATTTCTTCTCAACCTAACCTTTTTTGTCGTTATTAGAATTCATTTTGTTTTCGATAAAATATATTTTTTTATTTTTTTTTTCATCAGAAATCGGCAAAAAGCAAATTACTCGTCGATTTTCAATATTCAGATAAATACTTCGTTCCTGAATCGACAAAAAAGTTGTAAAAATATATAAAACGTAAGTGAATGGAATTACGAACCACGTATCCTTCGTTAGATCCCGTGGGAAGTTTTTCGACAGCAGAAAAAGAGCCTCGTAAATTTTTCACTGGAAGAGTGCACCGGATTCCTCGTTGGCGAAGAAAAAGCATCATTTCGTTTTGTGCTTCGATAAGATCAACGTTTCGAGAATCCAACGAATTAATAACTTTCAGTACATATCCGTGCTCGTGCAATTTTTCGACATGAGAATTTTCGTACGAATCTTCACAGATGACGTGATAATTTTTATCGTCGTAAGCGTTCAATTCGCTTATTTCTTTGACGTTAAAACCGTACAAACGGCTCACGAGTTGAATGGCAATTTTTTCGTCGAGTTTTGGCTTTATCTGTTGTCCAGGAGTTAAAATACCTTGATCGGCCATGATGACAATTTTCGTCTGTAAAAAAGAAAACCGTTCCTGGACGTGACGTTTAACGAAGAAAATCGAAACAAAGTGATCAGCGGTGAAATGTAACGTGCGCGGTTCGAAGTACGATTCAATACTGGCGATAAAAGATGCGAACTCGTTTAGGGAGAGCCTCTTCGATGTTTTCATCATAACTCAAGTGTAGCCTACAATCAGTTCGTACTCTGAACAGTTAACAAAGAAAAAATAGGTCTGTTGGCAGTGCCAATGACAGTTTTTGTTGGCATGCTTCGAGGGTGTCGATTCAATTCCAGCATTTATTATCTTCCGGCCAATAATCGTCGACGAACATACCATCGTTTAATTTAGTCTTCGCATAACCCGTATATGCGCACACTTCGTCAACGGGAATCAAACAAAATTATATTAGACACGCTACGTCACTCGCTCACGACAAAATAAATTTCGACGTTTCAAACTTTATAATATCCGTTGAAAAAACACGTTATAAAAATCAAAGTGCCGGTTTTATTATTTTATCGTCATGTTAGAAGATTTTTTTTTTTTTTCGAATAGAAGTTATCGAGTTATTTGAATTAAACTTCTAAACCATTACCTAAATCTACCGAAATGCGATTTCCGCATTCCTCGGAATGTGTTTGAAAAACATGTTATAAAAATGTAGATTTCTTCATTTTTTTTCGTCATTTTCAAAGATTCTCTTAAACCCGCAGTAGCATATCGAAAAAAAGTCTCCGCCATTCTCTAAATCCTCTGAATTTGAAAAAATGCTGTTGAATCAATGAAAAATTACACTATCGAAATGAGTCGAGTATTTCATCTCTTTGGAATATAATTTTGATGTTTTGTAGTAGATTCAGAAAATTAAATAAATTATCATTCGCCGATAAGTTACCGACAAACGGTTAATGTCCATCAACACGAAGCAAAATTCGAATTTCATCTGTCGGTAATTTACCGACCGAGGAAAAGCTTCGTTGATATGAAAATGGGTTTGCCCGTGACAAACAAAAATATTTGTTTTCATCGGTCGGTGACATACCGGCTGAGCATGCAAAATTGATCGGCTCACGAAAAGTTCTACATTGCCTGATGCAAGTTTATCGACTTCGATCACAATTTTCAAATCTATTTATAGCACTGGTTTCCGTACGTGCAAAGATACTCTGCGAGAGAGAAAGAGGGAGCTGAGAATGAAGCGTGATACACACTCGTGAGAAGCAACTAGCGAGCACATAGATACCAACATGAAATCGCACACGCGCAAAAATACTCATGGATGAGCACACGCATGTGGAAACGGGGATGACGAGGCTTCGCAGCCAGCTCGATGACCTCGTCCCGCGTACGATAATAATTCAATTTTATTGATCGACGTCGATAAACGAGAGTCGCCGACTAGCCAGCACGTTAATCGACCATTTCGAGCTCTCTCTCGGCCCTTCGTGTTTATACTGAATAAATAAACACACGATAATAACAATCTCAATAATAATGTTTAAAATGCATTTAAATGTATCGAGGAGAACCGTTTCGCGCTGCCGATTATCTCATTGGAGGCAAAAACACTTTTTTGGGTTTCGACCACGATTTTTTGTTTTTTGTTTTTGTTTTTTTTTTTATTTAAGTTTTCCCTTCCTCTTTTTTTTCATTTTATTCCTCACCACGAGTTTAGAGCAGTAGATTCGACGAAGGAAAGAGACGCCGCATGGAAAGATGAACTCATAAAAAAAAAAAACCGTTTGTAATGGAGTGAAAGAGAAAAAAGAGAGAGAGAGAGAAAGCTCAATTGCTATCAACGCTGGGAATTCAAACGGTGGTGAACGAGCGAGAAACGTGGCAAAAATGGCGTTCGTTGAAAATGAGTTTAGAATGAGACGAGACGAGAAATTCGCGTCTCAGTATACATGTATATTTCCCACTCTTTCGGACCCTCTCGCTCCTCACCGCCCCATCTCGCTCGCTCTCTCTCTCTCGCGGGCCCTGACGACGAGATAACCAAACGCTGCTTGAGCAAAGCAAACCCATGGAAAGTGCTTGTACGAGGTACGAACATGTTCTCCGTGTCCCCACAGCTCTATATCGTACTTTCCTATGTACATTTTATACACATTTCATTCCCTCATGCGTGGATCGTCCATATTTTTTGTAAACATAACCTCGCCGCTTCGGGCGATTACTACGTGCATTATAATTTTCAATCTTCTTTCGAGATTTGTCATTACAAAACGAAAATTTAATCATTTATTTACACTCATGGGCCACCCAGACCCAGTAAACGTGTGTGTCAACTCTCCAAACTTTTAATTTTTATTTCAAACTTTCTTGTATCCCGAAAAAATTTTTTTCTCCATAGATCAATAGAAAGTTTTAATTATTTTTCACACAGAAAAAAATAGTTGATAGAATAATTACCTGTTGCCCTGATAGTCGAAGTAAAATTTGCTTCAGAGATTCGGGAATCTTAACAATTGACGGTTTAGTCTGAAGTAGGACGAATGAGGTCAGGATTTAGCTGCGTTCTTATCCAGATCTCGGAAAAGACAACGAAATTAGGGCTCGATGGCGCGAAGTTCAATGCCGAACTCTCTTAAAAGCTTTCATATTTATTCTCTATGCATGTGTAGATTTCATCAGGCTCAAAAATTTAATGCTTATATAAACACATGCTTCGACAACAAAAAGCTTCAGGTCTGGTGTGAAAGTAAACAGACGAGTGAGGTCAGGTCAATACCGAATATATCTACACTGTATCAATAAACGACTACTGCGCCGGATCCGACTAGGATCGAGTTCACAAGAACCGTGCATATTTCGAAGTTTTTATTTTTTATATCCTTTTTTCTGGCCCAGAAAGCTCGACCGTTAATTTCCGTTCGAGGGGGAGGGGGATATTTCGTTTTTGACGGAAAAATATCAATTCAAGAACATGTTTTTTCGAGACAAGGATTCTTTGAGGGGAAAAAAAATCTGAAACGTTTAGTAATATTCTTTGACGAGGTTGCCTCCTGATAAATTATCGTTTATTAAAGTAAATGGATAAGTTTCCTTTTATGGCATGAACACTGCCTCAACGATCGGAGATGAAGTAAAAGTCGACGAATCAATCTACAGTGCATCGAATTTTCTGCATAAAAGCTCCTAAACGCACTTCTCAATCTCCAATGATCTATTCCTCAAAGCGGATTGAAAAAAAAGCCTCAAACAGTTCTCTCTCCACATTGGAATCAGATATTTTGCAATCAACCCTCACGACAGGATTTTGACAAGAACTTTCATGTAGAAAAATGTATTGCGTACAACATTGGACCTGATTTGATCGAAAAACACCTCACTGAAAGCTTTATTTTTGACTGAAAACTCTTCACTCAGCGTCGATATCGGTTCCGCATCGTGCTTGCAAAAATAGAGGTTGCGCACGCTCGGTCTTTTCGTCATCTGCGCTTCTAACGCAGGGCCGAATGGGGCCGAGTGTGTTTCCCTTATCCACCGCTAGTCGATGATCAGCACATGCGCATACCGAGAGCTAAGAGAAATTTCGTATCCGCAAAAGTCCCGAAAATTGAATGTTTCCGTGTACAAGACTGTCGACTCGAAATTAGATCCTACAAACGTCTACATTACCGCGAATCATTAAAAAAAAACGTTCTCAGTTAGTTTCTACGACGTAAAATCAAAAAAAGACTTTCTCAGCACACTTCCATAGGGCTCCCATGCTCATGGGTATAACCATACTCGTGAGACGACAGCTTGTATGCAAATATATATAGTGCTACCGGTGTGTATATAGTTACAAAAATGAACACGAGCGGCGTTGGTTTTCGTCGTCGGCAAAATATCTCCCATGGTACACGCTCCATAAGTATATTTCTTCGATATATACGTGTGCATCGAGAAAAGATTGCAGCGGGAAGCCGAGGTGAAATCTTTTTGCCAACGCGACAGGGGGAAACATGCATACATGAGCGTGCACATAAACACTCGCACACCATACAAGCCTGGTCGACCTTCTTCCGCAAATGTAATGGAAAGTTGTGTGCGCTATTTCTGGACGCTCTAGTGATCCGGTCGTGCGGCGGAATATCATTTTCATGACTATCGCGTTATATCGTACTTGTGTATGTGTATATATAACGTATGTGTAGAAATAAAATTTCGAATCTGGGACGAACTGCTGAACCGTTGAAAATAATGAATTTGATCTTCAATTGACGCTATGCGCAAGGTCGGGAAGCTTCCAAGCTTAACAAAAAGTATCGCAACCACCTGTATGCACATTTTTACTTCGTTAACATCGACTCCCTCGATATATAAATATATGTATACTGTATACATGCTTCTTCTTTTTTTTTTTTCACCACCACGAGTCCTGCTCTGCTGACTATGCATGCTGATCGAGTAGATAAAAGCTTCTACTAAATTGACGAATAACAATGACTCCCGAAGCCACGTGCTGCAGTGGCAAAACGCGAATTTCTTCGAAATATTAAATTTTCCAAATAACTGACATGTTTTATTCATTTTTGCCAAAATTCTCTGTGGGCTAGACTATGTATCGGTTCAGTCGTACGAACGATCTTATTGAACATCGTTTTCCGAAACTTCGAACTGGACTCGAGTCTCTCTAACCTTAAAAATTTGTTGACAAACTTGTAAATCTTATTTTTGCACACTCAACGAATTAAGAGGTGTGAATAGAATTGATAAGCGGCCAAAGAAATGATTAATTCTTCAATCCGAAGGGTTGGTATCAAGTTATACACACGAGAATATGCAACTAAACTACTATGTCAGCCAGGAATAATATAGGTTAGGTTTTTATCGTCGAAATAGCATCCGGTTGGAGACGCGCGCGCAAGTCCAGCGGCGTATGCACACGTGTACGTATATATAGAAAAAAATAAATCGCGAATAATATATCTCGAGGAACGTCGTGAGCGCTGTACAGCTACTCCGTGATTCCAAGAGTGCCTGCCTGTGACTTTTATAGGTGAGATAAGAGTCTGTGGGTTGCTTTTTTAATGTAAGAGCTTTTTCGTACACACGAGATTGAGTCCTTAGTGAAATTCCATAAAATTTCAACACACTATCGTTTTACTTCCGACATTATTTCGGCATTCTTTCGCAATAGGGTCGAAGAAGGTATCAAAATTAAGAGTCGAAAAAAAAATACGTGAATTCGTTACAAATCTAAGAAAAAAAAAACTAATCTAATCGATAAGTTTCGAACAGAAAAAATATCCTCCACTATTTCGATTTCGCGATTTCTCAGATCTGATAAAGCGACACAATGCTCGTGCTAATTTTTCAGCGAATCCAAAAATAAAAAACTGTTTCTAACCAGACTCCTAACGATGTAAATCATTCGCGTTAGAATAGGTTTTTCATGCAAGGACAAATGTTCCAATTTCTGTTTAATTCTTCAAGTGTTTGCATAAGTGTGAAATTATGTAGATTTTTTCGTTATTATTCACCAAAATATACATATGTATATATATATTCGGACGGTTAAGGAATAAGTGCTCGTTCTTTTTTCTTTTTTTCGGTCGTACCTCTCCTTTCAGTTTCTATGAGACTGCTTCGGTTAATAGATAAGACGAAATTAATCTTCTGCATCAAAGAATTCTCTTCTCCCTTATTATGTTTTCTCTGATATATTAAAGATTATAGAACGATATGTAATAACTATAATAACTATGATACAAAAATCGCCAATGTTCTGTGACGTAAAAGCCACCGCAAGTGATGTGTGCTTCGGACGAGGAGTGCAGAGAAGTAAAGAGAGAAAGAGCGCCAAATAGCGAGGGGGGGGGGGGGGGCAGAGAGAGACGAGCGAGCGGGCGTAGATGGTAGAGTATAACCCCCTCGGGGGCGGGGAAGGTGAAGAGGGGGAGAGGGGGGGGGCGTAGAAACCAAAGTCAACACACACGCGCGCACTCACGTGACTCGACGCACGCACACACACACACGAGGCGCACATTATGGGATAACGAGAGAGACGGATGATACAGCGAGCATGCGCAATCGGGAAATAACGAACGCGGGTTTTCGTCCCTAAAAACGTTACATCTGCCTGGTTTTTGGTGTCTCTTCACCTGCCCCGTTCAACAGCAGCTGTGCGTTGCTGTTCCTTACTCTTATATATTTTCTCTTTCTCTCTCTCTCTCTCTATCCCTTGAAAAAAAAAAATCATTTTTCTGCCCCCGTGCTCATTTCTCGCTGACGGATGTCACGTGCGGCATATGATATACACATTTCGTAAAGAAGACAGAAATCGAGAGTAAAAACCGATGAAAGTAAGCACCGACGAGGCAACGATTGAAAAAAATGAAGAAAAAAAATATGTATGTGGAATTTTTTGATCTTTTTAAATCATTTTCCTTCCGATTATATACACGAACTCGTATACGTGCGTGATCGTACGAGTATACACATATTTGTGAAGGCAAGTATCCCCAGAGGACACTTGGGTAATTGACCGAGAAGCACACGACGCTGTCCCGCCCTCGTAAAAATTTGAAATATATATAAAAAAAAAAAATGAAAAAAACACGCTTCGTATAATCGATTTTACCATTCTGTTTTTTTTTCTCCATTCTAGTTTTATCTTTGTCATTTTAATAAACGACGCGATAAGAACAATTGTGTCAACACCAATTTCATCTTAGTTTAAATTCTACTCAATTATATCGGTCGATGGAAAATCAATAGGAAATTAGTTCAATTACAAAATTACAGGATTCTCAAATTTTTGTAGTTTTTTTTTATTACGAAAATAATCCAACAATGGCTAGGTTCGATACTCTCGTGGAGTGGTTAACAAATAAAACAGAAACGAGGAGTCCACCCAAAAAAGAAATAAAATTTTTTGTTGCTCCCGTTTTCACCTGTCTGCCACATGTTAAATAGAACAACGCCGATCTATAACCAATTCGTGAATAAAACGCATGCGCCAATTGCCACGTTTAAAACGAGCGAGCATTGTAGATATCGGATATTCTGCCAGTCGAGCTAATCTTCGAAAACACCATGAACACACCACGCGCTTTCGTTGCCATTTTCATCAACGATAATGCCCCGTTATTAAATTCTATTCAGGTTTCAAGATAAAACATTAATTGTACATCGATGCCCTTCAAGGACCTTAGAAGAAAAGAAATTTCCCCTTAAAAAGCCCTTTAGACGCTACAAAAGCGTTGTGTACAATCCAGCTCACGGGGCGAAGTCAATATTTCGAACAATCGACGTTCTTACTGCGACGAAAATGTGAATTCATTTTTTTAGACCTCATTGTTCTCGTCAAAAACAATGTAAACTGGTTCAAAACAAATGTTCATTTAGGGTTAGAATAAAATAGTTCACCTTGTTCAAAACTTGCATACGAGTCGAGTCCTTTCCACATGGCTGGCATATCGTCCCATAACGTCGACGCTCAAGGCAACGACGACAACGACGTCGACGATATAAACAAATAAGTGAAAACTTTTCTTTCCGACTATGAACAGACTCGAGCGCGTATCGTGTGCAACACATTTTCTTGCTGGATACACGTGCGAACGTTTCAACCAAATAAAGTTTTGCATGCATGCGAACTATACATGCCAATGAAATGCCCTTTCGATGTTATTGCCATCTCGACCGGTGGCGCTCCCGGTTACACGCTAAGGTTCGCTGTGGCGCACGTGCGGCCAAATATACAAACTGAACCTACCGATTTACGTGCATCGATGCTTCAGGGGGAGGTCGAAAAAAAAAAAAAAAACAACAACAATTTCATAAATATTTTTATTCGATAGCCCTTTCTGTCATTTTCAAGATTTTCCTGGAAGTCGAATGACGTCTTGCGATTCCATAAAATTTGCTATTTTTTTTCTCGTATATAACGACGAAAAAAATCGATTGTTTTTTTTTTTCAAAGTTGATTTTTTAAATACTGCAATTCTCGCAAAATGGCAGTCTGATCTAAAAAAAAATCGGGATTTTCCATAATTTGAAATGGTAACGTCATTAGAAAAAAATTTCTATTCCGATTGGATGAAAAGCGTGCAAAAATTTCACTTTCGGCAGTTCGAGGCGGTTGGAATGACTGATCGAGATCCTTAGGAAAAAAAAAAAAGAAAAAAAAAGTCTGACATCGAGAAGCGAATTTCCTATGGCTCATTTATATTCAACACTAATCGAATTTAGTGATCTTTAACCTCGAAAAAAAAAAGTCAAAGCTCAGTCTTTTTCCGAGTGTTATTTTCAGAATCGTTGTCAAATGGAATCGAAGTCGATTGATATTTAAAAATAGATGGTAAAGCGTATCATTATTGTCATGAAAACATATCCGTCGAATCAGCAACCCCTATATTTCGTCGCCTCTATAGAATCGTTAAAAAACATATATATATATACAATAGAATCCCGAATGCGACGAGCGTGTTCGTACATGATTTTTACACGGCTAGTACAACCACCCGACGTAGCCATAAAAAAAATGTATACGAAAAGATAATACAACTGTACGTGATATAGATTCGAATGTACTTGTCTCGAGACACTACGAACTCGTTATCTCTCTCGCTCTCGTATATTCTTGATGGTGAAAAGCATCTTGTAACACGGACGGGAATGGTGAATATAAGAGAGGACGCGACAAGCGCGGAGAGTAGCGTGTGTAGCGCGCGAGCGCTTGAGAGACTTTCTGAGTGTGTAGTGAAGCAGCCCTGCGCGCACACCTTTTAATACATGCGCCGGAAACGATGCCGCGCACGAAACTTCTAGAACATTCCAGCACCCCCCTCTAGCCACCGTCTTCTTTCTCCCCTGCCCGCCCCCTTCGTTTCTCCGTTCAAACGAGGATTCTCTCGTAACACACACGCACACACTGTACTCGAGAGGGGGCCGCCCCTGAGAACATATCTAGACACAAATGCAACAAACCGCGAAATATTTTATGTCCTCGATGAAACTACAAGAAAATTATATTTTCAGCTAATCAAATCGGTTAAAAATTCGATTATAAATTTTTGGAATACATCGTGATGAAATAGCTTTGAGTTCTTTCGTGTTTAAACGATTCGCGGTTTTCGTTGGTAACACGCCGGTATTCTCTAACGAAGCAGCGAGAAACGCTATTGGTCGAGTCGAAAAAGAGAGAGAAATCGGCAGCGTGCATGCGGCTTAACATTTTTTCCGATTAGAAAAAAAAAGAAAAAAAAAATCATTTATTTTTCGAAACCTATTTACAGGATATTTTCCGATAAATGTTTACTTTTTATCAATTCACAAACAACGTAATATTTCAATGTTATTCTCATAAGTTGATAAAAACGATTTAAAATAAGCAATAATCTCGTTGCAGGAATAATGGACGATGATTTTTGTCACGTTTACTTGATAAGTGCTTTTCTATAGTAATTTTCTTGACCATGAGTAAACAATGCTGAAACGTATTTCTCAATTTATATAGTTAAAACCAAAATAAAATACACACCGGTATGCGCAGGCTCATGATTTTCGTATATCAAGGTAGTGGAGAGTTCGAAGCGCCATCTAGAAACGAGCGGGAAAGAATAAGGTTTGAAGGCCGCCGGCCGGAGCGAGCTCCCGCGAAGCGCGAGTGCGTCATCGTTGAGAAAGAGGCCGAAGGGAGAGAGGGGGTTCGGGCGGGAAAGTGGGAAGGGGTGGCGGCGGAGGAAGGAGGGGGGGGAGATGGATAGTGGATCGCGAAAGAGGGAGGAGGGGGACTCAGGCGAATCCGCGTTCGAGTCCCTCTGCCATTTGCGCGTCGGTAGGCAGTCGTACTGTTACTCTCCGGTTCAATCGTCGCACAACCGTCAACGGTTTTCCGATTAAATATTTTACTTAGAAAAATCACAAGTGCACGTATTACGTTATTATCGTGTTCTTCCGATTTCGTTAATCACACACAACAACAAAAAAACAAATCAACAATGGCAGACGTCGAAACAAAGTGAGTACATAAATTGATAATAGTTATTTGTTGTTTTAATTAATTTCTCAAACGTGTTTCGGCGGTATGGATTACGTGATACGAAAAAGATGAAAAAATATATATAAAACAAAACAGTTACGATCTTTGGACGCCGCGCGATGTTCGTTGCGATGGAAATGTAAGAAAAAAAAGAAAAAAAAAACCACGCCGCACGCATTTTCAAGCCGACGCTATTGTCAGCGCGTCTACCTTCGGTTACGTGTGTTGTACGACGAATTATTTCCTATCGTCCGTTATTTTTTCAACTTTTGACGATTAAACGCTACAAACTATCGCCACGTGGCTTCGTTTCTATGATTCTGCGTGTTATTTTCAAGTTTGATATATTGTGTTGATGTAGGTTACAAATATATCTATAGAACAATGTATAGATATGAACTCATGAGCGCCAAAATTTTTTCGTTTTATGACGAGCGCGAGAGCGTGGTCAATGCGAAACACACGCCGCCGGGCAGAGGGAACGAAGCTTTTCCCACCAGTTTTTTTTATTTTTTATTTTGCGCGGTTTATCTTTTTGCCATCTTCCTATTCTTTGTAATAATTTCACCTCGAAAAAAAAAAAATTCATGCTTAACGGCGTGCGCGCGTTATTTTTTTTGTATTTTATTCATTTCACGGTGTCGAGGAGTCGGAAACTTGGCGGCTTTATCCGCGCCGGGAAAGAAGCGTCGACCGGCGAGAAAAGAGGGCCACTGAGATAGGGGAGGGGGGGGGACGCCGCGCGTTCGAGTTATTTTCTGCCACCGGTCTACGCGCCTTCACACTCGTGTGTACATACGCTATATATATGTACGATTTATTGTACCACCGACTCAAACTTTGGTCTATATCGACTCTCCCTTATTACTATTATTGTTATTATTATTGAGAACGGATATTTGCGCGTCTCCTGGACTACCGGCTCTTGGGAACGTTTATTATCTCGCTCGTCGTAATAAACACGTCGTTTCTTTTTTTTTTTCCTAAGAAAACGAAGAAAAGTTGAGATGAAAAAACGACAATGTGCAAACATGAATATTTATCGTGGAAAATTTTTCTGCTTTTTGTTAAAGTTTCGCGGTATTTTAATTTAGGTCGTATTCGTTTTGTTCTTATCCGTGTATACACACGGTTTTTACACGTAGCTTTGTGATGTTTAATGAGAGTTCTCGACAGAGGGGGAGGGGGAACAAATCGAAGGACTTCTTGAAAATTTCCTGAGTAAATATGGAAAAATAAACATTTTGTTGAAGACTGTACGGTTATAGTGGGAAACAGAGAGAGAGAGAGAGAGAGAGAGAGAGAGAGAGAGAGAGAGCGAGCGTCCGAAAGAGAACGGCCGTGTAATATCGATCCGGACGCCGCTCACCGACGCCGGTTAGAGCGCGGCAAACAATAAAGCCGTGCCGGCGTCCTGAAGCCTCTCTCACTCGCTCTTTATCACGTACGACTGTACTTGCTATGGTTTCTCGATAATTTTTCCTATTCTATGAAATAAACTGGCCTGTTTATTGCTATTGTTGAAAAATATTGTCGAATAAATGCTTAAAATCACGTTTTTTAAGTGATAAACGTTGGCGGCGTCTCTTTGTTGCAAACGAAAACAATGCGTGTGTTGAGCGGGAAATCCATGGCTCGTACCGCGCCAGCGCGAGTCCAAAATCGCGGGAGCGACGGGTCGGAGGGGGTTCAGCGATGAAACTGCGAAGAGGGGACGATAACGTCTTCTGATTGGTTCAATCGTTCTTCTGTTTTTTTTTTCTTCGTAATTCGTAATACCGCGGAAGGGGAGACGCTCGATTCTCTCGAGATGGCGCTGTTGCACGATTCGCTCATTTACGCGGAGCGTATAAATTTTTCTTCACTCGCGCACACTAAAGTGTGACACGCTGTGTGAATGTCACGAATTTTTAGAAATAAGTGTCATACTCATTATTTATAACCGTGACGCTCACGGACGTTGGCACACGTGAAATGCGCGCACGGATACGAGAGGGATAGATGCAAACACGAAAATTAGCATTTTTTTTTCTCGAAATAAACAACTTTTTTTCTATTCGAATCGAGTTCTTCCTTCTATTTAGTATAATTGATCACGTTTTCGGGAAAATTGAATTCGTTATATTTGTATAAACTTGTCAATCAAGCACTCGATCACTTCTGTAGATAGAACTTCAAAGATTTTTTTATAAATATGGATCTCGATATTCTAAAGTCGAAATGGAATTTCCAACAATTTTGGATTGAAGTTTGTAGAATTTCCGGTTTTTGTCACTGAATGTTGAAGCTATTGTAACGTTGCCTCAGTTCAAAACTGGACAAAATTCTTAAATATAAATCCTATTTTTGTTTCTTTTCTAAGGGAAACCAAAGTTGTAGCCTCCCCGGAGAAGAAGGTCGTCGAAGAGGAAAAGAAGAAGATTGTTGAAGAGGCGGAAGAAGTTGACGAAGATTCGAGAGCATCTGAGAATGGTGACTCGAAAGAAGCCAAAGAAAATGGCTCCGCCGAGGAGAAAGATGCCGATGAAAAAGAAGCTGAATCCACGGAGAACGGCGACTCCACAGGTATAAACATTTTTCATTGTGTATTCGATTAATCAACAAAAAATTGTAAATTCATCGCTGTAACAGTCTCGCGACTCCGTTCATACTCAGACATGTTTGTTAACGTTGATGCTAATGGAAATTTTGAATTACTAAACAAGTTGATTGAAAAATGTATGAGAAATTATTCAAATTACATTTTAATAACCACTTATTACTGGAACTATTCCAAAACACTGTAATTTGGTAAAAAAGTATTTGTTCCTTGCACATTTGCACTGCTTTAAATTCTACATACGAATTAATGGGGAAAGAAAACTTGAATTAAAAATAAAGAAATGAAAATATGATCATTAACCTTTGAAATGTTTTTTCAAATAAAAATTTAGACACAGCACCAGTTGACGCTTGCAGCATAAAGAGAAAATCAACGGCGGGTGTTGAGGTGCCAGAAGAGTCGGCGGTGGATGGTGTGAGCCCGGAGAAGAAAGCAAAACTGGAAGAGAAACCGGTGGTCGAGGCCGAGAGCAATGGAGACGCGGAGACCGCAGCCTAATATAATCTCACTTCTTGCCCTCTCCTCCTTAACCCTCATTCCCTTTCTGCTCCTAAATTCCCAGTCCACCCTCTCCAAAACTTAAAACATAATATCCCAGACCTAATTCTATGAGCAATTTCACAGTTCAGAGAGCGAAATTCAGACTGCAAAGTTAGCGACTTCTATCCACAGCGAGAGTCTGAGAAAAAACAAATGACGAAACGAAAAAAAATAACTGAAAAAAATAAAAGAGGAATGAGAAAGAAAGCGAAGGGACGCTCGAGAGAACAATCGAATGGGAGAAAGAGAAAGGGAGAGATGAAAGCTCGTAAGGACGACACTGACAAAAATCGCAAAATGATTTATTATCAAATAAACAAACAAAACAATATATATTTCAAATTAGATTGACACAACTCTTAAATATTAATCAACCAACGAAATCTTTGTCGAGCTCAAACTCTTCTCTTTCTCCATTATTTATCTCTCAATCCTCGTCTTATGCTCGCTCACACGTGCTAACCACCCATAAAACACATTTACCTGTTACATTGTTACAATAAGAAAAAAATAAAGAAAAGATAAAGAATAAAAAAAGGAAGAAAAAAAAACTGAGATAAAGACGCGATATTATAAGTATAATACATATATTTGTAATTTGGAAAAAATAACCAAGTTCCGAGTGATTTTTCATCATTTTTTACTTTCTTTTTTTTCCAACACACCTTTGTTCACGTGTTGGATCTAATGAACGATGAAAAACTATATTGAAAAAAAAAAAAAGAAATATCATCAACCGAATCTCCTCGGTCGCGTTACAGTTTTTTCTTTGCACACTTTTTTTCAGTAAAGTAAAACACCTCGACCTAAGTAGCAGCGCGATATCAGCGGCAAAAGCACTTATTTTTTTTTTTTTTTCTTTTCTTTCCGTGAAGTTTAAGTACATTCCTGTATTATGAAATTTGGCGAATTCCCAAATATATATCTTTTTACGACTATAACAGTTCTATTGAAAAGAAGAATTGAAAAGAAATAAAAGCATTTACAATATTTTGTGCGTCGCTGACTGTACGAGAAACATGATGTATTAAGAAAACAAGAAATCAACCCGTTTAAAAAATAAGGAAAAACATTGATTGTAGATGACGAAACAAAAAAAAAAACTGTAATATTCTGGTTCGTCCGTAGGTGTTCTGTGGTTTTCTTTCTTTATTCGTATTATATATTTATCATATAGAATCAATCTTATTGTATTTCGGAGAGGAATGAACGAACGTACGACCGTATCTGCATTACTTATCGTAGAATCGATGTACAGACACTCACAATATGGAAAAACAAAGAAAAACATAAAATATGATTGAAAAGAAAAAAGTATACGTTTAATGTAAAAAAAATTGACTTTCACATAAAATCCTTTGACAAGCACTTGGCGTTGAATACTGATATTTATTGGTGAAAAACAATATTGAATTTTTTCCAACACTCCTTTTACGTGGACCTCGAAAAAAAGTCGACCCTATTTTTCATCATCTCAATTTCCAATCCTCAGAGTTTACATTATTGCTCATTTTAATTGGCATTTTTTCTTATATTTAAACGACATTAAAACAGTGCAATTCGCAGCTAAGCATCCAAATGAATAAAACTAAAAACTCAATATTTTCTGATTTGTGACGTGCGATTTAACAGATGTTAGTATTACAGGAACGTAATTGAAATTATTAATAAATGAAAACAAGAAACTTATGACCAACATATTAATTTTTGTTTTCTTGACTTTTTTGCTGTTTCTACCCAAGTTTAAAATCATTTCAAATGATTTAATGATTTTACCGACTGAAAACTGAATTTCAAAAGATTGGGGAAATACCAACATGAAATAAAAAATTACAAAACTGAAATAATAGTTGTTTCAGTGTAGTAGTAGTCGACCGTGCCGATACGCGCCGGTTTAACCTCTTCATCCCTAAATCATTTTTTTTCACGCGAATCCTATGACCTGGCACCGCGATAGGATTACTTAAGACGTCGAAGTTGGAGAAAATACGAGCCGAATGTTCGAGGGACTGAAAACTTGCACATTGATCTCCGAAACCCGGGGCTCGAATACAGCTTTTTGCGGTCCTGACAAAGGGGAATCCCCGGTCGGTAAGATTTCAGCAGCCAATCGGATGATGTGATTTTTTTTTCTCTCCGTTTTCATTATCAGCGTGACTCAAATCTCAAATCTCAATTCCACCGGCCGGGGCAGTTGGGCAAACTCCATCGAGATTTACGCACAATTTTCGACAAAGGATCGTTGAGACAAAATGGGAACTGCGACAAGAAATTTGGCGTACTTCGCCTGGATTTACTTCGTTTTGTGTTTTGTTGCAACGACCACAGCTTTGGAGTGAGTTTATTTATCGCCACAATTTTTGCACTGATTTATGACAATAATTGATATTTCAATACAATTTACTTGCTGATAAAGATATAAATGCATTTAAGGAAGGGATAAGAACTTGAATACGATCGATACGCATTTTTCGTCGCATCTGTCAAAGTTTTGAGTTCACTGTTGTATCATATTTTTTTATTCACAGATTCGACATTTATCGGCACGTTGAAGTACCACGAACGAAATATGAGAAGTCCGACTCAGTGGTTCTCTATAAGTACATGAATGTACGTACGTTTTGGAACGAGATATTTTAATCTACGAATGAAACTTGAATATTCAATACACAAATGAATCATTCGTATTTTTATAACTGAAATTTCAATCCAGTTCATTTAAAAAGAAAATTAATTAAAAAATACCGAAATCAATAAAATAGAATAAAATCATTCATAATGTATAAAAAATTGTGAATATTAAGTTGCAAAATATTCAGAAATTCAAGAAACAATAAAATTATTTCATTTTCAATTAGATTCAAAATGATATGAAAAAGATCAAATAATTATTTTCAGTTTTTCCCAAAGATTATCTCACTTATATTTTTAAACCATAACTGAAGCGATCGAATATCCAAATAGTAGTTTGGGAGTATTCTTGACAGGGTATTTCATTTTTTTTGTTCACATTTTCTATGTAATCGACTCACAATTATTTATGGCTGATTTGTACAATTGTTTTTCAAAACAGGCGGAATATTACAGCGTGATCGGCGTTGGTCATCCTAGTAAAGAATTCAAAGTAACTTTCGACACAAGCTGGGGTGATACTTGGTTACCGTCTCAACACTGTTCATACATCCAAATTGCCTGCTGTAATTATTTCCAATATGAAAAAAGACTATATTTAGATTTTTTTAAAGAATTTCATGATGCGGCCAAATACGAATGTGATTTTTAAACTGAAACGTTCTCTGTGTGTAAATTTCAGTGCTTCACACCAGATACGACAGTTTAAAATCATCAACTTATCAACAGGATGGCCGTCCGTTTGACCTCACCAACAGCGAAATTACGCTAAAAGGATTTCTATCCATGGACAATTTCCATGTAAGCCAACTATTGAGAGATGCTTGAAAATTTGATCGAGCTTTCTGTTTTAATCCAATGGTTTATTTAATTTTGTTACAAATCGTTTATTGTTTGTTTTAATTTTTTTTTTTCCTTTTCAATTTCAAATACGGTTTAGCTGGCTCACCTTGAAGTATGGAATCAAACTTTTGCGGAAGTAACACAAATGTCAAATTTTCCATTTTCAATGAGCATGGCGGATGGGATCGTTGGTTTAGGCTTCGATACCTTGAGTGTTAAGGGAACTGTGCCTTTTTTTTACAATCTTGTCAAACAAAAAATCGTGGATGAGCAAGTTTTCACGTTTTATATGAATCGGTAAGGTTGCGGCGGGATAAAAATATTTGTCGAGCTATAAACAAAATTTGTTTTATTCTAAATTTATGTATTTGTTAAAAAACTTTCGCTGCCGCATTTGGATTTCAAATTTGCTAGAGAAATTCTCATTTTTATTTTATATATATTCCGTTCAAACTTCTGGCAGGACAAGGTATCATTCGTTTTGTTTTACCACAGAGATCCAACGACTGAAAAAGCTGGGAGACTCATTCTCGGAGGAACAGATCGTTCCTATGCCAAAGGAAACCTTACTTTTCTTCCTGTCGTTGAAAAAGCTTACTGGAAAGTACAAGTGGACAAGTATGTCAATGTTCAGTAGATATCTTCATCGAAATTCCACTCCAATTTTGAACAGAGGATTTCCATAATCGCTCATTTTTCTGTTTCCATACTCTTAGAATTGTCGTAGAGACGAACCAAACAGAAACGTTATGCAAAAATGGCTGTAAGGCTATATTCGATACAAGCACCAATCAAATAATTGGACCGACCGCCGAGATTGAGAAAATTAATTATTTGTTGCAAGCCAAGAAATTTTCACCGACATGGCCCTACAGATACATGGTACATTTGGTATTAGCAAATTTTTGAATTTGATATCCTGTTTTTTTATACTTTTCAATAGTCATAACAATTTTTTACAGAACAATAATTTCATTTGATTCGGATAATAATTCAAGGAAATATTTGTTGTACTTAGACAGTAAATTTCAAAAAATCAAACTAACGAGTGAATTGTTGTTAATGTCTTAATTTTTCTGCAGGTTGATTGTCGCGAATTTGCCAAATTGCCGCACATAACCTTCGTACTCGGTGGAAAGGAGCATACGATCGAGTCCAAGTATTACATTCAACACGTGAGTTTGAAAAATTTTTACGATAAAGTCCCCATTCAAAAATTTGACAAATGCCTTATAAAAGCGAACCGAAAAATTAAAATGAATGTAATTTTATTTGGAATTTCATTCTTTCCACTAAACAAATTTGATTTCGTATATTTTTTCTTTGTTCGAAACAGATGACATGGCTCGGTTTCACAATGTGTTTGTCACCTTTCACGACGAGCGAAAACGATTTTTGGGTCTTGGGTGGTGCATTTTTGATGCAATTTTACTCGGAATTCGACTTTCAAAATGGTCGCGTCGGCATAGCAGAGACGAAATTCTAACCAATATAAACACGCTGAAACACTATGCAGAAATGCATATTTTTATACCTCTTTGTACGATTTTTTAACGAACCAATATAGATATATATATGTGAAAACGAACAAATATATGAGATTGAATAAATATACGTAAAAAAGTGCTTCCGTTGCTTTTATTCTTTTCGTTTATATTTATCTTGACTGCTAAACTCATCAACTCCGCAATAACAAAGTGGACAAAGTATAAAAACGGCCGCCATGTCAATTCGAATGCGCAGAATCGACTGCGCATGCGTAACATGCCGCGATGCATCAGCCAACTAATGCGTGATTCATGAAATATATCGGGTATGTATTTTCTAAACTTTTAAAGCTGCTTATTTTTCTCGATCTTTAATCAAATAATTGTTTTTCATCTTCATTTTATGAAGATGATTATCTGCAAATAAAAATGCAGAAAAAGATTCGAAAAATGGATTTTATTACCACTATATTGAGTAATTTTCAACCTCGTACCAAAATAAACGACCGTTTCTCTTATCAGGATTTCTCATTGTTGAAAAAATTATTTACACATATATCATGAAATATTAATTCGCTCGGAAGTTATTTGGACCAAAGTTACCGGAACCCAAGCCGATAACGACTGGGCCTCAAAAAATCGTAATAACCCGAAATTTCACATCGATCACCCGGTATATGAAAAATAATGCAACGGCAATCAGCGCCAACGTTACGAAGTGGCAAGACTGTACACTTCTCTAGCATTTTTCGATATATATACACATTTGTTCAGCGATGACTAGCTGAGTTCGAGTTTTGTCTTTGACCGAGAAGCGGCGAAGAATATTAAACAAAATTCCAAAAAAGTTTCAGTTCAAGCACGAGTAATAATTATTAATTTAATAAAAATGTGGCGTATTCTAGCATGGATCGCCCTTTTCGGAGCAGTAACAACAGCAGATTTGTTACGGTAAGAAAAAACAAAACTTTATCCCTAATTTGACACTTGAAAAAAAAAAACCCAACATTTACGTGACTTCGAAGCGTTAAGTCGACGAATCTTGACGTTTCCACGAATCGTAATTCTTTATATTATTATTTCCACAACCAAATGAAGCAATGTTTTTGCCCCGAACGAAATTCTTTATCAAAATTTACTTCTTTATTTCGCAGTATACTAAAAATCATATCGTTAATAAAAGATAAACAAAACGTCTTCCCTAATCGGCCTTTGACCGAATTAATCTTCTGTTTATGTTTTTTTTTTTTTTTTTTTTTTTTTCACGATAACACTGTTGCTATTAAGAAAATACCATGATTCATATTATCTTGAACTACTCTGACCTTAGAGCACATCATTCCCTATATATGACAAATACATCAACCGCCTGACCCAAACAAACCCAAACAATACTTTCCAAAGATATGCTTTCTTGGCAACTACTGATTGCTCGATTCCGAGCTTTCTACTGGTTCTTCCATACTGAATAATCATAGATGTGAACGTTATTTTAAGAGCGGAAAAGTCTGGTAATTTTTTTCTGATCAAGTTTTCCTCTGAAGAGAAAATAATCATTGAATCTCAAGAAAATAATTTTTTACTCGAGTTAAAACATTTGGAAATAGAGCAAAAAACCATTGGACCCATTGGTTCAATGGTTTTTCTGTTGTAGAGCATAAAAATTTACAACAAAAGTGCCAGCACTTTTTTATCTCCAGTACTTTATTCCTGGGAGTTTATCAATGAAACACCTGCTTTTTAGGGGTCGTACAGACAGCTTTTTCAATAAATTTTTCATTATGTTTTCTTTTTTTTGTAAAAAGTACGTCAGAAAAAATGTTTCAAACTAAACGATAAGTATCTCATCATAATAAAATTTGATGGAAACACTTTTCGGAAATTTCTACTCGGAATTTGTCCAGGAACTATGCAAGATAATGATTACAATAACCAAATGTTGCATTTTATCTTGTTTTTACGCTTATCTGTCTGACTAATATAAATATATTATTGAACTATGCAAAATAATGATTAAAATAACATAATGTCGCATTTTATCTTGTTTTTACACTTATCTCTCTAACTAATATGAATATATCGTTAAAACAACACTCTTCAAGATAATACATTTTTGGCACCTATGAATTTGTCTTTGAATTATTCATGAAAAATGTATCAGGACTAGTTGCAAATAAGAATTCATTCATCACAACTTTTAAAATAAGTTTACAGTTACAAAGTGTAGCGAGTTTACGCTTATCTCTGTTACTAATTAAATTTATTATTGATAGACATTATCGCAAAACTATGGAACAAAGATTACGTAAAATGCATAAAAAAACATGAGATTCCAAAGAAAACTCAGGAAATACAAAGTAACCTTTTCAGTCAACGCAAGTTGAGCAACAAATTTTAAGATGAGAAGGCTCGAAATGTTTTCTTTATCAGATTTTTTCTTAATAAATTCCTCAAAATCGGATTTATTTATCATAGTTTCAAAATCATGTTTACAGTTACAAAGTCCAACAGGTTTATCATATTTACGCTTATTCCTGTTATCGATTGAATCTGTTATTCGTGGATATTATTTGGAAACTATTGGTCTAAGATTGGAAGATACGAAAGTTAAAAAATACAATTTCATCAGAACTTTGGTATCACAAATGAAAATTTTTATTTTATCTACAAAAAGTAGTCATACTTTCGAGTCGGGGAACAAATTTCAAGTGGACAACGATTGAAATCTTTTTTTATCAGGATTCTTCCTAAGATCTTGAAGGTTGACTTATCAGTTTTAAGATCATGTATACTGTTGAAAATGTAGCAGTTTCATCATTTTTAGACTTATCTCTCATTGATTAGCGCTCCTATTGATGGATTTGTCCAAAAACTATTGAACTAAGATTAGAAGATATGACAGAAAAAAAAATAAAATCCCAATAATAACCTAAGAAACATTTAAAAATATTACCTTTTTATATAGAATGTTATATTGAAAATGATCATGCATTTGAATTGGGAGATGATTTCTGAGTTGAAAAGTCTCACGATGTTTTTTTCATCAGGATTTTTCCAGATAATAATTATGAAAATTAGAAAAGTATCCATAACACAAAATTTTATAAAGCCTATCTTGTAGAGCATAACATTTTCTTCAAAAAAGTTCCCAAAAATATTAATCTGCCTCGGATACTTCAGTCAAAAGAGAGAATCGAAAAAATACCTCAAAGACCTGGTGGGTTTTCAATCCACCGCCATGATTAAGCTCGTGGAAATATCAAAGAACCATAAGGAGCTGTTTCCTATAAAATTTTATCCTCTACAACTTTGGTTCTATAAACTTTTGCTCCATCATCAACCATTTTTGAACTATGGACAATGAAAGAACGAGGATTTTTTTCTAGCTCTATTCTGGCATCGAAATTTTGTGTAATATTTGTATCGAAAATGAAAGTTATGGTGTGTAGAATATTCTTTACATGAAAATTCTTACTCAACAAATATTTTTCGAAATCTATTCAATGTATTATTTTTCTCCAGTGTTCCGGTATACAAAATGGAAAGTTCTCGAAGACAATTACAAGCGGTAGGAACCGAAGTACAGCAACTTCGTATGCGTTATGGCGGTGGCCTAGTACCTGAACCGCTTTCAAACTACATGGATGCTCAATATTATGGAGTCATAACAATCGGCACTCCTCCACAAAAATTCTCTGTCGTTTTTGATACCGGATCATCCAATCTTTGGGTACCCTCAAAGAAATGCCATTATACGAATATTGCTTGTTGTAAGTTCCATAAAAAAAGTAAAAACTTGATTTTTAAAGCCGGTGATAACATCTCTATTCATAACTGTGGTTTTTTTCTTTTTCAGTGCTTCACAACAAATACAACAGTAAAATGTCCAATACTTACAAACCCAACAACACGGAATTCGACATTCGTTACGGATCTGGCAGTCTTTCAGGATTTTTGTCAACCGATGTTGTTAACGTGAGACAATTTTTAGGATACAAGTGATCTTTTCATCTCTAGAGAAATAGATCTCAATCCGTAGTATCGAAATTTTTCAAATTTTTTCTATTTTCATCCCAATTGAAGCTCAATATTTCATTCCCAAGATTTTTTAGAGCAGTCAGAATGATCAGAAAGTTCAATTTTTCAGTTGAATCCGAATGGGAAAGATTAATAAGAGGTTTTTATTCGTTACAGATTGCAGGTGTCAACATCGCTGATCAAACGTTTGCTGAAGCTATGAGCGAACCCGGTCTTGCCTTTGTTGCAGCTAAATTCGATGGTATTCTTGGAATGGCTTATTCCCGAATTGCTGTGGATGGTGTTACACCACCATTTTATAATATGGTCAAACAAGGATTGGTCCCTCAGGCGGTATTTAGTTTTTATTTGAACAGAGATCCCGAGTCCTCGATCGGTGGAGAAATGATTCTTGGAGGCTCTGATCCTGATCACTATAACGGCGAATTAACTTATGTTCCTGTCGATCGTAAAGCCTACTGGCAATTCAAGATGGACAAGTGAGAATTTTTTACTTCATTTAGCTCAGAGTTTAATTCAGTATTGAATCTTGACATTTAGTTTGATCATTGAAAATTTTCTTTTTTTCCAATTTTTTCATTGGTTTTCTGTTCTAATAGGATGAAAATCGGTGACAAAACATTCTGCGAAAACGGATGCGAAGCTATCGCAGATACAGGCACTTCTCTCATTGCTGGACCAGTCGACGAAGTAGAAAAAATTAACAAAGCTATCGGAGCTACTCCAATAGCGGCTGGCGAATCAATGGTACAATAATTAATTCATTTTTTTCGAAAACTTCATTTCAATTTAATATTTACTCTCATTTTTTTCATCGTATCACTCATTTTCTAGATCGACTGCGGTTTAATTTCCAAATTGCCGAAAATCGAGTTCGTTTTGGGCGGTGAAACTTTTGCTCTCAGCGGCGAAGACTATGTACTCAAGGTATCGTTAACACGTTCAAAAATTTTTCCATTTTTGGTAAATAAAGAACAACCATTTTGTTCTTTCAACAAAGCCGGTTTGTGTTTTTTTTGTTTTTTTTCTTGGGAATCTATAGTCAAGAAGAAAAATTGAAAACAACTTTTTTTTTTCTTGTAAAAGTCATAAATTTTATTCATTTGCTCTGAATTAATTTTGTTCCAGGTGTCTGCATTAGGCAAAACAATGTGCCTGAGCGGTTTCATGGGCATCGATATTCCACCACCCAACGGACCACTTTGGATTCTGGGAGACGTTTTCATTGGACGTTTCTACACCGAATTCGACATGGAAAAAGATCGCGTTGGTTTTGCAAGTGCAAAATAGTTCATTTGATTCTTCTGATAATCGATTCATCGGAATGAATTACTTTTTACTGAAAAAGAGTCGTGTAAGCTCTTGTAATTGAACTCGCAATAGTGATTTTTTTCTTTCAATTTCTAACAGAAAACGTATTTTTCGTAATTGTATCGACTCTTCCACGATTTTATCGCATTGTACATCACGGATATGACATCTATCGAGATTATTACGTTATTTTATCGAAGAATTCATTGTTACAGAAATAAAAATATGAAATTTCAAAGAATTTATGGTTTTGTCTCGTTTTTATTGAACTTTTAAACGATCGAACCTTTATCCTCTTCGGCTTTCCTGTCCATGCATTTTTATTCAGTGAAAAATGTTGAAACATCACTCATCATAACGAAAACACTAATTTAATCATTTGGAAATTTGAACTTTGAAACATTTTATCATTGGAATATTTTTGGAAATCAAATTCCCTAGATCGTTGGTTGACATGAGGGATAATTTTCAACAAAACATTAACTCAATCCTCTTTCTCAATTTGTTTTATAAAAAAATCAACGATAAACAGTTTAAATCATCGTCCGATATTTTTCAAATAAGTATTAACTTTTCGCGCGATACTTGTTGAATCAAAAATTCCGTCAGTTATCACGTGACCACATCGTAATTCTAACCTCAAATTACTGTCAAGTTTTTGGCAGAAAAGCAATCAACAACGTTTGAAAGTGAAAGAATATTTTGATGTGTTATTAGGAGCCAATTTTTTACTGCATTTCGTATTGAACTGTTGAAATCTTGAACGTGTGTTTATCTAAAACGATATCATGTTAATTGAAACATCAGAACTATCGCGAATAAATCTATGATCGAATATCGGTGTATATTTCGAATCTTAACCTCAAGTTTTGGATTCGATTCTCGATAAATAATGGCTGGAAATTTTTGGCAAAGCTCGCATCAGTAAGTACAAATTAGATCAGTTCATTGGTTCAATTCAATTGTCAATTTTGATGTTTTATTTTCAGTCAACAATGGTTACTGGATAAACAGGATTTGGTGAGGGAAAGACAACACGATCTTTCTATATTGACCGAAGAGGAATACCAGAAATTGTTCATCTTCTTTTCCTACTGTTAGTTCATCTTTTATTCATTCATATTCAGAGTTTATTTAATTTTTTGTAAATAAAAAATTCATAACATCAACCTTTTTGTTCAGTGATACAAGTTCTGGGAGAACAATTGAAATTAAGACAACAAGTTATCGCTACTGCCACCGTTTATTTCAAGAGATTTTATGCTCGTAATAGCCTCAAATGTATCGATCCGCTATTGCTGGCTCCGACCTCAGTTTTTTTAGCTTCTAAGGTAGAGGAATTTGGCGTGATATCCAACACAAGACTGATTAGCACTTGCCAAACTGTAGGTAAGTTTATCAACGAAATACTGCATTACCATTTTTTGAATTCATTGAATTATATTTATTTTTGCTCAAGATGTGAAAAATGATTCACATAACATGAGAATCTTCACATAAACATGAAATATCAAACTAGTGATCATGATTCTTGATTAACAAAAGAAAAACAAATTATTGACGATCTTTTTTCTATATTTTCAATAGTTGATTTTTCATATATATACTTAATTGCATATGGAATAAGATCTATGACTCATTTTACCCATTGTTTTTCAGTAAAAAACAAATTCAACTACGCTTATTCCCAAGAATTTCCATATCGAACGAACCACATACTCGAGTGTGAATTTTATCTGCTGGAACACTTGGACTGTTGTCTGATAGTGTATCAACCTTACCGTCCTCTCTTGATGCTCATTCAAGACGTTGGTCCGGACGATCAACTTCTTACATTAGCATGGAGAATAATCAACGACAGTCTCAGAACTGACGTTTGTTTACTTTATCCTCCTTACCAAATAGCCATAGGTAAAGAGAGAGAAAAAAAAGTTCATCTTAAACATTTTTTTCATTGAAACTATCGTGAAAATTTATTGAATTATGAGAACAAAAGCTATATGAATTCTCTCTTTTCAGGTTGTCTACAAATAGCATGTGTGATATTGCAAAAAGATCTTAAATCGTGGTTCGCCGAGTTGAACGCCGACATGGAAAAAATTCAAGAAATAGCTCGGTACATAATCAATCTTTACGAATTGTGGAAAACCTACGACGAGAAAAAAGAGATTCAGAGCTTGCTGTCCAAAATGCCTAAACCCAAAGCAGCACCACAACGCTGACACGAGGGTGAATACAATTGTCTGTACGAAACAACGGAGAGTTTGTAGTTCGTTTTCATCTTGTACGAGCATAACTCGTGGTAATAACGAAAGAGAAAAAAAAAACAGACTATTGCATTTGCAGAGATTAAAATTGAGGTTTACATTTGAAACTCGTATTCATTCGATTTATCGGAATATCGAGATCAAAATCTATCTCGAGAGTTAAAAAAACGACAAAAAATACGCCAGGATTTCGAGAATATGAGAAAAGTAAGAAAACTAACGTTTTTATTTATGTACAATAATTTTCAGAGGCGATTCTCGTTACATCGAACCCTTTGAGTAACGTTTGTAAAACTTTTTCACATCGTCGTGACCCGCTTTCGTTACGACCATGGTTCGTTTTCTGCAAAAAAAAAAAAAGCGAAAAACATTTTTTAATTCACGAAAAAATACGATTTTGAAATTTGCGACGTTGGCGAATCAGAAAATTGTTTTTCTATTCGTCTTAATTCTCCTTCAGAAGAGAGACAAAAAATTACAAGTGTTCATGGGATTCAAGATCTAAATTGGCAAAATAATTTAAATAATACGAAATAAGGGAATTCGATGTAGAAAAAAAGATTTTGTGTTCCATTCCAACGATGCAATCTTCGAGGCAAAAACTTTGTAGATTTGTTTAAAAATTAACATGCTTACCGATCATTCTGCAAAATCAAAACGCCTGATGTGAGAGCATGATTTCGTAATACTTCGAAATCCGCCTGGGAATTGAAACCACTGTAGAGAACACCTTCGCTGAAGGTTAAACGATTGCGTTCATTTTCCCATAATTTAATCTGATCAACAATCGTTGGTGGCAAAGTCGGTGGACCAGCCTCGACCATCTTTCCATGCGCATGTTGCTTCAAATAACTATTTCACAAAAGAAACAAAGTTTGAAGAAATGAATATAAACAAGAATCGTGAAAATCGTATGAAAAACTGAGAAAAATCCTTTTTCTACAAGCTTCAAAAATGTCTCTTTGGAACAGATAACATTTGACGAAATTTTCAATAAATGCCTGAAGTTATTCGTTAAACAAAATTATCTACTTTCGAAAAACGAATTTAATACATTTGTACAGCATTTTAAAGATGCAAATTGTGAAATAAAAAAATGTGTTCCTTAAATATATTGGAATTGTTTTTTCTATATTTATCATTACTTTTCCCACATTTTTTAAGTAAAAAATGAAATAAATTTCATTGCGTTCGTTTTTTATCGACCTATGAACTGACCCAATTATTTGTGCTGCTGTAATTCCGCTCCTCAGAGCCTGTCTCACCGAATCTCTTGTCAGTATTGAAACTACCAAATTCGGAAATCGGTAAAGCATTTCGCAAAAAAGTCCCAGCAGAGCAACTTGAAGGTTCGAGTTGCTGTAAGCGTAAACTCGATAATTTGTTTCGACGACTATGTATCCTTCTTTTTCCATGTCCCTCGCCAAAGGTTTGTTTTGTCCAGTCGCAATGTTCAGTGCCAAACGCGTTGGATAAAACCTGAAAAAAGTATTGTCATTTTTTTTGGTTTTGTGAAATTGTTTGCTTTGGTACTATTTCAATGCTTATATTTTGTTTTTTTCAACATTTTTTTACCTTCCCGCTTTTCTTTTTCGCTGATAAACTAATCCGAACTCTCTAAGATGTTGCAAGAATGTTAAAAGACCTTCGGACATTCCTTCTGTGCTGTAATCTTTGCCGAGAGTTGAAAAATTCAATTGAAACAAAAAAGTCAGACATTCTACCAGATCCAGACCTCTCGCTTCTATGGTATCCAAATACTGTAGGATAAAATACCACACTTGCGACGCTGTATCCAAAAGTAAAAACTGAAATCCAGCCTGAGTTATCACTGGACTGCCATCTTCCTCGTCACGTTTCATGAGACCAGCATGCAATAATATTCTCACAGCGTCAGCCGAAATTCCTGAACACGACAATATCATTTGTTATGACCGTGTAAAAATAAAATTCGAACGGTAAGAATTATGTCAGATTCAATGTGACATCTGACTGATAATAAAGATTCTGTTTAAAAATCATTATTGAAGAGTTAATAAGTCGATGAGATAGTTCTGGAGATTTGTTGAACGAACCTTCTTGTTGCTGAGAACCGACCATGTAATGCAGAACGCATTCCCACCTTTCGATGGCATAAGAATCTAAAAAAGCGACGTCTCTAGGTTTACTGTCGATTTCCAGTTGATTGGACATGGTCCAAGGTTTGCCGCCACCGAGGAGAACGATTTTGAGATTTTTTTTGAAAGTTGAATTTAATATCCAGCCTGGTAAGCCTCCAGGTATGGAGGCTTCTTTCCAAACGTTCAATTCATTCAGAGCTTGAATAACGTGTTGATGTTCCTCGGCGTGTAATTTCGAGCACCACGATGCAATTACAGCCTGAGGGACTGGTTGTTCCACGAAAAGTAATCTCATGACATAATGTCTCGCGATAACCGGCAATTCTCGAAAAACCGCTAAACATATCGGCGGATTATGATAAAGTCGGTTCAACACATCGGGCGGTCTTGATTTAAGATATTCGTGCAAATCTTTGCACTTTAGTCCCGTTGGTCTCAACAAATTTGGCCCTGTTTGCGAACTTGACATTATAACACTGTTTTCAACGTAGTTTTAGTATTTATTTATTTCTGATGTTTTTATTTTCATCGGTGTATCCACGCATCTATTTCTCATATTACACTTCGCTCAACTTTTGCGTTATCTCAATATATTTATATCGAAAGTCCTTCAAGTTTCCATTTGAATGATGTTTACGAAAACTGAAAAGTATTCATAAAATGAGGTTATGTGATGAGTTTGTATTGACACGAAGATTGCCGCGGTTGCGGTGGCAAGACCGGTGAAGTTGGAAATCATAGCGCCGAAAGTTTTGCTGCGCGTGGAGAAAGAATGGCTGCGCTGCCCGTCAGAAAAATGAAAAAAGCTGTATTCCTTTCGAGGAAACATTTGATAGGAAGTTCAACGCCAACTTTATTTTCATCAGCCACTTCGAGCAGTACAATTCGTTTTATACTCTAAAAATAAAGAAAAAAAAAAAAAACATTACGAGAAATAAAGAATAAGAAAAAAAAGAATAGAGAGAGCGACAATTGTTCATTTTGGTAATAACGAACAAACTCATTTGGAGAGACAGTTTTGAGTGTTAATTGGTTTTCATAATGTGGCAAGACCGTTTTGATTCATTGTGAGTTTTGTAACAATTTCGGTATCACATTTTTACAAATGTCATTTGTTTTTGTTTATTTTTTTTTTATCGTTTATCTCTTCGTAATAAAATGTGAAATATTTCAACTATGAGGATATCATTTTTTTTGTTGACAACGGACATTCATAAGATCACGAACAAGAGCTTTTTTCATTGTTAATGATTTTTTTCTTTTTTTTTTTATAACAAGGGTATTGTAATACCTACTATAATAATCGTATGATCCAGGCCACTCAATAAAGAATTTTATAAACAGGACATTATTCAGTTGATTCATAACTGCAGCAATAATTCTGTCGTCAATTTTTTATCTCTTTTTTTTTGGTTCTTTCCATATTTTTCTCATCGTTATTATACACGTTTGTTATTTTTCTTCGTCGAACATACAATTTACGTTTCCGTATTAAAAACTTATCTATTCGATTAAAAAATTTAAAACACGTAAAGTATTCATATAAAACGTTTCTTCTTTTTTTTTTAATACCTGACTAACGATAGATCTTACCAAATAATAAACGATATTTTTGGTAACTCGATATTCATATTTATTTTTTGTTTCTTGTTGTCGTGTAAAAAAGACGTATAGAACAGTCTTGTTTCGAAATTTCAAGATTTGAAAACGAGTTTGATCCAATTTGTTTATCATCAACGGAGGCGTCGCATAAATTTAAAAAATATTAGAATTGAAAAAAAATTATTTTGGTAAATTATTCGTAAAAAAGTTGTTTCGAAATAAAGCATACAAATAATATATGGCTTACACACTGATGTTAATATCAATATTCGTTATTACACTAGGTGAAATGTACATGAGTATAGAAATCGCTGCGATCTTTTTATCTTTTCATTCCCTTTATCCTTTTTTCTTATTTTTTTTTTGTTTTTTTTTCTTTTTCGTTCTCCCTTTCGAATGAAATAAAAATATTGTCACATGATACGTGTTCATCGAGATGCTAATAATTTTGATGTTCTTCAAACCAAAGACATACATATAACAATGAAAATTTGTAAAAATAAAAAAAAATAAAAAAATCAATGAAGAAAGAAATCGAACGAGGATGCAATAGACGATTTGGGCGTAGCAGAGATGAAACCGTTCATTATTGATTTTTTCTAAAAGACTTTTCGTTCCTCCAGCTTACTTGTTTCTTGGTATTTGCTTTTTCTTTTTTTTCTTCTATTCAATTTTTGAACAAATCTCGTTATCGAACATTTCATATCTGGTATAAATGTGTACATGGGTGAGGATTGAATGGTTATAGAAATTCGTACTGTCGTTAAAACGACCAACATTATTTTGTTTTTTTTTTTATAAACTACGAGAATCGATATCGTCGTTATTTCGTTATGTTTCTTATTTTCTTTTTCCTTTTCGTTTTGTTTTTTGTTTTTTTTTTTATCGGAAAAATGGCAAGATTTGGTATTTACGAAGACATGAACGGCTCCTCCAGAGATTTTTGTTTGTTTGTTTGTTTTTTTCTCCTTTTTCAAGTTAATTACAGCTACGTTATCGCTAATAGTATACGTGGAAGCCTTCCAAAACTTGTTTTCTTTCGTTTTACAATTGTGTTTCACATCTGTTTCAATTTATTTATCTCCATTTCTTTTCTTTCTTCCTTTCCTTCGTTTTTTTTTTTTCATCATTATTCTTTCTTTCATTTCGTCTATTTAAAACCTTTCATTCGTTTTAAGATTATTTTTATGGCAAGCGAGGCTGCTGCTCCCGTTTCTCACGATTCCTCCTTGGGATGTGAAAATTTTCATATTCGTTTCAATGTTTTATTCCTATAACTCCATACTCGCTTATACGCGTGCATCTTTTGTTTAACAATGATCGTGTTTTTTTTTTCTGTAGTTTTAATTTTATTTTATCGTTATTTTTAAATTTAAAAAGAAAAGTGAATCTCTTATCACGTACGAATTTGCGTGTTTCTGTGTTAATGTGTTTTTTTTTGCTAGTGTGAGTGAATTGAAAGCTCTGTAGAATTTTCTCGTACACGAAGTGTTTCGTGAATATTGAGATAACAACTTTCGGACCCGACATTATTTCTTTCGTTCATCGAAAATCGCCACTTTTCTTTATTCTATTTTTTATACTTATTTTCAAACAAACCTCATTCGCTCTCGGTTTATCAATAGCAGTCTTTATATGCAACAAAATTGTAATTTCAATAATTTTCAATTATCGATCAACAATTTTTTCACAACTTTCGCTCGGACTCGACAAAATTTATAATTTTGTTCAACTTTTTTTCTTTTTTTTTTTTTTGCGACGTGAATTCATGACGCGAGTTTACGAGATCAAAGACACGAATGATTTGAGATTTTCGATTGATGGCAAAAAATTATTTTTCGTAAAAAAAAAGAAACAAAACGAAAAGAACGGGTCCGAAAAAAGTTTTTCGTTCAATCACATCGATGAAGATTGCACTTTCGGAATTATAGTAACAGTTTTTCTTTCGTCATTTTCGCACGCATTTACTACTCGGTTCGAACGACCAAATAATTCCCAAAATTTTCCTTTTGCAGTAATTAGACAAAAAAAATGGAAGCGATAAGTGGCGACGATTACTGTTGAATAAAAAAAACATCATTTCGTGGCTCGATGAAAAGAGTTTCAGTTATAGAGATTCAATGATAAAATTATGAAAAATTACAAGTATTTATTAAAAAGAATCGAATGTTATAATTTTGTAAAAAGCTTATTATTTCATGGCTTAATCGAAAAAGATTCGTCAATGAAGATTCGATGATAAAATATTTAAAAAAAAGGAGAAGTATTTATGAAAATAATTGGATTGATTTATGATTTTCAATTATCCCCACAATCACATCCAATCTTAATTGTGATAAATGTTCGAGTGTTATTGTTTTTTTTTTTTTTTTAGGACATGTGTGTGAGTTTGTGTTTAAACGGTATTGATAAAACGTATAATCGAAGGGCTTATTCCAATAGCATGACTAGCGACACGTTCATCCGATGAACCGAATCAATTACTTAAACTATAACTTTATCCCTTTTTTCTTTCATTCTCTCTCTCTCTTTTCTTTTATCTCTTCGTTTTTCTGTCGTCCTTTATATCACAACCCGTTTAATCATTAAAACGTCTCTAATCTTATTTTAAATGCGTGGCTCATCACCTTATTAGAATAAGTCGCCCAATCAAATTGAATAATATCTCTTCGATTCTTCAAATCTCGCTAAATAATTAATTATTACACTAATTTGCAGTTGTGCATTATTATTTTTTTACTCCTTCATTTCTTCTCTTTCTTTCTTTCTCTCTCTCTCTCTCGTTCTCAGCTAAACAAATTTAATTTTAGTTTTTAATTCGATCAAAGGGGCGGGTTCCAAAAAAAAAACATTCTTAATCATACGTCATATCAATCACACAACGTTTTTGATATGTTTCTTTAAAACTCCTTCGCATTTCTCGACCGAATCATCGCTACGATTCGTAAAAATTCATCTTCCTAAATCTTTCAGAATTACGTAATAAAAAAATTGCTAAAATGCTAATCCTTAACGAATTTCAGTCTTGATTGAATAAAATAATCGCGATAAATATGTGAGAAAAAAGATAATTAACGATGCGAATGGCGAATGAAAATGTAACGAGATTCTTGGTCAACACGATTGCTCGAAAAATGGCCATTTTATGTTTTGTCTTTTTCTCAGACAAATTGCTCATCAATGTATATATTTTCTCTGTATATCACCTTTATACAACATGATTCGTGCTTAGTAAAATAAATGAACTTTATCCCGTAGTTTCGAGTATAAAATAAAATAATAAAATATTATAAATACGAGTTGAGAATAAATAAAAGAATTTTCGGAATTAATTACTTCCGAGATTATTTCATGCGAAAACATTTCGTTCTAATGACACATGTGTATATTTTCAGGCCAGAATTGGACGTTTACCAAATATTCGTACGGAAGACAAAAAAAGCGAGAGAGCATTAATGAAATAGTTGTTTTTTTTCTTTCCTTAGGAGCAAAGCCCAATTCTGGGCCCGGTAACTGGCACGATTAAAATTCAGTATATTCATCCCGTACGTTTCTAAAAATATCGGGTTTTAAATAAAAGAAAAATATTTTTCAAACGATAAAAAGTTGAAATATTTCATAGAAAATAAAATTTTTTAAAGATTTTCACGGTTTTAGCATCCTTGAAAAAATATGCTTCGTGGAAGAAAATTTGATTTTGAATTCTGTTCGTAAATTATGCTTGACGTTTGAAATGGAACACAACGAAATAGCGAAACTTGTTTCATCGAATTTTGATATTTTCGTAGAGAATCGTACGAGAAACATACCTGAAAAATGGTTTTTTTTTGTTTTCGTTCGAAAGGAGTTGAACTAAGATATGTATTTTTTTGGAACATGGCCCTTCGTACTATAAACCCAAGTGTCGGAACACCGACGTGTCGCGTCGTCACGTCATCGGCATTTTCGTCGTAATCCTCGTTTTTTCATGATTCGTCGTTTGTTTCTTATTTCAGATACACTCGAACGTATTTTTTGTTTTTCTTTCTTTACAACGAGAGACGAATATTGGACTTCCTTAGGTCTGTAAGGTGTTCGTTATTTCTCGATGAACCGTCGCTAAATCCTGTATATAACCGGCTAATCGCGAATTCAATGTTTCCAAATTTTGCTTTTGAACTTTGTTAGAACTTAATGCGAGCTCCAGTTGTTCGTGAAGCACTTGCAAGGTCTCACGAAAATCAGCATTTTCTTTTTGAAGAGCCTATCGAAATTCGAAAAAACCATTATTTATTAAACTTTTCATAAGCAATTGAATCAATTCATTCCAAAATTAAACTATAAATTTGAGAAATAATTAAAAAATATTTATAAATACTATTTATCTAGGAATAATGAAATTGATTTATTGAAAAATTTGTATAAATTTGAGAAAAATAGACTCACAACGAAATCTTTATTTTTTGTAGCCATCGTAAGTGCCTTGACCTCTTCGTTACGTGTTCGCAACTCATTTTCGAGGGCTTCGATCCGCAATTTTAGCGCTTCACTGTTGCCCTCTGGCATTTTGCCACACTCGAGATCGGCGTACTTGGCCTTTACGCGTAAATTTTCTTCTTTGTACAGCTGCAATTGTCTCTTCCATTCGTCGACATTCGCGGTTGATTCTTGCAGAGCGCTTGTCAGTCTTGCATTGTTAGTTTTAAGAGTTGCAAGTTCAACCTAAAAATACGAGACACAAATATTCCCAATCATGAAATAAGAAGAAAATAAAATGTCATAAAACCAAACTCGTGTAAATTTTCAGTAGTGCATCAAAAATTATCCCCGCGTTCAAAATTAGTAAAGAATTTTTTTCGTTACTTTCAAAACGAATCAAATAAAATGAATGATAAAAATTGATTTCTTGAATCAGCATACCTCCCATTTTTTCGCGTTTGCTGAGCTTTGCGCAAGAGCGAATTTGAGTTTATCGTTCTCATATTTGAGTTGCATTTCGGTCGTTTGTCCTCCTTGATTTGAACTCATTTGTGATTTTCCTTGATGCTGCGGACTCTCAGTATTTTGTTGAGCCATTACCTGGGACCTTGCGTGCACCGCGTTCTTCAATTCTTCGTCCATTTTGACTTGACATCCGGTCATGCCCGGTAATGGACTACTACTAACCGAAGAAACGCTGTTCTGCGCCGATATCATATTTGCATTTGGATTAGGATTGTTCGACGCCGATATATTTGAACTTATCATCGATGAATTTGGTGGCTCTATGAGATCCTGCTCGGTCGATGGCATGTAAGAACGCTGTGTTATTGGACTGACGTTAGCGCTCGTTGATGGCGTTACGGACGAGCTGTTTGACTGCAATTTCGCTCCTGCTATTTTCGTTGCCTCTTTCACCTCGTGAAACTTGTCTATAAACTGGAATACCAAGAAAAATCATCAAGAAATCAATAGAAATACTGTGAAATTTATTAAAGTCAAGTTCATCGCTAATCTTATCAGCAACTTTCATTCCAGACGTTTCCATGAATTGGAATTAAAAAAATTCAAAGAGTTCTTTCAAAGACTTCACTAAAACAATTTATTACCAGTTTTCGCCAAAATTAATTCTCAATACTTGTCTATGAACTAGAATAATAAAAAAGTGACAGAGAAAATCAATAGAATAGTGGTTCAGTCACTTGAGTATAATTTTTTGGCGACTAATCAAGATAACAGAAAAGTTAGTCAGTTAGTTGGTTAGGCAAAGATAAATGAAAAGGAAAAAGAGCATTTTTTCTTTGTAGGAAGTAAAAGACCTTTACAATATCTTCCATTAAATTGGTAATAAAAATAGAAAATGTTCATCAATACGAACCTTGCCTAATTCAGCCTCGGATGAAAATCCCAAGCCATAAACGGTATTGGCCCTGACGTCGGACCATTGCCCAAACTTTTGTGATGTCTTTGTAAACGTCATATTAGGAGTAATTGTACTATTAATAACGGCCTGAAAATAAGGAACATATTAAAACGAAATATATGATAAATTAATGACAAATACAGAATATGCAAGAATGGCAAGCAAAAATGAAAATCTAACTTTAAAAATTCATGGTTTGTATCGTTAAACAATGAAAAACAATGACAAAGTTGAAAAATAGAAGAACAAACGTTCGTTGCCACGAAACAGTACAATTGAAATAAAAAAATCAATGCTATAAATGAATAATTAAATTAATAATTAATACACAGTGATGAGTACACGGATAATAAAATTAATTAAAATTATTTTTACCTTCGATCCTTCCACAGATATAATTCTATATAAACTCCTTGTAGAGTCGTAAAAAAAGGAGACGGAGACAGCCGCGGTGGATGCGGAGACCCATGACCTTTTGGTCTTTGGGTCGATGTGAAAAACATGCGCTTTGCATGTGAAAATTGGTTGTTCGCTTAAATAAATGAATCATTCGTTAGTGAAACAGAAGGATTATGAAATTTTCAAAATTCAACAGGGCAGAGCTGAAAGAATGCAAATAAACACAGGAAGCGAAGGAATGCTTGAGCGGTCTATTTTTAGAATAGAAGCGATATAGGGATTGTCGGTACACACTGGACAACAAACGGGCACAACCGAGTGGAAGAACACCTCTCGTTCATTCCGTTGCTGCTTCTTAATGAGGAAATACTCGATTATTGAAGCAAATATAAATTAATCGCTCTACCTCCCTCACGGCTCGAGTTTTCGTCGATAAAATAAATCAGGAAGGTGACGAAAATTCGAATGCAATGCGTATTAAAACTAATTGTAAGAATTGTTTTTTTGATTTTTTGAAGTTTTTATTCCGTTACATTTTCTTATGAATTTCTTATGAAGGAAAGAAGACAAGATCCTCATTGTGTTCGTGTATTTTTTTTTTTCTTAAACTGCAACTTTCCGGAGAATTTATACATAATATTCCACGGACAAAAAAAAAAGAGAAAAAAATCTGCAACGCAATATTAGTAAAATGTGGCAGGAATATTTATTGTCGCGAGAGTATGGCGTTTCGATTAATTGGAATATTTATTGAGGCATGAATATTCCCGAGTGCACGTGACGCGCTCATATCGACTAAAAAATGCATTTAAATAACCGAACAAGCGAATCGTGAAGGCAATTGTTTTCTTCTGACTATAAAGAAAATATGGATTAAAAAGAGATAAAAAAAAAAAAAAGAAAAAGAAAAGAGAGTTCGAAATTCGATAATTGATCGGGGATGCGGCAAAGAACGTGTATAATATATTGGTTGACTGGGATAACGCGTTGGATATACCCTCATTATTTTACAGACACATTATCCCCGATCTATACACGCATACACAAATCTCAATACACCCATAAAAAAAAAAAAGACGAAGGAGGGAAGAAAAAACGGGAGATGACAGAAATAAAAAGATAAGAATTTATAGGGTGTGCTGCTAGCGAACTTACCCCATCGTCTCCTTTCCGGATGTCATAAAAGCTTAAGTTTTACGCCGACAGATTCATAGATAATATATCACGCACTGTATAATCGGCACTATCCACTCTAGTACACACCTCGCGCGCGCAACACACACCGATCCACTTTTATCTCTCTTTCTCTCTCCCTCTCTTTTTCTCTATCCCACCCCGTCAATCACGCACTGTGCTCGTTTAACGAAAAAATTAAAAAAATAAACAATTGCAACATGAAAAAAATGCTTTCAGGAGACTTTTCCGGAAGGAAGAATGAAAGAAAAAAAAAATTGAAAAAAAAAATATATTCTCTTGCAGATTTTTTATTATTCTTTTTCGAATGGCACGAAATTTTTTTTTAGAGACAAACAGATGACAGTAGTCGCCATCCGCTGGCCTTGCTTGCTCCTGTAACGATCATTAGACAACGTGAAACTAGACGAGTTTCTCGCTCCGCACAACCGAACAAGCACCTGCGTTTAATCGATTTTTCCCCCTCCCCTCAGACCCCTCCACACCATGAATCCACCGACAAGTGTACTCTGTGCGATACTATCCAGTATGATACTATCCCTGTGTACGTGTTTCTCTCCCTCTTATTTCCATTCGGAGTTGTGTGCGATCTCTTACCCTCTCTTTCGCTGCTAAATCCTCACGTACGCGTTTACCACGCAACTCTATATACACACTTGTATAACCTCCTTTCACGTATGCGTGTGTGCGTCATCATACGAAATGCATTGGACAGAAACTTACGAATGTTACCGTTAATTTACCCAATGGCAACTTAACATTTTCATGAGGCTCAGCGGTGTAAATTTGGCTCCCTGCCATGAATTTTTCGAAAGATTTCTGATTTCAATCGTTTGTGTGTCGTTTGTAGAGTATTGTGAGAACAAAATAAACGCTTGTGAGATGAGTTTATCGCGAAAAAATCAAAAATAAAAATTAGCGTGAAGTCAGCCTGCCCATTTTACTTTTTAAATTATATATGAGTCTAATTGTACGTAGATCAATGCGAAATCGTTTGTAGAACACGAATATTACAATAAAAATGTTTGTAAGACGCATATTTTTTATGAAAAAGCAAAAACAAAATTTGCAGAAATTTTTTAAAATCTTAAAAATCCCGTCTTGAATTGGTTCTTAGATCTGCCACCGGAATTGAAAACCCTACATGTATGGAATCGGTGGAAGTGACTGATCCACGCTTGCGCAGTATAATTGCCAGTTTTTGGGATCGTCCAGTTTTATGAATTTTCTTTTTTTCATTAAACGAAATTAATTTTTTTTACTAAACAGGTTTTACTGTTTCAACGTATCGTTCGAATGTTGATCTTTATGAACCTGGATAGTTCTAGGTCCCAAGATATGATTCAAGAATTTTTTCGAGTTTAATCTTCGATTTAATACATTTTTAACTTTCCTACCATGATATGCTGAGACTCAGGCATAGGTTCTAGGCACTTTAAAAGTTCCGGTGCGGACTTTTCTGGGAACGGATCTTCCTAGATTCAAAAAAACTGAATGAAATTCGATTGACGGTCTTTTTTTTGCTACCGGCATATTCATGCGTTGGCAAAACGAAAGAATAAAACGTTGTTGAATTATTATAAAATATTACTGAACGAATATTCATACGGTAACAAAAATGTGATCGCTAAATATTGGCGAATGAATGTCCCTAGCTTGTTATTTGGTTTGTTTACATTCGTGGAGACTCGACTCTGTGTTTACGTTTACGCGCTCTCGCGCTTGGCCTCTGCTAAGCCGTTCCGTAGCGGGGATGGTGGGGAGAGTTCACGCCGGGGCGACTGGAAGGGGCAGGCCCGAGAACTGGATCATGCGCGTGCGCGGGGCAAGGAGGGAGCGAGCGAGAGACTCGCGTTCATTCAGTCGCCCGCGAGACGCGGGGTGGGGCGGCGTGTCGCGCGTAGAGAGTTGCATAAGCATCGGTCGGCTAATGCAATACCGCGCATTATCGTTCGTTGATTGCAACGAAATTGATAAAACAGAGTGCGGAATAAGAGTCGGTTAATGACGAAAATCTTAATATAAAATACTTTAAACGGTCTGAAGTGTCGTTAAACCAAATAAAAATACAACGATGGATAATAAAAAAACGGAAAATCGTGATAAAATTTTTTTATTATTAAAATGTGCTTGCTTAAAAATGTGCGCGATTTTTTGAAAATAAAACGAACCATGCACGAAAACGCTATGAAAAGAATATTAGGGTCGTAAAACACAATTCGCTCGTTTGTCAATCGTAATGAATTTTCAATGTTTTTTTTTCTTTTGTCAATGAGTTTTCTTCTCGCAAGCGATATTCGACAAGTCGATAGGAAAGCCTCTTGCCCACGATATTATTTTTCGTGCTAAATTATAGGATGAATTATTTTGAATATTTGAGCGAATCACGATAAATGGCAGCGTGAGCAAAGGTCTTGAGTGACAGACAGTCTAGTGACGGCTGTGTTATAACTTCGAAAATCGTGTGTATGCTCGCACGCACGCGTGTTCGCAAGCGGAGCTAAGATGCAACCATACATGCGAGTCGCGCAACGCAACGCAAAGCACCAAACGCACGCAAGCCGTAAAGCCATGGGATTGTCGGCAAGAATGACGGAACGAAAGCTATAAATCTACTCTGTAGTTTGCTGTTTCCGAACGCGATACAGTTTCTGTATCGCATATCGAAGTCGCGCAGGCAAGGTCCATGCATATAACCCGGATGCTGCAAACGGTCAACGCAACGCAATGCACGCAAGGCATGTATAACCGCAGCTATTGTACAGCATTGCGAATAGTTTTTACTATCGCAATTGCTAAAGTACAATAGAACGCAAGCGCCCGTGCACGCGTGCACCCACGTGAGCACGCACGATTTTCCACGAAACTGTGACACTAGTTGCCATTACACTTTCTGTCACTCGTCGTCAACCTTATTCGGTTGCTAAAAGACAATTTATTGACTCAAGAGAAAAACATTTTTTGAGTTAGCGGGACAAAGAAACATTGAATGGATTTTTTAATTTCGTGCATGAGTTCGTTGACGGGAAAATTAAAAAAATCTTGACGTCTTAATCACTTGTTTACTATCTCGGAAGTGTAAAAAGTTAATATTGGTGTTGTGTGAATTAGTGCATTTGAATTTTGAACTACGATGAACTATCTTTTTCAACGTTGGAAAAATGACGCTGCTGCTGCTCGTCTGAATTCAAAATCATGGATCTGGGAAAAATCGAGTGGAAATTAATCAACTGCAATGGGTGTCCTGCAACGGAAGTGGATATTAACTGTGCGGACTATTTCGAATTGCTGACTTTTTGGTTCTACCAAAGGTAGGTTCGTTATTGAGGAGGGGAACAAGACATCGACGAGTGAGTACATAATTCCATCATTTTTATTGGTTTCATTTCTGTGCATAGCAATTTTCAGTTTCAAACTGTTGGGCTTTCTTCGATTTTAACTATTATTTTTGAAAGAATTCGATTTCCATTTCAATCGTTAATCTTTGAAGAATAAAATATAATATTTCTAATCAGTTGACCTGTATGGTACACACCAGTCTCCCTGACTGGTTCGGAAAAATTTATGCAATTTTTGTTTTTGCTTTTTCATAAAAATATGCGTCCTACAAACATTTTTATTGTAATATTCGTGTTCTACAAACGATTTCGCATTGATTTACGTACAATTAGACTCATATAGTTTAAAAAGTAGAATAGACGGGCTAACTTCATGCTAATTTTTATTTTTTATTTTTTCGCGATAAACTCATCTCACAAGCGTTTATTTTGTTCTCACAATACTCTACAAACGACACACAAACGATTGAAATCAGAAAAAATTCGAAAAGTTCATGTCGGGGGATCAAGTTCACGTCCATCGTTATTTACGCGAGAAAAAAACCCAGTTTTACTCAGTCATTTGTCATTATTTTTATGCAGACAATTAAAATTTGTTTCTGTAAAAATTTAAGTTCCATGAACTTATTTAGGCCGGTTCGATGAATTTTTAAATTTACAATGGAAGACACATTAGGACCTCTATTGGGATACAAAAGAAATCTGTAACAAATGAAATAAATTCCCTGCAAAAACAGACTCAGCGAACTTCAGGTGAGTCTAGATGTATGATCATCGGCCACCAGCCCAAATTGAAATACATACACGCATACATATAAGTCTAGAAGTTTCTCTATATTCTTTAACTTAACCTGACCTCACTTTTGTGTGAGTCAACCTCACGCATCAGTCCTATAGTTGTATCAAGTTTTATCCAGCTGTATCTAATATCTCCTTTTTTTACTGCCTTTTTCGCTCATTTCTTTATTTTTGTGCGTCGTAAATTTAGTATTGAATTCAACGATTATTATTATATTTACAAGTGCACGAGGGTAACGTATTTAATGATTATTTAACTACTGTGTACTTTTCTGTATTCACTCGTCAATAAACCACGTACGAAATTATAATGTTTCATCGTTTTCTCGAACGTTTGGAAACGATATACAAAAAACATCTGTTGAATTTCTCTCGTTTTGTACCATCGTTCGATCCACTTTTTGTCATTTACTCTTAGGCTTACCTCAATCCTGTCAATTTAATAATAAACGTTACTCACGAGTATTTTTTTTGAACGCAGATTTATATTTACATTCGAAATATCGGGTAATGTACTCCGAAAAGTACCATTTGACATTTCGTCTGACAAAATTTTAACGAACGTTGCATCCAATTTTTCTGATTAACTTTGTACACATTACTCTCGTGAAATTACTATTTTTTTTCCTATAACAAAATGAATAATCTATCAAATATAGCTAATTTTTAGTTATAAGTGCTTATTTTCTACGAATGTAGCAATTTGTTTTGTATTACTAGTCACAGAGTTGAGAATATTCTAACCATAGATATTATAATTTGAAAAATGTTGGTGGAATACAAATGAAAATGTCTTTTTCTGGAATCTTATTTGTTTACTATGTATCAATAATTAATTACCATTAACAATACCAAACATTGTTTGCATACTCAATTTTTCACTGGGAGGATTGCTCCATTTCTGATCTACTAAAAAACTGGAAAAATGATCTACTCTTTTTATATTTTTATGTATTTATTGTATGTATGATTTGAATATGCAAAAGTTAATTTGTTAGTCAAATATAACATAAAATGAATGGATAAATGGGTGTATAATTAATGAACATTGTTAATTACATTGATTTGTATTGACAGATGATTTCAGGGCTCAAATTACAAATTGTGTTACTCTCGAGTGAAACAAATTTAATTTTCAAACAAAACAATTTTTAAAAATTGATAATATAATAATTTATAAAAATAATCATCTCGCAATGATGATAATTCTAAAAAAATTATGATTATAAGTAATAATTATCAATTTACATTATGAATTTACTTATGAAACCAAATTTTTGAATCACTCGTTTTATTTTCTCACAGTCATGAGAAACATAGCCGAAAATGTTGTCCAAACGCCGTCGATTACAGTGGATGCGCTGGGAAATAGTTATGAGGCAATGGAGACAAACGAGACAGCGTCGAGCATTGGAATAGTAACAGAAAATTTGCACGAGGAAGTGCCGGTTGAAATGAGTGACAATTTGGTAGCTCCAAATGGAATGGAGACAGAAAATTATGGGCTAGGAATAGAAGCGGCGTATCCTGAAAATAATAGAGAAATGACTGATCAGAGTACGAGTTCGCTGGAAGCAAATCGGACCATTTCTGAGGATTCCGTAGCTTCGGAAATTCCATTGAACACCCCGATATGTCTGAACTCTGAGCACGATTCGTCGTTCGCGAGTGACGCGATTTGCGAAAATCCTGAAGTACCGTTGGAAAATATGGATCCAGTCGACGAAAACATGTGTGAATCGGTGATGGAAAATCAAAACTGTACGGAGGAAATGATAAACAGCGAAGTTGTTCCTCAAGTTGCAAGACCCAGCGACTCTATTCAAGTCCAAGAAGTTCCTAATGTTGGATCCGATGGACAAAACGAAAGCGGAGAATGGTCTCGAGCCGTCGCACCCAAACGCAATGACAATTGGGATTCGCTGTTTGCTCGCACAGCAGCCTCCAAAGAAGAAAGTAATTCGTTGACTCCGGTCCCGACGACTGGAACTGTCGTATGCCCCAAGTCTATCAAACGTGCCGGTCCTTATATCCTCGGGCCGCTCATCGGAACTTCACCTGTAAAAAGCATCGTTCAATGCCTCGCGAGAAAAACCAATACCGATAAATTCTATACCATCAAAATTCTGACTTTAAAAGATGACAACGAGTACGAGACGCAGGATGATCGACAAGGAAAAATGTTGCTACACGCCGAATACTCGCTGTTGAGTTTGCTACAAAATCAGGACGGTGTCGTGCATCATCACGGATTTTTTAAAGCAAGTTTCATATTATTATTGCTCAAAATCGATTATTCCCACTTTTATGTTCTACCATGTTTTTAATGAAAAAAAAAAACTTGAAACCAAATTTTAGGACTGCGCTCTCGAGGAAAAAAGTCTTCCTTCCGGTAGAATTTACACAGGAAAAACTAAGCGTCGTCTCTGTTTAGTACTCGATTGTCTCACTTCCCATGATTTCAATCCACGCAACGACGAATTACTCAATCTCCAGCATCACGTCATCAGAGAAAAAAAACTCTCGGAAAAAGAAAGTCTTTTGATATTTACCGATACTGTGAGAATCGTTGCTTGTTTGCATAACAGAAACGTCGTCCACAGAGATTTGAAATTAGGCAATTTGGTATTGAATCGAAAAAACAGAAAGGTGAGAACGATTTTATTCGTAAATTTCAGGAAACATCGTTTAATTCACGAAATATTGTATTCCATTTATTTTTTTTCAGGTGACAATCACGAATTTCTGTTTGGGAAAACATTTAGCAAGCGAAAATGATCTTCTGAAGGATCAACGTGGTTCGCCTGCGTACATATCGCCAGATGTGCTTTGTGGCAAACCATATTTAGGAAAACCATCGGACATGTGGGCCCTGGGCGTTGTGTTATTCACGATGTTGTATGGCCAATTTCCATTTTATGACAGTAGCCCAACGCAACTTTTCAACAAAATCAAAGCCGCCAATTATCACATACCGAAGTAATTATTCATTCATATAGTGGACGATTGAGCCTACAACTTTACTAAACGATCATTAATTAAAGTTCACTAAATAATCCAAGATATTTACCTGAAAATGGCGTTTGAATTTTTGAAATGGTCGAATTATAGAAAAAAAATTCAAACTGCTTTAGTAAAAAAGTTTTTTTGCATTTTTTCGCAACTTTTTCTCGTTTGTCGAAGTTTTCATTCATAAACCTGCGAATTCAAGCTTATCGTGCATCGTTATCTTTTTTATATTATCAAAAAAATCTGTGTGTTATTGAATTCGTATAGCATGCGAAAAACATTTTTTGCTACAAAAGCTTTTTGGGAACTTTTATATCTCATTGGAAAGTTTTACAGCAAAAAAATTGATAGTACGGTTCTAGGGTTGAGTAACTGGATCAAGTAACTGAAAATTTTCATTTTTGTGAAGCTTATCCTTCACTTTTTGGTAAATCATATAATCGAGAAATTATAAAAAATTTAAAAGCAATAAAAGCCAGAGATAGCATTTTATTGACACACTGAAAGGTGAATTTGTTGTTCCTTCTCACAAAGAATGAATGAAACCATCTTGGTTTTTTATTCCGAATATTATGAATACGTAATAATGTTTTTTGTGAATCATTTTTTAGCGATGGCAGAGTAAGCGATGGGACGACGAATCTCATAAGAAATCTTTTAGTCCTGCAACCCAGTCGTCGTTTGACAGCTGTCGAAGTGCTCGATTCGTTATCCTCGATAATCGCGACTTTTAAGGTCCCTACGGTTATTGGTGAGGAGGAGCAAGTAGTTCCGGACATAAGTCTTATCGGTGAAGAAAACAGTGAGAAAAAAGTGGAAAATATCGAGACGAATGGGCGACCAAAATCTTTGTCTGATTTTTACAAAAAAGTTATATTGGAGGTAAGCTTGAAAAAGGAATGCGAAAAGAAAAATCATGCACACAATGTAAATTTGTGAAAAATTAAGAAAAATCTGGTTTTGGTTCACTGCATCGATGAAATAACATTCTCAAATATTTTTTTCTCATTTTTAAATATTTTTTAATAGGAACAAAGACAGCAAATGTTGAACCAGCAACCAACCCCTTTATTGCCAAGACCAAGGCCGTATGGTCAAATTCCTGTCCATCGAGTCGACGCGGAGCCGAGAATGTTAACAGCTGCAGAATTGGAGCGTTTCAAATACATAATACCGCGAGATTCGCCGAGACAACAGGTTCAAAATTCTGCCAGACGCGAAAACGTTTCGCTCCGAGTTCGTGGCAGTCCGAGATTTCGAACTACGAACAACAACCAATCGCAACAAACGTCGAGACAAATTGCTCCAGCAATCGCACCGCTCAATCCTCAAAACGCCGCGATTTTTGCCTCCGCACAGAACAATAACACCGGCAATTCATCGCAATCCCACAATATTTTTCCTCCTAATTCTTTCCTCAATCGAACTAACCAGACCCCTTCCGAGAATCGAGCCGTCGCTGGAATCAGCTCTAATGCGCTCGCCGAATCTAATCCGGCAAGCAATCCAAGAACTCGTAACACTGCCTCCACCAGCGGAAATTCTGGCTCCCAAAATGGATCCTCCAATTCGTCTAACAGACATTTTGATTTCGAACCGATTCTCGATCGATTGTACAATCGGTTGGGCTTCGTTAGACCCCCTAATTCTACTCCCACTAGTTCTGGGAATAATGATGCTGGAAGAACGTCACAGAGGAATGCGGGTAAATATAAAAATATCAAAATTATGTACAAAACTTGCACGATTTTTTATATTTCAAAAATTCATTCTTTGTTCAGTCAAGACAAGAATTTAGCACAAAAAATGTAGCTGTTCTTCCAAACGTCTCATAAAATATTTCCAGTACGCTATTAATTTTTTTATTTTGGAAAATGAAAAATTTAATGCGTCAATTCATCAAATGTGCCAAAACTTTGTCAAATTTATTTTCCACCTGAGCGATTCCCTCAAAAAAATAATTGGATTATTTGAGTGTCTTTTATTCCTGATTTTTTTCTGATCGTGAATTTTTTTATTTTCAGCTACTCCGATCGAGCCGTCGCGACCATTAGAAAATTCTCCAGCTCCGGAGCGTCAATCGCGAAGTGGAGTTGAGACAAATCCAGAAGCATCGGAACGTCGTGAAATAAGAAATCCATCGCAGCGTATAAGATTCATTGATCCATTGGGAAATCATCCACCGACGGATTCGCGGAATCGTAACGATTCCCTGAGAATGTCATTGGCGATACAAGCGTGTTTATTATCGAGAGCGATAAACAGAAATTCATCAGAAACGAGCAGAAGCAGCACGGGACCGTCAACGGAGACGAATCGATCCGTGCCGGATTTGGAGTTGCAGACTCAGCAGAATCGCTTCAAAGAAACTATTGTCAATCGTTTAATTTCGTTTGGAGTAAGAATGCAACAAACGCGAATTGATAATATCGAGCGAGAAATGAACGTTCGGAGTCGTTTATCGCGATTAGGATCATCATCGGCCACAAGAAACAACGACAATCGAGAACGTTCCTCGTCCTTGTCAAGAAGACAATCATCGCTTTCGCAAAATCGTTATTCTCCCTATTTACCAAATCCTCGTTATTTCGGGGCCAACAGATCGACTCCGAATCTCCCTAATAATGTTACTTCCAGAGATGTAAATAACTCTGCGCTCTCGGAATCCGTCATGAACGTCACTACAGCTGCAACGACCTATAGATCGCCAGAAAATATTGTTCAACTTTCCTCACGAAGTCGCAGCGATTCCGAGCTGCCAATAAGACTTCCAGAATCATTGCAAATCGATCCTCGTCCACGATGGTCTCAAAATATCCCCGATGAACCCATCTCGGCTCCCGCCAGAGACGCTGGTATCAATAATAATGTCAGAAACGAAGATCAAGAGCAGCACACATCGCAAAATGATAACTCGACAAATTCTACTACAAATTCTCGAAGATAATATATTTTTACTTCAGAATTACATCGTCAAAATTTTATCAAATGTAAAATGGTTGGAATCCAACGAAATTTTGTTTTTTTAGTGTCAGTCGGAATCTGTTTGCATTCTCTGACCATTTGATTGGCTAGACTTCCTTTTGGGACCTAACGATTAATAAATCAACGTGCAAAGAAATTTTAGACGATTTTTAATGTTAAAAAAATTTCAGATCGAAAATGATCTTTTTTTCGATGTTTGAAATTGGCCACGTTATTCCGTTAGATTCGTTTTCGTTCTCGAAAATGTACTCGAATTTTGGCTTTCGTTGAAACAAAAAAATTCAAAATTTCGATGCTTGTTTCGAACGATGCAAACTACGGTTATTAGCCGGGTTATTTTCTTTTTTTTTTAAGAATAATAATTATTATAGCTGTTCGTAGATCGCGTTATCAAAGTGGGTTTATTTATGTTCCTATTACTTGTCGGTTGTTGAAATATACATGCATCTATAGTATTTGATGAATAAACAAACGTTTCTGCATTAATGAGTATTTTCATTGTTTTTTCACAATTGTGATGTGATACAAATTTCTGCATCTGCACTTTTGATTTTCTACTGGTGGTTGAAACCGGAACTTCATTCAAAAGTAGCTGGGTGCTGCGTGTGTATTTTCTCGGTATTTTCATATAATTACACGCTTGTCGCGTGCTCTGACGACTTCAATAATTATTTTGAATACACTGTTCGTCAATGTTTATCAACAATGTTGACAACCAAAACCTTTTACAGAAAGTCCAAGGGGGGAAATATATTTAAGGTAGTATTCTGTTTCGAGTACATAAAAGTTCCGGGTTTTGAGGTTAAACACGTGATTTTGTAATCTATCACAGGTCGTCAGGGAACATTATCTCAGGGACGATATTTGGTGCGGTTCTGAAGCTTGTCAAAGATGTTCTCCACGACAAAACGAAGTTATTCTGTCAGCAGAAAGTCCTGGAGCTACGAGTTCTCTTTTTCCGTTTTTTCACTATTTGCTGCTCGATACAAACGTAGTTTTAGATCAGGCAAGTGTTTATTTATCAAATCATCGGAGTCTCATTAAAAGTTTTATAATTTTTTCAATGAATTAATAAAAAAGAATAATACGTCGCGCGTTTTTCATTGAATAATAAAATATAAATTACAAATATCTTGCACAGATCCATATTTTGGAGGAAGATGTCTTAAAAAATGTAATAATAACGCAAACTGTATTGGAGGAAATACGTCACAGGAGTTCCAACGTCTACAAAAAATTGAAAGACATTTTAGCCAATCCGAGTAGAAAATTCTACATATTTGTCAACGAGCATCACAAGTAATCGAATATCTTGATGAATTTTCATACACAAAAATTTCTGAACAGTTATTTCAGTTCGAATGATTCTAAAAATAATGAAATTACTTTAAATCGAATTATGAAATTCTGTAGGGAGACTTTCGTGGAGCGAGTTTCCGGCGAGACGACAAATGACCGAAATGACAGAGCAATTCGTGTGGCTACTAAATGGTACAACTGTCACTTGGCCCTGAGTGATGAAAAATCGATCAAAGTGATATTATTAACAGACGATGCAGCCAATAAAGGAAAATGTGAATCGGATGGAATCCCCGCTGCAACTAGTAAGTAAAATATAAAAATTTTCATCAAACTAAAAACAAGGAATACAGTTATTTTTTTCTTACAGTGGAAGAATACGTCGAATCCTTGGAGAATTCAGGATTTCTTTTGGACAAATTGTGCAAGCGTAGTTATGGCCTGGAAGGTGGTTCCCGAGAACCATTGTTTCCGTGCCATTTGACACCGGCGGAGTTGCACGATGGAATTAAAAACGGAAGATTACTTCAAGGAAGTTTTCTTGCCTCGAGGGAAAATTTTCTTGAAGGTAGCGTCAACGTCGAAGGAATGGAAAAATTCGTAAGTACTGCCACTGACGAGTTTAACAAAACTCTTTATAACATTCCGGAGAGAAAAGAAGTGAAATATTATAAAAGTTCTGAAATTTATTTTCGGTTCTTTCCTAAATGCATCTATTCAAAATCCCTCATAGAATATTATTGGATCGACTGAAAATTTGGCTCGGTTTCCTCTCGAATGATTTTTCAGCTTTAATTTTCTTGTGTTTCGTAATGAAATAGTCAAATTGGTTTTACAGTCTTAAGAGATTTCTTCTGAACCTATTTTCAGTTGAAATTTCGATGTTTTTCGATCTTAAATATGAATAAAATTTCAGATACTGGTTCAAGGTCACGTGGGTTTGAATCGAGCGGTTGACGGAGACATTGTCGCAGTGGAATTATTGCCAGAGGCTGAATGGTCGATCCCGAGTGACTTGGTGCTTCAGGACGAGGGTGAGGAAGATCCAGGTGACGTGCTCGAAGACGAGGACGAGTTGATTGCACAAAAGCCCGCGAAGAAAATTGACCGTACGCCAACGGGCAAAATAGTTGGCATCATAAGACGAAAATGGCGTCAATATTGTGGCATATTGCAATCGAATCCGGTGAAAGGGGTAAGCTTTAAAAAAAAACTCTATCGAGGCTTCGCAATCTAAAAAAAAAAAACGATATTTACGCGTAATAAGAATAAAAAACGTAATTTTGAAACGCAGTAGCGCGATTAGAGTCGCACATGGAGCTGAGCGTTTCGTGTCGTTTAAGAAAAATCGAAATTACTCTTTTTCAGAATGTACGACATTTGTTCGTACCGGCCGAGCGAAAAATACCGAAAATTCGGGTCGAAACGAGACAAGCCGAAACTTTGGCGAGCCAGAGAATAATCGTCGCCATTGATTCTTGGCCTCGCAATTCGCGATACCCACTCGGACACTTCGTACGTGCACTCGGTAACGTTGGCGACAAAGCCACTGAAAATGAAGTTCTTCTCTTGGAACACGATGTACCACACAGTCGCTTCTCCGATGCTGTTCTCAGCTTTCTTCCTAAACTTCCATGGGTCATTACAGAAATGGTAAGTTTCTGCGGTCATTGTTTGATCGAACTCTCGATTTAGTAACGGAATTCTTTGAACGTGATCTTTCAAATAGTTTCCTTAATTTTCATTATTTATTTTTAGCAGAAATCTTTTTGTTGCATTTTTTCGTAAGTTTTTACATTTATAGATCGGTCAATTTCATATTGAGTGTGAAAAATCGTCTCTAACATGGAGAACAGCTCGCATTTCCTCTTGCAAACTCGCTGCTAATAATTCATCATTCAAAGTCAAAGGATCGTTATTAGAATGATGAGAAGATGAATTTTCAGTTCGATCATTTCCATCGATATTCACTATGATATTGTTCGAAACGTTGTCGAATGTCAGAGGTGCAATTTCCAACAAATCATCCAAATCCTGTAGGAGACTGTAGTCGCTTCCAAAGTCGTCTTCGAATTCTGACCTGTGAGATTCAAATTCATTTCGATTCCGTTTGATTAATTTGTTTATTTCCTTAACGCAGATATATTTTGGCATTTGGAATTTGATGGTCGTGTACCTCCTTCGCCTATGACCTGAAAAATTCGGAACATTGCTTCTCGCAGCAAAATTTGGAGGAGGTGGTAACGGAGGCGGTAGAGGAATCCTCGATTTTCGCTGGTTCGAATTGTCACTCGGTGCAGGACATATCGACAAAAGTGGACTCGGAATAATCGATTTTTCTTTATCATTTTTGTCGCTCTTTCCATTCAAAGACGAGTACGCTTTCAAATGTCCTAATTTTCTCGTTACCAATGTATCCAAATTTTCTAACGCTATTTGTTTGCACTTTAACGAGAAAATAAACGCTCATTCGAATTTGTATGAAAGTTTTCATGAAATGCAAAATGTTGTATTGAAATTTTGTTTAATAATTTTGATAAATCGTCGTTGAATTTCGTATAAATTGAGAATGAATCGAACTTCGATGTTTCGCTATTTTTATACCTTAATATCGGTCAAAAAACTTTTCAAAACTTCTGGTCTGTGAGTCGATTTGATATTCTCCCATCTCGCAAATAATGCCTTGTCGTAAAGAGCCACAACTTTTTCCATTTCTCGAAATTCTGCATAATTAAAGTAACCGAAATAACTCGAACTGTTTAAAAATTGAAATGGAGCGTTATTCGTCATGAAGCATTAAGGAACAATAACCATCGTCTCGAATTTTGTTCAGAGTCTTCTTTATTGCAACTTTTTCTTTCTTCACGTAGCTGTGTTGAGCTTTTTGCTTGTTAATATTCGTCAAAGCCGCATTTATTTCTTTCAGCATAGATTCGAGTTCGAAGAGATCACTGTCAAAACGGTTTTTCAGGTTTCTGAAAATAATGATCGTTTTTTTTTTGGTTTAAAATCGTTTTTCTTGCAAGATAAAATGTTGACGGTTGTAATTTTTATCAAATAACTTACACCGGATACTTGTAAATCAAAAATGACAAATCCTCGACATTTCGAATGTATTTTATGAATTTTTCAATCTGTTCGCAAAGGGCAGGAAGATCGTCCAACGAGACTCTTTGATTTTCGATCTCCAGATTCGTGACGCCACTAATTTCTTGACATTCGGAACTCTCCGAATCGTTGGATTGCTTTTTTTCAGGATTTTCTTCCTGTTTGACACTCGAGCTCTGTAAATTCTTCATTCGTACACATATTTTTATTTGGATGGATTAATTCATCGGGAATTCGTAAACAAAAATCAATAATCACTTGTGAACCACGTTTAGCCATTTTGAATTTTGATATCACGCGATCAATGATATTTTCTTTCTTGCCGAAACTTTTCCGCATTACGCGAAAGGTCTACATTGGTCTTGCCAATTTTTTAACGCATATCCACAAAAATATTCAGTTTTTTTTTTTTTCATCCAATGAAATTTTAAGAAAGATGATTCAACATTTTTTGACGTCTAAACAGCTGATGAGCGAAGCGCGAAATGTTCGATTGGATAATCGATTTTGATGATTGAGTTTTTCATAATACAAAATTAAGAACCATTTTTCGTTAGAAGAAATGCAAAATTCTCAAATTTGAAAATTTCAAAGCGTCGTTAGTGAAAAAAAAACGTTTTTTATTTTTAGATTTTGATATTTGCAATATTGATTATTCTCATATTTTTCAACAGGACGTAGCACAACGCGAAGATTTAAGACACTTGGACATTTGCTCGGTGGATCCGCCGGGTTGTACGGACATTGACGACGCGTTGCATTGTCGAAATTTGGAAAATGGAAATTTAGAGGTCGGAGTTCACATCGCAGATGTTTCGCATTTTATAAGGCCCGGTACAGCCATCGATCAAGAGGCTGCATCCAGAGCAACGACGGTTTATCTCGTTGACAAGAGGATCGACATGGTTCCAGGTAAAAACAAAAAAAAAACGAATTAATTCATATACATTCTTCTGCTGAGTGAATAAAATTGCAAAAACTAAAAGAAAAATATGAAAAAAATTTGAATCGATCAATTTTAGAATTGCTGAGCTCAAATCTTTGCTCGCTTCGTGGAAACGAAGAGAGATTCGCGTTCTCCTGCGTTTGGGAAATGGACCACGATGCCAATATTATAGGCACGAAATTTTTCAAATCTATAATATGCTCGCGTCGAGCTATGACCTACGAAGAAGCTCAACTTATCATCGACGATAATACGCAACATGATCCAATCGCAATGTCCCTTCGAGGGCTCAACACTCTTGCTAAAAAAATGAAAAAGAGACGTTTGGAAAATGGGTGAGTTCGATCAATAAACTTTCTTTTTTCTCGGTAATAAAAATGAAAATTATTCGTTGAATTAGTCATGATATTTCTCGATTTTTGGCTTGTTTATTCCGAAGCGATTTCTCCGCTTAAAAAACTCGTCAATTTTTTTGTACCTCTCATTTTTAAAATTGTACATATTTTTTCGCTCCGTATTGACTGTTCAATTGTTGTTTTTTCAGAGCTCTTGTTCTAGCATCGCCAGAAATTCGGTTTCAAGTCGACAGTGAAACTCACGATCCTATTGAGGTCGAGGCGAAAAAAATGCGCGAGACTAATTCGATGGTCGAGGAATTTATGTTGTTGGCAAATATATCAGTGGCGGAAAAGATCGTTCAAGAATTTCCGGAATGCGCGATGTTACGAAGACATCCTGAACCACCGCAGACCAATTTCGATCCTCTGATCAAGGCCGGAAAGCATCAGGTTCGTGGAAACCGTTCTTTTCTCTCGTATTTCATGAAGTAAAAATCGATCAATAACGAAATTTACTCTTTCAGGGTTTCGATATAAAAACAAGCACCGGTAAAGAACTCGCTCGGTCGCTGGAAGAAGCTCATAAAGATGACAATCCATTTTTCAATACCATGCTGAAAATATTGGCAACTCGTTGTATGATGCAAGCGGTCTATTTCGTTTCTGGGATGTTACAACCTGCTGAATTCTTCCATTACGGTTTGGCGTGCCCGATTTATACGCATTTTACTTCGCCGATCCGGAGGTAAACACTTGACTCCTAAAAATACGAACTTTAACCATTTTTCACAATTTATTTATCATTTTTTCGGGATCTCTGATTCTAACAATGTTTATAATTAAATATAGTTTTTTTCTCTCGATATTTGACAAGAATTGGGAACAAATTAAATTACGAGAGTAATTTAAATTCAGATTTCGTAGAAAATTTGAGGTTTAGGAATATTTTCTATTATATTTGAAAAAATCGATTCAATTTTGTCATTTGATTTGTCAATTGAGTTCAGGAATCAGGATTCCTGTTCTTTTTTTTTCTTAAAAATAACAAAATATTCAAAAGTCTTTCAAACAAGCATTGAGGAATAATAAATTTCATTGAATCGATGCAAATTTAATGAACAAAATTAATTTTATAGATACGCTGACATAATCGTCCATCGTTTGCTGGCAGTGTGCATCGGTGCTGACGCGACATATCCAGATTTACTGGACAAGAAAAAGAGTCACGCTCTTTGTCACAATTTGAATTATCGGAATCGTATGGCTCAGTACGCTGCACGTGCTTCGGTCGCGTTGAACACTCACGTACGTTTTTTCCCGCTCTGGACGTTTTATCGTTCGAAATAACTCGGAATATTATTATTCATATCCGTGAATAATACAAACACGAAAAATCCTTAGATTTATGACACATTTATTCAATGCGTTTATTTTTAGTAATCAGACGTTTTTTTTTTCACAGTTGTTTTTCCGAGAAAAAGTGGAGGACGAATCCGGCTACATTCTTTTCGTTCGGAAAAATGCTCTTCAGATTTTAATACCGAAGTATGGCTTGGAGGGCACCATTTATTTGAGCAAAAAGGGCGAAGTTGGCCCAGTTACTTTCACTTACGACGAGGAAGAACAAACACAAAGTTTCGGTGACGTAGTTTTTCGTTCTTTCGATCCTGTCGTCGTGCAGTTGAGCCTCGATCGATCCAACGTTCAGCACGAAAAACTTGTATTCAAATTGGTCAAGCCCGAGGTAAATTTCAGTTTTTAACCCCAACGTTGGCTCGGTCATTTTCACGCCTCTTGGCGTAGAATGCTTACGAGTGTGCGTTTATTTTTAAAAAAATCATCATCAAAATGCTTTATTCGACATGAAAATGTTTTCATCATAGAGTTAAGAGTATGACGCGTCATTTTGCTATTTAGTATCAAAAGTTTCCAAACTTTAATGAAAAATTCAATATCGAAAACAAAATGAAGTGTCATATAAGAGTCCGAAGAAGTTTTATATATTTTTTATGAAAAAAATTTCTGCGTTCGATGAGATATTGAAACAAGCGTCTTAAACCAATGACTCATGGTTAGGATTTACGAGTGTAGAAATAACGTTGGGATTTTCGGGTTAATTTTCCTGTAATTTCAGAAATTAAGAAATTTTTCAGTTTTTCATTCATATAAATTCGAATAAATGAATAATTTTTTGGGATCATTCAAAGTTTTCTTGAATGCGGTAGTGTAATTGTGATTTTTATATTTTACAGATTCCAGGCTTCAGTGTTCCGGGTGCAAACGCCACGGATAAACAAGCAATTGTCGAAGTTTCGAAGAGAAAAGTCGACGAGAACGAGGAAGAAACGACATCCGCGCCAACTCCTAGCAAAAAGAAGGGAAAGAAAAAGAAAAAGATGCGTTAAGTCGAGAAAAAAAATATGGTGTGTGTATATTTTTTGTATCAATTTCAATTTGGATCGAGTAAAACGTCAGTTTCGCTGATACAATAAAATGAACTTTTTCATTTGATCATTATTTTTCGTGTTTCTCGTCCAAAACGTGGAAATCGTTGATTTCCATTAAAAATTCTAGAAACGAGACGATATTTTGAAAAAATTCACGGTTATTAAAAAATCGTACGATGTACGTTTGTCCATCAAGAAAAAAAGTATTTCAATATTTTTGAACGATTGTTTATTCGAAGCGTTGCTACGTCTCTAGATAATTTTCTCAACACAAAACAATGATTTTTTTCATGAAGAATGATCCGAAACGTTCCCCGTAATTTTTGGTCGAACGAGAAAAAAAAAAGCGAAGCAATTTTTTAATTTTTCTAGTCAGTTTCTGTCGAACCAAGAAATTCATCAAAAAATTCGAGTAACTTTTTTTTCAATTATTTAATTTTGATTAAAAAAAAAAAAAGAGACAATCGAGTTTTGAATATTTTTGTTAAAAATTAATTTTTAATTTGAAAAAGTGTTTGAACGGCGTTCAAGCGCGCTCCGTCTTCGCTGCTGACGAGAAGTAAGAACCGCGGTGAATTTTAAAAAATCTGATAAGCCCGATATTACTCGGGCGATTAAGTTGCGCAGTGAGAGGAAAAAGGGCGATTGCGCATCGCGATCGGCGCAACTCCCCTTAGAAGCCGGGTACTTTTATCTCTCTCGCACACGTGGAATCGAAAGGAGGAGGGTTTTTTTTTTTTTCGAGTCGAGAGCACGCTCGCACGGTACAGTTGGATCAGTGTGTATTAAGCTCTCCCACGTTAGAGTCGGTGGGTGTATTCGTCTCTCGGGCAGTCCCGATCAACACCGCCGTATAATCCACACGCAACAGCGTCGCGATCTCACCAGGGACTTAATCAATTTTCACCAAAATACGAAAAAATATATATATTTTTTTTTTCCATTCAATTCTAACGTGCAACGTTTTCGTCACTGGATTTTTATCGAGCTCGTATTCACCTGTGTCATTACAAAATCGTGTATATCTATAAAACAGTGGTGAAAAGTGCGTGATTTTTGAAAAAAAAAAAAAAATCGTTCCAACAAACGTTTTATTTCGTTTTAATTTTTTCGGGGTTTCAGTGCTTTTAATTCTTCTCACCTACGAATATATATTTATTCATTTTATATTATATTCAAAATGCGCTCTTTCGGATCACTTCGGATTGCGTCGATAATCGCGATTGTATTTTTATCACTCGGTAAGTCCGCTGTTCTTTAATATTTCATTATTTTTTTATTTTTTTTTCAACGACACTGAAAACCGAATATCGAACTCATTCGATCGTGGGAGAATGAATAACCTCGCGTGATTATCTCTATCGATAGTTTCTTACTTCGAGGCTTCGTGTACCTGTTCGACTCTTTTTTTTCGTTACTTCGACACTTGTGAATGTGTACTCGTGCGTTTGCATTCCGTTTGAACCATTCGATTAGCAAACACCTGTTGATATACGGAGGAAAATAATCTTTTGAAATTTTTATTTCCACGGCCTGTTAAAAAAATTCTCGCGGATAAATTAGATCGAAAATAAAAGTTGAAAATTTTTTTTATTCTTCTTTTTTGTGCGTATTATTTTGTCACCGAATCTTTTCGTCGATCTATCGACAGACTCGAGGAAACGAGGTCGAATCACGGTATCGTTCATCATTTTTTCTTACCTTCGCAGACGATAATACCTCATTTCCGGATCAAATTTCCCCATAAAAAAAAACACGCTCCTATCGTCATTCAACAGTTGAGAAAATTCAAGTGACCCGTATTATTCATCAACTATAATTGCTCGCTCGTTGCAAGACGTCGTCTGACCCTATTTTTCGACTAAAATTATTTTTCTGTTTTTCTTAAACGCCGGGCAAATTTATGTCCGCGATAAAACCCGATTAAAATATTTGGGTCAATCGACACTCTTCGATCTTGAAGAAAATTGGGAGTTCGTGTCGCTCGAAATAGAAATTTGTAACAAAAAAAAAAAAAAAAAACGAAAAAACAAATAACGATTATCGGTTCTCTTAAAAAATGATGAATCGACTAGCAAAAGGATGAGAATAAAGATTTGAATAAATGAGATTTTGTCAAAAATTTCATCCCCGTTTTCCTCGGTTCCGGAAAATTTCCGTAAAAAAATCAACAATGCAAATCTCCACGCGCCTGATTGGTTCCCATTGTTTTCTTTTTGTTTCTTTCTTCCCGAGAGAAAAGCTTTTTCCCAATGACACGGTTGATCTGACAAAAGAAAGGCCACGAGGGGGGCATGTTGTAAGGTTAGCAAAAAAAGAAAAAAAAATTGAGCCAACGTCTGGAGTCTCGGTTCGAGGAATTGAGACACGGTGTTAAAGGAAGAGGATTTTAGAACCCACGCGGAGATCGTTTAGCGATTTGGACCAGTAGCAGCCTGAATGCTTACGAGGAAAAACGAGATAAAAAGCGAAAGTAACACGAGGAGATGGGGACGGTGGTGGTACACCGAGAGAAAAGATGGGACAGAGAGCGAGGAAGAAGAGGAAGGGATCGACCAGGTGAAGAGTTCAGGTAGAATTCTCTCTCTCTCTCTCTCTTCTCCTCTTCTCTCATTCTCTTTTCTTCCCTTCTTCCTCTCTTTCTCCTTTCGGAATACGAAAAGAGGCCCGCAGATGGTAGCTTTCAGAATGAACAACTGGACATTACGGTCAGCAAGAAATTCCAAGCACATTTCGATCCTTCGCGTTTATAACAATATACACGAAAGTATTATGTACAGAAGGATCCACAGTGGGAGTTCTTCGTTTCTATGGATAGTGCCTGCGGTTTCCGTTACTACGACAATTTTCACCAATTTTACGTTGATCACGTTTGAAAAAGGTGTTGAACCAAAATCGTATGCAAAAGTCTCAAGATTCTGGTCGAGACGATTTCTTTACTTTTTTAAATTAAAAAAAAAATTGAAAAAATCGTTGAATTTTAATTCGAAGGGCTCGAGATGGAGGAGCTCGTATTCGGAGCTTCGTTTCTCGTGATTAATTAATTGAGTTACAGCGGGGTTGGACAGGAAAAACTTCGTGAACGAGAAAACAACTGTCGACCCGCATGAGAAAAAAAAAAAAGCAAACTCCATCTCCTTTCCCTTATTTTTCGTTGCTGATTTTACGATGAGAGAACTCTCTCAAAATCTATCGTTCCCCCCTCGTACCTGCATCATTGACCAGCATTATGGAAATCTAAAACTCGAACGCGAGGAGAATTAATCGAATGATAAATAAACAATCGATCATCCGGAATTTAATTCTTCGTTAGCTATCGTTTCACTCGTTCATTGTTTCTGACGTTTTGAAAATCATTTCGTAACACACAAAATTCGATCCAATCTTTCGTAAACAATGTAAACTACTAAAAAACTCGAAAACACTTGAATTATTTGGCCCAAATATGATTATTTGATCGAAAATTTATAAAACAAGAACAAAAATTCGTAAATTGAGAAAAATTCACTGAATTTGTACACCGAAAAAGAAATTTTGTTGAAACCTTAAAATATTTTATCGTCTTGAAACGCTTCAAGAAATGGAGTTTCATAAATATGAAAAGAAAAATCGATCAATGTGGACACTGAACCGAGTTTCGTTGACTGGCAAATTTTCGTGAATATTTTTTATAATAAAATATTAATAAACATCGAAAGTTTAAGGATTCGATTCCTCTATGAAATCATCGACTAGTAACGAAACAAAAATGGAAAAAAAAAGTTTGATGAAACAGCAGTAAAAAAATTGGTTTTCGAAATATTTTTTTTTACGAGTCTCCAGGCTCTAGACACGAGACATTCGAATAGTATAATCGAAAGTCTTTTACCGGGTCAGAGCTGAGGAGACGAGAGATAAAAAAAAGTGTTTATTCGTAGATTCAAGATGAAGAAAATGTATAAATTAGTGTCGAAATAAAGAGATGAAAATAAGTAGCGGAGTTTATTAATCGTTGGTGCGGCGGGCATAAACGACTTGGTAAAATTAGCACACGACTAATTGTTCATTAAAAGTTGGAGTGTCGTAATGGAACGCACTCATAAATATATTTATGTACGAATCGAGGGAGATAAGTAGAGTGAGAGAAAAAGGCCAAAATAAAATTTTTGTTTTTTTTTTTCTTTTCTTTATTCTCGTGGTAAAATCGAGGAGATAGAAGAATATGCGGAAAGAGAATCTTAACGGTACACACGCGCATCTTACAATCGTGAATCTCGTAATAAAATAGAACGTTCGCGGGAGTTTCGAAACGAACGATAAATACCAAATATTTTTCTTTTATTTTTCTTATTCCTGTTCTTTTTTTATATTTTTTTTTCTTTTTCTTATTCCCACACGAAGCCTTTGACTTCTGTGTCTCTTGGTGTATTTCTGATAAGTATTCGTTACGAAATTAACATCGGATTATGCAACTGGATATTACTCCCTGGGTTGCTGCACGCCACGTTTTCTTCCTACTGTAATAATCTTTTCTTTTTTTTTTTTCTTTTTTATCCTTTCGATTCGTAAATACAAGCACAACTCTCGTCTATCATTACTTTTCAATCATCCCAACAGGGCTCTCTCGACATTTTTATTTTTATTCTTCTTACCTCCTTCTCTCTTTCGCCGCAAACGTTCATTCGACTTTGATTATTTACGGATTAACACGATTCTCGATTCGATCCTAACGATTAAACTTATTCTTACCATTTCTTTTTTTTTTTCGATTCTATTTTTATTGCTTTTATCTTCGTATTCGATTAGTTACTGGAATTGAAGGTTCCAGGCTCCTGAATGGCGGGTCGATCGAATATGTTTTTTACTTCGATCGTGCGATGATGCTGCTGATCGTTTTTGGAGTAAAAATAAAAATTTATTTTCCCTCCAGTTTTTTATTCTGAATATTCGTGAAATTGTTTGCGCCAGGAAACAATACCCGGTGCAGCATTAATTTACATGAAACTATTCATTTTTTCTTACTGAAAAAAAAAAATCAACAATTATTGAAATGAAATCACAGTTTTGCTTTTTCAAAATGAATTTTTCTCGTCAGAAATCGTTTTTGGAGTAAAAACAAAAATTTACTTTCGTTGTCGAAAAAGGAACAATAATTATTTAAATGAAATCACAGTCTTGCTTTTTCAAAATGAATGTTTCTCGTCAGCAATAGTTTTTGCAGTAAAAAAAATTTATTTTCGTTTTCATTCGTCGTTATTGAAAAAAAAAAAAACAACAATTATTGAAATTAAATCACAGTCTTGCTTTTTCAAGACGAATTTTCGTTGTCAGCAATAGTTTTTAGAGTAAAAAAAAAACTATTTTCGTTTTCATTTGTCGTTATTGCAAAAAAAAAAAAAAAAAAAAAAAACAATTATTGGAATGAAATCACAATCTTGCTTTTTTTAAAAATCCATTTTCCTTCGGATTAATTAGGGGTTTTTGAGAAAATTCGTGATCGTTATAATAACGAGTTTTCGGGATAGAAATACCCATGGATTTTTAACTCTTCCCCATAAGAGTGAGAGAGAGAGAGGGAGGGAGAAAGAGAAAAATGAATGGGGCTCTCGAAAGCTCTTTTGATGTTGTACCGTCGCGAAAGAGAAAGAGAGCGAGTGAGTGAGATAGAAAAGGCTGATCGAGTTGAGTCGGCGAGGCGTTATATTTCGGATAGTTGATAGGACGAATGCGTTTATTCCGAGAGGTTGTGAGCAACAACGAGAACATCGAACGAGGGAAAGAGAAAGAGAGAAAATAAAGAAAGGGGGGAAATGGGACGAGGCGGGCACCGTCCGAATCTGTATTCAGGCCAGCAGCAGATGAAACATCGTGTGACTCGTAATTCGCGGTTTTACAGTGTACTATCGCCGATAAAGAAATCCGAGACGCCTCTGAGATCATGAAGAAGAATAATGAGTCATTCCCAAAATTATTTCGTCATTCGTCGACTTTCTTTCCGCCCCGAACAGTTGTTCATTCAAAAAAGTTGTAAAAACTTGCATAAAATCGTCGAAAATAGAGCCGAATTTTTCGAACAAACAAAAATAGCGATTGACGAAAAAAAAAGCATTGGAACGTGCACAAAATTATGCTGAAATTCGAGAAGAAAATTTCGATCTTTTTTCAAACCGGAAATAAAGTCATTTTGACGTTTTCATCGATGAATTTTTTAATTTTTTAATAACGCATCCAGAAAACCTTTTTTCGAATGACGAATAATACGAGTTAAAAAAATTCACTGGGTCTCGAACGATATTACGATTTTATTGAGTACAAAAAATTTTTGTCCGATAAAAGAAAAAAAAAAGGAGGGAAGAAAACGAAAAGAAATTTGTCGAGAATCATGCGAGGGTGATGTGAATCGATCTAATTAATGACGCTGACGAGTTTTCACAGTCAAATATAACGGGAGAGAAAAATTCTGAGACCTTTATGAGTTCACACTTGAAAATTTGTATGTGAAATATCAAAGGGTTGGGTAAATATACAAATAAAATGTGTATACGTATATTGACACGTGTGCGGGTAACCCTCAGCACATTAAAGTCGTTCGATGTGCGTGTTTCTCGTGTGCAGAAGGAGAGAGGGAGCTGGTGTATGTTGGAATTTAAAGAGTACCTAAAAATTCCAAAAGGCTCACACAATCGTGTTCGTGGCGTTGGTCTGTTGAGCAGAAAACGTGCCTCAAGAACCGTGCAGCAGCAGCAGCAGCAGGAGCAGCAAAGCTCGGAAACGTTTTTTTCTCCTTTTTCTTACTCCACAGAGACGATCGAAGCGCGTTCTTTCCTCGTGGCGTAAAAAAATCTATCCTGGAAATGTGATGTGACCGCGGAGGCGGGACGAAAAAAAAAACAACATAATAATAGTAGTAATAAAAGAAAGAGAAAACAAAAAAGCGACGATTCGAGGTCGAAGAAGCAGATGGTGGACGAGTGTGACGTCACTACTGACAGCGACTCAAAACCAACGTACAATAATTTTGCTATGACGGGGAGAAATAGATCTAGATTCATTCACCAGAACGACGAGGGGGTTGAACATTTGGAAAAAAATTTCGCTCTCTCACTCTCTCAATTGATCCTTCGTGCTGAACGATTTAATCTAAATTTCGAGTGATTAATTCGACGATTCGGATATCGTCGTCGTCATTTCTTTTCTGGTCAGAATCGATTTATTGTTTTATTATTTAATACGAAAATTAATGAATTTTTTTCGTTTTTTTACTGACAACGTTATTTTTGCTGTTTTTCTCACAAAACGTTTTTTTTTCGGTATATTTATAATCGATATATTCGTAGCATTAAAAATGTATCAATCAAAAGGAATCGAGCACGAAAAAAAAAAAACAATCTGATCCAGCTGAATTTGTGGCTCAACCAAGAATAAACGTTTCGTAATAAGCCAGAGACCGTATCGATGCAGCTCAAATTTGGCGCGAGCGTTGAACACAGTTTTTCTGTCATATATATCGATTAATATTAATAATAACTGCATTGTTTCGTGTTACAAAAAAAACTTCAATCGCCTCTGTCACTGAAAACGAAATTTTGTTGAAATATTCAAATATTTTGTTGCACGTGTATAGATATTCAACTGAATTTTTTTTCTTCAATCAACAAAACTTCTTTACTCCGAAACGAATTTTTGTTCGGACGTTAAAATATCTGAAGGTTTCAACAAAATTTCGTTTTCACTTATACTTTGCACACAAAATCGAGTACAAAAAAGGCGTTTATAAAATACAAAAAAAAAAAAAAAAAGAAAAAAAAAAACATTTTTTCGATAAATCGTCTCTTTTCTCCACTAGCTCAATTACTCTCGACACTAAATTAGTGTTTCATCGACGAACGAAAGCAGAAAAAAAATGCTTCGAAAGGCTTCCATCCCAGAATCGAATCTCGGTGTCTAATGTCAAATTTTTGAAGAATTCGTTTTGGAGACACCCGATAAATATATGGGTGGTTAGTATCAACCCGAAAAAATTGCTTATGCCTGTCACTAAAATAATGGGAGCACCGAAATCACTTTCAATTTATTTTCGAACCGGCATATGTCTAAGCAGGCTGGGTCCGTAACAGGCCACGACTTTTATATATAGTGGAGGGTTTCGTTTCCCTCCCTCCCCCCCTCTCTCCCTCTCTCGCTCTTTCTCTTTCTCTCTCGGGTTCGATGATGTCACAAATGGGAAACATTCGGTATATACAAAGCGTGATGTACAAGTTAACCGGTGAAGGGACCACGTGGGCTTGCAGGATATTAATGAGCGAAAGAGAGGAAAAAGAAACAGTGAGGCGGGGGCTGGAAGGGGGGGGGGGGGGGGGGGGGGGGGGGGGGGGGGTCGAGGAAAAAAAATTATGTCAGCACGATTTTCAGGACAAGGACAATATTACTTAACAAACGTGTTAAGAGGAGCACAAATTCGCGGTATTTTCCATCTATTTCGAGTAAAAATAATGAAGAATTGCGAAAAAAGAAAAAAATAAATAAAAAAAATAAAAAATAATGTTTCTTACGATGACGAAACTCGTAGAGACTTATTTCCATATGTTTATTATTGTACCGGAGGATCTGAGAAACGTGACACAATTACAAACAGAATAAGTTTCGTCAAGTGTGCTAGTTACTCGTTATGATTATTATTTAAAAGTAAAAACTTGTATTATTCAGACAGTATGAGTCATTCGAATATACATTTTTTTTCTCTCCTTTTCTCAAAGGTTCCGTCGAGCTCGAGAGAGAAAAAAATTTCATGTTCTCGTGACCATTCCAAATGTCGTAAAAACTGTTTTTCCATTTTTTTTTTTCTCGAATCTTCGAGAAATCTCAATGGCTCTTGGAATACATATTTGAATATCGAAAGTAAACAACGCCTTTTTAATTTTGAGATGAGATAAAAAAATTTTTTTCGACAAATGTCAATGTCAAATAAAAATAACTTGATTTAAACCCGTGTGCGTTCCTCGAGGTCTTCGATTTTTTTTTCACTCGAATTCTGATAGGAAGTTGATTTCTAAAAATATCCTCATTCTTGTCGTTCGACCGAAAAAAAAATGGATAATTTTATTGCTGCTTAAAAAAAAAAAAAAAAGTCACGGAAGTGTTTATTATCGATGTAAATAAGTGGATTAGAACGATAACTAATTGACAGTTATTTATTTTCGTATACACTCTTTCGACGTGGAGGAAAAAAAAAAAAAGAAAAAAGAAAATCGATTCCCAAGTGTTATTTTTTTTTTTCCTTGTCATCAGCAATAAGTGACTGAGTTATCGAAGCCGAGGAACGGGCATGAGAAAAAAAAAAAGAAAAAAAAAAAAAAGTTCTTGCGATCATTGAACGAGCACGCGTGCGAATGACACGAATGCTTATAGACGATCCTCTCGACGTTTCAATGAATGAAAATCATCACAATTACTCTCAGACACATTTACTTACGCGCGCGACTGATCTCTCGTGTGTGTGAACAAATCTAAACTCAATGAAGCGTCGAGCTAACGTCTTCTTGAGCGAAGAATAATAAAAAAAAGCCTCTTTTTCAAACGTCAACGCATTCGTATCGAATCAATTAAGAAGCTCGTTACATCGAGATCGCGTCTCGTAAGATATACACGTGAAAAACACTCGACTCTCACTTTCAATTTAACCAGGCGCGCGCGCGCGCGGGAGAGAGTTTAAAGTACAAATGATGAGGATTCCGCACACCTTTCGTGCCATTTACTCCGTTTCGAGCGTTGCATCATTTCTTCTTCTTCGTTCTCAACGACGTTTTGAGAGATCGTAACCGGTGTGAACGCTGAAAATTTCAGTGATTTTTGGAATTTTTTTTAAAGAAAAGTTCTCAATCGAATGTTTCGGAAAATTGAAAATATATTTGGCCGTATTTGATCTACATTACATAATTTTTTCATGGCAAAATATTGAGATCCAAGCGACTTGTGCGCTGCCTTCGGAGGCGCCGAAAAAAAAAAGTTTCTTCACCGTTGACACGATTCCGGTCGATCGAATAGCTGAAATAAAAAAAACAAAAAATGTCGTTAATCTGCAGGGTATTTCCCGTGTTCTGACGTAGGATTTTCGAAAAATATTAAAATCTAACAAAATGGCGTAGTTATGAAAAAATAAGTCGGTTTTCATGCCCATAAAATTGTCGTTTTTTCAATGCCAAATCGTCAATTTTTATCCGATCAAAAATATCCTGGGTCATTGTAGCTCAGTTCAAATTTCAAATCAATCGGATAATTGCTCTTTGAATTAAAATGTCAGAAAACTTGAAAAAATTTAATTTCGAGAAAAACTCTATTCTTCTTTTAATTATTTATACTTTCAAATCGATTTTTCGAAAGTGTCACACTGCTACATATCATTAATCTCCCGGCTATTTTCCATTAACGTTTATCGAATGAAAAATCGAGTTTCGAACGTTTGAAAAATCGTTTTCTCGATTTCGCTTCTTCGATTCACGAAATAACAGATTTTTATTGCTTCGTTATTTCATATCAAATTTATTTTCGTATTCATAGAATCGAGTGACCGGTAGAATCTTAAATTTCTTCGTTTCCTCATCATCGAAAATGTATTTATTAAAATTTCTCCAACGCCGTTAAGCTCAAAAGTTATTGAAAAAGAAAACAAACATTTTCGAGCCCTCGAAAACTTCGCAGATTTTGTTTTCCCCCAATAATTCCAATCATTGAGAATTTCCCAATGATTTTACAATGCACTTTTTATCAATTGTCCTCCTCTCAATCGTTTGTTCTCAATGATAACATCGTAGATCTCATTCGCGTTTAAATCTCGATTTAAGGAACGAGAAAAATATTTGTTAAAATTCATCCGTTGCTTTCGCTGATCCGCTCGCGCGACGGCGGGGCGATTCACCGAAGTCTTCGCGGAGAAACTCAAATCTATAAATACGTTAAGTTTCTCCGGACCCCTAAGTTTCCTATATACGCGACTATATCGCTCGAATCCCGCGTAGCACGAACGAGCAAAAAGCAACCAGCATGTTGGATATATAGTTCCCGCAGACACGCCGCCCGCTGGACCGCGGTCATTTCGTAAATATAGCTCCCGAAATTACCGTAATAATCCCCAATAGCTCCAATTCCAAACTTAATGGAACCGTTAAATCCCGAATAAAATTCTCTTGTCCAGACGCCGATCGGGTTACGTCATCGAGCGAACATTATTGTTTCTCTCGTCCGCTCGATCCCGAACGATCGATCTTCAACGTCGCGATTGACATCGATTTTTTTTCCAAAATTCATCGATCTTCACATTTCGATGTGAAAGAGAGTTGAAAATTTTGAAAAAACCGAACGAAAAGTCCGCGAATTCGTCGAAGCTACTCACTCAACATTTTTTTTTGCTCGAATCCTTTTTTTTTCGAGATTCGAATGAGGAAATATCGTTTCGGTAAACAGTATCGAATGCTCTTGGATCTTTTGATCATAGTGAAAAGAGAACTGATAAAAAAAAGTTTTCGTTGCGGCGTTAACCGTTTTATTAATGCTCGAACGAGGCTCAATGAAATTGGCCAATTGCCATTGAGCGATGAAAAATAAACATTTCTTCTTACGAAGAAATGTTCTGTTTGTTTTTTTTCTTTCTGTTATAAAATAACGTTTCGAGTCTCATAAAAGTGAATGTCCGGTTTCATAAACAGGCGATATGTGATTGACAAACGTCAACGATTTGAATGAGTCGGCTTGACGTTTCTCGATAAATAGAACGATGAAAAACGTTCTGAAAAGTGCAAATCTATTCCTAATGGACTTTGCTTCCGGCCAGAGAACATTTTTAAACGAATCGGAAATAAAACGGTTTATTAATATTGAAAAAAAAAAAAAACGGTGACAGAATATTGAGATTATTTTTGAACGAGACACAAAAAATGATGATTCAACCTCGTCTAATTCCGAAGGAAAAAAAAAATTATCAAACCCCTGTTTATTTACTAATCTATCAACGATTTATGAAAATAAAAAAATAAAATCTTGCGTCAGAATAGTCTCGACGAAAGTGAATCTCTCGAGTTTAATCGTTCCGACGAGCTTATGAAATCTAATCCCGTTCAAGTTGATTTGCTTCTGTCTCATCGAGCTTCGATAACGTCATCGTATTTGCATGCACCGATGCAGTTTAATTTCTTCGGAAAGCGGATCATGCACGATTCACGTTCGATATCAATTTTTTCTGAATAATATTCATTCGGAATAAGTTGATATCCAACTTTTTCTAAATGTCTAAAAAAATGAATGAAAAATTCAATTTTTTGTTAACTTTTGAACCAGAAAATATTACTTTTAGATTCGAAGAAATTTTTTTTCAAAGTTTAATAATTTGAAATTACATCGTTCAAATGCAACGAAACTTTTCCTTAGAAATGTATTTCTTGAAATCATTATTCATAAACGCCACTGGAGATTAGACTGTTTCAGTGAAGTTTAAAAACTGGAAAATTTGATTTTTTAATTTACGGAATATTCGAAAACGATAATAATTCAAATTTGCCTGACCGAAAGTCGACGATTATTCCGAAGAAATTGTTAAATTTGTAAACGAACAAAAACGATTTTTAATTTTTTGTTTCAACCTTTTAAAAGTAAAAGTTGAAATTGTTCGTATTTCCGGCGACCGTAGATTCGATCGTAACGCCCTTCAACGGCGAAACTCATCATTTTGCTTGGCGATTTGAGGCTTATCGTTCGCATCACCAGCCACCAGATGCTTTTCCCTTACAGACGATCACTGTTTACTTCGAAACTTTTTTTTTTCTTCTTTCTTTCACTCTCACTAATTACGTATAAATTGCTCCTTGTATTTCGCCTGTGTACACATATAAAGTTTGTATATAAAATCTGCGAAGGTTACTTTACATCGTGTATATACTTTCTGTATAAGATCGGTGCATCAATCCAGGCCTTGGGATATCTGCCGATTAAAAGCAGGTCAAACAAATAAAAAGTGAATTAAAATGCACTTTCAGTTCTTTTTTTTTATTCTTTCTCGCCACTCAATTTAAAGAAACGTCTATAAATTAAGTTGTTTATTGTCCGACAAATTTTCGAAAAGATAACGATTTTTTTTCATTAAAAAACAAAGTTTATTTATCGCTCCGCCAAATTCATTTTTCACTCAAATTTTCTTCGCTCGTGTTTCATGAAAATTGATGCAAATTTAAGTTAAATTTCAATGCTGATCCAACGAAAATAGACTTCGGCGCGTGTCCAAGTGCGAAAAATTCGAAAAAAAAAATTCATTATAACCGATGTATTCAGAATTTTTGAACCGTAAAAATGAAATTTAATGAAAAAAAACGTGATAAATTCGAACGAATTTTAATTTCGAAATGTGCGATTTGCCGAAACTCGTGACTTTTGAGCCTCCTAATTTTCCATGTTGTTTCTTGCTCGTCGACTTTGAATCCAGACAACTATCAACTCCCTGAGATCAGAGCAGCGACGTCGCGACATTATCTTAAAACTGCGTGAAGAGGGGGGACACCCGAGAGGAAGAGAGAAAGTACTTTTGTCGTGTATATTATTTACACAATGGCCGAGTGTAAAGAGAGATAACCTTAAAGTCGTGGCAGTTTACAATGATTTATATATACAGTGAACCGTGTCGTTTCACACGCTCTCTTAGCCCCTTAAATAAAGGAACAAAATTTTTTCTTTTTTCATTTCAACCGAATTTTAATGGTCTCACCGGTGTAGAAAACGATTATGAGTGTTCCTCTCATAAAAAAAGAAACAGATGACACGATGCTGAATCGAGAACTAGTTTTTTTGTTTTTCTACGAACTGTCTCATCAATTATTCGCTCAATTATCAGCCAATTAATTCACAATTTGACGCAACGAATCTTCGGTTTAAAAGCTTAATGATTGATTCTCATTCGAAGACTCTCTCTCTCTCTCGGCCTTGAAATCGTGACGAAAACTCGAATAACAAACAATTTAATGGATCCGAATCCGATGAAAAATTCGATGAAGAATTCGATCGATTATTAAAATAATTGAGTCTTTTTAAATGAATAATTGACTGTTTCGTTAACTTCAGTAATTTTGAACGTATGCATAGGAAAATAAGTGAATAATTGCGATTGTTATTACTGCTCAGTTATGCGGAAAACAACTTGAAAAAAAAATGAGCTGTTACAATCGTTGCTAAGAAGTCGTGATAATTAACAGATCTTTATGATTTTTTTTTTGCCTCAGTTTTAGTCCAACTATATATTTATCGTAAAAATTCCTTCACTTTCGATTCGGTCTTTATTATGCAATGTTCTCAACGATAATACCGATATTAACGACGATCTTATGTGCTTCGAACAGTCGATACTTTGTTGTTCGTTGTAATATAGGAATTTCATTAGAGCTCGAGCGACGTTGGGGCAAAGTAATCTCGGCTCGTGACTCTCGGCCTGTACAAGCGCGCGATACACGTGAACAGGAATATTGGTTTATTGCACTCGTGGAATTTGTGTCGTTTGCGCGAATGTACCGTGGCCAATTAATCGCTCGAGCGAAACGGAGAGTATTGCTCCATGTTCTTGGCCAATTATCTTCTCAATTTATTCACAAACTCGCCAGGAATTCGAAGCAGAATCGAAGAAAAAAGAAAAAATGTTTTTCGATCAAAGGAAACGAGGAACTTAAACTTCGATGCTTCGAGATTCGACAATCGATTGTTTAGAAAAAAAAAGCTGCTCGCATCGTCAAAAATGGAGAAAATCTCCTGGAAAAAAAAAGACTCGTCGTTACCTTGCAACGATCCGCGATCTCTAATACCGTCGTCATTTCCATACTCTCGAAAGTGCCAACATCGATAAGCCTTTAGCTCGAACCAACGTAAGCATTTTCATAATCATTTCTTCAGATGTTTATCTCGAAGTGAGTCGTTCTCTGTAGAGTCTCGGTAGGGATGTATGAGAGAGAGAGAGAGAGAGAGAGAGAGAGAAAAAAAAAAAACGTCATACTTTTAAATGATACAGAGAAGCTGCACTTACACGAGTCCACTTGTTCCCTCTCGATCTTTATCTTTCCACTTGTCGCAAATCTTCTTTCATTATTTTTTTTAATATTGCTCTCGAGTCTTGTATATAGAGCATAAATAAACGTGTACGAAATATGAAAAAGGGGGAGAAGTAGAAAAAAAAGGGGGAGAATGAGAGAGAGAGGGGGAGGGAAAAGGGAAAGAGAAAAATGGGAGAGAGATGTAAAATGGTCCAGAGTTGGAGAGAAGCAAAAGGGATTTGAACGCGTGAGCGGAGTTCATACACACTTGTAAATACGGCTTGGCAACCTCGCCGCCGTCTCGACATATCGTTCTTTTTTCTTCTTCCTCTTCTTCTTCTTCTTCTTCTTCTTCTTCTCCGAGAGCCTCTCACTGTTTTCTCTTTCTCTTTTATTCTCTTTTCTTTTTTTTTAAATTCATCTCCAGAACTTGTACCTTCTCTCCATTTCCCATAGCCGCATGCTCGCTCGCTCGCACATATTCATGAAACTTACACATTGGAACACCTGTATGGGGGATTCCGGATGAAAACGGAACTGCATTCGGTCAGGGGATTTCGTCGGGATCTTTTAAGCATTTGACAAAAGTTTTTCTCGACAAAAAACTCCTCAAATCTATGCTTTTCAATCTTCTTTGGATCGAGCTACATTTAGGTCTTTTCGAAACGTTAAATTACCGAGCATACGCTTCTATCCTCTGAAACAGACTCTCATGGACCACCTCATGCATCTTATACTCCGGATATTTATGAGGGCTATCTCGTATGAGCCGAACGATTTGTGGTCAAGTTTTAAAAATAAAGTAAAACGTACTCTAAAAGCCTTTTAGATGCTCTTTCCCTTCTTTTCAGTTTCGTTTTATTGTAAACTCGTTAAATGCTTTCTCGCTAGTTTTTAAAAAATTTGTACAAAGGAACAAAGAAATTTCACGTTGATACGAACGAAGAAAGAAACGGAATCGTGTTCGCGTTGATCAAACCGTTCGATCTTTTTCGATCGATTCAGGAAAAAAAAGTTGAAATTTCGATCGAAGAAATTAACGAAAATGAATTTATTTCAATCACTCTCAATGACAGTTGCGTGACAAAAAAATTTCAAGCTTTTTGACAGTTGGATCTTTCGATCAAAATCTTTCGTTATCCGGGTCAATATTACTTACTCAACTTTACTCAAAAGTTTCGAACCCCACAAGTATCAACGAAAAAACGAAAAAAGATGTGCGCGAAAAATGACTGTAATCACGAGGAAATTCCAAGGCGTCACCTCGATCTCTCACCTCGAATCTTCTTGAAACTGTACGCTCACTTTTACAAGCTCTTACGGTGTGTTTCGCGGCGAAACATCATTCGCCTCGAAACCGTGAAAGTTTGTATCAAAAAGCGACGAGCCAATTTTTATCGCCTTTTTATCCCAAGAAAACATACGAATATCAACGAAATTGAGTTCACCAGCAGCCAGAAATTACTATTCCCAATAACTCGATACAGATGAAATAAGCTCTGATCAACGAGTATTCGTCATCGGTACACCAGGATCGATTAAAAAGAACAGAAAAAAAAAAAGAAAAAACAAAAAATGATAATTTTATTTGCATCCTATGGAATTCCAGCACGATAAACGATCTTCGTCAAGATAAATTATGCATACGACACATCATTGATTAATTCTCTCGTTTCTTCAGACTTTTATTACAGTGCATATAATCTCAGTTGGATATGGCTAATGAGGCTATATATACATTTATTTATACGATGCTTGATCGATGGTGTTCGATAAAATGTAACGATATATATTTACCACCCAGTCAGTTACAGTGAATCAGACTTTATATTTACAGTTCAATCACTCTGTGATAATATAACGATCTTCTCTCTTCTCACTGGCTTTTTTCTCTCTCTCTCTCTCTCCTCGGTTTGAGTGCTGCTTCAATTGTGAATGACTAACGTAATCACTTTGAGCCTCAGACTCATTGGATTCGTGAAAATGACAATAGAAACTTTATTCTACCAGACGATGCAAAAATATTTCTGTACTTGTGCTCGAGATACTTGAAAAATCGTGCACACGCGTTAATATCATTAATGTCTGTTAACGTTTGTATGAAATTAATGTGCATATGTCTATTCTTCGTATATATATACGTAAACACATGCATTGCTCGTCGGGTTATCAGTGATTCTGGAAGTTACCAAATCGTGTTTGGCGCCGTTGGGAGGTTAAGGGAGGAGAGTAAAGAAAGCATTTTCAGTCGGTGCGTCATCTACGCGAGCACGTTTTATCTTTATGGGGTATAAGTGTCAGAGGCACCAACTGAAAAAGCAACAGTGGCTACCATTATGGCTGAATTTACCAGGCCACCTTGTTTCTCATTTTTCAAGAGGCTTCGCCTTCGATCTAACGCTTTATTCGAGCTCGTTAATCAACATTTTTATTTAATACTGTTGCGACTAATTATTATTGGAGCTTCTGTACTGGGAGGGCCATTTTTCAGGCTGTTTCGTTGAGATCTTTTCGGACAGGATATTCAGACAGAATTTCAGGATCGTTCAGGCACTACCCCTGTGGGACGGTTTCAAAAAATCGATTTTTAGTTTTTTTTTAAACAGATTTTCGAAGCAAAACGTGTGGAAAATTAACTGTAAAAATTTCAGATCGAAATATAGAATATTTACGAAGTCATGGTACTTCGTTACAAAATCTTTAAATTGGTCTCAAATTTTGACACAACGTTCTATACACGTAACTCTCTTACCCGGACTAGGATCTTTTTAGTATTCAAATGACTTCTTATTTTTTTAAACAATTAACAACAACAAAAAACACGATTTTCAAAATTATTTCAAGTCCGCCATTTTGCTGATTATGCATAAAAATAGAAGATCCTAGTTCAGGTGACAGAGGCAAGCCTACTGAACAGAAATCATTTTGAATCTTTTGATTCAGATCACTGCAACAACCTCTAGACTCACCCTGCCATCGTCCTTGTCTTTTTTCTAAGGCTCCACTTTGACTGTACGAATCAGTGACTAATTATTCTAAAATTGACTTGAATTTTTTTTTGTATGGCATAAGATGTCGATAAAAACGTGTAAAAATATTTGAAAGATTGTATTGGATTTTCTTATTTAAAAAAATTCATAAAAATTCTTTAGAAAAACGTAAAAAATTTTCTTCAACTTTTTGCTCGTTTTTTTTTTCATGAATCTTTTCCCGTTACTTCGAGTCAATACGATTCTACGTGTTTATAAATGTTATCGACTCGCGAATCAGCTGACGTATAAAAACGAGCACTCTGCAAAAGGGCTCGGGATCGGATATTTTCTTTAATCGACAAAGCCCTCTCGCGGCATTATCGACATCTGCTGGCTCCGTTATCGTTCACTCCTACATTGCCAGACTCGTTATTTCTTACCGTTGGGACAGAGAAAAAAACAACATTCAATCGAGCGATTAATGGGAGCTGCAACGATTCGAAACGCGCGAATGAAATCGTACGAGAAATTCCAGTGTGCAAAAATCGCTGTAAAATTGCTCTTCGGAAACGATGGAGAAAGAATTTTGTTGATCGAAACAGATCTCGTTTCTCTCCTCCGAAATATTCAGTTCGATATATCAACGACAAAATATTTGTTAAACAAAATAATGAAAAATACTGAAACGAGTTGTTGGTCGAACCAACCAAGCTTCGGTGCTGATAAAAAAATGAATGTTAATGCAACAAAATATCATCGAAATAAAATCATTCGTTTATTCATTCGAACTGTCACAGTTTAGTCAGTTCGATCATTGAGATTCAAACAGATATTTATTGAAGCAAAAATATGAGCAAGCAAATAAATAATTCCAATTGTTCGTTCGAAATCATTTGGTTTCGGTTGATTTAGTCGATTCGTCTATAAAAAATTTTCATGATTTGGTTGATTAAATCAATTCATGACCATTTAACGAAAAAATTGTTGGATCTGTACCGAATATTTCTCCAACAAAATAGATTTGGTTCGATGAACAAATTTCGTTTTTTCGAATGCAGTTTTTCCAGTCTCCTAACCCAAAAAAAAAAAATTGTTTTCGATTTCTTTTCGTTCGAATCAATAACAAAAAATGTGGAAATTCAATTATTTCGTGCTCTCGACTGGTCCGAAAAAAATGTTTGATAATTTTTTATTCGATCCTGATACGTTGAGATTAGAAAGAATAGTGTGTTATTCGGTTTTTATGGAGCCCATGAAAGTTGGTAGGGAAGAGAGGCACTTGGGATGGAATGTGAGATATTTTCTACGTAATAAGTATAATACCGAGTAGCCAAGATTAACGCGCTTCAAACCATTATTTCGTGATATTTTGCCCCGAAAAAAAAAAAAAAAAAAAAAAAAAAACTTTGAGACGAATAAGCGAACACTCGGGCCCCGGAAGTTCTTAATCATTTCATCGTGAGTTCAAAGCCCGATGCATTATTTTTAACATCTGCAGCTTGCTCTGTTGATGCGCTCACATATATGTATGCACACGTGACCACGCCTCTGCTCACATGCTTCGTCAGTTTTAATATTTGTAACGAGCAATTCATGAAGCTCCCCAATTTGTTTACACACCAATATTCATGAACGTGTCATTGAAGCTTGTCAATTTTTTTTTCCAGTCATTTATCTCTCGTGTATTTTCCAGCAAAGAACAACTTTTTACATATTTTTTTGTTTGTACTTTTTATTTGTGATTAATCGATCAAAAGTCTAATCAGAAGTTTCGGAGGCAAATTGTAGCGACGAAAAAGTACGATTGATAAGCAAAATTTGCATGATTTTTGTATCTTTTTGAATTAAAATATAATCGATATCGAATGGGTCAGGAAAGTCATCGATAATGAGTTGATTGTATGATTCTCAATCAGGAAATTCGTTCGGAACTTGATTGCATCGAGACACGATTTTTATTCGTGATAATTCGATCGAAATTCTGATCAAAAGTTTCGAAGACGAATTAAAGAACGAAAAGTTTTGATTGAAAAACCGAAATTGAGTTTTATCGTTTCGTTTTATTATTGTAATTATAATTGATGTCGAATGAGTTGAAAAAGTAATTGATAAAAAGCTAATGGATGAATTTTTGAGCAGGAAATTAAACCTCAACTTAATTGAGCTTGTATTAAAGCTTGTATTAATTTTATATCGCACGTAATTCACTTTCCAGCTTCTTTATTTTATTTTTTCCGAGCTAATCATAAAACGATTATCTATTTCGCAAGTTCGGATTTTGCGATCGCGAAAGAAATGTATGTTGACTCTCGTTGGCACGAGACTGACTCGCCAGAGCCGGCATCGAGTTTTATTCACGTGTAGTTAGCACGATGAAAAAATAAGAGAAAAAAAGAACACGAAAAAGTTGTTTATCACTTCGTGCGATTATATTTCAGGCTCGAGCAGCTGTTTTTCGTTATTTTTGGTTTCTCAACCAACGCCAACTATCGATAGACCGAAATTTCGCGAATTTTTTAGCTTTTTTTCTTTCTTTTCCTCTTTTTTTCCTGTTTTTTTTTTGTTTATTATTGCATTTTTCCGGAAATATACAGAGCACCGTAGATACACCGGAGTTATGCAACGGAAGAGATCCACGGTGATATAAACGCGTGGGAATCCGCGCTCGCGCTCGCGCGCGCGAAGAATCCTCATTTGAAACGCGAATTCCGACTTGTGTTCCTTTCTCTTCGTGCTTCGAATGATGACCCACATTTCATTTTCATTCATATTCTTGACTCAAACGACTAATGCATTTCCATATAATCGGACATTCTATTTGAATTCTTCGAATCTCTTTTCACGCGCCCAGCAGGGTACCTTAAAATCGAGTTTTTGTTCTTGGCCCGCATCAATCCTCTGGATCAATGTCAGTGTTCCGGCATTTTATTTATTTTTTTTCCATCAATTTACAGGATTCAACATTGACTGGTAAAAACGTATTTACCGTTTTTCATTCGACGAAATTCCGACGAATATTACATCGGAATTTTTTTTTCATTCTTCGCACGATAATTTATTCCGAACTAATGTCCAACGTCAGTCTCATTCGTATTAATCAGAATTATTCGAAAGTAAAAATAAAAAGTTGATAAAGAAATAAATAAAATGAAATTATGAAATTTTAAAAATAAAAAATGTCCTTTCGAGAAACACTTTTCGGGAGAAAAACTTTCTACGCTTTATAAAATTCACTAAAATTTCTAAAACAAAAAAAATTTGAAAACTAAAAAAATGCATGAAAACTTGCTCGACATTTTTCAGTCGGATTCCTGCGTTGGTTCAAAATCTCAAAAAAATATTTGAGAAAGTAAGATCGAAAGAATAGTGATCTTCAGGGATCATAATATTGAAAAAGATTATAAATAAAAAGCACCGACGGTGGTAAGAATAACATTTGTGTAAGGGTGTTAAGACCAATAGAGGAGGATGCAGGAATTCTTTGAAGCAGATGGCAATGAAAAGTCGAGAAAAATAATGAATCAGGGTGTCTCGGAGCGGTGTGTGTTTCTTACCAATATGGAAAAACGTGTTGGATGATCCAGATTCAGTGTCAGCTTACAAATAAATCTCTTATAATATACGAGAAATTTCGAAGAGTCTTTGTCACGTAGAAAAACTCGTTTGCTTCTCCGACGTTCATTTAGCAGTTCCAATACCAGCTCATTATAACAAACGCGGTATCATCCTAACATTGAGCAACATTTAAATTCCAATCGTTCAAACCACCTACCTAATTCGAACGTCCGGGACGAATAAATCTCTTTGATTGCGAAACACATTTTTCTTCTTTTTTTTTTTCGTACTCCTTGTTGCCTGTGTTGACCGAACGCGATATGCAGAAGATTGGTTTTTTTTTCTTCGCATTCATTAGGAGAGAGAAGTTTTCGTGATAATATAAAACGCGCGTAAGTGGGAAGGCTATTTCGAACGCTCACTAGGTTTCTACGCCATTTCTCGTGTGTGTCTCGAAGCTCCGAAATGTCTGAATAGTTCCGAGACCTTTGAACCCAATGGAAGGATTAAAAAATCAACGATGCCCGTAATTTGGATCTCTCCTAACAAAAATTGAACCAGAAAAAAAGAAGCTTTGATCCTCCTAGTTGAAAATGGCACCTGATCCCCGTTGATATCAGCCGCGACATGTGCCTCGCGATCCCAGGTATACAAAGAAGGTTATTGTTTAATGGACGGAACAAGGGACTCACTATTAAAACGGCTCGCTGGCCGGAAGTGGAAGCAAAAAAAGGGAAAAACTTTTCTCGCTCTTTCTCTCTCTCTCTCCGTCGCTGTGAGCAGGCTTTATTTACTCGGTACACATAAAAAAAAAAGAGGGCAAAAGAGCACGGTGCTTTTCTCTCGTTTCCGGAATAATGGGGAAAAGCTCGGTGTTTCGGGTTTGTCACGCGCGGCACATGCCACTGTTTTGTTCCCCAGTTTCAATACTCTCGTGTTTATTTTATTTATATAAGAAATTCTAGTTCACCGAGGGCCTCCCCTCCGAGCGTTATTTTATTCAAATAAATCTATTCGTATTTATGGATCGATGATGATTCTCGACGTGAAAATAAAAAGTCCCGTTAGATTTTGAGGAAGCAGCTCGACTCTCCACCAGTCCCAGGTAGACAAGCAGAGACCACGATAATAACGTACCTTTGGCCCAGCGTGCTCTCTTATAAATTATCATCACGTTCGAGAACGCGTCCATAACGGCGTATGGAAATTGCTCACCATGAATAATACGCCATGACTTTTATTCGCTTCGATAAAACTTTGTCACGTTGTTTCTATCAGACTCTATACGCCTATGTTTCTTCCTTATTTTCTTTCCTTTTATTCAACCTCGTAATCGAATATTCCGCGTCGTCGCGAGTCCGACGAGTCTAACAAACAGTCTCTGCACTATTGTTGCTCGCGTACATTTTGCTTGCATTCGCGGTTACCTAACTCTCGGACAGGATATCCGGACATTCTGGAATGTTTGTACGAACGCCCTGATTCTTCTTTACAATCTTTTTTCTTTTACTTTTTTTTTATGAAATTTTTCATCGAATCTCAATCGTTCGGTGTCGATAAGATGAAATAGTTTTATTCGTGAGAATCAGACGTTCGTTTGTCTGGAATGACGAACGAATTAATCGAAAAACTTTTTTTTTTCTATTTTAACAAGAAATATAATCAATTAAATCGTTCCTAATTTCGATCGAAAGCTTCAAATGTATTTTTAGATGTATTTTCCTCTCAGAATTTTTTGGGGGCCCAGTGTCTAAGCCTCGGCTCTCGTCATCCTTTCGATTCTATCGTTCAACTCGAATCGTCAATTTATTACGATGAGTCATATTTACCGAGTTAATTGAGCCTCACCGTTACAAATTGACGAGCACACGATTAATACGATTGTGATTAATCATGACCGTTGGAAAAATCATTTTACGTAGTTAAAAAAAGAAGAAAAAAAGTAGAAAAAAAAGCAATTATTGTGAAGAAGATAGATAACAACAATGGACTGTTACGAAAAATCATTTTAGCTCGTAACTTCGCTCTTATATCGTCGCACGAAATAAGCATGGAACAAAACTCATTACTGTACTATTTATTTTATTCTCTCTCACGTTAATTGTACGTTATTTCTCAATGAATCAATCAAACCTATTCTCTCCTCACTCCCCAATTCACGTCCATCAAAATTACCGACGAAAACTAAACGTTTACGGTCTCTCTGTCTCTCTCTCCATTGGAAATTGTGCTCCAAAATCGTAGTTCAGCATCGAAATAATGATTTCGAATATAAAATTGAAAAATGTAAAATAAAAAATCAGAAATCACATGAAAATTAGTAAAATTGAAAAACTTTTTCAGATTTTCACTTCTTTTTTGATATTTTTTTCACGAAATTCGAAAAAAAAATGAAAATAACTAGAAATGGCATGAAAATTGAACGAATCAAAGAACTTTTTTCGATTTCGATTAGTCTTTATATCGTTATCGCGAAAATCCTTGTGTCAGAGATCGTAAGGTTATTGAAAAACGATAAAAAATCGATGTGAATTTCGGTATTTTCGGTATCGTTCTGCGAATTTAATTATCTTTACAAATCCCTTTCGAGTTCAATGTTCAAATGGACTAATATCATAAAAATGAATTACTTTGACGAATGAGAAGTGCAGAAAGAGTCGATGCGCGAATGTGCTCGCGAGCAAACAAAAATATGAGAAATAAATGATAAATATAAAATGTGTGTATACGAGTACAAGTTCGAGTACAATGTTTCTTTGTCCTTTAATCCGCTTAATTGCTGAGAGTCGAAGAGTTATTGCGGCAGTGAGATTTGCTGAATTATATCTTGTGCGGCAATTTTCTTTTTATAACGTGCAAACGTTCTTCAATTTATTTATCTTTCTCTCTCTTTCTCTCTCCCTTTTTCTCTCCTTCTTCCCCTATGCGTATCCCTCTCGACTGGTTCTCCAATTGAGCCTTTATCTCCGTGTCCCACAGTCTCGTCGTATTCGCGCAATTGAAGAGTGTCGTTGAGCTTCGAATTGGCTAAATACGCCAAAGTTTTGAGCCCGCTTTTCGGTCGAGAGAGTTAAGCAAAAAGTTGGCAGGGGTTGATCCCGCAGCGCAGAGCGACACGGGATTGCGCGAGACCGGAAGAGACGAGGAAGAAGATCGCGACACGGAAAGTTGGGGATCCACGAAGATGCCAGAGGGCGTTGAACTGCCCGCGCGGCATTCCTCGATGCTTTTCATTTACCCGCGCCGCGTCTACGCCGCGCACGAGTCCCGCGATCAAACGCATCCACACGCGTGTTTTTCCTTCGTTTTCAAACCCGCTAGACTCTTCGTCGCTCTTCAACGCATTTCTTTTCCTTTTTCATTCCTCTCTCTCTCTCTCTCCCTTTTTTTCTTCCTCTTTAACCCAATTACGACATCACGGATCGCTTCTCGAACATTGTGAATGAAATCGGCTCTTTTTTATCGGCTCGAATATCTTCCAAGTTTTTTATCGCTCCCTCCTCCATCGCTCTTTCAACGCTTTTTAATCTTCCAATATTTCTATTCGATTTTTATAATACTTTTTTTTTTTCAATGACTCCTCTCCCCTATGATTTTCCAACCGCTTTCCTCCAGCTCGACATTTTTCTTCCGTCTCTTAAAAATTTATCAGAAAAGCCTCGACGCGCGTTTCGGTTATTTTAATCATATCTTTGTCCCCGAGCATGTCTCAACCGCGAATATTTTCAATTATTTTCACAATTAACGTCAACGATGCGCCTCGATCCTGTCCTCGAACGTCGTATATCGACTCTACCTAATTGTAGCATCGGAATTATGCTCATAATTTTCGACTCGCCACCCCAGAGACTCCGAGGACACGGTCCTCCGCGTCGTGGGAGCAGAATAATGGCTGAAAGTTTCGAAAATTTATTAAACGGAAGTCATGCCCGTCGGTAGAGCTCGGACAGTGCGGAGAGAAGAAGAAAAAAAAACAAAGGGGAGACGAGAAAAAAAAGTTTATAGAGCCATTTTTGGGCGGACTGAAAAGGCGGGATATTCCCTCGCGGCTTGACACCCCGCGAGAGGGGCTCGACGGTAAACTTTAATCGTATAACTTATCCGAGCGGTTAATATTGCCCCAGTCACCAAATATTACGAAACTACCGTAATCGAGTCCCGAGCACATATTTTTCTTTCTTCTGTATATATATAAAACTAAAAACTTTTTAAAAAGTAAAAAAAGAACGCCAAGTATTAAAAGACGCGACCATGCCGGTATCGTCTACGCGTTGAGAAACGCGAACGAGAGAGAACGCGCCATGCCGAGGAAGAGGGAACGCGCAGCCGCGTGCTGTCTCTCTCACTCAGCGGCGCGCGAGAAGTGGGGGTAGCCTCGTTTAGCGGAGACTAGGTGACGCGAAGCAGAGAAATGTCCATTATTATTAAAAGGACGTATGTCCCGCCCATTCGAGCGTGACTTACGCCTGTCTGCTCCCAAGAAAGCAGAGTATCCCGAAATGTTCGATTTTATTTCGCTAAATCATCATATCTCAAGATTGGCTGGACGGATTTACATGCAACAAAGACCAATAGAAAGAGAAAAATCGAAAAAAAATCGTCACGAAAATTCAAATTTTTTGACCAAACGGTTCGTCCGTCAGAACGGTTTAAAAACGCCGTGACGTCATAAAACCGGCATATTCGAGTATATAAGAGTGCGGTAGGCCTCGCGCTGGCTTTTTCTTTTCCGTTTATTTAAACTTTTCTTTTATTTTTCTTTTAATACTTGGCGTCGAGACGCTACCGCGTCTCTTGATATATATATATATATATATATATATCTATGTAGATTGATCGAGGAGCGTGAAGGCTCAGAACCTTTTTATATTATCTTTGTTCCCGAGTTTTTCTTTCACCTTAATATCGTAGCTGACGAAGCGTGCACCCAAATGAGCGCAATGGGGTGTCCCATAAATTAGAGCTAAAGGCAGAAGGGAAAATCGTTTCGTTGCTTTGAATAAAAAAACACGATTTTGTCAGAGGATTGTCACAACAATTACTTGCGAACGCACGTAATCCTAGAGACTCCAATGCATTATACTTTCTCTCGAATAATCCTGTGTAATTTCAATGCAACCGTTGACTCTTGATTTTTTGTTGTACATTCTAATGTGATTTGGAATTTGTTTGAATGCAAATTTTGCATCGATCTATGAGGAATCATCGATTTCTTCTTTTTTTTTTCATTCCTCCTCGCTTTTCAATGGTCAATAACGTTGAATTATATTTTATTTAATCAATCTCGATAGAGCCTCTCACAAATTAATTTATCGAATACGAATGCCATTTATCAAAAATCGTTTTGTTTCTCTCGTTTGAGTGTTTTTTTTTTTGGTTTTTAAATTGCAGCAGCAGCAGATATATATCTCATAACTTGCATTCCTACGAGGTCTTTGCTGGACACGAGAGTAAGACCGGTTCATTCAATGCCATACAAAACACGATTGTACACAACTTTATAACATCACACACTTACGAAACTCGCTGAGAGGCACACAGCTTATATTCATTCAGTTCTTCAAAGAGAAATTTAGCATCTCCCTCCCTCCCTCTCTCTCTCTTTCTCTTCTTCTCTCGGTTCTGCTCCGTTCCGTTCATATTCTTCGAGATTTGTTTTTCTTTCTTCATTTCTTTTATTTCTGACTCTGTTGAATATTCTTTATTCATTTTTTTTTTTCACTTCAAACGTTGCATCGGTCAATTTTTGTTTCGACTCCGGCTCATTGCTCTTTCACTACTGTTTTCTATTTTTTTCTTTTTGTTTCATTGATTCCGAGGGTTTTTTGAGAAAGTTCGTTCGTTTTTCTCTTTTGTTTTGCTCACCCCTGACATCGTTGAGTTTGAATATTTTTACAAAATTTTTAAAGAACCCAACAAACGTTTTTGCAATTTATTGTAAAAAAATTGGCAAAAAAAAAAATCACTCGAATTTTCGTCCAATTTGTAACAATGCTCATCAATATTTTTCATATTTCATCTCGTATCGGTGATTCACCGCGATAAATTGGTTGGAGAAAAAAAAAGAAAAAAATGAAAACAAGTAATTTGCCACTCGCTTTGCCCGAGGGCATACCTTTCTGGGCGGATCGAGTCATCGAATATTTCAGAATCGCTCTTGTGGGTCAGGAGAAATTATGTCAGCGATGAATAAAACTAGTTCCTGTTTTATCGAATCGAACTCGTGAAGGTGTTTACGTGACGAAAAACCCATCCGTCAGATCGCCGCCGCGCGCCTCTCTCCGATATATCCATTTATCTATTTATCCGAAGATAAAAATTGTTCCGCGTTACTAATATCATAAAAGTAGAATGATCTTTATCGAATTTTAACACCACATACGAAAGTCAGCTTCCTCGAACCTCTCTTGAATTAGTTATAAACGGTTTTACTCCCGAATCTTTCGAACTCGATGATTCGAATCATTTTTTTATTTTTTGTTATCCCAGAAATCAGTTCCGTAATAACAAAAAATCGGGGGAAAAAAAATTAGTAAAATCAAACTAATGAATTCTCTCGTCGTTAAGTCTGATACGATAATCAAGAAATTTATTCCAAAAAAATTCCATACAATTTCGATTTTAAATGGTACGAAAAAATCAATAATCATGAAAATTTTCATAATTATTCAAAGATATAAAAACGCCTACATATTTAAACGCGATGGATCAGCTCATGAAAAACCGGATGGCCTTCTCGTGTATATGATTATATCGCGTTAAGTAACGCGTATACGGACGTAATATATATTATCGAAAGCCTGACGCGCGCTGCAACCGCCTCCTGATTCTGATAAGTAGCCTCGTGATAAAGTTTGAAAAAAAAATAGATATAAATAAATAGATAAATGAATGAATGAATAAATAGAATTCCAGGGGGTAAATTCGTTGAAATTTATTGAGTGTCGAGTTTACCGAGAGTTCGTGACTTCGAAATTCTTCGATGGAGAAAAAGCCTGGGCAATGAAATTTATAAATACATGTAAAAACGTAACTACAACTTTTTGATCGATCGACGAGTTTTTCACTCACCGAAACGAGTCATATTAATAGAAGTACTCGAACCAAAAACACTCGTTTACCCGGAGCAGCACACGAGCCAGCGCATACGCACGAATAATCAGAAATTAGGCCACAGCTGGCTAAGGACGATTTCGTTATTATTTTTTATTCGTTAAAACTCTTTTTTTTTCCGAAGTTTTGAAAGCGGCGCGGAGTCGAAGCTCGAAGTAGACATCGGAGCTGCTTTTTTTCAGACCAAGTAACGCGTGCCGGGCTTCACACCTGCAACGGTTCGATCGAAACTCATTTCGTTGGTCAATCGGAGAATTTCAGAGACACGGTTGTTTTTTTATTTACATATTTCCATTAATTTTTCGTTACGAAATTAGGAAAAAAAAAAAAAAAACAGAATAGTTGTCGAAACTTCATTTCGTTTGAACAGATTTCTTTAAAACTCGTTTTTTCATTGAATAGAACAATCGGACGATGAAAATATTTTGTTTTCAAGTGGAATTTTCAAAATTGTCGTTCTTCATCGGATCGAGCAATTTTTTTTCACTCTCCGGATCTTCGCACGATCTTAGAAGACATGAACGAGTGAAATAATTGTGTCAATGTCCATAAGAGAGAGCGAGAGACTAACACGAGACTTGGTAGTAAGAAACTCACATGTTCCCATTTACATTATCGCCTAAAGGTCTAAGTGCACCGCATAATTTACGTAGATGCACTCGTTCACTAGCGTTTATAAAACGCTTCTCACGATGACGTTGCCGGGACGAAAAACGGTTGGGCTGACTGATTTTCGTCTCGAGCGAGCCTCATCGATCGTACGATACTTGTTTTTTTTTTTTTTTTTTATCGAGAAAAAAGAAGGAGTGGGAATATTCAGTGAGGAGGATCGATATAAAAGTGAGCGAGAAATAGTCAATTTTATATTTTTAGATTTTCAAATTTATTTTCTTTTCGCCTCTGTATTATTATCGTTCTTTTTTCTTCTTTTACGAATTAAATAGGGCAAGTATGAACAATCCGAGGATTCATAGCGACTGTGTATACACGTTAGCGAAGAACACATCTGCCGCGTGCATAGAGCAAATATACGAAAATCTTGGAGTCTCTCTCTCTCGTCACACGTAAATGCGCGGACGCTATTTTCGTAAACGAGAACGTTTCACACATTCACCGAGTCTACGCCGTGCGAGATAAAGAGAGATGAAAAGAAAGAGAACGAGACGTTTTTGAGAAGTCTGTGAGCTTCGAATACGTGCTTTCCCTTTGTGATGAATTCCATCGTGATCTAATAATAATTCTTTCTTCCTTGTGCACTTTGTTTGATGCTTTTTCCGTTTTCCTTAAACAAATAATAAAAAATAAAAAAAAATCGTCTAATTTTGAGCTTAAAAAGAGTGGGTCAAAATCGTTTTCGAAAGTACTGAACAAATAGTCGATTGAGCAACGAGGATTACTCCGAATTTTTTTTTTTTTTTTCATTACGAATGAAAAACCGAAAATTTGAAGAAGAAAAAGGGTACGGTGAGTCGGGTGATTCGCAAGGGGAAAAAAAAGGTTTGGATAACGAAATTCAAGAGTAGCGTGAAATTAACGAAAAAGAAAAAGCAAAAAAAGAGCAGATCGTAAAGTTAATATGCTTCCGCGGATGATTGCACAACCTTCCGGCGTCGCTGACTGGGGTATATAAACTTTATATACATACTACCTTGAGCTACTCCAGTGTTTTAAATAGCAAGGCTGTAGAATTAATTCGTGGAGCGAAGCATAGTTCCGTTTCACCGTTTCAATATGGGACAAGTGTCTCTGGCCGTACGAGTGTGTACGCAGACATAAACGCGTGTGTGTCCGTTTTTACGTGAAAAAAAAAAACAAAAAAAAAGGAAAGAGGAAAAAGGCTAAACGCCCACTGGATTAGGCGAGGCTTTATACGCGAGACTTTGTTCCTCACGGAGGTCCGGCGTCGTTGGCGGTCAATGAACTCTCGTACGAGTACGAGATGCAAGCGCGCATATAGATGTATATGTATTAGGAACTTATAGCTCGTCTCTCGACTCGTAGCAGCATCATGAAACGCACGGAGAGCATGAAAAGCGTCGCGACGACTTCGTAACTCCGTTTGCCTTCGATACACGTTCCTCGGGATCTATAGGACGGCTCAAAACCCTTCCGCGTTCTCGAGGATAGTTGGGTCACGAAATTTCTAAGAGAAAAGTCTTCGGTCATTTCCGTCTAGGAGGCAGCGTTGATGAGATATCGATCGATTAGCGATAGACCAATCGGCTGCGCCGCTGAATCGAAGTAGGCGTGGCACCCGCCGCTCCGGATTCGCTGCAACTTTCGTCTTCGATATCTTCCGAACGGTGCAGCGCAGAAAAAAATACCCAAGGACTTTTCTCTCCGGAATTTTGTAATCTTCTCAAAGCCCCGATCACGCTCACGATTTTTGAAACACTTTGTACAAGCCACGCATATCGATGGCCAGAATCCTATTCTCGTGGAACTCTCTCGTATGGAACGTGCAGATTCCTCGCGAACGGGACGTGAGAAAGAAGAAGAAAGCAAAGTTACGCAAGGAGGGAATGTTGTCCCAGGACAATGAATAAGTTCCCACGTGTTGCTGAAACAATTCATCGATCAAACCACTCGAGCATTTCTGTGTCAGCTTTCGAGAAACAATTATACTCGAATCTTAAGAATTTCCTGATCAATGGGCTTTCCAAGCTTCGTCCTTATTATTTCCAATTTTTTCTTTTTTTCAAATACAAAAAAAATATCTACGTTCGATTCCAGGCTACCTGCAAGTTCTTCTCCGCAAACCGTCACTATCCACTCTCAAGGCTAAACCTCTCGTCCCTTATGGGAATTTATCGCCCTTAAACGTCCACCGCATGTTGTTACTTTTTGCGATTTTAATATCTCCGTGGATAATGCTAATGCACGTACCAATCCCAAGGAATGCTGCTTTGACTCGGGAACTAATAATATCTTCAACAGAAAAAAAATTTCAGAAAAAAGAATAACAAATTACAATTTTTATTATTTTATAAGAAAATCAGTAAAATCTTTAATGTAATGGGAAAAAAATCTGTAGGAATCGATCTTCACCAAACTTTTTTGAAATTTTCACTCAATCGTGCTCCATTCATTTCTCTACAATCCAAATTGGTAACTACTAAACGTTAGAAAGAGAGAATAACTCCGGTCTAATGTCACCGGTAAAAAAGAAATAAAACAAGAGGCTCAAACGTCCAAAAAAATAATTCCATTAGGCCGAGTGACGAAGAAAATAAAAATTCGTGGGCGGCCCAAAACTTTAAAACAGGCCCTCTCTCTAATCTGTAGTCAAGATGAGATCCAACCCGGGGTTCTTCGAGTACTCGAGTATTTATACAAGAAAGACCGAAGAAGCTTCCAGCGTCGAGACAAGTTTCACTTCTCGTAATGAGCAACGAAAATATATGAGTGAATACGTTTCGAGATAAAACAAATTTTTTTTTTCTCCAATTTCTATATTTTTTTTACCCAAGACAACGATTTTTTCTGAGTTTCTCGGATGAATTTATACAAATAAAAATGAATCGACAACAGGAAACGATGATTTTTACGATATTTTGCTCAATTCGTTTCGTTTATTGTCCAATTAACACTTCGCTAATTATATTTATGACCTCTAATAACCCCCGTAAAATGATATTCGATTTGTTCACCAAGCTATGCCTGCTTTACCCAACAAAATTCTTTCCTTTCGAACGGATATTAGAAGAAGAAAAAAAAAAGTGAAATAAAAGCCACTAACGCTACGAAAGTCTCAACACATCGAAAGTTTACATAGGTGGCAATTCCACCGACCAACGAGTACATAGATAACGTCACCCGAGCGACCGAAACGATTACATCATCGCACCAATGCCTACAACGAGATAAAAATGTTGTGCAATATAGCAACAAATATAAATAACAGCATTAAACTCGACTCCAAAGGGCCACAGGTGAAAGTATACGCTTCGTGAACTCTGTCAAATCAGACTTTTATTCCCATATTTCTCATTAATTTTTTCACACTATCGAGAGAAATTTATTTCCAGTTATTTTATCACGAAACATTAAACGAATTAGAAATTCAATAATGAAAACGTTTCATTTACATATTTTGAATCGATTCGTTAAGAAAATTTTCGACGACATCCATTTTCCTGATGACTGATCAATCGACCAATTAATTCTTAACAGAATTTTATTTATTATTGTAATTCATAGGCTTTGATCGATGAAAAAAAAAACAAAAGAATTCGAAAAAATCGACATCGATGAAGAAAAAATGGGTAAAAAGATGCAAGAAAGTAAATAACAGAGATAAGCATGCAGAATAATGCGAAAGTTGGCCATGTGGTCAGAGGACAATTGTGTGATCATCGTTGTGCATTCCTTCTCTCGAAATGATTATTCGCCTTGACCATTCCGCGCGAACCACTACAATTGTCCCAATAAAATCGTTGACTCACGCCCACTGCCATGCTTTTTTTTTCTTTCTTTCTTTTTTTTTTTCACTCTCCGTTTAGGTATTTTTTAAAATATACATTATTTAATCAGCTCTTGAATTTCGTCGAGCAGACGAGCTCCGTTTTTGGCAAAATCTTATTCCCCCCGTTTAACCGAGCAAATGAGCAAAGATTGCCCAAGAAAAACGTCATTCTTCGGCAAATATTTGCCACGCGTTTCGGCATTATACGGATAGTGGTATACATATTTTAACAGTCGAGAATGAAGCAAACATCCTTTTGAGAAATCTGACTAATGTGACTAATGTAATAAAGCGAAGGACGTCGGATTCTTCTCTTGTTGAAATCATAATTTTGGTGTTTTTGTCAATAAAACTTTTCCGGTTTCGGTATCGATCGGTATTCGTTCTTCGTTCGAAAAAAAAATTGTCCACTCGGTCATTTCTACACTGTTGAAAACAAAAAAATTCTTGAACCAAAAAAAAATTATTTAATGCAAATAAATTGCTTGTATATTATCCAGTAATTCATCATTGGTGTATATAGTAAATATGTATTCGACAACGATATTAGGTTTTCATGAAAACTAATATAAAATCATTAGAAACAATGGACCTTTGATAGACTCGATACCACGATCACTACAAACAATCAGTCGATTTAATTCAGTTAAATAAATGAATAATTGGATAAAACTTTTGACTGCACAGTTCCATAAATTGAACTGTTTTATCGTTCTCAGTAACTGTTTGTACTTACACTGCTCATTCACTATTATTTCTATTATTTCGATCGAAATACTAATTATTTCGATTGATTATTTCATTTTTGTACCAAAGAGGAACACACTGGATGTAATTAGTTTCAAGGATCTCGATTATAACGACCAATCAATGGCTACCGAGGAAACTCGACTTACTCAACGCAATGTGTGATTTTATTCAATGCAAATGAATATAGCTTCGTCTCCGGTAAATCCGACTCAAATAATTCGAATTACTTGAGTCGAGAAACTTTTTTTAACAGTCTACGTTTGACAAGCATCAGCGAATGATAAAAATGGCAAAATTGATTATTCCAATTTTGTCTTATGAATTCGTTCGCCTCTTTTTTCATTGCGCAACGATATTAACGGACTCGTGCTTTCGCCATTAATTTTTTCGCGAATTAAAACAGTAATTTCTCGACGAATCGCAAGTGTTATCGTAACCACGGTTTGTACGTGTAACGAGCCGTGTCTCAAAACTATTTAAGAGCACTCAAACGCAAGCGCTTTTCTATTGTAGCAATGAAAGGGCAACTTCCTCCTCGTTGAATTAGCGCAGAGAGCGCACAATGATCATAGAGCCATTTTGTCATCACGGTCATTCAACGACTCTCTCTCTCTCTCTCTCTCTCTCACTCTCTTCTTTTCTCTCGCAATACCGTTTCCCGTGACAATGGAACATTTTCAACGCGACTAGCGGAAACTATTAATTAAACACTACCGGAATCCCTACGTCTGATGAACAAACACATTAAAACTCGAGAATTCATTGTTCGTCTATTATTTTTTTATAAAATCGAGAGGATTGCATTATCGTTAGAATTATTCCAAAAGAGATCGTAATTATTCGATAGAAAAATTATTTTTTTTTCATCCTCATTTTTACAACCTTCGTAATTACTGAAAAACAAAACTCGTCGGATCGGTAACAATGCTCATTAGCACACCTGCTGATCGAGCAAATGCCAAGGTCACGACGTTGGGAAATTGGAATGGTTCTTCTTTAAGTGGCTCTCGGTGGATCATTTTTCAATTTGAACAATCATAATTGAAATAGAAAATTTGAAAATTCGATATTTTTTAATTGATTCGGAATTATTTAATCTTACATTTGTAAGTCTTGAAAGATTGACTTAAGTTCGGGTTTCTGGGTATGGAAAATAACGATTTACGTTTATCTATTTTCTAATATTAATCATCGGTTTGATTGACTTTGAGGTAGTTGAAGCTGAAAAGATTCGGTTTTCTTCGATGTTCATCTTGTAACTACAACGTGTCAGGGATGGGATGATGAAAAAAATATATCGTTTAGTTAAACGAGGCAAGTTTTCGTATGATTAATGACGAGCTTCCTGAAACCCGAAACTCGGGGTCAAACAAAGTTCGAAATACACAGATCTCGAATCGGACGAGTCTCATTCAAATTTATAAGTATGGAGGAACGAAGTACAACAGTCAGTTCGTGATTTTGAGTAATCTATTGAGTTCGATTCTATGAGTAAAAAAAGCTAATGAGAATGGAGAAAAAAAATAAATAAAAAATAACGATTTACTCATTAAAAATTCGAATCGAATGAGCACTCGATTATTTCTCGACACCATTTTCATGATGGGTTGAGAAAAAAATTATTGAGAAATGAAAATTAAAAAACTGTTTTAATAAAGAAGCAATCCGTTTGATTTTATAGACTCTTAAAACCCAAAAATTTCAAATCGTCGTATCTCAACGAATAATTATCGTGCAGGAATTCGATGGGAGAGTTTTCCAGAGGTTTTTGGTAGACTTGAAAAATGGTGTTGAGTTGATCCCGATAGCTCGATAGGATTGGATGAAAATGGTGTTAAATCGTGGATGATTAAAAAAAAAATTTCATCTGTCATTCTCCATCATGAGTCGAGTGACGAGAAAGTTTAAATTATCAGGAGATGCGTCGCTACAGGTCACAGGAAATGATAAATAAAAGATCGAGTGTCGATTTCTTCGTCAACAACGGTACAACGGCTTTGGCCTAGTAGTCTTACCGACAATCCTCCGATACTTCGAACTCCATCGAACGATCTAAGCTTCTGTGTGTACACTGTTGAGAATTGAGTGACCAGTTAGTCGGGTTACGTTTATGGTCGCGTCTGGCTCTCGGGGAGCAGTCACTCGTGTAATAGTTTTATAACTCCGTACAATAGTCGAACCTGGGAAAAATGATCGCAGGTTATTATTTCCTTTTGAAAACAACATTTATTTTCGAAATCAATTTTTTTTTTTTTTTTTTTCTCCAAAAAAGAACAATCTGAAGGATAAAAAATGAGAAAATAAACGAAATTTTGGTCAAAATCGACTAAAATCATTGATGATTCGATCAGATTAGATTTCATTAATTTTTTTTTCAAATTTACATGACCAATTTGAAAAAAAAAGAAATAAAAATCAAGTTTTTCACGAATTCAGAGCACATTCGTAATTAATGCTTTCAGAGATTTTTCTTTTTTATAATGACACCGAGCTCAAAACAGAACGAATAGATAACCCGATAATGAAGAACGATCGATAATATAATTATTGATCGGCGAGTGAAATAATTACGAGTTAAAATATTGGCGATGGTACAAATGCGCTCATAACTTTAGTAGGAGTATTAATTACCGATGCAAATGAAGTACGTGATGTTGCAATTAAAGTTAACTATAAGTAAGCGACCTTAAGTGATAGACCGGTGACATCACATGCGAAAATATATATAAGCGTCGTGAAAATGAGTGGTCAAGAGAATCATCGTTGTACACACACACGGTTTTTCTACTTACGTAACCAATTGTCGAAGTTCCAGGTCTCCGTACTCGGGGAGTTTGACATTACGAATGCAGCCTTCATTGCTCTACCGTATAAAAGAGATGCAATTCAATTGACAAATTGAGCTTCTTACTTTCTCGTTCACTCTTTGTGTGACTCACGGAATAATATTTGCGCGAGCAATTACGATGAGCTTGCACTCGTATTCCGGGAACGAAACAACAATTTCTTTGGATCAGGACCAAAAAGTCGATGAACATGGACCACGTTTTTTTTTTTTAGCAAATCACAAAAAACCTTGAAGAACAAAATAAAACAATGACAATTGGTCCTAAACAGAGTCAATTCTCTTTCGTGTGGTTTGTTTATAAGAGTTGAATGAAAAGTTTCAATCACGCAAATTCCAACGATCGAATATTTAATTACATGAAATCTGGGGCTTGGGCAAAAGGGGGTCTGTTCGGGCTCAAAATATCGGATTACGTCTCAGGAGCACCCCATTAGGATATCCAAACCGGTAAAGTAATCCGTTTAACGGTGCGATACTTTCTCTCAAGATTTATTCTATTTTGTTTATTTTTTTTTGTTTTTCGTTGTCACGCGATCTGCATAATTGTGCGATTGGATATTCCGATTTCTCGATTCCAGTTTTCCTTGTTTTTTTTTCTTCGTGAAACAGAGTCGCTGCAATTGATACTACTTGGGTGTACTGCAAAGAGTTCGGGGGAAATAGAATCCGAGGTTTCTTATTTTTGACCAAAGTTTTTAGATGTTTGGCCCCCTTTAAAAAATTCTGTAAAAAGTATCCCGTGACAGATTAATGGATCTCGTTTCTTCGAGCAGACTAAACAGTTACTTATTACGAAAGAAAAGAAAAGGAAAGAAAAAAAAACGTCAAGAAATCGTTCGATAGCGAAGCCGTAAAAAAAAGGGGGGGGGGGGGGCGTAGGTACTCGACACCTTTTTTTTCGTGAGCATTGTATTTGTTACAACGACGAAGGGTTGCTCTTTTCTCGTCCACGTGCCACTTGGAAATACTTCAGTGTCACAACCGGCTCTCTCTCTATTGAGACTAAAATATATACCGAGGGTCCTTGGAATCGTATCCAACGCTTCGGAGATCGACGACTCATGAAATTCTGGAGAGAAAAGTCTTCAGCGATTTTTCTCTCCGACGAAGTCTCGATGAGATATTAATCGATGAAAGCTAGCGAATTGGAGTCTCGTCTGTGTACGAAGTGGGAGAAATGACGCTCCCCACTTTCTCACCCTTGGCACGCCCATTTTTTTTCTGCTTATCAGCCGATTGGTCGTCACTGATCGATGAATTATTTCGAGAACGCTGCGTCGGAGAGAAAAATCTCTGAGGACTTTTCTCTCCGGAATTTGGTGTTCCAACGATTCTTCACGGTTTGAAACTGACATCGGAGACAACCCTGTATAGGGAGAGTATTCTTCAATTAATTCTATTCACGACCACCGGAGCTGTTCGGTCTTGTGTATTTGACCGACTTGTACGAAAGAGGGGGGAGGCTCTTTCAAGCATCTCCGAAAGCCATGGACGCTGTATACCGCCGGAGAGTGACTCATCAATTGAAGCAATAATTCAGTCGTGACAATAAAATGCTCGCGGATGATTCGAACCACGCCAAGTTGTATTTTACTCGCTGTTTTCTTGTTTTTGTTTCAATTTATATTTCTCTCTTTCTCCCTCGCAACGAGTTACTCATACAACGCGAGTACATCAATGACGCGGAATGGAGAATATCAATGACACCGACTTTCACAATAGATTCAAGAATTCCACGGTCGTTTCAATTTAGCATTGAAACATTCCTTGCCAACTTGTGCCAATGGAAACCAATGTAAATCGAGAAAAAAAAAACATTTTCCCCGCACTTCTCTTTTGTTTTTTTCCCCCTCGAAAACATAAAACTCAAAGGCATTCAAACGAATCTCGTAATCTTTCAGTCCCATTGCGGTCCATACACGTTTCCTGGAACTCTTACAATCGAGATACACGACACCTTTGTTTAAAAATTGTGTACGACGAGTGCGTCATAGTTTTGGTCCAGCGTATCGGACGTTAAAATATCGAGTTCACGAGAAACCGATTAGTATTTTTTTAGGAAGGCTTTTATTACAAACTATACCGACGCCGAGTTTTACGAAGAATTTCACATTTTCCATTACATTTTCAGTTTTATTTCAACCGATTTCTTTCATCGAGACGTTACAATCTTGTTTTCCCTTTGAACATGACTCTTCACGGCTTCGAGATCGATAATGAAGCAATAAAACACGTGTCCATTCTCTCCCACATCATAGGAAATCAATTGTTCGAGTTAACGATCGATGAATAATAGAGAGAGAGAGAGAGAGAGAGAGAGAGAGAGAGAGAGAGAGAGAGAGAGAGAGAGAGAGAGAAATCAATTAAAATAACAAAGCCATAGATCGATCGAATTGAATGGGAAGAAGCAATCGGTTGAGGTCATCCGAGTGGCCGATTCTATCAATTTTTTTTTTCTCATTCCTAACAACGCGGAATAACATTATCGAACAATCAATTTCTTAATTGCTCATTAATCATCGCTCAATCTATTCTAAAATCAATTTCCAATCGTTTAATAATAATGGAGCAGCGATTATGCGAAAATTTAACAAAAATCTGTTCACAAAAATCTGAAAATAACAATATTTCGACCTACGAGCCATTCGTTTCTGCGAAATTTCGACGAGAATAAAGATTCGCAGTTTCCTGTCGGAATGCGATTGAGAAGAAAAAGACAGATGATATTTCGGATGCATATCTGTTTCTTCGTGGCCACCAGAGTGTTATTTTTTTTTTTCCTTTTTACCTTCCTAGAATCATTGTCCCCAAACAAGGCATCGTATTAGATCCCCCTACCATGCGGTACGTGGATGGGGTTAAATGGGTACGTGACCGGTTAGCACGAACAGTTTTTCCAGGCAGGTTCATTGTTCGCGGATTGTAAGAGGACGATGTAAGACTTGCATATGAACCGGTAGCTCCGTCCGTGGACTTGTATACCTCTCGGTCAGGACTTGGTAAAACAAAAAAAAAACCATTACCGAGCTACTACCACTTGTACAACATAACCGTTTATAATTATAAACGTCTCATTTATTCTTCATTCATCGCCTTCAGTTTTTACCGTTTTCATTTATTTATTACCTTTTTTCTTTCTTTTTCTCTCTCTCTCTCTCTCTCTCTCTCAGGAACCAATTAATCTTGTATCACCTTCAGGAGAGTTGAAACAATCGCAACATCCATTCGCTATGACGAATTGACCATTAGGCTGAAATAAAAGTTCAAATGAATCGTAATCGTGAAGAATTTCGTGACGATAACCTCCGGGAATACTTAATCCGCGTTTACGTTCGTTTTATAGACTCGTAAGAAAGTTCTTGACTCCATAAACCTAATTTTGGTCCAAGATATAACGGATCAAATTTGAGAAAAATCGTTTTCTTTCATCGAAGTTATTTATAGAGTCGGAATATCAATGTTGATTATGCTAAACGATGAAAAAATTTTAGTCTCGTGAGTTTCCGTGACTTTGTTGTCTTTTAATGACAATTATCAGCTTTATATCCAAGGCAGAGATGAAATGCTCGGATCAGGTCGGTTACATTTTCCATGTTTTCGCCTGGAGTCGGAAATCTTGCAAGTTCCAAGTTAGCTCACACTCGTTTGGCACTTTGCCAAATCTCATCTCTCGTCATTTTTTAGTTATTCCCTTTGGGATGTATTCGCCCTCTCGTATTCCCAGTTATTTTCGCACATGTAAACCGCCTCAATAATAGATCATTTGGAATAACTATTTTTGCGGTTGACCATTGATCCTCGATGTTGATTCAAAAAATTGCTACATCAAAGAAAACATTTTGGGAATTCGTTACTTAATCGTTGAACACGATCTTTGAAGAATTCATTTTGTTTTTCAATAGTCACATATCCTCGGTCGAGTATTTTCGGACCAATATAAAATGATCGATGCTCCAAAATCTCGTCGTCAGCTCCGATTATTCGTTGAAACAAAGGGACAAATGTAATTCCAAGGAAACTGGCATGAGTCAGAGGAAACCTTCTCCCCTTCGCCGTTTCGGAGATCTTGGAGCAAAAGAAGGAAAAACGCGAAGTCGAGGGAAGATAATCTTGGATACGATTCCTTCTAATGCTGAAAGCATTTATTTCACTCGAGAATCAAGTACAAGAGGGTTCGAAATAATTTGTAAAGATTTTGTTGAAATAAAAGTTGTCAATGCGGTTCGTAGATCCATTCGTGTTTAATTTATCTTCGTTATAAAAATAGAAACGTGGAAGAAAGCCACGAAATCCTGGAAATCAAAATGCCCATATACAAATGGAGGGTCGACCATTTCGTGTTCTCCGATGTTTATCCTCGCAGAAACAGCAGTTGTCGCATTCCCCATTCGCGCTCCCATTTGAAACGTGATACAGTACAAGAATTAAACAGGGACTCCGCGAAACTGCATTTCAGCCCAAGTGCACACCGAAGAAAAGAAAAAAGTAAAAAGAAAGAACAAGAGAGAAAGAAAGAGTGAACTGCACGAAAGGTTTTAGGGTGTGTTGCGTCTGTCGTTCGGGTCGATTCGGTCAATGGCACTCCCAGCAGCAGCAGCAGCACACTCTCTGTGGTTCGCTCTCGTTATTCTTACGGTCGCGAGCGATGATTACGCGTACGCTTTCCTTTCTCGCTTTGCTCAACGCCCACGCTCAAGTGCGAAAGAACAAGAATAAAGAGAGAAGACGAAGGACAAAAGGGTTTAAATTTTTTTCCAAACATACAGGTTGTCCCAAAAGTTCAATATCCAAACCCCTCCAGATCGTTAGTTCACGAAATTCCAAAGAGAAAACTCCCGAAAACTTTTTCTCTCCGACCCACCGTTGCCGAGATATTCGATCAACCAGCGCCGACCAATGGAGATGGCAGTGGGCGTGGCCAGCGCCATCAACGATTGGCTATCCCCCGATCAATCGATATCTCATCAACGCTTCGTCCCAGAGCAAAATGACCAAAGACTTTTCTTCCCAGAATTTCACGATCTAACGATCCTCTGAAGCTTCCCAACGACTTTTAGGACTCTCTGTATACATACAGACTGCGAGAAGTACAACGAAACGCACGTCTCGTCTTACGACGAGCCTGCACGACGAGAAGCTTCGGGAATAAGAGTGCGCGTCCAGCCTGGCAATAATAACCCTTAACGCGTGAGAGAATGCGAGACATGACGTCATTTTCTCTCTCTCTCTCTCTCCCCTCCCCCCTCCTTCTCTCCCTTTCTTCTTTCTTTCTTTTATTCGTCATTCGTCACGCCGTATATAAACTCTCTTTACAGGCTTAAGGGCGTAATGAAAAAGATCCAAAGCAGAAACGAACGACAAGTTCGGACCCTTTTTCCTGTCAGTTTCATCGATCTTATAGCTTTCGTGTTATATATATATAGACGTGTGCACAACACCCATACGAGCATGCACGAGCGAGAAGGACCATGAGAAATATTTCAGATTGATGACCTAATGCTCCGCCACACGAGAAACGTTTGTATATAAGAGAAAACCCGAGGCTGAAACTTCCTCCCCCAAAACTTGTGACAAGATGCATCGACGTGCGCATATACACGAATTTATACACAAGAATATACGCTTATACAAAAAACTTAGTTGAATCCCAACGAGGACGATTATGTGCTGACGAAAGATACGATCGATAAGTATCAAGGACGTCTTTATACGTATGCGGCACTCTCAAAAAAATAAGATTGCTCATGGTTTTTGTTCACCATATATATACAGCTATTCTATCGTTTCTTCACCCCATAAATTGCTATCACAATAGATCGATCGTAGGGAACAAGAAAGTTGGATTTTCACGACGATTTCTCCACGGGCTCTTGGCACTGAGTCAAAATATGTTGATATTCGGAAGGAAAAAAAAAAGGTTAATGAAATCATTCGTACGGAGCTTACGAATGATAAAATTTGATGAAATTATCGTTGTGACACACTCTTGTTTGATATATTACGAATGAGTAGGACTGTTTTTAAGAATTCAACTTCGCTGATGATGCGTCATTAGACAATTAAATGAACAATACAAGTGTTTTTCTGTTCAAATGATGTTTTTATACGTGCTCGCGGAGAGGCGAATAAACAATTACTTTTTGACGTGGCGTTTATGACGAACATTTCTTCAAAGGCATTAATATTGATAAAAATTGGGGAAAAAAATAAAAAGATGGTTCTGGGAGCTCGAAACCTTCGAGAAAAACTAATACTCGAGTCAATCCTCCTCGTCATCGTAAAATCGAACGTCTATGTTTTCTAATAAGGCTGTTGTACCTGCTGGAAAAGAGCTTAAGGAGCTCTCGCTCGCTATAAATCATTGACCGTTTGACGCACCGAAGAAAAGTACTCCACGGTGCATAAATTATCTCAATCTTTTATTTTTTATTATTATACTTTTTACAGCTAGTAGAATAATCTCTCTGCGCGAGCATTCGTTAAAAAAAAAAATAAAAAAATACAAAATACATAATAATCTCTCGGTGCCTCGTTCTAAAAAGTCGTAAAGTTTCGACTCCACAAGCAGATGATAGGCTTATCTCTAATCCTGCGCCAAAATGAATATATTTTCTCAACAACTGCTGCGGTAGAGAGGAGTCCGGCAACAGCAGCAGCGAACATAAAGTTTGTCATTTTTTTCTCCATCGTCCCCATTTTCTGTTTACAACAAAAAAGCAAATTTTGACAGTAGCCTTTTTCGAAATAGAAACTCTCTCCGTTCCGACGATGCGAAATAAAATAATCGCTCTTTTTTTTCAATCCCCATATTACCGCTAATCCGCGGACACTTTCGAACCTTTTTTTTATTCTCTTCGTGTGCCTCGCCAACATTCCCAATTGCATATTCTAATAAATAGTTTAAGAATCGTTCTTCACGGGGATCCTAATTTACGTGTACGTCCTGCTAAACCTCTCTCGATGAAGTCACACGATCGAAGAAGCTAAAAAAAACGTTGCCCCTCACGGCTCATGGTGTGGTCTTTATAGGCGACATCGCGGTCATATGTTTTTTCGGTTACGGTGACACGTATAGCTGACATCATACACCTCTAAATACACGGACGTGCATATTATTCGAAATAGATTTGCGGTACCGGTGTATATATATACGAGAGAATAAATAGCGAATAAAGTGAACTGAGGCTCCGTTATAAATCGTCAATTTGGCGGGACTTTTAAGGAGAAATGGGTGACGCGACGCATCCGCAATTCTTTTTTTATTCTTATTCTTTTTTTCTTTTTCTCTGTCTCTCTCGCTCTTTGCAGCTCTCCGATGTGTCGCATCATTATTTTTGCATTATGGCGATCACTCCATGACTTCATATGTTTACATTCATATTCTTAGTCAGTATCCGCCATTCGCAACATCGCGAACACGTACGGTAGCGAGCAATGTCGTCGTCCTTCCGCGTACAGGCGGAGACACTCTGACTTTTTCAAACGATGATGAAACCTGCTTTCGCGTTGCACCTCAACTATTTTCAGACGCACGCTAAACGCATTTGCTTTTTTGGCTTTCGGCTTTCTTATTTTCCTCCCCCGAATAACCGAAATGAGACCGACATCCGTGCGACAATTATCATCGCGTTACCATTCATTCTCATTTATTGAGTCATTCGCGCCCGAGCCAACGCGCATCATTCATCTATTTTTGTACGGTTATTGCTCATTTTTTTTTCGTTCGGATTCCATTCTGAGAGAATCGAAAGATTTTTACTTACGATTTTTCGAAAATATCGAATTGGAATTTTTTCAACGAATTAATATCGGTATCGATCGATTTTTTTCAGTCGAATTCATCGAGAATTTTGTCGAAATATTTTTACGATTTATAGAAAATATAAAAATGTCTTTTGTTTTCAAAGAATTATTGATAAATTGAATGATTATCGATGGAACATGAGTGGTGATGCCAAGAGTATGGAAATTGGAAAATTTTCAGGCGAATTAAAGCCAGTATCGATCGAATTTAAAAAAAAAAATTTTTTTTTTTTTTTTATGATTGCATGGAACGAAGACCCTGATCTCGTGACACATCCTATACCTACTAGGGCAGTCTCGTTACGTATGCCTGTCGTAAGAATAGAATAACGAATACATTTCTGGGTGTGCCCGCGCGGATGTAACTACTAAAAGACGAACCTTCTGCCAATTTCTTACGGCTTGCATACAGCCTGAAAAATCGTGTACGTCCCCGCGTTCACTCCGTGGAATTTATACGTTCCAACATGCGATTAAAACGCACGCTCGTCTCAAACTCGATTTTACAAAGCACTTTTCTTCGTGCGAACCACCATTTTCATTCCTGGAATCATCTTCGTCCAGATTTATAACATTTTAGCGAAAGTCTGTGAAAAATCCCTTTTACCGTCGATAAAAATCATGAAATTATGAATTTTTCATTTCGTTCTGGTCATTGCCAAATATATTCGTTATTATTCATAAGAAAAAGAATTTTTTTTCAATATTCCTTAAAATTACAATATTCAAACGTCGATAAAAACCAAAAAGATGACAAATTTTCATATTTTTCACTCGACACCAAACATTTTCGTAAATTCACCAAAAAAAACGACGATTTTCCAAAGTATATCGAGCGTACACCATAAAAAAATAAATGTCAATATTCTGAAGAAAAAAAAAAGCAGAAAAACATGAATTTTCACTAATTTAAATTTTCCAGAAAAGATATTTACCAAGATCAACACGAAAAATGGTGAAATTCGTTCGGCTGAAAGATAAATCGTTCGAAAAACGATAAATTTTCTGTACCATATGTTGCCGCGGATATTCTTGTTTCGGAAGTATGAAAGAAGAAAAGAAATCTGTCAAAAATGTAGAGCAGAAATGTTGATAAATATTGAACGATTTTGTTCGAACAAATAAATTCATCAAATTTTCTACTGACAAGGAAATAATAAATTGATGGTTCTATTCCTGTGTAGGAATATATAAAGGGTAGTGGGTGAGGCAAAGCAAGGGGTCGTGAGTTCGTGCAAGCTCGTCGTGGGTGCAGTGAGTCGGTTTATGGTGAGAACGGTGGCGCCCTCGATAGTACGTAACATCCGGAATGGACCGTTGCTAAGGGCGCCCATAAAATATATATATTCCCCGGCTCGAGGCTTATGGAAAGCTCAAACTATGCGCTCTAAGACTATAAGAGGGATGCCTGCACGTAGCCGGACTACCATTAACCTAAATTCCTCGACCGTCAATCCTTCTCGGCTAATCACATATTTCACTTGTGGCGTTTAAACGCCTAGCAAAGACGCCGCGCGACTCTTTTCCTTCCCAGTTTGACATGCCTTCGATCAATTGATACTGCAAATTCAAAGATTATCGAGAAATTATATCGTATCGAGCTGATCGATCATTTTTATCAATAAATTCCATCAAAATGAACAAAATCATCGATTAAAATTTATCGAAACACAACTTTAATATCAATTTGATTTTTTTTTCGTACTGAATTTGAAAATTTGATAAAAATGATAAATTTCATAGAAAATATCATGAAAGTGTCGTTAGCAATGTTGATCCTCCAATTTTCTTATATCCGGGAATGAATTTCATTCGAACTTTGACACCGATCGATAAAAATGAATGAAAATCATAATTTTAACGTCTAAACGATTCTATTTCGTGGATCCCTTTTTCTATCGATGAATGCACCGAAACAGAATCAGTTTTTTTCTTTTTCCCTAAACGATTTCAATTGGTGAGTCATTCGAATGGAATTTGAATCTGATTTCAATGACGTTACGTTTGAAAATGATTGTTCGAGATCCAATTTAGATAAGCATAGGAAAACTGCACCCAATGACAACGGGACACGTTTATATCAAGAGTTACGAAACGTCATATATCGATCTCCGAAGATATTAAAGTAGATGAAAGAAGAGCGTTAGGATACGAGAGTAGCACCCTACTTATTGGCGGGAAGAAACGTTCGGTTGACCCACATTAGAAGGGGAGTGGTTATGTGCCACGAGCCCAAAGGCACTGAACAATAGATCATTCGCACGGAGATGATCGCGAAAAGGAAAATGAAACGAAAAAAAAAAAACAGAACAAAACAAAACAAAAGAGGAAAAAACGATAGGTAAAAATTAACGGTAGATCGTCACGCACAGCTCGCTGTTTTATTCGAGTTTTTAGCGTTGTCATCACCCTGCTTCAGGATCGTTCTCTTTCTTTCCCATCGCACCATCCCTCTTTCGAATCTCCCGTTTTTCGAACGAACAAATATCACTCGGTATAGGATTATCCGCTCAAATATAAACTCGCCCTATTTACTCTCTAATCATATAACTGATTGTGTGCGCGCGCCTTTGTAATACAACCGAGGCGTGGCAAAATCGCCTGATTTCAAATTGCTATTCAATTCATTTAAAATCATCTCCTCATCGGCTTCGTAACTCCCAACGCCCCGAATATTTATTCCTTCAATTATCACGATTGCATTCTGACCTCAAAATTTTTTACCGAATAAATTGTCCTCGAGGCGCCCCCCGGTGGTTAGCAGAATTATTATTTACTTTTTTCACCGCTCATAACGCTTCCAATATAGTTTTGACATTTTTACCTTTATTTTTACTCATTTTCTCACTTTTTTTTTATCAGTTTCATTCGATAGAAATCTTTAATGTTTTTTTTCTTCTTCTATTTGTTCCAGCTCAATGCATGCCGAACAAAAATGCTAATGAAGACGATTATCCGGGAGATGGGGAGTACGACGAGGACGCAACAATCGGCAATGACGATGATGATCCTACCCAACCAGCCGATGCTGGGCCCGCTGGCCCTATACACGTTAGATCGAGAAATTCGACCCTCAAAGTCTGGCCTGGCGACACCGTTGAATTTCCTTGCGCTGTAGATAACGCGGGTAAACAATATTGTCATTATTTTTGCATTCGTTTCGTCGAAACTCAATTAACAGCGAAATTGTTTGATTTTGAAGCACAAAACCACAAAAAAGTAATTTCTCAAGTCATTTTTTAGGTATTCACTACTTTTTTGCATTGATTCATTTTATTCTACCAAAAAACATAATTTCATCGTATTTATCATTTTTCTAAAGATTTCAAAACGAAAAAATTTAATTTAAACATCAAATTTTTTGGATTTTGAATCATAAAAGCACAAAAAAGTCATTTTTTAATTTTATTCGACCAAAAAACATAATTCCATCCTATTTATCATTTCTCTGAACATTTCAACCTGAAAAAATTGGGTTTTAACATCGAATTTTCTGGATTCTGAATCGATGGATTAACAATTTAATTTTTTTTTCAAAACAACAATAATTCAAGAATACTTTTCAATTGGATTTTTCTTCTTTTTTTATAGAGGATACAGTAATCAGCTGGTCTCGTGATTCCGAATTATTGTTCGTTGGAGAGAACCCGGTGAGCGACGACAAGCGATTCAGTCGCGCTCCAAACTCGAGTCTCATACTTCGTAACGTTGATGAAGAAGATGCCAAGTACGAGTATCGTTGCCAGATCCTCGTGAAGCCACCGATCGTGATTTCTCACAAATTGCAAATCGTCGATGAACCGCGGGAACCTTCGAACGTTGTTCACGTGACGCCTTCCAAACGCGTAGAAGTCGTCGAAGGCATGAGCACCTCGTTTGGCTGCGATACGAGCATCGAACCGAAACCCCATATTATCTGGTCACACAAGGTACCATTTTTTTTTCGATCGATTTTTTATCTCTTTCGTATCAGAACAATTGAAATTCCATTATTATTCAGGATTCGAAATAATTCAAAAGCCAATTGCTCCAAATTTTACCAAAAAGTCAACGAACAAAAAGTAAAATCGATTTTTTTTTCTTTAAATTCAAACTCGAAATACTTTTTTTCGTATGAACAAAACCGGGAATCGGAGCTCGATCTTCTAGCCCTCGGATTCGATGAATATCGCTGAATCATTAGCACAAAAATTCTTCTTCATCCTTTTTTCTATTTTTTTTCTTGTCGTAAAAACAATTTTTTTTTTTTTCTTTCGAAACAGGGCGAAAGGCTTCACAACGGTGAAGAGATCGAAGCGGGAGGCAATTTCATAAAGATTAAAAAAGCGACGAGACACCACGCCGGACTTTATCAGTGTCTGATTGACAACGGTTCCGAAAAGTTGCCGCACGCTGCGATCGAAGTCATCGTCAAACGTAATATAAGAGCAGCGAGACGAACGAGAAGAAAAAATGAAAAACAGAGAGAAAATTGAATGGATTTTTCGATAATTCCATTTTTTTTTTTTCATTTTTTTAAATTTAAATATTTTTTTTTTTTAGACAAGCCCGTGATCGAAACGGAGCACGAAACGGTCCACACCGGAACTGGATTGAAGTCGACATTGACCTGCATCGTTCATTCTCAACCTCGTGCAAAAGTAACGTGGCACAAAAACCAAAAAATGATAAACGAAAAAAATGGACGTAGATCATTGATCGATGACAAAACGCGACACTCTCTCGTCATCGAGCATACCTCGCAGCATGATTTCGGACAGTATCATTGCGTTGCCAAAAATCAATACGGAGAGGCGAGTCGAATGATCGAGCTCACAGGTAAATAAACGTGGCGAAAGAAAAAAAAAAATTTTTTAATCGATTTTGTATTTGAAATCAAAACTCTAAACATATTTTTATTGAATAAAATCAGTTCGAAGCATTTTCAGAAATTTTAGAGAAACATGGATGCACAGCTTTTTTTCAAGAAACCTTTAAATTTTGTTTATTTATATTTTTTGTTTAACACCGAATTTTGTTGTTTGCAGGAACACCTTCAAGACCAAGATTTCACGATGGCGAATACGACGAAGAACAGTGGATCTTCCTTTCCAAATGGCACGTCGAGAGTTACGCACCGATAACCGAGTACAAAGTGAGTTTCTCGTTATTAATGAGAGATAAAAAGTCGTATTTACTGGAGCAATGAGAGTGACAGAAAATAATTCGATTTTTTTTTTTTTTTTTCCAGTTGGAATATCGTAGCGAGGGAGAATCGACATGGAAATCAGCCAGTCCACGTGTCTATAATGGACGAGGGAATCAGTTCACGGCTGAGCACGCTCTCAGAGATCTTCAGCCTGGTTCGTACGAAGTTAAACTCATGGCCAAAAACGAGTATGGTTGGTCACAATTTTCGGGAGTTCACACCTTTAGAATAGGTACGAAATCTTTTACTCTCTCGTGTTCACGAACGTTCACTATCGGTTATAATAATACAAAAAAAAAATAAAAAAAATAACTCAAAAATCATGAAAATTGAGAAATCTGTTTTACCCACGATTAAACAACATATTTATTCTGAAAACAATTTTAAAAATTTTATTTTTTACAGAATACGCTATGGAAAACAAACCAGCTGGTAAGCATTAACCCGATTTACATTTTCCTGTCATTGAAAAAATTAAAAAATGTGAAAACAATTTTAAAAATTTTATTTTTTTACAGGCACCACCGGAGGGAGTGGAACGACTCAGCCAATTTTCGCGTTGACTGGTTTTCTCGTGTTTCTCTTATCGTCTTATCAGTCAAACTACCTGTAATTCATTTATTACTTTATTCTACATAGGTAAGAGAAGCATAAAATTTTCTTCGATTTAAAAAAAAAAACGTATTTTTCCTCCATCAATTTCATTGTATTTTTTTTTTTTTTTGTTTTTCACTTGTCAATTTGTGTATTAAAAATACAATTTACTTCTCCGTTAATGATATTCCATTAACGAAAATGATATTGAAACAAATTTGCTTGATTGTAACTTCAGATAATTTGCTGCAGCCAAAGCGTACACCAGCAGACATCATGGATAACGATGGACGTGAGAAGGAACAATTGTGAAAAGAAAGAAAAAAAAAAAATTAGACCGTAGCTTTCGACGCGTTTCGTATTTGGCGAAAGAAATCAAAAGTTATATGAAACGATCAGTAACGTCGGTTGAAAGGAAAAGTCGCGAGGAAGACCGAGGATGTTCCGAAGATATGCGCGAGCATATTTTCCGGAAGATTTGAAATTCGATCGTCGAATGATCGGTCGTGTAAGAAACGAAAGAGCAGGAATTGACAGCCACGTGTTTTAATTCGAGGGTACGCGATTTTTTTCTCTGTGTGCTTGCGGAGGGTGTCGATAAACAGAATTATAAAACACGAGATAACCCTCGACTTTCTTGAACGAGAAAGTGCCTAGAAATCCAATGGTGTCTTTAACGTTAAAACGGAAGAAAAAAAATCTACGAGTTTAGTAGAAAAAAAAACAAAAAAAAAAACAAAAACAGAAACAAGATTTATAGCGAATGTTCTGACGTCCGGGTACAATTCCATCGTTCATTAGTTATTAATATCACAGCAGAAAAAAAGGAAAAAAAAAAACAGCAGAAATAGACGAAAAAACAATCATCGGTTGCCCCAAGCTCAAAAGTTTCGTTGCCAGTAAGAAAAAGCGCTGCAGAAATCAGACACTTTGAATACGTTGTACAAAATATTTCCTGTACTTCCATACACGCCCCACTGCTAGTCTCATTTTTTACATCAATCGTTCAGCCATAAAACCAGAAAATAGTAGCAAAAAAATAATCAGCCATACAAATTATTTTTCAAATGAAACAATATATTCTCTTATTCACCAGAATTTTTACGAATTTTTTTTTTTCTCTCCATACACTTCCGGTTACCGGACAAAATGGATCGAATTTGAAAAAAAGAAAAAAAAAAACATTTAATGGATTTCAAAGTATCGAAATATCGAAGTAATCTTATGGATTTTATTTCTTAATATATTAAAAAACGAAGTAAACGAAAATATTTTCGAAACACTAAGATTTCAATAAGGTGCCTTCGTAAACGTGAGTGTGTTTCATTCATTGATATATATATGTGAAGAAAAAGCCGATTTAATATGCCCTCCTAGGTGTGCCATTAATTTGCTAGAGGAGTACATATATATTATTTAAGAATGAGAAAAAGAGAGAGAAAAAAAAACGAGAGCATTTGTTTTTTTTTACCTCTATGAAGTTTAACGTTTAAGAAAAACCATACACGTACACTAAAGTATATTTATGTATACATATTATTATTATTATTATATATATATAAATACCTGTATAACATAATAGTATTCATTTGTATATGAATTAAGTCAAGAGATACGCGATCGTTATTATAATTTATTTTTGTATGCTTAAGAGTATGAAAAATCTTGTGTATTGGTCAAAAAATGATGGATTTGGTCCTCGAATGTGTCAGGACAGAGGTTTTTATTATGTATTTTTCGCGAAACCTCGAGTCCGAGGAAAAAAAAAAACAATAAGATTTTGCAGTATGCATCGTCGAAGTGCAACGAAATTTGATTAAATTTTAGTCAAATGTGATGATTTTTTTAGACCTTTATCGGGAAAATGCTGTAAAATAATTCATCAGAATTATTGAGTCGTTAAAGATGCAAAAAATATCTTCGATTTAAATATAAACGAAGAAACTATATTCGACCCATTGGAAAAAAATGTCTTTCGTTGCATTTCGATGCTATTTTTTATTTCATGGAAGAAAAGTAAACAGACACGGTTCTCTAGTACGATGTTACTTCACTATTTTAGTTGAACATGTTTCTCCACAAGCTTTTTGATCATCGTTCTCGGTTTAAACTATTTTTAACGTTTTTCTTTTTTCTTCGTGTTTGAGAGAAGGGAAAACATGATTTTCTTTCATTTGGCCCGTACAACGATCGTACTGGCTGTCCGGATTTTAGCGAATAAAGAATAAGTGAACAATGATATTTGTGTTTGTTTGTCTGTTTTTTTTTGTTTTTTTTTTCTCATTTTGAAGATAATATTCCGCTCTCGGGGATGAAAAACATTTAATGTATTTTCGCTCTTTCGGAGTGGCTTTTGTACAATTATTTTGCTGCTTTATGTAGTATTAAGGTGTGTAAACGCGCGAATGCCCTATCGCTTGAATCAATCGATCGCGACAGTTTTTAATCTAGTTTTATCGATCGAGGCGACGTTTTTCGTAATTTCTTTTCTTTTCCCTCAACTTGCGCAATTTTATTTCGAAGAAGCAAAGCTTTGATCTTCGGTTAAAGTGAAAAATGTCGTGCGTAAGAAAAATTTCAGTTCCAAACCGGTATTTTTTTAAATTTGTCAAATGATCTATTGAATTGGAAAAAAAAATCGTTAGTTTTATTATTTTAGAGATTTTTCATAGTTCAGGGCATTCGTTCGACTTTGCTATCGGTGTTGCGATAAATTAGATGAAAGTAACGAAAAAAAATCATTAGATTACGAACAAGAGAGCAAATTTTGGACATTTATTCCATCGTATTCGATTGTTATTTAAAATGTAAAAGCGTATAACGTGTCGTGAGGATTTTTAATTGAAAAGAAAAAAGAGTTCGAAACAAATGGTTTTAGTTTATCAAATTCTTTATACAAAATCGAGTCAAATTTTGGTAGTACCAGATCGATACGACGCTTTTTAACGATTAACAAAATCCACTCCGTCCTCGAAATCAGCTTTTAAAATAAATCATTAACACGCAAGAAAAATCACGTATACGCTTGAAATTTAAATAAATGAGAAAAAAAAATATTTATAACGTCAGTTTCTTGTTGATGACGTTTCTGTGATTCGTGGTCTTTGTATTCGTACGCACTTCAATCAATTACGTAAAGCGATGTACCTTCAAGAAAATAGAATTTGATCCTAATCCTGTAAATGCTTTTCTTTATTACACTCGATCTTTCGAGTCCATTAAACGTTTCGATTGAAAAACAATTGGGAAAAATGCAAAAAAAATAATAATTTTGTTTGATTTAATTGGAATAATTCGAATTGAAAATTTTTCACTCTATTCAAAAAACGCAAATTCCGGTATTTTTCAACTTTACAGGATTGGGATTTTAAAAAACAGAAATTCAGAACCGTCGATGTTTTGCGCCACGCCGGTTTCGCCTTATAAATTCACGTTGCCTAAACGATAAAAATTACTCTAAAATTCTCATAGTACGTTGCGAAGAAAAAAAAAAATATTTGTCGTTGGATTAAACTTTGATGTAAAAATATGAATGGAACGTAAAATCGATTTTTGCGTCCAAATTTAACGAGAATTCAATGATTATCGTTACCCTTTCCGGATTTTACATGTACAACTATATTTAATTATTGAATATACAAATAAACACTTAAAAGCATAAAAAAAAACTCCTGTCATGTTTTATGGTGAATTAAAGAAAAAAAACTACTGAAAGAATCCTTTCCTGGTTTCAACTCACTTATTTGATCAGCAATTTACGAACATGGATATGATGTGATAATATTTTCGTTTTGATATGAAAAATTTACTTTGATTCACTGGCTCGAGACTTGAAGAATTTCTTTCCACCGGTTTGTGTCTAAAAACGAAGAAAAGGAACAATGAGAAAAGAAAAATGACGAAAGAATGTACGAAAGAGCATAGAAAACAGTCAACTTGCTTGAGAAAAACTCTGTGATTTCGTTTGAGAAAGTCGCGACGGTTGAGACATACTTCTTTCAATGTTCGAAATTGCATCGTACACGTCCTCGTCTTCATTCATGAACTAAAAATTGAAGTACGTCAAACCACATTTTGTATTTTGTTTTTTTTTTCTCTCTCGTTGCTTGTTACTCGATTTAGCGACTTACCGAGCTAATGTTCGAGTTGATCGTCATTTTAACTGGACTCGTGTCCGAAGAGGAGTTCACATCCAAAAAAGTGATTTTTTTTTGCGTCGCTGTCAAAATCGGCGAAGGCGGTGAAGAGCGGCTTTTGCGAGGTTTTGGTCCACGTTTCAGTATCGATTTTTGGTAAGTCGAAGGAGCTGTTCTTTTTCTTGAGGGAGGTTCTTTGTTCTGGAAAAACATTGGCATTGGTGAGAGGTTTTTCAATGAGAATTTGAAATAAACGTTATAAACAATAAAAAATAGATTTTACCCAAGAAACATGTAACGAAAAATTATTTACAAAAAATACAGAAAAAATGAATTTTATTCTTTGATTTATTTTAGTCAATATTGAGATAAATAAATTTGAAAATATCTTTACTCGCTGATCGATTTCGTCGACCATTTGCGCTTGGGTTTCGTTTTGCTTGAATTTTGGTTGCTGAAATTGCAATTTGACCAATTCCATCTCAAGGTCTTTAATCTTTTGGAGATTTTCTTGATTCTGGGCTTCCTGATTTTTTTTCTGATTAGATGCAGCGGTCATCGTAGCCGCGAGTGCTGCTGCTTCGTCTTTGTACTGCTCGACTTGTCGTTTCAATTGCATCTCCGATTTTGTATGTCTCATCAGCAAATCTTCGACACGTCGCAATTCAGTCTCTTGCTTTTCTTTTTCGCGGGTCAATGTATCGATCTGCTTTTGCAGACGTAACACATCAACGTTCGCACTTGAAATCGCCGTGCTCGATGACTTGTTTACTCGAGACAATTCATTCTGATGATCATTTTCCAGAGACTTCATTTCTGCGAGTAAAAGTTCGTACGTTTTCACATGAGCTTCGTATTTTTTTTCCATTTCCTATTCAAAACAAAAAAAAATATTCAAGATATAATGAAAATAGCATAAAATTAATGCAAATAATAGAATAACAAAAATTTATAATAATTCAAACGTAAAAGCAATTTTCTTTCGGTATTCAGAATGATTGTAGTCAATAATCAATAATATCAAAATTCGTATCCTAAAATCGACAATTTTCTCATTAATTTCAGAAATCGGATATTTTAAAAAACAAAATTATTTTTCAAAGATGAGACTCGCTTCCATAATTTTTTTGTCCTCTTCGCGTATACGTGTTTTCTCAGTTTCCACATGATCGAGTCTTCTTTTCATTTCTTCGATCTCAAGAGACGTGTCGTTTTTCAACTTTTCCAATTGTTGAGCAAGCTCGTTCTTCATTTCGTTAGTTTCGTTCAATTTCTGTTTGAGACCTTCCCTTTCGTTGTATTCGCAATCAAGTTTTTCCTCGAGCTGAAGATTCATGTTTTTCATCGATGATATTTCTTCAAAGTGTTTGGTTTTAGCATGATTCAAGTCATCGACAAGTTTTAATGTCTGAAATATCGATATTAATGTCAGAAAAGTTACCATTTTTGTTATTATTTTATCAAAATGGTTCAAAATAACATTCAACTGGAAGGGAAAAAAAATACTTGCCTCCTTGGTTTTAGATTCCAGCTCACTTGTCAATTGTACATTTTTCTGGTTCGCGATATCAAGAGTGGCTGACACTTGGGCCAATTGAATGGAAAGATTTTTTACTTCATTTCTATAAACGAATCAGTTAATTAAAATGTCACTAAATATTAATGAATCTTTTATCAATAACTTCATATTGTAGTGTTGAATTAATTAATGATTGGTTAAAAAAAAAACAAAAGATCTAATGAATTGGCTTGACGCTGAATAAATATGATAAAAAATATCTCCGTCGTACTCGTAGACAGAAATTTTTTTTTCGAAATCAAAATTATAGTTCTCTTTGATCGCCAATGCTCGTGCTATTTCTTCTTTCTCTTCGATGACTTTTTCCAAGTGCTGCTGGACAACTTCGCACTTTGCGGCGACTTGAGCCAGTTCCGTATCCTTCTGCAAAAAAACAAAATCAAACAGTTCGTTTTCAATCTCAATATTTTCTGCACAGTTTAATCACCTTCTTCAATTTGCTCTCACACGATGATTGTATATCATTGAAATTCTTATTCAGTGAAACCACTTCTGTTTGAAGTTCGAATATTCGAGAGTTCAATGACTCTTCGCGATTTTTAATATTCGACAAATCTGCTCTTTGGCGAAGAATAATGTTTTCGTAAAGATTGTGCAAATGATCTTTTTGCTGTCGACATCTTTCCAATGTATCGATAGCACAGTTAATGTGCTCCGTTATCATTGTCACCATTTCTGCAGTTGAATTTATTCTGTCAACAAAAATGTTTTTAAAAAAATGCATTTCTGTCCAATTCCTAATTGAAGTTCCTTCAAAAAACGAATAACTAGTAATCGATTTCAAAATGGTTTGAAAACATTTTGAACGTCATCGACAAAGTTGGAAAAATTTCAAGTCTCGAGTTTTAAAAGCAAACGACTCACTTGTCAATCAACTCGGTATTTGTCTTTTTCTCCGATTTGAGATCTTTGGTCAAGTCGTTGATGTGCGCCTCTGCACTTTGTACCTTTTGCTGAAATTTTTCCAGTAGGCTTTCAGCTTCCGTACATTTTTGTTGGCTCTCCTTGATAGCAATACTCTCTCGTAACTTGGCAGTAAAAAGTACAAAAATGATATTTGCTTTGTTATTTAGAAATTCATTGTTTCGAGTATAAAAAATCAGGAATTTATTCTCGATAATTAATAAATTAGCAAACAAAATAAGCGAACGTTTTTTTACAACTTCATTCAAATTTCAAATCCGACATTATTCTTCAAAAAAATCGAATATTTTAACAATACCTTTTTCTTCCAAGACTCAATCAGATAATAAAAAAACAGACGCGGAAAAAACCGCAAAAAACTAATAAACAGCAGATCAACTTTGTTCAAGTGAATTTTTATTCTATTTAGGTAATTCACTTTGATAAAAATTGCAAGACAAGTTATTGGAAGAACAAAAAACAAATTCGAAAAAAGAACTTGAAAAAGCTAACACAAAAGTTATACGACATATCAAAAGATCCTTACCTCTTGAGTGAGCAAGGAATCACGACCTTGAGTTCCACCGAGCCACATGGAAACCAATTTTTGGGTAAGATTTGATCCTTTTGGTGCATCGTGAGAGGATGTTTGTGTGACAGTGTCTTGCGAATTTTCCGTAGGATGATTGAGTTTTCTTACTTTGCTAGATCGTGAAGTAGACGGCTCGTTATTATTTTTTTTCGAATCTTCGACTTTTCTTTTACCGTGTTCCTCCATTTTTGATGTTCACACGATTTGTATTTGAAGGTCGTGGAAAAGTGAAGAATAAAATCGGAAGAAAGAGATCGCGAATTATTTGGTATTTTTGCAAAATCGCGATCGAAAAAAACTTCAGAATAAAACAAAAAAATCAACTGTATAAGACGATTGCAAAACTTTTGTAACTTTGACGTGTTCTTGGAATGAAAAACAACAGATTTTTGTATAAAATTATTGTCTTCTTTCGAGCAACTTTGGATTCATTATCAAAAAGGACGGGAGCCGATCGCTAGCGCCATCTCAACTTCGAAATACAACGCGCGACTACTCGAGTCGTAATGCCTCGAGTTTTGGCGCATGCGCGTACTCATAGTTATTCGAGTCGCCGTGGCACTGGGCGAGCGTTGCGAGCGCGTATAAAGAGTTGTAAATTCAAAAATAAATTCTGGCAGCTTGATTTCCAAATTTTCGTCGCTTCTTCGAAAATATATAAAACAACATTTTCGGTTCAATTTTTTACCGTTAGCACGGAATATTCAATTAGCAAAATATTATCATTCGAGAAAATATTTGGCTATTTTGTTCCTTTAGGACACATCTTGAAATTCTAGTTCCATTAATCGCGAATGATTTTTGAGACTTTTTACGATCGTCAAACTTCATAAAACCTGTTACTAAAATTTCAAAAACTTTTAGCACAACAATAAAAGATATCCGGAAAGAGGTAGACAATAAAAAAAGATGCATATTAATTAGTTTAATTAAATAAAACGCTCGTTCGTCGATGATACGTATATATATACAGACAAAAATATATTGTTTCGAATAAATATAAAAAGATGAGACAATAAAACGCACGCAGGTGTGAAATAATTTTATTAACAAATTAATTGGTAGTTGATGAAGGAGCAAAAGGTAATAAGACGAAATTTTATTACACAAGGAGTCCATCAAAAATTCGAGTACATGTGAGAAATGGTCGGTAGACTCCCTTGACCCCCCGTCGAGCAACGAGTATATATATATATATATATATACGTATATAAATATACGCAGGCAATGATAGTACTACAAGAGCACGTACTATAGAGTAATTGTGGCACTATGAATGCCGTAACGTTTTACGTCGGCTTGTATCTTGAGCATTGAGCGTCACTGGTGAAAGAAAAGCGTCGGTCTTGGCGATCGTGAGGCAGGCGAAGAAGTGTATACAAATCTAATATACATAATGTATACATCGATGTATTCGTGTATAAGTGAAAATATCCCCACTACGAAGCACGAGAGTAAACCTGAAGGAGGGTTCGAACGGCGTAGAGAGAAAGAAAACAAAGAAAGAGAAGAGTTGATGATAAAGATATAGAAAAATATGAGATCGAGAGAGAAAACGATAGGGACGCTAGAGTACGTTTCCTTTCCCTCGCACAACATGGCCACCGTGGCCCCCTGGTCGCCTCTTCTCTTTTTTCCATCTTTCTCGATCTCTCACGCCCTCCGATCGTCCACCGTCAATTTCCTTGCCCCTCTCGTGTAAACTTGTGAGAGCCTCGATCTGTAGTAGTGAATGGAACGCGAGTCGCGTCCCGCGTACTACCATACTTTTCAGTAGTAGTATCAAAACGTAATCGTACATATATCGAGTTTTATCGATGAAAAAGTCGTACTTTAGAGGTCTATACCACGTAAAATACGTCTTTACGTTTCACAGCAATCGATATATCTATACAGAAGTACACGTAAAGAAAGTAGCTGTATTCGCCGCGAGGTGGCGCAGCCTTCGCTCTCAGCTTCAGCGACCAATGAGAAGCTTTCTACCGGCGATCACGTGACGTGCGTGTTGAACCAGCAGAACATTGCAAATGACAAGACGCGTTTACTGGCAGAGAGCCCCGCGGAGCTCCGGAGTATCCGTACATGTATTGAAACAAAAATAATAAAAATACGAACTAAAGGACCCGCTCCCCGAACGTGAAAAAAAAATAAAACGAGGTCGAAAATACCGAAAAGTTTTGAGATACTCTTTGTCCTGCATTTCCTTGACATTAACTACCATCCTCTTCTCTCTCTCTGTCTTTTTCTACGTCACTAACGTTTGTGTGCCAGAGTAAAAAGAAAGAAAAAAAATCACGGTGTCCTGTGTGTAAAACTATACTACGATCGTTCATTTCCACGTATTATCCTGGGCACTACTACTCGAAGTAGTAGTAGTAGTAGTGTAGTAGTAAATCCCCTCCTGCTCAGAGCCCGAGTGTTTTTTGTCTGGAGATTTTTTTTTTTTTTTACATTACGGCATTCCCGTCTCCGCTTGTGATCGAAATCGTGTGAAAATACGTCAGTGTCATCCCTTCTACCGGAGAATTTTAGTGACCAAAATAATAATAACGTAAGAAGCAGTGAAAGACAACAAAAAAAAAAGCGGTGCGAGTGTATTGCGGTTTTGCCGGAATCTTCGTACGTGCAATCTCTTCTGTACGCGATTCACGACAAAGAGAAAAGTGATGTTCGTTTTTTTTGACGTTTTTTTTTCGAAAGAAAATTCATTGAAAAAAATATACATATATGTGTAAAAGTGCCGGTGATAAAGGAACGTAAAACATTGGAAAACGATCGAAGAGGGGGGGAAGCGACGTTTCAAGGCGGTGGAGGGGGGGACGAGCGTGAAAGATTTCACGAGGACCGGAGAGAGAAAGAGAGAGAGAGAGAGAGAGAGAGAGAAGAAAGTATGGTGAGCGTGTACGAGCGTGAATCGCTTCGTAGTAGAAGCGGCGTGTAGTGTGCTGTATAGTATTTTCTACTATATACCATTTATGTATAGATATATACATACATATATTTATATATTATAGCGTAATTTCCCCCACCTCTCGGAACGTGTGCGATGTAAAACGAGAGGATATACATAGTTTTGAGCAAGATATATATGTTAACGGAGCCTAGGCTTTCGAAGAGGGGGGGGAAGCGACGTTTCAAGGCGGTGGAGGGGGGGACGAGTACATACAGTGAACAAAAAGACGAAAAAAAAAAGTGTGTGAGTGCGAGAGGAAGAGAACGCGAGAGAGGGACACGTATATGTGAAAAAAGTGTGTGGAACGAGGACGGGAAATACTTACACCTACACAAAGACACACAGGCAAACACGAGGGAGCGTCGTCTCTCGCGGGGCCCACGAAGTGAAGAGACGCAGCAGCAGCCGCCAGCAGCCAGCAGCAAAAGCCCAGAGAGAGAAAGAGAGAGAGAAGCGGAGCGCGGCTTCTTCTCGACGTTTTCCTTTTTTTCTTGCTTTTTTAACGTTATCATTATTATTTTTGTTTCTCCCGCGATCGCATTTACGATCGACCGCATATACAGCTTCGTAATTTTTGACCTCTCCGTAAATATATATACATATATCGTATTTAAAAAAATAAAATAAAATTTTACAGTCGCGTATATATTTTTTTTTTCCCTCCGCGTTTGTAATATTTTGCGTCAGGCTGAACGCGTGCGAGTGCCCGATAGACAGAGACGGAAGACAAAAGCTGCTGCTTGGAATAAAAAAAGACGCGCGATTCCGAAGCACATACATACGTGAGAGAGTGAGAAAGGAAGAGCGAAGGGAGAGAGAAGCCCCAACGCCAACCGAGCGACGCATCGTAAAGTGTAGTGTTTTTTATATTTAATATATATTCATATATATGAATATATATATACATCCAGATTATATATATACATAATTCTGTGGGAGAGCAAGCGTCGAAAAATCTTTTCCAATACTTCCGCTTCTTTTTTATTACACCAGTGCTTTTCGTGTTTTTGATTGATCAGTCAACCCCCGCCTTCCTCCCGCCCTCGTCGTTTTTTCTGACGTTTTCTCCTTTTCTCTATTGTTTAATATAAAAATTCATATATCTTATTCGACATTACTGCTATTCTTCGATCTTCGTCGTAAGTGCCGCGAATTTAACCCTGTTCCGTGTGCGTGTGTATGTGAATGCGAACGTGTTCGTATTCGTTGGTCGTGTTCTCGCGTGCGTGCGTTCGTCCGTGCCTATATACGTGAGAAACGCCGTGTTCGTGCGCGCGTGTGCTGTCTCGACTTTTGCCACCACACATGACAAAATGTCGGGATCGCAGCGTATGCGAAAGTCCTCGCCATGCTCGACCACCAAGCAAGGACCTATGCGTGCTACATTACCAGTCAGCTCCTTATTACGACAGAGCAGACAAGGCACCAGCTTACGAAAAAGCAACAGCAACAGTCCTACTGTCTCACCCACAAACGCTAACGCGTGGCGAGCGTCACGCAACTCACCGGAGACATCGTCCTCCTCGTCCGGACAACGAAGCCCCGGCTCCTTGTCTTACAAAGGTACCCTGCTTGTTTTTTTTTTTTTTTTTCATCTTTCACTTTTCTAATATTCGACGTTTTTAGGCCTATTTCTCTTGAATCGAATTCACGTTTGTTTTTCACTATCTCGCTATTGTCACTTTTTCGTAACTAAAAAATAACAACGTCGTTACAACTTTCGGTATTTTGTTCTCGCTTATGTTTTTCTTCTTTTCGTCGATAAAATTCTACTGAAACATCAAATCATATCTGCGTAAGTGTTAACGCTGACCATTGTCACATCGCAGAAGCTTGCATCGGTGGAACACGAAATCTCTTTTTGTTTTGGTAGCGCTCAAAATTTTATAGTTTCAAGCCCTGCCAACTTTTTGTCGGATAATCTTGAGGGCTGAATTGAATTATGACGCATGAATTTTCAGAACTTTAAAAGTTATATCGACGAGTGTGGAAAAATAACTTCATTGAGCTGCAGAGATTTAATTTTGGGTAGCGTAATCTGGAATCAATCGCAAAAAATTTTTTTTTAATATTTATAAATGGGCACAGATTTGCCTCAAATAAGAAAAGCTTAGCCTCCGTCGAATTCATGTTTGCATATTGGGACGATGCGGAAGTAGACGACCGAATATTTTCATTTATCTTTCTTCGATTTTAAAAACAGCAAAGTACAGACATTTTCGTTGAATGAAATTTCCCATCTATTTTTGAAATAGTGGATCCAACATTGATTTTTTATTAATATTGAGCAGAAAGTATGAGGAAAAATCATTTGAATTTTGATAATTTGGTATAAAATACATGGATTCGGAAACCGAAAATGTTTTTTTAGTCCGGTTTCTTATGTTTCCTGATTTGTATTTGCTAACATAAATCGTATGCGTATGCACAATCGAGTTGTATTCTGATTCCAACATTTCAGCCAAGTCAAAGACACTGAGCGGTCGTTGCAGCGACGGACTTAGCGGCAGTCAAAACATTCGTAGGACTGCGTCTTTGGACACAATTTATTTGAAAGGACAATGGCCAAGGGATTCTTACTACATACATACGAGTCTTTTACTCGTGGACAAAGCAACTCAGGTAATTTCAATTGATTATCATTTCGGCAAAAGATTTTCATTGTTCAACAATTTTGTGCCATTTATTGGTCAGTTTCAGATCAATTCATTGATCGGTTAGTTTGGCTCAACGTAATTACATTATTTTATGAAGAGTTTATATTTTCCTGAAAGACAAAAAAAAACTATGAAAATTGTATGAATATACATATATATATTTTTTTTATTCATAAAAAAACAGTGTTTGACACTTCTTTTAGAATTTGAATGTTCATTTTTCACGAATAAAAAAATTATGGTGTTGAAAATGAATAGAAAAACCGAATTTCATGGGCTCTAAAGTTTAATTTTTTATTCATTCGTACATTTTGCTGATAGTTTATTGATTACTTCGAATTATTCTCTATTAATATCAAAAACTCATGATTTATTAATTGATTGTTTGAAAATAAATGATTCACTTATTGTTCACTTTTTCATTGGCCTTATTTATGATTTATTCATTCGATTTCTAACAATGTTATTCAATTACAGACCGACGAATGGTCATCGAGCGAACCGCGGAAATTATTAGCGCGGCATCCACCCGAACAAAACACTACGACAGACGAAAAATTGAAGGACAAATACATAAGGCAGAGATTACAACGGAATAAAGAGAGCACGAGTAGTAGAACAGCAGCTTTTGGTCTCATTATGCCCGGGGGACCACCGCCTGCGTTGCCAGGCGATCATACCGTACTATTGCCCAGTATTGCATCGCAGACATCAATGCGTTAGTATTATTCAAATATTTACGATCGCAAATATATAAAAAAAAATGTTACAATCGTAAGAAGATAGAATCGATCAGTAATTTTTATATTTTCTACCCAAATCTTCGACTTGATGATTTTTGACAAGGTTCTACGCTTCAAATATCAATTATTTCGAATCACGAACTCATCGAATAAAATGTTATATTTTAATTGAAAATTCGCACGATTCCAATTCGAATTGATTAAAAAATGTTCAGGTTTTCAAATTCTATATAATTTCTCGTTTTTCTTTGATAAAAATGTTCAAGTCTGGGTCATTTTTTATCAAAGTTTTACACAGAACCGGAGCAAATCATATTTCCAACAGCATTTCGATATTTTTTTGTGAAAATCTTATTTTACTTTTGTCTATTATAGACAACCAATTCAACCTGAGTACAAAAGCGAGCCCGATGAACATACCCGTGAAACCGATGAGGCCGCCAATGCGATCATCGATCGAAGGACTCAATCAAGAGATCGAGGGTCTCGTGCTCAAATCTGCTGTGAACACAAATGATCCCGATCATTCCACGGAAGACAAGGTGATGAGTTATCGACGATTAACCCTTGATCTGCCATTTCCGAGTATTTAAAACACTTAAAATGCAATTTTTTTTCACTCTATAAATCGAAATTTTGCATTAAAATGTTGCAACAGTTCTCACGAGATTCGAAGTATGCAGATAAAATTTTCAACATAAAACCATTTTTCATGAATCTCAGAATTTTATAATTTTATCAACACAGAAAAAATCATTCGAATAAAAAAAATGAGTTGGATCCGGAATAAAAATAATTTGATTTTTTACAGTACGCGAAATATCGTGAACAAATGACACCGGAAGGTCACAGAGCACCCCTGGCAGATCTCTTGAGAGCGACGCGAAGCGTAAACACTCAAACGCCGGCGACGGATCTTCCCTCCAGTTCTTACTCGTCGGGTGAGTTTTTCACGAAATTTTCAATCGCTGCCTCGACCTACGTTCGTTCTCACTCTCTGTCTATTCTATTCTGGGAAATTTCTGCGCTAATTTCTTGTTAATTGTACGGTTATATCGGTGCGATAACGGTATTGCATGTGAAGCTGAAATCGTTACGAACATCTGCAATTATCGTAAAAAGTGTACGCGAAAGAAAAATGTTCGCAGGATTTTTTTATCCAGAAATTTTTATTTCAAAATTCGTTGGAGTATTTTCAAACGCTGTACCATTTTTTTATATTTCAATTGGTGAAAAGATTCTGCATACGTTTTTTTTTTTTTCATCGAGTATTAAACTAACCAGGCTCGCTAGACGAAAAAAAAATATTAATATGAATGCCTGTGTCTGAAAAAAAAAACCACAGGACCTCCGTCTAGGAATTCCGAATCTCCGCTGATCCCGGGTGTTATGGATACTTCCCGTCCGCCTAGCGATCTCCCACAAGGTTGGCTCACAATCGCTACAAAACGCAATGTCTATTTTCTTCTCTGCCGCTATCTTTGTATCGCTAGATTCTTTTCTATTGGGTTTTTGTGTTCTTTTCGTATTTTTAAATCGAGAATTTTTCTAATTTTCGATTATATTGAAATTCTTGTCGTTGGAACGCGAATATATTTGCAGTGAAAGTGTCACAATATTAATAATAATTACGGGGAAAAAAAAAACGTTGAAGGAACGATGTGAATTCCGTCATTGATTTAACACTATTTTTTGAATGGCATGAAAATCCATGAAACAACGTAACAACGAATTCATTGGCACGTTTATTTTGGCAAAAAATTAAAGAATTTTTTCATGAAAAAAAAAAAGAGTGAAAAAGATTTTTGATGCTTTAACGGTCTATCATTTTCTCTTAGATTCTTCACACAGCTTTCAATTTTGCATCACACTTGTATCTTTTATTTTTCCTATTTCCTGGCTTTGGAAAAAAAATCGTTTCATTGTAAAAATGCATGAATAATTAGGCAATTTTTAACGCTTGCTCAGACCGAGTTTTATCTTTTGGTATTTATGTTTGTCTCCATCCATTATCATTGTCATTATCATAAACGAAAAAAAATCGATAAAACAACAAAAAACAAAACAATGCAAATCAAAGGTGGAAGTCGTGGATCGACGCCGGAACAAGAGAGAGAAGGACGTCTCGGAACATCTCCCCATATCAATAGGTTCCTGGCGAGAGAACCTCCAGATGGTTGCGAGAAAGTCAATCTCAAGTTTGTCGAGGATGCCAGGTAATTGGAAGACGATATTTATCGATTATTAATCCATCGAGCACAAATTCAATTTGAACTTCTTTTAATATAATCTCCAAACTTTTTCTCATTCAATTAAAATTCAGTTATGTGAGAGTCAGAGGAACTTGGTAAATTAATTACTATTTTTCCGCACATTTTTTTCATTAAACTCTTGAAGTCTATACTTTTTTGTAGTCGCCAAAAATTTCATGGGGTCCAGTCGACCCGGGAGTCTTTGAACCGTTTTCCCAAGTTTAATGTCATGAATATTAAGGCTCGAAGAAAATTTGTTCATCATTTTCAAGTGCTCATTAAGGGCGCACTTTGTAGAGCTTCCGGGTCGTTGGAGCTTTCTCCAACTGTAAAAATACTTTGAGCAAATGTTTCTGATGTCTAAAAACTGAGAATTATAATTGCCAGAACTGCACTGCCGAAATTTATTTTCGGTTCGCATCACGAGTAAAACTCAAATTAACGATTCAACGCTTGGGTTTTTGTAGCTGCGAATTGCAGTTTTCTTCTCACATTTCTGCAAGTATTATTGACAAACAGCCTTAAAAAACAATAAACTTGTATAAAATGAGATTAAAAATGAGAAAAGTATGAAAAACAAAACTGTATTTCTGTCGAAAATGATTAGATCGATAAAATCGATGACTATTTTACTTAACAATTCTGGCAAAAATATCTTACAACGGATTGCAATTTGAAACAAAACAAAAACTTGAAGCAATTCAATCATTTTTCTGGCTCTTCGTTCTCTAAACCAAAAGAACAATTCCACCATGCAATTCTGCAATTTCTTCAAAAATTTCAACACCAAAAACACACTCGTTCGAACAGTTATTGTATTTGGAAAGAGCCCAGAGCGAAGCTTCCCTTACAAAATCCTCCAGAATGATGAATAATGATTCTTTTTTGTTTTTTTAACATCGAAGGCGACCGATGATCGACCTGAGCAAGTTGGATTATTGTCCAAAGCCGTGCGTAGCATTCCAGTTGAAGCCAAGCTTGGGATCAGCGTTCCTGCCATTACAACAACCGGCGAGTCCAACGATGATAGCGGCGGCGGCAGTAGCGGCAGCGGCAGCGAGTATATCGACATCCTCGCACACGACATCAGCGACACCACCCCCAAATCCATAGTCCGATCTTGGGCTAATTAGTGGTCATGGTCGTTCTCCTCGTCGTTCACGAATTCGTACCTTAATCGCGCCTTTGTCGTGTTCGTCATCATCATCATCATCATCATCATCATCAACATCATCATCATTATTACCATTATCATTATCATCATCCTCGTCGTTGTGTCTTCGTCTTCACACAACGTGACTCATTCATTATTATCATACATCGTTACATTTCTATAGATCATCGGTATATATATATACGAAAATTGAAATAATCTCGTCGTTTGTGGGAGAGGAAAAAAAAAACGAAAAAAAGAAACAAACACAAAAAAAAATAACATACGCGAGTTCAAATGAACGATGATCAGTAAGAGATTTACGAATGTTCGACGATTATCGATCATGACGATGATTATCTCCGTGATTTACGGATTAATTCGCATTATCTTCGCACCATTGTAAAGTTACCCGAATTCATAACGAGATTACGATGGGATTTAAATGCAAGAAAAAAACAAAAAGTAAACGAGAGAGAGAGAGAGAGAGAGGAAAAAAAGTTTGAGAAAAATTGAAAAAGATACGGCAATGTCTATTTCCCAGTGCAAAAGCCTTTTTCAACTTCGTTGTCGTCATCGTTTTCAACGTACCGTCGTCACTTCGAGGATTCTCGTAAAATCGAATGAAAGAAGAAAAAAAAACAAAAACCGAATGTCTACGTGTGAGAAGCATGTATGTGTGTGTGTGTGTGTGTGTGTGTGTGTGTACCAATAAATTTTCAATATAAAACAAACAAACAAAAAAGTTCACGAGAGAGAAACACTGAAGGAAGCGAATAAAAGAGAGGACTCAACGAGCAGAGTTCGGTGGGGTTTGATCGAAACAATAAACAACAATGACAAATGGTGAATGCGTGAGATATATTTAAAACAAAAACAAACAAGAATTGAAGAAAGAAAAAAAGAAAAAACGAGGAACAATAATTTGTGATAACTGATAAACAACGTTTAGGTAAAAAAAAACAAACAAAACAAAAAACAAAAGTAAACATTGTGTTCTTGCAGGACAACAACAAAACAAAGCAAATACAAAACGAAGAAAGAAAAAAATAATAAACTCATAAAGAGAGAAAAGTAACAAAGAAAACAAAGACTAAAAATGAAAAAAATTGTGTATTCTAAATTTAGCAGCACTAAAAAGGAGCCTGTGCTAAAACAACTTTAGTTTTGTATTCAGAGATTGGGAGAACGACGTGTGAAAAACGAAAGAGCGAATAAGGTGTGAGACTTCGTGGGACAGAACAATTAAAAAAAAAAAACAGAACAAAACAAACGATCATTCGAGATACCCGCCAGACTTTCAATGTTTACGATTAAACGAGCAAAAAGAAGAATAAAAGTATTAAATTTTCATTGGGACCGTCAATAATGGTGAAGAGAAATGATTTAATAAAAAGTTATTGATTCTGTCATTGTCCGAAGAGAGACCGACGAATTTCACAAGATAAGGATTTAAAAAATGAGATGTAAAAGAGGATTCGAAGGGGAAGAGAACGCGGGGTATGTAAACCTATATGTAATGTACATAGGTGACCCAAAATGTAAGTGTTTTATTTCCTCGTTAAGACGTTTTATCACACCTCTTGAAATAATTAATCTTAATATTGATACAAACGTATATGTATAAATACAAATGTTTATTTCCATTTTTATATATACATGTACGTGTATAAAGAAAAAAAAACACACAAATCGACACACAACAGACACACGAACACACACATACAAACATATATATATAAATATGTATATTATATTGACACGAAAGGATCACACTCTCGTTAGAATCTTCTTTTTTGTATCGTTTTGTATTATTATTTTTATCATAAAATATTCGATAATTATATTATTATTATTGTTATTATTATTATTAATATTATTAATATTATTAAGGTAAAACGAGGAGCTCACGAATTGACCTTTTACACCCTAATCGTTCTCCGTTTTCTTGTTTTTCCTCCCTTTTGTTGTTGTTGCTTTCAGAACCTTCTCGTTATTCGTTTGTTTTTTTTTTTTCATCTTTTTTTTTTGTCTTTCTCGTATTACTCGCAACTCATACACATACACACACACACACACACACACACACACACAGGACACACGACGGGATAAGAAAAGAATAACGACTGCTCACAGGAATGTTCGGTGCGTCAAAAAACTTACGTGCGCGTATTACGTTATTAATACAAAACTGAATATGTACAACCGAGATAAATAGACACAACGTGCGGGAATAACGCGAAAATTTCGGTGAGAAAAGTTCATGTATGCGTGAAGAAAAAATGGATTTATGGGTTTTCTGTGTGTCTGCTGCTGTGTGGGTGAGTGTGTGTGTGTGTGCGCGCGCGCGAGTGCTATTCTGAATGTTTATGGTTTATTATTGAAAAATAATTAAGACAGGAACGAGACCCGAGGATAATGGGAGAAGGGACTGATAAATAACGACGATTTTTTATAATTGTCAGACCGGTTAAACAAGAAAATATGAACAAAACTGACAATATTATAATGAAATATTGATTGAAATATGCGACAATGATTTTACGAATAATTGAGAATATTGCGATCGATTGTGATCTCTCGACTTTTATTTTATAGTTTCTTTTCTTCTTTTTTTTCTCCTTTTTTTTTTATTTTCTTCTCGTTCAATTTGCCCCCGATTGTAGACGATTGAGAGCAAATGGCGCTTAGCGGTATTTTTTTTATGTACTATATGTATGTGTTTATGTATAATGTAGAAATTTACATTCACACATATGTATATATATCATTCTCCATTCTCGTCGGACTCTTTGTTTCAACGGTTGATCCCCTCCCTTTTTTTTTTAATACTTAAGAAAAAGCGCTTTTTTTTTCATTAAATTCATTTTTATAAATTATCGACTCATGGTTTGTTTTTTCTCGATTTATCCACTTTTTCGATCCATTGAAACTTTCAATTATCGAAATATTTCTCTTATCTATCGAGAACTCGAAGTAATCAGCAGAATTGCAAGTTTTTGGATTTATTTTAATTCCGATTTTTCAACGTGCGACGAGCCCTCGAATCGGACTGTGAATACACACTCTTTGCAGACGAACGCTATGGGCTTTTGGATGCGAGAGAAAGAGAGAGAGAGAGAGAGAGAGATAGAGGAAGAAGTTTTTTTAATCAATTATATGTGAAATAAAATAGCTAGCTATGTACTTCTACTAGCTAGTCGCAAAGGAGAAACGGTAACACACATGTACCTGGCACACTGGTCTATGCTCTCTTTTTGTTTTATTTTTTCCATTTTTTTTTTTACTATTCAATGCTCACTAGAAGAAAAAAAAAAGAGAGAAAGAGATAAAAGATGAACGCGAAAGGAGAAGGAGAAAGGGAGGAGGTAAACGTCATGGGACGAACATACGTGAGGTATAATTAATGAAATACGATGAAATTTTAACGGTTTAAAAAGAAATAAAAAATGAATTCATGCCTTAGGATGCGTGACGTAGTGTGCTAAACCATTTATACACGGGGGAAAAACGTTTAGTCGACTGTAGGAGCGGGGGAAAAAAAATGAAACACTGAGTAAACGAGACAGACGTACATACGATATAATTGCTAACACGATTCTCGTTAAGAGATTAAAGAAAAACGAGGATATATATATTGAAATACATTCACGTTTTTTTTTTTCAACAAATATGTATATACATATATATATATATATATATATCGGCATATTTTAGAGTGACTCATTTTTCGGTTATTTTTCCGCAATTGTATGCTCGCCCTTCCAAAAGAAAAAACGAACGAAGGAGTACAAAATTTCGAGGAACCAAAGGAAATTCGCATATTTGCAATATTTCACAAAATATCACAGCCTGAACGATGGATATGATCGATTAAAATTTGAATGGGATTTTAAAACGAAAATTCTTTGAATTCCATCATTTTCGTTTGAAAAAAATATGTACAATTATTATTTATTCTCTCGTATTTTTACACGGAAGCTTCTCTTTGATATTTTCAAAGTGACGTTTGCTTGAGTGAAAAACGAAACGAGAAAAAAAAAACTGGAAAATGATGCACTCTGATGTATACACGAATACTGAGATATGTACGTGAGAATTTTGTAAAAGAAAATGTGTGTGAGACCGCGCGGGAGGGCGAGGGCATGGGTCAGAACAAAAGATTTAGTCTTTTTCCAGTCTGGACAGTCTGACGCTGACATAAACGGAATTTATCGATGCGATGAGTCCTGGAGATTAAAAGTGTAAAAAAATAACAAAGAGAAACAAACAAGTCTTTATTCGCGTTTGTAATGTGTTATTCGTTGTTAGGCTTTTCTCGTCGTGTCACAGCGAACCGAAGAAAACGTATAAAGAGATGAAGAGAGATGGACAAAGTGAAGGGAAAAAAAAGATTGAAAAATTAAATCGCGAAAAAAGAAATTGAACGCGGCAATTGACTGGCCAATTGAATTTATTAATAATATTTTAGGAAAAAAATTGAAACAAAATTACCTGTTATACTGTTTGGATGGATATCTTTCAAAAGTAATTGAAAAAAAAAAAAAAAAAAAAAGAAGAAATTGTAAAGTTTTCGTTGATATGAATTATACGCGATGTATGTCGTCGAATTTGGGTATTTTAATATTAGTATTTGGAAAAAGAGAGAAGTGGAAAAAAAAGGAAAACATACGTTCTACACACATTATACACGCAGCACAGAGAAACACACGTACATAGAAAAGCGTCTCTCACTATTCTCGACAACTGCGACGAAAGCTTCGACAAAGAAAAGAAAAAAGAAACAAGCGTTTACCGTTTTGGTCACTTTAACCTTAAAAAAACAAACATACATGTTCTCAACATATCTCTTAAACGAAAAGAAAAAAAAAATAACACAATGGTTCAAAAGAAAAAGAAACAAAGATAAAACAATGGTAAAGAACAATCTGAGCCGGTTTCAGAATGACAAGAGTGATTATGTCAATTATAAGCATTCTCATTTTAGACAAGAAGAAGATGAAGAAACAAACAAAACATAAGGATAAAAGTTTAAGAACAAACCTTAGGACTGTCCAGACGCGCATACCTATGAAACTATTTGTCAACAATATAGTTGCAAAGTTTTTGTTCGAAAACAATAATAATTAAATGAAGAAAACAGAAAAAAAAAAAAAAAAAGTTGCACCTTAAACAAATGAAAACAAAAAGAACATGAGATAAAGAACAACAAATATTAAAATAATAACGAAATGAATAAGGGACACTGTACTCGTAAACTATTCAAGAGTGCAATGATGAATTAAACTCGATGACGGATAATGACATTGTAATTTGTAAGATGCTCGGAACGAGAGGGAGAGAGAGAAAGTTTGAAAGAGTGAGTATGAGAGATTAAACTCTCCAATGTGAAAAATAATGAAACAAACAAACAAACAAACAAAAAAAGAACAATTTGTATGTCGGATAAAGTAAATATCCAAAACTGGAAGTTTTTTATACACCCGCTGAGAAAACAAAAAAAATGATACAATAAAATGCAACTTTTATTAACTCTTATTTTGTTTTGTAATAAATCATATGACAATCCTGTACTTTTGTAATTAGTACTATTTCGTTTTTTTGTCTATGAGTACAGAAAATATTGGAACAAGACGCCGTTCAGTGGAAGGATAATTATTCATTCTCGTCGTCCATAATTATTCCATTCATGTTTATTTTGATCACAATGTATAAATGATCTCTTATTTGATTATGTAATTCAACTCTTAATCGCGTTACATGGTAAATTTGTTCGAATATTTTTTCGTCGTTTTTTTTTTCACTAGTTATTATTCCTGCACCACCTAATCGGCCAGCCGGATTTCAACGGGCTAAATCTATTCTTCTAATTTCTATATACATTGATTTATTATCGAACTTAATAAATAATGAGATTTCGATAATTTAGAAATACTTCCAAGGAATTAAGCAAAAACTGCGCTCGTTCAATTTGTTTTTATTAGTCAAAATAAATTTCTACGTTTTTTTTTAATCATAGCGAAGTTTGAAGAAAATTTCAAAGTTTTCACAACTCATCAAGAATACTTCTAAACGGAAAAAAATTCGTTTTCACTTACAGCGTTTCTTTTGACATGCCTCAGCAGCAATCGTTCGATAGATTTGAAAAAATGTCAACGATTTGATAACTCGAAAAAAAATTTTGCCGATCGTTTGAATGCGATTTGAACTTGACTTAATTAAATATTGTTGATTTTATTCTCAAGATGCTTTAATAATATCAAAAAATATTCCGATTCAGATCTGAGATGTGTATTATTTTGATAAAATTTGGGGGTACGAAATCCTTAAAATTCGAAGGACCTTAATTATAATTTGTTGGGCTGCGGACGGGGGGAGCAAAAGTAATTAGAAAAATAGATTTTTCGGATCCCTGTGGCTTCCCTCCTCGTACGTCTCGACTCTCTTCTCGAAACATTTGAGCAGTTTATAAATCCGATTATTTCGAGTATGTTTGTCTTCGGCAAATTTCGAGTGGACAGTATTAGTGGCAATATAATCTCCTTTCTCGGTATAAAAGGCCAGCTTTTAACACTAATTATCATTTTTCATATTTTTCTTTGATCTCGTTCGATCAATGCAACCTTTGCTATTACTCTTACATATTTTGACCAAAGAAAACACTATTTTTTTTTTTTGCATTTTACGTCATTTTAAGTAGCACATCAGACTTTGGAATGCATTTTGAGTACGGCAGTTCGCTAATGTATGCACGCATTCCTGTTAAAATTCTTATTCTTCTATCCTGCTTTGTGTTTTTTCGCTCTTCTACATAAACTCCCAGTACTTTTTTCATTTGATACGGTTTTTTCGTTATTTTTGTTGTTGTCATCGTTTATCTTACAAAGTCCGGGGAATAAACGTATATTCGTCAAATACTACGATACCACGATAAAGTGGTAAATCTTTGTACAATTATCAGGTCAATAGTCGACAAATTACAATGATTTTTTATCTATAAAATCGACAAGATTTCATAAATGTCACAGAATCCGATTTTTATGGTTGCTATTGACCTTTGTGGAATTATCGACATGCCTTACGCATTACCATTTCCCTATTTATGTATTTTTTATATATACATTCGATTAAAGTCAATTTATATTGATGTTATAATGTTGTTTATGTATATACAGAATTTAACTATGAAAGAAAAGAGTTTAATAGTTATAAACCCATGTATTGAGGCGAAGACGAGAACGCGTTTCGAGCTGTATTATTTTTTCTCGAATCTTCGTTGCTGGGCAAGTCACTGAAAAAAATGGCATTTTCAAAGCTTTATTTTCTGTTTGCCTTTACGATCGTGGCTACCGGAAGAAATTGCGACTCGATATGGCTTATGGTACTCCGACGATTTTCTTGCCATTATTAATTAATACCGGCTCTTTATCTTACCCGAAAAACGGCATCAACGATACGAGCGTTTGTCGATTAGGCCTGGAAGCAAATGCTGGCGAGCATTGAGCCAATCTCCCGACTACCCGTCGCAACCATTGCTGCAATTTTTGTCTTCTGTCCTCAACGAATTTTGCATCCTAGAAACAAAGAAAACATTTTTATTTCTCGATTCTACATTATTTTTTATTGATTTATGATTGTTTCATCGACTCTTCGTTCGAGTTTTTATTTCTTTTCTTCATTTACTTTGTTTCCAAGAGTTTTTTTCGGTGGAAATTCAAAAGTTGTGACGATTGCGTCGTGTTTCTTTAATTCTCGATGAAGCGCGTGAAATTGAGCGTAACGACGATAAATATTCCACTCGTTATCGCGAATTCTCACGTGGATCTGAAATGAAAAGAAAAAAAATATATTTTTCCAACGATTTTTCAAATTTCAAGTGTTGGCAGCTCTTTCAAATATTTTTTGTGACTCTACTTCAAATTGAAATAGCAAAAAAATTATTTGTCTGTATTACCTGGTACACGTGATGAACGTCAGAATTTTGACCGGTAAGAAAAGCTGACGGAATCCAAATGTGTATGAGACAGGGTGGTTCAGTTGGCAAATCATCCTCGTTCAATGGTCCACGTAAACATTCCAATTCCGCTTGAAGAAGTTTAACCAATCGATCCCTTCAAAAAAAATCATTATAAAATTGACTTCTACTTCATCATCAATGGAAAATTATGATTTCTCAAATATTGAGCATGAATGATATATTTTTCTCATCCGAAATCTTACTCCATCAGAATTCTGAAACTTCGCGATTGGGCAAAACTCTGCAAAATTCAGGCATCTTTGAAACTTTAAAAATATTGATTTTACGATAACAATTATTCAGATTTATTTACATTTTGTTCGTCGCAGAAAAAGTTGAGAAAAAAATGTCAAAGAGAACGGAAAAATCCAAGAGTGTTTCAGAACGTTAATGAACCCATTAAATAAGATTTAAAAAATCGTTTAATTCGTTGATTATTATCAACGTTCGTAACGCTTCAAAAATTAATGAGTTTTCGCAGATCATTGGCGGGCCGTAAAATGCAGAAATTTTGATGGAACAAAATAATTCTTAAAATAAGTTCAATTCGTCCTTGAAATTGCATCTTTGATGCAATTTCGTTACGTTGATGAAACTTGCCTATTGGTTAATTGCATAGTGAGTCTAGCATTGAATTCCATAAGTTCAGCATGCATTTCAGCGACTTGAATAAGTTTTTCCTGATACTGTTGTGCCTCGTCATGATAATTTAATGAAGTTGGATCTTCTTCAGAAACGGTAGTAGAGTCTGAATCTCTTCTGAGCATTTGAACCGCTGTTACATATTTTCGTAATTGTTGTCGCAACAATTCGTTCTCACGATTCAAAGCTTGAACCTGTAACTCGTGACGCTCGAGATGATTTTGATGCTGTCGTTGGAAGCGTGCCAATTGAGATCGGCTCGTGACAGCGTCGTCTCGAGCTTGCTCGAGCACTTCGCTCATCGCGATCAAACGCGTTCGCAGGGCGTGTATATCGAGATTTTGTGCATCCACGTGAATGTCCAAACCAACCAAAGGCTCCGTCGCTTCGATCGCGGCCTCGGTCACTTCACTACCATCCTGGAATTTGTTCAGTATTTATTTGCATCAATTATTTTTTTACAGAAGTACAAGTGTTTTGGCATCTAACAAAAATGAATAATTAACACACCAATATTCTCAGGACTCAAGACAAAAAATACAAAAAAAAAAAAAAGGTTTTTGTAAATAAAAGGTGATGAAATAGTTTTTTCATGCTTTTCAATCGATTTCGCTTATTTTTGGATTGTCTTTTCGTTTGAATGATTCTATAATTGAAACTCACGTCCATATAGCTCGGCAGAGTAACGAGCATGTCGTCGAGTGTCTGATCCAAGGGAGAAACTGGTACAAGTCCTCCCATGTTTCCCGTGTCTGTGACGGGAGTCAATACTTTTTCGTCTTCCAGAGAATCGCTTGGAATGAGATAAAAAATTTAATTAGTTTTTTTGTATTTTAATGTGACAAAAAGAAAAATGTTTCATTTGAAAAAATCGTTCAGCCCTATATTTGAACGAGCAAAATAAATTGTTACCTCCTTTCCCAATCGACTGGCTTAATGTCCAACACAGCGTTGTCAGGTTCTCTTTTTCGCTGCTCATTGGTGCTCGGTGACGTGCTTTCAGGAAGTGCTGAATCTTTTGGAAGCGTCAAGGAGGTCGGTGAATTTAAGCAAGTCGGTGGCGCACTTGCTGATATCGTTGTTGAACCGTCGTAACTTTCGTCTCCTTCGTTGTCATCTTCGTCGTTGTCGAACGATATAATATGGGTTGGCACTTTTTTTCTTCTCTCTCGATTCATACTCGAATTTCCTGCGTCAATTGAACAAAAAAAAAATTTTCCTTAAAATATAATTCAAACTTTCGAGCAGGTTTTTGTTGGACATCCTCGAATTCGTTATATTTTTTTCACCTGTTATCACCGTTGAAATAATTGGCTCCGATTGAAAAACCCGACATTTGGCTATTTCGCTACTCGCCGATTTGTCGTCAAGTTCCTCGTTGTCTATTCTGATTGCGAAAAGAATCGTTCCTAGACCTGGTAAAGAAAAAATACAAATTATTCGAAAGCCAATGTTTAGTTGTTGATTTTTATTTCTTATTCTTCAATCTCGCTGGACTTTTAAACATTTTTTTTACCCGCAGCAACGTTCGGGAGAACAGAACTTCTTTCTTGATCCCGAAGAAAAGCCCAGTCTTCGTAATACGGACTCAGGGCATCGGCGTCGATAACAGCGTGCAAATGACGTTCCAGAGAACGCTCGTTCAATGCAGCTCTCAACCAAGCTCTACCACGGCCAAGATCGCTGTTAACTTTTCTTAAAACACTGAAACGATCCTGTTCGTGCCACGTTAATTGTTCTCGGATACAAGGCCAAAACGCTATGTCCAATGTACTTCCGTTTCGTGAATTGCCACCCGAAACTAAATCCGAGACATGTCTGAAAAATATTTTTCGAATTGGTATCGTTGATTAGAGAAAATTTGTTTTCCTCGCATTTTGCAACTATAATTTTTTGTTTTTTTGCAAATATTTTTGTCACGATATGCACAAAAAACTATAAGATTTTTTTTAATTGTTTAAATAGATGGAGACAAAGTTGATGAGCATTACCTCAGTGCGGAATTAAGTTTTTCCAATCGATTCGATCGCAACCCGTGCCGAAAAATAGCTTCGAAAGCATAGCAGAGTCTAGAGACACACTGATCCGATTCGGTTGCTAATTCCGCACGTCCTCCGTATCTAATGTGACAAAGTTTAGCAGCTCCCAAAAGTTCCTCTTGTAATTTTTGCCTATCCGCTATGTGATTTTTCTCTTGTTCTGCTTCGCTTGGATTTTGCGTTCCTGGCACAATTGCTGACATTATACGAAGCGCCTGAAAATATATTCAACGCTGATTTTCATCTGATAAAATTTTCTGTTTATCTTGAAGTTTCTATTTTATGAACCAAAATTAAAAACAAAAATTATCTTCAACGCTTGAAAAAATATTGGATAGAAATTGAATGTTTTCACTCCTATATAATTAGAAAACTGATACTAAACGAGCAAAATTCTACTTTTTTGTTTACTAATTTTTTTAAACATTCCTCCATAGTCGAGAATTTTTTTGAAATAAATCTGAAAAAGTTTCAAAGTTATGAAAAATATGATACTTTGTACGAATATGGAAACAATCTGAAAGTATAAAATTTTGGATGAGAAATATTTTGAATTCGGAACGGTATCAGCTTCCAAAATTTGACAAGTAATGACATACCAGTGAGATTTCGAATACTCCCAAATAACTCAAAATCCAATTTCAAAAAACACTGACGAGAGAACTCTCTTGAAAGATAATGGTATGCATAGGATGGCATAGAACTTATAAAAATGCTTGCGTAGTAAATATGAATCATGCAGAAGCGTAAATGAGACATTTTTATCATTTCCTGTTCATGAAATTTGTAATCCACGGTTCACCATTGTCGTTTTATAACTGACTAGACATTGTCAAAATTTTCACAGACGAAAAAAGAATATTGAATTGTGCACCTGTGAAAACACAATACAGAAAATACTCACCATGAGTAAGATCCAAAATAACAAGAGTTTTGTCGAGTATTAACGAGGAAACGATCGCGTCATCGTTCTTCTGGAATTTTTGTAGCGCAAAGACGCGGAAGTGAAGTCATTGGCGTGATTTGACAATTGTCAGAATTCGAAGAGAAACAAAAAAAAAAACAGACACACACTCGAGACACTGCGCAATTTGTAGAGAGAAATAAAAAGTTTTCGAACTTAACAATGTTGATGATTTACGAAAGTTCAAGATTGCGTTACACTGTGTTTTTCACTACGTTTGAAATTACGGATCAGCGGTGATTCCACATTGAATTCATAATTCGACTGTCAATCCTCCAATTTGGTTACGAATTACGAATTGAAATTGGTGCGAATGTAATGTGAGAAAACGAGGGGGCGGAAAACAGCCTTCTTCGTTCGACGTTTGGCCTCGATCGTTTTTTTTATATATATATATAAATATATTGATATATATATATATATATGCAATTATACCACTGTGGCTTTATCCGTGGAACACGCGTGCGAGCTCGCAACCTGCTGTACTATTATTTTGTTGAGGATCGAGTGAAACTTGCAAATATATACATGTATATAAATCTATGTGTAGGTTTATATATAGATGTAAAACTCTTTCATGAAAATCCGAAGATTTCCTACATCTCTGGTCGCGCTGTCTTTTTATCCCTCACGGAAATGTACACCAAAATGAATTTATTTTGTTATTAGTACAATTGAGAACTAATATTGGCTGTGAATTCATGGTTAAATAATTAAATTAATCGTTAAATAAAGATATGTATAAACATGAATCTTTTTATAAATTAAACCCAACGTTGAAAATTTGTTACAAGAACAACTGCGTGGCGCTATCTGTCATCGGAAAATCACATCAAGCTCATTTTCCATATTGTTTTCGGTCGCTCTACGAATCTCAGTGTGATCTATGTCACCAAAGACCAAACATTCGAGCGAAAAGATGCCGGAAAATTTGAACGAAAAATTATACTACAACACAGTTTTGTGTCAAACTTTTTCGCCAACCGGAAATTTTCTTCTCGCTGGAAATATTTACGGCGATGTCTCGATATACAAGTGAGCTTTCACGGATCATACTTGCTCAATTAGTAAAATTTCATGGTTGATCATCATTCCGAAATTTAGGTTATGTGCCATGCCGAGAGCGATACGAATTTGCTCGTTATTCGAAAATCGAAAATGATGAAATTTGTTTAGTTCGTGAATTTGTACATTTTCTGGTCCGCTAAGTCATTTTCTAATCGTTAAAAATCTTTTTTTCTGTAGTTTGCCCAAAGTTCTTGGGCCTAGACAAGTGGACAACGAAAATGAATTATCTGGACCAACTTATAGTTTCTCAGCACATTCTGATTCTCAAGTACAAAGTATGGTTGCCACTGACAATTTTCTTGTTACCGGAACAACGGGGGAAATTGCTGGTTGGGATTGGAACATAATTTTGTCGAACAAAGCTTCCAAGGCCAAAGCATCGTGGATTGTACAAATTCCTGCTGACAAGTGAGTACTATTATTAATACTTGACTCTTACTATTCGGAAAACGATTTTTAACTTGAGGCAGTTTCAATTTTTTATTCTTGATATTTATCACATAAGAATGCAGTTTCATTTTATTCGCTATTTCTTGGTACCTTCTGTTCAATAATTATAAGTGGTCCGAATAACCATTATATTCTAATTTTATAAACAGAGACAGTTTTGAGAAACCGGATGTCAATTGCATAGTATATTGCAAGGAAAATCAGATTTTGTATTTGGGTTGCGGAGACAACAAAATCTATGTCGTACATCTGGAAGATGGAAAAATTTTGAGACAATTATCAGGTCACAAGGATTATATACACAGCTTAGCCCGAGTGTAAGTATATAAAAAAATAGATAAAAAATATAAAAATCTATTTGTACAAGATTATCTTTTCATCAAAAACCATTATTAGAGAGAATAAAATTAGCTGATACATAAAAATGAATATTTCAGTTCAATTTTCTTTCGTAGCGAATAATTCTTCATTTTTAATGTTCCAAAATTTAGAAACGATCAGTTAGCCTCGTCCAGCGAAGATGGTACTGTAAGATTGTGGGATTTGCGGAAGTCAGAAAATACCAATATTTTGACACCGCATTTAAACGCGAAAGTGGCAAGACCCAATATGGGAAAGTGGATCGGAGCGGTGGATCTCACAGAAGATTGGCTGGTGAGAAAAAAAATTATTTCTTTTAAACGAAATAATTCTTCCATCCTAAAGAATCTATTGACATTTTCGTGCAGCATCACGTTTACTCAAATTTTCTATTGTTTTTTTTTTTTATTGATTATTACAAAAGTTATGCGGCGGAGGACCGAGTTTGTCGCTTTGGCATTTACGAACCATGGAAGCTGCCATGATTTTCGATTTGCCAGACGATGGAATTCACGTAGCTGAGATTTATGAGGAAAGAGTTATCGCCGGTGGAGCTATGTCTAATATTTATCACCTGACTTATCAAGGTGAAATATTGGCCAAAGTTCCAACATCTTCGAGCACAGTTTACAGCATTGTTTTTCGTGAAGCACCTTTAAAATTGCTCAGCGTTGCAGGATCGAGCAACAATCTTGACATTTGTACGAATTTCAACTATCGTGAAATGGTTCTCAAGTTTGCTTGACTCTCAGGGTTCAACGACCGTGTACAAAATAATGTAATGTAATTTTTTTAAATCTTTTGATATTAGATGTGAATAAATTCGCAATATTTTTCCTCCTTGGATCTCGGGTGAATAAATATTGAAAAAAATATCGGGATGATGGAAATTCAGTTCAGAATTTTATTATTAAACACAAATGACAAACCTTCCTTTTCATTTTGAATTAACGTGTAAATGAATAAACACGCAAGGGCACACCATAAAGATTGTAAAAAAAATTTAACAAATATTTCATTTTTCCGGTTAATATCAAAAGAAAATGATAAGATATTGAGAAAATTAGAATTAGAAGAAAAGATAAATGTTTAGAAAACGGGCTTCTCCTCCGATCTTGATTATTTTTTAATATCTTATTCCTGGCATCCTCATCCCGTGTATTTTAGTTCCGTTGGACGGAACGGAAAAAAACCCCCCAGGTTTGATTACATGCAGGGTTTGAAAACTTTGATATATTGTGAAAAATTGTCAGACGCATCTTATCGCCAAGCGTTGAAAAAGCTCGAAAAACAATGAGAAAAAAAATGATTCACTTTCGATCAAATATTACGGTATGATAATTCACGTAGTGTAGAAAAAATGTAATGATTGAATATTTTCAAATATATTTGGCCAACTTGTTTCGTTTGTTTATATTCGATGAACCTAGACGTCGTGTTTACGTTTTACTCGCTCTCGAGGTGCTTTTTCCATGCTGACCTAAACGACGCTAGTCTGGTTGTTGAGGTCACAGTGGGTTCTAGTTTTCGTTCGTTTTCTTCTGAAGAGGGGAATAGCGCTAAATTACCGAGGTCCAGTCAGCCACGGTGTAACATTTTTTGTAATTCATTGCTTCATGAAACTAGCAAATAATTGAAGATACAATAATGAACTTCGACTATACTCGTATAAACTTTTGCGCACATTTTTCTATCTTGTAGAATAGAAAATGGCTATTTATTACGTCCTTTTCAAACGAACACTCAACGTCCAAGGAATCTGAGAAAATTATTATTTTTATTTATGGTTTCAGAGCATATACAATAAAAATACATTTTTCTTTTTCATTTACAGCTGGAATTATACATATCTATTCTTCAGTATGATATTCATTTGAGGCAGAAAAAAATTATCTGAGCTCTGTTATTTTAGTCTTCCAAGTCTTCCACCCCATGTAAATGCTTGCGTACGTAGTCCAATTTTTCAAGAGTTTTTTTTGCCAAGTCATCGATTTCCTTATCTTCCTTCAGAAATTTTGTTTTTTTCATCATGTCCGATGTTTCATCATACAATTCCGAATTTTTGTCTAATTCTTCGATTTCTCTTGGCTTCACGTAATGCATTCCTAAGAGACGCGCTCTCTCCTATTTATAAATCAATCAATCGATCAAAAATGTGAGCAGCTCTGTAGCAAAGAAATAAAATTCATCACATACCTTGCGTCTCTCTCGATCGAAAATTTTTTTCTGTTTTTCAATCCAAAGATCTATGGCTTTTTTCTGCGATAATTGTTTGTATTTTGGTCCCTGTTGAAATTTTTTTCTGAGATCCATGAAGTCCGGACATTCTACCCTGAAAAGTAATACAAATGTTATAAAAAAATCACCAGTTTCTCGCAATGCTAAAGAAAAAACTCGTACTTACGATGTATTTAAGAATAAGGCTTTATTTCGCTTTTTGATCATTTCCTCGTATTTTCTTTCGTAAAAACATCTTTCCTGTTCGTCCGCATCATGCGCATTTTTATGAAGTTGTGGTCGATCTTCTTTTTTCTCATCTTCTACTTTTTGCGAACATTCTCCCGGTTTGTTCGCGGGATCTGGTACGTTTACACAATTTTCAATTCACAAAGTGTTATAGTTGAACGAAAAAGTAATGAAAAATTATTTTTACTTTAACCATTAGCGAATTACATAGGTCATATCTGTCCCAAGCGGAACCTCCTTTAAATATCTCCCGAATCCTTGAAGGGCAGGACTTCCCTCCCCTATCTAAATGAACTTAGTAGTAAGGGGTCCTTCGTGCCCCAGCGGTGCTTTGATCTCTAGATTCTTTACTTAATGTTGAATAGAAAAAAAAAATGATTCATTTTTCGTAAAAAAAAACCCTTTTTCCAAAAGTATGTTTTGTTTAAACGATTTATTGAACGATATGATGAAAATGAAATTGCTATAAAATCTATTAGACCTTGAAGCAGAATCAATAAAGAGTATTCCAGAATTTTTTTCTACTCAATTACAAGCGACATGAGCTACAGGACAAATATGACCCACTTGATCCGAGGTGCCAGAAAAAAAAATAGATAATTCGAGGGAATTAGGAATGATAAAAAAACCCATTGTATAGAAATTCTAATTATTTGGATGTAATGAAAACTTTTTCTGATTTTTATTTCTTTGGAGATTTTAGATAGAAATAAAAATCGCGTATATTTTTTTTTCACGTACCTGTTGCGTTCTCTGTTGCATCCAGATCAGAGTCGCATTGGAAACAAGACTGAAAAAATGCGCGCCATTGGTTTCGATGTTGAAGGATTTCTTCTTTCAAAGCTTCTAGTTCTTCATCTATTTCAACAAATTGTTTTCTTTTTAAACCTGAATGGAAAGGATTTTTCAAAGTCATTCATCAGTCTCGCGGTAGGTAAAAAAGTAGATACACGGTTTTCTCGGAGATGCTTGATATCTCAAAAAAAAAGAAGAGACGCACGTTGTTTTGTAATGAAAAGAGAACAGCGTGTAACTATCGCTTTTCTCCAAATATAAAATCTATCCGAGAAAGTAGTGTATCTACTTTTTGGTTATCCCTCTCGCACTCACGCAACTGATGGATCACCTCAAAGTATAATTGTCGATCATGATTGCAAACAAAAATTGAAAATACAGAAATTCGAGCATCGGAAGCGAATGGAAATAATACCTGAATATCCAGTGCGGAGAGCCTTCGCCCAGAGTGAGATGTGCACACGGTCCTCGAATGCACTCTTGGCAATATTCTCTGTTGCAGTAACGAATGCTTCATACTTTTTGACCAAGTCCAGATAGTCGCTTTCGACATACTCTTCCAAGAGATTGTATGTGTTCATAATATCTGTTCAATTGGATATGAATTTAGTATCGAGTAGTTCTTCTTATAATTAACAAAAGTATGTGAGATCATTCACCCACATGAATGGTCAATCATGCAATCACCATATAAAAATTGTAAATATTCAAAACTATTTACAACCGAAACGAAATTTTAATGTCCGTAGTATTTTATTGTCGTTCTTCAATATACTTTTGATCAACAGTTATTTGAATTACATTTTTTTGAGAAATCATCTTTCACTGATGTTTATATCAAACTTAATTATACGTCGAAATGAAATAATCAATTTTACAAAGTTTTTAAATTCAGACTGGATAATTAAAAAATTTAAATATGACATACCGATTCGCTTTTTTTTCATTTCTGTCTCCTTAACACCATCTTCATCTTTTCCATCCTCCTTCAAGATTTTGACAGCATCTTCTTCCTCATCGTGAATTTGTAATTCTTTGAATAACGATTCAAGTTTTGGGTCTGGCAAATGCTAATATAAATGACATGAAAAATATCAATGAAACATACTAGTTAAAGAGATGTGAAAGCTTAGACGAGAAACGTAAATACTCACTTGCTTTGCTATTGCCCAAAGCACATTTAACGCTGGTGTTTTAAAATGCTCGTCCAGTACACGAAAAGAGCTTGGAAGCGACTGTTGATATTCAGATACATCGGTAATTGATGTAACTGGGCTCAGGGGATTTTTTGCTCGTCGGTACGTCTCCAATCCAGACACGGCTGCATAAAAGTACTTATTGAATTTGCTTTTGACATTTTCCCGAAAATATGGATGCTCCAAATAGTTCTTCGGATCAAGTTTTTTAATTCTTCTTAGAGTCAACGAAAGGTTTATTTTCCAATCAGCGTCTCCGAACTCACTATTCTGTGATACAAGATTATCACAGATCTTTCGCACTTCGGAAGTGTTTGGATTGAAGTGTGGATCAGCCGTAATTCTTTGCGCTTCCCTTTCGACGATTCGAAATCTTTCCATCTGAGTATCAAGCATGGCTGTAAAAGTTTCAGCAGTAATATCCGAAGTCAAAGACAAGAGCCAATCGATAATCGTGGACCCATCCATTTGAGACTGGAAATCACGACGAACACCGTGTTTTGAGAATAATTTGAAATCCAGTTGGGAAAAAAATTATTTTCTGTCGCACCATCGGGCAACGCGAGACTTTCTATATAACTGCGTCACTGCGCGACTAAAGACGGTCGTCAAAACACAGCGGGTTCTAGTTTTCGTTCGTTTTCTTCTGGAGAGGGGAATAGCGCTAAATTACCGAGGTCCAGTTAGCCACGGTGTTGTTCCCGCCTGGTGATGGTGCGCCAATCGGCATGCTTCTCGGGATTTTACAAAAGCTGATATGACATCTGGTGTTGATTTTTGAACTAGAGATGCGGTGCACACAGGCAACTAAATATCACATGTAGCTAGCTATGACCATACATATGCATCGTTGCACCTTGTTTTCGCTTGGCCACGCCTCCGTGTCAGATCCCATGATTCCAATAGACAGGAGGGGACGTCGCACAGCGTCAAGTACAGCGGTGAGCGAGATCAACAATATGTCATGGCGAAAATCTTCTAGCTCAGCTCTACCAGTCACTCAGTGAGGAGGCCACCAACCATATAACACATTTGTACATATATTTTGTGTGATTGGTAGAAGAAAGCAAGTTTACCGAAACGATCGACCAATCAGAAGCGTTCCGGGAACTGCCAAATAAGCCCTATCCCAAAAGCATTGCCCCCCCCCCCCCCTCCCCGGCTCTATGATGGAGTCGGAATCGTGTTGTTTGTAAGTCGCCGAATTTTTTTTTCCCCCGTAAAATCGTGATATTCCACATAAATTCAATATAATTAAGTGTATGTCTATCAAATTGAGGGTGATGTGCCGTTGATGGTGAATAATTCTCAGAGACGCAGGATTCATCAAAGAAATAGTGAGAGGTGGGTTCGTATTTGAAAGTCAAGCAAATCCGATTGTTTCCGCTTGCCGCCTGTGATAATTGACAATGCATTTTTTCGGCGATCGCCCTTCGAATGAGGCTGTTTTGTCGTCGAACAACATTCAGGAATTCATGAAACAAAATGAACCTCGTTAATATTGTTATTTGAACGAACAGAAAGACAATTTACTCGGTATGAAGAATTTCTTTTTTTTTTTGTTCCAACATAACCTCACATTCATTTCAGAATTTTTATCCGGCAGTTCTTGATCAAACGCGTGGCTTTCCTTTTCATCGATCGTCCTTTTCTAATACTCACCTATATTTGTTAGTTTTTAAGACAGATTATCGGAATAATTTTTAACTCACGTTCAGCATCAAACAGAACTGTCAATTTTTCTTGTCGACCAAATATTCGTGTCATTTTAATTATCTTTTCATTTTCAATTTTGGGTGTTTTGTTATAACTTTTTATTTCACCTCTTTATTATTTATTGATGTTTCAGGAAAATAATTAAAAATACATTACCATTTTACAATGTTGTGTCATTTATCAAAGTTGAAAAAAACAAAGAAAAATTGCATTCAAATTTTGGCATGTATCAGAAATATTTACCAAAAATCAATACCCAATAAAAAATATAATTGCAGATCAGTTTAATGTACCCCAGTCTTGAAGGATTTTATCATTCTTAATGTTTTTTTTTTTTGTGAAAAATTGACTGTTCTATAGATTGCCCAGTTCAAGAATTTCATTACCATTTTATTATTGGAGTTGACATGTTGATGTGATTGTTTTGTGTTCTCTAATTTTTAATCTTCAAACGATATTTATCTGTTGAACCATTCATTTAAAAAAGGTTCAGGCCCGTAATTAAAAAATAATATCTAGGAAGTTAAAAAAAAAAGATATTTTTATTCATTTGCTCAAATCAATTTTTATTATGCATGACACATGAAAAGTTGAATTGAAGTGAAGTATGCTAAACGGGCAAGCGAGCCAAAATAAAATTGGGAACAATCGTTTTATTCTTTGATTTTACAATTTGAATATGCTTTTTTTTACTTTTACCTCAATAATTTGCCAAAAAAGTCATTGGGACAATATCACATCTAGTTTATTTATATTCCTCTAGATAAAAATCAAATCCGTAATTACAACCATTTTTGAAGCATTTTACTCCAAAATAGAAAAAAAATGGTTAATTTTTTCATTTCATAGAAAAATTCATGCAAAAAAATTTCTAAATCTTTCGAATCAAACTGCTGATACAGAATATTAAAAAACGACTTTTTTTTCAGCCTTATCAATTATTGATTCGAATTGTATAATAAATATGGACCAAGAGTCTGTAGAAACCACGGACAAAGATCCTTCTCAGGATGAAAGCGAGCTGGAAAATTCCGCTGTTGTACCTGACGAAGCTCCATCTAAATCTTTGGAGGAGAAAGATAAGGAAGAACCAGCGCTATTAACGACGGATGATAAACTTGACAAAGAAAATGTTCCTAATTTGGAAAAGTCTGAGACTTCAGAAGCGATTGATATCCAAGAAGATGAGAAAAAAGATGAACCGACGGTGACTAGCGAAGATGGAAAGAATCCGGAGGAAGATAATTTGACAGAAGAAAAAGAAAAAACTCTGCCCTCAGTCGCAGCAACAAATCTAGATAGCTTGAGCTCTGACGAAGATGCATTACAGTCTGGCAGTATTGAAGTATCGAAAGAAGAAAGTATAAGCAACAGTAAAGACAGCAAAGAGCCTGGGAAAGAAGCAGAAGTTGAGAAATTGGTAGAAGAGCCAGAGACGAATGAACCGAGCAAGGAAGTATCTTTAGAAGAATCCTCAGAATTAGCAAATGAAGAAATACCTCTGGTCGAGCCATCTGTCGAATCAACGAGTAAGGAAATATCCTTAAGCGACCCATTAGTGGATCCAGCTAGTAATAAAGAATCAACAACAGTTTCAGGCAAAGATGAACCAGATGAATCTTTGTGTGAGAAAACTTCCATAGAAAATCCGACCTCAGAAGAGTCGAGTAATCGCGAGAGTGAAAAAGTCGCAGAAGAAGAAAGCAGAACAAAAGAAGACAAGACCGAGTTATCGTCAAATGAGGAAACAACAGGATCAAAGCCCGGAGATTCGGAGAATCTCAACGAAAATATAGATACTTCAGAAACTGAACCGAAAAAATGCGTCGACGATTCGAAATCGGATTCGGAATCGGTGGGCAATGAAGCTGATTCATCGAGCAAAGAAATAGCAACGGAAAAGCAAATAGGTGAGCCGGAAAACACAGAATTTGTACAAATCTCGCAAGACAAACAGGACGATGGAGGAAACGAAGGTCAAGGCATAGAGGCGGAGGATCCGTTTGGAGGAGACAATCTTACTGCGGATAACGTGGAGCAAGGAGACGTTGATTCTCCGGCAATGGAAAACATAGATTTTCACAAATTGGGTGATCAGGCGGACAATTTGCAGGATGTTGTTAACGCGAAAGATCAAGGATCTGTGGACTTTGTAGCAGAGGAAAGTAATCTTGAAGATACTCTAGAAACGACGAATCCGGAAGCTGATTCCAGTGAAAATAATCCAGAAGCTGATTCCAGTGAAAACAATCCAGAAATCGTTGCTTTGGAATCATCGGAAAGTAACATCGAAATCGAAGCTTCCAAATTAGATTCTGAAGATTCAGGAAAACGTCCAACTGAAACGGAATCCACGGACAAAAGTAATCAAAATAAAATCAGTGGAGAGCCCATGTTAATCGACAGTTCGAACGAAGCTCCGGACGAGGATGAACTGAAAAAGAAGGACCAGAGCGGAGCTATGGAAACGGAGGACTCCCAGTCCAACGTTTTGCCAGGACAAGATGACGAGCTCTGTATAATACCAGATAGTATGAAAGAAACAACGAGTTCCAGGAGCGATTCAGCTAAAGATGGTGAAAAAGAGAGCACGGATGTGACAATGGAAAATTCTTTGGAGAATAAAGACAACGAAGTTCAGGTAGAGAAAGAAGTAGCGCAGTCAGAGGATTTGGAGATTGTCGCTGATAGCGACGAACCAATGGCACTGGATGGCGACCAGCCTGCGAGTAGCCAAAGTAAGGAGCGCAAAAAGGATGACAAAACGACTGGTGAAAAGAAAACTTCGACTTCCGCTTCAACAGCCGATGTTATAGACGTCGATGACGAAATGAGAAATTCGGAAATCGACGAGATGACCATCGGCGACGACGTGTGCAAACAATGCAGCGAAAAAAAGCCATGCAACATAAATGTCAAGGTTGGCAGTGACACGTTCTCCGTATGTTCACAAGCCTGTAAAGAAGCTTTCACCGGTGAGAACAATAAATCAATGGACATTCCCAGCGACGCGGTGAACTCGAAGCGCGAAAAACGTTGCGCCAGCTGTCTTCTGATCGTCGAAACCGGTGACGATCGTAATTTGTCCTGGGAAACAATGGAATTTTGTAACGAAGAATGTTTAGGCAAATTCCAAACTAAGTACGGGAGCTATTGCAGAAATTGTAACGGTTCCGTACAACCCATAAGTCTGGGCAAATATTGCGTTAGATTCGGATACGATGTACGACAATTTTGCTGCTCCTCCTGTCTCGAAGAGTTCAAAAAAGGTCTCAAAGTTTGCAGCTACTGTCAAAAGGACATCAGCTCCGGTATCGAAGGATTCTTAGCACCTGTCGGTGATAAAGGACAGTTTAAGGACTTCTGCTCGCAATATTGCATGGAAAAATATTCACGTATGAACTCGAACGATCCACCAGCCACCGAAAAGAAAGCCTGCAGCGTTTGCCAGGAGGTACAATCGTCTTTTTTGTCAAACTTTGTTTTTTTCATTTCTTTATTGTAACTCTCAGAACCTCCACTATTACGCCAAATATGGGCTGGCTCAAATAAAAATTCCGAATATAAGCAGCTAATTCCAATCAAGTTCCTTACTAACGAAATGATATTTGTTAGAGTTTTCCAACGAAAACGTTTCAAATCGAATAACAGTTCAAATCAGTCATACAAAAATGACTGGTATCAACAGTCATTGGTTGAATTTCGAAAAGTGTTTGAGGCGTTGAGAGTTATTTTGCCTAATCGTATGAATTTTATTATTAATACTCCTTCTTCATTGCAGGTGAAAGTTGTACATTGCGAAGTTCAAATAGATCGAGCGAGTCCGGTAGCTATTTGCGGTGATCCTTGCTTCGCTGCATTTAAATTCGTCAACAAAGTTGATCCCGAACAATGCTCAACCTGCAAGAAATTTTTCGAGTTGGTCAACAAAAAGAGCTTCGTCGTTTTTTACGAAGCTGAGGCACATACCTTTTGCAGTAAAACCTGTCTCAATATATTCATCATAACTAATCGTAAAATCGTACCGTGTAATTGGTGCAAAGTTAAGAAATACAATTTCGACATGATCAAGAAAGATCTCAAAACAGGACAGGCCTTGATGATGTGCAGTTTAAATTGTTTGACGCTATATCAAGTGAGTATGAAAATCGAAATAAATTCATATAATAAAGCATTTCACAAGGTCAATTTCGAGACTACAGTCCTTCTGTGTTTCTCGTCAGAAAAACGATTTTTTTTCGCTGGAAATATAAAAATTTCGAAAAACGTACTTACTTTTGTCTTCGAAAAATAGATATTGTAACATTTCTAAAGTGACAAAGCAAGAATTAGCGTAAAGAAAAAAAAACGGCTTCGAAAGCTTGACCAAATGACTGGTTCTGTTGAAACTAAATTCTACGATTCTTTTTTTCAGGTCTCCGTGAACGCTGTATCGGCGAAACGGATAAGTTGTGATTTCTGCAAAGAATTCTCCCAAGCCCAGTATCACCTGACGATGTCAGACGCGACGATACGTAATTTTTGTTCGTACAATTGTGTGATGAAGTTCCAGGGACAGTATACGAAATCCCCGATAACGATACCCTCGGGCGACGATCCCGTGCCGACGGGAATGCCCAAAAGAACATATCCACCGGCGAAAGGTTCGATACAAACGGTTCAAAAGCCCAATGACATTGCGAGCAAAAAGGCGATGCCGGTTATATCATCAGTGACGAGTTTAGCCTCGTTGACATCAAATGGTCAAGTAACTCAAGCTCCGTTGCAACAAACAACATTGAACAACGTTAACGTGGCTTCTGCTAATGTTGTCACAACTCAGACACAATCTCCTCAAGTAATCGTTAATCAACAAGTCATTACGAGACCACCGAGCCCAGTCAAAATTCACAACAAAGTCACCCAGTGCAAACCCCTTACGCACACCAAAGGCGTCTCCGTGCGTCCACATCCTTGTCCTAAATCCACTCAAACGGAAGGCGATGCGCGCATTCTCATTCCCATTCCCGTTCCTATTTACGTTCCTTTTCCCGTACACATGTGGAGCATGCCCTTTCCCGTACCCGTTCCCTTTCCTCTGCCTATTCCCGTACCAATATTCATACCCACCACCAGAAACAGCACGAAAGGAATTTTCAAAGACATCAAGAGGATACAGGAAAAGATCCCTGCCGATCCATTCGAAGCTGAATTACTGATGATGGCCGAAATGGTAGCCACCGAGAAAAAAGCCAACGAAACCGATTCAGACTCCAGCGACGATAATGGGTAATCACAATTCTCATCATTCTATTATTCATCTAAATATTGTCCGTGGTCTAATTTTTTTAAATATGACTATTGAGATCTCGCTTGCGAAATATTTCGATGATTGATCGTTGTTTGAATTGTGTCATTCTCCTCAGTGCAGTAAAAATTATATATTTTTAGTAGATTTTCTGTAAGAAAAGCATTTATTTCCACGTTGGATTGTGATAAAAATACAGATATTTTTTGTTTACATTTTCAGTCGAGATGCAACGACCGAAGCCGTCGATTCCAGCAATACTTTTGGCGAGGACATGCTGCAAATGGCTTTGAAAATGGCAACCGGTGAACTCGATGAACCAGCGGTCGATCTTGAAACCGCTCTTACTCCTAATACAATTACAGCTACACAAGCAAGCTCTCAGAGCGATTCCACTATGAGTACAGATGGTAAAATCGTGTTCGAATTTCATCGACAATACTTTTTTTTTAATCCTCAGACTCGTGTCCCATTATTTTTACCTTCTGATTCATCACCGGGATTGTTCTCGATTCTATGATATATTCAATCATTGCAAAATTTTTACGAAGGTAAAGGGACTCACGAGCATGTGAACCTTTAGATTTTTTGATAACGAATAGATATGCGGTAAAAAAAAACTTCGTAATTTCCTAATTATATCAATAGATCGACGACACAAATCAAATGATTTGTCAAAAAAAAAGAGAAATTTTTTTAAAAATTCAAATGAATACAAAAAGACGAAATACAACTTTGCCCTCCTTAAAGATTATTCTAAATCTCATTATTCACGAACAGAGTTTTCTTTTCTAAAAAATTTCTTAATATTCGTATATTTTTTGTTAGCGTACAACATACACATTTTTTCAAAGAGCAACATTACTTTTTTCATTGCAGTACAACCCGAGCGAAATGTGACGGCTTCTAACCGTGGCAAAAAGCGAATGGTCCCGTACAAACCACGAGGCGCACCTAGTAAAAGAGGCAGGAGAATATCAGGGGTTCACGATGTGCCGATGATGCCTCCACCGGAATCACAACCTCCAGCACAACCGAGAATGATGGAACCCATCGAGAAACCAGACGCTAATATGGCACTGAAATATACGTTTGGTGTGAATGCTTGGAGGCAATGGGTAAGGTCAAAGCGTCGAAGAAACTCTGTAAAATTTAATTTGTCGTTGGAGAATTGAGCTTCAATCGATTTTTCCGTTTGATTTAAATGTATAACTTGAATTTTTCTGTAACAGGTGATTGCCAAAAATGCAGAGTTGGAAAAGCAAGTGACGCCAACGAGAAAAGTAAAATTATTCAAAACGGATCTTCTTCAACTCACAGCGGACGAGTTAAACTATACGCTGTGTTTATTCGTGAAAGAAGTGCGAAAACCCAATGGTGCCGAATACGCTCCGGATACCATTTATTATTTATGTTTAGGTAAATCACATTATCATATCGACGAATTCATTTATAATTCAATTATCGTTATTGCAGTTATATAAAAAAATGTGATTACTAAATGGGATTTCAACAACTCGATTAACACAAGGTAGAAATAATTGGAGACAGAGCGGTTTTGATACTTTTTTCATAAAGATGTTCGTTTTACATAAAATGCCATTTAGTAAATCACAACAAATGTTCAGAGTCGGTAAAATATATGGAGCATGTTTTTCACAATTTAATTTCAATTTTTTTTTTTTTTTAATTATAGGAATTCAACAATACCTATTTGAGAACAATAGAATAGACAACATATTCACAGATTCGTACTATGAAAAATTCACCGACTGTTTGAACGACGTGGCGAAGAAGTTTTCGGTCCTCTACAATGATGCTCGTGAGTCTGGAAGTGTTCTTTCTGTGATATGAATGCATGGGAAGGAATTGCGATGGTATAATGAAAATACTTGAAATACTTATGACGTAATTTCAGAGTATATCGTGACGAGAGTCGAAGAAGAACATCTTTGGGAATGCAAGCAATTAGGTGCTCATTCGCCTCACGTACTTTTGAGCACTTTGATGTTCTTCAACACGAAGCATTTCAATCTTGTGGTAAGAATACATTTTCGTTTTTACACACGAGCTTCGTGCTTAGCGAATCACAATCTCATTTCTATGACTGAGACTTTTTTCAGACTGTGGAGGAACATATGCAGCTATCATTTTCACATATTATGAAACATTGGAAGAGAAATCCAGCAGCTCAAGCGGCAACTGCTGTGGCAGGAAAAGGACCAGGCACGAGGAACGTTCTTTTACGTTTCTATCCCCCTCAATCTGCTCTTGGTAAATACAAATTTTGGTTGAGCTGATTAATCTACTTGTAATAATGTTCATTCATTTTATAATTGATTATTAAATATTTTAGAAGCAAATTCGCGGAAGAAGAAGGTTTACGAACAACAGGAAAACGAAGAAAATCCATTGCGGTGTCCGGTCAAGCTTTACGAGTTTTACTTGTCGAAGTGGTACGTGTTCTAGGACAATTTTTCCCAGATCTCTCATGCCTATTAAAAATGATTTAATATTTTATCAAGCAATTGGATACATGAACCATTATTTTTCGTTTGATTTTTTTTACTTCAATATGTATTCGATTCAATATTGATTTTTTTTATTTTTCAGTCCGGAAAGTGTGAAAACGCGCAACGACGTATTTTACTTATTACCCGAAAGGAGTTGTGTACCGGACAGTCCAGTTTGGTATTCGACATCTGCACTCGCAAAAGAACATCTCGTAAAGATGCTTTATCGGGTTAAAATGGTGAAAGAGATAAACGTCGCGCTGCTGACCAGTTAATTCGACACGGACAATAACGTCCGTAATTATTCCTCATTATTATTTCTCTTCCATACAATTTTTTAATTCTGACATGCACCGGCATCAGTGAAAAGCCGTCGTAACGAGTTTCGAATGTTCTACGCAAAGGATAATATCCCGTGGGACCATAATTATGATTGAAACAAGGCTGAACAATAATCCGTGCAAAAAAAACAAAAACGAGTGAGAATGAGCGATAAATTCAGTTTCGATAATGCAAACAAAACTATACTTTACTGTAGGATTTTTACCTTATAATAAAAAAAATCAAACATCTTGTGTTCATTTCACGAGGTAAATGCAACGAACATTTTTTTCCATTTCGTTTTTCCTATAATAATTTAGCAATAACGATAATATATAAGAACATTGTTTCTGGATCAACTGTATGGTAGGAAATAACTACACCCTTGTTCTCGCTTCGATGTAAATCTTTCTCCATCATTACAAAAATGAAAGGCTGTCCATCCTAACAAAACTTCAATAAAATCTAGTTTATTGTAAATGATACTAATAATTCCAAATTCAAATACTGATGATTCAGTTATTCTATGTAATTTTCAACAAGTTTAGACAAATTGATTAAACAACTAATGAACTTTTGCTAAAAATGCTTGTACAGTTCTATTGAAACGATCTGTTGGCTAGTAAAGAAAAGTTCACTTTTTCATAGTTAAACTTTATCGAAATCTTCATAGTCCAATCACTACTGAACATAGAAAATGCTTAAACTTTAATGAAAGTATAAAACTGAGTCCCGAACGAAGACGAAGAATTGTTGCGCACCTGATCATCGTAGAAATACGCTTCTATTTTCAGATTAAAGCTCTCTAATTTTCAAAACACTACTTTTGTTTAAAATGATTTAATTTTTCTGCAAATATCCTCATTTGATCGCAACAAAGTGTGTTGGAATCCGCGAATTTTAGTCCTTCCAATTCGAGCCCGTATATTGCTTAACACACTCTGATCAAGCGTTTAGTCGCTGAAAATCCTAGAGCACATTTTTTTCGAGCATTGTGCGGTTTTCGAGAAAATACCAGTTGTACGTTATCTTTTCATTAGAAAATGAGGTGTTACTCGTTTCTTTTTCACAATATGAAGCGTGTTCGAGAAAAAATGGAATCTGCTTTTCAGCTGCCTCTCTTGTACTCACGCCACCAATAGAGAGCTTTGGTCTTGATTATTCTAGCAACAGAATATGGGGAAAAAAGGTTTTCCAACGATGGAATATTTGAAAGAATGATTTATTCGACAAATTGTCGTACATTTCAAAAAGTAACAATGACGTGTTTTCTTTTATTGATAACTAGATGTTACCAAGCAACTGGGAGGATCGTTGCTCAGTAGATTCTTACAAGCGCAACATGATTCAAGCAGTTTTCTTGGGTCTTACGAAAGAACGCTTGCGTTTCAGTTTACGACGAGCTATTTCAAGACTATGCAATTCCGAATGAAGCTCGGCAAAGATTTCTTTCTGCTCTTCCTCCGGAATAGTTTCTCTGTAGATCTTCATAAGATCATACTTTTCCCAAGGTCTTTTCGCTGCCACGGCCTTCATATATCTGTTCCTATTTACCCACATATCTTTTACACCCTTCAAATCTTGGCGTTCCCATTTCTCTATCCAAGGCCTTTCTTTCAATGGAACTTGGAGATCGTTCACTGGAACAGGGCTTCCTTCTGGCAACAATTCTGACTCCATGTTCAGTGGGAATGTGCTATATTCCGGTGGTGCATCACGCAAATATGCCAAACGGTCGTCCAAACGTTTCTCAAGCCTGTTCATTTTCACAAGTTTTTATTGAGTATAATTTTCGAAATTTTCGCATATTTGATTCAAGATTTTCCATGAACTAAAGTATTTTATATCTGAGCCATCAAATTTATTTAAGTGAATTATGAGGCATAGAAAGATTGCTTGAAATTTGATGCAGAAGGGAAAATCTTAAAAATGTTTGTAAAAATAGCCGAGAATTGGCAAGTTGAATTTTATTTTTGATTTATTCAAAACATTCGTGTAACTACACTGTTGGTAAGTGGAAAGAAAAAATATCTTGCAATTGAAATTTCACCTAAGAGAAAATGTTCTAAAAATTGAATTTTGAATTCTAAACTTTTTCAAATTTGAACGAGGACAATTTTGTCTTTCGACATGAGAGCAAATGGGTCATGATTCCAAAAGTTTGCTGGAAATTGTTCCAATTTACACATAAAAACAAAAAGAATGTTGCACAGATTTTCATACATACAAAAAACATTTAAAAACACAAACTTACCTGATACAATCAATTTTTTGTATATTTGGATCGTACAGTTCAAAGATAACGTCAATGCCCTGATTATCGATAACATTCCTTAGGATGAAATTGGCCCTCAAACCGCAACCCTTTCTTTCAATGCATATTCCAAGAAATCTGTTGGTTTTTCCAGGTGCATGAGGTTCGGAGTAAGTTACTGCGACGATAGAACCGACATAAAATTCTGGTATGTCTATGATAGCTCTTCTGGCCATCATGTCCATTCTCTCGAGTTTTTCTCTCAGTCGATTTCTAAACTCAGGTTTGGGATCAGGCAAAAATTCTGGATACATAAATCTGTACTCCGGAGGTACAAAATCCTCAGAACTTTGTGATTTAAGGTCTTCCACGAGTTCTTTTCGACTCTTTTGCACAGCAACATTGTTGACTGCTTCTTCATTCGGACTCGCAGTCGTCAAACCTCGACTCTCCTTTGTTGCTATAATCGAAAAAATGACTCGAACATTAGAAGTATCTTGCATAAATTAGTCAAAAACACATTGGAAAATATAGAACTAAAGAATTTTCACTTTCATACTAGAAAAACATTGAAGTTAATGAGATCTCATGTGATCGAGAGAGGTTAGAAATAAAGTACAAAATGACAGGTGAAATAATTGTTCGTATGAAAAAAATACAATTATTTACATCCAAAAGATGTATTTTATATGCAAAACTGCTTTCCCATCATTTAAACGTACTTGAAACAATAAAATAAAATCGCTATCGGGTTAAACTACGTTTGGTTTCATATGAGGAGGAACAAAAGTCCGATTCATTTGCTATGTGTCAACTCGTGAACTTTGAAGAAAAATTATTTAAACGTCATTTCGACTATCATTCAATGAAATAAAAATTGTCTCAATGGTAGTGAACAAACACAAATAAGCCGGAAAAGTTTTAATAAAATTTGAGGTTATGTGCAAGGATTTCGAATTATTTACAGCAATTATGAATGACACGGTGTCGATATGTATTGTTGAAAGATTGGGAACAAGTTTTTTTGTTTTATAACGCACCATACGATTTAAAAACCTGTAAAGTTTTTCGGAGCTCACGGGATAGAACTCTGCCCACGGCTGACATTTTGAATTCTGCAATATAGAAACAGGGAAACTAGAAAATATAAGATCGTCGCGATAAAAATACTCTCGAGCGGCGCTTTGGAATTTTCTGCTTTATCATACAGCGGTATATTCACTGAAATAACTATCATTTCAGTTTTGTAATTACATACAAATTGTTATAACCGATCTTCGATTGGGACAAATTTTTTTTTATTAAAAACTATTATTGTTACAAGTATCGAAAATTGATATAGGCATGTTTTGAATTTGGTGATTATTAGTATGACCAGCTAAATCGATAGGATGGCTTAAAAATGATTATGTAGAAATCCTAGAAAAATCTTTTATTCCCATATTTTTATTATAACACATATGACAAAACAATTTATTTACTTGTCATTACGTTTCGTTTATTTTCATAGCAGTAATTAAATTTTAGTAAAGACTGTAAAAAGTAATAAACTGTATCATTCAGGTACAGGGCGCGGCGTTGATGAGTCTTCAGCAATCTTGAGGATTCGATCTAACAGATGAAAGATACTTCGGTGAGTACCTATTCCGACGATATACTCCTCGAATTCGTCACTGAAGTCTGTGACTTTTTGTATAATAAGCTGATGCATTCTTTCGAATTCAGTCATTATGAATTTCGCATTATCCAAAGCTTGTCTCACTGTGGCTGGACGTATAGGAAAAGGTTTTTCTATTGCCTCCAGAATTACAATTTCGTTTAAAAGTTTTTCCATGTCGTTGAACAACCGATGTTGCTTTCTGATATTGCCGGCCATCGATGATTCGTCGTCCATTTTTATCTGAAAAAAGAAATGAATTGGGAATTAGAGAAAGAGGTTGATTGATTAATTGGTGGCACCAAGACTGAATTTTCTTGTGCTACATAGATAAACATTCTTATTTAAGAGAATCTACAAAAGTTCACGGTGAAACTTTTGTATCAAGAAAAAAATTTCCTGCAATGCGAAGGTACTCATTAAAACTCCTGTTGATGGAAATGTTGGACCACTTCAGAGGATCCTTTAAAAAAAAATTTATTTCAATTGACAGATAAAAATATTTTTCTTGATGGATTTTATCAACTGGCAGTTATTTCAAATAACGTAGATAAACTCGTTAAAAAATGAGATTGAAAAAATTTTTTGATTTTTGTTGTTTTTTCAATGAACTGTCAATTATGTGTTCAGGAATGAGCGAAGGCGAAGCTACGTCGGTAGCGTGATTCGGCGGGAGAAAGGGGGGGGGGGGTGGCTACGCGAATTTCGGGAATATTTCTCACGGGAGCGACGCGACGCGCGACGCATGTGCGCGGCTCGTGCTCATCGATAACACATATCGATTAATTAGTCTTGATCCGGTCGTACAGCGTGCTAGCGTGGTTTTGTGCTTTCGAAATTCTTTTTCGACCAAATCACCGGAAATTATAGTTATTCGGGCAAAATATTGTATGAAATCAATTCGGGACAATTTCTAATTCATTTTGACATACTTTTCGGGACTATTGACGATCAGATTCACCGGATTATTCGGGATTACGTTCCGGGCACTCGTGAGCACGCCTCGGCTTTTCTTTCGGCATCGTCGAACGTGTGTTCGACGACGACCGGGTCTTCTCATTCTCATTTTTTTCGGGTTAATTGTCGGGACTCTGTTCACCGCGGAAATTTCTCACATTGTGCTTTACGATAAATAAATAAATTTTCTATACTTTTTAAACCAGCTCTCCCGGCGTCATTTATTTCCCCCACCAACACCAGATCCTCAATCACTCAGAAACAAAAATGTTAATTTTCATTTGTCTCGAATTTCAGGTTACTATTATGAACAAGAGCCAAGACGAATTGGATTTGAATGCTGAATTTGTAAATGTTGAATATTTGCAAGACATCGACGCGCCAAAAACCACCGAAAACGAAAATGTAGCTTTAAGGATTCGTTATACAAGCGGCTGTTGTAAATTGATACAACTGCAACGAACCGAGTGTGCATTTCACCTTTGCGGCCACTGAGCAGTGCGTCGTCGTCGTCATCATCAGTTGCGGCGAATTGTGAAACAAACAATTCTGTTTTTCGACCACTGAGCCTTACCTCTTGCAGTCAAATGGGAACGAATACAACGACGCGATTATAAAAATTGCGAAACCAATGGAAGAGCCCTTCCATGTACATCTCGGTGACAATGACGCGACAACAGATCCAGATTCTGCATTTGGGACATTTCTGAAAACTTTATTACGACGGTTCAATATTTCCAGATGAAAATGGAAGTAATGCAAAATGTCATGTAGACAGTAACGAATACCTTAGCAATGGATCAGAAGTGTAATAAGAAATAGCGCTAGGTGTTAGACGATGAAAGAAAAGTTAAAATCCATATTTTGACGGATATAAATGAGTATATTTATTAATATTTGTATTTTGGCGCATGTAGTGCTTTGTTCCAAGGGCTTGAGTGATTTTATCACTTCAAGATCTCCAAGTTTATTTAAACGATTCGATCTCCCGTGCAGCTTCTTGGACTTGGATCCCTCAATGGGAAAGTGTTTAAATTATATGTTGATTTGAATTTAATGTTTTGGAATGTGAATATTGTCACATCATATGTATCATAAAATAAAATATGTGGATAAAAAACAATTGAACTAAAATGATCATTCTTTTGTTTTGGCTCTCAATTTTTTATTCAACAAACTTCGATGAAAAAAAAACGATTCGAGTCGACAGGATCGATTTGTCCACAATCCATTTTTTTGTTGTTCCTTATTCATCAGTTCCGTGATCAAATGGATTTGATCCAAATTAATTCCACAAATTGTATCGGTCATACATTTAATTTTGGATCAACTGCAGTTATAATTATTCAAGATAATCAAGGTAACGATTTTTGATTCAATTAATCATAGTGCGTTGTTCATTGGCTTTAATTCATGTCTATCAGTTTTTCTTGTACTAATTTATTGTGGGTCGTCTCATAAAATCCTTGTTGGATAACTCGTCGATTTTATGAGATTTTACGTAAAGTTGAACACCAAAATACATTCAGTTCGTATCATATTGTGCTGTACAAGACCGAGATTGAATCCGTTTCAATTAACCTTTCTTTTGAGATTCATTCGTTAATTGAAACATGTCTTGTACACATTTACTATGGTTGGTTTATGAGTTTGAATGTCTAATTGTTATGATTTCCGGAATTAACTTAATAGATTAATATTGAATCGAGTAAATAATCAGTGAAATATTATTTATTTTAACTGTTAATGTAAGTCATTTTTCACATCCATGTTTTTTTTCAGATTATTTCATTTATAAATACAACACCATCAATTAACTTGATTTTGATGTCACTTCCAACCTTCATCATTTAACATTTTGGTCCTTCGAGCCGGATTTAGACGGTGGAATCACGTTATCAATATGAGGATCGAACACGTAAAGTTCAGAATTGATCAACAGTCATCATTTATTGAATTTATTAAAAGTGCGTATCAAAATTTAATTCAAGTCGATGTGGAAAAAATCACTCGAACGCGAATTTCTACCCGAATCGAAGCTTTACGAGAACAATGGGAAAAGTTCTCTATAAATAATGATGCAATTAAATGTGCAATTGTGCAGTTAACCAATGACGAACGGTCGACTATCGAGCAATATTCATATTTCAAAGATGGCATCTATGTTAGGACGTATGAGTATTTTCTTGAAACACTCGAAAAAATGAATAACCTTTTAATCGACCAATCCGATACATATTCGAGACCGCAGACCTCATCATTAATATCTCAAGCATCACTTCCGAATCTTGCTTATCATGCACCACGTCTCCCACGTATTGATTTGCCCAAGTTCAGCGGACGACACGCTGATTGGCTTCCATTTCGTGATTTGTTTACGTCACTTGTCATTACAAATGAGTCATTGTCAGCAGTAGAAAAACTACAGTATCTCAAGACAAGTTTAGCCGGGTCAGCAGAACATTTATTGACAACTACTGCATTAATAGCCGATAATTTCCAAAAATCTTGGGATTTTCTCGTATCATTTTATGAGAATCACAGATTATTGGTACACTCAGCTTTGCATTCACTTTTTTCGTTGAAAAGAATTAATAACGAATCAGCTTCAGAAATTGAGAGTCTTTATACATCAATTATGCAAATTTATCAAACATTGGAAACTCTCAAACGACCAATCCGGACATGGGATGATATCCTAGTATTTATCATAGTTCAAAGACTTGATACAGAATCAATTAAAGCTTGGGAAATACATTTGGGGTCATCTAAAGAACCTCCAACATGGATCCAAATCAAAGACTTTCTTTTAATGAGAATGCGATCTCTCCAAGCTATAGAAAAATCTCAAGGAACCAAGATTCTTTCTCAATCTCGGTCAACCATTCGATCGCATTTCATTGGTCAAAATGATTCGAATGATACACAGTCAAATTTGATTGATACATGTCCATTATGTTCGTCGAATCATTATTTAGGCAACTGCCCCCAATATCAAGAAAAAACACCAATGCAACGCAAACAAATTGTTATGGAAAAAAGATGCTGCTTCAATTGTTTGAAATTTCATCAAGTTGCTAAATGTATATCTCCAAGAAGATGTGTAAAATGTGGAAAACGACATCATTCTTCGTTACATTTTAATAACGATCCTGTCACTATGCGTAAGAATTCATCGACAATGAATCATTCCAATGGAAAAGCCAACGAAGATTGCAATTCTGAACCAAAATCTGTGAACCATGGGTTATACGGAAGTAATGAAAATCAAGTCACGATTTTACCAACGGCTCAAATTAAAGTGTATAATCAACATGGTGATAAAATATTAGCTCGCGCCTTGTTGGATCAAGGTTCGGAGATTTCATTAATCACAGAATCATTGAGTCAGCGATTGCGAATTGTAAGAAATTCTACTTCGATTCCTGTCATTGGAATTGGAGCTAAAATATCTTGTCACACAAGAGGAATCGCTTCATTCCAAATTTCACCACATTTTGATAATTCAAAATTCATTACCTTGAAAGCACATATTTTGTCTAAATTAACTTCGATGCGACCCCGTGTGTCATCGAGTAGTACTGACTGGTCTCATCTCAAAAATCTTCAATTAGCAGATCCGAATTTCCAGAAATCCGAGAAAATAGACATCGTTATTGGTGCAGATTACTATGGACAATTATTGGAAGATTCTGTTATCAAAGGTCCGCAAAATACACTGACTGCACAACTAACTAAGTTGGGATGGATCATTTCAGGACCAGCAGCTGAAGTTGATGATAACAGTCGATCAGTATATCACTGTAGTATTGATCAAGATCTCCAAACACTTCTCGAGAAATTTTGGTGTCAGGAAGAAATTATTCCTGAGACTAAAAGAAAATTGACAAACGTTGATCAAGAGTGTGAAAATCACTTTGAGGCAAATCATTCTCGTGACATAAATGGCAAATATATCGTGAGATTACCGTTTAAAACGTCTGTCGACAACCTTGGAGATTCCCGAGCTTCAGCTACTCGAATGTTGAATCACTTAAAGAAAAAATTCAATTCATCCACTGAATATTTACAAGTGTATACAACGTTTCTTAAAGAATACGAGATCCTAGGACATATGGTTCAAATTAATAATGAACTTCACGAACCTAAACACGCGTTTTATTTACCACATCACGGAGTCATAAAAGAATCAAGCACTACGACAAAATTACGTGTCGTGTTCAATGGATCATGTCATGTTCAAAATGGACAACCGATAAACGAACTTCTTCATTCGGGGCCAAAACTGCAACGGAATCTTTTTGACGTTATTGTTTGGATGAGACAATTCAAATATATGTTTTGTTCCGATATAGAAAAAATGTACCGACAAATTCAAGTCCATGAAGATGATTGGAAATATCAACGAATTATGTGGATGCTCAATAATCAATTGGTTAAATATCAATTAACAACGGTAACTTATGGATTATCTTGTGCTCCGTATTTAGCACTTCGCTGTCTTCTTCAATTAATTAAAGATGAAGGTCACAAATACCCAGTTGCAGCTGAAATTTTAGCAAAAGGACGATACGTTGATGACGTGTTTGGTGGTGCTGATACCATCCACGAAGCACAACAAAAAGCACGTCAAGTATTTGATTTATGTTTGGCGGGCGGGTTTCCATTACGAAAATGGAGTAGTAATGATCCACACGTTCTGCAATTAATTCCTTCTGAATATCATACGAAAACCATGTCCATTTCAATAAAAGATGACGTCATCCAGGCCCTTGGTTTGGCATGGAAACCATTTTCCGATATTGTATATTTTGAATTGATTCAGTCAATCGATAAGGCTTGCACGAAACGAAAAGTTTTGTCTCAAATCGCTCAGTTCTTCGATCCTTTAGGATTGTTGTCTCCCATATTTATCAAATTCAAAATTTTTATGCAAGAATTGTGGGCAATTAAGCTTGGATGGGACGAACAACTTCCACCTACGCAAACCAAAAATTGGTTACTCCTCATAGAGTCATTAAAGGAATTAAATTCCATATCGATACCTCGGTGGGTAGGAACTGTTTCGACCAGCCGTGTTGAACTACATGGATATTGTGATGCTTCACAACTTGCTATGGCCGCTGTCATTTATATCAGGACAATTGATTCTCAAGGGCATATTACAGTGTCTCTTTTATGTTCAAAAACAAAAGTATCTCTGATTAAACGAATCACCATTCCTCGTCTCGAATTGTTAGCTGCAGTTATGGTGACGAAATTAATGTCCCAATGCCAAAAAGTTCTTGGTTTAAGTAATGGCCCATGTTATTTGTGGTCGGATTCTTCTATTGTTAATATTTGGTTGAACAATCATCCATCACGATGGAAAGATTTCGTTCATAATAGAGTATGCTATATTCAAGAAAGTTTACCAAATGCTCAATGGAGACATGTCCCTGGGAATATAAATCCCGCGGATTGCGCGACTCGTGGATTAACAGCTAAAGAACTTAAATCGTATTCAACTTGGTGGAACGGTCCACATTGGTTATTAGATGAATCAACAAAATGGCCATCTGGATTTCGTTCTAACCATGAATTATCAACCAAGTTAGAAGAGAAATCAATGACTAAAACATCCCTATGCTGCGTTATTAACCCCATCGATGTGTGGAATCTTTTGGAAAAATATTCATCATGGATTCGATTGATACGAATCACAGCAGTTATTCAACGAGCCATCAAAATTTTCAAAAAACAATCCGCAGTTGTATCTCAGCAAGTCATAACTCCACATGAAATCGATGAAGCTAAAAAATTTTGGGTTAAAGCAATTCAATTTCACTATTTCTCAACTGAAATGAGTATAATCAAAAAGGGTGAGATTCTTCCCAAATCCAATCCTCTTGTTCAACTTACTCCGTTTCTTGATCACGATGACATTTTGCGAGTCGGTGGCAGATTGGAACATTCAGCATTACATTCGGACGCTAAACACCCGATCATTTTACCAAAAGATAATCGGTTATCAATGTTAATTATCAATGATGCTCATGAAAAAACTTTACATGGATCAACGCAAGACACATTAATATATATTCGCAATCATTATTGGATTCTTGGGGGACGAATTCCTGTTCGTTCATGCATTTTGAAATGTGTTATATGTACACGATTTCGACGAGCACATGCTCAACAATTGATGGGGCAACTTCCTTCATCCCGAGTAAACCCATCACGGGCGTTTTTGCATACCGGGGTTGATTATGCAGGTCCATTTTCCATAAAAACGTGGAAAGGTAGGACAGCACGGTTTTACAAATCGTGGGTTGCTTTATTTATTTGTCTATCAACATCAGCCATTCATTTGGAACTTGTATCAGACTATACGAGTGAATCTTTTCTTGCGGCTTATAGAAGATTCATCGGAAGACGTGGAATTTGTAATACATTAACAAGTGATTGCGGAACCAATTTCCAAGGGGCCAATAAAGAGTTGAAGAAATTATTTTCTGCTTCATCAAAAGAATTTAAGGAAATAAATTCAATTATTGCGAATGATGGTACATCTTGGAATTTCAATCCTCCATCTACTCCACATTTTGGAGGCAAATGGGAAGCCGGAGTCAAATCGATGAAACATCACCTTAAACGTGTAATGGGAAATTCACTTTTTACGTACGAAGAATTTTCCACAGTATTAATTCAAATTGAAGCAGTTCTCAATTCACGTCCGTTAAGCCCTGTAACTAATGACTCAGATGATCTCAATGTGTTGACACCAGGTCATTTTTTAATTGGACAATCGTTAACACTAATTCCGGAACCAAATCTGGAACACTTGCAATCGTCTCGATTGTCCCGTTGGCAATATTTGTCACAATTGGTCCAAAGTTTTTGGACAAAATGGTCCAAAGAACATTTACAGCGTCATTATTCTATTTACAAATGGAATAGAACATCACATCGACTTATTGAAGGAACTATAGTTTTTATAATGGATGAACGATATCCTCCTGGAAAGTGGGCTTTGGGACGAATCATACGTCTTCATCTAGGAGCTGATAACCTTGCTAGAGTGGCAACTGTAAAAACAAGCTCTGGTATAATCAAACGTCCCATAGTAAAATTATGCCCCTTAAATATTGCATCTGATTAATTTCGTCATATGAGTTGACGAAGGCGGGCGGTAATGTTTAAATTATATGTTGATTTGAATTTAATGTTTTGGAATGTGAATATTGTCACATCATATGTATCATAAAATAAAATATGTGGATAAAAAACAATTGAACTAAAATGATCATTCTTTTGTTTTGGCTCTCAATTTTTTATTCAACAAACTTCGATGAAAAAAAAACGAGTCGAGTCGACAGGATCGATTTGTCCACAATCCATTTTTTTGTTGTTCCTTATTCATCAGTTCCGTGATCAAATGGATTTGATCCAAATTAATTCCACAAATTGTATCGGTCATACATTTAATTTTGGATCAACTGCAGTTATAATTATTCAAGATAATCAAGGTAACGATTTTTGATTCAATTAATCATAGTGCGTTGTTCATTGGCTTTAATTCATGTCTATCAGTTTTTCTTGTACTAATTTATTGTGGGTCGTCTCATAAAATCCTTGTTGGATAACTCGTCGATTTTATGAGATTTTACGTAAAGTTGAACACCAAAATACATTCAGTTCGTATCATATTGTGCTGTACAAGACCGAGATTGAATCCGTTTCAATTAACCTTTCTTTTGAGATTCATTCGTTAATTGAAACATGTCTTGTACACATTTACTATGGTTGGTTTATGAGTTTGAATGTCTAATTGTTATGATTTCCGGAATTAACTTAATAGATTAATATTGAATCGAGTAAATAATCAGTGAAATATTATTTATTTTAACTGTTAATGTAAGTCATTTTTCACATCCATGTTTTTTTTCAGATTATTTCATTTATAAATACAACACCATCAATTAACTTGATTTTGATGTCACTTCCAACCTTCATCATTTAACAATATTAGCTCAATTAGCTGCTTGGTCACATTCAAAAATATGCAGGTTGTAAACGAAACTGTCGAACGCGCTGTCTCGTCGATGAAAGATTTTATCGGCCTTATTACAAGAAATGAAGACCAGAAACAATATCTCTTGCAAGTTGTGAGCGAGCACAGGAGAAAACATCCTTCTTTCGAAAAGAGCCGTTATTTTTCAACTGAATCTTCGAAGTAACCACGTAAGCTTATCAATAGTCTTATTTTGTTATCTGGATTACATCTTTTGAAGTTATTCTATTTATTTTATTTTCGACATGCTTTTTAGCTGGAATAATATAAGAAAATAAAAACCATCCGCACAAGTTAACTTGAAAAATGTTTAACTAAGTCTAAATAAATAGTTCCATAAAATATTTACGACTTTTGTTATTATAGGAAGCTGGAAATTCATTTTCGTAGATGAAGTTTTTATTATCTCATCATTTTGATCTAAAAATTGAAAAAAATGTATAAAAACTCCCGACTGATCAAATCGTATAGCTTGAAGAAAATTGTTTAAAAAAAAACGAAAAATCTCTTGACTTCAAAATTTCATATTGAAAAAAACTTGAATAAAAAAAAACAAGAAAATAATCATAAAAAAACTCCTTCTGGATTTCATTTTTCTGATCTGAAAATATTAATCAATGAATAATAAATATGGCAGCTGATATGGAATTGAGGGGATGTTGGGAGACGTTTCCTAGAGTATGCACAAGAAACGCAGAAAACGAAAGAAATAAGTAAAAGTCGCTTGAGCACTACCTAAAAAAATTTTTTAGAGCAGCCAAATTTGCGAAAACTCTTTTCTCACAATGTACTAACATATTTCGTTGATGCCCGTGAAAAAAAAAATATCTATTTTGTTTGAACCACCCTAGTGTACACTAGGGTGATTCGTTTCAGGGCAACTTTTTTTTTCGACCCATCGTGCCTGAAAATCTTTAGTTGATACCCAAAAACGAAACCTCGTGAAAGGGGAGCGCTGTCAAAAAATTTTTAGAGGTCGCGAATCGAAAAAAATGTTGTTCTCATTACTATTGGTAACATTCTGCGAATTTTGATGTAGCAATATTTTTCAATTGGTTTTCCGTAGGAAATTTGATGCTCTACAATAAAGTCCATTGGACCAAGTATGGAAATTCAATATTTCCCGCGGTATCATTACTAGAAGTCAAAATTATATGAAAATATCTATTAAAACGGTTGTAACGCCCAGGTTATTGAGTATATTGAAAAAATTCAAATAACAACTTTGTAGAGAAACAAGTTTGCTATAAAAAAAAGTCATATAAGCCGAGACTGTATATTCAACCCTTTCCGAGTTACAGGTGATTAAAGAGAATTCAATAAATATTTTTTTGTTCAATCCAAACGAATTCCATTTCTTATGAGATTTTCCTTCAACCTTTGAAAATATATTCATCAGTAACGTCAATAAGAAGTTTTAAACAGATTATTTGTTGAAAAAAAAAAAGTAATTTACAGGTTTCAATAAAAAAAACAGATTGACGTTCCATTAATTTTTAATTTACTGACATAAAATGACCGAAAAATCTGATTCGTATTAAGTATAAATCGCAGTCATATGATTTATAACATATTTGGCGCTTTCGTACACGTTCCAGTTACGAGAAATATGTTTATGCATGAACACACTCAGCACCTCTCCTTTCTTCGGCACCGTGAGCGTTAAGGGAGTTCATCTGGTACCGAGCAAGTCAAAACCCAAAACTGTCACGATTAGCGTAGTCGGCTCAGTATGTTTAGTGTGTTTAACCTCCAAAGTTTAACCTCCTTCTTCGAGACAAATCAATGTATTTCGAACCTCATAAGTATCGAATGGATTTTGTGAAGTGGTAAAAAGATTTTTTAGATATTTTTTAAGCATTTATAAAAGTTTCGTACGAAACTGTTTGTCAATGCTTGCGAATTTCATGTTTACAGACGGGAAAACCACAGAAACGCATAAGGAACCGTGTTAAATCGGGAGATCTGTTTGTATTAATTTCTCTCAAACAAAGTATTCTAAGGACTTGAAATTTTGACAGGTGATCTAGTTGATATTGATAACTGTATTCAAATTTTTTAATCAATATCTGTTTGTTAATTCGATTACCAGATGAACTCCCTTAACACACGATTGGTCAGTATTTTAAAAGCAAGGAATACTTTTGACGCCCTCCGCTATACAAAAGTGTGCCTCATCCAAACGTCAGAAACGACTTGTTCGAAGTGAATTTATGATATTCGTTATTTATTTATCAATATATATATATAAAATAAACATTTCCCAACCCTTAACATTTTCTTGAATGACGAATCTTGATTTAAAAAAACGTTCGAACATAGATCTAATGTTTTCACATTTCGGTAAAAAATCGAGATTCAAATTTTTCAGAAAAGTGCTCAGTCGATGAGAATACTGCCTGTAGTGAACCTAAAAAAGATACAAATGTACCTAAATTCATGGAACCTCTTGAGTGTCGCATGAAGTTAGCAGAAATATAAAATGGGTTCCTGGCGTGCAGTGTTTTCATCCCTATCCACATCCATCCCATAGCAGCACCGCGCCATGGCTATTTCAAACACTTAAATACGGATAATATGAGAACCACACGGAGTTCGGTTCGTACCGGTGAGACAGACAGACGTGTCTGTTTCAGCTCCCCCATAAACAACAAAAGTATATATTTTGATCTAACAAACATGTTCGAAAAGTGATCAATACAAAAATGAAGAAAAAGTATAAAACAATCTTAATGCAAAATGAACCAATATCGAAAATCCTCATAAATAAATAAAGAAACAGACTTCCAGCCAGACCCAGGTACTGATGGGTTGGAAGGTGTCGAACAAACTACAATAAACATAAAAAAAAATATAAAAATAAAAATAATGAATAATTAAACAATGAAAAAAGCAAATAATCAAATAAAATAAAATTTTATGCAATTAAAACTTAACATAGCTTGACGAAGGATATCTATCGATGTCCTTCTCGGAATGGCAAAAGAAAATATCGTAAATATTGACGTAGCGAACGAATGTAAGAAACAACTAAAATGTGATTAATAGAAGCCTTGGTGTGCTTTGGGTTATTTCTGAGTCACCTATCTTTGTTGGTTTTTCTTACTATTCAACTTCGCTTAGTCCACTATGGACAAAGACAAAATGAAACAAACATCATAAATATAACATTCAAAAAAAAAAAGGCGCTCACACCGGCCTTATGAAAAACCTCATATAAACACACCCTTGGCCGAAGCGGTATATACCAGTGGCCAGGCTAGCCTCACGGACTTTAGAAGTGATGCTAGCCAAATAGATAGAAGAAGAAGAAGAAGAAGAAGAAGAGAACCACACCGTCCTGTAGAAAATTGCTTTCGTTAGATCTGTAAGACCGTGGTTTAAACCGGTTCAACTACACCCGATATAACTAAGGCTGTGGCTAGTCGTCCGGGTACTGTACGAATATGTTTATCCTATTCGTCCGGAAATTTATTTGCTAAACGTCATATTATTTCCAAGCAGTGTTACCGAGACGATTTAATACTGCTACATATACGGACGAATAACATATGTTTATTCGTCCAGATCAAATCAATAGGAGACAGAAAATACTGCAACCGGACCAATAAAATGAATATGGTCGTCCGGAATAGTGATGTATTTTCAGGTTCTTTCGAAAGTAAATATTTATATGAATTGTCAACTATAGCGGGAATCATTCATAGAATCTTATACTATAGCGGGGAATACATATGAGTGAAATGAATTCGTTAAAGCAGTGTCACATTACGAAAGTACACTCGATGAGAATTCTAAGCAATATATCTTCGGACGAATAGCCTAATGTTACTAAAGGACTAATAAAATGAATATAGGTGTCCGGAATAATGATGTATTTACAAGTTCATAGGAAAGCAAATATTCATATGAATTGTTAACTATAGCGGAAAATATTCATAGAAATTTTTTCTATAGCGGGAAATCAATATGGGTGAAATGAATTCGTCAAAAGCAGTGTCACATGACCAATGTACGGACGATAAAAATTCCTAGCAATATAAATTCCGGACAATTAGCCTAATAATCCGGATAATTGGACAACAAAGAATATCAATTCTGAGTGGAAAAATGCTGAGAAAATCACGACGTTGACGAGGATGAGCAATGGTGACTGACCAAAACAACCTCAAATTGAAAAGCGACGCGATCAAGCGCGCTCGTTTTTTATTTCCAGCGCATGCGCCACTTGAAAAATTCAATAACCTAATGATAAACATACAATAACCGGACGACTAGACACTGCGTATAACTAAACCGGAATAAGAGTGCCGTGTAAACGTACTCATATAGGGACCGTGCGTACCCATACACTCTCACCAGAGTGAGAATGTGTAGTCGTGTATATGCATACTAGTGGCGACGCTAACGGTGAGGAAAGGCACTTTTGTGATGCAAAAACGTATGTACGTACACGACTACACATTCTCACTCTGGTAAGAGTGTATGGGTACGCACGGTCTCTATACTGCTGACCGTACCGACGACGAAACGCAGAGATCTCTATATTTTTCACGCTACGCTAGCGTGGGGATCTTTCTTACCAATCTCATAATCATTTCCGCCTTACCGATCAACGAGACCTTGGACGTACATGGTTACGGCAGAGATGCTGCTCACCACCAAGGAGTCAACACCTTAATAATCTCTTTTCTAGGATATTGCGCTTGTCGCTCAGACGTTACTCTATATGCACGGAGTGAATAGGATATTAAACGGCCAGCACGATATGAAAAAATAAATCTGAAAATTCTGACAGATATATTGAGATGTAAACATGCATGTTTCCGACAATATATGGGTATGTTTATTTTTTTTAAGGAGGGTTGCTACATACAACAATATGATAAGAATTTAATAAAATTTAGTGATAACATTCTTTAGCATCAAATGCAATGACACAAATTTTTTCAAATTTTTCGTCTACATAGTTGTCGAATAATTGGAGTTTACAATATGCAAAAGATATACCTTATATATATCAGAATTCTATGCTTACGGATGTAATCTCTAGTGTTAAATTACTTGAAAACTATTTAGGAGAAAATTTTTAAAAAGTTTGTACATCCATATTTAATCCAAAAGAATATGCTCACCAAATTTTATTAAGGAGTTTCGATACAAAAGGCAAAATGTTGAGAAATTAATGAAATTTGGTGATAATGTTCTTCAACATCAAGTACAAAAAGACAATTTTTTTCAAAATTTTCTTCTACTTAGTTATCGAGTAATTACGCATTAAAGCAGATTTCTTATGCCCGGAATGTATACCTATATATATGGAAACGCTATGCTTATACACGTGAACTTTAGTCTTCAATTACTCGATAACTATGTAGAAGAAAAATCTGAAAAAATTTGTATCGTCAAATTTGGCACTAAGGAATTCGTTCATGAAATTTTATAAAATTCCAAACTATTTGAAATTTTTTGTGTTTTTAACATGGTTTAGCATGGCAACATTGTATCGCCAGTACCGAAACTCCTTAAATTCTAATCATTTCGAATTTTCCTATGCTTTTAACATGGCAACATTGTTGTGAGTAGCCAATCTCCTTAAGTTCAGGGAGTTTTCGAACCCTCTACAGTTTTTGCTAGTTGTGTTTATATTCTATCAATTTTTCAACTCCCGTCTGCCCGTATGGCAAAAAGACGGGAGTTATGCGTTTTACTGTGATCAGTGGGTGGGCGATATTCCTTTGTCGCCAGTTTTCTCGAAAACGGTGATAATTGTCTTGACCAATTTTTTGCATAACTTTCGTACCGGACAGTGTTCTTATTTGTAGTATGTCAAAATTAATGGCGAACTTTTTTGTTTATTTAACTTCAACGTTATACACATTGTTTGACCATATCGCAATATGACCATATATGGCAGTCTTCGATCATATCGACTACCTCACACCGCTGTGCGCTGCTAATTTCAGTTGAAACTCGCGCGCGTCTTTCTACACAGTTTGTAGTTTGTCTACATATGTATGACATATGTATAATAGGATAGGATAATAGGATAATACGTTTCCTAGAGCATGCACAAGAAATGCAGAAAACATCTCCCAACATCCCCTCAATTTTCAGATCAGAAAACGAAATCCTGAGGGATTTATTCATTATTATTTTCTTGTTTGTTTCCAAATTTTTTTTTTTTTTAAATATGATATTTCGAAGTGTAGATTTTTCGTTTTTTTTTAAACAATTTTTATCAAGATATACGATTTTATCAATCGGGAGTTTTTTTTTAAGTTTTTCAATTTATTCAATTTTCTATGGACATTCTACATTATTCTTCTTTCAGAGAGGAGTTAGGGGTAAAAAAAATTCTGTTTTTTTTTTTAAATATCTATAGGATTAGACGTTGCTTTAGGGATTTAGAGGTTCAGGTATTTCTAGAATAAAACGTTGCTTGAAGTGAGGGTTGTTTGTAGTAAGGAGTTTCCCATGTTCTACTTCGAATTGTGAAGTACGGTAGACAATACATTTAGGAGACATTTCACCAGGTTCTGTTATTAGGACGCCACATGTTGTAGTAACGAGTATCCCATGTTCTACTTCGAATCGTGGAGTACGGTAGACGATACATTTGGTAGACATTTCCCCAGATTCTGTTGTGATGGACGCCACATTTGTCGTTTTGAGGAATGTCGTACATATACTTATTTGTTTGGTCTGCTATTCAGTCGAATTTTCATCGTTTTCTTCTGAAACATTGAAAACAGAGTTAGAAAGTTTTGTGAAAGTACTTGACTTTAACCTATATCTCTATATTGAAACGTTTCATGATTTTTGAACATTGGTTAGTTGTTCAAAAATCGAAACTGAGGATTTTTGAGATCCTCTTCTTTCTCATAGGAGAGGTATGCAGGTTCGTGCACTGACCGGTGGGTCTTGCTTGGAGTAGGAGTCACCATCAGATTTCCTCGTCTTGCCCTTCGAGGAGATAACTCGAAGCATGAACGAATACTCTCGTCCGGATCATGAGCAACCTGTGCTCTAAGAGCGTCTCTCGTGACGCAATCGGGCGAGGCCTCGCTATTGCGCCACCGTACTTTAATTGTACGAGAAACGTAGTAGTTTGAAGAAATTGCTGCTCAATATTTCAAGTCCATAAAAAAACTACCAGATGAAAAAAAAATGACCAGGTGTTTTCGAGGACCTCGTAGTGATTTCACGCTGTGTCAGTTTACAATCAGATCGAATTAGTTCGAAGCTACATTTGAATATATCTATGTTTTCAAATAGAAGGGATAAATAAATAAATTGGCTACTGACGATGAGTTTTTTCGCGACGCGCAACAGAGAAAATTTCCCGTTGAAATGTGCATTTTCACATTCATTGAATATCAGTTTTAAGGTGATGTGGTTTTTCTGTCGAAAAGTATTCGTACAGTGAATATGTGAATTCAGATGCTTTCGAAAAGACAACGTCCGCGGAACAACTGGAGGAAATAGCATCAATATGGTCGTTTCGAGGGCCTTGGCACTATTTGTCGATGCTTTGTACATTTCCGATCGAAATGTATTACTCGAGTTACAGAATGTAATGTTTATGGATTTATAGTTGTTTTCAAATACAGGTCTAGACTCAATTCTGTTGCTTTTTTATGAATCTCTCTTTAAAAGACAATTACTTGAGCAACTATATATTTCATTGATGAATCAGCTCTTTCGTTGTGAAGGTTTTATAAAAAGTAGGTCAGATTTCGATCTTCATTGAAGTCGCTGCGCAGTGCTAGAAAATTTCTCATCCAAAACTGGCTGTGAAGCTATACAGAGATCGGCAAAAAAATTTTTTTCATTGTTTATTTTCAAATAAGAAAGAAAAAAAAAATATATGAAATTTATTTGAAATGACCGAAAAATGGAATTGAAAAAAAAAAATATCTTCAATCGCTTGAAAATTGAAAACTCGTTGAAAATTTATTTTCAACTGACAGATAATAAAAATTAGAAATAAATAATTTTCTAAATATCCGAAAATTAGAGAATTGAAAAAAATAATTTGCTAATTACGTGGTGGTTAAAAATTAAAGGAATATATTATTCTAAATACCCGAAAAAAAAATTTTTAAATATATTTTTTTTAATTATTTGAAAAAACATCAAAAATGAATATTTATTGTCGTGCACGATTTTGAAATGAAAATAAATGGACAAGTTTGATCGTAACGGTGTCGTCTACGAAGTCTTTTCATTACCCATATATTTTATTTAATCCTTTGAAAAGATTTTTGCTTAAAACCCTCAAAGAAATGATATGGTAGCAGAATATAGAACGCCATAGTAATTGTTGATATTATTTCCTCGTTTGTAGAAAAATGGTTTTTTGTAATTTTTCTTTTTTCGGGTACTTGAAAAAATTTCTATCTCAAATTATTTTTCACCCAGTGAATAGGAAAATTATTTTACGCTACAATTTTATTTTCCAATTAATTAGAAAAAAAATTGTTTCTAAATTATCATTTATCGAAAAATTAGGAAATTATTTTTCATTATTTAGTAATTTTCAGGTATCAAGAAAATTATTATTTTTCAATTTTTTTTCTTGTATAATTAAAAAATAATTTTCCACAATTTGAAATTCTTCAGGTATTTGGAAATTTTTTTTTTAAATATATTATTTACCTGCAAATTAGTAATATTCCGCGAAAATATTCGCTAAAATATTATTTTTGCCGATCTCTGAAGCTATATTTCGAAGCTCTTTTTCTTAGCTTAGTCTGCATAGAATATTCTAATTGGTCAGTTCAGATTCATGTTTGCTAATGAAGATTATAGGAGGGTTTCTGTTCTGAACTCCAAATGCTGCTATTTATATAGTGGATTAGATAGAAAAACAAAAATTTCAATTGCATTGATGGACAGTGATTAAACATTGACAAGCGGGGGAACCTGCAACACAAATACATAGATTCAATATCACTGATACACTCTGGAGATGAAGATTTACCATTTCTGTCAAACAATTTCTGACAAATTCTCTGCAGACCCAGTGCTTTGTATGGAATTTTTTTTACTCATGCGGAAAGCTCTCTTTCTGCAAGTTTGACTGCGCTTCGCAGTCAAACTTTTCATGTGTCATGCATAATAAAAATTGATTTGAGCAAATGAATAAAAATATCTTTTTTTTTTAACTTCCTAGATATTATTTTTTAATTACGGGCCTGAACCTTTTTTAAATGAATGGTTCAACAGATAAATATCGTGTGAAGATTAAAAATTAGAGAACACAAAACAATCACATCAACATGTCAACTCCAATAATAAAATGGTAATGAAATTCTTGAACTGGGCAATCTATAGAACAGTCAATTTTTCACAAAAAAAAAAAAACATTAAGAATGATAAAATCCTTCAAGACTGGGGTACATTAAACTGATCTGCAATTATATTTTTTATTGGGTATTGATTTTTGGTAAATATTTCTGATACATGCCAAAATTTGAATGCAATTTTTCTTTGTTTTTTTCAACTTTGATAAATGACACAACATTGTAAAATGGTAATGTATTTTTAATTATTTTCCTGAAACATCAATAAATAATAAAGAGGTGAAATAAAAAGTTATAACAAAACACCCAAAATTGAAAATGAAAAGATAATTAAAATGACAGGAATATTTGGTCGACAAGAAAAATTGACAGTTCTGTTTGATGCTGAACGTGAGTTAAAAATTATTCCGATAATCTGTCTTAAAAACTAACAAATATAGGTGAGTATTAGAAAAGGACGATCGATGAAAAGGAAAGCCACGCGTTTGATCAAGAACTGCCGGATAAAAATTCTGAAATGAGTGTGAGGTTATGTTGGAACAAAAAAAAAAAGAAATTCTTCATACCGAGTAAATTGTCTTTCTGTTCGTTCAAATAACAATATTAACGAGGTTCATTTTGTTTCATGAATTCCTGAATGTTGTTCGACGACAAAACAGCCTCATTCGAAGGGCGATCGCCGAAAAAATGCATTGTCAATTATCACAGGCGGCAAGCGGAAACAATCGGATTTGCTTGACTTTCAAATACGAACCCACCTCTCACTATTTCTTTGATGAATCCTGCGTCTCTGAGAATTATTCACCCTCAATTTGATAGACATACACTTAATTATATTGAATTTATGTGGAATATCACGATTTTACGGAGGAAAAAAAAATTCGGCGACTTACAAACAACACGATTTCGACTCCATCATAGAGCCGGGGAGGGGGGGGGGGGGGGGACAATGCTTTTGGGATAGGGCTTATTTGGCAGTTCCCGGAACGCTTCTGATTGATCGATCGTTTCGGTAAACTTGCTTTCTTCTACCAATCACACAAAATATATGCACAAATGTGTTATATGGTTGGTGGCCTCCTCACTGAGTGACTGGTAGAGCTGAGCTAGAAGATTGTCGCCATGACATATTGTTGATCTCGCTCACCGCTGTACTTGACGCTGTGCGACGTCCCCTCCTGTCTATTGGAATCATGGGATCTGACACGGAGGCGTGTCCAAGCGAAAACAAGGTGCAACGATGCATATGTATGGTCATAGCTAGCTACATGTGATGTTTAGTTGCCTGTGTGCACCGCATCTCTAGTTCAAAAATCAACACCAGATGTCATATCAGCTTTTGTAAAATCCCGAGAAGCATGCCGATTGGCGCACCATCACCAGGCGGGAACAACACCGTGGCTAACTGGACCTCGGTAATTTAGCGCTATTCCCCTCTCCAGAAGAAAACGAACGGAAACTAGAACCCGCTGTGTTTTGAAGACCGTCTTTAGTCGCGCAGTGACGCAGTTATATAGAAAGTCTCGCGTTGCCCGGTGGTGCGACAGAAAATAATTTTTTTCCCCAACTGGATTTCAAATTATTCTCAAAACACGGTGTTCGTCGTGATTTCCAGTCTCAAATGGATGAAACTTTTAAACTTCTAAATAAAAGGAAAAAACTTGATCTGAAGAACTATTTCGAGCATCCATATTTTCGGGAAAATGTTGAAAGCAAATTCAAAAAGTGCTTTTATGCAGCCTTTTTTGGATTGGAGACGTACCGACGAGCAAAAAATCCCCTGAGCCGAGTTACATCAATTACCGATGTATCTGAATATCAACAGTCGCTTCCAAGCTGCTATCGAGGGATGGATGTGGGTATGGAAGAAAATGACCTCTGTGAACTTGGCCCACTGATTTTGGATTTTCGACTTTTTTTAAACGTAAATCGTTTGTCGGGTTCTTGGGCAGTCGGGAGTTGAAAAGTCGGAAATCCAAAATCAGTCGGCCAAGTTTACAAAGGTAAGAATCAGGTGAAGGTTTCGATTACAGCGCTGCGTCTGAGCCAACGGCAACTTCGTGAAGCTTCTCCTCGAAACCGATATTTTTATGAAGGCTGCAACAGTCTGCACTACCAGCCGAGTTAAGGAGCCTTACTCATCTCTACCATGCTTAAGCAATAACTTTTCATTTTACGATGAGTTGTCTGACGACGAATGAATCTCCAGTTCTTTGTTTTGATCAAGAAAATCGATGGAAGTTAACTCGACTTCGTTTGAACTATATTTGGATATTATTTTGGATTGTTCTAATTTTCAGAATTTAGACAATGATCGATAGATTTTTCATTCACTGGGCAAATCGATGAGCAAATCGGATTTATTATTAACCCGTCAATGGTCGCGCTACCTCGCCAACGTTTTTCTTCTTTTTCTTCGTTTATTTGGTTGGCTCAGGTCTAGGCTCTAAAATCGCCAACGCGTTCATTAGTCGCGTGATGAGAGATTCCTCTCACGCTGCAATTCCCTCGTTCACACTCCCCTCCAACCGCACCGAACGCTACCGACAGCGACCGAGTTGACCCGAACCATGCACATCTCACTGACCGTCTTTAGTCGCGCAGTGACGCAGTTATATAGAAAGTCTCGCGTTGCCCGATAGTGCGACAGAAAATAATTTTTTTCCCAAATAGATTTCAAATTATTCTCAAAACACGGTGTTCGTCGTGATTTCCAGTCTCAAATGGATGGGTCCACGATTATCGATTGGTTCTCGTCTTTGACTTCGGAGATTACTGCTGAAAATTTTACAGCCATCCTTGATACTCAGATGGAAAGATTTCGAATCGTCGAAAGGGAAGCGCAAAGAATTACGGCTGATCCACACTTCAATCCAAATACTTCCGAAATGCGAAAGATCTGTGATAATCTTGTATCACAGAGAAAAAAGTTCGCAGACACTGATGGGAAAATACACCATTCGTTGATTGAAAAAAAAAGGAAAAAACTTGATCTGAAGAACTATTTCGAGCATCCATATTTTCGGGAAAATGTTGAAAGCAAATTCAACAACTGCTTTTATGCAGCCTTATTAGGAATTGAGACGTACCGACGAGCAAAAAATCCCCTGAGCCGAGTTACATCAATTACCGATGTATCTGAATATCAACCGTCGTTTCCAAGCTCTTTTCGTGTACTGGAGGAGCATTTTGAAACACCAGCGTTAAATGTGCTTTGGACAATAGCAAAGCAAGTGAGTATTTACGTTTCTCGTCTAAGCTTTCACATCTCTTTAACTAGTATGTTTCATTGATATTTTTCATGTCATTTATATTAGCATTTGCCAGACCCAAAACTTGAATCGTTATTCAAAGAATTACAAATTCACGATGAGGAAGAAGATGCTGTCAAAATCTTGAAGGAGGATGGAAAAGATGAAGATGGTGTTAAGGAGACAGAAATGAAAAGAAAGCAAATCGGTATGTCATATTTAAATTTTTTAATTATCCAGTCTGAATTTAAAAACTTTGTAAAATTGATTATTTCATTTCGACGTATGATTAAGTTTGATATAAACATCAGTGAAAGATGATTTCTCAAAAAAATGTAATTCAAATAACTGTTGATCAAAAGTATATTGAAGTACGACAATAAAATACTACGGACATTAAAATTTCGTTTCGGTTGTAAATAGTCTTGAATATTTACAATTTTTATATGGTGATTGCATGATTGACCATTCATGTGGGTGAATGATCTCACATACTTTTGTTAATTATAAGAAGAACTACTCGATACTAAATTCATATCCAATTGAACAGATATTATGAACACATACAATCTCTTGGAAGAGTATGTCGAAAGCGACTATCTGGACTTGGTCAAAAAGTATGAAGCATTCGTTACTGCAACAGAGAATATTGCCAAGAGTGCATTCGAGCACCGTATTCACATCTCACTCTGGGCGAAGGCTCTCCGCACTGGATATTCAGGTATTATTTCCATTCGCTTCTGATGCTCGAATTTCTGTATTTTCAATTTTTGTTTGCAATCATGATCGACAATTATACTTTGAGGTGATCCATCAGTTGCGTGAGTGCGAGAGGGATAACCAAAAAGTAGATACACTACTTTCTCGGATAGATTTTATATTTGGAGAAAAGCGATAGTTACACGCTGTTCTCTTTTCATTACAAAACAACGTGCGTCTCTTCTTTTTTTTTGAGATATCAAGCATCTCCGAGAAAACCGTGTATCTACTTTTTTACCTACCGCGAGACTGATGAATGACTTTGAAAAATCCTTTCCATTCAGGTTTAAAAAGAAAACAATTTGTTGAAATAGATGAAGAACTAGAAGCTTTGAAAGAAGAAATCCTTCAACATCGAAACCAATGGCGCGAATTTCGTCACGCTTGTTTATATGACGATTCTGATCTGGATGCAACAGAGAACGCAACAGGTACGTGAAAAAAAAATATACGCGATTTTTATTTCTATCTAAAATCTCCAAAGAAATAAAAATCAGAAAAAGTTTTCATTACGTCCAAATTAGAATTTCTATACAATGGGTTTTTTTATCATTCCTAATTCCCTCGAATTATCTATTTTTTTTCTGGCACCTCGGATCAAGTGGGTCATATTTGTCCTGTAGCTCATGTCGCTTGTAATTGAGTAGAAAAAAATTCTGGAATACTCTTTATTGATTCTGCTTCAAGGTCTAATAGATTTTATAGCAATTGCATTTTCATCATATCGTTCAATAAATCGTTTAAACAAAACATACTTTTGGAAAAAGGGTTTTTTTTTACGAAAAATGAATCATTTTTTTTTTCTATTCAACATTAAGTAAAGAATCTAGAGATCAAAGCACCGCTGGGGCACGAAGGACCCCTTACTACTAAGTTCATTTAGATAGGGGAGGGAAGTCCTGCCCTTCAAGGATTCGGGAGATATTTAAAGGGGGTTCCGCTTGGGACAGATATGACCTATGTAATTCGCTAATGGTTAAAGTAAAAATAATTTTTCATTACTTTTTCGTTCAACTATAACACTTTGTGAATTGGAAATTGTGTAAACGTACCAGATCCCGTGAACAAACCGGGAGAATGTTCGCAAAAAGTAGAAGATGAGAAAAAAGAAGATCGACCACGACTTCATAAAAATGCGCATGATGCGGACGAACAGGAAATATGTTTTTACGAAAGAAAATACGACGAAAAGATCAAAAAGCGAAATGCCGCATTCTTAAATACATCGTAAGTACGAGTTTTTTCTTTAGCATCGCGAGAAACTGGTGATTTTTTTATAACATTTGTATTACTTTTTAGGGTAGAATATCCGGACTTCACGGATCTCAGAAAAAAATTTCAACAGGGACCAAAATACAAACAATTACCGCAGAAAAAAGCCATAGATCTTTGGATTGAAAAACAGAAAAAAATTTTCGATCGAGAAAGACGCAAGGTATGTGATGAATTTTATTTCTTTGCTACAGAGCTGCTCACATTTTTGATCGATTGATTGATTTATAAATAGGAGAATGCGCGTCTCTCAGGAATGCATTACGTGAAGCCAAGAGAAATCGAAGAATTAGACAAAAATTCGGAATTGTATGATGAAACATCGGACATGATGAAAAAAACAAAATTTCTAAAGGAAGATAAGGAAATCGATGACTTGGCAAAAAAAACTCTTGCAAAATTGGAGTACTTACGCAAGTATTTACATGGGGTGGAAGACTTGGAAGACTGAAATAACAGAGCTCAGATAATTTTTTTCTGCCTCAAATGAATATCATACTGAAGAATAGATATGTATAATTCCAGCTGTAAATGAAAAAGAAAAATGTATTTTTATTGTATTTGCTCTGAAACCATAAATAAAGATAATAATTTTCTCAGATTCCTTGGACGTTGAGTGTTCGTTTGAAAAGGACGTAATAAATAGCCATTTTCTATTCTACAAGATAGAAAAATGTGCGCAAAAGTTTATACGAGTATAGTCGAAGTTCATTATTGTATCTTCAATTATTTGCTAGTTTCATGAAGCAATGAATTACAAAAAATGTTACACCGTGGCTGACTGGACCTCGGTAATTTAGCGCTATTCCCCTCTTCAGAAGAAAACGAACGAAAACTAGAACCCACTGTGACCTCAACAACCAGACTAGCGTCGTTTAGGTCAGCATGGAAAAAGCACCTCGAGAGCGAGTAAAACGTAAACACGACCTCTAGGTTCATCGAATATAAACAAACGAAACAAGTTGGCCAAATATATTTGAGAATATTCAATCATTACATTTTTTCTACACTACGTGAATTATCATACCGTAATATTTGATCGAAAGTGAATCATTTTTTTTCTCATTGTTTTTCGAGCTTTTTTAACGCTTGGCGATAAGATGCGTCTGACAATTTTTTCACAATATATCAAAGTTTTCAAACCCTGCATGTAATCAAACCTGGGGGGTTTTTTTCCGTTCCGTCCAACGGAACTAAAATACACGGGATGAGGATGCCAGGAATAAGATATTAAAAAATAATCAAGATCGGAGGAGAAGCCCGTTTTCTAAACATTTATCTTTTCTTCTAATTCTAATTTTCTCAATATCTTATCATTTTCTTTTGATATTAACCGGAAAAATTAAATATTTGTTAAATTTTTTTTACAATCTTTATGGTGTGCCCTTGCGTGTTTATTCATTTACACGTTAATTAAAAATGAAAAGGAAGGTTTGTCATTTGTGTTTAATAATAAAATTCTGAACTCAATTTCCATCATCCCGATATTTTTTTCAATATTTATTCACCCGAGATCTAAGGAGGAAAAATATTGCGAATTTATTCACATCTAATATCAAAAGATTTAAAAAAATTACATCACATTATTTTGTACACGGTCGTTGAACCCTGCGAGAGTCAAGCAAACTTGAGAACCATTTCACGATAGTTGAAATTCGTACAAATGTCAAGATTGTTGCTCGATCCTGCAACGCTGAGCAATTTTAAGGGTGCTTCACGAAAAACAATGCTGTAAACTGTGCTCGAAGATGTTGGAACTTTGGCCAATATTTCACCTTGATAAGTCAGGTGATAAATATTAGACATAGCTCCACCGGCGATAACTCTTTCCTCATAAATCTCAGCTACGTGAATTCCATCGTCTGGCAAATCGAAAATCATGGCAGCTTCCATGGTTCGTAAATGCCAAAGCGACAAACTCGGTCCTCCGCCGCATAACTTTTGTAATAATCAATAAAAAAAAAAAACAATAGAAAATTTGAGTAAACGTGATGCTGCACGATAATGTCAATAGATTCTTTAGGATGGAAGAATTATTTCGTTTAAAAGAAATAATTTTTTTTCTCACCAGCCAATCTTCTGTGAGATCCACCGCTCCGATCCACTTTCCCATGTTGGGTATTGCCACTTTCGCGTTTAAATGCGGTGTCAAAATATTGGTATTTTCTGACTTCCGCAAATCTCACAATCTTACAGTACCATCTTCGCTGGACGAGGCTAACTGATCGTTTCTAAATTTTGGAACATTAAAAATGAAGAATTATTCGCTACGAAAGAAAATTGAACTGAAATATTCATTTTTATGTATCAGCTAATTTAATTCTCTCTAATAATGGTTTTTGATGAAAAGATAATCTTGTAGAAATAGATTTTTATATTTTTTTATCTATTTTTTTAAATACTTACACTCGGGCTAAGCTGTGTATATAATCCTTGTGACCTGATAATTGTCTCAAAATTTTTCCATCTTCCAGATGTACGACATAGATTTTGTTGTCTCCGCAACCCAAATACAAAATCTGATTTTCCTTGCAATATATTATGCAATTGACATCCGGTTTCTCAAAACTGTCTCTGTTTATAAAATTAGAATATAATGGTTATTCGGACCACTTATAATTATTGAACAGAAGGTACCAAGAAATAGTGAATAAAATGAAACTGCATTTTTATGTGATAAATATCAAGAATAAAAAATTGAAACTGCCTCAAGTTAAAAATCATTTTCCGAATAGTAAGAGTCAAGTATGAATAATAGTACTCACTTGTCAGCAGGAATTTGTACAATCCACGATGCTTTGGCCTTGGAAGCTTTGTTCGACAAAATTATGTTCCAATCCCAACCAGCAATTTCCCCCGTTGTTCCGGTAACAAGAAAATTGTCAGTGGCAACCATACTTTATACTTGAGAATCAGAATGTGCTGAGAAACTATAAGTTGGTCCAGATAACTCATTTTCGTTGTTTACTCGTCTAGGCCCAAGAACTTTGGGCAAACTACAGAAAAAAAGATTTTTAACGATTAGAAAATGACTTAGCGGACCAGAAAATGTACAAATTCACGAACTAAACAAATTTCATGATTTTCGATATATAATACTCAAGATAGAATACTGATCTCCGGAGTTCTAGTTTTTTAAAATAAAAATTGATAAATGATTCACCAAATATTTTAATGCGATAAAATTTTGATAAAATAACGAGCAAATTCGTATCGCTCTCGGCATGGCACATAACCTAAATTTCGGCTCTGAATGATGATCAACCATGAAATTTTACTAATTGAGCAAGTATGATCCGTGAAAGCTCACTTGTATATCGAGACATCGCCGTAAATATTTCCAGCGAGAAGAAAATTTCCAGCTGGCGAAAAAGTTTGACACAAAACTGTGTTGTAGTATAATTTTTCGTTCAAATTTTCCGGCATCTTTTCGCTCGAATGTTTGGTCTTTGGTATATAAGATCGTCGCGATAAAAATACTCTCGAACGGCGCTTTGGTATTTTCTGCTTTATCATATAGCGGTATATTCACTGAAATAACTATCATTTCAGTTTTGTAATTACATACAAATTGTTATAACCGATCTTCGATTGGGACAAATTTTTATATTAAGAACTATTATTGTTACAAGTATCGAAAATTGGTATAAGCATGTTTTGAATTTGGTAATTATTAGTATCAAAAATGAGTATGATCTCTGATTAGCATGACCAGCTAAGTCGATAAGATGGCTTAGAAATGATTATGTAGAAATCCTGGAAAAATCTTTTATTCATATATTTTTATCGTAGCACATGACGAAACAATTTTTTTGCTTGTCATTACGTTTCAAAACAAAAGTGCACAGAGTTAAGCTCGATAAAAGAAAAAAGTTCTTACGACAATGTTTTATAAATGTTCAGATAGTGATTGGAATAAAAAAATTCATCCATTATAACATTCCTATTGGGTTTCCAGCTAGAGAACGGATTTTTTCCAGCCCACAAAACCGGAACTTTTTTCCCAAAAGTAGAATCAATCCATTCTCGATCGAGCTTTGATTCCAATTTACAAATGGCAGTTGAACAAAAAGGACAACCCAATTTGGCCAATACTTTGAAGCTCATAGCCCAAGTGTCGTTAGTTGGAGAAGATATGTAAATTCCCAGATTGAAACCAATGATGTAATTCGGCTTCGTAAAAGATCGATCAGCGGCAAAATTCGCATACAAGTCTCCCACGTATTCAATGGAGAGTCGACGACCATCAACTTCATAGCTGTTGCAAGATCGCATCTTTTCGCAATCATCCTTGAGTTCAGGACCGACGAAGATGATGTTGAGCTCTTGAAGATGTTTGACATGATGAAGCACGCGTTGCCAATAATAAGCAGAAGCCATTTCCATTAAATTTGATCCGATGACATGAACAGTCATTTTTTCCAGATGAGGAAGATCGAGTTTCTCTATCGTATACAAAAAAGTGTAAACTCTTGAAATTTGATCAGAAAGCATAACTGCCCAGATTTTCTTAGGCTTAAAAAATTTGTCGAAGCGATAAGTTGGTTCGTAAAGCTCGATCGCTTGCTCCATGTCTTTTGGAATACCGTCGCTATTATTCTCCAACTCGAAATAGTCGTCAGGTTTCAAAAAAACATAGTTTGTTTCGAAGCAAAGTTTCGATGTTCTGCATTTTTCAGAATGTTTGCAGTCCTTCGGATGTTCGTCGCAAAAACTAGCATACGGACAATCGTTACAATTGCTCAATTTTTGTGGATCCATTTCATGACAAACTTCGCAAGATCTTGGAGCTTGCAACATTTCTGTCTCACAATGTTGAAGCGGACGATCCAATTTCATTTTTACCAAATTTAACAAATTCGTTTTTGCTATTAGCCAAACTTCTTTGCTCTCCATATTTTCCCGGGATTCGTAAAGCTTGCCTTTGACTCTTAAAATATCGCTCAGAACTCGACATATTTCTTTGTGTACTGGCCAATGCTGTTTCTGATGTTCTCTATCACAATAAACGATCATTTTGCAACCCGAACATCTTTTCAATTCGACATTTTTACCGTACACTTGGCACACGTTACACGCGTTTGGATAAAAAAACAATTCCTGCAGTTGATCTTCCATCCCGAAAATTTGTTTTTCCAGGCTTTTGAATTTCTGAAAAATTGAAGTTTTGATAAATATATATTTTTGTTTTTCGGCAGTGAACGTTAACGAAAAATATTTATTGAGAATGTTAAATAACAATGCTTTAATTGTTGTAAACTCATTTGAGACCTCATACCTCTCACACCTTTTTTTTTTTTTATTCTTGTTTCTTCTGTTATTATTATTGACAGTTTGGGCGCGTTAAATCGTTTCAATGCGCACGCGCAAAAAACTACTTCAACGCCATCTCGCGTCGTGTTTCTATGCAAGATTTGAAAACTGGCAGCGGGCCCCAACCACGCAGTTTACGAGTCCAGTACTGTTTCAGCAAGTTGAAGGAAATAAAATAACGGCTAGATAATTTTTTATATAATTTTTTTCATTTTTTCATTGTTCGACAAACTTTTTCGAAGTTTCGTTTACAGGAGTAATCTTGAGTACATATTCTCATGTGTTACAAAATATTACAAGAACTTAGAATATAATTTTTAATTTGATATATTTTTGTTATAAGTTGTGAATTATTTATTAATTCTTTTAATACTAATAATTCTTATCTACTAATTTCAGTGTAACTTTAGGATGCAAAAACGTTTTTCATTCATTAGATGACATGTGCAACGAAAAATAGAAAATAAATTTTTTCAATCATGTATCGATCTTTTTTATGCATTGCGCTTTTTTTTTTCATAATTTCCACAACGAGTCCAAACAAAGTTCGATTCGTTTTCTTCGGATCAATGAGATTTTGGAAATTTGATGACATGTCGACCACAGCAAAAAGAATTCAAGACAATTTTTCATAGATAGTCAAGTATTCATTGTCATAAATGAATTCATTAGATTGCATATCTTTGAATGGTCTCCAACTACGAAACGGATTTTCTCCAGCCCAAACGCTGTTGACATTTTTTCCAAGAATCGAATTGACTTTTCGTTGATTGGTTTCCGGTGATTCGGAAAAGGATGAAGTCACTATGAACGGACAACCCAGTTTGGCCACTTTTCTTATGACCGCAGTAATAATGTCGGGTGACGCAAAGATTCTCAAGTCAAATCCAATGACGTAATCAGGTTTTGTAAAGAATTTTTCAGTTGTAAAAGCTGGGTACAAAGCCTCCACATTCTGAATATTGATTTTGCGGTTTTTCTTGATGCAATCGTCGCAAAGTCGTATTTCTATAAAACCGGGTGAGACTTCTGGTCCCACAAAGACAACGTTGAGCTCCTCGATGACATCGTTATAATGGAATAGGTAATGCCAGAAATATGGATTATCCGTTGCAGCCGAGCTCATGGTGACAATGTGAACTGTCATTTTGGGCGATTTAGCAGGAGGCAATTTTTCCAGTGCATACAAAAAAGTATAGGGCTTTGTCAATCTATCAGAAAGAATAGTAGCCCAAATTTGATCAGATTCAAAAAGCATACTCACACGGCAGTACACCGCAAAAATGCTTATCGCTTCTTTCATACTTTTTGGAATACTCTTGCAGTCATCAATGGAGAGAAGTATGTTTCCAAAAGTAGAGGATTCATTGTTTACTTCGAAACAGAGTTTTGAGATTTTGCATTTGGTGGAATGATCGTTGTTTTCGGAATGTTTTATGCAGAAACTAGCGTCCGGACATTCGGCGCAATCTTTCAATTTAACAAAATCTGTTTCGTGACAAATTTCGCAAGACCTCGGGCAACACAACATTTCTACCTCATAAGTGTGAAGATTACGACCCTTGAGGAATAATTGCATTTGGACCAGAGCCGTCAATGCCAATTTTGCATTTTCCCAAGAAACCTCTCTGTTTTTCAAAGATTTATCTATCGGATAAAGCGTACCGGTATCTTTCAGTTTTTTGCTGAGAATTTGACAGATTTCTTTATGTTCGGGCCAATGTTTTTTTTGATGTTCTTGACTGCAGTAAGCTATCATTTTGCAGCTTCCACATCTTTTCAATCGAATCTCTTTACCGTAAGCTCGGCACACGTGACATGCATTCGCATAATAATGATCATCTTCTGTTGCAGCCTCCTTTTTTTCCATTTTCTGTAATGTTAATTAACAAACGTAAGAGTTTTTTTTACTCTACACATTTTTACTATTTTCTTCATTATTTTGACAGTTTCTAATTAGGCAATTTGTTAATCGTACGACGTCGGTGCGACTGCAATTGCAGTAGCCTTTCAGTTTCCCTTTCACTAAAGCAGCTGATGGGATCACCTTAAATGCAGTCGAATTATTTATCAATATAAAATCATAACTATACCTGTGATGTATTTCTTGTAAGAATGTTTAAAAATATTTCTGGTTTTATTGTGCTCAGTGTTCGTTTTGCTTTCTAGAGAGTGATTCCGATCTACGCCTCTACAGTCTACAGTAACTCGACACTCGATCATACGACCAAGGGCATTTTGTGTTTATTTTTCTTTGATCCCAATCAGTTTGCGAAGACGAAACTTTCACGATATTTGATTGGTTCGGGCTCCGATCCGCGCCCTCTATAGTCTAAATCGACAGACGCGCGCTTTTGCTAGATTTGAAATTACGAGGGACCAGCAGTTTAGGCTCTAATGGTCAGAATTAAATCAGTGCAATAATAATAAATGTCAAAACATTTTTTAAAACGCAAAAGAATGAAAAGAAAACATTTTCCTTAAAGGTTTTATTGACTAATCACTGTGATCTTTTTTGTTTTTTTTTTCACAAGTAACAATGGACATTTTCACACATTTTATTCGTATCAAATACGAATTTACAGAAATCACGAATACAAAGAACTTAAAATACAGTAGAAAGTGTAATATTAAAAGTTTCAAACTTTTGAACGAGCGTAGTTTGTTATTTGCTCGAAAATGTAGAAGCTCGAGTGATCAGACTATAGCTACGGATAATGCAGTTTGGAAGTTGCATTGATTTTTTTGATAAAATTTGTAAAATGCAGAATGAAAATCGTTTAATTACAATGAACAGTCTTTCATATAGTTTCAACCAGTACGAATATTTTGTTCAATGTTAAGGATCGCACAATTCTCCATAGTTTTAGTGCAAATTTATATTTTCTTAAATAAAAAGTTGAATAAATGTACTCTGCAAAGATATACTGAAACGAGTTCTGTGAATAAAAAAAAAATTTCACTGCATAGCTTATGTGATATTTTATTTTTGTAAAATTATTCTGTTTATTTCAAGTCTTAGAGTATTTTGAAGAGATATCACGAGACTGATATTCCAGGCTCAATATTAAAAAAAAAAAAAACGAGTTTTATGTTAGATTTCGAAAGATTTTTCCAATTGTTGAAATTTTAATAAAATAATTCGTAAGGAATAATTTTGACTGCCAATATCCTGTATTTACCAAAAAAAAAAATTCCTCAGGTTTCAACAATTCAAATTTAAAAATGGTCTTTTTTGAATTAACTTTTCAAAATCTTAAAAACGCTCACGAGGTAAAGCTCAATGTGAAAATCGAAGATTCAAGCGAATTTATTATAAACAGTCAAATACTCGTTCTCGTATTGGAAGAAAGCAGCTTCCAAGTCTTTGAACGGTTTCCAGGTAACAAATGGATTCTTTCCAGCCCAATGAGGTTTAACTTTTTTGCCAAGAATTGAATTGATTTTATCTTCATCAGCTTTTGATTCTCTGATGCAGTGTGACGTCATAACGAGAGGGATACCAAGTTTGGCGAGTGTCGTTACCACCGGATCCCAGATGCTGTCCCAACTCTGAATTTTCAATTCGAATCCAATGACGATATCAGGTTTTGCGTAAAGTTTTCCAGCCGAAAAACTTGTGTACAATTCTCCGACATTTTGAATGCTGATTCGTCGTTTGTTTTTTATGCATTTCTCGCAGAGTTGAGCTTTTACGGTACCGCTCGTCAAGTTAATAGGACTGATAAAGACGACGTTGACTTCTTCGAGGAATTCGTCGTGATGAAATAAATGATGCCAGAAATGTGGTTTAGGCATATCTTGGCAGTTTCGAAGAAGAACGTGGATAGTCATTTTTTGCAACTTCGGAAAAGATAATTGCTCCATCGAATACATCAAAGTGTACGGCATTGTCAAGTGATCCGAGAGAACAGCTGCCCAACTTTTGGTCGACTTGAAAATCTTGTCGACGTGACAATGCTTTGCGAAAAAGCCAATCAGTTGATCCATATTTTTTGGAATACTTTCACCGTAATTCTTAGCCAGAAGCAGATTTTTGAATTTGGGAGATGCGTTGTTTGCTTCGAAATAGAGCTTTGACATTTGGCACTTTGAGAAATGTTTGCTGTTCTTAGGATGTTCGATACAAAAACTTGAATCCGGACATTCCGTACAATCCTGTAATTTTCGTGGATCTGTTTCATGACAAATTTCGCAAGATCTTCGAAAAAACAACATTTCCGTCTCGAAAAGCAGAAGCTCATGACCCTCAATATTCGATAAGATTTGTACGGTGAGAGCCAATTCGTTATTCGCTTTTTTCCAAGTTTCTTCGGCGACTTCGGCATCTCTCCAAATAAAACCCATTGGATCAATCTTACCGTAATTTTTCGGTAATCCGCTGAGAATGCGACACAATTTTTTGTGCTGTTGCCAGTGTTGTTTCTGATGCTCCCGACTGCAATATGCTATCATTAAGCAACGAGCACATCTTTTTAATTTTACATCTTTACCGTAGGCTCGACACACGTGACACGCGTTCGCATAAAAATGTTTGTCTTTTTTTGAGCTCATTTTTTTCTCCATTCCCCCGTAAGCTCCAACGGTTACTGACTATTTCCACAAACTTTACTCGTTCGCACAACTTATTGTTAATTATTTCTTCGATTTTTTGCTTTTCTCAATAAACACACGTCGTCAAAAATGTTTATTGATTTTAATTTTCGACGAAGCTACGATTTTCACTGATGCAGGTTCATGCGACAATGTACAGGAATCAACATGTTCTTTGTTACGTTTTCTTTTGTTTATATTCTGCTTGAGCTTGAGCGCCAACGGCTCGTAGTTAGTTGTTGACGCGCGCGCAACGCATAAAACGACCCTAGCGACACGCAAAAAAAATGACTTTCTTCCACTAAAATATGTCTACATAGGTTCAGTGGTTCCTCCGCTGAATTCGAAAGGTAACGGCGGGAACTTCACACACGCAAATTTCGAAATATTCTCGAGACGGTAGCCTAGTTTCCCGTGACTGCGGAAATTCGTCGAACTTGCGAATCTGTTAAAATTCCAACATAGAAAGGATTGAAAAAAATGGTATAGTTTTTATTAATGAGCGCAGTCGTTCAAAATTTATTTTCAAAAATAATTAGCATATATTTTTGTTATTACAAAATGTTACAAAGTACTTAAAATATAGTAGAACATGTAGTATTGGGTATTTGCTTTATGTTAAAGCTTCCGAATGATCATAGTTTGTCAACTGCTCGGAAAATATACGTTTTATATCGATGCAACGAACGAGTTCGTTCTTTTTTTTTTTTTTTTCAGAATTCAGCAAAGCAAAATTAATGTTTTTTCAAACATTCAAATTCCCACAGATATAAAACAATGAAAACTTTTCTTTCTCTCAATCTTCTAATTTTGTAAATTGCTTTTCTTTTTTTAAAGTTGCATTTTTTTGTCGAATTTAGATTTTAGGTCCAAAGTAATGGATTACTTTTAGTTATGAAGATTTTTCACCAATTCTTGGAAATCACTGGAAAGAAGTTCCACTGCATTCGGAATGTGATTTTTGTACATTATTATTGCAAATAATTTGTACATGCTTCCGCTAAATAAAAGAGTTTTGAAAAATCCATGCAGCGATACTCGATAGAATTGAAAAAATGTTTTTTCTTCAATCCTACTTTCATTGCCAAAAACATTTTTTGCGATTGAGTTTTAGATTCTAGAAATATGAGGATTTTCTTTTTTAGTTGTACATTTTAAGCACTATGACAATTAAAATCTCCTTAACAACTTTGCGATTTGAATTGCTAGCAAGTGTCAGGAATTAAAAAAGAAACAAAATCAAAATAAATGTCATCACCTTTCAACAATGTAAATTATGAAATCATTTTTTTTTACTGATTTTTTATTTTTTTGATTATTATATTGTCAAGATGGATTTCCATTTGATGAAAAAAGCTCTTAAGACAATTTTTCATAGATGGTCAAATACTGATTGGTATAAGAAAACTCGTCGGTATACTCTCGAAGGGGTTTCAAGCAAGAAAACGGATTTTTGCCAGTCCAAAATGGTTCTATTTCTTTACCAAGAAATAAATTGATTCTTTTTTTATCAGCTTTTGGCTCATAGGAGGCGAATGCGGTTATAAAAAAAGGACAACCCAGTTTTGCCAGAACATGAATAGTCGGAGCCCAGGTGTCCTGTTTGATAGGAAACGCGCAGAATCCCAAGTTGAATCCAATAACGTAATCAGGTTTTGTGAAAGTTGGACCAGCTGCAAATTCTGCGTATAAACCGCTTACAGTGTACATTTTCGTTTTCCGATTGTTACGCTTGCATTCGTCACGGAGCGTGAATTCTGTATAACTTGACCCAAGTTCTGGACCGATAAAGACGATTCTGAGTTTTTTAAGAGTTTTATCTTGAGTCAGTAAATATTGCCACAAGTGCACATTGGTCATTTCTTTGAAATTCGAACCAATTACGTGGATCGTCATTTCGTGTAATTTTGGACGCGATAATATTTCCATTGCATGATAAAAAGTGAAGGGTCTCGTTAATTCTTCAGAAAGAAAGGTTGCCCACATTTTTTGTGACGTAAAATTTTTGTCCATTGGGAAGTACAGTAGATAAGGCTCAATGACTTGATCGATATTTATGGGAACACTCGTGCCATAATAGAATAGAGTAGAAGGTAGTGAAATGTCATAACCAACATTTATATTACTATATTCCATACAGAATTTCAACATTTTGCACTTGGCAGAATGTTTGCTGTCTTTCGGATGTTCGATGCAAAAACTAGCACCCGGACACTCTGTACAATCTTGTAATTTTTGAGGATCCATTTCGTGACAAATTTCGCAAGACCTTCGATAACTCATCATTTCCAGCTCGATATTCGAAACCCGACGACCTAAAGTAGCTTCGATATCATTAATCAACTTATCCCTTGATTTAGACCAAGATATCGCCGGGTCTTTTGAGATTGGATTGATTTTATAGGATATTTCGGCAACGGTAATCAATTTGCTGAGCTCTTTACAAAAATTTTTGTGTTTCGGCCAATGCTCTATCTGATGTGCCCGACCGCAATAGGCTATCATTCTGCAGCCGGCACATCTTTTTAATTTGATATCTTTACCGTAGGCTCGACAAACGTGGCATGCATTCGGAAAAAACTTTTTCTCCATTGATGAAACTACGGTATTCTCCATTTTTCTCAAAGCGTCGAATCGTTTTGAAGCTTTATGACATCAGTTGCATTACCTCTCGATCACACCTCTTCACCTTTTTTAGGGTTTTTTTTGTTCTTTCATAAGACGAAATGGAAACTGAAAAATATGCAGTGATACAAAGTAGCGATATTCATATTTTAAAAATTGTTCGAAAAAGTGAAATATAATTAGAGATTCTGCCTGTTTTTTCATCTATGACTGAATCTGCTCAAGATCAACTCACCGGCTTTTATGCGCAGTGGCTCCCGGTTCCTCAACTCCTTTGTTGGGTACGGGTGTGCTCCAGTATGCTATTGTTATCCTTTTTGTGAGAAAAATTTCTAAAAAAATGAAAATCGGCATGTGTTGTGGACCTCTTTTCACGGTTTTTCTTTTCAATTTTTTATTGATTGCGCATCGAACCGGTATATTATTTGGTGTATATTTTATGGGACTGACTTACCGTCTTCCAAGCGATTCAGAATATCTGACTCGAACGTTCTTTCGTTCTTTGTTCTTCCTCGAACGAAACCACCACCTTTGATGAAATCCGATATCCGATGAGGATCAGCGCCGCAACGGCAAAAAACACAGTGCACCGCGTGCAACCCGTACAACCAACGCTCTCTCTTTTCTTAGTCATTTTTCTGGGATTCCCAAGTATCAGGGTACTAAGGCTACACGGGCAGTAGAGAGCAGCACTCATCAGCAGTGTAATGATATTTTTTGTATATCCATGTATATAAAATATTTATATATAGATATACAAAAATCATTATCACCTAACCTCACTTAAAAAAAAAAAAAAAAAATTGAAATAAATTCTTCAGCACAGTTTGACCCAGGGAGTCTCTCTAGTCTCCCTGCATGGTTTGACCGATCACAAAAAGACTGTCGGCCCACTCAGGGCGATGGCAAAAATGGGCTGACAGGACCTTATTGAAATCAGTCAAACCGTGTTGAAGAATTTCACTTTCGGAATTTGCAGCTGTCTCTCTCGTACTCATGGTGGCTCAGTTAGTCATGAATTAGACAGTGAAATTCTTCAATACGGTTTGATCGATTACAAAAAGGCGCTGTCAGCTCAGATACTACTATATAGAGTTAAATATATGTTTAATAAATAATTTCATATTTATTTTCGTGTCGATTTTGATGTATTGTGATTGGTGTTTTTGTCACATTTGCGCTCGTCTCGGCCATCATATGGCCGCATGTAATAATATTCTTGAAGTCTTTTTTTTTTGGAGACCCCACGAAAATGTATGGAAATTACAAGCATCCGCAGCGAAAATTTAATGTAGCAAAAGTTCGATGAAATGAATTCCGAGTCGATAGTCAATAGTAAATAACAGGTTATAATTATTTCGATGAACGACCATTTTTTTTGGAGTTATAATTTTTTTATTTTGTATCATTTTCTTTCGAAGTATCGTTTACAAAGTTAATTAGTCAACGTGTATTCTATGCTATTCCATATGTTTAAAAAAATCGAATATGGAAATCTTCGTGAATGTTAACGGGAGAAAAATTTAGATTACGTGTTAAAAAAAAGATACTCATTTTCGTACCTTTGAACTGTTAATAAATTCCAGATGTTACTGAAAAACGGAAGAACAGAAAATTCTCTATCTCTGTGAAAAAAAAAAAACATTTAAGACAATGCTTCGTATATCGTCAAATACTGATTATCATAACAGAGGTCGTCGGATTCATAGTCCCTGACAGGTTGGCTGCTAGAGAATGGATTTTTCCCAGTCCAAAAGGATTTGACTTGTTTTCCAAGAATTGAATTCATTCTCTCTCCATCCTTCTTCAATCCTTCAACAGTGCGTGAAGTCATGAAAAAAGGACAACCAATTTTGGCCACCGCTCTGATGCTCGGTGGCCAAGTATCAATTTCCTGAGATTCAGATTCGTTGATTTCCAAATTAAATCCAATAACGTAATCAGGCACGATGAAAGCTCGGCTCGCCGTTAGCTGCACGTACAAGGCTCCTACAGTTTGAATCTTCATTTTGCGATTATTCTTTGTGCATTCGTCACAGAGTTGTACTTCTACGGAAGTGTTTGAGAGTTCTGGACCGACGAATACAATTTGGAGCTCTTCGAGGGATTCATCATGATGGAGTAAATATTGCCAGAAACGCAGACTATCCATTTCACTTGCGTCTGTGCCAATGACGTGAACTTTCAGTTTTGGCAATTTTGGTCGAGATAATTTTTCCATCGAGTACAAAAAAGTGTAACTTCTGGTTAAAAAAAGAGAAACAAAAGCGGCCACAATTTTTTTTGGCGTACAAATTTTCTCCAAAGCGCAGTGCGATTCTATAGCATCGATCGCTTCATCCATATTCCGTGGAGTACTCTTACCGTAAAACAGTGAAAGTATGTTTTCAAAATTGGGCACCATATCGAGGGTCATGTTGTGTAGCTCCAAATGAAGTTTTGACATTTGGCACTGAGTATCATGTTCGATGCCCTTAGGATGGTTATAGCAAAAACTAGCACTCGGACATTCCGTGCAATCGTGTAAACGACTGTGATCAGTTTCATGACAGATTGCGCAACATCGTGGAAGAACCACCATTTCCAACTCAAAACCCGATAACTCTCGACCCAATTTGATTTGAATCCATAGCATCAGGGTTAATCTCGCTGCTCTCCACGATTCCTTCGGGTCTCCAAACAAATGATCCTGCATTTCATAATTGACGCCAACTTCTTGCAATTCTGAGATAACTTTGCACATGTCTTTGTGTATCGGCCAATGTTCTATCTGATGTTCTTTACTGCAATAAGCTATCATTTTGCAATTACCGCATCTTTCCAATCGTACATTTTTACCGTAAACCCGACAAACATGACAGGCGTTCGGATAGAAGTGGTCTCTGAGCGAATCCAATAACTTTTCCATTTTTTTGGTAACAATTAACGGCTATCTGAACTTCAACGACTCAAACTGCGTTTACTCGTGGAAACAAAACTTTCTTCTTTGTCACTCACTGTCGCTTTGAGCAAACGGAATGGAAGCTGAAAGAAATATTGTATCATAAAGCTTGAATGTTCATATTTCTGGAAATCGTTTCAAAAACGTGAAATTCAATTCAAAGTTCACCGTGTCCCTTTATTACATTTACGAAAAATCAACTTACCAGCTTTTCACTTTTTCGAATGTGGCTGAAAGTCAGCGGTGCACAATTCTCGAGTTCTCTCGACGGAAACACTTTGAAAAAATAAAAATTCTAGGTGTTCTCAACTTTTTTACGTTTCTTTTTTCTCAATCAATTGCCCAGCATATCGAGCCAATCTATTTCGGCGTAATGTAATGTTAATCGTTGTTAGTCGTCTCAACAACTTCGACGCTTTTTCTTTGTTCTTTGGGTATCCATCACGACAGGTAACCAAATGAAGATCAGGACAATGCGTGCGCCGCTAGATCAGACGACGAAAAAAAAAACAAAAACTTTGTCCTCCTTGGGACTAATGGAAATACTTTTGTAACATATTCCAATATTCTTATAACTTCAATTTTATATCCATAAACTATAATAATTGATATTTGATCTCGTTAGTTTAAGCTTGTCCGCAATCGCAAGCTTTTTCCTGATGTAAGCACGTAGCTCACGTAAAATAGTATACAAAAATTGATATTATCCACGGAAACAGTTTTCGTTTTCGCGTCGTTATAGAAATAAACGATACTAATGAATCCGGTAAAATTCTAATGCAATAGTGATGCAAGATTTGAAAAAATAAGATGATAACATCATTATTAGTATACAACACAATTGTTCTTATTAATAAAGCATGAGAATTTTGGACGGAATTGAATAAAACAAATATTACAAAACCAGAATGTTGTTACAAAATATTTTTCTTTATGTGTGTTACTATGTACATGTTGTTATAAAATATTACAAAATTTTTGAAAATCCGGTAGAGAATAAACGCTTATCAACTTTTGACTTTAAATTTTCGATAGAGCATAACTTGTTCATAATGAATTGCTCGAAACATGTCGAGGCATGAGTGAAACTCGACAATATTCTCAAAGGCGTTTTTTTGCTTAACCACAAAACTGTAAAGAAATTAAGCATGCAGTGAAATTCTAATGTATTAAATAATCCATGAGATCAATTCACAATTGATAATAATCAATAATGAATAACCATTCCGTTCGTGAATGGATGAATTATAGTTATGCTTCCCATTAAGTTTTTTTTTTCATTTTGAATTATTCATTTTCGAAGTATCGATCGTGGAAAAAAAAGTCAAGATATTGCTTTATAAATGGCCAAATATTGATTGTCATGATAGAGCTCATCAGAAAACACGTCCCTCATAGGTAATCTGCTAGGGAATGGATTTTCCCCCATCCAAAAAGGTTTGACTTTTTTCCCAACAATCGAATCGATCCAATTTCCATGCCCTTCCAAAATTTGAAGAGTACGCGAAGTCAGAAGGAAAGGGCATCCAATTTTGGCCAATATTTTGATAGTTGGAGGCCAAGTATCATTTGTGGCAGCAGATGGATGGATCGGGGAATTGAATCCAATAACATAATCCGGGTTTATGAAGTCCTGGCTAGCGAATAATTTCGGATACACGTCTTCCGTAGTTACAATTTCGATTTTGCGATTTTCCTTCACGCATTTGTCACAGAGTGCTAAGTTTACAACACCCTCCCAGAGTCCTGATTTGCTGAAGAGAATTTGAAGCTCTATGAGGGCTTCATTATAGTGGAGTACATGTTCCCAGAATTTTAATGAAGTTATTCGTTCTTCGTTCACACCGATGACATGAATTTTCATTTTTGTTAATTTTGGGCAAGATAACTTTTGAATCGAATACATGCAAGTGTAAGGCCTGCTTAAAAATTCAGCAGCGAGCCCGAGCCACAGTTTTTTTGAAGGATCATTATCGTCCAGAGGGCAATACGGTGTGATAAAATCAATCGCTTCATCCATATTTTTTGGAATACTCTCGCCGAAAAACAATCGAGGTATTTTAATCAAATCATCGGTAATACTAAAGAGAACGTTGGGGCTAGTATTGTTCATCTCGAAACAGATTTGCAATATTTTGCATCTGTCAGAATGTCTGCTGTCCTTGGGATGTTCGATGCAAAAAGAAGCAGCGGGACATTCTCCGCAATCACGTAATCGATTGTGATCAGTTTCATGACAAATTTCACAACATCTTGGATGTGTCACCATTTCTATCTCAGAACGATATAAACCACGTCCCATTATTACTCGGAGAAGATGGACTGAATCTGATCTTGGCGCTGCCCAGGATTCCTGCGTGCTTCCCAAGGAATGGTACAGTCCGTTATTACTTCTTTCAAGTTGAGAGATGATCCCGCACAACTCTTTGTGGTATGGCCAATGCTCCATCTGATGTTCCCGACCGCAATAAGCTATCATTTGGCAATTGGCACATCTTTTCAACTTGACATTTTTATCCCAAACACGACATACAAAGCAGGCATTTGAATAAAACTGTTTCTCGATCAAGGAATCCACTGCATTTCCCATTTTTGGCAAAAATGAAAAGTTGCTTAAGCTTTAACAATCTTAACTGTATTCACTTGTGTGAACAGCTCGTTTGTTCTTCGTCTTGCCGTCTCTCCAACGAAGCCCCAATGGAAACTGGAAAAATGTTGTAATGTGATCTTGGAATGTTGGTTTTCCAGCAGATCGTTTCGAAAATGTGGAATTCGATTTAAGGTTCAGCGTGTCTTACTCAAAATCAACTCACCGGCTTTCTACGATCGCTCGAAGGTTCTAGAATCCTCGTTTCGGATGTGCCTGTACACAATTCTCGAGCTTATCGTATACAGAAACACTTTGGAATACGAAAGCTGTAGGAATTCTAAACGTTTTAACGTTTCTTTTAATTAAACAATTAAATGAACCAGTAGATTTCGGCGTAATACGACGCAAACTGTTCACTAACGATTTACAGTCGTCCAGGTGCCTCTAAAACCGTTCTTTGTACATTCACGACCATGCCGTTAGGCCGCTGGGCCAAAAAAAGTATCGCGAACAGAAAACCGCCGAAAATCAGCGACACTTGCTTCTGCCCTCTGCTTATTGGGGGGTCTGACTTCTTTCTTTTTCTTTTTTATGATTGGAGATGGCTCCGGTCTACGCCCTACAGCGTGTTGACCATACGGCCATTGGAGGGTCATCTGAATCTGTTGTTGAAATCGGAACTAAAGATCTCCATCTTTAGTTCCAAATTCAACACAGGCGATAAAGCCGCGTTCCGAATTGCCCTCAAAGCGTAAACAGCGAACCGGCGAGTATATACATGTTGGGTGCGTTTGACCTTTATTCGTATGCTTTGTACGAATATAAAAACAAAATTTTGGAAATGCAAAGTTTCTCGAGGTATGAGAGCTCTTATCTTATAGGCTTTATGCTAGCGAATGTCGAGAATAATTGACACAAAAATATTTCACGTTGACGGATTTTAACGAGGACAAAGTTTTACTGACATTTAGTCTGCTTTCGAGTGTCAAATTACCACGCATTTTTCCTCCTATATCACTATGTAATACAAGGACTTGCATACTAATTTTTTTTAAAATTGGTATGGTAAAACCATAGGACGATTTTTTTTTTCAAATTAGAATTTTTCTTGGAATATTTCGATCTTGATTTCAAAGTTAGAATTAATTATTGTATCTTCGAACTAAAAATGAATTTAAGGACATACCGGGTCCAAAACAAAATACATTTCGATACACTGAAAAATTGATAGAAATAGTAGGCAATCTCGAATGTTTGGAATTTGTACGTGCATCGTGTAAATTTTGATGAAAAAAAAAATTTCTTGCAATATACCAGAGATTTTATTGTAATTCCAAGGAAATTTATACTTTGATCGGTAAAAATCTCACGCATTCAAAGTTGTCCCTCGTTACACGAATTGCCATTTTACAAAATTTAGGAAGAGATAATTGTTCCATAGAGCACAAAAAAGTTTGGGGTCTTGGAGGATTGGAAAAAATGCCAGCTGTGCCTTTTGTTACCACAAAAGGATTTTCCTCAGGGCGATACGATGCGAAAGAGTAGATTGTTTCATCAATATTTTTGGAATATTTTCGTTACGATCCGATGCAAGAAATATGTTCGAGGAATCGGAGAACGCGTTGCTTATTTCAAGACGGAATTTCTATCCTCTATCCGGATGCAAGAACTCAAATAATCCAAGCAGTCTGAGCAATTGTTCAATTAAACGGGTTCACCATCCAAGTGGTTTTTAAAATAAACAAATTACTTCGTCCTTACTTTCATCACGAATTCTCTATCCTTTCAAGGGTAGAATGAATGGTTATTATTGAAGCTTTACCATAAAACTTAAACTGTAGGCTCTCGGGCTCGTGTCTCGTTCTTCTTTCTTCGGTTAGCTTCATCTTCATGTAAACGTAGTAAAAACTGAAAAATATATTGTAATTTTCAATTATATGTTTACAATTTTCAATAGTTTGATTGTGACCGTTAAACTCAATCGAACAATCATTATTGAATATCTGTGAGACCGATAAGGCACCCGAGGTGTACAAAAAAAATTATTATCATTATTGGACTCGTTCATCACCATTTTATTGAACATTATTCTCAACAACAGTTAAATTCATTGAGGATTTCTTTTTTCACAGTTAGATAACATTTCGTTTCGTTCTTTCCAATTTGACAAACCTGTTTCAAGCTTCGAGACTCTATCCTGTCCAAATAAGTTCATTTCTTGTACAGATTCGAATTTGTACGATTTGTAACGTACGGATTCGGTTATTCTCTAATGATAAATAATAACGTTATTAGTACAAAAAACGTTACTATCATTGTATATGAATTTGTGAATTACAATCAACGTATAATTTCGATGTTTTTCGAATTGTCATTCATAAAAATAATCAACATATTATTCATCATTCGTTATGTTGTGTTGGAGTAAATATTCCAGTGGATTAAAGTACAAATGGAAAATGTAATTTAAGTTAAAATGTTATTAGAGTAAATTATTGAAAAATCACACTCGATTAGAAGCTTTAAGCCTCCGCTATACTTGTGAAAAATTTTGTTGAAAAGAACACAGTTTCACTGTTTTATCGAACATTTCAAGTTCTTACGTATAAAAATAAAAAATAAAACTAGAAATTCCCTTGTATTAAATTTTGAAGAAATTTCACAACGTAATATAAAGGCTCGATATTAAAAAAACGTTTTCTTTAGTCAAATTTCGTATGTTACAACGTTTTTTTTAAATTATTTTAATAGACACTGTATATAGAAGCGTTAAGAAATATTTTTTTTCTTCATTTTGAAACTATTGAAATTTTCTCAATAAAATCAGATTTTTAGTCTGCAAAGTAGATTTATTATTTTACTTTCAAACTGATAATAAATTTCTGGCGTTACTGAAAATAAACAACAAAAAAAAACCATTCAATTTCTCAACACTGCAAATTTTAACGCTGTTTTTTTTTTTTTTTTTTTAAATGATTTTCCATTTTTTAGAGGCAACGAATTTTGAGAAGTTTCAAGAGATAAAACTCGATTTACGAAAAAAGTTCTTAAGACAATTTTTCATAAATGGTCAAATACGAGTTTTGATGAAGCAAGTCTCCGTTGCAGAAGTCCTTGACAGGATTCCAGCTCGAAAATGGATTTTCTCCGGTCCAAAAAAATTCGACTTTTTTCTCAAGAATTGCATCGATCCTTTCTTGATCGGCTTTCGATTCTTCAGCAGTGTAAGAAGTCAGGAAAAATGGACAATCCAATTGGGCCAACTTCTTGATAACGCAAGTCCAATTGTTATAAAGAGAAGTAGGTTCATGAATTCTTAAATGAAATCCAATAACGTAATCAGGTTTCGTAAAATGTTTGGAACGTGCAAAATCTTCGTACGAGCCTCCCACACAGAGTACATTCGCTTTGCGGTGATCGTGTGGGCAGTGCTTGCAAGAGTCTTGACTACAGCCGAGGAATGAAGATGATCCGGTTTTATAGGATTTGGTCAAGAGTTCTGGACCAACGAAGATGATTTTGAATTCTTTGAGGGATTTATTATGGTGGAATAAAGAATGCCAGAGCTCCATATTCTCAGTTTCTTTGAAACTCGAACCAACCACGTGGATTGTCATTTTTTGCAATTTAGGACGAGATAATTTTTCCATCGCATGCAAAAAAGTATATGGTCTCGTTAATCGGTCGGAGAGAATAGCCATCCAGATGCCTGATCCAACATTGATGCTGTTTACAGGGCAATTATTTTCATACAGCATAAGTGTTTTATCCATATTTTCTGGGATCTCATCAAATTTTGATGTATCGAAATAGCCCCAGAACCAGCGCTCTTCCGTGCACACTGACAGACGAAATTCGGATGCTCTGCACTTGACAGAATGATTGCTGTCCATCGGATGATCGATGCAGAAACTAGCATCCGGACACTTTGAGCAATCTCGTAACTTGGTGAAATCTGTTTCGTGACAAATTTCACAGGATCTTGGAAACTGCAGCATATTTATCTCGTGATACAAAAGCTTACGGCCTAATTTTAATTGTGCCAAAACTATCACTTGGAATTTAGCTTCTGGCCAGGAATCCTTCTCGTTCGCATAATATTTTCCATAAATCGTGCCAGTTTCTTTCAAAATATTCTTGAGAACTCGGCATAATTCTTTGTGTTTTGGCCAATGCTCCTTCTGATGTTCTTTTTTGCAATAAGCTATCATTTTACAGCCAGCGCATCTTTTCAATTCTACATTTTCACCATAAGCTAGGCAGACATGGCATGCACTTGAAAAGAAATGGTTCTTTTCCTTAAGCTCCCCCATTAGTCCTGCCATTATCTGTAAAATCGAATGGTTATTGAATCTTAAATATCACATCTCAATTGTATTCACTCATATTTACGCTTTTCCAGCTTTCGTTAAGTATAGTCGTAGTCGAAAATGGTTAAAATATAAGGTAATAGAAAATGAGAATGTATATTTTGGACAGACTGTTCAAGAATGTGAAATACCGGTAAATGTTAATTGTTTTATCTTGATTGTTAAATCTGTTCGATTGACTTACCGAGTTTTTACGGTCGCCCAACTAAAAGTTTTAACGAATCCGACGCCCACGATCTTTGTTCTTTTGTTACTTTCACTTCGGACACCAACTACACCACTTTCGATAAAAACAGAAAAGGATCAGCGACAATGTTACTGAATGTATATTCTGTTCTTAGCCTTTTCCCAGAATTTCAAGCAACAATCTTCTTCTTCTTCTTCTCTTTTCGGCGATGAGGGGGGATGTGATCCACAGATTCAGCCAATGGGAGCAAGCAACAATCAACTGCCAACGTTCTTTTTATTTCCTTTTTCTTCAGGCAAGGGGCAGGGGGGGTCGACTTGGGCGCCATGAACGAAAGCGCCCGATACCAAAGGCACGGCAGTGAATGAGTGAATGTCAATATTTACGACGCCCAAGTTCGAACGCACCCAAAGAACTTTCCACGTTTCGAGTAGCCCATCCTATATGGATACACATGCGTCGTATACAAAAAAATCACAATCATTATTGCATTTGTGCAACATTGATCTCAATTGAAAAAAAGAATATATAATAAATAATATATTGTCAATTGTTGTTTCATTACATTCGGTTTGTGATTCCCACATTTCGATCGCTTTTTTTTTTTGCTCGGGTAGAAGCTTCTCACTCTAGCCACTGCGTGACGCAAACTTGAAGTTTTTCGCTGATTTCTGATTCAAACAAAAAAATAAAGACAAACCAAAAAACGTTGGCGTTGGGAGTTAGATTGGTTGGACTGCTCCCTCGATGCCCCTGATAAAGAACTCAGTAAGGACAGGGCCTGTGTTAACGTGCAACTTAGATTTTTAGTTTACGAAAACGTCGCTCGCACTACTGCTTCATACATTTGAGCACTTTTGAGCTCACAACAATAAGCTTAATCAAGCTCTTTTTTTAACTTTATACTGAATATCTCAAGTTTATACCGAACAGATCTTTTAGGCGGTGAAAACGTAAACATAACCTTGAAAATCTTGTCATACAATGGCTCCAGTACGAGGTCCTTCGGGTCGTTTCATCAGCGAAAAAATGCTTCAGAAGCGTAATCGTGCAATGGAAGCTTTAAAAAAACGTCATGAAGAGAGAAGACTTGAAAAAGCTGATATAACAAATTCATCACTTCGGCCATGTATCGTAAAAGGTTCTCGTATAATTGACGTTCCGTACTTTGCACAACAACTGCAATGTGACGATTGTTCTATACCATTATCACTAAATTTTATTGAGTCTGAGGTTAAGCACGGTTTCGCTTCTATTTTTAATATCAAATGTGAGAAATGCTCAGTCGTGAAAAAAGTTCATACATCGCGTAAAACGCTTCACGAAACGGGATATTCCCTCTACGATATAAATTGCAGCGCTGCGACAGGTAAAAGAAATTTTTAACAGTAAGTTGTCGAAATGAACCTTTTTTAATTTTTCAATTACGTGTATTCAGCGTTAAAAGATACTGGCATTAGTTATGGGAAAATGGCAAAACTTTTTGGTGAATTGGACATACCTATACCGTCACACCGCTTGTTGAAACTTGCTGAAGAACACATCGGAAAGCACGTTCCAACTGAGGCAAACGAGGCTTGTGAAGACACTTCTGAGTCGGAGAAAAATCTGACGCAAGCAGCATCAACATCAGCGGCGTAAGCTTCCTTTTTACTGATTAAAATGTTATTCGATTGAGTATGTGAACTCGGAAGTTATTTTCAACAGATCTTTGGAAAATGAAGACGATCCTTAGCAGATAGCGAGTCTCTAAATAATGGCAATGCATCGTCATGGGTGCTGTGCAGCCTCGCACAGGTCTTGGAGAAGCTCCGAGTTTGAAAATACGTTTTCTAAAACTGCTGCAGCGAACATCACGCTTGACAATCTTTGTGGAATATTTAAAAATTCAAAGGAAAAAATGTGAAACTATCTTCGGACAAGCATCACGACAGATATTCTATTTACGTTAAAAGAATTTTATAAATCGAATTTTCCAATCAGCGGTGTTCAAATACAGAGGGCACGCTGTCTTGCTAGTCTAGAGACTTTCGAAGAGAGAGGTCCGTGTCAAGTCACGAGACACTGCAATGTGTGAACTTCTATCCATGATTTCTTAATAATTAGACGCCGAATCCATATCAATTTTTTGTGGAACATGACTCTGTTTCATCATCTTCCATCGACTGTGGTCTTTCCATTTCGGTGATAAGGAAAACTTGAAAAGCTGAAATTATTCTACCAGGATTAGCATTCATAAATCAGCCTGCTAGTAGTGTGCGCTCCGATATTTTTTTTAGTGTGATGTGACCCGCTCCGCTAATGTATGCGTGGACCACAAACATCAGCAATTTCTGGAACGTCGACAGAAATATTCTAAGAAACATATGATAATGTATGACATCAGATTAAAATTTATCCTCCATTCGAACAGCACATTTTTTTTGATACATAACAACTGAGTTATCAGTATCAGTTATTTATTCAGCAAATACAAAAGATTCGAACCGTAGCTATACGTGCCTCAGCAATCACAATAAAAGGCAAGCCTTTTTCTGAAATTTTGTTATTCATTTAAAAAACACGGAGAGACTAGTCAGTGGTTCCAGCCGATCTTAAAATTCAATTCAGTCATCGAACGTTTTTGAATCGAAACCTTGTTTTTGGATTGATAATTATGGGGTCATTTCGACCATTGGCTCTTGGGCTTCTCGTCCTTGGATTGGTCGCATTTTCTCAAGGCCGCCGCACAACCTCGAGGTCGTCTTCGACTCCAACGGATTATCAAGAACAATCAACCGAAGCACCCTTTCAGATTAAGCAGGACGACCAGGTGGGTTGAAGTTTAAGCCATAGAGAAAAAATTTGATAGTTGAATTTTCACGAAGAAAGACACTGCGATAAAAAGTGAAAAGTGTACCAGAGATGAATTGTTCTTTTTAATTCAGGCTTTATCAAGGCTTTTAAATTCAAAATTTTCAAAATGAAATTTAAATTAAGAAAAAAAAGTTACAAAAATTCAAACGAAATACTTGACGAGTCGTTGCTTAATTTTTATAATCTACCTATCACTCATGGTTGCGAATTCGCAACCTTTTTCTGTATCGGAATTTTTTTCCAATTCTGATTCTTGTTGTGTAAGATAACTGTACTGAGAATTAATTAATCGGAAGGCTTTTTGATAATGGGTTTCAATGTATTTGACTATAAGCCTTTAAAGTTTTATTTATTCCACGAATTTTTGCGAAGTTTAAATTTAATTTTTGGTCGCCCGAAACAACTGTTTGAGAGGAATTTTAAACCTCCCTTCTCTCAGATAGTTCTTGTAATGCTTTTTTTCTGAGATATTGATGAAAAACGAATTCCGTTGAAAAATGATTTCAATAATTTCATTTTTGGCAGTGCTGCGTATCTAACTTTTACTCTTATTTACGCACCCACACCACGTTTACAGACTGATCGTTCTAGCAAATAATGGTATCAGTTCTGGCATGTTTATTCAAACAGACTTATCTGCAACGAACGCAATCTTTTTGAGCGTTTTTTTTTTCGTAGTTTTGAGTGCTTCGCGGAAAAAAAATTACATCAACGATTAAATTTCGCTTCGTTAACGATAAGCCTTCTGTCTGGCCACAATTCGTTGATGACAAAGATAACGGATTTTTCATTATTAGCGACCACATAAATATGTGTTCCTAGTTAAAATATTTTCCATAAGAACTGACCTCTGGGAAGAAATAGAGTATTGAAAAAAATGTAAACTTGAATTCGTAGGAGTCCGGTGACAACGTCAAACCACCGACAGATGTTGACGACGCGGCAGACGATATGAGGCCTTTATTAGACGACAACGAACCGGATCCACCTCTGGTTAATATGCTCAGAAGACAGAAGAGGGAATTACATTTCCTGTCATCGGGCAAAAATGCTAGCTATGGGTATTATAGGGATGGTCGTTTTCGTGGCGGAGAGGGTGGCTTTTTTGGAGTCGGAGGAGGTAGACCTCATGTGGGTCATCATTATTATGGCGGAGTAGGGGCCAACCGATTTGGGAGCGGTGGATTAAATCGTACTGGCGGTGGTGGAGGTGGTCCATATAGGGGTGGAGGGGGCAGTCGTTACTGGGGTAGTCGATATGGGGGCAGTGGAGGTAATGGTACTGCTCGTGGAAGGGGCAGTCGATTCGGAGGTGGTGGTTATTAGGAATGAACTAAACGGCATGGAAGAAATCGTGAAAGATCAGTTACAAAGAAGCTCTTCAAACGGTGGAATAAAGATTTTCATCATAGTAACAATGTTTTGTGTCATTGTGCAGAGTTGCGTTATCTTTTCCAAAATATTTTTGTGTATTTAAGCCTTCATTTGAATTAAAATATTTTTATTTTATTCTTCAATTTTTATTGTTCTTGGTATATAGCCTTCCGGGTTTTTACGAGCCCATGTCATCACTCTGACCCCATTTTTTCTCTCACTTTACTGTTCCTGTTTCTTCCAAATTCCCCTTAAGTGTTGCCCATAGACATTCTTTCCTAATGCACTATTGTATTGCATTAGGGCCAAGAGAAACTGTGGAAAACCCGGCCGACACAACGGCAATTTTTTTTTGTACTGAGATTCAATTGATTAGCACCATCCGAAACTCAGAAAAACCGCCTCCCCCTTAGTTATTGATGTGCGAGCCAGTGCATGTAAGATAGACTCAGCTAAATAAATTTTATCACGAATTTCGTATTTCAAACACTCATAACCTGGAAAATTTACGGTGAAAAGTGACAATTTTTTTTTCGTCAATAATCGTACAACACTTATTTATCATTCTACAGTTTTTTTTTAAATGGTTTCTGTCTCCCAATTTTTTAAAATTAACGTAAATGTGATATATTACATAGTTTCTATGCAACAAGTGTTAAAATACTAATTTCAAAAGCAAATATTTCGATAACGGGACGATCAATGTAAGTGAAATTTCATCAACGTGTGCAGCATAACCTAAACAGTATTAGTTTCAAATACAAAAACTTTCTGTCTCAGACCATTTTGCACATGTACTACCTTAAATAAGATTTCATCTGGATTTTTATCGTGTAGTATTTTCTTCTTCACGCGGGATCCGACGAGACCGGCAACACGAAAGTCTGGAGCTAGCCTGTGGCGCAGAAGTTTGTAGAATGAGGCAATTCGAATAATTCTGAGCTCTGTAAGTGACTCGTCGATACAGAGTCGGACGCTGGTATCGACAGTCACTATGAAAACTTGTCAGCCGCGTGCGGTCATCACGGCACGCTGTAAGAAGCGTTTCTTAATTAAAAGAGTGCCGTCGTCTGTTGAGTTACGATAAAATTTTGATGCACGTTCTATCAGTGAACAAAGTGGTGATGGAACGAGACAGTGTCCCAATAATTGAATATTGACAGCAAGGCTGAAGTGTAAGGTTGAAAAGATGACATACAAGAATGCACTGAGTTGAAATAATGGAACAATTCCGAGCGGAGACCAAGCTTATTCGTCAGTCGGTAAAAATCTTGTTGCCATTATCCTCAAAGCGACCGTTACAAAACTGACGCTATCACCCGTTCAGCTACAGCGTCGTTCGTTTAGTGTGCTTTAATGCTGCATTGGTCGTAGCGGTAGCGTTTGTTTACTTCAGAATCGCGGGAAATATTAACGGCAGCAAGCAAAATGGTGCGGAGAAAATCAACCGCGAGGTTCGTAGGTTATGTTCACAATTTAAAACAATTTACGATCAAACGAGTTTTTTAATCGCATACATAAATTTAATTCAGATCGACATCAGCTCGTTCCGCTTCGACGACCAAATCATCGGAAGCGCCGAGACCTCCCAGAGTAAGAATAATAACCGAAACTTTTTATTCTTTCCACAACTCAAAAATTTTGTAAAAATTGCTCCTTTTTTTGTAGTATATTATTTTTTCGTATTTTTGATATTATTTTTACCCGTTCAGACCATGGGAATCGATCATAATATGTTTGAGTCCTTTATTAAAATGCTCCAATAAAATTGCTAACAAATTTCAGTGATAAATTGTGAAACGGTATAGAATTTTTGTGCAATCTGCCGATGCTAATGTCAGTACTATTCTATTTTTTCTAGACCGAGGTTGTGGTGAATAGAGGCAAAGCAAGGCGACAAATACGAGCTCTACAAGAAATCAAATTCTTGAGAAAAACGACCAATCTACTCATACCCAAACTTCCCTTTGCTAGACTAGTACGAGAAATTATTTACGATTTATTTCCAAGGCAAGATATATCACGGTAAGTTGAGAAAAAAACTATTTTGTCTGTACAAATCTGAAGGAAGGCGTTAACCCGTTCAAGCATCAAACAAAAATTGTTTTAATTATTCAACATCAAATTACCAAAGGAAAACTGCCAAGTCAAATCGGTAAAAACATTCGAAAAAAATATACGTAAAAGTGCTAATTTTGTACTATTGTCAAAAATTTCCCTGAACGCATATTAGTTCATTAAGTGAAAGATCATATTTCGTCATTAATCGGGGACAAGTGAACAAAGTATTTCATAAGTTCCACTATTACATAGCAAATTACGGAAGAACTCAATTTTCTAAATATAGTTAATAATTTAGTACAGTTACATGAAGAAAATTAATAAAAACAATTCATCTACGTTGATTTCATATTGCAAGGAAAATATTTAAGAAAACTTTGATATTCGATAGAATGAAATCTTTTTTTCTCAAGTAAATTAACTTATTTGACATTTTTTATTAGACTACAAGCTTCAGCTCTGGAGGCACTTCAGGAGTCAGCGGAAATGTACCTTACACAATTCTTCGAAGATGCAGTTTTACTGACATTCCATGCTAAACGAGTGACGCTAATGCGAAATGACATGATACTCATGAGACGGTTGAGAGGTCGTGATGACGTTATTAACAGATAGGATTCGTCAATAAGAGTGATTTAATTAGTTTTAGAAAAATTGACTCAACAATCACGAAAATACTGTATTTTGAAAAGTTGATGCACAAAAATGCTGGACGATAATCGACTACCCCGAAACTTACGACACTTTAATGTGTGAAGTATTCATTACTTTTATTTTTGTATTGTAAATTAAATATTAATAAATCTGTATAAATTTGTACAAATATCTTCGTAATAATAATAATTGTAAAACTGATATTGTCAAAAACCTCTTGCCTGGTTATTTTTTTGAAAATATATTTTTTCCAAAGGAATTCCTGAAGCGCACAGAGAGTTTTGTATCGCAAAAAAATAATGTGTAAGGAGTATATAAATGAAGACTCGTACTCTCTCTACTTATCGTTTCCTCGTTTCTTTATTTTCATTTTCATAAAAAAATTTAGCCGCGAAACAAACAGAGGGAAGGTTTCGAAATAAAAACTTACATTCTCCACTGTGGTGAACCTTTGGTAAAATATGGGTAATGGTTCTTAAATAGTGTATATAATAATATATTCATGTATATAAATAGATCTATGTATAATTATGTCAACATGATGATAACCTAGAATCGAATTTCTTCCGACGAAAGTTGTCCGATACGTTAAAATAATAAAAAATACTCTAAATTACTGCTAATAAAGAATGTCTAAAATACGAAATAAAATAGTTATTAAAACGAAAGGAAAATACATGTTTGACGGTCTGTCTACTGCGGTCTGTATAGCTGCGTCAAAAAATGATGACCATAAAATAATATCGTGTAGTCGGTGATTTAAATGACTAAAAAAAGATGGTAAAAAGGATTAACGGTACAATAATTACCCTACTTATATAAGAACAGTATAATACATTTTTTGTTTTTGAAAGGAAATATAAAAAGCACCCGTGAAAGCTGCCTATTTGTTATACTTTTCGAAATCGTCGGTAATAAAAAAAAAAAAAAAATGGCATACAACGAAAACACGTTCGTTTAGCTTGGGCACAAAAATTTGTCATCCTCTCAATGCTGCCAGTCGTTGTACATTCGAAACAGATTCTCTCAGCTGCCTGATGAACGAAAATATTCTATAACGTGTATAATAAATTAACGATAATTCAAAAGGTTTCTCATTTTTTTCGTAGTAAAGCCCTGAAAAGCTTAAACAACGAAAATTGAGAAGATTCTTTGTCGCGTTTTAACGGCGTTAAAGCACTTCGTTTCGTTTAGCACTTTGTGTGTAGAAAATTTAATTTATAAGTCTATATCACTTTTTTGTGTCTGTGTATTTTTTTTTCTCACATCAGAAGAGCGATTATTTCTTGATCAAAGATCTCACTTTGTTGACACATTTGTTCATGAAGTTTCGCTTTCTTTTTGGATCAGCGGCAGAAGTTGCGTGCAAAGAGAGTAAAGAGCCTCTCTGTTGTTGTTGCTGTTGATGATTGTGAGAATTGAGGTTTTTACACGGCTTGTCGTGATCTTCGTAGTGGTTGGACGAAAACATTTCGTTGTCGTCTAAACCCGCGCCACAGCTTTTCGCTTTGAGGAGTGTCGTGCAAGGCTTTTCTTTTCTAGATACGTAAATTGTCTCATCATTCTTGCTCCTATCACAGCTATCCTCGGTGTTTCGTCCAACAACGTCCTCGATTATTTTTCTCTCGACTTCTTTGCTGCTGCTTAACCGAGTTGGAGAATCGTCAGAACTCCGTATTTCCGTGCAATCTTCGGACGACGACGAGGAAATTCTCGAATTTTCTCGCCTTGCTGCTTGTTTAGCTGCTTCGTTTGAATCCACTTTGCCGCTGTTTAATTTTATTCGGAGTCTCGGCACGGGCATTGGATTTAGCTCGTCCAAAGTTTGTGCTTCTCCAGCTGCTACCTCATTCGTGGACAAATTTTCTTCGCTGCACTCGATTATTTTCGTGCCTTTTAAATTTTCCACCGTTGTACCGATTGGACTGCGAGAACGTGTCCTCGCGGACGTTTCCGAAGTTTCGACGAGACCGTCGTCGTCGAGAAGTCCGTCCAGACTTCGAGATCTCGGACGCGGCAGTGGCTCCGGTTTGTTGACCGGTTTTACAGCTTTATTTTCTGTTTGATCGAGTAACTCGAGCGAACGGGAACGCGCCGATGGCGAGGACGGATGTCGAGGAGGACGACGAGGTATCGGACTTCTTCCCGGGTGGGTGTGAATAAATTTGAGACGCGGAGACGTTGGTGGCATGCTCATCAGCCAATGGGACGGACTCGATGATTTACGAAGCCTGCAAAACGAATTCGGATCACGTTTACTCATGTGAACAAATATTAGGCTCGCTAAAACATTAAATAATTACGAATCAATGACATGCTCATTCGACTAACATGGAAAAAAAACAAAGTAATTTACGCAAATTACAGAAAAGAGTGCTTCTACACATTTGTTTCCTGACAAAAATTTCATTTTGAGTGTTCAAAATGTCGGTCGATTGATTACCAATAATAATAAATCAGAAAAATTGTTCAACTACATATCGGGCAATAGTGAGCATACATTTTTTCGGTTTTTTCCCTCCTTTTTATGGATCATTTTATGTTGATCCAGCATAAATGGATGAAAAATCGCTGATTTGTTTATGAACCGATTTCATATTCCACATGGAAAATTTTCAAAAGAATCTCAGAGTGAATAGACATTCCGTAAACGTTTTATAATGCGAAATTCAAAAAAAAAATTTTATCTGCACTTATTTTTGAATTTTTGTCTAGAAACGCATGTGTGAAGCATCTCTGACCGAAACACTAAAGGCGACATACGTCAAATGTTCGACAAATTAACTGAAATATAGGAGTGGAAAGGGAAATTGAACGACAACTAAACAACATCGAGACATTGGGTTGATCCTTAACTGACCTATTGAGATCCGAGCGCTATTTAATTTCGATCTTTCCGCTCGTTTGATTGTTTATTTGTTTACTTTCTTTCTATAGGATTTATTCCGATCGATCCTCGCTGCGCATGGAATAAAATGGTTACAATCGATTGAGTTAGTTTCGTGAATTTACCGAGAAGTTTAGTCAAAAATAACGACGAGAATAAAATCGAGGAGACATTTTTACCTGCTTGGTATGGCTGTGGGCGGGCCCTCTAGTCAATCTCTACCATTCGTAGAATCTTTGTCGCTTCCTCGGCTTTCATTACTGTGCATTCGCTGATAATTTGGGGGTTGCCGCATGTTTGTGCTTCCTGGTGTGCTCGGTGTCGTAACTTCCTTCGAACCGATTCCACGAAATATTCCGCTCGATAATTCAGGACGTACCGGTGTTTCTAATCGCATAAACCTGAATGAAAGACAAATACACGATTATTTTAGACCCGATACATTTTTTCAACATCATTACAGCTGCTTAACATTATTACTTCAAATTGCAAATTAAAAATTAAAGCCCAAAAGATTAGTCACGTTTTTCAGTCACGTTTTCCTTTCCTGATGATTTATTATTATTTGTTATAGTTGGAGAACACGCGATCTCTCGTCACGCATCTTGCTGAAACGTTGAGAATAGAGCAAAAGAGTATAAAATCAATCTTCTAAAACTAAAATAGCCCAGACGACATTTGTCGAACTTCAGAACTTGCGTTTTGAAAACGGATCGAAAAAATACGAGCGTTCCGACGGTGGTGAATATGCAGGGTGACTAATTTTGACCAGTGAATTCATCGATCTATTGATATAATTGGGAAATTACGAAGTTTTCAGAAAAAAAATCAAGGGAAGAAACAAATCTATTATTGATTCTGAATAAATTGGAATTTTTTCAAAATTTCCATACAAAATTATGAAAACACAAAAATGATCGTGAAAACTGCGGAGACCTCGTAGAAATCAGGTTTAATGGTCATTTTTCATCACATTTCATAACTTTTTCAGGACTGAATGTAATTTCATGACATTGCATCAACGGCACTTGGTATTCCATTCAGAATCATCGGTTGTGTAAAACTCTGTAAAATTCCTTGATATTCGCGAAAAAGTGAAAACTAAAATCCACGAACCTTTCTAATTTGTCTACGCAGGCGTCTTGATAGTCATGAATCCATCGAACACCGTTAAAATGACAAACTGCTCTCATGTCTTCGGGCAATTCTTCGGGTTCGGGCCATTGGAAGTTGTCGATTATCGGAATAATATTACATTGGGATTGCAGCGCTGCAACGATTTCCTAATTCGTAACAAAGAAAAATCAAGTTGAATTAGCGATCACGAATGAAATATAATTTGAATGTTTGATGAGACGAAATGAAAATATCGACTTTGCGCCACTCACTCTGTGAACCCAGTCCTTGCCCTCGGTGTCTTGGGTGCATCTTTCGAGAGCTTTAGGCGTAAGCACCAGTAAAAAGTGTTTGGCTTGTCGAATGCTTTGCAGAAGATTATTATCGAATTTTCCAGCTTCGAGTCTCTCGACATCGATGAAAACGGAAAATCCGCGTAATTGTAGATGTACCTTGAGAAGACTGGCTAATTGTGAGCCGTTGGATCGGCGATAACTGACGAAAACATCGAGCGATTTGTCGGGTGATTCGTCCGGTCCGCAGGAACTGAATGAATTCGATTGGCCATTTTTAATGGCGTCGAGAATTCTTAATCTGTGAATGCTGTTGGTAATACCGCATTCGCTCAACAATTGATCCTCGGATATATTTCTTATGGATTCTTTGTCGACGCCGGCATTGAGCATGCCATAAGTATAAATGGAAAATTCAGCGCCGATTTGTTGTAAAAAGCTGTTCAAATTGCCGATGTCACGACTGCTGTAATCAGCCATTTTTTTGAGATTCTGTAATTCCCGAGTGAAGCGTCTGCGTCTAATACCGTTGGTGAGCCCGATGTCCTCGCGCAAATTCTCTTCGGTAAGTTGCAACAACAGATCACCGTCGACTCGAGACTCAACAAAGTTAGTAGCGTATTCGGCGAAACCAATTTGTTTGACCCACTCTCTGACATCTTCGGTCGACCACAATGGCACCTGTTGACTCAATTTGTGGGGAATTTCTTCGTTGATTAGCCTCAAGGCTTGGGCGGCATATTTGGAGGCAACGGCGTTCGGGCAACTGGCGACTTTCTTCAATGGTTCAATGGCTCCGATAGCACGAAATATTTCCGTATTGCCCTGCTGTTTTTTAATGCCAGCTTCCATGCAAAAGTGAAAAGCAGCTAAATTTCTGGCTTCCTCCCGTTTCGAGCTCAACACCGGTACCAAACGTTCGAGCCAATTTTTGCTTTGTCCGTGAGCGTGAGCGAGATTCGATTTGGCAAATTCGTAGGGATTGTGGGACGTGACGAACGGCTCGACGAGATTCAAAGTTCCGGATTCAAGGACCGCAGCTTCGATCTCTTTGTTAGCAACGAGAACGGCGATCGCTAAACAAGCGTAATACTTAATATTGTCGTCGTTGTGAAACGCTAGCGGGAATAACCAAACGGGAACTTTTCTCTTGATCATTGCTTCTTGATTTTCCGCACCACCGTACAACGACAAATTGGCCAACGCGCCCGCGCAGTGACGTAACGTTTCAATGTCATTTTTACGACACTCGAAGAGAACAGCGTCGAGCCCTCCCAATCTAATGACATCGCTGCACGTGCCTTCGCTGTGTTTGAACAAATGTTCCAATATTCCAGTACCGACTCTCGCGTGATCCACCGAATTTGCATTTTTCGTACATACGCAAGCGACGGTAACCACCTTTTCCAAACCATTCTCTACCACGTGAGCACGATTTTCCGTCGTTAAACATTGCTCGAGAAGACGCGCCGATGAAAATTGTAACTCGTGATCGTTCGCCTCACAATTCGTCATCAAAAGTTCAAGACCTCCTGTCGTTCTTAATGTATTGCACAGCGTGTAACCGAGCTCGTGGCCGTGCGTCGGCACTGCCCATGCCTTGCGAATTATTTCATTAACACGATTCAACAATAACGGCGCTTTACCGCTTTTCATCGAATCGTTAGCTTTCAAACGCTCAACGCAATTATTCAAAAAACCCGAATATTTCGCTATCGCTGTTCCGACGTCTTGAGTATTTGAATTCGAACACAAATCATCCAAATCGTCCAATGGCAATGACAGTAATTCATCGTCACCGGGACGCATCCCGTTCATAAGTTGATTCACCGCTGATGCTGCCGTTATCATCGATGATTTTGACGTCACTCCCCCCTTCGACGCTATCGTTATACTCGATTGAGATGATGATGCCATGTGCTTCTCGTGATTGTAGATCCCCGATGAAGAGACCGTCTGTCTTTGCTGTTGAGCCGCCATTGCTTTCTGCGAACATCAAAATACTCACATTAATATTTCATTCAACATATTTCTTTCCTCTTTTACTTCTTACGATCCATCACGAAGCGTCATATTTTTTGTTAATGTTCAGATGTATGTGAAAAATGCCTTTTTATAAATAATGCTTAATCTAATAAAAAATTAAATCCTGGATTAAGAATGAGTGGAATTTTCGAATGCTATTAATGAAGGAAAGTTGGAAAAATGTTGTCATCCCATAAAATAATAATTTTTACAACGATGCACCACGATCTTATGATTATACGCAGTATCATCGCTGTTCCAGTCTTATTCACTTGAGATTCACTCGAGAATGTGACTATCCATTAACGGTTGATGGTCAATTCGACGATAAGAATAATCTCGGATTCTACTGCGTCGAATGAATCATACCCCGGTGGACATAAAGTAGACAAAAAGATTGATTCACGTCGATGATAGATATCAAGTTGGAACGATGAATATATTGGAGAAAAAAGAGTTGTTGAAAAATTTCAAGCAAATGAAAACCTTGTTCAAAGGTCTAAAAAATCTCCTACCATGTTGGAGTCTAGACTCCATTTTCGCAGTGATGCCTGTTTCTTCATGAGATAATCGAGATAAGGTAACGATTGTGCACAAGTTTGAAGAATCGTGTTAAAAAATTAAAAATAAAAGAAAGAAAAGTAGAACGATGCTATCAAAAGCGCGAACGTTTGAGAACTGATCGGCGCGTCTCGATGAGTTTCCTCGAGCCGGGTGTGAAGAAATTCTCGACGAGATACCGCGGATCGGTCAGATTTTGAGAGAGCTGCAAACCACCGCGGGAAATAAAAGCAATATATTATACGAAGGCTGCCTTAACGCTGTAGAATAAACGCGAAATACAAGGAGAAGGAGGAGGCATCGAAAAATAATATTATGTCTCCCGGTAATAAGAATAGTGCCAAACTTCTTTGCGTCACTTTTGCTCTCCTTCTCTCTCCCACGCAAGTGTCTGATTTATGAGAATAGTGAAGTGAAAATATTTGAGGCTAAGCCAGCAACGTGCTCGAGATCAATCTGACCAATTCGTGAAATTTCTCAGGTCGTGATACGGTACTATTGATAAGAATTTTTTTCAAGTACCTTCTTGAATTTTGAACTCGAATTTTATAGATCACGCCATTCAACCAAATACGAAATTTAATTGAATTTTGTAATTGAAATATAATCATTCTAATATACAGAAAAAAAGAGCTCAATGAAAAAAATTTATCGAATTATAATCAAATTCGAAGAAAATTTGGAAACGTTTAAACTCGAGCTGATAGAATCACCATCGATGACTTCGATTCCGAGCCTAAACACGACCTCATGAAGTTTCTTCGATAGTCAGATAATAGAATTTCATAAGTGGAACGAAATATCTTATGAATGGAAAAAAAAAAGTTTGATTCGACTTTCGAACGAATTGTTTTTCGTGCCTCAATAATTCAGTTAAACGAAAATGAAGTGTTTCAAGAATGAATAAGCATTGGAGCTACTGACAGTTCGCATTTTTTTGCCAATGAAATGCCCATGAATTATTTTTCCTCATTATTTCATGTCTGCGTGTTGTAAACGTGGGCGAGTCGAATAATTGAAAGTAGGAAATGTCGGAGCAAAGTACACGTACGTGATAAAATGAATCAAAGTAGAATATTTGATGAAGACGAATTGTTTCGACGTATCATCGTGTCTTGATAAACTATGCCTAACATCGTTTAGCACTTGGTGGCAGTGATACGAAATTTTTATTTCTTCTTTTCTCGCTCCCCCTCAGCTAGGTATTTTTATTCGTGGATAAATGCACGTACGTAATTTTTCATTTGCTTTACGAACGAGTACGAAGAAAGATGAAACGTGTATGGGAGGTGTGAAAAAATAGAAATGCCCTCATCGCGGTTAACGAAACGAACGAGCTCTCTCGAATATTTTCGATTTTGAGAAACATCCGAAATGAATATATTTATCAGGTTTGCAAAAGAAGGAAAAAAAAAGGAAAAAAAAATTCAGTATCATTTCATGAATAATAATGAAAAGAATTTCGAATCGCCACGTGCTTACTTTTTAATACCCGTTGTAAAAAGGTGTACGAAAATATTGAAAAGTTCAACGAAACCATTTGCATAACTCACCTTTTCAGATGTGAAGGAATCGCTCTGGAGTTTCATCGATGAAGCAGCCACGTTGTTGCTCTCCTGATGAGAAAGATCGCCAGCTTTCAAGCTTCTTTGTTCCTGAAAAAAGATCGGAATCGTTTGAATTTATTTATTTTATAAGCAAACGAGAAATTTGAAGAGACATTAAAAAAACAAATACTCTTGAGTCTCGCAACGAAACACAAACACCGAAAGACTTCGTGGTAAGCTTGTTGCAAAGTTTTAACAACACTTCGATGCAACAGAAAGAATGTTAAACTCTATAAAATCGGGCAAGACGATTTATGGGGTAGCAGAAAGGAGCGAGTCATGAAATAATTAAAACAATAACAATTCCGTGAGTTCGTGGTAAAATAAATTTTCTCGATATACGAACAAAATCTTTCCGAGAAATCTTTTTCGAAAAAGAAAGTGAAAAAACAATTTCGCGCGATCGACGAGAGTAGAATGAGCCAGAAGGAAAAAAATTCGAGAGAGGCAATATGTTATTCTAGAACATCCACAATTTCCGCTATCTCCGAACGAACGTTTTTTTTTCTCTCTCTCTCTTCGTCCCTGGAATAAAAGCGTGTGGGTGTTTGGCGAGATTGATAGTGCTGAAAAAGGCTTTTTTCACCATCATTTTTTATCAACTTGGTGTTCGAATTTTATCGTTAATGAAGTGGAGTTCCCACAGCTTTCATAAGTCGATAAAAAGGGGTTTTTCCGTTGACTAAAAGAAAGCTGTTGGTATCGGAGCTCCAGGATAAAATGAATCATCTGAGTTGTAAAGAAAATAATCTATTAAATCTTTCGTGCGAACTGAGAAGTAAAAAAAAAAACAAAAATTTGTAATCTATCGCAAGAATATGTCGGCGATGAAATATATTTCATTCGGACGAATCTTCATTTCGAGGAACGATCAAAGGCCGAACGAAAATTGAACCTGACTATTTCAAGACCACTGCGCACCTCCTGCGGACCTTGAACTTTAAAACACCTCAAACCTCTTTACGTTACAAGACAAATAAACGTTTGTTCCGGCGTTTTTTTTTTCAAGCCCGTTTAAATCAATCACAAAATGTAACGAAAAAATTGATTTCGATCATGTCTTTTGACACTTTTTTGTGACTCGACACTTCTAACTTTAAATATCTCCCTTGGCCTTTTTTTAAATTATTTTTTATTGCGAAACTAAAGAGTTACAAAAGAAAAAAAAACAAAGCCGAGCCCGATCATTGTTTCGTTGTACCGTGAAATACGCTGTAATACCATTTCGAATTCACGGTCGTCCCGAAAATCGGCGATCGTATTGACATTTAAATTCTTCTTTATGACCGATTCATCGCGACGAGTCACAGCATTCCGTGGATTCGACTCTGGGTAAAAGACCCTCGCGGCCCGTCCCAGTCGGAGACCCATCGCGTACTGCGACAAAATATTGAGACCGTAGTTCAAGAGTTCGAGGAAACTCCGTAGAGGGTGGTTTCTTCATATATATCGGTCGTTTTCCTATCGACCGAGACGCGAGGTTGCCCCGCGCGACCGAACATCATGACTCAGTTGGGCGTACATCGAACTCGTATATTTCTCATGAGAACTTCACTTCATCATTCTTTTTCTTTCGAATCACCATATTTGCCGAGTATAGGAAAACCAGAATCATTTCTTTCTTCATTTTTTACTCAATATATTAAAAGATTCGTTCAAACGCTACGATTTTTTTTCTTAATTCATAATTTTTCGAGTGCCATTTTGTGTTTTCCGTCGTTTATTCATTTTTTTCTCCATTTTGGACATAATTCATCGAAAATTTCATTCAAACGCTACGATTTTTTTTGACAAAAATATAAATTTGTTGTATTAAAAACAAAAAAATCCAATTGAATGATTTTTCTTGATTTTTTGCCAATCGATCGCTCAGCGATCGATTGAAACTCACAGAAAATGGAGCCGCCTGTATCTAGCGAGTATTCAACAGTTTCCTTGGGCCTTTGTGCCCAGGCGAGGCTCACAGGATCGTGAATATGAATTCAGTGAAACAAAAGTCGTAAAACGATCGTAAAAATACGAAAAAGATTGGGGAATTCATGTTTTGCCATGATCAACACTGGAATCACGATGTTGGCGATCATTCGGGCAAAAAAGATTTTTTAATTATTCATGGTTTCGTTTTCAAATGTTCGATTTCACTGCTTTTATTTACGATCTCAAAATTCGTTGATTTTTTAAAACTCTTCGATTTATTATTCATTTATTTTCAATGAGCGTTTGTTTTTTTGTTTGTTTGCGAAACTTACCATAGCCGATGCAACGCTTTTTTCCGCAGATACACCGTCCATTTCCACTCTCGCTCTCGCCGCTGTTGCCGCGCTCTGTTCTTTGTAAGAAACATCACCGGCTTGAAGCGCTCTCATTTCGGCACTATTAGCCGTTGCTTTTTCTGCACTAAAACCATCGGTGACGACCTATCGAGAGAAAAAAAAATGAATTTTAATAGTCAAAATGATGCATAAATAAAATACGTTTAGTTTAAAAACCTTGAACGATGGGGATAACTGCCAAATAAATTATGTTTTCGTGCCATTTATGACGCTTTTAATTAGCCCGAATTATTAATGAATTTTCGGAGTGTAATAAATTCCCAAATTTATCGGACGCTCGAATATTAATGCAATTTTGAGTGATCATAAAGTTGAGCTCGGCAACGATACCGAGACAAGAAATATCTGGCCCGTTGCCACCTGATGAATCAGTCTCAAAATCTGTGCTCGCAAAAGCACCGGAAATACAGTTTCAAATTCGATTTTTAGAATGCAAAAAGAGGAAAAAGCATGGAAAATACTTGACTCGACCTCGAATTTGTTTGGTTCTATTTAGTTTTAATTACGGAATATTCATCGATATATGTCATAGAAAGGTTAGAAGGTTAAAAAAGGCTCGTCTATCGACGATAGAATTACGAAAGCTTGCGAGTTTCGAGCAGAAGATTTAAATAAGTACAGGACCTCGACCCACAAATATATAAATAAAAAAGAAAATTTAATGGCAAATTTTTGCACAAGAACTATCGATAATTAAAACCTTTTTAATCGTGTTGAAATTATTGAATTTTCGTTTCGTTCCGATTCGAGGCATCGGTATGAACCATTTTTCTCAAAATCAATATATCACAATGAGGAATGAGTTTTTTACGGTAATAATCGACTGAAATCGAGTTGAAACATCGGCACCAAATGTACTATAAAAAGAGTTGTTTCCTTAGAGAATCATAAATGAACTTGAAAGTTTTGGTGAGCCAAGGAAAGTGGGTTTGACGATGAATGACACAATTTCGAGTCAAAAATTCAATTGAATCGAAATTCCGAACCGTAGCGATTGGACAAAAATCCAAGAAACTTCTGTCATCTACGAAATTTCACAAACATTGATTTTCCGGCATAACAGTTCCGGGAACTTATCAGCGTTACTCAAAATGAATTTCATCACTCTTAACGCTTCGTATATACGAATTATTCTAGAAAATGTATTCCTTTTTGCGAACATTTCCAAAAACTTTTTCAACATTCATGATAAAGCGAGATTTTAATAATTTCTCACAATCGAATCATTACAGATCAATGTTTGTTCCGAAGATGGTTGAATTTTTTTTTTCTCAAATTTTTAACGAATCGCTAAAAGTACTGAAATTTTGATGGAACGAAATCGTTGGCACAGAATTGTGTCAATCTCAAAGAAAATTAGACGAATGAATGAGATTAGATGAATTGAACTGACCTTCGTTTTTGAAGCGCTCGTAATTTTTTTCTGTTCGAATTTCATGGTTTCCGGTCCAGCCGGGAGGGAAGACATGTTCGGCATATTGGACATGTTGATAGTGGGGCTCATATTGTGAAGATTATTGAGAGAATTGAGGCTACTGAGTTGCGAAGGTGATCCGGATAGTGTGACAGTTCCGGTGACCGGGGGTGGCGTGTCCGGATCCGGAAACGTAACAAGCGGCTCGGACAAATCGTTCTCTTCAGGGCCACTCCCGTCTCTGTAAAAATAGAAATCTCGAAATGTAGACGGAGTTAGAAAAACGACGAGAAGAGACTTTGCTTGTCTCTGCCAGAAAAAATAATAATAATTTTCAAGGCTTGTGCGAAAAAACTCAAGGTAAATTCAAAAAAATTCGCTGCTTGGGCAATGAATTCCAAAATTCTTTGTCATTTTTTTTTAACTTTCCACAGAAGAGTTCAGAACAAAAAATTTTTGGTAATCAGCTGACATATTTTTTGAATAATAAACAAACTTCGTAACTGCAGCAGAATTTTTTTGTGATCAAATTATTCGAGTAAAATGAAAGCAATATTTCGATTTTGATCAAACAAATATCGACGAAATTCCCACGAGAAGATTACGAAAAACTTTCTTATGTCGCAAGACGAAAATTCACTCCCGAGACTCGAAATGGAAAGTAAAAAAAAAGATGGAAAGTGAAATATCATTCGATGCGACGTTACGTGTTTAATGCAGACGTAAAAGAGTGTTATCATTTTTCTTTTCGATCGTAGTCATCGGTTAGCTCGAAAAAAAAAAAAAAAAAACGGTAAAGAATTGAAATTTTGATCAAAGCTTAAAGCAACGATTGAAGAAAAATATTTCATTGCGAATAAATGTTATTTATTATTTATTATTTATTTTTTATTATTATATTATCAATTATAATTTATTAATTAATTATTAATAAATAAATAAATAAAATGAACAAAAAATATAGGATTTTCGATGCGAGAATAAAGAAACAAATTTTTTCCAAAATCACTAACATTTTTGGAGTAAAAAAAATGCATTTTTCCAAAACTTACGAAGCAGAAATAAAACGAGAGAAAAATAAATAAAGAAATAAAGAAAAAAAAAAATTGAAACGAAAGAACTGACCTGTCGACGAGATTCTCCATGCTGTTTCTCAACCGTTGTGAAAAGTTGGTCGACATATTTTTCATTTCGGAAATGCCACGTTTCAATTCGGTCAGATCGCTCTTCATGGAGCTCGCTTTCATTTCACTCGACGACGACGAGGTGAGAATCCTCTGCGAGGATTTCGCGACTCTGCTGCTACTAGAGCTGCTCGTTTGGCTCTGGTTCGTCAGTATCTGAGAGAGTTTCATAAAAACAAAAAAATCGTGCGTTAGTCGAAACCGTCTGAGAATTGTCCAATCGTTTTCACCAAGTACTAACAAAAATAAGGGAGCGAGAGAGGGAGATGCGAAGAGACTGATTTGTTTTTTTTTTATCGTTACGAGTCAGACTTCTATTTCGAATACGCGGGCTCAAAGATGTCGCCTTCGAACGTGAATCATAAACGAAACGATCATCGCCTCAAATGCAACCGCATTTCTCGTACTTTCTAACACGTTCGAGTAACAAGAATGTATAGAATGATTATGGGCCAAGTAAGAGAATTTCAATCGTGCCAGAAATTGGCAAAAGCATTGACGAGAAGACGCGAGTAGTTTGAGAGATTTTGATCTCGAGCCAAAAAATCTGTTGCTCCACGATAACGTTTGATTCTCAAAATTCATCGATTTTTATTGAAATTTCGAAAAAAAAATTAGATTTTCACGAAACTTCGATGATTTGAAAATCAATCGAATCGTTGTTATCGAAATATAAAAACTGAGCAATTTTCATTTGGCAAAAATCATCCAAGCGATTGAAAACGACCCACGCACACTCAAGTTCACGATTATTCGCGAAATTATTTTCGACCGACTATAAATTTGGTCTTAACGAGTCGTCGGACGTTCGAGAGACATTCCTGTTAATTTTTTCTAACATGAATATTAATCGTTGATACGAGACCGTTGAAATTGATTTTAAAAAATGAGAATTTAAGAAAAATCATTTAATCAGAAGCTTCGCGAATAAAAATATTTTTTTCTCGAAACGGTATTGAGCGAAAAAATTCAACGAAAATAATAATCGAGAATTAACGAACCAGTAAACGTTCCACGAATAAAAACGAAGAGGATAAAAGAAAATAAAAATACGGAAAATACAGGGTAAAAGAGGAACGACAAATTCGATCGTCTCGGTGACGATTGTCGTATTTTCGGACATTATGTAATCGGAATAAGGTGGTATCTCGACCGAGTGGAGTAACCGAGGTGCAAATATCTCGTAAGTTTCCAAGAGTTGAATGAGTCCTCTCGTCTCAAGTGTATTTATATTTATATATATATATATAAATATATAAGAATTGGATTGTAAGAAGAAACGAAACGTTCGTTGATTTCCTCGCCTTCCCTTTTTTTTCTACTCCGAGAATGTTTATAGCCGATAGCACGTTTGCGTGGGTATATTCGACTCCTCGAAGAACGATTCGTCTTTCATAAAACAATTTTGACTCACTTGACATTGTTCTTACGAGAAAAAAAAAAAAATCGCTGCTACGACGAAATCTCGTTTACCGAGAACCGTATCGAGTAAAAAGAAAAAACTTTTAGCTGTCATCAATTTTCGTTTTAATAAAAAGAAACAAAATAAAAAAATCGTCGCTTCGTGAGAAAGTGGGAAATTACAAATTGCTAAGATTTCTTATTCAAACGTAGTATTTGATGAAAATTTTGAAATATTGAAATTCGACGAAAATCAGAATAAAATTTTGCCACTTTTTGGAATTTTACAAACGTTCTTTTTTCAAAAGTTATCATTTGATAAAGTTTCTGATGTATTTGAATAAAATTATTTTTCGATGGATAATCGTACAATTTCTTTTTACGTAACGTAAAATGGACTCACAATTTTTTTTTATAACGTTTTTTTCCAAAAATAAAATAAAAAATGATGAATATTTCATGGGACGAAAGTTTTCTATAAATATTCATAACAGTTTATCAAATATCGTTTTAACAAAAAGTGAAAATAGCAACTTTAAGAAAAATAAATAATTTCATCGAAATAAATCACTCCATACGACATATATCGATCTTGTTCCACGATAAACATCGATTTTTGTGATGAACATCATTGGCAGGATTATGCTAAAGAAGATCGAATAACTTTGCTTGTTTATTCGATACACGAGTGATTAATTCGTTCGATTTTTTTTTTTTGACGTGAACTAATTAAAAAATGTTTTTCAATTATTTCGAGACAGTTATAGATAGCTGATGATTATTCGCAAATTTGATATTATCATTGTCTGAAATAAACGAATTTTTTTACATTGGAGATTGGAAAAAAAAAAAAAAAAAAAAAAAAAAATTGAATATAAATTCACAAAAATGACCTTTCATTGGCCGATGGGAATGACCAATCAAAAGAACAAGGAATGAATCAATTATGCAAAATATACGAATTTCGTATCGAGGGACTCGTTTGCCATTAATAGCATTAGCGAAGAGCGTGCTGAAGTGATACGAAAGAGAAAGAGAGAGAGAGAGAAAGATGAGAAAGAGCGAGATGGAAAATGAACCCATCTAACAAGAGCGCAACTTCCTGGTTACGAATGAGTCGTTTCTCCAGTGACTAAATCCTGACGTCTAACATCGATACGCGTTTCTTAAAGTATCACATTAACTGCGTGGGTGTATTTCGTCTCGCAACGCCGATTTTCAACTTCTCGTACTCGTCCGAGATAAATTATGATTACTGAATTTATTCTCTGTGCTTTAATGAGCTGTGGAATAAAATTACAGTCATTTTCATTTGTATTAATAATCATTCGAGTTACCAATAATATGAGGAATGCTGTACAGCCTCAATAAGCATTCGGATTGCGTTAAAATATGAAAAAAAAAAAATCCTTTCTCAAATACTTAATATTAATTAACTAAATTCATTTTGCAATTTCGATTATATCCATCAGAATATTTCTCTATACGCTTCTTTCTTGTGTACCAAAACAATTTTTGTCCGAGCCACTCGATTCTGGCAAAAAACGAATAGTCAATCAGCTCCTTTAAACTTTTTTTTTTTTTTTTTTTTTTACTGCAGTAGTTTCCAAGTGTCCGTTAGCCAAAAAATTATTTTTTTAGGAACTTCTTTTGAAGGCCTGCTGAAAAAAATACAACAGGAAATTGATTACAAATTATCAATTTTTTCTTCACCGTTCAGGAAAGTTTTTTTCTATTTTTTTTTTAAAGGAATCCTGCACGATTTTCGATGTTGTTTGCGTCACGAGGACAGAGAAAAAAAATTTTGCGTTGGGCATTATAAATCAGTGGAATCCACGGATTTGAAAATGTCGAAAATATTTCGTCAAAAACAAACGATAAAAGTTGGGAAAATTTAATTTCGTTAAAAAAAAAAAAAATTAGCAACTCCTAGAACTGATAAATGCGATATGATTTACCTTAAAGAAATTTTGAAAATCAAATTTTGAATAATCCTTAAACCGAAAAAATGTAAAAAGTTTCGAATTGTGAAAAAGTTTTTTTTTATAGCGATGTAAACATCGCAGAGCACGTTGCATTTGCTGTAAGGAGAATCAATAATTTTTTTTGCCACTAGAAAATCCACTGATAATCGATAATCATTTCTATTCAGCATTTTTTCGATAAGTCGTTGTGAAAAATTCTTAAAAAACAATAATATTTTTGGCTGTTTGACGGATCTAATACCTTAACAAATAAAAATAATAAAACAGAGCCACCTAATTTTTTCACTTTCGATTCGATCAAAAAATTAATTGATTTCGATATTTTTGAAATTTTATTCAATTTTGATTTGACGGTGCAATTCGATCTACGAAATTTCGAAAAATTTTCTTCGACCTGAATGAATGTGTTTTTTTTTTCTCGCAAGTACAAAAAGAATTTGAATTCGAAAATATTGAAATTTGACAGGAATAACGAATGAAATGATTGAAAAATGTTTGTTTTTTTTTGTTTTTTTTTTCTTCGATGATTTATCAAGTAAAACGATGGATTTACCTGTGATGATGTAGTGACTTGCGGATGATGGGAATGCGATCGTCCGGTAATGAGATTATTTTTTTTCTGAAAATTCTCCATGACTGCCTGCATGTCCCCGTTCTCGGCTCCTTCGGCCGGAAAATCTGACATCTGTGAATAAAAAAGATAGAGCTATTCATTATCCAACGAATAAATAATAAGAAATTATTGAGATTCAAATATCAATTGATTTTGATTGACCGAGCCTTGAGGAAAATAATATTTCATCGACAAAACGAGTGACTCGGATCGTCGGAATTAATTGTCGAATGTTTGTTCATTTATTTTCTGTCACGAGTTCATCGATAAACGAGTCAAGACGATTTTTCGGGAATTTATTGCCGATGATAATCGACACGCGTTACAATCCCTCAAATTTGAATTTCTATTCAGCATTTTTAATGATTATTTTTCCCAATATTCAAATCCAGTTTAGCGAGATCGAATTTCATGGAACAAAATTTATGTCAAAAGAATAAATAAATGAAACCACAATTTTTAGTGAATTTTAAATTCGCATAATAAAAAATTTTGAACCAGTAAAATTTAGTGTTAAGACAGAAATAATTGATCGTCTAGGGCGACATTGAGGCGTTATCGATTTTTTTTTCTCCAATATTCTTATCGATACACGTTAACGTTCATAGATTTCCAATGCAACGAGATAATTATATTTCGTCGATTATTCAATGTTTTTTTTTCCACGTCTTCGTGTCTAAAATAAATTGAATTAGGCAGATTTTTGTTTATTTAATTCTTTCGAGCCAACTTTAATGGTTTTTTCGTTTCGAACATCGAAGCACAGTCGTGGCACTAAAAAATTTGGCCATGGCGCGACGCTCTTCTCTCAGCTGTGTGTCGAGGCTAATTTTTTTTATTTCTTTATCTCGATGTCATAATCCGGCTTCGACGACGGCAGCGCCGCCAACCGTTTTAATAATAAACGCCGCGCGGAGAGAGTACCATGTGACATTTGGACGACGTTTTTTTATCGTTATTTAACATCGAAACAAGGAATATTGTCGGTGCAAGCGAAGAAAGAGTCGAAAGTTTAAATTGATACGTGCAAAAAATTGTGGATTGTGGAAAAAAAAAAAAAAAAACATTGAGCACTGAATTATTCAGTCTTTTCGTTCGTTTCCCAATGGGTTTTCCAGCCTCAAACACACGTGGAAATTTTACTGACGACCTTCGTCGCGAAGTAAGAGTCGAACACATTTGACTACGATACACCTATGTATATATAACTTGTAACCGACATACATGCATATTTATGGATTGGATATATAATATCCTCTATTTAACGTGAGTCGATGGTGTTTCGAGCATTCACAGCACATTCCCTTTTATTCTTTATTTCATTTTTTATTTCAACGCTCGAGAACGCACGGTTTTTGCGTAGGACGAAAATGTCACGTTTCTGTAGACACAAAAACGCGGAATAACTCGCACGAGAACTTAATATGGTTTTAATATAACGTTCGAAAAATATAAAAAACTTTATGAGTTTTCGATGAGTTTTATTTTTAATTTGTGAGAGAAAAATTACGGTTTTCTAACCTCAAAGCTTTGATAATAAAGAGGGTAAAGATCGTTTTGATAAAATTCACTTTTGTATCACATCGCGATTCCCCTCTGCATACGATCTTGACCGAATTATATCGAAGAACGACGAACGTGCGCGCGTGGACCGAGTATTAAAAAAGAAAAAAAAAAACACGAAACTTCGAAGAGTCTCGAACCGCGGAATTCGCTACGAAAATACGATTCGACTATTTATATTATTTACAATTCGGTGTTTGTCAAGGAGACATAAATCACCCGGTAGCTACGTCAAACTGGAACGCGTGACGTCGAACGCAACGAAACGAAGAAGAAAAAAAGAATAAGTTAAACGCGACGACACAATGACGAGGAAAGTGCGTACGCTCTCTCGTGCAATGAGAACGCCGCGGGCGCCACTGACAGATGGAAGAACTTTGCAAGAGCTGCCGGCGGCAGCGCGACGCTACCGCAGCGCCGTTTTTCCTCTCGCGGCCAACGTCGCAACTAAAAAATCACTTCTGCTTCGAGTCCGATACAGGCGTCGTAACAGAGCGAAATAGAATATAGAATATTATTGTTCTCCAATTAATTTTGACGCTTCATGAGAATAATATACATTTCCACGCAGAATGATCAATACTAAACAAATTGTATTTGTTTAAATAGAAACAAATGAATCGAACTTTTGATGACGATGTTTTTTGCGTTTTATTTTTTTTCTCTCTCTCTCCTGTCCCCGGAATTTCCAGGGTCACCAGGCCCCGCTTTAATGTTCCTCGTTACTCATTATTTGCCTGTACGAGCCGTTCCTTCAGACGGAGGAACGCCTCGCTAAAGAGCAGCGAGAAAGAAAAAGAAAAAAAAAACAAAAAGGAAAGGAGACGATCCCCGTCCAAACAAAGGCGTCTTGTGTGTGACGCAGTCGCTACGAGTAAAACTCGCAAATTCCATACGTCGAGATTCCAAAACGGATTTCGTCGTATACTCGATATTGACGTATTGTGTGATTAATTGGTTAATTAAGGCAATCAATCGATACGTAGATTTCGGGGAATTATCGAACTTTTCAAGGCATTATTTATGGTTTTATTTCGAACGAATGCGATCTCTCGATCCGAAACATTTCTCGTTGTCAACTTTCAAGGCGTTTTCGAAGAAACGAGAAACAAAGACGATCAAAGTGTAGATTTGACGGATAGCTTGCAATAATTTTTTGCAACTGCCCTTTGAATAGTTAAATTTGGAAAAAAAAATTCTTTCATTCGAATAACGACTCGCAACAGGATATCCGGAATTATTATTGGCGTACTAAAATTGAAGTTTCTCGAGATACGATAACTGAGATAAGAAACTCGAGATAAGGAAGAAAATAAGTACATTCGGGAGGATTCGAGAGACTTACATTTTTGAAGAATTCACGCCTCTTGCCGTAAACATCGGGTCGGTTTTGCCCCGAGGTGGCGGTAGCGTCGCCACGCTCGGTCATAACGCGCACTCCTTCGTAGCCTTTCATTCATAAATATTTTCCCGGTCTTTCGCAATAAATAGATCTTGTTTGTTTACAGTCGTTTATTATTTTTCATTCCGAAGTTTCTCAATCACTGATCCATTATTTGTTTACATCACTCGGAAATACAGTGTCACTGACTAAAAGTCAAAAATTCTCATAAATTATGATCGAACTTGCGACTGGAAAATCGTTCGCGTCAAACTGAAGAGCTTTTTTGTTCGCGTCGTCTCCCTTCGTGCTTAAGGATTTTCTCGCTTCTAACCAAGAGAAAGTAACTTCCGATACAGAGGAAGTCACGCTTCGAACGGGCATCGATTTTCTTCCGGACAAAAAAACCACTTTACAAAACAGTCACAACAAACATCGTCGAGTCGAGGACGATCGACCAATGATATAGCACAAAGAAACGAAAATTTAGTGAACCGCACACCAAAATGTAAACAAAGAAAAAAACAAATACGAAACGCTAAAGAGGACAATTCCGTTACGAAATTGATCGTAAAAACAAATCGAGCATCGGTTGACTCACATGCTGAATGCCTCGAGAGATCCGAGCACACAATTATCATTGATCGTTCTCGAAGTCACGGAGGCCACGAATCTTTGGGTAACCGCTTCTAAAAATTGCGGCAAAAACGTTCGAAAAACTAAATAGAAAAGTGTGAAAAATATGTTTTTGTGATAAAATTAATTCGAACGACGAAAAGGTCGGTTCGGTGACTTTGAGGCGACTGATTCTCGAGTGGCCGGGTGACAGACACTTAAACACTGACTCGAGACGTCGAGACACGCGGAGGTGGACGAATCAGCTGAGGTTGATGAGCACAGCCGCGAGGGAGGGGAGGGCGGGGAGTGAGGGGAGGGGATAAAGAGAATCAGTGGCGATATCGCGAGTGCTCGAAGAAGTGGAAGATTCTCCTCGTGTCGTTCGAGCCCGTACAGTGAATTTTTCAGTCCCACTATATACCAGCGAGGGAATTCCACGAAGCAATGATTCATGGTTTAGAGTTCGCGCGGGCGCGCGCGCGATCCGCCTCATCGCTGCTTGAACTCTCTCACTGAGGAACGCCGATAAACACGTTCCTGCATAAAATCGGCGGTAGGGGCAAGGAGAGAAAGAAGGCAGAAGAGATGGAAACGAGAAATCGTAACACTTGACGAGTTTGTGTAACCGCCAGGTTACCTGCTCTCTCATAGGTGCGAAAAAAAAAAAACACGAAGAAATGGCAATGACGAGCGTCGCGTGACTCAACTGCTCGCACATCCGGACTTCCGGAACTGTGAGAAAGAAAAAGGAATTGACGATTCTCGGTAACTCATAGAGAAAACGATTAATTCTCTTATTCTTAATTTTAATATGTATAAATAAAATCGGCTTCTTTTTTTTAACCGGCACATTGTAGCTTAATACGATTAAAAAATAATAATTTTCATATTTATTTTTAATTTCTTTAAAATTAATTAATCAGCCATTTTTTAAAAATTTAATTGAATAATTAAATATATAATAAATCATAAATTATTATATAAATGAATAAATGAATTAAAAATTGAATAAATAAGTAATCAATAGAAAATTTAATAATAAGTGCGTTGACTCTTTAGAATTCTTTTGAAATTCTTCCGTTTTTCGAAGTGCCTTTTATCGATTTTCGTTTCCAATTTGAAAAAAACAAGAACAGATTTAATGTTTTCGCAAAGTTACAAGAAAAGAGAAGTCGTCAAAATTGTAAAAAAATTTGATAAATCACTCCGTCAAAATGATTATTTTATTTTTGTTTATTTATTTACTCATGATTTATTTTCTTATTATATGATCGAAAATCATGGTTTTTACGGATCGTCGAACGTTTTTTGGTTTCTGCGCGTTTGCCAAATTCGAAATTCTGATCGAGAACGCGATTATGGGTCCAGCAACAAGTGCGATTTAATTTGAAACCTTTTTTTTTTCTTCTTTAGTAGTAACAGTTTTTTTTTCAGCTCTGTCAATCAATTATTTTTTCATTTCATTCAATCATATTTTTCATAAATTTTCTCGATTCCGTTTCAAGCATCGTTCGATCATAAAATGAAAACATTTACACGAAGATTCGAAGCTAAAAAATATTGCATTTTATCTTTAAATGAAATTGATCAAAAAAAAAAATTCATTCAGGAACGACCGAAAGTTTTCGAGAAACAATTTTACCCCGAAAATCTTACAAACAGCAATTGTTTATAAACAAAAATTTTTTTTTTCTTTTTCAGATTCATACAAAAATAGGCTCGATACTCATCGCGATAACGGAGCGATTGTAATCGGCTGTTTCGCGACGAATTCTTATCGGAGCGTTCACAGATATTTTTAGAATGATTTCAGCAGCGTATTGTATCTCGTCTATACACGATATATATCGATGAAAATCGAACGATTTGAATGGAAAATAAATGAAAAAGGCAAGATTTTTATTTTAAAAAATTTTTTTTTTCGAAACGAGCCCGAAGATAAGGATGAAGAAGCGAATAAAAATTTCGTTGAAAACTATAATCTCGATTCATCTCGATAGGTACATTGCGACTGAGTGTCCACACGTTAGCTTATCAAATACGCGTGTATATATTCGTTCGATAAAAAAAGGCGATGATGCGCGTTAATGTTTGCTCTACGTAATGAATTCTATCGTGTGACACATCGCGTTTATCGCAATCTCGTGCCGGTGATGGAGGATTAAAAAAAAGCGATAAAATACTCGAAATAAATGAGATGCATCGTGGCACGTTGTTGGTGGAGAGGGGGGAGGGGGGGCTCGCGATACTTTATTGCTCTTCGATTATTCTTCCTTCGATCAGCCTCTATCTCGCGATTTACCAAATCAGGTAGTTCCGTCATGAGTTACGCAAAAATCGAGGAGGAAAGAAGAAAAAAAAACGCGAATGAAAAAGGCGATACAGGTTGTTTCTTTTTTTTTTTTCCTTTTTTTTGTTTCGTTACTTTATGAGCCAGCTTGATGGAATTTCATAATGAGGAGCTTCGTTATACGAACGTGTCATTAGTCACGTGTTCTCGGGTTCGAATAACACGCGAAATTGTTCGGAATAAAAAATAATAATCGAGCGAATGCAAAAAAAAAAAAAACTGAAAATTGATAATGTAGAAAGAAATAATTTTTTTTTGGTGCCAAGAAAGTGCAAGGTTGGAAAAAATTTTTTTATTCCAGTTTAGAAAACTTTAATCAACTGAGTTTCAATTTATTTTTTATTTTTTCAGAGACGAGGATGGATTTTTGGGAAAAAAAAAAATGAAGAAATCGTTCGAGTTCCCGATGTTTCGTCCACGATTTTTCGAAGCTGTCTCTCCAGTCGCGTGAGAGAAGAAAGAAAAAAAAATACTCTGTAATAATTGAATAGACCGATAACGCTGAATTCACGAGGTTTATTAGTCACACTCGGAACGCGATGCAGTGAAATTAGAAACAGGCCGAGAGCTCGAGAGAATATTCTCTCGACGTCGACGTCGCTTTGAGCTACTGATATAACTCCGTGACGTCGACTTCCATTCATGGTCGGATGACGTAACTCCCCCTTCCTCCCTCCGTCGTCAATCGTTTTTACTATATACGAGAACACACGGTCAGTCTGGAACGAGTTCGATGCACATTCGCTCATTTTTAACAACTCTCAAATCGTAAGCTCGCGGAATCATTTTTCATTGAGAGAGAGAGATCAAGAAAATATCACGCCACAGCTGATCGTCTGATCATTTTTTCCTAATTTGTTTGTTCGACGATATAAAAAAGTTACGAATTAAACGAATGAATTTTCAATTTTTCATTCATTCAATTTAATAATAAAAAATGAAAAATCATAAAAATTCATTTTGATAAATCAATTAAAAAATTACGAAAATTTCTTAATTTTTTCACCCTGAAAAAACGTTAATCGTAACGTTTCACAATTAAAGTCCTTGTAATATAGTAAAGCTCGATTCTCAGCTGCACAAAAGTTGATTGAATGAAACGCTCGTTCCATGACTATATACACGAAGAGTCGTTAGCCCTTGTTTCTTTTTTTAAATTCATTATTATTATTATTTCCTTAGACCGTAAATACGATAGACGTATTAATCCGTAGCCGTATACACGCACCGACTACATAATCCTAAACAACAAACACTCCCACGTTATACGAAAGCCCAGAGTCAGGGTCGTTGGAATTCAACGAAGATGACGTGTCCAACTGGTCGCGGAGAGAAGCATTTAAATAATCATGGACGTTATTCTCGGTACGAAGAGCTCGGTTAGCTCGAAAAATGCATCATAAAAATCAACGACACTTTGTGCATGGAGAGAGGAGGAGGGGGGAAGGGGGAGGGGGATGAAAAAGCTCACAGCTGCATAATTACTGCCAGCAAATGGAAATATGATGCAAATATCCTCCAACCGAATACCTCGGTTATATTTTTACGAGAAAAATTATAAATTAACCGTAAGAGGATCTAAATATTTATGTTTCATTAACGAGTATTTCATCGAATTCATTTAAAGCAGCCTCAACGAATTAATTTACTTTTTTATTCATCAAATAAGATTTTTTTAAATCGATTCAAATTTATTTTCAGATTTTTCAATGGAGAAAAAGAAAATCATTGGAACCAGCCGTTTTCGCTCGCACTAATCGTCCAATTTAATTTGGAATTATTGAAGGCTCTCGAAGCTCCGATCAGACACGGCGAAGAGATATGTGCCGGAGAGGAAAAGGCTAAAAGGCAAAAAAAAAAAAAAAAAAAAAAAAAAAAATTAAAAAAAAAAAGGAAGAGATTACCGACGTTATTTATGGTCGGACGGAAGCAAAGGGAGGAATGCAAAGTCGATAATCCGTATCTAGTACGCATAACCATATGTATGGGACGTAAGAGGCCCTGTATGTTGTGCCAACGCAGAGATTCGAGTGCGCGCGAACACTCGAGACTCGAGTTGCAATTAAATCAATCGAGATTTAATTAAAATCGGTGTGGGATCAACGCGCGCGAGCAAAGTCTCGAGGCATTTTCTTCGTTTCTTATAATAGATACCACTTGAAAATTGGATATCGGAGGCAAGAAAATTGTGAAGTACATGAAGCGCTATTTAATTTATGGCTTAATCGCGAGCACGAGAATGAATATTTTATCGGTTCAATGATCGATCATCGATATTAATAATTAAAAATATTTAATTCATTGCATCTCGGGCTACTAAATTAATGACGTATGAGAACAAGGAAAATTATGTTTCTTTGTACTTGAATAATCATTTTTTGCAGCCAATGCATCAGATTTTATAGTAATTCTATTTTTTGTTCTTTATTTTGTGATTAGACTATGAATTGTGGGGTGAGGGCTAGTCAGCATTTTGGAAAAATCCTTTTTTTTTATATTTTCTCTAAGTACAGCATTTTGAAAGTATTTTCTGAAAATTTTAGACAAATCGGAGCCTTATTTATGAAGATGAACAAATTTGAGGGCAACACCACCTCGAGTAGGTAAAAGTGGACAGGTAGCGGCAGCTATGCACTCGACGATACGAAAAAAAATCGCTTTTGCTGCGGCTGCTGAGGCGCAGAAAGATTCACTTTATGGTGCCGGAAAGGATGATCCAACGTAAGTCAAAAAATATTTTTTTTATCTACATGTCAATTGTACTTGAAATTTTAAACGCATTTTTCTCGAAATCACGTTTGCAAAGTCGGTGATCGCTGTAACTCCAGAACGGCTTGACCGATCGTTTTGAAATTTGTATCACTTATTCTGTTAATAATTGTCCCCTGGATGGACGAAGGATTTTCATCGGCGGTGAATAGGTTTTTTTTTAATAACTGAAAATATGAGTGAATTTTTGGTCGAAAAACAAGTTTTGACTTCGAACATCCGCCATTTTGTAAAAATTCGAAATTTTCATTAACCCTTCGTCCATCCTGGGCCCAATGTGATTTACTAATGATCCCCGTTAACTGTTCTGGTTTCGGATGATCCAGTGATGAGCAGCGGTGATCACCGCGAAACACTTTTTTTTGTACCCCTCGCAGGCTGACTGCATCTCGCTTGTTTATCAATATTTTTCAATGAAAATTTTACTGTAGCTACGAGAAATATTGATTATTCATATGAAAAAACATTTTTCACTGAATGATAAAACCTGTTTGAAAAAAAAATCCCGAAAAAGCGTTTTTTACGGCGTTACAAGTAGCCCTAATTCCTTGAATAGGAAAAACAGAATTTGCTTTATTCGGATTTTCTCGTTTCGTTAAATCCGTTCGAACCAATTTCGTTTTTCGAAACTCGAATTACGTTCGTTCCAGTTGAATTTCCGATGAGAATTCATAGAATTAGCAAAAGTTCAGTGGCTTGCAGACTCGAGTAGAGAAAAGAAGCGAGAGAGAGAGCGGAAAAAAGAGAATGGAGATGAATCATCGTGGCGGAGAAGTCTGCACGAACAGACTTGCTTGGGAGTGTTCGAGTTTAAACGCGAGTAGAATTTTTCTTTCGAAGGAGAAGAGGTGGAGGGGGGGGGGACGTGAGTGAAGAAGAAGGCGAGAAAAAATCGCTCGACGATCCCGATCGTCGAGTGAATCATCGAGAAGCCATTCTCTGGGTCTCCGCATTTCCGCCTTTTACTCGAGTGCACTTTATCGAATTCTCCTTCATTATGACAAGCATGTCGAGAAATTTCTCTTCGGAGTATTCGGCAGCGAAAAAAAAAACAGAAAAAAAGAAATGCGTCCGAGTGAATGAACGAATGAATGAAAAGTCGGGAGGTGCGTGCCGCGATCGTTCGGTTTCATGAATCATCGGATCTCGTTGAGCACGCACAGGAAACGCAAGGTCGAGACAGTCGTTCGTAATAAACTCGGATGCGTTTGTGCTCACGGGAGCAAGAAATCACGATGTCATTAAACCACAATGCGTTATCGTAATAATTACGTGTTTTTAAATCACCCCGCTGTAGCAGTATCGTCATTTACCCTCGTTTCAATGACGCCATCATTATTCTTCTCATTTCTCTTTCTTTCCGCAAGTACATAATACTAAAAATATCAATGCCACGAATAAATATAGAACGCGGAGACCGAGAACTCGTAACAATCGTAATTGATAAGCTTACACATGGGCGTGAATCATTTCCGAAAAAAAAATAATCACGAGATTATGAAATCATCGTAGTATTTTTAAAAAATTTTTTTTATCGCGACTCTAGACGTTATGACGATAACGAATTTTATCGAAAACGTCAGTCGAACGATTTCGTACCGACGATTAGAGCTAAATTTTCATATTAATAATTAACAACGTTGTTTCGATAAGAAATATTTCTGTTTAAAAAATTTCTTAATCTTCAATATTTCTTGCACTGAATTTTACTCAGTTGTCGAGTGATTACTGCTCCTTTTTTTGCTCCTCATTATCTTCGATTGGACTCTTTTTTGTCTCTTTTTTGTTGTACTTTAAAATTGCGAATGAGGTAAATAAAAAAAAAGGCAAGTTCGGACGGTCAGTGAACGACTGTTTTATGGACGGGGAAGGTAAAAATTCCTGAACTCGTATGTGTCCTAATAAAGGGGATTCCCGAGGAGGTTCCCTTTTTTTTTGTGAGCTGAGTCACAGAAAACAAGAAGGGGGGGAGGAAGCGGATGGTAGAGGAGGAGAAATCTCGTGGTAAACGAGAAAACATATTTCAAAGCTCATTGAAATTCCTCGTGTAAATTTGTGGAAGATCTGAATTAACAGAAGATCGAGAGATTGAGAAAAAGGGAAGAAAAAAATGTTATTCATTCTCGAGCTTTTTTTTTTCTTTTTCGTTGCATTTTTTGAGGTATTAAATAAATCGGGGAAAGTCCACGGATCTCTCTTGCAGCATCTTTTGCTTCATTTCATTCCTCGGTTCACCGAGTTTCAGGCCCCTTAAAAAGTCCTCCGAGATGAGAGCACCGGGGAGAGAAACTCCGAGAGAATGAGAAAAAGGGGCATATCCCTTGAGGCCATTGCGCGACGCTTTGGGATGAGTCACGAGAATGTCGAGGAATTTTTAAAACACGCTGCCCGAGCAATATCTGTGAACACCTTTTCTGTCTCTTTTTTTGTTTTTTTTTTTTAGGGCTTTCACCACTATTTTGCCTCCGTCAAGTATTTCCGGCTGTCTTACATAAAATTTGTTGTTTTTAATTAAAATGACAAATTTCTTATACAATTAATGTATTCTTCGTATTTAAGGAGTTCGGTACAAAAGGCAAAATGTTAAGAAATTCTTCAACATCGAGTACGAAAAGGAAATTTTTTTCAAAATTTTCTTCCACTTAGTTATCGAGTAATTATGCATTAAAGCAGATTTCTTATGCCCGAAGTGTATACCTATATATATGGAAACGCTATGCTTATACGCGTGAACTTTAGTTTTCAATTACTCGATAACTGTGTAGAAGAAAAATCTGAAAAAATTTTTATTGTCAAATTTGGTACCAAAGAATATGTTGACCAAATTTTATAAAATTCTTAACTTTTTGACAATTTTTTGTGTTTTTAAAATGATTTAGCATGGCAACATTGTATCGCCTGTACCGAAACTCCTTAATCAACAATTCATGAAAATATTCATCAAATTTTCAACGATGTATTAAAACCGATATTTCCTTGAATTTTATTCAAAAGTCCTACTCGATATCATGTAAATATAAATAATCTCTTTGATTTATTTTCACTGACTCATTTATTATCCTACTCATTTTTCATCTGGTCTTTTGTTGGGTTCGCTGGTTGGCTGGGTCAGTGGAACGCGCGCGCGCGCGATGGGATTTTGTGTCTGGAATTTCGATGCGATCGACGACCCGTCTGTTCACAGGTAGGGTGGCCGTCTAAGGAACGCCCGAAAGATATGCAAAATGCAGGATCGAGCACGAGGACGAAAATGATCTTTTTTTTATCATCCGATCGGAAAGAAAGTTCTCGCGACGTTTTTCCGATGTGAAACTGGCAAAAATAATTTCTCGTGACGCAAAATTGACGTTTGGAAACTGAACGAAAATGAAAAACAAAAAAAATCGAACGATTTCGAGAAAAATTACGAAATTTCATTAGATCGTGGTACAAGGAGAGAAAATTAATTGACAGAAAGTCACGATGCCTGAGAAGGTCTCCGCGGAATAGCGAGGTTCACGGGCCTCGCGGTAGAAAGAAAAAAAAGAAAAAAAAACAGCACTTTAAAGATATGCACATCGCAGCCATGGCACGGATGCGAGGACGATTAGTCACTATAAGAAAAGCAGTCTCGTTCTCCTGGCGCACCTTTCCCACAGCGGAATATCGCACGTGCGTTTCTGGCGCAGAACACGACTTGGCAATAAAAAAAAAAAAAAAAAACAACAAGCGAGGTAAAATCCCCTTTTTATGGGCAGTTTGAAAAGAAAAAAAAAACAAACTGCAAAACCATTAATCTCTCGTTGATTAGTAGAAAGAAATTCATAGCTAGAAATCTTCTGATTATTCGTTCGATAAAGTATTCATGAATATTTTTAACTACGATTATTTTTTGTTGTTATTAAAAATGCATAAGTGGAGGGTATTTGCTGTTCGAGAAATAACGCGGCTCGCTCGTTTACAACAATGTTAAATTTTCAGTCATAATTAGCCTGATTTACTGGTGTAGCGATAATTCTCATAATGTGCTCGTGAAAAAATAATTGCTTTTCTCACACTATATAATTTTATCCCGTAAACACGTGTATCGTGGATAATTGTTCCTTTTATTTTTAATTATAACGTGCGTTTACTCAGCTACGATAAGATTCAATTGTACGGATAAAAGATCGTGGAAGCAACGCGAGTCTGGCTCATTGGCTCGTGCCAGTAATTGTACAAGCGTTGCAATTACTCGGGCGCGTGCCCTCGCCTTCGATCTCGTTTTCTCGTCTCCCTTTCGTGTGTCTTGAGACCCCGCGATAATGATATTATTGAAGGCTTCCGGTCTTACGTTTTTACCCTTTGAATCGTCCGGTTAAAAAAAAGTAAAAAGAACAAAATTCATTTTATTTTATCGAAAAGTGAATCAATTCAATATCGATATTCAGGGTCGATATTAAAACGCTTTTATAATTAGAAAAAAATGTTTCTGAATCGTTGAAAAATTGTCGAGAATTTTTATTTATAAAAAAAAAAAAATTTAATTTGACGAAAAACTGTTGAATCGATCGATCGAGGAATGAAACGAAAAATGATTTAGTTCAATTTATTGAATGCGACAAATAATGGAGAAAATGGAAAATAAATAGCAAAATCCTTAGGATATTGCGATGACTAGAAAAAAAAATTATTCCGGTACTTTATTTTCAGTGGAATGAACTTTTAAATTAAATTTTTTTTTTTTTTCGTGATAATGCCTGGCAACTTCACCCAACTCTCGGCAATTTAGTTCGAGTTACACTCAATTAACGCTCGGACTGTCTCAACGAGACTTTTTAATATTTTCTCTCTCTCTCTCGCTCGCTCTTTCTTCTTTCTTCATTTCGTCTATATACATGGTAATGGAGATTGAAGCCAGTAGCAGCGATAAAATAAGAAAAGACACCCACTCAGAAGCGGATGCCATGGGTCGTCAGGGTCGTTTGGAGAGTAAACTCGATCTTTTATTTGTATCATTATTATTTCCAGAATTTCTTTCCTTTCCCCCCTCCCCCCTCCCTTCCAAAACACGTGGAGTAGGCTTGAAATAAAAATTCGATCCAGCTTCGATATGATCGAAATAAAATATTATAAAAAGCAATAAAAAATCAAAAGAAATTGACGCAACATAACATTATCGAAATTAGTGTAATTATCGTCATTTAATTCGAATGAAATTGATAAAAATTTTGCATCAAACACGAATTAAAAAAATTATTCTCACGTAAAAAAAAATATAATATTTTCTGCACCCTTGTACAACCAGTTTTTCGCCATTTATTTTCATCAGTCGGGGACCAGCTTCGTAACGCAAAATGAAAAAATGCGAGGAACATCGAGCAATATCTTCTCGATACGAACTCGCTGCGTTAATTTAACTCGCGACACCTCATTAGAGCACCTTTCGTGGATTTCACCGCTATAAAAATAATGACGCTTTTGGCGAAAGCGTATTTTTTCTTCTTTTTTTTTTCTTTCTTAAATGCTATCACTTATATATGGATCGTAATTACATATTTTACGTGTGCACAATTTTATGGTGAACATATGCAATTTTACAATGCTCGGAGATACGGGAGCGTTTGGCGAAAAGTTGAAACTAAAAAAAGAAAAAAAAAACAAGAAAAAAAAATCGAGCGAATGAACATTTTTAATATTTATTTTTTTTTCGTTCGAGCAAATTGCTCTTTCAATCTTTATTCTCTTCGCACTGATTTCTGTTTGTTCTTTAAATTCGACCTGCCTCAAAAGGAGTTTATTTTACGTTTGTTTGTTTCTTTTTTCTCATTCGCTTTTATTCTTCTTCGTGTATTTCTTCTTCATTCTTTTCATTCGTTTCGAGCTTTGGTGCTGAATTTGCGATCTTGCACTCGCATCTGAATTTTTTTTTCTCTACCCTTTCGCTCTCCTCTCGCTCTCTCTTGAGATCGCGCGAGTTTTCAACTCGAAGAAACTCGTTTCGCAGGGGATATTCGCCCGCGACTTTAAGACGTAAAAACGAAAACTCGTCGCAAGAGACAAAGACACTTTGAAATTGTTCTTCTTTTTTTTTTTCTCTCTCCAAACCCAGCTTCGCTGCCATGATATTTATTCTTTGGTGCAATAAAGTATTGTTCGGTTGGAATAACGCGACATTTATGCGAGTCCAAGTGTTTATTTCCCGAAAGAACATTCCTGAATGTTCGTTCGAATGAATTTGATGTAAAATTTCGCTCGACATAACGATCGTTGATACGCGGACATCGATGCTCGATCCACTTCGATTCTCATGGGGAAAAAACAAATAAAAAACACCAAAAACTCGTGTTTTCAAATGCAAAGAATCGTTCGATCAATCGCCAAGTTTTTAGTGATGAAAAAAATGCCAGTTTTGCTCACGATGTTACGTTGCTTTCGAGAGAGAGAGAAAGGAAAGAAAATTTCAAGCGAGCCACGTAGATTTAGCGAGTGAATACGAGCCCAGAATTCAAAATAACAAACGTTCTTGGTAATTGGTTGCAAAATAGACGATTCGATGAGAGGAACGAAATATTGCAACGTATACGTGGAAAATTTTGCAACAGGCCTCTCTCTCGAGAGAGCAGCACGGAGAAGAGACTCGTTTCTCTTCTGTTTCTTCTTCTTCTTCGTTTTCTTCTCACTGTAGACTCTCTCGTATCCTCTAAAAAGCTATAAATACAACGTGGAAACCCAGTTTAAACGTTAGGGACTAGCCCGATAAATAACTTTGCGCTGTGCGCCTCGAGAGCCTCCGAAAAAGCTCGGGATCCACCGCCGCGAGCAACATCGCTGAGTAAAATAGGTTGTAGCAGATTTTAAAGCTAGAGAGAAAAAAGAAATTTTCGTACTTATATACGCGCGAGCTCCCGATTCTAAGAATTCGTGAATTTACGAAATCGATTCGACAAATTTTTTGACCTCATGATTTATTCGATGAGTTCCTAACGAACTTTCGATTCGGAGAAATCTTTTGATACGACGCAATAAAATGGGAAAAAAGTAGATAAAAAAAAAACACTTTTTTTGCGATTCTCGTCTGAAAAAAATGGCACTTTTGAATTCGGAGAAATAAAAACCGAACGAACGTGTCAGTACGAATTCGTTTTACGATTGAACTTCGTAAAAAAAAAATTTTTGGAGTATTTGATGCACGAAATGAGAAATGAAACAAAAACGTGTGTTTTCGAGTAATAATTTTCACAGGTATTGAACGAACGTACCTTAGCGTGAAATCCGGAGAAAAAATTGCGACGAGGCGTTGGATTGTACGACGACATAATGACTTTATTGACGACCATTGTCATCGCAAACTTTCGTAAATTTTAATATTTTTCTGCGCCCTCCCTCCCTCCCCCCCTCGCCCCTCCGGTCGAGTCACTAAAGTTTTATTTCTCGTCTCATGAAACGTGTCAAGTATTTTTTCACTCGTCGCACTCGCGAACTATTGAGTTTTCAAATTTGAGATTTCATCGATCACAAGTCTGTGGGAATTGCATAATAAAATTGTTTATTTTTTCTTTTTGTTCCGACGATATTTCAAACACTCTTCGTCTACGAAGTTCACTGTTGTTGTTTTCTTTCTTTGACGTTCGAGTATTCGGAGAGGAAAGAAGAAAAAAAAGGAATGAAAATAAAAATAAAGACGAAACGAGACTCGATGCGAGAACGGCGTCCGTGAATGAACTGACGGCTCGCGACTATCGCGCTTCTTGTTATACTCCATTTTCCCCACCACTCGAATTTACTCCCACTCTTAAAAATAAATCGCGCGCACGAGGATACCGCTCGCGGATTGTGCTAAGTGTTTTTTGCCTCCGACCTTCGAACCTGCAGGGTTTTCATATCGTTTTTTTTAAATCATCTCCGCAATCATCGAGAGAAATATAAATCTCTGATCTCGAATAAAAATAAAAATTGACATTTCATCAAAAATCATGTTACTCGTAAAATCAAAATGTCGCTTAAATAATTCGTTTTCGAATAATCATTAAAATTGACATTTCGTCAAAATTGTGTTGCAATTAAATCAAAATTCCAATCATCGATGTGTCGCTCCAATAATTTATTGTTCGTTATTCGCGAATTTTAAGCCCGTTCTTATAAATAATTATGCAACGAAGCTGCGGAGAGAAAAAATACCTTGGAGACATTGTTCATTGACGAGTTGCTTGGAATCGCATAAATTCGTTGATGAATCATTAATTTTTAAAACATCGAGAGATCGACGAAGGAAGGAGGAACTTCAGGATTCCTGTCGAATTCCTCGTCTTCCTCTTCTCCTTCGTCCTCTTCTGCCTCCTCATAATCGTCGTAGTAATCGTTCTCGTCGTCGGACACTTCTGGCAAGACGTCGATCGAACCAGGTGGAAAATATTCGTCGAGCATCCGTTGAGATTCGTCGTGATCTTCGCTCACGAAAATCGGATCGTTACCGGCAAAATTTAAAAAAACTTCGTCGTTCGATCTTCGTATTATGACGACGAAAATCTCGTCACCGGTTTTGTTGATTACCTTGTGGTTTACAAAAAAAAAAAAAGAAGAATTTCGTGGAGTTTCGATTTTCGAACTTACTCGATTTCGTTTTAGGAGAAAAAATTTGAACGTTTTTTTTCCCTTTTTTTCAGAGAAATGTGAATTGGAATGAAAATAATGATCGAAAGCTTGCATTACTTTGTTCTGAAAATCTTGAGGATTCGATGCGAATCTTCGAGCCTTAGGAGGATCGTCGTATTCGAATACTCCAAATTTTTCGATAGTCGAGCCAAAAGTTTCGTAAGCATCTTGCAAAATTTCAAATTTCGTTGCATCAAATTTGAAGGCACAAAGGGGTAGAGGCTCAACAGGTTCCTCGTACGGATGTGATTTTTCCATGTAATACGAGAAGAGAGTCTTGTAAACGTAGACTTTGTTTCTCGCCTTAAATAAAATTTTGGAATCAACGTTTATTTCATTTCGATTCGAACCACGAGTCTCACGCTGACACTTTATTTAGTCGTGAGGTAACACTCTGGACTTGTCAAATGAGTGCTAAATTTTCAAAACGCTTTCGGACGCTTTTCCTAATGTTAATTAATCGATAATTGCAAAAAAAAATGACATGCGCCAAAAAATCTCAACGAAGCGAATCTCACTTGAGGCGGAAACCAAACGGCAGGATAAATCCTGCGATAATCCTCCTCATTTTCTTCATCAGGTTCGTGAACGTGAGTGTGTCTCTCGAGAAAAGAGCCAACGATCTCAGAATTTGGATTCGAAGGTGGTGCTTCGAGTATACTCCGAAGATAATTTTCGACGTCGTTGATTGCTCTTATCGGACACTTCGCTGTACCTCTGGGACATTCGTTGGGATATGGGACAGGCCATTCAGGGGGTGGGGGTTTGCATCTTATCCTCATTGCTAAGCATTTGTCTTCGGTCAAGCCTAAACGAGTAACCAGAATCAGCACTATTCCTGACAAAAACTTGAAATAACAAAACATGCTCAGAAAAAGAATTTTTCGAAAACGGAATAAATTTTCTGAATAAGTTTAGAAAAGTATCAACAAAAAATGGATTAAAATTGAGCAAAAATCGATCGGACCTGCGACCAAATTGTCCGTAATCTCGATGTTGCTTTCGACCAACATTTTTTCGATCATTTCTTCGTCGAGTTGAATTCTGGTCTGCTCCAAAACGTCGAAACGTTGTGGAAATATTTCGCGCACGAGTTCCGTATACGGCGGACACGTTTCCTTGTCCTTTTGGAAGCCTTCTTCGTCGAGGAATATCCAGGGGTAAAGAACGATGGCTGTCTCTTCGCAAAGTTCAAACATTTCTTGTTCGAGATACGCTTCGTATTTGGCTTTTTTCGCAGCTTCTTCCTGCGCAATTTTTCTATCTTCTTTCGCTTTTCTTCAATCGTGAAATAAACTGATTATTAGATTCGAACAATCGGATTAATATCCGAGGCTTAAAGGGATCGAGTTAAAAAGCAATCGAGCGAATGTCACCTGAGCGATTCTTTTCTTTGCCAGCGAGATTCTTCCTCGGAAACTCTTTTCATGATCGAGACCATTCGTCCCGGTGGCTCGTTGTTCTGAACTCTTCGCAATTCTTTCAAAAGTGTTCTTTGCAAATTGGGACATTCGGCACCGAAAACAAGATTAACTATTTTGCCATTTTCTAAAAACATCCATACGGGCTCGCTCCTACCGCGAAATCGTTCCAAGCTCGAGATATCGTCGTTTCGGGCAACCGCGTAACTCAACGTATCTCCTCCGATTTCCATTTTGATTTTTCTCAACGTCGATATCATTGCCGAACAAGGACCCGACCATTCCGAATAAACGTCCACCACAACCAATCCTTTTCTCTCAACTATTTGGGCCCAATCTTCCTCGCTCGTTACTTCCGTTTGCAAAGCGGTTGCGCCACCTTTTTTCACGGACTTTGGCATTCTATCTAAAGCAAAATTTCAAACGAATCTCTCGAGTAGTCTCATCGTTTCAATCATCGAGAAGAATCTTGGTTAATTTTTCTGGAGAATTCAAGATATGGGAAATTTTACTGATTCGTTATTCATTAGGTTCGATAAAGTGTTAAAAATCACGTTGAAAAAATTGAATTTTCGAAAGAGTTCAACCGATGGAACCGTTCTCAAGATTGAGAACGATTTTGAGGTTACCTCGTCACGCCTGAGTCTTTTCATTCACAGATTTTATTGATTTTCTTCCTTTTTTATTTTGAATTTCTTTTTTTTTCTTTGTATTTTAGTGAAAATGAAAGAATCAGTAGGAAATTGATATTTCGCATAAATCGTGGAGTCGCAGCGTGTGTGGTAAGGAGTGGGACAGTGACACGTGATGAACGAGATCGAAGATAACCCCGATCAATTGAGAGGGTAACAGCAGCAGCAGCAGCAGCACTACTGGGGTACTAATTTTACGATTCTGTGTGTCTCCAGCGTGTTGTGTGTGCGTGAGTGGTTAGGAGATGATAATACGAGTGTGAATTTGAGCTCAATTGAGGGAGAGGAAATGATCGACGATTTAGCGTAAACTTCAGGACGTAAAATCGTTGGTAGAGGAAGAAGAAAAAAAAGGTGTGAAGGGGAAGAAACAAGGCTTGAGAGATCATCGCGTTACGTCGAATTGAATGAATAAAAGTGGGAGTGGCTGCGAGAAAATGCTCGAGAAAATAGATCTTGGCGGGTTCGAAGGGAGGACGAGATGGAGGGGGGAAATATATGCAAGTTTTACGTCGAAACAATTAATTGTCGAGTAGTTGGAGTTGGCAGAGAGACGGGACGTCTCGAATTAGGAACGATCGCGCGCTCGCGGGCTTTATCCTATCACTTTTATGCTCTCTGCTAATCAACGGGCCCACAAGATAATCGAGCCTGATAAGATGACTTGGTTCGTTCTATTTTATGCATCTCGACCGAAGGATGTCGCTCTAATTTTATTATATCTTATTCCTATCAATAAATTATGTATAAAACAGTTTATTGAGGAAGCTGCGCTTTTGGACTGAACGAATGAGACGTTTGATCGATCGATACAATTTTTCTTGTCGAGCAAGATCCTCGTTTTACATTTTCATTTAACGATTCTAATTACTGGGAGATTCTTGTGAAAATGAGAAACGAGTTGGTGGCGCTCGCGAATGAAACGATCCAAAAAGCTTTTTTCGGTGGAGATCTTTCAACGAAATTTCATTTCGCGTCCTCAATGGGAAGCGACAAGAAAAATGCAAAAAAGTAAAATATCGAGAAAAAGCAGCGTAAGAGAAGAGGAAAAAAATAAACAACAAAAAAGTAGACCAGACGCAACGGGAAGGAGCTCTTCTCGCACGCGCTAACAGCCTCCGTCTGACGATCTCTTATCAACGCTCTCGATCTCGCGGATCTTATTAAAGCGCTTATGACTCTCCTCGCGTCATTAGGCTTTCGTGTCGCACGATAATTTGCATCTTGTTCTACGAGTTTCAGAGAAAGAGAGAACCGGGAGAACAAACGTTTCGGAAAGAAAATTAAGAAAAAAAAAAAAAAAAATGAACATTTTTTTTTATTCAAGTGGTCCAAGCTCGCCAGCGTTTTTTTCTTCTTCTTGCCGCCACCAAGGAGCGGCCATTGTTACAATCGAGCCAATGTAAATAGCTCTCAAGACAAAAAAAAAAAAGAAGTGTAATGTTTGCACGTCCGATCTGCAGTTGTTTACTTATATCATTGGCGTGTCCGCTCTCATGCGCGCGTCGTAACAAATGAAAAATATTTAAGCTCCTTTTGCAAAGTGCAATATAACACGCGTCCATATAAACATACGAATACGCATTTATTTTATATCCACGTATATATACATGGACGAAGAGCTCGTTTCTTCAAAGTGAACTCGTTTGAACTCCAAAGTGAATTTTGCGACGTTCGCATTTTCCGCGGCCTAAATTCCAAACTGCTGCTCGCGCGATTTGTATAAAATATATACGTGTGTTACATGTACGTTTGAGAAATCAACATTCGTCAAAATGACATTCAGCAATCCACGCGCGCCTTTCCGGCATTTATTTCTCTTATCCCAATTGTTTTTTCTTTCTCATTTTTATTTTTTCTTTGCTTTGAGACTTTTCTTCTTCGTATGCAATTTCGTGACCTACCTTCCAACACTTCCGGCCACGCGTATCGACGACTCGCTTTTTTTTTTCCAGCTGCGTCGATTACATATCTGAGGAAAATTGTTTCTGCCTTTCGGCCTGCCTGCGGTCGATCTAAACAGGCAAATTTTTTTCTTTCCGGATATCAAGAGAAAAATAAATCATTTTCGCCGCTGGTCTGGCCCGAGGACGAACTTGATTAGTCTCGAGTATAATGACTACGTTATTGCCTACCGTAAGGACGTTATGCGACTAACCTCCGCCAATATTCTCGTCAAATTGCCAGATAAGCTCGTAGTTATTATTCACAAAGCTGACCCTCGCTTTCCCTAAATGTAGAAAAAAAAGGACATTTTTCTGGCATATTCGATCGATCGAACTCGTTTTAAGTTTTTTCGCGAATACAATTTTCGGGGATCGGAGAATCTTTCGTTTTCAATTTGATTTTATTGAATTAAAATTCCATTAATTCAGCTATTTAATTCAAATTTTTTCGTTTTCTGAAAAGCCATAGAATTTGCAGTGACCAAAAACCTTGATTTTCAGTAAGATTTCGTAAAAAAAAACATCGAAAATACAATTTTTTTCGAATATATTCCAAGGACCGTTGGATCTTTCCAATAGAGACCACGAAGAAAAATAGTTACAAACACAAAACTTATTTCGTAGCAACTGAAACGAGACCGAAACCGAAATGAGATTTGTTTCCAAATCCAAATATTTTTCTAATTTTTTCGCAAATTTTTTTCGCGCCGATTCACCGTGCTCGATCATTCAGTGCTTCTCCTCCAAAGATTTTATTCCAGTAGAATCGATTGCACAAACCTGGATTCGCGAAGCTTTCATTTTGGAGGCCTGGAGAAAATCGAAAGTATTTGATATTCACCGAAGTTTTTAAAATCGTAAAAAAATTGTAGAATTTTCTCACCGACGATACCGAAGTGGTTGGGGCGGCTCAGAATATTCGGATAAACGAACAAAATTTTATTTTTTTTCCTTTCAATACGAGTCCCACGAAGAAATGATATATTTTCGTTTAAAAAAAGCGACGCCATCGTCGAATTTTCGTAGTAATTTGCGAGCTGTTTAGTCAGTTGAGTAAGATGGGGGGTTAAGCCGTCAGACAGAAAGAGCATTCAATCTCGAGTATTATTCCGTTCCATGGATATACGAACGTCGTGTGTCGACGTGTGAGTAGAGGTATGCATCTCACCTACGCTTTAACAAGAATTGATGTTTCCGACGATTATCCTTAAAGACCAGCGGGTTCCCAACGAGATATCCTTCCTCGAGGCAGGAAATTATCTTTACCGAACGACTTGTCCCGTAGCTATGTGCATTGCGAAATAAATTATTAGATAGAAGAAAAAACCAACGAAACAAAAAAGAATAAAAAAAAAGGAAAAAAAATGGTATAATAACGAGAAAAACAGCCTGAGGTCTTGGAAAGAGGGATTGATGATTGAGTCTGAGGAACAAAAAAACCATTGACCGCTATATATCTATATATTGCGCTAATAATTTATTCCTTCATTTTGATAAACCGAGAACATAATTGGTTCTCGTGAATGAAAAACTCCAACAACGAATGAAACAAGATTTGAATAAAAAAATATTTCGAGTGATAGGGAACGATGCTCGAAAGAAGAATAAAATGTGTACGAAATGAAAAGTTCAACACGCGAATAATTAATATGCCTCGTCCGGTCGAGTGGGCCTGCTCACGAGCGAAGGTTAAAAATTTGAGCAATTTTAAAAGTCACGTAGGGAAGTTGCCGAGGTTGATTGATCATCCTAAGGACGAGACGAATGACGAATTAAAAGCGAGAAGAGAAATAAAAAAAAAATAAAAGAGGCTTTCGAAATGGCAACCGGAAGTAACGATGACGGCGGAGAGTCTGACTTGAAATTTTGGGTCAGCTATACGATTCGTCATTTTGACATTGAACAGGGTTGAGATCGAGTATTTTTTTTTTTCTTTTTTCGTTAAATAAATATCGGTAATTTCTGCTTGTTTCGTGAAATATATTTTAAGTTCGAGTCAAAAATGAAATTATTTATTTTTTTTTACTCCGCAAAATGGCCGATGCGTGGGAACGTTTGGCGAGATTAAAAATCCAGCGGAAACTAGAGAATCCCATGAAACCTAACGTCCAATCGATAAATGTCAAAAGATCGTTAAGTATAGTGAAAAATAAATCGATTTACGCCTCTCTCGATCTCAGAACTCATCGATGTATGCGCGCGTGCATGAATATTACAACTCGTATCGACGTTCAACGCTGTCTTATAAATGACCAGACACGTCCTTGACACAGTCACACCGAGCCACACACAGGCCCTTTTTCTTTGATCGCGAGCGCCGTCTAATTTTTTACCGCTCGTCTCATCGACTTTTTTCTCCTTCTATTTCTCTCTCTCTCTCTCTCTCAGTTTCCATTTCAAACTCGTATTTCTACCGTTGTACGAGATTTTTCATCAACATTTTTATCATTCGTTGTAACATAGAGAATCAATGATTTTTTTTTCACCAACTGGGCCTCATCGTCGTTCTTCGATATTCGGCCAAAAAAAAATCGTTTTATGGCTCCGAATCTGCTCGATGGAACCTCCGATCGTCAGTTTCACTTTTCATATTTAATTTTTCCGTGATTGGTCCCACGAGTATCGATCACAAATTCTCGTATAAATGGTTACTAATTTACCGATTTAATGCTGGAAAAAAAAAAAAAACGATTTAAGCGAGTCGCAATTTTCGTAGTTGGAACATTAGTTACGTCGATGTATTCGATGGCGGAAATAATGTTACGTACAGATGTGTGATTCGAGAAGAATACTTATGAAGTATTTATAGACAGGAGTCCATTTAACGCCCGTGGACGTAACGTACAAAGTAGGTACTGGTTGCGCGCGGCAATGAGAATAATCATCGAGAGATCGGGATGAATCGATAGCGGGACGAATGTATATACACACACGAATGTGTATATACATTTTCATCGAGCAGAGATCCCTTTGGGAGAGCCGTGGATGAGAATTAACGAGCGTGAATCCGGAAGAGGTGGGAATGGAGAGATTCAAATCGCGATAGTTTGTACAAACGAGCGAATTGACGAAAAAAAAAAAAAAGAAAAACGCATGAGTCGTTACTTTGTACTTACATAAAAATATCTCAGGGACGTGGAAAAATTGCGGGAAGAAAGAGAAATAAAAGAGTGTTTTTACATTGCACAATTATATATTTTTCTTATCGCGTTATGACGTTCGTTAGATTTTTTTTTTTCTTTATTTTTTACTCTCTCGATGCTTCAGCGGCAACGATCTTGTGTGTCACGTAATCGAGAAAAAATTTCTCCTCCGCGCGAGCGCGGATAAATGAATATTTCAGTTTATTCAATATTTTATAATATTTTTATGTCTCCCCCATAAAATTTGTAAGAATCTTCGGAGTCTCGTGTTTCTCATGGTTAATTGAGCGGTGCGAGAAATTCGATGGGTTTTAATGGGCAATGATTTATGCGTTAATCGATACGAGAGAACCTTTTTTTTTTTTTTCAATCATTTTCAGCTTTTATATCAAGCTTTTTTTTCAGTATTATTTCACTTCGTTTTATCGCTCGATCGTTAAACGTTCATTAGGCCTTTAATTATTCAGGTTTATATATTTTTTTGTTGCTCGTTCATTAACGCGAAATTAAAATGTTTTTCTTTTTTTTTCGCCAACTTTAATCACTCATTTCCTGAGAAAATATTCCTCTCTCTCTCTCTACACCCTCATCTTGATCACCCACTCGACGTAATTTGATTTTTCATTCTCGCAAGCGATACTCTTAATGCAAATATTCGTAGTAACATTATTTTATGTTTTTTTTTTTTTTTTTCATTCGTACGTCAGACTTTTGTGGACGTTTTTGTTAATAATTCAAAAGTCAACGAGAATAGAATGAAGTCAGTTAAAACAAAGACCAGAGATCGTCCAAGCGCCACTCGAGCCGCGTAGTCAACGATCGAGAGCGTTGAGAAGAAATCCTGTTCGCCCACCGTTCGAGCTCCGTTCGCAAGGAAATCGTTCCGCGAATGTCAGTCAGGATAAATTACGATTTTCCATATATGTGAGCCCGAGCAGCGTGCGCGCGCTCGCGCCGTTTCAGTATCGAAATAATCTTCGACTTAAGAGCATCTTGAAAACGAGTGTAGAATTAAATAATTATGCCAACCAATGCAACGAACAAGGAGACGAGTATTTTCAGTAAAATGTCTGAAACTAATCAATTTCGATTATTTTTTAAAACTTTTTCAACACTTATTTTCGTTTTAATCTCTAAAGAAATCCTGAAATAATTGCATCACTCGAAGATTCGAATTTTGTTTAATTTCTAATCAACTTTGAATTTTTATTTTTATTAAAAATAGGTTTTTAATTAATAATTAATATATTTTAATGAATAAATAATAAAAAAATTGACATTTTTGTTTGAATTTTGTTTTTGTTGAATTTGTTATTTTTTTTTTTAATTTTGAGCGTTATGAAAAAAACGATTTAGCCAAACGATAAGGATCAGGAGGAGCATTTGATTTCGGATAAGGAAAAGAAAATCTTGTGTTTTCATTCGTAATATTTTTTTGACGAAAAACTAACCTCGTATTAATGAAAATATATTGTGCAGGTCATTAAAATTCGTAGAAACAACAGTCTCGCGGATATATGTGACGAGAGACGAAGGATAAATTACGGCAATTCGTAGCCGTACGAATATTACGTACGTCAACGGAGTTGTGGCTCTATCAATCATACTTAATTATTCCAACGTTCTTGACGTTTACTCACGTCTTTTTTTGTATTCTTTTCTTTTCTTTGTTTCTTTTTTTTTTCGCCAATTCTCACTCGTCTTACTCCGTCCATTATCGCTGTACGAGTACAATTGCGAATGACAATAGGACGAGAAGAACTTTGTAACAATGCACAAGAGTGCAATTGCAAATAATTTAACTGTAAATATGTGCGACGTTTATTTACAAAATTGGAACGCGTTCCTGGAGCCCGGAATTGTCGACTGGCCTCGATTTTATATATCCTCAAGTCTCCCATAATCTCGTCTACAATTAAAAACAATTTTTCGTTATTTCATTACAGCAGCTCTATTATTCATTTATTTTAAAGAAATTTTTCGCAATTTCTTTTTCTTTGCAGAAGCAGCAAATGTTTTTCTTCGTACTCTCGTCATTCCCGAAAGAATCGTCACGCATGGGAGAAAAATAATGTTTTGAAAATATGACGATGTTTTATTTGACGTCAATCGGACGAAAATAGTTCGATACGAATGTTTTGTTCAAATGAACAAAAATCATGCTTGAATAAAGATTTTTTAACTTCAGTTTTCGCAAAATTTTCGTCTAAAATTAAAACCAATTTTCGTCATTTCATTGAGGAAGCTTCTTCATTAATTTTCATGATATTCATTTCCGATTTTTTCATACTTTCATCATTTTCGAACGGATTGTCACACAAGGTAGAAAAAAAAAATGTTGTGAAAAATGAAAAACATATTTGACGTCAATCCGACAAAAATAGTTGGAAAGAAAAATAAAAACGATACTGAAATGAAGAAGCAAAAGTGCGGCTCACGAATTTCGGGCCAAGTTTCCTTGCATGGTCCAAAGGAACGAGTCACGCTGATAGAGATTTTCATCTCAAAGAAAATAAAACAATAGATAACTGAGAATTGTGACCTCAAGCTCCCACGCGAATCGATCCATCAGGATTTCTAAGGCTCGAAGGACGTTTTGTAAAAAACGAAAAAAGGAAGAACAAACTGAAAAATTTATTTGGCTACCAAGTCGCATTTTTCTACCGATACGAATGAGAAAGTCAATTTTTTATCATTTTTCGAAAATTAAACATTTGAGTATCGCTGTATCGTTTTAATAAATAATATTTATTTGTCACTAAATAAATGCAAGCAGCGATTAATCACTGAATGCGATTCCCGTAATAATTCATGTCATTCGACGATTGTGATAAAGGAATAAAACGAATACAATGAGACTCTCTCTCGAAGATCTTCGGACAGAGCAGCAACGCGACAAGGAGTTATTTACACGACACAATGAAAATTATTCACTGGGACAAGGTCTTTGATCATCGATTATTTATCGATCACTCATCATTTATGAACATCCATTACTATAATTACACGAAGAATTCTATTCAAAATGCCTAAATAAACAAATAAGAAAAAAGCAATAAATCAAATAGAATTACTGAGGAAAATTGGATGGTTTGATGCAAATTTTCTACCACGTTGAATACAATTAATATTTTTCACTGTCAGCAACGACTACGCGGTCGGTGAGCAGGGATCTTCTGAGTTGAGTTCTTTCGAGTGGAACCAGCACCTGGTTGGGTGATCGCTGAAATCGCGCATCAGCCGAATTCAAGTGGATTCAACCAATTGATACTCAGTAAAAAGTGCGAGGGAAATGTTTGGAGGAATTTCACAGGAACGTTAAAACTGAGAGGAAAAAGTGGCCCTAAGGACTCAGGGCTAGTCAGCATTAAAAAAAAAATCATTTAAAAAAAATATTTTCTTCAAGTACAGCATTCTAAAAGTATTTTCTGAAAAATTTGGGCCAATCGGAGCGTTATTTATGAAGATGAACAAATTTGAGCGCAGCAGCCTCGAGTAGGTAAAAGTAGATAGATAAAGGCAGCTATGCACTCGACTATACGAAAGAAAAATCGCTTCTGCTGCGGCTGCTGAGGCGCAGAAAGATTCACTTTATGGTGCCGAAAAGGATGATCCAATGTAAGTCAAAAAATATTTTTTTTATCTGAATGTCAATTGTACTTGAAATTTTAAACGCATTTTTCTCGAAATCACGTTTGCAAAGTCGGTGATCGTTGTAACTCCAGAACGGCTTGACCGATCGTTTTGAAATTTGTATCACTTATTCTGTAAGTAATTGTCCCCTGGATGGACGAAGGATTTTCATCGGCGGTGGATAGTTTTTTTTTTACTAACTGAAAATATGAGTGAATTTTTGGTCGAAAAACAAGTTTTGACTTCGAACATCCGCCATTTTGTATAAAATTCGAAATTTTCATTAACCCTTCGTCCATCCTGGGCCCAATGTGATTTGCTAATGATCCCCGTTAACTGTTTTGGTTTCGGATGATCCAGTGATGAGCAGCGGTGATCACCGCGAAACACCTTTTTTTGTACCCCTCACAGGTTGACTGCATCTCGCTTGTTTATCATTATTTTTCAATGAAAATTTTACTGTAGCCGCGAGAAATATTGATTATTCATATGGAAAAACATTTTTCACTAAATGATAAAAGCGTTACAAGTAGCCCTCACTTCTCAAAATTACCAAGTTTTAAATAAAAATAAAGTTTATTTTCAAAAATTTGAATCATTTGTGCTTAACAGAGGATTTCTGGCGTAGAACAGAAAGAAAGGGACAAGAATTGAGTGGCGAGGAGTGTTCGAGGATCGAATGTCCAGAACTGGATAAAAATACAAAAATGATATATCGCGTTATTTCTTCATAGGTGGGTCAATAAATGCGTGGGCGTAAAATGCGCGACGGACGAATATATAAAATCCATTGTGAGCGCGGTGTAAAGAAAAATAATTGCAGGCTTGTCGCGCGAGTTCACGGTAGCTTCAACACGATTATTCATTACTTACGAAGTGCGTTTTATATGCAAGAAAAATCTGTCACGATACCTGTGTAATCGATTTAAATGAGTAATCGAGATGAACTTTGAGAACACGAGTTATTGTTTCACGGGATACATGCCATATTTGTTAAAGACACACTTTAATAATCTTTCATGAAAAATTAACGAGTTATAAGAACTGATAAATTTATAATTGATGCAGTAAACACGCGGTAGCACACGACCAACAATATTTATTGTTCGTGTTGTTAAACAAATGGCACAAGTTTAACGTGTAAGGTGAGAGGACAAATATTTATCGAGTTAGAGAATTATTGCACTACTGATTGAGGGATCGATAATAAAAATATTGTAACTCTCGTATACCGAGAAATAATAAATAATAATTGCATTATCCCTCCTCCATAAGGATGAATTCAGTCGACCGAAAAGTATCGATAACCTACCGCAATTGGGGTCATTCTCGACACAAACATTTTATAGTTTCTCCATTTTTCTGAATAATTAACAACCATCTAAAGAGGCATAAAAAGATTCTCATTTTTCATCTCGATAAAGATATGACTTTTATGAAATATTTTCTTTCCAATTGTCCCGATGTATTTCATATCGAGAAATAAAAAAATTGAAGAAGGCAATATTAATTCGAGTAATTAAATATCGCGGTGGAAAAAGGAAAGAAAAGAAGAAAAAAAAATCATGAAAAATGATTTATGAAACGGTAGCGCAAAAAGCAAATAATGTTGATTGAGCAGGATACCTGAGCCCGTTGTACTTGTACCGTATATACACACACGTTACGTAAATACATATAAACGTATCATGAATAATAATAAAATATAACGAGCTACTCTCCAGACGTCGTGAGAAACTTTGTCGACTGGCCAGGCGAGCGTGGGTCGAACGTGTTTCTGGATATGTAGAAAATACATGGGCATTTTCGAATCTAATCGATCTAGCCGCGGAGCCATTTTTTTTCCCTGTTGGCCCTGACCGAGCGATTGATAGTTTGGAACTGATTTATATGGGAGTTATAAAAAAAAAAAATGTTTACGAAATAAAATCGATACCGACGTAACCGTGCCATCGCCAGAAGTCTACCGTTTAAATTTCACGAAATTCCGATCAGAAACGACTTTGAAAATAGTGTTTGAAATTTCGAGGTGAAGTCGAGCTCGGTAGCGTCAGTGGTGGCGCCACGAGCGATGCACCTTCGGTGCGCCTGCACTCTCCACAGTCTCCACTCCGGCGCTGCTCACGCGACGCCGACAAAACGAGGAAAAACGAACAGTACGGAGAAAAAACTCGGACGAAACTCGGGGTGGTCCGCGATGACGAACGAGACATTGTTTAACCGAGTCAAGAGGCAAGTAAAGAAAAGGTTACGGGCAGTAAACTAGACGCGTACTAAACAAACGGAGAAACATAAAAAAAAAGAGGGCGCGAAAGTTCAAAAACGTTGAACCGCTGTTCATTCGTTTTTGTTTCCTCAAACGTCCGTTCGTCGGCTAGTTTAAATTTCATAACTTCGCCGATGAGAGTTGACGATTTTACTCGCGCGGTGGAAAAGTAACGTCGTAATTCCGTCTGATGTTTCGCCGCCACCGCGCGGGAGAGCGGCCTTTGTAAGATAATACGGACGAATTGAAATCGCGAATGCTCGCGAGATGCTCAATCTTACTATTCCTCTCTCTCTCTCTCTCTTCCTCCTATAATTCGTTGCTTGAGACGTCGACCCTACCAACCCCGAGAAGCTCGTAAATCATCGAAACGCGAGACGCTCTACGAGAAACCGCGAGAGAACGAGGCAGGTCTTGCTCGCGGGTCCAACGACTTCGCGAGAGTAATATCGCGAGGAAAACTAGACAACTGACCCGAATTCGGTGACGGCTTACATAATTCCTTAAGTACGTATAGGTCGGCTCTCGTATACATCTTCACTGAATTATTCATGTCTTTACAAATAAATAAAATAAAATATACTCTGCGCGAGTTTTTAAACAATTGAAAACTTAAATTAATACTTTTTATATTTGTTTATATTTCATCAAAGTACAGCCCTACTCGTTTATTCAAGTTTATTTTTTGTTTGTTTCTACCCACGATTTACGACTCAGCCTTGGCGAGTCTACGCGTGCCAGAAAATAAAGCCAAACTTCTCGTGAAACATTTATTTGATTAAGCATGAAATACCGTACAGTTGTTAATGGAAAAAAATGTATACACTTTTCGGGGTACTCGGGGTTAAAAAAAAAAAAACACGGTTAAAGCTCGATGGAGAAACGTATTCGTGGGAAATTAGCGGGGTGTAACGACGCGCTTCGTAATGTTCGTGCCAATACGGAAGGGTGTGTATAATCGTAAAATAAATTTGGCTATTGCCCCAACGTTTTCCACGTAACATCGCCCGAGCCGTTCGTAAAACACGAGGAACGCAAGATCACGCACGAGGTTGATTGAAGATAAAAAATTTAAGAAAAATATATATATACATATGTATTGCGCTTCAGATCGTTGTGCCAATAAATGAAGAGGGAGGATAAATTACGAAATTGAATAACATTGAGACGAAACAATAGTTGGACGCTAGCCACCTTTTTGTACAACGATTTTCTTTGCGTTTTAAAATTCATTTGATTATATTTAATAGCGTATAAAATTGATCTTTTTTATTGGAATAAAAGAGGGGCGGGAAACCGTCGGAAAATCATAAAGCAATCGCAAAGGGTCAGGATAAGAGATCCAATTTGCACGGGTCTCTCTAGTCTCGTAACGCTGGTCGCGTTTGATGGTGAACGATTAAAAACGCGAAATAACTCTCGAGTTTAACGAGCGCTCGGATCACCATCTTTGCAGATAGAAAATGATTTTTCTCGCGGGCTAAGCTTTTGCGGCGAAGATTGCGGTGAAATTCAACAACGAGCGACTCGCTCGCTCGACGGTTTATTGTTCGATCGTCGCACGAGAGCGTACAACGCGCAGCAGCGAGAATGTTTCGCGAGGCCAGGCGGAAGTGGCTCGAGGCCATTTTGTGCGATCTTTTGGATCAGCCATTTTGAGGAGCCTGAAGAAAACGCTTGTGCCGCGCAAGTAAAAAAAAAATCTACGTGGGCTTCAACATTCCTGACATTAACGCATTTCAAACACTTGTTTACGCACCACGATAAAGTCACTTCGCATTCTTCAACGATGTTCCCAACTAATATGGCGCCCAAACTAAATCAAACGAGAGAGCATGATCATGTTGCCAGATTTCGCATTTTTCCAACAATTTTTCATTCGCACGCAATATTCTGAGAGAGAAAGAAGGGGGGGGGGGAACACTCCCGTAAATTTGGCTCTTTATCTTATCGATTCTCTTGCCAAATTACATTAATTCGTGAGACACACATGCACGCGCACACACTCATAAAAAAAGGGAGGCTCGTAACACGCGTTCTTGAAATAGAAAGCTCGAGACGTCGTTGGCTTTGATTTTTCTTTCTGCCTCGTCTATTTCGGTACTTCTCGATTACTCGAAATAAACCGGTGAATCAAGCCGCTTTGTTTGGAGTAGGTGGTTTTTCGTGTGTACGTTTAAGATCGAGCGAATTTAATGTCAGGGACTGGTCCCTCCTTGAATCGTGATATCATGATTATCGATTCAATCAAACTATCAACGAATCAACAGAATTTATCAACATTTCTGTTTTTTTTTATTTTTATTTTTCTTCAACGATGACAATAATTGTTTCTTGCCATTCGAAGACGATCATATTGGGGAGCAGAATATTCGAAAATAGGATAATTCGTAAACGAGTAAGAAACGTTGTTTCGTGGATCAGAGGCGAAAGTGTCTTTCGAGGAAAAAAAAAAACGTTTTAATAAAGTTGAGAGAAGCAATGGCGGACCGTTGGAGTTTCGCTGGAGGCAATATCCAGCAAAAGAGATAGAAAGGCGCGCGTCGCGGACGCGAGAGCGCGTTGAATGAAATTCAAGTGGGTCGCGCATGAATGAAGTCGCGTCTCGCGAGCGAGCGCAGGATATTTAAGCTAGTTCGTTATTGGTCGAGAATATTTTGCACCATTTTTCTAATTGTCACTCGGGACAAGTAATCTGGTTTGGATGATTTTTCTTTCTCCTCGAGTTATCGCGTCGCGAGATTGCTGACGAAAAGTTTAAAATCTTGCAAAGTTTCTTGAGAAATTCTCTCGTATTGGCTTTCGAGGAAAACTGAGTTTCGGGTTTCGAGTTTTTCGCCAACCGTTCGATTATCCTGAATTATATAAAAATTTTGGTTTTTCACACACGATTATTCTCACTCGATAGAATTCTTATTCTCGTTTCATTATTTTTTTTTTCTTATGTCCTACAAACGGGTAAGTGTATGGATAACCGATTGAGCGTGGGCGACCGGATGTGATCGGAGACCGAGCGCGTTGCACACACGAGAACCAGCAACCGGTCGCAGAGGACGTGCCGAACGTGAGGAAAAGAGAAAATGAGATTCGCGTCCTTCGCGACGATGGATTATCGACAGACTTTCGTTGAAACGTCATTCGGTTATGGGGTTCTCTTATTAATTTGTTCGCGAGTTAATAAACGTTAATAAAAATAAACGTTGATTGTTATTCTCGAAAAAACATTTCCCATCAATTCGTAACAACGAATTCGTTTGTACTCGCAATTAAACAGATTTTCATTTCGTAATCAACGGATCTGCTAATGACGACAAAAAGTATAAGACTGAAAAAAAAGAGGGATTAATCGGGGTCGTGGAACACGCGAGAAAGAGAGTAAAAAGTATATTCGTCGCTGTACGAAAGGGAGACTGAATTAATTCGGGCGTAAAGCAAGCATGGTCGCACAGGACGAGAGTTTTAAGTATGGTACAAACGAGAATAGAACTCTGACGGGGGGGAACGACCTCGCGGGACCACCGTATACAGTAAAACCCTTTTGAAACGGCCCGATAAATCAACTCGTTGAAAAAAAAAACTCGAATGAGCTCAAAAACCAAAATCTTCCATCCAAAAATACTATTTTGTTGTAAAAAATGATAGTCGAGTCCCTAAATGTCGATTTCCCTTTGAATTTCTTCCTTCAAATAGTTTTCTGTGTCTGAATTGCGACGACTGTCGAATCAATGAAGGCGAATAAATGTTTCATTCTTTTTGAGTGGAATGAAGGGCGTTTTTTTTTTTAGTTAATTAGGGTCAGGCTCTTACGACTGAATTGGAAATTTTCATGGATATGAGGAAGTGGCTGCCAAAGCGTCTCTGGTGGCCGAGCTTGGGGGCGCTTGCGCTGCGGCCCCGAGTGGTTAGTCAGAATTCGGCTGTATCGGCAACGTTTTCCGCAGTTTCCCTGGGTCACGGTCAAAATTCTTAATGTTGGACGCTAATTTCTGTGGGTGCGTTGGAAATGGCGAAAAGTCTGAAAAGGGCAGGGTAGTCGTTGGAAAAATCTAATCAAAAAATCTTTGTTTTTATTCTTCTCGCGGAGACGTAATTCGGGATCTATTCGATTTCAATTTGGACACTTCGATCGCTTCGATCTAAACTCGATCTAGACTCTTGGGAATATGAAAAATAGTGGAAAATATTGTTTTTCAAACTTCGACTCACCAATCGTCGTCCATAGCTGATTCCAGATTGCACTTCCGGTGCAGTGATGCTGCGCCGGAAAGGCTTGGCGTTTCGGGTTTGCACCGTGGACCTCATTCTGATTCGGGGGTTCAGCGAACTTTTTTGAGCATACACGAATAAGTCACTCCGAGAAAATCGTGTCTCCGAATAACCGTTTTCTTAGTTTTTTTTTTCACTTTGTACTTATTTTTTCACATTTTCATCACCGAACCGTCGGAATTTCGGACATTATTTATCCTCTCATAATTTCGTCACATCGAAATCACGCTTTCCAAATATTTATCATTTTCGAACACGAAACACTGCTTTGATTCGTCGATTATTACGGAACTTTAACGAGAAAATTTGAGAGATAAGAGCGACCGAGTATATCTCTTCGCTCACGAATCAACGGATATAACTATTTTGGCAAATGTCAGTGTCACAACTCCTCGATGGGGACTTTCCCGTCGGCTGTAACCGTAGTAATAATAATTATTATTTATTATTCCCTTGAATTTTAGACTTTTATTGTTTTTTTGAAATCGATCAATAGTCCTTGACCTTTGGGAATTCCGTAAAAACATCCAAGTCACGCAAAGCCCGATAACGAATAGCGCGAAAGAAAATTTTTCGTAACCCCGTGATGCAACGACGAGTTTTGAGTTTAGATTCGGTGGGGGGCGCGGGAGGGAGGTGGAGAGGGGGGCGGGGGTGCGAAAAGAGGGACACGCTTTTTATTTCGATACTCGTTTCAATTAGGAGGATGGGGAGCTGTTGAAGACGGCGATGCGACGGTATCGCGTCGAGACGAGGACTAAAGGCGCGGAGAGCTGCTCGCGTGCTCTCGAGCCAGCCGCGAGATCGTCGAGTGAACGGTTGTTCGCGCTGTACGAAACGCGTGCGGGCTGCTCGTGAGTGAGAAAGGAACGGTGGTCGCGCGCTAAAGCGAAAAAGCAGATATAGAAACGTATAGGATCAATCAAAGCACGAATATACCGGAAGTGCCGGAATTTACGCAGGAAAAAAAACAACAACAACGACAACGACAATAAACGGACAAAAGAGACGTAAAAAAAAAAAAAAAATACTATCACTAATGAAAGAATAAGCTGGACTGATAAAATCGTCAAAAATACACGAAGAAATAGGATTCGAGTCGAATAATATAACCGGAAATGAGATGTACACTCGAGAGAACAAATATACGTTGAGAAATAAGAACGTTAAAAAGGCTTTACGACGCTTGAGGGTCGAGATATGTAGGGCAATGAAAACATAAAAGAAATCTGGGTCGAATGATAAAAGACGAAATTTTTACTGCCAACACGGGTGACGGGGGGGGGGGGGGGGGTACCTATGAGAAAATCGTGAATATCTATCAAAACCTATATGGTGTAAGAATAGTAGCAAATTGCCTTTTACCAATGAGGAATCAGCAAAAAATAGTGATAATTTGAAAGAAAATGGTACTGATAAGAAAAAAATTGTACTTAATTTTAGTTTAAAAAAATATACTTATATATAGACCGACAACGACGGGTGTGCGGTAGGTGTGTGGCTTCGGCGGACGAGTAAAATACTTGGATGGGTGATCGTTCAGAGGAGCCAGCTTTTCTGAGTTTCTGTGGGCCCCCGAATCAGCTGAAACTCAGTAAAAATATATCTGCATGAATCAGCTGGGTTTTCCACAGTTTCCCTTGACCCTAGTGCAAATGCGATGCAGTAGTGCATTGGCAAGGAGTCGCTGAGGGCAACACACTCCGAAGAGACGAAGTCTCGCAGACACAGAAACAGGAACAATGGGGTGAGAGGAAAAATGAGATCAAAGTGATGAGAAGGGCTCGTGGACAAAACCTAGAAGAAAAATAATTCGAAAGAGCCGAATCTTTGGATCGAAGAAATAAAAATTGATCAAAAAGCGAGTTCGATCGAAGATATCCAGTAAAAATCAGCGATGAACCGTGCGGTTATTTTTGAAATGAACGGTACAAAGATTTTTGGAGCGGTGAACCGAGAAAGTGAGAAAGAAAACGAGTGTCTCCAGCTCGAGCGCACCGAGTAAGGAGGGGCGCCCGCGAGACCTCTGTACCGTGTTCTCAGACGTTCGGAAGCTGCGTGGCACGCGTCGATTAGGTGGGGGAAGAACAAAAAAACATTGGTTTCCCCTCGAGACATGGCAAGATATTTTCACTTTGTACATTTATTTCCAACGCGAATGGACCAATATATATATATACGAATGAATAAATAAATCAATAAACAAACAAGAAAATGAAGGGCAATTTGAAAAAAAAAAGGAAAAAGATACAAATATATAGCGACTCGTTATGTTTTCGATCCGCGGCGTCACAAGGATAAGAGTACACGAAACATTTTATGGAAGAGAGTTTGTGTAACAAGTATTAATGCAACGACGATTCACTAACGAGCACACGGACGATTAGAGGAAACGTGATTAAGATTGATCGCGTCGGCTATCTATAAAAGGAGAGACAAACCAGTGGAATATATATACGTCCCCCTATATAAACTATGATTATTATTATTAATATTATTATTATAATTGTTGTTATTATTATTAGAATCTAAACTACGTGTTTGCGATGTTAGTTCTCTTTCTCCTGTTTTCGATACAAATAAATTGTAGTTAACCTCACGTGTATTCTGTTTTTTTTTTCTTCTTAGGTACGTCCAAAATTATCGAAAATATTTATTTCATTTTTGTAATCGCGTGTTGTTCTTTTAGCTTTCAACTGGAACGATCCGCATATCGATCATTGAAGAAATATGTTTGAAGAAAAAAAAATAAACATTTCTCGATTCGTTTCAATGGAAGTAACGACAATGCTATTTTACGTGAACCTCTTCAATTATTTTTAAAACTCTTTGAATTTTTCATTTAAAATTTCCTGGAAAATACAATTTTTTTAGGCCCCGATCGTACGTAATCCGATTAAAATTTTTTTGAAAAACACGAATTTTTCGAGGCACCAGTGGTAGGTTATCTCTCGAGTAAGAATAAATGTCTAAAATACCTGAATGTTCATTTGTTTTTATAGAAAATTCGGAAAGTTTTCGTATTTCAACTTAAAATTAATATTTTTTTTTTTATCATTTATCTAAATTTTTTCGCCTGCAGGAAATGAAACAGAATATTCTGTTTCACTTTGTTTTATTGGAATATTCCGTTACCACAAGCATAACCACTATTATAATTATTAGTGAAAAATTGCTGTAAATATTATTTCTACCTATAATAATAATAATAATATTAATAATAATAACAATAATAATTATTATTATTACGATTATTATCATGTGTTGATTTTTCGAAACTCCCTTTTTCATTACATTCGATATTACAGTAATAGACTCGGATAATAATGTGTTTGGGAAGAAATGAAGAAAAAAAAGACGGTCCAAGAGCCTCAATTAAATGACGGATAGATTCGTAACGCGTTAGTTCGAAATCGCGTTAAATTGCGGTTCATTACATCACACTAGCAAGTATATTATGCGAGCATATAATATGTATATATATAAATATGAGAATGTGTATATTTATATATATAATTTGAATTCTGTATGGTGGAGGAGAACGGGGTCAAGCGATTAACGATCGCTTCGTCTCAACGACGACGGCCATTAAATTGTTGCATTATTATACCATTTCATTGCGATAAAGTGGACGCGCGGGTGTCCGTCGCGTCACGTTAATTGCAAAGAGAGAGAGAGAGAGAGAGAGGGAGCGACGGAGGTGAGGAGAAAACATCAGCGATTTCACAAAGCGAGCATAATTCATAATTCGCTACTTCGCATACCTTGATTTACATACAAATGGCACGATTCTTCGGTTGAAAATAAAATAAAAACATATGAGTTATTCGTCATTAGGAATTTATTACATTTTTTTGCCCTATTTAACCTGGAATTGGATTTGAGCCAATCGAAGAATTCTAATGGAACTTCTCCAGTTGTGTTTACGCGTCGATGTCATTTAACCGGTGATCGAAAGAATTTCTTGTCGATGAAAACACGTTCATGCACGATACGATATTCCCGGCGCAGTTTTGAAAAATTTAATAAACCACTGTACCGATGCTGTTCTCGAAACAAAGCTCGTACAGAGCTGTAAACGTTACAGTGGCGCCATCAGAGGGCGATTCACAGTATTTGCTACTCTGCAGACTCCTGCGAAGATCGCAGATTGGTAATTTCGGTCGATTCGGTTTTTCGATACTTTTGCGATCTTGATTAGCGGTGTAAATTTGGCTCCGCGCCATGATTTTTTTGAAAGGTTTCTGATTTCAATCGTTTGTGTGTCGTTTGTAGAGTATTGTGAGAACAAAATAAACGTTTGTGAAATGAGTTTGTCGCGAAAAAATCAAAAATAAAAATTAGCGTGAAGTTAGCCTGTCCATTCTATTTTCTAAACTTTATGAGTCTAATTGTACGAAAATCAATGCGAAATCGTTTGTAGAATACGAATAATACAATTATAAAAATGTTTGTAGGATGCATAATTTCATGAAAAAGCAAAAACAAAATTTGCATAAATTTTTCCGAACCAGTCAGAGAAGGAGTGGACACAGGAAAATAAATAGTCGAGATCCGCGCGTGCGCAGTATGATTGCCAGTTTTTAGGATCGTCCAGTTTTATGAATTTTCTTTTTCATTAATCGAAATTAATTTTTTTTACTAATCCGGTTTTACTGTTTCAACGTATCGTTCGAATGTTGATCTTTATGAACCTGGTTAGTTCTAGGTCCCAAGATGTGATTCTGGTTGCAGTGCGGACTATTCTGGGAACGAATCTTCCTAGATTCAAAAAAACTGAATGAAATTCGATTGACGGTCTTTTTTTTTTTGCTACCGGCATTTTTATTCGTTGGAAAAACGAGAGAATAAAACGTTGTTGAATTTTTATAAAATATTACTGAACGAATATTCATACGGTGCACAAAAATGTGATCGCTAAATATTGGCGAATGAATGTTCCTAGCTTGTTTGGTTTGTTTACATTCGTGGAGCCTCGACTCTGTGTTTACGTTTACGCGCTCTCGCGCTTGGCCTGCTAAGCCGTGCCGTAGCGGGGATGGTGGGGAGAGCTCACGCCGGGGCGACTGGAAGGGGCAGGCCCGAGAACTGGATCATGCGCGGGGCGGGGCAACGAGGGAGCGAGCGAGAGACTCGCGTTCATTCAGTCGCCCGCGGGCGCGGGGCGGGGCGGCGAGTAGCGCGCGTAGAGAATTGCATAAGCATCGGTCGGCTAGTGCAATACCGCGCATTATCGTTCGTTGATTGCAACGAAATTGATAAAACAAAGTGCGGAATAAGAGTCGGTTAATGACGAAAATCTTAATATAAAATACTTTAAACGGTCTGAAGTGTCGTTAAACCAAATAAAAATACAACGATGGATAATAAAAAAACGGAAAATCGTGATAAAATTTTTTTATTATTAAAATGTGCTTGCTTAAAAATGTGCGCGATTTTTTGAAAATAAAAAATGCACGAAAATAAGAGCTTAAAAATATGCGCGATTTCTCGAAAACGAACCATGCACGAAAACGCTATGAAAAGAATATTAGGGTCGTAAAACACAATTCGCTCGATTGTCAATCGTAATGAATTTTAAATTTTTTTTTCTTTTGTCAATGAGTTTTCTTCTCGCAAGCGATATTCGACAAGTCGATAGGAAAGCCTCTTGCCCACGATATTATTTTTCGTGTTAAATTATAGGATGAATTATTTTGAATATTGGAGCGAATCACGATAAATGGCAGCGTGAGCAAGGGTCTTGAGTGACAGACAGTCTAGTGACGGCTGTGTTATAGCTTCGAAAATCGTGTGTATGCTCGCACGCACGCGTGTTCGCAAGCGGAGCTAAGATGCAACCATACATGCGAGTCGCGCAACGCAACGCAAAGCACCAAACGCACGCAAGCCGTAAAGCCATGGGATTGTCGGCAAGAATAACGGAACGAAAGCTATAAATCTACTCTGTAGTTTGCTGTTTCCGAACGCGATACAGTTTCTGTATCGCATATCGAAGTCGCGCAGGCAAGGTCCATGCATATAACCCGGATGCTGCAAACGGTCCACGCAACGCAATGCACGCAAGGCTTGTATAACCGCAGCTATTGTACAGCATTGCGAATAGCTTTTACTATCGCAATTGCTATAGTACAATAGAACGCAAGCGCCCGTGCACGCGTGCACCCACGTGAGCACGCACGACTTTCCACGAAACTATGGCACAAGTTGCCATTACACTTTCTGTCACTCGTCGTCAACCTTATTCGGTTGCTAAAAGACAATTTATTGACCCAAGAGAAAAACATTTTTTGAGTTAGCGGGACAAAGGAACATTGAATGGATATTTTTATTTCGTGCATGAGTTCGTTGACGCGAAAATTAAAAAAAATTTTGACGTCTTTAATCACGCGTTTACTATCTCGGAAGTGTAAAAAGTTAATATTGGTGTTGTGTGAATTAGTGCATTTGAATTTTGAACTACGATGAACTATCGTTTTCCACGTTGGAAAAACGACGCTGCTGCTGCTGCTCGTCTGAATTCAAAATCATGCAGGATCTGGGAAAAATCGAGTGGAAATTAATCAACTGCAATGAGTGTCCTGCAACGGAAGTGGATATTAACTGTGCGGACTATTTCAGAATTGCGGATTGTTCGGTTTTGCCAAAGGTAGGTTCATTATTGAGGAGGGGAACAAGACATCGACGAGTGAGTACATAATTCCATCATTTTTATTGGTTTCATTTCTGTACATAGCAATTTTCAGTATCAAACTGTTGGGCTTTCTTTGATTTTAACTATTATTTTTGAAAGAATTCGATTTTCATTTTAATCGTTAATCTTTGAAGGATAAAACGTTTTTTCTGTTACTGACTGTGGATTGATTGATGAAATGAGGAATGAATACTGTATTTTTTTTGGTCGGTAGAATTTTTCCATTTTAACACTCCAAAATATTCTTATATAATTTTTTTATAAAATAAAATTTAGAAATAGACCAGCAGTGGTAACATTTGAATCAGTTCAACAGACCATTCATATAATTTCGCATTTATGAATCAGTCTTATCGTTTTTAGCATTTCAAAACCTTCAAGATTCATTTATTTCTAATCAGTTGACCCGTATGGAAAAACGTTCGGAAAAACTTGTGCAAATTTTGTTTTTGCTTTTTCATAAAAATATGCGTCTTACAAACATTTTTATTGTAATATTCATGTTCTACAAATGATTTCGCATTGATTTACGTACAATTAGACTCATTTAGTTTAAAAAAGTAGGATGGGCGGGCTAACTTCACGCTAATTTTTATTTTTTATTTTTTCGCGATAAACTCATCTCACAAGCGTTTATTTAGTTCTCACAATACTCTACAAACGACACACAAGCGATTGAAATAAAAAAACTTTCGAAAAGTTCATGTCGGGCGGCCAAGTTCACGTCCATATCTCGACTAAGTTGAAGAGCATAGGAATCTGCAATATCAGCCGAGTAGAATCACTTTTTTATCGTTCGCAGATGCAGAGCAGTCGATAATTCGAAAAAGTTATCTTCCTTGTCGACATTACCTCGATTCATTTAAATCTCTCTCATGGTAGCACATTTACATCGTTTGGTAATTGATCATTGTCCCCGAAAATTAATTTCACCAACTCAAAATCACAGGGAGCTTTCTTACCGATCACCTCATCATCGTTTGGTGATGAGTACATTGTCATCTGTGTCAATTTTATATTTAAGAACATTTTTCAATTTTTGTTTAAATTCTTAAACAAAAAATGTTCTGTTTACATCTCAAGTTTGAAATTTCTCATTGAAATTTTAATTTTTCATGATTAATTAAAAATACATTGTTGATTCTATATTCATTGTATTCATTCATAATTGTTGGTTGATAATCGCGTTTACTTGACTCCTGAAATAAAGATTTTTATCAAAGACGAGTACAGATGATTATGTAAACTTAGCCAATCGAATACTGTTTTTTTTTCTGCTAAATCTTAGTCGTTCCAATGAATTATTGATGTAAAGAAAATCGATTGATGACGACCAGCTGGCGACTTGACTGAAATATTCAGCATTTAATTGTTTTTTTATACCGATTTACGATAGATATTCCGGATTACGATAGCATTCCGGATAAAAAACCTTGCTTCAACACTAACGAATTCTATGATAAAGTTATACTTGCTCCATCACTATTGCATCCACTCTTCATTTTCATTTCTCCATCATTTCAACTGTTAACAAACCAATTTCATCAATTTATTCATTTTACCTCCATGCTCGTGTGTAAAAGCTTTAATATAATTTCTGAAGGATCCTAAAGCGTTTGTTGAGTTTTATAGAAATGTTAAAACTTAAAAAGTAATGGAAAAAGTGTGTGTAACGCAACAACTTTCTGTCGCTCTATATCCAAAATTAAACGGTCAAAATGTTTTTGTTTTTTACAAAATTTGTCATTTGTTCTTTCGTGGTTTGGAACTGCATTTAAAATCTTCAAAACTAATCATTTTTAACGCTTTGGAAATGTTTTAATTTCAAAGTTTCCAAGTTTCCAAGTTTAATCGTGAAAGTTTCAAAGTTAAGGCTAGAAATGTGAAATTTTCAATCCTTCCCTGTAAGATATGCAGGCAGAACCATCAAAGATTCATCCATCGAAAGTTTCTCAAATCCGGAACCCGGTGAATCTCCTCTTAAAATGTGGCAACGAATCATAAAGTACGGTCCAAAATATTATTTTCTGAATATAATAAACTTTATAGCAAGAGGCTTTAGTTACACAGTTAACTTTACGATACCAATTTGAGAAACACGAATAACTCCCGCATATGAAATCACGAAATTGGATATTGACGGATCTATTAGTGGATGTCACTTTCGTCGACGTCCATATCATCAATCCAATCCGAACGAATCGAAATTGAAATATACCAACAGCGAATTAAATTTCTAGTAACTTTTTTTCCAGGGACATTTTACATTTTCTCGTTGACAGTTTTACCGACGAATGAAACTTTTCTGTTCATTTCTTTCGCAGAAGTAAGTCGCTTCGGTTCATTCGATTCCGTCGACTCGTATTTTCTAAATATTCATCATTTTCTTTAGGTTTGGCTATATAAGAGGAATAAAATGTAAAAGAAAAGATATATTTTCCATTCAATGTGCGTTCAGGAGTAACAATCAGGTTTGTACACATATATACAGATCGTTGCTGAGTATTACGTTGTAGTTGATTCTGTTTAGATTTTGACTGATTTTTCTTCTTCGAGTGCTTCCATCTGTAGTCTCTTTTTTTTCTGTGCGACTCGTCGGTGTTTCGCGCCTTCCAGATGAGCCTTCCATTGCAAATCACCGATCAAAATCTTCTCGCAAGTCTGGCAAAAAAATATCAGTGAATTAGTACAATTTATATAGCAAATTAATTTTGTAAAAGGTTGTTGAGAGATAAGTGTTCCGAGTGTGAAAGTTGATACGAAATGAATATGAAATGTGCTTGTTGCTCGGCTTGTTGTCGTTTTGGAGATTGAATCGACTCAAAGTAAGATTTTTTTAAATAACAAAACAAACCCTTATGAAAAAATTTGCTAATTCTAGAAAGAGATTGAAGAGAAGTTGATACGAAAAATGAAGAAATTGTTTATCTATAAATTGATGTGAATAGTAAAAAATATAAATTACCTCACACCAACGACTTTCTTCATTACTGGCGTCCGATTCTTTACCCACGTCAATGTTCTCGTTAAGAGGCTTCAAGTTTGGTTGTTCGTTTCTTAATTTCGCCTCAACGATTGCGATCGCTGGTTCGAGGACACGAGAATTCCAATGTTCGACATTCGTACAATCGAGACCGTAGACAGGTGGCACCTGAAAATCAAATATAGCTCATCAGAATGCTTATTGCCTGTTTATCAGACGTTCGTCTGCCCCTCCGAAATTCGAATCTACTTTATTTTTCTACTTTTTCTCTTTTCTCGAATTTCGTTCCAAAAATACAAATATATTACATAATTAATTACCGGTCTATCGATTCGTCGTATAAAACGATTCATGATCCACCTTTGCTGCCTCCTCGCGTATCGTCTCGTAACCATTTTCAGATCATCGATTCCCTGTTTAAACAGCTGTTCACCCTGCGACAAACCAAACAGTATTTGTTCGTTTTATTTTTGGAGTTATTTTTACATTTCTTTTTTCTTTTCTTTTTTGTTTTTTTGTACAGACGAAGGAAATATTTCTTTTCTCTTTATTTCCATTTCGAGCCAGACTCGTTGTATCGTTGGTTAAGTCGTTTCTCGAAATATATATACTCCGAGAGAGAAATAAAATAGCTTTCTCGGGTTCGAACGAAATCGAATGTAATTCTGAAGAAACTGAATATAGTTGAGGGAGAATTTTCATGGCAATGATAAAAATACTCGTAGAAACATATTTCGATAAATTTTCGTATTCGAGTCGTTTGTTTCGTTGTGATGTATACAGCTTTTTAAATATGCCTCATCAATTATTTTCTCCACTCCATTTTCTGACTCACTTATGTAGGTAAACAAAAAAAAAATCCCAATGAATTGTTACAGTAGATACACGTTTTTTAGATTCAATGAAACGAAAACGAAAAAAAAAAAAACAAAAACAAAGTTAGATAAAGAGAAGTTCAGAAAACAATATAAAAAAATGTTTTTCTCCATCTCGCAGCGATAAGGCGTTGAAAATGAATGGAAAGAGCTCGTTCTAGATAAATAACAAAAAAAAATTAGTAATAACCACAACGCAAGAAGGATTTTCAGCTCGAATGGACTTAGTTTATCGAATTCTTGATCATTATATCATTTATAAATGAGTGGAAAAACAATGATTAATTTTATTCGAGTTTTTCATGAAAATTCGTTAAAATAATTGAGAGTAGCTTGGATCGAAATGGATCTGATCGAAGAAAAAAAAAAATTAAACGTAAGAATAAACTATTTTTAGTTCTATTTTTTCGACTTTAATATGTATTTACACATTTGGCGTTGAGTCATATAATGACGCGTTGAAGATTCCTGGCTCAAATTCTGACTATATTTTGTCATTGCATATCTCTCCATACATTAGCTCGGTAAGCTCCATTACGCATACTTGATACATATAAAAATATTGTTTAGACTCTACTCGCGTTGCAAAAATTCACGCAACATGCCAACGCGTAGTATAGGGCGATAACAATTACGTTGAAATTCGCAATCGCGACGTTCACGACTCTAACCACAAGATTTATGTGGATTGCAACATGTTGCGTTATTTTTCTAATTGCTAACATCGTGACAATGTAAGCATTCGATGAAACACCCTGGTTATCACGAATCTCGATTACTCTTCATTTTTATTTCTTTGTTGAACAACTTTATTGTTCCTGCACTGCACATGGGAAAAATCTAATTAGAGTTGTCTCATCGTTTCATGAGAATTTTAATGTTTTATCACCACTTCCAATAACAATGACGGTTGTCAGGAAAGGGTTCGAGCAAGAATCTCACTAACAATTTTTTTTCGCTGCTTCTAATCTCCTCTGATCGAACTCTTCTGAATTCAGTATTTATAAAAATGTTCGACTCTAACTTTGATGTAAATTTACGATATTAGTAGCGAATCTTGTCATCAAAATGTCGATGATTATTCAACGATTTTTGTACTTATTCGTCATTGTAACCCTCCTCGATAGCGTTGGAACGATTTTGTCCCGACGAAATTTCACTTTGCAAATTTTTAACCAAACTTATACTCATTCTCGCACAAGAGCCAAGCGAAACTGCGAAAACCCCAGTCAATTCAGGCGTATATATTTTTACTGATTTTCAGCTGTTTCGGATGACTCAGAAAAACTGCTTTCCGCTAAGTACAATTTCTACTGGTATTAAAATCGTGTACCAATTGTCCCGAACAAATGACCTTTTCCTACGATAAAACCTTGGTAAGAAAAAGAAGAAAAAAAAAAGTGCTCACCTTGTCGCTGTTTTTCTCATCTTGTGGTAATACGAGATAATTATGAAACTCCTTGAAGCCAATAGACTGAAAGATCCCTTTAGTATAATCGGGTGACCTGAAGCACAAAAGTTTCACGATATTACAACCAGTTCGATGCTTTTTTTTTTTTTCCTCTTCTTCTCGTTAGCAATGCAGATAATCAGCTTCGAATACGGTAACGAGTAAAAGTGTAAAATATTCCTGAAGAAAATAATGATAACTGATAAAACGAAATACGGTGAATGAAGATTGGATAAATGATGGTGAATTAAGGGCGCGTCCGGTGTGCAATAATCGTTGTATTTCCGATGTGAAAACGAGTCCGAGGAACTCATTACGTATCCTTTAAGCGAGTACGTACGTTTTATTTTTTTTATTTTTTATTTTTTTTTCTACTGCCCGACTTCTTTATTCGCCGAGAAAGGCAAGCATTGAAATGAAGGGAGAGGGAGCAAGATAGTAGATTACTATTATCGTTATGTCCCTCCCGGTTCTCGACGTTTGCCTCGTTTTCTCGTGTACTCGAGAAAAAAAAAAGGAAAAAAAAAAAAACATTCTTTTATATAGATTTACGCGTGAATTTATTCACGCTTAACCGGTATGTACGGGAGGAACGGAAAAATAGGTTCAGGGAAAGGAATTATCAACGAGAGGAGCGCGTTGAACGAGTGTTATCAAAAAGATCAATGTGAAATAGTGCACAGCTTTTTCCAGACGAAATCAACCGTTTCTTTTTTCTTCCAATTCTCTGAATCCTCTGAGAAAATCTCCTTGAAAAAAAATAAAAATTGAGTGCACACGTAAAAAGAGCCAAAAAACAACGTTTTTTTGTTAGCTTTTTTGATTCTTGGTTTTTTTAATATTGATTTTCGAGCATCACCAACAGTAAAATTCGTTTTCGATAAGGCACGCAAGAGGCTTATCGCGTGTGTGTCGAGACGATATTACAGAGCGGCGAGACGTCGAGGGGTGAATATGTCGAGTGTGCCGACGTTGCATTAAAAATTGCACGTTATGCAGAAATAGAGAAAGAGAAGAAAGTGTGTGAGGACATTTTATATACATGCAACATATATACATAAAAGTAGAAAAGTTAAAAAATGCTCGAGTCGAATTTTTTCATTATGCTACTTCAGACAACAACCTGCTTCTTTATTTCCATTCTTCCCCTCGTTCTATCCTCTGGAAATCCGAACTGCTCCTACTCATATTCAAAGCTTTCTTTGCTGAAAATTTAAATCCCTTCAAACACGCGGAATTTCATTAATCTTTATCCTCCTCCTTGTTTACCTATGCAAAATATTTTCATCGTCGGATCATCACATTCGGAACGCATCATTTTTTACCAAACGAGAATTCAACACGAGTTTTATTTACTAAACTAAATTTGAGAGTTACAATTTTCGCCGATCGATTAATTCGATCGTCAAAGTATAGACTTTTATATAATTACCTCCAAAAAATTCAGACAAATTAAGTGTAAACTGGTGCAGACTGGAAAAAAACTCAAATACCTTCGAAAATTCATTACAGTCGATGTATTTTGAGTGATTAATTTGAAAAAAAAAAAAAAAAAAAAAAAAAAAAAAAAATTGTTTGGAGACACAAAAGAGAAATTCGTTAATTAGATCGTCAAAAAAATAACGGCTTGGAAACTATTAAGTAAGAAGCAACAGAGAGACAAAGAGAGAGAGGGACTAACAGACAGAAAAAAAGAGAGTGAGAGAGAGAGAGAAAAGTGCCATATTGCTGATGACGTAGGCGGGTACAAAGTGTGGGCACATAGTTTGTTTCGATCGGTCGTGTATATAGGGTGCTGCGAAAAATGGTGAGTGAGAGACGATATGCATATAGTTATGATAAGAAACCGCAAAAAGATGAACAGTTTGAACAGCGTTAATCACGAATCAGACAGATTTTTTTATTTTTTTTTCTTTCTTTCTTTATTTGCAAGCATAACTAGTTTTAATATTGAAATAAGGAATTCTTGTGTTTAACGTAACGCGCATGAGTGTATTTTGAAAAGAGTGTACGCGTATATATTATGGCGAAACGCGGTTGCTAAGCGGGGCTCGCGATGGCGTACAGGCGTCAACGAGATTACACTACTAATTATGTGTTATATCACATACGATTTTAAATAAAATATTAGCAGATGGATCGATGAATATTTTGCCTAATTTTTGTTTCCAGATCAGCGATCCGAATGTTTGAAAACATTTGTCGAAAAGAAGTTCAGACGACATTTTTTTTGTCTGAACGAAAAAATCAACGGAATCGTTTTAGACGAAAAAAAAAGTTGACGAAAATATTGTGAAAAATTTTTTTTCAGTTTTGATCAAAGCCCAACATTTTTTTTCCCCTTTCTCGACGATTCATCTATGCCGAAAGAATCAGCGGAGAATTTAGAATCATAGGAATAATGAATGAACATTTTGATTAGTTTTTAATTGCAATATTCGCGGCTCCGCGGTAGTACACGCTCGTTAAAATGGAAAAAAACTGATGAGTAATGCGTGCCTGATAATGGTACACAGCTAAGAAAGATGAATCAATGGTTGATAATTCGCAGTCGGTTAAGATGAAATATATAGACCTCCGAAAGGATTATCTGAGAGTAGGTCGCGCGGGAGATTCGTAGTATCGCGTTGGACCACGTGGTCCATCGGATCGTGAGTATGAGGCGTTCGGTGTCGAATGACCCTGAGTAACCCTTCTGCTGTTTCTCATTCAATAAATTACACGTGTCAAAAATTAAACTGAAAGCCAATGTGGTGGTTCGCTTCGAAAATGTCTTTGTTCATTCATAGTGAGGATAGAAAAAAAAATTTTTTAAGAATGAATTTCACGTGTTTTTTCAGTCAAACGTTTTATTGGATAAGAATCTCGAAACTTCGCGATTGAATGAAATTTTGAAGAAATATTTAATCTTCGTCGAAATTTGACAAGCCTCGATTTTCAATGATATTTATTCTGAAAAGTTTATCGATCCAGTTGGGTTTCTAGTGATCTTGACAAACAGATAATTTTTTTGGTCGATTTCTTTTCCTTAAATTCCTTTAGTTTGAAAATTGACGAAAATAAATCGAAAATTCTGACTAAATTCACAAGCGTTTAAATAAAAATTGGAACATTTATTCTCACGACGAAAAAAAAATGATCGTATGCGATAACTTTGTTTTATTCAACGTCGACGATTACCTTTTTTTTAATACTGGGCAATTCATTTATTTAAAACAATTCGTTAGTGATTTTTTCTTCATTTTTCATGATCGCATGTCAATATCGATGCACTGAAAACAAAATTTTGTTGAAAAATTGAAATATTTTGTTGAATACGTTCAACGAGGACACAACAAAATGTTTTATCATCTCAACAAAGTTTTGTTCGAGTATAAACAAGCTTTGTTGAAATATTCGAAATTTTATTGCTTGAACAAAAAAAAAATTTTTTTTTGAATATGTCTGTTGTTTTGAATACGTAATTTTGGTCCATTTCGCGCTTTGATATTGAGGATAAACGAATCAAAGATTTTGTGAACTCATGAAACATTTTTCCAGCACAAAAATTATCCGATTTTCGTCAGTTTTTCGTATCGATAGAAACAAACATTCGTTGGTAAACCAGAATCATAATTCTGCCACGAAAAAGATAAATAATATGATTGACGAGTATAAGTTCGAAGAAAAAAAGAAATCCCATAGATGATCGAAACGAAGTAAATTTGGGCTGAAAAATGGCGAATGAATATGCAGAACGTGGGTTACAGTGCAAAGATACGATCGGCGGTGAACGGAACGAGTGTCTGAGCGACTCGTGATTCACTCTTATCAAAATTCTCGAGTAACCCACCGAGATATGGTAAACATACATTTATAATTAATGTTCAATCTCAAAACCATTATTACGACGAAATGATTTATTTATTAATAAGTTTGAAAGAAAAAATCAAATGCTCGATAATAATAAATAATAAAAAAAAATATTGCACGGTTGCTGAGAGAGCCGAGCGATAAGTTTCCATTCACGAAGGTAGCAACGATAAGAACAAACCATATCGACGAATTGAAGTTGAAATTAAAACGAATAAACGAGATTGAACTCTCGGTTGTCTGAATTTTCTCATATCTTTTGCGGCGTGATATGCAACTTGGCAGTGTCTGCAGAGTCTCGATAGGCCAATTACGTAAAGAGAAAGTGCTTTGACGTTGTTGTTATTGAAAATGAAATTAAAATAAAATAAAAAAATATAAAAAAGAGAGAGAGAGAGAAAATGAGCGAAATAAGGAATAAATGTGAAACGAATTAATATTGTAGAAACAGGATGTATTCTTATGAATGCCGTAGTAAAATTGTACCAGAAACAACGAGTATAATATTGATAAAAGAATGATAACAGAAAAGAAAAAAAAAAAAATATATGATTATAATGTTCGTTCGAACATTATAATCGAGGATCGAGGTGATTGATTACACATGAATTTATATATCGATACAAATCTGATGGAACGATCGATCGATTGGAGGCACACGTGTGAGGCTACCGTTGGGCTCGCGAAGCGTGACATTCGTAATAAAAAAAAAAAATGAGGAAATTAACGATTAGAAATTCGCAACAAAATCCCTGATTGATAAGATCGCAATTTATGTTTATCTCTGTGTTATCGCTTGAGCAATATCAGCCCCATTTGTTAATTCCTCGTTTTGATTAAAATCGAGTTATCATAAGCTCTGAATAAATACCACGAAAACTAGTCATGTTTACGAAATTTTATTCGCCACTGTCAAAAATTGACAATAAAGAAGAAAGATAAGAGAATTCTGCTTCGTCCGAAAATATAAATTCTCTCGAAATATATGAGATCGAGCGCTAAATTTTCCATTAGTAAATACCAAACGAGAATAGACCAACCCCGCGCGGTTACAATAAAACGTGAGATAAGAAACTATCTCACACGAAAATATATAAAACCCGACGACACGCCACATTCGTTAAAGTTCTTTATTATTAATATTTCAACTCAAAACTGCTGAATATGATATCGAAAAGTTATCAATTTCTTCTTTTTTCTTTTACCATTTTCTCCATATTTTTAAAACCATTCGTTCCATTTTCATCGAAACGTTTTTAAAAGTAATGAATATAATTACGATAAAAATTCATAAGAAAATCATTTTCAAGGATTGAGAGCAATGAAAATTCGTAAAAAAACGTAACGAATTCGTAAGAAAAATTTATAATTTCCATGTAATAGGAGGAATGAAAATTTGCCAGTAAAAAAAAAGAAAATAAGAATTTTTAAATCGATACGATTCACGTAGAAGGCCTTATGCACATTTTTATTTGCCCCTTTTCCTCTTAACTCTCGTTACACCTGTGTACATAAATACGTAAGATGAACAAATATAACGATCGTAGAAGGTGTGCGAGAGCGCCAGGAATCCTAGACACGGACGAAAAGATATATAAATATAAATATATATATACACACATTTTTTTTTTTTTGACGAGGGCTGTTAACGAGCACATACACGTGTCCGCCCTCGTTACGGATCTTGGAAAATTTCTAAACCGGAGTATTCGCTTTATTAGAGCACATATAATAATCGAAGATACGAACGATATCGACGAATCGACAGAACGATTGATCACACTTGAATTTCGAGTGGCTCTTTGATTCGTTTCTTTTTTGAGAATTTTTTGTATTTTTTAAAATTCTTTCGAGAGGAAAAAAAATTTGGGACTGATAATATGACAGTGGATCTCGAAAAATGTTCAACATTGGTACACTATTCATGAAAACAGGTGAGACTTTATTTGCGGAGTCTGAAGAATCGTTATCTCCTATCGTTTGACGCTGTTAGAACTATTTTTTTTTTATTTCTTCCCTCAGACTTCCGGCCTCGGTGAAGAAAACGAATAAGGGACGTAGGATAGAGAAGGAAGAAGCAACGATTGAAATTACAGATCACGAATCGCAGAACAACCGACGCTCGATTCACAGCCCTGATCACGTGAATTCGGAGAAAGCCGGAACGGATATAAGGACGTGAATTCGCGAGTGTGCGTGGTTCGCAAAATTGTCTCTTCCGTCTTAACCAGCGATGGTCTTAAGACACATTTTCATGTATAATTTATTGGTGATGTTAAAAATTTGAAGAATAATTTGTTCTCGTTGAATAATAAATAATCGTTGATTATTCAGTTATTAATTATATAGATTCGATTTAAAGACTGTCGAGAAATAAAAATCTTACGATATATCTTTGGCGTCTGAACGTTGAATCAAATTTTTACGAATTTTCAAAATCTCGAAAAATTAAAATCGTTTTATATTTATCGTTAATATCTTTTTTTTTGTCTTCGAGATTTCGAATCTCAAATTATCGTAGATTTTGAAAAAATAAATCTTCGATTGGTAGAGCACAATTTTACTTAGTTCCAAATTTACGAATTCGTTAACTCACGTGTTGGTTTCAAGTCGGTTCTCATTGTAACGGGCATGAAAGTCCAAAAGTTCGTTGACAAGACCAGCCTCGACCATGGAATCGACCCGACGACTCAGACGTTCGTCCAAAATTCTCTGCAAAATTCAACGAAAGACCTGAATTAGACTTAACCCATGGTGGACGTAAGAGAAACAGGAAAATTGGGCAAAATTATAAAATTTTTTGGAAACTATTTGGTTCAGCGTCGAGGAAAAAGCAAAAAAAAAAATTAATTTGGTACTAAAAAAATGATGGAATCTCGATTGAAATCATCGTCACGAGTATGAAGTAGATTTTCCATGTCACGTAAGATAGATAAGGTATCGCAATAGTTTTTTTTTTTGCGTTCTGATTAGTTATAAAAAGAGTCCATTGGAGCAGAGTCGAAAGATTAAAAAATAAGTACCGATATATATAGGTATATCCATAGAATTATTATTATTAGTAAAAATAGAAAAGAAGCTCATGTCGTGGGAATAATGAGAAATAAGAGTGACGGGTTAATTAGCAAGTTCGTTAAGAATTGGCAAGCACGTGAGTCTCCTGAATGAGAAGAAAAATAAATGTATTTGTCAGTTGTTCTACTTCTTCTTAATTTTTCGTGGCTCATTTCTTTCTCGCGAAACTTCACCATTTTTAAAGTTCCATTTTCTCGGCTCGAGCCACGGCACGAATAATAAAAATAAATATCGTTCAAGTTGACAACGTCCATTTGCCAATTAGAATAATTAAACGTATTTTATATTTCGAGAGCATCCAAAAATATGAATGAGACTATTTCCTTTCTCTTTTTTTCTTCCTATTTTTTTTTTTCGCCCTCGTCAGCTCGTGAGACACTCGCCCGTTTCGTTTTTGTACTAGACAATTGATTTATCGTTCACGTCCCTCGGATAGACCAAAAATTCATATGAAACGGTCAATTAGGGTCATTCGCAATTGTCACTCGGTATATTCGTTCGACGTTTTCTGCAAGTGTTTCGTCTTTCGTTGTTCCAACTTTATTTTTCAGCTTAAAATAATAAAATTACAAGAAAAAATTCAGGCCAAAAATCAAACAATTTCCAAGTTCAATAAAAATTAGATATTTTTTTTTCAACTGACAAATAATCATGTCGTCCATTCGTTAAGAATCGTTAGAGATTCCCAAAATTCAACAACAAACGTATGATTCAATAAAGAGACCAAAGGAGCATTTTTATTATAATTAAAAAAAATATAAATTCACAAAATAATATGTTAATAAATTCCATCACAGTTAGGCTACCGCAAGAGAGGATCGATGTAATTAGATATCCATCGAAGAAGCTGGTTCTATGATATCATAATTCTATAACAGAAACGTACTGTCGAAATTTACCGCGCAGCTGTATCAATGGCTCTTGGTATTTATAAGACTAACACGAATAATTTATAACAGGGAATACGATCTAGCGTGTCTAACAAAAATATGTTTTCGATCGTTTTTTTTTTTTTTTTTTTTATTGATTCGACACGAAAGTACCAAAATTTATTGACACTTGACACAACAAAGTAACAATTTTTCCTCGTTCCTCATATTTTCACGTGTATCAATTTCAAATGTATCGTTATCAAATTGAATAAAAAATAAAAAAGGGATCCACGTGTCCAAGATCGGAAAAACGTAACTGCTTATCCAGCAGCTTCTCATCTTTCTATAATCATTCCTGAACGATTGCTCGTCACTTTACGATCGTTTCATTCCTCACTTTCTCACGCTCGGATGACAGAAGAGTCTCGAGTTTGCCCCACATGCAACAGCGCTCTCGACTCGTACTCTAAACACGTATTTTATGGATGTATAAAGGGCTTTTTTCATTCGAATTCGAATACAAATTGTTTCAAGAATCATGACACGAATGGATCCCAAAATTTTCAAGGTCTCCGTTCCATTTTCATGATTTTTCTGATACTCCTCGGCGAGTGACTGGAATAGACCAATGACAGTCGGGTCTCCCACTCCTCGCGTCATTTCGGCCAATGCCCAGGCCATCTATCGACCTTTATTTGCATCATTTGTACCTGTCCCATCGAAGAAACATGAAGAGACTCATCGTCGGAGTCTCGAAACGAGTGAAGGAAAATTTTGATCTCGAAAATCCGACGATCAAACTGTCCCTCGAGCTCGCCGAGGCAACTTTTGTGACAGCCTGTATGCCAGTTTCAAAGAGCTCTCGCAAGATTTCTCGGGATCGCGCGGCAAAAGCTTGGACTGTTAAAACCCCGCCAGTTCGCGTGCTAATACTTCCTCTCTCTTCCATTCATACTCTCTCCCGCACTTTGCCCGGTTATATTACTACACATAGGAGCGTACACATAGAGGCAGCAGACAGAGAAAGAGAGAGAGAGAGAAGCGAAGAAGCGGTTCTCGTAGTAAATCAGACGAAACTAAAGAGCGAGGCGAGCGCGAATACGATGACTTTGTCAGAGCGATAGAATACGACGAAGAATGTAGCTCTCTTAGGGCGGCGAGTTTTTGAGAAGCTTCCCGTAGTATATTCAAACGAGCATAAAATACTCGTGATAATAGATTCGTATGTATATGTACTTTTATAACAGTCAGTGTGTGTGTGGGTGTGTGTGGGTTCGCGTGAGAGTTAAGGCAAAAGCCGCCGACCAGTCGAGCGTTGCGTAAGTCCAATCGCTGGGTCTGTCCTTCGGGCCAATTTCACGAGATTTCATTATCGTCTCGTGATGTCATACATATTCATCATTTCATGTGATTCCTCGATTTTTTTTAATTTTTTTTTTAATTTTTTTTTTTTTGGCATTTTGGGTTAATTCATTTTGAGAGAAAAAAGAAAACGAAAAAACGAATGGAGCGGGAATTCTAATGTTAATATTCTTTGGTCCTTGCTCGGGATGAACAAATTGCGAGGATTGAATCAGGACGGTAACGATTCGTGATAATTCTCGCATTGAAATTCTTCGTTACCATTTGTAATAATGAAAAACGATGAACGTTGCTCAAATTTTTGTCTTTTCCAATCGTTTGACGGTTTTTTTTTTTTTTTTCGCCGATTAAAAATTCATGCCAGCGAATATTTCCGAAGCGGTCGTGCGAGGGTGACCCTTGAATTTGTATTACAGATTAAACCTCCGGCAACCTTGAATTTCAACGGTTAAAGAGGTATGGGATCGAATATAAAAAAGCAAGCTTTGATGCTTGAATATTTGATGGGTTTGACGATCGCAACTTTTCGTCACCGTTGACGACACGTGGAGGAAAAAAAAAACAAAAAACAAAAAATGAAGACAAAAGAAATTCATTCATCTGGATTTTGAGACAAAAATTTGTTCGAACCCAAACGAATGCAGAAAAATGAAAGATTTTTTTTTGTTCTTCTTATTTCGGCGAATAGCACAATGGTGTGTGTGTGTGTATGTGTGTGTGACCCGTTGACTCGAAATTGGGGCAAGGTTTTGAACTCTCGAAGAAACCGAGAAACGTTCAATCCGAACGTAACGAAATCTTGGCATGTGCGAGTTTTCGTGACCTCATTACACGATCTTCGTTCTAACAATTTTTATACCTATACGTGAATTCGTGTGATCGATCGCAATATCGAACCGAGACAGTTTTAAAGAATCACGAGTGTCATTCGCTATGACGGAATCTCGAATAATAATTATGTTCCTTGGGAACGACGCCCCACATTCTACCCGTATATTTCTTTAATCGAAATTTAATCACCGTCCTAATTTAATTGATCCGTAAACGTGTATGTTAAACCAGCGATTTTCTTCATTTCGAAGCGTTGTTTCGCCCTCTTTCTCAACTCTAATAAACCTCAGAATGGACACATCTCGTTATTCGCAATACTAGATATACATATATAGAAACATCCGAAATATCGACGATTCATCCTTCTCATAGCTCCGAAACGAGATGAATAAGTTTCGGGTCATTATGGCCATGATTCATCGATTTCGCGGCTCGATTGATGGGGTTTCTCACTTCGGTATACATATAATTTCATGTACAGGTCATTCCGCTTCAAATATATTTAAAAATTTGCAATCAACAACAGTGAGAAAAAAAAATGAAAATAAAAGCTTTTGGAAAAATAAAATATCTCTCATTACGAAGTGCCGATATGATCATCATAATTTCATAAACCATTGAACGAATACATTAATTTTTTATCAAACTGGGTCCTCGTTCTGACGAAGAACCGCGCATTTTAATTGACAAAAATCTTCCAATAACACCATGTTCTATTGAATCAACCATTTTTTTTTCTCGGTGAAGTTTCCTCGATCCGGATGTCGAACTACCAGTTGCTCCGAAAATTTGAGATTCGAGGATTTCGAGTTTTGTCGGACCATTTTTTTTCCTGTACTACCGAATACGACGTCGAACCAACGAACGATATTCATTCGTTTTATTTATTCATTTTTTTTCCTAATAAAATTGAATAACCAGAAGATTCAGTGAGTGTCACGGAGAGACTGAAACATGCACATATACAAATCGTAAAGTATATTTCTATGGGTATTTTGAGTTGAGAGTTCCGACGGATCGTGACGAAGCAATGAAATTTATGTAAAATTTCTTTTTTTTCTTTCTTTGTTTGTTTGCCATCATTATTATTTTTAATACGTATAAACAAAACACGTAGCAGTCGGGGCTGTCAACTAGCCTAAAGATCATCATTCATGCACGATCTCTGTTCAGCCTGTCTGGAGGTCAAGATTTATTTTGAGAAAGTCATCGATTATGCGTTCGCGAATGTACAATAGGTTGGGCTTACGCAGAATTGATCCGCGCAGCCATTCTCGATGGACTTATCCTGGAATTGCAACAGCAAATATCCTAAGGCATAGTTCGTTGATTGAGTATGTGTTACGAATATTTTTTTCCTCCCCCTTTTTTTTTTTTTGGGCCTCTCGGCTTTATTCGTGTTGCATCTTAACAATGGATCTGTGCGATCGTTGCAACAGTTAGGCCTTTCGTTCCTAGAAGTTTCGATCGATTTTTCTAAACCCGGAACAAGATAATTATCTCGGGGGAGTCATTAAGAGAGTGAATGTAATAAAAAGTGACGATTGATCGATCCGTTCGATAAAATCTCTTAATAATCGATGGCGGAATGGATTTTTACTTGTATTTCAAGTTGATTCGATGGTTTTTAATGAGAACAAGAAAAAGGCCATTCTCGCAGGCCTCGTAAATTAACAAAAAAACGTTACGTAATGAATTTCGAAAATTGGCGAATACCAAAAATCATCGACGACTGTTCGATCGCCATTTTCCAATACGATATCGAAATAGATTGAATTAAAAAAAAGAAGAAGAAGAAGAAGAGAAAGTTCATGATTGCTCGGTTTTGAATGACGAGCGGTGAGGACTCTTCGCGGAGGCGAACCGTGGGAAAAATATTTTTTATTCACACACTCGTACATCAGAAGCGAGCGATAAAAACCTAAATGAGATGGGAGAAAGGGAATGGAAGAAGAGAGAGAGAGAGAGAGAGAGAGAAAGAGGGCAAGAAAGGATCGAGTAGCCCTCGCAGAAAAGGGGTGTGTTGTGGATGATGAAAACGAGAGATAAAAAAGATGAAAGAGAGGACCAGTGGAGAAAAAGAGAAGGAGGAGGAGGAGGAGGATGGCGATGAAAAAAAAGGTGAAAAAGGGTTCTTGGTCGAGGACGACCGCGAGGTTCCTTCCTAGGATTCGGCCGAGTTTTTCGGCACATTTACCAACTCGAAAGAAGAAAGAAGAGGCTTTCTTTCCTTTACGATCTAACGAGCAACGTATTGAAGCGTCCTTATACTTTTTTCCTCGTGATTTTTTTTTCTTTTTCTTCTCTTCCGCGAGGCCTTCTACCTTTTCTTTTCTTCCTTCTCGTCTCCGCTATTTTAGTCCGGTAACTCGATATAGTAGGACTGCTCAATTATGTGCAAACGCCATAACCCTCGTTCTTCTTAGCCTCTTGATCGTTTCCACACTATTTACACAATTATATTCGTCGTGGAAGAAATTTCGCAGAATTTACACAATTTATCCCCTCTCCGAAGCGTCTCCTTTTTTTGCCTGGACTTTGTTCGAAAAATTGCTCGTTAAATTGGCCCTTTTTAACAGCTTCGTGTCGAGACAACTTTTCTAAGTCTAATCTTCACCGAATACTCCTCCCTCCTCTGCCTGCCTCCTCTTTTAGTCTTCGGGATTGATGAATCCCTTGATTATCGAATTAAAAACCCGTCTTTTTCTTCAATTATATGCAGAAATAAAACAGAACTATTGTTTGGGCTTTGTTACGAGTTTCTTCAAAGATAATCGACGACTAAGAATTTGGTAAAAGAGAGAGAGAGAGAGAGAGAGTGTTATTTTGATCATCGATCATTCGATTTGCTATTCGAGCCTCATTGTTTTCCTTCATCCGGATAATTCTTTATTTATTATTCAATTGTTACTTAGAGGAGAGAGACTTTGTGGAAATCTCGAAATTGTTGGGGCTGATGAAAGCTCCGACGAAACAACGAATAATACAGAAGCTCTTACTACTCAGACGGTGTTCCGTTGACATTTGCTCAACGAAATATCTCGCGTTCGAAATCGTACAGAGTCTGGCTCATAGAGGGCGGCGTTTTGGTGCTCTTAAAGTGTACGAATTTGCACGGCTCATGGAAAATTTAGCGAGGACTCGGAGAGAAAGAACAGTCAATGGAGGAGAGAGAGAGAGGGGCTCGAAAATGAGGGCCACAAAGCTACGAAATTCGCACTTCTCATCGTCTGCAGTTCTCTCTCACTCGAGCTGGCTTTTCAACTCCAATTTATCTTCACTTGTGTGTGCGTGTTGTCCTTTCTCACTCGCGGGGGCTCTATCGGCTTCCAGGAAGGACCGAGAGCGGGACGTCTGATCCCCAAACAGGAGAAAAAAAAAAACAAAAAACAACAACGGAAACTCTGAATGTTTCTCGCCTTTTGACTTACACGAGCGTACACAAGCGCGCACGCGGTTCGATTTTTTGTTTCACCTTTACAGTGCACTTCGTCTAGCCGATTATCGAGCCTTTCTTACCTTGACACAATATATATTTTTCAGATCAAACCTACGCCACTTACCGAGTCTGCTCAAAATATATTTCGTAATACTCTTTTTAATCGGAATAATTAACTTCGTCTGGCAAATTTCGATTTCAACTTTCGGGCTTTTTCGGATTTTTAGAAATTTCGATCTCAGGGACATCGAGAGCGATTCTCTTCAACATTCTTCAAAGAAATCGTTTATTCAAGAGTGACCCAATTAACGTCAAAAGCTCGTTCAAAAATCTTTTTCAAGATTCCCAATAAAAGTTTCAAGTCTCATTATTTCAATTGACCAAATTTCGATTTTAAATTTCGGCTTTTATTCAGGTTTTCGCAAATTTCGATCTCAGAAGCTTCAAACGTGAAGATCATTCCTCTTCAATTGGTCCAAAAATGACCCAACTAAGATCGAAAGTTGATTTCAAAGTCATTTTTTTTCAAGATTGTCGATGTGCAAAATCAAGATCGATTGCGTCTCCATTGATATTCAGAAAGTCAATAAAAATGAAAGTAAAATTCATTAGTAATTCAAGGTGTGAGGTCAATTTTGTTGTTCGGTACAAAGTAATTGGCCAAAAATGTGTTGATTTCAATGAAACGTTTTCTTTTCTTGAATTTTCCGTTAAAACGCCCATTTCATTATCGCATGTTGACTTTTTTTATATTTTCTCGTTCTGTTTTTATCTTTCTGCATCATTCGATTTTAAAATTCGCGTGCATTCGCTTGGTCTGCGAGCGAGGAGTCGCGTTGCCGGAAATGCCGTGCGTGCCAGAGACTGCGAAAACCACCGAGCGCTGCACGAGAAGCTGGTGTCCGGGTGCGAAACGTTAACGCGTACGAATGTTTCTGTGTGTAAATACGAGAAAGACGAAGAGAGAAAAGATCGAGAAAAGAAATAGAAGGCGAGAAATAAGAGAAAAAAAAAAGAAAAGAAAAAAGGCGAGAGACACACTAGAATGAGAAAAGAAAAAGGGGAGAGGTGGGTAAAAAAATAATGCTGAAACGCAAAGAAACGCGCCGAGTGTGTCTCCGCAGCGGAGAAACAGCAGATGTTCGGAGGATGTTGGCAAAATCGCGAAGAGCATTTCACTCGAGAAAAAAAAAAGAAAAAAAAAAGCCTTTTTGGCATAAAACGTACCATGTAAACTGTTTATACGAAAATTACATACACACTCGAAAATATTTGTACGAATTTTTCTCAAATATTTCGCCAAATTGAGTCGTTCTACTCTAATTGAGTATTTACGTCTCTTTATTCCCGTATAATTTATCGCTCGTATATTAAATTATATTCATGCATTTACAAATACAATAATATAGCTTGAGCCTTAATCCCATCAAGATCAAAGTACTGAACGATCATTTGTATAGTGATAAACTTCGAGCGCGTGAGTCTCTGGAATCGCGTGCGAAAATTTCCTCGAATTTAATTAGGGTCACGTTGATCGAGCCATTATCTACTCGATAGACGTAATTCGCAATAGTCTGAACTCGACGTCATTCGGTGCCCAAACAATACGGAGTCGAAGGCGAATTTTTCTAAGAACTTTTCTACTATCAAAGGATTTTCTTGGTACTACGAACACGAGGAATGCTGATTTTCGTGTTTTCATTTCAATTAATAGAATTGGTCTGCCACTGCGATTTGGTCTCGCCCGTTCAAATGGAACGCACGACATTTCTTTCGAATGTTTCACTTTTTTTTTTTGCTTTTTGATAATGTTTTAGGCCACTTGAAAATTGGCCAAATCTCATCTCATAATGATCTAAAATGAAAAATTTTAAACGATTTTTAATCGGTGTCAACGATTGTAGAGGCGTATAAAGGCTTTTTCGATCAATTTTTTTCTGAAAAAGGCTGCAGCGACCGAAAATTACGAATAACGTGACAGATATTTCCCATAACGTTTAGGGAAATCAATATTTTTGGATAATGCAAAAAAAAATCAGTTTCCAGAAAATTGGCAAATTCGATTTTTCGTCAAACTTTTAGATGCTCGTAAATTTCTCGAAAAGTTGCAATAAAAGTTGAATAAATGACAAACGATGGTATGAAAATACTCTGGAACAATGAAATTTTCGATGATTTGGAAGTACGGACGAGGTGGAATGGACGCCGAAAAAGGTAGCACTTACAAACCACTCCAGAAGTGTTTCTCTAAATATATAACACACAGACAGGAGCGAATTAGCTTTGAGACGAGCAAGAGTCGAGAAAATTTCCAAGGCGTCTGGGATAAGCTGCTACTGAGGCTGCATTTTGCCGAGGCGATGCGTGCGAGAATCTTGTGTGCACTAATGTCTTGTTTTGACGATGTTGAACCGAGTGGGAGTGCGAAAGGAAGAAAGAAAGAGGCACCGAGAGAGAGAGAGAGAGAGAAATGGAGGAAAAGCGAGGCGCCCGCGAGCAGCATCCTCCTTCGGTCTGTCCGTGCTGCCAAGTATAAATTCGAACGAATAATTGTGCACTAAGTCCAAGGCAAGAGCCCAGATAGAATCTAAAATAGTGATACTAACTCTGACGAATGTGAAAATTCGTAAGAACAAAGAATTTTCGATAACCGGAAGTAGCGGAGGACATCGCCTTGGAAATTTCGTTTCATGGGCACATATGTTGTGGAGGGAAAAAGTAAGAGGGAGCAGAAAGGCGACACAGAAGAGGTTTACAATCGATAAATTTACATAGTAACCTCATATCGAAACAGGCTGTAGCAAAAGTCAAGCGCGTGGCTCGTACAAAAGATAGATCGTTAAATTTCGAGTATAAAAGTCCTTTCGCATTTTATTACGCCGATGCATCCTCAAGAGATATGAATCAAAAGAAAGAGCAGCCAATGAGGCGCGCCGTGGTAACGGCGCTACGGAGTGGGGGAACCGGGCGCTAATTGGTTCCTCGTTCACTCGCTGATATCTCATCAGCCGTTGATCTTAAAGAAAAATGCTCAAGAACATTTCGTTTCGGAATTTCGTAACGATTCGAATGAGTGCTGAGCATCGCGAGCACAACTTCTCGGACGCCCTGTATATTTAGGTATTTATATCGCGGATGTCTAGAGGCAAAACGTAAAAGTCATACGTCCAGTTGCCATGAGTAATGCCCTAAAGCTTGGCCGTAACAGTCTCGGACGAGCCTGCGGGACAATAACAATAAAAAAGCTATTGCATACAACGAGATGCGAGGGAAACTAGTGGTGAAACGACGATAGATCCTTCGAGGCATACAGTAAATCTTCGAATCCTCGTATATCTTTTTCTCTTCCAAATACAAAAGTATCAAAAACGATTTTTCGTTTGTTTCTTTATCTCTTTCTCATTTATTATCATCTTGGAACTTCGGTATAATTTCGAAATTGTCAAAATTTTTTATGTAAAATCGACGATTACGACCGGTTCGAAATATATAAATTCAGTTGCTCAAATACGTCTCGTCGTATATAAACTTTATTTTCTCAAATATTATAAAACAGTGAAGATCTGCTGTTTCAAAATTGTCCCATAAACCGGGTCAAGGGAAAAAAAAAATTGAAATAAAATCCAAATAAAACATGAAAAAAGCATCGTACCAATAAAAACAAGGAGCAATCGAAGGACTGCAATAAAATGCATTTCCATGATAATCATAGTAACAACGATAGTAATAACAGTAACTAAAATAAACCTCAAAAAAAGAGAAACTTTTTTTTATTCAGCCCTATGATGAACCTCTAATTATACGTGGTACTTTAATTTCATTTTGATAGAAATTTTTTATAAAAAAAGTATTGAAATTGGTTTAAAAATAAATTGATAAAATGTACGAGTTTTGATGACCTCGTGAACGAAACCTCCTGACCCAATGCTCGGAGACGGAGAGAGGAGAGAGGCGGGAGGTGAGGAGGCGTCACCCCATTCACAGGTTAACCACAGCACGGAATCTCGTTTCCCGTACGCTTTTATAATACCGTATAAACTTCAGAATAGCACGTTTCTGTGTACGTACTTTGAAGAGACACGAAGTACACATAATTATACGTAGTTCACACGTTTTGCGCGATGATCGAGCAGGCAAATCGCAGACCGAGTTGTACATGTTTTATTTTATGAAGAGAAAAACCTGAGGCAGCAGCTAAAGATCGGAGGATAAGGAAAGGAAAAGAGTGGAAAAGGGGTATAAAGATCGAGGGAAACAAAAAAAAATGAACAGAAGGCAACCCAAAAGACAGGAAGTGACGACATCGTATCTTGGAGACATGCCTGCATGTATGTTTGATAATAGGCACACAACAGATGTCAGCCAAGTGCCTTTCTTCAATACACACGTATTTTTCTTATATCAAATAAAAGATTGTACGAATACGGCTGCTGCCCCTTACAAGCTCGTTAGCATCGTTATTGGATAAATTCTTCTCGTATTATTCCACAAACTGTGGCAACAAAGTCATTTTCTTATGATTAGTAAAATAATAAAACAAATCTGTCGAATTTAATGGACGAAAATTTAGAAGATTTGCAAGATCGTTTTATTTCTGTTTTCTGGAGATTCGGATGCATAATAACTTTGGGGCATAAAAATTTGTTGCGTAAGATGTATACAGAAAAATTCAGCCATTACTTAAATTTTGAAAACATCGGTTCGCAGTAATTTAATTGGAGAATAACGATTATTTTTTTTGTCTAATTTCTGATTTTGAATTCTTGTGATAGTGTCGCTACGAAAATAACCTACCTCAAGTTAATTCGTGTTAGTTTAACACGAAAAGAATGTAGTAAGTAAATCATTAATTCGAGAGTTGAAAAACTTCAGAACGTTGCAGCATCCATAAAAATGTTTTTTTTTTTTTATCGTTTCGAGCATAAAGAAGCAAATAAAATTTCGTACAACATTGATATACGAGCAAAAAATCTGTATACTTTGTAGCGCGACTGCGCGAGGATAAAGGAATAAGAAGAAGGCGACGATGGATGAATGAGAATGATCTCGGTGTGTGTACATAAAGATGCATCATCGTCGAAATCCCGCTGCAGGACCGCAAACAGATGCCGAGCACATTTTAATTAACTACCAGACATCCTAAGAGACGGATGACCCTCGAGTTTCTCTCTTTGTCCTTCCCTCTCTTTCTTTCTTACGTTTCTGTCTCTGTCTTTCTTCATTTTTTTCTCTTCTACATGGTAGAGGTCCTCCCGATGACCCCTTCGGGGTCATCAGGAGGACTTAACATTCGGACGATTTGCACTAACGTACACGATGAGAACCAACAAAGGAAGGCTGTGGTCCATTAACACTTGGTTCCCTACTACGAGCCATTTCGTCTGCTTGGAATATCCCACGAGTCCTTATTCCTATATCTATATATACTTCTTTTTTTTCTCCTCCTATACAGACACACTTGATCTTTTCTTCGAAGTAAGAAACCTAAATGCAAAATTCATTTAGTCCGACATCGAATTAATTTTGCAAGTGATCAAATATTAAATGAGAAAATAACTACAAACTCGATCGAGTCCCGAGTCGAATGAATTTCCACGCGATCACGTATTAAATTGAACGTGAAATGAATTGATCTGTTTCTTCTTCGTATCTCACCGAACGAAAATTCGATTGTTCCCAATAATTTTGAATTAATTTAAAGTAGAAAAAAAAAAAAAAGATTTCGACTCGAAACTCTGGAGCATGTTTACTCGTTTATCTACATCCTCGGTGGGACTGGTCGAGAATAAATCTCGCTCATTTCTACACCCAAAATCCCGTACAACTTAAGGTTAGAACGACGAATTATGCGCTCTACTTTCGCAGGTAATTACAGTTTCGGAAATTTTGTAAAAACGACTCCTCTCGACGGTCTTCCTGGCTAAATGCTAATTAAACAAGGAGGAGGGTAAGCTTGACTAATAGCGCTTGCGGAATACTTCAATGACTTTGGTATAACTTTGAGTACGGAGAATCCGGACGTAATTTTTCGCCCAAGAGGATTTAGCATAAATTTGGTGAACCGATGTGATGTTGTATGAAAAAGCTGCTAATGAAATATGAAACACGTAAACGTGAACAGTTATCGTGTTTTCCCAAGCGAGGGTAACTACGTAAACTCGTTTACGAAATAGACTTTTCGAGCCTGCGCATGGACCAATTTTCCCATTACAAGTACGCATATTATCCGCAAATACACGTATATACAAAGAAGCAAATATATATATATAGGTATATAAGAATGAATAAACGAGAGCCACGTATAAATGCACACAAGCGAAGGGAGAGTTGCGATAATATAAAATAATGGAGAAAGTTACGGTACGAGGGGAAAAGGGAGGGGGGGGGGGGGCAGGCAGGGGGCTCGTTTATATCGGTACTTGGCTCGGAGCGTAATAAATATATACAACGAGTTGTGGAACGTTGCAATTCCCCCGTTTCAACAGAGCTCGAGTTAGGAATTTTACTTTTGCTTACATATATATACATATATATCCATAAATATATATCTATACATATATACATTTATGCACATAAATATATACACAAATACGACAGGTATTAACCTGGTATTAGTTATATAGAGCTGACTCGCTTTGCTGATACGAAGAGAAAAGAAGCTAAAGCCGGGGGGCAAATCTGTTGCATACCATTATAAACCGATCGTTAGAAAATATTTATTTCTCTCCCTCTCTCTTGCTCTCTTTTCGTCTCCTTATGTACTGCACCGCCGTACATATGCGTTAATAAATATTGTTTTCTTTTTTTATTATTATTATTATTTCTAAATACAAAAATGAAGTACAGAAGAACGTATCAATTTTCCAGCAACTTCCTGGTTAACGAAAATCTTTCTTTCTCGTCCCCTCTTCTTTGTTGCCTGCGTCGGAAGTTCCTCGCCAGAGGGCTTCTTCTCGTTATCCCACGAGGGAGGATAAGAGAGAGGGGGAAAAAAAAAGCGGTTGAAATGTACGAATGGTAATTAGAAGAAACAGTAGGGAACAGATGTTAAATTGTTTGGCAAACGATCCTCGGAGCGAGATGGAGAGTGAACGGCCTTCGTTCGGAGGTGCGAAACGCTCAAGATTTCGTCGGTTCGACTTTGCGCGCGTTTTTTTTTTTTTTTTTCCTTTTTTTTTACCGTTAGAACTACGCTGTGGTCTACGAGGTCGAAATTCCTCGTGACCGAGGCAACCAGAATCTCAAGGTACTGAGAATCTTTCGGAGAAAAAAAATTAGCGCGATTATGAATTTCCAATAAAACGTGAGTTAATGTAAATTTTGTAAAAAAAAAAAACGAAATAATGGGGAAACAATTTTCGTTTTCTCATACTCATTTTTCAATGCGAATGGAGGCAATTTTTTTTTTTTCTTTTCGCTACTGACAAAATGTTCTAAGCAAATTTAGCGAATTTAGGACACGCTCGAAATTTCCATCCCAATCAGTTCGGACACTTTCCCCGGACTTTTACTCGGTGCTATGAATCGTGGCTGGTACTGATGCTGTCCGCTCCGGTGCTGTCGAGAGAGTTATGTGAATTTTTCTCTTCCCGCCTTTCCCGGCGGGACCCCCCAACGGAGCGAAACGAATTAAAATTTTCTGAATGGGAGCGAGTGGGAGAGAGCGAGAGAGGGATCGAAGTTCGAGTCAAGAATTCGCGTCAGTTTGAATGATCGAACAAGAAGTTTGCGTAAAAAGAGAGTGAGAGTTTTTTTTTTTTTTTATTCCAAGAATTCTGTTACATTCGAGTGCAAAAAAAAAAAAAAAGAAAGAAATTAGTAAATCATACTTTTTCGAAACAATATTTGAAAGAAAATAAGAAGAATATTGACGAAAGTATATATTTCGAATACATAATCCGAGATTCCTGAGAATTTTTCTCATTTCTGCCAAAAAAAAAAAAAAAAAAAGTGATCGAGGACTTTTTAGATCGTACACGTATTAATTAAATAAGAATAAATTAGCATAACTGATCGAAGAATCGAGCAAAGTGGCAGAAGAGTCGGTCTTTCTTTTTTTTTTGCGCGCGATCGCGAATGAAAATTACAGTGGCTCTCAACTCAATTCCGCATCGCTACGCTCCTCGAGCATTGCAACAAAAAAAAAAAAAAAAAAAAAAAAATCTTCGATAAAACGTATACGTAACGCTATTGGCAAATAGTAAAAATGAAAGAGTCCTTCGGACATCCGGTGAAACGTATTTCGACAAGGTCTCTCCCACGCTCTATGCCTGAATGAAAAATTCATATACACGCCACTTCCCTCTCACAGCCTCAGTCCTTATCACTATTTTATCAGCTAACCGCAAACCACGAATCATCGGTCACATTGCGCGATCTCTCAACCTCCTCAGCGACCACACCGATACTATTGTACATTCGTTCTATTTTATACGAGTTACTTCATGTCAAATTGATCGAATCGATTCAACGATAAATATTTACATTTTCCCGTCATTCACGCTCCATGAAACGTTTCTTTTTAATTTCAATACAATTCGCATCAAATTCAATATTCACCGACGAATATCTTGAGCATAATTGATCGATTATTTCAAATGTTTCCAAATAAAATGTCAACTTCAAAGCGAAATTCTCCACGAATAATAAATCACCATTAATTTCGCAGTAACATTGAAGAGAGCTCTAAACATTCGATTAAAAGCGTCGAAACAGCGTTGCTTCGAATCAACGAAAATAAATAAATAAATGAAGAAAGAAAAAAAAAAAATGTAAAAAAAAAAGTGAATGCTCGAAAAATCCAATTCCAATATCCCATAGCCGATTGTTCGTGAAAAAGCTCGTACACCGAGCCCCTATAGCCGTGTACGATTTCAGGGTATGAGTGACGGAAACAAAACCGACACTGTCAATCGTTTTTATATATGAGATTCGAGTTACTCGTTTGTAAATCCACACATACAGGTTTATTCGAGTCATAAGTATAAAAATATTAGCGACTTATATATACATGTATGGAGGTGTGTGCGAGTGTAAAATAAAAAATAATATACATCCTACGGAAGAGGAGAGACAGAAAGAATGAAAGAGAAAGAGTTGGCGAGTCATTCATAAAAATAACTCGGTGCTGCACACGCGAACTTCGAGTGTACTACTACGAGGGAGTGCGAGTACGAGCCTCTGGCATAAAAATATATATATATATATATATATATATATGTATATATTTTCATAGGAGCCGAACACTAAGGCAAAATACACAAGCGCGTTTGTCGTACGTAGTACGTGACCGGACAGCACGTATCTCGTACACTTCTCGTACACTAATACGTTTTGCAAAGCCTTCACACGAGCAAAACACACGGGCAAGTACATAGAAAAGTTTAACTCGAAGAGGTAGAAGAGAAGGAGAACACGTGAGAGACATTGGCGAAGGTTGCAGGCGAGAAAGTGGATACGGTCGCTAACTAAACAGACAGTAGAAGAAGAGACGGAAAAAAAGAGAGTGCGAGAGAGAGAGAGAGAGAAAAAAAGGACTGATACACATCGAGCTAGCACTTGAAATTGCTCGTGGCAATTTTCACTTTTGCTTCGATACGTACTTATCCTGTTTCCGTATGTTTTCAACTCGAGTATCAAACTCCATGTCGTTTTTAATCGTTGGAATCGGGGCGAAATACGTTCGAATGATTTTTTAGGAGAAAATTTATCGAAAGTTTAGTCGTTGAATGAAGTTAAAGGGCAGGGTCTTGGAGGTAAAGAAAAAGCGATTTTTTGACTATTTTTCGAGAGAATATTATGGTCAATGCAAGTAAAGTAATATCTGAAGGATATTGTGTTAAATTTTCATTGAAAAATATAAAGAATTGAGCCAAATGTAGCAAATCATCGCAAGCACCTCGAAAAAAAGTTGTTTTGCGGTGCACCGCGTAACTCAACACTGAATTACCTGATATTAAAAAACCAGAATTTTTTCATTAGTCGATGAGTTTCTCTGGGTAGAAACGGTGAGTTTTATTCATTTTTAAATTTTTTTCAATTGTTGTCAACGCTCGGAAGTGAAAATACCGATTTTCGAGTCAAAATAAGCCATTTGTTATTGTAAAATGAATAACAATGATTAAAAAAAACAAACTCCACGTTGCTACCTCATAAATTGTCTATAAAAATAGTGTACCAAATTTCAGAACGATCGGTGCAGTAGATTTTGAGTTACAGTGTACACCAGCTTTGAAAACGTTGTTTTGAGAAAAACGCGTTTAAAGTTTTCAACGTTTATCACGAAACTGAAGTATACAGTGTGACTTAATTTAAAAAAGTGTAGTTATAAACATCTACCTACCTGCGTAGTACTAAAATCCTATTTGTTAACATTAAAATGAAAAAGTTCTAGGCTGAAATTATGTTTGGTAAGGAAAAGACTAAATTTGATCGAGATTCGTATTATTTGTGTGAATGAGTATTACGATCACGATTATTACGAGTCACTGGTTTGATGAAAAAAAAAAAAAAAAACAACGTTCCTTCGAAGTGAATTATTCGGTGTGACAACCACTGTATAATTCCTTCAATTTTGATGTCGCTTAAATGAAAAAGCATCGAGGAGGAAGGTAAATAAACGGCGAGCGATCACGTGCAAGTAAACAAATTTTTTCGTTGTTTGTTCACGCCGGGTTCGGATCCGAGAGCATCCCCGATTATTCCGATCGAAAGAATCGAGATCACGAGAAAGAAAAGGCGAAAAAAAAAAAAAAAGTTATCTCGATGCCAAGTTAAAATGTGTGTGAACAAATCGAATTTCCAGCTGGTCTGACTCATCCGTACGATTAGAAATTGACGATGAGAATAATAGCAATTGAGTGCAAAACTCGACGAAAAATCTTATAATCCTGAATATTTAATGATAAAAGAAAGTTAAAATTGGCAAGAAGCGTATCGGTATCCGCAAAATAATCGTACAAATCGATGAATTATTATGATTATCCTCAAATAAAACGGGCATAGAAATATGTGATGAACGAGTGCTACAAACTATTATCAGTTTCACGGGGCATTAATTTTGGTCGGTATACGAAAATCGTGGGTGAATAAACATTAATTAAACGAGGGAATTGTTAGGTACGTCAGGGGACTGGGGAGAAGGGGGGACGCCCGATCGCCCGGTCGTGCGAATAATTTAGATGTGAAATATTTCTATTGGAAAAATGGTGTCATTGGCCCAACCGTCGAGCTGTTTGAAAAGAAAAAAAAATAATCTACGTGCGTATATACGTATCTTATTTTCCAAGTATAATATAGATATATATATGTAGAATTCCGGGTTATACGAACCTTGAAGATTCGGCGGGAACGTTAGGCAGCCGCATGAAACTTCTGCGGTCACGATCTATCGGGACTGCGTGCGTATATGTGTGCCCGATCGGGGGCCGCTCCACGAGCAATTTTCGGACAAGGTGCTAAATTATAAAATCCTTGGTTCGAGCGCGGTATATATGAGTTACTCGGAATGAAAGCGAAGCAGCTTGAATTAAAAGCCGCGAAAGAAACTGTGTTTGAAAATAATTCAGGGCTATTTGTCAAGTGTGTCCCGAGGGAGGGATTCTGTTCGTTCGACGTTTTCACGTCCGGAATAATATAAAAGGAAATAATTATAATAATAATAATAATTGTAATAAAGATGGAATGAGAGACAGAGGAAAAGAATGGACGCGATAAATATTTCAAACGTTTGATGAAGAAAAAAAAAAGAAGAAGAATCGCGAAACGATGTTATTGCAGATTGATGCTTTTGCCATTAATCAAATTTATCCAAAATTTCCAATTCAATTCGAATGACCAATTGTTTAAATATTTACGACGAGAAAAAAAAAAACGAAAAAGATTTTATGATCGAATCATCTTCGTCACGCGAAATCTGTATTATTCGTAAGACTCTCGAAATTCGATAAATACAAAAATCAAATTTTTTACCGATTTAACGAGCAGCAGGTGTGTCTCACTAGTTTAAGAAAATATATTTAAAAAAAAAAAAGGAAGAAAGAGACGAGACGGTCGGAGCACTCACCATTAAGAGTCAAAATGATGGTCGTAGCGTGTTACTAATATATTCCGTGTAACGTTTTACCTCCGATAGACAAAAGTCGATATTAATTAACCGACATTTGGACCACACATTTAAAAACAATTGACAAATATATATTTTCGAATCTCTTTTTATTGGAGAAAGAGGGATTAACGAGTGTGGGAAATGAGCTACGGTTCACCTGATCAGAGAAATAAAAAGTCCGAACCGAGAAAATGTTCTAGTAGTAACGGTACGTAACAGTTCAGACAACATTTACAGACGAAGTCGTCCTCTCTCACTCTCTTTCACCGGATCTCGAGTACGGCGAATTCCCACCACCTACAACGATCACGAAAACGTGAAAAAAGAAAAAAAAAAAAAAAAAAAAATTTTTTATCTCGAAGAGTTTGTACGCGTATGGCAGCTTGTTAAAGCGACTATTTCTCTTTTCCTGAGCATTGGGTCAAGGCGAGCCCGTACTCTCTAATTCCACGTTCGCAATATCTAATTCGGCCGTAAATTCCACTTGCCGAATGGGAAGAAAAAAAAAACGGCTCGAGAGTTGGAAGAAAGAATTTGCGACTTGTATGACGTCACAGATGTGTACGTTACAAATAAAAATGGATATTTAAATAGAAATCCAAGCTCGAGACCCGATTGTAGAAGAGATTAGTTCTGTTTTAGTGTGGCTTTTAGAGAAAACCAAATTTCTTCGTTCTGTCATTTTCAGGACGAACTAGTTCAGCCTGCGTCATTTTTCTTTAGGACAAACTAGTTTAGACTTGGAAAGTTGAACTATTTGAGCCTGGGAGAAAGCCTTCAGGATCAGCGTAGTCCTGAAATCGGGTTTGACCGGTAACATTATATTTTTATAATGACCGAGGAATATTATATATATTTTTTTTTTAATTGGACGGACCACCGGGCAAAATAGTTCTAACAAAGAGACAATGAGTGCTGGCTAATGTTCGAGAGGTCAGAAAAAAAAAAAAAAATATTCATAGATGGCTGAGAGCGATTAGAAAAATCAGCTTATAATTTATCGAAATGAATTATATCGAAAAATCGATGTTATTTATTGCCCATGATTTTTCAAACTGACCATAAAATTTGAATTACAAAATTAAATACATTATTGCCATTCTACGCCTTTTAATCTACCTGATAATCTCGTTTTAAATTATTCAATGAATTTTCTCTGTGCTACAACTGACCAAGATAATCGATGTTATTGATGAATAATCGTCGTTAAAATTTCGGTCGAATCTGATGAAAAATCAAACATTGTCGAATCGGACCAGTTTTTTTACGTTCGCCAAATTAACTGGAAAAAAAAAAAAAATGTACGTAGAAGAAAAAGAAACGATGAATAAAAAATGAATAAACGGTATCTCTACGAGAGTCAAAAACGAGGGACTAACAAAATGTAATCAAAGAGTGTGAGTTATTTATCTGGAGGAATGAGCGATAAAACACGAGTTATGCATCTCCATCGTTTTGGTTTCTCTCCAGAGATAGGAGAGGGGAAGGGGGGGGAGGAGAAAAAAATTCTTGTAACAATAAAAATTCCTCGAGTCAGCGTTTCGAATATAGTCATATGACTGAAATTTAAATGCAACGAGCGACGAACACGCGTCTCTGCGTCTGGGCCTGGAATATTATTTTTTTTCTGAATACCGATCTTCGAAATAAGAAAAAGTTAAAATAACATTAATAAGATTATTCTAGAATGAGATAGAAAAAAAAAAAAAAACAGGAGAAATAAGGAATATTTCTTTAACCCAATGGAATCGTTGATGGGGGTATTCCATTCAGAGTCGATGCCGCGAGCACTAAAACGTTAGGGAAGAGTCAAGAGCCCATTCAAGGCCATAAAATCTCATGGTTCTTTGACTGTCGTGTTCACAGTTGAGACGACCGCGGTAACCGTGAGCAAAAAGAAGCAAAAAACGTCTTTTTAAATGTCCCATCTTAACGTTTACAATTTTCAATATCCCGTCCTTTCGTTCGCGCTCTCTCTATCTCGTATCTCGTTTCTTCTTTGTAAAAACGATCTTGTCCTCGTATGTCAAACAGTTTTTTTGTGCCAGTGTTCATGCAATGATGACGAGCTGGATTATTAATTTCTTATTTTAATGAAGAATCAAGAGTAACTTGTTTTTTTTTTTTTTTTTTTTTTTTTTTTTTTTTTTTTATGAAACATATTTCTTGCCATAATAATCGAGAGTAATTGGGCAAAAGAACGATTTTCATAACGAAATTATTTTGCCCTATGATTATCAATTCAGGGACCAATCTCTGATTAGAAATTATCAATTGATTGCTCCATTTGACGCGTACATTTTTCCTCATTTTTTTTTCACGTAGAATGCTGGACGCTAGATTCTGAGTTCGAAACTGACGGATTGAAGAATGAACAACTTTTTGTCAGGATCCAGCACAGAAATTGATTGCATTTCTATTTTTGTTAAAAAAATACAGCAAGAACAATTTTGATAAAAATATCCATCAAATTCTTGGAACTGCATTGAGCTCGTAGATAAATAGCCATTGAGATACTCCTGATTGACTATTTTGTGCTGCGGTGGGGCCTCGAGACACATTTAAAAAACTTGGCGATAAGATTTAACGATGGAGGTTCATGCAGCACTCTGAATAATCATAGAGCAGAAAATTTCGTTGGTTACTGTAAATAGAATCGACGCAGTGATGCTTTGGTAAATGGATTTTTGAATGGCCCAACTATATCGAGACCACCAAAAACAAAATACAACTTCCCGTGGGATGTTTCATTAGTGATAAGTGGCAAAACACTTCATTAATCCCTAACCATTGGACGAGTTATCGATGAAAGTTGACTGATCGCAGCAGCTAGTCAAGAGACAGCCTATCATTTAAAAATCTGTAAATGACTGTTCGAATTATTTTGCACTTGTGAATATTTCAGAGAACGTTAGAAACAAAACAAAAACCATGGTATTCATTGTTGGATGAGTGGTTGATTGAATGGAATACTGCGAAAATAATGGAAGCAGGCTAAGTAATTATTGAGAGGAAAAATCTGTTTATGCTCAAATGAAGCATAAATCACGTCGAACAAGATAGCACCGCCACATGCGAAAAAGTGAATATCAAATATTGCATAATTAAGAGCTTTTTAGGAGCTAATTAAGTGCTGCAAAAAAAAATTTGGAGCTTCATCCGTTCTTAGTGAAATACATGGTGGTGTCAAGTTTTGAAAAAGTTAGCACCGCCACAAGATTTTTTTGCTTTATCACAATTTATCGATAGCCAAAATTAAGAGCTTTTTAAGAGCTAATTAAGTGCTATGAAAAAAAAACTCTTAATTTTGGCTATCGATAAATTGTGATAGAGCAAAAAAATCTTGTGGCGATGCTAACTTTTTCAAAACTTGACACCACCATGGATTTCACTAAGAAGAGATGAAGCTCCAATTTTTTTTTTTATAACACTTAATTAGCTCTTAAAAAGCTCTCAATTATGCACTATTCGATATTTACTTTTTCGCATGTGGCGGTGCTATCTTGTTCGACGTCATAAATCTTTGAAAAGACGGTTCAAAAGTATTTTTATTTTGTTCGAAGGGAGTCCATGTTTGGTGTTGAAACATTTGAAACGCGATTGAGAGAACCCTCGAAATTATTTTCCCGTAATAAATGAGTCTATCCGAAAAGCTGGTTGAAGAAATTCGGATGAAAACGTAGCGATAAATAAAGAGCGTTTCTATGGCGACACCCGAGGAGCAATTTCCGTGGCATTGGAACACGAGAATGTCTCTTTTTGGTCTGTAAGTGCTGACTGAGACAATTTGAGAATTTCTCGTTGAAAGATCTCATTTTTATATTTCGTTAACTATTTTTCGTATTTTTTATTTTTCATTTCCTTGCGTTTGTTCGTCGTCAATCTTTCGTTTTTAAAAACGATAAATTAGCGAATTCATGTGCGAATGATTCACCGGAGTTGAGGCTGTGAGGGCTATTTTTTCTCACTTTCTTTTTGTCACGTCTCTCGAGCTCATGGGTCGGACTATAATGGGAAAAAGAGCGTTACCATTAATTCGCGTAGACGTTCGTTTCTCGTGTTCCGCGTCGCTACTAAACAACGCTCTTCCGCTCTGAATTACGCTGGCGATGAGTCCGAGAAACATCGAGAGAAAGAAAGCAAAAAATAATTGAAGGGAGAGCTAAAGAGGAAGAGAGAGAGAGAGAAAAAAAAATCTGGCAAATCTAGGCGCTCTAGTCCGTGTGTCTTGGAACGAAGAGCGTCCAGTTGCCACGATGCGTGGGCGTCCCGAACCTAATACAGATTATGTACACTCCACGTGATTTTATTTTAATCCGACCCATTTCTCCAAAGCACAAGTATATACGATTACAGACATAGACACAAGCAGCAAAATACAAAGATCGAGAAAAAGCACAGGGGATCGTTAACGCCCGCGATTTCTCGCAAATCACTTCCGCGAACTCGTATCTATCTCGTATTTTAACATTACCAACGTCCGATCTAGTCGAAAACTCAAATTCAAAGTTAAAAATAATTTGTATTTTCATTCTTATTCTAAATAGCACCGTTGCTTCAAAGTTTAGAAGAGTCGTTATTCGATAAACAATTTTTATTTATCGTTACACAGTGACAGGAAATAAAAAACTCTTTAAAACCGAGAAACATTTTTGTTATCGACAACCCCGTTGCTATCGAAGACAGCGGTAAGCACCCGGAACTCGAATCAACGAAGAATAAATTGAGAAAAATATCGTTTTGGTTTCGATGAATTGAGAAAATATTTAATGATTCTCACGAATTGATTCATATCTTCGAGTGGGAATTTCGTCACTCAGTTCCAAAAGAAATTGTTTTCATCTGCAGAAAATAAAATTTACAAAAATAATGTATAAATTGAATGGAATTAAATAAAATTTCGATTCAGAGACTTCTGGATTTCGAATTATGCAATTTTGCTGTTTCAAAACTTAGAAGTATTCCCGCCCCAGAAATATTTACTTCAACTACTTCTCATGGGCCTACGAGCGTATTATTTACGAAAAGAAGATTGAAACTCTTAATGAAAATGGAGCAAAGTTCGAATAAATAAACAAATGATCGTTAATGATTTAAACTATTCATATTATAAGTGATTCCATGGCTTTGATGCAAGAGTTGATTCTTCATGGAACTAACCGATCTATTTTCTATCCAACACTCGTACGATCTTGAGGTCACTTTTTACCTAATCGTAAAAAAAAAGTAATTTATGAGTTGTTCTGAAAATACTTGAGTAATAACTTTCATATTTTATGACTAGAAAAACGTTTCTTCAATGCTTTGTCAAATGCATAATCACAAAGACATCGGCTCGAGGCTTCATTCTTCCCTAGAATCCTGTTCGAGAAGATGATTTTTACAATGAAATATTTATGCGACTGTTCAAGTTCTCTTTTTCGAATCTCCACACATGTTTAGTGATTTTTAAAATTTTAAACGTACGAATTATCTCAAAAATTAAAAACTCATCGAGTACCTTGGAGAGGTTTTTTGAAAACTATGCTTTTCGAACCGGCGATGACGATATTTCGATGATCAGTCGAGCAGCTGAGTTCAGATCTCTGTTAAAATTCTCTCGTTCAAGATTCAGTGTGTTGCGACTTCAAATTCGTACTCAGTCATTTACTTTTTTTCCAGTTTATTGGTAATGATATGAAAATTCCATATAAAAATTGTGAAAAAAATTAAACCATTTCGAGATCGAATTCGATATTTCACGAACCATCGATTTTGTTATCCGACAAATGGCGATCAGGGGTTAGAAATAGAACTCGCGAAATGAAACTGTTTGCAAAGCTGGCGCGATCCGTAGACGAAAAAAAAAAAAAAAAAAAAAAGAGAGACAGATAGAAAAAGAGAGCGCGATAAGAAGAAATACCAGAGACGAAAAAAGCGGTCTTAGAAAAGTAATGGGAAGGACAAAGTGACAAGATGGAATATTCTGCGGCCGCGGGAATCTCGTGACCTTGGTACCGATCGGAGAGAGAGAGAGAGAGAGAGAGAACAGACATACACGTGGTGCTCGAGAGTCGTTTAACCGATCGTGGATCATTGAACCGCCATTCCCAGGTCGATCGATTGCGTAATAATTATTCCGAGCTATGCGTAACATTGGAAAAAATCGCGAGAGGGCCATTTTTTCTTATCTACCTATAAATATTTATTTCAAGCCCAAATTTTGTTGGAAAGAAAAGTGAAAAAAAAAAAGAAAATTCTGAGAATTTGACAGTGAAAAATGAGACAAAAAGACTCTTCTGTTTCGTTTATTATCACGGAAGTCGATGAATTCGAAAATATTTGTCGTTTGAGCTTACGAAATCGACAGTCAAATGCAGTCTGTTACTCCTTTTATTTGAAGTGTAGAAAAATAATTTTTTTTCTTCATAATCACCCAAAAAACTCATTAAACAAGTTGATTAATTTTGTCAATTAACCATCTCATTATTCGATTCAATTCACAATTTCTGATACTTTTCAATTTCCTGATCGAAGAACAAGATTGATTTTATCTATTCGAATAAATTATTTTATTAGTAGCAGAATTTTTTTTTTTTTTTCCGGAAATCGACAAATCTGAATGATGAAAGACTGAATCGAGTGGACTTTTGAAAAAAAAAAAAAACGTTAAATGCAACCCTTGTGAGTCCAAACGTATGAAATTTAAAAGAAAATGTTCCATCGCTGGAACAATCTGTGTGGGAATAATGTTTGAATAATAAAATTAATACTCGATGGGACGGTAAGTGCTAAAACATATTGAAACGATACGGAGACGAGTAGAGGGAAAGAAGATATTCATTATCAACACAAGGATAGTTCAAATATTGTCAAAAACAATATTTCGCTGTTTGAAAATTAGTCGAATTAGCGGCACTTTGGAAGATGATTGAAGTGTAAAAATTGAAGAAAAAAAAATGGTTAAAATTGATAACGAGAGCTGATATTTATTGGCGGGAGTTTGGCGGAAGAGGATTCTTGTGGTTGGTTTTAATTGGCGCTTTGAAAAAGTATCTTTGATCTTTGGTGCGTCGACGTGAAAAAAATAAATAAATAAATTTTTTTTAAATGTGACAAAAGGACGTGGGACGAGTTGTTTTAAATGTTAATGGTTTTGATAAACGCGTCCTTCCGAGTTTTGGCACTCTTCGTTGTATATCGCGCGTGTACATAAAGGTAGTTGGTGTTTGAATGTATAACGGGAAAAGTAAATCGGATCAGCCTCTCACTTTTGACCGAAGTCTGAACGAGTTTTATCGCCGATGCGGACGACCGAGCGAAAAATTCTAAATTCCTTCGTTCCGTACACGATAAATGTGCGAGAATGTGAGTGTCTGTATGTGTGTGCGCGCGCGTCTGTACGAGCGTGTATTCGTACGAGAATTCTCAACCTGATTCAACCTGGCGGTACGAGATACTGTAATCTTTGAGCTGCAATAGTTTGCTTCTTTCTTTTTTTTTTTTTTCACCGATCTCTTTCTTCTTTCTCTCCGTGTACGGTTAAAACTCAAAGGAGTGGATTATCCAACGATATCAGTCAACGTTTCGTTATTTAGTCGGTTAAAAACGCATGTGGATGAATCGTTTCGTGCACGAATAATTTAAAAGGTTTTTCATTTTTGGAGGGTCAAAGAATCGATGCTATTTCATTTGCCTCGAGCTATAATTCGAGTATCGAAGGACACGTGCCCAAAGTTTTCATATCAATTATACGTTCCTAGGTACAATTTCATTTTTTCGACTCCTGAAGTGTTTGAGCTTTTGCTTGAAATTTTCACTGTGGAATTTTTTTTTGTTCATCGATTCGAACCATTGGAGTTAGATGCAGCGACGTTTCGTTGTTGGTTTGTTTTGAAAGTAAGAAAATTTTTTTTTTCGCTTCAGGAAGTTTGGCTCAAATCTAAAAAAGATGACAGGTCTTTGAAATTTTAATAGCACCTTCTTGAACATATTCCGCGTGTACCAGCAAAATTTGAACAAGATTGACCGCCTACTTTCCGAGATAAAATATCGTAAAGTTACCTTCAAATTGCACAGAGTCTTATGGCTATTGCTGTTTTGACGGGAGAAATGATTTAATATCATGTAGTAAAAAAGGTGGTGGCTCGCTGCAAATTCGATCAAGTACTGATCTGTACATTACAGTGACATGGAAAAAAAATGGACCCGATGTACCACGTATTTCATGAGATATAACGAATGAACTTATGAAAATTCGTCAAATTCCTTGGGACTCTTAAAAAATAATCTTCGAAAATCCTTTTTTTTTTATCCTATGAATTGGAAGACTGACTTCTTGAAACCTCAATTTGGATCAGATCGAAATGAGTCAACGAACGAATTCGGAAAAAGAAATAATTCCTCAGCTATAAATCTATGGTACATTTATTGACTCTCGAATTACAAAATTCTTCGAATGATTTCGTGCTGATTCGGCATCCCAGTTGTCAAACAATTCGGATAAAAAAGTGTATCATTTCTTCCGTGAGCTCAAATTCCTTCAAAAACTTGTAAATTGTCATTGGTAAAAAAAAAAAACGGTTGCACGAAGATCATGCAAGCTTAAAAATCGTAAAATTTATCGCTTTCGGTACACCGGGAAGAAATAAGTTCGTGAATATTTGAAAAGAAAGTGGGCGTTTGGCGGTAAGATAAAAAATTTGAATCGATCTTACCTGATCGCACTGGAGCCAGAGAATGATCGAGTCGGGAAAACGCAAAGGTCCACCGAGACCAGATCCGCCAGCGGTCCGTTGAGCCTTCAAGATCTCCGAATGCTTTTCTCCATGTTCTTGAAAAACTTCGAGGGACCTTTGAACCAAAAAACATTGAAAAACAGTTATGAGCATTTTTACTTGGTCACCCCTTGGTCGATTTTTTCACTTTGTAAAAGTTGAGAAAGTATCGAGAATAAAATTTCGAAAATGTCAAAGAATGGTGGTCGGTGTGCTAGTTCGCCAAAAAGTTTAGAGTTCAATGACGACGATTTATTCATTTCTGACAGATTAATTTGGCATGAGGAAGAAATGTACGAGTTTTCAATGAAAGTCCATAAAGTACGAAGTTTATGGATCCACGATAGTCATCTTCGTCTAGCGCTATTCGACTCGTTAGTCGGGTTCGTTAACACCGCACTCTCTTCTATCATTATATTCTCCTCTTTTTTCTGTCTCTGTACCTCCGTCGACTTTTCTATTTCCGATCGATGACAGCCGCCAGCGAAAACGTCGTTCGGACCCCAAGAAAAAGAGAGAGAGAGAGGTTGAGGGAGTCGAAAAAGAGAGAGTTAACTGAGGGGACCCGTGGGATATATTCGGAATAAGTGAAGCACACCCGCGTCGAGAGATAGGAGGAAAGAGAATTATAAAAAGTGGCAAGATAATAGTGAGGGTAGAGTGGAATGAGGAAAAGAGAAGAGAGATGGGCTGGAAGCCTTGAGATATATTCGGAATCGGTAGCGCACGTCCGTATCAAGGTGGGAGGAAGAAGAATTACAAGCACCGAAAAAATAATCGTCAAAGAAAAGTAGTCGAAAGAAAAAAAAACGGCATATATATATTGAAAAGCAGAGATCGAAAGCGTGAGATGTTTCAAGATAGAAGAAATATATAAAAAAAAGTCTCCGAGTCGCGGAGTCTCAGGATTGAGTCACGCTCATTTTTCTCAGCTGGAAAGACAAATTTATTGATGTAGGTTAGAGTCATTCCTCGCTCGTGTGTTTCTACTTCGTTACTATCTCACGAGCACGCGTTACTTCCTCGCCCCTGAAATCTTCCGCTAGATCAAACAAACTCTTTACCCTCCTTGTATATAATACACATCTATATTTACGTAAGGTTACATAAAAAAAAAAGGCGGAAGAAACACGATGAAACACTTAACACGAGTTTGTACCCTGATCTGGTCGCAACGTTTTTCTCTTGCGCGGATCTCATTCCCATCATCGTTTCCGTCGCTCTATCCGCGAAAAACCGTACAAAAAATCCTCAACGGGTCAAAGCAACTCGGGACCGGACGTATACCCATAAATTTGAAGTCTTCATTGTCGAATTTCAGCGTCTCTTGAAAGAAACTCAACGTCAACGGTCCTGCGTCTTTATGAAGGAATTTTTCAATTTCTTTTTTTTTTAATCCTCCAATTCGATTGGGCACGATCGCAATTTGTCGCAGTTCAATTGGATCAGGTTTCAACAGCGGAATTTAGGGTTAAAAATCTGAATGACGAGTCAAAATCGCACAACGTCCGATTTTCTAGTGTCCTCGCCGAGTCGCGTCATTGGATTCTCCCTTGAAATTAGCATGTGCATTTTGCTCCTGTACTCGAGCGTGATTAGGCGCCATTTCCAGTTGATGTCACAGTTTTTATCAGACTTTTACTCGACGAGGTAGAAAGAGGGTTACAAAAGTGAATATAGAAGAGCGGCTAATTGGTCGTCGCCCAGTCTCATTAGACTATCGACGGGTTGAAGCGACTGTGCGCAGCACTTGTCGATTCCCTCATTAACCGGGTACACAGAGACGACCCGACGATATATATATATTTTTTTTTTTTTTCGTGCTCGTGATAATCATTCGTTTCGAGCGAGCAGACACGAGACTCGAGCTGAGTCTCGTAACGTCATATTTCAAACCCGTACGACCAACTGTCACTTTGACATCGATTAGGCTACATGCGGTTCCGGAGACACGTCAAAACGTCGTACGATTATCTCGAGAGTTAGAAAATCGGCGTGTTGCTTATCGCAACTTTCCCAGGATAGAGGCTTCCCGACGGGCTGATTTCGTGCATTCATAAAATTTCTGACGTCAATAACGACGGCTTGTGGCTCCGAAAGGTTATTGATTTTTGAGAATAACGATTAAACGATTGTTTTTTTTATGCAGCTCGTGAGAATATATTGTTTACGATAATTGTTGACGTTCGGGATTTGAATTTTGCTCGATAGGAGAGATAAGCGAGATACTGAGACGCTTTCTCTTCGAGGAATTATAGAGAACAGGTAAAAATATTGAGAAAGCAAAATGTAAATTTCTAAAGAGTCGTAAACGTTTGTTACTTTTTCTTTATTCAGCGACTGTTTTTCTTTCTTTTTTTTTTCGTTCTTTTGATTTTGGTGTCTTATAATCAATGAGGAGGGTATCGCAGGGACAGCGAAATTCTGTAGCGTGATCGTGGGCAGCACGTATGGGAAAATCGATAAGAAATTAGGGAGGTCAGGCGACGCGATGATTCGCGACCCATTGAACCCTCCTATATCTTATCCTTGTTTGGCAACGATACGAGAGAATTTACAAGGATCGCGAGAATCCTATACAGTCTCAAATTTCTTTCTCTTTCTCGAATTTTATTCGAAAATTTATATGTAAACTGAACGTGGGTTCAACGTACCGTAGATCGCAAAAATAACTTATTGGCTCGAACTTGTATCGTAGATTCGAGAGTTATCTACGCGGAGTAAACGAAAGGAGAAATAAAGAAGAAAAAAAAATTGTTCGAAAAGTGGGCTTGCGGATGATGATTTTTCGGGGAGATCAAAGTTCATCGTGCACAGTTTCTCCGTCGCTCTCTCTCTCTCTCTTTCTTTTCTTAACTCTCGTTTATCAAAAGGCACGAAAGGAGACGAGATTGAGACTCGACCCTAAGTAACTCTGTTGCGGTTGAACAAGACGATAAATGTAATGTAAACGTAAAGTGTTGAGATTCTTTAATTTCACTACTCCTTGAGGAGAGCTATTTTAACGAGAGAATTCATATAGGTATATACATATAGACATGTATATACGAAGTGGTGGTTCGTTACGAAACCGGATGAGCTCCGATTACAAAGGCCGTCCCGGGGGCGTTCGCGAGATAGCGTACAGCATCATCGTCAAATAAGAGAGGGAGACACTGTGAAGTCGAACAAGTTTGCAAGAGACGAAATTGGACGGAAAGAACGAAGGCCTTTGGTGTTATCCCCAGATTTTGACCTCCATCGATTAGCCGTAGAAGCTAAGATTCACGCGACTCCAATTACGCAACGCATCGTTTATTGAAGCTCTTCCTTTCTCTCTTTTTCAAATTCAATTAAGCGGTCATGATCCAGATTTTGTTGCATCGAATTCGAGTCAAGATTTCGATGGTAAAATAATGGATAAAGAAAAAAAAAATCAAAAAACAAAATCCCGTTGTGATAAATCTATGGGAATAGGGTTACAATTATGAAATGGTGAAAGTGTGAAACTCGGAATAGCGGATATTATTTAATTACACGGTTATTATCGAAATTGGCGAAAAGGAAGAATTACGCGAGTCTTTTATTAGCGAGATTATATCGTTAAATTTGCTTGACTATTTTTCCTTTCTCTCTCTCTCTTTCCCGCAGTCTTTCTGTTATTCTCTCGTTCCTGCTTTTATTATTTCTCGATTTTCTCGCTTTCCTCTCATTTTTCTCTTGGTTTCGCGTGTACGTAAAATTTTTCCATAGCTTCGGGCTCTAGCACGAGAATTCCCAATTTTTTCAGCCAACGATTCACGGGTGCCATTCACTGTCGAAATGAAAAGTTATCGTCGAATGCCAGTGACTGTGTTCAAGTGTTTTGTCCATTTCTCTCTTTCACTGGCATATCCCAACGACGAATCCACAGGGATGACTAACGTCTGGTAGTTTCACTGGCGTCGAGCCAAACGGGGACGTCTCTGCTCCCTCACTCGTCGAAGCCTCTTGGGACAAAAAAAAAAGGAGGAATAGCCAGAGATTTCTGCAGTAGTAAATTTCATCACACATAAGTCACTACTCGTATACGTGTGTATCATTTATTTCGTACGTGTGTTCTGTAGAGTCCGGCTTTTCCTGGTTGGCAACCTTGGAGATTGCCAGCCAGCGAAAGCCTATCACATGTGCACCTTCGACTACCACGTCGAGCTTATCGTTCTCTTTACCTCTCTCTCTCTCTCTCTCTCTTGCTTGATTTCTCGATTTTCTTGGCGCAGTGCATATGAGCTACGCTCCATCGCTCAGAGCACTGGGTACAGCCGCATTCTCATGCGGAGAAACACTCGAGGAGACTCCCCCGTCCGGAACCACAGTTCTCTTTCTCTCGAGCCTATCATACAGCTCGTATCAAAACTCAAACCTCGAAGAGAGGAGAGAAACTTTGAAATGTCCGAAAATTCGAAATTTTTTCTCTTTCCACTAAATATTAATTTTTCATACAAAGTTTCGAGCTTTTGGTGCAGACTCGATTCCAATCGATGCGGAATCGTATTCTGATCAACTGCAAAATAAATGTTCGATCGATTCCCGCTTGTCAGGGATATTAAAAGATGGAAAATAAAATACTCTACGAATGGAGCCGGGAGCTTCACAATGGCAGTCAACAGAGTTGTGACATTACAATGAGAATGTTCGGAAGAAAATAGGAATAATTCATTGTTTTATCAAACTTTCACCTTTTAATTGTCGACATATGCGGATTGCGTGTGGTTATGCGAGTGAAGAGTATGCGATCGTACAATAATTGGTTTGCGACAATACGTAAATATGTTGCCAGTAGAGATAATATAATTTCGATAGCGCCAAGTTTTTGTTCACTTCTGTGCTTTTGTTCCAAATATGAATCGCATGGATATAAAATGAACTTTACTATATACATGCATTTATGCATTTTTGTCAATCATAAAGCAGGCCTCGGGAGGACCTATTGAGATGAGCTCTAATTAAGCACTATTATGCAAGACTCCAGCAGGGTCTGATAGGGTATGCCTGTGTAAGGTGTGATTGTGGGCCAAGCCTCGACAGGGTCTGATGGAAGTACTCGTCGGTAGGCAAACTCAATCAGAACCATTTTAGATTTGCCTAATTTCGAAGTTATTATGGAAAACCTGATAATGACCACATCAGGCATTCGATAACATTGGCCGTTGCATGACCCGATGATGACCTTGTCATGAACGGGGAAATCCGTGCGAACTTGCCTCTTAGAAATCCAATCATCGGTTCGCGCATAAATCTCGAGTTTCTTTCAAAGGCGCAAGCGCTCTTTTTTTTTTTATTTTTCTTTTTTTTTCAATAGTAGAGTGTCTAAAAAGTTCGATCCGAGATATACTTCAATCGCTTATCGCGATATGATTCGAGCAATGTCGAATTCCTCGTTCATTGACACCGTAGGAGGTGGGCCACCACCGAGTGTGATCACGTTTTGCCGTTTAGATTTCGTACTGGAGATAAATCGAATTGCGATGTTTGTCAAACACACTTGTCCACTTGGAAAGGATCGACTGAATATTCGATATTCATCGCTCGAGGCGCCGTTAGATGATCGATTATTAATCATCGCAGCTCCTATGCGATATCGCGTCATCGTGGGATATGAGATCAGCAACGACCGGGAGCGAACGTTTCTTCAACCTATTTTTATATTTCGATTATATCGATTTTGTCATGTAACAGCACAAAAAATTTTTTTTTTTAAAACTTGTTGACCGAACCAAAAATCGCTTTTCTCAACCAAAATAGTCAGCTCGATAATCCCAACAAAATATTGGTGCAATTACTCTGTTCGGTCGTTTCGTTTCGATAATCGAGATTCTAACAAATTTTTAGTTGAAACAACTAAAAATTATGGGCGAGAAAATAAATGGCAACAGTTTTTCGAACAAAATCATTCAACTCCGATGATCAGGTAGCTTCTTCCACAAGAATTTTTCACGACTTGGTTGAGTAAACAAAATAATATTCTGATCAACAAAAAAAATTCATTGGAACCACCAAATTTACTTCGAAAAAATGGATTCGGTCACATGAAAACAGCTTCAATATGTTCGCCATTATGATTTCCAGTATTGATATATAATTCGTGGCTTAAAAAAAGCGTAGGAATTTTGTGAAATACCTTGAAAAAATTGGAGCAGCTTGTAATAAGGTTTATGACCTCTTAAATAAAAATGTTTAATGCATGAAGTCCCCCGACATGTGGAAGGTTTTAGAGCCTGGTCTCACGGAGTCAAAGCGATAAGAGAATATCAACGAAAGAGCGATATTGTCTATCGTTATTGGCGCAAGTGCTTTTCGTATGACGCAGGTGCAAGTCTATGCTCAAATAAAAAACGTATGAGAATAGAGTAGAAAGAAGAAAAATATGATGAAACGCTAGTGGGTTTGACGGATTGATTTGAATTTTCAAATTCGACGATTTTTCATTCGAAAAAAAAACGTTGAAGCAACGAGATAGGTAGGTTGGTTGAAGTTTGAATAGAGTTTCCCATACGTATAAATCCATGTTATCAAACGCGAGTTTAAAGGCCGTCGAGCGCGAGGAACAGGCGCGAGAAGGCGTCGATTTCGCGTCAGGCGTTAACGAACCAAAGCCGATATGGGATGCAGATAATTTCATATGCATTATGGGAAAGTTATTCAAGTTTGAGAAAAAAAAAAGAAGCAAAAAAAAATGCAAACAACCGGGAGAAAAAAAAAAGGACGTCGAAGAAGAAAAAGAAAGAAAAAACGAAAATGCTGTAAACTCCATAGAAGGAAATTGGTCAGGGCAAACAATGGTAATGGTAAATTGCGGAGGTGAAATATCGAACGGGACGATCGATCTACCGCGCAGTAAAAGAGCACGCGGCGCAAAAGCAATTACCGCATGTACGACTACGCGTTCATGTATGAAATAAATAAATACACTTATAGACATATAACTTGGTGGTATGAAACAGTAAATAATAGTACGAGCAATCGGAGTTAAAGATTGCACGAGAAATTGCACATTATTTGTAAACCTGATAGCGTCCATTCGATAATTCTCGAAATAATTGTTACCATTTATTTTTTATTAAAAGAAGTACGATATCTTCGTGATTATTTTTAAATTTCATTGATATCGAATCAAACTAATGAAACCAAAAATAAATGGTTATTTCAGACAGCAAATATCTATAAAATATTTTTTGTTTTCATATCGTTCATTTAAATCAGTTTATTTATAGACAAATGGGTGTATAGAAAAATAAATAAATCTATGGACGCATGTACGCTGGTTGTGCTATAGAAACAGCGAGTGGTGATATAGTGCAGCAATTCCAGTGAAAGATTGCACGAGCACACATTTGTAAATACGATACTTTCATTGGATAATTCTCGAAACAATTATTACGATTCATTTTTCACAGCTCGTATTCATCATAATTTATTCTGACGTTAATTAAAATTTGTAACAAACGGCGAATAGCCGCAAAGTTTTATAACTCGTATCTCTACAAAATTGATGCGGAACTGTCCGGTGTCATGCCGTAACTAATATTCCCAATTTCATTAGTTCGAAGCAAGAAAATTTCTATTCTGATCGGTTGCAATTGAAAAATGTATGAAAACTTCAATGAGCTCTTTTATGCAAGTCCAAATGTAAAACCGGTAACGAAATAATCGTTTTAAGACTTTTGAAATTGATAAAATTGATCGAAAAATTGTCGAAAACAATATTTAAAAGAATTAATCGTATTTAGCGATCTATATAGTTACGGAATTTATACGAACGATTAGAACACGCCCTCGGTTCAAATTGGAATTGAATTGCGCAACTGTGGCCCCCACACGTGCACACACACACACGCACACACATATACACACGAAAAAATATAAATACACACAAGACGAAAGCATTATCTTCGTATCAACTATGCTTCGCATGTTTTATAGTTGTATGTGGCGTGATAAGTATAGTTGTAATAGTAAGAACGTAGTGAAAGAGGCTGAGTAGGTTACAAGTGAAACGCGATATGATGTGAGCTGCGTATTCGTATAATAATATATGACACACGATGGGCCATGTGTGTGCTCTCTCGAGGCTCCAATTATTAAAAACTTTCGACCACCCTGACTCTCGCCAATTTCTATCATTTCATACATCTTTCACGCATCGTCGATACTTTATGGCCAGATATCTTCAAAAATGTGATCAAATGTGTAACGAAAATATGAGAAAGATGTCTCTCTATGGCTTCAGCTTTGAACGTGTCATTCCTACTACTAGTATCGATGTTAAAGTTTCTGAAGATACTTGAATGTTTGGTACTCAATAACGGATAAACCGTTGAACGGATTTGGATGAAACTTGGTACTGGATAGACCTGGAATACGTTCCTCTGGGATAATGTTTCAACTTTAATGGCGTCTTAAGGAGGTTGGCTACACACAACAATGTTGCCATTTTAAAAGCATAGGAAAATTAGAAATGATTAGAATTTATTGAAATTTTGTGAGCATATTCTTTTGGATTAAATATGAATATACAAAATTTTTAAGATTTTTCTTCTACATAGTTTTCGAGTAATTTAACACTAGAGTTTACATCCGTAATCATATGATTCTGATGTATATAGGTATATCTTTTGCATATTGTAAACTCCAATTATTCGACAACTATGTAGACGAAAAATTTGAAAAAATTTGTGTCATTGCATTTGATGCTAAAAAATGTTATCACTAAATTTTATTAAATTCTTATCATATTGTCGTATGTAGCCACCCTCCTTGACACGCACTTTGGTTCTCAAGTTATCAGATGATGTCGGTGCCCAAGAACGTTTACAAACTTCATCTTATCCTTAGTGTTACAGGCATCAGGACATCTGCTCTTCATTTTGATGTATCGAGATCGTAGTTCCGAGTTTCTCACTAGATGGCGTTCGCGTCAATTGAGATAGCGCCATGGTTTCGTTGAAATGAATTTCGCTGGAATGTTTCGAGAAAATTTAATCGAGTGAAAACACTTTTCGTGTTGGCAAAGCTGTGAAAAACATCGTTTTTAAATATTTATTCGAACCGCTCTATCCACGTCTGTCGACTTCGATCAATGAGTTTCGTTTTTCGAGGTTGAAGATGAGAGAAGCGAGAAGTATAATTTCATATTGTTACGTGAATGGAAACAAAATTTACAACAATTTTAGAGAATTTGTTAAATATTTTATAAATAGAAAAACTCGATAAATCAAAAGGCATTTTCATGGATGGATGGTTCCTTTTTTCGAAGCACAAAAATGAAAAACAATCGTAGCCCGCGATAAGATTAGGAGGGAAGATTTGAGGGTGAAAAACGTGCCGGGATCGACCATTCCAAATTCGTATGGACGCCTGACAGGAGAAAAATCAACAGTCGTTATATCCAAGTTACTGGTCTTTCCTGGAAAATATGTCACCGAACCGGAAACCGAGCTCCGAGAACCTATTAAAAATTTGTATAAAATCTAATCGGGATAATTCGAGAGTGATCCTGTCAAGTCAAATCGCTAGAAAATTATCCAATAAGCTCATTTTTTTTTCTTTCTGTTTCGAGGATATAAAAAAAGCAGCCGATAATCTTATGCCATGCAGGCAGTTGGAAGATTGTGTATAACAGTTGTATACGCTCGTCTATATTCAGGACGTGAAGGGGAGCAAGAGACCATTAAACCATGGCCATAGTATTTCTCGAACTATTAAGATAATATTTATTACGGAAGCGAATCTTTTTTTCCCCATTTATTTTTTTTTTCTCTCCTTTTCTTTCAAAGACGTCACATACATGGGTGTAATAAAAATGATGATAAACACACCGCGATATATGAGAAGTTGGTATGTTTTAATGGATAGAAGGGAAAATAGTGTGGGAACGGGGTGAGTCAGAAGATTTGGATGAATCTTGGATTTTTCATGCGCACATTTATTGATTGCAGAATTATATTATTCATATCGAACCTCCAGGTGCTGAGGATGTCAATTAATCGCGGTTGAACTTGTCAAGTTCATAAAAAAAATCATTTTATGAATTTCATTTCATTTCAGCATTCTTTTTTGACTCGATTCCTCTCTTTCTATAGGACTGCCGGTCGACTCGTTCTACGCTCTGTTATACAGTTGCAGTATAGAAACGCCGCGGAAATAATTTCTAAATTTTTATTGGATTTTAACTGAGAGGGATTCGAAGCTGAGATTCAAAGCCCGGACTCGGTGTAAGACACCCGAGCCCAGCCCTTTCGGTGCTTCTTCCATCTCTCAATATCAAGAGACGCGGTAGCGGCTCGACGTCGAGTATATAAATAGTATTTCGAAGCAGTGACCTTTTTTCCATTTTTTTTTATTGAGATTCTGAGCCAAGGGTTTCAAGTTTGGCAAAATTTTCTTTTCGTTCACGATTTCGTCAACGATTGAGATTGTAACAACAGTAATAGAAAAATGTTTCAAAAAATCATGAAATATTTTTTCTCCCTGAGCGAATTAAATTTTTTGATTCTTCTAAAAAATTATTTTTAATATGCACGCGTTTTTTTACCACTTTTCTGTTATTCTTATTGGTACGCTGACACGTCGCACGAAGCTCGCGTCTCGGATTAGATTTTCAATTCAAACAATGATTCTCGAGTTATTCTGTCTGCCCTCAAATGTCAGAATGACAGCTGGCCCTTCAACATATCTAAACGACTCAAATTCGTTACCAACAAGTCTCGTTCAGTAAAAAAACAACAACGAGCTATAATTATTCGTTATACATCTCGAAAAAATGCTGATTTCATAACAATTTGTAAGTAAATAATAACGAATAACTATTAATGCATAAATCATAATTAATTTTTCAATTAATTCAGTTTAATTTAATCAATTGAAGTTTTAATTCATTTTGACGGTTTTGTTAATAATAAATTATTAACGAATAACGGTAGGCGAGAAGTTCACGTTGGAATGACTAAAAATTATTAAAAAATTTTATCTGCATTTTGAATAATCACCAAACCCAATTCGCTTGAAGAGAAAAAAAAACGGCTGATTCTGCTTTCAAAATATTTGACTCTTCGAAAAAAAAACGGTATTTGAAATACAGAACCGTTAAGCTCGATGGCGGCTGTATAAAGTTGATTTCGATCGTACGCATGACAGTGTTCGATCGAAGCTGAATAAGTTGATTGAAGATATCATCTCTTCGACTAACAATAATAATCATATTAGTATAGAAAAATGATAAAAAAAAAATGGAGAATCGTGAGAATTGAATGTTCGTTCCTTGATATCGATTCCCCGGAGGTTCCTAGACAATTTGATTGCGGATGAGTGCACTGCAGAGAGGGGCCTGCGTCTGGCACGATTGTCGAGCAGCTATCGTGATTGAAAGGGATCGAGAAAGGACAAAAAATAATCGAAGGACCGAGAGGAAGTAAGGGAAAGGGCAAGAGTACAGAAAAGAAGAAATCGAATCTTTTCTTTTTCCTTTACGGGGGCCGAAAAAAAAGGAGCTTGGCACCGTGGCCACAATTTGCTTTTAGAATTAAAAAAGGGAATGAAGGAACAAAGAACGATGCAAAAACCCTGGAGCAATGAGTTAAACTCGTGGATTATTTATTGAAAAATCCGGTGATTTCTGGATAAAAAAAATCGAAAAACAGTATCAATTGAAAGAAAATAATTTTCAAAAATTGTAATCGAAGAAAAGAAACAAGAGAACTCGCGAGCGGGGAGGGAAGAGGAATAAAATTGTGTAGGAATGTTCGAGAACGTCATTGGCCTCTCGAGAGAATCAAATGGCTTCGGGCAAAAAAGCGATGAAGAGCAAGGCCAAAAGAAAAATAGAATGAAGGTGAGAGCGAAGAAAAAAAAGAAGTAAAGAACGAAAGAAGGAGGAAGAACGAAAGGTGTTGGTACGACATATAATAGGGAAGTGGCACTCTCAGACACTTTACGAGAGAAAGAGAGAATTATTTTGCTGGTGGTGGCTCGTCGTGACTTGGCAGGTGATCACCGGACGTTTTGCTCGCTAGGTGAACGATCTTTCGCCTCGTTGGTAAACAAACCAATGACCGGCTCTCGCTCTTTCTGTATTTTTTTTTCTCCTCTATCGGTATACGAAAAGAATTTGTTAATATCTTAAGGAGTTTCGGTACCAAGCGATACAATGTTGCCACGCTGAACCATGTTAAAAACATTTTTAAAAAGTTCAGAATTTTATAAAATTTCGTCAAATTATTTTATTTAAATTCAATTTAATAATTAAATAAAATAAAAATATAAATTAAATTTATAAAATTCGTCAAATTAGTGCCAAATTTGATGATACAAATTTTTTCAGATTTTTTTTCTACACAATTATCGAGTTATCGAAAACTAAAGTTCACCTGTATGAGCACATCACCTGTATGAGAAAAAATGTTTGAAAAAAATTTGTCTTTTCGTACTTCGATGTTGAAGAACATTATCACCAAATTTCATCAATTTCTCAACATTTTGCCTTTTGTACTTCTTAATTGACATTGAAAATGATTCGTTGGCTCAACATTTCATTATTTTCAAAGATTTTCGGAGGGAATTCAAAAGTCAATTTGAATCAATCGAAAAACTACAAACTCGGTCGAAATGCATTTTTCAGTCAACTAATCTGACGTTGACAATTTCATGACAATTTTTATTGCCCGTTGACAAAATTTTATTCGATCGATATGAAATAATTTGGAAGCAAGTTTATTTTTTCATCACACGATCGTGTAGCGCATTCGAAACTTTTTTGTTTTTTTTTTTTTATTGCATCTCTTATGATTGAGCAAAGTCCAGCGTAATTCGAAATCGTCTATTTGAAAGACGTGAAAATTTGCATAAACCCAAGTGGTCTGAAAAAATGAGCAATTTAAAAAAATATAAAGATCCCTTCAGTGATAATTCGGAGGGTAATAAAATATGAAAATAGCAGCGATAAGGATTATCAGTATTGAAATTCGCTAACGGCTCAAAATCTTTATTTTATTATCATCATTATTTCAAAGAGTCGGCAATTTCGACCCAAAGACTCGGCAGTCATTAGCAACGCACGCGAGAACGATGAAAAAAAAAAAACGAGAAAAAAAAACATCAACAAAAAACAACAAAAAAGTAACGAAGACGACGAAGCAAAAGTATCGAAAGGAAAAAAAAAAAAAAAAATTAGCTTTTTGAGTACGAAGGGTGGCCGAGTCGAGAAGATTTGTGTACATGTTCCGGAGTCACGCAATTTCCAATCGAACAGGTGATTTGGATGCACATCGACAAAACGGTACATACAAACATAAGGTTCTTTCTTTCTTCGTTTTTTTTTTTTTTTTTTTATTGCTTCCCAACGTATGGCAAATTATGGTTACGAAGAGGTGGAGAGAGAGTTTTACGGGCCTGTAATAAGGACTCATAAAATGAGTAAGTTGTTTTTTCTCTCTTGCCAATATTTTTTTATATTTGTGATATTTAAACAAAAAAATCACGCACGTACGAATCGTTGGGTACGCAATATTTTTGTTTTGTATTGAAAGAAAGAAAAAAAAACGGAGATGAGCTCGGAGGATAAATCGGCCAAGACGGACAACAGGAGGAATGAGGCGTCGAGGATTCTAATCAATCATCCCTCGCCAGTCTGGAGCAGTTTTTTTGCCCGATATAAATATAAAAAAAAATATATATATATATATATATATATATGGTTAAGACCAACAATAAAAGTTACGTCGAGCGAAAAAATGGAATAAAAATTAAATTAAAGCATAAAAAGTGCAAAAAATATGGATTCATTATTTTTTTAAGCCACGATATACTTTCCCCTCGTTTATAAGAGGGAATTTCTTTCGCATTATTCCAATGTCTCCTCCATCCGCTCGATTTTTCCCCTTTCCTTCTAAATACACCGTTATTCATGTTACACATTTACTCCCATGCTTTCCGCACACACACCGCGTACTCGCTGCAGGAAAATCTCCCCTCGTCTTGCTTTCTTTCTCTTTCGCATAGATTATGATAATATACGCAATAATAACGATCTCGAGTCATTTGTGTTTCGTACATGCCGTCTAGACCGGATAACCCCGGGTGCATTATCCGTCAACCTAAATCGGTCATTACGACGAGTCATGATGCTTCTTCATCTTTCTACCAAATTCGTTACTTTCTCGAATAAAATAAAATCGAAAAAATAAGTAGACGAGGGTGAACGTGACGATTTTTTGATTTCAGATTCAAATTCTACAGTCCCGAGGACTCCTGAACTGCTTAACGATAAAAATATGAGGACTGCTGAAAATTTAGCTGGTCGGAGCTGAAAACAAATATATTTCTGAGCGATAAATCCGTTTCGAGTAAAAACAATATCGACGACAGTGCGGAACATAAATTTCTGGAATCAATAGAAATTGGACAAGATTTCTCGGATAGAAATAACGGTAAATCTGGTAGTAGATTGATCGTTCGATAATTTTTGTTTTGTTTTGTTCGGGGGAAGGGATTATCGTAGATTTTTGTTAAAGTTAAAAAGAAAATGGTAACTGGACAATGGACGAGGGGGATCGGCTCATAAAGATGTTGAGAAAGTAACGTAAGCGAGGAGTTGAGAAATAAGTTTTGGTGAGGACTGGGTTGTGCGTAGTTTATATGGATTACATGGTGGGTGTGTACGTAATCCATGAAAGGGAAACATACTGGTTGCTTTTGCTGGTTGGTGTATAAAGATGGAAGTTGAACGTCGTTGGCAGAGATTCAAACGGTGATTGCGAGGCCCCTGTCTCGGGCTACGTCGCGTCCAGAATATTTTCTCTCGCACCCCCTTGTCCTCTCTTCCTTCTCTATCGGCGTCTCATTCTCTCTCTCGCTCCTCGTACCTTTTTTTTTTTCTTTCTTTCTTTCTACATCTCTTTGCCTGTCTTTATTTTTCATCTTTTTCTATCTTCTGGCTCCTAGGCTCGTTCGCCAATTTCTGTCCTCCGCTTGATTTCTTATAGGCGCGGGGGGGGATGCGATCAAACTCGAGAGGAATAGGGACGAGGGTATTGTCCAGTTTTCTTCGTAACGTTCAACCCATCCCGACTCTCTTCTTCGCTTTCCACCTCTCTCTCTCTCTCTCTCTCTTACATTCTTATACGAGGTCGTTCCTCTTTCAGATCGAGGCGTCTGGAGAGTCCCTCTTCTTTTTATCTCCTCGCGGTTTTTTTCCCCGTACCAAGGGGAAGGTAAAGAGAGGGATCACTCTTTTATGGACTTGGAACTATCGGAATGGAATTTTGGAACTCGCCTCTCTCTCTCTCGTCTTCTCGTCCGTCTGCTTTTCTCTCCTCCTTTTCTTCCTCAGCTTTTTCACATCGTTCACTCAGTGTAAAATAAAAATTACAAGGGAATTCGTAATAGCAATTAAGCAACAGCTTCTTCATGACGAGGATGAGAACTTGGGAATTGGGACTCTCTGGGTCCTGGTTGTATGGTCGATGAAGCGGTAACGAGTTCGCCGAAGTCGGTAGAAAGAAAGACGGATAGAGATAAACAAAAAATGTATATGTATACGTGTATGAAATGACGAGATATCCCGTTTGGGAGAGGCAAAGTGCGAGCGAGAGAGTGAGAGAGTGAGAGAGAGAGACGAAGAGATGAATAAGGAAAGAAGGACGAGAGGGACTCTTTCGTTGGGCGTGTCCGAAGGATTGGGTGAACGAGCCCGTTTCGAGAGCGACTCGAATCGTAAAGAAATAAGAAAGAAAGAAAAAACTTGCTTCTTTATTAAAGCAGACTTCTTTCTCCCTCTCTCCCCTTGTCCAGTAAGAAAAAGGGAGGCTGGAAAAACGACGGGAGTGAGAAAGAGCATTTGATAAAGCTGCGACATGCAACATCGGGAGCAAAATAAAAGAAAGAGCAAACTCGAAAAAGAAGGCAGAGAAATGAGGGTAATGGAAGCTTGTCGTCGTCGAATAAGTGCAATAGCGAGATATTCTCAGCTTTGGGCCTCGATTCCGAGTCAATAACCCTCGACGAATCGTCGACTTATTTCATTACCGTATCATCGGATATAGTAATGACGAACTGCTGCGACGCACGTGGCAAGGACGCAATTTATAACGAATACTGCGTCGTTTCGCTCGTCGACGCAGCGCATCATTTCATTTGCGCAATCTTTGAATTCGCTGCCAAAATAAGTGAACGGACTTGGAAGAGAGCTCGATCGGGATTTCCGTCGTTACGAGGAGCGAACCCTCGTTGCAAAATCGCCTGAATCAACCGAGATTAGAGAGGAGGAAAAGACTCGTATACGACTCTTTTCTATTTATTATTAAAGTTGTTGGAACAACAAAATCTCTCATTAGGGAGTACCAATGAAATATACGATCATCATAATGTCGTAAACAAAGACAAAGAAACGTGCATTTCTATTGACAAAACTCTTCCATCCATCGAATCAACCATTTTTTTTTCTCAATTTAAATATTTGAAATTGTGAGAATTTCAATTCCAATCATTTCTTTTCAAATTTACACATTTCAATGATAATCGTTACAGTAACGATGCACAATTCATTTCTCTCCGTATAAAATCCTACCGATTGAAACGTTACTCCGACAGCGATTGAATATTCGTATTAAAAAGAAAAAGAAAGAAAAAAAAACAAATTGTTATCGATTCTAGAATGAAAATAAAAATCCAGTCTTTCGTCGTTAATATTCATGCTCATGTTTCTTAGCAATAATGAGAAATTGTAGTTTTCAAGTGAAAATTCTCAGAGTACCGATTTGGTAGCCGGAAATTATGGTGTCATAGTGATTTTTTATACAATTTATCCATCGTGTACACATATATACTTATAATTCTCGTATGCTCGATTCATGTTTTTTCCATAAAAGGTCAAGTATCGGAAAACGGGACTCCGGGTGAGATGACAGAAAGTTCTTTCTCATTCTCTTTTTTTTTTCGGTTGTTTTTTTCTTCTTTCTTTCTTTCTCTTACTCTTTCAAACACGCGAGCTCTTTAGGCGCGGATCAAGTCCTCATTTATCTCAAATACGTTCTTTACAGGACACAAATTGCGTTAATGCTGCCGAACCGTTTGTTCGTTTGCTTGATTTTTTTTTACTTTTTTTCTTTTTTTTTCACCGATCTATACCAAAACTGGACGTAAGACGTTTGTGGGCTGCGGTGGGATAAAACGTAATTGGAACCTGGTTAATTGTCGATGTCTCCATGCGAATGTTCTCATAGGACAACTCGCTCGATACTTCAGCTTCGAAAGCCTCAATCATTTGAAAACGATTCAATCAATGAATCATTGATAGTTTCAACGATCCAATTTTCTACTCAATTATTTAAACGAAAAATCATTAAATTAGACTCGGTCGACAGCGATGGGTGTGCGGCGGTCGGCGTATGGCTTCGGCCATCTCCCAAGTCAAGGGGTTACATGGCTTTCGAAGATTAGAAAAAAGCATATTTTTCTCTATTTTTTTTTTGTATAATGTAAAAATTTTGATTATATAAAAGAGCAACGTTTAAATAATATTTTATCAAATTTTTATCCAAAAATATAGAAAATTCAGCCGGTGGAACCCCCGGCAGAAACCCCCTAAAAAAAGTGTCTTCGTCGTGGTCAAGATAACTCATAATAGCTTTATATGATATCAAAAAACCTATTTTTTTCTGCTAGCAGATAAGTATAGCTCGGGTTCGAACGAAGGATCAACCCCTGGTTACCAAACTAGTGCGAATTCGCGCCACCGAAATCATATTTTTGTAAAATTTCCGTTTTAACGACAACGTGATTTCACTACATAAATATGATTTTTTGCATTCGAAACTATTACTGCTGGATTCCCGGGGATTTTTCCCACAAAAAACTCTGATTATGAAACACTTTTGAATTATTCATACGATTGTGGTTACTACGAGTTAAAATAAAAAATTGAAACTTGAATTTTTGACAGAGTTACATGCAAAAAAATACAATTTACTTTATGTGTAGCCTCGTAATATCAGTTGTAAGAAAAAAAACCTTCTCTCAGTCACTACTCAATCCTATTTAGAAAAAGTGTGCAAAATTTCATTGAGATCGGTGCATCAGTACTTGAGAAATCGTGTCCACCGACTTCAAAAACAGTGTTTTAAGAAAAATATCTATCGCTCCCGGCCGGTTTTGCCTAATGAGAGGAAATTCCAAAAGCTTTCTCTCCTAGACTTTTACTCCAATTGACTTAAAAATATTTTAGTCTTTATCTAGATACTTACAAAATAAAACTGAAGACTGTTAATGAGGATCGCGATTATCGATCGTATGACAAAAGCCAAAACCATTATGATCGCTGAACTGACCTACAATTATCAAAATTATCATACGCACAACAAACGATACAAGACGATAAAATGAGTGAAATAATAAAGAATGAATAAGTAAATAAACAAGCGATTTGAGAAAGTAGGAGGAGTGGAAGGCCCCGATATAGTGAACCGTAATCCAAGAGCGTAGGCCGTAATACAACCCTTGACTGACCTCGCTCAAGGTGAAAAATTCTCCGTCGTAGAAATCGACGTCTACATCCGCAGAGTATAGAGTTCGGGTCGATTGTACCATATAAGAAGTCTGAAGCGAAGCGAAAAGAAAGAGAGAAGAAGCAGAAGAAGAAGAAGAAGAAGAAGAAGGAAAAAAGAAGAAGAATGCTGCGGACGAATGAGTCAAACGGTCAAAAGCCTCAAACCCGTGTGTATATAATTCGCTCAATAATTCGCGATGCCTCAAGGACACTCGTGTTATTGTCCGATTATGCCTAACAGCGAAGCGACCTTGAGGCGACATTGTTAAAGGCGTAATAGCATGAAAAATGTCGTGTCACATCGTGGAACATCTGTCGTTGGGAGTGAACATTGTGGATGAAAAGTGTTGAAGGTTTTCTGAAAAAAAATTGTTACATTGTGCGAAAAATAGTAATGGGGATCTCGAGAGGGCACAATTTCATGAATTCAATGGTTTTTGGAGAAAAGAGCCTCTTGATAAATTGAGTGTATTGTCGATCGACGAATTTTACTTTTATAAAAAAAAAAAAATGTCATTATGTCGGTGAAGAAAAAGGAGAAAAATGATTGGCGAACGATTTAATATTCTTGTGTCAACGTCATTTTTGTCCTCGAGGCCATGAATAATCGTCGGATCTTGCAGTATACGATGGAAGTGGGCGAATTTTTCTGGTCTCGAGAGCCTTAAACTCGAGGCAAATATTCAGGTAGGCTAAATGGGCGGTTCCGTTTAGTCGTGTATGGAAAAATAGGGAATACTAGGTATTTGACCATTTGGACCAAACTGTGGTAAATTAGAGGCGAGCATCAGAAATGAATTGAGAGAGCGAGAGAGAGAGAGAGAAGAGGAAAGAGACGAATTGAAAAACGACGCCGCGTTGTTTATGGATGTTCGAGAATACGCGCGTGTATTCTGACCACGAATTCTGAGAATATTTGAAACGTTGTACACGAGGCAAACGAGTCGAATACTTCGGTGATGAGGACGAATTGAAAATTTCAAGGAAGTCACCTGTTTCTTCCAACTTACACTTCTTCGTCTCCGTTTTTCTCTCACGTGCGTACAGGAAACTCTGAAAGAATTGATTAAACCCATCGACGTATCGAATAAAATCATTATTCCAATACCGAAACAAAATCCAAAGTCGAAATCACTCGAGTAGATGAGATCCAAGTTTTTTTTCACGAGTTCTCAGGCTCGACTGTACGAGAATAACGATAAAACGTGAATCTATGCGACAAGAAAAATTGTCACACAAATCAAATATTCAGAAAAGTGAAAAAAGTAAATTAAATATATATCGATTATAGAGCAGAAGAAAGATCTCGAGTTGAAATAACTCAGGAGATGAAATTTCTTTCGATACATTCTAGTCAAATGAGTGCTAAATTTTCACAATGTTTCTACTACCCAGTTTGAGATTGACCTTTCGCAGCGGTTAGTCAAGAGACAGCCTATTATTTTGGAAGCTGTAAATGGGCCATAAAATCATTGATTTAGATATCATTTTAATAGAATTTCGAAAGTCGATGATTTTTCAAACGCCTGCCATGATCATTTGTGGAATTTTATTAATTATAAAGCGTTTTAAAATCAATGTGATTTGACTCGCACCTTCTGAACGACCATAATTTTATCGGGCCTTCATTCGTCAAATATATTTCATGGGAATATTTTTTTTTTTGCATCCTGTTTCGAGGATAAGATTTCTTAGTTTTATTATTTAATGGGATAAGTCTCGTAAAATATATATTCTAAACAGTTCCGTCTTATTCGAGGTTATGTAGCGTTGCCACGTTTATACGTAGCCGGAACCGTAGTAGCAGACGACACCGAGACTCGAAGTAATTACTCGACTAAATTGAAGATTTTTTTTATAATTGGTCGATAAACCTCATTGTTTTTTCATTCAAAAATGATTCTCATAGTTTTTTGAACATTTCAGAATTTTTTTTCGATAATATATCCTATCGAGAAAGCCTACATATTCGTGGCTTGAACTTCTGTTAGAGGAAAGTTGTCAAACGCTATGGGTTGAATTTCGAAATTTTATAAATTATTTATTGTTCCCGTTACCCATTATTGTGTCCCGTACGCTTCAATTGTCGAATAAAAAAATATCAAATTTGTCTCTAGAAATGAGGTTCGCGATGATAATGACGTATTTCTATTGGAATTTTTTAAATAATAATCTGCATTTTTCGAGTGATTTGAATGTAGAACGTTTTATTTAGTTTCTCCAGAACCACGTTGTTGTGTATTTCGTTAAATAATTAATTTAAGAATTTTTGGTACGAAAACCGAGACAAAGGCCTATCGGTTAATTAGAAGAAAAGGACAAAAAAAAAGTGTCACATAAATCACACGAGTATGGAATTCGAGTAGTTTCAAAATAATTATAATAATTATTAGATTTTACGAAGGAAGGAGTGTGGGGAGTGAGAAAAAGAGTAAGATCGACCGTGAGTGTGGAATGGCCAATTTGTTGTTGGCACATGTTTTATAAATTATCAGCCCATCGCGAGTAATTACAAGTTGAAGATCGACTCTAATTATCTGTGTGTTTGTCGTTGTGCACGCACAAATTACTGGACACGTACATTAATTAATTCTAAGCGATGCTTTGTACGCTCACGAGATATGCTCGCCATCTCGTGGGGAGGGATCGAATTTATTCTGCCTCGTTTTTTTTATTTTATTTTTTCATATTAATCTTTACGATGCAATATGCAAAGAACGCTTTTTATTATTACTTTTTTTTTTTTTTTTTTTTTTTTTGTTTCGAGAATGAATATTCGTGCGTCTTTCACAATGAGGCTTTAACACCTTGCAATATTTCGATCTCGCTGCCCCTTTCTCTCCCTTATTTTTTTTTATAATGTTTTTTATCCTCTACCTCTCTTCTTCTCCTGCGTACTTTTCGGGGCCGAATGATTGTACAGAAATTTATCTGACTTTACGCATCACCACGGGGATGAGAAGAAAGAACCGCTGGGCAATTTTCAGCAATAACCATTTCGAGTACAAGCCCCCAAACTCAAGTTGATTACAGATTAAGACGATGTATGGGCCTCTCGGAGTCAAACGAACTCGCAATTTCGATCGCACGGCGCGATTGAATCGGCAGAATTTTGTTTCGATGCTTTTTTCTTAAAAACAAAAGGCTCGATTCGTTTTTTTTTTTTTATAAGATAAAAAAAAAAATAATTTTGTCAGCGAAAGATATTGGAAGGGAAAACGATGGAGAAGAAATTTAATTTCTACAATATTTTCTGTTTTAATGCAATTTTTCAATACAACGTGAAAAAAAAAATAAAAAAATTATCGAATGCTAACGAAAGTGGACCGAGATGGACAAATTTGATATCCGCCATTAGCAATCGAAGCAAAAAGCAATCGAGTACACTGATTGATAAATTATTCGAATAGAAACAAAGAGAAAGAAATGAGAGAGAGAGAGAGAGAAAAAGTGGAAAAAAAGAGGAAGCCAAACGTCGAACAATGACGTACCAGTTTCATCTATATCAAGGCTAACATCCGGTCTATTCTTCGATCGAAGCGAAGACGATTTCAAGTGGGTCAAATAATTTCTAGGCTCGAACGCTCATCCATCTCTCGTTCTCTCGCCTCTTCGATTGGGAAAACGTGTTCCATTGTGTTTAGCTATTAAGAAAGGCGAAAGGTCGACGACAAAATGATATTTAGAAAATCAATTAAAGCGTTACCAACATTCGTTTCTTATTCGAATATTTTCAATCAATTTGCTGGTCTCTCCGATGATTTTTCTTCTATCGACAGAGCATTTCTAACAATTTCAAATCAAACCAAACTGTTTTTTTTTTTTTCTAAATCCCATAATCGATTTTTTTCACTCCATTTACAAAAAAATGCAAAACTCTCCATTTTCAAGATTCTGTTAAAAAAATCTTTTTTTTCTTTCATGATATTCTTCAGCACAATTACATTTTCGTGAGCAAAAAATAATCAAAAGACACCACAATTTTTTTTTCCAAGCTCAATAAAAAATGAAGTAAAAAATTATTTTAATTGTAAAGATCAAGAGAAATTAATAGTAAATTTTATTGACATTCATTTGAATAAAAATTTGTTAACAATTATTGGCAAAACTGATTGTAACCAGTGAACAAAAACACAATCGAATAATCGTGTGGCAAAGTGCAGAAAAATTGCAGCAAAAGCAGCTTGATAAATTTCGAAGATAACATCGAGCCCGAAAATGCCTAATGGAAGAAGCGATAAAAAGAACTGGAGCAGTGAATGAGCGAAAAGAAATTTGCTGTCTGCACATTCACAAAAATTATGTGTAAGTGTTCGTATTGTAAAAACCTGTAGAAACGAAGTCTCTAATGGTTTAACAATAAGATGAATGGTTGCGAATTGTAGCGCGAGTGGCGAGGGTTGCCATTGGCTGTTTGACAAAAGGATGCGAAAGAAGTACGACCGAGAAAGAGAAAGAAAAAAAGATAAAGGAAAAGAAGAAAGCGCACGAGAGAGAGGGAGAGGGATATAAGAGGAAGAAGAACCGTATCGAACAAAAAGGAAGAAGGAAGGGCCTAAAAGTTCCCTTCGAAAGTATTTTCGAAAGGACCTTGAAAGTTGCACCTGGTTACTCGTTTGACAATGGAAAATAAAATTATCTACATAGCGGCACCCTAGTTACGAACATGCGTGCCTATATATGTATACATGAACGAAGGTAAGAATAGCGAGCGTGAATAAATTTTTGGGACTACGAAAATAAAAAAAATAAAAATAAAAAAAAAAAAAGTACAAATGGGAGGAAGATATTTATTTTTTATCAGACAACCGAAGCCTATTCGAAGAACGTTACAGGATGAATGGCAAATTCGTGAACAAACATTCGAAATCGAATATCGAATCGTGCATAATGTAGAATCGTGATACTTTTTTTTTGTCGTCATACCCATTTCTGAAACATCATTACGTAATTGTTGAAGTTTTACAAATTCGTACTATTGATACCAAACGCTGTCAAAATGGGTGGGGATTGGGCAAAACTGCACACGTTCAACCTTTTCGATCGTAAAATTTTTTTTATAAATAAACGTCTCGTCAAAAAAGGTTTCAGATAAATAATGAGGATTTTCGAAAAACTTTCAATTGTCTTTGAGAAATAAAAATTGTCTGAACTCAAACAAATCTGCCAGGGAGATCGATTTTTAATGACATTTCGAAAATGATTTTCAAATAATACAAACACGTAAACCTCTTGGTTACTCGATCAAAAAATTCACTCGATCAATCGAAAAATTGAATCAAAAATTAATCGAGTCTAATATAATTGACAAGACTGGTTCAGGAGATAAAAAAAACCGATCTTTTGTTACACAATCCGATGAAAATGTACATGGGAAATGGTATCATCATTTTTTTTTTAGCAATTGATGGTAATTTTCATTGAAATACCATCGAAATTTAGGGAATGAAATTCTGAAGATTTCTAACGTTCAATATTATACGTAAATTCGTTTTTCAATATCATTATGCAGAAGAACATTATTATTTTAAATTGGAAATAATCATGGACAATTTTCTTCGATAAAATTAGCATTATGTTAAAAACCGCTGCAAATGAATAAAATTTCTGAACTTTTTATCCTTTTTTATGTTCATTCGAATCAGAAAACGTTTTCATAACATTTAATCTCTCACGTTTGACAATAATTTGTCAAACATTGGTTAATACAAAAACATTCTGAACGAGAATTATCTTCGAGCTAAAATTGATAATCGCGATAAGTGAAATGAGAAAATGATTGAAAAAAGTAATGAGACAAACCTGATGATTTTTCTTCGGTTATTCGGATGGAGTCTTTTGGCCCTATCCGGATCGACTTCGGTGAGTTTTTGATGCAATTGTTCATTGGTGAATTGATCCGTGTCGTACTTCATTTTTTTGAAAGTTACGAAAGAATGATCGTGAATTTGGGGATCCGCGAGATGATCGATTCTGTAACGTTTAGCAGCAATTTCATCGTGATCCGTGTCCTCGTCTTCATTGTTCTCGGGTTTCGCGTGATCTTCGAGGCGCTCATTGACTACTACGGAGGTTAACGATTCGTCACGACACGGGGACGGTGGCGGTCGCGGCGGCGATATCTTAATCGTCGAGTTTCTCGTATCAAACACGTTCCCAGACTCTTTCGGATCCTCAACGAGTATATGCCATAGCAATGACTCGATGTAATAGTTCGTGCCTCCCACGATGATTGGCATCTTCCGCCTCGACACTAAATCGTTCATCTAAATCGATTGAGGAACTTGGCCACTTACTACGAAGAGGAGCAACAAAGCGATACCGAAGCGACATTTTTTTCAAGAGCAAGACGAGAGAGAAAACGAAACAAAAAACAATCAGAGAAGGATTATGACGGGGGAGGAGAAAGAAAGAGGGAGAATCGAATGAATGAGAAAGTTGTAGGATCGAAGCGAACAAAATTCGATAGCGTTTTGACGATTGACAATTGCTGTGTCAATGAAACTTTTCGGGGAGCAAACTGATCACGATCATTTCATAGAAGATGTTGAAATAAATTTTTTAAACCGGTTCTAAAGTCAAAAATCTACTTGAAATAAAATTGAGCAGTAAAATAAACATGACAGTGATTTTTTGCGAGTGAGAAGAAAAAAAAAGTGGCAAGAAAAAAAAAGGTTTAGAGAAAGCGACAAGAGAGATCGATCGATTGATTGATTGATAAATAATCACAGTGTCTATATTCTTCTGGAGGCTAAGAAATTACGATAATTATATGTATCCACGAAAGGTTCGAAGGAAAATATAATAATAATATGAGTGGAGATTAGTGATGAAACGCGACTCGACTCGGACAGCGACGAAAATATCGAGGGAAAAATCCAAGTTCCATTGCAACGGATTCTGACAGCGAAATAAACGAAACAGTTAATATTTATTTTTCATCTGAGCAAATAGAGAAGGAAGTGGAAGAGCAGCGGGGGAAAACATGCGCAAAATTTGACATGAGTCGACGCATGGACTCCGAAAAGGTTTCTCATTGGTCTTGTTCGTTAATAAGAAAGAAAATAAATGAAAACTAGTGTTCGAGTTAATTATTGAGCGTGACGATTGATGACGATTTGACGAATACTCGGTAAAAATCTTACTCGTACCAACAATCGTCTTCGTTTTAAAGCGTTAAATAATAAGACCACTTTGCGACTAAAATGAACTAGCGATAAGCAGACTCAAAGGATACTATTTTGAGGGCTTTGTTTCTGAAATCGATGACGCAATATTCGACCAGAGGATCGACCTCGTCCAACATGTGATGAGGAGCCATCGATCTCTCCTCGGAAGTTACTTTCGCGGTCAATATGTCCAGTCCTTTGTAAACCTGAAAAACGATTCAACATCGACTTGAATTAGCAACAGACCTTGTAATTTCGAAAGAAAAAAAATTACAAAAAATCGATCTTGAACATATTTTCAATTGCATTTATGATTAATCGATACAAATATTTGTTGAATTTTTCGTTCATCCTTTGGATGTTGAAATTTGTGGAAAAAAATATATTGCAACAATTTTTGTGACTGTTGTTCACTGGAATAAAATATCGTTCACTCTTTTTCTCCAATTTTGATGACAATCGCATAATTAGACATCTCGATACAAGAAAGTCCCTGATCATTGATGATTCTGTACTCGATTCACACAGAAAATAAATTTGCTTATTCCATTTTAGTTGGATCGATAAATGGCGACAAAAAAAAATAAAAGCTTTGTTGGCCCAAGTAAAAATGTTCTTTTTCATACTTGGCCCCCAAGACGCTGCTCGGCCGCGTCTCTAAAATTCTTACTTCGACGAAAATATCGTTGAATCAACAAGAATTTTGTTGAACCAACAAATATAATTTGCTCGCCACGAATCGTTGATTCACCAAAAAATTTTTGCCGAGTCAGCAGATTTCTTGTCTCGGTGATTTCAATTTTTCTTCATGAAAATAGGAGATAAAAAATTTTCCGCTAATTGGTCGAGTAGTTATCGCGATTCGGGATTAAAATCTCAATTTATACACAGTTGTGTGTTTTAGCCACACGAAAAGCCTCCGTGTCTCGAAGCTTCAAACGGCTTTCGACAAATAAAAAAAAGAAAAGATTCTCAATCTCTTCTCGTTTTGCTTTTTATCTATAAAATTTATAAAAAATTTATAAAATTCATAAAAAATTCATAAGATTCATAAAGAATTAATAAAATTTATAAAATGCATGAAAAAACAATTATCATGAGAAAAATAAATAGTTTCTATGAACAGTAATGAATCGATGAATTCACGAAACCCGAACTTTGTTTCGGGAACGAGAAAGATGTTCGCGGCTTGACCGATATTCATGAGGAGGACCGACCGGTAACGGCACATGGTAAATGGTCATTGGCAATTTCTTCGACCAAGCGGAAGTGGACAAGTTTTGAGAGAAGGAGCGAGTCCGCGAGAGTGGGAGAGGGGGGAGAGGGAGGGAGAAAGAGACGTGAGAATTGAGTTGGCATAGCCTTAAGAGGCGATGAAGCAAATAGGAGTCGAGGGTTAATTATTCTCGGAGGGTTGCTATTATCTATAAGGAAATAGTGCGCGCTTTTTATTCCAGAGGCGTTTCGTCGCCGACGATTTAGAGGCACACACACACGGTTAGGTGAAGCGAGTATTTGAAAGACGATAGAATTAGCCGAGAGCATTTTAGAGCCGGAAGTAACGACCCTGCCTCGGAGTAGTGTCTCTTCACTTCCCTTCTCCACGATTCTACCAAGGGAGAATCTCTCAAAATAAACTGGAAGCACTTTCTCTTTTCCTCTTTCTCTTCCCTAGACACACTTAGCTCGACGTTGCAATAAATTTCTCCCAATCGAGTAGAAGAGCGAAGGACTTAAAAATTGACTCGAGTCGAGATGAAAATCTTCGGTAGGCGTACAACTTGAAAATTCAAAAGCTCGAAAATCTTGAAAGATTTTTTCTTTTTTTCTTCTCCTCTCGTTCGAGAAACTTTAAAACTTTTCTACCCTCCGATACTCACCGGAAACGGAAAGATTAGCCGGGAGTAATAAAATCGCAGCTGTTTTTCGGCATGAAAACTTGAATAACAACTTCCGGTCAATCGCGACCGTGAATTTTAAGTCGATCGAAGAAACCCCATTCGTTTCAATCGTAATGAGATCTCTTGCGGGACACGTGCCAATCGAACGATACGAAATTACAATTTTAATTATGCATTAACACACGTGTAGGAGCTTCTATGAAAAGTGGACATTGATATCGTACTACGAAGGAATGATAGACGAGGCCTGGGATTACAATTTGTGAGCCGCAACATCCGGCCAAAACTCGCCCACTTCCGTCACTTCGATCGACGAACAGGAAAGTGAAAAAGGCTTTGAGATTAGAGAGTGGCAAAAAAGAGAAGAAAAAAAAAGAAGATAAAATAGAGAGAGAGAGAGGAGAGATCGAAGCTTGACCTTTCCTTTGATACTTGACGATCTCCGAAATGTTTTTGATAATAATAATAATCGACACGTAAGTAATATACTCGTATACGCACCGAAGAAGTGGTAACAAGGCAAACCGCAAATATATAACACGCGTTAAGAACGCTGTAATAGGAGGTTAAGCGTTTGGGCCATTGACTCCGATCTCGCGAAGGTTTTTGCTCGGATTCCTGTTGACATTCCATTTCTAATGACGTATCGAAAATGCTAAGTATCATACATTCGGTTCGTGAACTTGAAGAATCAATTTGTTTTTTTTTTTTTTCATTGGCTAATTAAGGTATTTCTTTTACGAATCAAAATACTCTGCAGATGACTGATTTTTATTTGCAATGAAATAAAAATGCGTGCGAGTAGACTGGATAAATTTCAAGCCACGTTGCCGAACATTCATTAAGGGTATTGTGTCGTTACATCAAAATAGAGAGATTTCAATGAAACTTTGCAAGCAACGAAGTATTACGGACAAAAAAGTGATTGCAAAATTTGACCAGATTCAGGAGGATGATTGAAAAGTTATTAATCAATCAATCAGCATGGTCTCTTATGGAATTGTCCAAAACGTCGCGACGTCATCGCTCCAATAAATAAATTTAGTATCGATCTAACAGAGACAATCGAATGAAAATTTGAGAATTGCTTCTCGAAGTATTGAACAAGGTATGTGCCAAGTTTCAAAAGTATCAGAAGACAGAACGATGGAAAACAAAAATTCAAGAAAGCATAAAAAAAAATGGTAATTTCGTGGTAAAAAAACGAAACGATACGTTTATGTTTTGCTTGGCGAAGATCCTTAATCCATATGTACATTAATGATCGTGTGTGTGTGTGTGTGTAAACTGTACGTCACAAAAGTTTGACAAAAGACAACCATCGGAATTGTACAAAACCCTGCTCCTGTCTCCTGTCTCCATGAGGCATTAACTTTTGGAAATGTCGATCCCAGCACCACATCCTTAGAGAATTTCAGTTTAAATAAAGCATTTTCAGGAAGGAAGTCCCTGAAGTATCGATGTGAGTATATTCAACATCCGAGTGAACATCAAAAATTCAAAAATTTTCGAAATACCCACGGATTTAAATTCGTCCTTAATTCATTTCAGGTATAGTTGACTTTGGTTTTTACGACAGGAAGTCACGTCTTCGTACTAAAATCGTGTCGTTTAACCTCCATACAAAAATAAAAAAGCGCGTATCTACACGTGGCGACAGATTTATGTCTCTGGTCTATGAGGCCAAAAGTTCGACAACTCCGAGCATTGAGGAATATTTCATTTACAAACAATAATTGAATACTTGCACGAAAAAAAAATAATTAATAATTATACGGGATGCGAACGTTTAATAATTTCCAGTGAAAAATTTGAAATCGGTATACAAAGTGAGTTGCAGAGAACGGAATAATTTAATCTATGAATCATTTCCAATCCGACAATCCAAAATCTGCGTTTATCAATTAAAATGGTTTTCATAACGAAATTCGAATTGTTTTTTGAAAGAATTTTTATGAATTTTTTTTTTTTAACAAGAAAATACAATACTATCTTTTAAATATTTTCAAACGTTATTATTGACGTCTTACACCGTACAAAAAAAATTTCAAAACATTTTTACAATAATTAATCATTGATTTATAGAGTCGAAGTGGAGCCTTAAAAAAAAGCCAAGAGTCGTGCGGGGTACGTCTGATCTGTAGTGATCCGAATGAAAAAATTCAAAATGATTATTGTGAACTAGACTCACCGTTATTACCTGAACCAGGATCTTTTATTTTTACGAATAATTATAAAAATGGCGAAAATAAAATTTTGTGAGCGCCTAGCCCGATCCTGCTTTGAAAATATGTAAAACGAAAAAAAAAAAATCGATTTTTCGAAACCGTCGCATAGGACTAGTACCTTAAAAAATTGGTCGAAAATTATTGCGATCAATTCATCTTTATTCGTCTTTTTTTATCGAATTAAAATGGATCAAACACGTGTCGGATCCTCGGAGAGCGAAAATTAATCGAGGAAAGGAGAGAGAAAAAAAATAATAATAATCTGTCGCGAAGCTGCAGTGTCCGCAAGCCGACGAGATATATCCTTTTTAATGGGGTTACTTTCTCATTTACCTCGTGTGTCGTCGTTGTCACGCTCGATGCGAATAAACGTCTCGCACATAAATTCATACAAATATACGTAACGTCTCAATATATACAGAGAATCTTGTAAAACTTTTATACCTTCTCTTTTATCTTGAGGTAAAGAAAAATTTCAGAATTGTTGCTACTATCGATAAATCATTTGAATTATAATAATCGCTCTTATCGATCATCATAGCGAGCTTTCAAACGCAATGAAACGTTGAAAAACAAAAAACAAAATTATTCTTGAGTTTTTGTTCGAAACATTCTGTAAAAACTATCAATTTTCAGTTTTTATTATACGCAAATTGGAGCCACTAAAAAACAAGCACTGAAAATAATGTATCTTGAAAGAAACGAGATGAAAATAGAGACTCCGCGAAAGCCTGCTGAGCGATCGACAGTTGATTATCCGCACACGTAATAGGAATTTTAAAAAGAAGAAAAAAATGAATAGAAACGACGTTGGGATCGCATACGAAAAAAAAAATCATTTCGTCTACTTTCCGTGCGAAAAAAGTTCGTTGAAATTGCAACCTCGATCGAATGTTCGAATCACTGGGTCATCTTCCGAGAGAGCAGCAACTTTTTAGTCCAGAACCTATAAAAAGGTAATTTCTTGACGAAATACGAGCATTTGATGAAACAAACAATAGAATTTTATCATCAGGTGCAGTGATTCGATAAATTCCAATGTTATGACACTTGATCCGATCTCATAGTTGATACGACTATTCTTCAGTGAATTCTTCGCTTTTGCAACAACATGAAATACGTATATCTCTGTATATATATATATATATATATATATATATATGGAGAGTAAAAAAAAAATGTTCTGCAGACATTATTTAAACGATTTTCTAACGAATGTGCCTGGATCCTCGGTGGGATTGTTCGCCGAGTGCGTTTCGAAATGCACTCTCGCTCGACGACTTGCCTTTTACAGAGTGACTCGAGAGCTCACGTCTTTCAATTACACTTTTGTACACCTTTGTATATACAATTTTGTTTGAATTTATATAAATACACATTATATTTGTACATAACTGTCTAACTCGCGATCTCTTAGTTCGTTATAACAGGTATATGTATAGATATTCAGATTTTCTTCTCTTCGCGACGAGAGACAGAGAGAGAGAGAGAGAGAGAGAGAGAGAGAGAGAGAGAGAGAGAGAGAGAGAGTGAGAGAACTATTACCGAAGAATTCATGTAACACGACTATTCCCCTGGGGTACTCGCTCACCGCGTGTATTCATCGCGTTTTGTACCTTCGAATGGTTACAAGGATCTCTCGCGAGTGCCAGTTTACAAGATTTTTCACGCGGTAGATCGAGGCAAATGGGAAATAGAATATCTTCATTTGATATATTCATGAAAAAAAAAAAAAAAACATCAACGTCCATGAGGACGAGCATGCAGCTAAAAAAAAGAAAAAAAAAAACACTTCAATATTTGTTTGGATTTGAAACCCCAAACGTCGATTCATAATCTTCGGATTGAAATCTTCTCCCGACTGGCGCTCCTTGTATTTGTTAATCTTCCAATAATCTTTTATATTAACAAAAGTCTACGAAAACCATATTATAAACCGTCCCCCGTCGAATGTCCGTACTCGAATTCCCCATTGGGTCACAGAGCTTTGAAATGTTGGGAGTTTTGGGTGTTCATAAAACCCGGTCGGAAATGGATCTCCAGAAAGAACCAATATTGCGCTCAGTCATTGAAATTGCTGCAATTTCTTCAACTGTAGAGTTACCGAGAAAAAATTGGATTAAAACGAAATTCCAATTTTGTTGAAACACCAAAATATTTTGTTGAAAGCATTGGACAAAATTGAAAAAAAAATTTCATTCATCGAAGAAAATTCAATTCCGTTGGACGATGATGCTGGAGGATTCAACAACATTTTTGTTTCGAAATAGCAAACGAAAAGACATCCACAATATTTGAGGTCCAACCAAATGGGATTTTGTGACACGAACAAAATGTTTTTTTTCTCGGTTTCAAAATAATAATGAGTCGAGTGAGAAAGAGTAATGAAATATTTCAAGAAAATTGTAGTTTCCTGATTATAATATGGAAAAATGATGAAGATGTTTGTTCGCCAGTGTGTAAACCAAATTCGAAGGTTGCTCGAGGCCGGATGGCGGGTTTTGGTTGATGAAATGGGTATAAGGCTCGGGTAATGCGAGTACCGAGTGGAAAGTAGCCGTACGAGGGTAAAAAGAGTGTCCCTGAGGGGATCGCATGACCAAAGCACCGAGGATAAGAATGAAGGAGGAGGAAAATAAGGGGAGGAGAGGGGGGGGGGGAAGAAGAGGAGGTTGTGGTATCGGTGATGAAGGAGAGAAGCAGAAGGGACAAGAGCAGCACACAGGTGGATTCTCTCTCGTGTACACTTCGTACGGGTTCACCTTCAGCGCGTGAACTTCATACTCGAAGATCAGACTGTGCGGTAAGACTGCACCGATGGCGTGAGGTTTTTGCACGGGCGAGGTCTTGAAAACCGGGTTCGGTGACCGGTTTAGCTTCGATTTGTTTCGCGAGTGCCGCTTGTGGTCGCAGCCGTACACACGATCATCGTACATATGCACTCGTAGGGAACATCGAAGAGAAAGAAGGAGAGAGAGAGAGAGGGGGAGGAGAGGAAAAGAGCGATAGAAGCTTGTCGAGTCTGGAAGTACACGGGATAAATTCCTCGGTGCAATAACGGGTACGAACGAACGATATAGTTATATGGGGACCGGTAGATTTGGCGTGTACGTTAAATTCGACGCATGCGTAATGTCTTCTGTTCGCAGAGGAGAGACACGGACCTCGGAATTTCGTTCTATTCTCAATTATTTTTTTCTTGTTTTCGAATTATATTCAAGGAGTTTCGGTATACAAAAGGCAAAATGTTAAGAAATTAATGAAATTTGGTGATAATGTTGTTCAACATCGAGTACGAAAAGAGAAATTTTTTTCAAAATTTTCTTCCACTTAGTTATCGAGTAATTATGCATTAAAGCAGATTTCTTATGCCCGAAGTGTATACCTATATGTATGGAAACGCTATGCTTATAGACGTGAACTTTAGTCTTCAATTACTCGATAACTGTGTAGAAGAAAAATCTGAAAAAATTTGTATCGTCAAATTTGGCACTGAAGAATATGTTGACCAAATTTTATAAAATTCTTAACTTTTTGACAATTTTTTGTGTTTTTAACACGGTTTAGCATGGCAACATTGTATCGCCTGGACCGAAACTCGAAAGAGGAATGTGAACGAGATTGTTCACATTCCTCTTAGAATCGATGGTCGACTGGATTGATTTTGGGACTGCGAACGTTGAACGACGAAGCAGGTCGTTGAATAAACAAGAAAAGGACAAGAAAGTAACAACGATAATGATAATAATGTGGAAATACTTTGCGAGGAGAAACGTTACGTTTTAATGTTAGTTATTAGCGTATCGTTTGGTGGCCGGATGCGGCAGCAGCAAAAGGGCCACCGGAGCGGATATCTCGGATGCTCCTCCACAGAAAAACTCGAGTGAAATTGCTTCAATATGTATATATATATACGCGGTGGTTGCGAGGTCAGGATTTCCGATGTCCGCCAAAGTAAGAGGGCAACCGATGGGCTAAAATTCGCCATGAAAAAAAAAAACCTCCTTCTTCGGTTATCGTCCATTCGTTAGTAAAGCCATTTTTTATGTTTCATCGAGTAGCACATAAATTGCTGTTCTCAGATGTGCATAATTCATGGAAATTATTTTTTTTCTTTAGAAAAATTTATTGTCGTGGGACTGTCGCTTTTATTTGTCGATAATTCATATTAAATTCATCGTTTACGTCGATTCAAAGGTGAATTTCGAACGAACAATGATTTTGTAAATTCTTCTCGCTCGGCAACCCTGCCAGTTTTGATTACAATTTGGTTTTTCTAATTTTTTGTTTTTTTTTTTTCATAAATTTACTGTTTCGTCGTATTGTCATTGTAAAAAATCATGATTCAGAAAATTTATTTTTGTAAATATTAATCTTTTCTATTCTCTGTGAAGCTGTTCGCGAAAAAAAAAGTTTGGCTGCTATTCCATTGATGGTAACCGCGCTGAACCGATTAGGCTGAATCTTGCACGAGGTCGAAGTTCATAATTCAAACTATTGAAATTCAAATATTTTGTTCAATTTTCAAATTAAAAAATTCATTGGTCATTGGGAAAACATCGAATTTTGATTGAAAGATTATTCGACACCGCAGAGAAAGAGGCGATGTTTAAGCCTCTAATTTTGTATAGAAAAAAAAGTTACAGCAATTCAAATGAAATGATAAAAAGTTTATAAAATTGGGAATCTTTTTTTTTTTGGGTATTTTATCGAAGGAAAATCTGAAAATTTATCGTCGACGTTAAAAAATGATCAATACGAAAGTTGAGACTGTACAAACACGCTGTCAATCGAATTCTGAGTCGATGATTACGAAAATGCGCCCAATTCAAATCGGTCTTTTTCGATTTATTCGAAATTTTCTTTAAAAAATCCCAAAATTTTCTTTTTTCTTCCAAGAAATGAACGACTTTCCATACGAATATTTTTAAGAGACTCGAACACCGAATAAATGAATTTGAAAATTCGGTTGGATCGGTGCCGACTTCGATGTGGAAAATCGAACGAAAAATCTCCTTTGTGGATCCGGGCGTCATCCAGTCTCCCGATGATCTCCTCATCATTGTTATTACGATGATAGTCATTGGTGCCATTTAAAATTCGAGTCTGCAGAGACTCGTAAGGATAAAACGCGTGGGCGATGCGTGATCGCCATGGAATTGGCGGGGCATGGAAAAAGAGCGTTTAAAACGATTCGAGGTCATACGACGACGGCGACGACGTAACGTCACGCTAGAGTATGTATATATTACGAGAAACTCTCTCGCGGAAGAAGCCAAAAATGAGACGGAGGTAGAGAGGAAGGGAGGGGAGCGAAAAAACCGAACGAATGTTATCACACGAGATCAACGTACGCGAGGTTGTGCCACGAGTCAAGGTCAACCTTCGTGGATTTAACACGCGCCGCTCGCGACCTCGTTCAGCTTGTACTTACGATATATTAGCTATATCGTTTACGTTATATAGTTATATATACATGAAAATATACGTTGACATCATCAGGGTAAACGAACTTTAAAGCCTCGCAGGTTGCTCGATTTTTCTTTTCTTTTTTTTTTCTTCTCATCCGCTTCGTTTACCATGAATGACGAACGTTCCTGGACCGAAAGGAAGAAAAAAGTGAGAGAGAGAGAGAGAGGGATAAAATATTGGCAAAACAAACATAAGGCAATGTTTTACGAGCTCCACATTCGATTCGGTTCATCTGATACGAAATAAGAGCACGTGAGAACATGATTCTTTTTTCTTTTTTTTTTACTGTCTTTTAAACTTTGGTTTATGACAGTTTTTGATGATAAGCTCTTCACCCAATAATTATCTTCCGAAATATTTGATGAGATTTTCTCCGAAAATAAATATTCTCTTTAAAAAAGAGTCGAGAGCATTGCAATGGGAACAAAAGTAATAGTTGGACTGCAGAAAATTTATGATTCAGCTATTCTTCGATATTCGCATAATCAATCATTTCGTTTGCAAATGTATTGTTTTTTCAACAAACGAAGCCACAACTTTCGCTTTTTTTCACGTATACACGAGGCCAGTAATAAAGGAAAGAATAATAAAAAAAAAATAACAAAGCCCAAATTTTAATGCACCTCACGAAAGTGTCACGAAAACTATTTTTCGTTGGGAACCCTCGTCACGTTTCGAGCGAGTCACGTGTACGAACAGTTTTACATCTACTTCTTTAATTTACTTCATTTTTTTTTTATGATCGTTATTTTTTTAATTTTTTTTTTCCTTTTCGAAAGTTCAATTAAACGAATCACGTTTCGTTGCGAGGAACCGGTCGCGATTAATCGAACTGTCGAAAAATTCGTGAAGATGGATACGAATCGTTTTGATGAAATTTGAAAAGGTACGAAGGAAGCTGTCGGAAGTTGGACCAGTAAAATTGGCTTGACATTCGATTTTCATTGATACTGCGCCCACAAGTTGGCAATCAAGGTTATGCGTTATCTTGAATAAAAATAGAGAAATTTCAATGAAACTTTGCAAGCAACGAAGTATTACGGACAGAAAAATGCTTGCAAAATTTGACGACGTTCAGGAGGATGATTGAAAAGTTATTAATCAATAAATCGGCATGGTCTCTTATGGAATTGTCCAAAACGTCGCGACGTCATCGCTCCAATAAATAAATTTAGTATCGATCTAACAGAGACAATCGAATGAAAATTTAAGAATTGCTTCTCGAAGTATTGAACAAGGTATGTGCCAAGTTTCAAAAGTATCAGAAGACAGAACGATGGAAAACAAAAATTCAAGAAAGCATAAAAAAAAATGGTAATTTCGTGGTAAAAAAACGAAACGATACGTTTATGTTTTGCTTGGCGAAGATCCTTAATCCATATGTACATTAATGATCGTGTGTGTGTGTGTGTGTGTAAACTGTACGTCACAAAAGTTTGACAAAAGACAACCATCGGAATTGTACAAAACCCTGCTCCTGTCTCCTGTCTCCATGAGGCATTAACTTTTGGAAATGTCGATCCCAACACCAGATCCTTATTCGAAAAATGTGAATTTCTGTTACGAGGAATAATGCTAAGGCCGGAAGAATCATATTTGTCAAAAAATGAATAAACAAAAATAATTGAATGAAAATTGAACGAGATTAGTAAAAATAAACGAAAAAAAAAATATTCAACAACGAATGAAACAGGAGAAAAAGTCGAAAACGTAATTTTCAATTAGGAGAGAAAGAATTTACTGAAACTTTTTATTCATCAGAGACAAAAAGTGTAGAATGAGAGATAACAAAAATAAAAAAAAAAGAATCGAATGAGAAAAAAAAATGGAGGAATGGTTTTTGGGTATGTCGTCGATTTTCCGGATGGTCGAATCTTTTTTTGGCTCGAGACGAGCGTGGGAGGCATCCGCACGTGGTTATAATGATATTTAGAGCAAAATCCCGGTATAGCTCGAGGCTAGAAAACGTTTTAATACACCGCGTGCCCCTAAATATTTCATCACTTTAATTCGCAGCTAATTGTTTCACCGAGAAAGGAATTTTTCCATTTTTAAACAACTTCCAAAAAATCATTATTTCAGGAAATGAAACATTCCGATCGATCTGTTATCAAGAGACACGAAGACTCGTCACTCCCGATCTAAAATAACCGCCTGAAATAATGCAAACTCGATAAATTTTCGAGATTCTTACGAGCGCAAGTTCGAGAGAACGTTACGAGAATCTTCGACGTTAAATCCGATGGCAATAAATTCTAAAAAAGTCCTCTACATTCAGATTTTTTATCCAACCTCCGTGAAAACGGTTTGAGGAAAAAAAAATGCGACGGGCCTCGAGCTCTGGCTTTTTTGTTTTTTAATACTCGAAGTCGAGCTGTGACCGCGTCGCTCGATTCCTCATACGTTTGGATTTTTTTGCACCAAGAAAAGCTTCCCCCTAACCCATAGACCGTGAAGCAGTTTCGAGTGGTTTATTACGCATTAAATTAAATTAAACTCAATTCGTTCTAATTTTATTAAATAATTCAATCGAATTCTCAATTTTTCAAAGTCCATTGAATCCCTAAAATGGGCACTTTTTTTTCAACAAAATAATGAACCTAATATTCTTTTTTTAAATCATTTTAAATCAACAGATTTCAACATTTTACTGCAGTTCTAGGATTCTTTAATAAAAATTTAATAAAAAGTCAGAAAACAGAGATTAAGTTGTAAAAGATTCTCGAGTCGCGGTTGTCGGAGGCTCTGTCCACGTACGGCTTTAACCTCAAAACGAACACGAGGCTGAAAATTGCATAGTGTCCGATGCAAGCTCGCTGTATTCACTTGCTGTCTCGATCCAAAGTCCCAGATCGAACAGAAGAAACTAATATATTTTGCATTTATTTAATCTACCAAAGTTGCTACATTTTATATCAATTTTTGATAGATTCTCCGTACCCTTCTCACATAATAAAAAAAACTTTGATAGTCTCCGGTATAATGGTTAAAAAGAAAAAATTTATCGTGATGAAAATGAATTGAAATATGAAGCAATAGATCGGAGATGCCACGCTTAAATGTTTGAAAAACATCTATTTAAAAAGTTGAATTTTACTGGGTTAAGCTAGGTTCTCAGAGTCATGCTATCCGACCTGGGAGCACGAGTTAATATATCTATATCGAGACACAGCTGTGTATATACGCACGAGACGAGGAAAAAAAATTTTTTTCTTCTTTCATCGACGAAATAATGTTAGAAAGATGAAGAAAAAGAGTTAGTTACTTGCATGCTGTCAGCGGATATAACCTCGCCGGAAAATCGCTGGGCAAGCTCGATTCCCAATCGCGATTTTCCCGAGCCAGTTGCACCGAGAATCACGAGAATAGGCACACGCGGCATTACCATCGTGCAAAACGTTCCACCATTACTGTCAGCGAGATACGAAGAAACGGGGTAGGCGCATGCGCTCTTGCTTCACTCACTGGCGCTACGATCGTTCCCACTGTTTCTCGAACGTACCAACGTGAGCACGAGTGGGACAGACGCTACGGAGTGTGGATCGAGCGAGATCGCCAGCAACGAAACACGCCATAACTACGTTTCTCTCTTTGTTTACATCCAGTTCTCCCAAATAACCCTTTATTTACATCTACGTTTCAATCTCAATAATGGATGAAAAAAAAAATTATATAATTAAGTATCCAGCATTATTATATTTTCCTCTATCCGCTCGATTTTAAGTCGAGTGAACATTCAATTAAGTAATGTTTATTCAAACACGTCATATCTGCTCTTTATGTGACACGTTTTCCCGTTTGCTTTTCGCGTTTGTGTCTTGTTATTCTTTTGTTCCATTTGACGTCAGAAATTTCAATGTGCATAGAACGTTGAAAGAACAAAATATTTATAGATATACACGTGCGTTGTTACAGAACAGGAAAAATCCATGAATTATTAATAATTAATGTAAATCGATATCTCGTACGACAGCATAAAATATTGAATTCGAGAATTGTCGAAAAATAATTGACGATTTTATTCTTCGTTATTTTTCATATATTCAACCGTCGAAAAAAAAAAAAAAACAGATTCACTTTTCCGTTTTCTCCGATTGAACACGGAATTACTGGAAACAAAAGCAGTGTTTTGGGAACGAGAGAGCAAGAGCTGTAACTCGATAAAAAAAAAAAAAACGTTCACGTTGACTGTAAAACTTTTGGACAATTTGTTTTTTTCAACCCTCGACCCAAAAATAGAATCATTTTATTTTTTATCGTGAATTTTATTATTTACAGAAATAAGGTAAGTGATGACGAGTATTTAAATTTTTATTTTCCTCTCTAAAATTCGTGTGCAGGATTTTTCTCGCTCCTTCAAAATTATTGCTCTTCTCTTCCTCTCGCACGTGTTCCAGTATAATTTTCACACTGTCAATTCGAAGCGGCCAATTATTCGAGTGTAGATTTATAGCGAGGAAAAAGTCGTGATAAATTAAAAAAAATTTCGGTCTTCCACGAGTGTAAAATGAATTTTTCTTTTTCTCATCTTCAATTTGCCCAAAAGTGACGAATTCTTCGTAAGTCACGAGTTAATGAGAGGTTCGATAGCGAAATATTTTTCTAGCTCGTTGGGCGATAGTCGAGAAGAGTTGGGATAGAAGAAAAAAAAAACTGGAGAAAAAAAACTTGCCCGAACTGCTAATTTATCGGTGTCGTTTATTTTTTTTTTCTTATCACCACTACGTGTTTTAACATATTTTTTTATGGCGTTCCCACGCCGTGGCGGGAAGGTCTGGCTCAAAATTACTTCCGGCATCGAGAGAAATAAAATAAAAAAAGGGGAAAAAAATATAATTGCAATAATTATCTCTAATGAACATAGACGCATGATTCCAACGAATTCGCGGTTCTTTACAGCTGTCAAAAATTCATTAATAAAATCCGGTTCCTTATGAAATAAAAAATGAATCATCGCCACTTTTTAAATCAAAATTATGAATAATTTATCAAAATTTAATATATACAAACCTTTTTCGTCCCTCTCGATTATTCGTTGTCAATCACTCCTTCACTGATTCGATATTATTCAAATTAGCATTAAGTTCGATTCGATATAAATGTTGATTTCCATTTTTTATATTTCACACTTCAATAATTCGAAATCGTAATTGACAACGATATTGCCGAAAAAAAAATCAAGCTCCGACTGGATTATATCGATGCACGTTTTATTGTTCGAAAATGAAACGAAATAAAGTAGAAAAGAAAAATCATGGGGACAGGAAGAATGAAAGAACGATCGTTTCAGATATTACAGTGATTTTTATTAATATAATAAGATACTTTGAAATATATAAATGTCAAGGAACTTTCGGACCCTCTACTATTTCTTTTTTAAATATAATAAATCCAAAGAAAAACGACGAGATGGAGAAAGAAAAATGGTGAGAAAAATCTTGGCGATTTTCTCAATTTTTTTTTTTTTTTCGCAATGATTAAACAAGATGGCAAACTATTTTATATCTTCTTGTAAAAAAAAAAAAAAAAAAGAGACACACGTGGTCCTCGCAGTGAAAATGTTAAGATGCTCATCAAAATGTATATATCTCGAAATTTACTGTTCTCAATGTTCCATGCGACGCGTTTCCTTTCACTACGAGCTCGCAAAAGTAAAGACGAACGCACATAACCTCAAACATGCACGTTCGAGCGCGCAGCGCCCGCGAACCTTACCAAATATACATATTTTTGTTCACAAATATATATAATATATATTCGTCCCCAAATACACATATAAATCGTGTATATATTCATATATACCTCTATACATAGGTGTATAGGTGTGTATAAAAGGGAAATTGAGGAATGATTCGCAAGTTGACGTCGTCGTGAATCCGGCCGACGAATTACGCCCACTTCCGACTCACCTCGAGATGTGACTCGAACAAAAACCGAGCAAAGCGATGGATCCAATTCACCTCCCAGTCACTTCAATTTGTTTTAACAGTACTTGTATTTTTCTTCCAGATCTAAAGCCTTTCGGCGTCCGTAAAAAACGGTCTTAACATTTTTTTTTCTCTACGGAAACACTGCCGATGCGTTGCGAAATCCGTCAGAGGGCTCTCGTTGTACACGCATTGAGGAATTGAGAGGTATAAACAAAAAAAAGTTTCAAGATTTTCCATGCCAATATTTCTCGAGTTATTTTCGTCGTAGAACCAAAAAATCTTGGGTTTTTTACACAAGTTTAGCTGTCGAGCTACGTATGGAAATCGTAAAAAAAAGACAGATTTCTGTAAAAATGACGCGCACGGTTAAACGAACGGTTTTTATTGCTCGTTCGTAGCAGAAAAAATGTCTCAACTGATCGTGAATTCGGTACGGGCTCTGAGTCGAACAGATTTTGGATTGTGCCAGCAGTATTTCCATAGAAAAATATATTGAAACTGTTTATAGGGAACTTGAGCAGTCTCGTCCCTTGAAAAACTTGAAAGTGAAATTTTCTAATTTTTTCTTTTATTTCGATAAACCGTAGTGTCTCGTATAAAGAAAATATCGAAGTGATCAGCAGGTCAATGGTTTTAAGTACAGAATCGATATTTCTTGTTAATAATCGCTCTTTTGCGGATTTTATGTTCCAGCACTAGTCAATTTGTTTCCTAATATTTCGTTTTTTTTTCCCCGCTACTTTTTAACGTAACTTCTCACTCACTCTCTCTCTCTCTCTCTTTCTCGTTACCAAACACACGCTCAGACACGCACGCACGTACGGAGAATCGATGGCGTTTCGTCCTAACGGCTCGCTCGCTCACAAAGAAAAACACTCGTCCAAAGGAACAAAAACGTAGTGTACGTTTGCTTGTAATTTCTCGAAAAATTTCGTCGACATTTCGTTTCTGTTGCCCAATTTTTGCGTTCATTCACCTGTTTTTGTTTTTTTTTTTTTCAATTGTTTTTTGTAAATTTTGGTTTCAATTTTTTGTTTTCTTTCTCATCACTTTGCAGTTTTATACAATCGTGCAAAACGTAGGCGAGAATTATGTATTGTATCAATAATATAATTTATAAAGGATCGCAAATTGTAGAGATTTACAAATGTTATATATAATATATATATTCTTAACGGTTAGCCTTAATAAACGTTTGCAGCGTACAAATACGAACTCTTCTCTCCTGTGTATATTAAATATTACAATAAATCCTTTATAGTTAGGTTTAAGAAAAAAGAAAAAAAAAAAAAAAAAAAAAACAATTCGTTAAATGTGCCACCATTTCGTTAATTTCATCGCTTTCTATCTATTTCTTTTCATCATTAGCCCTAAATACAGAATTCATTTTATTTCGCCAATGTTTCTCTTTTATAAAGTGTGTAAAGATTTTTTTTTCTTCTTCTTCTTCTTCTTTCGAAGAGGAGACAAAGCCTCGACGCGAAGGAGTAAAACGACGATTTCCTTTTTCCTGGGAATAAAGTATAGCTCATTTATTTATCTTTTATTTTCGTTTATTAATTTCATTTTTTTTGTTTTGTTTTGTTTTTTTTTTTTTTTTCAATCTTTCGTCGATCAATCTTGGATTGCTATCTCGAGTAGGTACAATGGATCGCGGGTCGGTTGAAATTAATCCGGATTCAAATTAAACTTCGTTAAGTACATTCAATTTTTTTTTTTTTTTTTCTTTCTTTTTCAAACAATATTTTTCTCTTCCGAGTTTCATCATTATTCCTGATGAATTCAGCAATTTTTTCATTAGAATAAAATATTTTCTCGATGATAATTATTTTTCAATATTTCTACGCAAAATCGGTATTTTTTTTTTCTTTTTTTTTTTTTATTCCGGACAATTCAACCACCCGTTAAAGCGGCTAAGTCTCTGCGGTACTTATTTTTTAAATTATTTTCGTTATTATTATTATTTTTTTTTTCTTCGTCCCGAAAAGAAGCTCAAAACGAGCCTTTTTTTACAGGATTAACGAAAGTCATGTTTTCTTTTCTTTTCTTTTTCGCATGCACTCTCTGTTTTCTGAACTGATTTTTTATGAAAAAATAAGAGATTCTATAAGTCTATTTTCATATCGTCGATCGAGCATATTGTTTTTTTTTTTTTTTGTTTTCTCCGGATTGCCGCACCACAATATCGTCAACTGCAAACTTTTTTTTGTTTCTTTTTCTATTTCTTTATTCATCCATTCGATGAGTTCGATCACCGGGGTGAAATTAAAAAATTTTTTTTCTGTTTTTTTTTTATTTCTTTCGTTTGTTTTCATTTATAAAATCTTTTAGAACTCTTCGTTATTTATTTTTTTTTTGCATCTCGTTTTTCCTTTTTCTTATTTATTTTGTTTCGTTTTCTTTTTCTTCTGTTTCTTTGTTTATTCAGCGAATTTGCTCATTTCGTCCTTTATCTCTCGTAACGTATAAAAATAAATTGGGCTAAATAAAAAATATTTGATCTTCTCTGAATAAAAAACCTAACGTATCATCGTTAATCCTATCATTACTGTAATTATTAATATTTTCATTATCATTATCATTATCATTATTATTGTTGTTGTAATAATAATTATTATTATTCGCGAAAATGTTGCTTTTGAAAGTTTTTGCCATTTATTTTGCGGTCTCCTATTCTCTCTATTTTTTTTTTTTTTTTAATGTTTTCAGTTAAAATTTTTATTCCCGTACTTGTGTGAGCGTTCTCGTTCTTATATATGAAACACTCGAAGCATCTCGCGTTATTTGCATTTCGTTTATCATTAGAGTTTCGTAAAGGCTAAATATTATCGTTATTGGTTTTTATCGTACACGTTAGATAAGCGAACAGCACTTTACATTTCATTTATATATATATGTGTGTGTGTGTGTGTGTGTTTCGTTCCCATCGAGCCTCGTTGCAACATGTAAAAATTTAAGAAAAAAAAAGGAAAAAAAACAAACAAACAAACAGTTTTTCGAACGACGGTGTAGAAAAATTCAAAAAAGTGACGGAAGATCGCAAAATTTGATTTTGTAAAATCACATTCGAACGGTAATCGCGGGCCTGGCAACGAAACGTCAAAAAAAAAAAAAAAAAAAAAAAAAAAAAGAGAAATGGAAGGCGAAGGAAAGAACAAAAAAGAAAAAAAACGTAATATTCAAACATCATTGTTTTCTTTTATTCAATTACGAACGATCGAAGACTTAAACGCCGAAAGAAAAAATAAAAATAAAAATAAGAAAACGAGAAATATAACTTGCCGAAGAATGAGAAAAAGAATGAAGAAAAATAATAATAATAATAATAATAATAATATTAAAAAAAAAAAACGAAATAAAAATTATTAATAAAGGTAAATAAATGCGCCTGTTGATGAACCATTGGCTAAAAAATATGCGCTCCTATACCTAAATTCTCATTTAAAGAGACTTCGTCGGATTCGCGAGAAAAACAAAGAGAAAAAAAAAAAAAAAACAGCAGCAGCAGCAACGACGACGAAAAAGTACATCAACTTTTTCGTCCGTTCTTTACCGATAATATTTATTTAAATCTATAATCTATTATTTTTAATGTCTATGTGGCTAACAGGTACGTTTGCACTCTTTATAAAGACGACGACGACGACGGCCCTCCCCTCCGCATGCCGTCTTCTATTTTCTTTTCTTTTGCTTTCGTGTTTTTTTAAATTTTTTTATTTTTCGTAAATTGTATCAGTAGTTAAAAAAAAAAAGAAATTAAAACGAACAAAAATTTGCTGAGGTAAAAGTCTCCTCCTCCGTCTTTCTTCTTCGCCCAAAATCCTCGATCGCTTGTACACAACGTATGTATAAAACGTGTATAACAAGTGTTACATTTTTTTTTTTTTTTTTTTTTTTTTTTTTTTCCATTCATTCTCATCATCATTTATTTTTTTGCTTCGTTTTTATCGTTTTTTTTTCTTTCAATAATCATTTTCACAAATTATACGAAATTGTAAAACTCGCTATAAATTTTACCGATTAAAAGCTACATCGCGTCACGGACGTAAATCCAGTAAGAGAGAGAGAGAGAGCGAGACAAGAGCGCGCCGTCATTTACAATTTATCTTTCACTTCGTAAACACCATATTTCGGGAAGAATTTAATTTATTTTCGATCCAGAATTCATCGCCAGCAAAGCTTTAAGTTTCTTGAGCGATGGTCAATGATAAAAAAAAATGTAAATAATGTACATGTATATACAGTTAAACGAACGAACGCGAAGCAGAAAAGACATTGGTTCGTAAGTTTTGAGGTTAGGACGAGAGATTTTTTTCCCTAATTTTCATGTGTCTCGTTGTCGACGTACCGAAATAGAAAAAAAAAAAATACGAAAATTTCGCGTCAACTCGACCTTGAATCGTATTCAATGGACATACGCTCGAGTGCGTTAGTCGCGGAATTGTTAAATCTCCGTGTAAATATTTTGCCTCGAGTACAAAGATAAACTTCGCAACACACGTTCATCCTCGTCTCTGTCAAATCCGTTGTGTACCTATCCTTTCCACGTCAGAAGAGAGCACGGCGTTGAGAGAGAGAGAGAGAGCGAGAGGGAAAGAAAGATTAGATTTCTTGGAATTGAGAAAAACATTTCTCCGATAGTGATCAAATTTCGGTTAAGCTTGAAATTTATTCAGAGCTCGAAGCGTTTTGAAAATTCTTTCTTATTCACAGACTTGATTGGCTCTATAGGCAGCCACAATAAAACAGAGGCGATAAAAGAAACTCGTAATCGGAATTTATTCAGTTTTGTATAATAAATTGAAAAATTCTTAAAAATAAATCAAACCGTAAAAGGAAAAAATAAAACTTTTTGACAGTTTCGTTCTGTTTGTTTTCATTCGTGTATTTTTTCCGAGTTGTCTGCGGCATATACAGTTTCGAGGCAATTTTCAAATTGCAATTAAGTTGTGATCGTGCAAAGATTTGAACAGCAACAAAAAAAAAAAAAATAGCACGGTAGGCCCCGAGCAATTATTTTTTTTTCATACGAAACGTCCTTGGACTCGATAATTATATATACATATGTTTATATATAATTATAAAAAAGGAGCCCCATTTTTTGTAATACGTCAGTGTTGAACTGGCTTAATTAGTCGTCGGTGTGCAACGATATGCACGTGCACGTTTTGCACGACGATAAATTCACGAGAGCCTTCCTCTCGTCGAGTTATTATTTACCGTTGCTAAATTTTTTTGCTTTCTCGTTTTCTCCCCCCCTCTCTCTTTCTACTTGCATCTCAATTCATTCAACTTGCCTCGAATAAATTCGCCCACTCTCTATCCCCTCTACAATTTATTCTTTTCCCCTTTCCTCTCAGTTTTTCCCCCCCTCGAGAGACGTTTTTTCTCTTCTCTCTTTTTTCTCTTTCTCTCTCTCTCTCTCTCTCTCTTGAAGATTTTTTTTATTCTTAAATTCATTATTCACCCGTCTTTCCGCTACTCTATTGTGTGGCTACCTGGAGTTTCCTGTTTGGCCTGCATTGCTATTGTATTTTTCTCCAATCTTTCTCTCCCCTTTTCTCGACTCCTTTTCTTTTCTTTCCTCTCGTCGTTTCCCCTCATTTTTTTTTTTTTTTTTAATTTTTATTCTCTCGTTGTATTTTTCTTTTCCTCGCGAATCACGCACCAATGTTCAAGCGAATTAATCGAATACTGTTACCTACTAATTTAATGAACACATTATTTTTTCTTCGTCCTGTACTATTTTTATTTTTCATTCATTTCACTTTATTTCATTATTCAATATTTTTTGCATGATTTTTTTTTATATATATTTTTTTTTTATACTCGTCTCTCGGTCTCTCTTTCCCATAGCGATTTAACGATTCGATCGCGTCTCCCGCCGTAAGCCAATCTCGAGCAACGTCCAATAATCAATTTCTATTATCTCTCAAATAATATATAATTCATAAATCGAACAAAATCTTTTTATAATCGTTTCAATAGAAGAACTGGAGAATGAAAAAAAAAAAAAAAACAAACAAACAAACAAACAAAAAGTTGAATAAACCAACTTCCACGTTTCGTCTGCTGTTCGCACAAGAGACATTTCGCAATCTGCGTTAATAGAACGTCAAATTATATCGATATAAACCTATTAATTATCAATTATAATCATATTACTTATAATAAACACAATAATAATAATAATTATTATTACAAAGTCGTATCAAGAATAATCAAAGCAATGGTACGATCAATTAAAATGATATAACAATAATAAGATTATTATCACGCTAACTCTTTTCTTTTTCTCCTTCATTTCAATTGTTTCATTTTTTTCTTTTTTTTATCTCTTCCGTTCTCTGCACCAATTTTATTCATCATCATTGTTTCAAATCAATAATTACTCACTCTCAGTTGTTTTTTTTTTTTTCTTTCATCTATCAATCTCCGGAACTTTCAAATTAATATATAACACATATATATATATATATATACTAATTGTATAAACTTATATATTTTTTTACATGCACATATACATAAATATATGTATAATGTAAGTATAGAAACTTGTTTTGTTTTTGTTTTATATACAGTATGTATATTGCGTTAAAAACGTGTCATTTGAACAAAAAAAAAAAAAAATGAATATTAATCATCAAATGGCAGGAAGGATCGGAGGACTCGTGCGAGTGCAAGCGCACTTTCAGGATCTTTAACCGAGATATTACACTGACTTCCGGTAATATTAATGCTTATTTCTCTTCTTCGCCGCCTCTTTTTTTTTCTCCCCTCCGCCCCACCCCCCCCCCCTCCTCTTTTTTCACAATTTCTTATTTCTCTCGCACTTTTCTCTTCTCTTTTATCGTTTGCTGCACTTGCACTTGCTCTCGCAAAGAATCTCCTCCTCACCTTCCTCGTAAGGGGCAATCCCCTTCCGGTTTGCCACGCAACGATAAACCGAAGGAAAAAAAAACGAATAATAAAAAAAAAAAAAAAAACTTTTAATCCGTTCATTCGCGTGTAATCGAGACGAGTCTTTCGTTCGATCCATTCTTTTGTCGTTTTTCTTTTCCATGTGAAGGAAAAAAAAAAAAAAACTAAACGAAGCATGAAACAATTGTAAGTTATAATAATCATAATAGTAATAATAATAATAATTAAAAAAAATAATAATAATGACGAAAAATTCGAAACGTGAAAAAACGAACGAAAAATGGCAAAACTGATTTTCCTTTTGTTTCAATAGCGAGTATCGTGGTTTATTTATTTTTTTTTTTTCTTCAACTGTTTAGTTTTGTATTATTTTTAGTTCTGGTGCGCCCCGTGGTTCATCATCTCATTTCCGGAAACGAGAAATTTGCCTCTGGGAATAACGAGGCGGGTAGCGCGGCCATTTAGGAAGGGAACGAAAAACAAAAAGGAAAATCCTTTCGATAATAGGAAATTCGCGCAGCGAATTTTTGAACTCTCTACATTCTCTCAAACTATTACACTTTAGTTTAAATTTAAACTGTAAATCCTATCACGTGGAAGTTAGTTCGGTGGAAGAAGAATTCGTGAGTTTATTTCGTTTATGCTCGTTTGTTTGTTTATTTTTGTTTTCATTTTTTTATTTTTTTTATTTTTTGTATCAAGAGTAGAAAAATTGGAAATTCGTTAAAAAGAAGAAAAAAAAAAAAAAAAAATAGGATCGGCGAATTAATATCGACGAAACGGGGTTGTCCGAGGCTGAAAAAGTCTTTTGTCATTATTTCAAGTAGATTATTTTCTTATCGTCCCATTGTTTCACTATTCCCTAACTATCTCTCTTTTATTCATCGTAGAAAATATATTTCTACATATATATTTATATATTCATGTGTCTATATATATATGTATATATATATATATAATATGTGTATCATTATAAACTTATTTGTTTATTAAATATGCTATAGTTTGTGAATTCGTGCCAAGCAACGATTTTCGTCGTGTAGAAAAAATATATAGGCGACTCACGGTGACTTGGTTAACGGCTTTAACGCTTTTTTTTTCTTTCTTTCTTTCATTATTTCCATTACTATTATCCCTCTTCTTATCTTTTCTCAACGATATCGTAGAAACGTTTCTTTTCATTTTCCTCCCGAAATTTCCACGGACAACCGAGTTCGAAGTAATTAATATTTCTTTCTTTCTTTGAATTCGTTACGAAGACGACAAGAAAGAAAGATGTTTTTCTCCAAATATTCGAAACGATCCCATTCTTTCGTATGGTTTTTGTTTTTGTTTTTTTATTCTCTTGCGAAATTGATGAAAAAGAAAAAAAAATCTCAAGCAATGAATTCGTAGTTTAGCCTAGTAAAGCATCGTAATAATATTACCTCGAATAAATTTTTCCGGTCCTTAAAAAAGCCCTATCTCGATGATTACACATTCGTTATCTATCGTACATTATCATTATTATTAATATTATTATTATCATTATCGTTATTATGTTTAAAGCGATAAATAATCCTGATGCACAAGATTCTCTTGTTCCTTCTTCTTTTTCATCGTTTTTTTTTTCTTCTTCTCATTAATACGCAATTATTTGCTTCTCGTTATGAAAAAAAAAAAAAAAATCATCAATCAACTGTTTTTCTCTCTCTCTCTCTCTCTCTTACTATCTCGCCTCTTCCTCTTTGCTCTTTCCCCGGCAAATTTCGCACCGCGCAAACGATCGATCGTGAAAAAAATAATAATATTAAATCGCCCCCACGTTTCTGTGTCAATACAACATGAAAAAAATGTTTGTTTCCTTCGTTTTCTTTTTCTTCTTCGTTTTTTTTTAATTTTTTTTTTCTTTTCTTCAAAACAAGCGAGTATCGGAGCTTTACATAAGTGTTTAATTTTTTCTTCCTCTTTATCTATGTACATTAGCGCGTAATATATATATATATATATACATATACATATACATATATGTATATGCATATTTTATGGGTGGGTGTATGTGTGTTTCGTGTGTTTGTGACCGTTTGACGTTAATGCTGAAACGAACAATCGCCACAAACCGGTCTGTCCGGAGACTCGTGCAATTTCCTCGATGTTTCACGTTCGCGTTGTTGTTGTTGTTGTTGCTGTTCTTTCCCTTGTTCTTTCTTCATTTCTTTCATTTCATTTTCTTCCACTTTTCTCGAAGAGAGAACGAAGCGAGATTAGCCAAAAACAATACCGGCAAGCTTATCGAGCTCGCGTATTTTTTTTTTTTCTCATTGAAAATCGTGCCCTTTTTTCGTCTTTTGTTGCGTTTTTTCTTCACTCAGAGATTGAAAAAAAAAAAAAAAAAAAAAAAAAAAAAAAAAAAAAAAAAACATAACAAAATTTTTCAATCCAACAAAAACAGCGAAATTTCGGATGAACGAAAAACGAACAAATGTGAAAACGAAAAAAAAAAAAATGTTTCAATGAATCGCGAGGGCTGAACGAAAATGTTTTATTTCTCGTATTTCTTTTTCTCCGTTTTCGAGAGGCGGATATAACAGATGCAACACACACACACTCGAAACGAGATACTATTTTGAGTTTTCACACGATTTTTCTCGCGTCCCGAAGAACGACATTCATCGGGGTAGTGTTTTTGGGAAACATTGGAAAAAAGTCTGTTTCTAATGGGTCCTTTTTGTTTATTCAAGGGTCGAGGGGGAGGGGGGTGGGGGTGGGGGTGGAAGACTCTCAACGAGTCATGGCTAAACTTCTTCTTAGTTGACTGAGCCTCGCTCTGAGCCTCTCCTGTCGTCTCTTCATTTCGATTACTCTAGCGTTCGTCGCACGATCGATTTCCGTCAATTTATCACAGTAAATGGCCGCCTGTCTCAAAATGGCGACTTTCGGAGCCTTTTCTTTGTCCTCGATTTCGGGTACGAGCAAGCGCAAATCCTCGAAAGCGTTTCTAAGCTCTATTCGCCTTTGACGTTCCATATTGTTGTGCAAGCTTCGTTTTTCCGTATCGGGCTCGTCGTCCGACGAAGAACTCCTCGATGTTCCCGGTGCGCTCGTCGGTCCCGCACTAGTTTGCAGCGTTCCGATAGGCGATGACGATTTCAAGGGTGAGGCTGCCGGCGTCGGTGGAGCATTGTTTTTCGTTACTTTCGAACGGCTCTGATAAGCTCGATGCTTCGCTCGTTTAGTCGGCTTCGTATCATTCGGCGCGCTTCGTTTTCTCGGCGTACCGTTCGATGGCGGTCTACCACGTGGCCGTGGCGCCGTCACAGGTTTTTCCTTCAGTGCGCTCTTTACCGTCAATTGAAAATGTTGCTGATCCGCTATGCTCGGATAAGTTGGCAATGCCGCCGGTCTGCATGGCTTCTCGAACGTCACCACGTCAATTTCCTCCTCTGAAACATCCATTAAAACAAAACAAAAAAAATCATTATAAAACTCGACATTCGTGAATATTTTTTTTACATAAATAAATATCGAGAAACAAAAGCAAAAGTTTGATCCCATTTATTTCGAAGAATTTTCTAGTCAATCGCGTCATTTTATTGGAAAATGGAACGATAATGCGAGTAGAGTATCGCGATCGTAAATGATTATCCACACTGAGAAAAAAGAAATTTGAAATTGTGGCGAACAAATTAAATTTGTTGATTCAACGATATTTTTGTCGTGGTGAGAAATTAAGTATTTGAATTAACCAAATTTCGTTTGGGTCAACAAATTTCATTTTTTTCGCTACGATTCGTTGAACCAACAAAAAAATTTGTTGAATTTACGAATTCATTTTTCTCAGTGCAACGAGTTGAGTTTCTCGTACTAAACGGAGTCGCGGGAATAATTGAATAAAAAAAAAAATAGTCTGCACCGATGCGTGGTTGCTCGCATCGAAAGCGATAAGCTCTCGTATCATCCGAGTTTCGCCGGGTCGTGTCACGACAGCCGGAAGTGGCTCGTCGTACTTGAAGAGGCTCTCTCGCGTAAAACTATATTTATATCCTCATATACGTATGGATACAACCGACGATTATAGCTAGAGACTGAGACAACAGAAGTGCGGGTACAAAAAAGAAGAAAAAAAAAAAAAAAAACAGCGAACTGCATTCGACCTTGTCCCGGTTGTAACGAGGTCAGGAATCCTCAAGCGCATAACACGATATCATTTTCGTTCGGGGTACAAAGAAACAGAATACACTCCAGTGGTGTTTTTAGTTAAGTTCCCCGGCTCTGTTACACCGAGGAGTATAGTATTATCGATTTAGCAAAAGGCCAGAGACCCCGCATAGCCTTTTTTAAATAGTCCACCGAAAAAAAAGGAAAAAAAAAAAAATGAAACAAAAGAGTTGGCTGGTGTGTTGCAGGTGGGTGGTTCGAAGGTGTAGACGAAAAATGGAGCTCGTCGATGGCGATTCAATTTGCTTTGTTCGACGACGACCTTAATGACCGTGCGGGCCTGACTCGTCGAAATATACATATATTTCAGAGTTTTTTGATGAAAAATGTGCAGGGATCCTTCCTGATTGCGCCTATATAGATAGTAAACGTCATTAAGTATAGAGCAAAAAAAAAAAATAAAGACATATATATGTGTGTGTGTATGCTAAGTCGGAGCCAAGCCCCGAAGACGTCATCGGCGCATGCTTAAGCGTGCGTGACCCACGCTGATTTTGTGTCCTTGCTTTTATAATAGTAGAAATGCGATACACGTGCCCGCGAGATAGCGTGTACGCATCGGGTTGAGAGTTCAATGGACTTGACGCAACGATTATTGTTTATTATATACATATATATATATATATGCTGGAATCAACACGAAGCTCTACGTATCAACCAATTTTATTTAGTCCTAAGACTACGAATTACGCTCGTTATACACCGATGACTGATTTCGTCATTCGCTTATCTAACTACTCGTTATGATTTATTCTTCCATTGTTATCATTATTTTTGGCTGATAAATTACTCCGCGATTTCTTACGAGGCCAAGTTCTTGATTTAAAAAAAAATGCGAGCGGCGGGAAAAACGATTTTTAGAATCGATAACTTTGCACCGATCTTCGCCTCTTGACACCGGCTAAGAATCTGTAAAATTTGTTTTTTCGACTCGGGAAAATCACCCAGGAAAAGACGAATTTTCAAAAAATTTTCTTTGCCATTCTTCGATCTTTTCGTACTCAAGCGAACGTGGAGAAACTTTGCACCGGTTTTTCGTTCACACCACACCGAAAACAAACCCTGAAAAGTATCTCTGTCAACTCGCAATATTTTTCGAGCGATCGAATTTCCAAAACTGTTTTTTTCAATTGAATTTTTCAAATTGAAATTGGAAAGAAAATCAATTTGGAAATTCGATTGCTATTCGAGTTAAAATGAATAATTATTGATCCAAACTTGAAAAAATAAAAAAATTATCATTTCTAAATTGAATTTTATTTGATTTTTTATTAATTTTTATTATTATTTTAATTAAATTTATTAATTCATTATTATTATTAATTAATATAACTATTAATTTCAATTTGATTATAAATTGGTTTCAACTGTTCAGGTTTGGATGACTAATTATTAATTTGAACTTGGATTGAAAAAATTTGAAGAATAAAAAATGAAAAAAAAAAAAAAAAAAAATCATTTTTTTTTTTTTTCCCCAATTTCTAGGAACCTAGAAATTTTGTCAAAGTGTAAAGGTAGAGACGCGGGAGAAATTGTTGAAGAAATATAGTCCTTTCAATTTAGTATCGAAGGAGAAAGCGAGGAAAAAAAAAAATTGTCGAAAAAGATGACAAAAAGATCATAAATTTGGGTATAGACCGATGTCCATAAGTTTCTCTCGAGTGTGTATGCTCGTGTGATAGAGAAAGAAAATGGATTGCAAGGTAAAGGAAGAAAGCGAGAAAAAAGTAGTGACACCCCACGTGGTCGTAATTTGGCAACGACTCGGAAGAGCTCCCCCAACGGGAAAACCCATATTTCGAGAGTACTAAAAGGAGGACTCGTACCACGTGTGTGCGTGCGTCTATATAAAGAGCCTCGTCGAACACACAGAGGGGCGTAATTGCGGATAATACTCGATGAAAAAAATGCCAGGGACACGTCGTTTTAGTCGTCTCCATACGTTTTTATTTTTTCTTTTTTTTTTTCTCTCGTACGTGCACACATGAATATACAGGAGTCAGGAGAAAATGCGAACGAGGGGAATCCCGGAAGTATAAAACTTTAGTGACGCCAGGACGAGTTGGCTCGGAATGAAGCGACTGGAGGGAATATGAACGTTGTACAGAGAAGAAACGCGTTCGTGTGTTTTTAGAAAAATAGTACTGCCCGAGTGAGTCACGCGACGAAGGAAAGGAAAAAAGAAAAAAAAAAAAAAAATGATACAAAGTCCGTAAAATTCATTGATAATTTATGGCTCGAGGTAACGAGCCATGAATCGAGCGAGACTACTCGAGTAATCGAAGAAATCATGAAAATTAAACGTCGATTTAATCGTCATTGACGAGATCGTGGCCGAGAGAAAATCAACCAACATTTTCAATCTCCATTTTCCTCCGACTTGATCGACCAGGCGAGAAAAAAAAAAAAAAAATCGCGGTGAGGCACTAAAAGACGACGAATGAGAAATAAAGAAAAAGCGAGTGTGTGTGAGAGAGAGAGAGAGAGAGAGAGGGACAGAGCCACGAGGGTGATGTACGAGGATTCGAGGGTGGTCGGATTCGCTTTATGTGTCTCTGTATGTAAGCAGCACACGAGTGTGTAACCGGGGTCAACGTCAATTCTCTCGGGCAGCACGTGCACAGTCGCGTAAGAGCGACCTTGGAAGTTCAATGCTCCCTCCCCCTTGTCGTATCACTTCCCTATGTGTATACATATATATATGCACTATATACTCATACATTTATACATACATACGTTCCTATGTGTTATATTAAAGTCATATATGCACGCATAGGAGTTTCGTCGTCCTACATAACCGCGTATGACACACACACCTACATTCGCTCATGGATTATCGCGTATAAATGAGTTAACGTATGGAAAAAAAAATAAAATAAAAATTAAACGAAGGAGGAAATGAATTTTATTTTGACTGGTAAATTGATTTTTCTCATTTTTTTTTCTTTCGCTGTTTAAACGCACGAAATTATTTATTATCTAGTAAGCGGTGGGATATTTTCGGGTTGATGAATCGATTTTTAGTTGATTCGAGTCTAATTGACCGGGGAATTGGAAGCTATGCGGATGAAATCTTGATCGAGAAATGAGCAGCTTCTCGAGAGCAGTGAGAGTCGAGAAGAAAAAAAAAGAGGAAGATCGATGGATCGATAGAAAAATCGATTTTTTTTTTTCCTGTCGATCGATGATGAGAGAAATACGAACCGGGAAACGGGCATAATGTGTGTGTGTATATATGCATATATTTTTTCGTTATCGTCTCTTAAGGCGTGACAAGCCAATGTACCGCAATGTGCAATGTTCAACACCCACGTGGACTCGTCCACCTACGCGGATATCGCTTTAATGCACAAAGTTTGTCTGATTCATCTCCTCCTGCATCTCGCACAGACTCCTGCTGTCCTAGATATAACGCTCGAAGGAACTTCATAATACGACTGCTGTATGCAAATTAATACGGCGGAAGAATAAACTCTTAATAATATTCTCACTTGTTTTTTTTTTCTCTCTCCCTCGCTCCTTTGAATTGAAAAAACTGGCGAGTTCGATGGACCAGAAAATATTTACCAAATGAATTAAAGATCGAATAGCTCGAGTCTCGTATTAATATTGATCGAATCTTTTTTCCGGTGTCTGACATTGAGAAAAAAATAGTTTCGAGAAGCGTTTCTGTTTTGAAAATCTGACAAAAATTCTCGAATCATTGATACCAGGCACGAAAATACGAGAAAAAAAAAAAAAGAAAGAAATTGATGTTTTAGGAATTATTTTTCGAAAATTTGGCAAAAATTCTCGAATCTTCGATACGAGGCTTGAGAAAATACGAAAAAGAGAGAAGAAAAAAAAGACAGGATTGAAGAAATTTCGGAAGAAAATCGTCGTCGATGATTTTGGAAAAAAAAAAAAGAAAAAAAAATTTTGGTTGAAAAGTACAGCAAATTATTTGGAGATACTTTCGAATGATTCTCTCGCACGATCGATTTCGTCAAACTTGTCTCACAGCTTTTCATATATATATGTGTGTGTGTGTGTCTCTCGACATGAAAATTATGAGAGAAACGATAATTATCAGAGGCAATAAAGCTTATGAAAGGAGCGCGAGGATCCCGGTCCTCATTCCAGTTGGATATGAGGCATGAAATCGTAATTCGTTTTATTAATAACGTACACGCGTTATTTCGCACGATGTAATTAATATTGGAATAATTATCGGCAGAAATCACGTGAAGTCTCGTTGACTTTCCAATCAATTAAATCATTTGTATATGCGAACGGTATTTAGACGTCGTTTCAAACGACATTCACCATCGAATAAATATTTAAACAACAAAAAAAACTGATACGACGAAAAAAGAAGGAGCGATAAAAGACTCTTTCAAAGTCTTCGCGAAACTTTTTTTTTTTTTTTCGAAACACCCGCTGGGATTCTCTTGAACAAATTTGATCGATAATAAAAAATAAAAAAAATAAATAAAAAGATTGAAATATAAAAGAGGAGCGAGAGCGATCGAAGTATTTCGTTGAGAATTCCTGACGACGATTTTATATTCGCTGTTATACGAGCGATACGGAAACTTCGAAGACGCTGAATAATTTTTGTAATCAGATGAGAGATAAGTAAATAAAAGAAAAGCTGATAAAAGAAGCGATAAGAATGAAGATTTTCTTGAATTTTGAAGATTTTTTTTGTTTTTCCTTATTTTTAATCCTCGTTTCAGCTCGTCAGACATTGTTCCACGTTTTTCCACCGCGGTTTAATCTCCTCGGAGGCATGTCGGCGAATTTCTCGATCGTCGATACCGCGCGGCGGGTAGAGAAAGAGAAAAAAATTGGTCGGAAGGGTGTGCCAGCAGCACGAGAAAGATGAGTTTGCCGAACGAGTAACCAAAAATGGAGAAAAAGAAAATTTAAATAAAAGGGGGATGCCACGAACGGAGCTCGGCCGGAGGGAGAAAGGAGAGAGTGAGAGAGAGAGAGAGAAAACGAGTGGTGGTCGGTCGACATTCCGAAATCAGGTTTTGCGTCTGACATTTCGAAAGCCCCGCGCGGCACCACGGTCTCCTCTACAACTTTTATCCCCACCACATTTGAATTCTCTCGGAGCCTGAGACTTCGGTGGTATCGGTCCCCGGAGTCCCAATATTTAGGAATTTCGTCTCCTCCTCTTTCGGGCCTCTTTTAATGACGTGGAAAAAAAAAAAAAAAAAAAAAAACAGTTGATTTTTGGATCGATGCCTCTTCTCGTAAACGAGAAGAAGCCATCGATCCTCGATCTTCTTCTCGCTCGATTCCGAAAAATCCATTAATTTTCGATTTCCTATTTTTATTTCCTATTCCTCAAATAGCCCGGAAATGAGAGCGATTAAAAGAATTTCAAGATTTCTCTTTATTTTTATTCTTCTCGAAGCGGAAACGAGAGGCAAAAAGTGATTTCTTTTTCGGGAAAACAAAAAAACAAAAAAAAAAATACTATTTCGAATCTCTGAAGAGCGAAGAATCTTCTCAGCTCGCCGCGCTCATTTCTCGAGACTCTTGGCGTCTCTCCTTTCGTCTTGCTTCGAGTCTCTCTCTCTCTTCTTTCCCCTTTTCTTTCTTTCCCTCATTCTCTTTCTCTCCTCGCTCGTTCTCCCACGCACTCCAACTTTAATGAATGAATGAATTGCGTCACAGAACGTCAGCGGCCTGTTGCGAAGATGCGCTCAGCGTGTTTTCTTTTCTTTTCTTTTCTTTTTTTCTCACACGTTTACGATCTATGTGTGCTCGCACATACTTTCAATAACTCGTACTATAAACGTGCTACAACGAGTGGCGCGAATTCCTCCACCGTAAACGAGAGAGAGAGAGAGAGAGAGAGAGAGAAAAAAAACATTTTTCGAGTCATCCAGATAAATAACGAAAAAAATCCCATTTTTTTTTTAGTTCATTGTTTACATTCGTTGCGTATGCAGGCGAAATAAATTTGTTTACTTTTCGAAAGAAAAAATTTAAAAAAATGAGTATTTTCTGGTGAATTATTCAGCAAAAAATAAACGAGCCTCGTTATTTTATTCAGAAACGAAAATGTGTCGTGAAATTTTGACAGTGAGATAAAAATCTTTTTTTTTTCTTTTTTTTTTCATAGTATTTTCAGACTGTCGAAATAAAGTGAAACGTCTGAAATATCTGTATGCACACATGCGTCTTCGTCGATGTAAATAAATATATACAGACGTGTATATATATATATATGCGTGTTTGAGTGCCACAGGTAGGGTAAGTTGACTTTGTTTTCGCGGATGACGAGGCATAATCGAATTATTCCACGCGACCTGGTCACGTGCTCGAGTTCCTCCATGCGGTATGTCTCTGTCCTTAACGCGATGTGAAAAGCCTCTTTTCGGATCATTGAATCCTTGATTCGTCGTTGTATCGAAAATCCGATAAATTCCGTTCAAATATATTCGCTTTCGTTCATTTTTATTTCTATTCGAAGCCAACGAAAATGCAGTTTTATTTGATTTTTTTTTTTTGCTTTCGAAAACACTCGGACCTCGATTTTGACGCGAAGAAACAACCGTTTTCGGCTTCATTTAATCCGATTTGAAGGAAAAAAAAAAAAAAAACTTGTTCTCTTCTCAAATCCGAATGAAATCTTCAGAAAAAAATCTTTGGGAAAAAAAACTGCGAAATTTTTATTTTTATGTCGTTTTTTGTGCGCGATATTCAAATTCATCGGAGAATCGTTCTTTCGGAGTTATCTCAACGGTTTTTTCAAGTTCTCGTCGTCCCCGGAAACAATTTTGAGAAAAAAAAAAAAAAAAAAAAAAAAAAAAAAAAAAAAAAAAAAAAGTTTTTTTTTCCTTCGCAAAGCAATGTTATGAAACTCATTAACGATACATTGTAGTGGGAGCAGGTTACGAATGAGGAAAAGAATCGTAAGCAAAAATAGTCGATTGGCGATAAAAATATATGCAAGAAACGTGCTGGATAGGCTTATTAGAATGGCAATTTTCCATTGAAACAAAGTTACCGCTTATTGTCTGAGTTTGTGATTCTAGTGTTCGCTGAATGTGTTCGTGCATAAAGAAGCAGGAGCTGCGAAGAAAATTCGTTCAATCGTTAAATCAGGCACGGCGATTTTTTCCGTTGTCATTCACGATGGTTTTGAACGCGATTCTTAAAAAAAAAAACATCGATCTTTGTAAAATAGTGCATAATTTTTTATTCATTGAAAAAATACCAAAACCACGATCCACGCTTTCCGAACCTTGAATCGACTTTCAATGATTATTGATCGTCGATCATTCGTTGATTAAAAAATTGATGAAATCGCGATAAAAAAAAAAAAAATCGTGTCGAAAGAGCCAAAAAATTTTTCGATTTGATAAAATTTTATTGATGCCGACGAAAAAATTTTTATTCCTTGAGAATATTGAATAAAAAAAAATAAAAAAATCACTCAGTTGAAAACGAAGCTAAGAATTGATCGAAGCTGTGAATTTGAGGAAGTTACACTTTTAGCACAATTAAACACGATATTTTCAGATGAATTTGTAATGAACGTACTTTTATGAAATATCGTCGATATTTATTCTTCTTTCTGGAAAATTCTCTTTTTTTTTTTTTCATTATTTTTTCCAAACGAGAAGTATTTATGACCATAATGATACATTGAAGCAATAGTTTCCGGGAATAGTGCTCGGTCATCTTTCGTTTCTCGGTTTAATCAACGAGTAAATTCTAAGCAATGCGCGTCAGTTGCAACGTTTTATAGTGGGTCGGGGTAATCAGGGGAGGGGGGGGGGGGGGGCACAGGCGGACGGCGTGCAGAAGCGTTCGAACGAGGTGTTGAAACCGCGATTCGTCGGTGAACCTTGTTCGCTCGCGGATATAATAAGTATCCTTCTCTGCTTCAATGCCGTAATTCTCTATATTTATATATATATATAGAGAGAGAGAGATCGTGGCAATTATCCGGCGCTAGAGATTATCGCGTTTCGTCGTCGGGCTGTTGTTTCTTACGGGATCCTTGGACTTCCCCGCAGCAGCCACAAATACAGTAATTAAAACTCGAGAGGATGCTGAATAAGCTCGGTGTTCAAAGAATTCGAGAAAAATGATGAAAAAAAAAATGTTTAAAAAACGAGATGCAATAAAATTTCTCAATTTTGTCCTCCTCCGTAAATAATTTTGAGAGAACAGAAGAAACAAAAGACAAAAAAAAAAAAAAATCAACTCGGTGGGAGAATGGTCGTTAAATAAATTGCAGTGCCCAGGGGTAAATTAGAAAAAGAAGCCGATTGTATACATATATTTTCGCGAAGAGTGCCAATTTTATCGTTTCGTTGTGAGGATAGAAAAATGAAAAAAAAAAAATTCGTCGAATCGGGACCCTCAAAGAATTATAGTAATTCGACCAAATTTTGTTCGTGCCACGTACGAAAGAATATGATTACGAAAAAAAAGAGTGAGTTATTTGGCCCGGAGAATAGGTGATTTCGGATGATTTACGATTTCGAAAAAGCGATCAACGAATATCATGCTCGAAATTTTAACACCCCCAAGAATCGTGAATGAAATCGTTCGAGAGGACAATTAAGGAGTGGCCAACGAATTGAACCAACACCGAATAACATTACTATAAATACGTTGAAGATAAAGCAACAAAAAGTAGTTCAGAAAAAACAAAAAAATAAGAACAAAAACATTATCAAATGTTGCCAATATTACAATGTACTGAATAAAACAGTAGAGATTTCAATGTACCGATGAATACATCGAAAGGAATATTATACGTGCCAACCGTTGGCTCGTGCAATTTATTGCTCGAGTAATGTTCGCTCTCCACACGTGTTAACTCCCCCCTCCCCCCCCCCCTCTCTCTCTCTCTCAGCGTCGATATTTTACAACTAGATAGATTCCCACTGACACATCCATAAACACGATCGAGCCGTACGCATACATGGTTAAGCCCGTGGCATAAACACACACACTCACCAGAGAATTACACAATCATGTGCTAAGCATGAAAAAAAAAAAAAAAAAAAAAAAAAAAAAAACGTTTTTCCTACAACGGCTCAGCGCAATTTAGCGACGCGTTTTTTTTTTTTCCACCTTGGCGCCAAGACGATAGTGAGACGGCGAGATATCTCGCCTTTTTCCTATTCTCTTTCGATCATTTCTTTGCAAAAATATTTTTCTTTTTTCTTTACAATAGTACAATTGATTGCGGGAGCGTGTAAAAAGGCTTTCGTAGAGATAAATGAATGAAGCGGAGGAAACAAATGTTTCGAATGATAAAAAAAAAAAAAAAAATAGCAGAACACATTGGAGAGATTAGGTCTCGTCCGATCGATGGGCCGAGAGAAATTAATCATCGATTTTTAGGGATAAGACAACACTTGTTCGATGACCGATAGCGGAGCGAAGGCACACAGCTGGCTCGAGAGAAACCGATAAGAAAAAAAAACCCTACGAATAGAAGATAATCGTAGAAGAAGAAGAATATTCGAGCGTATTGCGCGGGCTTTTTCGATTGCGTAATTCGCCCGATGATAAGTGGTGCGACACGTGGAGGAATGATAAGAAAATATTGATACGAGCAGGCTATAGACCGAAAAGTATCGATCGTTTTTCCTTACGGCGTTTTGTTTTTTTTTTTTTTCCTTCGTAATTTCGTCGTATTCTTTATAAAAGTTCTCGAACTTTGTTGATTCTTTATTTTCTCTTTCTACTCACTTCCTACCGTCCTCCCCAGGTTTCTAGTCGTTTATTCGTCACTCTTTCTCCCCCCCCCCCCTCCATTTCTGTCGTTACCGTCGCGAATAGTAAGCAAAAAAAGGTTTAACCGCATTCCGTTGACCATTTAAAACGGCGTAGAGTTGACGTCGTCGCGGCTCTTAAGACAGTACGAAGTGCTGTGCTAGCAGCAGCAGCAGCAGCCGGTAGCCAATGCTCTCGGGGGATCGCGAGCAGTCCCACGCTTGTGCCATCCTACGACTCCACACACGCACGCACGCACGCACGCTCACACGTTGGTATCGATGGTGGTGGGTCGTGCACCGCGATCTCGCGATCGAGAGAGAGAGACGCCTCCGATGGTGGCGGCGGCGGCGGCTCATTGCTTCGCTCGATGACGTCACGGATCTCGCGCTATACTCTCTCGAGATAACCAGCGCGGATATACGTGTGTGCACGCTACCCTCGTGAGTTCCGCGTGACCTTCGAATTCCCGCGCTTTTCAACCGGAGAGAAGAGAGCGGGAGAGAGGGGGGCGAGGGCGATTGGGAAGCAGAGAGAATCCAAAGACGGAATGAAAGGAAACAACAAAATGAAAATAAACAAATTAAAAAGAAGGAAAAAAAAAAAAAACAACACGAAAAGGATGGAGGCTGCGAAAAAAAGATATTCGTTCGTGCTCCGATGCTCTAAATCTTCGGGTTCGACGTCTCTGGCATTTCGTATCGCCCGAAATGAAGCCGCGCCGCCGCCCGGCTCCCGAGATATATACGAAAAGAAGAATTTCTTTCGTTATAATCGATCGTTTAACTTCGCTATTCGCGTTGCTCGCCCGATCTTCGTAACTTTTTTTTCAATTTCTTTTCTCTTCCCGCTGTTCGCTGTTAATTTTCTTATTTGTTTGCATCCCTCAATCGTATCGACCAAAAAATTTTTTTGCAAAAAAAAAAATTCGCGTCTTTTCTGATCTTCCAAAAGTTTCGTAAAAAATGATGGAAAAATTAATGACCCGACAGATTCTTGCCTCGGACACAGCTCCGTTCTTATCAATTCTTGACTCAATCCGAGCACCACGATCTCACCGATTATCGTTTGAATCGCGCCCGTCTCGTTGCCCTCTGCGACGTAACGACGATTAAAAAAATAAAATTAATGAGAAAAAAAAACGTTGCCAGACTGCAGATCGAGACTCCGACTACTCCTGTCCCGAGAGATTCTCCCCCCCCTGTTCACCTGTACTTATCGATCGATAACGATCCAAATTACATAAACCCGTGACATTTTACGTGCTAACCCTGAAAGTGCATTCTCGTCTTATCTATGAAATACCGAGGCAGACGAAAACGTCATTTAATTTCATTTTAATCGCCTCGTATCGCGATTCGATCGAAATCAAATGTAATTCCTCCCTATTTTTTGTTCGTTCTTACGAAATTATCGGAATATTTGATCGTCGAATAATAAAGCAGAAATAAAAATCGATTCCCGAGTGAAAAAAAAAAAACGCGAAAAATCCTGAGAGACGTTACAACGAGAAAATCGTTCACAAGTAACGCGCGAATATACGCGTCGAGAAAAGTGTACAGGGATCGTTGAGTTCGCCTGTTTGCACACCGCGATGTCACATTGTGGCGCAATTCCCGATCGAGAATGCGACGATCACATACACAAACATGTGAGAAGAAGCTCCTTAACGTTCGCAAAGCAGTGCGTTGAGTGAATATTTTTTTTTTTCTTCGCAAGAGAGAGAGAGAGAAAATGACAAATAAAAATGATTGGAATCGATGGAATTAAGAATCGAGAGTTAAAAAAACGTTTTAACGGAAGTAAACGCAAAGAAACGAAATGACAAAAGAGAGAGAGAGAGAAGAATATATAGTTGATATAATAGGAGCGGTGCAAAACCGTGCCGAGTAGACGCCGGTGCATTTTCGCTGCGTGTGGCGCCGCCCGGAATTCCCGAGCCGGTGCATCGAAGCCCCGTGCACTCGTCGCCGTCGTTACCGTCCCTCCCCCTCGCTCCTCTTTTCCTACCGTGCCGGCACGTCTCTTCTCTCTCTCTCTCTCTCTCTCTCTCTCTCTCTCTCTCCGCTCTGCTCCTTCTCTCTGCGGTTCTCTCCCATTTGCAACGGTCACTCGTCGGACACACGCACACGACACAAGCCCACATAAAATACGAAGAGCAGACGAGTGTATCACGCGAGCGGCGTGGCCGAAGCAATTCGCGGAAACGAGGCGGAGATCTGGCACTCCGAATCGCCAACTCTCTCATCCTTCTTCTTCTTCTTCTTCCTTTTTTTTCTTCTCTACTCTCTTTCTCCCTCTTTGGACCTGCTTTCCAGAGACGCCAGACGCCGCTCATCTTACAGAGTACAGTCACCCGATATGAATACTCCCGCCGACCTGTTACTCAACCGGATGTATCAATTGTAACTATTAATATGCATTTCCACGCTTCTGATACACTCCTTATCGGCAAATCATTCAATTTTCAACTTTACACATTTTCCTATAAATATTTACCTTTTTTTTTTTCATTTTAAAAAATTAAAAAATTTTTTTTTTTCAATAACCTTCGACGCGTATTTTCGATTTTCTTACGTTGATTCTCCGAATCGGCGCTTTTCCGTATCGAGAAATCCCCGCGGATTAAAAAAAAAAAAAACTGATTTTAGCTCGACGTCAGACTGACCGATAAACGCGAAAGTAATCCCCGGATCATTAGCTCACTAAAAGAGCTAAATAATTGGCTTTTTCCGTCAAAGAAACGAGGCGAAAATAAACACCGAAGTGTGCTATATTGACTCCGAGACTGGGATTCGCGAGAACCGATGCAAGAGATGCGGGTCGCACATGCAAAAATTCGTACGCGAGTGATATACGAGGCAAAGAGCAGGGGGGGGGGGGGAGGTGGGGATCGTAAAATTGGGAGAAGAATAGCGCGAAGGCCAATTGCGACAATGCGGGCCGAATTTTTGAATGTCATATTCTTTAACGAGCCACTGCGCGAGCAGTTAATACGATCGTTAATCATATATATACTTTTTTTTTTTCTTTTTTTTTCTTTTTTTTCTTCCGTTTATTCAATACCCACACACGATGCTATCTCGTTGATAATATTTTCATCTCGCTCTCCCACCGGCTCACTCTGACTCATTCCTCTGGATCGAAAACCCAGAAGAAACAAACTCTTACGAATAGATCCACGCGAATCACGCTTTCCAAGAACATTGTACACGCGGGATATGAATCATCGGACAAACACTACAACATTGCAGAATTTACGAATGGAAAATTCTTCTATTTACCGGGAATCGCCGATCAAATGTCCGATTCGCGTTTCGATCACTTCTTTTTTCACCGGGAATAACGATATTCTTGTCGTTGTGGAAGGAACGAAAAATATTTGCTTTTTGGCAATTTTTTTTTTTTCAAATTGTTCACGATTTTTTTTTGATTTTTGTAAAATTTTTCCGGTTTTCCGGTTCTTAGATACGGGTTTCGAGAAATATACGAAATTCGTAACGTTGGACTGACAATAAATGTCTATTTTTTCGTATTTTTCAAATCATTCACGATTTTTGTAAAAATTTTTCGTTTTTTTCCGATCGTTTAATCTGTATTCCGACAACTTGTTTCGATGAATATCGATTTTCGTGTCGTTGGAACAAAAAATATTAATTTTTTTCAATTTTTTTTCAAAAAATTCACTATTTTTTCAATTTCTTTGAAAATTTCCCGTTTTTCCGACCGGAAAAGGTGTCGAATCACAGTCTACATAATCGATCGGCAACAGCGCGAAGCTCGATGCCACGAGGATCGATCGATCGCCTCGATATTTTCTCGCGAAAGCAAAATCCATTCGATGGGATTCCTCGGAAAAATTGATTTGGCAGCTGTACAATAAAAAAGCCTCAAAATTCGTAGAAGAGATTCATAAAAGTAGAAAATACAGAAAAAAAAAAAAAAAGTTGCATAAGCAGAAGACTCACCGGAATCGGATGGAGTTTGAACGCCGAGATGTTCGAGTTTTTTGCTGCTAGGTTGATGATAGCAATGATCATTGAGGGTGTTCCAGTTGTCGGGTTCATTTTTAACGACGATACGTTGTTGTTGTTGTTGTTGTTCGTTGGGATCGTAAGTCCATTGTTCGGATTCGGGTTCGATTTTGACATTGACATTGGTTTGATGATGATGATGAGGATAATTGTGACGATGATGTTGGGTATGATGATGGTGTTGAGATTTTTTGACGACTTGTCCGGTTACTTCGCTAACCGGTGCGGATCTGACGACCTGAGAGGTATCGTCGCTCATGCATTCGGACAATTTATCGTTTATGCTTATCTGATCGTGTTTGAATATCAGCGGAACGTCCTCGATCTCCTGTTTTATTCTAATATGACCGAGGCTGTTTCTCGTTTGTATTCTTTCGATGTGTTCCTTGGACTCGAGCTCATCTTCTTCCTCCTCCTCCTCCTCCTCCTCTTCCTCCTCGTCTTCCTCCTCCTCGTTTTCGGATTCCGAGCTCTGAGGAGTTTCCGGTCTGGCCGAGTCCCCGTCGCTCTCCAGTCCGTCTTGATTTCTTCTCTGCTGTTGCTGCTGTTGATACAAGCTCTGTTGTTGTCCGGAGTTTTGTATTCGTTGATAATGTGCCGAATTCGCTTGGTTACCGGTATTCATGCTCGTTGTTCTCGATGATATCAGCAAGCTCCTTCCGGCAGGTACTTTTTTGCTATTTACTATCGCCTCTTTCTTAGCCGGTAATGTTCTGTTGTGTTCCTTGCTTATGCAGAGGCCTGCCCACATACAATCGTGATGACGTATTTCTCGTGACTCTCGACACGATATTTTGTCGTTAAATTCGGCCAAACTAATAGCCTGATTATTCGTATTTTCATCGTAACCGAAAACACCGTTGTTCATACTGTTATTGTTGTTGTTGTTGTTGTTATTGTTGTTTATACCGCTCATCATCATGGTCGTCATCATACTCTTGTCACTCGTACCGTTTCCATGACCTATCACACCTCCCGTATTCGTCATACTGCCCCCATTTTGATGAGCGTAGATGTATTGCTCATCCAGCGGCTCGTCAAGGTCAAACTTCTTCCATATGTCGTCCGACAACACCGAATCCAACGACACGTGCATGTCCGTACAAGCCCAAACCGGAACAGGCATCTTTTCGATTTTTTACTCTCAAACGTACCTGTCGAAACAACCATCAATAGTTATTAACACTTACGATTACCTTCACTTTTATCATCGTTGTTATTGGAATTAGAATTTTTGGGTTGGAACGACACCATGGAATGGGGTGGAAAATTAAATTTTGTAAATTTCTTTGCTTCTGCCGTCTGACGAAGAATTTTGCGAGCTTTTTTTCGATCTTATGGACAAACAATTTTCCGATTGACGAATTTTTTTGGAAATTTTGAGATAAAAAAAATTAAAAAAAAAATTAAAAAAAAAAAAAAAAAAATTTTAATTGAAACAAAAAAAATTAAAAATTGAAAAAGAATGAGAAAAAGGAAATTGGAGATTGAAAAAAAAAGAAAACTGGAAATTGGCGAAAGAGCATGGCGATTGAATAATAATAAACGAATGTAATGTTGTTGAAAAAAAAAGTCGAAAGTTTATGGGGCAACGATTTATTTTGAAAAAGCATGGGGCACGTGATCAAATTTGACTGTTTGCTTCAAACGCATTTTATTTATTTTTTTTCCCAGACGATCTAATGGGATAAGGCATAAACATGGTATTATTGTTGTTAAAGTTGGTCCAATAGCTAAGGGGGATGAAGAACGTCTCGAAATGACGAAAACAATGGGGTTGTGATGAAATTTATAAACAGAGCTTCTTATCTCGTTCGGGTGTGAAGACAATAACGAAAAAAAGGAAAGAAACGAGGGAGGGAGAGAGAGAGAGAGAGAGCGATTAAAAGTGTTATTGCTCGACGTATCGAGAGAAGGAGAGAGGGAGGGAGAGAGAGAGAGAGCAAAAACACGCGATCATTCATAAAGTCTCTCGAGTAGGCAGAGAAAAACATAGCGTAAAGTATTTTTCATGTACACAGACGAATATACGTTGTGTGGGTATATTGCACGTTGCATATCGCACATAAATGCAATTGATGTGTGTGCGTGTGTGTGTGTGTGCGTACTTGTATATAATAGGCGGGAGACAGTTCCACTGACCGTTATATCATTACGTCTGGGCGTGCTTTCGATGAGGCTCGACCTCGAGAGAGCTGCGAACCGGAAGGATGTGAGAAAACGAGGAGAGCCGAGAGGGCAGGGGCACAGTCATAATAGTACGCGGAAAAAAAAATCGTGTGAATTTTTTCGCAATAAAAAAAAAAAAAAAAACTGTATTTTTTTTTTTTTTCCTTACCGGTTCGTTATATATCTTTTTTCTTTCGTCCTTCAATTACAAAGAATTGTATTTTCCCCCCCTTGGAGAGCGAAGAAGAAGAAGAAAAAAAAAATCTCCGCGAAATTCCCTTTATTCTCGGGGAAAAAAAAAAAAAAAAAAAAAAAAAAAAAAAAAAAAAAAAAAAAAAAAAAAAAAAAAAAACTTGCACGAAGAATAACAAGACATTTCTTTCTCTGTTTTCGTCCCCCCTCCGTGCACAACACACTTATGGTCGCGTTCTCCCGTTCGACTTGGTCTCTCTCTCTCTCTCTCGCGCGATCGTTGGCCCATTTCAAAAGGCACAAAGAGAACTCGGCGAATATAAAGAGCGCGAGGACAAGAGAAAAAGCACAGCGCCTCGAATCGCTGGAACCCGCTACTACTACGAAACACCAAATAATAATCATGAAGACAATAACAAACAAAAAACATCGTTTTGAGCTTGGGTTAGGCGGGAAATAAACAGAAAAAAAAAAAAAAAAAAAAAAAAAAAGAAAACAAAACGACACACGCTGTTTTTCTCTGCCTTCTCAATCCATGACCGCATGAGACTTTTTGTTTTCTGCGAGCTTAAGCGATAAGCGAATGAGAAATATTGAAATTGTACATTTTTTTTGTTTTTATTTATTTGTTTCTTTGTTCGGTTGAAACCGAGTCAAGCGTCTGGGCGTATTCGGAACGAGATAATCTCTCGACGAAAAGCTCATTTCTCTCATGATTTTTGCACCGCAATATCATTCACGATGTTTCTCTTTTCCTGTTGCACGTTTGTTTGTTTCTTTTTTTTTTTTCTCTCCGATGACAAAGTTAAGCTTCGGAGAGTTGTAATTTTGCTGTACTTTGACAGCGAGCACGAGTCTTAAGAAAAATGTTGTAAACCCCACTAATACCCACACTTTGCGAGCTCCCAAGGCTTCCTCGTATTCTCCCCCCCCCCCCCCCCCCTCGCCCACTCTTCGTTTCTCCTACGTGAAGGTATTCGCATGCACGTATACCAACGTGACACGAGACGTGAATACACGTACGTACTCCGTCCGTATTTATGGAAATTTATAAAGAAAGAAAAAAAAAGCTCGAAACCAACGTTTTTTTTTCAGGCATCATAAATCCAGACTTTTTTATCATTGTAAAATGACGTCATTCGTAAACACGTTAGAGGTATTGAATTAGCGCTGTATCACAACCAAATTTCTGTCTCATTTTTAAATGCCGAATAAAAGTTTTCGAGGCACCTGTCAAAACGAGAATCACGAAGAAAAAAAAAAAATGAAATTTCGCGAAATTATTCCGTGATTAATGATTTTTTTTTATCGAAAAATTAATTCTCGTTTTCCTCATTCTTATACAAACAGATCGAGCGATTTTTTTTTTTTAATTGTTGTCATCATAATTCATGAAACACGACGGTAAGTGACAGGAGTGAATCGAATTTTCTAGTTTCGTAAGCATTCCAGTTACATAAATTTATTACGCTACGCGTAAGAGAAAAAGAGTTGAAGAATATTGCGAGAAGAGCCTCGAAGAAAATTGATGGTTTTAATAACGTGCGAGCTGCCATAAGTATGGGAAGCTTAAAATGGAAAAAAAAGATTCGAACCAACTCGTACACAAAGGTACGAGAGTTTAGCCAAAGCTTTTTCGTACTCTGTCTCGAATCGAGGGAGAAAATCTTGTACCAACAAGTCAGAGAGACTCGAAACTCTCTTTGTATTCAATGTGACACGTTCTTACTCGTTTCTAAGTAGTATTATGGAACGAAGGTCGTGGGACGTGTGTTCTCTCTCGTGTATTTCGTCGGTCTGTCCTCTGCCCTGTCCTGTCTGACCCCCCCCCCCCCCCTTCCCGCGGCGCGTGGATTACCCGTTTCAAGAAAGAGACAGAAATATAACAGATACACGCACATGAGTATGCCTAAGAAAAACCTCGGGAGTGGGGCAAATCGAGAGAGAGAGAGAGACCGGGAGAGGGGGCGGGGCAAGAGCACTGGAGAGTTTCAAGAAACCGCATAAGCGCTCTTTGTCTCCACCGTATAAACTCCGTGTACCTAAAGTTACTCAACCCAATACCCGATTCTTCTCCCCCCCCCCCCCCCCTGTTTCCTAATGCAATAATAACTTGGCGACTAAAATCGTAAATTCATCCCTCCGCCAAAGAGAGCCAACGGGGAAAACAAATCTTTCAGATTCACTTACGTAATCTCCGATTCGTAACGATAATTATAGTTTGCCCTTTTTTTTTTTTTTTAAATCGATAATTTTCGTATCGAATGAGAAAGAAATTGACGAATTGATGAGAGTTCAACGAACATCGTTTTCTCCATGAATTTCCGAGCTCGAAAACTGTGCCAAATAGTTCGTAAAAAAGTAATGCAAAGTAGAGAAAAAAGGAAAAAAAAATAAAGTATTTCTGTATCAATGTCAAGGAAACGTGAATTATGTCGAGAGAAAGGAGATTCTCGTAACTGATTTGACACATTTTCTATCGTACTAAAAAAAAACGAAAGGATCGAAGACTTTTTTTTTTTTTTTGATAATAGTTACTTCGACGAATACCGATGAACGACCGAATGAGATTTTTCAAGATTTCGATACAGGCGAGTTTTATGAAAGTTTGTTACAAAAATTTCGAAATGTCACAATGTTTGTTATCGACTTTTGTATAATTTTGTTTTTTTTTTTTTTTTTTATTTATAAGGAAGCAGAAAATCGATGATTTTTTTTCTTCATTTTGACACGTTTATCTATTCGAATCTTTTGGAAACTTTTTTTTTTATTTTTTTTTTTCCGATGAATCTTCGTCGAATTCTGTGAAATACGTTGATTCGACGTTCACAATTTCCCAGTTTCACCGAACGTTTATGCATTTACCGGAACGTGTACAATCGTCCTCTCGTTTATTACTTATTTATCTCGTATCGAGTGCATCCGAGGTCAGTACTAGCGAAAGCTTCGATATACTACGACATTAATGCGCGAGTGTATGTGTGTGTGTAGTGAATTCGTAACGACGAGAGAAAAAGAGGAAAATCCGAGTACACAGACGGTCTATTATTAAATCGCGTTTTCTATCCAAGGTTCATGACCCTCTCGTCACAATGACAAAAGAAGAGGGGGGGAGGAGGAAAAAAGAAAAAAGAACGTCGGAGATAAATAGACGCCGCTCTAGGCGTTTTGTTCCGTGAAAATTCGCGGGAGAAATCGGAATTGAGACGATTCAAGGCGAAAAATTAACTGCAAAGAGTGTTGAATTATTCGAAAATAAATGTGTACTTTGTAAATTCGATAAAATTTTTTGTTTTCCCGGCCTCGAAACGCGGGGAAAAAAAATTCAACAGCCCGAGTTTCATGCTGTAATAACAGGAAAATGGCCAAATAAATTCTACTCGCGATCACCCTATCTCGTAAATTGAACGAGATTTTCCTGGATAAACGAGAAATTCGAAGCGATAAAAGACGGAATCTTGCCGCCCCTCACTAAACGAGTGGAACATTTTTTTTTTCTTTTTTTTTTCTTTTTTTTTTTCAAGGAAAGTCGAAGATTCGTGCAAAATTATTGAATTCCCGTCGAGTTAGTTCGCCGTCTGATGGAAGTCTGGAAAAGAGTGTGGGAGAGTATGCGAAACGAAAGAAGAAAAAAAAAAAAAAAAAAAAAGTCGAAATAGTAATTTTCTCGGTGGGGATTCGAAGCCGGGACCACCGCGAGAAAGAACGAGAAAGAAAAAGATTTGGCGCGCGCGCCCGCGCTCGCTTTCTCGTGCGTGTGTGTACGAGAGAAGCGCGCGAGAATCGTAAAATCGATCCCCTGCCGGCGAACGCGACCCACGCGGAAAACGCCGGCCGGCTTGTTCTCAGCAGTCTCACGATTTATAGATAGAGAGTAAAATGTGAATTAAGGACGCGCTTTCGTCAGTCGGTGTATCAGGATGGAAATGAAAAATCATAATTCTTCGAAGAGATTAATATTACGCGAAACGGTCTGCGGCGAAGAAAAAACAAAAAGTTGTAAGGAGACGGGGGCGATGTAACATTGCACAATGTCGCGAAACGCGAAGCAACACTAACCCTTGACGCGACATTTGAGACACCGATGTTTTTTTTTATTTCAATCAAATTTTTTTAATAAAGAATATTCGAAAGAAAAAGGAAAGGAAAGAGGAGAAAACTGATAAGAAATCTTGCAACGAAGCTCTCGATCGAACTTATCTATTAAAATTACGTACCTTGCAGTAATGTGTGATAATCCAATAAATTTCAAAACGACGCACTAGACGCAATTTTTTTTATTTTTTTTTTTTTCGATCACTACGCAGGTTGTTATGAAACTTCGTTTAGAAAGCGTTCAAAATTTTCGAAGCGAAGATGTAGCTCGGTTAATCTTTGCTGAGCGCAAAAATATAAAGAAAAAAAAACGATCGAAGTGAACTTTAACAGTCGGCGATCACTAAACGCGCAACGTAGAGTCTATAATCTCGTAAAAGTTCGTTCTTTTTATTCTTTTTTTTTTTGTTTAAATAAATTCCCTTTATTTGAACAAGTATCACTGATTGTTGAGCCTCAGCAGATGCTGTTACTCCGGGGGTTTCTCATTACCGTAGAAATATCCAAACACTTGTCACGACCATCAGCGTCTAAAGTTTTCGATAAATTTGCTGGATTTCGTACGAATAGAAAACTCGTTAAAACGCTCGTACAGTTGTCATCGTTGGAGATGGAACTCGGATAGCTATTCATTCTGTTTATTTATCGGTTTTGCTTATTTCCACGAATTACTGATACCGCTACGTCGGGTGTTTTTTTTTTTTTTTTTATTATTATTATTATTTTTTTTTTTATCGTTATTCCTTTTTTTTTCTTATTCTCCAAGAGTCGCGTTTTTCGTATGTGTTTTGTTTTTCATCGATTCGAGCGGTGAAGTTTTAGCCCGGTCTACAGGATCGGAGAATAAATCAAAACAAATGAAACGAACGAACAAAATAGAAGCGATCGTCGATTTAAGGAGGCTACTCGGATGCGAGACCACGGTTTGCCGATCCGACCGGGTCGTTCTCCACTTTAAGGCTGGTTAAAGGCGACTGAACGCTCGAGCCGCGCGCACCGATCCTTCCATCTTCCCTCCGCGCAAGTGTCCCATGCTCGCCGCGTGCCGCCACCGTCGCGCCGCTCCTCCCTCTCTTCCGCCCTTCACCCCCTGCCACGAACGCTCTTGTTGCCGCGAGCTTATTCACAGGGCCGTCTCCTATGCTCGGTGCCCCGAGATATCGGCCTGCAACATTGTATGGGCGCACGAAAAATTGTATTTTTTTTTCTTTTTTTCTCTCAATTCCGTAACAAATGTATACTCGAAACTAAAATTGTACATTCGTCTCGTATTTTTTATTCTCAACAATATTTTCTCACGCGTGCGACTCGTGCGATTGTGAAATCATTTGTTCAATATTCGTGTCAATCCGTTTCGATCTTTTTATTGGAACGAAACTCCATCGATAAATTCGTAATTCCACAAGTTTCGATCAATCCTCGAATTTCTTGAACCCTTGACATCTGTCGATGTTTTCAGAAAAATTGACACGCTTTCGCAGTGTTTTTTTTTTTCGTTCTTTCTTTTAACCGGACTGTTTTATCGCTCTCTTACACTTCGCCGGGGTGTTTCGGATGTGTTTTTTTTTTTTTTTGTACAGGAGCAAATGCGTTCAAGAGACAAAGTGGGCATTATGAAAAGTGTGTGCGGAGTCTCGAGTCGAGTTTTGCAGTTGTTGCTGTTTCTGGTGCCCTCGTGGGCAGCGAATTCCCGCGGTCTCGTGTTACCTCTTATTCTCTTTTCTCGTCTCTTCCTTATTTCCTTTATTTCTCTGTGTGTGTGTGTATGTGTTTTTTTTTTTTTTACACCGCGAGTGCAGTGAGAAAGGCATCGTTGCAATTAGAGCCTTTCTCGTGTAAGAATATATATGTTTATAAATAAATACTTTTATATACAGACATAAAGAGACACGAGGAAAGAGGACCGCGCAAAGATGCTGAGAGGATAACGCACTCGTTCGCCAAGTGTATTTTTCTCCTCCCCCCCCCCCCCCTCTCTCTCCCTGGCGACAGAATGGAAACTAAATCGTGTTTACATTTTTTGTATTTCGACTAACGACCTAATTGAGTGAAATTACGTTACGAGACGCGTTAACGGTCAGAATCTTTTTACGAAATGTGACGATAAAGTTAATTTTAATGTCGGATCGAATGCTAACGCGTACATTTTTGTTGATTTTTCGAGCACTCTCTTCGACATAACCAATTAAAGCGTCGGGACGAAACCGACACCATTGGCTACCAAACAGTCAGCCAAAACCTTTTCACAATAAATATCCAGGAATCTCGGTGAGAAAATTCGCTAATCATGTGCGTGACCTTTGTTTGGAATTACACCGAAGCCGGCGCACCCCGCTGAGCAGCCTTTGTTTTTTCTCGGAATTCCAAATAGGACAATATCTTCGATTTTACTTTCGGGGGATTAACCGTGCTCTCTGCTTTTATTCCAGGTCGGTATTTTATTCCTCAAGATAATTCTGACAATCTATCATTTCCCAAAAATCGATAATTCGTTTTTCTTTTTTGAAAATTATTTTTATGAAAACTCGAAGTTCTTGAAATTCATTCTTTCGGCTCCATAGAAAAATACACGAAACTGGCAGAGTACAAAAATAATTGTTTGAAAAACAAAAAAGAAAAAAACTCCTTATAAAGAAAAAAGAAAAACGACTTGGAAAAAAAAACAAGAAACAAGAAAATAATCATAAAACAACTTTCTCAGGATTTTGTTTTTTCGATCTGGAAATATTTATCGATCAATACGAACAAATATTTTCAGATCAGAAAAACGAAATCCTGAGAATAGAAAAATACAATTTTGTACTGAAAATTAAAAAACAACCAATAAAATTATAAAAAAACATGGAAAAAATGATTAGCCCACGACTGCCCTAGGTTTAAAATTCGTCAAAAGAATAACCACTTTACATGAATAAATATTTTCTGGTTAAAATTGAAAAAAAAAATCTGTCGAACAATACGTTTCATAATTTTCTGATGAAAGAACATTAGAAAACGAAAATTTTGTCTCCCGATCCATTCGATTTTGCTCTATTTTTAAAGGAGTTATAAAAAAAACGAAAAAAAAATTGAAAATTTTTCCTAAATTGAGAATTTTTCAAGAATTTCTGCTGAATACATTTTTCGAGATAAAAATTTCAATAAAATCAGGTTAATTACCTTCGGTGCGTTTGGAAAGAAAAAAAAAATCATCAAAATAATGAATGCAAAGGTCAAGCAGTGGCCGATTTGGCGTGGAATGCCCCAGTTCTGACTGATATCAGCAGCGCACAACGATGCGAAGTTGGCGATAGTCGAGCACGTCATTATAACGGTCTCCCTTTTCGACATGGCAAAATTCAATGGAAAAATTGATCAAGACAGTTTTCACCGTTTCGAAGAAAAGTGGTGAAAAATAAATAGCCCCGATCAGCTGATCGCAGTGAAACGCATTTTGACCTGCGGCCAGTCGGGAATTTTTAAAAAGGGATGAAAATAAAAGTTTCTGATGTTCTGACCTTTTCAGGGAATTGACCTCTGTCTCGGTTGTATTCGAAACGCGGTCGTCGACCGTCGGAATCAATTATCGTCGTATGGGAACGTTTTCGAAAACGGGGCGTGGTTTTCACCTCGACTATTTTCTTCGTTCGATTTTTCCGCAAATTTTTAAACTTAACGATCGATTTCCACGAATTTTTTTAAACGCCTAACTCTCTTCGTTGTGCGAGCTTCGAATCGAGTCACTTCGGGGTAGAACGGGGATCGAGGGATCGTAATAAAACTCTTTTCAAAGGAAATTTATATGTTTGTGCTCGATTGTCCTTAATTTAGAGCATTTAAAAACACCGGGATTTATCGAAATCGGCATCGATGCCGTTCATCGCTAATGACCATTTTCAAAATTTTTTTTTCATCGTCCGACTCGAAACTTTGTCAATTTTCCGAATGAAGAACGTCCCATAATTTTTTTACGCAATACGATGATCATTGATGATTTTTTTTTTCGTTTTTTTTTTTTTTTTTTTTCATGACCAGCGATATGGATTTTGCACGTATACGGACGCGAATCGAAGAGATTATATAATCATTTTTTTTTTTTCACCATAATTCGAATGATTTTATCGCTAGTTCCTCGGGTCGTTGGTGCCTATCGCTGAGCTCTCGAGACAGTTGATATTTCCTGTCAAATATAGTGAGATAAAAACGTTTTCTTGTTTTATAAGTTTGCGATATGAATGAAATGAAATAACACGTACGATTTACTGGTTTACATTGTATGCTGAGCGAAAATCATGTTAATTTTTTAATTATATAGATTAGCTTTTATCGTCGTTCGAGTACCAGCGTTTCATTAATCTCGAAACGTTATGTCGTCTTACAATTTATTGTTTTTTTTTTTTATATTTTTTATTTTTATTTCATCGATAATATAGTGAAAGGTTGACTGGTCGATTGACGTTTTACATTTTTTTTTCTTCAGATTTCTATTATTCGTTATTCATGTTCATTCGTTCAGTGGACAGGCTTCATTATTCTCGAAATTTTATTTTGTTTTACAATTCATCATATTTTTTTTTTTTTGACATTCGATGATCTAAAAAAAGACTGATTGCTCGTACGGCGTTTTAGAGTTTTTGCAGACTTTTATTTATTAAGCTACTTTTGTAGAGTAAGAAAGGAATTTGTTCGTTGAATTAAATTCATTTCGTTGGATCAACATTTGAGAGATCCAACAATTTTTTAGTTTATTGAACTAAATCATGAAATTTTTTTATAAATCGATCGACCGAGAGACCGGAGCCAAATGATTTTGATCCGACAACTGTTACTATTTATTTGCTTGCGCAAATTTTTATCGATAAATATTCGTTTGGATCTCAATGATCGAATCGACTGAAACGGTAATCGCTGGGATGAATCAACGAATCATTTTATTTCGATGATATTTCGTTGCATTGACACCAATTTGTAAAGCTGCATCAAAGTTTCGTTGATTCGACCACTAACTCGGTTCAGCATTCACAAATTATTTTGTCTTATCTCAGAAATATTCAGTTGCTCGTATCGATCTAAATATTTTGGTGGATCGAAACAATATCTGTTTGAATCAAAGAAATTTCGAAATTTTGTCTGCGATTTTTCCAATAAACGCAAACAACAAAAATCTCAAAATTGTTTCTCCAACGTTCAATAAATTTTTTCACCCGAGTGTACCCGAGTGTAGACTCAATTTCACGTGTCCTGGATAAAAAGCAATTTCGCCGGAGTATTTAATTTGCGATTTTCTACGGGTCGATGCACTTGCGCGAAAAGTCATTGAAACAATCGCGAGTTTGTCGCACGATTCTTTTCACCTTTCGACTAAAAAATCATCTCTCGGAAAAATACTTGTTTTTTTTTTCCCCAACACATTTTTTTTTGTTTATCGCAATCCTTTCACGCGATCACGCCAAAAATTGCTCACGCGATGCACGTCAGGACCTTTAAAAAATGAATTTCTCTTTCTTCAAAGATGAGAAATTTCTTTCTTCTAAAGACAAAATTTCATCAAAAAATCAATTTCATTTTAAACCGAAATCAATAAAAAAAAAAAACGCTCAAAATCATCAGTTTCTGATTTTTCCAACTCTTTCCAAACGAAATCTGACTGCTTATGATTGAAACTACAACGAAAACTGAAATCCTGACCAGGAGGAATTCAGTGAAGAATTGAATTTTCGTCAAATTCGCAACTTTTGACCCCGACTGTCCGGTTAATGCATCTTTAACGACATACACGTCTCTCGCGGTCTTCTCGATGATGAAAACATTTCGAAAAGTCAAATTGCTCAAGAGATATTATCCCTTGATTCTACCGAGTATGTCTGACGATAATGAAAGGTTGCAACGAGGTGGCAAGAAAAAAAAGAATGAAGAATCTTACACCTAATTATTTAGTTTGATTGCTCATGGAGTAGAGTGCAAGAATGACGAAACGTCTAATTGACTTTTCATTTTTCCGGTCACCATTGTCCTTCTCGGCATTTTTTTTTCTTTTTCACGATTCTGTGTGCATTTTGTTTGTTTTTTCTTTTTTTCTCCATTTATATTTTTGTTTAATGGAGGCAAATGGTCGAGAGTGTCGGTCAACGAAGGGAAGTTCTTTCGACGGTGTCTCCGATCGGCAAAGCCCTTGACACACTCAGTTACACAATCTTCGGTGACACACAAAGCTCTCTTGAATAGCGAAGAACGGAGCTCTGCTGATAGTGCAACGCATTCGCTCGTTTGCACAGTCCCACTTTATAGTGGCCACTGTGTCATATTCTCATATCCACAACTATAACCATCATGCACTATAACTGTCCTGCCTCCTCTGGCCTCACATCCGATCGAATGCAAATAACGACAAAAATAAAACGTGCTTCGTTGCTTTTTTTTTCTATTTTTTTTTTTTCATTGCTATTCGCTCGTTTTTTCTTCTGCATATTTTGTTGTCTCGTTTCAACGATCAACTCTCTTCGTTCGTGTCCGAGCAGCCAAGACTCCAGGTTGCTTCATTTGTTTAGCAAAAAAAAATATGAACAAATTTATTTTTCTACAATTTTATCAATGGAATATCAAGTTGAAGATTTTTTTTATGGTTGATTAGGAATCCTGGGAGTTTCGTTTGTAAATAGATCGCTGAGTATGTTAAGGGCTTACGTACACTTGTAGCGGGTGAAGGGATTTGATTTTTTTGGGATGGGACAACAAATGTTTATTGAAAAACTGTTAACAACATCGAATAGCACATATTCTCAGGTACTTGTACAATTTTTTGTTATTTAGAAATATACAAAACTCCAGTTGTATCCCGAAATGACCTTTTTTCGGTCATCAGTTGCGGTGGTCACGATAACTCGGGAACGGTTGATCCGAAATCAGAATTTGAAAAAGATTTCATTAGGATATTGCATTGGCTTGAGTCTGGAAGAAGAATTTTAATATTTGTTGAAAAAAAAATTTCGTAACGAAAAAATAAAAAGTTTGACACTTCAAAAATGAGTTTTTTTTTGTTGAAATGGTTGTCATTTTTTTTCTAATCAAAATTTTTACTAATCCTTCTCCCAGGCTCAGGGCAATGCGATATACTAATGAAATCTTTTTCAAATTCTGATTATAGATAAACCGTTCTTGAGTTATCATGACCACGGCAACTGATCCTAAAAAAAAGGGGCTCTTGGAATACAGCTGGAGTTCCGCCATTTTTAAATATTTCTAAACGAAAAAAATTGTACTTTTGACTTTGAAAATATTACTTACAAACTACGTTGACTCTCGATGAATTTTGAAGGGAAAAAAGCTTGCTGCCTAATCAACAGCATATTTCAGTTCCAGATTTCCTCCTTAACGGGGTGGAACAACTTTTACTGACGAGTAATGCGCTATAAAGTGTTCGTTTTATGGAAAATAATTAATTGATTCTGAATGAAAAAAATCTGAGACAAAAACGAGCATATTTTTCAACTTTTAGTCGAGCAAACCGACAATTATCTCTTTCGATTAATATTCCTCGTTTCTTTTTTCCATTAATTTCCTTCTTCGAGAAAAAAGTTGATGCAAAATATGGAGAAGTTCAAACGGTTCGAAAATATTTTTAAATCAACCTCGATCGAAATCCGATTAACGCGAATCAATGAATCAATGAATTACGTTTATCACATTATTGATTTTATAATAAATTAGTAATAACGAACGTTGAATGAAAAAAAAAGTGTTCAATTTCAAATATTCGAACGAAGAATAAAAATCGATGAAAAATGTTCAAAATTCGTAAAAACGTTTTCGTTTTAATTAAAAAAAAAAAAAAAAATCGACGTGGCACCGATGAGATTCGAGACGGCCCTGGATGTGACCGCGTGTAAAGCCGCGCCCGCCCAACGAGCATTCCATAATGTTGATTTTTTTTCAAAATTAACGCTTCGAATGTGAAAAAATATGAAAAAAATATTGTTGTTCGAGTGTAAATAAATCGTTAAGTAAATTCGGTCGTGTTGTCCTGTCGTACTTCGAGAGATCACGGCGAATTTCTTGACTAGCCTGGAACTACTTTGCCGGCGTTGAATCGAGGAAGGCGCGAGATCGCGACTCGGTTCGCGACCGCCGCCGGGATTCTAGAGCTCTCGTCGAAGAGGAGGGGGAAACGTTGGAACTCTCATCGGCTCGACTCTCGGTGGCACTCCTCGTCGGAGTCGAGTCCAGAGACTCGCTCGATCAACAGCTCCTCATTGCGTTTCTTTCATTTTTTTTCTCTCATTCCATCATTATGTTCTTCGAATCATCAATTTTGATGTTCGAAGTTCGAGTTTCAATTTTCCTTTTCATTGAATTTCCGCTCGTTTTAATCATCCAACGATTTTTTTTTTTTATTGACAACAATTTTTTTGTTTATAATTTCTTTTGTTTATAATTGTTAGATCTAACGATTGAAAACATTAATAATGGAACAACCGAATTTCTCAGCAAACCGTTCGAATCGATAAAACGTTGAATGAAAACGAGAAGAAAAAAAAAAAAAAATTCATGATCCCTCTTGAATGAAAAACTAACGATTCGGATCCGACGAGTGTGAGTTGGGTTCGAAAAATAAAAGAAAGAAGAGCGTCCCCTTTTTATCGTTGACCAGACGTTGAAAAAAAAAAAAAATGTACGCCCTTTCCCATTCAGAATACGATATTCAAATTATAATATCGTATGTACAGCAGCAGCAGCGTCTGGACCGAGAGTAGAAGCTGTGGATAAATGCACTTTCATAGAGTGCATGTGCATTGTTATTGTGATTATTTTTTCGTAACATAAACACATGATATTCGAATGTATAAGTTATTATCGAACAAAAGGGCTTAATTCCTTTGATTTATCTACTAAAATGTCTGTTGTTAAAACTTTTTGGGCTTTTTAGAACTCGCATATATATATACGGATGTATAAATGAAACGTGTAACCATAATTCGATCGAGGGATTCTCAAGAGTTGGGATGCTGACTCTCTCTCTCTCTCTCTCATCTGTCGGTTCATCTGGCCTCCCTCGAGATCGCGAGACACTCGGACTCGCATTATCTCACTTCTGTCTCCTTCCAGCCCGCTCCAGGGGAGTCTCGTTTCTTTTTTTTTTTCTTTTTAACAAGTTTTTTTTTCCTCTCTTCGATCCCTCGGCATCGTCAGATAGGACGGTCACCATCGTGACCGTTTTTAGACGTCTCTTTCTTCGCCTTCTCCTCCCTGCCCCCCCCTGCCAAGTTTTCTCTCTATTTCGTTCAACCTCATTTTTTTCGCCACTTGAAATCGCACGATACTTCATTATCTTCTTAGTGCTCGCATAGATATCATTTTTTTTTTAAGCAGTTCAACCACATTTTACATGGAATTTTAAACGTAATTTCATTCATCAATAGTTCATTCGTAATTAATGAATGGACATTTATGTTTTACATTTTTCTTTGGACGAAATGAGTTTTGATTTATTGGAATAATCCGATGTCATGAACAAATATGTTCTCGTTGATCGTTACGATTTTTTATGGTGTCGTTGACTCTTGCAACTGATTCGAGAAATCTTTTTTTACGGTTGTTTGAAGTTTGTGCGAATCGATCGAAAAAATGTTTTTCCAAACGTGATCTCTGCGGCTGTAGTTTCTTAACGTTATTCATTCGTAATTCAAAGTCCAGTTGTAACAATTAATTTTCTCTCGTAAATGTGATATTATTCGGATTCTTCCGAGTGACGAGTTTCCTCCCTTGTTTTGACTAGCTCTTTCCTTTTTTCTCGTGAGAAACGAGGATCCGCGCGTCAAAAAGAGGCGCAAGGATAATGATTTAAGGGTGATAGATCGCTCGGGATACTTCACGCTTCGTAACTTTGGCAAACAGGCGGGAGCCTTCTCTGGAAACATATTTTTTTTTTTTTTTTCTATGTCGAGATATAATATACAAGTCGCTTCTTTCAAACCGGACCCGCACACTTCGAATTAACTACTTTTTTTTTTTTTCAGAGCAATCGCATAAAGAAATCACGTTTTTTGTGCGATTTTTTAAGTTTCGTTATTTTGAAAAATATTTCACGAAATGTAGTCTAATAGAGACGAATGAAAAGCAGTGTACTGAGAAAACAAAAACTTGTTCATTGAACTAAATTCATCTCGTTGGATGAACTCTTGGAAGATCCAACAATTTTTTTTTGTTAAATGGCAAATGTTTTAGTTTATTGAACTAAATCATGAAATTTTTTTATAAATCGATCGACCGAGAGACCGGAGCGAAATGATTTTGATCCGACAACTGCTACTATCTATTTGCTTGCGCAAATTTTTATCGATAAATATTCGTTTGGATCTCAACGATCGAATCGAGTGAAACGGTAATCGCTGGGATGAATCAATGAATCATTTTATTTCGATGATATTTCGTTGCATTGACACCAATTTGTAAAGCTGCATCAAAGTTTCGTTGATTCGACCACTAACTCGGTTCAGCATTCACAAATTATTTTGTCTTATCTCAGAAATATTCAGTTGCTCGTATCGATCTAAATATTTTGGTGGATCGAAACAATATTTGTTTGAATCAACGAAATTTCGAAAGTTTTTTTCTCACTTCGCGATCGTAGCTTCTGACACTTGGGAATTTTTGAAATTGTATTAGAAATGTGGATAAATGAAAAAGTACAGTAAAGAATTTTTTTCCAATGTCCAAGATGAATCTGTACAATTGAAATGAAACGCCTTCTGGATTTAATGAGTCCAAAAAATATAAATATATATATATATTGGTGTATAAAAATGAGTAAGAAATTCGATAGGTCTGAAAATTGATCTATTTTTTTTTCAGCACGCCACAAGAGCTCCCAGGCAATATACCGGCGGCTGTTCGCACGTCCAAAGAGAAAAGACAAGCGGTAAATTCTAAACGCTTTGTCGAGGCCGAAATAGTCGAGGCGCCTGTGCCTGCTGAGGTCTCAGGACCCGTCGTCGTCGTCCCACGATGACAAGACACCGCACTCTTATACTCCCTCTCCTATTCCCTCTTCATATCCGTCTCTCTTTTCATCATTCACTTTCGCTCTATTTATCTTTCTTTTATTTCTCCGGCTTATTTCGCTCCATAATCAGATTGATCAACGCCAATTCTCTCTTCTTTTCTCCCCCCCCCCCCCCCGCCCAACAGGATAATCAACTTTTGCGGATGCGGGCTTAACCCCGAAGAGCCCGGGTGGGCCTCTTCACTTTTCGAACACGTATACATTCTCCCGCAGCACACTCTTCCACAGTTAATTAACTCGCTCTTCTTTTACGTCTAATTTATCGCAAAATTCTTTTTTTTCTTCAGCTGTCGATCGAGTATAAAAATTCAATTTTTTTTTTTTCACATTAATTCATTCGAATATTCGAATTCCCAATTTCATTCGTTATTACGATTGTTTCGGGGTGTCGTCTCGTGGGAATTTCGAGCATAGATCGAGAGTCCGAGAATACTTGAGAAAACAAATCCAAATTTGGACCTCACGCTGCTCAGGCTGAAAGACCACTTAAGTCTTAAGATCTTCGAAGGAGATTCGTTAGGTACTTTCTTCCAGCAGAGTCGGGCAAGCATTTTCCCTTTTCTTTTTTTTTTCTTTTTATTTTTTTCACGTGACAAACTGGGTATAAGGGCGACGGACGTCGTTCAACAGATTTCGTTGACGTTGAAACGGTCACATGTGGCCGACACATTGGAAAATTTCGAATTGATTAATGCCAAACCCGAATCTATATGATAAAACAAGTTTTTATCTTTTCGAAGATTCTTATTTAACTCAAAGGCAGCGCGCACGAGCAGTCTAATTAATTGATTATAAAACTCCATTTTTCAATCTCGATATTTCCGAAAGTTTTTCTTCCCACTCTCGTATATCTCTGGACTCTAAGGGATCGTATCTCCGAGGGGGGAGTATCACCGGCTCCAACGAAATTCGAAGGAAGAACCGCAGGTGCCAGGATCTCTGGTCCACATTCATTGATTTTTCGATCACTCATTAGCATGTGGAATTTTTTGTTTGTTTCATCGTCAGTAATATCGAAGTCTACCGATCACTGGATCCTACGAGAGAGTCTCGGATGTGAGAGAAAGAAAAAAAAAAAACGGTGAAAACAAAGAAAAGTCGTATGGAAACTGGTTGCCAGGAAGATGCCCTCCGAACAGTTTTGTTGATGGATTATTCTGTACGTGTCTCTGACAGGCCCACAACGACATTCCATCTCGAGAGACAGATATATATGCGTAAAGCCAAGACTGACGAGAGAAACTTCACTAATCCCTCTTTGCCTGGATTCTCTTTTCTCCTCGATACTTGTCAGCGTCTCCATCTTGATGGAACTTACCTTCCCTCTCGGAGTCAGCTACCACACGCAGAGTATTTTCTGCATAAGCTCTTTTGCCTGTGCGTTAAACTCTCGTCCCTTGGTTAACCATTGCCTACCACACATCCCTAGTTTGATCGATTGCTCTTGATATTGTTCCTCCGGAATAAGGAGTACCGTGAACCCACATGGGACATCGACCAGCCAATAGGCTCAATCGACGAGTCCTTCAATCCTCCCAATTATCCGTTTTTTTTCTTCTTCTGATGCTTCGAAGAGTGCGAATTTGTACGACCGAAAACGTATTTTTTGTTCTGAAAATTTTCGTCTTCTTTACGACGTCGTTTTAGTACATAAATATCATTTTTTGGGTTCGAAACTATTACCGTTGAATTCCTGGGAATTTTTCTTTCAAGAAACTCTCATTATCGATGTGATATAACTGAAAACGAAATGAGCTAAGAAGTTTTTTTAAATTCGAACGAAATGCATAAGTAATCAGAATGAGAATAAATTGAAAAGCTGGTTGCATTCGAACCGATCGAATTGTTGTTCCGGAACGTTTTATTTCCTGAGGAAAGAAAAATTCAGCGGAATATCCTCTCGTCTCGATGCAATTCAATCGGCGGAAAAAGGGATACGCGTCACGGTGAAAGGTTCGAGGAGGAAATAAAGTGGGGGGTAGGGTGCGCGATGGGCGAGTGTCTTAACGTTCGCGCGTGACGCACTGCGTTAAAATCAGTCGGAGGGAGGAGACGAGAGAGAAAGAGAAAGAGAGAGAGGAAAGTTGGATTGCATGTTGCGCTTCGACGAGTGCTCACCTCTCTCAAAACTACATATCCAAACATACTCAGACACACATATACCAAGTGCACTCTGTTGGGAGTGAGAGAGAGAGAGGAGTCGAGGAGTGCATGAGCGCATTTTAACCCTTCCCTCTTCGCATCTTACTCCGCTGTCTCGGTCACTTGCTTTCTCTCTTATCTCTTAACCAAGCGGTCGACGACGCCTCGCGAGAGGACGAGACGGCGAACGCACGCTCTCGTGAATAACCCACGCGCCGCTGGTTACCCCGGCATCCCGAGGGTGGAGAGGAGGGGGCTGCAAGGTCAGTCGACGTCTGCCGCTTGGATATCGCCCGAATTCAAGGATTCACCGATATCATTCCTCAACTGCCATTTTAATGAAAAAAAATCTTTCCAAAATTATTTCAACCAGAACCAACATTAATCGCTGATGAATCGATCTTTTGCCTCGACGAAGACGATCTCGAGATCTTTCAAAATTTCAATTTTGTTGTTTTTTTTTTCTCGAGCCTCACCCAAAGGCGCTGGAATTCTAACGAGACGGCATGTTCGTCGGTATTGTTCAATGTTACGAGAACGATCGATCGTTTTTACCAGAACTTTTAAGAATATCGTTCGAACTAAAATTTTTCTCCAATACTCGATTCCATTTATTTAAATGCTATTTAAGGTGTCCCGAGTGTTTGAAATCTTCTTTACTCATTGTACAGCTCCGTAAACGGGTTCGGTTTGGAAGCTATCGAAATAGCTCATCCCACTTGCCGAGAAGGAGAAAAAAAGGTTGAAAAAGTATTTGAAAAAGTCTTTCACTTTTTCAACGTTTCTTCCTCCTGTTCATTTTTTTTTAAAAGTCCACGCAGAGCAGTTTTTTTCTTCTTCAAGGAACCCAAAATTAACTTTGAACCGTTTTTTTTTATCATTCTACTGCACCGAAACATTTGGTAGACTATTTTAAACCTTCTGGAACGCATCGATCCATCGGAACGATTATGAGTGCATGAACAATTTCAATCGAAACTCGATAATTTTGTTTATTACATTTTTAATCTTCTGCAAGTTTTTTTTTTTTAATATCAACGATTAGAGTCAAATTTTTCAAACTTTTATATGTAATTACACGTTCAACGATTATGTATTTTTTTTTTTAACACAGTGATTCGAAATGATCGACACTTGGCACTGGCTTCCAAGGAGGTCCGCAGGTGACTGCTGAAGCCTCTCGGTTTCCGTTGTTTTCATCTGGAACAAGTCAGGCTAAAAATGTCTTATCGTTTACAGCGACGATAGTAAACTCGGTAAAAAAAAAAAGTAGAGAGCATTGAAATGGTTGAAAAAAATGTCTTGGATTTTAATGAAATTTTTATATTCCACGACGAAAAAAAAATCCCTTTTTTCATCTGACTTTCGTAAACATTGAGACTCGAATACTAGATAACGATGTATTATTCAATCCTGTAAAAAATTTAGTTAAGACCGGTTGAATAGGTTTTCGAGTTAAAACATTTAGCTATATATATATAACTTAAAAAAAGTCGTTCTGACGAAACCGTCTTATCGATCGTCGAATCGCGTCTGCCGTTGAGTCTGACCAGCTGAGCAGCGACTCCAGGGCCACTTGTTTTTCATTCGTTTCCATTGACATTCATCATGGAAAAAAATGGATTCATCCCGATTTTTAATCGGATCGCAGCTCTTGTTCATTCGAAAAGTGTCCCCAAAAATATTTGTCGTCAGATCAACAGAACCCCACAGAAGTCTGCGCCTTCCAATGAATTCTTTTTATCATCATACACAACCTCGAATAATGCGCAAATGAATTACTTCCATTCGAGCCATTATCGTTATATTTTTCGAGTGACTTCCGACCCATTTCGGACTACTTTCTCGATGCAGGGGCTTCCTGCTTCAAGAATATTTTCATAGCGTCCAAGTATAATATCGGGGGGTTGGATACTCTCTGCCTGTTGCTGGTATACACTGAAAGAAAATGAGCGTGGTAAGATGGCGAACAGGCGAGGAGAGCTCAGGGGCGGAGGAGGGGACACGAAGAAAAAGAACAGGGACAAGCACTAAGGGACCACGACCCGCAATAAATCTACTCGACGAGTTTAGCTGGATTAGCCCGGTCCTGAGGAAAAGGACTCTTCCATATAAAGGACTCATATATTTATATAAACGTGAGTCATAAAAAAAAAAATAAAAGAAGGACGTAATTAAAGTGAGTTCGAGTATGAAAGGACTCGAGATACGTCCGTCTTACAGAGAGGCTTCGATCTCTATAGTTTCATCGGTATAAGGGCATGGACAAACTCGGTTTTAGATAGGGGAGAAAACCCAACGAGACCCAACGAGAATCTCCAGCAGGTATAAAGAAATCCGGGACGGTTACCGCCTTTTTATGATTTGTCGTGCCGCCGCTATACACTCTTCTAAAATCAATGCCCCCATCATTCTCGTATAGTTCTGGTAATTCGCGATATTTAAAAATTACAAGTTTTTCGGCACTTCTCTTGCCGATCCGAAGAGATGTTCGATGCACTCTTTTCATTCAACGAATTTGCTGTTGAGCTGATTTGTTCTGTCGCATCAACAACGGTAGGTCGAAGTGAACGTGCTTGAGGACTTTGATATTTTTTTTTGGTCAACCATTTCTCAGATGTTGATCGTATAACTTTTGGAACATCCTGTACACGAATAAATCTCGAGATCGCGGTGCGCGAGTCTCCGCCAAAAAGAACCGTAGAATGTACCTGCATGCAACGGCATGTCCTCGTACTTTCGCAAGAATTATTCTTAGTTCCAGTCGACTTTTACATTCGCTTGGGCTATGAATCTTTATACGAGAATCATTTTGGTCAGTTCAGAAGATTTGAAAAAAAATCGATAATTGTATACGGGATAAAATGATTTTTCAAGGGGCTATACCAGTGGGTGACACTTTCGAAAAATCCATTCATTTTTCTGCCTTTTTCGAAGGGATAATAATTGAAAGAAGAATAGTTTTTTTCTCGAAATGAGATTTTTCAAATTTTCTGACATTGTAACTCGAAGAGCGATTATCCGATTGACTTGAAATTTGAACTGATTACTCTTGAATATATTTACTCTACAATAACAGAGGATATTTTTGATTGCATGAAAATTGACGATTTGGCATTGAAAAAACGATAATTTGATAGGCAAGAAAAAAAACTTTTTTTAAAAATAATTACGCCATTTTATTAGATTTTAATATTTTTCGAAAATCCTACTTCATTGCACGGAAAATACCTTCCAGTTTAACGACATTTTTTGTTTTTTTCGATTTCAGCTACTCGATCGACCGGAATCGTGTCAACGGTGAAGAAACTTTTTTTTTTTCGTCGCCTCCAAAGGCAGCGCACAAGTCGCTTGGATCTCAATATTTTTCTATGAAAAAATTACGTAACATAGGTCAAATATAGCCAAATATATTCTCAATTTTTCGAAACATTTAATCGAGTACTTTTCTTCCAAAAAATGTCCGAAAATCATCCAAATTTTTAGCGTTCACACTGTCATAGCCTCTTAGCGTAGTTTTTGAAAAACTGACTTGAGAAAGCGATGAAAAATTTTTCACCAGTTTATTACTTACTCGAGAAAGCAATGGTCGCATTTTCTTAGACTAAATTGACGCGCCGGCAGGATTCGCCACGGCGAGTCACAAAGGATCTTCCTTGCGGTAGCTTAATGCACTGGCCTTCACCTCCAAAGACGCCACCGGTGGGAAGAAGAGAAGGGGGGGAGAGAGAGAGAGGGGGAGAAAAGGATCGAAAGGATCGAAAGGATTTCGTACGGTTGATCGGCGACGTTGCCAAATCTCTATGATCTGCGCTCCATTTATTTTTGATTGGCAACAGGTTCGCGAATCTTCTAGTCTCCCTCCTTCCCCCCTCTCCCTCTTCCTTTCTTCCTCTCCAGTAAATATTGCACATTTTATCCTCTGTAAACCACGCGCGATTTTTTTCTCATACAGAATCAGCAGTGTTTTTTTTTTAGTAATCAAAAAAATCGTGGTAAACGCATCCTTTTGGCGGCAAAAAGCAGGACAAAGCAGACGGCGATAACCCTCGAAGGGATAATCGGAATCCGGTTTTCCTCAAACTCCACCGCACAGATTCATTATCTCCGGAGAGTACATATTTTTGAAGGAAACAGCAGCAGCAGCAGCAGCGTCGATAAGGATCACGTCTGTCACATTGTTATGCCGATTGTTTGAAAAGTTTTTGAGTCTACCGCAGCCCTATAAGAGATACCGAGTCTTCTACAGCTTCATTACCGGAATTTTCGTTTTTCAAACGCAAGGACTTTTTTTTTTTTTTTTTTTTTTTTTTTTTCGTGAACGAATAGGCCTGCCTCTAGCCTTAAATTTACCCGTCAGTTTGTTTCATTTATTGCCGATACATTTCAAGTTCGGATCTTTTCCCCCGAATATTCTATTCTTCCACGAGGCTGTAAAGTGTTGATTTCTTCTCCTTTTCAAAGCTCTCGAAGCTTTTTTTTTTCTCGGTGTCATTTTTCCACCATTACGTCTAAACCATAAATATATTTATTGCCTGTTCAAAGCCTTAACGCACGATCTTTCTCGAGTTCTCCTTCTCTACGACAAGTGTTCGAGGCACGATAAAAAAGAAAAAAATAAAATAAAATAACGAAATCGTGGTGAACGAAGAAAAAAAAGAGGCGAAGGTTTCGGGCGGATAACGGTTAGTACAGTGGGAAAAATTGGTCGAGGGTTTTTGTAGAAGTGTCGAATTGCACCGCCTCCCTCTATCCTCTCTCTCTCTCTCTCTCTCTCTCCTTCAAATATCACTTTAACCTCCGGAGGTCGAACTCTGCCTCCTGGAGATACTTATTCAACTACGGGGGGCCCCGAAATGTGGAATTTTTTAAATCCCTGCTCGAGACTACATCTCCCGCCACATGTTGCATCCTGAATCTTTTTACACGAACTTCAGCCGATGAAACTAAATATATATTGATGGACTCGGAAACACATGCTCGAAAAAGAAAAAAAAACGAACGAGTATATTTCGTCTCGATATTCTTTTCTATTTATTCGATCCAATCGGTTTACCATCAATTTCGTGGTCTCATTAGTCAGCGAGAAATTTGGAGAATGAAAAAGAAAATTGTTACGAAAGAAAATCGATCTCGAGTTGTGATCCTAAACGTGTGGGGAGTCGAGACATAAATTTTGCGAGAAAGGAAGTAAAGGCAAATCTTAAGGGGAACTCGAAACTCACTTTCTTTTCTTTTCGTTTCTCTTCTTACGTCTACCAATGTATATATATATATATATATAGGTGGAAGGAGTCTTCCCCGGAAATGCGCGACGGACATTTACAACAAAAGAATCTCGTTCCCGTGTGAATGCGGCTCGAGACCTGCTTCATTCTTATATTTTTCGACCCGAGATTCAATAAACCTCCCGAGTCTATTTATATACAGGAGAATCTCTCGTCCTTTTCGTCTAACAAAATCCGAGGCTCGTCCATCTGGCAAAACGATACCGAGCTTTTAGAATTTACCTTTCAATTCGCTGCTTTTCATTTTCAAACACTTTCTTATTCTTCCAATTGAATCACTCATCTTTGAGTCCTTGAATTTAAGGATGTTTGACACGTGTCATCCCAGTTTGTACAGTTACGGGTAAGCGGCCGAGAATCAGATGAGTCGATCCAGTCCAAAAAGTCGTTGATAAAAATAGTTCAATCGTCGAACAATTATTGAATTTTTTTAGTCACAAATTCATCAAAGTTACTCGATATTCATTCAATTATCCTCCCAACCAAATGAGTTTGGTTTAACGAACATTATTTTTTTCTCATCCAAGAGCCCCGAGGGAGTGGTTCGACTCAAGAAATTCCCGATATTCTCATATCGACAAATATTATTTACTTCTCCAACACTTTATAAACTCAAAACGAAACGAGATAAAAGTCCAGAAAGGATCGAGGGTGTCGAGAGGAAAAGGTTCGTTTCTATTTTTAAATTTTCATGAAAATCTTGGGTCAATATTTACCCAGTGCGATACGGACTCGTATCCCTTGATATTCCGTATCTCCTCTTTTGTAAAAGAAAGAAGGAAATGAAGGAATGGCTTTTCGTATCCAACTCTGGCAGGGTTCTAGCTATATAGGGGCAGGTCAGTCATGGGAAAGAGAATGAAGGAAGGTCAGGATTTTCCAGAAAATCGTTTCTTTTTTTTTTTTTTTCGTCATACATGACCATTGACCGGCTCGAACTTCCCGTAAATTAGGGAAACAAATAGGGGCACCATTTTTCTCTGGTGGGTGGTAAGAAATTATTTTGTCATGCTTTTTCCCTACGTTGGGACGGAATATTTTATATATTTTTGGCTTTTGGATGAATGGAAAATAGCCGAATCGAATTGCAAAGGCTTCCTTCTCTATTCCGAGCAATTCTTTTGTCAGGCTCGATCTTTTGGTGCAACAGAAATTCAATATCTTGCATATTTCACCAACGATATATATATACGTCTATTTACATATAGAGCATTGAGGTATAACGAGCGTTGTGACGACTAGCCAGCGTCATTTTCTATGGTGGTCACGGTCTGGCGATCCGGGTCTTAGCGTTATACTTTCAGGTATACATACGCGCATAATTGACGCGGCTCGTTCATTCCTTATTTTTTATATTCCTTTCTTCTTCTTTCTCTCAGTTTTTTTTTCTTTTTTTTTTTTTAATCCCCTTTTCTTCTCTCGTCACCCGAACGAATCCTCGTTAACGTTTTATATGTTAATAGGTCGCGAGTTTGTGGGCTTTTTCAGCTCGCGAAGAGGGGAGAGAGAGGTAACCCTTCGAATCGAAGAGGCCCTGCGAGATCGTATGAGAAAATGTTCGAATCCCTTTTCACTGAATTTCGCCCAAATTCATACTCCTTTCGGATTATTTTTATCAAAGGACTGAAGCTCGTTGCAATTGCGAATGAGCAAACAACAATCTGGAGTGTCAAAAAACATATTTTTTCGATCAAATTCAATGCTTTTTCCGACGTTCTCTTTTCGTTTCTCTCTCACTTTTATGAGTATATATAGTTATAGGCTCGAAATCCCCCTGAGTCACAGGAGATGCGCCAACACACCCTCAAGGACTCGGCCATGAATGAACCAAGAATGGAGAAATACGATTGGAATGACCGGCGATTCTTCATTTTTTTCTTGTTTTTTTTTTTCTACCCTGAGATTTGAGCCTCGTAAACGAGGACATCTTAACCTGACTTTTCGACAGTTTTACGAGCTTAATTATACCTCGCTGGTAATTCATGTTTTTTTCCCTGTTCATACCTTTTGTATTGCTGTGTTTTTTTGATGCTTTTTCACACTTTCAAGCGCTCTCTCGCGATTATTACGAAAAAATGCTCAATACGAGTATTTCTCGCGAGTGGATAAAATACCGGTTTTTCGTATTCTAAATAATCGTTATTACGCGCTGAGATTTTAATATTTATGTATATAACGCATCGCACCGGTACAACTTTAAATGGAGTTTATGTACTTTTGAAAATCTAAAATAAGGAGGGTCGGACGAAACGAAAGGACTCGTGATAGTTATAAAGGAAAAGGCTCTTCTTAATATGCTAATGTCGAATAAAATTTCAGTCCTTATTACAAGCGTTTGAAATCCGGAGCTTCACCTGCTCGAATCTGCGGACGAATCTGATGGAAAAAAAAAATAAAAATAAAAATAAAAAAATGAGTACGGGGCAACTGTAATTCGACGCGATAATTAAGAATTTGCGTGAAACGATACCGGAGTGGATGAGCTGAGAGAAAGAAAAGAAAAAAGAAAAATTCAAAGTCGAGACGAAGGAGAAAGAAGCGCCGAAGGATTACGGCGCTTCCCTCGGCTTTACGAGACTTGGAGGGGGCAATTAGGCCAAAATAATATTTAAGAACGATCGCTGCGGGTAAGTAAAGAAGAAGAAGAAGAAGAAGAAGAAAAAAAAAAAAGAGAGAGAAGCTAAAACCTCCGGACGCAGTCTCGCGAATGGCCGGTTAAGTCGAATTTTCGGCTATTCAATTATCGAAGGGCTTTAACTCTTGCGGTTCGCAGCATTGGTTATGAAAAATGAGACGAAAAAAAAACATTGATTATGAAAAAAGACGTATAAATAAAAAAAAAAAGTCTCGAAATGGATAACTCGATCGACGCTCATCCTCCGATAATACCAGGAGCGAGATGACCAAATTGCAAACCCTAATTTCATCGTACTCTTTTCAAACTTTTCCGCATATACACGCGTCTCTGCAGTAAAATAACCATGAATTTTTTTAAATTTTATTTTATCGCTCGATTAAATTTTACAGCGAAAGTCTCCGTTGACGGTTAGTACATCGTATCGTCTTTTTCTCCTCTCCCAGTGCTTCTTTACATCTCGTTTTTTTTAAATTTTTTCCGATTTGAATGCAGTTAAATTTTAGTATTTATTTATAAATTACAACGCCCGTAAGCTTGTTATGGTATTTACGATGTTTTTATTTTAACACACTCCATTCCCGATCGTCGCATCGACTAGTTGATACAACGTAAGACGAATCAACGGTCGAGATTCAATACGGAATAATTACGAGATATAACCGATAACACTGAATCATTAAGCCGATAAACAACGCATCGTTGTACTGCATCGGTATACACGGAGAGTCTCAACCATTCGCAATAATTTCTCATTGTAATTTTACTAAAATTCGCAAAATATCGTTATTTTTTATTTTTATTTATTGAAACAAAATTTTTGTTCATTTTTCTTCTATTTTTTATTTTTATTTCGGATCCAGAATTATTATGTTTTTGATGAAAAGTGTCAGAGTAATATTTCATATAATTATCTCTCCGTGTTACGAGTAATCGTAAATGCGATAATATATTAAAAAAAAAAAAATCGTGATAAAGACTCGGCAGAGGTAGATTTTTAAGAAGACAAAAAAAAGAAAAAAATAGTCCGCGTTTCCCCGATGGCATAATCTTTCGTGGTTAATTAAGGAACTAAAGGGCGTTCCAAAGAGTTGGAAAGTGGTGTTTACAGATATCCTTGGATTTTAAAGGTCTCAGGTGTGTGTCGGACAGGGAATATGAGAGTCGACAGGTTGCGTATGAGCTTCAGCGATTTTCTTGACCGAGTATATAGTGTACAACGTACATGTATATGTTTCTGTTACAAGAGGAACGATCATGGATCAACGGAGCGCGACCCGCACGCTCTCAACTGCCATGTAAAAGTATATTTAAACCATAAATAAATATATCTATATATATATATAGATATTTGCATGGTATCGAGGGTTAGAGCACTGTACTTACCGCATATTATACAATTGATGCTCGTGTGTGAGTGAGAAAAGCCTAAAAACGGCGCCGCGCGCTTACAGCCGAGTAATTAGGGGCCTTTATTAATTAGCCAATTAAGGCCGGTCACGATCTTGATCCTGAGAGCCGCAGGATGCGGCCGCGGTTCGTTAAAGGACATGATTCGAGTTGGCCGCGAGAAGAAGCACAAAAGTGTCTACGTCAAGACGTTAGTACACACTTTTGTGCTTGCTTTTGTTCTCTCTTTTTTTTTTTTTTTCCTTCAACGTCGCACTATATCTGGGGCACCTGGGGCAAAAACTTGAGGAAAGGGCTCTTCGAGAGGTTCGTAATAAAGTTTGAGACGTTAAGCCATCCGGTAATAATCGCATCGTGCGTGCATATATATATGCGCATGCATGCCGCCGCGCTGCAATAAACGTCAGCTAGTCGCGCGGCGGGACTTCCGAAGTGCGAATTATTGTCGTTTTAGCGCGTGCAACGATTATTTTTTTTACACGCGACCTCACTCGTCGCGGTTTGTCAGTGAATTCTTTCTTTTATGGAGATGCGACTGTTCGGATGATTCCACGTTTTATCGAGAGGTTGATCGAATTATTTTTGGTTTTTTTTTTTCGTCGATCAAACGTCGAATTCGGGCTCAAATTCGAACGAAATTCCTCTTCAACGCGCCGTTTCATATCGTCGCGCGAAACAAAATAAAAACAGCTACCGCACAAAACGAACGCGCTTTTTTCGCTCGTATGCAAAGACTAGTCGCAATGTTTTTTTTTCTTCTTCTTTTCGGACAATGTGCAAAGCAGCCCTTCTTTTGTTGGACGAGAAAAAAAGGAGAGAAGTACATACGTCTCGGGCGTCGAGACGGTAGCGTCTCCGTGTGTCGTCGTCGCGCGCCCCGTTTTGTTGTCGGCGAACGAAAAAACAAATGGAGCTGGACCAGAAGGCTTCTCTCTCTCTCTCTCTTCGTTTTTTTTTTCTCTCGAGAACGAGAAAAGAAAGAGAGAAAGATTTTCGGATGCTGCGGGGTGTGTGGCGGGTGCACACAGGTGTCGGTCTAGACTCCTGGCAAATCTTTTTCTCTTTCTCTTTCTTCGTACCTTGAATTTTGGATGCAGACTGTTCCATGAATCGGTTGCTCGAGAGTTAAGAAAGGCGTAAAGATCAATCCTTATCCAAGGTTTCAACGCTCTTTCCATCCGTCAGCCTGAATTTACATATACTTTTGCATTTGCATTTATGCCCAAGTTCATATCCGACGAACTAAAGGGCGCGAGGAACGCGATCGAGTACGCAAAACTATGCGAATTACAGCTTTTAGATCGTAAGGGCTTGTCACACGCACGCTTGGGGTGTACGGTGATCGAAGAGGGTGCGTGCGATCGCACACGGAGATGTACGACGTGTGGGAAAAAATGAGACGGAGTCAGAGCGTGTAGAGCGAAAGTAGAGAGGAAAAAAGAAGAAAAAAAATAAATAAAAAAACCAGTTCACTAAAATATCATACGCAACGAGCACATTGCACATTATTCCGGACGTCTCGTCTCGTCCTCGTCGCTGGTTTCGTGTGTACAACACAATTCATACACATCCATATATAAATATATAAATATCTCTACATGTGTATATATATATACAGATATAGAGGAGAATATGTATAAAGGATAAAGAATATAAAGGATAACGTACTACATAAAGGAGAGGCAGGAGAGCAGGATTCATTTTTTTTTCTTCTTTTTTCTCTCGCTCCATCCTGCTTTTTCGTCACTCTCCTTTTCATTTTGTTTTGTTTTCTTTTTTTTAGCCCCTTGACGATACATAAATACAATAAATAATAAATTTTTGTCGCCGTCTGTACGGAGGACGACGCCGACGAGACCAGGATGACAAGGAGTACGAAGATTGTAATAAAAAAAAATACGTTGAGACGATTGGACGAATGAAAGGATCGAAGGGTATATAATATAGGAAAAAGGGCGCGATACGAGCCTATACTTATCTGACTAAATTAGTTTGTAAATAATGAAAAATATGAGGGTAATCGGGCGTTTCACTCAATCGATAAATGATCATGAGACAGGATCATCCGAGACTCAATAACATTTTTTATTTTTTTTATTTCATTTCTTCTGCTTTATTCCTTCCTTCTCTGATGTCTAAGCACACCGCGACGTAAATCCTCGGGGACATTGGGCATTTTGCTTTTGTGTGTGCATTTCTTAACCGTTGGCTCAATGTATGTGTCTTCTCTTTACGAGGCGAGGGTAAATTTTGATTCGGTACGGTTGTAAAATAAGTGCGCAGTATATTTGAGCCGTTTTTTCTTACTCTATGTACTCGCATTTTATATAGATATACTATGATGCACGCACGCGCGCGTGCTCATACCCAACTTCAAATATATGTATTTTAGGTGCGTATGAAATTTTCTTTTATATCCAATACAACTTCCAACTCCTCGATAACTCATCCTTCAAAAGTACGTTGGCATTATAGTATCATGCATTTGTATATATATAGAGAGAGAGAGAGAGAAGTACATTTCATTTTTTTCTTCTTCTCTGGGGTGGAGACTTTGTACAAAAGTATATGTACATAAATTTATTTCAATAGCTCCTTCAATTACTCAGCTCTTTTGATTTTTATGGCACAAAGGATGTGTGATGCTTTCCTGTTCACATCGAGGAAAATTCGTTCATCCCCATTGTACGAGAAACATTGAAATGATAACGAATTATGTACAGTTTTTTTTTTTCTATTGTACATAGATTATTTCTTGTTATAAATTAAATGTCGGAGCAAAAGTGTTCGCTTTCACCTCAAACGAACCCAATTGAATACCGAATCTCTTTACTTCTTCTCGGAGAAGGGAGATTCTAAATAAGAAGGCTGGACGAGGCATGAAATTTAGGAATTTTAGGGATACTCGATTGCTTGATATTTATTTTTAATCAATTCTGGCTTCAGCTCTCGTTGTATTTGTTGGAAAAGAGTTATCGTTTTTATGTATAATTACTGACTGAGTCTGAATAGATACGAAAAAATTCACGGTGAAGGAAGTCATTCACTGTACAAAAAACGAGACAAAAAAGTTTAAATCGATAAGAAATTTTTTGGTATCTTTTACCAGCCAATAATAACTTTCCGGGTAATTCCTCAAGGCTAGGCAAGTTTTATCTGAGCCGGTATCCTTAAAAAAGCCTCAATGGCACCATACATACCAGTCACAGCTGTCGCAGCAGCTTTTTTTTCGTGATCTATCGGAATTCAACGAATAAGGCTAATAAAAGAAAACGTATCTGCAGGAAGATGTTCAAAAATCGAGAATGAAATACGGAAATCAATTGTTACGAGGATCTGTTATCGAACACACACACACACAGTGCACCATTTCATGAGACTCTAAACGAATTTGACCATTTGTGTTTACTTTTCTCGATGGAACAAAATGGGAAAGCAGCATTTACAAATGTTCTTCGCCTTATTAAGGGGGGAAACCAGTTTAGGAGGCCGAAATTTTGTTGTTTTTCGTGAATTTTTTACATATGGAATAAATAAACAGAATTTTTTTTTAATTTGAAAATATTTTATTCATGGTTTGAAATAGACTTGAGAATTTTTTGAAGCGATTTCCGCCGGAAACAGTGTCGCTAGATCGTGCTGTCCATGGACGATTGCCATCGGAGTATTTTGCTGGTGGGCATTCCTGTGGTTTCAATTTTCATCTGTAATCATCACAATTTTTTTTTTTCGTTAACAACATATTTCCTAAGAATATGAACCTGATTGTGTAAAAAAAAATTGAAAATTGCATTTTTTTGAGGTGTTTGAAGACAATGTTATGTTTTTATACCATATTTTTTCACCTTTTTCGCATAAAAAAACATATTTTTAATAATCATATAATTCCAGAATTAGGTTCATCTAGATTTGAATTGAATAAAGAATGTTCACACCAAATTTCAGAACAATTGGTCAATAACTTTTCAAGCTAGAATGCCCACAAGTGGAAAAAAAGTCGTTTCGAGAAAAACGCGTTTGAAATAAAATGTAGCGAAAACGAGATTCGAGGCAGTAATTATTTTTTCTTAATTATATAAAATTATTAATTTTATTAATTTTATTAATATATACATTTATTAATTATATAAAAAAGTTAATTATATAAAAATGCTCACCGATTAATCAGCTATTCCAGCACCATATAACAATCCCTCTTCTTGTTCGTAAGCGTCATTTCGGGCTTGCATCTCCTCTTGACGAGCTATACGAGCTTCCTTCGTCTCCAACGAGCTGCGCCTATTCTGTCTCGTCACGCGTTGATTGTCCATGTTTTCGGCAAAAGTGAAGCTCTGCGAGCCAACTACGAGTTGTAATTCGTTCATCACCATTAGAAGCGCTGAATTTCCTTCATTGAATAATGCAGCAGCCAAGAACGCTGCAATCTCGACTATTTTTAGGCCACCATGAAGGTGCTTTGGAGCCAATCGCCAAACGGTCGAATTAAAACTTTCATTCGCGTTCTGCGTATGACCGCCTAAACATCTCGTCAGCAAATCGTCCCTCGATAAATCTTTATATATCGGAAGAAGTTCCTTTTGAACGTCGGGGTGTAATGGAGCAGGGTGCGGTCCAGGCTCTGTTCCAAGTGCTTTAGCTTTCTGCCACTTGCACCAGCTGTCTTCTCCCTCTGGACAATTGTCGTGTTGTGGATTGTTATCCGTGGATATCATGTGGTGAAAAGTTGCCATTACAGCCTTCTTCATGTCTGTGACACTGTTTATATTTCTGCGAATCGCTAAGCCATAATACGTGCTGAGCTTTTTCACCAAAGCCTCCGTCAACTTTCCTTTTCCGCCCAGTTTTTTAGTTTTCCTGACGTTTCGGAGCCGAGTTCCCATCCTCTTCTGAACATGGCCTATGCATTCACTTTTAACAACTGTCAGTTCATCATGGTAGGGATTCAAATTAAGGATTGCTGTGAACGTTTTCGAATCTCCATCACCGATGTAATTGCCGTATTTTACACCATACAGTTCCTCCGATCTCAAGAACATCATTTTTACAGATTCCACCTCCATGCTTCCCGCGGAGCCTTCATGTGTGTTCATGCAACTTTCTTCGTCATGATCGTCTTTCCATGTGAGATATTCTGCTGAATTTTTCGGTTTATCTTTCCAATATATGCATGATTGGCAGTAAGAGCTTCGTACAACCAGATCGATGACTTTTCCGGAGTAATATCCGATGAGCGTTGTAATACCAAACAGTGATTTGAATCCTCGTTTTTTCCACGTTCCATCACCAGATACTTTCAAATTCAGAATAGGTCTCTCACGTTTCTCGTTCTCTTTCTTTTCTTCTTCAACAGCTTTCTTACAGCAGAATTCATACACTTTTCTCGCAGAGGTGTGGATGTGAGTGCAAATTCCGTTGTAAGTTTCCTCAGCCATACCACTGCTGATGTCCATATAATTACAAAATAAATTCAGTCCTTGTTTGCCAACACCTAAGAGCCGCATGACAAATACAATCCTACGATTTATCTCAAATCCAGTGTTGATTAAAGGACCTGAATTGATTTGTTTCGATCCACAGTGGCAATTGACAACAAGCTTGAACCCGAGGCCACGTTTTCCAGTTTCGAGAAAATTAACTTTTTGTTTACACTGTCGACAGATAAGAATTTCCGACAGAGTAGTGAATACTGTGAAAAATTCGATGAGCCTATAACAGTGTAACGGATTTACAATTATATTGTCGCTCGTAGCACTCGAAAGTTTTTTTGCACTCGCACTTCCATCTTCTTTGCTGACACTCGACTCACTCCTGGTGTGTTGATTACCATGGAATGATCTCTTACGTGGTCTACCACGTCGTTCGGTAAACTCACGGGAACCTTTCGGATACGCTGACATTTTGACAACACTCGGTAAGAAAGCCGGAGCTGAACTAGCCAAGCTCGACGCTCTGTCGAAATATCGTAAACTTTCGAGAAAGTTCTACCCCAGGTCAAACAACAATATCTGCCGACATGCCCCCCTCTCTATTATTCCTTAGTACAGCGGTACTAAGGAATAATTGAGGCAGGTAACCGAAAAAGGGTCCCTGAGCGACCGCTCCGTTCTAACTACCGCGCGCTTCGACTCCGGACCGACGGGCGGTCACTCAAGTCCTCATAGCATTGAAAATAATGCGAATTTTGCTTTCAAATTTTGACCACACATTCTTGACGAGTTATACTAACGATTTATGCAATAAAAAAAAAATCGATTTTTTGATCGGTCTAAACTGGTTTCCCCCCTTAAAGGCTTCAGCCACCTAACTTTATCTCGAATTTTCGAAATAGAAACTTCTCCACACCGTTTGTCCGATTGGGATAACAATGGATCAGCCCAGGTAGGACAATGGCAAAAATGAGCTGATCCATTTTCATTCCAAGTTAATGTATAGCATCAACGTATTTTTTCGGGATCAAATGCATTGTAATGAGCTGGAAACTGCTAGACAAGGATACGAATAAGCATCAAATGTTGCTGACAAAGAAATAGAAGCTGAACAGCCTTTGTAACGAAATCGTAACAAAAAAACACAAAAGGAAGCTCGATAATCATCCGCATAGAAAAAAATGGTTCCAGCGAGACGCTCGGCGAGAGTGTCGCCGTGCGTCTCGCCGTGAGTCTCGACAGAGTCCCGCCTATGCGTACGTTTCCGATAGTCGTAGGTCAGTCCTGTGTAACGTCTCGCCGAGACTCTTTCGAAGGCACTTTTAAATGCTTTTCGAGAGTCTTTAAATTTTCCCAAATTCAATTATCTCTAATAACTTTTTTATGAATTCAAATTGTTTCGAACTGCGTCGGTATCGATGTCTTTGGTTTTTGGAACGAGACTATGGTCTATAATTCAATAATCCTGAGTCAAAACACATAAGAAAGTAAATAAAAATCGGGCAGACCATCCGTAGGAACAAACGAAAGCCTCCGATTGTGTAAAATTTTGCAGATTTCCCAATTCCGCCTTCGTTCGCGTCCATGGATAGTCCGTCCGATTTTCATATAGTTTCACATCCACGAAAATGACATTTTTCCGGTGACCTTTGCAGATTCCTTGAATGATTCGATAATTGCATCGCCAACTACAGAAGCAATAATGACCACGTTATTTGTTTTGACACTCGAAATAAATACTGTAGGCCATATAAGAGTTTTCGGTTGCTCGATATCTCAGCGTTCCTAGCCATCTCGTTGGAGCTGTTTTGGCTTCCTCAAAATATGTATCCTTCTCTCTAGTTTATCATTCAAAAGTAAATACAAATGTTCAATTTCGTAAAGCGACATCTTCGTAAAATTTTTTACCCCGCGTTTTCGATAATGGTTCCTAGCAGCAGTTGATTGTCCCGTTCCATATTTTTCATGACATCTTCCTTCAGATACTTATTCTTCGTTAGTCTTGGTTGAATCGGGCGATGAGCAACGAAAAAAGCTGCTGCGGAAGCTGCGGTTCGCATGTATGCTGCCATTAAGGCTTATGAAGATACCGGCCTGCCTGAGATAAAGGTATGTATCGGACTTGCCCTGCAAGGAAGCCTCATGACTATTTATCGCAAGCCTGAGGCTTCCGTGCCCATGAAGTATAAACGCATCGAGGCTGCCTCGAGGTGGCTCGGGCAATCTAGACGCAGCTAATCACGACCGAGACAGCTTTGAACGTTGTGAAAACCGCCAAACGTTTGGACCGAGATGCTGCGGATCGCTCGGACCGAGGGTCTGCCGCGAGGGCGGCGGTCAGCGAGCGAGGCACGTCCGTATCACCCGAGGCAGTATCGCGCAAGGCTGTCTCGGCCCTTGCTGGGACTACTCGGGATACGGCTGTTTAAGGATTTGCAAAATTTTCTCCAAGATCGATTTAACACTGTTCGATTGAGACTTTCAACCGATTTTTCGTTTTCCACAGATAGTTTCAAGGAGGAATGTCACAGTGGCGGGCCCAACAATTTTTTATTGTTGAGAAATTATTTTTAGAGCTAGCAGTTATTGTTTGAGGATCGGGTAAAGGGTAAAGGGCACAGGAACGAAAGATACACCTTAGTGAAAGGTTAAGGATATCGGGTTATTACAAGAGAAATTTCAATGAAACTTTGGAAGCAACGAAATATTACAGAAATCGACCATCGGAGACCTAGAAAACCATATATGATGCTCCTGTCTCCGGGGGGCACTAACTTTTGGGAATCTTGATTCCGACACATCATCCTTAACTGACAATCAAAAATAAAAAAATTCCACAACAGTGACGGATGTTCGATCGAAAAAAATTCAATTCGGTTGAATGGTCGTTCGAGTATTTGCTGGGATCAGGCTGAAAACAGTTGTTCCGAGGAAAACACGTGAAAAGTTGTCATCGCTTTTACCATGACACGTAATGAAATGTTAACTTGAATCTTCACATAATTTTGAGTGTGTAAATACTGCATGTTTACCGAGTTCCCTCTCGAGAAAATCTTATCGTGTTATCGTCGTGTGGTTTCGAAACTTTCCGGCTGATCAGCGATTCCTGGCATATACAATACGAGTGCAGCTTTCTCGTACAACCGTTTCTTTCTCCAATGGCGTTTAAATTTTATAAAACAAAAATGAATTTTGTAAAAGTTTATCAAAGTACTCATACCACTTTTGCATTCATTTTTATTTCATTGAATCGAATGGTATTTAGAAAAAGGGTAAAAATAAAATAGAATTCAATTTAAAATTGTTGCCGCTCTCATTTACATAAATAGAGTTGATAAATGAATCCGGGGGTGGTTTCGATTGGCTGAGCACGCGGTGCTATTGTGCGGAGAAATGTATACGAGGAAAACAAGGGTTGTCGAGACGGCAACGAGTTTGAAGAAGAAAAAAAGTCAGAGCGAGGGAGAGAGAGAGAAGAAGAAAGAGTTGAATGCGAGTGTACGAGAGTGGCACTCGTTATTTCGGCAATCGAAAATATTAGAGCAGGGGCGTCGAGATGAGAGAAATAAACGGGGAAAGGGCCGAAAAAAAAAAAAAAAAAAATTTTGGCAAAGCATCCACTCGCCATAAGAGGTTCGGTAGACTGCACTTGTTTAACTCCCAAGAGCTCATAAAAAATACTTCAGAAAACTGGTTAAGGGCTTATACCCGTCCGGAAGAAGATGGGAGTAATGGAAAGCTTGATTTGCATAGAAAGATCAAAAAATAAATATCATCCTTCGAGGCTTACGAGAACAAGGGCTCTTCTTTCGTAAAATATACAATTAATTCTCCAAAATATTTTCCAACCAATTCACTACCAAAATATATTCCTCCTTTTCATTCGCTTAAATATTTTCTTCTCCAACAAAAACATTGACAAAGTTACCGATGAATTTTATTCAAATTAGAAGCCTCATCGATTTACATCATCCTCGTAAATGCCGAGAAACGAATTCTATATGCATATTTTAACGAAGCTCTGGGTCAGATTTAATACAACGTATTTCACCAAGTTATTTATTACTATACCGATAAAGACACACACACACCCACAAACATCAAAGTGTATACACCTTCGTATAAACCACTATCCGAAATCGTTGGATTACGTAATCCAGAATATCGTATGAGCATATTTCATTATAGCGATTGGAGGGTGATTGACGACGCGGTATATACGTTAGAATTTTGTAACACGCTCCAACTCTCGATGACACCACGATCCCATAACCCTTTTCCTCGAATTTCGCGGTCACGGACCCCTTGTCATAATTAATTACGAATCTACAAATACATACATAAATAACAGAAAAAAAATTAAAAAAATAAAAGTATACACTTATATGTAGTACAGGCATGTGGCAACTTTGCATGGTGATTGTCGCAATAAATTGATGAAATGAGGCATTAAAACGAAACTCGCGTGTCGTACGTGCATCATCGATCTTTTGCAATGCACTTCGATGATTGAAAAAACCGTCTATGTCAAAACAATAGAAAAATGACATAAAAAAATATTGATTGGCAGGAAAATAAGAACAGAGACTGCGACGATTCGTTTGAAAAGTATCGAAATTCTTCTGATACAAAGAAAAATGGAACAAAATGATGATGACGAATATGTTATATGTATGAGGAAGTGGGAATGACAATGAACATTTCGAATTTACCGTAATGATCGATCCCGTTCTTAAAACGATCGGGAATAACACGATCGATTGACGCGAAAGTGCGGCAACGACGAGAGAGAGAGCTTCGTGAAGAGTGTGTCTCGTGCGCAGACCGATATATAACAGAAAAAAAAGAGAAGTCCGATCGGAATGAAAAAAAAAAAAAAAAAAAAAAAAAAAAGTAAAAAAAAAAGTAAAAGAGAAAAAGGACCACTTGTTCGAACACATACATTCAATTATATATATATATATATTCGTACAGTTCGGTATTGAAAGGCTCTAAAAACTGGTTCTTTCTTATTCCCCTAGGGTAAAAAGGAGCACCTGGCCCCTGGCGGTTCTTTCTATGTGTATATATTCTACACCGATCTCGATACAAGGCATAGAGAGCTACTAAAAAGCTCTCGTATACTCTCCTCTACTATCGAAGTTTTTACGAAAAAAAAGGGCGTAACTTGTACGATCGAACCCCAAAATGCTATTTTCTTTTTCTATTCATTTTCCCCAAGATCGCACGTGTCTCTATCGAGGGGCACTGATACGGAAAAAAATGTCTTGAACGTCTGCTGCATCCAGATGAGTTCAATCACATTGACCTTGAAGCGATGAACTCACGCGAGAACAATTATGTTCTTGTAGATTTCAAATGTACAGAAAAGCTGTACATTCGTACACGTTTTGTTGGTAATTTCGTTAAAAAACGAGCGGATCTTTCGTACCAATTTAACCTTCATGCAAACGTTTCTTCTGTTACATATGCGGATTCGTATATGGCTATGCAAATATTGTACGGAGCGATAGGTGATGTGAAACGGACGGCTATCGGTAAATATGAGCAAACCTCACGGTGTAAACGCTTTTAAACCGTAAGAGAGAGAGAAACGAAGGAAAAAAAACCAGACATAAAGATTTCCTATATAAAACGTGTTCGAGGTCGAGCCCACCTACACGAGACTTCATCTTCGTCTTGGTACTCTTTTTCGTCTCTTTCTTTCTTCATCATCTTCAGCTTCTTCGTCTCGTTCGGCGGCTGCTGCTCCAAATCGAAAGCTCGAAGACCGCGACGTTAGAAAAAGAGGGAGAGGGAGAGAGAGAGAGAACGGTGGATATACTGTAGTCGGTTATGTGCAAACGCCACAATCCTCCTCCCTCCCACTCTCTACAGAGGTCAACATCCTTCGAGGGAATCCTGGCTGGAGGACTAGTTAGATATAGAGTACTTCTCGGCTTTATTCCTCTCCCTCCTCTGGCCCCTTTCTCCGTCTCCGGACACATGAGAGACCTCGCGACGCTTCTAGAGAGAGATGCTCCACCTATTTCTTTCCACCTTTCTTCTCTTCTCTCTCTCTCTCTCTCTCTCAGCATGATTCTCCTCTGATACGAGAGTAGGACCTTGCATATCCTGTCTTGCTATCGGATTAATGTTCTAGAATTTCTACTCTAGAATTTCCTCTTCCCCCTTCTTATTTTCTCGTCACATTAAAAAAACGCCAAGTTCAAGTTCTCTCAATCGTCGATTCAACTTCACGCTTAGAATCATGTTTAAACTCATGCTTCGAGTCTCTGATTATTCCAGCTGTAATTACAAACGTCGAAAAATGTTCGGTGTTCGAAGGAATTTTGACAGACTTCGAAAAAACATTTCCTCGCGAAACGTTATTGATATCATTTTTATCTTCTGCGTAATATTGATGTTTCAAATGATTTCAAAGGTCCGTGCACACTCGTACAATGAGTGAATAAATAGCTGAGCATCTTTTTTTTTTTCATCGTTCCTGCCTATACCCTGGTGGATTTTTACGAGCCCGTTCCATCAACTTAACCTCACGTTTTTCCCCAATTTACTAATTTTCATGTTCCCGTAAGACCCCCAAGAGTTTTGCCTGCGCAGCCACTCTGTTTTAATATCCAACTGCGAAGCTCTTGGACGAAGGCCAAGGGAAACTGTGGGAAACCCCGTCGATACAGTCGGCAATAATTTTACTGATTTCTAGTCGGTATATAAGCGGCATAAGAAACTCGGGAAAACTCAGTGTCTTGCGTTGGGTGAAGCAGCCATCCAACGAAGTATTGGCCTTAAAACAGCCGGCCGCAGACTCATTGCTGTCGATGTTAAATAACTCGATATCCGAACGATCATTGCATCCATAAACGTGATCATCATAAAAATGAAATAGTATTCGCAATTACTTGATTCGTCTTTATATCACGATGATGAAAGCATATTTTATTTCATTTTCAACGAATCATAGTCGCTAACGTTCATGACTAAAACTCATTAGAGGAAAATTGCTTTATTTAATTTATTGGAAGAGATCGTTTCGTTTGATGACTCTTCGTCCTCTTTTAAACTTCTCACTCGTCATTTCTCTCCGCCTATATCAATTCTAAAGTTAATTCTCCGCGTGTCGCCATTTTAAAAGTACTAAAAGACCGAGTCTCCTCTGTAGCACCCGCAACTTGCTTTATTGAAGCGATTCGATAAATTACTCGAAGGATTATCAGGCTCCAGCGCGTAATTATTTTTATCATACAAAAAAAAAAGGCAAAAAAAACGACATCGCCGCCGCCGCTCCTGCCGGTTTGCAACTTGTTGTATAAAAATCTTTCTCTCTCGCTCGGCCGCTCCGGTTCTTTCTCTCCTCAAACGTTCTCTCTCTCGCTGCTCTTGATCCTGATCCTGTGCTCACTTGCGGAATACTCGCACTCCCGCTGCGACAGGCTATACGATATGATTTATCACTCTCACGTGTCGCGCACGTCTGCGAAACTACGAGACTTCACGGTTACTTACTACGTTGTACTGAGATACACTCTATGCACATATACTCTGATACGAGATATTTTCTCCCGACTGAACATCGGCTTGAAAACTTCCCGAACGACCTTCTTCCATTCTCCATTCTCGAATGGACTCGTCCCAAAAAATCTCTCGAATCAACCTTCGATTAATTACGAGTCTTTGTCATTCCTTTATTACTTCAAGATTCGGTGACAATTTTCTGTAAAGCCATTCTTAAAGACTGGCTCTGTCGTCGCCATTTTCTATCAAAAATGCACTAAATTTTTTTCTTTACGTACTTCAATTTCTGATCGATAAACCCTGAAAAAAGAAACCCGATCCCTTTTCCAATATTCTAAAAAAAAAAAGAAATTATCAAATTTAGGTTTTTCTTGTTGACTCTAGAGCGGTGTAATCCCTTTGTTATTTTTTCATTCGATGGTTAAAGTGTACAGGAAAACATCTTTTAATTTTGAGAGCACATCCACCGACCATTGGAACCATAAATAATTTATAAAATTTCGAAACTTAACCAATGACGTTTGAAAACACCGCTCCAACAGACATTTGAGCGATGAAAATGCAGCTTTCGCTATTGGATATATTATCGAAAAAAATTCTGAAATGTTCGATAAATAATGAGGATCTTTTTTGAACGAAAAAACAATGAGGTTTACCGACCAATGAAAATCACAATCTTCGATTCCGTTGAGTAACTGCTTGGTGTATCTCGGTGTCTTCTGCTGCTGTACCATTCCGGCTACGTGGATGTGACAACGCTAAAACGGAACCTCGAATAAAACGGAACCGCTTCGAATATATTCTTTATGGGACTTTTCCTATCAAATAATGGAACCAAGGAATCTTGTACTCAGAACATGATCCAAGAAAAAATATTCCTCTGAAATATATCTGACAAGGCCCGGTAAAAATTAGTATTATGGTCGATTAGACAGTCTGAGTCAAATCACATTGCCATTGAAAGTCTTCATAACGAATAAAGTTTCACAAATGATCATGGGAAATTAAAAAAATCATCGATTTTCGTAATTCTATCAAAGTGACATCTGAATCAATGATTCATGACTCATTTACAGATTTCAAAATAATAGGCTGTCTCTTGAACTGTTGCGACAGTTCGATCTTAAAAGTCTCAGAACTTTTCCATCACCTTGTTAGCACTCATAAGTGCAAAAAATTCGAACGGAAGTTTATAAAATCAATCTAATTAGGCAGGAGAAAATGATTGGTCGATAAAATACTGAAGATTTAACCGCGTTAAAATTTATAAAATAAATCATTTAGTATAAAACGTTTCGTATATGATGATTTATGCTTATGTAGTACAGCGTACAAAGTCCCACTCGATTAGTTATATATGTATAACGCGAAGGCTTGGAACGACAAGGACGTGCACGGAGAAACTGAACCTATCGAATCCCTGTGAATTAAGACTTTTTTATTGTCAGAAGAACGATATGAGGAACCCTGTGATAGTAGCTCGAGTAGAGCGAAGCTTTAGTACCTCACACACGTACATGAATGTATATTTTTCGTTTCACCAGGGCCCTCTTTACGCGGTACTAGGGTCAATATCCTTCGGGAATCCTGCTCGGCGAGGACGAGTTAACATTTGTTCGTGTATATGTGCGTATGCGTACAGCCAGGACGAGACTCTATCTTGCTTATACTTTCTCGAGAAATAACTGTGCGAAAGGAACTTGAGGAGCCAATGAGAAATGTCTATTTTTTGTCCAAGTGCTTCATACCAAAAAACATTCGCTAATAAAGTTCTAGACATTTCCGATATTTCCTGCTTCATTAAAAGCAGATATTTGAAATAATTTATCGATACTATTCGCTTTCAATGAGGCAACAAACATCGGAAAAAATTTTTTTAAACGGGTCATTAAATACCGTGGAGATTGTTGAAACGAATGGATGACGGGGGTGGCTGTGAGCGAATTCGAAATTTATTTTAACAAAAAAAAAAAAATGATGATTCTCAAAACAGAATTCGCTGATTTTTAACGTAAACAGAAAATGCTATAAATAGCAGTGAAAAAAAAACCGACGTACCCGAAAAGATAGATGACCGTGTTTAGCAAGACGACTTAAAATTTCATGCAAATTGCGGTCGAGTGGCTTGTGAAATATATTTCTGGTACATCACTTCCCAAAATACTGTTTCGAGACAAAGGATTTGTCCGCGACTCTCCTTGCTTTTTATACTCTCCGAATCGAACAATTGATACACGGTAACTCATTTGTATTTGATCAAAATCCAGAGCTGAGTTCTATTTTTGAGACACTCTGTATACACCTGAACGGTATTACAAAGTATTCTGCAAAAGCACTTTGAAAGTCGGAGGATAGAGCATACGAGAATTTTCGATCGTATTTTAATCGCGGGCGCCAATCGCAAAAGGGGCCTCATTCTCTCTCTCTCTCTCTCTCTCTCTTTCTATCTCGTTTAATTTATTTTTCGCGTCCCCGAAAAAGAGCCTCCTCCTCATCTCGAGGTTCTCTCGCGCGTCCGCCTTTATAATCTCAACGCCGGTCCTGAAAGACCGCGAGAGAGCTCCAGGGACCGGAGGAAATATTTATTCCTTCTCCCCCTTTCCTCCTTCTTCTTTGGCCCCACCCAAATTCTATGGCCTGTGCACTTTGCGCGCGGCTTCTCCAACCAAACTTCATGGAAACTATAGAGTTCACACAGCAAACCGACGTTTTTGAGGTTTTACAAAAAAACAAAAAAAAAGAAAAAAAAATGCATTTTTTTTTTATTAACGTTCCCAGTTTGGGCTTGTGCGAAACGAACATTTCAAGGGCTTTGAATTATGCACAAGTATGGCGGAATACCTATAGAAAAAAAAAAAAAACAATATTTCATCGATTTTCCGTTGAGTTTGTTTGAAAATTCAACCAAAAAATGCATCAAAATTTGTAATCCTGTTGAAAAAAGGTTCACGAGTTAATATATATCTTGTGGCAGGAAACGTCAATCATGGATTATTTACAGAGACGGTCGAAACGTTGGTGATGAAAGGATTCATCATTTTTCTCTCGTTACTTCTGCTTTTCTAAATTCAAATAAAATTTGTTTATGATCCCATAGTATCAAAGTTCATTCGATCGCAATGTCTTTGTTCGCTGTTATTGTTAAATGAGAAACTAACTCGAATCCTACGAGACCCGAAATCCGGATCTACGATTATTAACTACACTGGAATCCTTTAGAAAAAAAAAATCGTTCCTCGGACTTTGAAGCACACAGGAAAATGTTTTACCTACGTTACTAGAAGACGGGGCGCTCCGGGGTTTTTTTTTTTCTTTTTGTTTAATTTTATATCTGGCGGTTCGGAGCGCGTCTACCTGAGGCGTTTTGGGTCGGATGACCTCGAAACAGGGAACCCGTCATTAACCTTCGCAGAATCCTTCTTACTCGTATATAAATATTATAAACAAAAGGGCGGTACGTTTATATTGTTGGCGCGGTTATATCGCGCTATTCGGGCCCTTTTTTCCTCTCGGTCAATGTGTATTGAGGTTCTCTATATACACACACGCACAGCTATAACCGCACAACAAAAAAATTTGAGATAGATGCAATCTTGAGATTCGAAAGAACGAACGAGATTGCCAGGAGGGTTTTTAGATGCCGAAAAAAATAAATAATAATGTTTAAAGCGAGAGAGACCGAGAAAGAATAACACGCGCGGCGAGAGAAAGAAAGAGAGCGAGAACGTCAAACAAAGATAATAAATACGAGAAATCTCGCGTGATATTGTATCACGAGAACACATATATAGATAGATCCACGTGTTTCGTCCATCCAAAAAGGTACATTCGTCCATGATATTTCTTAGACTCCGGGCTCGTATCATTTTTATCGGTACACTTGGTTTTTTTTCCTCCCTTTTTTTTTCTCTTGCTCTCTATGCATCGTGCTCTTCTCACGAAGATAAGTGCATCCGGTCTTGTGTAAAGGGAAATACAAAGTTTTTTTTTTGATTTTCAAACGTTTTCGATTTCACGTATTCGTTTCGTCTTTACTCCTTTTGCGAACTATTCAATAAATCGATTGTATACTCAATATTTCACGAGGACCACTGGTGAGATGGGCGTATTCTTTTTTTTAATTTTATTCTTTCGCTGTTATTCAATATTATTCGATTATTTTCATTTTTTTCACTGTTCACGTGTGCCCAGATGATAATTTTTGGCATCATAACGATGTTATTCTTTTCATTGAACGATCACAATCCGAAAAGATGTTTTTTTTTTTGGGACTTTGGAATGAAAAAAATACAATTTGGTGTTTGAAAAATCATTGCGTTTGTCAACGAATTGTGAGGGCTGGATTATTGTTTTTTAACGTCAAATACACTTATGAAAATGCTAAAGTACATCTGAAAAATGAAATGAAGGGATTGAAAGAAAAAAATGAATAAATTTATCAACAAATCGAAAATATATATTTTTCCATCTACATTTACGATTCCTTGACATGAGTATTGGGTTTTGGGATGAGTTTGTTGTGTTTATGATTCTCAGTCAACTTGCTACCGGTATCAATAAAATATTTCTCACTTTTTAGTACTTTTTTCAATTTTGGGGGGTCTAATACACGAAATTCTATTTTTCGAATGTCCAAATGCTAGTAGACAAGTCATTTATTCGCTACATTTACAATTAGGAAAAAAAACAAACGAAATTTTCAACCCTTAAATGAAAAGCATTCAAATTGCTATTTTTTATAAAAAAATCCTGAGAAAAATCAATTTTTCATCTGTTGGAAGATTTTGGCCGGGTCCATTTGTTCCTAGACTCTGTCTCTCTGTTTGCCAATATTAGGATAATCCGTCACGAGAATCCATACAATGGCTGTCTCTCGTCAAAGTTCCGCCACTTCATTCAAGAAACGTTCTAACGGCGTCTACGGTATTTTCGAGTCTCATACATATATACACGTGAAAAAAAAGTGATTCTCCGCTGGTCAGCACGAGGGGTCAAATGAAATGTGTATTTTGTTTCGTTTGCTTTTTATTTTTTTCATTCGTTTTTTTTTTTCATTCACTCGCAGCACATTTTGGCACGTGTATCTTTGGTCGAAAGATCTTTGAGTTCGTACCGCTGGGACGCCCTTTCACATGGTCTCTGAGAAGTCATATCCAACGAAGACACTTCATCTTCTTCCTCGCTTCCCCTCTCTTCTTCCTCACTAATTCTCGTTCTTTTCTGGGCACAGCTCCGACTCTGACTAATTATCGCTTGAACGTCCCAATGGCCCTCCCTCGGATATTTATAATTATTATTATTACTTCTTTACGATCTTTGCGAGACTAAACTGCGAAGATGGCCGGATGAATGCGCGCGAGAAAAAGAGAGATAGAGAAAGGTGAATGAATGAGCACTTTTTTCAGTGAGCTCGCGCTCTCCTATCAGTTTTGTTCTAGAAACGCGCCTTCATCTCTCAGACGATACATATATATATATTTTTTTCTTCGCAGCTCTTATTTTTCTTTCTTTTCTGTCTCTCGTCACTCGTCACGAGTCTCGGAGAGACAGGTGCGAGGACACGTGCCATGGGGAGAAAAAAAAACTTCTGTATACGCGTACACGCGATAACTTAACTCCATAATAATTGTATTTTGGGCCAGCGGACATGAAATTATCGCACTTTTTAAGCTTCGACACTTCGTTTTATCGCTATGATTATTATTCGTTCATTTATTCTTCAATTGATAACTAAATCGAATAATGACTCGAGTCTGTGTATGAACAATTATAGAATATGCTTCGTCTTACAAGATTTCAATAAAGCTATCAGTTTTCGTATCGTCGAATACTAATTGCGAGACTTTTATTACTCTCGCCGCAATTATTCGCGGACACGTGTTTCTCAATCGTATGAACAAAATCAGACGAGACAGAGACGTTTGTAAATATACGTGTCTATATGTTGAGACTTTCGTCCCAAATCAGCCAGCAGACATTATTTCGAAGCAATTTTACACATTCAGCAAGTAACCTCGAGTCGAAAAGATAAAATTCATAATTGACGTTTCGAAGGGGCATTTTTATTGAACACATAATTACGGATTATTGTATTATCTGCACGAAATTATTTCGTAACGACAATCATTTAATTGCAAAAAGTTACCATCTGCAGATGCACGTTTCCTTCGACTCGCACTCTCGTCTCTGCTCACGATAATTTGAAAAACACGCACTCCAGCTCGAAGTTCACTTTCTTTGATAAACTCCCTTTCGGTTCCAGTGACTTGGTCGCAAATTACCCGTACTTTTCTGTGAGTGACACTTTTCGGTCGCTCTCGGTACTCGTGCTGCAAGTGTCACTTGACAAAGTGGAGTGACACGTAGGGCGCTTTGCATATGGGACGAGCGCGGCACATTTGAGCCAACGATTTTGTGATCCCCGAAATACACCGCGCTCGCACTTTGTAAATTCAAACGGTAAAAGAGTAAGTCCGGAGATGAGAAAGAGCGACGAGAGCTTGTTTTATTTAATTTGATAAGTATAAACACGATTAAATTCGAATTATTGAAGTTAAAAGAGAAAGTTTTTTTGTAAAAAGTTATCAGAGCTGCAATTGATGTAACCAAATTGTTAAGTTTCTTAAAAAAATGAATTGTGCAAGACTAAGAATTTTCGAGAAAAAAAAATCATAAATTCAGCATCGAGCTCCTCGTATATACATGTATATATAAACGTATCGAATAAACCTGGATCAGAAACCGTGGTATACCAGTCGATACTAATTAATAGGTCGGAAAGAATCGTCGTTGTGTGTGCCAGATGTGTAGAAAACACGCGAGGCATCACGCAAGTGGTCTGCTCCGAAAGATTGCTATACATCGTCAGACGCAGAAAAAAAAAGAAACGTAACGATAAAGATAAACGTTAAAGAAAGAGAGAAAAGGGAGAGGGAACAAGAATCATCGATATGGTCGCGATGGTTCTCCGAAGATCGTGAGTCATCTCGCCCGGGACCTTCTTCAACTCCCAATAAAGCGAATGCCATCCGAGTAATTATAATGACATGTCCCAACGTTCCTTAATTTATATGGACCCCTCGGCTTGAATATGCCCGGTCCATTCTCAAGAGCATCAACTGCTGAGGGTATTTTTTGGGAGACGTTTAATTGCATTGCTCGAGGCCAAAAGTGCTGGCAGGAAAAGACAATGGAGATAACTCTTTTAAAACGAGACTATTGTTCGCCAATCTATGTCGGAACAACGATGATGCGTGTGTGATTTTCATGTCTTCGGTTTATAATTTAGAAGCTTTTGTACCTGATTATTCTTTCATTGTGATTGCTGTTGTATCGAATATAATTTCTCATTTGCCGCAAGATCATACGAAATTTTACTGTTCATAGATGAATTAAGTAACCTTCTTAAAGTGCAAGCTCCCACACGCGAATAACGTGTAGTGACTTTAAAGGTTTTAACTTGATCGCGTGTTGAAGAAACGCGCGGCGAACGATGTCACCGGGGATGACCCCTGCGCTTTCAGGGTGGTGGCTCATCGGTTGCTCGGGGGTGTGCGCGCGCGCGCGGGCGCCCGCGAGACTGTACGCCCTTCAAGCCCTTCAATTTCTCATTCCTCCGATGGTTGTCCACGAGGTTGGGTAAGGGCGAGGACCAGGGCGTTTTCCCGCCCTTGCGTGTGCTTCGTGTCGCGGAATTGTCTACATACACTATATATATCAACGTGTATATATATAGATATACATATTTGAGAGGATTTGTATACGTGTATATATCGAAATATATGTACAAGGGAACAAACGTGGGGAAGGAAGAAACGCGCTCTCTCGCGAGGGAACGTCGACCGCTCGATGCGGCATCACCATGGAGACAGACATCCCCCATACCTACCACCTTTCATCCCCCAGCGAAGAGATGCCGCACACGCGTTACGTGTGTTCTCCTTCTACTTTCTCTCTCTCGGCGCGTGCACAAGAAGGGTTTCCTCTTGCTCCTTTATTCCTTCTCGCATCCCTCGAGAAAAGCCCTTGGCTTTTCCTCCACCCTCCATCCTCCTCCTCCTCCTCCTCCTTCTACTCCTCCATCTCCTTCTCCTTCTCCGTCGCCTGCTCGTACTCCCTCGTACCGTCCTCTCACACTCCGCTTGTAATGTACGGGTCATTCACCCTCATACCCTCTGCGAAGGATATCGAACGATCGCAACTTTTGCAGACCAAAAAAAATCCTACCCCTGCTCATTAGATCGTCAACCTCGGTATTAAAAATCTTCACGTACTTCAAGTTTCCCGCCAAAAAAGAAATAAGATGCCTCAACCTCGGGCTGCTTCGGAGCTTACAGTCCGAGGGTGAAAATGATGTTAAAAGATTCCGTTGAATCTCAAGGTTTTACCAAAAAGTTTCACTATTATTTATGACGCCATTTCTTTTTAGACAGCCTTCTCGTTCGGGCTATCGCGTAGAATAACTTTTTTCATTCGTTCAATATTCTTATAACGAGATTATGTTACAAGTTGTAACGAATAAAACAGTCTTGTGCTCCGAATTCAGAGCCTCAACGCCGCGCCCTATCTTTTCCCGTTTTTTGTTTTCTCGGTCGAATCCCCTCTTGAAGGTCGTTCCCGATGTCGACGGCCAAGGCTAATCTGGAACGGAGTCCAGAGGTTGAGGGATGCATTTTCTACGCTTGTACCAACGCCCTCGGGGTTGAGCTAGGTCTCGCGCGCCTTGATCCCGTTACCGCGGGGGAGCGTCTCGAAAAATAGCAACGAAACGCCCTTTTTTTTTATCTTGCTCGATTCATACACTCCGTAAATGAAATATCAGAGACGCTGCTGGCTCGTCGTTCGCCGCATCTTTGTTTCGAGACCCACTCGAGGAAGACTCTTGAAAATCGTCGGGCGTGTTATAATTATAGAGTTTCGAGATTATTCTCGAGAAGCTCGAAAGTTTGTTCCATTGTTTCAGGAGGAACTAACACGTCTATCCTCACCCCTCGAGCAGTCAATATTTGTGAAAAGTAGACGAACACAGAATTACCCCGTTTTCATATCTCTGATCCATTCACACGAGACGCCAGTATGGCTGTTGATTTCAATTAGAAAAAGTGTTCTTTTTTACATTTTTAACGTTCCCTTGTGAGTTTTTACGAGCCCATTTCATCACTTCAACGCCACTTCCGCCCTCCTCCCGCCCTCACCACATCACTAACTTTCATACTTTCCTGTGAAACCTCTCAGGAGCGTTACCCGACCACTCTTTCGGATGTACTTTATTGTATCGCATTTGCATAAGGGCCAAGGGACTCGAGAAAACTCGGCTGAATGAAGTGGCTATACTTTTACTGAGTTTCAGCTGATCAGTGCTATCAAAAACTCAGAGAAAAAAATCTGTTTTTCGATCAACAATTAATCGCTCAACTCGAGAAATCGGCGGAACTCATTACTACGTGTCCGTTGAAAAGAGGCATTTTTCGGATTCTCAGCACTCTCATTTCTATTCTTTCATTTGCTCAGCAGTCGACCCAGTGTATCTTTCACTGATTCATTCCCACTGTATAAACCTCATCGAGAAAAAAGGGAAACTGGATAAAATTTTGCTGGTACTGCCGGCTCCTAATTCAGTTCCGGATGGCAATGCGAGGACCCTCGGGCAGCATCATCAGTGGTGATCGGAAGGTGACACATCTCCTTAGCTGTAATGCAATCGGCCAATCAATGCACGCGGCTAGGGACCATCCGCACTAATGATTAGAACCTTCCTAGGAAGGCGACCAACATCATGGCATCAACCGAGATGATTTGGATACGAGAAAGTTAGGTTAAACCGTATTTTTTTCTCACTTTTTCATTATGATGCCAACCGGGCATTGATCCCGGAACGATTGCGTGTGAATCCGTGCCATTATTCGTCAGACCACTGTTTTCAGATTGCGTACCATTATTATTGAATACATATATCATTGTAGTTGGCATTAGTAAAATGACATGATTGATGGAAATTTCTGTGCCAGTGCCAAGCAAACTGAACGTTTTAAAAATGACTAACTACTTCATTTTTTTTTCAGTCTGTGTATTGCTATTCAATTTTTCTGGCGACGGCATCTTTTTTTGTATGTGATGAAAGCTTTTTAGTGGCTTTTTGTATTTTCGCTTTTTACGTCTCACTCTTTCTCGGCTTGTTATTTCTCGGACTTTTCTTTGACTCTTATCGTTTGTATGGATTTGGTTTTTTTTCAAGATAGTGAGACTGAACGAAATTGTCTATCCTCTAATATGTCTGTTAATGTATTTTTTTTCCGTCGATTTTTACGTATTTGGTCAAATTTATCGTAGATTTTGTAGCAACCTCTAATTCCTCTACTTTTTAATTTTCTCGTTCGAGTCTCGTCATTACTCACTATGTGTATATATCCGCATCGTTCTGACCGGACGCTGGGATCAAGTAAAATGTACACTCGACTGCACTCGAGAGATCGTTTGAGCGTTGGAGAAAGATGCAAAGGAGAGGAGAGTCTTCGAGGGTTGGGACAGCTCTGTCGCGGCGTGAAACACTCGAGATTACAGCGAGGCAGGTGCATTCACCTGAAACTCTCACTGTCACTCTTTCGCACTCTCGTTCCTTTTCCTTTTTTTTTGTTTTGTTTGTTTTTCTTTTTTTTTTCTGCCTCCGAACACGTGGCCTTGCTGGAATCAACGCAGAATTTTCTTTTTCGAGCCGGGTAAAAAGAAAAACGAAAAATGGACGTTTCGATAAGCTGTTTTTTTTAATGAGTTATTGAGATCGAATGGATGCTGCACAAATTATACTTTGGACGCGGTGGCTTAATGAGTTATTGCTTTTTCGTCTTTTTCTTCGGGTTTTCATTGCGATGAAAGTTTTTTTAGCCCAAGACGAACGTACACACGTGCGTTCGATATATTTTTCTTGCTCTCATTCTTTTTCTCTCTTTCTCCCCCTTATTTTTCGTCTTCGATAACGATTGAAGCTCGCAGAGGCATCTGTCGCGTTCGTCCATCGAACAACTTTTCCTTCCCCCGTCCTCGGGTACAAGAAAGAAATTCTTGCATTAGTACCTAAAATACATACTACACGAGATCTCCGTTCCTTTTCTTTCGTAATTTCGAAACTTTTTCTGATTACATCTCCCGCAGTGCCTGACAGTCCCTGGGGGATGTATCGAGCTCATAAAGTCCTTAAGGGAACGAAGAAATTGACAAAGACACACGCACATGTTTACTCTCAAAATATCACTACAATCAAAACGGATTTTAAAACATTCGGATTATATTTCATCAACACGTTTCAACGAAATGGACAAAAATACTTTTCAGGATAAAATTTCGGGCTGACATCTCGTAAATATTTTTAATTTCAATCGATCGATGCATCCCTCGTAATTCATTTTGCATTAGAATTAGTCTCACTGCGTGTATCTACTTCGAGAACTGAAAATTCAACGATTCGAAAATTTAGAGAATAAATACAATTGGAATAATTTCATTTTGAGTCAAATGGTTCTTGATATATTAGGTAAAAATGTAAATGAGCAAAAGTCTCCATAAGAAGCTGTTGATTAATTCAGAATGCAGGCTCAGTCCAAAGTATATACCGAAAACGAAAGTTTAAAGAGTTTCGAACTCAATTCCGTACTCTATTGATGTGGAAAATAAAAAAAAAAATGTACAAAATATATATTTTCTCGTTTCCCTGAGCACCTTGTGTCGAAATGACAGAATAAATACAATTTTTCTCACCTGCATAAACTTTTATTCATCGAGTTTTGAATATTGATCCTATGAATAGACCGAATAATTTTGCGACTGAAAAGTTTGACCGACAGGAGAAAGTTTCTCTCTGTTTTTTTCCTCTTTGTGTCGATGATGTGGGTGCACCGAGCATCGTAACACCAGCCATTGGTTCTGGATTATTGAGAACGGGTGTATTTTACATTCTTTTGTTATGCGGAAAGAGCATGTAACAGGTAAGTTAAATGAATGCCAACGAATTTGCAGCTGTACAAATTCGAGAAGCGTCCGAAACGACTTCACGAAAACTACCAGGCGAAACGAATGGTGTATTTATCTTTCCCTTTTTATTTAACTTTTGATGTATGTCCGTCGACGAAATGCCTAAAGAAATTGTTGCAAAATATGACGTTGAATCGAAATGGTATCAGTTTTGTTTGAATATTTCGTAATCTTACGAAAACTTGGCAAAAATAATTTGATTTAAGATGAAAATAAGAATTCCATTTCAAGTCTATGAGTTTCCTTCGAATATTGTCTCTTTTCACCCGTTTTATTTTTCGCTGTTGAGCAGTTGGCCGACCAAATTGCGATGAATGTTCTTTTTGCGTGGTTCGAATTTGACATCGAGCGAAAAAAAAAAGGAAGGGACACATAGAAAGAAGTAAGTATAGAAAATTGAGGGGACGTAAATCGCAAAATTATACGGAATAATCGTATGGAAATGTGTGAAAGAAAAATTGTACGTTGGTACGAGATGAAAAAAAAAAAATGTATCGTATATACAACCGAGAATCGTTGTTCGATATAATGGTTTTACGTTCCGGGTGGGGGGTATGTTATTACAGAAGGGAGCCAAAAAAAAGGACTTTTCGCCACACGAAAGATTGGATCCGTATACGTAATATATATTGGCACATTAGAACCAGAAAGAGAACAGACTGCGAGCTTAATATTTTGGAGGCACGCTCAACACGAATTTGCGGTCTATTAAGTTAATTCTACCGGGGCTGTGATAAAATGAAGCATAAATTCAGCGAGAACATGCATCACTAACGTGCCGATTTTACAGACAAAATCATCACACTTCTAAATAATTATTTTTCGATCTTTCACCAGTCCGTTTGCTTTAATTCTGTCCAGACGAAGCTCCATTTTATGTCATCAAAGGATGAAAAAGAATGATTCGTAAAATCATTTTTTTTTGTACAAAAAACAATTCAAGAAATCTGAGTCCGCTGATCATTTATCTTGCACAAGTGCGCAGACTGCTCGAAGATCATAATTTATTTTTGACGTTGCGGTGTTTTTCGCAGTCGTCCGGGTCAATTATGTCAGCTTTTGCTTTAGCACTTGGCTCGAAAATTTAATCTTTTTCTCTCTCTCTCTCTTTTTTTTTTCTTCTTTTTTACGAAGCGAAGCAGAAGCAAAATAAAATCTTAATGAGTAAGAACCTGGAATTAGAGGATTGTACTTTTGTGTGCAGCTACCACCGGATACTTGAATCTGCTCACCTGCTCTCGTCTCCGCAGGGAAAGAAAAAGGGCGACCGGGCTCGTGCGCTCTTCGGCTCGTTTTCGTTAATTGTTTCAAATTGCGTGCTGTTCCTGCTGTAGAATGAAAGAGAAACAGAAGAGAAGCAAAAAAAAAAAGGGAGCAAGGGGAAGGAGAAAAAAAAAGCGCAGGGTAAGTATGCGAGGACATTCTGCGAGTCCTGCGAAGAAGGGTCCTGCTGGTCAGCGAGGAGAATTGTGTTTCCTCATTTGATCTTCTCGTCACACCGCAGGATTCCCTGCAGTGTCAGCTGAATGAGAAAAGCCGTAAATTCTCTGCTCTTTTTTTTCTGCGTCAAGGAAAGTCGTTACCCAACGGAATGCGAGTAACATATCTATATTTACAAGTAAAAGGACATATACCAGGTCAGTCAATACGAGAACCAAAATGAGTTGCGTCTCTCTTGTTGTCAGCAGCCAATACATGGGTCGTTTTAGCCCAAAATCTTGAATACTAATATTGCTTTTGTTATTCATCACTTTGACTGCATCAAAAAAACCTTTCACCCTAATTAACTATTTTTCCAAGACCCAAGACAAGAAAATGAAGGTTCTTTTATCTTGTTTTTCGTAATTTTATGGCAGCATAGAAAAATTCCTGAATTGTAGAGATTCAAAAGAATTTTAAGCGAAAATAATCCGATTTTTTTGTCTGTCAAGAAAAGAAAGGTTGATCGTACGAAAAATGTGTGTTGTACAACGCTCGATAGATTGGTTTGCGACGAAGGGGAATTATCTTCGATTTTTCTTGGTCTATTCCGACCATCGGATGTTGGCCTTCTCGGCGTTTCTTTTGTCGCATCGTTTAATGGAGGATTTTCGCTCGTGCTCGACGTGTTAATGAGGAAATTGATGTGGCCAGGAACCCTCGAAGAAAAGGAAACGGTAGTAAAGACCAGGAGAGCACCGTTTACACGTGCAATACAATACACTTTTTTTTTTCTTTTTCTTTTTCTTCAAAATACTTATTCCGTGTTCTTTCGTCTCATTATCACGGTCTATATCTTCGCTGTGTTAAGGGTAAAAAGATTACTCGAAATGAGAGAATGAGTCTTGGGCAATTTCGTAACGCGCAATGCGCAATGTGCGCTACATTTTCACGATATACCTAATTACGACATATCCTTCGTGAGACTCTCGTAATTATAGGCTCTTTTTTGACTCTCGTTGCTTTCGTTTTATTTTTTTCTCTCTTGCATCGCGTTTGCAACGCGAAAGAACCGATTTCACGAATCACCGTGTGCGGGCACCTTTCGCAGCTGTTTCGGGGGCACGAGCTACGACACACAACAGATGCAAACTTGGCTCTTTTCAAGCAATATTTATTTTATTAACCTGCTAGTGACGCCAGAAGTGGTGAAGCGACTGGAAGTCGAAGAAGACAGCAATAATCCTTCTAGTATTGTAAATATATGTGTTTATATACGTTTTTTGTTTTTATTGTTTCTCCCCAACATATCTCGAAAGGTATACGAGCAAACGTTACAAAAGGTCGTAACTTGGTCGATATAACCTTCAGCGTATCATGCGGCTTGAGTCCTTTTTATTATTTCTTCTCTCGCCTGCTCGTACGAATGAATCTGTTAAGTATATATATGGAGGATGAAAACCCAGCGAGGAGTCCACGACGCAGGCAGGTGCTTCGACGTAATAAGAAGAAGAACGCTCTCCTCGCCAAAGAGAGATGCGGACGTATTGCAAACGGTACAACAGAAAGAGAACGAGAAAAATACTCCAAGAGCCCAAAAGAGAATAATTGAACGGTGAATCTTTCGCTCCCTCGTCGGCCTATCATGCGGGATATTCCTCTCAGACTTAAGGACTCAAGCCGCAAGATTTTGTGAGAAAGGTTACTTTGGCTTACGACCTTTTGTTTGGTAAACTTCAATACGATTTTTCATGTTACCATGCATGGACCCTTTCGTGTCGAATTTACTCTAATCATGGCGTTGTTTCGATTGATCTCGAAAAGTATTACGAAAAATCATTTTTTTCAAGAATTTCGAATTGTTTTTGTAAATCTTTCCGGGTAACGTCTGGGGAAGAAAAATTGCGAAAGTAGTTTGACGCCCATCGAAGTGATAAAATATCAAATAAAGTGGGAGAGAGATTTGGATCGAGTGAATTTGCGGTTGACATTGGTGTTTCCGTCGATTACAACAGATCTGAGAAGTGCTTTTTAATTGAAAAAATGTAAAGATAAATTCGTGAATTCTTGCAAAAGTTCAAAACTTCGATTTAACCGATAGAATTTTGATGACAATCGCTCCGGAGTTGGCATCGATTGATTCATTAATTTTTTTTACTTTTGAAAAATATTCCATGGACAATCAATGAAAATATCTTAAGACGAAATGAAGATGAAGAATGTTACGAGGAATAATGAGGGACTAAATGGCGTTGGCCAGGTGAATTTAGCGTGAATTGACCCATATAACGCCGCGTGTATCGCGATGCCCGGGTGATCCAACTCGACGATAATGCCTCGCGGACTCTTGGAGAAGAGGGAGACGCGTGCCAGCTGGTAATGCTTTCGGGGGCTTGGATTTTTATATTCGCTCGAGGCGCTCTTCTCGGCATCGTCGTTTACCAGAGTGCAGTAGGGTCTTTTGGTAAGGGCGCGCTGGTAAGAGAGCACCAAGAACCGCGATCCTCGCGAAAAGGAGCAGATGCGCCGCGGTAAAATCGACGCGAGGCCTTTTAGGGGCCCGTTTTCTGCAGTGATCGAAAGAAAGAAAACAAAAAGAACGAGTCTCGCGGAGAGAAGAGAGGAGGAAGGAGGAGGAGGGGGGGATAAGAAAAAAGTAGGGGCTCGGGATAGAAAAGGACGATTCTTATTCTTCCTTGCGTCCGCGCTCGCTTTTCTGCCACGAGTTTTGTATGACGCACCGATACATTTTATCTTCTTGGCCTGTGGAGAATCAACTGACGTAGATTCACCGTTAAAAGAGGGGTGACAGTTGTTTAAGAACGTTATTTTTCCGATAAGTTCGGTAGAAAATGCTTAGCTTTGTTCAAAGGGATTGTAATTTATTTATCGTCTGTCCGTGTATTCTTTGAGAGACAGTTACGGAGGGGTAGTTTTTTTTTGTATTGAACTTTGTTCGGTCGATTGCAATGTATGGTATTCGATTTATTTATTGTTGAAACAGATCTCGAGCTGTCTGACTGAAATACCTCGTTTTTTTTCCATTTATAATAATCGGGAAACAAGTTTTTTTTAATCAACAATTATTATATTTATAGTTCATTGGGTGAGCAGAAATGTTTTCGGATCATCATTTTTTTTCCTAAATTTAGTACAATGTACAATTTTTGATTTCTTCTTTATATTTTCCTTTCTATTAAGGGGTTTGGGCTAGTCAGCATTTTCAAAAAATCGTTTTTTTTTGCATTTTCTCAAAGTACAGCATTTCGAAAGTATTTTCTGAAAGTTTTAGACAAATCGGAGCCTTATTTATGAAGATAAACAAATTTCAGCGCAATCGCCTCGAGTAGGTAAAAGTAGATATAGGTAGCGGCAGCTATGCGCTCGACGATACGAAAAAAATCGCTTCTGCTGCGGCTGCTGAGGCGCAGAAAGGTTCACTTTATGGTGCTGGAAAGGATGATCCAATGTAAGTCAAAAAATATTTTTTTTATCTGCATGTCAATTGTACTTGAAACTTTAAACGCATTTTTCTCGAAATCACGTTTTTAAAGTCGGTGATCACTGTAACTCAAGAACGGCTTGACCGATCATTTTGAAATTTGTATCACTTATTCTGTAAATAATTGTCCCCTGGATAGACGAAGAATTTTTATCGGCGGTGAATAGTTTTATTTTTTATAACTGAAAATATAAGTGAATTTTTGGTCGAAAAACAAGTTTTGACTTTGAGCATCCGCCATTTTGTAAAAACTCGAAATTTCCCTTAACCCTTCATCCATCCTGGGCCCAATGTGATCAACTAATGATCCCCGTTAATTGTTTTGGTTTCAGATGATCCCGTGATGAGCAGCGGTGACCACCGCGAAACACCTTTTTTTGGACCCTCCGCAGACTAACTGCATCTCGCTTCTTTATCATTATTTTACAATGAAAATTTTACTGTGGCTACCAGACATATTGATTATTCATATGGTAAAACATTATTCATTAAATAATAAAACCTGTTGGAAAACAAAAAATCCTGAAAAAGCGTTTTTTTTTAACGTTACAAGTAGTCCTCACTCCTTGATGTAGTACAATGTACAATCTTTGATTTCTTCTCTCTATTTTCCCACGAAGTTCTTTATCTTTGATATACCGGGTACTAAATCAGTGCGATCTTTTGCTTATTTCGCGTGGAACCTTGAAAAAGCAAATATTTGCGAATCCAGTGATTCAGCCTGTCGATTTTTATGTTCACTTTGATTCACTTGCGCGCCAGAGATCGGACAGATGCGATTCGTATCATCAACTGCTCCGGGCTTCTGTAGGAAAAAAAAAAAAAAAAAGTAATAAAAAAGAAGATCCGGTCGCCCTTATATTTGTATAGTGGATCGTCGTGAAAGAGTCGAAAACACATCGGATGGATTATGATCGCTCTCACTCTGCGGTTTGCCAAGATCGATGACGATGACGGAAAAAGAAAAAAAAAAGAAAATAAAATAAAATAAAAAGAGAGAAAGAAAGGGAGAGCTACCGAAAGATTCGCGAGAAAGATACACTGCGGAGCTTACCGGTGATTTTATCTACGCAAGAAAATCTCGAGCATGTTTCTCGAACGTAATATTCACTATCGATTGCTCGGAATCGATGAAAGAACGTTTTATATAAGACTCAAAAAAAAAAAAAAAAAAATAGAGAATAAAATTCGAATCCAAAAGTCTAGAATTATCGAAGTTTCGTTCGCGGAATTATGGCGATCGTCGAACGCCTTTCGAATTGATAAGAGTGGCGCCAATTCTTCGTATCGCTCGGGCTCAATGTCGCATAGAATAAAAAATGGATGAGTACGATATGAAAAATCCGTGCGAAGGATCAACACGTGGTACTTTAACGCAATCACGCGACATTTTTCCTCGAACCTCGCTTCGATATCTGACGTGTAAATATTTTAGTTTCTTATTGACCAACTCCTTCTTCGCTCTTTCGCATTCCCTAGAATTTTCAAAGTCCGACTTGTTTGGGTTTAACCTTCATTTTGAAGATTGTATTTACCTTTATTTTCGATCACGAATTTTTGAATAAAAAGATTTAAAAAAAACTTTCAGCAGTTTATCAATCGATCGTTTATGAGAAAATATTCTACTTTTTGGTAACTAATATCGATCGAATCCATTTAAATCGACCAAGTTACTCATAAGAAACAGTCAGTCTAGCAAGGACAGGGACTGCAGTGATTTATTCACAAAATTCGATCCTTCGAGTGCTTCAGTTAAATGAGATTATAAAATGTAGTTGTAAAGGGAACAAAATTGCAAATAAAAATCTTTTGTCCCGAAAGGAGTAAAAATGCAAATTGATTTTTCCCGAAAATCCTACAATCTTGATCCAGTCGCTGTCTGTTTGACTGGTTCGCCCGGGGTTATATACTCGAGATTTGCTCTCAGAGCCAGGCTTGCTAAGCGTTTCTCGACGATTCCATTCGGCACTTCTGTATCCATGCACACCCATAAACATTCTACACACACACATACACATATATGTATATACTTGAGTACATGGGAGTGGAGAATTGGAAGTAGTAAAGTCGAGCGTAGTCAGACGTTGGAAGATGGTGTGGAGCATGCGGCAACATAAACCGGAAATTCGTCGAGTGCTTCGACGATGTATCTCCTACCGCAGTTTTTCGTAGTCCGGATCGTGTGGCAATAAAAAAAAAAAAAAAAGCCACAAATTCATTGGCGAAATAACGAACCGAGTCCTCCACAGTGGAGTTTCATTTTTATATGCCAGCAGAAAAAAAAAGATCCGCAATGAAAAATAATATAAAATATACATGCAGATATTTATACAAAACGCGAAACTATATATTTTCGCGTGTTCAATGGCCTTTTTTTTCAAATCTATTTATATATGTACATTTATATGTACATAGTGTAAGATTTATGTGGACAATTTCCTCGAATGATTTGCATTTCCGTGCACGAAACAGAAAATTGCTAACAACTTCTTGCTCCATTCTCCCTCTTCTGATGACAACTGTACGAGCTTCCTTTTATTTTTTCGACTGTTCCAACCTTTTTTTTTCTATGCTTTCCCCCCTTGCTATCACTTTCTTTCTTTCTCTTATGTATACGTTGTTGAAAAGAGAGAAAGAGAGAGAGAGAGAGAGAGAGAGGTGGAGGGTGCACCTTGGGTAGTCGAAGACAGAAAGGGACTCACAAATTTCGGCAACCCGAGAGATGCATAATGTCCGTCACGTAGTTGATGTACAGTGAAAGATGGGGGACAACAAAGTTGCAGGGGAAGAGCAAGAGAGAAAGAGAGAGAGAGAGAGAGAGAGAGAGTGAGAGAGGAGGATAAAATCGTTGCGCGAATACTAAAACGGCGAGCGAGAAGTATTTTTGGCTGACTCAGAAGCTAAGAAATCTTCTGACTACTCTCCTATTCACATCCCTTCATACTTCGCCCGTTTTCTCTTCTTTTACACCCATTGTTTCGTCATGAGCCACCGATAGAATATTAATACCAAACAATTTCGAGATCGGTTCGAGTAATTAAGGGAAAGAATTTATTTCTCCTCATAGCAATAAATTTTATTTTTCATGAAGAATGAAAAGGGAAAAGAAAAGAAAGAAAAAAAATTTAATCCTGAACTCGAAAGTTGGCGGTGGAAGATAAAATACCCGGAAATAAGATATTCCGAGTTTATTACACGCTCAGTTGGGTATAATAGTAGCGTACATAACAAAAATAGGCTTTTTTTTTTTTGTAAGGATGAGTTTCCTCTGGTGTCAGGTATTTATCTATGAGAGCTACCTGCGAGATTTTAGAAAAGCAGGTACCTTTCCTTCGTTTCATTTATGAGGCGCTTCGCCTCTATTCAAGGGGAATATATTCTCATTTTTCGTAGTATCGTTTGCTCATTTTTACGACATTTTATATCTCTCATTGTGGACTCTTTGGATCTTGCTAATTCTTCGAAATAATTGGAAATTTCGTTCCCTTTGGAAAAGTTTTTTTTTTTTCTTTTGTGAATTTATTTAGTTTTAGCATTATTTCAAGGCGACGATATTTCTGATTGATTTTTTCATTATTCTAAATTGAACGTTGCCTCAGTAAATGCGAGTGAATTATCGATAAAAAAATAAAAAATAAAAATCATCGATTGCTCACGTCAAAGCTGGACCGTGTACGCGGAAGCGTGATAAACCGATTGATCTGCAAAGAAAAAAGAGAGAGAGAGAGAGAGAGAGAGAGATAGAGGCAGGTGCGATGTTCCAGAGGAGCTCGATCAGGAGCGCTCTGTATAGCGAGAGAAACGACAGCTGCCTGTATACGTATACGTGTGATGTTTCTTTGGCCACACGAAACGAGAAAGAGGTTTTAACCCGGCTGCTATATAACCTCTTTGCTCCTGCTTTCTTGCTGCTGCGGTGTTCGAGGTCTTGTCCTCTTTTTTTTGTTCATTCGTACTCTTGATACCCTATCCCTTTATCCTCAGCTCCGTGAACTTACCTCGAATCGTACTTTTACTTTCGAAAGATCGACCTGCGAGTTTACAAAAAAAAAAAAAAAAATAATGCTTAAAAATATACTCAACGATGCTTTCAAGTGATGGTGATTCGTTCAATTTTTTTTTCTTCCAGTTTATCCACAGAATAACTTCGAAAACAGTGAAAATAATCGGATCAGCACGAAAAAATATCGTCGATACCAATAAATAAGTAGAATAATGGTCGCAATATTTGGTATATTCGCTGCTGGTATTGAGTATTCATCGCATTTTTGTCCCCTTCCGTGGCTCCCCGATTTCGCGAAAAGTGGGCCTTCCAATAACCAACCCTCTTTCTATATACCCTTTGCGAACCCGTATGATAAAAAGCATTGAAGAAAGAGCGGTCCACTTATAAATCACGTAAGGGGGTCTGTCTCACCGCTGGGAAAAATTTGCTCCGATAGTTCTCTACATTTTTCTGTGAGCGCGTTTTTGCGTACGGATTATATGGAAGACAGAGGCACGTGGGAAAACCTGACAATCATTGTCAAGCCGCACCTGTACGAGAAAGGACCTCATCGGCATGTTACATTGTTGCTTTTGTGCTCGTTGCAACCTAAAACTGGTTCACAGGGGTGTAAGAGGCTTCTTTTTTTTAGTGTATGTAGATCACTACTTCCGGGAAACACTCCTGCATCCTTCCATCATTTTCATGCCTCGATTCTCGATCAAGAATCTTCGAGTTCATTCGTCGTTTACATAGCATCACCGGAAATCACCGAACTCGATTTGCTCCATTCCATCGACAATTCATTTCACGACATTCTTTATTTTAATTTTTTTTCAGAGTACATCATTCAGCGAAATAAAAAAATAGCGGATAAGTTTATTTGCGTTCTTCGTACTGTCACCCTCGTCCCATTATACCGATGCATCCCTCGGAAAAAAATTCGTGACATAAACTGATAGGACAAAAAATCGAGCGTGTCACTTTTGACGTTCGAGAATAATATAAATTTTTTTTTAACCGTACACGACTATACATATAATGTTTTGGTGGGGAGGGAGGAGGGGATTATACGAGGGGATTATTAATGACTCCGAGAACTCGAGGCACGCGTGATCCAGATCGATTGCAAAACGTTTCGAGTTCTGCTTCTCCGGTGTGGTGTATATATATATATATATATATCTGTAAACGCGCGAGCTTCCTTTGTACAATGTGTACTTTTGATTCAACGCCCAAGAAAGCAGCAGGGCGCGCGCGTTTTCTTCGCACAATCAATCAAGACTATTGTCGCACGCGCATTTTCTCGTCTCAAAACGTTGCTTTCATACATATACAGGAAGAGTGTGTACGCGTGTGCAAACGTTTCGAAAGGGCTCGAGGGTAGAAAAATATATGTATTTATCGGCGCACGCACACGCTCATGGGTATATATGGCATTACGAAATTCTAAATTGGATTTTCGGAGTTTTCGGTGAAGTAGGCCGATCTGTTGAACCAAATAGGAAAGAATTCGAGCTTGTAAAGGTCAACTTCACGCAGAGACGAGAGAATCTCTGACAGGGATTTTTCTTCATCCCTCTACTTTCCACCTGGAGAAAGGAGAGCTCTCTCGTAAGCAATTTCTATTTCACGGGACCGTTTGTCTTCACGCTTTTTTGCGTTCACCTCGGAAATATTCGACCTGCCCTTTTGACTTTTTTCTTCCATTCATTCGTTTCTCGATTTATATATAGATATATGTGAAGCGAGAGGAGCAGAGAGGGACAGAGAGTTCCGCAGCGAATCGAAGCGGAATGTATATGTATATATATACGACTGCAGCTCTCGTTGCGCAATCGAGTTTTTTGCCCGCACACTTTCACGCTTCACCCTCACTGCTTTTTATTCTTCACCGGGAAAGTTTATTTCTAAAGAGGAGAATAATAGAAAAAGGAAGAAAAAAAAAGAAGAAAAAACGTCGAACGGGCACGAAGAAAAGAGAAGCAGGAAGAGCCAAAGGTCTTTTTTTTTTTTTTCACATCATACGACGCGAGCGGCAGGTGGGAAAATAGCAAAGTCATCCGTAGCTCATTTGCATTATATTCACGACATTTCTATTTGGTTTTGAATTTTGGAAAAAAAAAAAATAATTTGCGTTTACAATGCGCATCTGCCCGGAGGTTCATCGATAAGGTCAATTCGTTTGACGCTTCGGCGATCTTTGAGTCTCTCTACCGGCTCGCGAACGTTCTGACGGACATACGTAGTACATGTTTCGGCTCCTCGTATAAAAGGGTTAAAAAGAGCGTACGAACTTTTTTTTTTCTTCTACCGAAACTCGCATAAAATAAAATTAAAGGTAAGGAAATGACGTGTTCAAAGACTTCGTTAATTTTGCATTTTTCTCTTTCTCTCTCTCTCTCTCTCTCTTTCTTGTTCTGTATTTCTCTTCAATATTCGACCGTTCCCTTTTAAGTCTTGAGCTCGCACTCGACGATTCTCACAAGTGCGCGCGGATAAAAGTACTTCATTCGAGCTTACTATATAATCGTTATCTCGTCTCGACGATGCGGGTACCACACCTGTCCTTCTTTGTGTCTCGACGCGAGGCTCCGTTTGATGGAGTTGAAAAAATGGAAATTAAAAAGAAAAAATATCAGTTCCTCGAGTGGATGAAGCATGATGGGCATTTTTGACAATTAACGACTTTTTTCATTCGCTTAATTGCATTGTACAAGGAGTTGGTAATGAGGCAAGAGTGGTATGGCTATCGGAAATGGCGACATGAATTGTCGGGGAAAAAAAACGTAAACGAAAACAAATCTTAATACCATTGATATAAATTCGGTTCTCGAATCTGTAAATACTTTGACGTTGGTAGATCGTTGGAGAGAGATAAAATTTCGATGAATAAAAGTATAGAGAAAGTACGATAAATACTATAAAAAATGATGTTTTTATAGCCCCTTTAATTGAGTGTAAACAAGAAATTTTTTTCGATCTCAAAGTATTGCGATTAATTATGGCAATAATTAATATTATCTTGATCGTAGCAGAGCACATCGATATTTCTCAATGTTCGCCATGAATTTTTTCTTCCCTCGAATTAAATGACATGGATATATATTCAAGATTAATCAGCATGTGAGTTTTCTGCTTCTCGATGTTACCGTTTGTCACACAAAGTACAGGACAAAAAAAATTGTTTACATTTCAAGGCACAAAAGTCTGAAAAGAGATCAGCACGCTCGTTTCTTCATTCGCATATTTTTATATATACATATACAACGGTGAAAATCACTTTGTTCGCTCCTTAAGAGTGCCTTAATATTGATTGGACGAGTTTTCGGTAAAAATTCGTTAAAGCCAAGCGAATGGATTGCCTCGTTAACGAAAACCGGCGTGACTGCAAGAGCCGCGCAAATAAAATAAAAGAAGCGTTGAATATAATACGACGGAGGTCATATTTATATTAAATATCTTGATGAAGAATAGACTCAATGGTATTTAAGAGTTAAATAATGTGGGAAAAAAATAATTGAGAGTTCATCAGTTCGTACGAGCTTTAATAGCGATCTTTAAAATTGACCTTTAATTAGTCTACGATTGAGCTTGATGATTCTCTCAGCTGAAGCATTTTTCGGGGTTTAATTTGAATTTAGTTAGAATTCTGAATCATCTGTCCAATCGTACGTTACGTAGCTCAAGATGAAAAGTTATGGTAGCATCTTCAGCCAAGAAGGAGTCTTGAAATACCGCTTTCCGCAATGCAGATCTACCGCCTGGCGGTAGCGTCCCTGAATTAAAATTCGCATTTCGAGACGAAACTCCCATCTTGCGGATAAACGATTCGAATAACGTCTGCATTCGAGACTATTATTGCGAAAAAAATGTTTTACCTGGCACAGATACTTTTCGTTCCTGTTTTCTTGTGTTCTCTGCTTTACCGATTGTCGACAAGTGGCTACTCAATGATTTCCAGGTTGATGAAAGTTTGTTGACTTATCGACTCACGGTAAGCTGTCAGAAAATATTTTTTCCAAAGTAAAATCATTAGCGAAAGTCGATTCCGTTCTATTCTTTGCTTTTTAACAGTTCCTCCATCCATTCCAAATTCTACAGGTCCAGTGCATTGAAAAAAAGCCATTTTCCAGAAAATATGTCAATTCGTTCATTTGTTCGTTTCCGCAAGCATACAAAAATGAATGCTGCATTGTGTGATGCAGGCTTTTCTAATTGTCAACATCGGTGCAATTGAAATTCGTTTGAAAATTCGTCTGCGATTCAAGCCTTTGCAATAACGCTTCGACGGCGAATAAAGAAAGTTTGTTCAGCCGTTGTAACAAAACTGATCGTTGTACAGTGTGTTTTGAAGGAAAGCGTTTGAAAAACATAAAATCATTCATTTCCCCATGGTGGACACACGATGACTCATGACTTTGAGAATCAAGTGTAACGAGACTAATGATCATCATGTGGGTAAATCGATCTGGAGTTTCACGGATACGATCAACCGCTGCAAATCAACCTCGGTTCTTCCATACCTGATTATAATTTTCTTTATCAAAATTGTACGAACCAATTGGCTCTTCAATTTTTCCTAGAAGATTAAAGCGTTGCATTCAATAGCTAAAAATGATTGGAAAATAGTATTGGCGGCGAATGTTATCGGGAGGAACGTGATAACAATTTAACGAATGTCGTATCTATCGATCGAGGTGAACAAAGGAGATTGCGGGTATATCGTATCCAGAAATGGAATAGAGCCTATTCAGGATGAATCAGAAACTACTGCCGTTTACATTGCCATTGGCCATGAAGCAAAATATTGAAAGGCGAAACCTAAATCCTTCCTATGAAGGAACAGAAGAAGCAGGAGGCTGAAGAGGGGAGTTGGTAGAGTGGGGAAAAGCGTGGATTCGTGGTGGAAGAGTGGGATGCATCAGCTGACTGACAGAAGGGGGACAACCGTGTCGCCGTACACAACGAAAAGTTCTCCGACTCACGTTTGTCTCTTTCCCTTTCTCTCTCTCTCTCTCTCTCTTACACTCACGTGTTCGCGTACACGTTCCCGCGTTAGTATCTCACGGGTTCTCAGTCGTGGCTGACATTCGTGACGAGTAATCATCAAAAGTCGCAAAAAAAAAAGAAAAAAATTGCTGAATCTTTGAATAATCCGTGAAAAATAAAGTTTCATTCGAAAAATTCGTGAAACTATTGTTGCTTGTACGATCAGCGTTATATTATTCTGGATAACTGGAAAACAAATTGCGAATTTGATCGAGTGTAAACAAAGATTTGGATTGTACGGATCAAACGTAGCTGCGTGAATGAACGAGCAATAAATAAGATAATTTTGTATACACACACATGTGCGAATAAATCATCAATGAGTGGTACTCGAACGAAACCAGGAACAATGAGAGTGGTATGTACGTCATTATACAGTAATAATACTCTCTTCGTTATGTGAAGTAATGTTCTTTATCAAAAGTCCATGTTCACTCTTCTCCGTTGCGATAGAAGAGAGAGAGAGAGAGAGAAAAAAAAATAATACTGTTTATCTCGACTCGCGTTCCCGCGAGATATGTGCGAAATTTTCATCACGCATCGCGTTCAAAACGCGATTGTCACAATTGGCTCTTACCGGAAATGGTATTTCTTAATGCATTGTGTAACATAAATTTAAGTAAGAGAGTGAAAGATAACTCTGTTTTGTGACAAAGTTACATACGGGTTTTACGATCCCTCATCATCGGCCGATCTCACAGTAGTTTCAAAGAGGAAGAAGGGGAGGAGAACCGGAAACTCGCTTCGAGTGTCCCGCGGGAGGGAAGTTTGCGCACGAAACGCCTATGCATGTGCTTCGTATATTCCCATAACGGATTGCGCATCGTAGAAAACATTTCGCATCAAATCGAACGTCTTTTTCGCTCGTGATAAGAAAAAAAAAAAAAAAACAATGGCTAAGAAAAAATTTTTTAATGCGGTGAGCAAATTGTAAAAGCAAATTTTAATCTGTTTTGACGTCAAAGAAAAGTTGAGGACGGCCTCAGACATCCACCTTCCACTTGTCATCTTCTACTTCGTTGTCTTTCCTTTCAGCCTCTCTGCGGCCTCGACGTTGTCGTCTTCGTCGGTCGCTGCACTTCTCATTATAATTCTTCGACTTGGTCGAGTCATACACACGCATCTTCCTTTGGAATTCAACCGTAAGATCGTTCCTCCATGCGTTCCTTCTTCAAAAAGATAAATAAACTTTCGCTCTTTTCTCATCGCGAGCGAAAGATATATATCTTTTATCTCGGATAGCTGCTTCGAATCCGAAGCGAAAGATCATCTGGAATAGCGTTGTAAATAAATCAAAATGCTGCTTCTCCGTGACGAACGATTTATATCACGATAGGAAATTTATTTCTAGCAACGAAATCGTTCATTTCACATTTTTACAAATAATCTCGAAAAACCAAGTTCGTTTCGTGGTACAGTTTCGAAATGGAAAGTCGCAGAATCGAACAATTTTTCCTGCTCTTTTTTTTATAATGATATTAAAAAATAAAAGAAAAAAAAAAAACAATTCTGTTAACGCGATCGTTAACACGAAAGTGTATTTGAGGTGCGATATATAGTACGTGCAGTTTTTATTCTTAGTACGATTGTATTATAGACTGAGGCTTTCCGTAGACGGATTCTTATCACGCGACGCAGGAAACCGCGGGATAGCTACACAATCTAGTGCGAGTGTGTGCATACGTGTTATTGTTGCCATTCCCTCAATCCACACGAAGCTACAGATCCTTTGAATTCATGTATAAAAGAGTTTTTTTTTTTTTTTTTCTCATTTCCACTCGAATGTTTTCTTCAAAGGAAAACCGGCTGTATATACTGTATTCGAATTAAGAATAAATCGTAGTTGAATTTCCTGGAATTAATAAGGTTGAAAGCACTACAACGATGTTAGGATTTTTATCAAATTTAATTCTCGACTAGCGCTGTATATGAGAAAGGCAGTTTTGGGCTTTTCGTAGACATTCGAAATAGCAGGATATCTTTGAAAAATGAGATATCGTGATAGAGGAAACGCGATTCCGCAGTTTTAGGGCTTCGTGGGTACTGGGCTTTTAGGGAATTAGTTGAAAAAGTCTGTTTCGAGTTTTGAAAAATTTTAATCTGCAGTAAAAATATATTTTTCTTTACAATGCCAAAAGTGGGTTTATAAAATTCATAAGAATTGTATTTTTATGGTAATAATCCTTAGTTATAGGCTAAATTTTTCTTATCGCTTGTTCGCTAGGAATAAACGTCCGAGTTACCTCGAATATCGACATTATTTTACAATTTTTATGAGCTTAAAAATTGCATCCCGAGGGCACAGGAATTTCGTTGCATTATTGGATAAAATGAAACGGATATCGACCCTTTTTTCTCTCTCCCTCTCTCTCACTTTACAGATATAGAATTCTATAGCTGTTTTACAACATTTTGAAGTCCATGTTCGTAGCACGAATTTCGATCTGGAAGCTTCGTGTTTAATTCAAAAAATATGGTTACACCGATTAAATATAATAAACGAATATTACATAGGGCTTAAAACTTATTTAATTATTTATATCAGGGATCGGTGCAGTTGAGGAACGGAGCAAGAGATTCGTAATCAGAGCGCAGCCCTATATCTGCCATGGCCAATTAACAACGAGGTCGTATGCTCGCTCGCAGAATTGGAAAAGGGTGCTATATCCACGTTCATAACAATATACATAAAGAAAAGAGTAAAAAAAATTCATACAGACTCGTATATATGTGGATAGATGAAAAGATCAGAGGCCAAAATCATCAGTCAGTCTAAACAGAGTACTCGAGAAAGCGTGCATAAAAGTTTTTGAAAAAATCGATTAAACTTTGTACAACTTGGTCTTTACGTGCTGCAAATAAGATCATAAATAACGGTGTATATGTATTATGCTTCCGAGATGGTAACACGTGTTACCGATACTATCGTTTTCTTCGGGGTCGTTTACAATTTTCGACTATATAGGTGTGGATATTTCGATCGATTTGCCGCAATGCCGCCGCCTGGTATTTTACAACCGCGAACTCTAGATCTTCGTAAACCAGCCGAATTCCAAACAGAACCTATCACGGACCTATGGAATTTCTATATTCGGACAGCGAAATGAAAATTTCAGACTGATTCAAATATTTAACGATCAGTTTCGTTGGCTCGGCCTTATTTTTAATTAGTGGAATTCAACAATTTTTCAGATTTGCTAATATACTTGAGAGAAATTTTCTTCATCTTGATGATAACTGCGAGCCAATGGCACGAGTGAGAACTCATCGGAATAGCATCAAATAATTAATTACCACACCGAAAGAAAGAAATTCGTTAGCAACAAATCGTAGCGAACAAAGTGAAATTTTGGTTCATTCGAATTCTTAATTTGTTGGTTTAAATAAAAAATTTTCACCGCGACAAAAGCATTGTTGAATCAACAAATTTCGTTTGTTCGCCACGATTTGTTGATCCAACAAATTTTCTTCCTCAGTGCAGTTCCTCATTCCTGATGGATCTGTAGTTTATTAAATTTCATAAAAAATTTGAAGAAATCAATGTTTATAATGACTTCCATGAATGTTAGGAAAAACTTTTATATTTATGGATACATGTACATTCGAATTTTTGGATAATTTTTTTTTAACTCGAAGTTCTTCCTCGATGGATATAATGTCGTGTATTGGAAATTGATAGGTCCATCGGAAATTCGATCAGCCATGGGAATACCCATGGCTTGCCGTCTCACTATATGTATTTTTTTTTCTTTCTCGTCTCATTCGCCTTGGAAATTCTTGTGGTTAACAACTCATATATAGAGTGAGCCGAGGATCGCGCGTTACGCACGAGAAAATATCTCGGTACGTTGTATACAGGAGTTACGTGTAAAAAAAAAAAAAAAATCAACGGTTTTATATCGTTGTTTTAAAAGTTCATGCGATTATCAAGCTTTTCGTGCGCGTAGTCGTTGCCTTCTCGAGAACAAACGATTCCTAAGAACGTCTTGGTCTTAAAGCTGTTATAATTGTATCGCGTGTACTGTCGATTAATATTGTAGCTCGACTCTCGCTGCTCATAATAATCATAAAGATAAATAATTTACTCGTATATTTGATACGCGGATTCCCATACCGGCGGAGCAAGAGAAAGAAATGATCCACATGTCCTTTGACCACGGTTGCACTCGTTATTTTCCGAGACCCTCACCGATTAATTCAACAACTAACGGATACATTACGATCGGAACGCGAGATAACGAACAATCTTTCGAGAAATCAGAACAGAAATACTCACATATTCATAATTAATGTTCAACAGTCGGCGAGTTTTTTTTTTGCCAGGGCGTTCACCGGGCACGAGATTTTACGAGCTGCATATCCTCATGCGATTTCTACAATTAATAACAACTTCGAAGGTTTCAGCGTTTGCTCAATTAACATTTTCATTTTGAATCAAGTCCTGTTATTTCTATTGTTGGTGAACAGAATTTTCGATTACTTCTGTTTGGATATTTCAGAATGTTTTTGCAACGGGGATCTCCGTTGACCGACTCTGCTGACAGAAATTCGGGTCTCGGACAGGAATACTGAGCTATTCAGGTTCTCGTCCTTGACTCAGAGACGCATTGTTCCTTTTTTTTTTTCTATTTTGGTAAAACATACGAAACATATCTATATATCGTTATCGCTTTTTATTTTTCTCTTTCTGTCAGCTTTAATGCGGAGGACTGCTCACTATGCGGCCAAGTGTAAGTGCACGTGGCGTATCGTGTACGTATATACGTAATGAAAAATAAAAAAAATAAAAAGTCTGGAGACGAGAAAGGGTTTCGCCTCTCCGAGCTCTTTCCTCACGTTCGTCCGCGGGATATGACGATATCTCCCCTGCTTAGGTCACTGGCGTAGAAACCGCAAAATCATATTCTTATGCAGATAAATTTTTTTTTTTAAATAAGTATTCACAATTATAAAAAAAAAAACTTGAAACAGTTTCAAATTGAAATATTCGGTGTTCCATTTTAATTGCAATAATTGTCTCATATTGAATGGAAAATTAAATTTATCCGTCGTGTTTTGAGTGAAAAATCATTGATAGTGAACTTTGGAAATTGGAGCATTTGAAGTATTTGCAGAGGAATTTTCATAGAAAAAAAAACCGAAGGACAACCGAAAAAACGTAGAAAAGCCAGTCGAGCAGAGCTTTTCGATCGAATTCAATAGATCGTGAAACTTTTTTTTCCAGCCTCAACCGCAGGCACACGAGAGCTCACAATTCCGTGTTTTTTTTTTTTTTTTCACTCTTCAAACACGACAGTCGAGCTTATTCTGGCGAGGTAAAAGCACCGAGTGAGAACATATAACGAAAAGTGGGCTGTCGCGCACAAAAAAAAAGCCTCGCTCTGTGGATGAATTCCTCTTTCACGAGTATCGAGAGTACAAAAGAAGTCGAAGTCTCGAGCTCGATCGGTCTCATCTAACGAGACGAAATATACGTTCGGAGTATCTCGTTGATAAAAAAAATGACGAATGCAGTTAGAATATTACGCGAGAACCACTTTTACATATTGAATGAGAGCTATCGAAACTATTTACGTTCGTTATGATATCACTGTGAATGGACTTTGCAGAGTTTTTATCTAAAAAAAAAAAAAATGAAGGAAACTCTAAAAACTATTTTTAATTAAGATTTTACGCGAGCAATTACGAGGCTCCGAATCTTACTCTATAATGATGGCGAGCAATAAAAGTTCAAGCACAGTGAAACAAGCGAAGAAAGCAAGATGAAAAAAAAAGTTCTAAAGATAATAGATTTTTTTTCTTGAGGTAAAAGTGAGATTCGTACAGTTTAAAAAATATAGTTAATAGAAGAAAAAGTGTTTATTCTCTAAATTCGTTGAGGCATATTGAGATCCATTAGCTTCTTTTAACAGCCGATATCCATACAGCGAATAGCATATACGTAACTACATAGTGCTATATATAATGCTCAATTAATTTGGCGAGTTTGCTACGGTGGAACGGGGACAGAGGCTGTTTGATGATGGTGCGATGAAAAATACTCACCATATTTAGCATCGACCATAAAAGCGTGTTCGCAATGCCGGAGTGAGAGAAAGAAAAAAGGCGAGAAAAATAAAGCCTCCCCCCGTGTATACTACTCCGTCGTTGTCGTCTTTACGATTTCTATACAGAGTGTCCTGGAAATGGCATTTAACGACGTTAGCATGACTCGAAGGTTTACGAGGGAAAAGTCTTGAACCATCTCGTTCTCCGCTGTCCACCAGCAACGACGAAAGATCGTGCAGTAAGAAAAGTCGACCGGATTACAGCTACTGACGTCGAATTGATACGATTAATGCGACTCGTACATCAGGGGGAGGAAATGACTTATTTCTTTAAAGCCTGCTTCACGTTCCAGAGTCTAAATTCTACACTTGGAAATAGATTTTGGGACATGCTGTATGCAATTGCATATTCTAGTGAACGCGCGGTGAGTGAGGGGCGTGTGTAATATATACGATATGATACGTACACGCATATCTTGAAGTCAGAAAGTCGTTTAATTCGCTACACTCCAGTTTCGCTCAACGCCCTTCTCATTATTATTCATTGATATAGCTATATATACATTGAAATGTGAACATAATGTTACGTGCTATGACATTTATGGCGGCATGCCCGCCCCACGCGCCATAATACACTCCACCGGACCGTGCAAAATAGTTTCGTCGAATCGCGTCCTCAAAAAAAATGAAAAAACAAAAATCTTGAATCGTTATTGAAATAAAAATTGATAGCAATTTCTCGGCTTCTCTTCCGGGGAAAAAAGATAGCTGCTCGAGTTTACGAGGGCGAAATGTGCTCGCGGAGGACCTACGAAGTGTCGAGAGGAGTCAGTCCCAATGGGATCTCAATTGATTTGCTGGAATTGAAGCACAAAAAGGCTTTAATAGGCGTCGATTATCCTCGCCCACGATTTCCGACGATTATCCAATCTCTCCCTTCTCCCCGCCAACCATACGTACACACACAATTACTCGTACTCGCTATTAATTTTTGTGTGCATCTCGAACGAGCACGTAAGTTGGAGGTGTAAAAAATTCTGTTGCATGCATGTCCGACTCACTCGGTGTGTCTCATATACGTGCGGTATTTAAAGGCGTAATGCAATGTCACTCCTGCTACTTATTTATAAATCACGATTATGTGTGTACGTTGCTCTTGGTACTACATGCAGTATCCGCTTGATTCGAGATGACCAGCAGCTCGATGTGGATCTCGTTCGTGCCACCGACCACTCGTGAGAAATCCCATGGACATTCTCGTTCGTCATATTCGCACTATCTCTCTCTCACTCTCTTTCTCTCATTTTCTTTCTTCATGCACGTATTGGTGCATAAAACCACAGCAATGCGTTTTTATATATAGTTCTGTCGGGAAAGGTCGATCGATTTTTCAGTAGAATGAATTTGTGGGTTAGTTCGTTAACCGATCGTTTTAGTGACGTCAAACATGCAGTAAAAAGTCAATTACGAAAGCTTTTGTTTGGGTCTTGATTAATACTGATGTAAGATCTAATACGAGTGAGCGATGTGAGAATTGAAAATACGATTTTGATTGAATTTATTTCGATGTTAAACAAAACAAATTTTTTTCATTACAATTTGTTGGATCTGTTCTGCGATTTGACAAATTGAATTATCGCTGCTTGTTCTTTATTCTCCGGCGCGATGAATCAAATTTACTTTTGTTTGACATTTCGATGAAAAATCGAATATGCCAATAAGCGCGATCGAACGGTAATTAATGCGGTTTTAACGTCTGGTAATGGAGTTTCGTGAACGATTCGCGAGACGGCACGAGAAAAACAAGGAAAAAAAGCAATTTTAAAAAATTATATGCACTCCTGTTGTTTGTTTATTCTTATTCAGCATATACATGTGCTCATTCGTTATATATATATTTCACTCTCCTTTCTCTCATTTTGGAAGACAATAAACTCGCCTTAGCCAGAGCTCGCTGACTCAGAGCTAAAACCCGAGGAGCTTATTGGGATATACAGGGCCGTATTGAGAGAGGAAAAGTTCGTAGAAGCGTGGGTCGTTGTGTCTAGACAACGAGACTTTTTCATATTTGCCAACTTATCGAATTTTGTTACGTCGCTGAACTGGTCAATGAGACATCGAAAAAATGAATTTTGCAAATGCCATATTGACTTTCAAGAAATCGAGGAGATCTCGTTCGAATGTGTCAATTCCAAAGGGTTTATATTGAAAATATTCTACCAAGATTTAATGCCAGCCAATGAATGACGTATTCAAAAAAAAATTATTTTAAACGTACGTAGTCTAGTAAATTTGGAATTTTGTAAAATATACACACTGGGAGAAAAAAAAAATCATTGACTCAATAGCATTTGGTGCTATTGGAAGATTTCATTCACTCAACTGCAGTGTTCTTGGTCAGAATAAATATACCGTTGGATCAATGACATCTCCCAATGAGCTATGTGATTGAAAGATTTTTTTTCTCTGTGTACACGGATGTTCTATCGAAGTCGTTTTCCCTACACTATCTAGTGGACTGAAAAGTCTTCAACTATGCATCTCCTCAAGGACAATTGTAAATTTTTGATTTCCTTCCTGAGACGATTGGCCCCAGGGCTCAAAGTCTGTTACGATGGAGAGATTTGAAAATGCATAAAATTTTGTACAGTCGTAAATGGGTCCAATGGGCCTGGGATGTGACACCCACCGGAGCGTATTGGAATTGATGATTTAAGATTCCAATGAAAAATCATTTTTTTGATAAGAAAATTCGGTTGCTGAATCTTGATACAGGATGCGGTGAAGAATTTAAAGTTTCAAAAATGGTCCGCGTTTTCGAGGCATTGCTACCCCATAGGACGCCATCTGCGGTAGATCTGATGAAACCTTCTGGTACTCGAGGAGACTAACCCCCATTGATTTTTCCCCCCTAACGGGCAAAACTCGCGTCGCTTGACGCGAGACGCCCCCGCACGCGCGTAACTCCGTACGTTCGTTCGTCGTTGACCAAATAAGGATACAGATTGGACGCAAACTCGCGTGATAAAAGTCAACGACACATACCCTGTGAAGGGCTTGCTATTTTTTTCGCGTTATCATGGCCTCGTCCAACGCGAATTTCCAACTTTCTAAAACCACGAAAATCATTAATTTCATTATCCCAATCGTAAAATTATCATTCGCTTTATTTCTCCACTTGTTGACTTGATCTGCTCGATACATTCATCCACGAAATGTTACGATACAATTATCCGTCACTGCCGTTATGTTCCTACTGTTATTGTGAACTCGACGTTGGGAAAGAACATCACGAGGCTGTTAATCGAACGGTGAGACAGACTTAAGGATAGGTGGTTATCAAAATTTTACTACAAATAATAGAGAATTTGTCGACGTGTCATAATTATTTATCATTCATTGAAGTGGCGTTATTATAATAAACAAAAAACGACTAAACTTCTTAAACGTATTAGGTGTTTTGAAACTCTTTTCTTTCGAATTTCTTTTCATTCTGTCAGCATTTTCGTACTCTATTTTGGAGGGATTTTAGTTATAAATGTTTTATTGGATTGAACCGAAGTTTATTGAGTTTGGAAGCGAGCACAGTGACCAGAGAGCGTCTCATTAATTCTTCAAGTTTTATTGCTTCGAGCTCTCTATTTCTATAACCCTCGAGTCGTGTTTTACGTAAGCACGTGTCCAGAGTATTTCTGATTATTGTCTGAGTGATGAATACAGTAACAAGGAATTTGGATAAGAAATTTCCAAAAACTTTTCATCCGTATAAAATCCTTTGGAATACGACAATCAGAGAATTGTCTCGAGTTGTCTTTCGACAAATTGGCGGTAAAGATGCCCCGCGATAAAGATAACATATATGTTGCTCAAAGAGAATCTTCTTGCAGACGCGAAATTTCGTTCTGACTGGCCTGATTGTTCGTCCAAGCGTTTCTAACAGGAGGAAGCCTAAATTTAGACAGTGTTCTTGTGTCTCTGTGTATGAGCAACTTGTACAGATCCTCTTCATTTACGTTGCAGCTTGAACGAGCACGAAATATCGTTGCAAAATTAACGACCTAGACAAAAGGCTTGTTTTCTTTCGTCTCACGATCTTCCACATCAAATTCTGATGATTCAGATGATCAATATTCATTATGGCACATAGTCCATCGTTCATACAATTTTTCTTAGATATCATTATTTGTTTTTGCACAATTATCATATAAATTTGTCAATCATTTTGACGCTTCTGTATCCAAAGTTTCACGAAAATAGTACAAATGATTATTTAATTATTGAATTAAATAAAATAAAAAGTAAAAAATTAGCTAATAAATTTGGTAAAACTTAAGATTTTCTTTTGTAAATAAAATAACAGTTCTTTGATGTACGAATAATTAGTTTCGATACTATGTGCATTCACGTTGACGGATTATTTGAATTACAGATGTGTTCAAAGGCCTGAATGTTCCGGCTCTGCAGCGTCGAGAAAGGGATCGTTATTCTAATATAACGAGATATAAGAATATAAACGTGTATATCCGTATACACTTACATAAAAATATATTATTGAGGTATCAAAAGAAACGTGAAGAAATGGGAAAACTCTTGAGCCTTTTAGCTCGCGACGAGTCGACTTGCTGTACTCCTCAAAAGTACGACGTTTTTCTCGATTTCGAGAGTGAGTATAAATATTTTAATTCATTTTTCGATTATTTATTCGCGATTTGAGGTTCCTTATAAGAATTCAACAACGAGCTTAATGAAGATTAAAATTATTGGCATAATTCACAAAGAAAAAATAACAATTTGAAATGAATATTTCACTTTCGTTGACGTTGATACAAATTAATAACGAATGCGATCCGAATGCACGTTATAATGTCTGCAATTAATGACAACAGATGCCCAGCCGTCCGAAATCGAGAGAGAAACTTTCGAAGCGGTGCAACGAGTTCTGAAAAACTCGGAGTCAATACTCGAGGAAATTCAATGTTACAAGGGCGCGAATAAGGAAATACGTGAAGCTATTTCGGCCCCTACCGAAGAGTGTCAACGCAAAGCTTATTTGACTGTTGCACCACTAGTCGCGAAGCTCAAAAAATTTTATGAATTTTCCCTCGAATTAGGTAAAATAATTATTTTCATAGTATAATGAAAAAAAGCGAAGAAATACAATAAATCATACTCACACACACAATCAACAAAAATACAGTCATTGAGAAATTCTAATGGCTCTATTAATATTCATAACAGATCGCGTGGTACCGAAAATCCTTGGTCAATTGTGCTCAGGTAATCTGTCGCCCACTCAGCACCTCGAAACTCAACAGGCTCTGGTAAAGCAGCTCGCCGAAATACTTGAATTCGTTTTAAAATTCGACGAGCACAAAATGAAGACGCCTGCGATTCAAAACGATTTTAGTTATTATCGTCGAACTTTGACGCGAGCAACGTTATCGAGACAGGACAATCCGGAGCTAGATCTCGTTGTTGGAAACGAACTGGCCAATCGTATGTCCCTTTTTTACGCCCACGCAACACCCATGCTTCGGGTTCTCAGTCACGCAACTATAACTTTCTTGATGGACGTAAGTCACGTTTGTATACACTTATCCATACAGCATCTATATATGTCAACGACATCCTAGAATTTATTATTACACCTTCGCTTTGGAATTGCTGAATTGAGTTATTATCTCGGATTTATAAAACAGCACTTCACTGGTCTATTTTTGAACAACCGATTATCGCGCGTTCATTTTTATTCATTATTCACTTTTTCTAGCTGATTGTTCAACACTTTTTAATTACTGGAGGTAATAATAATAATAATAATAATAATAATAATGTAACATGAATTCCAGAACGAGGATATACCGAGGGAAAATATAACGGAAACGTTAGGAACGATGGCGAAAGTTTGTCTGAGAATGCTCGAGAATCCGTAAGTATATAAAAATTTAGTTAATGAAAAAAAAAAAAAAAAAAAAAAAAAACAATCTCTGATGGAATGTGGGATCGAAATATTTGTAAATCTTGTATAACCCGTAGTAACCACACGTCTATCGAGCATACGTACCAACCACACCAGTGCGATTTAGGTTTTGACATTGCCAATCTTGTATAAATAATTCAAAAGTATTTAATAAACAGAGTATCTTGGAAGGAAAATTCCCAAGAATCCAATAGTAATAGTTTCGAATGCAAAAATGATATTTATATTTTATATTTATAAGACGAAAATTAAGAAAATTCGCACTGGTGTGTCAATCATCGATTAATCTGTTATTTTATTCAAAAAATTATTTCAGTAATCTTCTGGCACAATTTCAAAGAGAAGAGACGCAATTATTCGTTCTCAGGGTGATGGTTGGCCTTGTAATACTTTACGATCATGTTCATCCCCAAGGTGCCTTCGTAAAGGGTTCGAACGTCGATGTGAGTAAAAATCCTCGTTATTTCTAGAATTTTCAAAATAAACGATCTGTAGTGTTTCAAGATTATTTGAAAAACAATTGGTTTTACATTTTTTATATTCAGAGTGAAGATTCAGAAAGAATATATTGCTTACAGGTCAAGGGTTGTGTAAAGTTATTGAAAGATCAGCCTCCCTGCAAAAGCGAAGGTCTTTTGAACGCTTTGCGATATACGACGAAACATTTGAATGAGGACAATACACCGAAGAATATAAAAAATTTATTGGCGGCATGATTGCCGAAACAGCGTGGATGCTGCATCAGAAGCTGAAGTGGATTGGTAAAAAAATAATAACGATTATATCCCGAAAAGCACAAAAAAATGGAAAAGAAATCGCGAATGAAGAACCACTGAAAAAAGGTCGCTCAAACGATTCTCAATCCTCGTAATTCATCGATCCATAAAACTGTATAAAAAAAATCGTTTGTTTTCCAAACTAACCTTGCCCAAGAGCTACCAAAAACTGCCTCGTTATTATTTATAAATGAAGTGGCAAGTTCTAATCGAGAGTGGGATTGAGAAAGAGAGAGACGGAGAGATCGAGTCAAACTCGAAATTGGTGATAGTACTTCCACGTATTTATGTATAAAGAGATAAAAACAACAAAGTTAAAAAGTCGTGATGGTAAACACTGAAAAAAAAATTACTATTACGGTTAATGAGACACTCGTGCACCCTCGTGTAGTCAAGGCTCGATCGGGATTGAAATGTAATTTCTCTAAACTAGAGCATATCAGATATTATTGAGTGTAATTTTACAGACTACACGCGTAATTTTAGTTATCTTATTCCAGACTTTGAAGCTTCCGAATGAATCCCTGATGTGTATTTATTTTTTCGTGATTTTTATTTTTTCTAATCAAGGGAATTTTTTTTTCTAATAAAGAGGGTTTCAAGAGGCTAACATCAAGGGATGGGCACTGCTCTTTACTTTTGAATGATTTTTTTGCCCTCGTGATGAATTTCATTCATTTTCATTTCTTTCACAAACAGTTTCGATCTCGTACTCTTTATTTAATCGTTCCACGTTTTTTTTTTTCCAGCATAATGGAACATATTTGCTTTGCTAAGCATTGAAAACAAGTGTCGAATATATTTGCCACGATGGAAAAAATCTTCGATTCAATTCAGTTAGAAAATTTCTTTCGTTAAAACCCTAAATTAAATTTCAGCCTGTGTGCTTCTAAAAATCATTTGCTCACCAAGCCGTTCGGTTGTGCCTGAGAGATTTGATCCTACTTATTAACCCCACACATCTTCGATAACAAGATTTGATGACACGCGATCAATTACTGCAAATATTATTGTTATATTACACGACGGAAGAACAAAAAAAAAAAAAAAATAACGGAATGATAGAAAAACTGACGATTTAGAGAAGTATTATTGACGAAGAACCAAAGATATATATTGTACATTACGTAGAACGACGAGGACGAAATTATTGGTAAATATATTAATTATTACGATTATTACGATTAATATTAGAGAAAGAAAAAGAGAGGAAGAAGGGGAAAAAGAAATCTTATGTTATATCGATATATCGTGTATATTAGAGACCTACAGTAGTCACATTAAAATGCATACGAGGATTGTTCACTCGTATGAATGATTTCGATTACGGCGAGGCTAGGAAAATCGTGCGGTGAAAGGGAATAAAAAAAAAAGAAATAAATTATACACGCGATCTCTCTCTACCTGCCGTTAAACTCAATCAAACGTATTTCGAGTTTTCCAAGACTGCATTTTGTCGGTATCGACACCTTGAATCTCAATGGTCAACGAACGTAGAATTATTCCAATTGCGAAATACATTCAATGGCATTTCCAAATTTGAAACATAAAAAAAAAACCAAAAAGTATCCCATTTTTGATCGGTCTTGGTTATCGCACAAATTGTTCCATACGATAAACTTGCTCTCTTCCAGTACAAACAAAAAAATAAATTTTTTTTGGAACGATGCGCAAATGGTAAAAATAAAATCTCCAATCTATCGAATATTTAATGGAGTAATGTATTTTTTTCTTGCTCCCTACGACCTGTAATTTATCGGTTACTGTATTATTAGAGCGATGACGAGTAATATAGCGATATTATTATACATTTAATAATGAAAGTGCAAAGTGTATTCATTCGAAATATACATTGATCATTGGTATACTGAATTACTTTCTATCAATTTTATTTCCAATATTTCCTCGGGTCAATAGAGAAGTATACATCGAATATTTATTTCTTACGAACTAATTGCTAATTGGAGATAACTATCTTCAATGGGTATGGGTATTTTGCTTTTTCAGCATTTGAAATATGCTATTTATCACCACCGCCAGATGGAAGTAGTCTTCGGTTCTGAAAATAATGATAGGATACGTTTGGAAACTACTTTATCAATTATTTCTCTACTACCCTTGTACTAGATGGACGTGAACTTGGCCCCCCGACACGAACTTTTCGAAAGTTTTCTGATTTCAATCTTTGTGTGTCGTTTGTAGAGTAATGTGAGAACAAAATAAACGCTTGTGAGATGAGTTTATCGCGAAAAAATCAAAAATAAAAATTAGCGTGGTTAGCCCGCCCATTCTACTTTTTAAACTATATGAGTCTAATTGTATGTAAATCAATGAAAAATCGTTTGTAGAACAAGAATATTACAATAAAAATGTTTGTAGGACGCATATTTTTATGAAAAAGCAACAACAAAAATTGCATAAATTTTTCCGAACCAGTCAGGGAGACCATACGGGTCAACTGATTAGAAATAAATGAATCTTGAAGGTTTTGAAATGCTAAAAACGATAAGACTGATTCATAAATGCGAAATTATATGGATAGTCTGCCGAACTGATTCAGATGTTACCACTGCTGGTCTATTCTTAAATTTTATTTTTATTTTATGAAATATTTTTGAATGTTAAAATGGAATAATTCTACCGACCAAAAAAAATACAGGATTCATCCTTCATTCCATCAATCAATCCACGGTCGGTAAGAGAAAAAACCTTTTATCCTTCAAAGATTAACGATTGAAATAGAAATGGAATTCTTTCAAAAATAATAGTTAAAATCAAAGAAAGCCCAACAGTTTGATACTGAAAATTGCTATACACAGAAATGAAACCAATAAAAATGATGGAATTATGTACTCACTCGTCGATGTCTTGTTCCCCTCCTCAATAATGAACCTACCTTTGGCAAAACCGAACAATCCGCAATTCTGAAATAGTCCGCACAGTTAATATCCACTTCCGTTGCAGGACACTCATTGCAGTTGATTAATTTCCACTCGATTTTTCCCAGATCCTGCATGATTTTGAATTCAGACGAGCAGCAGCAGCGTCGTTTTTCCAACGTTGAAAACGATAGTTCATCGTAGTTCAAAATTCAAATGCACTAATTCACACAACACCAATATTAACTTTTTACACTTCCGAGATAGTAAACGCGTGATTAAGACGTCAAATTTTTTTTTAATTTTCGCGTCAACGAACTCATGCACGAAATAAAAATATCCATTCAATGTTCCTTTGTCCCGCTAACTCAAAAAATGTTTTTCTCTTGGGTCAATAAATTGTCTTTTAGCAACCGAATAAGGTTGACGACGAGTGACAGAAAGTGTAATGGCAACTTGTGCCATAGTTTCGTGGAAAATCGTGCGTGCTCACGTGGGTGCACGCGTGCACGGGCGCTTGCGTTCTATTGTACTATAGCAATTGCGATAGTAAAAACTATTCGCAATGCTGTACAATAGCTGCGGTTATACATGCCTTGCTTGCATTGCGTTGCGTGGACCGTTTGCAGCATCCGGGTTATATGCATGGACCTTGCCTGCGCGACTTCGATATGCGATACAGAAACTGTATCGCGTTCGGAAACAGCAAACTACAGAGTAGATTTATAGCTTTCGTTCCGTCATTCTTGCCGACAATCCCATGGCTTTACGGCCTGCGTGCGTTTGGTGCTTTGCGTTGCGTTGCGCGACTCGCATGTATGGTTGCATCTTAGCTCCGCTTGCGAACACGCGTGCGTGCGAGCATACACATGATTTTCGAAGCTATAACACAGCCGTCACTAGACTATCTGTCACTCAAGACCCTTGCTCACGCTGCCATTTATCGTGATTCGGTCAAATATTCAAAGTAATTCGTTCTCCAATTGAGCACGAAAAATAATATCGTGAGCAAGAGGCTTCCCTACCGGCTTATCGCTTATCACGTTGCAAGAAGAAAACTCGTTGACGAAAGAGAAATAATTGAAAATTCATTACGATTGACAAACGAGAGAATCGTGTTTTACGACTCTAATATTCTTTTCATAGCGTTTTCGTGCATCGTTCGTTTTCGAGAAATCGCGCATATTTTTAAGCTCTTATTTTCGTGCACTGTTTATTTTCGAAAAATCGCGCATATTTTTAAGCTTTAATTAACGAAAATCGCGATAAAAAAATTATGTAATAATTATAGATTTGGATGGTTTTGATAATAAAATAATTAAAAATTTAATCATGATATTCCGTTTTTTCATTATCCATCGTTGTATTTTTATTTGGTTTAAACGACAATTCAAACCGTTTTAAAGTATTGTAGAATAAAATATATGTATGTATGTGAGAATTTCGCCACTCTTATTCCGCACTCTGTTTTATCAATTTCGTTGCAATCAACGAACGATAATGCGCGGTATTGCACTAGCCGACCGATGCTTATGCAATTCTCTACGCGCGCTACTCGTCGCCCCGCCCCGCGTCCCGCGCCCGCGGGAGACTGAATGAACGCGAGTCTCTCGCTCGCTCCCTCGTTGCCCCGCCCCGCGCATGATCCAGTTCTCGGGCTTGCCCCTTCCAGTCGTCCCGGCGTGAGCTCTCCCCACCATCCCCGCTACGGCACGGCTTAGCAGGCCAAGCGCGAGAGCGCGTAAACGTAAATACAGAGTCGAGGCTCCACGAATGTAAACAAACCAAACAAGCTAGGAACATTCATTCGCTAATATTTAGCGATCACATTTTTGTGCACCGTATGAATATTCGTTAAGTAATATTTTATAAAAATTCAACAACGTTTTATTCTCTCGTTTTTCCAACGCATAAAAATGCCGGTAGCAAAAAAAAAGACTGTCAGTCGAATTTCATTCGGTTTTTTTGAATCTAGGTTCATAAAGATCAACATTCGAACGATACGTTGAAACAGTAAAATCGGATTAGTAAAAAAAATGAATTTCGATTAATGAAAAAGCCAATTCATAAAACTGGACGATCCCAAAAACTGGCAATCATACTACGCACGCGCGGATCTCGACTATTTATTTTCCTGTGTCCACTCCTTCTCTCCAGTCTCCCTGACTGGTTCGGAAAAATGTATGCAAATTTCGTTTTTGCTTTGTTATGAAAATATGCGTCCTACAAACATTTTTATTGTATTATTCGTATTCTACATACGATTCCGCATTGATTTTCGTACAATTAGACTCATAAAGTTTAAAAAATAGAATGGACAGGCTAACTTCACGCTAATTTTCATTTTTTATTTTTTCGTGACAAACTCATTTTTTCACAAACGTTTATTTTTTGTTCTCTACTCTACAAACGACACACAAACGATTGAAATCAAAAACCTTTCGAAAAATTCACGGCGGGGAGCCAAATTTACACCGCTTTGTACTAGTTCATGTTCGTTTAGTTCCAAATATAATTCACCATCTATCGCTTTTTTAGTCTGTTTCATTTGTTAGACCCACGCTGAGAGTTTTTTCGATCTAGCATTTTTGCTTTCCTGACGAATCAGGAGATCAATAAACTGTTGATCCACAGTCGATAAGTACGCCTTGAAAATACTTTTGATTTGCTCGTAGGGCATCTTGAATTTTCGTTACCCTCTACCGATCAGTGAATGATTCATAGGTGAAAACTGGGGAACCCCGGCGATTTACCAACAGCAGAAATTGCATGCTCGTGGCAAGTTACGGTAGATCTTCCTCGTTAGACACAGAGATGGAGCTCGAATGCACGTCCGGGCATTACGAGTTAGTCGACGGGAATGTTATTAAGGCGCAATTCTTTAAATATTGATTGAAAGTACAGGCAGCCAGGGTAGCCTGGCGTTCACGGCGAAGTAGTGGCGGGTAAAGGGAGAGAAAGTGCGAGAAAGTGGGCGGTAAGGGTGGTACGTCTATTATATATGATGGGCGCGGTTCCTCGTCTCGCTCTCTATGGATTTTTTCCGCATTATAAATGCAAGCTATCCAGCTTTGTATACATTTTTAATCGTTATACTCATATGAAAAAGTTTCGCTGATTCTACACAACCTCTTAGGTCTCTGGTCTAGACTGGCTTACGTATTCACTTCTTATTCATAAATTCTTAGTATTTTCATCCAATTCGTAATACTATGTGTTATTACTTCGATAAGAGGTTTAAGTATGCATTAAAGATCCAATTTCTTGACATTACACATAAAATTTAATTAAATTTAATTATTAATATTCATTAGAAAACTTATTAATATTTTCAACCTTTATTTTTTTGGTACGCTCGCCATTCGAGTCAACCTTCATCTCGACGATTTCACGAGCACCCTCGTCTCTCGTTTGGAACGACCAGCAACAAACCCCTACTTTCAAGTCGCGCAAGAGAGATAGATCAAGAGAGAGAGAAAGAGAGACCCTTATGGATTTTTTTTTAACTCTCGCAGGAGCAGAACGATGGGACGTGGCAGTCACCCTTTGGAATACCCCACAATCCCTGGTACTCTTTTTACCCCTCGCATAGTCAGCCTAAAAAAATCTCATCCCCCAATTTGTTGGCCGTAGACGTTTAATTGTGATAACTCGAGCATATTTTTTTTTTTAACCGTTTTTACTTTTTACAATAAATAATAGTTGGGAAAAGTCAGTTTTGTTTCAATAATTTATACAAGAGGCTTTTTAGACTATTTTTTTCTACGTCGTTACAAGAAGATTTCCGTCTTTATTCTTCCAAGTCATGTGAATTTGTATCGATCGCTGGTAATAATTATATTTTGCTTTATGGTAGTTCAATGGTCCAAAACAATTTTTAACACGAGTGCATACGTTCAATAATAAATTTCAATCGTCGTTGCTATAGTTTTTGAAACGACCTATTTTAAATTAAATCAATCAGTATATTAAACCTTGAAAAATGCACCACCCTAATTACCATCTCAGTGTGGCCATTCAAATTTCATTCATCGTGAGCAAACAGAAGAAAAAAAACATAGACAATGCCGTAAATGAAAAAAAAAACCACGATGTAGCGCCAGACTAATAGTGGACCGAGAGCAGATCGTGCCCGGATATTTCACGAAGGGTGCCACCCATCTTTGCCACCCTTTTTAAATCGTGAGCGCAGCATCGGGTTGCCCCGGTGAACAGTGTCGAGAGCAACCCTTAAACCCTCACGAGAACCAACGGAGAGAACCGAAAGACCCTCGATTTGTAGGATCGCGGCTGTCTAATTGCGATATCGCTTTTTTTTTTCTTTTCTTTTTCTCTTACTCTCATCCCCTCGCATTTCTCTACCCTTAGCCTGAGAGCACCGAAACTTTTTTTAACTTCATCCTTTCTCCCGTGTTCGATATACATTTTTTCATAGCGAGAAGAGCGTCGACATTTTTTGCCCGTTATTTTTACCGCCGAACGGTAATTATGTGGGCGCGGCGGACCAAACAAGGGGTTGATGTTCTCGAAGGGAGGCTCCCCGCGAGAGGAAACGATTCGAAAATACAAAAAAAAAAAAAACTTACGTTGATAAAAAACGTCGTATTTAAATCCCCGTGGTGAAAGGGGTGTTTGGACTTTGTTTCCTCTTTTTCTATCCTTATTACTCCCGTTGACTACCCCCTTTTGTAGAACGAAACTTAGCCGGCCACGCAAATCGGTGGTGCGAGGGCTCGTGCGGTAGACAATGCTCGTGTTTGCACACCCGAAAATTGGCCGAGCCAACAGCAGAAAAAACCGGATAGACAGCAAAAAAATTAACAATGACCGAGATCTAATCCATTGGGAGTGAAAGGGAGTATGTAAAACCTGATGCGTCGAGACTAAGGAAAAAAAAAACGGGAGAAAAAAGTAGGCACGTGCTAACTGGCGTGGTAAATAGATTGTGCGATACTCGCTTGTAAATTATATCCGGAACATACAAGTTGCCGACACACATTGCCGCATTCATTGAGTTCCACGAAATCGATGATTAAAAAAAAAAAGGAGGTCATGTACGTAAGAACCTTTAATTTCCACCTCTTGATGGGCCTCATTTGTGACGTCTAATTCCGAAAATTCATTAGTAATTCAATTCATTCTGGTAGATTTATTGATTTCGAGTATTTATAAATGATAATACTGGCTCGGTACAGATGTGTTAACAATCATCACTGTCTGCCTGACTGTCTGCCCCTGTTCAATCGATCGGTTATATTTCTCGAGTTTATATTTTTATGTACTCAGGTGCGAAAGTAATGAGATTTATTGCGGCTGTGTGTGCCTCGCGCGACTCGCTTCGCTTTCGGGATCACTTTAGATAAGCATTACAATCATCAGTTCCTGCTATACTTATACATATATGTAAATATATACATATATAATCAATTCTATATTGCTTAGAAAAAATGTAACCCTTTTATTTTTCTATTCTTTTTTTTTTTCTATGCCTAAAAATTCTCCTGATATCGATTAACGTTGCGAGTAATTTTTAAGTTTATGGTTAAATCTTTTCGAAGAGTGGGGAGAAGACACGAAGCTACTCCATTTTATAAACTTGTATACGTACAGTGATAATCTTAATCATTGTCACAAATATTGATTTAATTTGGATCAATTAGAAATGACGATAAGTTGCACAATAAAATTAGTACATCACTGAACTCTCCATAGAAAAAACGATTCGTGATTCCTGATCAGTGCTAGTATGACACTAATGTTAAGGTATTATGTATGAAATGGAAAAAAAAAATTCTTATTACTTGCGTTTGACTGTAACAAAACTCAAATCAAGGCACTGATTCTTTAACCGTTTGTGCTTTAGTCGCAGCTAAGACGTTGCCATATGCCAATAGGAATATTATCCAAAAAATGGTTGTTCATTTTCGATGATTCCTCGTTATTTAAATCGGTCGTTTATAAAGTTTTTCGATACCTGTTTTGCGAGCCTAGTAATTTCATTTATTCTTGCACGTTTTTCTTGAATCTCAACAATTCGCCAGTGTATTCGGTGACTGTGCATTATCAAATAGCAAAAATTTCACGAAAATCCAATCATCTTCAAACATTTTAGCGACAACCTTACTTACGCCTGTTTTCTCCAACTTTAATCAAAGTTTAAACTCACTTGATCGTATATCGAAACTATATTTAAAAAAATTCAACTGAGTTGAAACTGTGTTGGCGAAAACGATCTTAAAAGTAGAGAAAGAGAGAGAAATCAACTGTCCTCATATTCATTTTTACTGAATATGTAATAAAAAATGGCCAACGGAGTAAAATCAGAAGTTAAACTTGCATTAAAACAGTGTAAAATTTGTTGCCTATTTCTTCTAAATATAATGCACACTACGTAATATATAGTGTATTATAAAACGTAGGCGGGCATCGATAACACGGATTAACCCGAGACCAATTTTCCGTCGGTCATAAATTAGAATTTATGAAATGCCCAGGCTAAGCGTTCCGAGATGAAAACAGGCACGAGGGTGAAAGTAAGTGCGAGTGAGACGCATTATGCAACCTATGGAGAGGCCTTGTGTTTTTCATTCTTTTCACCCTGCCACTTTTATCGATAACTCCCCCCACCCCTGGAGCCGGAACTAATAGTTCTTTTTTCGTTTTTTTTTTTCCAACCAATTCCCCGTTGTGCCTGATAGGTTTCACGTTGCGCATTATTATTATTATTATTAATATTATTATCATTATATTTTTACCATCATATCATGAATGAATAAAAAAAAAAAGAGCAGAGAAAAGCACGTGAGAATAAAATGCGACGAAGAATGGGAGGAAAAAAAAATGTCGATTATAACGACGACGTCGAGAAGAATCCAGGAACCGGAATGCTTCTGATACGTATCGAGAGTATATACTGACAGATGTTTCCCATTTTTTTGGCCTCAGCTCTCGAACGGGCACCGTTAATTCGCAAAAAAATCCCCGAAACCGATCGACCTCGGCCTTTTTACTCGCACACTTCTTTTTTCTTCTTCTCTGCTATATTACCCGCGACGTGCCCCCCGAAATATTCCTGGGGGCGAAAGATATTTCTGTCTCACTCTTTATGTATAATTCATCTTGAGCCGATCATTTTCCGGAGAAACGTGAAAGACTTCTCCTTCTCACTCGTTTCATTTTTTCTTTCATTCATTCAGATTTTCGATGCTTACGAGTTTAAGCGATTGCGGAATTAAATCACAGTTATTTAATTCTACTCGATAAAAATAAATATTTCAGGCATATTCCGTTGGAAATAATAGAATTTAATTAAAAATCTCAGCTGGCTTCCTAATCGTGAGTAATTTTATCGATTATTTTTTCCTTTTATTGATCGATGCAAACCAGTTATGAAATATCTTAAAAAAGAAAATGTTCGAGACAACGATACAAAACAAAAATACGAATATAGAAAAAAAACGTGTACGAGGCGATTACTCGAAACTCGTGAACGCATTTTATTACATCGATAGTCCGGATTAAACGATTTATATCTAGAATTATTAGTGTACTAATTTTTTTTTTCACTCTCCGATTCAAAGTTCTCTCGCATTACCAATGAATCGGGCATTTTTTTATTTCTTATTTTATGGGTATACGGTAGATCACTCGGTGTGAACTAAAAGGTCCGTAGCGGTCACTTTTTGGGTGAGGAATAACCTTGTAATCCTCGATGATACACTCGGCAGATACAGGAGAAAGGAAAGCACATTTTTTTTGGTTTCCAGATTCGTATATGTGCACAATGAGAGATTTCGTTTCGAAACGAGAGATGATCTGAAGTAGGCAGGAATAATAATAAAAATAATAATAAAAGAAGGAAAAAAAAATGGGTATATCGAGTAATCCTGGCTGGACAGAAATAACGAGTGTTTGATGACGGACTACCCCGGCTCTGTGCACCACAGATGGATTTCTATCTCTTTATCTTTCTCTTTTTCGCTCTCATTTTCTGTGGGCTTTGCCGCTACCGTGGAAATCATCCGCGGTGCTGCCGAGACCACCGTCAACGCGTTCGATACACAAACGTGCTCACGTACGTACGCACACTTCATAGCCTCCCTCGTACAGCTTGTGTGGGGTCGGGGCAAAAGAATAAAAAAACGTTTTTAGGGCACGCGCTTCGCGTCTGGGGTACCTTTCGATCCCATAGTCCACATGGATTCGTTCGCAATGACTACTGACGTTTATTTTTTACATTCGAAACTCGCTGCTGAACGATCTTTCTTCTACGAAATTTCAAAATTAATAAAATGCAGAAGTATCCTAATGAAGTTTCAGCATTATCGATAAATATTGGTGCTTCACAAAAAATTAATCGACATCGACTCGTCTACCGACTCTATTTTCATTTTAAATTTCGATAAAAATATTTCCAATTGAACTATGAAGAATTTTATTGGTACCGATGAAATGTAAGATTTTTTTTTTTCTTCATTTTTCGTTTCTCCACGTTTGTTTTGCGCGTACGGGGAAGGATAAAAAAATGCTTTGGCTGCGATGGTATATCGTCGAGGTTCCCCTTGCTACCTTTCGCGTGGCTTCATAGGTAGAGCCGTGACCCCCTTCGGGCTTTTTTATATACAAGGGTTTTTCCTGACACTGCCGAAGGGGGAGACGGTTTTTTTCATTCTTTTTTTTTTACATCGACGCCGAGGGGGCCCCCGGGCCTTCCGCATGTCCCCGTTCGGGCCACGGGATGTATGTATATATGTATCCATGCGTTTTTTTTATATTATACATCCATGGACCAGCATCTGTACCCCCCCGGTTGCGATGGTGGAGTGTGTGTGGATCGAACGCGAAATTTTTCAGTCAGCCAGTCACTCACCTGGCCCACATCGAGGCGGTGAGTCCCACAGTCAAAAAACATTCTCTTCTTGAAATTTGTTGAGAAATATATCGATTCATTGACGCAACAGATATCGTGAGATTTGCGCAATAGTTTCTTTTCTTCATATTATTTTATCGGTCTCGAGGCGCGAGCACGAGTTTCTCGGAAGTGCGCGATTAATTATTTCACACATCTTGAACTCGTATAACTTGTCGGCTTTAATCGCGTTATGGTGAAGTGTTTAATCGACGAAGTGACTTCAAACATGGTAAAATAATATATGTACGTGAATACATATATATATGTATGAGCTCTTGATATTATATGTAGATGGGAGATGGAAATATTTATCTGAAAATGAAATCGATGTAAAGAATGACTTTCGAGGCGTTTCGTGAGTCAACTCCTCGACCATTACCCTAGAGAGACATTTGCGCGGTATAAAAAGATTAAATTAATCAACGCAAGAGTTGAGGATTAAAAAAAAACACGAGATTCTTCCTGTCTCTTAATATCCTGCGAATTAAAAGTGTCGTGGACGAGACCAAAACTCGTTTGTCACTTCAAGGGTGCTCGTTCCCCGTTCTCGTTTTCTTAAGTTTCTACCTTTTTTTTTGCTCGCGACCTTCTCTTTCTTTCACTTTGGAAATTTATGGGCAACGTTTTCGGTGCTCCTTTTTATCTCCAGTATTTCTTCTTCTTTACACATCCCCCCGGTTCTCTTCTTGGCTTGTAACGTTCTTCGAATAATGAAACGAAAATGTCATACGCCTAATTTCCTGTAATTTCTCAAAAAAAAAAAAAAAAAAAACCTTTTCTCCTTGCCTTCGTAGTCGACTCGGCTCTTCACCGACACGGATAAACGCAAACTTACTCGCTCATGTTACTCGGAGTAAAGCCCTCTTTCCCGTCTTCTCTCGCTTTCTGTCGTGTTATATCGCGAAAAAAAGGAAAACAATCTTTTGTATATACAGCGACGCTAGGATGTAATGGAGGTTATTTCGCGCTGCAAGACACCAAGGCGACCCCTTGCGTCCTTTTTCCCAGCTACCCTTTCCATACGCCCCCGAGATTCGTGCTTACTTTTTCAACCCCTCCCTTCATCCTTCTGGTCTCGACTGGGCTACCTTCATATTCTACCCGACCATCTTCGCCTCCTTTATTTCTCTACCCGCCTGTAAAAAATAATATCCATTTGCGAAGATGGCGCCAAGTATCAGTGGGAAAAAAGATGAGAAATTTCTGCTGTCCAATAGAATATCATCGAAGAAGTTTATCTCGGATCGACCACTGATTAATAAACATTCATCGATCAATCCATCAAAAAAATATTCCATGCAGTTACTATCAGTTTACAGGAGACTCTCCGGAGTCTCGTCCCGATATGGCAGTCGATCATAAACGAATACGAATAACTAGGTACATAAAATTCGAAGTTTCTTGACCCCCCACCGAGGGTAAAAATTATTCTGATTCCTGCGTTTTTCAGCCGATGCAAGCTACTGGCGCAAGATTTTTTTAGTGGCTCTTATCGACAAAGATTCCAGGAAGATTTTTCATAATTGTAACAATATTTTTATGGTACAAATGTATTAGGCTGACGTAGGCTTTTCAACGGTAAACCAGACGATTTTTTTTTTCCGAGACGATACACATAAACATATAAAATTTCTCGGGGTGCCTATAAAGAAAAATACGAAAAAAAGCCTGAAAAAGGATACTACACTTTGCAGAACGGAGTATAAGCGGGCTCCATTTTGTCCTGGGGGTCCTTAGGCGCCCTCGTGCTTACATTCACATACTCGCGAGAGTGTATGCGAGCTGTGCTTTCGCCATACGAGGAAAAACCCAATACGAGCATGACCAATGTCATCCGAGTATATATAGATATAAACACATTCATAGAGGCTATACACATACATATAAATAGGCTTTCCCGACGATATATACCGACTGGAAGGTCTCGTTCCTTACGGCATATACTCATTAGATCTCCGACACACATGAGATCACACAGAAGCTTCGCGGACCTTTCTTTACACGTACACCTACATATATACTTGATTTTACGTGTACAGTAGACGCGCATAATCGTGTATGTATCGCGTGGAGGTCGGAGGGATGAAGAAGGCAGAAGGGATGCTGCCATTGGCTTCTCTCATTTGCTCTCGGTATATATACATATCTATATACGTATCTGTATATATATATATACATATATGTACAGGGGAAAAGAGAAGGCAGCTCTAAGCGTTCAGGCACACATTCGAAGCGCATGCGCAGCGCGCGAGATATTGATAAAAATACGCGAAGGTTCACCCTCGGCGTTCTCGCGCGCGCTTTCACCCCCTCACCCCCCCCCCCCTCCTCGCTCTTCTCTCTTTCTTTCTTCCTCTCATCTACCGGCAAGTTCTACCGCGCGGCATCTCAGAAGATATTCTTATGTCGAGGACCACCCCCATACGGCCTCGCGTCAACTCGACGCTCTTTCTCTGTTTCCCTCTTCTTCTCCCTCCCTCCTCGACTCCCCACCCCCCTCCTCCCGCCCCTTTCCATAATGCCTTCTCTCGTTCTCGTGTGCCTCAAACCCCACGTTTCATCCCTCTCATTCCTCGCACCATCCCGATCCACGTCCCAGCTCGTTCGTTCTTTCGCTCGCTCAACTCCCAAGCACCCCCTTATTACGATATTAACATAATTATTAATATATTTTCCTGTGGAAAATTTCATTCGATGGAGCAAGCGAGCGAGAAAACGTTAACGAGGCCATAACGATCTACCTTCCGCACATTATGTAATATTATACTTCATGTATATATATATGTATATTTATATATGAATATCTTTCGCTATCTACTCCCGGATCGCTGCTTTTTTATTTTTCGAAAAATCTCACCGCCTGCTGATAAAGCAGACGTGATTAAGCGGCAAACTGTGTATGCATGTCTAAGTAAAAGAGTAGCGTGCTTGATATGAAAATTAAGCATTTTTTTATATTGAAATCTTTCTTCATGTATTAGAACGTTTTTTTTTTGAGGTCACCGAACTCGATGAGTTGTATAATGACTTTCGAGATTGGTCGGATTATTTTCAATCTTTTGGACACAAATTTTTCCTGTGATCGATCATGTTGTTTTAGAAAATAAAGTTTTATTTAGTGCACGGTATACGAATGGAATCTTCGTGAATATTTTTGCGTCCTTGGCTCATCACACAGGTCTTTATACTTTCTCGTGCTGGTTTCTCGTTTCAATGCGAGCCTCCGCAATGCAGTTGAAAAGCTTTCATTAGTCTTTGCTTTTGGTATATAATACGAGAGAAAAAAAGACCATTGAATATGTATAAAAGCTCGTGATTATTAAAGATACTGTGGATGGAGGGTTTAAATTTTTTATTCTCTTTGGTGTTTTTTAATACTTTTATTCGTCATTTCATGTTTTATGCAAACATAGTTTAACAGAGATTGGATCAGTTGTTTTTTAAAATCCAGAACTTTAATGCAAGGGAATCGTGAAGATGAAGATTTTATTTTTCTGAATTTTTTTATTTTTTTTGCCGACATAAGAACGAGCCGGAGATGGGTGAAGAAAGATTTTTTTCGTCGTTGGTCGCGAGTATCAATGCTATAACCATATTAAATTTATTGATCATAACGAAGGACCTCGTCCCCGTGGCCTCCGGGAACAGCGCAGAGGCGAGAGAAAGAAAGAGACACAAAAATACGAAGGAAGAATGAGAGTTAGAAGGGGTGGCAAAGTGGCAGCGAGGGTGCACAAAAAATGAAGCTATATACATACGGAGAGAGAATAAGGGAGGGAGAGAGTGAGCAAGAGAGAACGCTACTGAGAAAAAAAGAAAAAGCAAAGAGTCCAGCCACAATCAAAGGGCGTATCGCCTTCGGGCGTTCCTCTGGTGGAAAAAAACGGTAAATTTTTTAAGGGGACACATGATCGTGAGCTTTCCTTCATCCCTTTAGTCGCTTTGAGAATCGCAGATTCCATCGTAGACTACTTTTTACGATCTCAACAGGAAACACTGTTCTTTCGTTTCTACTTTATGTATTCTCTCTCTCGCTCCCTCTCTCTCTCTATGTCATTTATGTTATCGAAAAAAAATCCCTTTTAATGTCTTTCCACTGGAAATCCACAACGGGAGAATTGAGAACTGAGTAGGAACATCGCAATCCTCTCAATGAGCGGAAACAATGAGGAGCAGAATCTATCCAACTTTGTCGCAATTAAAACCTTCTGGTTCAAGTGTTTTCCGACTCTCTCAGCTGCTCCTCTTCTGTACATCCAAGAGAGATGAGAGTGATTGGAGAAAATGAGGGTCGGAAGTTGGTTGCGGCTAACTCTCTCACTCTCTCTTTCTCTCTCCCTCTCATTATACTATACAAAGTCATTATACTTGGCAGCAACAAGTTTGTCAGTAGATTGGATACAAATTCTCTGCCCGCTATTGTGATTGATGGCGTCACCCTTCCCTATGTCAATGACGTACGAAACCTGGGTGTTGCAATGTCAGCAAACTTGTCTTGGAGCAAGCATGTAAACAGTATCTCTAGCAAAGTAAATTCCGTACTCTATCGTCTACGGTATCATGCAAAAATTCTATCACCGGCAGTTAAGACAAAAATGGTAACCACACTGGTATTTCCTGCATTTGACTATTGCTGCATGGTATACAATGACCTCACGAAAGAACTGAATACTAAATTAGAAGTATTACTGAATAGCTGTATCAGATATATTTTTAATCTCAGGAGGGATGAGCATATCACACCCTACCGAAGACAGTTGGGATGGCTGACAGTAAAGTCGCGTAGATTCTATTTTATTGGAATTATGACCTTTCGAGTTTTAAAAAACCAAGCTCCATCTTATTTGAGTGAACTTTTTCACCGATCAAATTTATCGCAAAGAATAGCAAGTCGTCGACTACCGGATGTATTTCATATTCAAACGCACCGCACTGAAACTTTCCGTAATTCATTTGTACCAGCTGCCATGTATCTCTGGCATACACTACCCATAATTATACGTGAGTCTCAGACACTTAGTACCTTCAAGGCACGCCTATTCTCGCATCTATTCGATCTAGAGGACCCTCTTCTACTACACAACTAGGCATAGTGGTAAAAGAAGTGACTCTATACCTTATAATCGTATTTATACCATTACTTGTATTTTGTATTATATCAGCGCATAGAGCACCGCATCTGCATCTTTACTTTATTTTTATTTTGTCATATTACTCTACTGTATTAGCACATGGAACGCTTCATCTGTATTGTATTGTATCTTATTTTATTGTATTTCTGTATAGTCTATTTGATAATCTTTCTTATCTTTATACTTATAATGTAATTAGTCATTTATTGTATATAACTTTATTGTTTTTCAAGCCTTAAGGACATGTCCAAGGCCAAATATATATCAATCAATCAATCCCTCTCTTTCTCGCTTGTTCAGACGCCCTTTCGACTCATCGGAGAATCCCCACGATCAAAGGCGGATTATTTCATTAAAAGGATTAATCGCTCGTACCAACGAAGACCCTAACTCTCGAATCGATCTCATAATTTAACTATCGATGCTAGACGGAGCATTCCAGCGACCCAAACTAATACCAGATCTCCAATTACGCTCTCATTCTCATTCTCTTTCTTCATTCATTTTACTTTTAAGATTGTTTTTTTTCTGCTACAAGAATATGCTAAAAAGTAATCAAATCAAATTTAAATATTTACTTAATAATCTCTGGAAAAATACACAAATAAATATGCACAAGTATCAATCGTATTTAATATTTCATTAAAATGTCTTACCACCAGAAAAAAATCTTTCTGAGCCAATAGAAAAAGCTGACGCAATCAATTCCTTTTGAATCAGTCAAGACTCAAATGGATAAATAAAAACCGGTTTTTCAGTGACGGAAAAAAGATTGCTAAAGGATCTCAAACATAGGTGATGTGCGAAACTGGTACTAGAATTTTATCAACCCGTTCAAAGTCTTTTCTATCTTTGATTGAGGTGCCAATTAACATATTTTTTTTTACGGTCAACAATTTTGTGGTTCATACGTTGCAACAGACGAAATTCCTTTGAATAGTGCAGAATTCGTACAGGACAATTTGTGAATTTACTGTTACTCGCATCGTGTGAAAAGAATAAAATGAATGTGGAAAAGATGTCTACAATAGTCCACATCCTGGAAATTCGTCAAAATATCCGAATCTACACCAGAGTATTCATTCTTCACAGAAATTGAATATTATTATCATGGATATTTGGATCTGAAATCAAACGGTCGAGAGAGGTTGCAAAAAATGGTGTGTACCGCACAAGCAGAAGACAACTTGTTCGATCGAGCGTAAGTCGCTGCATTCGTTTTGACACATAGGGCATTGACACACATGGGAGTGTGGTACAAAGCTTTTACTCGTGCTCCAAATCATTCTCGTACTCGTGGCAATGATTTGATAATTTACTTCAATAGTTATAAAAAATACTATTTTGGATGCCAATGAATAAATATGCAAAAGTTTAGAACTGGACTGAGCTCAACTCCTGTGGCTGTTAGAATCAAAAAAATAATCACACAAAATCGATGCTAATTTGAATTTTCAAAAAAATCATAAGTTATAGGTGATATCAATGAGCTGTTTTACCAATGGAGAATTTTTTAGATATCCTCTATTAATTTTCAGCATCTTTATCAAAAGCAAACGCGCAAAAGTTGCTTATCACAGGACGAAAATTATACTTTTTTTGTCGTCAGAACACGTTTTTCCGGTGAAGGATTTTCTTCTTATTTTTTTTTGTGAAGCTTTCGCATCCCCCGGGGTATTTAAAGACTCTCTGTCCATCTTCGCATGCTCGCACCGGCCGATTTCTGAGGTAGTAATCCTTCGGGCACACTAATACAGATACGACGCTGGTGACTTTCGTCCCTTTTTCTCCCCTTCATAATCATTTCGCCTATTCTGTCGTGAATTCAGAGTTACACGTATACCGAAACTAATACCCATACGATGGTAGACTCTCTTAACGAAAAAGCGTACAGAAAACACAGAAACGTGAACGCCCACGAAAAGGGAGACCGAAAACCGCGATCAAGTAGGATTACTTGGTCGCAATATGTTCTCTCTCACTTTCACGTGTGTGTTATATATATTGTACGTTCTTTTTCGTCCTCAGAACACACGGGGGAAGAGGGGGGAGGGGATTTCTCTGGTCCGTATGCTTTCTCTCTTCGAGACTTTCTTCCTTCTCCCTTCGCATATCTTTTGCTCAACCCAACCCTCTTTTTCTCAGCCGATACAAACACGACCACTGTATAGACCTGTTCATATATGTATATATAAACGTGTGTTTGTATACACGCATCGTGTGATAAAAATCGAAAAGGCGGAACCTTGGTCGTTTGACACCCCAAACGATAAGGCTTACGCCCTTTTGTTTCTTAAATATTTATATATAATAAATGTATATATAGATTTTTTTTTCTTTGAGCCGCAGGCAACAGCCGTTATCTGGAGGACCGCAGTGTAGCACAGCATCTCCCGAAATGAGAGAAGAATTCGTCGTAGTAGTGTGTATCGTCGTAGGTCTATCGCAACCGCTGCTGCTGCTGCTGCTGCTGCTCACGAGCATCTCGATTTCGTGCCTGCGGCGGTTTGTTCAGGGGGTGGGTTAAGAGACAGAAGAGAGAGAGAGAGAGAGAGGAAAGGAAGAGGGTAGAAGAAGGAGGGGATACACATCGTCACGCTGATCAGCCGGTTGCCGCGATGGACTAAACGCTGACCACGTCGAACATTAGAGATCTATCTAGAAGCAAAATCTACCCATTTTTTTTGCTCCTTCGTTCCCTCCCTGTTATCTCCGTTCTTTCTGTCTTCCGCCACTTTGAGACTCAAATCGATGGGGACACGTGTGCATGAGAGAATACATTTTTCTTACGAAAGAAAAAAAGAAAAAAAAAAAAAAAAACAACCGTAAAGTCGACTGCTCGATGTTGCTGGGAAGGAGATTTTTGCAATACAAGCAATGCTGGGAGACTAGGTAGACTGCGAAACGTATGTTCGCGTGGAGATTTTTTTTCTTACCAACAAATGGCTTGAACGAGGATGATTCGAGCCGAGGATTCGCAAGGATAGCGCCGTTCTCGTTCTCAGTACTCGATATGTATATGAACGTAAAGTACGCTTGAGGACCAGGAAAAACGGAGATACGGAATAAAAGGATGGAGAAGGAAGACTTAGGAAAATATCATGGAGTGTTCGCACAGTAAAAGCAAAATGCGAGGAAGAGTAAAAGAGAGGGTGTAACTCGCGGGTGAGAGGGGGGGGGGGGGCTGGAATGGTTTTACCCGCGCACACGGGGGCTGCGAGAGTTGGAGACGGGGAGGGCAAAAGTCCGCGAGCCATTTTTCCCCATATAATTATAAGAGAGGGACCTGGGTGTTGCTATGGTAACCACACACCCCCACCCTTTTCATCTTGCCTTTTCTTTTTCCCATGGCTTTATTTTTTTTCTCTTTCGCTCTTCCTCTCTACGAGCTTTCCTTTCGCTTGCTTTCTCACTCTCACATCCTCGGCGTGCAGCCCGTTTACTTGTATCCCCGAGGTAGTGAGGACGAAAGCTTGGCACATGTGCCACTCTCCTCTTTCTCTTTCTTTCTTCCCTTCTCTTCTGCAGCGAGACGTGTGTAAGTCTTTCGAGACTCTTTCTCCATCACCATTTTCATGAAAACATGGAATTATATACCCCTATTCCCTCATATGGGCTGTTCCACTCTAAATAAAACTGGTTAGTTATCGCAAGTTTGATAGGATCCTGTGATTGATTTACTTTTTCTCAACGCCGAGCAATAGAACATAGATGAGGATTTTTTATAAATAGTAATTAACTCAGTAACTGCTTTTCATTGCTGAATTCATTCTTCATAATTTTACGTGAAACATTCGAGTTCTATTCCCTATGCGTTCCCTAGGAATTAGTTTTCTAAAGAAAAAATGTTGTAGCTGGTGTAGAAATAACCATGTATGTATCGATCTATATCTTTTCATATTGTATTATGGATACGAATATGTTTTCTAGGTTCTGCTCTGATGAGTCCGAGTGTTGTAATGTTCCTGGGGCTGTGATATTCTCCGTAGTCTCTTTTCTAAAAGGTGTGCAAGAGACGCGGAAAAAAGATGTATGAGGGGGATGAAATTAATGTATTTGTTCTGTGGTCACCCTCATACATGCTTTCACGTTATCTGCTTGCCTCTCCTCTCTTTCTCTGCCTCTATATGTGTATACGTATTAGTATAGTTTTTTTTTCTTCTTTTCTCGCTACCGGTCGAGACAACGTTCAACCTCCTTTCCGACCTCTATATTTCCTTCCTTCTCTCTCGTGCGGAATGTCCACAGCCATTATTGCTTTCTTGGGTAATGGATGTTCGCTTTTTCTCTTCGTTCGCTTATTTCACTCGCTCACGTGTCTTTCCATGAGTAGTGAGTTCAATGAGAGAATTTCTAAGCAGAATGTGTTCGACTATTTTGCTTGAACTTGTACTTTATTGAAAAAAAACATTCGGTATATGAATTTGAAATTTAAAGCGAACCAACTGATAAAGCAAATCTTTAATCTTTCCCTTATCAAATTGCATCATCTTCAAAGGTTGTAATTATTTCGGAACGCAATTTCCTAAGAGCGTTCATTTTGCAAGTGGCAATTGGCGAGTACGTAAGACGGCCATTTTCGAATTTTACCAACGTTTGAATACTCTTAAACATTTGTGTCTTCTCTCGTATATCTTTAAGTTCTTCTAAAGAAACGAATGAAAGGAGAGAAATACGTAAAATGGAGGTGGTGAGGAGGGTGCGTGCATAGGAAATGGCGGAGTACTTACGAGCTTGCGGGTCGTTTTCTAAGGGATGAGCGGGGGGAAAAAAAGCGGGTGGCTGAATTCGTCGTAACTAGCGACAAGGGCGAAAGCGGAGGGTTTTTGGCGAAAGAGAGCGAGGAAGATAGAAGCAGGGTAGTTCGTTCGGTGTGGCTCCCCTTGAAAAAAAAGCCATTTAAATAGGTACGCTCGGAGGTTCGGAGTTTCGACGAGGTCGTTCGTATAAAAGTACGCATATGTATATATAGTTAGTATATACACGTAGAAACGAGAGACGCAAAGAAGAAATAGGAAGAAAGGGTGTGGGAGATGGCGTGGTGGGCCGGTGTTCCACCGCTTCATCCTCTCCTCTTGCATCTCTCTCACTCCCGGGAAGAGCGAGGAAGAGAAAAGCGCGATCGACCACCTACGAATTCGCGAGGTGGTTTGAGAGAGTGAGAAAAAAATGGAAGGGATGAGAAAGATAGACACGCGGAGAGTATGGAGGGAGAGACGAAAAGAGAAAAGAATGTGCGATTCCCTCGCGGCTCCCGCGAGCAGGCCCTCTACGAAACAAAGAAATAAAATTCTCCCTTTTTAGCCCGTGGGGGAAACGTGTGGCTGAACCCGAGGATATACATTTGGAATAATGCAAATTCGAGTTAAAAGGAAAAGCACTTTTTACAAAAATTTTTGTTTTCCCGGTCGATGTCCCGAATGGTGGACCGGTAAAAAAATGTTTTGAACGTGGAACGACGATTTTGGTCAAAAGGAAGAGAGATTCGAGTGAATAATTGAACCACATAATTTATCTTATAGAATTTATAGAGACGAAAAACAGAGTGGGAGGGAGCGAGAGGAATTGAAACGGAAGTGTGAGTCTGGAGGACACGTAGGGGTGGGTTACCCGATGAAGCGTCGTCCACGAGTCGAAGCGCGGGGGGATACCGGGTTCGGGGTCGATTCTGGAGGGCTGGAGGAAGAGTCAGGAGGAAGGAGTGTGTAGCTCTGGCGTCAGTGGCGTCGTTGCTGGAGCTCGAGTAGTGGAAATTGAATTTCGATCGAACACAACCAACGAAGATGGAGTGAGAGGGATAGAGGGAGAGAGAGAGAGAGAGAGAGAGAGAGAGAGAGAGAGAGAGAGAAAGAGAAAGCAAGCAGTGTCGCTATATCGTTCTTCGGTATCGGGTAAGGAAACGCAAGAGGACGAGATGGACGAGGTGGATATAGAGTGAGAGAGAAAGAAGGATACAAGAAGAGGGAGATCGGCAGACTAAGAAGAGAAGTGAGAAGTCCTACGGGATCGAAAAGGAAGAGGCGAAGGATAGTGACAATATGAGGCAAAAGAGCAACAGAGATGAGATGCTACGAGGTTCAAACTATTACTTTGATACCTATTTCTCTCTTTTTCGATCCTCATCCTCTCGCTAGAATGTGCAAACCCATCCTCTTTCGTCGAACAAATGAGCAATTCTCTCGTCCCACATCGGCCTATGATGTCCTGCACGTGGAACGTCGCAGAAATTCTGGATGTTCATGTGTCGATTTTGCCTTTTCGTGCAACCTTCATTTTCATCCCTTCCCCATGTATCCATACAGGTCTATCCATATCAATATCTATATGCAAACTATACAAAGAACACTTATGCAACTATCTATACTGCAAGAGAGACTACTGAGTCGCTTTTCTTATCCACACGTCCAAGTGTCCAAGTCAAGATGAACCCAGGCAACTCTCTCTCCTCGATCGTCGTCCATTCGCCCATCGTAGAGCCCCTGCTTCGCGAAATGATCGTAGTTTAAAATTTCTGACACGGCTCCGTTGCGCCTCGAGAAAACTACACATCGACGACAAGACTCTGCGATGGATTCGCCCTTTTCACCTTTTTATTCCCTGTCCATATCTCTCTCCATTTGAGATCTTCTTCGTGAGAAAGATCCAGAATGACGACGATGTACCAGCTCCGTCCCTTACGAAACTCTTCGTTCGTCCTTTCACTATTACTATCATTGAGAGCTCTAGGTGTTGCTACTGCTGACGAATTATTTTTCAAAGTTTTGAATTACAGTTTGATGCTGACCAGCGAATTGCTCGGGAAAGAGTTTTTTTTTTATTCGACTTTTTTTTTGGCTCTTTGTGTCCCTGGAGGATACAGGATCCACGTCCGGCTGACGCGAGAGCAACAGCAGTTGGAAAAGGCTGTGAACTCATCTCGTGTTAACGTTTAGAAACGTTTTTCTTCTTTTGGATCTTGTGTCCACATATACCAGCCCCTTCACCCGATCCATCGCGGTCAGGTCACGACTCCACGTGAACCATTACCCTTGAGATCGGGGGATTGAAACTTCGAAGCGATACTTGTTTTATTTATATGTTACATCGATATATAAGCATGTATAAATGCTAGATTGATTTTACCGTCGAGCTTCAAATCTATGTGTCAGCTAATAATAAATGATTGCTGGTTTGAAAAATAGTCGATGGAAAATGCGGCAGTGTAGAAAGGGCTCTAAATTACTCCACGTGGGAAAATTTCATATATGTATATCAGTATATGGCTAAATTCGCATAAGTATGCCACATTATATATTGTACAAAGAAAATGGCCGAAGCCAAGCGCCATTAATTAATAATAGAAGGAGTTTTCTCGGTCGCAAATGGTCAGATCGAGAAGAATACTTTTTCCGTTCGTTCAGTCTCTCCTTATTCGTTGCTTGGGCAAGCAACTTATTAGTTTCATTCTGTCTCCGTCGCTCTTTAGTTCTCCACAAGTACGGGAGAGCCAAGTCAGGAGGGGGTTGAAAGGGGAAGAGGGGGCTGGACCAAGCGGGCAAGCAAGCAAGCCAGCTAGTGAGAGGAAACTAGGGGGGAGGGTGGTGGTAAGAGGCATGGAAGGCTAGAGAAAACGTGAAAGAGGGCGGGGGAGGGGGGAGGCAGGGGGGAATGGATTTTATGCCCAGAGCGAGATATATGGCGGCCGCTACGCCCGGGCAAAAATAATATTAATATCGGAAAGGAAAAAGGGAGGAGGGAAAGTTTCGCAGGATGGCTGGTTCTCTGGCTCTGCTTTGGGCAGGGGATATCAAGTATAATCATAATAATAAACGCCGAGCGCGGGGCGCCACCGCCATTGCTGGCAGTGCCTTTACCCCACGAGCAGCCACCACCAACCACCCCCATCCTCTTTCAACCCGAAGCGCACCCCCTCATACTCCCAAGGCTTTTGCCCCGTTCGCCTCCCCCACCCAATCGCTTCTGTACCGCCATCACACTCGCCTCTATATGTGGACAAACACACACGTTTAGAGCATATATGTCCAAGTTACATTTGTATACGTTTGTATTAACCTCCATCCCTCTCTTATTTTCGCTACTTGCACCGCGGGTACAAACGCAGCAGGTTCAGGTGCTCCAGCATTTTTATACACACGTATTATGAAAGTATGTTTGTTATCTTGAAGTACGCCCAACAAAGCAGAAAAATATTAATGCCTGCTTTTCCCAAATTTATTTCTATTGATCGATTAGTTTCCTATGAAAAAATTGAATGAACGGCTGCCTTAATGTTTTCGCTTTTTCCTTTGCCTTTCAGGAATAATCTTCTCTGAGTGGGCTACGAAAAAAAATAGCCTAAATCGAAGCAAACAAACGATGAAACGACTGTTTTCGAAAACAAAGTGAACAAGAAAGAAGTAGAGAGACAGAGAGCAAAATCAAAAGAAGATAGAAGATAGGCTCTTGCAATTCTCGTATTTTTCCGTTCTCGTTATTTCCGGTAGAATACGTTCACGGACGAGGAACTCGGCGATTTGACCAAGAGAGCTAGGACTGTCAGATCCATCGGATTAATGGTCGTCGCCCGGGTGCGCTCTTCTAACGAATCCGTTACTGACGTCATTCCCTGCTGCTACTCTATTTCAAGACAGCGAATGCGACGCGTATCCTTGCCAATCGACCTCTACCACTGTCTCCTGCGTTCTTCCACTTTCCCTCTAATCCTCTTTCATCTGCTATCCATAGATATGTACCTGCATCTTACTCTAGTTTTTCACGACGTTTCTTATATATATGTATAGACCCGAAAATAATTAAAAAATTTCAACACCATTAGATTTACTCTTCAGCAAAATTCATATGAATTCGTTGTTTGTACAGCGAAATGCGACTCGAAAAATGCTACGAATGATAAGTGGCATTCAAAAGGTTCGACACTAACTAAAAGCATCGAATCATGTAATCAAATATACAGAGGCTCCCAATATCGTATCAAAGTTTCTTTTTGGAATAGCGTTCCTATAACTTGTCATATTGAGTTAGGTAGCCTTCACTCATAAAGATTACAGTGAGAGGTAAGAAGATATGAGCAGATGCATTTATATGAAATTGCACAGTTAGACATGGTGATGATCGAGGTTTCACTCCCTTGACTACATGGTGTTACTATATCCCTTTGGTGTTATTGGTTCTGGGACCGCGAAATCGAGGCTTTTGTCTTGGCATTGCTCATAAGCGTGGATTTGGGCTTATTTCAGGGTTACATCACTCTCTTACTCTCTCTCTCTCTCTCTCTCTCTCTCTGTCCCTGTATCTCCCTCTTTGTTTTCTTCATTCTCGCTCCCTATGATCATTTTTTTCTTTCGTCCCTTTAACTGCACGAATACACGCTCGACCACCCTTGGAGTCATCCCCTACGAGTGAAACAGAGTCCGAGTGGTTTTCTCTCGTTTTTTTGCTTTTTTCGTTCAGAGGGTGACCCTACGATACGCAGCTTTTCCCCGCTTTGCTGCTGTTTTCGGGGTGGAAGGAAGTTGGTGCAGCATCCGCGTCTGATTCACACAAACATCGTGGTCTCTCGTTCTGTTCGGCACACTCGACTCAACGAGTAGGAGGAGAGCTTTTCATCTCTCTCTGCGATTTCCCTTTCTTCACTGTTTTTTTGTTGGATTTATTTGTCTCTCTTGCTCTTTCGCTCTGATTCTCTCGCACGCATGTGTACGTTTCGTTTCATTATCATACCATTATTTTTTACCCCCGAGCATCATAAATTGCCTTTTTTCCATGGCTTTTCCCCGTGGTTTATGTGTCCCACTTCTACCATTAATGTCAGACCGTCTCTCTCGCTCTTTCTCTCGTGTTCTCTTAAGGCTCCGCCATTACGATTTTTTCAAACGACGTACGAGAGGAGTTCTTTCGTATATACTCTTTCTCTCTCTCTTCTTCTTTAGGGTTATCCCCCTCTCTCTGATGTATCCCGCATGAGTAGCAAACGCTAATATAACATAGAACCATTCACTCCCCCGCGTACCATCATCTATTCGTTGGTTACGTGACTTTTCTTGCCAAAAACACATCTCGCGCTACTCAGTCCCGGTTATTAATGAAACGGATACCCTCGTGTGATCCATACAGAGTACAACCGATGCGTGCGTCTTTTCTTTTTTTTTTTTTATAACTCCCTCTCGTGTCGTAAAACGTTGCTGGGTTTTTTTTAAATCCAGTTCCCGGGAATAATAAGAACAATATTAAACTGAGAACTTAGACCAACCTGAATAAACAATGTTGGTCAACTCTTATCTCTTTATCGTCAGCGGAAATAAGAAATTTTATGCGGAAGGATTGTGATCGATCGTGACCCCGGGAGTCCATATAGATGCACTTGTACCCTGATGCATGGTTACACACGCGAACAAGCCTCTCCAAGTGCATACAACGAAAATCGAATCATCATGAATAAAATACTTCTTGGAATAAGCTGCCGAAGAGAGTTTCACCACCGAGTTACGTGGAGAAGGAGAGACAGAGCGAGTGGAGAACGTCGAATTCATTCCTTGCGGTTGGCCAGCGAGGACACTGCCTCGCTGTTGCACTTTAACAAATGGAACTCTAAGACTGCTACTATACTGCCCTTTCATGTACTACATAGATATATAGATGAGCTGAACCTATTTTTATTCATTGCACACAGCTTGGAGCAGGCCTTTGTCTCATCGCATATGAGGCCTTTCATATTTCTATTCTTATGAAGGTCTAAAAATGGTGAAAAGAAGCGAGAAAGAAATGAGAAGAATGATAGAAACGAATATCGAGCATTTGACTCGAGGCTAGAGAAGTATTAGCTCCATAGAGTCTCTCGGTGTGTTTCGGCACGTTTTTTAAATCCATCCCAGATGGTTTTCACTTTTTCTGGCATATCTCTTGGCTGAAAAGTAGACAATTTTTATGGAGCGCAAGGAAGAGAAGAGAATGAGAGAAGGAGAGAGAAAGGGATACTGGGATATGATACCGAATAGAAGGACGAAAGATGTTATATGGACTCCGTTATAACAGAGCACTTGACCCGTCGATCAGGACAGAAGGCTGCACTTCTGGTGATTAAAGTGAAGCCGGGAATTAGAGTGAAGGAAAGCCGCGTTCTCGCATAGTCAGCCAGAGGAGAAAGGGATAGCAATAGATAGAAGGACGAGAGTTTCTTGGAGAAGGTTTGGATGAGTGCCGTCCCACGTTTCTTGAAGAACATTAAAAGTAAGAGAAAGACGGAAAGACAGATTCATGTCAACGACGAGAAGGATATAGCCACACTATTGGCGAAAAGAAGTAACAGCAACAGCGGAGGCCAAGAAAAAAGAAGTGTATATATGGTGGAAAGACAAGCAGAGAGAAAGAGAGGGAAGGAACGGGCGCGGTGGCAATCAGTGAAATGGCGGCGAAAATAAATGAATGGAAATTGAGTCTGTCTCTTGTTGGTAGAGAAAAAGAGGAAGCAGAAGAAGAAGAAGAAGAGTAAAAATTTCAGGACGGAGAAGGAGGAGGAGGAGGAAAAGGCGAGATGACTCGAGACTCGAGCAAAGCGAATGGATATACGTTGGAAGATGCGGATCTGGCTTCAGCCAACCACCAGCTCGATGAACCAGCTCAGTCGCTGCCTCTTTTCTCTCTTTTATTCTTTTTCTCTCATACTCTCTATTCTTCTCTTTCTTTCCCTTTCGAGTGATGCCGCGACCACAGCAACGAGGGCCGCGGCAACGAGAGAACAGAATCAGCAGCCACAGCTTCTCCGTATGTGCTCCATTCTTTTTCTCTTCTCTTTCTCTTTCTCTTGCGTCCTTCTGCCAACTTGGAGGAATGGATCGCTAAGCGAACGCGCCACATTTGTGATTGTAGAGGGCTTCTCTCCTTTACCCCACTAACCCTCAATACTGCTTAAGCCCACTGCGTTCCAGGGCTGAATTATTGCACTGAGATAAAATTTGTTCGTCTAACAAAGTCCCATTTAGTTGAACAAGAATATGCTGGATTCAACTATTTTATTGCCAAAGAAAAGTTGGACGAATTCATCATATTTTTCTTTAACTAATAGGCATTTTGTACCATGAACAATTTTTTCTCTTAGTGTGCAGATGCATCACTCATACATTCTTATTTTTATTTTGACCTTCACTCATCCATCAAAAGCCTGGTATATTTAGCAAAAATCTTTGAAACTATATGACGAAAACGATGATCAATGATATTGTATCGATCGCCGGTAGTTATAGAAAGAAGGAGAATCCAATCCAGCCATTGGAGTAATGAGACTGCATTTTTATTGGTCATAAACCTTTATTTCTACAGATCTCTGTTAAACAGTATCTCATCGTATGAAGTACATCCGTGGCATATCGAACTGATACCAGAAACATATCCCATCGTATGGAAATTCAAGTCATTTTATGTATCATTGTGTTCGATGATACGAGGAAGCCTTTTGGCTGTTTCAACACCGCTTTTTAGTTCTGTGTATTTGTGAGAAGCCAAATACATAAATGGCAGTGAAAATATTTAGACATGTGTGGCTGAATTTCGTGGGGAATCTCTGAACGTCTTGCTCACGCAGGATCGAACGCTTTTCTCGTCTTCCGTTTATATTGAGGAAAAACAAGAAAGTTTCTGTGCGATACGGATAAGATGGGGAAGAAGCCTTACCACAGTGAAAAAGGAGACAGGAAAAAAGGCCGAGGCAAGAATCTACTATTCTAGAACCACTATACCGAACTCACTCCTCGTCGCACTGAAAAGCAAGCTTAATGCTTCGGAAAAAATAACACACACTTGTGCACCTCTTCCACCTTATTTCTCCATCCAAGTCGTGTAAATATCTATACATCCACAGTTTTTTACACACATTCTTCGTTTTTTTTGTTCTGGCATTTTTTTTAGATCCGGCGAGTCAATGTGCAGTGGGTATTATCAAGATTAAGAAAACGGACACTCGTCCCATGCGCTCTGGAACTAGCGTTCGTGTTCTCTTCTTGGTTCATCCCTTTACCATTGTGTAATTTTTTCTTTTCTCAATATTTTTTCATTCAACGTAACATCATAGAGTCTGATGTTTGATCAAAAGACTCGGAAGAGTCAAATGATCGGTTTTCACCAGGTCTGTGTTTCATAGAATTTCTCTAATCTCTTCTAATAAAACGATTCGTGATGATGGAACGTACTTTGTGGAATTTCCATAAATCTCGGTTTTTTATTGTCACTTAATTAATTAATTAATTAAGAAACAATTAGGTGATTGAAATGAGAGATGTTAATTGACGTAGGTGATGTTAGGAGACCCTCGGTCTTGGCAAAGTGTGCATAACGCAGATATTTTCACCTTCTCTCTCGGAATTCCTCGGTGTAACATTGTCCTCGTACTTGGTGCGCGCACGCTCGCATTTCCAGAGGCCGGCAACAAGCACGGATACACACATGTTCATATTCCGATACAGACACATGTACGTATAAATATACATATGCAAGTAGAGGGGTAAAATTTGCGGGCGCGCGCACGCTTTCGCATATATAGACAAAAGCTTCACTATCGTTAAACGAGAGTACACCCACTCAGATTCCCCTTTTCATCTCCCTCCACTTCTCCTCTCTGGATTCCTTAGAGTCTCATCCCTCCTTCGGCTTGCCAATTTCTCCACTATTCTATTTATTCGTTTTCTCTGTCTCTCCTCTACAGAGATGCATGAACACATCTATACTCTAGTCATCTACATAGCGAAAAGCCTTATCTTAACCGGGGAGAGCAGCAAGCGAGGCGTGGTACGCTACTCTCTGGCCGGCATCGACGAACAAAAGACAGTTAAAAAAAAAAAACGAATGAAAAATAAAATAGAGGGAGCACTATTGCAGGGAGGCTGTACTTGCGCGCATCCCTGTACGAACGTCGTTATGGTCACATGTATTTATATTCAAGTACTGCAAGAAAAAAGGTCCCAATTTCCTTCGCGTTCGGTCTCACATCGGGTCAACCGCGTCCTTTTGCTTTTCAGAACTCGATACGTGTGTGTATTTGCAATTATAAAGGCAAGCAGCGCAGAGACAGGAAATTCTCTCGTGTGTCCAACGATAGAAAGGGAAGCGAGGGGTACTGATGGGAATCCCTCTCTTCTGGACTCGAAGTAAAAGAGAAAGAGAGAGAGAGGTAGAAGGAGTGACAGTATCATACACCCTACTCTAGTACATTTTCCCCTACGCCAGTTTCCCCACCATGAAACGAAATCTGGGCGTTACCGGCGCCATGTTGGTAACGCCTACGAAACGCGAGATGATTCCACCCCCGCTCGTGGTGTGGCGCGCATACGCTTACCCGCTTCTTCACGTGAGCACACATTTGTCTGTTTGTATATGTAGATATGTATACGTGTGTACAGGATATAAAAGATATACAGATATGTAATGAGCAGTACCTTGTACATCTATAAGTGAGCTTCGCACTCAGACATCGGTAATGGACACAAGAGGAGAGTGCACCCAGATGAGAAGAGAAGGATAGAAAGTACCGGTAAGAGAAAGAGAGAGAGAGAGAGAGTAGGAAAAGAGCTTTTCCTCAGGGAAAAAGTGAGACGAACGAATAGCAAAGTGGGGGAGCTTATTTCAAAATCTAACACACGAAGAAAAGGAAGGAAAAGAAGAAGAAGAAGAAGAAGAAGAAGAAGAAAAATAAAAGGTGTCGCTCGGAGCAACGAGCTCCAGGAGAATCCAAGAGTACTTGGTATAGGAGCGTAGGGGTTGTTTCTCTTGCCCTCCCTTTCCTTATCCCTCTCTCTCTCTCTCTTTCTCTTCATCTTCGTCTACTATACTCCCGACTTAATTTCCACCACCCTAGAAACAGCATCAGAGACACACATTGAAGCGAAGAGGAGCCTGGTCCACCTCCTCGTTTCTCACCCCCTTCTCTTTGCCACCCTCGACGCCCCCGTTCCATACACTACTCCTATTCCCCCTCCTCTCCACCCCTCTTAACACATACACCCGAAGCATCGTCATCCTTTCTCACCCCCTTAGCCACATCTCGTTACTGCACTGCTCTCCTCTCGTAACGTCGTACGCCCAAAGTAATGCGGACTGTATCAAGCGAGAACGGCTCCCCTCGTCTCCTCGAAGATTTTCTATGCGTTTAACGTGTAGTCTTTTACCCTCCCCTTCTCTCTTTCATCCCCTGTGCACGAGCGCCATTACGACTGCGACTGTTGCAATAGTAATGGACGATATTCCATATATATATACATGTGACTCGAACTAACGATCTGTAGATGGAAACCATTTTCCACAGAGACTCTACTTGGCAATTTGCCTTGAGTGTCGTAGAAAATCTTTATGATGTTTTTTTTTTCTTTTCTTTAATGAGTCAATAATAATATGAATGAGGACGGAGATAATTCAATAGGGCTTTGTTCAGATTCCTTTGATACTTACAAGAGTCAAAGCGTATTTGATCAAAAGTTTTTAGGTCGCCTGAGACTTTTGGGCGATCGCAAACCCCATCATTAAGACACAACATTCTTGAAAATACGTAAGTCTTCTGAAATTTTAACATTTTTTTTCGCTGGTATTTCTGTAAAGTCGACAACGAAGACTTGAAAGTCTCAATGATACAAATGATAATTTCTTGTGGCGTAATTCATTTAACGGTTTCGTCTAGGAGTATGGTTTTCGACATTTTTCGATGAAACTCTATATATAAATGCATTTTTACTCCTCGAGTTGCCGGGCTGCCAGGACGGATTTTCCGAGAGTCAGTAAGAATGTAAGTGTGTGAGCAAGAATAAGCTTGAGAGAGGGAGCAAGACAGAGGGAAGAGTTGAGAGAAATGAGGAGTATAGCGAAGGAGTGCTGGGAGGCTGTCGAGTCGTGTGCCAGAGGGGGTGAAACGTAAGTGCTTTTTGTCGGAAAATTATATGATATAGCATAGTAGACGAGGACGTAGAACGATGTGTAGAGTGTACAAGGGAGAAAGCTTTTTTTCGCTCCCTCACTCTTTCTCACTCTCATTCACTCTCGTTCTTTCGATTTTTCCTCGCTCAACGTCGACACGAAGGCGAAAGAGGACGCGGAGATGGTTTCGGCCACGGCGGCGTCGGATTAGAAAATATGATTAGCTTCGTGCGAGGGTTATGGTATACAGAGAAGGAACGTGTGTGGGCCTCGAGTGCTCCGGTATATATACGAAGACCAGAACCGAGCGAGGAAACTGAAGAAAGGACGGGGAGAAAAAAAAGGAATCAAAAGAGTATGGCGATAGGGAATCTCGAAGAATGGGAAATTGGGAGAGTAAAATGGGGAGTGGACATTTGCTCTGCTTTATAGATATATTTTTGTCATGGGCGCCCTTTCTGCGAGAGTTCTGTTAGTCGACTTTATGAGCGACTTTGTCTCTACGTGCCGGACACCGACCCCCGCTCTGTATGTATTTTTTTTTCTTGTTTGCTCCATTCCCGTTTGCGCAAAACCCCGAAGTAAAAGAAAAAAAAAAAAAAAAAAATTCCCCCGAGCTATAAGCCTAATCCTTATGTCTAAGATAATCAACGCGTTCGTCGACCCTTATCCGCGATACAAGAGGACGGAAGATCCATTTTTTCGGCTAGATAAAACTACTTTTTATTCTTCTTAAAGAACACACAATAGATAAATATTCTGAAAGAAAAAAAATAGAAGAAAAGAAAAAAACAAAAATATTACTAACTAAAAGGGGTGATGGAAAATAAAATATGAAAACTGAAATGGTCGGCTCGAAACAAGGGTTGGCCCGCCAAGTAGGTGAAAACTCGAAGGGCGACGAATGAAAGCTGATGCTTTTTTCCGAGTTATAGATATACCTATACTCTTATAGATGCTTCATAGTGTATAGGAAGGAGAGGGAACGTGTGAGAAGCAAAAGGTAGGCAACGCACGTCCAACTCTCATTTTGCTTTCATAAACCTTTTCTGTCGTCTCCCTATCTCTTCTTATTGGTGCTTTTCCTCCCGCTCTCTCTCTCTCTCTCTCTCTCTTTCTGACACATAGATATTTTCTTGCCTTTACCCCTCTGTATTGCCTCATCTCGTCAAGACCTCTTTTCCTCATACACCCCCTTCCTTCAGTATTTTTCCGTGTAGTCCTCCGGTGACCCTTATATACTCCACGAACGTTTCCACCTTTCGAGTGACTCAACGACCTTTTTTCTCGACTAATACGAAATATTTGGTAAATTTAAAGATAAGAGCTGAAAAATATTGCAAAGTAAGTAGAATACAAAGATGAAAAAGGCCAAAAATGGTGCTAAAATTCTTTGAAAAGTCAAGCTCAAGGGCATTACTAAGAAAATGTGAATACTAAAAAAGACGTGAGCGTACGAAATTATAGAGCAGGAATTCAGAGTGGAAGAAAAGGGGAAGTGAGTTACGCGAAACGTACCAAAGAGAAATTCAACCCCTACTACATGTCAGAAACGGGATCAGGGGTTTCCTCGACTTTCATAGATTTATATGTATATATATAATGTATTGTGTAATACGTATATGTGTGTGCTTGCGCGAGACTTGGACGATAGGGGTTTCGACTATGAGTATTTCCCAGAGGAGGACCTCCGGGGTCGACTCATCAGACTTTGCTCGATTCTGCGTGACCCACCCTCCCGTCAAGTCCTGAAACGCGGCCAGGCTGCATAATAAGACCGACACACCAATTTTTATCGGAAGACGTTCTACACACATACATACACACACGTAATTCGTATATTCGAACTTGTTTTCGTCCCTGCCACAGCCAAAACGTGCTTAGCCCTTGAACTTATTTTACATACGAATACGATGAAAGGCGATCCACAATTTTTGTATTCCTGTATAAGTGTTATGACGAATTTCATGTTTAAATATATTTGAACGGAGATTCCAGAATATTCATGATGAGTTTGAGGGAAAGAAAACCATTTCGTTGTCCGGAAAAAAGCAACGACAAAGATGTATATATTTTTTTTTTAATGATTGGGGAAAACTTGGGGTTCGAAAAGATCGATCATTACGAAACCACCTTTCTTTGACTTTGGATATCGGCTCGCTTCTTGAAAAATCGAAGTTCTTAGAGGAAACTGGTATTTTTTTTTTTCGATATGGTGAAAGTTAGGATGAAGAAAAATGAAGTGTTTTTAAAAGTCCAGGATCAACAAATACATCAAAATAAACTGTTTACATAAATAATAATTGAAAATCTGGTCGCATGCTCCCTAAGATGGTGGCTGATTCAAAGGGAAAGGTCCAATATAGAAAGCTACAAAATTCCGAAATTTTTTTCGAAAAAAATCGAGTAGTGTTACTATACTAAAACTTCCCTATTTAAGTGTATATACTTTCAACTGTCGAAACGTATTTTTGTTGTCAATACTATTCAGAAGGATCGACGATTGGCACTGACTTTGGAGAATGTCTGTGGCTGGTTTTGAAAATGGTCAGAACTCTGGATCTTGTTGTACTCATATGGAGTGAATCTGGTCAGATAATTTATTACTATCTATGATTATTAACTGGACCTATGAAAATAGAAAAGATTGAAATAAGGAGGAATGATATAGATTCCAAAGATGAAAATTTTGACAAATTTTGACAAATAAATGGTTGATTCAATAGAAATTGATGTTATTCGAAGAGTTTTGTCAATTGAAATGCGCGTTTTTTTTAAAAACAACAAAACAAAATTTTTGTTTACATCTTCCTTCAAAAATGGTATTCGAGGAAGCACTTCTACTGTATCTGAGCTTGGTGGATGAAAGGGTCTAATGACTGCAGCGTGGGAGCTATTTGAAAAGCACTGACAGAGGATCGTTGCATTTATGTGAAGCATACAACTCAATGAAATTCTATCTGCGCGATCATGCGACCACTTTTCATAATTTAATTTTTATCGAAAGCTTTTCATAAAAATATACAACGCGCACACTTTGAAAAAAAAGAAGATCGACGAATGTATAATAAAAATGAAAAAAAAAAGAGAAAAAAATGGCCAATAATGCATTAATATTGGAGACCATACGAAACCTACCCTTTTGGTATAGCACAGAATTTTTCACCCTTGCGATGAAAACAAGCGAAGGGTAGCGAAAGAGAGAGAAAGAGAGAACCCTCGAATTTATATCGGAAACGAAGTATCGATTTCGGCACGCCCGTCCGTCAACCCAACAGCACGCGGCTGTGACTGATCTTTATGATTTTAAGGTTCCACCTTTTTTTTTTTTATCATCCCCTCGTATTTCTTTACTCCAACGTAATGTATTTATTCGTTTTTTTTTTTCATTCTGTTTTACCATTCATAATCGTGACTCGTATCGTTGGCGTTGATTAATCTTGCAAGATGGTCAACTTTATGAGAGGAGAGGAGAGGGTCAAGCGAGTAATTAATCTAGCTGTAACGAATCCGTTCACAGGAGTTGACATGTATGTGAAAGAGACTGAAGCGAGATAGAGGAGAAAGACAAGGAATGCGGAAAAGGTACGGAGCAAGCAAGAAACGAATCCTCTTAATCAGTTCGCGTCCGGCTGTCCAGTTCGGTCAAACGAGACGATCGGTCAGTGTCATCCGTTCTGTTTTAACTGCGGATTAAAGTAAACCGGAATGGCGTCAGAGAAAGAGGGAGATGAAAAGAGAGAAACTTCGTCATCGTCATCCTCTCGTATCGCAGAGCCACTCTCAGGCAATGTTTGCACAATGGATTAAATTTCCTCCATCTATATAATCACTCACTATTATTGTGTCCAGTAATAAGGTTAGCCGGTGGTATTAACAATAAAACGTATGGCAGGTTACACAATTCCCAAAACATAACAAAAGGCTCACGAAGACAAGATTAATGCGATCAATCAAAGAATACTAAGATAAAAGTCGAAGTTTGAATGCCAACATTGTTTTTTGAAACGATAGAAAATTGAAAGGAAAACATGATATCCGTTATAGAATTTCTAAGATGATTGAAGAACATTTTTAATCCATTACTTTCTGGAATAATATTGATGGTAACTTTGATAATCCGATTTTTTGTTCTATCAAATTTGAAAGTTTATTCAGTATCTAATAGATCCGCATCCAATCGACAAAGCGCTATTGGATTTGCCATGCGCATAAACGTATGTCGCGGAGTCATTCGTAAAGTCGTTCTCATCCTAGAAGAAAATGTGAGTTTTGCAAGAGGAGAAGCCAAGAACAACAATTCGGTCATGGGTACACATGGTGCTGCTGCTGATCCGAAGATTGAAATTTTTGGACATTGTTGATGACATTCTCGATGTTGATTGTTCATATTAATTTGCAATATATGCTGTTGAATCAGTAGCAATAATTTAATACTTCGATTGTTTTCAGCTTGTTATGGAACAGAATACCCGAATGACAGCTCCAATTAATAGTTTATCAGAATAAGATTAATTGGATGTGATCCAAGCGTGTTTTCTTACATCAGAAAAAAGTATTTTTTGTTAATGAATTAGAGGATTGTCAATAATTCTTTGAAATAAGAATTGTTCGTCTCGGGTTATGTCGGAAGGGGTGGTTTGTGTAGCAACCCCTTTGGAGTTTCGGCCAACCCAGAGTGATCTCGGACTCGGGGGAAGGTTAAGGGATGCGAGAAAGCTTCGTACACACATGTACATGCATGACACTGTGTATATGTATAAACGCAGAAAAGGGTGTAGGACGGTGGGTAAGAGAGCGAGGGAGAGAGAAAGAGAGAAAGAAAGCAAAACAAGGGAAGGCGATCTGGGCTTCAGTGGACGTGTCGTAGAAACTCGTGGTTATAGAAGAAGAGGAAGAAAAAGAAAAGAGAAGCCTTCTAGTTGGTACAGGGTAAGAGAGCTAAGGGTGGCAGTGGTGGTGGTGGTGGTGGTGGTGTAAAATATGGATTTACCTCTCCTCCAGGGCCATGGGTTTTCCTTTCGCAGCTTCCATCTTTCTCAACTACGTTCTTCGCCCCTTTGGCTTTGCCTTGCTTTTCCAAGCTCGCACATGTATTTTCACACATGTGCACACCGATGCTTCGGAGAATTTTCTCATGTGTGACGTCTTGGAAACATGTATATCGGAGGCTGCTGTACAAAAAGGCTCAAGGAGATCAATTTAATGTATAAATTTATAAGGGTTACGCCCTATTGTTGGTCAATCGTCGATACAATACATACGTATACGTAATACACGTAGACACATGCAGTGAAACACACATGAGGAGGAGTAGAAGCAGCAGCATTCCCATTACGCGGGGTGTCGTGGCTCGTTTGTTAGACGGGCTTGGTTGGCCGGGCCGCTCGGGAAACGCGCGCGGCAAGATGAGGAGGCTGGGGAGGGCAGAGCGAGGGTGAGTTTTTCGCGCAAGGGGCTGTTTTGTTAGTGTTTTATATCCACGGCTCGCGTATACTATAAGAGACGCGACTGCCGCCGGTGTTTTGTCTTCGTGTGGCAGGGCAACCCCGAACGAATGATGAGAAAGAAAGAAAAAGAGAGTAGCATGAAATAAAACGAGATGAGAAAGCGGAAGAAGCAAAAGAGGAAGAAGACCAAGTTAGAGGTATACCTACCCGTATATATAAATATAAATATTTATATATATGTGTGTGTGTGTGTATATAAGTTGCTGGAATGAGAAAGAGTGACAAAAAGAAAATGCTTCTGTCATTGGACATTTCTTCGCGACCATCCCTACACAAAACAATACTTGAGCGGCATAATGTTATTGTCACTTTTGGCCCTCTAGGGGTATTGAAAATGAGAATTAAACAATGCAATTTCTTCAAGATTAATGAATAAGTAAACAAAAACATGTTAAAAATATTGAAAATCGAGACGTCGATGCTAACGAAAAATGAAGATGATTGTAGTAAATTAATTTTGCGTCCAATCAAAGCCTTCTGAATAAAAATGATGAATAATAAAAATTTGGAGAATCGATTGGAAAAAAAGAATCATATCTGGTTGAACGAGATTTGTAATTTAAAGTTGAGCTCGGGATTTTTTATTGTTCGAATAAAATATATTCATTTTTTTTTTAGGAGAATGAATAATATTGTAGTGGGCATTGGGTATGATTTTTCTCCCTCGTGGAGTCTCATCTTATCGATTCCAGTCACCGAAAGGATTTTCCCTCAATCCATCTCACATGTGTGTACAATCCATATATATATGAATATACACATCCATTATATTTAGAAACGCGCTGCTTACGTAAATGTGGAGAGCTCAGATATCTCCAGAGTGTGGAAATGGGCATGTACTTATACGTATATGTAAACGTATGAGATGGAAAGGATGAAAAGAAAGAGAGAGAAAGATTCGTCGTCGTATATAAATGGCTGGGCAAGCTATCTATACGTGCCGGGTAATTTAAAATGCGATTACTCGGAAGGGTGTCCCTTTTCGCCGAAGGGGGATCAGTAGCATTCGTCGTTGGACATAAGAATAGCTAATACGGTGGGTGGTTGGGTGGATTGGTGGATGGTTTGAGGGACGAAGCAGGAACGTTTCTTCTTGGGCTGAGTAGGATAGGAGTAGAGGGGGGAGGTCCAGCGAGGCTCATATGTATATACATACGAGTTAAGTAGATATAGGAAAAGTATACTGGGAGGGTGGCTGGATGGTTGCCATTAAAAGATTTCGAAGTCCCTCTCTCTCTCTCTCTCACTCTTTCTTCGTCGGTCTTCGCCCGTTCGCTTTTCCTCCTCGTTTCAGCCCCCAGTGCCCGCGGTGCCCATATATAAGGGTGAGTAATCTGAGTGAGCCCGACAGCAACAGCAGCAGCACCATCATTCCCCTTTTCACCCCTCTGCAACTACTTTCTTATTTTATATTCCTCTCTTTTTCTCACCCGCATCTCATACTCCGCCGTATACACCTTTACTCCGCCCTTACGTTCATCCCTAACCTCTCTTTACCCCGCTCTTCTGTTGCTCTTCCTCCGCGGCTCATGAACAATCGCTTTTTTTCCTTTTTCTCTGCATCCTCTTTATTCTCCTTTCTCTCCCCTTCTCCCTTTCCACTCTCTCCCTCTTTCTCTCATCACTCCACCATTCTCCCATGCTATATGAGTCTCGGTCTCTTCTACATACTTTTACTTATACTTTGGTGTACACTCATACGTGACTTGGGTCGTCGAAAAATCGACGTTGAATATACTCTCTATATGAGTGATAGGAGATGGTACTTTCGAAAGAAGGGCTGCCCTGGTGCAGACGAAGAAAGGTGGACACGAGGAACACATAGGAGAGGACTGAAGAAGAATTTATACACGTACACCGATGCGTTGCGTATACACACATATAATCGCTTCCTCTATTTCAAAGACAGTGTGTAACCTGCTGGCAAAAAGTTTATAGCATGTGTGCTCAGAAATATACACTCACACCAGTCAAAGTCGAGACGGAAGAGCGCGCGAACGAACAAGTTAAAGAAGAAAGGGAAGAAAAAGAGAAAAAGAAAAAGGACCTGTGTGAGGCAGAGAAAGAGTGAGGGAGAGTTAAAAGAGTGGAGTAGCGAAGGACACAGAGAAAAAGAGAGATGACGAGCAAACACACATGAACTTTGAGTCGCATACATAAGAGCTGGTACAGAGTGTGTCGTTGCTGCTCACACGTGTACGAGAGGTCTGTAGAGGGTGAACGGGGAAAAACGGGGGGTATAGGATTGGCAGCTCTGATCAATATTCGATTTTTGAAATATCTCCCTCCGCGTTGCCACCCTTTCAACCCCGGAGCCTCACCGTCCTCGACTCTCGCTTCATCTCCCGCCGCCCGCGACTCTTCAACCCCTATTTCCAACGTTTTCTCTCTCTATCCATACAGTTTTTTTCCTTTTTTTTTTCATCCTTCATCTCTTTTCTTCCGAACATTCGCGGGTCCACGGCGTCCCGGTATGTTCTTCCTCTCTCGCGTCACCCGGTTACGTCGCGCCATTCCACAGGGTCCACCCCTTCCCGATACACAAACATACACACACACACGCACATACCTATACCCACACCCTTTCCACCGACACGTTCTCCGCGAAAGCTCGATACTCCATTTGTATTTTTAAACTGGAATTTCGTATATATCGTACCGAATGCTCGCTCTCTTACCCCTTCAAACTACCAACGGCCCGCTTTCTCTATACGCTTCTCTCTCTCTCCCTCTTCTGCTTCCTTTCTATTCCAGTTCACTCCAAACTCCCAAACCACCCTCGTACCCCAACCCGCTTCTGTCCCCGTCCTGAAGTCGCTTTCTCTCTGTCCTCCGTTCTTCCTGACTGCGCTATCAGTATACGAGCATCGCCATTGCCATCACCATCACCATTACCACCGTTGACGGCTATCTCTCTTTCTCTTTTCTTTTCTTCTCAAGGCTTCAGTAGTGTCTTCGTCCGTATACACTAGCCCAAGCTCCCGTTAGTTCGTTCCTTGACTATTTCCCTCCTCACCCCTTATCTTCGAATTTGGTTTCTCTTTCGCGTTTCTCACGCTTCACTCTCTTTCTCTTTTCTCCTTCCATCTCGTTTTTGTCCCTTTCTATTTTCCGCGTACTGTCATGCATACGAGATACCACTACACTCGAAAACACATATGGATGTGTGTACGTAGTACACATGTGTGCGTCAAAAGGCCTTCGATATTGCGCGAAGGGGGTCGTCGAAGTGGGAGGGGTTGGTGGAGGTGAGGGATTGTAGCTGGAGCGGACCCGGCGGCGGCGCCGCACATACGATCCATTGGAATTTTAAGGAAATAGGAGGACACTCGATGCATACTATCGTTACGTACATATATGTATGTACATGTAAATATACATGTATAGACGCAGAGACTCCGGACCCAGCACACGGAGAGTATGTGAGAGAGAGAGAGAGAGTTAGAAGGGAGACGCAAGAGAGGTAGAAAGAGCAAAACTAAGAGGGTGAAGAAGGCGAAAGAAGGTGCGAGAGAGTGAAAAGAAAAATCCACCTATAAGATAGAATGTACACGGTATATATAACGAGATTCGAGTGTATGTAAATGGGAATAATGTGTGCGATAGAACTATATGTGACCAACATCGAGTTTGGTGAAAAAGAGCGAGAAGGGATGAAGAAACTAGGGGCTTGCGAGGCTATCCAACTTTGTCTCTCTTCTTCGTTCAATCTTTTCTTTCCCTTTCTCTCTATCTCTCTCTCTCTCTCTACCTCGCAATTCAAATACTCGTGCGTGGGTGAGTATAAGAAGAGGGGATGGTTCCATAGGGTGAGTTACCGGGAGGTGAGGTGAAAGTAGGATTCGAGGAGCAATGCCAGCAGCGTTTCTTCTCGTGTGACGGGACACAGGTGCATTGCATTTTTCCCCTGTGCCCATCTCACATATAAACCCTTCTCTGTGTGTCCATACATGAGTAAAAGAGAGAAAGAGAGAAGGAAAAATAAAAAAGTGAGAGGAAAAGACCTCTCGAATACTTCTTCCTCTTTGCCGTAGCAGAAAAGCAGGGAACACGTCGAATTGGAATTTTTGCATTCCCCGGTGGAAAATCACGCGAGCTGTCTCTGTGTATGTACCCGAGAGGCGTTCGTTCTCACTTGGATGGTATGCTTCGGTAACTCCGCCAGATGAATAAGAAATATCTTCAAAACAGCCCAAATCATGATTATTATTATTATTTTTATTAATATTATCGTTGTATTATTTTTATTGTTATTATTGTTGAGTATAAGAAAATCGTAAAATGCGAATTGCAGAAAAGCAAACCTTGAAAATGTATTCGTAATTGAAAATATTTTTTATCGTCGATGGAAAATTCCTTCAAAGCTTACGTATTCTGACGTTCTTACTGAGACTAGAGTGCTGAAAAAGAAGAAAAAAAAATACAAGAAAATAAAAAATTGTACTCGTTCATTCGGAGACGGCGCAAAGAGGGTTGATTTTTAGTGAGGTTATACAGCGAGGACTCCTGGGAGGATTTCAGCTCGAGCCAGAGGCTCGCGAATCAGCGGTCAGTAATTAGAAGAATGAAACACGCCTGAGTCCTCATTAGGGTGGCGTTGATTGGCTGACCGAGAGTCACAAGCTGGAGGGGAGTCTGAGCCCAGCCAGAATTTTCGGGTTAAGAGGGAGAAAGAGCGACTGCTGGAGAAAGTGAGAAACGGACGGAGAAACAGTGGTAGAGAGAGAGAGATGGAAAAAGCAGTACCGAGGGGGTTGTTCTGGGACGTATAAACTCTCGTCGTCGCTTGTTTCTATCCACCCTCCGAGAATCGAGATCGTTGGTGTACAACTGGCCACGCCTATTCCCATTCGCGCGAATCCTCATGCCAATATCAAAGGCGGACTTTCTCTATATCGTCCGCAGATTAATTACAACGCCCACACCGTCCAAATGAGCGAATCAGGATGGTATAGCCCTCGAATCGCAGGGGATATAGTCCATCGCGCAGAGTGCACCGCACACGCAAACCTACCCTCTCTCGTTTCAGCAGCCCCTTTCCCCCGCATATATCTTTGGGCTGCAACCCCTGCTCGTACGCTCTGTCCTATCGATTAATTCGCAAGATCGATATATCTGCATTGTGTCCCACCGCCGGTAGCTTCGATAATTCCGAACCTTTTTCAACCCGTGACGAGCATCCAGCGCGAATAATGAATAATGACGAATTTTATATTCCGCATCGTTTGTTATACGCTTTTCGACGGGTTCGAAATTCACCAATTTCGAAAATAACAAAAAATAAAATAAAAAGGAAACATAACGTTGACCAACCTGAAATCCGTTCTGTCTCCGCGCATCCGTACCAGCTACACTCGAATGGATAATAAATGGAATTTTTATTAGCATCTGCAGTAAAAGCTCGTTACATATTTTGGCGTATGAAATTTTCAGGATTGACAATCGGTGGCTACTTTTTGAAAATGCCTCAAATCTGCATACGAAAGATCGATGATTTTATCGACGTTTCGACGAAAATCCTCGAATTTTATGACGTCTGCCATTTAACGGATTCTCTTCGTTGATGAACCAAAAGAAAAAGCTTTGATCGATTCAATCGACTGTGTAAGCTTGGCATCAAATCTTTTATCACAATTAAGTAAGCTAAATTCAAAGAAATCTTTGATCCCCAAAAATATTTATTGCATACAACTGAAATGTTGGTTTTTTTTCCCTGATCCAGGAAAATAATTAAATAGCGGTCAAAAAAAGCAATTTATTAAGAGAAATGACAAGAGGTAGGGAAAATCCGGATTCTTTGTCTCTCTTTCGCTTTCGGCACTCAGTCAGAATTGATATACATATATATAGCGTCGATTAGCCATGTAAATCCCATGCAAATTGGCCGGTAGCGCCTTCAAGAGGGTTTGATTGGCCTCTCGTGGCGAATACGTTGATTGGATTGCCGTCCACCTCGTTCACCGTACTATGTCTCTAATTCTCCAACGTTCTCTTGCTCTCTTGCGGGCTAATCATGCAATTACTCTACCCAGCTTTAATTTTATCCTTAATTAAATCCAATCTCGTGCTACGATGGAACAAACGCTTTTTTTCCCAACTACGTGAGTTTATATATTTGTATACATGTTTTATTTTATATTTAATTTCAGCGTCGAGGTAATTCACTCGAGACGAAACGAGTAAGCGTGCAAGTGAAAAAACATCGTCACCGAGCCCACGGTAAATTCGCAAGACGGGAAAGGGTTATCCAGAAAATTTGAGTGAATTGAATTTTTTGCGTCGTGATAAAATTGTAAGAATTAATTGAATAAAAAAAAGTGTCAATTGCAAGCAAATGAGGAAAAAATTTGATGTACGAATCTTGAGTGAAGATGGGGAGGAGTGTAGAAGAATAAAATGAATGCTACACTCTAGCTAGAGGACTATTTATAGCTGCGTTATTGGAGAACCTCACTGCCTAATAACAATTTATTATTATGTTTTTTGTTCTTTGTTACCTTACCCTCTCAGATCTTTTTTCTCTCTTTCTCGCCTCCTCGTAATAACGAGAACAATTTATTTCTCTGGGTAGAACACATCGGTTATATAAAGGCGAAATAGCGAGGCAGAGACAGAGAGAGAGTGAGAGGAAGGCAGAGAAAGAGAGGAGGGAGGAAAAAACGATTGGTCCTGGAAAATACGAAAAGCTGACAAACGACCCTGTTGACGTTCGCCCTCGTTGAAACAAAACGACGGAAGGGGGCTTTTCTGCCTCTGTCTCGCTCTGTCGTGTACACGAAGCTTTCACTCGCCCTCATATTTCATATTTCTCACACCCCATCCCCTCGAAAAAGAAAAAAAAAAGGAAACTACATCTTGTATACTTTTCGGATGTGTGTATGTGCCTCATCATCTCTGTCTACCGTTGCAACGACTTCTCACTCTTTTCCCAGCCTCGAGCAACCCCAGATGCACTCTTCGATTTTTTTTCGCGTGTTCTACCCTCTCCCATTCCCCCTTCCTCCCCTCCGCCCCACTCGCGAGTTTGGATCGTAAGAGATTAATTTCCGATGGACCGACCAACACTACGAGGAAAGTTTAGCTCCAGGGGAGATTGTCGTCTTTCGGTGGATTCACGCAGGAAAAATAATAATCAGGAAAGAAAAACAACCCTCGATCATCTTTCGCAGCAGAAAAAAATGAAAAATAAAAATAACCACAGAGATTGTCCAGAATCAAATTATATTATTCATTTGTAAGATGCAAATTGGTTGAAATTTTCGCACGCGATAAGGGTGGATAAAACAAGCTTTCTTATATTGCGGCGAGCTCCAAGAATTAGTGCTTGGTTGACATGGCTACCCACGTCTGTTTCTTTCCACCACTTAATTTATCTCTCTAACACTAGGAAAAGAGAGAGAAAGCGAGAAAGAAACAGAAAAAGAGAGAGGGAGAGGAAAGAGGAGGCAAATTTTGTTTAATTTATTAAGAAAACCCCTCGAGGAAGAAAAAAGTAGAGGTAGTAAAAAAAGAGGGTGGTTTGTCGGTCTCGCGGGTGGTCGTAGAAGCTCTCATCCGCCGAGAAAGCTCTCTTACTCTTTTCAGTCTCCCCAGGCCCTTCGACCTTCTGTCTAACGATGTAATCCTCTAAAAAGTTATAAAGTTACATTTTTTAAAAGCATCCCGACACCATCTCGCTTTCTCGTCCCCCCACCGGCTGCCCTAGAGGTCGATGGGACGCGGAGTTTCGTGCACTAACCCCCGGCAGTTCAGTGACACACCCCTCGTTCTTTTTTACCACCTGTATCGTCGATGTATTCGCTTTTTTATAGGCTTTTTTTTATTACCTGACATTTCTGGTTGTGTTCCGAGCTATGCGGAGAATGAGCTCGTGCATAAATTTCGGCAGGTTTAACGGGGATAAAAACTCGGTTGGGAAATTAACCTTTTTCTTATTACTTTAATCGTACGTACTTTAGTATTCAAAAACGTAACGAGTTATTGAACGTACCAAGGTATTTTGTAAATCAATTATTAAGCCTATCTAGACTTATCAAGAATCCGAAATCAAAACTTCAAATCTGCTTTTGAGGAGTGAGGGCTATTTGTAACGCCAAAAAAACGCTGTTTTCGAGATCTTTTTTTTTCAAACACGTTTTATTATTTAGTGAAGTATGATTTCCCATATGAATAATCAATAGTTCTAGTAGCTACAGTAAAATTTCCATTGAAAAATAATGATAAATAAGCGAGATGCAGTCAGTCCGTGAGGGGTCCAAAAAAAGATGTTCTGCGGTGATTACCGCTGCTATATAATGCTGTACTTTGAGAGAATGCAAAAGAAAAACGATTTTTTGAAAATACCGACTAGCCCTGACCTCTTGAGAAAAATTATCGAAAAAATGTTGCTCGTCCCTAGTAACTTTGGATCTCAAAGCCTTTTTTTTTAATAACTCAACGATGTAATAAACATGGAAAATGATTAATTCACTAAGATACTGTGGCTGAAGCGTACAATCAAGCTATCCAGACACAAACATACAGGACCTATCTTTCACCCTCGATCTCGTTCTCCAATCAACCCCATATCGCAACGACCCCTACACGTTGTATCCGCGATTGCAACAGACTGCACGGATCGGCAAGCCAATAGGAGAGGTGCTCGCGTCAATTTCACATTCAAATTTCCATACAATCGAATTAACGAACAAAAGAGCAACCGGTCGTTTGATCCGTCCCATCGAGTGATGTAGTTGGGATTCTATACAATACGTATATGTATACAGATTTCATAGTGGATCTGCATGATGTATAGTCGTAAAATACATATAGTATATGTATATATACGTTGGAGCTTTCTTGGTCGTGTTCGTTTCCTGTACACCAGAGGGCACTCTCCTCGTATCCACAAAGTGGCGTCCCTCAATTATGAATAATTCGCGAATACAAATTCGCTTAATTTCTCTTGGTTGGGCCTTCTCTTATTCGCTGGGCAAAACGCCTGTGGCATAGACACACAGATACACCCATACACCTATGGCTACACGTATAACGGAATGTTTTCGTGCGGGGGTGCGTCAAAACTTGAGCATCGATGACCTCACTTATATTCGTTGAATAAATAAATATGTATATACTCTTGTGTACATATAGAACAATACGAGTTTAGGCAGCTCAAAAATTAAGTAGATTCATCATGTTTCCTTCCTTTTTACACGCAGCCACGAATAAACACGCTATTTATATGTGTATCAACGTGTATCCGCGGATATACCAGTCCGTAATAGCCGGACGCTAATTAATCCAACCTGCCGACGGCCTCAACAGATGCGCTTCACCGAAATTTAAATTTATTCCAGTATCGACAAGGGATTTTGCAACTGGTACGAGTGAGAGGCAGCAACAAGGGACAAAAAAGGATCAAGTAGAAACGGCGTCACCTGCTACCTGCTACCAAGATTCTATTCTTTTTTTTCTTTCGTTTTTTCTCCTGTTCCTCTCTCACTTTCTCTCATACATTCCCCAGCCTCCACGGTTCCCTTTCGTACTTTACTTTGAGTATGTACTTTTGTCCTCTCTCTCTCTCTCTCTCTTTCCTACCCGCATCCTCAGCCAATCCCTGTAACCACTCGAAGCTTCCACATTCCTTCAGTATTCCATTCTACAGTCGTGGAAGAAATCGTAAAAGTCGCACAGAGCAACAAAACGTCCGAAGCTATTACTCTATGAATTGGAAAACTAGAGAAAATCGAGGACTCGAAAAAGAGAGAGGAAGAGAGCGAGAGAGTGGGAAGAGACAAGAAGAGCTTCTTGAGCGATCAAAATTTAATCCAATTAGGCAGGACTTTAGCCAATATGGAGAGCTTCACTCGTCGAAAAGCGAATTAAACCAGTGGGTCCTGAATCCCTTTTTTCAGTTCTTTTCTTCGAGGCGTTTCATAGACACAATTTTTTTCACAGGGTATGTGAACCGAGCATACACAAATGAATTGTGAATAAGTTATAAAAGTGCTTATTTAACATTTTCGTTCAAGGTGTACTTTCCAACAAAAATTTCAATCCTAGATAACAAGCTGCCGAAATATAACAAATGATTGGACAACGGAAAGTGAATTCGACAACAACCTGAAACGCTTAAGATACTAAACTGACTGTTAAAAAAATTTGTGACAAGGTTAAATTCTGTCTCCCCTCTAACATTTATGGGGCTATAAATTTCATCGTAAATGTCAACAAGCTCGTCATCAACTGTCACTAATAGGAATGATACAAGTATGAGAGACAAAAAAGTTGTGATCGTGATGATTCAAAGATATATGTATGTATATGGAGAGGTGCAAGGGAAGGCGAGACTGAGAGATGCCTGGAACTCGGCGACGTTGAAGCGATGAGAGACGAGAGCGTATCTCTCGTCTCCAAAACACACACATATATATATATAGATGTTTTCGATGTATACATGTATATACATCGAGCTCCGAATCGGAGGAGAAAAAAGTAAAATCAATTTCTTCTCTTTCTCTCCCTCTCCTTTTCTCTCTGTATACCTTGCTCTCCTGATCTTACACGCGGTATAGCTAAGACCGGGGACAACATCTAAGAAGTATAGAAGGGCAGGGTTCGATTTCGAGACGATCGTATATAAAACAAGAGCAAAACGTGTCCAAAGCGCCGATCGCGCGGTTGTTGGAATTCAACGATGTGTGTGCTCGCTCATGGCATATCGGGAGAGGTGAGCCGAGAGAGAAAGAGAGAGAGAGAGAGAAAGGGGGAAGGGGAGAAAGATTGAGAGGAATGAGGGAAAGAGATTCGCGTCGCTCTCGCCAAGGTGAGTATTTTTTCCCTCTTGTCGTTTGATTGACTAACGTCAGTCAGTCGAAGAGATCAGAGAGCGAGAGTTTCAGAGACGAGAGAGAAAATATCGTGTTTATATGTATGTATATATATATCTATACATTAAACATCTACACGCAGAGGAAAATCCCAGTCAGGGTATTTCTGTTATTGTGTATGTACAACCCAACGATGGTTTTCCCTATTTGGTATTCTATGTAGATAAGTACAGTCGGAATAACAAATGTTGACGGGGTCACCATGATTATACCAGAGGCAAACAAATCTCTGTGCGATAGTTTTACAAAAAACAAATCAATGTATAACGATGGGAGGCAGGAACGAACGGTTTGATCTTTGGTATCTTTGGCCTGAGGAGTGGACCACCGTGTAAGTTGTTCATTGGCATACACAGGAAACAATATTCGATCGATCAAAGCGACGAAAACTTTATTCTATTATTCCTTGAATTTGGAAATTTTATATTCAGGCTCATTCCAATATTATTTCATGGACAAATCGCATCGCTCTGTAGAATACTTTTACTTTGCTCGCAGTTTGATCAAAAGTTAAGAGAGAAGAAGATTAACAAAAATTCATCGATGGTCAATTCGATTTTGATTTTTCTTTTTAACAATAATTTTCTCGATATTAAGTCGAATATAATATCTGCTAACCGTTGGATCTTTACCATCGAAATAATTTCTCTTGTCTCAAGAGCGAAAGACTAGATTCTCTATTCATCGAGCGACCATTTATTATATCGGTATGATATAAATGTGTTGAAGTCAAATATAGGGAAGCTAAGAGAAAAAGGGAGGATAGGAAGGCAGGCAGGCAGCTTCTGCTCTTGGCGAGCATCACCAAGTCAAATCGTCGTTGTCGTCGTCGTCGACGTCGTCGTCATTCGTACGTTCTTTCGTTCGTTGTCGTCGTCGTTGTCGTCTCTCGCAACGCGCCAGCGAATAATCTTAAATTCAAATTAAGAACGAGTCTACAAATTTAAACAATAAACGATCAGATTCTCGGCGATTCAAATTTAAACGGCGATCCAGACAATGGGACGGAGGATCGAACGCGGAGGAAGACAGCCAAAGAGTGAGAGGGAGAGAGAGAGAAAAAGAAGGTAGAACCTATCTTTGTAGGTCTCGCGTTTGCAAGATCGTCGTTCTGTCAGAGGCCACTTACGTGCCCGAGACTCTCTGTCGCGACTCGTCACTCTCTCTCGCGAATTCCAATTTTGCATTATCTCTAGTGCACTTACCGTATACATATATATATACGAGAACACATACGCACTTATATATATAAACGAAGAAAAATTCTTTAAACGTACTTTGCTCTCGGAGCCTGTCAGAGATTTTAATGAACGAATATCGAATCTCTGGAATTCTTGAAGAAAATTCCATGAATTATATCCCAATATCATTGAGAGTTGTGTACTCTTCATTTTTGGTATGTGACACGATTCGAGGTCAGGGTGAAAAGGAAAAAATACACTTGGTCATTAAATGTTTCAATACAAATTGTAAATATTATTTTGGAACGTAAATTCCGGAAACAAGAAAGACGAGCTTAAAAAAGTGTTTCGTTGCAGGAAACTTTTCGAAATTGTAACGATATGGTTCGATGATATATTAAAATTGAGAAAAAATCAATGAAAAATGTTTATCTGTCGATAAGATATGAAAATTCATTTACATCCGCTTGATCGAAATGAAAGGAAACTGAAAAAAAAGAACTAACAGGGTGTACGAACATAAAAAATGGCTAGGCAACTGGGAGGTGACGCCGTTTCCATAGGCAGATTGGAAGTTTACGACACGGGATATTGTTCGTAGGATGGCAAGAGCAAGAGGAGACAGGGTGGATGGAGAACGAAGGGAGATAGAATGGAAAAAAAGCACGTATGTGCTACTGTCTTGGACTACGGTCGCGTAGATTTCGGTTAAATATAGGCGAGACAAGAAGCGATCGAACGTCAGATCGAATCTCGCTTGGTGAATCAAATTTGGCAAAATAAAGGAGCGAGATGAACTATATGAGAAAGAGGGAGAGAGAGAGAGAAAGAGAGAATTTGGTCAGAAACGCAGAAGAATAATAGGATGGACGAATTTGCGGATGCAGACAAAGCTAGAACATGCGTTCCGGAGAAAAAAGAAGGAGAGGATTTATAAAAAAAGAGCTGCAAGATCGCGAGAGAACAGTTGCGCTTCGTGCGTGCGTGGAACATTAGCATGCGGGAGGGCGAAGGGCCTTTGGTCCGCTGTTGACCATCAGAAATAAAAGAAGGGGGATGCTTCGAAGTGCTGAGAGAGAGAGAGAGAGAGAGAGAGAGAGAGATTGTTAGTGATCAAACGACCGTGACCCAAACTGTTTAGAATGTAAAGTGATGCAAGTTAGGCCCTTTTCTTTCCAAAAATACGAAACGTATGTATATTTATAAACGAGGCTACGAGAGGCTGAAAGAGGAAGAAGGATCCGATGAGGGTCCTCTCTCATTCAGGGCTGAATCGCCTTTTTGGCTACGCGTAGAAACTGGAGAGGACGATCTCTCGTTTGGCAAAAGATCGTCGCAAAAAAGCCGCCGTGCAAAAAGTCCTTTTCGAAGTTTCTTTGTGTGCTAAGCAGCCAGAAACAGTTTTTTTCTTTCTCGCTTTTTCGTTTTTTTTGTTTTTTATTTTTTTATTAATACTTTTTTTTTTTAAATCTCTTTTCACTTCTTTTTATCTCCTCTTCTCAGTCTTCCACCACGCGTTATGTTTACTCTCGCGATCGCAGCAGGAGCGAAAAGACAGTCGAAGCCCCGAGTTCACATGCGGAAGGGCGCGAGCCGTGTGTTATTATAAAACCACGAATTCAAGATCGAGAACAAGCATCGAACGAGCGAAATAAAACAATAAAAAAAAAAGGCAAAAATATAACCCAGGAATGGGGTGAAAGAATGAGAAATCCAGAGCTCGTTTTACTTTATTCATCTTCACTTTTGTATTTTTGATTTTCCGACATTTCTACTCACCAACTATGTTTTAATCGACAATTAATTTGATCGACGATTTATCGATCGACAATCACTCTCACGTTCAAATTTTCCTATCGTCCATCATAAAAAAAATGAAGCTCCGAGTCTGTATCGAAGTGGAAATAGCGGAGTTGCTCCACTGTAAAAAAAAACATGAAAAATATTGATGAAAAAGTAGAATTGTGATAAGGAAGATTCAAGAGAACGCAGCGAAGGTTTCCAACGAAGTTTTGCGGAGTCTCGTCCTCCCGAAGTAATCTATAGCTGCGAGAGACGAGCTGATCGCGCCTCGTGAGAGGATCCTCCTTGAAAGGAAAGCCCACCGGGTGGACCGAAGTGAAGGAAACTACGATCGCATGAAGCGGCAAGAGAACGAGACGAAACGCGCGGCTTCTCGCGGCATTTTCTCTCCTTCTCTCTCTCTCTCTCTTTCTCTTTTCGGACGACGAGTGAAAGAGGAATGACTATAGACACACGTATATACCTGTACGTGAGAGAGATCCTCGCGCTAGACAACCGGCGCCATTTAAAGTGGATCATTTGAATTCACGCCGCGTGTGTGTCTCCGAGACGCTACTTCTCCTATTCGAGTATCTCCCCCTGACTACTTATCCTGTTTCTCCGTCGTGGATCCGTCTATCCAAAAACCGCTCGGGCAAAACTGTCAACGTTTCACCCTCTCGAGCACATTAAAATACAGTCCCTAAATTTTTGGCTCTCTGTATCCTAAACAAAATAAAGAATTTTCAATAAAATTAACCGTCGGAATTCGATAGGCGCTGTTTGTCTATGCATTCTTCATCGGACACTCAAAATTAACGTCAACGTCATAGTATTTCGATGTTCAGATTTTGTGCTTCAGAATTCGTATTTTAAAAAGAAATTTTCACAAAAAAATTCAACCTTCTGGCAGCCTGCAAATTATAATTGAAATTTCTCTAACAGCAACGATTGTTGGACCAGTTTATTAATGACATTTTAACGAATTATTAATATTAATATTAATGACATTTGAAACGAATCTGTTGAATAACAGGTTCAGAAACGGTGAATCCAGAGCAGGATTGTTTGAACCGACATTGTGGGCTGCTTGCCACTGTATTTGAGTGTTACATATTTTATTGAACTGAAAACAACTCGGTAACTAGCAATAGAAACAACTTCAGAACCTGCTACAGTGGATAACGACGATTCCCATCGTGAATGTTAAGAAAAAATGTATTTTTCAGTGTAAGAATGGAGAGATACGGAGGGATGAAAAAAACCGATTGAATAAATTGTTAATATTGAACGCTGGATGACCAAATTGACGATGAGTTTATTGATAAGGCGAAAATACGCTGGTTAAAGACAAAAAAAAAAGGAGAATGAGAGAAGGATTGTTGGGGTGGAGTCGGGCGCGGCACTTGCGCGCCCGCCTGGTCTCTCGTTTGCTCTCGTGGTGGTCATCGGACTTACACATCGTAAAGGAGAAAAAGAGAGACGGAGAGAAAAAGAGAGAGAGGAGAGTAGTGGCTGCGCAGGATTTTCTCCGGCGTACTCACTCATTTATTATGCATACCCAGATACGTGTTGGAGATATTGTTGCACGTTGGGGAAAGAGAAAAGAGTTCAAAGATGTAAGTACAGTATGGTATGTTCGTGTAGGTGCCACTACCGAATCATCGTGGTTCGAACGTTTTGCTTCCCTGCTTTATCGACAATCTTAAAGAGAATAACACTCCAAAGTTATTCCAAACTTTTCAACCTCATATATCATCCATCAAAGGTCCATTAAAATAATCAGAATCACTTATTTCGTCGGCTTTTCGAGCTCCTGAAATTCCAAAATAACAGCTGAAGAAATACACTCACGTAGAGAACGAGGACTGAAAGCCACGAAAATGCTGCTAGAAATCCAGAAAATTGATATCAAATTGGCATAACATTTTTAATGACATGGATGATCGTGTGTGTGTGAACCATGCAAAACCATGTGATTTATCTGTCTTCAGGCGAGGCATTAACTTTTGGAAATGTCGATCCCGACAAGACATCCTTCGATTGAAGTTTTCCAAAACAATATAAAACCTGCAGATTTTTATGGATCTTGCAAGATGGAGTTGCCCTTGTAGGAGGCCGAGTTCATCTTCTTGGAAGGATTCGTGTTCATCTTCTTCTTAATATACAAATTTTTCGGCAGGCCATTTAAAAAAAGGATCTCAGATCTCATTTAATCGCTCACGTGCTTCGGTTTTTGTTGCGGTGAATAAGAGTTTCATTCATGTAGGGTAGAAATCTAGTCGCGGGCAGGATGCTACGTGGCGGCTTGGGTTTGTTAGGAGGTACCATTTATACTTATATAACGAAGAGCTACATATAAGGGCGAGGTGAAGAAAGCTCGTCGCGCGGCTTCTTATAATCGGACAGCGCGATCTCGAAAGTGAGATAAAGAGGGGGAGAGGGGGGGGGGGGTGATAAAAAAAGGGGCCTTAGCGGTGTGTCTTGGGCGTGCGCAGGAAAAAGAAAAAGGCGCAGAGTCGTTTGGTGCTGTTCCTGAGAGAAGATTCTCGACGGTACGAGGGCTAAATCACGTTCCGGTCTTTGAGGACTTCAGCGAAAGATGGAGAATCAAAAAAGAATAGAGGAGAAAAACGGTTAGAGGAAAGGAAAAGTAGAAGAAGAAGAAAAAAATGGAAAAACATTTCGAAAAAAATGAGACCAGGAAAATCCTTCTCGCTTTCCCAGTGACAGCTTGTTTGCACGTTTGATCGTTAAAAAAATATTATATTCCATGGGACTTTGAACTCGGATCGTTTGTTTCTCATATCGTTTGTTTCTACGCTTTGTTATTTTCCATTTCTCGACTCTAGCAACTATAATTAAGATAAAATAATGTATAAAACTGAACGAGGAGATGATCCAGACGTGTTTCATGCTCGCATTAAAAAGCACATTCATGTAAACGAGCTTGAATATTTTTAACCCACAGTCATAACGACGAAACAGAAGTAAATATCTCGAGAAGATAGAATGAACGACGATGGCTTGAAAAAGATGTGGAGGCACGTACGTGAAACTCGTTCCGTTCGAATCAGCTCCCACTCAAATTTTCAAGAAGATCAAAAGCTTTTACGAGAATCGTCCGAACGAACTGCTCTTGAGGATTCCCTGCATGCACATCTTAATTAGCAATTTTTGGACACGAAAAGTTTTGCTCGCACCCAGAAATTACGTTCTTAGTATCCAAACGTCAAACGCGAATAAATAATGATGTATCGACATTTTTTGCTCAACAACTACAAAACATAAAGACCATCGACGTATTCAGAATGAGAATAAAATTAGCGTAGATCCATTAAAACAACATAATAGCAAAGGGAAGAAGAGGGAGAGGGGGGGGGGGAAGGTAATTTCTATACCGAGCACGATTCCTTCTCAGGCGTTCCTTACGCGGTCTTCGCGTCTCAAAATTCCACGTTGACGTTGAGTACACCTCGTCTTGTCAAATTATTATTTCTCTTATTCTTGATATTTTTATTTTATTTTTTTCCCTTTGACTCTCGCAGTCTTTCATTCTCCTTGTATCTTTTGTCTCTCGTTTTATACGCCTGTGGTCAAAACGAGCTACGAGGAGGCAATGTCGGCTTCAGAGGGAAACGAAACGTGATGTTCTGCCTCGTTTTCTTTCGAGATGCTTCTCTTTTTCTTGCAAAATATTCTAGAGGAGTGGGATAAGCAGGAGCAGTAGTCATCAGACTCGAGCGTATATATAGCTTTACATATGGAATAGCGAACTCTGATCTCCGCTACGGAGAAACAGAAATTAGGCACGAAAAAGAGTAAGATTGTAGGGAGAAATGGCTGATGTAAAAGTTGAAACAAGCAGTTATTCATCGAATAAAAGTTTCAAGTTTTCTTCCATTGTCACGTTCTGAATTAATCATTCGCAGAAGCTAATGGACAGTGAAAAAAAAAAAAAAACTAGCAGACTCTGAGAATTTCTTTACAATCTTTGGAACTTGGCAAAGATTTTTGAATTTTTTCAAATCGATTCATGATGAACTACGGCAGCGAAAAAGAAGAAAAAAAAGAGAAAGCGAGAGCATGAGGAAGTGTGGAAGTTGAAACGGGATGGGAAGATGGAGGCAGCAAAACGTAAATCGATGTTGTGATTAGAAGATAAATAAATAGACTATAAAAATTGTCCATGTTTTTGTATTTTCGTGTTATAAGTGGTAACGTAAATGAGATCAGAATTAGATGTGTGTATAGTGGCGTTGATGCGATACTTCTATCGGCTGCGATTTAAATTTGAACAATGGATCCTTACGGATGAGACAGGAAAGGAATAAAAGAGGGGAAAGATGGATATAAATAAATAAAAATAAATTAATAATAAAAAATGGGAGCGTGACTGTCTCGTATCTCGATACCGTTTAAATTATAAATTGAAACAAAGGTTGATCGACTATTTATATATACGTACGTTACTATACGTGTGTATGTAGATTGAGGAACGTCGCGACGTTCGTGATTAATGATCCTCGAATTTTTCGATCGTATAAATAAGTAGGAAATTTCATTGAGCTTTAGGTGTTTGGATGGTAGATTAATGTACATAAAAGTTTATAGATATACATATCGATTAGTGCTATTCTATGTTTGTTAGGGTGCCTCTGATAAAATCGATATTTTTGTTTTCGTGAGCCGAAGAGGGATGTTAGTATATGCGAAAGAAGTAACTTACTCATAATTTAGGATTTTTGAAAAATTGTTTAGAGATCAATGAATATTAAATATTTTGATTCCTATTTTGCTAACTAAAGTAAAGCCTTGATTAATGTTTGTATCTGGTATATGCAACAAACTGATCGAAGAAATGTAACATTTTTTTTTAAACAATCAGTTGAAAAATTATTTTTCTTTTCAAAATAGAATCATATTTTGTCTTTGTTAGAAGAATCGTAAATCGGTGTGAAAATATGTTTGTTTTTGAATTATTTTTATAGTTTTTAATGTTTGCGATTTTTTTTTCAATGGAAAGCAATGCCTCGAGGCTGTTATTTTCCACAAATATTTTTCTTGTATCGTCGAATGTGTATGAAAATTATTTTGATCCAAAAAACCCAGTTAATAATCTTCAATGAAGTATTTTTTATTATCAACATCAATTCTGTAACACCAGGTATTCGATCACCGTTCTCAGAATTTGATGGAATGAATTTCTAATATTTCTCTTGACAACTCCGCTAGAAATTTTTTTTTTTCAACTTTTTCGAATTATTTTTCACACAGATTTTTTTGTACAAAATAAGAAAAAAATCATTTATAAGAATAAATATATTGATCGATAAATTTATTGCAACCTGTACAAAATTTGGAGTTTGAGGTAAAAAAAGGTTGAGCATTTCTTCAGGAATTTCGTCCTGCTATTTCGCGCAACCCCCCAAGTGTCTGGCGCATAAATTATGCACCCCCATTGCTTGCATATATAACTGTTGAACATAGTGAAGTGAGTGCGTGCCAGGCGGTTAAATAAACCTTGTATACACATACACCTGTGTCGAGTATTTCGAGCCAATAAGAAGAAGAAGTAATGAGAATAAGTGAAAGAAAATAAGACAGAGAGTTGAGAGCGGAAGTCGAAGGTTTGTAAGAAGTTGTTCATGAGAGTCCGCGCGTTTCAACTTAATGAGTCGGTTTACCACGCGCCGATATAATTTATGGAGTTCCCTTTTGTTGCGGTGTTTTCGCGGTCGTATGAGGAATGTCCTGACGTGGTGTAAACACGCACAAGATTATTTTTAAGCCTGTGCTTACCGTGCTTCATTCTGATTTTTTATAATTCAAAAAAACTGTTCAATCTTCAAAAATAATTGTTTTTGATTCGTTGAATTGAGAAAATATTTGCGATCGAAGCATCGCGCGAGTTAAATGCGTCATACGACTTCGAAGACCATTGAATTGGAGAAATATTTTTCAATTTAATGTATATGCGAACAGGCAGAGAATCGAAGAAAAGGTGAAGATCGCACGAGTTCATCTCGAGTGCATGAACAGAAAGGGAGGTGCAACAAAATGAAAATGCATTTATATACATTACGTATACTTATATATACATATATATATGTGTGTGTGTGTGTATAAAAGAGAAAGAATTCGTGTAGCAGCCGACGCCCAATGTCGTGATGCGTCGTAACTGAGAGATAGCGATCGGTCTTTTGTTTCCATTTCATCCCTGCTCGCACCTCGTGCTGGCTTTTGCTCGAACCATTCCCTCTTCGCATTATTCTTATTCTCGTTTAACTGCTGCTGTGGCTGCTGCTGTTTCTTGGCACTGTATACGCGTATAAATTTATTTTCATTGCTTCGTTAATCGATTCGTACGATGCTGCGAGTCTCTTATATGCTAATGACCGATTACAGCCTATTAAGCAATATAAATAAATAAACAAAGACACATAACGCGTAATGTAAATTTTCTATAAACACATACAAGTATATGTAAATGTCTGAAAATTCCCTTATGAGAAACATTTCTAACAGGTTGACTGAAAAACGAAAGTATACGGTGACATTGTCACCATGCCCAACCCTGGCATCTAATTGTCCGGAAGTTGTGCCTTCAACTCGTGTCGCATTTATGTCTTCAAGTTTCGCCGCATAATCCGTTTCCTGAACAAGAATGCATCGCGACATTTGGGCAGCGAGGAAATTTCACCGTCAGAAGCTAAATGCGAGTGTTTATAAGGGAGACCCCAGTTTTGTGGCAGAGGAAACGATTTATGAGGCGCGTTTATATACGTAATGCAACGTTTTATTGCGCATACATAATTATGGATTGATTAGGCAGCTATTGTGAGGTTTAACACCTGCAAAGTAGCCCGGAGAAGGCAGAATTTGAAAGAAGAAGGAACAAGAAATGGGAATTTTTTCTTTTTACCGTAATCACGATCTAATGCTTAAGATAATGTGAAGCAATTGACAATAAATTTTACAACAAATGATGGCTTTCTATTATGAAAATTATTAGGAAAATTTGAAACTTTCAAATGTCAAAATTGTAGTCATTTTTTAGATCTTTCAGAAAATTTTCTAGTTTTTTTTTTCCTCGGTTCCAAGAATGGTATAAATTAATTCATAAAAATGGTTATGCCGTGAGGCAGTGAAACGAAAGATAAAGAGACGAGGGCACAGGTCCCTCTTCCACGAATTTGAGCAACGTGGTTCAGGATTCTCGTACACCTATGTCTTTTCCTCTCTCTCTAGTTTCCTCTCTCTCTATTTTTTCTCTCCTACTTTCTTCTGTCTTTTTCTGGTGCTTTAACTTCTGATGATTCCGTTGTCTCACATTTGGTGATGTGGCCCACCTTCTGAGGCCCATAGTAAAAGAGTGTTATACTATATCCTCCTACGTACACGAGAACTTTGTAGCTCCTGTCTCTTTCGCTCTTCAACTCTTCCTTACGAGGTAAATATCAGGTCTCTTTTTTTCCATGTCTAGTGTTTCTCCGCGGACAGACGCGCCTGTGAGATTAGATCTTAGCTATATACGAGATTCTCATATTACCAACGAGAGAGAGAAAGAGAGGGAGAGTGACGAGTGCTGCGATTTTGTCTCTCCTCTGTATCCTTTTTCTCTCGATTTACTTTTCTCTTTTCATCATTATAGCATACGCTTTTGTCTTTTTTATTTTTTATTTTTATTTTTATTTTTTTTTTTTACGACTCGTGTGTACTCGGCTCCCGTTTTACTTGACGCGGAAAGGAGCCTGCGATATACATATGTCTCTCTAACCGTCTCAACCTTTTCGCAGCTTCCTATTTTGCTCCTATATAAAACAGGCGCGAGCTCCAAAGCATCTCCTATCCCCCCCCCCCCCTCTCTCTCTCTCTCTCTCTTTGTCATTCTCTCGTGATTATCCTGTTTTTTCGTTTGCAGTTTAATTGTACATGAGTACTTTTGCAGGGACGTGGACGCGTGTGTCCGTACGTTAACACACGTTTTATCAAACTTCTCAAGTTCTTATCAGGGCTTACGATTATTACAAGCCATTATCATTGTACGAGAACTCATCCTCAGTCCTTGGTTTTCATCTCCAGCGGTATATAATTCTTAATGAAGCACGAAGAAAATACAGGAACGTGAGGAAGCCTTTCCGCTTCTTACTTCTAACATCTTATCTCGTGATCTTAATTTTTGCCTTGGATTCCTGTGTGTGCACCTCGCGGTTTCCTCCCGGAATAATGTATAATGTTACGTGCTGAGGTCGACTCTTTTTCTTTTGTTTCTCCTGTTCCTTACTTCTGTCTATGCGGCGCAGCAACCGTAATACAAAAGTTGTCCTATGTGCTCGAGGCATTAAATCAAAATTACATCAAATTTGTCCTGCTTCCATTTTTCTAACGTTGTTTCACCGAGCAGGAAATTTCTATTTATCATGTATTTCCTCTCTCCCATTCTTCGGGGGCACAATGGTTTTTTTTTCTTGTCAATTTCAACAGAAACAAAATAAGTTTGATAAAAAAAAAAAAAAAGGGAAATGCAAACATTCGGAGACGATATATCGTGCACTTTGCGAGGGGATAAAAGTCGAATAAAATTATGTGGGTGCGGGAAGGAAGTTAAAGAGAGCGTGCATCGGAATTCCATAACGCACGCCATGGGGCCTTACATAAACATATATGTTGGCGGAGCGTCGATTTTTCATTTACCCATACTTCCTCGAGGGGGTGAGGGAATGAGGGAGAATTTCTGGGTTCGCTTTTTCAATCTGTGTTTCTTTATATCTCTTACGTATATCCCGATATTTTCACGAGAGGGGCGGGAGGGAGATATTTGGAAGGTAAATAATAACAATGGAGGGATCCATGCACGGGGGTGGCCCGTTGGATAGTTTATTAGTGCTCGCGGGACAATGGAGGTCGGGACCCGAAAAGAATGAGAGAAAAATGCGGTTGGAAAAGGAGGAAACAGAAGAGACGAGGGAGAGAGAGAGAGAGAGAGAGAGAGAGAGAGAGAGGTACGTGTGCTACTCGCTCTGCTTGTGAGATCGTTTTCTGCATGGTGAGACGAGCGTGTGCGCGATCTTATGGTAGAAAGAGAAAGATAAAAAGAGGGAGAGAGAGAAAGTAGTAACGCGAAAAAAAAATAACGGAGGCAGAGAAGGAGGAACAGCAGCGCAAAACTCGACAGCCATCGACGGTCGGTTTGGCTGGAAGAAGAAGAAGAAGAAGACGAAGAATAAGCAACAGTCGAAGAAAGATTCGGCAGTAGCAACAGAAAAAAATGAAAAAAAAAACCTACGAGAGAAAAAAAAAATAAAATAAAAAGGGTCCAAGTCCATATTTAAGTATGAGCCAACGCCGCCGCCTTCGAATTTATGCCCGGCGACAAATATTTCAAAATCGTTCCCCTCTATATATCGTATCGACGAGCCAGACCTTTGCCGAGTTTTCGCCACCGTGGCTTTCGGATAACAATAATAATCATAACAACAGTATAATAATGCTAGTCACAAAAATAGAAGAAAAAAATAAAGCGAAAAAAATGTTAAGCTCCTCAGAGTAAATCTCGGTGAAAGAATACATTATACGAATGGCAGAAAGAATTAGAGTGGAGAATTCATCTTTTTGCCGAATTGGGAAAGAGAGAGAGAGAGAGAGAAAGAACTCTAAGCAAAAGCACGGATGGGATCTCCGAGAGACTTTGGAAATAATTCGACGCCGAGGACCGAGAATATATTTGAAAAATTCAAATATTCTATTAGAACAAAGGCAAGGCCAAATCGTAAATAGATTTAGGTCAGTACTTTGAATAGAAGTGGTTCTCAAAGTCTAAACATTTTTTGACACTCCTTTACCGATAGAAAGACGCAGGGGAGGATTTTTCCTGAAGTAACGATAATTTTATGATTCAATCTCTCATAAACCGAAACCCGCTAATTAAAAATTAACTTTGAACCAAAACTTCAAAAGTATTCTAATGCCAAGATACACTAAATTCGAGTTATTTTTTATTCGGCATACAAAAACGAAAATGGAGCGTTGACTACATTTGTTCGTGGAAGGGTAGGCGGCAAGAGCAGAGAATAGATCGTCGTGAAGCAGATTCCGACGCGAGATAAAAGCGGAGCGAGAAAGATCAGTAAAGCGATATGCTACACAAAAGGGAGGAATAGAGAAGGAGAGAATTTTCGCTGATCCGCGAATTAAATGCGCCAGAGATGCCGATGGCTATAAAGTATATGGAGATTTGATTAATTCTTCCTTGCCATTCAGGTCAATTTGAATAGACAAATAAATTTTTTTTTTTTTTTTTTTCACCATCACTCTCATTTTTCACGATAATCATTTTATTTTATGCAATCAATCTATATCGCTGCGGGCATAGAATTATAATAATACCGAATTATGATAATGGCTTCGAGAGGAAAACAATTTTTTATAATTAATACAGTTCCGTTGTTGAAACTTAATTCAACTCGCTGCCACGGCTTAATCGAAGTCCAAATTTATTTTGATTAGGCACGACCAATTTCCGAAGACTCCGAATTTTATCGTTCGAATGAACCGGAAGTGTGAGAGCTGTCAGTCTCTTCTACGTGGGCCAGTAAGAGGAAGAGAGACATCGAGGATCAGAGAGAGAGAGAGGAGAGAGAGAGAGAGCCTGAGCGATCAGTAACTCGACTGGAGAGATCGTGAATTTCGTCATGGCGCTTCGAGGTAGAGCGATTCCGGTCTCGATTCACGTTCCTTCTCTCTTTCTCCTTTGGTTGCCAGCTTCCTCTTTGAATGCTGTCCTCGCACCCACCCCTCGATTCAGGACTTAATTTCCATCGTAGTCCCGGCAAGATATTAGAGCCAGAGCGTGTGACGTCATATGTATGCAAATTCGTGGCCCGAGTCGCGGTTGCCTGTCTGCCTCTGTGGTTCCATGGCTATACCTTATTCGTACACTGCGAAAATCAACATATATATCTGTATACGTTGAATCTATGTATACAGACTGAGACGCGGATCCGTCCCTGCTTCCGTCTGGAGCGCCCATCAGCTACTAGCTTTCGGTATCCGTTTGCGAATCATTCGACCAGAGAGGGGAAGAGAGAGAGAGAGAGAGAGAGAGAGAGAGAGAGAGAGAAAGAGAGAGTTCAATACATATGCGCTCGATTCCACGTAAGCGATGGCTCTATTTTCCACCGCCATTTTGAAGAACCTGTAAAAAAAAAAAATGACAAAGACAGCTCTAGTTTCATTAACTCAGCAATAAGAAAGCGTAAAGACGAGAATTATATGGCTTTTTACAAACGATAAAACAAACTTTTGTACAATTATCATTATTATTGATGAGAACTCACATGACGATTGATTTGATATTGGAAATACTGTTGAGCTGTTGGAATTGAACAGGATTCGAGGTTTTCAAAAATTCACCGTCAATGTGTTCACCCAATATCCCTTAATTCTAAAAAAAAAAACGGTGAAAAAAAAATTCTGAACACACATGGAATCGAGAGACGATAGTCAAGAAAGATATCCTCCAAGATTTGAAATCTACGTGACGACCTCGATTGAAGCCGTACACATCTGGATGTAAAAAGCATAAGTAAGGGGATGGCATTGACCGAATGAAAGAGAAAGAGGGGGGTGAGAAAGCTTAGGCCAAATTGACGACAGAGAGCAAAATGTAAAGAAAGTAGGAGGGTGAGATGGTGAGAGAGAGAGAGAGAGATAGAGAAGGGGGTTGTGGTCAGTGTCGAAGAGGGATGATCCTCACGGCATATAGAAATAGGAACGTGATTTGCGGTTCGGGGATGGCGTTTCTCAGATTTGAATTTATCTTGTCCGTCGACGAGGCGAATTCGCCCCCATATACTACGCGAACTTTCCAACGTCTCATGTCCTTTCTTTCCCTCTAGGTGACCCTAGTTGATCGAGACGATACGTCCTTCTCAATCGCTCTTCCTCTCTTCCTCTCTTGCTCTCTTTCGTCCCCATTGGTGTTATCCTTTCAATGCCGTTATATGCAGAAAGCTTCTCACGTTGACCATCGTTTCTAGCTCCTCCACCCCCTCCCCTTCGCTCTCTCTCTCTCTCTTGTTCCGCGCTCGTGAGAGGTGGTAAGAGGGATCTTTGGAGTCGGCATTTCACTGTGTTGAATATCTAAATGTACTTGTGTAGAATGAAGGAGATGTACTTGCCCGAAGATCTTGTCGGTTCCGTCTGGTCCGATGAAAGCGGCAACCAGGATGAGAAATAGGAGAAAGAAATGAAAGAGAGTATGAGACATTCCGGTTCTTCCGGTACAGAGTATCAAGAGAATACGAGTGAAGGATGGGCGAAATGAGAGAGAAACATGAAGGAAAACAGAGAAAAAGTAGAGTACATGGAAAGCTACAGAAGACTCCGCGATGGAAACGAGGATTACAGCGTTGGAAGAGAGACCAGTATATGCAGATGATCCTCGGTGCGCTTGGTGGCAGAGAATCCACCCCCTCGAACCAGCCCCACCTCTTCCTGTGTCTTTTTACTCCTGTATATACTCCAAGAAACTCTGAAACGACTCGCGCGTTCACTCCGACCTGGAGAAGATATCGATTTCCTCCGTATCCCCGTAAAACCGCGGGTGGCCGCGCGAGTCCGCGCGGTCGTTACTACCATCTTCATTTTGATCATATGATAGTTCAATTTACTTTTCATATGAAGTAGGCGAAATATTTTTATAATCGATAGAACGAGAATGGCGAATTTTATTTGCCAAACTGAAAATCCGAGTAGAGAGAAAATGAATAGTTTTTCTTTTTATATCATTTTTTCACAGGTTCCAATAATTACGGACAAATAAGGGATCCCATTCATCCACACAAAGCCTTGTCCATTTCGCTGAATTATTTCCTCATCCCTAACGAGTAAATCAGGAAAAAAAATGTTTCACTTGAATGAAGCAAATTGATGCGTTTTCATGTGTCATCATTTCGAAACAAAACGAGGCTTAACGAGCAGCAAGATATTCTGGAGCGAGAGAGTCGATTGAACGAATTACATACGTGATAATCGAGCGCGATAACCTCCCTCGCGTGAATAGCAAAGGCAAAGGGTTGTAAGAATAAATACATGACAGGAGGGATGAGGAAGCCGTGTTGCATTTGCCCTACGGGAATGATAATTAGGTCGCTATGAAAGAGGTTTAATTGGCCTGGCGGCGGGGCACCCACGCATAAACTAACCCCTTTTATCACTCGTTCATTCCTTCTCGCACGATCATAACGATACAAGAAACGTGCGATGATGGATGAACCGGGGCAGAAGAGAAATCGCGAAAGAGAAACGCTTCGGGGCAAGAAACGTAAAACCCTTTAACTCCATGACTTTTATCTCTTTCTCTCTTTCTCGCCCTTTCACTCTTGATGAAGACAAAGTAAGAAGGTCGATTGGACAAGGCCGATTTCATCTCTGTCATCTCTTTCTATCTTGCTACAAAATAACGATACGCAAACGGATATTATTAGCATTGTTAACCGAGCAAGCAACCTCTCGCTACATCATTCCTCCTACCCTTTTCCTTCCACCCTTTTACAGTATCATCTCACCACCCTCTCACACAAGTGGAACACAGTAATACGGTCCAGGATAGATCCCGTAACGCGATCCGGACCCCTTGACGGCGCGTGCATCAGCAATCAACCCTTTTGCTCACGACGACAGCCTCGAGGCATCTCTATCGTTTCAACTTTGACGATAATCATCCGTACAACCGTAGGATCACAGATCGACGTCGCTCTATTTTTTTCTAAGAATTTTGTGAATTCGATCGAGGGGGTGATTCTGCAGACTGACTGAACCATACGACTTGTATTTTGACAAGGATCTTCAATAAAGTTTATGCATACAGGCGAATGTTTTGTATTGTACGACCTTCCTCCATGCATGTTACCTCGATACGTAAGGAATTTCAGGTTTCCGATGATTTGGAATTTGGAACTTCGAAAATCTGATAATTTTGCCAGATTTACAGCAAATTCTAACGGCCTTTCTTGGCCTTGCGATTATATCAACTGTATCCTACAAATTGATCTTTCATTGATATTGACAGGACAAGAACAGGTGGCAGAAATTTAAATCAGTCTCTTCTTAGCCAATTGGATGGAACCGATCATGGGAAAATGAAGCTTACAGATTGTTAGGACCCAGCAGCGGGCCTGAACATGGGTCAGCATACTTGCCTATGTCTAGCCAATGTCTAACTCGTGAACCGGGATCCGGAAACCTGCCAAGTCTTGACCAGTGTTGGCTCATGACTGGCAGCCAACAGATGGTGTCCAGTGGTCGTCCAAAGATAGGGCTGCTCGGCCAACGGTACATTGTTTCACGAGCGCGTTTTTTCATTTAAAAACCAACAATCGATCGAAAGAAAATGAATATTTGGGCAGCTGCTGGAAAATTGAATGCGTGGCAGAGCGTGCGTATTGTACAACGAGGAAACAGGTAAAGATTTTGAAGCTGGGGATGCTGAAACTCTTTTCTCTCCGATCTGGTCAAGGGATGAAGTAGAGAGACGTCGTGTGTTATAGTCGAGTTGAGTGAGAAGCCAGAGAGCAATGGATGCTACGAAAAAGCTCACGTATGTCGGGGGAAAGACGACGCCGTGGTAAAAAGCTCGAGAAGGAAGAATTATATATATATAAATTCGCACATATCTATAAATAGATGTATAGATATATAGATGACGAGAAAAAGGACTCTGGCAAGCGCGTAGTCCACGATGGGGCTGAGATGACGGGTCTCGGGTTGACGTTTCATTCCCGACGTACTCCCGCACTATGCATACTAACTAGGCCTCTTGCTATAGATACAAGATTTTCTCTACCTCTACCCTCAATCTTCCTCTTTCCTCTCTCTTACTCCCTCCCTCTCTACCTCTTTCTTTCTCTTTCGATTTCGTACTTCTTTTAGCTCTCGTTCTTTCGGGCAAGCAGCGTCGATCCTCCGGGGGAATGAAGAAAGCAACCGGGTCGAAGAGATGACGATGATGATAGGATACGAGTGTATAAAACGCGAGGGTGAACCAATGAAAAAATTGACACGCAGATATACGTGATAGGAGCAATGAGATAAACAAATAAGGATCCCGGGAAACGTTTCGAATGTCTCCCTAGTGGTTATTTACTTTAATTTAAACATAAGCGTAGCTACGTATGTTGTACGTGTCCATTTATGGGGGGTCAAAGAGAGCTGGTTCATCAAAAACGGAGCGGAATAAAGCAATGCCAAAACCAATCTATCAACGAAGTAGAATGGGTACTGCAGGCTTGAATATTTGTTCCTGATTTTTGAACATTGAAAATACTTGATTGTTGCAGTAACTGGTATATCCGACGTTCAATTCTGATAGTTTTCAATTTCAAGTCTTTTTTCGAAATGTATTTTGATTAATCGATTGTCAATTTGATTTCTTTTGCACTAATTGAGTGTAGAAAGATTCGATAAATTTTGAAATTAAGATGGATTACGAGGTTTGTTTTTTAATAGCTGTTAGGAAAAAGTGTTTTTGTGATGGATGAGAACCGCGTATTAGAAAATGATCGAAAGTTCGTTTAATATCGTGCAAATAAATTTCTGATTAGAACGGGTTAAAAAGAATAAGAAATGAACGCATGAAACACAGATAGATAAATGAGATAGAAAAATGTGATGATTGTGTAAGTCGGTACTGACAGTCACGAGATCGAGGTTCATCATCCCTTCTCCCTTGGGGCGCTTCAAGCTCGAGAGTATGGAGGGTTGCATAGCGTTGTGGGCAAGGGTATCTCGCTCTATCTCTCTTTTCTACAACTATTTTTAAACGGTTTCCTATTACCCTTGGCAACTATCAGCCACGCTAGATCAAACCCATTATTTTTGGTCTAGGCTTGTTTTTCCCTAAACCTCGTCGAGACTTCTTGCCTCTAACGTCTTACCGCTTCGTTTCAAGAGTTTGGGACACACACACAATCACAAAATTCTCAATTCTCCGACGCTTTGAAGGAGGACGAAGGAGAGGAGGGTGAATCCAAGGAGTTTTTGCCTTCAATCGGGACTGCTTTCATCCCTTCTCATATCGCGACGAGTCTACGATGTTAGTAGTGGGGGAAGATAGAAGAAAAAAGGGAGGAGGAGAGAAGATGTTTTTTTATTTGCTTTTATTCGGGTGTAATTGTTGGGGCCAGTCACCACTATCGCCACTATCGAGTGAGATGGAGAGATTTCAAACGAATGAGAGAGTGGGAGCAAGAAAATGAAGAAAGAGAGATGGAGAAAAATAGAGAGAAAGCCGACAAGGTTTAACCATCCACTTCGCGAATGTTACCGTGCCACGCGACCCTTTTATGGGAACTCTCCGCGAGGCTCTCTCACGAGCTTGTATATACACGTGTTTAACTCAACTGTGTATCAAATTTTAGCTACCAAAAGGACGTAAATTTCGTTATTTAACCGGCGATGTGACGTAAGTTAGGTTCTTTAGTTTGATAGCGATTGATATATTCTTATATCTGTATAGATCCAAGAGACAAAGTCCAAGTTTCATTTTTTTCGATGTTTCTAGGAGCTATTCTTTTGCTTGATTTTTCCTTTTTCGTGTTTAATACGACACGACTAATATACATGTATATTATATAAATGTGAATAAATAGCGGCGTCCCGTCACGTTTAGTAGGAAAGAAACGAGTCACAAAACATAGAATCTTGGCGTGCTCGCGAGTAACTATGCATCGAGCATGTATATAATACAGGCTCATACTACCCCGCAACCAACCCCTCGACTCATCCTGTCCTCGAGAGAGACCACAATTATCCCTATTTCTCTCATGATAAATAGAAGTCACTCTCGCCAACTTGTTTAGCAGTTTGCGAGCTTTTGAGTAGTCGTGTCATTAATTAATTCTACGATCCCGATTCTCTGCGGTTTATTTATATTACATTTGTATAACGACTGTCTTTCTTGCGAGAATCAATAAAGAGTTAAACATGCATGGATCAAAAAATCATTGGTATGAAGCAGTGGAATAACTCTCAGATTCAAAAATAAATGGACATCTGCAAATATAGATTCTCCTACAGCATTCACGGAATAATATTATTAAGGGGGTTGAGGGTAGGGTCTTGAAGGTACAAAAGGCGATTTTTTGACTACTTTTTTAGAAAACATAGTTAATGCAAGTTTATTTACATAATTGGTACGTGATAAAATAACATCTGAAGAATATTGCGTTTAATTTTCATTGGAAAATATAAAGAATTAAGCCAATGGCAGCTCTAGGTAGCAACGCTGAGATTTTTTCCAATCTTTTAATTTATGGTAACACCCGGAAGTGAAAATACTGATTTTCGAGTAAAAACTAGTCATTTGTTATTGTAAAAACCTCGGTACCCGAGTCTTATATATCTTGCCAACCGAAGAAAATGAATAATTGACAAATTCTCGTGCCGACATGCTTCGAACGTTACAATCCACCAAAAGGGAGCTGCAATCTAATAAAGAGGATTATGTACAAGAAGCTATTAGTTTCATGGTTGAGGAGTGAGACAGAGCTTCCTGCAGAACTAAATTCCCGTATAGAGTAAGAAGCGGTTGGAGGAAGGTGAAGGTGAGTGGAAGAGAGGGAGGGAGTGCTCGTTTACGATTTCTCTCAGTGTGCTACGAACAGGATGAAAATACATATACATTGAGTGTGGAACTGCGCCCGAATGCAAATTGCGAAGCTCGCGGACCATTTCACCGCGACGCCCTTTTGCTCGTTGGTCCATCTATTCGCATCGTCCATATTACAACGGTACGTACCTAACTTCTACACAGTCAGACACCTCGTATATATACATGTACACATATAAATTTATATCCAAATGAATATGAGACTTGGAGAGAAGAGAAATATACATATATATGTAGCCAGGGGACGGTGGGACGAATGCTCACGGGAGAATCGAAACGTGCGACTCGCCGTTGGAACGGGGAAAGGCTAAATCCGCGATGTTGAATGGTTATATGGTCCATAGTCAAATATACATACGCATATACAGATATATATTGAAGAGAGAAAGAGAAAGAGAAGTAGCGTTAGAGGGAGGCTACGAGTTTAATTATCGGGTTAAACGTAGCGAGGGCTGATTCTGATGAGAGTTCCGGATTCAAATGTGTCGCTCGTCCACTCGAGCGAGCGCTCTACGGGCCGTGCTCTCCATCTCCTCTTCACTCAATATCTCTCTCACTCTTACTCGTGAATTGTATCTTTAATAAATCTCTCTCTCTCTCTCTCTCTCTCTCTCTCTCTCTCTCTCTCTCTCTCTCTCTCTCTCTCTCTCTCTCTCTCATTCACTCCGGGCGCTGTTTCGACGCTCCTCATACTCTATGTTCATCGCCTCATCCCCTTGCCTGACTCTCATTCGGTCTCTGTCACTCTCTGGTTGTTCTCTCTACGTGACTGTCACCACGACTGGCTAGTTAACTAACTAACGGAGTACGCCGACAGTTAGCAGCCGGCCGCGATTCGTGGGGGAGATACGGCACGTACCTCTACACTTTATATGTATATATATACATGTATATTTGTTCATAACTATACATATGTATAGAGTTACATTATATAGCTAGTACGAGACTCATCAACCCCTTCCAACTCTCCGCTCTCGATGTATACTCATATATACATATAAGTCTAACTCTCTTCCTCTATGTTCCACCTCTCCGAAACACCATGCATAACACCCCCTCGATGACATTGTTCGCACTCGGATTCATATTCAAATTGGCCCCACTGAATTCTCTCGACCCGCAGAGCGGATCCGTTCATAACCCCTTCTCATTCTCACTCCATTTCTGCGTTTCTCTCTTGCTCTCTCTCACTCTCTCTTTCTCTTTCCCTTTTGCTCATAGTCTCCTCGCAGTCACTCTTCGTGTCTCCGACCAACGGATCGCGATTATTGCGATTATTATTGTCGCACCAGACTCGAACTGCATGACCCTAAACATTACTCTGCACCCGCACCCTGTTCCGCTGGGACTCTCACGCTTTGATTATGACATTGCTACTAATTCTGGAACTCAGGGTTTACATTTTTAAACGTGTCGTTTTCGAGTTCTGTTAACATTTTTCAAATGGCTGAGATTTTATTTAATTATTGTTCGTTTCATAGATCAAGTTGCAGTCAGAATTATCCTGATCATTCGGAGGGGAAAAAAGTACGCTCGTATTTGAATTTCCGTGGATGAGCAAGGGATTAAAAGCGAAAGGAAGACCGGGATTAAACGATTCTGGATCATGGAACACCGCAGAGCTTGACGGAAAATAATACTCCGAAAACACGGTTCAAGTTGAGGGTGTAATAACAGTTCGCAGAAGTGACGAGAATATAAGAATAATAAGAAGAGCAGAGAAGGCGGCAGAAAAGAAGAAAAAGAGGGAGTACGAGAGGCGACAAGCTGAAAAGCAAGCAAGGATTAATGTACCGAGAATCGTACCAATTAAAAATCCAATTAAAGAAAAGCCCTCGGTCGGTGTTGAAGGAAATAGGAGAGGACGAAGATTTAAATGAGCGTCTCTCCGAGGATCGTCGAATCAAAATTATTTCCGGCCGATAAAACGGGCGTTCATTTGTTAACTGCCACTGGGAGAAGATTTTTTTTTTTATATCTCACACCACCACCATTTTCTTGGATCTCTTTCCTGTTTATTTTTTATTCTCTCTCTCTCTCTCTCTCTCTCTCTCTCTCTCTCTCTCTCTCTCTCTCTTTCTCTTTGTCTTTTTCATTTCGTGGTGGCTCCAGTCGACGGCTATTTATTCCCTTCGTTAATTCACGACACTTATTCTCTCTCTCACTCTTTCTCTCTTGGGGCGTTAGTTTTATCGCTCGTCATTTTTTAAGTGCAAATGAGTTTGTATTTTTTTCTTTTACCCAACGATACGACCGCTTAGTTCTCTTATTCGGGTGAGATTAAAAAAATCCTGTCGACTGCCGAATCTCATCCGGCTCGCGCGCCCGTTTTTTCTCCCCCACGCCTTCGTCACTTTCTCGCGAAGAACCACCGACACCCTTCGTACCAGTCAGCGTTTTTTTTCCCGCGTCCTTACGCGAGTCTCACGCCGGAACGAACGCTTTTGTATCCTTCTTTTGTCCTCTCTTACCTCTCACCCCCCCTTAGCCGTTTTTGATCGCCTCCCCGTGTCGGAAAAACGTGCCGATATAATTACGATTCGAACAAACGATTTACAGAGTTTTCATCGTAGCTCCAGTGCCACGATTACTCCATTTGAATATTTACGATTTTTGGAGTGATCCCCGATCGTTCTAATCATTTTTCATACGTCTCCAAATCAATCGAATTACTCACAAATTTTTCATCGAATGTCCAAAAATAGAACGAAAAAAAAAATGTTCAATGAAAATAAAACAAAAGTTCTTCGCTTGGAATAAATTCAACAACAAGTTGCGTCGATCTTTCCCACCATGAAATTGTCCCGAAAAAAAGAATATCAAAAGTTCCAAAGTCTCACTGACAGCTCCATTACACCAAAATTACGGGGCTCCAGCTCCAGAGCCAGCGGAAACGAGATAAGTGCGTCCTTGATTATTCCAGATCGGTTATGATCCATCGAAATTAATACCAGCCGTGTGGCAGTCGGTTAAGATCGAAGGAAAGTAAATTTCATAATTTCATAATACAAAGTAAGTTGATCCAGGTCTTCTTATAATTGTTTATGATCGATTTGGGTGGTATAACGTTATAGTTAATAAGGACTTGTGTCTGGTTTTGATAAATTTTTTATGAAGGCACCTCGGAACACGATTTTCGTAATACATCACGCGGAGGTTGATCGAAGAAGCAGCCGTACATGCGGATAGATAATTAGGGGCGCTTCAAGGGAGTTGATTAACCAGTAATTACCGAAAATATCTCCAACTAACAGAAAGACCGTCGTCTTTTCTTTCATTCCTTTCTCTCTATATGTGTAAAATATATAATAAGTTACATGTATATATTTGTATCCTTTCTTCATCCGCATATATCCACATTGTATAACGGATGTTTCGTTCGTCTATACCATCATTAAACAGTATAATTGCTCACGTCCTGTTCTGCCTTTCCCTTCAGCCCCGCATCTGTGCGTCTCTGTATCTGTGTGTCTCTCTTTCGGTCTATTTCCGTTCTTTCTCATCTACGATTGAGAACGAGAGCACAAGACAAAGTGTGAGAAAGAGACGAAAGCAGAGCTAAATGAAGAGAGTGAGAGAGAGGGAACGGTAGAGAAAGAAGTATTTTTCCGTTTGGGAACTGACGCTCCCATTATCGTTATACGTTCGAGTCCAACTGCGACAAACGTTAATTCCTTTCTTTTCGTATTACTCATTATTTCGTCATTATGTCGAAAAATTGGGGTAACGAAGAAGTCACCGTGTAATACAGCCATAGTTTGAACTTTGATTTTGTTCTAAAATTCCGAAAAATACTGCAGGAAATCTTGTCGAGTCAGACACGTTCAATCGTTCAAAATAATTTGATGCAAATAATGTCAATTTTTATCATTGGTAAACTCAGGTGAGAAAATATTTAAAAACCCTGTAAATATATACAGTGAGTAACATTTGTGTAATAAAAGTATTTCGCTCATTTGTATATTATCCAATAATTAGATATAAATATGATTGAAACAAACTTATTGATTTCAAAACTGATTTACTAGAAATCGCATTCGTTTTTATTCGTTTGAAATAAAACTTCATTCGTCGACAAGAAATATTTCCATACAATTATTTGGATATGAAATGAATTATTTTTACTGCGCAGATACGAGGCAGCAAGGAAATGAATTCAAATCATGCAGCGGCCTTTGCTCTTCCAATCGTACTCACACGATTAAAAATTTATAAAAATGATTCATGAAAAAAAATGATTGAATGAGCCAGGATCGTGTCACAAAACTCGTTCGAGGATCGATGATTATAATACGAATCGTAAAAACGTTCAATATTAAGTAAAAAATGTGCGAGTTGTGGCCTTCAGTTTCATAGAAACCGATAGAAGAGCGGAGATGTATTTAAAGTGGCTGGTAGAGCTGGAAGCTCGCAAGGGGAAGGTGGAGAGGGGATTGGTGCCCAATCGGGTGTGAAAGTTCCTTTGTGATGTGGTGTGGCCCTCCGAGATATTGCGTTGTTTAATTTCGCACCGGGGCCAAGCACTTCCTTTGTTTCGTACGTTTCAATTTAAATCGTGGCTCGACGATCGCGTTCGACCAAAAGCGAAGCACACAGAGAAATCGACCAATATATCCACCTTCAAATACATATATAATGCGTAGGAAAAAAAAAATATATATATATACAAATACACAGATGTACATAAAGGCTTTTTCTCTTCTTTTCGGTTCTTTTGGTCCAGCGTACGATTTCGGTGACGTGTGTAATATATAGAAAGAGAAGAAGGCGCGAGAGGAGAAAAAGAGAGTGAGAAAGACGAAGAAATCAGGCGCCGATCCGTTATTAATTAGATTGGCGGTTCTAGTGAAAAGAACGTTCGAAAAGAGGGGGAGGGGGGGATGAAGCAGGAGGAACAGAGTTACGCCAACGTGAACAGATATGTATATAGAATACATAAATATATAGGGTCAGCGTCGCATTGAAAAGGGCCCGATCCGAATGAGCGAGATCGGATCGCCCAGTTTCTGGAATTTCTCGGTCCAGCGTGCGCCCCCCGATCTTCTTCTGCTTCGAGGAGGATCGTTGTTTTATTCTTCTTCTTATACTTTTTTTCTTTGTTTCGTTCCTTGACTTCTTTTTCGTCTCTTTCACGCGGTGAATTAGAAGAAAAAGGCACCATCTCGCGCAGAGAATTAATTGCCGAGGCCGCGGGGTAAAACGAATTCGAGGTATAAAACGGTGTATGTATAGAAAAAATATCGTGTGCGTGTGTATGTATGGGTGTGAGTATTTCGATATCGAACAGACGGCGTGCACGACCAATTTGTTCAAAGCGATCGAAACCGCCGCGTTACACACGTTTCGTCAGAGCAATTTCGATCTCGGACGAAAAACTCTTCCTCGACGCTCAAATCCAATAATTAATTATTTAGTTGCTGTATTTCGTAAGAAAAACACGGTATTTATCGTTTTTTTTTAAATAGAAAGTCGATAATTACATTTCTGTCAGAAAGTTTTTGGAGCTCTTCGAATTTGCAGAGATCTCGGAAAAATTATTCAAAATTTGAAATAAAATCATCAGGGAACCATTACAATTTCCAGCAGATTCTTTCCCCAGAAAGAAAATTGAATGAGAATTTAGAAATGAAAAAAATTTTCTATTGCAAAGGCTCTGAAATATTTACATTTTTTCTCTCTTTATCTTACAGGAACCATCGACGACAAGGAATTCTACTGCAAGGATCTACTGCAGAAAATAGGGCGAGAGTGCAGCAGAGAAAATGGGAGTAGGAAAAAAGTGATGGCTAATGAAGGGGAACGAGTATTTTCGTATTTTTTTTTCGTTTTTGTGACGTCGATCAGCAGCTCAATCGCCCTGTGAGTTCCAGGCAAGAAAACTTGCGGAATTTCGTTCTGCATCCGGAGAAACATGGAACCGGAATGTCCACCGGGTCTGTATAGGCCTGTGGTGGCCGAGAGTTTCAAAAAAGCTTTTACGAATTCATAGCTGAGCCAAACTTCATTCACAAGGTGACCAAGACGATAAAAAAAGTGACTGAGAAAAAAAAACAAATATAAAGATCCAAAATTTCCTGCCAACAGTTGGAGAACGTGGACCATTGAAATTTTCCATCATCGCTAAATGCATGAAAGAAAAAAAAAATAAGGGCTCGTTATTGGAATTAAATCGAGATCGAATTGGGAAACGTTGGCAAGACTGATGTTAAACACGTGTATGGGAGACACGAGGTTAATACGCGGTAGCTATAAAATAATAATAAAGAATAATAGAATTCAGCAATTTGTGGTCTCGTATCACAGGGTGGAATAATTCGCGAAAGGAGTTGCGCGGGGCTACGAGAAAGAAGGATAAAGAAAGAGAGGGATCCGGCGGCGCACCGGAAGCGATGTATTATCGCGCGCGAGCTCTCGTCGTCTGATGCTCATACACCATCCCGTCTACACGTCTATATTTGAAACTGTGTTTATAAATATATGCATACATGCGGATAAATAAACCTATGTGTGCGTCAAGGTATAATGCAATCTGTGTATTTGAATACCTAATAGTTTTCAATGCATACATCATGCCTCGACGAACGCTCGCCATTACCTCTCGACGAGCCTCTCTCCCTCTCTCTCTCTCTGCATCTCCCTTTCTTTCTTTCTCTTTCTCTCTCTCTTCTTCTTCTTCTTCTTTCTCTCTAGCGTGTAATATATCGTACGTTGCACCAGCTGCATAACCGAGAGATACTCTGCAATGCATCATCGTGCCGCACTTATGTACACGTTGCATATATACAAGCAGGCTTGATGCTAATTTTCCAAATGTGCAACCCAAATTCGTGTTTGGGAACGATCGAGAGAATGAACACCGACTTATCTCACGTACCGAGAGTACTAACCCAAAATCAATGAACTTGTGTTACAAACGAGTTTCAACACACAGAGCTGATGAAAAATTGCAAAGATTTGACAGAAAGATTGTTGCCATTTTCGACTAACAGAGTACGGATGGAATTGCGATATGGATAATTCGGAGTCTGCGAAACGTTGAAGGATATGACGATGCAAATCGTCAGTTTCAATTCCGGACTTACTTTCTTATCGTCTCATCGAAAGGCAGAACGATCATGATTGGGGTGTGACGAGTAACGCCAATTAATTTTTACCACTCCCATCATCGAGGACCAGGGGATTACGTATTATTTGGATTGTGAGATGGTATTGAAGGTGGCTGAGAATTAAGGCTTCCTACTCCTCTTATCCATCCGAGGGTGATGAGTTCTTCGTGTTCTTACAAACTATAAGAAACTCGAAAAGACCATGAAAGCTGATATCGCGGGGTCGGAAAAGAGGCGCGACCAAGAGAGAGTCGAGAGAAAGTGCGAGAATTCCTAAGTCTCCGATATGAAGATGTCTTGGTAATCCCATGTAACGAGCATTCCGAGATTCGTTCCTCAATAAAGTCACGGAGTGATAATAATAAGAAGGTCCTTTTGGATGTTTATCCCAAGCGAAAAGGGACGACGCGAATATCGTCAGCAGTGGAATCAATGGTGATACGCAATTAAACACGTAAGAGGTTTTATCATTTGCACGCATTTCAAAAGCATTCAAAATGTCAGTTATTCAGTATCACTTATTCTGTACATAATTGTCTCCTGGATGGACGAAGAATTTTTATCGGCGGTGAATAGTTTTATTTTTTATAACTGAAAATATGAGTGAATTTTTGGTCGAAAAACAATTTTTCGACTTTGAACATCCGCCATTTTGTAAAAATTCGAAATTTTCGTTAACCCTTCGACCATCCTGGGCCTAATGTGATTTACTAATGATCCCCTTTAATTTTTTTGGTTTCAGATGATCCAGTGATGAGCAGCAGTGATCACTGCGAAACACCTTTTTCTTGGACCCTCCGCAGACTGACTGCATCTCGCCTATTTATCATTATTTTTCAATGAAAATTTTACTGTCCCCACTAGAAATATTGATTATTCATATGGGAAAACATTTTTCAATAAATGACAAAAACCTGTTTGAAAAAAAAATCCCGAAAAAACGTTTTTTTCGGCGTTACAAGTAGCCGTCACTGCTTGAGAAAATGATTTCCCACTGTGCAACAAATCGTGAAAATTTTATCAAATTCGTTTTCACTATTCTATTTCTAATTTTTTGTCCATAAATGTTTGAAAAAAGCGTATAAACTACCCCAAAAGACGTCCGGCGGCAAGCAAGGGCCGCGAGCAAGTGCGTGTAAAAGGTCGGTTAGTTTGGGTCAAAGCTCTACGTTCTTGACCGGGAGCCAGCGCCACCCGGACACTTCGTGAAAGGTCCAGTTTGTCGTTTGTTGGCATGCAGTTGCACGCTTTCTCACAGAGATGGCGTTAAAAGTTCCGTATGTGGCCGTACGTCGAACAGCGCTCGAGTATGTGAACGAGGGGAATTATGAGAGAGAAAGAAGAAGAAGAAGAAGAAGAGCGAGAAAGGAGGTGGAAGACAACCCTTCGAACTATGCGCGAAAGAAAAGCCGGCTCGCACAGTAGAATGCATCATAGCTCACTCGTCTTATATCCAAACTCTTCATTCACTTTCTACCTTTCTCTCTCACTCACTCTGATTCTCATCTCCTCCGTTGTTAAAGACGCGGAGTAGCCCATGTGGCATAAAGTGCCAACATAAACGCAAAGTACTCGAGTTTTTTGCGCAATTATTGTACGACTCCTTTACGAGCTGTTTTTCATAGGATGCACACACTTACAAATGGGCTTTTGTACGAGCACTCTAATAGCCGAATATACAGAGAAGAAAATGAGATGTAATAAATCGATTAATTATAAAAACGTACACAATTGAAACTGGATGTTCATTAACGTGACAGATCATACAAAATTTTTCCTTGGCTATCTGTTTTAGAAACACTTGTACCGAGAACACAAAACTCAAGACGTTTGGCGAAGGAATTCTGGAAGATTGGAAAATCAATAGTGATCGATTTCGTCTGGGTAATAAGCTCGAAAAAAAAACGCAAATGTTTTATACACTTACGTGAGAATTGAAAAGTTAATTATGACCGATGACATAATTTCGATAATGAGTTGGAAGAATAAAAAAAATTAAAAATTTTAAAACTGCAAAAAAAATTTGTATCCAAATAACGAGCATTTGGCAAGATTAGGAACTAGAACTTTTTGGGACTCTCTGATGAAAAGGAAAATAGAAGTTTTAATTTGCTTGAAATAGATCATGCCCTCGCAATAAGTTTGTGAAGAAAACTAACAATCTCGTAATAACAGATCGAGCCAGATTTTGTTAATGTGTTTTGACAAACTCCAACAATTACGACATTCGTAAAAGAGAAATAAAATAGCAGATTTTATTCGCGTCAAATCTATCATTGTATTCGTATAAGTGCGTTCAAGTATGGATGACGAACTTGTAATAATAGATCAAGCAAGAAAAACGACAAATGTATAACGTTCTGTCTTATATACATACACGTCTCGCGAGATAGCATGGAAATAATTAGAATTAATTTAGGTAGAACGCGCTTTAAATCTAGGCGAGTGGGCCTCGGTTTCTTCTTGGCCCCGACTTGAACATCTCTTTCTATCTCTCTCTCTCTGGCTTTTGCTGTCTCGAGATTACGAAGAGTGCCAGGAATGACCCAACTGGCTCTGATTAGTCTTAATGTGTTAATTAGGGAAGATTGCTCTGTCTGCGATCATACTATACTGTATCCTATATTTATATATGTATAAATGGAAGTATCTCGTCAGCTGGGTATGGACCAATACACATACATTGTATATTCAAGTTCTTGACTTATTAGAAAAGCCTGTAGAAGTTGCGACACCTCCCACTCGATAGATGGAGCTCCGAGACTAATCTTTCGCTCACAGTTGCTGTATCTTCGGAATGAATAATCACTCTACATCATTTTACTGATGAAACCAATCATTCATAATTGTTCACAAAAAATAAAATCGGACTTAATGCCACGCAACTTTTTCGTTGAGACTAATTAAAAATCATGAGGTCTTATTAAATCATTAGTCAAGTTGTCCCAAGAGATGACGTAATCATTTTTTTTAACACGACTAATTTATTTACGGATTATCCAAAATTATTGCGTTCCTAATAGGAACATTAGTATTCGAAAACAGTCAAATTTATGACTTAATTAGTCTTCGAAAAATAGTTCTACAAAAAAATTTTCGAGAATGATTCATAATCGTGATTTCAATTATCATTGACAGATTGTTACCAGCATTTCGAACCTACGATAAATAAATTTTAAGTAGAAAACCAGTATGCAGCTCGACATTTTGTTTAACTCTAGAATTTCTCAATTTGAAAAAAACTTCATTTTCTGCTGGTTCTGTTCCGAGTGAGTTAGCGAGGGTTCCAATGAAAATACGAAGGTAGGAATTGCTTATTGTGCATTATTGGAGAGTCTCGATAATAATATTGTTTTTATCATCACGTGTATGTGAAATCCGAGTACGTGAAGATACACAACGAAGAAGCCGAGAACTCTGGCAAAACTCGCGCCTGCGTTCACTCTCATATTCTTTTCCTCCTCCGTGGCCTCTAGCGCAACATCATTAATCACTATTATCTCGGGGTAATTTTTCTTCGATATAATTTCGTCTGTTTACCCCTCCCCCTTTTCTTGCGACCTTTATATATAGGCTTTATAATACGAAGTTCATATGGGAGGTGCAGTTCGTGTGTATGCAGATAAATGCAGTGTCGATGCAGAGCAAAAAATAGATGATAATGTATGGGCCCTTTCACGTCGAATAAACAATTTTTTTATGAAAATATTCGAAAGTTATCAAAATTTTCAAATTTTAGAACGATTCAATATTTCCCAGTTTATCATCAGTTTCAATTAGAAAATTCAACCCCCGAAGAGCCCGATAAATAACAAATTATCGAGATTTTCGAGAAATAGTTAATCAATTTATTCAGTTACGTCGAAAGGTTTTTGGTAAATAATTTACTAGGAATTTCTGGTGGAATCTTTCGAACAAACCAATTCTTTTCCAAGTGAGTACTTACCAGAGCAGGAAAAAATATCTCAAGAAAGGGGGGGGGGGGGGAATAAAACGACCCTTATAAGCTATATGATCGTGTAATTTTCTTGATATCCTTCCTCTCTCTCTCTCTCTATCTCTCTTTCTGTTGAACTCTCTTGTTGCCGGAGGCTAATATCGTCATACGTTTACTAACTCATTATACACGTTTGCTTTTGATTTTGTACGTCATCTTCGGGGAAGATGGTTTTTAATATACTCACGTATAAAACGAGCGCGTGTCCTCGAGGCCCAATACAGCAATATCGATACTCGGTATCGTATAAAAATATCTTTTCATTGAACTGGTACAAGAAATGCAGAAAAATGCGAATAAATCAAACAAATAAAAATCTTAATGGAACTCCGTGATTTTTTTTTGTTTTTTTCACGTCTCATTATTTCATTTCAAATTCCTGATTTTCTCGCACGTGCTACTCGTGCGAGAATTGTTGAATAACCATAATAATCTCGACGCGCATACACATAGATATACAGAATGTAAAAATAAGTCGAAAAGCTTTTCCCAAGTGTTAAGCTGCAGTGTTTGAACAGTTAATGCTCGCACTCGTGTATATATAAATTCTCATTCATTCGCTGGGAGAGAAACTTTTCGAATCTCGCTTGTATGCACATACATTTATGTATTACATATGCGCATGGGTATGTTAATTTTTCGCTAATTCAACTTTGCGCGACACTCGATTTGCTCTCTCTTAACGCGTAATCGATACTTCCGTTGAGTTGGTGCGCGCAGCGAGACACCTCGAGGAAACTTCATTTGTTCTTGTGATTCTCGGCTTCTTCTCACTTTCTCGACTCCGAGTAATCCACTGCAAAAAAAAATGTAAGAAATATTGGGAAAAACAAAAACACAAAAATGCGACAAAAGTATACGAAAGAAAAAGAAAAAACACTTTAAAGAATGTTTAAAAATTTTCAAATATGTCAAATTGGATGTAGTCAAAAATTATTCAGTCACGCGTCGAATGAAGAGCAAGAAAAAAAAAAATTGATACACGATAATGGATGATTCGAAATGAAATTCGCCCGGAATAAATCACAATTAACTCGATGTGATTTTTATTCGAGTGGGTATATGAGCGAAGAATAATTTGGAATGGTTGATGGGGTTGAAAGTTCGGGGAAGCAGATATACGTAGATAGAGAGAGAGAGAGAAAGTGGGGAGCTAACTAAGCGAGAGAGTTTCGAGATCCTGTAGATCTTTCCTCGAGATGATGGTCATTCGGGCAGCGGATATAAATCACCATACACGAGAGAAGAGAAGAGAGTGTCATCCCGGGCCCACATGCATGAACACAAGTATATATTTTCTTTCTCTTTCTGGCACTCTGGTTGGCCAGTCTGAATATCCCGCACCCTGTAACTCGCGTCGCCGCCCCCGGAATTCCTTCATTTGAATGCCGTCACTCATTTCTTTCTTATCCCTTTCCTCTTCGCTCTTCTCTCAGCCTCCACTCTCGCGACACCAAATTAGTGTGCAGCATACGCGCTCTCACCGATACATAAAACTCACGCACACCAACTTGCCTTCCATCCCCCTTCGAGTAACAAATGAATCGCATCGTCCAACGTTTCGAAAACAACATTTTTTTTTCTTTCATCTGCTTCTTCGACTTTTTAATGTCTCTTCGGAGATCAAATACTTTTGTTACATTCTGTACCAGCTGAAACACCCACACGTTCGAACGAACCTATATTTATATGCAACGATTACACACGTATACAGGCTGATTCATTAGGCAGTGACCATTGAAAAAGCGTATGAGTATTGATTTTAGTTACTTGCACTTTGAACGTTGGTCGCGCGATGAGGAATTTTCTCATTGGCATAGATTCATCTGTCCAATTTGATAAACAGAAACTTGATAAATTGGAAATTGTGGTTTTAAAACATGTGAGTTTGTTGTGAATGAATGAATAAATAAATAAAAATAAAAAATCACAATGAGAAAAGAAATTGAAATTGAACGTACTGTACAGAAAAATAAGTTTGGTGAAAGATCGAAAAAAATTCAAATGTTTATGGCTCTTGAAGCTTTTCGAATTATCATAGTTTTAATCCGAGTGTGGGGGAAAAAGCTTCATAGCGCTACATCTGACCGATTACTTTTCCTTTCGCTAATTATGTCGAATCATTGACTTCAGCTCGAAATGCATTGAATTTTCGTTTGAATCTTTCTTGTCATTGAACAATTGTATCATGATGGTAAAAGACTTCCAAAGCCCTAAAAAACGTTCCAACCGATTAGAAATAATTCCCCAAAATGATGCAAATGAAAACATCCAAGTTGCCGAATCGCAGAAACATTGACGACGATCCTATTGTCTCTAATGAATATTTTTACACGTTTTTCACGGACTAACTGTTACTGGATCGTCCTGTATATGAAAGGAGAAGAAAAAAAAAAACATAAAAACGATTGGAAGGCAAGAGTGAGAGGTCGATACAGAGTGTGCGGATAAAATTGTAAAAGTCACGGAGTGACCAGTTAAAATCTTTCGTTAATTATCGTCATTAATAATTGTCCCTTTATCCTTCCTTCCTCTCTTTATCCCTTCGTGCACACACGATCTGCTATCGCGTTCCCAGCCATGGCTGCACATCCCTTTGCATATACCTATACCTATCAAAACTATGGAAAACAAGAACACAAGATATAAACATGTGTGCTATTCGTATTACACATTTCTTCCTCTCGCGCCTCTCTGTTATTTTTCCTTCTCCCCGCATCTTTCTCGTATTCGCTCATTCGTGTTTATGAATAAACCTGTGTATATATCCGTGCATATATGTGAGCAAGCGCAAGGTTTAATATTTCAAATAAATGCGTGCATTAGCGCGCTATCTCGGCGTGATCCCGTGTTGACTATTAACAACGAATGCCTCGTGTGCGAGACCGCGAGAGGCCGCTATTATGACTTATCTGACCGTACCGGGAGGAGCAAACCCAAAGCTCGACTCTCCGACGTTTCTACCCTACAATATCGCGTATATATATATTAACGTACATAACGCTTATATACCCACTGATTGTATTTCATGTATTTATAAGTATGTATATATATATATATAAAATAAATAAAAAAAATGTACATGCTCCGATATTTGCAGAATAGATTTCTTACAGCTGTACGTGTATGCGCTGCTCCTCTATACTCGCGTATTTATATATAAGGATCGTTATATTTTGTTCGTTTTGCCGAGCGACATCATTAAACAATACTGGAAGGTGTACCGCACACCGATCACGGAGCCCGAGAAAGAAAGTCGCACGTTTCCACTGATTTAATCGAGCGAGCACCGGAGAAGTCGAGCAAACCGTTTCGAACATAGATATATACAAACTCGCATTCGTGTATATATATTTTTAACGTGGCGTTATATGTATCATAGGCCGTGTTAATATGAACTATGGCAGCGGAGCGTGGAAACGGCGTATCGAGCGATTGAGAATAAAACACGGAGCTTTCGATGATATTCTCTCCCACGGAAAGGCGCGCGGTTCATCAAATTACGGTTTCGCTTCAGTTTCAGCAGTTTCTGCAAACAAAAATCTTGAGTCCAAGTCTAAATGGTATTTTTGAAGAATAAAAAAACATTCCGATTTGTCGAAACATATTTTTGCGGTTTTCGGATCATTTTTAAGTCGGGGAGCAACGAAATACCTGAAACTTCCGACTTCTCGCAGGAAGAAAAAAAAATAAGAGTTAAGATATAAAATTGTGATCCGTCGTCAGTATGGGGTGTTGGGATACGTGCGTCCGTCTTCTGCGCGAGGCAGGGAAGAATATCGTCGCCGCTGTTGTTGTTGTCGTCGTTCCCGAGAGTCAGGATCTCAATATAATGAAACAAGCTATACCTGTCCGAGGCTCGTCGAGGCCAGGCCGTGCCCATTATGATCGGCTCATTAGACCGGTAACATTTTCACGGACACCCGGTAGCTCGGCGCTGATGACCGATGACCGTCCAACTCCTCAGATATACATACACGTATGAATCTATGTGTGTACACTATTCCATGGCATCTGAAATAACCGATTCGTTTCAACGTCGCTAATGTATCTGCCACCGGAAATCGTACAGAAGCTTTTATGTCCGTATATTTATCTCCGAATTCCCGTCAGAATCGGGTTCTCTCATCAGAATCGATGTCACGGAATCAAATTTTCGATCAATTTTATTTATAATCCATTTTGAATCGACGATCGTCGAAAGAATTCTGGTAAGTACAATGATAAAAAAGAAAAAAAACTGTTATGAGCAACGAATGAAGATAAAAACTCTTCCATTGTATTTTTTTTTATCAAATTTAAATACTTGCAATAATAATTCGTTCGATATGGACGTGATAGAAGTGTAATGATATTCTGACGCTGCGAGCTGAGCCGATCGTGGAGCTCAAGCTCCACGGGACATCGGTACGTCAATAAGAATGAGATTCCGGTGGATCATAAGGCGAGGGTTGCTCGTTCGTTACCAAAATCTTTTTTCTCTCCGTTTTTTTATTATTATTTTTATTTTTATTTTCACATGCAACACACGTACACGTGCAGCACACAGATATAAAAAGTAAACTATGAAAATCGGTATGGACGGTATATATGCATCCTTCGAGCGATCGAGACTCCGCCGATCGTGTCCGCACTCATACATGTACAAAGGCAACATAAATGTATATATAATGCACGTGTATTTACATCTCTTCTCGCCCCACTCCGCGCGCGGGGCTAAAAAATACCACGACCCCCGCGGTGTCTCGGGGCCCCATCTCTTCTAATATATATTTAATCAGACCTGGTGAGGCGCGCGTCCACGGATACAAACGCACACGCATACATCTTCAGATTCGTGTGTTCAATACTCTGTCACGTGACTTATTTCTCAACGTACAGGAACTCGGGTATCGATTGTTGAGAATGAGAATGGCCAAAGTTTTATCGATTTCAGTTCTTTCTCGTCACAGTTACGCCCTTTTTTCTGCTGATTCAGTTACCGCGTCTCTGTGTTAATGTCTGCATTTCTGTATGCACTTACATCGTTGGGCTTTGGGTTCCTTGGATCATTGTCATAGACGTACGCAGACGTGCAGCCACGAGAATCAAAGAATCTGGAGACTAACGGGCGTGGGCACTTGCCCGTGAATCTACGAGAATGATTTTCACGTTGAAAATTGTTTGTTCGAATCATTGATAAATTCGTGCAACGTTATTGAACAATTGGTATGATTTTATTAAGGAATTTTCTCAAGATGACACCGATTCTTGGACTCGTGGCTCTGGATATTTTACGATTTTAGAAGCCCTTTCGTTGTCCACCACGTGTGCGTGTGTGTATACGAGTTTGACTCGGATTCATTATATACTTTTTTTTTCTCTTTCTATTTCGAGACCGAGAGGCTCTCGGTCTCGCGACCGGATTCGAACACCTTTTTTTGAATCAGGGGGTCAAGCGACGCAGCCGTAGATCATCTTAATGCCTCCATTGTTGTTTTAGGACTCTCACGGGATGGCACGAGATCGCATCCGAGAGATGTGAGAAAGAAGTTAAGAAAGAGAGTGAGAGCGAGACAGGATGGACAGGGAGAGAAAAGAAAAAATTTCCTGGGCTCTCGAGCAATAAAGAGCATTGGAACGATTTTTGGAGTCCGCCTGTATTAATAAGTATCGTGCATCACATTGCTGGCTAAGTTATTCTTCAATGTTTATTTTCCAATGAATTTCTTTTTTTTTTTTCGTCGTGGGTGTATTATAGCTCGTAACGCGCCGCACCAACCATTAGAAACCTTCAAAAGTGTCAGGAGAGCACATAATTAATGTGCTGGAAGTCATCTTTTAGAGAAAATAAAATAAAAATGACTACATTGATTATCATGGAATGAGTTAGAATACAGTCGGGTAGGTAGAAAAGTTGACAAATTGAAAAATCTTCAGTCAAATTATTTACGAGACTTTTAAATCGAAAAAAAAAAAAATATTACCAAAAACAACCGCGATTATTGGCTTCCAGTGAGTGATTCCAAACCTGAAGAATTTCTCTGTCTACGTTATTCGAATTAACGAAAAATTCGAAACAAGCAGCCTCGCTGACTAAATAAGTGTTGAGAAATTTGTTGCGATTCATCTTTGGAAAAATTATTTTTATTTTGAAATCCTCCTGTTTTGAAGTACTCTCATGGAATTCTCTGCAAAAAATTCTCACTGGATGTTTTGGGCACTTGATTAATGGGTAATGGATTGGATTGGAACCGCGCGCAGACTTTCGGGAATGCATGATTTTTCGGGGAAGAATACACCTTGAAGCATTTCTCTCTTTGTCTCGGTGTACGGTAGAACGGTATAACAGGAAAGGGCACTCTTAGTTTGGCTTGTAAGTTCACGGTGAGGCTGGAGAGGGTGGCATGTAAATCGGACTGTAATTCCGGTGGAAGGAGAGCTGGAATCGTGTGTTATATCTCAGGCAAAGGTGAGCGAACGCGATCGAGTGTATTCTTATATATGTAGACATAGAAAATTACACACTGACGTATATTTGCACCAACACATTTATAAATATATACGTTGGATATATATGTATATGTATAAATACATAAACCAAGTGGGATCGGGGTAAAAAAAGCGCGACCGCGAGAGTTACAGCCGACACGAATCGCGAATTACCGCGGTCTCTGAGCGCGCGGGGGCCGAAAGGAGATCGCTTCGAGAGTCGTTGACATCAAAAAGTACTTCGATCCCAGGTATTCAAGGACAAATTCAATTTTTTTGTTCAATTTTTTTTTAGCTTTCCTCTTTTTATTTCAATTTTGTTTGTTGTCTCGCTAAGAAAAACGATAAGGCAACGAAGATCGTATGTAGATTATAGATTAACTTTCATCTGGTAATGCTCCAATCGATCTTTTACTCTCATTTAAAAAGAAGAGAGAGAGAGAGAAAGTAAAGTGCATCGATCAGGATGCAACAATCATCATCGTAAATTTCGTTCTGTTCTGTTTGGATCTTCAGCTCTCTTTCTCTCTTTCTTGGTGCATGATGAATAAATATGTTTTTCGCGTGGGTGTAGACTCCGGAGTATTCGTTCACTGTATATGTATTGATGAGTATATACGAGTGTATATTTGCCTTCGTCTTTCCAACACCGAAATGACAGGCATGCAAGATCCAAGGTATACGAGAGGGAGATAAAAACCTAACGTACAAATGCTCATTTTATTATTTTCCTGAGTACCCAAGGGTCATTAAAGGGTGTCAATATATTTCTGCGCGATCATCGATAAAATCCTCAGCGACAGTTGGATTTGTCAAATTCAGCGAAGTAATTTATCAGCTAATGATAGAAGCAAAAATAAAGAATCACGACGATATTCACGATTGACGTTCCAACACTTGTTCCATTAGCAAACAAAAATTTGATGATAATTGTTTTATTTTGCGGATGAATAAAAACTGACTTATACAGAAATGAGTCATAATAATACGCGTATAATAATGGTGGGTGTAACGATTACAAATGGAAAAAAAATATGAATCGTACGAGAAACGAGATGAAAGTAAGAATCAGAGCTACGTACTAATCCGGACTGTCGAGATAGAATCTCAAATCGATAGCTTTAATAAACCAACAACTGGAGAGCATTCTCTTTTTTTTGCAACGCGAGATACAGTTAAATGAGCGAGAGAGAAGGTGAGAGAGGGAGAGGCTCGAAGAAGAGGTGGCTCAAAAGAATTAAGAACATACATATATTTTATTACATCCACATACACAACCACATACAGTCACATCCAATTGAAATGAGTGAAATGATTTTTTGCTGACCCTAGACTCGAGCTGACCGCATTGAAATACTGCAAATTTAGAAATTTTCAGCAAATTTCATCGCGACTTCTGAATGAGCTCCATCTCCTGTCAAACGGGCTCGAAGTATTATAATTTTGAAACAAAAATAAAATCTACAACATCTTGAGAACTGATCCGTTAATTCTGGACAGATTTCGCAAAATTCGTTTTTTTTCGGACACTCCAGAAAGTAAGATCTCGAAAAAATCAATAGATGCGTTTCAATTGAACGTGACTGTATACATACAAGTTCTGTGTAGACTCAGGAAGAGTCTTTCCCCTGGTGAGTCCTCTGGTCGTTTAAACATGATGCTCTTATATTCTGTGAGGCCCTTTAGCCTCCCGGGCACGTCTGGCACAATGCCCAGTCGACGATTGGCATTTAACCTACGACCCACACGAGGCCCTTTTCTCATCTCTCTTTCTTTATCTTTCTCCCATTTTTTAACCCTCACTCTATGTTCGTCGATTTGAAATCTCATCAAGGATTCTTTAATCGACATTGATCCTCGAAGAGCAGACGAGTGTTGATGAAAAAAACAAAACGGAGGCTGGTAAGTTCATCCAGTTGAATGGAATCAACAGGAAACCGTTGATTGAACATTTCCCGATTTTCATTAATCGACTCGAACAGGATCATTCAAAGGAAGCGAGTTGAGCTCCGATATAAGAAAGGATACACGAGGCGTCATGTAAGATGCGTAAATATGCAAAATGGTTCTCGTGTCACTAGAACACACTGTGCTGTATTCGTTCGGAGCACTTGGTAATTCCAATTAAAATAATCGCTCCAGGGTCCATACAGCACTTGGACATTTCTCGTCTCGTTTCTCGCGCAGCTACGGATGATCATTGGAAAGCAAGAGAGGGAGATAGAAAGAGAGGCTAAAAAAGAGCAAGAGTTCAGAAGGAGAGAGAAGAAAAATCTTGAATATTCATTCGGTTAGGTCGAACGAGGAACGAGATTTGCTCTCGTCTTCCTCTGTTTCTGTTGGGTGCTGATGATGATTCTGTGTTACTGCCGCATTGCTCACGAGAATTTTCTACACACACATACGCAACGCACACATTTACACACATAATATAGGTAACAAGAGCCCCCCGCGCGTTTCTCGAGCACGAAACGCGTGAGTTGTAAATCAAAGCTCGAGCAGAGCTTGGTACGCGTTCAATTAACTCGTCAGAGTTACACGCACACACATACACAGACGCGTCCACACCACACACTCGAGCCCGTTCTGTTTTACTTGCCTTCCTTGTCATGTTTCGCTTTTATTTTACTTTTTTTTCTTCGAATCTTCCTGAGCGTTAATAAGATTTGTCTTTGAGTACTACTCATCTGGCGAGTTATCGATGTGTGTATGAGGAAACGTTTCGAGACTTGGCCTCATGAAATCGTTGTTACTGCAGCGATATAGCATTGCGTTTTGTAAAAAAAAAAAAAACAATCTTTTGGGTCGTAAAGATGGAAAATATAAAAATAGAAAAATAATTCATTGAACATTGACATTCATATAGAATAAAAAAAATCAACGACAAAAAAATAAAAAAAAGGAGAATCACACGAAAATTACGTTGTCGATTAACGGCACAGAATAGCATTTGACCATCTTCTTCAAGATGAATTCCAATAGAATAGAAAAATGAGTAACTCATTTCGAAAGCGCATAAACCTCGTCAAGTGACGACGTTTGCCATACAGAGAGATTTCTTTTCGCTCGAGGACACGTGCGCTTGGCCAACGAGGTGTAAAGGCAGACGCGTATAGAGTTCTTCGAAGGGTTTGCTGGTTGCATGTAGAAAAGTGCATGAGTGTATGGACGAGATTCGAGCTGTTTCTCTTTCTCTCAGTGGTCCGTTCTCGACACCTCGAAACTGTTAAATCCCTCAGCTCAGAGGAAGACGAACTAGTCAAGTTTTTTTTATTCGTTACATATTTTTTAATTTTTTATTATTTCTCTTCAATATCCACGCCTCAGTTACTCTCTCGCTTGGCAAACGCCCTTTCGCACCTACCTCTTCCTTTCTTTCTTAGTTTGGCACTCGTACGTCGCTGCTTTTTTCGCCGGTTAATTAGATTTTGATGGGCGAGCTCACGAGCGTTATTTGCATCCTTTATCCAAGTTCCTCCCTCGCTCTCTTTGCACCCCACGTCCTATTCTTATTCAACTTTTTATTACGCGCATATGTATATATATTCTCAAAATGTATATAAATATATATCTATGGAATAACGTACAGCTTCACCGGGGACTGTAGTTTGCGTTATTCTTCAGCACTGCGGGGGAGAGACGTTTAGAGGTGCTCGGATCCGCTTAACTCCAAAGCGATTTAGCGGCCGCGGGGCCAAGTGTCAACGAGACTCGCCACAGTCCAGGTACACATTCATTTATACGTGTAAATACATTCACTCATACACATTTAAATATATATTTATATATATAATGATGGTTAACCGTACGATATACGTCTCGTGGGTATGTAACGCGCGTCATAATACCATAGACTTTCATATATTTATATATGTGCTCGTTTTTTTTTTGTCTTTTAGCAATGAACACCTTCCTCGTGAACGACCGTGACGACTGCTTGCCTGACCGAGTCTCCTCCTCTCTCTCTCTCTCTCTCCCTCTTTCTCAAACACATTTTTTTCTTTTCTGCTCTTTACATTTTACCTTTTTCATAGGCTTTTTGCGGGTTGAAACGACGCGTGCACGTATGTATTTTGAATGTCGCATTTCTCTGATATAATTTTCGCTCTCCGTAGGTGCCAAGATACGCGTCTTGCTTGGTTGACCATCCTGCGTAAAATACCGTTTTCGTATACTGAATCTATGCAACAGTAGTGGAGAAGAAATGAGTAAAATGGAAGAAATCGTATTGGTTGAACCTCATACGTTTCTGTAACGAAGACAAGTGTTTTTAGGATTTTGATCCATTGATCGATTCATTCGTTCTTGTGAGCTTCTTTTTAGTTACGAAAAGATAGAAGTGATTCGTTAATGATGATTTTACATCAAAGATACCGCCTCATAAATTTTGACGATGCGATTTTTAAATTGATTTTTATTACAACTTTTTAATACGAAAAAAAGTATATTGCAGGAAAGTCGTAATTTGTGTTAAAAGAAAATGCGAAGAGAAACCAGAGCGTTACCCTTAAATTTATGGGTAACGCGTGAAAACTAAATGGAATTCAATAACATTTGATTCAGACAAACTGCAGCGAGATAATAAAAACAACTGCAGATTTATTTATGGCTACAAAAGTCTATCTTTCATTCGGAAAATATTCAAAAACGAAGCAAACTCTTCGAGATCTGGAAATTTTGGAATTTCATCCATTTTAACGTTTAATATACGAGAAACTCGAGATGCAGAGTTATGACGATAGCGAGATGCGCTATTCACTGTTGGCTTCAACATGAGAATAAGATGCACGAGCCAAAACGAACGAAATTGCATAGCCGAGGGAGGACGAACGTCAAAACACACCTCGTCCACACGAGGCACGCACCAATATAACACACGTTATATACATATATGATGAATATAAAAATCTCATACTGGTGAGTAAGGTATGAGCTGAAAGAAAGATAGAAGGATGGATACCTACAGAGCAACCAATGACTGGAATGACTTGCATCCGATGTCGAACCGAGGATTCCTTCGTCCGGTCTCCTTCATCCTTTTTCCCCCTCTCTCTTTCTGCACCTCCCCACGAGTCTTTTGTCTCATTTTGTTTTCTCTTCTCTTCTCTCTCTCTCATGTTTCTTTGGTCCATTCGTATCTCTTCTCGTTTTGAAACCCACATAACTAGATTTGCTGCAGGACTCCAGTAACGTAAATACGAACGATTTCTTAATTTTCAAGCAAAGTTCCGATTCCGATCGATTTAACTTCGGATTTGAAAGAAAAAAAAATAATAATAACGATTCAAAAAGACCAAAGTGATTGGCTGCAGAAACTAATAAAGTACGACAGAAAAATCAAATTCCGGATATGACGACGAGATTCTTTCAGTCTCTGGCGTGGCTGGAACATTTCGAGGAGCGAGCCAAGATTATTCCCGCTGAGAGGCAGGAGAGAAGTAGGAGAAGGAACGTATTCTCTGGCTTAATTTAATTAATTCCATGCGCCATCTTGACAAGTGTGTACCGCCGACTCGAGAGCTCATAATGCATTTTCATACTCATCCTCATCCACCTTCTCTTCCTATCTGCCTTGTATCCTTTGTTTCTCTATTTATCGCCGAGTCTTCGACATTTAGCTGCATCCCGTGACTACATACTTATATATACGTGTGTATGTCTGTGTATATAAATGTATAAGTATGTTTGTATGAAAAGAGTTTCTACTTTGTTATCAGATTATACCTCATTCTGTATCTCTCATTCATAATGCAACAACGTGAGCTTGATTTTCTCTCGTCCATTGCTCTCTCACTGGTTCTCCAAATAGATAGATTTAACTATGCTATTTTCTATGAGAGATAGTGCCTATTATATCTGTAACGTAGTATGAACAAGAGATAGACGAGCACACTCCATAAGAATAAAAAAATAAAGGAGAAGACAGAGATGGACAGTGAGATGAGTACGAGAAACAAGCACAATGTGCATACACTTATCTCGTTTAATCTTTATTACGAGTCTGTTTGTATTTTTGAGATACTGTCCACCTCATCCTGTATCCCACAATTGTATGCATATATATTATTTTATATGGGAAATTGAAATATATTCATAAACAATTAGAACGTTCAAATGCATCCCAAAATGAGAATCCCAAAATCGCCAAAACTTAGGTATAAACAAGTGGAAAAAATATAATATTACTCCCCTCAAATAGGAGTTCCAGGTGATCAAAAATTAAGGCTAGGCTTGACAAAAAAAAACATATGAATATCGTGATCGTCGATTATTTTCTTGCAATCCATAGAACTGAAAATCATCGGGCTCGCAGTGGCAAAAATGAGAGCCAACGGCACGCGGTGTTCCCAAGCGGTCACCCATCCAAGTACTGACCGCGCCCAATGCTGTTTAACTTCAGTGATCGGACGAGAACTGGTGCTTTCAGCGTAGTATGGTCGTTGGCTGGAAGATTAGATGGACCGTTCGAATTTATCGAAATAATTCAACGCGTGAACGTTAATCTTTTCATTAACAAATCGTGTCGAAATTCTGATAAATGTTTGAGTTCTTCCCGAAGAAAAAATAAACTTCCCATTTCCCAAGAAATAATTTATTCAAACAATTGAGAGTAGGAGGAAGAGAAATGAAAATTTCCAAAATAAATGTTTCATGTTTCAATGTTCGAGTTTCAATTTGCACAATATTTTTCTCTTTTTATCTATGTCTCTGACTTTTTATTCGGTGCATAAGGGACCGGGATCAGATGAGATATATCTATACACTTTACTTACGTATGAAATATATATATATAGGTTTGAGTCGTACGCGTTCGCGTCCGCGAGGATGCGTGCTGGTGGCACCGGGGGTGCCGGAAATTGGCGTGCCAGGGCCCTTGAGGGCCGGTCCGACACGTCCGTGGACCATTAGTCTTGGCATGGCCACCTTCGGTAAAGAACAGACTAAGAGCGACAGAGATAGAACTGAGAAAAAGAGAATTAAAAAAAAAAAAAAAAAAAAAAACAGAGCACGAAGGCAGGTACAAGTAGAAGAAGAGAGCACACGAGTCATTTTCTTCTTCCTCTCTTTCCACCCTTTTCTGTGTGGACGAGAATGCTGAATGTGTTCAGAGGGATCACATGAGAGAGTGAGAGGGTCCAAAATTTCGTGGGTGGGGTTCGCCTTGCTCGCAAGTTAAAAGGACAAGAATGTTTGACAGCCATTTTTCAGTGATCACGCCGTGTGTTGGTTATCGACGTTTTGGATCTCAACCCCTCTAAACTTTTCTCTCTCTTTCTCTCTCTTTTGCTTATTCGACGTTTCTTATTGCTTTTCGCTTATCCCTTCGAACCGGTGGGCTTTTCCCGGTAGTGGAAGAAAATTTTTATATATTATTCTATTTCTCTGAGCCTCAAACCAACAGAGAGGTTATCGCTCATCGTCCTTTTCTCACTTATATATATATATATATATATATCCTGTCAATCCCATTCCTTTTTAATTTTGCTTCATTCTATTTTTTTTCTCTTCATCTCTCTTTCTATTTATGTATATGTTTAAACGGACGAGTTCGAAGGCATCATACCCGTCTAATAGCGAGGCATTGTGTGCCTAGTTAGCGCGTTCTCCTCTCGCGGAATGGATCAGGACCGCCCACGGACTTGGGTTCTCATCTCTCTCGGAGCAAGCGGTGATTCTCCGCTTTCTTTTTTTTTTCCATTTTTTTTCTTCTTTTCTTTATTCTTCCTTTCTGTTTGATGTATACATATATATACATATATACACGTGTGGGTGATTATCGAGAGATGAGACGTGTATGTATATATGTTAGCCATCGTATTCACCCGCATCATGTGCAAGAGGCTGTACGAGAGAGGGAGAGAGAAAAGATGAAAGAGAGAGAGGAGATATAGAGGTCTCGATATATTTCGAGTGAAATTATTGATCGATCGGAAATTAGCGGCTAAATAGCTGGGCCTCGGAGCCACGACACGTTTGAATGAAGATCGTAATCGGTATATACGGCTCTTACGTTTTGAATTCTCACTCATATATAGTATAAGCAGCCTCGAGGCAGAAGAATTTATCTTCTTCTCCGCGGAGCTTCGCAGCATCGCTCTATCTCCTTCTCACGACGACGATTCAAATTAAATCGAAACATTATTTTAGATTCAAGATCAATTCGATCAATTCTGTTTTATGTAAAAGTTTTTTGTTCCGTTTCTCAAATTCGGGAATAAACAATCATTTCAATTATCAGAAAAAAAAAATCTTATATCGTAAGCGAAAGAATGTAAGGGGGGAAATAAAATACTCAAATTCACGTCTCTACGGAACAGTGAGCAAACCGATCGACCATCCTCCGGAAAAAATAGAGTCACGTTCTAATGTACTCTGTATACATCTATATATAAATTCCACAGGACACTGAGCTCAGTTAAAGTCAGTGGCAGACGTCGTGAGTATTATGAACGAGTTGTGTAAGAAAAGCGTTTTGGTCTCTGTATTCTCAGGCTCGGTTTCGTACCCTTCCGATGCAGGACACCAGGAAAATTGGTGGACGAAAAAAAAAAAAAAAAACGAAGATAAATTCGCGCAATGTTTACAAAGATTTTAACAAAAAATACGATTACCGAAACAAAAGAAATATGCAGCAATTAATTGCGTTTAATTAAGCTGCAAATTTTATAGGAATTTGATTCAATTGTTCGTGGCCGTATCATCGACGCGATTTAAGCAGAAAATTTCGAGGTCCTCTAAATAAAAAGATCGAAATGAGGGGCGAGAAAATAACAAAGCTAAAGATCGAGAAAAAAAATGAATTTCGATCATGCTCAAGGAAATACAAATGTGGAGGAGAGGGCTAAGTATATGAAAGAGAGCGCAGGGGAAGAAAGAACGAGGAGAGGAGGATGTGCCCTGGTCAGCCGCGTGTTGCCTCGGGGTGCCAACCGCAGGATAATAATTTTATAATTGGGGGAATTACTCTGGCTCGTCGAATGCACTACGCTCATATATATGTTCATGAACATATGCTGTATATATACACATATTATCGATATATATGTATACACATGTGAGTTGTTCGGCTTCTTCGTGGCGTGGGAGGGCCAAGAGTATATATAAAAGCGAGAAAGGATGAAAAGAAGAGAGAGAGAGAGAGAGAGAGAGAGAGAGAGAGAGAGAGCGAGACATTGTTTTCATCCTTGAGCGTGTGCGCTCTCTCTTGGTTCGAATACACGGTTATATCGTTTTTTGCCAAGCGCAACACACACCCGGAGCCCTCGAGCCACACCAAAGACGACCATCACGCGAAAGAGAGAGAGAGAGAAGGAGATTTAAAAAAATTAAAGAGAGAGAGAGGGAGTAAAATGAAGGCAAGATGCTGTGGGGCTCCTCCACTGGTGAGATATGGCCGGCATATAACCGTCCAACTATTATATATCCCTCTCCGGCGAACCAAATGCTCACTTACCCTCTATATAACCATCGTGCAACAACACCATGCGACTAACTCGCTCAGCGAACTGCGCAGAATCCACTGCTCCGAAATTATGAAATTACACCACCCCGTGCTTTCCCTTCTCCCCCCCCCTCCTCCCCCCAATATCCTCTCGTTAAAAACATTACGAGCAGTTTATCAAAAATCAATGGGCCCGTATTTATATCTATGTGTATGTGTAATCACACCCAGATACACGTTTAAATTGCCTCGTAGACTCGTGGTCAGAGAAAAGAATTTCGATGGCGTTTCTAACAACAGTTTTTATAGAATTTTTCTTTCATTCATGGATCCGGGGACAATATTTTTTAATTCGTATTTTCTTTCATTTACACGTTTCACAATTTGCGTTTTCCCTTTTTTTATCAATCACCGTAAATTTCGTAAATACATAGCTTGGGAATATTCTTTTGTCATTTTTCCAACAAACACAAATCGAACAGCATGCAAATAGTAGCGAATGAAATAATGAAGAGAAATAATAGTTCAATTCATCCCTCAAGTATTCTCCTTCGTTATTTTATTTCAAGAGTCCTGAATGAGAAGAAATTTGAAAAATAAAACATCAACATGTTCCTATATATACATCTCTCGTAACTTTGATTTCTATTGGAACGAAAAATAAATCCATTATTTAACAGCTGATGATGAGGAGAGAATAATGATTTGTTTCACGGATCCGTGAATAATATTGCAATTACTGTCTTTCGGTTCGACGAACGTGGAACAAGAGGAGGATATAAAGAAATTGATATAAATTACATGACGAAAAAAAATGTGGACCTATATATATATATATATACCTGCAGTGAGGAAGGAGGAAGAATAATATAAAATGTAATAAGTCTGGGAGTAGAGGTGAATTTCTGATTTCGTCTCTCGGGCGGAAGAGCTATCAGACACTCGAGTGAAGTTGCAGATCTCTCTTATAGTATATATATCTCTCTCTCTCGCGCCCTCTCTCTTACACTCTTTCTGCCTCATACTTACGTAGAGTTTTGTTGGGTGGAAATGGAAATAATGAGGCATCGCCTCCTGGGCATGGTCATTGGATCACGTGCCCCTGCGGTCGCGATCATTTCCCATTATATTATTGTTGTTATTATTGGATATCGATCATCCTTACGTATATACACTTATATAGCGATTCGATGAGCAAAAGGGCGTAAACAAGAATTCCTTAGGGTTTTAAATTGTCTGCGATGCACCTGTAATATCCGAGAAACTGTTTGTATTGTCATATCTGTAACACATACACGAAGATGTGTTTATATGTACTTCGATTGGTCACATGATGATCGAAAGAGAATTTGGGAACATCGAGCGTTAGTCTGTCTCCGACCTTTGGCCAGTCGTGCACGATTTTGAAACGAAAATAAATGAGCAAGGTTGATCGTAACGGTGTATTCTATAAATTATTTCATTGCCTATAGACACCTATTACAATTCAGAAGTGGGATCAGAACAGAAAAAAGTGCCCAAGAAGACTATTGGTGCGGTTTTATCAGATTGTGTCAAGAAATAAAATAAAAGTGAATTGGAGCTGACTCATTAAGGATATTGATTACGATTGAAGATTATGTTAAAAAATTATGGAAGTTAACAAAATCAAATGACAATTATGTTGCTGTCAAAATTGAAGCGAAACGGTGTATCAGTTAGTTTAATAATGTCGAATTAACTGAAAATTCTTTGTGCGCAACCGTCTTTCGCGGATTTAGAGGCTTACAGCCGTTATTTTGAACTCGTATTCGCGTCCGATTATTATATTTCAGTGTATGACGAAGTATATACAGTCCGGCGTATCTCGAACCGTTCGTGTTTGTATACCAGTTTTTGTACGCGGGCAGTTAAACTTACGCGTAGTCGATGGTCTATAATACCGTACCGCGCTTTTTCATAGTCTTCTTAACTTCGAGAGAAAGTAAAATAAACACTGATCCGCGTTGAACAGCTCACAAAATTCAACTGAACTTGTGTATGGGTTTATATGAAATTTCGCTGTCGAGATAACAGACGACAAGTGAAGTACTAGAAAAAATAAATAAATAAATAAAAGACTATAGAGACATGAATCCGAACGATTTTCTAGTTACTGCATTAAGAGAAAAGCTTCGCAACCTTGGACTTCCGACATATGGTGCAAAGGCGGAATTAATATGTCGGCTGAATCAACATGATCCTACGGGAGAATGGATGCAAAGTATGGATACCACGGACGGTGATGGTAATGATCCAAATGATGCTGGAGGAATGGATGACTCTGATAATTTGTTACGAGACGGAAATAATGGAGCGAGGGCTCGCCTTACGTCATCGGCCACTATTCCCTCGCCCTTAGTCACGTCATCCTCGTCAGAGCTGATAACGGAGATAGAGTTCATGCGAAGAGAGCGAGATCTGATGCGTCGAGAACTCGAATTATCGAGACGCGAAAACGAAATGTTGATAAGGAATCAAAACATTCGCCAAGTACCAGGAGAGATCCCCACGAGAGAGCAAGTTCCTGCAAGTACACCTAATATGGTAAATAAAATCGGCGATCTACTCAGCGATTTCGAAGGAGCGGATGATGCTTTCTGGAGGTGGGAACAACAAGTACGCCTACTATCAAACACGTACGAATTAAACGACAAATTAGCTCGACTTCTCGCATGTTCAAAATTAAAAGGGAAGGCCCTGGAGTGGTTCTATTCAAAACCAAATCTAATCGAACTGAACCTAGACGATCTCTTATCAGAGATGAAGAGTATGTTCGATCATCGACCACACAAATTAACGTTGAGAAAAAAATTCGAGTCGAGGATCTGGAAAAACGACGAGACATTTAATCAATATTTTCACGACAAAGTAATTCTTGGGAACCGCGTACCGATCGATCAAGCCGAAATGATCGACTACATGTTAGATGGAATTCCTGATTCTCAATTGCAAAACCAAGCACGCCTACAAAATTTCACGTCAACTACGGACTTACTCGATGCATTTGCAAAAATCTCATTATCGGATACAAAAAATCGTGTAACACGCAATCCTGCGATAAAGTTGAATACAAAGGACACAGAGAAAGACCAGCGGCCGATACGTTGTTACAATTGTAATAAACCCGGTCACCTTGCCAACGAATGTCCAAATCCAAAAAGAGAAAAAGGCACATGCTTCAACTGTGGCGAGAGTGGACATCGAGTAGAAAGCTGTCCAAAGAAAAAAACTCAAGTCAACATCATCGAAGAGGCAGCAGACGAAGACGATTTTCATCGATACGTCGAATATAATATCCACGCAAATAACGACATCTACCAATGTCGGCTAAATACTCTGTTAGACACTGGAAGCGCGGTAAGCCTAATTAAAGAACGTTATATAAACCCCGACGCGTTAAATCAATCCGAAGGTCATCGAGATAAATTTCAAGGAATTAATAATAGTTCTCTGATAGTCCTCGGAACAGTCGACGCCGATATATCGTTCGATTCCCTCGTGAAACGACAAGTCTGTTTGTTTGTTGTGCCTGACAGTACGATGAAAACTTCTGTTCTCCTCGGTAGAGATGTATTAATATTATTCGGTTTAAGTTTGAAACGTAAGTCAGACCTCGAGACGGAGTCGAACGAAATTTTGAATATTGACGTTCACGAGTTAGCCGAGAATATAACCGAATCAATGATAATAAATACTGAAATATCAGTAGATAAATGCTTACAATTGAAAAAAATATTTCGCGACGAGTATGTTGAGCCCGAACGTCCGATCGAGCCCAAAATTAAAGCTGAGCTGAAATTAGTATTGCGTGAACATCAGCCGTTCCGTTTTTCACCGCGGAGATTATCTTATTTTGAAAAAGATCAAGTCAGAATGATAATTGACGATTTACTGGGAAAAGGAGTTATTCAATCGAGCGAATCTGAGTACGCATCGCCGATCGTACTCGTAAAAAAGAAAAACGGCACTATGCGAATGTGTGTTGATTTCCGAATCCTGAATAAATATACTGTGAGCGATAATTACCCTCTCCCGTTAATCGAGGACCAATTGGATATACTGAGCGGGAAAAAGTTTTTCACCTTACTCGATTTAAAAGATGGTTTCCACCACGTCTCTGTGGAGAAGGATTCTATCAAGTATACATCTTTCGTCACGCCATTAGGACAGTACGAATATTTGAAAATGCCTTTCGGCTTAAAAACAGCGCCATTGAAATTTCAGAAGTTTGTGAACGAAGTCTTACATGAGCTCATTAAATCTGGCGATGTCGTGGTGTATCTTGATGATTTTCTCGTCGCAACGGAGACGTTGGAGAACCATTTTCAAGTCCTGAAACGTATATTCATATTGCTCGTCGATAACAAGCTCGAACTTCAGATAAGCAAATGTAAATTCCTTTTTACGGAAATCGAGTACTTGGGGTACATTATCACGCGAGAGGGTATAAAACCAACCGAAGCGGGAGTGAATGCCGTCAATAAATTTCCAATTCCGAGAAACGTTCATGACGTGCAACGATTTTTAGGTTTGTGTGCTTATTTTCGGAAATTTATTGAAGGTTTTTCCACTGTAGCAAAGCCACTATATGATTTACTCCGGAAAGGCGTATCTTTTACATTTGGCGAAATCGAGATTGAGAGTTACGAAACGCTTAAGAAAAAACTGATTGATGCTCCGATATTAGCAATATATAACCCTCACGACGAGACTCAGCTTCACTGTGATGCGAGTAGCCTGGGTTTCGGAGCAGTCTTAATGCAGAAGAAATCCGATGCGAAATTCCACCCAGTTTTTTATTTTTCGAAACGAACAACAAACACCGAATCGAGGTACCACAGTTTTGAGCTCGAGACGTTGGCAATAATATATGCACTCAAACGGTTTCGAATTTATCTACAAGGGATCAAATTTAAAATAATCACCGACTGTAATTCCCTTACTCTTACTCTTAATAAAAAAGAGATAAATCCTCGGATAGCTCGTTGGGCGCTTGAGTTACAGAGTTACGAATATACGTTAGAACATAGAGCGGGTACCCGAATGGCACATGTCGATGCTCTTAGTCGCTCGACAGGGATTTTGGTTATTGAAGATAACCCATTCGAACTAAACTTGTCTCTAGCGCAGAACCGCGATCCGAAGATAAAAGAATTACGCACAAAACTCGAGAATAGCGAAGATAGGTCGTTCGAAATGCGCAATGGCTTGGTATACAGGAAAAGGGGTGAAGCATTATTATTTTATGTACCGCGAAGTATGGAGACGAACGTGATTCACCAATACCATGACGAGATGGGACACTTTGGGATTGAGAAAACGTGCGGGGTGATCCAACGTAACTATTGGTTTCCAAAACTCAGAGAAAAAGTAGAGATTCATGTGAAAAATTGTCTAAAATGCATATCGTTTTCACCTTCCGCCGGCAAAGTTCAGGGGTTTTTGCATAACTTCCCAAAAGGTAATAGTCCTTTTGTAACTGTTCATGTGGACCATTACGGCCCAGTTGACAAAGAACATTCACAAAAGCGATACGTATTTCTAGTGGTGGATGCGTTTACGAAATTCATAAAACTTTACGCTACAAAAACCACTTCTAGTAAGGAATCGATAAATTGCCTTCGACAATATTTCACGATCTATAGTCGTCCAAAAGTTATTGTATCAGATCGCGGCAGTGCGTTCACATCGAAAGAGTTTGAGGAATTTTTATCAGAGATGAAAATACATCACGTTAAAATCGCCACTGGATCACCCCAAGCGAATGGTCAGGTTGAAAGAGTGAACCGCGTTCTTACCCCCATGCTCGCGAAAATGGTTGACAATAACTCGCGAAGATATTGGTATCATGTGCTAGAGGACGTCGAATTTGCTGTTAACAATACGATAAATAAGTCGACAGGTGAGGCACCAAGTGTACTTTTGTTTGGCGTAACGCAGCGAGGAAAAAATATCGATCTAGTACGAGAATTTCTCGAAGACAAATACGAAAATAACGATCGAGATCTTGATTCTCTTAGAGAGAAAGCAGAAACAAAGATCTCGAGGTCTCAAGAATATAATAAGAAATACTTTGATCAACGCCGAAAGTCACCTCATAAGTTCCAAATCGGTGATTACGTAATGCTCCGAAACTTTGAAAGCACTCCGGGAATTTCAAAAAAACTAATACCTCAATTTAAAGGACCCTACGAAATCGTTCGAGAATTACGTAATGACCGATATGTAGTGTCGGATATCGAGGGTTATCAAGCCACGCAAAAACCGTACAGTGGAGTTTGGGAGCCCGCTAATCTTCGCCTCTGGCGTACGGATAATCATAAGGAAATAGACTAAGAGTAGTTTCAACACATATGTATTATTATTTATGTGATCTCTGTTATAAAAGTGTAAATATTCAAGTTTTATCCCTTTAAATTTCTATGACTTGCGATCGAGCGTGAACTAATAAAAATATAATAAATAAATTGTTCGAGGACGAACAGGAGTCAGGCTGGCCGATTGTAATATCCGAGAAACTGTTTGTATTGTCATATCTGTAACACATACACGAAGATGTGTTTATATGTACTTCGATTGGTCACATGATGATCGAAAGAGAATTTGGGAACATCGAGCGTTAGTCTGTCTCCGACCTTTGGCCAGTCGTGCACGATTTTGAAACGAAAATAAATGAGCAAGGTTGATCGTAACGGTGTATTCTATAAATTATTTCATTGCCTATAGACACCTATTACACACCGGTTTTTAAATTTTCCACGTCTCATCAAGATCGACGAGATTCCTCATCATATTAGCCACATATACGATCAAAAATTTCTTACAAAGTTACTATACTGCACGGACATCAATTTTACGAGACAAGGTACACTCATATTTACGATAATTAATGATTTTTTGACAATAAACTACGTGAATCGATCAACTGATGGATCGGATACATATTTTCAGTTTATTTTGTTAACGATTTAAGCCATTATCTGATCAAGAATGTGTATTAATGAAACGAATAATGAAAATACGAACATTTGTTTTAGATTGCATCAAAATTAGAATCTCATTCGATCTTACTGTTTCTCCGTGTATCACTGATGTGAATTCCTTTCCGGTCTGTCTCCTCCCTTCTCTTTCCTTCTCCTACTGTTTCGCTGTGGGTCTTTTTCTTTTGTTTTATTTCAGTGCGTTAGTGTTCCGGATCTCGTCCGATCTAATCACCAAAAACTCTCGTTCGACGAGGAAAGGGAGAGAGAGAGAGAGAGAGGAGAAGCGGTTGGAGGATACTCCTTTTATTTCGTTGGCAATTTTGGCTCTCTCACTCAGAAGCTTCTCATGAAGAAGGAGAAAGGAAGAGGGTTGAAGGCGCGAGGACCACAAGTAGCGATCTCCTCGATCTTCTTGTATGTGGCATCGTTTGATTACATTATATATATAGATATGGGAGTATGTTTACGCGTATATCTATGTGGGAAAGCTTACGAGTTAACAAAGTTCAGAAACGCGAACCACGCGTGTACGCGACTAACAGAGACAGAGGAAGAGAGGGAGAGAAAAGAGCGTAGAGTGGCGCCTCGTTTGTGTACTCAAGAACTAGTATTAGTAGCAACGGCAGTATGGGTTATTAGCAAAGTTTCACTGACCGCGGCATTTCCTTAATTACATCGTCCCACCATATACCGTGTACATTTTCCCGTCGCTCTCTTTCACCCTATCTCTCTTGTTTCCCGTTTCCTTCTTTCTCTCTCTTCAGACCCACGCGTTCTCCGACCCCTCGAAGTCTTGATGAAACGACTTTTGCCAAAAAGCCGGAAAGAAGAGACAAACATTCCATAGACAGCATGAAAAAATCTTGAGACTGAATTCCTTTCTTTTTTCGAAAATTTGATTGCATTTAAAAAGTGGATAAAACAGCTATTCAAACGCAAGTAGTGTCCCGGTAACATTGAGACATCTATATAGATTCTTCCCAAGAACGACTTTCATTGATTCGACCTTGACGATACATCAGTGGTATTATCATTGACGATATTGATAGGAAATATCTTTACATGGAGGAATTTAATATCGCATTACTCATGCCAAGCAATGTGTAATGGTACGAAGAAAGAGAAAGAGAGAGAGAGAGACTAAAATGTCTGAAACGTTTTCTCGGCTGATCGTTTCACTGTCGATCGATTGCCAGGAAACGAGCCGTAACGGTTGCACACCGGATAGAATGCCATCAAGTCTAGTCAGTATATACATACATCCATGTATCTATGGAAAGATGTATATTTATGTGCGCGGTGAAAACTTTTCAAAAGTACAAACAAATGCCAAGTATTCATAAGTTGCATCTTCAGTTATAAATTGACCAACCAACATTTTTGTTCTTATAAAACCGAAAACACGATTTTTTTTGAATGGTGAAGAAACGCACGTATCAAACAAATTCACTGCAAAATCAATACAAAACATATCACATCTACTGTCTCGATGACAATCTACCGGAAAAACCAACGCTCACGAATGGAATGGAACAAATCTGAGTGCGGATAGATGGGATGGAGGATGGATGAGTGGACGAGAAGTTGGATGGATGGACGAATTGGGATGAATAAATAAAATGATGGGATTCAATGAATCGATAGGATGAATTAAATGATTGAATAAGTGCTTCCACTGATGCGCTCTTTCTCCGAGTTTATTTTTTTTTCTTAACCATGGATATCAAGTGCCTCCGTTATGATTTCCATTTCAATCATCATCTTGATCTCAATCGTTGGAAAAGAAGTATCAAAAGACTTGGCTTGGTAGCTGTATGAACCTGGGCTAGGCAAATGTAGACCTTTGTCGCAAAAAATGTATATGCTCAACATGAACAAGCCTAACTTCTGTCTTCTATCTTCAAGAAATTTAATAAATATTCCTGAAGTAATGGATACTCAGGCAATGTAATGGTATGGATTTCTAGCAAGAACCAGTGAGAACGATGAAGAGACTTCACTGGAAAGCTGCAATTAGATTTGGATTCACTCTTTATCTGTATCCATTTATCGAACGCTTTCAGTAGTAGCCGGTTCAAGGGCGAGGTGGACATGCAGTTTAGACAAAACTATCATAAAAATCGTCAATATCTCTTCTACTGTCACTAGTGCCGCAGTTCTGACTTTTTGACTTCCTCACCCTTTCCAATGACCGACTTTCTGTGCCACTGCAGCTGAGTTATTCCCAATGATGTCGCGTTTGTTAAGGGTGAAGGGAAACTGCAGAAAACCTTGCTTCTGTGAGGCAGTAATATAAGCACAATCGACCATGATCACCAGAAGCGCTCAAGTGGAAAACTTGTATGCTTTGCTGCAATCGGTCAGTCAGTGTGAGGCCTAAATGTCCCGTCTAGACGGGAACCTTCAACGGTAGGCATCTGAAGTCGCACATCAACCGCGTTCCTATTGGGGTCAGGGTGTTTCTGGCTCTGGATTTGTGAGAGTGGAGTCCAACAATCCTAGAATTGCAGTAAGAAGTTTGGATTTAATTTTTATTTTTGGGGTATGCTTCAAAATTAAAAATATAAACCAACCTTTAGGTTAGTAGATTTACCAGCCTCTCCGTAAAAATGAAAAATTTATTGAAAATCATAGCCATTTGTCTGTGAAAGAAACAATTGTTTTTGTCAGAAATCTTGTTCAGTGTTGACAAATCTAAGGGGTATGAAGGCAAGAAAATATTACCGATGAATTGCAAGTCAACAGAATCGAGTGGGAGGATGTAAATAACAGGCGGAAGATAGAGAGAGGGAGGGGATCACGACGAAAGGGTCGATAAGATAAAAACGGATCTCTGGATAACAGTAATATACAAGTATCCATATATAAATATACAAAGAGATATTTTCATAAGAGGATCGCATGTCGCCTGAGTGAGCGTGGCGAGAGTACCGGAATTATTCGTATCGGGATTGGGGGTTTATAGGAAAGACTGTCATAATGTGAATGTGGTCATATTCGCAAGTGCATGCATACATATATATAAAATCGATTTTTTTTTTCACTTTTTTCTCTTGCTCTTCTTTGAGGCTGGGAGCGATCAGCCTCTCGTTACATTTAATGTTATATGGACGGGAAGAGCGGATGATGGCAGGGTATAAGAAAATGTACACGAGCCCATACTCACGTACTCTAACATAAATATATGTATATATTATATAAAGAAAAGAGCGGGTATAATCCGAAAGACTGGAAGAAACGATACTTGTCTCCGGAATCATCGATTTAACGCTTATCAGTTGTATCATTTTTCCTCCTCTCCTCTGCATTCTCTCTATTCTTCATTTATTTTATAAATTCGAATAACGAAATTGATTCTGAATTAATCTAATGACTGGTCACATGGGCACTCGGACCATAATTAATGCGTTTCTTTAGCAAAAGACGAAAAAGAAAGGAGCAAGCTGCTTTCCACCCTCTGTTCCATTGTCACGCACGGCTTTGCGCACCGAAACCACGCACATATGCATATTTAACGGCATGAGTGCGCGCAGGGTGAGCTTTGTCGGCGGTTGAGTACTCGGAGCATACAAACACAAACGGACGAGCAGAAGTATTAATCCTGGAGGCGGAAAGGGGGTAGGCGGTGCGGTTCCATCGAGAGACAAAACGAAAAGCATCTATATATGTATATGTTTTAAGTTGAGCCATATATGCAAGAAAAAAACCAAACCAAGCACGGAAAAATGCGAGAATGAGCTGCGGGCTCAACAAAAAAGGGTGGGCCCTTTGATCCGTGAGCAAAACTTCAGCGGGGAGGTGGTGTGCTCGAAAAAGGGCACCCGGGCGCGTGGACTTTACTACTCGTTGAATGGATCGAGGGAGGATGTCCCGGAGAACACACGCATGCAAAAAACGGCATTCTTTCTTTCAACGCGTCTGTTTAAGTATAGGTCGCAAGGCACATTTATACGCAGAGGTAGTTCACGTCGAAGTGGGACTATTTGTCGTTGGGCCTTCCATCACTGTCGAAACTTTGCGATTCATTTGGAACCGGATAACATCGAATTCTTGGGGGGTCCAAGTTTTCACGGAACAAGGTAAAATTCTGATTCAATTAGAGGAAAATTAATTCTAGATAAACTCAAGAACTTTAGAAATGACCAGGTCACTCTTCCCAGTACTTTGCAACGGAAGAAAAAATCTCTAAAAAAAAACCTGGTATAAGCCAAGATTCATTTCATTTAGCTTCTAAAAGTCCATATAAAATGTTTTTCATATAGGCGCATACAAATGTATGTACGTATGTAAATACGAGAGAATGTGAAAAGAAGCTTGAAAAAATACGCACACACGCGCAAGTTGGGCTTTGTCGACGAAGCCGAATGAAAATTAGCTGCTATCGCGAGTGAACATACACGAGACGAGCTAGCGCTTTGTTTTCGGGGCTGGCCCCCGACCTGCTCCCTTCTCGAGAGGGAAAGAGGGGGCTTATAAGCCCCCGCCCGTTGTTGCTCACAGGCATCTTTTTATTTCTCTCTTTTCGCCTCATTCTTTCATATACGTACGAGCTCCGCCTCGAGAAAGGAGTCGAACACACAAGAGCGAAAGAAAGAACGAATGAGAAGAAAAAAAACTACTTATTACGCTAATTATACGCGGGTGTGCGCGAGCGCAACGGGGATTAATGCCGCGGTGGGCACCCTCGCGATTATCCACCAACTGTCGTCGTTACATAAACCTATACACGAACGTATTTAAGTACTAAGCATGGAGTACATAACCAAGAGCATGTACAGGATACATGTGCCTCGGTTAATACAATTTAGTCACTGCGGGTGTAGCTCAGTAGATATGTATACATATATGCTTATAAGTATACGTAGTGCATGCAAGCGTTTTGATGGACTTTTTCACAAAGGTTCCATCTCGCTCACTCTCTTTTCCTCGTGGTCGAAAACCACAGCGGCAAATCAGAGCGTTAAATATACAGTCTGCGAAAGAGAATAATGAGAGCCAAGAATAGGAGGGGGAGAAGGGTACGATGAGAGCATAAGGTCGATTGATACTAATGAGAGAACGTAATAGAAGCGTGTCAAATTTCGGTTGTAGAGTTGAGGCCTTTTTTTTAGATATCAATAGGATTATTTAGGTTCAAGTATTTTGAATATAAACTTATACTTTTTTTTAGAAAATATTCGGGAACCACGGCTTATTTGCTGAAGATAATAATCCAACAAAAATATATGTAGTCAGTTTTATTATTGCTTCTCTTTTTCTGAAACACCGTGGAATGAATGTGGCACTAACTTGAATAATTCCAGTCACTCGAAAATTGATATGCGTCGATATTTGTTCATAGAGATATGAATAACCGCGTGAATTATGGCGGAGACGTTGTCAGTAAACTTGATTATAGCGACATCGCCTCGATATTCTATTCTTAACTCTGATGTATCTAGCAAGTCATTTTTCATTACGCTCGTACTTCAACAGATACACACGCAACTACGCGCGCCCAGATATTGATAAGAACCGTGCACACCAGCAAGAAAATGTCACTTCCAAATTCTGTAAAGTATTCGCTGATTCCACAAACCATTTAATGAAAAAATCATCAGAATCAGAACACGATGGAATACATAACACTTGTTTTTTGCCAATGCAAACCCGCAGAAGTTTAAAATTGATTGTTTTTATAGAAATGTCAAGTGAGAATGAAAACAAAATGAATAAAAAACGAAGATAGTGGTTCATTGGAACTTCCACTGTTTGAAAAATTTCACCTCACCAAACATTCAAAGTTTGCTCTAAATTCTTAAGGATATGTAAATATGTGTACATGAATGTAGTTTGATGCTGCTTGTTTCGTTCAAATATGTGGGAACGAGTTCAGGCAAGAAACACATACGCGAACGATATATCTTGGCGTGTTGTACGCTATTGCGATACGAATCAGCGAATCCTCATTGGCCTCATCGTACGATCGGTGTCATTCGCGGAGACCACCTCCAGAAGCGTGTCTCGAGCTCTTATTGGCCACCGATCGTTCCTTCTTATCGCATCGTGTGTATATGTGTATATATGTTAGAAGTGCCGCGAGATGCCTCGGTACTGTACGCCACATATGAACCAACTCGCGGGGCACTTTGCGAGCAAGAGAGTGGGGACCCGACCGCGAGAATTCGCGCAGTTTTATTATCGAGACCGCGGCATGATATGGTAGAAAAGAGACTTCGCATAATCTCCTTGGATAACGGTTTCAGAATGGAACGAATTAATATTTAGAAAGTAACGTTAGATTTTTTTCTTGCGTTTAGAACTCCGAAGTGATAATCACTGTCAAATTAACAATGAACGTTATGAAAATAGAAAAAAAATCCATTAGAGAAGCAAAACTTCATCGAACGATGAAAGTTAAGGCAGAAAGATGACTAAAGATTTCAGCGAGACAAAGTCCAAAGTAAGAAAAATAAAAAGAAGTAGAGGATGTGGAAGTAAAAAAAACTCGGCAAGGTCGAAGAAGTTGAAACCGAGAACAAGAGCGAGAAAGCAGAAAGATTGCTCCTGTCGTTGAGGCGTTGAATATATGCCAGAAGGGTTCAAAGGATTGGATTGAGGAAGGCGCGATCCAGACGGTGTTGAGATGCTTCTTCGTTCTTCTCCAGGCTACTCCCTGTCCGTCTTTCGCCTCTGTCCACTCTCTTTTTCTCCTTGTGGTGTGTTTAATTAGCAGTCCGAAGAGAACCAGACGCCATATACTCAGAACTCAATCAGATCCTTTCATAAGCGAGCACCTCTGCTGGTATATACACTCCGTCCAACACTATCTTCACTCCTCTGTCCCTTTAACCCGTATGCATAATTCGGGGCCTCCTTCGCGAGCTGCGTCTCTCTTGTAACCAGGTGTGGGTGACGAGAGACAAGGCTGAATCGCGGTCAGGTACCGCTCCCAACAGTCCACGGAGTAATTAACCCGATGGTGTCTGCATTCGAGGTACGATTTACGAATCAACCATGTTAGCCTATAGACCTACTTGGCAATATTGAATTATCATTAATCAAATTGCACTAGCATGCAAGAATCTAATAAAAATGCAAACCTGATCTCATATAGGATGTGCAAATCCCTAAAGCTACCACTGCGAATTAATTCAATTCCGCTATACGTAAGCACAACTTCTTAGCAGTCCCAACAAAATGACATCTTAGTATAAAGCAGTGGAAATAAAGACGCTTTACTTCCGCTTGCTCACAAACTATGGATATCGAGCATGGATCTTTTAGTCGTGGGTCACTTAAGCAAAGAGAGTCCAAGACACGGACACTAAAATGGTAAGCTTGGATACGCAGAGTTTGCAAGCCGCCACCACTCTTGGAATCGTTATTATCATCGATCAAGGTAAAGAAGAGGGAGTTAGGTCCACAAGGATTACCATTTCAAATGTTACGTCTCCTCTCACCTGGGCTCGGACGAGAAAAAGAATTGGCCAGTTCTTGACTATACATGAACACATGTACGGGCCGAGAAAAAAGGGGGAAAAAAATTACTGATCAACCGGAGTAGCATAGTTGTCTTCTGTTTAAGCTGTACCCTGAGCTTGTCTTTTGCGGGAGGCTTTTTTTTTACACCGGGTGGTCCAAGCAAGATCTTGGTCGGGTCCTCCGTCCGTTCAAACTCATCGAGTGGGGCATAAAAAGAAGACGACGAAGAAGGGGGGGTTATTATTTAGTTTAGCCCTGGCTCTCTATCTGCTCATCTTTGGTGTGTGCTGGACGAGCTCGCGCGCCCGTTCGACATCACTTAAACCTACAGCGTCCTTTGCTTTCACTTATATCTGTTAACCTTCCCCCGCCTTTTGCACCGATATTTCTTTACCAAGTCTATTTGCATGGGCAAGTTTCCATAGCATCCAACCATGGTCCGTGCGCCCACACGTTCATTCTCATTCTAATCGGAGTTTGTAAGGATTATAACCTGGAGTCTCTTATCAGATCACAGAGCCAGCAAATTTCTTCCTACAAGAAAAGTGAAAGCCCAAGTTTCTGACCTCTTAAGAGTCGAATTGAACAATCAATCAACGGATAAGTAAGAAGATCTTCCATTGGTGCCTTGGAACATCAGCGGAATTTGAGACCAGAAATTAGTAGATCAGAAATCTTGTTGAAGGGAAAAATGAAGTCCTCCTTTTGTCCTGAACGCGGAACTGGAAAAAGATAAGGAAGCTAAAAGAATACAGAATTCCTGATGTGTCGAGTGACGATTATCTCATGGATGTCTATGAGAGCAATCGAATTATTCACGAGAGCGGCGAACGTTGTGTCGTGAATGTGGCACAAAATAGAAAAGTCTCTGATATGTTATACGTTCCAACGAAACTTCAGTTTTTCCAGGTATAACCGACAATTGGCATTCACCAAGCTTCGATCCGATCGTCACCCATAGCGCTATCCTCGTGAGAATAACATGGAGAAAATACTGATCGTATGGAAAACCCGAACAATGCGAATGAGAAAATTTCTCGACACATTTCCCATTGACGAATTAAACCGGGTCAATTTGTTTGCAGAATTGAATCCATCGAATGGAAATCAATGATAATGATTTCTAATGATCCACAGAAAATATTTGAAATTGCATAAATGGATCGGTTGCAGAAATAAGGAGAGGCCAAGAGAGCAAAGACATGGGTAGGGATTTGAGTACTGAATAATATACTGGGCAGCAGGTACTTTGCTGCCATCAACTGCCCGCATAGCACCTTTTAATTTACGGACTTTATACCGAGTGTATATAGCCGTGAGTAAACACGCAATATTATGCTTGTATATGCGAGGTAAATCTGAGCAACCTACCGAAGGCAAAAGGGGAAGAGAGCGTACGCGAGGTGTGTTGCAGTGTTTGAAGCACATGGCGTCGCTTTTGCCTGTATGCCCAGTTAATTACTCGCGTAGTAAATTATCTGGTAATGAGGTGCCGGGTTGATGCCTGCGGCATCTTCGCCGCGCTCTTCGCCACTCAGTCAAAGCTACATATTCTTCCGCAACTTCTCTCCCGTGTTGTTACCACGAGGGAGAAGAGTCGGCATGGTAGTGCGATGCAGTGCTGGTGAGAAGACCTCTTTGACTTTGCTCTTTCTCTTTCTCTCTTTTAGGATCTTTCGAGGTTCTCTTGACTTCTCCCTTTGCCCTATGCTTGCAGACAGAGAACCAATAAATCCGTTGGACCCTAAGAAGGGATATTGTTAGCTGTGAGGTAAATCATCTTGGCGCACACGGCTGCGAGTGTTTCTCACTCTCACTTGCCATCTTATTCGCTTCTTGCATTTTTTTATTTCTTCTATGAAATACCATCCACCTTTTTTCCCCTTCTTCATCTTCTTCGTCTTCACCTTCTGCTTCATCATCTTCTTTCTTCGTCCTGTTTCTGCACGTCTCTTCTCTCGCTGTTGCTTGCTCGGACATTCGTTGGTTTATTCTGCTTTCGCCTCGAGAGACGTTTGTTACGTGGTGATGCTGCGCGAGACTGTAGCTTGCAAGACACACCGTGGTAACATCGTCGAATACCGCGAACACATCGCCACCTCTCTCGACATCAGGGGCTCCCCGTGGTCGGTCCAGTTAGCGTCAATAGGCGGACACATGGCTTCGTCATTAGCGTCATCAGATCCCTAACGCTTGCACGACGAGGCCCCACCACTCTCTCTCTCTCCCTCTCTCTCTCTCTATCTCTCTGTCTACGGACAACTCTTCAATACACTTGGTACGAAGTACCGACACATATTAGACCTAGCTACACCATGTTATCTTGCAATAAAAGGTGTATACGAAAGATATATGAACCACCGCCAACTCTTTTCGTGGATAGGAAAGAAAGACCAGCTTGAGGGTGCGTCAAGTTTTATCGGAGAGAGTTTTTCATGCTTCATCATCGAGCATAGGAAAAGCATCGAGATTCGAGAAGAGCAGGTAGTAACATTCAAGTACCGGTATCCAAGTAAGTTTGACTATGAAATCCGGGTGACTTCAATGGAAAGTCAAGAAAATACATTGTTTTTTTATGCTGATGATAGGAAGTTAATGACCGTGAAAACGTTGACTAATTAATTTCGTTTTCTACCTCGAGAAATGCTTTCAGACTCATCTCTTTTTAATTTCTTTTCTATTCTCCGGGACACCTAGAGTTGAATGTTAAGAGTGTATTTCTGTGTGTTGTACTGCTTGGATTATTAATGACGCCAGGGCAGAGAATCTTTCTCTGCCTGCATCACGAGAATAACTCTCATCCTGATGCTTCTTTCTGTGTACACAAGAGTCCATATCATATGCTCCAAGGATCGAGAGAAAAAGAATGAGAGATCTCTGTATGAGTTTGGTCGATGAACAAGACGAAGATAGACGATTGAGAGAGGTAAAGGAAGAAACAGAGATAGAAAGAGAAGATGAGCAGTGACGAAGTATCCGGCGGGCTCATTCCCGAGAAACCATGCCATGGGATCATTAGTGCTTGGTGATGCCTCGCGCTCCTTGGGCATGCTGCTGCGTGCTCTTTCGAGTTGCGGTGTAGAGGTCGGTCGCTGCCCACAGTTCTCGCTACTGTATAACGAGCACCTTTCCTGAACCTCATCTCTATCTTAAGAAACGATGAAGGCGAGAGTCAAACTCAAAGCCCCCCTTGCACTGTCGATCGAGTTATCATTCGCCCTGAGCTTTCATAAGATTTGCCGAATGAGACTTATTTACTTCGTAGCTACAAGCACGCTTTATGTAATTTTCAAAAAGGCATGAAAAATATCTAAAAGTACAAAGTTCAAATCAAATGTAAGAGTAGAATGGATCAAGCGGACTGATGACAGGACTAATCGACCAAATAGGACACCAGCGGAGTCAAAGCTATTTTTACCCCCAACGCAATCGTATGTCTGATGAATCGACAGAATCTTTCTCATTGCTATTCAAGCAACAACGACATATACAGAAGAATAAAAAGAATGAATAAAGAAAGAAACAAAAAAAAAATTCCACTGTGCCTCGAGGATGAGAAGAGTGAGACGGTGAGAATGACACGGTGAATGATTAAGCTGAATGGCAAAAAGGGTACCACATCGTCGTTTTGCTACGTGTCATCCACACTCTCCTTATCGTCATACTGGTCGTCATTCGTCTGCGGCACTAGTTCTTCTTCTTCTTCGTCGTCGTCGTCGTTGTCGACATCGAAGAATCATTAATTAATTACTACCGGTTGATTATTATGATCGAGGTGTAGCAAAAGACTATTTACCACTGGTATAGAACGACACGTAAGTATCTACGCATATATAATTGCTATAGTGATTTGTGTGGGTGTAAGGAATATGGTTGAAGTTAGAGCTCGATGCGTAATCTCTATACACAATCCGTTACAATGACGACGGGTAAATCGTATCCGGTAGTCAATGCTCGGAATACACAGCAGGACAATTTCTCTCCCTCTCTTTTACAACAACGAGGCTAATTGCTCTGACCGCAACGAATTTGTATGCGCCGCGCACGCCAATAGCAACGAAATTCACAATCGATTGATTCCAATCCAAGTTCTAACATTTCAGAGAAACCGGAAAGATCAATGAACACATTTTATTTACATAGATATAGGAAGCATTCATAGGAAAATGATGAAAAAATCTTATGCCGCACGAGGCGTAAGGTTTGACCGCTAGCATAATTCTGTACTATTTTTTTTTTGTTTTTGCGAAGCGTTAAGATGATGGTCAAGCTGGCAATTACCCAGTTCTCGAAATCCTCGGACGCGAACAAACTTTATTGTTATTCGTGTCGTGGTGGCCTGTGGCCGTTGTTCACCCGGGCAACTGACTGGAATATCGTATGATTCTCTACTCATAACACAAAAGTGTGGCTCTGTGTGAGAAACGGCAAGGAAGAACCGGCGGAAGAGAGGGAGGGAAAGACACATCATTGTAAAAGATTCTCCTTCTTCGGGAGAGCGAGAGAAAAAGAGAAACAGCAACATGAAAAGATATTTATATACAGCTTTCTCTGTGTTCTAAGCTCGTCTCGCTGTGTTTTCTTACAGGGACATAAATCTTCATGGGATCTCGTTGTTACGTAGAGCACAGCAGTAATGCGTGTGTGTGTGTGTGTATGTAAATATGTGTATGTACGGAGTAAAGAGCGCCAGGTACACTAAGATCCGATATATAAACACGTATGCAGTCAGCATAACGCGGCAATTGTCTTCCGTTGCTAGTGTGCTGTGAAATTGCATAAAATATGTGTGTATGTGTGCACAGTAAATTTTATGTACACTTCGTCTTCGTAGCTGTACGTAGTCGTTTGTTCCTTCGTTTGCCACGACGATCATCGACCGGTTGAAATCGTACAAATGTTTCCACTAAATCTCTCGGCTAAGCTTCCAAGAGGTACACCATCGGCCAATACAAGCTGAGTTATTGGTCATTTTGAGAACGAAAATCAGGTGAAAAGAAATATAAATGCTCTGAAAATTTTCCAAAGCATAAAAATATATCTGAGATTTTCAAAAAGAGATTCACCGATAACTTGGAATCAACAGGACACTTTATTGGAAGATGAAACTATATATTCGTAAGAAAATATTGGTTCTCACAGTTCGTCTTTCCCACAATCGTCCAGATAAACACGCAAAAGAGGAAGCGCTTACTCTAACGTCAGTTAAGACATAAAAAAATAGTTTGTAGTTTCCTGCTTGTTTCTTTGGAGAACAAGCCAATTTTTGGTGCGCAGCCGAGAAAGAAAACGAAGCAGCAATATTGTTCCGAGTTCTCGTCACATTCACCAACAGATTCTTCACAATTTTCTCCTCCTATTCTCACGAGGAGGATGCCGGTGAAATTGTTGAAGAATTATTAGAATTCTAGTCATAAAAACGCGCGAGGCAGTCATCTCAAAAGTGCGAAAGGGAAGAAAAAGAATTTTGACTCCCACGCTTGAAATTTTACGGTAGCTCGATAATAGGTGAGTATTCGGATGCATCTTTTATCCTTACGTCAGTCCAGCCGAGATTAAATAAAAATATAGTACGAAAGAACGTTTTTCCAGCGAATAATAGTCCTTGTAGAAAACGCAATCATCGTTAATACAGAGAATAAGAGAACTGTTGAAAATCTTCATTCCCGCCAAGCTTTCAAAAGGGTATTGAGATATTAGCGAGCTATATTTGGCACGCGGATCATGGAGCGAAGCCTCCATGGCAATCACGGGTATCTTTTATCCTCCCGTGAATAGACGAGAGTAAGAGAAAGAGAGGAAAAAAATAAAAAATAAAATAAATGCACGAGTCTCCGACGTTTTTACGAGGGTAAAAACTGTCGAATAAGAATCGTAAAGGCAATCGTAATCGATGGACAAGGAAAAAAAAAAGAGACAAAGAACAGGGGAGTTTCGCGTTACGCGGGACATTAGCCGTTGCTGGAATAGCCATCAAAGAGATGAGTGAGAAATAAGGGAGAAGGGAAACAAAAGTTGCAGTGAAGCGAGCAAGAAAGAGGCGGCTTCAGTTGTGGCCCCGAGCCCGCGGCCCGTCATTTTCTCGCGGAGTGCTGCGCGAAACTTTCTTTCTCTCTCTCTCTCTCTTCTCTCTCTGGCTCTGACTCTGCCTATAAAATTCGTGAGTAAAATGTAGCGAGACTGAAAAGGGTCGGTATCGTTTGAGACTCCGCACACATACGGTGCACACTACGATACGAAACGCCCTTAAAAACTGGCAGTTTTCTTAGGCTTTTTCATTCCTTTCATATTTCGCGTCTCTCTCGTTGCAAATCTCGAACTGGCGTAATTCAGTCTTACCGAGTGCAACGAGAGAAGGGCGGCTTTCATAAACGCGAGACAAGATAAGGAGAAGAAAGATAGAGTAGAGAGAGAGAGAGAGAGAGAGAGAGAGAGAGAGTCCGTCAAAGAATGGAGAATATACTTTTTTGTATGGTGCGTTGGTCTCGATAAACCGTCGGGTGCGATTTCTTGGGCTCTTAGCACGTTATTCCCGAGGTAAGATAATTGGTGGACTAAGACTGTATAATGTATATACCTTTATATTTATAAATATATAACTATACTTGGCCGTATAGGTTCGAAGAGGCAAAAAAGCCGCCGCCCCAATATCTTTTTTTTTTCTTTCCTCGCTTTTTAACTCATCAATACTCGTAAATGTACTCGAACTCTGTCGTAATACCCGAATATAGGCATCATGGGTGCATATATATAAATATAAGATGATGATTGAGGCGCTCGTGCCGCCAGTTTAACCGTGTTTTTCTTGGTAAACTGCCGATAGCTGAGTTTTTATCACTCCATTCATTCGTATATATGTATACATATAAATATGAGTAAGATGAAGTAAAAAAGGCCTGATATTCGATACGATTCATCCTGGAAAAGGCCTTTTTACAGTGAGCTCAATTTATATAAATATCAGGTGGATTCCGAAGGATTTGCTCGTAGGAATCGATGGGAGCATATATTTTACGCAGTAGCGATCATTTCCCGATCGTTTTGAGACAGTGTGTGGCGCTGAAATTTTTTCGCCCATTAAGACAAATCACCACTGAAAACATTCTTCATCCTTTCGCCCGTTCACTTTCAGTCATTTTTCTGCATTAACGTCATTTTTTTGTTTTTTTTTTTTTTTTATCGCAAATTCATGTTTATTCGTTTCTTTGTTTCTCGCGGCGTTGCACTATTCTCTATCGTTTTGTTATGTTAAATTTATACACATCGATACTTTGTTACCGACTTGAGATTTTTCGCATTTTTCTTTGCGAGTTAACGCCGACGCGCGGACACTGCGGAGTCGAACTCAAAAGGATAATTCATTCCCGCGAACTATGAGGCGAGAAAGATCCTAGGCAAGATGGAGGAAAGACTCTCACGCTCAGATTTATCGCACTCGCGCCATCTCGAATTCTAATATAATCGCTCGTGACAAAGTCTCAGACTAGCAGAAGCCGATCTAACACTCTTTCGTCTGTGTGTGTGTGTGTGCAAGTGCATTTATATCGAGCTTTCCAGCGCTTTTGATGCGTCCAAGATCAAATACATGTATTCTATACATACATATAATGTAACTACTTTTTTTTTCTTTTTTTTTTTCTTTCATTTTTGTCAACTCATGACTCGTATTCGCATTCAGCTCCATACCCGAGACTTCTGGATAAATCTATATTCAATTCGATTGCGATCTCTGTGGGAAAAGTCCATAAGAGTCGAGGAACCCGCTGGGATAGATAAAAAAAAAAAAAAAGATCGCTTGAGAAATAACGTAACTCGAGCACTAGCGGCTGTCACGAAAATTATCAAGCGCATCGATAGAAATAATTCGATGCGCGGGATGTGGGGAAAAAAAATAGGAGACAAATGAACCAAATTCTCACGTAAGAAACGATTTTCAGAGAAATACATGGAAGACCCTTGACTTTGCGAGAGTTTTTCCAATCCTGTGGGAATCTTTTTGTTCGTAGAAAATAAATTGACTGCTTTGGACGAAGAGCTAGAAGCTCCAATCCTAATTTCGATATTCGTAACATAATGCGTGTTAACATTTGAATCTTTCGGTTCGAGCTTCAGACGAGCACGCATATACTCACGAACAAACATTTGTTCTTATCTATATTCATGAGAACTTGAAGAAAATCCGGTAGAAATAGTTGGAATAAACGATTTCTTGGCTGTTGGGCAGGGTTACTCAAGAATCTTGCGTAGGCTAGAAACATATCGTGTTTGAGGCATTATCCACTTAAAGGAAATTATGCCGGTGCATATACCATCATCCCTGTTAGGTTTACAGCAGTTTCCTTTCCTTAAAAATATGTGAAATATATTTAGACCCCTTGAGCTAGAGAATTCCAACATTTTGTTCAAGTCCAATATATATTGCTTGAAAAAGTGCATGAAATCACTTTTTCAATTATTGGAGATTTTTCAATTATATATGGAGATTGAATGTGTTTCAATATCTTGATTGGTTCTATTCGGTAAAGCTTCTCGAAAACGTTCACAAAAAACTGTGATTTATGAAAAAGTTACCGGAAATCGAGCTTAACTTTTGATTAACAATTAATTTTGGCTTCCAGCGTTTTTTTGCTAATGACTTATTCTGATGAAATTTGAATTATATAGGCGCGCAAAACGTCGCCTAATTGTATTTCGCAAAATTCAAATACTCTGAAAAAAATACGTAAAATAACTTGCTCACTCACTCTTCAGACTTCACGACCTGACTTTTTTTCAGCAAACCTGGTGTTTTTGGAATTAAAATTCAAAATATAAATCCCGGATCAATGGATTAATCCATAAAAATCATTTTTATGAGGCAGAGAGAATTTTGTATTTCGACGAAATCGGGAATTCGCTCTTTAAATCGGAAGCAATTTCTGTTTCCACGTTCAAGTGGACCTTCGTTTTTCTTCCTTGTTACTACCGTGGACATTCTTTCCGGATTATTTGTTCTGGGAGGATCACGCAAAAATAACGATCGACTATTTATATATTTTTATTTTTTCATTCTCGTTGCTTTCGTTTATGCAATCCTCTTTGTTCTTGCTTTCTCAGCACGGCAGAGCTTGTACGCACTCTCGTTGCGTTATAAATTGCTACGAAGGTAAGCCCTTAACTCTTTTTTTTCTCTCTCTTTCTCTCAAGTAACTTTTGTTTCACGAGAAAAGAAACTGGCGCGTAACTCAAACAAACACTGGGTATGAACTCGAATTGTTTGGCGTAAGTAAAATTGGTCTTTGGTTAAAATGGGAAGACTGCACGGGAAGGGCAACTTGAGGAGGAATTTGATTTTTTTTTCTTCTTTCTACCACTCACAGTAAATTCCACGGGAGGTGAAGAAATACCTTGGCGTTATTGTAGGTTTGTATTATCTCGACAATATTTGCCACAAAATCCAAGGTTACGCAGAATATTGTAACTCTTGTACTTCGGTTAAAATTATCAACTACGTTTGTTTTATTCTGTATTGTGACATCTAATTGGAGCCGAAGTAACTACACCGATTTCCAACCAAGTTCTTTTCAACCTCTTATTTCGTTGGATTTTGTTCACTCGTCGTAAACACTATGAATATTTCTCCAAAGTTCACGTCTCACGATGCGACTTCTAATATGATTCATTTAAACTGAATTAAGGATGCAGAAATAAATAAGAATTTTCAAAGGCTATTCGATTGTAGTGAGAATCAGAAATCTCGTCCTTTCTCTTTCTCAATCTTTTTTCTCGTTCCAGCACGCTGGTATGCGTGGGAGTTTAAGCTCGAGTTTGAATAAATTACGCACGTACAGAGTTTCGAGCGTGCCCAGATGGATATATATATGTATATATATAATCACACGATTCATACCAATACAGACTGCGTGGTTGATATATCAACGAGGAAATAAACGAAAAAAAGTCACACATACGGTAGTGGTCAGAGTGCTCGGACGAGTTGACTACCCCGAAAACGTATAAAATATTTGTATATATCTATATCGTAAAAACGAGAAATAGATGGGAAGAGAGAGAGAGAGAGAGGGATGGTAAGTTAAGCACTTCACGTAGCAACTGGTAATTATGGATGCGTTTAAGCAGCGGCAGTTTGGGAAACTAAATAAAATAATCTACGTGAGCGGAACATTTTATTGCCGGATTAAAGTTTTCTCTCTCTCTCCCTCTCTCGCTCCTTCTCAATCTCGTTCCTGTGTATATATGTATATAGACGCATGAATTTACCCCGATCTTGTCTCTTTTTTGATACACACAAGACATTAAAAACCAACGTGACTATCTCATCTTCCGATCAATTTAACACGCCATACACTCAATGAAATAACAAAGAAATTAAAATAAATACGACCTGTTGACAGGATAATATATTCAGAAGATAATCAAATCAGAAAACAATAAAATTTTAACTGAAGGAAACTCTTTGTATCGTCAAAATCATTTCGTAAAAATTAAATCTCATCATCACATGTTTAACGTTGAATGAATACTAATTTGTTGGAACTTTGAATTAGCTCTAAGGAAGAACGGTCACAGATACGTGATCTTTGCAGTATTTTTTTGTAGACTAAAGTTTGCAGATACAAATTGAATTGAAAATTCACGATTTCATTACATCGAGATATGAACAGGGAAGAATGAATATTTTTATATGATATTTTATTGGTCAAAAAAAGTTCAATAATTGAGAAATAAATATTATTAAACATACAAGAGTTATGTGTTTGACTGCAATCAGCTGATTTTCAAGAATTTTTATTTTTTTAGTCAAGTGTTTATAAAAATGATCCCTCAAATGGTTATAAAAATGATAAATAACCGAAAACAGTCGATGTTTACGATAAATTTCCACAAAATTAAAGACCGAATGCCTTTCAAATTGCAGATTCCAATTCATACAAATATTTTCAGCCCTTCGTCTTGGATGGATTTAATTAATTTGAAGTTGAGTATTTTAGTTCATTCTGGAATCTATGAAAAATTTAGGAGAAACGAAAATAGAAAATTATTTGTTTTCATTTTTTCAGAATGGTCCACGACATAAAGGTTCGTCTCGATAAATTATGCTTGATTCAAAAGTCAACAGTAATATACGGACATGGTCAGAAAAATGTTGAATATAATGCGACCAATGGATTCTTCAACTGACATTGCTGCTGAATATGTGAATATGAAAACAATGACAGGAGGAACTTTAAACACGTGCCATAGATATCGTAAGTAGAGTGTCGCTAGATTCCTTCATGAAGCTGGTGACAGCAATCAATGGATACGATCAAATGAAAAGTTCTTTCAGCAGCCTAACGACGGAGGTTCACAGAAATGATCCTGAACAGAGCTAGACGACACCAATGCTGCGTTATTTTTATTCCTTTAAATTTGTGATATTACCTAATCTCGTATCGAACACCGATATGAAAATCGTTCAATTTAATCTTAAGAATGAATACTCAAGAAACAAAATCTGGAATGAGATGAAAACTAGTTAGATAAGGACTAAAACTGGTGAGCAGTGTCCGTGAGTTGAGGCGAAGTGAGTCGGTAAGGTGGGCGGAATATCTTACGAGTTTTCGTTGCTAGTCTCGATTTGCTGCGTTGGTTCCGAGACGACGATGCATTAAAGAAAAAATGTGAAGAAAAAAACGAATTAAAATGGGGAAAAAAAAAGAAAATATGTTTTGCGGAGACGGGGAGGGAAGGGGGAGAGCGCGAATTAAGTCGATCGCTGTGCGTGGAACCACATCCTTCGCGCCCAGCCGGCCGTCCTACGTCCGAGATATCGCTTTTCTTTTGTCCCTCGGGCAAACGCGCTGGTGCGTTTCTCTCTCTCTCTCTCTCTCTCTCTCTCTCTCTCTCTCTCTCTCTCATTCTTTCTTCATCACTTTTCGTATACAAGATCTCTTGTATTTTCTTTTTCCTCTTTCCCTCTTTCTCTCGGTGTTTTCGCCCCCCGTTGGTCGAGAAACGCTTGCCCCACGGCGCGTACCTCTTCTTTATTATCGACATCAACCATCGTCTTTTGTTTTATAATAACCGCGAGCTACGAGCTGCTGCGGTCGCGCACCGAAAGAGAGAGAGAAAGAGGAGAGCCCTCTGTGTGAGATCAACAGCAGCAGCAGAAGCAGCAAAATCTCTTCTCTCTCTCTCTCGATTCTTCCCGTTTTTATTTTATCTCTCTCTCTCCCTCCCTCCCCTTCTCTCTCACTATCGCTTAAATATTTCTTTTTCTCTGTACGGACTCTTCCCGTTTTTTTCATCTTTTTATCCCATTTTTTTCTCTTTCGTTCTTCCCACTCTTTTTTCATGTGCCAAGTTCTTTCACCGTTTGCCCTTCTGTTTTATTAGTGTCTATATATCTATATTTATATCTATATATATGCGGTGTGCGACGCACACAGTACGCGGTTAAACTCGAGAATAAATTACTCGTGAGAGATCTTCTCGGGAATACGACCGAGAGAGGTAAATCGACCAATGTGTTTATCCCTCTCCATCGCTCTCTCACTCTCTCTCTCTCTCTCTCTCTTTTCTTTCTGTAGTCAAGAATCAGAGGAACGTAAAGATTGACCGCGAATTATGACGCGACCATGAACGTTTCCCACCGAGACTGAGCTACCGGAATTATTTTATCACGCACACGCACACGAACACACACTTTGACGGCAAAAATATTCGCGGAAAGATCGTATAACAACCGCGAAGCAATATTCGAAATAAAAAAGCACGCGCGTTCGTTCATCTAATTTTTTTCATAACTACTGTATCACGATGTCCTTAAATCAATCTCCAATCCATTTGCATTGGATACGAATTAAATCCTCACAACCGAGCGAAAAAAATGAATGCTTCATTCGTATAAATTACAGTATCAAATCTAATCGCGTTCGATTCAAGAGAAAAATCTATAAATAATCAACGTTCCAAAAAAGATTGAATAGTTTTTTGCGAATTTGATTTTTTTTTTCCGAAAAGTGACGTTCGAAAGATGAAAATACGTCAAGAGGAGCCAAATGAAAGAGGGACAGAAGGAGCTGGGAGGATGAAGATTACCGGTCAAGATAGAAATGAAATGAACAAAACAGATGGAACGTAAAAGCGCGAAAGAAAGAGAGAAATACCGGGAGGGAGGGGGGGAGGAAGAGTACAACTCGATCCGAATACATATCCCACGAAAAACATACATACATACAACAGTCATAGAAAGAGATAGAGAAAGGAGAGAGAGAGAGAGAGAGAGAAAGATAGAGTCCGAAGTGTGGTGAGAGGTTGAACGACCTAGCCCGGATCCGTTCGCGCGCGGCGCGCGTCCATACCGATCACCACCTTCTCCTTCTTCTCTTCTCCGTTTTCCTCTCTCGTCCTTCTGTCCTCTTCGTTTTTTCTTATTCTTCTTCCTTTGCTATCTTTTTTCTTCATTCTCTCTCTCTCTCTCACATACACACACACTCCGTCTTCTTCTTTCTTTATCTTTTACTTTCTCACTCTCTTTTTTCAGTCTCATCCCCTCGCTTATGGACGTTCGCGATGTGCCCCTTCTCGTTACCGCGGCCATAAATAAGTCCACGTACGATTCAACTACCGTCTCTCTTTTCGATAAGTATTAACGCCTTGTCCTTACGGTATGTTACCTTTCTATACCTGTATACGATTCGTACAAAGGTCTATACACGTTTAAAGCTTGGATACGGTGACTCTTAACGAATGCCGTGACGTTGCGCTTATATATACGTGAAATACTCGCTGAGGACTGTGACTGAAGCTGCGCTGATGCTCCTGATTATGCCAACTTATTGTGTTCACATACAAACACGTGCATTTATATCCGTGTACATGCGGACGCACTGCCGAAAATATTTAACTGTTCGCGAAGATACGAATAGCATGAAATCCAGTTGCATTCGAATATTCATTCTTTAAGCGAAACAAAAATGATGAAATGAAAATCTTCGGTGCTTTTCGGTGATATGGGCCTTTGAAAAAACGACCAAGAAAACATGCCAGGGAATTCATACTTCACCTGGATCCAGAGAATCCATCACCGAACACTGTGGATGCACATTTCGCACGAGAAATCTAATGAATCTCACCGAAAATCAATTTCAAAATCTATACTCCCGCGAATGAATTTATTACTCACAAGTCTTTCAATTGCATGATGAAGTTAATCAATGACATCCGAACAGCGTGGCTGTATTTATAGAAAACGGAAAATAAACAGTCATCAAAAGCTTACATCGGATTCATCACCGATCTTCATCGAACATACATAACGAGACGTTATCCGGTTGACTAAGAAACTTTGATGAAATACTCTTTGGGCTGCAAAGAGAAAACTAAGTTCGGGCATGGAATCAGCAGCCTCGAAGGCCACTAGAACTGAATGATCGTGATGAACCATTTGCTTGTTTCTGTTTTGATACAAAAACTGCGAAATAGTCTACCGGTTAACCGGTCAATTGAAAAGATCATAGCCAACGATATAAACAAAAGAGAGCGAAGGGGATGGATAAAATGATCTTCTTGCCCACGATGCTGCTTTATCCTGTTAAATAGCGCGTGTACACATTGCGAAGGTCCATCGGGCGTGCTATTGAGCAGGCATTTATTGCGAAAGGGCCTTGAGTATTCTGAGGAGTGACAAAATCATTGGAGTGAACGAAGGAAGATCTTATAAAAGAAATATTTACAAGATGCAAGAAAAAAAAATAATAATTGGAAGATTGACAACAGTCATTGGAAACGATTGAAGAAGAGAGTTTTAAAAAATAGCTGTGTGCTTAGTGTCGTGTAAGTCGAGTTGCAGGACACAATCGATCGTTCACGATAAAGTCGGCGAGTGCTTCTAACCCCTTAACTCTCTTTCTCTATCACGAACGAGCCCTTTGTTTCTCCAATGACACTCAAGGGCACTGAGAATCGAGTACGTACTCGTGTTCCTACTCTTTCTCATTCTCTTTTTTTCCTCTCCGTCGACGATTCCGAAAGTGCAAAGGCTGCCAGAGTGTTCTCTCTGCGCCACGCGTTTCGGACAATGCTCAAGACCCTTCGAGTCAAAACATTTATTATTCAGATTTATTTTTTTGTTCTTTCCTCGTACAGATATACATATGCGTTATAACTGTTTGATTTTTCTCTTTGATAATGGGCCAACACTCTCGGACACTCCAATGTTCACCCTCCCGTCGTTCAACATTTATCGATTCTAGTCCCCTTTTTCAAAAGAATTTGAGAGGTTGATTCAACTCCTTTCCCAACTAATCTTTATTAAATCTTTGCATTATTGAAAGCTTCTTTTTGTGTTGATTACCAGAAAAAAAAAAAACTTCTTGAACACGATGAAAGTAAATCGCCAAGCAAGTTTTGTATCTTCACCCGAAATTACCTGCTCGTTAATCACCCCAAAAGAAGATATGATTTCACTTGGTCGAGTTCATACGAATAAAACAGTTGCAAAGTTCGTAACCAGTAAAAAGTCCAACAGTTTTCCGAAAAGTACACAAAATCTTATAAAAAAGTACGAAAACATGTGAAAATGCGAAAAGAAAAACGATATGATGACTCGATCTAATGACATCGTAGGCTGATTAAGAGCTAGTGTTTGAGTATGATCCCAGGCTCGTTTTCATGCCAGCAAAGGAGAAGGATGGAGGTCGTGTGACGACAACGCGAATTAGAGATGCGATCTGTAGATCTGGTATGTCTCGTTCTCACTCTTGCTTGAGACAAACGAACATGAGAAAGGGGAGGAGAATGAACGAGAGGGAGAGAGAGAGAGAGAGACAGACAGAGAAAAGGGAGAGACATGTGTCTCGTATCGAATAGCCATTCGATTTCTCGTGATCTTCTGACCTTCGCAGTCGCATCGTAAACATTAATGGCACATTGGTTTAAAAGTCTTGCCTCCTCCAATTTGAAATACCAAATAGTGGCAATTACGCCCTTCTGCCTGTAATCAGTATCTGAAGAAGTATTATTCTCCGTATACGTAGTTATTGTTTTAATAGTATGGCCCTGATTACGATTGTCTTCTGGCTCCACAAGTGAGAACTCATTTGTTTCTGCATCACGACACTCTCCTCTCTCGCTCTCTATCTCTTTCTCTCTGTCTAATCAGCATGATCATCGGACCAACAGAATGACGAACGAGAGGACATCCTTGATACACTGATTGAACTCGTCGTCTTTGGTCTAGTCTCTTCTCGTGGGTATCAATATACGCATACAGAGGAAGGGGTGGCCATTTCTATCTCATTCTATGACTTGCACATCTCGCTAATAATAGTGAAGAATAATTTTCGCTAGTGACATAATTGGATTGAAGTTTTATATTCTTTTACTTACCAAATGAAATAAGTAGAATGAACATATTGATTAAACTTGATTTCATTCGAAAAATCAAAATTAGTGGTCTACAGCTGAGGTTCTGGTGATTTGAAGTCAGTTCGAACTGGACCTACTTTTCAAATACTTTTTCGTATTAATTCGATTGCTATCGACATGCTTTTTTTTCTCTCAAGAAAACGTGCGACCTTAGTCCGATTATTTTTTACTAAAAAAGTCCAATTACATTTAAAATAATGAGATTTTCAGGGTTCCGAATTGGGAAGTGTCCCTTGCACTGGATTTTCTTTATATTTTCGCGAAAAATCGTGAAAAAGGTGCTTTTTGAATTGTCAAGCTGATAATGAATCCTTTTGAGATTGGAATACGAAACAGCATACGAGAGTTGTTGAAACGAGAATAACGAAGAGAATGTGAGAATTTGTGTGCGAGCCTGTGTGTGTGTGCGCGTTGATGGACGTGGTCGTCGTGTCGGGTTAGATATTGTGTCAGTCGACTCGTCCAGCATTAAAAGTAATTACGACGTGATTGACCGAAGTCCGGTGGTGCAAGGGGAGGGTTAAGGGGTCCGCGAGAGAAGAAGCGTGGGGCGAGGAGGAGGGGGTGAAGGGATAACGGACTAAATCATCGGAGTGACGCACGTAGCTCGTTGCTGGCCTCCCAATTATACAATCAGCGAGACCATCAGTAGCAACAGCTCTCTCTCTCTCTCTCTCTCTCTTTTTTATTTTGCTGTGTTAACTTACAACATGTAAGACCTAACATCCTCGAAGACAGAGAGAAGTGAGTATTTCGAGAGGGAAAGAAAGGGATAACGATATCGAGATATAATTGCAAACTATTCATTTCTAGGCCTCGCACAAGAAAAATCGAACACGAGTTCGGTCGAAGGCCAAGGAAATTCCACTGGAGAAATCAGTGTCCAGAATTTATCAGAATTCGTGCAAAGCTTCAAAAACTTTGCCTATTCGCTCAAATTCGATCGACCGTTGATTAGATTTGCAAATAAAGTTTCCATAAGTAAAAATATTTTCGCTTGAAAATAAGTAAATCAGAGTTGATCCAAAGAATTCGTATTTCTTATTAACGACAAATAAAGTTTAACAAACGAATGTTTACTTATGAAGTTTCTCAAGATTGTTTATTTAATTTTGATGAAATTCGATAAAAACTTTTCATTTGTTGTCAGAATTATGTCTCAGCCAAGATTTTAAACACACAATTGTAAAATTATGTGATCATCATACAAATAATTGCTTTGAATTCGCAGTAGCGGTTTTTATACTTTTTTTTTTTCTGTGAAATTGATGAAAAATTAATATTGTATTCGAATTATTAATTTTTTTTCTGCGACAAAATATACCTCATTAGCATAAAAGAACGATTTTCAGTTTTCTCTCCACAGTAACGAGTATAAGAGTAATTTAGCCGTATATTTCAGCACCTAAAGTTTACATTGAAAAATTATTCTCGTGAACGTGCGCTATACATAATATAAGTATGCAGATATTATTCGTTGACGTATCAATGTACACAATTTTTCGTCCCTTGCCCGCTCTCCTCCGTTTGATTGCCCTTCCCCTTTCACCTCTCCCGTTCTGCATACTTCGCACGATCGAATTAATTGGTAATGGACCGGCCGAGAGCGAGACGGAGAGTGAGAGAGATCTCGTTTGAGAGCGAACGCCCCCCTCTTGATACTTTGCAAGGCATCAGCCATCATCACAAATATTACGATTAATATTGATAGGACCACTTTGCCAATCACATATTCGCACGTATATAGTCTACGGAGCATATCTTCATAATCGCACACGAATATATTTTTATACTGCTAAAGAGAATTATTCATAAAAAAAAAAAACTGCTGTATGATTAACTCGAGGACTGATTGCCTGGAACTTGCGCCTTACAGCGTTAACAATGCTAGAATTTTGGACTTTTCTATCAATAACATGAAGTTATTATTTTATTATTTAAGAAATGATCTACGAGTGTTAACGACACTTTGTAGGAATGTAAAAACGTTTACAGCATTGGAAAAAATGCCTCGTGAATTTTAGAGCTCCACAGCTAGACTTTCTTTCATCGCTGTATCACTAAAAATAAAAATATTTGTTAATTTTATGTAATTTATTCAAGTTTTTTCTTCGTCTACAATTTTCGTTCTATCATTTATCTTTATTACTTTTTGATTTCCCATTTTCGCACGTAAATGATTTATTCTACCGTCAATTAACATTAACCGAAGAAACTGAACCTCGAGAGAGTTGCACTTACCAATTGGATGACATTTTATCTATCAGCATCATTTGTGATCAATTTTTGATTCACATTTTTTCAAGTCCACTACTATTCTAATTTGGCCCTCAAAATCAATTACCTTTGATAAATTTTTTCATTTTTTTGTTCTTTTAGAAACATTTTATGAATATATTTTAATACCCAAGCGTTGAGAGCTATTGGCCTGATTATTGATCCATTTTTCGAACGAATCACCACTAACTGGTCCACACCACAGGGTCATCGTCTCCGAATTTTTTTCGTTTCAAAGCTACAAGCAATAATCATGTAACATGCTCAGCTCAAAGATGTCACTTCGCTCTTTTACATGTTTTTTTTTTTCGTAGCGAATGCATCATCAACGGGAAACGTAATTTTGTATTTTTTGTGTAAATCTTTCATATCCAATGTTGTAAGAATGGAAGGGCTCTTGGCATCATGCTCGAAACGGTCTGAAAGTATTTCAAACAGATTTTCTTCGATTCAGCATTCAATTTTTTACTCCCTAAGACATTTTCGTGATACCCACTGTTCCGGCTATTGGTGGCATTAATTTTTGCGAAAAAAAAGTTCCACTTGAACAGGATTTAATTAGCAGAGCGAGATTTTGAATCGCGAGCAAATTTTCTAGTGGACCATCATCATGGTCTCGATCGACCGACACTCGGACAAGGTTACCAAGAATTTATTAGCATCGCCATTCGTTTTGTTTTCGCTAAACAATACACGTTGATCGTTGAGCCAATTGTTTTGATACGAGTTGCTGTCAGGGGCAAGGCAAAAACACGAGAATCAATCCTTTCGCGATCACAAAGCCTTACATTATGCTCACAGACGACATTGAATTATTTTCGCTACCGGTAACGTTAGTATCTTTAGTGTTTTTCGGATTATGTAACGACTTTCAACAACAAATATGATTAGAGGGCAAGTTTGGATGAAAACATCTTTTTACAAGAGGAATGTGAATTCCCCTCTTCCTTTGTCGCACCGCTCGACTTCACGCGTCTCATTTAAGCAATATTCGGTGATTCGTAAATAGAGAAATACTGGGAAAGACGAGGGTTTTGTTTACAGAAATTTATAGCTGAAGTCGAGTGATAATGTTCGCTGCTTCGGTGTTCAGTCTCGCGAGAAACGTGGTCGAATTGAGTACGCGAATATTCTCAAAACGGGAATGACTGACGCAATGAAAATAAAATGAAGTTTAAATTAGCCATAAATATATTTTTCGATCAATAAAATCAGTTGCTATGTACGACAAAATCGCGAGGGACTTGTACCACGTGATTCACGAAACACAAGCTGGCGAACTCCTTGTGCTCTGAGCGTGTTAAAATATTTCTTGATCGGATACAAACCTTTTTTTTTTTTATAATCGAAATTTTTAATCGAATACCAAAACAAAAATAGTTTCGGATTCTTTGATTTTTTTTATCAGCAAATGAATCATGAATTTTTCTCTTCTTTTTAACTCCTCGTCTTGAGATGATTTTCTCACAACTTTTTTCTTTTCTCACCATTCCGTTATTTTCGCGATTCTCCTGCAACTTGAACGTGCGATTGCGAGCTCTGTTTCGTGCGCGTATTTTGTTCGTGTTTTAAATAGTTTTTACATTGATTTTAACGTCGTTTTCGTGAAAAAAAAAAAAAAAAAAAAAAAAAAAAAAATCGTCAAAAGAGCGAAGTGAAAAACAAGAATTTTCATCGAACAATCATTTATGCTGGGTAAGAACGAATCCAAATAAGTTTGAATTTCATTTCGCAATGTTAACAATGCTTTCGAACGCAAACGAAACATCAAAAATGCAAATATTACGTGTCGTTATTGCTCGGGAAAAAAAAAATGTTTACATCGAAAAATATTTGTTGGTTAATGATGTTCTCATCGGGGAATCGTAAACCGTGCAAAACATCCACCAATTTATACACACACACATTCACAAACCATCCATACATATCGTAGTAGAGTAAAGGAAGGAGGGCAGGAAGAAGAGATTTGTTTGAATTATTCAAATTAGATACGAAATTGAATGCGTGCTCTGCTCGTGTGCAGGTAATGACGGCACTTGCATATAAATGGTAATTATTGTCATTATTCTGCTCTGGGTAATTGTGTACCGGTGGGTATCGCTTCTATGTGCTAGTACTCAGTACATTTTCATCTCTCTCTCTCTTTCTCTCTTTCTTTAGCTCATTCTCGATTATATTTGAGCATTTACAACGTATATCAGTGTCCAACTCTTATGTACGAATATTTTTGCTCTCATTATTATTGTTTGTATATTTATATTGATGGAGAATACTATTTTTATGTATGTAATATGAACTCGTTGTGTTACAAATGTTTGAATATAAAATTGTAACTATGTGATACACTTATATACAGACGATTGATGCTGTTTTTTCGTACACACTCTGACATTTGTATTTGTATTTGTCTATGTGAAGACTTTTGTACTGTTCTGTACATACAATTTATATATAGAGTTATATATGCGACGTGAATTTGCGTGTATGCGTCGAGGCCCTCCTGGTAAAACAACGTGTGCTCACGACCTTAGCCTACCTGTAACATTTTATGCTACTATGTGTATATATATATTAAAATTTGTGATGTACTCGGAGTGCATCACCGCAGAGTAGATCGGCAACTGCAACGGCGCCGTAATGTCGTGTTCCCATACACTAGTTGAGATAATTATCAAAATTGTTTTATTGTTGATATAATTACGATGGACATGCCATGTTTGGCCTCCTCTTTCCGCCACCGAACAACGTGTTCGTGTATCCTCGTGTACGAAAGAACACTTCTATTCTTTCTCTCTCTCTCTCTCTCCCTCTCTCGCTGCCATTCTTTCCTTTTTATGGTAAAATCTGAATCGTTTGAATGGAACGATTCTTTTCTTTTTGTATTGCATAGACTTTTTTTTGAGGATTTTTCAATGTCAGGTCAGATGAAAACAAAAAAAAAAGTTCGAATTAGTAATTTTGGTGGAAAAAATGTCGTTTTCTTTTTCTCCAATCCATCGGATCTTCTTCGAGCTGATTTGTTTTTTTTTTTTTCCATTGTTTATTCTCTCTTTTGCGAGGTTATGATTTGGTATTAACTATTTGTCTTGCTGTAATGGAAGGAATTATAATAAAAACGTGGGTTTTTAGACACTGCCAAGAGGAGAGGGCCCACAAAAGCTGTTGGGGATATTCCGTTTGGGACAAAAAAAAAAAGAAGAAACGCGAATATATATGAAGAACTCGTAGTCGCGCTCATTGTCCGTTTGGTTGAAAAGAAATGAAAATATATCGTCTCAACGATATATGAACGCTAAGAGGACAAGTGAGAGAGAGAGGGGGGGGGGGGGGGAATTACGAGAAAGATGAAGAGACTCTTTCTCACTGATCTCGAGAAGCAGGAAGGACTCGAAGGGAAACAATGAACCCGGCAAAATCGTCCAACAATACCCCGAGTTATTAGCTTTACGCCCGAATTAAAAGCGCCTCTTTTTTTTTTGCCTCAAAATCCCAACCGAATTCAGTCGTATCACAATCTTTTCTTTCTCTTCTTTCGCCCATCCTCCCGGCCTTACCACAATTTTTTTTCTCCGATACATTTTCCCCTTATTTTCGACGAATTCGCTTTCATTCTTTTTCTTCGGTGGCCTCATCGCGATTACTATTGTCACCACTTTTATCAACGCGACAACGTTATTATTAACGAAATATTTCGTCATTTTAAATCAGTCATCGCGAAACCTGGATGCCACCAGGTCTTCAGTTATTTAGAAAACTTCTGCTCGTACATTACTTTGAAAATAATATTTTCTAACAATTTGCATTCCAGGATAATTGTAAAATATCAATTAATTTTTGTTTTATTTTTAAACCAGCTCAGCTCAGTTCGCCATTCGTTTTTGACATTCCATTAAATTTGTTAATCATGTTTATCATATTTAGAATCTCATAGTTTGATAATGACTGAATTTGAAAGATTTAGAATGATAATTATAAAACGATAATTCGTCTGATTAACATTCAAACGATTTGTCCCTAATACAAAACGAGGCTCAATGGTTATCGCTTTTTTTTTTAATTTTGTTTATTCGATTTAGATCTTCATCGTCGGAAATACCAGAACGATTCCGACGTTGGAATTTCTGATCTAGCTCGTGCCAGGAAAAAAAAAAAGGAATCAGAAATAAAGGTATTATCAGATCGAGTTGAGAGTATAGATTTTTATCGCCCACTATACGAAGCTCGATCACTCATCTCGATAAGTCTCGTATATACTGTTATGGTGCGTATTGAATTGATTATAGTGGAAAGATCTTTGATTCGGCTTCCCAAATAACACACGGTCACGCCTTTCTGGTTTCAGCGTTATTCGGGTTCTCCGTCACTGTCTTTTCTCATCGATTTTCAATTTCGATAATAAAATATTCGTCGAGTCAAACTTTCAGCACTTGGCATTCATTTACAATACGTCAAATGAAATTAATGAAATTTCAATCACGATTTCAATGATGTAATCACCGATATCCTTTTTTCCAATAAAAAAGAAATTTTCGAACTTTTTTCCTTTCCTCATTGCTTCTTCGATCTTGATTTCAAAAATCACATTCACGAAGAATATTTTTTTTTTTTTTCTTTTTCTTTCAACTCAAATTGCCCGTATACGAGTATCGTGTACAGAGAACAGCAGCGGAAGGAGGAATAAAGGTGAAAAAGAGGAAGTAAATAAAAGGCGATCGCGCATGGAGGTCAATTAGCTCCTCTAATGGGCCGCGAAACAAAACAAAAGAGAGCGAGAGAAGAAAAGACGCAATAAAGGAAGGGGGATGAGAGAGAGAGAGAGAGAGAGAGAGAGAGAGAAAAAGAGTGAAAAGGAGAACAATAAGGTCTCTCAGCTATGGAGCCGCGTGAAAGGGAAGCAAAAAGAGAGACAGGGAGGGAAATAGCCGCGATAAAGGGCAAAGGAGAAACCAGAGTGAGAGAACGAAAAAAAGCAAAAAAAAAAAAAAAAAAAAACGAAAATAAAAACACAAAACGTTGTGGAACAATGGCGCGGGCCAAGTTGCCGGCCAAACACCGAGCTCGGCTTTCTTTCTCGAGGCGCGAGACGCCAAAAAGGAGATCGTGCCCCGACGACAACGACGACACCGCTCTATAGTGGAATCCCCCTCCCCCTGCTCCCCTTTCTTCCCCTTCGCCTCCTCCTGCCTCTTACCCCTTTTTCTTGAGCCAATATGAGAGAGAGTTGTGTGCCGGTGTCTCTTTCCCATAAGCTTCAGGGCTAATATTAAAACTAAAAGAGAGGAGGGGTCGCAATATCACGCCGGATTAACGCTTAAAATCCTTCCAAGTAAAAGAGAAAAAAAAAGGGGTGAAAAATGGGTCCGGCTGATTTTTCAATCATTAAAACTGCTCGATTCTACCAGTTTTTATTTAATTTTGTTTCAACTATTATTGGAAAGGATTGAAAAAAAAAAATGCTCCAACTTTCAGTCGATAAGATTCAGAGCAGATTGGTTCGTGTAGAACTTCCCTGATCAAGACTGACAAACTGTTAAAACTGTATCAAGACACGAAGCGAAGATCTCGATCCAAAGGAATAATTAAACAAATTAATTAATTAATGTAACGAAGACAAGCATTATTATTTGTGTTTTTTTTTCTCTAAGAATAGGGAAGCTGAGAAAAAAAAAATTATACATCAGGTGATTAGAATTTTTTAGATAAAAATGAGGAAAGAAAAATTTAGCTTCAGGTATAAGGGACTGGCAGTTCAATGTTTGTGCACAGAATTTTGTGTCTTTTTTTTTCTGGGCAACTGATTATGAGGATTTTAAAGAGTTATTGAGAGAAAAAGGAAATTAATAAGCTTCTGTAACAGAAGTGAATCATTGAAAAACTGAAATTCAAATGAAATTGAAGAGCTGTTACACTGAAAACGAAATTTTGTTGAAATATTAAAATGACTTTGCTGCACGTATTGAACAAATTTTTTTTTCTTCAGTCAACGAAATTTCGAATATTACAACAAAACTTCTTTATTGTTTGTTGAACGTATTCAACAAAATGTTCAAAGATTTTAACAAAATTTTAGTTTTCAATGTAAAATTGTTGCACGTTCATATTGGCCAAAAAATAGTAAACAATTCCAAAATTTATTCGACGTAGTGTAGAAAAACATTTGGTGAATAAGAATTGAATTTTCAGTAATTTTTTTTATCTCCAGGTTTGACTAGAGATTTATCGAGTTAGAAAGTTCATTAACAAAGTTGAAAATTCGTGTGGTATTAGAGGATATAAAATTTGATTATTTTCTTTATTTTTGTCGTTTGTAAAGTATCCCTACGAATTGCACTTTTCGTAAGTTGGTGAAAAAGGTATACGGGGTAGAAAAAAACAGAAGCAGCATAAACGAAAAGAGGGTTGAGAGTAGCGGATGATAAAATAAGAAGAGAAGAGTGTACGAAAAGGGGTGAGAGAAGAAGAAGAAGAAGAAGAATTAGAAATAAACAAGAGTTGTAAGCACACTCACAGGGCCAAGAAAAGTATAGGAGCCGCGGTAAACTAGCGAAGCGAGAAGCCGTTGCGCTCGGATGGGAGCAGCTGACGCCCCCGAGTTCTTTAATTAAAACTGACCGCTGCTTGCTTTTCTTCCATGCTCCTCCGGAATGAGGGAAGAAGTAGAAAGGGAAGGAGGCAACCCTCTCCACCCCCATTGTGGCAAGCAATAACGAGATTTATTTCATAATACTTTTCCCTCGTCCATAACACTACCATTTTCTTCCATCGCTTCTCCTTCTTTTTTTATTTTCATTTTTATTTTTATTTTTATTTTTTTTATTCCATTATTTTGTGAAGATGAGTCGAAAATTTTTATTCCATTCTTCCATGAAGAGGTTCACGATTCATCCCCTGATAAATGCATCGAAAAATAGGCGATCCTCCCTTGGACATAAATGGCAAGATGAAATTTAGAAAATTCTTATCTCGAGTCATCTCGTGATTCATCGATTTACAATTCAATCGCTAATTGATGGTTCCAACGATTCGTGGTTAAGTTTTTCTTTTTCATTTGGTAAATGAGTGAAGGAGAGGGTGGGGGGGGGGGGGGAGAAACAAATATTTTTCTCTCGATTGAATAAATCTCATTGAAACTTTACATATGAATAGCTTTGCACTGTTTTTTTTTTGTTTGTTTTCTTTCAATTCAGTTTCTTTAGTTTTGTTGGTTTGTTCTTTGCTCTGACATCGTTAATCGAAGCTTGCCTCGCGCGATGTTTATCAGGATCGAAAAAGGGCAAGTGTCTTTAGGCTGAAAGAGGAGAGGAGAGAGGCGATGGAAGAGAGAACGAGGCGAGAAATTCTCCAACACATGCCACAGCACGGCACGATTGATCGATAATCTCGCACCGATTTTTTTCTCTCTGCCCTTTTTTTTTTTTTCTTCTTCTTTTTCTACCAGTCGCGGCCTCTCTTTACGACTCGCACGAGACGACGTAAAAGATCGAACGATCTCAGCGATCCACGATCTTCGAAGCCCTTCTATCGTAAAACTGACGCAGTCTTTTCGCATCTCTTTCGACTCGTTGATTGAGAGATTTTCTCTGTCTTTTTTTTTTTTAATTTTTTTTTTTTACAATTATGCTAAACAGTGGTCAACGCACTTTCTCCCTCAGCTGACACTAAAAAAAATGTTTTTTTCTGCTCGATTCGACATTTTTTTTGCACATCACCATACAACAAAAGCAATCCAAATTCCTTTGCCCACTGCTATTAGAAATTGATTGACTAAATATTGTAAAAAAATTAAAAATTAAAATAAAATTGAACGAGTCCATTTTTTTTGGCTACAGAAAAGATTCGTTGTATTTGAATATCGAGTTTGGAATTGGAAGGTGGAAATAGCTCGAGCGGTAATTGGCCAGGCGTAATTGCGACGTTATGAATTTTCATGCTGCCCAGTATCCGGTTCGTCCGTCCACACACGTTCTTTAACTACTTGGCGAGTGCTTTTGACTCTCGTGCAATGTCACGAAATTCGAAACAGTCGCGCGGTTTACTTCTTTTTGTTCATATTTTTGTTTTTTTTTTGTTCCTTCGTCGTGGCCGGTCGATGCGAAAGCTTTTTTACTCGCGTCGTCCTCGTCCTTGAGACGTCACAGTGGCCATTCTCTCACTACCGCCAACACGTAACATTACACATCCCCTTCTCACCACCACCACCACCACCCCCCTCCCCCCCTCCTGCTCATAGCAAATTTCGAATTTCGCTTCTTGTATCTATCCCGAAACTCGGAAACGAGCCAAGAAAATTGCACACCTCTCCAAATTGCATCGCACGTAGGATTAATGCGCTTTAATGAGCAATTATACGTCGCATACCAATCGACCACTCGCAACCTTGTTCTTAAAAGCTTTTGTCTTCTCTCACATTTTCTGCTAACATCAATCAACGATAATCCTTCATATTCATGGGAATTAACTATTTTTTAAAATCGAATTCATAGAGAAGTAATATGATCACCGAATCCAAGTTGATTTATTTTCTTAGATTCATTCACAAAATTGATGTTCGAAAAACTTTCATTAAGTACTTTTTTTCGACGATAATTTTAAGTTGATTATCTTCGTAAAATCTGTCATAACCTCAATAATTATTGCTCTTATTCCACCCAACATATTTATTCTAATTATCGCGTTCGTGATGCTGTCGAAGCTACCGGAATTCGGTATGAATTTCAAGAGTTCAATTTGTTCAATGTAAAATAGTGTTCTCGAGCTAAAATAAATGGGGTGAGTCCGCTGCTGCTCCAGGTTGAGAATTCGATTGCACAAAATCGATTACCGAGCGGCTAAAACTCATGAATTTTTATTTATCTATCTGCTCCGCCCTATTCTTTTCGCCGTGGTATCGGGGCTGCGATTGTGTAAATGGAAAATAATAAAACAGTATTTTGTTGAAAATTCATAGAAATTAATTAAAGTGCAGCAGCGTGACTGCGACGAAAAACGAAAGGAAATGCAAGACCACTTTCCTCCCCATAGAATAGAGAATCTATATATATATATATATATAGCTTATCGCTCGTTTATCTCACCGTTTTTCTCTCTCACTCTCACGTTGGTAAAACGCTGCAAGTTCATCTCTCTTTCCCTCTCACTCGCTCGCTCTCTCTCTCTCTCTCTCTCCCTGTCTCTCTCACGATTTCCTCGAAGCTCTCAGCTGTTCTGCGCGTAAACACGTGCGCGCCAAGGGGGGGTCTTTCGAATACGATGTCTGTGCGGGTGTCTCGAACACAGACGAACGAATATAAACGTACACGGAGAAGTATAGAGAGCTTTTAATAGGTGTGCGAGTTACCCGCGATCGTGTGAAATTAGTGGCGCTTTCTCGAGTGTTTTAGTGCATACACAGCTTTGTATATATGTATATATGTCGTAGATACTTATATGTGTGTCTTTTATGTGTACGTGTGTGTGTGTGTGTGTGTGTATTCGTGTATGTAGGTAAAATTGTGTAGGAGCGTGTAGTGGGTGAGTGGGTGAGTTGGTATAGCTGGTGGTGTGGAGAGAGAGCAAGAGACCCAAACGAGGGAGGCAAAGCCAGTAGCTCAGGCGCGCCGGAGCGGCTAGCAGCCATTTTACCCGAACCTCCGCGAAAAAATTTGCCCCATACGAGAGAGAAAGAGAGAGAGAGAGAGCGAGCGAGAGAGAGAGAGTGAGAGAGAGAGAGAGAGGAACAACAAAACACTGACTGTTTAAATATCTCTTCTGTTCAGCCTCCTAACTTTGAATATTTTCTTGTTTTATTTTCAATCGAGCCGTGATCCTCTCGGATGACATGTGACAATTTTACCAGTTCGAAGACAGCCTCGAACTCCAATTTAACCGAGTTGATTTTGGGGTTTTCTGTTTTGTTTTTTCTTGCAAATTGGTAATTGCGAGTATAACGTGCGAGTATTTTTTAAAATTATTCTTGTGAATGAGACGTTCGATGTGATGCGAATTTGATATTGTGATTCCAAGATTCTGACTGTGTGGTACGTTTGATCATGTTTTATGTTTATTTTTTCTGGTTTATATGGTTCGTGATCGAAGGATCGATGATCATCTAATGTGATCGAGTGACCCACGTGCTCACGAGATTCGTATAAGGATTCAGTATTCGTGTGTTTCCGTGTGTGTGTGTGTGTGTGTCGGTGTGCGTTGCTCTGTGTTTTTTTTTCTCTGTGCGCGACAGCAGTGGGTGATTCCGAGAGCGAAGGTTTCTCGTAAGGGTGGAAAAAAATATATATACCAAGACCACGAGGGATAACGCACACGCTAGGTGAGAGAGGCTTTCAGAGAAATTTCTCTGCGCAGGACCGCACAAATTCAACGCCTGCTTTGCATCCCCGGCTTCCATCCAGGTCCTCTCGCTCTCCTCTCTTCCTCACTCTCCGCTGGCAATAGACACCTCCCTCCTGGCTAAAACTTCACATTCAACCCTCTCCTATTGGTATCTATATGCTTCCCTCTCTCTCACTCTCTCTCTCATGCTCTTCTGGACCGAGAGAATAGAACGATGAAAATTGTCCGGGAAACTGCGCTGTACCAACCCTCTCGAGCATTCACTCAGCCAACCGGCGAATCCCACCAAACTTGACTACATTAAGATCCCGGTGTATTTAGCGAATGAGGGAGGAGCAAACGCAAATTAATTAATACCGGAATTCGTAGAGAGAAAACGTAGTGGAATTGAATTTTTTATTGAAGAGAGATAATAAATTGATGCAGAAATAAAAATTTCATATTCTGTGCTTCAATTATTTGAGGACCATTCAGATTTATTACGTTGATCGAATTGAATAGAACTTCAATGAATATTTATAAATCTGCAACTGCTTCGTCTTGGAGATGAAAGAAATTTGAATTGACTTTTGTATAAGTGTATTTAAAACATTTCTAGTAGCTAGAAGAATTGATCGTTTGATTTGTAAATCTAATTGAATGCAGAATTCGAAATTTTTATTAGAGCTTTAACCAGAATTGAATTAATTTCAGGACACAAGCCTTCGCAGATCATTTCGTTTCATACAATTTTCTTTGGGGTCATGTAAACCTATGTTCATATACATAAATATGTATTAATAGGATATAAACCCATGTACAGGAAAGAGCTCGATGCACTCACTACTGTAGCAGCATTGACCTAGAAAGAAACTAGCGAATACGAAAGGGAAAGAGAGAGAGAGAGAGATAAAGAGAAAAATACACTGGCGTTGTCAGTTGATTTCACTCACACACACACACACGCACATACAAAAGCTTTACTACTCTGGCACCAACGTAAAGCTCCGTTTTCATCAAGGTATTGTTGAACGTCTCTCGTGTCATTTGGTCGTCAAGCTCGTTACGAAATAACGTAATAACTTGGTCCCGAGTAATTATCAATTAGAACGTAAATCGTCCGATTAAAGACGACTCACATTTTTCAATTTCAATCCCTCCCCTTTTCTCTCTCTCTCTCTCTCTCTCATCTCTCTTTCTTTTTCCTCATTTGTTTTCTCGTTTTATTAAGTGCTTCCTGCATTTTGCGAGAAAGAGGACAAAAACTTATTTCATCACGTCTTTCATTTTGGAGAACTGGGTCATTAATTGAACCTTGGAAAAAAAAAAAAAACATACTCGTTCGTGTGTCTCAGTCTCTTTCTTATTTCGAATAATTTCTGGCCTTGCATCGATACGCGATTTTTTGCCTGTACGTTTACTCGTCAGTTTATTTCATTTGTGTTTTACAACTGTCGAAAAGTCTCCTAGGCCATCCATATTCAAATGATAGACGAGAGAGAAGATATGACGATGAAGATGAGGAGCGGCGCGGCGGAGCATCAGCAAACAGCGTTAATGCTGGCTCACGTAATGAGCGAGTTGGCTCCAACGAGCACATATTTTCTTTTACGACGCCTAAATATAATCCCGGCTGTGGGGGATGCGATATGTGTTCGTGCTTATTCTCTGCTCTCTGACTTATCCCAAGTCCTCTATTGCTGCCCCTCTTTTCTCTCTGCCTCACTCTTATCTACTTCTACTTTTATTCCGTATTATACGGATTTATTCCTCAATAACAATCGGGAAAGAGAAAAAATAGAGCAAAGGAGGAAAGTGATGATTACAACTTATCAGGATCCTTCTCGTAAGATTTTCAATGTCTGTGAAAGCAACGATGATAACAGGGACGAAAATATGACATTTTTTCTTCTTCCATTTTTTTGTTTAAATTTGAATTTGAAAAAGTTCGATTGCAAAATAGACAATCACTTCGCTAACACTGCCCTCGGTATTTTTCTACCATTTCGGTCTGTTCTCTACTGCATTTAGCTTCGAGTTAAGTCTCAAAAGTCGGGGTGTATCAGCTACAGGAAGAGAGGAAAGAGAAGGAGAACTCTGAGCAGACGGGATAATTCGACAGTGATATTTTTTATATTTTTTCGTGCCTTTCAGTGACATTTGCGTGTGGCCGAATAAACTATAGATCCTCTCCTTTTTTTCATCCCCCTCTCCGCCTTCTCCTACCTCGCTCTGTCTCCCTCTTTCACTCTTTTTCTCGACGTCCAACACGCCAGACGACAATTAACCCGACAAACCGACCGACCAAGCGGCAAAAGAGCCCTGCAAGCTTCCAACCCTATCCTGACTCGAATTTATATACCTATATACAGATACAGGGGCGACCCTGGCACAGCAGGATACCTTTTCAAATAATCTATTTTCATTGAATTTCATCAATTTTTTTTATCACTTTCTCCTCATAACTTAAAAAATCATTGAATTTTTAGGAATTCTGCATAAAATTTGATGATCGTTGTCCATAAAATGTCATTAATCACGATAAATGATCCGCACAAGACACGTCCGGGTGATGGCCGATCTTCACAAGCTTGTCTTGTGACATGTCTGAAGCAAAAAAAAATAGATCGCAGTCTCAAGCCTGGTTGACAGGAAAGATACCCGATGTGTGTTTCGCAACAAGCCGCATTCACGGTTAGCGGCTTAACTGGCAGGCTTTTTTTCAATTTCCATGTCAAAAAACTGGTCTGAGCAAATGATTTACGAAAACTCACAATAATTGGGTTTTAACGATTTTTAAGGCTGCTGATACCATTGACAAACTCAATTTTCATTTTACAACCCGAAAAGTATTTCATCAAAGTTTCTGAATTTCACAGACTCATCCATTTTATGGATAAAGCAGAGAAAGGATAGAGAAAAGTTATTTGAATTTGTACATAATAATACGATACCAGTGAACCGGTTCACCGGACCTTGGATACAGTGTTAAATCTGTGTGGGGTGTGGATTCATGGACCAGAATTGATAAAAAAAATGGTATCATCAAGTTTCTAAGGTACCCCGCTTTGCCCCGGTCTCCCCTGTATATATTTATGTACAGTTGACTATTGGAAAGGGAGAGAACAAGGGGAATGGATCTAGGCACGTCATTATGCTGATTATTATTCCAGGGTGCCTTAATCACACCCTGTCGAGCCGTGTCATTGTTTCCTAAGCTTTGTTATGTTTATACTATAGTTCACTCTCCATACATGTGGGACTATGATTCTTCTATTTTCTCTTCTTTTTTTTGTTAGATTTGTTCTCAACCCCTTTGGTCTTCGATGAGGGTGGATTCAGATCGTATTCCGATCTTGTTTCAGCGATAAATAATCAGTCGACTCGATGTTTTTTTTTTTTCCCCCATTAATCCTCTTATTCTTCTACGGATATTTGGCATATTTTTTTGTTATTGTTTCACCAGTTACCAATTTATCGTTACATGGTGAAACGAAGCTCTGTTTTTTTCCCTACTCGAATCGTGGTTACGATATTTCTTGCAGTTTTTTTGTTTTTTTATGCCTGTTCGTCCCTTTCTTGTCCTCAACCCACTCATTTATGGAAAAGCACAGGTATCGTATGTATATATCTTTATGTATGGATTTGGATTTAAGTGTGCGGCCTTCGTGCCGCTAATTATCTGCCCCCGTTGATCAAAGCAGGACGTTATACCGGGTATAACAACATGAAAAGAGAGAGAAAGAGAGGGAATCGTGGTACATAGATATATAGGAAAAAGCTTCTCGAACTGCAGCTAATACCCCACACGTAGAAACCTTTGTAATCTTTACTCGTTTCCGGTTTAGCCCAGCAAAGAGTCGGAACGAAGGTCCTTAACTCCCTTGCAAGCTTTTCTTTCGCTCTCATTCTCTTTCTCTATCCCTCTTTCTCTCTCTTCCCCTCGCAGTTTTCGAAGGTGGCGTATTCTCCTCGTCTTTAATTTCGCTGCCTTAATAGCCAAGCGTGAGGCGATAGTGCAAGCCTCGAGCAATTCAGACGTAGTCTCCATCGTTTTTTTCCGCTCTCAGTTCTTTCCTCTCTCTCTCTCTTGTTTTTATCGTGAAAAAATTCGCGTTAAAAACCGCAGAGCTCTGCGGAACTTGCAAACGATCCTGTACCCTTTTATTATTGTTTCCATGTTTTCATTCCAGGTATTCCTTGATCGATGCTGATCCACAAAAAGTTATTTTCTATCAAAGATCATTTTTTGTTTTACAAGGAATTTGAGGAATTTGCAACAGTGAAACGTCTCGCGACGTTGAATGAGCGAGAGCCATCGAAAATATACATTTATATATAAAATACCGTTGCTCTTTCGAACGAGTGAGAAAAAGAGAAAGAGACAGAGAGACGGAGAGAGAAGGAGTTACGGTTAGGATATATGCTCTAATTTTAGGCGATTGCCTTCGGCCTCCCTCAACCGTGGATTATAATTAGATACAGAAATATCCCGCGAGAAGCAAACGCCACAGAGTCTCACCACCCACTCGAACAACACTGTCGATTTTCCATCCGTATATTATACATCTAATAAAGATAAACTTTGAAACAATATACACAAGAAAGAGAAAAGACAAAATGCACTTGACATTTACAGAGCAGAAGAGTCGTTAAATTTTGAAGAGAAAAGTCCTCTTACATTTTTGTCCCCGATGCACAGTTTTTGAAATATTCGCGTGACTCACTAATAACCAATGAGGCACCAGGACAAGAATGGATGCAGAGTGGGAGAAGCGCAGCGCATTGGCTCAAGGCTCATCGCTGGTCGAGCCCACTCCTCGGCGATCTATTGAGTCAATTTTTCCTTACTCATTAATTCGTCTACTCTGCTAGTTCGTAGAATATGAAAAAAATATTCCCGTTTCCAGAACATCAAGAATCGACTTCCATATTTGGTCAAACGTACGAAAATCTGTTTATTAAATTTATAAAAAATGTATTTTTGTACGAGCACCAAGGCTTAGCTTAATTCCCGAGCTTTTCATGCCTGACGGATGCAACGAGAGAAGGCGACTTTCCGCCCCAGTATATAGTATCGCCACAAGCAGAGAGCTGCGACCGAAAGCTCGCCGTCACTCATGGCGGGCGAGAAAATTTTCTTTCCGCACGCGTTAAACATTGCCTGGAATTTGAAATGCGCTCACACACGCCGACACGCCGATCCAGTGACGGCGATAAAACCACCACGAGCTAATTTTAAGGCAAGATCTGTCCGCGGTACGTCCGTTAATGCAGATGTGCGTTCTCTTGCTAATAACGCACGTAACGTAAGAGCGTACTACGTAGAAATAATTTCAACATCTGGGAACGATCCGTCGATTACGGAATGGCATCTATATACGAGATTTCGGAATGCAGCTGTCCGTTTTCTTATACGTTTTCTCTAAAACTTCGTTACATATTATATGATTTTCAAGAAATCATCATTTGTAGGCACCGATCAAAAGTTCCCTCGCCTCGTGAATACATTTTATCTGTCAAAAAATCTGTAAACATTTTTTTTTTTTCTTAGCATCACGAATCTTTACTCGATTAATTAGAAAATGCATTGCAACGAGAAATCTAAAGTTCGATAAACAATTCACAACTTCATAAATTCTCATTTCAGCAGTATTTATGAAATATATAAAAATAAAACTTCTTTCAGCCTGAATTATCGCGTGTGAAAAGCCAACCGGAAGTACATATTTTCTTTCCATTGATTAATTCCCGATGAGTTCGATCTGCGCATACGCATTTTGACGATAACGAGAGACTTCGGATATCTCATCGAAGACTAAACGACAATGACGTTCCGGCTCATCTGGCCGTTAGAAAACTTGGCCCGCCACACTTCCCTACCCCAGTTGGTCTCCGCGCCTGTGTTTGTTTGTGTCCGTGTGTGTGTAGTTCAGCGACCGCGTCTAGTCGTTGGCGAGGGTTGCGTTTTGATAAGTGTGCGAGATTTCTTACATTCGGTAGTCTCGTAGGTACGACTGTGAGGGTGTACGAGGTTTTCTGCTGGTTCGGTTGATGCTCCGGGGTTACTATATTAGAAGCCCTAATGCCGGAGAGGTAATTATTATACCAATCGATATATATATGTATGTATAGATGTATATTTAGCTCGAAGCGATGAGCGAGAACGAGTCAAAGGGGATCAATAAAAAGATAAAAAAAAAAAAAAAAAAAACAGTAGAACTGTGTTAGGTTTGATTATAACCCGGAACTCTTGGAGATTCGAGCGTGAGTCGATCGACGAATGGTATAGTTTGTATATATTTCTTTGTACAGTAGCTATTTGTATTTTAGCTTGTGAAAAAAAAAAAATATATATATATATCTGCAAGTACTAACGGCTCTTTTGACGCCATCATCCGCAACCCCGACCCTATGCGACAATCATTTGCCAAGGCCTGTGTGTATGTCACCCGCGTGCGTGTTTTTCTCCTTAAACCCATAATTTTCACATCGTTTTAACGTTATTTATATTCGTGTGCAAAGTACGCGTGAGTCTCACCTCGATGTGACGCGTATACCAGGGGCTGCTTGAAAATCGAAGCAACGTGATTGCGTTAACCAACGTCTGTTTGCTCTAAAATCAACAATTTTTGGATTTCACCAGAAGCTTGGATCGATTTTCGATATAATTTTGCTTCTTTCACCATTTTTCTTGAAATTCGAGAGAATTTCAGCGAATTTTCGTAGGGAAAATTGCGAAAATTAGGGAACGACCGTCTCGGCGATGGGAGCAGACGTCGTGGGCGGTTCCACCTGATTTGCGTTTTTTTTTTTCAAATCGTTTTTTAACTGGTATAAAAACGATGACACGAGCACCTGCAGCCTGGTTATGAGCATTTTTGTCACAATTTTTTATAATGAATGTAAAGAGTGCCATTTTCTTTTTCAATTAAACGAAGGATTTTTTTTTTGTGATTTTCTATTCGTCTCCAGAGAAATAGTCTTCCCTCGATTCCATGATAATTCGTTGAAAAGTTTAAAAAAAAAAATGGATTTGAAAAAGAACCTTTTGGGGACGTCACAGTGGTGTTTTTCTGCCTCGAATGAGGATCCTTGTTCCCGAGATTTCATTTTTTGTCGCATAAGAAAAAAAAAAATAGTACTCGATTGTTTGTAAAAGTGAAGATTTTGGCCATTCCAACGGGCTTTAAAAACAGTTTTTTTTTTATTCTCTTGATTCTCGTTCCAGCGTGTACTGCACGAAAAAATGTTTAAGATGAGCCAACCGGTAGGCGAGATGATAAATTCGAATTAAAAATACGTGAAGTTCCCCCGCCCGGACGACGTAAATACAGAGTTTGACAAAAGAAAAAAAATTGAATAAGCAAAAAAACAGCAAGTATTATGGTAGTTACGTGCTCGAGGAATGAATAATGCCTCTCGCGGCGAACGAACGTGACGACGAAAATAAAAGTTTCGGCGACAAATAAAAGTTGACAAAAAAAAACAAAAAGTAAACGCAAATCCCGAAAAACCTCGCGACTTCGAAATTCATCGAGATTTCACTGAATCTTTCGCGAAATCTTGAATTATATCCGCTCAAAGTTTCGCAAATAATGTAACTCTTTTTTATTCCTCTCCTTGGAATTGCGAGAGAAAAAAAACGAATGAGAAGGAAGTCGGTTTAATAATAAAATCAACAACAAAATATATATATATATATTTACATACACATTTCTCGAAGAATTGAATTACGAACAATAAAATTAATGTTGCAAGTCGACGGACGAAAAACACATCAAACGTTTAATGGTTTTTCGCTCGCACATCGGACCAGAATATTTTGCTTTAGTTAAATACACATACATCTACACATATACATATATATATACAGCGATACATACGTATATATAAGAAACGAAGTGAAGAGAGACGAGGCTTGCCAAATTTTCCGCTGCACACGATACGCGGTGCCAAGCGTTTAATTATTCTTGCTTACTATTTTAGTGATTCTCTCCTCGCCGCTGCACACATTTTCGCCAAAATATATACGTATGCGCACTAATGCTTGTGCAATTGTGTCTGTGTATCTGTATGTGTATGGGTGTGTGTGAATTTGTACAGTGGGGGTGCGCAACGGAACGCCAATCCGGCGGTAACATAAATAATTAAGCATCTCTCGTCGTTGCTCCGTGTACGCTTTAGCCCCGGTGTTTATTGGAGGTGATCTCGTCAGCGTATCGCTGAAAATTCGTGCCAGTTATATTTCATATCTCTCCGCTCCGAGAAATGAATTTTCAAAAGCGGTAAACGAGAGAGAGAGAGAGAGAGGGTGAGATCAAGACTATATTTTTCGTTGAACATTATACGAAATAAATGAGGCAAATGTATATATGTTTATACATGTGTTTATTTAGGTACATTACTCGTACATGTCAAATCAAAGCGGGCACCTAGTACGTGTGCGCTTTGCGCGACCATTGAAAATAGAATTAATATACGAGAGATAAAGACTCGGGCGAATAGAGAGACGAGCCACTGGGATATCCTAGATTTCGTATAATGGTAAAAGAACCAGAGAATAAGAAGAAGAAGAAGAAGACTTTCATTATTTTCTTTGGCCTCTAAGATCCGTCTCCGCGTCTGTCTCTTTACGTATATTTATATTTACCTATGCATGTAAAGTCTGTGAACAATAAGATGGTCAGGGATCCCACACAACTCGAATGATTGCCGGTTTAAAAATCAGCCGAGTGTAACAGTAGCGCAGAGTCACAGGATTCTCTCCTTTTCTCATGAGCAATCCTATCATTGGCAATTCGTCATTCTTCCTTGCTCGGGCTAGAAAAGCTACGGTGAAAAAATAATGATAAAAAAAAAAAAAAAAAAAAAATGTAGAGAATATGGGAGAGCGTGTGTGTCTGCCAATAATTGTAATACTCGAGAGCGTTTTATATAGACATATATATTTATAGTCTGAGTTGTAGAACGGAAAACACGGTTGAGAATGATGCCATCTAATTTTTACGGTGCACCATCGAGTCTTTTTATTTTTCTTTTTATTATTATTATTTTATTTTTTTTTCTTCTTTTTATTTTTTCTATCTCGTATATAATTTTACAAGTGTTCTTCGACCGTTCATTAAATCCGATAATTAATTACAATCGTTTCCATTAACGGACGACTTAATTGCTGTTATCCTTGGATCGACCAGTGCTCGTTCTCTCTTTCTCACACACACACGCACACATACACATCATCTTCCGTTTTTCCTGCTTTTATTCTTGGACACAAATGTCTATCTGATGCTCAAGTAACCTCAGTGGAAATGCAAGAGAATAAAGAGAGTAAGAGAATTCAAGAAGAATGGACGACGGATGTAAATATAGTAGCTTGACCATAATTCCTCGTCAAAGGGTGTAGACAAGGGATAGAAGTCTGCAGAACTCTCGTTAATAATAGACCGTTGTATTATAGACGTATTCATACGCATTTATATATATATATATATATATATATATATATATATATATTGAGAAGGAACTATGCAGTGTTGAATAGCTGATCGACTTCTTCCTAAACACGCACCTTATTATTTAGCACGACGAAATATTATTTTATGCTTTTATTTGCAAGAAATCTAATTTTTGTTTTTCGTTATTAATTTTCTTACGAAATTTATAAGGATCAGCGATATTTATTTTTTTTCAATTACCACCTCTCCGTTTCATAGTATCAAAAGCCCATTTCCAATCGGATGAAAAAGTCAGCAATCTTCTCGTTCATTGGTTAATGAGCTACGTGAAAATAATTGGAGAAAAATAATGCAAGGAGGCAGCATCTAAAAAAATGGAATACCCGAAATAAAACTCTGGCAGAGTAGCTCCGGACTGGAGTACTATCTGGGAATATGTCTAGGGAAACCCTTCACGTATGTGTGTGTGTGTCTGGATGTATATAAATAAATATATTTTCATATAGAAGAATGTACCGAGGAAAAATGTATGAACACACCACATACACAGGGAAAGAAACCCACACGAGTATCAGGTGGCACATGGCCATCTACTTACTTCAGTGGTGAGCGCAGGGTGCGCGCGGAAGAAAAGAATTAGCTAGACGGGGCGCGTCTCATCTGGGTCACCCACACACGAACTAGCTCGCTTCGTCTTTTCTCATTCTCAAATGTGTGTGTGTGTGTGCGCATTCACATAAATATACACTCACAAACTCATAAATGTGTATACGTCGGTCTTGAAAAACATAAGGGTCTTACAGGAGCGTTAATTCACGTGTTAAATCATTCCTCCTGTGCCCTTTTGTTTCTCAGCTCAGATCAGTAACTTATGTGTGTAAAAAGTGTTCTCCCATATCTATGCTTGTATTTTAACGTATAAAATTGTGTACGTGTGTTTAAATACAAGTATAGAAAAGCACCAATACAGAGTAGCACCCTCATTACGGCGTAACGGTGGCGAGGGGGTTGCAGCGCGCAAAAGAGGCGAGCGTTAATTAAGAACAGACTCACCACCCTCTCTAAGTAAGGAGAGGCACTGACCAAGCCGTCCAGCGGTGCCGCCACCATATCGCCGCTTCTTTTCTAACCACCTCTCTCTCTCTTTTTCGCTTTCTTTCCTCTTTACTTTTTCTCTCTCTCTCTCTTTCTCATTCTCGGCATGTCTCTCTCGCTTTCTTTCTCTATACCCCGATGTTACACTCTCCATCACACACTCATACAATCGCAACATCCCCTAGCAATCCTTGTGTACGTGTTTTCTTCGCCAGTCCGCGGATGACCAGTTCTTTAACGTCTCACACTCTCACACATCTCTCTGTTTGTGCTATATATATGTGTGTGTATGTGGTTGTGGAATAACCAATACAAACGTTGACAAGAGCTCTCCGGGGTGGTTCTCTCTCGTATACGTATTTGCGCCAACGTGTTTTCCCGCTCTCCCATCCCTTAGCCCTCTTTCTCTCTCTTTCCGTTTCTCTTCTTTCGCTCTATCTATCTCTTTCGTTCGTTCACTTTGGACGATCAGGAAAAGCGCGAAAATGGAAAGAGGCAGAGAGAAAAGCAAGCAGAGAGAGACAGAGAGAGAGAGAGAGAGAGAGAGAGAGAGAGAGAGAGAGAGAGAGGGAGAGAGCGAAGCGGAGAAAAAGAACCTGAAGACTCGGAAGAAAATTAGCTAAGTCCCGGTAATATGCTGTATTGGACGCGATGTCGGGGGCTCTCCGCGCCTCGGATAGAATCAAGTAGAAAATAAAATAAAACGAAAGTGTAAGGGGTCGCAAGAGAGTGAGGTGAAAGGAAAGGAAAAAAAAAGAAGGCACTGACCTCGACGACACTGACCAGCGGATATTAGAGAAAGCTGACACTGCGAAAATTCTTCGGAAAGAAAAGTGCGGTATAAAAGTAATGCGATGAAGCTAAGTGAAGAGGAATCGAGAGCAATAGAGTGGGGATATAAGGGGTGGAGGCTGATAGAGGAGGGGTAAAATTGTTTCGAACGATTAGAGGTGCGATCGAAATTGCTCGCTGAATCAAAGTGAAGTATTATAAAAGTGGTATATTGTACATTGTATTTACTATACGAATATATGTATACACATATATGTGGAGCCATAGAAAACTGTGTGCGGAGATAGACGTAGATCGAATCTGGTCGAAAAAAAACCGTCCAGATGAGAGAGGTGGGCCAGCACACATGTTGCAATATAGTAACGCGACACAATGAACGCGCTAGGGATTCTTTCGCTCATTTTTACTTCTCCTCACTCTCTCTTTCTCTCCCTTTTGTCTTGTTTCCTTTCTCTCGATGAGGATGATGAGAGCGAGCTAAAGAGTGCGAAAAAAAGTCACCCAACTGTTCATCCCCTCGAGCTGTATATGCGACTTTTATCAATATACATATATTGGAATGGTCACAGTGGTAGAAGAGAGGAAAGAGGTGTGCTACGACCCCAGCCGAGAAAGCAGGGGTGAGTACGGACCCGTGGCGATTGTTTCCAACAGGTTTGCCAGCCCATTGTTTCAATCCTTCGCTTCTCGTGTGCTAGCAGCGAGAAAGAGCAAGATGCCAAATAATCCGGTACCAGGCTTCGTCCACGGTATATTTATACGTACATACGTACTGGTCATTTCTCGACCCCAAAACGGTTGAACAATGACCCCCATAGGCCGTTACATATCCAATACAAAGTATTTTCTCTTGTGCAAGTTCACGAGGACTTCGAGTTGCCTCCACAGCCCTCGTTACACTAAATTCTCTCTCATTCTGATGTCTTTCATCATCTGATATTGTTATGATACTCCAATGACAATGTATCGAACCACTCGAAGAACTTGCCTATCATTTCGTTAATCCCATAGCCATCGACATATTAATCTTCTCAGAATTTTAGTGTCAAGCTGGCTCGTTCCATCTTCCTTGGCACTCCTCTGTTCCCGATGCATTTTATCTCAGCTGGAATGTGTTCTATTATTTTTGAAGCAGTAATTGCAATTTCGCTTGATTTCCAATGAATTTTACTCGTCAACGAGAAAATAGTTAAGTCCAATCCCGAAAACGAATAAGCCAGACGTTACACGTCGTATGATACAAACCACCTCGAGTTGATTGTATACTGGATTGATGGCGGGCGCGAGCAAACGAATCCGCAAATTAAAGATATACAGAGAGACACACATATATACACGTGCCTTACTGACGCGTTGATCCCGAGCCAAAATCTTTTCGAGAGACACTGAAAGACAGAGCCAGAATTGATATGTGCAGAAACGACGCGGCTCCGTTTCTAGCAATTCTTGGCCTTTTCTTCGATCTTTGAAACGTTGTATACTCTCGTACAATACAACAAGGACGCAATATCAGGGGCGAGTGTAACCCTCGAAAGTAGATATTAAACGCGCGAATAGAAAAGAGAGAGAGAGAGAGAGAAAAAGAGAGAGTGTTAGTCTCTACTGGCAATGGTGTGGGGGCTCATTCCCGATGAAGAAAAAGACAGACGGCAAGATATCCGAATGAACAGACTATATATACGTACATTTATATCCGTTTCGAGACTCACATCAGAGTCTTAGCAAGACTTAACGAATATTGCCGTCCCTGGAAGCTTTCCACCCACCAAAAGTGTACAATCAACCCCCACTATCGTACTAACCGCGTATTCTCTCTGGCTGTGAATAGTTGTTCAAAGAGACACTGTTCTGCAATTTTGTTTCAATTTCTCGGAATGCTGCCTACGAAATGGTGACTATTTTTTCAAAATATCCAATCTCTGATTTGGATTCCTGGTTTGTCAAATTATTTGAGGTGATTCTATGGTTGGAATATTTTTTGACTGCCTTATTTGTGACCCTAAAACTTGTCAGGGTCGATTGATGTCAACTAACGCCAATTTGATGGGGAAACAAACTTCACCAGACTCGATAATCGGTTTTCTTTTCGTTTTTCTGGACGCAGGGTATGTCAGGAAATTCTGCAAACACTGTAGAGATAATCGTAAACAATTGTGAATTGAGTCTGCAACGGAGGAAGTTGATGAAACGAAAAAAGGGATTTGGTTCGAGTCAGGAATAGTTTCTTGTTTGATTGTAGTATCTTTTGGAAAAAATACAAGATTTAATTGATATTTTTTGCAAGTCTCTGATTCTCTCTACAACTCTGTCGTCCTATCAATGGTTATCGAATATGTACAATTGTTTGATTAATTTTTCTTACAGCAGAGTTTATCAGTTTTGTAGAAGTTTGAAGATAGAAGATTGAAGTTGCATGAGGTTTGTTGCATTACTCTTTTCTGCAATTCCAACTGCGAAATGAAGAGCAGTCGAGCTCGCCAATTTTTCCACACGTCCGTGTGACCTGGAAAACTTGCAGGACTCGATTTTCTATGTGTTGCTTAATTCTTAGACGCTGCATCCTGTTTAGGTAGACACACGTATACACGTTTTCTCTTGTCTCTTTCAGTCTTCTTGTTCAGGGATGGAGAAAAAGAGACGAAAGATGTCTCATGCTTTCTCTCTCTCTCTTTCTCTCCTGTTTCCTTCATTTTTTCTTCCTCGTCGAGATGCGAGAGCACACGGAAAGTGTAGCCGGGCGACAGGCCAGATAAATTAGTGCGGGTAATGAAGACTGAGCTCCGCGTCTGATTAAACAAACACAGAGATACCACGGACTCGAGATGCCATTTGTATCGGTGTTTATACGTGTTTGTGTTATTGTGTATGTGTTATGCACACGAACTATACCGAAAGGAAGACGGATGGAAGACGAATAGAGATATAGAGAACCTTAAGGCACGAAGATACTTTTCTCAGTCTTAACCTCCGGCCTGTAAGACCCGATGACTTGATCAAGTTTAGACGCAATATCGTTACGGATTAATTATTCAATCCATTTACTTATTTTTACTCATAAAATATACATTCTTCAAAACATTCTACGCGTCAGTGTACAATAAAAATGCTGTCGTTTCTGTTGATTCTGTTCCGTCAAAAAATATTTTCATTCATTTTCATCATTTTTTTGTCAAAAAGAATGTTCTTCAATTTTTCACCTCCCCCATCAAATTATTACTAGCAGGCACATTCTCTGGATGATGCAGAAGAAAAAAATTCTATAATCGTTCTTCGGGAAAATCACCAAATTCGATTTTCATCATCAGAGAATATAAGTATTGTTTTCGTACGAGTCTAATTCCTCGAGTCATCGTGCAACCAGTGCATACGTATCGTCTTTAATTAACGAAGGACACGAATATCAAGAACCACAGCAGTGGCTCGTACGTATACAGACACATATTCAATGATGTTTTCATCAACCGCACTTCGTGTGCTCATAGCTTCACGTGTGTGTAAGCGCATGTGGTACACGGAGTGCGGAATATGAGTGCGCGCGTACCACGTCCCATTATGTTTCACTCTATGGTCTCTTTAATTTTCGAGTACGAGATTCTTTACATGGCTTAGATTGGACAAGCCACGCTGTCATTCCTACACGCAAATGCAAACGTACGAACGATATGTTTCGCGGGATATGTACACAAACGCCAGGCTACGTGCCTCGTGTTTGGCGTTTCCTGCGCACCGATCAAGTACACAAGAAGCAGAAGACCGAACCACTCGTCGGCTAAACCCGAGACCACGATCACGTTCCTACCGAGAGCTTTATCGTTGTGACAATACCGCGGCGGTGCATCGGTACTTTCAACCAGACCTCTATGCACTTCGAGAAAGAGAGACAGACCGATACAGGAACGGAGTGCAATTCTGGTGTGCGGATATTTAACGCGACACATTCGCGTACACCGTTTATCAATGTCTGCCTTGACATGAAAAATTGCTGACGTCAATGTCTTCCTGTTATAATTACCAATGGATTATCAGTTATGGAATTTTGGCTCTTTGCTGTGTTTTCGGTCGTTAAACTGAGAAAAAAAAGTTATTGGACCAACGAAATCTCTCATTACGGAGTACCGATGAAAGAGGTGATCATCGTAATGTCATGAACCATTGAACATCGCGATTTTTCCAATAACATCGATTTCTATTGAATCAACTTTTTTTTTCTCAGTGTATATAATTGACGAAAATGAAAATCGGATGGATTCTTTTGATATTTGAGGACGTTGTGAAATTACATGAAAAAATGCTTGCGATGATTGACGACGTTTGGGACGATGATCGAAAAGTTATTTATCGATCAATTAGCATGGTGTCTTGTGGGATTTTTTTTTAAATATTCGTTACATTTATGTCTCCAGGAGACATTAGGTTATAAAGGTTAATACCTTTGGAAATGTCAATCCCGACTCAATATCCTTAATTAATGGTTTATTAATTCTACTCTGTTTTTAGAATGTTTCGGGATATTGGGGAAACTGAATTTTTTATTTCGCAAATTTTTCGTTTCGAGTCGTGCGCTCCCTCGTCAGCCGAGAGAAATGAGTATACTGCTGTGCTGGATATATTTATCTCCGATTAGTATATTTTGGCAAAAAGTAAGGAAAGAGAAATTTCGCAGCGCCTGCAACGTTTGTGCAAAAAAAAAGAGTGGGAATTAAAAAAGTCGCTGAAATGGAGGACGGAACTTTTTTTCTCTCTCTCTCTCTCTCTCGTCATTTTCGCAAGGACGTTCAAGTTTAAGACGAAAATAAAAATGCTCGACAAAGTCCCCGTGCACTAATTATAGAATGTGCGAGCTTTCTCTCTCTCTCTCTCTCTCTTCCTCTCTTCTTCTCGTCTGTCTCGCTCTTATACTCTCGCACACACTCCTTCTCTCTTTTTCTCGTGTAAAATCCTGGGTTACATTTAATCCGTGTGCGTTTACGCTTTTTTCGAATTACTGATACGCACACACGAACGCATACATATTTTTCAAAGTGTCTACATCCATCGCAATACGCAAAACAAATTTTATTGCCGACAACTGGTCGTTCGCTGGGAATTTTTCGATTTCTTTTTGTCTTTTTTTTTTCTTAATTTCTCTTTCTATTTTTTTTTTTTTTTTTTACTTTCTTTCGCATTCATATTTTTCTCCATCTCTCACTCCCTCGGGAATAGAAATCAACGTATCCCGTTGCTTCGCCTCTAGCCAGCAATCATGAATCATTGCACGAGTATTCATTAATAATTTTATATACACGTATTAATTCACGGCAGTGAGCGAACATTCGAACAAAAATAAATGAACAAGGAAGGAAAAATAGACGCAAAAAATGAATAATAATGAATCCAGTTGGAAGCACTTGCTGCAAATTATAATTAAACCTGTACCTTCTCGTGTTTCAGGTTTTTTAGCCTATCACCACGCTTCATAACTCGAAAGGATATGACGTCACTGTTCCTCAGATCACGTACGGATGAGAGACGAATATTGGTGAGAATACAAAAATAGAAAACATTTATTCTGCAACGAAATTTTTCGAATCGGACCATTGAATATTTTCGAAAAAATTCTTCGACATTATTCGCCTTTTTTTTTTTTTTTACTGATACGACGGCTGGTCGAGACTCTGTGACTTTGAAACATAATTTTTTTTCTCAAGTCCCAGCTTTAGACGAAATAATTTTCTCGTTGCCAGAATTTCGAAATTTATTTATTCGGATAATCAAATAACTTGGTTAAAAAAAAAATCGGTTTGTTTAAAATTTGTCAAACTTTCCGTGGATTTTCAGGTATTTTGTGCAAATATTTTCATTGACTGTAGCAGCGACAAAAAAAAAATTGAAATCAGCAATGAAAAAAAACTAAAATAAAAAATTGAACGATTTAGTTTTGAAATGAGCACGGAAATAATTTTTCTAAATTTTTGGCATTTCCATGGATTGTTCATTCGACTATTGGAAGAGAAAAATGAAGCGATTTATTTAAAAATAGTTGAAAGCTGTTATTTTTGAACTCGATACCTGAGGTAATTTCAACTTTTTTTTTTTTTTTTTCATGTGATCCGCTTTTACTTGTAAAGCGAAATTCACGGTTCTCGCTTTTCCCCAGTCGACGCTTGAAAACTGTGCGGAGAAAGAGTGGGATGGGGATTCATCCGCGTCCTAAGCTCTTTCTCTTGTTGGTTCTCGCCAGGAGGGACGCGGAATCACTCAGAAGGATTCCGTTCTGCACATTTATTTTATTTTTTAGCGAGTTGAAGATAGAGAGAAAGAGAAGAAGACAGAAGACAGGAGTGAAGAATAGGGGAGAGGAAGAGAGAAATGTTGAACGTTTCACGCGCGCGCTTGCAACGTCTCGTCGACTCGCGTGGCATCTTTGCTGGCATTTCGATGCATAATAAACGACCGGTTAGGCCCGTAGCTATAACAGAGACCCCCTCGACCGTGATATGGACCGTCTCTTGTGTTCCGAACAACCGGAGAAAGAGAAAGAGAGAAAATGGCCCCGAGAGTCTAACACCTTTCAGCGTGTCTTCTAGTCTTGCTTTCTCACTTCTCTTTTATTTCATTTCAAAATTTATTTTTATTTCATTATTATTCTTTCAACTTTTTTTCAGTTTCGTTTCTTGTCTCTGGTCTACTCAATTTTTTCGTGAGTTTTTCTTCAACCTCTCTATATTAAACGTTTTACTGCACATCGAATAGTGATGGCAGGAAAAAAAGGCGCATGGTTGAAGTATAGTTCGAAGGATTTTCGAAGTGAACAATTTTTCAGGATTATTCTTTCCACTTTCAATTGTGACGAGGAACGATGTCATTGTTTTTACGTAGCCACACGATTTGGAATCTCGAATGCACCTGAAAGATGTTTTCGTTGAAAATATTGCAAGGAATGAGCAGGGAGAAAGAGAGACCGAAAGAGAGAGCATCCGATCTCAGTTCCTTTTCTTTTCTCGATACTGAAAGTCGTGGAACACGTTAACGATCGGAAATCCGATTTGTTATCGTTGCAACAGATTCAGTAGATACGCACCGTCAAAGATATATGTATGAATATACATTCCCATGCCACGTACCACGTACACAGTCACAAGGAGCTCACAAGGAGCTACTGGCGTCCACATTCATTTTTTTTCTATCCTAAATTTCACATTCGTAACTCTTCCTCTTCCAAGATGGGAAATATCCTAGCCAGTCCACATTTTTACAAAAAAGAACAGTTTTATTTCATCGATGTTGTCAGAATGTTAAACGATGATTCACTGAAGAATTCCAGCGAAAATAACAAAATCGTTGTTCAGCATCATTAGTTAAGTGTCGATGTCCAGTCAAACGTTCAGCTTATCCATTCGAAAAGTCCCTGTTGAACAAGTGGGATCCGTCGTACACTTTGTTATTCCGTGGAAACGAAAAAAAAAATTGAACTGTACGAATGGATGGTATGTTCGATGGAAATTTCAATATGCATTTCAATTTTTGTTGAGCGTCACATAAATCGTATACAGCGTCACCGTAAAAATTCTCGTACAGTCGTTTCGCATGTCACGGTAAAAATTATATATCCTGCACTTGAATTACGACAGCTCTTAAACTAGTAAAAAATTCATACCTAATAAGACACCGAATGTTTACAGTTACTCTCACTCTCATGCATATATCGCGATGATAATCCATTTATTAACTGGTTGAATTGTAGGCTTTTTTCGGTTTCCGTTCCGATAATGGCACGAGCAAATTCTTTATCAACGTACGCAACAGCTTGGTTGGTTTTAGGGATTTTTGGGGCTGCTGATTCCATTCTCGAACTTAGTTTTCACTTTGCAACTGAAAAAAAGCATCAAAATTTTATCAGTTTCTCAGAAATAATCATGTATGCCGCCATTTTGAGACCGAAATTTTGAATTTTATACAGTCATTCATTTTTTTCGATGGGAAAGTTATTCACCGGAAGCTCAAAGGAAGGACCGCTCAAATTCGTTTATTTTCATAAGGCTCCGATTTGTCTAATAATTTCAGAAGATACTTTTGAAATTCTGTACTTTGAGAGAATGCAAAAAAAAAAAACAATTTTTTCAAAAACCTGACTAGCCCTCCTCCCATAAGAATGATTCGATTCTTCATGACTCAATGAGCTTGCCCACCTCAGGGCATGCTTCCGAAATACAGATCTCGATGGTCCGTTTATACATTTTCCGGCAAGTAAGCATCCTGGACAACGTGACAGGGATATTTTATCTCTTCAATATTTCCGAGTATAGTTATACATGTATATAGATATGGAGGCACGAGAAGGGTGGAAAAAAAAATTGGTATTACTGATTCGCAGCATGGAATGTGAACGGGGCAGTGCATCATCGTGCCTCCGATCATTTTGGGCTACTCTCTCGTAACGATAATGGATACGCTCGATAAAGACAGAGAGAATTCGCGTGAGAAAGAAAGAAGGAGAGAGCGAGAGAGAGAGAGAGAGAGAGAGAGGAGGGGGTGGTTAAATTTGGTCCCAGAAATGGGCATATGAATGGTAAGCGTTTAGCGCAATTATTGACGCATTGTCTACAGGACAATAGATCGAGGCTGCAAATGTTCGTTACATATATGTATCCATATATATCTTTAGCGAACTCTCGATCGAGGCCACCAAAGGTTGCAACGATTTCCTCCCTCCCTCGTCCTTTCCTCCTCCCCCCCCCCCTCTTGAATTCCAATATCTCCTCCGCAGCCTCCCCGAAATTGGCATGTAAAAATCGGACGCGATCCCATTGTCGTTTCATTGTTCGTATTGGAAACGATGTCGATGCTCTACACTCTCTGGTTTTCGGACTGGCGATAGTTACCGATGGTCCGGAGAGAATCCATCGCATCTCTATCTCCACGTGCAATTATATACATGTATAGATATGTATACGGAGAAGTGAATATATCGAGAGAGTGAGCACAATCGGTGCGTAATATACTGGCAATATTCGTACCGACCATGATTGCCTGGATCATTGGCAGTCTCCATAGAACGATTCCCATTTTTTTCTCCTTCCCCCTTTGCCCCGGCTCCCCGGCAACTAAACCTGTTCTTTCCACTGACATTGTTCACAGTTTTTTTTATTTTTTATCACAGCTTTTACTTTTTCGTACCTAAGTGCATCGAGTGCAGCACTCGATTTTTTATTCTGTTCGATGACTTTTTTTCGACTCGTCGCTTATATTTTTTCATTTGATTCAGCGTGAAACGCAATAAAGCGAACGCATTAGGTCGGGTATCAGTGAATTTGGTAACGCGGATATTTTCTGAACAGTCGAAAAGACGCGTTTGAATCAGTTTTCAATCGCGAAATCGGTTCAGCTAGGCCCTTCTTTCTATCAGCATTGAATTCGTGTATTCGTATATCTATGTATACTGTGTATTAGAGGTTTTTGTCGGCTCAGATTGGCGGCCATTATACGCAGACCAAAATTGGGCCTTAATTGTGCCGGCGGTAATGAGTCCGGGGTTACTCTAATGCATCACGTGTGCTCTTCTCTCTTTCTCGATTTCTTTTACTTTCTCCCTCGCCATTTGTAACACACCAAAGTTCATCGTTGTGGCTATAATTCTCCCCTCTTCCTCTATCTGCTCCGTGTTATTTATATAACTGGAGAATTTCGTACGTTCTCAGTATTCGTTGACGTTCAAATTATTGACAGCAATTAACTACCCGTAGATGTTACAGATTACGTGAAAAAAAAAATAAAATAAAAAACACTGCAGAAATTAGAGCAAGAAATTGTGACATTAAAACAGTTTTGATTTGAAATTGATTCGTTTCTCACGGTGATTGGGCCACAGTTGTCTAGTTATTCCGAAATAATTGATCGTGTCGAAAAAAAGGTCATTAGTTAAAAACAGTTGGAAAGGAAATGGTTAGTTTGTGATGAGATAGAGATGGATCAATCGTTGCAACTGGCTTCAATAATTTATTTTATTTCTAAAATAATTGATTGGATAAGTATACGTCTTCGTGATGATGTACTTATATATATATATTTTTTTTATGTACGGTGTGTTTGCATTGTACATATTTTTAGTACATTTTTATGTGCTCTCACGTGATTATAGTGGAACCATGAAAGTCGACGAGGAAATAAAAGGTGAAATAAAAAAAAGACCACCCTGTAGAAATAGTGGAAGTGAAAAGAGGATGCGAGGGAAGAGTGAACACTGTATGTGGCGACGACGTGGGTATTATTTAATTGCTCCTCCGTTGTTTTTTCGTCGCCAGATAATTTGTGTACCTGGCGGGCAGTCCTTTCTTCCCTCTTCGTCAATCTTCTAATTTCATCCCTTTTCACGTCGACCAACTTACCTCTCGCGCGCTTCTTCTCTTCACTCGTTTCGTGTTGCTCCTTCTTTTCTCTGTCCTTCACTGCCCTCGGAGCTCACTCCAATTTGTAGCTTAGCTATATATATATATATATTATATATATGTATATGTGAGTTTGTTCATCGAGCTAGAGTGGCTGCGGACTACTCCTAATTGCGCGTAATTACCTATGGAGGCCCAATTAGCTTGGATTGGCCAGAGTGATCCTGACTAGCCTGGGGAAAGACTTTTTTTCGTTCCTCATATCTTCTCTCCCTCCTCGCCACCCCTCGATCTATTCCTTTTTTCTTTCTTTCTTCGAGATCCTCGTAATTTTGGCCTCGGGTGTATATACAAACGCAAAAATTGACGCGAATATTCGACCGCGTAAGTTTTTCTCTTTTTCTCTTGCCCCTCTGTCCACCGCAGCGTGTTTTTTCTTCTTCTTTGAGTCTCCGCGATTAATCGTCGGAACACGAATTTTCTCGGATCGGTTCGAACAACGCGGCCAGAGAATAATAAGCGAGGCATCAAATGAGAGAAATATTCGGAGATTATTTTACACCGTGACTATATATATATGAGACTGAGAAATCTTTTAGCGAATTTCTCTTCTTACGTCGACTATGATGAGAAGCATGAAAGGTGGACCAAAAAAAGAGGAAGGACCGTGTCGCTCATATTATGTGTGTGTGTATGAAATGAGGAAGACGCAAGACGTATCAGGACAATCCGTCATTAGTAAACAAATAGTTAAAAGACGGGGGAGAGCGAGAAGGAGCAAGTATTATAGGGTGGGTCAGAGCCTACATAAACTAAACAACAATGAGGCTCCGATGGGACTCCAAAGGAAAGGAAGGCCCGGTGAGCCCTCAGCACCCTATACACCCGAGAGGAGAGGAGCACCTGGTCCTTTGCCGCCTCCACGCTTCGCCGTTGATGCCCTCTGTCCTTTACTTATACACGCGTTCATTTTGTAATGTACACACGAGTATGTGTATGCACGTGTATATACCTCATGTGTCTGTGTGCGATGTTGCGCCTCCGATTCAATAAATACAGGTGATGAATTCTTCGAGACAGAAAAATATATATTCGGAGCCTGGTGTTGATCAGAAAAACTTTGTGTCCAACACCGAGATGAATCTTACGAATTTACTTTGCGTCATTCCCTTTAATTGTCACGACACACGAGTCTCTACCAGTGACCAAAAGAATCCGGTAATGTCAGCTGTAATACTGCTTTGTGTACGAGTTTTTGAATTTGATGATGAATTGATTTTTAATTAGGATTTCTCATCCCGATATTTCAGCTGTGGAAACGCGCCAAGAATAGTTAATTGATTGGCTGAAAAATTTTGAACAAAGCTTCATCACACAAGTATTAAATAATTTTTATTGTTTAAAAAAATGGTGAGATAAGTGCGCAGCGCTGTAAGGAGAGGGAGAGTCGTTCGACCTCTAAAAAAGACCGGTCGTCCCTTTGTCCTTTCATCCCATTGACAAGCTTCTTCCCTCTCTTTCTCACCCTAGACCAGAATCAGCGAAACAGTAGAGTGTCTGTAAAACGAGGACGGAAAAAGGCGCGAGACTATGGTCTATGTTAAAATAAGAGAGAGAGAGAGAGGGACAGAGGGAGAGAGCAAGGGAAAAAGAAGGATACCGAGAGAGAGAAAGGAAGACTCGAACCTGCGGAGAGATTAACATGACAATGTGCTCACCGGTCACTCATTATGGCCGACCAATCCCAAGTGGCATCTTCCTCTCGACAGTCCTCTTATTCCTTCTCTATCCTCTTCTATCCTCAGCCATTCTCTCCCCTTGACCCACCAGTTTTATAACCGCGAATTCCGTTTCGAAACACCCGATCGCTAAACTAAAAAAGTGGTTAATCACGAATGATTTTACTTGAGGATCTACTTGAGAGAAAAATTTGAAAAAAATTCAATAATAAATTCCAACGAGATTGGAATTCTCATAAATTAAACGATGCCTTGTATCATTGAAGTGTTACTGACATTGACAATGAACGAGAATATATATATATACTTTCGAGAAGAAATCGAAGCGGAAGCGCAGCCTTAATACGTATTGTTTCCAGCTTTTCTTCTGTTTCCGACTCGTTGGTTCGTACCATTTTCACATTATCCACGCCCGATCTCGGAAATGCTTTACCCCTCATCCTCGTCGTCCTTCTTCGTTTTTCTCTCTTTTCTTTTTCGGCCGAGTTTTCATTCCTCGTGGACCAAGGTCTCCCCCACTTCCTTGGCTCTCTCATCCGGTGAATGAATGCCCAAAGATGGATCGGCAATCTCCTTTACCAATAGCGTATTCGTACACTTTTTTTCTTCTGAACTGTTGCACCGAATCCGAACATTTTGCTGCTTTACTTCGTCGAGCAACTTTCGCATGTTTCTCGGTGCTAATTCCTTTGTACATTTCGGCATCGTGAAAGTTCGCTTTCACGTCGTTCAACGTTGGACTCAACTTCGTTATGGATTGTTTTTTCGGTTTCTATTTTTTTTTCTTTTTTTTACTCACGTCAGGAAAAAAGCAGCTCCTGGAAAATCTGTCGATTCGTCACCCAATCTTCGTTGAGATCTGGTCCGGATTCGAGTGTAGCTTTGAAACGCGTTTGGGGTTTTGGCTCATCCAGTTTCACTTTAAAAACATGGGCCTCGTTGTGTAAGAGGCTCCGGAAGATTCATCGAACCCTGATAATTAATTTTCACGATCCAAATAATCTGATACACGTAAAATTCTTCTCTCCCCCCATTTCCAGCTTCTCTCCCTCACCCTCGAGATCTGTCCGACTCAAAAGATTCTTGTCACGACTGTCAGAATTTCAACATTTGTCACCATCGTGGCAACGAAAAAAGAAAGAAAAAAAAAAAAAAAGCGGAATAGAAAAGAGGAAAATCTATCAACGATCCCGCAGGTGTTCGACAGAATCCTTCGAAAGTCGACGGGGAAAGAGAAGAGAGGGAGATGCAAATCCCAAGATAAATTTCGAAACGAATGAACAAAATGCATACGAATCCCGCGCAAACACTGAGAAACGGTACGAAAATTGGATATAATGGATTTTCGGAAAAGAAAGGAAAAAAAAAATTGTACAAGAAAATGTGCCCCCTCTGCCCCCCTCTGCTCTTTTCCTCTTCGTTTCTGACGATCGTTTTTGGGCTAATCGTCTGTCTCGCGGCGAAGGCGGAGAATGATGACAATGCCCGTTTACCTGGCCAGTTACTCGTGGACCGTCCCTTTTTGGCGAACCGTGAGAAACAATCTTTCTCTCTCTCTCTCTCTCTCTCTCTCTCTCTCTCTCTCTCTCTCTCTCCCTCTCTTTCATCTCCGTACTCATATACAGATATTCATGTATACGTGGAAAATGCCGAAATAAGGGATGAAATGAAGGGAGTGGGTGAAAGAGCAAAGAAAGAGAATAAAACGTGGAGAACGAGAATGAAAAAGAGAGAACATCGTGTCCTGTTGGACGCTGGGGAATTAACTGGTACATCGTAAGGATAGAAAGAAAGAGAGCGGGTGCAATAGTGAAAACCCTTAGCCAAAAAGGTCCTTTCTCTCTTGCCCCCTTTCCCCTTACCTCGCTTTTCACTCAAATGCTCGTTCGCGCATGTACACACAGAAAAGTGAGAAAGAGAAATAGCAAAAGGGGGTTAACAGCACAAAAGATAGAGAAGGACGAGCAGGGAATGTGTGGGTGAGCCCCATTGGAGCATTGATACACCTTATATTGGACCTGCGGATATTTCTTTACACTTTTTTCCTCTTCTCCTTCTTCTGTTTCCTCCTTCTTTTCTTTGTCTCCTCTTCTTTTTTTCTTTCCTAGCAATAGCTAGCCACGGTCATTAGGAAACACACTGGGCATCGAGCAAGCTTATATATCTATATATATGTATATATTCACCAGTATATTCTGATGCTTCTACGAAATCGTAAAAATTGGGACAAAAGAATCAACTGTGCGACCGGCTCGTAGGGTACATTCGTATTTATTTTATTCTAGTTTTTTTTTCCTTCTTTTTTTTCATGAGTTTTTCTTCTTGTATGCATACACACATCCATCATATATAAATATGTATGTGTGTGTGTGTGTGTGTGTGCCATATAGCTCATCCAGGTGATTCCTCATCGTGACAACTATAAAATCCTTGGAGAGATTGAGAAACATAACGTCGAATATACCACGAATGGGATGCTGTACTATTTGAGAAAAGAATTTATCCCCGCGACGAAAACTATACCTATACGTGTATAGACATTCATGAATGTATGTGTGTTATCCATACATGCTAAGGGTCATAACGTTTCTCGCGTAAAAGCCAAAAGCGACAAACCGTCGGTGTATTTCCTTTAATCCCCAAAAACGAACGTTGCGTCCGCTGTATTATGGCTTCGACTCGTCGTATTTCCTCGGTTGATCTTAATTTCATTTCAAAATATATGTATATGCATAGGGGAGATCCGAGCAAAGCGGGGAACTTAAAAAATTTGATGATTTGGTTTTCATTGGCATTTCATTACAAATATCGAGTGGCCATCCTCTTCAGCTTCGAGCCATTGAATCAAAAATTTGGTCAATTCTACATCGAGCTGATTGCAATCGGACATCACTTACACCGATTCACTTCACACAAGATCAACCGCTGTCCTTGGTTTTATATTTTTATGTTTTATTCAACATCTTATTGAACACCGTCTGTTAGCTCAGGTCTTCTGAGAGCCACACCGGCACGCGTACGATTCGTGGATCATTTTTTTTTCGATGAATAGCTGGGGATTGATGTCGAAAAATGAGAAAAAAAAGTCAGAAAAAAAGCAGTAAATCGTGCGATCGAAAGTGGAGGAGAGCAGAGAAACTTCGTTAAAATGAATCATCAAAATTTTCTATAGTCCTTTGGAACGTTGCTTTACGGATAACGGCAGATTTTTGAAATTAATGTTTCCCCCGATATATTTATGCCCTCCGATTCACTCTCGTAGTCAGCTGCCCTCGTTTCTTTCTTCATATATCTCTTTATTTTGTTCTTTTTCTTTCTTCGCTCCTTTTATTCTTTCATGTGTCTATCGTGTATCTATGTAAGAGGAAGCGCAAAATCTCTCGAAAATATTCACATGGACACGCGAGGGGTGATGAAATTTTGTAAAAGAGGGTGGAAACGCGTGCGTCTTGAATTAATTTATGCAAACGTATTAATGTATAGATGTGCTTGTGTGTATGTTGGTACGAGAGCGAAGTTGTTTCATTTGGGGACCAGGTGATGACCGAACGGTAAAATCATCAAACCCCCTCGGACGTACTTAAACGAGGGTTCCGAAAGACGACCAGCCCTTTGCTCATGAAAGGACATTGATGTGTATACATATCTATAAATGGACGCGGATATTAACCGTGCCACACATCGAGAGAGAGAGAAAGAGAGAGAGAGAGACCCCAGAGCGTGTGAAAACGTCCGAGTTTGCATTGTCTTTGAATTTCTCAGTAGAGTCTACCCCCTGAGGCAAAGCCTGGACTTGGCTCAGTTCTGTTTTCTGACCACCCTTAGAATTCGCTCCCTCCACTATCTATGTGTGTATGTTCTATATATGCATCTATATTCATTTAGATTTATACGTGGACGAATATGTTTGGTCTCTTTTCGATGCGGGTATAGGATCACTGCACTTCCGTGTTCGTGACCGTTTTTATTTTTTCTTCTCTCTTTCCTTCCTTCTTTTTTTTTCTGGTTTCTATTTTTTACCTTCTACGAATGTGATTCAACGAGAATACGCAAAGTCGTAAAACTTAGGTGCCGATGCAAAAGCCCCGGGTTAATGAAAAGGGACAGCTAGAAAAAGAAAAAGAAGGCCTAAACAAGCCCCAAAGCGGACCAACCCCGAAGGGACACTGGAAAGAAAAATGATTTCGGAGTATTATGTTATTCTTATGGACTATCTGGAAAAACATGGCAATGCATGTTCTCGGGTAGGAATGCCGTGCTACTGTTACGCCATTCGTTCTATGAAAGGAACAAAAATATCCATATTCAAAGGACTCTGTGAAGACAAAGCGGGCCCTGATTCTCGTGTGACACCTTCTGATTTTTTTCTTCCTTCGTTTTTTTTTTCTTTTTCCTTCTTACATTTATACCTATGATGACTTAGGCTGGGAACCACCAGATGAGTCTTTCTCTCTCTCCCTCTCTCTTCATACATGCTATTGCTGGTTATCCCGATCTCCGATCTTTCCTATCTTGCTCCCCGTTGTCTTATTTACCCGCCGGTTCATTCTCTACGGATTGTGTCCCTTTGAAAAAGAAAAGCGAGATCATCCAGACTGAACTCTCCACGTATTTATAAATACAGGAGATACGATATGAGCGCGTGAACAAAGATCGAATCTCTCCTTCCTCTCTTCCTCTGGCTCTCCTTCTCTCGTGGTTGTAATCGACCATAAAAATGTCTCGGGTGCGGTTCACAATTCGTTAATCTCTTTTTACCTCTTGACACGAGAGACGTGAGCTCTTTTTCAGACCACCTTAGCTCCATTCTTTCTCATCTTATTTTCACGACAAAGCTTCCCAAAATATTCCTGACGAAGAAAAATCTGCCAAACGGAGATTTTCTCGTAACGCTTCCAAGAAGTAAACAAAGAAAATTACTTCCTAAAAATTAAAAAAGTTGTTACGTTTAATGAATAAAGTCTTACAATATATATTTTTTTAAATTTTTTTCACTTTTTGTACACAAAAACCGTATCTGAACAGGTCGTGCCTTGGAGATAGGTCGATGGGCGGCATAATATCTCGAGAACGGCTTATCTGAAACAAAAAAAAACCATGATGTTTGGAATTCAGTAAATCAATAAATAACAAAATGGCGTCCAAAAAATAAATAATTAAAAAGGCGATTTAATTTTTTTTTCTTTCTTTGGACGCCATTTTTTATTTATTGATAAAAATTAATATCTATGCTATAATTAATATTACACCGCCCATCGACCTATCTCCAAAACTGTTCAACTACGGTTTCAGTACGCAAGAATTGAAAAAATATAAATAGAAAAAAAAAAAATTTTCATATATTTTAAAACTTCATTCGTGAAATCTGACAACTTTTATATCCAAATCTTTTATAGTATTCTTTAGAATAAATTTGCAAAAATAGTCTTTTTTTTCGCGTATAAAGTGGACTGTTCCCTTAACCAAGATTAGTTACTTTGAAAGTCTGTAAATTCATAACGGTTACTATGAATTTAGATGCTGAGGACTCGTGTTCACATCTAGCTCTAGTGGCGCTTGTTCAACAAAACTGTCCGAAATTCCGAACGTAACAAAAAAAAAAATAAAAAAGAAAATACACGTGTGTCAGTAAGTTACAAACTGGAGGACACGTGGCTTCATTCATGACTCCCGTACAAGCTCGTATATATCTAAAGATATATACTAGAGATATATACTACATGCGTTGTGTATACATACATATATACTGTGAAAGAGTACCAAAGGTTAGGCGAGTGCCCGTGAAAAGAGGGAGCCGTCGGTGTGGCTCGAACGAGTAGATGGATGTGGCGAAGCTTCTTGGCGTTTCTTGCCTCCGTTGCCTGAATGAGAAAATGTCTTATGGATATCTATATATCTATAGTATAGTCCCGTATACACGTGGTTAGAGGGGGCGGCGTTTATGTGGTAAAAGAAGTGTGGAAAAGTCGCGTAACCGCGTCCACGCTATTTTCACGGGGGATGAAGTCTGCAGCGCACACTAAGGTTAGAACACGTAGGGGATGTTTTACGGTCGGACAGCACGACGATACTTTCTCTGCCAGAACGCCAACGCGCCATTATAGACTCGTCGTGTGTTCTCGGTCGAACGCTCAATGCTCTCGAACGCTTCCTTCTGTATGAGCCTTAAGGGTGCAGACTATATACACCGCCTATATCTTACTCTCGAACCTCTTTCCGCCGCCCTTATGTGCATTTGACAGTCTCCATAGGTCACTGTGTCTAGGCGATAGGATATCATGAGGGGGGATATGCCTGTAAAATCCACTGGAGAGAACAAACTCACATCCATTTGATCGTCGCTGCACGATCACCCCGAGAAGTCTCCACAATTTTAGAAAAACACGAGTTCAAACGTCAGTGGGTCACGAGGAGCTTACGGTCGCCACTCGCGTACCGTGACGAGGAATAGTATTCTTCCCCATTGTTGGGGTCCATTTTTTATCATGGTTAAGCCGTTTATTTTGTTTTTATTGTTTTAACGGACTCATTCAAGAGTCAAGCCTGATCGATGGCTACCCCAGGCGAGTTTGCTGAAAATATTACGGCGGAAGGGGAAGAAAAGTATAGAATACAATGCGTCGATCACGATAGACCATTTGTTGGAGGCTGGTCCACCAGGCTGAAGAATTCACGTATGCGCTATCGAGGGTCAGAAATTCCTTTGCCTTTGCTAAATTTCGTGCCCCCGAGACTTACTCCCTTCCCATCACTTGTCTTCTTCGTTCCGCATTGCTCTCGAGCCCCTCTCTTTTATACTCGCGCTGCTCATGTGTTTTTTCTTTCTCTCTCTTTTTCTAAATTCTTCTTTATACTCCTTTAACCAAAAAGGGACAACAGGATTTTTAACGATAAATACGCGCCGGTTATAACTCAATATCGCGGCCATAGAGCGCCCGAGTTGAAGGGAAAGCCACGTAGAGATATATACACACATATGTAAGTCAGTCTCATGTGCATATATATATATATATATACAAATATATATACATAAATGGGATGGGAAGTTGAGAGCAGAGAAAAAATGTTTGGGATCGACCTCGAGGGCACACTGCGAGGCAACATTAAAAGGGAGAGGACATTAAGAACCGCCACAGATCTTGTATAAGAATCCCTCGTGTTTCGCGCGCGCGCGATCGACAAAACAAGAGAGAGAAGCGAGTGAAAGAGAGTAAGAGAAAAAGGGAGATAGTAACTCGAACACATCCGTGCAAATGCGGATGAGGAAAGGAGAAAAAGGGAGCCAAAGGAACCCTCTCTGGTAGATAAAGAAAGCAGCCGAGAATAAGGAAAAAAACAGCAAAAGCCTATGGTGCCACATACTGAAAAAGAGAAAGAGTGAGAGAAGAGAAGATCAGAGGGAGGAAAGAGAACTGAAGAAAAGGGCATATATAGATGGTAGGGATGCTCACGTATGAGGCAGAACCTCATAACTCCTTATAATGTCCTCTTCCGCGGATGCCTAGCATACACCCTCATACCAAACTGCTGCATGCTCACTACTCGCCAGGACATTGTGAACACTACAGATATTGGAGAGAAAGGGCTGCAGAAGTAAGGAGACGACTGGATGGAGAGTCCATATGGACCAGGAAAGAGGGAGAGAGAGAGAGAGAAAGAGAGACTTTGGTTACGTACTACAACGAGAGACGTGCTCGTTGTCGTCGTCGTTGTTGTCGTCGTTGGGCGCCGTCCTCGAGGAGGTACCTATACCTATCTTCATGCTGTATGCCTGTCCAGCAGCACGGGAAGCACCACCAGCAGCGAGAGCATCGACGTGTGCTGATTCTTTTTCCATCTCTCTTCCTCTTCATCTTGCTTCTTTTTTTCTTCTCATTCTCTCTTTCTCTCTTTCCTTCTTTTCTTTTGTCTTCGTCTATCACTTTCTGCGAAGAGTTTCCCCTCTGATATTTGGGTGTATATACATGTATTTATATACGCATATGTATACATGTGATATGTACGCGCGCCATAAGGCTAAGTGCAGTACTCGCGAATCCTGCTTTCCTCCCTCCACCTCCGTTCTTTCCTCTTTTCTTAACGTTTCCTTCGTCCCCTGTGCACCAGGAGAACACAGGTCGACGAGACCAACAAGCAGACTCACGTATTCCCCATGTGGAAAAAGACTGAGAAACCGATATAGAGAGAGGAAGAGAGAGAGAGAGAGAGAGAGAGAGAAAAGTCCAGCCCCACCGTGTACGAGAGGACTCTCGCCTGTTATATTCAACGTGGGCTACGTGTGCATGCACCCAAGCGCGGCAATCCTCCTTATGTTCATTTCTCCTTTTACTTTTCATTTTTATTTATTCCCCGATATTGCGATCTTTCTTCCTCCCTCTCTCTCTCTCTCTCTTTACTCTCCACTTTGACTTTTGACCGTTTTATCTCATTTTTTTCACATTTTTTTCAGCTCTCTCCTTTTCTTTTTTCTTTCATGCTCTCATCGCCTTTTTTTTCGCCCTTTCACCGGTGTCCTTACGTATTGGACATACATGTCCCCCCTGTATATATGTGCCTTAAGGACTGTCCGAGTTTAACCGTTTCTCTCACTGTCCGGCGCCCTCCTCCACACAAGTGAGCTGACCGAACGAAACGGGCAGCACAAGAGGAGAGGGAGAGAGTTAATCTTGATATAATGGCCGCGAGCGCGCAAGAGACTGTCGCGCCTTGGTCCAGAAAGAAAGAAAGAGAGAGAGAGAGAGAGAATGGGAAAGCAGCAGAGAATCCGTGAAGACAATAGTCTAAGATATATCGTTAGCTCGGACCTTTTTCGCGTCTATACTTCTCTCGACCACCCCCGTTATGCTCTGTATGCCCGTTTCCCTTCCACCTCCTCCTACTCCTCCTCGTACTAGTTCCTCCCTTTTTTTACCCCACCGTAGGACAGGCCATTATAAGTTGTCCGGAAGTATGAGAGGATGGAAACGAGAATTTTCCTTCTCACTGCCAAGAACAAACAGATCTTTTCAAGTATGCGATTCCATTTCTCTTCTATAATCAGCTCCATCTAATTGGCTCCGCTGTTATTTATTTTTTTTTTTTATTTTTTTATTTTTTTGTAATTTCTATTGACAAAATGGTGGCTCGCGAGAACAACAAAAAATATCAAGTATATACCACAACAGTTCTATCTCATCTCTCGCCTTGCGAAACCTCTTGCGAATGACTCCCCCGCACAGAATCATAATCTGATCTCGTATTAAAGATCCACTTTGGTTTCTCTGCTCTCATATATTTATATATGTGTGACATGTACTACGTGCACACCCGCGCTTTATGGGGAGAACCCTATTTTAATGCAGATCGGGAGAACGAAGCGCGCCCGGAGGTGGGAAGATCCGGCCCCGTAAACGCTTTATAATCTCTGCGTATGGATGTACAATATTAGCAGTGCGTATATATATGTGTGTGTGTGTGTGTACGTATAGATATACTTTCTTGATCGCAAGTTCTTCTCGTTTCTTTCGTAAGGCAGCTGCTCCTGATGCTCCCTTGAATCGCTCTCGAGTCCTTTCTTTTTGAAATAGTATGGATATATATATATACGCCTGTATATATAGATACAGTTACGTATAAAAAGAGTGAGATGAAGAGCAAGAGACTCCTTTGCTAAGAAATCGATACTCGTTTTATGCGAAAATCTTACTCCCATCTCGTACCTACTAAAACGAGTTTTCTTTTTTTTTTTATGGTTTTTTTTCTTTCTCCTTCGTTTAATTCTCTCGAGACTCTTTATTTATCCATACGAATCTCCTCAATATTCAAGTTTTCTGATACAAACGACCTCGATAATTCCTCGCGTAATATAAATATCGTTATTATTTGCTCGAGCCCCGTGAACTCTGGGATTACGAGCCAGTAAAGCGAGCAGAGAGATAAATAGGAAAAAGAATGATACATAAAAAAAAAAAAAACGGAAAAAAAGTAAAGTAAAGCGAAGTTACTTAACGATGAGTTAAGTGTCTCCCGTCCTCCGGGTTCGTTCCAAGGACCAAAAGAATACAAAATGTTGTTTACCCAGCACTTTTTTTTTTTGCCTTAGGATCATTCGACACGCGAGAATTTTCGTTAACGAAATGTTGCCCGGATCGCGATATACACTCGCGTGAATTCACTTATACGAGACCTTTGGGATACGTATCCGCGCAGTATTACAAGCTCGTGTCATGTCGAAAACACTCATTTTTCGACTCTCTTCTTCGTCGTCTTGTCTTTATTATCTGTAGCTGGACCAGAGACAACGAATTAGTCTTATGAAATATTGATGAAGAAAACGGCACGAGTCACCGCACTTATTCCGCTGTAACACAAAAACATGGAATAGAAAAAAAAACAACGTTTAAGTACAACAGTTGATCTATTAGCGAACATCATTTATGGACATCAATTTGTCGGTGAGTTTTAATGATTGTTGAATTAAACAAGTGAACGAACTTGAAACGAATTGGCAATTGTGACCGGATGTTAGTTCTTTTTAGATTGGTCTCTGTTGGAAATATTAGTGTTTGATCGTCAAAAATGCTCGATCGCTTGCTCGATTGTATTAACATATTTTTATCCAAACGTTTGATTGATGCATTCGTACGCTTTCGTGCGCTATACGCGTGCAGTCTCTTTTGTCGGGTGAATAAATGCACTTGCACCTGGTGCGCACAGACCAGACAAAAGTATGCAATTGAATGGCAGAATCGATATAATTCGTATGGGGATGCGGACAAATAATACGCATATATTATGAATGTTGTAACAATTTTACGCAATGAAGGGTGATCGTATATGGAAGTTTACTGTCTTCGGAAGCTTTTAAATACTATCATCTCTGAACACTTACGCCGAGCTGCGAATAGGAAGTTCAAACCTCGTATGTATTTTTCCTTCTCATGCATATTGTCTAACTTTATAATCGTGACTCGCAATGGCAGTAATATGAATTGGATCAATAGTTCGTATCTATGGATCAGAAATATTGTTCAGAATGTCATTCGACTGGCTGATGTTTCATATCAGATTGATCGTCGAACAATAAATTGATCGGACAATCTCATACGAGATTAACGACGAAAATTGTAACTAAAAAATTGTAACATTCCAATATTCCTGAGAATGGACGATAGTTGGAAATTTCTTCATGAATTCAAAATGATTGTGAGCACCAGAAGCAATTATATACAGTGGAACCTCGATTTTGTAAACAGCGACAGGACTGGCTCCGCATCGCACTCGCAAGGTATCGGGTTTACGCGCGGTTCATTTTTTCATTTTTACGCAATGACTACTTCTAGCTCGATTCCTAAACGACACTTGAGAGGTGAAATGATTTGATGATATTTCGATTGACAGCGAGCAAAATTTTCCAGTTTGCAGTGCTTCAATTTATTGTTAAATTGTTTCCTACAAATTCGTGTTCAAGTACATGTCTTCAGCGATCACTTGATAGCAAAGGCTCAAAATCTCCGACTGTTACAAGAATAATGAGGGACGAAAAGCAGCCAGTTGCCTGGCATGTACCAGTGTGGGCCTTGTACGAGTGAGAAGAGCGTGCGAAGTATATCTTTCAGACTTTTGTTGCTCGTACAAAGTATGAGCAGAAGCTAACTATTGGTAAATGGTCGACGACCGGGTGTTTAACCCTAATTATCGAAATTTCATCATTCATTTAAATGGAATCAACAGAAAACGGATATCTGTAGGATTTCTTAGTGCATTTAGATGGAATAATTAAGCGAATTCTTGGACGTCGTATATATCCCGCGTGTATTATCACGTAAAGAGTCCTTAATTCGTTGAAGGCAGAAAGGCAGAGTAGCAGTTCGTCGCTGGCGTCATTTCCTAAGGGTAGTTGGAACCACGCTGCCCGTTAATTTATCTGACCGTTGATTGCCCATGAGCCACCATACCGCCATTGTTTTCTACCCTACTTTTATCTTGCATGTGTGTTTGGCTGGACGAGTTAGTCACGTGTACATACGTATCTGCAGAGGAAAGAGAAAGAGAGGGAGGGAGGAAGGGATGGTATCTCTAAGCCGAATGGCAAACGGCGCCCCCTGGACTCTTTTCTACCCTTAATTCCACCCCCTCTCACGACGTCCGCACTTTTCTAATTAATTTCTGACCGGAGGTCATCGTCAGAGTCAGAGTCGCTAAGACCGCTCTCTGTGGTTTTTCCATCGATATGCTCGTCTATATATATATTTGTGTGTACGCCTGTGTGTATGTGTTGGGGTGGGCTTTATATGCACACAGATATATTTAATGTACGTGATATCTACTTCTTTTAACTTCCCACACTATTCCCTCGTACAAAACGACGAAAGTTTAGCTCGCCCTGAGATCGTACTTACCACGTAAATAGAATCGTTCTGAATCTTTTACGACTCTCTCTCTCTCTCTCGTTATATAGTTATAAGTATATGTGCCTCCAGTACCAGATATCTTGAGAAACCCAGCAAGGAATATGATGAGGAAGCACGAGAGATGATCTAACCAAGAGCTTTCGCTTCTACGCACTATCGGTATTAAAATATTCAAAACAAATGAACTTTAAGACTATGCGTTCATCATTTTTTCTCCAAAATTTATGAGAATAATAAATTAAAACCTGAACTGGAATATATATTTTTGTGTTTAAAGTTCAAAGGTATTTTGGCTGCTGATAAAATTTCATTGAAATCCGACAGTAAGTCAACTAATCAGTATTTTTTTTGCATCAGAATTAAGTCTACAATTTTTTTCTTCGGTTCACTAAATGGACAGATCATTGATAAATGATCTAGGAATAATTGACGAATGAAAAATTTCTAATATCAATACATTTATTACACAAAGAGCATCAAGATTTGAACGCTACCCTCATTAATGTGAAAATGTATAATTTTAACCCCCCCCTCTCTCTGTCTTCTCCGTGGATAAATATAATGGGACACGAGGCTTCTCCGTTGCCGAATCCGGTTAAACAAAAGAATCCCCGGGGCTCTAAGGGCGAGCAGGAGTGAAAAGAGAATGAAAAGAGAGCGAGAGTTAAGCTGCAACACACCGGAGAATCTCTCGCTTTATTTTCAGTTCCCTTTTTAGTTTGCTTTTTTTTTTTGTTTCATTGAATGTGTATCTGCTCGGGCAGGTTAAGTGCCATTATGTAGGTCGGGGTGGACCATGTATATGTCGAAGAAGAATAGAAAGCACATGCATGATTGAAATATGTGAGTGTGTGCGTGTGTGTTGTTTTACTTGTACGTGTACGGAATAATGGTGCGTGTGGCCCATCATCGGTCCCGATGGATCAAGGTGGTTGTAATAAAGCGTTAGGACCCTGTGAAATTCGCGCAGCAGCCAGCAGAGATCCTCATGATGATGTTGGATCCTGATGACGACGACTACGGCGACGTGAACTATGGTGGTGTTGCTCGTGGGCAGACTTTGGCATTGTGATGCAAATGTGTCTAATCGGCCGAGGCAGCCGACCATATGTCCGTTGCTTCTCTCTCTCTCTCTCTCTCGTTCTCATACACACACACACTTACTTACTCTCTCGTTCTAGCGATGGCTTTCGCTCATAGTTTCAAATTCGACAAGTCCCAGCACTGGGGCCAATCTCTTCTAAATACCAACGGAAAAATCATTCGTTATTTTATGGCGATATTATTCAGCTTATTTTTGATGATCGAAAATTAATGTTTTCGTATATCCAAAAATGTTCGAATCTTCTGAAAGTTTGAAGGAGAGAAAAACGCATTTTTCGATACTCGAAGCGATTCTATTTCTTGATAAAACAGAGTATCAGGATGAATGGAACTCACTTTTTTAAAAACTCACTTTTTCTTTAAAAAGGATAATGATTTCTTTTTTTCATCCAGATATCGAAATACTTTACATCGAGATAAGGCAATGGAGAACGAATAGTAGCCGAAGATTTTCCGATCTAATAGATCTCTTTGCTAAAATGATTGTTGTATACGTTTCTGCTATTTGATTGTTTTTTTTTTTGGTTAAGGACTTGATTTGTTCAGCTTTTTTCTCAAATTCCTTTTTCCATTTTTGGTTTAATATTCGAAAAACTTTTTTTTAACAAACTCGATCGAGATATTCAGCAGGTTTTAACTTTCTGGAACTTTTCTGAAAGACTTTTTCATTCAGGAATGTTATTAGAAAATTCGTTGCTAAATTGTGACTAATTGGGATTTCAAGATTTGCAGGTTTTCGAAAACCATGATCGGAACAAGAGACAATAATATTTTACTTCAACGTTCTTCTCTATAAAACATATTGCAGTAGCTCAAAAAAAAAAAGTAATAAACACTAAATATTTCTGCGCATAAATATATGTCTCGGAGCCAAAGGGCGTAACCAAAAATCACTTGAAATGCACAAATTGTGTGTTTCACGTTACTATTTCGTTTGGAAGTAACAAATACACATAACAATCGCGTGTCGCGTACACGTATAGCGTGGAGAGCCAGCAGAACACGCTAACTCAGCCATTACCCATTATTGCGTACTAATGACGAGACCCCGCGCCGGACACGCTTAGTTAACCATTATGTTATTCCGAATTGCGATATTCATGTGTATGCGCGTCCGTGTGGACGCTGAAAAAAAAAAAAATAAAAAGAAAAAAAATAATAACGAGAAAACATTGCTTGATTATTCTTCGACTGTCGTATCTGTGACTACTGCTATTCTCGCAATACTTTGACAGTTATAATAAGTACATATATATAAGTATAGATATGTATTTATAAGCGTATTTTACTGTCTAACGATTCGAGAGACGCAGTTGTTATTGCTCGCTCGAGTAATCAAGAATAAAAATATCTCTATACAAATGTATAACGATTCAATTTTGATAGACGGATGACTCTCGTCTTGTATCCTTTCGAAATAATATTTTACGAATCGAATGCGGCTGATGCTGAGACTAATTTTTTAGCATCGAAATTCTATAACTTTAGAAGAAAAAAAAAAAGAAAAACCATTCGATTTATTTTCGCATAAATTTGGATTAATTTGAAAATCGGCTGTTTTTATCGCAGTCTCAATTATTCACGATCGAGCTCATAAAAGAATAAAAATGTTGTTGAGAAAATAGATATTCGATCTCGTGTTAAGTGGTATTAGAAAAAGATTTTATTTCGTTTTTTCTTTCAAGGTTCGTGTGCGTGTGATCTACATCGAAATATTGGACAGAGCAGTTGGTGGCCGAGTTTGATCGTCTAAAGTTTATATTTAGGATCCGATTATTTATGATTACGATTATTTCGGTCCGCTTATTCTCGAGACGCTTTATCGAATGTTTAGCATGTGCCCCCAGTCTTTTCATCTCTCTCTCTCTCTCTCTCTCTTTTTTGCTCTTCCTCTCGTTCTCTTTCTTTTTACCCCGGCGAAATGATTCTGCACGCTAATTCTGAACGCGACTAGAGCTCACCAGGCTTACCAGTAGATACACTCAGCACCGTAGCAGACGCAATGCCGCGAATCTTTAACATCCTCCCTCTCTCTCTCTTTCTCTTCGACTCTTTCCTTGTCTTCTCTCACATTCGCGATCGTTCCAGCTCGTGAAGCCCAATTCGTCGCAGCTGAGATCATCTTAAAAATAAATTAACCGGAGTATCGAGTCACACCCCGTGTTTATCCCACCGTTTATATATTCAAAAAATGCATTGTGTAACGCGAACGGGTTTATCCACTAGAATGCAACATTTGCCCACGAAAGACCTTTCTTGCATCGAAGCAACAATCATTATACAATTATAAATACATCTATACAAATGTTTGTGGGTTTTATATGTAAGTCTATCGTTGTCTGTACGTTTTAATACCTTTCTCTCTCTATTTCTTTTTATCTTCGTTTCTCATTCGTTGGTAGAGCTCGCGTGAAAGGTATCTCTGCACTTGAGGCGCTTTCCAATTAGTACGTCTCGCATAGTTCCTATAATGTTCAGCAGACACTGAGAAATCGTACGTAAACGAGTAGAAAATAGAATGAGAGAAAATAATACACATGGAATGAGGATAAAACTGGAAAAGGTTTGGACCACTTAGAGCGATGGGATATAAGCAAGCAAAATTGCTTTTGATTGCGGAGTCATCGCGTTTTTAAAAAAATTCTCTATTATCATTGTATCATGCAGGCGGTAAAGCTTCGAAGAATTCTGTTCCATGTGTAAATAATGATAAATATTTCGTTATGCAACGTCGAAAGAAAAGGAATGATCCATATCGTGTAGAAGTCGGTGCTATTCCGACCAGTAACAAATTCGAGCTTGAAGTCACTCGCTCTTACGCCAGATGCGTACAAATTTTGAAGCGTCGATTCAAAAGCTCAGAGAAGCAATCAAACATCTTGTTTCATGAAACGAAATTTAGTACGGACACGCATGAACGCCAGTTTGATTAATCGGGATATGCGGAAAGGATTATATTTATTTTTAATAAAGTGGAACAAGAGTGCGCGGATAAAGAGAGTCGGGGAATTTGTCGTGTCAGGAAGAAAGAGTCAAAGAGAAATAGAAAGAGAGAAAGAGAAAATGGCTGAGGAACGTTTGAAAATAAATAGTGAGAGACAGGGCAAGAGAAGAGAGATACAGGCAGTTGGACAGATGGCGACAGCGTTCCTCGTTTAAAATAAAGAAAAAGAGAAATAGAGCAAGGAAAAGAAAAATTGAGAATACAGAAAGAAAAGAAGCAGAGAAATGTGCGAGAACTTTGAGAACCACGAGAAATGGACAGAGCAGAATCGAGACGAAGATGATGAGAAAGAAAAATGGTATAGTAGTACCTACTACTGCTCGCATCGATATATATAAATATATACGCACATGTATACATATATACACAAGTATAACGAGAAGAGCGAAAGAAGTTGGCAAGGTGGGGGTGGGATAAGGTGGGAGCGAGAGAGTGATAGCGGGAGAGAAGGAGCGAGCGAGAAGGGGAGTGAGGTAGTAGTATCGTGTCGGACGCTGGACGAGGCGCACGCTCCATTGCGAATCTCAACCACGCGGTTTTCCACGCTCGATCTCTATACAACGATATAAATATAAACATTACGCATACGCGTATAAAGAGATCGAAAAATTTGGCGAACTTTACGATAAAAATTGATCCCGAGGAAAACTTATATTGGAAGAAAATCGCCAAGGATTATAATACCGTGGCGTAGTCGCTGATGAATAAACGACAACGCGAAACAGGATTATTAAAAAATCTAAATTAATGTAAAAAAAATCTAAAAATTTTGGGTCGAACGAAAGAGCGCGACTTTGAAACAGAACAGACAAACAAAACAAAACAAAAAACATTGAAAATTAATCTGACGATCTCGAAGAAAAAGGATCGAGCATTAGAGAGACTGTTATAACGGAAACCGGAAGCGGCGGTCAGCCGCGAGGTAACACTCCTCCACAAAAGAGTCCATCATCGCTCGAACACAAATGTGATCGCACACACATGCGCCACTCATAAATATCGACGAGCATGGATCTTTGAGGAAACGAATTAACATCGAAATATATTGTAATACAACTCTAATTGAAACTTGTCAGGGAATTACAGAGAAAAAAAAAGAAAAATTGAAGAATCGAGGTTTTGGCAAACCGCGCACCGGAATCGCCGATGAAGAACAATAATATGAGAGCAGTGCGTGTGACCAGTCATAAAACGCCTGATACAAAAGTTCAATTGGTCCTACATCGATGAAAGAATACCCCGCCGATACGTATAGAACACGAATGGAAATTGGATTTATTGTGCACTTTTTATAGTCTTCGCTGTGTCTCAGTGTCTGTGTGTGTGTGTGTTTCTCTGTGTGGCTAAGCGCCGGTGGGATACTTGAAAAAAACAAAGTAAAAAAAAAAAACGTAATAAAGGTACAGAAGAAACGGTGAAGCAACGCGATGAAATTCAACGTGAAAATAATTCATGCAACAATGGAATAGAATATCGAAAAACAATCTTAATAAACAAAATCGGAGAATTCGAACGTAATTATGATGAATTATTTGCGGGAATTGGAATCCGCGAGAAATCGCATTTGGATGAAAAGCCGCGACGAAGGAAGACGAAAATTGTGAATAAATTTCATTTCGTCTCTATTTTTCATTTTATATTTTTCTCGTTATTTATTCGTTTTCAGTGAAGTTGCCTAATGTGTTCAATGACGATGAATCCTTCGGATAGAAATGTACAATTTTTCTCACGATCGTTCGTATTTAATTAATAAGATAAGCAATACCGTTGTTGATTGGTACTTGGTTTGACATTGAGAATATCATTTAAATTCCATCGATAGAACAGCAGTGAAGTTGATAACTTCGTCTGTGCAAACGATCGACAAGTGTGGAATAATCAGTTCGGTACGCTTCGTTTTACATACCGAAACGTCGTACCCCACGAAAAACAAAGTTCGTACCACTCGTTAGTAGGGACGATATTGTGTATTCGTTTTTTTTTCTCTTTTATTGTCAATACGAGATCAACGACTTCGTGACTAACCGGAGAAGCGACTGTAATATTCCCGCAAGCAAGGTTGGTAATGAAAAAAATATGTTCCATCGAACGACTCATCTAAAATAGATTTTTCCTTCCGACAATATAAGAAGCCTGAATCGGTTTGACGTTAAAAAAATTCATCTCGTGGGTCAAGCTGAGGCTCGACACTACTGTCAGTTACTACTAGAGAAAAAGCCACGAGGTCGGACCACGAGGCGACGAACGTCACGTGCATTCATCCCCCTTCTCCCCTCCCCTTCACCGGCCTCTCCCCCCTCCCTCCCTCCCTCGGTTTTCGATCATATTTTTCATTCCTCTCGACTTTTTGAGCCTGAAACGAAAAACATTCAATCGTGAATGATTCGGTGATTGAATTATTGTAAATTAAAATTAGTGGAATTGAAATTTTTCGGATACAAGAATATTCCATTAATTCGAAGGATATCGTTGATAGTGCAACGTTAAATAGTCAGTAAACGATCGCGTTAGTAAAATACCGGCGAGAGGTTGAACAGCGTGAAGGCATCGAGAAGGGGAAGGAGTGCCTCGCGATCTCGAGAGAGTGTTTTGCGGAGGCGTTCGACCGGCACATTGCAATAGTCAGATACGGAGAGAGAGAGAGAGAGAGAGCCACAGGGAAAAGAAAGATTCGAGGCCTATCATACCGATTGTGTTTCTTCAGTATCCCGCGATCGAGACCGGAGGAAAAACATTTTGACAAAAAAAAAAACAGATAAAGAATAGAGACAAGCTTGCGAGAATATGAAGAGGGAAACAGCACGAAACGGAGAGAAAAAGTGATCCCGTAAAGATCGTCAGATTCGTGACGAACACACTGCGTCAGAAAATCTCCCGACTCGAGGCTCTCTTTTGCCGATCAGATTCTCTATATCCTCGAGAATTATCCAACCGTGGCTCCCAGACGGCTATATATATAAATATATATCTGTGTGTGTCTGTATAGAGATCGAGTATATATCACAATGTGGAATTCAGCGTAACGCTTCGAGTTTTTGTAACGCGAAAAAAAAAAAAAATATCAATACATTCCGTACGTTTATCGGGGATTTAAATTAAACGAAAAAGTCAATGACTTTTTAAGATACTTTGAAAAAAATTAATAAACGTTTTTGTTCATAAGTAGCGCGTGTAATTTACACAATCTTGGTTCGATTTTGCTGCTTTTTTGTTCGCTCGAGACTTTCATTTTTATAACTTAAAAACTGGAGAAATAAATAAATGGGAAGAATTTAAGTGATTGAGTGAAAATTCTGCGAAGGAAAATGTTTCAATCGATATTATGAACGAATTAGTTTGCACAAATGTATAATATCTCGAGTGTTCGATTCGATATCACGAGTGTTCGAGTTTCAATAATTAGTTTTCACAAATGTATAATATCTCGAGTGTTCGATACAATGAAAAATTTCTGTTCATTCGTGACGCATTTGGTCTAGCAAATAATGAACTTATTGATATAGCTTGTTTCTATCTATGTATTTTTTTTTTTTTTTTTTTTTTTTTTTTTTTTTTTTTCGTAATATATCTATAGATTCCATAGATATATTAGTGAAGCGGTAAATTACGGAGAGACTTAATTGCCGCGCGTTGGCAATTAACACCGCGGACGTTTGTGGTGTCTCTTGCTCATTGATGAACGCGCGATAAGATCAGAACGTTTATTGTTGTTCATTAAAGCGTGAGAGGGAGAGTTACGAGGAAAATCAAACACGGGAACGAGACACAGGGAATTTCTATGAATGTAGTTTTATTTTTATTTTTTCTCTAAATTCCATATCGATAGATTCAAATAACGAGTATATATCGAGATTTCGTAAAAAAATTTGAAGTATTTGTCAGTTTTTACATCGGCGTCGAGCCGAGTTAAAGTTTGACTGGGCTGGACCGTGAGAAAATCGAACGGTATATACGAAAATTAAAGCGATTCGCAGTAAAGGATGTAATTCCCCGTGACGGGGGCCTCCGCATGTTCTACGTGGAATTAAAAATCGCCGAAGCCCCTCGTGAGTCTCGATAATTTTGCAATAATTGTGAGTTACCTCTCTCCCAATCTTTTTCTCTTCCTCTTTCCCGTTGCTCCGTTTCACCGGCTTTCTTGTACTCATTCGCTCTTTCTCTCATTCTTTTTCTCTCTCGATCTCTCTCTCTCTCTCTCTCTCCGAGCTAATTATCTTACGGACGTTTTTGGCTCAGGGCGGTTTTTATGTTGCCGAAATAACCCACGTGTAACGATCAACTATCGCGCTTATTATGTTCTTCGAAATTTGTTTCTGTGTCTCGTGATTTTTTTGATATTTTAAAAAAAGTTTACACCAAAAATTCACTAATTTTAGTTTTTGGTGCTCATTTTCAAGGTTTTTTGTTTTTAATTTTTCATATTACTCGTTTTATTAAAATCGATTAACCCAATCGTCATAGTGGCAGAAAGAAACGTGCAAATCTAATGAATATTTATGCGGTGAACGGGAAAAATTGATAAATTTTAATAACAGAGAATATGAAACGTCGAAGCGTTGGATTTTCCCAGCTTAAACATTTTTACACGAAAAAAAAAAAAAAAAAAAAAAAAAAAAAAACTAGAGAGAGAGAGAGAGTAAAAAAGTGTGTTTACAATCTAGCGCTTAGTAATGATGGCAAGTGGGCAATCAGTCGGGCCAATTAATGAGTTCTCTCAACCAAGCATTTGAGGCAGTCTCTCGAACCGGCCGCGGTTCTCCAGTTTAAATTCCTTAATTCTCGGCAATTATGCGATTCATGACTGGTGGAGGAATAGGTAGGGGAAACGAGATAGAAAGAGATGGAGAGATCGGTAATTAGCACGGAGTAATAAGAGCCTCAGAGTAAAATGGCTCTTTTCGTGAGCCTGCAATGAGCATTCGTTATCGGTATTTTAATGCTGGGACAACATATCAAAGCGCAATTGAGATTTTATAAACCTGAAGAGTGTTTAAAACATAAAATGAGATCGTTCAATAAATCGTCGTTTTATTTTTTTTTTTCTATCATTCAAACGGATCGTTAACGAGTCTCAATTTAATTCCTCGAATATGACGATTCGACACGTGTTCGACAAAATATATATGACGCTATAGAATTCCTAATTCCTAATTATCATAGTTTCGTAATCAATCAGTTCAACAATGAGATCAAAGACGATGGAACATCTGGTCTGTTCCTTAATTACTGATATTGATAAGTCATTCTCGCACTTCTCTTATTTTTTTTTATCACCATTGCACGAACGGTAATTTGGCATCATAAAACTCGAAGGCCTCGTATCACTTTTGTGTCACGTAAAATATAAATTGGTGTAATATCCCCCCCCCCCCCCCCAAACGATCGAGGTGAAATGGAAAGGGAAGAGGTGGAGGCTTTTTTAATTGCACACGCGTTTTTCTTATTACAACAACTGAACGAAGATCGGATCGAGTTTCTGGTTATTTCTCTGACCAATGACAGCCAATCGCAGGAAATTAAAAAAGTATTACAGTGGGACCTCTCTAAGAGAGTGGTCTATGAATCATGCAAGTAGTGGTGTGTGCGTGTTTCTCCACTCGAACTCGATAAGAGGACACGGTTCGTTCGGAACAATAAATCTTGCTTTTTCTTTGTTTTTTTTGTTTACATTACATACAATGTTGACTATTGTATTGAAAAATCGTGTCCAGAACTTGGGAGTATAAGAATATTGCTATTTTCTTTCTCTACTTTTGAAAAGCATATTGTTAGCTACAATTTCGTTTTATTTTAAATTTTTTTGCCTTTTTTTTCGCCGAGTTATTCGACTTTTAGAAAAAAAAAAAACGGCATCTTCGAATACTTTCGTCACTATATATACATGAGCACACACACACACACACGAACACACATACGAGTGCACGTACGCTTGCATAATGTGTATTTTCATATGAGGATACCATTATATGTAGTAAGATTCTTTATAAATATTGTGCTTAAACACGTGCAATTTGTTCAAATCGCTCGCGATCTCTTAGCGAGGTGTCCGCGACAAACTCGAGAGATATCGGGTACGCCGTGATGCCTGGGCTAAGTGGGGGAAGCCATAAAAATCGCTCAAGCGGAACGGAGGGGAAAAACTCTCTTAGCGAGGGCTCTCTTAGAGAGGTCCCACTGTATCGCAGAAATAAAAGATAATTTGATCGATGAGAAAATGATTCCAGCGTGTACACATTTCGACGAAAATTCTACTGATTTCAGCAAATTTCGTTGGCACATCCACCGCGGATTATTGCATATTGTACAAGCAACTATTGGTTCCTTCGAACTATTTTATTTCTGGGATCTTAAAGAAAAAACGTCAGAATGGAGAACGATGAAAAGGGTCGACATAGGTCCCCAGCTGATTCGATTCGAGTTTATGTGTGTGCTCGTGTCCGATGAGGCTGGATATGCCCTCACTCCCTTACCCCTGGCCTCCGCACTTAATAATTAATAGGCCTCTCTCGCACAAGAACAAATTCGATCCCTCTGATGTGCTTGGTTATAACGTCGTAGGAGAGAAGGGGAGGGGGGGGGGCGACACACGTTAATTAATCGCTGCGCGGCAGCGTACCGCACGCACTGGCCGCGCTAATTACAATTTATAATTAAGCAGCAAAGTTAACTTCCTCCGATTCTCGCGCGGGAGGGAGGGAGGGGGGGGGAGAAGAGTTTCGAGAAAGAGACAGACCGTCATAGAGAGAGAGAAAAAGAAAAAATGAAAGAGACGATGGCGTATATGTGAAAAAGAACCCCGAGAAGCCCCGGTGTGAGTGGATTATATACATAAACTGCCTTGGGGCCGTCGCAGTCATCGGGCCGCCGCGCAAAAGAATCGAGAATCACGCGCGCGCGAGCGAGCGCGCGTTTGCTCGTTCGCGCGAGACTCGCAATTAATATGATTAATCGTTCCACGAATTAACAGCCAGCCAAACTCTCGCTTACAAAGTCAGCAACCGCGACTCTCCAAACGCGTTCGCGTTCCTCTCCGGTTTCGCGAATAAAATTCCTTTCGAGCATGTTTGATTCCACGTTCGAGCCACTCGGCTTAGAATCATTTGACCATCTTTGATTAAGAAAAAAGAAATAAAAAAATACAATTATTCTGCGTTTACAAATGAAATTTTGCGTACAGGATGGATGCGATGATGAAATTAGTGAAGCAAAAACGGAGTAATCGTTTGAATTCGAATGTAACAGGATACGAGCGAATGATAATCATTGATTTGGAATCTTTTTTTCATTTCGTTGAACGTAATTTATCGATGATGCGATACGCACTTTTTATATTCGATGAATGAATAACATGACGAAAAAAATAAAAACGCAGCTTGCTCGTATACTGATAATTACATGCCTAAAAGGGCTGAAGCTGCGAAGGGGGAAAGGGGGTGGGGGGAATAGGGGATGGGGGATGAAAGGTGACGCATCGGCGAGTGTATCGCCGGTGCACTGCGGATATAATGCAGCGAAAGCTTTTCATATAGTGCGGTGGATATTTAATGGCGCGGTGATCGAACAATTGGGATAAATACACGAAAATATATATTTCGCGGAGAAAATGACTGTCATTAGTGAGGCGAGAGCTGGTTATGGGCGCGGAGCTACGTCAGTAGTCGAAATGGGTCGAATGAACGGAAGAAGAGAGACACTTTTATGATTGCGTAGGAAATAGAAACAGAGAGAGAAAGTGGAGACGGAGAGGAGGAAAGAAGGGGGTGGCCGGAGGGAAAGAGGGGGGAGGGGGGGGGGTAAAAAATGGACGTCGGGTAAGGGTGGCTAAGTGAAGAGAAAAGGGGGACAATTCGGTAAAGAAGAAGCAGTAAACAGAGATAGAGAGAGAGAGAGAGTTTCTCCATTTCTGCTTCTATCATCATCCGCGACAAAAACAGGAAGGGGGCAGAGCGTCAGATTGGCGGAAATCAAATGATGAATCTACGTCAAATCGTTTCAAGGGCTTATCGAGGAGTGTGTTTGTAAACGAGAGGTGCGGCTGCTGACAGGGTGGAAAAGAAGAAGAAGAAAAAGAAACGAATTGTATGAGAACAGATAAATGAACGTAGACAAAAGCTTGAAAACGAGAGCTCGAAGCAATCGGATATTAATAAGATATTGCTCCTTCTATACCAGCCTCTTATCGGCGAGATTGTGCTAATGTAAATATCCCTAATGATCACGAAAGACAATAAAAAGCTCGATAACGCGACGTCAAATTAATTTCATGATGTAACACATCTCGAAAGACCTTTTTTTTTTACTCAAACGTAACAACGGTTCCAGGTTTTATTATTTCTTAATCATTATTTTCAATGATCATGTTTTTATGAACTTGAATCCAGATTTTTAGAAAGCATACTCCAATATATATTCAATCATTTTTCTTATCATTAACGTTGGCTCTTCCACACTCACCCATACGTATATCCTAACCCTCAATAATCTTTATATACAGTGCTCCTTATATTCATATACCTGTACTGTAAATATAGACTCGCGAGAGCGATACGTATTTACACCGCTGGCTTACGAACCCACACATACATCGATGCATAAATATATAGTACACGTATAATACATACATGTATGTATTACTGGGAAGAGAAAGAAAGAAAAAGCTTCGAGTTATATTCCGGGAGGGTGAGAAGCGGCGAGCTTGATTGTATTTTTCCGAATCAATATCATTAATGTTATACAGCGAGGGTGCCTGATGAGTGCGCGATTACTGCGCAACTCTCTCTCTCTCTCTTTCTCTCTCTCATTCTTCCTTTCGTTTCTCTTTATTTCTTTCTTCCCATCTCTTTTGCTCTCGCATTTTCTTTATTTCTTCTCGCGAAAGAAAAATTCCCTCGCTCATTTATCAATAATATACGCGATATCCGCGAAAAAAAAGGGAAGAGAAAGGAGAGAGAAGGAAAGAAAAAGCCCAATGATATAAAAGAAATTCCATTATTTTTTCTTCTTTATTTATTCCATACCACAGGCTAATGAGAAATCAACGACAGCGCGGAGAACTTTTGAACATACGACCCAACCCAAGACGGTATCAAAGCACGTACTACTCTTTTTTATTTTTTTCTTTTTATCCTCGTCATTATCTTGCTTCTGTTCGCTGCTGCTTATTACGAGAAAATACGTCAATCTATTAACATATTCTTAGCCCTTTGGCTCTAAGTACAATTGCGTTGGCCTTTATCTAGGTTTATTATAGATTCAGCCCGATTTATACACCCACCGCTTAGAGACTTTGAGAAAAGAGCAGATAAATTAAATTTCTGTGTCGTAGGCGTAATTATTCGAACTGGGACACGAGAAAAAATGACAGCTTTATGGCAGAGACATAAGTAGCGATCTATTGCATTAGCTCGTGTCACTCGCATCAATATTATTTTGTATGAAAATGATTAAATTGTAAAGACAGTCGTTTTATTTTGTTTTTAATTTTTCTCCATGGTTGATTGTAATTTTATTTTTTGTAAAATTCATAAAAATGAAAAGTTAGTGGAAAAAACGCATTTTTTTTTCCTGCAGCCACAGAGACACACACATAATATCAAAGATAATGTGTCGGAATAGAAAAATATGAACGTGCTACGACAACCGAAGAAGAACGTGCGAGAAATCGTAATCGAATAATCCTCATCACACACCGCGCCATCCGGAAAACAACAAAACACATGAAAGAATAATATAAAATGAAAGGAATGAAATGGAGAAAAAAAAAAAAATCTAATCGTGATTAGGGTTCAGGGTCGATGATCCAAACGTATCGCACGTACTTGTCGCGACGATCTTACGCGGAAGAAAAAACAAAAATCACAAGAGGGAGAGAGAGAGACGCTAGAACCGCGCGGTCGCGAGTCAGTATCACTTTATGATTATTCATTAAACGCCACGGTTTGCCTCGAGATCTCATCGATGTAAATCCCGTGGCAAATGCGCTTCTCTATCATCGTGACTTACATGTCCATTCGGTAAGATTCTAGAAATAGAAGTGTTTTGCAACGATCGATGAGACAATTATTTATATTTTTTTTTCTCTCGATTTTCTCGAGGAATTCTTAAAATAGAAAATGAATGAAAAATAATGTTTACAAACGGCTGCACTTGTGCATCGTTTTTGATTGTAATTTTTATTTATTCTGCTTGTATCTTTCATCGAGTCCACATCCTATCGGTTCCACAACACTTTTCTCCACTTTACTAATTTCCGATTTCCTCGTTTCTATTAATTAATAGACACGAGTCGGTGCAATGCCTGAGCAGTCACCCAACCAAGTATTGGTCCCAGAGCCCTGAACTTCGAAGATGGTCGCAGAGTTCATATTTTCTTTAACTGAGGTTCACTTTTTAGTCTCGTTTTAACGATTTTACTTGGTGAGATTAGTGTTTTAGAAGAGATAAGTCAATCCTTTTTCAAGATGAAGAGGCATCGAGAAGGAGGAAGATAGTGAAAGAGAACTCTGTATACTCACACTTTTATATGCCCTTAAACACACAGAGAGGTCGTAGGAAAGCTTGAAGAGCTTTGGTGTGAGTTAATTAGAGGCGGTTCTATATACGCTTGACTCAAACTCTCCATCGACCTCGACTCCTCAGGGCCTCTTTTCCTCGTCTCTCTACCTCTCCTTTTCTTTCTCAAATCTTCCTTTCTCATTTTCTTTACCTTTTCTCTCTCTTGCGCGTACACTCTGTTTCTTGGCCAACGATGAGTTGGAAAGAGGTTGGGATTTGCGAGGCCGCCGAACCGGGCGGGGAGGGAGGGGGTTGATGTCGTCCTCTTCGTTTTATACCAGCGGTAATATCTACTACGTGCTGCACACGGGGTCTTTCCCTGACTCGCCCTTATTAAAAACATCGAGAGCTTTCGCTTTGCTCTCTCGGACCGAGTGCGGTGAGACTTTTTCTTTGCTCTGCTCCGACACTCTTGCGAAGCGCTAATATCCGAGTGAAGCAAAACCCCCTGCTCGAGGTCAGAGCTTATTGCATCCCTTAAAAACTCGCTTAGTACTGGAGAAAAAAAAAACACAATCTTGAACCATTCTGCTTAAAATCAAAAAGATAAATTTCTGTTAAATTCATTTTTTGCTTTATCAAAGTCATAATTTTTTTTTTTAACGGTGAATGAACTGAAATAATGAACCAGCGGATTAGTAAAAACAAGAGTGAGAATAGTACAGAGGATATAAAACAGGGAAGAAAATATCTCGAGGAAGGATGTGGGCCAATGAAATTAAAGGAAGAATGTGCTCGAGGGTTTAGCGAACCGAGTTAGGGGTAGTTTTTTTTTTTATACCAGCACTCATATGAGGCACTCATTTTTTTCTGCCGATTCATACATATATATCCACAGGCCTTTTAAGCTGAAAGGAGATCGAACACTGTCAGCAGGATAAAGAAAAAAAGGAGCGCGTTGATGACCCAAACTACTCCTTAATTGTGCCCTATCACACTGCTTAGTGTCTCACAGGGTGAACCGCAAAAGTCACCCCAATTTCGGTACAGGAGAGAGAGAGAGAGGGAGAGAGATAGTCGAAATATCGGTCCTTCACCCCCGCTGATGTTTCTTCGACCACTATATACATCTATACATATATCTCCGTATAAACATATATATATCGTGAGTAAGAAAGAATCCAAGGCAGAAATAGAAAAGGAAAGGGGACCCTCATCGTGTAGTTGGTGACTCGAAGAGAGCGAAACTATGAGAGGGAAAAGCTTTGACGGTGTCTATGTTGCTAAGAACGTCTATCTGGTGTTGCCCGGTGGCGCCTGCACGCTCTGTCGACATGTGTCGGTGGCCAAGCACGCGGAAAAGCACACAAAACCACCCCCCCTCCCACCATCGTATCTAACCCCCCCGAGCATCTCTCACCCCCTCTCACGATCCCTGGCATAGAGTATATATATACATACTCACATACGTAGTATCCCCGGACCTTGGTCACCGAGATCTCATCCCCCTTCTTACACAAACGCCACCCCCGCTTCCTCCCGGATGCTTCCGGAAACGCTTCTAATAGTTTTCCGTCGAGAGTTCGGAATCTCCTCGTCCCTTTTTCTCTATTTCTAAATATATCATACGTATACATGTATATACAAAGTGATGCGCGAATGTATACGAATAAAGCACAATCCAAACAGGGCATGGTCGATCTTTCCCTTCCGAATTATTCTCTTCTTTTCCTTCTTCCGCATCCATCCACTCGGTTTCTTGATCGTCTTGCTCGTCTGTTTTTTTTTTTTTTTTCATTCGCAAGATTATGTATAACGTATACTATCGAATAGATTCTCTTATTACGAGAACGTAATGGATTTTGAATGATGTTTTTGATTTATCGAGAAAACGATTTTCGTACCGAGACTCGGACCAAGCTGCGTTTACTCGTTGATCGATACTCGTCGTAATCACTTCAATGATCTTAGCTTCTCTCGGATGAATCTTCATAATTTTCATAAAAAAAAAGAAAAAAAGAAAAATTGTACATAATAAACATGAACGGTAGTAATTTCGAATTTAGATCGTAAAGAAATTTCAATTTTTTGATGAAATATTTCATCTCGAAAATCTGGATGTTGGACAATCTTTTTAGTGAAAAAAAAAAGTAAAAAAAAATTCCACTGGTGTTACGTAGAGTCGTAAAGATCGTAGAGTATACGGCGTGTGCGCAGTTAGGTAGGAAACTCCACAGGGTAAGGTGCCAGAGAGGAAGCGAGAGGCTGATATCTCCGAATGGAATATGAAACGTGAGCCAGAGAGGAATCAGAAAAAGAGAGCACATAGAGAGAGAGAGAGAGAGGAGAGATCTCCGTTGGGTTCTGTGTTATGAATACATTATATCCTCGCTTGGGCTTTCTACTTTCTCTCTGTATACATATATCTGTGTGTCTGTACGTGAACATGTATATATATCTATATATATTTCTCATCCCTTGGCGAAAACGAGAGCACATGCGCCGTAATATCGCGGAGGTTGTTGCGAAACTCCACCCTGTACCAATTTAGCCAGCCGGAGGACCATAGAGAGAGAGAGAGAGAGAGAGAGTACTGATAGGATTATATATACATATTTTATATATAAATTTATACATATATACTCATATCCAAAGTGTATATATGCATGTATAAGGAATTAAGGTTGAAACTTGGAGAACAACCCCTATCCGAGTATTCTGGCTTTAATTAAACATGCGCGTTAACCAGCCAGTCCCCACTCTCGTGTATTTCCAAGCTTCTATCTCGGTCCTCTCGCAGCAGCTGGAGACCGCGAGCGGAGAGGCTTTTCAGAGACTGTTGGATGCTGCGAAACTTCCGACACTCTCTGGGAGGAGCTCGATCAACGTTTTCTCTGAACCCTCCTCATTTTCCAACCCTCTCTTTCATGCATATAGTAGCTTTAATTCCCCTGGCTGTTTTGCTTAATTACACGCCCGGGATAGAGGCGTTAACTAACTTTGTCGTAGCTTCCTCTCATTCGTGATTCCTCTCCACAGATTTCACCTCCAGTTTTAACCCCTTTCGTGTACCGAAACCGTCACCGTACCGTGATTGGCTAGCCAATCAGGGTACGTTCATTTCTCTCGGTACACCCTCGCGACTCTGCTATTTGAATTCATATCTGTTTAGCCCAGATTTTTTCGGTACCAATGTATTTGCCCGCGACACTCGCGGCGGCGAACTCCGCGACGATCCTCCCGAGAAGAAACTTTCCGCGAATCAATAAGACACTTTTTTATTTATTTATTTAAGCCTCGTGCATCCGTCCGGGTCTTCGGGACTAACCAGCCCTATTATTGTAACAAGTATCACGATTATTGGAGTTTCTATAATAGTATTCAGTAAAATGCATATTTTATACGTTATATACATACAGACGCGGTATTTGTGTTCGAAGCTAGACGATTGTTGGCCACAAAAGAGCAGGATTCCCGGTAGGAAACTTGTTCGTTAACCAAACCAACTAACTCGAGTCCAAGCAAGGATATGGACGGAGTAATAGGAGGGGGCGAGGGGAGTAGAGTTGGATAGAAGGGGATGGAAAAAAAAAAAAATAGATATATATGTCCATAGAGGACGAGACGAAAGTGGAATTCAGCTCTTCTCTCTGCCTCGGAATCGACGTTGCTGCTTTCTTTCTTCGTCAGTCTTTCGATTCTTTACCAGTGAGAAAGAGAGCTACGAGGTAAAATCGGAATATATCTAAAAAGAAGAGAGAACCATCGAGCGAGAGAGAGACAGAGGAAGAGAGACGGATGAGAAGTCTCTCGAAGAAGGCGTATTCGACAAATCGAAGTGCTCGCGAAACGAGAAGAGCCGCCGAGCGAAAGTATGGAGAGAGAGATACAGTCAACGAAAGAGAGAAAAAGAGAGAGAGATACAGTCAAAGAAAGAGAGAAAGAGAGAAAAATACAGATGAAGAAAGAGAGAGAGAGAGAGGGAAAGAGCTTGAGGAATGAGAAGAAAAGAGTGCGAGGGTGGAAAGCGAGAAAGATGTATACTTATACGTATGTGTCCTGAGCTAAGAGGGGCTGTCTGACGTACATATACACAGACCGATATAAATATATGAACGTTTGTACATATATATATATATATATATATATATGCGTGTAGACGTCTTATACAACGTTGGCTTTGCCGCGCAGGCCCTATGCAAAATAGGATATGGTTGGGACGTTGGAGGGGGATGAGAAGTGGAGAAACGAGGGTGGCTGACGGTCCGAGGGGGTCGGTTTTCGCGGGGCCGACGAGGAGAGAGGGTGAAACGAGGACCTCCGAGCTTCCCGATGAGGCAAACAACCCCTTAGTTCTGGCGTAGCGGCCGCAGACGCCCCCACCAACATCTCGAGCGCGATTCCCTTCGCGTCTCCGCACTATAGTCTCTCCGAGCTTTCGTACGTTCGCGTCTTCGTCTCCGCGAAGCAGGCCCTCTCCAAAGGGGCGCGCTCCTCCCTCCACCCCGTCTCCCTTCTGACCTCTCTTTCAATACCCCGCGGCTCTATATCCACATCCGTCTCTCTTTATCCCTTTCGCGCGCGCGAAATACGTCATCCTCGCAGCCACTGATAGCCTGACGCGAACTCCTATTTTTCGGCTCTCGAATTCACAATAACTTGGCTCGTCTCCATTCGTCCTAATTATAATTTAAAAAAAAATTAAAAAAAAAAAAAAAAAAAAAACAAATCGTTGTTTTTCGTCGCGAAAATCAGTGCTTGTTTCCTTTACTCTCTCCTTTTTTTATATTATTCCGATGAAAACAGTGCAATTATAAAAATAAAAATAAACGTTCGGCGTGAATTCCTACTGCGGATTTGGTGCACTCGATCGGATGTTTTTTTTTTCTCCATATTTTTAATTGCCTGTTTTGAGTACCGGAGATTTGCCGCAAGTGGGTGATACAATGGATACAGTGCCGAGGTATGAACATTATTTATTCGATCGAATGATGTTTCCCTCTCCCCTCCCCCTCTTTCTGCAACGTGCATTCAAATTTGTATGCCTGCCAACTGATCGAGTGCAATTTTGATCGATCTTCAGCAGCAATTATCTTCAACGTGTCTCTATCAATGAGAATCACGAAAAAGTGTTTTTGTAAAATGGAGCTTATTCGTCGAAACTGTTGAAAGATCCTTCGATCAAGTTACGAATCGAGTGAAGAATATGTTCAGTTAAACTACAATCGAATTAATGTGCGCAGCTGATCGCTGGATTTTTCACGTTACGTCACGTGTGTGTCTCTATTTATACTCAAAGATTTTGCAACGCTCGAGATTACTATACACACGTATATATACAGCGGAGGCAAGCTTCGATCGCTTGTTCCCGCCGTTCGCCGTTCTGGACATCTACCATTAATTAGTTATTAAGGATGCAAGCGGTCCGTAATTACAAATGCAAATCTCGTTTGTAAGCGCGCGAACAGCGCCGAGACAATATCGCGGCTCTTATATCTTACGTTATTTACACACGTACGTAGTCACGCGCATTAATACTCGTAGAGCCACTCGCTGAGTGCATGTGTGTGCGTTTGAAAAAAAAAAAAAAAAAAAAACATGACGAGAAATGGTGCCCGCGTTTTTTTCTCTCGGTTATATTCCACCCACGCTTCGCGAAGATTCGATCGATAGAAAAATCTTGAGGAGCAAAAAAAATAGTGCGAGTTGCAGTGATTTTTATTATTCATCGATTCGATCGTTTCATTCATGTTTTCGTACTCCTCTTTGGATGGTATCTCGCCAGAAAAATTCAATGCCGAGTCAATATTTTTGCTCGTCCTTTACCGGTCCATTTCGATCGACAAGTTTTGGGATTAAACGCGATAAAGAACTGTCTTGAACGCTCGATAAACGTGGTCGGAGTTTTGATGCTGTGAATCTCTTGCCAGAGAACGTGCTAACGAAACAATTAAAACCGCGGAGTTGGCGCCAGACGGGAATTGAGAGAAAGACAGAAAACATATATGCATTTGTTCTATATATAGATAAATGGAATAGGCTAGTCGATGAGATCTGGTTTTTCGTTTGACTTGGACGACAATGATGCTCGACTCTTCTTTATACCGTTTCTTTCTTTCTTTATTCATTCTGATACACACGAAAAGACTCGAGTTTGAGTAGAGAGAATCAGGAGGCTGGATGGACCTCTCTTGTCTTGTTCTCGATGTATCCGGAATCTCTGTCAGCCTGGTCGCATTCTCAGATCGTTGAGATAACATACCGTTGGCTTTACAGTCATATTATTACGTTGATTTCATTCCTGTTGGCTTATACTGTATGTATATGTATACGTGTAGATGCTTTTATCAGTAAAGATCAATTCGATCGGTGGTCGAGAGAATCGAGAGGAAAGATACAAGTATACTGGGAAGGAGGCAAAATTTACATTTCTCGAGTTGATTTATTCGTTACAGTTTTGCGAAACGTGTAGCCTTAATGAAATACACACGTGAAAAGATTAATTGTTTCATATTTAAATTTGTAATTTTTATTTGAGCAATATGTTGTTTGTCTAAGAGAGCGATAAAATGAAAGATTGTGATGAAATATTTTGGGGTCGATAAGTTGATTAAATTTATAAGAATTTTTAGGCATTAAAATTCACAGATAATCTTCAATATTTCGAGAAGCTTTTGAGGCTTAAGTTTGAATCAAATTGGATAGTTCGAGGGTTCAAGAATATAAAAATATTGACGAAATGTTTTCTTTGAGTAATTTATTAATTAAAATCTCGACGTATATGATTCTTTAATCCTACGGTCCAAAGGGGTCTGGGTATAGATCGTGCAGCTTAGGTGCAGGTACGGTTTTAGTGAGCTACGTATGTGTGGCAAGCAGTCAAAGTATCATTGGAATTTATATGGTATTGAGGCTCGCGACACTCGGAATATAAGGATAAATATAGTTTTATCGATGGGGAGGCGAATGGTGTGTCGGTGGTTAATTGATTTGGCTCTCTCGGCGACGATGACGAAGAGGAAATAAGAGAAAGAGAATGAGAGAGAGAGAGAGAAGTCCGGTAACGAGCCTCTCGTTTGCTTCATCTTTCTCTCTCTCTCTCTCTCTCTCTCTCTCTCTCTGTTTCTCTTTTTATCTCGTTATCTTTGGCCTCTGACGAGAGAGAGAGAGAGAGAGAGCCCTTTCTTGTGGCCACCTCGACTTCGGTGGATACATGGAATGGTTATTACGGGTAACACCATGGGGAGACTCGTAATATGGCCGCATGAGTTTTCCCTCTCTCCCTCTCTCTCTCTCGCTTTCTTTCTCACTCTTACTATCTTTTTTTTTCTTCTCTTTCTATATACAAGCAAGACTTTGCTGTAGGTCCGAACAGTTCCAGCACCATATTCACTGTTTTCTTTTTTTCTCTTTCTCTGTCGCGCGCGTGCGCTTCACGCCTCGGAGTCTCTCCTCTTAACGGTTATAAAAAATGATTCTCGCAGCCAAAGACATGTAAATTTATGAAGACCCCGCAGCCTGTGCCGTCTTCTCTCCCGGGGGTCGCCGGACGCGACACACACACTCTCCTTCTCTTACTCCCTCCCTCTCTCTCTCTCTGCATTTTTCTCTTTTCATCGATTTTTTTCTTCTCAATCTTGATCTTTTCACAGCATCAGAAAAAATAGCTCACGCCATTGTCCTTCCATGAAAACGAGCTACATTTGAATTTTCAACTGCTCAAATCTTCTCTCTCGAACTCCTCAATCCTTGAATTTTCAGCTTCCGAGCTAAGCATATTCGGATGGAAAAATTGTATGGATTTATACACGAGATTTCTAGCAGGGCGCCAAGTTCATTTCATCTATTCTCATTCCATTATTTAGTCATTCTCGACTGTAATTTTTAACTCCCGAATCTCTGTCAGAATACGTTCAGGATCTTTTTCACTCTTCCGCAGTTTGAACTCGCTAGTCTCGTTTCTCGTTTCATGCCTCATTTGGTTCTCGTAACGCTGGATTATTTTTCTGGCTGCTGAGAAAAGTCAACGGATATATACAGATGCGAAATACTGTCTTCGAGGTTTCCACATTAACCAAGATTTTTTCCCAATATTATCTCAGCCTCCTTTTCCAACTTTGCTTCATTCATCGATATGAATTTGATCACGATAATCAGGTGAAAAAGGAACTTGATAAGGGCTAGAGTCAGCGTTAAAAAAAAAAATTATCAATTCGCTACTCTCTTCGATTCAGACACTCCGAAATTCATTGTTAACAACCTTTTTTTTCGATTTTGTATTTCAGGACGTGAGGGAACCGAAAGAGCGTAGATGAGGTCTGCTGTCTCCCTTCCTGGTGAGTCTTCCTCCATTAATATTTATAATATTCAAAAATATAAAAAAATAAAAGCGAACTGCGAGGGAAAAAATGCGAGCGAGATTAAAAGACGAAGTTCTGGACACCTTTTGTGTGCACGGATAGCGGGGAATAATACGAAGAAAAATAAAGAGAGAAGAAGAAGTAGCTATTGCAGGAGAGACCACAGAGAAAACAAAATTTTTGTTTTCCATTTTCTCTCCTCCCGACCCCTCTTCTCCTCTTCTTCTTCTTCTTCGTCTCGCGATGCTCATGTGGAACGTGTGTATTGGTAGGTTCTTCTCTTCCACATAAATACGGATTTAGTCGCGCGGTTTACGACCCAAAACGTGTCGAGATCGTCGAGTCCGAGCCGCGCCTAAATTATTAAAGTCGTAAACGATCGAAATCGTCGTTAAACGGCTCTCGCACCAAGCCAAACGTATTTATTCTTTTTTTTTTTTTTTTTCTTTATGCTTTCTTTCTCCTTTCCTCTCGCTCAAAGCTTCCTTACATCGAGATGATTTCTTCTCTATCTCTTTTCTCTCTCTCTCTTTCTCCCTTTTTCTCGTTCATGTCTCCCGCGCACTGGAGTTTTACCACTTGCTTACGTAGTGTATATTTCGCTTCTCGAGCGAGTTTGCAGCTACAGATCGTCCTTTTTTTTCTTTTTCGTTTCTTTTTTTTCTTTTCACTCTCAGCCACCCTTGATTGTTGGACTCTCGAAATGGCACGGTAGATATCTTCACATGCATATATACACGTTGCACGTCTATATATATATCTATGTAGGTTTATACTTGCAGTGCAAATCTCTTTCATTTCTTTTGAATACTACTCTGCAGACTTCATTTCGAGCCATTTTTCCTTCCTCTTATTTGTCCTCTTCTTAACCCGTGATATATTTCTTCTTGCCTCGTATCCGCGATGTCAGAAAATGATCACTTCTCATTCGTTTCAATTAATACATAGGAATAATTTTGATGTTACAAATAGAATGCAATTGACGAGACAATGAAATTCGATCGCTGAATTTTTTCAGCGATTTTTCTAATCCTCTTTTCTAACGTGCTCAAAGAATTCTAGATTTTAAGATGAAAACACGAAAAGTCGTGATCCGATGAGGGGTGAATGATGCTTTTACCCTTTTAACACGTCACACTCACGTGCATCATCATCATCATCATCATCATCATTCTCGTTCGCTTTGTGTTTTATTTTTCAATATTCGATTTCATGCGAATATTCTCGTCGACGTGGAACAGTATCATCTCGCTTCGTTCGTATATATCTGTGTAAAAATATAACCAAGCTCGGAGAGCCCCCAAGCCTTCTATGCGAGAGAGAGAGAATCTTTACTTTTTCTCAGCGCATCGCGCTAGTCGTCACGTATCAGAAATACCTACACATACACAGGATTTGATATATAAGTACATGAATTCGTATTTTGTACGTACTTTACGTACACGTACAAGGAAAGAAAGAAAAGAGAGGGAGAGAGAGGAGAGCGGTTTGGGTGGGTGACTACAAAGAGGCGAAATCGATTTGCAATTTAAATCGATCCCTGTATACGTGCCTGCGGGTCATTCTGGCACTGAAAACCCGCGCTGTATGATGATGCTGTGCGCGCCGCGGATGTTACGTTGCGCTGCTGCGTCGTTGATTCTGCTTCCCCGATCCTTATTCTACAACGTGCACAAATATGCACACCGAGCTAAAGATATTTTTTTCTTACCCAAGCTGAACCACAGGGATCTTGGGAATCCGCGCGGAATGCAAAGAAAAAGAAGATTCGCAAAAGGTGACTTTCGCCGGTGCCATTTTTACTTTTATTCTTATTGATTTTTAGAGGAGATGAAAAGACGACAAAAGATTGGCAGGACTTGTTTTGTTTTGTTTTTTCTTCCTTTTTCGGATCGACATCAATGTCACTCGTGATCTTCCGAAAAGTTCTCTCGTCGAATGCAAATTTTTCGCACTCTTTCTCTGTTTTTCTCCGGTTCCATTATTGCCCAGCTTTTCTCGGCATTGATGCGCGCACCACTCGTATATTTTTCTTTTTTTCTCTATTTCTTTTTCCTCGCTTCTTATTTTCTTCCTTTCTCATATATGGCGCATGCGATCTTGACGAAAGAGTAATGCGACAGTGACGACTCCTGCGTAAGGGTGAATTCGTTTAGCATACAAAATTTACGTTCCAGCGAGTTATACATACGTATATACATCGATGAAAGATGACGAGAACGTATGTCTATATGCACAGGGAGAGAGAGCGTCTAACCAAGAATGGAGAATAGTTCAAAGTCGCTGGATATACGCCTTTTTTCTTTGTCAGTGCTCTTTTCATATGGATAAAAAGCTCGGGCGCGATCGAACGCGCGCGCGCGCGCGTGTACGTTAAAAAGTTAAAATCCGGTTTGCCGCACACGCATACACGCGCCGCGACGAGAGGGATGGAATATTTATTCGTCGCAGCTCCAAGTGAAATTCAAAATCGAAAAATCCACTGGGTTAGGCTTCGATAGCATTATATATACGTATATATAAATACATGTACGTAAGAGGGTGCTTTTTGGCGTACAACTGCATAATTCAAGCGGATCTCTTCTCCATAAACTCTCGACTCTTTACCTTTCCTTTTCTCTCTCTCTCTCTCTCTCTCTCTCTCTCTATATATATATATATATCTCTTTCTCCAATTCGTTTTCTCACTCATCGCCTGCTTCCCTGACGTTCCGTTCACGCGAAGAAAGCGATAACGATGCAGGGGTGAAACTCCCTTAATTCTCTCCTCGAAGCGAAAAGAAAGTGGAACTGTGAAAATAAGTGTTCGGACGAGGCTGTCGAGGATCCTGTTGGAGTGTTATTTATTATGAAATATATATATGTATATACGTACCGGGAGAAACCTCTTAATTGAGTTTCTCGCGGTCTTAATGACGAGGATCGCCCACCGCTACGAGTTTCTTAAAAAGAAGATTTTATGGACCGGTCGTAAGGAGCCGCAAAAGTTTTCTTCAAAAGTTTCGAGTTAAAGAATTTTAACAATTTCTTTACCTCTTGACGAAACCAACGAAAATACTCTTTTTCCCCATTTCTGTATGGAGTAATTAAAAAAAATAATGGACAAGAAAAAAATTTGTGAAATATCGCTTCAGTTTTGTGGAATCTCTTTTATATCGAGAGTCTTTGACGAAGTGAGAAGAAGCGTGAAAAAAAAAGTCGTTCATATGTGAAGAAAATGGACTTTTTCCTCTCTTCTTTTCTCGGCATCCTTTCTCTTTTGATTTTCTTTTGAGATGCGCGCGCAAACGATCTCTTTCTTCAATTTATTCGAAGGTGCGATGGGCGACGACGGCAGACGGGGGTTGAAACGGGGGTTTGCTCGTAAGTGCAAGAGAGACAAGCTTCGCGTGATAAAAGATGGAGAAACGTGAAGAAAGTGAGAGAGAGAATGAGGAGGTCGAGAGAGAGAGAGAGAAAAAAGGTAGATTCGTACGTAGAAGGCGGTCTAGAAAATCTCTCGCGCGCGAAAAGATTCCCGGGTCGAACAAAGGAATCGCGGGTGCAGGGTCGTCTTTCCTCTTCTTTCAGACGAAGATTCTCTATGTACGAGTGAAAACCGCCCCTTCTCGACTAATGCCACCCCTTATGCATCGTCCCGTATAAGAAGAGAACGAGAGAGAGAGAGAGAGGGAGATAAATTCTCTCGTCTCATAGCGTGCGCCCCCTTACCTTCTGCACTAGCCCTCAGGGGCTAAAGAGAAAGAGAAAGAGAGAATTCTTTTTCGCGACGCGCCAATCTCGCGTCTTCGTTTCCTTTCTTTTCCTTCTTCTTCTTCTTCTTCTTCTTTTTTTCCCATATTTATTCTGCTTCTTTTCCTTCTGACTCTACGTGTATGGAGACACACACACTCACACGTATACACCTTAACTCACTCCTCCCCTCTGTGACGACATTTCCCTATCGATTGATCCGCTACAGAGACACCCCTGTGCCTCTGGCTTTCTCCTTTTATCTTCTAAGCTCCGGCTTCACCTTATTTTCTTCTTTTCTCACTTTTACTTCGTTTTTACTCTCCGCATCTTTTCATTTTATATTCTCCGTTTGTTTTCACTCGAACGCTCCTCTCGTATAATTATTTTTATCTTATTCCTTATTAGTTCCCTGCTCGGAGCCAAGGATTTTCACACTTTCTCCAGGAGTCTTTCTGTCGAAAGCGTGCGATTAAAATAGAAACGCGTTTAATGAGATTTGTAACCAGATTTTATCGTAGTCGAATTTCACGAGCTTCGCTCGAGTAGATTCAAAAACTATTATTTCTCAGCAACGTCTTTTATTAGAAATAAATGGCGACCGATGTATGAATCGTGGTTACATAAAAGGGAAAAAAAATAAAAAACATTGTCGAGCGAAATCCGTTATCGATTGATGGACAGGCACAGTAATAGCTCAAAAGTCCATGCTCGTTACATCAGAGTAGGATATTATTAAAATTTGTCAAATAAGAGAATGGCTGTGTTAGGAAAATCGGGTGATACGGATTCGTTATTGAAGCGTCGCTAAAAAGATAGAGATAGAGGGAGAGGCCGAAAACGAGAGCGAGCAATAGCCACGCGACCGTTATGTTATTACCGCGAGTAACAAACGCGGTAATGTAATTATGGTAATGACGTATTCGTTATATTTACGTAGCAGTCGCCTATACATATATTTTTACTCTAAACTCTTATATATCTGTGCCCATGCATTTGTAGTTGAAGATAAATATATCTATATAAATTTACGATAAGGACGATGAGGTATATCAAGAGGAATCGTTGTTGTCGTCGCGACTTTGTCGATTCGACACACATCAGGGCCACAGCGCCACTTAAATCGATATACATACACGTAATACGTACTTTTGAGTCAGCATAGGGCACCGAGTTGTCCCTTTTGTCATCGCATTTCGTGAGAATCGACGTTTTAAAGTCGTCTACATCATCATACATATCCATCTCTCTCTCTCTCTCTCTCTCTCTCTCTCTCTCTCTCTCTTTCTTTCTCTTCACTACTGGTGTGTTCGATCGAAGCAGCGATGCAAAGTAGATGCAACGATGCACAGAGGCAGGAATTGCTCGTTACGCGAGCTCTTTTCAAAAGAAAAGAAGAGAAAAAATAAAATAACCAAGCAGCCAAGGAGAGAGAAGAATACAAATAAATTGGTTGAACAAGCCAGGACCACGCGACCATTACCAGTTGTACCTATAATACGCATTAGTATACCACACTGTAACTGGTAGATTTGCGGTAATCAAATTATGCTAATGATCCATCGCTTCGTTCTTTCCCCTCTGTTTATTCGTTTCTTCCTTCTTAGCGAGCCTCGTGCAAAAATCACCTTAATTCCCTTTCCAAGTTGCTTGGAAAATTTATAATTTTTTTTTCCTCCTAATTCGCCTTTATTTTTTTTTTAAGTATCAAAACGGTGGCTTATGAATTTTCATTGCTCTTTCCGGTGATACTTTTCAGTTGAATTTACCTAGAATCATTCTGATTGATGACTAATGATCGGGGAACAGAGAAGATGATTTTGGGTCATGGATTTGTACTTCTTCGGAGTTTGAGAAGTCAAATTCATTCGGGATTGAAGTTTATGAGAGCAGGATAGAGAAGAAGAAGAAAAAACGTTCCTCATTTCATATTACGCGTTCCTTTGTCTGTGACGTGAGAACATTGCGCCCGAGGGTGACGAATATAATATATAAGGCTACGTTTATGCTGATCGAACCGATCGAACACCTCGATTCTTGGGGATCAGAGGCCCATAATAATTCCTTCTTTCCTCTCTCTCTCTCTTTCTCTCCTACATTTTCTCACTCTTTTTCTTTCTTCTCGTGCCTACCACATGAAACCTTTTTGACACACGATATTTTTCCGAGTGTCGCCCAGCGGGTTATAGCACAACCCCCCCCCCCCCCCCTCCTCTCATTCTGCTTCTGTCCCTGAGCTCGAAAAACGCTCCCTAGCGAACGACTTTTCAAGATGTTCGCGTCCGTGCAACGGAACAATCCTCCAAAGTATTTTCCATGCGAACGAATACGAATAAATCTCGTTACAGTTTCGAGGAGAGATCTCTCAACAACGCGATACACAAGGAGAGCAGCGACGTGAAAGAAAAGTTACTTTTTTTTTCGTTTTTAATTGGTTCTCGGGATCGTCCACGCGTACGAATCATTCTTATTTTTTCTCCTTGATGTACCGTTGAAAATAATTATGAAATTTCGTAAAAGTTTTTTAACGACACTCGAGTCAATTCGTTGGATAAATGAGAGAAGTTTAAAAATCAGACTCTTTCGACAAAAAATTTATAGAGCATCTAAAACAGTTTTGAACTCCTCTTTTCTTTTGATCTCTCAAGATTTTCTTCGGAATCAATCGGGAAATTATAGTCGCTTGTAAAATTGCAGGGTTCTGCATTGAGAGTAACGTTTTGTGCAGAGTCGTTTTTAGTCGCTAAGACTATCGTCACTGAACCCCATCGGTGAGGCACGAAAAAAAATCGCGGGAGATGTTGCTATCGAGAAAACTCTTCGTGATCACGATTTGATATTTCTTTTGAGTCTTTCTGGCTCGTTCAGGTTGATTTTATTTGACTTTGAGGCAAGAGAGAGAGAGAGAGAAAGAGATTTATGACGGCAACGGGAAATAATTAAAAACCGTCTGACGCCCCTTTCCTCTATCGGAGCTAGAGAAGTCGATTACCAATCGAATTCGATCGTACACGAACTACGCGCCGTCAAGAAACGCAAGATAGAAAAAGTGAGAGAGAGAGAGAGAGAGAGAGAGAACTAAATTGAGGAGAGAAAGAGCAAAAGAGGCCTTCTCTGACGCCACGAGACTGGCGACTATCGATCGTCTCTTCCCGGAAAGTCACTCTTTTGCTACACTAACCAAGCTGAGCCAGGTTGCTCCGACGTAACGGCCCATGTCTTTGGCGAGAAGGGGTTGCCTGCAAAATCCTCGAATCACTGTCCAATCCTCGCTCGATTCCTGAAATAGAGTTATTTCGATGGTGTTCGATCGTGGTTTGCGGTATGCCAAGACCGTCACTAACTCCTTACTCTTCGAACCCTTGTGCTTATGAGTCCCTCGCACCCTCTCCGATAACTTTGCACTCATCAGTCTTGAGAAGAAAAATACTGTCAAATGATTTGCATCCTCGGAATTAGCCAGCGGAACATATTTTTTATTCATATTTGGACAACGACTTCGTCCAAATGGTTCATTCGAAATCATTGACAAAATCAGTAAAAACATTATAGCAATTGATAAAATATCATTATCGTTGCCTACCACTGATATAAACTCCGATGAGATTGACGAAAGATTTCTCAACAGATTTTTTAACACCGTCAAGACTTCATTTTCTCTCACGAATATGATTGAAAGTGAAAAATTATCGTTGCAGCAACAGTGACGAGGGACAATTTTGAATATTTGCAAATTTTTAAATGCCAAATATTCAAACTTATTCCTCGTCAGCTTTTATAAATCTTTTCTGGTATTTTTTTCGGGGAAATCGCGCGCAATTAATTTAAATCGAAATCCCGCGGGCTGAATGCTTTTTTTTTTTCGTAATTGCGACTTTGGGCCAACAATAAAAAACGATATCAGAGGAAATTGAATTTTTTTTTCCCTCCTCTTCCCTCCTCCCCCCACGCTCTGCTCTTTTTATTTTTATCTTTTTAATCGCGGTGTAGCCAAGAGTTTAGAAAGTATAGATGTAAGTTACGGTGGTGTGAAAGTCCCATAAAACATTCGGCTCGCGAGGATAATGGTCCCATGAACTTTTACTTTTTTTTCTTCTCTTCCTTCGTTGGTCCTTAGCCTGGACCATAGAATTTTCATTCGCACGGTTTCATTTCGATTAACGCTCCCTTCTCGTACTCCTCGGTCTCTCGCGCTAGGGGTTGGCACACACTCACGAACTCTTCTCGTCTCTCTCACTCTCTCTCTCTCTCTGCTTCTTCTTCCTGTACCCTCGATCCTCCAACGTCCCTTTCCAATTCAAAGTATTGGGTATCCTTTTCCGGTTCGATGTCGCTGTGCGATACTCTTTTGCGACGATAATTGCGCGACGAGAGCTAGCCCTCCGCGATTCGACGTCCTTAAGGGATGAATTTCCAAACTGGTTTCTTGCATTATGCGTGTTCTCTCATTCGTCCTGGCCCTCGGCTATTCCGTCAATGTAACGTTGGAAGAGAAAAAATGTAGCGACGCGATCCTCGTTCGCATTCAACTTTTCGAAGAATCAAGCCGAAAAGTCCATTCCATTAAACGAAGAAACCTGCCCCATAATCCATTGAAGTCGCGTCGCTGTTATCTTACAATTTTCTTTCCGCATAAGAAAAGAAGAAAAAAGAAAGGGATGGTCCGAGGGAATACAGGATTTAATTAAGTACAAACCAAAAGTTTTTCTGTGACCTCGAAAAAGACAGGGTGAAGAGGATTCTGCTATTGAAATTAATTTGATGCAGTAGTTTTGCCTGCTCCGCCTGCTCTTAAAGTACGGGTAGCTCGAAGGGTTCGTTTAAAAATTAAATTCTGAAGGATGGAGAGATTCACGTGATCCACAAATTTCTTTATATATATGTGTATACACAATGTCGAAGTATATTCGAAGTCGGAAGAGGGCTGCGAACCAGCCCGTCTAGCTACCTCCTCGCCTGATGAGTCTCTTATTATACATTTCTTTTCTCTCCTACGCTTCTTTTGCCTTTAATTCTTCGTAAAACTCGTGCTTCTCCTTTGCTCCTCTTATACATTATTCCGCCCTCTCTCTCTCTCTCGCTGGTGCCTTTTTTTCTCCCTTGTTCTTCTATTTGCACGATTGCGGTATAGTACGCGAAAGGGAATCGAAGAAGTGTAGTGGTGGTGGTGGTGGTTGAACGCGAGGCAAGAAACACGACTTAGGTTCGCGGTGGCGGGCACGCCGGTGTAATTATGCCGCGCAGTGATTGGCGTGGTTCGTGGAAAAGCAGCTACGACGACGTACCCGGACTTTTAGAAGGGTAGTTTGAGGGCGAAAGCAGCAAAGAAAGAAAGAGAGAAAGCGGAGCGTTCCAAGACGATGTAGCTAAGCGTAAGGAGCTATTCCCTATCGTCAGGGCTAAGGGTTGGTGTTGGTTATACATTGGAACAAGAACATCGTTGTATAAAAGCTTGTATGTATGGGGAGGAAGAGCGAGACGGAGCATCGAAGAGCAGGGCGGTTTTTAGCTCGAATTCATTAGAAGTAAAAATCGATAGACGACGACTCTTACTATTTTTTTCCCCACTCTCTCTCTCTCTTTCTCTTTCTCTTTCGGTACTTTTATTGTTACTTTCTTACTCCCTCATTCCCTTCTCTACTATTATCTACGTCTCTCTCTCTCTTCTCTCGTGTTTTCATCCTCCAAGACTTGCAAAAAAGAATGCGCAAATAAAAAAGAGAACGACCGAAGATATAGAAAGATACGAGGAGGGTCGAAGAGCTCCCGACTAAGATGAGGGATGAAGGATCGCGAACGCGCACCAACTCCTCAACTTGTTTTTTGGCTCATGCGCAAAATATCGGCTCGGAATCACCCCTCATCTATTTTTCTGATGATTACTCGTGTATTCTTCATCTCCCAAAATTATTCTCAATAACAAAGTTTTTTCCCGCCAAATTCAACGAGAAGAAGTCCGACCAAATGAAATGTTGTTTTTACTCCTCGCACATTTATTCCGAGTGAAATCACCGCGGTTAATCACTTCGAAGTCCACCTGCACCCTTTCAACCCCGCACTATGCTCATCGTCATAAACGTTTGAGAATAATAAAAAAAATAAAATGAACGCATATCTTTTGACAAGCGGAACAACGATAAGTAAAAAAATTGGAAAAACAAATGATGAAATAAAAAATACAATAAAAACAAACACGGTTTCATAATATTACCGAATCGATCCTTATCCGCAACTGTGGCCGAGTCCATATCGCATGTATATCATGGCCATGTGGGCAGGTTTATAGCCGAGCGTTCGCGATTCAGCGTTGATAGCTCACGAGTATAATTAGTTTTTAATTTGAGACCTCTCTCTACATCGAGCTGCTTTTGCCGCGCGATCTATAAACTTTGCTCTCTTTCTCTCTCCTACTCTCTTTCTCCGCTGTACACATATCGTGATATCGATCGTTACGAACGTGGCGTAATACAGAAAACTGGGTAAAAGTATCGGTACACGACACACGTGTGTGCGTCGACTCTGTTCTGCTACGCGAGAGGCGTCAGTTAGACTGTACCGTATCTCATAGAGGCTGATTTACAATCGGCGATGACACTCGTTGAATTTTTGATTTCATTTTTTTTTTTTTTTTTTTTTTCAAAAGAGAAGATAAACCAGAGCTCTCTTGTGATTTATTTTTCTAATCTCTCGCTCGCACCGAGCAAAGTGACTAAAAATACAATAATTCTGCCGGATAAATTGTAAATAACTCAATCGAACGTCTTCGTAGTTCGTTTCGCAGCCACGAGTCTCGGCTCGTACCTCGAAAGTCAGCGAATCATTTTCTGAATAACGTTGCACCAAGATTACTTTTTTTTTCTTTCTTTTTCTAAGGCGTTTAGTCGCTGAATAAATAGCTCGAAATTGATTCTGAATCGGCCTGTACGAGTGTGTTATAAGTGAGAAACGTTCCGACGTGACTCGAGGCGTTAAACTGGACTCGATGAACTGCCGCAACACGAAAGACACGCGTATCTCCGCTATGGATTATACTCAAAGCATCGCCTGCACACACATATATCCTGAATGTACGTACCCCGCGTATGTGTATAACGTGTAAATATGTACTTAGGTATTTTCGCGGATGTATGTGCGCGTGTGTAAAGTTCGAGAATGCCATAATGACCGAGCATTACGTGTGCCCGGAAAATTACGAACCTTTTCTCACTCACTCACTCATTCGGGCGCGCGAGTCTCTAACGTCCGCATGCTTTTTCCCGGTAAGGGCGAGAGTGCGTTACACCAATAAAAAGCAGCCCCTTCTCCCCCCTGCTCGCTGCCCGCAGTATTTTTCACTTCACAAAATATGGGGAATGCTCGCAACTTCTTTTTCACCTCATGAATTACTGGCTTGTAATAAAAAAAATAAATATAAAGATAGTTTATTGCTACGAGAAATGTGCCCGTTGGATTAATATTTGTTCAAATTTTTGTAAAATTACTCCATTTGTCATATTGTTATATCGACCGTTGATATATATACACACACTTCTCCGGAATTTCGCACTTTAATTACGACATTAAATCGTGGACTGCTGCGCGATGTAACGTTCGATTCTCCAAGGCTTGCTCTGACTAATTTTCAAAAGATACACGACTCGAGTGATGTAGTACATATGGTTTTGGGTTTTTATACATGTGGCTGCTTTTTTTTTTTATTATACGCTTAATCGATCTGTTCGATTTTGTCATTTCGTAGAATCGAAACGACAAAACGATACTGCCTGCATGACATTCTACACAGACATATATCTGTAGCTATATATCTATATACGTCAGGATAGATCTTCCTCGCACTCATCAGGCGAGGTACCATCAGTATTGCCATATGCTGTTTTTCTGGGTCACCCGATAAACACGAAGAGACACCGACTCAACTGCGGTAATGCTCTATTTCTTTCTTTCTTCGTGTATTTCTCTTTCTTTCTCATTCTGTCTTCCGGTTGAGGGAGAAGGAGGAGGGGGGGGGGGGGGTCAGAGAGGGATGAACACTCACCGAGGGGGTGGCTAGCTCGGTCTCGTGGCGACGCGAAGGCTGATGAGACTACACCGAATTAACGGTAACCACCAAGGCTCGGTCATTAAGGGGAAAAAAAAACTTGTTCCCACTCTCCTCATCCTTCTTTCTCTCGCTCGATCCTGCTTCCCCTCACTCTCGTGCCATCATCTCTGTCTCGGTCTATGCAGCTTCTTTTGGCTTTTGCTCAAAGTTTTTCTGTCAGAGTTCCAAAGCTTGCAGCAACGTTCAAACAGATACGTAGAAACCAACGGCAGGTTGATTAAACATCGATATACATCTGCTGTTGAAGAATTATCAACGGTCAGGTTTCATCAATTAGCGATATTCATTTCAAGAAGAAATGAATTAACAATTTTAGAGGATCATGGCGTTCATGGGCTTATTACGAAAACCCCTTTCTAGCCATTGCTGGATGAAATTTAATCTGGTAACTTTGACCAGTGCATTTTCAAAATAACATTTTTATTGAATACTCATTAAGAACGTTGATTCCATGCAACGAAAGAGAAATAAAAACAGTAACAAAACAACGGAATTTTGAGATTAAAAATGTAAAAATAAATGTTTTCAGGTATTCATTCATTGAGCTGACGGCCCCATTAACCGAAGTTTATAAACATTTTAACGGTCTACATGCAAAATTAATAATCGCATGAATGAATTAAGGGACCCGAAAGGCGAGAGAAGACGTTGAAGTAGTTTGGCAACTTCTGTTGGGCTTAATTACAGCGAGTAAGGCGCGGAAAGGAAGACGAAAATACAAGGAAAGCGAGAACTTATATGTATACATATATATATGAATGTATGTGTGTATAAGGACACGAATAGAGAGAAAGAGAGAAAGTAAGTTCCGGGTAAAGCGGCGCCAGATAAGACTTAATATTTGATCGTGGGGCCCAGCTCTCTTGACTCAACCACGAACAAGCACAACCCTCCATTCGAGGATCCCCTCTGACCGACCAGCGATCGATCCACCCACCCGCCCTCCCTCCCCATCATCCTCAACCCCCCATTTTCGCGTTTGCCACACTTGTAGTTTTCTTCGTCGCTGCTGGCTTTGCTTCTTCGTATCTGTGCGCGAGTGTGCGACTTAGCTTTTGCACCACGACCATGTTCAACAGAGATCCTGTGCACTCACCCTTCTGCTCTCATTGACCAAGGCTAGAAGCAGGAGGAAGGAAGGCCGGGGCCGGGGGGTTAAGAGAACGAGAGAACTATCCCTCCGCCTCGACGACTACCGGTGCTAAATCTGTTGACACATTCTTTCTTCCCGTTTTCCTTTTCTTCCCTTAACCTCTTCTCTCTCTCTCTCTCTCTCTCGTTCGTTGTTTCATCCCTCCTGTTACCAACGCGCATTTCCGATTCCGTACACGCTGGCTCGATCATCGGCCCGCTTTGCCGGACGAGCGATCGCACCGACTGGACATTACGTTCTCAAACACACTTCAGTTCTCTCTCTCTCTCTCTCTCCCTCACCTTCTCTCTGTTTCTCTCGCTATTTTTCCTTTTTCTTTGAAAGAATATACCAGTCGTTAATCGTTCCGACAACACGAATTATCATCCTCGTTTATCAGTTAAACGGTCATTATGGAAAATTAGGCGAGTGCCAAAAAGCGTTTAAGATTCGTTAACTAACGGCTTTACTGGCAAGATTTCGTTGCATAATTTTTGCAAATCTCATCAGAATTCTTCCATCCTGAGAGACAAATGAAAATGCAAAGCAGTCTGTAATCGGCGTGCCCCGGGATCGCGAATCTTATGATTGAGCTGTACCCCAAGTGGAATAAGTCCAACACCTAGATTGGGGTTAAGAAGATGAGAGCAGCAGGGAAAACAGTAACAATAAGCGTATGTCCGATACAACGAATACCGGGGGTTGCGCGTTCTTCGGATAACGAATGAATAAAAAAATTTCCATGTCGAAGCGGCGGAATCGATTAGACGCCGCCGCGCGGTCAACTCCGACCCTGTCGAACCACAGACTCGATTCTCCCGCGTGCTTGCTCTCTCTCCCTCTCTCTCTCTCTCCTTGAGCCTGAAGTCTCGGGTCGAGCGTATAATTATCGGAGGCACGCGAGCTCACGGATTCGTTTTCTCTCTTCCTCACTCTATTTCTCCACATTGCATATACACAAGCATAACATAAAAGATACCCCCAACTGCCTCGAGTCTTATCCAGTCCTTTTCTTCTTACTCCGTTCTTTATTCCTCCTCGCATATTCCAGCCGGTATTACCTTCCCTTCCATCTCCACTCCCTCGCGAGATCGCACACCAATCCGCACCAGAAATACACACATACGAATCCGCATCTATCAAGTGTGTAACTCCACTCGTTCCGCATCCTCTCTTGCTCTCCCTTCATTCAAACTCGTCTTCACCCTCGCACTTACCGCCCTCGACGCACAATTATGTCTACGTATACATTATATATTACGTATTTGTATAATTGTATTTATATACACGCCGGCCGATGAATCCTGAACGCCTGAACACGCTGGCAGTTTCTCTCGCTGCCACTACCACGAGCAACCGCGTCTGTTTCGCTCACTCAGAGAAGTCTATTCCATCTTACCGCAGTGTCCATTCAACCTGTATAAGGGAAAGGCTCGGGCAACCGGAGGGGCATGACAGGAAATATCCTACTTTTATTAATTCCCATCAACTTCGTTCATTTCTTATTTTTCCCATTCATGATTCAAAGAACTACAGTTCTTTTTTATTTTCTCTTTCTTCGTGAATTAATTATTTCAATAAATCAGGCCGAGCCGAAGTCAAGAGCAGATCAATTTCATCCAAAGCTCATCGACGTTGGCAATCGGCTGCCTTCAAGGGCAACCAAATCCAATGACAGCGGGCCTCCCGGAGCAAGCACCCAGGAGAAGAAATTATAACGTTTGATGAGATTTTTGTTTCTGGCAGAATAAGCACCGGGATTACAAGAAATTATAATGAATAAGTTGACTCTATTTTATCGTATAAAAATGGATAGTAAAGCAGCAGGTATTTACACATCTGTGTGTATACCGTGTACGAACTATACGCGGTCTCTGAGAATCAACAACGACATAACATCGAGTCTTCTCATGCCCGAAGCTATACAGGGGTTATATCTCGTCGGGTTTCAGAGAGCCACGAAGAAGAAACGACTCACGGACTCTCGCGAGGCCCCTCCATTACCATACGATTTTCATGTTAGCGCCTCCGGGTCCCGAATGCCGCTACGACCCTTCGTATTATCGTACTTTTATGTGTGCGCGCGCGCGGTTTTATACATGTTGCGTATATACAAAGTTCTAGACTGCTTATAGAGCCCCAACCTCACTGGTTCACTATCACACGGTATCACTACCGCAGCTCGATCAACCCCTCCAGTTAAAGCTTTCTTTCTATCTCATCTTCTATTCTTTTATTTTATTTCTATTTTTTTTCTCTCTATGTATATTATTATCGGAGATAGATTCTGTTAAGATAATCGTACAGAGACGACGATTCTCGACCATTAGATCGCGGGATAAAGGACTCAGAATCTAGAAGAAGTTTTGCAGTAATTTAATCGTCTTAATCCGATCGAATGATTTTTCAGAATGACATTTTTTTGTAATGGAATATGTCGGAAGAGCAGATGGAAACTATAGTTTTAATGATACTTCGAATTCTTCGATTTGGTGCATGATTTTTGTTTTTTTTTTTTCGTTGATACTTCAATTGAAGAAACAACTGGAATGGTTACGTGCGAGTTTTAAAGTTGTTGATGACACGGTTGAATTGTTTATATGTTGCTATACCGTGGACGAAAATATTTCTACATACAGAAGTAACTCGAGATATATAACAAATTCTGTTATTACGTATTCTAAACCGTGTCATTATATTCAACCTTATTCTACGTCTTTACATCGAAATTATACCCATTTCAGTGTTTATCTCATGAAGTTTGACATGTGTATACATCTCATTAAGATTTCATGTTTTGGGCATTTCGACGCTAACATTTACTTTATTATTCGTTTCATTTAAAACGTTAGAGGCTTCATATACTTCGGTTAATATTGATATCGACACCGAAATCAGGTCGCGAATAAAGAGCTTTTAAATTTGTTTCTCTTTTGTTTTTCTTTTCTTTTTTTATTCAAGCAAATGAATTCTGTAGAGTTGTTTTTTTGGTTCGCCAGTTTGTCACAAGTTGGACAATTTTTTTTAACGGTGTTTTCTCATCTTCTTATCCTGCTCACACCTCCTCGCTCAATTTCTTTTCTTTCTCTCCTTCCATGTGCCTCTGTCTTTGTTCTTGTTTAACAGACACTCTATACACGCTCCTCATCTGTATATATATATATATATATATATTTCGTATTTGTCGCAAAATAACCGACAACGCTATTGAATTCCCTGTTTTAAAACGAGCCCGCGAGCGCAGAGGCGCGGCGCCACGAACGACGAGAACGTTGTTGCGCGCCTCTCGTTCACCAATAAAATCGCGACTCGCCCACGCGCTTCGAATTCTCTGTCCTTCTTTCTGTCTTTCTCCTTGGGAACGATATCGCTCGACCACCTTATTTCAACGTGTATATATGTATATCTGTGCACGGATACCGTATCCGCTGCGCTATCCAACGAAACATCGCGACATCGTCGTGCGAACTCGTCCTTTTACGTTTTCTCTCTCCTTTCGAAAAAAAATAAATAAAACAAAAATTCAACGTTTTTTTTCCCCTGGAAACTGCTCCTCCACCAGCATTTCCCCGGTAAGATTCTCCTCTTCGGATGAGAGAGAATTAGCCGCAACACTATTATATTGGAAATATCTCGACAGCAACTTTTGCGCCTCGTTTCTTTTTCGTGCGCTCGTTCCGTCTCACTCCTCGTAAAATCGTCACGCATGTCGGATGAAAAAAGAAAGAAAAAAAAATGGCAAACAAGAATACCGAGCTGGAGGAGAGAGAGAAACGAACAAAAATGTGTATCTTTACACGCGTATTCGCATAAACATTTATTCATTCGCCCGTACGTGTGTATTCCGTATACACATCCCCGACCATATCATATTGACTGAATCTATGTTCGCGTGCGAATACGGTAAAGGCTGAAATGAGCGAGAAACTCATTATTCGTGGGTGGCGACGATAATCGTTGTTCGCGTCCCTCGTTAACTCTTCGACAAATTTATTTATTTATACGTATAATTTGTTTTGCATAATATATATCCAAATTACGAATAGAGGAGAAAAAAAGGAAAAAAAAAAAAAACAACAATAACAACGAAATACATATTCATGTCCGAGTTCTTATCGGAGAGTTGAATTTGTCTTTCTCGCTGTTTTTAATTTTTCGTCTATCATTCTCGATAAAGTGAGATAGAGAAAAAGAGCCGAAGCGGTGAGTGTAATGCGAGATTCATGCTAAATATATTCCAAATGCCACGAGACCGGATCGTGCCGGCGGCTAAAAAGTTTCGAGATGTGTAGGGTGAAAAATAAAATGAAATAAAAGAAAGAAAAAAACATCGAAGTAAGCGAAGAAAAAAATGTAAATCTCGATTCGACACTCTCGCGTAAGCTCTGCACAATTTTACCCGACGTTTAGGATATTCAAAAATATGGGCGCGTGCCCCCTGTGTATACGTACACGTGGTATCCATCCTGTAAGCAAATTTCTTTATGGTTAAGAAGACCGAGTTAAAAAATAAAAAATATAAATGTATGCACCGTTTCGTACGAGAATCGGCCTTCATGCAAAGTCCTCCGAGAGATCGAAAACCGCTATTTACATATACACATATATATAGGGAAGTCCGGATCGGAGTAGGATACCTGGATAGTGCGGGGTGCTTAAAAAATTTAGTGAGTTATCATCATTTCGCGAATCCTGACCAGAATTCGTTGCAAAATGGACATCGAGAGTGTCATCATCATTATCGTCCGAGTTGACAGAGTTTCCAAGAGATCGATCTTCGCTTGTGCTTTTATGAATTTATGATTTGTCTGAATCCATCAGAAGTGGCTGGATGACGAAAAAGACAATTACAAAGTTAACCAAAAGCAGGGGCTTTTATAATGAACAATTGGTATAAATAAAAAGTAGCAAGAGTTCATCGGAATCAGTAAAAGTTTAAGGTTTTCATGGGGAGCTCCTCTCAGCGTTGGTTTCCCCTCCACATACATTTGTTTCGTATGTTAAACCAGAATTAGAATCAAAATCGGACGCGTGCTCGTGCATCTCGAATCGGCAGATGAAAAAAAAAAGAAAAAAAAAACGAGAGTAGAAACGAATGTATTCAAATTAACGACGGGGAGATCGACTTCGCACGAGCCGGAAGCGAGACTACCGGAATATTTATACAAATATATATACGTACATTTTACATGGGGTCACCACCGAGCGAGTGATGATTTACAATGTGTAATTCGCTGCTGATGTTCTCTCGTACTATTCAAGGGTCGATGGCCCATGAATAACAATCATCGAGAGAACAATTCCAATACTTTTGTGTCATCCTCCATACCTTTATCCGACAATTCCAATATTACATTGTCCAAAGCTCATGTCGTTAAAGTTACAAGTGCTCAATGTGTTGCGACAGAAGCAGAATACTGTGATTATAAATTTCACTATTGAATTCGGTGCAATCAACTGTTTTTTAAATTCTGAAAGAGGGGGGAGGGGGGAGAAATGAATATTCTCGAAATTCCAGGACGTTCGTCAGAAGAAAATAAAAAAAATTGTGATAACCGTTAAAACGAATTTACATAACTATGAAAAATTATACAAACGTATCGAGGATGAAGCCCTGCCCCCCCCCCTCTCTCTACTCAATATTTCTTTTCCGATCGACTTTCCGGTGTATCGAACTCGTCGATCAGCAGATGCGATACCTCATACCACTAGGCAGTAGCCAAGCTATGCATAAATTTTTCATAATATCATTAAATATGCGCGCGAGCCAATTCTAATTCAAATCACAGTTTCTCTCAACGAGTATTTCTCGTCGGGATGCTGCGCGAAGGACGTTTAGCACGTGCGTAAGCCACGCAGTTCGAATCTCGGCCTCGTTTGCATATAGGGTTAATTCAAATTCCTTTTTTTTTCACCCTGAAGTTTTAACATAAGCTTACCTGGCGCGATATCCGAGGTGGGTTATGGAAAAAAAAAAAAAAAATCGTATAATGATGTCTAGCCTCGATGTTTTCGCACTTGTCGTCATTCGCATCGTACCGAATCCTTCTAAACATGGACAAAAAGTTTTCTCAAATATATGTCCATTCTGTCGTTCGGTTGTTTCATCGATTTCACTTTAATTCCCTTCGATCCGAACGTAAATTTATAAATTTCTATAAACCCTGCATATTATCCGGTAAATTGAACCCTCGGCTAGAAATAATTCGAAAATTGGGCCGTTGAATCGAGAGGGATGCTCGTTTCGGTTTCTTATATCCTGGCAGAGGACAATGAGACAAAAAGTAAGAACGAGAGAGAGAGAGAGAGAGAGTACCGTGGGCTTGATCAGGCCAATCTTATCCATGGGAATTGCTTTTCCACGTTTCATTCGCCATGTGAGTTTAACGAAACAGGCTCTAGCGCACCCCAAAGTATACGGGTGTCTCGGCATCAACCAAAAAATATCTCCCCCTTCTCCCTTGCCTCGAACATAAAATAATAATAATAATAATAATAATGAAGCGCACCGGATACCCAAAAAGAAAGAGAGATGAGAGGAGAAATAGAGATCAGAGAACGATTCTCGCGTGGTATTAGTGTACACAAGCAGTTTAAAAGGACGTGCACTTTCGCACTCGCGCACATACACACTCTTGTTTCCAATCACATATACATGGATTCATTTAAAAAAAATATATATATTCGAATAACTTTCCCCACCCCGAATTCCGCGACAAAGCCGAGGAGCGCACAGAGGCGTTGCCCTTAATTCTCGTCATTGTCCCAGTTCGAAACAGGCATTATGCCTCCGTTGGCGTCATCAATATACCTCGCTTTACATACACAGATATACTTTGTATTAAGAAATAAGAAGATGCTGTATTATATCACTTCATTCGTTAAATCGTGGGTATTACGCCCTTTTATTTTCACTCGACATCTATACGTGTATACGGATGTGGAGAAGATTTGGAATGAGAGGTAAAGGTAGACAAGAAATTCTCGTCCGTTCATGCTAGCGTATGTGGCGTAGAAAAAAAAAAAAAAAATAAAGTCGTGAGAGTGTGAGAGTCGAAGTGACACTCGGAGTAGCAAAGGCCATTGGTACAGACATGTATGAAGAGAAGTGAGCTAGAATGAGAGGGATGAACTTTGTCAGTCGATATACGAGACCCTAAGGTCGTCCTTCGAAAGAACGGATATGAAGGGCTCTGTATACATGAGGCAGAGAGAGAGAGAGAGAGAAGTGAAAGTATCACAGGGGTGAGTCGAGCCTCGAACTCTCTGGTACGAAAAAAAAAAAAAAAAAACGCCCAGGGCCACCGAGAGATCAACCCCCGTGAGACAATAATAGAAACAGTGCATTGGATAGCCCCCTTTGGGCCCTGAACCAAATACCAAAAGTACATGATACTACCCTTTTCGTTGGAGCTAACGTCCTCATAACGATACTGCCGATGGGTCCATACGATTCGTCAGGGTAATTCGAATTTTCTGCTAAATTATAAAAATTATTGTGCATTAATGTAAAAAAAATTATTTTTTGTTCAATCAACCCTTGATGAAGGTTTTACTAAAAATCTAAATTTTTCTGAGACGATAAATTACTCCACTTTCTCGGTGTCATTCAACATCGAGGCTCAACCTGATGCACAACCCTTTTCATCCACTCACATGTGGCTGTGCGCGTTACATATAATTTTTTTTTTTCGTTTCTTTCCATACGTGTATCGAAACGACAATGGGGACAGCCTATGGTGATACAATTAAAGTACGTTGCGGTATACTTCGTTGCCGGAAAAACTCACCCCTTTCAGCATCGTCTCATTCCTTCATTATCTCTCTCTCTCTCAGTTTCTTTATAGGCGTTGCATTCTCAAATATCTCGGGTAACCATTAAGAAAAAAGAGAAAGAGAGAGAGAGAGAGAGGACTGTCGATTTGCTATCTTTCTTCCGACTCTTTTCTCTTTTCGTTCATCGATTTATGCGCGCCCATATGGAGGTCGAAGCACGGCGTGAGGTTCGTTAGATATCTGGGCCAGGTTCGATCCTTTTTCTCTTCTCTTCTTCTCCCACTTCTTTTCTTACCTCTTAGTCGTTCGTACTATTGGTTCTCGAAGCTTAAGTGTATTATCCCCCCTCCCCTCGCCCCCTTAGGTCTCTCTTTCTCTCTTTTTCGTCGTACCTATGACGTGAGATCTTCGATTATTTATATTCTCTCTCATCCTCTGACGGGCTATGCAGCTCACCCGGGTAGGCTTCGCTATCCCTCTTTCTCTCTCATTGATTCTCTTTAATGTTCTTCTCAACGCAAGCCGATACCAACCGATTATCGGCACGAATCGGTTGAGAATTTTTTTTTTCTTTTCTTCTTATTTCTTTTTTTTTCTCCCTCTCTCTATCTCTCTCTCTCTCTTCTCCTTCTTTCTATCGATCACGGGTGCACAGCGTGACAATAGACGAGAGCATCTCGCGTATGTATACATGATTCTATATTTATGTGTATCTATACATGTTGTGCAGTTGAGGTATAGAGAAAGAGAAGAAAAAAAAAACGCAAATAGAAACGCAAAGGCGTTTAACGATCCACCGCCCTGGGCCAACATCCCCCATTTGTATTATTTTTTTTCTCTCTCTCTCTCTTTTCTATATTGCTCTTTCTCTTTTTTTCTCCGAGCTCGGTATTCCTATATAATTTTATTCCTAACCCTTCTTCAATTTGCATCTCCTTCATCGTCAGGCATCAGATGAGTCGTTAAGGGAATCGGGTTAAAGTGCAAATAATTCATTATTTTTATTATTATTATTAATCGCTTCTGTTGTTATCGTTAAAGTTATAATTTTTCACGATCTTCTGAACGACTGTACAAAAGATATTTATAATACTTTTAACATGCCATTATTTCGTGGCTTAGTCCATTCGATAATTGATTCACACTGGGTAGAGAAAATTATTCATTGTATAAAAGACTGAGGCCACACCAGGCGCACTTTTAACGTTTCGATTCTTATCTTTTTTTTTTTTCTTTCCCGTGAATGATCAATCGGACTCGTCTCTGTTGGCTCACACTATCCTAACCAAACGATACTTATCTACATACGAAGGAAATTTTTTTTTTTTTTTTTTTTTTTCGTTCTCCTCGCCCGATCCACTTACATATGACTGAAGCTTTTTCACTCTAGCGCGCGTCAAATAAATCCACGTGCGCGCCAGGTCTCACTCGACGAATTCTCTCGAACAACGGACTCGCGCGGGGAATGCTTGAGAGTCTGTTATCTATGATTTTTAGGTCGATTTACAAGAACATTTTCGAAGAATTCACAGACGTATATATATGCATCATGGATATGTATATGATTTTCAGTCCTCGAATTGACGTCAATGATGTTTTTGTTAGTCAATTTCTTGACCGAACTTGTCAACCTTTTGTCATGGATCGTAAATGAGATTAAGGATTTTTCGTTTTTAACGCTATTTTCGATTATTAACCGCGATCCGTTATCACGCTTCCGAATAATGAGGACTCGAAGACTTTTCGAATATTTTTTATTCATTTTTTTGTTTTATTTTTATTGAGATGATCTCTTTATAGATCGAAATGAGCGATGATTCGTCGATACTCAGAATATGGTTAACTTATGGTCTCGTTACAGAATCTATCCGTTGGGACAAACACAAGCGGAAATTGAAAAAAAAAAAAATCTCTTTTTAGTCCGTTTAAAAGCGCGCGCCTATGCCGCACGCATGTGTATTTATATAGCTGGATGCATTTATTGGAACACACAGCAAGTTTTGTAGAAAAGTATAGAGTTTAGCGACACGGACTAATTACATTGCGCAATGCGCGTTCGACACTGCGCTGGCTATAAAGTCAGCCATTATAAAAATAAAGTAACGATCAGCAACCGAGTTCAATCGTTTCTTTTCTCTCTCTCTCTCTCTCTCTCTCATTCGCAACTCAGATGTCCACGAAGTTAAATTATTATCCACAATACCGATCGATGTACCGTCGGAGCTCGTGGTGATTCCCTCCACGGAGTATCGATCCTCGGATTATACATTCGTGGTAAACGAAAAATCATCGTGATCGAAATCTTTATCGATCTTTCTATTTCTTTCTCCCTTTATTCCCGGGGCGATGATATCGAATTGTAGGATCGTGGCTCAAAGTCGAGTAAACTCGAACTCTCTCGATAGTGAAATCTCGTATGTGGACCGAAGGAAGGTACGCGAATTTGAAAAAAAAGAGGATACGATCAGTGCTCTATACAGCCAAGAAAAATGTCGGAATCGTGTTATTCGAATATATCTGTATGTGTGCATGTATATACACGAGTTAATCGGTATGTAATGTGCCAATTATCGTCGCTGTGCCAACGCGGTGTTGAATCGATTAAAAAATCTCGCGAGATTGAGGATGTATATTATTATCAACGTGGATTATCGTTACGCCGCGTGTTTAGTGCCCGGAGATCCATGAAAAGCGTGAGAATCGTCGATCATTTGAAAAGCCAATTCTCCATCACCGTCCTCTCTCTCTCTCTCTCTCTTTCTGTTTCTCCCGTGGTAATGCTGTCACCAGGCAAAACCAAGCCAGCAAGCGTCCGATGTATTTACCAATCAGACTCTCTCAATTACCGACCAATCACTCATTCCCAGATCCTTTCAGCTGTCAATTAATTCAACGCTCTTGCTCTTGCGCGGGAGACGAAACGAGCTACGATAAATGCTCCTCCAAACACTCAGAGATAATAATTCTTTTCTTCTCTCTCTCTCTCTCTCTCATCTTTTTTCTCCGTCTTCTCTTCTCCTGCTTCCATTTTTTTTCTGAAGCAATCTTCGCGCGTAAACTTCTTAACAGCATAAATAAGATACGCTCGCGGTATATGGAAAATACCTGTAACGAGATGATGTACGATTCCTTATCAATGTATTATATCGTCCGTGTCGATGGTACCACGGATTTCAAGCACTTTACGGAACCGTTGGAATCGTATATACACATTTTATTCTCTGTGTGTGTGTATATATGTATACGTTTATTATACGCACGTATAAAAGTACCAGTTAGACCGGAAATGGGCGTGAGAAAGGAGCGAGCAATCGCCTCGAGTCACTAGACACACGCACCGGAGCTAAACGCCAATGTTAAAATCAAAGGGGAATCTTTGATGAAGATTCAACGGTATCCAGTCTCGTTCCAATCGTCATTTGAGATCGCTTAAATTACAGTAACAATTAATAAAGATAATAATGCTCGAGCATTGCGGTTCTTCAAGGTCGAAAAATTTTTGTCGAATTTAGCTCTCATTGTCATTTGTATTACTCTTTATAGTGCTCGGGTCGTTACTACTTCGAATGGGGTAGCCATGCAAACTCGATTGCTGGAAGGTAATTGACTGAGACGACGTACCGTGAAACACGAAGTTTCTTTCGTATATTATTCTAAAATATTTTCTGATAAACGTGAAATTGTCTACGCTGAAAGATTTTCTCATAATTTTCCGTTTCATCTGTTTTTGTACACAAAATATTTAGCATTTATTCTTCTTTTTCTCTTTGTTCGTTGAAAGACTTCCGCCTTCCTTGGTGCATATAACTGTCGACGTAACTGCAGAGATTCAGATGTAGTTGGGCAGCGTTGAAATAATGCTTTTTCTATCTTATTTTCGAAATAAATGGAAAATGTTGAATAAACAAGAGAGAATATGAAGACGCTCAAGAAATATACATATTCGCATTCCACGAAGTTTGTGGAGTGGACCAGACAGCAGCAGCATCGGAAGCTGGAAGGTTTGCTGGCATGCTGCGTGCATCGTTGAAAAAGATCGTCGCGAACGAGAGAGAATGTATACCGATGGAAGGAAATAATGGTATATGAGATTGAGGAAGAGTGAAAGAGCAAAGGAAAAAAGGAGAGTTGAGCGATCGTCCTGAGATATGCACTGATGGTTTTCCCATGCTAACTGCCTGGAGACGACGACGAATCTTCTTGCGAGCTCTCATAATCTTAAAACACTTTTATATATTTATATATACATATACGCATGTAGATATATATATATATATATGTTATGAATACATTGAAACGCAAGAAGGCCATGCTGCGAGAGAAGCGTATTGTCAATTCAAATTCGTGAGCCCCCACGCACCTATTTATCTCTCTTTCTTTTTCTCCCTCTCTCGCATACTCAAGAGATGAGAAAGACCTAATGACTCGGCGATCTTATGCTGATGGTGTTTTTACTGTTCGTCCTCATCTTTCTTGATCTCTCTCTCTCTCTGCCCCCTCGCCCCTTAGCCTCTCTCTCTCTTTCCTCGTTCCCCTGCTCTTCGATCTTACGCTTCGAAAAGATGCAAAGATCACACGCCTCGATGGTCCCGCTCGCAGCTTCGATCTCGCGCTCGGTATGCCATTTTTGACCCCCTCCGCGTGCACAACAAAACCCAAATAAAAACTCCTTCAGATTTTCAAAAAATTAATGATCCGCTCTTCTCCGGATTTCTCATCCTCTCCTCTTTCCCGGCGTCGATACAAGAATGAAGAAGTCATTATAAATAAATCTAATCAATATTGTGTAATATTTCAGGCATTTCGGCCAAATCTTTTGTCATCGAAACCTCCCCTCATTTATCCAATCTGCTCTCGAATTATAATCATTCAGAACCGCATAAATCGTTCCCGAATATTTCTCTCCGTTCGAGTTTATTTATCATAGGAATTTCGTGTCGAATCTAATCTTCGTATAAATAGGCTCTCGTCGCGGGTGTTGCACGCAGTGAATTATTTTATAGCTGGGCGAGTTGGACGCGCGTTAAACGATTAGCGAATCGAGAACGCGGCGCGGCTCTATATAACGCGCCAGGCATGAGAGAATGATGAGAGAGCACCGGCATATATATATATATGCATACGCAAGAGATTTTTCTAGGTGTAGCTTCCTGGCACGATGACGTCACAATTAGCGTAATTACAATTACGACAGGGACGCTCTCACATGTCGAGACACTAATACCACCATTAAATGTTTAATATACGTACACGCGTCTGTTGTACCGAATAAAACACTCATACCTAGAAGCCTCTGCATATCTGTACGCGCGCATATATACGTGTGCCTCGCTTTATGATGTTCCGGATCGAGCGAGAGCACTGTGCTACACTGACAAGCGAGATAATTAGGCTGGACCGAGACAGGACGTGCGCATTAATTAATTAGCCCAATCTAAGTCCACTTCGCTCGCTTCTACGCGTACCTTATCGCTCATTCCGATCACACGCCCCGCTGGAATGCAAGCGTTGATCAATTTTTTTTTCTTTTTTCACTCCAACCAGTCATCGCAAGCTCTCGACAATTATGATTTTTTCTTTTCTCGAGAACTAGGCATTTTTCATCTTTTCGAATCTTCCTGGCGGACTTCTCTCGATGCATTACTAATTTGTGAAATATCGTGTTCCATTAATTACGTAATCCTGGAATGATTCGGTTTGTTGATATCAGTTTTCTAGGGGAGCACGTCAGTATCAAACGAGTTCTCAGCATCGGTACGAAATCGAAATAATTTCTGTCAATTTAGCACTTTTCAGTTGTCCAAATTTCTTGATATCATCGATCCATTTCTTTTTAGTCGTGGACTCAAAAAAAGAGGAAGAAAGTTGGTAATTTCTGGATTCCATTTGAACAGCTTAATGAGAGATCAACTTAGGGAGAAAAAAGAAGAAATCTTGTTGTATTTTAATCATGCAATCATCGAGATAACGATCGTGGAGTATTGACAAAAATGGCAAGATGTCAGTTCCGAGTAGTCGCAGAATCTCGGCAGTCCAGTTCTCATGCATGGATATAACTTGTTATCGTTCGGCGTTCTTATTCTTTTTTGGAGTGTTTTTTTTCTTTTATGACAGTATTTTTGATTTCTGAAACGATGATGATCGCGCGAGCCAATGTGGAGTAGCGGTCCGAGCTGCTGCAACATTTTAGTCGGTGACTATTTTAAAATCCAAGTTATTGTGATGTCTCGCGGCAAGAAACCGCAAATACCCGAGAGATATGAGCAGACAAACGTTCGTGGGGAACGCGCGCGAATTCGCATCTCTCTCTCTCTCTCTCTTTTTCTCGTGGAAAAAGCTATGCTGACATCAGCCGGTGCCGCCACCGCTATGCCCGGACATAATTAATTTATGCTAACGAATGAGAAGCGTAACGGCTGCGCTCTTAAATTCGCGCCATTGAGCGTCCAAGTGTCCGTAAGACCCTGCCTGCCGGCTGTGGCATTCTCTTCGGTTTCTCTCTTCTCTTTAACCTCTTTCTGTCTCTCTTTCTCTTCTCTTATTTGCCTCTTTCTCTCGCTATCACGGGGGCTCTTTGCCTCGCTCGCTCGACTGGTTTCCGTCGAACTCTTCGAAACTGGTTGGCTTTGCTGGCCCGCAGTACAGACGCAACGACGACGACGACAACGACGACAACGACGCGGGAAGACCGAGAAAGCAACTCGCTGGAGAATCCAATGCATATATATACAAAACCATCGAGAAACGTTCTCGGGACCAGTGGGGGTCTCCCGTCACCCCCTCCCCCCCCTGGGGTCTTTCGATAATTAATTTTATTATTATATACTGCGTATATACCTCAGAACGAAATGCCAAGCTTTACCTATCCTCAGCTCTTCCATTTTCGCTCTTTCATTCCTTCGTTCTGCTTCTCTCTCTCTGTTCTTGCATTTACTTACATCCCCTCTGTCCTACCTGCTCATAAAATTATTTCCAATCTACTTGGAACTACGGACGAAATATCTCCGGAAAAAATTTTTAAATTATAAAAAAAAAAACCTGTTTTCTCGCCTCACCGGAAGCGCGAGCTGTGTATACGTCCGGATAAAGATAAAGTTTATTTTATGTATTTAATATGTTTACGTATAAGTGGCGAGTTTGTTTTTTTTTCTTTCGCTTTTTATTTTCATCTGGGTGCAGACTTTATTGTAATAAAATTCGAAACTCCTAACTGCACGAATATTTATTGTCTTTAGTTTCTTCGCTTTTCACTCGAGATAATTCAATTAATGCAGTACGATTTTAATCACTATCAAATTTCCATGAAACATTAAATGTTTGGTGAGCGATCAAGATTTTTGTACAGTAAATTCGGCGAAACATATGTATTGAATAAAATGTCACGGCGGGTCTTGCGTCTTTCGGATCTGGAGAGATACCGCGCGGGGAGAGCGTGTAAAAACCTTAAGGGAGAATTAAGGGAGAAGAATTATGGTGCTACACCGAGTACGCGATATAGAAAGGGGATCGGGGAAGGGAGAAATGGGATTTTTATAAGTAATAAAAATTTTAAGAGTCTTGTAAAAGTCCCGCGGAGCAATAGACAGTGATAGCTGTGTAGTAGCGATCCAAGAAGTCCGTTAACGTCACGAGGGAACTCGAACGTACACATATATATTTAATTTTCGTCGTCATATTTAATGCTGAAGATGTAAAACAAAATTTCAAGAATGATGTTGAAAAATGTTGATTTTTTTTTAAATTTTGTTCCTGATGAATTTGACCTCGGTTAATTGGTAATGTTTTTCGAGCAATAATATCGCGTCCAAATATATTTTAATTCCTCGATCAATTATCCAGAGCGAGAGTATAAATTAGGTGTTTTAATTTGATTTTACCATCCTTATAGTTTATGAGATATACGAAACTGCGTTTTGACCCTTATCGCTTGTAATTCGTTTAATTAAATAATTATGTGGATTCACGCGATGCAACGAGGGCCCCCATTCTCTCTCCTCGAGAAGATGAGTCTCAAACTTAAGATCGATAGAGAATGTGGCCACAGTGTGTGGTATGAACCAGCTTAACTGAACAGGATGAGAGAAAGAGAAAGAGAGAGAGAGAAACAGATAAAGATAAAGATCGACGAATCCAAGCAGCTTCGAGAACCGATGTAATTAATAACAAGTAGGCGAGTCCACGTCGAGCTCGAGCGTTGGAAGGATCTTTTACCCCCTGCGGAAAGTACGCGCGCCCATCACGTGCTCTATCGCTCATAAGACTCCCTCTTTTGTGAGCTCGAAAAGTGAAAAAAAAAACACAACGTTTTTCCCTCGTCCTCTCTCGTTTCTCAATAATATTCATATTTCACCTCATCAGAGAGAAGATCAGCAACGAATTTTCGAAAAAAAAAAAGAAATCAATATTATCAATACGTACAAAAATGTATAGTTCGTCATTCGTACTCGTACATAAATCTGACTGTATTATTACAAAATGATTATCATTATCGTTTCTCTATGATTTATCGCTCATAATCTCCATTTTTGACTTATTGAGCTTCCCGTTTTTTTTTTTTCTTCTCTCGCTACTTTACAGATTCGACGCGAGTATATATAGAAAGACGCGAGAAAGTAGTAAACGTGATTTAATTTATAGCGAAGAAGTCTTTTAAACACCATCATCTGGCACATAATTTACATGATATTTCGTAGAAATAAGTAAATAAATCTAAAAACTATAATTAAGAAAAATATCAACTGTAGTAACACAAATTACAGTTGGTAGCGCATTGATTCGAATTATGCAAATGATAAATAGAGAAAGAAGAAGAAGAAAAAAATAAAAACAGGTTTATATTCTATTCAAAAAAAATTCTGAAACTCATAATCAATTACAATACATTAATTGACGAGTCACAGTTTTCTGAATACGTTCAACTTAAAATGCTAATAAAGCAGAGTCAAGATTTATCAATTACGATATAACGTTTGTCCACCTTCGCCTGACCTACTTAAGCATAATACGAATCGACGAAAATTCCTCAACACCCAAAACCGTATATTATACACGTCGCTCCATTGAACATAGAAATTTTCTTTAAATTACTCATACATTTTGACGAAATCTTCAATGAATAGTATCTCCCATTAATATCCGCCTTCGAATGACTCTCTCGTGAAAGTTAACTACCAAACCAAATGATTTTCTAATCAGTTTATTATCTTTCGGTAAGTGTATGCATCACTCAAGCATCTTTTTCAACATTATACGAGAGTTAAACATAAATTTATGGCGATGGATCATGGGGCCTGAGGAACCAGCAAAATCCACGTAGAATTTCTATAGATATTTCCAGTCTGTGTCACTTTGGGTCAGTTCCGGATTTTTTGTGTCGAGAGACAGAGAGAGAAAGCACGCACTATTCAATCTATTTTGTAGCTTTTTTACGAGAGCAGATCTCTTCGATTGTGCATGTGTATATACTTGATGCAGAGAAAGATGACAAGAAAAGAGGACACAAGGACCTTCGTCCCGTTTTGACACAATCCGTCTCTCTCTCCTTTTCTCCTCTCGCTCGATCTCCCACTCAACGAAAAATCACTCTCGCTCCACTCTCTTTTTTTTTTCTTCATTTTTCCTCGCTCGTTTCTTTCGCCTCGACTCGATTTTTTCAAAGCCCCCTTTTTCTCGGCTCTTAGAGATATACCTGGTTCCAAGTCCATTCAGGTATTTAGACAGGGTGCATCCGCTTCTCTCTTTATCCTCTTCATCAGCCTCTCTCTCTCTCTCTTTCTCGCTTTCACACCGCACTCTTCCGATCTCATCGTATCTTTATATTTTTAGAATAACATCGCACCAAAACATGCCACGCGTTGATGTTGGTGCACGTATATGAATATACATCTCGTTATACACGTGTCCTTTTCTCACTTTCGGAATAAACAGTGCGCATCTACGTATTATATCTATATAGAGATGCTTTTTTGAAAATTCCTCCAACTATGTGATCGTCAAGAGAAAAGAATAATATGGAAATAAGCTGTATCGTAAAAGAAAGAAAAAAAAAACAGTCAAAAGAAACGTTTTATCGCAAAAGGATATTTACGATTGTTGTAGGATCCGGCACAATTAATATATCGACGAAATAACGCAAGGGATATCGTGAGACGTAGACTTCTCTTCATGACGAATTTTATGAAACTGCTGTAGGCCAGCGAACTGTTTTGTATTTCGAATTGAAAAAAGAAAATTTCTTTTCTTTGAAACTTGCAGCTCCGATTAAAAAATTAGTGAAAATATTGGAGCGAGGATGTAGGGAAAGAATTCTCGTTGGATTGATCAGGCTGATTGATGCGTGAAATAAAATATAACGTTGATAGAAATTATCGCTGAATTGGTAACGAAAGATAATTTTTAATATACATGTATATATGGATATTTTTTGTATACATATATGTGACTAACGAAAGAAGGCACCTGGATAAGGCGCGAGAAGATCCTGAGCCGAGGAAGCTGCATCTCGAACATTATATGTATGCACGATGACACGTACGGTTTGTGCGTGTGCGGGCTTGGGTCTCGCACGCGTGAGGAGAACTCTGCTCGAATATCTTTGTCTCTTTTTTTTTTATTTTTTATTTTTTATTCTCCTTTACCTGTTTCGGGCTCTGTTGAGATGAAACGCCGATGATCCACGAGAAGGCCCCCAAGGCCCTCTCTCTTTCTCTCTCTCTCTCTCTCTCTCTCGTTTTCGAACCAAACCCCAAGACGTTTCGCTGAAAATATAAAACTACACAGAGAGAATCTCACTCGGAGATGGGTTCTTTAGACTTTAGAGCATCGAGAGAGAAACTTGGTAGCAACAGACAAGACAGCCGACATCTCCGCCCTTCACTACACAACTCTCTCGTTTGCCTCGCACCCGCTCACAATCTCTCCGTCTCTTTCTCTCTCTCTCGTTCCCTGATTTGTAACAGTATACTACCGCGCGTAAATGTTCGCCTCGATTCACACTGAAATTTATATATGGGATAACCAATCAACCACCGCCGAACCGAAAAATCTCTTATTCCCTCGAATCTTCGTATATCCTGAACGAGAGAAGAGCGGACGGTGCACCTGTGTCTAGGAGCCGTCATCGAAATTCACTACTTGGAAAAATAAAGAAAGCAACTTTTTTTAAATTTTAGTTGTATTTTTTTTATTTTTTATTCCGGTGTGTTCTCCGCTAAGATCAGAATTTCGAGCTGAAATGATAACAATGAGTAATCAGTGCTCCGCTGGATCCGCTAAGAATCTCTAAACTCAACGGATTTTTATTTTCGAAACTTACAGCCCAAGCCGTATGAATGTTTCGAACGTTTTTTTTTTGACGTATCATGGCTTTGAGAAAATGGTGCAGGTCAGGGTTCACCGAGATAGAAAGCAAATGTTGGACGATGGACTGGTTGAGAAAAAAGGACAAACGACAGAGGGGCGTGGAGACGGAGAAGGCAGGGGGAGAGGCTATTGAAGATGGTTAGAAAAATCGATCTCCCATCGAGGCTAAGATATCCAACAGACGTTCCTGTCATGGCCGCACGTACACGATCGAAGGTGTAATCGATCGACCACCTATCGAGTCGACGTTCATCCATCATCTCGTTTCGACGACTCTTCAGAGTTCCTTTTGCCAAGAGAAAGAGAGAGAGAGAAACAAAGAGAGTTTGGATAATCGAATTCTTAGCGTTCTCCCACTTATCATTTCTCAGTGAAACGGTCGTTCGAAGTACACACAGTGCTCGTCAACCATCGTAAATACTTATTCAAGTCCGGCACTGCTGGAGCTCGCGTTAATAACAATCAGTGATGGTTATTAGCTAATTCTTCCTGACCACAATTAGAAAATTGGTAACAAGTTGGTTTTGATGTAGGTCTATTATCCCACGATGGCGAGAAACAAAAAAATGAAGAGAACGAGAGAGAAAAAAAAAACTCGTGAGCATAGCTTCGGTAGATGGAATAATTTCCCACGAATGATTTCAATATCAATACGAGAAATTAAATAAATTCCGATCGAACAAACGTCCGTTTTGTCCTGGACAAAAAGACAAATCGAGAGAGAGAGAGAGCTGAGAGAGAAGAGACTCAAGATGCGGAAATATTTAAGAGTCTCTATGCCCATAGGGGATCACGACGACCGCGAGAATTTCGAAACCTTAAATTTTTATCCTGCGCTCGAACAAAGACACATTCGCCGCAGCTCCGAAATATTTTTTTTACCTTGCTTTCCTTTTCTTTTTTTTTTTTTTTTTGGGGCAAACACACGTGTTTTCAGGCGCAAGAAATTTCCAGGAACCAGACTCGATATAACTCGGATTAGATTCGGTGCTTCGACGACGTCGACGACGTCGACGAGTGTTACGACTATCTCTTCGGTTTCTCCTGCTCTTTCGCCTTCAATACACATATGTCAGCGATTGTGCGTTCAGCGATTATCTTTAACCGCCTTCCTTCTTCCTCCTCTTTGTCAAACATTGGAAACGATAAAATATCAAACGTCTCGTCACCTTTTGCCTCTCAAAAAATTCATGTTGTTACACATATATCGATTCGGGGCTTGCGCTTGGATTATCTTTCCCTCTGCTTAATCCTTCGAGCCCTTATGTTTCTCAGAGCCAGATACATATTTGTCGAGCTATATGATTAGCCTAAAAACCGAGTGTTTGTTTGATCTGTTTGTAGAAAAAAAAAAAACGTTTTCGTCGCCACCTTGAACTAGACCTGCATGGAAGCAAAGTACACACAGAAAAATCTTTATCTCGCCGAAAGAAGGTTTTATCTTTGGAACGCTTTTTCTCATCTGAAGAGAAAACGGCTCCTGCTTCACTGACCCTTCTCATCGCGTTAAAAAGTGGGTATTTTCGTGCAGCCATTAAAAACGAGCAACATAAACGCGTTCTCCAATTTTTCGTCGTATTCGATCAAAAAATCAACCATAGTCTTCGCTAAAATGACCGATCGGAAGGTCGAAAACCTTTATCCAATAAAAGACTAGACTTTTGAACTTCTCAGCGCCACATTTGTATTCTTAGTCATCAATATGCCAATAAGGAGTGCCAAAAATATACTTTCCAATGACCCTTCTCTTACTGCCAGTGTAGGACACACGAAGAAGCCCCGTTCTTTAGACCAATAAACAGAAAGCGGAGCAACCCCTTGGGGGGCGGTGGGCAACAAGTGACCATACCAGTTGGGCCAGGAACTGCTCACTGAAATAGCCCGCAAAAGTGCTTTAGCCACATATATATTCGGACTTACACATACATCTGTTATCATCCACGTATATACCTTAAGAATTCAGTATATTTTTATAAATATATATAGTTATACACGTGAGAAATATGAATGCGTGTATATGACTATGAGATTCTTTCTTGTGTCGTGGTCGTCGACCAGCCGGTCGTTCCAGCCAATCGATATATCGAGCGTGCGTGGGTGACCCTTATATATGTATATCTATATGTTTTTTTTTATATGGATACATATATATGTATCCTTCAATAGTATATTCTGGGGTTTCTGTGGGGTTGCCATACACTTCGCTGTCATGCTTTTGCTCTCAGAGCTGTGCTTTCAACCCCTCTCAGTGACTTTGGGTGTAGTGATGTGTGTTTAGTGGGGATGGCTCTGAACGCACACGCCATGAGGGGTTGAATCGCTTCTCGGGTTCACTTACATGCGTGTAGGGAGTTTTTGCGGTAGGCCATGGGCGCTTTAGGTCCGGTCTCTGCGGTCAGCCGAGAAAGCTTTTTCTTCCAGCTCTCTGTCTTTCTTCCTGAATTTCGATATTTCTCTTTCTCTCTTTCCTCAGCCCTCTTTTCTCCTTTTCCTTTCCCGGACTCGAACCTTGAAATTCTCGATTCTTCTTCACCCCCTCTTCCAGACTATTTCCGAAGGTCACGACCTACCATCCTGATCGTGAACCCAACGGAAGGTCAACGTTTGCCGTATTGGCAAAATTCAAAATGCACCGTCGGTTGAATAATTGTTGACTGAAATTAAGCAATTTGGATACAACGAAGCTCGCTTTCTTCTGGCGTCAAGTTGGATGTTGAGAAAGTTGGGTTCTCTTCGTGTCAGATGAATTGGATCAATTTTATGGTGCTTATAATTAATGCACGAAAATGGAAATAGTGAATAAAATGACAAATATGGATTGTATGATGGAAGAATCAGTTTTCTCAATCGATAATCTCATGGAAACTGACAAATGTAAAAAACATTTTGTTTTAATTGGAAAATGACAATGAAACGATTGTAGAATTCTTAATATGAGAAAACTTGCAACCGTACAGCAATGAGAGAACACTGCGAGCGTGGAAGAGACCGAGGGAAGTCTCTCGACGTGGCAATGTTTTAGCGTATTGATCCAGTTGAGGGGGTTTTAGTTGAGCTCTTGCGGTTAGTAGTAGAGAAAGAGAGTATAAGAGTAAGGTTCGCGGGGAAGTGAGTCCGGAGTGCTTGGGAGAAAGATAGACTCGAAGAGAGGTAAAAGAGACAGAAAGAGAGAGAGAGAGAGAGAGGAGAAAGTGCAGGGTTGAACGCGATATAGTGGCGAGCGTTGCGAGGGAGGCCGGAAGAAAGAGGAACGAAGAAGGGACGATCCGGGGGGTTCGGAAAGAGAGAAAGAAGGGGGCAAAAACTGGACGGTGGCACTTACTCGCTCATAATCACCCCCGAGCCTCCACCCACACGACTATACCGAGGCACTCTATGCACTGCTGCTGCTGCTGCTGCACTTTCTCTCTTTCTCATTGTGGCTCCGTACAGACACAAATATTGACCATGACAGCCCCAATAAAGAGATATCCGTGTGTAGCTGAGCATACAACATTTCATAGTTTAAATAGACACATATCTCGGCGCGAATTGAGCGCCAAATTACTTTTTCGTTATCAAATAAAATTCTTTATACATGTGATCGTGATAAAAATTTGTGAACAAAAGCTATTAAAATGTAATTCAAACTTCAGAAATGTAGATGAGATAGTGGAACAGGAAGTTACACACGAAATATGCAAATTCCAGTATGCAACTCGCGTTTTTGTTGAAAATCAGAACATTGAAGTCATTACATAGTCGACCTGTGTCAGTTCACTGCTCACTTTCGTTATTAAATATGAAAATGTTGAAGCTGCCAGATAGAGTCGATCTATATATCACCAGAATTTTTTCAACAATGTAGTATTCCATTTTTTCATCGTCGACTCTTTTCTGTCTTGAGAAAAATGCATCGTGTCAACCTCGTTCATAACCTGGCTAACACAAAGCATGAACTATCGCCATGAAAGAGAAACTGCAGCGAAAGACAAAGTTGTCCGGCTGTCCGCAGCTTGTTTATTCGCTGTAGAGACCTCTTGGAGAATTAATTCTCACATGAAGCTATACATCTCAATCATTATTCAGAAGAACCACTGTAAAGATGGAGAGAAAAAAAAATCATAGTCTACGAAAGAAGGGAACATCGATCGTGTTACACTCGAGTACTATTAGGCACCACTTCAGAGGTACATCTACACAGAGTATGAAACTCGCTAGGAATTGCTGAGCTCGAATGTTAAACTAGTAGAACCTTACTAACTGCCCTCTGGCTGGATATTCATTGATATACGTATATACTAAGAGCTACCTTCGATCTACCTTCAAGAAAGTCCGAGAGTGTCTACGAAAGAGGAGGAGAAAAGTGAGAAAGAGCAAGAGAGAGAGAGAGAGCGACTAGAGCAAAACCACCCTCCTTACGTATGCACACCCTTGAATAATTGCCGCTCATTCGCTCAAATTATCCCGTAGTTTCCGCGTCGAGCGAATGTAAAATCATAATAACACTGTTGGTCGCGCACACGCGGGACTTTTGACTTAAGCTCTTTCATTTTCTCTTTCTATCTCTCTCTCTCTCTCTCTCCTTCCTCCACGTATTTCGATGTTTCGATATAGCGTGAGCACTCGTGGCTGTCCACGTAACATTTACACATTCATATATGTATATGTCTATGTTTGGAACATTTGCTTTACGTATATGTACTACAGCTAGTGTTTCTTCATACATTTAAATGTTCATGTGGATATATACGGGGTTGTGAAACATTTAAATGTGAAGAAGCGTCCATCGAGTTAGTCCAATCATCTACTGTCTCTTCTCTGATCGCTTCCACGTAAGCTCGTTCCCCGGTTCGCCACGAGGGCTCGCAAAACCCTTGCACGCACATTTCTCCCTTTCATCCAACGCACTCTCGTTTTCCTGTACTTTCCCGCTCCTCCATTACGTGGAAGAAATAAAATTTAGCGGGGGCCCTCGAAGAGAAAGAAAAAGAGAAAACTAATATGTGTGTGTGTGCGCGTGTGTTGCGAAAAGAGAATAAATGCATAGGACAAGCCATACATGTAGTATGTACGCACCTCGGTAATATAATATTCTCACTGCAACTGTTTTGTTATCGTTGCTAACCCACGACTGATCGATATTTCTACATTTTATATACGATTCAATCACGAAAATTGAAAAATTGTTCTTTCGAAGAAATTTTTTAGAATTGTTGATTTTTCAGTAAACCATTGGTTTACCAAATTCGGTAAACTTGTTTGTTATGGTTTGTTGTTGTTTTGTTGTTGATTGGTACAGTAAAAGTTTCATAAAATTCATAACATCTTTTATATTTCTGTTTCAGAAGGAGCCTCCAGTTCTATGCTGGCGAAGCCAAAGTGTGAGTAAACAATATTTTTTGCTCGGACTCCAACGATAATTAGTTAATCGGCATTACGCTGACAACTTAGTGGCAATCTCCAATTTCTTCGATTAAAAAGTCCTCTCGATGTACGCTTTTACGTGTGGTAAAAAATGGCCTCGAGGTATTAACTTTTAAAAAAACTCTTGATATAGGACAATTTCAGCATCGATCTTTGCCCGAATATTACTCCAATCAACGTTGACGCAAATCATTTTTGTTTTTTTCTCTTCACCAAATTACACGATAGTTTATTGACAGTAATTTTAAATTACTCGCGCGCTTGTTTTGCGGACGTTAGGGTATCGTTGCAATTTCACGTCTTCCTCGCAGTTTCAGAAAGGTGAAGGGGAGGGGGTTCCGTCGTCTACCTTCAGAGGTGTCCTCTGACACCTCTAGCGGTTCCCGCCTCTCTGGGTATATTACTTGACACGTCGTCGAATATCTCTCCGGTGGAAAACGCGTACCTCGGGCATAAACGCTCCTGCGGTGGTCAGAAACGCTTTGAACGATTATTTACTCTTTCTCTCTCTCTCTCTCTCTTTCTACCTTTTTCAGGCCAGATCCGCGATACATAGCGAATTAACGACGAATAACCGCGGGAAAACCGGTTAACCGTAGAGTACATACAAACCTCCCCATAATCATATACATATATTTACAAACACATACACTATATACGAGTATAAACGAATGTATATAACGTCTCGATCCTTTTCTTCTATCATCTGTCGACTCATACACGCTTATCAATACTCTTACGAGTAAAAGGGCTTAATTCGTACTATTTGACGCCTTGAATTAAGTGTTTGTCTGCCATTTTATTTCGCACTATTCAATATGCTCGTATACACGTTATACCTCGTTCTTTATCCACGCATATATGTACTTAAACGAGCATTCCTCGGGACGCTTTAGTCCCGACGCGAATTAATGAAAACACGCGCTCGAATGCGCGCTGATAAAGTGAACAGTATTATAAAGTCCTCCACTCGCCCGAGCACGTCCTCCGACCTCGCCCTGCTCCTCGCGTTTCTCCTTCTCACTTCTCTATCGTTGTGACTCGTCGAAAATTATGCGAATCCGTGTTCATAAGAAAATTATGAGATATTTAAAGATAATAAGTCCTGCAGAATTGCACCACGAATTTGTCGAATTGCAAACTGTATTTTACTCGCAATAATTTTTATTCGTTATCAGTAACGAAACGAATTATTGTGAGATTTGAAAAAACTTGTGACGTTTCTGTGAGAAAAAAATAGAATCTGATAAATAAATATCGAAACTATTTATTTTTACAAACGTTGACTGAAAATCTTCATTGGACATTGGTTCAATGAAGAAACATTTTTAATCAAACATGAAAGTAATAATAATGGAACGGTCTCCTGTCAAGAAAATTGCAGGAAAAAAATATTAATTCCAAAAAATGACATTACGTTCCTCCGCAGCATGGATTTTGATTTAATTTCTTTTTCCATAAACTCTGACAGAAAGAATTACTGTATACTTGATAGGATTAAGCACGATCCAACGTTGGCTCCTTCGATGGAAACACAGCAGTTAGAATTTTTTTTATACCTCCTTAGGAATGTTCTTTGCACATTCGTCGAATCGTCGAATCACGATAAACTCGTATTTAATGACAATGAATATAGTAATGAGAAATAAAAATAATACATGAATTCAACTGGTCGGAAGAAAAAACTTGTCAGGTCTCCTCGAGGACGTTTCGATAACGATGAAAAGGAATTCACAATTAATGAGTAATGAAAGAGTACTTTGAGAAACGTGATAATTAAATTTGTCCTAAGAATTAAAACGAATGTCGTCGTTACAAAAAAAAAACAATATATCTACTTGAATATACACATATGCAATCTACAAATATTTGAACGATGAAGTATTAAAAAAAAAAAAAAAAAAAAATATCCACACGTTCGTATACATTCAATCGAATATGAGAAACGAGCGAGTGTAGATGACGAATTGTTATAACTATTGCGTGCGCATCATACGAGTGACCATCATTAACGATCACTGGGTAATTAAAAAACGGTGTGACCAGAGCGTGTCAAACTTGACTTACGAAAAAGCAGTATTGCTCTGAACTGCACATTGTAATCTACGATTTTATATTGTTTCGCCCAGCATCATGGGCAGGAAGTCTTTTTTTTTTCATTCTATTTTTATGCATTATGGGAAACTTCCGGTATAGCATGTAAGTTTTTTTTTTCTTTTTTTTTCATTTCAATTGTTAGCAAATGAGAATCGCAGTTTGGGAGAAATACGACAAGGGTCAAGAACTTTTGATACATCAATTATCAGGTTCGGAAATAATATTAGCTTTTCCTCTCTCGTCATCGACTCTAAAGTTTTTCGTGGAATGAACATTCGTCGTTTTTTTTTTTTTAATGGCATGAGAATATATGTACGAAGGAATCGTGTTCATCGAGTGCATTTTGTTAGTGACATATACACGTGTCACAATAATACAAAGAACGAACACACGCGATCACGTGTTTTAAAATACGAGAGAAAAAATACAATGCGAGAGAGAAAGAGATAGGAAGAGAGCGAGAGAGAAGGAGGAGGAGAAGGAGTGAGAAGGGCCACTGCCACGTAGGTAATTAAGGAGCGGCGTTAATTTCCGAAAAAAAAAATGAAGAAAAAAAGAGTAACGGTTGTACCACAGAAACAGTCGATGCGATCATCGGTGCGAGAACGAGGGTAAAAAAAAAGGTGGGAGCGATTACATCAACGCGCAATGAGCACGATTTTTTTTTTTTTTTTTTTTCATTTTTTTTTCGTTACATATAGGGCAGACACAGATCAGGTGTATATCGTAATGTACACGTGAGAATACGAGAAACGTATACCGATTCGATCGTAAGTGTGAGCGAGATGAAATAATAAAAATAAAACAACGCTACGCGACGAACAAACTGCGTTTCCACCGCTTCGCTGATCTTGATTACGTGTACAAATGTATACACACGTATATACATGTATAGAGCTCGTCCCATGAATTCCGGTAATTATTATAATTGCCTTGTGTCGGATCGTCCGCGCCCAAATTGCAAACGTTCTCCGTAACGATTGGTTCACCGTTCTCTCAGCCTTTTCTAATTCAATGAAAAACGATTGATGCACAGCCGCGAGATTTCAGTCAAAAGGCCTCGAAAAGCTATGCAGAATCTTGCTGAATTTTTTTTTTGTTCTCAACACGTCATTTTCTACCTGTAAACGTCTAGGTTCCATGACGAATGTTGTCAGTTGGGTAATGGGATTGAAAAAAATAAAATAAAAAGTTATGGTGTGTTACGAGAATTTTTTTTTTTTTCGTTCAATGTTTCCCTGTTTCACGTGAAAGTAATCGTGTATTTTCACTCGAAGAAAGTACAATTCACATGGATACCCTTACAAATTGAATGTATCACTCGTCGCATTCAATGTTAAGAATTGTAACGAGTGGGCTGTCACGCGAGGCGCCGCAAGGTTTAAATTTAACGTTTTTTTTTTTTTTCTTTTTTTTTCAACTTCGAACCCTCAGTTCGGGTTAACGAGTAGTTCGCGTAAGACACCCCCATCGGGAAAAACTTACACGCAGGTATGATGTTGCTTCTTGTTACACATTTATTGATTATTAAAGGGTGAAAAAAGAAATGTTGTTTGAAACTGAGAACCCTTCCGTTATCATGTCACTCGAGGGTTCAACCCTTTTTTGTATACGAATGTAACAATGTAAGCTCGCGAACCTTGCGTCACCATATTTGCGAGTACTTTTTTTTTTTCATCCATTCTGCATTCTCGATTAACCGTGAGCATATTTGACCCTATGTATACCTTTTCCTGTTAAACCATAAAAAAAAAGAAACGATTTTGTTTCATCTTTCCTTCATCGAATCCAATCTTTTTATAGATTATTTTCCCTTTTTTTTCTGTCACTCACGCACTTTACATTGTTTTCAACATCCCCAACTTCTCTTTTCCACGATAACTTTACCTTCCTTCTCTTTTCTCTTTCATCCCTCAAAATTACACGCAATTTGCATTATAAGTTACGCAGAACGACGAAGCACGGGTAAACACCCTCAGTTTTTCTACTTTTTTCGCTTACTCTCTCCTCTCTCCTCTCTCTCGATCTTTCTTTCTCCAGTTTACTCTTTTGTTTCTGCTTTTGGGCGTGACCCTATAAGAGTAGTACAACTATCGCTGCCAACAGTATACAGTTTTTCTTGTTGCTATTAACGAATACTCTCTTATATCTCACGTAAATACAAATACGTGTATGTATTCGCATATAAATTGTTGAAAGACTGTAACACGCACGTATATAGTCTGGTATTTTTGCTCTCGAGCTTTTTTTCCATCAATTAATTATTTCACGAAAATTAATTATCCGCAACAGTAGAAAATAAAGCCACGTATGTATATATATGTTGTACAAATGGGATGCCAAGAGTATTTACGTGGCTGTAGATCAGTTTGTCCTTTTATTTATATATACAAATGTATATACAGATCTATGTTTTCTATACGGTAAAAGCAGCCCCCTTCCTAACAAGACACATTATAAGTTTTTCCCGGGGGTTAATTCCGTCGACGATACACCACACACACACACCCACACACACTACATCTTCGCTTTTCTCTTTTTCTCCATCCATCCTTTCGCCCATTTACTCGTCGCAGTGTTTCGTCGTTGTCCAGACTGCACACATCATTCCCTCTTTCTCCTCGCTCTTAGCGTCCCGAGTAGCTTCATCCTCCAGCCCTCTGTCCCTCTCTTCAACCCTCTTGAAGAGCGTCCAGCGTTCCTCCGGACTAAGAGCGTGGCTAAGAGTTTGTACATGTACTTTCTATATATATATGTATATACGTGGCAAGTCTCTATGGTTAATTAAACGCATAGATCACCCACCTACCTCTTTTCTTCGCTCCTTCTCGCTTGCTCTCATTTCCACCCTCTAACAACGGACCCAACTAAGAAGAGTCTCATTCAACCACCAGCGACCCCCTCTCAGCCAGAGCTTTGCGAACTCGCCACGGAGGAACATTCCAGTTTTATTTTTATCTACGAGAGAAACGTTACTCTTTTCCTCTACCGGTATATAAACCCTCCCCTTATTTCTTGCACAACCGGATATTATCCCTTTCTCACCGCTCACGCAGCGACCACTACATTTTTTCACACTTTACAATGATTTTTAATTCTCCTCGCACTAGCTCTTATACACATCGCCCATACCATTTTTTACACCATAATTCACACACTTTATATCATATATTTTAATTCAATGCACATTTCCTTTATGGCTACATCATACATATAAATAAATCCAGCTAACAGAAAAGAAGTGAAGAATAAAAGAAGAAGAAGAAGGAGTCAGAACGATGAAAAAGATGTTGAAAAAAAAAAAAATCATCAACACAACGAAACGCCCTAAATCGTTAAATATATATTTTTTTTCTTCTTCTTTTTTCACCTCGATATGAAGCCTGAATAAAGCCAGGAGATGAGCAAGGCAGGCAAAGCAGTTAAAGCTGACTTGTATGAGGTCCAAGAATGTGTGGGGCCCACTTCCTCCAAAGATATTCTCCTCAAATATATATATATATATGTTTACATATTTAAGTAGATATATGCCACATGAACGCATATGTATATTATATATCGCATACAAAATATTTTTTTACCCCTTGACCCCCTCCACTCCTCTCTGACTCTTCGACTATCCCCAAAACACCCTCTCTGGACCCCTCTATCGTCAATATTTTATTTGGTGAAGGAGATCGCCACTAGCTGCCTCATCTCTTTGGCTTCCTACTCCACGCCCACGTGTGTCGCGCGCGACACCATATCCACACTCTTCAACAACACACACACAGATAGAATTGTGTGTGTGAGAGGGAAAGCATCAAGATGTTCTCCTGCACACCTTCGCTCTCGAAGATGGGCCAAAGCGTCTATACCGGTTTTCTCAGAGACGATTAAGTATAAGCATATGCAACGAATCATGAAAGACACAAGGGCGTAACTCGGCTCAAATTTAAACATGAAATTTTCTTCGTTACGCCCTTGAATCCCATCACCGGTCGATATTTCTCTCGAGAATGGGAAAAAGAAATACTCTCACAACACACAAGTATAGCCTGCTGCTGCTGCTGCTGCAACGTCACAGGCACATGCCAACGCGAAGACACACCATGATAATCGCTCATTATGGCTAACACCAACCGGTGTGACTCTCTCATATTCCTTCACTCACCATTTCTTCACTTCCAAAAACTAACTTTTACGGTTTTAATGTCTAACCATGTGTTTGTATATCTATACACATGTATGTCTTACACATTCCACAACTGTTGTATACGCACATTCATTATTTACTCTTGCTCGGAGGACCCACCGGAAATAATAATTTTTTTCTTTCACCGAACGTGAAATATTTTTCTTCCAGAAATTACGTTTGATTATGCGTGGGTTGGGAATGTATCGTTAATGGAAATTCCAAATTTCTTTTCTCAGGCAAATCGACGTTTCTTTTCTATCATCCTTCTTAGGTGATGAAAACTCGTTATCGAATAAGGTGAAACATGCGGCTCTGGTACATCGCATTCCGGAATCGCTCGCTGCCTGGAAAGATTGCAATACTCTTGTTTTTTTTGTGAAAATTTGCTTCGATATTATAATTTGGATGAATATTCATTTTTTATAGGAATACAATTTCCCATATCTGAAACAGCTGGGATATTTAATTGAGTTGGCTCCGGTGAGATTCTCCAATTTTTGCGTCTAATTAATTCGAAGCTGAGAGAAAGATGTAGAGGAGGATGAGGGCGAAGAGTGGAGGCTTAACTGGATAGAAAACGGGGTGAGAGAATGGAGAAATCGCTCGGGTGCAATCTCGGGACGGAGAAATATGTAGTATCGTCGACATTCGCGCAAAAGGCAGGCAAAGGTAAAAAATAAAACAGAGAGAGAGAGAGAGAGAGGGAAAGAGAAAGAAAGAAGAGCGAGCGCCGGGCGCGCGCGAACAAATTAGCTCTCTATCTGAAACAACTTCTTGGAATAGCCGTTACTCACGTGCGTGCCAGGCAGACGGAAAGAAATATAGAGAGAGAGAGAGAGAGAAAGAAAAGAAAACGGGAAAAAAAAATTGCCGAGAGTTTCGGAACCTTTCGAGTCGTGTGTGACGCGCGCCACCGCAAGGCAAAATCTCCAAAAGACGAAAAGGAAGAGTTCTCGAAAACTCAAAGCAGAGAAAAATAAAGGTGTAGAGGGCGATAACAAGAAGAAGAAGAAGAAAAAAAATAGTGTAAAAGAATTGGTTCCGGATACGAAAAAATGAAAGAAAGTATATAGAAAATCGTTGAACGAAATTTTTCGAAATTAAAAGAGGCTCTCGAAGCTTGGTGTCTCTTCTTTATACGTGTATAGATTTACTTTGCATCCGCAGGTTGAACGTCTTCGGCGGAGCTGCATAAAAAGGAAGGGATAAGAGGATCGTTCGAGACGTGTTTAACGGGCTGCGGATATTTATACGCGCGAGGATTTTTTTCGCACGATTCTTTTTGCCGTTGGTGTCGGGAGACTCGCCTCGAAAAACGAGCATAGATCTTTTTCCCTCTTCTCTATCTTCCCCTCCCCCCCCCCCCTCATTCGGACCTGGACAAACTACGGTCGCGATATCTTCGTGATTCTCCCCGATCCTTAATTAATTCTTTGCCGACTTTTTCATTTTATTTCGATGGATTTAACGCGCGTGCGGAGCCTGAAATAAAAATGTAACGGCAGAAAGGAGAGAAGAATAAAAAAACGACAGAGAACGAGAGAGAGAGAGAGAGAAAAAAAAAGAAAAGAATTACTTTCCATTAATGAGAGTGACGTTCCCCGTAGAATAGATCAGAAGAACGATCGAACTTGTAGTTTACGTTTGTCCTGTTAATTTTAATCGGTCGAACAGAGCGTGGCTTTCACGGGAATTAGAAGGGGTTGGCAGAGGATCGTAAATGCCGAAGGAACCTGCCGATCTCTCCTTTCTCTCACTCGCTCCCCCGCACTCTTTATTTCGCAGGGGGACGTCCGCCGCGCTTGATACACCGGGCACGATCGAATGAATCAACAGAGACAATTAATAGCCCGACTGGCCGCTTTGGAAAGCGTCGGTACGACCCCCCGAGAATGTGCGGACAACAAATCTATCTGTCCAGTCGTTGGGAGCATCTCCTCCGCCCACAATCCTCTCTCTCTCTCTCTCTCTTCGTCTTTTTCTTTCTCCCTCTTTTAGTCCATCGCGTTCACCCCGCGTGTTTTCTATTCTCTCGCTTGTCCTGCACAGCTTCTCGACTGTCCGACCGTCCGTAACGGAGCACCAACACTCCCCATGTACTTATCTATATATACACACAGAGATATCCACAGCATTAGGTACTAAACACAGTGAAGAACATAGCCGGTCATCCGTGTACCGGGGTGGCTGAGAGAAGTACCCCTGTATCCTAACCCTTGACCAGCAGAACCAAACATACACAGTGCACTTAATCTCAACCCCTATTCCCTCATATGCCTCCCTCATAAACTAGACTATTAGAAACGAATTTTTCATATTCTGTTTTAGCTGTTGAAACGAAACTGTTGTCGACTCTGTTAACGAAAAGGGTTATCAGTGAATTAACGAGTTCTGTATTTGATTAGTGCAAACAATTAATTTAACGAGGAATTTGTTGAATAAGGAACATTTGGTTAAAAACATTTTGTATTTGGCTAAAATTTCACTGGGTATATGAATGCTTACTGACGTTTTGAAGTAACGGGTTAACGAGACAAGACTCTTAACTACGCGTTAACCCAGATTCGTGAATTCCAAAGCTGCACGAAGTGATTAATGGGCGCAAAAAGGGGGTGGCAAAATCTCTGCTCACTTAACAAGAAGATCGAGGGTTGTTAGTCCACGAGGCAGGAGTAATATCAACCCTTCCTGCGTCCCGTTTCATCGAGCTCCGTAGTGTATAAGGGAGAAGGAAAGAGGCACGAGATAGGAAGATAGAAAGAGATATTCGAAGAACTTTGTTCACCAGTTTTCGTCTCTGGCACCCTCCGACAATATTTAAGTCATGTTTTAAGCGTAATTAAATGGCAGAGGGTTCATGCCACACGGCTTTTCGCTTAACTCTACAACCCCGAAACTCATACCCCCAACCTTTTTTACCGCTGTACTAACAGGACCCGGGGACCCTCCCACGCAAATTATCGCATTTAACCCTCTCTGCCACGTTTTCTTCTGCGCAACCCCAAATCTTTCCCTCTTTCTCTATCGCTCTTTATAGCCCGCGGTAATAATGTACTTTTCATTAGCCACACCAGATTCTCCATTGCCTTTAGCAAAAGCTTCTCCGTAGGCTCGAACTCTCCCCCTCGTTTCATCCGCTTTTTCCTCCATGTCATCCGAGAATTTACCGCCCGAATATTCATCACTCTCACTAACCCTTCACTCCCTCGTGTCCGATCCTTTTCTCAATCCTGTTTTCCCTCGTTTGTTCGATATCAACAGGTCTTAATTGCTGTCATCAAACTGTATCCTGACTTCGAGTAGGACTCTCCCCGTGTAAACAACACAGAATAACCGTTGCAAAAAATTGAAATTAATCGATTTAGTTCATTGTTGATCAAATGCCAAATAATTATTTAAGCCTTCAAGTTAATATAAATAAGAAGTTTCAATGTTCCTGAGATTCTCTATTTCCAAATAAAAATATAAGAAAATTAATTGATTCACTATCGTTGGAACAGGATTACCATAGGGCTCTCTCTAACTGGCTGTTTCTACATCCTAGAGCATCCATAAACGCGTTCAATTCCTCTGATTCACTGCACCCAACTTGAAGCACGATTATGATATCTTTCTTGAGGAAGATAAATTAATTACTTTATCTCTTCTCTTGTCTTCTCTGCGCAAACACAGACGCGTATATGCACTGTCTCTTGGAAGAGATAATTCGAGGGTTTCTTTTTGATAAATTGAGACGGCCTTTGGGCATGTATAAACAGAGAGGAAAAGAGGTAGAGAGGAATCTCCTCCCTTACACATTTCGTGGGACTGCTGTCAGTGCGAGGCTCTAAAAGCCTGGAATAACCCTTGCTTTGCATCTCACCTGTTGCTCGGTCGTCCGCCCTCTCGACACCTCCTCCTTTTTCGCGGGACTCCGACCACCATCACGCTTTCGCATTCTATTTATATATGTATACATGTAATATATATATATATATATATATATATATATATATATATATATATAACTTTTCAACTCTGTCTCTCCCTGGCTAATTAAAGAGTCAGACAGTGGCTGGTTCGCGGGTGTTTAATACTACTCCTCCACCCACCGTTTCTTCACCATCTTTTCTTTCATATATATACATATTTCATGTATAGTCATCGTGTATACACACACACATATATATATAAATATATATTTAAAGAGGAAAAGAGAGAAGGAGAGTCCCGTTGGTAGATTTAGCTTCGCGCGCACCCTTCTCGCCCTTGCGGACTCTCGCCGAGTGTTCTTCTCTCGGTTTCACAAGCTCCGAATTAATTAGCGGCTGTTAACCAACGGTTCGCGAGATCCCTACAAGCATTTTGCTCCAGGATTCTCTAATTTTCTCCCGTTCCTTTCCTCTTCCTCCTCCTGCTCGTTCTCGTTTTCTGTCTTTCTGGCGACTCATTTAGGGGATGTTTATTTTAATTTTCCTCGATGTCCTTCCTTCGCTCCGGTTGGTGAGGTACAACGGTACGGTGTCCCACCGAAGCCACCCTTCACTCGTCCTTTTTTTCTCTTACCGTGTCGTCGTCCGTCCTGCATCAACGCTCACCCTATAACCACCCTCCTCGTTCCATCTTCAGATAGCTCAACGACTCCTTCGACTTTTTATCACTTAATTAACTCGCTCTCTTTTCCCTTGTTTCGTCTTACTCTTCATTTAACAAACTCCAACCTCATTATTGCTCCGGTCTACGGACTCTCGCTTCTGGATATTTTTTCGTGCTGAAAAATTAAAAAAGAAACAACCTTTCCTCCCCAGTCACCGGAAACTCGACTTGACTTTGTGGTTAATGGCTCTTTAGATTCATCTCGACAATTAAGTCTTTTGTATATTTTCATTAGTGAAAGGAAATGTTGATTTTTCTTCTCCCTCGACTAACTAGTCGTGACTGAAGTTTTTAATACGAATTGTTAATTGTTTGGAATAAAATACCCACGAATTGTCTGTTTCGCAAAAAGCGTAAAAAAATTTAATAATATAATAATACAGAATAAAAAATTTTAAGTTTCTTATTTAACAGATAAAATGGTATTTTAGAATTTCAGAAAGAACTTTTCGATCTTTGAGCTTCATAATTTTTGTATCATAAAACGAAGGTTAATGATTGCTCGGATTCCCACGATCACGTCTTGTAATAGACTATAAAAGCTATATGTGCATCATTTGTATATACGTATATGTATATACGTTGGGCGTTTGGACTTTTAAGTAAAATCATGCACAAACGAACACGATATCAAGCTTCTCTTCTTCGGGAACGAGATTCTCCATATCCCTCTCGCTCTCTTTATTTTTCGTTGTGAAATTCCTTGGCAATTATTTGCTCGTTATTTACCTCTTTTAAGCTCACAGAGACGAGAGAGGCCAACTTACTCAGCCGGGTGAACCTCTCTCTCTCTCTTCTTCTCTCTTGGTATACACGTCTAATTATCGCCGTGCAAAATAATCGCCGTGTGCCGCCGCCACCCCCCCTGTTATTAAGCCCGAACGGCGCTCTCGGACCAAAAAGGCGAATGCGTTGAGGAACTCGGAGATGAAGAGGCCGGAGAGGAACGAAGAGAGAGAGAGAGAGAGAGAGGAAGAGGGCGAATCGTTTCTCGCGAAAACGCTCAAGGGCCTTCGCATTTCTGCACGTGATCCTTTCTCACCCCGGACTTTTGCCTTGTTTCGATACTTTTGAGAGCACCAAAAATACTGAGGCCCACGTGTGCCACGGGGCTTTTTTTGTGCAAGAAACGTCTCTACCACGATGAACGACCAGCATATTTTTCCTTTCATTTTAGCAATTATCGTTAATATGACTTCAAATTTTCATGTTTTATTTTTATTTTTATTCACCTCAATTATCAATGCATTTGCAATGAATAATTAAATTGTTGAGATAAAAATGATCGATTACGAATTAAAGATTTCGGAATACGAGTGAACGTGATCGTAAAAAACTGTAAAAAAAATAAAGATCGCAACGAAACGTTGGGAATTTTCAATCTTTTGCTTTCTTTAGATTTTTATAACGAGAGCTAATAGAAAAGCTAGATTCGTGACGATCGAGACGATCAATTAGTCTTTCTCTCGAGACTTCTCGAGTGCTCTCCGTCTGTTTCTTTGCTCCCGCAGATGGGATATCGAAACAAAGTATGTAATTCAATTACGTGGCGAAAAAACTTTTGCCCCATTTATTTCAATCTTTGCTCCGGCCAATGGAGAAAAGCAGGAGAAAGAGTCAGAGACGTACAAAGAAAGCAAAAGATATACTGTGCGGTAAAGCTGTGTGTAAAGAACGCTGCTGAAGATCCGTAAAATGACGACGAAGGTATAGAAAAGTGGAAGAGCCTCTTCATGAGCAAAGAGTTTGCCAAAGGATTCTCTACGAGAGAGGGTGAATCCTGGTTCCTTCTATTGCCTTCATCTTGGGTTCGTCAGATAACATTTACTAACAATTAATACCTTTCTCGTGGTACATATATAGATAAATAAAATAGACGTATACGTATATGAACGTAAATAAAAAATAAAAAATAAAAAAAATGAGAGAGGAAGAATAAACGCGAAGCACAAAGAAGAATCATTCGGAATTCCTTTCGAGACTACGCGGTCCAAACTTTAAGAGGATCATAATAAAAAATAAAAACGAGAAAAATAAACGGGCCAAAAAGTACGACGCGAAGAAGTTGAGGTAAGGATGAGGGGTGGGGGGTCGAAGGTGAATGAAAGAATAAAGAATGAGAAAAGGAAAATGAGAGGTCCTTTGTCTCGAGCGACGTTTTCGTCTTAAGAATTTCCTTCATCCAAACGATCTCTTGCTCCTTGTGTACTCTCTTCGTCTTCTTTTATGTCTTTTCTCTCTCTTCCTCGCTCTCGCTCAACAGCATCGCGAAAAAAGCGTCTTTGATAATTATCCTTATACCAGCAGCCTCCTTAATCTTTGCACTCTTCTGACTCTCTCTCTCTCTCTCTCCCCCTGCCCCCCACCCTCGCTCTCTCACTCTCACTCTTCCTTTCCTCTGCTGCGATAAAAAATACGAAGAAGCGAGATGAAGAAGAGGAAGAAGAGAAGGAGGAAGCGGAGTCACGGCTCTTGTATGAATGCCCAGGCAAAAATAATATTTTATATACAACAATGGGGTGTGTACCGCGGCGAAGCGCCCCCGCGCTCTTCTTTCTCGTGATTGTTATCGCGCCTCGACGACTCTAGACCTCTCTCACCCTTTGCCTTCTTACAAAGAGAGCGTTATAGAAATCCCTCTCTCTCTCTCCCTCTCTCTCCCTCTCTCTCTCTGTTCTCCGTCTTATATATTCTTATCGCAAAAATTCTTTTTTTCTCCGTTCTTCGTTCTTCGTTATACTTGTGTCTCTCGTCGCGTACCCGACGAGAGAGATGGGCAAGAAGACGCGGATATATTACGAGCCAAAAACTTTCCTACCCGAAGATTTTACGACGCCAAAAAGAGTGGCTGGTATGTAGTACCAGACAGTCAAACAGTTCACCGGCTATATACACGTGTATCCGTACATGTATAGATATATATATATACGAATATAAAATGTATATTTATCATCGTGTACATAAGCTAATATGCGAAGAGTGGTGTTCGCCCGAGCCATCAAAACCGGTGTCCAATCACTCGTCCTCACGAAAACCAGCCCCGCACTCCGTTTAAATCACCACAGTCATTTTTTAAATATTATCCCCGCTGTATATGAACGACAATGTATTAACGACCGAGAGCAACAGTCAGCAAGAACCCTCCTCGTAAGTGTAAAAAAAAAAAGAAAAAAAAAAAAAAAGGACAAAAAGAAAAATTTCTTTACGTACAGACTTAATTGGACTCCGGCGTTTCCAAGTGCGTCCGTGAAGACACTTCACCCGCGACCGCACACGTATTATATTTAAGGCTCAAGATCCACGGCGATGCATCAAGGTCACGTGTTATACAAACTCCGATATGCATATCGGCTGTTCATTGCCTTTTTCAAGATCCTCTTGTTTCAAGCATCTTTGAATTTTATGGCGAGCATAAAAATTGGCAATTTCTGTCGTGTTTTTGTTTCAAGCAATTTAACCTTTTTTTTTAATAATAATAATAAGCAATTTTTTGTTTCTTTTACCTCATCTCAAATTTTCGTGAAAACCTTGAAAAACGCGTTCTTTCAGAGTCACAATTGCATAAGCATATATGTCGAGAATAAAGTCACTTGCCAAATATCTTCATTATTCTTCTCATAATTGATCGATCGAACACTCATTTTATACAACGTGATTAACGATATTGACGTCAAATGACAAGTGATCGTAATCCGGAAACTTAAAAAATAATTTCGAGAGAATTTGACCTATGTGCACTAGCAAATGGCTCGGGGCTAAACATCCATGCTGTACACCATTAAATACTCTATACTTATTTACGTCTCTTATTCACTTGAACGAATCGCTGTCCTGGTTCATCGAACATATCCGTGTGTGTGTGTGTGTGTGTGTGCGTTCGAGCAAAACCGTCGTCCAATCATCCGTGACACTTTATCATTCGAATCTCGAGAGTCATTCCAATCAACGAGGATAGAGAAGCTCAACACTTGATTAGACTTCCATTTGAGCCAGGAGAGTCAACCTCGTTGGTTAAACGACTGCCAGCGAACAATCTCCCTCGCACTCCCTTCCTTTAAATCTCTTTTTATCTTTTTCTCTTATGAGAGACGATTATAAATGTATGTTTGTAGAAATTATGCTGAGTTTGGGGTGGGAAAATATTCTCGTAGAGAAATTCACTGCTCGCGGTTCCACCTCCGACACGACGTTTGATTTCTCATATCTTTTTTTTTTTCTACTTCTCTTCTTCGATGAATTTTTCGATGAATATATTTCTAACGTCGTAGAAACAAATGGTAGCTCCTCCATTCGAAAAATAAATGAAATTAAATTTCGACGAACGCCATGAAGTGATTACAAACGAATTATTAATGCTGAAAAAAAATCATTCCGAATAATCTGTCATCATTTCTCGTCTCAAATATTCAATTGATCGAAACAACTAATTAACGATAAATGAACCCAAATTCCGATACTAATCTTCTGGGATAACGGTGTGTCGAAAAGAATTTTTCCCAGCTACACAATTTTTGTTTTATCAGTGTTTTGTTTTTCTTTTTTTAATGAAATAAGATAATCGATTAATCACGAGTATTATTGTAATTTTTTGTCTCAATCTAAGAATCTCATTTGGTAACGCGATATTTCATGCTACGAGATACCGAATCCTTTGGCTCTCATATACGTGTAAGTTTTTTATATATTTATATATACACGCACAGATGAGATATTCTTAAGTCCCTCCCGCGTGCTGAGATCTCAAGGGCAGAGCCACTTTTAATTCTTCCAACGACTTCCTCTAATCACTCACCGGCATTATCGTATGTCCGAATCTACTTCGTCATTCCGATCTATGGTACGTGTGTTGATACGTACACGTACACCCACTCTCATCCATTAATTCATATGTATATATATATATGGATGTATACACACATAATTAATGTGAATGCACACAGAAAATCATGTACATAAATACGAATACGTGAACGAAATCCGGACAGACAGTCAGACGAGTTGGTTTATCAGTAGCCCGATCATAGGATCTTGGGGTCATCCTCATCAAGTTTTTCTTCCTCAGTAAGAAGGAGCGAAAACAAATTTTTTTCTCTCATTTCTCTTTTACCTAACGAATTCTAGCAAGTGCATGAGTTTATTTTCATTTCGATGCAGCAAAAGACAATTTTCGTGGATGAGACTAGACTCGTGGAGATTGAACAAGAAAAAAATCATTCAGACTCCAAGACTTTTGACGGGAGGTCCTTATTTCCATGTGGAGTTGAGGTGTCATCAGGTGGGGCGAGGAATGAGAAACGAAAAATCAAAAAAACGAATGAGATAGAAGAGAGAAGGATGCTGAAAAAGGAGAGATCATCTCTCATACCAGCTGCTCTCTTTACTCTCTCTCTCACTCGTTCTTTTATGGTGTGTTATACTGGCTCGCAGTTGGTTTAAGCGCAATTAATCTTCGTTAAGTGAGCGAGCATAAGATAGCTAACGCAGTGTGTGTCAGACCCCCTCTCCCCAATACTATTATCATATAAGTATACACATATATAGCAACAAAAAAAATGGTTGTAACGCCAACGCCACAGCTCTTTTCTTCCCCTCTCAGTCCTTCTCACATTCGTTGTCTTCGTCGTTGACGTATACCTCAAAAGATTTAGTCACTCTTAGGTATATATACGTTGAATTTTCACAGCTGACAAGCAAAAGAGCGTAACTCGCTACATCAAATTGTCTTAATCAAAGCCTTTTGCTCGGGTATAGCTATAAACGTACGAAACGTGTCGGGCAAGGCTCGAGAGAACTCGTTCAATACGTTAATTCGTCGACTTACTTATTATGTACAATGATCTATTAGATTCTATAGAGTATCTGTATGCTAATGGCCAATGGAAGGCTCGAACAATCGCTGGGAAATATCATTCCAACCGTTAATGCTTTTCTTCCAAATTGAACGTACAATAGCTGTGGTCTCGTATTTCGTTGCTTCGTGAATCTCGTTGTTTAGCAGAAGTTATTAATTACTTCGTTAACTGATAGATTCTTCAATAATATTTTCTTTCTTTTTTTTTGTCTTTTGTTCTTAAATAGATGAAATTTTTGAACCAAAGTTTATTATTGTTTCGATAGCTTATATAAATTTCAAGTTAATCGTCAACTCAACGAGTCAATATGTGGATGCTGCTTCCTCCAAGATCCTGATTCATGCCCATCGTCTTTCCGAAAATGTTCAGGATTCTCGTAAATTTTCTCTCGTATTAAAACAAACTGGAATTCTTGAAAATTCCAGTTTTGTTAACAACAGACTTTATTTCAGTAAAACTTCGAGTTTCAGTTGTTCAAGTAAAAGTTCAAGATCGAGAGGTAAATGTGTGACAATAAATTTACAAATTAGATGGACGATTCAAAAAATTGTTTAAAAAGAAAAAAAAAGCGATGTAGACGGACCTGAAAGATTTAGAACTGTTGAACAAATTATTCATGCATATTTCAAGGAGCCTCAATATTTGCGATTCATATCTGTTCCTCATTAAAAAAAAAGAGTAGATCGAATGTCTCAATCGGTAGATGTTATCCAACGAAGCGTTACTTCCCTCGAATGCACGTATGGCGGGTTTCGTACTGCACACGATGCAGCAGCGTGTGTAGTAAAGTGCAGTGAGTGAATCGAGTGCGAGAGAACGAAGTGGTGTGCAGCTAGCGAAGAAGCGACGAGATCTTTCTCTCCCTCTTTCTCTCTCTCTCTCTCTCTCTCTCTCTCTCTCTCTCTCTCTCTGCCTCGCTCCCTTTCATTATTCTTCAGCAGAGAAAGAGAGTGAGGTATGGAGAAGCTTTACTGATCAAATCTGAGTAATTAAGGGAGTTAACCTCGACTTAACTTGACTTAACGCAGTCACGCCCGCTTGCCCACCCCTCTTTTTATTTACACCGTTTACCACGCGCGCTCCTTTTTTTTCTTTTATCGCGAAGTATGTATATATGCAATTACATACAAATACAAATGCTCGTACAAACGAACACATGCATGCAGTCATTACGATTCGAGAAGCAAATATATTACACGAACATAATTTAACATTGTTCTTATGAAAGACACCGGGACTCGCGGATCCGCTTCCTCCTCATGATTTTTCTCTTTTCCTTTTCCGTATTAGCTCGAGAGCTGTTTCAACAATTTTTATTTTTATTTTTTTTTACTTCACTCGCTCTTCCTCACCTCTTACACACCGGCCCTTTCTTTGTCTCTCGCGGTACTCTCATTCGTGCGGATCCTTGTCCGAGGTAACTGCGCTGCTCATAACTCAAAATACCTCTGAGCATATCCTTCTTTATATTTCTTTCTTTCAGATTCTCCGGATCTCTCAAATCGTGCGAGAAATATGGCGTGTGCGAAGAGAGTGCGTGACACGATGCAAACACAGGAATATACACTCGCGCGTTCGCATCAGATCGTCTCCGAATTTTTTTTACACTCTCGTGTCCACGTGTGCGTATACCAACTCCTCGGATCTTAGCACATCGCTTATACTTCTTCGTTACTTTCCTCAGCGACTCTCTCTCCTCCACGATTTTTCCTCTTTGTGGGCTTCTCTCGGAGCAAAGCCTACCACGCTCTGCCGCATCATCTCTTCTCATTCCCCAGCACCACTCCTCGTCTATGCTTAATTACGAGCGCAATTTGTTATGTAAATGAAACGGGCCGCGATGAAAAGTATATCTACGTTGTATAGCCTGGCTCGTTTGCCCGTGCGATGTGTCTCTCGCACACAGTTCCGTTGCGAATATATGTATATTCCTCCGAGCCAAGAACTCGATGAGCAATGGAGGGAGGTAAGGCAAAGGTGCCGGAGGGCCAAACGCGTAATTAGTTCGGCCCACACTTTCAGTGTGCATGCATTCACCGCCGGGAACAAAAAAAGAAAATAATTCTTCGATACACGTACACGTGTTCGTATACAGGTTACTCCAAAAGCTGCGCTCAAAGCTATCACGCATACGTTTGTGAGAGAATTCTGAAGAGATAAATCTTTGGATTTCGTTAGATGATGATGATGCAGTCAATGATGCAGAGGTAGCCGATCATCGAATACGAATACGCTTCCCCCAGCTCGAATCCTATCGCAATCATGGACCGAACTAGCAATCGGTTATTCATTGATGACCCGATAAGGATAAGGTGGACAAAAAAATTTCTGTCGACGCGTTGCTTCGATATATCGACAACTTCCCATCCCGGAAGATTCATTGGACCAGACTTTTCGGACACTTTGTATAGATACGAGGGATGTATCAAGGCGTATATACATATATACTCATTGGAACGAGACTCGAGTATTCGTTGTAATACGCACACTGCAAAGATTCGCATAGCTGAGAGGTCTGAATTGTAATATAAAATCAGTAGGCGGAGGTGTGAGCGCACCAGCTATGAGAAAGTTAAACGAGGCTCCGTTTAACTTCCGCGTTCGTATGCAAATCCCACGAGAGCCTTTGAGTAATGAATCCGAGAAGTAAACAATTAAAACATTCTTTTTGTTTCTTCAAAATCAAAAGTATCTCGATTATTTTCATCCAAGAAATTCTTCGTTACACCGATAGACTTTTATTTCGCTTAAAATCTCAGCTCTTTGCTCGGTACAACAGAAATTGTGAGATGCACCAATGACTCCCGGATTCCCGAATAATTACTTCAAAATATCTGTATACACACATCCATACGTATATATGAAAAGTATAAAATGCATATATAGAGCGCAAAGAGGCGACACAGACATAAAAATATACACACACACATTAATGCACAGGAGTCCTCTAAAGTCTCGTCTAATTAGCTCGGCTGTTCTATTCGCGTCTTGCGTGACGTCACGTGAGCTCGTTTGCCTGACTCTGGCCGACGGCCAGCTTTTCCGCTGAACTATAAACCATATTCGCACCCACGCAACACAATTAGCCATCGGGCGGGAGAGACCAGCAGAAGCAGCAACAGCAGCAGCAGCAGAAGCAGCACCACCGGGTGCCGTTGAAACCCGCAAGCATATACTCGCTAGTTAAACTCGCGAGGGAAGCCTAGAGAGCCCGGGAATTATAATATATAGCATATGATTTTCTCTTCATTTACGTACGCCATACATACTCTCTCTCTCTAGCTACATATATATTAGCCGGTTACAAATGTGTATTAAACTGACGAAATATATGCACAAAGGTACACTCGTGCTCAATGTCTCCTGGGATATCGAATAACCGAGCACGAAATAATCGGAGACAGCTGATATTTTGTGTCACATTGTATGCTCGAAATTTAACGCGCCAGATGGCCGCGGAACGAAAGGTCAGACTTTTCGAAACACGCGAACGTTCTTGCAGTGAACAAAAATTAGTTTCTGCTGCTCGGTGATTTGGCAAATTCAATAAATTAGCGCTGCAATTGAGGGCGTCATTTGCTGGAGACAATTTTTTTAGTTTTTAGCTTTTTTTTCCAAAGATACATTTAGTTGGAGGAACGGAGGGACAGTTTTTCTCTTCGTCTCTCGGTCCGAGTATCCTTTTTATTCATCTTCGAGTAAGAAATCAAACGAAGCGTGTGATATAGCTGAGAATTCGCAGCTATTCTTATCTGTGTATATGCATTCGCTTGGCTGTGGACGAGAAAATTTAGAAGTGTGTGTCCGCGTGTGTGTGTGTGAAAAAGCAGTTGAAACGTCTCTTTCACTTTCAAGGGGTGATGGCCGTCGTTGTCGTTGTCGCAGAGCAGCCAGAGCGTGAGGAAATTCCGCGGGGAAAAATCCTCCTGCAACGCTTCTGGCTCCCCGACGAATTCTTCGTTTTCCTTTTTTTTTTCTCTTTTTATTTTATGTATTATGTATATACGCCTCTCACACTTTCTCGCTGGATGCTTCCCGATCAATAAATAAAGTATGGGTAAAATAAAACAAAAATCTCGGTTGTCTACCCTGCGAAGAAGAAGAAAAAAAAACACGAAAAAAGTAGTACGACGCGAATCCTTTTGTCGCCTCGAGTCTGCATCCGGCTAAAATTTGGCACGACGAAATTCATGTATGCAAATCTGCTGAAGTTACTCTGTGTGGAAAAAAAGTGTGAAGCTACTGGAAATTGACGACGGCTCAGGCTCTCTCCGATCACGTATAAGAATACCGAAAGAAAATTTTTTCGATTGAGAAGAAAATTTTGTTTTTCTTTTTTTCTGAATAAAGCCATTTTTCTTGGCAGTAAAGTAACACAGTTTATTAGAAACAGAATTAACAACGTTGGCGCAAAAATGCATGAGGTGCATCCAGGTTTTTTGTGACTGATATTTTAACGATACGAAAATACGGTTGTAAAATTGAGAGCTGGAAAAATAAGGAAGAGTTTTTGATTTTCTTGGAACGTATCTAAGCGTCTTTCTCGTGAAACGAGGGTGAAGAAGAAAATGACTTGACAGAGGGGGAAAGAAAAAGCAGGAGAAAAAGTAAGAGAGCAACGTATGAGCACCCCTCTTAGAATTCACGGCGATAGTCTTGAAAAAGACTCGGCGGGTGGCTGCGCGCGAGGAACCAAAGTGAGTATTGATTCAGATTCAGCTAGTTAGCTATGCTCGCGAACCTTTCGCATCTCCCTCTTAGTTTTTTTCCTTTCCAAACGCCCTTCAATCCTCGTGTCGTAAACCTTTTCGCGAATGCCTTGTTCTTCGCCGGAAATTCGTTTTTCTTAGCGTTCGTTTTTGTCAGCATTTTACTCGATAAAAAAAAGAGTTTTCCATCTGTAAATTGTTTATTTCTGTTGCACGAATGTGAAATTAGAAGTTTTGGAATATTGGCGACCATTTCATAATTATATGGGACTTCAAATATGTTCGAATGCATTTAGATAAAATATGTGAGAAGCTCAGCTCGCTCCTACTTTCAGGGACGATCGCTTCTCGCGATCTTACCATCGAGAGTCGCTCTCGACGACTAAAACTTTGGCGTCTTCGATGCTTTCGTGTCCGAGCTTTCGCACACACGGGAGGAGCTTCGTGTGTGAATAAACTCTCGAGTTGCCTTTGCGGTTTTCTCGTACGCGTCTCCATCTCGCGGATTTTTCTTCAAGCAACGCCTCCCGAGTCTTTGCCTTCTAATCACGGTGAATAAAATGAAGAAAATGAAATTTTGGAATTTCGAGCTTTTTCTATGACTAATTAGAAGTCATTTTTCTTCGCCGTATTGGCAGCACTTTAATTTGTACAAGTCGCTTGTCCCTCTTGGAATACGAATCATAAAAAAAAATCAACCGTTTTGCCAAAGTTATAGAAAAGAATAAAAATAAAAAAATTGAAACAGAGACCACACGCGCTGACTTTATTGAAATATTTATGAATTTGTCATACGTAACTGTATATATATAAGAGATTTACAAAGGCAGGTTAGGAAGGCAGAGAGCAGGCGATGGACGAATTTTTATCGATCTGTTTTGTCGTCTGGATGATGGAAATGAAAGTACGTACGCGGGTCTTACACTCGAAAGAAATAAAGTAAAAAGATATAAAGCAGAAAAAATTCTGATACATTTATTCGTAAAAATCTTTGAACGGTCTTCGAGATTCAGAAATACAAGAGCAGCCGATATACTGTAAATAAAATAGTCTTGGAATCGCCGAGCAGGCTGTCGCTCGCCAAACTTTCTATACAGTATTTCACATCGACACACAGAAATATTTCGATGTCGCAATATCAAAAAGGCGTAAGATCGAATATTCCGAATGGGAAATAACGGCGAGTAGCGTCGTTTTTGGTTTCTCAAGAATTGTGCTCCGCAGTATCGAACATCTCCATTTCATTTATTGCGAAATTCATCTTGTATGAAAGAGTCGTATACGGTGTAATAATAAAAAAATAAAGGGGGGGGGGGTGGAAGACAAGCGAAAAATAAAGCCAGGAGAAGAGAAATCGTACTCGTGCAGCCCACGGGGGGTGTGTCATCACGAGAGCATGAAATAAATGTGTATGCGGTATACATGAAAATAATGTAAAAAGAAGAGGAGCATCGAAGGATAAAAAGCGACGTCAAAAATGAGAAAAAGAGAAAAAAAAAAACTTAAAATAATAATGACGCAGAAATGAAAGAAAAAGAAAACTGGGCATGTGGCGTCTTCGTTGCACCTGCTGCGTGCACACTTTTCGATGAAAGACTACGCGTACGAGAGAGGAGGAGGAATGAGATATAATTTTCTACGTTTTCACGATTGTCAGAAATCATTACACGTTCGAACGACGTTTTATATTACGTGAAAACAGGCTGCGTGAATGAAGAAAAATTATACCGAAGGGCCATTTCGCTATTATATAGTATATAAATGCCTCGATGTTCTTGAGAGAAGCACAGCGAGACGAAGATCGACGCCCCCATTTGTCGGTTCACGAGGTTGTGTACGATAGAAGAGAAGAAAAACGGGAACGGGAAAAAAGAGAGAGAGAGAGCAGGAGAGGGAGAAAGTGCACCTTAATTTGACGCTTTCCGTTTTCCGGTGGTCGCGACGCGCTGGTTTTTCCCCCCTGCTTACTGTTTTGTAGCAACTCGCGTCCCGCTGTCTTTCACGATTTAACGTTCCCTTCAAAACTACCCGCAGACACACTGCATTAATGTATGCGTCGTTATACAAGGAACGATCCGTAACAAAACTCGTGTACCTTAGGAAACCTTCTATCTTCATTGGTTTGCGAAAAATCTTTCATAGAAGGAACGTTCTTCATGGTCATGATAAGCTGATTGAAGGCGAAAACGAATTCGATGAAGGAAATAAATTCAAAGACGAAAGCAACGGCTATTTGGATGATCGTGGCGCGACGATCGATAGGAATAAAATAATTTATAGATTCGGTAGCAAAGCTGCGCAAAGCAGTTGCTCGAAGGGAAAAAAATTACCGAATTCATAAGGCCCGGTCCCTGTACGGTTCGGAAGGGCAGTCTTCTGACGAAAATAACATGGCTTTGGAAAAGTGAGTCCGTGAAGTAGACGAGAATTCGTGAAAGACGAACCGAATGGAGGTGTTATTAAAAATTAGGACTTTCTGGGGGCGAGAGACCAAATCGAAAAAATAAAGACGAAAAAGGAAATGGGAGAAATATATATATTGGAAGAGGGAGAGGGTCTAAGACAGTAGGAGAGATGATTTAGAACTCGGCTATTAGGTATCCGGACTCTGCAAGTCACCGGACCTGAGTGACTTAACCAAGGACTTTGAAGAACGTGAAAACAGTTCCGGCCCTTTTATCCATACACAGGATATTCCAGACGAAATAGTCAGACTTTGGTCATCCGAAGTTTTGTCCACTGCTCTGCACATAATTTTTTAAATCCGATTTAATGAAAAAATGCTTGAAAGATTAACGTGATGTTTCAGTAAATTTTACGGAAGGAATATCAGTCTGCAGTGAAAGGGACAGAAAAAACGATCTGGGATAGAAATTGTGAAAAAAGAAACTTTTAAAAATTGCAGGAAAAAAAAGAAAACGAAATGGTTTTAGTTGAAGAAAGATTTGATGAAGAACTCCTTATACATAGGAGACCGACCAGTTCGACCTTGTCCCCGAAACATCAAGCTGGTTTCCGTTAAGGTGATTCTCGTAATTAAAAAATTATGGGGTCGAGCACGTTGTATATATAGCCTTGTGTGTTCGTTACGAGGACCCACGAGCCTTGAAACAAGGCCCTTTTGGTCATCAACGAAAACTACAGGAAATAAGTAACGCTTCGGGCTTCCTCTCTCTTTCTCTCGATCTTTCTTCGAACTGTACCGTTTCCCATTAATGGCACCAGCAAATGAGACGTGTTGGAAGGCGCCATGGAGTTTTTTTTTTTTTTTCAAAATGCTTATTTCATTTTGAAAGGAGTAAAATACAAAAAAAGAACTGATATCTATATATTCCGAGAGTCAGATTTGAGAAAATATGTAACGCGCGGCTGATGCTCGAATAACCTAAAAATGGTTGAAAGCCTAACCTACCCTAAAGGACTAAAAACTGCATACGTTACGCGCGAATGGTTGAATAAATACATAGTATTCACGCACATGACTGTTCGTTAAATAATGCAATTTTTTTCGTTTCTTTTACCTCCTCTTTTTTTTGCATTTCGATGTTGTGGGTGGTTACAAGAGGGTCACTTTAAACGGAGTTCTGCATCCTGGCGAACGTAATCGAGGGGTTGCAAACAAGGGATAAAAAAAAAAAAATGCAAAAAAAAAAAAACCGGTAAAAGTTGTAATGACCGGTTCGGGGAGAGGGATTGGCGAAACGATCGGGAAGGGAGAATGTTCAATAAAAAGAAAAAAAAAACACGAAGAAAGCGCGCGAGGAAGAAGAGGAATAATAAAAAATCGCTTTTCTCCCTTTATTGCGTACTGTCAGGGGCTGCTTTCTCACCATTACAAAAACTGTAACTGCACCATTTTTGCATATCGATGTTGCACGGTGGATGCATTGCAAAAAAGCGTTGCGACAGTATTTTCCTGGAGAGAGAAAAGGGCTCTGGTAAATAGAAGATTCCTCTCTCCCTCTTTCGTTCTCTCTCTCTCTCTCTCTCTCTCATTCCCCTTATCTTTCTGACCCTATTATAGAGCCGCATCGATGAGAACTGAAAAAAATAAGGGAAAGTAGTGGAGAGTATAATGCAGTAAATGCATAAGTATATTGCCCAGCAGCTTTTTCCGCTCACCCTCCGATTCGTCCTGCGAGGACTCTCAACCCCGGTTAGAGATATTACTTAAATATATCCGCGATATATGGCAATATATAAATTACTTATCGACGTAAAGAGCCTGACGGAGGACGCGGGAGAAAGGGGAATACTTCGGAGCGTTTTGCCCGCGAAACACGAATATCGAGGCAAATCACGAAGAATTCACCATAACACGCGCGCACCATAGCTCCGGTGCTATTCGTATATTCATCCATAAAATTTATATCTATATTTATAATATTATCTACACGTATATGTTGAGCCGGTAAAAGAGTATTGCAGGCACCCCAGAGCAACGTACCTACGACATAGAACCCCGACGGGCTAATATAATCGCACTTAATGACACTCGATACGAGACATGGAACGTTTCGCGTACAACTAGCAGCTCTCGGCACACTTAACTATAGAAATATAACTTTTCTCTCTCTATCTCTCTGTTGCACCCGCCTATTCTCTTTCTCGAGGTATACCGATATAATTGCCCGTATATGTATCTCGGTACACGTGCATTTAAAAATTCAGGCATATACTGTACACTTAAGTCTTGTAGAAAGAGTCGTGTAAACTGGCGCGATAAGAGACACATGTTTTAACGCCCGACAACGTGCGAACTCCACGTCAGATAACTATGACTTTACTTCAAAACTTCAAAATCGATATATATCATCTGACCTGCTAAAAGGGCGATTATCGAATACTCAATGTTGCTTCTATCGTTTCAGAAAAGAAAAAAAGAAAAAAAATATCGTACGCAGTGCGCGGACTTTTTATTCGCAATAAATAAATTGATGGAGTTGAATAATTGACCGTACAAAAAGTAGAATTAGAAAGAAAAGAAAAAAAATAAAAACAAGGGCAGTTGGTGCCATTTTATGCATTTATTCATTTGAGCCCCAAGTACGTATACGGATAATAATGATTAAATATTCACGAGAAAATGAACATGAAAAAAATCATGCGAGCTATTATTCTCGTCATTATTATTTTATTTTTAATGGCTCGATTTATTATTTCTCTGATTACGTGCTTGACAAAAAAAAAATCAAATATTGAACGCGACAAAAAAAAACAGATGATCGCTGTCGCGAAACGAGTGATTTGATTGGAGTGTGTATTCTCGAGAGAATGAGCTGTGTATCGGAAACCGTTTATAATACTTGTATATACACATACAAATGCATGTATTTATCCATATATATATATATATATATGTTTATAAAGCGGGGTTATATGTGTAAAGACAAATATACTTGGCGCTCGGTCTCTCCGCTCCGCTTTCGTAGTATATTAGCATTTAGTAATTACCTTATCGACCCGATCGCCCTGTACCCCGTCTCTATCAAGCTTGTATCTCTTCCGTAACGTCCTTCGCGCCTTCCTCCCTCTACACCATATTGGCTATAGCACGCGAGGCCCGCGAGCTAAAAGCCACAACTACTAACGGGCTTATGTATATAAAAAAAAAAAAAAAAAAAAAACATTTATATATGTGACTCCTACGATACGAGAACGATATTGGTAAAAGCACTGATTATTTTATCAATCACCAAAACTTATGATTTATTAAACTCTTACCGAGTAAGAATACCGTTTATAAATTCTATGTCAAGACGTTGTGTGGACCCTGATTAGAATTGATATAATTTTAAAAAATATTTAAATAATTATTGGAATTTTATATCTGATCGTATTTAGTCACGTTCCATTATTACCATCACTCCTGATATTGATTGAGGCAGAAAAATTTTCCTGCATACACCGGGATTCGATCCTACTCACCTATGCATGTAGACCTAACTGCATACGCACGTTACCGCTGCGCTATCGCCTCATTAAAAATAACTTAGCCAATACTGTAACATAAATAGAATTTCAGAATCTTCGTACAAGCATATCATAATCTCTGCATGGCGAGGCTACAAAGATCGAAAAAAGTATTGATAACAAAAAAGGAACAAGGATATGTATGATTTATTATTATCTATTGAGAAATAATTGTTGAAAGTTATCAGTAAGAAGAAAAAACGCTGAAATCCTCAATGTATCGAAAGTAATACAAGTGTCAATCGAAAATTATCAATTTTCAACATCAATAAGGCTTCGGCTCTGTTGGCTTATAGATAATCAATTATATATACAATGCACAGGCTCGTCGGGGCAATGCTACACGCTTGAAAAGACTTATGTAGATTTCCCAAAATATATGTTACAAGTTTTTCGTGTATATTTTCATTGTTCATTTAATAAGCTGGAATTACACGCTTATTATTTTTAACAAATTGAATTCCCAAAGCTGCCCTACGGAGGGCTGTCAGAATATTCGTGTTTCTATCCATTGTAGGGCTTCGGCAATTAAATCCAATGAGGCCTAAACCGTTATACCTCATTGAGCTCTCATTAATTTTTTATATGGAATGCTTATAATTATCCTGCAGGAGCCCTAAAGGGCATTGGCATGGCCATTCGTTGTAAGGGTTCGACAATGTAATCCAACAAGGCCCAGACCTTTTTTCCTCATCAAGCTCTTATCAAGTAGTCGTCCGGCATCGACATTATCAACCTGCAAGGGCCCAACAAGGCGTCGTGCTGTCATCCATAGTAGGACGTCCATACTTCAGGCCATAAAGGGCCTAACTTTTAACTAGATTTTCCCAACAATTTTCTACACGGCAGTTTGAGAACATTCGGTGAACAATGCAATCGAAGAATGAGTTGTCTTCTTTTCGCACCTCCTCAACACTGTAAAATTCTCTCATCTATTTACTCGCATGTACATGTGCCTTTATGTATGTCTGAGTTGATCTAAACAGGTAAAATATAACGCCAGGTATGTTCACATAGAGAGAAGAGAGAGAGAGAGAGCGAGAAAAAGAAAGAGAGACTCGGGCAATATAGTTTTATAGCCAGTACGACGGGTACCTGTTATAGCTGCCTGTTATGGGGTATATACTGTATATTGTAGTGTGCACTATACTCGTTGAGTACATGGTGCGGTGCGTAGTACCAGTCCTAGAACGGCTGGTGTCCTTTTTAAAAGGTCGCTCTTTTCCCCATCTTCGTGTATATACATAAATATATTTATCCATGTATATGTACTGCGGGAAGCAATGGGCATGGGAATCACAACGGTGTAAAAGGGGAGGGTGAGAGAATCCTCGTACCTCATCCAAAACGGACAAACGACCGTTGCCGTTTCATTCTGCCGGTGAGGTGTGTACTACGTCCACGAAATGTTTCGTTACAAGTGGGCACATTATAGTCTCGTGTTTCGTAACCGATTTGGCAGATAAAATCCATGAAAAATAACAAAAATTTCTGCATTTTCAACTGAGCTTTGATCCATTTATTTATTCATCGATACAGTGATTGCTATTTTAGCTTTTCAACGCTGCACTTTTTATTCCTGCAACTTTTGACATGGCATCTTATTCCGTGAATAACTCTCTGAAAGTTTGGGGCTCAGAGAGAGCCTCGATAAGTATAAGGCTACAGCGGGGTAGGCGATACCAGTGACGTCATCGCTCGAGCTCTCCTTTTCGTGCGGTAGAGGCGCGTCATGGTATCTATATCGGCGGGAGAAGCATGAGAGCACGCGTCGTTGCTGATGGTTGTGTAAGGTCAGGGCCACGTTTTCCTTCTTTCTCTTCGCTCAGCACGAGTTAGGAAAGAGGGAACTCTCTCGTTTCTATGAGAGTTGCCTCCTATGTACACACATATATGTCAGTAATACGTGGGCGTTGGACTATAGTGTGGCTGTATCGCTTGACCAAGCGTCACAGAGGCACGCCGGAGATCCACCTCGTGGTATCTTCTAGTTGACTATGTCCAACGAACGCGAGGTACGTCGTCCTCCAGTCTCCTCTCTCTCCCTCTCTCTCTCTCTCTCTCAGTCTCTCTTCTTTTTCTCTAGTTGTGGCTTGTACGATGTCGTTTTCTCGTACACACATGGCCCGTATAGTTTGCTGCTGGCACATGCGGCCATGCGAAAAGTCCGGATACTATACTTCTACGTATATATATACTTTCGCCGTATATATGCACACGTTTATGTACATGTGAACGTGAGAGAGTAAAACGTCGTAACCACGACGATGTTGGCTCGCGCTCGACGCGCGTTTCGACGCGGAGTGAATGGAGCGAGAGAGAGAGAGAGAGAGAGAGTGAAAAAGCGGTGGAGCAGGAGAAAAAGATAGAAGAATTCGCGATGTTGGAAACGATCAATGCCCTCTCTCTCTCCTTCTTTCTCTCTGGCAAAGCATTGATGCTGGGCACTGTCCACTAGACTATACGGTTTAGCGCCCTCTCGTCCATTCTTCTACTCTCGTAACTTCTTTTCTTTTCGCTATCGCGCTACCGTCTATGTGTCTCGGCATCATGTTCTTCTCGCAACCTCTCTGTGTAACATATACACACACCGAAATTGATCTTGCGGATAAGCGTGAGCGATACTCCCAGAAGATAGCGCGGTTTAAATGGTCTTAAACTGGGGATTGACCGGGTGATGAGTATCTCGAAACATGTGAGTGACTGTTCCGCGTGGTGTTTACTTTTGGTGTAGTATGAAAAAAATTGATAATTAGTCCTGGTCGTTAATGGAAAATATTGAAAAATTTCGTGATTTGAAGTTTATTTCAATTAGAAGATTGAAGATTTTTCTCGCTGTCGATAGCTTCGAGGTAGTGACAAGAACAAAATGTGGGAGCTGGTGTCCCTGAAGGAGATCTTTCTGATCCGCGTTAATTGTCGACGTTCCCGTGGAGAAACTCCTTTGGTGCAGAACGTCTCGCGGTTGTCCTGTATGCTCTCAAACAAAAAGCGTTGTGAAAGAGAATATACAAGCTTGAAAGACTTGCGCACCTATACGGAGAAGACGCGCAAAACCGACGACAAGGCGGAAAAGACAGAAAAAAAAAGAAGAGAGGGAGAGAGATAGAGGATAAAGTAGTATCGCGAAGAAGGGATCGTGTAGTAATGCGTAAAGCGCAAAAAGGAGTACCTGCTTGAGCGACGGAATTAGGATTACACGCCTTGGAATAATAATGCTATAAAGTTGCCCCGCAGTGTGACACGGGGCCACACGATCGCGTAGTTGCGATGGACAATGGTCAGCCGGTGGCGGGTGGTGTATTGTCCTGCCAGTTTTGTCCGACAGCACCTCTTGTCCTCTTTCTCTTTTCTCCCCCTCGCACGTTCAACGTCCTTCCCAAGCATAGCAAACTCTCTCTCGCTCTTTCTCTGCGATGTGTTGTAATACTTGTCGGGGTGTTCGTTCATATACACTAAGGGGGCTCCGAGAGGTACGCGCAGGTGCAGCTGGATCGACAAGCTGCGGGGGGTGCGTTTCGAGAATTACGGACTTTCGGTTAAGCGACGGACAGTTTTGTGCCACATCCAAAAACTTCTTGTCGAGATCTACCGCATCGAATAGGGTGCGAGAAGCGAGGAGATTCCGCATGTTTTCGGATGAAGTCTGACATTCCCGTATCCTGGTGTTAAAACACGACGTTGACAATTTGTATTGTTTGTAATTTTCTGATTCTGATACACTTGCCTGTATAAAATTGTAAACGAAATTTCATCTTTTGTGATTTCTTTCGTCTTCCAACCTGGCAACGTGTGGTTCCCATAATTTCGTGCGAGCTTATTAAATATTTTTTTTCGTCGTCCGATGATCGCCTCTTTCTCTCCTGTCGTATACTCTCGTGTGGGCCCAGGCGCGCGCGGGCTTCGTCATTAGGGCGACCGGACCTGCGTAAATACACAACCCAACACAGACACACACGCGTATACACAGACACAAGGAGCTCTTTCTCCTTTGCTCTTTCAACGATTTCTCGTGGAGCATACTATATTCGTAGGAGCGTGATGCCAATATGAGAAGAAGAAGAAGAAAGAAAGAGAGAGAGAGAAAGTGGAAAAGAGACACGCACATCCGTGCCGCGGAACACTCTAATTACGCCTAATTTCGTTAATTACCGTGAGCGGGAATGATGCCTCTTCCTTCTCCTGTTTCTCCTCTCTATATACACTTACACACATTTAAACGTATTTGTGTGTACTTTGTAGCTCACAATCTCATAGCCCCTTATTCTCGTTCGCATTTGTGTGTGCCTCGTCTCTAATTCGGGGGTCCAACATTGTGTCTAGACTTTAAACAACATTCGCGCGCGGGCGCTCGCGCGCTCGCGCTATCGTCCCACGAACTCCACAGAAACAAGCCGACACAACACACGGATACACGTATAGAACAACCATGCCGACAACCCATTGCGCGGCTCTTTCTTTCCTTCAATTAGCCACTTCCACTTTACTTCCCCACAGCCCGCGCACCCCAAACTATACCCGAAATCCTTGGTCTTCTTCTTCCTGCTCTCCTCCCAATTGTTTCTTTTTTTTTCGCCATCAACACGGATCCTCCTTTCTCAAATTTTTGCATTTTAGACTATTTCTTTTGTGGCCTTTCTCAAAACCGATATATTATTTGCCCCAAAAATCTCACAGTTTCGTTCGATCGCAAAAGAGAAGTCTGTATGGATTTGCTTCTTCAAAATAATCCTGAATACAATTTTTCTAGCCCGAAAATCATGGATCGTTGAGGGGATGAGGGCATTGAAAAAAGGTTACGAGTCCTTCCTATACTCGCTATTATAATAAAAAAAAGTGGAAAGAACGTGTCACTTTGCTATGATTTTCATCTTCTCAAACGGTCGACTTCAAAAATACTTTGATAATCTACAGGAGATACAAAGTTCAACATAATTTTTAGGCCTAGAATTAATATTCAGAAGAAGAAGAAAAAAATGCTGAAAAGAATGTCATTCAAACGAGTCTATGTCGTAAGTATATGGCCGTCGGTATAGAGGTGTATACCTGTACCGAAATGATGAAAACTTTTGTTAAGGACCAGCAGCAGCAGCAGCAGGTCCACCCTCTGTTTAGGGACTCTTTTGGTTCGACAGGTAGTAAGAAATATCGTATGGTCGAAAAGAAGAAAACAGTGAGAGGTTTTGGTTATGGGATGCTTGGGTAGAGAACTGTGAAAGGCTTAGGCGAGCAGGGGGTGCACATCCCGATCGGCCAGGACAGGGACATAAAAATTCATGCTGAACGGACAGACAATGACGTGGGCTTCGTCGAACGTCCAGAAAGAAAGACTGAGGAGGAGGAAGAAGAAGAAGAAGATGAAGAAGCGAAAGAGAGAGAGGAAAAGAATTTGGTATAGGAGCAGGGAAACGAGAACAGTGAAGAACAATATTTTAGTTGGAATGCACTTGGAGAAACGAAGCTGCAACACCTGCTGTTGGTGAGGTTTGCGTTGACTGGTACTGTTCGCGATCCTCGAACCTGAAGAACTCACGAGATTTTTCAATGTCCGCGAAAATCCTGGAGCTTTCCCATCGTTTTATTTACCTTCTCTTTCTTATTCCGTTAGTAACTGATGAACGTACCTGGATGAAGCGGATCGGACGACAAATTTAGCGGGATCAAAAAGACACTCTGGCATATAAGATTCTCTCCTGGGGTTGCATTAGCTGGAAATCGACAGGGGGTATAGCGGAATGCTCAAAGTTTTCGTGCCTTCGTCAATGTCTCCCTGTTTCTCAGCATTTTTAGTGATGTTTTCAATGAAGCCTGTGTATTGGAATGTGTATAAAGAGAGGATGTACGGATTGGTGGATAGTTCTCAAGGGCCGATTGGTTCAGAGTTTTCAAGGGCTTATGCTACATTGTTCGAATCCTCTTGAAATAATTAGAAACTGGACAGGATCTTATTTCTTTACTCATATTCTCGCAGGATGTAGAGAATAAGAGAAGGGTATAATCTCGTTTATACTAGTTTGTTCTTCACCCTTCTGGGAATTAATTATATGTCCCGATACGCGTTATATACGTTACGCGATGATACTTAAATAAAAGCTCGAGTCCAGCTGAATCTTTTATTCCTCAACGCGACTGTCCAAGGGCTAAATGGAATATTGTTGTATGATACATAACGGTCGTCCTCGAGAAAAAAAGAGACTTTTTTTTCTTAATGCACGCACATGCATATACATATGTATACGTGCCTGAATATATTCCCCTTCGATGAGAAAACTATGACGAGAGAGGAACGTCAGACAATGCACGCGGTAGCTTAGGCTATAACGAGAAAGATGAAGAAAAAAATAAAGAACAAGGAGGACTAAGAGCAATGAGAGAGAGAGAGAGAGAGTGAGAGAGAAAGAGAGTTTTTCCCTCTCGCTCGTTCCAAGGGAGGTGAAGAGCCCGCCAGGAACGCGCGTACTCACGCATCAAGAGGGGTGGGAACCCCGGGGGCGCCCGACTGTCTGGTCTGTCCGGTTTCCCTCGCTCTTTCACTACTCTCCTTCTTCTTTTTCTTCTTCTTTTTCATCTTTTCATTCTTTCGTTCCGTTTCGCTCTTTCTTTTTTTTTCTCTCTTCCAAAAGAGATGCGAGTCTTAAACAGTTTAGGTACAGCCCTCAACCGCCATTTTTCGAAAGATCTTGTACTCGCATCCCTTGAGCCTCGTGTTCACAATTATGAGCGTGCCTTCGAATTTTGGAATTAAAAAACCTACTCGAATTCGAACAATTCTATGATGCCATGATCCGGCCACGAAGAATCTGTGAGATTTCAACATTTTCGATCTTTCGAAAACTCAACACAATCGCTTCAGCTCTCTGCTGTCATTTCTTCTCCATTTCAGTCAAAATCCACGAACCTCACTAAAAATTATAAAAAATTTTGTTTCTTGTTTTTTTTTTTCAACCAAATGCCCAGCTGATCAAACTTTTTCTCCAAAACGAATATGGAAAACTTACTAACAGAATTATCACCGAAATACTCAAAGTCGAAGATGCATGGAGTTCCCTCTGGACCCATGCATGAATGTTTTTCGTGAAGTGTGAATCGATTAGACTTAATAAGGAAGAAAATAATGGTAGATTTAAACGTGGCTCGACATGTTTTCCATTCGTAAAATAAATTCTCGATGGTACTGCCATTGGTCTTTAGACAAAACACATGCGCATGTATATTTAGACTATTCCGGTATTCGCTATTGAACAACGTGGATACGAGCTCGCAACGTGACGTCTCGGGGCCAGAGGGAGGCTGCTATTATCTGGACAGAGTTCTTCGCGACCTCTTGCCATAGCCATGGGCCATGAGGGCGAGGAATGCGCGGGCGCTCAAGAGTTCCTCGGTAAAGACGAGACGAGAAGCTGCGCATATATTTTCGAGCACATATACAGATTTACTAGTGTCTATACCTATAATATACAGCGTCGAGAATCGCGCGCGCGGAACGTTTTGACGAGCCCATAAAACGCGAACGGGCCGCCAGAATACATGAGGAAAGATGAGAGTAAAAGAGAAGGAAAGGAAAAGAGAGAGAAAGAGAGAGAACAAAACTTTTGAACCGTCAGACGTACTCGCGATCTCTTCCATGCATGCCAATTTCGTTTCTATAAAACTTGAAAAAAAAAAAATTGTTACATTTTCATCCCCACAAATGTAAACCGCAGTAACGTGCTCGTTGATAGATTTTTTTTGTTAAACAACTTTTGCTCTTGATTCCACACACATGGTTTTACATCCACGCGATATTTATAACTGATCTATGAAGAAAATAAAGAAAACGAAAAGCTCAAATTGGAGCAGAGTGCATGGTGAAATTTTCATGATGATTTCGAGATTTTAAATAATTTTTCTTCGAATAGTATTCCTAAACATCCCCTACATTCTCGGTGCAACCCTTCGTTCAATTTCCATTGTGTATGAAATCCATTATTTTCCGTATTCTTGGAAAAGAACTTGGAATTTTTCAAGCGAGAGAATATAGCCTCGTTCATATTACGAGATGCTCCGGAGCAAGAGTCGAATCTGCTGCTGGTCTATTCACCCTTCTGTGTACGATCAGGCACACGATTTTTGTTTTTTTTTTCTTTTTTTTTTTCTTTTTGTCTTCATCTTTTTTTTCTTCAGGAGGAAAAAAGCATCCGACAAATTTTACAGGCTCCTAAAGCATCTTTTGGTACATATATAACACGTCGATATTGGGCGTCGACGAGAGAGACTCATGGCGTTTAGAGAGAACTAGAAAAAACAAGAGAGCGAGCGAGAGAGAGAGAGAGAGAGAGAGAGGAGAAAAAACGAGCTGGGGAGAAAACGATGCGCGAGCACGACGAGACACACCTGGCCGAAGGCCATTCCGGGTCTCTCCCGGAATCCTGAAAGTGCAGTAAAACCGTGAAGCGAGACGAGGCACACAAGTATATATAAAGACGACGAGCAGCATACGATGAAAAGAGAGAATTCCTTCGATCTCGCGCGCGCTCCTTCGCTCTTTTCACGGATCCTCGGGTTCGACGATCCATTCAAGCAAGAAGAGAGAAAATATACTTTCTTATAGATATATATATATATATATATATATATATATATATGAATATGTATACACGTATATTGACTATATATATATACAGGTTTTTATCCTTACTCCAGCATTTTTCTTTCTCGCTCACTCTGTGCCGAAGCACACCAGAGTCCAAAACACGAGAGCTACCTTGACCTAGCCCGTGACCAGGCCATATCATCTCGTAACTTGTTCCTCCGAGACACACGTTTCGCTGTCAATTCAGTCGAACAGACCGATTATTTGTCGTTTTCTCGATAATAATATCTGTTGAAAAGTATTTTAGTCATTTATCACCAATTCGTATAAACGATTTTATTGTATCATACTTCAATTCGATATTTAATACAACTTTTCAAGCGAGTATACAATTCGATAAGTTATATTCCAAAAAAATAGGTCTCTGTAACGACATTTTTTGATGTATCGAAGAAAAATTGTGATTAATAACAAGAATGTGGGGAAACGCGTGCGGGAATGAAACGTAGATGGATGAAACCGCGCGGCACAGCAGAAAACCTACGAAACTATTGTCCGTTTGTTGTTTTTAACAATATTTGTCCATTTCTTCTTCTAACGAAGATATATTCTACAGAAAAATAGAAGAACACAAAATCATCCAATCTCGAGTGGATAAATACGCTGAACGTTCTCAGATTTGTCGCGTTTGAAAACGAATGAATGATGAACGAAGCAGTCGAAGCACCCTAGAAAAATTTACCATCAGGCAAGTGAGTTGGCCCATGTCGAGCTGAACGTAAATTATTTCTAGGAGCCAGAAGTCAATTTCAATTTTCTCCAAAGTTTATCAAAGTAGATGATCGTGAATTCGATGACTATGTTTTGCAATGAGTTGTTTTCTGAGTCCACTATATTTTGGATCTAGTGCTGGAGCTCCACGTAGTAAGCGTTCATGATACATGAACGGAAATAACTTAATTGAAGGAAGAAAAAAAAAGGTTTTACTGAATTTGGAAGGTACTGGCTTGGCCTCGATCTCCCTCATAGATGGATATTTTCAGAGTTTATAGGAGACAGAAGAGAATACGTGTACCGGGCCTATGTCGCATCAGTATTCTAGGGGAGTGACGAGAGAGAGAGTTGCGATCTTGATGGGCTACGAACTCGAGGACCTTCATGCTTCTCGTCGTTCCCCGTAGTCTATATAACCTTTTTTCTTAAGTTTTATATATATAGAGCGTGGATATATGTAGAGAAGGATTCGTTATATATATGCCAGAGAATGGGAGGCTCTTTTTGCAAGTAATAGGGAGAAAGGAGCTGAGCGAAGGAAGAATGGAAGCTTATTAAAAAAAAAGGACTTTTAGCCCAGCGCTACATCTTGTCTTTACGTAAAGAAAGAGGGAGGAGTGAGGACAGAGAAATTCTGTGATGACAAAAATCGAGGGAACTCGTATTCGAGATACTGAGGGAGTTTTTATTTGACGTCGTTTTTACCCGAGAAAAGAATGGAAATCGTTGAAAAGAACACGCGGAGTCGAAAAATGGCGGAACGATAAGTCCCGAGAGCGGTTGAGTTCGGCGTTGAGGGAATCGTAGGAAATACGTGCAATAAGAAGGCGAACAACTTGTGTCAGCCGTCGGAAGTTGTCGTTGATCGTCTCGAAGAATTTTTCTCGATTCTCAAAGAAAGAAGAAAGAATAATCTATCTGTATACACCTATGTATGAAAACCCGTAGAGCTAGAGTCCCGATGACACGTTGTCTCTTGGTGGTTGAAAAATAAAAGCTTTCACCCCCCCCCCCCCCCCCCCCCCCCCCCCCCCCCTACATATGCTCTGCGCGCCATCTTCTGTACAAAAGTGAAACATTACCGATGAGAGAAAGCAGCAACTCGTGTTCGATCTCCGTTTCCGGATGACTCGATCTCTATATACGTGTGGGTGTGTGTGTGTGCGCGTCTGTGAGAAAAAGCCCAGAAGAAAACGAGAAGATGATTGAGAAGGAGATGGCGTGAGGATGAGAGAGAGGTGGACTATTTTTGAGGCAGGCTTATGAAAGGGTGAGAAAAATGAGATAAAAGAGGCGGTTGTGGTGCGGCTACGGTTAGAAGCAAGTATATCGGAGAAGACAGCCGGAAATCCAGGATCTTCGATCCTCTACTTTTCTACTTGTATCTCTACATTTTAGTCTGGTGGAAGCTGCGCGAGCGATATGTCCGGTGGGAGGTTACACTGGTACGTATAGTACCTGTTCCTGTGCGAAGCTCGGCGGCGGCGCGTCTATACGCGATAGAAACAGATATCCGGAAAGTTGGCTTTCCAGTCTCCGGTTATGCTCGCGGGACTCATGCCGTTCCGTTCATCTTCTTCAAGATGTCGTATACCGATACTTCTTTGAGTTTCAAGCATCACTTTCGTCTTTCTCAAATCTGCCAGGTGCACATCTCATCAACATCCAGTAAATCCTTACCTTCTAATTGAGATCAGACAGATTGCAATGGATCTGAATTAGCTGAAGTTTTCCCTTCGAAATGACATGTCGGATGGAAGATCATTGGAAGCAATCAACGAGGATCAAAAAACTGGATATTCGGATTAAAATGGCAGTTCGTTATTGCTTTGGTGAGCAATGATTTAGCAATCAACTATTCGCAAACGTTTGGTTAACTTAATTTAAGGAATTCCGCATCCGTTTTAGCTCGCGGTCTCAGATTTAGAATTGAGGAAATTAACGACCGATTGCGAGTAACCAAATATTAGGCTGAACATTCGAGTGTGAAGTGTTCTTGGGTGATTCTGTTTCTTTCGTCAACCTTCATTATCCGGCGACAGAGGAGGCTTCGATTCTTAGTAACACGCGCATCTTGGATGTGCATGGATGCCAAAATATCTGTATGCACATGTGTATATATAGAGATTTGTCGTTGAACGGTGGTCGCGCCTCCGCGAGAGCATTCTGATAACAGGCGTTGACGATGGGGGCCGTGGTATAAACGCGTCCATAAGAAGACTGAAGAATGATAAAGAAGTAGGGGGATGTGTCCGGGCGAAGGTGGCGTTGAAGATCGCTCGTGTGTTTCTACGTCCGTTGCCCCCACCAGCGAGTAGTTAATGCCGGTTCCACGATATTTCCGCAGAGTGGGAGAGACGGGCGGCTAGAGAAAGAGAGAAAAAGATCGCGCGAAGCGGCCGCGAGTCGTATCAGTAAGCTCCGCCCATTTCCGAGCTCCTCCCATTATCCCCCACCCTGGTGGCTAGCTAAACGCGGCGTATCCCCACTCCGCGAGCTTCTAAGTGTATGCGCGGACGAGCGAAGCCTGTGTGAAGCATAATTCTACACTGTGAAGCATGAACGAGCGAAGGAGAGTTTTGAACTGAGTGCCTCGAGGTGGCGGTGGCGATGTTGAAAACTCATGCCAGAGTGGGGGAAGTTGAAGAAGGCGACGCGAAGCGATCGCGCTGCAGGCCAGCCTGGCGGTTGAGGAGTGGAGTGTGGCCAAGTACGGTGGTAAAAGAGGGGGAGGGGAATATCGGTAGAGGAGTGGGGTGGGGAAGCAAGAGCGCGGAGGGGCGGGGAGCGAACAGTTCGGCAGCGCGACCCGACGTGGGCACTTCGCTGTCCGGCCTTTCTTCATTAAAATATATATTTCCGTATTACTAAATAAGACAAAAGAAAATTAATCATTAAGACAAACGTAATAAACAACAATTAACAAAGTTTTGTGTTCGTCGATGAGTTCAAGTTGTACGAATATACGAACTATTACGCGCTCGCGAAATCTACACTTTTCTTTTTTCTCGCGTGTTTTTTTTTTTTCACTCTTATCGTTCTCTACACCAAACCGACAAACGAAATGGACTGAATACGAATATTATATCACCGGAAACAGCAGAATACACTTATTCACACAGCCATACACGCGGACACTAACGACAAACACTTAACGAGATAATAGACAAGAAGGATCGTTAGTTAATTAACTCTTCTTCAAAATCTCGATCCTTCGATAACTTGTATATTAATTATATATATAGATATTTCAATTGATTATTACTCATTGCGTGTGTTTATCGTCAAACAGGAGTACGAACGACTGTCGCCCGCCTTTTTTTTCTGTTCTGTGGTCCCTGGTGCGCGTGTGTTTTAGAAAAAAAAAAAAAAAGATAAAATAAATAAAAAGGAAAAGAAAAGAAAACAACAAGATTGAAAAATCGTTTTATCGTCTCAATTGTGATCCACTCTGCATTTATTCACCATAAGGAGAATTTGAAGGGACTTTGTTAACAGTGCGTCGATAACGAGGGTGAAACGGAGATAAGGTGCCACAACGAAATCATAAAGTTACTACGTAATCTAATATATATATATATATATATACACACATATATATATATTTACATAAATGTATGTATTATGAATATACATGCAGTGTGAGATTATTTTGACGAAATTTCTCCCAGCTCGTCTCAAATACTCCATTCGTGTATCGTCGTTAAGATCATTCGTTACAGTTATACTTCCTGCGAAGGCTTCGAGAGAAAGAGAAAGATAAAAAGGAAAAAGTAAAAGATAATTATGAAAAAGTGGTTTACCTGTGCGCGTAAAAAAAGTGTCTTGAGTGACTTTCCGATAGTGCACTAAACGACGATTACAATTGTTGTTTTTATTATTTATTTATTTTTTCATCTTTGATCATCCGATTGAACGTATTCTTTCAACGATTCGGGAGAGAATAAATCATAAATTTTCTTCGTGAGGTTCGATTGACACAGTGAATATTGGGAATTACTCTCGAGTTTTTTTGGAAACTCGATTTAACGAGACGTAACCGGCAACGAATAAAAGTGCCAACAAAAAAAACGTGCATATCTGTGGGGTTCATTTGTTTTTATGCTCGATAATATTTGAAAGTTTCTTTATTATTTTTCTTTTTTTTCCTTTTGTTATTTCTTAACAACGAACAACTGTGCGAAATGTACCGTCGTCGTGGTCGAATCGCCGCAATATCTTCGAATAATCGTCGTGATATTATCGTCGCCGAACACTTCGATACAATCTGAATACACATATTCCAAATATAATTCGTTAAACGAGAAGATTCTTTTTGAAAATCATAATATACGTACGGGAAAACAAGTGTCGAATGAGTAAAAATGAAATAATGATAAAAAAGAAAAGTGAGGTACTCTGACGCGAGGAAACTGGACGCAAATGGGATATGAGCCCAGGTACGTGATCATGGATTAATCCCGGATTTACTATATCCGATTATTCGGATAATGAAAAATCAGAAAGAGAGCATCGCTTGATTAAAAAAAATGTGCGAGGAATGATAAATTCGTTTCTAAACATTCAGTCTCACAGTAGATCGATTTTTTTCAAACATTTTCTCAGTTCCATCACCCACAACAAGTTGTCATAAAATCTTTTCTCCAAACACTTCGAAACTAGAATCATTCGGATAGATCGAAAAAAAATGTGGTTCCCGAAAAGCCAAGTCTCGTGGGCTTCTCATCACTTTTTCTCGTAATTTACTCCGGGTCTCGTTGCCGGTGACTCTCACGAAGGTGTACTCCAACTTCGTGACAAAGGACTACTGCCAAGAGAAAGAGATAAGAGAAAGGCAGAGGGAGAACGAGTGAGAGAGAGAGAGAGAGAAATATATGATCGTTCTAAGCGTTGACGATCATTCTTTCCGACAGTGTTGCATTCTCCCATGCAGCATACACACACACACACATGAACCAGGTTCAATGACACAATAATGACGTTTGGTCATCGCGTAAAACCTTCGTCGTTCGCACCTGATGTGTTTGAAAACGCAATATTCCCCGTTCTTCGTAACATTTGAGCATACATACACGTACGACTGCATAAATCCATGTGTATACGTATACGTATATGCACATGTAAATACATAAATATGCATGTAAATATGAAGAGAGATGGTTTATAGTCGAATTTAGAATCGTACAGCGAATAATCCATATGGTTTTTGCGTACAGTTATTATATATCTATAAACGCACTTTACCGAGTGAGCTACGGGTGCATCTGGAAATGCATTAGAGAAGAAATCCTACCGGCTTTAGTGCGTGTATGAGTGTTCAACTTGTATATCTATGTATATATGTGTGCATGCTCTTCGCGGAAGTCGTGAAAACGCGTGCCACACGTCAGATTTCGATCTGAACGAGATAAGAAAACCGGTAGAGGCACCTCCGTATTTCAGGGTCTCTCTCTCTCTCTCTTTCTCTCTCTCTCTCTCTCTCTCTCTCTCTGTCGTACTCTCTCCTCTGCTACACATGCCCGGCAAGGGGCACACGTGATGCATTTTCTCCCTGCTCTCTTTTTCTTTCTTTCTTTCTCTTTTATTTTTATTGCACGAAAAGCAATAGCGTTGAAATATTTGAAAACATATTTTCTCGAGCTGATTGGTCCTGAGAGCTGCAGCGAAAAATTCATCCGAGCACAGCGAAGGAAATTTCAATCCAATAAACTCGAGAAAGTCTTTTTTTTTTTTCTTTCCGTTGAAATATACGTGAGAGAAAGAGAGTCTCATAATTTTTCATTAATTCAACGCGATTCGAAACTCGTCAAGTCATCGCTCAATCTTCAACTAAATTAATATCCGTTGTAGCATATGCTTGAAAAAATAAAATAAAAAAATTCAAAAAAAATCATACGAACGTGCCGGTAAAAGATTTAAGAGGAGAAAAAAAAATCTCTGCTCCGATTAATCACGAATATAATTCATCCTGTTTATGGCGAAACTGTGCGAGAGACTGTACTAAAAAGTTTCATTCTCGAGGCTAATTAATCTTCTCAACGTATATATTTATATACGAATGTATATACGAACCAGTTCACCATACTTTCGCGCATTTACCTACGAGTATATGCAATCTTTCAACGCTCTCGGCTAATTAGAAAGACAAACGAAAATGTCGCTCTGTACGCGCGTTGGATTAGAGCCTCATCAGTTGCACAGCCTCGGTTCCGTCATTGGGTCAAATATCATCTCGTAACTCTCGTCATTCCATCTCGTACTAATTGGAAAAATCAATTTCACGCATTTCGGTAGCGAAATCTACGTCCATAATTTCTTTTAACGCGATCCTCATCAGGTGACAGTTGAGCTTGTTACTTTGAAGGAAAAAAAAGAAAAAAAAAACACTGAATTCTCGATAAATTTGATAAAAGTTCTTCACCGTTGATAAAATTTCTTTTTACTGCCCTCCTCGAAACTACGATTTTTTAAATTATTTTCACTAGCTCATAAAAAAATAATAATCTTCATAAAATTTTCTCTCGGTAGAAAGAATATTTTAAACTAAAATACTTTTTACTGTCAGCGATAATCAGATCGTAAATTCGGAAGCATGATATTCTTGATTGACGAGCTGATCTTTGAATCAAGCGAGTATGTATGGACACATGTATATCGGATTATCAAGTTGTTCTCAAGTAGTGTGTCTCTCGGCGTTGATAGGGACATAGAGACAGGACAGGGAAGAGATAGCTCCGTGCAAAATACGGGGAAACAGCAATCCGTCGGATCCCGCGTTGAAGTCTCCGAACGTTTCGCGAGCTCGAATCGCCTGCGTCTCACTTTAAATTCTTTTGCTCATTACGCGTCGAGCGATCGACGAAACGGTTCGTTTTATTTATTTTTTTTTCTCCCTTAAATATCAATAAATTCTAATTGCGATTGAAATTTTCATGACTCACCAATATCACGAAGCCATGCCGAGTCTTTTGAATGAAACTGATAAATGGAATTCTGAGAAAATAGAAAATACCATTATCGCTGCACGAAATACGCGTCAAAGTTTTACGCACTCTCTCATTCAGCATCCTTTTCTATGTATCTCGAGCTATGACCTCCGATTTATATGGATATATATATATATATATATACATATATATATTCTCCTTACGCTCGTTCCTGTCTCATTCAAATAAGTTAGAGAGGCTTTTACTTTTCTCGAGTAGCAAAACAGCACACACGAGCATATATAAGGCTGAGAATCAGCGAGAGAAGTGACGTGGCGCGTGCGAGCTCGTGTCCCGATCTTCAACTTCTCTCTCCTGCGTTAGCAGTGCGTATATACGTTGCTGTATGTATATATATATATATATATACATATATATATTTAAATAAACGACAAGGCATTTGTGCCCTATGCATATATTCGACGTGCGAGAAGAGAGCGTTACGATCCCGGTGACTACATTATATATTACGCCGGGAGAAAGACGTTGCGAGCAATGATAGAGTCCAAAGAAGAGGACGGGCGTGAAAAGATATGCGAAGGCAAAAAAAGAAAAAAAAAATTGAAATTCCAATGGGAAAAGGGGTCCGCGTGGTTCCGGATGGTTTAATATTATGCGTGCAATTGTTATGCACGCGTGTCTCGTCTAATGGCATTATAAGGCCACGGGGATGCCACGAGACACACGCGATTCTTATGTGAATAGAAAAAATAAAATAAATAACACGCGAAGAAACATGTATCCACGCATATGTCGAGTTCCCCGCACGTCCCTGGATTACGTTATATTTATTATTGACATAAATCTACCTCAATATTTTGGTGCTACCTCACGAATGGCCACGATTTTTCTCGCACAAGTGTCGATAACGAAATAATGAGAAACGTACGCTATTCAACAAATATTAATCGTTTCGTATCTTTCGTTTTTTTATTTTTCATTTTTTTTTTTTGTATTTTTTCATGATAAAGTGTTACCTTGTCAAGTTGGAAAACATCGACGAAAATAATTGAAGATTTCTCTGAATTTAACCCCTTCCATTTTGACTTAGAATTTTGGAAGGACGCTGCTGCTGCTGCTGCTGAATTTCTCATTAATTATCGACACTCGTGACACTCTGCTTTTGCTGATAAGCTCTCTCGCATTACTCACACTCCCATATATTTTATATATTACATATATATATATATATATAAATACACTGATACATCAATGAATCTCGATATATCAGGGGTTGCTTCGCAGTGCTCATCCATGACAGGTAAAGTATCCCCCTGGCCAGCTGAAAAGGCTTGGACGAAACGCCCACAAACGTACTTAGCAGGCTACGAAATCGGATAATCTGACCATCCTTTTTCCGAGGTTTACACTTCTGGCCCATTCTTTTTCCCTCTCTCTTTTGTACTGCGCCCAAAAGCGTTTTAGATTATCCTTATTTTTTGGCCCACCTAACTACATCCACTCAATTTCATCATATCTTCCGTATTTTATTTATAAACGTAATAATAATACCGAATAAAAAAAAGATAATACTCACATTTGTCATTTCGGTACAAACTAATACTTGATATATCATTACGATATATCGCTCTTTCGTGTGTACAAGTAATATATGTCAGGTTATTTCGTGTATTTCGAACTCTATACGCTTATGGGGAAAAAAAAAAAAAAAAAAAAAAAAAAAAAAAAATACGAACAATATGTATACGCGCTTGTATATGTATGTATATAAATGCATAGAGGAAGAGGCGTTGGGTTCAAACTTAACCGAATATCGGTCTTTATGTTCACGACAATGACGGTTTATTATCATAATCTATTATCGCTGCTCACACGTACAAACACACAGACACACACATACACACGTACACAAACACTCGCACTCACACATTTGTATTTTTTTAACGTTTCTTGTGTACAGTTCTGCTGCTTTAGTTTAACGGTTTTTCGCTTCGTTACCAGAACTCTGTCGATACGTAAAATTATCTATCTTTTTCCCTCTCTATCTCTCTCCCTATCTCTTTCTCTGTCTTTTAACCTTTTATGCAAGACATATGTTCGTCTTGAATTTGAACAAGATAAAAATATGTGTGAAACGATCGACGATCCGAAACATCGAACAAAACAAAACCTTGTAGTATCGGACTGAAGCCTCTTTTTTTCATACTTTTATGAAGCGTAATATTCAACGGAATTTTAGTTTTTACATTACTACTATGTGAAGCGTGAGGTGAATACGAAATTTTATATTCTGACTGTAAACATTGTTTTCTCTTGATCAAAACTAGTTCATGAAAAAAAAATTTCCATCATTTTGCCACAAAATCGTGCTCCGAAATCGTGAACTATGTCATATGAATCGTAGATTTTTTTTTGTAGAAAAATAAAATGAGCATCATCTCTATTAATGGCAGAATAACGTCTGATCGTCCGGATGTGGTGAAGCATAAAAAATAGCGAATTAATTCTCGTGAAAAAGTCTCTATCTGTTGCGAGAAGAATGCCTGCTCATTTACATCCACGTGCACGCTCTCGTATTCCGATTATTACGAGTGGTTAAACGAGCTAAAATAACGCAAACCCCCAACGTCTTTTCCGGGTTCACTCGTTACCGCGGTTCTTCCTTTTCATGTCCTTTCGTTCGAGAGGTTTTATTTTTATTTTTTCTTTTGCGCCTTTATTCTTCAGAGCGGTTTATCGCTGTCATAGTCCCATTGTTGTGAACTGAAACATTATCAATCTTTCCATGAATCTGCACTACAATTTTGATATCAGATATTGAGATAAGATCAGAGACAATATTCGAACGAAATTACTGTATAGACCGATGGCAATATTTTGTCTTCGTTTATGCCTTCGCGTATAATTCGAAGTGCTATTTTCTTATCATTTCTTTTTATTTTTCCTTTGCTCTCATTAATTTCGTTCTTTTCGTCTCTGATATATTCGCCGAAAAATTCGAAATCTTTTCATCATTAAATCGATGCCTCTATCGCTGAACTCCACAATTATTTGATAAAACAATAAAGTCCTGCGAACATGACAGATAAATTACCAACATTTCTCACGATCGATGGACAACGAAAATTTTCTCATGCACGAATCACTTCGTCAATCGACTTGACCGGTGTCGTACTCACGCGAATTTACTGCTAGCCCCGTTAAATTCACACACACACGCACACACATACATACGTTAACGGAGACACAAAAACACGGATTTACGTGCACACGATACCTCGAGGACTGTCTGTCTCCGAAAAATAAATGTATACACGTTCTCGTTGCACGCGTGTAGTTACGTATAGAATATTACGAGACTGGTAAGCAACCTCCCCGATAATACAGAGTGAATAGTTTCGTATATAACGTTTGACCGATACAAAAATGCATGTAATAGGCGAATGCTCTGATTGTGAGCAGCTAGCTCCGAGATATCTTAAAAAACGGACAGTCCGGATACCTGCGAGCCGGCTGTACCAACGAGCTAACCGTTTGTGTGTTTTCACTATCTAGAATTCATACAGATATGTATTATTACTGTATTCGAACGAAAAAAAAAAAAAAAGACCACAACTCAGTATCAAAAGCATTAGGATTGACGAAGAGCGGAGGAGCAAGACAGATACGGATGAAAGCGAGGGCGCGAGAGGCCGACTAATGAATGCGCGAGCACATACATATACACAAATACTGGGAGAAAAGAGAGACGAAGGAGAGAGGTTTGAGAGATCCGATATCAGTCCAAGCAAATTAATCCGACGGACTAACGAATCAAGTATCGTTCGAATATCTCTCATTCTTTACGTCTCGCCTTTCTTCTTCTCCCCCACGCTCGCCTCTTTTTTTTTTTTTTTTTTATTACACTCCTCTTTTATTTTTCCACCCTTGCCCCCCCCCCTCTCTCTTTCTCTCTCTCAACTATTTGTCTCTTCCTGCTCGCGGTCCAGTCTCTCTCGCCTACGATTTTAATCTCTCATAATCCCTCGCCCCTGTCGTCTTCCACATACATCCACAGACTCTCAGAACATATGTGAAAATGCACACAACAACACTCGTACGAACACACTCGAGGTCCAAAGAGTCACGGTGTTAGGCTGCTGCTGCTGCTGCTGCTGCTACTCCTGCTCCTGCCTTTAGGTCGATCAGGGCGGTGAACATGGCCACGCATATATGTGCCAGCATCAACTTCGTAAGAGGGGAAAGAGGAAGAAGCCAGGGGTCCCAATGGATCGGGACAATGGTCCCTGATTGCGGATTAGGGATTAAAGAGACAAAAGAGAACCCGCGTCCCGGCTATTCTCATATTGGATAGCATAGTTTTGTCTTGTACAATATATACGTAATAAATAATAATAATTATAAAAATAATAATAATAAAGCTAATATATGTGAGTGCGTTCGAAAGGCAGATTCGAACATCGAATCTTCGTCTCTTGTTGAGCTACAAATTTTTCGTAACACTCCTCGCTCCCTCACAAATTTAAAAGCAACGAAACAAAAAAAACAATGAGCTAAGAGTGCTACTTGCAAGGGTTGAAAATCCCTGGTATTCGCGAATCATTATACCGAGTGTCTTCCTGTAAAAAAAAGGGGAGAGAGCAGAAGAAGGGGCGGCTTTTTTGTTTCGCGATCGTGCCTCGATTTCGATTCTACGCTGGTGGTGTCCGCGATGTTGGGCGCGTTAGTTTGTAACCCCGGGGTCGAGAGAGATGAGATCGTAGATAAGATGTGTCCAGCTGGTAGATAGCCATTGCTGGGGAAAGCCTCCCCAACAGGCAATCACCTTTTCTCGGCGGCCAGGCATTCGCGAACGCTCATCCGGTCACCAATATACATATAAACAATTGTATGTGTTTGTGTATTTATTGTTTTTTTTTTGTTTTTGCTTTTTTTTTATATTCATATGCGTCGTAGATATATCGAGGTGATTTAAGAATGAACCGAACGAGTACACACTCGGCGTATCGTACGATATCCGATAATATCCACCTCGCTACAGCTTCACAAACATAAAATCTCCATTGATTTACTCGCTCACGTAAATTTTTCAAATTTTACTATTTATACGCCTTCGTTCGAGTTTCTTATATGTGTCGCTTTGCTCACTACGATAAAGCAGTTTATTGCCGGCGAAAGATCTCTCGGATTAATGGAGAATCTCGTTTTCTCTCCCCCCCTCTCTCTCTCTCTCTTTCTCTCGTTAGAAGAGAATTCATTGCTAGAGGATTTTCAGAGGCTGAGCTCCGAAGATCGATACCAAGACTCTGGGAAAATCGTAGTTTTTGCTATTTATTCAGATGGCTTATCGTAATTTGAATAATGGAGAGATGAGTGTACGCGTATGAAAATGATACATTTGATTAAAAATTAAATTACAATGCTTCTCCACTCTCAATCATTTAATACTTTTCGAATCCATTAGAATTGGCGGATTGGTTTCTGTGAACGTTGAGATTTTTGCTCAGACTTTATTTCGGGTATACACGTAACAGTTGCTCTTACTTCGGGTAAAATTTTTTCTAGTTTTTCGTCTATTCTGTGCAGAACCTCTTCCGTTAGCACTCCGTCGTTTGTTCGTCTACTTAATTTTTTTCAATTTTTTTTTTCTAATTCTACCGATGACTCAATGTCAAAGCATGTTCGAACGACAGTGTCGAATGTTTGATGTGGGCACACACATATCGTACAACACATCAATTTTCTTCTTCTCCGCTTGGCAAATCTCGAGAGGGCCACGCCTCGAATATTTGACCAACGACGATACATCTTCTGCCTATCTTTTACGCATACAAAAATATATTACGAGATAGACGATTAGCATTAGCTATGATTTTAATGAATGAAACGTAAAACGAGTTTCGCTATTTATTCGATTTTTACGAAGGAACTAACGAAAAACGATAACGAATAATTGATACACGATGAAGGTTGAATTAAAAAATCATTTTCATTAATATCTCGATGAATAAAGTAAATTTTGTACAGAAAAAAAAAATGTCCTCGGTATGGGGCCCTCCGAGCTCCCATTTTTGTATACGTCCACAGATTCAATTGAATTCGCTTAATTAATCAAACCAATTGCGGACAGATTCGTTAAATGTATTTGATGAATTCATTAAACTCGATAGGTCCAATTAATCGAAAGAATGTTGAAGCCCAGTGACATGCGCTTCATTTCCAAAGGATTCTTCGTCCCATATGGGGATCTCTCGTTTCTTGGCGGTGATTCGCGTTTTACGCGGCGTTCCTCCCCCTCCATAAAAGCCCAAGGGTTTTGAGCGTACAGCCTTGAAGTGTCCGTCTCGTGTTTGATTTAAAATGTACGAGAGAGAGAGAGAGAGAGAGAGTTCGCGACGTGTCGCGGGTACGCCGATTGGCAATTTAAGGGCACTCGCGCGCCAGCGGTATGAGGCTGCGGTGACCAAAGAGCGACAGAGTGCAGCACGCGGGACAGCAGCAACGTCACCGTTTGTCCAGCTCACTCTCCTCAGGCTCGAACGAACTAGTTTTTGTCCCTCCGAGCGAAACGTGCTTACGACGAATCAACCAATCGGCAAGCATCGTCTTTCCTTCTCGTCCTCCTTCTCTTCCACCTTTTCCACCTTCTCTCGAATGATTCCACACAAGAGGGTTCCTCTCTTGATTCAAACTATCTCCACTCTCTCTCTCTAGCTCTTGCCACCATGCTGTTTATTCCTGATCTTATAAATTTATTCCTCCGCGCTCGATACGCACGCATAAACTCTCTTGTCGAGGGCCATAAATACATGAAGAAAGCTTAGAAATAATAAAAAGTGTCGTGTCTCCATCGATTTCGAGAGGAAGCTCTATCCCATACGTGATTCAAATTTGAAGATACGTGCCTCAATGAGTCTATCTCTAGTAACTATATAAATGGAGATTCGAAGAACCGTAAAAGATACTGAAAATTGTTTTTTTTTTTTTTTTTTTAATGAAATACCAAGGATATATCACGAAAATAATAAACCAATCCAATCGCTTGGAATAGCGATTCGATAAAAAGGTGCCATTTTCATCGTTTAATTTTCAAGGGTGCCATTAGTCTCTGAAGCAAAATTGAGCAAGGTGTGTGTTATCTTCACCCCTTTCGACGCCTCATAATCTCGATCAGGTACTTCGGTGTAAAAGTGGCAGTAGGAAAAGTTTCAGTGTGCAGTTTAATTCTCAAACCTGCATACGAATATCTGTATATACAGACGAGAAGATCTCTCTTTCTCTCTCTCTCTATCTTTCGCATACTTTGAAGCTATTTCACTCCATTTTTTGCACGAGTTCCACTTCGCGACTAAATACGTAAATGCATATATATATAGATACGTATTCAGTCGTGTATGAGTGTGTGTGTGTGTGTGTAAAAGGCTGGTAGAGTTGTCGAGACTCACTTCGACTCATCGACTTACTGCTTCACTGTGAGAGAGTGAGAAAAAAAGAGAGAGAGAGCGAGGAGACTCGGGGAGCGTTTCTCGTCGCGTGTTTCTTGCAACGTTCTCTCGCAGGTCATTAGAGTCTCTCCCTTTCTTTCTCATTCCTCTCTTTTCGCTTCTCGATCTTAAGGAAACGGGTATAAATTTACAAAATGCAGACACTGCACTGACTAACCTTGTCTTTCTTTCTCTGTCTCCCTTTTTCTCTTTCTTCCTTGTTGTATATATCTCGTTGATACTTTGATGTACAGCGAAAAGGCATAACTACGAGGAGAGAACATCGAAAAAAAAAAAAAGAGAGAGCGAGAAAAAGGAGAGAGAATAGCACATATTTTCACGGTTAAACGTGTACTTTGTAAACGTGTTACTTAAAACATAGAAATGGAGAATAACCCCCGTTTAACTTATAAGGGCTCTTCTCTTTGTACATAGTTATTCGAACGCTAAATATACATGTATCGATCATTTGTCGATGGAAAACCCGGTGCACGTAACTGTCCAATGGGCAAAAAGTTGAAAGATCCTTTAATAAACCGTTGCCTCAAGTTTAATGCTCAATAACATTTCGTAATAAGAGAATAAACACTTAAAGTTATTGGTTTTCGTATATTTACTTAATCATTTACGAGATTCCTTTTATTATGAAATATTTTTAATTCCCAAAATCGAATTAAGCTCACAGTTTATCTACGAGACGTTTTGCTCCTTTAGATTCATACGTTTCTGTGCAAGAAAAATTATTTTTCTTGCACAGGAAAGTCAAAGTTTACTCCGTTTATGGGATTTTTTTTGTGTTTCTCCATCGGGGAATAGCTAATGGAGCGGATGATTAAGAATACATTGTCTCCTCTATCAGAAACGATCGATTCTATCGACATGAGCGCGACAAAACAAGAAATAAGAAAAGCAGCGATGGCTCAGTGGGCGGGGAGTGTGTAGAAAACGCGTGCTTTGGATATCAGGTGAATCGGTGAGGTCAAGAAGCTCTTCTGGAAGTTCCACGTGTACATTGTGTTCTAGATTCGGTAAAGTATATATATAGATATATACGTGTATGTTGATACGTGTGGACGGACGAGGTTCAAATATTTGACCCAACGCTCGTTCGCGTCATCGTACATTCGTACAACTATAGATATACATTCATGTATGAAAGAAAAAAAAAAATCTCTATCCGTCAATCTTACGGATTGACGAGGAAGAGAAATCGTTGTTATATCAGGGATCGTCACTCATAATCGAGCGCGAGTAAGAGACTCCCGCGATTGCGTAAACAATCAGGAAAAAAAAAAAAATCTCTGAAATCAGCGCGATGTATATATATCGACCTCGAAAATTAATTGAATTTGACGAAACAACCGTTCGCTGTGACACATCTCATGCGGTCGAAATAAATTCAACAATAATAAAAAGATTCTCGCTCGGTTTATGGGCCGTTAATTAATCGGAGTTAATTGAGTTTACTCGGCGGATAGAGTTTGAGAAGACCTTTCTACGTATGGATCCTTTTAAATTGATCAAATGCTTGTTTTTACAGTTTTTCTTCATCGGATGAATCTCGGCATCGACGTGAATAAAAATGTCTTTACAACCTACATTATGTTCAATAAATTAGTCGAATAATTCGGTGGGAGTGAAGATGATAACCGTCAATAAAGCTCGTCGAGTTGTAAAAACGTGGGAAAACATTTTTTTTTTTCGTTTCCCCCTTTCCAACACCGATTCAACTAGAAAACATGTTTTTTTTTTTTTTTTTTTTTTTTTTTTTTATTAGAACTTACTGGAAGGCTTTTTTGTTGTCGATGTTAAATTTGTTTCGTCCTGTATTCTACGATGTATTATTTCGGGGCTGAGCAAAAGTTTGATGATTCCGTAGCACCGAGGCGGTCTTGAGGTTATTAGGGTCGAGTATAGGCTCGGTGAAAAGTAAGGACGCGGGGAACCCTCGTTAATTGCTCTCGGCCAACGCCGGCTGCAATTAATTGGGAGAGATAGGACCCAAGAACGTTTTCCTCGCTCGTATATATATCCGAACTGAAGTATGTCTTTGTCTCTTTTACTCTCTTCTTCTTCTTCTTCTTTCACTACAGTCGTATCTGTCAATTTGACAGAAAGATCGTCGAAACAAGACACAAAACACAGTCCTATATACCTGTCACAAAAAAAAATTGTTTTCTGTACAGCGCGAGTCTTCCACTCGTGTGTCCATACACGCGTAGAATCGAACTCCGTTTTCACCGTTAATTATTCGTAAGCCACAAGCCATTTCTCGTTTCTCTTCAGGAAAAACAAAGAGAAGGAGAGAGAGAGAGGGAGAGAAAAAAAATAGAAGGCAGAAGAAAATAGAGAGGGGGGAAGAGAAAGAAAAAGAGAGAGAGAAGCTTAATACCTGCTGATGCAGCCGTTCCGGAGGTCCCTTCAAAAAAATCCTATTGAGATGAGCTCAAAGACAAAGATAGAAAAACAATAAAGGGACAATAATAAGAGGAACAAAAGCCAAACTATATATATATATATCTATATCTATACACATAATTTTCTCTTAGAACATGAATAGAAGAGAGTAAAATAGCAAGAGGATGGATGGACCGTGGGTACATGAATGTGTCGGACTGAAAGGTAAAGCAAGGTGACCAGGTGCTATACCTGAACGTATAACCTGCCACCAGAGCACAGAGGTGGGAGAAAAATTTGGAAAACATTTTTCAGCGTATTAAGGCTCGTACTATTGACAATGAATTTCTTCGAAAACTTTGAATCCATGCTTATGGCTTGTACGATGGATAAGCCATCGTGATTTTTCTGTGAAATATCTTTTTTTTTCTTGGATACTTGAGCAACAGATCTTGGCTCAGGGAGAGGAGAGGCTGAAAAATGTTTTCAAAAATCCCGTTCAATCGAGACAGTTGAAAATGATATTTTTATCGTTTTCAGTGGCTCTCGATGATGCACATGAATCAAGATCGCATGCGTTATCAGCTTGAAAATAAAAATAAAAAATTTCGAGCGATTCGACGTTTTAGGGATTTCTCAATTTCCCATTTGCACGCTTCGAAGGCTTCTCTCAAGAATTAGATTCTCCAGAGGACTGTGCTGGTGACCAACGAAATATTTTCATTGCTGGACACACACAATGGTTGAAAACTCTAGACGGAAACGAAACAGTCAAAGGGAGAAAGAGAAAGAGAGAAAAGTAAAAGATCGGAGTAGGGGTTGTTGAGGACGAAAAAGCAGGAAAGAGAGACTTTTTTTTACCTCTGCATTTCTCAAAGCGCGTAATGCACCCCAGGAGGGTTAGTTTGATGGACGCGCGGGGACACACAACAATGTGACCAGCTACGGGTTTTACAAGGCTTTACAAAGAGAGAGAGAGAGAGATAGAGACGAAGGATTGGTCCGCGAAATCTTGCCTCCTCCGCCCTCGCACCTGGCAAACGGTTGGTCTACTATATACATAAGTTTAACTCCAACCCTCTATAACTACGTGCCCATAATTTTGTCCAGCTTCGGAGCCAAGTATACGCACCAACTCGGACTTCGCACAAACACATTTCCAAGTGTACATAGATTTTACCTGCGCTTTTACGGTATAACCGAAAGGAAAAATAGGACCCACCTGAATTTTTCAAAAATTCTGAATCGATGGTGTTCTGGTCACCACGACGATTTCGTAGTTGAGGAAAATCTGCCGATAGACAGTCCGAGACATCCGGTGAACACCTGCGTTCGCTTCATTTATATTCCACCTAGCCGTAAGCAGATTTCCGCAATGGGTATGAGCGCTCCGGAAAAATTACTTTTTTTTTGAAAAATTGAATTCTTTCTCGCATCACTGTAGCTTCAAGTGAAATATTCATCCGGAGTCGCAGAGCTATTCTCTTCAACTTCCTACAGTTGCGAAGTTTTTCATTTTCGATCTGCAGTTTATTGACTAAAAGAGTTTAATTTTTTTTTCTCAGTTAATGGCTATTCGTGTTCTTGCAGAATTATGATAGAAGGGTTATTGGTTTGCTCCTTTGAAGGTTTATTACGAGCCAAAATCGTAAAACGAGCATCACCCACACAAACGTGCTTTGGGCGATCATCGCGATTTCTCAGCAACACGAGAGAGAGAGTCAATTCGAAATTGCGATTGCGTGGGATGATCGCAAGGCGTTATTATAATATATGATCAAGACTACGTGATGAGTATAAATATATATTTGCATGTAAATATACATGTATGAGGATTACCGTGCGTTTTATAAACGAGAAAAAAAAAAAAAAAAAAAGATGAAAACGATGCATTCGTCGATACGTATGATTTCTATCAGGAGCAAGCAACGAGAGTACTTTTCAAATATATATTTTCTTTTATTACTTTTATTTTTCTAAGCACTTGATAAATCAGCTCACGTTTCATGCGGAGATTAACTCTTGAATTTTTTGAATTCTTTTCCATCGCGCGCTCGCGTCTCTTCATCTTTTTATTCTTCGGCTGCGTATCGTTTTTATCGTTACTCGGTCAACGTCGAGAAGAGATCCCGTCGCGATAAACGTTAGCAATTAATTCGTGAGTAATTAAGCGAATCGATTTCTCTCGATATCACGAGAAAAAAGAAATGAAAAATAATTTAAAAAAAAAACAACGAAAGAACTTAACAAAAGTTATGTATATTTATGGGATCACCGACGAAGCGTAGATGAGAAGCAAAAAAATAAAAAAAAATACAAATATACACGACACTTATATTCTTCGCGTGAGAGTGTGCTTGGAAATAATAAATGTCGCCATTATGGAGAACACCCGCGGAGATGGATCGTCAACGTAAAACTCATCATGGAAAATCTGTTAACCCAAGATCCTGTATGTTTGTTTTAACTCATTGGAGATTCTTCCTTCTGATCGGAGATAAGATAAAAGTTAAACGTGTCGAAGAGACCGAAGGACCGAGTCCAATCTCGTCCCAGGAAGTGTAGAAACGTTTCGACACAAATTCTCAATTTTCATCCCTCTTTTTTCTGCTTTCTTTCCCCCTCTCTCTCTCTCTTTCCCGCTTCTTCTCTCACTTCGTATTTTTCTCTCTTTTTCAATCACCCTCCGTTCCTGCTATGAGAGTATGGATCAGAAGAACTCTCACTGACGCGTCATTATGGCAGATTATTGCTCTGTCGCAGGACTAGACATCCGGGGGCGGGGGAGAGGGAGGAATCCTTTAATCGCCATGACGTCTGCGAGGGTGGCATAAAAATTATCTTTTCGTGCGTGCATAAATATATGTTATACATAATACACAAATATACGTATATAGATATATGTATTGAGGACCGGTACGCGTCCCGCGGTAATGCCCGGGTAACGTCATTCGATTAATCATTCAGCGCGTGAGTCATTGGAATCGTTTACCGGAGGAGGAGGAGAGCAAAACGTTATTGATAGGTGAGCGGGAGAAAAAAAAACCGTCCAAGGAACTCTCTTTAGTTCGAAACCCGCACCAACCATTTTCAACGAGCATCTAACTTTTTCGATTTTTTTTTATTCTTCCATCACCTATCTTGTACCTTCGGCGATTTTTTTTCCCCGCTCGCCTCTCCTTCACCGCGCCACAGAGCGTGCTTCATGTCTTAATAGAACAATACTTTCTCTCTCCTTTTTTTTTTCTCTTTTTTTTTTCTTTGCAATAATGATATGGCGCTTGGACTGAAATTACCCCAACTCCACCTCGAAGCAGCGCTATATAAAAACGCGCTCGATCAGTATCGATAATCCCCCAAAGAGGAGGGGATCAGAAAAAAAAAATTGTATTATTCTATTCCTGCGATAATTTTTGATTCGTCATTGGATGGATTTCGCGCGTTTGTCTCGTCGTCAGTCCGGGTGGTCCGGACCAAGTCAGAACCAGATTTGGCTGGCCCATAGGAACCAGACTTGTATTATACGCAGACTGATTTTTCATCTCTCTCTCTCTCTCTTCTCTTTCTCTCCTGGTTCCCTTCTCACTCCGCTGCGGGATCCGCGAAATCACGAATTGATAAATGACACGAGTTTTATTAGTTATTCACTCGTGCATCTTGAACTTTTGATTGATGCCTTTGCTTGATAACGGTGAGGAGAAACGACGAGTGTCTTGAGTCTCGATCCATTCTACCCTCTGCTCATCGGATATACGTGTAATGATAAATCCATGCACGAAACAAGTACCAACAAAACTATTTTTATATACATGAATATCGAAAAAAAAAAAAAAAGAAAATCGTCTCTACATCAAATCTGTACAAAGCTGCACACTCGTAACGAACGATACTTGAATATAATTGATTCAACACTCATGAAGATATACACACGAGGAAAATTCGAAACGAACAAAAAATCGTGATTGCTTCGATTAAATTAATTGAGATGACAATGTTTGCCCATCCCTAACACGAGGCGTGGCTGCGCAGATTTTTTTTTTCTTTCTTTCCTTTTTCGTTTTGAGACTCTCGACTTTGAATTCTATTTAATATATGCAGAAGCTCGTCGCTCAACGTTGCTCCATGTCTGCATATGTATGTAATACACGAAAAAAAAAAGGAAAAAAAAAAAAAAATGTTTCGTTAGTGGTAGTCGGAGACACATTGCTCGCTCATATACGAAGGCGGCGACAAAGTCTCGCGTATACACGTAGCCTCGAGAGAGCATATACGAAGGACGAATAGCAATTAGTAATAATTCTGTCAGACAATGAGCCCGCATCTGATCTGGGCATGAGAGAGAAGAACTCTCCGAGAAGCTCATTCCATATAAATATATATATGAATGTGTGTATACATTTGGTAAAACGTCTCTTCGTGCGTGTGTACGTATGTGCTTCTCTCTCGTGGGACACAATAAGAGATTCATGTCGTCGGCTCGATTTAATGGACGCGATGATGCGAGATTGAGCCAGAGTCCGTGATATACATATACATATATATACGAAAAGATACATACATGTGCGTTCATCCTCGGAGCGAATCGTTACGAATCAACGGCGTATTCTCTTCGAGAAAATTTGCCGGAGACGATTAAATCAGATCGTAGAAAATTAAGTTTCAAAAACACGATCCAAACATTTACTAAATCCGTTCGAGAACAGAAAAGACCAAATTGCGGTTTTTTTTCCGAGATTTTTCTATTTAACTTTCAGGCTCGAATCGTCGTACACGTAATCGAAGAATCGATCAAAAATTATAAATCCAATTGAATTGATAAATTATTTTGAATTTTTTTTCAAGGGAACGCTCGAAGAATCTCGTCGTAATTGATGGTTAATTTCACTAGTCATTTTCTTTTATATAGCTGTCTTGATAGGCGTTGACAAGTAGGTAAGGCTTCAATGATGTTGAAATGAAGATAATACGAATTGTCCTTCTGGTCTCGTTTTGTTCACGCATTCGCGAAGGATCGGATCCCGTCGCACCCGCGGAAGCTCTCGTGTATAATTATATTATACAGAAACGTACCCGAGCGAATGAGATAAATAAATGTAGACACGTTTAAAATTATATATGCGTAGACTTTTTTTTTTATTTTTTCATGGTTGACATTTTTGACGCGTCATCCTTAATGAATTATCGTGCGAAGCTGCTCCCAGTGGGACGTCCTGTGGATTCTATATATACATACAAGAGACTGTGTGTATGTGTGTGCAATACAAATAAATATAGAATGCATACAGCTTCAGCTTTCTGTACAGCTAGTCAGCTTTCTTTCTCCCCTGGTTTCGTTCTCCTCTTCTTTCCCTCCAACCGTATACCATCAGCGTCAACGATGAATTAAATGTCAGGTTTCAATGATCGAATTAACAACGTCGATATACAGCGGAGCTCGCAACAAGAAACAAGAAGGGAGACAGACAGAGAGAGATAGAGCACAGCCCCTCTTAGCTTCTTCACTCTTTTTGTTCTTACACATATTCATGTACGTTTCTAATATACGCATATAAACGTGATTCTCTCATTTGGCCCCCGTTAATATACTCGGTCAAGGCTTCCCCGATCGCCTCTGTATATTTTATAGTCCAAGTTTCATCGCCAATCGTTCTCAATCGTCGTATATCTGTTCTCGCGTAATATCTTAATGTTTAGGGCACGTGAAAACTATTCGAAAGATTAATCGTGCATTAACGGAGTTTGAGAGGTCAAAATCGTGATTGAAGTTTATGGATGTTAAAAAAAAGGTACGAATTGTACGATGAGAAACTCGAAAATTCACGAGTTATGTATCGATCACTTTGAGGGATGTTTTTACCGCGATTATTCTCGACATTTTACCACTTTTCATCGAGTGCCTCTCTTCGGTGCATATACTCGTGTTCGTATCTAACCGCAGTACACTGTACGCTTCCGTTTCATTATATTTTATTATACTTGGGACGACACGACGAGGCTCGAATGTCGCTTTACTGTGGTTGCAAGCGAGAGAGTGCGAGGGAGAGAGAGAGAAAGAGAAAAAAAAGAAGAGAGCGAGAGAGCTCGATGTACGTAGGTTGGTAGGTAAAGCTGGTAGAAGCCGCCATGTCTAATTATGTCGCATTGATTTTGTCATTAGTCGGCCCTCTCCACCATCGTACCTCACCCCGTACTCCCCTCTGCTTTACATCGATGTGTGCATATATATTCACTATGTATACATATGTAATACGTATATAGAGACATCTTTGTAGCGAATGTTTCATTGTTGGCAGCCGTAACTCGCGAGCAGTCTTGCTACTGTGAAAAAAAAAAGAAAATTATTTCCCATAGTTTCCCCTGGAAAGTCCGTTTATTTTTCTTTTTTTCAATGCAAACCAATTTTCCTTTAGCTATCATGCTTTTTGTTGAATTCACATCGGGCCCTCAGAAACGTACACGTGTTCCGTTTGCTGCTTTTTTTTTTCGCCCTTATTCGATTTCACTGTAAAATAAATGCTATTTGCGGAGATTGGCCGATGTCGTTCGACAATTTTCTTTACCTCAATTCGCTCCTCGCAATTTTTAACAACTTTATAAACTCACGGTAAGGAAAAAAAAATATATAAAAAAAAACATTCTACGTATCGCAGGTTCCCGTGTAATTTGGCATGCGAAAATCGAACAAACAGTTTAAACTCGCACCGAACTAGTATATCGAGGGCTTTATACGCTGCGCTTTTATTTCCGCAATTTGAAATAGAATAGTTAGTCGGAGACAAAAACGTCCAGTCTTCGGACACTAGCAACAAAAACTCGCTTTTCTTTTTTAATCTTTCGTTCTCTTTTCTACACTGACAAAAGCTTTGATAGATTTTGTGCAGAAACATAAACGCGATACGATATTTTGGCCTCTGAATCCACAACAACGATTCACGTTCGTATTTTCATGGACCATGATTCAGGGACCAGTATTTGCCCATCAACAAGTCTTCAGTTATCGCCTACGTAAGCCGCTCCCAAATTCCAATGATAATTATTAATTAATGATCGCTTAATGCCAAGCGAACGGTTATCATCGTCATATTCTCTCGTTGCATGAAACTTTCTACGTCAAATTAATGACACACGATTCGAATTCGACTCGGAGAGTTCATTAATTATCCAAAGGTTCATGAAGACTGTTAATGAAATTTTTGACATCAGGTTATTCGTTCAAAGGATTTTTTTTTTCCAACTTTTCCAATTGAATAATAAATATTGTTTTTCCTCGAAATATCTCGTAACTTTATGTAAACGGATGTATAACACGAGTTTATTGGAGAACTGGGTTTCGGTCTGAGGACTACCGCTGGGAGAACTCTCCATGTGACGTTACTGACTTGCCACACTAAGTATATGTGTGTACGTATAAAAGTGACATTATAATGGTCCCAATAACAACTCTCGGTGTGCGCGGCCATTAACGAACGGGGTGAAAAGGGGGGCCCCCGCACTATGGAGAGTATAAAACACACGAGAGAAAGCACACATATACATATATATATATATATATATATATATATATATATATACCGATCACCTCGCGCGCACGCACTCTGCGTTTTTAATGTTACAGTAATAATCAATGTAGGCTGCGACCATTTTGTATACTTTTTTTTTTCTTCTTTTCTTTTTTCCTCGTTTATTCCTTGATCAATCATCGTACTTCTTGTTTCGCGCACCAACCAATCGTTAATAATATATTAACGCCCTCGACTCGATATCGAATAATAAAATATAATGAGTACAACCATAAACATGTGTGAATTGTTCAACGGAGTTATGAAAAAAAGAAAAAAAAATATAACTTTAGAAACCTGTGAAATAAAGAAAGCAACAAATGAATGAGTGAATTTGACTCATATTTTTGGATGAATAAGTTTTACGTTTTTTTCGAGTGTCGATCGACAGAACGAAAACGCCTCTCCATTCGTCAAGGCGCGTTCTCATTACGCGTCTACCGATACGAAATTATACGGAATTTGCTGCGTATATTTATAACGTTTTACAAGTATTCGTGGCTTCATGCACCACGAAAGACATAACTGTGTATTTTAAGTGTATTTATTTATATGAAAGCATCGAGATATCATCGAATTCGAGTCTCGGATCAAAGCAGTACAAACAGGGCTGAACGAAAGAGCACGCGTGTACACATATAAAGCCCATTCGTTAAAAATGGCTCAAAATTGAATACCGGCCGAATTTAAATGAGCTCGCATATGCAAGTCTTCTGCATGTTCTTCAGTTCTCGTGTGAATACTCGTATGTGTATATGTTATTCTACATGCGCCCGCGTCGCTAATTCGATGTGCCTCGCGTGTCGCTCATTCTTTCTCGCTCCTCCACACATTTTTTCTTCTTCTTCTTCTTCTTCTTTTGCTTGTTCACGCGCCCGAAACACGTTTTATTTCGAATTCGGTACCACATGTGCATTGGCTCTTTCAAACGTACACGTGTGTACATTGAAATACTGAAATATCTATAGGTTCCGTCTCGTTATATGCTCGGTGCCTATATATTCATTTTGATAAACTACGTCGATATATATATATATATATATATATATATATATATCTCGCGTAGAAGTGCGGTTATTCAAAAGCTCCATTGTAATATCTACCGTATTAAACACCCGATGAAACATCATAAATCAATGGGGCTCGTTGAAATTGCGCACATGCGACGTAGAAAAACAAATTGTAGCGATCGAATCGCCGGGAATTCTTGAGGTGAATTTTTGTAATAAAACATCGAAAGGAGTTATTAAGAAATCGAAATAAACTATTTAATTTTATTGAAAATATTTTGCCCCGTTGATATAGTTATGTTCATCATCTTTCTCCATCGACGGGGATTTCTCCGGACAAAGGAAAAAAAAAAGAAATGTTGAAAAGGATGGCTCGCGCTTGCGATGGAAGCGTGATGTAATTTATTACACGCTGAAGTTCGATGAAATCTAATAATCGGTGACCGCGAAAACGCAAGGGGGAGAAAAGAGGGGGGGGGGCGCATCCGTTATGGCTAATACGAAGTTGAAGGGGCAAAAGAGGCTTTGCAGGGAGCCAGCACTTCGCGTCCAGAGAGTTCTGAGGTTTGGAATCCGCAAGGAAGAGGAAAGATGGAAGGCACCACGGTGCCGTGTACTCTCTTTTCCTCTTTCTCTCTTGATATCTCTTCTCGCCTTCGTCACTATTTTCGTCTCTTTTCAGCTCGCACGATCCACACAACGCGGTGTGCGTGCAGCGCGTTACGAACGAGTTTCTCACGGTATATATGGTGTTGTATGTGCCTCGTGGATGCATTCGGAGGAAATTATAAGGGAACGGGTTAAAGCCGGGTTAGCGAGAGAGTAGAGAAAGAGCAAAAGAGAGAGGAGAGCTCAGCGAGGGAAGAAGAGCGGGAGGAGAGGGTTGCCGGAGCGAGTCTACAGGGCTGAGATGCCGAGCGAAAAGTGTATATAATATAAGGAGAAAAGGCACAAGGATACGGGAGGAAAGATGGAGGAGGTGAGGAAAGAGGGATCACCGCGGGGGCGGGGAACATACAAGAGCAGATCCGAGGAGTGCGGGGGCAAATCACACTTAATTGATATCACAAAGACGAGAAAGACGGAGAATAAGACAGAAAAAGGAAGAGAGAAAGATATAGGGCTGCTGCTTCTCGCGTTTCCCCAGCATCAACATACCATCAGCGAATACACAGAACACGAAAGAACAACGATGATGCCTGCGTATCGACTGAGGTACATGTAAACCTCGCTTGAAACACACCGTGGCCCACGGGCTTTTTCCTTTCTCTCCGACCGACAACTTAACTTCATAATCGTCAGCTCTCGCCTAACAACCATATCGTGGATTAACCTTCCGATATATACCCGTCTGTTATTATCCGTGAAGCGAAAATTGCCGAAGAATGAGAAAAAAAAGATTTTTTTTTTGTTTCTTTCAGCAACTTGAGAATACTTGGTAAATAAAATGATCGGGAACGTTCAAGTGTCTTTCGTTGTTATGTGGCTCGAAATGGTTAAATCCTCGGGAATACAAAATCGACGATTGACCATTTTTATCAGAATACTTTCGGAATAATCCAGGAAATATTCATTTTTCGTTACCGTTACTTTCAAACGTTTTTTTTTTCTCGCATTGTCAATACCGCTACAAGAATTTCCTGCAATCCCTTTGTAATATTCTACCTTTCGAGACAACTGCCAACGTTGCGAAAGATTGTCGAATTTTTTAGTTGCACACCTCTCGGAGCTTATCGGTGAAAAGAGATTGAACAATGGCTTCCTCTTTCGTGAGCCCAAAGATGTGCTCCACCGTCTTCCGGAGGTGGACGTTTTTTTTTCTGAAAAAAAAACCTGCACACGCGAGGTCATCTCGTACACATATTCGTATATGCATACACGAGCCTGCTATCGCGCCTTTTGATACATACAGACGTGTAAGAAACGGTTTCAATACTAAAAATGATGAGATGGAGATGCAATAATTGGGGAAAAGTGGTTAGGTCCGGAAGGAAAGAAGAAACAAAAATGCTTTGGCGTGCGTGGCCCATGTCTTCATGATAAAACCTGCCAAACACAGTCGTGAAATCTATAGAGTGCTGTTGAACTGCTGTTGTTGATGAAAGTTTTCGTAAACCTGTATATATATATATTATACATGTATACTTATAACTGTCGAAATCGCTGCCATGTGGTCCGTTCGAACGGCTCTTTCCTTCTTCTTCGACAATTTCTTTCCTTGGCTCTGTCCTCTCGTGAAACTTTTTTGACAATGAATGCGGTTGAATCAGGTGGTCACGAATACATCGGCTTGGTTTCCGGTCCAAAAAGGTATAACGGGATAAGAAAGACTGAATGATCACCGGTGTCATTTCTCTTAGAATTTCCCAAAAAAAAAAAAACCGTTTGATTCGCACATCTCTTTTTTTCCTCTCTCGCCTCTTCTGTCTTTTTCACAATGGATCGATTATTTTATATGTGTACGCAAATCTACATATCTCATCCTCATATTTTACAGAAACTTGTCAACCACCTGTCATATCCTGGCAAAAAACTTTCTCCCGTTACTTCTGCGTGTAAAATTCTTCTCTTTCGATCTTTTTATTTTTGTACAACTCTCGTCTCATCTGGAAAAAAGTTATCGATGATTGTCCTCATCGACAAGGTGCATCGTGAGAAAATTTTTGAGTCACGCGATTCTTTTTTATTTTTCTTCCGATATAAGAATCAATCGATAGGAAATAGAGAGAAAGAGAAAAAGAAAAGTCATTCAACGATTCATTTTATACGTAAATACGCAAGTGTTTCATTTTCGTTCCATATTTTTTTTCGGATATTTAAATTTAGTGGTTTCCGTTTGTTTCACCGATCTTATACGATAGCACGTGCCATGTAAGACGACGAAACACCGTACAAAATGAATATACGAGCACAGACGCGTCAGACCGATGACGATTAAGATCTTATCGTTTAATTGGAGGAAGAGCACAGCCCCTCCTCATGTAAAATGCCACCAGCACGACCAAAAATAATCGAGGTGTGTCCGAACTGACCTGGCGCTTCAATATGGTTCCACCTCCTCCTCTTCTCCGATCCCCCCCGAGATCGCACGCTTATACATCTATTTTTGTTTCTTGACAAATTCGACCATTCCGATATAATCTCAATGGTGCTGCTTTGAAGAAAAAATAAAATAAAATACTGATAATTTATCTCGACGCTTCTAGAACCAGTCTTGTAAATAAATCGAACCTTATTTTTCGGAGGTTTTTTTTTTCGTTAAAACACTCGAAAACCAGAAAATTCTACGACCAGGTGATGCCATAGCTTAGGCAGATGTTTCCTCAGCCGTTTCTTTCTAGCTCTATCGTATCGCAAGACTAAATACACAGCCCGACCCACAGTAAAATGGTCGCGAACTCCCTCTCCCCACAAATATTTTTTCTCCGTTCATTCTTTCCTTGTTTTTGAAAACTAGAAATAAAATCTTTTTTCGAATTTCCTTATGGGAGAGTGACAAAAATTTTCAGAATTTCATAAATATTGGCAGAAGGCAGAAACGCCATAATCGTTTCCTAAAATATAAAGTAATAATCAATCTCCGATTGATTTTTAAACACATCATTCACACGGTGTACGCTAAATTATCGCTGAATTGTTTTGTACACCTTCGGCACGATATTTGTTACACATAAAGCGTGAGCCTGTAATACGATAAAAGTGGACGAATGAAGCGGGGAGAGCCAGTTAACGCTCGCTCAAGTTTATTTAATGGTATATCCGGTTCACTGCCGGCAATACCAACAATACTCGCGGTACCCTCGTCTACATTATATGCACTATGTTCATACTCGTAGCCGGGTAATAATGCGCACACGAAAAGCCGCCGTTTGTGTGCAATCTCAGTCAGGTTAGATACGGCAATGTTTTCCCTGAGCATATAACAGGTTATTTAGACTTGTATATCAAACTAGACACGGCAGTGTCTGAATGCCAATTAAAATAAAACTTATAATAAAATAATTTATCGTATTGAGAAATTGCTTGATTTTATTAAAATTATTATTAATATTTCTGGGACGAAAAACAAAGATAATACAATAATTTGATACTTACGATGTCAAGTCAAATACGAACTTACGCTACGAAAAAGTTTGCGAAAACTAGGCCATCCTTTTCAATACACACAGAAACACAAGAATATAGACTTGAAGCGGAAATAGTCAACGCGTCAACTTCTCCCATATAGCAAAACGAGCGCAAGCATAAATAAATATAAAGACGATTTCAAGAGAAACATACTTGGCGCTTTTTCTGCTGATCCGTCGTTCGTTCGAGTCCAACGATTTATCAGTTCGCTCTCCCTCCCATCTCGCTCCCGATTCATAATCGATTTACCCGCAAGATTGAAGATTTTATCGTGAAGAATATAGGGAAACAAAAAAAAATTGCGATAAGAAAAGTTCACGTGATTCGATCGCTGCTGGATCGACAAATATTTGTAAAAATGTAATTGAAGAGTTTTGCTCGAGTATCCTTGTATTGAGAAAAAAAAAATACAAAATAAATAAAATTAGTTATCGAGCGAGGCAAATAGGGCTATAGCATTTGCTTATCCATAACGTGCGTCGAACCGCGCTGTATGATCTTCGTGTCTTCGTCACGAGAGTATCATCACCAAGATCGATCTCTTGCTCGCGTCCCGTTTCTGATCTTCTCTCATATCACGATAATATATAATTCGCGAGTCGAGTTGGGTGTGGATATGAGACGAGAGTATGAGGGACGTAATACGATCGTGGAAGGAACTCGGGCATTCACCGTATCGCACACGCATTACAAAGTGATACTGCGCGCAGTACATGCATATCCGTACGTATATAAATATGCATATGTGGCTGTACGTTACAAGTCTGTATGATACTTTGTACTGTAGTTGCGATCCTGCAGGCTTTGGTGGAATCTCCGGAGACGCTCGGGGATATACTCGCTGTATGTACGGTGACTGGATTATGGAGTTTCCACCACGAAATTACGAGAGAGAAAGAGAGAGAGAGAGAGGGAGGGAAAGCAAAAAGTAGCAGAGAATAAAAGGCGAGGGAGGGTACAAGGGAGGTGTATAATGCGATACACGTACGTACCATAATGTCCGGCAATGGTGGCTGTTCGACAGAAAGAGATAAAGAGAGGGAGAGAAAGAGATAGGGAAAGACTAAGAGGAATGAGAAGATGGTATAAGAAGAACTGGTAAAGAGAGTGAGAGATTCTACGAGATGAGAGAGCCTCAGGCCGTCACGGCGTTCTACACCCCCAACGTGTAATACGTGCGGGCGGATCGCATACACATATACATACACTCACTGATCCTGTTGTTCATATTCATATATCCGTGCTCAAGCATGGATGTGGCTACATGTATTCGCTGGCTTAGCGCACACGCGTTCACCGGAGAATCATCTCGTACGCTCACCTCTTCCTCCTCTTTCTCCACGTTCTCCTTCTACTCCTTCGTCCCCGGGCGCACAACACACCTACTTATCCGTCCGACGATCCGTTAGATTCCAGGGATACCACGAACCGATGCCGCCCCCCGTACTCGCGAGCGGTTACTCTACTACTACTACAACTACTAACTATCAAGCTTCGTACACTCCGGCTCCATAAAGTGAGACAGATAGAGAGAAAGAGAGACGGAGACTGAGCAAAAGCGAGAAGAAGATGATCGTGCGCGAGCGCTTACGGCTTGGGCTCGATTTCACGTAATTGGGATGCAATTATAAAATCGCCGGGGCGCTCCCGGCGCTTTTACACACCGTTCGCTTCGAGGAAAGCGGCGTTGCTTGTACAGCACCGCGGGCGCGAAGATGCGAGAGTTGAACATCCAACCAAACCCTTCTTCGTTTTCTCTCTCTCTCTTTCATATTGCTTCTCCACCTCTCTATCATATATTCTATGTATTATTCATCTTTCAATGTTGCTGATGTGGAGCGGCGTTATCAATACGTCCGCGTCGATGCAAACATTGAAGGAGTTATGGGAAAAATTGAATTTAAAAATTTTTCTATCTTACTCGCGAAATATGAATCAATTTTCAGTAGCCATTTCGTGATACAGTGGAATTAAACAACAATGAATCCGATTCATTCAGATATTTTTGTGGGAATATTCGAAAAGTGTAAGATAAGGAGATTGCATACACACAACGTACACCATTTTCAGAGACGAGATAGTACTTTGATCTTTCATAAATGAAACAGATTGTGATGAGTATTGGAAAGTATGGGGACTAAATACAGTTATGTACCTTGCTGATGTATTATAGAATACAGAGATCACATTCAGCAATGATTTTCAAGAGTCGTATATATTTGCGCCCAAACTTACATTGACGTGCCCGCTTCCAGGGTGGAAGAAAAGAAAGAGGGATCAATGTAACCAATCGATATTGATAAGTTAGACCGATGAGCTGCAAACACAGCTGGTTGGGTTCACGGGTTTTCAGGTAGACACAAAACGCCCGGAGGACAGTGCGAGCCTTGTATTATACTATATTATATTATAGCTGATCTATTCGCTGGGCACGAGGTATCAACATGTTTCTTTCTTGCGTAAAGCGCATATATTTTTGAGTATATTGTACAAGTCGTTTCCCTCACTCTCGTATATCCTCGTGTATGCCCAGCTTGCCTCGATTCTACGTATTTCTCTATCTTTTCGAGTCTTGCCTAGGACCACGTTAACCGGTCTAGACGCGTTTTCTAAAAACCCGCGTCGAAGCTGTACCTACCCTCCAGACTCTTCTCTTGTATTTCCCTAATGAAATTCTATTCAATGGTAACCATCTTTTTCTTTGATGGTATTTCTTTGATTAAGAGACGCAGTAGCGGCTCGTAATGTATGCGTGGAAAAATAGTCAAGTACATTTCATAAATTCTAAAGTTTTCTACTTTCCATGTGTTACAGGTACGACCTGGGGTTGCGACGGGGTAGCTAGTGAATCTTCTACCGGGGGTGAGGATTTCGATACGACGGAGTGTTGTCGTGAGCTCGGTGTTACAGCGAGTGTAAGGACGACGTTCTGGACGTCGAAAGTCGACGGAGAAATTAGAATACGAGGTAGAACTGGTGGTGGTGGTGGCGGTGGTGGTGACGACGGGGAAGAAAAAGAAAAAAAAGCGTCGAAGAATTTTGTGAAAAAAGTCGTGGAGGTTGAAACGTTAGATTTAAGCAGAGAAAAGTCGAAAAAAGGTAGTGAAATCAGCGCGAAGAACAATAGAAGAAAAGGAAGGAGAAGAAGAAGCATTAGTACGGCGAAGAGCCAAGTGTACGCAGTCACCGTGGGTGATGTGAGGCTGGCGTTCGCCTCACGTTTGGGGTAATGCCCTCCAGTGAGCCCCATCCCCCTCAGTACCATCTACAGCAGCATCACGGGATTATTCAGGCATCGCATTTGCAACAGCAGCTCTCGTCGTCGTCGACGTCGTCGTCGACGAGCGCTAGCATTGGGCATCAGCATCAGCTATATCAACAGCTGGTTGCGGCCCACCATCATCAGCAACAGCAGCAGGAGCAGCAAAGGCAGCAGCAGCAACAGCAACACGGAAGCTTTCAAAATTCCACGTACGCGCAGCAAAAACAAGAGATGAGCCCGGAGGAGGAGGGCGGCCGGGGTGGCGGGTCCCCTCCGGCAGCAGGGGCTGCTCTTCATCAGCCCCATCACCCTCGTACCGCGAGTCCACCATCGGGTACGGAACCGTGCACGCGGGACGCAATACCAACGCCCACGCCCACCGCGGACACGACGCCGACGACCACTGCTACGAGCAACAGCGGAAATGGCAATAGCAATAATAACAGTGGCAGTAACAACGGAGGAACCGGTACAACAGTCGTTACAGGCACAACTTCAGTAACCACTGGGACAACAGGAATTACGTTAAGGGAACAACAACTGCAAGGGCCAAGTCCGAGTCCGAGTCCAACCGGTGGTGACGTCGAGAAATTCGACGGTAAAATCGTCTATAATCCTGACGGTTCGGCATATATTATCGAGGGAGAGAGCGAACTTAGTGAAGACGATTCATTGCCTGATGGATGTATAGTCGATGGTCGAGGTGTGTCGGTTCCACATTCTCTGGTATTTCCTCAAATTGCTAGTGCTTACTATGTTTCGAGGCTCTACGCGCACCAAGCGTATCAGCAACAACAACACCAGCAACAACAACAGAGATCCGCGGTGCAACAGCACAATCCTGATTTACCCGTAATGCACAGTTATCGCGTAATAAGTTACAGAAGTGCGGAAGGTAGCAAGCAAAAACAACCCAGTGCACCCACGCCGACGACCGGGACGCCGACATCCGCAGCATCGGTACCTGTCAAACCAATACTCATGTGTTTCATTTGCAAATTGAGTTTTGGCTATGCCAAAAGTTTTGTAGCTCACGCACAGGGTGAACATCAGTTGACGCTTATGGAGGACGAGAGACAGGTGTTGTCTCACTCTACAGCATCAGCAATAATACAAGCGGTTGGGAGAGGTAAACAGCCACTCGTGAGTTTTCTCGAGCCCGTAACAGATTCGTCGGTGTGTCCGCAAACATCACCGGCACAACAGGGTACTCAGCAAGGGCAAAGAGGTAGCTCAGGGACCGATGTTATCGAACAACTGGAGACAAAAACGACAACGAGTACTCCTGCGAGTACGCCGGGAATACCGAGTAGTCCGTCGCAAGCGAATCATCAGCAGCAACAGCGTGAAAGGCCATCTCCGACAACACCTACAACACCAACGTCGCACTCGAATACACCATTAAGTTTTAATCATCAGCAGTCTCAACAACAGCACCAATGGACCGGTGCTCAAGTGAGTGCAGCGTCGTGGGCGAAGGCTCCAGATGCGATGCACTATACTTCACCACCTCCACCGCCTACTTCAACCAAAGGCTCGCCCTCGTCGTACGCAGCCCTTACTCAACAACCACCGAATTTTTTAACCGGTACAACGATAGGTGTCTGTCCGGAACACATGCAAGGACGTCCCAGTGGCGTTGAGTGCCCAAAATGTGAGTTAATTCTCGCGAGTAGTCGATTAGCCGGCCCTGGTGGTCCACTCGCCGGTATACACAGTAGAAATTCCTGCAAGACTCTCAAATGTCCAAAGTGCAATTGGCATTATAAATACCAGGAGACACTAGAGATTCATATGAAGGAAAAGCACCCGGAAAGCGAAACTTCTTGTATTTACTGCATAGCAGGACAACCTCATCCGAGGTTAGCCCGTGGTGAGACTTACACTTGTGGTTATAAACCTTATAGATGCGAAGTGTGTAACTATTCTACAACGACCAAGGGTAATTTGAGTATACACATGCAGAGTGATAAACATCTGAATAATATGCAAGAGCTGCAACAAGGAGGTGGTGCGGCTTCAGCCGGTAGTAACCCGTCGTCATCTCAAGAGGCTCCTATGCCAACGAGAAGTCCACATCACCAACAAAATCACGGTCCTCATTTGAGCGTTGGACAAACAGTTAGCCAAGGAAAGCCGAAACCAACGTTTCGTTGCGACGTTTGCAATTACGAAACTACCGTAGGTCGAAACCTGAGGATACACTTGACCAGCGAGAAGCATACGCATAACGCGCTTGTTTTGCAACAAACACTCAAACAACAATATCACCCATTTTCGGCGCTTCAGTCGCATCATCAACAGGCCCAACAACGTCATCATCAGCAACAGCAGCAGCATCAACAGCAGCAACTCGAACAACTACTACATCTTGGTGGTCTTGACAAACCTCAACACGCCGAAGCTGCACTTGCCGATATGGCTTACAGTCAAGCTCTTCTTATACAAATGATGACGGGCGGTCAATTGCCACCACAATTACCACCTGAGTTAATTGGAGGTATGGCGAATATGGGAGCAATGAGTAATCTCGCGGGGGACGTTGGTCTATCGCCTGAAAGCATGGAACCACCCCCTGAACCAGCAGATCCTGATCCTACCTGTCTTTATCACTGTTGCGTATGTAATAATTTTGCTACTGATTCGCTCGAGGCATTGGGTCAGCATTTAGCGACGGATAGAACGCATACGCGAGAAGGAGAGATTCTTGCTCTCGTAGCTGGCAATTTCGGCTGCAAATTATGTTCCTACAAGACTAATCTCAAGGCAAACTTCCAGCTGCATTGTAAAACAGACAAGCATCTGCAGCGTCTTCAGCACGTTAATCACGTTAAAGAGGGTGGTCCCCGTAACGAGTGGAAGCTCAAGTTTCTCGCGTCACCAACGAGCGCTGCTCAATTACGCTGTCATGCGTGTGATTATTACACCAACAGTGCTCACAAATTAGCTCTACACGCAGCATCGCCCCGACACGAAGCTGCTGCTCTTTTACTTCGTCATTTACTTGAAGCAAGTGCCAATACCCAATCAGCGGGTAAACTGTATCACTGTGCCCTGTGCGGTTTTAGCGCGAGGCATAGACTTCCTCTGTTACAACATGTACGCTCGCTGGGGCATCTGCAAATGGAACAAGTGCATCAGTTGCATCGACGCGTTGGTACACAGGGAAACGAGACTCCGCATACTGATATCGGTGACGTTTTTCAAGTTGCTGCTGATCCCGACTCGTCGGCTAGTCAACAACCTAGCCCGACTACTCCTACAACACCAAACGCCGCAAACAACAGCAACGGTGAGTTACACACAAGCTGTGAGAGTCTCACTACTTTTTCATTCCTCCTCTCTCCTCTCTTGCCATAATCATATAGTCCTTCTTTTCCCATTCATGTTTCATTCGGCACTTGTAGAATAGAAAGTCTTCCAACTGTCGTGGCACTTGTGGCACGTGCCATCTCAACTTGTAACAATGATTGTAAGGAAGTATAAAGAATATATCCTCGCGTATTGGGCAATAAAAAAATGAATGTATCACGAGAGTCGATCACGCACAAAATTTACCCTAACTCATCGGCAACAGACGAATATACATATACAATGCGCAGCATACAAATACATCGCGCCCACGTACACGTGCACCACATTGTCCAGCTACTCTGTATTTACCCGGGAGTTTTATATATATTTCGGCGTTTATAGCTATATATAAAGACAAGAAAACGCGATACTAGCGAAAAAGCAAGAAACATCAAAAGCAGAAATGGAGCACGTGCCCATTTCAATTCACAATCCGTCCAACTGACGACTGAAAATAGGTACACTCGGCACTGGCAATGGTTCTCCCTACGCGCGCGCGGGATGCGGTTTTTCGACAATGCGCGCCTGATGCCACCTTAAGAATCCGGCAGTGCACTCGTATTCATTATGTACCGATACGACAACAGATATTCATTCACTGTTCACGTGCTTTTCTCTTTTCCTTCTTTTTCTTCGACTTCGCTCTTCTTTTGATGAAATGTAGCGCGTTCACACATACAAGAACCGACACGTATATACCAATCGGAAACGAAGGCCCCATTCACGAATTTGTATTATTAATCTATAATTCGCATTTGATTATTTAATCCAATAAGACATCTGCGACCTGTCTGTTTCGCGGGGCTTGTGCCTCTTGTGTTTTTCTCCATCGTTGCATGTGTCTTGTATGACTAGAGGCTAAAGCCCCTAAGAATTACGTTTTGATAATTTCTTTCAAGCAAAAATCCATACATTTATTCGTTTCAATGATTATCCACATTCCCATTTGCTCATGACCAATAAATCGTTGTATTGACTATATACTTCATGATTTGAAGATAAAACCATTAGCATTACATTTTTGAATGACAATTATGTCGATTTATCTGTGTGAATAAAACTGCAGTTATTTGAATTATATTTTTAAATTAATAATGTTTTTGCGCGTCTCATAACCACCATAGTAAATTTGCATGATAAAGAGGGAAACAAATGGTTTTGATAATTTATCCATTTTACATCACGTAAATATCGTTAATTTATCACATTTCAGAGCGGCGTGAGGAAGGCAGTAGTGATTGCGGAAGTGAGGTGAAGCAAGAACCCGAAAACGATCTAGAAGTCGATCCAGACCAGGAGGAAAGCGAGGAAATTGTCACGTGTCCTTATTGCATGTATCTACCTACCTCGAGGGATGAGTTAAGGCAGCATCTTCTGGTTGCACATACGCAAGATTCCGAGGAAAAAGTAGATACTGTGAAAGAAGAACCGACGCCGGAATTGCTTTGTCCTCTGTGCCAGGATGGTTTTAAGGAACGTCCGGCATTGGAGAAGCACGTAATGCAAATTCATTCAGTGAATGCTGATGGTTTACAAAGGCTCTTGCTTCTCGTTGATCAAAGTCACTGGTTGAATAATAATCCACGGAATACTTCGACACCCGCGGCAACTCCTACCTCGCCGAGTACTGCGACCGCAAAACCTCAACAGCAGCATCAACGGCAGCAACAACAACAACAGCATCAACAACAACCACAGGCGCCACATCAACAGCATCATCAAGAGGAAGAGATAAACGAACGTACGACTGTCGACGAAGTCGAGGAAATCGCCCATTGCACCGTTTGCGGACGGGTTTGTCGTTCAATCGAGGAGCTTCAGCAACATCATCGCGAGGCTCATCCTGCCACGAGACCCACCCTAGCTGTTAGCGAGAAACACGTTCACAAATATCGTTGTGGTCAATGCAGTCTCGCTTTCAAGACACTAGACAAATTGCAGCAACATTCGCAGTATCACGCGATACGAGACGCCACAAAGTGCGCACTGTGCGGTAGATCGTTTCGTTCGGTGCAGGCTCTCCAACGCCACTTAGAATCTACTCACGCTGACGTACACGAGGAGGAATTAGCGCAATACAAGCAAAGCCTGTTGCATGCACATCCTTTACTTCAGGCGTTAACAGAAGAAGCATTTCGTAGGCAAGGTGGTATTGCTTCGGAAGCAAATGCCGAAGAGGAAAATCGCGGTGACGAAGAGGAAAGTGATGCCAGCGACTCATTGCCATTGCACAAAGAGGAGCGTTTACTCGAGGATTATCTGAATAGCCAACCCGTCGCTGAGGACAGTTATCACGATCCCGGACGCAAGTTTAAGTGTCATCGTTGCAAAGTCGCCTTTACTCGTCAAAGTTATCTCACCGGACATAACAAGACTCTACTTCATCGGAAGGGTGAGAAAATGTCTTATCCAATGGAGAAGTATCTCGATCCAAATAGACCTTACAAATGCGACGTTTGTAAAGAGAGTTTTACGCAAAAAAATATTCTGCTGGTGCATTATAACAGCGTGAGCCACTTACATAAGCTTAAGCGTGCGATGCAGGAACCAGGCAACAACAATACCCTGATATCAGTGGTACCACCGGCTAGTCCAGTGGAGTCCCCTGATTCGCAACAAGATCAGGACAAAAAACCGTATAAGTGTAACATCTGCAAAGTCTCGTATTCGCAGGGTAGCACGCTCGACATTCATATGAGAAGTGTTCTACATCAGACCCGAGCCAGTAAATTACCGGATCTCGCGGCAAGCGGTCAACTCGATCTTGGACGTCCGCTGATCGAGCAACCACCGCCTACGAGTCCAACAAGTCCACCTTGTGGTAACAACGCGACTACAAATACCGGTGGCAATCAAGTATCCTGTCCTCGTTGCAGTGCACTGTTTGTGAATCAGGAACAATTGGCCACGCACCAACTTTATTGCATATTCAGCAATCCACTGGCGCTCTTTCAACAATTGGCAGCTTCTCAACAAATTGCCGCTTCTACCCCGGACAAAACACCACCGCCGATGTCAACGACACCAGGACCTCAGCAACACGCTCAATCGACAAATGTCGCTCAACAGCAACAGACGCAAGTAGCTCAAGATATTCTTGGTCAACCTCGTCACAAAACTTCGCAGATGTACAAACATTTGCTCGAGAGCTTTGGTTTTGATCTTGTGATGCAATTCAACGAGAATCATCAAAGAAGGCAGAGAAAAGAGGAAGAAGCGGCGGCGGCTCTTCAGGCACAGCAAGAACAGCAGAAGCAAGAACAACAAAAACAAGCCCTGGCTGCACAAGCAGCGCAAGAACGAGAAGAGGAACCTGAAGAAACAATGGACGAGGAAGCTATTCCGGAATTGACGCGCAGTACCTGTCAGCATTGCAACAAAGAATTTAGCAGCGTTTGGGTTTTGAAGGCACATTGCGAGGAAGTACATCGCGATTTGGTGCCTCGTGAATTTCTCGAAAAATATGCTCAACAATTCAAATGCGAGTATGAAAAGAAGAGCGTAGTCGTTACAGTAGCTACCTCATCGTCGACAAATACCGCGCCACGATGTTCTACGCCGGCATCCAATCAGCCGCAGGATCTGAGCTCCGATAAGGAGAGGTGCGATAAGGAAAAGGAAGAGAGCCCTGAGAGTATGAAAGAACAAGTCAGTCGTACGCCAGAAGCCACATCGACTACCCCGGCGACGACGCCGGCGTTGAGTAATACACCAGTGTCGAGTACGGATTCTATAACTCCAACCGCTCTTTCGAGCAATGCCACGCATCACATTCAATCACAACAACAACAAGCACAACAACAACAGCAGCAACAACAACAGCAACAAGTCCAGCAACAGCAACAACAACAGCAACAACACGCCCAATTGACTTTGGCTCAACAGATGTCTGAAATGCAAGCCGCTCTCAATGCCATGGCTGCTTCGCAGTTACAACAACAACTTCAACAATATCCGGGCCTCATGATGGGCATGATGGGTCTTCCTCTTGGACTCAATGTACCTGCTTTGGCTGCAATGAATCTACAGCCTCCTCTTGTTCCAATGATGCTGCCACCACCTCCGTATGATGGTGCTACCGCCGGGTACCCACCGATGAACGCACAGGCTGATATTCTTGCAAAACAGCATCTTGTTTTACAACAACAACAAGCGGCTGCGGTGAGTTGAATCAAATTGACTTATTTTCATTTCCTTTTAATTTTGTAACTCTTTGATCGAATGCTTACGATTTTTAACGCCGGCCAATTTTTAGTAGTTTTTTTGTGATTAAGTATCATCGAGTTGAATTGCTTTTTTTCTTTTTTTCAATGTAGTCGTTCAAAATGGTTGACAAATCAATATTTATCATAAATCAAGGCGGAAAAATTGATGGTGTTATAGAAAAATTTGAAAGTCTTACTGTCTTACTGTCTCAAAGTTTAAAGTTTGAAAGTTCTTCTGAAATATTCATAGACATGTGTTTCATCTGCTTTTGTATTCAGGCTAATGCAGCAGCTTCGCAAAAACGTGCACGTACGAGAATAACAGATGAGCAATTGAAGATATTGCGAGCTCATTTTGACATTAATAATTCACCGGGTGAAGAGCAGATTTTGGATATGGCAGCGCAGAGCGGCCTCCCACCGAAAGTAATAAAGCATTGGTTCAGAAATACGCTGTTCAAGGAACGTCAGAGGAACAAAGATAGTCCGTACAATTTCAACAATCCACCAAGTACGACGTTGAATCTCGAAGAGTACGAAAAAACAGGGGAAGCTAAGGTAACACCGTTGAATTCAAGTGTCTCCGGAGGTAGTTCTTCGGATGACAAGAGTCCAAACAAGCAAGCCTCTCCACCACCTCCATCGTCCGGATTATTGTCGGCCTCCATGTTGCCGCAAATAAATGAGATTAAACAAGAAATACCGGAGCCTTCACAATTGCAACAGCAACAATCTCAGCAGGAAGATCCGCAGCATCATTCACCAGGAAGCTCCGGTGGACAACAGTCTCGACCTCATTCACCTGCGTTGAGCATGAGCTCAGTGTTTTCGGGACTCCATCATGATATTTCTTCTCACGGTCCAATCACGACGAGCGCGCCAAGTACGCCGATGCTCCCACCAAAAATTGCACCTCAGAACTTTGCCAATCTGAACGCGAGCTCAGGAGTCGTAGTACCAGGCTCCATCACTGCACTGGCATTGACACCGCAGCGTTCTTTGAGCCCAGGACGCGGACCAGCTGATTATTCCTTCGGTGGTAATAGCAATGGTAGCAATTCATCCGGGGGCAGTTCGGGTAAACGTGCCAATCGTACACGCTTCACCGACTATCAGATTAAAGTTTTGCAAGAATTTTTCGAGAATAACGCTTATCCCAAAGACGATGATCTCGAATATCTGAGCAAACTGTTGGGTCTCAGTCCCCGAGTTATTGTTGTTTGGTTTCAAAATGCTCGACAAAAAGCTCGCAAAGTATACGAGAATCAACCAGCGGCTGAACCGGTAACAGCAGGTGGCCGCGAAGGTGACGACGGCTCGGGCCGTTTTCAACGCACTCCGGGTCTAAATTATCAGTGCAAAAAGTGCTTACTCGTGTTCCAACGTTACTACGAGCTTATCCGACATCAAAAGACTCACTGTTTTAAAGAAGAGGATGCTAAGCGTAGCGCTCAGGCTCAAGCCGCAGCGGCTCAAGTTGCCGCGGTTCTGAGTTCTGAGGACAGTAACAGTAGTTCCACAACAACCACTAATGTTATCCCGAGCAACCAAACACCGGCTAGTCCGCTAGCTGATCAATTACAGCAACCAATGACGACAGCAACACCACCCCATATTCAACAGCAAACATTGTCGCAACCGTTGCATCAACAAACTCAGCAATCGATAGCAGCGGCTTCTCAGCAGTCGCAGTCCGAACCGAAAGAAGGCAGTTTCCAGTGTGACAAGTGCAATCTCATGTTTGGGCGGTTAGAACTTTGGCGAGAACATCAGCTCGTACATATCATGAATCCATCGCTTTTTCCACCCGCCTATCCGCCTGACTCGCCCTTTGGTATACTCCAACAACAAGCACTTAACGCCAGTACTGGCATCAATTCCGATTCGCAGCATCCTCTCATCGCGATGATGCAAGATCGCAAAAGGAAGTACGAGGATTTTGAGGAGAGCACGGGTAGCGATGGACGACCAAATTCCGAGCATAACGAGCAACCCAAAGACAAACGTCTCCGAACAACAATCCTACCGGAACAACTTGATTATCTTTATCAAAAGTATCAAGTAGAATCAAATCCGTCGCGTAAAATGCTCGAGACTATCGCGCGCGAGGTCGGCCTTAAGAAACGCGTTGTACAAGTGTGGTTTCAGAATACACGAGCTCGCGAAAGAAAGGGCCAATTCCGTGCTCATAGTCAGGTTATAAACAAACGTTGTCCTTTTTGTCCGGCATTATTCAAAGTTAAGTCTGCATTGGAATCGCATCTGTCGAGTAAACACGCCGATCAAGTTGCGCGCGGGGAAGTAAACATCGATAACATACCGGACGAGGAACTCTCGATGGAGTCTGCACCTTCGAATTCCAGCACTCCGAATATGATGCCGCCGCTTTTTCCACCGTTCAATACTGACATGGAGGCATCATTGAAAAAGTACTACGAAGAATCGATGAAACGTTACATAAGCGAGCTCCAGGCGCACACCAGCAATGGAAAACAAGAAGGTGGCTCGGGAGTGACAACAACAACGACGAATCAAGGCTCAAGTAGCACGACCGGTGAATCACCGCTGGATCTCAGCAAACCCGTCGATCTTAGTCGTCCAGTAAAGCTAAGTCTTGGTGGATTATCGAATTTACTGGAAGATCAGCACAATGTTTCGCAACATTTTCGAGGTGGAAGCGATTGCGGTCCGTTGACTGATCTTTCGGAGCGTAGTATATGCGATGACGACAGTATGAGTGAGACTACGGAATTTCTCGACGACGAGTGCGGTCCCGTTAGTCCGGCATCGAGTACACAAAGTTCAAGACACGGCGGAGGGGCTACGAGTGGTATGGGCGGTAGTATTGGTGGTGGCAGTCAAGCCGTTAGCAACGCTGGCAGCGGAAGTGGCGGTGTACAATCGGGCGGCAAGAGATATCGTACGCAGATGTCAGCGACTCAAGTTAAGGTCATGAAATCCTTGTTCTCCGACTACAAGACACCAACGATGGCAGAATGTGAGATGCTCGGGCGTGAAATAGGATTGCCGAAACGCGTCGTCCAGGTGAGCAACATCATCCGGGAACGATCTTAAAACTCATTGAAATAAAAACGAAACAGCAGTCAAAACCAAATAAATAAATAAAAACTTACCTTCGTGATTGAGAGTTCGATTGCTTTTTGCTCTTAAGTACCGCAAATGCGTGAGATACTAAAACTTTTGTGGAACGTTTGCGAGTTATTCAAGGACTTGGAATAACGTAAATAATTGTGTGAAATCCCCGCAACGTGGGTGTTTTTATTGCGAGGTTCTAAAAAACTGTGTCTCTGTTTTTCCATCTCACTCTCTCTCCCTATCTATATCTCATGCAAACACGTCACTACGCGGTTAAGACACAAAAAACACAAAACAGGATGGACTCTAATGGAGGGTGCCCTCGGTTCGCAGGTATGGTTCCAGAACGCACGTGCCAAGGAAAAGAAGGCTCGTCTAGCGGCTGGCTTACCGGCCGAGGGTTCGGCAGTACAGCCACATCGTGGACCAACCGGGCCGGACGAATGTCGTCTTTGCTCGGTTCGTTATTCCCCTAAATCACCGCTACAGGAGCATGTTTTTTCGCGACGTCACATCGAGTCCGTGAGAATTGCGGTCGAGGATGGTAGCCTAGTGCCACCGACACCTGGCGCACCGATTCTTCCAAATAGTATTAACAACGCCACGAGTAACAACACCACAATTGGTACGAGCGTGGTCACTCAACAAACAACGATTAATCAACAACAGACCGAGGAGAATATGATGTACGGATCGTTGTTTCTTCACCCGACGGCAATGTTCCAGACTCAACAGCAGCAGCAACAACAACACTCTAGCAACGCTGCAACGAGCGCTGCAACAACTACCACCGCCGGTGAGTGTCTCGCTGACCTCTTAGACTCGTAATGCGCTACAAATACTGTGCCACTCGTGTTCTCGATTCCACAAAACTAAGGAAACTTAAGATTAAAAAAAAAAAAAAAAAAACAGAAACAAAAGGATACACCCTTATCCCATAGGCGTGAAAAAAAAATTGAAATAAAACATTATATCAAATTGAGGGATCCGTCGATCTTTCACGACTGTGTATATAATCGTAGTTGCGAGTGAACGGATAGGATGAAAGCTTCAATTAAAACCACGAAAGATATGACGGCGCCGGAGATCCGTCTGTTCGTAAACCGTGAATAATCTCTCGTTGTCGATTCGAGAGCACGAGAGTATTGGCGGCTCAGAGAGAGACTTTTTTATCTGTGTCGTGTGTGCACGTCCCGTTGTTCAACCTTTAGCTTATTCTGCGTATGTTTATATATATGAATATATATATATATATCGATGGGTATTCATATACACACGATCAACTATGCGAAAACGAAAAAAGGGATACGAGGAGAAGAGGGCTCGTGTGATACTCTAGGGGCTCCCTCCTCCCCCGGTACACTATCGTGTCTTACGTTATAGAAAAATCGTAGATTATGCTAATGCGAAGTAAATAACTTTTTTTTTATATAGTTGCGAATAATATATCCAGAGCTAGGCAATACTGAAAGTTCCTATCAGATGACTATTGTAGCGATAAGGAAAGTTTAGCGGAAATAATTAAATAATTGAGTGGACGATGGTTACAGACACGCACGTACGCACATAAAACACATACATCAACAAACACGTACACGCACACACACACACACACACACACACACACACACACACACAATAACGTATGCATATACTCACACTCAGAGGTGATAGATAGTTCGGGCCATTTTTATTTTATTAAACGTTTTACCGAATGATTCAAGAAAATACATCTCGCACGATATAAAGAGCGATTCTTTCGACTTTTAATTACATGTAATTATTTTTTTTTTTTAATGACTTTTCTCTGTACGATCGCTGCCCTGAACGGAAGAGCAAAAAAAGTAAAAAGAAAATGATTGGAACGACGTAGCTTCGTGCCAAGATCTTCTGTACAGTAAAAACTATAAATATATATTAGATTTTATTGATTATCGAATGTACCGTCATTCTTATAGAAACGATTTTTTTTTTTTCAATATCGATAGCCGTAATACGGCTTTTGGACGAAAAATTTCACGATACGATGCGGATTCGTAGTGTAGCTTGCGCCTACTCAACGATGATTGTAGGACGCATGATGTTCTTTTTTATTTAAGTCTTTTTTTTTATAGTTGTAAGTAGCGAAGCAACCCCAGTTTGAGCGATTTTCCTTTTGTGAAATGTCTAAGAAAAACCTTCTCGAGACTGTGGAAAATGGCGATGATCTTTTTTTCCGCTCTCTTTCTTTAATTTTCGAAAAGAGTTGAAATAACTCTGAAAATGACCGATTACGAAATTCCTTCATTCTGCTCGTTTGAATGACCAACGATCACCATTGTAAATACCTCGCAAAGCTTGCTGTTTCGACGTTGAAATCGACAGCTTATCATTACTCTCATTTTCCATTTTTATTTCTTGAAGCCCAATTGTTTTGGTCATTGATAACCGCTATCAATATCTTAAGCCCACGGTTTCGGTCTCATCGAAACTTTCATCCTTATTGATTTGTTGGAGAATCTTTGTCATCAAATCCTCTTCCAAGGAATCGCACTGTTGAGTTTTACTCTCAATTCTTTTTTTTTTTCTACTCACGATGAACAAACTACTCTGCCATCAAGATGACATTGATCCTAATCGCCACTACTACTATTTTACTACTACTATTACACTATTACTACTACTACTACTACCATTAATTATTATTATTTTATGCGTTAGTTATTTATGAGTTTCCTTGTGATCGCCACACTCTTGACCGCCCACGCGACCTAACCCACCCGCGAACGTCCTCGTTGTATATTCTCCCCTGCTTCTTCATCTTCTTCTTCTTCTCTTCTTCTCCTCCTCTTCCTCTTCTTCCTTACTTCACAAGAGTGGGAAGTGCCTCGAGATGTCTCGAGGAGGTAGACAGTACGGAGAACCAAGAGTGGGGAAGAAAGGCCTCCTTCCCTCGTACATTATTTCTCTGTCTTTTTTTCGTCTTTATTTCAAGGCGTATCTCTTTTCCTTCTCCTTTTACTTTTTTTTTTTTTTTATTCTCTTCAGTTACTCCGCGTTCTTTTGCCCGTTCGCAAACGTGGTCGCCAAGGGTGTGGCTCCGCTTCTCGCTTTTCTCTGCTATCTTCGAAAAGGATACAGGAATCCCATATATATATATATATATATTTATATACATATATATATGCGAAAAAAGAACACAGAGCCGAAAAATAAAACATTACACGAGTGCGTACTCGACTATCGTATACGACACATGAAACAGACAGAAATACACGGTAAATACACCATTACAATGTTATGTATGTCGATCCCATTACTCCTGTGTACATAGTTTATTATTATTATCATTATTAATATTATTATTATTATTATTCTTATATTATTATTATATTATTATTATTATTATTATTATTATTATTATTATATTATTATTATATTATTATTCTTATATCATTATTATTATTATATTATTATCATTATTATTTTATATGATTAATATTATATTATTTTCTTCCGTTCTAGTCTAAAATAAAGCTATTCTATCGAAACATTATTTTTTTTTATCGTTTTATTATTATTTCGCATGCTCCCAAAAATCCCAGCACATAAAAATGCCAGATCCTATGAAAAGACAGACTCGTTCCTCGAATTGTTTCGAAAACTTCATCGACGGTCGGGCGACCCATACAGAATGGACAAGATTTCTCGAGAGGTATTTTTTTGCTGTAAAAAATATGAATTTCTCATAATTTGTGTAGCAATCAGAATGAAACTATAGCTAAAAAAATACAATTTATGGAGGAACGTGACATTTTGGCGATTGCGATTTATATTTTGGTGAAACCAACTGATTTTTACATCGGGTGACGTGGTCTCATTTGAATGCAAACAAGAGTATTTCCAGTTTATTTTATTATCATTTTTTTAAATTCATTATTATTCTACGAAAGAGAGAATAGTTCCGATGGTACTGTATGGGTGAAAATGATGTTTTACTGTTCGGGAGTTAAGCGCGAGGATCCCGAGGTGCCAGGTCGATTCTCGTGGTTAAGAGAAGTAGAGATAGCTCTCTCGGGTGGCCGTGAATTATCCACAGGCGAGCTCGACTCTCGGCAGCCTCGAGAGAAATGCGCCCACCACCAACGCCAACTGAGAAACGCTTTAGCGCACTCTGAACGTTCCGGAGGACCGGAGTTAAATGCTACTGAAGGCTGCATACATACACACACTTATACATGTATATATATAGATATTTGTTTGTATGGAGGAAGAGATCCAGCAGGGAGAGCTTCACCGAGTTTGTAATAAAAATATGAATGACCGATTCACCGAGTACAAACTACTCAAGCCTCTCAACTACATAGCTCAGTCATTATTGTACAAGATCGTACACTCTTCAATTTCTAGCTACTTCGTACTTATGGCTGTTCAACGTGTATATACATATTGGGTACACTTTCGTAATTTTCTTATTTTTCTGGTCCTCATTTTAGTCCTCCTCTTTCCTGGAACTAAGGGTGTTGGTATCGTCTCTCCCTCTATTCTTCTCTTTCTTCGCTCAGCATCCATTTAACTCCGTCTTCAACTCTCGTCGATAGTGTAATTTTTATCTCCTCGCAGTCTTTCTTGACTTATCTCATTTTTGTGATTTTTTTTTGTTGATAATTTACCACTACGTTTCTCTGAGAAATCGTGCTAGCGAAACTTTTTCACGATCGAATATTAGTATATTTTCCAATATTCATGACCTTCACAGCTTCCTAAAGAATTTCTCTTGCTATACGTGTAGTAAATTGTTTTTCACCGTCCAATCAGTTTATTATTCGATTCGATTTAATTAACTCTCGTTTTAAATGGAGCTTCGCTCAGTTCGAGGAAAGTATTATCCCAATTTCTCTCGATCACGCAGTACCAAGGAGACGTGTATTTTAATGACGAAACTTTAATAAAGTTTTTGTGGTTAGACGAAGTCATCGTGTCTCGTGATGCTGGTAGGTGATCTGGTTTTAAGGAGGAAAAAAAATGGGGCCAGCATTCATTCCAGAGTTCCGAAATAATGTTTATATGTGTGTGCCTGCGCGTGTGGCTGTACACATATACATGTGCGTTCGATCGGTAAAAATTGATTTCTCGCTCCTCGAAAATGTAAAAGCGTCGGCGCTTTTGACGATTAGCTTCACTTTTCGGCATAACGTCGCACTATTATTCGTTTTTCTAATTACTTTCACCGCGTTACCGGACTTTCTCAATGTAAAAAATAAAGGAACAGCATGAAACGATGGACATCGGTAAAATCGATCGATTCGCTCATACGATAAGATTTTCTTGATTACTGGTATAAGCCGGTATAACCGCCAATTAACTTTGTTCCAGTTCTATGTTCAATTATGACCAATCGCTTGTTTAACCTCAGATTTTCATAAATCGAAAGTGTTCCAAAAACACGAGTTCAGCCTCATAGAGGTCTACGGTTTGCGGCCTAACAATAAGAAAAATAATGATGTAGATGAACGAATAAGAAAATAAAAAACAAAAAAAAAATGGTGCACGTGTCCTTGCACCCAGACGTGTTCCCGCGGATCAAGATTCTCGCTCCTACAGAATGCAAATGACAACTTCTCGAAAGGGCTTTTTAGTATAACCCTTTGCATACCCGGTTCTTTGTCGGTGTAAAAAAGGAGAGGAAAAAAATGGGGCCACGAAACGCGCGTGTGGACGTTTGTCGATAAACCTGCACTCCGGAGATTGAAACCAAAATAAAAAATAAAATTAAAAAAAAAAACAGAAAAGCAAGACGAAAAAAAAAACAACAGTACGCTAGTCGTTCTCCCGGAGTGTACAGGTATTCTATATTTCTACTCGCGCCTGTATAATTCGACCGGTCGCGGAGCGATTCGCCTTCGATATTTTGCTTACGATGACAATCGGCCGAGGACCCTCAACAGTCTCTCGAGTCTTTGGAGGCTGTACGAATTAGCATGCCGCTCGGAATTTCTTCGCTGCGATCGTCTCGTGAAAAGCCTTTTTTTCTTTCTTCTATTCATTCTGTTTCTGTATGTATACATATATATACATACATATATATATAGATTTATCTATCATTGCCCTTCGCCTCCCGCGAACGGTCCATTCAGCGAAACCTTTTTTATTTGTCTCTAATCCCTTCTCGACGGCATGCCCAAAATGAGGCTCGTGCGCGGTCAACGTTTGAGGTGGCAGAGGATTTCGCCGCTGCCGGATCGCCCCCGAGATCTCCGACGGTTTACTTTACCATTTTTTTAATTCTTTTCTTTTATATCCGCATATCCATACACGTATACTCATGTATATATATATACACAGATATTTATATACGTAAAGGATATATACCTAGTAAAATTTTTGGGTGAGAGAATGAATCGAAAGGGAAAAAGGAGTACGAGTGTGCTCTCGGAAAGACCGTGACTCCTTTCGTCCCGGTGTTAGGGACTTTCGGGGTCCAGGCCATATGTTACCCGATCCCACCGGAGGCCGAAGCTATTAATTATATCGATCTATATGGTCCGCGAGTGTAGTTAGTCGCGAACGTTCGAATGCACGGCTGCCACGATCGCACGCACTTTTATAAGCACAAAATCCACATACACATACATACATACATCCATTCGGAACCGATCTGACTCTACGCATCGTTTTAATGCGAGTCCCTCGCACGTTTTACCTCTCCTTCCAATTTTTTTTTTCTCTTTCATCCCTGCTCAATTGGTGTCTCATCCCCCTCTACCACCGATCATGAGGGGTGAAAACGTAAAAAAAACTCATATACGCCACGGATAAAGTACGAACCGTCGAGTTGCACAGAAAATACATAAAAGCCCAAGGAGCATAAATCATTAGTCGCCTGTACATATATATATATCTATAGGTATATACATACAAATATATAAAAAAAAAACCGTGCGTCGTTGGTGCCGTACAAAAAACCATTATATCTGTGACTCACGGTGTTCATCATTCCAACAAGGGGCTTTCTCGATGGCGAACTATATCGCGTCTGTCCAATGAGAGGAACAGCCAGGATTAACAACAAAAATCAGAAAATTTCCGGAATTGTATTACGATACAACTATTTCGAAATTTTGGTGTACACTTCTTACTTGATGGCCCAAAGATCAATTGAACCGCGCAATTGACTTTCAATATGTTGAAATTTATTCGATGCTTGATCTTTCATTTAATCTTACACGAAGAGAATTTTATACAAAAAATTTCTCTGGCATTTTGGAGTATGGTACCGCATGTCAACCGCAGTGCGAAGAAATTTGTTGTTATTCTATTTAAAACGTAGTGAACTTTGCTCAAAAAAGGACGACGTTCTTCCACACTGAAATGTGAACACAGTGATTTCCGCGTTTAATTTCTCTCCGTGTGCCAAACTCACTTTATGACTATCCCAGATTATAAATTCTCTTTTTTGTTTCAAACGTTTAGTAAATGATTCGACACTTTGATCTGATTAGGCTGCATCGTCTCTCTACCGCCTGCAATCGATTCTCAAAGACCCCGTAGTTCAATGATTGAAGAAAACAACGATTGAGGGAACGACTAAAAAGCGGATGGTTGAGGAGCAAGTAGAAACGTTATAGACGAGCAAGGTCTGTTAGTCAAGAGTCGGGGTAAACCAGTAAGAGTAGTCAAGCGTATGCTCTCTCACTCTTTCTCGAGGTCTCGCACGGCTTATTCTTTTTCGTTGGTTATATCTATATACATATGCGCATACATATATGTATATATCTTTCTCTATTCCTCGATCTACCTCCTTCGTCTCCTCATAATTCTCTTCGTGCTCGAGGGGAGCTTTCAGCCTTTTTTTCTCACTCTCTCCTCTTTCTCTTTCTCTCTGTCGTTCTACCTTCACGGTGTTTGTCGAAGGCGCTACTGGAATCCGGTAAAAAACTAACCGCTGACCAGCCGGCTTCGCTGCTACTGTGCTGAACCATCGATCCCCCTACCCCCCCCCCCCCCTCCCTGCTTCTTCTTTCCTAATACCTTCTAACCGTAATGTGCGTCAAGCTATTCTTTCTGTATCAAGTTCATCGAGATAGGTTACGCATATATGTAATTAAGTGTATCTTGGTACACGGAGTGATCTGAAAAATCGTACAAATCTGCGGAGAAGACTTGAAACGTAAAATTGTTCTTTTTAATGCACTTTCGATGAGATATTAATCAGTTAGTTTCAGTCAATTCCGTCGCGCTCATACTAAAGTAGATACGGTGAAGGTAAAACAAAGCTTGGCCTGTCCCTTGCGCTACTCTCAGTTCCAAACTTTTCCTATCAGCGCACCAGATCAACAGTCACTAATTAATTAACGTTTCATCAATGAGACATTGGACAGAAACATTGCTTGAGACTTTTTTTTTCTAGAATTCCACGATCTACTCACCTGGTTAAACTCACGCGCAACTTTTAGCCCATCCTGTACACAGTAGTTATCTTAAGTTCGTCGTTGGTCACATAGTCGCGGCAGTTTGTCTCGCGTATAGACGGTAAGAAAAGGAATGAGAGCAATAAAATGAGTTCATCTCGTCAAACTCGATTTGTGACTTCCGCTTATCATTATCATTGGCGCGTCGAAACAGAAACCCGAGTAAAAAGAGCGTAGAAAAATGAATGAGAAAAAAAAGAACGCGTCTCGAGTACTTGTCTCTACTATACTCCCGAGTACTCCGCGCAAGGTTTTTGCCAACTTTCTTCGGCCAAATGAACAATCAGCGTCGCAATGCGCTCGTAATCGACGTGTGTTTTTACTTAGAAGTCCTCCTCTTGTTTCTTCGCGGATTGTTAAGTCATGGAATCTCGAACCTTGGAAGGAGTAATTTCGATGTCAGCGCCATTTATGAGGTGAGTTGACGCGTTAGTTTCAAGAATTACGGTAAAAAATCATTTTCCAATATGCGAGTGATGAATGTTTTCGCCATCTCAGTCAAACCAGTTCAATAAACTCGGAGACATAACCGAAAAAATAAAGAGAACGTCTGCTTCGAAAAATGACGTACCCGACAACTTACCTGCGTCGATTTCGAAGAAAACTTATGACTTCCGGTGCTTTTGTTCGGTTTCAAGCATCACTCACACGATGCATTCGACAAATAGGACAATTCTAGAAAAGCATGAGAGAAAAATCATTGCAAAGGGATACCGAAATGAACTGGGACACCCGGAATAGCAATGGAAGAAGAAAGAGTCCGACTAATCTCGAGTAGGAAAAGTAAAGAGGTACACGTAGTCCTGGTTTGGTAGGAATTGAGCGCAGGCTTGTAAATCCCGAGAAGACTTTGAGTGCGCGATTTCGCGCGTAAGCGCAAAACAGGCGCGACCGCAAAGATCGTCTCGAGAGAGACAGAGAGAGAGAGAGAGAGAGAGAGAGAGAGAGAGAGAGAGAGAGAGAGAGTAGTAGGGAAAGAATATTAGTAGAGTGCATCGGCACGAGGCTTCGGCAAAAGCCTCTCCGGCTGCTGGTGGTTGCTGCTGGTTCGAGTTGTTGTCTGAATTATACTCTGATTATACTGCGGAGAGTACAGTGTGCCAGCCGGCTATGATTAAACATTAAACAACGCCATTACGGCGAAGTACGAGATCTCTTTTGCCGCTACTACGCGCTTTACAGCGACGTAAGCAGGATTGCTCTTGGTTTATTATACATATATATATATAGATACACATGTATAGAGATATGTCGGTATTTTCGCTGTTGAATAAATCCAACACGAAAGATCAACAGTCTTCGTATAAAAGAGATGGAAAGAGGGAAGGAAATGGGAAGAGCAAGAAGAAGAAGAAGCAGGAGAAGGGAGGTGACCGCGGTCGCTCGTGTCCTCCTACGACTCGGATTAGCTTGTAATCCTGAGCACGCGGTACACTCGAATGTATATAGGTTTATATAGCTATATGAATGCGGCTATATCTCGCACAACCTACCTCGAGATATGCTGATGGCTAACCAGAAACAAGAATGCCAAGAAGCGTAATTAGCTATTCGCTCGTCCTTCTTACCTCTCTGTCTTCCTCTACCTGCCTTTTCTCTCGTCCTCTTGACTTCAACGACTTCGCCTCTATTTACTTTGCTGCAGACATTCCTTGAGATCAAGAGCGCAAGCAACAGAACGAAAGAGAATATTAGTAGCGTTTAGCTGCTTGTCTCCTCCTTTTCACATACTCGGCAGATTAGGCTTAAGCGATGATAAGATTTTTTCACACTAAGCGGTGCAAATTCGATATTTCGGACAATCGGAGAATAAGACATCTACATTAGGATCAATACCGACTTGAGATAATATCATGTTTGCGATTGCTTATTTTGTGTGATCCGTTGTAATAGACATCGTACGCTTCAGGAAACCTATTCGTCGTTCTCTACTATTATTATCAAAAATTCTCATTGAAAATTAGAAATTAAACTTTTTTGGTTAATTGCTGAAAGAAGGGTAAAGTTTCTTGTTTGATTCCTGGTAATGATTTTTCTTTCGTGCTCACGAATTATGATGACCTACCGCCGGGGTGATGCGCTCGGTGTTCACGGCGCGTTCCAAACGTAACGACCCGCTCGGACAGCTCTAACTCGCTTATAATAACTCGCGGAGTTTCTGCTCCGTGGTCGTCGTCGCTGGTACGTTGCGGTCAGCATCCTTTTTTCTTAATTCCCGTCTCTCTCTCTTTCTCTTTCTCTCTCTTTCTTTTTTCCTTGGAACATCGTTCTGGAGAGTAGCAAATAGTAGAAGAAGGAGATGAAAAAAAAAGTGAGGAGGATAATGATGATCCGCAACGGGCATTATTGTCTCCGCGGCAGGTTGCCCCCGCGTATTCTATAATTATTCGCGTATAATTTAACCTGCGGCGAATAACGCTGTTGGAGCTCAAGTGAGGGCGTCGAATATCTTCGCGAAAAAAACGAATGAAAGAGACAGAAAACAATGAAAAACATGAATTTCCAGAAAGGAAAGTTGGGTGTCTCCGCGTCTCGGTCTGTCTAGTACGTATATATAATAAATAAATGAGACAGAGCTTGCAACGCGGCCACCTTGAGGATCGTCGCGAGTCACTTCCATCAGCTATAATTATAATCCACAAATTTCTGTAATTCATCGAACGTTTTCGGATTGCCAGAAAAGCAAGCTCATCGCGCGCGTATAAAATCGGGATCTTGCGAAAAAAAAAGGAAAAAAACACAGAAGAAACAAAAAAGATAACCCGATAGAGGTACAGAGTATAGTCGTAGTAGTTGTAGAAGCAAAGAGGCGGCGGGGGAGAGGAGGAGGATGAGGAAAAAAAACGAGGCAAAAGACAGAATAGAAATCGTTGGTAAGTTCTGTGGAGAACAGGGCATAACTCACTCGGCCAGACAGAAGAAAGGAATTAAAGATGGCCGTGATTGCCGTTGGATCGTGGCCAGAGGAGAACAGCATCTCTATACATATATATACATACCTATATATATGTATATATAGCTAGTAAAAGCGCGCGTCTTCTCTCCTCGACGCGTAACTAAGTCCTCCTCGCGCGCGAGCTTCTTTTCGCTTCTCCTCCACCTCTTCCATCTCATTCTCCTTCTTCTCCCATCGACTTCTTCTTCTTCTTCTTCTTCTTCTTATTCTATTTTGGAAGCGCGCGCGCGTCGAGGGCTCGCGGCCAAGGCGCGAGATCGGCGCCCACATCGAAAGCACACATTCCCCCGCCCGTTCAAGGGATGAGAGATTCCCTTCTCGCGTATTAGGAATTCATATCTCGGGTGGATTCGCGGGGGGTGGTTTCTCCCCGTATTCCTCATACCACCCACCTCGTCTCTGAAAACCAACAGCGTGAGAAGCTTCTTCAAGTGTGATCAATACGAACTCATTCTTACTGCCAGCGATACTCAACCCGCGTAACAACATTTAAAATAGAAAATACGTTTGACGGTATCGAAATATTTTTTACGCAGAATTTATCGACTCGATCTCCAACTTCTGCTGCGGTACCAAGAGACTTTCATCAGCAAGAAATATCTTCAAGACAACTTTGGGTCAATTCCTAGTCGGAAAAAAAATAATGACAAACGGTTGTGGAATAGAACGAATGCATTGAACCGAGTGGAAAATCTTTACAATAAACTTGAACACTTTGACTGACGTGACCATTCCTCTTGGATCGAATTTTTGGGTCGAAAACATCCGATCCAGCGTCTACAGCAATTCCAAGTAACTCAAAGCTCTCCCGACCCCAAATCTTGTTGCTTATATTTTGCATGAAGATTCTTTATTCCGTTGGGAGGAAAAAAAAAAGATGAGAACCGTTGTTACGATGTTTTCACGTAATTTCGGATGTCTTCCACGAGAATGCCCTGGCAGGAGATACGTCGAGAGCTATCCTCGAGGTTTGCCACAGGAGGAGATGGAAGGAACGAGGAGGGACGATGGGATGAGGGACGCAGACATACATTAATAACCGGAGAGGAAACGTATATTTCCAGTAAAACTCACCCCTCTTCATAGAAAGAACGTATGAGTATATATAAGGTAGCTTGAACAAGATACGTACCTTATATAAATGTATGACTAACGGGTATAGAGAGACTGGTGGGTGAACCGGCGGATTTTCTTATACATATATAATCGTAACATAGCTTATTAGGGAGAAACGAGAAAATCTCATGCGGGTAAATCCTTCCTTCAGGCATTTTCCTATACCTTTTTATCCGGCAAACCACCCTTCCACTTTTCTTTTTTAACATTCTTCTCGTTATGAGAAGCAAAAAGCGGTGAGAGCGAGGGAGAGGAAGAGGTAAAAGAGAAATATTGAAATACGCTAACAACCTTCGAGAACTTTGAGAATCGTTTATTTCGGATTTCGATGTTCTTCGCCGATCCATTCGATAATGCTTATGTGACTGTAGATTTCCTGTACATTTTTCTACTGCTCGATGAATCTGAGAAGGCTATTGATTAAACGGATCGAAAATCACGAGCTTCCATGAGGAAGAAAAAGAAACAAAGAAGTTGCATAAAGAAAAGTTAACTGAGGACATGTGCTGAAAGATAGAGGAGAAAAGAGAGAAGGGAAAGGAGAAACGAAAAATAATCTAATGGAGGGTCTCGTGTCTTGGCGAGTAAATTGCGGTGGTTGGCGGGTTCGCGGGTTTGCGGTGTATTACCGGCTCGATTATCTCGCACGGTTTTAATAGACATACCCCGAGTATCTATCCTGCACTGCTTACATACATATACATTGTGTCTATACCAATTTCAAACTCTTTGGTGTTACAAGCATCTAAGTATTTCGAGAAAAAAAAAAAACTTCAATATACGCCATCAATCAGGAATAAAAAAGACACTAACTCTTAACCACACTTGTGGATAATCGTGCACTAATTTTTCAGGCTAAATGAGCAAAAATGTTTAATAAATTCGCGCGATTTGATCAAAGATTGCAAATCAATTAGGTTTTTTTGGTAATTTTCTTCGAACTGCCAGCGAATTTGAATCGAAAGTATCAGAAATTGTCTATTCGAGTTCGATCGCGGTCTAGAAGTTTATTTCGATTAATTTTTCTGAAAATCAAAAATCATACAGCCATCGACAGTGCTCTAATATTTTGTTCCAATTAAGTTACATAAGAAAAAAAAACCCAAGAATCCTGATAGCGAATATCGAAGAGAATTCGGTCATATCTTGGCGCAGCCGTGACGAACCTCGAAGGGATAAAGACTCGGGGATAGACCGAGCACGATATACCGGTGCATTTATACATATACTTACGTCTACGCGTCTAAGTATTGGGAAGGGCGAGGGAGTGGGTAACGGGAAGGGGTTATTACGTAGCATAAGAAAGAACCGAGGGACAGAGTGAGAAAGAGATTCTCTTTCGTATGTAATCCCAGTAATGTCTGCCGTTGTGGAATAGAGAGAACGAGAATAAGGAAAACGGATCTTTCTATTTTTTTTTCCTCTCTCTCTCTCTTTCGACTCTATCTTTCGCTCTGTTGCATGCACGTTCTGCCGCAAGGGAGCCAATGCTTTATGACTCGTAGACATCGAATCTCAGCAGTTAAGGTATAACGTGGCCTCTCGCTTCTCCCCAACCCCTTTTCCCACCCTTCAATAACCACGATGTATATTTGACTTGACACACGCGAGAACCTCGAGATTTTCAGGGAACACCAATCTCCAGATTCCATCACGTTCTTTGCGAATTTCAATTAGAAAAATTAAACGAAACCATAGCATCATGAAAAAAAAGTAGACGCAACAGGAATAGAACAGTGTCGCGATCGATACACGTCGATATTTTTTGTTTCTCTCAAGCCTTCGAAGGGATTAAATAAATCTATATACCGATACCTAAATTATAGACCAATGATTTCGACCTGCCAGAAGATGAAAAAATTTTACAAAAAAAAAAAAAGGAAAGAAAGAAATCGCAAAGGAGTTCTGTCAGGAGGGTAGAAAAGAGATGAGAATTGGAAACGAAGAACGTAACGAGTGCCGGATTCGACGGATTCCTGACTACCGCCTCTTCGATCTCACCGAACAACGAGAGACCCGAGCTGATCTCGTGTTTATATACATATTATGGGTTCTCGCGGGTGGAAAAAAAAGCCCCTTCGAACATGAGACTCGGGGAGAGGGTTATTTCTATACGCGAGATGTTGTTACGATGGATCGAGAGTGAGAGAGAGAGAGAGAGAGATGTGAGGCTTGTTGGAGCGAAGTCGAAGGATCAAAAAGAGGACGCGATCGCTAATAATATCGGTGAATGCTTGAGAATCCGCGTAGGGTGGAGGCTTCTCGTCGCGCTTCTTCGATCTCTTTCTTTTCTCTCTTTCTATATTATACCTCACCGTCGTTCCTATCTAAAAGCTTCATGAATCTACACTTTGTTCGATAACATACGCCCTTCTAATTCCGAGCTTCTCGATATATATTCACCTATGGGCTATGTATAACGTATAACTCGCGGTTTACTCTCGCTCTCGCTCTCTTTTCCTCCTCGGTCTCGCGTCTGCGTGGCGAGCCGACCGTAAATCTGCCAACGGTCAACCGACTGAATACTCGAACACTCCGTGGCGGGCCCGGAGAGCTGCTGTATTCTCTGCGCCTATTTCGCTCTCGGGCCCCTCTTCTGTTCGTCCATCAGTCAGTCCGTGTCTCAGTATGCGTGTATTCCTCTTTCCTTCTCTTTCTCTCTCTCTCTCTCTCTCCCTCTCTCTGTAGTCCTCTCGTCTCTCTTTCGAAAGGAAGCGACCGCGAGATCCCTCGTTCATTTTGCGTTTTTCACCGCTTTTGCGTGAATGTCTCCTCCTCCTCCTCCCTCTTTCACCCCACGTGCATTAACTTCTCGCACACGATGTCATTCTATGCACAATAATCGTCCCTCGAAACCGTCTCTGCTACTCATAAAATATAGAAACGATCCGACATTGAAGAACCCAGTAAATTTGGAATTGAAGAATTCATTCGCTATCAATGTGAATCTATCAAGGAATTGTCAAATATGACTGGACGTTCAGAAGATATTGGAGACTCTTAGAATCGCGCGTTTTCGTTTGCACGTAGAAAGTTCGATTGCATGTTTATATCCAAATGGAAGGCGTCAGATATAAGAACACAAAAAAGCCATCATCGGTAATGTCATGGTTCGTCGTTTGATTCACTTCGGACAACCGCATTCCTGTTCATTTTTTGTCCGAGTCCATTCTAAGCAGATAATTCGCGAAACTATTTCAACCGGGAATAACCTTCGTAGAGTTTTCTTTATTTCAGAATAATGGTAAAGTCACCAAACTACTTTTGCTTGCAACATTAAGCATCAGACACTCCAAGTATTTTCCAGAGAAAATGATGCAGCTCGAGAAAAATCATTATCAGTAAAGACAGAGACACTCAAATATAAATTTGTTGAAGAACTCGTACTTGACCAAGATGAAAGTAACAGTCGAAAAAAAAAAATCATCTGCAAACAACGAAGCATCGGAATTGGTGAAAATTCGTGCATGATTATGAGGAGAATTTCAGGGAAAGTTTGTTATTATTATTTGTATAAGATGAGGCGGTAATGGCGCGAGGGTAACGCCCCTGAAAAACGAGAAAGAGAATTGTCTCTGTGTCTGGACCCGAAGCGCGCGCGCGGCCATTTCGCCGGGGGAGGCTACGAAGCGAAGGGCAAATGTAGCGTCGATTGGTTCTCCTGGCAATGTGGTGAGTCTTGAGAGAAAGAGAAAGAGCGAGATAGAGAGAAAGAGAAAGATTGCTGCTGCGACACTGGAGAAGGCAACGTGCATGTGCAGCTTTAACGTGCATGCGCGCGACTCTATCTCTCGAGAGCGCACGCTCTCTTCTGTGTACCGAGGCGAGAGGCTGTTTGCTGCACTCTGTAATGCATTCGATGTAGTATATACACTGAAAAACAGAGCGCGAGAAAGCGAGAAAAGAATAGAAAAAAAAAAGAAGAAGAGCGAATGCCCTCCTCCGTGATCACTCGGATGCTGCAGAAGCTCACGCGTGACGGCTGAGAATCGCGAGAAAAGAAGAAAAAAAAAAGAGATCACGGAATTAATGGTGGTGCCAAGTCAAACGAATTCCCCGGGCGTTAAGCTTGGAAATTGAATCAATTCTATCAGAAAAAAAAAAAACTGTCTCTGGAGACTTTGAATATTTCATTTCAATCATATAACACAAATATTTTATCGAATTAAATAACTTGTAGATAAAGACATCAAAAGTCAAATGCTGCTTTTCTCATTTTCGCATGATTGAATTACGTAGAAATTATAATAAATGTAACGATAATAAAAACTTATCAAACTCGAATTAATTTACACCTTTTTCTCCGTCGTATGCAACAAATCTTGATAAACGATCTCCAAAAGACATGATTCATGGTGTTTCTTGATTCTCAATGGTCTTGTAACTATTTTAGCCTCAAAATAGTAGATCAATGTCCTTTCAAAATAGCTGTCTTAAATAGCTTCCGGAGTAATTTAAAAGCGCGTTGTAAAATATCTCTCCGAGAAAATCATGATCCACGAGATAAGCTCGATCTCAGTTATAAAGCGAAGTGATCGTGGATGGAGAACAGACGTATGTGTACGAAGACAGAGTAACCAAAGATGTGAGAATCCCCCCCTCTGCCCCCCTCTCCTTCTATTGTTCGAAGTTCAGGGTGTATCAAGAGACACGACACCCAAATGCGAAGAAAAAGAAAAAGGAGAAAGAAAAAGAAAAATTGTATGGACCGTAGAGATTCCAGGATGCTGTAACGTGTCCTGTAAATTCCTTAGCCCGTGTGGCTGTGTACGAAATCCTTGTAGCAAAGAGAGGTCTCTGACACACCTGGCTACTGGGTGGCGAAGACGACGATACACTCGCAGAATTATGTTCGCATACGTGTATATATAGAAGCATCTTTAGGGTCGTGCTCGTCAGTGCTCTCACCCCCGAAAACGGAAACATAAATGACAAAGGAGCTACTCTCGCTCTTAAAGAAAAAAAAAAAACTACAAAGAATCAACGATTTCGTGAGATTGCCATACAGGAGTATTAAACCATAGTCATCTGTAATGTTAGAGTGAGAGCAGTAGCGAGTAGTATTACGCATCGTTTCGTGCGGGGATACCAAAGCTTTTGTCACGGGAGACTGATAGAGCGAGAGGGAGCGAGAGACAGAGAGAGAGAGAGAGAGAGAGAGCAAGAATGAAAGAGTTCTCGTGTTCGAATAAAGAGAACGGAGGAGGACTCGGTGTGTGCATCTCGCGGGCGGGTGTCGAATGAGTTCATTCTGTGTAAAGCCGGTACACTGTATATTATCTCTTATTTTTTTTCTCGAGGAAGGTGAATATTATACCGGGTGTATTATTATAAATTAATAGGCAGGCATTTTATAACGAGCGAAGGATATCTCGTGAAATTCACAGTCGACGAAGATGAGACAAGGACGAAGCTGGGAGATCTGGTTCGTTTTGCGCCATTAAATACAATTGAGAAGGAATAAAAATGAAGAATAAATAAAATTCGAGTGTATGGCGATCGGTCTGTTGAGAGGGTCGTAAAATCATAATAAATAAAAGCGCATAAAAAGATGTAAGAGCAGACTCAATTCTGTCGCATGAAATTATAATTGAGGAGCACGAGAGGATTAAACGTTTGTCTTTATTTCATTCGTCTGAAAGAAGCCGCATTCCCTTTTGCGCTTCTCCTTTTCCCTCTGTGCTCTGATTTTAAAATGGCTGAAGGGGATGGTCCTCGGCCAGCATCAGGACTTCTATTCGCAGAGTTGCTTCGAGGACTGCTCATCTTCGTCGTCGTACACCGTCTCCTTTTATCCTCGCTCCTCATCCTACGGAAAGATCCAGTTTTTACCGCAACCGAGGGATGGATGAGGGATCGAGATCGCTTGTTGGAATAAAAAAAAAAAAAATAAATAATAAAAAAAAAAATAGGGAGAAAGAGGGATGCCAAAGGAGAGTGGAACAGGGAGAGAAAGGTGGAGACGAGGAATACAGAAAGAGGGCGATCATGTGCACCGGGAATCGGGAGTCAAAATGTCAAGCCAATCTTGATGTATCTCGTCTTTGTTGATGGCCACCTCTCTCTTCTCTTTCTCCCTCTCTTTCTCTCACACAAACACACTCTCTCTACCCTAGACTCTTGCCCTTCATTCAACACTCAGCAAGGTGTGCGTGCACGCAGAAATCTCTCGTTCCTGGCCCTTCCATTCGGCGCCCACCTCGCCTTCAGCTTCCATCCCTCTCGCGCATTTACCTCCATTTATATCGCATTACCAAAAAGTCTGAAGGGGGCTTCTTCAAATCCTTCGCCAAAAGGTGGAATCCAAGATGCGAGAAATCTCTCCATCCTTATCCGCAGCATCATTTCTTCTGATTTCATTTATTTCGAGATCACGAAATGCCTAATAATCTCGTTGTCTTCTTTCCCTTTATTTCTAACTTGATTCTAAATGAATAACAATTTTTTATACCGTTGACATCTCTCATTGAAGGCCCAAATGGAAAAACCTAAAAATAATGCCACGTGTGTTCTCAACAGAATGAATCGTTGTTCGAAAACTTTTTCGTCAGAGTTGGACCGATTTCATTCGATCATCGAATCAAACAATTGCGGTGTACAGTGGCCATTTTGCTTACCGTTCTTTGATACAGGGTCTCAGGTCACATCAGAAATACTGCGATGAGGCCAGGCACAAAACAGCGGTGTTTCCTCGTCGAAATGACTAATGATTCTCACGGCATGCTCATTACGAAAAAGAGCCCGCGAGAGTCCTTTGCGGCCTCTAACGACCGATACAACCGAACGCGTATACATGTACATGTGCCCGAGACTTTTTCTCTCTTTCTCGCAACATCTGGCCCCGTCAGGTACGCGTCGTCGTCCACCGTCCGGGAAAACTTAATGCGAACAAAATTGATAATTCTCCACATGCACACGGACGCACACACAGACGCTTACACAGGATATAAACGATTATATCCAACGTGGGGGCCCTCTCGGTTAAATTTTTATTTATTTTTTTTTTATCGAGTCACCGGAAAACACGCGTAGAGTCCGCAGGAATAATAAGGATCACTCGGTCTCGATTGGCCGCGCGTGTGTCGATATATTACGTCAAATGTGCCCGCAAGAGGGAACCTAAAAAATTCTTCAGGGAGGGGCTCTTTCCGAACTCCCAATCTATTCCCGTCTCTCTTTTTCCTCCTCTCTGTCTTCTTCTCTCATCCTCGTTCTCTCTCTCCCATCTCTCTCTCTATCTCATCGGATTTTAAACCGGTTTCGCGAAACGACGACGTAATGGTCCAGCATATCTCGCCACCGCTATAGTAGAATCGGCAGGAGCCGCAACTACCACCCGCTTCTAAAGAATATCAACTTTCCAACCATTACAAATGTTTCATGCTCTAAATACGCATGCCCCGATTCCCCGTATATATGCTACAGTAATCCTGATTTCATGGACTCTTTCAAGGACTTTATCGATTTGACATTACTCAATTCACCTTTGAATTCTGGATTCTTCAATATTGCAAAGTTACCGGAATGATTGATTTTAAAAAATTACTAATTTTCATTACTTAGTGGGATTGATTCTTCAATCAACCAGGAACATAAATCAACGAATCATTTTCTCATGGCTCGATTCGAAGAACTTGTCGAATTGAAGCGCGTTCGGTCTGTTCCCGATCACTCATCATTTATCGGTACAGAAAATTTTTATGAAGTATTAATTAAGCGCGATAGAAGACAAGTGAATTTAACGACATGTTGGGAGAAGGAATAACCAAGTTTGATGTATTTCGTTGAGCCTATGTCCACCTTATTCATTTTGTGGACGTCCTGCTGACGCGTTCTCAACCAAGAATATTGATGACTACACGACTAAGCGAATGACCAAACAAAATTCTAAAAATCTTCGAAGAATGCTGCAACCGAATCATTAATTATCAAACAGATTGATACATTTTTATTAACGCAGCGGATATTATAGATTCAAAGTTATAAAAAACTGAATTTTCGTACTTTGCAATTCGATTTTTCCGTTGCTTGTTTCCGAAAGTTTTCAGAGAGGATTGAGTCTCTCAGCCCTGAACAAAGATGAGATAATGCTCGAGTCAGCGAAAGACCACCAAAGAGTCCTGATGTGTATATATGTAAAGTTTTGTACGTTCACCAAGGCGATAGACTTTTAAAACAAAAATGTAATAATGGCAGTGAATCCCCACCTAATCACCTTGATTTACGTCGTGTTTATACTTATTTATATTTCTTGAGCGTTTAGTGCACACGCGGGGATGATCTATGAGACGCATTAACTTGGAGTCTTGTTAAACGGTGCCTCGGGCTCGAAGAGTACGGTATACAAGAAAGGCAAGGAAGAAAAAAGAGTGAGAGAGAGAGTGAGAGAGAGAGAAAGATGTGAAAGAAAAGAGAAGATTTGTAAAAGCATCGCAGGAGGGAGGGAGGGAGAGAGAGAGAGAGAACAGCAAAGTATATCGATGATGGTCCAAGTTGAAGTGACTACAAAACTACTACACTCTGGCCTTTCCGGTCCTCTCCCTCCATCCTCATAACCCTTACGAACTAAACCCATCACCCTCTCACGTGCACTCGCCCTTAAGGCCAACAACGATGTACTCTCTCTCTCTTTTTCTATTCTCTCAGTCTTTCTCCTGCTCTCATCTCGTTCTCCTGATGGTAGTTGGAGTTTTGTGACCCGACCCTTCATAAACTAGTTCCCAACTGCGTTGTATATTAAAAAAGAAGAAAAAAAACGGGCACCTATATAGACGTAGGCGTGGATGAGCCGTTAAAAATGTACACTACGACCCGGACCCAACGTTAGGAAAAGAATGAAAGAAAGTGTAGAATGACAACGCGATGTCGGGAAAAAAACTATGACACCTCACTACCCAGGAAAATGAATGGAAATAAACGTCGGTAGAGAATGAATGAAACCTGTGAGGAATTCTAAAAGAAATGTGGGAATTTCTCAAAGTTTCTATTGATATTTGAGTATATTGACAAACGCATAATCGTAAACACACCAGCGTTTTCAATCCGAAACTGTAAAATTCCAAATATAATTCTCGAAAAAAATATTTCATCATTAGCTCAGCGACTAATCCAAATGTTGCTCCTTTTATTTTCTTGTAATGCGTTAATGCGAAGATCCGCATGCGAATGAGATATACGAGACAAAAGACGAGGGTGAATCTCCGTGAAGAAATTTAGATGATTTCCAAAGAGACGTTCGACCAATACCCAGAAGCGAGACAAGAGATTAAAAAAAATGAAAGCTAAGAGAAGGGGGGACGAAAAAAGGACGAGAGCAAAGAGATGCACAACGAAGAAGAAGAAGAGACTCCAAGCTGTCTGGTCCATTCGTGTGCTTCTCGGGACTCGTTTTGTCTCTTGCTATGAGCACGTCTCTCTTTCTCTCTTTGGCTCTTGGAGAATCTCTCGCGAATTGCCATGCTCTCTCCTCTTGGGCGCGTTTGGTTCGCGCTCGCGCGCACCTTCTCTTCGTTGTATGCGCTTCCTTGGTCCAGGGTTATTGCCGCTACGGACTTTTTTCTTCCATTTCTGGACAGCCCTTGGTCTCGCTCTCGCAGGATATATCTCGCCTCTCGCTGTGGCGGCCTCCGAAGTCCGAGAGCGTTGAATGCCGAAAGCAAGAAAGAGCGAAAGAGAGAAAGAGATAAAGTGAGAGAAAATAGAGATAAAGAAAAGAGATACGAACAAGAGAGAAAGAGAGAGAGAGAGAGAGAGAGAGAGAGAGAGAGAAAGACAGAACTTGCCAATCGTCGAGATGTTCGCTACGTATGTATGTATACACACGAAGCGAAAAGGAGAACAGTGTAAAAACGAGATCGACCACCTAGTTCTCTCGCGAGAGGTGAATCCTTAGCTCCTTTATGGCGTCCGATCTAGTTAAAACACCTCGCTCAGTCCAGATCACTACGTTTATTACATTTCCAGGGACACTTTTTTTGCTTCTTCAGAAGTTCCGGATATAAATATATTTCTTACTCGGACATGCGATTTCATGACATTCTGTGAAAGGAAATCGATGCGAAAAGTGATTAAAGACTGTTAAGATGGAATTGGTGCCTAGTAAAAATGTTTTTTCCAAAGAATTCTTAAAGCTCCGTTTAAAATAGAAATATTGCGACTTTACAGCTGCGAGGACTTCACGTTCGCTTTTTGTCATACGTGCTGACATAAAAGCGGAGGTTATTTTACATCTTGACTATATCATCACTGCGCGCAACATGTCGAGAAGTGTGCCGAGGGTATCAGTGTGAGGGAAAGAAAGTGTGAGTAATATTGTCAGAAAGGAGTCGTCCGAAGATAGAAAGGATAAGGATGGAATGTCTTCATCTTGTCCAGGTGGACATTCTAAGATAAGTAACGTTGTGGAAGAGAGCGGAAGACAAGGAGAGGGAGAGAGAGAGAGAGAGAGAGAGAGAGAGAGAGGGAGCTCTTCACATAAGAGGTTTTTATCGTTGGGAAACGGTCGCGTATGTGCATCCTTGGGATATCCTGGCAGAAGAGAAACGAAAGGAAGCAATTTCGTCTCTGATTTCCTTGCAGGACTCGAGTCGCGCGGAAGTTGGATAAAGAAAGAAAACGAGAGTATCAGGCTGAGGTAAAAGAAAATTTTCGCGAAGACATTCGTGCTTTGCTTCATCCGGTTCACGTAGAAGTTGGACTACCGATCTGTTGGTGTAACTCGATTAAGAGTGCTCTCGAAAGAAGTTGGCAGGATCTCTGTGTTTCATTGCTGCGCTTATATATTCTAACCGGGACGCGCAAGTACATATAACGCCTTGAAAAATAACGCAGCGCAAAGAAATACAGTGAGGGGATGAGAGGGCAAAGAGGAGGAAAAGAGGTAAGAAAATGTAGAGACAAGAGAAAAAGAAAAAGAATTAAAACGAGAAAAAAAAGGTGAAAGAGGTGAAAGAAGAGGGCGAGGCGCTGGTTAAGAGCGAGAATCCCCAAGGAGAAAGAAAGAAAGAGAGTGACGAGAGACCAGCAGTAACACATGGAAAGGATAGAGTTATTTATTGTTATGGCCAAGCGTCTCGCGCGCCCAATGTCCTCCGGGTGTGTGGGTGTCGAGATACTCTTCCACCACTTTCTCTGTTTCACTCCACATCTTTCTTCATTCTTTACTCTCCTTCTTTGCACTCTTCATCGTAGTTTCTTCGTATTTATCCCTCTACCGAGTTCTCAAACTCACCGATCTTATTCTCCCCGTTTTTCTTTCTCTTTAACCCGATGTTCGAAGACTTTTTGGCATTATATATATATATATATATATATCTCTGATCGCGAAACAAGAAAACAAGAGCAAGCGAGAACAGGCGTAAGAAGAGAGGAATAAGGACTAGAGAAGGTAAAAGACGTTACTTCAACACACGAGAAGCGCGCCTGGATATACCCTGTCAGTTACAAAGATTCTCCACTTTAACCTCCCTCTCTTTTTCCTCATCCCGTTCCCTGATCTTCTCATTCTCTCACTCGCCTTCATCCTCGGCATACCGCGGGCTTCCCTAAGCTTTGAAAAAGCGAAGCAGACCACGAGAGAGAAAATACTTTCGTATATACATCCAATACAAACGTATATATACAAACATGTGAAGGAGAGCCGCCCACGCTTTTATTCTCTCCTGGGCACATACCCCGCTGGGTGTCCAACACCTACCTACATCAAGTTACTCGCTGCTCTTCGGGGACTCTCTCACTCGTCGGGGTGTGTTTCGTGTATATTCTCGCCCTCTTCTATACACTTTCTACTCATCCTCTTATATTTTCATACTTGTCTCTGTATTCGATACCAAATGCGAGAGGGAACACAGATACACCACGTGAGGCCTTTGCAGGAGCCAGGAACAGCGGCATTCGACGCGAACACCGCGTGATACTGTAGTTTCCTTTATATCTATATACGTATGAATATATAGAAATGCTTGGACCGGAGCGCACTAAATTTATCCCCGTGAACGACTTTATTACATTAACCTGACTATATGGCCTAGGCTCGTGGAACGAGCAAACCGGGTAACGTTTAATTCGAAATTATTACTTAGAACGAGATTCTTCGCTCGTCGCAGATCTTCCAAACTCCCTCTATCGAGTGAGAGATAAGAATGAAGATGAAAGCGACGAAGAAAGTGAGAAAGAGAGATGAGAAACTGGGGAAGAGGATATCCAGAGGAGAAACAAACAAAACAAAAATAGAGTTTTTTGTGACAAAATGCGTATATATACCAGGGTTACCTTTGGTATCTGGAGACAGACCGAGTCCCCAAAAAACCTATATAACCGTAGCATAAAATATATTTATATATAATACAGCATTTAACGCTCGGCGGTGGTGGAGAAGTTTTGATTTACGCTCGAGAGAGTGTTGGAATATTAACAGGAAAATAAGAGTGTGGCAAACCGCCCAGAGGAATTCTCTCGCAGCGTCGTGAACTTTCTTTCAAAGGAGGAACTTCCATTTAAAATGTTATTGGCATAAAAAAAAAAAATAAAGCATTGATCGACAGAAACAACGGGAGAAAAAAATTTCGAGGAGGAAATAGTTCGAAAGAAAAAATTCAGCATTTCTAAACAACCACGATTGTTGTTGTTTTTTTTTTTTTTTTTTTTTTTTTTTTTGACACCGAAATTCCAGAGAGTCTCGTAACTTTGTAACTGCAAATCTCGTTGCGTCTATCTGCTCTTTTTGTTCGGTCGAGACTAAGGGAACGTCCTCGAGTACAAAAGATCGTTGGTTGCTCTCAAGCCCCCCTCCCCCCCCTCTCTCTCTCTCTTTCTCTGTCTTTCTATCTTCTTCTCTTTCTCGTGGTAATTCGTCGGTGACTTACTGCGAGTGACCCGCGGGATGTTTGCGAGAGTTGCTCCTGGGGTACCATAATGGCCGAAAGCGAAAAGCGTCGTGCTAAGGGACAAGCACAGTCAGCTTTCAGTGGCCTCTTCTCACCCGCGCAACAGAGAATATAACCGGCGAAGAAGTGAGGTCAGAACGAGAGGATATTTTTACGAGTCTGGAGCTGGAAGTTGGGTCTCTGGAACTTACCGCGACTCTTATTTTTCTTTCTCTTTCTCTTTTCTCATATAAATACATACACATATATTTATAAATATATATATATATATATATATATAAGTACAGTTGGCGTATTCTTTCTTGGGAGAGCTATCCTCGCGATGCTTCGACTCCTCGCGGTGTGGAGTTATAATTTACAGCCCTCTACGGGCGCCCTCGTCGAACTGCTCTCTCTCTCTTCTCTCTTTCTCTCTCTTTCTTCCTCCTTATATATCTGTATATTAACATATATACATGCAGATACGTATATAAGTATACTTTGAGCGCAATGTGCGCGGAGCAGCAGCTAGCTCGCAGTTTCAAGAGACACCACAACTCGCTGTATGTGCATCAGAGCCTGATGGTACAAGAGATCGAGAGTGAGAGAAAGAGGAGAACAGATCAGCGCAATATGGACCCGGATTGCTCCGAGTAAGCTCGCCCTCTCGCGGGCTTAAGAGTGTCTGTGCTGAGAGCGTTCGTCTGTCCGTCCCTTCGTATAGCGTCCTCTCTGTATATAAAGCCAACATATTCGATGTATTTGTATATATTTATATATATATATATGTAATGCATACACGTATATAGTACTCTTTCCCTTACTCTGACTCTCGTTGCTTTGCCTTTTGCTCGTGTTCTCGACACACCAGAACTCTTCTTGTGCCGAGAAGCTACGTGTGGGTTGTTAGTCCGGCAGTTTATGCCCTTTTCTCTCGTACTCTCTCTCTTTCTCTCTCTCTCTTTTACTCTCGCGATTCGGAGCTCGCGCGAGCGCGTTTATACTTCTTCGTTTGCAAGAACCCTCTCGAGAGTCTCTTCCTCCGTTTCGCGACCACTGTATCATCGGAATCTTTCTCTCGTACACCTCTTGTATACGAGCTATACCTACCGTGTAGATGTAATACACACACGTTTATAGAAAGATTTTTATATTCTTACTATGTACGCAAGATCGCTCTCGTTGTTCCAGGACGAGCGAGAACAATGAGATAAATGCCGAGACTCGCTTGTTCTTGTCAGCCGCGGTGGCTTATACGCTCCTCACTCTTACTTTTTACTCTTTTTTCTCTTACTATCTCTCTCTCTCTCTCTCCCTCTCTCATCTGGTCATTCGCGCGAAAGAGATCCGAAACTGCCCGTGAGCTCGCGCGTATAGCAGCAGCCCCCGTAAAGCGCGATATCGAGAGAGACTCCCCCCTCCCCCTCTCTCTTTATTTCACTCTCTTTCTCTCTCCCTCTCTCTCTCTCTTTCTTGTGTTTCTCTCGCCCCCTCGAAATCTCGAATCTCA